>JAHVAK010000640.1:0-10000000 GCA_019845155.1 Luehdorfia chinensis | reverse complement strand
CTGCAGCCGAAAGCTGCACAACGTGGGACCCCATACCCTTGAAGTGAGCAGTGGACTCACGACGTGCTCTGCGGCAAATTGCCGTGCTGACCTTGTATTGGATGTTGATGCCACACACTGGACATTCATCTACAGTTGCAGCGGTCTGGTGAAGTGATGGCGCGTACGGAAGGCTTTACTAGTTTATTGGGCCGAGTGCTCATAACTGCTCGACGGGTGCCAAATCCATGCAACGTACATCCACGAAGACTGGACTTAGCTGTATACTTGTATGATGTAAACACGCATTGACATGCGAGACTTCGGTCTAAGTTTGTGCTTACGCACTAGCAAGAGGCCAAGCCCTCTTTTTGCTGGTTCGCCAGTGTTGCTGTGGACTACGGTCCTTGTTCCCGACTTCTTGTCCTGTGTCGGGGGGAGCTCATGGATTGGAAGGCGCTCACCGCACACGGCGGGAGTTGGAGCCGTGTGCCTTCCCCACATTTTTTTTAATAAGAATGTTGGGGGAGCGATAGCTTGTAGTGGGTTATTAATAATTTAAAGCTAATCTTATACAGGTGCGGAATACAAATCTCTTTGCAATAGATATTAAACATTGTGAACCCTTTACAAGAGTATAGGGAATAATAATTAATTAGTATTAGTACACTGTCTTGGACTTGCAGCTTCTCTAGTGAATAAACATTTTTCCATGATACACCTAAAAGAACAAGTTACTAAAAATAAACACAACGTAGATAAATGGGTCCTACCTATGACGATCACAATTAATTAACATATATCATTCAAATGGCCTAGAATGAAATAACCTTTAGAAAAGATCTTGAAAAAGATTAAGTCTATTTTCTGGTCACGTAATTAATTTTATCAACGTGAAAGTTGAATAGTTACAATAACATGGCAACTCAGACCAGTGATGTGCATGTAAATGCCTTTATATTAAGAGTAAGGAAAAATATGTTTTATTTCTTGAATGTATAAATTACATGAATTTAAAAATAAATGTAAAATTGAATAAAAAAACTGTCTTAAATGTTTTTTTTTATTTCAAATGTGCAATTGAGACAGCGAACATTTTGAATGGTGTACTTTAGTAATTTTTTATACTTGTAATAGTATTATATGTAATATAATTTTCCCTTTTTTGTGAAGCTATTAAAAAAAACAATTAACAATTTTTTATAAGCATTATTGTAAGAGAGAGGAGATTATAATTAAAAACGTCCTACAGAAACGTTTATCATTCAAGAAACAAATATTAAACGATAATATATGCAGATGAATATAGACTGTTTCGATCTTAAAATTTCAGGTGATGCAGAATTTACAGAACGATCAATTGGCGCTTTCCGGTAACCAATTTGAAGACTTTCAAACATCTATCGCATTTTTCACGCGGAATGTACTTAAGTTGGATAAGTCTCGCTGAACATACCAGTAATTATTTATTTACGCACTAAAGTGCTAGTGAAAGAGTGCAGACTTATTTTTTTTTATTGTAGAAAGTGACTAAACGAGCAAAACGTTCACCTGATGGTTAGTGCAACGTCCGCCTATAACAAATGCTGTGTCACCCATAAATTTCTGTGTGATTCCACACTGTGCCCATCACCCCGAGACATAGGTTCTTAAGTCTCATATGCCCAGTGATTACGCTAGCTCACAGTGCCCTTCAAACCGAAACACAGTAACGTTTGCACACTACTGCTTCACAGCAGAATAACTGGCCCTGGGGTGGTTACCTACCTAGACGAATTCCTGGAATATAGGATACAGGAATGCTACCACCAGTAATTTATTCTTAGTATTATTACACACCTCATTGTTTTAAGGGAAAATTTAAGTAACTTTTCTTACTACAGGATAGAGAATTTGTATTTACCTCGAGTAGTCAAGGTATGAAATCCTATACACGTCACTAGCTTCTTTATTAACCGATATAAGAAAAAGTGATGGAAGAGACTGTGGAAGCGTTAAATAGTATGGAATTGGGCAAGGCTGTATGGTACGACAGAATTACGGTTAAAACGACTCTGAAAGCTGGATAGGGCGTAGTAGATTGTCAGCTGTATCGCCTTTTCAACCTTTGTTGGAGGAGCGGCAACGGACCAGCAGACTAGTGCAAGGCCGTCATAGTACTGCTCTACAAAGGAAAAAGGTCGCAGCAAGGCTGCAAAAACTACCGAGGCATTAGCTTTCTCAGCGTTGTCGGCAAAAAGTAGGCAAAGGTTTTGATTAAGAGACTGATGAATGAAACCGAAGAGAAGATATGCGATGTATAAGCGGGATTGGGATGCATGAATCGGGTCTTTCCCTACGAAGCAAAGTTGAAGAATTCTTGGCTTAAAGTCAAAAGGTCTATTGCGTATTCGTAGATTCGGAAAAGGCTTATGACAAAGTGGTGAGGAATGAATTGTGGTCGGCATTGTCTCTATATGGGGTGAACGACTGCTTTATATAAGCACTGAAATCACTCTATAAGGATTACTGTGCTTGTGTCAGGGTAAACGGGGCTTAGACATACTGGTTATCGAAAACCATCGAAAAACGTGTTAAACCGGGATGTGCTTCGCCGTGGCTGTTTAACCTATTTATAGATAACCGTGTGGCACTTCACTGCGCCCATCACCCAGAGACATTAGTTTTTAAGTCACATATATCCAGTGATTACACAAGCTCTCAGTGACCTTCAAACCGAAAACACAGTAACGTTTGCACACTACTGCTTCACGGCAGAATAACTGGCCAGGGATGGTATCTACCTAGACGGACTCTTGCACAGGAATCCCACCACCAGCAAGTAACTTTATTAGTATGTGTTATGGTTTTTTATATTTGCCTATGTAATAATATAGTATAGATATATGTAAAGTATTGTATTTACAGGTAGTATGTATAAATCTTACAGAACATTATAACATTTTTAAGCATCTATCATAAGTTCTCACCATATTCTGTGTTGACTGGTAGAAGATGTTTATCTCCGTTACAGCAAGGTTAACATAAAGATTAAATAAATAAATAAATATAAAAATTGTATTATCTAAAAAAGTTTAGACTTCATGCTAGTTATTTCCATTTTTTGAATCATTGCTATAGTATACTGCAGTATGATGTACTCGTATATTGAATAAAAATATTCTGTTCTATTCGTAGTTTTTTTAATTCTGCCTCTGTCATCTTAATCTCAAACTTTTTTACTCCGCCACATGTTCTCTCCGAGGAATTGAAAAACTTTTACATAAGCCAAAATTTAGTGCTACTATTTCTTCAGACAGCCTTGCACTGAATTTCTGTTTTATACTCCATTACAATCAAAAACAGTCCTAATATTTAATGTTATAGTTGGTCTGTATCGATGATAACTATAAAATAATAGCACTTTAGTTATGATATTTTAAAGCGCTCATCATTTCTTAAACTATAAAGGTTAGGTTAGGTTTAAATAAAACTATTTTTTTACGGATTTTATCGCGTTTAATTTATAACTATTTTTAACCCGACGTTTCGGGCGCTTTACAGCACCCATGGTCACGGGGGGACTGAGGTGACAGTTGTCCCGATGTCATAGTCAACCCGGAGTACCTTCAGCTTTTAATTATTATTTTTAGTCCGATCTACGCAGAAAGAGCTTACTGTGTCTTGAAGCCTAGCAGTGGTATGCTTGGTTTTTTATTTAATTTTATTAATAATAGGATCCCAAGCCGGTGGTAATACCCAACCATCTTCCCTATTGAAATTAGGATGTTTTTTAATTTCGATAGCCTCGCGAATCATCCTTGGTAGGAATCGATGTTCTTTTGCAAGGATTTGTGGTCTATCAAATCTGATGTAATGGTTGGGATGATCCAGAACATGGTCACAGACTGCTGACTTCCTGGAGCGTCGATGCTTCACATCAGCTATATGTTCTTTAACGCGGGTTTTTATGAATCTTTTAGTTTGCCCTATGTAAGAGAGACCACATTCACAATCCAGCTTGTATACTCCTGCATCTTGTAGAGGGATGTTACACTTGACAGATGGTAAAAACTGACTTATCTTCTTCGGCGGCTTGAAAAATGTTCTTATAGAAGCTCGCTTCAAGATATAGCCAATCTTGTCTGTGACTCCTCTGACATATGGAAGAACAGCAGGTACACGCTCGACTGTGGCCGGCTTCACTCGGTCACTGCGACGAAGGCGCGGAACCCGAAGCTTGTTGTCTTGCAAAACTTGCTTGGCATGCTGAAGCTCGGCGGCCAGGTGTTTACTGTCACAGATCCCTTGTGCTCTCTGGAACAAAGATTTACCCACGGTAGCTAACTGTGAAGGATGGTGGTGAGATTCACCATTTAAATACCTATTTGTATGGGTTTGTATTGTATGAGTTCTGCAAACTACTTAGACATTGCCTTACATCTGGCTATCTATTGTGTAAGGAACAGTACTACAAGCAAGCAGATGGTGTGGCGATGGGCTCTCCAGTATCTCCCATTGTCGCCGACATTTTCATGGAAGACTTTGCGGAGAAAGTCCTCCGTACTTCTCCTGTAAATCCAAGATTCTACAAGCGGTATGTAGATGATACTTTCACAATTTTACCATCGCATAAAGTAACTGCATTTCCAGACCACCTTAACTCCCTAAACTCTAAAATTCAATTTACAATGGAGTTAGAGGCAAATAACTCTTTAGCTTTTCTGGATGTGTTAGTAATTCGGAATCCTAATAACACCTTGTGTCACACTGTGTATAGAAAAAAGACCCATACAAATAGGTATTTAAATGGTGAATCTCACCACCATCCTTCACAGTTAGCTACCGTGGGTAAATCTTTGTTTCAGAGAGCACAAGGGATCTGTGACAGTAAACACCTGGCCGCCGAGCTTCAGCATGTCAAGCAAGTTTTGCAAGACAACAAGCTTCGGGTTCCGCGCCTTCGTCGCAGTGACCGAGTGAAGCCGGCCACAGTCGAGCGTGTACCTGCTGTTCTTCCATATGTCAGAGGAGTCACAGACAAGATTGGCTATATCTTGAAGCGAGCTTCTATAAGAACATTTTTCAAGCCGCCGAAGAAGATAAGTCAGTTTTTACCATCTGTCAAGTGTAACATCCCTCTACAAGATGCAGGAGTATACAAGCTGGATTGTGAATGTGGTCTCTCTTACATAGGGCAAACTAAAAGATTCATAAAAACCCGCGTTAAAGAACATATAGCTGATGTGAAGCATCGACGCTCCAGGAAGTCAGCAGTCTGTGACCATGTTCTGGATCATCCCAACCATTACATCAGATTTGATAGACCACAAATCCTTGCAAAAGAACATCGATTCCTACCAAGGATGATTCGCGAGGCTATCGAAATTAAAAAACATCCTAATTTCAATAGGGAAGATGGTTGGGTATTACCACCGGCTTGGGATCCTATTATTAATAAAATTAAATAAAAAACCAAGCATACCACTGCTAGGCTTCAAGACACAGTAAGCTCTTTCTGCGTAGATCGGACTAAAAATAATAATTAAAAGCTGAAGGTACTCCGGGTTGACTATGACATCGGGACAACTGTCACCTCAGTCCCCCCGTGACCATGGGTGCTGTAAAGCGCCCGAAACGTCGGGTTAAAAATAGTTATAAATTAAACGCGATAAAATCCGTAAAAAAATAGTTTTATTTAAATGTGTAATATTCGCGTAAATAAAAGAAAACATTAGGTTAGGTTATTAAAGGAAAGGTAGACTCTGTGCTTTATTGTAAAAACGTACACTTTGCCCCAGGAGTGAGTTACTTGTTCTATTGTGCCGAGTAAGCTTGTAATACCGGTGCATTTAAGGTACTGTTTGTTCCTACTGTATACATTATTTAAATAAATTACTTTATGTATATAAATGAGCCGTAGTACTTCAGGGGCCCTATGTTTGCCTCAAATTTCATATTACGCGAGCTACCTGAGTTCAAGCCTCGGTGCCGGCACCACTAAGATTGTTCTGTAATATTAAGTGCTGATTTATCACGTGATCAGCGGTGAAGGAAAACATCGCGAGAAAACCTCTATGTCTGAGGAATAATAAATATTTCGAGAACATGTGAAGTCCTTAAACCCGCATTGGAGCAGCATGGCAGACACACAGCTCCAAAACCCTCTAAAAATCATCTTAAATTCATTCCCATTATGTAATTCACATTTTTAATAAAGATGTTTATGTTCTTGTGTATATTATTTATTCCTTTATTAAGACGTCAATGTTAAAATACTTATTTTTTTAAAGTTATCTTAAATCTACAGCTTAGATTCATATAACCCTTTTTTTGCAACACAAAAGTATATCTATTTTAAATTCCGTATTTCTCGATAGTAAAATGCTTAACGAGATTATGCTATGGAAATACATAAAATAAACTACACTCGCTGTTTCATCATAAGTATTTTTTTTATTTTTCTTACAACATGAGCTGCAGATATGAGCCCTTATCACTAGCGTTGATGTATATATAATAGAGTTTTGGCATTAAGTACTATTAACTCTCTTTCCAAGAACATTCGCATCTAGCCGTTTAATATTTGGTGTTGTAATTTTTTTTTTATTGGATAAAGTGACGAAACGAGCAAAACGTTCACCTGATGGTAAGTGCAACGTCTGCCCATAACAAATGCTGTGTCACCCAAAAAAGTTCTGTGTGACACCACACTGTGTCCATCACCCTGAGACATAAGTTCTTAAGTCTCATATGCCCAGTGATTACGCTAGCTCACAGTGCCCTTCAAACCGAAACACAGTAATGTTTGCACACTACTGCTTCACGGCAGAATAACTGGCCCTGGGGTGGTACCTACCTAGACGGAATCCGGCATAGGAATCTTACCACCAGTAAATATTTCAATGATTTCAATTTCAATAAATTTTCTTTTACTTTCGTTTAAATCTGTTTTTTAATTATTGAAAATAATTATTATCAGAAATTTAAAGTAAAATTCCAATTCCAGCGGTTCCATGTTCTTGAAAATTTTATACTAGATTGTTATTTGACAGTTGAGAAAATTTAAGTAGAAATACCCACTGAAAAATATTAAGAACAATCCAAATTATGAAATAATTTTAGGATGTACTTGATTTGGATTGACAGCTAAAAGAGCAAAAAAGAAATACTTTATCTCGCTTGTATTATTGTTATCTCATACTTTAAGAGAGGAATTCTTGTACATATATTTATTTTCCCATATTATGTAACTGTTTTTTTTGGAAACGGCTTTTACAATTTGGAATAAATTTTGTAATTAGGTAATGTTTTAACTTCCAAATTGATTTAGAAAGGTTTCGTTTTAGTACAATTTTTTAAATATATAACCTTAATTTTCAAATTGAATTTTGCTACTCAACAACAGATGGCACTCCGCTACATCGTTAGCGAGGTTATAATAGTAAGTTGAATTGCATTGATATTAACTACTCAAAACAGATACTACATGTGTACAGAGTGAGTAGCGTCATTGAACGGTATAAACAGGCACTATATACTTGTAAACGAGCAACTCTCGAATATAATTGATTTCTGGAAACGTCTCTATCGATTTTGTGTTTGATATGTGTATAAATATACATAATTGAAAATTAATATAAGAAAACTCAAACGGCGAGAAAAGCTAGGAGGCTAAGGTACTTAGACTTTAAATAATATAATATTAATATCAGTTTCTTTACTCTCCTTACTTGCTCAATTTCTACACTCCATTTGTTAAATTTAAACCTAAACTTTACTAAAAATATTTAAAATAAGATACTTCGCTTCTGACAGCTACACGGTACTTGTTTCTCTCAAAAAATTAAAACCCTTTTACGTCGTTCATTTGGTGTTTACGTTTTCACATGTTCTTTTTTGTATTTAAAGAATCAATACAGACTTCTGCATACCGGAAGTTTTATAATGGAATATTCTAGTTGATAATTTTGTTTCACATAATATCTAAGATCCCTGCCTAAGCTGAAAAAATATACTACAAGTTTAGTTTCAGCATAAATAAACGATTGTCAAAGAAATGCTACTATATCATTGCTTATTCTAAACATTTGATTAAAAACGAAGTCCATGTGTTTAGTTTCCACACTGTTTAATCAAGACAAGTGTTCGGCTTAAAACAATACGAAGTAGTCGTACTTCGTCATTGAACTGTAGTGGGGATTTTTCTTGAAATTTCATTTAATTTCATTAGACGTTTAAATATATATAATTATCGTTTTGACGTAAAAGCCACTTTAAATAAAATATTACGTCTTGGTGATAAGATAAGAATGATGACAATCTTCAATTGTCCCGTTATTGTTATCAGCAGAAATGAAAACCGAAAATTCGAGTAATTTTTTTTAGTACTAGTTCCGCCGTTGGACAAACGCGGCAAAAACAGATTTCGCAATTAATGTAACAAATTAAAAACATTGTTTATTTTTGTTATAACACTATGGTGGAAAAAGGGACGACGCTTATTGTCTTAAGCGTGTTTATTCTGAACTGTAAACAAAATCCAAAAGTTTGAGCGAGTCATGCGGTCTTCTTTCTATTATTTGCACAAATAATTATTTTCTTATAAATTAATAGGGCCACTGCAGAGCCAGTCACTCTGCCGTGAAGCAGTAGTGTGTAAACATTACTGTGTTTCGGTCTGAACGGTACTGAGAGCTGAAAGAAGTAATCACTGGGCGTATGAGACTTTAGAACTGACGGTCTCAGGGAGACGGTCGCAGTGTGGTGCCACATAGAAGTGTTTTGGGTGACACAGCATTGCTATTGGCGGTCGTTGGACTTACCATTAGGTGAACGTTTCTGCAATAAACAAAATAGATATTTGCTTTCTATAATTTTGTCTTACTTACAAGCCTCGTGTGTTGCGGTGGAAGAGAATCCTTTACTCCTTCTCGTCACGGGCGTATCGTTATAGACAAGTTAGACCTACTCTCTACGAAAACGTAGATTCATAAAACCATAATCTGTTAAGAAGCTACACATATATTTAAGTGATCAGACTGCCACATGACAATCCTCGCAAATATCCATCTGTGCATGATATTTAATAAGTCAAGCAAACTTTTTCCATCCTTTTTCATCATTCGTAAGTGATAAACTTTACGTTTACTTCGTGGATTTACAATACGATTGGGCAAAAATTGCAATCAAAGTATAACAGAAACATTTGATGGCACACACGACATTTGGTAACAAAAGATATGAGTGTCTGATGTTATTTCTTGCTACGGTATTTATATACCGCACCTAGGGAGCAATGAAGGAAATCGATCTCAGCGTAACTAGATATAAAACAATGCTCTCAACGATAAATTGCTTTGAAAATCTTAGTAATAAAAACTATGTTCGATGTTAAAGGCTTACTTGAAAGAATTTTTAAATTTTTAACTAATAACTGAAGTATAATGATTTCTTATATTTACGCGAACACTACACATTTAAATGAAACTAATTTTACGGATTTTATCGCGTTTAATTTTGTTATTTATAACCCGACGTTTCGAGTGCTTTACAGCACCCATGGTCACGGGGGGACTGAGGTGACAGATGTCACGATGTCATAGTTAACCCGGAGTACCTTCAGCTTTTAATTATTATTTGTGGTCCGATCTACGCAGAAAGAGCTAACTGTGTCTTGAAGTCTCTCAGTGGTATGCTTGGTTTTTGGCTTAATTTTGTTAATTATAGGTTATTAATTGTCGCTCCAGGAAGTCTGCAGTCTGTGACCGAGTTCTGGATCATCCCAACCATTACATCAGATTTGATAAAACACAAATCCTCGCAAAAGAACACCGATTCCTACCAAGGATGATTCGCGAGGCTATTGAAATTAAAAAAAAACATCCTAATTTTAATAGAGAAGATGGTTGGGTATTACCACCAGCTTGGGATCCTATAATTAATAAAATTAAGTCAAAAACCAAACATACCACTGCAAGACTTCAAGACACTGTTAGCTCTTTCTGCGTAGATCGGACCACAATTAATAATTAAAAGCTGAAGGTACTCCGGGTTAACTATGACATCGGGACTGTCACCTCAGTCCCCCCGTGACCATGGGTGCTGTAAAGCACTCGAAACGTCGGGTTAATAACAAAAATTAAACGCGATAAAATCCGTAAAATTAGTTTCATTTAAATAACTGAAGTACTTGTGAATCATAAATTTTTCTAACCTGTCTGTTGTATCTGAAGCCTGCTTTCGAATCTTTCGAAAATTCGGGATCTACGAAAACAGCAACATCGCACCTGGAGGTGTCCACTAAGTCATTTGCATTAAATAAAATATATAAAATAGTCAGAATTGTATAAAAAAAGAAAACCCATACATTTGCGCGAGTAATAAATTTGATATTACTGTTATTTTTCCCACATTAAATGAATCCATCGTTACTTAAAAGAGAACCTCGAAACGTGTAGCTGGACATCTAGGTTAAGGTGTAAGGAACACGAAGTTCTGAAAAAGTACGAGAATCGCAACATTGACGGTAATTGATTCCGGTTTGACGCAGCCGTCGTTATCGTACATGTTGTTGATAAAAATATAATTTTTTGTATAAATTGAAAGTCTTGTACCCTAAAAGAGCTTTTACTTTATTCAGTCTAAATTTTGGAGTATCTACTATGCTACTCGTATCAATTCTTCTGGAAAATTTTTCATAATTTTACCGACATATAATACATTAAAAGTAAACATTTTAATTTCTTTCAACTGTTTTCTCAGTGACTCACGAGAGAACTGGAAACGAATGTAAGACGACATCACTTTTCTTAATATGAGGATTCTTATCTTTTTTTTTTACATATATAATAGTTGATACATACGGCCTCAACCTCAGCGCTATGCCACCTTTCAATCCGGAGAAGCTGTAAAAGCCTTCGGGCTAACAGTGACCATCAGTCAAAAAAAAAATACGGCCTCATAACACGCGAGAATCACAAAACATATCGTTACATTCTCTTTATTTACCAAAAAATGTCAATATTACTGTAAAAATACTTCCCGAACTACTCCTTTGCTCGTTCGAATTCGTACCTTTATTAAGGTGTAAAAATATGTTGATTCATTCAGTTGATTTGTGATTTCCATACGGTGGTATACGATGGGCATGATAAAATCGTTTAAACCTAGAATTGATTTGGCTTACATAAATACAGTGGCGCCTCTTTCCAGGCGGGGTAGACAGGTACCACAACTTTTCACTTGCTAAGATCCTGTCACACATCTTTCGCTTCTTATACATACATTCTCATGTTTTCATACAAGCTCGTCGGTTGCGGGTATTTTTGACGTCTGATCGTGATACGTTCGCCTACTTCGACCCTTACCAGCTTGCCCATCCACACTCTCCTCATAAATTTGTTTCGTCAATCTTAATTTGACTTATGCAATAAATTATCGTTAACCATCAAAGTACTCAATTACTCAAGGATCTTATAAAGTGAGTAAAGAATTGCTGAAATAACTAAAACGAGATATGAATAGATATCTAAATACCAAATCATTTTCGTTTATTAAAAGTATAATGGATCAGACAACTTTACGTCGTTTTCGCGGAAATCTACCGAAGATTAATATTAAGAACGGCAGACGCTCTGCACCTGGCGGAATTTTAATAATGTTACTTAAAAATTCTCGAAGTTTTTATAAGTTAATATCATGTCGTTTGATGAATTTATATTGGCTGAAAATTCATATGTTATCTTTCGTCAGAGAGAAATCATTTCGGTAAAAGATAGCGTATGATCATGAAATAATAGTATTTCAAAGTTTTTTTAATAGACCTGTTGAATTGAATAATGAAATATGATATTAGGAAAATGGAAACTTTCCTAATATCAGATTGTTTCTTGAAATAATATCAATGTGAAAATTTTATTAAAAAAGACATGTCCAGGATTTCTCCTGTATCGTGGATGCGTTTTACAAACATACACCCAGACATTGAACAAGTCCTAGTTAGGCCATACACATATTTGTCCCGTGGAGGAATCGAACCCGCGGTCAATAGTGTAGACGCCAACCGAGCTGGCATTTATTATTATTTTTTGTTATAATAGTTTCTTTTGAATAACATTGAAATGATAGGTCCGGCAGAGTTCCTACCCACGTGCCGTAAGAGGCGACTAAGGTACTGGTATTATATGGAAAGTCTTTATTCATGCAGAATAATATCATAATATGCAATGCTGTTACTATTCTGCTCGTAGGAACGCAATGGAAACGTTTTTGACTCGTACCAAAATGCTTTGACGAGACGTGACGCCACCCGTCACGTCTCGTTTGCCGCGGGGATGAAAAGTGGGCTACGGGTGTGTTCTCTGCCTACCTCTTATATGAAAAAAAACCGTGATTATATGTTTTTAAAAGTAAAAAAATATAACAGACTTTAAATGTTTTAATATTGAGCACAGGCTTTCTCGCACTTTTAAGGGCGTATAGAATGAAATAGTTTGCAACGCTGCTTCTGTCCTTAATGGAAAACTGCTATGTATTTTTTTAGCAATTGGGTGGCTCAGTTGTCAGTTTACTTATCTACTGAGTCAGTCAGTCGGTTCTGGATTCGAATCTTAGGCAATGTTTTCACAGGAGCTATTTGGCAGCGAATCTAATCGCAAAAGCTACACATCGGAAACGGAAAGTAAAACGAGTGATTGTTCTTTGTTTGCGCTAATACTTGCAGAACTATAATATATACTGCGTACAGTTCCGTTACTCGGGGCACGTTGGGGACGAGCCCAGGCCCCTGGCCTGATGAGGGGTCCGAAATACCGAAACCCACTTCCTATGTATTTTTTTTTAATTAATGTATAAAGAACGTTTTGGTTTCTCAGTTCATCTTTCTTATTCACATTTCTCTTTTTTATTCACATTTTTTTTGGCTTTTCAAAAGGGTCCGAAACTCTGCTGACCCAAGAGCTCCTGCATGACCTTAGACGGCGCAGATGACATCTTCTGGTTGTTGATAGCCGTGGTCAAAATTGACCAGCAGGTTATTTTACTGGTAGGATTCCTATGCAGGAATTCGTCTAGGTAGGTGTCGCCGCAGCGTCAGCTATTCTGCCGTCAATCAGTAGTGTGCAAACATTACTGTGTTTTGGCCTGAAGGGCACTTTCTACAATGAAAAAAAAGGAGAACAGCATCATATGACACTATAATGCTACTATTATGGCACTCTAACACATTTTACAATATAAAAATAAAATAGTGACAAACACTTCGTTTTTCGATGAGTTTATAACAATTTATATGACGCGAAGGAAGCGCATGCGCGGTTTTCCTTTCACGCACGCTCCATACAATCGATAATACTCATAAGTTTTCAAAACTGCTTATTTATAAAGTAGAGAAATTTGGAGTTTCATCTTATCATTTAAATATTTATTTATTTCTATTAATTTTTTTAATAGATCTGTGAATCATATGTACTTATTAATATACATATTACTATTATTAGATTATAAATTATATTATTACATATGTACCTACTCGGATCATAAGTTCTATCACAAATAATTTATTACATAAATTGTTGTTTGTATAAAATATATACATGAAAACAAAAGTATCTAAAATTATTTTCAAATTTTGTTAAAGTTATTCGAAATGTTCTCTTTCATTTTGAATACAGGCCCTCAACCTACGAGGGCAGTAGTCGACTGCAGCACGCACAATGTTTATGTCTATATCAGACACTGCTTTAATTAGGGATGCTTTGAGAGACTCCAAATTCAGGTGAGGTTTAGCGCGCAGGCTTTCTCCTCCAAATGCTGCCATATTTTGTAATCCAACTAGTTTAAGTCTGGGCTGAAAGAGGGCCACTCGCCGTGCCTGATGAAGTCGATTCCATGGGTGATAAGCATGCAGCAGGTATGCATGCAGAAAGAGGTTCCACAACGTTTGTAAGAACGGTTAAAACTGGTGATATATATATATTGTATAATCTATGGAGGAGGCCTATGTTCAGCAGTGGACAAGTGATAGGCTGAAATGAAAAATTATGATACATGAGCAATTTGCGTGTACGTGTCGCTCGCAGCAGCTGTGTGAACATACACTGGGCTGCGTCTCGTTAGTTTTCTTTGTAGTATTCAACTTTGTAATTTTATTCAGTTTGTGCTAGGCGCGTTTTTAATTTCGACTCGTCGTATTTAAATTCCAGCTTTTTCTAGTTTTAGCAAGTAAATTCAAGTTCGCGTAGCTTAGCTAGGTCTTTTAATTTACCGGGCCCACTTTTAAGTGAAATTCCGTGTAACCGGAACAAGTCGATTCTGCGAGATAGGTGTGAGCAGAGCATCGTATCGAGACTATACGGACTACTGTGAATGCTCGTCCACATGAATGGCTTCATTATCGTCACCGGACGCAAAAGGCGTCAAAATAAAAAGACGCTGAAGCCAGGCCTCCACGTTAGGTGGCCGCTCCGAGGCCACGCCCGATGGTGAAAGGTTCATTACCGTCACGGGGCGCAAAAGGCGTCAATATAAAAAGACGCTGTGGTCAGGCCTCCACGCTAGGTGGCCGCTCCGATGCCACGCCCGATAGTGAAAGCCAAAACGTCGCGCCCTGTGCTGATGCACACCTCAATCTCACGCGCGCTAGGCCGACTTCGAACGACATTAATGTCACGGTGCCTAAACTGGCTGACCACCGCGCGCTAAATGCCCCAGCGACAGGAAGATTCCACACATTCGCGCTCGAGGAGGACCGCATCCTCCGAGAAGTAATTCGCGGCAACTCGTTTTCGGAGACCTAATGTCCAAAGGCCTCCCCGATCTCCAGGTGTACTGCAAGACCAACATGCGGACGAAGACGCCCTATAATCTAGTGTTAGTGCACTTCGGGCTAACAACCGCCGGTAAAAAGATATTCGACATATAAAATGTATCCCACCCCGCGAATTATCGCGGGTGCCCGAACGCCCCCAGCGATAAGAGGGACCGCGGTTAACGCGGAAAGCTAAATGAGGTGCCTAAACATGTGAACCCCCGCGCGCCACTCACCCCCGCCGTTACAAAGGCAACGTCGGCCCGTCCCACCGCCAAGAACGAAGCCGTGGACCAGGCCTCTGCCTATGGTCCGGTCGGCTTCAGTTCGCTCCCGGCCCCTGCGCCCACTGCGCGGAGAGCAGTGGCGCCGGAAGCTGCCACACCTGCCCATAGCCTGCAAGATGATTTCGGTATCAACTTGCAGTGTATAGACAGTGTCGATATGGACGAGCTTTCTTTGCTTGCTCATAAATTAGGACTGCACGCTGTCCTACATTTACGGTGATGTAACTGCTGTTAGCCTTCTCGGCTTTTACAGCTTCATCGGATACTGCAAGCCGATGTTCGTATTTCCTACAGAGGGGCCCTTGGATCACTTCGAGCCCCCCTTGATAGACAGATAATTTTAATAAAAGCTTTTTTTTATTGTATAAAGTGACGAAACGAGCAAAACGTTCACTTGGTGGTAAGTGCAACATACGCCCACATCAAATGCTGTGTCAGCCAGAATATTTCTGTGTGACACCACACTGCGCCCGTCACCGTGAGACATCAGTTCTTAAGTCTCAAATGCCCAGTGATTACGCTAGCTCACAGTGCCCCGAAACACAGTTATGCTTGCACACCACTGCTTCACGGCAGAATAACTGGCCCTAGGGTGGTATCTACCTAGAGCAACCTATACTTCAGAACAAATAATTACTTAATAATAAACAAGGTTGAGATAAGATATAACAAACTTTATCTGATTGAAGACTATTTTATCACTTAACTGCACCTTCATTTTAATGTTTGCACACTACTGCTTCACGGCAGAATAACTGGACCTAGGGTGGTACCTACTTGGACGAATTCTTGCACAGGAATCCTACCACCAGTAAAAAGTCTTTATTGCAGACAGACAATTCAATTTTAAATATAATTATTAGATAATGCCTTAATTTGCTTAACTTATTTGTTTTTTATTAAATTCGAAGGAGGCATCAAAATTAATGACATAAACTATATTTAACCCATTGTCATTATCTTGATGTTACGTCGATTACGCCGACATACGAAAAACTACTAAAGCCCAATGGCAAAGATACGGTTTTTTGAAAAAAAAATTAGGGCCTAAATGATACGCGGCGCTAAAGTGCGCATGCATAGTGACATTTACAAATTTGATGCAATGTATTAAATAAAACAGGGTGGTTTCTGTGTAACTCTGGTTGGTTTCGTGATCGGTTTCATTGGATCCCATTAACCAGTAAATGAGCTTTATACGCCAATCTGTCAGTTCTCCATAAAGCCCTAAGTAATTTAGCACACTGCATTTCCGTGTCGCGATACCTGGAATGCTAACGGAATGCTAAACGGCATGGGTGCTGTAAAGCACTCGAAACGTCGGGTTATAAATAGTAAACAATTAAACGCGATAAAATCCGTAAAATTAGTTTCATTTCAATTTAAGTAATCTCTTAATTTATCTTATGAGTATGAGTGTAGTAATTACTTTATGTACCGTTAGTAAATCTGCTATTCTTTCTAGTCTCATGTGTGTCGATAAAAGATGAATAATTCAAAAATGTAATGGCACCCGACGGGTAGCGGAATATGAATTTCGAAAAATGACAGTCTGAAAAAGAATAGATCGGAAACGACCAGCAGCGTCATAGGAGCGAGGCATCTGGTAACGCAATCACCAGTCTGGTTGCCAGTCAGCAGTTCAGCATATGTAATATACTAGCCTAGCAGCATATGTAATGCCCTCGACTCCGTCTGCGTGGATATAGGTTTTTAAAATAAACCGTGGAAACTATTTGATTAATTATTAACTAATTGCCAAATTTTGTCAAGATCGGTTCGGCGGTTGAACCGTGAACAGAACAAACTACAGTTTTTCAGATTTTACTTAGGAACTCTGAATATTTCCGAAATAAAAAGTAGCTTACATTGCTCTCATTCATCATTGTTAATATCGATTTAGCCATTTCGGAGATTAGCTTGGACAAACAAAAAAAACAAGCAGACGGACAAAAATTGTAAAAACATATGTATTGTATGAGTGTAAGAAAAAAATAATAATGCGCAGTCACAGACAGACACTACAATTATATAACTCTTGAGTATCCGATGAAGCTGTAAAAGCCGAGAAGGCTAACAGCAATTACATCACCGAAACTATATACTACAATTATATATCTTTGTATAAATTTACAAAACAATTTAAAATAAGTAGTTACAATTATTGAAAAACGTGTAATCCTTAACTAACTAACCTATAATAATAACTAATAACAAATAAACTACTTAAAAAAAATTCAATAAATCGCCATCGTTTGTGACAATTGCTATGAGCTAAATTTTGAAGAAATCGTGTCTCTAAGTCATACGACGAGTAGAAATTTCGGTTTTAAGCGCAATTCAAAGAAGGACGTCATTTGCACAACGCCAATATATTAAAACTTTATACCGCTACGCGACATCCAAGAAATAATAAATATTACCAACCACACACATTCAAAATTTAAACCTACTTATAACTAATGAGAAACATTAATAGCAAAGTAGCAACTAATTATTGCCCATGAGTAATTGGATCGACCAATATAATATGACGAATATTGGTATAATATATTGCACTTAGCTTACATTTCAATCAATCAGTTCAGAATTCGACCGCAAAAATCCGCGTGCCAATATTTTAAGCTAAAATCTCAACGTCTTTCAACGGCGGAGAACGCAATTCGGAAAATTACATCATTTACACAACGTTATCTTTTGGTGACACTGTTTTACTGTTGTACTTTGTATCAATTATATTCCTTGTAGTAAAATATAATATTATTTTTTTCATTTGCTGTATTTCAGGTTCGGGTATTAGTTTAATACTGTAGCCTTATTTTACATACTTTATTACCATTTATTAGATTACATTTAAATGTGGACTTAAATGACTCACCGTCACCGTTGAACAAATTTCGTAGACTTCAAATAAAAAATTTAACTTTCTATAGAATAAACCGACTATAATATTGTTTTATTACTAAATGTATATACATTGTTTTAATACTATATGTTATTGTAGATAAGCTTTATGATTTTCTAACTAAGTATTTTAAATAAATTTAGTACTTTAGTCGTGAAGCGTTCACAAACAAACAAACAGACAGACGAACAATTCTAAAAATGACAGAAATGTATTTTGTATTTTTAGCCCCCCTCAATCATTTATTTCGCAGAATTTTAAAATGTACAGACACTTGCAGTTTATATTTTTATTATATGTACACAATAGATATATAAAATTGATATTTGCTCAATAACATATAGCAGGCACTACATGACATTGTTACCATGACAACAACTACTATACCATGAGAACGGTACTCGTATAAACAGTTTTGTATATATTTATATTGACATTATTTATTCACATCTATTATTGGAAATTAATATTAGCAAACTCGAAAGATGGAGAGCGCATGTGGGTCGCCCTGGTACTATTTTATTTTACACGGAAAACCAATATTTAAAGATAAAACTATTTACTTATTTGTAATAAGATTTTCTGTACTTGGCCGTGTGGTGGCGGCTCGTTAAAAGAATACTACCACTCCATCTCATCCAATGGATCTCGTAAAAGGCGAGTAAGGAATTAAATTGCACTGTGCACCCAACAGCGCATGATGGCGATGGGCTCACCACCTATCACACCAAGTGCATTATATTGTTTTGGTGAAACGTGGATTGTGGCAGTCATCTGTTTTTGCAGTGAGTGCCCAGTCTCTGACTACCCCTTATGGGATACAGTCGTGATCTTATGTATGTATGTAATAAGATTAAAGTCAATCAATCATACTCCGAACTATCGACTAACGTTTATCAAAAAAAAGGTATATACAGTATATACCAATAATATTAAAAAATTGCATTTTAAGCAACTTATAATGAGCTAAGTGTCAGAGATACTTTAATCTTTGTATTTAGTAAGTCGGCTAGTCCTTTTTGCTATTTACCTTACAAACTTAGTGCTTATGTATTCTATTGTAAGTCTTGGGTCTCATAAACACGTTGACCGTAGCTGACTTTGGAGCGTGCATCAGAATAGAGTAATATGCTAAAAGAACTATAAAAGTAACAAATTTCCATAATATAATTGAAAATGAATAAGTCAAAATTTAAATAACGGCGACAGCTCAGCCTCCAATGATTAGTTTATCTGCGAATGAACGCGAATAAATAAACTGAAATTGAATGTAAACGTATTAAGCTGTTTCATTTACCTTGTTAGGCATTTAATAATAATACAAAATTGCCGTAATTCAGAAAATAAAATACTCAATATTTCGTTCTAATATTACATGATATATTATATATACTATAAATTTACTACATAATAAATATATGCACCTAATAATGTTATTAGAAAAACGTGGAAATTTCAACAATAAACAAATAACATTTTACTAGCTGATGCCCGCGGTTTAGTCCCTTTGGATATAGGTTTTTTAAATATCCCGTGGAAATTATTTGATTTTCTGGGATAAAAATCGAGGATGCAACTTACCTCTGTGCAAAATTTTGTCAAGATCGGTTCAGCAGTTGAACCGAGAAAAGGAAACAAATAGACAGAGGGACAGAGCAGACAGAATCAGGAGAAATATTTAAACAGCCATGAACGAAAATAATGATGACTAAATGCATATTAAAGCCGCGTGCTTAGACCCTAATTTTTACAGGTTTGCAGATTTTATGCAGGAACCTTAAATATTTCTAAAATAAATAGTAGCTTGGATTGCTCATTAAAAATCTCCTCAAATCAAAATAGATTGAGCCGTTCCGGAGATTAGTCCGGACAAACAAATAGACAGAGAAACAAAAATTTTAAAAACGCGAGTTTGAGTTTTGGTATCCTGTAAATTACCACATAGGTTTAATAATAAAACCTTATTGCGAAATCACAGACAAACTTTATTTGTATAGATAAAAATTGTAATTGTATAGATAAAAAGTAATAACTATGAATATTCTAAATCACTTAAAAAACTTAAAAAGAAAGTAAAATATTAAAACTGCCATGAACGAAAATAATGATGACCAAAATGCAAATTAATGCCGCGCGTAACCTTGAATATTTCAGAAATAAAAAGTAGCTTAGATTGCTCTCTGAAAGTCCATTACCTGCCAATGAAAGTCCCGTCAAAATCGATTTAGCCGTTTCGGAGATTAGATCGGACTAACAAACAGACAGAAATTTTATAAAACGCATGTTTGCGAAACAAGTGAAAAACCTCCATATTTGATTGTACTCGTAAAATAATTTTATATCTATTTTATAATCAAATCCTACCAAATAAAAACTTTGTTTACGGAATAAGTAAAAAATAAGAGAGTTGTGTTTTACTACACCAAGCTCATAAGTACTTTAACCTCATTTTATTTTTCCGCTGCAGGGAACGTTTGGCTGTATTTCTCTTAGTTTGTATAATGTCGCGTTAAATAATTCAAATGACACTTTTTAACACGCTTTTATTAGGTCGACTATTGTTCGTATGTATGTTACCGAGTTAAAACTAGATTTTCACCAACTTCTAGACGTAACTTGTTATTTTCAACACGTTCTAGAATCGATGAAAATACAATAATTTGATGACACGTAGCATGTGGTACACACATGATCATGAGCTCAAATAAAATATTTAGAATTATGATTAGCCTACATGACCACCAGCACTCTCAGTCCATCTGATACTCGCCACATCTCTAAAGGCGTTGGTCCACCGAGTGCGAGCTCGACCTACACTGAGTTTAGTGATTGTGCTTAGTAACGTGGCCTTTAAAACAGGACTCATAATAACTTTACCAATACTCAGCACGTTCAGCCGGCGGGTCAGTGAGCGTAGCACCGATACTTCCAAAATATTTCACTTCCATTCAACCAGTCTGCGAAATTTTGATTCGGCATATATGGATGGATTTCTTATCTTTACCGCCATTAGTCGGAAATGAAGAAAATTCGAAGTGCCCTTAGCTTTTATATTAATTACAGGAGTCCGTCTAGGTAGGAATAACTGGAACACCAGAACAACTGAACAACAGAATAACTGGCCCTGGCAAATGTTGTAAGTTCATCAATTTTAATAAAACTTTAAGCAGGAACGCTTTATTTTGTTTTCGAGAAGTAATATATGAGTGGTGTAGTATGAGTGGTGGTACTGGTGGTGGGATTCCTATGCAGGAATCCGTCTATGTAGGTACCACCCCAGGGCCAGTTATTCTGCAGTGAAGCAGTAGTGTGCAAACATTACTGTGTTTCGGTTTGAACGGCACTGTGAGCTAGCGTAATCACTGGGCATATGAGACTTAAGAACTTATAATTCTTCTGAGTGGTACAGCATTTGTTATGGGCAGACGTGCACTTACCATCAGGTGAACATTTTGCTCGCCTCATGACCTCATCCAATCCCAAAAAAATAAAAAAACTAAACGACAAATCGGTCGAGTTGTTTTCAAGTGATGATCTTGTACATGCGGCAAATTGTATATATATATATATATGTATATATATATGTGTATATATATATATATATATATATATGTATATATATATATATGTATATATATATGTGTATATATATATATATATATATATATATATATATATATATATATATATAATTTGCAGCATGTACAAGATCATCACCTGAATTGGTAGTTTTTATGAGTCCTGTTTTAAAGGCCACGTTACTAAGCACAATCACTAAACTCTCGCAGATATATATATATATATATATATATAAGATGTAACAAGATAAGAAAAAGGAGATAGAATATAAATAGAACATTAAAGAAAATTATATTTTCTGTCTATGTAAACATCTAGTTAAACATTGTCACCTCAGCTGCAAATTACTAATAAGATTAGATTGTATGGTATATAATCTTCTATATAAAAATTCGTATAATTTCTATTAAGAAATCTTTGTGCCCCTTTTTAATCATATTGAGCGCACGAGGGAGTGTAATATGTGGCATAGTTAAAATTCGTATGCAAAAAAATTAATTACATTCCGGAGTCCTGAATAATTTAATTTAAAAGTACGACAATGTTATAAGTAAAACAAAAATGATAGGCAAATGTTGAAGTAATATTCAGGTTGTTCCTCGAAATTTACCGGTGGTATAACCAGTTACCTTGAAATATCTATGAAAATTAAAAGACCTCTTACCGGGGTATATTTCTAGTAGAGGGACTGCCGAATTATTTTTCTGCGGCTTTTTTCTAAGCAAATTTCAACTTTTTTACAATTACGTATTAATTTTTTTTTCCAACCAAACAGAAAGTACACAGGAAACCTAATATGTAGGTATGTTTTTTTTTTAATAACTTAATTGCAATTATCTATAGTTAACATTTTTGTGATTCTTATATGTTTAGATAAACAACAAAATCAAATTTCGATGTATTCCTAAAAAAAAATACAGCAAAAATACCAGTGCAGCAATTAGTAGCAAAAAGTAACAGCCTATAAATATCCCACAGCTGAGTTTAAGCTTTAATCTTATTTTTGGTAGTATTTTGGAGCCGGAAAGAGTCAGCCACGCTGCTCCAGTGGGGATTGTTGAACTTCACATATCGCCGAAAAAATTTTTTCTAAGGCACGCAGTTTTTTTACCTTCACCATCGAGCATGTATAATTCAGCACTTAAATTTGCAAGGAACACTTTTAGTGGTTCCGGCACTGGGGATCGTATACAGGTCACTCGCATAGTATGAGCTACCACCACTCTAGTGTCAAAAAAAAGTAAAGTTTCAGCCTATAAATGTCCCACTGCTGGGTACAGGCCTCCTCTCATTTCTGAGAAGCTAGGGTAGCGACTAAATAAATAAAAAAATTGCAGCATTTTTGCCTTGTTTCGATTCGAAGCTACAATGCTGAACAATTTGACAGATTAGACTCTGCTTAAGGAATAACTTAACTTTGTTCAGCGTTTGCTGGACGTGGCGTGACCACTCAGTGACCAAGTCACTTAATCCCATGTCCCTTTAAAAAAGCACGGTCTTAGTTATGCACTGTGACAAGGTATTTATTGAAGCATAACATTATTCTGTCGTGACACGAGTTTAGTTCATACAGAGCTTTCACGAAAGAGTATGCTATCGGTGTATCTGCGAAATTCGTGACTAAAATGCCAGAGCCGAGAGATTCACAAAATTGAATATTAGCGACATGGGGCAAAGCTTTTGCATTGGCAATAATATTCGACTATTTTACTTTCACCGACATTAGCAACCATAACGGTTGTTGTTTAGTAATCTGCACTCTTGCTGACGTCGTTTGTTTTCACAGACAGCAACATCGAAATTTAAAGGAGGCGGTGGCGCCTCACCTTGGGCAATCAGCGAGTTTTTCTATTGCAGACTGGCCAATCCTTCCACCGTCGTGGCAAACCTTTATTTAATACGCCATTGAAACGCAGATGAAATTCGTATAAATCAAATTAATTTGAGATTGGCTGTTTTTATTTCCCTACCAGTTTTCCATCTGCTCTCTTTGACTTTGACGCTTAGTGTGCTGCTTTCTGGCTGCTTGCGATAGCCGTGTCGAGTGGCGCACGGTGTCATGATTCCGCCGCCGAGCAAGCAAATTGAATAACGAAGCCTTAATAAAGTTACGTTTCAGTTATTCATCATCATCATTTCAGCCCACTTTCAGAATTCTTCAGAGTGGTATAGCATTTGTTTTGGGCGAACGTTTCACTAACCATCAGATGACCGCTTTGCTCGTCTCGTCACTCTACTCCCCGGCAGTAATGTACCCCATAAAAATCCTAAGGTCTCTTATATTTAGGTAAATATAAAAATTATACATTATAAGTTCACGAAAGTTACCCATGCCCATTTATATCACTGAAGTCTGTCAAATAAAATTAAAAAATGTACATATACAATATAATATTCATTTATATTAAAAACAAGTTTGTGCGGGTTTACTTCTGTGCGACTATTTAAGTATGACATGAATCGTTTGACAAACGTTATTTTTTTACAATCTATCATCGTTTCGTAATGGGGTTCCAAAGGAACAGGCCATGTCCAAAGGAAAAAGAAACAGGCAAAAGTTTTGTTATAAATAAATTTACAAAGAATAGTCTAACGAATAGTAGTAGAAAACCAAAGTACGCCCCATGACAAAATGATAGTAGACAAGATTTAATAATAAATGTATAAGACACCTTGTCTTGCGACGCTTTATTGACTTATTATATGATCAGTTTTAGCACAGACTAGTCTAACTGGTCTGTGGTTTTGGATTAGGCCACTTTCTGAGTAAAACCTCTTGCAAATAAACAACAAATAAATGTACGCAACTTGAGTTAGTTTTACTCCTTTTACTTTGTTAGAATTTTAAACTTTATTCGACTGTAACAAAAGGGAACATGAATACTGCCGTTAAGTACTCGTAAATTGTAGTTGTTTAGAGCATTTACATGTGAAATTGTGTGGTACGGGGAAAACGGAAAAGTTTATCTTGATTTATTTTCAACAGTTCGTATAGCATTTAGCAGCAAGCATTACAGTACTAGTAACTGTAAGTGATTAATCTGCGCTACTTAATGTTGCTGTGTAAAGTGTGGGTTTCCTACTGCACTATTCCAATCCCCTTTTAATTTTCAATTGCATGCTATTTTGTTCACAAACGGAGGGCCGATTTTAAACTAAAGTCTTATTAAATATAAAAAAAGTCTCAGCAATAAGAAAAGGCTTGTACTAAAGTCCTGAAATTTTGGAATAAAAATATTATTCAGTGTAAATAATACGTGAAGGGAACTTACTAATAAAATATTGTAGCCATTTTTAAGCATGTTGCACGTACCTAAGAGTTTGAGATTTGGCATAGATTGAGTTTATATTTATATGGAGGAGTGCAGAAAGTTTTTTTTTATTGTTTAAAGTGACGAAACGAGCAAAACATTCACTGATGGTAAGTGCAACGTCCGCCCACAACAACTGCTGTGTTACCCAGAATATTTCTGTGTGAGAACAAACTGCGCCCGTCACCCAAAAACATCAGTTATTAAGTCTCAAATGCCCAGTGATTACATTAGCTCACAGTGCCCTTCAAACCGAAACACAGTAATGCTTGCACACTACTGCTTCACGGCAGAGTAATTGGCCCTGGGATGGTACCTACCTAGACGGATTCCTGCATGGAAATCCTACCACGTGTAAATTTTAAAACCTAAAAACTATATAAAAAAATATGTTTTACAAATACAACAAATTCAATAAAAAAGTTAATAAATTATGGTCGAAACTAGTCCAAAGAGCTCAGGGGCTAGGCGCTTTAAATTTCATAGTACGCGAGTGACCTAGGTTCGGTGCTCTGTGCGGGCATCACTAAAATTGTAAATTGCAATTTTAAGTGCTGATTTACCACGTGCTCGGCGGTGAAGGAAAACATTGTACAAATCCTTGCACATGTATCCCGAGGGTGAACGTCGATAGTTTTCCAATAATGAAATAACAGTATCTCGTCACAGTGTGTTTTTATTTTTTATTACATAGGTATAGCTCCAGAGTCTTATTAAATTAGAAAAGATCTCAACACCGCGTTTTACAATAAATACAGCGACATCTATTGACTTTCAACAGCTCTTAATTAATCAAAGACATATGTCATGTCGAAAGGTATATGTCATACATTGTACATTACGCCCACCAAAGACAAAGTAACCTTTGTCTTTAAATAAAATCACCCACATGTTAAACAAATTTTACATGGAAAATGTCTTATAATGATAACATAAAATAGAAAACAAATAATAACTTAAAACAACAGTCTTCTTAAAAAAATATATAATTAAATATTTCAACAAAATCACTCCGTTACTGGAAGTAGGCATATCTTGGTCACTGGTCTTTTCAATGTACCATTTTTTACCTTTAAAGTCACAACTCTTACAATATTATCTATGCCTGGATGAGTATCAACCACCCTGCCATACAGCCAACGACACACTGGTACGCCATCCTCCTTCACTACTACAATATCACCTACCTTTGGCTGCGAATGTTTAGATGACCATCTGTACCTGTGGTAGAATTTGGTGAGATACTCCTGTGACCATCGACGCCAAAAGCCTTGCAACATTTTTTGAGAATATTGCCATCTTCTTAACGAACTGATATTAGAGGACTCGTAGTTTTTATCAGGAAGAGACAGTAATGATTCTCCAATAAGAAAATGTCCCGGCGTAAGGACCGGTACCTCATCGATCTCTTTACATGGAAGAGACGACAATGGCCTTGAATTAAGACAAGCCTCTACCTGGGCTAAAAAAGTAAACATTTCTTCGAATGTCAGCTTAGATTGACCGATCACCCTTTTTAGGTGATATTTAACAGATTTTACTCCTGCCTCCCACAGTCCGCCGAAATGAGGAGACCGAGCAGGAATAAAATGCCAGTTAACGCCTATTGTTGCAACACTCTCTGCTACTTCATCAAGCATTGACTTTTTCTCAGTAATAAATAATCTTTTTAATTCACTAGCTGCACCAGTAAAATTTGTAGCGTTGTCGCTCCAAATGTCTGAGCAATACCCCCGCCTAGCAATAAATCGTCTAAATGCCTGTAAAAAACCTTCCGAGGTAAGGTCCGTAACAACCTCAAGGTGTATTGCACGGGTAACCATGCACACAAACAGAGATATATATGCCTTATGTGATTTATGACCTCGACCTTTCGCGGTTCGTATTTGTATGGGTCCTGCATAATCAACACCAGTATTTTTGAAAGGTCGCGCAGGAGTTACCCTAGTTGAAGGTAACTGTCCCATTAACTGTTTTTGGGTAATTCCGGAATTTTTTGTACACGTTACACATTTATGAAACAAAGCTTTCACAAGCTGTTTAACCCTAAAAATCCAGTATTTTGTTTGTAAAAAACCTATCATGAGCAATGGTCCGCCATGAAGCGTTTGTTTGTGTGCATCCAATATGATTAAATTTGTTAAATGCGATGCCTTAGGCAACAAAATAGGATGCTTGCAATCCTCACTAAGTACGGAGTTGTCAAGTCTTCCGCCAACTCTTAATATTCCGTTTTCATCCAAAAACGGGTTTAATAATCGAAGATCACTGCTTTTTGGTAAGTTATGATTTTTCCGTATTACAGCCATATCAGTTTCAAAATGTTCTGCTTGACAGCGCTTTATAGCTAAATTTAATGCTCCCCTTAACTCAAATGTAGGGGTACCTCACTAACCTTTATTCTTAATGGAGCCCTTTTTGCAATTGCTAAAAAACCGTCTGCAATACGCGAAAACTCTTACCATTCTGGTCAGTGAAGAAAATCTTTCCAGCAATGATGTCTTCTGCTCATAAGTGACGTGACATGATTTTGTTTCTTCTACATTTGTAATTAAATCTTTAGGCTTACAGTAACTAATCGTGGGTTTACGTAAAAAGTCTGGTCCTCGAAACCACATCTCATTATTAAGTAACTCAGCAGGGTGAACACCTCTGGAAGCATCGTCAGCAGGATTTTGTTTAGAGCTTACGTGCGACCAATTATGGGAATCCAAACTAGTCAAAATTTCCGATACTCTATTTGCTACAAATACCTTCCATCGACTGGGGTGACTATTTATCCAGGCTAGCACCACAGTTGAGTCCGTCCACGCATGCACATGTGTTTTCTCTACTTTCATCACTGTAGCTATTTCCATAATCAACCGTGTCAATAAAACTGCACCGCATAGCTCAAGTCTCGGAATTGAGACTTGTTTGACAGGAGCGACTTTAGTTTTAGATGATATTAAGGCAACATATACCTTTCCTTCCGAGTCGATTACTCGCGTGTATACGACTGCCGCATACGCCACTTTGGATGCATCGCTAAAACCATGCAACTCCACAGACAAATCATTAGCCTTTGTACCAATCCAGCGAGGTATAGAAATGCTCTCTGAGTTCTTTAATTCGTTTCGATACGTAATCCATTCATCCAAAAGAGCCTTCGGAACTTCACAACTTCTGAATTAAAATCTTTGATATTATAATGCAAGGTCCTACCCAACCAAGGGGATCATAGAAACGAGATATATCGGAAATAATTTTTCTTTTTGTTACTAACGCATCGTGAACAATAGGTCTTCGTTTCCAGACAAGCCCTACTATTTTTATTATCTCATCTTCCTTTATTTTCAGCCCTTCCTTTACAGATTTTTTGTTTATCTTCTAGTTCATTGCATTTCATTTCCATTTCTTTCATATCCTGTACTAGATTTTTATCACTACTTGTCCATTTTTGTAATTCAAATCCCGCTTTTTCTAAAAGTCCATTCATTTCCTTATATATATTTATTCCCTCTTCTTTAGTTTGGCACCCAGTTAAAAGATCGTTCCATGTAAAAATCACTGATGACTCTTTCTGCTGCCATAGGATACTGATGTCCGTCATCCAGAGCCACCTGTTGTAAGGATTTCACAGCCAAATAAGGTGCTGCAGCAACCCCAAATGTCACTCTAAGCATTCGATAGTGATTAATTCCCGATGTGTTGTCGTCTTTCCATAAAATCCTTTGGTAATCAACATCTTCTTTGGCGATTTTAATTTGTCGATACATCTTTACAATATCGGCTGTTAAACAAATTGGTGCCCTTCTCCATCGCATGATGATATGCCTAAGCTCCGGTTGTAGAGTCGGACCGACAAACAAATCGTCATTTAATGATTTATTGTTGCTAACTTTGCAAGAGGCGTCAAAAACGACCCTCAACTTTGTTGTATCCTTATCATCCCGAATGATCGCATGGTGTGGTAAATAAATCGTATGTGGATTGTGAATCTCTTTATCTGGTACCTTCTCCATATGATCGAGTAGCACATACTCTTTTATTACTTCCGCATATTTACTTTTAAGATCAGCGTTAGAACTAAGTTTCCTATCCAATGACATAAATCTCCTTTTAGCTATTTGCAATGAATCAGTCACTTCTGGTCTTTCACGCTTAAAAGGATGACGTACAATATATCGACCTTCTTTATCTCTTTGCGTAGTTCTTCTAAATAATTCTTCACAGTATTTGTCCTCTTCCGTCATAATTTTCTCTTTTGGTAACACAACATCAGCTTCAAGTTCCCAGAATATTTTCAATAGATCATTGGTATCTACTTGACTATGCATGACTTTGACAGTATTGGGTGCCATAGTTGATTTATTGACCACACCAGACAAAATCCACCCTAATGCAGTGGACTGTGCAACTACTGAACCAAGAGGACCTTTCTTAACACCATCTTGAATTACATGGCTGTATACCTCAGCTCCTAACAATATGTCAATACGACTCGGCGTATGTTATTCTGGGTCTGCCAAAACCGGTCCAGTGACTTCTGTCCATTTCATAGAATGTATCTTCCTAGCTGGTAAAAGAGAAGTTATGGATTTAATTACATAAGCTTCTACATTTATCGCTACTTCTGGATTGACACGTGATGCGATTTGTAAGTTTACCTTACCCTTGGAGACTAAACCGTTATCTCCACCTACTCCTAATACTTTAGTTCTAACAGGAGTTTTCTTCAAACCTAAAACCTGTACTTTAGATTCAGTAACAAAAGATGATTGTGAACCCTGATCCAGGAGAGCACGAATCATAAAATGATCACTATTTTTCAACCTGGTCTTTACTAATGCTGTTGCAAGCAAAACCTCATTATACTCCCATTTTGTGGAAACATATGAAACCACATTTTTATCAATTGCAACCGCTGCTTCTCCTGAATCCACTGTATCATTATTGGATTTCTTGCTATCTATGTTGTCGACAGCAACCTTAACGTTACCCCTAGGATGCAATAGCATGTGATGTTTACCTTTGCAAGTACGACATCGCACATTACTTTGACAGAATTTTGCCGAGTGGTTGCTACCAAGACAGACAAAGCATACATTGTTACCTAACACAAAGTTACGACGTGTCTCTACAGATTCCTTCATGAATTTTCTACAGTGACCAAGATTGTGCTGCTCCGAACAAAACTGACACTGGATATGCATAGCATGCAGTGACTTAACATGATTTCCAGGTGTATTTTTAGGGTAAAATGACATTTTATTTTTGGATCCGGCGTCTAGGGGTAGAAACTCCAGGGCGCGATAACGACTAGTTAGGTAGTCTTTAAATTGAAAAAAGTAGGCAATTCGTCAGAAGAATTATTATCCGTTACACTGAACTCCCATTGCCTTCTAGACTCCGGGTCCAGTTTCAGATGTGAATTACAATAATATCCCAACTCTCAACATATACACCAATATTTGCTAAAGCAGACAAACAATCATTAGTGGTATCTATTAAGTCTTTTAAACCGTTAGCTGATTCAGAGGTAAGGTTTCGTTGACTGAATAGTCTTTTTAAAATATGATGACAAATGAACTTTTTATTATTATACCTTTGCTCTAGCATTTGCCAACATCTATCATAATTGGCTTCAGCTACTGGAATGTGCCTCAATAACTGTTCAGCTTCACCCACTAAGTAGCCTTTTAAATAGTGCAGTTTTTGTACACTATCTAACTCATTTGTGTTATGAATCAAAGAAACAAACAAGTCACGAAAGGTATTCCATTCGGAATATTTGTCTGAAAACATTGGAATATTGATCTTTTGGTAATTTAACGTGATTTGTTTTGCTTGTTTGACCTTGTCCACCTTTTTGTCCATCACAATCATTAAGTTGTAACAAAGAATTAAGAGTTTCTTTCATATCACATTTGCAATTCATATACACTTCTTCAGTTTTATCGTAAGTATCATCACAAATGTAAGATGAATTTTTTAACTTTTTACGCGGAACTTTACGTATCAAATCTTTGTGACCAGATAAAAATTGAACCCACAGTTGTTCAAGAATTTCTAAACGACCTTCTAAATACACCTTAGTTAAACGTTCCTTAGGACTCTTCTTAAAATTGGACAGAGTCTTATTAATACGGTCACTTAAATCTTCTTGAAAATACATTAAAGTATCAAATGTGTCGACAGATAGTTCCCCTGCCGTAGACATTTTTAAAATATTAATATTTAAATAACAGATTCTTTAGTTTGTTCTCAGACTTACATAAATAATTAAACATTTCTAAGTGTTTTTAAAACAAACTTCTGACCGAAATCCGGCATAGGTTCCCCGTACCTTCATTTTTAATAGAACTATTCTAAGTCCTAACTAATATTTACACAAATTATTTTAAGTACAAACTAACTAAATTTTTCAAAGTTTCTGATTTCGAACAAATAAAGTTCAAACTATCTGAGCACATATTCTTAAAATCAACAAGTTTAAATCGTCCTCTGCGTAAGGTTCAAAATTGCGTAAACAACAAATAAAAAGTACTCACAGACACTTATACACTGATATCAGCACTTTTACTCCTCTGATCTGCGATCCTCACAGCTTATACTGGTTGCATAGGCCCTTGAAGTGGCCTAACAGCTTCCACTACCGGCGCAGTTTGCAAAACTGATTCCGTCTTCTTGTAATCCTCAGCAAGTAGAACAACCTGCACCAAGAAACTGGTCCCAGGCGCCAGTTTATTTACTCCACGTTTTCAGCAGTAATCCACTGCCCGCGGGGCTTAATATCCAAAAACCTGCACTCCACCAAAGTGCCCTCCGAAACAGCGTTGCCATATGCACCGTAATTACGGTAGATTTGCCGTATTTTTTATTTTTGTTTTTAGATCTGCCACCTACAGTAGTCATAAATTACGGTGTATGAAAGTTACCGTATTTTTTGAACCTAAACCGAAACTGGAATAAAGTCCAAAAACTCAGAAAAAAACCATAGTCTGAGTCTAGTGACTACGTCGATCAGTCCCTAATCTTTGGTATTCAATGCTGTCAAAATAACACCGAAAATTGTTCTGAATATATCAATGCATTATCAAGTCTACACTGAGTACAGGCTAGAACGCTTTGCTTCAAAAAAAGGCTTCCTGGCTTTATGCCATATATGTTTATGTTTACGTCAACAACGATAACAGGATCTAAAATTGATAAAAAATTACGTAAAAACATTTTATTGTTATTTTGATCCCCCATAGATGAATAATTTAAATTTTCATGTAACGAATTAGAAAATAATTTTGATGTCATTTTGGTGATTATAATTGGTTACGATGGCACAAATGATACTAAGGCCACGACGAAAAATAACTTAGATATTCTGAGTGTCTAACATTGAACTAAACCTGGATCTTCTGAATAAATAAACTGCGGTTGGCAACCCGCCTGCCAAGCGTGGCAACTATGGCAAAACCCCCCAAAATTAGTGCTTAAAGCTTTTGTGACAATCTATGGGGGAGGCCTATGTTCAGCAGTGGACTAGTGATAAGCTGAAACGATGATGATGATGAACTTAGCATATTCAGAATTGTGTTTGCCCAAACAAATTGTTGATGTTTAGAGTACGTGTTCGAATTGATTAGAAAGCAAATAAAATGTTGTTTAAAAATAAAAAATAAAAGGCAAATGTAACACCGTAAATCTACCGTAATAATTTGAACTGCAACGCCGTATTTCTGGTAATTTTGACCCAGTGTGTACCGTATTATTGTCATAACCATCTGGCAACACTGCTCCGAAATGACTAATAATAGTCATCCGGCCTCGAAGAACCATATACAAATCCTTGCACATGTATCCCGAGGGTGAACGTCGATAGTTTTCCAATAATGAAATAACAGTATCTCGTCACAGTGTGTTTTTATTTTTTATTACATAGGTATAGCTCCAGAGTCTTATTAAATTAGAAAAGATCTCAACACCGCGTTTTACAATAAATACAGCGACATCTATTGACTTTCAACAGCTCTTAATTAATCAAAGACATATGTCATGTCGAAAGGTATACGTCATACATTGTACAAACATCGTGAGGAAATCTGCATGTATGAGAAATAAAAAATATTTCGAAGACATGTGCAGTCCACCAACTCCCATTGGAGCAGCGTGGCGGATTCTTCCTAGCTTCGAAATACTCTCAGAAATGAGTGGAGGCTTGTGCTCAGCAGTGGGACATTCATAGGCTGAAACTTTACTTTAACTTTTTACTAATCCAAAATAAAAACGTTGTGAGAAATTCATATTTATTAGGCCTTTTTAATAATTGTAAGATGCAATAATGTTAGGCAATGAAGTAGTGACAAGCAGCAACAATGATTCTGGCAAATATTGATAAGGTCCTTTTGGACGATTTCAAACATAATATAATATACACAAACATAATTTATTATCTAAAGTTTTCGCAATTTTTGGCGCACAAAACTTAATGCGCGCTATTAATATTGAGCGCGCATTAAGTTTCTTACTTCCATAAGTATTAGCGCAAACACAGACGTACTCGCTCGTCGTAACCGTCTCGAACACGATGCAACGCTTATGTGATAAGGTTTGGGAAAATTATGAACTTGCGTGTTATACAAATACTGGCTGTACCTCCCCCTCCCCTCCAGTTAATAGTAGTAACATTGTATTCAATTGAGATCCGTACCGAGTATTTCCGACTCGAAGGACAAGTATGCTACCTGCGACTATAAGGCCACGCGACAGTCTATTACGAATTTCAACTTCACTTTAAATTTGAACCCAGGAACTCCGTTATAGTAAGAAGACACTAACCGTAGCACCACCTGGTAATAGGACACGTGTAAGTGATACCTAAAAGCTTAATGTATAGATCCGCTTTATTTATTCATGAGTCTGAATAATAATATGCAAATCTCCAGAATGAAGCACGTGTTTGCGTAAAAGATCTAAGATTGCAGGTTATCATAAGTAAACAAGGAAATAAAAGTGGTATGTTTTTTATTTTAATTATAAAAAGAATAAAGTTTATGTTATTTTTAACAATGACTATTGAAAACAATGGATACATAAATTGAAGCGTAAAACTATTATAATATCTGTACAGTGTTTGTGAAGAAGCACCACATTCTCTTTGTTATGTATTCCAAAAGCAATATGCAATGAATCTTTAGCTGCTATGGCTAGCAAGATAGATTGTTGTAAAATATGAGTTCTATTCTCTTCCTCTTAGCTTTCGTTTACACAATGAACGAGGTAGAGGTTTTTATTATACTCAAACGTTTGATAAAGAAACAAAATTTTTATGCCTAGTGGTAGGCAACGAACCTTCATTACCTTGAAGAAAACCAACCTCATCTTGTGTAGAGTTCCAGCTAAGCAAGCATAGTAAGTATCAATTATCACTACAGTCACTGCCGAACATAGGCCTCTCGCATAGACTGCAAAAAGCACAGTCCTGGATCACCAGCTTCTTCAGACTACGCAAAAACCACGTCATAGCTCCTTCTAGTAAGGTCATCCTATATTGCTTTAGCAATGCACGAGAGATTGACATTTAAAAATTTTCCTCCTATATGATAATCGGTTCTACGATCTTATAATGAGTCAGACTCATTGTCACTACTACTAGCTAGCTTGCTGATATTAAGGGCTGTACTTGTTACCCTTGTTCTACCGTTCATATTGTCGTTCCTAACTATAATTCGTAGAAGGACTTTAAGCTCCTCATACCGCCTGCAGTGAAAAACTACTCGTATGTCTTGGTTTCATATGTCATCTCTAGCAATACGTACTGGTCAAAGAGTGTTAATTTTAGACTTTGGGTATACTAAACGAACTCAGCCCAATTGACCTGTTGGTTGAAGTTGGACAATTTATTCTAGATATTTAAACATTGGTAGCGGTTTAAGAGTATCTACCACCCCATCTCATCCCGTGGGTGTCGTAAAAGTCGACAGAGGGAAAATTAAAATCAAAAGATGGGCAGCAGCATCTTCTAGGAACATCTGAATAAATGTACTGCGGTTGCCAACCCTCCGGCCAAGCGTGGCAACGATGATAAAATCCTCCCAAAATGAGAGTTACAAACTTTTGTAGCAATTTAAGGGGAGGCCTATGTTCAACAGTGGACTAGAGATAGGCGGAAACGATGATATATTCATAGACAATTTTGAGCGTTGTGTTCTTAATAATAAAAAGAAGCAGTAGTGTGCAAAAATTAGAGAGCTAATGTAATTACCGAGTATATGAGGCTTAAGAACTGATGTCTCAGGGTGATAGGTGCATTTCGTGGAAGTTTTCACTATTCCGCCACGATGTTGGAATAATATCCCACCGCCTATCAGAAAGTCTGCTTCAGTCAAGACATTCAAATTAAAATACAAGACTTTATTACATTTACAAAAGTTGCAAACCATAACCTAACAGTGCTGTGTATATGAATGTGTAGGTATGGGTGTAGTAATGTTTAAAATGTGTGGATGAAAGTGTACCTATGTGTTTTTGTTTTAAACTGTGTCTGAATCGTAGCGAGAATTGGTGAATTTGGAATTGAATAAATAATAGATTCATTTTTAGAAAAAACAAAAAGAAAAGTTATTTAATAGTTTAGTAGTAGTAGAAGTCCTTTTTTTCTTGTTTCATAATGCTATAATGTTTGCTCATTGTTGCGCACCTCTTTATAGGCATCCACGGAAGACCAGCGTCGCGGCTGAAATCGGCCAAGGCATTATGCTGAGTGGAGGCCTTTTGATACCATTTTTAATTTCAATTATATTTTATTTATTTTCCTCTTTTTAAATTGTTTAATGTTAAATTTCTGCAAATATTGTTGCTTTGTGTTTTTTTTTATTTTGTTTTTTATTTTATTTCTCTTTGTATGATTTTGCTGGTACCAATAAATCTTTTCTTTCTTTCTTTCTTTCTTTCTTTCATTCTTTCGATGTGGTGTCACATAAAATTGTTCTGCATGACTCAGAATGATCTTTTTTGTGAAACGTTGCAATTACTTTTATTAGATTTGATTTATATATATTTCATTATTTAAAACTTTATTTCTCACTTTTATATTGCCCCTATTGACATTCTCTGCCAGTCAACCCACGGGATGGTGAAAAAGTAGTGGCAGGTGAATTAAGCGTGAGTGAGCGGTGAAGTGAATTAAGATATATTATTTAAATTATAAATAGAAGACATAAATTATATCAAAACATATAAATATACATACATGCACATAGACATAAATACTATTACGATTTAATAAAACTACTTTTAAAGATTTTATCGCGTTTAATTTTAAACTATTTATAACCCGACCGTTTACAGAACCCATCGTCACGTTAATTCGATACTACCATGTTGTGTCAAACCACCGAAGTTGTATGGGTTACCAAAGATACACCAACCAAATGCTGCACTACGTCCAATAGTGCGCCAGATCGATTCACCAACTTACAGATTGCCTCAACATGTAGCGAAAATACTCTCACCGCTCAGAGGACACACAAGAGCACACACAAAGTATTCTTATCATTTTGTGATTGAGATAAAAAACCGTGATCTTGCTGACAATGAAACTATGGTCAGTTTTGATGTCCAGTCGCTATTAACATGCCTACCTGTTGAAGACTGCATCTCAATTGTAACTAGGAACCTAGCAGAAAACAGCATGCCAGCAGAATATGCAAAATTGCCTAGACATTGCCTAACATCTGGCTATCTATTGTGGAAGGAACAATACTACAAGCAAGTAGATGGTGTGGCGATGGGCTCACCAGTAGTTCCCATTGTCGCCGACATATTCATGGAAGACATTGAGGAGAAAGCCTTCTATACTTCTCCTGTAAATCCAAGATTATACAAGCGGTATTTAGATGATACTTTCACAATTTTACCATCAGATAAAGTAACTGCATTTTTAAACCACCTTAACTCCATAAACTCTAAAATTAAATTTATAATGGAGTTAGAGGTAAATAACTCTCTAGCTTTCCTAGATGTATTAGTAATCCTATTAACACCTTAAGTCATACTGTTTATAGAAAAAAGACCCATACTAACGGATACTTAAACGGTGAATCTCACCACCATCCATCACAGTTAGCTACCGTGGGAAAACCTTTGTTTCAGAGAACACAAGGGATCTGTGACAAGAAACACAGCTTCAGCATGTCAAGCAAGTTTTCCACGACAACAAGCTTCGGGTCCCGCGCCTACGTCACACGAACCGATTGAAACCGGCCACAGTCAAGCGTGTACCTGCTGTTCTAACGTATGTCAGAGGATTCACGGACAAGATTGGCTATATCTTGAAGCGGGCTTCCCTAAGAATATTTTTCAAGCCGCTGAAGAATATAAGTCAATTTTTACCATCTGTCAAGTGTAATGTCCCTCTAAAAGATGCAGGAGTATATAAGCTAGATTGTGAATGTGGTTTCTCTTACATAGAACAAACTAAAAGTTCTATAAAAACCCGCGTACAAGAAAAGAAAGAATTAAACTGCACTGTGCACCCAACAGCGCATGGTAGCGATAGGCTCACCACTTATCACACCAAGTGCATTATATGTTTTTCGTGAAATGTGGATTGTGGCAGTCATCTGTTTTTGCAGTGAGTGCCCAGTCTCTGACTACCCCTTATGGGATACAGTCGTAATCTTATGTATGTATGTATGTACAAGAACACATAGTTACGTGAAGCATCGACGCTCTAGGAAGTCTGCAGTATGTGACCATGTTCTAGATCACCCCAAGTATTTATTAGACTATCAAGTGCATCAAATACATGAATGTTATTGGTTAATGGTTTTGCAGTCTGATTAATTATATACAAAATAAAACATCTGACATTCCATGGCGTCCCCACTAAGTTTAAATAATAAAGTAATTCTTTCCAGGCGTAATGTTTAAATCCCTCAAAGTAAAAATAAAAACGTCTTACTAAAACAGTAAATGGTCTAGTATATCATTACCAAAACCTTTTGTTCTCGTAAAACGCGTCTCAAGTCATCGCGACTATAGCTACCGACGCTCAAGTTTTAGTTTATCAAGATTTTGCTAGATTATGTAAGGTTACATAATAGACTTTATTATTTACACTGAAAGGTACAAAATAACTTCATAAGAAATTTCAGAAATGTTACCCAAAAGTGTAGGCTGATTTAGCGAATTTTTAGTGAACTATGGCTACATACGAAGTCAAATTTAGAGGTTCGTACCGAACACAGATTTGTCAGAAAGGATTTTCGTAATGAAGTAATGAAAATAAAAATCTTATTGACGTACACATCTGAAATTTAATTAATGTTTTGAGTTGGTCCACCAGAGTTCGGTGCTGTTGTCGATATGTACAAGGAGGAATTTGGTTAAAACATAAAAAATAAAATGAATGAAATGAAAAACCTTCATTTTTCGACATAAGAAATACAAATTTCGTTTGTCCAACGTAATTTCTTCACAATCTACCGCCGTTTGGTAATGAGGTTTCTCTGACGGAGAAAAAACAGGCGAAAGAAACTCCGTAGCTACTTTTTTTGAAATATTATTTTTATTTTATACAAAAATAAAAGACTTTATACAAATATTAAAAGACTCGTTTCATAAAATCCATAATTATTGAATGGTTACAAAATTATAACTAAGATAATACAGAAAATCTATTAACCAGAATTTACCAATTGCTTATTTAACACAAGGTGCACAAGCATTGTGCTTAAGACGCAAACTTCGCCTCTACAATACTTGCATAAGACCCGTAATGGCCTATGCAGGCGTCGCTTTCTCTTAAGCGACGAGCATTCAACTACGGAAGTTACAGTGTGTTCAAAAACGATTCTTGCGAAATGCCACCGGAGCCGGATGGTATCAATGCAACGTAGACTTTCAAAGCGACTGAAATGCCACTAATCTCTAAACACTTCAGAGAATTATCAAGGCGGTTTTCCGAAAAAGCCGCAGTTCATCCAAACCCACTGGTGGTTAAAGCAGCAAACTACCGACGTACCCGCGTTCTAGGGCGGATCTCACAGAGTTACCGACACACAAGTCGACAGCCCGAACAAAGGTCCGCACCTCCAAGGGAGGGAGGAGTCATTAGATGTCAATTAAATTTTTTTCCCAGATATTCGACCTCGTGACTCACGATTTTCGCGAGAGTGACCGAATTTTGATGTTACAGTTAGGATTTTATTTATGTATTTATCAAACCAAGCGTCAAACCAAACTGGCCCGCAAGCACAGGATCCCAGGAAGCTGTAAAAACCAAAAAGGCTAACAGCAATTACATCACCGAAAATATACAAGCATACAAACACGAAAACATACACACACCAGCAGCATTACATTTATCTTAAATATAAATTGTCATTTTGTATCGTATTTAAGAAGCTATGATGTTGGGGAAGATACTCTCAGCTGCAATACAGTGAAAACTAAATTTTGTATTTGTAATGAAATGTCCAAGCAAAAGCTGCAAAGAAACAATGTCGTGGAAAGCAACATACGTCAGTACCCCCATACAATCTCAGCAGACATCTATATCAACCAGAACAATAAGTCGCAACGATACAGACCCTGCTCACCCATATAACCATCTACAAAAACCATCAACATATAAACTGTGCAATGTGTCCTAGTGTAACACAAAGATTCCGACCACAAGCGGCAGGGGTGCACGATGTCTACGATCAAGTCGTATTACTGAAACCAACCCGCTTACCACTGGTACTAAGACAATATGCTCGAATGCAATAAGACTCAAGCATGAAATTGTTGACTAAAGACTAAAGACTATTGTTGAGGAAATGAAAAGTGTAGCTGGAGTGACTTTGATGGACAAAGTTACGAACAGCATGATAAGGGAACGTTGTGGTGTGGTAGAAGTAGTGACAAAGATAGATAAAGGGATGTTTAGATGTTTTTTGCACGACACGACGAAAACAGATTTGAGGCGAGTATAATGGGCAATCCGGTATGGGTCGAGGTAGGCGAACAGATCCCGATCAAGTCGAAGTCATTTTAATGAAAAGGTCACGTCAAAAGTACCCACAAACGACTAAACTGTATGAAAACGCCAATGGATGTAGAAGAAGCGAAAGATGTGTGTCAGGATCATAGAAAGTAGAAAGATGTCCCATTGCTTAAATGGTGATAAAAAGGAATAAGTTCACTAACTTAATAATTTTTAATGATTTATTTTAATAATAGATAATGTGCTGAATTAATTTAAACTGCTGTAGCCTTCAATAAGGTTAATGTCTTGTAAGGTTTACATATTATAAGGGTTCGTAATCAATTAAACAAAGCATCTCGGTACTTAAAGCCGAGCTAAAATACTTAGCGCCTAACAGTTTCGGAATTCATTATTGTATTCAAGAACACCCAATCTAGTCATTAAGTTTGCTTTTAGGATCGCAATATTTAGTTTTCATTCGTTATAAATAATTTATCAACAAGAAAATAAATTAGATTCAAAGTCACAAATGAATAATGAATAGCTACGTGGCAAGAGAATTAAAAATTAGTAAATAATTAAAATCAACAGGTTATTTCACGGTTTTTTTTATTGTAAGTATTACAATTCACGCCTTTTAAACTTGTTCACTGTGCACAAATTGCTTAACATGTATAAGAGACATTTAAATGAAACTAATTTTACGGATTTTATCGCGTTTAACTTTTACAGCACCCATGGTCACGGGGGGACTGAGATGACAGATGTCCTGATATCATAGTTAACCCGGAGTACCTTCAGCTTTTAATTATTATTTGTGATTCGATCTAATAATTAAAAGCTGAAGGTACTCCGTATTTAGTGTTCGCGTAAATATAAGAAATCATTATGTATAAGAGACAATTAAGTAGCACACATGATATGATATAGTTATTTTGTTATTTATGAACAAATTTATTGTTGAGTAAAAGTAAAAAGTAAAGTAAATTTTCAGCCTATAAATGTCCCACTGCTGAGCACAGGCCTCCTCTCATTTCTGAGAGGGTTTTGGAGCTAGGAAGAATCCGCCACGCTGCTCCAATGCGGATTGGCGGACTTCACATGTCTTCGAAATATTTTTTATTTCTCAGACATGCAGGTTTCCTTACGATGTTTTCCTTCACCGCCGAGCACGTGGTAAATCAGCACTTTAAAATTGCAATTAACAATTTTAGTGGTGCCGGCACCGGGAATCGAACGCAGGTGACTCGCGTACTATGAAATTTAAAGCGCTTACCCCCTTAGCTACCACGGCTCTTTCTTGTTGAGTATGAAATAATAATTATCATCCAAGGGTAACCAATCATGTTTCAGTAATGAACTGAACGATTATTAAATGCCCTTTCTATGAAGCAATTGTGTGGGGGATCCACATTACAGGAATAAATGTGTTGTGGGATTCTTCACTGTTCAGAGTTACCTAGAAAGGCACTGTGAGCTAGCGTAATCACTGGGCATATGAGACTTAAGAACCTATGTCTCAGGGTCCTAGTGTGGTGTCACACAGAAATTTTCACAACAAACACCGGGTAATGAGTTTAAGAAAAACGTATGGTCCTGACATAAATATTATAATAATGTCATTATTTATACATATTATAATTATGTTATGTTTTGCCGATAGGTGTCCGGCAGAGCAGAATAGCACCTACCTCCTTCCTACCGAAGTGTCGTAAGAGAAGATTCGTGCAAATTAACACCATACTAAGCAATGCTGTCGTGCTGCTCGTGGGAACGCCACGGAGAGTCAGAATTATTTTGACTCGTACTAAAATGGCAGCGACGTGTTCAGCCCCCCCGTCATGTCTCGTTTCCTGCGAGGGAAAATGGGACTATATGTATGTTCTCGTATGTGTGTATTATTTATATTTATTATCCCAAACCTTATCACTAGACGTTTGAGATGTTTATATTTTATTATATTATAATTTTATTATTATCTATACAGTTACATACACACTTATAGTTAAATAAAGTTTTCTAAATTGCTCATCATTTTGTTCGTAAAAAAAGGAGGGAAGAATACCTCTGATTGAATTATTTTACTATTATTAAATCTTGGTAACGATGTTTATTATATAGAGACAGATCGTATGTAAGGTTTTCTTTTTTAAGCAAAATGCAAAAGTTGTAGGGTCTGGGCTGTGATTTGTAAGACTTCATTTAGGAGTAACGTGTAACATTCGATTAATGATGAACCCCAAAAATGATAGATTAGGAAGACGGAGACGTACTGTTTAGCACAGTTGTACGCAGTTTTTTTAAACTTTAGATGACTGACTCCATCACAAGTTGGAGGCATCCTGCTGAGCGTCGCTGTGCACCACTTTGGCCCGCTACCAACGTCAGATTACTTTTCATCCGCCATTTTCGTGTATGGTACTACACCGGCGCGATTTTCGTTTTACTATTCCATCCAAGTCACCTCATCAATTTTGGGTTCAATTAATCAATGTTTATACTCAATTTATAGCATAAGTGTTTTATATTAGAATTATAGTATTTTAAACTGCGAGTAGTCTATGCTAGTTGGCACTAGCCCTCAGCGAATACCGTTTTAAATATTTTGAGGGTAAGGAATGCAACACAAGTCAGCACATTCCTGATCTTGATAACGTTGTTAATGAACGGCTAGTGGACGATAAACTCGTCACTTTGATGTGTATGGTCTACACTGCGTTCTACGGGTAGAATGTTACTAGTTCACTTGTCGTAACTTGTTCACTCCTATTGGTACCGATCACTTCTTATCAACTCTCGGCATGTGAATATTTTGAATGTTCCCAGGTCCGGTTGGCATTGCATGGGGTGCGGCCAATACATCCCATCCCATGCGTTTTTATACCTGCCATAGTGGGAAAAGTTGTAATCGTTGTCACTGGTTGTTCTTTTGTTTAGACGTTCCTATAAGCTTTTACTGCCTATTCTCGGGCTTAAAATTTTTCGTACGTGGACTTCTGTAATGGACTGTTTATAAGTTGAAGTGATTATAACGATTCTTAAACATATTTAAAAACTGATTTCAGTTGTTTATCATTTTGAAGCATCCACACTAGGTACTCTCTCTCCCTCTGTTCGTTTGTTACCATTTTACGGCTTCAGCTAGTCTGATATAAAAGTTGTCATAGTTATGGTAAAACAAATGTAAAAGTAGCGTATATAAAATCAGTGCAACTAGTAACAACAACTGTTTAAAAAGCAAAAAAAATAAAATAAATTGGTTGTAGCAATTAAGTAATAAAAAGCAGCTTCGCGTTAATATGAAGTAAAATATCTTTCTAAGCTGGCAGTACGTGGAGCAGGTTTACGACTTAATTTAGGGTCATAATCATTTAAACAAAGCACCTCGACCTAGAGCCGGTGTTATTACATGGCACACACAAATTTGGGCTTCACTGTGATGTATTATTTATTTGTTATCTTAAAATAAAGAGGAAAATTATGAAATATCTCATATTATTTATGAAACTTGTAAGTTCCTCGTTAGCTTAAACTTATTATTAGAGCGATTTGAAAGATGCAAACTTACATTGTATTTTGAAACTACTTTCGATGCATAATTGTATAACGTTTTTGAACGATAACGCTGTTATGAGGCTTTTCCATAATAATGTATTAATTTAAACATAGTTTTCGAACACGGAAGAGTCTGCCACGCTGCTCTTATGTAAGTTGGCGGACTTCGCATGTCTTCGCAATATTTTTATTCTTCAGACATGCAGGTTTCCTTACGATGTTTTCGTTCATGTGGTAAATCAGCATTTAAAATTGCAGAACAATATTAGTGCCGGTACTGTGGATCGAACTCAGGTCACGTGCGTACTATGAATTTTAAGTATATTTTTTGTTGTGAAATCTGAAATACATGTCGTTTTATTCTCATCTACAGGTTGAAGACCAATGAAAGAAATTCATGAGTTAGCAGAAGAAGTAGAAAAGTTTACTGGTGGTAGGATTCTTATGCATGAATCCGTCTAGGTAGGTACCACCCCAGGGCCAATTATTCTGCCATAAAGCAAACAAACATTACTGTTTTCGGTTTGAAGGGAACTGAGAGGTAGTGTAATCACTGGGCATATGAGACTCAAGAACTGATGTCTCAGGGTGTCGGGCGCAGTGTGGTGTCACACGTGGGCAAACGTTGCACTTACCATCAGATGTCACTTTTTACAATAAAAAAAAATTAAGTGGCGTTATTATGCATTATCTCTAATCCTAAGATCGGAGAATAATCTGTAATCATAAGTATACACGCCGTCACTTAAAACATCTTTAATTGTAATATATGCCAATGATACAGCAGTCCTTGTACATGGCGAACCCGTGAATTTGAATAAGAAGAAATATTGATTTGTATTCGGAATTCAGAAGTGACAGTGCCCTGCCACTTCTGAATACCGAATGTAGGGGCATTATTAACTATAACATACTCATTGACGGATGATGTCCTTCTTACCACATTATGATATGAACGAACCATTTTAGGAAAAAAAGAAAAATAAAAGTATAAAAATTCTTTAAATTCAACATTCTTTCAAGGATAATAATCATGATTAACAACAATTTATTTTAAAATATAAATGGTTTCGAGTTTGCCAAAAAATCACTCTTCTTTTCCAGCTATTAAGGCGCAGTATTTATCATGTAGAAGATTGGCGAAACGTGAGCGGTGTAACAAATTGTGTGCATTTGCCAAAATGGAAACAGGTGGTGTAAAGGAAATAACATGTCATTGTTAGAAAAATATAAATCTGGAGAGTTCGTAGTTTGCGATTACTCGTTACTCTGCCCAAACTCTAATAGCTTCTCTAAAAAGAGCACTCTTTTACTGAAGTCAAATGAATAAACAGAACAATAATAAATTAATCTAATCTCTTCAATAAATTTACTATTTATTGAAGAGATTAGATTAATTTATTGGTGAATATGAAAAGTGCTATGTTTTAAACGTAAAACATAGCACTTTTCATATTCACCCTTCATCGTTGATATGTTTATTCGTCCTCATCGACGCATATCTGAAGGAGAGCCAATAAGAAAAATCAATAACCAAACATTTGTAACTTGCACAAATGCTGGATTGGTCTAGTATTCAACATTGCTAATCCCTAACCACAGGACTGACAAGCATGAGCTTATTTTGTGATAATTTAAAATATCCTAACATGCTATCTGGTGAAGCGTCATTGCTTTTTGTAAATAATTTAAAAAAATTAAGTAAAACCTGTAACTCTCGCATTACATATATATTTCAATAATTCAAAATATCTTAAAATGCTAGCTGGTGAAGCTTTCATTTAAATTGCTTTACGTAAATAATTTTAAAAATGTAGGTAGATTCTGTAACTCTCGCATTTCTCAAATTCTCTGTAACGCTAGTATAATGCAGTGCCCATAATCCCGAAACATCCTAAACGTCATAAAGATGACGCTATCACTAGCAGTCTTATCATGTGATACAATTTTGGCAGGACTTTTGGCGCCAACTCGAAAAGTGGCAGAAGTATTTTTATTTAATTTTGTAATTTCTGTGTATATTTAGAGTTTTTTATGTTTATATTGATCGTTGATTATGCAGCAAATGTGTTTATCTTTAACCAAACGTTATGTGTATGGTATGTGTTTTTAGTTAACAACTATTGCCAAAGTCGATATTTATCATATTCAATACGTATGATTCAATACGACTTATGATTCTGGTTGACGGAGGTTTTTGCAATGGGGTGTAGATGTCTACTGAGACCGTATGGAGGCCCTTGTGTTGGCGAATGTCTAACGATAATAGTATTGATGCTTGTTGCACATGTGACAATGCGTCTTTGTGGTAGTTGCTTAGATATCGTTAGTCATAATGGTTGCGTCTTGCACTTGGTTTGGCTCACACTTCTTTATATTTGCCCAAGTCGGGTCTCTTTATAAGGAGACAGCAGACTGTCTGCCCTCCAATGTTTTGAATAATAATAATATTAAATAACACTCTCAGTAAATTCCCACTAATGAATGATAACTGGAAACTTGGTGGTGGGTGAGATAAACTCGATCGAAATACATAATACTCAACGTCAGTTACACAAAACCATTTTGATAGCTATGATGAAACCTGCCTGATGGCTGTTTAGTAATTATAAATGATAAAAAAGGCTAAATACATTATTACAACGGTTGGTGAAGCTTTTACGCCTACTTCGTGCAGATGGTAATTGGCGGGAGGCTGCTCTCAAGGCTGCGGTCGGAAACCGAGCAACGTTGAACCCTGTACCCTTGAAGTGAGCAGTGGACTCACGACGTGCTCTGCGGTAAGTTGCCGTGCTTAACTTTTATTTGGTGTTGATGCCACAAATACAGAACCATCATATAACATCTGCAGTTGCAGCGGTCTGGCGATGTGGTGGCGCGTACGGAACGCTTTAATTGTTTATTTGGCCAGAGTGCTCATAATTATTTGACGTGTGCCAAAACCGTACGGCATACATTCAAGACTGGACTTAGCTGTATACTTGTATGATGTAAGCACGCATTGACATCCGAGACTTCGGTCGAAGATTGTGCTTACGCACTAGCAAGACGCCAAGCCCTCTTTTTGCTGGTTCGCCAGTTTTGCTGTGGACTACGGTCCTTGTTCCCGACTTCTTATTTGTGTCTGGGGCTCACCGCAGACGGCGTGTTGTAGAGCTGTGTGCATTCCCCACATTTTTTAAAAATAAAAATTTTGTGGGAGCGATAGCTTGTAGCGGGTTATTAATAATTTAATGTAAATCTTATACAAGTGCGAAATAAAAATATCCTTGTTTAAGATAAAATAAACACAACGTAGGTAAAAAGGTTCTACCTATGACGATAACCATTTATAAAAATATTTCATTCAAACGGCCTAGAATGATATAACCTTTAAAAAGTATCTTAAAAAAGATTAAGTATATTTTCTGGTCACGAAATTTATTTTATCAACGTGAAAGTTGAATAGTTACAGTATGTACATCTAATTCTGCTATTTACACGCCGCATAACCACTAGCTATTCAGATAATATTACATTAAAATCCTTTGTCTTGTTATTGATACCCATTACAAATTCATACAGCATTAAAATACGTTGAATTTAATTATATCAAATAATAGAGAACTTTACTAATTTTTGCCTTACGTTTATTTATTATGGAAGCTATAAACATATGGATAGATCAGATATAGATGGACAGATATATAGATAAATGCATTAATTGACTTTAATCCTTGAAGACTATGATAGTCTTTGCCATTAATTGATTGTCTGGATCGCTTCAATAACCCCACAAACCATACAAGTAAGTAATTAAATATAGTATAGCAACGCTTTCCTTCTACTTTATGCACATATTTTGTTAGAGCATGGTATTACGCCGGCTAATCCGATTAACGAACGCTCTGTGGTTTTATCACCTACAAAACCTACCTTTCTTTCTAGTTGATACACGTATATGCACGTCCACACGCACAAGCGCACACATTTACGCAGAAAAGTGCGTGAACGCCACGTACACATGAATTAACGCATATCGTTACAAAATGTAAGTCCTTTTACATAGCAATATTATGATTCGTATAGTGAATGAAGAGAAACCCAGACTTTACACCGGTATTTTGTTACACAGTGGTGCTTTGCCGGACAAAACATGTTAGCTTCTGGACATTTAGGAATTTGTCTTGAGAAAAGAGCAGCTTTACCAGTATAATGTAATTCCAATGAAATTATAAAATTACTTCATACGAAAAACTTTATTACATTGCCTGATGTGCATGAAGAGTCAAGTAATTTAATGAAATGTGTGGTATGCCGATTAGGGTAATTCTTTTATTAGTGGAATTTTCCATTAGATAAACCTTGAGTGCACATACCTTAATATCCAAACCTTTAATTTGTGTTGAAAAGATGTGTCAAATGCTTTGAACAATTATTTTATTACATGATCTTTTCGCGTGGCAGCAGAAGAATTGAATATGTCAAAAAAGCTTTTGAAAATATACCACTTTACTTCGTTTTGCTAGTCGTGCAGAGTAGACTAGCGAAACGAATGAAAGTTAAAGAGTAGTTTTCTTGTTTAAGTCGATCTTTGAGTTTTTGTTTTTGTAGATGTAAGAAGGAAATTTTCTCTGAAATGAACTTCCAATAAGAATATTTGCTTATTTAAATAAAGTCCTTAAGGACAGAAGAAACGAGTTTGGAAAACTTTTTAAGTTTATTTATCTGTAGCGGTGTAATCGGATTCTCATCTGTGAATATCCGCATAATTTTCAATATGCGGAACTAGTTTAGCAACTGCAGTCAATCATTAAATCATCAACAAACTTTTCTTTTTATATTAAATTTTTATAGTATATTTCAAATTGCAAACTAAAATTCTACTTAACAAGCAAAAAAATTAATTTTGTTTTATAAACAATCGAATGAACTTAAGCTGAAATTAGTCACGTTAACAAAGAACTCTTGAAAGACAGAAGAAGGACACTATTATATTAAATCAACATAAAAAAATAAATGCTTCTTCTTAACAATGAGCCCCTGAGCTACCACGGCTCACATTATTCACTCACTTAATAATGTTACTTAAAAGTTATTCGTAAGTTGAGTTAAGTTATTCTTACTTAATAATAACCCTGGAGGAGGAGTATTTTCAATATATAAATTTTAAGGCACTTTCGATCCAATTGCAGAAAGGTGTAAGACAGAGCGATGTTATATCTCCCAAACTCTTAACCGCTGTATTGGAAGATGTCTTTAAGCTACTGGACTAAAAGTGATGCGGTATTAACATCAATGGTAAATCCATCACTCACCTTCGATTTGCCGACGACATAGTCATAATGGCAGTATCGCTGGAGGACCTTAGCACTATGCTCAATGACTTCAATAGTGTAGCCCAACGGGTAGATCTAATGATGAACATGGACAAGAAGAAGATCATGTGTAACGTCCATGTCACAACTTTATCGGTTGGGTTGGGAACAGGACAGATTGTCGACCTTAGTTGGGATGTGAAAATAGGACCGGCTACGCTACAAACTAGTTCGTGGGCAAGATCTACGGGTCTAACTAGAAATTGCCTTGTTGTTGCTAAAAACAGGCGATACTTCTTATTGAATGTACTCCAACTTACGGGATTAAAATCGTTATAAATACTCACCCACTGCACGCTAGCACACACGCACGCACATATTAAAACTTTTAGTTTACCTAAATAATTACATAAATATATTTCGCAGGACCGTTACTATCTTCGACAGTACTTATCTGTCGGTCTCCTCACGAAAGCACGTACAGAAGTCCAAAAAATAAGTATCAGTAAAACAATGCGATAGTGATTGAATAATGTATGGTAATAGTTAAAAGAGAACTTAATTTTACATTTGGTAACGTGATCATATGAAACATTATGCCAGATCGTGTTAATAGAGTAAACAAGCGACTCCGAGTAGATACATATTAACAAAGTGAAGAGTGACAAGAAGTAAAAATCGCAAAATAGAATTTTTAGTGACTCAATATATAGTTGATTTATTGTTAACTGCATGCAAGATACAAATATGCAGAATAAACCAAAGTTAAAATTAATTATAATAAACTGGCCTAGCAAAAAATAAAACCACCAGAAATAATCGAACTTCAGGTTCCACAATCGATTTACCTTGTTGTTTTCAGGTGAGAGTTTAAGAACCAAGAGTCGTTGAAAATGGAGGGACCAAGGAATCCAAGTCCTTATATGATGATATGAGCAAGGCACCTTTTCCTTCTCGCTGTCTGACGTAGATAGCGCCGTGAGTACACCAGCAGATGGCGTATCCCGGCTGTTTAGGCCTAGACCTAGTGTCACGAAATAAACCTCTGTTTTCTTTGGTCAGCCTTTCGTTGAAATATATTTTCTGTGAGGTACCGGCCACCCCCAAATCAGCGCTGCACATATTTTTCCGTGCGTTTACTGATTTGAGGAATTGGCCACGTTTAGAAAGCCGTAGAAGTCGGACAACCACTGGGCGTGGCATTCTAGCTCCATCTTCAGGCTTGTGGTCACAGGCGGTCTGCGTGGGCCGACACGAGATACCCAATCCAGGTCTCTATCCTCCAATTCTACACATACCTTACTAACTGCCACAAGTACAGTGTGCTGAAGATTTTCGGAAGTGTTCTCTGGGATACCAACTATTTCAATTTCATTTCTCAGATTAATTTGTGCTTTTAGGTCTTTTTCTAAATGAGCTACAGTAGCCTCGAGGCCTTCGACTTCCTCATCGCGCTTTTCTAAATATTTCAACCGCTCATCAGTGGCGATCCACTTAAGCATCATCTCCTCCATTCTGTCATTGCTGTAGGACAGGGACTGAGTCAGGTCGTCTAATTTAGTCTTAACGGAAGAGAATTCAATTGTCAGCAAACGTAGTTGTTCCGTGAGCTGGCTAATCTCACCTCCCGTAGATTCTGTCTTCTTTCGGGTGGTGGCACTGCTAGAACATAGTTGGTCCACAGGCTGGGTTATTTCACGTCCTGTGGAGTCAGTCTTTTTTCAAGCGGTGACATTGTCAAAAGTCCGAACCGGTGTAGGGGAGTTGTCCCCTCCCCTTTTGTTAGCAGCACAGCAATCTGGACACTTCGAACGAAAGTTTCTTTCGTTCCACGGTTGTCGTATCAACGTGTCTACACGTTGATACATAACGTACAGATTGCTTTTTCACAGTCACCAGATGTACATTTTGAAACGTTCGAGTCTTAGGTCGACCTCCTACAACCGGCACACTTCATGACAAATATATAAATCGATGATTGACTCCCAGAAACCTGGATATCTCAGCAAGTTGATGCCCGCTCTGTAATGTATTTAATATTTGACGAAAACGTTAATCGTAAGTGATCGTTCTGCGATGTAATTAATCTGTGACGAAAACGTTGCTATTGCACAGTGTATGTGCTCCACTCTTAGTACGCGCGATTAGCACGGTTATGTTCAGTGCGCAACCGTGAAAAAAGAAAACAAAGGCTTGACACTACCCACACTTGATTTAAATAATTTTTTGGAATGTAGATTGTAATTTTTACATAATGTATTTTTACTGAATTTTCGTACCTTTTCGACACAACACTTATCTAAACTTAAAGCTTGAAAGAAATGGGCTACATTTGCAACAAATTTCACCAAACTAGGTACTATATATTATTAATTTAACACAGAGTTTACTATCTGACCGACGCGAATTGAGTGAGATGAGTGAGTTTCCCGGAGAACATTGCCTCAAACAGATCAACAAAGTCACTTTCAGATTTTAAATATGTAATGTTAGGATATAATTATTAGGTGGTCCAAAGTAGTGTGATGTCTGTGTTGTAAAATGCACTATCGTGAGCTTTTTTAAATTTTGCTAAGTAGTCTCTGCAGCCGCTTTTATTTTTTGTCTGTATTTCATTTCATATTACTTTGCTTTGTCTAAGTTTGTTCTTCTTTAATATGACTTGCTATTGAGTCGAATCATCTTGATAACAATACTCTTAGACTTTTAGCTCTTGAGCATTGAATAAAAATACCAGTTTTGTGATGCGATGAAGTTGAAAAACAAAACTATGCTTTTCGTAAGGCAAAGTTTCTCTTTCATTATTTGGTGAGTCAGAGAGTTTTTATGTATACAGATGAATCTCGGTCGTATTTAAATGAAACTCGAAAGTTAAATTCTTGTGCAAATATAACATCTTTTGCAGAAAGAAATAATAAAGTTTTCTTTATAGTATAAATTTACGAAACGAGTAAAACGTTCACCTGATGGTACGAGCAACGTCTGCCCATAGTAAATGCTGTGTCACCCAGAACACCTCCGTGTGATACTAGACTGCGCCCGTCACTCTGAGACAGTCCCATGGGTTGTGTTAAATGAGCAGCACTATTGCCGGTGGCTTACTGACTACCTACTAGACATGTCGCCAAATGACTTTTGTCGTGTTTCAGTATGATGCTAGGTGAAGCCTGACGATATACGAGCACCGGTTGCAGTGCAATAGTTGGGGCATCGGGCGCCTAGTTATGAAGGGTAGCTGTGTTCTGGTTAAGTTCAAATACGACATTACAATAGTTTATATAGACACAAAGTTAACGTGGTAATTGTTCCACTAATAACATATAGTCACATCATGCGTTTAAGAATTAATAAAATTTTGAACATGATATTTTGGCGTTGGGAAATTGCCACAGAAAAGGGTAGTTTATCCGTCCAGATCGGGTGGTCCGATCTGGTCAGGACGTCTCCACCAACTAGTAATATTTAAATGTTATAATAGTTCGCATCTCAGAAACTTTCATAGCACGATTATGGAATGTATGAGATATTTCTTGAGCTACTCATGTGGCGATATAGATTTCGCTACATCACTCTCCCGCTAAGACTTGAAGTCGTAGTGAGCGTGGAGATTTTGAGTCGTCCGGCGATGTTGTGCATTCTGGCAATGCGGTGAAGCTGTGGTGAACCACAGAGGTCTTCAGTGCATAAAGACGTATGGATACAGTGTTGATGCCGAAGGAGTCAGCCTGAGGAGAGGGGCCGCCGATGATGATTCCTCAGTGACTGAGAGCCTAGGAAGCACGCGTGTATGACTTTTTTGCAGTGGTTCGAAGAACTTGGTTGCGATGTTCATACCTGGGTCACCATTTTGGTGGATGATATTGCCAAGGTTAGATACCCGGCCAGATCGGGTGGTCTAGGGTCTAGGGGGAACGTCTCATTAAGATGTTGTATATATATGTAGTTCGAATATCAGAAACTTTTATAGCGCGATTTTGGAATGTATGATTCATTTCTTGAGCTTCTCATGTGGCGACGACATGGATGTCGCTACAACATAGAGTACAATATACTGTAAAAGTGCAATATATAAAAAAAATATATAATTTGGCTAAAATATTTTGGCATCTCTACCTTGTTATTAAATATCGTCTACATTGTTCATCTCATGTAATTATAATTGATCTTTGTTATCTTTTAATTATGATTAAAATTTGTTACTATCATACAGAATTGTTTTAGTAGACGTAATATATGTATCTGAATAATGCACGTCTTAATTTGCAATTAGATGCGCAATTACCTTAGCATTAGATCTGTAATTTTAGAAGTATTATTGTAGCTTCCGTCGGTTATTCTCAATAAAGTAAATATTCTAAATAGATGACAATTCTAGTTGTTAGATGTAGCCGTAGTAGAAAACAAGAGAATAATGTAACCGACGGTAACTATTACAAATGACCTTTTCTCCTCTTCTTCATCAGTCTACTTACCTAACTACCTACTGCAGGGCATAGGCCTCTCACAAGAAGAGAGGACTGGCCGTGCCATGGTGATTACCAGTCTAGGCAGGCGCATTGGCTGGTTGCAGTAACAAACGCCTCGCACTGTAGACGCTGCGGCTCGTCACTGGTGTGCTTATTTTAGGTCTGGTATATTTTCGAGTGACGACTACTGGCCTCGTGGCCAGAGTATCTGACTACTGTGTCGCAGGTCCTGGGTTCGAATTCCAGGCGAAGCCAACATTTGTGCAAAAACACAAATTGTTAGTTTTCTGATCTGGTTGTGTTGTGATTGTCACTATGTCTCTGACACTGCATCCTTCGATATGAGCGTTACAGGGTAGGTAATAGGTAGGACGAGATGCGTGAGGGCCTATGTTTGTGCGTACAATTGTGGCACTATAACATTTCCTGCGCAGTTAAAAGCTTTTGCTAATATTCGCAATCTTACGTCGTGGATAAATATCGGCTGGGAAGACATCAGTTTTGTGATGGATAACCGCCGTTTGACTTAAAGCCACGGGTTTTACAGCATGGGGTTAGATGGGATGACAGACTTTCTTATACGCCACCACATAATGATGACATATGATTCCGATGTAGGAATCCATCTAGGAAGGTACCACCTCAGTGCTAGTTATATTTTTTTTTTTAAAAAACGAAGCCCCACAGTAGGATTTTCTCCTGTATCGTGGGTGCGTTTTACAAACATATATTTCACATGCACAACACAACCAGACCCGAAAAGCAACAATTTATGATTTTGCACAAATGTTGCCTCCGGCTGGGAATCGAACCCAGGACCTGTGGCGCAGAAGTCAGGTACGCTAACCACTACGCCACGCGGTCGACAAATATATAATATTCTGCAGTCAGTTAGTAGTAGTGTGCAAACTTTACTGTGGTTCGGTCTGAAGGGCACTGCTAGTTTAATTATTAGGCATATGGGTGTAAGGGTGACGAGCGCAGTGTGGTGTCACACAAATGTTCTGAGAGGCACAGAATTTGTTTTTCACATTAGGTGATCTATTTGTTCGTCTCGTTACATTATCCTATAATATTTACCATACTGAGAGAGTTATCAATATTTGTAATCTTGTTTTGCCACAGTTACGTTTGTTTATACTGGGAAGATTATCATGACACAGTCGGTGTGTTTTGTAAACTTGTCGGCTCGGTGCCTCACTGGATCTTTTATCTTCCTACCTTACTCTCACAAACTCATAAAGTTGCCGTCAACGATGTTATGTCATCAAGTAGAGCAGTAAAAATGAGTGTTCCTCAGGGATCGATCCTTGGTCCATTTCTGTTCTTGGTTTACATTAATATTTGGTACAAAAAATTTCTGATATAGTTCTGTTTGCTGATGATACATCATTGTTGTATAAAGTTAACAGAAATGACTTAACGCTGGAACAGTCAAATGAAACTCTAGATATTGTTTCCAAATTGTTTGCGGCAAACAATTTAGTTTTAAATGCAGGGAAAACAAAATTTTTACACTTTAAAATGTCTAAGTCGGCGCTTGGTTTGAAAATTCAACTGTATTCCTTGGAATCACTATTGATTCCAAGTTACATAGGAGAGCACACATTGAAAAATATAATATAAAATTAGTATATTTTGCATACTTCCAGAGTATTATGTCCTATGGCCTATTACTGTGGAGATCCGCAGCTGGATTGCAAAAACAAACATTTCGGGCAATCTTTAACTTGGGACTTCGCGAGTCGCTACGAGAACTATTCAGGGAAACTAATATTTTGACACTTCCGTCGTTGTTTATTTTTAAAAATATTATCTACGTACGCAAAAACATTAATTTATTTACCAAAAAATTGACTGTGTCCTGTAGAATAGGTCGAAGGGACACGCTAGAGGTTCCTATGTTTAGGTTGGCTAAAACTAGAAAGTCTTTTCTTATATGATGTATAAAGTTTTATAGTAAAATTCCTAAAAGTGTAACACAAAAATTGTCCGCCCATAACAAATGTTGTGGACACTGCGCTCGTCACCCTTAGGAATCAGTTCTTAAGTCTCATATATCCAGTGATAACGCCAGCTCTCAGTGCTCTTTAAACTGAAACACCGTAATGTTTGCAGACTACTGCTTCACGGCAGAGTAACTGGCCCTGGGGTGGTACCTATCTAGATGGATTCCTGCATAGGAATCCTACCACAGGAAAGTAATTATTCCTTCCTCCATTAATAATAATTCTTTTGGTATTGCTTGGAGTTTGGACGGTGGTGATCACTTACCATCAGGTGAGGTGCTTGCTTGTTTGCTCCCTCTTCTATAAACAGAAAACAATAAAAATCCATTTCTAAAAAATATTGGAGTCCAAAATTGCATTTATTGAAATGATGCAACTGTTATGGTATTTTTATGGACATTTCGAAGTTATCGAAAGACATCAAAACAGTTTTAAAGTGTTAAGACTTCTCGACATGCTGCTATTCAAATATCAAGTGTTTGAGAATTTCTTTGCAATCTTGAGTTATTCCGCAGTCAAGCATTCTTATTTTAAGAGCTGCTTTGAAGTCTTTAAGCAGGGCGCAATCAAACATCTCACTTATATTTCTTTAAAAATGTAGCAGTGCTTGAAAGTTTGAGTGAACAAGCTATTGAAATGATATTACATAAGTAAGAACTGTTTCCAAAAAAAAAAGAAAACGAGGACTGTATAATATTTTCTATTCATGAAATACTCAAAATGCTTTCTATCCCAAAACGCTCGTTTCTTCAAAAGCTCAGTTTTTTTAACAAGTACCACAGGGCGCAGACCTTCTTACATTCAGAAGGCTTCGGATTCTGGAAAAATCTGCCTCCTTGTTCCATGCCGCGGGGCGGACTTGATATGTCCTAGAATTTTGTTGTTTTCTAAGACACGCCGGTTTTTTCGGTGTTTTCCTTCACTGCTAGTTATAATTACAAATCTTATATTATGCCACAAATAACTATAAGCATTTTACTTTAACACATCTTATAGTACTGGGTTGAATAGTCCCGATACTTTGTCTTCTTTTAAACGACGACACTAGGATTTCTCCTCTATCATTATGTGTATTTATGCCGACATAAATATGACTTGGTAACTGGACTCAGACTTGGAACAATCTGTAATACATACAAATTTTCGATGCGGGAATTGAGCCCGCGACCCACTGCGCGGAAGGCAGCCTTATTAATGCGCCAAAAGTGCCGACACTTTTATATGACATTAGATACACGACTACTTGTTGTTCCATTAAAATGTCTCATTTACCAAAGCCGACAACACATTTTACCATAAAAATTCTTGAAGCGAGTTTTAATTTAACAAAGAAATTTCAACTTTTACTTCGACGTTTTCTTTTATTCCATAAGTTTTTGTTGTTCACTGAGTTACTTGTTAAAAATAAATCTTAAGAAATTCAAGATTATGTAGAAATGTTAGGTTTTAAGAAAGCAATAACATTTATTCTTGGTAACAGCACGTTTTCTTTTTTTTACGAAATTTAATCATTTTTTATGACGGAAAGCAACTGTAGTTGCCTACATAATAAATAATAGCCATTACTGCTTGAAATTCGCTACAAAGTTCATACGAGCTATCGAACTATATACTGAGACATCGTTTATAAGGGCAAGCTGTCATTCAAGAATATTTGTTTAGCACCGGTTATCGGTTCTGTGGGTTACGTTACTGGTCCATTGTCACTTTAACTTACTTAAAATTTATTTAGCATTAACTTAATACTATTTTTTTAATTTTGGATTATTTTTACGGTAAATAAAAAGAGCTGTATGTATATTTATAGTTGTACACGTAACCGTTGTAACGAGCCACGAGGCGTCCACTATGGCTCCATAGAGTCAGACGCTATGAAATAGAAAAGTTAAAACCTACGTAGACTTAAAGAACCTTGAAAAAGATTCGTCAGCGGGTGCTAGGAATGAGAACGGAGACGAAAGGAATACTCAAAGATCAGTGAGCTTTAAATTATACAAAGTAAATGTTATCGAAAATTCGCCCAGAAGAATTTCCAATTTCATCTTTGTTTACTAAAAAAGATGTAAGTTTCAGTTCGACAAGTACATTTGGAACGTAAGTGAATTTTAAGGAAAGAGGTATTCCTGACCTCCAACTTAATAACTGGCGCATTAAAGATAAACCATATTTTCCCAAAAGATTAATAATTTTTGTCAATAAAATCACAATGTTGTAAATGGTTGTCATTCTTTGTTATAAATAGCTGTTGTTCTATTTTAACAGTTTTAGAAGCTAATAATTTGCCGTTGCCGTTACATTCTATTACACTCAAAGCTTACTTTATGTGTACAAGATCATTATTTAAATCTTATATAAGTTTATATATTCTAGAGCTCTGAATTGAAAATGCTACATTGGTTACGTAACTTTAAGAGGTTATATGCGTAACGAGCACATTTCAAACAGTCTTGGAAATGACCGGGAGAACATGATAAAAGGGAAAGGCTCACATATAATGCAACGATACAGTCTGCACGTCAGAATTACTGACAAACGAGAAAGATTGTGAACGTACAACCGAGAATATAAGAGAACGAGTAAAGTGGAGACATTTATACTCGTAATATAACAAAACACTAAGTCTCTTAAGTGTCAGAAGCAAAAGCTTTTTTGCTCATTTTGCTAGAAAAAATTCAAATAATTTAAAATTATTTTTTAGTCTTTTTAATCCGGCATTCAAATTTTCATCATACGAGTAATAACAGCCCATAACAAAACCAGATGGATTTCATAAAGCACGGTCCTGAGCCAACTGCTTTTATTCACTTCCTGCAAGATTAGTAAGGTCGTCGCTCCACCTGTGTAGAGTTTGTGTTTTTTCGGTATGATATCTGTCTAACATTAGTGATAGTAGGATTCCTTTGCTGGAATCGGTCTGGGATCGTAGGTGGTTTTCCTGGTTGTAGGATTCCTATGCAGGAATCTATCTAGGTAGGTACCACCCCAGGGTGAGTTATTCTGCGGGCGATATGTGGTACCCAGAACATTCCTGTGTGACACAGCATTTGTTATGGGCAGGCGTTGCACTTACCATCAGGTGAACGTTTTGCTCGAAAAACCACACCACGGGCGCAGTGCGTTGCCAGTCAGAAATGTTCTGGGTGGTACAGTATTTGTTAAGGGCAGACGTTGAACGTCTTCTATAAAAAAATCATCTTACTCAATTTTTATGACAACCACGGTAAAATATTGTGTATAAACTATGATTATTAACTGTCAATATTACGGTGATTCTTAGTAATTTTATGAAACTGCCTTTTAAATATTTCATTATACGTTATAGTATTTTATAATTGTAAATTTATTTCTATGCCGAGTGTTGGCGGCTTAATAGAATCTACCACACTATTTCGTCCCGTGGGTGTCGAAAAAGTCGACAGAGGAAAAATAAAAACCGGGAGATGGGCAGCAGCATCTTCTTGGAACATCTGAATAAACTGCAGTAGCCAACTCGCCTGCCGAGCGTGGCAACTATGGCAAAATCCCCCAAAATTAGAACTAAAAACTTTTGTGGCAATCAATGGGGGAGGCTTATGTGTAGCAGTAGACTAGTGATAGGCTGAAATGATGATAATAATTTTATATTTTTTGTATATTATGCATAAAATGAAGGCATTGTATGCTTTAAAGTTTTCTAGACAGAACGAATCCCGTATATAGTACTAGCTAATGCCCGCGATTTCGTCCGGTTGGATGTAGATTTTATGGCAGTCTATGGGGGAGGCCTATGTTCGGCAATGGAATAGTGAAATGATGATGATGATTGTAAATATAGGCCGCCATTTCACTAGAACTTTACATATAAATTGAGAGTAAAAGCGAAATAATATCAGTTTTAAAATATTATGAACCAATAATAAAAAATATATATATAAAATTAAAGATACTTATATGCATTGCATTTTCAACTCTATTTACCTTTTGTTATTTTTTTTCCGTTAACCTTCTTTTTACAGAGACGTAAAATGTCGCTTTGATGGAATTAAGTCGGATACATTCTTGAAAGCAATTTGTCGGAGTACGTATATTGTCGCAAGAGAGTACTTGTTAGCTTGAATAAACTGAACATCATGTGGATACCGAAATACGTAAGTAGCTAATATGTTTGATATATATTAGAATTGATCAACTTTTGTATAGTGCTTTTTAATTAAGGAAATGTCGTTAAATTATGCTTGTTACAAAAAGGTATGCTTTCGTGATATGCTCGTAGATCTATAAAGTATAGAAAAACGTCTGGCAGGCTTCATCGATCTACCAGAACATGTTTACGTTATTGAGGAATATAGGCACTTGTATAATGTATATTACTAGTGAAAGAAGTTCTTTAAAATAGTTCGTTTCGCGTAGTTAAGTACGACCATAGTTAGTTATTCCGTTGCATAGCAGTAGAGCACTAACCTTACTGTTTCGATTGTACCTTTCAAAATTATTGGGCATATGACCACGTTTCTTCTAGTAATTATCTAAAAAGTCGACTAAAGGTAACGCCTAGAAAATTCCATGTCTTTCGAATGATGGTGGAATAACAGTCTCGAAAATAGATTTATTTCGACCGGCAATGTCTAAGGTATGAGGCGTCTGGTACTGTGCTAGACAAACTTGGTAAAGTAAAAAAGAATTAAGCATAGGTGATGTTTATCCCCAGCAGTGGATATTATAAAATTAGATACTGAAACAAAATAATAATAACTATATTCGCTTTTATAAAGAAGAAAAAAAATACTACTAACTATTTAAAATGTGCTTCTTGTAATTGTTTTCTTCTTAATTATTTTGCTTCTAAACTGGCTGCGTATAAGTTTTCCTCTTGTACGTTTTTTTTGGGATTCATGTAATATTTTGGTCAGTTTTTAAGTGTTTGTATACGCTTTATAATTTGATATTTAATGGTGGTAGTATTCCTATGGAGTAATCCGTCTAGGTACGTACCACCACAGTGTCAGTTATTGTCGTTAAACAGTAGTGTGCGTGTCTGAAGGCGCAAAAAGTTAGTGTGATTTTGTCTGTGTTGTAATAAAATTGGTAATTGGCGCAGTGCGGAGAAATATTATGGGTGACATAGCATTTGTTATAAGCAGGCGTTGCCCTAACCATCTGGCGAACGATTTGCTCGCCTCGTTACATTCTAGAAAAAACAACAAGTTTAGTAGTCGATATTGTCAACAACAAAAATACATACATACAGTCAGGGCTTTTTCCCATATAAGGGGTAGGCAGAGGCCACTCACGTAGCCCACTTTTCGTCCTCGCGGGAAACGAGTCGTGACGGGAAAACTCGGTAAGAGAGAGGTAGGGGCTATTCTAGTCTGCCGGACACCAAGGGTAGAAAAAACAATAAATATAATACAATTTTTTCGTATTGACGTTACGTCACCTATAAAAAAAATAGGATAACTTTTCGATTTATATTTGATAGTAAAAACAACATTTCATGAATATATCACAAGTTCTTCCGAGCAAATTTTTAAAATAATGTCATACGTCAATCCTCTTAGAAAAAATAAGCCGTAGGTCTGTTGTCATCCCTGAGGATTGTTATGAGATGCCTCGTTACCAGTAATTGGGCCTCCGTTTCTTAAAGGCTGAGAAGAATAGGCGCTTTGGAAGGCCAATTGATGTTTTATATAGGGATCAATTGATTGGACTTATTATTGGTTTAAGTGGGGGTGAAATTTTCGGTTGCAAAGTAACCGAGTCAAATTGAGAGAATACTTTTTGAGATAAAACAAAACAATCAATGTGCTCACAAGATCTCGGCGACGACAAGGTGAGAAGAGCTCTCGTCGACACTCTAATTAAAACAAAAAATAAGTCTAAAATAATAATTTACAGAAGCCGTGAGAGCTCCTAAGAGATCTGTGTTCGATCCCCGGTGCCGGCACCTCTTTAAATTGTTCTCCAGTTTTAACTGTTGATTTACCACGCACACAGCGGCGAAGGAAAACATTGTGAGGTAATCTGCATGTCTGAGTAATAAAAATATTTCGAGATAATGTGAAGTCGGCAAACTCGAATTGAAAAAGCAAGGAGGACTCTTCTCGGCTACAAAACCCTTTTAGAAATGAGAGGAGGCCTGTGCCCAGTAGTGGGACATTTAAAATTACTTTACACACCAATAAAATAGAATTGACCGTCCGTGATTTTACTTATAAACATTTGACTTAAAAAAAAATCCTGTTGTTTTTGCTTTTTCAGAGAAATCGCAATAGTGTGAAAATCTATTGGGGGTCCTATGTTCAGCGGTGGACTTGTGACGAGCTGAAATGATGATGATTGTCATGACGATTTAAAGTTTTGCAAATGCCTAAGTACATTCCCGAACCTATGGAGCTATGGGGACTAAAATTTGATATTAAAGTTTGTGACATAATATTGCATATTCAAAAATACTGATAAATAGACATGACCATTAAAAACCGCTGATTTTTTGCGACCGCTTGTTGTCTTCCTCTTAGCAATTTTGGTTTTATTTTTAAGGATGATTAAAAAATATTTTTTTTGTTGGATAAAGTGATGAAACATTCAACTGATGGTAAGTGCAACGTCTGCCCATAACAAAGCTGTGTCACCCAGAACATTTTGTTTGACGCATATCACGAGTAACCGTAATGACAACCTTAGAAAATCATTGCAAGTAAACAGAATATGTCATTGACATCATAGGGAGGCTATATTGGGACATATGGAGTGATAGAAAGGGCTATGCTGGGAGTTTCTCTGCGGGATAAAATCCGTAATCATGATATCCGCACCAGAACTAGAGTAACCGACATAGCCCTAAGGATTAGCAAGCTGAAGTGGCAACGGGCCGGCCATATAGCTCGTAGAACCGATAACAATTGGGGAAGAAAGGTTCTCGAGTGGCAACCTCGTACAGGCCTGCGACGTGCATAGTTTTGCAAGAATTCGATGAATGCAGGTACACCAGGACCGTGTTTTGTGTCAATCGATGGGGGAGGCCTATGTTTAAAAGTTGACTATGATAGGCTGAAATGATGATGATTGGTATGTTGTATGTCTTTTCGAAGTAAGGAGGATTTAGAGGCCTTATCATAGTTGCTACACTTGGCAGACGGAGCGTCTAAGGTGCAAAGCGAAACTGCGCTTTGCACCTTAGACGCTGTTGATTCAAGGTGGTCACTTTGAAATCTATTCGAAATTATGATATTTCTCACTCAATGGATGAAATGTCTCTACACCGCTTCTATACCCCCTGAGCCGAATATTATTTATTAGTCGCCTTTAAAAAGCTTTAGCACAATGATTATATACTTAAATATTAAATAAAACGATTGTTCTCGTAAAAAAATTCAAATTTTCTCTACAGTGACTTCGTATTCTGTTCATGATTTATTTTTATGCTCAAGGTTAATCTGATATCTATGAAACTAATGAACTCATATTTGTGCCCGTGTAAGGCAATTTATATTTCTCTATTTATTTTCATGTATATTAATAAGTACAGCAGACACGAACAAGGTGACTTATAGGTCATGGTGTGACGGGTCTGTATTGTGTTAGTCCGCGGGTTTCTGATCCGAAATTCGATCTTATCGCATACGGATTGCATCGGCCACGGGGATGTGACAAAAAGTGATTGTCTCAATGTTCACGCGTATATTTCTGGCACGTTAATAAATATCAGTCAAATTTGATATTGACTGTTACAAATATTTCCATACAATTCTCGGGTCTGTACGTCTCTTTATATAATATGTATGTCTGTGAAACGCATCCGGGATATAGCAGATATCCCATATTTATATATACGAGTATATCTTGGACTTACAGGCCTACGCTTACAAAGTCGCGGGCTCAGCTCGACTTCTTCTTCAACAGTTTGTTAAAGTCCACTGGACATAGCCCTCTCCCTAAAGTGAGAGATCGCACTTCGCACCTTACATCTACTGCTGCCCCCTCACCTGTCAGGATATTTTGGGTCTGGCATACGTTTGAAGAAAATATACAATGATTTGGAGGGATTTTGCCATAGTTGCCACCCTTGGCAGGCGGGTTGGCAACCGAAGTTTATTTATTCAGATGTTTCAGAAAGATGCTGCTACCCATCTCCTGGTTTTTATTATCCCTCTGTCGATTTTTACGAAACCCACGAGATAACCCCCAAATTGAAAGCTACAAATTTTTGAGGCCACATATGGGGCAAGTCTATGTTCAGCAGTGGACCAGTTGTGGGCTGAAATTATGATGATGATGATGATATATTTACATAGTGTCCGCGCTCAGGGTAGCCGCGATGGCCGGTTGAGGATACAGGATTTCTGAGGTTAGGAGTCGCATAATAGGGTGCAATAAATACGTCAGAGATGCTGACAGGGTGGCTAGGCGGAACTTTCACGTTTGGATGATGCACGCATAGACTGCTTCAATGCTACTATGCGTAAGCGTTGCGTGACTCTGGTGCGCAGAGTATGGGCCAGCCCCAATAACATCCTAGGAATGAAAGCGGACACGATGGACCGTTCTAATATGATGCACTGTGGCGGCTTACATATCCCCAAACGTTGGACATAAATAGTCATTAAGTTATTTCTTACTAATGTAATATGAGTCTGGAAATTAATGTATGTAGTATACCACGGAAGCTAAAGGAACAAAATATTTTCAGATTTATTAATAACTAGTTGTGTCCCGCGGTTTCACCCGCGTAAAAAAGCGACTATCGATGACATATATACTTCCCTATTTGAATCGGATTTTGGGGTTTTAAGTTTTTTGCGATGAACCCTAAGTATTTCTTTTAAATTAAAATAGGCTAAGTTACCCGCTGTAATATCAGCTATCTGTTAGTGAAAGTCCTGTAAAAATCAGTTCGATATGGACTTGTTGGGGTCCCGTTCATAAGGTTATAATTTATTAAGAAGGGACGAATGTTATTGACATTTTCTAGAGCGCCGTCATGACCTTTTGTGGTGTCATAGGTGGTATAAGGCTGAGATTTTTGCTCCCCTCTGGTAGGTAGATATTCGTGGTGCTAGTGTTGGTATTCAGTAACCGATTATATTGGTACAGGTACAGTAGCTTCCAATCTAGTCCCTTCAGTATTTTTGATTAACGAAATCTTTAATAGCCTGGTTGCGCGTTTTTGCTAGCATATTTATGAGTTTTTGACCATCTTGCTTTTCTAAAGAGCTATAAAGATATTTTCCGAATTTGGATCTTTCCACAACGACTACTTTTCGGGCTCCTTTCTTACTCACTTTATACAACTATCTATCTTCATCTGTATTTGAGGACTGCCTCGTCTTGAACGTCTCTTTCTTTTTTCACGAGGTGATTTTTAATGGTTCACTCCACCGCCATGTCTCTTTTGTTATGCGCTTCCCACCTTTGGGCGCCCCAGTACCTTGTTCGGTGCCTTTAAACTCTTTGCCTGTATGTCCATTCAAACAGCGATCATTTCGTTACAAAAATCCTCTATAATATTTAGGTCTCTCAACTCTGTTGGTGTCTACCTAAAGTTCAAATCCATAACGACAATACGGTGATGTCGATGCACTCTCCTGATATAACTGCAGTTTATGACCGTTCCAATACGACTTCTGCTCAGCAGTACGTAGTCGATTTGTGAACAAGTTGTACGACTTTTATAGATAATTGAAAAGTGAATAAAATCACTTTGACAAGTGGCTTCTTGATGAAAAATGTGTTAACAATGGCAATATCATTCTGTAATATGCAATATTGTTAAATAAAATGAAGATGTTCTAGATAGACCTATTAAAACAAAATAAATAAAGTGTGCCCATAACGCAGTATGACTTTAGTAAAGAGGTTCTCAGCCGTTATAAGACAAATCCGATTTAAATGGAATCTTGTTAGCATAATGGATAGTTGACGACTAAGTTACGTGGCCATTAGTGCACTTGTCTGCTAATTCGGTGATTCACAATTCTAATTCTAGCCAAAGCCAATATTTGTACAAAACAAATTGTTGGATTTTGGGTTATTATGTAATGTATGATGATATGTAATGATGAGTATATGAGTATGTGAGATGTAAATAGCAAGGTTTCGATGTGATCGTAAATGGATATAGATAAAAACATGCATTTTTAATAAATAGAGAACACTTAAGAAATACGATATTTAAAAGGGACCCCAGACCGGGACCAACTGTCTATAGACCATAAAACCGCCACCCGTAGCGCAGAAGACTATCACTTAGTTACAATTAATGAAGCTAGCGCTACCGAATCGAGTTTGGTTTTGTTCTTCAGTTACTTAGACTGTAAGTGTGTAAAGAAAGTGTTCCGAAATAATTACATATTTTTAGGTAATACGAATCACTGTAACAGCAAGAACATTGTCTTATATGTAACTTCGTCTGTGTATATAATAATGTAAAACTAATGTGTTATTCAATTATATACCACTACATTATTGCATTACTTATGGGCTTAAACCTCGCTTATAACCAAACTGTTTAACAGTAAAAAAAATCATTAAATTCAGTGGTTTTGGATAAGAAAATAAGAACACAAAAAGTAACAAAAAAATGAGAGCATTTATTAGTTGTGATGATTGATACTGTACGACTACTAATCGTACATTACAACTATTTATTTGTCCCATTATTATTCAGGAACAGATTAAATATAACGATTTGATGACGAAACGATAAAATTAAATTAAATAAAATGTTCATATACCTACAAATATGTATGAGACACTTCAAATATAATATAGGGTAACAGAAAATACTTTAAATATGTAACATATATAATATTCGTCGATGTCAAGATTTTTTATGTATATTGCATTTATTTTTGCTTTCTTGTTGTTTATTCATTTTATAACACAGTGATTCCTTTAAGGCTTGAGCATTTTTCTCTAAAGTTCCTCGAACTAAATTTAAATTATTCGAAAAATCACATGGAGATATACTCGAACGTGTCGTTAAATTCTAACAGTACAAAGATATAAGGATCTTACTAAAGTAGTTAGTTTGGGATATAAGTTACTCCTTATTATGACTTATAGCCTATTATGTGTTGACAGCCCTATTAAAACAAACAATGGCCGTCCGTATAAGTGGTGTAAAAAAGTTATTATGGATAATTTAAGTTGTTAGATAGCACCTTCATTTATAACTTTTCCCATTACCTATTTCTTAAGTAAACTCTTATAAATAGTTGCTTTCCAATTTCAGCTGTAGTGGCTAGAGTTAAAGTTGGTTTGAAAATATTAAAATGAAAGATTACGACATATTGAAATCTTTTTGTAAGAAAATTTTTTTTGTTGGTGCGGGTAACTTTTGGTATGAAGAGGGTTTGGTAGGGGATGACAAAACTTTATTTTATAGAATTTACAATATGATTCTGTTATTTATGTATGGATTTATGACTTTGCTAGAAATTTTAGCTGCCATTACCGGAACTTTTCCTGAAGATGAAAAACGCGATTCAGTTGCGTTTGCAGTGAGTCATACGGTTGTAATGATAAAGATATTTTCTATCATTTATAACAAAGAACTCATAAGAAAATTAAATTTCGAAATGGTACGCTTATGTGAGTGTTATGAAGAAAAATATTTACAGGAAGAGAAGTATTGCATTATGAAAATGAACGTTATTGCATACTTCGTGACAGTCTATGGTTCAGCCGCATGTTTTATAGGTGAAGGTTTGAGAAAGATGCATGAAGGTAAGATAATTTTATACAATATGCCACTACAAAAGTGCATTTGTTTTTTGTGAATTGATCGTTGTGAGGTAATTTATCATATTTCAGGGTCGCATTTCGTCACTGTAGTGACCTATTATCCTTCATTCGAAGATAATTCTTCCCTAGCATCTCTTTTTCGAATATACAATACATTTGTGCTCCTCATGATGCTGATCACGATGATAATCTCTGTAGATGCATTTACTATGGTTAATCTAATAATATTTAAATACAAGATTATCGCATTAAGAAGGTATTTTGTCAAGTTAAATGAGGACTTTAATGCAATTTATATAACGGGTAACGCCAGTTTGGCAGCAGAATATTTAGCAAATGGCCTAATCGAAGGTATTAAAATGCACAAGGAACTGTTGAGGTAACTCTACTGTATATTTTTCTTAATTTGCGCAAAAGAGTATTTGAGTGTTGTGAATTGCTAGGGAAGATACGTGTAATAAGAAATGAAAATTATACAGTCTGTCTATGGCGTGGCTGTTCCAAAATATATTCGTACTACTTAATGTCTATAATTAGCTTGATCGGGGATGAACCAGAGCATCGTTACTAGCAACAAGGCATTTCATCGTAGTCATAAGGAGTGACCACGTATCTATCTGGTATCTAAGGATCACAAGTGGCCACTTACCATGTGAAATTGCACTTGTTTATCACTCACAAATAAAATGATTTGGGAGATCAATATACTCGTATAATATATATTATTTATGCAGTTTAACACTCATTTAATAAAACTATATTTACGGAATTTATCGCGTTTTATCCCGTGACCATGGATACTGTAAAGCCCTCGAAATGTCGGATTATAAATGGTAAAATAAAACGTGATAAAATCCTTAAATATAGTTTTATTAAATGTAAAAAGAATGCACTCAGTTACTTTTTTTAAATTGCTTCTCGGATATTTGAGATATTTTTTAAAACTTATTGTTACCATGACAAATATCTTTTCAGAGTTTTAAAGGTCATAGATAAAGCATTTGGAACCGTTATTGCATTACAATTATGCCAAAGTTCCGGTTCCGCCGTATCTTTGTTACTCCAAATCGCTGTAAGAAGTTATAACTTTATCAATAATAATTAGAATTACTTAGGAATATCTAACAACAATCAGCTTAAAAACTTTAAATTGGAATTGTGTAGTTTTAAACTTTTTGTCATTATTGGACTATAATTTTCCATGTTTTTTTTTCAGCTCTCAGAAAATATAACTTTTGTGGCAAGATTAAAGATAATATTTTTCGTCGCTGGTCTTTTCTTTTTGCTGGGACTATTTTTATGCAACGCGGGTGAAATAACATATCAGGTATTAAAAAAAATAATTATAATAACATGAATTAGGTTTTAATTTAAAAAATCAGTCTTCACTTTTAGCGGATTCAATTTTCTACTGTGGTTGGCATGCATGCCCTGCGCGATTTAAGCCCGGTGGGAGAAAGATAAGACCACTTGTGCTACGGGCTTATACTCAAGCTCAAAAGCCACTGGCTATAAAAGCTTTTAAAATGATTGAGCTAACATACAGCACATTTTTGATGGTAAGATTCATAACACATGTTAAATTTACACAAACGTTTAAAGTAACGAAACTATTGTTTGAACACGTAATTAACTTTTACAAATATAGGGCTCAGCGATAAGCATAACTGCCTTTAGTTGGCCCTGGTTGCAATCTTAATCAAATCTAATATTTGGGAAGCACACATTGTTGGTTTTCGAGTCTGGATGTATTCTACGTCTACGTGTTACTGTCGCTGCATGCGACACATCCTTCAATCTTATTAGTGGCATAGGTGTTACCTTAGTGGGACACGTGAAGCTGTGAGCCTCTGTTTTAATACTTGAAGCATTATTTTCTTGCAGATGTTCTGTTTAATGACAGGAAGGTGTCCATCATCGCGGTTAATTTAAAAAAAAAATATTAGGCATTTGATGTAAAAGTAATATATTTTTTAATGCCTAATCTAAAATTATATCATACACAATAGAAATAGAAAATATTTTCTGATCGTTATGTACGAGTAAATAAGTTGACCATGCAAGGGAAGATTATTCCTAAAAAAAGTAAAGTTTCAGCCTATAAATATCCCACTGCTGAGCCACAGGCCTTCTCTCATATCTGAGAGGGTTTTGGAGCTAGCTTACTTTTACGAACAGTTCTTATGTTATAAAAAACTAGAGAATTTAACTGTATTTAAGTATTGTTTAATATAAACTCCATAAAAATTAATTCTCTGATCATTCCTTTACAAATCAATTACTTTTATTTAAGCAAGCATATTTTCCCACGAGAACACAACATTCTCGTTAATATAAGTGAAGGCATCACTCGGATATTTTTTCATTAAATTATTAACGCAATGGTTCGGAGTGTCCCATGTGCCTATATTGCAATTTTTTATAAAATTAAAATGTTTCCAGGAGCAGTGCTCCACTATAAGCAAGACATAATATGGTAGGGGAAAAACTCAGCAATTTTTTTTTTCTTATCTAGGTTGTATGACGTGATTTTTGTTTTGGAAAATCAGTAAGTGTCGGCGACTGTGCTAGGTTATTATCATATCTAGTTCGCTCCTACCCTGGTTTATTGTATGTAAGGGTGTAACAGAGAAATCACTTTGCTATTTATCTAAGAGAAGGACATCATAGCATCATACAATTATAGTTAATTAATTATGGGTAATATTCTGATAATTTAATAATTCTTTTGCAGGTGATAAAAGGAACTTACTCAGTATTTGCTTTATTTTATGCACAAAATGGCAAATAAAAGAAAAAAAATAACTTGCTACAAACTTTGTTTGCTTTGTATAATGCATTATACCTAAGCATACTTGATAATCGCCGCATGTTACTAAGCACGCAAACACATAAGCCCGCAGTATACCCACACCTAAATATGCGAGCATAACCGCAACTTACTCACACGAGAATTAACAGATGCGACTAAATTAGGAATGTGTGGCAACATCTGTATCACCGCATGGGAAGCTTAATACAAAAAAATGGTCGACTGCAATCAGAAAAATCAATTAACCTGATGACGGCGCTCATATATTAGCTTGCTTTATGAAAGTTTATTATGACTTGTATTTATTTATTTTATTTTATAGAACAGGGGGCCACCAGATGGTAGGTGATCACCGCGTAAATGAACGTCCGCTATACCAGAGGAGTTTCAGGTGCGTTGCCGGATTTTGAAATAGTAGTAGGCTCTTTTCTTGATGGCCCCTGAGTCGTATCGGTTTGAAAAAAATCGCTGGCGGCAGCAGATTCCTTAAAGTGGTCGCGGGTGAAAGAAAGTTCCGTTAAAAACAGTGATGGGCCAACCATCAAGGTGATGATGGTGGAATTTTGTAGTGCGCCGCAATTATCACACGACTGGAATTAATCAGGATAATTCCTCGGAACGCTACCAGTGGTACATAGTCGCATACATACAAAAAATTCGAAGAGATGCAACATCTCTCAACAACAAAACCAGTGAATCAAGCAAATCGGAAATAAATTGGTCGTCGACGATTCGAGCCGCTCTTCGTTGAATGCGGTCACTTTTACTTACATATATTTAATAGAACTAAAAAAAAAGGACAAGACGTACTCGTACTTCCTCGATCGTTCACGATTACGATTACCGATCTGGAGGATAGCTACCCTTTTTTTCCTCAGGACTTTTTGCTGTCAAAGATGCACACTCTTGTTGAGGCTTTTAGTGGAAACTGATAAACGCGGTGTGTGTCTAGTATGTGTCTAGTATACCGTAGATAATTTAATATATAATTTTTTGTGGTATGTTATATTTATTTTCACATTAATATTAACTGATTCAGACCTGTAATAAAATGATGTTGTTAGAATTATATTTGTATTTATTTGCTTACTACAAACTTTCCACAATATAGAATAGAAAGTTAATTTGCTAAGAACCGCATGCAAAATTTAAAATTGTACGTATTACCTAGTTTTTTAAGAACACCGCCGGGACCTTGTCCAACAGCGTGTACAATCAAACCAATACCGCCACCAGGAGCCGCCACCGGATACCCTCCACCACTACAATACTACCACTAGGCAATACAAACCACTGAAGTCGAGAACACGACACGTGTTTCACCTCAAAACGAGGCATTATCAAGTGATATTGACTCTACGACTTTCTATTTTTCTTATAACAATAGTCAATAGTCAACTTTCTTTCCTTTATTATAATGGATTTCTGTAAAGTAACGCCTGAATCTATTAACTAAACTTTGCACATTCATAAATACATACAATCACGATATCCCATATAAGAGATAGGCAGGGACTACGCAGGAAGCGAGACGTGATGGGTGGTGAACAATTGCTCCGCCATTTTGGTACGAGTTTAATTCTTGCTCCCCATTGCGCTCGCCTAGCACCCCGCTTCACGCCTTTCGCACCCTAAGTGAGGCGTATTTTATGTGGTCTTACTACTCGCATTATAATAATATGCCGTGGTAACTTAGGGGCCAAGCGCTCGCTTTAAATTTAATAGTACGCGAGGGACCTGTGTTCGAACTTCTAAAATTGTTCTGCAATCTTAAGTGCCGATTTACCCTTTACTCTTTTCTTCTGTCTCAATCATTGTTTGTTCAATCTTTGAGAAATAAAAATATTACGACGACACGTGAAGTCCGCCAACCCGAATTGGAGCAGCGTGGCAGACTCTTCTACTATTTATTTCTCGGCTTCAAAACCCTCTCGGAAATGAGAGGAGGCCTGTGCTCAGCAGCGGGACATTTATCGGCTGTCAGTTTACTTTTACTATTATATAGTTCAACCGGAATATGTGCCTTATATCTTTGATCCAGTCGCTTTATTTATGTAAAACAAAAATATGAAAACATTTTATAATTTTTGGCCAAACTGGAAATTACTTTAGTTCCATACGCGGCTCTTTATATTCAGTAAAAGTAAATACGCCTTATCAGCAGCATTTAGATTAGTGACGCAAGGGCCTTTCACTTTCACTAAAAGCTTTATAGTGAATGGCCTTATTTATAAGTAAGCACGATTAGCGTCACCAAAATTTGATGTTAAATTTATTTTTATTGCTCTATAAATTATTAAATAACTAAAATAATACAATTTTACATGCAACCTATCCAAATAAATAAATAAGTGTATGTTCGTAATTTCCCTATGAAGTCTTTTTCTTAGTCCCATATGGTAATTCGCAGCATACCATAATTCAAACACGTGTTTAAATTTTTTTTTGGTCTTTCGGTGTCAGACAGACAATGTCTATTGGTTCGTCCGGGCTAATCTCCGAAACGGCTGAATCAATTTTGACGGGACTTCCATTTAGTATTATCCGGTTAGTATTATTGTACTGGTTTAGTAGCCAGGGGGTTTGCAAGTGCAGATTATGAGGCATTTCCTTACATCTTTGTCCTCTATATAATGATCTATTTTATAATACGCTTTATCTAATAATGTTTTCTTGATAAGTTTTTTAAAATCCATGTCCGATTTTTGTGTGACACTTTAAGGAATTTTATTATTATTATTAAAACTTTCCAACCTAAATATAGGAAATTTTTTAGTAAATAAATTAACGTTTTTTTCCGTACGTACATAACATTTTCTAAAATATTATGTAGCAGTATATTATGTAGTACTAGTAGTCAAAATGTTAGTCTCCCTGAGTAGTTCTCGTAGCGACTCGCGAGGTTCCAAGTTAAAGATTGACCGAAATGCTTGTTTTTGTAGCTGCGGATCTCCACAGTAATACGCCATAGGAAATAATACTGTGGAAATATGCAAAATATATTAATTTAGCAGTAGCTTCATCAGTCAGCTGTCTAATCTTTCTTATTGGAAAAATGGCAGAACTTAATTTCGGAGCCATTTTTTTAATGTGTGCTCCCCACTGTAACTTAGAATCCATAGTGATTCCAAGTAATACAGTCGAGGGAAGAGCATTGAGGAAGGTTCTAGTTCTATGCTTCAAGCTGCGGCTTTGAGGAGTCGCACACAGAGAACCAAATATTACCGAGTAGTGCCGTACTGTGAATGCTCAGGTCAGCGACGTTCTACGCTGTACGGCGCAATCATGTTGTTCGGCTTATTTTACGCGGGTGAAACCGCGCGACATAGTCAGTATCCATACTATTAATATTATAAATGTGAAAGGAACTCTCTTTGTCATTCTGTTTGTTCGACCTTGTCGAAATTCGACACAGAGACAGCTTTGGACAGAGGGTTTTTATCCCACAGTATTTTAAAAACAAATCTATATCCACGCGGACGTAGTTGCGCGCCTCAGCTAGTATTACATAAATTGTTGATAACATAGTCATATCATAAATCTCCTTTAATTTTATACTTTTAAATATTCATATACATAAAAAAAACTATATATAACATATTGAGACGAACCCAGAAAATAACAGAATGCTTGTGTTGGGGATGACTCGCTCTTTCCCAAAACTTTACAAATATTGAGAGTAACTTTTAATACAAAATAACAACTTACTGGTACATCTAATAGATAAAATTACATAGATTGAACGGAAACTTAATTTTATGAATATAAAAACATTTTTAGAAAGAGCATAAAATCAATAAATCCACCATGTCTGAACTGCGTACCGATTGCTTTTGTTTAAATTATAGCTTTTTTGTCTTGAGTATATAAATATCCGCCACAGTGAACGCTTAATTGTGCAAAGCGTTCTCGGGCTAAGATGGCATGCGTAATTTCATAATGTCCGTAACACAACAGCATCTCCATTCGCAAAAGGCAATTCATTCCATGCGTAATTATCCATTAGCTTCTGAGGGAATGGCTGATAGAAATGGACGTTATCAGCTTACTGTGCCAACGATAACGCCACTGATATAGTCGAGTCTGAACCAACTTTATGCCGGTTTTTGATTGATGACTCCTTTGGATTCTTAATCATATTTTAAAACCAACTAAACTGCTAACTTTAGGTACAGAGTTAATGTAACAACTAACTTCATCTATTTGTTTACCAATCAAAACTTTGCAATGAAGTAGGACCTCGTAACAAATTGCCGACGATACCGTCTGGTCGCCCTTCAGTCGCTCTGCGCACGTTTTTCGGTACACCGTATTTACGATGTTGTTGATAATAATATGGGAACAACGGAACAGTACCATAAGGTGCGTAATTATACCGATAGAGACAACACTAGACTTGTTACTAGTTGATATCCTGCGTCATCATTTCATCAACACGTCGACGAGTGCCGGAACAAACTTGTGTCCGAAATCAAGATTTTATTAGACAAAATCTCGGTATGGGGCCAACTAAATCTAGTCCAATTCAACCTTAAAAAGTCACAGGTTTGCGCGTTTCCCTCGCTTTGATAGTACGGGAAGTAGGTACTCTTTGCCTCGACCAGTATAGGATTCCGATACTGGCCGAGGCTTGACTGTTGACATATCGAGTGAGGTTCGTAGTAAGAGGTAGGTTTGCAGTTTTATCAGTAATACTTTGTACATCATACATACATGCAGTCAAGCCTTTTTCTCATATAAGGGGTAGGCAGAGACTACACCCGTAGCCCACTTTACGCTCCCGCGGGAAATGGGACGTGACGGGTGGCGAACCACGTAATCGCTATTTTTGTACGATTAAGAAAATTCTTACTTTCCATTGCGTTCCCACGAGTAGTTTAGTGATAACATTGCGTAATATGGAATTATTCTGCACGAATAAAGGTTATCGCCTATACGACACCTCGGTAAGAAAGAAATAGGTGCTATTCTACTTCACCGGACTCCTATCGGTTAATAATATTTACATACCTTTAGAACGCATTTCTCTCATCTCACAATGCTTCCATCCTGGTTTTTAATTTTGTCCAATTGCGAGGTCGTATTTTCACCTCTGGTTGTTCTAATGGACTTCCAGAGGAACTTGATGTTGTTTCAACAGTCGTCAGATAACCTCCTGTCAAATTCATTTCTATCATTCTTTCCACAACCTCTTTTGCCTCTCCCTTTAACCTGTTATACTCATTCCTTGCCTTGCTTACATTATCATCCGTTGCTTCTTAAATTATTTGATTGGCTGTTGTAGTCAAGCAATCCAACTAGTCTTTTTTTCTCGGATATAACTATTTGCACCTCTACACAGACTCATTAATTTCTCTTACTTACCCTCTTCATCTCTTATTTAAACTACACACTTCAATAGTTCGTAATGAGAGTAGAGAACATACTATTAGATGCTTAGAATTTAGCCGTGTGGTAGCGGCTTAAGAGAATCTACCACCCCACCTCATCTTTTGCCTTCACGTAAATCCTCAGTGACATTGGTACGATTACGCATGAACTCGTTAAGCTACTTGTAAATAGAGGAGCGGAGTGGGACTTTACCTGGAACCAACTAAGGCTTACCGTAATCGGTGGACAGTTTTAAAAGTGACCATAGTTTAGAAAAAAATTCACATATTTATTCTATTGGCCTGATAAGGCTACTACTACGACTGTACTATTTGTAGATACGATGGATAGAGTGTGGTAGCAGCAAAGAGAATCCACAACCCCATCCCATCCCGTGGGCGTCGTAAAAGTCGACAGAAGGAAATCTAAAACCAGGAGATAGGCAGCAGTATCTGCCTGGAACATCTGAATAAATAAACTGTGGTTGCCAAACCGCCTGCCTGGCGTGGCAACTATGACAAAATCCCTCCAAAATGAGAGCTACAAACTTTTGTGGCAATCTATGGGGGAGGCCTAAGTTCAGCAGTGGACTGAAGATAGGCTGAAATGATGATGACGAAATAATGGAACATATCAATATGTTCCATTTTTTTTATTTTACTATCGCTGAATAAGCAGCCTTAAAATTATGTCAGTGTTCATTTTTATTATTTTGTAATACCAATGGTATCGAGGTCAAGAATATGTATTTAACAAATTATGTTAATATACCGGTCGTAATAGTATATGACCGTGCTAATGGACATTAAAGGTACACTAAAAGCTTTTTTGCTTTCATAATCACATCGGTAATAGGGGTTGTAATTTAACTTTACCTATTCTTCCAATAGAAATACCTTTATGCGAGGATGAATTCGGTTTCACTCGTATCGCTAAGATTTTTTGGTGGTTACGATAAGGACATGGAACTGGTGGTAGGATTCCTATGCAGGAATTCCTCTAGGTAGTTACCACCCCAGGGCTAGTTATTCTGCCGTGAAGCAGTAGTGTACAAACATTACAGTGTTTCGGTTTGAATAGCACTGAGTGCTAGCGTAATAACTGGGCATATGAGACTTAAGAACTTATGTCTCAAGGTGATTGGCACAGTGTGGTGTCACACAGAACTTTTTTGGGTGACACAGCATTTGTTATGGGCAGACGTTGCACTTGCCATCAGGTGAACGTTTTGCTCGTTTCATCACTTTATCCAAAAGTACTTTGTGTGGTAAGATAACTTATTCTTCATTAAATTGAATTTTCTATGACACCTTTGCCGTTGGTATCTTTAATTTTATTCCAAAATTACATTCTCATTTGCATTTACAGGTTAGTACCTTTCATTTATAATAATTCATTAATTAACTTATTCTTCATGAGATCGAATTTTCTATGACACCTTTGCCGTTGGTATTAATCTTTAATTTTATTCCAGAATTATTTTCATTTGGTTAACAATGGTACCTTTTACAGGTTTGTACCTTTCATTTATAATGATACATTAATTAACTGCAAGAATCGCCTATAAGGTATAAAATAATCCAACCTCTTGAACAGTATGCCATTTTTTCAGATAAAAGTAAAGTAACACGGTAACACAGTTCAGAAAAGTCTATTTATATATTTGTAAATAGATTATACGCACCGTGAAAATATTATTTATTTAGTACTTATGAAGATGCACCCGCAACCCGACTGCTGTGCACTTTGTTCTTACAATATCAAATTAAGGTCAAGGGTACAAGGATGATTCTGGGGGTAGTATATTGTCCACGCGCCCCTGACTATTTCGCCTTATTGGAAAAGGCTCTGGATGATATTTGTTCTCAATATACACACTGCATGATCATGGGTGACTTCAACACTGACCTTTTAAAAAAATATCCCTGTCCTAATAAATTTCAGTCAATCGCCGAGTCGGTCAATCTGTCCATTCTCCCATTACGGGCAACTCATCGCAATTTTGATACCAATGACTCCTTGATTGACCTTATTATAACCGCTTCTCCTGATCATGTGGAAACATATGTTCAAATCTCCGCTTCGGGGTTCTCACGTCATGACCTAATATTTGCTTCATACAAGCTTAAACCTCCTAAACACGCTCGTTCAATACTGCACTTACGCAGCTTCTCCAAAATACATTTCGACAAGCTTAAGCTTGATGCTACTTATCTAAACTTTGACTATGTGCTGGCAACATCTACAGTTAATGACAAAGTCACCATTCTCAACAATGAAGTCCCCAGACTGTATCATATTCATGCTCCAGTTAGATTAAAGCATTCTCCCGCCCCCTGGATGTCTCAGAATGTAAGGAGAGACTGAAGCGAGCTGGTCTATTTTCGAGACGGCGAGGAACAGATGGACTCAGAGGGTACGAGCTGCTTAACGCCGACATTTCCATAACAATATTATTAATTCTTCTCCCGCTGATGTGTGGAAATTTCTTAAGTCTGTTGGCATTGGTAAACCTACCACACTTGTTCGTGGTCCTTCTCTCTCTCTTGATGTCATTAACCTTCATTTTGCTTCTTTCTATTCCTGCAATGGATCCTACAATTAGATCCCAATATATCTTTTATTGCATCAATGCAACCTTCTCTCAATCCAGCATTTAAATTTTCTTCCGTGAATCAGGAAGAAATTAAGAAGACTCCATTATCTATTAAGTCCAAGGCTGTTGGATGTGATAAGCAGGATCATGGTTGTCTCTATATTAGAGCACAATTAACAAGTTGCCAAGCAATGGTCGTTGGTAGTTCGAGGATGCTGACAGAGGTTGACTGTGTTATTTACCTCCAATATGCTATTATGATATTGTGATACCATACAGTACTGTAGTAAAAATCTAGGTCTGCTCATAGATAACACATTGAGTTGGAGAGTTAATGTTACAGACATTAGCCGCAGAATCACTGCTGCCTTGCGGTCTCTTTATCGCTTAAAACATTTTCTTCCTATTAAATCAAAGCTCATTTTGTTTTTATAGTATTAAGTGACGAAAAGAGCAAAACGTTCACCTGATGGTAAGTGCAACATCCGCCCACAACAAATGCTGTGTCACCCAGACTATTTCTGTGTGACACCAAACCGAAACAACCAAACCGAAACACAGTAATGCTTGCACACTACTGCTTCACGGCAGAATAACTGGCCTTGGGGTGGTACCTACCTAGACGGATTCCTGCCAATTTTGCCAAAAATTGATTATGCAGATATGTGTTACCCAGATTTATCCCAAAAACTACTCAACTAGCTGGAACGCCTTCTTATTAATTGCATCAAGTACATCTTCGGCTTACGAAAGTATGACCATATTTCCCAATATCGATCTGAGCTTAATTGGCTTACTATCAGACATACAAGTTTATGTTCTTCTGTACATATAAAACGTTTTCAAATATATATTGAGAGGCCAAGATTAAGATATTAATTTCTTTAAATTTATCTCTAAGAGACATTTTAGAGCCAAGATTATAAATAGCTCTTACAGCCCTCTTTTGCAAAACAAAAATCACTTCTACATCAGTCGCATTTCCCCATAGCAAAACACCATAAGACATTATGCCATGAAAATAACTAAAATAAACTAATCTTGCAGTTTCAACATTAGTCAAATTCCTACAGCATAAGCTGCATAGCTAAGTCTACTAGCTAGTTTAGATATACTTGTATGGGGGCTCCATTAAAGTTTTGCGTCAAGAGTTGTTCGATAAAAAAAGACAGTAGTATCCATAACTACTTTCTGCGTTCTATTACTCAAATATGAAGTTAGAAGTTGAAGTGCAGAATTTCTGCCGTAATGATGTAGTTTCCTGATAAATGTTTCACGATCAACGCAATCGAAGGCCTTAGAAAGATCACAGAAAATGTTTTAACATTTGATTAAGTATTATTGTTTCAAAAATTTTACTTAATGTTGGTAGTACGGAAATAGGTCTAAAGTTAGCAGGGTCCGATGTAATACTAGATTTAAATAAAGGTATGATTTAACTATGTTTAATTAAAAATTATGGCTAATTGAGGTGCAATTATATCTAAAATAGACGCACTAACTTCAACGGACATCATACCCCATAGATCAGCGGTTCTCTTACAATCAATAGTTTTAAAAATATTTAGAATGTTATTTGCATCTACCATATGTAATTTAAAATGTTTTGTGCAAGAACTTACATTTTGTTTGAGTAATGTCTCAGCGGCAGTAGGAGAAGCATTTAATGGCTTGGTTATGAAAATTGGTTGCTTGGTTCTATGGCAACTCCTTTACTGTTCAGGCCACACTCCTTTGGAACTCCTTGCCCGACAACATCAGAAACACTACAAGTAAATATGCCTTCTATAGGTTGATTCGACTTCTCTAAGAGTCTTGAGTCATTTTGAGCCATTGGCTATTTTTTACCTCTTATTAAAATATATTATTTCTCTAAAGTAAATATTTTTATGAACATTATGAGTTTTATTCAGTCCAAAACTGATACTCGTTTAAGGACGTCAGTCAGGACTTTACTGTTATTTGAGTTCACTTTCGCCCTACGTTCTTGTTTTTCCAGTTCATTAATCATGCTGTTTTCATGTGTAATATTGGGACATTTCAGCGAACATCACCATGCTATCAGTCAATCCAAGATGAGTTAAATCAGGACTATTAATCTCAACCTATCCCCAGTTTAAACCCTTCAATGTTTTTTCCGAGCATATCTTTGGAGATAGTACATCTCTCCGTCGCATTTTCTTTTCACTATTGAATAGATTTCTTGTCATTCCTCATTGTGTACATGCAGTAGTATGGTTATAGATTTTTTTATCTCAGAACGTTTATGTACTAGTCTTCGGTGCTTTGATGATTTAGTGCAACCTATATCTTTCAGTATAGTTATTAATTAACTATCTTATTGTAATCCATGTAATCAATCCATAGTATATATCTTATTGGAACTCAAGTATAGCAATTTTTATATGCTTATAGGAGATTATATACAAGATCCAAACATGCCTTTATATATGTCGTTTTTAATGACTGAGTAATGTTTGCGGGTATGGTCCTGACTGCGTGACAAACAAATTTGCAGACAAACCGATCAAATGTTATACGGTTAAATTAACACAATAAGACTCACAATTACATCTTTATCCTAAGGGCACGTGGGGGAGCAGAGCCTTCAACCAGATGGAAATGGACTCTAAAAGCCGAAACTTTTTGACAATTAATCAATTTAAGTAAAACATTGGTTTCTTATTTTAACGCATAAGAGACAGTCCCTAAACAAAAGTCCACTATGTTGGTTTCATTCATGTTTTTTTTATATAATAAAATAGGCAAGAGAAACTCTACGGGTATTCTTTTTTCAATACATTTTTTACAAAATACATTTTAAAAAGTAAATAAATATTTCAAATAATGAGTTCACAAGGTATAATCTAGTAGACACTTGAAGCAAGGGCTGTGATAAAATTTCATATAAAATAAAGTTTATACTTTAAGATGTTGGAAATTCTAACACTGTTTATAAGTAGGTCTTACTTATCATTACTCAGTGACATTAGAAGGAAGTGAATGACCTGATTCATGACACTGCCGCAAGATGAGATACGTAAATAACATACTTAAGTTTCGCATACACAAAGACGACGTTTCTCAGAATATTGTTAAACTTTTATAGAGCATTCGTATAATTTTCTTTGTTATCTTGTTTGATGGCCAATTTCGCTTATGGCGACTTCTTGTTGTTAATAACCAGAAAATCAGCATTAAAGTTATTTAAATAAACATCGTCACCTTTTAGATTAAATTAAAGATTATATTAAAATAGCATTTTTAAAACTAATTAGGCATTATTCCTATACATACGAATGTAATCAAATTTATTGGTGTACGTTGTGCGTAGTGTAATTAAAATGTAGAGCAATCATAATTTTTTTTAATTTTCAAAAGTTGGTAGTGCAGTTAATTTTGAATAACCTGTAAGTGCTATAACGTAAACTTAAACATTATAGCGTAATTGTAGTATTGTATATTTTTAGTAGTTGTAGTTATACTTTTCCCGTATTTCACAAACGTGTAACGTCATGACATCAGAAGCTGTGCCATCGATACAGGGCAATCATAGTACAATCTGACCCGAATCCTCACATGGGTTGGACATTCAAATTGGTTGGGATTCAAACTTAAACCTAAGACTAAAACTCAGAAAACAGGCACGCTGACCACTGATCCGTGGTCGACGTTTTAGTGGTCGTCACTAAAATATAATAATCATCATCATCATCATTTCAGCCTATCACTAGTCCACTGCTGAATATAGGCCTCCCCCATATATTGCCACAAAAGTTTGTAGCTGTCATTTTGGAGGGATTTTGCCATAGTTGCTACGCAGGGCAGGCAGGTTGGCAACCGCAGTTTGGTTTTTCAGATATTCCAGGAAGATGCTATTTCCCATCTCCTGGTTGTAATTTTTCTTCTGTCGACTTTTACGACACCTACGGGATGTGATATTAGTAGTAAACTACTACAGTTTCTCTTAAGCCGCCACCGCACTAAAATATAAAACAAAAAACTGTTTTAAAATAATATATTTTTAATATATTATACACAGTATAAATAATATATTATACACAGTATCACGTAGCAGTGTTATTCCACATACGATCGAATTTGAACTTAATAAATATTCAATTTAGTCCCGCACCAGGATGACATTTTTCTATTCAGCGATCGCCAACTTGCGCGGGAAGCGCCAGTTTGAGTTATCCCTCGGTTTACATTTGTCCACAATTTTGTATGCATACTCAAAACTATTGTAATGTAATAATACTCGCACTTTATTACAGAACTAGATGCCCGCCAGTAATAGAAATTCGACCGCAATACATTTTTTTAAGTTTGTACGCCGTTGAGGTTGGAGTAATTATTTGTTGAGTAATTATTTTAAATACTCTATGCGACTGTTTGACCAGATATTATTTTGTGATTAACATTGTCGGTATGAACGTAAATATTCAATTTTTAATTTATTCGATTTAATGTATTTGTAAGACATATTATAATAAAAATTTAGATTCCTTGCTTTTTCTCCATACAAACATTAATTATGCCAAATGTCACACTACTTCGTGCGCAATATGCTTAAAAAAGGGGTACAAAGTTTTCTCTTCACGTGTAGTATATACTCGTAGATAAGCATATTATAAATGTATGTTACGCAGGCAAAGAAATTTCTGAAAAAAGTGACCAGCAATTCAAATTAGTAATAGTTTTAAGTTGTTTTTTATATATTTAACAAATATGAAAGATTGTTTCGTTTAAAATCATTCTATACCTTATTCGTGATTACGTATAAACATTGAAAAAATAGCTTAAACCGACCCACGATAGACTCTAAGAATAGTATCTTAAAAGTTAGAAGAGTTTCAAGGTGTGAAGATAGAAAATTTTACACATCATTACCAATCCGCATGCCAAGCAGTGTGGCAACGGCCAATCCTACTTTTTTGGGAGAGGTTTATGTCCAGCTGTGGATATACCCAATAGTTTAGGGTGATGAAGAAAAAGAAGAAAAACACATCATTAGTCTGGAAATAGTCCACTTCCTAACATAGGTGTTTTCCAAATTACCTTAGTCGACGCCTAGGCTTTTTTCGGGATGATATGATGGATGATATTTTTTATTATGGCACCTCTATACGGCCACTACACATACATAATGTAACTAAAATATTTTAAAATGAGAGAAACAAGACAATGCTTTATTATCTTTAGTAATATATATATAGTAGTGTAGGCATTTTCCGTGAAGAACCACATTCTATGAATTAGCGAAGTAGAAATATATTACTGTCAAAACATATGGAAACCAAATTACGAAATCAAATTCTGTATCATTAAAAGCATTTGAAAGTTTCAGCAAAAAACTGTTTTTTTTAGTGAAAGATTGTTGAGATAAAACAAGCTAGTACAGTTGAACATATTAATTATAATTATTTAAAAGTACTAGTTGGTGCCTTTAATAAATAGAAATATTAATTGTCTAAAACATAAAGATCGATTCTATTTTAGATGACTCTAAATGAGTTTCATAACTAATATAGTAACAAATGTCTACATGAACGGATAGAATAAAATAGAATTATTTTTATTCAAAGTAGATTTTGAACGTTTTTCTAAATTACACTGATTCGCAAAGAATACCTCTGTCATGAAGAGAACCAGCAAGAAACCCAGCGGGCAGTTTTTTTGTAATTTTTTTGCGAATCCTTTATTAAGTATAATAAATATAAATATGTAGAAATAGCTTCGCAAATATACATGGTGGTGTGTGCTTAATTTGTTGTAATTATGATGTCTTTTTACGCTACTCGTATAATAAGCGAAAGAAACTGGAAATATCCTTTTTCTTTGTCATTCCTTCCAAAATAAATTTTATTTAAGCAAAAATAGTTATACTATTTTTATAAAATAGTTATATTATATATACAAATAACGTCTAATTCTATGCCTATTGAAGATTATAGAAATAAAATTTATATATAAATTATTTTATCAAAGTTTTGCCAAACCTGTTTAGGGCGTTTATGAATTAATATATCGAACACGGGAGGAAATCAACTTTACTTTAAAATACGCAGTGAGCATTAGCAGTTCCAAATAAATTGTCGACTGATGACACTCGCAGAAAATAATGTTGCTAACATTTTTTTCTCTCAAACTGTACACGCGTGATATGCCTTCAACGCTTGAAAATATCGAAACTGTTTACTTTAAATGATTTTATGATTAATCAAACGTCCTTAATTTTACCTTCATTTCTGAATTTGCTAGCATTTGTACTCTATACGATTACAAGCAAGCTTGTTTTTATTCAGTAGTCAAAGAGAACCATCAGCCAATCCAAAGCGAACAAATAGTCGAAGATGTTCTAAGAAGAAAATATGATATACATTCGTACGTGATGTATTCGCGGCCGAAACATTAAAAAATTTAAAAGCATGAAGTCCCTTGACTTTACCTTTGTGACAGTTTGGTTTAGCGTAAACGAGGTTGCGTGTTGAATAAGTCAATGTCTCATAAAAATACTATTAACTACTACCTATCTCGGATTGTCATGCATAAGTTAATATAGGGATAATAAACGCGATCATTAATCTCCTTTATGTGGATATCTACGTAACAAAATTGAAGCCATTAATTACATTGAACAATAAAAGTCTAGTTGCGAATAGTTTCTACTTGTAATTCGTTTTCGGTATTGGTCTGGGAAATAGAATTAAGGGGTTAAAACCATTTTAGTAAAAATGTATAGCGAAAAATGCATAATTTACCAATAAAGAACTTTTTCTTGTAATGTAATATTTAGACCTTTGGATTGTAAACTAACAGACAGGTTAAATAACCTATTGCCGGATTAAACAGAAAATATTTGACAGAAAGTCCATATGAATTTAGTCACTTTGGAGCCTGCCACTAGAAACAGGCAAGTGATTAGGAATGTCAGCGTTTTTTAAATTTGTTCAGATGGTTTTGTTTTTAATTTACTATTACTTTTTATATTTATCTGTGTGTAACTCGACAAATTAATAATAAATTAGCGGCAACGCTGATTTTCAGTTGAGCCCCAGTTCGTTGCGAATGCGACGGGTCGGGACAGTGAATAGTTAATTGGGTTTTTGGTTTTCGACACTTACTAATACACCGTTACGTTTGTATTATAGGAGGGCGAGGTCCTTTCCCTATAACGTGCAATTACAACGCTTATGGTTTAGAACAACGGAAAAACATTATTTTCATTATAATTCATAACGATGAAGTAAAAAGGTTTGCGCTAAGCAATCAAATTTTTCGCCTGACGAAAAGTAGGGATAATCAATTTTTTCGTTATTACATTTTCCAGACAAATAAATTTGTTTTAAACATTTGTGGCTAGCTATAGCGTTTATATAAAATAATGTTAGAATTATACGCAGCAGAGCAAGAGTATTCGATATAGCCCTGAAGTTGCAATAGCTCGTAGAATCGATAATGGTCGGGGATGGAAGGTTCCCGAGTGGTAACCCCGTACCGTATCACAATTCAGCTGGAACTCGATGGATGCAGGTGGTTTAGTACTGTGTTTTCTAGCAGTCTATGGCGGAGGTCTATGTAGTCCTCCTACACGTGATGTGTTGAAATAATAATGATAATGAAACAAAGAAGAAAAAAATAATATTGCATCTATTAATGCGCGCTTCTAAATAAGATATACTGATATAAATACTATTCTATATATTTCTTCGTCCAAAACAAGGAGGCTCTGATAATCGACCTGACAGACATACATCAAAATTGTTTTCATCACTTTGCATCACTAATAGCGTTTAGCTTTCTAACCGCAAGGTTACGTAATTTATACAGAACGGTGTCAATTAAAAATATTATCTACTGTTAAATTTAAACAAGAAAATTAAATAAAATATCGAAATTTAATTTAATTTTGCTTTATCTCTTCAAAAGTTAATTAAAAAGTCTTAGTTAGGTTTCATTATAGTTAATAACATTTTTGGGCTTTGAAAAAATAAAACGACTACATTATCTCAAAGTATGGTTAAGGCGTCAAGGTCATTCTTTCTACACTTATCTTAGTTATGATATTCGTCATCTTCACCACCATTAAAGCATTAAACTGAGAAGTCATTGATACAAAATATGTTCACGTAATGTTTACAATTTTTTAAATTATCTAAATGAATATTATTTTATGGATTTTTATCTAATCTTTTTTTCTTTTTTAGACTAATTAAATCTTATTTATTATATCTGTATGTAATATTTTATGCCCTCATTTCTCTCAATAATAATGCATGACTTCTCTTAGATGAGATAAAGTAGGTATAAGCTCTACATTTTTGCTGTATCGATCCACACCGAGAATGTCAGAGACACATTTCAAGGTAATTCTCGAGCCTGCGCGGCTTTGGTTTAATTTTTAGAGTATTGTCCTTTCGTTATAATAACAATTAACAAACAAAATTATGAAGATATGGGATCCAAGGTTTTGCCCGCGACTGTCCGTCTGGATTTGATGACTCCGAATAGACAGAAAAAGAGTAAGAGATAATTCAGCAAGTTAAAAATGTTATCTTATTCAGTGACAAAGAAATAATATATAATTGATCCAAAGAAAATACTAGAAAACCACATAAAATCGGATCAGAAGTTTTTGTGAGTGACTTGTATGATCCCGTTCTTTTTAATTGCGGTAGATTTTGGAAATCAAAAGTATCGGAGTTTCTAAATCATTTGCATTAAAAGTGAAAAATTGGCATCGAAATCGGTTCAGTAGTTTTTGTGCGATGCTAAAATAACAGATAAGTCCGTATGTCATGTCTCATTTGTATTTTTGGAATATTTTTAATGGACAGTCACAGTTTTTTATAACAGATACATTATGTTATAGATGTATAGAATTATATTGAAAATTGTAAATTAACGTTACTTTTAGATCATACGTTAATAAGTATTGAAATAATTTTCTATCATAAAAGAAGCTAAAGAAAAGTAAAAAATCATAAAGTAAATAATTTTAAAACGGTTTTATTCAATAACTATTACAATTTTAAGTTAAAATAATGCTTTATTTGTGAGAGAGTTGTAGTACCAATAAAATTGTTGATTTCAAATTTAAGCCATAATTTACCACGTACTTGGCAGTGAAGGAAAACATCGCGAGTAAATACTTTTCTCTTAGAAATGATAGGAGGACTATTCAGCAGTACATTCATAAGCTGTTACTTTAATTTTATAATACATATTATTTAATATAACCTGTATAAAAACATTGTTTTCCTTTTCCATTTTAAGTAAAAATAAAACCATTTCGAAATAATATCTGTTAATATAAATCGTCATTGTTATTTAAGAAAAATTGCATTGCATAAGAATATTTTTTTTTCTTTGGTTATATAGATTAATTTGCAAAGTTTTTTTTATTTCACGAACGAAACAGTGAAATTTCGCTGCCATAAGTACTTCATGTCAAATTGCGGAGCGCGTTACACACAACAGTGTTCGTTTCAGTTCTTCACTGTTTTGTCTAGGTCAATAAACTGTGTTTCGCGCTGCCAAACTGTGCATTATTGGCGTTGAAATGAATACTGATTTAGTGGCATTTTAAGGTCCACATACCCGAGCGCGTCTCACAACAACACGGAAAATGAAATACGCTCCAGGGCCAGTTATTCTGCCGTGAAGCAGTAGTGTGCAAACATTGCTGTATCGGTGTGTAGGGCACTGGGAACCAGTGTAATCAGTGGGCATATGAGACTTAAGAACCGACCTCCTTTGGGGACGGGCGCAGTGTGGTGCCACACAGAAATATTCGGGGTGACACAGAATAGCTATGGGCGGACGTTGCACTTACCATCAGGTGAACATTTTGCTCGTCTCATCCCGATTGTCCAGAAGAAAAAAATCACAATTCAAAACACAAATCTTTAATTAATTTTATTTAATAAAAAATGTATTTATATTATATATATATATTATATTATAATTTTCAAAATAATATTATGTGTTTTTAGTAATTTTTTCAACATTATTCTTATACCGTATTAACTTTGATTGAATTTTCTGTCTGTCGACTAAAGTTCGTAAATTGTGTTTGGATCACGAATAACTCCAGAAAGTTTTATGAAAGTGTTTATTTAAGTCTATTGGGTCTTTTAGAAGCTTTTGCCTTCTGTAATATCGGTCTATTGCTTATGTTATTAGTATCGAAAGCATATTATTCCAACCTATAATAAATATGCAAGCCATATTAAATTCGTCGTAAACAACGTCATCGGCTTTAAAGTAGAGACATTCGTCACTAGCAAGATGCTTATCCTTCTTCCTAGTCAGGATTGTAATCGCCCCACTTGACAGGTGAATTCACAATTGCGGTATCCTCAAGATGCAAAATCGCACATATACACCAACTTTTAGTGCATGTAGTACATGGTTGTATAAGTCAAAGTTTAAGTATGGCTTAAAGCTAGTTAAAGGCAATGGATGGATTCCTATGCAGGAATCCGTCTAGGTAGGTACCGCCCCAGGGCCAGTTATTCTGCCGTGAAGCAGTAGTGTGCAAACATTACTGTGTTTCGGTTTGAAAGGCACTGGGAGCTAGCGTAATCACTGGGCATATGAGACTTAAGAACTCATGTCTCAGGGTGACAGGCGCAGTGTGGTGTCACACAGAAATGTTCTGGGTGACACAGCATTTGTTATGCGCAGACTTCGCACTTATCATCAGGTGAACGTTTTGATCGTTTCGTCAATTTATCCAATAAAAAAAATGTTACTTTGTATGCCTACTTGTATGTAAATTGAGTATGGCAGATGACCGTTTATTCTGTTTAACCGACTTGCACCAATTATAACCTCATGATTTTCCACCTTTGCCGCGTATCAGCTGGGCCTTGGGAATACTTCTCTTGTCAGTATACAAATTTGCATCTGGAGTGGGCTTGCCTAGTCCACTCACACTCACTCACACTGTTGATTCCTCTTAGCTTTCTTTAGCCAAGACACAGCTGCTAAGTCCGCATAACAAGGTAGCAACACGTTGGGGGGCGTTCACGGTGGTGAAAGTAAGTTGGTCTGAAGTTCAATATATAGGTGTCTTATGTTTGGCCACTAGGAGGCCATGAGATTTTTCAGGTAATTTCTTTTAATTTCTATTGTATCCACTAGACAAAATGGTGTGATGGTTTCTGATACGCTGCCACCATTCGTCGATTATTGTATACTGAACGGATATATTATTTTTCGCGGACGCATTAAGGTGAAAATAAAATCAAACTTTATAGTATGTCGATAAATTTAATGTAAGCCGAACAAAGGAAACAAATCGTTTAAGATTAAAAGTGTTAGTGTCACGCTGTCACGTTGTTCTTTGCGGTGAAAGAGGTAAGCCATATTAATTATTTCGCAAAGCAGTAATTTAAGCATTTCAGTAGTCAATCAATAAGAAAAATGCGACAATAATAGAATCTCTGCGCCACAAATGTTATAAATAATTTCCATAACTCTTTCTTAGTTCTATACTCACTCGAAGCTGAACGCATGAGTAAAGGGGTGTCAAATGATAATTACTTATAGTTAGTGGTTGCAATAATGAATTGAATTTTATATGTAGCGTACGAGTTTGTATACTAACGCATAAATAACGTGATTGCCTAATAATGTCATTAATTCGTTTGTCAGTGTTTTGTTAAATAAGTAATAATGACATTAAAATATAAACATCTACACTTTCACGCATGGAAATACACTAATACAGACACACACACTTATATACGTAATAAATCACTTATATCTTATTTGTTATTAAAACTTCGTCCGTTATAACATAAAAACTGTTTTTTTTAATGTTAACACATTTTATATGTTTTACAATATCTGTTATTGATTTGTATTCATTTTATCTCATGCTACCGCGAATAGTTTACCTTATTATTTGCTCCCTATTTTAATCTTAAACACCCTCTTTGGTTCAAGATTAAATTCATTTTAACATAAAAGATCAGAATATACGAAAGTTATTTCCAGCAATGCTCTACGCGATTTCTTCCAATAGTGTTTATCCAATGGTTATTTCATATTAGGGTTGTAGTAATTCTATAAATAATTATAATCTGGAATGTTTCTGTAGTTTTCTCGTCTGGTTGTGATATATATGAATATATAGATAAATATATAAAATAAAGATACTAAAAGACATATATTAAACATAATACTATACAATAAAACATATAAATGAAACCCCAACCAGACGGGAGACCTCGGCAGGGGAGACCAAATGGCCGAGGATTAGGAGGAAAGGGAAAGAAACCGGCGGACGATGCGGGCCGTATCGAAGAGCACCGGCTTCTGCATTTGAGCACGGAGCGGCCTATCACGGAGTCCCAGTCGCCTCCGATGTCCCGACAGACTGACCGGGACTAACCCGTTTGCAGACACGACCACCGGAATAATTCGGCATGCCGCCCAACACCTCGTGAGCCAGGTACAGATGTTTTGTCTTCTTATCTGTTTCGGCTTTCACGAGGTTCTCATCATATGGAATGGTAGTGTCAACCAAAAAATATCCTCGACTGTGCTTTGTCCATCAACACGATATTAGGCGTATTCGCAAGATAATCCTGTCCGTGATGATGGCCCGGTCCTAATTAATTCAAGGCAGCTTATAATAAGACGATTTCCGCTTCAAGAGACCGTACTTCAGAGCGAGCTCCTGATGAAGATCCTGATAGATTGTGTCTATGCATATACTCAGAGTTAGAAATTGCCGAAAAACAGGAGATGACATGCCTAAGTGATTCACCGGGACGGCGGCAAGATCAACAGACGGCGCCATCCTTTAGGATGTATCTCTGATAGTTGCTGGTATTAATAACCTGATCCTGTATCGCACAGACAAAACCCTCGGTTTCACCAAAAATATCACCGAAACCTCTCTTCCGCACAGTCTTCCGGTCGGAAACGCTCTGTACTGCCGGGGTCTTGCCATTGCTCGATAGCTAAAGACAGAGGGGTAAGTTCTTTATCACATTTAATGTCATCCACACAGAACGATTCACTGGATCTCGTCAGGAAGTAATTGCGGAGACTGCACACTTCACATTTAGGCATGGTGTTAGTGCTGAAAAAGCTGCGCACACCACGCTTCCGCCGCGAGTACAACCTCATCACTGACGATCTCAGGTGATGTACCCTGTGGGGCGTCATAATAGTGCGGAAATTTTTTCAGAGCGTTAAGCTCACTTTGAGTCCACCTGAGTGTGCCAAAGGTATACACGAGTACGCGCGATTATTATTATGTTGTCAAGCAAAGGCTCATAACCCCATGGCGAATTTTTTAATTTTAAAATCAGTTATTTAAAAAATATTTGAGTTAGTTAATTATTGACTATGAGCGTAAATACAATTCTACAGAGAATATGAACCAAATATTATGTGGCACAGTGAAAGGGCTGTATGTTGAATACATAAATATTGCAGAAACTACAAAGTTGATATTCTGCCAGCGCCGTTAGAGATGCGCTCATTGCTGTACAAATTACAAACCGCTGTACAGCAAGTCCAAAGTAGTTAGTACAATTTAGTTGAATAAACCATTTATTTTAATTTTAAGTATTCCGCATTAACATGTTATAAATATACATACGTTTGCAATTTGTTTGTATAACATTTAGATTATGTATTTGTAATTGTTGTATGTTAGTTATACACTACTCCGCAAAGTTTTAAATAACTGAGTAAAAAAGTACGTGGCAATATTTTATTATTATATTAGTATTTTAATTCTATTTGACAAATTTTAGTCTTGGATGCTATACATTAATAAAAGAGGAATCTAATTCAAATTTTAATAAGAAAATTGTTAAAAATTAAAAAAAAATATTTAGAAAAAGCAATGTTGTGGCAAAACCGAATTAACATTTTTTTAATAGGAGAGGAGGCAAACGAGCAAGTGGCTCACCTGATGGTCACCACCGCCCATGCTCATTCGCAATACCAGAGGAATCGCAGGTGCGTTGCCGGCTATTAAGAAAGGAAATTTTTTGAAGTTCCTTAAGTCGTATCGGTCCGAAAAAACTGCCGGCGGCAACAGATTCCATTGAGAGATCGTGCGTGGCGGAAAATTCCGCGAAAAATTCACTGTGGTGGAATGCCAACCAACAAGGTGGTGACGATGGATTTTTGAGTTCTGCCGCAAAGTGCGATGGTGAAAACCAGCGGTTGGAATTAATCCGAACAATTCCTCGGAATTTACTATGGGGATAGTCGTTAATACTGTAAAAAATTCAAAGAGATGCAACATCTCTTCGCAAGGTCAGTGGATCTAGCCGATCGGAAACAACCTGGTCGTCGACGATTCGGGCCGCTCTTCTTTGAATGCGGTCAAATGGAAGGAGCTGGTACCGGGGCGCCCGCACCCAAAGGTGAGAACAGTACTTTATGTGAGGCCAAACGTGCGCCTTGTAAAGTTGCAAGCGGTGGGCCGCCATGAATTTCTGTCCCGCTCTACTGAGCATGCCAAGCTTTTTAGAACCCAATCTGACCTTCCCTTCCAAGTAACCGCGGAACTGAACGTCACTCGATATGTCAACGCCAAGGGTTCCGATACTGCCTGCTGTGTTCTACAGCCTTGTAGAACACCACCATTCACAGAGTTCGAGCATGCACTGCGTTAACCGGTGCCAACTCCGGAGCACATATCATCAGCACAATAGGGGAGATTCCATCAGACCCACTCGACTTATGGATATCCAGGGAGAATAGCGCTTTGCGCACAGATCTTTACGGGAACTTGTGTTCCGGCATAGAGCACACACACCGCGGGATGATTGGCGGCGTGTTCACCCTGTTATCGAGAGACGAGTTGGCCGTAAAGAGAGAGACTTCTCCTTTGCGACATGGGCCAGTGAGTCATCCTCCCTGTGCAGAGATGGGTGGGATGGCTGACAGAAATTTCCTAGGACAGCTTTGGCGAGAGACCAGATTGCATGAGTTCCAGAAGGAAGGCGAACTAATTTCTCACCGATTCTGCCAATATGCTCTGACTTTGACTTGGAAATTTAAAGGACCTGGAGGCACAGTTGTACTTCCTTTTAAGTTTGCTGGTTTCTACATCTCGCGACGCCGATGCGTTAGCCCAGGTCTCGTAACACTCCTGCTTTTAACATAATGCCATTCTGCAGGTGCGACCAAACCAAGGCTGGGATCTGCCTCCGATGGGCACCACTGAGGATGAAATAAAAAGTTCCATTCCCTGAAGTATAACATCTAAGGGTAGGATGCAAAGAAGGACCACATCCCTTCCCTATCTGCTGAACCGTAGTACCAGACACGGCGGTTGCTTGCAGATCGCAACCGCGATGAGCACGAGAGGCACCGTACTCCGACTCAGACAGTGGTACGAAGATCCCAGAGGGGCATCAACGGAGACTTGTTTTCTAACTTAAAAAAACTTAAGTTTTTCTATCTTTCTAAAATCATTTCTAGCAACTTTTTTAATAATTAGACGTCACATTGTGACACTGAATATAAGGTTGTCAGTTACCGCCTGTGGAAAAAGCTCTTCTCCCGGGAAAACCCCATGCTTTCTCAATAGGATTGAGATTGTTGGACTATGCAGGCGATTTTGACACCGTGATTTCGTGCTTCCGGAACACATTAATTACAGACTTGCAGTGTGTGCTCGCGCTTTGTCCTGCATAATTATGAAATCTTATCCGAGCTGCTGTCGGTTAACCATGATTTGTACAACCACGTCGCGATATTATTCTGCATTTAAATTGCCTGATATCCAAAAGAGATCTGTTATATTGTCACATCATAACCTTTCGACTTTGGTAAGGATGAACTTTCTGAGTATTATTGAGTCGAGCAGATCGGTAACGCCAAACACACTTTCTCATTGAATGTAGATAAAAACGCGAGATTCAAAGGAAAATAGAACACTTACTACAATAAACAATTTCTTCAACTTCCCCGCTGGAACTCCAGCTAAGAGTTCCAGCAATGCAACTTCCACGAGCGTGAAAGTTGACTTTATTAAAAACCAATAGCATTTTGATTATAGGTGGTCAACCTAGGTTGTTGTGTCTTGACTTGGTTGTGCTTCTACCAGCCTGCAAGTGTTATCTGCGAGCTGCCTCATTGTATTTAGAAGAAAACAGATTGTCTCTGGTAGTTTGACCCTATGTTTTTCTAGTTGACGTTCGGCTACATCTCTGTAATGATCTCTGTCTGAAGAGCTGTAGCGTTTCTATAATTAGCAAATTATGCTTGGTTGCATTTTACTGACTGTGGAAAACGCTGCATCAGACTCTTCCTTGGATATTATTTCATTAATGTAACAATCGTTGCGGGAAGGTGAAGAAGGTACTAAAATAAATGGTGCTGATTGTAGACGTTAGATATCGCCGTAAACAAAATACGCCAGAAAGTACATCAAATATTTATTATTTTATAGACCATATTTTAAATTAGAATAACATAAATTAGAACTTCGATGGATTTTGTGACGACGTTGGCAATGGTTACCCATTAAACACTTAATAAATTATTAATTAATCTCAGATGTAAGATTAACCATAAATCGTTCGACAAGTATCATTTGAGCAATTAATTAACACGTTGTTAACAAATATTTGTACAACTAATTTACATGGAACTAACAATAATTTGTGTAACTAATTTACACGTTTCTAACAATAATTTCAGTAACGAATTTACATGTTGCGTACCACCTGCTATCCAAATGTGTTTAGGGCATCGTAATTATTATATTCCATTAGGAAAGAAAAAACATTTCATGCATAATTTGTATGTATCTAGAAACATATTCGAAATATTTATGGTTTATATATGTAAATATTTTTTTTTTACTTTTGATGTTTGAATTATGTACATCAATAACTAGGATTTTAAAATACAAATAAATAAAAGAAATGTAAGTATTTTTTATTGATTAATGTCGTAAAGTTCCCTTATTAAATAGTTTTCACGATTTTCACCTAAAAAGATTCTGCCTGAAAAAATAAAATCATGTTAAATTAAATCAGCCGGCCTGTAAAAAGAATAATTTAAAATTAAAAAATAAATATTAAACATACGCAACTTATGAATTAGCAAAGTAAAAATAATTAGAAATTAATTTCAATGATTATTCACGTGTTCATACTCATAAATCATTCTGCTCGAGAGTTTAAGTTTTGTTCGTTGGCATCTTTTGCAAGTTAATTTTGTATTTTAAAGTTTAGCATAGTTTCATCTTTTCGATAGCTACAACCGGTGTCCGTTGCTTTTATTTTTTTAGCAATAGTTACTTATGGGCCCACAGAGAAAGAGAGAGGTTCTGGATGAATTGCTATGTGTAGTTTGCTTGCTTCTTTGAGTTTGTTATCGAGTAACAGAAGTTCTGCAATACACTTCGCTGCCTTTAAATATACTATTGCTGGTAGTAAGATTCCTATGCTGGAATCCGTCTAGATAGGTACCACCGCAGGGTCAGCTATTCTGCCATGAAGCAGTAGTGTGCAAACAATACAGTGATTCAGACTGAAGAGCACTGGAAGCTATTGTAATTACTGGGCATGGGACTTAAAAACTGATGTCTCAGGAGGACAGGTGCTGTATGATGCCACACAGAAAAGTTCTGGGTGGCACAGCATTTGTTATTTGAACGCTTTGCTTGTCACGTCACTTTCTACAGTAAAAAAAATTCTAGGTCAAGGTCAGTTTTTCAAGCAATTATATTTTATTGAGAATAATTTTATTTTGTTTACAGGATGATCATACTTTAATTTCAATATAATACCTAAGCATAGCGGTGTGGAATGCGAATGTTAATATATTTAAATTTCCAAACTACACACATTGCACAAATATTGGTTTGTTGTTATTTTAATTTGCTGTTAAGACTGAAACTAGACCAGACTATATCGCTCTTGACAAAGAACGATATAGTCTGGTCTGGTATCGTAGAATTTTGTACAGGAGTTTAAGTAAGTACTAAGAAACGATTTTTGAGAAACTTTACCCTAAGGGGGTTAAAAAGGGGATGAAAGTTTGTATGACACTTCATTAATGAAGTGCCAATAAGGAAATTAGTGTCTACACTTCTGGTTATAAATGAAAGTCTGTTTTAACAGCGTTTTTGGAAATTAATATCCTAAGGGGGTATAATGATACTCTTCACCATTCAGGTTATGTCCAACTCCTGTACTCTCCAAGCTGCAAGGCTCTGGAACGAACTTCCCGACGACATTAGGACACCCACAAGTGAAATAACTTTTAAACATAGGCTCCGTACTTATATTAATAATATAAACTCTCATTCGGAACAGATTATATTATCATATGAATGTCTAAGTGCATGTTGTATGTATGCATGTATGTATTGAATTATAAGTATATAGGTAATATTCTAAAATAATTTAGGATGGAAAAAATGTTTAAATTATATTAAAGTATGGACCTTTAGACACAAATTCTGTGTAGAACATGTTGTAAGGTAATTATGTATACCATGTAGACCATGTGTAGATCATGTTGTAAGGTAATTAAATGTTTCATAATAACAAGTTGACAGGAGAACACCAGTAAATATAATTTGTAAATTAAAAACAAACCGCGTTAGTGTTTTCTTTTATTTACGCGAATATTACACATTTAAATAAAACTACTTTTTTACGGATTTTATCGCGTTTAATTTTGAACTATTTTTACCCGACGTTTCGGACGCTTTACAGCACCCATGGTCACGGGGGGACTGAGGTGACAGTTGTCCCGATGTCATAGTTAACCCCGAGTACCTTCAGCTTTTAATTATTATTTTTAGTCCGATCTACGCAGAAAGAGCTTACTGTGTCTTGAAGCCTTGCAGTGGTATGCTTGGTTTTTGATTTAATTTTATTAATAATAGGATCCCAAGCCGGTGGTAATACCCAACCATCTTCCCTATTGAAATTAGGATGTTTTTTAATTTCAATAGCCTCGCGAATCATCCTTGGTAGGAATCGGTGTTCTTTTGCAAGGATTTGTGGTCTATCAAATCTGATGTAATGGTTGGGATGATCCAGAACATGGTCACAGACTGCAGACTTCCTAGAGCGTCGATGCTTCACATCAGCTATGTGTTCTTTAACGCGGGTTTTAATGGATCTTTTAGTTTGCCCTATGTAAGAGAGACCACATTCACAATCCAGCTTGTATACTCCTGCATCTTGTAGAGGGATGTTACACTTGACAGATGGTAAAAACTGACTTATCTTCTTCGGCGGCTTGAAAAATGTTCTAATAGAAGCTCGCTTCAAGATATAGCCAATCTTGTCCGTGACTCCTCTGACATATGGAAGAACAGCAGGTACACGCTCGACTGTGACCGGCTTCACTCGGTCACTGCGACGAAGGCGCGGAACCCGAAGCTTGTTGTCTTGCAAAACTTGCTTGACATGCTGAAGCTCGGCGGCCAGGTGTTTACTGTCACAGATCCCTTGTGCTCTCTCTTGTTTCAGAGAGCACAAGGGATCTGTGCGAGCTTCTATAAGAACATTTTTCAAGCCGCCGAAGAAGATAAGTCAGTTTTTACCATCTGTCAAGTGTAACATCCCTCTACAAGATGCAGGAGTATACAAGCTGGATTGTGAATTTGGTCTCTCTTACATAGGGCAAACTAAAAGATCCATTAAAACCCGCGTTAAAGAACACATAGCTGATGTGAAGCATCGACGCTCTAGGAAGTCTGCAGTCTGTGACCATGTTCTGGATCATCCCAACCATTACATCAGATTTGATAGACCACAAATCCTTGCAAAAGAACACCGATTCCTACCAAGGATGATTCGCGAGGCTATTGAAATTAAAAAACAACCTAATTTCAATAGGGAAGATGGTTGGGTATTACCACCGGCTTGGGATCCTATTATTAATAAAATTAAATCAAAAACCAAGCATACCACTGCAAGGCTTCAAGACACAGTAAGCTCTTTCTGCGTAGATCGGACTAAAAATAATAATTAAAAGCTGAAGGTACTCCGGGTTAACTATGACATCGGGACAACTGTCACCTCAGTCCCCCCGTGACCATGGGTGCTGTAAAGCGTCCGAAACGTCGGGTAAAAATAGTTCAAAATTAAACGCGATAAAATCCGTAAAAAAGTAGTTTTATTTAAACCTCGTTAGCTTTCGTTTGCGCTAGACGCACGCTTGTTACATATTCAATGCAATCCGTAAAGCTTGTTACTGTGTTTATAGGGGAAAATATTATTGCTCATAAGTTACTTAAACGAAAGAAGTAAGTTTAATGTTATTTAACATTATAGGCAATTGTCAAAAAAGTAGTATTTGCTTTATATCTCTTAGTACTTTTATTAATTCAATTAATTAAAGATAACGATATATTTTTACTTGTATCTATAATTATTAATTTATTCGTAATGGCGAACAAGAACGAATTGAATGGTTTTTAAGAAATGAGGTATATTTTGATCCGTCATTATATCGCTACTGTAACTAGGTGTGAGTAACGACACAAGAGCAAAACTCGTCCGACACTATTCCGATGATATCCCGGACGTCAGTTTTTATTAATATCGAGATTAGTATGCCTCTCAAACAGCTTAAGAATGGCAAAGGGCCGCGTGTCTACGGAATTACAGCGGAGCTACTGAAAGCGGTTGGAAAACCGGTACTTGTAGTTTTTCAGAAGCTTTTTAATTCCATCATCCTTGGCGGTGCTACGCCGTAAGCGTAGAATAGAAGCGTGGTAGTGGCTATGTCGCTACTAAATCGCGGCTACGTGCTGTTCTCGAGAGTTATTACGAATCGTCTCGCAAGCAGACTTAGCGACTTCCAGCCTCTCGAACAAGCCGGATTCCTGAAAGGCCTTAGTAATATAAAACACATACCCCTTCGCCGAATTCTATAGAAGACCGAAGAGTACACCTAGTCTACCGCTATGTCTTGCGTACGTGAAATGTATTGAACTATTTAATAAAACTAATTTACGGATTTTATCGCGTTTAATTTTTAACTATTTATAACCTGTCGTTTCAAGCGCTTTGTAGCATCCATTGTCACGGGAGGACTGAGATGACAGATGTCCTGATGTCATAGTTAATCCGGAAATTTAACTCTTTCCAAAATGTCCTTTGATTCCGTCAATGATTGGGTGCTACAGTCACTTACCAGATTGCCTGTCGGTCTTTCAAAGTGTTGCATCCAATGGTGTTGATCCGAGTACAGAACCCCAGTACGAAATCGATAAAATCGCAGAAAGGTGGGCGCAGAAAGTCAGGGCGACGTTATATCCCCGAAACTTCACCGCTGCATTGGGAGATATCTTCAAGCAACTGGACTGGAAAGCATACTGTATTAACATAAATACATCACTCACCTGCGGTTTGCCGACGAAATATTCATTATCGCTGGCACTATGCTCAATGACCTCAACAGTGTCTCCCAACGGGTAGGTCTTAAGATGGAGTTCTGATCCGTCAATTTAAATGGACATGAGCAGGGAATCAACAGAAAGAGCCATTGCGAACTTAGACATATGAAATTTTTGAATTATTTCTTACAGTTACAATAAGGCAAGATAAGTAAACGCACAAATACACTCCAGAATACATAAATTTTCATCTTCTTTACATTTTATTTAAAAGGCGTGTGGATTTACGGTAATTGAATTCACGCAAAAGATTGGTGTTACTTTTACTGATCGAAGCGGAGATCTCATTCTTTTGGTGAGCATGCTTCCGCCTTTAGTCATAAAGTCTCGATTTAATAGGGGTGGTCCGCCATTTACTAACGAAAACATCAATGTGTTTTGTTTTCATCAAACGAACGGCAGTTGTAACTTATTGTGTTAATCGACATGCCATCTCATCGTAACTGCATTATACGAGGGTGGATTGAAAAGTACTCGGCCTAACACAGATCCATTCAATTCTAAAAATCAAATCTACCCACATTATTTAGTTCAGTTCAGACTAGTTCATTGTGTGAAGTTCGAAACGTGTGCGATAATTAGTTGTGATTTTATACTCGTAAATTTATTAACAAAGTAATCGGTCATAATTTCCGCGAATGGAGCAAATCGAGCAGCGTGCCGTCATTAAGTACCTCCATAAGAAGGGCTATCATCAAAATCCATCCATGATGACATGGTCAGTACATTAGGCGATTGTGCTCTGTCATATTCATCCGTCAAAAAATGGATAGCAGAATTTAAGCGTGGTAGAGAGAGTGTGAAAGATCAACCCCGCTCTGGAAGGCCTTCGACGTCAACTACTGACGAAATATTAAAAAAGTACATGATTTAATAATGGGAGACCGCAGATTAAAAATTAGAGAGATAGCCGAGATTATAGGCATCTCTTATGAACGAACTCAAAACATCATTGTCAACGAGTTGGGTTTCCACAAGGTGTCTGCGAGGTGGGTTCCGCGACTGCTTTCAGTTGAACAAAAAAGGACGCGATTGACTATTTCACGCGACTGTTTGGAGTTATTTGAAGCCGATGCAGATGATTTTTTGAATCGTTTTGTTACTATGGACGAAACATGGGTTCATTACTGTACACCGGAAACAAAACAACAATCAAAACAGTGGAGAAGACCTGGTTCACCACCCCCTAAAAAGGCTAAGTCGATTTTGTCGGCAAATAAGGTGATGGCTTCAGTATTCTGGGACTCGAAAGGTGTGATTATGATTGATTATCTTGAAATGGGGTCAGACTATAAACTCTGATTACTACTGCACCTTACTACGTCGTTTACGAGAGGAAATAAAAGAAAAACGTCGAGGAATGCTCAGAAGAAAAGTCCTGTTTCATCAAGATAACGCCCGTGTTCACACGTCAGTACAGTCAATGGCTGGAATTCACAACTGTGGCTTTGAACTGTTACCGCATCCGCCGTATTCACCTGATCTGGCACCATCAGACTTCTTTCTGTTCCCTAACCTAAAAAAGCACTTGGTAGGTCAAAGATTTTCGACAAACGACGAGGTCAAAGCAGCTGTAGACGCATATTTTGACTCTAAGGAAGAAACATTTTTTTTTAACGGTCTAAATGCTTGGAAGGGGAGGTGGCAAAAGTGTATTGAACTTGATGGTGATTATGTAGAAAAATAAAAATATAACTGATTTAGTATGTGTTCCTCGAAGCTGCTCTAAAGATGACGTAACAGGTAAAATAAAACGCTTTGATACGTATCGTGAAATTATATTTGAAAATATTATCCTTGCCCTTATACCTTCACAATAGTCAAATGTTATCGTGAAGCAAAATGCAACTAGCGCCATCTTCATTTAAATTTTCTCAATTGCATTATCTTGTTGACATTAATGACAAATGATTGTTCTTAAACATACCGCCCACCAAGGACATTTATTGAAAATGTCCTTAATAAGCCTGTACCGCCCACCATGACCGAATCATATGGTATTTGAAGGGTTGAACTTAACAATAAATAACTTAACAATGAATGAAAAAACATAAAAAATAAGAAAAACTTAACTTATTACAGAAAATAAAACATTTCATAAAACTTAATAAAGAAAAATGGTTAACATGTATTTAATGAACTAATTACTCTACGGGCAATATACACAATTTTGAAGTAGGTCGCTTCAAAACAGACGATTTGGTACGTAATGTGACTACACGGGTTATATTGTCCGCGCCTGGATGCTTTTCGATAACGCGACCAAGTAACCATTGACCTGGAGGAAGATCGTCCTCCTTAACCAACACTATGTCGCCTACTTTAGGTTCAGAAGTTTGACGCGACCACTTGTACCTATGCATTAACATGACCAAATATTCTTTTGACCAGCGGTTCCAAAAAGATTTTAACATTTTTTGTACTAACTGCCACCTTGTCAATGAATTTATATTGCTCGAATCATAGTTATCTATTATATTAACCAGTGGTTCCCCTACCAAAAAGTGACCGGGGGTCAAGGGAAGTGGTTGACTTGGATCGTCACAGTTAATCGTGGTCATCGGCCGAGAATTGAGACATGCCTCAATTTGTGTAAGAAGAGTACTCATCTCTTCAAAAGTAAGAGTCGAGTCACCGATGACCCTTTTGATGTGAAATTTGGTGGATTTTACTCCCGCTTCCCAGAGGCCACCGAAATTAGGCGCCCGAGGGGGTATAAAGTGCCACTCTGTCCCGTTTCTTTCCAGATGTTCTGCCATTTCAGGTTGAAGGGAGCTCAGTTCCCGCAGCTCCTTGGCTGCACCGACGAAGGTTGTTCCATTATCCGACCACAGGTGAGCACATTTTCCGCGTCTGGCTGTAAATCGCCGAAAGGCCGCTAAAAATGCTTGGCTAGTCATATCGCTGACGACTTCGAGATGTATCGCTCGTGTAGCCATACATACAAAGATACAAATGTAGCCTTTATAAGATTGGTGCCCGCGTCCTCTGGATGTCCTAATTTTTATGGGTCCAGCGTAGTCTACGCCGCTGTTCAAAAATGGCCTAGCGGGAGTGCATCTAACCGATGGCAAATCACCCATAAATTGACTGTGTGTCGGTGCGCTGTTTTTGACACATGTTACACAATTGTGGATATATTGTTTTACTAAACATTTTGCTCTGATAATCCAATACACAGTCCTTAAATAGTTAAGCGTTAGCTGCTGTCCTCCATGTAGTGTCCTATCGTGGGCGTCTGCCACTATCAATTTGGTTAATTCGGAGTTGTAGGGTAGTAAGATCGGCTGCTTAGTTTGCTCTTCTAATCCTGAATTTCGCAGACGGCCCGTGACTCTGATTATACCCTGGTCGTCCAGGTAAGGGCATAACGGTCGCAATTTGCTTCCTTTCTTTTGTATAGTTCTTCCTTCTTTTAATTCTTTGTACTCTAACGGAAACTCGTCCATCTGTGCTTTTCTTATGCAACACTGTAATGCTTTTTCGATTTCATCCTTCTTTAAATAATTCTTCTGTCCTTTCTTTATAAATCTTCTACAATATGCGACAATTCTCAAGAGCTTGTGGAGGGATGAAAATCGCTGGAAAAGTGTGTGTTCCGAAACTTTTCCCAAATGGACTTTAACAGACTCCTCTTCCTTTGTATATAAATCCTTTGGTCTGTTATACAAAATAAATTGTTCTCTCAAAAAACTTGGTCCTAAAAACCACAACTCATTTTCAGATAACACGCTAGGTGCGACCCCTCTCGATGCACAGTCTGCCGGGTTATGCCGACTTGAGATATGGTACCACTGTGATGATTCTAGCGTAGTAAGAATATCGGATACCCTATTTCCAACAAACGTCTTCCAGCGGCGAGGGTGACTATTGAGCCAGGCCAAAACGATTGTGGAATCCGTCCAAGCGTGAACTTTAGTTTTCGAAATTTTTAACACCTCTGACGTTTCCACTAACAGACGTGTTAACAAGACTGCACCACATAGTTCCAGTCTGGGAATACTCACTTGCTTAACGGGTGCTACACTCGTTTTTGCTACCACAAGCGACGTTCTGACCCTTTTTGTACTGTCCACAATGCGGATGTAGACTACCGCTGCATAGGCAAGTTTAGATGCGTCACAGAAGCCATGCAATTCCACTTCGACGTCACCTTCCTTCATGCCGAGCCATCGTGGTATTTGCACCTTTGAAAGTTCAGCCAACTCCATACGATAAGTATCCCATTCCTTTTTTAACTCTTCTGGTATTCGTTCATCCCAGCTTACACCTGACAGCCACAGCTTTTGAATAAATATTTTTGCTATGATCACACTAGGGGCTACCCATCCTAAAGGATCAAACAATCTAGCGATTTCTGATATAACCATTCTTTTTGTTTCAGGTCCGGTCGTCGGAGCGAGGTGCACTGCGTACTTGAACTCATCTTCGCTACGACTCCAGGTAAGTCCTAAAATCTTAATTGTATTATCTAACTTAATTTCTACATCATCTCGTTCCTTATGTGAGGATTGCCCATTTGCTTTATTGACCTTTGATTCAGTTTCCTTGGCTCTAATGTCCTTATCTTTATAAAGTTTTATTTGCTTAATTAGATTCTTGTCATTGCTATTCCATTTCTGCAATTCGAATCCTCCATGACCTAATAATTCTTGAATTTGATTAAATATTTCAAATCCTTCTTCAACAGTACTACAGCCTGTCATAAGGTCATCCATATAGAAGCAATTCAATACTCGCTCTGCTGCGACTGGATATTGATGTCCATCGTCATAGGCGATTTGATGCAATGTTTTTACTGCCAAATACGGAGCAGCTGCTGTTCCGAAAGTGACAGTCAGAAGCTCATAATCCTTTATATCTTCATTAGGATCTTCTCTCCATACGATGCGTTGATACAAATTAGCGTCTGCTTCGTCTACTAACACTTGGCGATAGATTTTTACGATATCCGCCACCAAGGCTATCGGATGAATTCTCCAGCATAGAACAATATGCCGAAGATCTGCTTGTAAAGTCGGTCCTACCATAAGCGTATCATTCAACGATACTCCATGTTTGTTGGGCATAGAAGCATTGAACACAACTCTTATTTTTGTAGTGGTCTTATCGTTTCGCATTACTGCGTGATGCGGAAGGTAAACCGCTTCATTTATCTTATTTTCACAGTTTTTTAGCTGTCTCATATGTCCTAAATGTAAGTATTCCTTCAAAACTTTACTGTATCCCTCCTGTAAATCTGCATCTTTACCCAACCGTTTTTCTAACGATAGAAGTCTTTTTACAGCTATTGTCCTGGAATCACCACCTTTGCAGAGAGGCACTTCATCCCGAAATGGTAAGTGCACTATGTACCGTCCTTCCTTTGTTCTTCTAGTGGTAGCTTCATAAATCTTTTCACATTTATGCTCTTCTTCACTAAGCATCTTTTTTGTACTATAGTAAGTGTTTTCTTCTATTTCCCAAAACTTTTTTAGTATTTGATTTTCATTAACCTGTGCATGCATAACTCGAAGTCTAAATGTGGATTCATTCGATATTTCATGTACCTTGTTTATTACTCCTGAAAGAATCCATCCGAGAGAAGTGCATTGTGCTATAAGTGAACCATTCGGACATCTTTTTATACCCTCCTTCATTATGGTGCCATAAGCATCCGCACCCAATAACATATCAATTTTGTTGGGAACGTTGTACTGCGGGTCCGCTAATTGCAATTGGTTTATATCTAACCAATCAATAGAATCTATCTTATCTTCCGGAAGATAGGCGGTTATCTTGCTCAAAACATAAGCTTCGATTTCTATTTTAAAATTTGGATCTACTCGTGATTGCACTTGAACTCGAACCTTATGTTTAGCTCGCATAACCTTACCATTAGATAATCCAGATATAACCCCGTTCGCAGGAATTTTTTTCAACCGGAGAAATTGAACTATTGCTTCTGTAATGAAGCATGCTTGCGAGCCTTGATCTATCAAAGCTCGTACTAAGCGCGATTCCCCATTTATTGCTTTGGCTTTTATTAACGCAGTGGCTAATAAAACCTGCCTGGGCTTAGATGTATGACCAGTCGAGAGGCAAGCTACTACAGGAACTTCGGTCCCCGAAGTTTTAGTGCCACCGGTCGATTGGTTTGAGGTAGTAGTGGAGTCCATGTATTCCTGCTCGCTGCGTGGATGTAAGAGTGAATGATGCCGTTTTTGACATATCCTACAAGAAGTCGGTTTTTTACAATCGTAAGAAATATGGTTTCCGCCTAAACAATTAAAACATATGTTCTTTGTTAACACGAATTCACGTCGGCGGCTAATATCTAGGTTAGTAAATTTTTTGCAGAAACACAATTTATGGCTTTGTGAACAGTATTCGCACTTGAGTCCAGAAGATTTGGTCGCTAACAAAACCTTAGTATTTTGAACGTGTGTATTATAATTGAGTGGTTTACGAGGTTCAATACATTCTAATGCTCTGAAACGGGTTTCAATAAAAGTTTTGAACTGATCAATCGTAGGCAAAGAATCATCGCTCGATATATGCAACTCCCATTGCTTACGCGTTTCCGAATCTAATTTATATGTAACGATATGAATGACTATAATATCCCATGTACTCACATTAATGTCCAAATTTTTTAAAGCGTTTAAACAATCCATTGTTGTGTCTAATATTTCTTTTAAAGCTAACGCTGATTCAGAACTCATCCGTTTTTGGCTAAATAGTCGTTTCAAAATACAATTTGATAAATACTTTTTGTTATTAAACCTCCTCTCTAATAAACCCCAACATTCATTGTAATTCGCTTCAGTAACGAGAGTGTGTCGAATTAGTTGAGCAGCCTCACCAGTGAGATGACCCTTCAAATAATGAAGCCGTTGTACATTGTCAAGGGATTCATTTTTATGAACAAGCGATATAAATAAATCACGGAATGTCGTCCATTCCACGTATTTACCCGAAAATGTTGGTATTGAAATTCGGGGTAATTTCACTGCGGACTGCCTATCAAACAATGATGATGGTGCACTATGTTGTTGTTTCTCCAAAGGGAGAGTTAATTTATTTTTTACAGTTTTTATATGAGACTTGTATACAATGTAGGTGTCCTCCGTTTTACCATAAATGTCTAATCGCGCATATTCTGATGATTGTACATCTTCAGGTTTAGCATTTTCGTGCAACCTTTTATGATTATCCATAAATGATTGCCAGTTGCTTTCTAAGATTTCTAATCTCGTCTCCAAATATTCAAGTGTTAAGCGTTCTTTAGGACTTTTTTTATAATTATTAAATGCCTTCTCAATAACATTTTGTGTCTCCTTTTGAAGATTAATAATTTTATCCATTTTAAATAAAATAAAATGGCAATCTCAATACAAAAACTAATAACTAGTAATATCCAGTAGAATGTGAAAATTTAACAAGTGTTTGAACTATAATTATATAATCCTAAAAATGGGCATAGGTTCCCCGTCAGTAACTAATTTCGCAAATTATTCTAAGTCCCTAAACTAAACAAACTTATTAAATGCCAATCGCAACACAAGAACAAATAACTGAGTAATATCGGGTAGAATGTGAAAATTTTTACAAGTGTTTGAACTATAATTATATAAGACTAAAAATGGGCATAGGTTCCCCGTCAGTCACTAATTTCGCAAATTATTCTAAGTCCCTAAACTAAACAAAGATGAACAAATTCTTATAATTAATATAATATCATCAAATCTTAAAATTTACAAGTCTGTTGTTCATGAGTATAAGTTATTTTCGTGATGTAAATAAAGTCCAACTTGGCTTGATAAATTAAAGAAAGTACTTACAGTTTTTGTCCTTGCACTTACACTGTGACACTTGATTTGATGAACAAACCATTTATCACTACACAACACTGGCGGCGCCACACCTATTGCCCGCTTTTTATAACAGCAGATGTTCTCCTCTACTAATTCAATAATCATGATGTAGATGACAGTTGTTCTCCGTTCGATCGGGTGATTTTGAAGTTCTATTCCAACCGATATGGCGATGTGTGACCTCTGACTTGTAGTAGCAATTTGCAATGCTATACAAGTGAACTATTCAGCTAATCAGTCAGGGGGTGTTTTTAAAAAGCACCCTGCCGACTATATTACTCAAAAATGGTATGTAGAATGAATATCCGGCTCGTATGGAACCAATTTTCCTCGAAGCTGCTCTAAAGATGACGTAACAGGTAAAATAAAACGCTTTGATACGTATCGTGAAATTATATTTGAAAATATTATCCTTGCCCTTATACCTTCACAATAGTCAAATGTTATCGTGAAGCAAAATGCAACTAGCGCCATCTTCATTTAAATTTTCTCAATTGCATTATCTTGTTGACATTAATGACAAATGATTGTTCTTAAACAGTATGTGTTTATTTTCTTGGTTAGGCCGAGTACTTTGCAATCCACCCTCGTATATTTTAAGTTTATGTTAGTTGTGCTTTTAAAATATTATCGTACGGCAAAATATAACGGCGAATGCGTCATCAAATTACAATTCCCCAAAGTAATATGTCACTAAATTGGCCCACTGTTTACGATCCGAATTTTAAATACTAGTCAGTAATCATCGCCTTTACCAGCTATACTGAAGAAAATGATGCTGAAACCTTTATCCCCAAGCCCCAGGTGCCTTTTTTCACCGAATGAATGATTGCACTTCACTGAATATTGATTTTTTATAACATTTCCTACTGTCGGCGCAATAATAGCAGGAATCGTATGCCGTAAACTTCCTCACCGGCCGACGATTTTTTTATAGAAGAGGAGGCTAATGAGCGGCTCGTCCGAAGGTCGTCGTCAGTGCTCAATCTTTTTTCATGCATCGTGTTTTGGGCACCAAAGTAAAGTTTTTGGTAATTTACTAATAAGGTGATCCCGACTTGCCAAACAGGAATACCCGTTTCAGCCTATGCGGGTCCCGAATTTGATTTCCGAAACGGAGAAAAATATTTGTATGGCCTACAGATATTTTTTCCGGGTGTCCTGTAAAACGAAACGACACAGGAAAAATATGTGGCATCTTTTTATATTAAAAATTATAAACCGTTGCATTGTCTCCGAACTTGTAAAAGTTACTACTTATTTTGAAATCCTCAATTAGTCTATAACTATTTTCAAACTCATCCTGATCCTGTTAATAGGTCGGGCAAAAATTATTTTCGCATATGTATAAACTTGTAATAAAATCTCTTTGGCTGTATTATTTGTATCTGACATTAAAAAGGTTACATTTCAAAAAAAGATATTTCATTCGTTTTTCTTTCTATCAAAATGTAATGAAGAAATTCGATACAATTTAATTTTTGTCGGTTTAAGCGTTTTCAATCCGGAAATTTTGATGTCAAAGATGCGCCTCGCTATGGTCGCCCTGTTACGGATAAAATGGACGCCATTTTGGATGAGTGGAGCAAGATCGGCATTTCAGTAGTTCCGACATAGCTGAGGAACTGAGAATTGAACACAAAATAGTTTTGACCTGGGTACACAAAAAAGCTCGATATTTGGGTGCCACACGAGCTCACTGAAAGAAACCTAATGAACCGTGTACTTATCGTACTCATTTGCGATTCTTTATTGAGACGTAATGAAACCGAACTGTTTTTAAAGACATTGATAACTGGTGATGAAAAGTGGATTACGTACACAAGAACGTGCGGTTTAACTCGCAATAAGGTGATGCTGTGTGTATGGTGGAATTTCAAGAAGCGTTGTTCATTATAAGCTTTTATTAACGGGCAGAACCATCGATTGCGATCTCTACTGCCAACAACTGATGAGAATAAAACAAGAAGTTGAGAGAAAGCGGCGGGGAAAAAGGACTGTCAAAAAAACTTGTCGCGTTTTTTTGCTCAGAAGTCCCAAAATTTCTGCAGGAACGGAATCACGACACTACCTTCAAGATGGCAAAAACTCTTCGAACAAAATGGCACATATATACTGTGATTAAATGTAAATAAACTTTAAAAAAAAATGTCTTAAGTTTTCATATTAAATGCGAAGAAACTTTTTCCCCAATATATTAGCTGTTCTTAAGTTAAGGTAGAGGTTTTCTTATTTTATCATTTTAATTAATAATAGTAAGTGAGACAAAATTGTTGTGAGGTATATTATGGAATGCATCTTCGTCAACGATTTTATTCCCCGTCTCGTGACTTATTATATGAAATATTGTTTAATTGTTGAACTTAAGTAAAATATCTGTGACATAAGGTAGCGTGTATTAGTGTAGTATATAGTCTGCTACATAAATTATGGCTAACACTTACTGAGTTAGCTACCGATATTATGTAATGTAATAATGCACAAGGAGCGTTTCAAAAAATGAAAGTAATTGCTATTAAACTTACAATTTGTACTAAGTTTTCTCTTTTGTGTTTTAGTTGAGTAATAAATCTAACCATTGCCAACGTTATGAGCAAACTCAGGGGGAATTTCAAATGGCATCTAATAATTTTACAACTTCCAAATTAAGTTTCAATCTTCTATTCATTTTCATAAATTTATAAAGGGAGACATGGAATGAAATTTGGCTCACATTATGTTAACTTGTTCCGGAATTAATTTCAGTTTCCACATCGGCAACTAACTTACGTAGTAAACCAATTTCATTACTAAGACTCATTAAGAAATTTCCTTTGAAATAACTTATTTTCTCAGGTATCAACTATTTCTATATTATAAAAAATAAAAACTAAAGAGATAAAATGTCAATTGTTGACAATGAAAGGAAAAAGAACAACTGCATTTATTTTCAAAATGGTGCATACCTTAAGAGGAAATATCAATTCTTGGGTACCGGTAATAGCTGCCATGTTTTGGAAGCTTATAAGTCTCATTTAACATCTGAGATTTTATGTTATACAGCATTATATTATCTAATTGAGTTCAAATAGTATTAAGACTTTTTTAATATTTTCCCCTAGGATTTGGTGTTTCTTGTCACAGTTGCTATGTTTGGAAGGCGGGTTGGCATCTGCAGTTTTGCTTCATAAAGACTCTCTCGCTTTTAATGTTTCCATCTGTCTACTTTTACGACCCCCAAAGGTATAGTATAATAGATTCTCGAGTTATTTTTATATAGTTGTAATGTTTTAGCACACAGAAACGTAAAAAATAAAATATATGAATGTTTTGAAATTAACTTAAAATATTTAAGAAATGTTTTTGTACTGACGTAAGAAATTTAGAGTTCGTTTGCCAAAGGTAATTTTTTTTTTACAATCTACTACCGTTTCTTAATGCAGTTACTCTGTCCGGAGAAAAACAAGCGAAAAATCTCCACAGACATCCTTCCTTAAATGTTTTTAGTCAGTTCTTCAATGTTCTTTTATTATAGAACTGATAAATAAATAAATGATTATGTGCGGAATTAGTGTTTAGAAACGGCCTGGTAGCGATCAACCCTCGCGAATACTAACCACACTAGATGATTACCAAGTAGTTGAAGTACGAAGCTCTAACGGAATATAACGGAATAGCGTACAGTGACAGAAAAATGCTCTAGATCAGGAGTTCCCAAGCCTTTTCTGCAATGGAACACTTCGCGAACCCGGAATTTTTTGCAGAGTGCTTTGAAGACCGTGACCTTAACTTGTTTAGTGCAAACCTGCGTGCCAGCATATTGCATTGTTTAGCCATCACCTATCGCCTTTCGATATAATGTGGATTTTTGCATGAGTACCATTGATACCAAGATTCAACCGAACACTTGTGGTCCGCGGAAAATAATATAGGAATAAAAAATGGTTGAGAGTATTAAATTATTTAATAATTTAAACTTCCAGCAGCAGCAGCTCTAAACATGCTTATAAGAATTTAAGAGTTTCATGATTTTCTCATGGATCATATCCTCAGAACTTGACATCGGTTCATAAACAAATAATTTATGACATAATTTTTTTTTTGTACATACGAATCGGAAAACTTCTTTTTTGGAGGCAGTTAAAAATAACACTGCTATAGTGAACACTGCTATAGTGGAATGAGTGCTTGATTGAAATAAGTAGTTTTCTAAGTAGCTTGAAAGCTTGGTCGTATATCAAATAGTTGATTAAGATTATTACACATGACTTCACCGCTAGCTTGATTTATTAAGGTGTAAGGGTTTAGGTAGTTCTCGTATGAAACAGTCTCTCTATCGCGTTAATTAAATAATGTTCTTATGAAAATTATTAAAAAAAAATAAGTTTAGTAAATATAACCGGACAAAGTGAAATAAGTCCGTTCAGCTATTGTCCGGCAAATACGGTGGTACCCGGGTAAGCGACCCCGGCCTTCCGAGCTACTGCTGTCTCCCCCTGTTTCTTCCGAGATAGTAGTATCCTATACCTTATCGTTCCTTTTCAAACTCCCGCATTCCCTACCCCAAGTCCATTTCCTACCTAATCCTTTTCCCTTCCCTTCCACTCCGCCAAGCCAATGGTTGCCGTGCCGATGGCTGCATGGCTAGGGGCGAGCCTAGTCGTTAGCGTGCCGACCTGCCCTGGGACCGGGCGACCCCAGAATAAGGCTAGCCTTACTCAAGCATGCGGGGCTCTTAATGATTTCTTATATTTACGCGAACACTACACATTTAAATGAAACTAATTTTACGGATTTTATCGCGTTTATTTTTGTTATTTATAACCCGACGTTTCGAGTGCTTTACAGCACCCATGGTCACGGGGGACCTGAGGTGACAGATGTCCTGATGTCATAGTTAACCCGGAGTACCTTCAGCTTTTTATTATTTTTTGTGGTCCGATCTACGCAGAAAGAGCTAACTGTGTCTTGAAGTCTTGCAGTGGTATGCTTGGTTTTTGACTTTATTTTATTAATTATTGGATCCCAAGCTGGTGGTAATACCCAACCATCTTCTCTATTAAAATTAGGGTGTTTTTTAATTTCACAAGTAACAAGTAATTACTGAGACATTGCCTAACATCTGTCTATCTTTTGTGTAAGGAACAGTACTACAAGCAAGTAGATGGTGTGGCGACGGGCTCTCCAGTATCTCCCATTGTCGCCGACATTTTCATTGAAGACTTTGAGGAGAAAGCCCTCCGTACTTTTCCTGTAAATCCTAGATTCTACAAGCGGTATGTAGATGATACTTTCACAATTCTACCTTCTAATAAAGTCACTGCATTTTTAGACCACCTTAACTCCATTAATTCTAAAATACAATTTACAATGGAGTTAGAGACAAATAACTCTTTAGCTTTTCTAGATGTTTTAGTAATTAGAAATCCTAATAACACCTTGAGTCACACTGTGTATAGGAAAAAGACCCATATGTATTTAAACGGTGAATCTCACCACCATCCTTCACAGTTAGCTACCGTGGGCAAATCTTTGTTTCAGAGAGCACAAGGGATCTGTGACAGTAAACACCTGGCCGCCGAGCTTCAGCATGTCAAGCAAGTTTTGCAAGACAACAAGCTTCGGGTTCCGCGCCTTCGTCGCAGTGACCGAGTGAAGCCGGCCACAGTCGAGCGTGTACCTGCAGTCCTACTATATGTCAGAGGAGTCACGGACAAGATTGGCTATATCTTGAAGCGGGCTTCCATAAAAACATTTTTCAAGCCGCCGAAGAAGATAAGTCAATTTTTACCATCTGTCAAGTGTAACACATCGCTCTACAAGATGCAGGAGTATACAAGCTGGATTGTGAATGTGGTCTCTCTTACATAGGGCAAACAAAAAGATCAGTAAAAACCCACGTAAAAGAACATATAGCTGATGTGAAGCATCGCCGCCCCAGGAAGTTTGCAGTCTGTGAGCATGTTCTGGATCATCCCAACCATTATATCATATTTGATTAACCACAAATCCTCGCAAAAGAACACCGATTCCTACCAAGGATGATTCGCGAGGCTATTGAAATTAAAAAACATCCTAATTTTAATAGAGAAGATGGTTGGGTATTACCACCAGCTTGGGATCCTATAATTAATAAAATTAAGTCAAAAACCAAGCATACCACTGCAAGACTTCAAGACACAGTTAGCTCTTTCTGCGTAGATCGGACCACAAAAAATAATTAAAAGCTGAAGGTACTCCGGGTTAACTATGACATCAGGACATCTGTCACCTCAGTCCCCCCGTGACCATGGGTGCTGTAAAGCACTCGAAACGTCGGGTTATAAATAACAAAAATAAACGCGATAAAATCCGTAAAATTAGTTTCATTTAAATGCGGGGCTCTGTTTGGGTGGACAGCATTTTCCCTAGCTGCTCGTGGGAACGCAATGGGTAGTAAGAATTTTGACTCATACCAGAATGGCGGCGATGTGGTTCGCCACCCGTCACGTCTCGTTTCCCGTGGGGGCGAAAAGTGGGCTGCGGATAGCCACTTTGCTACGCTGAATGTTCGAGGAGGTATGAATGATAAAATTGAAGAAGTATACGAGATGATGAGCGAAAAACGGATTGATGTTCTTTGTGTGAATGAGACCAAGCGGAAAGGATGCGACACCACCACGCATGGACCCTACACAGCCTATTGGTCGGGAGTTCCGGAAACCAGTAGAGGCTGTCAGGGAGTTGGTGTAGTGCTTTCTGCTAGAATGAATGAATGTGTGACTGACTATAAATGTGTTAGCCCAAGACTCCTCTGGGTGAGGTTGAAGGTTGGTGGCCTTACTCGGATCTTTATATTGGCAGTTTATGCTCCACAAGATGCGAGTTGGAACCGCTCTTCAAAAGCCCAAATTGAGAGACAGGAGTTTTGAGATAGCGTGAAAGATCTTTTGAACAAATGCAACAAAAATGAAAGGATCATAATGCTAGGCGATTTTAATGGGTGGGTGGGAGTGAAGCGTGATGGATATGAGAGTGTGGTAGGAAGGTTCGGCGATGATAGAGTGAATGAAAATGGGGATAGTCTGCTTGAAGTGTGTTTGGAGTGGAATCTTGTGGTAACAAACACAATGTTTGACCATAAAAAGATACACTTGTATACAAGAGAAGAAGGGAACCTGAGAAGTATGATTGATTTTGTGATTGTGGATGAAAGACTGAGAAAGAAAGTGCTAGACACTCAGACATGCTAAAGACATGGAAGGAATATTTCGAAAGCTTATTTGAGAAAGAATATATACGAGCACAGGCCCCATCTGGGGACATGAATGAAGGTTGCGATGAAAGAGATATTAGTATGGAAGAGATTGTGGAAGCGATGAATAGTATGAAATTGGGAAAAGCTGCAGGGTATGATAGAATTACGATTGAGATGCTGAAAGCTGGACAGGGCATGGTAGCTAGTCAGCTGTGCCGCCTTTTTAACCTTTTTTGCTGGAGGAGCGGCAACGTACCAGTAGACTGGTGTAAGGCCGTTATCGTACCGCTTTACAAAAGAAAAGGGTCGCAGCAAGACTGCAAAAACTACCGAGGCATTAGCTTGCTCAGTATCGTCGGCAAACTATATGCAAAGGTTTTGATTAAGAGAGTGATGAATGAAACTGAAGAGAAGATATAGGATGTACAGAGCGGGATTCAGGAGAGGAATGGGATGCATGGATCAGGTCTTTTCCTTACGAAGCATAGCCGAAAAATTCATGGCTCAAAGTGAAAAGGTCTATGGCGCATTCGTGGACTTGGAAAAGGCCTATGATAGGGTAAAAGGCCTATGAGGACTGAATTGTGTTCGACATTGCATATGTATGGGGCACACTGTTCTAATTCTGCATCCTAGCCTACCTCCGATCTTATCGCATCAGCGTTACATCGGGCGCGGGTAGGTTGGGACGAGCGAGTGCCTCTGTGTTTGCGCGTACACTTGTGGCACTATAATATCTCCTGCGCAGTTGATGGCTCTCGACAGTAGTCGGCAGTTGTCGCCGTGGTCGAATTCGGCTAGGAGAATATCACATGGGGTGAACGGCAGCTTGATACAAGCACTGAAATCACTCTATAAGGATTCCAATGCTTGTGCCAGGGTAAACGGGGCTTACACAGACTGGTTTAACATCGAAAAAGGTGTTAGACAGGGATGTGTGGCTTCGCCGTGGCTGTTTAACCTACTTATAGACAATTGCTTAAAAGATTTGGAAGAGAGTGTGTTTGGATTAAGAATGAATGATTTGACCGTCAAATGCCTCCTATACGCCGATGATCAGGTTATATTAGCATCATCGGAGGAGGAGTTGCAGGCGATGGTTAATATTATGCATGGTGCTCTACAAAGCAAAGGAATGAAAATTAATGCAGATAAGACGAAAGTAATGGTTTTTGAAAGAGAAGAAAGTATGTCGGATTGCAAAGTTCTGATTGAAGGAGAAAGAGTGTAACAAGTGAAAGAGTTTGTGTACCTGGGTTCTAAATTTACGAGAGACGGAAAGTATGACTGTGATATTGTGAGAAGAGTATTAGCAGGAAATCAAGTGAATGGGGCTCTGCATAACTTTATGTGTAGCCAGAACGTATCTAAAAAGGCACGACTGGCTGTACATAGGGGAGTTCTGGTCCCCACACTTATGTATGGTAGTGAATGCTGGGTCTGGCAGAAGAAGCATGAAAGTGGGATGAACGCTGTGGAAATGAGAAGTTTGAGAAGTATAGCTGGAGTAACTCTGATTGACAAAGTGAGAAACAGCGTGATAAGGGAACGTTGCGGTGTGGTTGAAGATGTAGTGAAAAAGATAGAGAAAGGCATGCTTAGATGGTTTGGACACGTAGAGAGGATGAATGAAAGGAGATTGACGAAACAGATTTATGAGGCAAGTGTGAATGGAAAAGCCGGTAAGGGTTGACTTAGGCGTACGTATCACAATCAGATCGGTGAACTTTTGAGGAAAGGTCACGTTAAAAGTACCCGCAACCGACGAGCGTGTGTGAAAACGCTAATGAAAGTAGTAGAAGCTAAAGATGTGTGTCAGGATCGTAGCAAGTGGAAAATTGTGGTCTCTGCCTACCCCTATGGGAAAGAGGCGTGAATGTATGTATATATGTATGTACAGCTATATACTATATTGAATAAAGGGTTACATTTATTTATTTATATAATTATTTAGACCTTATTGAATCTTACATTTGTAGTAGTGGAACTAAAGAGCGGACTTAATGCTAAAAGCATTCTCTGCCAGTCAACCTTGGGCAATGTGTAATCGACGACAATACAAAATATATATATAGTATTACATATACATTATACAGATATACACAGAATATAAAATGATATTCTGTTTAATAAGCAGATGTGTGTAAGAAAACACGTGACGTGTTCTCGACTTCAGTGGTGTGTATTGCCTAGTGGTAGTGTTGTAGTGATGGAGGGGAATCTGGTAGCGGTGGCGGTAATAGTTTGATTTTGAAAGCTATTGTGGGAGGACTGGCGATGCCCGTCAAAAACTAGATAAAACACACCATTATAAATGTTTGTATGGAAACCAAAGAAAATAAACTTTTTTTCTTTCATTTCTTTTTCATGTTCTTCTTCCTCATTATCAGCCTGTTAATGATCCACTGTGGTGATTGCTACACCAGACGAAATAACGTTTGTTATTGACAAAAGTAAAGTAAAAAGTAAAGTTTCAGCCTATAAATGTCCCACTGAGCACAGGCCTCCTCTCATTTCTGAGAGGGTTTTAAGAGCTAGGAAGAATCCGCCACGCTGCTCTAATGCGGGTTGGCGGACTTCACATGTCTTCGAAATATTTCTATTCCTCGGACATGCAGGTTTCCTTCACCGCTAAGCACGTGGTAAATCAGCACTTAAAATTGTAATACAATTTTAGAGGTGCTGGCACTGGGGATCGAACCCAGGTTACTCGCTGACTATGAAATTAAAGGCGAGCACCAGGCCCCTGAGCTACCACGGCTCTGGGCTCGGCTCTGTTATTGACAAATAAATTGTTATTTTGTCAATGAAATACGTACAATTTAAATACATTTTATTCCAATAGGAAACCGACAAAAGTATTAACTGTAATATTTGTTTCGGTTCGAATGAATTCAGTCCATAATTTTGTAAACTGCTTCTGTTTGCTGCTGCGATTTCTGCTGAAAAAAAAAATTATATCTTACTCTACCTTGTGAAATGTGAATTCCATGGGCATTTTAAAATATTATGCTTTAAGATACAGTACTGTGACTACTAATATCTATCAGTCTCAAAATCTTGAGTAAAATTTTTGCTTAATCTTACATTGCGGGTTCTTTAAACCTTTTTTTTTATTTAACGCCATTTTTTCTACTGGAATAATATTCGAAATTGCGAATATCGAAACTATAATTCATCATTATCATCTTCAACCACTAAACAGAGATATTTTTTTTTTATTTGGGTCCAGAAACAGTTACATACTTAAAATTAGAACAAAATTTAGTACCTACCTAGACGGATTCTTGCACAGGAATCCGTCTGGGTACCATTTCAGGGCCAGTTATTCTGTCTGTGAAGTAGTAGTGTGCAAACATTACTGTGTTTCGGTTTGTACGGCACTGTTAGCTAGCGTAATCACAGGCCATATGAGACTTAAGAACTGATGTCTCAGGGTGATGGGCACAATGAGGTGTCACACAGAAATGTTCTAGGTGACACAGTATTTGTTATGGGCAGGCGTTGCACTTACCATCAGGTGATCGTTTTGCTCATTTCATCACTTTATACAATAAATAAAAAAGGTAATCAACATCGTTAGCCGCAAGTTACTAGCTGATAAAAAACCATTGTTTTTTTGAGGTAACGTAGATTGTTATGTATGTAGATGTTAATTTGTTACACATAACTATGTTTTTGAAACTTATAAGCATAGATACGATGTATATTTTGAGTTTTGATGTTTAACATTGATAGTTTATTAAACAGCAAGTGCTCGTGTAAAAGTGCAGTAATTAGAAAATTCAAATCAAGAACAAAATTGTACTTTTCGTTTTGTCTCCATCAGTCCAGCAAATCTTCATCTTTATCACCATTCAACAGTGCAACAAATCTTCAGTAAAAGTCCAACCTATATTCAGTAAAAGTCAACTATCATTTTACTGATGATCGAAACGAAGTCCTTATTACAATTAAATTATTACACGACGTGGGCAAAAATGGCTCGATTTGGTAGCCGATTGCCAGGATTAAAAAGAATAGGTACTCGTAGAAGAGGTGACAAATTTCCTAATGTCGGGGTACCCTCAGCTTTTAATTATTATTTTTTAGTCCGATCTACGCAGAAAGAGCTCGCTGTATTAAAGTCTTGCATTGGTATGCTTGGTTTTTGCTTTTATTACATTAATAATAGGATCCAAATTGTAATTAAGATGCTTTTTAATTTCAATAGCCTCGCCAATCATCCTTGGTAAGAATCGGTGTTCTTTTGCAAGGATTTGTGGTCTATCAAATCTGATGGGATGATCCAGGACATGGTCACATATTGCAGACCTAGAGCGTCGTCGTCTCAGAACATATAGCTCATGTTTTTTTTTATTATTTAATAAAGTGATGGAACGTGCAAAACGTTCACCTAATGGTAAGTGCAACGTCTGCTCATAACAAATGCTGTGTCACCCAGATAATCATGTAAATCATTATCTTGATGTTTTACTCAGAAACTTGCCAATGTCACAAAAAAAATTAAATCGTTATTCGTTTCCTATTTAATTATCAACTTAGCTTTCGTTCTTCGTAAAATGTACGACATTTTGAGTGGTGGACATCGCTACTGGGCTCAATGCTTTACACATTTGTCGCGTCACAATTCACTTTTTAATTAGGTGACAAGTTACGTGAGATATCAGCCCGAGGTTAGAGAATGCTTTGAGAAAATTTCATAACTTTTATTTTATAATACTAATTAATTACTCGAGTTTTAATTTGATTTTCAACGTTAAGAGGCTTATTTTAGCAAATACAGGTAATGCGAAACATTAAAACAATTAAAACTTTCGCGCATTGTGAATTTAAATAAATTTTTGCACTTATAATAATTGTAAAAGCAGCAGCATTTCAGTGTTTTATAAAAGCTATATTCACTCGCATGAACGCATCTGACTTGTCACAAATAACTAGTATAACTGACAGACAGAGGGGATGTTCTGTTCCGTTATTGTCTTTCCCGGTTGGATCAATGATTTAAGACTCAAGACTCTTAACACGTAGTGAACACAAAACGGCAGAGCAATGTTTCAAAGCTGAGTGCTCAGTCCGGTGTAGAATATGGTTTCGATGTTGATTGGTCAGAGGCTCTCCAGGGATGACTTTACAGACCTTAAACAAACTACCCATCGAAAAGTCACCGGGAAAAAGTCTATCTGAAACTGAGCTTTTCCACTCTTGTAAGTGATTAGGTGTTCTTCGGCGCTCTTCTTCTGAAAAAAGGATTGACTATTGGCATATCATGATTAGTAACGAGTTCTAAAATATCCTTCCCCTGATCGTTTGGGGTGCCGAATCCAAAGTAACCATGGACATGTCTGTCTTTGGGGGCTCTCACCAACGTGTCCGTTTAGATCTGCAATTATTTTTATAACAGTATTGGCTATGCTTAAAAGTCTGGTCTGCCTGTCTGGGGTGGATATACAAAAATATTGTTAGTGAGAGGTAGATTATCTAATGTTAGTTGTAGGTACATTATTCTGTCGCTTATTCTACTTTTTTTACTTTAATACCCCGCAGTTTGAGATGTTTATCACTAAAATATCCACGTCATATATTTCATTCATCATTCATTTTCTATTTAAATTCTTGAACGCAGCATATGTTTATACTGCGCCTATATAATATCTACGCCAATTCTTCGGTCAGTGTATTAATCTGCGTTGCGTCTAGATTCGTCGCTTGGGGGGAACGCCCTATGCAAACATTTTATGTTTCGTTCGGGTACTCTGACCGTCCCTTCCGAGCGTCCGCCCTATTATTTATCGCTTCTCTGTTTTGTTGCACCTCCATACTGTATCAGATTTTGTTTGGCTGTGACGGTTTACGGCCGGTGGCCACCTAACGCCTAGACTGTTGTAAACTTTGTCATTGTCTGGGCCGTGGCCGTTGATCTTCTTAAAATTATTTCGCCGCCGATCCTTCTGTCCGTTCCAGCCTGAACGCACAGCACGCATGCAGAATTTTTTACTCTGAATATATCGGAAAAGCCTGAAGACGGGGTTTAATGCGGAGTGTCCTTCTCCGGCCTGTGTGATCAGCGGGGGGTATTTTATTTCCTTCCAGTCCTCCCATCATCTCTTTCTCGATCACGATGACTGGTGAGCACCCACTATCCGCCACCTGGGCACGTTCTTTAGGGATACAGGCTCCCCCAAGAATATATAATGAAAAAAACATGTTTTTTAACAGTACTTGAGTTCAGCTTGCCGTTACCGAGTATTGATTGAGTTTGTAAACGAATATGCCCTTTTCTGTTAGAAAACAATACCCTATTGTTTTTAGACATTGAATTTATCGGTTTACTAAAGATACCTTTATTTACTTAATTGTTAAGAATCTTTCTTTAAAACATTACACGAAACAAAAGAGTGTATAACTATTATTAAAGCTGAAATTTTGAAATATAAGATGAAAGGCAGATAGAAGTCTAACTGATCAACAATTGTTTATATATAATATATCTATTTTTTTATGGAAATAGTCGTAAACTATTTTCCAGTGTCAAGTAACATATCCAGGTACACAATCTTCAAGCAGCAAGACTTCAAAATTTCGGCCGCCGGTAAAATTATAGTTGACTTTTACTGAAGATTTGCTGGACTGATGACAAAACGAATAGGACAATTTTGGTCTTAAATTGAACTTTCAAATCACTGTTACTGGTGGTAGGATTCCTTTGCAGGAATTCGTCTAGGTAGATACGACCCCAGGGCCAGTTATTCTGACGTGAAGTAGTGTGCAAACATTACTGTGTTTCGATTTGAAGGGCACTGTGAGCTAGCGTAATCACTGGGCATATGAGACTTAAGAACTTATGTCTCAGGGTGATGGGCATAGTTTGTGGACACACACACCCAGAAAATTTCTGTGTGACACAGTATTTGTTATAGGCAAACGTTGCACTTACCAACAGGTAAACGTTTGTCTCGTTTCATCACTATATCCAATAAAAAAAAAACTGTACACTTTCACGAGCACGTGTTGCATAATAAACTATCAATATCAAAACTCAAATTATACAAAGAAATCATAAAAAATTATAAAAACACCGTCCGTTTTCGAGTTGACGCTAAAAGTAAAGGGACTTTTAGCATCATCTATTTTTTTTTTATTTTCAAATTTTAAATTACATATTATAATTTTTTGATATGTAGAAAGCAGCTGCATACATGCGTCTCGTTCGCACGGATCAAGTGAGAATTTAATAAGTAAGAACGACAAATAAATGGTAGAACTTTAAAAACTCATTATAAATCCAACTTCAGTTTCTGTAGATACAATATCGATAGTGAACTACCGCGATTGTTTTTGGCCGAACATTACAAGTGAAAAAAAAATACTATTTCCAAAGAATAGCGACATACATAATTTTACGTTAAGAAATAATACCGAACTAGTAATGTATTAAAACTAAAGTTTTTTAAACTAAGACTTATTTATTACTTTCAATGAAATAATATTTTTATTTAAATAGTAATAATATCATAATATTGGTCGGTTTACGCCGAAGCTAAGGGATGGACATGTGCGCTATGATCTGGATTCGATTCCCTCACCGGATGAATATTTGTATGGCCTACAGATAACTGTTCCGGGTCAGGGTGCATGTCTGTTAAACACACTGTTAAGCACGACACAGAAGAAATCCCGTTGTGGGGTTAAAATTTTTTTTAATTACGTAATTTATTTAACACTTCACTGGTTTCCAAAAAATGTCTCTGTCCTGGAAAGAGCCAGCAAGAATTTTTTCTTGATAATCGATGTGAAATGTATTGTACATAATAATAAATATAACAATATCTAAATAGTTTGGCAGTGATCACCTCATTCTGAGGGGTAATTTTACATTAAAGAATAAAGGGATCATAATTATTTAGTGATGATCTGTTATAGTCGATCAATTTATAAAAATCCAAATGCTTTGACATAATATGATCAAAATATTTTTTTAATTTTATTCAGTTTTTATAATACAAAATAGATATAAAGTCAGTGAGTTTTTTTGTAGCAGCACTTTTCAATAAGATTATGTTTTAACTATGCTTCATCGAGTCAGAAACAACATCGCATTCAGTACTAGAAATAAAAATAATGTCTAAAATGGGCACAATTATATCTGCGAATGTAATAGAGGCATTCACTTCAACGAAAATGATCAATAAATCTGAGGTTATCTTAACACCAATACTTTAGAAAATATTTAAAATAACTCTTATGAATTAATTAGGCGATTGCCAAAATTGGAATATGTGTTAAAAAAATCAAAGACATCAGCAGCATCCTGTTCAGATGTTATGATTGTGTTGTTAATATTTAATTAGTAATCAGAGCATTAATTTTTCCAGTTCCGCTTTTAATAATACTTCAAGTATTTTTCTTATGAGCCGCTTTATTAATGACACTCGAGCATACTTTTTAATAATACGCTGGACCGCAAAGAAAAAGGTTCGGCTAGAAAATCTTCAATATCTTTAAATATACCTGACCTAGCTTTATGAAATAAAGAATAATGTGCTTATGTGAAAATAAAAAAAAATGAATTCAAGCTTTTTATTTTTAATAAATGTAAAATAATTAAAAATGCGTAGTTTTTCCAGAATTTTAATAATAATATATATAACAATAATTTCAGTAAATTGGTTACAGGTGTGCCGTTTTCACGCATTTCAGTACTTTGTGTTGCCTCCGCGAGCTCGCAATACTGCTGTTATGCGATTTGACATACTTTCTACTTTTGCTAGGTTTTTGTGTGTGTGTTTTATTAGAGCTTCTTTCATTTCACGAGGCGTGATTGGCGGCGGATTCCGCTGACGTGCACGTCGTCCCAGTTCGTCCCATTCATGCTCAGTGGGGTTTAAGTCGGGGCTGCGCGCTGGCCACTCCATGCGTGTGATACCGACTTTCTGAAAATAGTCAAACACTATCTGAGCTTTATGCGAGCGGGCATTGTCTTGCATAAAAACAGCATTCTCGCCCATGTCCACTAAAAACGGACCAACGTAGTCATTCAGAACTTCAGTGACATATCTTTCTGCAGTTAAAGTTCCATTTTCTATCATCACTAGCTTAGTGCGGCTTTCGGAAGAAATCCCTGCCCACACGTGAACAGAGCCTCCGTTTGGTAATTTTTCTTCAATACAGTATTGGTTATAGCGTTCTCCCGGTCTTCTGTACACTCGTCTGAAACCATAACCCTTGACCAGTCGTTCAAAGTCCAATTGACGTCTTCTCTACCATAACTCAACCTTGAGTTTCTGTGGTGTCTTTCTAGTTTTGGGCCATTTGGAAGTCTTAATGGTACTACACTATACTGTATCCGTACTCAGATTGTTTTCTCCAGCTCGTGAATGATGATTCTTTACTTCAACAGCCGTAAGAAAGCGATTTCTCAAAATTGTTGACACTGTATAGCGATCCTACCGCGCCTCCGTGCACCTTGTTCGGCCTGTTCCTGGTCTTCGAAGATTGGATCCAGTTTCATGAAAACGCTGGAGTACTCGCTGAACTGTAGAAAGTGAGTTCACAACAACAGTTCTCGCTGTATTTCGCTGATTGTGCCCATCTTCAAGCATTGTCAGGATCCTCGTACATTTTTCAGGGGTTAACGACATGATGACTTCAGAATAATTTATAAGGCAGAGACACCATATTTATAACTTTTTAATTGCAAAACTAAATCAAACGCGAAACAATTTATTTGAATTTTATGGTATTAAATTTAAAAACGACCATTACATTAAATTTTCAGTTTTTTATACAATTCAAAAAAATAAATGAACAGGTTTTATATTATTTAAAGTGGCATTAGATATTCTTTAATTTAGTATTTATTTTATTATTTCATAAAGCTAGGTTAGGTACTTTTGAAGATATTGAAGATTTTCTAGCCGACCCTCTTTCTTTGCGGTCCAGCATAGTTATATATAGTTTCTGGAATAGTTAGTAGTTATTAGGATAGTTTTTTACTTAATTTGCTATAAATGTATTGAGCTATAACCATACGATTTTTTATTTTTAACCTTTGAAAATTGACCTGCCTACAGTAGGAATCTAAAACAAACTGTCGCTCACTAAAAGTTACCATTCAAATTCTTGTAACTGTTCAAAGATAATGTTTTAGATGAAAAAATGGTATGAAATTAATTGTATAGAGGATGAAATATGATGTGTGTACTTTTTTATCTATATTATTTCGAAACCTTTCCTACCGATATCTTTTTACAGGAACCAACGCAATATCTAATAGAATTACTTTGCGGAAATCCATTAAAATAAAGGAAAGAAAGTTCATTTTTAATTTTGCCTGCGGATTTTAGCAAATTATATTTCTTTCCTTTACAATATTTCTATTCTTTTGTGTGGATGTAAGATAAAACCAACTGCTCAAAGTGATCAGAACTTTTTTTGTGCGTTATGAAATGGTGCAACGGATTAACATTAGTATAAATATCAACTACAAATTTACATGTTGCCTTATACGCGATATTACCTGTTGATATGCACGTTCGAAGTATACTTCCACTCCATCTCATCCAATGGATCTCGTAAAAGGCGAGTAAGAAATTAAACTGCACTGTGCACCCAACAGCGCATGGTGGCGATGGGCTCACCACCTATCACACCAAGTGCATTATACTGTTTTGGTGAAACGCGGATTGTGGCAGTCATCTGTTTTTGCAGTGAGTGCCCAGTCTCTGACTACCCCTTATGGGATACAGTCGTGATCTTATGGATGTATGCACGTTGGTATAAACGTTTATTTTTGTTAGAATTTTTTTCGTGAGTTGTTAGTTAATTTAAACAAAAATATTCAAGGAGCTAAAAATCGCTTTAACTACATATACATAGAAGATGTCACGTAGTACTTAGATTTATTACTAAGACGTGTCCGTATCCGGTCCCGTAAAAAATGTTTCACTGATAGCCTTTGTCCCTTCGTGAAATCATGATTAATGTTTAAATTTCTAGTTATTAAGTGTAACATTTTTATCAATCATGACATATTTTTGAATGGTTTTTTTATTTTGTCATATGCGTCTCATTAAGAAAGAAAGAAATAAAACATTTATTGCAGAAATACGCAAAAATACATAAAATTAGGCACAAGTAAACAAGGTATTTATAGACAAACACAAACAAACATTAAACAACATCACAAAACTGAACATTTAACAAAACTCGTGTTCAAAAATATTGTCACGTGTGTCGTGGCGCATTGAGCAAACGGGTCTCACTCAGCTTAATGCCGCAGTCGAGACTACAGCGCTGGATTTCAGTGAGCCAGAGCGGCGAGGGACGTACGGACGTTCACGCTTAATGATAATAACTACATTTTGTACATACACAATTTAAAAAAAAACCTCAGTAAAATAAAATACGTAATAAGTAAAAACTAAATTGTAGTGAGTCAAAATGAAAGTTGTATTGAAGATGTAGCCAGTATTCAGTCGCTGGGACCTTGCTCATTAAATCTACGTGTCTGTAAACTTTGTGGTATGTATTATTGTATCTGTAGTATTTTTTGAGTTATTATTAAATATTGTTTATATGTTTCTTTGAATGTATGCACTGATTTCAGACTACGGAGCAGTGGTGAAGGTCGTTTCAACGCTAGGATGCAGCATATCTGAAACTCCCTAGAAAGGCGGCAGTTCGATGGGCTGCTGACAAAAGACCTCCCACAACAACGTAGCAAACTAATACCGCCACCGGGAGTCACCAGCTTCGACAGCTGTCTGTCGCTTCAAGTTATTCTCTATTATTCCTCTTTCAATCATATCTAATAAATCTATACTTTTAAATGATTAATCAGATACTGAGTCTTGAGGCTATAAATCTTACCGCCACCGGATTATTATACCATACATTATACTTAATTGAATAACGTTAACTTGCTTTAAGAATAAATAAATGCAGCCTGTTATATTTTTTTTAAAACTCGCTTTCATGAAGGGTCTATTAATAACTAGCAACCATTTAACTGTTTTAGGCAACAGCAGAATGAAATGAAGTCTTTTTTTTTCTTTGTCATAAAATTTTAAAAATTTAGAGTCTGTATTGCAAAACCCGTTAATTTGGTATGTATAACAATGAATATATAAAAAACCTTTTTTTTGTTGAAATATTATTTCATTATTACTTATTAGATAATAACAAAACCAATTAATTATATTTTGACCACTTTCTGTATTGGCGATCAGTACGCAACGACACTTTCAGCTACTGTAATAATCAAAATATAGTATGAAGTGCTTTTCAAGACTCAGAGACACCACGATCATGATCATAATATTTATTATAATAAAAATTAAACAATTGTTAACGTTCATTTTGAACAAGGCCGATTACCATCCTGTTACAATAGCAGTTAAAATCAAAAGGAATATTAACCAGAAAGAAAAAAGGTAATTATCAACAGGGATATATACACATACATAGATATAACCAGAAAAGTAAGGACCCAATTTGAAAATAATTAAAAGGCAAACAACTTAAAACTACTAAGTTTACACCAATAACATTGACATTTACGAAAAATTGTTTCAACTTTTCTGCTGATAATTACAGACCTGAAGTTATAGGAAGGAAGATCTGTTTTCCGTATCTTTTGGTATATTTTTTATTAACTTGTTAATATAATGTTACGAGGGGTGATCCAAAAGTAATGATAATCAATAATAAACACAATGAATAAAATAAATAAATAAATTTATTTCTCAACATAGTCTCCTAGCAAGTCTATACATTTAGTCCATCTCTTTTCTAATCCTAAAATTCCCTTAGAAAAAAAATCTTTATCTTGACTCTCAAAAAAGTCCTCAACCGCGGCCATCACGTCGCTATCATCGTCAAATTTCTTGCCTCGGAGGTGTTCCTTGAGTCGTGGAAAGAGATAGAAGTCGCTGGGGGCTAGATCTGGTGAATAGGGGGGGTGTTCCACCAGCTCAAAGCCCGCTTCCTGAATGGCAGCCATGGCAATTGCAGCTTTGTGAACCGGTGCGTTGTCTTGATGGAACAGCACTCCAGCCCGCAGTTTGCCTCGCCTTTTCTCCTTAATAGCCTCCCGCAATCTTCTTATTTGTTCTGCATAGTAGGAGCCTGTAATAGTGGCCCCCTTTTCCAAGTAGTCCACCATGATTATTCCTTCAGCGTCCCAAAAAACAGACGCCATAACCTTCCCTGCTGAGCTTGACACTTTGAATTTCTTCGGCGTCGGTTCATCGGATCGTTTCCATGTCATCGATTGTTGTTTTGTTTCAGGATCAAAATGGTGGATCCAGGTCTCGTCCATGGTCACAAAACGTGACAAAAAATTATCCTTGTCTGCCTGGAACTTTTCGAGATTTGCTCTTGACATGTCGACTCGTTTCTTCTTTTGCTCGTCGTTTAACATTTTCGGTACCCAACGCGCGGAGACCTTTCTCATATGCAATTCGTTCGCAAGGATTCTTTGAATGCTGCCATATGAGATCCCTGTGACCTCAGCTACATGCCTGATAGTCACTCTTCGATCTTCCAATACAACTTCTTCAACTTTTTTCACATTTTCTTCAGTGAGGGACGTCGATGGGCGTCCTTCGCGGTGTTCGTCTTCCGTCGATGTTCTTCCCAACTTAAACTCCTTAGCCCAGCGTGCAACTGTGGAATATGGAGGAGAAGAGTCCCCTAATGTTTCCACCAAGTCGCTGTGTATGTCTTTGGTAGACATTTTTTTCAAGCAGAGGTATTTAATGACAGCTCTGATTTCGTGTTTTTCCATTTTGATGTTCACTCCTTGACAGTCCGTATTCAAATGAATGTAGCTCCCGGGAATCGTGGCCTATTTATATGATTTTTTTTCCCTGAACTAGTGGTTAACTGAGTAAGTGACTGAAATTTTTTTGTATTTTTGTGTGCACTAGAAATAACTGATTATCATTACTTTTGGATCACCCCTCGTAACTTGAATACATTTTTGATTGAATTCTTATATTATCGTCTTTTAATGATATGAATGAAATAACAAGAAAATACGTTAAATTAGAACAAGACGCAACAACAAATAATATTTTGGGACGTGGATGAGCCCGGACGGTTCCTCAAAAAATAAGATCGAATTTATCATGACGACCAAACGGCAGCTGTTCAATGATGTCTCCATGATCGCTAGGGTGAAAACCGGCAGTGATCACCAAATGGTAAGAGGCACATTCAACCTAAATGTCAAGAGAGGGGAGGAGAGAGATACGTAAGAGGGCTCGTCTGGTGAAATCCACGCTCCGTTTGGTAACCGACATACCTCTAAATATTAGCAAGCAGAAGAGGCGATAATCGTTAGGGAAGAAAGGTTCTTGAGCGGCAACCTCGTACGGCAAATGCAGTACAGAGCGACCACCCTCTAAGATGGAGCAACGACCTGCGTGGCTTTTCAGGAATTCGATGGATGCAGGTGGCTCGGATCCGTTTTAGTGGTAAACTATGGGCCTATGTTCGACAGGGGAATAAGATGCGCTGAATGAAGCTAAATTATTCTCCAAGAGGGAACATCGGCCCTTGTTGGAAATTAAACCGACGACAGGTGCGAGCAAGCCAGTTCCATCGCCGCTGTAGCCACAGAAGCCTAAAAGGCAGAAGGCAAGAAGGAAAAAGAGCCTTCTTCGATAAGGCTTCTTTTACCCATCAGTGGCAGATCCTGTGATTATGCCGCACTTGGGTGTACCTGAAGCAGCAGTCTCGTGGGCGAACGTGGCCAAAATGCCTAAAAATCTCAGTCATTAGCGGCCCTAAAGCTAGCGCGGGGCCACGTCCTGCATCCATTTCTTTTGTTGTGGATACACATAGCATTCGGGTGTAGCATTTTGCTTAGTCGTTCATAATGCGTACAGCAAAAGACTGGAATAGGACCGTCAAAACAACTCGAATGGCTCTAAGATTCTAAGGCATAAGAATAATTTGTGGGAAAAATCTCCTTGCTGTGCATTTAAAAATAATCAATTTACAAACGTTGCTTAGATTGAAAATAAAATTTGTACTTAAATATATGAAAAAGCTAGTCAATGATATAAATGTGAAGTTTATAATTTATAATTTCTTCGTTATACTGATAAAACGGGAATATTAATGTTAACACATTTTACATAGTACGTTGATAGCGGTTTTTTATCCTAAGATAACAAATTAATAATAAATCACCAAGAAGCCCATTACACGCGGAGAACAAATTTGTGTTCGCCAAGTAATAATGCCCGCTCTGGGTTGAGGTGCTTTGTTTAAATGATTATGGCCCTAAATTAAGTCGTAAACCTGCTTTCACGTACTGCCAGCTTAGAAAGATATTTTACTTCATAATATCGCGAAGCTGCTTTTCTTACGACTTAATTGCTTCAGAAATTTACTCAAATTTGTTTACCGTAATTTAAAAATAGTTTGAAAATTAAATTAAAAGCCTACGAAAGATAGGTTATACACTCGTCTTATTATACATACGTCAAAAAAATCGCACATCCGAAAAAAAATAATTTAAATACTATTTTAACATAACAGGCCAATGGCAATGTTGTGGTTTGAGGGTATCATTCGAAAGGTAATTTCATTAGCTTTCAGGAATTTTAATTGAATTTTACTTTTATAACGAGACGAAAGAGAAATTAAAGAAAAAGACAGGGTATGTACAAATTTGTTTAATTAATAATTAAAAAAAAACTTAATAAATACAAAAAAAGTTCTTAAAACCTAGTGTTACCCCCCCTTGCCTTGATAACGGCTTCCATGCGATCTTTCATGGACCTTACAAGGATCGCAACAGCCTCTTGGGGTATTTGTTCCCACTCTTCAAGTACCGCATCTTGGAGCTCTTGAAGAGTGGCTGGAGCTGGATCTCGAGCTCGCACGCGCCGTTTTAGGTCACCCCAGAGATGTTCTATTGGGTTAAGGTATGGACTTCGTGCTGGCCAATGCATAACAGGGATATCGACCTCCTGTAAATAATCCCGTACAATAGCCGCGGTGTAGCAACGAGCGTTATCATGCATTAACATGAATCCATCACCGACATAACCAGCATACGGGACCACATGTTCCTCCAGGATTTCAGTAATGTACCGACCAGCATTTAATGACCCTTGCCCACGGCCACCCTGAGTCCGGGAAACGCACACAAGTTCCGTTTTCCCGTCGACGGAAATGCCGCCCCAAAACATGCACGAGCCACCCCCGTATTCGACGGATTCTTCGAAGCAGGGTTGTGTGAACCTCTCCCCCTGTCTTCTGTAGACCCTTCTACGTCTGTCATTGCAGAAGAGACAGACCCTCGTCTCATCAGAGAAGAGTACGGTCCGCCACTGTTCTGGAGTCCCCTCGCAATGATTGCGAGCAAACTGTAGGCGATCTCTGCGATGCTGTGCAGTAAGTTTTGGACCTTTAGCAGGTCTATGGGCTGTTAAACTCTTTTCGTGTAACCTTCTTCTTATCGTAGAAACACTCACAGATGTTCTCCGAGTTGATCGCATTTGTAAAACGGTTTCGTAAAGATGTCGTAAGGATGAAACGGTCATCTCTTTCTGATGTGCACCGTTTTCTTCCAGATCCCGGTTTTCTAACATAACCATCAGTCTGCTGAAAACGTTGGAACACCCGTCGGACTGAAAAAACGGGACAGGTTCAACTGTCGAGCAACGTCACACTGCCGCATCCCCGACTGCAATAGGGCAATCACTTGAGCGGCTTCTTCAGAGCTGGTGTCCATCTTCAATTGTTCTTACTTGGGTTCACTGCAAAGTCTAAATTACGACTGGCCCATATTTCATCCAGATCGACCCTTTTATACCCTTTTTAGGTGGTTACACCACTACTAGCGTTCTTACTAACGAGCATTTGACAGTGTTTATTTTTGACGCTCTATAATGATAAATGTTTTAATGATTTCATGGTTTTTTTATTAATAATGTAAAGCTATTCAAATACCCATTTCAAACATACCAATATTTATATAAATATAATTCGTTTCTAGCCATTACAGCCATTTTTCGCGCAAACTCAGAGAGGTGCGATTTTTTTGACGGCGAGTGTAGTAGTTTTATTTTTTACAATTTTATTGAATTCTTCCTGTCGAAATTATTTCTGCCCTTTTATATTTTAAATTTTAATAAATGAGAAATGAAAAGGAATATAAAACGATTTTATTTTTGAATGGTTTCTAACAAGGTTCTAACATTAAAACTCCATAGTTTCTAGTGATATTTAAACTATATTAGAAGAAAAATAAAATATATTTCTTTGGTAGAAAGACTAAAACAAGACGCACTTTTAACCTATGTATGCTTTGATTGTCTGACAATCAACCAATAGCAATAATTTAATACGTAAATATAAGTCTGAGCTTTAGTGAAATTTTAATTTACTGAAAGTTGCCTTCTTCAGTCTTCTGTCTTCAAGAACTTCAAGAAAAAAGCCGTCTCCTTTCTCAAAGGCCACACCCGGAATTCCTCTGGTATTGCGGATGTTCATAAGCGGCGGTGAGCCACTTGCTCGCCCCCTCTTATAAAAAAAGTTGTCGTCAAAAATTAAATGGCTGTGAAAACTTCGAATTAAACCTTAAAATTATTTAAACCAGGAAGTGAAAATAAGTTTATTTGTCTTGATGTTTCAAAAATAAGAAAAATTTATACAAAGCTGTATTAACATTTTAGCATATTGTGTTATTGCAGTCATTTTACTGTACTTAGCACTGACAACAACAGGCTATTTAGTGACTTCTAATATCTTACTTTTACACGGTCTCACAAAAATTTGAATGTTCTGTTATAGACTTTATATACTCGTATTTCTGTTGGTTGGACCACACTTAATTTTGGTAAAGATTTTAAAAATGATACCGAACACATTTTATACGCCACATTCTTTGCACTTAAACTGTATTTGTTTTTAATCTTCGTTGAATCGACTATGATTACATTAGAGACAAAGTTTCAGCCTGCTGTAAAAAGTGTTATTTTAACTGATCTCTTACAACGAACGAACCTGCAAGCTAGTCTATCACAGCAAACTGTCATCAACTTTCGTTTTCTTTCCATGTTACCCCTGGGAATGAAGTGATCCTGAAGAAGCTCTTTCTACAATGTTGTAAACGATAAATGTAACTTCAAAAAATCTCGCTTGTTTTCAGTCGACATTTTTTTGATTAAGTGTTGAATTAAAAAAATACTAGCAAAATATTTTGTCATGATAATTATTTAAGAGCCAGTCTTTTATTCCTTAGGGCTTTGACTTATTTTTGGCTGTTGCATTAATATTCTGTTAATTAGTACACTGTGGTAAGAGATGCGTGAAGTGCTTTTTGTTTAATAAACTATTTGCTTTTTATATTTAAAGCAAAAGATATTTTCCGCTATAATAAATCAGCTGTCTGTCAGTGAAAGTCCTGTCAAAATCAGTATATATCATTTCGGTGATGTATTTGCTGTTAGCCTTTTTGGCTTTTACAGCTTCATCGGATACTGTGCTCACGGGCCAGGGGCCCGCGTGCCAGGTTTGATTTGACTCAAACATAGATACTTAAATAAACTCCGACAAAAACCTCGAAATTCGGAATGTGTCGCGTTCGCTGCGTGCTTGCGCGATTTCGAATATCTCAAATTATTTAAGTCGTCTAATGACCGTACGAGGGAGGCTGCGGGTCTCCATTCGGACTGTCGACTTGTGTGTCGGTAACTCTGGGCGGTGAGAACCGCCCTGGAACACGGGTGTATCATGTGTGATTGTCGACTGCTGCGCGCGTCGTGGTGCGTGTTATATTCAAGCTTTTAACTGTGTGTACAGTGTATCTTGGATCGTGACTGACCGTATCGTGGTCAGGGAGTGCTGAGACGTCCGTGTCGTCTAGCACGTTTCGCGGCCGACGTTTGCGTTCGGTCGTGTTTCTATCTGGTCGGTAATTTGCTGCTTTAACTACCAGACAAAATCAGTCCAGCCGTTTCGGAGATTACCCAGAACACACAGACAGATATTAATTTTCTTATAGGTACCGTATGTACATTTATAAGCATTCAGTAAAAAGCTGTTATTTTGTTATTAAAAACAGACACTTCAATTTTATTTAATTGTATAGAAGCACAGGATGAAGGCATTCGTAGATAAAAGCAATATACTAAAGTTTAGGAAGAAATTAGGAAAAATAAGGGAAGCATAAAATCATAGTTCAATTAATTAGCTTTTACAAGTTAGGACTTAGCTCGTCGAATGTGTAAGGGGTAAAAAATTCTACAACCGAACAGCTTAAAAGAAAGCAGAAAGAATATAAGTATGCACTTGAGCCGTTTACGAAAATCGGAAACATGATCATATTTGTGAAGCCCAAATATGAATCGTAGGCACAAATTTCGAATTCGCTCAAGTTTGGTCAAGATAGCAAACATCAGCATGGTCAAGGATGGCCAGAAGTAATGAATGTGCGAGCGCAACTTTAGTAGCTGTGCGAAGGAAATACTGGTGGTAGGAGTCCTATGCAGAAATCCGTCTAGGTAGGTACCACCCCAGGGCCAGTTATTCCGCCGTGAAGCAGTAGTGTGCAAGCATTACTGTTTCGGTTTGAAGGGCACTGAGAGGTAGCGTAATCACTGGGCATATGAGACTGAAGAACTGATGTCTCAGTGTGACGGGCGCCGTGAGGTGGCACACAGAAATGTTCTGAGTGAGATAGCATTTGTTATGGGCAGACGTTGCACTTACCATCAGGTAAACGTTTTGCTCGTTCCGTCACTTTTATCAAATTTAAAAAAAAAAGTATTCGTCGTAGAGAGCCCAGAGCGGAGAATATTTTCCTAATAGTCTCATTTATCTGCGGAGTCCATGTCAGACAGGCGTCAAAATATATTCCCAAATAATGATTTCTTATATTTACGCGAACACTACACATTTAAATGAAACTAAGTTTACGGATTTTATCGCGTTTAATTCATTACTATTTATAACCCGACGTTTCGAGCGCTTTACAGCACCCATGGTCACGGGAGGACTGAGGTGACAGATGTCCTGATGTCATAGTTAACCTGGGGTATCTTCAGCTTTTAAATATTATTTTTGGGTCCGATCTACGCAGAAAGAGCTAACTGTGTCTTGAAGTCTTGCAGTGGTATGCTTGGTTTTTGATTTAATTTTATTAATTATTGGATCCCAAGCTGGTGGTAATACCCAACCATCTTCTCTATTGAAATTAGGATGTTTTTTGATTTCAATAGCCTCGCGAATCATCCTTGGTAGGAATCGGTGTTCTTTTGCAAGGATCTGTGGTTTATCAAATCTGATGTAATGGTTGGGATGATCCAGAACATGGTCACAGACTGCAGACTTCCTAGAACGACGATGCTTCACGTCAGCTATGTGTTCTTTTACGCGGGTAGATCGATAAAAACTTAGTTTCATTTAAATGTATATTCCCAAATTCTTTACCTTAATACTGTAAGGGATATGAGTACTGTTGACAATAATTGTTGGTAGACTAGACCAGTCGAGCATTGAGCATATTTTTCTATTTAACCTAAGATTTCATCAAAAGACTGTATAAATAGACGAAATTTTTAATAAATTTGTTGGATATTGCTAATTTTGCTAGAAACTAATAGATTATGTGGAATTTGCTACAAAACCCAAGTGATATTGTTGTTTATGCTACGCACGGCCATCATGTCAGTTTTTTTTTTTTTTGTTTTCTGAGGGCGCTTAGCCGAAACCTTTATTTATGGATGACTGGCGCAAGGGCCCCCAAGAGGGGACCTCGGCTTGGACCGTCATCCTGTTCGCGTGAGTAACCGACTCGAGGGTGCCCAAGGGGGCCGGCCTCGGCTCGGTCAGTTACTGCAATCGGGAGGGCAATATTACTACTACTATTATTACTATTATCATGACTATTATTAGATAAGTTTACCACCAATTCGGAATGCGTTTCCGCTGGAGGAGAAATGGCGCAAGAAACTCCAGCGACGCTTCTGTTTATGATACTACTGCTAGGGGAGAACCGACCTGAGATGCGGCGGTATCGCGAATAACTTTGTCTGATACGCCCTCGCCGACGGCGGTTTTTGCTTTTTTTATTTAGTCACGGATGTAATCGGCCGAGGACGAACGCCGCTCGGTTCCTTACACGGTTAATATGTGGACCGAAGCTGAGTCTCGAGTCTAATAGGACGCCTAAGTATTTGACTGTCTTTTCCCAGGGGATTGGACGATCAAATAACTCTATGGTGGGGAGGCGCGGCGTTAAGCGCCGCGAGAAGTACATGGCTGCACTTTTGATGGGGTTGACCTCGATCCTCCATTTCCGAAACCAGTTCCCGAGGGTTCGGGCTGCGGATTGGAGGCGTTTAGAGATAGTGTCTGGATTACGCCCAGACACATAGAGGCAGGTATCGTCTGCGAAGAGGGCGAGTTCGACGCCGCTGGTGTGCGGTATGTCGTTCGTGAAAAGGGTGTAGAGCACGGGACCTAGGACTGAGCCTTGTGGTACGCCGGCTAGTATGGGATGTGGTTCGGATCGTACCCCCTCGACGCGGTAGCGAAAGGTTCGACTGCGTAAGAAATCTCGTATGATGAGTACGAGGCGATCTGGCACACCGAGTCCGTATAACTTGTATACGAGACCGTTGTGCCAGACCTTGTCGAACGCTTTCGCCACGTCGAAGAAGAGCGCTCCAGTATGAAGCCCGCGTATGAAGCGGGATTGAATGTTCTCCGTTATGCGGTGCACCTGCTGGGTACATGAGTGTTTGGCTCGGAATCCAAACTGCTCGTGGATGGGGATCCCTCGAGACTGCATGAAGTGCCATCATGTCAGATTCGGCTTTAAAATCTTAATATTTGGATAGAGCAATTGGCATAATTGAGTCCCTGTCGATATAATTGTCTTACAATAGTGAACTGATAACATTATACTTTTAAACATATCATATTAAAAAGTATTTATTAAGTTTAATTTATTATTGTGTATGTAATATTTTATTATTATTATTTTTAAAAAGACATAGAAGTTACTATTTCTTGTTCTTCACATGGATTTTCCTCTTCAGAGTCTTCACCGCATACGTCAGTGGTTTCTTGTTCAGGAAGTATTTTATTGAAGAACTCCAATTGAGATAGTTGTCGCCACTGCTCTCCGTAATGTGTTTTCAACAATTTAATTACATCTTGCCGTTTTTCCGGCTTCACATTTTGGCCCATCTGAATAATATTTGGTGATACCATACTAGCTAATTTTCCTTTACGAGTTACAGAGCGGAATGCTCCGTTGCGAACGTTGTAGTTTTCTTCACCTCTTACTAATACATGCCCATTAGCTTTCTTTTTTAAGAAAAAACGCTTGCTTCTTTGAAAAGCAAAATGCCAAGAAGTTGTTGGTTTGTATATTTTTTGCAGAGACTCTTTCCAGTCTTGCACATAACAATCCTGTCCCAAGTTAATAACTGTGCTATGTGTTTTGATCACATCTAGATATTCTGATGGGTTCGCAATTACTTCCCTACTTCTTATATCCTTTTCAATATTTCCGAATACACGGTCCGGTGGTAGAAAAGAGTGACCAACGATGGGAAAAACTTTTTCCATGTGGAAAATGGAATGTGGTTTATACATGAGTTTTCACTCAACCATTTTGCACACATAGCAATCATAGCTGTATTTTTATTTTGACCGCCGCACCCATCAGCCACGAGGCGGACAACTTCAACGTTTGTAAAATCTGTATTTTTGAGGCGGTGATAGACAGCAGTCGATATTTCGTTGGATGATTTAGGTAGTGTATTTTCGGTCCAACAGTATGCATAGACATTGTCAGGAGTAAGTTTGGATTTAGAAGTTCCTTCTACAATCGTGAAATTATATACATAAATTTGACGTGAGTAGTATGTCCTCTGGTCTGGCAATTTAGGACATGGTAAACTAAATATTTTAACCCTGGTTTTTTCTCTCATAAAAGTTGATACAATGCTTTTGCTTTAAGCTTATGCACTCTTTTCGTTGTCATGAGGTTTTGTTTCTCAACAGGGTTTGCAGATTTAAATTTCTCGTCCAATTCAAGGCAAACAGAGCACACATCAGTGCGGGGCCTTCCAAATCCTATATTAAAGCAGTTGTTCAATACTGATCGGAGAAAAACTTCTTTTACTTTGAGATTTTCTGCTGTCTCTTTATTGTACATTATATAAAGCTTACTAATATTTAACTCACCTGGTAAATAGACTCTTTTTGACTTTCCTCTGCAATAATGTGATTCGGTACACTTCAGACTTTTAATAAAAATTTTGATTGATCTTCTTTTAGCTTCAAACTTATGGGTTAAAACTTATACCTCTATTTTCTTTTGGCATATTTCTGGTTATATAGAAATTTTTCATGATTCCTTCTACTCTATAGCATTTGATGCTCAAAAGCTTTAGAAATGTAGCTTGGCATACAAGTAACATTTTTTTCTGAGTTACACTATACACGTTATATTTAATCACATAATCCTTTTTCCTGTGTCTATTATTGTTTGGGCGTCTTCTTTTTACTGTAGATGTAGTGCAATGTTTTAATATGAATGCATCTTGGTGTTTTTTTGACGGAACAGCAAAAAATGCTTCATAAAAAAGCCGAATATCAGTCATCGTTAACGTGTCGCATCGAAATCGGGTCGTGTTGTCTTTGCAGGACGGTTTTCTTGGCAGTCCTTTCGAAATGTACCTAAAAATATTAAACATAGATGAGCAAAATTGCTTAATAATGCAGTATGTAGTGAAATTTTAACAAAAGGATGCTAAAGTTTTTAGGGGTAGCTAAGAAATACAGTGAGTCGTATTATTATACCACTGTCAATCGACCTAGTTATCGGTGAAAATAAATAAGTCATACATCAGTTTTTTTTACAAACGGCACTTATATGTAGGGTAATAAACATAATATGTTTATTACTTATATTATATTATAATCTATTTGTTCTAGTTATCGCCCATAGATTAATCAGATAATCTCAATAGTAATATAATATCATGCCTAATAATTATCCACGAACAATATTCTGAATATTCAAAGTATCAATACAAGTAGTCTTGCTGTACTTATCTGTTCTTTTGCTCGATTTCTTTTCCATTTTTCTGGCTGCGACTTCTTCTTTCGGGCAGAACCCGGTTCTGCCTCATTAGGGGCACAATTCATGACTTCAGTTCACCAAACTATCGACTAAATTAACAGATTGTAATAGTTGTAACGACAAAATTCAAAGCGCGCAGGCAATCGAAGTTATATGTGACGACACTGTGATTTACCAGCTTCCTATTGGTTGAAACGGATTATGTGGTTTTTGCAACAAACATTTTTGGATATTGGGGTTTTTGGCATACCCGTCGTAATTAAATTAGATTTTTTAATGTGATGTAGGGTATTTGCTGTGGGTACTTTTCAACGTGACAACAAATATGTTTCAAATATTTTGACATTTACAGCTGCGTTCCGAAAAATTGTGGAGTTTGTGGATTTTGCTTCTATATGCCTCATATGCTTTACTTATAATCAAAGCGTTGGTGCTTTCAATTGTTAGAGACAGGTTTTCTATTTTATGGGTGGCAACACTGTAGCAACGTTGACCTCCTACTTTTATTGCTTCAGAACGTTTTAGGGCTAGTTAATAAGTACCTACCTAATAAAAAACATTAAACTGCATTGTTGTCAAGTGTTAAACATAAATTTCAATTGTGTAAAGTTATTCATTAAGCAAAAATATGATTTTTGTACGGTGAGCTGTCAACAAAGATCGATGAAGTCAACGGATTCTTTCCGTTGAAACCGGGGGAGTATTTCCTATTATCTTTTTATTTGCATTATGTTTATGCTGAAATAACCCACAATTTTATAAAGTCATTGACTACTACCATTGACTAAAGAAAGTTCCTGTAGTAAATTTCCTATTTAAAGAACCAATTTTCTATCAGACTCTTAATTACTATATTATTAGTCCTAATATTATTCATATTTTTATGATTTCGAAAGTCATGTGATGAATTATAAAGATTAATTTTGTTTAAAATTACATTTTAAAATTCCTTGTAATGCAATACTATAATAATAACCATTTTTAAAATTTTTACATTAATATAATTTTAAAAAACATTTGTAAACGGCAACATAACTAGCCTCACTAGTTTAATAAACTTATTAAAATGCATACCTTATAATTTGACATTATATACAAATTTTGATGATATATATATATATATGATTTTTATAAAGTATAATATATAATTCTCACTTAACAGTTCTTAATATCTTCTGGTACAATTGTTGATATCTAGTTACTTGCTCATTTGCGTATCTTTTCAGACTTCATTGATTACATTCTCCCAAAATGCTGACCCGCAAAGCAATATCTCAAGGTATAGAGTCCCAGTTATATCTAGCCTTGGAGGAGCTTAAGGCTTCCAAAGTCTTATGTCAAAAATTGCTAGAGAAGAAAGAGGAAGGTGAGGCAAGTATCAAAGACATATTGGATCAAAATCATAAACAAAAATATGAACTCGCTGTGTTGGACATCAAGTACATGGATGTATTGGATGAGCGAGATCAATTAAAAAGGCCAACCATTATTTATATAATAAAATAAAAAAATTAAAAAAAAGGTAGATATTGTAATAAGCAATACAATAAGTTGCAATGAATGTACTTCCTTGAAACAACTTCTTATCTCATACAGAGATAAATTAGAGATAAGTGTGTGCTTATGAAGCTGACCCAAATGTGCTTCAGTACAAAATCAATAAATTGGAACAGTTACTTTTGGACTGAAATAAAATAAATAAATTAGCAGAGAGTCAAATAGAAGAACACATAAAAGCTTCTGGAAAGTTGGTGGAAAAGTGCACTTACAACAATGATAGATTTGACTCTCTAGTAAAAAAAATAATAATTTATTAATAATAATTTTTTTAAGAGTACACTCTTACACCAACAGTTAGCTTATTACTCAGTAGCCCTAGTGTCCAATCTGAGGCTCGGTGTGACAGCAGCATAGGCAGCACACCTCACAATATAATAGATGACCAAATTTTAATGTTTTCTGACAGAATAGGAAAATACATCAATATAAAAATACAAATACATGTTTCTTAAATCTTACATGCCCCAAACTGTTATTAACTATTGTACACCTGGGGCAACATATTCTTAAGTTCTACACAATATTACAAAAACTTATTTGATAAAAATACAAGTATTATAATTCATGTTGGTAACAATAGATTTTTGACAAAATTAAGATTGCTAAGCTTATTGCCTACAATTTTAGTAACATTGACAGAATTCAGTCAAATTCCTTAAATAGTATAAGAGTTAGATTAAGTAGTAGTTATGTTGGTAACAGCAGTCAGAGTGTAATAGAGCGCCCTGCTGACACTGTCCATGATGTTGCACTTACCATCAGGTGAACGTTTTGCTCGTTTCGTCACTTTATACAATAAAAAAAAAATTATTGATAGAAGGAAACATCATTGTGTAACTGAGCACTGGTTAAAAGAGTTTGAAATCTTGTTAGGTTTTAATGGCTATAATATTGCTAGTACTTATAGCAGAAAGTGCTATAAGTACTATCTGATTGCGGGGGGTCACTTGTAATTAGTAAAATTGTTAAAAAACAAAGGAATGGGAAGATATTGTAGGACTTTCTGTAGACAGTGTAGCTGAAATATCTTGTGTTGAACTGGATGGATACATAATAATTTGTTTGTACCGCCCACCTTATGATATTAACTTTGTTGCATTTGAGTGGATATTAGAAGATGTCTTGAAATTAGCTGATAAAGGTAATAAGTCCATGTCCAGGGTGTGGCGATTATAATGTGGATTAGCTTATCGGTAGCTTTTTGGCAACAAGGTTAATTTGCTTATTTAAATCATTTAATCTCCTATATATATTTAAAAAAGCTACGAGGATTACGTACACTTCGGCAACATGCCAATACATTTAGACAATATATTTTGTAACTGTAAATATATTCAAAATAGGGTGATTATAACCCTAAAATCAGATCACACAGGACAAATTGTTAACTTTTCCTTTTCAGAAAAGTTGGATAGGGCCACTAAAGCTTTCAGATCAATTACTTTTGGAAGATTAGAACGATTTAGGGCTTCGTTAGTTAATAATCTTCCTATATTTGTTTCTGAGCCAATGGATCCTGTTTTTATAAAGATATTTTTGGTGTTTTAAACATAGAATTTAATAAGATTTTTATAAGAAAGACACTAAATGTTAACAGAAATTTTAAATGTAATGATTTGGCTACTGTAGGTATTCGTAAAAGTAGAGATAAGCTGTTCGAATTGTGTGAAAAAAGACATACTTTCTTTTGTCACAATTTAAAGAATATGTTATAAAATATTCCAAAACATTTATAAAGGTATTATACATAAAATTTAATATGCAGATAATTAAATTAAGGAGAATGGAAAGTAATACACAAGGAAACTGTACAAATACGTTTCTTCATTCTTTCTAAACAATAATACGTTTTTATTAGCTACAAACCGCGGACTGATAGAATCCAACAAAGAAGGAGCTAATGAGCTTGAGGCATTTTTACTGATACACCAAATAAAACTATTGCTAATCTTAGGTCGTCATTGACACGTGCACATGAACTGTTAGTTAAGAATGATAAGGTATGAACTGAGACATTTATGTTTAGACCAGTTAACACCCGCGACATTATTAAAACATTTAAATAATTGAATATGAAAAGAAAACAGAAGATTTGTGGGGTGTATCTGTCATGTTAATAGATTCAGTAATTCACATTCTCTCACCACATTTGGCATCGTTGTTTAATTCTGGTATTGATTATAGTTGTATTTCCTGACATCATGAAATGCAGCAAAGTAATACCGCTTCTTAACTTTGGTGACTCTTAAAGACCCAGGCAATTTTAGGCCCGTGTCCATATTACCAGTTTTAAGTAAATTATTTGAGAAGTTATTGCATGACCATCAGTTTGTTTACCAAAGTGCGCTCCATAACTGAAAGGAGTTAGTTTAATTCAATATATTTACAGTGCCTGGGAGGAATCCCAGAATTCTATTGGCTTATTCTGTTATTTATTCAACATTTGATTGCGTAGATCAAAAAACTCTGCTTTGTAAGCTAAAATATTATGGTTTAGAAGAGCAAGCTCTTTTTTGTTGGATTCTTATCTTAGTAATAGGATACAAATGGTTCAGATTAATGGTTATAAGCAGTTAAAATGGGTGTACTACAAGGATCTATTCTGGGCCCATTTTTGTTTCTAGTCTATATAAATGATCTACCTAGTCCAAATTTCCCCGCGTCAAATTCACCGACTTCAGGTTCTACTTCGACTCTGCCGCCTCGCACACCAACCCATTTGTTGTAAGTGCCGCCACATACAACCCCGTCGCGTTACACCAAAACTACTCGCGGAAAAAGGAGACCGAGGTACGTCCTCGAGGTCCCTGACGACGCGACCACTAGAGCCCAAGCGCTCTACTCAGCGCGACACACACACACACACACCATCATACCGCCCCCGCCGTCGGCGAGCTCGCTTTAATGTCTCTGCTTGCGGCGGCGCCGTGTGGCGAGTCGTCCACATCCCTTTGAAATGGTTGAGGAGGGCGATGACTGCCACATGCGTCTTAGTTGTGAACAGGTTCTGTTGTTGGAGGCTGGTCTGCTCGAGCTTACAATTTACTTATTGATTGAATTAAAGTTGTCTAAGATTTGAACATAGAGCGTGCTTTGGTTTTCCTCGAGACTATTTACTTTCTAAATTTTATTGTAATGTATTTTTGACTGAGATAAAAAAGAATTTACAAAAAAAAGGATACCTATCGAGTTTCTTTCGCCTTTTCTTCTCCGTCAGAGGAACCTCATCAAACAAGGGAGGAGACAACACGCCACCTTGTGGTAGTCCAGGAAGAGAAAACATCCTGTACCTAAATACGCTGTCGATGACCAAATAAGTAACTACGAAACCAATCAGTGGTTGATTGTTGAACCGGAGATATGTTGAGAGAACGCAAACTACCCAACAATCAGTCATAATCCACAGTATTAAATACATTGCTGAAGTCAAGCAAAGTCAGTACAGTAAGTTTTTGGTTTTCCATACGAATAGAATATAGAAAAATAACGAATGTCGTCGTGCTATGGCCAGGACGAAAGCCGGATTGCAATCGATTGAGGAGGTTGTTTTCCACAAGGTAGAAACTTAATTGCTTGCGGAGGAGGCGTTCGAGAACTTTATAGGAATGGAAGTAGAGAAATAGGCCGTTAATCGAAGAAACTGTAGGCATTTGCCCCTTTCGGGTGAGGGATCATCCCAAAAAAGGCAAATGCATGCGGTTTCTTCGTTGGCATCTTCATAATCACATCTTCATCAAACGGAAGGAAAGAAGCTTTTTTTAGTTGTTAAGAATGGAAGTACACGTAAGCAACAACGCTCACTTCACCTAGCTACGACAGACTTTTGTACGGGGCAATCAAGTTACTTATTTATTATTGTACACAGTATTTTTGTTTTTTGTTATATATGAAGTATAATAATATACTTGTCAGGAGACCCCGCTCTTTCTAAACAAATAAATTATATTTTAAATACTAGTGTGGTAGCGGCTTAAAAGAATCTACCACACCATGTCATCCCGTGGGTGTCGTAAAAGTCGACAGAGGGAAAAGAAAAACCAGGAAATGGGCAGCAGCATCTTCCTGGAACATCTGAATAAATAAACTGCGGTTGCCAACCCGCCTGCCAAGCGTGGTAACTATAGCAGGATCCCCCCAAAATGAGAGCTACTGACTTTTGTGGCAATCTATGGTGTAGGCCTATTTTCAGCAGTGGACAAGTGATAGGCCGAGATGATGATTATGATCTTCAGCGACCTGGGAGGCGGTTAATTGCCATCTTTTATTATATGAATAATATCAGAAAGTATTGAACATGTAAAGGTGGGTATAACAATTTTTAACTTATCCAGTCAGTATAATTATATTTGTTTATTTCAAAATAGACTATGTGGCAAAATGCAACATATCCGAGGCCATAAAACGGCCCGGGACAAGTATTGTTTAATGACAACGATAGAATATTTTTGGTCGGTGATATAGGGACGCCACTTATGTTTTGACTCGAACCCTATGTAATTGTACTTCTTAATATAAGTTAGCATAAGTTTTATAACAGTTGTAACTTCAAGGTATTAAAAATGACTTCTAAGTGATCGTCTGTATATTACTTACATTATCGTCGACCTCACGACATTCCTATATTGGTGACCCTGAACGTGATTTGAAGAATTTACGTTGATACTTAGTGAAAACTGTATCAACGCATTTTGTGACCTATGGCTCTTATATTCAATCCATGACAACAGCCAAAGCCAGGCCTGGGAAGATCTTAATGACAAAATCGGTGTGTTTTGTGATCTCTCTAAGGCATTTGACTGTGTAGAGCATAATAATTTAATTCGTTAACTTAAATACTACGGCATTCGTGAAGCCTCACTAGACCTTTTATCATCGTACTTAACAAATCGAGAGCAAAAGTAGCGATTAACGGTGTTATATCGTCAGCTTCTCCAGTAAAAATGGGTGGTTAACAGAAATGGCATGACGCTGGAACACCCCAATAAAACTCTGGATAATGTTTCCAAATGGTTTGCGACAAATAATTTACTTTTAAATGCGGGTAAAACAAAACGTCTACACTTTGGAATGTCCAAGTCTGCACATAATATTAACATTAAGTTAGAGAATTCTAACCTCTCTTTTGAAAATTCAACTGTATTTCTTGTAATCGCTATTGATTCAAAGCTACAATGGGGAGCACATATTGAAAAAATGGCTTCAAAATTAAGTTCTGCCATTTTTGCTATTATAAGGATTAGACAGTTGACTGATGAGGCTACAGCTAAATTAATCTATTTTGCATACTTCCACAGTATTATGTCCTATGACGTGTTACTGTAGGGATCCGCGGCCGGTCTGGAAACAATATTCATTTTGCAAAAACAAGCATTTCGGGCAACATGAAACTTGGGTCTTCGCGAGTCGCTACGAGAACTATTCAAGGATGCTAATATTTTGACACTTCCGTCTTTGTATATTTATGAAAATATAATGTACGTACGGAAACACATGCACTTATTTAATAAAAAAAGTGTATCCTGTAGAATGGGCCGAGGTGACACGCTAGAGGTTCCTGTGTTTAGGTTGGCCATCAAATTTTATAACAAAATTCCTAAAAGTGTGACTCAAAAAACGGACATAGAATTGAACAAACTTGTCAAGAAGACATTTTAAGAAAAAGCGTATTATAAAATAGTTCATTACATAGAGGACAGAGATGTGTGGAAATAACTCTTACTCTGCACTTGCAATTCCCCTGGCTACCAAAATATGTGCTATTGCAATTAAATAATATAATTATTGTATACATGACATTATGTTATATGGCATTGAAAAAAAAGAAAGACCCCGGAGTTTCTTGCCGGTTCTTCTCTGAGAATGTCTTATTTTTTGAACCAGTGTAGATTTTGACATTCATAAGAGCTTTATACTAGCCTAAACTGAATAAAGAAATTTTGACTTTGACTAAAAGCACATCAGATTCCGGTTTTCTCTCTGCGAATTCTCTTTTACGACTTTCGGCTTACGTAACCGTTACGAAGCCGTTGTCGCCACAAACGGCAAAAGCGCCAATCCAGTCCATTACCATGGACACCTGATCTACATAAAACTTTTATCGCCTGCAAGCACAGCTTATCCGATGCCACGTTTTTCCAGAACCCCGTAAATAATCCTCCATTGGGCCTTTTCACTGATGCTTCCAACGCTCACATTGGTACCTGCTTACAATAGCAAATTAATGGTCAGTGGCAATCGCTGGCATTTTTCAGTAAAAAACTGACACCTCGTTAATCGGAATTGCCTGCCTATTATCGAACGCTCTTAGCGGAGTACGAAAACGTACAACACTTCCGCCATGTTATCGAGGTTTAGCATGCCATCATCTTTGCTGATCATAAACCTTTTCTGTACGCTTTTGTACAGCGCCGAGAAAAACTTCCTCCATCCCAACTCAACCAGGTGTCGTTCATCAGTCAATTTACCACATATATACGATATATTAAAGGGGAAGATTCTATCTCTTTAGAGGGAGATTACGCCGCCCTTGCAAAATCTCAGGACTTAGACACTGAATTTGCTGAGGGACGTGCCTCCACTTATCTAAATCACTATCGACATTTGGTGCGACAGTTCAACTGGTCGACCGCGACCTTATCTCACTCATCCATTCCGTCTAACAGCATTTGATCGACTGCATAACCTCAGTCACCCCGGTGTCCGGAGTTCCGTACGATTGGTGTCTGAGCGATTTGTGCCAAAGATGAACAAGAATTGTCGGGACTCGGCGCTTCAGTGCCAAAGCAGTAAAGTGGCTAGGCACGTAACCTGTTGGACAATTTACCTGTCCATCTCACAGATTCCGTCAGGTTCACATTGACATCATTGGTTTCTTACCGTATTCTAACGGTTTCACATATTGCCTCACCGCCATTGACGGGTTCACGCGGTGGCCAGTCTTGCCAATGTCCTCAATTACAACTGGGGAAGTAGCGAATACCTTCGTTGCGGGTTGGATAGCCCATTTCGGCGTACCCGCTATAATCACAATCGACCAGGGTCTACAGTTAGTGTCCGCCCTTTTCCAGCGATTATTGAATGTGTGCGTGACAAAACGGATTCGTACGACCGCTTATCATTCGTGTGCTAACGGGATGAAAGAGCGACTGCACCGCCAGTTAAAGGCTACGCTGACGTGTCATAACGAGTCCTGGTCCGAAGCACTACCTCTGGTAATGTTGGGAATGAGATCAGCACTTAAAGTGGATCTGAAGTATTCGTCGGCTGAACACGTTCATGGTGAGCCACTTCGCCTTCCAGGCGAGCTCATCGTGCCTGCAGATATTACCAGCTCTTCAACAGATGTCGTAGACTTCGTCACACAGTTTAAAAGCCGGATGGCTACATTACAGCCCGATGCCGCTTCGCGTCATACGAAAGCACCGTCATTCGTTTTTAAAGACCTGGCGAAAACCGAACCACCCTTGTGGTATCCCCATTTCTAGTGAATGAATGTAGTGAAGAAAAAGGAATCATTAAAATCGGTTCATAAACAAAGAAGTTACGGATCGTCTTGAGAACCTCCTCCCTTTTTTCGTAGGTTAAAATATATTCTGATAGTTCTTTATTTAGAGGTGATGAAACCACTGTGCAGAAGTTAGTTGAGATGGCATCCGAATCTACCACAGTACCACTTTTGTACCGTCAATCGACAGTTATCAAGTATCAATGTACTTTGATTTGGAAGACATTGTAGCTGGGGAAACTACTGGCCATATTTGATTAAGTGACTGACGTGACAATGCGATGAGCGTTAGGTGTAAAATGAAGATAAATATTATTAATATAAATCTTATTGAGTTCAGTAACATGGTACAATATATTGACAGTAGCTGCCATGGTCCTGGGTTCATATCCTAACAGAAGCAAGTATTTATGGAAAGCACAAAAGATTCATTTTCTAATCACCTTCTCACTACATTTGATCTCGATCCTTTTTCAAATGTCATAAATCTAGTATGTTAGACAAAATATCCGGTGTAAATGATATCTTCTAATTTAATAATTTAAGACGTTACCGTGTTCAAAATTAGTTAGGAATATACGAGTATCATCATTCGATTTATAACGCGGAAAAAGGTGGATATGTGTGGATTAGTTCGGTGCTCAGTTGTACTACTGTCATACATATATTTATATAAAATAGGAAAATCCTGTTTGTCTTTACAGCTATTGACTTGAATTTTACACAGGTGATATAACTGTGTAAAATTCAAGTCAATAGCTGTATAATATATTACCATACCTGTTTAACATAGTGGTTTGTGTTAGAGAACTAACACAAACCACTATGTTAAACGGATTTTATCGCGTTTTTTTTAGCTATTTGGTTCCCGATGTTTTTTTTTAATAGTTATAATATATGTTTACTACTTCACTTCACTTCACGTAGGTTTTTTTCAAAAACCTATCTAAAAAATCCAAAACTACGCAAACTTAGTCGCGGGTACATCTAGTTCCTAAATAAAAATAAAAGGGAGGAAGTTGTCAAGTCGACCCGTAACTTCTTTGTTTATGAACCGATTTTAATGATTCCTTTTTCACTAGAAATGGGGATACCGTAAGGGTGGTTCGGTTTTCGGTCAAGTTCTCATGATTATGGTCTATGAGAAAATCATCAAATTCTTAAATTCGTTTATGCATGTTTGGAGTTGCTGCGTTGAGATCAGTTTTTTGATTAAATAATGCAATTACTTACGGTTTTCGCAATATGCAGGAATCCGTCTAGGTAGGTACCACCCCAGGGTCAGTTATTCCGCCGTGAAGCAGTAGTATACAAACATTACTGTGTTTCGGTTTGAAGGGCACTGTGAGCTAGCGTAACCACTGGGCATATGAGACTTAAGAACCCATGTCTCAGGGTGATGGGCACAGTGAGGTGTCACAAATAAATTTTCTGGGTGACATAGCATTTTTTATGGGCAGACATTGCACTTACCATCAGGTGAATGTTTTGCTCGTTTCATCACTTTATGCTATAAAAAATATATATAAATAAATAAACAAAAACCAATTAATTAAAATTTTATTGTAGGCATGTACTCAGCGTATAGTTACTATTACAACTCGAGGAAGTACTCCTGCTTTCAATATTAAACTTATGGACGCTGTTTACGAAACTATGTTAGCTGTATGTAAACAACACCTAATACGAAGGGTTCAGGACGCCGGCTTTAGGTTTTGTTATTCATACAGTTCCTGTCTATTTCGAAATAAACAAATATATGTATACTTACTGCATAAGTTAAAAATTGTTTTCTCTATTCTATATTAATCTATTATTCTGTATTAACCTAAACTGGTTATCCCTACCATTCCCACCTTAAAATTTTTAATACTTTCTGATGTTATTCATGTAATAAAAGATGACAATTAACCGCCTCCTAGGTCGCAAACAGCCTTATTTACTATTACACACACCCACACACACATAACAAAACCTATTCAATCTTTAAGACAAATGATGCTTTATTATAATTTGTAGTTTCAATTTTTGTATGTTTGTTTGGTTGTAATGAATAAACTCAAAAACTGCAGAACCGATTTACAAAATTCTTTCACCTATATACTGCTACATTATCAGCGACTAACATGTCGTATTTAATTTTAAAAAAAAGTTGAGATCTCTACGAAAATTGCTATGATGTAACTCAAGGTAACAAAAATTTAGTAATAGAGGTTATTTGGCGTGCGCTGCAAAAAATATTGATGATAAATAAAATAATGTACTACAGTTTCATAGTATTCATCATTACTTACAAAAAAGTCCGCGAGGATATATGTCTAACTATTATAACTAGTCTGGCCATAAATACTGTTACATAAAAACTTTTCTTTTTTTCAACTTTTTAATTATTTTGAATTTGGAACACGTATATTATTTTAAAAACTTTTTTCGATTTTGCACCATTTCACATATTCCTTCGTGTTCATTATCAAATTACAATATGGAATGGGGTGTTAAAGAAAATAGGATTGCAGGGATCGCCTTGCACAAAGTGGGTATGGAGCCGTTGGTCATATTCCAGACACTTCAAAAGCTTGGTATCAGCCGTATGTTCGTATATCGTACTATCAACAGATACAACAACACTTCCTCTGTCGAAGACCAGAAAAGATCGGGGCGGCCGCGTGCTGTTAGAACTACAAAGGCTGTTAATGCTGTTAAAGCCAGAATTCGTCGAAACCCCATTAGGAAGCAAAAAAGTCGTGTGGTGTCGTGGGACACCAGATAGGAACGAAGTTACTTATTATAAAAATATTAATTTCAAGTTCTATTCGAGGCATAAAAAAATAATTATTCGGGTATACATTTTTTAATCATGATTTTATTATCGATAAAATAAAAAAAAACAACTACAAAATTATCTTAACATCTTTAATTTGTTTACAATGATTCATAAAAATATATAATTATATACAAAGAACAGCTATTTTATAGAGCGTTTCAAAGTTTTAAATAAAAAAAATGTTATTAAAATTACTAGTGGTTTGTAATATTAATAATATATTTTTTTAATTTAAAACTTTGAAACGCTCCTTATTGTTTATTGCAAGAGTAGGTAAGTAACTAATAGGTAGTCTAGTAGGCGAGCGTAGTTCGCTCCCTGGTAGCTCACACTGCGGCATTTATCTTACTTTTAGCATTTTTATACCTGTCGTAACTTCTAAACGATAGGTCCGATTCGAATAATTTAAAGAGGACTGTACATGTATATAACCAACCTTGACTATGAAACTATTTTGTAGGATAAGGATTAATATCATGATACGAATGTCATCATCTTTCGATTCTACTCGTGTTTTGATAGAATATTTTGAACAAAAAGTGGTTATTGTGACTTAACTATAGTAGTTAGACATATAGCCTCGCCGACCTTTTTTGTGAGTAATGATGAGTACTATGAAAATGTAGTACAATATTTTCTTTATCATTTATAGTTTTTGCAGCGCACGCCAAAATAATGACTTTTATCAGTAAATTTTTGATACCTTGAGTTACATCATAGCTATTTTCGTAGGGATCTCGTTTTTTGTTTAATAAAATACAACTCATGTTATTAGGTGATAATGTAGTTGTATATAAGTGAAAGAATTTTTAAAATCGGTGCAGTAGTTTTTGAGTTAAATCATTGCAAACAAACATATCTTTTCTCTTTATAATATTAGTACAGATAAAAATCTTACGCTTTTTTCTTTTAACGTTATGGACGTTTTTTGCCGGCTAGGGTACCCCTCCGCAACGCCCCATAATGAACTTCGTTCCAAAAATCATATCGCGAGAAATGAAGATTCCCGCTAGGACTCTGTCGCGTATTTTAAAACAAGACCTGAAGCTCGGTGCTTATCATCGATATACAGGACATGCCCTAAATCAATCTTTACAATTAAAGAGAGTGGATCGATCAAAACGCCTTCTGTTGCGATACGCAGGTGAAAGGCACAGAAATATCCTCTATATCGATAAAAAAAAATTCACGATTGAAGAACAGTACTATAAGCAAAATGATAAAGTGTACGCTCACAGTTCTAAAGAAGCTGCTCAAGTGGTCGGAAAGGTACAACGTGGTCATCATCCTGCGTCAGTGATGGTTTGGTGGGGCGTGTCTTATCAAGGCTTTGAGTCAAGGGCAAGGATTGAGTCTCTTAAAAAATCTTTGGAGCAAGCAGTGGCGAAATTTCCCTTGGAAACAGTGCGTAAATCCATAGAGTCGTGGCCAAACAGATTAAAGGCCTATATAAAAGCAAAAGGTGGCCATTTCGAATAGAATATTTTTTTTATGTTTTGCTGAGACTAATAAATATGTAGGTATACATTTTAGTAGATATTACATTATTTCATTATAAAAAATGCATTTTCATTTGTAACAGAACTTATGGCTGGACTAGGTAGTTAAGTCACAACAACCCAATCAAAAATGCCGCTGTGTAAGCGAACAGCCGTACGCTCGCCCGCGCTGTGCGCTAATGGACCAAGGTGTATTAATTATCTATTATTTTTTGTAAAGTAGAAACAATTGAATAGTGGTTTATAATTTTAAAACAAAACTTTGAAAATCTCTATGAAAAAAAAAACAGCGGCCGCGGTGTCTTTCGTACGCCGCGCCGCCGCCCGGCTTCCGGCGACTTGGGCATCATCGAGTTGCGCGGCTACCTTCACCCAGCGCTCGAGAGCGGCCGTTTTATTTCACATCACATCAATTATTGTTTATTAGGAAGCTTTGAGCCGCAAAACTTTCATGGCCTTATTCCCATAAATAAAACATTATTTTGTTAAAATAACGTAACCTTACTTGAACAGTTTCAGAGCCGACGATGAGAATAGTCGCTATAAAAAATGTTAGTATAGGGAATTGTTGTTGTTCTATTTGTCCAAATAAAGTACTAATTTATCTTTTTAATATCTATGTACCCGTGCGAAGCTGAGACGGATCGCTAGTGTGATATATAAATTAACTGTTATGAAATATATATTTTTTTCAAATATTACGCATTAAAAATTTAATAGAAAGCAAAATAAGTAAATATGCGGATATGCGGAAGAATTAGATTTGACGGTAACCTATTCATAATTTCATTGCGTTTCAATTTAAAATGTTATCGTATACTGTTTATAGGAGAAAGAAACGAGACTCGGAAAAAGCTCACGTGACGGTAAGTGCAACGTCTGCCCATCACAAATGCAGTGTCACTCAAACCTTCCTGTGTGGCACCGCACCGCACCCGTCCCATTAAGACACCAGTGTCTTAACTCTCATATGCCCAGTAATAGTACTAGTTAAGTGCCATTCAGACCACAACACCGTAATGTTTGCATACTACTGCTTGACGGCAGAGTAACTAGCCCTGCAGTACTACCTACCTAAACGAATTACTGTATTATAGGCATAATAGGTACCACCAGTACCACACGAGAAACTAAGTATATAAAAAATTAAAAAAAAATTAAAAAATAAATCTTATTTACTTTACCCAACTTTATACACGAAGCACATACATGTTATAATCTAGAGAGGGTGACAATTATAGATATTTGATAACAAACGTAACATATTACTTTAAATAACATTACGGAAAACAGTGACAACCAAGTCATCCAAAAAATGTTCTTTATTCTTTACGCTATAACGTGAAAATCAACGAAGACGGATTATTCACCCACAGAACACGTTTTCGACACAAGGCAATATCTTTTTTTTTTTATTTATTTTTGCGAGAGGAATGCTTGGCGAAACAGATTTATGAGACGAGTCTGAATGGGAAAGCCGGTAAAGGTCGACCTAGGCGCACGTATCACGATCAGATCGGAGAACTTTTGCGGAAAGGTCGCATTAAAAGTATCCGCAACCGACGAGCGTGTATGAAAACTGTAATGAAAGTAGAAGAAGCGAAAGGTGCGTGTCAGGATTGTAGCATGTGGAAAGATGTGGTCTCTGCCTATCCCAAGGGGAAAGAGGCGTGACTGTATGTATGTATGTTTTTTTTAAAGCTATGGTGCCGGGCAAATTTTATTCTATTATAGATATTTCTATTGCTAATCATCAAATTAAACTTATTTGTATTTAAGCCTCTACTGCTTTGATAGTTAGAATTTATTTGGACAAATTTTATAAAATATTTTATAATTATGCGAACGAAAAAAAAACATAGAAAGCTCTAGAAAATATACAAAGCTCTTATTATTCATATTTTAATAACTATTGCTTGTGTAAATTTAGATTATCTTACAAATTTTGCGCCCGCTGCTGACCAAAACAAATACATTATGCTTCTTTTACTTAAGCATTAAGCCTAGTCGGCTTTAATTCGTGTAATGTAATTCTTTATCAAATCACGAAAGATATTATGTCACATGTGTATATGTTGGTAATCCTTTATAATTGTCGATTATGCCAAGATGACTTATATTAAGGTTTTCCTATAGCTGTCATATAAAGAAGCTAGCAATAAATTGTGAATTTTAATACCTTAGACCTACCAAGCCATGTTAGGCAACGTCTGCCCCCCAATCTCAATCCCGTAGGTATTGTAAGAGTCGGGCAATGCTTGGAAAATCTCACAGTTTCCGATAGATATCGGAATAACGATCTCGAAAAGTGCCAGATCGAAAATACAGACCGGTGAGAGACGACGGCGTTTAAGGCGCGATTCGTCTGTCAATCCGCCTACGATCCGCCGTGGATTTTGAAGTTCAAATCTTAGTAATGCAATATGCAGTCTCTGTTTCACAATATATTAAATAATTATAAACGCTACCAACGTCACCTAACGCAGATAGATATAGGTAGTAATAAATCTAGGTAGGTACCACACCAGGGCCAGTTATTCTGCCGTGAAGCAGTAGTGTACAAACATTACTGTGTTTTGGTCTGAAGGGCACTGAGAGCTGGCGTAATCACTAATCATATGAGACTTAAGAACTGATGTCTCAAGGTGACGGGCGCAGTGTGGTGCTTCATATTCTGAGTAACACGGCATCTGTTATGGGCAAACGTTGCACTTACCATCAGGTGAACGTTTTGATCGTCTCGTCACTTTATAAAAAAAAAATTGTGCTTAGCAGTGTTTATTAGTGCAGTCATTTTATATTGTAACAAATACAAAACATCTTATTTACCACAATATTTAAGCACAGCAATGGTCCGAAAGTAGAGAAGCGTCTTTGATCGCTCTGGCATTCGCGGAAGTACTTTGTTAAGCGTATTCGTTGTTCTTAATTATTTTTTGATAATATTTCACCAATCAATAGTATTTCTTCTTGACTTTCACAGATTTTATGGTATTCAAAATGTTTAACTTAATTTTTACCAAATAAAATTTTATGTTATCCATATTTTATATAAAAATATTAAGTAACACAAAACGGTGTTTGCTTATGCAATATGATTTTGCTGATATTTGATATAAATTTCCCTTTATCCGCAAAGAAAATGTTTCACGCGAAGGTGGTCGCCTCAGTAATTCTAGTCTATAAATACATTAGAAATATAGTATACCTACGATGACGTTTTTGCTGATGTGTTTTGTGTTTTTGGCTTTTACAGCTTGTTCAGACGGACTTGGTTTGGTTTGACTCGAACGTAACCAATAGATAAGTTTAAAGAATTGTATTCATGAGATCATACTAGATCCACGAGTAGCCCGCTTTTATATTCAACACAAGTAATTTTAATTGAAAACCATAACCTTGACAATTTTCACGTAGGCGCGACAAATTTAATATGTACTCGCTATTTTAGGGCAAACATTTTGGGCTCAACATAATAAATGGGTAACCAAATTTAATCAATGTAATTAGTGTACTTAATAATACAATATTAGCTTTTTAATCACTTTTCTTACATTTACCGAGCCGTATTTCACAATTAAAATAGAATCATATTATTATTAGATACATTCGTGATAAAAATAGCGAATCGATATTTAAAATATTATATTAACTAGTGGTGGTAGGATTCCTATGCAGGAAACCGTCTAGGTGGTACCACCGCAGTCCATTCTGCCGTGAAGTAGCAGTGTGCAAGCATTGCTGTGTTCGGTCTGAAGGGCACTGAGAGCTAGTGTAATTACTGGGCATATGTGACTTATGAACTAATGTATCAGAGGGTCCGGCGCAGTGCACTGCCACAAAGAAATGTTCGGACTTATAATTTTTCATAAAAATTAAATTCACTCACATGAGAAAATTATTACTATTAATAGAATATGTAGAAATATTTTGGGCTACTCGTACAATAGTTACAACAAACTCAAATAACAAACAGAAACTATAAATTAGTAACAATACTTTTTAGAACAACAATATTTAAAAAAGAATAGCTAAATTTGTATATCATTGTTGGTTCATATTACGAGTTTAGTAAATATCAATATGCTGTAACACGGAATAAACTTATCTGGAACTGACTCATACTAACGTGCATGTTCTCAATTAATAAAATAATGTTTAAGTATCTCTTATAAGTAGTTATAGATTTTGCATCTCGTATATTTTTAGGTAATTTGTTATAAATTTGAGAACCTTCATACATTATATTTTTTTTCATACTTTGTACTTTATTTTATTATTTATCATTAAAGGAGTAAAATTTCCAATAATTTTGTTTTTGGGCGCCAGTATCATATAATTAATTTTAGTTATTAATATATTTTAAATAAAATTATTTATAACTAATGTTCTGGGACACATCGTTTATTGGTGAACGTTTTTCTCGGTGCGTCACTTTCTGCTATAAAGAAAAATATTATTAGATAATTATGGTAATTTTTGTCATCGTCAAATGTAATTTAAACATGTATAAACAAATTTTAATTATTATAATTCTGAACGAAGTTTCAGCAAATATCGTTCAGAAATATGATAACTGTGCTGATTTTTTAGTTAACAAATTTAATTACAGTAAAAAAGAGTTTCAAGCTAAAAAGGTATTTTCTTATAAGGTTTTTTACCATAGTAATATTTTTATACAAATTAAAATAATAGTCCTAACCCTTCACATGTAATTATCATATCTGGGTGTAGGCCTTTCCTAAGCTGAGAGGATTTACCGATGCTGGGAGGAATCGCAACGTTTGACAGGCACCTTAGATGCTGCTGCCAGTCTTCGATCTAAATCTGGAAATGATCAGGCATAATTGAAATGATTATTCCGCTGTCTGTCGGAGGTCACGTGATTTTTTAGGACTTTTACGACACCCGCGGGACCACACGGCGGATCCTAATTTATGACCAAAAACGATTGCAGGAGAGCGCGGGGTATTGAGAGTTAGCGGGTAATGGACGCTACTACAATTTAGGTACACAGGAATAGCAAAAGAACGACTTTGGCAATCGTCTGCCATGTTACACGATCGCTACTGGCTGCCTCAGTGGCATGCATTATGCGCCGACGAGCAGAAGTAGATTTTCTGAGTGACCGTTATAAAAACATATTATGTATTTCTTACAGTAATAGTAAGTAGCTGAAGTTTTACTATTTTGTTGTATCTTATGTTTATTGTTTGCCTATTTTTATAAATTTTTGAATGAAAGTGTAAAATTGTTTATATGTTAACGTGAGTTTATGTTATTTTCTATAATTCGAGATGTTTATCATTAGGGTAATGGAAGCTAGTAGCTAATTAGCGAGATATTCTTTCTTTAGAGCTAATAACTATAGATACTTCACAATGATGGGCGCCTTCACAAGCGCTACTACAATTCACGAAACAACCATTAGATCACTCGGCATACAATCATCACAAAACGACCAAATAAGAGACTTTCCACAGCCATCTACAATCTTTGTAGATATGATAAAAAATGTTTTAAGTCCTCGTACACAAATAATAAACAACTGTGCAAGGGATAATTAAACCCAGCACACTTGGAAATCCAGAGATTATGAGTGAGATAGAGAGATTATATGGACAGCTGTACACATCGCCGTTAGAGCCACACACTGGTGCGAGTTACGGAAGAGCAAAACTCGTCCGACACTATTCCGATGATATCCTGGACGTCAGTCTGAGCGAGATTAGTATGGCTCTCAAACAGCTCAAGCATAGGCCGGGTGAGGACGGAATTACAGCGGGGCGTCTGAAAACCGATACTTTTAGTCCTACAGAAGCTATTTAATTCCGTCATCCACGGCGGCGCTACGCCAGAAGCGTGGTTGTCCTGTTCTTCAAAAAGGGCGATAATGCCCTCTTGAAGAACTATAGACCGATGTCGCTTCTGAGCCGCGTCTTTTCTGTTTTAGTACCCAAAAGACCACATATATACCCTTCGCCAGATTGTACAAAAGACCGAAGAGTACAATCTCCCACTGTGTATGGCGTATGTGGACTATGAAATAGCCTTTGATTCCGTCGAAACTTGGGCGGTGCTACAGTCACTTCAACGGTGCCGAACTGACTGTTGGTATATTGAGGTGCTGCAGTGTTTGTACAATGAGGCTACGATGGCTATCCGAGTACAGAACCAGAGTATGAAACCGATCCAATTGCAGAAAAGTGTAAGACAGGGCGATGTCATATCCCCAAAACTCTTCACCGCTGCATTGGAAGATGCAAGGATACGGTAAGGTGCAAGGTATTAACATCAATGGCGAATACATCACTCACCTTCGATTTGCCGACGACATAGTCATACTGGCAGAACGCTGGCGGTGCTGGGCACTCAACAGTGTCTCCCAATGGGTAGGTCTCAAGAATAACATGACGAAGATCATGTCTATCGTCCATGTCACTCCTATACCGGTTGTTGTTGTGAACACTCGCTCAAAGTTGTTGACGAATATGTATACCTAGGACAGATTGACCGACTAGGTATGTCCAACTTCGACCAAGAGGTCAATCGACGGATCCAACTCGGCTGGGCAGCGTTCGGGAAACTGCGTCACGTCTTCTCGTCGAGTATACCTCAATGCTGCGGGCCGCATGAGGAAGCTCAGAGTCGCTCAGCGAGAATCAGATAAAATCGTAATAATGATATCCGCAATAGAACTAAAGTAACCGACATAGCCCTAAGGATTAGCAAACTGAAGTGGCAATGGGCCGACCATATTGCTCGTAGATCCGATAACCGTTGGGGAAGAAAGGTTCTCTAGTGTCCGTGTTTTGTGGCAATCTATGGGGAAGGCCTATTCTTTTTTTTTTGTATAAAGTGACGAAACGAGCAAAATGTTCACCTGATGGTAAGTGCAACGTCCGCCCACAACAAATGCCGTGTCACCCAGGATATTTCTGTGTGACACCACACTGCACCCGTCACCCTGAGACATCAGTTCTTAAGTCTCAAATGCCCAGTGATTACGCTAGCTCTCAATGCCCTTCAAACCGAAACACAGTAATGCTTGCACACTACTGCTTCACGGCAGAATAACTGGCCCTGGGGTGGTACCTACCTAGACGGATTCCTGCATAGGAATCCTACCACCAGTAAAGCCACCAGCCTATGTTCAACAGTGGGCTAAAATAGGCTGAAATGATGATGATGATGAACCTCATGAAAGATGTATTCGAACAAAAAAGAAAAAAAAAACCAGTAACAATTAAGAGATTCAAAAAAGAAAAACTTAGAAAAATATGAAACATAGTCAAAGAGTGAAGCTTCTAAAGAAAAGTTAAGGAAGGCAACTAGAAATTTGTTCCAAGATAATATCACGACTGACAAATCATCTATGCATGAATCTAATGTTTATGATGATGATTCTGAGTACTCAGGCGGAAGAATTATTGTTATTTGAAACGAAGTTGGTAAATTAAGTAATTATGGTATCGTTGTAGAACATGTCGAAATTGGGCTCTTTCAGAGTGTTTAAGTTGCGATGATCCCCATGACTACTGTATGCTTAGCTACGAAAGCTCTATTTTTCGTTGATTTTAATTTTTTTACTAATTTTAATTAGAGTGATGGCTCCCATTACTTACCCATATGAATGTTTTTTTGGCTCTCATAACCCGGTAGAGCAAAAGCAACATTCAAGAAAAATTTGATTTTATTTATTTCGAACTGATTTTATTAGCTTTTGTTTGCAAAATATTAAAGATAGATAACGAACTCATTAATGTCTGACATTGATAATTATATTAACATAAAGCCATCCTTTTTTGAACTTTCCGTTACATGGCTCCAATTCCCCCACTCTCCTCTAATTTGTTACTTTATTAATCATAAAACAGATTATATTTGAACACTTCGTGGGTATTTTAGATGATTCTATATCTATGATAAATGAATGAAGGTTAAATTAACGATCGGCTGTATGAAAACCCCTAGGACCGCTAGTGACGACACTTTCTTGGAAGTCTAATAGTAAAATAGATTAATAATATAAAAGCTTCGTACAATATGTTTATATGTATATGTAGCTATTTTTGATGATTGAGGAATTTTTAACAAGTTACTTGTCTGTATTTAAAATTACAGTGAGCATCATGATATGTTAAACATAAACCTAAGTAGATTTTTTTTTTAATAAATCAAAAAGTGCATTCGAACCTCAGTAATCAACTGTTCCGCAGTATAATAAAATGTATTTTCCATATGTCGATACTATATTATAATTGCGAATGGAACTCTCTCTGTCCCTGTCTGTTTGTTACCTTTTCACGGTTCAACTAAACCGATCTTGACGAAGTTTGGCACAGAGATAGCTTGCATACTGGAGACGGACACAGGATACATAAAATGGACGCGCACTACTACGCCCCTATAGAATATGTCGCGGCTTTACGACACGACGCCTTGACCTAATAATTCCCTCAGTCGGGATCTTACTTTACGCACGGACTGAAATCTTACGGAAAGGTACGACGTTCTGTTACCAACCCAATGATATTCACCGTGCGCAGATAACCTTCACTATCGGCGTCGCGACGCTAATAAGCCCGTCAACAAGCGGGACGGACGGTGGACGTATCACACTCGATACGCGGTGCACCTAACGCACACCACGTATGACTCTAACGTCCGTCCTCCTGGGAATGTGGAAGGTGCCCTATAGACGTTCTGTTTGTAAGACAGAGGTAAGACGCTGTTATTATTAGGAACACCACATTCCCTTCAAATAATTGTACCCATAGAACGCTGGCGGGAATTATAAGGCCGATACCGCGTTCCAAAGACGTTTATTCTGGCGAGAAACAATGATCGACGTTTCACAATGCTAGTATTCACTATACAATACTATTCACTATACAATACTATTCACTTTTTTCTTGCTGTTGTTGCTTCTTGGAGAGCTTCTTGTAGACTGATGAACCGCCGATGGTTTGGCTTTTTTTTGACGTCTTTGTCTAAAAGAGGCATCCCTCGCGGGGATGTAATTATCTATTGCTGCCACTAACGGGTTAGGGTGATCTTTTATTCGGTCGAAATGTCTTATCGACATTTCTTTGAAGTAAGCTGCTATGGTAGGGAGCTCAAGATCGCGGTGTAAATCTACGTTCCGCATGTAGTAAGGTGAGTCTGTGATACGACGCAGGAAGCGATTCTGAATCACTTGAAGTTTATTTATATGACTTTTGCGAGTGTGCGCAAAGGTGACTCCTGCGTAAGTCTTAATGGGACGTATGCAGGATTTATATACAAGCAGCTTATGTCTGAGGGACATTTTACTATGTTTATTAGTAAGATAGAAAAGGCGGCCGGAAACAAATGCCGCTTTATCTCTTACAGCTTTGATGTGTTTGGCGAAAGACAATCTATTGTCTAAAATTACACCTAAGTATTTGACATGAGACACCCAAGGGACGGGAGTATCGAATAATTTAATTTGTCTGCGATTAAGTCGCATAAGATTTTTTTGGTAGAGTAGTCTACTAAAAAGTACGGCTTGGCTTTTGTCGGGATTGACTTCGATTCTCCATTTCCGGAACCAATCACCTAGCGTGTTGGCTGCAGTTTGGAGTCGAATGCATATTCTCGATATATTGACATCGGATGCAAAAAGCGTGGTGTCGTCGGCGAATAGTGCCAGTTCGACTTTTTGATGTTTTGGTATATCGCTGGTGTACAGCGAGTATAGGATTGGAGAGAGAACGGATCCTTGAGGGACTCCGGCTCTCAGGGGTCTGCTGCTCGAGAGCGCCCCCTCGACTCTGTAGCGGAAGGAGCGATTCGACAAGTAGGCCTGTATGATGTGCACAAGCCTATCTGGCACCCCTAGGGAATACAGCTTATATAATAAGCCGGTGTGCCAGACTTTGTCAAAGGCCTTCGCCACGTCGAAGAAGAGGGCTCCCACGCAGTTTTTAGGACCTGCGGCGAGGCGCTCGAGTATGTGCTCCGTGAGGCGGTGCACTTGGAGGATGCACGAGTGTTTAGCTCGAAAGCCAAACTGCTCGTTCGGAATGAGATTAAGGGATTGAACGCTGTCCTTTAGCCTACTTTGGATCAGTCGTTCATAGATTTTCCCCAGACTGCTGAGGAGACTTATGGGCCTGTAGCTCGAGGCCTGGTTGCGCGGTTTATTTAGTTTCGGAATACCGATAACTATTGCCTCTTTCCGGGAAGGTGCAGCTGGCAAGTAGGGCATTGAAAATAGCCACTAACAATTGAATTAGTGGCAAGGGGAGGGACTTGATCACCCTATTAGAGACTCCGTCGGCGCCGGGCGCCTTACGAGTTTTGAGGTTTTTGACTATCGTCTTAACCTCATCAACTGTGGCGGGTGGCAGCGGGTCACCCGCTGGTGGCAGTGGCAATTTACGGGCCACTTCCTCTTCCACCTTCTGAAGGTGGAGGGGGTCGGTTGGCTGGGAGCTGAGAGAGCATTGAAGCTCTAGGCTGTCTGCCAAGCAATCTGCCTTTTCGGTATCCTCAAAGGCTAGGCTGCCATCGGAGCGTATCAGAGGAGGCATCGTTGCGACCGTTTCTGACTTCATACGTCTCGCCAGAGCCCAGAATGCGGTGTGGGATGGCGTGATGTCTTTCATCAGCCTGTCCCAACGACTACCTCTGAGTTCGGCCATGCGCTCTTTAACCTCCCTTTGGAGGTGGCGCATTCTGACGCGATTTGCGACAGACCGGTATCTGGAATAAGCTCTTATGGAGCTGTTTTTCTCTGTCATCAGCTGTCTGAGCTCCTGTGGCAGTTCAAAGCGACGATCACTCGCCACCGTGACCTGCTTCGAGGAGTCTCTGACAACTGTATTAACATGAGCGGTGAAACGGTTCGCGGCCAGAAGGGCCACTTCCGGGGTGTCTAAGATGTCAGGGATGGCATCTAGATCGGGAGTACGCATAGACTCGAGGCTAGATTCGAGTTTACGCCAGTCCGTTACGGTTTTGGTTCGAGTGACCTCACCGTCGGACTGTCCTAATTTCATAATGACCGGGCGATGGTCTGAATTTAATTCGTGATGCACCGTTAAGGAGCGCAGCGGTAATGCTACGCTCTTCAACAGTGCAATATCTAAAATGTCCGGAGACTGATTGTGTTCTATGGGCACCCTAGTAGGTTCTAGGGGGCCTATTATATCAAAATTAAGTCTAGAACTAAGGTCGAATAATATGCGACCGTTAGCGTTATCCTTCGCCGAATTCCAGGCCGAATGTTTACTATTTAGGTCACCCGCCAAAATCACCGAGTCGCTCGCGTTAAGTAGCGACTCGATGTCGCCCCTTAATAAGGTTTTTTTCGGCGGTTGATATACAGAAGCTACTGTGACGGAGTGATGGTCCGTCATAGCGATTCTGCACAAGGAAGCCTCTAAATTGATTAGAGTTGGAGTGTCTATCGGTATGCAGTGCAAGGACGCCTTGTAATAAATTAGAGTCCCGCCTCCACGCTTGTTGGGGCGGTCGTGCCTAATTATTTTATAATTGGCGATGCGCGGATTTGCCATGCTAGGTTTTAAGAATGTCTCTTGCGCTAACAATACATCTATTTGATGAGCGGTGAGAAAGTCACTCAACTCATCTCTTTGTTTTTTAAGGCCGTTGGCATTAAAAAAGGCGACAGCCAAAGAACGGGGTTTGATCCTAGGTCGTGCGTCCATTAAGAATCAATAAAATAAAATAAAATTAGCTTAGGAGTTATAACTCCAGTTTTGTAGCGTAAGCTACTACTTAAGTGTTTTTATAGTTACGTGAATAGCCTATTTGGCTTTATAATTTTTTATAGCGTCAATGACACCAAAGTGGTCGATTGACGCTTGTAGTCGCTCGTGTCCGGAGCGCGCGGTGCGCAGTTTATGGGCGAACAAACGAAGTTCGTCCATGTCTACACAGTTTAGGAAGTCGCTAATTAAATCGAAGTCTTCCTGTAGACCTGAGGTCTGTTTTTTACCGCCGTTGTTATTTGGCGGGGGGACCGCCGCTCGCCGCGCGGAAGGCGCGGGGGGCGGGGGTTGAGCCGCCGCCGGTCGCGCAGAGGGCGCGGGGGACGGGGGGAGGTGACGCTTACTCGCAGCCTGGACCATAGGCAGAGGCTTGGTCCAGGCATTCGTCTTTGGGGGAGGTGCTGGGGTCACAGTGGGCCCCTTAGTCGACCTACTTGCGGAGGGTGCGGGTGCGGGGGGGGTTCGTCTTGTTTGACGCCCCTCGCCTCGCGTTCCTCTTTCCACCGCGACGCCGCTTGCCGTGCGGAGCTTTGGGGCACCCGCGATAATTCGCGGGGTGTCCCTCCCCCCCGCAGAGCACGCAGCTCGGCGGGTCCGCGGAGTCTGGAGCGCGGTTGCAGTCTACCGTCGCGTGTCCGCCGACGCATTTGACGCATCGGGGGCTCGCGAAACAGTTCCGCGCTGAATGGCCATAAAGTTGGCACCTATGGCATTGGCCTGGTGAGGTGCGCTTACGCGGCGCCTCGACAGTTATGCCTGACAAATGACATACGCTGCGTATGTCAAAGATTTTTTTGCCTTCCGGCGTTAGTTCAAGGTGAACTAGCACCAGATTGTAGGCTGCCTTAGTCCGCATGTTAGTCATGCGGTGAACCTGAAGGGCTGGGAATCCTTGGGACTAAAGGTCCTCCAGGATAAAATTAGTGTCTAGTTCGCGAGGAACGCCGCGAATAACTACACGGAGGATACGTTCCTCCTCAAGCGCGTAAGTATGAAAGTTAATTCGCCGCTCGCTCAACCATTTGGTGAGCGCGCGGTGATTGTCAGGTGTCGAAACCTGGACACTGATACCATTGGCGGTTGGTTTTGCCTTTGTAAAGTGGATGCGCTTCTCATTGAGCGCACCCGAAATCTCTACCCACGCCGCCTTATCCTGTAGTACTACAGGGGGAGGTGCGCGGGGGGTTTGAGGTTTACCGGCCTCTTGAGAGGGCGCGGTGTCCATAGGGACTGCTTTAGGGGCCGCGGGAGCCTTTTTAGCCTTGATCTTAGGCCGTGGCGTCGCGGCTGCTACTTTGCGGGGGGGCCGGCTTTCGGCCTCCTTCCTCTGCCGACGCTTACGTCCGGTGACGACGGTGAAGTCGTCGTCTCCGGTTGCCTTTGCGGCGTCGATTTCGGTCGACTCAGTCGACGGAGAGCTTCCCGGTAGGTCGGAGTAATAAGCTAACTCCGAAGTCGCGCGGGAGCACGAGGAGGCGCGCGATGTAGCGCGCGACGATGCCGACGAACATCCCGACATGCGGTCCGGCGACGGCGAATTGCGCTGCGAAGCCCTACGGGCTAGCGCGGCTGCCACAGAGGGCGGCCGAGTCTGCTTTTGCAGGCCAGAGGGGCCTGCAACGGCAGGGGGGGCCCAGAGGGGGCCGAGGGGCCCGAGTTTTGCGCCCGGAGGGGGCGGACGGGCCTGAGGGGCCGGAGGGGCCTAACGGCCGTTTTTGATTTCCGGCTGTTGAAGCCGGAGGGAGGGAGGCCGGTGCTTTGACTCCGGCTCCACCCAGGAGGGCGATGAACGCTTCCTCCAACGTTTTGCCGGGAAAGTTTGCCGCCAGCAGACGGCCATCTTCCGGCCCTAAAGCCTGCTCCTGGGCCATACCGGACCCAGGGGGCTTTCCTACACACGCACTATCACAACACTAGCACTATTGCGCGCACTGAGCCGTGGACTCCCTACCTTTCGGCAGGGAGGTGTGTAAATAAGGTGTGAGTGTGCCTATGAGCGAGTGTATGTACTTACGATTTTATCGGCGACGATGAAACGTCGCGAAGGGAGCCCGCTATCTCCTACACAACAGTCGGGGACCCGCTTAAGCGGGGCCCGAAGAACACGGTCGTCTGAGACGACCGCCTAGACGAGTTGAGACGCCAGGGACGCACACCTCCAGGCCGGGAACTAACAACGCGACTAGAGAGCGCGAAGACGTTTTTTCGTTCTTATGACACGTCAGTCTCATAAGAGAACATCGGTGCGAATGTATTGGATGGTTTGGCCGCCAGAGCGCCGACTTTTATAGCCGCGGCGACCGTTGTCCTGCTCCCACATCTCGCTGTCCCTCTCCTTCGCCGAGGAACTATTCAACAAAACATAAAATCCCTAATTTTCCTAACTTATACAATCCTAGTAGCTATAATTATTATGAATTACGAAACTTTAATTCAAAATTTATCAAATCAACTTTATACAAAGCTAGGAAACTCATTGGGTTTTACGTAAATCGTCTTTTAAAATTTGATGGAATCGCGATGTCCGTGCCGATCCGCTGTTGCTCTCCCTCGCGAGTTCTTGCACCATTGTTGAACGGGGTCACTCTCGCGAGGAGTGGGCGTGGCCTATTTGCTTACGTCGCTAACAATACATTTTATCCCAACAGTTCAAATAGTTGCCACGGGATATTTATAAAACCTATATAGATGTGGGCATCATATAGTTATCCATACTAATATTATAAATGCGAAAGTAACTATCTCTGTCCCTCTGTCTGTTTGTTACCTTTTCACGATTCAACCGCTGGACCGATCTTGACGAAGTAGGGCACAGATATAGCTTGCATCCTAGAGACGGACACATTTTATCCCAAAAGATCAAATATTAGTAGTTCCCACGGGATATTTGGAAAACCCATATCCACGCGGGCGAAGTCACGGGCATCAGCTAGTCTATAATAATTACAAAAGTTTTTATGTCAATCAAGCAGTTTTTGCGGCTAACTTGAGTTTTTGAAGAAGACCAATTATTTTCTTCTTATGACTATTAGTATTATATTATACAAGGGAATTACATTGTTATGGTTATTAATTTTGTTAAGACAAATAAAACTTGATTAAGAAATCTTACGAAGTCTCGTCAGGGAATATTTATTTTAGTATAGAAAATATAATAAATAAAGACAAGGCTCCTCTCGGATTGAGAAAATATAAAAGCCCTGCTGTGGGAAGGGTGGATGATGTTATAGCATTATTACAATGACGGTTGGGCTGAACGGTGTAAGTAAGTAGAAAAATAAGGACTGTATCGCGCGTGCATTTTACAAAAAAATTGCAACATACACGAGCACCCAGACCTGAAACAAGTATTTGTAGGCCATATAAATATTATTTCCGTGTGGGAATCGAACCCGTGACCTGTGAACCTGCCCTGAACCTGCCCTGCGACAACTGAAAACCGCAAACTTAAACATGCCAGTTTAACAAGTAAATAAATTAATAATAAAGTAAAAGTAAATTTAATAAAACAATTCCTTAGTAATATATTTTTACAAAGATGTGACAAACTATGAGCTCTACATTTTTGCTGTATCGATCCACACAGTGAATGTTAGAGCTAATTCTCGAGCCTGCGCGGCATTGGTTTCATCTTTAGGCTACTTCTTAAGCTACTGTCCTCTGGTTATAACAAAAATTTCCAATACAAAGCAATTGTTATATAAGAAAAAATATTTTCAATAAATATTATTCGTACCATTTCATGTTTACTTTTTTCATATTTTATTTTCAGTATAATATATCTATCTAATGCTCGTGAAGTAGCCGCAAAAATAAGATACTACTGTTCTTATTTTCATGAAATTTCAAGCCTGCAAGTGATGCAAAAAAAAATTAGTGTATTTTTATTACACCTGTGTATTAATATATTATTTTTTTTTATCAAAGACAGTAAAGCCGCCTAATTCATTTCATGCGTAGGATCTATTGTATTACGTACTATATTAATAAAACAGCAAATAATCAGAAGATGTTCATGAAAACGACGTCAAGCAGGCAAAAACACAGGAGAGATGTCTACTTTAGACGTTCTTATTATCTGGGTGTAATAGTGATCGCTTTCGGGTTACGCTTTATTTTTGGTCCGGACTATTTTTTCTAATGGATTTGGACGCTTATTAGGGAAAGAATTAGGAAATATGAACGCGACTGCTGCACATTTGTGAAACAACGCAAGTGGCATGGGCACTTTGCAGTACCCATGGCCACAGAGAGGAATCGAAGGTTATAAGGTTTATGTTTAATAATTTTGGCCCGATCTACGAAAAACTAAGTTACAGTATCTTGAAGTATTGCAGTGGTATGCTTGGTTTTAGATTTAATTTTATCATCATCTTCGGGAAAAAAAAATATTCAACGCGATAAAACATGTACATCTTAGTTATATTCAATCAGAAAAAATGTTCGTTTGTTTAGGATAGCCCACTGCTGGATGAAGTGAAAACTATGTTCTACAGTAGAACGGTGGTGATGATGATAATAATGAAACTTTGATTTTACACGAAGAAGTCGTGTCAATTCATTGTACAGAACCGTACTTCATTAACGTTCTTTTGTTATGTATGTAAGGTTCAGAGTTCGCGCAGGATAGAAGCAAGTGGCGTGCTCTCATATCGAACAAGATGTACTTCGGAGTCGCTAGGCTTTATAGAGCGCTGTCTAAGAAGTCAACCCATTTAGTGGCAATGTGACTCATTATTTGCATCTTCGGTAGCACAGTTTAGCTACTTGTTATTATTTTTTATTGAACATAGTGACGATACGAGCAAAACGTTCACTGATGGTAAGTGCAACGTCCGCCCGTAGCCAATGCTGTGTCCTAGTGGTCAGAGTACCTGACTTCTAAGCCGCGGGTCCTGCGTTCGACCACCAGTAAAAGTGTTTGTTTGATTATTAACCATTTAAGACCATAAAGAAGGCCTGCCATCAGTGCAATTTCATTTTATGAAAATAAAAACATGATGATGATGATAATAAATGATGATAAAAAAATGAAAAAAAAACAATAATCCTTTTGAAGTGTATATATATTTTGCGTTAATTTTTTTTTAAATGTTCTATTGAAATATAGAATTTATTTCTCATTATGACAGTAATAACAGTAATTGAAAAAACTTTATTTTTCTAATTTACGGCAGTATCACAAGCCTTCCATTGTTGCAAAAGAATAGCTAATATCTTGCATTCAGAATAAAGGAATTTACGTCGTTTTACTCTCTACGGTCTAACAGACAAGCATTTTCAAAAAGCAATTGGAACGAATAGCTCGTGGCGCAAAGTAATTTACTCCAGCTATTGCGGTAGATAAATTGAACACAAAAAGTTGAATGTGTTTTGCTAAAACTAACAAAAAAATAGGCCGACTGCAGTTGAGGTAGATTTGAATGAAAACCACGTTAAATCCAATGTTGTGTAGGACGTGTTTCTTCGGGTTTAGTAACGTACTCGTATTTACGTAAAATGGCAGCAATGACGCTCTCCAAAGAGCGCTTTCAAAGAGGTTTACCTTTACCATCAGGCATTCCCACTCCTGATGATGATACAAAGCAATGGTTTTTAATTAAGATTTAGTAAGTCAGCTTTTGTATGGAGAGCCTCACTTCCAGCAGTGGATTATGATGATGAAGTAGTAATATCATGTTTTAGAAAAGTCCTAGTCGGCAAAGTTTTACACGCAGCGTAATTCCGAATTAAAATTAACTTTTTCTGCACAACAAACTGACAAGGACAAAGCCTTCGACTGAATTTAAAAACTATCAGAATCTAACAAAAAATAAGTGGGGCTAACGTCTAAGCTAGCTTTCGAAGCTGCCTTCATACTTATAAAAAATGTTTTATTACCTTCTGTTATGCACTCATTTTGGAAAACGTTTTAAATAAAGCAAACATTCTTGTTGTGAGCTAATAATTTAGACTGTCCTAAGTCCTGGAAGTGAAAAAAGTTAATTTGCAGAATTCACAAGAAAATTAAAACAAGGCAATACTCATCGTATTGTCTCGTTATGGAATTGTTCCCACTGCCTTTCCGCAATAGTACTAAAGGCAGACTACTGTCAATACAAATAATTATAACAAAGGAAGAATATAGAGATCGACTTGTTAATGAGCATAGTGTTAAGGCTTTTCAGTGACTTTTTTATCGAAGAAAGGCACGAGATGAGCAAAACGGTGATCTGATGGTAAGTGCAACGTCCGCCCATAGAAAATGCTGTGTCACCCAGATTATTTTTGTGTGGCACCACACTGCGTCCGTCTCCCTGATGTCAGCTCTTAAATCTCGTATGCCCAGTGATTACACTAGCTCTCAGTGCCCTTGAGACGGCCTACTTGCCTCTTCTGCTTCACGGCAGAATAACTGGCCCTGCTACTCTGCCATAAATTCTTTATCATTGGCAAATGACCGTATCGTCATCTTTCAATGCAGCTCTGAAGAATTTCGAGGACATATATACAAACATATATAAAAGCTATATCTCATAAAAGTATAAGTTATAGCCTATAAATGTCCGATGGTTTCCTTCACCGTAGAGCACGTTGTAAATATGCACTTAAAATTTCAGAAAATTTTAGAGGTAACGGCTCCGGGTATAGAACTCAGGTCACTTGCGTACTTCCATATCTTATACCTTTCTGTAATTGAATTGGTTTCTTACTCTGATTTTTTACTCGGATATCTATCGTAATTTTATTGTAAACATAAGCACTTCGATATACTCACATTCGATCTATACCAGTTGAATAAACGTCACTTTTAATAGATCGAAAGTTTTCCTATCGTAGTCGTGGCCACTGTAGGTTTTACCTATTGACCAAGTTCCATTCCAAACGCAAAACATAATTCAGCACGGAGACGTTACTAAGCAGATTCTTGTGTGATTTAAACTTTATTTCTTAAAAATAACTCCGATTCATCGATACTGTGATTGGTTGCTTAATTTAATTAATTTTGAATTTTATGATCCTTCTTACTTTAGAAAGTAAATTGTTAGCAAAGGTCTTCAAAAAACTTCATAACAAGTTCCAGTAATGAGATTTATTTGTTATGTAACTTATTTGCCAGTGAGGCAACTTAAGACTAATTCCAAAGCAAGTTAACATAATATGACCCAAATTTCATTTTATCTCTCCCTTTACAAAGTCTTGAAAATGAATGGAAGATAGAAACTTAATTTACAAGTTGTAAAGTTATTACATACCGTTTTAAATTCTACCCGAATTTACTCATAACAATGACAATGGTTAGATTTATTAGTCTATTGCATACTATTAGCATATTTGAAACCTCCATAACGAATTTGTAAAAAAACGTACGGTTTTTAGAAATTAGTTCCTTATTCCGAAGTATTCCACATAAATTATACAAAACATAAAAATATATATTGAAGGACAGACAACAGATATGATGTCGTTCGTATGTGACGAGTTAACTTTTCAAGTGCTACCAACGTTTGTAACAATCCTAGAATTCACGATATATATATAGAGTATAATAAGTACCAATTGGATTTTTAAGAGTGGGGCGAACGAGCAAGTGGCTCACCTGATCGTAAGTGATGAGCGCCGCCCATGAACAAGCGCTCGAAACGTCGGGTAATAAGTAGTTAATATTAACGCGATAAAATCCGTAAAATATTGTTTTTATTAAATGTGTAATATTCGCGTTAATATAAGAAATAATTATAACAATCGGAGATCTGAATGCAATATTCTTTATTGCACTGCAAACGAGGCGTAGGCGTGATATCGCTAATATTGATTGTTTTTTACAAAGTTACACCGAGAATTTAACCTTCAGTTCCATATATTTACCTAGAAATAGGAAGCAAACGACATTCATAAATGAGAAACAGATTAAATTAATCACTTTGTCACCTCGGATCTATCTAAATCTGATATTGAAATTATCAATATTATTTATCACCGCGATAAGCAGAAGATTAAAGTACAATTAGAAATTAAGTTGATATCGAATTGAGTAAATACTCGAGAAAAATCCATGCTTCCATATTGGCCTATTTCAGTACGGCAAAACGACAACAAAAAAAAATAAACAAAATTAAATCTTCGAAATTAAAGAAGTAGTGTACTCAGCAGTGGGATATTTACATGCTGTTACTTTTTCTAAACTTTTTTTTTAATTAAAATACGTTACAAAATGTTTGTTATTGCCGTAATTTGTGTTGAATGTACGAGTACTTACTCTACTTATAACATTATGCTTAAATAGCTCTGTCTCTCTCTGTCTGTTTGTTACCTTTTAACGATTCAACCGTTGAACCGATCTTGACGAAATTTGGCACAGAGATAGCTTGCAACCTGGAAATGGACATAAGATACTGTTTGTCTCTGAAAATTAACTAGTTCCCACGGGATAATTACAAAACCTATTTTTACGCGGACAAAGTCGCAGGCATCTGCTAAATAATTTATAATTTCTCTTTTAATGTATTATTTAGTTTCTTTTGATGGAGTGATAAAGTATACTTCACGCTGCCTTCAATAATCTCGGCACGTCTCATAACGCGAAGACGTTAAACGTGCTCTATTATCTCTAAAAATGTTCTTCAATTCATCATTCACTTTAAATTTTAATGTCTGTTACACTCTCATCGATAATCACAAATGAGATGAATCTAGAACCATCATGTATATAATATATTAAACTTTAATTCTGATCTAAATTTAAATCGATAAATTTACTTAAAACTAAATATTTTATTACAAGAAACCCGTACTGTCAGTTATGTTGTATGAAACCCCGTAAACAATATAACTTTTGAAAAACTTACTACTTAATGGGCTAGTGCTATATATGGTACTACAGTCGACCAGACTTGAGCTTTATGGACTTTAACAAGGACTCCCAGCTTCCTTGCAGCCGATTTCAGTTTTTTGGTTTTGTTAATATACGTATAATGGCGGCAACGTGGTTAGCCACACGCCACGTCTCGTTTCCCGCGATGGGTCACGTAGAGTGGCCTCTGCGATACCCTTATGTGGGAGGAAGGCGTGACTGTATGTATGTAATAGTAACACCAAATTAACATTGTTGCAGGAAAATTTTACACATGTTCTCATAATTTTTATTATTGTTTTTGATGCACGCTGTCCGGTAGAGAAGCATGGCACCTACACTATTATAGTATTGTACGGACAGCCTTTATTCGTGCAGAACAACAATATAATGTGCAATGCTGTCACCATTCTACTCGTCGGAACGCAATGGGAAATAAGTTTTTTTTGACTCTTACCAAAATGGCGGCGACGTGTTTCGCCACCGACGGTCTCGTTTACGTTACTAATAGCGTCAGCAGTAATAAAAATAATATATAGACTAAGGATTACAGAACCTATATAACAATATATAAAAAACAGAAATTATGTTCCATACATATTACGTAAATATTGTATATTCGAATTACGATTACGATATATAGATTAAGCTAGCTCGGTTACTACAATGACTTATGATTTGATATGTTTCTGTGTTAAGACTAATAAATATTACTTAAAAAGATTATTAGTATACTGAATTCACGGATAATATTATTAATATACTGAATTCACGAATTACTTCATAAAACTGAATTAATGTTTGTATGCAAAAGTTTATGTAATTACATATTCTGGTAAAAATAACTATAGACAACAAATATGTGCTCGTGGTTAAAAGTATAAAACAATATATTTTAACACACATATCAAATTTAAAGTCGGGCACGAAATCACGAAGGGACAAAGGTCATCAGTAAAACATTTTTTATGAGACCGGATCTGGTCACGTCTTTTTAATAAATCAAAGAGCTACGTGACGTCTCTATAGGTGAAAATGTCCCTAAACTCCTTACCTCAGTGCTTTTAAAATTATTTCTTATCGATAATTGACCAACTGTACCTTTTCTTCCTCTTCCTTGTCATCATCTGTTGTACAGAACACATTTAAAAAGTTATGAGTTATCAATGGTCTAGGTCAAAAACAGCTTAATGAATGAAAATGTATTATGGACTTTACTAATACAATAAAACAGATAAAATACATTATAACAGATTTGGCAGACTATGTTACCAAAGAAAACTAACTAACGCTACTTCACTCTCCGTCTGAGACTGGAAGTAGCAGTGAGCGTGGAGATCTGGAGCCTTCAGGTTATGTTGTGCAGGGTATAGAGACATCTAGAGACAGTGTCGGAACCGCAAGAGCGGCCTGAGGAGAGTAGGCCTGCCGTTGATAATCTTTAGTGTCTGAGAGACGTGGCAGCACTCGGTGTGCCACGTCTCTCAGACACTAAAGACAAAGACAGGGAAATTACTCCCTTAAAATCCCTTGGCGCGAAGATGCATAGTATTTAAGTTATGATATTTTTTTGTAACATCATTACCTCACTTTTTTGTCTATAAATCTTACTTTCTGACATCTTGGTAGAGTTTAGATGAAGGAACGGGGACTCTAAATTACCTTCTTAAGCTAACGCCCCTTCCCTTCCCTAATATTTATTTTTCTAAAATTATTACCTCACTTTTTGTGCCCAAGAATTTCTGCTTACATACAACGCTGTTATTATATTTATCAGTTTCTTTTTTATCTTGAACTAAATAATTAACTGATTATGAAAATAAAACAACCAAGTTTTTTAATTCAAAATATACTTTAAGCTTTATAAACATGATTAATTGCTCTGAATAACTCTGCAAACGCATCTTTTTTTTATTTTTATATATTTCTTCTCCACAAATACTCGATTATTATGTCCCCAAAGTGTTAAGGGTTATAAATGTAAGGATTTCTCGGTACGGTCAGAAGACTCGCTAGTCGGCCCTGAATGTGTATGGCATACTTAACCTTGCACCGCTCGGGACTCGCTGACGAGGCGTTACGTTTAGTTTCACCTATTTTTAATGTGTTTCTAAGCTTGCTAACTAACACAGTATGTAAAATTGACAGAATAACGTTTCATTTCACGCATATTCTGTATGTTTAGTGTTTATCATAACTATTTAAATCCGCGCATCCAGTAATAAAATATAGCCCAGCAAGCCAGCAAGTAAAGTACTTAGAGCAGCATAAAATTTAGAAGTCCGACAGTAAAACCCAACCCCAAGTGGCGGTTATTAAAAAATTAATGTAGATCATCATCGTTACAATAAAGTTTTAAAGCAAAAGCAGCAGTTGAAGTCAGACCTTCCAACAAAATGGTTGTGTATTTGTGTATTTATATAGTTACTCATTCAACATTAAATTTTGAAAATGAATACCTCACCTATTCGAAAGAATAAAAGTGGATCTCCATGGCGGAGAGAGACGCATAATTTACGATGTTTATAAGTACTTTAAACTGTATGATTTAAATGCGACTGTGGAGAGCACAGTAATAAAAACAGCAAGTGCATGCGGTGTGTCCGAAAATAGTGTTTAAAAAATTATTAAAGAACCAAAGGATACTAACACATTAAAATAACCCGTGAAAAAAGAGCTCGACATCCACGGTCAATAAATAAGTGATTTAAGTAATTTTAAGACAATTTATTTCCATTAAACTTAATTAAATATTTCAAAAAAATTGTTTGAATTTTTACTCCACTGTGAATGACTCACTATTTTCTAAACGCGAAGGGACTAACACGTACACATTACTGCAAGTACAAGTTACTAGAGAGTTAAGTTTAACCTCTGAGGGACTAACCATTGTCCACTGATAAATGGATGTCTGTTTGGATTTACAACTTTTTGTTCCTATTGGCGATAACCTCGATGACTTCACGCATGATCATTTTTCAATCATCATCAGCATCGTTTTACCCCATCACCAGTCCACTGCTCAACATAGGCCAAACTTTGTAGACCTCATTTTTTTGGGGGGATTTTGCCATAATTAATCGGATAACTAAAATTATGCAATGGAAATGTTTTGCAGCCTTTTATTTTTTCCAGACTTTGTACGATTTATAAGCGATTTGGCTCTAATTTCTCTCGTTAGATATAAACAGTACATTCGTTTAATATGAGTTCTACCCAACATATTGAATAATGTAATAAGCCTATGTTTATATGGTAGCGTGTGCTGCATGTATTGGGTACAAATAATGACCATTACGAAAATTTTAAAGGATAACTAACACTTAAACTAACTAACTAACACTTTCAATAAATGTGGCTTTATCAATAGTACATAATATATTATCCGTATGACTAACATCGCTCTATCCAATTTAACACTTAAATACAATCTATTTGAAGTAGGCCCAAAAATTATACGTTATATAAAATAAAAAATAACGTCTTTGCCTAACTAAATTTGTTATAATTTTATGTCTGTAAATTTCCGTTCCTTGAAGTAAACGGAATAAATCTAGAGGGGTATCAATCACCAAACACTCATAAAAATGGTTCCTTCATTCAGGTTTGAGATAGAAAATAAGAAATATCTATGCAAATCTGTTTCGTTGAATAAAACCTTCGCCACGTAATTGAGTTCGTCCCAACACTCCGATTACGACTTTCAATCGAATTGTTAAGCGAATTGACTTTACCAGGGAATACTTTTTTACCCTTATTCACTTAAGTAAAATAAAATAATAAATTTTCACATTCTCAAAATGAGCTTTAGAAATGCATAAGCATATTGACTTTTTATAATTATAAATAAATGTATTTTTAACCTCAGCATTATTTATTTTAAAATAATCTTTGAAATTAAAAAATTGAACAATAAACCTCATAATTTTCGAGTGATATTCAATTTTGAAAATAGCCTACGATTATCATATTTAAATTAGCAAACGAAATTGAGCTTTTCTAGTTTATTTCTTAACAATATTTTAATCTTTTATTTCATACATAAGAAAATATTTTTCGTTTTCAATCCCCAGATTGGCAATTACGCGATCATGAACATTGAAAAATATCAAATACTCAAAAATATTGAGAATTGTAGCGAAATATCACCCGCCGACTTCTTCCGAGATAGGTTGTTAGTATCCTAAAATCCTGTACTTTGCTATACAAAAGCAAAATAATAGGTTTTCTATTCTTCAATATGCTTTACCGTCTTTTCTCTGATAGCGACCGAAATTTCTTCTAATTGTGTTCATTAGTCGATACATCACAAACGTTTAACTAAGGACTATTGTTAGCAGCTTAAAGACAAGAACGGTGACTTTTATGTCTTTCGTGCGTCTTTCAGGAGTGTTGAAGTACTGGTCCCCACACTTATGTACGGTAGTGAATAGCATCTAACAGAAGAAGCATAAAAATAAGATAAATGCTGTTGAAATGAAAAGTTTGAGAAGTATAGCTGGAGTGACTTTGATGGACAAACTGAGAAACAACGTGATAGGAGAACGTTGCGGTGTAGTAGAAGATGTAGTGACAAAGATAGAGAAAAGGATGCTTAGATGGTTTGGACACTTAGAGAGGATGGATGAAAGAGGATTGACGAAACAGATTTATGAGGCGAGTGTGAATGGGCACCCCGGTAAGGGTCGACGTAGGCAAACGTATTACGATCAGATCGATATCGTTTTAAGGAAAGGCTACGTAAAAACTTCCCACAACCGACGAGCTTTTATGAAAACACTAATGAAAGTAGAGGAAGCTAAAGATGTGTGTCAGGATTGCAGCAAGTGGAAAGATGTGGTCTCTGCCTACCCATACGGGAAAGAGTCGTGACTCTATGTTTGTATGTACTTTCATAATTTTGTAAACTTAGGAAACATTGAATACTAATAAAAAATATTTACTTAGTATTACTAGCTGGTACTTATTTGCATCGTCATAAATTGTTCAACTAAATGTCAATATAAAAGGTTCACAACATGTCTGTAAATAAATAAGCAACTAAAATTCCAGCTTTTCGTTTTCGTTTAGTTAATTTTCATATCAGTAGCTGAAAATTAACTGAGTTATCGTGTCTTTGGACTGTGAATCGCTTCACGGGAGAACAACGCGCGTTCTCTGTAAAGCAGTTTTACAAGAACAAAATACCAATTACACGATATCAATAAGTGCCCAAGTGTTAATGCAATCAAATCGTGGGTGACAAACTTCGAGGCAACCAGTTTGACGGTGAATAATAACCAACCAGGGCGGCCACGGAGCAGGAGGAGCGATGAAACCGTGGCGCAAGTAAACGCTTCTGTGCGGGATGATCCAAGCAAACGTTAGGTACTTTAGCGATACCCCGAACGTCTTTGCGGCGAATATTGAAGTTGGAGTTGAAAATGCATCCTCTTGAGATACAGTTGGTGCAAGAAATGAAAGAAAACAATTTGATTTTGAGAAAAAAGTTCGTCGATACAATGTTTGAGCCGTTCAGCAACTTTAACAACATTTTCTTTTCCGACGATGCCCACTTTCACCTTAATGGGCACGTGAACAAGCAAAATTGCAGATTTTGGAGTGTAAAAAATCCTTAACTAAAACAACAAAGACCTTTGCATTCTCAAAAAGTGACGATTTGGGCGGCAGTTACTTCAAAAGGCGTGATTGGTCCATTCTTCTTTGAAAATGAACGCGGTAATTCAGTGACTGTTAATTCTGCAAAATATGTGACCATGCTACGGGATTATTTTGAACCACAGTTACAATATTTTGAAGGTTACTTGCCATACATCTAACGAGAGTTTACCCGTAACGAAGGAACTGTTCCCTAACAAATTGATCTCGCGCAGAGGGGATATTCCATAGGCTCCCCGTAGCACAGATGTCACTCCAGCTGATTTATTCGTATGGGGTTATCTTAAGAGCAGTGTCTACATGAATAAACCGAAAACAATATCCGAATAATAGGAAAACATTCGTCAAGAAATAGCTAACATACCTACCACGCTCTGTGTCGAAGAGTTTTCGAAAATCTGAGGGCCAGGTTTGAAGAGTGGCCAGCGGCGTGATGGAGGCCACCTGGACGATAATTTTTCAAAAAATAAAATTCCCGATTATTTTCTTTTATTTAATTAAACATTCATTAAAATTCAATGTTTAGTTTACTTTTTATGGTAATATCAAAAGTTCATAAATTTTTGGCCCACCCTGTATCAAAGCTAAGGCACTCGGTGTGAACTTACGCAAACTTTTAATATATTATAAATTAATTTGAAGAATTTAATTTAAAACAAAAATATTTTTTCGATATTAGCAATATTGCGACGAGAACAGTTCTTTTTTTATTCTTAAGTCTCATATGTACAGTAATTACATTCGCTCTCAGTTCCCTACAGGCACACTACTGCTTCACGGCAGAATAATTGACCCTGCAGTGGTGGTGCCTAACTAGACGGATTCCTGCATAGGAATCCTACCACCAGTAGAATAAAAGAACCTCTTCCTTCGTATAGAAGATTCTTTATCAAATCCTCTCAATAACAATAAAAAATATTGCGTATAGTTATACTATTATTGAGAATTCGGTATAACAACAAGTAGGGTTTGGGAATTCCCGACAATTTCGAAGTCCCGGGACTTCGAGACTTTAAGAAAAAAAATTTTTTGTTTTATTATGAGAGATGTAAGCCTTTTTTGAAGAATTTTAATTGAGGTTATTTCTGGTGAAACGTTTTAAAAAAAGGCAATTTTTTTTTCTGTTTTATTTTTCTGTTTAATAAATTTAAACTTTTATAGCTATATGGAAAGAAAATTTGTGTGTTTTTGTTTACTTATACACATATTTAATGGATGTAGGATAAGGCGAGGCTAAAAGGTCCAATTTGGTAATATTGCCTCGTAACTATTTAAACATCCTTCATTCAAATATAAGTACTAACTAATATGACCAGTTTATGTCTATTCGCCAGATATTGAAGATTTAAGTCAGATGGAGTGATCCTTTAAGCCACGCTCTAGGGGCGAAAATGTCCTGTGATGGGGTCAAAAGGACCACTACGAATAAATCGAAGATTTTTTTTCTATTAAAGCAAATAAACAAAGCGAGATTCATTTTAATCAACAGTTCTTTATATTTATTATAAACAATGAACTGTTCTTCATATTAGTTTACCAAAAATAGCAGATATAGACTATTAATCGCATTTGTTACTAAGCTTAAAACTATGGCAAAGCTTTTCAGTCTTAATAATAATTATTTAGTTTAATTTTCGGTCTAAGACCTACACTATCCACAAGAAATTGACTTATATGTCATATATTTTTAGTCATACAACATAGACTTAAAAAATCACGACAATTTGTCATAATGTCCATTCGTGGACCTTTTAATCCGTTGGGGTTCACGAGTTGAGTTTAAGGTTATGTTCAAATATCGAATAAGTAAATTAAAACAACTATTGTTCTACGTAAAACTTTCTACTTTAAGCTATATAAATAGAAAAAAAATTGCTCTGTAATGTTACAAACGTAACTCTCAGACTAAAAATAAAATCATTGAAAATATTTTCTTACACAACTTGGTGGACCTTTTTACCCGCGGATGTTTTAGCCCGGCCCTACCCTACCTATTTATAATTTAAAAGTTAATTTAATACATTTATAATTTTGTATCAACCGCCTACAACTACACTTCAATTACAGAAACTAATACTGAGAGAAATCGCTTTTAAATTAACTTTATATATGTATCTATATGTATAACAAACATTGAACACACATCTTTTCTTTCCCTATAGCTAGAAAAGCGAAGAGATACCTGCCCTCGGCTATTCGTCTACCCTGCCGATGGCTGGGAGCCTTCGGCATGTTTTTATCTATTTAGTTTATTATAATAGATTCTACATTATCTTATTGTATTTTGTCGAATTTTGTACATTTATAGATATTCACATACATCCGAAGAAACATTTCCATTATAATATCATGGAAATACCCTACAAATCGGAAACCAATCGGTATCAGTAAATTAAAAGAATACTTAATATACATAATTATGTACATACTTATTTTCTTGAACAAAGTTACACAGCGATTTTATTTTTTATTTGCCTTTTTATAAGTATGTGTTAGTATTTTGTGTGAGTGTGTTGTCTTATGTACTGTGCCAATAAATACTTTTCTTTTCTTTTTTTATTTCATCATATATCAGGGAATAATATATTAAGTATGCATTTTCACATAGACATACTGTCCATGGAAAGCTTAAGCCATACGTCTGGATGAATGTTTCAACTAGTAACAAAACATTTAAATACCAACTAGAAACCAATAGTTTATGAATTGGCCGTGGCTATAATTGCTATTATATTGGCTGAGATATGATTTCAGGATCTAGGCATTCAGCATGTAGGTACTCTGATCCCTGTGCTTGGCTCGTCGGAGCTTTATGAAGAAATTTATGGGAAACGGATCTAAACATTATAATTTGCTTTTCAATTTGCAAATATAATTATGCTTATCGTCCATAAATATTACCCCCATAAATCTGTTCAATTTTCTATCATTGTTCAATCGATCCATCAATGTCTGTATGACTTACGTGTTCACTTAATATTATTCCTGACGTTTTCAAAAGCATCTACTTTAGAAAAGATTTTTCTGAAAGTAGAGATATTTGTCACGATTTATGATACTATTAAAAATATAAAATTACTAAAATTTGACTTTGCATTTGTTTATAATCAAAAATCTTAATTAAAAGATTCCTTGTTCACATAAATTACATAGTGAATCTGTACCCCTAGTAGTTGTTTCATAAGAACCGACTCTTCTCAGAATTAATCGTATGATATTAAATTTTCTGGAAAAAAAAACATTATATACATACACGCACTAACATATAAAATAAATAAAAATACATACATACATACATACATAAGATCACGACTGTATCCCATAAGGGGTAGTCAGAGACTGGGCACTCACTGCAAAAACAGATGACTGCCACAATCCACGTTTCACCAAAACAATATAATGCACTTGGTGTGATAGGTGGTGAGCCCATCGCCACCATGCACTGTTGGGTGCACAGTGCAGTTTAATTCCTTACTCGCCTTTTACGAGATCCATTGGATGAGATGGAGTGGTAGTATTCTTTTAACGAGCCGCCACCACACGGCTAAATAAAAATAGCAAGTGTCAAACCCTGACTAATACCCAGAGAATATATCGTAATCCACGCTTGGCAAACAGATTGGCTATCGCAGTACAATAAGCAGATGCTGGTGTCCGTCACCGATCTTTAATTCAGATTATTAAGAGATATTTAGGTCCGAGATGGTTATTCCGTCTTCGATCAGAGACCATGTGTTGACGACGCGGACTAATGTCCAACAATACACAAAATAAAATTGGTTTCATAAGTCTTGTAAACATAAACAAATTTTTAGTATTTTCTATACAGAAAATATTCCATAGCACATAGTAAAACGTGGTTGACTGGTACAGAATGCTCAATGGCATTAAGTCCGCCAATTGTACATTTACTGTGCAATAAAGTTTAAGTAAATAAAATAAATAAAACTTCTATAAAAATATCTAATACAACCCAAATAATTGTTTGTTAATTTTCTATTATAAAACGCTCAAAGTTTAATAACGGGAACGCGGCGTTAATTAAACGCTCGAACTTCGCTTCGCAACATGGTACGAGTATATAACGTAAAAGTAGATAAACGTTATACAGCAGAATATCAGAAAGTAAGAAAAGTAGTTAAAAAGTGGATTTTAAGAATTTGAGTTCTGAATTTTTGGAAGATGAATTACGAATTTGGATTACACGAGAAGGCGAAGAATGCTATCTCCAATATCACGGTCGACATCCTACAGTAACAAGCAGAACTTTTGCGTGCTTGTTACTTTAGGACGTCGACCACTTCGCTTGTGATCTTGGACATTGCCTTCTTCGCCTCCTCGTTTAATCCAAATTCGTAAGGTCAAACGTGGTATAATTATTTAGTTCTCTCGAAATTTGACTTATGTTATACACTCGGCGTCAAAAAAATCGCACATCCGAAAAAAATAATTTAAATACTATTTTAACACAACAGGCCAATGGCAATGTTGTGGTTTGAGGGTATCATTCGAAAGGTAATTTCATTAGGTTTCAGGAATTTTAATTAAATTTTACTTTTATAACGAGACGAAAGAGAAATTAAAGAAGAAGACAGGGTATGTACAAATTTGCAAATTAATAATTTTAAAAAAAACTTAATAAATACAAAAAAAGTTCTTAAAACTTAGTGTTAGCTCCCCTTGCCTTGATAACGGCTTCCATGCGATCTTTCATGGACCTAACAAGGATCGCAACAGCCTCTTGGGGTATTTATTCCCACTCTTCAAGTACCGCATCTTGGAGCTCTTGAAGAGTGGCTGGAGCTGGATCTCGAGCTCGCACGCGCCGTTTTAGGTCATCCCAGAGATGTTCTATTGGGTTAAGGTCTGGACTTCGTGCTGGCCAATGCATAACAGGGATATCGACCTCCTGTAAATAATCCCGTACAATAGCCGCGGTGTGGCAACGAGCATTATCATGCATTAACATGAATCCATCACCGACATAACCAGCATACGGGACCACATGTTCCTCCAGGATTTCAGTAATGTACCGACCAGCATTTAATGACCCTTGCCCACGGCCACCCCGAGTCCGGGAAACGCACACAAGTTCCGTTTTCCCGTCGACGGAAATGTCGCCAAACATACACGAGCCACCCCCGTATTCGACGGATTCTTCGAAGCAGGGTTGTGTGAACCTCTCCCCCTGTCTTCTGTAGACTACTACGTCTACGTCTGTCATTGCAGAAGAGACAGACCCTCGTCTCATCAGAGAAGAGTACGGTCCGCCACTGTTCTAGAGTCCACTCGCAATGATTGCGAGCAAACTCTAGGCGATCTCTGCGATGCTGTGCAGTAAGTTTTGGACCTTTAGCAGGTCTATGGGCTGTTAAACTCTTTTCGTGTAACCTTCTTCTTATCGTAGAAACACTCACAGATGTTCTCCGAGTTGATCGAAGCTGTTGTTGCAACTCAACAGCATTTGAAAAACGGTTTCGTAAAGATGTCGTAACGATGAAACGGTCATCTCTTTCTGATGTGCACCGTTTTCTTCCAGATCCCGGTTTTCTAACATAACCACCAGTCTGCTGAAAACGTTGGAACACCCGTCGAACTGAAAAACGGGTCAGGTTCAACTGTCGAGCAACGTCACACTGCCGCATCCCCGACTGCAATAGGGCAATCACTTGAGCGGCTTCTTCAGAGCTGGTGTCCATCTTTACTTGTTCTTACTTGGGTTACTTGTTCACGTGTGTTCACTGCAAAGTCTAAATTACGACTGGCCCATATTTCATCCAGATCGACCCTTTTTTACCCTTTTTAGGTGGTGTAACTAGCGTCCTTACTAACGAGCATTTGACAGTGTTTATTTTTGACGCTCTACAATGATAAATGTTTTAATGATTTCATGATTTTTTTATTAATAATGTAAATCTATTCAAATACCCATTTCAAACATACCAATATTCATATAAATATAATTCGTTTCTAGCCATTACAGCCATTTTTCGCGCAAACTCAGAGAGGTGCGATTTTTGTGACGCTGAGTGTATTTTTATTTTAAATTACTTTCAAATACGAGTATTATTAAATAACGTGACATTTTAATTTTTATAAACGACGACTGACCTACTGTCAGAAATGAAAAGGAATTTGAAAACGATTTTATTTTTGTATGGTTTCTTAACAAGGTTCTAACATTAAAACTCCATAGTGACATTTAGAATGTATTAGTAGAAAAATAACATCTATTTCTTTGGAAGAAAGATAAAAACAAGACGCACATTTAACTTTGCTTTGATTGGCTTACAGTCAATCAATAGCGTTCATTTAATCTAAACATTTAATAAAAATGTAAACTGCACGGGTCTGTTCATTTTAAAATTCTGGGAAATAAATGATTGAGGGCTAAAAATAAGTAACTACGGGGGTGGATTGAAAAGTACTCGGCCTCACACAGATCCATTCAATTCTAAAAATCAAATCTACCCACATTATTTAGTTCAGTTTAGACTAGTTCATTGTGTGAAGTTCGAAACGTGTGCGATAATTAGTTGTGATTTTATAAATTTATTAACAAAGTAATCGGTCATAATTTCCGCGAATGGAGCAAATCGAGCAGCGTGCCGTCATTAAGTACCTCCATAAGAAGGGGCTATCATCAAAAGCCATCCATGATGACATGGTCAGTACATTAGGCGATTGTGCTCTGTCATATTCATCCGTCAAAAAATGGATAGCAGAATTTAAGCGTGGTAGAGAGAGTGTGAAAGATGAACCCCGCTCTGGAAGGCCTACGACGTCAACTACTGACGAAAGTATTAAAAAAGTACTTGATTTAATAATGGGAGACCGCAGATTAAAAATTAGAGAGATAGCCGAGATTATAGGCATCTCTTATGAACGAACTCAAAACATCATTGTCAACGAGTTGGGTTTCCACAAGGTGTCTGCGAGGTGGGTTCCGCGACTGCTTTCAGTTAACCAAAAAAGGACGCGATTGACTATTTCACGCGACTGTTTGGAGTTATTTGAAGCCGATGCAGATGATTTTTTGAATCGTTTTGTTACTATGGACGAAACATGGGTTCATTACAGTACACCGGAAACAAAACAACAATCAAAACAGTGGAGAAGACCTGGTTTACCACCCCCTAAAAAGGCTAAGTCGATTTTGTCGGCAAATAAGGTGATGGCTTCAGTATTCTGGGATTCGAAAGGTGTGATTATGATTGATTATCTTGAAAGGGGTCAGACTATAAACTCTGATTACTACTGCACCTTACTACGTCGTTTACGAGAGGAAATAAAAGAAAAACGTCGAGGAATGCTCAGAAGAAAAGTCCTGTTTCATCAAGATAACGCCCGTGTTCACACGTCAGTACAGTCAATGGCTGGAATTCACAACTGTGGCTTTGAACTGTTACCGCATCCGCCGTATTCACCTGATCTGGCACCATCAGACTTCTTTCTGTTCCCTAACCTAAAAAAGCACTTGGGAGGTCAAACATTTTCGACAAACGACGAGGTCAAAGCAGCTGTAGACGTATATTTTGACTCTAAGGAAGAATCATTTTTTTTAACGGTCTAAATGCTTGGAAGGGGAGGCAGGTGGCAAAAGTGTATTGAACTTGATGGTGATTATGTAGAAAAATAAAAATATAACTGATTTAGTATGTGTTTATTTTCTTGGTTAGGCCGAGTACTTTTCAATCCACCCTCGTATATATCTAACATTTTTAGAATTTTCTGTCTGTTTGTTTGTGAACTCATCACGTTTTAAGTATTAAATTTATTTAAAAGACTCAGGTTTTACAGTATAAAACTAATACCTGAATCTGAAACTCAGAAAATGAAAAAAAAATATTATATGTTTTTACAAAGAATATAATTTAGACAAAGTACTAGTAATAGTTAAACATACATACATACAGTCAAGCTTATTTCCCATATTAGGGGAATCACGTGGCCCACTGTTCGCCCTCGCGAGAAACGAGACGTGACGGGTGGCGAACCACATTGCCGCCGTTGTTGTACGAGTCAGAAAATTCTTACTCCCATTGCGTTTCCACGAGCAGTATAGTGACAGCATTGCATATTATGGTGTTATTCTGCACGAATAAAGGTTGTTCGTACAATACCTTAGTCGCCTCTTTTGAAATCGTTACGAAATGTACTATAATATCGAAAAATAAAAGTAAAAATATTCTGAAGAAAAGTAAGTTACTTTGCTAAGATCCGCATGCAAAATATAAAAATGGTGTATATTACCTAGTTTTTTGAAGTGCACCACCCGCCCTCCCTCAGTAGCGTGCACAAGCAAACTAATACCGCCACCAGGAACCGCCACCAGGTACCCTCCACCAACCACTACAATACCACCACTAGATAATATACACCACCGAAGCCGAGAACACGACACGTGTTTCGCCCCAAAACGAGGCATTATCAAGCGTAATAGACTCTACGACAGACGGCCGCCGAGTGACAGCGGATGCGGATGTCCGGTGTATATTATCTAGTGGTGGTATTGTAGTGGTTGGTGGAGGGTACCTGGTGGCGGTTCCTGGTGGCGGTATTAGTTTGCTTGTGCACGCTACTGAGGGAGGGCGGGTGGTGCACTTCAAAAAACTAGGTAATATACACCATTTTTATATTTTGCATGCGGATCTTAGCAAAGTAACTTACTTTTCTTCATTATAATGGATTTCCGCAAAGTAACGCCTGATTCTATTAACTATAAAAATATTCTAATTTCTACTTTAAATTAATTTTAATTATAATTAATAATAAGTCGTCACAATATCATACTAATTTAACATTCACTGTAATTATTTATTACTAAGTATAGGTAGTTAATTATGGTCGACAGACAATTAGTACTTCCAGTAAGCTGCACTTAATTTAGCTTAACTTGTCGGATATAAAAACACTTTCATTAATTTCCTAATAGTACAGTATTATGGGAGTCTGAAGATGATACGATAACGATAATATGACAGTCATTATAAGAAATTAGAAGTTAATTACGTACATTAATCGTCCGTGCTCTGGAGCGTGTTGTCGGACTTCACATGTTCTCTATATACTACTAATATTTATTATTTCCCAGTTTTCTCCATGATGTTTTACTTTCCACCTAATACAAGGTTAATGAATAATATACCTCCTATCCGATATTTTTGTGCCACCATTAACCCCAACCTATGATAACGCTGGAAACGGCAGTTTTGGCAGATGTTATGACAAGAATAAAAAGATCTGGAGAGGATGTCTCCTCCAATCAGTAAGTTTGTATATATAGTTTACATCTCAGAAACTTCAACAGCGCGATGTTGGACGTATGAGATTCATCTCGGACGTATTTCTTGAGCGACATTTCTATGAGGTAACATATGTAAATGTCCCTACACAGTCAATGTAATTTGTGCATGGATAATTAGGATATCTTTTACGTACTTGTGTGGATTTAACGTATTTTTTCAGTGAAGACTAACTCCATACGTTCTTAAATTAAATGTATGTTTTAAAGAGGTATCATAGGACACAACAAAACGTATCTGCAAATCCATGACCTTCGATATGAGGCGAATATGTATTTTAACGACATAAAGACATTACCGGGCTTAATTGGAAAACAATAAGACACGCGAATTCCCTTGAAAGTTCAAAACAACTGAACTATTTCTCTCTTTTTCTGAGCTGTGAGGAATCTTGATGCATAAATTGGAGGAAATCTTGATTGGGCGACTGTGTTCACGGTGTAGTTTAGGCAGGGTAATAAATGCAATTTAATAACGGGCCTTTCCGTTACCGTTCATATTATGATTTATGCGCCTTATTAACTTATTCATTCTTGAGATCTACGTACGACATTTTTATATTTCTTATCTACTAACTTACTAAGGTGCTACTGCTCCTTTGAAGAATTGAAAAATATATAGCTAGCTGCCTGGGCACTAAGCACTAACTTAAGTCTTCTTCTGGGATCGTTAAAATTTTACCATCTTTCATGGTTTTATCAATGAACGAAAAAGAACAAAGAAAAAACGCACTCAGCGAATAACAATAATCAAATGTTTAAGACGTCTATACAATTCCTCTCGTCCCCGGACGTCTGTGGAGAGTAGACGTGTTTTTAGGAAACATAAAATCGTTTTAATAAGAAATCATAAGTGTTGTACCAGGAATTCATAAGCAGGACAGATAATCTTAAAAACGAGGCAATGATACTTTCATTAAGCTGCTTAAATGTTTATTTAACGCATTAGCGAATCACAGCTTTGAAAACAATATCTCACACTTGTAAATTGCTCGTCACGCCTACTTTGCTGTATTTCTTGCACACATATGCGCCTGCACTTACTCCTCCCATATTACGGTATTATCGTTTTTGCCGTCGGAACATATAGGCCTACGCGAAAGATTGACGTTGAAACAAAATGCCGTTATTTAAATCTCCGAACGCGGGAACCTCTGTTACGTCCCAGCTGGACTTAGACCCATCGCTTAATGCATCGCCTTTTGATGAAGAGGAGGAACAACAGAGCAATCAAAAATTAACCAAAAGAAGTAAAAGAAAATGTCTCAAATCCCCAATTCACCACGATTCCGACAGGAAAGGTGAAAACTCAGAGAAATGTTTAAGAGAAATAAAAGAAATGTTTAAAACAATTCAATCCCAACAGTTAGCGAAATTTACTGCACTTGATTCTGCCATACATACCGTTGTACAACAAAACCAGGATATTCAAAAATCCGTTGAATTTATGTCAAAACAGTACGACGACTTACTTCAACGTATGATTTTGCTTGAACAAGAGAACTCTCACTATAAAAAATATACAAAGGAATTAGAATTAAAAATAGACTACCTCGAAAAGTTTTCCCGTTCAACAACCGCGAAACGTTCCTAAGCAAATAAATGAGACCCGACAAACATTATTGAATACGAGTATAACTAAAAAAGTTGGCTCGGTCATACATCTAGAACCTAATATTCAGGATGTGAAAGTAAGGGATATTTATCGCACTAAATCACAGACTATAATTATTGACTACATATCTACAAGTCGGAAGGAAGCTTTTCTCACTAAATGTAAGGAGTATAATAGAGCAAAGAGAGAAATGAACGAACAACAACTAAACACACAGAATATAAACATGGTTGGCCAACAAAAAACATTTACATTACAGAAATTTTAACCTCTAAATCGAGACACTTAAATTATTTAGCAAGACAACTTCTTAAGTCAAATAAAATAGCTGGATGTTGGACAGCATTTGGAAAGGTCTATGTGCGTAAGGAAGAGGGAAGGCCTGCAATGAGGATCGAGGAAGAAGAAGACTTATAAAAACTAATTAAATGACTAACACATTAAGTTGTCTTTTAGATTTATTATACTTACATACTCGTATTACATTTATTACATCTACCTTCTTTCACTTTATTTTTATTTTAAAAACTTCTTGTCTACTAAAGCAAAATAACTATAATACTTTTGAACGTGTAATAAACATATTCATAATTAACCAAGTTAAAACTAAAAATGACAAACATAAACTTCATTTCTTTGTCACATGCGTTTATAATATAATAGGGTATATACTTGTTTATCTACAAACCAAAATATTAATTCATATTGCATTAACTACTCTGCATTACGGTGTATACTTTGTTATTTTTATTTTCATTTTTATTACAGCCATGTGTCAACATTGTTTTACATTAACTGTTTATGGTTATTTTTTGGATGATAATATAATTGAGGGACTATATAATACACTTCAACCCAAACTCTCAAACCTTCAAATATACCACACAAACACAGCCATTACAACACTTACACAAAATAAAAGCAATATGCGGAATAACTTAGTGCTACCAATTTCTTTTTGTTCGATTTTTTATGTTTGCATCATGACTTAAAACTACATTTAATTAAGTTAATGAATTACCATAATGTCCTAGATTATTTTAGTCCACTCAGTAGCCATAGGTACTTACACTTATACACATATAACTTTATAAGTTTTCTTATATTCTTTAAGTATAGACTATATTATTAACCCAAATTGGATAACTTTAAAAATTTGAATAATGAACTGGACAATATTTCAGTAGCATGTACTACAATATCACTTGATAACATAGAGGACTGCCCATTAATTATTCCCGGTTTAAACGACCCTTTAAAATTATTAAATCAAAATATTAGAAGCATTCAACGTAATATGCCTAGTTTTTTAACCTTACTTGCTAGGAGTACTGTCAGTTATGATGTAATTATTTTAACAGAATGCTGGCTTCCACACTCACCCTATATACCGGACTTGGACGGATATAACTCTTTTCATAGCCGAAATAACAATTCACAGAATGAAGGGGTAGTCGTTTACTATAAACAAAATATAAAAATGATTGTGTCGGAACCTGAATTCATGGATACAAATTGTCTGCGACTTGCATTAAATTCAGAGATAGCTATCTTTGCTATTTACCGACCACCGTCGAATTACTATATCGACCAATTTATAACGTCATTGAATAAATGTTTAGAAGAATGTGCATCGTATGAAAATATATTTATCATTGGAGATATTAACATAGACATTGTAGAAGTTAATAATGATAATCGATCCTATACCTCTCTCAACCTGGCTTCTCACGGTCTCCTTCCAGCCTACAACCTACCTACACACTCCCTTACTTGTTTAGATCATATTATACTAAAAACGAAACGAAAAGCTTTTTGCTACGTTATAAATACGACAAATACAGATCATTACACTACCATACTATATTTCGATAGTAAATTATCAATTAATTCAATACCTAAGACAATTAAAAAAATTAATTATACCTCTCTTACTGAATGCGTAAAACAAATTGATTTCAACCCGGTTTACAACACAACAGATGTAAATATTGCCACAAATTATTTAATGAATGCCCTTTGTAATTTCATTAAAGCTAACACAAAACTATTATACTTTCAAACCGCAAAATAATCATAAAACCACGGATAACACACGGTCTCTTAAAATGTATGAGAAATAGAGATAAATTACATAAGAAATTAAAAAAGGATAAGGATAATGAAATATTAAAACTTACTTATATAGAAATTTTTGCAACAATATACTAAAGAGACTTAAAAGGGAGTATGAAAAAGCTGAATTACAAAGGAATAAGTTCAAGAATAAAAAATTGTGGGAAACCATCAAATCTATTACAAATACACAAAAGCAATTTTTATCTCCATTAGAATTAATAAGACCTTGATAAAGAGACGTTGATCCCATAGCTTCTGTAAATGCCTCAAATTGGTTCTTTGCCAATATCGGTAAGGCACTAGCCGAAAAAATTTTGATTGACCATCCTGTAGTGTCTTCTTCTGCTAATGCTGCTGCTTCTTCTTCTTTTTCCTCTTCATTTGCACTTTTACCTACAACTGAATCTGAAATTGAAAGTATAATTTCTAATCTGAAAACTGATTGCGCAGTGGGTTGGGATTGGGACCGCTAGATTCATTAAAATTATACAAAAAATCTTGTAGCACCCATCACATACATTTGCAATCTCTCATTTTCAACAGCTGTCTTCCCAATCGCATTTAAAAAATCGCTTATTCACCCAATATTAGGAGAGGCAGATCTCCTCCGTAAATTTACTCGTTCAAAAATATTTAGTAACGTAATTTTTGTGAAAAAACAAGTGTATTGTAATCATTTAAGAGTGATAAAGACATTACAGTGATATCCAACTAATAATGAATAAAAAAAGTTACTGAAAATAACTGTAATAATAAAGTAGTCGTAAACAGTGACAAAAAAAATATATAGTGTATTTAAGGAATTATTAGTGTTACAAAAAGAACAATACGGTGATTCCATATGACCTTGTGTTAGAAGATTTATTAAAACAACTAAATAATACATTTATAACTACAGTTTTGTGGTTGCAAAGTAGTTTTAAAACTACCTTAATTTAGCAACTACCGCCCTCTTATTAATAATCTGACCGTACTCCGGGGATAGGCATTACGATCCTTAAGATGTCAAATACCTGTGCTGGTTGCTTACAGAGACTTCCTAAAAGGGAATTTCTAGCATGTTCTTTGTGTAAAGCGAAATATGATCTGGATTGCGCAAACGTAGCGGCAGTACGATTTAATAATATTATGAATGAAGACCACAAAAAAATCTGGAAGTGCCAAACATGCCAATGTAAAATGCCTAAAGTGGGAAATTCCAATACTCCAGCACGTGCTCAGAATAATATCCACACGAAAGACAATGACTCACAAACCTCACAGGCAACCGGAAACCTTGTAGTTAAGAATATCACCATAAGGAAAACACCATTGAATAACAGATATGATGATAATGACGTAATTTCTGATGATGACCAAAGTATTATGGGTGAAACTCTGTCACATAAACCTGAAACACAAATTCGAATCGACTCCATAACTATTGATCAACTGGAAGAGCTTTTTGAAAAAAAATTAGAAAGAAACAAACAACATTTAATTTCAGAAATAAGAAAAACGTTGATAAATGAAATGACAACTTCAATAACCAGTGAGATAATGCAAAGTATAAAAACACTGTACACGGAACAAAAAGGTCTAAAAAATGACATCTGCGCTATAAATAGCCACATTGAAAAATTGGTATCTGAAAATGATAAATTACAAACCCAAATCCACGAACTACAGACTAAATTAGAATTGGAAACAAAAAAAGAAAAAACGAACAACTCGGAAAATAACAAAAAGATTGTTCTTTATGGCTTAGAGGAAAACGGTTGGGAAACTGAACAAGGACTCCACGACCGTGTTATTAACATATTCCATACCATATTGAATGTAGATCTGACAGGTTATGTTGAGGAACTTTCACGAATTGGAAGAAGAGATTTTAGAAGGCCATTGGTGGTAGAATTATTAAGTAAAAAAATGGTTAAGTACATACTCCAAAACAAAAAATATTTTAAAACCACTACCTTGGCTATCTCAGAATTCCTAGACGAAACGTCAATTAAAGAAAGAAAAATTTTAAGAGATGCTCTTTTTGAAGCACGACGGAAAGGACGCCACGCTATAATAAAAAATAATAAACTAATTATTGATGGTTTGGAGACCACACTAGAATTAAAAAATATATATATTTAGTAGTGAAATGAGGCAACATGAGGAAACTAGCAGTACACTAACGCTCACCCAAGAACAAATAATACAAACACAACAATCTGATCTGTGCCTGAATAATGAGAATAATGATAATAATAATAATTCGGAAAACAAAATAAATTCAAAGAATTCTTACGTGAATAGCAAAAAGAAAACTTTTCGAAAATTCTCAAATTAAAATGTTTACTCTTGACATCATGTTTCAAAATATACAAAGTCTTTATAACAAACGGGACATCATTGATGCATTTCTGAAAGAACAGCATAAGACAACATCATTAGCATTATGTATTTCGGAGACCTGGCTCTCTCAAGCAAAAGAAAACCTTATCAATTTTGAAGGATACTCTTTAGCATCATCTTATCATCGCGAGACTCGCAGCGGCGGCGGAGTTTGTGTCATAATAAATGACAACGTTGAATATATCGAACGAAAGGAAATTAAGGATATGTCCATCGAATACATAATAGAAGTCTGTGCAGTGGAACTTTTGAAATCTGAGATATTGTTATTAACTTTGTATTGGAATGGTAGAGAGGTTGACATCTTCTATAAACAATTAAAAGTAATCATGAAATATATTAGTAAAAAATTTAATACAAGGAAAATAATTATAGGCGGAGATTTCAACGTTAACACACGTATCGACTCCAAAAGCTCACAAGATTTACTAAACTTTATGTTAGAATATAATTTTAAGCAACGTATAACAAAACCTACGCGCATTACAAAAACTAGTTCAACATGCTTAGACCTAATTTTTACAAATTTTTGGGAATGTACTATAACGACGACAGTACAAGAATTCGGTTTTTCTGATCATGGATGTTCCATCCTTCATTTAGATAAAATAAAATTAGACCACATAAAAACTAATCCAATATTTTATTATAAGTCAAAACGGGTATTCAACGAAGAAAATATTAAAAAATTGAGATTACAATTACAAAGCATAGACTGGCAAAAATATTTATCTACGGAACATTCGGTAAATAAAAATTTTAACGCATTTAGCAGAAAGTTATATGATATATTACAACTCTGCATACCTAAAAAACGTATCAAAATTAATGCACATAAGAAAACTTCCTGGCTCACTCGTGGTTTAAGAGTATCATGTAAAAATAAAAGATTACTAAAAACACACGCATCTTTCTCAAAAAACAAAATTTTATTAAATCATTATAAGTGTTACGAAAAAATCTTGAAGCGTACTATCCAAAAAGCAAAAAAATTACAATCAATCAAAAAAATGGAAAAATCTAATAATAAAATTAAATGTATGTGGCAGATAATAAAAGAGCGATCAAATAAAATAAACAGAGCAACGAAAAAAAACACCGAGCTCATTATCCACAACAAACTTACATCGGATCCCGCTATTGTTGCAAATGCATTCAATGACTTACGAGTATTTGCATCGGCTGGGCCTGCGCACTTAGTGAGCGACGGAACGGCGGCGCAGGCGGATGCGTCCCCGCGCGGCCGTCCCGTTCTCCACCCTACCGTTAACACGATGTACCTGACTCCAGTTGAACAGCGTGAGGTTAACCAATTAATACGTAACTTAAAATGTAAATATAGTTTCGGAATAGATGAATTACCTCCGTTACTTATTAAAAGATGTGCGAATGAAATAACACTACCGTTGACAACACTCATTAACCAATCGTTCTCCCAAAGTATATTCCCCGATTTGATAAAAAAAGCTATTGTTAGACCAGTTCATAAAAATAAATCGAAAAATGATTCCAATAATTATCGGCCAATTGCATTATTACCCGTCTTTTCTAAAATATTTGAGAAAGCAATGTGTAACCGATTGTACTCCTTCTGTGAGAGGTATCATATCTTCGATGATTCTCAAAACGGCTTTCGCAAAAATCGCTCCACGACTTTAGCTTCTTATAAATACATTGACGAAATTTTAAATATATTAAACGATAAAAAATATGCTGTCAGGTTATTGGATATGACTAAAGCTTACAAAAGAGTAAAATTCGATATATTGCTTCATAAACTGTACGGCATAGGGGTGCGCGGCTTGACATACGAATGGTTCAGATCTTATTTGTATAATCGCGAGCAATACGTCGAGATTGAACATATAGACGAGAACTCGGGTGAAGTCCGTACCGTAAGATCACAGGCGCGAATAATGCAGGGTTCAATACCACAAGGCAGCGTAATCGGATGCCTCCTCTTTATAATTTACATTAACGACCTGCCCAAAACTATTGTATAAGGAACCATGTGTTATGTTTGCGGACGATTTTTCACTTTTATTATCTGTTCCTAACAACATAAACCTAAACGATAAACTACATAATAATATCAATATAATTAAAAATTGGATGAAGATCATAATTTAGAGACAAATTTTTCAAAAACAAAAATAATGCAATTTAGGCCACATCAAAAAACTGAATTAAATATTAACTTTTGTTACGACGGAATCCCACTCGAAATAGTTACGACGTTTTCATTACTCGGAATAGTCATTGATTCAAATATAAATTGGAAAGCTCATATACAGAAAGTCAAATCGAAACTGTCGCAATTTATATACGCTTTACGGGAAATTAAAAAATCTACTAACATAAAAACGTCTATCACCGCGTACTACGCTTATGCTTATGCATGGCTAAGCTATGGCGTTATTTTGTGGGGCAATAGTACTAACATGCAAGATCTGTTTGTCTTACAGAAAAAATGTGTTCGCATACTTACCAACATTTATTTATTTATTTATTCTTTATTGCATTCACCTAATTTTAATTTAAAAAAAAGGATAACAAAGGGCGGACTACCTTTTGGCATTCTCTCCCAGTCAACATTAATCAAACCGAATGCTGTAAGGCACATTTTAAAAACTTAAATTTCCTCACTTTACCGTGCATGTACATACACGAAATATGTAAGTTTGTTAGACGATAAATTTTTATTCTTCTGTGAAAGATTTACCTCGGCGTTATGATTCGCGCCGAAAACATGACTTAGTCCAGTCATCGTCTAAATTAAAATTGCATAGTTCTGGCCCTTATTCCATGTCTATAAAAATATATAATAAATTACTGATTAACATAAAAAACGAAAAAAACTACAAAACATTTCAGAAAAAATGAAGAGCGTACCTAATAGAAAAAAGTTATTATAATATTGAAGAATATTTTGAAAAATGACTCAGATAGATGTCTGCCTCTCACATACTCGTACATTCATTGCAACGCCCGACAGGGTACATGAATTTTATAATTTTATAATTTAATTTCATGTAAAGCAATCTAAATAAATAAATAAATATTTAAAGCTGGGGACAAAGATTCTTCCTGCTATGTCCAAGATCCTTGAGCATCTTATGAACACGAGGCTGATAAAATATCTAGAAACTAACAGGCTACTTTCCTGTAATCAATATGGTTTTAGGACAGGCAAATCTACAGACGCAGCTGTACATAATTTGACTGAAAGAATAGCAACTAAACTAGATGCTAGAAAGAAGGTACTTGCCATCTTCTTGGATTTGGCTAAAGCATTCGACACAGTCTCTGTCCCCAGGCTAATTCAAAAGCTTGAAGCCGTCGGTGTTTGTGACCTTCAGCTAAAGCTGTTTGCTAATTATTTACAAAATCGCAAACAGTATATCAAGATACAAGATTTCATGAGTGACGAGTTGCCAATTTCTTACGGGGTACCACAAGGCAGTATACTAGGGCCTACACTTTTCCTTACGTACATAAATGACTTATGCAATTTAAAATAAAAAAAATGGAGAAATTGTTACCTTTGCTGATGACACTGCCTTGCTCTTTTTTTGGTGATTCCTGGACTGAAACACTTGCAAATGCACAACATGGGCTCAATATAGTAGTAGATTGGCTGAATAATAATGTTTTGACTTTGAATATTGAAAAAACCAAGTACATAACCTTTTCTATTAGACCTCAAGACCAACCCGTATTAAACTCCTTAAAACTTAAAGTTCACTCGTGTTCAAGGACTTTATGTTCTGCTTCTTGTTGTTGTAGTAGTTCGCAGTGTTTGTTCTCGGATATATGCTGTTCTTGCCCTAGTATTACTCAAACCGACCACATTAGGTATCTTGGTGTAATCATTGATAATCGCTTAACCTTTCAACATCACATCGCAAACCTCTCGTCCAAATTGCGCAAGCTTATTTATGTTTTCAAGAACCTGAGAAGAGTTGGTGATGAGGATACTATTAGATGTTTTTTTTTTGTTTTTTACTGTTTATTTTGCTCTAGTTCAATCTCTTTTAGTGTATTGTATTACTTCATGGGGTGGTGCGGCAAAAACACGTTTGTTGGAACTGGAACGAGGCCAAAGAGCAATTCTTAAAGTAGGCTACGGACTTCCTTATTTATATCCAACTAACAAATTGTTTGAGCGTTGCAAGATCCTTACTGTCAGACAACTCTTCATCGTACAAATTGTTTTAAAAAAACATAGTTTGCTTCCTTTCATTAGCACCCAGTATGAGACTTCGAGAAAAGTAAAAATATTTAATAGTAGTCAAAGCTACACCTCTTCCTTTTCTCGAAGGTTCTTTTTATACTTGGGAACTTTCCTTTACAATAAGGTAAATAGGATTATGCCAATATATTCTGAGAATAAATATTCTGTGAAAAAGCGAGTAACGGAGTGGTTGCTGGGTTTGGACTATACAGCAACTGAATCTTTAGTAACTCCCGTAACTTAAATCTTGTGTACGTACAGATAAACGCATAGCCACTCGTCACGTACATACGCGCTCGCGCGCGCGCACACACACACACACACACACACAAATGCATGCACTTTCACCTACACACACTCTTACATAATCAGTCTACATATAAGTTTAATTTTTTCTTTTTCTTTTGTTTTATATACTTATATAATCAATACTACAGACTTGTTGTCACAAGCTATTACTTATCTTAAATTTGAAATGTTATATTGATATTATATTACCTAAAAAGGACGAGGGTCTGGTGAGTAGTAATACAGGTTTTCCTAGTACTAACACCAGGCTCTCACAAAACACGGTTTAAATGATTATAACAACATAAGTTATGTACTTAAACCTTGTGAGAGTAAAATAAATAAAGGTTTATTATTACAGTATTATTAATGGTATTACACTAAAGTAATTTTTCGAAGAAAAACCACAAAAAGCGTATAATTTAGACTTAATTTTTTAATACATGCCAATAACATACCTATATTTAAATCCATATATCCTGGTTTTAATAATTACGCAATATTTTGCGGTAAAAAATAAAATCAAAACCTTTTTACAAAAGTGCTCACTTTATATTTTCTGTTATACTCGTATGCAAGAGCAATATACATGAAACTTAAACTAAACCGAATGTTATTATTTTCCTTCAAAGAAAAATTTACTTGTTGTTGTAGTAATTAGTTTTTTGTTCATTTATACTAACGTACCGACATCGTGACTTAACTACTTTGTAAGTGTTGCAATAAGTAATATTTAACTTTTTTAGGACCTGTAAGGTTATGAACAAATATAAAAAAATCATTACGCAATACTTTTTTTAAATTATATACGAAATTTCAGTCATAAAATGCTATAGAAGACTTATTCCTAAATATTTATGGCTTCTTCATAAACTCCTTTCAAAAGTTTGATTCCTAGTTACATTTAAGTTTTACAAGCAGTTTGTTTTTCCTTTTTTTTAACCCCGAAGCCATAAATAATGAAAATTATTAGGCAGGTAAGAAAATAATGAAACACTTTAAGGTGCTCTTAAATTCTTGGATTATTTATTTCACTTTACATGTTTACTCCACAAACACCCTCCGTATCTACTACCCGCATCCATCTTTGTCATAGTGACTGAGACTGAAAGAATTCCTGCATATGAGCTTTGAGGTTGTTATATGATTTGAATTTTTTTCTTTTAATTAATGACAAGCGACAGAAGAGAAGTGCGGTCGCGCATTATCATGAAGAAGGTGAACCTCGACTCCTCTTCGGCGATTTTCCTGGATAGCAGCGGCAGGCTGGCAGAGCCGATAGACGTAAACATCGCCGGTGATAGAGAACATTCCATGAGAATCCAATAAGCAACAGAGTATATCCATTAGAGTTAAGACAATAGGGATAGCATTGTGGCTGGACTGGCGGTTTTTGTCCGTGAGGAATCCAGAAGGCGCGTCGCTTATCGTTCGTTCGTTTCATCTCCCGTAACAAAATTTGTTAAAAACTCTTTACATTGTACATGGAGGAGGAGAGATTGGCATATCGAAACCAGGACTTCTCTTGTAGCATAGGTCAATACATGGGGTATCCACCGTGTCAGAATATTTCTGTAGTTGAGTGCGTGAAGATGATTCTCGACCGTAACGTGAGAGTAGCCAATTCATCGGCCAACTCGGGAGTGGTTGCATTGGTATTCATCGCATGCATCATATTGCATCGGTTGTCTCACGCATCAAATGATGGTTCTACATATTCCTACGGGAATATTGTACAATTTGTTAAGAGTATTTAATCTAGAAAAAAACCATAAGGAATAGGTAAATAATAATAAAAGTGTATCATTATTTTCTTACCAACCTAAGTTTTATAAAAATAATACCAAGAATTACATTACTTATGAGTACATACATACTTTTATGTGCTTTTACAGTAGTACCATTATTTTATTTCATAAAATATCAAGTAAGTAGTTTTCTAATACATTTAGGGTCTAAACGATTCCGCGGTTGAAGAACGATCCGCAAAGACTTTCATGTCATTTCTTCTTTAGGGATTGTGCTTTAAAATATTTCTAACTTCACAGCAGTCGTAAAGACATGGACATATGAGGCTTAGGTTTATGCATAAACCTAAGATATGTATACAACGTGTCCCAAAATTCAACGATAAGCCAACACCGGAGGATAGACCTGCCTCGGACTAATCGGGGAAAAAAAGAAAAAAAATATATCCCAATTATATTTTAAGTTATATAAAAAAAATGAAATTCTTCAGAAATTGAGACCGTTTATGATATTTTTCACTACAATGACCACAATTTTTTTAATTTTTTTTCTTTTTTTTTTATAGGCAACCTGAATAGTACTGCTATCTACCACAATTCTTAAAAACTCCAGAATAACTCTTGTTTTATCACGAAAATTAATGAAACTTATTTTATTCCCTAAATTTTTTGAAGTCTTTTACTTTTAACCAAATTTAACTTATCGTGGTGTAAAAAAAAAGTATGAACACTATGGCAAGTTTTTTTAAAAATTGACGCAACTAACCAACATTCCAAAATGGTATAATACTCTAGGAAAACAAGTTATAAAAAAATATGGGCCTATTATTTCTAAACATGTATACTTTTACCAATGTAGCTTTAAATAATTTTAGGGCAGACTAATACGCAGAGAAATTTGAGATGTAAAAGTGTATTTTTTTATTTATGTATGTGTGTGTGCGTGTGTTTTTATTTACCCTATATCATTAACTTGAGATCAGTTCTTACATTTAATGGATCCTAAAACCACAAACCAACAAACTTTCGTGTTAATTTCAAATACACTATTAAGTTATTTATGTTATCTAACTTCGGTGAATGGGAAAATATTAAAATATTGGTTTGGTTTATTATATAAAAACCTCCAAAAAAAGGGAACGATTTTTGTGCAAAGCGTGAATGAGTTTCTTTTTGACATTCAGTATCCCTGCGTCTTTTTCTTTAATATATAGAAATCATAAAAGAGCCAAGAATGTTGCTAATACAGTGTATAAAATATAAAACTATCAAATTGCATGGACTGACATTCTTTGTATATTGTATTTTGTATACAGGGATTGCATGTTGAAAATATTTATGTAGGGAAAGTGATCTTTTGAGTACCGCTCGTTAAGCTCGTTCCAGTTTCAAGAGTATAGATTTAATTGATCCTCCCACTGTGATGCCGTGATTTTATAGTATTAACATTTGATTAAATTTATTAATAGAGTGAAAACATTGAATTCTTTCTATAAATAGAGTAGATAAGACGAAGACGAACAATGTATGTTTAGCACAGTTATTATTGTAGATTTTCAGGTGGCTTTGTTCCTAACCATAAACACTATTATTGTATGTCCAAAACGGAACGTTATTTCTTTGCGGGATTAAAATGGATTTCATGGCCAGACAACGGATGAATGGAATCTACGAGTACCTACGTGCGCGACGTTTACAGCTTAACCTGTAACTCATTTGTCACTGTTGTGCCAACTGTCACACTGCTCTGAAATTCTAAACTATTTTCATGTAAATGTAGGTTATTTACATGAAAATAGTTTATTGTATAGTACAAATTGTTTTATTCATAATAATAGTACTTGTAGTTTTAACAATGTCATCGATTTAAGAATAAAAATTCATTACTTTTTTTTAATAGTCTCACGTTCTCTCTTAATCTAACACAAATCATAAATGTATTTTAAATCACCACATTATGTGTAATATTATTTAATGTGCTCCATATGCTATTGACACATACAACACTGTTTTTGTGGGTAAGTTATTTAGACAACATATGTTTTATTTTTGACTAGGAAGTTGTGTGTGTGTCTATTGGTTTTCGACACGGTTCGCCGTGTGGTAGCGGGCGCCGTGTGGTTGCGGCTTAAGAGAATCTACCACCCCATCTCATCCCGTGGGTGTCGTAAAAGTCGGCAGAGGGAAAATTAAAACCAGAAGATGGGCAGCAGCGTCTTCCTGGAACATCAGAATAAAAAACTGCGGTTGCCAACCCGCCTGCCAAGCGTGGCAACTATGGCTAAATTCCCCCAAAATGAGAGCTACAAACTTTTGTAGCAATCTTTGGGGAAGCCTATGTTCAGCAGTGGATTAGTGATAGGCTGAAATGATGATGATGATGATGACGGTTCGTAATTATGTTCTGTAACTTAGGTAAGGTTACCCAGTTTTTTAGCGTTGCCTTTTACTTATTACACTTTCCAAAGTACATATTAGAAGAACAGAGAAGAAAAATGTTACTTTCTTAAATATGTGTAGTGGACTTACCATTAGTATAAAAAGTACGAGTATATTCCAGACCTAAGTTTATTAAAACGGAATTTAAGTCCGCCAAAAAATTACTATAATTCATCAACAAATTTAAAAGTACTTAAAGAGATTTTAAAGTACAAAAACAAAAAGTAATAGTCGAAAATAATTTTTAAACGAAGATGAGTGAATGAGATGAATGAATTTAAAAGAAAGAGTTGAAAAAGGACAAATCAGACGAAAAATACGTTATGATAAATAAGTGTCATGATAGCCAATATCTCTTAACCTTAATCACTACATCCTTCTTAATATATTTTCTCATTTTAGATTACGTTGGTTTAAAACATTGGGTATAATTTGAAATTTTTAGTTTGCAAAAGGAAAGAAAAAAAAGACGAGTTAAAAGTTTCCGAAAAACATTAAATAATTAAAATTGTTTGGTACCATTCTGGAAATTTTATTTTACGTTTCTCGCATATATTCCTAGTTTATACCTCTCGAGATAATTCTAAGTCCTTCGGCTTTACTTTCAATACCAGTACGTGCCGTACGTTACGGTTCAAAGAAACTCGATTTTGCTGTTACAGAGCTATTCGTGAAATAGTCAAAAGCTTTCAAGGCTTTCCGCCACCTCGATATCTTACGCAATCTCGGAAAGGATTCCTGTTGGGAAAAATATATTTAGGTTACTTTGTGAGTTTAGTGTCGAAATCATTTTTATGTGGTAATTAAATAACAATACTCTAAAAATCTAGAGCCGTGGTAGCTCAGGGGCTAGGTGCTCGCTTTAATTTTCATAGTACGCGAGTGACCTGGGTTCGATTCCCGATGCCGGCACCACTAAAATTGTTAATTGCAATTTTAAGTGTTGATTTACCACGTGCTCGGCGGTGAAGGAAAACATCGTGAGGAAACCTACATGTCTGAGAAATAAAAAAAAATTCGAAGACAAGTGCTGTTCGCCAATCCGCATTGGAGCAGCGTGGCGGATTCTTCCGCTCCAAAACCCTCTCAGAAATGAGAGGAGGCCTGTGCTCAGCAGTGGGACATTTATGGGCTGAAACTTAACTTTATTTTCTCTTTAAATTACAGAAAATATATTAATAATATATATAATAAATAAATAAATAATATAAATAATATAATATATAATTAAAATAATATAAATAAATATATATTATAAATAATATTAATAAATAAATAAACTATAAGAATATAATAACTATACAAAGTTTGTCACTGTCTAACTGTAACAAAAAGAAATATAAAATATCATAACGAAGTTTTTAAAAATCTGTCGAGGAATGAGAGAAGGTTAGGAAGGTGTAGAAAAATCATGGGCTGTTATAATTTCTTTCTCAAAAAAGCGAACAAAATATCATCGAGCTAAGAACGCACACAATTTGTTGTGTTCGGTAAGGGTAGTGTAAGCCCCCAAGGCTTATACTACTGGAATCCGCTTATCGAATTTCCTCCTAGTTGACTTCTCCTGAAGAGTGAGTGTCCAGGGTGATCCTGGACTTCAGTAGATAAACGATAAAGTCCTGTCATTTTTCTCAGCTGTAACGTCAAACGCCGTGTCAACAATTTCGTGAGAGAAATTTTTGCTAGAAAGATTTACCTAGGTCCGGCGCGTCAGTTCACAACTCGTCAACTTCTGTTCGCCCAACATAAGTTGAAGAGCTGTGTACTTTATTTTTCAATAATTTACTTATTAAGAGCATTAATTACTAAATTGTATTAACAATTATAATTTATATATCAAAAATTGTTGTTCAGTTAATTATTATATTTTTTAAATATTTCAAAATTTAACAAAATATTTGAAAATATAAAATTAAAGTGACGGTACTTCCTGCTGGCCAGTGGGATGGAAGAATCAGGATTCACTCCAACTCTCCAACTTCAACCGGAAACTAGAACGCTGCCCCTCCACAATGCCTATGGGAGGAATACGTGGATGAGCCCTTATCGTCGAGTTATTTACCAACAGCCAGTATGATTGCCCTAGAAAGTTACAGACCCTCGCTCAGCACCGGCCTTAAGTCCTGTGTATCAAAGGGGTACCAAGGTACCCCTTTTGTTACATAGGACAAATCAAGTCAAGCAAAGATAGTCTATCATTAAAATGCTTTCATCTCACATCTTAGAAATCTTCTATACAATTACTTTTATTTCATATACTTTACTGCCTTATAAATACTTTAGGATATTGGTGTAATGCAACAGTACTATAGTACTAAGTAGACTTCCATGCGATGTTTGGATGGAAAATTTCACCGACTCGAATTTTCATTACTTTGTATATCCGTAGAATGTAGAACCTCCATACAAAGTAATACATTCTTCAGAATTTTTCTTAATGTATTTATCTATAGTAATTCTGTAGGGCTTCTTACGCATGTTGCTATACTGGGAAGCACACTGAGTATCGCGCAGAAGCCAAAGACGGGAATCGCTGCAGTATTTGTTTAAGCACCTCACCGCAACACGCAAGCTGGTTTTTGTAAAACTCGTTGCCGAAGCACCTAAATATAACGCGCACTGGATGAGCTTGTATGTAGGCCTCTGCGGTGGCGAAGGTAGATTTCAAATTATTTAATGTAAAAGAAAATTACGGAAATTACAGTACTGGCATGTAATTTTATCTACAACATTGCAGCTGGCATAGATTTTAAACGGTGGCGTCAGATTAATGAAGCAGCAGTGGAATGCTATTAAATTTAATTTGAAATTCCGACAGTATTATTAATGCTCAGACTTAGTTTAAGATTTAATTTTTCTAGCACTTTGTGCGTAACGAATGAGACCTGTGACAACTGTCAACCAAGGCTTTTAAATGGACCTCTAACCCAATTCGTCAATATACGAGTAACTTTACTTTAACAGTGGGCAACGATGTTTAGTTTTGACCATCATTACTTAAAATTAAAGCGAGAAATTATGTAGCGAACTGGAAGAGCTTGTATATGCGTCTGCGATCGCGAAGGTGGATTGCAGAAGGGAAAACACTTCTAACAGAATTCCACGTATTTTATCTCACGTTTAGCTAAAGTGATTGACCACTATAATATATAAATTTATAATAATATTTCAATCATGTTGCGGCTCACCAGAATCAGAAGCAATCTTGACTGTAAAAGTAAAAGTAAAGTAACAACCTATAAATGTCCCACTGCTGAGCACAGGCCTCCTTTCATTTCTGAGAGGGTTTTGGAGCGGGGAATAGTCCGCCACGCTGCTTCAATGCGGGTTGGCGGACTTCACATGTCCTCGAAATATTTCTATTCATCGGATATGCAGGTTTCCTCACGATGTTTTCCTCCACCGCTGAGCACGTGGTAAATCAGCACTTAACATTTTAGAACAATTTTAGAGGTGCTGGCACCGGGGATCGAACTCAGGTTACTCGCGTATTATGAAATTAAAGGCGAGCACCCGGCCCCTGAGCTACCACGGCTTGACTGTACTATCAATCAATGGGGTCCTCTTCTAAATTGTAATTTATGTCGCAAATTCCTAAGCGTTGTTCTTTTACATTAGTTATAAAATTTCTTAAGCTAAGTGCAGTTGGATGTACCGACATAAGGTCAAGCACTTGTGTTATATGATCATTCGTAGCAAGAAATTTGTTGTCACATCGTTCTTTTAATATATTTAGTGCCTCTGTATAAGTTTCTTGACATATGGACAATTTTTTTATTAAATCCATAGGTTCGACTTGCAGAAATTTTCTAAAATAATACAAACGTTGTACATACTCCAAGCTTGGATTATTATTAGCATTTAACGTGGGAAAGTACAATGAGGACTAAGAATTTTTGACTCCCAAAATGGCGGCGACCTGGTTGCAACATGTCACGGCTACGGGTGTGGTTTCTGTCTATCCTTTATATATAGGAAAATAGAATGACTGTATGTATTGAAAAAAAAATATTCAATACACAAACACTGAAAAATTAAATACTACTTATTTTCCCAAAATATTAGCCAAAACTTGTAAATATTATACGGTTACTAAATTTGATTGAAGGAACTTGAAATATTAGCAAAAAATAACTTTTTGTAGAACATCTTCACATAATAAAACACTTAATATTACGAGCTCACATGTATTTTGTTACGTGAATAAAGTGTCTCTACACAGGAATATTCTTTACTAATGGATCTTAAATCCGATAATGCTCCTACATTGAATAGCGTAGGTACTAAGGTAGTTTCAAACCATTTTTTTTATTGAACAGATTAAAGAACTAGTTATAAATAGAAATATACAGCTTATATATATTTTTTATAAGAATAGTTATCCAGGTCTAGTACAAACAAGACCAACCAAGTGTGAGTCTGAATCACACTCCCAGAGTTCCGTAATATTTTCTTCAAGAATTACAAATGTTTTGAACTTCGGTTGTATTATGTTGTGTTAAAAGTAACTTTTTGGCATGCAAATATGAGAGATAATATATAATAGAATAAATATTTGTAGAAATTGCAGCTTACAATTAATATATATTCTTGAATCCTCAAAGAAAATTCTAAAAACAAATAAAAATGGGGGTGCAAAGTTGTCAATTTCATCTATCTTGAGACCCTTTCATTTGATATCACACGTTACAGTTTTTTTTTCTAATATACCCCACAAAAGTGACCCCCACGTTTAAAATTAATGTATTGAAGTTACACGTCCTTGATTGGGTCACAGACATACATATGTGTACCAAGCTACAACTTAATGGGTCGATTAGATTCAGAGCAAATTGGCTGTGAAACGGACAGACGACTCGAGTGATTCCATAAGGGTTCCGTTTTTCATTCGGAGGTCCGGAAGCCCAAAAACAGTGATGTCGATTTTCCCTCTATTTATATGTAATACAATTATTTCTAAAATTCTTACAACGAAAAGAGATGTCTTCTGTAACACTACCAGATTTCAAATAAACAGCTATAGCAGTTACTGTGAAAAATGTTCAACAAATCGATAAACTGTCATGAAAGTCTCGTCATAAGAATTCTTTGTCTTTCGTTTCAGAAACGGAACCCTAAATTGTAAACCAACTCTTAATAATTGTCATATTGCTGATTAAAAGTATCCTGTTATTTTTAAGAGGATGAATTAACATTGCCCAGAAAATTATTATATATTAAATGTCGGGATTTTTCTCGACAAATTTTTTACCGCCGAACGTCGTGATAAACGGCCTTTTCTCTTGTTTACATTCTTTTATTTATTTTAAACACAACACTAGGATTTCTACTGTATTGTACGATTACAGACAGAAATTCACATGTATCCAACGTAGATTTTTATAAGCCTCTTATAAGTCCACTTTTGAGGTGGTGGTTTTTAAGTAAGCTAGAAAACGAAATGGGTGGGGTGGTAGCGGGAAAGGTTAGTCCATTCAAGTATTTTTTACACGATTGCGCTTGTTATATGAATCGGTCATTATCGTGTATAAAGTACACTTTATTAAGACTAACTGGCTCTCCCAGGTAATAATACCGTTTATTTCCCACCACACACTTAAAAGTCGACAGAGGGAAAATAAAACCAGAAGAGCCCCTCTCCTGGTCCCAAAACCAGGGGATAGGCAGCAGCATCCTCCTGAAACATCTCAATAAATAAACTGCGGTTGCCAACCCGCCTGCCAAGAGTGGCAACTATGGCAAAATCCCCCCAAAATGAGAGCGACTAATTTTTGTGGCAATCTGTGGGGAAGGTCTATGTTCAACAGTGGACTAGTAATAGGCTGAAGTGATGATGTATAGCCAACAATGAAATTGCTTTACCATCCTTAAGTTGAATGTCGTTTGCACAACACAAAACTACAAGGTCTACTTTTGCTTACAATATCAATGTGGCATTTGGATACTCCTGTCACCAATGCATGGCATCAGTAACGTGTAATTTACTATATTCCGCGGTTATTATTAAGGTGTCTCCCAACGGGTAGGTCTTAAGATGAACATGGACAAGAGCAAGATCATGTCTAACGTCCATGTCACACCTAAACAGGTTATTGTTGGGAACACTACGATCGAAGTTGTTGACGAATATGTATACCTAGGACAGATTCTCCGACTAGTTTGGTCCAACTTTGACCAATAGGTCGGATCCAACTCGGCTGGGCAGCGTTCGGGAAACTGCGTCACATCTTCTCGTCGAGTATACCTCAATCCCTCAAAACAAAAGTGTACAACCAGTGCGTGTTGCCAGTGATGACGTATGGAACCGAGACGTGGTCCTTCACTGCAGGCCGCATGAGGAAGCTCAGAATCACGCAGCGAGCTATGGAAAGGGCTATGCTCGGAGTTTCTCTGCGAGATACAATCCGTAACGACGTTATCCGCAGCAGAATTAGAGTAACCGACATAGCCCTAAGGATTAGCAAGCTGAAGTGGCAATGGGCCGGTCATATAGCTCGGAGGACCGATAACCGTTGGGGAAGAAAGGTTCTCGAGTGGCAACCTCGTACCGGCAAACGCAATGTAGGGCGACCCCCCACTAGATGGAGCGACGACCTACACGGTTTTGCAGGAAGTCGATAGATGCAGGTGGCTCAGGACCGTGTTTTGTGGCAATCTATGGGGGAGGCCTATGTTCAACAGTGGACTATGGTAGGCTGAAATAATGATGATGATGATGATTATTAAGGTAGGGGAAAAAGTTTTTCCAATTTTATATGAGAAATCAAGACAATTTTATTTACATTTAATTACAGTATGTATGTGTCATTTTGTTCAATGACTTTTTGCCATCTTAAAGTTAGTGACATAATCAAAAAAAACTGACACTACCTTAAGAAGGAAGAGGTACTTTTTCCAAATGGGTTGTCAAAACTGTTTTGTGCTCAATTCCAAGTTCTTCAGCTACTTCATGGCTGATATGCCGATCTTTTTCCACTTTTTCAAAAATGACGTCCAATGTATCCGTAACAGGGCGACCAGAGCGAGGTGCAACTTTGACATCAAAATTCCCGAATTGTAAACGCTTAAACCAATTTTGTGCTACTCTTACTGACATTGCATTAGCTCCATAAACGTTTTTTTTCGCGGCTTGCGTTGAATTTTTCCTTTTTTGTAATTAAATTTATCGCATTTATAAAATGTATCGAATTGTAGGGAAGCTTAAGATAGAGAGGTTATGACGCCCGCTCTGAATCTTTTTTGGTTCAACGCTTGTCACTGGCCATACAACGAGGCAATGAAGCAAGTTTAATGGGCACGTTTGAACCGGGAACGATTCGGGGTGGCCTATTTGACAATTTTTTTTATACATAATGTCATTATAAATAAGTATTTCAATGGATTTATATAAAATTGTAAGTCAATAAATTATATATGTATATAATTTGAGGTATATAATTATCAGCATAAAAGTTGAAACATTTGTTGATGAATGATAATGGAATATTGAATTAGTATTAATGATTTATTTCCGCGATTCCCTTCAATGACCGCTAGCAATCGGCTTCCCATAGAACCAACAAGTCGGGAACAAATATCCGTATCCCGAATAGACTCCCAAGTCTCTCTGCAATGACTTTCAAGGCCATATCTTGTTCTCTCATTGCGGTGATTCCATCGTTCGATCCACCATAATTCCCCAAAGATTTTCAATTGGCTTTAAATCAAGCGATTTCGAAGGCCACAGTCGCGGGTAATCCTAGCTGTTTGTAATCCACAGTTAATTAGTGAAGCTCATTTTGAGTAAACGTTCCGGACGGTCGGCAACACGACGTTTTTAAAAGTATTAACATAATTCTGAGCTGTTACTTTTGGAAGTAATCCGCATAGTTCACCGACGCCATCAGCCGACATCCAGCCCCAAATTTTTGCACTAATCCTACCAGACTCAGTGATTGCCAATACATGATCTTCTTAATACTCGTATCTTGTATTGTTATAACGCCAGAGATTTAATCGACCATGTTGGCTGGATTTGAAGGTATTTTCGCCTGTAAATATTCTGGTTGACCAAGCGAGCTGGTTTATGGGCATCAAAAAAACTTTTTTAGGGTATCGTCTGTACTACATATAACACCATACTGTGCAAAAGGCGGCGAATAGTCTCAGCACCGACGTAAAAATTTTCTGCAAAATGGGCCGTAGGTGCAACCGTCCGTAACCGTTTTCTTTATACACAAGTCTCATTATTTCCCTTTGTGCGCTCGTCAATTTAGGACGTCGACCACTTGGCCTGTGATCTTGGAGATTACCTTCTTCGCCTTGTCGTGTAATCCAAGGTTCATCCAGGTCCACTTTCTGCGGGGCCGTTTTTGGAAAATAGAGTTCATCATAAAGAGTTTCTCCATAAAGTCGGCCAGCTGTTGGCCACATTGGTTCCGTTGCCCTATTCCAAATTGCCCCACTACCAGCTCATCGTCTTTCTTCATGCCCAGCCTTGCGTTAAAAATATGTAATAAAAAATATAGTTAAAAAGCTAATTGGCTTACAGTCTACCAATTGCGATAATTTAATACGTCAATAAATGAATACATCTAAGTTTTAGTGAAATTTTAATTTAATGGAAGTAGTTATCAAAAATGGTAAAACAATTATGTGGCTACCTGTACTTTATTAATTTGCTGTATATTAAACCAATATTTTAACCATATTATATTTAAAAAAACCAGGTTCTTGATTAATGCAATGTGCTTTAAATTCATATTGATATTTTTTACTATTCAAAAAAATATCAATATCGATAAATTTTAACCGAGAGTTCCCTTTCCTAAAGTTTTCTAGGTTGCCTATAAATTATTTTTGAATTTGTTAGCTTTTATGTACTATGTATAGGATATATGGAAAGGTTATGTAAGTTATTGAGATGTTTTAGAAAGTCTTAGAATGTGTGAAAATATTTTTAAATTTATTTTCTACCTAAATACTTTTGCTCAATCACAGTGCTACGAGTATATCTCCGATTTCCGAACGCAACTACATTTTTGAGGTGCTGTGCACTGATTGCGCGACCTCGAACCAAAATTCGGTTTTTTTAATCAATCGCTCCGTCAGTCGCGAACCCTTTTTATTTTTCCTATCTTTTGATTCTCTGCTATTAACCGCATAGCCTAAATCTTGGTGCGCAATAAAACCCGCCTGCGAAAGTCTACATCATTGACAAACCCAGCTGAAGTCCGAAAGAAAGGATAAAACTGGCGAACTGCATCCAGGCGTTGACAGAACGTGCCTTTATTCCTTAGAAAAAGCTTCTTGTTTCTTTCTATCCGCATTTTTTCTATTCGCTTATCTAGTTTTTCGTGTGCACAGGTTTTAGCGTGGCTATGGAAGCAACTGTTTCACATCTCAGGAGACAGTTGCTACATTCAGCTTTTAATGTTGGTCCGATATACGCAATACAAGATTCGTGCCTTGAAGTCTTGCAGCATGCTTGACTTTTGATTTAGTATTTGGGTTATTAATTATGGGATCCTAAACCAGGGGTGACTATAGTGGACTACTCTTCAAATGTCGGGAATAAATAGTAAATTAAACCCGATAAAATTCATATTATTTTCCAATTTAATAATTTCATTATTTTATTCACAGTAACTTTATGTTAATTGTACCAAAGCAATATTTAATCTATGTTAGAAGGTTATATTTTTTGCGGTTGGACACCTTAAAATGTATTTGAATTTATTTCTATTAAACTTAATCATCATCTAGTTCATAATCATCAGTTTCATCATTATCATTTATTAGCATCATCGAAGGAGGAGTTGCAGTCGATGGTTTATATTATGCATGGTGCCCTAAAATGCAAAGTGATGAAAATTAATGTAAAGAAATGGTTTTTGAAAGAGAAAAAAGTGTGACGGATTGCAGAGTTCTGATTGAAGGAGAAAGATTGGAACAAATGAAAGAATTTGTGTACCTGGGTTCTAAGTTTACGAGAGACAGAAATTATGACTGTGATATTCAGAGAAGAGTATTGGCAGGAAATCAAGTGAGTGGGGCTCTGCCTAACGTTATGATTTGCCAAAACGTATTGAAAATGACTGGCTGTACATAGGGGGATTCTGGTTTCCACACTTCTGTATGGTACTGAATGCTGTTTCTGGCGGAAGAAGCAAGAAAGTATGATAAGTGCTGTGGAAATGAGAAGTTTGAGAAGTATAGCAGGAGTTACTTTGATCGACGAAGTGAGAAACAGCTTGATAAGGGAACGATGCGGTGTGATTGCAGATGTAGTGACAAAGATAAAGAACGGGATGCTTAGATGGTTTGGACACGTAGAGATGATGAATGAAAGAAGATTGACGAAACAGATTTATAAGGCGAGTGTGAATGGGGAAGCCGTGTCGACCTAGGCGTACGTATCACAATCAGATCGGAGAACTTTTGAGGGTAGGTCACGTTAAAAGTACCCGCAACCGAAGAGCTAGTATGAAAACACGCGAATGAAAGTAAAAGAAGCGAAAGATGTGTGTCAGGATCATAGCAAGTGGAAAGATGTGGTCTCTGCCTACCCCAATGGTAAAGAGGCGTGACTGTATGTATGAATGAATCATCATTTCAGCCCATCACAAGTTCAGTGCTGAACATAGACTAGCACACAACACGGTCCTGAGCCACATGCATCATTTTCATTCATTTACTTACCGCAAAACCATACAAGTCGTCTTCTATCTCTGCGTATTTAATCTAAATTATTTATTAATCTTTATAGTTTATTTACTGTGTGACTAAAATAATTGTTTTTTAATTTATATTTTATTGAAAATAGTGAGTAAATTTTTAATGTATCACAGACATGAACAAATTTTAGTTTACTGTTATTAAATATATCGCAATCACACACATATCACAGCCAGTGTCAACATATATACAGATTTGTCCGTATCGATACGGATTACGAACGATTGAAATGAACAGTACAGTAAAATTCCGTATAAAAGTCCGCTTGCATTACATTAGCAGACTTTTGTACGGAATTCCAGGAAAACGCTTTTATAATAACCAGTTCGTATTTTTTCTCTTAAATTAAAGAACCTACTAACCGTGAGACCTTTAAACTTTTTATGAAATCTGAACCCGCAATTTCGTTCGCGTGACAATTTTGAATTAGTTTATACAGGATCACACGAGACATACAGACAAAGAATACTTAAATATATACATTAAATATAACATAAATATTAAAAAAAAAAATAGTATCAATTACTTTAATTTGCTTTTCATGTTCTGTGGATTAAAATGTTCTATATAATCCAACAATTTCCGACGAGGACGAGGATGAGGAGGTTTTTCCATGTTATATTTGATATTGACAATTAGAATACGGAAATCTGGTCATCACAGCTCATAGTTATAAAGAAATGCTATACTTGTATATGCGGATACTTGCACCTAGGGTTTGTAGTTATTACCCACTAGGCCAGTTTCGCTGTTAGTGATACATCATGTTAGAACAATAATACATTGTATTTTACTAATAGGTATATACATATATTAATAGGTGAAGAGAAAAGTTTGTACGTCTTTTTAAGCATATTGCGCGCACGGAGGAGAGTAAGATTTGTGATAGCTAAGGTTTTTAGGAGAAGGCGTGCAGAAAGCAAAAATTTATTTGTAAAATGTGTTACAAACACATTAAATTCAAATAAAAATCAATAGAGCAAATCGTTCACCTGTTGGTGATCACCTGAGTTGATGGAAAATGGAACGTCTGACCATAAAAAATGCAGCGTTACCCAGAAAATTTCTGCGGGGCACCACACTGCCCCGTCCCACGGAGATATCAGTTCAAGTCTCATACGTAATTACACTAGCAGCAGAATAACTGGCCCCGTGGTGTTAACTACCTAGACAGAGTGGATACTCTGTCTAGGTAGGATTACTAGATGTGTAAAATACTGGTGATGGGCAATAGCAACAGTAATCGCCCAGAAGTTATTGCGTATTTATTTATTCTTCATTGCATTACTTTAATAGAAAAGTTATAAACGGCGGACTTTATGCCGCCGTAAGTATTCTCTACCAGTCAATACATGGTGTTGTGTGACTTTGTGAGATTTGATTCGGTATAATATGATGTAAGGGCTCGAGGCTTAATTTGAATGAGACAGACATTATGTCAGGGGAAAAAGAATATATGCAGGTTTCACCATATCTTAACCTTACAAACCCCCTTTGGTACCCCGCCAAAGGGGTTTTGTAAGAAGAAACTAAGAGTATAACCAAAACAGGAAAAGAGCAGTAGTGTAAAATGTCTTAATGTAGTTGATAAATTCTCCGGCAAACAACTTTGTTAATTAGATCAATGCCTATGACAGACCCCTTTGTTCAGCTATGGAGAATTGATTGAAATTATAGTAATCACGATGTTGAATATATTTTAATATGTAAAAAATCGGTAGAATCTCGATTTTGCCATCACCTGTATGGTCTATAAGTCAAGGAACTACTGCTGTTTATAAATACTAAATAAAATATATAATGGAGCTATTCCCACCTTATTTTATACAGAAGCACTGTTTAAGATATGATTACATACGGTACATAAAGTGAAGGTTAGGTAATTATTTTACACAACTATGTCGAATCCAACAGTTGGTAAATTTAGTCTAAGGCTTAATTTATCAATGTTTTGAATAATTCATTTTACATTAAATAGTGATCGTGATTAATCAATCATAAATATACATGACGTCATGAAAATGAATTACGGTTCGTCTCGTCAAGGCTCGCAATAAAATCAATGTAACTGAAATTAATGTAAACCCATGCGAAGTCGTGACATCTCCAAAATCATAAAATTTGTAAGTCTGCGTTTTCGTATATACATATGTATGTTCATAATGTACGTGTAATATACTCGTATATTACACGTACATTACGTCAGTTAAACATATATTATGTACAGGCATAATGATCTGTTCCAAAGCATTGTACAATCTAATTGGAGATGATTTACTTTTTAAAATAAATCTAAACCGAGTTTTATGCAATAAGGGGGAAAAGAAATAAAACTTAGCCATACAATTAGCTCGTTTGCTTAAACTACTACTAGCATTTACTAATAAAATATGGATCTTCAATCTAAAAGAAAATGTATTATTATTGTTAAACGAAATTAGTTTCAACAAATTATTGATTAATCTTTTTAGGTTCTTGATTTATCTGTAGCTGCAAATATTTTAAATCACTTATTTAAGAAATACTACATATAGTAATTATTAGTATTTCCACTGCGATGAATATATTTTTTTAAATATATTATATATAAAATTATAAACTATAACAATGTGGATAATAGAAATAAATAGTGTAACAATATTTCATAAAAAACGCTAGACGGTGCTTATTCAGAATTGCTAGAAAATGTGTGATATAACCTGTATGAAAATTAGGAATGTTATGGATATAAGATCTGGGATCTCGATATGGATACGGATATATGTTTAATATTATACCGGTTTCAGTTAGGGTTACGGATATAAAATTATTTCGGATTATCCGATAGTTTCGGACAGTTTCGGCAGGCTATGCAGGAATCCGTCTAAGTAGGTACCACCCCAGGGCCAGTTATTCTGCCGTGAAGCAGTAGTGCGCAAACATAACTGTGTTTCGGTTTGAAGGGCACTGAGAGCTAGCGTAATCACTGGGCATATGAGACTCAATAACTTATATCTCAGGGTGATGGGCGCAGTGTGCTGCTACACAGAAAACAGAAAATACAAATAATTACAAGAAACGATTTGACTTTATGTCTAGGTTATCATTTGGTACTGTAATCACAGAAAAAAACAATTAGCCTTAAAAGTGACTATTATAGCTGCTGTCTAAATTAATCTTGATTCATAACGCATTTTGCCCAGATACTATTAAACAACACTTTTTTATCTGAGTATGTTTAATCCCACAAGAATGGATGACTGATTAATATGGCAATGCAATAGAAATATTAAAAACCACCTGAACAGTGCAAGCGATGCGGCTAGTGACGCTAGTGTGCCTGCCTAAATCTTTCATAATGAATAATTTAGATTCTGCTCCTATCCGAAATTATTCGAAACTTTTATATTAGATTCGCTTACGGTTTCGAATACATTTTTATTTCGGATATCCGATAGTTTCGGTTAAGGTTAGGGATCTCCATTACATCCCTGATTAAAATCTTTGTTTCGAACACTATTAGCAGTACCTAATGATGAAAGCAAAATAATAAAAATAATTCCAACATAACTAATTGACGGCGACATTTTAGCGTAGCGATTTCGCGTAGCTAACATTATTGTTGCTTTTTCACTTTAATTTCATGTTACCTATTTTATCTTTAATTTCGAACCTCGCCTAGCCGACGGGCTGCTGAAAATTTGGTAGCGTAGAAAGTTATTATTTGTTTTGTTTGTTCTAACTGAATTTCCTTTGTTAGCAATGCTTTTATTGTTTAACTTGATTACGCTCAGATTGATATAACCTCAAAATGTAAAATATTAGTATATTTTATATCATACAATAAAATCTCCTTGGTTATGTTAAGATAATGCAGCCTCAACAATATTAACATTTTTTTCTATTAAGACACGACAAATTTACTGGTGGTAGGATTCCTATGCAGGAATCTGTCTAGGTAGGTACCACCCCGGGGCCAGTTATTTTGCCGTGAAGCAGTAGTGAGCAAACATTAGTGTAATCCCTGGGCATATGAGACTTGAACTTATTTCTCAGGGTGATGGGCACAGTGTGATGTCACACTGAAATTTTCTGGGTGACGCAAAATTTGTTATGGGCAGACGTTGCACTTACCATCAGGGGAACGTTTTGCTCGGGATTTGCAAGTATTGCTCCCGTACATACGGGAGAGATGTCTTGCAACATACGACTGGCTAGAAAAATATAACAATTTTAACAATGTTGACCAGAATTATTGCAATTACAAAATTCATGTGAAATTATGTCACATTTAATACAAATAACTTGTGACTCAAAATCACCTTGAACCGAAATTTCACAATCGGAATGCTTCACTTCCTCCTACAGATTTCTTTTGGTGTGAATTTCTTTTTTTTCCGTTTGGTTTTTTTAATTGAAAAATTGAAGCTTGTTTTCTTTTCTTTTTTCGTTCAGTGCTTCCAACTTCTCTTTCGACGTCTAAATCTCAGGATGCTGAGACTTCAGATCGGTGCTTAAATTACTTAAGGAAGAAATATTAGAAGCAGTTCGCAAATAATTTTACCTGCTTCGGAATAATTTGTCCGAACTGCGAGCTTCTGTAAAGACATGTAGTGATCACATGTGCAACTTGGAGGAACGTCTTCATGCTTCGAACGCCCAGTCTTGCCCCGCGTCATCATCACACGACGTGAAAAAGGTCATTGCTCAACTGAGGCATGACTTAAATGACCTTGACCAGGAGCTGCTAGGAAATGACATAGAGGTCGAAAACTTCCCTGAAATCAACGGCGAACACCCGATAAGCACAGTAATATTACTGGCGACCAAGATAGATGTAAAACTTGTTGTCGGCTCGGTTGGCGCAGTGGCTAAGCCCTTGGCTTCTGCGCCGCTGGTCACGGGTTCGATTCCCGCACGGGACAAATATCTGTATAGCCTACAAATAGTTGTTCCGGGTCTGGGTGTTTGTGCATGTGGAATATATGTCTGTAAAACGAACCCACGACACAGGAGAAATCCTACTGCGGGGCAACGTTTTATTTAAAAAAAAAAGAAAAAATAAATAAATATGTAAAACTGAAGTCGAGTGATGTTGTGAGCGCCGAGCAAGTCGGTGGGCAGCGCATCAATGCGACGGAGCCGGCTACGGAGCGCTCCGCGCCCGTGACATCTGGTGGTGCGCCTCGCGCTTCGTGAACTTGGCGACGAGATGCTGGGCAACGCGCGGGTGCGTCGCGGCGTGACGTCCGCTGATATGGACGTGCTTGGACCACCTATGCGATTATACGTAAACGAACGTCTTACAAAGCCGCCAGTTGTTTCGTAAGGCGCGCGAGGCCGGGACTCGTCTCGGTCGGTTGGCGGTTTATAGGGTCACAGCGACGCCGCATTCTCGCCCGAAAGAAGTAGGCGACTATGTATATCTCATCCGCGGCAAGAAAACATTAGCCGCATTTTTGAATCGGTACCCAACTCCAATAGCATTTAAAAGATTTTTTTTTCATCAATTTATTTTAAATATTGCCATAATGATACTGTCATATAAGCGATACTACATCTTGCGTTATATATAGTTGTTTGCCTTATTTTCTCAGATGTTTAATTCTTTTAGAAATTGTCTTCATATGGGTAATCTGTGTTGTGGTAATCTGTGTGTTCACTGGTGGTAGCATTCCTATGCAGGAATCCGTCTAGGTAGGTATCACCCCAGGGCCAGTTATTCTGCCGTGAAGCAGTAGTTTGTAGACATAACTGTGTTTCGGTCTGCAGGGCACTGAGAGCTAGTGTGATCACTGGGCATATGAGACTTAAGAACTGATGTCTCAAGGTGAAGGGCGCAGTGTGGAGCCACTCGTTGTTCTGAGTGACACATCGTTTGTTTTGTTACTTACCATCAGGTGGACGTTTTGCTCGTCCCGTCACTTTATCCAATAAAAAAAACTGCGTATATTTTCTGTAACAGAACATTTTGTGTTTAATAATTTATTAAGCTATTCCTGTGCCTGTACGTGTCACATGGACTCCCAGTTAATTTACTGATCACGATTGGGTAGTAAGATTTTATTTAGTAAATTTACATATTATATAAAAGTAATGATTGATATAAATGCAAATCTTATGTAATATGTATTATAAACTGGTAGGCATAATACTAAAAAAGAAGACTTTGCTTTGAAATTAAGTGGTAATGTAGTAAAAGATAAATACAAAGTTGCAAATAAGTTTCTTGAAGTTTTTTTATAATTTACCTGCTGAAACTAGTAAACATTTGCAGTTAAGTGCTGTAGTTTCAGAGTCATATCTAAGGGAACATATAAATATGGACATTCCCAACTTTCGTTTAAATGACATTAGCCCTACAGATATCGTAAACGCATTTAGCAAATTGAATAAAGAGAAAACGGAAGATCTCTGGGGGCTCTCGATCTGGGCAATTGATATTTATTTTTATCGATATAGCTTCAATATCGGCGATGATTTTTAATCTCTGTGTCGACTTTGGTGTCTTCCCTGAGCTGATGAAACATAGTAAAGTTGTACCAGTTTTTATATCGGGTAGCAGAGAAATTTCTTCAAATTACCGTCCTATTTCTGTGTTGCCAGCTTTTAGTATAATATTTGAAAAAATCATGCTAGAGCAAATGGTCGTTCATTTTAGTAAATATAAAGTTTTAAATGACAAGCAATTCGGCTTAACAAAAGGTAGGTCAACAAATAATGCCGGTGTTAAACTATCTTAACATGTTCTACAAGCCTGGGAAGATTTTCATGACACAGTCGATGTCTTTTGTGATCTCTCAAAGGCCTTTGACTGCGTGGAACATAAAAATTGAATATGTAAATGTACCATATTTGGTACAAAAAATGTGTGATAGTTCCGTTTGTCGATGATACTTCATTGTTGTTTAAAGTTAACAGAAATGACTTAACGCTGGAACAGCCCAATGAAACTCTAGATATTGTTTCGAAATAGTTAACAGCAAACAATTTAGTTTTAAATGCAGGCAAAACAAAATGTTTACACTTAAAAATGACTAAGTCGGCGCATAATATTAATATTAATTTACAGAATTCTAATCTTACGTTTGAAAATTCAACTGTATTCCTTGGAATCACTATTGATTCTAAGTTACAGTGGGGAGCACATATTGAAAAAATAGCTCCGAAAATTAAGTTCTGCCATTTTTGCAATAAGAAAAATTAGGCAGCTGACTGATGAAGCTACAGCTAAAATATTATATTTTGCATACTTCCACATCATTATGTCCTATGGCGTATTACTGTAGGGATCCGCAGCTGGATCCGTCGTTGTTTATTTTTGAAAATATTATGCACGTACGGAAAAACATAAATTTATTTAACAAAAAATTGACTGTATCATTTAGAATGGGTCGAGGTGACACGCTAGAGGTTCCTGTTTAGGTTGGCTTAATCTAGAAAGTCTTTTCTTAGTAGATGTATAAAGTTTTAATAAAATTCCTAAAAGTGTAACTCGAAAATCCGACATGGATTTTAAAAAACTCATCAAGAAGACATTATTAGATAAAGCGTATTATATAATAGATCATTATATAGAGGACCAAGATGTGTGGAAATAACTCATACTCTACACTTGCAAACTCCCTGGCTACTAAATTTATGATTTAATTTAATTTTTTTGTAATCTATAAATGACATTTTGTAATATGGCATTGAAAAAAGAAACACCCCAGAGTTTCTTACTGGTTCTTCTCTGATAAGGTCATTTTTTGAACCAATGTAGCTTTAAACAAGCCTAAATTGAATAAAGAAATTTTGACTTTGATTATGACTATGAATGGGAACAAATTATAAAATGACTACTCTTCTAATCACACTACTATTTTACGATATTTTTATGTATATTATCTTATATCTAGTTTATTTAGTATCCCGTAAATTAGAACTGCATATTGGTATATACCGATTTACATATAGTTATTATAGTGCCCTACTCGTGATGACTGAAAAGAATTTTAAAGGTGGTTTTCTTAATGCAGGGTCCTAAGCACTAATGGCGACGACTTTATTTCTGTAGTGGAGAGACATTGCTTTGATATTATGACCATCAATGAAACGTGGCCGCGACCGTCGAGTGTGTACTTGGGCCGTGGCGGGGGCGTTTTTTATGTTAAACGAGAACTGAACGTTCGCACAATAACTATGCCCGTTGATCCTAGGTTTGAAACCGTCGAGCAAATGTGGCTTAAACTAACGCTTAATAGGAATAGGGTTGCAATTGGCACCGCTTATCGCCCACCGTGGCTTGATCTAGAGTTATTTCTCGACGCCGTTACCGATCCAAAAAGCGGTGTTGGTGATACTGATCATTATATACTACTTTTTATAGATAAAGGAGATTTTAATATAAATATCTTAAATAGCAACGACTATAAAACGAAAATAGTTACTGAGTTTTAGGTGTCTGAGTTTATCTCAGCTAGTTACATCCCCTACACATTTTACAGAAACTAGTGAATATTTAATAGACTTAATTTGTACGGACCTCCGAGCTAGGCGTATTACAGTCGAATCATTTAAGTCTATAAAGGGTCATTCTGTTATCATATGTGATTTTAAGATCATGCAGGAAAAATTTAGGCCATATGTGGCAAAGTATAGGCCTCTTAAAAACGTATGCAGCGAGGATTTACAAAATGATCTCATAAAGGTAGTCTGGAATAGTATTTCTTTCTTAGGAACAGTGCTTGAGATGGTTAACGTTTTTGTATTATTGCAGTGTTCGATATACATGTATTATACACATAAATCATGTGTTATAAAATAACCATCATACCCGTGGATAACGGATACTGTAAAGTTGATGATGAAACTGCGTGATGAAGAGTTAGCCAAATACCGTAAAACTAAATCAGAAACTAAGAAAGAATACTACCGATAGTTAAAATCCCTTGTAGTTATCGCTTTGCAAAAAGAAAAGATAGCATTTTTAAATATAATATCAATAAAAGAATCGATGATCCCAAGACACTATTAAAGAATATAAAGACTTCCCTACTACCCCGATAAACAAAATAATGATTTTCCATCTCGGTTTTCCGATCCACAAATAATTATTCAACATTTTTTGAATGTTACTGGAAACTCTAACTCTAATATTAAAAATAGGTCAATCCAGACGTCCAAAAAATTCGAACCCAGTTAACATGAGAGATCTGCGGCCTATCAGTATTTTGCCATACGTATCGAAGATAAGTGGTGTGCGAGAAATTGACAAATTTTTGGAAAGGAATGACATCCTTCCGATGCTTCAGTCAGGTTTCAGAAGGCGACGTAGCACCACGACTGCCTTATTAGACGGGACAGATAACATATTGTCTGCTCAAGATGAAGAAGAAGAAGGGAATGTGTCTATATTTTCGGTGATGTGATCGCTGTTAGCCTTTTGGCTTTTACAGCTTCATCGGATGCTGTGCTCGCGGGCCCGGGGCCCGCGTGCCAGGTTTGGTTTGACCCAAAACATATATACATAAATAATAACTCCTACTAAACATCTAAGTTCGGACCGTTGCGTTCGCTAGCGTGCTTGCGCTACAGTGAATATCTCCATAAATTTATTATATGAAGTCATCTAATGACCGTCCGAGGGAGACTGCGGGCCTCCGTTCGGACTGTCGACTTGTGTGTCGGAAACTCTGGGCGGTGAGAACCGCCCTGGAACACGGGGGGAATGTGTACTTTGTTGGTTCTGCTGGACTTTTCCCGTGCTTTCGACTGCATTAACATTTACCTTCTTTTGTCCGAATTGAGCTATTACGGGTTCAATCATAAAACGCTTCAGTAGTTCCACAGCTACCTTGATAACCGTCAACAACGTGTAGAACTCCGGTTAAATGATAGAACCACTTTCACCTCTGATGTTGCCTCTCTAACAAGGGGTACCTCAGGGATCGATACTGGGTCCCGTTTATTCTCCTTATATTGCGCTGATGATGAAAATGTTTTAATAAATGTAAGTTCCATTTATATGCCGATGACACATAAGTATATTTGTCATTTAAGCCTTGTGAACACTGAAGGGCAATAGCAGTACTCAATGATGATCTAATGAGAATTGTTAATTGGTCAGAAAAAACACCTTGGTGCTAAATCCTAGTAAAACAAAAAACATGGTATGTGGCACTAAAAAGCAGCTACGCTTATTACCATCATTAAATATAAAGCTGATGGGGCAGTGTATTGAGAGAGTGAAGGAATCACGTAGCTTAGATATAGGTATGGATTCCAGTCTTAGGTTCGAAACTCATGTCGTGGAATCGGTTTGGAGCTGTTTTTATCGTTTAAAGATTTTATATCAAATGAGACCATTTTTGTCAGAGGATCTGCGTATGCAGATGATTGATTGATTGATGATTGAGTCACTAGTCTTATCCAAACTAAATTATGCTGATCCAGTCTGCCTATTATCGAGCCAGTGCCTATTATCAAGGATAGATCAACATATTCAGGGGGTTCAATTTGCATCTGCTCGTTTTTGTTTTAAGGTACCAAATAGGAGCCATGTTACGCAATTACTGAACAAACATCTCATACTAAAAATGAAGTCGAGGCATAAGCTCCACTTGGTATGTCTTATGTTTGGTGTTGTTAAGTTTAGGGAACCTACATATTTATATAATAAGCTCAGATGGGTGTCTGGCAAACGTACGTACGTAACAAGTAGGCAGTGCTCACTACAAATAACTATTCCACCACACAAAACAGCTGCATTTAGAAGAAGCGGAAGCTCCCTCTAAATAAGTAGTAGTAAATAATAAGAATACATACTTAAATTCATTTAGGCTAAACCTACGGCGTTACCTGATTAATGTGCAACGGAAGCTTCATATCATAAACCTAAATGCGTCTTTTATATGATATGTCTGGATTCGTTAATATATCTATTACAGTGCTGCCCCTTTATTATTATACCTCTTTATCTATATATTAATACGTGAAGAGAGAACTTTCTGCTCCTTTTTTTAGCACGTTGATGTGCGCGCATGAGGAGGTGTGAGTTTTGGCATGGTTAAGGTTTGTATGGAGAAGAAGCGAGGAAGCTGGGATGTATGCATATATAATATGTGTTACTAATGCATTAGATTATGAAAATAAAACATTCATTATTTACGTTCATATCGACAATGTCAGTCACATAATAGTCTGTCGTTGTTTTACGTTCATATTGCCAAAGTCAATAACGCCATATTGTCGCCATAAAAAGTTAAATAGTTGCCAAAAAATAATTATTCAAACACAATGACGATAAAAATGAAAAAAAAAATATGAATTATGGTCTGTCGATTGAAAATTAGTAAAATATATTATAAAAGCAGATTTTTATTAAATATTACTACTGGTGGTAGGATTCCTATGCAGGAGTCCGTCTAGGTAGGTACCACCCCAGGGCCAGTTATTCTGCCGTGAAGCAGTAGTGTGCAAACATTAATGTGTTTCGGTTTGAAGGGCACTGTGAGCTAGCGTAATCACTGGGCATATGAGACTTAAGAACCTATGTCTCAGGGTGGTGGGCACAGTGTAGTGTCACTAAGAAATTTTCTGGGTGGCACAGCATTTGTTATGGGCAGACGTTGCACTTACGATCAGGTGAACGTTTTGCTCGTTTCATCACTTTATCCAATAATAAAAAATATTAATAATATTTAACGATATTTTATAACACAAGAGATCAATAAAAATTGACATGATAAAAATTAACTTTTGGACAAAAACTCTCACCAGAAGATCGTTATATACATTCTTAACAATTATATTAAGAACTGTAAATATTTATGAACAAAAAAGGAAAGTACAATTTCGTGAAGGCAGCATTATATTCTTAAATACTGTCGCGTTTTCCTTTAACTGCCAATATAATAGCCAGCATACATCACAAAAACTCAACAAGCACCAAGTAGACGGAATGAGTGCGCTGACAAGTAGTTGCATCATTAGGCTTCAGCGACTAATGAGCGCCGACCCAGCTTACTCGCAATAGTGACAATACAGTCAGTAATAATGACTGACACTGTACGATACATCTATATTATTCGTTTTAAATAATTTACTTGTTTTTAACCAATATTGAAACATGTTATGATGAAAATAATACTTCTGGACTGTAAGCTCGTCTAAAAGATAATGAAATACTTGAAATAATTATTAGACAAACAAATGTAACAAAATGTTTTATCAGACGCGAGTTTATTTCTAAAAAAAGCTTCCCTACCAAATTAACTGGTTTTTCTGGAATTTATCCTCTATTTAAATGAAACTAATTTTACGGATTTTATCGCGTTTATTTTTGTTATTTATAACCCGACGTTTCGAGTGCTTTACAGCACCCATGGTCACGGGGGGACTGAGGTGACAGATGTCCTGATGTCATAGTTAACCCGGAGTACCTTCAGCTTTTAATTATTATTTGTGGTCCGATCTACGCAGAAAGAGCTAACTGTGTCTTGAAGTCTTGCAGTGGTATGCTTGGTTTTTGACTTAATTTTATTAATCATAGGATCCCAAGCTGGTGGTAATACCCAACCATCTTCTTTATTAAAATTAGGATGTTTTTTAATTTCAATAGCCTCGCGAATCATCCTTGGTAGGAATCGGTGTTCTTTTGCAAGGATTAGTGGTTTGTCAAATCTGATGTAATGGCTGGGATGATCCAGAACATGGTCACAGACTGCAGACTTCCTGGGGCGGCGATGCTTCACATCAGCTATATGTTCTTTTACGCGGGTTTTTACTGATCTTTTGGTTTGCCCTATGTAAGCGAGACCACATTCACAATCCAGCTTGTATACTCCTGCACCCTGTAGAGGGATGTTACACTTGACAGATGGTATAAACTGACTTATCTTCTTCGGCGGCTTGAAAAATGTTTTTATGGAAGCCCGCTTCAAGATATAGCCAATCTTGTCCGTGACTCCTCTGACATATGGTAGGACTGCAGGTACACGCTCGACTGTGGCCGGCTTTACTCGGTCACTGCGACGAAGGCGCGGAACCCGAAGCTTGTTGTCTTGCAAAACTTGCTTGACATGCTGAAGCGGGGCGGCCAGGTGTTTACTGTCACAGATCCCTTGTGCTCTCTGAAACAAAGATTTACCCACGGTAGCTAACTGTGAAGGATGGTGGTGAGATTCACCGTTTAAATACATATGGGTCTTTTTCCTATACACAGTGTGACTCAAGGTGTTATTAGGATTTCTAATTACTAAAACATCTAGAAAAGCTAAAGAGTTATTTGTCTCTAACTCCATTGTAAATTGTATTTTATAATTAATGGAGTTAAGGTGGTCTAAAAATGCAGTGACTTTATTAGAAGATAGAATTGTGAAAGTATCATCTGCATACCGCTTGTAGAACCTTGGTTTTACTGGAGAAGTACGGAGGGCTTTCTCCTCAAAGTCTTCCATGAAAATGTCAGCAACAATGGGAGATACCGGGGAGCCCATCGCCACACGATCTACTTGCAGGTAGTATTGTTCCTTCCACAATAGATAGCCAGATGTTAGGCAATGTCTCAGTAATTCTGCTTGTTCTACTGGCATGTTGTTCTCTGTTAGCTTCCTAGTTACAATTGAGATGCAGTCTTCAACAGGTAGACATGTAAATCACGACTGAACATCAAAACTGACCATAGTTTCATATAAAACGGTGAATCTCACCACCATCCTTCACAGTTAGCTACCGTGGGTAAATCTTTGTTTCAGAAAGCACAAGGGATCTGTGACAGTAAACACCTGGCCGCCGAGCTTCAGCATGTCAAGCAAGTTTTGCAAGACAACAAGCTTCGGGTGCCGCGCCTTCGTCGCAGTGACCGAGTGAAGCCGGCCACAGTCGAGCGTGTACCTGCAGTCCTACCATATGTCAGAGGAGTCACGGACAAGATTGGCTATATCTTGAAGCGGGCTTCCATAAAAACATTTTTCAAGCCGCCGAAGAAGATAAGTCAATTTTTACCATCTGTCAAGTGTAACATCCCTCTACAGGATGCAGGAGTATACAAGCTGGATTGTGAATGTGGTCTCTCTTACATAGGGCAAACCAAAAGATCAGTAAAAACCCGCGTAAAAAAACATATAGCTGATGTGAAGCATCGCCGCCCCAGGAAGTCTGCAGTCTGTGACCATGTTCTGGATCATCCCAACCATTACATCAGATTTGATAAACCACAAATCCTCGCAAAAGAACACCGATTCCTACCAAGGATGATTCGCGAGGCTATTGAAATTAAAAAACATCCTAATTTTAATAGAGAAGATGGTTGGGTATTACCACCAGCTTGGGATCCTATAATTAATAAAATTAAGTCAAAAACCAAGCATACCACTGCAAGACTTCAAGACACAGTTAGCTCTTTCTGCGTAGATCGGACCACAAATAATAATTAAAAGCTGAAGGTACTCCGGGTTAACTATGACATCAGGACATCTGTCACCTCAGTCCCCCCGTGACCATGGGTGCTGTAAAGCACTCGAAACGTCGGGTTATAAATAACAAAAATAAACGCGATAAAATCCGTAAAATTAGTTTCATTTAAATGTGTAGTGTTCGCGTAAATATAAGAAATCATTATTTATCCTCTATGTTACGTACTCCTAGATATTGAAGTTTCACACAGTGAACAAAGAACAACAATTGTCAGTCGATCTACGTTTCATAACGTCTCACCATTCTTGGTAAATAATGTGTAGTCGAGAATCCCCTATCCTATCCCAGCCCCCCATCATCTTGCACCGCAGATTTTCCCTGTGGTCTCACAAGCTTCGCGGGTAAAATCTGTCTCGTTATTATTTACTATATCTCTGCACTACAACAGTTCAAATCGACATTTTCTATTTCTACATCGTATTAATATATTAGTTTACTGGATGCAGTATCACGTTTCGGTTCGTTCAGCGCACTTTTCTGTCGGTGCATCCCTTGTTCCTTTTTTCTCTTATTCATAACGAGTGTGTTATCATTATAGGAAGTGAAGTTAATTAAAAATATAAATTGGAAATAAATACTTGTCAATAGAGTTCTCGATCTTTACAACAGACTACACTGAGAGCATCTAATGCTATTAAGATACTTAGTAATTTATGTTTCTTCTTCCACTCTTTCGTTGTAATCCTTTTTTAACGCCCTTCTTTTTCAAATTTGTCGCACTGACTTGACAACTGGTAGTGAAAGGTCTAAACATGTCGTATATTTTCTGCTCAGCAGGTTACTCTATCCCTTTAAGTATCGACCACCTTGCCACCTACTTAATAATATATGTTCCTTCTAAATTCCGCTTGGATCGTGTCATTCTACCACCAAGACTTGTGCCACAAATGTACATTCAAACACAGGCACTCACTCGTCCTAACCTCGCTCAACATAACGCCCATGCGATAATTTCGGACGTAGGCTGGATTACAGTGGCAGAGACACTGTAATCCAGCCTACGTCCACACAACCGCTCCCGTCTTTGTACAAATTTTGTTTCCGACTGGTATTCAAGTCTGAGAAAATATTTTATTAGCGAGTTATTTAACGTTCTTCGTTCAAAAAAGTTGCAATCTTGTTGAACACAAAAATATTTTTTGATTAGGGGTTCTTTTTAAAGGTTATACCGAGCTCAGCCATATTGTAAATACGCGCTAGACGTGGTGTTCCGGAAACCGGGCCGTTGCAATCTACAATCTATCTCAGACGAAGGTTTCGGCGGTAGGCTAGGATGCAGTTTCAGAACCAAGAACAATCACAACAATTTCTGTTTTTGCGCAAATGGTGGCTCTGGCTGGGTTTCGAATTCATCCAAAATCATACATTTATATGGTAAAAAAAGATGTGAACAGATGATGAATAGTAATCAAAAGTATAATGAAAGTACATATATATATGTATAAACGTATAGACAATTTATAAAAACAATTTAAATAAAGCAAAAAAAAACAAAACATCAAAAATATATATACATAAACATAAACACACTGGAACGGAAAACTTACCACACAAAATAAATCAAGTTAGCACTGATTTAGATAATAGTTTTTAGTTAATTTTTGAAGGTCTCAACACTGAGCCTGTTTTATACACAATGTATCCGGAAATGTAAAAAGTAAAAGTAAAGTTTCAGCCTATAAATGTCCCACTGCTGAGCACAGGCCTCCTCTCATTTCTGAGAGGGTTTTGGAGCTAGGAAGAATCCGCCACGCTGCTCTAATATGGGTTGGCGGACTGCACATGTCTTCGAAATATTTTTTTCATGCAGGTTTCCTCACGTAGTTTTCCTTCACCACCGAGCACGTGGTAAAGCACTTAAAATTACAATTAACAATTTTAGTGGTTCCGGCACCGGGAATCGAACCGAGGTCACTCGTGTACTATGAATTTTTTTTTACACCTATTAGCGATAAATTAGGCACTGATTCTACATCTCATCCCCACTCTAAAACGACCTCCGAATGCGTCTTACCCCCATTCCCCTTCCAGCCATAGCCATTTCAACTTTTAATACGTTTTGTTGTGTACGTCCTCGAAAAAATAGCAATAACTTGAAAGTGTATAGCTTCACAGATCTGCAAATGGTCTTATTTGATTTGATGCAATATTCTTCATCATTAGACACCTAAAAATAATGTAACACTTAAAAAAATTAAGTCAAAACTACTTCGAAATCAAAAAAATATTGTCAAAAAAAACTGTAAGTTATGGTTACTTCTTGCAAAATCAAGCCAGTTAAGACCAATTTTTTTAGTATTAAATCGACAGATTTTGAGATAAGCAACAAAACGGCATCAAAATTACTCACTAACCAAAACCCATTTTAGTACCCGCCCGCACGTGGCATGCGGTAGGAATCCAAATTCGAATAACAAAAGGATTTATGTGCTCGCGCTTACGTTATCTTTAAACACAAATATCTCCTAGAGTAACTAATTTACAGCCGTAACTTTGATGCCGTTTTTTTGCTTATCTCAAAATCTGTCGATTAAAACCTAAAATAATTGATCTTAACGTTCTTGATTTTACAAAATGTAAAAATAACTAGTAGTTTTAATTTTTTTGAGAATATTTTTTTGATTTCGAAGTAGTGTTAACCTAATTATTTTACAATTTTGCATTATTTTTAGGTGTCTAACGATGAAGAATATTGTATCAAATCAAATAAGACCATTTGCGGATCTATGAAACTACACGCTTTCAAGTTATTGCTGTTTTTTCGAGGACATACACAAAAAAACGCACAAAAAGTTGAAATGGCCATGGCTGGAAGAGGAAACGGAATAAGACGCATAAGATGTGTTTTAGAGTGGGGATGAGATGTAGAATCAGTGCCAAAATTATCGCTAATACGATTCCGGACACATAGTATAAAGTGAGCGAATTTCACAGGATCACAGCCTTAACAACAAACGAGGAGTGAATAAATTTAGAGTTATGAATGGGCATACGAAAAATAATAACCACTCTGGAATGATCTTGATCTCGACCCAAAAACTAAAACTTGTTTTCAATAACCTAGTGTTATCGGATAAAATAGAACAGAGTACAGTAGAAAAAGAATGTAGAAGTATTCTGACGAAGTCTAATTGGATGACACTTGAGTTTGCCGTGTTGTGGTAGCGGCTAATAATAATCTACTACCCCATCTCATCCTGTGGGTGTCGTCAAAGTCGACAGAGGGAAAATAAAAACCTAGCGATGGGCAGCAGCATCTTCCAGGAACATCTGAATAAATAAACTGCAGTTGCCAATCCGCTTGCCAAGCTTGGCAAAAATAGCAAAATCTCCCAAGATTGAGAACGACAAACTTTTGTGGCAATCTGTGTGGAAGACCTATGTTCAACAGTGGACTAAGATGACGAGAGGCTGAAATGAGCTTAGTTCGAAACTCGGAAACATGATCGTATTTGAGAAGGCCAAATATGAATCTTACAGCGAAATTTTGAAGGCGTTCAAGTTTGTTTAATTGCTCTTCAGTAACATTAGAGTAGCATGAATCGGCATAATAAAGAATAGAGAGTAACAAAGACTGTGCTAGTATAATTCTAGTAGTGATTGGTAGTGAATGGTAGAGAATTGCGCAAACGTAAAGCAGACGCTGTTGCTAACAATTTAATACTGGACTCTTTAATATAAGTTGCTGATAGACTAAGCGCTCACGAACTTTTGAAAAGAAAGGTAGGATAGATATTGGTCCATAGTCTGTGAGAGGGCCAGGTTTCTTTTTTTAGACAAAGGAAAAATATGTATTCCTTTCCAAACACGAGGGAAGGACTCAGAAGATATAGAGTAATTAAAAATATGAGTTAAAACGGAAAGGACAATATCCATCAGGGGATGACTATTTTAGGGCAAATTTCACCACTTCCGATGGCACTTGATGATATGGACAAAACGGTCACACAGTCGGTAAAATGGTTGAACGGCAAGATATTAGAAGTTGATGTGTTAGCCATAGTAGTATTTAAAGTATGTAACTTTCTTATGTCATTTGAAAAACATGGTACATGAAATATGCTTGTTAAGTAAATCAATGTCGACGTTTGCATTAGCGACGGACTGTTTAGATTTTCCAACTCCTAATTGAGAAATTTCCAGTGTTTTGCAGGGACACCGTGATTTTTTAATGTGGCGTTGTTGTGCGTCCCAACAAAGAGTATTGCAGCGATTCGGTATACTTCTGTAACTGTCTCTATTGTGGTCGAATTAGTCATTATTATATATAACCCTAGCTAAATTTTTCTTATTTAAAAGTGACCTAATATCATCCGTAAGCCAAGGCTCTGGAAGATGTTTAATTTTAACTGGTCTGACCGGTGCATGAGTATCGTAAATGTTGACTGAGATGGAATTAAATGTTTCAACTTATAAATCTATAGAGTCAGCAGTGTAAACAGTATACCAATCATAATTCCGCGCATCCTGTGGGCGTTCTATATTAATCCCAATAAAATTACGTAGCATCAGTACCTTGCCTCGAAGTTTGGCAGTACGTATTTTATAAGATAGACAAAATCGTGATGAGAAAATGCTACAGCTGCACATTGACCATGCTTTGATACGTGATTGGGAGATGCGACTATGATAAGATCGAACAAAGAAGGAACACAATAGGCAGAGGCAGAATATGTAAATTACAGGAGTCAAAAATAATGAAAAGCCTCTTACAGCGGTGATCACCCTTTGACATACAAGTGTTAAAGTCGCCTATCAATACTATTTGATTATACAAAGGAAATACGTCTTCAAGGGTTTTTTCAAAAGCTGAATAATTTATATGGAGAGAGAGGATCTATTAAACAACCAATAATATTTTTGTATTGGATAAGATGATCTGTAACAGAAGATGTTCAGCTTCGTTAGATGAGCGTGGTTGAGTAGACAACTAAATAATTTTATAAGAAATATCAATTCGGAAATAAATTACTACTCCGCTACCCTGTCCTACCCGGTCGTTACGAATGAGATTGAACCCAGGTATTGAATAGCAAGTGGAAGGTAAACATGGTTTGAGGCAGGACTCGGACAGGAGAATGGCGCTGATGTTATGAGAAGTAAATGGTGCCAGCATGACAGAAAAATGTGCAGGAATAATTTGGGCGTTGATATGAATAACACAGAGAGGTTATAAACACTATTGCAAAATTAATATGCAAAATTTTGGTTGCAAGGTTGGAGATAGTTGAGTGCAAATTAGCTTGTAGGTGAATGGCTTTTTTAGCATACTATTAACTCAAAATTAGTGCTCAAAATAATATTTTTTAATTATTTAACACAGATCGTTTATTTTAAATGTAGTAATCAAATTCCTACCCGTAATTTTGTGCACAATTGTTTACTTACTTTTTAACAAAAACAAAATCTAATTCTTAATTAAAACAAACAATCGACAATAAAATCACCATAATTACGAGTATCTAAAACACTTGGTCCTTGTACTTTTGGAGGCTAGTGACCAACATGCGAGGTTATTTTTTATGATGTCGTAATTTTTAAAGTCCTATTGAACGTTCTGTGTGAGACTGTAACTGTTATAAACAAACGCTGCACCAACAGATCAACGATTTGCTCGTCACGTCACGCACTCGAGTTGAAAAAGGTGGTCGAAACTTGGAGAAGAAGAAACGGATGGTGACAGATCTGGGCTGTATCTACAGGTCCAGTTCACGAATCAGTTTTGCTATGTGCGATCTTGCGTAGTTGTAAAGTGTGACTTCAAACGTTTCTGCCATTTTTTTCGTTTATCATCAACTTATTTTTGCAGTTCGACTGACAGATTTTGTTTTATTCACAATATTAACAGTTGAGTATCTACTTTAAATCCCTTAAATCTTCCGCGTCGTCATCTTTCAAGGAAACTGGGTGACAGATGTGCGAGCTATCTTGGAGGCTTGTGTCGCCATCGTCGAAGCGCTGGAGCTGGTATCGCAGTGTGTAATCTGTAGTCTTCTTCAACTCCACGTACTGGATTCCAGTTTATGCTCATATGAGTTAATCGCTGGAAGAAGTCGCTTATCTATTTCGATCGAAACTAAACTCTTAACGATAACTGCAATTTGTGGTAAATTTATCGAGTAAATGATTTTGTACATCAGAATATTTGTAGAATTATCTAGAAACAAACTTTAAGCGAAATAGAAAGTTGGAAAAATATTATTCAAAATGCAAATAAGAGAGTTGACTATATGACAGGTCCTAAAATAAAAATAAGGACGTCTTCTTTTTAATTCATTCTCAATTTCCCCCATCTATAAAACAGAGAGAAAGAGATAGACTCAGAAAATACTACATGAAACAACTAGGCGACCAAGGAAAAATTTTAAAAATGTAATATGAAAAGAAAAAGGAAACGTGCCTGTTTTCTTTTCACTACAATACAGAAAAGTTAATGTTTTCGACTTCACGACTTATACTACAATTATTTAATCTATTAGTCATTTCTATAAAAATATAAAATAAGTCTTGTAGCGGCTTTAGAAAATCTACCACCCAATCTCATCCCGTGGATGTCCTGAAAGTCGACAGAGGGAAAATAAAAACCAAGAGATGGGCAATAGCATCTTCTGGAACATCTGAATAAATAAACTGCGATTGTCAAACCGCCAGCCAAGCGTGGCAACTATGGCAAAATCCTCCCAAAATGAGAGCGTCTTACTTTTGTGGCAATCTATGGGGGAGGCCTTTGTTCAGCCATAAATTCCAATACTTAAATTCTACGGCTTAACGACGGTAAATAGCATCACCAGTGTAATCCCCACACGGCATTCTGTTAACCCACCGGCCCAGCATCGTCAGGATGATTATTAATGTATTTGAAGACACGAATGTCTGACTTTTAAATGTATATATGTAACTATATTTATATTATGATGATTAATATTATAATTATTTATGAGTTACTTAGGTTTTTTTTCTTTCTTTCTCTACTTGTCTTTATTGCTACACCTCATCAAAATCTCACCACTCCATGGGTTGAATGGGAGAAAATTCCCAAAAGCATTAAGTCCGCCCGTATCCTTTTATTGAAATTAAAGCAAAAAATATTTAAATAAGTATTTTTACAAACATTCATATTCAAATCATTTATATTCAATAGTAACAAATTAAGAGAATGCAAACGAAAAAATTAATGAATACATTTTATACTAAAATTAATAATTACACAGACGAGGCATTGACTCTTATCAATTATTCCATATTTCCTTCTCAAGGTCAGTCTTCAGGTCCAACTCCATAACACAGGAAAACAACCCCTAATTTTTACGTTTTCCCCGCTGTGCTTTAAAGTCACTTATGAGTACTTGGAGTCGACTGCTTTATTCGGAGGATTTCCTGAGTATCATTTCCATCAGAACACACTAGCATTTGCGTGCAATTATGTGAGAGAATGCAATCTCTTTCACCAAACGCCTTCGAATAGGGCGTGCTAAGATTGCTGAAGGTTTGCTTTCCCCAAAATTTTATTTTCTTATCTCGTTATACCCTATAAAGGGATCTTGTTTTACCAAACGAACGATGTTTTGATTATCTCGAGGATGTCTTTTTCTATTGAGGAACGGGCGGAATAATTGAAGTCGTTTAATGCGTGGTAAAAATGTTTCCGTCCGTAAAAATCCGTGTGGTGGCGGCTCGATAAAAGTATACTACCACTCCATCTCATCCAATGGATCTCGTAAAAGGCGAGTAAGGAATTAAACTGCACTGTGCACCCAACAGCGCATGATGGCGATGGGCTCACCACCTATCACACCAAGTGCATTATATTGTTTTGGTGAAACGTGGATTGTGGCAGTCATCTGTTTTTGCAGTGAGTGCCCAGTCTCTGACTACCCCTTACGGGATACAGTCGTGATCTTATGTATGTATGTAAGTAAAAATGTTTCACATCGTGTAAAACCATCGTTTTCGAACATTGCAGATGATAAGCAATCAACGTATACGACTAATTCTTCTCGCGAAATTAATTGTGACATAGGTGCGTCATATGTTTCCCCATTGTTGTTTTAAAGAAGTTATTACTCTTAAAACTTTTAAATGGCGATATAAAAAAATATACGAAAAGTGACCTATCCACAGAGATCTATTAACATTTGAAACAAAAATAAACTACATATTTAACGTTCTTAATTATAATGAAGGAACGTAAGTTACTTTGCTAAGATCCGCATGCAAAATATAAAAAAATGGTGTATATTACCTAGTTTTTTGAAGAGCACCGCCCGCCCTCCCTCCGTAGCGTGCACAAGCAAACTAACACCGCCACCAGGAACCGCCACCAGGTACCTTCCACCAACCACTACAATACCACCACTAGATAATATACACCACTGAAGTCGAGAACACGACACGTGTTTCGCCCCAAAACGAGGCATTATCAAGCGTCATAGACTCTACGACAGACGGCCGCCGAGTCATGTCGTAGAGTCAGTCTACGGAGGGAGGGCGGGCGGTGCTCTTAAAAAAACTAGGTAATATACACCATTTTTATATTTTGCATGCGGATCTTAGCAAAGTAACTTACGTTCCTTCATTATAATGGATTTCCGCAAAGTAACGCCTGATTCTATTAACTATAGTTCTTAATTATGTGACCAACAGCAGTAAGTAGTAATACTAGGTTCTGATGTTAGGTTTATCTAATGTATAAAATTTATCGGTTTATTGTTTAATTAATCATGTGTATAAATGAAGTGTTGCTAGTACGGAAAAGTTTTTGGATAACTCCAGAAACATAAAATAAAACATGCAATAAATTATACTAGTTTGTTTATACTGACAATAAAACCTAATTTTGAGCCGCGGTCCCTTCTAAGCCCCGGGTCCTGGGTTCGAATCCCAGCCAGAGCCAACATTTGTGCTAAAACATAAATTGTTGGTTTTCGAGTCTGGTTGTGTTGTGATTGTCCCTGTGTTTCTGACACTGCATCCTAGCCTACCTCCAATCTGATCGCATCAGCGTTACATCAGGCGCGGGTAGGTTGGGACGAGTGAGTGCTTCTGTGTTTGCGCGTACACTTGTGGCACTATAATATCTCCTGCGCAGTTGATGGCTCTCGACAGTAGTCGGCAGTTGTCGCCGTGGTCGAAATCGGCTAGGAGAACATCCTTCACATTTTGAGGGTTTTTTGTTTCCTGTTTGAACCGAAAAAAAAACCGTCAAAATAAGGTTTTAAATAACTTATTTGACTTGTTAAATTTAATTCAGAATGCTATCGCATAACACTAATTGTATATACTTACTCTTAAAGTAAAAATTAACATGATTAAATTAAATTATTAATGTTAAAGAATAAAATAAAATAATTTAATAATAATAAGTGCCTAGAAATGAATCAACCCTGTCGCCAACTAATTGAACTATAATAGCAAAACAGTTGCATAAGTGAACATCATCTTTGCATCGAGTATGTAGGTATCGTGCTCCGGAATAATCAATATATATGCCCACTTGAACTAACGGGGAATTTCAGTGGTCCTCTCGCATCTGGAGTTGGTTCCTGAATGTGCATAGTGGCCTGCCTGAAGAGTGGACAACTCACAACCAATTCTTTTGTCGGAATTATCATCTTCAAGAAATTTCTTAAAAATATCTGGACAACTTAAAGCAGACTGCTTAGGGATAGTGTATTCGACGGAGAGTACCGAGACAAAGAGCTACACAAAGAATCATCGTTTCCAGATAATTTAAGCTTGACTTGTAGTCCCAGGCCGTGAATCACAATGAACGGTCCTAGATGGACACTGTGGTAAAGATGATAATATTGCATTATGTCGTCATAAGTAAGGAAAAACAAAAAGATAGTTCAAATCATAATGATAAAATAACAAAATACTATGTCTAAGAAACAGCTATCGGCGGAAATAATTCAGTTTATTTATTTTTTAACTGATAATGAAATAAAAATTTATTGTTAAAATAAACAAAAATGCATCGTTACACGTTTTATAGAAGAAAGAAGTATGTAAATGTAAGTATTCTCTAGTGATTAAATTGTATCTTATAATTATACTCGATTACTTTATTAATACACGGGAAAAATGTTATTTACATCTAAATAATACGGAGCCAAAACAGTACCGCCTAAGAGCACCAGTTCCGCAAGTTCAGAGGAAATGATTCTTACTGCGCATGTACGATGGTGTCGCCGCGCCATTTCACCCGCCCGCTAGACCGGTCCAGTTTGCTCGTAAGTCCGGACTACGAGTCACGCACCACTTCGGGGTATAAAAAAACAGCGTAGCATTATTTAATGAATGGATTATTTAGTGATGGCATAGTGTTACCTACATACTAAAGTCGAAAACTAGATAACTTAATATATGTATGGATTTGTTTTTAATTAAGCAAGCCATTTAACAAATCAAATTCAGTGCATTAAAAGTTATGATTGTGTTTTGACCTTTAACCGCATTTATCATCATTAATTATTATTAGTAAGCGTTTATTATCAAAATTACAAAAGATCTGTTGTCCAAATTATGTTTATTTTTTATTTATAATTGGATAATTTGGATAACAGCAGTTTTGGATATGTATTTTTTATAAATACCTGTTTTAAAAAAGCCGAGAAAAAAAATCAAACAAGCATAAATATATTTATGTAGAACCTCGTATTTAAGTAAACTCTAGTAATTCATTGAATAGGTCAAATTTTTAATAATGACAATATTAATTAATATTTTTAATTGAACTTTATATACTAATATGTTACATTCTGTCCCTAATTTAGTGCATTTTTATTAAAGAAAATGTAAATTTAGGAAAACTGGACTGTGCTTAAAGACAAACATACAACAAGAATGTATTCTGTGAAGTGAAGTTAATAAAAAAACAATATTTATATTATTTTATATTATGTGAAGGGAGTTCCATCACAATGTGGTCAGTGCATCTGGGATTTGTGTTTCTTATGTTCGGTAAGAATGCAAGATTTTATTAGCATTACAATGCATCAGAACTTAGTATTAGTTATATTTTTATACAATGAGATTGTGATTTGTATAAGATGATAAAGTGGTTTGGATTGATGTTACAATGACGTTTTCGTTACAATGTGAATTGAGTAATCACTGGACATTTGAGACTTAAGAACTGATGTTTCAGGGTGACGGGCGCGGTGTGGTGTCACACAGAAATATTGTGTGTGACACAGCATTTGTTGTGGGCGGACGTTGCACTTAACATCAGATGAACGTTTTGCTCGTTTGTCACGTTATACAATAAAAAAAAATTGAAACTGAACAAAATCTTTGTAAATGACGAGTAAAACCATTTCAGTCGTATTAGTATTTCCGGTATTTTTATTTAAGTCATCGATAATTTTGCAAAATATGAAAACTATGATATGTTGATCTTACCACTTTATAGGCGACTGTCAAATGATGATAACAAAATTGACACGTTTGGTTTTGTAGTGGTTTGTATACGAGTAAACAAGGCACTACTAAATAATAATAGCATAAAAGAAATTATATACCTACTTAATTAAAAGCTAATAGTAGCAATCAAAAAAAATACCCGGGAAGATGTCATACCCTTATACAGTATATTTAAACCTAAATTTAAAATGGTAGCCTGCCCATCAACTTTGGCATTTATAGTTATAACCTCTTTAGCTTTCCATAGATTTTAGTTTACGTTATACAGTGGAATAATACGGTAAACATTATAGACAAGCATTACTTTGTGTGTTATAGAGCTTGTAAAGAAGAGTTAACATTATTAATACTTCTTTAAAATCATGACATGCCAGTTTATGTATTATAAGTAGTAAATACAGTCTTATCTTAAACATGCTCCTCCAAGCTTGTCAATTATATAAGACTTTGTGTGAAGTGTTGATCAATCACTTAATATACTCTTTATTCTACACCAATACAGAAATCGACACGAAGTACTATATTTAAGCTAGGCACAAAAGGCGGTCTTATCATTGAAAACGATTTCTTTCAGAAAATCTTAGCGTAGAGAACTGATGCAGTAAAAAGATAAAGAATAAAAAAGAGGGCGATATACATTAAACCATGTAAATTAATATAAAACACTAGATCATATCATCTCATGAGAAAAACAACTGACCTAAAGCAAAGGAATAAAAACCGAAAGTTATATCACCTAAATTTACAAGTAATGTGCTCTAACGAGGTTTTTAAAGTGTTACTTCCATATAAAAAAAAATCTGTTACAAACTTTTAAACATGAATTAAAATGATAATTTAATTAGCCAAAGGTTATTGCTGTCAGTATATTAGAATATGGTCAAGGATATATAATAAATTATCTACATAATCATTATTATTACTTAAATTAGTACAACATCATTATAACATACCATCGGAAGTCCTCTTTGAACTTTTGAATAGGCCTTTCCAATTTATTTCTTCTAAGCACGATACCAAGTTACCTACATCCATCGAATTCCCGCAGAATTGGACCGGTCGTTGCTCCATCTATTGAGGTTGCTTCATCCTGAGCTTTTCTTGCGACAACATTTCTGTCGCAACAGTTGTCGGTCCTCCAGAGCTATGTTACCGGCCCTAAGCCACCTTTAGTTTCATGGTCTTAAGCAATTTGCTTTAGTCCTGCTGCTAATATTTTCTATTTCGCAGAAAAGGCAGTGCCCAATTGAATATGTACTGCAGGCGGCTTAGAAACATCACACAATACAGAGAAAGACATTTGACACCTCCGTCTGAATATATAATATAATTTTAAATACTATTATGTAGTAGAATTACAAGGATGACGTAACTATTATACATACATACAGTCACGCCTTTTTCCCAAATAAGGAGTAGGCAGAGGCCACTCACTTAGTTCAGTTTTCGCCCTCGCAGGAAATGAGACGTGACGGGTGGCGAACCACGTAGCCGCCATTTTGGTACGAGTCAAAAAATGTTACTCCCCATTGCGATCCCATCTAATCGTAATGCTTAAGAAACCCCTGCCACGACAACCTAGGTAATTTCCCCGGGTATAGCTTAAACAAAAAAATGTGCTACTTGCTGCTTATTTACAGTTTCAAAGAGTCACCGCAGTGCGTAAACATATTAATTTAACCCTTGGGATATTGCAATGTTATTTTCCCTATTTCATAACATATTTTGTAAAAGTCATTGATATACAAAAAGTCATATAAATGGTAAAAGTCAATTAAGGGACAATGCCAGTAAAAAATCATGGCATCTCTATCATCACTGATGATAGAATAACTCTCTAAGTTATGGCAGACCTAAATTAATCAGACCAGTGACAGGCCGCAAAGTCTAAGGTGCGAAGTATCTAGTACTGCGATTACCAATCCGGCTGCGAAGTGTGCCAATTACGGCAAAGTCTACTAATCTATAAGAGACCTATACAAGCTCCTTCTAAAAATACTCACTAAAACATCGTTGGATCGACCTAGATAACACCACGCTGTTACTGAATATCTTTAAGCGGCAACATAACGCTGCAGTTATCTCGAGTGCGTGAAGTGAAACGGATACTCAATTTCTGGCAAAGAATGCCCTTTTTAGTCCCCTTGGGCGACGTAGTAATTGCCGTACTCTGACTACTAGGCCAAAGTCAAAGTCTTCAAGCATGCATGTGACTAAGGTTTTTTTGTCACTCTTCCTAATATAGAATAATATTACATTTAAAAAATTATATGACATCTTATAAACTTTCCGATACTAAACACGATCTGTGTTTTCTTTGCATTTTGAGAATTTTTTGGAACTGGGAAATGTTGGTCACGTTACTCTATTTCGGGAAAGCCATTTCGCATGTTTTCGAAATTTTTTTCTGAAACATACATGTTATTCTTCGAATTTTTCTTGGCTACGAATAAAATAAAAGCTCAAAATTGCTTATCATACATTTATGATTTCAGTGCAGTTGCAGGTGCAGTTCCTACCACTTAAGTTGCTTTTGTGTTTGTTTGCTTAAATATGTATTTAGCTTACACAATATTTCAGGTGATTCTAAGAAAATACGTATCCAGAAAAGGGCTTAAACAGTCGTGGGGCTACATCTTATTGGCTTGGGCCTAATTTGTTTTACAAAAATATTAGGTTGGGGAAAAAGTTTCTTCGCATTTTATTTAAAAACTCAAGACATTATATTTAAATTTTATTTACATGTAATTACAGTATTTATGTGCCATTTTGTTCTATGACATTTTGCTTGTTGCTGTAGAAATTTTGGGACTTCTGAGCAAAAAAAACGCGACAAGTAGTTTTTGCAGTCCTCTCTTGATGTTAACCTGACACTACCTAAAAAATTCTGAAGAGACCGAAACAGGTGGAAATCTGAAGTCTCTAATTTTTTTTCCTTTTTTGAAATGTAACCTTTTTAATGTCATCAAAACCAGCCAGATACAAATAGTACAGCCAAAGAGATTTTATTACAAGTTTATATACTATATGCGAAAAGACTGTTTCCCCGACCTGTTAAAGCTGTATTCACTGGTCCTTGACCGTTGACACTGACTTGTTAACAGCATTGAACACCTGCAATTTATACAATAATGATACGCTTCGATAAAGATTAGACAGGAAATGTATAAAATAGCATCCAAGTACAGACTGATTTAATTGGCGTCTGTTACAGCTAATGTGCACGGCAGACAGCGTGGTCCACAATTAGCCAATGTAAATTGCATTAAGCTCAGTTCATTTTCAAAACCGTGATGTCAATCGAGACCGCAATTCTAAATTAAAAGCGACATTTAAGTACTATACTAAACTAAAGCGGTCGATCTATGATTGCGTTGTGGGCGTATCAGAAGCTTTTGATGTTGTGTTATGAAATTTTCTAGGAAAATCTTCATGATGTATATGCAAGACAATATATATATTCGATTTGTAGAAATAAATGTGTAGTCCTAATTCTAACTAATGATGTGATACACAAAAAATTAAGTGCAAGATACACCGGGTAACCCTGAGCACAGGAAAGCTCTTTAGACTTTATGTAAACCGACTGAGTCAACCCCAGTATCAGTTGCCATGTAGACAGGATATATGCAACATTAGTTATGAAAACGATGTGGTGCTGTTTTTTTATCTATTATTGCAATAAAAAAACCCTCACTAGCAATATAGAGCAGCTGAGGACTTTGACAGCATAATAGAAGAAGAAGACAAAAACCAAGCATACCATATGCGTAGGTGGAACTATAAATTAAAATTAAAAGCTGAAGGTACCTCGGGTAAACTATGAAATCAGGACATCTGTCACCTTAGTCCTTCTATGATAAAGTGCTCTTAACGCCAGGTTATAAATAGTAAGTAAATTATACGCGATAAAATCCGTAAAATCTATTATCCGTTTTATTTAAGTGTGTAGTATTCACGTAATATAAGAAATCATTATGATTTGACAATGTTAATATTTACATACATAGAGTCACGCCGCTTTACCATTAGGGCAGGCAGAGACCACGCCTTCCACTTGCTACAATCCTGACACACATCTTTCGCTTCTTGTACTTTCATTTGCGTTTTCATACAAGCTCGTCGGTTGCTTTCGACTTTTCTGTCGGTTGCGTGTACTTTTGAAGTAGCCTTTCTTTAAAACGACTTCGATCTGATCGTGATACGTTCGCCTAGGTCGACCCTTACCGGCTTTCCCATTCACACTCACCTCATAAATCAGTTTCGTCAATCTTCTTTTATCTATCCTCTCTACGTGTACAAAACATCTAAGCATCCAAAACTAATACAATTGGGTAGGCTAGATAACACGTTTGGTTGAGATTAAGTGGCTAAAGTCGAAAAGCTTGTATCATCGGGATAGACAAGTTATATCTACTAAATAGCCAATTTGATTCTTTTATCAATATACATTTAATAAATAATTGCTCCTAAAGTTTAAAGAGCTTTGAAAAGAACAGCTCGACTTATTTTTGTTGGAATTAGAATATTTATTTAAAGTTAATAATTGAATCTCTCTCATCTACAACAGTTTCTACGCTCGAACTTTTATTATCAGCCTGATCGGTCATATTTTCCTTTTCATAAATCAACCCTTAAATTAATCAAAACTACTTTTTATCAGGTTTAAATTACTTTCGAAGTTCCTGAGAAGCCTAAATACCAACTTCCACATTTTTAACTTTAAAAATGATGCAGATCCAATACAAAGTTTCGTCTTATTTTACCCTTTACTCTTATATACGAAAGTGAGCGTTAAGAAAAGATTTATCTTGTGTAAAATTTTGATCAAATTTCTGTAATTGTATTTTTCAGTAAATGTAACTAGGACTGGATCATTTTTTAAATGTGTTTAATACCCTATGGAAATACATTCTTATTATAATCATCTTTTAAGTCCACTGACCATACCCACAAATTTATATTTCTGTAATCTAATTTTTTTTACAGCTTTGAAAAACTCATAATAATTAAAATAAATGATTAGTATACATAAAAACAAAAAATAGTTATATGTATTAAAATAATGTGTAATGGATTTTTGTAATGGATGTTCCACGCAAATACGCATTATTTTTATATTTATATATTTAATTTTAATATTTTTATTATATATTTTTAAAGATATTAAAAACGTCAGAGGTAACAAACTTCCTTCCTTAACGGCAAAAAGCCTGCCATGAGAATTAAAAGAAAAGGTACCAAATTGAAAAGAAGTAATTAATCTAATTTGACGACTTAGAAATCAGGTGGGTTCAAATCCCAACCGGAGCTAAAACACTAATTGTTGGTTTTTAGGACTGGTTGTATTGTGCATGTGAAGTTTATGTCGGTTAAGAAAAAAGAAAATCCGGATAATGTGCGAAACAGATACTTTGCAGAACCTTTTACTAAGAAGAAAGGACATCGTCGATCTATGATTCTGATAAATTTATTTAAGGACTCCCGTTTTTAAGAATCTTGAAAGCCTAATACAGACCGAATATGAAAATATCGTCGTGTTTTTGAAGTTTCTATGTGAAACCTCTTTTCAAAATCGAGTATAGATTCCCTGCAATGTCGTAAATGGAATCAGGAGACAGTGCAAACTCATTGAACAATAGTTGAAAATAGTAACAGAAGCCTCTATGCTGTTGTGTAACAAACCTTTAAAAGAAGGTCTCGTGAAGTAAAATAGAGGAAATGGATTCCAAAATATGAAACCAAACGCCATTTTATAGTTTAATCTGCCTAATTATTACAAAAAAATATTTAATTATACTCTTTCTTTAAAATCAGTGATGCTTATTTGTAGTCAATATGCTTTTTTTCTAAATTCAAGCGTACAATGTACGCTTGAATTATATGCAATGTATTATAGGCCCTGGGTTCAAATCCCAGCCGTAGCCAATAATTTTGATGACAAAGTCATCTGTATCGGTGTTTTATCTGGATTATAGGTAGTTTTATTATTACATATTACTTTCGTAAATACGTACATACACGCGAATTTTCTTGAAAAAAAAAGGTACTGTATGATATATAATGGCCGTGTGGTGGCGGCTCGTTAAAAGAATACTACCACTCCATCTCATAAAATGGATCTCGTAAAAGGCGAGTAAGGAATTAAACTGCACTATGCACTCTACAGCGCATGGTGGCGATGGGTTCACCACCTATCACACCAAGTGCATTATATTGTTTTGGTGAAACGTGGATTGTGGCAGTCATCTGTTTTTGCAGTGAGTGCCCAGTCTCTGACTACCCCTTATGGGATACAGTCGTGATCTTATGTATGATATATTGTCAAACTAATACCGCAATGCGATTAATTAATAAATGGGCAACTCAATTCTCTTCATACACAAACATGCTTAAGGCTACAGACAACTGTCTCTGCCTAGCACAGACAACACACCAACTAAAATACGACAAACAAGATTAATCTTGTTTGTCGTATTTTAGTTTTAAGGTATTCAGATTGAAACCTCCCCGTCGTCACGACCTTTCCATCGCTTCAATTCAATAATGTGATGAAGAGCACTTCAACGTAGTAGTGCGCCGAGACTCAATCGTATTGAAAATACACGCTTGATAAATAGGAGACCGGAAATTCGTATAATAGCTCAGTACCACTAAGGAAACTATCAGAAGGTAAAGTATGTCGTTGAATCTACCTTAAATTACACGATTGTTTATGATATCAGCTCCGAGACACTCAATCACACTTGAAAAGCAAAATGACTCGTGATGTGCGAGTTGTGGCCCTGAACATTCCAGCGATGTTTTTAATGAACATTAAAGAATCCCATTCGACTAAATTCCATTTTGTTATTTCCAAATCGTATCAATATTTGTAAAACGAATGTACAGATGTCAAATCGTAGTTATAAAGGCAATACACAATAGCTTTATTATTTATGCACTTTAAGAAACATACACCAATAAAGTTTCCACAAATAGTAATAAGTTATTACTAACTAAACACCGTTAACACGAATTTTTAAAAACAAAAAAGGTACATGAACTCTGAACAAGTTCGGATTAACACATGACTAGGCTAGAGCAGTTTCCAGAATTCGACTTTTAAACTGAACAAGAGTAACGGAAAAGATGTGACAATTTTTTTAATTATACAACTTGCATGCACGAAAGATTAAACACTATATTTACAATTTTTTTTTCTCATACAATGATTATCAAAAAGAAGTTTATTCCTTGCACTGGGTTATGGCAGTTCGAATAAATTTTATTGAGAAGCGGTATTGGTTCAATAAGAGTTGTGAATAATCTTGAAACAGAACCAACTAGAAGTGGATATTTTCTAAAGCATTCAGTAATTTCGAAACGTAATAGTTAATAAACTTATATGGAAATATCTAGTAGCTTGTCTTGCACTAGCTTGCAAATTTTGATAGAAAAAAATGTTATAGTCCGATGTATATAAGCTTTTTCGGTCTTTCTAACACGTGCGATGAAACATAGATCTGGGGAAGTCCTGAAGATTTTGCATTGTTATCAGATGTTTTCCAATGATTTTGTTTTTAGATTCCAGGTTAACACTGGCATCGTATCCATTGAAGTTCACGTAAACTACTAATTTCAAATAATTAAAATCATCATATCCACATGGTGTCGAGATGATGATACAACCGAACGACAAAGGACACTCAAAAATTCTGTTCATACTGACTACTCACTACTGCATTGAAACAAGTAAAGTTAATATTACTACGTGTAGCTGCAGATGTTTGCATCTCACGTCACATCTTTCCACTTGCTACGATCCTGACACACATCTTTCGCTTCCTCTACTTTCATTAGCGCTTTCATACAAGCTCTTCGGTTGCGGGTATTTTTGACGTGGCCTTTCCTCAAAATGTCTTCGATCTACCTACATCGATCTTTACCAGCTTGGCCATTCAAACTCGCCTCATAAATCTCTTCGTCAATCTTCTGTCAGCATCATCTCTATGTGACCAAACTATCTAAGCATCCCTTTCTCTATCTTTGTCAATACTACATCTTCTACTACAGCGCAAGATTTCCTTATCACGCTAGTTCCTTACTTCGTCCATCAAAGCCATTCCAGCTATACTTCTCAAACTTTTCAGACCCAGCATTAATGTACTCTAACTCTGTTAGATATGTTCTGGCTACACATAAAGTTATACAGGGCTATATATACTTGAATTCCTTTCAACACCCTTCGCTCAATATCACAGTCAGACTTTCCGTCTCTCGTAAACTTGAACCCAAGTATACAAACTCTTTCACTTGTTCTACATTTTTTTTTGTCATTCAATCAAAACACTGCAATCGGTCGTACTTTCTTCTTTTAGTCGCGATACGTTGTCTATTGTTATAAATACTAGGTACTGTTTTCCGTATTCCTTGTCAATTCAATTGCCCTGTCAATGAGATTAATTTTTTAATTAAAACATAACCTTTTCGGATCCTTCATATGAATCCTACATTTCATTTCATCAGCACAAAAATTGAATTTACTTTTTAGCTGTAATTCGATAATATTATAATAACAAATATCAGTATAATCAAGGACAGTCAAAATAAATCAGCGTAAAATTAGAATCAGCAGGAAGATAAATAAGTAGTCTCCATGAAGAGAGAAGAACGAGAACTAAAACATATTCCTACTCACCTCATAGATTTTTGGGGCGAGCTCATGTCAAATAGGAGTCGAAATATATTCCCAAATTAATAACTTTGTTTTAAGTACTATGGAGAACAATAGACCCAGCCAGTAAAATTTTGTAACTAATCTAAAAACATAAAAAATAAAAATGTTTTATTTCACATTAAAGTAAAAACGCATTCTTGCAGTCTCGCTAAATACTAAGTTTTTTTTTTTGTTTAATAACAAATGTCATCTGTAACTTGTAAGTGTTGTAGTCGCACTATGACGGAAACTGAATAGCAATTTATTTAAAAGGTTAGATAGATACATACATAAATCGTTTATTTGTAAGGTTGTGTTCTAAAATGTAGAGGGCTTTATTGGTTTCACAAGCGTTCTTGAACTTGACTCGTAGAAACAACGAGCAATAACAGACATGTTTTTTTAATGGAAGAAAGTGAGTCGTGCAAATCGTTCACGAGATGGAAAGTACGTCTGCCACATAAAAAATATGTGTCGCCCAGAACATTATGTGTGATACCACTCTGCACTGGACACCCAGAGAAATCAGCTGTTCAATCTCATATTATCAGTAATTACACCAGTTATCTGTGCCCGTCAGACCGAAGCAATCATTTATGCACACTACAGATTGACAACCGAATACCGCGGTCCAGGGACTGATCCGCTAAGCCGTTGAAGAGCGGTTATAAGTGTGATTTGGATTTTTATACCTCTCGATGTTGATAACCCTTTTATAAGAGTATACTTTGGAACGAATAACACATAGCTAAATTTTCTGCTTACCAGAATCAAATGAAGCGGCATCAACAATAGCGATTACCTGGTAAACGGGTAACCTTTATGTATTTATTTAATTTTAATTACACATAAGCTAACCACTTAACAAAGATATAATTATAAGGTCTACCTAAATGATTGCGGTTACCTTTCGATCGGTAGCCCTTACGAAATCCGTGCTAATGTGAGCATCTAGCGTCTGTTATCGAATATGTTTTTAGTAACAATACGGAAAGACTACGCGGCAGCAAGTCGGCACGTGCCAAAGCTTTGACGATGATGCCGCGATACAATATTTTATATTATATTAATGCCATAATAAACCGTTTATATAGGAAGTTGAGTTAAATTTTGTTAACAAGACTCATCATCATCATCATTTCAACCTATCTTAGACCACTGTTGAACATAGGCCTCCCCCATAGATTGCCACAAAACGCAGTCCTGGGCAACCTGCATCCATCGACTACCCGCAAAATCGTGCAGGTCGTCGCTCCATCTAGTGGGGGAGCACCCTACACTGCGTTTGCCAGTACGAGGTTGCCACTCCTTAGAACCTTTCTTTCCCAACGGTTATCGGTTCTACGGGCTGTTCTGCGGGGTTCTATGGACGGCCCATTGCCACTTCAGCTTGGGGCTATGTCGGTTATTCTAGTTCTGCTGTGGATATCATCGTTACGGATTTTATCACGCAGAGAAACTCCGAGCAGAGCCCTTTCCATAGCTCGCTGATCCACTCTGAGCTTTCGCAAGCGGCCCGCAGTGAAGGACCACATCTCTGGCTACACGCACAGGTTGTAAACTTTGCTTTTGAGATATTAAGGTATACTCGACGAGAAGATGTGACGTAGTTTCCCGAACGCTACCCAGCCGAGTTGGATCCGTCGATTGACCCCTTGGTCGAAGTTGGACCTACCTAGTCGGACAATCTGTCCTAGGTATACATATTCGTCAACAGCTTCGAGCGTAGTGTTCCCAACAACAACTGGTATAGGTGTGACATGGACGTTAGACATCATCTTCGTCTTGTCCATGTTTATCTTAAGATCTATCCGTTGGGAGAAACTATTGAGGTCATTTAGCATAGTGCCAAGTTCCTCCAGCGATTCTGCCATTATGACGATGTCATCGGAAAATCGAAGGTGAGTGATTTATTCGCCAATGATGTGGATGCAGTATCCTTTCCAGTCCAGTAGAAGACATCTTCCAATGCAGCAGTGAAGAGTTTCGGAGAAAGCACGTCGCCCTGTCTTACAACTTTCTGCAATTGAATCGGTTTCGTACTCTGGTTCTGTAGTCGGATAGCCATCGTAGCCTTATTGTACAAACACTGCAGCACCTCGATATACCGACAGTCTATTCGGCACCGCTGAAGTGACTATAGCACCGCCCAAGTTTCGACGGAATCAAAGACTTTTTATAGTCCACATGCGCCAGACATAGGGTATGTATGTGGTCTTCTGGGTACTAAAACCTTTTCGGAATCCGGCTTGTTCGGGAGGCTGGAAGTCGTCGAATCTTCTTACGAGACGATTTGTAATGACTCTCGAAAACAGCACATAGACGCGATCCAGAAGCGATATCGGTCTATAGTTCTTCAAGAGTGCATTATCGCCCTTCTTGAAGAACAGGACAACCACGCTTCCGGCGTAGCGCCGCTGTGGATGACGGAATTAAATAGCTTCTGAAGGACTAAAAGCTCCACCCGCTTTCAGAAGCTCCGCTGTAATTCCGATCTCACCTGGCGCTTTGCCATTCTTGAGCTGTTTGAGAGCCATACTAATTTCGCATAGACTGACGTCCGGGATATCATCGGAATAGTGTCGGACGAGTTTGGCTCTTGGGTCGTAACTCTCACTTGTATATGGCTCTAACGACGATGTATACAGCTGTCCATAGAATTTCTCGATCTTACTCAAAATTTCTGGTCCAGCGGAAATCACGCTACCGCTCCTTGCCTCCTTGGTCCTTAACTTATTCAGTTGGCTCTTTCCAACAGGCAGATCCCTGGCAAAGACCTTGGAGCCTTGGTTCCGCTCTAGAGTTTCTTCAATACGAGCTGTATTGAAGACGCCTAGGTCTCGGTCTGTTCAGTTGGCAATAGGCTGACGCGTCAGTTGAGGACTGTAGCTTCATTTCACGCCTGGCCTCCATGAGACTGAGAGTATGATCGGATCGGCGTCTGGATCTTCCTTTTGCGGCGGATCTTGTAAACTTTGCCCCCACCGCCAGGACAGTTTCCACGAGCCACTCGTTCATATCGTCCACTGTAACGCAATCATCTAGACACTGAAAGCTATTATGCAATTCGAGCTGGAACCTCTCGGGGTTTTAGATAAGGGCACGTGATGGACGGAGCGTAGACTTCACCAGACGAGACGTCTCCTGCTTACTCATATTCGTTCAAGTTCAATGTGCTTCTTACCATTCGATGGTCACTGCCGGTTTTCACCGTAGTGACCACAGAGACATCATTGAACAGTTGTCGTTTGGTCGTTATGATGAAGTCGATCTCATTTTTGATGGAACCGTTGGGGCTCATCCAGGTCAAATAGAATCAATACAGTATATTTGTAAGATCGTTGTACGTATAACGTGGCCATCTATAACACGGCTACAAGGGAATGGAAGCAAAAAAGAGAGTTATGATTTTGACCGGTATTTATGTATGATCTTCTGTTCCCTTATAACTTCTAAACTACTTATCATAACTGGACAAATGAGGTATCGTTCGAAGCGACTTGATCGTCCGCTGGTTAAAGGTTATGTGATGTCACATTAAATTGAATACGGCGTCGGGCGCCTTCTAGAGAACGTAAAGTCATGAACTAAATATTTTTTCTAAAAAAGCCGTGTTGGGTTTCCAATGAAAAGGCTTAATAAGTACATTTCATTTATACATAATATATAAAAAAGTCTTTCATATTTTGAAATTTTAAGAAAGATATATATATAGACATAATGATGACATAGTGTAATACTGTAAAACATATTGTTGTGTAAAAAACCCTTAGGATTAGATGGCGTACGACCACGATTATCCTCTGAATATCACTATGTATTGATCTCTTCTCTTAGTCTTTGTATTAAATTAAAATGTGTATGTAAGTTGTCTACTTAAGTAGATGATAAATATTAAATACTTTTTCAATGTCCGAAAATAATATTTTCTTTCTTCATACTTTTTAGAACGCGATTTTTGAGTAGTTGGGATTTAGATCCGTTTAGACAAACAATTAAACCGAAAATCCCTTTTTACCGGTAACCGCAAAAAAAGAATCACCCGGTTACCACTATCGAAAATGAGGGTTACCGTTGATCGTATAACCTACAAAACGTGAATTACCAACAAATAGATGGTCTATTAAAGGGCTTAAGCAAATCGAATTCTTTTAGGTAGGTTATTCGTTGGATTTGATAACCTTTTCATTTGACTTACCTAAATGAATAGGTAATATTTTGAAAGGCTGAAACAAATGTAGGGATTATGTAGTCCCTGCTGCGACCGTAGCTACCTAGACGGATTCCTGCATAGGAATCTTACAATCAGTAAAATATGTAGTTATAATAAATCATAAAATGTTTATATAGAATACCAATAAATATTTTGTATAACAATAAAATATTAAAAAAGCTTGTAGTGGGGTTAGGTGGAGTTGTAAGCCGAAGACGATGAGATGAGTAGTAGGCCACAGGACATAAAAGAGCATAAAAGAGCGTGCAGTGTAGTGCGATGATCAGCACGCCGCCTACACCCAGCTTCATAGCTACACTGACTTTACAGTTAGCACAGACCTTCGAGAGCCTTGTACGATAGGTCGCCTAAGTTTTCTTAATCGATTATTTCTTCGGTAACGGTAATCGATTTTCGCAAAGATTTTGTACGAGAGACTCGGAAAGAAAAATCTTCTTAATCGAGCAAAATGTGATAGTAGAACAAGCAATGTTATACAAATATAAGTAAAATATGTTATAAATATTAGAAGAAATAATACCATTCCTACAAATGCAAAAATAAGCGATAAATTATTGGTAATATTCTCGCATTTTCGGTCCGCGTATGACAAAAAACATGTGACAAAAGATAAAATACTATTGTGGTTATTTACAGTACCTTACATAATAAGTACCACATGTTAGCGTTAGTTCAATTTTACAATAGAAAAGATAAAGAGTTATAACACACGCATTTCTAGAAAAATAATTTGAATATTAAACCTTTCGAAATTCTTGGATTGTGAACATGTGTGATGTGATGTGAACATAAGGCGAATAAGTAATTCTGTTGCAGAACTAAAAAGCAGTTCATCACAATTACGCATACGCTGTTACGTGATTTCACTAACACACACGTGTAAATGTCCGCGAAGTAAGTGTGCAATTTCCAATGCTCGCACGCATGCACGCAATCATAAACTCAGACAATAAACACTACCAATATGCAACAACAGCAATAACAACAACAATGACAACATCTCCTGCACACATGCCTGCGTAGATGTAGTGTGACGAAATGTATCGAGTGCTTTTCCCACTTGCCGCTTCAATATCTACCTACTGCTTCTCCGTTATAAATAAAGGCGGTATTCAGCAAGGATCGATTCTCGTTCCCTTTCTATTTCCCTTATCAAGGGCGTGCTTTACCGAGTAGGTGATAAGCATGATGAATATATCCTCCTGATCGACTTTAACCATGACGATGTCTTCCTGTTAACGACCAGAACTTGACATCGATCCGGACTTTATATAGTGCCGTAAGTATTAGGCTATTTCTTCGTCGGTCGGTACGGCGGCGATACAATATTCGCTCGGCATTCTGAGCCGATGTCAAGTGCATATTAGTGAAGTAGTAGTGTGCAAACATTGCTGTGTTTCGGTTCGAATGGCACTGGGAGCGAGCGTAATCACTGGGCACATGAGACTTAAGAGCTGATGTCTCTGGGTGACTAGCGCAATGTGGTGTCACACAGAAATGTTCCGGATGACACAGCATTTGTTATGGGTAAACGTTGCACTTACCATCAGGTGAACGTTTTGCTCGTTTTGTCACTTTCTTCTATAAAAAAGAGAACTGTTCTCGTCGCAATATTGCTAATATCGAAAAATATTTTTGTTTTAAATTAAATTATTCAAATTAATTTAATTATTTAAAAATAAAAAATATATTAAACGTTGGGGGACTTCTTCATATCTCGCGACGCGACAACGGTACAACAAGATCTCTACATATCGCCTTGAGACATTTATCGTCCGACATTTTGAAAACAGTGATGTTCTTTTTTCGTAATTGCAAATATAGGTTAAAATCTCAGCCGCGATTATCTTGACGATGACATTGTCACAAATAATTAAAATGTCCCTTACCGTGTCGACAAATTAAAAGTTGTCGTGTCTTGACATCGACAAGGCAGATCGCATCGCTGTCGTACCAATGAGGAAAAGGTTTTTGTTCAAAACCAATTGCACTAATTCATCTTTATCTATCTGATCTCCTTTCTGTATCTGATGTTACGCTTATAACATGATCGGAGTAAAAAGTTGAAACAACGTTAGAAACACGAAACAATCACTAAATGATAAGATCCGAAATCGAACATGTAGTATAAATATTGACTTCGGCTTGTATTGAAATACAGGGTCAAGGCAAGCAGATGCTAACCGTTGTGCGATCTTTTGTGATAGTCACAAAGGATCACGTGCTATTTTTAACTTTCTATTACCGCAAAATCATTAATCGTTTTGCTATTGGATAATAGAACAGAACAGAGTATTTTTTTAAATTAACAAAAATGCAAGTACTACGAACAAACAAGCTACTAACACTGGTTGTGACTTATTCATCAGGCCATAAGCTTAGAGGCCAAAAAATTTAAAATATACTAAATCGTTCTATTAACAAGTTTGATTTTTTTTTACTCTTTTTATTAAACTCATACTTAACAAATACAGTTATCTATACAAATAAATAAAACTGGAGTGCTATTCTGTGATTTCGCAATAAATGCTCTTCTTAATCTCATGGTAATTTACAGGAAACCAAAACTCAAACCAGCATTATTAAAAATTAGTTTGTCCATGCTAATTTGGAGCGATAAAACATTCTAAAGAATATGATACTTTAATGTTATTATCAAATTAATTTCCTTAATGTATGAACATGGTGAATACGAGAATTTGCGGAATAGAAATTTGCAAAATTAAATAGGCTAAAGAAGGCTTCTTTGCTTCATTTTGCTATATTTATGAAAAATAAAATTACTGTAGGTACTACGTTAAAACTTTGTAGTCCATTATGTTAACTATATCACGTAGTTTTTCGTATGTATATCTTTTATTTTCGTACCATTTCTAAATAATGCCTACTGGCTCAGTCGTTAGCGAACCTGCCGGCTACTGCGTGAGTTCTTCGCATAGCATAGAGGTTAAATCACTAAAAAAACAGCGCGTTAAACTAATTATACGCAGCAGAAAAGGTTAAAAATACGATTAAAATAAAAATAAATAACATGAATTAACAATAATATTATTCACTGTAAAAAACTGCTCAGTATAATTAACAATTATTAATTAATCGATAAATACGAATTAACAAATACTGAAAAGTTGCATGAAAACGCTACACTCAAATACTCAATCCAGTACTTAGAAGAACATTGCTCGGCATATAAATAAGCTTACACTCTCTTTTTATAATAGTCATATAGACATAGGAATATTAAAAACAAAGTTAATGATGATAATTCGAAATTTTACGGTATTTTAGAACAGGTGTATTAATTGTTACCGTAAATACTACTTATAAAGTATTATAGCTACTCGTACAACAGAAGGTTATTGACATTTTTATCATTGTACAATATTTTTAAGGTGTATCAGCTCGCTCTGCCAGTTGGGAGCCTTTGGGACAACCATATTTTGACAACAGCACGAAGCGTGAAAGCACGGCAGCGGTGGGCCAGCCGGCGTTTCTGCACTGCCGAGTGAGAAACCTTGCCGATAGATCGGTAAGCTATATATTAATTCTCATACATTGTAACATTTTAATTGTAGCACAATATGACAAAACAGCACAAGCAACTACACAATCATATTGGATTGATAATGTACCTATTTGTGACCGATTGCGTCTATAGCATATCTTCCGATTAATAAACAGATGTTATCATCTGTGCAAAATGATGAAGTGTTGTAGTGCCGTTAGACAGGATCCGATATTTCGCATATACGATAAGGCGAACGGACTTTCGGAGTCAGTGTCAAAGTCACAAAACAATCCCAATATTCTAAGACCCGAAAGCTAATAATTTCTGAGTTGCGCAAATATTAGTTCAGCGGCCAAAAATGCTAACCACCAAGATAACAGTGAGAGTTTATGATGGATATGTAGTATTCACAGCGCCTTGCCACAGCCTACAGCAATTAATGTACCTAAAGTTTTGGTTCTTCCGTCCACTTGACAAGAACACCATTTTCGACGCCCCCATTACACACGAACCTTAAATAACAAACAATATCCTATTCAAACCATTACTTTATAATACTGTTGTGGATCAGTACAGCTGAAAAAATAAAATACGCCATAATGATTTCTTATAAATACTACATACTGAATAAAACCAAGTTTACGAATTTTATCGGGTTTAAATTAACAAGGTTTCCGACGTTTTGAGTTACGTAAATATGTCATATTAATCCAGACTAATTCCAGATTTTTTTTATAGAGATAGATCAGACAAAAATAATAATTAACAGCTGAAGGTAGCCTAAATTAACTATGACATCGGCTACGACGTCTAACACCTCAACCCTGACCCTGGTGGTTGGTGCTGCGAAGCGTTCGGCGAACATCGGGAACCTAAAGTTCAAATAAACATGATAAAATACCTACATGTTGTAGGATTCATATGCAGAAGCTGTCAAGGTAGGCACCACCGCAGTGCCAGTTATTCTGCCATCAAGCAATAATGAGTAAATATTACTGTGTTGCGATCTGATGGGCACTGCTAGCTAGTGTAGTTACTGGGCATATGAGAGCTTAAGAAGCTTTTCTAACGTTTTTTAACAAGAAAACTAACAAAATAGGTAGTTATACAATTCGCAACATAGCGACAGCGCGCGCTTATTCGACTGCGTGTGACTTTGTCGTGTCTGTCGATTAATGTTTTTTATTGGAGTAAGTGCAAAACGAGCAAAACGTTCACCTGATGGTAAGTGCAACGTCTGCCCATAATAACTGCTGTGTTACCCAGAACATTTCTGTATGGCACCACACTGTGTCCATCACCCTGAGACATAAGTTCTAAAACTGATTTTTTTTTATCAATCACGATAAAAAAAATTGTAGTAACTTTATATAATTTTTTTGTAAAAATCTTTAATGGGTTTACTATTCTTTACCCTATATGATTATCGTATTCAGATTTTTACATTACTGGCAAGTGTCAACATGTTGTCTCCAGATATTTTGCCGTGAAGCAGTAGTGTGCAAACATTACTGTGTTTCGGTTTGAAGGGCACTGAGAGCTAGCGTAATCACTGGGCATATGAGACTTATGAACTTATGTCTCAGGATGACGGGCACAGTATGGTGTCACACAGAAATTTCCTGAGTGACAAAGCATTTGTTTTGGGCAAACGTTGCACTTACCATCAGGTGAACGTTTTGCTCGTTTCATCACTTTATACAAATAACTGGTACCTACCTAGACGGATTTCTGCCACCAGTAAAATCAATGAACGAGCTATCTAATGCAAAAACAAATTTTCAAACCGAATTAGTAGTTCTTGGGATTAGCCCGTTCAATCCTACAAACTCTCTAGCTTTATTATAGTTAGATTACCGAATAGTGTCACCAAAACTACATGGGAATTACACAACAGCAGCACAGTCAGGGACGAGAGAAGTGCCACTGTTTTTTGAAATAAAAAAGTAAAGTTACTGTCTATAAATATCCCACTTCTCAGCTCTTTGCTCTGCAGCAGCTTTTTGAGTGGAGGAGCTAGGAAAAGTCCGCCACGCTGCTCCAATGCGGGTTGGCGGACTTCGCATGTCCTCGAAATATTACTATTCCTCAGACGTGCAGGTTTCCTCACGATGCTTTCATTCACCTCTGAGCATGTGGTAAACACTTAAAATTGGAGGACGATTTTAGATATACCTGCACCGGCCATCGAACTCGGGTCACTCGCGCGCAATGAAATTTAAAACAAATGATCCCTGCGCAAATTCCCAACACAACGGTATTGATGTTCGTTTCTTGAGGTGATATAACCTTCTCAGTTCCAAGGGGAACGAAGATACATCATTTTTGGATGCCTTAATTTTTAATCAAAATTTAAACTGTTGGCATGACTTTTTAATGTTACTCTTTTGTTTTATAAAAACATATTTTGGGGACAGCGGAACACATTGCTTCACTCGCGGGACTGTCCCACTCAAAGCGGGACATGGTGACATTTATGTAAGGTTCTCATCGAAACAGGAGAAAAAAGTTTAATGAAAACAATGTTCTCTTACACAGGTATCTTGGATACGGAAGCGAGATTTACACATTTTGACAGTAGGCGTCCACACGTATAGTAGCGATGGACGTTTTGCGGCACTTCACGCGGACGGTTCCGACGAATGGACGTTGCGAGTCGCACCCGCGCAGCCTCGAGATTCTGGCGCTTACGAATGCCAAGTTTCTACGGAACCCAAGATAAGCCTCTCTTTCCGTCTGATGGTCGTGGGTTAGTATGAATGCTTAATATATGGAATAAAATGGCCTTATTCCATGTAAATAAAGAAAAATAACGGCCTATAAATAAACCACTACTGAGCACAGGTCTTCTCTCATTTCTGAGAGGGTTTTGGAGCCGGGAAGAATCCGCCACGCTGCTCCCATGCTGGTAGGCGGACTTCACATGTCTGAAATATTTTTTATTTCTTAGATATTTAGATATATTATTATAGATATTTTCCTTCACTGTTAAGCACGTGGTAAATCAGTACTGAAAATTGCAATTAACAATTTTAGTCGTGCCGTTGCAACACTAATACCATTAAAAAAATAAACAAAATATTTCTAAAAAAGAGAAATAACATCCCGAAATGGATTCACTGTTGGAAACTTGCCTCGAAGGATAATAGGATTGTAGTGTCTGCCTCGCTGCTCTAGTTGCAAGTTGGCGGACTTCGCATTAATTCATTTTTTTTATTCGTATAAACACGAAGTCCATAATTAAATAACTGACTTGCAATTAGCAAATAATGGTAGTCCAATTTAGGGTTCGGAATTTGGTCTGTGATTGCAATTTCGCACTCAACTTTTATAACACCGACGGGCTGAGATGAAATAAATGATGCATACATACATATTTTTTTATTGTAATAAATTTATCGACTAAACTATGAACAATTAAAATATTTGTCAACAGTATCAAAGGCAGAAATTTTATCAGGTCCAGAGTTATTTGTTAGAGCTGGATCGGATATAAATCTCACCTGTATTACAAAACACGCTCCAGATCCGCCAAGGTATGTTTTAAAATAATACGTGTTAAAAATAATGTTTGAATGTTTTTTTTTTATTGCAATGTAATCCATCCAATAATTTCTGTTTTCTATTTAGCTACTTTATTGTATGACTACTTTAGCAGTTTAGTCACGTAACTTCACAACCCATTGTTTTCATAGGTATGATGTCCTGGTCGCCGAATTTCGTATATAGTGCCAGACTGTACGCGCGAACACAAAGAAAAAGACTCGTGTTGTAGATGTCAGGTACTCTGACCATGAGGCCACGCGATTTTAACGCCCAATTTACAAAACTGCTAAGTATAGAAAGACCGCTAAGTATAATAGATCGTACTCACTATTGGTAGGATTCCTATGCAGAAATCCGCCAAGGTAGGTACCACCACATGGAAAGTTATTATTCCGTGAAACAGTAGAGTGAAAGCATTTCTGTATTTCGGTCTGAAAGGCACTGAAAGCTAGTGTAATTACTGATTATATGAGACTTAAGAACTGAGGAAAAGCAACAAGGAACAGAAACAGGAATCCGTCTTAAGAACTGACGTCTCAGGGTGACGGGCGCATTGTGGTGTCACACTGAAATGTTCTAGGTCACACAGCATTTGTCATAGGCAGGTGTTACATTTACCATCAGATGAACGTTTTACTCATCTCGTCACTTTCTACTATAAAAAAGTCATCTTCCGATATTATCACATCGATGTTACATTGGATACGGGAAGATGAAGACGAGTGCCACTATGCTTGTCTTCTGCTTACTATTCAAAGATTATACACCTCAAACTGAGAATTTTTATTCCTTACGGCACTATGATTTACATATAAACCTGTCAATTTCTAGTTGTCAACCGAATGTTATCGTGGCCGAGACCAGCAATTAGGGCATCGTCACAAACAATGTGTTCTAGGTATACTCTAAAACGAACCTCGATTCAGCTCAAGAAGATCACTCCAGTTGACAAACTTAATACTTCTGTGTGCGTGAAAACTCCACTGCTCGTTTATGAACTTTACTTGCCTTTAGATTAAACTAATTTTTGACATTTAAGGTAATTTACGCTTTTTTCTATTTATATACAAACGTGGCAAATTCAAACAGTAGGCATTAAATTCAGTATGAAGGACACTCTAGCGTTATTACGTTATATAAGACAAAAACACTACTATAAATACGACTAAAACCGTGTAGTGGCGGCTCGTTAAAAGAATACTACCACTCCATCTCATCCAATGGATCTCGTAAAGGCGAGTAAGGAATTAAACTGCACTGTGCACCCAACAGCGCATGGTGGCGATGGGCTCACCACCTATCACACCAAGTGCATTATATTGTTTTGGTGAAACGTGGATTGTGGCAATCATCTGTTTTTGCAGTGAGTGCCCAGTCTCTGACTACCCCTTATGGGATACAGTCGTGATCTTATGTATGTATGTATGTAAAACACTAATGTCTCAGGCTGCCGAGCGCAGTGTGCTGCCATACAGAAATATTTTAGGTGACCCAGCATTTCTAACGGGCAGACGTTGCACTTACTACCAGGTGAACTATTTGTTCGTCTCCTCACATTTCTTCCATAAAAAAAAACTATTGTATTTAGTGATTTAATTGTAAATAACTATTTTCTATCAAAATTACAGTTTCATTTACTGGTATCGTGGTGATCAAGTGGTGAACTATGCTCAAAGGGGTGGCATCAGTGTTGTAACTGAACAGCGAACGCGGACCAGTCGCTTGCTTATAGCACGTGCCCTGCCTCATGATTCCGGAAACTATACTTGCGCACCAAGTAGCTCGGGTAAGGTTTCTTTGTAATTTTTTCTTTTTAACTTTTCTAAGTAAGATGAAATTCACATAATGTTTTCTTTTATTTACGCGAATATTACACATTTAAATAAAACTACTTTTTTACGGATTTTATCGCGTTTAATTATGAACTATTTTTACCCGACGTTTCGGACGCTTTACAGCACCCATGGTCACGGGGGGACTGAGGTGACAGTTCTCCCGATGTCATAGTTAACCCGGAGTACCTTCAGCTTTTAATTATTATTTGTAGTCCGATCTACGCAGAAAGAGCTTACTGTGTCTTGAAGCCTTGCAGTGGTATGCTTGGTTTTTGATTTAATTTTATTAATAATAGGATCCCAAGCCGGTGGTAATACCCAACCATCTTTCCTATTGAAATTAGGATGTTTTTTAATTTCAATAGCCTCGCGAATCATCCTTTGGTTGGGATGATCCAGAACATGGTCGCAGACTGCAGACTTCCTAGAGCGTCGATGCTTCACATCAGCTATGTGTTCTTTAACGCGGGTTTTAATGGATCTTTTAGTTTGCCCTATGTAAGAGAGACCACATTCACAATCCAGCTTGTATACTCCTGCATCTTGTAGAGGGATGTTACACTTGACAGATGGTAAAAACTGACTTATCTTCTTCGGCGGCTTGAAAAATGTTCTTATAGAAGCTCGCTTCAAGATATAGCCAATCTTGTCCGTGACTCCTCTGACATATGGAAGAACAGCAGGTACACGCTCGACTGTGGCCGGCTTCACTCGGTCACTGCGACGAAGGCGCGGAACCCGAAGCTTGTTGTCTTGCAAAACTTGCTTGACATGCTGAAGCTCGGCGGCCAGGTGTTTGCTGTCACAGATCCCTTGTGCTCTCTGAAACAAAGATTTACCCACGGTAGCTAACTGTGAAGGATGGTGGTGAGATTCACCATTTAAATACCTATTTGTATATACCTATATACCTATACTATATTAATAAAATTAAATCAAAAACCAAGCATACCACTGCAAGGCTTCAAGAAACAGTAAGCTCTTTCTGCTTAGATCGGACTACAAATAATAATTAAAAGCTGAAGGTACTCCGGGTTAACTATGACATCGGGACAACTGTCACCTCAGTCCCCCCGTGACCATGGGTGCTGTAAAGCGTCCGAAACGTCGGGTAAAAATAGTTCAAAATTAAACGCGATAAAATCCGTAAAAAAATAGTTTTATTTAAAAGATGAAATTCGTTTTTTAGCCAAGTTATAATTGAATTTTGTATTCATTTATGAACTGTGTAAATAAGCCAACCAATTTAATAATTGTCAAACTGCAAAAATTATATCTATTTTCTGTTGAATATTAACAAGAATTTACATGGTAAGAGGTGGATTGAAAAGTACTCGGCCTAACACAGATCCATTCAATTCTAAAAATCAAATCTACCCACATTATTTAGTTCAGTTCAGACTAGTTCATTGTGTGAAGTTCGAAACGTGTGCGATAATTAGTTGTGATTTTATAAATTTATTAACAAAGTAATCGGTCATAATTTCCGCGAATGGAGCAAATCGAGCAGCGTGCCGTCATTAAGTACCTCCATAAGAAGGGGCTATCATCAAAAGCCATCCATGATGACATGGTCAGTACATTAGGCGATTGTGCTCTGTCATATTCATCCGTCAAAAAATGGATAGCAGAATTTAAGCGTGGTAGAGAGAGTGTGAAAGATGAACCCCGCTCTGGAAGGCCTTCGACGTCAACTACTGACGAAAATATTAAAAAAATACTTGATTTAATAATGGGAGACCGCAGATTAAAAATTAGAGAGATAGCCGAGATTATAGGCATCTCTTATGAACGAACTCAAAACATCATTGTCAACGAGTTGGGTTTCCACAAGGTGTCTGCGAGGTGGGTTCCGCGACTGCTTTCAGTTGAACAAAAAAGGACGCGATTGACTATTTCACGCGACTGTTTGGAGTTATTTGAAGCCGATGCAGAAGATTTTTTGAATCGTTTTGTTACTATGGACGAAACATGGGTTCATTACTGTACACCGGAAACAAAACAACAATCAAAACAGTGGAGATGACCTGGTTCACCACCCCCTAAAAAGGCTAAGTCGATTTTGTCGGCAAATAAGGTGATGGCTTCAGTATTCTGGGACTCGAAAGGTGTGATTATGATTGATTATCTTGAAAGGGGTCAGACTATAAACTCTGATTACTACTGCACCTTACTACGTCGTTTACGAGAGGAAATAAATCAAAAACGTCGAGGAATGCTCAGAAGAAAAGTCCTGTTTCATCAAGATAACGCCCGTGTTCACACGTCAGTACAGTCAATGGCTGGAATTCACAACTGTGGCTTTGAACTGTTACCGCATCCGCCGTATTCACCTGATCTGGCACCATCAGACTTCTTTCTGTTCCCTAACCTAAAAAAGCACTTGGGAGGTCAAAGATTTTCGACAAACGACGAGGTCAAAGCAGCTGTAGACGCATATTTTGACTCTAAGGAAGAATCATTTTTTTTAACGGTCTAAATGCTTGGAAGGGGAGGTGGCAAAAGTGTATTGAACTTGATGGTGATTATGTAGAAAAATAAAAATATAACTGATTTAGTATGTGTTTATTTTCTTGGTTAGGCCGAGTACTTTTCAATCCACCCTCGTATTTATCGATGACAGCGTGGCCTTGTGACTTCTACGCCGCGGGTCTTGGGTTCGAATCCCAGCCGATGACAACTTTTTCGGGTCTGGGAGGATACTGTACAACTCAAGTTGGGTTAATGGGATCAAATGAAACTGATCACGAAACCTGAGAGTTACACAGTAGACCCCCTGGTTATGTTGTGCACGCGAGACTGTAAAGCGCACTCCCGATACAGGAGAAATGGTTGTTTGATGTATGATGTGAGGCAAGGTTTTTTTTTAAATGTTTTATTGTACAGAGCCAGCATCCGTGATTGTTCATGTTCTAAGCGGCGAACATCCAGCAGCTATGCAGAGCTCCAGCTCCACACCGCCACGTTTAGATTATTTTTTGGTCTCATCGCTCGTTACAATTTACAGCGTTAATAACGCTCCACGGCCATCTCTTAGCTTGAAAACGTTAAGCCACTATATTGTATTTCTTATATTCTTAATTTTTATTTACGTTGTAAACGTTATCATTAATTTCATCATTCATAAAACTTTCACCTTTATATTAAAATCAAGATGACTAAACTAATGAGCGTATTATAAGATATTTATAAGAAAGTAAACAAACGATGTAATTTTGATGTTATTACCGTGTTTAGAAATAATTCCTTACGGCGAAATTATTATTTTTAAATGACGTGCAAGAAATGTAAAAAACATGAATATAATTTTAATAAAAAATCTGTTATACATCAAAAGCTTGTTCCAATGTTAGAAGTATGAGGACAGAAATTACCTCATCAGTCACTTATCGATATCCATTTTCACTGAAATGCTTTCATCTCAGTAGAGGCCTATATCCGAAAGTGGACTGATTAAGAATTGATGATGATAATGATACTGAAGGTTTCCTTTTAAGATATCTTACTACGGCGTGTGTTACCCAAATCAACATTTATTTAGTTTTGAAGTGAATAAAATGGTTTCTATTTTGTATGAAATTATTCAAACTAATATTTCTACTAATTTAATAGCGTATCTGACAATAATTTAAATCATCTGAAACAAGACATTCAAATACATTTTTGTTTGAACGATGTAATCATAATATTTAAAAATCTATTAAATGATCGTACAGAAATTGAGTTTTAATATGCATTGGTGATTAAGTGTTAGTAAGGATTTGTATATTAGTCAAATACAACGATGTATGACTAAGTCAAATAAATCTTATGTATAAGGTAAATGTGTAAAGATTATGTTATTAGATTTTAAGATTGTAAATATTGAAATGTAAATAAACAAGAGTTATTTGATAGCAGTATCTTCCCATGAGTTAATGAATGTTTCCGAGTAATTGAAATTTATAGATTTTTTCTAAGTTAAGAAAAATCACTCAACATGATGTTATATCGTAAGAAATAATTCAACATAGATGCATGCATATACATACACAATGTGTGTATGCATAAATGTCATAGCGTTAAAAATGATGAAAATAAATTAATTCAATAAAAATATGTCTTTATTTACGAGTAGCAACAATCTGACCTATTTTGTAACAATCGATCCGAAACAGTATAAATACTTTTAAAAATGATGTCCTCCTAGCCGTATCTCGACCACGGCGACAACTTCTTAATACTGTCGATAGCTATCAACTGCGCAGAAAATTTTATGGTGCTACCAGATTACAAGATTAGAGGTAGGCTAGGATACAGAGTCAGAAACACGAGGACATTCACAACAAAATCAGACCCGATAACCAACAATATGTGTTTTGCAACAATATTGACTCCTTCTTGGCTCGAACCACGGCTTGTCGGATCGCTATACCGGTAAGTTATGCGGCCGTCATAGGATTTTATAAATACCTTACGGCTAAAAGTGAAGGACTTTGCTTGCACTATATAGTGAATTTCTTTAGAAAAATATTAGATTATAACTAGCGGACCCGACAGACGTTGTCCTGCCCGAACGTTGGCTTGCCTGCTGTTAACAGACTCAGCAAACGATTTTTCGATATTCGAATTATCGATAAACTATGTATATACTGAGTGACTTTTGTCATTTTCCTAGAACTCTATCGCAGCGCTACGTAACAAGTCCAATTACGAATCTAAAACAGCCAGTGCACTATACAAACACACACAAAAAAATTCATCAACATCGGTCCAGCCGTTTAGGAGGAGTTCAGTGACATACACACGCACAGAAGAATTATATATATAAAAATAGAATTTAGAGGCCTGGTGCTAAAAAGGCCAAATTAAATTTGTGCCAAAACGTAATTAGAACAACGAGAATAACAGTGATAATAAAAAGAGAAAGCATAAAACAGAACTTTTATGAAAAGCCACTGTTTATTTCATTCACAAACTTCTTACAGAACTCCTGTCTGTAATTCTAAGCTGTCAAAACAGAAGCAAACAGTGTGATTGATTCTTTAATGTACATTGTGTCTGTCTTTCAATAAAATTTTAGGCACCCAAGAATTCTTTGCCAAATAATTGCTTGCTTGCTTGCTTTAATACCTGGGTTTTTTCATTTGCTTTAAATTTTATACCTGGCGTATTATACAAGTATTGGTTTTTCTATTTATTGTAAATAATAAACGAAAGGCATTCTGTAAGAAGTTTGAAAATTAAATAAGCAGCGGCTTTCATGCAAATATTCCGTTTTATGTTTTCTTTTCATTATCTTATGCGTACATAAACTGTACATAGACAAGTATATAATATAATTCAAAAAATATTTATTACGTGTAACAATAATAACTTATTTAATCAATCCAGCAATTTTTTTTTTGGTATTGGTATCATACCAATAACAAAAAAAATTCAATATAAAAAGGATTACCTAAAATCTATAAAAAGTTATAAAAAGTTGCGATGCTGGATCGATATGGTTTCAGGGCAGCATTATGCTGGAAAATATGCCTACGCCTGGTATTCTGCTGACACCTTTAGTTACCTTCCGTGAGTCAATGGAAAATTTTACTATGCAGTTCATGACGCAGTCTCATATCAAAAGAATATAACAGGAAAATAAATAATACCTACTATACGTCAGAAAGCAAGGATTAAAATAAGTTACCAGGAAAAAAAAATACTTTATTAAACTAAACCGAGGCTTTTTGATCATTTATCTGGTTTTCTTTCAAAATAATTTTAATTTTATTTTTAAATACGCATTTGACGGCAGGCTGCGGATCTATGTCTCTGAGTAGCGAGTTGTTGATAGCGTTGTCGAGCCTCACAACGCCTTCCCTCACCACTCCAGTTTACGATCAAGATAGGTATCGTAAACTGGAGACTGGAACCATACCCATATACTTCATAATATCAAAAAGCGTGTCTAACGCTTAATGGAGTCTCCGCGATGGTTTATTTTAAAAATATTATGTTATTCAGGAAAGGCGTTACTCGACTCCGCGGTGGTATGGTATAGTAAAAACGTGCACAGGCCTTTAGTACACGTTGAATCAGTTCTTTCGTCCGCGCATATAAATGAAGACCATATATTACGTATGAGTAATTCAGTTTGGAAAGAACCTATGATTCGACAAGCTGTATATGACTTTTTCGCTGAAATACTGACGTAGTGCATACAGCACATTTAATCTATTAAAACAGTTCCTTACAGTCTTTGCGATATAGCTTTCATAGCGCAGCTCTGCATCTGATTCTAGCTCTAAGTTACGAGCGTCAAAAGCACTCTCCACCGGGTCTAATTCTAGTCTCACATCACAATCTTATAGGAGGTTGCTCATATTCAATCTGGATCCAAAAAATATACGTTTAGTTTTTTTGGGATTGAGGACTAAACTGTTGTTAAATGACCAATGGTGTATTCTATTCAGAGTTATCTCGATAAAAATATATAAATAATAAATTTATCTCGATAATAATTCGCAGGATCTAATTTCCTTGGTCTAAAGTTTAGACTTTAAACGATATATGTGTAGGTCGTCTGCGTATAGATGGTATTTACAGTGTTGAACACGGTTTATGATGTCTGTGGTATATAAAAATAAATAATAATAGTGATAGAATTGTTCTTTGTTGTGTTTTTCTTGTAAGGGATGTACGAGATGAGCCTAGATGTTGAGTATTATTATCACTAATTTCCTGATATTCATTACGATCAGTTAGGTAGCTATAACACCAGAGGATTACGGTTTGTAGGTATTGGTCTGACTGTAGCTGTTCTCCAAATATCTGGAGTAATTAATGATTGATGCAAAGTCATACACGGCATCCCTGAATCTCATCAATACCCTCCGCATTTGACTTTAAGCTATTATTTTGGTTATACGAATAACTAACTGGTCAAATGGTTTTAAAGAAAAACCAATACCATTGTCTCGGCCGTTTGCTAGACTATTGAGAAGGTATCAAACGCCCGGGGGTGTAGGCCTGTACTGTAGCTGGAAACTTCCCTACCAAAACAAAGATAAGCAAAGCTCAATCAATCGATGACGACACTAATTTATAATTTTTTTATAATAGGGTTTTAGTGTGTCTGATTTGGTCTTAAGATATCTTGAATGAGCTTCGTTTCATAATCGCATCATTAAATTGTATATTAATTTTAGTATGACTGTTTTGATTGGAGCAAATTTGCATTGGAAACCTGCATGTTTGAGGAATAAAAAATATTTCCAAGTCATGTGAAGTCCACCAACCCTCATTAGAGCAGCGTGGCGGTCTCTAAATGGGAGGAGGTCTGTGGTCAGCAGTGGGACATTTATAGGCTGTTACTTTATTTCACTTTTAGGCATAAGTTTTTTCAGAAACCTATACATAAGCTTCTTTGTTCGTGCGTGTAGCGTGGTTGTTTAGGTATGCTATATTTCCGCGTTTCTCGTTTTAGTGTTTGTGAATATGACATCCATAAGGAACCGGCTGTGGTCCGTTGAAAATTCAAGTAATTGTTTTAGATCTGAACCTATTAAAATTGTGTTTAATTTATGAACTTTGAAGTCATTGGCCCGAAGAGTAATGATGTTGAAATCCCCTAACAATAAAATATAGTCACAGAACGATAAGGAATTGATGAATAGTGTTAGTACGCGGTTCCAATAATGAACTTTTTGAATCTTACGTTCAGTGACAGCCACATTTATTCTACAGAATTGTGTATAGCTTCGATGGGATGGCATATGTGCGAAAGTAATATACCTCGTTTTATGTAAAATCTGACAGTATCGCCGCTTCCTCCGCACAGGCTCTGCGGTCGCGATGTGTATCGCAGCCGGTAGCCGGGAAGGACGAGAGCACACCGTTCATCGCCAGCTCCAAACTAAGTCTCATGCAGAGCTATGATGTCGACAGAGTGACGTTCAATAGCGGCAATGAATTCGTCGTGATTAGTATTTAGTGAACACACGTTAAGAAAACCTTCCCTTAAAGCGATGGTAAGTGCAACGTCTGCTCATAACAAATGCTGTGCCACCCAGATCATTTCTGTGTGGCACCACACTGCGCGTCACCCTGAGACATTAGTTCTCAATTCTCATATGCTCAGTGATTACACTAGCTCTCAGTGCCCTTCATACCGAAACACAGTAATCAATATCACTGTTCAATGCGTTATATTTTAAAAATCTTACTTTTATTCTACATTATTATATCATAACAACATAACAGACTCCAAGTTTTCAATTTCAACAAATGACGCAAGTGGCTTATGATATCTAAAGTATGATATAAATGCTTTGGTTTAAATTTGGTCAATATATCTTTCAAATACAGCGTTAAATTACTGTTTTGGTATTGTTGTCAAGCTAGTCAAGTTTGAGTGTAATGCCAAGGCGTTTTTAAAAACTATATTTAAAACAAATCACTGGTGGTAGGATTTCTATGCAGGAATCCGTCTAGGTAGGTACCACCCCAGGGCCAGTTATTCTACCGTGAAGCAGTAGTGTGCAAGCATTACTGTATTTCGGTTTGAAGGGCACTATGAGCTAGCGTAATCACTGGGCATTTGAGACTTAAGAAAAGATGTCTCAAGGTGATGGGCGCAGTGTGGTGTCACACAGAAATATTCTAGGTGACACAGCATATGTTGTGGGCGGACGTTGCACTTACCATCAGGTGAACGTGTTGCTCGTTTCGTCACTAATAAAATAATAATATACATATATATATAAAATAAAGACAGGTATTGACAGAGTTAGATGTCGTTTAATAATGCATGATCCTTTTCTAATTGTTACAACAGTAAAAAGATCGATAAATATCTCTTGGAACGGTGCATTTTGTGTCTGAGTTAATTGAAGTGCTGGTTTCATAGGGTTTCTGTCATATTTTATCTTTTTACATGCCTCACACCCGTTTAATATTGCTGATACAGTTTGTTGCATGTTATTCCAGTAATCATTTCTTTATATACGAACCATGGCTTCTTTAATTCCTCTATGGCACGTTTTACCTTCATGATGTTTTAATATAATCGCTTTTTTCTCTTGTTCGTCCTCTATGTAAACAACTCTTTGCTTACACTCAAAAAACTGAACCATATCTTTTTTAAATAATGTGATGATAACGTCAGTAAATTGTTTCCTATGTTGCTCACTTTTAAAGTATATAAAGTATTTTGTTTTAGGTTTTATGTATTCTTTTAAAAAGTTTAATATTTTAATTTATTCGTCATTGTTTACAGGTAAAAATATTTCTAAAATGTTCTGTTTATCGCGCGACAGGTTTCTAACTTGGATATCGTTCTTAAACTAAGTAAACACTAGATTCGGCTTAGTGTCAATGGCTTCCTGCAGTATGGACTGCAGTAGTACCGGATGTTTCTAATTCTACTGCAGAATGGGCTGTCTCAGTACTGCTGGATATTGTCGGAATTTGGTAAGTAGGGGTTAGTCAGTCAAGTTCATTAAAAGGGCTTATTGTTGCTGTGCGAGATGAATCTGAGATAGTGATAGTCTCTTCGGCGGAGTATTTACGTTGTAAAGTAGTCAGTTTGCATATTTGATCGAAGTGACCAAGTATTGTTTCAATCTTTGTTCTTTATCGTTGATACTTAGTTTTACGGAAAGTTTATCGTCGGACTCTAAGACATTAAGTTTTATCCTTGATAAGGCATCGGCATTTGTATTTTGATTGTCGTTTATGTATATGACATCAAAGTCATATTCCTGCAATCGTGATCTCCACCTCGTAAGCTTACTGTTTGTTTTTTTTTAGAGAGTAGAGCCACGCTCAGGGTCTATGATCTGTCTAAATTAGGAATTTTTGTCCATATAAATAAGGCCGGAAGTGTTTAACAGCCAAGTAGTTCCCTTTCTATCGTACTATATCGTGTTTCTGTATCGCTAAGGGCTCTACTAGAATATGCAACAGGCTTATCACTGCCCATTGGACCTTGGGATAGTAGAGCTACTGTTGAGGCATCAGTAGTAAGGATTTATCTGGTTTATTTGGATCGGGATATTGTAGAAAGGGCAGTCATCAGAAGCGCTTTACACTTTTGGAATGCATCGATGTAATTTTGATCTATCACTATTTTGTTTCTTTTTTTTAGACACGCCGTGAGTGGTCGAGATACACCATACAATGTATCCCTTGCTAACTTCTAAGAATGCTGTCCATAGCTCGCTGGAACGTAGCTGGAACTGTCTTAAGTCCAAAAGGGAGTCTCAGAAACTCATAATGTCCAGATTGTGTACTAAACGCAGTATTTTGTCTGTCTGATTCGTTAATTTCAATTAATGGTGATAGCCACTTGCTATGTCTATAGTAGAGAAATACACGCTTTTCCCTAACTCATCAAATAAATCAGTAATGTTAGGGAGAGGGTTTTTGTCATCTATAGTGTCTATGTCATTAAGTCGTCGGTAACCTATAACCATTCTGTAGTGTGTGTTTAGTGTAAATAGGATCTTCATTTTTGTTCTAATAAAATGTTTTACGTTATTTGTAAAACTTAACGGTAACTGCTCGCTATAGAATATATCCTTATACTGTCTACATAGATTATAAATAAAGTGTTTCTCTTTTTCATTCATATGACTAAGTTTCAACACATTATCTTCTAGTATTCTATCGTTATCTAAGTCCGAAATATTTATATTATTCACCATACATTCTTCATTCTCATACCTAGTTACGCTAAACGGTTTATTATTTATAAGTTATAAGTGCGTGGTTTTTAATTTCAATGATTGCATCTATTTGTTGTAATAAGTCATTGCCTATTAATCCGTCGTATTTACAGTTCATGTTGTATACGTAAAATTTGTGTTATCCGTTTTTATTTTTAAACGTTGGTGGTAAAGGAATAGATATAACTTTGTTATGGTTACTGGATGCATGTGTACTTATAACTTGAAAGGGTTCATGATAAATTACCTCTGAAAAATACTGGTATGCCTTTCGAGGGCTTATAAAAGATCTGGTACTACCAGTATCAATTATAAACCTTGCGTCAATCTCTGGCAAATAAATGAAAGGTAGCCTAAGATTAGTCTCGAAGTTCAGCTCCATCACTTCTCGTTCCTCGTTGAAGCTGATGTAGAAAAATTTTCATCGGACTGCTCGTTTGATTGCTCATTTTCTACTAACTCGGATTGCACTGTATTTTAACACTGATAATCGGTTATATCTTCATTTTCGTCATAGCACATATAGGGGTCATACTGCAAGTACTGATGGTCGCTATAATTTTCGTAGTTTTCTGCTAAATCTAATTCATGAATAAAAGTAAGTTACTTTGCTAAGATCCGCATGCAAAATATAAAAATGGTGTTAATTACCTAGTTTTTTGAAGTGCACCACCCGCCCTCCCTCAGTAGCGTGCACAAGCAAACTAACACCGCCACCAGCAACCGCCACCAGGTACCCTCCACCAACCACTACAATACCACCACTAGATAATATACACCACTGAAGTCGAGAACACGACACGTGTTTCGCCCCAAAACGAGGCATTATCAAGCGTAATAGACTCTACGACAGACGGCCTCGGCGGCAGGTGGTGCACTTCAAAAAACTAGGTAATATACACCATTTTTATATTTTGCATGCGGATCTTAGCAAAGTAACTTACTTTTATTCATTATAATGGATTTCCGCAAAGTAACGCCTGATTCTATTAACTAAATCTAATTCATTTAGACGAAAGCCTTTTTGAATTAGCTTAGCTGGCGGTGCTGTACGCCTGGATACGTCTGCAGGTTGCAGCGATGGTTTTGAAAATTGTGGTGGTTTGTAAACAAATTGAGGTTGATTATTAAATTGTTGAAGCCTCATTCCAAATTGTGGGTGGTCGATAGCCAAATTGTTGTGGGCGCATCCCGAATTGATACGGCTGAAGGCCTATTTTAGGTGGTTGATATCCCAACTGCGGTGGTCGGTAACCAAAATCGGTCGGTAAAAAAAAATTGGGTTTGTGACGCTTCAAATATAGGGTTAAAACCTGGAGGTTGTATTATGCCATTAGGTACAAAATTATTAAATTGAGGTAGTCGTTTATTAGTTGAAGTTGATCCCATTAATTTATTTCGCTCTAAATATTGTTCATGGAAATTAACTTCTTCTAAAACGAAGCTAAGGGTCTGTTCTAGAGTAGCGGGCGATTTAAGTCTGATGACACGGATCATGTTCTCGGGTAGATTGTATAAACCTTGTGTCGTATGCGGTATTGCGGTATTATTGTATATGGTAATTTTACTAAGTTTTACGTTTTCATCGCTTAGTTCATTGACCTTAGAAAATAACACCGATTTAACAGATTGAATTCTATGACAAAATTCCATATAACTTTCATTATGCCGACTATCTTTAATGTTTCGAGCTCTATGGCGATACATTCTTCGGGTCTAGGATCGCCAAAGTGCTGTTTTAGTAAATTCTTAAGTGCCGCCCACATGAAATGTCGCCGTGCTCGCTGATAAGCGCAGCTGCACTGTTTGTGAGGCGACTCGTTATGTATTGCATGACGTAGACATGTTGGTGTCTGTCGCCCCCGAATTTGATGATGCATATTCGCATGTCCTAATAAAAAAATTAAGGTGGCGTTTATCTCCATTAAAGAAAGGAATGATTTCTAACATTTCCGTTGTTAATTTAATTTTTATTTAAATACGCAAAACACACAAAATACCAACTTAAAATAACACACAAATTACAGATAAATATAAAAGGAATATAAACTAAAGGAATGTAAATATAAACTATATCACGTTAATTGTATTTTTTTATTTTAATATAATAAAAAATAGAGCCGTGGTAGCTGAGGGGCTAAGCACTCGCTTTAAATTTCATAGTACGCGAATGACCTGGGTTCGATTTCCGGGTCCAGCACCACTAAAGTTGTTAATTGCAATTTTAAGTGCTGATTTACCACGTGCTCGGTGGTGAAGGAAAACATTGTGAGGAAACCTGCATGTCTAAAAAATAAAAAAATATTTCGCAGACATGTGCAGTCCACCAACCCGCATTGGAGCAGCCTGGCGGATTCCTAGCTAAAAAACCCTCTCAAAAATGAGAGGAGGCCTGTGCTCAGCAGTGGGACATTTATAGGCTGAAAATTTACTATTAATTTATATATTTTTACTACTAATACTTTTTTTTCTTGAGGGTAGGTTGGTTAAAATAGTACACATTTTTTAACTCTCATATTTTAATTAAAATTAAAAATATTTACAGTATAATTCTATGTCTAATGTTTACATGTGACGTAAAGACCTACCAGTGAGTATTTCCTGATATTAATTTAAACTTTACCATCATTTCACAATCAACATAACTATGGAGGCACTGAAGGGATCACTTTGAGCAGTTTCAAGCTCAAATGGAGGAGTTTCGGCAGGAGTTGCATAAAAGTAATCCAGCTGTTTCAATTTCATCTTCGCTAGCAGCAGATTTTACCAACTTTAAAAAAAATATTTTGGCTGCATTAACAATCATGCACAATCAAGTAGATCTTTTAGGAAAAGAGCTTGATCGTAATGAAATAAGACGTCGAAGAAAAATGATCTTTCTGTATGGCATTTCCGAGGATAAGACTGAGAACCCTGCTGCTGTAGTCACTACACTGATTACAACCAAGTTGCAGGTGACAGGCTTCGGTACTGCAGATATCAGCCGCTGCCATCGCTTGGGAGGCCCATCAGAGAGAGCGCCCAGACCTGTAGTGGTCAAATTTCGCGAGACTTCGACTTGTGATAAGGTTTGGTTCTCCATAACCAAACTCAAGGGCACTGGCATCACTCAATCGGAGTTCCTTACAAGGAGTCGCCATAACGTGTTTTTGGAGGCTAGGCGAAGATACGGTGTCACCAAATGTTGGACTCGAGACGGCGTCATCTACCTTTGCACATCTGATGGAAATCGCCACCAACTGGAGAGTCTGGCGGACCTGGACGCAATTCCATGTCCATCTACTTCTACGTCGCCGTCGCAGTCTGCAGTTGTCAGCAAGCCCATCGAGGATAAAGGGGTTACGCGTACCAAGAGGACATGTAAAAAGTAATCTCTTGGTTATTTGGCTTTGCGTAAATAGTGTCTTTGTTTATATTATGAATAACCTTATTTCATAATTATTTACAGTTTAAATAACCACAACTTTATTCTTCTATAATTTTTCATTTGTTTACATAGAAGTAGTATAAGTAATGTATTGTTGTATTGTGATTTTGTTTGAGTCACTTTGACAAATGTTTTGACACTGACACTGTCATTGTAGGATGATTATATTCTCTTTGGTTTTGTGTTGTCCGTACATAATTTAAAATTGAGTACATAAGTAAAAGAGTGAGTGCCCAGTGTCTGACTACCCCTTATGGGATACAGTCGTGATCTCATGTATGTATGTATTTATATATATATATATATATATATATATATATATTTTCATTTATGTTACCATTAGATCATGGCATGCTAAATAGTGATTCTATTTCTTTCGATTCTGATACCAATGGATTAGGCAGCAATGCTAGTTTCGAAAGCATCCCTCCCCTAAATATTACTTTAGACTCTTATTTTACAGATGTTGCTAAAAACTTTAACACTGTTCATATCAATGCGCAAAGTATTCCAGCTACTACCCTGATATGTTGTCAAGCTTTTACAGTAAAAGTATTCACGCAATTCTCGTTTCGGAGTCATGGCTTAAACCATGTATTCTTTCCACATCTTACTCGCTTCCGGGCTTCCAGTTAATTCGTAACGATCGAACCGGCCGTGGCGGTGGCGGCGTAGCTATTTATCTTCGTTCCCATATACCTTATTCAGTCATTTAGGCATCATCCACACTGCAAACTGGAAGCGAAGCTGATATACTATTTATCGAAGTTCTTCTCTTTCAAACGAAATTACTTCTTGGAGTCTTTTACAGCCCTTCTCTCACTATTGACTACTTCTCTACCTTAGAAAACCTTCTTGAGAATCTCACGCCTATTTATTGCCATACTGTGATTATGGGCGATTTTAACACATGCCTATTAAAAAACAATGCCAGATTCACCCAACTAAAATCCACTATTGAGGCAGCTAATTTAAAACTTCTTCCTTCGTCTGCCACACATTTCTTCCCAAATTGTGTCCCTTCTCTTCTTGACATAATGTTTGTATCTTCACTTGAGCAAAGTGCTGCCGATGCTTTTTTCTACCACGATCTTCTTAACTTGTCTTACAAAGTCAGACCTCCTAAAGTTAAGTAAAGAATCTTGCTTCAGCGCAACTTTAACAGCCTGAATGTTGAACATCTTCTGCAGGACGCTGCAAAAATTGATTGGAATGTAATCGAGAACGCCCCCACTGTTGACGAACAGGTAGCTTTATTTAACACCAATCTAATAAAACTTTTTGATGTTCATGCTCCTGTCGGTCCAGTCCGTGTTAGGCACCCTCTTTCTCCCTGGCTTACGCCAGACATTAAAAAATTATAGAAAATAAGAATAACGTTAAATCAAGATACAAGTCAGATCCTAACGACACAAATAGAGAAAAATATAGATTGGTACGGAATCGTTGCAACAGTGTGTGTAGAAAAGCACAACGACGCCATATTCACGAATCAGTACAAGATCCTGACCCCGCCAGGGTCTGGAAATTCCTTAAATCTTTAGGAGTTGGGAAATCAATTCAGTACTTATCTCACCATAATATAGACCTTAATACGCTTAATAAGCATTTCTCCTCATTGTCTTGCATTGATGATAATGCAAAACATAGTACTTTGAACTTTCTTTCTACCGTTCCCACTCCAGACATTCCCGCTTTTAATTTTAGTCAATTTGATAATCGTGACGTTGAGAGAGCCATACTATCCATCAATTCGAATTCAGTCGGTTGTGCTATATTAGTCGTAACATGGTCATCCCACTTCTGGACATCCTTACCTTAATAAATCATTGCAAACTTCTTCTTTTCCTTTAGCGTGGAAAGATGCCAACGTAGTCCCTTTCCCAAAAAAGACCAACCCCCTCCAGTTTTACCGATTACCGTCCAATTTCCTTACTCCCATTCCTATCTAAAGTCATAGACGGCCTGGTCATAGTACGACTACATCACTCCTACATATTACCGATGATATTCGTTATGGTATGGAGAACCAAAAGCTTACAGTACTTACTTTGCTGGACTTTAGTAATGCATTTAATACCGTAGATTTTGACATTTTGTTGGGCATCCTGCTTTCCCTCAACGTATCTCCGATTGTAATTGACTAATTACGTAGTTATTCATGTGGTCGCCGACAACGTATTCAGGTACAAGATGTTTTTTCCACTTGGACTACTACAGTCGCTGGCGTTCCGCAAGGTGGCGATTTGTCTCCTCTTCTGTTTTCAGTTTTCATTAATTACATTAGTCATCAACTATCTTCTTCTTACCACTTGTATGCTGACGATCTCCAAATTTATATCCAGTCTTCTCTGGAAGATCTGCCTAAAGCAATTGACACAACCAACACTGATCTGACTTCTATCTTGAACTGGAGTAAATCATATGGCTTAAACATTAATGCTAAGAAAACTCAGGCAATTATTATTGGAAGTTCTATACTTATTACAAACATTGACTGGCCTTGTCTACCACCTATCCTGCTAAATGGTACACACATCCCATATAGTTAAAAGGTCAAGAATCTGGGCATATATTTTGACTCCTGCCTGACCTGGACTCCGCAGATTAATGAGGTTAGTCGAAAAATGTTTTCTGCTCTAAGTTCCTTACGGAGACTACGTAATTTTCTTCCTATGGCTACTAAAGTTGTGCTTGCACAGTCTCTACTCTTGCCTATACTCGACTATGCTGATATTTGCTACCTTGACATTACAGAAGTACAGCGTAATAAACTTGAGCGAATTCAAAATTTGTGTCTACGATTCGTATTTGGGCTTCGCAAATATGATCATGTATCTGAATTTCGTAAGCAACTCAAGTGGCTTCCCATCCGACTTCGCCGGAATACTCATATACTTTCTGCTTTGTACTGCGTGCTGTTCAACCCGTTTACTCCTCTGTACTTAAAAAATCGTTTTGAGTATATTTCCCTACCCCATGATAAATTTCTTCGTTCCTCTGTCAACCTCTCCTTCCGGACTCCTGTGCACTACACTTCTTTCTTTAGTAAACCGTTTACTGTCACAGCTGTGCGCTTATGGAATTCCTTACCTTTGCACATACGACGTGCTAAGTCCCTCTTTTCCTTCAAAAACCTGGTTAGAGTTCATTACTTGAATATTTAACTCATGTTTTCACTTTTCCGTTTGTTCTTAATCCTTTACCTTAGTCTGTCGATTTTTATATGAGATGCTATCATCTAGTATTTTTTATAGATTTATATGGTTTAGTGTACACCACCCTCTTTTTCTTCTTCTCGACTTTCATTTTGCTGTATTAGTTCTCTGCGCTAAGGTTGTCTGGAAGAAATCGCTTTCAGTGATAAGACCGCTTTTTGTACCTTAACTTAAATATAGTACTTAGTCTTTATTTTTGTATTGGTGTACAATAAAGAGTTTAGTGATAATTTGATTGATTAATTTATTTTATTTTTACTTAAACCAGAAAACGTTATAACGAGAAAGGACTAATCTCAAAATAACTCAGGGTAAGGATACGAAGGATGTACTTACACTACTAATAGTTGTACTCACCAGACTTCTTCCATCTCCTACACCTCTTGAAGCTCTTCTCCTTGACAAAATTTGTTTTGGTTCGAGGATCTCACGTACGCAGGCTCCGCAACTGTTCGCTTCTTACCGATTTATAGGTCAACGAGGACACCGCGATATAACTGCGTTTAACCGTTGAGATCCTACCAGCTGCGCCTGTCAGGTTTCAGCGTAATTCCAAGGCGTTTTCAAACCTATATTTAAAACTAATATAAAATAAAGACTGGTCTTCACAGAGTTAGATGTCGTTTAATAATGAATGATCTTATTCTAATTGTTACAACAGTGCTCTCACAAAAATGATTACTGTTACGTTACATAATGCTTAATAAGTACGTAGTTCTATGTGCTGTCTAGTAAAAGTAACTAGGCAGCGTATCTGAGGATAATACCAGCTAATGAGAGCAACATCTACGAAGAAATTGAAGATTTGGACGAATACGAAAATATAAACATAATAGGAAACACTGTATACTTTATTCTATCTTATTCTCTCGCAAGTTAAATCCTATAGATGTATATGTCTCTCTTTAGTTTCACTTTTTTGTTTCATCGAGTTTCTAATCACAACGATTCATAATATAACAGTACTAATAACAGTAATAATAACAGCACTAAAAATTGCAATTAGAATATCTTAGCTTAGTCTTAGCTCACAATAATCTATTCTACGCAGTAAACCACTTTTTCCACGTTGTTACGTTGCAATGTGTCGAGATCGGCTTCCTATTCGTCCATCAATATGTTTACGGGCTGATGATGATGACTGTGACATCATTCATCTAATGTGGCAGAGGTATGATCACACTGAAATAACAATGGCCTGAAGTTAACTGCCCATTTTGGGCAAAAAGTATGTTGGTAGCGCTCTAAAATCTATCAAAGCTAAATCATAAACCCAATCAGACCACTAATCAAATTCATCACTTGTCGAGAAACAAATCTAAAGGACTGAAATTTACATTTTTTTTACTATTTTTATGAAACTGAATATTCCCTTCGTCATTACATCTACAACATAATAGTAATATGATGTACACAGACAATGTCTTTAGACTTCAGTACTTTAAACTGGTATTCAGGCCGAACTAAGCGCAAAAACAAAAGAATTGTATAACAGAAACCTCGTCAAATTGTTAATGACACAACGTTAATTAGGTCAACTGGAAGTTTCAAAAGCCCACTGAAATAGCTAGAAGTACTCTTGAAAAAATCTCTGCCTAATAAGTGTAGTCATAACTAAATAAAACCCAAAAAAATTATGTAAAGTATTAAATAAACTTACAGTAACAATAATTCTAATACAATTTAAGAAAAGGCTAATAAGAAAACAGCTCCAGTCATTGTGCTACTATGTTTTGGTCTGAAGGGCACTGAGTGTAGCGTAATTATATACAACTCATATGTATACTATATTATTAAGGAAACATTAGACTTAAGATCCAACATCACATAGTGCCTAGCTCAGTGCGGTGCTACGAAACGCTCTTCAAATTAAAATTCTGTGGAGTACCACAGCTGTTATAGGCAGGCGTGGCACTTACTTACTTGTCGGATGATATATAATTTCGGTGATGTAATTGCTGCCTTTTTGGCTTTTACAGCTTCATTGGATACTGTGCTCACGGGCCAGGGGCCCGCGTGCCAGGTTTAGTTTGACCCAAACATAAATACTTAAATAAACTCCTACAAAAACCACGAAATTCGAACTGTGTCGCGTTCGCTGCGTGCTTGCGCGAATTCGAATATCTCAAATGATTTTAAGTCGTCTAATGACCGTCCGAGGGAGGCTGCGGGCCTCCATTCGGACTGTCGACTTGTGTGTGCGGTAACTCTGGGCGGTGAGAACCGCCCTGGAACACGGGTGTATCGTTTGTACGCGGTGTGATTGTAGACTGCTGCGCGCCGCTCTCTACGGCGGTCGTGCGGCGTGGGGCGTGTTATATTAAAGCTAATAACTGCGTGTACAGTGTAGCCTGGATCGTGACTGACCGTGTCGTGGTCAGGAAGAGCTGAGACGTCCGTGTCGTCTAGCACATTTCGCGAGCGACGTTTGCGTACGGTCGCGTTTCTAACTGGTCGGTAATTTGCTGCTTTAACCACCAGCAGGCTTGGATGAACCGCGGCTTTTTTGAAAAACCGCCGTAATAATGCTCTGAAGTGTTCAGAGATTATGGGCATTTCACAGTCGCTGTGAAGGTCTACGATGCGTTAATACCAACCGGCTCCGGTGGCAGTTCGCAAGAATCGATTTTGAACGCTCTGTAACTTTTTTAATTGATTGCCCGTCGCGTGAGCGAAAGCGACGCAAGCATAGGCCATTACGGGTCTTATGCAAGTTTTATAGAGGCGAAGTTTTTGTCTTAAGCACATTTTGCTTGAAGAGCAAGTTAATGGATACAGTCGACTTGAGATAAAAGCCGCTCTATTTCGAACGTTTTTTATGTGTGCGGCGAACGACATCGCTGCGTCTAAAGTGACCCCGAGGTATTTGAATCTCTTTTCCCAGGGAATAGGGCGTCCGAACAGGGTGATCGTGCCTAGTTGATTTTTGCCGATTGTGTGAATTCGTTGTCGGATGAACGGCTTGGTCGTATCGTCGCTTACTTCCATAAAAAAAATCCGAGGGATGAGAACATGGTCTGTTCTTTTAGTCACAAGCCACCACGCCACATAGACTCCAGCTTCTCACATTTCTCACGAGTAATACTAAGTGTTTTTAGTAAGATTTGTGAGGAGAAACAAACGGATTTTCTCGCGTTTTATTTTGAACTATTTATAACCTGACATTTCGAGCGCTTTACAGCACCGATGGTCACGGGAGGACTGAGGTGCAGATGTCCTGATGTCGTCGTTAACCCAGGGTACCTACCTTCAGCTTTTAATTATTATTTTTGATCTGTTTTGACAGATTGTCTGAGATTTTACATCTACGCAGAAAAAGCTAACTGTGTCTTTAAGTCTTGCACTGGTATGCTTGGTTTTTGATTTAATTTTATTAATTATAGTATCTCAAGCCGGTGGTAATACCATCTTCTGTATTGAAATTAGGATGTTTTTTGTAGTATATTGTCGGTAGAGTGATATTTTGTATGAATATTGTACCTTCTATATTTTACAATAAAAACGACAGTGTTGAACCAGCTAATGTATTTTACTACATGGTAGCAGCGGTATTAAAAATAAAGTAGACAAACGGTCTAAAAGTATTTGTGTTGATAAGGAAACACTTTGTACGTTACGTAAAAACAAGTGATCGAACGCGCGCGACCTCCACTGGAATGACTGCTGGAAGGCGGTCCGGCCGCGCGGGCTGAGTCATGGCGGAAATGACGGAAACAATTTGAAGTATTTCTAAAATCCTCGGGAGTAGCTAAAGAGGAAAGTTCGGTACAGGCTAGTTTACTGGTCAACCTCATCGGGTCTCAATATAATAAGTTACAGTATAATAGGTCGGCCAAGCGGTTGCCTACTTTATCGCCGGGGTATAAAACCGTTTTAGTTGACAACGGGTATAGAAAACCAGTTTCTATTTTTCGACCGACAAAGGAGCCACGTTGGTTTATAGTACAAGAACCGTGTGGAAAGCGATTAAGGCGGAATCGCCGTCACCTTATAGCGCGTAGCTCGAGCAGTCAATGGTACGCCGCGAACGGGCGGCATCGCAGCTACAAAACCAGAACGGTTTATTCTTTCAGTTCCAACAAATGGTAAAACAGATGCCGGTGGTCGAAGCCCACGTATTAATCCTCCAGTAACTAGGTCTAAAGCACGACTTATGACTAAGATTGCCGATCTATTTTAAATCGAAAAAAATCTTGATTTTAAATTCTTGTACACAAATTCCTTTCCATTTTGTATAGTACAGACGAGAATATTTTTTTAACTATACAAAAACTTTGATTAAGATTTGTTAAATTTTGTGTTAAATATATATTTATATATTAACTTCTATGATATAAAGTGTTTGGCAAAAGAATATGTACATAAGGAAAACAAAATAAAATATGTATAAAAAATGTATTAGAGTAATATGGCTGAAGGATTCATAATTGTTACTTCTCAATTAATTTCTAGAAATAGCATTATTTTATTTGATTACTCATTTATCGTATATATTTTTTATATAAGGGGAAAGATATAGTATATTGTCGGTAGATTGATATTTCGTAGGAATACCAATATTCCAAAAACAAACCGTCTCTATTTTACAATAAAAACGTCAGTGTTGAACCAGCTAGCGTGTTTTACTACATTTTTTAATTTCAACAGCCTCGCAAATAATCCTTCGTAGGAATCGGCGTTCTTTTACAAGGATTTGTGGTTTATTTAATCTGATGTTATGGTTGGGGTGATCCAGAACATGGCCACAGACTGCAGACTTCCTAGAGCGACGATGCTTCACATCAGCTATATGTTCTTTTACGGGAGTTTTTATCGATTAGCCAACCTTTGGGGTAGCAGAAAAACTCAATAACGGTACAAAAAGATAACAAAGAATGAAATAAACAGATTACACTTAAGAAAAAAAAACAAACAAATTCACATACATGCATATTCACACATGCGCATATGCATAGCTAAGATTTTTTTTTATTTGATAAAAGTGACGGAACGAGCAAAACGTTCACCTAATGGTAAGTGCAACGTCTGCCCATAACAAATGCTGTGTCACCCAGAACAGTGTGACACCACAATGCGCCCGTCACTCTGAGACATCAGTTCTTAAGTCTCATATGCCCAGTGATTACGCTAGCTCTCAGTGCCCTTCAAAGCGAAACACAGCAATGTTTGCACACTACTGCTTCACGGCAGAATAACTGGCCCTGGGGTGGTACCTATCTAGACTAATTCCTGCATAATAACGTTCCCTATGTTTAAAGGTATATTTGCTTGTAGGTGCCCTGATACCATCAGGAAGTTCATTCCAAAGTCTTGCAGCTTGAAGAGTAAAGCAGTTGGTCATAAAACCTGAATGGTGAAGGAGAATGGAAATAAAAAAAATATTAGCAGATCGAATTTGACGATCATGGCAACTGAGAGAAACTGAAATTAAGCTTTTAAGTATTCAGGAAAAGATGGGTCAAAAAGAACAGAGAAAAGAAGGGGAGATAAGTATTATAGCCCTCTTTTAACGTATAGGATACCAATTTAATTCAGACAGATATGAAGTAATGTGATCAAATCTACGAAGATAGAAGATTGAGCGAGTGGCATTATTAATAAAACGATCCAATTTGTTAAGAAGGGCTTTACTTTACTTGCGTCCGGATGACACACATCGGCATTATCAATAACTGAGAAAACGAGAGCTTGAATCAGGACAATTTTTATTTTAATTATAAGGAAATTTCTAAGTCTGTTAAGGGAGCTAAGCATGGCCGTGACTTTTGACAGATTTCTGCGACTTGAAGATTTCTGAGACTTGAACAGTCCAGCTGAAGGTAGTGCCGATGTGGACGCCGAGGTTTTTTACGCTTTTACAATATATTGACCCCATATCTAATTTGGCAAGGCGTCGTGAACTGCCTACAGTTATCGCTTGACATTTAACTCTATTAACTGAAACACCACAGTTATCACACCAGGACTTAATGCTAGCAACAGTAGCAACTGCAGAGATAATTTCAGAGACAGAAGACTGAAAATAGATCTGTAAGTCATCAGCATATAAAGTGGAAAATACTGCTAAGAGAAAATGTGAGAAAATTTGATAAATACGGAAAACAGCAAGGGTTAGAGAATACCACTTTACTTACAGAAGGGATCTCACTCCATTTAAAAAAATCTTGTCCAATAGGAACAGCTTGCAATTTATAATGTTGAAGGATTGCAAGGAGTATGTCGTGGTTTACCATATTGAAAGCATTCGAGATATCGATAAGGAATAATCTTATCTAATGGGAAGACCAATGCAATGGCCATTACCTGTTTCTTTTTATAAATAATTATCGCGAATTTGTGAAACGAATTTCTTTTCATAACAAATAAATTTATTATATATTTTGAGTTTTGATGTTTAATATTAATAGTTTATTATGCACAGTACTCGTGGAAGTGTAGTGATTGGAAAATACATTTCAAGATCAAAATTTTACTTTTCCATTTATCTCCATTAGTCCAGCAAATCTTCAGTGAAAGTCAACTATCATTTCTTCAAGTCTTGTTACTTGAAGATTTATGCTTAACTAGGAATAACATATTTTTACCTGGATATGTTACGTGACACTGAAAAATAATTTACGACTATTTCTATAAATAAAGAAATAATAAAATGTAACAGGAAAATTATTATTCGACATTGGCAAAAATGGCTCAATTTGGTTGCCAGGATCAAAAAAGAAGAACTAAAACTTGAACTTCAAACCAAAAAAAAAAACATTTATGTTTTGCGAAACTGTGTAGACGTAATGTTTCGCCGTCGTTAAAGTTGCCAAGATTCATTCAGAAGAGCACTCAACGTGATACTGCGATGACACGTTTCATGTTTAGCACATTTTCAATTTTTTTATATTATACTTATGAAAACGAAGTGACGGACGACTAAGATTCAATAACTCGGTATCCGGATCTCCTACAACACTTGACACCCGCTTTTCTGAAACTTTAAATAAAAGGCAATATAATATTCACTTGTTATCTATTAATTATTAGTGTTCCATTATTTTCTGAAGTGGATATTTTCGCTAAAGTGATTTTAAGCTTACTTGTCAACTACCTCAACATTTTTTTTCATGTTTCTCATTACGGCAAAAGCCTTATATGACCAATTAATAAGCTGAAAACAAAAAAAAGTTTTTTTTAAAAAAAACGATATCCCTAAACTAGGATTTCTCTACGTTTTACAAATAAATCCCACATGCACAAACCACCCACACCCGGAGCAACTATCTGTAGGCCATACAAATATTTGTCCCGTGCGGGAATCGAACCTGCGACCCTCGGCGCAGAAGCCAACGGCTTAGCCACTGTGATCAACCGAGCCTACAATTATGTTGAATGTTACGCCACCATTAAAATTAAGATATTAAATATTAATTTAAAAAACTTACATTAGTATATGTATATAGGGAGAGTGTAAATTTTTTTCCAGCAGTAACTAAAAGAGGGCGCTTACAACGTTCCATAAGAATGATTACAAAAATTTTTGCTTTTCGGTCGATGTCCAACCACGGGCTGTCAAATGCTGCATTTTGAAGCTCTAAACTCTGCCAAAAGCATATCCAGTTATAGATCATTTTATATTATAACAAGATTTAATTTCAAACTAAAGTGACACTCGGTCCAATACAGATATCTACAAACACAGCGTTGAACAGATTCACAGATAAACACACAGGCACAAATAGAAGCACACTGATACACAGACACATACAGGCACACACAGTTACAACAGACTCACAGACAAATAGACACTCAGTCTCTCAACAGACACCGACTGAGAAAGACAGTCTTGTGTCAGTATTTATCTGTTTGAGTCCAATAATGTTTATGTACACATTGTCAAATTAGCTACTAGAATGATTTAGATTAAAAATACATTTGAGTTTGATATGCTACGAACTGGCGAAAACTTGAACCGAATGATTTCAAATTATCTATTTTTTATCATATCACATTTCGAAACCAGTACACCGCGTGTATTAATGCAGCGGTCAAGAAAACCTTACCTTTAAAATAAGCTCATTCCCGAACCAGCAAAGAATAAATACTTCTGTAAGCATGCATGTTAAGTAGACAGCCATCCACATAATCTGCATGCAATGACTTGAAGGATTTTCAATCTGTGCAAAAGAATGTAGTTCAATTTAAATTTAATTGCGTTATTTCATCCTACGAATGTCGTACGACTTAGGGAAATATGTAGTAAGAAGCATACTCCTGAACTCAAAACATCTACTACGGTTGTCTACTAAGTGTGGCAACTACCAAACAACGACGGTGGCGTGTGCAAACACTCTCTAAACGCAGAAATTACAGAAAATTCTTTCAACTTAAAAAAGAAACGTATGTCCGGCCATAGGATTGTTTTGAAACTTGATGAAGGACCATCCGCGAATATGGTGTTGGCTTTGCGATCCGATTTTTATTCGACTTACTGAGGTTATACTTTTAGTCACTCTACAAAACTCGTAACTATGCAACACAAGCCTAACTGTAGATTCGTATAAAAGAGCTCAATGCGACGGCTGATTACGTTTGAATTGAACATAGGTCTTAATTGGACAACAACATCTTCCACTTCCTCTTATCCGTGTCCTCCTTTAAGCTACCTTTGGATAAAAATGCTATGTGTATGTGTTTTCCAGTCAAAATATGAGACTTATGCTATTTAAAAAAATTCCAATGAATGCGTCAGTCATACTTTTAAAACTAACTGCATTGGAATAATTTAAATATATTATAATTACATTCAAAAAATATTGAAACTTTCCTGTTATCGAGTGTATTTAGGTTGCTATTCATTGTTCAAATATTACTTCAATTATTCAATAAACATTGCACAAAACTCGTTTTACGGATATTATTGCGATTTACGTTGGTCAACGTTTATATGTATGCCTATGTCAAAGTAACCGAGTGGGATGTACCATATGTCAGAGGAGTCACAGACAAAACTGGCTATATCATGAAGTGAGTAGGTAGGGACATTTTACAAGAAATTAAGAATAAGTGATAGCAAGAGATGTCACATAGAAATATGAATTAGCGTCAGATAGTGACATTGTAAGTTCCTATTCGATAAAGATTCTCATTATAAATTTTACTTGGTTTCATTACTATATGAATAAATATAATATCAATCTATTTGCATAATTATACAATCTAGTTTTCTCTAATCTGTGGTAGATAAATTATTATCAGCACATGAACGGACGTCAGTCTGGTCCATTACAGGACCTTATCTTTCATATTTGAGGGATTTTCTATATACACCTTGCAGTGCCGATGATATCCACTGTACCAGACGCTATCTCTAAATACTGCTGCCAGTAACTGGTGTAATCTACTGGCGGTAGGATTCCTATGCAGGAAGCCGTCTAGGTAGGTACCACCGCAAGGCCAGTTATTCTGCCGTGAAGCAGTAGTGTGCAAACATCACTGTGTTTCGGTCTGAAGGGCAGTGAGAGCTAGCGTAATCACTGGGCATATGAGACTTAAGAACTTATGTCTCAGGGTGACGGGCGCGGTGTGGTGCTACACAGAAATATTCTGAGTAACACAGCGTCTGTTATAGGCAGACGTTGCACTTACCATCAGGTGAACGTTTTGCTCGTCTCGTCACATTAACAAATAAAAAAAAGAATTGATTTGGTTCCAGTTTCCAATGCAAAGTGCAGGCTGCCATGAGCAGGCGTGGCATTTATTATCAGGTGAGAGACTTGTTCGTCTCATAACTTATATCCATAAAAAAGATCGCATGCAACTCAGAACACGAGAAAAATTTAAACTTATAAATTACCAATTTCATTAAAATATAAATGAATAAACATAAATTAACAAAAATATTACTCACTGTAAAACAACTGTTCAGTAAATAAACAATTATTCATAAATTATAAATATTATTTAAGACAGCAACTTTGCACAAAAACGCTGTACTCAAATTTTAATTTGAAATGTTACTCTCATCGCGCCTTCAGAAATATCACTTTAAAAAATTAAAAAATACAAAGTTTCCAGGAACTAATAAACAATACGTACTGATAAAAAGTGAACTCCTACTAAGCAAAGGACCATGACGCTGAGCATAAACTGAAGAGCCGAAGGTAAACTGAAAGCGTTTTCGATCATTGTGACATATCTGAAATCATAATAATTTACTATAAATATGAAACTTATAGCATAATTTCTTACAGTTACTCAGATATATTTTAAGAAACATTATATATATAATAACTTAAGAAAGATTTTTTTTATACAAAAAAAACAGTGTTTTACCGCAAACCCACCTGATATTAAACTATAAAGAGGTCCTAGAGGCGAATAGAGACTCGATCTCGTTCAAAGTACATACATATTTGAATAATTCCACTCTCTGTACAAAAACCACGAAGCAAAATTGTTTTTACTGGCCTAAGACACTTTGACTGTACATGGATTACATGTAGTGCATGCAGATTGATAGAATTTATTCGTGAATATAGTCATTCGATTATACAATACAAAAATTAAAAAATATATCCAAAGCGAACTCATCAAAATTTAATCCATAGAATATCAACTGACAAATAGTTTCGCATCACATTTAAGCTTTCTCATACTGCCTTAAAAAAAGAGCTTCATCCCTACCTTTGAAGTAGCAACTATTAATCTAAATATGAAGGTTATATGTTAAAAAAATCTTGTGTGAAAACGAAACCTATTTTAATGAACTTGAAAAGTAAAATTTATTATTTTACCATTACCTATATACAAAATGTCGTCCAAACCGCAAAAGCCTAGCCTCGAAAAATCAATAACATACATACGAGTATATACAAGAATTGCTCTCTTAAAGTATAAGATTACTACTGAGAGTAGTAACGAAAAAAGGAAAAACTTGTTTTTCACGCAGAAACATAGTAATGAAATATGATAGTTATAATGAAGATTTTTTGCACTAAAATCAATTTCAACTATCAATTTATTTACCGAATAATAGCATTATGATGTATAATGCATTTCTTTAGGAAATTGTGGACGTATTTTTTTTCAAATTGGTGACTTTGATGCCTTCTACGCTGACGTTCTGCTAACATTTTAAAGTTACGTAAGTTAAATGACAAAATTTCTATTTGTCCAACTGAAACAAATATGAGCATTATTTTTAGATGTTATAAAAAACAAATACGCCACGTATTACATACAGTAAGTATCTAAACTTACTTGCGGATGCTATAAAAGCTGCAAGCATCGTATCCATCACACCATCAATAATGCAAGTCGCCGGCTTATAATATATCTAAAAATGTTTAAAAAAGACTTTACAGTTTTCAAAAATATTTTAAAATAAAACTCTGTTTCATAAATAAACATTCCATTTTTTAATAAAACTAATAGACAATAAAGTTAACAACAAAATTAGCTAATAATTATTCTATCATTATCACCAGAAATCATTTCTTATCGTTTTCACACTTGGCAGACATCTTGGCAGCGGCAATATTAAAGTCGTGTATTTACTTAAGTCTTTATTGCTTCCTTTACAATATAAGGATACAAAGAGCGGACTTAATGCCTTTAGGCATTTTCTACCAGTCAACCCATGGAGTGGTGAGATTTTGATGAGGTGTAGCAATAAAGACAAACAGAGAAAGAAAGAAAGAGAAAAAAACTTAAGTAACTCATAAATAAGTATAATATAAATATAGTTACATATATATACAACAAACACATGTATCGAACTTATATAAATATATTTTAAACACATAAACATATACATATATACAGTATACATACATATTATACATATAAATAAACGTAAAATAAAATAACACACTTGTAACGGTGACCAACCAACTGCTATATAATCACGGACCAGCTTCTTAGAGGAGTATTTATTGGGCGTTTTCTTGATGTCATCTGGCAAGGAGTACCAAAGAAGTGCAGCCCGAACAGTGAAGGAGTTCCTTAAGAACCCGGTGAAATGTGTAGGGATTCAAATCTTATTGTTAGAGGATGAACAAAGAACCCTATCATGTGAAGTGTGATACTGAAATTTGTCTTTGAGATATGAAGACGAAAATTGATCATTTAAAATAGAGAAAAGAACAAGCAGTACCCTGGAATTGCAGCTTCGTCGAATGTTACCCCAATTTAGCTGAGACCTGTTTTGAGAAATATGCTCATACCTTCGCAGACCAAATATAAGTCATATACAGTTGTTAAGCAGGCGCTCCGGCGGCGCAGGCGTTAAGATCTTGGTATAGGTCTGGGTAACACACATCTGCGTAGTCAGTAATCGGTAAAATAAGCGTTTGGATAAGCATGAGCTTAGATCTAATGGGGAGAAAATGTTTCAGATGATAAAGAGAACGTAAGGTGGTAATGACTTTCACTTTCGACTAATCTCATTAACCTGAACATTCCAGTTCAAAGTGTTATCAATGATTACTGCTCTAATACGGATTGGCGGACTTTACATATTCCTCAGATAGACAGATTTCCTCATCATGTTTTCCTTCACTGCTGAGCACGTGATAATTCACAATTTTAAAGATACCGTTAGCGCCCGCTCCCTAAGGTACCTAAAAGCCTTTTACTTGCATATAATTATTCAAAATGAATCAGGGAATTGAGTACCCTTTCACCGCCACCATGTGATAGAACTGCAGTATCAAAAGAGTTTCAAATCAAACATGTTGCTCTTACATGATGTAAGTAGATTATGTTGTAAGCCGGTGATTTGTAAACATCTATATATGGATATTCAACATTAGTCGGAAGAATTTCAAAATTCTCTGTTATTGGCATTAATATTCCCACTGTAACAAGTTTTAACTTTATATTAAATGAACTAAATAATTGTTTTTTCCTCTATATTTATATTTATAAATAGATATCCAACATACCTGAGACAGCACCGACACACATCATCGTGTAGGATGTCATTACAAAACGAGCTGTTTTAATTCTTTTCTTTATAATATCTTCATGTTCAATTTCTATTGGCTTAAACTCATGACAATTCAAAAAATTTAAAAGATTTAAAATTTTGTTCTTGTTGTACCAGAAGACTATTATTTTAAAATAAGTATACATTTCACTTAGGAATAGATACAATCTGTAATTATATTGCGAAGTGTAAGTTATCCATGATATTACAACTTTTTTAATTTCTTAGCCAAAATTTAATACCATTTGTTCCAGTCTATAACGACTGAATTAAATATTTAGGACGTAAAAATTACAGGTAATACTTCAATAAGAATTCTATATTGTATAAGTGTAAATGGCCTTTGAGTTATTACCCTTCCGCGATGTGTCCGATGTGTTCTCGTCGACGTAACAAGTAATATATTTCGCCAATACCAGGTAAAAGACAGACTAACCAAAATACAGTTAGTGTATATACAACTTGAAGCCAAAAATTTAAAGTTTTCCTCGAATAATTATTATACCACATTCCATAAACTTTCAACCAAAAAATATGAATTCCTAGATAAAGCTTAGGATTCAAATTATTCCATGATCCTATTACGCCATATGGACAGCAATTCGATAAAATATTTAAAATGTTTTTTAATTTTACGGAAAGATCACTCATTCTTAAGCTTTTTCTCGAAATTAATAAGAATAAGAGACAATTTTGTAGCGCTATAAGGTTCTTGACAAAATGCGATGCGATATACTGTATAAGTGAATTTATAAGTATGGAACACTTGCTGTTAAGGCAAAATACGTATTGGATTTAAGGTCAACTATAAATTTATATAGTATTTGTAAATATTAAAAAATGTTAACACCAACAAATACATCAAAAATAATAACCGAAACTCAACTAATGACTACTCGTGATACGATTCCTATGAAGGAATCCGTCTTGGTAGACCTTTATTCTGCCGTCGAGCAGTAGTTTGCAAACATTACTCACTGTGTTTCCGTTCAGCGCTGATAGTGTAATTACTGGGCATATGAGAATAAAACTTACTAGTGGCAGGATTCCTATGCAGGAATCCGTTTAGGTAGGTACTACCCCAGTGCCAGTTATTCTGCCGTAAAGCAGTAATACGCAAACATTACTGTGTTTCGGTTTGAAAGGCACTGTGAGCTAGCGTAATCACTGGGCATATGAGACTTAAGAACTTATGTCTCAGGGTGATGGGCACAGTGTGGTGTCCGGGCACAGAAATTTTCTGAGTGATACAGCATTTGTTATAGACGGACGTTGCACTTACCATCAGGTGAATGTTTTGCTCGTTTCATCACTTTATCTAATAAAAAAAACTAAAGAACTGATGTATGCAGAGTGACGAGGGCAGTATGGTGCCACACAGGAATGCAGCGTTTGTTATCGGTAGACATTGCATTTACCATCAGGTTAATGTTTTAGAGTCTAGCTGTGTTGTGATTGTCCCTGTATCTCTAACACTGCATCTTAGCCTACCTCTAATCTTATCGCATGACCGTTAAATCGGGCGCAGGTACGGCAGGAACAGAGAGTACCTCTATGTTTGTGCGTGAACTAGTTATACTATAATATGTTATTATAGCTGATATAGCGTAGTTATAGCTTATATAGCTTCCAACAGTATTCGAAAATTGTTGCCGTGGTCGAAAATCAGCCAGAAGCATACACTTAAATATTTTGCTATTAAGACCAACTTATCTTGTTAAAATTAATTATACATAATATTTATTTTAATCATCAAAATGAATATATATTATTTATATTTTAATAAGACAGTGCCTTAAAAGGGTTAATTTAAAATGTCGCCGAAAGCAATTATTATAATTACTGCAACTATGTAATTATCTGCTGAAACAAGGTATATTGATAAACAAAATACGTTTTATTGTTGCTTTCAGAACCATTTTAGATATATATTAGTATTAAAAAAAGATATAAATTTGTAAGTCATAAAGGATAGTTTTACTTTTATTTTTCGCATGTAAATATGAACTAGTCAGAACTAGTAGAAATATAGTATCGACAATAATAATGTTTTTTCTCTATGAACATGAAATAACTCACGGGGGAGTCAGATTTTTTTGACTCGTACCAAAATGGCGACGACGTGGTTTGCCACCCATCACGTCTCTTTTTCTGCAGGGGCGAAAAGTGGGCTACATGTGCAGCCTCTGCCTACTCCTTATATTGAAAAAAGGCGTGGCTATTTACTATATAACTGAACATGAAATCCTTGTTCTTCATCATCATCAACCTTTAATAATGATTTCTAAGCAGCAGCTCCAGACAGGGTTGCATGATTTTCTCATTGATGCCATCATCAGAACTTGACCAAACTGATATGGGACCACCCTTACGATAACCTCTTTGTAATAAATCATTAAAATAATTAAAATCGGTTAATAAACAAAGAAGTTATGCCCGAACGTACATAAAATATACAAATATACATACGAATTGAGAACTTCCTCCTTCTTTAAAGTCGGTTAAAAGTCGATTGCCAGATTTGCTGTAATCGCCAGGCGGACTGCCGCCTGTCCGGATTACTCTGGTCTGGCATAATTAGGATGGTTATTCCACTATCAGTCGGACGCTATGAGATTTTCCCGACATTACCCTTGTTCGACTTTGACAACACCTACGGGGTGAAACAGTTTCGCAGACACTGTAACGCCACCATCACACGGCATGAGATTACTAGTTCTTACTTTAGAAATGTCCAACATGTTCTGTCGTAGGAATAAAATAATTATTACAGTGCCTAATTTAGTTTCAAATGATTAAAATTATCGTTATTTTTATAAATTGCACGTAAAATGAATTCAAATTTAAAAATGCTGAAAACTAAATGATCATGTAAAAGGTTCCTTCTGAACCGTTAGTGTTCGGGACCATTCTTTTGGTTTGTACATAAATTCGAGTAGAAAAAGAGGAATGGAATATGTATGTAATATGTCACCGGAAAAGACAGAACAGATGACAGGCGCGCAAACACATAGGTCATGTAGAGTGTATACCAATAAACACAGAAATAAATACAAAAAGTGACAGCTTACAAATGTGTCACAGTAGAGCATAGGGGTCCGTTAATTTTTGTGTGAGTTTTAGAGCCGGAGAGACACGGTGGTTTTGGAAATAAATATAAATGACTTAAATTAAAAGATTATGAAATGGGTTCCATACTTCTTACTTGCCTCATTTATATTAATTTAGTTTATGTTGTGACGGAGGTCAAATGGATTCCGGGTAGAAATATAATAAATTATGGATAACATGTGAGTTATATGCTTATTTATTTATCTACATATATGCTACATACAATGCTATATCGCTTATGCACATACGTGTATAAGCGATATAGCATTGACTGACTCATCACAATGTGTTTCTGCAAAACCTATGGACTTGAAATTTAGTACACATGTTCCTTTCCCGACATCGACACCTACTAAGAATAAATTTTACAAATATTTACTCCCAATTGTGTAAATGAGTGCGACATACATACTCGAACACACGTACATAGTACATACACACTCCCTACAGGCATTCTTGCGCACAAATCACACACACACACACACACCTGTACACGCACACACAGCCACACACATACCCACACACACACACACGCACACACAGACACACACACACACACACACACACACGCACGCACGCACGCACGCACGCACGCACGCACTCACGCACGCACGCACGCACACACGCACGCACGCAGACACGCACGCACGCACGCATGCACGCACGCACGCACTCACACACAAACGCACGCACGCACGCACGCACGCACGCACGCACGCACGCACACACACGCACACACACACAAACACACACACACACACACACACAACCAAACCAACCACCCACCCAACCACACACACACACATATACATATTTTATCGCATAAAGTAACGAAACCAGCAAAACGTTCACCTGATGGTAAGTGCAATATCTGCCCATAACAAATGCTGTATCACCCAAAAAAAATCTGTGCGATACCACACTGCGCCTGTCACCCTGAGACAACAGTTCTTAAGTCTCATATGCCCAGTGATTACGCTAGCTCTCAGTGCCCTTCAAACCGAAACAGTAATGTTTGCACACTACTGCTTCACGGCAGAATAACTGGCTCTGGAGTGGTACCTACGGATTCCTTCATAGGAATCCTACTACCAGTAAAGAAGTACATTAAAATTAATAACATAAAACATTCATTACTTACGTTCATACTGACAATGTCAATTACATAATAGTTGATAAATTTAAAAAAAAAAATCCTGTTTACAGGAAAGTTCGATAACGGTCACTTCGATATTATTGTTCCTTTATCTGTGCAAGTAAATTTTGGTCACCAGTCTAGATTCGACAATAATGCTTCAAATACTGACGAATCTCTTACTACATATTGATACATAACTTCAATCTTAAAGAGGAAAGAAGCGTTGAAAACGATTCTCCAGTTCGGTTCGAGATGAATAAGGAAGGCAGTCAGAAAATACAACTAAAGTCACCCAGAAGTCCATAGAATTTACAGCCAAACTCATCCGGAAGTCCATAGAACGATGCATGCTCGGACTTCAAGTCTGTAAACGCTGGTGTCCCTCAAGGCTGTGTGCTATCGCCAACCCGGTTTCTTCTGCATATCAATGATATGTTACAAATTAGTAACATTAATTGCTATGCAGATGACAACACCGTCCGTGCCTATATTTCTCGGGAACACGTCGATGAGTACCGGAACAAACTTGAGTTTGAAGTCGATATTTTGTTAGACAAAAGCGCGACAGTACTTCATGCCGGCCCACCGCTTGCAACTTTATAAGGCGCAGGTTCGTCCGCACATAAAGTATTGTTCTCATCTCTGGACCGTGGCACCCCCTTACATTTGACCGCATTCACCGAAGAGCGGCTCGAATCGTGGACGACTATGTTCTGTCTGATCTTCTTGATCCCCTGGATTTGCGAAGAGATGTTGCATCTCTTTGCATTTTTACAGAATTTTATTATTTTTCCGAGTTCCGAGTTTGTGTTCCGAGGAATTGTTCAGATTAATTCCAGCCGCTGAATTTCACCATCGCACTTTACGGCACAACTTAAATTTCCTTTGTCACCACTTCGATGGTAGGCATTCCACCACAGTGCGTTTTTCGCGGAATTTTCTGCCACGCACTTACACTTTATGGAATGTGCTGCCGTTAGCGGATTTTCCGGACCGATACGACTTAGAGACCTTCAATAAAAGAGCCTTTTCCTTTCTTAAAGGCCGGCAACGCATCTGCTATACCTCTGGTATTGTAGGTGTTCACTAACCATCACGTGAGCCACCTGCTCGTTTGCCCCCTATTCTATAAAAAAAGTACAATGGATGTTTCCAAATGAGGTATTTTGGAGCAAAAAGGTGAATAAGGGCAATTTCATGCTAAAGCTTAAAGTACAGTGGCAGGCCTGTCACATGATAGGAAGCATCATAGCTGGAGTAGCTGTTCTTATCGGTCATTGGACATCATCATTTCGGTAATAGAGACATAATTGTCCACTAGTAAAATTATATGAAATAATAAATTACTTTCTTATTTTATAGTATTTTTTCATAATTTCTCATGTATTTCTTACATGATCAAGTCTTTTTATTTAATATCTCTACAATCTGTATCTGCGAGGCATTTCAAAGGTAAAAGAGATTCCAATTTTCATATTAATGGACGTCATAAACAAACTGTTCACCTTCGCAGCTTGCTGTGCCATTATATGAGATGATGACATTAATGAAACTAACTCTTGTAATCACCGTATTGCATCAAAATTGTACAATTTTTCAGATTCCTAGGTGTATATTAATAAATACTTATACATTAATATTTTTGTTATCAAATGGTAGCCAGTAATAAAAAGGTGTCACTGATTCCAGCCCGCTGGTTTCATTAAAGTTCATGATTAAAGCTAAACTGGATAGAACCCAGCGTAGCATAACAATTATGCTGAGGATGTTACTCACATATTTTATTAATGCTTCTTGTAAGAGAAACCATTCAAAGTTAAGAGTTAATTAAAATTATATATTGGCCATACATTTTCCCACGAGTTACTATAATGGGAATCGGCAATTTTCGGCTTAACCCTAGGCGGTGGAATCCCACGCTGGCGTAGCGCTGGCTTATATTACTTATGCTTCTGCTGCCTCAGTTTAACCATAGTGAAAAAAAAAACTATTGATTTCAGTAGTCACATTAAAAAAAAGATATTGCTTAAGTGGTCCTCGTATTTATTACTCGTATATAAAGTTATAACTATGCCTAGTGCTAGAAACTTTACTTAAAAAGTTCAAAATGACTTTGCTTAATGTGCTTTTTATTGGGATGCAGCATCTATAAAAAATATTTTATTAGCTTATTGTTGTCATTGTTCACAGACTTCTAAAGGGTGGGGATGATTAAGCGTCAATAAATTATTCTTTATATTTTATTGAAAAGAATTTCGAGTACAATTTACAAAAAATTTAAAAAAACTGTATTTTATAGTAGTTTGCCGTGCGATAGCGGCGTAAGAAAATCTTCCACTCCGGCTCATCCCAGGAAAGTATACCTAGAAAATCTCGTAGTTTCCGGGGCATGTTTCCAGTGATGACATAAGGAACCAATACTTGGTCCTTCACTGAATGCCGAATGAGGAAGCTCGCAGTTGCTTAGCGAGCTATGGAAGGAGCTATGTTCTATGATGCAATGCTATGTGATAAAATTAATATTCGCAGCAGAACTAGAGTAACTGACATAGCACTAAAGATTAGAAAGCTGAAGTGGCAAAGTGCCGGCCATTGTTACGTTGTAACAAGGTTCGAAAATATAAAATAAAAACATAAATTCATTACATACAAACAAACAAAATAACTAGTTGTTATAACGAATGGAAACCGCGCGCTTTAACTAGTGATAGCATCGTAATGTCCATATAAGGTATTCTTTGGTACCGGAAGTCGGATTCTTTCTAGAACATCTAATAACAAACGCCCACAACATGGAAAGATCTAGAAGAAATACAATAGCGAACAACGGGTAAACTACTCGAAAATGATTCCATTTCGCTCGGTTCGATTATTTCTATCTCAGTAGCACAAGAAAGTTCTAGAATATAAACAATAGTTTAGGGCGTGACTTCCTTCGGTTGAACCTTTCCTTCCATATATCCATCTCGTCTCATTCGAAGGTTCTAGAAATCTGAGAGTACCTATTTGCGCCTCAGGGAGGAGGTAGGCCGTCCCGATATAAAAACGAATTCGCGCAGGTGGAAAGACTTTTCGACGCCAGAGAGTTCGCACGACAACTGTACGTAATCCATATTCGTAATTATTTGTTCTCATTTTGAAAAACAGCAAAATCAATGCTATACTAAGACAAGAAGAAAATATAAAGCAGAAAGCATCAATTTTCAACCCCCTTGGAGACTGGGGGTCCACCGTACGGATAGCAAACTACAGGCTGCTCGCCCACCGTACGGATTGAGAACTACGGGTTGGCCGGATAGTGAACTACAAGTTGCGCGTCCACCGTACGGATTGTAAACTACGGGTTGCATGTCCACCGCACAGATTGTGAACTACGAGCTGCACAGATCGGACAGTCCCAAGATAAGTTCCCAGCGCACATAGGTTGTTAAAGACAGAAGATTCCCCTGTGCTTAGAATCCACACCCCGGTGTAGTTATATCTAGAAACTTAAGATCATTTTAATTATTTAATTTAATTTTCTTTGATTTGAGATATTCATTTCTTTATTATATAATAAATAATTGTAACATTTTTTTTGTGTTTAATTGTACCCGCCGTCAGGCGGTCGTAACAAGTGGCGCCCACGTTTAAAAGGCAAAGCACAGGGAAGTTTTTTTGTACTCTCGTGGTGTCGGTATTTTTCAGTTCCAGGTGGTAAGCCTTTGCGGACGAGGCTGAACGGGGTGGTACCACCGACCCGTTTCTCCTAAAAGAGGAACGGGTAGCCGATTATTGTCATCTGGCTCCGCCGGGTAATCAAATAACATCTCTGATTACCCAAATACGAGTGAACTGTACAGTGGGCAAAAACAATTTTTTTTTGTTTTAATTTTGCATTCTGATTTGTGTGAATTTACATTTCATGTTTTTTGTTGCATTTGTATTTTGCATTTGTGTTTAATACGTAATTGACATTTCCTTTCAAAGATATTATTTTTTATTGGTGCATTATTGCATTCATTTTTTTTATTTTTATTTTTTGCTCTGAAAGGATAATAGCGGTTACGTACATTATTTTACATCGTTCTTAATAAAAAAAATTTAACATTGCTCACAATCGTGTCACATTTCGTCACGTGTTGTTTTAAAATATTTCTGTTCACTATTTTTATTTCGATTAATTGTCTCACACAATATTAAAGCCATTTTCAATTTAGGTGTTTAATAAAAATATTTATTTTAAAATTAGCTTGAACTTAGCCAATTTCTTTAAATAATTCTTTTTAAAAATGGACCGTACCATTAAATATTTACATTTAACTAAACCGGAGCTCACGTATGAAGTAGCCATACGCGGTTTGGAACCTAAGGAAAGGGATGAGGATCTTAGAGTGCAAATATATAAATTTGTTTCGGAATATCCTGCGGACGCGATTTTAATAATTTTTTTTAGGTAGTATGTTGTCACACTTTTATAGTTTCTCTGATCCTCATATCAAGTTACTTATTATGTTATTCGTTTCGTTCAGTAATTAATTATGTTGTCTTTAGCGGATTAAAACAAGACACGAATTTTGATGTTTTGATTGGGAGTTTTGTTTTAGTGTTGTATGACTTCTTTATAGGTCTACACACGTTTTGTTTATTTGCGTTTTGCAAATTTTTAGCGGAGTATGACAGTTTCTTGGTATAGGTCTACTTGTCTGCTGCTTTCTTTTCGTTACAGCGGGTCGTGACTGTAACAAATTCGCTAAAGACTAGACGTACTCGCAATGCCGCTTAGTTTATTTAATTTTGTTTTAATCAATTGTTCGTATATTTATCATATTCGTCACCATTAACGGTTAGATTATTGTTTTCCTTGATACGTAGTGTTTCGGAATATCGGTTTAATTTTTTTTTCTCTTTCTTTCGGCTACAATAATTTTTAATTAAAAGTTGTTACGCTTCGGTCTCTGTCTACGTTGTCTTTGATGAATTAAAATAAGCCTACACGAAAGTTGACGTTTAGTTGGGAGATTGTTTTTTTTTTGCGTTTTGCGCTTTATATCGGGTTATGAACCTTGTATGGGCCTAATTCGTTTATTGTTTTGCGTTTTGCGCATTTATGGCGGGTTGCGACCTCTTGTATGGGTCGGATTCGTCTCGTTGTTTTGCTTTCTGCGCGTATAGAGCGGGTAGTGACTCTTTAAATAAGCCTACACTAATTCTCTCGTAGAGCGGGTAGTGACTCTTTAAATAAGCCTACACTAAGTTTCTCGTTACAGCGGGTCGTGACTGTAATAAATTCATCAAAGACCAATGTATTTCACAGTGCCGATTCGTCAGATTGTTTCACGTTACAGTATTCTTCCTTTTAGACGCTCTTTGTCAAGCAGTGCTGTTCTCGAGTCCAATCTTTTAATAGAGTTGTACTCTAGTTGTATGGTAGTCTGTTGATCATAAATTTCCTCAGACAACTTTGACAGGTCGTATGCTAGGTCGCATGGTAGGTATTTGTAAGGGGAGGTATGAAAGTGAGACAGTTACTGGGCGGTTCTGTCCTTCTTAGGCGCTTACCGCAGCGGATTTTACTACGTAAAATCCTTTCTCTGGGAGAGGGGGTATTGTTACGTTGTAACAAGGTTCGAAAATATAAAATAAAAACATAAATTCATTACATACAAACAAACAAAATAACTAGTTGTTATAACGAATGGAAACCGCGCACTTTAACTAGTGATAGCATCGTAATGTCCATATAAGGTATTCTTTGGTACCGGAAGTCGGATTCTTTCTAGAACATCTAATAACAAACGCCCACAACATGGAAAGATCTAGAAGAAATACAATAGCGAACAACGGGTAAACTACTCGAAAATGATTCCATTTCGCTCGGTTCGATTATTGCTATCTCAGTAGCACAAGAAAGTTCTAGAATATAAACAATAGTTTAGGGCGTGACTTCCTTCGGTTGAACCTTTCCTTCCATATATCCATCTCGTCTCATTCGAAGGTTCTAGAAATCTGAGAGTACCTATTTGCGCCTCAGGGAGGAGGTAGGCCGTCCCGATATAAAAACGAATTCGCGCAGGTGGAAAGACTTTTCGACGCCAGAGAGTTCGCACGACAACTGTACGTAATCCATATTCGTAATTATTTGTTCTCATTTTGAAAAGCAGCAAAATCAATGCTATACTAAAACAAGAAGAAAATATAAAGCAGAAAGCATCAATTTTCAACCCCCTTGGAGACTGGGGGTCCACCGTACGGATAGCAAACTACAGGCTGCTCGCCCACCGTACGGATTGAGAACTACGGGTTGGCCGGATAGTGAACTACAAGTTGCGCGTCCACCGTACGGATTGTAAACTGCGGGTTGCATGTCCACCGCACAGATTGTGAACTACGAGCTGCACAGATCGGACAGTCCCAAGATAAGTTCCCAGCGCACATAGGTTGTTAAAGACAGAAGATTCCCCTGTGCTTAGAATCCACACCCCGGTGTAGTTATATCTAGAAACTTAAGATCATTTTAATTATTTAATTTAATTTTCTTTGATTTGAGATATTCATTTCTTTATTATATAATAAATAATTGTAACATTTTTTTTTGTGTTTAATTATACCCGCCGCCAGGCGGTCGTAACACCATATAGATCGTAGAACCGAAAACCGTTGGGGAAAGTGTTCTCGAGTGTGACAACCTGCACAGCTTCGAGGGAAGTCGAAGAACCTGTGTTTAACAGTGGACATATGACAGACTGAAATAATGAAACATGGTAATTAAAACATTATCCTAATTATTTTTATTGGTCCCAAAATATACACACAAACAGACATTAGATTAATTTGGTGTCCTTATAATAATTACTAACATGCTTAATATTTTCATTAATACATAAAAAAAATTCTCACTTATCATTTTATAAATTCAGCTCTTTGTGTTAAAGCATCAATTAATACAAAACTTTCGGATAATTACGTAGTTTTCATTAATAGACTACTTCATGTAATGTACAATCATGTAATTATTACTCATAGTACTACCTAATTACGTACACATTTAAACGTAAACGTAGCATGCATGTAGTGTTAACGTACATAAGCGTAAGCATATTCGTTCTCGAAAATATCGTAAGAAATTGTACTGTGTGATTTTAATATGTATAAAAGTACAAGAAGTGTGCTTAAAAACTTTTGCAAATGTATTTATTATAGTGGAGCTGGATATTACTGGCATGAAAAATTCTGCAAGGAGACAATTCAATACAAACTATATACCGCAATATCTTTTACTGTTTACGTCATCATGATTTTTCTTGAAAACCTCGCCGCATTGTTTGGTATTTTTCCCGAAGTGGAAAAGAGCTCAGCCGTCATGTTTTCTGCCATCCACAATATAGTACTTGTTAAAATGTTTCTTTTACTGTATCACAAACGTTCCATTAGAAAATTGAACTATGATATGGCTAGTGTTGGCGCAGAATTTGAGGAAGAAGTAACGATGAGTAACCAATACAGGAAAGTAAAATATGGTCTTATTCTGTACGTTGTTTCGGTGTATTTATCCCTGATTACTTATGGCGTGGAAAGCATTAGAAAAAATATCGTAGAAGGTATGTTATCCTCAAAGTTATTTAAGGATGTACGAGTATATATACATATACGTGTATAAAACACAGCTAAAATTTTAATTTAGTGTTGCTAGTGCTGTTAGTGCTGTTACAGACTTGATCACCTCATCTGGCAGTGCTTTGTAGCACGTTCAATCTATGCGTTAAACTAGAAAGATCTCTATCGTATGATAACGTCTGTATATTCGTTTTCCTACCCTTTTCATGTTATAATATTTCGCCTTACAACTCTTACCTATACTTGTGTGACACACTCAAAGTTATCGACAAGTGATTAACCTAAGATCAATTGAAAATCTGTGCAAACTTAACGTTGAATTACGAAGTCAACCAAGGGATCGATATCGGCTAGGCAGCACATCTTTTTATTCCACAATTCTTGACCCTAGAGGTTTTAAAAAAAATTAAAACTGAAAATGGACTGAAAATAACAAAAAACCTCCAAAAATGAATTTGGAGTACAATTTAATTTGTACAGGAAAATACAGAGCAGCATTACGTCCATTACTTAGAGTTGGAACGACGTAGCGAGAATGCGATGAATGCTAGATTCATTTAATGATGTTATTTTTCTAAAAAGTAAAGTTTCAGCCTATAAATCTCCCACTACTGAGCACAGGCCTCCTCTCATTTCTGAGAGGGTTTTTGGAGCTAGGAAGAATCCGCCACGCTGCTCCAATGCGGGTTGGCGGACTTCACATGTCTTCGAAATATTTTTTATTCCTCAGACATGCAGGTTTCCTCACGATGTTTTCCTTCACCGCCGAGCACGTGGTAAATCGGCACTTAAAATTGCAATTAACAATTTTAGTGGTGCCGGCACCAGGAATCGAACCCAGGTCACTCGCGTACTATGAAATTTAAAGCGAGCGCCTAGCCCCGTGGTAGCTCAGGGGCCGGGCGCTCGGGGTTTTATTCTGGGTTCTATTCCTGGATTCGATTCCCGGTGCCGGCCGCACTTAAATTGTTAATTGCAATTTTAAGTGCAGATTTACCACGCTCTCGGAGGAAAACATCCTGAGGAAACCTGCATGTCTGAGAAATAAAAAATATTTCAAAGACGTGTGCAGTCCGCCAACCCGCATTGGAGCAGCGTGGCGGATTCTTCCTAGCTCCAAACCCTCTCAGAAATGAGAGGAGGTGTGTGCTCAGCAGTGGGACATTTATAGGCTGAAACATTACTTCACTTTTTTACTGACACTCAGGAGGTAGGTACGGTAACTGCTGTGCCTCACTATCGTCGTTTTCATTGATGGTTATATAACGATAATTTATAAGATTAAATATACTTTTCCCTCTGCCTCAGGTACTCCGTTTTATACTGTGGTCACATATTATCCAAGTTACGATAACACATCAACAGTAGCATTCGTGCTACGTGTATTTTTCTACATGACGTGGTTATATATGATGTTACCGATGATGTCAGCGGATGGTCTACCAATAGCACATCTGATAATACTGGCTTATAAATTTATCACACTATGCAACTATTTTAAAAGAATAAGAAGAGACTTCGATCGAAACTTATTGACTATGAGAAAGGGGGCTGCAATCAAAAAACTCAAATACGACTGCCTGCAAGGAGTTATTATGCATCAGAAACTCATTTTGTAAGATATTTTATTTGTTCGTAGTGCCGTTTTATTAACCATCGATCTTAATCGGTATATTCATTATGTCACATTCATTGTAATATTTGCATAAAATATTATATATTCATTTATAATTATCACGTTCTGACTTTCGTATCATCATCATCATTTCAGCCCTTAACAAGTCCACTGTTAAACAAAGGTGAGTTACCCCCATAGATTGCCACAAAACACGGTCCAGCGTTCCTGTTCCGTAATATATAGTAATAGATAGTTAACTAACTATACGTAATAAATAGTTAACTATTCATTTTTTTAGCACTGATTTATGATATATAACAGGCTACTGTGATACGATAGCGGCGTAAGAGAATTCATTCCCCAATAGCGACCCGCAGGAATCACAAAAGTCTATAAAGGGAAATGCAAGGAAAATCTCGAGTTTTTAATCAGTTGGCGCAATAACCATCCCAAATAATAACGATGACAAAAAAATAGTCTAAAATGTAGTGTCAGGTACAGTATTCAGCAACCCAAGCAAATTCCTATAATGTGGGAGAGGCTTATGTTTAGCAGTGGACTATTAATGAGCTTAAGGTGTTGATGACTAACTGGCTACTAATATTATATTGCAGCAGTAACGTAATTGTTACTGGTTTCTGGGAATTCACATTAACAATAGTAAGTTATTATAGACTTCAAAATAGACGAGATTAAACAAGAAATCAGCAACTACGTCAGTAGTAGTAACTTTACCGGTGTAATCCATCTAGCAATTCTGCCAGCAAACAGTAATGTGCAAACATTACTGTGTTTCGTAAGGGCGCTGATAGCTATGGGAATTAATAACTGAACACAGAAATCAGTAACATTCTTCCATAAAAATATTTGACAATCCTTAGTGAATTAAGTAAGTTTCGTTATTTTCTTCAGTGTTTTGTGTATTACATTTTAAAAACATATCATAATTGACATCACATTACATTTTTTAATACAACACGTTACGTTAAACAGATTAACGAAGCAAATCAATCGCATTTTTGGCATAATAATGTCACTTCAAGTATGTGAGAGTTCTGTAGTAGCCGTTTTACTACTGTTAAGATTGGCCGTAAGTACAATTGTTTAAAATATTGTTACGTTACTCGTTATACATTTCGAGATAACGAATGAATCTCTATTTTAGCTATCGCCACATGTGAATCTGACTGATGCGTTCATGACGTATACGTTCGTGGGATCGCTATTTATTTTGTTAGCTCTTAATCTATGGAACGCAGGTGAAATAACCTACCAGGTATGTTATGGTCCTAAGCATGTATGGTATGTATTTGTGTTTTATATATTTAAGATTGTAGTAAGTTCTTTTTTTAAAAGCATGTAAGCCAACGTTTGGCAACTAATCTGTCAGATGTGAAGCGGCGATGAAGTTAAAAAAACACAAAATTCGCTTAATATTCCAACAAACATGTAAGCAATATATTAAACTAATGAACAACAATGTTCAAAGTTTTATTACGAGAAACACTAGTAACGCGAGACCCGGTCTATTTTTTCCTTTTTTCCTGTCAAAAAATGTATGAAAATGTTAGATTTATACTATTTTCATGCAGAGCATATTATAGTGCAGAAAAAAAATTTAAAAAAACAATTTATCAGTATTACAATTCCAGTACACGTTTTTATTTAGGTAAAAACAACAAATCCGGATTTCTTTTGAGTAACAGCATTTTACGTTCGAAATGAGAATGAGTACAATGTGAAATTAATATTTAAATTTATAATCAGGCTTCGCTTCTTTCATTTGAAATATTCTCCTGTGGATGGCATCTGTGTCACTTAGACCAAAAATTATACAGGAATGTCAAGAAACTTGTCCTCATAAGTTGCGCACAAGCACAAAAACCGCTTATTTTGAAAGCTTTCGGCATACAAGACTTGTCATATAATACATTCGTTTCGGTAAGCTATTTCTCTTCTTAAAGTACATGAAATAAACTATAAATTAATTACTTTGAGTCAATACAGTTTTTTTTTTGTTTTACTTCCAGGTTGCCAGAACGACATATTCCATCTTTGCAGTATTTTATCAACGAAGAGAATCTTTATATTCATAGTTACTCACGATATTGTGTCATGTCAACTAGTAGGTTTTATAACGTTTGTTCAATTAAAATCAACATAAATTGTTACTTACATATACATATGAGATCACCTGCGCACGTATATAATCTAATTCAGCACACGTAGTGTCTCCCAATCTATGATTTGGAAATTAAAGCGTAAATAAATTTATTTGTGAATCTTGAAAATATGCTTTATTTTAAAAACTTAAATTGAGTCCAATAAACAAAACGTTACTACACGGTTTTAGTTTAATACGTTAATTTTAATATACTCCTAAAACATTATGTGAACTAGAAATATTTTGAAATTATTAACAGGATGTTCAACAGTGAACTGTAGATTGTAGGTTGCAACGGGCCGGTTTCCGCAACTCCACGTCTAGCGCGTATTTTGTGTGTAGGCAGGAACGTTGTGCTACTCGAGCCAACCAAGCTCCTCCAGAAATCGCAGCAGGCCCTTGATGTTCCCCGCGACCTCAGGGAGCGGTCTCGGCGAGCCGAGATGCTTGACCCGGTATAAGGCGATCGCAGGGCAGTCCAGTAGGACATGGGCCGCCGTTTCGTCCGTCTCCATACAGGCTCTGCACAGAGGGCTGTCTGTAACACCTAAATTAAACAGATGTTTGTTAAATGATCCATGTCCAGTTATAGCACTACTGATCGTTCTGATTTGGGGTTTATTCAGACGAAGTAGCGCCTTGGAGATGCGACTGTTGATAACGGGCAAAGCTGTCTTTGCCTGTCTGCACTCTGGGTGATTCGCCCAGATTTGTATATGTTGGTTCCTAGTGCGCTTACAGACTAGCGAGCGAACATACCTGAGGGGAAGTGGCAGTATAGGTTCTGGACCCACAGCACACTGGTTAGAGCCTCCTCGAGCAAGTTCGTCGGCCGCGTCGTTGCCCCTAGATCCGCTGTGTCCTTTAATCCATTGTAGGGTTATTTCATTGAATTGACATAACTCATTTAATTTCTGGTAGCATTCGTAGATGAGCCCTGAATTCATAACATTGCTATTGAGGGCCAGTACAGTGGACTGTAATAGGCTGAAATGATGATGATGATGATGATGAACAGGATAAGAAAGAAATATATGCACGCTTTTGGGATGCTCATGTTTTTTTAACTTAAATGTGTGATGATACTCACCATTTTTAATTTTGCACGCGGATCGTCACAAATTAACTTTGATAAAAAATACTTTACCACATGCTCAGCGATGAATTAAAACATCGTCAGGAATATGTCTGAGAAATAAAAATATTTCGAGAACAAGTGTCATCTGCCAACTCGCATTGGAGCAGCGTGGCGAACTCATCCTAGCTCCAAAACCATCTAATAAATAAGAGGATGCCTAGGCACAGTTGTGGGGCATTTATAGGATGTTACATTAGTTTACTTTTTTAAACATACTTGTCAAATTCGAACTCGTAACAAATTCGTCGTCGGTCACTGAAAAGTGAATAATGTAGTTACCATCGCCGTAAACACCGAGTTCTTTCCAGACCAGTAGCTTGAAAATATCTTCTATTGTGGTAGTAATTTTTTCGGGAAAATAATATACAACTGAAGAAAAGTAAGTTAATTTGCTAAGATCCGCATGCAAAATATAAAAATGGTGTATATTACCTAGTTTTTTGAAGTGCACCACCCGCCCTCCCTCAGTAGCGTGCACAAGCAAACTAACACCGCCACCAGGAACCGCCACCAGGTACCCTCCACCAACCACTACAATACCACCACTAGATAATATACACCACTGAAGTCGAGAACACGACACGTGTTTCGCCCCAAAACGAGGCATTATCAAGCGTAATAGACTCTACGACAGACGGCCGCCGAGTGAGCGGCGCGGTCAAAGAGCTGCCTATTTATACTACAGGTGACGCAAACGGCCCCCACCTACGACATTGCGATTACAATATCGTGATAGCGACCGCTTGCTCACACAATCCACCACCCGAATTACATAAGCAGCCGTTTGCGACCAAATTGATAGCAAACGACTACTTAGAGTATATTTAAACTTTAAGTACTGGATTTAAAGATATTTAAAAGTGGTGAATTCGAGACGTTTGTTTGTTCATTCAGCAGTGCAATGTTATTATTTTTATTTTTAATTATTTCTAATTGCTCCAGCACACGTAGTAGTCGTTTGCTATCAATTTGGTCGCAAACGGCTGCTTATGTAATTCGGGTGGTGGATTGTGTGAGCAAGCGGTCGCTATCACGATATTGTAATCGCAATGTCGTAGGTGGGGGCCGTTTGCGTCACCTGTAGTATAAATAGGCAGCTCTTTGACCGCGCCGCTCACTCGGCGGCCGTCTGTCGTAGAGTCTATTACGCTTGATAATGCCTCGTTTTGGGGCGAAACACGTGTCGTGTTCTCGACTTCAGTGGTGTATATTATCTAGTGGTGGTATTGTAGTGGTTGGTGGAGGGTACCTGGTGGCGGTTCCTGGTGGCGGTGTTAGTTTGCTTGTGCACGCTACTGAGGGAGGGCGGGTGGTGCACTTCAAAAAACTAGGTAATATACACCATTTTTATATTTTGCATGCGGATCTTAGCAAATTAACTTACTTTTCTTCATTATAATGGATTTCCGCAAAGTAACGCCTGATTCTATTAACTAATATACAACTGTCTTAAACCACTCGGCAATAAGATCAGTTGCGTACTGAGATTTTATACTCCGATAGAGGTCGTGACTTTACTGGTCCACTTTATAATAGAATAAAACAAAAAGAATAGATAGATATTTATTCGCTGAAACAATACATATTACATAATCAAAAGGAATCATACATAATAAGGCGACAAAAAACATTATAAAGGGGTATAAAGAAACAGTACCAGAAACCATAAGTTTTGGCTGAGTATAATGCTGCAGGACAATCTACAGCGGTAATAATTCTAGTAGACTCGAGAGACGCGCACCATTAGCCTTTCAAATTATCTATTTTATTGTAATTGTTAATACATGTGTATAATTGTGATGCACTTGAGTAAAAAATTTATTTTATGAAATAAAATAACGATTTCTGCCCGTATAAAATTATAGATAATAAAAGATGTGCCGTGTGGTAGCGGCTTAAGAGAATCTACCACCCCATCTCATCTCGTGGGTTTCGATGGTCGTGGAATTCGACAGAGGGAAAATTAAAACCAAAAGATGAGCAGCAGCATCTTTCTAGAACATCAGAAAAAATAAAATGCGGTTGCCGGCCCGCCTGCCAAGCGTGGCAACTATGGCGAAATAAAAACTATGGCCCATGTTCAGCAGTGGACTATTGATATACTGAAATGATGATGATGAAAGATGTATACATAATATAAGATATAAATTTTGTTACATTAAACAATTCTAATACGAACGACAAACTAAAACATTTAATATATTTTTTTTATTGTAGAAAGTGATGAAACAAGCAAATCGTTCACCTGATGGTAAGTGCAACGTGCGCCCACAGCAAATGCTGTGTCACCCAGAATATTTCTGTGTGACACCCCACTGCGCCCGTCACCTTGAGAGATCAGTTCTTAAGTCTCAAACGCCCAGTAATTACGATAGCTCACAATGCCCTTCAAACCGAAACACAGTTATGCTTGCACACTACTGCTTCACCGCAGAATAACTGGCCCTGGGGTGGTACCTACCTAGACGGATTTCTGCATAGGAATACTACCACCAGTTGTTAACATTATATTATATAATTTATAAATCTATAAAAATACGGAATTATTATAAAATGCTTATACACCATCCACAGATGCTGGAAAAGTCTTGAGTTAGAACTGCAAGTTCAAGACTCAGCTGCATGTCCAATAATTATGTTATAAATGCGAATTAAAACTTTATAATTAAATTAACGTAAAGGTGGATAAATATGATTCCAGCACCAAGTACCTATTTGCTGAAAACTACCTCTAAATACGGCTGTGCTATAATTAAGGTTGGTAATGGGATTAGTGCTATTTCGCCGAGTAAATCGTTGATGTAGATATTTAAGCGACTTTGTTTTAATGACCCGAAAAAATGGTTTCTGTTGCACTTTTATTTTTAAATCATATGTTTAAGAAATGGGTTCGTCGTGGAATTACAAAACAGTAATAAGGAGACGCAGTTTCAACCCTTTGGATAAAACACTGAGTCTTTAGCAATTCGATATGCCGAAAAAATGACGACCGCGTGGTCAAGTGATCAGAGTGCCTGAATTTTATGCAACTAGGTTTGAAGCCTAGCCGAAGTCAATATTTGTAAGAAATCACAAATAGTTGCATTTCGGAACTGATGCTGTTGATTATCCCCATGTCTCTGACCAGCATCCTATCCTATCTTCAATGTTTCCACATGAGAGTTACATCGGGCGTGGGTAGGTTAGAACGAATAAATAGACTGCTTGAACAAATGTATTGAATCTCGATCCTGTATTTTTTCAAAATCAAGACGCTTCGTGAAAGTTGCAAGGTTTCACCCCTTGAGGTTTGCCTATAAATTGAAAACAGAGCATGAATTTGTTAATGATAAGCCTAGAGTCCCTCCCATCAGCAATAAGCACCGATCGTGACTAATCGTTCGCCTTCCCGTTTCGCGTGACGAGTAATGTGAACCAAGGAAATTCATCATGACAAGAGCTACCACCTACCCGAGACCTTACAAAACATTTGACACACTGCCTCTTCAACCCAATAGGTATGTAAACGCTATTAGAGTATTTCTAACATCACGAAGGGTACGAAGATTTTGGTTACACCAGATATCTCACCAGATTTATATAGTATTTTTATTACTTGACCACTGTCCTGGAGTCGTCTTTGTGCAGATACCACACAAAGCGCAGTTGGCATTACAATTTTTCACGACCGCATTCAACAAAAAGAATAGGCTATGTTAAATAAAAATTTTTGTCACATCTTACAAGACTCGAATAGAAGGTTGGAGTACGTTTCGTAAATCAAAGTTGCGTTGTTATTACATTATTAAAGCTGCTAAGTTTAAACATAATGACAGAAAGCTTTACAAACAAATTAGGTAACATATGTAAAATTCATAGCTGCCTAAAACGGCATTAAGTTCGAGTATTTCACTTACTCGTATTAAGGAATTGAAGTAAGAATGAGATGTCCGTAATCGTTTGTTATCATGGACAATATGGTAGAAAGTAATTTGGAGTATCTTCATATAAATAATTATAAAAAATAATGAAATAACGGCTGGTAATCTTCTAGTGTACCTCACTCATCAATGGGCGGAGGCAGACGAGAGCAAGGGGGAGCAGTTACTTTGGATCTAGCGAAGGCCTTCGAACGGGTCTGACATGAAGCTTCTCTCGAAGCTGTCTTCCTGCGTACGGGCTTCCCCAGAAATTATGCAATAGGGTCACCAGTTTTCTTACAGGCCGGAGCACCGAGGTCGTAGTCGACAGTGCATGCTCGGACTCCAAGCCTGTGAATGCTGGTGTTTCACAAGTCCGCGTGCTATCTCGACATCTACCAACCAACTCTATTTCTTCTGCATGTTAATGAGATGTTACAAATTAGTACATTCATTGCTACGAGTATGTTATTGACAGTTCTGGTGATGCCTTATACACCGGCTGTGCCAATATTTCTTAGGAAAACGTCGACAAGTGCCGGAACAAACTTGTGTCTGAAATCCAGATTTTATTAGACAAAATCTCGATATGGGGCCGACTTAATTTAGTCCAATTATACACTAAGAAGACACAGGTTTGCGCGTTTACCGCTAACAAGAAACTCTTTGTCGGATCCCTTCGCTTTGAGAACACTCCCCGCGCTGCCTCCGCTAGTATCGGAATCCTTGGCGTTGACATTTCGAGTGACGTTTAGTTCGGCGGTCATCTGGATGTGAAGACCAAATTGGCCTCCTAAAAGCTTGGTGTGTTCAGTAGAGCGGGACAGTATTTCACGCCGACCCTTTGCTTGCAACTTTACAAGGCGCAGGTTCAGTTCAATGGGGAGTGTTCCGAGGAGTTGTTCGGTTTAATTCCAGCTGAGAAATTCTACAAACGCACATTGCGGCACAGCACAAAATTTCATGCTGTAACGTTTCCACCAATGTGCGTTTTGCTTACTTTGTGGAATGTGTTGCTGCCAGCGGTTTTTCCGAACCGATACGGCTTAGATCTTCAAGAAAAGAGCCTACTTCTTTCTCAACAGCCGGCGACACACCCGGAATTCCTCTGGTATTGCGGATGTTCATGGGCGACGGTGATAACTTACCATCAGGTGAGCCGTTTGCCGGTTTGCACCTGCTAACTATAAAAAAATATAAAATAATAAAAGGATATTACTGATGGTAGGATTCCTAAGCAGAAATCCGCCATGGTAGGTACAACGGTAGTGCCAGTTATTCTGACGTCAAGCGGCAGAAGTGGTGTGCAGCCAACACTATGTTTCGGTTTGCAGGACACTTAAGGTTGTAATGCCAAAGCATATTAGACTTATTTACTGACGTTTCGAGATGACCAGAGCAGTGTTTCACAGACACAAGTATTATGAGCTGGCACGTGGAACTCACCATCAGGCGAACGACTCGTCACTTAGTCCCGTCAAAAAAAAAAATCTTTACTAGCACTTTTTTGAACCCGTGGTAAAATAAAATAATTGAGTTCAATGAATGTTATGCCATTATCGGCTTTGATACAGTCCACAGGACTACGTGCTCTCCCAAGTTTTGTGAATTTTCCGTATTCGTAACGTTTGGCTAGCAAATTGACGATGACACCTCCCAACTTAGACAATGCTGCCCGTCACTGTGGGATTTTTTGATATTTCCTTAAGATAACTAATATACGAACGAAATAAAATGGGGTGTATTATCTTACGCCGCCACCACACGGCAAAAATAAAATAAGTATTTGTATGCAGTGTGTTTTCAATAAAAATTAATTATTACTTATGAAAAATTTTGAGCAATATCATTTACTGCAGAACTTCAGTTTAACAAAAGAACCACATAAATCAACTACAAAACGTGTTTTGTCAGGTCGCATTGTTTATGATATTAATGGTATAACGATAATAATAGTTAATCATTGGCCCCAACAAAGACAATTGCATGCTAGTACCTACAACTATACGCACTGATGCTTCTAGGAATTATTACATCCCTATACTCAAATCTATAGCAATTTATTATGTCATGTAAAAAAAAGTAAAGTTTCAGCCTATAAATGTCCCACTACTGAGCACAGGCCTCCTCTCATTTCTCATTATGTCATGAGTAAAATGAAATGAAAATTGAATTTTGTTTGTCAAACATCAGTTTTTTACCAAGAAGCACCGTTTCTTAATGAGTTTCCACTGACCGAAAGATAAATAGGCCAAAGAAACTCCGCAGGTATTATCTTTTGGGAATATTTTATTTAAAAAACATTCAGTATTACACAAATTAATACATCGGAAAAAAGATTTTTTTAATTAAAACCCATCTTATACTCGTAAGTCAATCCCAAGCAGACCAGACTTATTAAATATAATAATAGTGCTAGAGACTGCTTAAGATGAGATTTCGGGATTTTAATTACACACGTCCATAGGTGTTAATCGAGTATTACAACTTACCGTCCTCATTTAACACTACCTGACTGACTCGTATAGACCTACAACTATTAGTGGTTATAAGATATTTCTGTTAAATTCCAGTGTGGTGTATTAAGATGTATATATTGCTGACCCGGAAGAACTGGAACTATTGATAAGTTGGATCGAGTCAAGTAAGAAGATTAGAAGCAGCACAAACATATTTGTAATTCTTCTGGGCATTAGATTTTCCTTGACCCTTTTCGTGCATTGTTAATGTGGCGGTACTCGTTGGTTAGGGGAATGTCGACGAATACGTTCGTTAGTATACCTAACAAGGCATCACGATACGGAACAAGTACAGTTTAAAAGTTAAGCTACGCAAGCCATCATTGTTAGAAAATTATGAATTTTAAAATTCCAAATTTAAATTAAAATATTAAGCAGGAATTATAAATTACGAATTGTGATCTAGGAAAATTCAACCATTTGTTGTTATCACGTATCAAATATGTTATGTACAATAAACCGTTCATAAGCTTTTCAAGAGAACTAACTAGAAAACTAAGATGAAAAGTCAGGAAAGCAATGAAGTTGCGCCACACGATAGCCCCAATGCCGTTCATAACACCGGATTTCCTGACGTGAAAATTGTCAACGCCTGCAAAATATGAGAAGTATAATATAATCAATAAAAAAACAAAACACATACATGTCTTGCTATCCATATGAAATTCTGAACATGTGCAAAATGTATCGATACTATTATTTACCATCGGTCAGGAAAAAAGAAAAATATTTTAACTCCGGCATCTAAGTTTCTTTAGTAAGTTACGTTTTTAAAGTCCAGATATATTTACAAAATATAGTGATTTTTACGACTTTAGAACTCGTGCCAACTCGTTTTATAGTGGATGTCAGGAGTTTTCTATTTTCTTTTGCTACCCAGTTTGTGTTAAAATTTACAATAAAATACTACCATGAAAACAAGTGTAGATACTTGTTTTTATGATAGTGATTAAGAACATTAGTTGGTTATATATTGTTATGGTACGTAAACTGCTTTTTATATTTCTTCTTCATGGTTTTTCCTTAAGCTAATCACGTAAGTTGATGTTGAGAAACTAGAAGCTAGCATCTTTAAAGGGTATAATATAGTGTACGGCATTATGACATAAATTATAAAGTGAGGTTTGAATACAACAACAAAATTACATCAGAAAAATAGAGTTTATTTTAGTACTGGAACGGAAATGATTTAAGGTTTGCGGTTGATATACACATCTATATGTTATATCTATATGTAATATTACATTCTATATGCATTTGATTGATCGATACTTAATAAGATTAGTAAATTCGAGTACATTCGGCAATAATATAAATAAATCAAGACCAGCTGTACAATCAATATGGAGATAGAATTCACCTAAGATTCTGATTGAAAATTTCTAGATACAGTCGAAGCTGACTTCGTACTTTGGCTTTTATCTGAGAATTACGAAGTAAGAAGAATAACTTATCAATCATCATTAGCAATAAGTACTAAATAAAAAAATTTGAGCTTGGCACATTCTTATACACGGGTTTTTTTTATCATCATTTTAAACTTTTTGGCTTTTACAGCTTCATCTGATACTGAAGGGAAATGAATAATTACTCTTAAGCTAACACATTATCAACCTTTCGTTGGCGATGGCGAGTTCATCATAGCAAACTAAATGTATGTACCAATGCTACACAAAATCATACATTACTAATGAGTAATGAGGTATCATTTTTGAGACTTCCAAAACTCTTCAGTTGCACTTTAACAAATTAACCTAAAATTGTATCAGGTGCATGAATAAAAACTGACACAAAATCATACGTGTAGATAAAAAATCATACAGACGACCGCGTGTCCCGGGTGGCGGGGCACTGAGTACCAGACTTCATCACCACCTGTCCTGGGTTCTAATACCAGCTGGAGCCAACAACTCCTGCAAAAACTCAAATCGTTGGTTTTCGGGTCTAGTTATGGTCCGCATGTGAAATTTATGTCTGTTTAAAAATATATATTTTTTTTAAATAATGTTACTCTACTTTAAAATCTGTTCTTTTGATCTCGAAGTTGATGGGATATTTCATTTCATCAGCAACGAAATGAATAATACCATTTTTAAGTATCTTAGACGAATGATTTCCTTCTGGCAGATTTTCGACCACAACGACAACTAACTGATACTGTGGGAAGTTATCAACTACACAAGAGAGATTATAGTGCCAAAGAACTAGAGAAAAGCTGTTATTTAGTTATTACAAACAGACACTTCAATTTTATTTGTTTAGAATGTAACCGCTTTTGCTTTTACTCACTGCCCTAAGGTTGACAGGTAGAAAATGATTTTAGCATTGAGTCCGCCTTTTGTTCCATTACTAACTAGTAAGGTTCAATAAAAATTTAATAAATAAATAAATAGTTTTAAAGAACCATTTTTCCTCTTACTAGCAAACGCAGAGTAGGGCGATTCCCGGCTATTTATATTTATTTGTATAGATGATGTATAACGTTATTCATAATTGGTATAACATCCCGGTACCTACCCATGCTATTTTGATCTGATATACACAACTGTGAAATTTTTTTAGACTTTAATGACGAAACTGAATACTAAAAATGTCCAACCAAACTTTCAAATTATTTGTTATGTAAAACTTTACGCGAACCTAACTCAAAGTCGTTGACCCGAACCAGAAATTAATTTAAAATACGTTTCCTTCTCCATTTAATTTATGTTACCCTACTACAGCGTCATACTAACAGATTTACTTCGCAACAGATCTCCTTAAGCTTCATGTTATCCTAGTACTTGCGAGTTCTTTCGATGGCAGCTCAATGGAAAACGCCCTATAAGTTTAATGCTAAGCCCTGTACCCCCGTCCGATCCCACCGCATATCGGCCTATAAGCCTCCTCAAGGCTTTAGGCAAGATATACGAACGCCTACTTCTCGCCCGCTTAAGAGACTTCATGCAGTCTCGAGGGATCCCCATCCACGAGCAGTTTGGATTCCGAGCCAAACACTCATGTACCCAGCAGGTGCACCGCATAACGGAGCACATTCAATCCCGCTTCATACGCGGGCTTCATACCGGAGCGCTCTTCTTCGACGTGGCGAAAGCGTTCGACAAGGTCTGGCACAACGGGCTCGTATACAAGTTATATGGACTCGGTGTGCTAGATCGCCTCGTACTCATCATACGAGATTTCTTACGCAGTCGAACCTTCCGCTACCGCGTCGAGGGGGTGCGATCCGAATCACATCCCATCCTAGCCGGCGTACCACAAGGCTCAGTCCTAGGTCCCGTGCTCTACACCCTTTTCACGAACGACATACCGCACACCAGCGGCGTCGAACTCGCCCTCTTCGCAGATGATACCTGCAATATGTGTCTGGACGTAATCCAGACACTATCTCTAAACGCCTCCAATCCGCAGCCCGAACCCTCGGGAACTGGTTTCGGAAATGGAGGATCGAGGTCAACCCAATCAAAAGTGCAGCCATATACTTCTCGCGGCGCATAACGCAGCATCTCCCCACCATAGAGTTATTCGATCGTCCAATCCCCTGGGAAAAGACAGTCAAATACTTAGGCTTCCTTTTAGACTCGAGACTCAGCTTCGGTCCACATATTAACCGAGTAAGGGGTTCCTTACGGGGTTCCGCTCGGTTGAGCGGCGTTCGTCCTCGGCCGATTACATCCGTTACTAAATAAAAATAGCAAAATGTCCCTACGTAATAAAATTACACTTTACAAAGCCTGTATTCGGCCAATTATGACATACGCAAGCCCCGTATTTGCGCATGCCTCCCCGCGTCAAATTCACCGACTTCAGGTAATACAAAATCGATTCATGCGTAAAGCCACGGGAGCACCGTGGTTCGTGCGTAATGCTAACCTTCATATCGATTTAGGATTTTTACCATAGCCCAATATCTAAAGTTGGCCTCTCGCCGATACTTCGACTCTGCCGCCACGCACCCCAACCCACTGGTTGTCAGTACCGCCACTTACAACCCCCTCGCGATACACCAAAACTCGACCCGCGGAAAAAGGAGACCGAGGCACGTCCTCGAGGACCCTGACGACGCGACCAGTATTGCCCAAGCGCTCTACTCAACACTACACAAACACCCATTATCACCATCATACCGCCCCCGCCGTCGGCGTGGGCGTATCAGACAAAGTTATTCGCGATACCGCCGCATCTCAGGCCGGTTCTCCCCTAGCAGTAGTGTCATAAACAGAAGCGTCGCTGGAGTTTCTTGCGCCATTTCTTCTCCAGCGGAAACGCATTCCGAATTGGTGGTAAACTTATCTAATAATAATCATGGTATTAATAATTATAGTAATAGTAATATTGCCCTCCCGATTGCAGTAACTGACCGAGCCGAGGCCGGCCCCCTTGGGCACCCTCGAGTCTGTTACTCTCGCGAACAGGATGACGGTCCAAGCCGAGGTCCCCTCTCGGGGGCCCTTGCGCCAGTCATCCATAAATAAAGGTTTCGGCTAAGCGCCCTCAGCGCTATGCCACCTTTCAATCCGGCGAAGCTGTAAAAGCCTTCGGGCTAACAGTGACCATCAGTCCTAAAAAAAAAAAAAAAAAAGCCCTGTACCTATGAGTTTTAAGCAAATTCTTTAAGTCGACATATCTCCTACAGGTATTACGCTACGAGGCTCATTATATTTTTTGAGGCATATAAACATCGTCCCTAAGCCCAGCCGGCCGGGATGTATAGGACATTACAAATGATATTATACATATATATAACTATATACACTAATTATAAATATACTGTATCTACTAATTATAAAACATATATACTAATTATAAAACATATTATTGGGAATCGAAGCGAAATATAATGATACTGATGATGATCATAAAATCTTTACAAGAATTTTCTTTTTAAAAGTGAACTTGCGGGGTTGCGTTAAATTTTCTGGCAGCGCATTCCATAATCTAGCGGCTAACTATTTTTCGACACAGAAGTTTTTTAAAACATTAAAATGAACAAAAAACCTAACATAACGTAACATAACATATTTATTAAAAAACTCCGTAAAAATTAGTCTTGTTTAAATGTGTAGTATACGCGTAAATATAAAAAATCATTTATATTTATTAATATCATTTTCTTGGTCTGTAATCATGTTAATACTAATACATATTAAGTTATTTTATTTATAATTACTAAATACAGCGATAGTATTTCTACTATATCTTATTACTATGTCTTATACATAGAATGTTGTGTGAATAGATATTACAGCTCGCTGCAAATTTCGCAGATTTCGCTGCAAAATTTTGATTCTATAGCGAAATATTGAGCAATACTATATATTTTTATCAGTATTTTTTAACAAGTATTATTTACAAACGTAAACGACTTCACTACATCAAAGTCATATAAATGCAGAACTGAGTCATGGTCCTTTACTGATGCGAAAGTTCGTCGCTCAGCGAGGTAATGGCAGCGGCTATAGAATCCGCGACGACGATATCTGAAAGAGAACTAAAGTAACAGACATAACCTTCAGGATCAGTAAGCAGAAATGGCAGTTGGCCGATTATAGCTCGTACTACCAATATAAGTGTCGTTGTACCCCATACAACGACCCTGCGCTAGATGGAGCGACGACCTGCACCGTTTGTCGGGATCAATGCGATGGGTTCATGTGAATTGGAACCGCGTCTTATAACAGTCTTGGAGGAGCAGTAGAGTTGTGATGGTGATAATGTTGATGATCTCGTACTTAGTATTCACTTCTAGACTATTATCATAAAAACTATAACAAAAAAATACATTTTCCTACCTACTATTTACTTGATTTCTGCATTCACATTTGCTTGCGTGTTTTCCCGCAATTAAAGACTATAATTCGCGTTGATTCTAATTAATATCGGCGTTCCGTGTGAGAAAAGTTCATTAACCTGTCTGTTTAAGGGAACGACAGTTGATGGAATAAACTTAAACGATAAAACATTTATGTGCATAGAATTCTCTATTAAAGTTCTCTATCTCTATTAAAGCTTTTGAATTAGCGAATTCGCATAGTCTGGGGCAATTGTAGATTTTTTTGTAAATATTAGTTTATTAGTAATCAGTTTTCTATTTATCAATGCTACGTAATTACATTAATAGCTAAAAAAATATATAGTCCCGAGTCCACAAACTATTTCACGTCATATTCTTAGTAGTTACTGCCAGGCAGGTCCTGGGGGCAGAGTTACTCCGTCTCAGACATTTTAATTCCCACATTTTTGCATTACAGATCTGTGCCTACTGCATAAAATTGCGAACGGTAAGCTAAGTGATGAACTGCTTTCATATTTGCATATTGCAACTTCTAGGTGTATCCCACGTAATCCCAGACTATTTAGTATAACACTTTTAATTAATAATATTTCTCATAACAATCCGCTTTATCGTATGTGGTGACTTTATAACGGCATCAGTACTTTAACTAAAACTTTTATGTATACAATAACTAAATTTTCCAAATAAACCTTTATTGGAAAACATTTTCTACATATTTTTTCGTTGTTTCTAATTTCTATGTATTAAAATATTTTGATTAATGCTGTGTACATGCCAAAATAACTAGTACGGTTAGCAGATTTATAATGTTGTAATTGTTGCTCGTGGGAACGCAATGGAGGGTAAGAATTTTTTGACTCGTACTAAAATGGCGCCGTCGTGGTTCGCCACCCGTCACGTGTCGTTTCCTGCGAGGGCGTAAAGTGGGCTACGTGAATAGTTTCTTTCTACCTGGAAAAAAGGGGTGTCTGTAAGTATGTACGTAATTGTGCAATATAGACTACTTCGATGTTTGTAAACTTATTTTGTACCAAAATAAAATAAAATATAAGGCGCGGACGATTGATGTCAATCACGGTTTAAAGAAGAGTCAGCTAAAAGACAATATTAAGAATGTAAGTTACTTTCACTCATTCCTTCGTACTCATTTTGCCATCGGACGTCACGACGCACGGATGAACTTCATCCCTACTTGGTTGATACGCCGCAGACCCGTAAAAATTGATTTTCGTCTACGTTTCTGGTGTGCACAACGATAGCGTGGAACTCTTTATCGGCGTCGGTCGTCATAGACCAGAATAATATGGAACTCTTAAAATCAAAGTGAATAGACATCTTCTAGGCTCACTTGAATCTCCACTTAACACCATGTAAAATCCTGGTCTACGTTGGCCTATACACAATTTAAAAATACGAATAAATTTTGCATTTTTTTGACTCTAAGAGTATTAACGTTTCATCTCGGTTGGCTCAGTAGCTAAGCGGCAATCCCGGACGTCGGACTGAGCGAGATGAGTAAGGCTCTCAAACAGTTTAAAACTGCCGAAGCGCCAGGTGAAGACGGAATTACAGCAGAGCTTCTGAAAGCGAGTCGAAAATCGCTACCTTCAGAAGCTGTTTAATTCCGTCATCCGTGACGGTGCTACACCAAAAGTATGGTGATCTTCAAGAAGGGCAATAACGTTGCTTTGAAGCTATAGTCCGATATTACTACCGAGCCGTGTCTACGTTCTGTTTTCGAAAATCATTACGAATCGTCTCGCTAGCAGACTTAAATTCCAGCCTGCCGAACAAGCCAGTTTTAGAAAAGGCGTCTTTAGGATATGCGTACTCGTATGGTAAAAGTGTATGTTTGTGGTCTAGTGTACAGACCACATATATACCCTATCTCTACTTCCCTACTTAACCCAAATTTCATTTCTAAGTTGTCCACGTTTTGCATTGGTTGTTAATAATAATTATATCATTAAATCCAAAGAAACTGAAAAACGAACGACTCGCTCTCGCATAACTAGTAAAAAAGAGTAATTTACTTAAAAATATCATTACATTTACTAGGGTCAATTTAAATAAACAAAATATTTAACTGATGTTAGAGAGAATTTAAAACACCGCTTTTATTAAAGTTTTAACGTCAGTTTGCCACACAGTTAAGAATGTTTAACATTTACGTAAAAGTCAAGTGTCGATGAAGCAGCTGGTCCGTAGACATATTACCGTAGTGCCGTCGGTAAGCGCGCATATTCTATTTTCTAGTGACATGATTTACCCATGAAAACAGCGCAGCCCTGCTGGTCGTGATCGGCGTTTTGAGTTTGATGCACTATTCACACACGTCGATTATCTTTTTGATTAGCATGAGTGTATTGGTTATCACTTCGGTATAAACAAACGTACATACCTTCAACCCACGTCGTAGTATTTCGACTCTTTTTATTATTGGATAAAGTGATAAAACGAGCAAGACGTTCACCTAATGGTAAGTGCAACGACTGCCCATAACAAATGCTGTGTCATCCAGAAAATTTCTGTGTCCATCACCCTGAGACATAAGTTATAAAGTCTCATATGCCCAGTGATTACGCTAGCTCTCAGTGGTCTTCGAACCGAAACAAAGTAATGTTTGCACACTAGCGTAGTAAGGTAGGTACCACCCCGGTGCTAGTTATTGGCGTGGAATGGACGAGCGCAGTATGGTGTCACACAGAAGTGTTCTGGTTGACACGGCATTTGTTATGGGTAGGCGTTGCATTTACCATCAGATGAACGTTTTGCACGTTTCGTCACTTTATAAAATAAATAAGAAATATGTCTTACTAAGACGTTTATATAACATCTGTCACAAGCGTTAAGATAAGATCATTCTCATTTATTTTATTTCAGAAATTATATTCGGTTTGTTACACTATGAAAACAAAGAGTTTGCTTAGAGTGCAAACAACGCTTGCTAATTAGGTTAAGCGGTAACTCAATGCGGAAGTGTGGACTAGCTGCTCTTAGTATTGTTCAGATTATGGTAAAAATCAGCCACATTTTATAATGACATAGTAAGGGTACTATAAAGTTACAATTAAAAACTAAAAAGAAACTTAATAGTTTTTCTGCACTAATTTAGCATCATCTGTCTAATTTATAGTGTATATACCAGAGAGGATATATGTTGCCTTGGCAGTACGGACGGTACGGACCTGTCCTTTGGCTGCACATAGACAACGACGACCATTCCATTCCACTCTATGGGTGCCTTCATAGGTCCCATAGCAGTTATACCGAAACAGATCACGAACCGTATACAAATTACTACAGATTCCGTGCTACAGCAGATCCTATCCGTAGAAATCGTGATTCGTTGCGACTTTAACACCCACTATGCCAAATGGCCAGGATTTCGTACCACCGATATTACTTCTGCTGACCTCTCATCCGGACAGCTATCTGGTCTTCGTCGATGCCTCTCTTGGCTCATCGGACCACTGTCTGATCAGTAGTGCAGTGCCTATCATGTGCCTACAGGTCGGTGAATTAGGATATGATACCGTCTTTCTTTACATACTACCCATGGGTAGGATTTTCGCTGGATGTTTCCATCATTGTTGCTGAGTCTATCGCTGAAGTGATCCTTCAGGAAATGGAACTCTTCGTGCCGTCTTCTGTGGTAAACATGGGTAGTAAATCTTAGCCCTGTAACACCTGCAAAATGGTATCTCAGCAAAACAGCGAAACAGTCAGACCTTTGCTATAGCATCGGCGTCTTGAAATTTAAAAACACTCTATTTTAAGAAGAAGTACAATTCTTCTCCAGGACCTTCAAAAGAGTTAGAGAAATGAATTCGGCTTCATTCAGGAACCCGCGCGTTCGGATCTTTTGCCAAGGTTTAGACCTTGAATTTCTGTCAGCCATCACTCTTATTTCTGCACAAGGGAGGACGACTCACTGGCCCACGCCGCAAAGGAGAAAGCCGATCTTCTAGGTTCTCTTCCAACTCGACTCTGGATAACGGAGGAACTCACCGCCAACCATCCTGCGATGTGAATGCTTTTTGCCAGATGTTAGGTTGATGAAGTAAGTTGTTTATAGCAACAACAAGTAACGGAATTTAGTTTCGCGGTCACCTGGAAGGGAAGGCCAAATTGGCGTCTTACAAGCGTAGCTTATCTTAACGGGCTAAGTAGAGCACAAAAGTCAAAGTCAAAGTATTTTTTGTATTCAGTTTAGGCTTGTATAAAGCTATTATTTAGGTACAATATCACATATTTGGTAGCCAGAGAATTTGCAAGTGCAGAGTAAAAGTTATTTCCGCATCTTTATTCTCTATTGTCACTTATCTCCTGTAATGATGATCTATTTTATAATACGCTGTTTCTAATAATGTCTTCTTGACAAGTTTGTTGAATTCTATGTCAAATTTTTGGATCACACTTTTAGGAATTTTGTTATTTCATTTTATGGATCTTCTAAGAAAAGGCTTTCTAGTTTTGGCCAATCCAAACAAACACATGGAGAACTGTTCACATCTCTGGGCGAGCACAGAACAGGTGAATTTAAAAGCTTCAAAAGAACTAGCATAGTATAACTGATGAAATGTTAAAATTTGTTTTATTTACTAATTACTATTATAAGATAATTCAATTGAAATAAACTATTCATGAGTTGTATTGTGAATTTACGATTATGTCTAAATATAATAATATTTAAAGGCTAGTCAATTTATCCATCTGTTTTCTGAAAGTAAAATGTCTATTATCGTTTAGATCGTTAGTTTCGAATTAGACATTGTTATATTAACAACTGGAGTTGGTTCACTGACTGACGTTTCATTTATATAAACAGGAATATCGTTTTGGAGTTGATTGAAATTGATGAAAATTAGGGAATAATTGCTGCCATGTTATTATTATATAAGACCAAAACTTAACAAACTTGCATACAAGAGCTGACCTCCAAAAACATTATATTATACTATACCACAACAGATCTAATAAATACCATCAAACGATGTAGATTATTTTTCAAGGTGCAAAAACTTCTTACATACGTATTCAAACGTTTTAAAACAAGGAATTATAAAAGTATATGTATTTCGATACAACATGTATAATTCTTAATTGTTATAAAATATTCGAATAATCGGTAGAAAAATTTAAAATAATTGAACCGTTACATTTTCAACCGACTTCAAACAAAGAAGGACGTTCTCAATCAGTCGGAATCTCTTCTATGTCAACGATAATTCATTACCACGTAAACCGATTTAAAAATTTGGTCAAGATCTGATTATGAGATCCACTGGAAAATCATCAATCTCTTAAATACGCATAACGCATTTCAGAGATACGGCGCGCAATTCCTTTTTTTTTAATTAATTATTCAATTAAATCTAAAGTTTAGCGCTTAAAAAAATACTTCACACAATTTAAGCTTTTACCTGTGTATTCTCTCGCCATCTTGGAAACTGTGCGTACCTACTTTTGGGTTTGTGTGATAAATGTAATTATGTCACTTGGCTATTTACTGGACAGTTTCTACTTTATTTGTTGACCCTGGAAACCTACATACCAGATTCTGATTACGCAAATATTATACGTTATATACTTCTCGAGAGTGAACTATTTTTCGGCATTATGCCGTTGAAAAGAGGACGTAGTCGCCATAGTCACACTTTTTATAGCCAGGGTCCAGGTTAATGTCACGTGCGAGATCGTTTCGGTAAAACACTCAGTATTGGTATACGTAACGTTGTTGGTAGATCGTCACAGAAAAGTACGGGCATTCAAAGAGTGAAGATAATATACGTAACACTCTGAAAAAAGGACAAATCTGCAATAGGTATTGATCAATGCGACGCGGATACAATTAGAAACCATGTGTACAGCTATTTCATACATACATATACGTAGGAAACCATGTCGCCGCCATTTTGGTACGAGTCAAAAGGATTTTTACTGCCCATTGCGTTCCCACAAGCAGTATAGTGACAGCATTGGATATTATGGTGTTGTTATGCACGAATAAAGGCTGTCCGTACAATACCTTATTCGCCTCTTACGACACCTCGGAAGGAAAGAGATAGGTGCTATTCTGTCCGGCAGATTCAGAATAGCATGTAAGACAGACCGTTTTTGTGTTGACATAATAATAATATGAACAGCAGCAGTATTTCTGGCTAGTCGTCTCTCACTTGGCAAAGACATAGCGCCAAATTACTTTTGCCGTTTTCTGGCATGATGCTAGGTGAAGCCTTTCTGGAGAATGAGTCTGGGCAATTTCATGACATACGAGCACTTCCTTTTTTTTTATTGGATAAAGTGATGAAACGAGCAGAACGTTCACCTGGTGGTAAGTGCAACGTCCGCCCATAACAAATGCTGTGTCACCCAGAACATTTGTTTGTGTGTGACACCACACTGCGCCCATCACCTTGAGACTTAAGTCTCATATGCCCAGTGATTACGCTAGCTCACAGTGCCCTTCAAACCGCAACACAGTAATGTTTGCACACTACTGCTTCACGGCAGAATAACTGGCCGTGGGGTGGTACCTACCTAGACGGAATCCTGCATAGGAATCCTAGCACCAGACTACACTTATATTAAAAACGAAACTAAATAAAAGCGATTATACGTCATCTCTCTAACGGTGTACCTCCCTAACATTCAAGTTTTGGAGCTCTAGCACCAACACGGTCGGGTTGCTTTGCGGTAGAACTAGCCGCTATGTTTCTGCACGAACTGTGAGTTTAGGCAAAAAACCGACGTCGTTTCGGTTTCAGTTAACGTAAATAACAGAATTCTGTTAACAGAAACAATTCTGTAACAGATAGTAACTGTTAAGAGTTATTTATGTAAATGAATACAGTTATATTACGGTTGTTAACCTTAACCGGAATATACCTGCCTTAAAGACCAGAATAAACTACACTATATTTTCTCACTTCTCATCAAATATTAAAAATATAAAATGGATGTTATACTCGTATATTTAAATAAAACTAGATTTTACGGATTTATCGCTTTTAATTTTACTATTTATAACCCGACGTTTCAAACGCTTTACAGCACAGCATGGTCACGGGAGGATCAGTCCAGGTGTCAAATGTCCTGATGTCATAGTCATTCCGTACGGTGCCTTCAGCTTTTTATTTATAATTTTTGATCCGATCTACGCAAAATGAGCTTACATTGTCTTGAAGTCGTACAGTGGTATGCTTTGATTTTAATAATTATAGGATCCCATGCCTGCAGTAGTACCCAACCATCTTCTCTATTAAAATTTCAATAACCTCGCAAATCATCATGGGAATCAGTGTTCTTTTGCAAGGATTTTTGGTCTGTCAAGTCTGATATAATTGTTGGGATGATCAAGAACATGGTCACAAACTGCAGACTTCCTAAAGTGTCGATGCTTCACGTCAGCTTTGTGTTTTCGCGTAAATAAAATAAATCATTATGTAAATGATATTAAAATTAAACAAGATTTAAATTTTTTTATAAAAGTAAGTTTATTATTAAAGAAATTATTTTTTCATGTTTAAAAGCAATATTGTAAAATAGATAATTGCTAAAAAAATTAAAGACATTCATATCTCATACAATGGCTTATCGATAGACATTTCCTGGAGAGATAAATGACCACTTTTCACGTAGAGGCTACTATTAATTAGGAGCACCGTAAATCACTACTTTGAATTACTAAAGAACACGCAAATGTATTTTTATTTTACACTCTACATATAAAAATCGATAATACAACTGCAAGTACATACATACATACAGTCACGCCTTTTTACCATATAAACCCCTTATATAGGCAGAGACTACACCCGTAGCCCACTTTTTGCCCTTGCGAGACCTGACAGGGGAACTACATCGCCGTCGCAAGTAACGTTTAAATTGTTGCTTTTGGCAACAAAACTTTGCAATGTCATCTATTTCACGTAGCTGAATATATACTCGTTTCAGTATTCGAAATTTAAAAACGGGATGCGTTTTCATTATAATAGAGCAAGAGCCCCACGACGGCCAGACCTTCGTTATTTTATAAAAGCTGAAAGTTTTTCTGTGCATGTCCCCTAGACAGGTAAGAACGACCAGCGACTGTAGTGTTTGGGTTGTGGTTACTTGGGCAGTTAACAGGTCGTAAAGGTGTATAAAAGAGTACCTTAAATTCGTTAAAGTATAAAAGTCAATTTTTTATATTTTCTTCGTGATAACTTTAGAAATCTCGTCATCCATTTCCGGACACTTATCACAGCTGCTACCCCCTGCCAGACACCGCTAAACTTTAATAAATTATAATTATACTTTCGATATATAAAAACTAAATTTTATATATGTTAGTTGTTTAACCTATAAAAAAATGTTACCTCAAAAAAAAGTAAAAACCATTAAAAACTGTCCGGTTTTTCTGAATTCAAATGGGGTCTCTACCTCTTTTGAACTGAGCAAGTTTTGAACGACTAACGACACTCACTGAAATTGTAAAGCCTTTGAACGATGATAAGATAATGTTACGCAGTTTTCTCTTCCCGATGCAAATATCTTGCTACATCTTTGCTGGAACATTTTGAATAGAAGAGAAGACAAACGGGCAAGCGGTTCAGTTGATGGTAAGTGATCACCGCAGTCCATGAACATTCGTAATACCAAAGGAATTACGGGTGCGTGGCCGGCCTGAGAAAGAAGTAGGCTCTTTCCTTGAACGTCCCTAAGTCTGGAAAACAAGGATTCGGAGCTAGCCGATAGGTGTCCGGCAGAGTAGAATAGCACCTACCTCTTTCCTAACGAGGGGTCGTAAGAGGCGACTAAGGTATGGACAGTGAGTTGCATTCGACGCTCGACGCCTGACGGTCGCATAGCGCCCCGCTACTACCCGCTCCGGCAATCCGATCGAAGCGTGCAGCTACCTCGCTCTGACCCTTCCGGGAAATAGTCAACGCGAGTTTCGTTGCATTGCACTATTTTTCTGAATTGTTTCCAACGTCATTTACGAATCCACTTACTGTGGTTACTCTAGCGGATACCTAACGGTGATAACGACACTAGAGTAGGCTAGCCCCGTACGCCCGCGGTTCCCCATCTGGGAAACGCGCAATCGGAAGAAACCCACAGAAATTGGCCTTGGGTAGTGCCCTAGTCAATGTGGGTTTATTCGACTGACTTTTAAAGTCCACGCGTAGTCATAATTAGTTTTAAGCACACACCCGAGTGTGCAAAATAAGATTCACACAAGAACGCACTAGGGCTACACACCTAGGCATTCAACCTCCCTGCCTATACCCGGCAGGGAGGGAAGTTAGGCCACACACCCCGGCATCCCACTGGCGGCCACTTCCCAGTAGGAATTAGAGATAGGATTAGGTTGAAAGAAATTAGGAAAAAATAAAAAAAAAAGATTTACAGCTGTGCGTTAGCATATACGTTGCGCGCGATACAGGAGACGCAGCCGGAATTATTCCACCAGCTTGCGACATGTACGGGTTTCGCCTCAGCATGTGAGGCGCTATCTAGGCCCCCCTCTAGGGCCTCGTCCTCGGGCTCCGAAATGGAGTTCGATTCTCCCTCGGCACCCGAGGACCCCCGCTGCACACTCTCGGCGGCCACCGCCTATCTTCATTCGGGCTCTGGACAGATGGCAAGAGCTCACATCGGCCATGTCCAGGTTAAAATATACTGCCGTTTCTACCTCAAACGGCATTAAATTACAGGTGGAGACCACTGAGGTCTACCGCCAGGTAACACGTTACCTGTCGGAAAAAGGTGTATACTTCCACACATACACTCCAGCCGATGAGCGGCAACTAAGGGTGGTTCCCAAGAACCCAAGGAAATCAGCGCGGAAGAGGTCAAAAAAGACCTCATCGCGCAAAACCTCCCCGTCGTCGCTGTACACCGCATGTACAGCGGGCGCACTAAGGTGCCCTATAACATGGTGCTAGTCGCACTTGACCGCTCCCCGGCAGGGAAGCAGATATTTAATCTGCGGACGTGCTGCAACCTTTCGGGGCTCTCAGTTGAGGCCCCACACAAAAACGGCCCTCCCGGCCAATGCCATAAGTGCCAATTGTACGGCCACTCAGCAAGAAATTGCTACGCCCGCCCCAGGTGCGTCAAGTGCCTAGGCGATCACGCCACAGCAGACTGTCCTCGTCCAAAGGACAAAGCTCTGTTAGCCTCCTTCGGCCCGCCTGCCTGCGTACTATGTAACGCAGAAGGTCACACGGCCAACTACCTCGGCTGCCCGAAGGCCCCAAAACTTAAAAGGCCTGCGGCTAAACAGGCCCAAACACAAAGGTACATAGTACCTCCCCCACCACCCTCCGTATGGAGGCCACTTCCGACCCGCGCAACTTCAAACGCGCCTCCTCCGGTCGCGAGCACGCGGAACATACCGGCACCTTCACAGGTCGCACCAGTCGCACCCGTCGCAAGCCGACCGGTCGCAGAGAGCGATCTAGACCTCGTCTGCCGCTTCGCCACCGCTTTCAACGGTGCCGACATTACAGCCCTCGCCACGGCTCTCCGAAACACCAACAATAATCCTAATGAGAGGATCGCCGCGGCGGTGCGGTACCGAAGCGTCATAAACGCTATAGTCAATTTTAGGGCATAAAAATGACTCACAACGGCAGACAGAAACCGCGCTCCCTAAACGTAGCGTTTTTTAACGCTAACGGCTTAAAAAACCAGCGCGACGAAATCTTCAATTTCGTTCGCGATCACCAAGTCGACGTACTACTCGTGCAAGAGACTTTTTTGAAACCACACACTCGCGATCCCAAAATCGCAAATTACAACATCATTCGGAACGATAGAGTTACCGCTGCGAAAGGCGGCACTCTTATCTACTACAAAAAGTCCTTGCACTGCGTACCAGTCGTCACACCGCCACTCAGCCATCTTGAAGCATCGGTCTGTCAGCTAGCCATGACCGGCCACTCCCCCATTACTATCGCGTCTGTCTACTTACCATGTAGAAATGACCCCAAAATCACACGCAGCGACTTCGTAGCACTTCTCTCCCTCGGGAGCTCAACTATCCTTGCCGGTGACTTTAATAGCAAGCACACCCGGTGGAACTCAATAACAACCAACCCGCGTGGGGTGGCCCTAGACTCGCTAGTCGACCTCCTCGACTTCGACGACCTGGCGCCTACAATACCGACCCACTTCCCGCATACACTGGGACACACGCCGGATATGCTTGACATAGCCATCCTTAACAACATAAATCTCGCCATCCGCGATATAGAGGTGATCCACGAACTAACATCTGATCACCGCCCCGTTCTACTTCGGCTAGGACCTTCCGTCCAAGCCTCACTACCCACAAAAACCGTAGTCGACTGGCAAAAGCTAGCCGAAAAACTTGAGCAGACTTCTCCGCACCTTGATGCGATTCCATCCACCATCAATTCAGTCGGTGACACGAACCTTGCGGCTCATGCACTCACTAGGCACATCCAAACTGTCGTCGAGGATTCCTCGAGACAGGTCCCAGTGGCGGACGACCACCGCTGGGTCCTGCCTAACGACATTAGAGACCTAATGAGGCGCAAAAACGCAGCCACTCGCGCTCACGACTTATATCCTACCGTCAGTAATAGAACAACTCTACGCACCCTACAACGTGAGGTTCGAACACGTATGCAGGAGCTCAGAAACGATCGGTGGGATAATAGTCTCATTAACATCGAACCGTCTCACCTCGCCTTCTGGCGACTTCCAAAATCACTAAAAGGAGGCACATCCCGTTCAATGCCCCCTTTAGTACGACCCAACCAACCGCCTGCCTTCCTAGACGAAGAAAAGGCAGAATGTCTAGCTGACAGTCTAAAAACTCAATGCTCCCCAAGCACCTTACCGGTCGACTCCGCCCACGTCGCGTTAGTCGGCAGCGAGGTCGATCGGAAGGCTTCTCAACCGCTCCGCGATTCCATACCGCCGGTTAACAGCACCGAAGTAGAGTCTATTATTAAAAACCTCCGTCCGAGGAAATCTCCCCGTCCCGATGGTATCACTAACAAAGTAGTTAAGCTCCTGCCTACTACCATCATTCAGCTATTGGTATTAATCTACAACGCAGCTCTAGCCAACGCAATCTTTCCGAACATCTGGAAAGAGGCAGAGATCGTAGGGATTCTAAAGCCCTCTAAACATCCGTCCGATCCCACCGCATATCGGCCTATAAGCCTCCTCAAGGCTCTAGGCAAGATATACGAACGCCTACTACTCGCCCGCTGAAGAGACTTCATGCAGTCTCGAAGGATCCCCATCCACGAGCAGTTTGGATTCCGAGCCAAACACTCATGTACCCAGCAGGTGCACCGCATAACGGAGCACATTCAATCCCGCTTCATACGCGGGCTTCATACTGGAGCGCTCTTCTTCGACGTGGCGAAAGCGTTCGACAAGGTCTGGCACAACGGGCTCGTATACAAGTTATACGGACTCGGTGTGCCAGATCGCCTCGTACTCATCATACGAGATTTCTTACGCAGTCGAACCTTTCGCTACCGCGTCGAGGGGGTGCGATCCGAACCACATCCCATACTAGCCGGCGTACCACAAGGTTCAGTCCTAGGTCCCGTGCTCTACACCCTTTTCACGAACGACATACCGCACACCAGCGGCGTCGAACTCGCCCTCTTCGCAGACGATACCTGCCTCTATGTGTCTGGGCGTAATCCAGACACTATCTCTAAACGCCTCCAATCCGCAGCCCGAAATAAAATTACACTTTACAAAGCCTGTATTCGGCCAATTATGACATACGCAAGCCCCGTATTTGCGCATGCCTCCCCGCGTCAAATTCACCGACTTTAGGTAATACAAAATCGATTCATGCGTAAAGCCACGGGAGCACCGTGATTCGTGCGTAATGCTAACCTTCATATCGATTTAGGGCTTCCTACCATAGCCCAATATCTAAAGTTGGCCTCTCGCCGATACTTCGACTCTGCTGCCACGCACCCCAACCCACTGGTTGTAAGTGCCGCCACATACAACCCCCTCGCGATACACCAAAACTCGACCCGCGGAAAAAGGAGACCGAGGCACGTCCTCGAGGACCCTGACGACGCCACCACTAGGGCCCAAGCGCTCTACTCATCACTACGCAAACACACAACATCACCATCATACCGCCCCCGCCGTCGGCGAGGGCGTATCAAACAAAGTTATTCGCGATACCGCCGCATCTCAGGTCGGTTCTCCCCTAGCAGTAGTATAATAAACAGAAGCGTCGCTGGAGTTTCTTGCGCCATTTCTTCTCCAGCAGAAACGCATTCCGAATTGGTGGTAAACTTATCTAATAATAATCATGATAATAGTAATAATAGTAGTAGTAATATTGCCCTCTCGATTGCAGTAACTGACCGAGCCGGCCCCCTTGGGCACCCTCGAGTCGGTTACTCACGCGAACAGGATGACGGTCCAAGCCGAGGTCCCCTCTTGGGGGCCCTTGCGCCAGTCATCCATAAATAAAGGTTTCGGCTAAGCGCCCTCAGCGCTATGCCACCTTTCAATCCGGCGAAGCTGTAAAAGTTTTCGGGCTAACAGTGACCATCAGTCCTAAAAAAAAAAAATATGGTATGCACAGTCTTTATACGAGCAGAATAATACCATAATACGTAATGCTGTCACTATACTGCTCATGGGAACGCTACGGAGAATAAGAATTATTTGACTTGTACCAAAACCTCGTCACGTCTCGTTTTCCGCGGCAGCAAAATGTTTGCTACGGGTGTAACCTTTTCCTACCCTTATATAGAAAAAGGCGTGACTGTATGTTAGGAGCAAGGATGTCCGCGACGAGGCTTTAATGCAGACTTCGCATGTCCTCGAAATATTTTTATTCCTTGGACATGCAGGTTTTATCACTACTGAGAACAAAGTACTCGTAAATTAGTACATTAACTTGCAGAAAAAATTTAGAGGTGCCGACACCGGGGAACGAGCTCAGGTCACTCACTATGAAATTTAAGGCGAGCGCTTGGTTTATTTTAGGAGCATTGTTTTATTTCATACCGCGCTGCGGTACAATCCATGAAGCAGATACTGCTTGCAATGATTACTAGTATTGGGACTCCCATGCAGGAATCTCTCTAGATATATATCACCGTAGTGTCAGTTGTTCTACCGTGAAACAGTAATTACAGTCTTTCTGTTCGTAGGTCACTGTAAGTATACTTAAGAAGTAATGTCTCAAGATGGTTAAATTTTCTAAGTGGCACATCATTGTTGTTATGGGCAACAGCTTGACGATTTTCTCGACTTTTCACTTTCTTATACTAAAAAACACACGCCATGCGACGGTTCTGTATTTTATTATAGACTAGATAAGAAGTAAGAACAAGAAGATTCTTAGAACCATTGTTAGGCGTAAAGTGAAATAAATTTGATTACTACGCTACGTTATTGCGCCAAATTGGGAAGACGTACGCCCGTAGCTTAAATACTTGTCGATGGTTTAAACTAAACGATTATAAAAGTTACTATGTGCCGCGCAGATATTAAATGAATTAATATTTCTTTAACTTTATTTATTATAAAGATTCTGCGTGCTTCATTAAGCTGTTGCGTAGGGCTCAAGTAATCGATGCTGATCTGTTACATGGTCATTAAGGTATGAATATCCCACCTCTTCTCGTCATACCTCTGAAATTTTCAAATATGGTACAAATTATTTTAATATTTCACTTCGTCAATATAATTCGATTTCTGTAAATCAAATTCATGTTTTTGGCCCAAAATCTGCTAGCATCCGCAAAAAGTCGTGGCGAGTGTTTTCACTCGCGCATAGAATCGGTGACGGCCGTTTTCTGGGGCCTGCTTAGAATAGCAGTTGAAAACAACAGTTTAGCGAAAAGTGACAAGAATTTTACAAGGCCAAAGCCGACTGTCGTTGTGTCGGTGTGTGTTGTCGACGCGACGTCGCCATTGCTTAGATTAAAAAGCGTATTATAGTTACATCCCAATTACAATAAAAACAAAAAGCAACATTTTCTTTTGGTTTTTGGTTTTTATTGTGTGGACTTTAGAAATCTTTTTTGTAAGATTAATGCTGTGGGAATGAGAAGTTTGAGAACTTGCTGGATTAGTTATGATCGACAAAGTGAGGAACAGCGTTATAAGGAAACGTTGCTGTGCGGTTAAAGATGTAGTGAAAAAGATAGAGAAAGGGATGCTTAGATGGTTTGTACACGTATAGAGGATGAATGAAAGAAGATTGACGAAATAAAGAAATAAGAAGATTATAAGGCGAGGGTGAATAGGCAAGCCGGTCAGGGTCGACCTAGGTGTACTTGTCAAGGAAGTTCCCGTTAAAAGTACCCGCAACCGAGGAGCTTGTATAAAAACACTAATGAAAGTACACGGAGCAAAAAATGTGTGTCAGGGTCGTAGCAAGTGGAAAGATGTGGTCTCTGCCTACCCCAATAGATAAGAGGCATGACTGTATGTATTCTTTGAATCAAAGATCAGTAAACTAGTTACGTTATTAATTTTACAAGCGTACTCACTACAGCGTACATGACGCTAAAATGATATCATGTTATGTGTAGAATAGTACGAAAATTTAATGAATGTTAAGAAATCAGTTTTAGATAACACAAAGGGAATAAAAATATCAACAACGGAAATCAATACACAACTATAATTTTGTATACAACTTTATTACCATTCACACTGACTTATATACGATATATAATATTATCAACAAAAATGTCGATCACCTGCATTAAAAAGAATATTGGTATTCGAATAATGCATAAAACCAGTTCAATTATTGAAATTACAGATGTACCAATGCAGGTATTTACAACGCCTCCACTCCTCACTATAAAAAGTACAAAGGGGCATTTCATTAACACCGAATTACTCTAGAATTTCAAAGTGATATGTATTACGCAGAAAGCCGTTTAAGCCTGGACATTCTTCTTCGTTTGCTTCACCAAAATCCCAAAGTCCACTGCTGGGCAGAAGCTTTATTACTTTTAAAACAACGATGCCACACAGTAGGATTTCTTCTGAGTAGTGGGAGCTTTTTACAGCCTTAAATTTCACATGCACTAAATAAACAGACAGAGAAACGGAACATTTGATTTTTGGACAAATGTTGGCTCCGCTGGGATTCGAACCCAAGTAATCCTTACTTTATGCTCTGCGGCATAGAAGTCTGCTAACCACGTCTTTTTCACGTCACGTAACGTCTTTTTGAGAACGCCATAAATGCTAGCGTGCATTTTATGGAAGATTTTAGCAAACCATCACGATGGGCAGACGGGTTGGTAAGCGCAGAGCCGATACCCCTGCAATAGTGACGCTACTTTCCATAACCAGTCAGTGATATTTGGGCTCAGCCAATTTTAGATGGCAATTGGTTGCCTCATTCGCAATCAAGCAGAGTGCCTTATGTATCCTTAAATGTCAACCTTTATTTCCCCTGCCATACTAATGAATATAATTTTATTAATGGAAGTAAGTGCCGCGACAGGCAATTACCTGATGACCTTTACCGTAGTGACTGTGTAGGACCGCACTACGCTCGTCACCATGAGATATTAATTTTTAAATCTCAAATGCTCTATAAACTATAATTACACTGGCTTCAGTACTTCTAAAGCAGAAAAATAAAGGTGATTGTACACCACTGCTCGACGCGTCAGAATAATTGACACTGCGGCTGTAACTTCGAAGGCGGATTCCAAGAAATCCTACTACCTGTAAAATAATCTTAACAAGTTCATTAAGGGTTGTAAAGATAAATAAATGAATAACCCTAATTTAAGCAATTATTCGCCAAATATTTTTTTTCATCATCATAGTCATCATTTCAGCCTATCACTAGTCCTATCCACTATTGAAAATAACTTTCCAGCATAGATTGCTATAAAAGTTTGTAGCTCTCATTTTGACGGGATTTTTCCATATTTGCCACGCATGGTAGGCGGGTTGGCAACCGCAGTTTATTTATTCAGATGTTTCAGAAAGATACTGCTGCTCATCTCCTAGTTTTCGTTTTCCTCTTGTCGACTTATACGACATGCGGTTGGTAGATTCTTATAAGCCGCTAACACATTCCAATCATCTTTTATACTTACAGAATATGTCGGAAAAACTGAATATCACGTCTCTGACGATTCTCATTTTTGGAAACGAAGATATAACAATTCTTAATCGGTTTTCAGAAGCCTCGAACATGAAATCTTCTCTGTCTTTTTGATAAATATCAGTTTCGCAGCTGCTGAGACAGCCGCAATCTTTCGATGACTTAGGCAACTTGTCACTTGTACCAATTCTTTTCAGTGTCTCATTAGACACTGATAGCGCCATGATTTCTTTTTTATATTTGATAAAGCACTTAAGCTCAGATAGTTTACATGTACGTTCGTGACCTACAAACATAGTCCATTATTTCCTTTTTATTAATTTTCCACTGATGATAGGATTTCTATGCAGAAATCCGTCTAGGTAGAAACCACCGCAGTGCCAGTTATTCTGTAGTGAAGCAGTATTGTGCAGACGTTAATGTGTTTCGATTTGAATGGTACGGATAGCTAGTTTAATTACTGGGCAATGTCTCAGGGTGAGTAGCGCAGTGTGGTGCCACACGTTCTAGGTGACACAGCATTTGTGATTTGCAGACGTTTCACTTACCATCAGGTGAACAATTTGCTCGTCTCGTCACTTTCTTCCATAAAATAGTCCACCGCTGGACATAGATCGCGGATCAGAAACTTTGTACCTTGGACGCAGTTCCCAGCCACCGATCTCTATCATTTAAGTATGGCATGTTTAAGATGGTTACTCAGCCATCAGTCGAAGGCCATGCAATTTTCCTGGCATTTCCCTTAGTCCGCTCTTACAATACCCACGGGATGAAATAGGGTGGCAGATTATTCAACGCCGCCGCCACACAGCTAATTAAAATGTTTCTAGTTTATAGTTTCATTACAAATTGTAGCTATATAAAAATATCGATAATTATTTACTTTAAATATTAAATTCCATTGGAATGATACTATGACAATCGGTATCATCTTTCCATTGCAATTCTACCACATCGAGGGAGATATATGACTACTCACATATAATATATCGACATATTTTTCAGAAGAATGATGAAAAGGCAAGCCGGTAAGGGTCGACGCAGGCGATCGTATCAAGATCAGATGGAAGTCGTTTTATGAAATGGACTATGTATTACATATAATTATATGAAAGAGTAGAGATATCTTGAAATGACGTTTCTGCTAGAATTTTTATGTATTTTTATCAATAAAAACTAGAAGTTTCACTTACCTGTGGCTTTATAAAAATGTGGAACACAACCACATAATTTTAGAACCAGTTGTATACGACATTCCAATAAACAATTGTTGTAGGAGTAAACGGGATATCTTATACTAATAGGCTCGTCTAGAAATCTACAAGGTTACAAATACGTTGTAAAACTTTAAACAATTATTTAGATTCAATACAAATCAAGATTAAACAAAAACAATACCCAATAAATTGTAAAATTTAAAGGGAAAAAAACGAATTTATGGTGACAAAGTGAAGCAACAGGACTGCAGCGTTTACTGGACATTATGTTCAGCACCGCTTTTCAACCAGTCCCTGCTCTTTTAGATGTCTCATTGGTCGCATACATATAGTACTTAATTATTTAACTACTTCAATATCATCTATCATTAATTATATAACAGAAATATACTTACAAAAAAAAGTAAATAAGATATATTGTACCCCTCATCCGGCCTGAGAAGACTTTTGTTTATTAAATGCCAGTTTTTAAAAGTTGCACAGTTATGAATCGAAATTTTCTTTAATTACAATAGCATATTATTTCAAACTTTCGCGGCTTAATATTTAAAACATCCCTTAAAGCTAGCTGTCTTGTATTATGGAATATTAAGCATGTTTGTAGCTACTACGTCTATATTTATTTTACTCCAATTTAAAGGACTCAGTGTATAAACTAACTTTTAATAATTATGTAAAAAAAAAAATATTTAATTTAGGCTTGTAAAAAAAGTTCTTTTAAGTGTTAATATGTAGACCTTTTCAGAGAAGAACAGGCACTCTGGAGTATTTTTTTCAATGACATAATACAGTAGCTTCGTCATTCGACCTTTATCAACGTCCACTTTCAAAATTTTAAACTTCCTTCGCCTGGCTGCACTCCGAGTGGTTCGTTAAGAGATGTGCGTGTTGGTTGATTAATCTTTTACCTTTCATGCAGTTCTGGCTTATGCTGCTTGGATAATGCCCATACACTCTGCTTGTCTTCTTCCGAGAAGATTTCAGAACCAGCACCTGACTTTGTTTACGAGCCATCCATGAAGATTCTGAGTTCAAGTGAATTCAGTCCTTCTGTGCGATGGTCCTCGTATAATTGAATTTTGTACTTTTTATACAATTACAAACTGTTTGGGATACTGTCGTACACAGCCTGTAGAACGCCCTCTTTTAATATACGAAAATAGTTTCCACATCTGTGGTATTTCCTCATAGCCTAAAAATATACTACATCGTGCAATGGAAATAACTAAAATAATTTCGCTGATTTTACATTAGACCTAAGCCCTACCGGGATTTAACTGTGGCATGTATTCACAGACATGATAATATTTATTAAGATTTTTTTTAATAAATTAAATTTTTCGAGCTACATTTACTACTGTTTATCTGACAAAGTTTTTCATATGGTAGACTATTACAAATATTATGCACTTGCATTCCCGCATTCCGTAAGTATTTGTATATTTTGGCACTACATATGTAGGTAGCCTCGACAAACCACAAGCGCTCAGGGCGAATTTTTTTTTGTCCAGTATATATTATGATGCTTATCGCATCGCATTTGATCCTTGTTGTAAAAATCCAAATCCTTACAGTATTTAAAAAAAGCTAATTAGTCGCCTTTTGTCTTTTGTCTATTTTTTATTTTTGGATATACGATATTCTAAATTAATGATACGAGTATCTGTAAGTTTTAGATGATTTCAACATAGGATTTATGTAGGACCACAACTACTTAGCCCGTAACTTACTATTGAGTCCGCAACTGATAAGTACATTAGTATTAGCTTGTATTTTAATATGGCAAATTGAAATTTGTGCCTCTACAACATTGTTATGTAAAACCTCCAGACGTGTATAGTCGGCAAATTGATACACAGAGGCACATATAGTTTACTTAGACCAACAGTAGGTCCCAATATCGATACTTGCGCCGTGCCTTCTTCCGGTAGGATCATATCACTCTGTTTTCCGGGGATGTTTACTAATGTACATCTACTTTTATGGTAAATCATAAACGTATACCACCTTGCTTTAATTTTGAAAACAGTATGTAATAGTTTAAAGTTTCAATAGCTTTCGCAATTATATTCCGATTTTGCTATGAGAAGCATTTCGTATCTTAATATTTACATAATACTTACATGTTCATTAAAATTTAATTGACTATCCAATGCCAGCCCAAGATTATAAGCGTAATCGACTCTGAGTAATTAGGATTTGTTATTTAGGATTAAGGGTGGAAACGAAGCCGCTTTATCCTCCTAAGACCCGGGCTTTGGAAATATTAGTTGTCAGAAAAACCGAACTTCCGTCCTATAAAACAAAATGGCAACCTGAACCTGGCTGACTGAACTTCGTATGAGTAGAACATACAAATTTTCTTAATTTACGGCAACTTTTTAGGAAGAAGCCCAAGTTTAGACGGAATCAAAGGCTTTTTCATAGTCCACATACGCCAGACATAGCGGGAGATTGTACTCTTCGTTCTTTTGTACAATCTGGCGAAGGGTATGTATGTGGTCTATGGTACTAAAGCCTTTTCGGAATCCGGCTTGTTCGGGAGGCTGGAAGTCGTCAAGTCTGCTTGCGAGACGATTCGTAATGACTCTCGAAAACAGCACATAGACGCGGTTCAGAAGCGATATCGGTCTATAGTTCTTCAAGAGGGCTTTATCACCCTTCTTGAAGAACAGGACAACCGCGCTTCTGCTCCACGCTTCCGGCGTAGCGCCGCCGTGGATGACGGAATTAAAGAGCCTCTGTCTAAAAGTACCGGTTTTCCACCCGCTTTCAGAAGCTCCGCTGTAATTCCGTCCTCGCCCGGCGCTTTGCCATTCTTGAGCTGTTTGAGAGCCATACTAATCTCGCTCAGACTGACGTCCGGGATATCGTCGGAATAGTGTCGGACGAGTTTGGCTCTTGGGTCGTAACTCACACTTATATGTGGCTCCAGCGACGATGTGTACAGCTGCCCATAGAATCTCTCGATCTCACTCATAATCTCTGGTCCAGCGGAAATGACGCTACCGCTCTCGGTTCTCAACTTTGTCAGTTGGCTCTTCCCGGCAGACAGATCCCTGGCCTTGGAGCCTTGGTTTCGCTCTATCGCTTCTTCAATACGAAGTGTATTGAAGTTGCGTAGGTCTCGCCGCATACATTGTCTCTGTCTGTCATCTGTCTGTTAAGTTGCCGATATGCTGACGCGTCAGTTGAGGACTGTAGCTTCATTTCACACCTGGCCCCCATGAGGCTGAGAGTGTGATCGGAGAGCTTCTGGATCTTCTTTTTGCGGCGGGTCTTGCAAAACTTTGCCCCCACCGCCTGGACAGTTTCCACGAGCCTCTCATTTAAATCGTCCACTGTAACGCAATCATCTAGGCACTGAAAGCGATTATGCTATTCGAGCTGGTAGCTCTCGAGATTTTGGATAAGGGCACGTGATGGACGGAGTGTAGACTTCACCAGACGAGACCTCTCCAGCTTTACGTTCAAGTTCAATGTGCCTCTTACCATTCGGTGATCACTGCCGGTTTTCACCCTAGCGATCACAGAGACATCATTGAACAGGTGTCGTTTGGTCGTCATGATGAAGTCGATCTCATTTTTAGTGGAACCGTCCGGGCTCATCCAGGTCCACTTTCTGTGGGGCCGCTTTTGGAAAAAGGAGTTCATCATAAAGAGTCCCTCCTTCTCCATAAAGTCGGCCAGCTGTTGGCCCCTTTGGTTCCGGTGCCCTATTCCAAATTGCCCCACTACCAGCTCATCGTCTTTCTTCATGCCCAGCTTTGCGTTAAAATCTCCCATCAACACCGTGTAGTGAGTTTTGGAGGAATGTATGGCTTTTGAGATATCCTCATACATTACCTCCACCTCATCATCAGGGTGTGCCGAGGTAGGTGCGTATACCTGTATGATCTTCAGCGAATACCGTTTGGTTATTCTGAGTATAAGGTACGCAACCCTAGTCGACACACTCCCGATCTTGACAACGTTGTTAATGAGAGACTTGTGGACGATAAACCCGACACCTCCTTGGGACAGATGGTCGCCCTCCCGGTGGTAGAACAAGTTACCGGATTTGAGGATTATCGTGTCCTCCCCCTGTCTTCGGACTTCAGATAACCCTATAACATCCCATCGTAACTTGTTCACCTCTTCTTCCATCTCCAGGATCGTGCGTGCGTTGTATGTTGCCAGGTCCAGTCGTCGTGGATGGTAGCAAGATCTCTTCCTCTGGAGATTCTTCGCACCCCCTGCCCGCCGTTACCTTGACTGCTACCGTAGCCAGGACTAGCGGGGCCGCCGGAGACTAGGGGCCGTTCCTTTGTAGCTCTCATTGGTGGGGATTTTGCCATAGTTGCCACGCTTGGCAGGCGGGTTGGCAACCGCAGTTTGTTTGATAGAATACTTTTTTTGAATATATAGACGATGACTTGCTTACTTTAATAATTACAAAGAACAACCAAACTGCTGTTGAGAAAAATGGAAAAAGTCTACATTAACCCTAGGAGAATGCAAGGCTATTGGAATAACATTGCTATAATAAACCTTAACTTGTAATATAATTAATACAAGTTAAGGTTTTAATGAAAACGTATGTTTGTAACTCCATCTAGATAGTATATATGTCTAAGGTTAAGCCATTTTTGTATTATAATATACCATTTTTGAAATTATATGCCATACATAACATTAATTACATAAAAATATGGGTTGGGCCACTTATGCACTGGCGGCCTCTATAACGCCTTATTTAATGCCGGACCTCAGAAATCCTTTCAAGAACTATTAAAAAATATATATTCAAAGTTCTATCTATAAAATCATATAGACAAAAATAATCTCATAAATAATAAGTATCTAAAAACTTAAATTTAATTAAAGTGGCCATTTTAGTAATGATGTCCAGCTTAAAAAATTTGATATCCCGTTTGACAATTTAAAAAAATGATAACAGAATCCGTAAACTCTAAAGAATTATTTTTATTTAATTTTAAAAAGAAACTCTTCTCATGAAGACTGTTGTACAAGGTTGAGGAATGCTTAGAAGAATACGAAAATATTATCGACTATTATTATTTTAAGTTGACGCAATGGGTATTAATTAATTTTTGTTCACGTCTTTTTCTCATTTAAGGGGTAGGCGGAGGCCGCAAACGTAGCCCACTTTTCGCCCTCGCGGGAACTAGACGTGATGGATGGCGAATCACATCGCCGCCATTTGGAAGAAGCAAAAATTCTTTCTCCCAATGCGTTCCCACGAGGAGTAAACAACATTGCATATTATGGCGTTATTCTGCAAGAATAAAGGCTGTCCGTACAATACCTTAGTCGCCTCGGTAGGAAAGAGATGTGCTATTCTACTCTGCCGGACACGTATCCGCAAATTAATTATTTTTAGATTATGTTATGTTAAATAAACTTGTAATATTATAAAAAAAATATAACATCGGTCACACTATAGTCTGGACAGGGCTTGTCGAACCAGCTATTTGACGTTCGTAAGTGCTTGAGATAAGCCTAAACAGAATAAAATATTTTTGACATAAATATCAAAACATACATTCGCGTCCAAAAGGTTTGAAGTTACCTAATCCGCTAAGCTTTAAGGGGAAACGAAGAGGAACGTAGGGATAATGCCAACGGTACCGAGGAAAAAGGTTTATTTATGTTGAAGTCGGAGCGGCTCTTTACTAATATCCAAATTAACTTCGACCTCTGATCTTCTGTAATCAAATTTATGAACCGGCCTTTATATACTAACGTCAGCCAGAAAAATGCCAGTCAATACCCGTGCCATAGTTTTGCAGACTTTAAATATGATTTCATTAAATTATATTATCATTTCGGGCAGGTCTATTTGATTGAACATTTCACTATCCGTATAATGCATACCATAAGTTTTTACGGATTATTCCGAATCCAATATTTGATCTACCACGAATATCATAGTAATTAGTCCGCGATGAAAGAGATTCACCGCAACAGTTTTCATTTGTAACCTTTACCCTGAATGTAGTATGTAAGTTAGATTGGTCTACAATTTTTAGGTCACTTTTAAATATTCGAATTGTAGTTACTGGAAGTATTCTAGAATACAGTTTAATGTTAATAGAACGAACTATCTCTTTCCTGTTTATCGACGTTTAGCATTATTGATTTAACAACCGGAACAACAGCTGTTATATATTTTTACCTGCATTTTCGCACTTGTAGTGACTTAGCTCGAAGTTCTTTTGATATTTTAGTGCTCCAAATTTGAAATCCGTACGTCATGAAACCCTCCGTATCAACTGTGTAAGACGAAGAACTGCTTAATATAGATTCATCGGGGCTGTGAATGTAAATCTATAAAAAAATTAACTCGGAATTCATAAGTGTAATAATGAAATTTGCTGTGTAATGGCAGCGTAGTAGGCGTAGGATACATACTCTTATCCCGTAAGTGTTGCAAAAGTCAAATAGGGGGAATGCTAGAAAAATCTCTTGGCCTCCGACAGTGTTAGAAAAACCATTTGCATTTGTCACTGCGTTCGTCAATCGACCTGCTTTAGGGAAAGTTTACGGAGAATCCTCGGTGTATGTCTAGCAGTGGTCTGCCTAAAGCCATTGATAAGGATAATAATAATTATACTATATCTATTAAAACTACGTTGCTAATCAATTTCTTTGTCACATATTGCTTATAAAAGACAAGAACAAGAGTAGATGGAACTTAGATAATTGGCCAGTTGGCATAAACATTTTTTTTTAATTATAAAGAGCGTTCTCTTTGCTCGGCCATCTTATGTGTAACCAGTCAAATGAGATAACATTTTCTCAGTGCTAGCTCGTTCTGTAAATAAAGTCTACATATTTTTTGATTTACTTTTTTACACTGCAAGCTATTTTAAGAGTAACTGCATCTACCTGTCACTTCTCTGTATACTAATCAGTAATGCTCTAAATTATTAGTTATTCAACTAAAAAGACAGAAAGAAAGAACTTTTGTAACCATAGTATATACTCAATTATTATAATCAACGAGTCATGTCTATACCTCTAAGAAAGTGAGCATTACGTAGTAAGTCTAAGATCTTCATACTATCGCTTAGTACTGTAAATACCAAAAAATATAACTATTTACTTACGAACCTCAGAAACAATACCATCATTTACAATTTCAGTATAGAAAGCGGCATCGAACACTGATAGTTCCACATTGTTTTTAACGTATGGTATGACACGATCATTCCATTTGCTGAAAAAAATATTAAACTAAAATATGTACTAAGCTAGCCCGTCCGGCGGTTTCACCCGCGTAAAATAAGATCGCCTGATTGCGCCGTATGGTTTTTTTGTAGGAATGACGGTCACTGTTAGCCCGAAGGGTTTCACAGCTTCGCCGGATTGAAAGGTTGAGGGCGCTTAGCCGAAACCTTTATTTATGGATGTCTGGCACAAGGGCCCCCGAGAGGGAACCCCGGCTTGGACCGTCCTCCTGTGCACGAGAGTAACTGACTCGAGGGTGCCCAAGGGGGGCCCGGCCTCGGCTAGGCCAGTTACTTCAATCGGGAGTGGTTTGCTTAAATATATACTGAGCATTAGCTTGCTTAAATATATACTGAGCATTAGCATTTCGACCCTTCTTGGTAATGTTCGATTCGCAGCATGCGGTTAATATTTTTACGGGTAACTCTAATTCCTAAAAGTAGCCTTAGTTACTCCTTATAACATCAGCTATCTTCCAGTGAAAGTCCCTTCAACTACGATCCAGCCGTTTCGGAGATTAACAACCAAAAAACATAATGCTAAAATTACTTAAAACCGTAATAGTATTAAAACATAATGTATGCAAGCTTTGTTTTACATATTATTTGTATGGTGTAATTATTTATTACGACGACAGGTGTCCGGCTGAGTACAAAGCACCTACCTCTTTCCTACCGAGGCGTCGTAAGAAAGGTATTGGTCAGACAAACCTTTATTAATGCAGAATAATGCTATTGTGATTTAAATTTTTTATTACATTATAATTTTATGAACATTAATAATTGAAATCAATAATATAACTTGATTTGAATTAACATGTCCTTTTGTACAATATACGAGTATGTTACTCCGCAATGGGCAAATATATACCGACATAATAAAATGCAATTTAATTTTTCCCCTATCAGCGAATTTGTTGATGCAGATATAGGCTGATACTATCGATATGCTTTATATAATACGCATTATGCACTAACGTATATTACCAAAGGGAATGATACAGAACAACGCACTTAATTTCAAACCGTCATACTATCATCTATTATATTTAACGATCTATGGTACTAAAACAGCTTTCGAATGGGACAATAGCTGTTTTTATTACAGACCACAATAATTAAATAATATAATTCTATAAAACTTAATAATCATTTACTTTTCGGAAATTCTAACTACGCTTTTTCATTACGTACTTAGATTTTTTTTTCATTCTGTAATAGACCAGCTTTGTCAGCAACTCTCTGATTTATTCTGTAATAGTTTAACCTTTCAGAATTAGCAAAAATTTCAAAATTCAAAATCTTTTATTCTTGTGGAAATTTACATGGATACGCCTCCGCCTCCAAGACGAGGGCAACGAAGCGGTTGCCTCTCCCTTCCCCGACAAAATCGGTCTCTCCACGGTGTGGTGGCGGTCCAAGAGAATTTACCACCCCATCTCAAACCGTGGGTGTCGTAAAGATCGTCAGAGGGAAAATGAAAACCAGGAGGCCCAAGAGAATCTAACACCCCATCTCATCCCGTGGGTGTCGTAAAAGTCGACAGAGGGAAAATGAAAACCAGGAGATGGGCAGCAGCATCTTTCTGGAACATCTTAAAAAATAAACTGCGGTTGCCAACCCGCCCGCCAAGCGTAGCAACTATGGCAAAATCCCTCCGAAATGAGAGCTACAATTTTTTCTGGCTATCTATGGGGGAGGCCTATGTTCAGCAGTGGACTTGTTTTTGACTGAAACGACGACGACGACGGTGTTCCTTTCGTCGCCATGTGTCGGAACTACGGGAACACTTCCGCATACTACAACCGCCCCGGCGGTGGAGGACTGGGCAGAGCTGGAGACTCCTTCTTTTTGTAGTGAATAGTTTTATAAAGAAAGTTAGTTTTACTATGTCGACTTACAGAGGGTTGTCAAAGACGGCAACATTAGAATTGATGACATGACACATGCCCATTTCAGTCATAGCAGACTGTACGGATATAGAATAGTTGAAGTTTATTGCGAGGTCGCTTCTTTCAAACTCATTAAACATCAATGCAGCAGTTTTCGCAAAGTCTTCGGGTTTAATAGGCTAAAATATTAAAGTTTGATTAAAATATATTAAAACCATGCAAGCAATAACAGCACAAATAAATACAGATGTTAAGAATTGTTGATTACTCACATTGGTGTTGTTTGGTTCAATAAGTGACAAAGTATTTAAGTTGTATACAGCAGCCGTACTTATAGCCCAGACATATGTCTCCAGAAATATTCCAGTTTTGTTAGAAATATTGCTAAAATAATACGATTTTCTTATATATAAATAAAGATATATATATATATATATATATATAAACTCAGCGTCACAAAAATCGCACCTCTCTGAGTTTGCGCGAAAAATGGCTGTAATGGCTAGAAACGAATTATATTTATATAAATATTGGTATGTTTGAAATGGGTATTTGAATAGCTTTACATTATTGATAAAAAAATCATGAAATCAATAAAACATTTATCATTATAGAGCGTCAAAAATAAACACTGTCAAATGCTCGTTAGTAAGGACGCTAGTTACACCACCTAAAAAGGGTATAAAAGGGTCGATCTGGATGAAATATGGGCCAGTCGTAATTTAGACTTTGCAGTGAACACACGTGAACAAGTAACCCAAGTAAGAACAAGTAAAGATGGACACCAGCTCTGAAGAAGCCGCTCAAGTGATTACCCTATTGCAGTCGGGGATGCGGCAGTGTGACGTTGCTCGATAGTTGAACCTGTTCCGTTTTTCAGTTCGACGGGTGTTCCAACGTTTTCAGCAGACTGGTGGTTATGTTAGAAAACCGGGATCTGGAAGAAAACGGTGCACATCAGAAAGAGATGACCGTTTCATCGTTACGACATCTTTACGAAACCGTTTTACAAATGCTGTTGAGTTGCAACAACAGCTTCGATCAACTCGGAGAACATCTGTGAGTGTTTCTACGATAAGAAGAAGGTTACACGAAAAGAGTTTAACAGCCCATAGACCTGCTAAAGGTCCAAAACTTACTGCACAGCATCGCAGAGATCGCCTAGAGTTTGCTCGCAATCATTGCGAGTGGACTCTAGAACAGTGGCGGACCGTACTCTTCTCTGATGAGACGAGGGTCTGTCTCTTCTGCAATGACAGACGTAGAAGGGTCTACAGAAGACAGGAGGAGAGGTTCGCACAACCCTGCTTCGAAGAATCCGTCGAATACGGGGGTAGCTCGTGTATGTTTTGGGGCGGCATTTCCGTCGACGGGAAAACGGAACTTGTGTGCGTTTCCCGGACTCGGGGTGGCCGTGGGCAAGGGTCATTAAATGCTGGTCGGTACATTACTGAAATCCTGGAGGAACATGTGGTCCCGTATGTTGGTTATGTCGGTGATGGATTCATGTTAATGCATGATAATGCTCGTTGCCACACCGCCTATTGTACGGGATTATTTACAGGTGGTCGATATCCCTGTTATGCATTGGCCAGCTCTTCAAGAACTCCAAGATGCGGTACTTGAAGAGTGGGAACAAATACCCCAAGAGGCTGTTGCGATCCTTGTAAGGTCCATGAAAGATCGCATGGAAGCCGTTATCAAGGCAAGGGGGGGTAACACTAGGTTTTAAGAACTTTTTTTGTATTTATTAAGTTTTTTTTTAAATTATTAATTTGCAAATTTGTACATACCCTGTCTTTTTCTTTAATTTCTCTTTCGTCTCTTTATAAAAGTAAAATTCAATTAAAAGTCCTGAAAGCTAGTGAAATTACCTTTCGAATGATACCCTCAAACCACAACATTGCCATTGGCCTGTTGTGTTAAAATAGTATTTAAATTATTTTTTTCGGATGTGCGGTTTTTTTGACGCCGAGTGTATATATATACTTTCTGATATATAATGAAAAGTCATAAAGGGTAACAACATACATACATATAGTCACGCCTCTTTCCCATATAAGGGGTAGGCGAACGCCATTCATGTAGTCCACTTTTTGCCCCCGCGGGAGACGAGACGTGACGGGTGGCAGACCACGTCGCCGCCATTTTAATCCCAAAAAAAATTATGATTCTCTGTTGAGTTTCCACGAGCAGTATAATGACAGCATTGCATATTTTGGTGTTAATCGGCACGAATAAAGACTGTCATTACAATACCTTAGTTAGTCGCCTCTTACGACACATCGGTACCTATCGGTAATTCACAAATGTAATTTAATGTTAATATTATTTAAACATTAAAAATGGATTCAAACTGTAACTTACTCAACAAAGCTCTTGAAAGTAGTGAAATTTGATTTTATAATTGGACATAGAGTTAACGCTGGATAAGAAATGTTCCATTCCAAGTAATCCATTTCAACGCTCATGACGGTGGGCGAATCCTTTCAAAATAAATAAATTGGCTTTGATAAATACAACAAATTATATCATCAGAGAAAAAATAATATACTGGATGTACTTACTATAAATCTGATGAATTGTGACGATAACAGAGTATAAACAATTATTAACGAAAAAAGAAAACTCACTATCCAAAATATTCTGAAAAGTAACGAATGTTAATTTTAGAAGAATTTAGAAGAACCTTTTTTTATGGAGATAAGTGACGAGACGTGAAAATCGTTCATTTGATGTTAAGAGCAGCGCCTGCTCGTAACAGTTGCGGCATCGCCTAGAACTTTCAATTGAAAAGCCACATGCGGCTACGGAGTGCACTCATCACCGTGAGACATCAGTTGTAATGTCCACCGGCAAAATACAAGCACTGCGGTAGTACCAACCTTGGCGAATTCCATAATATGTGTTTTATGTGGTTTTGATTTACTTTTTAGATGAAAATTCGGACATCATAGTTACCTACATTTCTCCTATACTGTCTTAAGATGGCGAACTAGCTGTTGATAATAAATAAAAGAATAGCACATAATCAAGATAATATTATGTTTTACTTTTTCCTATGTATATATATACAATCTGTTAAATCTTTGGTTCGAGCTCTGGATCAGAGACAATAAGTAATAACTTTATTTTAACACTAGCTGTGCCCCGCAGTTTTACCCGCGTAAAATAGGCCGACCACATGGCCGTACGGGACAGTATATCGCTGATCTGAGCATGAGCAGTAAAGTTTTAGTTTTTCTTAAGTATTTTTAGTTTAGGCTTTCCTGAGATTAGCACGATCAAAACATACAAACCTTCTAGCATTATTATAGTAGATAAGGTACTCGTAAAGACATAAAAAGAAGTATATGTAACCAAAAAACCATTTAGGGTTCCTGTGTAAAATCTGATTTTACGCGGGAACTCTAAATATTTCCGAAATAAAAAATACCTCAGATTGCTCTCTTAAAAGTCCTGTCTCCCAATGATGATCCCGTCAAAATTGATTCAGCTGTTTCAAAGATTATCCCGGACCAACAATCAGACAGACAGACAAAAAATTTAAAAAGGCGTGTTTTATTTTTGTCTTGCAATCTACCAAATGAGATAAAGAAAAAATCTTTATTGAGAAATCACAAACAGACACCATTAATTTTATTTATATAAATATATAAGCAAATACTCGTAAGCTTAGTAAGTATATATAAAACACTTGGTTGGCTAGGGCAGTCCGGGGGGTGAGGGGTGAACCCCCAAAACAACCCCTCCCTTGCCTACAGCCTTGTTTATTTATATAACATCATTTTACTTTCTTTCATAAAAAAATCTTAGTTTACCTTAACCACACCAAAGAACTGGGAAATTACGGGTTGATGAATTCTTTTCAGTCATCATCGTATGGCAATGGTCATTTCTATGAATTAAATAATACTAAAACAATACTTTTTAAGTATCTTACCTTTCAAGCCAATTAATGTTTTGATCAAAAATATAAGGCAGACCATGTATAGTAGAATTCTTCAATTCGATTTGCACATATCTGAGCATAACCTTTCTCTTCATGGCCCTCATTTTATGTTTTAGTTTTCTTTTAATCACCTTATTCTTAAATTTAATTTTATCGAGTGAAAATAATCGAACCATTGTTAAGTAAGTTCTTTTTATAATTACGAGTCTCGCAGTACCTACACCTCACACGTCTTATAATGGTCGCCGTAAAGGACTCAATTGCCGTGTGTTGACTTTGCTGGTTTACGGCATCAATGGAGTAGTCATTATTTATAGTTTCTTTATATTTATCGCCCTCAGATAATAACGTTTGTTCTTTAAGTTCACTAAATGAACATTGTTACATTAAAGGGTGTTTTATTTTATTATTTATAATGGCGATGTGCTTTGCCGCCCGTCACGTGTCTTTTCCCACGAGAGCATAAGTGGGCTGCGTGAGTAGCCTCTGCCTACCCCTTATGAAATGATGGAAAGAGGCGTGACTGTATGTATGTGTGTATGAATTTATAAATACGGCCAAAAGAGCATCCATTTCTTCCTTAGTTTAGTTGAACAAGGAAAAAGGAAAGTAAACGCCGTTAGAAAAACACCGATAGGTATCCGGCAGAGTAGAATAGCACTTACATATTACCTACGAATTTTAGTACGTACGGACAGCCTTTATTCGTGCAGAATAACATCATAATATGCAACGCTGTCACTACACTGCTAGTGGGAACGCAATGGGGTGTAAGAATTTCTTGAATCGTACCAAAATAGCGGCGACTTGGTACGCCACCCGTCACGTCTCGTTTCCCGCGGAAGCGAAAACTGGGCTACGTGTGGCTATAATAAAGTGTGACGTAATTATTGTACCAATACAAGGAAAACCACGTAAAACAGAGTTATAATTTTAAAATATGATAACCTTTTTACTGACAACTAACATCTACTGTTTTATATCAAATATCATTTTCAAGCGTTACGGCTATGGCACTACCCTTGTTTATTTATTTAATTTCTTCATTTAGAATTGCAAACAGTCAGTACACTATATCGTATTAAAAAAAGATCATACAAAATTTAAATAGACTCGAGAGGAGCGTTGTTATAAACTACATTTCAACTCTACTCCCATTCATGAACATAGCACCGAGTAATAAGTGTCGGTACTGCAACGTAAGCAAATTGCAACTACTGAGTAGTTCATTGTACTGGAGATGGCTTTGATAACATTTAGGACGCATGATGCGGAAACACTTATACTGTACAATCTCCTGTGATTTAACATATTTTATATAGGGAATTCCATGCTGGAGAAATATATTCAATTGAAGAACTGTTATTAAAATAAATATTCTCACATCTGATGCATTGTCTTATTATGTTGCTTATATACCTTCGACTCGAGCGCTACTCTCAAATCATAACGTTACTGTGATACATTTTATTAGTAAAGAGAACCGAAACCCCCATAAAGGCAATAATAATAATATGTTTATTTGCCTTTGAATAGGGTATGACAATGTTGGTCAATAAAGTTAAGGCCACCTAATTCAGCCATTTATAACAGCATACAATATAGAAAATAATGTTTTATCACAATATCAAAATTAAAAATTCTCAAAGCCACTTTAATAATGTCAGATTACATAAAAAAAATAAACGTACACAACTTACTTAACTGAACGGAGCTTCTAACATAATACTCACTGAAGTCTTCCTGGTCGATTGATGACGGCGACTAATTTCAGATACTGTCGGAAGCTTAGTGCCACAAGTGTACACCAAGCCCAGGGACACTGACACGTCCAAACCTACCCGCGCTTGATGTATCGTTCATGCGATGAGATCGGAGATAGCAAGATGCAGTGACAGAGACACGGAGGCAAACACGACACTAGCAGTCTCGAGAACCAACAATTTGTTTCTTTCCACAAATGTTGGCTTCGACTGTATTTCGAACCCAGGATCCGCGGCGCTGTAGTCATTAACTCCAACAACTCGTTTGTCAGAAGATAATGACTAACACGGGAGTTCTTCGACGCAATACTTTCTGCAATGCAGAGGAGTTGTTTAAATATTCTAATATGTTATCTGTTAAGCACTTGATGAGTACAAGAGTGCTCATCTCAAAAAGCGAACTACTCATCGGGAATGACGTTATTAGATTTTTCTATCGTCGTTGAAGGATGACTCGCTCATAAATCTTGGTCATCGAGTTTAAAAGACTTGTGAAACGCTAATCAGAGGGGACGTTCCGCGGTTAATAAACCAAAGCTTCGGAATACCTATGACGTTGAAAATGCTAACTAGTAGACATAATAGGGGCACAGTTAGTGATCTAATCACTCTGTTGTTATACTCTCTGTTGTAGTACTCTGTTAATACAGTCGAGGACTGTTGTTTAAGATTTTTAACAATTTTACAGGTGGAGCAACCATTATATTTCCTTTTACTTAACAGTATTTTTAATGCAATCCAGGGGACGAAGAATGATGTTCTGTATCTATAAAACTGTGACAATACTAAAAATGGCAGCCACATACATCATCATCGAGAACAAGACAAAGTCAACGTTTAATATTGTCGATGATTTAATTTTGATGAGACTTGTTTTCATTTTGCTTTCATGTATGGTTAAATCTACACCGGTTCAAAAAAAATAAGACCGTCTCGGAGAACAAACTCTGGAGCAAGAAACTCTGGAGCTTTTTTTCAATGCCACACAATGTGATTTATGAATTTCGTCGTTTTTAATGACCTCAACTTTTTTATTTGTTGATTTGAGGCGCGACCTGTTTACAGATCTATACTTCACAAACTGCAAATTTATACCTCAAAAATTTTACTTCCTTTTTTATATTATTTGTTTTGTATGCAATGCCATTCCCTATTTTTCTGTTATATTACAACAGCACTTAATGGGAAATCAATTACTTATTTATGAGTACGAAATTTACTTTTACCCAAAACAAAATGATTTGTCATGCGCCTGTTTACGAATTGAAAGGAATGAATGACAATATAATTATGATTATATTTAAACATCAGTACAATTAAAATAACGCGACGTTATTTAAGTAACATGTACACGCGATTTCGTTTTGATTGAAAAGCCATAACCTGATAGCTATGAATTGATAATAGAATTCAAAAAAATATTGCCATAGCCTGACGACCCAGGTTTCAATTAAGTTCAGATTTTTTAGAAAAATTACGACGAACAAAGACTGTATTAGCCCAAGAGTTATTATAGGTATATTTAGCGGCTTAAGAGAATCTACCACCCCATTTCATCCCGTGGGAGTCGTAAAAGTCGACAGAGGGAAAGTAAAAACCAGGAGATGGGCAGCAGCATCTTCCTGGAACATCTGAATAAATAAACTGCGCTTGCCAACCCACCTGCCAAACGTGGCAACTATCGCAAAATCCCCCAAAATGAGAGCTACTAACTTTTATGACAGCCGTGGACTACTGATCATTATGATTATACTTCAGTAGTTTATAAGTTAAATCTGTTCAATCTGAAAAGCAATGATAACATATTAAATGATAAAATTTCAGGTACTACTAGGTATACACTAGGTTCACAAAAACTAGATTAATACACACCATTTTAAATTTTGTACGTGGATCTTAGCAAATTAACTTTTTTTTCCTTCATTAAACGCAGTCAACCAAGATTCGTTAGTCAACCCACCTGCCAAGTGTTCATAAAGGCTTATGCGGACTATCAGGAAACTATTTAATGTGATACAGCGAGAATTCATAAAAATAGAATAAAATTGGTCTATGGTAGCGCAGTTAGGGAATCTACCAACCCAACAGATTCCGTGGTTATTGTAAAAGTCGAATAATAGATATGGTAGAAAAATGGCATGGCCTCAAGAATCTCTGGTCAAAATATCTGCGTTTGTAAAGCAGTTCAGAAAAACAACAAGTATATCTTATTAACAGCACAACGACGGCGGTTCAACCCGTACAGATTATATCTGTCTCTTTTGACCGTCTATAAAGATATAAAGATCAAAAGAAAATGATGATAGTGTAAATCTGTTTGAGGAAAGTAGAAAAGGGTAGAGAGGCTCATAGGCTCGGGGCAACTCTACCCTTTTCTTACAACTGCTTCCAAATAAATCTTTATTTAAAAAACAATTCTTAACAGATTCATTACAAAAAATCTTTACAAAACAGTTCTTTAGTCCTGCGTTTCGCTCCTTAACCTAAGGAATTAAAACAAAACACGTAAATATAATATAATAATAACAAGTCGATATAAAAATATACGAAGTCATCGATATATATTTCGGTGATGTAATTGCTGTTAGCCTTCTCGGCTTTTACAGCTTCATCGGATACTAAGTCATCGATATAGATACAGTACGTAGAACTGATCGTAGGGGCGTAATCACAGGACGATGTCTTCGTCATCCATAAGGTAGCTTAATATGACCCAGGTATTTAAATCAGTCCACAAGCTTCAGAGGTACACCGTTAAAACATACTCATGGTACACGGCGCGGCTGTTGCTTGCACAATCATATTAATTTATAGGTATTTAAGCATGAAAACATCGAAAAGTTTCTGCCTTATTTAGGCACCTCGTTTTTTAATACTGTCAAGCAACATATCGATATTCATCATTTCAGCCTATCAAGTATAATTTTGAACAAAGGACTTTTTTTTATTGTATATAGTTACGAAACGAGCCTCACTCTTCGATTGCCACAATGCTTGTAGCTCTCATTTTGGGGGATTTTGCCATAGTTGCCACGCTTGGCAGGCGGTTTGGCAAGCGCAGTTTATTTATTGAGATTTTCCAGGAAGATGCTGCTGTCCATCTTCTGGTTTTAAATTTCCCTCTGTCGTATTTTGAGACACCCACGGAATGAGACCGGGTGGTACATCAAGAGATTAAGAGATCAATATTACTTAGTGGTAAAGCTTGTTATCACCACCAAACAATGACTAAACTTATACAAAATACTCCAATAATTATTTTATCGACAATTTGGTAGGCTTCCGTGATAATAGAAGTCAATATTTTAATACTTTTTTGGCTTCTATTTTAATTTATTTTACGATCCGAACGTTTCAGCAACAAAAAATATAGTTTGAACTTCAAAGTAATAAAGTTCAAAACGATCTTGTTACTGAAGCGTACTCCCGTAATAAATAATTTTACTTATGACATGGTTATTTATAGCCGTTAACCTCAAAAGTGATTAACTTTTCATCTTCTATCCAACAAGCTTAATTCGTTTTTTAATTAAGGTCAAAATTGATTTACTCATCAAGTGAACGGAATTACATGTCTGTATCTATATATTTTTCATAACTAATAGTATAGAAAAAAAAAATCTCGATTTATTGAAAATAATTGTAAACACTGGTCGATAAGTGTGTTATTCATTGTTTCAGTCGATGTTAGAATTTACGGACTATAGAGGGGCTCCCCTACGATCCTTTCTACGATCCCCAACTTCTCGCGACAAGCGCGTTAGGTACTAGGGGTTTACTACACACAGCAATTGTGTGTATTGCAACCATGTTAAAGATGCTGCATTTTTTGGCGATAACTCAAAAAATTATAGTTGTGTTTTTTATTCATATTTTAGAGCCTAATGTAAACAGTAAGTTTAGTTACTCTTCTGCAATAAGAGTGCAATTTTCCAAATTTAGGTAGCCGGCCAAAATTTTGACAAAACAATCCAATTAAGAAATTAATCTGGCCTGTATACGTCATAATATATTAACCTTCAGCTATTAACCCCTTGGGTCACGATGTATACCAATGAAAATATTTCCAGACTCTTGGTTACGAAGGTTAGAATTTTCTTAATTGGCTATTAAGGCTCGTTAAAGCTCCATTTGTTACTGCAACTAGGGGATCAACTATCGTTCCAAATCACCTCATGAATTCAGTGGTAATTTAATTGCATCACTAACTGTTTGATGAATATAAAAAAAATTGAGAATGAAACTATTTTTAAATAATACTCGCAAGGATTTGTCGTAACGATCTCATCGTAAGTCGTAATCGTTGCGCGACTTTTTTTAAATTAAAGAATTCTATTTTCGATCTCATTACACGTAATCGATTATTCATTGTTTTTCGATAAATACTAAAATATACTGCATATTATTAAAATAGTATATATTAAAAAAAAACAAAGTTAAATCCAAAATCTATAAGAGTAATTTTACAGACACGCCGACCAGTCCAACATTTTTCACGGTGCGTCATTTTCTTGACTAAGAGACTATTCAAACTGATTGAATATCTACTAATAAAATATCTGTAAAATTGTGAACTAAGAATATGAAGACTTGTTAACACACCACTTCTTTTGTTGTTCTTTATGTTTTTTTTTATTGGATAAAGTGACAAAACGAGCAGGACATTCACCTGATGGTAAGTGTAACATTTGCCCATAAGAAATGCTGTACCACGCGGAACATTTATATGTGACGCCACACTGCGCTCATCTGAAACATCAGTTCTTAAGTCTCAGTCAGTCCAATAATTACGCTAGCTCTCAGTGCCCTTCAATCCGATACACAGTAATGTTTTAATGTTTATAGTGACGAAACGAGCAAAACGTTCACCTGATGGTAAGTGCAACGTCCGCCCACAACCAATGCTGTGTCACCTAGAATATTTCTGTGTGACACCACACTGCGCCCGTCACCCTGAGACACCAGTTTTAAGTCTCAAATGCCCAGTAATTACGCTAGCTCACAGTGCCCTTCAAACCGAAACACAATAATGTATGCACACTACTGCTTCACGGCGGAATAACTGGCCCTGGGGTGGTACCTACCTAGACGGATTCCTGCAAGATCGGTCCACGCTTTTATTGTATACTGATGCTGTCAAATGAGTATTTATTTTAGCGGGATGTATACTGTGTGATGTGTCTTTATACTCTCACTTAGCCAGGGAAAGAATAATGCTATGTATGTCTCCTTAGTTTTCACCTGTATTGGTAAAACCTAATAGGTATCGGGCCTCAGAGTCAGCGATGACTGCATTAACGGGGCTACTTCTCAAGGGGCTCCCCGTACTGGCAACCTTTTAAAAAAAATGGTTTTTGGTTCAGAATAATGACGGATTTTCCGATGACCGCAAGGTATGCATCAACATCTACAAAAATACACACAAAAACGAAGACTAGAGTAACCAACATAGCCATAAGGATATGACCCCAACTAGATTGAACGATGACCTTCACGGTTTTGGAAAAAGTCGATGAATGCAGGTGGTTCAGACATTGTTTTGTGGCATTCTATAGGAGAAGCGTATGTTGAGGAGTGGATTTGTGACGGGCTGTAATGATGATAATGCCGATGATACATTCTACGTCCTCTGATAGCAGACCATATGTGCTGCGCAGCCCACACTAACTTTTTCTTTTTTAACATTGCATAAACATACACTTTGACGTCCACCTAAATATTTAATCGAGTTATCTGCACAAAATCCAATCACTTTCACTTTAGGGAAGATGCTTTTTCAGATGTCCATTGAGGTGTCATATATAAAACCTACTATTTCGCCATGTATATATACCAGATCTAATATGTTGACTTTAATTTCGATTTCGAATAGGATTAAGTAATCACTAGCGTTGGCAATAGTTTGATCTCTTTATTATATGAAGCATCAGTAGGTAGGTAATATACAGATAAATGGAACATCATTTCCAAGAAACATTAAGTTCCGTCTTAGCATTATTTAGAGAGTAAAGCGCAATAACATTTTGTGCATTTCGCACTAATTTTTGTCGCAGTAAAACTTTTATATTTAGAAATGCGGGATATGAGGAACGCATAACACGTTTTGCGGGACCATTTTTTTCTCTTTCTTTCTTTCCATCTTATTCTCTAGACGTAAGACCGTCAACGCACCCTTAAATCCTTGGTATTGCGGATGTTCATGGGCGGTGGTGACGACTTACCATCAGGTGAGCTTACTAGCTTGCCCCCTATTAATTAAAAAAAAAACAAGTCTTCTTTAAAATCCATTAATAGTATTATTATATTTTTACCACTGACATAGTTATTGACAAAAATATATGAAAGATATATTTTGTTATTTACATTTGGAGATCTTTCTATTTCTGGAAGTTAGCCATGGTAGCTCAAGGGCTAGGCGATAGCTTTAAATTTCAAAGTACGCGAGTGACCCGGGTTCGGTTCCCGGTGCCGGCACCACTAAAATTGTTAATTGCAATTTTAAGTGCCGATTTACCACGTGCGTAGCGGAGAAGGAAAACACCGTGAGGAAACCTGCATGTCTGAGGAATAATAAATATTTCGTACACATGTGTGGTCCGCCACCCGCATTTGAGCAGCGTGGCGGACTCTTCCCGGCTCCAAAACCCTCTCAGAAATGAGAGGTCGCCTGTGCTCATCAGTGGGACATTTATAGACAACAGTCCAATAGTAACAGTCTAAATTTACTTTACTTTTAAGTGACGAGACGAGCCAGTCGTTCACCTGATGGTAAGTGCCACGACTGCCCGTAATAGTTGTCACCCAGAACTTTGCATTGGAAAGTTCTGTGTGACAACACACTGCCGCCACACTGTGAGACATCGGTTCTTAAGTCTCTTAGGCCTTGAAATCACACTAGCTTCATTGCCATCCCAACAAAATTCAATAGAATTTGCTCACCACTGCTTCCCACCTAGGCGGCTTCCTGCATAGGAATCGTACCACCAGTGAAAACCTTACCCCCTTTTTGACGCCGACAACTCTCTATAGTTCGCTACTTTACTTTTGCATACTTACAGTTGGTCAACAAATATAAATAAATATATAGCACATACCTCTAGAATAACTTTTTCGTTGTTCTTTATAATTGTGAATTTTAAAATATAATTCTTCTTTTTTGTGTTGATTAGTTTAAAAAATTGCATTAATTCGACGCTTTATGCTTTTTAACAAAACTGTTGCAATGGGAAACCGGTCTCGGGTGTGAATATATGGTGTAATATAATCTTAAAAGGTATCTTAAAAGGTCTTAAAAGTCTTATTACAATCCCGAATTTAGTCTCTAAATGGTTTAGTTACTAAATTCAAGAAGGTGTGATCGCATTAAGCAAGCTAGCAATAAGCGCTTTACTACACTGTCCTGAATTCAGCCGTGTGGTACTCCATCTCATCCTGAGGGTGTTGTAAAAGTCAACAGAGGTAAAATTAAAACCACAAGATGGGCAGCACCATCTTCCTGTAACATCTGAATAAATAAACTGCGGTTGCCAACCCGCCTGCCAAGCGTGGCAACTATGGCAAAATTCCTCAAAATGAGAGCTACACACTTTTGTAGTAATCTATGGGGGAGGCCTATGTTCAGCAGTGGACTAGTGATAGGCTGAAATGATGATGATGATGATGATGATGATGAATTCAGAAACTAAATATAGATTTAGAAAAAAAAAAGCAAATTTTAAGTGTTAGTAAATTTTCTTATTTACAAGTAATTAATTATAATAACATGCGCAGGTGTTGGTTATTACTCGTATATTTAAATACTAAAAAAGTTTTATTAAAAGAAAATCATCTTTTAAACTAAGTTCCATTTAAATAAGATTAATTGCTTCTCTTATTTGAATATGATTAATTGTCTTTAACAATTAACTATAAGGCTTTTTATTCAATGTTTAGTCCGATACTATTACTATATTTTTATTATACGAGCCGTGGTAGCTCAGGGGCCTGGTGCTCGCCTTTAATTTCATAGTAAGCGAGTAACCTGGGTTCGATCCCCGGTGTCAGCACTTCTAAAATTGTTCTACAATTTTAAGTGCTGATTTACCACATGCTTAGCGGTGAAGGTTAACATCGTGAGGAAACCTGCATGTCCGAGGAATAGAAATATTACGAGGACATGTGAAGTCCGCCAACCCGCATTGGAGCAGCGTGGCGGATTCTTCCTAGCTCCAAAAACCCTCTCAGAAATGAGAGTAGGTCTGTGCTCAGCAGTCGGACATTTATAGGCTGAAATTTTACCTTTACTTTTTTATGCTTTTATTACGAGTATAAGATGAGAAGAAGTCTTTTCTAGTAAAAACGAAAATCAACCAACATGCATTTTAAATATACCAGTGGTCGCCTGGTCGCTTAGTGGTCGAAGTTCGACCTAAGTTTTAACGTTATTGTGGTTTGAGTAATTACGAGTATTTGTTGGAAACTTTTTAAAATTCTTGCGCGAAAAAAAACAGACTATTATGTGTTTGACATTGGCAGTATGAACGTAAACAAACGATAGTCTATTATGTTATTGACACTGTCAGTTTGAACCTACAATAATTAATGTTATATTTTAGTGAATTTACAGTATTTGTAACACATAATAAATAAATTTTAGCCTTATCTATAATCAACCAACATGCATTTTAAATATACCAGTGGTCGCCTGGTCGCTTAGTGGTCGAAGTTCGACCTAAGTTTTAACGTTATTGTGGTTTGAGTAATTACGAGTATTTGTTGGAAACTTTTTAAAATTCTTGCGCGAAAAAAAACAGACTATTATGTGTTTGACATTGGCAGTATGAACGTAAACAAACGATAGTCTATTATGTTATTGACACTGTCAGTTTGAACCTACAATAATTAATGTTATATTTTAGTGAATTTACAGTATTTGTAACACATAATAAATAAATTTTAGCCTTATCTATACAAACCTTAACCATAATAAATCTCACCTCCATACGCGCAATATTCTTAAAAACGGGATACAGTTTTCTCTTCACGTATTAATATATAGATTTTCCGAAGATTATGAATAGCAATTACATAATGCACTTTACAGAACAAACGTAATTAAAATAAAAGAAAATATTACCAAGTCAAAGCTAAAATAAACATAATGAAACCGCATGTTTTATTTATCCCATTTAAATTAAGTTTTCCGACTGAGATACCAATATTACAGTGTCATACATAATTTCAATTCTTATAATTGACTGCCACAATTTACTATATTACAATTATAATCGTTAAAAGAATACTACCACTCCATCTCATCCAATGGATCTCGTAAAAGGCGAGTAAGGAATAAAACTGCACTGTGCACCCAATAACGCATGGTGGCGATGGGCTCACCACCTATCACACCAAGTGCATTATATTGTTTTGGTGAAACGTGGATTGTGGCAGTCATCTGCTTTTGCAGTGAGTGCCCAGTCTCTGACTACCCCTTATGGGATACAGTCGTGATCTTATGTATGTATGTATGTATAATCATCATCATCATTTCAACCTATCACTAGTCCACTGGTGAACATAGGGTTTCCCCATAGATTGCCACCGAAGTTTGTAGTAGCTCTCATTTTAAGGGAATTTTGACATTGTTGCCACGCTTGGCAGGCTTGTTGGCAACCGCAGTTTATTTATTCAGATGTTCCAAGAAGGTGCTGATGCCCATCTTCTGGTTTTAATTTTTCCTCTATCGACATTTACGATACCCACGGGATGAGATGGGTTGGTAGATTCTCTTAAGCCGCCACGACAATAATTTTAATGCCATTTGCAATATTCGATATTCGGTTATAAAAGCTGATGAACGTTTGTCAACCTTATCGAAGACGATTCAAGCCTAGTTTTGGAAGCTCCTTTAGAAGTGCCCGGATCGTTATTAACAATAAATATGACATTTATTACTAAAGGTTTTGTTAATTATTATTTGTATGAGGAAGCTGAAGACCCAAGGTTACTTTTTGAGGTAGTAGTTCTACTGTGTCCATTTGATAAAGGTTAATTAGCACTGTCCACATCTTAATCTATTGCAAAGAAACGCCTTTTATCACCACTTAAAATTTATTTATTTATCACAAACGAATATTTCTCGCAATATCTCAAAACTTATTTTAACGAACGTTTGCCAAATATATGACCTGCATTGGCAAGTGCGGCAACACAAGTCAAAAATCATATGCTTTCCATCCTTTGAGTGTTAATATTGTACAATTCAATCAGTTGATGCTTTCACAGTACTCAATATCAATCCTTATATAATTAAGCATTGATCTTTCTTATTTTCCATAATTGTTTACCCTGTCTATCGCTAATTAGGTAAATGATATTATTGTGTAATATTACACTCGGCGTCAAAAAAATCGCACTTCCGAAAAAAAACATTTAAATACTATTTTAACACAACAGGCCAATGGCAATGTTGTGGTTTGAGGGTATCATTCGAAAGGTAATTTCATTAGCTTTCAGGAATTTTAATTGAATTTTACTTTTATAACGAGACGAAAGAGAAATTAAAGAAAAAGACAGGGTATGTACAAATTTGCAAATTAATCATTTAAAAAAAACTTAATAAATACAAAAAAAGTTCTTAAAACCTAGTGTTACCCCCCCTTGCCTTGATAACGGCTTCCATGCGTTCTTTCATGGACCTTACAAGGATCGCAACAGCCTCTTGGGGTATTTGTTCCCACTCTTCATGTACCGCATCTTGGAGCTCTTGAAGAGTGGCTGGAGCTGGATCTCGAGCTCTCACGCGCCGTTTTAGGTCATCCCAGAGATGTTCTATTGGGTTAAGGTCTGGACTTCGTGCTGGCCAATGCATAACAGGGATATCGACCTCCTGTAAATAATCCCGTACAATAGCCGCGGTGTGGCAACGAGCATTATCATGCATTAACATGAATCCATCACCGACATAACCAGCATACGGGACCACATGTTCCTCCAGGATTTCAGTAATGTACCGACCAGCATTTAATGACCCTTGCCCACGGCCACCCCGAGTCCGGGAAACGCACACAAGTTCCGTTTTCCCGTCGACGGAAATGCCGCCCCAAAACATACACGAGCTACCCCCGTATTCGACGGATTCTTCGAAGCAGGGTTGTGCGAACCTCTCCTGTCTTCTGTAGACCCTTCTACGTCTGTCATTGCAGAAGAGACAGACCCTCGTCTCATCAGAGAAGAGTACGGTCCGCCACTGTTCTAGAGTCCACTCGCAATGATTGCGAGCAAACTCTAGGCGATCTCTGCGATGCTGTGCAGTAAGTTTTGGACCTTTAGCAGGTCTATGGGCTGTTAAACTCTTTTCGTGTAACCTTCTTCTTATCGTAGAAACACTCACAGATGTTCTCCAAGTTGATCGAAGTTGTTGTTGCAACTCAACAGCATTTGTAAAACGGTTTCGTAAAGATGTCGTAACAATGAAACGGTCATCTCTTTCTGATGTGCACCGTTTTCTTCCAGATCCCGGTTTTCTAACATAACCACCAGTCTGCTGAAAACGTTGGAACACCCGTCGAACTGAAAAACGGAACAGGTTCAACTATCGAGCAACGTCACACTGCCGCATCCCCGACTGCAATAGGGCAATCACTTGAGCGGCTTCTTCAGAGCTGGTGTCCATCTTTACTTGTTCTTACTTGGGTTACTTGTTCACGTGTGGTCACTGCAAAGTCTAAATTACGACTGGCCCATATTTCATCCAGATCGACCCTTTTATACCCTTTTTAGGTGGTTTAACTAGTGTCCTTACTAACGAGCATTTGACAGTGTTTATTTTTGACGCTCTATAATGATAAATGTTTTAATGATTTCATGATTTTTTTATTAATAATGTAAAGCTATTCAAATACCCATTTCAAACATACCAATATTTATATAAATATAATTCGTTTCTAGCCATTACAGCCATTTTTCGCGCAAACTCAGAGAGGTGCGATTTTTGTGACGCTGAGTGTAGTTACCTTATTAGCGGGGGCCGTTGATTGTACGATTTTGTTACTTTTATTTTCACTATAATATAATAAGAATAACGAATGAACGTACTACTACTACACGTCTGTCATTTCAGACGAAAGCTGGAAAACCTAAACAATCCCGAAAAGGGCATATCCGATACAACCACCGCACAGTTTGTAGATTGAAGTTTTCCGAAATAGTAGATTTTCTGTAGATGCCGTAGAGTTGTCTAACCATAACAACTGGATTATATTGATGCGAAGTTTTTGGATTTAGTTGGTCCTATAAATAAAGATAAAGAGTAGCAACATGAGCGTCGCCATGGTAGAGCAGGGGAGCAGCTGCCCCGGCCCCCGCTCCTAGACTTGATTTTTTCAAATTATTTATTGTCAGACTAGTTGTAGCCCGCGGTTTCAAATACGTAGAATAAGCCGACCATTTGTGACACTATAACATATCCCGCCGATAGGTATCCGGCAGAGTAGAATAGCACCTACATCTTTCTTACCGAGGTGTCGTAAGAAGCGACTAAGACCATAATACCACCAGAATAACACCATAATATGAATTAGAAAGACTATAGACTTAGAAAATCACGTTCTCTAAACATTTTTGTACCACCACAAAGAAAAAAGAACTATACCAAGAATGGCTTTTTCTGTCGCACTTTAAATATGTACAACAGACATTTCAATGACATTGACATTTTTAATATTTCACTAAATTCACTTAAAAAGGAACTGTTTAAAAAATTAGCACCCTCACGTCCAAATTAAAACGGTGACTATTGTATATTTATTATTTAACTAAGATTACTTAATATGTCTAATATCGATACTTAATATCGAATATAACCTTACTCACTATTACTACTCATATTTAAATAACTAAAATTTAATAAAAATTTAGAATTACCATCTCTCCGTAAACTTAAGAATTTAAGAAGTATGTAAACACTGTAATACTTACTAACTTATATTTTAATATTATCACAAAACCTAGTTTACTTAACAAGCTCTTAGTATAATAATTTTCAACTAAAAACACTGTTTCGGCACTGTAAATCTTTTGTATATTAATTATCATAAGATCTAAACTTACTTTAGATTATAAAATGTATTTTTATAATGATTGTTTGTGCCAAAAAAAAAAAAAAAAAAAAAAAAAAAAAAAAAAAAAAAAAAAAAAAAAAAAAAAATATGCAATGCTGTGACTTACATCCAACCAATCAACAGTGATAGGTAGCCTGGAGGATATCATCTTGCCAAGGAGACGCGTGCCTCGCGCAGGAGCCTCATGAGGCTGCTCTTCCAGTCAGTACGCGGCCTTTTTATTGAATTTTAGGGTTTTAATTTTTTTACGCGGAACCATATGTATTTTTATAGAATTCAAGTACCCTGAATTACCCGCTATATTATCAACTACCTGTCAGTGAAAGTCCCGTTAAAATCGGTCCATCCGTTTCGGAGATTAGCCGGAACAAACCGAAAAAATTTAAAAAATTATTTTTTTCTAATTACCGTATAAACTTTCAAAAGCATGGAGTAAAAATTTGTTATTTTGTTATTATAAGCAAACTTCAATTTTATTTATTTGTATAGATGATATAATCTATTTATAGCTATAACTTAATTTCTTTATATTATATTTAGTTACTTTATAGGGTAACTTACGCTACTTTAATTTTAGAAAAATACTTAGGGTTCCGAGCAAAAAAACTAAAACCAAAAATATGATTCCAATAAGGAAGTATCATCGGATCAGGGTCGGCTTTTTTACGCAGGTGAAACCGCGGTGCACAGATGGTATTATAAAATATGTAACATGTAACTATAACATGCAATGTTAAATTTTAACTTTCAGTACACTTTCACCATATAAAGTTTAACTCTATGTCAAATCTCACACTCGTCCGTGCGCCTAATTTGCTTTATCTTCACATATTAATATATAGATATCGGTAAATTAAATGAATTACGGTTGAGTTTCGACCATTGGGCGACTACTAATTCTGCAAGACTAGGCATATTTAAACATAAGCTTAAAACATATTAGGAAAAGGAAAAACTATGAAATAAAAACATTAATCATTTATTTCTTTATATACACACTATATCACAGATTACTGAGTAAAATAATTGCACTTATACTACTTTCTCACATTATTAATTTATTAAAGCGTCCGGTATTTCACGGAATGTATTGTCATTTCGTGAAAGAATATAAGATCATATAACTGACAGATTATTCGCAATCTGAAGGGACTCTTTTCAGACTTCAAACTGTCATAGTACCTGAAAACAGAACAATTTTTTGCATATATGTATATATTAGAATAAAGTATGTGCTTGCCGTTCAACTAGGCTATTTAACACAAAATACAAAAACTAAAAAAATTGATAATGAAATACTAAATGAGACATTGTCACTGCAGCTCTGAAAGGAAAGCCCTGATTTGATAATAGCAAATTATCATATTAAATTTTATTGTTAACAAGAAAGAACATCTAGAAGTCCTGTGGCAATGAATGAATATCTTCTTCTTCCTGTAAAAGTCCACTCGCGCACATACTACTTTCCCAAGTTTGAAGAATTCGCCGTCCTCCCCGCGCTTGGTAGGAGGATAAGTAATCGGCGTACCTGACACACTTCGCACATTAGGCGCTGCTACCCGTTAGTGATAAAGATTTTTTTGTCTGTTTGTCTGTTTTAGTTTAATATTGTTATTGCGCCATCAGTCGGACGCCATGATATTTTCCTGGCATTACACTCCCTCGACTCTTACGGACACCCGCGTGATGTAATGCGGTGGTAAATTCTCCAATATATGCAGGATACCTATGCAGACATTCGTCTAGATAAGTACCACCGCAGGACCAGTTATTTTGCCGTGAAACAGTGGTGTGCAAACATTACTGTTTCGGTCTGAAGGGCACTGAGAGATAGTGTAATTACTGGGCATATGAGACTTAAAAGCTGAGGTCTCAGGGCGACGGGCGCAATGTGGTGCCACATAGTAATGTTCTGGGTGACGGCATTTGTTATGGGCAGATGGTGCACTTTTCATCAGGTGAATGTTTTGCATGTCTCATCACTAACTCCTACATAAAACTAATTAATCAAATAACAGTGTAAAAGTACACATTTTATATAAATGCTTTTTGATATACTGTAATATAAGCACGAACATCGAAATTACTCTGGACATGTTTAACTCCTTTCAGATAAGAAGGGTGACAAACAAGAACACATACACAATAAAAAAACGTGTGTGCTTTGTAATAGAACAGTGTTGGAATGCAGTGTCTCATTGACAATTGACAAGAAACAACCTTTACGTTGGTATTGTGAGTGAGGTCTAGTCGACCCAATATTAAATTTAATAATTAACAACATATAATGATACATATAATACATATAATTAAATTTAATAATAAAAAAAACATGTGTGCAGTATACACGCGGTAGAAGTGAAACCTTCAGGAAACTAAACTTCGAGATAAAGAGACGAATGAAGAATATCAGGAGTAGGATAATATTGTTATCAAATTAAAAACATATTTTACATTTAATTCTACATATATTACATAAAATATTATACTGACTTTCAATTTTTTAATTTCAGCAAATGACACGAGCGGCTTGTGGTAACTGAAATATGAAATAAATGCTTTGGATTTGATCAATATATCTTTGAAATACAACGTCAATTACTGTTTTTAACGTGTTGTCGAGCTATAAAGAGCAAAATTTACGAAAAAAAAAAATTATGGACGAGTTCGAAAATATAAATAGAAAACACACTTACTGTATTCTATATATATGTTTGTCTATTTTTAGTGTAACTTTTTCGTATAATGTAGTTCCAAATCACGACTAAGAATGCGCCGCCGATTCTAATAAACCGCCACCACACGGCTACAAGATCAAAAACAGTAATTGACGCTGTATTTCAAAGATATATTGATCGAATCCTAACCAAAGCATTTATTTCATATTTCAGTTACCATAAGCTACTTGTGTCATTTGTTGACATTAAAACTTCTGTATGATACGTAATATGTAGAATAAAATGTAAAGTAATTTACATTTTATACCAATGTAACTTGGTAACAATATCATTATAAATAAACCCCACCTACCCTACCGGGTAGGTAGGGTTTATTTATAATACCTATAATACCTATAATACCCTACCCTATCCTACTCCTGATACTCTTCATTCGTCTCATTGTCTCCAGGTTTAGTCTTCTATAGGTTTCTCTTCTACCACGAGTGAACTTCATACGTTTTTTAAAACAATTTATTAATTATAAATTGTATTTAACCACAGAGTGAGTGCTCTTCATTGATATTATAATTTTCTTACCATATTATTTTATTTATTTGGCTTGTTAATGCAATGTGCGTATCTCTCAATTCCTTCTTCGACCTGAAATAATATGATCTGAAGTCAAAAAAAAAATATATTAAGTAAAATGCTTTTGAAAGAAATTGACATTATTTACCTGAAAATTCTTAACTTCAATGTTTTAGTCATTTGATGTTGTCATGTTATATTGGAACAACATATCCCATCAATACAAATACTTGATCTGGAAGACATCCAACACAATACATAAAATATATAAGAACATCCAATATATTTTTCATATAAGTAGTAATAATCAATGCTACAAATGAGATGTGAAAAGACACCAATTCCCAAATATAGTTAACCATGTAAGTGGTATTGGAGCAGTTTGCAGCAAACTTCCTAAATAACAACCAATCCATCCATGATCGTCAAAGTAAGAAACATTTCGTTCAAAAATTGCAGCAAAAATTTACATTACTCAAAAGGAAGAGATAACAAACATTGCAATTCACAGAATTATTTTCGTTGCCTGCGTTCTGTATAGTAGCTCTAGTCCATGCAAACCCATCGAAAACAAGAATAAATCTAAATGCGATTGCTTATGAACTTACCATGTTAATGCATCTTAAATACACATCTAAAGGAACCAACTGCCTCCAATTAAATATGTTTCCTATCGTGAAAAACCCTTCCAATGAATTATTTAAAACAATAAAAGGATTATTTCCAAGAGATACTTGTAATTCCTAACTGCAGCCAATATAAAAAGACAAACTATACAAATTAAAGAGTTTTAATACGTTAATATATTCTTTTCAGTTAAGTAATTGGTTGGGGGTCACCATTGTTGTAGTAATAAGCTATTTACGTAACTAGAAACAGATTTCAGAAAATGACAAAAATCGAGAAACATTATTAACCAAATAATTGAACACAGTAGTTAAAAGTATCTGCATATTCTGTATACCAATTACAATTTGAAGGATGTCATTATTACCCTAGTGCACCACAAATTATGAGTACCATATTGAGTGCCATATGAGACAATGGTATGTTACAGATGGGAGTCACTCTTACATTTGCTTGACAAAATAATGTCTTTGAAATGTGTCACTAAAGCAATCTGAAAGTAAATTAATTGGCTCTAGTCAAAACACGGAAAAAATTCTGTAAATGCCAAGTTGACATCAAATATCGATCTGCAATCCAAATATATAAGACGGATATAATTGTTAAAGCATTTGCCTTTCGAATCCATGTAACTTTTATAGGAAATCTTGACGACAAATTTATTTTCCAATTTAGTTTCAGAGAAACTCAAATGCGCTCTTGCAAATAACAATTAGGAAAAGAGATACCACCGCTTTATTTCTCCTATAGACATACATATATCTTAAATAAACAAGACCACAAAACTCCAGTTTTTTTCTTTTTCATAAACCACCCACAAGAGCCAAATATAAAACAATTATAATATCCGTTTAATTTCTAAAGAGGAATTGTATGAAACAAAAATACTTGCCTTTGCAACTAAGCATTCGCTACGCAAGTCTCTTCAATGGACTTCCACAACAATGTGAATAATAAATAAGATCATGATCATCATTTACCAGTTTAATAAGTTTATTCAATAAAACCTTTACGTGTACAGCAAACATTAAGACACGCTAACTAAACTAAAATACAAGTATTTGTCAATGGATCAAATTCTACCAAAACCGAGCAGTGTTAGCAGCAGATGAGTTAAGACGACGATGACAAGCAGTTTTCAGACCAACAGACCGACTTCGATACCATACGTCCTGAAAGCACAAAAATTACAAATGATTCATTACCCAGCCGAAATCTAGCATCACAAATTAGAATCCGAAATATCCAATGGACAGTTTAAATTGAATCACTGTGTTAAAAAAAAACATAAACAAGAAATGCTGATGAAGTGATGCTATAATATACATTTTAAATCTTATGACAAATATTCTTATAGTATTTTCATTAATTGCAAAATTACAAAGTTTGACCACAACACCACCAGTTACTGCAACTGGTGGTGTTGTGGTCAAATGTTACATATAATAATGGCATACAATTCGCCTCGACTTAAATTCAGAAATATTTAAGATAAAACAAAAAAATATTATATTACATAAATAAAATAACGCAGAATTTTTAATAGCAGGATTTTTTTTAAAGTAACTAAAGCATGAACAAATACATTTTAATAAAAAACATTCTTTTGAACCTTGTTAATGGCAATATTCGAGATCTCAAGAAAAGATTTTCTCTTTAAAGAATATACTTATTCATAGTGAAAATAACAGGTCGAAAGTTCAGTTAAAAGAGACTGCAGGTAAAGAAGAAAATGCCTAAGTACGTCATTGAAGATGTGGCCAGCATAGCAAGGTATCACAATTTAGCTACTGTCCCCGTACCATTGTGAGTTCAATCCAATTAAGTTATTCTAAGCTCAGGTGATATTAAAGAGCGATGAAAAAATAGAGAAGCACATAATTAAAGAAGGAACAGAAAATGTGCTATTTCAGTCATTACAATAGACAACATACTGGATAAATTTTTTAGTGATGTTTATGATGAGAGCGAATATTCCGAATCAGATTCATCACAATATTTAGTTTTTACTTAAGAATAAAATACCTAATAATTATTGATAATATTTTTGTACAATTCACAAATAATTATTAAGTTAGGTCTTTTCAATGAATGCAACTCTGTTAGCATTTACAAAGTTTAAAAATAACATTATTAGGGAAAGATATTGTGATGACAGCAAAAGATTTTATCATCCACATGTTTACCCTGTATTAAATCATTGTTAATTCAATACTAACAAAACGCCTTTCTACTATTTAGACTTTATGGACGTTTTGTTTGAAAAAATGTAACGGTTGACATTGGTTGGCACTGTATCGTACTATTGAAACGTCACGCGACTCACGCTTCGTGGAAAATACTCAAGGCTACGTAAGACCGACGAACTCAAATCAAATTGAACCAAACATCTAAACAGAACTCGACAATTATTTTTATTATACATACGATAACATACAATTCAAGCTTAAGCTACATTTCTTTTGATAAACCGAAAAGGATGCAACATATACAAGTAACGATTTTTATATTTAATAATAAAAATCATCTTGTATAAAACATGTCTTGATACATACTAAAAAAATAATTTTAGTATTCAATTAACCACTTGTAATACCGCAATAATCCTTTAGCTGCTTTCTTTAGAATAACAAGTAGATATCCTTATGTAAGATAGTTAATTATGAGATTAAAAAACAAACCTGGAGTTTCCGTCATCCATTTTTAAAAGAACCGAACATCAATTGTCCTGCCGTCAATCCGAGTTCTGTCAAACATTTCTGTAAAATTTGTTAGGAAAATTATAGGTGTAACAATATTTTCAATACAACATATGATCAACAATATTATTCTGATGATAATGAACTCCTAGCTGTCATCTATTTGAGAAAAACTGACAAGTATAAGATGTATTCTCTATTGCAAAGTGTAACATCATTGTATATCTATGTCAAAAGATTAGATAAAAGTTCAGTGACAAGCATATTCACAATACATCTGCCTGAAAGCAAGCACTTGGTGAGTTCCAAAAATATTGGCATCAACTTTTTGAAGTTTCAACTTTAATGAAGTATTTAACTATCATGGAATTAACATAGATAGAATAGACATTAAATAGTTTAGATAGTATTGTATTCAACTATGCACCACATTATTATACCCAAACTATACATAGCACCAAAATTTATTATTTTGTTTTCATATTGTTATAGTAAAAATACATATCTGCAAACCTAGAACCTGAAAACCTACTATTACATATTACATGGAAAATATTTCTTGTTTCTTACTGCATGTAAGTCCTGAATATTACATCATATCTCTAATACAGCAACTAACCCTTAAGGTCAAGGTGACACTTAAGGTCTTATAATATATGAAATCAACAAGAAAAACATTACAATAATGAAAACCAATATCTCTGCCAAAACGCAGAAAATATTTACACTTTTCAAAGGATACTTATTGCTCTTTCCGCATCCCACTCTTTATGGAAACGAACAACGGCTGTATCAGGCGCGGTCATTTCTGCAAATTTCACGTCACCACACTCACTGAACTTTTCTCGAATCAGTTGCCATGTGACAGTTGGCGGAAGCTGGAAATATATGGAAAAAAATTTAAAAATAGACACAAAGAATTAATAACTGTTACGTCATAATTCATATAGAGTAAATCCAGTAAGTAAACATTATTAAAAAACTAGTTAACCCGCCCCAGATTCGCACGGAAGTCAGTCTCTAATTTATAGAGAAAAACAGCACCAGCCCATTTACACATTTAGTAAATGTTCATAAAATCATCAAAAAAGAAATATGAATGGCAAATGTCAAGTCAATGTCTTGCAGTTTCGGAAATATCGTGATAAGTCAGTGCATTAAGTTTGCATCTACAAATTTTCACTATTTTTTTTTCTCAACTAATAGACAACCCAGTCTTTGGGTTTAATTCTCCCTAGCAGTATAAAACCAACAGAAAATTTAAATTACAATTTAACTTGTATCTTACTATTATAATAAAGCTGGATAATTTTTATGTTTGAAGGAGCTATTAGATAACCTGTTTATTACATACATACATAAGATCACGACTGTATCCCATAAGGGGTAGTCAGAGACAGGGCACTTACTGCAAAAACAGATGACTGCCACAATCCATGTTTCACCAAACACAATATAATGCACTTGGTGTGATAGGTGGTCAGCCCCTCGCCACCATGCGCTGTTGGGTGCACAGTGCAGTTTAATTCCTTACTCGCCTTTTACGAGATCCATTGGATGAGATGGAGAGCCGTGTGGTGGCGGCTCGTTAACAGAATACTACCACTCCATCTCACCTGTTTATTAAGGACGGTTTTAAACTATAAAACTCTATGCTTATGAGCTGCTCAAAACCGAACATTAAAGAGACGGACCGAACTCTGAATGCTCAGGTCAGTAAGGTGCCACACTGTATGGTGCAATCATGTAATCGGCTTATTTTTCGCAGGTAAAAACGCGGGGAACCAGCTTGTAACTAACGAAGGCTGAAAACAGCTTCGCCGGATTGAAAGGTGGCCGAGCGCTGAGGGCACATAGCCGAGACCTTTATTTATGGATGACTGGCGCAAGGGCCCCAGAGAGAGGACCTCGGCTTGGACCATCATCCTGCTCGCGATAGTAGTACTCAAGGGTGCCCAAGGGGGCCAGCCTCGGCTTGGTCAGTTACTTCAATCGGGAGGCTTCTATGATGACGATAACATACATTTAACGATTTGCTTAAGCTTGATTGGAAACACAGGATTGTCACTCAGTAGGCCAGAGTGCCAACTAGTAAGCAACGCGATCATCATATTAAAAACCCTGTTCAAAATACCATACTTACATTTGTAATTATAACCATATCAGAAACTTTATCTCTTCCACTTTGCTGCACTCCAGTGTCACGGCCATAACCTTGTCCTGGGACTGGTACATTACCCATTTGTCTATTCGGACCTAGAAAAAAGAAAGTTAAAAATAACATGTTCATTCAATACTGAATAATTAAAAAAAAATCCATATAAAATCAATATGTACCAGACATAGGTCCACCACTCATACTGGGATTGCCACCCATAACATTACCAGCCATATTAGAATTACCCATGACATTGGATCCCAAGTCAGAAGTATTCAAACCTAAATTATTTGTGTTAACATTAGCCTGGGCTGACAACACTGTTGCTAGATCATTTGCTGTCAGACCTTGTTGAAGCAACTGGTTTTGTAAAGCTCCTAGGCCCGTTAAACCTAAAGCCTGAAAAATTAACAGAATTATGTTACATGAAAACACCAGATTGAAACTCATTGTTGGTGTTGATTCTTGCAGACCATAGCAGGTCGCATGCATGTCTATCCTATAATTAAAAAATATAAAGAATAAATGTTATTGTTTCAAAAGTTTTCTCTAAATAATAACCTGTAATGGTCCCATAAATGGTATCGAAACAGAAATGGTAATTTACATTGCTAAGTATGCATATTTGTATTCAATAGTTTTGTTCCAATAATTTAGTATAAGTCTATCCTTTTTTGTGTGTACTTTGTTTATTTTATTTTCTAATGAAACAAAATTAACATTGTTTCACAGAATAAATAGAAATTTGGATATAATGGTTGTTTTCACGGTTTAACACAGAATAATATTATAATAGAATAATATAAGTAAAAAGAAATAAAGCCTAGAAGGCTTTATTTCTTTTTATTCACGAAAGGTGAATTCTGAATGTTTTAAAGCTTATAAAATACAGCCACAAACACGTCACTCCATCCCAGAGCTACACTTGAGGGGTTTTTGATCTTTAGATATGTGGATATGTGTATTGATGTATTTTTATTTATCAATTGATATTTGATTAGCCTTTTTTTATATTTGATTAGCTGTTACTCATGGTTGGTGTGTTTGTTAGTACATGTACTAGTGCAGGTTGCTGTACTCAAATTATGTCATGTAAATTTTAATAATGTCATGTAAACACAAAAAGCTCATAAATATACACCAGTGAAAACCACTTCAATATACAATTGTGAAACAGTAAATGTTAATTTTAAAATTAACAAAATATGTATGAAGTGTTTACTTCAAGTGAAATAAAATTGAACTTAATTTTTTTTTATAGAGTAAGGAAGTTAAATCACATACTTTTTCCAATCGCAATTTTAAATTAAAAAACGTTTCTAGAAGGGCAAATACCTGCAAACCCAAACTATTGCTCAATGCATTATTTGAGCCAAGTGTGTTGGCTGAGAGACCAGTGCCAAGGCCATTCAAAGACACGCCTGCAGCAGGCACTGCGCCCAACACTCCTGCACCAATAGCTGTACCGGTGCCAGCTAGGCCTAAGTTTGTGCTACTTGGAGTCTGAGGCAAATTCCTTGCTACATCTCGCAATGGCTCCCCATTAGGGCCCAATCCTAGTCCAATGCCCTTCAGTCCATCAGGTAATCTTAATTCTGTTTTATCTGACACTCCTCGGTCCATACGGACTGTCATTCGACGATCGTATAACATTTGTTTGTCAAACATTGATATTGCCTGAAACATAAGTATACACAAATTATGATCATATATAATGTATGAACAACTCACCATGCAAACAACTAAATATATAAGTCCTGATTGAAAAACAACTGAAAAGTATATGTACATTGTACATCCATCTCAAAAAAACTCATTGGTTAGTACGACAGCAATGCGACATTTGTTTTGTTATGTGTTACTGATGTTGAGTCTGCGTTTTTGAACTTTTGATTTGTTGACATTGTAAGCATCATTTAATTTTTTGTGCAAAAATCGAATCGATTATTTGTTTCAACAAGACAATAGGAACCTTCATACATGAAAAAATCGATGCACCGCAATAGGATTTCTCCTGTATTGTGGGTATGTTGTACAGACATACATTTTACATGCACAAAACAACAAGAACCCAAAACCAACAATTTGTGTTTTGCCCAAATGTTAGCTCCCGCTGGGATTTAAACCCAGATCCCGCGGCGTAGAAGTCAGGTACGCTAACCAACTAGGCCACGCGGTCGTCAAATTATGTAAAGAATGAATAAACAAACATTCTAAAACCTTATGGCAGGTGGTAATTTTGTAAATTATCATATTTTCTGGTTCCAAAACCATGAATAAATGAATATCACCACATTGATCCGTTACTCAAACGGTTGTGACGTTACTCTTTTCAAAATGTCGTAAAAGAAATCGGTGCAACACAAAATTTTATATCACAAGGCGATATATCGAGGATATGTTGTACCGCTGTCGTGTCGCACCGAGCAATGTCGGTCAAGCAAAGTCCTTATTGGGTAACATACGCTCGACATCGGCTCGGTTCTCAGAGCCTTGTCGTAGCAACCAATTTGGTAACGGCCTTAAAATTTACTGACATTGTCGGTAATTCTAAAGAGCTCCCCGTGTTTGTGACTTGAAGCAGAGCGAAGTAAATGTAGACTGCATTGAAAGTCCTTAAAACTTAAGTAATAACTAAATGTATATAAAAACTTGTATAAAACTATCAAAAAATGTATATAAAAACAAAAATATAAAATTTGGTAACAAAAGCATGCTTTTACACTGTTAAAAATAATACCTGAACAGCTTCAACAGGATGATCATATTCAATCACTGCAAATCCCCTGCTATTTCCATCTTTATCCACCGCCAAATCTATATTATGCACTTTTCCCGCCATTTTAAATACTTCCTTAATCTTGGCTCGATCTGCTTTATAGTCCAACTGAAAAATTTAATCAGAACCTTCAATAAAATATAATGATGCATTTAAACTTGCTGCATGTATAAAAGCTCATCACTTGAGAATGGCTCGATTAATGTGGCTGAATTTTTTGTTGTGTTCGTAATTCCATCAGGACTTGGGTTTGCATGATAGAATTGTTTTGAAAGATCCAATGAAAAAGATGGAAATTTGGAATTGCATATTCACGGGAAGATTTGGTTGGATGAATCCCTTCTCGACAATTGACAATTGACTGACTAACTGGCAATGCCACAGCCATTGGAGATAGACATGTTATAAAATAAACAATCTTAATATTTGTTTTGCTAAGCGCACTTCCGACATCTTTTTAAAGTACCTTGCAGCCATGAGAAGATGGGTCAGAATGCTCGTAAACAAGATCTTTTAATTAATTTTGTGCTTACAAAAGCTAATTGAATTTTGCTTTGAGAAATTGCTTGAAGATAAAACATAGTGTTATCTTCAAAGTTTTAATGCAATTGCTACAACTATTGCTAACTGCTAATAGCTATATGCTAACAGCTCCCCAGCCACAAAACGGGAATATATATTTAGATTAAACAATATCCTTTAAAGTACAAAATTGTGACAAAATAAAACCTACATTAGCAACAAAGACTTTCTTTACTAATGGCGGTTGCACATTAATGGACTCCAAAAACTGAAGACTCAGACCGTAAGTGTTGTAATTCTCTGGTTCTCTTGGCTTATTGCCACCCCAACTGCAAATAAAAAGAAAAAAGAAATTTAATACCATCACATGGTGTGTACAATAGACATACATGAAACATTATATACTCAATACTCTACTTTAAATGACTGGTTTGCAGTTCTATTTTTTATTGAATAATGACGAAACGAGTAAAACGTTCACGTGATGGTAAGTGCAATGTCTGTCCATAACAAATGTTCTGTCATCCAGAACATTTCTGCGTGATACTACAATGCTCCCGTTGCCCTAAGACATCGATTCAAACTCAAACCAAAACACAGATTACTATACTGTGTACAAACATCAGTTTGTACTGCTTCACAGTAGAATAACCTTGGGTGGTGTAGGTACCACCTAAGGTAAGACCATTCCATCCGTATACTCTCTGACAACATGGCAGTACTACTGCCCGTCAATAGTAACATCATGAACTCAGGGCTCAAATACTAATGCTACTAGAAATTAAATGAGGTATGTCAATTCAATGAAATAATCCATCAGGTACCTTTGCTCGCTAGTCTGTAAATGCACTAGAACCAACATGTATAAATCTGAGTGAATCACCCAGAGTGGAGACAGGCAAAGGGCAGCTTTGGCCCTTGTCCTGCTGGACTGCTCTAAAGTCGCCATATACCTGGCCAAGCACATCAAGGGTCTGCTGTGATTCCTGAAGGAGATTGGTTGGCACAAGTAGACTAATATTCCTGTCTATATGCAAAATACGCGCTAGACGTGGAGTTGCGGAAACTGGCCCGTTGCAATATACAATCTACAACATCTGAATAAATAAACTGTGGTTGCCAACCTAGGCAGGTTGGCAACGCTAAGCGTGGTAATAAAAATGAGAGCTACTTTTGTGGCAATCTATGGGGGAGGCCTAGGTTCAGCAGTGAACTAGTGAGAGGCTGAAATAATGATGGTGATGAAAAAAAAAGAAAAAAGCTTATACAATTATATCACAATTTGTAATAATAAACCCAGTAAGCTGAGCCATTAACCAATATAAAAATACAAAATGAACTGAATAATTCATTAGAAATAATAAGTGTACTTACTTATCCTTTTCATCTCTGATATTCCTGCTGTTGCCTACTGTACCAGACCTTGAAGTATTTAGTCTGATTCTCTCAGTACCTGTAATAAAAACACAAAATAACTTTCATGACATTTGTCTCACATATTAGAAAAAATGAGACAAAAACTTCCAAAAGTTTTATCTTTAAGATGCCTATAATGTGCTTCTGGCAGCATAAATTTGCACTTTAGGGTTATGTTCCCTTGTTTTGATACTGCAATCACAACATGTTAATTTGACAGTAAATATTTTGCAAGAAAATCAAAATATGGTTTATGTAGATTAGTGTATCACTTGAGTCATAAGATGATCAAGACACTGACATGGCAACCATCACATTTATTTCCCACAAAAGGATTAATTGTGATAATTAAAAGAATGTTAAGATCTTTAAAGTATTTTATAAATTTTAATAATACCTCTGTCCCAAAAGTGTAAAGCTTAGTGATCATTTCTGGTCTTATTAATGAAGGGTAGCAAGTTTATAACTTGTTGATAACATATAGCTCTCTATATGCTTTTCATAAATACATACAGTCACACCTATTTCCCATATAAGGGGTAGGCAGAGACCACTTACATAGCCCTTTTTTAGCTTTAAAATATAATATACCACTATAGTAAAACCAACTAAATTGATAATTGATATAGTAAACTACAAATTAGGTAAATATCTAAAATAAATAATTACTTATTTTGTAATATAAACAATGGAAATATAGAAGGGAAAATGTTTTGTCAAATTCAGCAAAGACATTTTTCTTAGAAAATATTCTCAAACCAGTTGTTTTACATCAAGGTACTTTCTTTAAATTTCATAGTACACAAGTGACATGATTTCGACTTCCGGTTCTGGCTCCATTAAAAATTTTCTACAATTTTAAGTGTAGCTATACCATGTTTTCAGCGGTAAAAGTAAACATTTTGAGGAAACCTGCATGTCTGAGGAATAAAGGAATATTTTGAGAACATATGAAGTCTGTATTGGAGCAGCATGGTGGACTTTTTCTAACTCCAAAAAAATCTTAAAATATGAGAAGAGGTCTGTGCTCAACAGTGAGACATTTAGGCTGTTACTTTACAGTGGTTTTAATAAGTTCTTATTTGGAGCTTTCTTGTTATTGTTCTAAGCACCAAAGGAGTATAGTTTAAACATATTTTCTCATGGGACAAAGTAGATATTCTTATGCCTACAATAGACTAGCCTCGTACTACTACACAACTGACATTAGTATAATTGTTTCCAATTACTCGTCGTTCGTCATTGTCGTTGTTTCAGCCTATCAATAGTCCACTGCTGAACATAGGCCTACCCCATAAATTGCCACAAGTTTGTAGCTCTCGTTTTGGGGGGAGTTTGCCATAGTTGCCATGCTTGGCAAACAGGTTGGTAACTGCAGTTTATTTATTCAGATGTTCCAGCAAGATGCTGCTGCCCATCACCTGGTTTTCATTTTCCCTCTGTCGACTTTTACGACACCCACAGGATGAGATGGGGTGGTAGATTCTCTTAGGCTGCTACCACATGGCCAATTACTCTGCAATGCAGTAATTTAACAATAATATACTTACCCATATCTTCTTTCAAAACAAGTTTTCTACCATTTAGCTCATATCTGTGCATAACTGAAAGTGCTTTCTTCATTGCCTCTATAGTAGAGAAAACTACAACACCACATCCCCTGGGCTTTCCATTGTCATCACTAAACAATTCAACATATGCCACATCTCCAACCTGAAAATTACAATTTATTTTCAAAAAAGGGAGACAGTTCACCTGATGGTAAGTGCAATGTCTGTCCATAACAAATGCTATCTTACCCAGAAAATTTCTGTGTGACACCACACTGTGCCCTTTACCCAAATACATCAGTTCTTAAGTCATACGCCCAGTGATTACACTAGCTCACAATTAATTTCAAACAGAAACAGTAATGTTTGCACACTACTTCTTAACAGCAGAATAACTGGAACAGGGCTGGTACCTAACAGTGAAACAGATACAGAACTAGACAAAATGTAGATTCAGTATCACCACAAAGAACTAAACTAAAATGCCGCGAATAATTGAGTATACTTATCACATATGAAACAAAGTATCTCTATGCCGCTATTTTAAGAATGTGATACTTCTCCACTCTAGAGGTGGGTGTGTCGGCACTGTTAAGATTTAAACAAAAACAAAACAACGTGTCTTTGTTCAAAAACATAGTATTTTTGGGCAGTCGTAATATATTAAGATTGTTTTAGTGTCATACGTACTTTTTCTTTAAATAAATCCTTAAGATCAGTCCAACGATATTCATAGGGAATGTTTGAAACGAAAAGGCGCTTCCCTTCTGAGCGTTCACGGTCATTAGATCGGTCACGAATAGCATCCGAAAAACGTGATGGCCTATCCCCACGTCTAGATCTATCCCGTTCCTTCTCTCGATTATCCATCACTTTCTCTGCATAAGTAAATTAATAAAAAATAAAGAAAAAAACAGTTTGTAAAGTAGTTAACCATGAAATGCCGGCTTAGAAATCTCTCGATTAAACCGGTCATGGTATTTATTACCATATTTAAATACAATTTCACTAATCACCTTTCCAATAATTAGACCTGCTCAAATAATAATCATTAACCTTTTACCAGTTTACAATAATTTATAACAAAATAACAAGAAGAGCCAAAGAGGAAAGCTAAAAGACGCAAAATATCACTTCAAAATGGCGACTTGCGAGTGGCAATGACAATGTTGGTATTGGTTAGGATCCCGTTAGGGTATATGTATTCTGTGGTAAGGATAAGGAATGTCGTTCTCGAGTGCAACTATCTAATATTCTCGTTGGTTGCGCGTGATGTATATAATTTTGCTGCTATTAAAACAATTTATGTCTATTGTCATTTTTTTTAATGTAAAGAATAGTTCATATTTGCGCCTTTAACCGCGGCGGCCATATACCTACCGAGTAGCCGAGTACCGAAACGAATCGATAGCCGTTGGAGAACAAAGAGAAGAAAGGTACTCCTGTTGTAGCCTGGTACCAGGAAACGCAGAGTGGAGCAACGACGACCCGCACGAAATTGCAGGAAGTCGATAGATGCAGGATGATGGATGATGGTCCTGCCTAGGCGTAAGGTAGAAGTCCTGGAAAATAGTTTTACCACCAGTGTGTGAAATGCTGATATAACATCATCATGCTGCTATGATAAGTTATAATAATAGTAACATTGAAAAGTGCTGGAATAAAACAATATAAAGATTAAGGATTTTAGGCGTCAACTCGAAAAGTGGCAGTAGTGTTTTTATTGAATTTTGTCATTTCTGTCCATATTTTCAGTTTTAATGTTTAATATTGATAGTTTGCTATGCAGCAAGTGCTTGCGAAAGTGTACAGTAATTGGAAAATTTGATTCAAGACTCTATATTAACTATCAATATTAAACAGACACAGAAATTACACAAGCCAATAAAAACACTACTGCCACTTTTCTAACCACCTAGATATTATGTTACTTGATACTTGAAAATATTTTACGACTGTTTCTATAAATAAACAAATAAATAGAAAAAAAATAGTATTTTATGATGTAATTAAGAACAAAGGGCAAACCTTTTTTGATTTATGAATCAGCAATTAAAAACATATTGGGTACTTTAGAGTTACATGAAATTGCCACCACACCATTATGAGCAATCCTGAAGATTGGTTATTTTTATTTGTTAGCTTATATATATAAGAAATTTGATTAAAATAAAAATAAATAAACAAAATATTACTTACTGAAAAAAAGTGCACGGTATATGAACAATTATAAATCAATGATTTCTTATAATAACGCTAATATTACACATTGAATGAAATTAATTTTACGGATTTTATCGCGTTTAAGCTGAAGGTACTCCGGATTAACTATGTCATCGGCACATCTAGAGCACTCCAAACGTCGGGTTATAAATAGTTTAAAAACTAAACGCGGTAAAATCCGTAAAATTAGCCTTATTAAATTATAAATTAATCGATACATATTGATTACGAATAACAGAAACTTTGCACGAAAACGCTGCACTCAAATTTGATCTCGTAATCCTACTCTTAACGTGCTCATAGAAGTTTAACTTCATAAATAAATCTGATTAAAAAAATAATCGGATTTATTCATTCAATATGGCTGTCCCGGTTTTCATTTTTCCTCTGTCGACTTTTACGACACTCACGGGATGAGATGGGAAATACAAAAACTACTCATAAGCTAAGTAAATTAAAATAATAGGATATTTTAATGTAACCAATAAACAATTATGTGGGTTTTTAATCTAATAATATTCATCAAATAGTTTTAAAATCAGCATTTTTGGGGAGCTAAAAACAACAACAGTTGGCAGCATTTCGTTATGCGAATAGCGGGCGTCTGGTAAACTTTTTTGTTGAAAAGTGTGCTCAAATTTTTGCTCTGTAGTATTCTAATGTCTCGACATCATTTTTAGTCTATGATTATTGTATTGGTATTTTGGTATTGCCTATATGTGTATTTTTCTCCCACGGAACAGCAGTGGCAACGGCAAGGGCCATGCCATTATTTCCAATGTTTAGACTTCTTTAAATGTGTAAATATTATAATTATGGAGCAGACAAAATCAAATACGCCTAAACTTTTTGTTTGCACTGTTATTGAAAACAAGGATGAAATTGAAGAGGTATTGACTTGAGTTTATAGTTTCTTAACAAAGAATAATTTAGTCAGCCATGTAAACCACAATTTTCTAATAGTGACGATGGCGGCGCTGTATTCATGGCGCGAATGTTTAAAATTCACTTTCGAAAAGTATTATCAAATGATTTAATTAATTTTAATTTCTTTACAGCGATATGAGAGAGCTTACGTTTTTTTCCAATCTCTGGTAGCCGACTGTAGTGAGAAAGAAGCTCATGATGCTCTTAATAATGCTGTTTGCAAGAATCATGAAGATGTGTCACTTGGTATGCTCATGTCCATCCTGACTGAACCACATAATGCAACTAAATGCTACAGAGATTTAACACTTGTTACCAGAGATGGACTGACATGTGTGCTAAATAATTTATCGAATCTAATCCTAGATAGATATTTAAAATTTCAAGACACTACTAGGAATCAACTTTTGTGGCTAATAAAAGAAATGATGAGAAATGCAGTTACAGGAGTGGACAATGTATGCTGGAACTTAATGCGCTATGCGTCAGGAGGAGATATAACACCAAAAAATATTTATTTAGTAGAATCTCTTTTGGATATTTATATTGAAAATCGAATTTGGCTTGATAAGTTTCCCGTTCTGATTTGCATGGTTGTATATACATATTTAAGATTGATAGAAGATCATAACATACCACACCTTGTGTTGTTACGTCAAAAGGAAGTAAATTTTGTTATTGCTCTTATAAGAGAACATTTTACAGACGTAATAACTTTAGGACGAGACTTAGTACGCTTACTTCAAAATGTGGCTCGAATTCCTGAGTTCAATCAACTTTGGCAAGATATTTTAGTGAATCCTAGATCATTATGTCCAAACTTTGCAAATGTACTGCAATTATTACAGACAAGAACATCAAGAAGATATTTGCAATCAAGGATCACACCAGATATGGAACGAAAGCTTGTTTTTCTTACATCACAAGTGAGATTTGGCCACCATAAAAAATACCAAGAATGGTTTCAAAGACAATATCTGGCTACACCAGAATCTCAGTCACTTCGCAGTGATATGATCAGATTTATTGTTGGTGTTATTCATCCAACAAATGAATTGCTATGCTCAGATATAATTCCAAGATGGGCAGTAATTGGATGGCTTCTTACAACATGCACATCTAATGTAGCTGCATCAAATGCTAAACTGGCTCTATTTTATGACTGGTTGTTTTATGATCCTGATAAAGATAATATAATGAATATTGAACCGGCAATATTAGTTATGCATCATTCAATGAGATCACATCCAGCTGTTACAGCAACTTTATTGGACTTTTTATGTCGAATTATACCCAACTTTTATCCACCATTTTCTGATAAAGTTAAGCAAGGAATTTTTAATTCCCTTCAACAAATTATTGAAAAAAGAGTACTTCCAAATCTACAACCTCTATTTGATTCACCTAAATTAGATAGAGAATTGCGGACAACTGTTAGAGAAACATTTAAAGAATTTTGCAGCAATGGCAATGGGGAAGGTGTATCAGGTATCCGTGATGATGGGAATGAGGATTTGCCTAAAGGAGTATCAGATGAGCCTACTTTTTCAGATGATGAAGAGGAAACTCAAACTAATTTGACTGAGGATACTGATGATGATGATATACCATTATCAGAAGTTCGAGCTCGTGAGAGACCAGAACTGGCTGCAGCATTGCCTTTAATACTGCGTCCATTTGCCGAAACCCTTTTAGACGAGCGTTCTACAGCAGCAACTACCGCCTTCTTAAATGCATGCAGTACCCCAACTTCTACTGCCCCTGCACTTGCAGACTTATTTGCAGCTATTTTACAAGATGCACCAATACTGAGAATTAGTCCTAACCCATCGCTTTCGGAACTTGAAACTGCATTAGATTCGCCTATATTTTCCATGTTCACTTTTTTAAATGGTGAGGGAACAGAAGCAAAACGAAAACTTGTATTAGACATACTTAAAGAAATCCATGTACAGAGTTCTTTTCATAATGTAGGATATTGTTTATTATTTTACTTAAAAGTTTGTCATGAACGCGAAAGGCGTGCTGAACGCGACGCTGTTAAAAGAAGAAATGTGAAATTTAAGGCAGACATATATAAAAATTACTGTAGTTTCTTAGAACTAAAGGTAGCAGATAATTTAGCAAATGACTTTGAAAAATGTCAAGAGAATGATGCAAATGTTTTGGTATGGTTAATTCCAGATGTATATAGAGAGTTTAAAGATCAAGCCCAAAATCACATTAAACTATTAAATGTAATAGTTTCAACATTGGATGCAGTCCAGTTACAGCGTCTTGTGTGCCTCACTCTGCAAGGCAATTTAATGATGTTTAAGTCAGATGATATTACAACAATGCTTTCTACCAGCCTTGGTTGGGAGACATTTGAACAATATTGTCTGTGGCAACTTTTGACTGCTCATGACATCTCTGTAGAAGATGTTTTACCAATCATTCCTAAGTTATCTTATAAAGATCATGCAGAAGCTGTCACATCTGTTTTGTTAATGTTAAAACAGGAACGTCCAACAGCAGATGTTCTAAGACAATTATTTTGTAGAGAAGTTGATGACGATGACACATTTGTAGTTTCTACTGTAATGTATTGGTGTCAGGATTATGAGGACAAAGTTGGAGATTTGCTGTCAGTACTTTTAAGTACTCGATATCCAGGTACGAGTCCCAACAAAAGGAAACGTCCTGGAAAACATAATATACCACCAAATGCACCACCATCTGCAGAATTGGTATGTCCCATATTTATAAATATTTTCCTGTAATGCGTATATATATGTGTACTGACTCTGTTTCTATACTGCAGGTTTTAGGACACTTAGAACAAATTAGAGTATGTTGTGTGGAACAAGATGACATGTCAATTTTTAATATGGAGTGTATGCAAAAAGCTTTACAACAATCACAGTCAAACAGCAGCGATAGTTTAAGGGTATGTATTGCTTATATATGCTACTGGTGTAATCTCTTCCTACCCCTTACATGGAAAAGGCGTGACTGCATGTATTTATGTAAATATTACCACTATAACATTATCAAATTGAAACAAGATAATACAACTATTATTTTTATTAATCATTTCAGAGACAATACAGTGAGCTGTTTTCTTTGGCATGGGAAGATGAACTACCAATATCAAGAAGAGCTAGAAAATTAATTTTGAATTCATTACCACACAATCAAAATTTACATTCCTCTAATGAGGATAGTGAGGTATTTAAATTAAATCCAATAACAATAATATAAATCTTACTACTATTCCAAAACATTACTATGTAAGATGTCTATTTTGAAAGTTTTTAGATCATGGTTGTTCAATAAAGAAAACTATATTTTAAAATTGCTGTCCATACGGCAAAATTAGAAGGGATTAAAACCACTTTTGACATTCTGAAATGTAAAGATTCATTCTGACATGAAATATATTTTGCCATGAAAATTTATGTCATTCATTGATAAATTAATAAAAATAGATGATTTCATAAGATCACCAATATGGTAAAAATAGATGTGTGTGTCCACATGCGTGTAAATCGATAACTTAGTAAATGGTAACACAGCGACAGTAAATTGCCACATGATACTAAGAAAGTAGGCATCATCTTCTCAGAATGTCCTCCTGGCCGACTTCCGACCAAGGCGACAACTTCACAATGCTGCCGGAAAATATCAATTGCGCATGAGATATAGCAAACAGGCACCTTTCTATGCCTGTACCCAAAGAAGGGCTCATACAATAAGATTGGCGGTAGTCCAGGAACTACTATCAAAAATATAATCAGTGCCGCAGATCTGAAGTTTGTGTTTTTGCACAAATGTTTGGTTCAGTTGGTTTTCGAACCCAGGAGTCGCCGCGTAGAAGTTAGGTAGGCTGACTTCTATTTCTAGGCTACGCCGCCGTAGGTTTGCTCATAGTGTATAGCTGAGAGCCTAAGTAGGAAGGATTGCGATCTTCTTCATTCAGGCGATTTAATTTCAAAATAAATAACTTCAGCCACTTTCAAAATAAACAACTCCTAGTAGTGTTACGATATTCCTGTAATATTTGTAATATGTCTAAACATAAATTTGTTTTTGCAGGAGGAAGAAATTGTGAAACCTAAACAAGCAAAAAGACGGAAGAAAGCTATTTCAGATAGTGATTGACGCATCTCATGTAAAAAATATGGTAATTTTAAACACCAAAGTGCAACTCTAAAATACAGCAAATTTTAATATTTGTTTCAAAAATAAAAATATAGCGAGATTTTGGTTACTCTTGTTTTATAAAAACTAAGTTTTATCTCTGTTTTTTTTTGCCTTGGTTTAATAAAATAATTAATTATTTACATAATATTACTTACATAATTAAGGTTATTCCTGAAATCAAAATTATTATATATTTTTTTAATAATTTCCATATTGTATAAATTTGGTCATTAATTACTTTTATAACAGGTCGATTTTGATTTTACTAATGTTATGTCAACAGTTGCACAGTTGAATCTACATGCTTGAATTTTATCACATTTCTTCTGGAAATGGCAGACAGTCTGCATTGAAGGACAATGTCCTTATTAGTCAATCATTAAATGCATTGTAAATTTTTACACCATTATTACTAAATATAAAGATAGTTTATTGTTGTATAGATTTTTAGTCTCCCTATTATGTTACTTTTTTTAAGTATAAGGCATGAGACCAAGAATTTTATTCAAAAACAATATTGTATAAATACAATTTTCGAAATATCTTTTACACTAGGAATCAATAAAGTATTTCCCCATTTATGTAATATTTATTTAACCTATTATAACTTTAACCAGCACATAAAGCACCATATTTTAAATAACAGCAATGAAACAACTATTAGTAATCTGTGTCTCACGCCAAGTTTTATTAAAGAGACATGCCTAGTTATGATATTAAAAGAAAGCATCTTTAAACTTACGAGTTTTTATAAGTACCAAATTCATAAGCTTATACAATGTATAAATATACAGTATTTAACAAAAAAAGCTTTTACAATTTTTAGGTGCTTATAGTTTCAATGGAATCCATTTTCTGTCATTATCAATGTTATCTGTTAAAAAAAACTTATCAAATTCTTAACAAATTTCCCAAGTTCCGTTTTACTAGGTAAAACGGAACAACGGATATAAATTTAAAAAAAAGTTCACTAAAGTCTTCCTTGTTTGTACCTTTGCCGTGCTTGAGCTTTACTATATTTAGATTTCTTTTCAGGTGCTGCAGTCTCTTTACTTGAGTCTTCATTTCCAACTGCAAAAATAAAACTACAGTAGAATCATTAAAAGCTGTATAATATATCAGTACAATTTATTAAGATAATAGAACAACACTACGCACCCTGCAACGTGAGGTCCGAATACGTATGCAGGAGCTCAGAAACGATCGGTGGGATAACAGTCTCATTAACATCGAACCGTCTCACCTCGCCTTCTGGCGACTTCCAAAATCACTAAAAGGAGGCACATCCCGTTCAATGCCCCCTTTAGTACGACCCAACCAACCGCCTGCCTTCCTAGACGAAGAAAAGGCAGAATGTCTAGCTGACAGCCTAAAATCTCAATGCTCCCCAAGCACCTTACCGGTCAACTCCGCCCACGTCGCGTTAGTCGACAGCGAGGTCGATCGGAAGGCTTCTCAACCGCTCCGCGATTCCATACCGCCGGTTAACAGCACCGAAGTAGAGTCTATTATTAAAAACCTCCGTCCGAGGAAATCTCCCGGTCCCGATGGTATCACTAACAAAGTAGTTAAGCTCCTGCCTACTACCATCATTCAGCTATTGGTATTAATCTACAACGCAGCTCTGGCCAACGCAATCTTTCCGAACACCTGGAAAGAAGCAGAGGTCGTAGGGATTCTAAAGCCCTCTAAACACCCGTCCGATCCCACCGCATATCGGCCTATAAGCCTCCTCAAGGCCTTAGGCAAGATATACGAACGCCTACTTCTCGCCCGCTTAAGAGACTTCATGCAGTCTCGAGGGATCCCCATCCACGAGCAGTTTGGATTCCGTGCCAAACACTCATGTACCCAGCAGGTGCACCGCATAACGGAGCACATATAATCCCGCTTCATACGCGGGCTTCATACCGGAGCGCTCTTCTTCGACGTGGCGAAAGCGTTCGACAAGGTCTGGCACAACGGGCTCATATACAAGTTATATGGACTCGGTGTGCCAGATCGCCTCGTACTCATCATACGAGATTTCTTACGCAGTCGAACCTTCCGCTACCGCGTCGAGGGGGTGCGATCCGAATCACATCCCATCCTAGCCGGCGTACCACAAGGCTCAGTCCTAGGTCCCGTGCTCTACACCCTTTTCACGAACGACATACCGCACACCAGCGGCGTCGAACTCGCCCTCTTCGCAGATGATACCTGCCTATATGTGTCTGGACGTAATCCAGACACTATCTCTAAACGCCTCCAATCCGCAGCCCGAACCCTCGGGAACTGGTTTCGGAAATGGAGGATCGAGGTCAACCCAATCAAAAGTGCAGCCATGTACTTCTCGCGGCGCATAACGCAGCATCTCCCCACCATAGAGTTATTCGATCGTCCAATCCCCTGGGAAAAGACAGTCAAATACTTAGGCGTCCTATTAGACTCGAGACTCAGCTTCGGTCCACATATTAACCGAGTAAGGAACCGAGCGGCGTTCGTCCTCGGCCGATTACATCCGTTACTAAATAAAAATAGCAAAATGTCCCTACGTAATAAAATTACACTTTACAAAGCCTGTATTCGGCCAATTATGACATACGCAAGCCCCGTATTTGCGCATGCCTCCCCGCGTCAAATTCACCGACTTCAGGTAATACAAAATCGATTCATGCGTAAAGCCACGGGAGCACCGTGGTTCGTGCGTAATGCTAACCTTCATATCGATTTAGGGCTTCCTACCATAGCCCAATATTTAAAGTTGGCCTCTCGCCGATACTTCGACTCTGCCGCCACGCACCCCAACCCACTGGTTGTCAGTGCCGCCACTTACAACCCCCTCGCGATACACCAAAACTCGACCCGCGGAAAAAGGAGACCGAGGCACGTCCTCGAGGACCCTGACGACGCCACCACTATTGCCCAAGCGCTCTACTCAACACTACACAAACACCCATTATCACCATCATACCGCCCCCGCCGTCGGCGTGGGCGTATCAGACAAAGTTATTCGCGATACCGCCGCATCTCAGGCCGGTTCTCCCCTAGCAGTAGTGTCATAAACAGAAGCGTCGCTGGAGTTTCTTGCGCCATTTCTTCTCAAGCGGAAACGCATTCCGAATTGGTGGTAAACTTATCTAATAATAATCATGGTCATCTAATAACAATCAATAATATTGCCCTCCCGATTGCAGTAACTGACCGAGCCGAGACCGGCCCCCTTGGGCACCCTCGAGTCTGTTACTCTCGCGAACAGGATGACGGTCCAAGCCGAGGTCCCCTCTGGGGGGCCCTTGCGCCAGTCATCCATAAATAAAGGTTTCGGCTAAGCGCCCTCAGCGCTATGCCACCTTTCAATCCGGCGAAGCTGTAAAAGCCTTCGGGCTAACAGTGACCATCAGTCCTAAAAAAAAAAAAAAAAAAAAAAAAAAAAAAAAAAAAAAAAAAAAAAAAAAAAAAAAATTATTAAGATAATTTCGCAGTAATAATCACAGTAAATGTTGAAGCTATTTAATGGAAGACAGATTTTATAGATAGCTAAATTGTGGGAGAATGGATAAGCTTTTAACATGGAGTATAAAAAGTTAGTTAAGTTAAGTAACAGCCTATAAATGTCCCACTGCTGAGCACAGGCCTCCTCTCATTTCTGAGAGGGTTTTGGAGCTGGGAATAGTCCGCCACGCTGCTCCAATGCGGGTTGGCGGACTTCACATATCCTCGAAATATTTCTATTCCTCGGAGATGCAGGTTTCCTCACGATGTTTTCCTTCACCGCTAAGCACGTGGTAAATCAGCACTTAAAATTGTAGAACAAATTTAAGAGGTGCTGGCACCGGGGATCGAACCCAGGTTACTCGCGTACTGTGTAATTAAAGGCGAGCACCAAGCCCCTGAGCTACCACGGCAATTACATGGAGAATATAAACCATAAAATCTTTTAAATATAAAATATTGTAGTATGAGCTGGCAAAGAAAAAAATTTACTAAAATCGGTATGTAAAATTAAAATATATATACAGGGTCATTCATAATGTCCTATACATCCCGGCAGGCTAGGCTTAGGGACGATGTGTATACGCCCCAAAAATATAATGAGCCTCGTAGCGTGATGCCTGTAGGAGATATGTCGACTTAATTAATTTACTTAAAACTCATAGGTGACTACCCTGTTACACAGCTAATCGAGGCAATGAACTCAAATTTAATTTGGCGTTTTTCATTGAGCTGCCATCGAAAGAACTCGCAATTACTAGGATAACATGAAGCTGGAAATCTGTTGCGAAGTAAATCTGTTAATATGACGCCGTAGTAGGGTAACATAAATTAAATGGAGAAGAAAACGTATTTTGAATTGGTCTGGTTCGGGGCAACGACTTTCTAAGTTAGGGTCGGGTAAAGTTTTACAAAACAAATAATTTTAAAGTTTTGTATGGACATTTTTAGTATTCAATTTTGTCATTAACGATTCACCGTCGTGTTTATCAGATCAAGGTAGCAAGGTAGTATATACGTATATAATATATATATAAGTAGTATATCGTTTTTAAAGAGATTTAATATAAAGTTGTACATGTACAAAACACCTGCACGTATTTAATACGTTATATGTTTATCTCTTATTAATATTTGTTTTATTTATTTAATTCAGTATTATGACTTACACATCCTATTAAAGTAAATACGAGGGGCGGTCAAAAAGTTCGCGGAATGAAAGAGTTAGAAAAAGACAGGAATTTTTTCGTATAGCTAGGACTAATTGATGACTCAATAAAAAAAACTTAAAAATATGCTAAGTTTTGGCTAAATCTGATTCATACATATATATTCAACTCATGTTCGAGTTATCGACAAGTCAACACTCGGGTAGAAAATGTCAACCAATCAGAAAATCGAGTTTCGCACTATCATAAAGTGCCTCACCAAGCCGGGAAAAACGCCGCAGATCATCATGGAAGAGATATCATCTGCTTACGATTTACAAATGGCGGGGCCTATCAATTGAAGACGATGACAGCCCTGGAGTTCTATTTTGTTACTCTGGTTGATTTCGTGATCGGTTTTATATTGGCGTATGAAGCTCATTCATTGGTTAATGGGATCGAATGAAACCAACCAGAGTTACACAGTAGACCCACAGGTCGGCCGATTGTAGCCACTTCCTCAGATATTGTCGAAAAAGTAGAAAAACTTGTTCTTGAAGGTGCTCGGAAGAAATGGTCGGAGTATTATCTACTACAATTTGAACATTCTCTATGATCTTCTTCGCATGTCAAAATCAGCGCAAGATGGGTGCCGAGAATGCTCACACCGCTTCAAAAGCAACAGCGCGTCGAGTTCTCGCAGAAGTTTTTGGAACTCTGTAGCGAAAACCGAGATGAGTTTATGAACCGAATTGTTACTGGAGACAAAACGTGGGTTCATCACTATGAGCCTGAGTCAACGCAGTGGCATAAGAAAGGCACAGCCTCGCCTAAGAAGTTTAAAGTGTTAGAATCGGCCGGAAAGATCATGGCCACGATTATTTGGGATTATGAGGGTATTTTGTTGATCAACTACTAAAGCGTCAACATCACCGGAAAATACTACGCTTACGACTACGCCCTTACGTTTACTCGTGAAGCTAAAAAATGTCGTCAAGGAAAAAATAAGAAGAAAATGGACTAGAGGTGTTTGGTGAGGCCTTATTGCACGACAATGCGCCAGATCACTAGAGCCACGTTCTGATTGCTGGCCACCCCAGGGACAGTTATTCTGCCATGAAGCAGTAGTGTGCAAGCATTACTGTGTTTTGGTTTGAAGGGCACTGTGAGCTAGCGTAATCTGGGCTGGGCATTTGAGAGTTATGAACTGATGTCTCAGGGTGACGGGCGCAAGGTGGTACCACACAGAAATATTCTGGGTGACACAGCATTTGTTATGGGCTGACGTTGCACTTACCATCAGGTGAACGTTTTGCTCGTTTCGTAACTGTATACAAGTAAAAAAAAAATATTTGTTCCCGAAAATGAAAAAAGAACTTCAAGGAAAAAACTTTACTAACGATGAACAAGTTTGAAATTTTGAACATTATGACGTAGTAATAACATTCAAATGTCTTCGAAATATATATCTCCTTTTAGATAATAAAACTCTAAAATAAATAATAAGCGTCTCACTCGCTCCCAAAACTAACTAACTATAGAGAAGAACTAAAAAAAGATCGACCAGAAGAATATCAAAAAAGACAATATATGAAATGTTGCCAAAAAACTTCAAAAGCAAAGGAATGGAAGAAAGAAAAAAGAATAAGTACTATACACAAAAAAACCTTTTCGGAAATGAGAGGAGGCCTGTGCTCAGCAGTGGGACATTTATAGACTGAAACTTTACTTTTTTTTTACAAAGAGAAGGCAGAAATTTGTCAACATATGTCACAAAATCTAAAGTCAAAAGGAGTTTTCCAAAAAACGGTATCAGCATCTTAATCAACGTACTGCCAAAAAGATTAAGAGAAGCTGATTTTGAGGATTATAAAAAAACAGAACAAGAGATGCTTGAACATACATTATAAACAATATACCAGAGAACTCATGAAGAGAAAAGGATATTAATGAAACTAGTACAAATTAGTAAACATAAAAAAATATTTGTGGTGGTTTTATTAGTTTCTACCAAATATATGACCAGCCCATTGCCACTTCAGCTTACTAACCCTTGACACTATGTCGGTTACTCTAGTGCGGATGTCATTACTACGGATTTTATCGCGCTGAGATACTCCGAGCCCTTCCCATGGCTCGCTGAGCAAATCTGGAGCTTCCTCCTGCGGTCTGCAGTGAAGGACTACGTCTCGGTTCCGTATGTTATTTATGGGCAACAAGCACTGGTTGTATACTTTTGTTTTGGGACATTTCGGCATAATCGACGAGAAGTTGTGACACAGTTTCCCCGAACGCTGCCTCGCCGAGTTGGATGCGTCGATTGACCTCTTGGTCGAAATTGGGACCTACCTAGTCGGACAATCTGACCTAGGTAGGTGTTATTATACTCTGCCGGACACCTATATCTACATAGCTAAAATATACATCATTACTAAATCTTAGATAAAATTAGTAATGACTGCTAGGAATGGACTAAATATGCAAATTAATAAAATCCGGTCTCTAAGTTCATATAGTCTTAGCAATATTACAATGGCTCTAACAACTTAAAATCGGCAAGCACCGGGAGCATATTGGACAACAGCGGAGCTTCTAAATGGCGGTTGAAAACCGATACTTCTAGTCTGAAGATGTTTCATTCTGTCATTTAAGAAAGGGGCGATAACGCTCTATTGAAGATCTATTATAGACCGACAGCCATTAATCTGCACCTTTGCATTAATAGGCTGTTTTCGAACCATTACAAATCGTTTTGACACCAGCAGCAGCATTGACGATTTCCAGCCACTAAATAAGCCGGTTTTCGAAAAAGCTTTAGTACGTACTGGGTCTGTATGCAGATTACGTTGGGAATATGTGTGTATCATGAGAAAGACTGGTACATTAAATATAATAGCGCGGTGCTCTCTTTAGCATTGTGAGATTGATATTCTGTTTAAAAAAGTGCTACGGTGAATGTATAGCAAGATTACCATAAAACCTTAAAACATCTTCATTCTGATTGTTAACCTATGTAGACCCTTACCGGCTTGCCCATTCACACTCGCCTGATAAATCTGGTTCGTCAATTTTCTTTCATCCATCTTCTCTAAGTGTACAAAAACCATCTAAGCATCCCTTTTGCTATCTTTGTCATTATGTCTTCTAACACACCTCAATGTTTCCTTATCATAATGTTCCACGATTTCTCCATCAAAACCACTCCAGGTATACTTCTCAAAATTCTCATTTCACAGCATTACTCTTATTTTCATGCTTCTTCTGCCATACCCTACATTCACTACCATACACAAGTGAGAGTACCAGTACTCCTCATGTACTGCCAGTACAAGTATATCTTATTCCAGTAAGAAATGAAAAATCTGGCTGGCTGTCTCAACACTACTATGCATAATGCAAATGTTGAATGAAATTAATGAAATAGTATTTTAGTATATATGAATTTTAAAACATTCTGTAATGTCCTTATTATTTCCCATATTTATGTCCAATATACATGTTTTTTTCAATGAATGGCACTGCACTATAGATTTTAATGTTATATAATTAAGATCTATATTGTTGTGCCTAATTTAATCATAATAACATAATTGGAATGTCATCCCATTCTTATGCTTTTGTAATGACTTTTGTCCCTCTGAACTACTACACATAGAATGAAGTGCGAAACAAAATTCCTCTAATTTTATTAACACTAAATATAGAAAGTTACCTAAATCTTCCGGAGGTTGAAGAGATTTCCCAGCACTCCATGTATTCATCAATGTGACAGATTTTCCCGTAGCCCAGCCAAGACCAGCCAAAGCTATTGAGAATGCCACCATACTAAAAGGATGCTGAAAAGAATAGATATTGTTTTCAATCACATCACATTAGGTCTCTATTGTCAAGATTTTCTAATGTTTTCGAAATGAAGAAAAGTTATCAAACGTATATTAACAACTGCTTCAATAACAAATATCTTAAGTGTTCTCCCCCAGTTCCTAACATTAATTTTGTCCACATTTCTGTTAAATCATGAAACTGCCTTACCCCTAATGTTGGATTTGTTGTTAAACTGAAGTCCAATATAACAACAGCTATGCCAATAATAAATCCCAAACATGTGCAAATCCAAATAATGTTCTGATCACCTGAAATAAATAAAAAATTGTAAAGCAGTAGATTTTTTTTTGTGTAATGTTTATAAATTAGATATTTCTTTTATTTAAATAATAATATGAAATGTAATAATTGTTGAATACTTTTTAGTCAATATTTACAATTTGATAGGATTTAGCAGTTGCAGTGGGTGAAAATCTGTTACAATAAGTTTCTGTGCAAAGGAAAGCAAAGCTTGTTATGTGTTTTTTATTACTTCTTAAATTATAGTTTAGAAAATTAATGTTTTTTAAATTCAAATACAAATAATAATGTAATTACATATTTTTCATAGATTTATTGCAAATTTATTTACTTTTATTCAATACAAGCTTTTAAATTAAGTATTAAGGTGGGCTTGGAATTGGTTCATACTGGTTCAAACTGTTCATGCATTTATCGGTTAAAAGATTAACAGGTAAAAAATTACACAAAACGGTTTAGATTACCAGTTACACATATTTAACCGGTTATGAAACAACCAGAAAATTTTAGATATTTTTTTAAGCAGCTGACTTTTTCAGTATGTCCATATCATTGATATACCAGAAACTTAAAATAGATGTAGACAATGTTCTATCAAAAATAAAATATTTATAAAAATATCAATATATTTAAAAAGGATTAGAAGATACACTTATTTTCATTAACTAGTAACATTGTGCCCATACATATGGCGGAATATAGATATTTGAATTCTTCAACAAGTTATATTTCTGAAAATGTTCATTTATTGTAGTCTCTAGTCAGCCTTATCATATATGAGTGTGATCAACAGACCACTAACAGTGGTTGTTCTACACAGCCATTTAAATTTTAAATTTGCTTTAACTGGTTAATTAAAATTAATCAGTTTTCAAGCCCTGGTATAAAAGTCATCAAAGTTCTTAGAATTAATGTCTTAATTCCTTTTGTTTCCTTCATAGTTACTTGTTTCCCTAAACTAAACAAGATAGCTCTGGGAATGCTAGACAATAATTATAATTTAATTATTACCTTTCATTTTTTTCTTTTGCATATCTGTAATACTTTTAATTGACTCCATTAGTTTTGGATTATGAGGATCAAGCTGTAAAGCCCTTGTGTAAGAGATAATTGCTTCATCAAATAAACCACTAGCAGCTTCAACTTCAGCTCGTCGGAAATAGCCCTTGAAATAAAGTGGACAATTAATCAGTCAGGAAAATGTTTTTTATTTATCTTTTAATTATATATTTTTAAGTGACAGGACAAGCTAACATTCATCTGATAGTAAGTGCAACATCTGCCCATAGCTAATTCTGTGTCAACCAGAACATTTGTGTAGCACAACACTGTGCCTATCCCCCAGAGACATCAGTTCTTAAGTCTCATATGCCCAGTAATTATCCTAGCTCTCAGTGCCCTTCAGACCGAAACAGTATCGTTTATACACTAAAGCTTCACAGCAGAATAACTGGATCTGCAGTGGTACCTACTTACAAGGATTTCTCCAAAGGAATGCTACCAACAATATATGTGATCATAACAGTAAGAACAAAACATCTTGCTTACCTTAGCCCATTGAGGTTGTAGTTTTACAGTTTCGTTTGCATCTTGGAGGGACAAATAATGTTGATCTAACTTCAAGAATGCAAATGACCTATTACTGTATAATACATAATTATTTGGATCCATTTTAATTGCATGGGTATAATGTATTACTGCTTCAATAAATTTTCCATCTTTTACACATTCATTACCTTTATTTTTAAGTTCTTCAACACTTGCAGGTTGAGTATCTTTTTTTGAATCGTCCATAATTTAAGGTTTGCTCTAATTAATTAATTTTAAAAATATCTTATACAACAATGTTCCTGACCAATTAAGATCATATAAGTATCCTAATTTAATTAAAAAAAAATTCGATATAGGTAAATATTCAGTAAACGCAGTGTTCATAGCAGAGACGTGACCAGGTTTTATTTGAAAAATCTACTTCTAATCTTATGAAAATCTACCAATTTTTTTAAATTTCTACTAATACATTCGCCGCATTGTAAAAGTGTTAGAACAATATAATTTTTGTTTGAAACGGATTATTTTTTCACCACTTTTTCACTTTGCTACTTTTGTCTATGTAATGTATGTGTAATCATTTTTATATATTTTCCGATCATGAGTGTTTATCCTATTAATATCTGAAAATATTCTTTTCACTTTTGCATTTGGTACAGACAGATACATGCTATATGTATCCACACATCACATTAAAATTATATAAAATATGATAAAATATAGATATCATCTATTGTTAGCTAAAGAAAGAAAGATGGTAAGGTCTTGGCCTTCGTGTTGTTTTTTGTCATAACTTAAAAATAGCGTAAAATAGGAATAACTCCCCTTTATTCAATTTTTTAATTAAGTTATTGAAAGTAAAATTTATAAAGTTTATTTTTATCGTCAAGTTGTAACTGTAATTCCTGTTCAATAAATTTAAAGTTCGTAAAGCTGCATAAAAGAAAAATTCTGTTCTAATTCTAATTGTATTTATTTATTTATGGAAAGAGTCTTAAACTATTTTCCAATGTCAAGTAACATATCCAGGTATACAATCTTCGAGCCGCAAGACCTCAAAATTTCGATCGACTGTAAAATGATAATTGACTTTTACTACAAATTTTGCTGGACTGGAGATAAAATGAAAAGTACAATTTTGGTATTGAATTGAATTTTCAAATAGCTATACACTTTTACGAGCGCTTGCTGCATAATAAACTATCAATATTAAACATCAACACTCACAATATACACAGAAATTACAAAATTCAATAAAAACACTACCGCCACTTTTCGAGTTGGCGCTAAAAGTTATTGTTATTTTTGTAAAACTACTATTATGAATAGAAATATATACATTAAATCATAATTTCTACCAAAAAAATACTATTACATTTTCCCACTACCAAAATATATTTTCCCCAATTCTACTAAAAACGTAGAAATTACTAAATCTGGTCACGCTGCACAGGTAGGTTGTCTTAATGTCTAACGATAAGACCACAGATTACTTTTTAATATATGGAAAGTTAAAACATCAATATTTTAAAATTTGTTTTAAACATTTAATTAGGTTGTCAGCTGTCCTTAATTGTTCCACAATAATAAGCTATTGTTCGTTTTTATTATAAACTATTATTAAAATTTTATCCTAAAAGTTGACACTAATGTAAGCTGTTTTAATTGGATAAATAGGAACGGCAGCAAACATTTCGTTGGCCCATCTTTCGTTCCTGATTTTTCGATAATAAGTAGCATTTGTTTTTTTTTTAATTTATAAACAACGAGCTGATGCCCGCGACTTCGTTCGCATGGATATAGGTTTTTTAAATATCATATGAGAACTATTTGATTTCCCGGGATAAAAAGCTATGTTCGTCTCCAGGATGCAAGCTATCTCTGTGACAAATTTTGTCAAGATCGGTGTAGCGGTTGGACCGTGAAAAGGTAAAAAACAGACAGAGGGACAGAGAGAGTTACTTTCGCATTTATAAATTAGTATGGAGTATGGATTATTAAAATGTTGGTCCTTAACTTGGCACTAATGGCAGCTATTTTAATTTAGCAACAATTATAACTAGCCTTGAGTCTTTTTGCGTAGATATACGTTCTTTAGTCCTTTCCTGCAAACCTACGAATAACAAATAAAATCTGCGTACTTTTTATCAAATATTCAAATTAGCAAAATAACGTTATATCTCCCGATACGCGCGATATAACAATATAACAAATGATGCGAATATAAAGGTAGAATTGTTTTAATTGAACAAACTATCAGAAGCTCCAAGGAATAAGAAAAAGAAAAATCAGCCAGTTGTGCCAACATAATTATTATAAATTAAGGGTTAAAATCTTAATAATTGGTTATGAAAATTATACATAAAACAATAAAGGCTAGCTAAAATTGCTGCTGAATTAAAACAGCTGCCATTAGTGCCATATTTATTTTATTTAGTTTATAAAAAAAAACAAATATTTTTTTTTAAATTAATATCGAATAATCAGGAGCGAACGATGGACAAACGAAGTGATTGCTGCCGTTTATCAATAGTTGCAACTTTTAAGCTATTTTTTTTGTAAAGAAGAATGTTATCGGATAATAGTTAATTATTGTCGAACAATTAATGCAACTGACGAACTAACGAAATTTTTTTAATTGTCGATTTTGTCGTCCTCGACCTTGTCGACCGCTTGGCGTAGTGGTTAGCGTACCTGACTTCTGCGCCGCCGGTGCTGGGTTTAACTCCCAGCCGGAGGCAACATTTTGTGCAAAAACAAATTGTTGCTTTTCGGGTCTATTTGTGTTGTGCATGTGAAATGTATGTTTGTAAAACGCACCCACGATACAGGAGAAAATCCTAAGGATAAAAGGATAGGATATACGTGACGGTAGGGGGCATAGAATAATAATTCTCTCTGGATACGGGCCGTATCTAGGAGCACCGCTTTCTGCATTTGAGAACGGAGCATCTTCTTTCTGTTATAATTATTATTGCATTTGCGCCGCATATTAACGTACCCACGACAAACGAGAAATCCTACTGAGGGGCATCGTTTTTAAAAAAAAAAAGAGTTCAAATAAAACTGCGTTTACCAGTGGTAAGTCCTATTGTGCATGCGCGACTATAATGATATTAAACATTAATTTTAATATTTGATAGAAAGTACGTAGATCTATGCAAAAAGATGTAGACGATGTAGAGTTGGCAAAGTTGTAAACAGATACTACTAGCGCTCTGATATTTCAGTAGGAACTAATCGTGGCGGGAACTTCAAATCCTTGCTGAATAAAGTTCAATTATCATTGTTTATATGTTATTTATGTGAGGAAAATAAAAGTAGGTAAATAACAATCTTTATCTCGAGTATTTCTTTATTTTAAAACGCTGCTGTAACATATTTATAACATTACATATTTAAAATATATTATTTATTGGAGCACAAAATTCATATACATACACTCGGCGTCAAAAAAATCGCACATCCGAAAAAAATAATTTAAATACTATTTTAACACAACAGGCCAATGGCAATGTTGTGGTTTGAGGGTATCATTCGAAAGGTAATTTCATTAGCTTTCAGGAATTTTAATTGAATTTTACTTTTATAACGAGACTAAAGAGAAATGAAAGAAAAAGACAGGGTATGTACAAATTTGCAAATTAATAATTTAACAAAAAAACTTAATAAATACAAAAAAAGTTCTTAAAACCTAGTGTTACCCCCCCTTGCCTTGATAACGGCTTCCATGCGATCTTTCATGGACCTTACAAGGATCGCGACAGCCTCTTGGGGTATTTGTTCCCACTCTTCAAGTACCGCATCTTGGAGCTCTTGAAGAGTGGCTGGAGCTGGATCTCGAGCGCGCACGCGCCGTTTTAGGTCATCCCAGAGATGTTCTATTGGGGTAAGGTCTGGACTTCGTGCTGGCCAATGCATAACAGGGATATCGACCTCCTGTAAATAATCCCGTACAATAGCCGCGGTGTGGCAACGAGCATTATCATGCATTAACATGAATCCATCACCGCCATAACCAGCATACGGGACCACATGTTCCTCCAGGATTTCAGTAATGTACCGACCAGCATTTAATGAACCTTGCCCACGGCCACCCCGAGTCCGGGAAACGCACACAAGTTCAGTTTTCCCGTCGACGGAAATGCCGCCCCAAAACATACACGAGCCACCCCCGTATTAAAACCGTAAACCTCTCCCCCTGTCTTCTGTAGACCCTTCTACGTCTGTCATTGCAGAAGAGACAGACCCTCGTCTCATCAGAGAAGAGTACGGTCCGCCACTGTTCTAGAGTCCACTCGCAATGATTGCGAGCAAACTCTAGGCGATCCCTGCGATGCTGTGCAGTAAGTTTTGGACCTTAAAGAGGTCTATGGGCTGTTAAACTCTTTTCGTATAACCTTCTTCTTATCGTAGAAACACTCACAGATGTTCTCCGAGTTGATCGAAGCTGTTGTTGCAACTCAACAGCATTTGTGAAACGGTTTCGTAAAGATGTCGTAACGATGATCTCTTTCTGATGTGCACCGTTTTCTTCCAGATCCCGGTTTTCTTACTTATGTATCCACCAGTCTGCTGAAAACGTTGGAACACCCGTCGAACTGAAAAACGGGACAGGTTCAACTGTCGAGCAACGTCACACTGCCGCATCCCCGACTGCAATAGAGCAATCACTTGAGCGGCTTCTTCAGAGCTGGTGTCCATCTTTACTTGTTCTTACTTGGGTTACTTGTTCACGTGTGTTCACTGCAAAGTCTAAATTACGACTGGCCCATATATCATCCAGATCGACCCTTTTATACCCTTTTTAGGTGGTGTAACTAGCGTCCTTACTAACGAGCATTTGACAGTGTTTATTTTTGACGCTCTATAATGATAAATGTTTTAATGATTTCATGATTTTTTTATTAATAATGTAAAGCTATTCAAATACCCATTTCAAACATACCAATATTTATATAAATATAATTCGTTTCTAACCATTACAGCCATTTTTCGCGCAAACTCAGAGAGGTGCGATTTTTGTGACGCTGAGTGTATATGAAATAAAAATCGGTAATTCAAAATAGCATGTATTCAAATTTTCATACATTATTATAAGACGCCGCACACTGAGAACAGAATGTTATTTATATAATACCAAATCTAAAATGACCATTAGTAGAAGTGATAATCGAGGTGATTGCAGAACATTATACTGAGTAATTTCTGTATTGAAATAATTAACTATGTCTATATATCCCGGACGTCAGTCTTAGCGAGATTAGTATGGCTCTCAAACAGCTCAAGAATGGCAAAGCGCCGGGCGAGGACGGAATTACAGAGGAGCTTCTGAAAGCGGGTGGAAAACCGATACTTTTAGTCCTTCAAAAGCTATTTAATTCCGTCATCCACGGCGGCGCTACGCCGGAAGCGTGGAGCAGAAGCGTGGTTGTCCTGTTCTTCAAGAAGGGCGATAATGCCCTCTTGAAGAACTATAGACCGATATCGAGAGTCGTTTTCGAGAGTCTTTACGAATCGTCCCGCAAGCAGACTTGACGACTTCCCACCTACCGAACAAGCCGGATTCCGAAAAGGCTTTAGTACCATAGACCACATACATACCTTTCGCCAGATTGTACAAAAGACCGATGAGTACAATCTCCCGCTATGTCTGGCGTATGTGGACTATGAGAAAGCCTTTGATTCCGTCGAAATGTGCTGCAGTGCTTGTATACCAATGCTACGATGGCTATCCGAGTACAGAACCAGAGTACGAAACCGATCCAATTGCAGAAAGGTGTAAGACAGGGTGATGTTATATCCCCGAAACTCTTCACCGCTGCATTGGAAGATGTCTTCAAGTTACTGGACTGGAAAGGATACGGTATCAACATCAATGGCGAATACATCACTCACCTTCGATTTGCTGACGACATAGTCATAATGGCAGAATCGCTGGAGGACCTTAGCGCTATGCTCAATGACCTCCATAGTGTCTCCCAACAGGTAGGTCTTAAGATGAACATGGACATGACGAAGATCATGTCTGACGTCCATGTCACACAAGGGCTATGCTCGGAGTTTATCTGCGAGATAAAATCCGTAACGATGTTATCCGCAGCAGAACTAGAATAACTGACATAGGCCTAAGGATTAGCAAGCTGAAGTGGCATTGGGCCGGCCATATAGCTCGTAGAACCGATAACCGTTGGGGTAGAAAGGTTCTCGAGTGGCAAACTCGTACCGGCAAACGCAGCGTAGGACGAACCCCCACTAGATGGAGCGACGACCGGCACGGTTTTGCGGGAAGTCGATGGATGCAGGTGGCTCAGGACCGTGTTTTGTGGCAATCTATGTAGTAATCTATGGGAGGCCTATGTACAACAGTGGACTGTAATAGGCTGAAATGATGATGATGACGATGATGAACTATGTCTAAAAAATTACCTTTGAATAAAAAGAGCAATACAATTTTTTTTCTAAATTTAAGCCTGTAATGACAACTCCAATCTTTTTATACCAATGTTTAAAATATAATACATATAAAATATTATATAAAATTTTTGTAATAATTTTCAAAAATTCTAAGATACCTGTGTTTACTTTTCAAAAGACTAACAAACCGGGTTATGCATATTGATGTGCGGTAACACAACTAACAATAAAAATTAAATACCTAATCTGATTCGGTGTCATTCACTTGGTGCGGTCTTAAGTCAGATCATTGTGATATTCTAGAATGGAAAATCATGGTGACATTATTTATTATCCACTCCACCATCTATCTGCAGCACAAGAAGATAAATGATTTTCAAACATTATTTGCAGCATATGCAAAATGTGATGTAGAGGCTAAGTGCTTCTTTTTGCTTTAAATATTCAATATCTTTTCTAATAAATACTAATATTGCTTTTTCGTACATCAATGCTGATCACGACATACATTCTAAAATGCAAGTCACATAGATTTAGACATTCTATATTTTTTTTCTTATAAGACTCGTTACAGAGTTATAAAGTATTAAAAAATAATACTTTTAGGTATTTATTCACAGGCTTTATTTAAAATTATACTTTGCTGTAGTTTTGCCCTTATTGATTCTATGAAAAGGTTAAGAACCAAAATACAAGGTCAAATATAAGATAGAAATTGAGATGTTAAAAGAATGTTTTGCTAGGTGCATAACATAGTTTTTTTATTGTTATGATTTATAACAATTATTATAATCTATTCCATAACACAGTCTACCTCTATGTCAAATTTCATAAATATCTTCATCTATTTGAGTGTAATTGAATAATAAACATTCAAACCTTTTTATGAGTAAGGTTATGAACCAGTTTATGACAATTACCAAATATGTTTCAAATGTTGTTCTCTGGCTAGTTTGAGGGCTAAAATATTTATAGTTTCTTAAAAATACTTAATAAAAAAGAGATTGCAAATATTTCTTATAAAAAACAAAGCTATTCATTTACATAGCAGTTTTAGCCAAATAGAAAATAATCTTTACCTTCTAAAAGATTCAATGATTCGAGATTCTTTTCAAATTCACCATTAGTCAGATCTAACTTTACACATATAATTAAAGGAAGTTTTGCTTCACTAAAATGTACCACAGGCAACTTGACCTGTACTTTTCGTCGTTTTGGGCAGTACAATTCTATCATACTGCCAATTTTTTTTTTATCAACATCACAGAATCCAATAACTTTATTGAGATTTTCGAGGCTCAGAGAGCGTACAAATTTTCTACCACTTTTTCCTGCATTCCAAACAGTAAATTGATTCCAGTTAGACAAAACATTACTTTCTAACCTCTGTAACTGAAGGAGTTGTATAGCTTTTCGTGAAATTGAAAATGTAGTAGCACATTCATGATAAGTATAAATAACTAAGTTTTCATCAACTCTGACTAAATTTCCACCTCTGTCAATGTGAGCATAAAAAAAAATAAGATCCTCTGGTGTACCTTGACCTGTCTCATCAAATCCACCTACATTTTCAAACACCGATCTATGGCAAAACCAAGTTGGCATAAGAATTGTAGGACCATAAGAAACATATATTTGTTGTTTAAGTTGTATAGGATCTAAGTTGTTAGCCCAACGAACCAACCGTGGAGTAGAATTTTCTGGTAACCTTGTAATTTTACTTCCAACAAGAGCATCTTCATTTGACTTTGCCAAATTCCACTGCAAAATAATCCTATTCTGGTGCATTAAATCGTCTATATCTTGAAAACATAAGAATTTACCAGTACTTTTCCTAACTGCACCGTTTTTGGCCGCGCCTACGCCTCTTGAGATTGGAGATCCCGTAATTATAAAATTAACTTGACGATGATTAAAATATTGCGCCCATTTCTGTAGGATTTCTTCCGTGCCATCATTGCTCCCATCGTTATAAACAACTATTTCTACTTTTGCCAGTGTTTCAAATATAGATTGCGATGCTACTGATGTCATACAATTATCTATCCATTTTTCACCATTATAGACCGGTATTATAATGGAAATATCCGCAGCCATAATTTAAATATTTATTTTTCATTTTACGACAGCCCACAGAACTTAGAATAGTCATTATTATTGCGAAATAAATAGAATTTTAAATCAAACCACTGAGACTAATGGGTAATTGGGCAACCAAAATAAACTTAACAACAACATTGCTCATAGATAATACGAACTCAAAGAGTATAGATACAACTATTTGTGTGGATGTAATTCTATCTAGGGCTGCCAAACGCGTTTTTTCTTTTATGTGTAAAGTTAGTTCCGCCAAAACTCCCGAATTATTTTACTATTTTTGTAGTTTTAACCAAAGGCAGATCACTAGAGTACCGTTACAGAAGACAACGCAAGAAGGAATTTATATTATATTTATATATATTTACATCCCGGTATATTTATAGGAAGTTTTTAGACTGCAGAGAGAAACAACCGTCGGCTTGATATGCCTGTGCCTGCTAGGATTAGGAGTGAGGCGTATTTATCGTAACAGCTGAATAAAACAGGTATCATAAAATCATACACCGTGACTGTGACTATCTAACTGAAAAAACAGTTCCTGTTCCACAAGATATCAAAATCCCCTACGTCGTCTATGGGATTTTGTCATAAGCTTCTCTCAATTCATGCGAGAGTACCCAGCAAGAATAAGATTTATAATGTTACATGTTAGAAAGAAGAAAGAAAGAGATATTTATTTGAAGCAATCACAAAAAAAAATATAGGTCACAATTTTCCAATTAATGAACATACAAAACAACATTAATAATTAAAAAAAAGGAACAACAATTTGGCAAATGCCATAAAACTTAAATTAAAGGAAAATAAAAAATAAAAAAATAATAATAATAAAACAAAAAAAAAGTGGTAAGATTATATATCCATTATATGTACATGGTGAAATGCTTCAAAAAGGAATGCCACTCAGGATATGCTAGGATGTATTAACCCAACACAACCTCGCCTTGATTTTCAGTGGCATCCTATATAATTATTTATATACTTACATAATATTTTTTTACACATAAATATATATATATATATATATATATATACACATACATACACATATATACATATGGTCATAAACACACTTACATGCACAAATATTAATATATAAATACTGATAATGCTAATTCTTTGCGGGCAGAAGGCTAGCGGTTTCCGGTTTCCAGTAGCAAAAAAAAATGATGTATCAAACAAAAATTTAAAAAAAAAATTTAAAATAACAATAAATAAACGCAAGCCCTATAAATACTGCGGGTGTGGAATGTAAAAAAAAAAAAAAACTATTTGACAAAATGAACGATGCGTAGTTTTACCTCGTCGCGAGCTCCGAATTCCGAGTAACTGAACATAGAACTAGTTACCGTCCTCTAAATTATTATTTACAGCTTATTATTATGCTTTACAGCACCCATGGTCACGGGAGGACTGAGGTGACAGATGTCCTGATGTCATAGTTAAAACCTGGGGTACCTTCAGCTTTTAATTATTATTTTTGGGTCCGATCTACGCAGAAAGAGCTAACTGTGTCTTGAAGTCTTGCAGTGGTATGCTTGGTTTTTGATTTAATTTTATTTATTATTGGATCCCAAGCTGGTGGTTATACCCAACCATCTTCTCTATTGAAATTAGGATGTTTTTTGATTTCAATAGCCTCGCGAATCATCCTTGGTAGGAATCGGTGTTCTTTTGCAAGGATCTGTGGTTTATCAAATCTGATGTAATGGTTGGGATGCTCTAGAACATGGTCACAGACTGCAGACTTCCTAGAACGACGATGCTTCACGTCAGCTATGTGTTCTTTTACGCGGGTTTTAATCGATCTTTTTGTTTGGCCTATGTAAGAGAGACCACATTCACAATCTAGCTTGTATACTCCTGCGTCCTGTAGAGGGATGTTGCACTTGACAGATGGTAAAAACTGACTTATCTTCTTCGGCGGCTTGAAGAATGTTTTTATGGAAGCCCGCTTCAAGATATAGCCAATCTTGTCCGTGACTCCTCTGAAATAAGGTAGAACAGCAGGCACACGCTCGACTGTGGCCGGTTTCACTCGGTCACTGCGACGTAGGCGCGGAACCCGAAGCTTGTTGCCAACGGTAGTCCATTTTAAGCATTCTTGCGCTATTAACGTAAGGTGTTACATGTGTATGTGGGGGTATTTTGAAACAAAAGCGGGTACACGCATTTTGACCACGCTGTATTAGTTTCCTTGAATGCGCAGAGTCTAGGACCCAACACCGCGTCAGCATAATTAAATTTAGCCAACACTAATGATTCACATAACTTAATCTGCACCTCTGTCTTTAATACATCCCTAATTCGGTACAGTACTTTTAGCCGGTAGAAGCAGTTTTTCGCAGTATTAATTATGTGTTTTTCAAACCGTAGATTCTCATCCATTAATATGCCCAGTTCCTTGCTTCGCTCACTCTTGCAATTTTTTTTTTTTTTTATAGAATAGGAGGCAAACGAGCAGGTGGCTCACGTGATGGTAAGTGATCACCGCCGCCCATGAACACCTACAATACCAGAGGAATAGCAGATGCGTTGCCGGCCTTTGAGAAAGGAATAGGCTCTTTTCTTGAAGGTCCCTAAGTCGTATCGGTCCGGAAAAACCGCTGACGGCAGAACATTCCATAAAGTGCAAGTGCGTGGCAGAAAATTCCGCGAAAAACGCACTGTGGTGGAATGCCAACCATCAAGGTGGTGACGATGGAATTTGAGGTTATGCCGTTTTTTATTGTTACTAATGGGCAAGTAGCCAAAACTTTATTTATCTGTATTTTAGTACCGAGTAGCATGTACTTTGTCTTATTGGGATTAAGCACTAGGGTATTTGCTTCAGACCAATCCGCGATACGACTTAAATCGTCATTTAATTACACTGTGTACACACTCTCTCAGCGTAGTAGAGTAGTCACAAGCTGTTTCATTTTCTCGTAGTTTAACACCTTAGTTAGAAAGAGAAGTGTATGACGTGAACATTAATGGGGATTGAATCCAGGAAACACGTTTAATATGGTAAGATGATTGGACGGCCTCTTTTACAAGCTTTTACAAGTCTCAGCGACCGGACCGTAATATATATGCCCTATAGTTACAGTACCTTTTAGTAGTATTCTTAATTTTTTTTGGTGTTGTGCTAAAAATATATTGCAAAATAATTACTTTAAATTCATTATTCTTAACTATTTTGTAAACATATCCACATAATAAATTATATGACAGTTATTACTAAAACATATGTATAGATAAAAAAGTAAATATGCGAAAGAAAACCCAATTTTAAATAGACTAAAATTTTTCTACAACTTGAATGCAACATTACTCAATAGCCATAGGCATTACGTCATTTGTGTCATCCAATTCGTAATTTTTTCCTGTTTGCTTCCCTTGTCTATATTTATATATTGTTCCTAATTTACTATGGGAATAAAAGAAGCTGTTATTTATTTAAGTAACGAATTAAATACTTATTTTGCTGGTCAAACAGTTAATGGAAGGATAGAATATGTTTTCGATAGTCCAAAAAAAGTTCGAGGTAAGTAAATATAATTAAAAATTCCACCTGTGAATCACAGTGTATACATAGTTTTTAAAAGGATTAGATGATAGGATTTATATGTTAATAAATGCAGTGTGGTTGTGGCGTAAGAGAAACTAATATTGGAACAGCATCTTTGATTTAAAATATACAATGCCGACCGGACAAAATTCAACTAAAGATAGTGATTCATGTAGACCTACAAAATATTGCTCATCTTTAGAATATGTAACATTAAATAGTAATTCCTTTTTTTTGTCAAGTGCCAAAATGTCAAGGTGTGGAAATTCAAGAGCAAACATTTTTGTATATAATTGACTGGATTGTCACTTTGTTATTTTAATGATGTTTTATATCATATATATAGATTTCTCAATAGAACAAAAATTTGATTCAAGATCATAGTGAATAGACATCACAATAAACCTGTGTCACTTCTTCTTCTTCTCTTAAATTGATGGCTCCATCATTTCACTGATGATTATTTGCCAATGTCAAGGTTGAAGAATACAAGGGAAAGTTTGATTAAAATGGAAAAAAAATGTTTTTGATCTTCAGTAACACAGTCTTGTTGAGTACTGTAAAAAAGGGGGAAAACATAAAATTTTATAGTTCAGTTAATTATTAAAAGTTAAAATATAAACATATAACAGAGGTAGAGACATAAACACATAAATATACATATACCTAAAAGTCACATAAGATTGATATTGTTAATCATACTTTAATGTGTTTAATCCTTAAAAATTTTGCTAAAACATTGACAAATGGGGTATTTGTTAAGGTTATTATTAAAGGAACATTAGCAGGGTGAGGGATATTGGAGGGTAGCAATTCATATAGAGGGACAGACAAGCATTGTTAGCTACTGTAATTATTGGGCATGTTAGCTAGTGTAATTATTAAGAATTGATGTCACAGGGTGACTGTTGCAGTGTGGTGCCATTCAGAAATGTTTTGGGTGACACAGTATTTGTTGTGGGCAGACATTTATTAATCAGGTGAACTTGCACATTGAATGTGAATTTGCACATTTAATCACTTAAGGGGGTTAAATAAATGCCTAACTATTCATCAGAAACAGAAAATAAACTGATATTTGTAGTGCTCCCATAAGTGCAGTAAGTAATTTAGTGTTCAGGGCTCAATCAGGCGCTCAATGAAAACCGCTCAAAATATTTTATAATAAATGTCTAAAATTCTTTGTTCCATCTTAGTTATTTTTTGATAATATCTTCAATATGTGATTAACTTTTAACCAGTGGTACATATACATAAATATGTATTACCTCCACAGTATATATAACAAAGGTTAATAATAAATATTTTTTTATTTGAATTTTTTTATAGGTATTCATGTCAAATTCAAGGGAGAAGCACATACAGAATGGTCCGAAAGTAAACAAGAAGAAGATGATCAGGGCAAGACTCAAACATCAGAGGTTATGCATACAGGAAATGAAGAATATTTTCAAATATCCTACTATTTACTTGGAAGTAGTAACGGTAAAAATTTAATTGCAGTGCTCACCATTTGTTCACCCTTAGTATGTTTACCATTTTTTCAATTATGCATGCCATAAAAAATAGATAATGAATTATTTGTTTACATTGGATATTGAACTTGGAGTTAAAAATTGAGTAAGGAATGTAATAAAGAGTTAAGTGACTTGGGATCAGTTGGCAGTGCTGGCATCATAAAAATTGATAACTGCAACTTTAAATGCTGATTTACCACCTGCTCAGCAATGAAAAGGAAATATTGTGAGGAAATCTGCATGCTATAAAAATAAAAATTATTAAGAGAGCATAATGTAGAATGTAGTCTACATTAATACTTTTTATTCAGCATTGGACAGCAGTGGTGGTTTCATGTGCATTGTAAACAAACAAGCTTTGTTTACTTTCATACTAAAAACATTAAATTTTTGTATCACTAATATTTTATTGCAGGTAGTGAGATAGAAATTCCAGCTGGAAAGCAAGTGTACAATTTCACATGTGCATTACCACCAGTGTTGCCATCTTCTTTTGAAGGCCAGTATGGCCATGTTAGGTACACCATTAAAGTGACATTGGATCGTCCTTGGAAATTTGATCAAGAGACAAAAATAGCTTTTACAGTCATTAACACTCTGGATCTAAATCTCAATCCTTCTTACAAGGTAAAGCAACGGAGATTGCTATGTTAATCTTGTTTATTATTAGATATATCAGATTATCTGGCCATTGTACTGCAGGTTGTGAGATTGAATCCCAATTATAGCCAATGTTTGTTGTACTTTGTACAAAAACAAATTGTTGGTTTTTAGGTTTGGTTGGTTGTGATAGTTCCTGTTTTTCAGTACTTTATTAATTTACCTCCAATCTTATTGCATTAGTGTTACAGCAGGTGTTAAGACAAGGATAGCTTCTGACAGTATTCTGAAATTGTCGCCATTTTAGAAAAAAGGTGTCTGCCAACAGGTTACCTACTGAGGTTTCTAGAGAGGCAACTAAGCTATTGTATGGACAGCCTTTATTTGTGCATAGTAACCCCATAATATGCAATTCTGTCACCATTCTTCTTGTGGGAATTACCAAAATCACAGCAACATAGTTCTCCACCTGTCCCATCTTGTTCCTACGGGGCTAAGAGTAGGTTTATGGCTTGTGTCTACCCCTTGTATGACAAAAGGCATGACTATGTCTGTGTATGTTTATGTTGATTGCTTAGGAGGAAATCATCATGAGTTTATTATAAGTATGACCAATTTGAATTATTCTTTTTCATATATTATTCATAATAATCATATATTATTGTAGAATAACTATGTATATAGGATTCGGTTGTAGTAGAGACTAAAAGGTTACTTTATGTGCATGGGACAAATATTTGCTGGTCTGGGTGTTTGTAAATAAATCCACATTACAAGGGAAAGCCTAAGAGAATCTACCACCCCATCCCATCACGTGGGTGTCGTAAAAGTCGACAGAGAAATTAAAACCAGGAGATGGGCAGGAACATCTGAATAAATAAACTGCGGTTGCCAACCCGCCTGCCGAGCGTGGCGACTGGCAAAATCCCTCCAATATGAGAGCTACAAACTTTTTGTGGCTATCTTTGGGGGAGGCCTATGTTCAGCAGTGGACTTATGATAGGCTGAAACGACGACGACGACAAGGGAAATCTAATTGAGTTTTAAAGAAGAAAAAAGATCGTCTGTATATCTATACTGAATATGGTTGAAGAGTTTGTTTGTTTTTTTTTTTGAAAGTGCTAATCTCTGGAATTACTAGTAGGATTTGAAAAACTTTTTTTGGCATTGATAGCCCAATTATTGAGGAAGAGTATAGGCCATTTAACATCACACTTTCTTCAATATTTTAAATTAAACGGCGAGTGAAACCGCGGGGCACAGCTAGTAAAATAATTCATCCTTAAATAGCCTAGTGGCTGTGCCACATCTTGATTAATGTAGATAATTATAAAAAAATGTAACAAATATTTCCATTTTAGGAACCAATACACATGCAAATGGAAAAGACATTCTGCTGTTTCTGTTGTACTTCTCTCCCCTTGTCAGTAGACGTGAGGGCTCCTGTTTCGGGCTATTGTCCGGGACAAGTGATACCAATTCAAATAGATGTCGAAAACAAGAGTAATGTGCAACTCAATCTGGTCAAATTATTCTTGAGAAAGGTAAGGTATGGTGGTATTTAACAATTTTTACAAGACAAGCACTACGCCTACAATTGCTTATACAGTGGTCTGTACACAGAGCCTATCTAAAGAAGGACATTCACATATATCATACACATATCGCCTTTAGAGAATCTCCACATCTCATCCCATGGTCGTCGTAAAAGTCGACAGAGGGAAAATTAAAACCAGAAAATGAGCAACAGCATCTTCCTGGAACATCTGAATAAATAAATCGCGGTTGTCAACCCGCCTGCCGAGCGTGGCAAAATCCCCCAAAATATGAGCTACAATATTTTGTTGCAATCAATGGGGGAGGCTTATGTTCAGCAGTGGACTAGTAATAGGCTTAAATGATGACGATGATGACACAAATTATAGACAAACTATATTTCAACTAACATTATGCATTGATTGAAATTATATTTGTGAATTTTATCGTGTTTAATTTTTATTTTGTGTTGCGTACAATCCTGGCGTGAACACGGGTGCTACAAGTGCATGAAACATTGATAAATTCAAATTTCAAATGATAAAATCAGTAAATGTTGCTTTATTAAAACTATTTTATTTTTTTTCAAATTCATGCTGCTTTTTATTTTTCTGGTAACAACTACTCGGCTATGCCTCATTCTACGAGTTATGTTACCGGCCCATTGCCACTTCAGCTTGCTGACCCTGGCGGCGACCCCGTAGGGCCTGGGGGTGCCCGAGCCTCTTCAATGTTAATATCAGTCTGGCAGAGCCCCCCCAATCTTTGATTGTATATTAAATATATATTAAATTACTATTTGTGATAATATATTAAAATACTCGTAAAGAGCCACGTTCGACAATTTTCAATTGCATTCGTTTATTATTCCAAATGTACTATCATTTTTAAATTGTTTCACAAAACAGACTATTCCATGGAAAATTGTGGTGAATTATTTTGGCGATAAACCTTAAATTAACCTCGGTAAAAGATCATTCAGTTCTTTTCGTCGATTGAAGACGTACTTGCGTTCTACCATGACCCAGAATAAACTCAACAACATAGCAGTTCTCAACGCCCATCAAACTGTTTTGGATAGTCTGAACTTTGGATCTCTGGTTAACCTATTCATAATGCGCAGCCCAGTGCGTCGTTTAACATATTTCAATTAAATAAAAATTAATTAATAAATATGAAATAATTAATGCAATTAATAATTTCAATTCTCAATAAAAAAAATGTCTGTAAAATGAATGAAAATATCTATTATAAATTTAATTCATCAATTTATCAACACGTAAACGTCTGTGGCGACGTGGTTTGCCACCCATCACGTCTCGTTTCCCACGGGGCGAAAAGTGGACTACGTGTGTGGCCTACCTATACCTTATATGGGAAAAAGGCGTGAGTGTATGTAAACGATAGTTGATTTCATTTAAAAAGCTACTTTATGTCTTGGGCATAAGATGAAATTTGTAATTATTTTGACAGATCGAGGACGCTGGAAGTTGTTTTGTATGTATCTTGGGTTTTTGGATGTCAATGGTTTCCAATATTATTATTAATTAATATAAGTTACAAGTAAGTTCTGACACCGTATGTTTATATGGTCAATGGTCATATGAAAATGAGGTTAAGTGAGTGTTACAGAGTTTATCATCAACTTTTATGAATGTTATTACATGCACTACACACTACACTACACTACTTTACAAATTAGTACAAGGAAGGTTTTTTGTTTGAATGCTTTATTTGAAATTCTGGTCATCAGAATCATCAACATCAGCCACACATATTTAAGTCACTAAAAATTGGTATTTCAGATAGTGACATACAGAGCGACGTCGCCTTATACTGTAACAAGAAAAACAAAGGATGTCATATTGACCATTCAGCAAGGCCCGGTACAAGCTGGCGTTACAAAGATGTGGAATCTTACACTAGAAGTGCCGCCTTTGCCACCGTCTAATCTCGTCAATTGCAGCATAATCGATTTAGATTATGATTTAAAGGTTTTAGTCTTTTATCATAATTTATAATAGTGTAATAAGGAAAATAAGAAATTATCTAAGATAGAACCATGGTAGCGGGTGGCACCATAGGTGGATCGAGGGTGTCAACCCGTGACTGAAAACTGAAAATAAAAACCACATACAGTCATTTTCGTGGCTCTATGGCGCCGTAGTGGGTTCCTTTATAATCGACATTGCTTGTTGCGTTTTTCGCTAAGTATTTATTAAGTCTCAATTATGTTTGTTTCAATACTCCACTTTGGGGACCACAAACCGAATGGTCAACCACTGGCGGGTGGCACCCGGTCCGGGCCCGTTTCAACGCCCTCCCTTGGCTACGCCACCGGTAGCTTAACAATTGCAATTTATTGTTAGCAATTAGATGTGCGGTGGCGGCCTAAGAGAATCTACCACCCCATCACATCCCGTGGGTGTCGTAAAAGTCGACAGAGGGAAATTAAAACCAGTAGATGGGCAGCAGCATCTACCTGGAACATCTGAATAAATAAACTGCGGTTGCCAACCCGCCTGCCAAGCGTGGCAACTATGGCAAAATCCCTCCAATAAGAGAGCTACAAACTTTTGTGGCTATCTATGGGGGAGGCCTATGTTCAGCAGTGGACTTGTGATAGGCTGAAACGACGACGACGACGATGGGGGGAGGCCTATGTTCAGCGGTGGACCGGTCATGGGTTGAAATGATGATGATAAATCAGAAGTGAAGTATTAATAAATATTAGCAGAGCCTAAAATTATTGCCTTTTACATTAAAACAATGTAATACAATTACCGTCTGTTGGCGGCGTACCGGAATCTACTACCCGGAAACTCGTCCCTTGGATTGTAAAGACTGAGGTCAGTGGAGAATAATATTGTAACCTAAGGACGAAGATCAGGGACGTGCAGTTAACATCTTTAGTACCGCGATCAACAATTTGCGGTTACAGCAAATGTTCCTGACACGGGAGAGGCCTATGTGGATTTCCTGCAGGCTGATGATGATGATGAAAGCATTTACATAATCTAAGGTTAAAGCCGTAGCCGGTAGGAGACATGGTAACGCCGGGAACGTTATATTTCATAGTACGCGAGTGACTTCCTGTGCAGGAATCCGTCTAGGTAGGTACCACTCCAGGGCCAGTTATTTTGCCGCAATGCAGTAGTGTGCAAACATTACAGTGTTTCAGTCTGAAGAGCACTGTGAGCAAGTGTAATCACTGCGCATATGAGACTTAAAACCTGATGTTTCAGAGTAATTGTGCAGACGTTCCACTTAGTATCAGGTTAACGTTTTGCTCGCCTCATCACTTTAACCAATAAAAAAAAAAACATTTTTTCATCAATTTAGTCTCATATGTCTAGTAATTTTACTAGCATTGCCCTTCAAACCAGAAAAAAAAGAAGTGCTTGCTGGACTGTTTGATGGCAGAATAACTGACACTGTGGTGGTACCTCAACAAATCTCTTTAGGCATAAGACCAGTAAAATTTATATAAAAAAATACTGTAATGAATGCAACTGTAAACTTTCTGTCTTCGTCTTCAGTCGTCAGTAAAAATTCGACTACTGGATAAAGGCAACTTCCAAATTAGGTCGATTTGCCATAATCTCATCACTTCTGATCTGATACGTCGAATCAAGGAGCATTATCATGAGTTATTGACTCTACGACAGACAGCCGCCGAGTGATGTCTGATGACGTGGGTGCTCTTTAAAAGCGATGTAATATACGCCCCTACACATTTTGCATGCTGTTTTAAATTTACTTTCTTCACTTATTATAATTGAGATGGTTGATTCGCCATCGATCGTCGGCCGTGATTTTAATGTATGTTAATAAACATTTCCTTTAATCGACTTTCACGAACCCGAGGGATTATTTTGCAGGCAGAATGTGAGGTGTCAGGAATGCATTTCAACATGAAAGATAAGAAGTATATAACAATTGGAACTGTGCCATTAGTGGGCATGAGTGGACAGAGTTTTCCTTCAGCGCCTACGCCGGATGATTTTGCTCAAAATCAGCCTGCCGTGTTGCCTGTTAGCCCAGGACAGCCAGCAAACGTGAGTACATTTAAGTTATTCGATGTCCAATGACCTGTAGTAAAATTTCTAGAGTTTTTTATTATTCACAATATAGACAATAAAATTGGCGACTCGGTTTGAGCAGTGGCTAAACGCTTGTTTGCAGTACGGGTTGCGGGTTGGAATTCCGAGCAGGGCATTATTAGGTTTTTGTGCATGTGAAATTCGTCTATGTAAAACACACCCGCGATACAGAAGAGATCACAGTGTAAGATTACTGCTATTTAAGGAATGTTTATTTAAGGGTTGTACCATACTCAGGGTTACTTAACTCAAGAGTATGGTTAAACCGATAAAATTTCTATATTTATTTTTATTGAACATATTGACGAGACGAGCAAAACTTTCAACTGATGTTAAGTGCAACGACTGCCCATAACAGATACTGTGTCACTTAGAATATTCTGTCCAAGTCACATATGCCCAGTGATTACACTAGCTCCTTTCAGACTAAAACACAGTAATGTTTGCACACTGTTTCATGGCATAATGAATAACTGGCCCTGGGATGTTACCTACCTAGACGGATTCCTTTAAGAAATCCGTCTAGGTAGGCATCACAGGAATCCTACCACCGGTATCATATCTTTAAATAACTTACGTTGTTTAAATTAATTTTACGATGAATTGATTACTGAAATTACATTTTTATAAATATAGATACCGTCATCGTCTGGTGGCGATGCGGCGCCTGGGGGTTGGGTGGCCCCGGGTTCAGTGCCTGGGCAACCGCCTTATCAAACACTTTATCCTACTTTATGTGAGTATAGTTTAATAGAATTGAGTTTGGTTACTGAAATTTCACCACTCATAGTCTTTACACCACAAGTTTGCAACGCTTTATAAGTGTATATAGTTCAAAGGTTCAGAAATGTGTACCTAAATAAATGTTATTCTAAAATTTCAATACCTGCTAATATTTTTTAATAACTTCATCATCATCATTTCAGCCTTTCACTAGTCCACTGCTGAACATAGACCTCCCCCATAGATAGCCACAAAAGTTTATAGCTCTTATTTTGAGGGGGTTTCTGTGTTATGGGTCGCGGGTTAGATTCCCGCACGGGACAAGATGTGTACGAGCTACCTAGTTGTTTCGGGTCTATGTATTTCTTTGTGAAAGTGCGATCTGTCTCTAAACCATACGATACATAGGTTCTGTATATTTTTTAAAACATAAAACGAATATGTAGAGGGCTGACTCCATTACCGTTACAGAAAAAAAGAGGGGTCGTATTCTCCGCTATGTGACGTTTTACTTCAAGCATTTTGTAATATAGACCATGTGCTTACTTCAATCTGTAACTAGATAATGATCTAGTATTAGAGAGTTTAAAGGCTTCAGAGAATCTATCACCCCATCTCATCTCGTGGGTGTCGTAAAAGTCGGGAGAGTCGGGGAAACCAGAACATCGGAATAAATAAACTGCGGTTGCCAACCCGCCTGTCAAGCGCGACATCTATGGCAAAATCCTCCCAAAACGAGAGCTACAAACTTTTGTGGCAATCAATAAGGGTGGCCTATGTTCAGCAGTGGACTAGTGATAGGCTGAAATGATGATGACGACGATGATGAGGAAAATATTGAAATGTGTCCGAAATTTTATTTACAGCGGTACCTGTGTATAAGGAATCACCATACGCCGCGCGCACTATCCAAGACCGCGGCGACAGTAACTACGTGACCATAGCTGGTCCGGCTAATTTCGCCCCTTACTATCCCACATACGCAGCTGTCCAACCTCCGCCATTACCGCAATAAAATCCTAGCATTTATATAATCCAGTGAAATTGAATATATATTTTAAATATTGTCATAATGGCAACATTTATTCGCAATACTGAATTGATATTGTTTTTTAACTATGACTTAGAGCTATAGTTTCGTTAGCGTGAAATTGTTAATATTGTGAGAAAAAAAGGTCAGGAAAAGTTTTTATAAAATTGGTTGGTATTAAATATTATTAGTTCGAATGATCTGATAACAATTAGTTCTTCGATACGGCATTTAAGAGGTTTCATAAACTAACAAGCTCAAAATAAATTATAAGATTTAATTGTAACATTATTAGTTTGAATAAACTGTAACGTGAGCTCCTGCTCTTTTGCCCCCTGTTCTATAAAATCTTCCGATCTTCCGATATTACTAACTTTGTTAGAAATATGTAAGCGGTTTTAACATATTTCTCGCAAATGGCGTAAAATAATTAAAAGTAAAATTTTGCAGCTACCTGTTTAAGAGTGCCAAAGTAATAATAAAATAGCGTTTTAATAATGTCCTTTTCAATTTTGGTTTGAACCATTTCTTTGGGCGCGATGAGAGTAAGTTTCAAGGTAGCATTTGATTGCAACGTTTCTGTACGTAATGTTTGTGACGCAAAAGAGGACGGAAAATGGCTACTTGGCTAAAGAGAGAAAAAGAGAGAACTATGGTACATACGTTGCCGGGATCGTTTTTGTTCTTAATTAAAATTTGTTGAAGTGACGTTTCTTTAAGCCCGTGTATAATAATGGTGTGATTGGGATCATGTGATGATGACATGTGGTGACAGCGTAAGAAAATCTGTCACCGCCATTTCATCATCCCGTGAATGTCGCATTAGTCGACTAGCGGAAGTGACTGGAGAACTTACGACTTCCTACAGGTGGCTGTACGACTTCCTACAGGTGGCTGTATACCACCTTTAAAATGTTATATCAATAATTTTCAGACAAAGATCACATTTTTGTTACAAGCTTTTTTTATGACGCGTATCTCCAGCTGTGGACTTCAAATGTTGCTAGAGCTATAGTACTCGTCAAAATAAATCTAACGAACCCAAACATGACTGTGCTATCTTCCGTCCAACTCCGGCACCATCATTAGACCTGCTCCATGGTACCATATTATTGCATTATCACCGAAGCTACGTAGAATTGCCAAAGTGTAGCTCAATCGGACATCGGAAAGTAGATCAAAATTGGCTTACTAGAATTGAATCGGAAATACATACGAAGTAAGCATGTTAAATAAAAGCTTGTTAAAATACCCAAAGCGGTGACGGGCTGCAGCGTCTGAGGTGCAAGACCTATATATATAGTATATATATATAGTACTGCAATGGCTATTCACTAAGCTTCCAGAGAATGATGATTGTATGAAGTTCCCGGTTCCCCTTCAGGATGACGACCACGGCGACAACTTCCTAATAACAGACAAAAGCTATAAACTGTGCATATATTATAGTGATACAAAGATACGCGATAGCCCAGAGGCACTCACTCGTCCTAACCTACCCACGCACGATGCGCTCTCATTCGATAAGACCGAGAATAGGATAGTTCATGTTTAAACAAATTTATCATATGGGTTTATTCATTTTTTTAACCTTTATTAACATTGTATATTTGTATCGAGTATAAAAAAGTGGTTTACCAAATGCTTTTTAAAATAATGAAGGGAAATAATTCGATTATAAAAAGCTTTGTGCATGTGAACATTTTCAGATATTACTATTATACTCGTATTTAATCGCGTATGCTAATAAGTAATCTCGTATTCTAATACTTTTTTTACAAATGTATCGACACTATAGTATAATTAAATAAAGTAGTAATATTATTTTACACATTTTTACGTTTTTATATAATGTTATTGCTTTTTCACCAAAATATATTATTTAGTAATAAAGACTTTTTTATTTTTTTACTAATCCCTTCTGAAGAAACCATGTGATTTGGTCAGCGTGCTTCTTCATACTAAGTAACATACGGCCCGTTGTCCTATTTCGTAGTGACCTTTTAAATTTGAGAGTTGCGGATTCGAAACCCGCTGGGTGAAACTTATGATAATTTTGATGTTTCTACACAAGTCAATTATGTTAAAAATAGTACAAATTATTGTGCAATTATAAAAAAAATTAATTTACACCGAAATAAATGGGTGTAAGGAACACTCCACAATTTTTTTCTTGTCATATGAGACATAAATATAAGAATGTATTTACTACGTGTGGTCGTGGCAAGGATTGAGTGAAATATTGAATATCTAATGATGATGATGATAAGTGTGCGAGGGTACCGACACGGTTAACTTTTTACTTTCGCACTTTGCTTTGCCACATGGAACACTGGCCCTTTAACCGGACGATGAAGAGAGCTCGCTGATGTAGGTGCTAAACGTCGGGTAAGTGTCGCATTTTTACAAGAAACTCGTTGAACGAACTTCAAGCTCCGTAACATCGGACACGATGTTTCTAGATGTTTTAGCAATTAGAATCTGTGACAGTAAACACCTGGCCGCCGAGCTTCAGCATGTCAAGCAAGTTTTGCAAGACAACAAGCTTCGGGTTCCGCGCGCCTTCGTCGCAGTGACCCGAGTGAAGCCGGCCACAGTCGAGCGTGTACCTGCAGTCCTACCATATGTCAGAGGAGTCACAGACAAGATTGGCTATATCTTGAAGCGGGCTTTCATAAGAACATTTTTCAAGCCGCCGAAGAAGATAAGTCAGTTTTTACCATCTGTCAAGTGTAACATCCCTCTACAAGATGCAGGAGTATACAAGCTGGATTGTGAATGTGGTTTCTCTTACATAGGGCAAACAAAAAGATCAGTTAAAACCCGCGTAAAAGAACATATAGCTGATGTGAAGCATCGTCGCTCCAGGAAGACTGCAGTCTGTGACCCTGTTCTGGATCATCCCAGCCATTACATCAGATTTGATAAACCACAAATCCTCGCAAAAGAACACCGATTCCTACCAAAGATGATTCGCGAGGCTATTGAAATTAAAAAACATCCTAATTTTAATAAAGAAGATGGTTGGGTATTTGCCACCAGCTTGGGATCCTATAATTAAAAAAATTAAATCAAAAACCAAGCATACCACTGCAAGACTTCAAGACACAGTGAGCTCTTTCTGCGTAGATCGGACCAAGAATAATAATTAAAAGCTGAAGGTACTCCGGGTTAACTATGACATCGGGATATCTGTCACCTCAGTCCCCCCGTGACCATGGGTGCTGTAAAGCACTCCCAACGTCGGGTTATAAATAAATAATAAAATTAAATGCGATAAAATCCGTAAAATTAGTTTCATTTAAATGTGTAGTGTTCGCGTAAATATAAGAAATCATTATCGGACACGGGACAAGTTTCTGTACACCAGATCACCAACGGGGAGAAATGGTATCGCTGTGGTACCATCCAAGGATTATCAAAATAGCCTGCTTTACGTCTACAGATTTTCAGACCGACTTATGCTTGTGAAGGTCCTGATTGAGGGAGAACTCATTCGTCTCATCTGCGCCTACACAGCGCAAAGCGGCTGCATTGAGTCTGAGAAAGATACATTTTGGTTGGCGTGTGAGGAAGTTATCCAAAAATCGAGCTCTAGATCAGAGATAAACTTTGTCACGCGGTAAAAATAGGCCGACCACTTGACTGCCCCGTGCGGCATGGCATCTAGCTGATATGAGCATGAGCTGTTCGACAGTTATCCAACTCATCAGAGTAATGATTTTCTCAGTGATCGCATCATCAAAACTGACCAAATTTATTTGTGACCAACCCTAAAGTAACTTATTTCTAGTAAAAAAGATATTTTTTTGGAGACGTTAAAATAATAATGCATTTTCTTAAGGACTTAAGATATTAAGAGAAAAATTCAAGCTGCCATGAACTAAAATAGTAACGACCAAAATTCAATCCGCACAACCGCTAATTTCTGCAGTTTTTCAGATTTGACGCAGGAACCCTATTTATATATATTATATTTCCCAAATGAAAAATAAGGTTAGTTTGCTCTGTGAAGTCTTCTACCTGCTAATGAAAGTCCCGTCTAAATTGATTCAGACGTTTGGGATATTAACCCGGCCAAGAAACACAGACGAAGACATATTTTTAAAAACGCGTTTGAGTTTTTATACTCTGCAAACTACCACATGAGAAGAAAAATCTTTATTGAGGATTCACAGGCGGACGCTACAATTTTATTTCTTTTTATAGATAAGCATACAGGTATTATTAAAAAAAATAAACCAAAATATTTTAGTCAGCGGAAATACGACATTCATTTATTGATGCGAATCTGGGTGACCGAGACAGTTCCTTTGCAGTGGAAAGGACTGTTAGATAAAGTTCCATAAAAAGAAGGCATGTGACTACTAGCGCGGCATCACTATACAAGCTATTGCAGCTAAACTAAAACCAAAATATTACTAATTCGACTGTCACCACACATGGAAAAGACGCTGTGAATAGAACAAGCTGGTTTCTGTTCTAGTTAAAAATTCTCATGGAGCAGTGTGTCGAATAGTAGAACGAAGTGACGTTTGTGGAGTAAGTTATAATAAATAGGCCATGATCTCAGCAACACTAAGTTTCATTTAAAACTACTTTAGGGCGATCGAAATTAGTGACATGAAATTAATTTCAATATCCATGAAATAAGTTTCGTAATGTTAATCACATTCTATGAAATAAGTTGCATGCCACTAATTTCGTAATATTCAACCAATTTCTTATTTATTATACGTAGTTCTTAACCGTTATATGTACTGAAGTTATGAAGGTCATAAGCGTTCGTTTTTTTTAAATAAAAAACGATGCCCCCACAACAGGATTTCTCCTGTACCGTGGGTGCGTTTTATAGACAAATTTCACATACATAACTTAACCATTTGTTTTTGCAAAAATGTTGACACTGTCAGGGATTTCAACCCAGGACCTGCAGCGCAGAAGTCAGGTACTCTGTTCACTACGCCAAGTGGTCATCGACTTGTTTGTTGTTGTTGTTGTCCTAAGATACCTTGGAGGTACCTAGGTGACAAGTTTTCGCATGTCTGGCTGTGAGCAATAAGCCTCATCCCAACGAGTCTAATTGTCTTCAGCTAAGTTTCCAGCGAACCTCCACGAGGTTATAGGCCTACCGCGATTTGCCACTGGGCTGCTTCTCTAACGTGGTGGCCGCTGGATATCCCTCTATGTAGGAATTTGTCTAGGTAGGTAGGTCTGTCTATGTCAGTGCCAGTTATTTTGCCGTGAAGCAGTAGTGTGCAAACATTACGGTTTTTTGGTCTGAAGGGCACAGAGCTAGCGTAATCACTGGGCATATGAGACTTTAGAACTGATGTCTCGGAGTGACGGGTGTTGTGCGCGAAACTGTTTTAGTTTCATAAAAACAATGCATTCATTAAGAAATTTGAAATTTTAACGTGAAACATGCCACTAATATCGTAATATAAATCACGCTTAGCACAAACTTTTTAATGTTTATCTTTTAATTTAAAAAAACCTGCTAAAAAGTGTCGGCTAAATTCAATAATTATCTGTTTAAGTGAGAATGTTTTATTAAATGAAGTAATATTACGTTTAATGTGTAGGTTTTAATGTATAATTTCTTTGCACAGTTGGTACATAATAAAATTATTTAGTTTCGTGATTTTGATTTTACTTCACACTGTTCATATAATGTAAGATATAACTACCTAACGCAAATTAATATTTAAGTAGTAATTCAATAAGCTTGAGTTACATATATAAAAAGAATTTTTAGTGGCTGCTTTAGGTGAATATATTTACAGTTTTATAAGTATCAATAAGGTTAAGGACTATGTGAACTGTCATAAGTTTTATAAATTTGCTGGACCATGATTGCTGAATCAGTATAGTACAGGTATTTCATTGCCGAATATCATTGTTAATGAATAATAATTATTGTATTAACTTATTATAAATATTTCTTTAAACAAATTGTTTGAATATATATTGCACTTTGCAGATTTCGTATAAATACTTCTCATATCCGAATGCTTTTCTTTTAGGCATTTATAATCCACCATCTTTTTATTACTAAGTGCATATAAAAACTTAAATATGTGCAACTGCATAAAAATTATATAAAATCATTAATGTTTAATATGACATTGCGCAGAATAATGAACAAGAAAAATCAATAATTTTGAGACTTACAATAAGAAGACAACAAAAATATCTTTTATTTTAAATTTGTTGTATAATTTAGAATTCTGTAAATGAATCCAAAAATGAATCAGATGTCAGTTTTATCATCTTTGTGACTGTCGATATGTCCGTAAGATAATACGCATATGATGAACTGGTGCCATGTACCTGAATGTGATGAAAATGATACAAAAATACTTCGGCTAATGGGAAGTAAAATTAGTTTTCTAATTAAATGTTATAAGTAGAACTAGGAAGAAACTAAAGTGAAATATGGGAAAATCAAAATAAAAAAAATATGGAGATTGGCGAAACTATGTCATTTAATGCCAAAGTAAAATAAGAGACAGTACATTACTAAATAATGAATGAATACAGATTCCCTTTCCCTAAGTTTTATTCTTACTATTCCCTATGGAACAAATTTAGAAGGCGGAATTGAAAAAACAATATGTTCCTAATGATTTGATGAAGGTACTGTACTGTACCTATGTAAAACTATTTGCGAACAATTTGTTTGAATTGACATTTGCGAATTAAAAACCAATAAACAATTTCCAAGATTTTCGTCGCGAACCTACAATTTCTATCCCCGTACGAGTTGAAGGGTTTAGCATCGCGCGTCGGAATTGAGTGCGTACGCTCCGCGGCGTAGCGACAGATGGCGGGACACGTGTCTTCAGAGTCCGGTCGCCGGTGGGCGGTGTGGCGAGGGTCCGGCGTGACTTCGCTGCGCGGGCGCTCGGGCCCACGCACCGTCGGGCGTCGGTCGAGGCGAGGCGCTTCGGTCTCCCGTCAGTGGCGCGTCCGCTTCCACCGCGGAGTGAGGTCTGGTGCGGTGCGCTCCGCCCACCGCTCTCAGTACTGGCTGCAGCGCGCGCGGAATCCGCCCTGGTACGTGGAGTCTTGCGACAGCAGACCGTCCGGCTGGGAGGGGCAGTCCGGCGCGACTGACTCCTGGCTGAAGTCCGGTTGCGACGCGCCCTGCGACAGCGACAGCGGCGGTTGCTGCGACAGTGGCTCCTGGGAGAGGCGCGGGGGTCGGCGTTTAGTGCGCGGTGCGGCGCGCTGCGGGAACGCGGCGGGTGGGACGCCCGCGTGTGGCGCCACACGAGCCCCGACGTACGCGAGCGGATCGCGAGGCGGTCTCGCGCGGTCGTATATCGAGCCCGGCACCATTGCCTCTCGGGCATCGAACATCGAGGTCGACATGAAATGGGACCCTGGGTTTTGAGCATTCACCAGCTTTTTCGGCTTTGCGAACTGGATCGCCGACTCTTTCAGGTTGGAGAGCGGGCCCTCTGTCAGCACGCGACGCTCCTTGTAAAACGCGAGCAAATGGTTCCATAGTGGCTGTTTACTCAACACCTTTGGGTTGCCGACCACGATGAGGCCGTACTTGGCGCGAGTCAATGCCACGTTCAAACGTCTCGGATCGCTCAGAAATCCGATTCCTTGATGTTCGTTTGAACGCACGCAGGACATTATTATTATATCCTTCTCGCGCCCTTGAAATGCGTCGACGCTAGCCACTTCGATCTCCTGATATAGCTTAGCGTGAAGGCTTCCTTGGTATTGCATGTGTTGAACGAGATAGGATCTCTGCCCTTCATATGGAGTGATGATACCAATTTGTTCGGGACGTACACCTGCTTTAAGAAAGCGTGTTGTTAGTTTTTCGACGTTTGCGGCTTCGGTACGGTTCAAGTAAGATGTTCCCGATCCAGCGATCTCTTCTTGCCCTTGCGTTACATAGAAGAACATAGGACGGTCAGGTCTCGGCCAAGGAAAATCTATTTTATGCAATCTCCTGTCTTCTGCGCTTACGCCATTTTGAAGTGACCCTTCGTAAAAGAAGTCAGATGGAAATCGTGACAGTTCCGGGTGCATGCGATACTGCACTTCCAAGCGGAAAGGACGGATTCCAAGTACAACGAGACGCTCGAAGAGACTTTGACTGAGGCCAGCTTTTGCAGCCTTTTTGCACATCACGACTGGACCTAGCTGGCAGTGGTCACCGACGAGTATTAGCTGTCTAGCTCCGAGCACAACGGGCACCATACATTCAGGCTCTGTTGATTGCATGCCTTCATCAATAAGAATTGACTGGAAACGCATTCGAGCGACTCTTGGGTCTCCCGCGCCCACGCAAGTCGTACAAACAACGTCTGCTGCGTCTAAAAGACGTCTTTCAGCTGCACGCCGCAAAGCTCGGTACCTCCTTTCATCAGCTGCGGATAATTCTCCAGCTTCTTCCTTCAATCTGGTCAATTTTCGCAATTCGCTGTCGGCCGAGCCTAAAGCACGTGCTTGCTCGTGTAATGCTAGGAATGATACTGAAGATTCCATAGCCTCTCGTGATTTGGCACAGAGCCTTACAACTTTAAGTCCAGTTCTATGTATTTTTTCAGTCAATTGATCCACAGCGGTGTTAGAAGGTGCACATACAAGAACTGGTCCTCCATTTTGTCTCACAAGTTGGTAGACAATAGTAGCTGAGGTCACTGTTTTTCCTGTACCTGGTGGTCCTTGAATTAGAGATAGAGGGCGTTGAAGAGCGTGTTTTACAGCATATACCTGTAAACAAGAAAAATGGTGATAGTAATTTGAAGAATGGTCAGCCATTAAATTTAAGAACAAAATATTTAGTGTTAGTAAAGTAAAATACCTGAGAACGGTTGAGATCAGGTAAGTTTGGTGCACTGAAGTGTTTTGGTAAGTGTACCCGAAACAAGACTTCCTCTACTTCATGACCAAGGAGACGCCGATAAATGTACCCAGATACGGATGAGTCATCTACGGCGAACTTGCGAAGGGCCAACTGCATCCTGGAAGTTTTGTAATACAGTAAAATGTTTTATCTTCTGTTACATAATTATATGAGTAATAATTCTGTAAGTATAAACGTGACTACAAACCGATCAAATGAAGTACTCTTCCAAATGAAGTCAACCACAAAGTTAGAGGTGCATTCAAGAGGTGCCCCTGCACCACTCTTCAATTCAAGACCAACATCATCGCCATAGTTGTCAGGTACCTTGATAACATGGCCTACACCTGACCATGTTTTATGTAGCTCTCCTACATATCTGAAATTGGCAGTCAATCATAAACTACGACATTTTTAGAAAAATTGCTAACATTATTTTTATGTACGGATGTTTAAATTATGAGCTAAGATAAATTCCCAACTTGGAATAATTGATATGGTCCCAATCAATATAAATATACTCTATGGACTCCATGACAGGTCTGCGAACTAGTCTTGTTTACCGGTTCCATTTTCAATGCCATCTTTCAAGTTATTAGGAATTTTCATTAGCAACTGTCAGAAAATCTAAGGTGACATTTTCTATGACATTTATAAACAAGCCTTTTTTTTTGTAACATTTCACTACTAAAATAAAAAGTTTTAATTTTTTACACAAAATATTATTAATGAAAAAAATTCACTACCTTTATAGGTTTATGAGACACCTACAGTTTGAATTACAAATAAATCTAATGGCGTCAAAAGTTACCTCAATCTTAGTTCATCTCCATGCATGAGTTTCATATCACTGTCAGTTTTTGCTAGTGTAAAATAAGCAATAGTCTTCTTATTCAGTCCTACGTCCCATCGCACCTCAATCCCTTCTTGGGTTTGGGATTCTTTAAGTCTTTTATCATAGTCAGCTTCCAACTTGACCAGTGGGCCAAAGATATTCTGGTACTGATATCCGTCTTCATATCTAAAAAGATATATTTCTTTAGAAAGTTGTATCTGCCTTACAACTATAAGTTTATTTGCAATTAGTTTAATTGCAAGTTTATTGCAATTATAAGTTTATTATAGTGTAAATAATATTAGAGAAAACAAGAATGAAGACCTAGCGAGGATCAAGACTTTCACTCCTCCTTGCCCTTATATTCATAATGCTTTTGTAATAATATCGATAAGATTAATAAGGTCTAAAAGTATTATTATTGTTTCACAAATATAGCCATTGGCTATAAGTCCAGTAGTAGTCATCGGCTTTTTTTTACTTGAGTGAAACTGGGGTTACTGGGAAATTACAATTAAATCTTTGAGGATCTATCATGCTCATATTTCTTCTTACCTTAGCAGAACCTGATGAGGTTCCTCGTCTACACCTGGTTTCTCCAAATCTTGAAAAGTAGCATCAACATTGTCCCGCCACAATTCTTCAAGACGACCTATTTGCTGAGGAGTCACCTGGATAAGAATGTATAAAATATCATTATTTGTATTCTAAATATTTAATTTTGACTATTATAAACCAACAGCCTTAATTAGTTTAATTGTAATTATCTAATTGGAGTGTTGTATACACAACATTGTAAAATAAGGTAGGTAGATTACAACTTTAACCTAACTTCTAGGTTATTAATTCTATATCTTATAGTATACTAACTCTAGGAATTGAGGCTTTTTAACAAAATGAGATTGCGGTTCTAGAAATCATTTATAAAAATAAAATTATTTTTAAATATTACAATTCATTATAAATAAATACATATGTCAAATAATTGATAATACTAATAACTTACTTGACGAGCCCGCATTTGCTCAGTTTCAGATGGAACCTTCACCAACCATGATAAGAAAGCCCGATCAGCTGTAATTTTTTAAATTTTTTGTAATATATTAACAAAACTAAAACATACAAAAATTTTTTTTTATGACAAGTCATAACATAAAAATCTTACAAATCAGCGGTTTCCATTGCTCTTGATCCCAATTCATGTCTTTTAAAGAACTCTGGGCTGCACATGGTTGGCTGAAACAGCAAAACATTTCAATTGCATATATAATTTTAGGAACTAGTAATAATTGAATATTTTCATACAGTAATTTACCTAAAATCATTTAAAAAGATTAAGGAGTGCTTGGTAACTTACCGACATAGCAAAACTACCACAGAGTCAGCTTTAGCTGGTATAAAGCCAAGAACAAAGACGTTTCTAGCTCCACATGAGTAGCATTCCAACAATGTTTCTCCGAGGGGCCCATCTCTATGCAATGCTGCTTCCTTATGCTTCGCCCTTACTAAGTGGTTAATAATATGGGACCCTGATGTATTACCACGTCCATTGCAAAACCTACAATACAATTTTAAATCATTTTTATAATGAAATTCAGGAAATAAATGAAAAATTAACTACATACCAAGGTAATTACACCACTGATTTAAATTTTTACATTGTAAAAGATGGATTTGAATACATTATAATCAGTTGTTAACTTTTGAGGAAAGGTCACATTAAAAGTACAAGCAACCAACAAGCATGTATGCTAATAACGGTAGAAGCGAAAAATGTGTGTCAGGATCGTAGCAAATGGAAAGATGTGGTCTCTGCCTACCCCAATGGGAAATAGGCGTGACCGTATGTATTTTTTTATTAACAGCAGAAAAAGAGTAGATGACATATCTATGTATGTACCTGAAATGCCATTTTGCTAGTTTTAGTAATATAATATAGATTTGATACAAACCCAGTGTATACAGAAAAATACTATTTTTGAGAAGAATTAGAAGCTTCCAGTTTCTCAAAACAATAAGTAGAATAGTCACGATTTAATAAAGTAATGTAACATACTTGACTTTTAATGAATTTTAGTGATAAACATAATGGCAAACTTACTTTAATCGAACTGATTATTATAAAAGTTGTATGTGCTTACCATTTGTTGCATATATTACACATAACAACGGTAGCGGGGTCATGGATACCGCAATACTTGCATGCGTGTTCAGGCAGCTCTTTACTGCCATATAATGCCTCATCTTCTTCCTCAAATTGTAATTCCGCTATAGCGTTAGCAACGCTACTAACTTTCGAATTTATGTCGGGACGACCTAATCCATTGACCTATATAAAAATACATGAAAAATGTTACACAGCAAATGTCATTGGCAAAGAAGGTTATGAAAATTACAAGTGCACTGACAATTTACCTGATTGGATGTACTCAACCCATGGTCGTGTTGTGATGCCTGAGTTTGGCTTTGAGAAGGAAGTGTAAAATCTGTGAATTCAAATTCGGAGCCTTGAGTGTCAGCACCGATAAGATCTGCTTCCTCGGTGTCCAAAAATGTTAGCGTTTGAGAACTAGGTCCGTATGCGTCGACGCTCATCTTTACAAGTTATGATTAAAACGGTGAAGTGAAAAAAAAAGTTTCAAAAAGAAATAAATATGAACGTTCAAAGGAATATCCCATAACAACTACGTAATAGTCAAACGTATTGCAGAGAAGGATGTTGATGATTAAGAAAGTTCGCCATGTTAGCAATAACTCAGCACATGGTTTGTTTCCGTTTGCAAATCTGAATAATTATTGGTTACCTATAACGTGAAGTTAGAAATGCACCAATTAGAAGTCAAAGATAATATGTACCACCAATAATAAAAATAATGACTAACAGCCATAGATTATGTGCATAGATCTAAAGCATAGATAGATTATATATGTTTGAATTATTTATCGCTAGAAAAGGCAAATGGTTGTTTCAAACAGCCATGTAAGAAATTTACATGCAACTATTACACTTTATTTAAGACATTATATTCATATTTAAAATCGATTTTAATATGAATAAAATGTCTTATATAAAATCGATTTTAATATGAATATAATGTCTTACATAAAGTGTAATAGTTGCATGTAAATAAAATAACAATATTATCTTCCAGATCATTTCATTTATATCAGGTTATGGGCTTCCCAGAGTAAATACAAGTGACTGGACGTGATATAAAGCCAAAATGGCTCATCCTAGCACCTCGTACCGTATTGAGCTACTAAATAGAAACAATCATGACACTTGGAAGGTTCAGGCAAAAGCAGTTATGATAAAAGCAGGTTTGTGGAATTATGTTCTAAATCCTAAACCGCCGAATACTGAAAAAGGTCCTGATGTTATTGCAAATTATGAAGACAATGAACTCCTTGCCAGGTCAGAACTTCTTTTGATAATTTCATCTCAAGAAATAAAATATGTAAAAAAACTGTTTAACTGCTAAAAATATATGGCAAAAACTCGAGGATATATATGAAAGTAAGCGAGCTACTAAGAAGGCTTCGCTCCTCAAGCAATTAATTGTTGCAAAATATAAAGTAGGTGATGATTTAAGAGAGCACTTAGACAATTTAACAGACATTGTGGATAAACTCGCCAACATGAATGTCGATATGAATGCAGATCTTTTATCTGTCATAATGCTCTACTCCTTATCATCGAAATTCGAGAATTTTCGCATAGCGATCGAATCGCGTGATGAACTGCCTTCTCCAGAGGAGCTAAAGATAAAATTTTTACAATAAAATTGAAGCTCGTAAACACACTGAAGACATTATAGTTGAAACCAACGCAATGTATACAAAATAAAATTATGTACCTTATAAAAATAAAAATAAACAAGATTTCTGCCAAATTTGGTAACGGAATCGGCAATTTTTTGTTTTATTTTGTTTTACATAAAACAAAAAATTGCCAGTTTTCACACCTGTGACTCGACTAAGTTCAATAAGGTTATTAGTGGCTTTAGCTGTACAGAAAGATATGCATTTGAACCAGATTGATATTTGCACTGCATTTTTAAACGGAGATATTGAAGAAGAAATCTATATGAAGAAGCCGAAAAATATAGAAGAATATCTAGAAAAGATAATTAAATCCACAAAGGATGCAGAAATTAAACAAAAAGCTGAAAAAATGCTACATGATTTAAACCAAGATAAAGAAAAGACATTATGCAAATTAAATAAAGGCGTCTATGGATTAAAACAGTCAGGAAGACAGTGGTACAAGAAACTAGATACCGAATTAAAATCAATAGGTTTCAAACCTACCAAAGTTGATCCATGCATGTACATATACGCGAAAGGCGGAGAAACTATTATTATTAGCATATATGTGGACGATATTTTAATTGCATGCAAATCTCAAGAAAAAATAGACAATATTAAGAAATTACTTATCCAGAGATTTGAAATGAGAGACTTGGGTGAAATTAATTACTGTCTCGGAATAACTTTCGAAAGAGATAAAAAGCTAATGATACTGAAACAAAGACAGTATATTGAAACTATATTAGAAAAATTTGGATGCAAAGATTGCAAACCCGCATCTACTCCCATGAATACAGGACTGAAATTAACTAAAGGCACAAGTCCAACAAAGGAAAAGGACATACCGTACCAAAATCTTATAGGATCACTAATGTACTTAGCTGTTGCCACACGTCCTGATAAAATGTTTCCAGTAAGTCACCTTAGCCAGTTTAACAACTGTTACACATGTGAACATTTTCAAGTAGCGAAAAGAGTTCTGCGATATTTACAAGGAACTAAAGACTTAGGTCTGACTTACATAAAAGGAAACATGAAGCTTGAAGGAGCAGCTGATGCTGATTGGGCATCGTGCGCCATTGGTCGTCGCTCAGTGACAGGCTACGTATTTACATATGGCGGAACACCAATAAGTTGGGAGGCTAAGAAGCAAAGAACAGTCGCACTTAGTACAGCTGAGGCGGAGTACATGGCTCTAACGGAGGCATCGAAAGAAGCCATATACCAGAAAAACTAGCTGAATGAGCTGAATATAAAAACAGGAATCATTGATATTTATAATGATAATCAAGCCGCGCAAAAGTTGGTCAAGAACCCAACTATAAGCACTAAATCCAAACATATCAGCATCAAGGAGCATTTTATCAGAGATGCCATGAAGGATGGACACATGGATGTCAAATACCGTGCTACAGATGATATGGAGGCAGATGTTCACACAAAAGCTTTACCTGCCATGAAGTTTATTAAACTTAGGACTAAGATGAATATAGTCTAATCTGATTTCGTGAGGCGCAGTGGAAGCGTGCTGGGCCCATAACCTGATATAAATGAAATGATCTGGAAGATAACATTCTTATTCTATTGTATCGATTTTAAATATGAATATAATGTCTTATATAAAGTGTAATACACTCAGCGTCACAAAAATCGCACCTCTCTGAGTTTGCGCGAAAAATGGCTGTAATGGCTAGAAACGATTTATATTTATATAAATATTGGTATGTTTGAAATGGGTATTTGAATAGCTTTACATTATTAATAAAAAAATCATGAAATCATTAAAACATTTATCATTATAGAGCGTCAAAAATAAACACTGTCAAATGCTCGTTAGTAAGGACGCTAGTTACACCACCTAAAAAGGGTATAAAAGGGTCGATCGGGATGAAGTATGAGCCAGTCGTAATTTAGACTTTGCAGTGAACACACGTGAACAAGTAACCCAAGTGACACCAGCTCTGAAGAAGCCGCTCAAGTGATTGCCCTATTGCAGTCGGGGATGCGGCAGTGTGACGTTTGCTCGTTGCTCGACAGTTGAACCTGTCCCGTTTTTCAGTTCGACGGGTGTTCCAACGTTTTCAGCAGACTGGTGGTTATGTTAGAAAACCGGGATCTGGAAGAAAACGGTGCACATCAGAAAGAGATGACCGTTTCATCGTTACGACATCTTTACGAAACCGTTTTATAAATGCTGTTGAGTTGCAACAACAGCTTCGATCAACTCGGAGAACATCTGTGAGTGTTTCTACGATAAGAAGAAGGTTACACGAAAAGAGTTTAACAGTCCATAGACCTGCTAAAGGTCCAAAACTTACTGCACAGCATCGCAGAGATCGCCTAGAGTTTGCTCGCAATCATTGCGAGTGGACTCTAGAACAGTGGCGGACCGTACTCTTCTCTGATGAGACGAGGGTCTGTCTCTTCTGCAATGACTGACGTAGAAGGGTCTACAGAAGACAGGGGGAGAGGTTCACACAACCCTGCTTCGAAGAATCCGTCGAATACGGGGGTGGCTCGTGTATGTTTTGGGGCGGCATTTCCGTCGACGGGAAAACGGAACTTGTGTGCGGTTCCCGGACTCGGGGTGGCCGTGGGCAAGGGTCATTAAATGCTGGTCGGTACATTACTGAAATCCTGGAGGAACATGTGGTCCCGTATGCTGGTAATGTCGGTGATGGATTCATGTTAATGCATGATAATGCTCGTTGCCACACCGCGGCTATTGTACGGGATTATTTACAGGAGGTCGATATCCCTGTTATGCATTGGCCAGCACGAAGTCCAGACCTTAACCCAATAGAACATCTCTGGGATGACCTAAAACGGCGCGTGCGAGCTCGAGATCCAGCTCCAGCCACACTTCAAGAGCTCCAAGATGCGGAACTTGAAGAGTGGGAACAAATACCCCAAGAGGCTGTTGCGATTCTTGTAAGGTCCATGAAAGATCGCATGGAAGGCGTTATCAAGGCAAGGGGGGGTAACACTAGGTTTTAAGAACTTTTTTTGTATTTATTAAGTTTTTTTGTTAAATTATTAATTTGCAAATTTGTACATACCCTGTCTTTTTCTTTAATTTCTCTTTCGTCTCGTTATAAAAGTAAAATTCAATTAAAATTCCTGAAAGCTAATGAAATTACCTTTCGAATGATACCCTCAAAACACAACATTGCCATTGGCCTGTTGTGTTAAAATAGTATTTAAATTATTTTCGGATGTGCGATTTTTTTGACGCTGAGTGTAGTTGCATGTAAATAAAATAACAATATTATCTTCCAGATCATTTCATTTATATCAACTACACATACAAAAAATATTTTACATACTAATCTTCTATACTTAAATGAGTTAAAGAAGTTGAATAATTCCATCTAACCATTTGATTACATTTTTAAACAAAATCATCACCAGAAAAAGTATGTCGAAAAGTAGACCAAGGTATGAGCCGAAGAAATCTCGTGGCCTCCAACAGATTTCATAACAATTGTTTAAATAGACTATAGAAAAACGTGGCAATTACTACAAACCAGCCCAACTTTTACTGTTACGAGGTTGAGGATAATTAATATATTAAAAAGGTGTTTGCAGTATTATTAGTTCTGTATTTTGTTTTAACTGACCCAAATTCTTTATCTTATCATAAGAATAGCTACGACTATCGTTATTCTATTAAAAATATTTTAATTTATAATATTATTCTATAATAAAAATTAGATCAAAATTTCCGAGCATAATTCGATACATTTATTAAATTGGTTTATTAGTTAAGGGCCTTACATTGCCCCATGGCCTTGAACGTTTGGTCTCGGCACTGGTACTATTTACTTTGCCGTCGTGGACCAAAAGACGGATGTAATAAAAAGGTCGAAGATTAAGTAAGAATATAGATGTGTCGCAGTGTTGTTACCGTCTTTACCTATTTTATTCGCTGTCTGAGCGAACATTTTGTTCCTGTAGTTTCGTACGTACTCAATATTTTTCATTAGTTACCTAATTTGGCTACTACATGATACATTCTGAAGGTATGATGATCAGGTAAGTGCTCACCAGTTCTCAGTAACGGAAATAATTGGGATGGCCTAGCTTTCAACATTTATCTAATTTAGAATTGGCCTATATTTTTGCATTTAAAGCGTCTATTTTATATTCAGAAGTAAGTTTGACTATGGTTTACTTTATGCTAAGTTCAATATATAACACTAAATTACAAACAACTTTACATATACTTACAAACTTAATTTCTATTTCTATTTTTCGTAAAATTTATATTTGTACTATTTACAATATGATTTCATTCAAAAATCAATCAAAATTTTGGATTCCGTTTCCAAAATTTAACACAAGTTATGTCTACTCGTCGTAAGAGTCGTTTAGATTTTCGTTTAATTACTATACTATTTGCGTCGAGACACTAATGTGGTACGAAATGTGGTGGAGACGGTAATGTGGCACTGGTGGTAGGACTCATATGCAGAAATCCGACTAGGTAGGTACCAATCCAGGGCCAGTTATTCTGCCTTGAAGCAGTATTGATCAAACATTACTGTGTTTCGGTTTGAAGGGCACTGTGAGCTAGTGTAATCAGTGGGTATAAGAGACTTAAGAACTAATGGATTAGGGTGATGGGCGCAGTGTGGTGTACACATAAATGTTCTGGGTGACACAGCAGTTTCTATGGGCAGACGTTGAATTTACCGTCAGGTGAAAGTTTTGCTCGTTTCATCACTTTACTAAGAAAAAATGTAGTGCGCCCAAGCAGGACTGCCAACTCTATAAAATATATTAAGCTAAATCTGTGTTAAAAAATGCTAAAATGCTAAGTGCTGAAAAAAATGCTGACACAATTTTTTTTTTTTTTTAAAAACTATACCAGTAAACGATTTTACCATTTGTTATTTCTACTTCGTAACATCTCTACCGTTGACGAACTCTACCACATGAAAAAACTACCATAAATATATACCAAATCGTAGACTTTTGGCGGCAACTCGAAAAATGGCAGTAGTGTTTTTATTTAATTTTGTGATTTCTGTGTATATTTGGAGTTTTGATGTTTAATAATGATAGTTAATTATGCAGCAAGTGCTCCTGAAAGTGTACAGTGATTGGAAAATTCAATTCAAGACCAAAATTGTGCTTTTCGTTTTGTCTCCATCAGTCCACCAAATCTTCAGTAAAGTCAACTATCAATTTACTGTCGATCAAAATTTTGTATCTTGCTGCTTGAAGATTGTATAGTTGGATATGTTACTTGACACTGGAAAATAGTTTATGACTGTTTCCATAAATAAATAAATAAATAAATATACCAAATCGTACATCTACCAAAATAAATCTTTATATTTTTTATATTATACTTATACTTATACTTATATACTTTATATTATATAGTTTTTGTTTCGATATTTAATATTGATAGTTTACTAACCATTTCAACGTACAGTGGCTACGCGATAGCGGTATGAGCGCCGTAGTATCCGATGAAGCTGTAAAAGCCGAGAAGGCTAACAGCAATTACATCACAGAAAATATATATAATGAGCGCCGAGCACCCTGTGCCTTGTTAATAAAAACCATATGTGTGACATAATCAGCTTCAGCAAAAAAAGAAATATGCAGACGCGATTGAGAGAACACAGTTCAAAACAGTAAATCGACATGAATCCATAAGCTTAATCTTTGGTACTTAAAATCAGGGTAAAAAATAAGATTTCAGAAAAAAAGTCTCATGTTTTAAATAACACAAATATGCTAATGTTGATAGAAATTAAGTTATTTTAACTTTTTAATGAAGACTAGATGTTTATATTTTATTTACTTTGAATATCAAAATAAGTCAAAACATTTCACCTATACCACAATCTGTTGACGCGACTTTACAGTCGCGCAGGAAGCCAAATTTGTAACAAGATGGCCGCACGTTAGAACTGCGCAAACGATTTTAGGCACTATAAAAAGGTAGTTTAGAGCAAAGGTTTAGACTTTTGCGATTGTTGCACTTTTAAGTAATACTACTTTATTTAATTGTATAGTATGTATGTACATTTGGTAAAGTACATTAGTATAGTAAAAATAGTATCATCATCATCGTCATCATCATTATTTCAAAATATCATAGTCCACTGTTGAACATAAGCCTCCCCCATAGGTAAATAGTATATTTGAGTATTAATCTGTTAGCCTTATACTTTTATTTGTTTGACACCAAACAATTTATTTTTGCTCCTGTCTATCCAAATATTGGCCGGAAGAAATTGATAACAGCGATAAGGTAACCCATCTTATAACCAAATTGAAAATATGAAAATCAGCAAATAATAATGTGTAACAGAAGAGAAATAAAACGGCGTTACAAATGCTAACATTTTACGCCTGCGGAGACTCTTATTTCTGATGTTTGTAATAACGTCCAAGGACATTAAACTATACATGAAGAAAAACTCGTGGGATATGTTAATTTTTCATTTAAATTTTCATTTTATTTCAAAAAATCGATATAAAACGTGCCTGAGGACGATAGCTATAAACTATTATTTAATATTTTATTAATCACACCTTGAATACCACGGACGTCAGACGGCATATTTTTTTGGATACTATTGTATCCACGGACTTTCAAGAGCATGGTGGCATTGGTTATGCAGCAAGTGGTCGTGAACCAAAATTGCACTTTTCGTTTTGTATCCATCAGTGCAGCAAATCTTCATCTTTATTACCATTCATCAGTCTAGCAAATCTTCAGTAAAAGTCAACTATCATTTTACTGTCTATAGAAACTAAGTCCTGATTACAATTAAATTATTACTCGACATTGGCAAAAATGGCTCGATTAGGTAGCCGATTGCCAGGATCAAGACGCATATGCCTCCTTTGGCAGTTTTTTTAACTAAAACACAATCGTTGAAAAAATACTGAAACATATAAAAAAAAGTAAAGTAAAGTTTCAGCCTATAAATGTCCCACTGCTGAGCACAGGCCTTTCATTGAGAGTGTTTTGGAGCTAGAAAGAATCCACCACGCTTCTGCAATGCGGGTTGGCGGACTGCACATGTCTTCAAATATTTTTTATTTCTCAGACATGCAGGTTTCCTCACGATGTTTTCCTTCACCGCCGAGCACGTGGTAAATCAGCACTTAAAATCGCATTTAACAATTTTAGTAGTGCCGGCACCGGGAATCTAATTCAGGTCACTGCGTACTATGTGTAGCTCGCTTAAAATTTTTAAGCAAGCTACTAGCCCCTGAGCTACCTAAATATAAAAAATGGCATATGCTAATTTTTTTTATTTTTTTTTTGATTTTTCATGCTAAATCACTTGAAAATATACACCACACCCCGCGGGGTTCTAGAGACCTTTCGGGATTTCTTTATTATTTAGAAATATTAAAAGAAATAAGAATGTTACAAAGTTAATACGTCATTACCCTTTTATGGTATAAAATTCATTCAATTAATGAGCGAATTTACAATTTACGTTATTGCGATAATTTACAAATTTTAGGTAAAAAAAGGGCCCATTTACTTCTATTGTTTTTCAAAAATTGGCGAAATTTATGAAAATTTCTAAAAATAAAATTTATTTGTGATGATACGGTCATAGTATAACATATTTTTTTATGTGGTAAACGCACAACAATCTACAAAATTCTTGAAACGTAGGGTGTTTCAGGGATTTGAGCGATGTTATCCCCTTAATATGCGGTTAGGTTTTTTCTTTCTCTTCAGATTGTGACGACATATTATAAATTATAAATAAAATTAATTAATTATATAAAAAGCCGTCAATAACTATCTTTAAAATTATTTAATAAAATAATTAAGACCGAATATAAAGTTAAAATATTTTTATTTTTATTTTCGTCATTAAAGTATATTTCGTAACGAATATTGAATTTAAAAATTGCGCAACATTATTTAAAAATCTTTTATTATGTTCAGAAGAGACCAATTATTAAAAGTACAGTGCAAAATAATTACAAATAATTCAATATAAACAGTTTTTATAACAACGAAAAAATATCTATATATATAAAACTCCTCCTAAACGGCTTGATCGATTTTTATGAAACTTTTTGTGTATATTCAGTAGGTCTGAGAATAGGTTGTAAACTATTTTTTATAGCCCTAAGTGATAAGGGTGGCCCACCCCGTAGTATTTTTTTTTATTTTTTTGACAAAATTTTTGATTTTTAATTTTTTATGATTTGGCTTTAAAAAATACATATCACTCTTAAGTTTCACTCTTCTACCACCAATCCTCATTTTTTAATAGACATATTAGTACTGTACTCATCAACTTACTTATCCCAGACAGGTCTCACCCAGCTAATAGGACGGAGTAAAGATGAGAACGAAGCCGCTCTCCTGTATTCTTACAAGCTTTCTCGCACTCCCTACACAGTTTTCAGCTATCATTATTGATTGAAAAGAGTATATAAACACTTTGTTGTTTGTACATCAATCACAGCGGTAACGTTTGTACTTATTATTTTACTTTCTCAATGCAACTGTCATGGTAATTATATACTAATAGTAAATGTATCATTAATTTAAAGTGCAATAATTATTTATTACCATTTTATTATTAATTGCTGAAGATAATTCTCACATTCAGTAAATTTAGTGATCTAATATAAATAAATAATACTGAACATTTGTCATGAGCTCCAGCCAACAACGGCCATTGTTTATATTGATTAGTTTTTATTAATTTGATAATACTATTATAATCAGTGCGTGAAAATTTTTGTGGGAATCATTTTAAATTAAAACAGAAAGAAAAGGTAAGTAAAATAATAAAGGAACAGATACATTCAGTACAGTGATTTCAATCATTTAGTGCTTGAATTTGATCTATGTTTGTTTTGTACAGTGAACAATGCCAGCAAGACGCAAGGCGCGGGCCAATTTGGACCGTCGAACGAATAGGACGACGGACATGCGAAATAGAAAAGCACAAAAAACAGAAGAACAAATTCAACAAAATAATGCAGATGTGCGTGTAAGCATGGCGCAATTGCGTGAATCACAATCACAAGAGGCACGAGCTGAGCGAAATCAACAAAGACGATTGGAACAACGACAAGCGCGCCGGTTTGTAGTTAACACGCGCAGAGCAAATGATCAACAACGCCAACAAGTACATCGACAATTTTAATCCGATTCATTCCTCCGTCTAGCATTCAAATATGAGTCCGATATTGAGTACTCGTATTACGCTCGATCGAAAGTGGGAATTGGTGCTATGGACAAAGAATGTCCGCATTGTAATGCGCATAAATTCAAAAATGAACCAGCGGGGATGTGTTGCGCGTCAGGAAAAGTGCAATTATCAGAAATTGAAACACCACCTGAACCATTGAACGGCTTACTTATACGATACGGATCCAGATTCTAACATGTTTCTAAAGTCGATTCGAACATTCAATTCATGTTTCCAAATGAATGAGGAATGAATTATTGAAATTATTCAAATCACAAATACACAAATTACAAAGTGACAATCATACTATTGTCATCAATCCTGATAAAACACCAGCTGGAGAGCACGTGCGTAGATTTAATGCACCTGTTGTTGACGACGTTGCTGGAATCATGATTGGCGACCGTACAACTACGCGAGAAATCGTGATTCGAAGAAGAAATAATAATATTGTGTTCATCGCTGATACACACCGTTCATACGACGCTCTCCGATATCCGCTAATGTTCTGGAAGGGACAAGACGGATATTGCAGAAACATTAAACAACGAGATCCCGTAACGGGTACTTCATTCATTATGAACAACATTTTTATTCATTTTGAATTAATATTTATGAATATGTTGTTAAATAGGTCAAAACAAGTGCAGCCAGATCGTGAACAAGAATTTCAAACTCTTGAAAACCAAAATGTACGTGGCACAATACATATTAATAAAGAACAGGGAGAAGTTTTCGTTCGAAATCTGGCTGCACTGCCCAAAAAAAAATTCATTAATTATGAACATCAATACTTAATTAGAATGAATATTATTAAATATATTATTGCAGGAGCCGAAATAAACAAGAACGTTAGCTCGAAGCAAGGCTGCGTGCCATCGCCAACCCTGTTTCTTCTGCATATCAATGATATGTTACAAATTAGTAACATTCATTGCTATGCGGACGACAGTACTGGTGATGCCTTGTACACCGGCCGTGCTAATATTTCTCGGGAACACGTCGACGAGTGCCGGAACAAACTTGTGTCTGAAGTCGAGATTTTGTTAGACAAAATCTCAGACTGGGGCCGACTAAACTTAGTCCAGTTTAACCCAAATAAGACACAGGTTTGCGCGTTTACCGCTAAAAAGAAACCCTTCGTCGTAGCACCTCGTTTTGGAAGCACTCCCCTCGTTGCCTCAGCCAGTATCGGAATCCTTGGCGTAGACATATCGAATGATGTTCAGTTTCGCGGTCACTTGGAAGGGAAGGCCAAATTGGCTTCTAAAAAGCTTGGCGTGCTCAGTAGAGCGGGACAGTACTTCATGCCGGTCCACCGCTTGCAACTTTACAAGGCGCAGGTTCGGCCTCACATGGAGTACTGTTCTCCTTCCTTTTGACCGTATTCAACGAAGAGCGGCTCGAATCGTCGACGTCCAGGTTCTTTCCAATCGGCTTGATACACTGGCCTTGCGAAGAGATGTTGCATCTCTTTGCATTTTTTACAGGATTTACAACGGGGAGTGTTCCGAGGAATTGTTCGGAATAATTCCAGCCGCTGGTTTTCACCATCGCACTTTGCGGCAGAACACAAAATTCCATCGTCACCACCTGGATGGTTGGTATTCCACCACAGTGCGTTTTTCGTGGAATTTTCTGCCACGCACTACCACTTTATGGAATCGGCTGCCGCCGGCGGTTTTTCCGACCCGATACGATTTAGGGACCTTCAAGAAAAGAGCCTATTCCTTCCTCAAAGGCCGGCAACGCACCCGCGATTCCTCTGGTGTTGCGGTTGTTCATGGGCGGTGGTGATCACTTACCATCAGGTGAGCCACTTGCTCGTTTGCCCCCTCTCCTATAAAAAAAAAAAATATTATGCGTATCGTATGATGATTAGACGCTGTCAGGACATCGTCATTCTACGATGTCGAGAGCTTTTCCAACAATTCATGGTCGACATGTACGTGAAGATAGAGAGCGAACGATTACGATACTTACGATATAATCAACAGAAGCTCCGTGCGGAAAGCCAGCATTTTGAATGGCAAGTTGCGAGGCGAAAATGTATTGCTACCACGAATCCCTATGATTCCCTCAGATGTGCCATTTGAATTCAAACGCGTTCAATTTCCAATAAGATTAGCATTCGCAATGACAATCAATAAGTCGCAAGGCCAAACGATGTCTGTTTGTGGCTTAGATTTGGCCTCAACGTGTTTTTCACACGGACAATTATACGTGGCATGTTCTCGCGTGGTTAAACCATCCAGTTTGTTTGTGTTAGCTAAAGACGGACTAACCAAAAATATCACTCCATTGCACATAGAGATTGATATTGTTTTTTTTAATTGTCATAATTAGTGATAGCAAATATGGATAACGTTTTTTAATGTATACATACATTTTAAGAGATATAATTTTGAATATAATATGTTAAGTTAATAAATTATATTATATAGCAAAACAACGTTTGCCGAGTCAGCTAGTATATGTATATATTTCTTCTGTAAGTAATGTACTCGTAATGCACGAACACGAATAAATGCGATATTATATACACGATTATATATACACGAATATATGCAATACACGAACTCGAGCGTATATTAACAGGTAGAACGTCTATACAAAGCTTGATAAAAATCTGAGCACTTAAAATTTTAACCCGCGGAGGGGCATACTTTCCATCTTACAACTACAGGTGTGGAGGACGAGCGCGACTCAGTACAGATATTAAGATGCATTATAAGAAAGTCTCAAAGTATAGTCCTATGTTAGTGAGGTGTATGATATAAAAGCAATAATATAGAAGGTCTCTAAGATTTAAAAACATTATTAAGATAGACTTGAGACTTGAAAATGATTAAGAAAGAGTCGCTTTAGCTTCCATACCGAGACAAGAGTCCGCGGACTCGAGCGATACGGTCTTATTGGAAGACATAATTATCATCTTAGTGCCCCGGTGGTAAGTGGGTAAGCTCTCCCAAAAAAAAGAGAGGATTTGCCATTATCACCACGCTTTGGCAGGAGGATGGTGATCGCAGTATCAGACGCATCGCACCTCAGACGCTGCCGCCTGTTACGTATTTTAAGTCTGGCATCTAGATTATCTAGATTACCCTGGCTCTTCCCTTAGTCGACTCTTACGGCACCCACGGGACGAGATGGGGTGGCAGATTTTCTTACGCCGCCAGCACACGGCATTACAGTAATTTTTGGGTCATTGATACATACATTATTTGCTAAAAAAATATGCGAAATAATCTATGTTTGTCGCTAAGTAACCTCAAACTTCAGAATATATTTCTGTATGTAGACCGCGTGATCCAGTGGTTAGAGTAGGTACCTAACTTCTATGCCGCGGGTACTGGGTCCAGCCAGAGCCAACGATTTCCAATTTTTCACTCGATTCAGGAGAAACTCTAGTGTGGACAGTGCCGGCTATGGTAGGTTGTCTCGGATGCCAAGGTCAAAGTAGAATACGCTAGTGCGGAGCCATGATCCACGAATTGATTGGCTTAAAATGCACAACCTCGAGGTTTCACCCGCGCAAAATAAGCCGACCACGTGATTGTGCGCTACGAACTTATGCATCTCTAACCTGAGCATTCATAGTTCGACCCGTTTCTTGTTCGGTTCACAGCGTGCGGCGCCATAAGACTGTAGTATAAAGTTTTATAGACGTTTGTCTATCTATCCAATGCAAAAAAATTAGTATTTATTGAGATTAGCCCTTTCAAATATACAAACTCTCCAGTAGTAAAATACGGCACCAATTCAAAAAAATCCATAATTTTAACACGGAACTTTACATACATTTACAATCTATACCTATCTCTTTCATGTGAAAAGTAATTAAACGTGTGAGTGAAATTGCGTGTGAATAGGAAGAATTATAGGGCGCTGACATAAAAATATTTCGCACAGGGTGCCTGGACAGCTAAAGCCGGCGCTGAGTTTGGGGCATAGATAAAAGAGCTATAGTTTTTCGCTAGGCGCTCGCTTTAAATTTCATAGTACGCGAGTGACCTGGGTCTGATTCCCGGCCCCGGCATCACTAAGATTGTTAATTGAAATTTTAAGTCCTGATTTACCGCGTGCTCGGTTGTTAACGAAAACATCGTAAGGGAATTTGCATGTCTGAGAAATAAAAAAAATATTCGCAATATTTTTACACGAATACCATGGATACGTGAAGTCCGCAAACCCGCATTGAAGCAGCGTGGCGGACTCTTCCCGGCTCCAAAAACCCTCTCAAAAATGAGAGGAGGCCTGTTCTCAGCAGTGAGACATATAAAGGCTGTTACTTTATATTTAAGTAGATAAAATAGTAGTACATAAACCAGCGATATAGCTGGCTGGTATAAATACCTACGTGTATTTATGTATGTCTGTATATTATTGCAGTCTATTATTTGAAAGTTATTGCCAACTAATAGATAAACTTATGAGTTGTTAACGTTTATTATAATTCATATAAGTAGCTAATGACATACTCAATTTGATATTAAGGTTCAGTTTCTCTGTATAACGGGTAACTAATTTGGCACTAATAAATAAAATCGCTTAAATTTTACTGTACATAATATAAAACAAATCATAGTGATTTAATTATTATAGTAATAAGTTTTACAAACAACAGACGTGAATTTGGCGATGCAATACTATTTATTTATTTATTACGGTTTCTGGAGTAAGCGTGCTCCTGACGACTGTGGTTATTTTCAGCCTACTCTGAAAGTTGGCACTAGGTTTTGAATATAGGTCGTCTATTGACAGTGTACGGTACTAAATATGTTTTGGATTGTCTTGTTTTTAAATAAATGTTTCGGATAGTCGTCTGTGGGACCAGACACTTATCGAGTTCTTCGTCTTTTTTAACAGCAAAAATACAGGGCTACTTTGACTAACGGTGAGTTTAAATATTCGAACTTCCATGGTCCGAGATGAAATATGAAAATATTAAACTTGCATAAAAAAAAAATTAATTATTATGATTAATTTTTCTATCTTTAGTACACAAATCCGGCGTTAGATACTCGTATTAAAACAACACATGAATAAGTATCTAATCTTTGTGGGTTCTGGAAGGTTTATATATGTTTAGCCCATACCAGATTTAGACCTGAACATTTTCTCTCTCTGTATTTTCTTCGATTTCTTGCTTTGGGATTCAGGAATCTTTCCCGTATTTAGTAAGTCTATGTTATTGTTAGATAAAAATGAATCTGCCTCTAATAAAGTAAATAGAAAGTTCTTGGCGGGGGGCTCTAGTTCTATTTCCATATTTACTAAAACTTACCTATAGATATTTAGATTAGATACTTATCAAAAAAAAAATACTGTACAACTAGTAATTTACAATAAATATATAAGAAAACCGTAATTGTTTTATTTTATACAAAAATAATAAAAATACCCTTTTTGAAATCCCGCCAAATAAAAAACAAAAAAACAAAGCTCATATTAATGGTGGCATTTTTAGGCAGTCTAAGTATTTGAAAACAAGTCTTTTAAGTCCACCACTAGTTGTATAAAGATATATAAATATTATTTTAGTCAAGTTGTATTTGGTTTGTTGCTGAATAAGAGATTCAACTACGGATTTGACTTTAATTATGGGAATACGTTTTAATTCTTTAAGTATTACAACTTATCACAGTTGTAGGTTTCAGTAGCTCAAAAATAAAAATAAAGTAAATTAACGGATCAAACTCGGCAGGGCAGTGTTCGGAAAATGCGTCACAATGTCTCAAAACCAAGACCCAACCTTCAACCAGTGTGTGTTGCTAGTGATGCCATATGGAAACGAGACGTGGCCGCGCAGCATTCCGCATGAGGAAGCTGAGAGTCGCTCAGCGAGCTTTGGAAAGGTCGATGCTCGGTGTTTCTCTGCGAGATAGAATTCGTAACGATGATATCCGTAGCAGTAACCGTAATAACGCTAACGATTAGGTGTAGTAGCAATGTGCCGGCTATATAGCTCGTAGAACCGACAACCGTTGGGGAAGAAAGGTTCTGGATTGTTGAATGGAGCATGGTTTTGCGGAGTCGCATGCAGGTGGCTCGGGACCGTGTTTTGTGACAATCTATGGGCGAGGCCTTTTTTTAACTATGGACTAAGATAGATGATGAGATGAGATAATGATGATATGACCAGTTGTCCTACTGCAAGCGGTCGGTTACAATACATGATCGGATCTCCATCGCCCATAATTATTTGATCGTAGTTGTATATGTGTAGTTGTCAATCGCGTGGCCTAGTGGTGAGAATACCTGACTACTGCGCCGTGGGGTCCCCGTGTTTCTGAAGCTGCATCCTACCATACCCCATCTTATCTTATAAGCGTTACTCGGGCGCGGGTAGGTCAGGACGAATGAGTGCCTCTATGCGTGCACTACAAATCTTTTGCGCAAATGATAGCTTTCGACCTGAAGTACTTCATGTGTGCCTTCCTTATGATATGTCTAAGAGAAAAACAATAATTAAAATAATTATAGACTAGCTATAGATTACATACTGGTCTTAGGATTAACTAAGATGTTGGAGGGTATCCAGTGTCGTTTTCACATGTGACGGTTTCGTCGTACAGGACGGACCAAATTATAAGCAAGATTATCTTAACGATCTCTTGATTGTACACAAATCACCATACACCTTCGTTTTCTTTCCACAGCTCTCATGTGACGAACTAGGCTGACGAAAGTCAAGCTTTACCATGAAATCGATTTATTGTTGGAATATGGAACTGATTTGATAGCAGCCTGAAATTCGAAAATATTTTGTAATGGTTCAGAAGTCTTTAATTGAAAATTGACTTGTAAAAATAGCCTCTGTTTGTCGCTGATTTGATATTTCATAGCCACCTTTGTTATACTATTTTCCGATTTGCCCTGTATTTTTTTCCGATTCAGAGCTGGATTACGGCGATGCGATGGGTGAACCGGTTCCGGCAAAATATAGTTTAAACATTCATAAAGAAAAGTTCGTCTCTATAATATAAATGGATTTCTATAAATACATAATGATCCTGTTCCGACGTAGATTACTCAGTATTTATTATTATCTTAAGTTTGTGTGTCTGAATGAAAAGGCTGTTTAAATGTTCTAAAATCTATTAATATAATAATTTTATACAATCCACCTTTACTGTTACATCTACTAATAACGAATTTAGATACTCAATGAATCCTCCTCTTATAATGGAACCCTCCTTTAATAATGGAAATCGCTTGTACAGTCTGTGAGACGACTATGTTGTACGTATCTTGCAAGTGGCGCACTAAAACCACTGAAATGTGTAATGTTATAAACCGATAGATACAGTGCGTTTTGATCTAATTTAGACAGCGGATTTTTTGGCGTTGAGCCAGAGCTACATAGACTTATCGTATGAATATAAATAGGAATATCATCAAAGAATTTAGAAGTGTTTAGTCTTTGAATGTACATGTCCGAAGTATCAAGTATAAAGACAGATTTACAAGATAATATGTGCAGTAATAAATAATTATGTTAACTGAAACTAATATTTTTTTTTCAGGGAGTTTGCATTCTTCAACTCTTCTTCTTCTTCACCTTCTGTAACGCAGAAGTATATATATCATATACTTCAATCTGGTATTCTGTAAAATCGTGGTATTATCCCAGGTGCCGACCCGACTCTTTCGTGCAACAGCCTGTTGCGTGGCTCTACCACTGTGAAAAATAATTTACATTTATCCGCATTTTAAATAAAAATATAAAAAAACGGATATTATTTGTTTATTTTGACACTAACCGGTAAAAGTTTATTTTAGTTGAAACTAGTTTTACATAGACCAAATAAGTTAAGCTTATCTTTCAAATTGCCCTAATGAAAAAATCACTGAAATAGCCTGACGGCTAAGGTAATATTTCCTAGGCAAAACTAGTTAAAAATGATATTATAATATTTTTAACTCAGAAGTAGATTATGTTTTCAAGAAGATTTATTTTAAATAGTCAAGAAATTTGAATGTTGAAATTTATAGAATCTACCACCCCATCTCGTCCCGTGGGTGACATAAAAGTCGACAGACGGAAAAAGAAAACTAGGAGATTTGCAGCAGCATCTTCAGCATCTTCTTGGAACATTTGAATAAATAAACTGCGGTTGTAAATCCGCCTTCCCAGCGTAGCAACTATAGCAAAGTCCCCTAAAATGAGAGCTAGTAGCTTACGTGTTTTGTGGCAATCTACAGGGGAGGCCCATGTTCAGCAGTGGACTAGTGATAGGTAGAAATGATATGATTGTGATGACCTTCCTAAATAATATGCAATAAATAATACATAGCAGCTATCGGCGAAGCAATCACATTTCCATGTTACCCCACTTCTACGGAAATATCAAGATCACCTACCGAGCTGGATGACCGTGCTGTCGTTCAAGATTTAGTTAACAGTCCTTCAGGCCATATTTTAGACTCATTAAGTTCTAAAAAAATGTTATCATATTTAAAGCCATCTGCTTGGCTTTAAGGCTGTTAGGCTGAGCTGGGGGAAATAATCTGAGTATGGATACAGTAAGTCGCCGTCTGGCTGAAGCAAATTTAAAGCCATTACGATCTACAAATGGCCCAAAACTACAAAGACACAACAGAAACTCAAGGTTGAGTTATGGTAGAGAACGCGAGAATTGGACTCTGAATGGCTGGTCAAAAGTTATGTTTTTAGACGACTCTAGATTCTTTTTATACAAGCACGACAGGAGGAAAAGAGTGTAGAGAAGACCGGGAGAGCGCGTAAACCAAGTCTGTATATAAGAAAAAGTACCATATGGAGAAGGCTCTGTTCACGTGTGGGCTGGGATTTCTTCCAAAAGCCGCACTGATCTAGTGGCGATAGAAAATGAACTTTAACTGCAGAAAGATATGTCACTGAAATTCTGAATGACTACGTTAGTACATTTTTAGTGGACATAGGCGAGAATGCCGTTTTTATGCAAGACAATGCCCGCCCGCAAATGCATACAGCTCAGATAGTGTTTGCCTATTTTCAAGAAGTCGGTATTACACGCATGGAGTGTACAGCACGCAGCCTCGACTGAAACCCCATTGAGCATAAATGGGACGAACTGGGACGACTTGTACGTCAGCGGAATCCGCCGCCAATCACGCTACGTGAAATGAAAGAAGCTCTAATAGAGGAATGGCAGATTATTCAGCAGCATCGCCTCAAAAACCTAGTAGAAAGTATGCCAAATCGCATAACAGCAGTATTACGAGCTCGCGGAGGCAACACAAAGTACTAAAATGCGTGAACAAGACACATCTCTAACCAACTAATTAAATTTACGAAAATACTGAAAAACTACGCAATTTTATTTATTTTAAATTAAATAAAAATTAAAAGCTTGAATTCATTTTTTTATTTTCCAGCCAGGCCAGCCGCCGCAGATCGTCGCGTCATCTAGCACTACATACCTCCCTAGACCGGCGACTGATGTCTCCAGCCCATTGTCACGTCAGTCCGCAAACACTGGAAAGGCTATGACGGTGACTTTAGCTGGCGGATTTCTTTACTTCGAATCTTATCCACCAGAGAAACTCCGAGCATAGCTCTTTCCTTTGCTCTCTTAGTGGCTTTGAGCTTGTGGAGCAGCCTTACCGTCAGTGTCCACGTTTTGGTACTATAGGTGAGTACAAGCAGAACCCACCGTTCGAAGACTTTCGTCTTCAGGCTTAGCGGCATGGGCGACGGGAAAACCTGATGAAACTTCCCAAACGCTGCCCAGCCCAGTTGAACCCCCCTATCGGCTTCTTTCTCGTAGTTGTTTTTACCTGATTGCACTATCTGCCCGAGTGTTATTGGAGCTGGTATGATGTCATTGAACTTGACTTTCGACTTGTTACGTTCGAAATTAAAAAAAAATATGAATTACGGTCGAATTTCGACCACTGATGGGTATCTAATTTAGATACAAAAAGGAATTAATGCGATACTAGTTTTATCTTATATTTTGAATGAGAAGAATAGTATGTTTGCTTTGATTCACTGTCACATTAAGAGCTGCAGATTATCTTTAGACATTGACAATTTCTTACATTCCCAATATATTATTTTAACTCGGCTGTATCTGATCGTAAACACTTCGGTCGCATGTAAAAAATAACAACGCGTTGCTTTCTGGGCAAGCTTACGTGTGATAAACGAAAAGTATTGCGGATACTTTTGTTATCGTTACTGGGTTGTGTACCGAAAAAATCTAAATAACACTGTGGTCGTAACTTTAGAGTTTACTACTGCGATCTGTCGAGGTGTAAGTCAGGGATTATAATTGTACTAAAGGACTACTAAAGTATTTGAGTCCTTAAAGCGATTGACAACATAAAGATGTAACAACGTTTTACAACAACGTTAACTTTTAACTGCAATAATGTTACGCTTAATTACTTTTTTATCGGATAAAGTGACGAGACGTGCAAAACGATCACCTTATGGTAAGTGCAACGACTGCCCATAACAAATGCTTAGCCACAACATCTCTGTGTGGCACCACACTGCGCCCGTCACCCTGAGACATCAGTTTCTAAGACTAGCGTACCCTTTAGACTGATACACAGTAGTGTTTGCACAATATTCTTTTACGGCAGAATAATAGGGTGGTTCCTACCTAGACGGATTCCAGCATAGGAATGCTACCAATCCTAATTATACAGTACCTTGCCATATAAGTAACATCAATCGTATTTTTTATTTAAAAGCTTTCACTTATTTCGCGCTATAAGTTTCATTCATCATTATCATTCCAGCCTATCAATAGTCAATACTGATCATAGGCCTCCCCCATAGATTGCCACAAAAGTTTGTAGCACTCATTAGGGGGATTTCGCCATAGGTGCCACGCTTCGCAGGCGCGTTGGTAACCGCAGTTTATTTATTCAGATGTTTCAGGAAGATGCTGATGCCCATCTTCTGCTTTCATCATTTTCCCTCTGTCGACTTTTACGTTTCCCTGTGTGGTGGCGGCTTAAGAGAATCTACCACCCCATCTCATCCCGTTGGTGTCGTAAAAGTCGACAGAGGAAAAATGAAAACCAGGAGATGGGCAGCAGCATTGTCATGGAACATCCGAATAAATAAACCGCGGTTGCCAACCCGCCTGCCAAGCTTGGCAATTATGGCAATATACCACCAAAACCAGATCTACAAACTTTTTTGGCAATCTATGCGACTAGTGTTAGGCTGAAACGACGACGACTTTTACGACACCCACGGGATGAGATGGGACAGTATATATTCTCTTAAGCCGCCTCCATACAGCAAAATAAAAAGTTAAGTTTAAGTTTCATTACACTATTCCAATGTTCCAGTTACGCGACACTTTTTAATCTTTGTCTGTCAGTTGTCTCTGCCTCACGATTTGTAGGAAAAGTTCAAATTATCTGTCCTTTGTTTTTACTTAGAAAATTTTCATTTCTTTTAATTTGTTTTTTTGCATTTGATAAGTTATTTGGTCATAATGACAGCAAAGTCACTGAAAGATGTGTAAGCGTATGCTGTCTTAAATACTAGATAGAGCCATGCCCAGGCATGAAAGGGCCAGCATTAACGTTTCATAGCGTCATTTAATTAATTAGATCAGCCGAGGCAAAACTAAAAGGTATTAGTTTCTTGAAATCGCTTAATAAAAATGCTATGAAAATAATTCCGCATATAACTTATAAATTATATTTAATTATAAGTATACAACATTTTTTAATAAAAATGTTCACAACCTCCTTTTGAATAATATTACATGACTTTTGTCTATTGAAAGAATTTTAAGTGTCCCAATGAAAATTGTTTGATAATAAAATTAAAATCATTTTAAATGTCTTTTCGACACCAAAGCAGGCCATGTGTTGCTTGTGTTATATTTATTTTGTATGTGATACGTGCTTTTAAAGGAGGTACAGAAATATCCAATGGTTTATGACATATTTTACGACACAGTAATTTAAAAACGGTTTTCAAGGAACGATAAAATTTCAAGCAGAGTTGACTAAATCGATGTTGAAAACGGAATATTCAAGTAATATTAAAACCCTGAATTAGTATTAAAAATTCGGCGCCATGTAGTAACCGATTTACATCTCATTGTAATGCGCATTCAGTTAATTAAGGGTTAGTACCTAAACAAACATTGTTCAGTCCTACCAATGAAAAGGTATCAGATTTCGCTGTATAAGACTGAAACGTCGTCTAATTGATGCAAATGTTTCGTCTGATGCGAACGATGCCCTTTTGCCAGATGTTAAATTTGCCTTTTCAAAATTAATTGCTTATGTGCAATATTCAGCTTCAATGTTTAGCATGTTTATATAGTTTTAATTATATTTTACTCTAAAATTCTGAAATGCAAAAGTTACCAATAAAGATGATGAATAATATTATTTAATAATATTTTTAAAATAATTTAGACTAGCAGATAAAGTCAGTTGATGTCCTCCTGACCGATTTTCGACCACGGCGACAACTACCGAATACCATCGGAAGTTATGAACGGCGTAGGAGATATTATAGTGCCACAGATGTACGCGCAAACACAGGGGACTAACTCGTCCTAACCTACACGAGCCCGATGTAACGCTCACGCGATAAGATCAGAGGTAGGTTAGGATGCAGTGTCAGAGACACGGGGACAATCGTAGCACAACCAGATCAAAAAATCATCTTGGCTTCGGCTGGGATTCGAACCCAGGACCCGTGGCGAAGTCAGGTACTCTAACCACTAGGCCACGCGGTCAGTAGTCAGTATCATTGAAATGTAGTGTGTGTCATAATTAATTAATAATTTAATGAAGTAGACAATAAATTAAGTCCAGCGTACACACGTCTTGCATTTGACAATTGCTGACAATTGGTATTAAGGCGCCAGTTGTGATGTCACCAACCCAAGCTGTAAGAAATAGAAAATATTTTGATAGTTATGTAATGACGAAGCTCAGAGGTAGATCGTGGTAGCTCAGAGGCCGAGCGCTCTCTTTAAACTATTTTTTTAATGTGACGTAACGAGCAAAATGTTCACCCGATGGTAAGTGCAACGTCTGCCCATAACAAATGCTATGTCACTCAGAACATTTCTGTGTGATACCACACTGCGCCCTTCACCCTGAGACATCAGTTCTTAAGTCTCATATGCCCAGTGATTACGCTAGCTCTCAGTGCCCTTCAAACCGAAACACCGTAATGTTTTCACACTATTGCTTCACGGCAGAATAACTGCCCCTAGGGTGGTACCCAGCTAGACGGATTCCTGCAGGGACGGCAACTTTAATAATTGTTCTGGAATTTTTAATTGCGATTTACCACGTGTTCAGCGGTGAAGGAAAACATCGGGTGGAAACCTGAATGTCCAAGGAATAAAAATATTTCGAGAACATGTAAAGTTCGCCAACCCGATTTTCGCGTCATGGAGAACACTTCCCGGCTAAAAAAGCCTCTCACAAATGAGAGGAGGCTTGTACTCAGCAGTGGGACATTCATTAATATATACAAACATACACAAACCGGCGTCTACTCAACTTTATTGAAAATGGTCACCAAACACCATCCTCGATAAAGTAATGATGATGATGCCTTTCTTCTAACCGACTTTCGACCACGGCGAAAACTTGCGAATACTATCGGAAGCTATTAATTGCACAGGAGACATTAGAGTGCCATAAGTGTACACGAAAACACAGATTTAAACACTCGTACCAATCTCGATAAAGTTTTAAGATGCAGGTGTTTTGTGTTGTTGATAAAGGACTAAGACTGAATGCTTTTATATATATAATAAAGTCTCCAGTGGAGTGTGTGATCGTTTGTCACCTTTGATAAAATAGAAATAAATATTTAAGCATTACTACTACTATCCTATAACTTCGCACTGCAAATAATCAAAATATTAAAATGTTGAGACGAGCATAGTAGGGTTAATTTTAGCTATCAGTTGAAGTTTTGTTTATTATAATAAAATTAGACGATATAAATTACTCTTAAACAGCTTCATAGATTACCATGTTACATGTACCATCTATCATGTATTTATCGTTGGTCGTGTTATAAACTATGAATTTTATGTTCAGTATATAGTTTCTTTTTTATTTACTTTTCAAGACGTAATAAAACAAATCGATAATCCTGCTCAAGTCTTGTGGTCCCATCTTATTTCGTGATTGTCGTAAGAGTCGTTTGTGCGAAATGCTAAGAAAATCTTATGCATTTTGACAGGTGGCGGAACAACGACCTCGAAAAACGATAGACCGAAATTAAAGATCGTTGCGATCATCGATCTACCTGCCATCCTATGTCCAGCAGAGGACTATTGTTAACTAAAGTTAACCGGCTGATGATGATGAAGAAGAAAAAGTACATTTACAGGTTGTTGGTGTACATATCCCACTGCTAAGTAAGGACCAAGTGTCAATTTAGAAAGAGTTTTGGAGCCGAAAAGTCTGCCGCTGCTGTAGTGCAAGTTGGCGTACTTCATACTCGTATGTTGAAATAATTTTGTTTGTTAGTTATGCAGTTTTTTACGATGTTTTCCTTTACAGCCGAGGGCGTGAAAAAACAACACCTGTAATTATAATTTTTTGTGGTCAAAACACTGAAGTAAAAAAATAGTGTCGAGCGATATCCCTCCTGTTCGCGTAATGTTTGAGTGACACTAGAGGTAAATGTTAATAATTTTAATGGAAAGATATCAGTTATCATAACTTAGTTATAAGATATTAGCTGATGCCCGCGACTTCATCCCGGTGGCTATAGGTTTTTTCAAATATCCCGTGGGAACTATATTTGATTTTTACGAAATAAAAAGTATCCTTTGTCTGTCTTCGGGGTGCAAACTATTTCTGTGCCAAATTTCGTCAAGATCGGTTCGACGGTTGAGCCGTGAAAAAGTAACAAACAGGCAGAGGGACAGAGAGAGTTAAATTCGCATTTATAATACTAGTTGATGCCCGTGACTTCATCCGCGTGAATACAGGTTTTTGAAATATTCCCAGGGAACTGTTTGATTTTCTGGTATAAAAGTATCCTATGTCCGTCGCCAGAATGCACGCTATCTACGTGCCAAATTTCGTAAAGATCGGTCCTGCTGTTGAACCGTGAAAAGGTAACAAACAGACAGAGAGACAGAGATACTCGTAGTTACTTTCGCATTTAAAATATTAGTATAGATTAGTATGGATAAATCAACTATAATTTTGACGGAAAAAAAAAAAAATAAAAAGTATATGCAAATCAAAAAAACGTTTGAAAAATTTAATAATTAAACGACAATGCCTATTTCTGCCCCACTAGATTATGGGACTGACCAGCAAAGTTATATTATTAATTATTCTTCTTTAATTAAATCAAGATTTTTTAAATTTTTTTTTATAGGAGAGGGGGCAAACGAGCAAGTGGCTCACCTGATGGTAAGTGATCACCACCGCCCATGAACAACCGCAACACCAGAGGAATCGCGGGTGCGTTGCTGGCCTTTGAGGAAGGAATAGGCTCTTTTCTTGAAGATCCCTAAGTCGTATCGGTCCGGAAAAACCGCCGGCGGCAGCCGATTCCATAAAGTGGTAGTGCGTGGCAGAAAATTCTGCGAAAAACGCACTGTGGCGGAATGCCAACCATCCAGGTGGTGACGATGGAATTTTGTGTTCTGCCGCAAAGTGCGATGGTGAAAACCAGCGGCTGGAATTATTCCGAACAATTCCTCGGAACACTTCCCGTTGTAAATCCTGTAAAAAATGCAAAGAGATGCAACATCTCTTCGCAAGGCCAGTGTATCAAGCCGATCGGAAAGAACCTGGTCGTCGACGATTCGAGCCGCTCTTCGTTGAATACGGTCAAAAGGAAGGAGCTGGCACTGGGGTGCCCCCGCCCAAAGATGAGAACAGTACTCCATGTGAGGTCGAACCTGCGCCTTGTAAAGTTGCAAAAACTCAAAGCCACAATTAACCACAATAAATCAAAGCTACAGTTTTTAATAAAAATAAATAAGATATTTATTAGAAACTAGCTGATACCCGCGACTTCGTCCGCGTGGATATAGATTTTTTAAATAACCCGTGGGAACTTTTTGATTTTCCGGGATAAAAAGTATCATATGTACTCCAGGATGCAAGCTATATCTGTGCCGAATTTCTTCAAGATCGGTTCAACGGTTGAACGATGAAAAGGTAACAAACAGACAGAGGGACAGAGAGAGTTACTTTCGCATTAATAATATTAGTAACGGTTTCATTGTAATGATGATATTATGTACTTTTAGTTTGTTCGTTATATTTCGGCTGAGGTAAAACGAAAACCTTTGTTTTATATAATAGTTTTAATAGAAGCATTGCCATCGCATTATTACTTAGAGCGTTGCTCTTTTATAATATTTTAAATACAATGTTACAGTTATTATAGAATTGTATTATTTTATTTCAAAAAAATGTAATTAAGAAGTCTGTCAATATAATATTAAAAATGCTATTTTGACAGATCATAAATTGAGTATTTATGCATCGTCACATACGACTTGATAATTTTGTTGTGTTGCTTTTGTTGTTTGTTGGCGAATTACGTCCGTAAACTGTGATGCGGTGAATTAACTGTGATTTCTGTTTGCCACAACACAAGACATACAATTCGTGAACAGTCAATAGAACTGCAACATATTCAAATAAAATGGTTGGCAAAGCCTTGAGTTAGTATCAATATAGCCTTTGGCTATAAAAATCAAAGCAATATAGCATATCATCAAACATCCGTTTAGTTTAAAGGGTACAATCAAATATAATGCGCCTCAATGTGTAGGCAACTAATTGATCAGTCTCAAGTTTAAAAGAAGATGTATTCTTATTTTCAGCATCCAAGTGATGTGGTATATGTCATGGTTGCTACAGAATAGTAAATGGAAGTAACTTATAATGACTAATGAGACAGCTTGGCCACACACTTATTTGCACTGGATGTGGAAGTTATGTTTAAGGTATAATAAATCACACTCTCGAGGATAATTCCCAAAAAACGTGTAACAACGTTTTTTATTGGAACGCTACAATGCAAAGGTGAAATGGAATGTTTCCGAATAAGTTGGTTGTAATTTTCAAATTTGTTAACAAATAAAAAAATACAAGGGACTATAATTGAAATAAGTCAATATGACGTGATGCTGACAATAATTTGATATTTCTGAAATGCGAGATATTAAGAAGACGTAACGACCGTAATTTTAAATAGATGTAATATATTTTTATATCTACAATATATTTATTAAAATAAAGGTTTTTGTTTTGTCTTTATTACAATGGGTCATTGTAATAAAGACTTATAGCGCAAAGATATTGATAGATTTTTTTTTATGGAAAGAAGTTGCGAGATGATCGAATTGTTCACCAAGTTGTTGTAAGTGCATCGTGTGCCTATAACAGTTGCGATAAAGCTTTGTGTAACACTGCACGCTCACGTATCGTGAGACTTTATAAAGTCTTATATACGATGTTATTGCACTAGTTACAGCGCCCTTCAAACCGAAACACAGTAATGTTAGCACATCAGTGCTTCTCGGCAGAATAACTGCCCTGTGGTATCCATCTAGACGGATTCCTGCATAGGAATCCTACCACCAGATAATCGTTATTATCCAATAAACCATCTCGGACCAGCATAATAACAAGCGCCATCAGTCGCTTGAGTCTGCTTGATTTAATCGAAAATATCCTATCACTAGTATACTGCCGAACATAGGCCTCCCCTATAGAACGCCGCAAAACACCGTACTGAGCCACCTTCATCCATCGAAAGTTTAACGCCTGACAAAAGTAATTAGCAAGTAGTCTACTTGACGTTTTTGATGTAACAGGAAGGGATAATTCTTTTTTAATTACAGTATACACGAAATCAGCAGCTTTAAAGGCAAAACGAGGGATCTGTTAACAATGTATGTCTTTGAAGCTTTTAAATGCACTATATATTGACTCTGGACATTATAACATTCAGGTGGGGCGCGCTTCCATATTGCCATATATTTAAGAATCATTCAAACTACACTAGCTATCAGTGCACTGCTTACCTCCATTGTAGTTGTTTGGATTTGCGCCTTTCTCATTAATGTGATGGATTTCCGCATAGTCAATCGTGATTTTCGAATAGGATTGACATATTAGACAATTGTTCTAAATAGTGAAGCTTAGATTAGCGGCAACAAATTGTTGGTTTTCGTGTCTGGTTTTGTTTTGCATGAGAAATATATCTGTAAAACGCACCCACGATACAGGAGAAATCCATGTGAGGCTTCATTTTTTTTAAATAGAAAAAATAAATAAAAAATTGAGTGTAAAATTAGAAAACCCAACTTTTATTTTATTACAATGAGAACTTGTTCCCGTGGTCATATACAGGAATATTATATGTAACGTAGCAATTTCGTAATCACATAAAAACTTTTTTTCGGTGAAAAATTACACCTCATCGCTCAACGTACAAATATCGACATCGATTCAATGACACCAGCTAATGACCGAATATAAAGTAATAACATAGCATTGTAATAGCAGCGATAATAAAATGATGCGCTAAATAAATAAATAAATAAATAAACTAGTAATAATTCTTAATAAACTAAACATACAATATGTTGATAATTGGTAATGATGCGACGAGAAATAGTTCATTCTGGTGAGTCCGAATGAATGATACGCAGTATGTCGCATTAGTTTGGGAGGCTACGCGAGGTAGCGAATCACTCGAATTCACGTCTCACGTACGGCGCAGTATTAGCGTCAGCTTCAACAGTCCATTCATTGTATTGCAGTTGCCAGTCAGCTAGCCTAGCGTTGCAGCTATGGTAACCGATCCCTATAAATTTAGTCTTCGGGAAAGGTCTATGTTTAACTGTTAGTTAAAATGAAAATGACGAAAATGGTCATTGAGTACTTCGATTAGATGAACAAATCTAAGACACCATTGAGTTCATAGCTATGTAGAACAAAATTAAAGCGGTTTCTATGAAAATTATATCGTTGATTGTCTAGACTAGAGATCACCTGCTCATGATTTAATTTTATTACGTAAGGCACCAAGTTTGAAAATTAAAACCGGACTATAACAATGACTTGCGAAATATAAAGACGTGTTAAATCATACATAATTTAACAATCTGCTTAACAGTTATAAGCTACGAATAGATAAATATGTACATTTTTTTATTGCAGTTATTTTAAGATGCGGAAGTAGTTGGTATCAGTTGCAAGGTAATCCCGTTTATGCATTGGAAATTTCTGTGTAACTCACACTCTCGCTCACATACAACACTGACACCCTAAGACATTGGTTTTTAAGTCTCATATGCTTATTAGTCATCAGTAATTACACTTTAGTGCCCTTCACTTCAGTGCCCTACCAATCGAAACGCATTGGTGTTTGGATACCACTGCTGAGGGCATAACAACTAGCACTGCAGTAGGACCTATTCAAGCAGATTTTTACATTATAATCCTACTACTTATCATCATCATAATTTCAGCGTATCCCTCGTAGTCCAATGTTGAACATACGCCTCCCCCATAGTTACCACAAAAGCTTATATCTCTCTTTTTGGGAGGATTTTGTCATAGTTTGGCAATTGCTTGGCAGGCGGGCAGCCGCAATTTATTTATTCAGATGTTCCAGCAAGATGCTTAAATTTTCCTTCTGTTGACTTTTATGACACACACGGGATGAGATGAGAGGGTCGATTCTCTTAAACCGGCACCACATGGCCGCCACCACTACTAATAGTTTCATACATACATACATAATAAAAAATACATAGTTTCTTTGTTGTCTAATCCGGAAGAACAAGTCGTATTAAATACACAGAAAAATAAATGATTGAGTAGATTATTTAACAGACGCAAAACAAATTACATATGTCTCTTTTTATTATAAAGGCGGATCTAAAATGATAAATGATTTTGTAAAAAAGTATTATTGTAAGATGTTCAGTTCGATGAAAATTGTAATCCTTTTTTGTTGGCCCTTCTTAGTACTAGCTAGTGTAGTATGTAAAAAATTTTTTTGGCAGTTTAACTGCGACTGGTTTTGTATTATTAAGAAAAATAAAAGGTGCAAAGGCGTCGTTTAGAGTCCCCTGGCTACAGATAACTGCAAGGGTTCTTGTAGAACACGTACTATAAACGCAAGAACATATTTATATTGTTAAAAACCGCAGTCTTACCTGGGGTGCCTTATAACATTTTGTAATACACAGTTAGTAGGAAAAAAGATAACCTTGAAAGGATGCTTAAATTCATCCACGAATAACGCCGATTTTTGAATACTTAAGATCGTTATTTTTTATGACAATGTGGGAGGTTGCTTGTGGGAGGTTGGAAAAGTTAGCTAGTGGATGCCTCCTTCCTCCAATAATCTTTCAGATCTTGTATATATAGTTCGCATCGATAAAACTTCAATTGCGCGATGTAGAACGTATTAGTTATTGCTAGAACTTCTCGTGTGGTGACATAGATGTCGCTACATCACTTCCTGCTAACACTAAGACTGGGACTCTTAGTGAGCGTGGAGGATCGTCAGACATTGATGTGTAGTCTGGCGATGCGGAGAAGCTGTGTCCAGGCCTTAGGTGCGTTGAGACGAATGAAAACAGTGATGAAGCTGCCAGAGACAGCTCAGACAGCCAAGAGGAGAGGGGCCGCCGTTGATGATCCGTTGGCTGAGAGACCAGTAAGCGCGCGTTGTGTCAACAGTAGTCTAGCGATGTCTGCCGATGGTTTTGTTTGGAAGAAACTGGCTGCATTGGTCATATCACGTCGGAGTCACCCAATTGTCAGTTGGAATGCCAAGGAAAAGTTAGATATCTGCCAGATCGGGTGATCTGATTTGGGGAGGATGTCTCCTCTTACCAGTAATCTTTTAGATCTTGTATAAATAGTTCGTTTCGATAAAACTCCTACAGCGCCATGTAGGACGTATGAATTTCTCACGATGAATGAATACTGACTCAGTACGATATCTTCGAAACTACAAGATTTGATGAGGGCTGAACACATGGCGGAGAGGGCGCGTATCAGCTGTGGTAAATCGCTTATATATATATATATATATATATATATATAAGCGATTTACCACAGATTCATCACAACATCACCTAAACTACAAGATCATCTCCTTAACGACCTGAAATTTAACATACACATTCCTTTTCCGACAAAGACGTTCACTAAGAACGTATTTTACGATTATATTTACTCCTAAATGTGTAAACGAGCTAGTGGAGTTTTTTCTATACCAGTGGTTTCCAGACTTTTTTCTCATAGACCACTTTCAAAATTTAGCTGGTTCCGGTGGATCCCCTGCAGCAACATTTGCAACTCAACCAGACCCGAAAAACAACAATATAGAAAAAGCGTGTTCCATACACTGCATACACAATTCCTTAGTGTATTATTTTTAGAAGGCAGGTTTTTGACCATAATGTTTTGTTTGATTTTTTTGTGTAAAAATTATTTGATTCTTATCATCTTCTCATCATATTATATTAAATTAAAATATGACAAAGATCGTAGGCCGTATGTCTTAAATATAAAAAAACTATAATATATTAAGTGAACATGTTCGATTCATTATTTTATATGCCTGCCACCTGTACATTTATTTTCCATTGCCGTGCTATTTAGTCTCGTTTGTTAGTTCAAATTAATAATAGTTTGTAGGTAACAAAAATAAGAGTACTATATGTGAATAAAAGGAAAATAAATTAAAGCTTTTAAGCTGCTACCCCGTCGTATTACAGGGGCCGGAATAGCCTAGGTAGCACAGGGGCCGGGCGCTCGTCTTAAATTTCACAGTACGCGAGTGACCTAAGTTCGACTCCCAGTGCCCGCACCACTAAAATTGTTCTGCAATTTTTAATGCTGATTTGCCAAATGCTCAGCGGTGAAGGCAAATGTCGCGAGGAAATCTACGTGTATGAGAAATAAAAATATTTCGACGACTTTTGAAGTTCACAAACCTGCATTGGAACAGCGTTGCGGGCTTTTTCCGGCTCCTAAACCCTTTCAGAAATGAGAAGAGGCTTGTGCTCAGCAGTGGGGCATTTACAGGCAGTTACATTTTTAAATATACTGAGGTTTCTCCTTTGTGTAAAAGACCATCCCTCTACTAGTCGCAGACATCTTCTTGTTTATGAAAATAATAACATTGCCAAGATTCCAAGCTACTTAAGTCTTCGAATTGTGAACAATTATCATCACATAATTAAAAACATTTTATCAGCTGACTTCCCTAGACGTTCGTGATGTTACTCTATACTTTAAGCATCTTCAAAAAAAAAGGGACAAAAAACCTATCTTGATTTCTGACGGTTTTATTTCAAAAGTTTATAGTATCGGACGAGCGATCGGGTACGTATACCTTCTGGGAATCGGCCTTTAATTTAATTTTTGTGATCGCCACCAGACACTGTTTTATTGTAATTCCTAAAGTGCTGTTGTGAATTGTCTAAGCCCTTATATGTATAACAAAGCGAATACAGTTACTGCCCGAGTGAGTAATAACACGTACAGAAATAATTAGACATGCGGGTACAGTTGGCGCCACATCTCATCGAGATTCATATCGTGCTCATTTAGATATGTTAGCATAAGAGCCAAGAAGTATTTAAACATTGGGACAATCTTGCGATTGAAAGCAAATGATACTGTGCAAAATGCAATACTTTTTTTTTATACATATAAATAAAATGCAGGAGGCTCGAAATGCAGGAGAAATCATTACGTGATGTAATGATTTCTCCTGCATTTCGAGTACGATTTACAGACATAAATTGCACATACACAACACAACCAGTCCCGAAAATCAACCATTCGTGTGTTTGCACAAATATTGACCCAGGCTGGCATTTGACAACCCAGGAGCCGCGGCGTCGTGGCCTAGTGGTCAGAGTTACTACTGTAAGGTATTCTGAACACTAGGCTACATCATAATCATCTTTTCAGTCTACCAATAGTCCACTGATGAACATAGGGCTTCCCATTGATTGCCACAGTAGTAGCTCTCATTTTGGGGGATTTTGATTTTTTGATTCAGTTCCAGGAAGACGCTGCTGCCCATCTCCTGGTTTTTATTTTGAACACCGACGAGATGGGTTGGTAGATTTCCTTAAGCCGCCACCACACGGCAACTACGCCACGATATCGATACAAACAAAAAACTTCATATTTACAAAATTTACACCTAAGAAACCTTGAACTGTTCAGAAAAACAAATGCCTGCCAAATATAAATATATCCTAAGTAGCTGCGCCCCGCGGTATCAACTGCGTAAAATAAGCCAAACTGCAAAGTTTTGTAACTAACACCTTTCTCATTAAACGAGTTATCTAAATCAAAAAAATTTTCAAATCCGATTAGCATTTTCTATGTGTTCAAACATACACTCTTCAGCTTTATTATAAAATTATAGTAATAGATTAGTGAAATTGGTTTTGACTGTGAAGATATAAATCAGAAATCAAAGACAAGTATGTTATGATTACTTTTAGTATAGGTAAGGAAGCTATTTATCGTACAATAACATAACCATAAGATGAGAGTATTAGGACAAGCAGAACTTCTATCTATAATTCCTGTTCCGCGTCTCTGTAATTAATAGAAGGTGATAAGGTATAAATGTTTATGCGTGACCTATCGCATTTAGTGGATTACGTGCAGGTATTAGAAGGGATAAGCTTTGAATGCTAATATAGCGTTGTAATTGACTTTCTTTTAACTAATGTCAAAGGAATGTATATATTGGTAGTTTACGTTTAAAGTTTAACAACTTATATCAAAATGACACTACGTTTTAAATCTATAGATAGTAAAATATTAATAATATTGTAAATTAAAATATTGAAATATTGGCAAAGTCTGTCTACGTAGGAACCAACCCATTCTGCCGTGAGTCAGTTGTGTGCAAATATTTCTGTGTTTTGATCTGACGAGCATTAAGATCCAGCATACTAAGCCTCTAAGAATTAAGAACTGATGTCTCAGGGTGACGGGCGCATTGTGGAACCTCACAGAAATGTTCTGGGTTGGCACTTACCATCAGGTGAACAAATTGCTTTTTTCGTCACTTTATCCAGTAAATATATATAAAAAAGCAAAAGTAATCCTTCAAAAATTTAAGATATTGGCTGTCTATGAAAAATGGGTGATATATGAGTGTTAGAAATATAATACCTCTAGTATGATTTTAGTTATTTTATTCTAAAAGTTCACAGCAACAGTACGATAATAATAACTGAGAATACTCGATGTTCTAAATGCGATGCATGCAACTGTTAGAAATCATTAAAAGCTGAAGGAACTACTTATCTCAAAGTAGCGACAGACCAGCGATCTAATTTCATAGTGATATGTTTTGACACTGTGGAATAAAATAATGAGAAATGGCGAGTAATAGTTGGCAAGGAAATCAAATTTTTGTCTGCCTTCGCGTTTCGAGATGTTGTAAGATTGACAGAGGTCTAGAAGAAGCAATGATCGACACTAGTATGAGATACACTTTTAATGTTTTGTATTGTTTAAAATTTTGTCAAATTGGAGTTTTAAATCTTGTGTAAAGACATTACAATATTAGACGAATTAAACATAATAGAAATATTTGATCCGTTGCATTAATGTAGTGCAAACTAATTATAGATTGACTGTGTACTTGTATGGTAAGACATAAGTTCGTTAGAGAGCCCCCTATATTTCAATAAACGTCCGGACGACGCCACTATATCATTATCTTCTGTATTTTATTCGATAGTATACAATTAATAGCTAAATGATCACACATTGAAATTATATAAATAAGGTGATTTCCTGTAATTAGTTGTTATGAAATTACGAATGAGTGAAGTTGCCAATTATAGATATATTTTCTGACTTTCTGCAAAAGTATAAAAGCAAAATTGTCAACTATCGCTTTTTAAATTGCACTGGCCTTAATTAACTACAGGCTTTTTTATCTTATTTTGTTTTTATATTTCTCTTACTTTTGCTTTAATAAACATTAAGTATTATATTTTTATTGGTTTTCATCTATCATAAGTTCAGTGAATACTTTTAAGAACTTTGTCCTTTTAAACTTCTTTTGTGTAAATGTGCTGTATTTTATTTTTAACATGATTTCATTGAAATTAATAAGATTAAAGTTAATGAGATTGAAAAACATGTATTTTATCCTATTTTATATATTTGGTTTTTTTGATGTACACACTGTATGATGTCTTCCTGTTCGAATTTCGACTTAGGCCTCAATTTTCGAATACTTCTGGTCAGTATTCGAAATTTAAATTAAATAAGGATGAGACAAAAGTTATGACCCAACTAGTTATAAATTGATATGCAAAGATAAAATACAAATGTAACGTAATCTTAACAAATTATTTGTTACGGACGGAGAACTAGTGTTTATTTTTTTCCTAATGCTCGATGAAAAGAACTATAAGACGCAATAGTTTTATATATATTTTTTGCTGTGCGCTTTGTATCAGATACTTTGATTGTACTACCGGCAGGATCGAAACTGTGAACTCTGATTTTTAACTATGGTGTATATGTCAGGTTTATTTATTAATAAAAACAGACCACTAATGCTACGTTTATTCTTTTTTATCTTTGTGTTTGGTAGGTGTTGCACGCAATACATTAATTCTATTAATAGACCAAAGAGGTCAAAAGAGTTTTTTTTCTTGACCCTTCTCTGTTAGGTGTTCTTGATTCGCCGTATTAGTAATAAACTAGTTGCATTCCTTTTATGTTCATGACGGCCTCGTCTGTCCTTAGAGGCGTAAACGTAATTATGTTTAGTAAATCATTATTAAAGTATGACGTGGGAATCGCCCAAATTTATCCCGATGACGTAACTATTATTATTTTGGGACAAATGTTTTTTGTGACCAATATAGGCGTCAAATGAATAATTGCATTCAAACTTTTTTATTTAACGACTTATGCTAGTATGTCTACAGTATTATCATCATTACTTAGCTGTTACTGATAAATATCAAGTACTCTTGGGGTAATAAACTAAAGTTCTTTCGTTCGTCCTTTTCTTTAATTAATTAAAACGAAAGACGAAAGCTGCCTTTAATTAGACGGTCACTTCTTCGTTAGTTCATAAAATGAAGATAAAATCTTGTAAAGCAAATTTTGACCACGCCGTTCCAAATCCTGGAAATTTCGATAAAGTGTAATATGTATTTCATTACAGTTATTTTTTATGTAAACCCATTTAAAATCGAAACTTGCTTTAGTTAGTCCTATATTACTTCTAAATTAAACAAATTTTTTTATTGGGTAATGTGACGAGACGAGCATTACGTTCACCTGATGGTAAGTGCAATGTCTGCCCATAACAGACACCACGATGCGCCCGTCACTCTGCGACATCAGTTCTTAAGTGTTAAATGCCCAGTGATCCAACTAGCTCACAGTGCCTTTCTGTCCGAAGCAATGTTTGTACATTACTGCTTTACGGCAGAATAACTGGCCCTGGTATATATATTTTCGGTGATGTAATTGCTGTGTGTACAGTGTAGCCTAGATCGTGACTGACGATATCGTGGTCAGGAAGAGCTGAGACGTCCGTGTCGTCTAGCATGTTTCGCGGGCGACGTTTGCGTTCGGTCGCGTTTCTGTTTGGTCGGTAATTTGCTGCTTTAACCACCAGCGGGTTTGAATGAACCGCGGCTTTTTCGAAAAACCGCCGTGATAATTCTCTGAAGTGCTCAGAGATTAAAAGCATTTCACAGTCGCTGTGAAGATCTACATTGCGTTGATACCAACCGGCTCCGGTGGCAGTTCGCAAGAATCGATTTTGAATGCTCTGTAACTTCTTTCCTGGCCCTGGGGTGATACCTACCTAGACGGATACCAGCATAGGAATCCTACCACCGGGAAGTGCTTTTAGATTAAAAATAAACTTATGCGGAAACTCAAATATTAGATAAACCATCCTTTTTGTATATATTCTTGTGCGTTAAATATAGCTTGGTCAGTAATGTTGCTGTAAAATAAAAAAAAATGTACATTATTTTGATACAATATTTTGTATTGTTTATTAAAGGATAAATCGTTGTAAAAGTAACTATAATCGCGTTATTTTATAAATTTATAAAAGTAAAAGGGGCCGGTAATTATTCTTAATTTGTGGCAGAATAATGGTCTGACTAGCTTCAATAACAAATTCATGGAGCGGAAGCCTCGTGGTCGCTTTTAACTACAGCGACTTTCTCAATACTGTCGGAAGAAATCAACTGTGCAGGAGATTGTACTACGCAAACAAAGATGATCGTTATAACGCGACTGTCCGCGCCCAATGTAATGCTCATGCGAGAAGACGTAGGTTAAAATGCACAGTGACAACCATAATAGAATGAGATCCAAAAACCATGAATGTGTTTTAGCACAAATGTTGCTACGACTGGGATTTGAACCCGGGACCTGTGGCACAGTCGATACTCTAACTAGGTCGCGGTAGGTGGCTTTCGTCGTATATGCAACAGTCTATAACATAAATAATAATTGACTATAATTTGCCTTCCTAGCCGTTTTAGACCACGTAGAAAAGTTTCAGTTACCAACAAACCAATATTCGCTTCGACTGGGATCCGAAACCAGTTTCCACGACTCTGCAGTTATGTATGACGACCAGTGACCCACGCGATCATAATCGTCGTCGTGCTCCTGTTTATCAAAATGTCTATCACATTTTGATTTATATTTATATTTGTGTATTTATGTATATCACATTTCATACTCCATTAATCTCTACCATTATAAAACTGTAAACTGTTGTCTGTACATCATCACGCGAAAACTACTTTTGTGTCACTGTTTGATAGCCTTTGGCTTAAGAAATGTGATTTTATTCTAGTAATCTACCGGGTCTGGACCGGGAGGGATCTAATCGTTATTTCATTTTTATAAGTATTATGTTCGCCGTGTGGTGAAGGCGTAAGATAATCCATACACCACCCCATCTTATTCCGTGGGTTTCGTAAAAGTCAACAGAGGGAAAATGAAACCAGGAGATAGGCAGTAGCATTTCCCTGAAACGTCCAAACAAATGAACAGCGGTTGCCAACCCGCCTGCCAAACGTGGCAACTATGGTAAAATCCTCCCAGATGAATCTATAAGGGAGGCCTATGTACTGCAGTGGACTAGTAAATAAAGTATAATGTAACAATCTATACTGAGTAAAAAATTATTCTATTATTTTCTATTGTAGTCAGGTTTCGCTTAAACAATTTATACGATAAAGTCAAAGTTATATAGTTATTAAGCTCTTAGATAATTCAAAATCTACACCGGTTCAAAAAATAAAACCTTAGAGAAGAACCGGCAAGAAACACTGGGGTCATTTCTTCAATGCCATATTACATAATGACATGTATAGTCAACAATGAAATTGCTTTACCACCCTTAGGTTTAATGTCGTTTGCACATCACAAAACTACAAGGTCTATTTTCGCTTAAAATATTAATGTGTCAGTTAAATAGTCCTGTCACCATTGCATGTCGTCAGAGACGGCATTCACTATATTCAGCGTCTTATTTGATTTTAGAGCTGTTATGTAATTTGGGATGGTGGCGGCTTAAGAGAATCTACCACCCCATCTCATCCCGTGGGTATCGTAAAAGGCGACAGAGGGAGAATAAAAACCATGACTTGAGCAGCAGCATCTTCCTGGAACATCTGAATAAATAAACTGCGGTTGTCAACTCCTTCTGCCTCTCGTGGCAACCTACACAAAATCCTCCCAAAATTTAGCCACAGGGTTTTGTGGCAATCTATTGGGGAAGCCTTTGTTTGTTCAGCAGTGGACTCAAGATAAGCTGAAATGGTGAAAATTATGATAATGTAATATTTAAATAATAATTAAAAATAATTTCGTGCATTTTCATTATAAAGAATACACCACCGTGTAATCCACGATACTATACGAAGTATTACTTGTTGTTCCGTTTTGATCTCGTTAAGGGTTTTTTCTTTTTATTTGAGCCATATAATAAAAACACTATAATAAAATAATTAAATTAAAAAAGTATTTAAAAGATCTCCTGGTTTTTTTTATTTTGTTTCCTTCGAAGTAATGTATCTTTCGAAGTAATATAGAGCGTTTCAGTTTTAAATTAAAAAATATATAATTAAAATTACACTGTTAATTGTTTCTAGTTTACAAAAGATAATAGGTAGATCCTCCATCTTAAGTATATTCGCGCGTAGCGCGGACGAGTGTGGGCGAGCGTAGGGGTGTCCGCTCACACCGCGCCATTTTTCTTACTTTTAGCATTTTTATACCAGTCGTAACTTCTAAACGATAGGTCCGATTCTAATAATTTAAAAAGGAATTTACATGTCCATAATCAACCTTGACTATGAAACTATTTAGTAGGATAAGGATTAATATCATGATACGAATGTCATCATCTTTCGATTCTACCCGTGTTTTGAATGACTAATTTGAACAAAAAGCGCTTATTGAGACTTAACTATAATAGTTAGACATATAGTTGTAACAGCCTTGCGGACTTTTTTGCGAGTAATGATAAGTACTATGGAAATATAGTACACTATTTTATCTATCATCAATAGTTTTTTCAACGCACGCCAAATAATGACTTTTATTAGAATTTTTTTAATTCCTTGAGTTACATCATAGCAATTTTCGCAGGGATAAACACAGTTAGTCGCTGATAATGTAGCTGTATATAGGTGAAAGAATTTTTAAAATCGGTTCAGTACTATTTGAGTTTATTCATTACAACCAAACATACAAAAAATCAAAACTTTTGTCGTTATAATACGAGGGTGGATTGAAAAGTACTCGGCCTAACCAAGAAAATAAACACATACTAAATCAGTTATATTTTTATTTTTCTACATAATTACCATCAAGTTCAATACACTTTTGCCACCTCCCCTTCCAAGCATTTAGACCGTTAAAAAAAATGATTCTTCCTTAGAGTCAAAATATGCGTCTACAGCTGCTTTGACCTCGTCGTTTGTCGAAAATCTTTGACCTCCCAAGTGCTTTTTTAGGTTAGGGAACAGAAAGAAGTCTGATGGTGCCAGATCAGGTGAATACGGCGGATGCGGTAACAGTTCAAAGCCACAGTTGTGAATTCCAGGCATTGACTGTACTGACGTGTGAACACGGGCGTTATCTTGATGAAACAGGACTTTTCTTCTGAGCATTCCTCGACGTTTTTCTTTTATTTTCTCTCGTAAACGACGTAGTAAGGTGCAGTAGTAATCAGAGTTTATAGTCTGACCCCTTTCAAGATAATCAATCATAATCACACCTTTCGAGTCCCAGAATACTGAAGCCATCACCTTATTTGCCGACAAAATCGACTTAGCCTTTTTAGGGGGTGGTGAACCAGGTCTTCTCCTCTGTTTTGATTGTTGTTTTGTTTCCGGTGTACAGTAATGAACCCATGTTTCGTCCATAGTAACAAAACGATTCAAAAAATCATCTGCATCGGCTTCAAATAACTCCAAACAGTCGCGTGAAATAGGCAATCGCGTCCTTTTTTGTTCAACTGAAAGCAGTCAGTCGCGGAACCCACCTCGCAGACACCTTGTGGAAACCCAACTCGTTGACAATGATGTTTTGAGTTCGTTCATAAGAGATGCCTATAATCTCGGCTATCTCTCTAATTTTTAATCTGCGGTCTCCCATTATTAAATCAAGTACTTTTTTAATATTTTCGTCAGTAGTTGACGTCGAAGGCCTTCCAGAGCGGGGTTCATCTTTCACACTCTCTCTACCACGCTTAAATTCTGCTATCCATTTTTTGACGGATGAATATGACAGAGCACAATCGCCTAATGTACTGACCATGTCATCATGGATGGCTTTTGATGATAGCCCCTTCTTATGGAGGTACTTAATGACGGCACGCTGCTCGATTTGCTTCATTCGCGGAAATTATGACCGATTACTTTGTTAATAAATTTATAAAATCACAACTAATTATCGCACACGTTTCGAACTTCACACAATGAACTAGTCTGAACTGAACTAAATAATGTGGGTAGATTTGATTTTTAGAATTGAATGGATCTGTGTTAGGCCGAGTACTTTTCAATCCACCCTCGTATTAGTTTAGATACGTAATAACAATGAAAACTAAAAAAAAACAATGTAATCGATTTATTGAGAATTTAATTTCGTAACAACAAATTTTTGGATTCACGTCCTAGTTAAGCCTTTCTAAAAGCTGCCCAGCCCCCGGTCAAAGATTTTTCTGAAGCGGAGTAAGAACTTGCTATTGGCGCCCCTTTCCTCCAGCATTTGAGTTTAAAGATTAAAAAAAAACTCTAGCCCATGTATTTGGCGCCCCTTTGAATTGCCGCCCTGGACGAGTGCTTCTTTTTGGCCCTCCCCTTCCCCTAGATGCCAGGGCCGTAGCTGTCATAACTGGGCTGTAAAGTTGCGCGTGAAGTATTAAACTATTTACAAACTAATAAAATATGTATCAGCACGTCCCCTAAAATAAGAGCTAGAAACTTTTGTGGCAATCTATGAGGGAGACCTATGTTCAGCAGTGGACTAGTGATAGGCTGAAATGATGATGATGATGATGATGTGATAAATATTCGGTCTGTAATTATTTCATTTAAAATCTTTCGTCTGCGCAGGGGTATTTTAATTTCGCATACAATTTTCAACCAGCGTGTGTTGGTTAAAAATCGCTAAGTATCAGCAAGCTGAAGTGGCAATGGACCGACCACATGGCTCGTAGAACCGATAACAGTTGCCATTCCAGAACTTTTCTTGTTTTGGAGTGACAACCTCATACCGCCAAACCTAGTGTCGGGCGTCCCCTCTTGCCCATTGGCGCAGACACCACATCTTTCCACTTGCTACGATGCTGATACACATCTTCTTCTACTTTCATTAGCGCCTTCATACAAGGTCGTCAGTTGCGGGAACTTTCGACATGGCCTTTCCTTAAAACGATTTCGATCTGATCGTGATACGTTCGCCTTGACCCTTACCGGATTGCCTTGTCAATCTTCTTTCATCGATCCTCTCTATGTATTCAAACCATCTAAGCATCCCTTTCTCTGTCTTTGTCACTACATTATCTACCACACTACAACGTTCCCTTATCTTAACTGTTCCTCACGTTCATCAAAATAACTCCAGCTATACTTCTCAAACTTGTAATTTCCACAGCATCGATCTTACTTCAATGCTTCTTCTGTCAGACTAAACATTCTATACCATACATAAGTATGAGACCAGTACTCCTCTATGTACAGCCAGTTGTGCCTTTTAATATGCGTTCTGGCTACACATAAAGTTATGCAGGGCCCCATACACTTGATTTCCTGTTAACACTATTCGCTCAATATCACCGTTGTATTCTCTCGTCTCTCGTAAACTTTGAACGTAAGTATACAGACTGTTTACTTGTTACAAAGTAGGCATAAGATGGTCAGATTATTCTTTCTTGATGCAACCGCACTCTCTTTCAAATCTTTAAAGGATTTGTCTATGAAAAGGTTAAACGATCCGGCGAAGCTACACATCCATGTCTAACATTTTTTGATCGATGTTAAACCAGACTGTGTAAGCCCCGCTTACCCTGACACAAGCACATAGACAATGTCGACCACAATTCATTCCCGACCACTGTGCCATAAAAAATAACTTCATAAAATATTGGTACAAGAAGATCTGTTTTTAGTTGGGTTCCAATATATCGATAGTCATTTGTTGTATCGACAAGTGAATCATATAAAAAAAAGCGGCAAGGAAGAAAACATTTCTTATCTGTCTTTACGTAGTCTACTACGAGGGTGGATTGAAAAGTACTCGGCCTAACCAAGAAAATAAACACATACTAAATCAGTTATATTTTTATTTTTCTACATAATCACCATCAAGTTCAATACACTTTTGCCACCTCCCCTTCCAAGCATTTAGACCGTTAAAAAAAATGATTCTTCCTTAGAGTCAAAATATGCGTCTACAGCTGCTTTGACCTCGTCGTTTGTCGAAAATCTTTGACCTCCCAAGTGCTTTTTTAGGTTACGGAACAGAAAGAAGTCTGATGGTGCCAGATCAGGTGAATACGGCGGATGCGGTAACAGTTCAAAGCCACAGTTGTGAATTCCAGGCATTGACTGTACTGACGTGTGAACACGGGCGTTATCTTGATGAAACAGGACTTTTCTTCTGAGCATTCCTCGACGTTTTTCTTTTATTTCCTCTCGTAAACGACGTAGTAAGGTGCAGTAGTAATCAGAGTTTATAGTCTGACCCCTTTCAAGATAATCAATCATAATCACACCTTTCGAGTCCCAGAATACTGAAGCTATCACCTTATTTGCCGACAAAATCGACTTAGCCTTTTTAGGGGGTGGTGAACCAGGTCTTCTCCACTGTTTTGATTGTTGTTTTGTTTCCGGTGTACAGTAATGAACCCATGTTTCGTCCATAGTAACAAAACGATTCAAAAAATCATCTGCATCGGCTTCAAATAACTCCAAACAGTCGCGTGAAATAGTCAATCGCGTCCTTTTTTGTTCAACTGAAAGCAGTCGCGGAACCCACCTCGCAGACACCTTGTGGAAACCCAACTCGTTGACAATGATGTTTTGAGTTCGTTCATAAGAGATGCCTATAATCTCGGCTATCTCTCTAATTTTTAATCTGCGGTCTCCCATTATTAAATCAAGTACTTTTTTAATATTTTCGTCAGTAGTTGACGTCGAAGGCCTACCCCGCTCTGGAAGACCTTCATCTTTCACACTCTCTCTACCACGCTTAAATTCTGCTATCCATTTTTTGACGGATGAATATGACAGAGCACAATCGCCTAATGTACTGACCATGTCATCATGGATGGCTTTTGATGATAGCCCCTTCTTATGGAGGTACTTAATGACGGCACGCTGCTCGATTTGCTCCATTCGCGGAAATTATGACCGATTACTTTGTTAATAAATTTATAAAATCACAACTAATTATCGCACACGTTTCGAACTTCACACAATGAACTAGTCTGAACTGAACTAAATAATGTGGGTAGATTTGATTTTTAGAATTGAATGGATCTGTGTTAGGCCGAGTACTTTTCAATCCACCTAGTACTATATACCAACATTTGGTCTCTCCCGTGTCTCCTGACACAGTTTGCTCTTTCTGCGTAGATCGGACAAAAATAATAATTAAAAGCTGAAGGTACATCGGGTTAACTATGACATCAGGACATATGTTACATCAGTCCTCCCGTGACCATGGGTGCTGTAAAGCGCTCGAAACGTCGGGTCGGTGAATAATAAAATTAAACGCGATGAAATCCGTAAAATTAGTTTCATTTAAATCTGTAGTGTTCGCGTAAATATAAGAAATCATTATGTTTTATTACTTTTAGGTAGCTAAGGGGCTAGGCGCTCGCTTAATATTATTTCTAGCATTTATCTGGTTAGTCTTTACAACTTTCGTGAGATGTGATGACGTAGTAAATATAGTTCAGGGGCTAGGCGCTTGCTTAAAATTTCATAGTACACGAGTGACCTGGCATCAGTCCTCGGTGTGGGAACCACTAAAATTGTTAATTGCAATTTTAAGTGCAAATTTACCATGTGTTCGGCGCTGAAGGATACTTATGTAAATAGGTATTAACATAAACATATTTCAACGACATTTGAAGACCGCCAACCCGCATTAGAGCAGCGTGGCCTGAAAGAGTCCCGGCTACAAAAGCTGCTAAGAAATAAGAAAACATTTTAGGCTGCTACTTTACTTTTACTTTACTATAATATTTGATTCTAAAAAAATCCAAACTTAGTTTAAATAGATATGCTTTGCTCAGTGGAGTATGTCTTGTTTATTGGAAAGCAATTTTGCCTCCTCCACCCACGCCCAGTGATACAATTGTTACACGCTCGATTACCGTCAAATTACCTCTTTACTCTGACGTTCCATGACCTGCCATCGAATATAGATCAATCGGTTGTCTGAATGATTTGAGGAAACATTATTGTTGCCGTGTCACATGTATTGCTATAATGGGATATTTCCTCCTAGTTCACGACCTTTGTTAGTATACGGTGATAAGAATTGAAGAAAAAGCTCAATCTCGGGTAAAGTGATGCAGATCATGCAGGAAAGTTATCCCTGGTTATAGTTGGGACAATAGCTAAGAATAAGAAGTTTTTTGTTCCTTCTAAAGAATGGGAAAATAGACTGTCCAAAATGAATAAAGACGGCTGACTATCGTGAGGCAATACCATTTGATCTGAAATCTCGTTTTGAGGTGAAACACGTGTCGTGGTCTCGACTTCAGTGGTGTATATTGCCTGGTGGTAGTGTTAGAGGGTAACTGGTGGCGGTTCTTGGTGGCGGTGTTAGCTGGCTCGTGCACGCTACTGTGGGTGGCAGGTTGTACGCTTCAAAACTAGATAATACACTCGGCGTCAAAAAAATCACACATCCGAAAAAAATAATTTTAATACTATTTTATCACAACAGGCCAATGGCAATGTTGTGGTTTGAGGGTATCATTCGAAAGGTAATTTCATTAGCTTTTAGGAATTTAAATTGAATTTTACTTTTATAACGAGACGAAAGAGAAATGAAAGAAAAAGACAGGGTATGTACAAATTTGCAAATTGATAATTTAAAAAAAAACTTAATAAATACAAAAAAAGTTCTTAAAACCTAGTGTTACCCCCCCTTGCCTTGATAACGGCTTCCATGCGATCTTTCATGGACCTTACAAGGATCGCAACAGCCTCTTGGGGTATTTGTTCCCACTCTTCAAGCACCGCATCTTGGAGCTCTTGAAGAGTGGCTGGAGCTGGATCTCGAGCTCGCACGCGCCGTTTTAGGTCATCCCAGAGATGTTCTATTGGGTTAAGGTCTGGACTTCGTGCTGGCCAATGCATAACAGGGATATCGACCTCCTGTAAATAATCCCGTACAATAGCCGCGGTGTGGCAACGAGCATTATCATGCATTAACATGAATCCATCACCGACATAACCAGCATACGGGACCACATGTTCCTCCAGGATTTCAGTAATGTACCGACCAGCATTTAATGACCCTTGCCCACGGCCACCCCGAGTCCGGGAAACGCACCCAAGTTCCGTTTTCCCGTCGACGGAAATACCGCCCCAAAACATACACGAGCCACCCCCGTATTCGACGGATTCTTCGAAGCAGGGTTGAGTGAACCTCTCCCCCTGTCTTCTGTAGACCCTTCTACGTCTGTCATTGCAGAAGAGACAGACCCTCGTCTCATCAGAGAAGAGTACGGTCCGCCACTGTTCTAGAGTCCACTCGCAATGATTGCGTGCAAACTCTAGGCGATCTCTGCGATGCTGTGCAGTAAGTTTTGGACCTTTAGCAGGTCTATGGACTGTTAACTTCTTTTCGTGTAACCTTCTTCTTATCGTAGAAACACTCACAGATGTTCTCCGAGTTGGTCGAAGCTGTTGTTGCAACTCAGCAGCATTTGTAAAACGGTTTCGTAAAGATGTCGTAAAGATGAAACGGTCATCTCTTTCTGATGTGCACCGTTTTCTTCCAGATCCCGGTTTTCTAACATAACCACCAGTCTGCTGAAAACGTTGGAACACCCGTCGAACTGAAAAACGGGACAGGTGCAACGTCACACTGCCGCATCCCCGACTGCAAGGGGGCAATCACTTGAGCGGCTTCTTTAGAGCTGGTGTCCATCTTTACTTGTTCTTACTTGGGTTACTAGTTCACGTGTGTTCACTGCAAAGTCTAAATTACGACTGGCCCATATTTCATCCAGATCGACCCTTTTATACCCTTTTTAGGTGGTGTAACTAGCGTCCTTACTAACGAGCATTTGACAGTGTTTATTTTTGACGCTCTATAATGATAAATGTTTAAATGATTTCTTGATTTTTTTATTAATAATGTAAAGCTATTCAAATACCCATTTCAAACATACCAATATTTATATAAATATAATTCGTTTCTAGCCAATTACAGCCATTTTTCGCGCAAACTCAGAGAGGTGCGATTTTTGTGACGCTGAGTGTATATACCATTTTATATATTGCATACGGATTTTAGCAAATTAACTTTCTTAAAGTAACGCCTGATTCTATTAACTAAAGAAAATCAGTTGTAATGCATCGTCTAAAATACTTAGACAATCAAAATATTCATGCCTAGATCATCGTAATATTCATTTTAAGCTCAACTAAGAGAAAAGTCCCACTTCAAAAAACAAAGAAGTGGGCTACAAATTTAGTAATATCATTTATAATTTTAGAAATCAATACCACATGCTTCGGTAACCCACCCAACCACCGCGATATCATTGAACAGCTGTCGCTTGGTCGTCATGATGTTCTTATTTTCTTAGATCTTATTTTTAGTGGAACCGTCCGGGCTCATCTAGGCCCATTTTTGTAGGGTTGTTTCCGGACGAAGGAGCTCATTATACAGAATCCATTCTTCTCCATAAAGTACACCACATGCGTTATACTTCTGAATAGTTGCTAATTGTGGAGGCTGGTCTGCTTGAGTTTTCAATACACTTATACACATTACGAGTATTAATGAATCGGTCTTTTGTGAAATTTTGTCATGGACCGTGCTTCGGTTGTCTATAAGACCAGCCTTTCAATTTTATTTAAGTTACAAATGTGTACACAAAAAAAAGTGGATACCTGCAGAGTTTGTGTCGTCTGTTTCTTTTCCGAAAGAAGAACCTCATTGCGAAACGGTGGTAGATTATATAAAATGACTAATAATAATAAAATAATTTATATTTCGTTTGTCAAACGTTTTTAAATTTTATTTTTAGAATTCATTTAATTTCATAAAGTCGGCCAAGTGTTGCCGCCCTGGGTACCAATGCTTTTTTTCTAATTTCTCGGAGTAATACTCATCGTTGTTCGGCATGCCCAGCAAAAGATTGTAGAGAAATGTATGGCTCTTAATTTAGCATCAGACAAACATCCTCACAAAATAAATTAAATCTGTTTACTTAATATTTTCTGGGTGCTCCGTTTCACAACGTATTACAATGTGCGTGTGCAAGCGTTATGCAATTCTTTCCTGCACGACGTCGTTGCATCTGAGTGCAGTGAATCGTAACTACATTAGCATCAACACAATGGACCACTTCGTCCAATGTTTTGTATAATGAAAGCATGCTGAAATTAATGCACATGCATTAATGACAAAACAAGTTTGTTAACATAGTACACGTTCCGTAACAAAAATTCTTAACAAAATGAGTTACTTCAGGTGTCATTCGAGGTTATATAATTTTTAGCTTTGTGCTTTAGTTTGTTTATAGGTTTTTTTTATTGGATAAAGTGATGAAACGAGCAAAACGTTCACCTGATGGTGAGTGCAACGTTTGCCCATAACAAATGCTGTGTCACCCAGAAAATTTCTGTATGACACCACACTGTGCCCATCATCCTGAAACATAAGTTCTTAAGTCTCATATGCCCAGTGATTACGCTAGCTCTCAGTGCCCTTCAAACCGAAACACACTAATGTTTAAATGTAATGTTTGCACACTACTGCTTCACGGTAGAATAACTGGCCCTGGGGTGGTACCTACCTAGATGGATTCCTGCAAATGGAATCCTACCATCAGTACTTTTATAATTTGTAATCTTTGTTTGGGAAAAAATGGAAAGAAGCTCCTTTATCATATAAAAATGCACAAAGAAAAATATAAAAGCCTCAATAAGTCGTGTTAAAAGATTTGCAAGATATTTGATGAACAATGACGCTAGAAGTGAATTATTTATACACATTCCCTTGAAATATATAACATACTAGCGATCCGTCCCGGCTTCGCACGGGTAGATGCTGATTGATAGAGATTCAATTAGAAAGATAAATTAGTACTTTATTTAGACACATAGAACAACCACAATCCCTTACACTAACATTTCTTTTAGCGACTATTCTCAACAGCGGCTCTGTAGCTGGTCAGATAAGATTACGTTATTTTACGAAAATAATGTTTATTTTTATGGGAACATAAGCCGTGAAATATAGGCAATATATGATGTCGTGGTAGCAAAATAAAGCGACGCTCTCGACCGCTGCGCAAAGGGAGCCGCGCACCTCTGGCAAATGATGCCCAAGTCACATGAAGCCGGGCGGCGGCGCGGCGTTCGAGAGGACACCGTTGCCGCTGTATTTTTTAAAGAGCGTTTTAAAGCTTTAAATAAAAGAAAATATATAATTAAAATTACAAACCACTATTCAATTGTTTCTAGTTTACAAAAAAATAATATAAAATGATAATAATATGTAGGTAAGTAATTAATACATCTTAGTTTATTCGAAAGTAGCGCGGGTGAGCGCAGGGCTGTTCGCTCACACCGCGGCATTTTTCTTACTTTTAGCATTTTTATACCTATCGTTACTTCTAAACAATAAGTCCGATTCTAATAATTTAAAAAGGAATTTACAGGTACATAATCAACCTTGACTATGAAACTATTTAGTAGGTTAAGGATTAATATCATGATACGAATGTCATCATCTTTCGATTCTACCCGTGTTTTGAATGACTAATTTGAACAAAAAGCGCTTATTGTGACTTAACTATAATAGTTAGACATATAGCCTCGCAGAGTTTGTTGTGAGTAATGATGAGTACTATGAAAATGTAGTACATTATTTTCTTTATCATCAATAGTTTTTGCAGCGCACGCTAAATAATGACTTTTATCAGTAAATTTTTCATACCTTGAGTTACATCATAGCAATTTTCGTAGGAATTTCGGTTTTTTTTTAATTAAATACAACTCATGTTATTCGGCAATAATGTAGTTGTATATAGGAGAAAGAATTTTTAAAATCGGTTCAGTAGTTTCTGAGTTAAATCATTATAAGCAAACATTCAAAAAATCAAATCTTTCCTCTTTATAATATTCGTTTAGATATTAAAATTTATTCCAATTCGATGGAATAATTAACAATATCAAAGTCGTATTATTAATAAAACAAACAACCCAGTTTTTCTACTGTGTGTCAAGGTAATGTCCAACATTATCCTAAAATCCAGTACGGATAAAGCAAAATATTCATTTTAATAAAGGTTTAATTTTGTAGTGAAAGTTTTTGAACATTCTGTGACTCTCCGACAAAATATACTTAAAAAATGGGCTATTGTTGTGCAATTTCTTTTTCTTATAGGTATTTAAATTGTGGAGTTGCACGAAACGGCTACCCCGTTTAACTCTGTGGGTGTGGTTAGAATCGACTGAGAGAAATGTCTAAACAAATGTCACGTCCGACAGGTGGCGGAAGAACCATCTCGAAAAACGCCAAATCTAAAATACACATATTTATGTAGAAGTCTAAGCTTGGATACGTAGTACTGCGTTCACTAATTCTCGTAAATCCTCTCTTCTTGAGAGGGTCCTAAATCATTCGTTATTATATAATTCTTCTTTGAGGAAGGATGTTTGATATGTACAGCGATTATAATTATCACGTAGACTGTGTGCTCGTTTGTAATCCTTACGTATATTCAAAAACCCTTTAGATTAGATTTAATAAAACCGCATATATTGATACAATTAATCAGGAGAGAGAAGAAAGCCGTGATAGCTCAGGTTCAATGCGCTCGGCGTAAATTTTGTAGCTTGTGAGCAGGGAAGACTCCTATATACTGGCACTACAAAAATTATAAATTGCGATTTTTGTGCTGATTTACAACATGTTCGGCGATAAAAGAAGATCGTGAGGAAATGCAGTCCTGCCTTTCTGAGATATTAAATTATTTCGATGATACGTGAAGTCCGCCAACCCGCACTGTAGTAGCGTTATGTTAGACATTACTTCATATCAGATTACTATAAATTGAAATAAATTCGCACTATCGTGTTGCCATAATCACTCTTATTTTATTGAAATCACAATTGAAATTAGTTCAAGTTTATGTTTATTACTCATCTATACTTTTTATAAGGTAAAGATTTTTATGCAATAATTCGCTTACAGCTTTTATTATATTCATGAATAAGTGTAATCGGCTCATAGATTAAAATTTTTCATTTAATATTTCTCTGGTTTTATATTTATAGTTGTGTGTCCCGGTGGGCAGTCCGTATTATATGAGCATGACAAAGAGGAAGTTGACTCACTTTTAAATGTTCCCTGCGAATATCTAAATACCTCCTTAGTATTCATAAGAAGGTCAGATGTAAATAATTCCACGGAAATACTTCCGCTGCCAAAATTATCGGATTTTTTTTTATCCAGAAACCGTTGCTTGGGCTATATCGTATAGTTAGAAGTACGTCTATAAATTAATCAAGTAACATTTTCTGTTTTGCATTAGCAAATATAAATCTTTTTAACACTAATAAGTCACGTCAGAAACTTTCGCAGTAATTCTGCTGGTTGCTTCTGAGTAATGCATCGCATTGACGCAATAAAATAGATATATTAACATTTTTACTACCTATATTGGTGCTACAATCAATCCCTTGAAATACCAAACAATGCTCGATGGTAACTTGAAGATGGTGGCAAAAAACAAAAAAACTTGTAAAGTTAATTCCCAAATGTTTTATAATATTTTCATATTGAATGGTAAAAATATACTGAAAATCCAAGTCTGCTCACATACAATACTTTTAGTTAGTAAGTACTTATATTATAAATGCAAAAGTAACTCTCTCTGTCTCTCTGTCTGTTTGTTACCTTTTCACGGCTCAACTGCAGACCGTATATTGACGAAATTTGGCACAGAGATAGCTTGCATACTGGAGACGGACATAGGATACTTTTTATCCCAGAAAATCACATAGTTCACATGGGATATTAAAAAAAACATATTTCAACGCGGATGAAGTCGCGGGCATCAGCTAGTATTTAATAAAACTAAATTTTACGGATTTTAACTTTATTTTCTGACGTGTCGAGCGCTTTACAGCACCCATGGTGACAGGAGGGTTGAAAAAATGACATCCCGTTGTCATAGTTAACCCGGGGTACCTTTAGCTTTTGTATGCTTGGTTTTTGGTTTATTTTATTAATATTACGATCCAACTATCTTCTCTATCGAGATTAGGATGTTTTTTAATTTCCACAGGCTCGCTAATCATCCTAGGTAGGAATCGGTGTCCTTTTTATTTATGGTGGTGGTGTGGTCTATTAAATCTGATGTAATGGTTGGGATGATCCAGACTAACACTACATGGTCAAAGACTGCGGACTTTCTAGATCGCCGATGCTTCATATCAGCTGTATGTTCCTTTATGCGGGTTTTTATTGATCTTTTTGTTTGCTTTATCTATAAGAGACCATATTCAAAATCAAACAACTTGCCTTTTTGTTACATTGCGAACATGCTAATAAGTAATTCTAATGACCTATTAAATTTGTACGCTTACTTATACATCGATCTTAAACCGATAAGTATCTAATAAACATTCAGTTGAATGTCACAACCTGCTAACACAACTTGACTGGAAACTCGTTTAATTAAACGTTTCACTTATATCTAATTACGACTGCTAGTACGAGTCGTTGATAATGTTTTTTTTTCTGTAGGTTGATGAAGTTTCGCTTCAATGGATGTTCTGTACTCTTAAAACTTGTTTTTGAACGTTTAAAAAGGATTTTGATAATTTTTTCACATTGACGTCTTTGGAGACATCATGATTTGGAGCTGGACATAAGGGCAGTTAATATATATGAACCTAGTGGCACGAATAGCCGAGAAGTTGTTATTACAGTTATAGTAATGTAAGTAATTTTTGTTTAAAAAATGTTTTTCTTTTAGGTCTCTTTCAAAGCTTCGCCCGATTGAGAAAAAAAATGGTCACACACTAACCTATGCGATAATTTCATTGTTCGGTTGACGCAGTGGCTAAGTGAACAGCTTTAGCGCTACGATCGCGGGTATTGCAGCTCAAAACAAATATTTGAATGATTTACTGATATCTTTTCTAGGTTTGGTTTTTTAGTATTTTGTGTTTGTGCAATTAATGTCTGTAACGTAAACCTATCAGCAATGTGGGAGAAATTATAGTGTGGTGCAACGTTTTTTAAAACCTTTAATTAATTTAATCTTTGAATTTTCTTAACAATCTTGTTTATTATATAACCTTTGTTTAGTCCTTTTCTAAATCTAATAATTCTAAATATCTATTAAATATTCAAGTTAATTAAAAACGTAGTTGATTATGAAAAGTTCCATCGTGACAAGTAAATATTAAAAAGTAACCGAAGCAAAAACATTTAAAAGTTATTTAATAACGAACGTGTTATTTTCTCATGCTTGGCAGGTCAATTGGTAAACAAGTACCAGATGCCGTGCACCTTAGTCGTTGCAGCCCATCATTTTTGAAATTTTCGCTCGGGCATTTTTGGGAAATAAAAGGTCTTTTTTTTTTTTTTTTTTTTTTTTTTTTTTTTATGTTAGAGGAGGCAAACGAGCAAGCGGCTCACCTGATGGTAAGTGATCACCGCCGCCCATGAACATCTACAATACCAGAGGAATAGCAGATGCGTTGCCGGCCTTTGAGGAAGGAATAGGCTCTTTTACTAAAACCATTTTAAATTTATGTTCCACAAGTGGATACATAACAGATTATACTAGCACAAATACCCTCCGTGTTGCTCAGGTTATAATTTATTTCTTTAGTCGTTAAAATTATCTTTATAGACAATATTTCGTAATAATGTTTATATCAGGAAGTAATATATAGTTAGAATCGATGAAACTTCTAAAGCAAGATGTAGGACATAAATATGAGCTATTTTCTCAAGCTTTTCTATGTCGCTACTTCATGCCGCTTCGCCTCTCCCACTTTTGAGCATGCTCCCTTATACCAATAACATTGAGCTCCTCTACGGGTGATCGGAATTCGAAAACGTGGTGAGATAATGGTGGGTCTCAGCGATATTTCAAGCGACATAAGCGAATAAATAAAAATAATTTACTAATTAATTTACTCAAAAATCATTTATAAGTGGAATAAAATATAGACATGAATAAACAATGGCTCTTCTGGAATCAGGGAACGTTCCGACATACATACAATGTTTTATATACTTATTTAGAGTATTGGGGATGTACTTGACGAACTTTACTGCAACAACAACAGAGCGCCTTGTTTTATTTTCAGTGGCGTAAACCAACGTATTTTCGCGGACGTTTCTCCGAACTTGACCTAGCTGTTCTTTAGGGAAATCATTTAATTTATACCATGTTGTATCAGTCATTGAGTTATTATGTAAATCGTATGTTGTTATATTATTTGTGCTACTATTTAATGTTTACAATGCACAGGTCTCCTCTTATTTATTGGACGGGGTTTTGGAGCCACGCTGCAGAAATCCGCCTAGGTAGGTACTACCCCAGGACCAGTTATTCTGCCGTGAAGCAGTGCTGTACAAACATTACTGTGTTTTGGTTTGAGGAGCACTGAGAGCTATTGTAATCATATGAGACTTAAGAAATGATGTCTCAGGGTGTAGGGCGCAGTGTTTTTGCTATTTTCGTCACATTATCTTTATAAAAATAAGCAGTCCTCAAAATAATTTTTATTTCTCTGATATGCAGGTTTCCTCACGATGTTTTCTTTCACCGCCGAGGGATTTCTTTGAATAATTATGTAGATTTGATAGAACTATTTACGTTTTCCAGTTTTAATAGCAAAATATCCTTTAGTCTATGTATGCATTAAGACTATGTAGTGAGTTTGCTTTGTTATACTCATCGCACTAGTTTGAAATTAAATTGTGAAATAACACCACTAATTTTATGTCATAGTCATAGTCACTTGGTGTCGCAAGTTATTAGAGGCGTATTGAACCTGAATGTAAGGCTACAAAGGTCGCGTATAATAAATACGCTGCGCAGCAGACTATAATTTTTGAGCATGGAAGACCACTCTAAACTTTAGTTCTATGCTCAAGGTTTCACGTCCCGGCTTTTGATGCCTCGATTGTACAGTTACAATACATGATATCAATGGAGAGCTCGTGATAACTGTCAAAGTCGAAAAAATAACCGAGAAACTCTGCTCAGTCCTAATTTCTTGGCAACAAAGTTGAGATCAAATGAGACTGCAGTTTTCTACCGATGCGTCTACTGGCATATTGTTTTCTGATGAGACAAATGTGAGAGGGAGACGAGCAAAACGTTCACCTGATGGTAAGTGCAACTTCTGTCCATAACAAATGCTGTGGCACCACACTGTGACATTAGTTCATAAGCCTCATATGCCCAGTAATTACCCTAGCTCTCAGTGCCTTTGAGATTGAAATACCGTAATATTTGCATACTACTGCTTCAAGGCAGAAAAATTGGCCCTGCGGTGGTACCCACCTAGACGGATTCGTGCTTAGGAATCCTACACTAGTTAAAAGAACACAGCACTAAGTTTTTTTTTATCTTTTATTTTTCTTATTTAATAAAGTGACGCTAGCTGTCAGTGTCGCCGTGTGGTGGCGGCTTAAGAGAATCTACCACCCCATCTCATTCCTTGGGTGTCGTAAAAGTCGACAGAGGGAAAATGAAAACCAAAAGATGGGCAGCAGCATCATTCTGGAACATCTGAAAAAATAAACTGCGGTTGCCAACCCGCCTGCCAAGCGTGGCAACTATGGCAAATCCCCCCCAAAATGAGAGCTACAAACTTTTGTGGCAATCTGTGGGGGAGGCCTATGTTCAGCAGTGGACTAGTGATAGGCTGAAAAGAAGAAGAAGAAGCTGTCAGAGCCCTTCGAACCGTAACACTGTAATTTTTGCACACTACTACTTCACGGCAGAATAACTGGCACTGGGGTGGTACCTACCTAGACGGATTCCTGCATAGAAATCCTACCCCCAGTAGTAAGTTTGTGGCAAGCCGATGATTGAAAGAAAGTGGTGGCCTATATTCATCTGAAACGAGAAGCATTAAAAGGATAATAAAGTTATGTGTGGTGGCGGCTTTAGAGAATCTGCCACTCCGTCCTGTGGGTGTCGTAAAAGTCAATATTGGGGAAAAAAAAACCAGAAGATGGGCAGCAGTATCTTCATGGACCATCTGAATAAATAAACTGCGGTTGGCAAGCATGGCAACTACGACAAAATCCCCCCAAAGTAAGAGACACAAATTTTTGTAGGGAAGGCCTATGTTCAGGAGTGGACTAGTGATAGGCTGAATTGATGATGATGATGATGAAAGTTATATTCATGAAGACCGCGGGTACTGGATTTTCATCCCATCCGGAGCCAACACTTGTGCAGAAACACATTAGTGTTGCGTTACGAGTCTGGTTGTTTTGTGATTGTCCCTGTGTCTCTGCTCTTAATCCGCGTCTACCTCCTTATCGCATGAGCGTTAAATCGGGTGAGGTTTAGGAGGATTGAGTGTTTTAGTGTTCGTGCATACAGTTATGGCACAGTAATATCTCCTACGCAGTTAATGTTTTCTCTCTCACTCGCTTGATAAATTAGCACTTAAAATATCAACTGATCATTTTAGTGCTGCCGGCAGCGATTACTGAACTCTGGTTACTCGCGTCTCATGTAAATTTAAGACTAGTGCCGGCCTCAGACAATTTTATTACTAAATTGATTAATTTTGAATAGGTCACTTTCGAGAATTGAACGTGTGTATGTAGAGTATTTAGTACATTACTATTCATCATTGTCATAATCATTTCAGCTCATCAAAAGTCCACTGCTGAGTATAGGCCTCTCCCGTAGATTGCCACAAAACATGGCCTGTGCAGCCAATCCATTCACTTCCTTTGAAACCGTGCAGGTCGTCACTTCATCTAGTTGGAGGTCGCTCTACACTGCACTTGCGGGTATTGAGGATTTTCATGGTTGCCGGTGATCACTAACCATGAGGTGAGCCGTTTGCTGGTTTGCCCCCTCTTTCTATAAAAAAAAATGTATGGCCGGCCCAGTTTTGCTGCAGATGTCGTCGTTACATAGCTGTTACTAATTGTCAATTGCTAATTAGCCTCCCAATTAGGAGAATACTGTGCCCATCTGTCCACTTTTACAAGTTGATAACGATGAAGAAGTTTACATGAATATTTCTTTCTTTGTCATTCCTTGTGTGGTTTATTTAATTGAATGCTATGCATATGTATTTACTACATTAAAAAAAACAATGCTATTTTTGTTGTTTTATTACTTTGCTTAGGCTACGCAAACATAAAATCCTACCGTTATTGACGCTTACTGGTTTTCGTGGTTGCCACCGATATAGGCGAGTATTGGGCGTTTGTGCGTGAGGTGCGTGCTTTGTATGTAAACATGAAAACTTTTAATAAACTTCGCGTAAATACGTACGTACGTACGCAGTGTACGGCGTATACCTCAACTGGGCACTGCTATCAAAAAAAGACTATTATTTAGGTTAAGCTATTTATTTATTTATTTATAATAAGGTGAAGATTAACAATGGGTTAAGTATCCGGCAGAGTGGAATAGCTGCTACCTCTTTTCTACCGAGGTGTCTTAAGAGGCGACTAACGTACTACACGAACAGCATTCGTGCAGAATAACACCACAATATGCAATGCTGTCACTATACTGCTCGTAGGAGCGCAAAGGGTAGAAATATTTTTTTGTATCGCACTAATATGGCGGCTACGTGGTTCGCCACCCGACTCGTTTGCTGCGAGGGCGAAAAGTGGGTACAGGGAAAAAGGCATGACCGTATGTATGTATTTATGTTTATATTTTATTACATAGCAATCTGATTTAAATTTCGAGACTTTTATTCTCCTTTCCTTACAGTATTCTAATGTTACAGGATATAAGATACAGGATTCTAATATAAGTAATATATATACTTTTATAGTGTCCATTTATAGTGGAACTAATAAACTACTGTCAAATTCAAATTATATTATTAATGTTTATAAGTAACTGAAAGTTCATTTTTAAGATCTGATTTATATAAGTACTGTACATTCTGTGGTCCGCTCAAATTTAGTAATTATTGGTTTTTATCTATACATACATGTAATAAAACGGAAGTGCAATAAGGATGGAGGTAGGAATGAGTCCTTCCTTCTCCGCAGACTCCCGCTACACCGCAGATTCGATCCCGCACAAGACAAATATAGAACTATTTTGTAAGATGTGATGTTTCTTACGTTTTGGGTGTTAGTGCATGTGCAATTTATCCGCACCCACGATTCAGGTAATATCCTAGCGTGGGACTTGGTTTTTAGAAAATAAAATAGTTATCGTGATTAACCTAGACATACTTTACCTACAACAATAATGAACAATATATAACAGATAAAGTCAAATTTTACTTAACTTTTCTGAAATATTACAAAATTTTTTTGATTAAATTCAATTTTAAGAGTAATTAAGTAATTGTTTTAAATAATTCTCTCCCAGTGACGACACACGAAACCGAGACGTTGAACTACGTCTGGGTCGCATGAGAAAGCTAAAAATCGCTTAGTGTTTCTCTGCGAGATATAATTCCCAACGAATGTGCGAAGCAGAACTAAAATAACCGATAGCTCTAAGAATTAGCAAGATGAAGTGAGCATAATGATTTCTTATATTTACGCGAACACTACACGTTTAGATGAAACTAATTTTACGGATTTTATCGCGTTCAATTTTATTATTTATAACCCGACGTTTCGAGTGTTTTACAGCACCCATGGTCTCGGGAGGACTGAGGTGACAGATGCGTAAAAGAACATATAGCTGTGAAGCATCGTCGCTCCAGAAAGTCTGCAGTCTGTGACCATGTTTTGGATCATCCTAACCATTACATCAAATTAGATAAACCACAATTCCTCGCAAAGGAACACCGATTCCTACCAAGGATGATTCGCGAGGCTATTGGAATTGAAATTCATCCTAATTTTAATAGAGAAGATGGTTGGGTATTACCACTAGCTTGGGATCCTATAATTAATAAAATTAAGTCAAAAACCAAGCATACCACTGCAAGACTTCAAGACACAGTTAGCTCTTTCTGAGTAGAGCGGACCAAAAATTATAATGAAAAGCTGAAGGTACACCGAGTTAACAATGAGATCAGGACATCTGTAACCTCAGTTCCCCCGTGACCATGGGTGCTGTAAAGCACTCGAAACGTCGGGTTATAAATAATAAAATTAAACGCGATAAAATCCGTAAAATTAGTTTCATTTAAAAGATGAAGTGAAGCTTGGTCAATGGGCCAGCCATATAGCTTTCTGAACTGATAACCGTTGGGGACCCAATCGATTGGGGAGGCATAAGCTCAGCAGTAGACCTGTGATGGAAATAATAAATAAAAAAAATTGTCCTTGCGCCGAATTGGAGTCAAAACTGTACATATTTGTAAATATGTATTATGTTGCCTTCAATTACAAATAAAAATTTGGTATTTTGTAACAGTATCCGAAAGGGATGTTTACTCTAATTTGCAATTGAGTAATTTTCTGAAGTGTGAGCTTCATGATATCATTGCTAATGTAGTAATTTTCATAATTATCAAGATTAGCATACTTTGCACGTGCAGTTGTAACGAACAGTGCTCCCAACATAAAACCATAACGAAGCCACACAAAGATTACTGTAGCACTGTATTACAAATGTTTATTAAATTTTTAACATAATATATGTTCTCCATTCCCATTCGTCTACCTATGGAACTACAACAACGTTGTAGTGGACACCATCAACGCTGGTAGGAGTAGACATCTTCCTTATATCAGCTAATTCACCTAACGGTTAGCTACTCTTTCTTTGGGACAGTATTTGCCAAAACGTTGTACTCTTCAAATCTTGCATCGTGATGCCACTATGATGCTGATTATCGGTCATCTTCCACTTCCCGCGCTATTTAGTCTTTTCGTTACCCATATTTATAGATTCGATTGTCGTTTCTTTTTCGAAAAATGTTGGCCAATTGTCAAATAAAAAAAAGGAGCTTTAGGAACGAGGCTACTTTTCATTCTCGAAACTACATTGTTTGATCCATCTATCTGTCTGTCTATGTATAATATAACTATAACTATAACATACTATAAAAATTTTGGATGTAGTACACTATCGCCCCTCCGTGTCCAAAGCAATGAATAATGATCTCGTTCTTATGTTTTGTGGGTTTGTAAATTTAACTAACCATTGGTGGTTATATGGTCTAACCATTCTCCAATTAAAACTGCTAGCAATATAAATGGTAACTTGACATGTAAGTTGAAATGGTCTGATTATAAATCTTATAGCCAGTTGAAGATCTGTCTTGTGAAATAGTTTCTACATTTAAGCATTCGGCAAGTTTTAAAAGCAGTAGTATTTTCATTCGAATAAAAATGCTGTAACCCAAATTAGCAAACGACATGTTGAACAAATATACCTATTATGGAAAATATAAAACAAGTAATGTAGAACTGTAGTGACGATCGATGGCAGCGAGACATGGTAATTTATAAAGAGCGATATGGACTATTGAGAGGGCATTGCTCGAAGTTTCTCTGCGTCATAGAATCCGAAACGGATATCCGCATTATAATCAGAGTAACCGAAAAAAAACAAAAAGTATCAGTGAGCTGATGTAGCTATGGGTTGGTCACTTAGTTCGCAAAACAACAACGACGGCTGGGAGTAAAACAATCAAATCGAATAGCAGTCTCATACCAGCAAACGAAGTGTAGGGCGACTTCCAAATATTTGGAGCAACAACATGTGCAGCTCACGAATTTTGCTTGAAGACAAACAAATTATTTTGGGGTTTGTTTTTAACAGTGGTCTAGTGATAGGCTGTTATGATGATGACGAACTGATAAATAATATTGTTACTATATGTATATTTAGTTATTCTGCCGTGAAATAGTAGTAGTGTGCAAACATAGTAATGTTTCAGTCTGAAGGGCACTAAGAGCTAATATAATTGGGCATATGAGACTTAAGAACTGATGTCTCAGGGTGACGGGTGTATTGTGGTGTCACACAGAAATGTTCTGGGTGACATAGCTTTTGTTATGGGCAGACGTTGCATTTACCATCAGATGAACGCTTAGCATGTCTCGTCACTGTCTCGTAAAAAAAACAATCAGTTGTCGGATAGTGTCTTCGGAAGGATTTCAAATACGAACGTTACGTTGTCTAAAGCAGAGCGTCTAGTTTCGCTTGAGAAAGTAGTCTATAAAAAAATTCAATTGGCCTCAACTAGTGAATTTTTATACTGGGACGATGAGATCATAAGGTGAATGTCCGTTAGCCGAAGCCAACTGCGAAAATGGGTCGCTGGGACTCTAGAGTGACATTGATTTGATTGATACAAATATGTGCGATGGAAGTGTGACAAGATGCGGGCGATAAGTTTTCATGGGAATTGTCACGATACTGCACGGCTTTGTTGATTTTAATTGTCACTAGGAATTAATTTTATAGGATTGGAGGTTATACGCGCAGTTTTAATGAAACTAACTGCCTGAGCTCATCAGTTCAGCTTCCATTATAAACCGTTATAGACAAATAGTGTTAACCCGAATAAATAAAGTGTAAATTGTTTCTGTACTAAATTTTAAAGTTTTGTGTGTTCCAGATTATCGTTCGAGATTGTTGGTTATTTTTAAAGAAAAAAAGTTTGATTTTATAATTTATACTACATACATACATACGTACAGTCAGTCGGCAGAGGACACTCACTTAGCCCATTTTTAGCCCTCGCGGGAAACAAGACGTGACTGTTGGCGAACCACGTCGCCGCCATTTTGGTACGAGTCAAGAAATTTTGACTACCCATTGCATTCCCACGAGCAGTAAAGTGACAGCATTGCATATTATGGTACTATTCTGCACAAAACCTTTGTCGCCTCTTACGGCACCTAGTAGGAAAGAGGTAGGTGCTATTCTACTCGGCTGGACAGCTATCGGCTAATTTATACTAATGTATAATCAATATATATTTCCCAATTTATATCAGTTTTTTTTTAAATAAAGTAGTTTTAAACTCATAATTTTCGATATTCCCTCGGGATAATCATCATCAGAAAAGTGTCATTATTTTAAGACTTCGCGTAATACATTGTTGTTGGTAACCTTCATTTTTTATTATATTGGTAAGTAGTTTAATTCATAAAAATTGACAATGAACATTTGTTATCTATAGTAAAAGGCTAGTTAGGATCGTTTGACAGTCGCTGTTAAAGTTCATTTATTTATGTACACTGGATCTGTTTTATTTCCTGTACAGTTCCTGGTAGTCTACAAAAGCTTACGAGTTTAGTTTGGTTCACAAAGCAATATATATAACGACGGACAACCAACAGAATTAGATCAAAATTTATGTATCGTCTTAAATATCCGCGTCTGTGGTACATGCGATAACGTCTAGTAAAACTAAATCATGAATACAAATCTTTAAATATTTTTAGGTTTTTTTTTACTATATTAAACACTAGCTGATGCCCGCAACAACCTCCGCGTGGATATAGGTTTTTAAACTATCTTGTTGGAGTTATTAGATTTTCCGGGATAAAAGTATCCTGTGTCCGTCTTCAAGATGCAAGCCATCTCTGTGCCAAATTTTGTCAATATCGGTTCAGCGGTTGAGCCGTGAAAGGTAACAAACAGACAGAGGGACAGAGGGAGTTACTATCGCAATTATAATAGTGTGGTTTACTACGCCTTCATATCCGATCTGTTTATTATTTATGTCAGTTAGGCCGACAAACATAAATGACCACTTACGCACGTCCTTCACACCTACATCCATCCTCAATAAAGAATCGTGATGTACCTGGATGCCTTGTAACTCCTGAGAACTAAGAAGTAATGTAACATTTCCAGTCTCCAGTTCTCGTCATTCACCTTACGAAACGTAGCAGTATTATTCTGCCAGCAGTTCCCCGTCAGATCTGACTCATTTATATTTTATTTTTAGATAAATAAGCTAGTGCTTAATTACGATCCCACCTGATTAAGTGGAGATGCGACCGCGTGGCGCAGTGGTTAGCGTACCTGACTTTAGCGAGCCAACATTTGTACGAAAACGCAAATTGTTGCTTTTCGGGTCTGGTAGTGTTGTGCATATGAAATGTATGTCTGTAAAACGCACTCACGATACAGGAGAAAATCCTAGTGTGGGGCATCGATTTAAAAAAAAAAATAAGTTGTGGGTGGTAAACGTACTAGCTTAGAAAAAGCCTATTCACCGGCAGACATCCATATTATAATAGGAAGGAAAGACTGATGCAGGTAATTTACTTCAGTTCACAGTGTCATTTTGCCGTAAGCATTATGAATGACAAAGCAAAATGAATGACGAAGTGTTACGATCGGTCTCATTACTCTACTACAACGAAAATTAATGAATAATCATTATCATCGACTATAAACATATTAGAGAAGTGTTAAATTGTTTGATAAGTACAGACTGTCAGAATAAAAGAACTGTGTCTTAAATAACTGTTCATAGTGATTCGTTTGGTACGTTGTCGTTTGATAAGATATATGTACACTGACAAGTGAGTCAACGCGTGTAATCAATTCAGAGTGCATTAGTTGCGAGAGCAGACGGCGCCTACCAATTTAACAATGAACCGAATGGTGGCGTGCGACTTCTATCAATAGTGCCACGTGAATGACGTGTGTTATGTAGTTCACGTTTAGAAATAGAAAAGGGTTTAATACATTTTATATTCATAATGTGCGAAGATTTATAAGTAAAAAAAAACTAGTATTCTTTACACAGAATAAAGAAGTGTGGAAGCGTCGTAAAACAATGCATCCTTGTTTTCAGCTAAGGAAATTTTAGAAAAATTTCGTGGCCTCGAATCTCTGTCCTTAGTATCTAACCAATGAAGTCGTTTAACAGCTGACTGCAAAGGTGCGGAGCGGTTATACTCGTAGTACCATATTCCGGTATTCCGCCTGCCAAGCGAGGTGATTACGGAAAATTCTCACTTACGAGAAGGCTTTGTCCAACAGTGGATTGCATAGAGGTTGGCAATGCTGATGATTAAAAATGTTTAAGCGTGTCTCTGAGTTCCATGCAGGAATCAGCATAGATAGGTACCATCGCAGTCCCAGCTATTCTGCCGTCAAAAAGTCGTGTGCAGTCGTTGTGTTCGGTGTATGTTTCACTGTGATGGGTACTGTAGCTATGCTATTATGGCGCATATGAGAATTAAGAATTGATGTCTCAGGATGAAGAGTTTATTATGGGATGGCTTTGCACTTATCACCAGGTGAACAATTTGCTCGTCTCGTCACTTAGTTTCATTGAAAAAATTTACTGTGTTAGTATGTGTATGAGCAGAGCTTACGTTGTTACGTCTGTTTCTCTTTGCTGTATGAATTCTTCGATTTTTAACAAACTTCACTTAAAAGAAAACGGTTTAAAATAAAAGTAGATGAGCTTGGAAAATCAGAAATGACCAACAGGAGTGTATTTTTAAACTAGCGAACCGATGCCGGTTTATGAAAGTGGCGCCTACCGTGCTCCAAGTCGCTAAATCATAATTTAGCACCGCGCCGGACAAGGCTTATACAATTATATAGAACAAACCACGCTACGTGGGACTTTTCAAGTGGTATTTTTGAATTGAGATTAATGTTAAAATTTAATTGGTTTTAACATTCGTCTAAAATTTAACAAGTTTGCCTGCGTCTTTGTTTTGGTTGAACTTTGGTATTAACGTTAATCTAAAATTATTATTAGCAGCGTTACTGTACATGTACATATACAATGTGTGCATCACGATGTTTTTTCTTTATTAACGAACTATGTATCGTTTTCAGATCACTTTCATAAGTTATTCGAGCTTTAAGACACAGATCAAACGTAACAACTATATCAGTGGTGTAACTTCCGACCGATACGAGGATACGAGATAAGATATACATCTTAGACACCTTATAGTAGATCAAGGCCAGTCAAACAGTCATAATGTGTCTACGCAAAAAGCTATAAGTAAAAATCGTGTTATTACTGATTATTTATCTTGGTGTTTTACTTCATTAGACTATAACGTGGATAAAAGATAAATGGAAGTTGTAATTGCTTATTGGAAATAGTTCTCAACAATCAATTCGGTTCATTGGTTTCTGGGTTCACAACTTTGTTACTGGCAGGAACGAAGGAATGTGTTTCGAAATAAACTTTATATGATAACTAAATCTAGTTATCTTAGTTATATAAATAGTTAAGTTTCACGTTTAAAATCGTTACTTTACTTTTCATCATCGTTACAGAAAGTCAATAGTCCATCGCTGAACGCAGATGAATTCCCGCTAGGATAATTGCCATGGTTGCCACAGCCGGAAAGGGCAGTTATTGATCGGATAGAGAATGCAGCCACTAACTCCCCACATTTCCTATAGAACAAGAGAATGCTGCTACACCTTCCCTGATTTATCTAATCACTCCACTTTTTACAACACTTAAAAAGAAGGAGCAGGAATAATGGATAACTTTCGCCGATATAACCTTTTACAATTTAATACACATCTTCCTTCCTCTCCTCCAATGTTATCCCGATAATATTGTGATCGGAATCTCTGAGAACAAAAAAAGAAAATATGTGGTATATTTTCTTCTAGATCTTAGAGGTGATTACGCTATTTTTAAAGCTTATTGAATATAATATAATAAGTGTAGTATTATAAGTGTATACTTATTATATAATTATATTACACTTACACTTGTTTATAGTTACACAAGCAAAAATTTAAAAAGAAGCCTAGTCAAAACTTCTTAGCTTAATTTCTATTTTCATATAATAATAATTAACATAATAATAATATGTATTGAAGTAATGTACAAAGAGTGTGTCCACAAAAGACTTCTTAAAATTGAGCTCTAATAAATAATACTTAAAAAATTACATCTAATATATGAACGTCTTTACGGACTTACGTACTTTACGGTCCAGTATTAACTGCGAATGTTAGCAGCATTTCTTTGTTAAATCATTGTTCTCAACCCTTACACATGTATTAACCAGTACCAATGTCACAACCACAGGGAGCCACTTGCGGTTTATGTTTTAGTTTGTACTGTGCCAGGCAATTCTACCACGAATTGACGGTTTTTTTAGACTGATGGTCACTGTGAGCCCGAAGGCTTTTACAGCTTCGCCGGATTGAAAGGTGGCATAGCGCTGAGGGCGCTTAGCCGAAACCTTTATTTATGACGCAAGGGCCCCCGAGAGAGGGACCTCGGCTTGGACCGTCATCCTGTCCGCGTGAGTCATGATTATCATTAGATAAGTTTACCACCAATTCGGAATGCGTTTCCGCTGGAAATGGCGCAAAAAACTCCAGCGACGCTTCTGTTTATGATACTACTGCTAAGGGAGAACCGGCCTGGGATGCGGCGGTATCGCGAGTAACTTTTTCTGATACGCCCTCGCCGACGGCGGGGGCGGTATTATGGTGATGTTGTGTGATTGTGTAGTGATGAGTAAAGCGCTTGGGCCCTAGTGGTCGCGTCGTCAGGGTGCAAGTTGACGGACTTCACAAGCTTTTATATAGTATTTGTCTTACGCGTGCAGGCTTCTTCACGATGTTTGCCTTTACGAACAGTCGGTAAACTCGTATGCAAGATGATTTTACAATCTACAGATACAGGTTAACCGGATAGTGTAGCTAACGAAATGTCCCCATTTACTTTTTACACAAATATCTGGAATATAGCCCTTATGAAATACTTTCAGTTACAATTATAACGAACATTAGCTTCTGAACTTTAAAATCAGTCCAGCGGAACCATATCTAACGCGTGTCCCAAAACGCACCAGGCCAATTTTGTTATGATACGAGTATCGTTACAAAGAAATACAATCATATTTAAAAGACGGATTCCCCGCAGTGACGTTATTGCCGACACACGTCCTATCAACTCGTTTCATAATTTGAAATCTCTTATAGAATAAAGAAACTGCGGAAAACATTTACTGCTTACAAATGTTGAGTATACATGTAACGATATTGAAATGACAGTCATACATCGGGCACTGTATATTATGCTGAACACGTTGTCAAATCAAGACTGTCGCTATTTTTAACCAGTTTCTACGATACTTTTGTTAAATTAATTTGTTAGATATTCTATGTTATCGTTTTCTGTTAAGAATATTTCATTTTGACTGTCAAATATTTTATAATGACATATTTTTTTAACGTTACCATGCCAAGATTGTCAAAGCGCTACAATATTGAATTTATTTACATGTACATTACTATCAAGAATTATTTAAATTCATGCTTAGGCAAAATTCTGCTTGTGAATACCGCGTTTTTAACACGTATCTTAACTGGTCCAAAATTTGTGTGTTTAAAACTGTGTGGACATATTGCTCCTGAACGTATTGTATTTCTCTCCTTCTTTCTAACACTTCACTTTGGCCTCCTCCGTCCTATCCACTGGACGTGAATATTAGCGGTAATACAATGTATTCTAAGGATGTAATGACTAGTGAAATTTGACGCCATCTTCGAAATCGGACAGGAAATAAGTCTTTGAGCACCATCTTTGCGCGCAATTTGAGATTGTTTTAATCAGAAATAATAATGTTTGTTGGTTGCTATGAAGATATCTTAAAACCCCTTAAAGGATTGCGAAAAATTAATACAGATTATGTTTTCACATCGGATTTTGAGGCACAAATATATGAAAAATTTAAGTCTGGCATATTTGAGATGGTTATTTCGCCATCGGTCGGAGGTTACGAGATTTTTGTGGCATTTCCCAATGTCAAATTTTACGACACCAACACGATGAGATGACGCCGGCGATTCTCTTACGTCGTTACCATACGACCCATGTACCTGTAGGACATAAGCGTAGAGATTTTAACTAAAATTTTCGTGTATTTCGATATCTAGCAGGGTTCAGAAGATATGGACATAAATTCGCTATAATACTTAATGGCCTTACGAGTCGCACGCTGTGAACCGAACATTACCGAGTAGGGCCAAAACTGTTAATGATCAGGTAAGCGAGGTACCATGCCGTACGACGCCATGATGTGGTCGGTTTATTTTACGCGGGTGAAACGATGGTAAATCCGCAGTTGAAAATGTATTTTAAAAATGTAACAAAATGTTGCCTGTACCAGGAATCAAACTCAGAGCACTCGCGTGGTATTTAATTTAAGGTGTGCCGGGCCACCAAGCAACGACGTCTTAAACTGCATATTACATTCTAAGCCTATTAAAACTTTTCAATGTAAATAGAATCACTAAGGACCAAGAATTGAAGATTAGACGGTATTTGTAGCAGTTGATCAGATCATAGGCGTGAATTGACATTCAATGACGGGTTGTTGATGGCTTTGTTGGATTGGACCACACACGCTCAAGAATTAACCTACATTAAAGCTTAAGCTCCGATCGGAGTCATACAATAAATCATTTTATTATCAATCAATAATTAAATTTATTTAGAAGTTAAAAATTAATTGCATTGTTTTTTACAACCGATAATAGCATTTTAGACTAAAAGTTAGTATGAAATGAATCAAAAATAAGTACTTTTATTTCAATTATCATAGATGCGGGATCAGAATCTAAGTTTAAATAAAATAAAATAAAATATTTTTGCATTATATTTTTTCACCAAAGGCCAATTGTTAGAGGAGCCAATCTCTTAATGTATATCTGTCCTCTAGTGAGGCCCTAATCCTAGCAAGTGGTGTCGATAAATTAGTCGATGTGATTGGTGACATCACCGTCTGTGGCTCGACCTTCCAGCTAATAACATACTACATTTTCATGGCAGCTACCCATGTGTAACTAGAGCGTACTGATTTCAACAACTCCTATTTCGGCATTGAGACATACGCATCAGCTTCGTGACTTATAACTACTAAACAAATTTATCAATTGCATCTTTATCTATTTTTAGTGTAGCTTTTTGTTTTTCTCATAAACATTGATAACGGTTACTTACTATTTCTATTATGATATACGATTTGAGGATTATTCTCATACGAAAGAGCCTTATCTTTTCACACAGGGCACCATGTGGTGAGTAAACATTGTGATCCGAAAACACCTGCTTGTCTTGGTGGTAAGATTCCTTTGCAGGAATCCATCTAGGTATTCAGCGAGCTTAACCGCGGTCTTGATGGCTCGTCGGTAAAGCTTGGTGGTGGATCATGGCAAGACCGTGGCATTGCGAATCGACGAGCTAGGTTTGCTACCCAATATGCTTAAAAAGGGGCGTAAAATTTTCTTCTCACGAATTAATATATAGATTACTAAATAAAAGAAGTGAGTAGCCTAACAAAATAGGAGAAGTCTTAAACAGTTATATTGCCCTGGATTTCTTAGTAGTTAGATCCTTGTCTTACTAATGAGATCCTGTACGGAGATAGTCAGTGAATACGTCTTTTTTGGAAATACGAGGTAGATATAGGTATTACATTTTTTTATTAGATATAGTCACGTATCGAGCAAAACGGTCACCTGATGGTTAGTGCAACGTCTGCCTATAACAAATGCTGCTTCACCCAGAACATATCTGCGTACACGATACTGCGCCCGTCACCCTGAGACATCAGTTCTTAATATTATAATTCAGTCTCATATACCCAATGAAACACAGTAATCTTCGCCCACTACTGCTTCACGGCAAAATAACTGATCCTGCGGTGGTACCTACCTAAATAGAGTCTTGCATAGGATACTGATATGGCAACGTGGTTCTCTCTTAGGTGGAAGATAGTTCATATATATCTATTAACGAGTTTACAAAAACATTACATTAAAATGGAAAATTTTTACATTAATAAAACGCTTTTGTGAAAAAATATTCAGTTAATTTAAAAGGAAACTAGCTGAGACAACGCTAAATATACTTTGTTTATTAAATGGACAGCCCAGCGGAAGGAGGCCCAGCGTAGGGAGGTACAGAAGAACAATTCCGCTCACATGACGGCTATACAAACTTTAGAGCTTCTGGATGCTCGTCAAGATTTATCACAATATTATTAAAGGTTTCTGATTGTGAATATAAGTGTTGTAAAATAGATAAAGCTCCTAAAACACGTGACTGTTACACTTGTTACAATTTAGCGGTAAGCCAACTTACCACATAAGTTGTGGGTATTGGGTAAGGATCCTGGTTCTAAGCGACATTCGTGAAACACACTGCATCTGAACCTTCTTGTATCACGAGCTGGTACCGCTGTGATCTTCTAATCTATATATGCGCAGTTGTCAGTTTATACTTAACTAAACCTTTAAATCAAGATTCAGTTTTAATAGGAGCCATGAGCACTAAACAAAGATTAAATAATGATTATTTATTCTATAATACTATATGTTTTGCAATAGCATTAATATTGTACGCAAATACTTTGTCTAGTTTTTGAATATTAATTCAATTGAACAACATATTTTTTTATACTTGTATCTATCTTGGAATATCTAAATTCTGTTGATTGCAATATTAAGCATAAAAGAGAGATATTTTAGTTTGATTTTTCTTTTTATATTTGTTTAATTAATATTTATACCAACATTTAAAAGATACAGATAACAACCGCGACGACAACATTAACGACTGCGTGGTCTAGGGGTCAGAGTAACTCACTTCTACATATGTATTTCATTGCAAAAAATTCTCCTTGGATAGACAAAGGCTAAAATATTGCTTGAAAAGCAAGCAGTCATATTTCCCATAAATTTTTTTCACGATAGAGTTGGAGGTGGCCTGTACTCTGCGGAGCAACGAGGAAGTTTTTTTTCATCATTTGGGGCATCGATCTTATGTAACACTGCCTACACTGAAGTTTCTTCTGTGTCGTTGGTGCGTTTTACAGACATTTATTGAACTTGAGCAATCACGCAAATCGGGAACCGTACAGTTACCATACAGATATTAGTTCCGCGTGGGAATTGAACCTTTGCGTAAGTCCATCCGCTTATACTTTATGCAAACAGAGTTGGACAGTAGTCACAGATCAAGTAACATTGTCTGTGTAGTCCGAAGTTAGTAGTCTGACTACATTATTGTTTATTTTTAATTACAAGATAGCTGTCAAGTTCTATAGAGATATATTTGAAGTCCACTGTAACAAAAATATGATTGGTGGTTAAACCTAATTGAAGTTTTATCTATGCCTACTGTATATCCCAGTAGATACCCCAGTGCCAGTTATTCTGCCGTGAAGCAGTAGTGTGCAAAAATTACTGTGTTTCGGTTTGAAGGTCACTGCGAGCTAGCGTAATCACTAGGCATATGAAACTTAAGAACTGATGTCTCAGGCTGACGGGCGCATTGTGGTGTCACACTGTTCTGGGTGACACAGCATTTGTTATGGGCAGATGATGCACTCACCATCAGGTGAACGTTTTGCTCGTTCCGTCACTTTTATCAAATAATATATATATATATATATATATATATATATATATATATATATATATATATATATATATATCATCAACGCCAGACTTCGCACTGCGCTTGCGCATGCTTCACAGAGCTACTACGTCCAACACTCCGCGACCCCGCGCGGAGTTTTAAGAAAACACTTTTTTTTTCTACTCGACAGCGAACGATACACATCATACCGCAATATTTTACAAATTATGTACATTAAGTAAATTAAAATATTCTACATACAGTCCACTATTACTTTTTACTAATCGGAAGATTAATTCCCGAAACAATATATATATAAGATGTAGATATAGGTAGGAGGAGACTTCCTGTAAAGATTTGAACACTTGATCTGATCTGCCCTTTTCCTCGGCACAACAAACAGCTAACGCTAACGTAAACCGTCTCCTCATACTGATATCTTTAGATCATGTTTATATATATATATAGTTAGCATAGATTAAACTTCAATAGCGCAATGTAGGGTTAGTAGTAGGGATGTCAGTTATTTTTTGAGCTTATTATGTATGATATAGATGTCGCTACATTACTACACCGCTGAGAATAGAAGTTCTAGTGAGCGGGATCTTGAGAGATCCGGCGATGATGTGCAGTCTGGCGTCGCGGGAAGCTATGTCTAGGCCAACATTCGCAAGAGTCAACCCGAGGAGGAATCAGGACAGAGACCCTTGATGATCCACAGTGGCTGAGAGACTAGGAAGCACGTGTTCTACCGATTGCAGTCTGGTGCATGACGATGATGTGATGTGGTTGGGAGAAGCTGGCTGCATTTTGAGGTCAAGTTTGTTCACATCAATTTGGCAGATGAAAGTGCCAATGAATACTATAGCGACCAGCAAAATTCGGTAGTCTGAACCCAGTCTTTAAATCTTGTAAACATAGAATAGATAAAACTTAAACAGCACGATGTAGGGCGTATCAGCTAGTTATACGCGTAGAGTGTATATCTACATTGTAGCTCCTATAAAACATTATCTCTAGTTGATTTTTTTTATAAGAAGCGACCTATTATGATCATAAAACGCGTTTGCCTAATAAATAATAAATGAATTTTGCAGTAGAATTTTGTATAAATACCCGGATTTAGTAAGTAATTATCAAATTTGAATACAGATACAGAACAAGTTTCCATTAACAAAAGTAGACGAAGTGTAGAGTTAGTGGACGAAGAATATGTTATACAGTCAAAAAAAAACTAATTTTAATTGTTTTATTAATTTGATACTGTAGATTAATTGGCATATTTAAGTATATTTGCATTAATTTTGAAATAAAATTAAAAACATTTTTTTATAAATTTACTTCAGTTTACTTCGTTACACAATGTCGCCTTAAACAGTGTTTCCTTATAATTAACCTCTATCAATCCTTGATGACGTGAAAGCGTAAAGATATAATTGCGTTTTTACAAGAGTTTGCAAACAAAATATACCAATGCAGAAAAAGATTTCGTTGACTTCAATTGTCAATCTGAATTGTCTTTAATTGCGGGTTAGGGCTTGGCATACTCGACGCAGTATAACAACATAGCTACAATTTGGAAAATTATTCGGGCGGAGTACTAAAATATTAAAATTGGAAGACTCGAAGAGCGGCGGTAAGCGTGTGCGCGCGCGCAGTCAGTGGCCCGCAAGTCGCCGCGTCGCGCGCTCTCTTCCACAACCTGCTCAGTTGCGCACACTTCGCACCCGATTATTTTTCCGAACGCACTTACGATATATCACCTCCTTCTAAACAAAAATCTTAACCACGAGTTAATATTGGGAAAAATAAAAAACCACGAGAGAATATTTTATGATATCACATATATAGCCAAAGAATCAAATTACATTTTATAAAACACGTGTTTATATATAGTAAGCGCGAACACACGGTATCGCGCGATCCACGTTTTTCACTGCTAGTGAATAAATTAGCAGCCGGAGCGTTTCGCGTGAATTTCACTTTTTGCCGGCGAGGACCATCTCATCATGTTGGCGGCTATCGCGAGACATGCGCGAAAATGGATCTATAATTCCTGTAAGTATAAAATGTAATGTCTTGTTATGTTAAACAAAACATTTTAAATATACATCGAGCATGCAGCAGAAAATGTATTTAACTAAAATTGGTATCATGATTTGTTCCTTTCGTAAAATTATAATTAATAAAATAACATTACAATTCTAACTTATATTAAATCTAGATATAAGTAGATACGTTACTTTCATTACACTTATTTTGAGTGAATTACATTTAAATTGCGTTTGTGTTAATTGTTAAACAATTTTATTCGTCGATATTACGAAACATTAGAAGCGCTGTCACTAGCATATTCCTAATTAGTTTAAAAATTTGCTTAGCATGCTGTTGTGATAGCATATTTATAATCATGATATTAGTCTTTACAACATGAAATAATTGTGCTCTCGCTTCTAAATTCACGTATGTATAAAACCAACTGAGTAAACAATTACATAAGTGTTCTGATAGTATAAATTCTATTCTCGTCTACAAGTAGAACTTTAGAAAATTAAGTGTCGTAAATTAAATTCACTGTAAACTACGTAAAATAATTAATAGTGTTTCGTGTACATATAATATGTTACGAACCTGAGCAAAGTTATTTTTTATTTTATAACACTGAAAAGCCTTAAGAATACAATAATGTACATTACAGCTGAAATCCAAAATTTATTATTATATACTGTAAATGAAAATATACAATTGATGCGTTAGTTAGCAGGCGGGCTCTAGTTTTCGGCGATGGAAAGGATTTTTGAATTAACTCAATCCATTACACTAAACTAGAGATAATAGCGATTTAAAAATGTCATTTGCCCTAAGATTACTTTCAATAATGAAATGTTAATAGTTTTAAAATATATTGATGTTGTCTGTGCTTTTATAATAATAATAAATGTATGTGAAATTATTTTTAAAGTAATTTTAATTTTTAAGTCACTGCCGAAAATGCAGTGGCCGAAAATTAAATTGTCTTTGGTCGAATACTGAAATTTACGGCCGAAAACTAACGATTTACCCAGTTTTGCGATTTAAAATTCTCTTTAAAAAAAAACACGGAAACCCGTTAAGAAATGATATAAAAAGATTATTGACATCAATATTGCTAGACCAGGAAGGAAAGTCAAGACGTGTCTTTTCCAGAATTTTTAATCTATTTATATATACTAAGTGTGAACAAATTACATTAAGGTTATCAGTACTAGTTTGATTCGAGAACAAAAATAAAGCGAGGCTTTGTAATATAAGTAATCTCTGACAATTTTGTTCGCATGATATTATTTTCCGTGTAACGCCGCTACGACTTTAGAGAATCTACCACCCCATCTAATCCCGTGGGTGTCGTAAAAGTCGACAGAGGGAAAAATAAAACTAGGAGATGGGCAGCAGTACCTTCCGGAAATATCTGAATAAATAAACTGGGGTTGCCAACCCGCCTGCCAAGCGTGGTAACTGTGGCAAAATCCTCCAAAAATTTAGAGCTACTAACTTTTGTGGCAATCTATGGAGGAGGCATATCTTCAGCAGTGGACTAGTGATAGGCTGAAAAGATGGTATTAAAACGATATATTACTTAAGATTGCATATAAATTAACACTGCTTTATTTCCAAGTTCTATTTATTCGTTTGTAACAAATTTGAGTCGTATGTTTTTATGTTGGCTGCGATGGATTTAATTTTTTTCTATTGTGGGTGAATGACTCTTGTTTCAGATATGCTAATTTTCCTTTTTGTCACTTTAGCAGAAAATATTCTACATGTCGAGACATTAAGTCCTTATGCATATTATTCCAAAATTTTACACACAACAATGTTAAACATTAAATTCCTAGACAAGTAATTAATATTTGGCACGTTCTGTAAGTTTCGAGCAACATCTCACATTAATTGGCTTCAATTTAAAACCTTTTAACGCCTAGTTTCTACACAGACATCGAACTTCTTTGATATGGGGTAATCGTGCCATTTATACGTCGAAAAACGTTGACTCAGTGTTATTTTCGCTTATAACTGGCTATTTATATCAATTAAAGAGTCGTAGTTAATTTTTGTAGAACTTTCTTGAGAGCTATTAGGTAAATATGACCTCGATCAATTTGTTACATTCCCTGGTTCATGTAGGTTTTAGATTAGAGTTAAAATATTGTTTTATTTTATTTTAGCGCATGGATCTAAAACGATTTTTTTTATTTAATGTTAATCGCTCTCAATGTATCTAAGTGTTTGTGATCGCTCTGGTTCTCTGCTCTGAAATTTCTTGGTTACAAATTTCACAAAAGTCGATAATATATATCTTGTTGTATTGTATTTTATACGCTGTAATTTTATGTACTCGTCTCTGAATTAATAATTTCGAGGATCCCTAGCAACGAGTAAGGCGAGTGATAATATCAATGGTATTACGTCAGCAAAATGGTTTAAATGGATTGTAGTAATAAAAGTAGCCCTCGCCGTGAACTCGGCGTGAGTGCGGCTCCGCGGCCCCGCTGAAGGTCGCAACACACAACACAATATTACGAACGGAACACTCACTGTAAACAACGTATAACATGTCTGGTTTCACTTTCGTTTCATATTTGGCACTAAACGCACGGAGGGAGAACGTCCTCTTTGTCGAGTTTTAAACACAAAAGATCGAACTCGCTTTGAACAGCTAATGTGACGTTCTTGTAAACTATACAAGTGCATTTATTTCTGTCTCCAAATTACGCCGTGTGTAATTGATACGCAAGAACGGGTATTATGTTTTGTACAATGTATTTCCATAAAACTGTCACCATCGTGTACATAATTTTTTTTAATAAATTATTTAAGAACTTACGCGTTTACTAATATTTAATAATATTCATAATTTACAAGTATTATCTGTTACAACAAATCTAGATTATTTTCGTTACTCTTAATTTTTTTTGATGGTGACTTAAAGAAAATAAAATTTCCGCAAATAGTCTTCATTCTGTTATAACCACACGGCCTACTGAGTGGTAGATCATCGTCATAATCATCATCAGCCTGTTAAAAGTAGTACCTGATTCCTCACACTTTAACTGGTGGTAAGATTCCTATGCAAGAATCTAGATAATTTACGGCAGATGAACAGGTATTGCGGTGGTAGCTAGACAGGTACCATAGAATAATAGCAGGGACTCTCTGACACTCCCCCCTCCCTTCCTTTGAATTTTACGACACCCACGGGACGAGATGGGGTGGTAGATTCTCTTATGCCGCCACCACACGGCGGCCACCACTCTGACACTGCATGTAACCATTCTTTCCGATATAATCATCGCATAAGTTACACCTCATGATAACCACCTAGCCTAATTTCAACGCACGGCGACTACCTTCAAATACTGTCGGAAGATATCAACTGCGCCTCCTGCGCAATTTGTTATTTTATTAATACAGTGAAACACGCAATCACTCTTTCCTCCTTACCTACCCGTGCCCGTTATAACACACAAGTGATACGATCGTAGGTAAGCTAGGATGCAGTGACAGAAACACGGAATCACAACAACCAGACCCGAAAAACAAAAATTTGTAGTTTTGCACAAATGTTTGCTCTGCCTGGTATTCGAACACAGGACCCGTGGCGCTGTAGTCGGGTACTTTGATCACACGTACGATAGTCTACTACTTTATTACTAACACAGTCACCTCTCTATTGCTTTAACATAACGATCACATTAAAATATTCGTTTTATTGTTAAAAGCGTTGTTTTATATTCAACCTTGTTCGATGTAATAACTAATAGGATTGTCGTTAATTATCCCTTTCATATCGCATTGTAGTGATAACGGCGGTCGTTGAACGAGTGTTCATGAACTTGGCCCGGCTGCCTTCAGATCGTCTTACGACATCGCATTGTTAAATTACACTAGCAAAAAAGTATTCTATACCACATGTATTTGCTATCCAAGTTCTGTAAGGACTAATATATTAATTATCTATTTTGTGAGTTTTGGTTTTCTGTTAGTACATTTACTTCCTTATTCAAATATGTTGCTGAATTTTTTTCGAATTTGTCCAAAAGAAAGCCTCACCTTGAAAATTGCAATTCGTGGAACTAATTTAGCCTTTAACGTAATATTTCATTTAGTTATAAGACTACTAATGTCAGCGTTAACAAATCAGGTGGCACTGCTTGTGTAGTAAAATCATTATATTGCAACATTAGTATTAATTATAAATTGTATCACAGAATTAATATACGATAACGTTTGACTTTTTCACGCTTAGTTTCGTTATCTATTCATTCTATTTATATATATATATATATAATTTACGAATTTATAAATATAATTTACTATTTATATCCCGTCGAAACATCTCCAGCAAAATAGTACATATAATATATATATATTTATATAATATCAAATAGTAATATAAACGCGATAAAATCCATAAAATTTAGTTTAATTTATATGTGTATTTCAATTTCAATTAAACGCGTAAATATAAGAAATCATTATCTTACGATTTGTCACCAAGAAAATGTTAACCGGATAAGTCGGATGCGATTTCATCTGCACAGGATATATTACAGTACCAGAGGCTACTCTCGATATTACCTTTCCGTATCCTACGGAACGTTTATCTTTTTTATTGGAGAAAGGGACGAGTCGACCAAAACGTTCACCTGATGGTAAGTGCAACGTCTGCCCATAACAAATGCTGTGTGTCAGTCATCCAGAACATTTCTAAGTGTCACCACACTGCGCCCGCCACTGAGACATCAGTTCTTAAGTCTCAATGCACAGTAATTACACTACCTCTCAGTGACCTTTTGACGGAAACACAGTAATGTTTGCACACTACTGCTTTACGGTAGAATAACTGGCCATGGTAGGTACCACCACCTAGACGGATTCCGGCATAGATTTATATAGCATAAAAATATCATAGATATCATAAATAAAAAGCTTATGCAATAAGATCAAAGTAAGGATCGGATGCAGTACCAAACATACGGGGCACTACAGTTCAAAACAACAACGTTGGAATACAAAAAACAGAAATTACAAAAAACGTCCGATCGGTGGGCGTAGTAGCAGAGGGTTTGGTTTCTATGCCCCGCGTCGAGTGGTCGATTCCCGAACGAGACAAATACAGTGCTTATATACTGTTTTTCCTCGTCTGGGTGTTGTTTCAATTTTTTGTCTGTAAAGCGTAGCAACGATACAGGAAATATTTTTTAATACAAAAAAATCGATATTTTCCGTTTAACACACATATTGATTTCTGTTGGGAATCCCCACCCAAGACTCACAGTTCAGCAGGCGGGTATATTGACTAGGAAGCGACTAGGTAATTCAAATAAACAGTTTCTGTAGTGGTTTTTTCAAGTATTGATATAAATCATTCTATATATAATTAACCGGGGGAAAAAACATGAATCAATGTTGGTACCGTATTGGCAACTCATCAATAACCGCAACTATCGTTTTATCTTTCTACAAACTTGTAAATTTTTTTATACCACTTGATCTTACAAAGAAACATACTTATCGCACAACTACAACGAATGCATGGACCACTATGGTATTATCTTTTTAAATCCGGGCCGGAAATAATTAATATTAAATAAAAAAACCACAGAGCGTCATGAATGTTTATAGTTTTTAATGATATTTGCGATAAAATTAAATGGTTTAGTGTTGAAGCCAAAATAAAAATGTTGTGGTAAATAGACTATTGTGTTGTATGGTTTCATACATTTACCAAGATCTGTGGTTACAGGCGATTATTGCTACGACGTCTAAAACGTAATTCGGTCCCTTTGCGGTAATAAACGGTACGGTTATAAATGCCTCAAACGGGTTAACCTTGTATGTATACGCCTTATAAGCTATAAAAGTCCCAGCAATAAGTACAAAACGATTCTGAAACAACTCTAAACTGAACTGATAAGAGTGCTAAGCTAAACTTCCAGTCCTTCACAGTGCATCTTTTGCTATATTTCCGAACAAAGAAGGTCTTATATAAATTAAGCCTATCATTGGCAAGCCACAATATTGAAACATCGAATAAAAAGAAATTTGATAGATAGTATTTTTTTTTTGGACTGTGCCGTTAAAACTGCGCTGACTGCGTCGGGTGAACGGTCTAATAGTCTGACATACTGGCCCATATATATGAAACTTTACAGCTTCCTCATCTGGTTTCCGTGAACTTGCGGTCGTCCGGACCAATAGAAATTAGATATCGTGTAAAACAGATGCTCGTAGCGCTGAACCAAAATAGTTTCTACGGCGAAGACAGTTTATGCGATTTGATCAACAGCTAGAAAACGAAATTAAAGTAAACGTGTAAATAGTACACCTAGTAATTTGACGTTTTTTATATGTATATGTTTCAATTTGATGTTAACTATAGATATAATGCGTCATGTGCAATAAGTTAGGGGTAGGTTTTTTTAATTGCTCATTGCAGCACACACTGTGTGTATTAGATGCTGCAATGAGCAACGCATAAATAAACTCAAGTGTTGTACTTCATGGCAAATTAAAAAAGAACTACATGTTTCGTTTACGATAGAAGCGCGTTCATGTTAAACCTCAAACTTTCTTAATTAAACATTTGTACATGCAATAGTAGTGTAAGATCGTGGTGATTACGACTAAGCAAATAAGAATATTTTTCCCAGTCACTTGAAAAAAACTACAAGGTCAATAATGAGTGTTACATTTGTGATAAGTGTTAATTGTCAGACAATGTGACAATTCATCATAAAATGAAAAGTCACATATTTTTTTAAGCCTTCTTGAATAGTTGATGAATCCGCGACAGAGAAATCTTTAAGCAATGCGGACTTCAGAATACCGAAACTTGCCAATGACAGTTGTTTTAATAGTTTCAAAATGGGTTCATATTACTGGATAACTGCCAGTTTCACATTTTATTAAAAAACCATTGAAAAAATTTCATTTTATTAAACTTCATTATCAGTATTTAATAAAACTACTTACTACTATTTATAACCCGACGATTCGAGTTTATTATCAACCTTTATACAATCCACTGCAGCACGTAGGCTTCTTCCAAGTTGAAAACATTTCTCGTAATCGCCACCTGGAAGGCGATCTAACAGCAATTGCAGTGACACATCTTAAACACTGCAGCCAGCAGTTTCATAGTGCGCGGGTGACCTGGGATCAAAAATCTCATAAATGAGAGCGGGCATGTGCTCCGTACCCTTTACGGATAAACGTATTTTTTTTAAATCTTTTCTGCATTTTGTCCCAGTGATAACGAAATCCTTTTTAATTTCATCCTACTCGTATTATTAATTAAAAACTTGAAGTTTTGAGGGACAGAGTAAATCTATTTCCGAGACTATTAGTACTACTAAGAAACGCTGAGTGCTTAAAGTGCGCTAGATATTCCCACAGTGTAGTCTTACCACACCTATGAGAAAAAGTGAGATGATGTATTGCCTAATGTTGCCGTCACACCACAAATAAATATTTTATGATTAGCTTTAAGTTTTACCTCCCGGGAACAGGGGTGTGATTAAATTATAAATAGATAAAGTTAAACAAGAAAAAATTCATAAATTTAGTTTTATTAAATGAATAATATTTGCTTAAATATAAGGAATCATTAAGCTTTTAGTTTTGTTTATTCATATAAGCTAGGTATAGTTCATCTTCTAATCTCGATAGATCTCTATATAAGATCGTGGAGCGATAATGGGCTACAAGTACAACATGTATCGCCTTGTGAATGCTTCACGTAATTATTTTTTTAATATATTATTTAGACATATACTTAGGAGCAGTTAAATGTATATTATTAGCTAAGATTTATGAAAATATTTTACACACGGATTCATATTTTATTATTTATAATAGTAGTGGTTCGTCTTATGCGCGACACCAGTCTAATTCTTCTTAACGTATATAATCAGATAATATAAATATTGATTTCCTTTTCCTTAACAATGAAAATGTTAAAGTTTAAGACGATCAGTCTCTTAGAATCTTATGTTTATTACGTAAGAAATCTTCTCACAACTTAAGGTGTCGTAAACTTTATCAATTTTGTCAACTTTATTGAGCAATTCGGCGCGGTCATGTTTAGGGAGATGTGTAAGAGACGTAAATACATTTACTGCTCGTTGTTTTCTACAGTTTAAATCATAACTTGATGAAAACGACGCCAATTTTTATTACAGTTACGTTGCCTATAAAATTAAGACCTTATTTTATTACCTACTCACCTTTTTACATGGGTTCTAGAACTAAATTTATACATTTATTTCCACGATAATTTAATACTATCATTTGTTTCAATGCTTATTCGAGGGTAATAATAAACAATTCGATTTTTTTTCTAAAAAATTTGAGGCGATCTCTCGTCCCCTAATATTACGAAAAATTATGAACATCATGACTGCTTGAAATCTAATTGTTTTTTTTTGATTTATCTAATGATTTTTAAATGAAAGTTGATTGTGATTATGGTGGCAGCTCGTTAAATGCGCCCGACAAAACATTTTCAACAGTATCGTGCGACCGCGGCTGTAAATAATTCCGCCCGCCTACGTTCTTGCGAAACTCAGCGTTGTTTCACGATTTTCCCTTGTCGGACAGGAAAAGATTTATAAATGCATTAATCATTCTATACACTTGCAAGACGATGGTTACTAAATAAGACTAATCTTTAATTTCTCTACTTGATTTTTGTATACATGTCTCACACATCAAGCCTTACCTGTGCACCTATAATTATAACATGATCTGATAGATTTGTCAAGATCCTTATCTTATCGAAAGTGTAGCTATCAACAATCAAATAGAGGGCTGTGTAAGCAACGGATATTACGCAATCAATGTAAGTCGTTATAAGTTTCCAACCTTGGTAAATTTACACGAATGTACTGAGGAACTGAAAAAGCTACTTTCAAAATACACTAATACATTCTACTGAACTAAACTGCTTTTGTTTGATCGTATACAAGGACTTAAAAAAGTAAATATTCATTAATACGTAAACAACGCTAAATGTATGATAACGTTGTAATGAGGAGTGAAGGGAGTTGGTCAGCTTGGATGACTTTGAGCGATTGGCTTCTGCGTTATGGAGTGCGATTCTCGCATTGAATAAATATTTGTATGACCTATATAATCATTCCGGATCTGGATGTTTATGCATGTGCAATTTAGGTCTGCAAAACGCACCCACGATACGAGAGAAATTCTAGTGTGGGGTACCTAATGTATAAAAACATTGTACCAGTTTTTGCTCCAAATGCCAATCTCACCTAAACGTGGTTCATTCTGTTTGATCTGGTTAACGACTGATGGCGGAAAATTCATCGGATTGTCGAACCCAAATCCCTTTTCTAAGGATGGGAAGCTCGCTTTCATCACCAACCCGTCTGACCACAACCTGACCTGAGGAGTAACTTCTCATGAAATATACGCCAGCTTTCATTAGCGCTTTCTAGGGAAGGCCAGGGTCCAGCAGTAAACTTCTAAACGCTGGCGTGTAGCATATAAAAAAGGAAATATAACATCAAACAATTTACTTGCAATAACAATTTTCAAATATGAATACCTAGACGACATAAAATATATTTATAATAGACCAACCTACGTTGGTTGTTGGTAATTGGTATTGAGATCGTAAGTGGGCGGAAACAATAAGAGATGTTACTATAGCGCGACCACGATAAACGTGAATCAGGTCGACTACGAGCATATTTTATTACAATCAATGTATTGAAAGATTATACTGGATATTAAATTTAAAATTATTAATAATAATAAAATTTTACTACTTAGAATTCATTGATCATATTTATGTCCAATCTGAGATTTTTGGAGTCAGATAAAGCCCACCATGCTACCCCAATGCGTGTTCATAGACTTCACAGTCACAGTTTCTCAGTCATGTGAGTTTCCATATGATGTTAACTTTCATCGTTTAGGTATTGTACGGACAGCCTTTTCGCAGAATAACTCCGTAACATGCCATGCTGTCACTATACTGCTCGTGGAAACGCAATGGGAAGTAAGATTTTTTTAACTCGTACCAAAATGGCGGCGACGTGGTTCAGGCTTCGGAATCTAACCCAGCAAGCGCCTGACTCCTGAGCTACCACCTTTCTAATTGTTTTGAAATCTGGTTCAAATGTTGCATTGGTATGTTTTCGTTTTTACGTTCTAATGTAGTTTTCTTGAATATCTTTTCTCGACCTCCATAGTAGAGCGTAGAGCTGTCAAGAGTAATAACTCGCCCTATACTGGCTATCTTCGGTGCGCTAAAGTTGCTGTAACGTTACTGATAGCAGGCATCAGCTATGGCCTACGTACAGGACAAGACCGGACTAATAGCAACTTATTGGTTACTTACAGTTAAACTATGTTCTGACCAGTTTCTATCTCCATTCTGGCACTGAAAATGTAGTCGTCCGGTAATTGGCCTAGTGAAGACATTTCTACACAATATGTGTGAAAAATTACACGTTTAAATATCCAGTCTTCATGCTCTGAGTTTAAACTTACCCAGCAACAAGAGATTAAAAACTTAACGTTCATAAAACTGGTAAAGGTGACTGCTGGTAGGATTCCTATGCAGGGACCCGTCTAAATCGCAATTTAATCCGCAATGACTTTTATTTTGCCGTCAAGCAGTAGTGTAAAATATTATTGTTTCGGTAAAAATAGCTCGTGAAATTACTGGGCAATCAATGTCTCAGAGTGACTAGCAGTGAAATTTTCTGGATGACACCAAATTTGTCATGTGCTGGGGTTGCACTTGTCCTTGGTAAACGAACTCATCTCGTCATATTGTTCCATAAAAAGAAGTTTAAAAAAAATGTTAATGAATCATCATCATCATCATTTCAGCCTACCACAGTCTTCTGTTGAACATAGGCCTCCCCTATAGATTGCCCCAAAACACGGTACTGAGCCACCTGCATCCATCGACTTCCCGCAAAACCGTGTAGGTCGTCGTTTCATCTAGTAGGGGAACGCCCTACTAGATGAAACGATTACTACACTCGTTAATGAATGAAAACAATTAATATATAACACTTCTCATTAAATAAAGCAGTCTTGATAATTAAATAAAGCAGATACACGCTACACAAATATACGTATTATGGCGATACTCTGATTGCGACGTGGTTTACAACTTAAATTAGTTTATATCATGACAGATTAAACTTTCGATCGGGTTGTCGAAATTATTTAGGCATACATTCAGCGCCTTACATCTGTGGTTTACTGTTTAAACCACTTAAGCTGTTTAATACGATATTACAACTACTCAGTCACGTTTTTAAGACAGAATACTGACTATACATTTTGTTTTCATCATTATGTACGTAAAATCATTTCTAAAGTTTATATGCAGAAGAACTGAAAAACGCTAAAATTTATATAAAATATGTGTAACAACACATTAAATTCAATAAAAAAATGTTAATGAATTACAATCGACCCTAGGGCGACCGCTAGTATATATTGTTGCCTTTAGCAGTGACTGATGTGCAAATGAATAGATTGTATAGAAAACATATAATTGCTTGGATAAAGCTTAATGATATGATGATGATAAACAACGATTTTTCGGAAAACTAGTTATACTCTGGAACGACGTAAAGGTATACTTTACATCAAAACAAACATACACACAAAACTCTCACCATATAATTATATGCAAGTCGCGTATGCTTGGGTACGAACATGACTGATGAAATATATTAAACCGTGCGTTCTTCTGTACAAGGTTGGCGCACCAGTCTCTTCATGTAATAGTGACTGGTTGTCAGAAAATGGAAAGTTAAAAGATTGTTTATTTTTTATCAGACTCTCAATATGTTTTACGTTAACGTCCGCGTCCATTCACCATAATTCACAAGGTTAACCGTACGTAACGTGACACCTTCAACCTGTATCGAGTGTCAAATTATCGGATGATACCTTGTCTTTAAATAAATAATACCCAACTTATGCCTACGTCTTATCAGCTGTTAACAGATACTAGACATTTTCAATAAGATATATTAAGTTAAAAATAAATAATTTTTAATTTTTTTGGTTACTGCATTATATGCAATACAAAAGCATGTTTTTTAACAATTTATTTCAACTTCTTCATTGTAAATAAATTTTGATCATCTTATTGTTATTTCGTTTGTTATTTAGTTCATACAGATTTATTAAACACTAACTGATGCCCGGAACTTCGACAGCATGGATATAGGTTTTTTAAATATCGCGTGGGAACTATTTTATACTACAGGACAAAATATAGATAAAATATAATAAATTTCGTCAAGATTGGTTCAGCGCTTGATCCGTGAAAAGGAAACAAACAGACAATGAGACAGAGAGAGTTCCTTGCTCATTTATATTATGAATATGTTTATGTTGGAAAAACAATACCTCTCCAGCACAGGATAGATTGAGAGGCAAGTAGATCAATTTAATTTATAAGAAATTTTATATCAAATCTAATTAAAATTTGATTTACTAATGTTATTTACTTTTTACTGGTTATTACAGGATTTCTATGCCGAAATCCGTGTAAGTGTGTCACCACATCAGTGCAAGTTACACTGGCGTCAAGCAATAGTAGGCACTCATTACTGTGTATTACTGGGCCATATGAATCTTCTGGGTGACGAAGCATTTGTCATGAAGCATTTGGCATACGTTGCACTAACCATCAGGTGAACGATGGGTACGTGTTGTCACTTTGTTCCTTAAAAATATATAAAAGTAATTATATATTGTAACTCCGATTCAATAAATCACATTATCATCAGGCCTCGACAGTCCTCTGCAATAAATAGGCCCTTTCCGAGCTCGAAGAAAAAGTCGTAATCGCTAAGTAGGTGGATAGGAGTCGCAGGACTAGACGCATCTTCTGTCCGTTACCGGTCTGGGTATTTTAGGTCAAATTAACGTCATTAAATTCACTCAACTTCTTGTTATAAATATCTGACCCCGTTAAATAAATGCATTCCATGACAGTCAACTAAAACGTCAAAATATTTCGGGTTAGTCTTAGTAATAATGAACTTATTTAGGATAATATTTCTTATTAAAGGTTTGAAACGACACAATATTGATTTTGAATACTTCGTAATGTCTTATAATTACGCAAATACTACACACATTTAATAAAACTAAATTTACGGATTTAAGCGCGTGTATTTTTACTATTTATAACTCGCAGGACTGAGACTTCCTTATGACATGACACGTCTTGTTATAAATAATAAAATTAAACACGATAAATTCCGAAAATTTGGTTATAATTTAATGTTACAATTTGTTAAAGAGAAATAAGTTATCGGCAGTGCAGATGACCTACATCAGTTAACTTTAATGATCTTACCGAAGCAAGATGGTAATCACGATGATTGCTCGACCCCAAATCAAGTAAAATTACTCGTATCTTACTTCTTTGAACAATGAATACTCATTAATCATTGTGCTGCTATTATTTCTATACAAAACTTCTATAGTGAAATAATTATATAATAATGTCGAGATTGGGACAAGGTGCTTGCATTAAATTTAAATAGTACGCAAGTGACCTGGGTGGGCGAGCCAGGTGATTTAAGATTATAAAAAAAGAGTAAGAGTAAGTAAGAGTAAGAGTATAAAAATCATTTATGCAAGCGCTGATATACCCCTCAGTAAGCATTTAATTAATATAATACATACGAATTTAGTAAACGACTAAACCCAGTGTCTACTGAGTCCACCAGCGGATTGGTGCTCTGGTATCTGCTCTTACATGAAAGTTTTTTGTTAGCTTGTGACAAAAATAATTGTTAAAATTCACTCCAATAGCAATGGTAGCAGGACTTCTGCAGTCCGCAGAGGTAGGTATCAGTACCTGTTATTATACTGCCAATCATAAGTGTTGAATATTTATCATTTTGTGTTCCGATTTAAATAGTTAGAGACCTAATAATTATTAAACAGGGCGACGAACACAATGCAGTGTCACACAAGACCGCATTTCAAAATTCTGAGTGAAACTGCATCTGTTATATGCAGGCACTTACCAACTGATGAGCGACTTACTCGTCTCGTCACTGCTTATCACAAAACAGTTCAAGCATAGCTAGTTTACATAGAATTGTCTAAAGCAATATGTAGTCATACCAGTCGTCTACGACCAGTTTCGTATATTGTACTATGCCAGTTAAGTATGTCGGAATCGCGATTAATGCAAGATACGTTAGTAAAACGTGAATTTACACGCATTTCTCGTACGACAACGGTCAGCCCCATATAATTTTAGCCTATCGACATTCTTTCTTAGAGAACCGGTATATGTACGTAGATATAATATAGCCAGATAATGCTGTACATTTCTTAATATAACTATTACCTGGGTAATCAATACAAGTTACAAAAGGGAACACCTTTGAAACCTCAATTTAATATTTATCACACCGGGTATTTGTGACTTTACCTAAATACGAGTACCTTTACTTATTCGTCCCACTTTCTAAATCCCACTATTGTTAAAAATCAAATCGTATGCAAATCTCATTGTAGACTGAATAAAATAGATTTGTATCTACGAATTTCGAATACAATAGGACATTACACGGTCTACCTATTCCGCTAATACCGATCCTATACCAACTATGTGCACAAATATATGATGTACTGTCTGTACGTATGCCTTGAAAGCATCCATTGGTATGCGATCTTAAAACGTTATTCTACGAAATCAGAAGCTGTCTTTCAAAACAGCTACAATAGTGTCATCAATACGCCGGCACAATTTATATTCGGATCGATGTTTGTTATCGCGACATTTAAAATACCTTCTAAATGTCACATATAAATAATTAATTAAAAAAAATTCAAATATTAAAATATATACTATTATTACAAAGAGTGTGAGTGAGTTTATATGAGGAGTAATCTCAAAAGGTACTGAATTGATTCTGAAATGTTATAATTAAAAAAACAAAATGTTTGAAAATTTAAAGACAAAGGCTTGTTTGTTATTTAGGCGATCCTCCCAACTTTTAAAGTTTAACCTCTTTTTATTAAATTACTTGAATGGCGCTAAATTTGCACATGATATTTTAACCTTGAATAACCTGATGCTGTCGTTCGAATAGCTGAATGGACGTTTTACATCTGCTCTTTATTATTTAGTTCCTAATAGAACTCTGCAGCATTTAAAGATTGCTAGGTTGCCAAATTAGTCGTAACTATTAATGATTTAGTTATATACATTTAATTCTAAAGAATACCAAACTATAATGGAATGTAAGAGGGAATGAATATATTTTTATTTTTTTAAACATTCTTGAGTTTAAAAAGTTTTATTTTTATTGCATAGGCATTTATCTTAGACTTGCGTGTTTATAAGTGCCATCTGGGAAAAATATAACACTCTTTTTAATATTTTAGTATTACTTTATAAAAAAAATACAAACACATATGGACGTTGCCTTACCTATGGTCGAACGAGCACTACCTAAGCTAATTTTAATATAACCTACTCGCACTATCAAAGTTCAATAACCGAACGTGACATCCACTTAGTAGCAACTAGATTACTTTCATTTGGAAGTCAATTGATTTGTCGCTTTTACGATATTTCATGTCTGTATAAAATAAACATGCCCATAAGTTTTGTGTAGTTGTAAAGTATTTCTAGTTCAACCTGTGGATGTATGTTTTGCTAATGGTCTAGAAATCTGTATCTTTACGCGCCGTCATTTGTAGCCGTCGTTATTGTTAATAGCATCTGTCAAAATGACGCCGCCGCCGCTATAGACTGCGTACAATAAAAAAAGTAGTGGAACCGGTTGCACCCACAACTTATCAGGGGTTCCCTCGCTTCCGAGTTCACGATACGACGCTATATTTGTGTGTAGCGCACACATAATCATAGCGCCGTCTTTTACATAATATTCATAAAGTTTAAACAATAACGAGAAAGTGCGTTTAGTTAATTTGCTTACATGAATTATATAGCACAGGGACCATCAGGGGGTCCACTACGAAAATCGAAATACAAAGTTTCGGCTGACGGATCGCACGTTTCCTAACACTAACGTGTTTTGCGCCCCGACGATCGATTCGAAGTTTTTTATTCAACATTTTGTCTACTGTCTATTGGTTGTCTTTGCTTCCGAAACTAAAGTCCGAAGAAATTTGGTAGTAGGGTTTATGTTCGACGTCCGTCAACGCTTCAAATCGTCGACTTTCAAAGTACGTATACAACCCGATTCGTAAAGCTGGGCCGAGCGCTAACCTATTACATATTATGAGAGCGTCTTGTGGCATGAGGTGTCTGGTACTGCGATTACGAAATTAATTCAACGGAAACACTATTCTAGAAAATATAGAACATTTATAACTAATAAACACCAAAGAATATTAAACACTACGTACTAATTTTAAACCTGTTAAAAATACAATAACTAGTGGTCGCCCAATGGTCGAAATATGAACGTAATTCATTAACTTTTTTTTATTGACTTTTATGTATTTGTAACAAGTATGATATATACATTTGTACTTTTTGCAGTCCTGCATATAAACATAAACTATGTCAAATCTGTCTTAAATAGGGATACAAATTTTTCTCTTTACGTATTAATATATAGATTTAGAAGGAAAATATGAAAACATGTTATGTATTTACTCCTTCAGAGATCATACGAAAAGACTAACAATGTATTTGTGTATTTCTTTCGAAGCGCTATAACAATACGAGTTTAACAGTTAAACAACAATTCACAACGCTTGTACTACTTATATGTATATATACTTGTATATTTTCAACATTGTAAAGATGAAGTATGCAGTCAACAAAGGGCAATAATTTGAGTCGCGCACAACCGGCGCTACCGGTCTGTACAATGGCTCCAGACAAAGCCCTGGGTGCGCGAGACGTTGACGGATGCCCCCCCACTTCACGCGACTCGGCCTTGACGTTAATATACTAATGACTGGTACACTTTTTAATAGGCTACTTATGAAGATTTCATCAGCGAAAACTATGGAAATCAGGAATAATTATACTTCATTCAGTATCGCCTTACATGTAAATCAGCTTAAAACTGGAATGTTATCGAATTTATTGAAAATTTTTAGCCATTAATGATACTTTTAAACAGTGTCAGACAGAAATGAAATAGTAAATTAATTCCACAAATGCGCTTAAGAAGCATCTGATTAACTTAGAAATACAACTAAAATATATTTGTCTTTGGGTTACACAATTCAATTTTAAAAAATTAAAAAAGATTTAAATGTTTTTTCGCAATAGTCTCCATAAGATCAACTATTCAGAGAAGGAGACCTGCTGCATCTTAGAATAATTTCACTCTACCTAAGTGGTCTATTCCACTGCCTTCCTAGTCATTATTACATTTATATATTAATTTTACAAATCAATAATGAAATTTATATATTTATTAAAAATTTTATGCACTAGTAGAACATATGGCGGACCTAATGCCTAAAGGCATTCTCTCCCAGTCTACCAGTATAAGGCAAAGCAGAGATAAACATAATATGATAGGCGGGGCAGCGAACAATATGAGAGAAAAAAAATTTAATTATTATGACCAAATCTATAAATATAAATACATAAACTATAAAATATACAACGTTATTCATAATTGGTCTAACATCCCGGCACGTACCCATGCTACTTTGATCTGATAAACACAACGGTGACGCTTTAATAACACAATTGAACACTACAAATGTCCATACAAAACTTTTATTTATTATGTTTTAATTATTTGGTATGTAAAGCTTTACGCGCCCCGAACTCAGAAAGTCATTGCCACGAACCAGACAAATTCAAAATACGTTTTCTTCTCCATTTAATTTATGTTACCCTACTACGGCGACATACTAACAGATTTACTTCGCAACAGGTTTCCTTAAGCTTCATGTTATCCTAGTACTTGCGAGTTCTTTCGAGGGCAGCTCAATGGAAAAACGCCCAATTAAATGTACGAGTTCATTGCCTCGATCAGCTGTATAACAGGGTAGTCACCTATGAGTTTTAAGCAAATACTTTAAGTCGACATATCTCCTACAGGTATCACGCTACGAGGCTCATTATATTTTTTGGGGCATAAACACATTGTCCCTAAGCCCAGCCTGCCGGGATGTATAGGACATTACGAATGACCCTGTATATACATAATTAAACCAATACATACACAGATACACATATACAAGTATATATACACATAAATACATACATATATAAACAAACACACATACACACGAATAAGAGAGAAAAATAGAATTCAAACATGCAACGAATTTTAAAATATTCCCGTACTTTATTTTGAACGCAAAGTTGTTAGGAGCTTTGTATACAACAAAATAACGTACAGATTGGTAGCCATATATATAACAGATCTCCCATCGATTCGAAACATGTCGTTGTCGAATACTCAGTCGTTCGTCTGGAACAAAGCTTCCGCCTACATGTTCATTTTCGATTTTCTACATATGATTCACACCGATAACTAAACTTGCATAAATCTGTTGACACACGGCACTGACTTTCTTCAATTATCGCTGTTGAAGGACGTCTCTCACGCATTGGTTACACAAAATACTAATTTATGCACTGCGCTTGATTAGTTTATCAGTGTCATTCTTAAATTTTCTATTTTTGTTATTATTGTTCTTATAATCTTGGCTAGTTACAAAAAATCTGCGTATTAATACACAAATAAATAGTTAAGATAGAATAAAGAGAAATAAATAGTAGTAGAGAAATAAATAGTAAATAAATACGTCTTAGTACTTTTGGCGCCAACTCGTAAAGTGGCGGTAGTGCTTTTATTTCATTTTGTAATTTCTCTGTATATTTGGAGTTTTGATGTTTAATACTGATAGTTTATTAAGCATCAAGTGGTCCTGAAAGTGTACAGTCATTGGAAAATTCAATTCAAGACCAATATTGTGCTTTTCGTTTTGTTGCCATCAGTCCAGCAAATCTTCAGTAAAAGTCAACTATCATTTTAGTGTTGATCGAAATCGAAATTTTAACGAAGATTCGAAGATTGTAATACTTGGATATATGGCTGACGCACAAACCGTGCAGGCCAAGAAATGGGGAAATAAATAAATAAAGTGAAAGGAGCATCTACTCGTATTTAAAGTCTAATGTTAAGGATCAGGAGTTGTCAGTGTAAATGCACATATGCGAGTGATTAATAATTTGAATTACTAACTAAAAAAGTTTGTCAGTGGCGTATACTCAAACCGCGCGATGCCAAATATAAAAAAAATAAGTCTTAACGGATATAATTTAAAATTTTCTAACTCTTTTAGTATAATATTTTTAGACTTCTTTTTTCATGACAATATCTCAGAAGGTTATGGATTTGCACGAATTCCACTCATGAATTATATGAGAATAAAAACACGGGTAAGACAATCTTGCAATACATGTTCAATTTACTGTATAAATTAATGAATAAAAAGTGGTTTAAAATAGTCGATATTGGAGGTGAATAAATGATTCCGATGTTTAATGCAACATCCAAAATTTATGCCAAGTCATCGGGAAACGCCCATAATAGGACGTAAATTACCATCTCCTCATTATGGACGTATGAATGTTTTTGCTGTTGTCAATGTTTCGGCATACATGCTATTATATTCTTGAGAAATGAACTGAGTAAAAAGTTGTGTATTCCATATGTGTAGATCAACTCCAAATACGTCGTGTTGGTAGTACACCTCGTGTCGACGCCACGACCGATGTTTTTAAAATGCCGACCGATAGGCTCCTGACGGGTGCCTCATGTCATCAATCAATAAATACATACATTAAATCCTATATTTCATTTAATAAAATTGATAACCTTACAAGCGCTGACACAAAGGAGAAAAACTAAAAATTGAATTTTAGTAAGTGAACCGATTAGGGCCTTCGCCAAAATTATAATTTAATAAAAAATGAGGTTCTGATTATTAAAACATGATCTCAGCGATACAAATTTGTATAATAAAAAGAACGGAAATTTATAACGTGCTAAAATCAGTTTACATTATTAACGGAGCGTCATAAACGACCTTTCAAAATTACGATGGCCTCAATGAGATTGTATCTACTTTAAATCTCCCTTATCTTTTGTTTAACTGAGACTGGGTAGGAAGAGTTTGAGTCTAGGCCATACGTCATTATTAGTCTAGACGCGAATCGGGTCAGCACTAAGATTAGGCTATGTTCACACAGTGATATCTGCGCAGCGATAAAAGATACTACGTGATACTGGGAAATCAGAGAGTTGTAAAGATTAAGTTTTAATACGACGTGAGATGATGTTACACGCATATATTAGATTATAAAATAATTAGATATTTTCGTATTACTGTTTACCACATCGAAGCCTTATTCGTATACCACTAGATATACATGTTTCATTTAAAATTGGAAGCCGATAGGTGTCCGGCAGAGTAGAACAGCACCTACCTCGTTCCTCGTTCGTAGAATATTTTATTCGTGTAAAATAACACCATAATATGCAATGCTCTCTGTACTGTACTGTTCGTGGGAACGCAATGGAAAATGGCGATCCCGCGAGGGCGAAAAATGGGCTACGTGAGGGGCCTCTGAGTACCCCTTATATGGGAAAAATGCGTGACTGTATTTAAAATTCTGTGTTTCGGTTTGAAGGGCACTGTGAGCTATCGTAATCACTGGGCATATGAGACTTAAGAAGTTATGTCTCAGGGTAATAGGCACAATGTGGTGTCACACAGAAATTTTCTGGGTGACACAGCATTTGTTATGGGCAGACGTTGCACTTAACATCAGGTGAACGTTTTGCTCGTTTCATCACTTGAACCAAAACAAAAAAAAATTGTCGAATTATTGGCGTAATCAAAATTAGTCAAAATAACAAGTATCTCTACACAAACAGTTTTTACTTAAAAAACTACTGGTGGTAAAGATACGTAGGTACTAGGTACCACCGCAGCGACAGTTACTCTACCGTGAAGCAGTAGTGTGCAGACATTACTGTATTTTGTTATGGGCATACGTTGCGCTTACCATCAGGTGAACGTTTTGATCGTCTTGTCTTTCATTCCTAAAATAACCTATACGGCTATTAAAATATAGATTTCCTAAATAATTTACGTATGTACACAGCGATACAGCGATTAACTTACGACTAGACTTTGTCTCATAGTAATGACATAAAAGGTTGAATGATGTGATCTTTGGAAGTTATTCTGTCCGACTGAGACCACGGTAACTACCTAATATTCCATGCATTCCATAATCACGCTATGATAGTTTCTGAGATGCGAACACATAAAATCATAAGACATAAAGGCAACTTGCAGTCGAAACATGGGAATAAATATTATTTCCTCCCATTTGGTTTCGGCTAGGATTTAAGCCCAGGATCCACGATTCAACTCACTTTTATTCTGACTATGCTTCGCGATTGTCTTTTGTTTATACAAAAACGGTAACGAACTGGCCGACACTCAAATATGATAATTGTTAAGAGCTACCCACGTCCACAACAGATACCATTGCACGTCTCATGGCGCGAAGCGGTGTGAGACAGTGCTTTATACCCGACATGTCAAGCGATTCGGCGGTCTTCAAATGCCTCTATCACAATTATATTGCACTTATATCCTAATTTGAATAGACTCATATCAAGAAAACACTTTAATTAGTTAATTAAAATTATTTTGAAAAATCATCTACTATTGCAACTTTGAAAAAAAAAACTGTTTGCTGTGGACGTCCGGATTTTTTTAGGGATGTGGTCACGATAACTCCCTAAAAAATTGACGTATCGGGACCGGGTTTTTTTTATTGTGTCCAGTATTTTATCTACTATATTTCATATCATAAGTCTACCACTTGTAGTTATTAAGAAAGGTATTTTTTTCTTATTGTTCTCTTCTGAAATGACTCGAAATATTCGAACCTCAATATGATTTTTTTTTCTCAAGAGTAAATTAGCGTCATGTGACGTGCATTATTGTAGGATATTTATTATAGGACAACGAATACCGTAATATCTGTCAAAACGCTATCAACTTATGTTTATGATTTCGGATATGAAGGAATAAAGAAACGGGGTACGGGACAAGGTTTCTGGTAAATGTACCGGCAATAGTTGCTGTCACTCAATGACTAACGCGCATAGGACTACAGAATAGTTCTCAAAAATTGGAAAATTCCTGCAATTTCTTCCCCATATAATTCAGTATTTACATGAATTCACCACTCCATGCGAAAATAATCGCGGGCGGTCGTCGCTATCAGTGTATTTTATGTTTATATCGTCTACTCCTGGACATAGGCCTCTCCCAAGAAGAGAAGACATTCCCTAATCGCCACACTTGGCAGGCGGATTGGCGATACCCGCACCTTAGCTACTGCTGACAGTCACCCGTCTTTCGATTTGGCCCTTTTAGAGATGGTTATTCCGCCATCTGGCGAATGAGGTTTTCCTGGCATTTCCCTTGGCCGACTTACGACACCTCCGGGATGAGAGAGGTGAGGTGAGATAGGATGGCCGCCGATATGGCAAATACAAGGTCTGAGTACCTTTTTATAAAATGAGTATTAATATTTATTCAACTGGGGCTAACAAATTGATAGCTCGGTTTAATCTATCTTTCATTAAACACACGCGGCAACAGCATGAACGAAGGTAATTTGTAACGGATCATCGCGTACACATTAATTATTATGTTAATCAGCTTGAGTAAGATAACTGCCAATAAATGTCTCTCAATAAAACTGCTGTGGCAAATTTTATTTATTTAGCCTTTATTGATGACACCTGAAGCTAAGGGCTACAATGGGCGGACTTAATGCCTAGTGGCGTTCTCTACCAGTCAACCTTTGTTATGGTGAAAAGTAGAAGGCAGGTGTTAACTAAAGAATAAAAATAATAATAATAAATAGGAGGAAAATAAATTTATGATAATTTTTATATGTAATATATAATAAATAAGCTGTACATATATAAACACATATACAACAACTAATGAACCAATAATTATAACATTACGTACACAAATAGGAATATATATATATATATATATATATATATATATATATAAATAAATAAATATAAAATAATAAAAACCTAAAATGAGTTAAGCCAAATAACGCTATTTAGGTAATATTCTCGAATTAATTTCTTAAATGTGTTTCTTAGGAGCTGTTTTGATCTTATCAGGAAGGGCGTTCCAGAGGAGTGTAGCTTGAACAGTAAAAGACGAGTTATAGTATCCTGTATTATGTTGTGGAATGCAAATCTTAAGATGGTTTATGGAACGAGGTATTCTGTCATGAGCAGAGTGAAGATATTGGAAAGTATTCTTAAGATATGAAGGAGAATTAGAATTGGTCAATACAGAATACAATAATAAAAGAATTCTGGAGCAACGCCTTTGACGAATAGAAAGCCACCTAAGTTTAGAACGGTAAGAAGAGACATGGTCATATTTACGTAAACCGAAAATGAATCTAATGCAATTGTTTAAAAGGCGCTCCAACTTAACCCCGGCCGACGGGTCCGCAGATTTCACGTATAAATCAGCACATACAATTACAATTAGTGAGAGTGAGTATTATTTACGAGCACAGCTTGGTAAGATACTTGTTTCTATGTAAACTGTCGCGTTCATTAAATATAAAGCATATTTTTTCAATATTATGGACAAAGTTGTTTTCTTACTGTATTTAAAGTACGAATATCTTATGTGTAATGAAAAATACGTAAAACCGTTAAAATGCAGTGTTGGATTATAATTAGCCAACAATACAATGTACAGCTTTGAGAAGAAGTATGACGGATTGCAGAGTTTTATTGAAGGAGGAAGAGTGGAACAAGTGAAAGAATTTGTATGTATTTGTGTTTACGGGAGACGGAAAGTATGACGGTAATATTGAATGAAGAATGTTGTCTGGAAATCAAGTTTATGAAGCCCTGCAAAACTTTATGAGTAGACAGATCATATCTAAAAAGACACGACTGGCTGTACATAGAGGAGTACTGGTCCCCATACTTGGGCCTGGCAGAAGGGGCATTAAAGTAAAATTAATGCTGTCGAAATGAGAAGTCTGATAAGTATAGCTGGAGTGACTTTGATGAACAAAGTGACAAAAAAACGTTGCGGTGGTGTAGAAGATGTAGTGACATATAGAGAAAGAGATGTTTCAATGGTTTGGACAAGTAGAGACGATGGATTAAAGAAGATCAACTAAACAGATTTATGAAGCAAGTGTGAATGGGCGAGCCGGTAAGGATAGTAGACATTTTGAGAAAAGGCACACTTATACGAAAACGCTCATGAAAGTAGAAGAAGCTAAAGATGTGTGTCAGGATCGTAGTAAGTGAAAAGATGAAGTGTCTACCTACACCAATTTGAAAGAGGCGTGACTTTGTATGACTGTATACACCTTACGTGAAACTACATCTTACGCTACTAGGTAACTAACAGTCGGCCGATGAATTTATCTCTTCTTGAAAAGTGTGATGTCCTCCTGGCCAATTTTCTTCCGAAACTTCTGGATACTGTCGGAAGTTATAACTGCGATAGAGATATTATAGCGCCACACGTGTATGCGCAAAATCAGACGCACTCACTCGTCTGACCTACTTCCGTCCGATGTAGCGCCCATGCGATAATATCGGGGGTAGGCTATAGTGCAGCGTCAGAGACACGGGGACAGTCATAACACAACCAAACCCGAAAACCAACAATTGGTCAACAACAATAAACAAACGTTGTCCTACTGACATTCGAACCCAGGACCCGCGGCTTAAAATTCAGGTACTCTGACCATCAGGCGACGCGACCATCTTTAAAAGTGTCGCTGTAATAGACAGATACTACATCACATGTAATGAGCGTAGAATAACACTATAAATTTTTATGATAGACCACACATATGAAAGTATGTATTCGCCTAAAATAAAGCTGATCTGTATTGATCTATTATAAATTGACGGCTTGGTTGGCGCAGTGGTTAAGCGATTAGCCTCTGCACTGTAGGTGTTCGACTCGATTTCCGCACTAAAATATTTCTGTGGCCTACAGATAATTATTCCGAGTCTGAGTTTTTATGTCTGTAAAACGCACCCACGGTACAGAAGTAATACTAATGTCCGGCAGGGTTTAAAAATGTATTAATTAAGAGGCTATGTCTATGACTCCTTAAAACAGTGCAATAATGGACTTTTATTTTTTTATGTACAGTCATTTTAGTATAAATTTCCCTAAAACCATATTAAAACGTAATATAATGTTTATTTACTCTGAATTTTTGTTACGAGTATCTAGTTTTAAGGCAATTATTAAGTAATTAAGTAACCTTCGTTGTTGTCTACAGGTATAAAAAGATCTTTTGTTTTTACTCTAACTTATTTAAATCTCAAAGGCTAAAATAAATAATCTGTCCTGGCGCCGAGCACTCTTTATCCCGACTGTAATAGAAAAAAAAAATAACAATCCGATAGAATAGAGGAGCCATGTTGCCTGGCGCCTGTCTTATCGTCCGGCACGTGGTCTCTATCTCGCGCTCTTTCATGACTTTTTATTCTTAGAATGCATTCTTAATGCCGTTAAAAAAGGTTCGTGTGTTACGTCGTCTCGTCTTTCTGAATGAATACATGTTTGCTGATAATTTCCATCTTTAAAACATTTATGGCATTAAGGCAGCGCCTTAAGTTTTTATTAATATTTGACTGTAAAAAATGATTAAATCATATAATTTATGGCGCAAGTTGACAGTTTGCGCTACCATGTAAGTCTGTCAATCATTCCTAATTTGGTACAAGTCCATTATAGTACACAACAGCCTTGTACAGAAGCAGCGGCTTGCTTCGGAAATATTTAATAAAATTAATGAGATTGCCTGATTGTTACATATACGTTGAAATTACTTAATTTTAGTAGAGATTATTTATAGGTTATATGGGAACAAGAATAATATACTGGAAAATTTTCCTTGACGCTGCGTTATATAAATAAACAATAAACGTAATATAAATAAATGTTAGGGAAATATATTTATTATGTAAGAAAATGACGAGGCGAGTGTATCGTTTATCTGATGGTAAGTTCAACGTCGGTCCATAACAAATGCTGTGTTATCTAGAACTTTTCTGTGTGGTACCACAATGCGCTCGTCACAGTGAGACTTCAGTTCTTAAGTCTTATAAGCTCAGTAATTACACAAGCTATCAGAGCCCTTCAAACCGAAACACGATAATGTTTGCACACTATTGTCTGGCGGCAGAATAACTGGCACTTCGGTGGTTTCTAGCCTAGACGGATTCCTGCATAGGAATCCTTTGATCACTATATAATATAGTATACATTACCTACTAATACTAATTCGTTTTCATAAAATACGTATTTTACAAGGATGGGCAACAGATAAACTTATCAAACTAAAATCTGAAATTATGTAACATATGTATCACTTACTAGATAGCAAGCTTACTGCACGGGCGGGTGAAGCGTTTTGTGCGATTTCAGTTTTTGCTGTAAATTTTCAACCGTTCTTAATTTTTTACATATGGAAAATAATATAGCAGGAAATATATATTAATGTTCATAAAGTGGTGAGTGAAACAGTGCATTACGGTTGCTTTGGATACAGTTAATGTTAAAAATAAACCAAATGAATTTTAGCTAACAATGACAATTATTAAACTTTTGTTGTAGGAAAATATTAATAACTAATCAATTTCAATTTAGATACTACTTCATTTTTTTTTCTTTTGAGACAAAGTGATGTCACTTTTTCTTACGTATAATAAATCTCGAAGCGTAATTATAACTTGGATAATGTAGATTATATCAGATTGTGTTATTTATTTAAACATCTATTTAACAATTTTTTATTTTACACATCTATTTGTTATTTTTTACTTCTTTGATATTAACGGCAGTTTTCTTTGTTTCCAGGTCCATTACGATGAGACTGCAACAAGGCCGAGGAAGAATAATACACTCCCTATCGATATCGAACTACAAACATAAAATTTCATAACGCGTTGGTACGGTGATATCCTCATTTCGTAACTATAAGCATGCCAAAACCGTAGCGCAAATGAACTGAGGACGCAGTAGTGAAAGATGTTTGCTACTGATTATCGGGTGCTCAGGAACATGGATGCGCGACGTACTATATTCAAACTTTTACTCTTCCTAATGTTGTTGGTACGGTGTGGCGCGAAACACATAACACCACGTAACATGCCCAGGGTAAATTACGTGACGGATGATTTAGAAGATGAAATCCAGGACAGCATCAGAAACACTATGCATACAGGTAAGTTCATTTTTAGTATCGTACTGCGTTTGACTTTTGTGTTATTATCTACCTTAGTAAACCTGGCAATGCTATTATAAAGTTAACATGTAATCTCCCAAAACGTCAATTTTTTTATATTAAAGTTCAACTGAAAAATAAAGCTAATTATTTCACATTACATTGAGGCTTCATTTTTTTCACTTTCACTTTTAATTAGACCCGTGGTAGCTCAGACGCGGGGCACTCGTCTAAGTACGTGTGTAACTTAGGTTAAATTCCGGAATAAATTCCGGTGGTATGACGGATACCATTAAAATTATTAATTACAATTTTAAGTTCTGATTTACAACATGCTCGGTGGTGTATAAAAACGTGGTGCGGAAAGCTGCATGTTTACGAAATAACGAATAATTCGAATCAACCTCTCAAAAATGAGGAGAGGTCTGCGCTTTGTAATGGGACTTTTATAGGCTGTAACTTCACTTTTTACATCACTAAATTTACTTTAATTAGTTATGCTCTTGATTTTCCTGTAGGTACTCTTTCACGAGTCAACGCCGCAAAAAAGACTATCAAAATTAGGCAACAACACTCGAAATATATATATGTGAGCCGTGGTAGCTCAGGGGCTAGGCGCTCGCTTTAAATTTCATAGTACGCGAGTGACCTGGGTTCGATTCCCGGTGCCGGCACCACTAAAATTGTTAATTGCAATTTTAAGTGCATCGTGAGGAAACCTGCATGTCTGAGGAATAAAAAAATATTTCGAAGACATGTGAATTCCGCCAACCCGCATTAGAGCAGCGTGGCGGATTCTTCCTAGCTCCAAAACCCTCTCAGAAATGAGAGGAGGCCTGTGCTCAGTAGTGGGACATTTATAGGCTGAAACTTTACTTTACTTACTCGAAATATATATAGAAACAACAAAACTAAAAAACACAAGAGTTTTTTGAGTTGGTGCCGAAAGCTCCTTTATTATATTTCCTTTATTATACTGTATTGTATTTCTTACGTGTCATTAAAACAATAAACCGGAGTAATAGGAATTCAAACAAAAACAGGGTGTATACGCACCTAGTATAAAGAACGTGCGTACCTTTTCAATTATTTACTAGGGGAAGGATTCCTATGCGGAAATCCCTCTAGGTATGTATCACTACAGTGCCAATTATACTGCTCTCAAGCATCATTGGTACTCGTAGCTACTGTAATTACTGGGCATGCGGGAATTAAGATCTGTGATATCTTCGTCGTTTCACAAAGAAATATTCTGGGTGACATAAGTATAAATTTTGGTTGCGATGACGTTCTAGGCCCGCTCTAATATGTCACCTTTCTCGAAATGACCAAATTACATACATAATAAAAATATGTATATACTATTTATAAGACCATATGGGTATGAGTGTGTGGATAAAGTATTCATAGACCTTACTTAGTTATATATTATATACAATATACATATTTATTAAGACGGGTGTATTTGCAATTCATAATGTATTTTGAGGTTCTTCAAAATTTAATTTAGTTATTGCCGCTTCTAAAATTCCTCCTCCACAAAATTCCGCTCCTAAAATTCTGCCCCTTTAGGCCCGATCCTTGCAAGCCTCAGCCTTAATTCGCTTCTGCATTGGTTATGGGCAAACATTGCACTTACCATTAGGTAGACTCGTCATCATCTTCAACAAAAGAATAATAATTTGATATAGATAGTTACAGTTCTGCAACTGCGTCATCTCCATATTTAATAGTACTCGTATGTATTTATTTTATTAACCGTAACTTTTTTATTTCATATTCACTCGGTAATCCGAACATCACATCAACCCTAATAAGAATCGTTTCCATTCTCAGAAATAAAACAATTATTTCAAGCGTTAACAATATGAAATGACAGTTGGGTTAAAAATTTACAAACCTAACATGTTGTGTTGTTTTGTAATGTCAAGAGTTTTGAGAGGCTGGTAATTGGATTCAAATCGTGCGCGACGTTCCAGAATTGCCTTTGAAGGATAATTTTAGTCGAACGCCCGTAGATTTAGGATGACAGGGTCAGTTCTTCCTTCGTCTCTTTATTCATGCAATACGTGTCTAAATCCATTATAGATTAAATAAAACAAACAATAAGTATTTTTAACTTATATTCTCAACACTGTATACAGCAACCGATACATTGAAATGAAATGAAATATATTTATTTTCTGACGTAATAAATTCAGATTTTGTTTGTCAAATGTAATTTTTTTAAATTCTACAACCGTTTTGTTTTATTTATCCTTATGTTTACTAAAATCAATTCATCTTTATGACGGCAAAGTAGTGCGGCCAATTTCTTGTCAGTGGTGCCTTATTTTAATTGTTATGTATATAGCTCATGCAAAATAAGCAGACAAATGATGTTTCAGATAACACACATTGATAAATGGGTTTTTGCAGTTTAACATGATTTAAAAATAAACTTTAAGAATTTCTGCGTGTCCTAATGAATACATTAAGTTTTTTAAAAATTCACAAACCGTGCAAAATACCTCGTAAAGATTAATTCTGTAGCTATTTAAAGACAGAAATAAACCATACACCATCAATAGATTCTTCTACGTTCATCTATAATACAAACATGACTCCTATACATCAAGACTACTGAAGTGGTCAACGAATTTAAATAAAAAATCACGTCTATTTATTTATTTAATGACATGAAAAGCAGACCCCAAATAATTTTCCTGAATGATTTAATAATATTTTAGATATTTACCATTTTGTCTAAGCACTTTAAATTATTGTTTGAGAGGGAAGAAGGTGCTCTAATCCGTGGCATTCAACCTTACTATTATTTCATCCACGTTATGGATAGTGTTTCGATATTTTCTGGGAATTTTCACAAACTTTTTGAGTTTTGAGAGTTTCTCGTTCAATTTATAGTATCCCGCCATGTATTCACCTCCCCTTAATGCAAAATCTGTTACGTAATGCAAAATCATAAATTACGTTTGTAACTCAAAAATAGCGACAGCATGGCTTGGAGTGAGCCGACCTGAAAGCGTCCGTGAATTAAGTACAGACTCAGTGAAACCAATAACCGTAAACCGGCATAAAGTGGGGTCACTACAACAAGCGCTCATTGAAGGACGCACATCGCTACTTTTGGATATGGTCATTGAACTTTTACAAAGAATACACGTACACGCATAGTCTAGATGCTAAGAAACTTTTTACTAGTGGCAGAATTTCTATTCAAGAAACCCTCCAGGTAGGTTGGTACCTACCTACAGGGATTCCTGCATAGAAATTCTTCTGCCTGCTGTAGTCCGCAGGCCAGTTATTCTACCGTGAAGCAGTAGTGTGCAAACATTGCTGTGTTTAGATATGAAGGGCACTGAGAGCTTGGTAATTACTGGGCATATGAGACTTGAAAACTGATGTCGCAGGGTGACAGGCGCTGTGTTGCCACACAGATTTTTTCTATGTCACAGCATTTGTTATGAGCAGATGTTGCGATTGCCATCAGGTAAATGTTTTTTTTTCTCTCGTCACTTTCTCCTATATAAAAGTAATATCATCAGACATACAAAATGTATAAGAGAACTGACATATATAGGTCATTTTTAGAAAAAACTAAAATACATACTATGTTTGTCAGTTTTATCGTAATTGCACGTATTTTTGCGCAAACTTATCACTGGAAAGTGTAAAGTGTAACGATCCGGGTTGCTTATCTAATAAAATCAATATTTGCTCTCAGAATCTTATCTGTATTATGGAGAAGAGGTTAAAATCTTGGTCTGTGACGTGTAATATGACGTAACGATGTCAGCTATCAGCCGTGGATGAAATAGATTTTAGTTTCAGATTGTTAAACAAAATACAAATATTCACTGTGACGCTGTGTTGGTTATCACATATACGAACATCATCATTTGGATTCCCTTTTGTTTTTCAGGTTATGCTAAACTTGCTTGATAGGCTATGTAGGTTAATTATTATTCAAATATTCGGCTAAGTTAACAATATAATCATTTACCAAAGAAAGTACTGTGAACACTAATGAAATAGTTTAATCAACACCATCATGCAAGAAGTCCACTGTTGGGCCTCTCCCAAGTTAGCGAAATTTGCAATCAGATGTATTGGGGAACGCTGTACACTCTCTCTACACTACACTCTAATACTGTACATTTAGTTACAAATGGAAACACCTTGTCCCTACTGTTTGTCGTGTCTGTCGTCGAGTCAATAACACTTGTATAATGCCACGTTTTGGAGTGAAAAACGTATCGTGGTCTCGATTTCAGTTGTGTATATTGCCTCGTGGTAGTGTTGTAGTCGTGGAGGGTATCTGGTGGCGGTTCCCGGTGGCGGCGTTAGTTTTCTTCTGCACGCCATTGTGGGAAGGCGGGTGGTTGTCTTCGAGAAAGTAGGTATTATACACCATTTTATATTTTGCATGCGGATCTTAGCAAACTAACTTCGGTTTCTTCATGTTCATTTAATCAAAAAAAAATTATATTTCCGCAGACAGTATCCCTTAATACATGTACACGTAATATCCGATGTAAATCAACCTAATTCAATCATTAAGCAAATAATTACGCTTCATATTATTTCTGGACCAAACCATTAAAACATTTGTTCTTGTCACACCATACATAATTCCTCTGTTTGCTTGCTCCGCACATATACAATTAAAGGTGATGTAACATTCACGTTATCGTTTCAACTGAAATAAGTTCTGACGCCTAGTGATATAATGTCTGCAGAGTAAGCAAGTGTTATGCTGAGTCTTTTGGAAGAACTAAAAATATGGAGATTAAAGTCTATTAACCAAATATTGGTATCACATCGTTCCACTGACGACGAGGAAAGGAAATAATTTTGTTATGAATAAATCTAATCAGAAAAAAACCTACCTCGACAATAAAAATATTAAATATAAATTTCCTATACATTAGTTATTGCCCCATCTCATCTTGGAAAATAAAAACCAGGAGATGGGCAGCAGCATTTTCCTGGAACATCTAAATAAACTGCGGTTGCCAACCCGCCTGCCAAATGTGGCAACTATGCCAAAGTCACCCCAAAATGAGAACTACAAACTATTCTGGCAATCTGTGGGGGAGGGCTATGTTTAGCAGTGGACTAGTGATAGCCTGAAATGATGATGATGATGATGATGAAAACAATTAAATATTTTCATGAAACATAAACCATATTATTATGCCATAAACGAAAAGAGAATAATTGACAAGAAAGACTTTAATCATAGATAAACCCTGTTAGGGCACAGCAATAAATAACTATAACTAAAATATAATACAATTAGAGACAAACTCGTGAAGTTGTTCTAGATTATGAACGAAAGTAAACTTAAGAAATATAATTAACATCCAGAGAATAACGTTTATAACATTTAAAAAAGAATGGTTCCGATTCGGTAACCGATTGTAGACAACAGATAAATAAAATAATGTTATCCATTTAGATACGCTACGGGAGGCTTTGAGTTACAAACAAACGATGCAAACATTATTTATAGCTATGTTAGAATTAAATTAAAATCATTGTTAAGATTAATTTGTTGTGCTTTTAAAATTGTATCAAAAGAAGGAACCGTTGACTATACACTTTTCATTAAGTTTCGCATAGTTGAGCACGCACATTGTTATACACCCACATACGCATTGTAACAAACACTGAAGGTTATAGCTATCTTTAATCGTGCTTCTAAACCAGATCGATGTAGCTTAAATAGTCGTTCGGATTTACCTCTGCCCACGCGTGGCAAGAGGAGGTCGGTGCTCTGATGGGCTCGTCGCTTACGAGGAGGCGGCACTACGGGTAATAGACAATAATTGCCGCCTAGCCCCTGTACCGAAGTGCGCTCATGAATATTTCTCCTAACGACCCACGCTTACTTTAGAAATGTTTTATAATAGCACTATGAACATAATCTATGTTTCAGCGACAAAACACGCAATTCCGTTGTAGATCATGGTGCTGTCCTTCTGTCCGATATCGAACACGGCGACTTCTACCAATTAATACCGCAAGTCGTTATCTCGTCGTAGGAAATACAACTAAGCCGTACGTATTAGCGCGTACACTAAAGCACTCACTCATCTTGACCTTTACATGTCTGATGTAACGCTTACGGTGGTCAAACACATAATCTGACTCAATACGTACAGGTGGAAACAAATAATTTGGATTTTAATCAAATATTACCTACGGTTAGTATTTGAACCAACGACCTGGAAGCAAAGAACATTGAAGACTGATCCTCGCGGCCACAATATTAACAGTATTTTTATTTTGTGTTAATCTCGGTGGATAAAGATATCGTTGATCCCGATCCAAAGTTCGTAATTAGAAAAAAAAACAAGATGCATGCGTTATGTATCGCGGGCATCTTCGTTTATGAAATGTGTACGAGCCAGTTAATAACCGGTTCAATGCGTACATCGTATACTTAAATGAATTATGTATGTGTTTTGAGACTAATAAGGCATGAGAAAAGTACGAACTACGAGTGAAACCTGTGTGGCCCCACTAGTTGAGTGTCGAGTATCTAGTCACGTCACTGAGATGCTGACTACGCACACCTATTTCATAAGAAATTGCTCATATGATGACTGATAAGTAAGTTAAAGGTACCTGATAATCGCAGTGTTGCTAAGCGCTTCGAAATCATATAAAATTAATTCTAAACGTCACAACCATAATAGAGCTACAGTTTATTAACTTATTGTTTTAATTGTTTAATTTTATGCAAAATATACAGAGCAATGATGAAAAGTGCCTCAGTCCGGATGGCCTTGGTTTCTGCACCACGTGTCGCGGGTTCGATTCCCGCACGGGACAGATATTTCTAAGGCCTACAGATAGTTTTTAAGAATCTGGGTGTTTGTGCATGTAAAATCTATCTACCTAGGTAAAACACACCCACGACACTGGAGGAAGAGCCACGTTTTTTTAAACCACTTATTACGGAAATCTTCCCTTCTTGGGAGAGACCCATGCCCAGAGTGGACTATTCACAAGCTGATGATAATGACGATGATGAATTTTGAATATTATGTTATTATTTAGAATTCATTTGTATAGGGTTCTATCTTTATTTAAATAGAAGTTAAACTCAGGAAATGAGGTGTTTCTAATACGGCTATGACTAACTAAATATGGATATCACGTACGTATAGTGTTACATTTTGCGTGACTAGTGATGTTTGATTAACACAATGATACATTCATATAATTCTACTATAGTATTTATCAATTAGCTAACAATCTCGTTCAATTTATGTATTCTCAATGGCCTCCTTCTCTCAAATCTATTCGTACGATATGGTATAAGGTACCGAATCATTAACAAAACTCATTAACAAATATATAGTCCGCTATCTTCTACCTCTACAACATAAGGGAAAAATATAAGGGAATTATGAACCCATGTTACGTAGAAGTCGCAATTGTTTCACTATATCTTTTATTGAAAACTACACAGAAAGACACTTAAGTTTATCTATGTAGATAGATGTAAGTTACACAGACGTGTGGCGCCATCTGTGGGGCACAGGGGGTATGACATTGACCCTGGCTTTGCGCCGTGTTTACACCAACGTTCGAATTTTTTACAGTGGCCGTAGATAACCGTACTATTTATATGCTAGATAATATATCGCAGTAGTTTAAATTTTTCCCGTCCAGTTTTAACCGCGTTGATATTTTATAACCCCTTTATACGTATATTTGGTGTTAGAAATAATTAAATATAAAAAGTATTAATTGTTTTATCTTGGTTTTAACCCATTAACTGGGGCGTTAAAATAATTTTTAAAAAGCGGTGAATACGTATGAATATAATTATTAAATTACTTTTACCTCATTTCACATTTTTTTGCAGATTACTAAAGTTTTCTAGAAGAATTATATCAATAAATAAAATAGATGTGTGTTAGATATACCTCTATGTTAATAAAAAATCATTAGTTTATGAGATATTGGTAAAGATTTTGTCTTTCTTTCTTGTGAGGTGACGGGCGCAGCATCGGTTATGGGCAGATGTTGCACTTACCATCGGTGAACGCTTTGCTCGTCTCGTCATTTTATCCAATAAAAAAATAACAAACTATTGAAATTACTTACTTGAAATTCTCACACATTACAGGTAATCCTGGATTAATTTATCTCAATAGATTATGTATATCGAATCCCTTCTAAAGTGCAGACAAAGTCATGTTTTTCATAGATGAAAAGTGACCTAATAGACACCTATTGTAGGCCCAAGTTATGAAAATCTGAGAACTCGACAACCAGCCAAAATGCATATTATATTCTAAGTCTCCAATAAATCGACTCGGTTGTCGCAGTGGCTATACGATTGGCTTCTCTATTTAAAATCGACTATTTAAAAGTCTTCTAACCAAACTATTTCCTAGATTTTTGTCAGTTTGTTCGGATAACACGCAATTTATTAACCCAATTTCAATAGGGCTTTAACTTTTCTAAGTTAGACTTACAAACTGCTGAATAAGTGTAACCCGGTCTGCACTTAGTTACGCCTATTTAGTGAAATTAGTTAATTTAGCAGCGATCTCTTACAATTTTTTTTTGATTCAAACGTATAGTTTCGTTATTTATTATATAAATAAGTATTATGCGTCTGAACAGTCAACTATCGGTGGATCATTAGGGCTAAGCATCGAATTACCGGTATGGTCCGACATTTTGCATCATAAACCACGTGCCAGATATTACGAACGGATAATTTATTTACTACCATCAGCATTTAATTTTACCAGGTCAATGATGTCTTTGATAATGTCCGTTTTTCTAGGAAAGCGACGTAATGTTTACGTAAATTGTTTTATCAGCATTGGCTGATAACTATTCTATAGTATTTCACCTGAATATATTATATTAAGACCTCATATAGCATCAGTTTATCATTTTTATATGTATCGTTGTTTTTTAAGCAAACTTGGTATACTTTCATATAGAGTGAAAAAAAATATTTTAACGCAACCATAGGCTCTCAACAAATTTGCTACAGAAAATTCTGTATCCAATTTAAGTGTTGGAAGTCACAAGAAAAGAGTTTAATGTATACTAGACCAGGTCCAATTTATTCTTTCTTTACTAAACAACTTTGTTTAGTAAAAGAAAGAATAGAAAAGAAGATAGAAAGAATAAATTGGACCTGATCAATGATGAGAGCAAAAAATTATTAAGAGTTCAACTACGTGATCACAGAATTGATGCGAAGAGTGACTGATTCTGTCCTCGATAATTTGAAGATAGGCAGTTACAACAGGCTACTCACTAGCGGAATTACTGGGCATATGACACTGCATTTGTTATAGGCGGACGTTGCACTTATCATCAGGTGAACATTTTTCTCGTCTTATCATTTATTCCTATAAAAAAAGACTGCCTTTCTGTGGTCACTGCCTATCTTGTTCATCATCTAATGTTCAAATTTTACTTATCCGACCAATGGCGTAGCTTGTCCTAAATGGGCCCTGTATCAAAATTTGTTTCCCCACTGCGGCGAAGCCCCAAAAGGAGGACAATGTGTTTTATAAATAAATCAAACACTCGAATTAAGAAAATAAATATATAAAACTTAAAAACAATCATCCTAGAATCCAAATTAGTTAAAAATACACTTTCCTGCTTTTTCTTCAGCAAACTTATTTATAAAAACAATAGTAGCTGAACACTATTTTCTCTCCAACTATTCTGTTTTTATGGATATTAATATTGATAGGTCCGATAGCCGTTCTTATGCCAGATATTTTTTAACTACATAATGTTTAACTTAAAAAAGCTTCTGACTAGTTCTCTTCTGATTAATATCATCAAAACCAGATAGATACAAATAGTGCAGCTAAAGAGATTTTGTTACAAGTTAATGCATACTATATGCGAAATAACTTTTTCCCCGACCCATTATGTATTTACAAAGAAAAAAAATTATAAATGGTCTTATGAAAGATTATGAGTGTGCTCTGTAAAATAAACGAAAATTCTTATTTATTTTCTATTCTATATTCTTATTATTTTTAAAAAGAATACTAGCAATGCTTTTCACATTACTACTATTCCTTATTCTTTACGAAAACTGGGGTTGTAAATAAAATAGGTAGATTTACAACTTTGTATAATACTTAAAATCAAGCTTTACAAATAAATAAATGAACATTGCGCTAAAACAAATTGTGTAGGCGTAATGACGAGGTGTCGGTATGCAATCATTGCCACAGGCGGCGCTGTTGTCGCATTTTGCAGTAGCGTCACAGACATTCCTGTTAACAGTTCCAAATAAGCCTTAAAGCTAACTAGGATGGAAGGAGATGGAGGAAATAGGAAGCTGAACTAGGATGTGGCACAAGACAATAGTCGAATGGCGGGCACGATTCTTAGACGTCAAGTTTCGCAGCTCACAACCATTAGTCTATTGGCGCTTCAATTAATTCTTTTAATTATAATTTTAGTAAAACTACAAAAATATTAAGCTTTGCGTGTTTTGTCGTCAGGTTTATATTCGCATGTGCACCTGGACACGTCGCAAGTGCAATTGACTGTCCCGATAAAAGTGACGCACGACGGCACACTGGTGTCGCACGCGGTGGACCACGCACACGAGCACGGACACGCGCGGGCACGCCGCGATCTACACCAACAAGAACACCGACTGCCGCACATGCTGCACTACAACCTTACTGTCGACGGCCGTGAACTCAGACTCGATCTTAGGTAAGAAAATTAATCACTTTAATCAATAACATGAAATTATCCGTAATTTCTAACTAATACCAGTTGAGTTTTTTTACCAAAGGTTAGTGGTAGTGTCATATCAGTGTAACAGCCTGCCAATTCTGAGCACAAGCCATTTCTCAAGGACTTTGGAGCCGGGAAATGTCCGGCACACTGCAGGTTAAATTCAGTTATCTTCGATGTTTGTCCTCAGACATGCTGGTTCACTCATGATGCTAGTGATACTCCGTTATCGTCGAGCACATGGTAAATGAACAATAAAATTGCAAGAATAATGAGGTCGAGAGCCGGCACAAGGGATCAAGCCCTGGTCTCTCCCGCACTATCTAATTAAAATTCCAGGCGGGAGCCCGGCCCTCCGATCTACGACGACCTCTCCCAGTACTTTATCGGTAACATTTCTTCTCGTCACAATATAGAACGTTAAATGGTTCAATAAATTTTAGAAGTATGTTGATGCAATACTATGAAAAAATATTTACTTATTATAAAGAAATAGTAAAGGTAACAGCAGGTCTTTAAATGTCCTACTGCCGAGGACCTGAGTTCTATCCTCGGTGCCGGCACCTCGAAAAGTGTTCTGCAATTTTTAGTGCTGATTTACCACGTGCTCATGAAGGAAAACATCGTGAGGAAACCTTCTCGCATCTTTAAATAATCAATATTACATAAAATAAATGAAACCCCCCCGGACAGATTTTTGATCAACTACCGACTACGCAACCGCAAGTGTACACTCAAGCACAGAGGCACTCACGCGGCATAACATACCCGCGATTAATGTAACGCACATGCGATAAGATCGGTGTTAGGCTGGTATGCAATGTCAGAGACACGAGGACAATCAACCAGACCCGAAAACCGACAATATTATTGCACACATTTTCGGGATTCGGATTTTCGCCCCTCGCGTTGAAGTCACGTACTAATCCACGCGATTGTCAATATAAATATTATACCAAATAAATTATAAGATATTAACATCAAATAATTCATTAGACTTTAATTTGTGTAGCTACCTAATCTACACTGATTGATAGATTCGTAGCCAGACATCCTTAAGGATGTTTTACGTCTTTCTATAAGTAATGAATAAAACGAATACTAAATAAATTATAATCACCAAAATACTTATATTTTGGGCAGGTATGGCGTATAGTTGCCGACTGACTGTCTCTAATCTGACAGATTGTTTTGGGACTATCAAAATGACCTTCTCGTGTATTTGAACTTGCCTCTCCTATCTCGTTACGCAGCTGAGTAGCTCTCACTCATGTCATAACATTATCATTATCGTGCGACACGTCTGTGTTAAAATGTCTTTTATCCGGTTTAGAAGAAAGTGCCAATATCAATGGTCATGTAACTAGCAAAAAAAGTACTCAGTATGTCAATTTCTTTTTTGTTGTTTGATTGATCACGCGCCTTCTAAGTTAAACGAATCTGCTCGACACAACATGCTCTATTTAAATAAACAAATCACATTAATAAACATAAAAATATACAATAGTGCATTCGTAAAGGCTGCAAAAAATGATATTTGCAATTTTAAATTAAAGTTAAAGCAAATTTTTGTAACTATTTCTTCATCAAGTTTAAGTATGAAAATAGAAATTTTAAGTCGACATGATGTATAGCAGTGGTGTAATTCAGCACATTTTTGGCCTTGAGACACGTCTGACCGAACCGACTGTTTCCAAGGAATATATACATTAATCTTTATAAAACTGGCTAGTCCACTGAAGAGTTACGATTTTTTTAGCGTTGATGTCAATATTAATATGACTTTGTATTCAAATTAGAACAATTTGTATTTTGTAGTCGTGTTAAAGTGCAGTAACTGTAATGTGTATTATGATGTGGTTCTCTACATACGTGTGTTAACAATGTAGCCGTATGTACCTATGTCACTCACAGGCAGAATAATTTAGCGTATGATAATTTTAATATTACAAATATAAAAACGAACTTAATCGTTAATATCATTGTCTTGTGGGATTTAACGAGTCAAAGTCGGATTGTAGATAACGAAAACGTATTTCATTATTTGTTTTGGATGCAAGAAGATAATAATTTCGAACAAGATGTTGGCCATGCGCCTAACGTCTTCGCCGCACACAATACGCTGGTGCTAGGCAATAAATATTCTGATCTATTTTCGTATACATTTTTACTATCATATTTAGCCTTTTAAATTCGTGCCATAAATTATGTACCAATGCATTTCTACTCACGTATACTTACATATTGGATATCATGTACATTTGAAATTAAGGAGAATAAATACAATTTAAATAGTTTATTTTTTATTTTCAATGTAAGCACTAAAAATATTAGCCTATAAATGTTCCCGTGCTGGGTACTTGTCTCCTAACATTTTTAAGATGGTTTTAGAACCACACAGGGTTGACGGAGTAAACATATCCTCAATTTTTTTTAATTCTCCCGATGTGTTGCTGTACGAGGTAATTCAGCACTTTAAACTCCATTAATAATTTAAGTGGTGCCAACACCGGGGATCAAACAAAGTTCACTAGCGTACTATGAAATTTGAACGCCTTTACCTACTTGAGCTACAACTGCTTAATAATAAATACTTGATATTCTTCAATACATTTACAAATACCGTTAAAATTTCAATAGATTTTAACCGCACACTGATTGCAATAAATTACCGTAAACCTTGCTATCGCGCTATTTCCATACATAGTTTTAGTTTAATCTTTATCTCAAGTTAGATATAATTAATTCCTTTTATGGAAACAACAACATTCTTGTTTAGAACACTGCATACACTCGTAAATTCAACTTTCGGATTGGCACCGTTCCATTGTAATCTGTAAATACAACTTTATTAATGAATAAGCTTAAATGCACTGTGATTCGTGTGATTTAGATGAATAGATGATAACTCCGTCAGCAATCGGAGGTAACGACGTTTTACTGTAATTTTTTGTCCCTTAGTCGATTTTACTTTGGTTTTTTTACTTTAGTTAATTCTATTACGTCCACCACACCGCATCTAAAAGTAATCGTAGCAAACCTGATCAACAGCGGGTGGGCAACGTTCATGGGCGGCGTGAGAAGAGTGCAAGGAGGTGTATTTGAATTCCCACCTGTCATAGAATTCGGATTTATGTATTTTAAAGTCACTGTGTGAATATAATTTGTGACTTTTGTTGTGGAGGTTTTTGTCCAAATTGTTTAACACATTAGTAAACGCAGTGCCTTCCTTTTTTTTTTTTTTTTTTTTTTTAGGACTGATGGTCACTGTTAGCCCGAAGGCTTTTACAGCTTCGCCGGATTGAAAGGTGGCATAGCGCTGAGGGCGCTTAGCCGAAACCTTTATTTATGGATGACTGGCGCAAGGGCCCCCGAGAGGGGACCTCGGCTTGGACCGTCATCCTGTTCGCGAGAGTAACAGACTCGAGGGTGCCCAAGGGGGCCGGTCTCGGCTCGGTCAGTTACTGCAATCGGGAGGGCAATATTACTACTACTATAATTATTAATACCATGATTATTATTAGATAAGTTTACCACCAATTCGGAATGCGTTTCCGCTGGAGAAGAAATGGCGCAAGAAACTCCAGCGACGCTTCTGTTTATGACACTACTGCTAGGGGAAAACCGGCCTGAGATGCGGCGGTATCGCGAATAACTTTGTCTGATACGCCCACGCCGACGGCGGGGGCGGTATGATGGTGATAATGGGTGTTTGTGTAGTGTTGAGTAGAGCGCTTGGGCAATAGTGGTCGCGTCGTCAGGGTCCTCGAGGACGTGCCTCGGTCTCCTTTTTCCGCGGGTCGAGTTTTGGTGTATCGCGAGGGGGTTGTAAATGGCGGCACTGACAACCAGTGGGTTGGGGTGCGTGGCGGCAGAGTCGAAGTATCGGCGAGAGGCCAACTTTAGATATTGGGCTATGGTAGGAAGCCCTAAATCGATATGAAGGTTAGCATTACGCACGAACCACGGTGCTCCCGTGGCTTTACGCATGAATCGATTTTGTATTACCTGAAGTCGGTGAATTTGACGCGGGGAGGCATGCGCAAATACGGGGCTTGCGTATGTCATAATTGGCCGAATACAGGCTTTGTAAAGTGTAATTTTATTACGTAGGGACATTTTGCTATTTTTATTTAGTAACGGATGTAATCGACCGAGTACGAACGCCGCTCGGTTCCTTACTCGGTTAATATGTGGACCGAAGCTGAGTCTCGAGTCTAATAGGACGCCTAAGTATTTGACTGTCTTTTCCCAGGGGATTGGACGATCGAATAACTCTATTGTGGGGAGATGCTGCGTTATGCGCCGCGAGAAGTACATGGCTGCACTTTTGATTGGGTTGACCTCGATCCTCCATTTCCGAAACCAGTTCCCGAGGGTTCGGGCTGCGGATTGGAGGCGTTTAGAGATAGTGTCTGGATTACGTCCAGACACATATAGGCAGGTATCATCTGCGAAGAGGGCGAGTTCGACGCCGCTGGTGTGCGGTATGTCGTTCGTGAAAAGGGTGTAGAGCACGGGACCTAGGACTGAGCCTTGTGGTACGCCGGCTAGGATGGGTTGTGATTCGGATCGCACCCCCTCGACGCGGTAGCGGAAGGTTCGACTGCGTAAGAAATCTCGTATGATGAGTACGAGGCGATCTGGCACACCGAGTCCATATAACTTGTATATGAGCCCGTTGTGCCAGACCTTGTCGAACGCTTTCGCCACGTCGAAGAAGAGCGCTCCGGTATGAAGCCCGCGTATGAAGCGGGATTGAATGTGCTCCGTTATGCGGTGCACCTGCTGGGTACATGAGTGTTTGGCACGGAATCCAAACTGCTCGTGGATGGGGATCCCTCGAGACTGCATGAAGTCTCTTAAGCGGGCGAGAAGTAGGCGTTCGTATATCTTGCCTAAGGCCTTGAGGAGGCTTATAGGCCGATATGCGGTGGGATCGGACGGGCGTGCCTTCCTTTACCACATTTATGCATCCACAGGCTCCCATCGTTGACCGATTCCAAGTCTTGACATGAGATAGATACAGATGCACCTCCATGAAAATAATCCTGCCGCCGCCCATTGCAACGTTAGTCCTGTATCTACGTAGTGTAACTAGACATGTTTGGTGAAACTTGCGATACGAGTTGTAATCAGAGTAATTATTTGGTGTACGCGGCATTATTGCGTGCAGTGCAATGCGGATCAAAGTCGGCGCATCGCGGAAGCGCGCCGCTTTTTCGCCTGCAAACGATTCTCAGAAGAGACGCTATCGCTACTGCTCGTATGAACACCAACGTTACACTTATTACCAAGAAATTGCCTATCCACTTTAAAAAAAACACTTCGTGCAAGACCAATCTTTGAACAGCGTCTAATGCATTGCATAGTAGGTCATTATTAAGTCTAATTATCTGTGAACTTTTAATTTAAAAAAAAAATACTTTTGGTATAATCTGTGCTTTGATTTACAATAAATCAATGCGAAAAGTTCACTAATTAAAGAAACTTACGAAAGTGGCCTACATTTTTTTTCTTCACGATGTTTTCCTTTATCGCCGAGCACGTGGTAAATCAGCACATAAAATTGTCGATCTGTTTAAGAGACGCCGGCACCAGGGATCGAACTCAGGTCGCTCGCGTACTATGAAATTTTAGGCGAGTGCCCGGTCCTTGGGCTACAATGGCTCTTCATCTACTGCAGCAACTATTGAATGCTGAAACTGTTATAAATAAAATTACGTCAAGACAACGGTTATTATCCTCCGGGTCAATTTCAATTATGGCGACACTCAGGTTTACTAATTAGGAGACGTTAACTACTCAGAATGTATCATAGTTCTTATCTACCCTTAGATCAATTTAGAGCCAAAACACAACCAGTATTTTCTTATTAATAAATAATACAACTGCCACTGCATTTTCACCACGCCATGGGTTGACTGGCAGAGAATGCCGATAGGTATTAAGTCTGCCCATTGTTATCTTTCTTTAAGGTGTGTAATAAAATAGTAAAATTAAATAAACCATCAGAGAAAGATTCAGATTAGTGGCAGAGACACGGTACAAACATAATGATCGTACATACAGACAAAAAAACTCTCAGTAATTTGCACAAATATTTGCATCGGATGAGATTCGGACCGAAGACCCCCGTATCAGTATCCTGGTATATAGACTCCTCAGGCGTGTCATTAATTTTCAATTAATGTGTGAAATTTATCCAAACGAAAAAAACCATACTAATATTATAAATGCAAAAGTAACTCTCTGTGGCCCCCTGTCTGTTCCTCTGTCTGTTTATTACCATTTAAGGGTTTAACCGCTGAACCGATACTGACGAAATTTGGCACAAACATAGTTTGCATCCTAGAGACGTACATAAGATACTTTTAATCCCGGAAAATCAAACAGTTCTCAGGGGATATTTAAAAAACCTTTATCCAGGCGGACGAAGTGGCGGGCATCAGCTAGTATTAAATAATATTAATTAATATCGCATCAACATCAGGGAAGGCCAAGGTCGCTTTTGATTCTGTATTTATAAGCGAGCGTTCGGAGTAATATCTTTGTTTTGCCCGTTAAAAATCCGAGCAATAGTTAAAAGAATCAGGCGTTACTTTGCGGAAATCCATTATTCCTATGATAGAAAAACATCATTTATTCGCTAAGATCTACGTACAAAATTAAAATGATTTGTATTTATTACCAAGTTCATGAAATAAAAACAAGGTAAAACACACCATTATAATTTAGCATCGATCTTTGAGTCTGTAATTATATTTTTTCAATCCCACAGAACTCACAATTTTATAAAAATAAAATTAATATTACTGGCTTTTATTGAACTTTGTGTCACAATATGTTCGTCACGATTTTATATGAAATCTGATTAAAGTTATGTTAATAAAAACGATCGTTAAATCATTTGTTATTAGCGCCTAACATTATTGATTAAAATAATATTTTGTTTCAATATACTCTTGCAGTGTTTATTATTCATTTTCCAATTTGTGCACAAGGCACAATAAACAGTGCATTTTCTTTCGCCGTTCCTTGTCCGGTCTATGAAACTATATGATGAGTAAGTTTAATTGAAACGACATTTTTCAAACAAAATTAAAAACTCTTACATAAAGAAGCAAAACAAAGTATTTTGTTCAATAATAACCGCGTAACTTCACGGTCAACGCACCGGAATGTCGACTGTCAGACTTAGGTTTGAATATAAGGCAAACGCATTATTAACATAACCCAAATTACCTTGTTATAAATTTTTTTTTGAGATACAGTCTGTTCCGTCTCCGATGTCTTTCTGGACAATTTTCGACGAGATATTACATTGGACAAGTATACGATAACAGAGATACTCATTCGAACTGACCTACCCGCGCCCGAAGTAACTCCCATGCGATAAGATCGGAGGTAAGTAAGGATGCAGTGCCACCTGTGACGGGGACAATCACAACATAGCCAGAGATGAGAAAAACAACAATTTGTGTTTTTGCACAAATGTTGGCTACGGCTGGGATTCGCACCCAGGACCTGCGTCGTAGAACTCTGAACACTAGGCCATGCGGCGACTACGTATAGGCTAACTATATATATAAAAAGATATTCACACTAAGAGACCACTCGTGCGAATTGTTGCGCAAATCGAGCATACCAAACTGAATTTAAATGGCAGTAAACCTTATGGTGGTTAAATTAGCGTCATCTATAATAAATTTTCCCGCTAGTAACACGGTCCCGGCGGGCGGCGCGCCTCGGATGCTGGCAGGTTATTTGTGCCAAGTCGTTCGGTGCACATAATTTACATAACAAAAGGAACAATTTACAATAGTTCGAAATATTAAACTCACGTTATTCACACCTGTTAAACGTATGCCTGCTTTATTTAACAGTTTGTTTTATCAAACCAATCATTAAGCAACTACTCGTAATGTTGTTTATTTATTACATTTATAGTCTGTGCCATTTTTAAGGTATTATTTAAAACACTGAAATAAATCGCAATTTTTGGAATGTTATTAACCAAAAAGTTTGTACAAATGTAACAGTAAAATTTATATTATGAAAAGTTTGTAGCTTTGGAGGGATTTTGCCATAGTTGCAACGCTTGGCAGGCGGGTTGGCAACCGCAGTTTATTTATTCAGATGTTCCAGGAAGATACAGCTTCCCATCTCCTGGTTTTAATATCCCATCCCATCCCGTGGGTCGTAAAAGTCGACAGAGGACTTTTACGACCCACGGGATGGGATGGGGTGGTAGATTCTGTTAGACCGCTATCACACGGCATAAAGTACCACGACGTAATATTTATTTATAACATAATTTCATTAATATAAATGTTCAAGGTATGTCTAAAAAAGATGATACCAGCTGAACCTTTCGCCTGTTTCTTCATCGTCGTAGAAGTTATCTCTATTCTACGTGTACGTTCTTTGTACAAAGCAACCTCATTAAGAAATGGTGGTAGTTTGTAAAACAATGACATTTGGTAAACCAAGTTTGTATTTCTTACGTCAGAGAATAATTATATTTCTTTCCATTTCACGAATTCCTGCATAGGAATTCTACCACATAAAATAAAATAAAATAAAAAAAATAAAAATCCACTGTCGTCATTTACCGCATTTGAATTCCATATAATATTATCTAAAACTAGTGCGAGGTTAATTCTCAAAGTCTAAAGACCTAATCAATTAGTCATGTATAAAATAAAGACATAATACGGTCAAATGTAATAGAGCTGTCGTTTTAAACAGCCTTAAGTTGATTACTAATCATAAAATTATTAAGTCGATGAAACAATGTCAAATGTGACAAACATGTTTTACAATTCGAGATTGACAATTAAACAATTGAAACACATTAATATGATATTGGCAGAATTCCTTTAAAAGTAGCCATAACAGACAGAATAGTCAGATACGACCGATGATTAATAAATAATTTACTGGTAGTAAAATTCCTATGCAGGAATCCGTCTAGATGGGTGTGCAGGGCCAGTTATTCTGCCGTGAATCAGTAGTGTGCAAACATTACTGTATTTCGGTCTGAAGGCACTGAGAGCTATTGTAATTACTGGGCATATGAGACCGGCACAGTGTGCTTCCACACAGAAATGTTCTGGATCGTGTTTCTTACACTGCATCCTATCCTACCTCCGGCTTTATCGCATCAGCGTTACATAGGGCGTTGGTGGGTTGGGATGAGGGAGTGCCTGTGTATTTGTGCCTACACTTGTGGCACTATAGTATCTCCTGCGCAGTTGATAGCTCTCGACAATATTCGGAAGTGTTGGCAGTGGCCTAAATCGGACAGTAGGACATCTTATCTACTATCTATTTAGGAGGTAAGGAGGTACGTAGACTTGGAAGAGCTAGTCAACATTTGTACGGCACAATTTAGTTTACCACTTTTTAATGATTGTCTATATCTACCCTTCTCCAAACCTTACTAAGTTTGGATGCAAGTTTGACAGTATCCAGTAGACAGTATCTGACAGTCGATCTGTCAAATGCGATAAGGTATGAAATTGACGAGGATCGTCCTTTTAATTTCATCATCATGAAATCTAATATATATAACAAATAAACAAAAATGACTAATTATGAATACTTCCATCGCTACACCAGTTCTTCAATTATAGTTTCGGAGAGTTTGATAGAAGTGGCTAAGCATATACGCCACGAGTTGCGGGTTCGATTACCGCATGAAAGTAATATAATAATAAAGTGGAATTCCTAAAGTGGGACAACGATAAAAATTAAAAAGACTCGACTCGTAGAAGTACCACGCTGTCCTAGGTTATAAGCGAAAAGTAGCCAGCAAAAGCGTTTTGGATTGTCGATGACGTGAACCGGAGAATCATTTACTGACAAGCCGGGATGAGTACTATGTGGGTAACGATCATATTATTATGATTTCTTATGCCTTTGGGACCTTGAAGTTAACCATTAACCCAGTTCTTTCGTATACGTTTTATTTCCCTTCATTATTTAACATCAGAAATATTCATGCAGATAATTTATCTTCATTTAATATTTACTTTTAAGCCAGTGGAAATTCAAAAAAAAAAGATGTAGCATCGGTCTGAGAATAACTTTCAATTTAAATGGCCTTAAGTCAAGGTTCAAGTGCAAGGGCCTCGTAAAAGGTTAATATAATAAAATAAAGCATTGTCCCAGCGGGGTGCCAAACCGCAACTCGAAGATTTATGTTAAGCGTTGTCTATTATATACGTACATATGTTAATTTGTACTACGTGAAATAAAATACGCTACCGACTACTCCTTTGTTAGTGAGGCGAAACCGTAAATATATTCAAATATTATATAACTGTAATAGGTGTACGTAAATTATGTCCGTTTATCTCTACTGGAATATCTTTATAGCTGCATAGATACGAGGGTGGATTGAAAAGTACTCGGCCTAACCAAGAAAATAAACACATACTAAATCAGTTATATTTTTATTTTTCTACATAATCACCATCAAGTTCAATACAATTTTGCCACTTCCCCTTCCAAGCATTTAGACCGTTAAAAAAATGATTCTTCCTTAGAGTCAAAATATGCGTCTACAGCTGCTTTGACCTCGTCGTTTGTCGAAAATCTTTGACCTCCCAAGTGCTTTTTTAGATTAGGGAACAGAAAGAAGTCTGATGGTGCCAGATCAGGTGAATACGGCGGATGCGGTAACAGTTCAAAGCCACAGTTGTGAATTCCAGCCATTGACTGTACTGACGTGTGAACACGGGCGTTATCTTGATGAAACAGGACTTTTCTTCTGAGCATTCCTCGACGTTTTTCTTTTATTTCCTCTCGTAAACGACGTAGTAAGGTGCAGTAGTAATCAGAGTTTATAGTCTGACCCCTTTCAAGATAATCAATCATAATCACACCTTTCGAGTCCCAGAATACTGAAGCCATCACCTTATTTGCCGACAAAATCGACCTAGCCTTTTTAGGGGGTGGTGAACCAGGTCTTCTCCACTGTTTTGATTGTAGTTTTGTTTCCGGTGTACAGTAATGAACCCATGTTTCGTCCAATGTAACAAAACGATTAAAAAAATCATCTGCATCGGCTTCAAATAACTCCAAACAGTCGCGTGAAATAGTCAATCGCGTCCTTTTTTGTTCAACTGAAAGCAGTCGCGGAACCCACCTCGCAGACACCTTGTGGAAACCCAACTCGTTGACAATGATGTTTTGAGTTCGTACATAAGAGTTGCCTATAATCTCGGCTATCTCTCTAATTTTTAATCTGCGGTCTCCCATTATTATATCAAGTACTTTTTTAATATTTTCGTCAGTAGTTGACGTCGAAGGCCTTCCAGAGCGGGGTTCATCTTTCACACTTTCTCTACCACGCTTTAATTCTGCTATCCATTTTTTGACGGATGAATATGACAGAGCACAATCGCCTAATGTACTGACCATGTCATCATGGATGGCTTTTGATGATAGCCCCTTCTTATGGAGGTACTTAATGACGGCACGCTGCTCGATTTGCTCCATTCGCGGAAATTATGACCGATTACTTTGTTAATAAATTTATAAAATCACAACTAATTATCGCACACGTTTCGAACTTCACACAATGAACTAGTCTGAGCTGAACTAAATAATGTGGGTAGATTTGATTTTTAGAATTGAATGGATCTGTGTTAGGCCGAGTGCTTTTCAATCCACCCTCGTATATAGCTATATCTATCTCAGGAGCCGGGCGATCGCTTTAATATTAAAATACGCATGTTATTCTCTACGAGCTATATGACTGACCCATTGCCACTTCAGCTTACTTATCTGGCAAACGCAATGTAGGGCGACCCCCCCACTAGATGCAGCGACGACCTACACGGTTTTGTGGGAAGTCAATGGATGTAGGTGGTTCAGGACAGTGTTTTGTGGCAATCTATAGGAGAGTTCTATGTTTAGCAGTGAACTAGTGATAGCCTGAAATGACGATGAAAATGTGATTCTCGGTGCAGTTTAAAATACCTATTTCCCACGAACTCGGTGGTGAAGTAAAACACCGCGAGGAAATATCTTGTGAATAAATAATATTTTAATAACATACGAAGTCCGCCAACCTGCACTCGAGCACCGAGGACTTCTGTCTCTAAAACCCTATCAAAAACCGGCCCAGGCTCTAACTTTTTACTTTTATATGAATATCTAAATTTGTTTATTTCTCAAGGCAATATATCTATATCTATATACTAATAACAAAGCACAAGATTTTTTGTTTTCTTAATCGAATGCGCTAATCTCTGGAAATACCAGTTTGATTTGAAAAATTATGTTTGCATTTCATAGCCCAATTCTTGTGGAAGATTAAAGGTTAGTTAACAGCACGCTACCCGTAGGAGCTATTTCTTTTAAATTAAACGGCGGGTGAAACCGCGGGGCACGACTAGTGTATTTTACTTATTTGAACTATATACGTAGAAACGGTAGTACAGTTCAAATAAGTACAGTTCAAAATACTCGTACCATACACATCTCGAGGTCATACTAAATTACCCAGACTGGTGTTAGGTCGTCAATCCGCCTGCAAGGCGACGCAGTCTTTAGTCGGCATTTACGACACCCTCAAGACGAGATAAGCTGCCACAACTCGCGAAGGATAATAACATTTAAATATAACTTATGCATAAAAAATGATCCCGCCAAATGAGATCGACTTAGACACTACATTGAAAGTTGATACGTTCACAAGTGTCGATGAATGAAAGAGTTGTCCAAATAATCGATCAATTGTCACCGGTAGTTAAGAGCCGCAACTGAAGCCCCATGTGTACAGTAACAGTGTCAACACGTAGTCGACAACGGCGACGTGCCGCGTATAACTGGGGCGGCCATATTTACCTCCACTAATTGCCATAATGAGCCTTATCTGTGTGCTTAGTTGCTACTCGACCTGTTTGCTTGCCGATCGACAGCTCACCCTACGCAAGGTTAAACTGCCCACCGTGACTTAAAATAACTTAAAACAACGTAAACTACACAATGTACCGTTTATGTTTACAGCATTAAAATCACAACTAACGTGTTACTTCATTTATATTTGAAACCTTTTTACATTGTAACACGTTTTCAAAAACTAGCTGGGCAATGTTTTCTACTACAATGACCTGATTGAATGACCCGTCTGTAAAAGGGCTTCATTCAATGATAATAAAATTGTCACATCCATATAAACAACAGTCATGTCATCACGATGGCAATGAAGGCAGTAAATATCTTTGCCTTTTCTGTAGCGACCGATAAATTGTCGCATTCCTCGTTTTCCGGCCGACGTCTAAGGCCGGCCATGGGAATACTTACACGATAAATCTTAACCGAGTGCTAACTCGAAATCTACTTTTTATAGCCGTCGTCGTACTGGACAGATGCCTTGGCCGATTTGCGCTTAAATCGCAATTTATTGCCGATGAAGAATATTTTTAAACGTCAATGACAGTTTCGAACGCTTAAAATAAAATATATTAATATTACTAGTTGTCATTTTATTTAAATAGTAGATTCATCGATATAAATAAATAAAAAAAAAGTTTGTCTGCTTTTTCGAATTTATAGACTTTTGCATTAATAATTATTACGTTAACATTTTCGATTAATAAAAAAATCTGATTTAAAATCTGCTTGTCCGTCTATAACTCGGGAACTTCTGAAGCTTTGAACTAACAGTTAGCTCACAGCTAATAGTAACTCACGAAATAGTACATAAGATTCTGTAAATGATGAAAAAATGAAATTAAACATTAATTGGATACTAATTTAATTTTTTACAAAAACAAAAACTATATTTTGAAAAAAAAAACATAATTGTACAAATATTTTAGTAACGATATATTTCCTAAGGCGTTTTAAATATAGGTTTCTCGGAAATGAAAAAACTTAAACATAAAAGAACCGGCAAAGTGTGTGGCGCCATGTATTGTTTAGAGTTCCGTAAGTCATCTTAAACTAGAATATTTTCATTGGTTTAATACCAGAAATATTTTTATTGGGAGTTCCCACTATTAGTAAAGTATGTGGTGGTGACGCCTATTTATCAGTTTGGATTCAATAAAAAAAACGAAATTGTGCAGAGTATATTCCAGTAATGAAATATTCCCAAAACCGCTTTACGTATAGAAAGTAAAAAGTAAAGCCTATAAATGTCCTATTGCTGAGCACAGGCTCCCTCTCATTTTTGAGTGGGCTTTTGAGCTGCGAACAGTCCGCCGTACTGCTCTTATGCAGACTTCATATATACTCGAAATATTTTTATTCCTCAGACATGCAGGTTTCCCCACGATGTTTTCCTTCACCGCGCACATGGTAAATAAGCACTTAAAATTGCAGAACAAATTTAGAGGTGCCGGCGCTGGGAATCGAACTCACTCGCGTACTATTAAATTTAAGGCGAGCGCTTTGCCCCTTAGCTTTAGGTTTTTTGGAAAATTGAACAAACCGCTAGGGCCACGTTAGTGTAGGATTTTCTTAGCTCAGTTTTGGTAACTTGTCAGTTTCCAACACAAGCTACCTAAGATACTACTATATGCCGTCGACAAGGGCGATTAAGTTAAAGTTTGTAGATTAACAAAATACGGGCATAATTAAAAAATAAAACTATTTAACTTAAATGTATCCGAACATAGTAGTGTTGGTATATGTAAATGATCCATATATCATAATAAGAGACAATATAGAGATGTCTACGTGCAAACATACATTCTATTACAAAAAATAAGAATCACGGCGACCTGTGCTTGTTAAATAAGAAAGTGAACATTATAATTCGCGTACTTTTCTATTTTATGATTAAACTGTATGGAGAACAATCGACTTTTATGGAATATCTCGAAACGGTACGCCACCACTAAACATAGTTTCATCCCCACTTTACATGATCCATAAAATATATTTATCACTTTTTGATTTCATACCATTCCGCATTTAAAATATCTTTATACCACATCTCATAATTCTGTATCTCATGAATCAAAACTGTAGCAGTAACGATTCTGTGTCGAACTGGATGAACGTATGAAAGGATGAACCGGACTTTATAAGGTTTCCTTATCGGAATACGAAACTCTAAAAACATGAACTTTAATTGAATATAAAAAGAGAAATCTTTCACGTTAGAGATACCAGTTTAAACAATTAATCAAATGTGTCATGGATGATGATATATGCATTTATCAAAATAGCCATACCATAACGATTTTTTTTATGTTAAACGTATAGGAAGTAAATGGAATGGAAATAACTTTTATTTTAACTAATCAAATGCTGTTTTATTTATATTAATAAATCTGTGATTATTTTTATGTCGTAAATAAATTTAGTTTTTCCGGCCTCTACACATCTGGATGTTTATTATAATTGAAATGAAATAAGCTTTCTAAATCTGGGTACACAAAAATTGTAACAAAAATTTATCAAATAATGATCATTTAGCAAACTAAGGAGAGGACTCTATTTTTTGTAGGAGATAATGACGAGACCAGCTAAACGCTCATCGGATGGTAAGTGCAACGTCTGCCCCATAACAAATGGTGTGGCACGCAGAATATTACTGTGTGACACCACACCCTGTTTATATATTTTTATTATAATCAAATTCTTATAAATAAATTTCACTTCTGTCACGTGTACGCACGCGCTCTTTTTTTTAGTAATGTCATTACGAATTAAATTCCCTTTTTATCAATATTTAATTATTATTCACACAAACTTAATGAACGCGTAAAAACCTTTAAATCGTTTAATTAATACGTAAAATAGCCACTTCAATCGATTATTTCACTACAGTCATGGATTGGAGAATATTTATCTATCGGGTCGCGGGCTCGGCTCCACGCGGAATAAACATTTGAATGACTTACAGATCAGTCTTTGTGTATTTTCAATTTTTATTTCTAAAGGCACCCATGACACAGGAGAAATCTTATCGCGAGGTAGAGGTTTTTAAAAAAAATATATTGTGTGCGGTTTTTAAAGGTTGAAACTAAATTGCGGATTACATTCTTTTATTTTATTTGTTGTGATGGTGTGCAGCATTCGTTGACTCATTAATCTTTCATTGATCGCGGATTGTGAATTCCCAGTAAATTACTGTTTAATGGGGTACATCCCTCCGAGAATGCCGTACTTAGTTGATATTACTCCGTAATTTATATTTATTCGCAGTATATAGAAATTACATTTAATATCCGTAACTACATAGAAAAATCAATAACATGCTTCGTTCTTAAAAATTATACTTTCATAACTATTTTCAAACAGCCGTTATGTTTGTGTGCGATAATAACAAGAAGTGACTTAGTTTAGTGTAATAGCAGTCGGATCTTAGCAAATTACCCCTGAATTGCCCGTTTAATTTTCATAGTACGCGAGTGCTGGCGGTGAAAGGAAACATGAGAAAATTTGAATGTCTCAGGAAAAACAAATATTTAGGAGATATATGATGTCCGCCAACTTTCATTGGCGCAGAGTGGCGGGCTCATCTTGGCTTCAAAGCTCTGTCATAAATACTAAAAATCTACGTTTTACGAGTTTAGATGAGAATGAATGAACGAAATTAAAAGTGCGTGTTAGATACATAAATCTTCATTCATGCCACATGTAATTAATAGTTATAACCGGCTTTCGGTATCTCTATCTGACAGATTTCTCTTTTTGCAATCAACATTTTTTGAGTTAATCTTGTTATCTTCCGTTTTCGAGGAACATATTCATAAAACGCCTTTAGGAATATTTGATTGATACAATATTATACAAATTTATTTTCTACTGACTGATATGAGAGATATACTAAATTAAGGTAACGTTTCGTGCAGGCCGTCGGTAACTTTCATAACTCCGGCAATGGTAGTGGAGCGGCATCGTGCGAGCGGAAGGACGCGGCAACGACCACAAGCTTCGGCTACGTCCTGTCACTACACGGGATCCGTGCAAGGACAACCAGCATCCAGCGTTGCTCTTTCCGCCTGCGATGGACTGGTGAGTATCTTTAAGAAATTATCGGCTATTGTTTTCTCCAATTTTAGTAAACAATATTCATTAATTGATGACGTCTCCAAGCTTATTTCAACAACGACTTCCACTTGACATCAAAAAGTTGTCATATGCGCAGTATATATTATGGTATTGTAAGTATTAGCAGAGGCATGTACTCACTTTTACATTCCCGTTTCCGATGTTAAACTTCAAACGATGATAGGATCAAAGGAATATTCAGATGGTAGTGTCTCAGAGACACAAACGCAATCACTTATAATAATAGAATATTCTTGCAATATATTATATGTGAAACACATCAGTCAATATTATGCCAGAAACATTATAAGAGCGCACACATAACATTTTAATAAACCGCAAAAAAGAATACGCATAGTTAACCGTCAGTTTTATAGTTGGTTATTCTATACGTAATAAATTAAAGAAGATATGAATCGGACTGAAAAAAAACATAGTCAAATCTTTAGAAGTCAGAATTAATGATTGCCTTACATGGTATAGTGAGGTCTAAATATAAAAACTTCGTTTCATAGGAATATATAAAAAAAAATCTGTTAAACCATTTTAGTTTTAGGCCATAGCTGTATTTGTTATTAAATAAAATCACAAGGAAACATGAACGCTCGCATTAAAACAATCTTTCAAAGAAAATATTCTTGCATTAAAAAAAAATGATGACGCTTTAAGATTTTGACGCGAATAAGATGTCGTAAATGTTTTTATTTAAAAACAATTAGCACGAATAAAATTAATGGTCATCGATTATTTTACAGTTAATATTACTACGGGCGGGTAGCTACCCCTTTTCCTTGACAATATCATCTGCCAAAAATCGTTTCAAGTTATATAGCATTAAAGTGATCCATTACTGAAAAAAAAAAACACTGAATTTGAACAAACTCAACATGACTCTACTGTTTTATTTTAATTAATCTCAATTAAACACGATTTATTAAACTCCTCCCGACAAAAATAAGCTAAAATGTAAACACGATGAACACGATTGAGTAAACATATTCTTTAGAATTTCACCGCTTTATTCTTTGCCAATCTTCATGTTATTGAAGACATTGAATGTTTATTTCTGTTTTAATTTAAATAAAGCTTCTTTAATGAAACCATTGTCATTGAGAGTTGTCATGTGTCAATTACAAATGAATACCCGAGTTTTTCAAATGGTTGGTTTACGTTGATACCTAATGTTGTATAAGTACTCGTTTATTCATGATCTTGAAAACTTCCCAGTGACGCCTTTTTCCCATATAAGAGGCAGGCAGAGGCCACTCACGAATCCTACTTTTCGCCCCCGCGGGAATCGTGTCGTGACGGTTGGCAAACCACGTCGCCGCCATTTTGGTAGGAATCAAAAAATTCTTACTCCCCTTGCGGTCCCACAAGAAGTATAGTGACAGCATTGCATGTTGTTGTTACTGCACGAATTAAGGTTGTCCGTACAATATCTTAGTCGCCTCTTACGACACTTTGGTAGGAAAGAGGTAGGTGCTATTCTACTCTGCCGGACATCTATCGGCTATTATTTATTATTTAAAATAACGTTAATAAAAACAAAAAGTTATACGTCGTTCAGTTTTGAGAAATAAATTTGTTGAGCCAAATATTGCCGCCAACCCAAATACATGATTTCGCACCATGCTTCTTTAGGAGGATTCATTTGGGAAACTTCGTTAGGTTTTCTGGTTGCCCATATCGTAATGCCTGGAGACGAAAGTATTGGATTCGAAAGTATTCGACCAATATATCCTGCATGTACTTACTTTTGGCGCCGACACACAAACACAACTTTTTACTGGTTAGGATTCCTATGCAGGAATCTGTCTAGGTAGGTACTACCGTAGGTAACATTAATGTGTTTTCGTCTGAAAGGCACTTATAGCTAGTGTAATTACTGGACGTATGACACTTAAGAAATAATGTCTCAAAGTGACTAGCGCAGTGCGGTGCCATACAAAAATGTTGTGGGTGACTACATTTGTTATGGGTAGACGTTATACTTACCTTTGCTCGTCTCGTCAATTTGTACAAAAAAGTACTTACGGTGCGATTACTCCACAACCTCAAAGTCACTAAGACACTTCTTGGGAGAGGCCTATATCCAGCAGGGGACTGCTGCAGTTTGAAAATGAACTTTTTTTCCAGAAGTGACTTGGACTCTGAGGCATTATCTTTAACAACTCCGGGGATGCTAAAAATGATTATATGGCCAGTTGAAGACGGCACTAAAAATGAAAATGCCAAAACTTTTAATCTTGGTTTAAAATTTGGATTGATAAATCATTGTATGTACATATTGACTACAAATAATTGTCTGTTGTAGAACTTTATACACGCTCAGATATTATGAAAATTGTCTGGCGTGGATAAATTATGAATGGAAGATGATTTTTAAATTACTTTGATAGCGTTAATATATTCAAATGTATAGACACGTCTGAGTAAAAACATGTTTGCTTTATGGCACAATGGATTGACTTTTTTCATATCTTTAATTCTTGAGTGCTGCGTTGAATTTATTTATTTACGTTTTTACTTAAATATACTAATGAATTGCTTATATTGAAATGCCTCATGCAAACAAGAAGTTGCTAACTCCATTTAAATATACGATAAAGTAAAGTTTCAGCCTATATATGTCCCTCTGCTGAGCACAGGCCTCCTCCCATTTCTGAGAGGGTTTTGGAGCTAGGAAGAATCCGCCACGCTGCTCCAATGCGGGTTGGCGGACAGCACATGTCTTCGAAATAATTTCTATTTCTCAGCATTGCAGGTTTCCTCACGATGTTTTCCTTCACCGCCGGGCACGTTTGAAATCCGGCACCGGGAATCGAACCCGGGTCACTCGCGTACTTTAAGCGATTAAATTTAAAGCGAGCGCCTAGCTCCTGAGCTATATAATATTATATTGATATTTACTACGTCATCACATCTCACGAAAGTTGTAAAGACTAACCAGATAAATGCTAGAAAAACGTCATAGCCTCCGAAAGATATCGGAACAACCATCTAAAATATGCCAGGTCTGTAGTACCTAGACTAATGACGGCTAGCAGCGTCTCAAGTTCGATTGTCTAGTGCCAACCCGCTGCCAGATAAAGCTGCAAAGCTTGCTTACAAATGGCTCGTCCAGTCTATGTAAATATTCGTTTAGGTAAATTGCAGGGCTAGATGACGGGCGTAGTGTGGTTACAACATAGACACAGAAATGTTCTAGGTGACAGAGCATTTGTTATGGGCATACCTTGCACTTACCATCAGGTAAACGATATTCTCGTCTCCTCACTTCCTTTAATTAAAAAAGTGTCCATAAGCGGTAATGTCTAAGCGGACACCGAAGATGAGGATGATGAAATTACTGCATAACCCGTACGAATATTTCGTAACAAAAACATAATTTTAAGCCTTTTACTTGTTTTTCTTCATTTAAGGGAAAAATAATCTTTAAAATGGCGTATCATGAATTAATTTTGATACAGTATTAAGAGAGATATTTCAAACCGCCAAATAAACACCTTTGAAAAATAATGTATATAAATTCAATTTTCTTAATCAACCTTCAACCATTTATTGGCAATAAACAAAATGTACAATACAAGGTCATTTGAAAAAAAAAATCGCGATTATTATTATTACATTACATTACAATTCGAGATGAGATCGATTATATCAAATGCTACAAAGATAAAATGTTTGGGTCAAGGTGATGGCCATTTTAAGTGATATGATCATAAAAATTACATAATTAAAAAAATGGTATTCATAATGTTGAATATTGAGCCTTACGAACTACGTTGGATTTTCCGCTAGTCATGGCATTGCATCTGGTTTCAAAATTCTTTTTATTTAATATGCTGATATATATAATTATATTCTAGAAGCTTTATTTGTTTTTTTTTTAAAAGAATACTAGCAAAATTACTAATATTCCTGTTAACCAGTCCAAATGACGATGTCCTCTTGGCCAATTTTCGACCGAGGCGCCAACTTCCGAATACTGTCGGAAGCTAGCAAGTGGGCAGGAGATTTTATAGTGCCACTAACACATAGGCAATCACTCGTCTCAACCGGCCCGTGCCCGATGTAACGCTGATGCGATAAGATTGGAGGTAGTCTAGGATGCAGTGTCAGAAATACAACCAGACCCGAAAAGCAACAATTTGTGTTTTTTCACAAATATTTATCCACTCCAACTTGACAATAGTCAAATGGCGGGCTCAATAGTACGATGTCAAGATTCGTAGTCCCTACTCTAAACCATTAGGCTATTGGCACTTCCAATGCGCGATAAAATGTTGTAGACTATATCACAATAAAAATATGATAAAATTCGTGTAAAAACAAAATAATATGCCGGAAAAATTTGAGTCAATAGCACTTAGCTAATAATCCGGTAGACGCAATCCACTTGACAGGTAGCTGGCACTAAGTGACGATTGATACATAGATACGGCTTATTAGATAAAAATAACCTTATCATTATTTAAAGGCATTGTAATTATTAGTTATAATTGATTGACAGATTATTTTAATCTTAAGTATCTTAAGTTGTTGTTTTATAAATATTGTAGAACACAATTTTTGTTGAATAACACTTACTGTTTTTGTTATGTTGCCACTGGTGTTAGAGTTTTCTGTACAGACAATACAAAAATGAGTTACTCAATAAAAGATCTATGATCAAATCAAGGAAGATGAAATATGCTGTACAGTTTCTGACGCATTGGAAATTCCTACAAAGGTTTATTGTAATAAGTACTACTCAAAATAACCAACTCAAAATAACAAAAATAAAAGACTAAAAAATCAAAATGTATTTAAATGATATTTATGACCGCCGTACTCGCCAAAGTCTTATGCCAACGCATACATTTTGAACTCTTGTGTATGTAATTGCGACTTGCCTATCCAACCCCTTGCCCCTCCTAGTAGGTACTATTTCATCTTTTTAAATACATTTCAAGCTAAATATACAGTACTGAAGACATGATCATCATGACATGATGAAGTACTGATAAAGACATTTCATTTATCTTAACATACACTTATACATTGACCGTATATTTATCTTGTTACTTAATTGAGTATATTATTTTACAATTGCATAAATTACACGCTAAGCTGACACGTAATTATAGTGCAAATGAAACAATTTGTAATTAAATTTCATGCAAAACTGTGTCGACTACTCTATCAAACAAATTTATCAAATTTATCAATAATAATTTATCAATAAACCGGGTTTAGATTCAAATGGGTCATTTATTGAATGTAAACCCGTTTATATTACCCATTATATATAGTAATCAAATGACCCTATATAATAATCAAATTTAATATCGACTTTATTGAAAAAATAATTGAATATGAAGCAAAGTTAAAGCAGAACCTTTTTCTAGTTACAATATTACTAATAACCAAATCAAACAACTTTATAAGCTTACTGGAATTGGTAAGTTTTTATATTTAATTTTTATATTTGACGTACGTATAAATGTAAATATAATTTTATTTTAGTTATTATATTAACCTTACAACCATATTGAATATTCACGAGAAAATTAAATTATTTCTTTGCTTGATTTCAGCCTATCACTAGTCAATCGCTGAACATAGGCCTCTCCCATACATTGTGACTAAAGTTTGTAGCACTCATTTTGGAGCGATTTTGCCATAGTAGCCACGCTTAGGTTGGCAACCGCAGTTCTTTTATGTTGCCGAGATATTGGAGCAAGGTGCTGCTGCCCATCTCCTGGTTTTAATATTTCCTCTGCCGACTTTTACGACACCCATACGATGAGATGGGTTGGTATATTCTCTAAGTCCACACGGTCACTTTGTGAAGTGCCCAAACTAAATAATTGCAATTTGATGGCGCCAATCGATTAATGTTCAAGTAAATAATACGATAATTTAAGATAGTTACGTTACGCAAAAAAATAAAAGTTAAATTATTTTCTAATGAATGGAAGCTAATAATACTTATTCCAGTTTTTAAGGAATATACCAAAATAATAAAAAAAAACTTACGAATATTTTCGTAATTTTAGATTTTTATTTTTTTTGATATTATTTCTCGTTAAAACTTATTATTTAATATTATTATATCGAATTATGCCTCAATGTCTCAAAAATAAAGTCTTCAGCTAGTGCTTGTTGCCAGTAATGACCTACGGAACCGAGACGTGGTCCTTCACTGCAGAACGCATGAGGAAGCTGAGAGTCGCTCAACGAGCTTTCCATATCCATATCCATATTTTACCTGGCTCCTTAACGATTATATCCGCAGCAAAACTAGAGTAACCAACATAGCCCGAAGAATCAGCAAGCTTAAGTGGCAATGGGTCGGCCATATAGCTCGTAGCATTGATTACCGTTGGGAAAGAAAGGTTCTCGAGTGGCAACCTCGTACTGGTAAACGCAATCTAGGGCGACCCACGTCTAGATGGAGCGACGACCTGCACAGTTTTACGGGAAGTCGATGGATGCAGCTCCGCACCGTAATTTGTGGCAATCAATATGAGAAGCCTATGTTCAACAGAGGACTAAGATAGGCTGAAATGATGATGATGATTATGTTGAACAAAAAATATTCATAAATTTATATGAATATTTAATATTACTACGAAACAAGCGACTGTTATAATTATAAGCGCATAAATATTTAAAATAATAGATTATTTAATGTAAAACAATTTTTTTTTTTATTTTCTGTAATATTTCTTTTACAAATTTGTAATAAAATGAATCAAAATGTAAATAATTAAACACATTTTATCATTCATTCATTGCACTGGTACTTAGATGTATAATGTGATAAAGATTTCACAAGACGAATACTTAATAATGTTACCATGCCATTTCTATTTTAACAGGCGGGCCTTTTACGGACAGAGCATGGAGAATACTGGATCGAGCCATCCAATCAAGTTCCCACCGATATTTCTGCAGGGCGACCACACGTAATATTCAGGCGATCAGCCGTCAACAAATTGAAAGCATTTCATCGAACAAAAAGAGATGTTGATACCAGATTTAATTCAAATATTTCCAATAACAAACATTATAATAATAAGGAAAGTGATAAAAATTCAAAACGATACTCAAACTTACAAAGACATCGCAATAGCAAAGAAGCTAAGGATCAACGTAGACGAGAATATCTAGGAGAACGGCGAAAACGATTAGAAGCAATGAGACGTAATCCTACTGAGTACAGAAGACACCAAGCGCGTTTACGAATGGAACGAAGACGACTACAATCTAGTTCGAAGAGTAACTCGGTAGAAACCAGTATCTCTTATGAATCCAGTGCCAAAATTAAAAGCCGAGAGAAAACAATGGATGGATTAAGGCTACAACGAATCAGAAACAGACGAAGAAGGCGCAAGAGATCAAAGAATTGCGCCACTAAACAACCTCCATATCAATGGAAAACAAAAAACTTTCAAAATCACAACGAAAAAACTATAAGTAATTATAAGAACAATAAGGTATGTATAGCTTTTTCAATAGAAGTTATAAAAATATGTATTATAAAAGTATACGTATTTTGACTGATTGAAGGTTGTGTTTACTTGTACGTCCGTTACGGATTCTAAAATGCTATGCAGTACTAATTAGTATCTAAGAATTTAATTAATTCTATACAAATTAAATTCCAATAGTATCCGCAACTCATTCGCATATAAACACCTAGTTGTATCTTGTAGTAAATTGAACATTAAACTCTGCAAGCGCAATCTCACGATTTCTAATTTTGAAATGCTCCTCTCAAGTGTGTCTCCGCATACCATTAATAATTATTATGTTACTCGTGTATATTAACTACAAACTTATTTCAGTGTTATATAAAATATTAAGTGGATTACAGAATTATTTTTGTATAATTAGCAGAAACGTTTTTTTTTATTTTCTCTTGGTCGATTTCGACTGTGGCGACAATCTTCCGGTCCCAACCAGAAGCTGTCATCTGCACAGGGATAACCCTTATCCTTAAATCTAAGACCCGATATAAAATCTTTGTGGACAGATAGAAAGATCGAATGCAATGTATTGCATAACAGGGCAGTGACAATACATACAATACCGAAAACAATATTTTATGGTTAATGAAACTCCGACTAGAGAATCGAAATCAGAGACCGATCCAAGCGTTCGTCCTATATCATTTACGTTCATAATCGCTGAGAAAGTCATTCATAGATAACGTTTAACGTATCATTTTAGAACAGTCGCCTAGACATGGATTACCGCATGTACCGAGGAAGCAGGGATGGCGTCAGACGGACTCGTTCGGTAAGCAAGCCACGGCACGTTGAAGTGCTGTTGGTTGCTGACAAATCTATGACCGAATTCCACGACCAGGGCAGCTTGGAAACATATCTTCTTACCATCATGAACATGGTAAACACAATAATGAATAATTTGATGTTTTATTAAATAATGTTACGTTTACTGCATATCAAACTTTCATTTAGGTTTCATCGTTGTATATGGACCCTTCTATCGGTAATTATATCAAGGTGGTTGTAGTAAAGATCATACTGGTGGAAGAAATGCACGCGGCCTCAGAGTTAGAAGTGTCGACTAACGCAGATGCAACTCTCGTCTCCTTCTGTCGGTGGCAACAACAACTTAATCCTGACGATGACAAAAATCCTCACCACCACGACGTCGCTATCTTAGTCACCAGGCAAGATATCTGCAGTCAGCATGATACTCCTTGTAGGTATGAATATCAATTGTTAATTTTTAGCATGCAAATTTCTGAAAAAATATTCTGATTACTAAGAGAATACTAAATCCAACATCCATCTTTAGGTCTATCCCAGTGCTACTTCGCCATTCTATTTATTATTAAATTAGCGATTTATCCAACTACTAATTCCTTTGTCATGAACTTCTTATACGGATTACACAAAAGTTTTTGTTGATAAAATATGTAAATGTTTTCATCATCATCTGTAAATAATCCACTACAGAATATAGGTCACTTCTAAAAAAAGAAGGATTGCCGTTATTACCACGCTTGGCAGCCGGATTGGTCCTGTTTATTTCTGGTCTAGTATTTTTGAGATGGTTATTCCGTATATTGTTAGGAGATGGTTTCCCTTACTTACAACAGCTACGGGACGAGATATGTTGGTATATTTACTTACACCGCCACTAAATGGCTTTACAATTTACTGCATTATCTTCTTTTTGTAGAAGGCTATATTAGGCCAGGTTCACTTTAAATTTAATAGTCCGCGAGTGACCTGGGTTCGATTCCCGATGCCGACACCACTAAAATTGTTAATTTCAATTTTAAGTGTCGATTTACCACGTGCTCGGCGGTGAAGGAAAATATCTGAGAGGAAACGCTGATGTCTGAGGATTAATAAATATTTCGAAGACATGTGAAGTCCGCCAACCCGCATTGGAGCAGCGTGGCGGACCCTTCCCCGCCCCAAGACCCTCTCAGAAATGAGAGGAGGCCTGAGCTCAGCAGTGGGACTTTTTTTTACTATTAATAAAAATGTAAGACTCATAATTTTCTTATAAAAAATCTTAAAATTATATGATTATAACAATTATTGATGCTGCAACTAGTATATCAAGTCAATATATACGATTTATCGCAGTGTATTATTTTTCAAACATTACGAAATGAAAAATGTAAAAAGGAAAGTATATTGCTGTTGTCAAATAGATAATAGACATTTTTTATGCAATTTATGATAATTCGACAAGGTCAATGGCAGAGACGTAAGTCTGGTAGCAAAGTAAATAGAGTGGCGGTGAGTAACCCGTCCAGAAATAGAACACTTTCCGACTTGATCGTCTTCACCTGGCAGCAGATACGTCGGCATCTTTAATCGTTACGAACTACCAACGTAATTACTGACGGCTATCTTAATGGTAAACATATTGGCTTAAAAATAAATGCAGTAGGTACACATTAAAGCAAATTTACACAGTAATTGTTAACTGAATCAGGCCCCGCGGAAATCAGACATAAAGATAACCACAAACAAGGTCAAGAAAGCTAATTTGCTTAAATTGCCTGCAGATTTCTGTAAATTAACTTTTTTATTTTTTGAATACCAATAATTTTATACGCACAATAATCTTTTTTAAACTATTTTAAAAATTATTTTATTACATGATACTAATTTGAACCATTCAATTTACCGCACTGCGACCCGAAAGTAAATTTTTACAAAATATACAATATTAGTAATACGTCTGGTATCGAAATAAAATATCTTACCACCTTTTTTACCATTTCTTTTTTATAAAAAAATATCTGTCCAGGGAATCGAACGCACGATCGTGAGTCGATAGTGCAGAAACCAATCGTATAGTCACTGCTAAGTCTCAATACGTTCATGTTGAAGATAGTAGCTAACCTATACAAGGAGTCTTGCGAATACTAAGCTCGAAGTTATCGAGGAATTTGTTGACAAAAAACAAGATCAAAGCTACAGGGAAGCGTTTTTTTTATTGGATATAGTGTCACCTGATGGTAAGGGCAACGTCTGCCCATAACAAATACTGTGTCACCCAGAACATTTCTGCGTGGCACCACACCGTGCCCGTCACCTTGAGTTCCACCGTCACCAGTTCTTAAGTCTCATAGTCATCAGACCGCAACTCAGTAATGTTTGCACACTTAACATAACTTTCAGGAACAAAGTTCAAAGGAAATACAAACGCATTGTAAAATGAAATGTTTTTTCCTTTCCAAGAGTGTGGAAAGTCGAGGTATCATATGACTCTGGATCATATTCCGCTGGATATTAATCCAGAACCGTAAGAGTAATTACCATACACAAACAAACAACTAAATTAGTCCAAAAATTTCTAAAATAAAAGCAAATTTTAGATTAATAACTTTAAGTAGTTCTTACGTTAATATTCATTCAGAAAAATATAATTCTACTAGTATATTATACATAGATATAATTAGCAAATAACGCAAATATTGGTATATGGGCCACAAAGTCTCCGATATGAATTCTTATATAACAAATTTGTGTCGTTACGTACAAATATCGTAAAAAAAACTAGATAAGATTAAAAAAAACACTCGAATGACCACTATCTTGTAAAACACAAGTTGTCGAAAGATAACTATTATCGGTATAAATAATATACAAATCTCTTGCACGCATAACCTAGCATAACTACGCGCATATTGTTATTCAGTTATATAATTTTCTAGATTAACTATTAGAATAATGACTCGTAGAATTGGAGGTTCCTATTAAAATTTTTAACATTGTGTATGGTATCGAAATTAAAAATGTTAATGTGAACAGAATAGTTAAAATTAAATAAAAACAAGTAAATCATTATCATTGTACAGGATATATACGAGTATTAGCATAATCATTTTTTGATATTGTTTGCAAAGCGCTAACGGCACTGCGCCCGAACACCGTGGTTGCTTCAAAAGTGCCGACATTAATGCCAAGGATTTTGGGTGTGTACAAATTGGGCATTCATTACTTTAACAAAAGCCTATAACCATACAGCGTTACATAAATATCATTTTCGTATCGCCAAAGACTGGTTCTTACTCAATGCATGACACCCACACCAACATGTAATGTAATTAACTTATAATGTTATGATCAAAATAGTTTAATCCGACAATTTTAATTACAGTCATTAAAATTTCATTAAAAATATTCCCCCTTGCCAAACTCTATTTTTTGTCCTGCCTGTTAAAATGAATCGTTGAATCGGTTAATCAGTTTACGGCTCTGAATAGCAGCAATGGCTAAAGAGAAATTAATCTATGTTTGTTCAAGCTTGTGTATTTTGATACCGTTGATGAAAATTATTGATGGACGAAACCTCTTATACTCAAGTTTAAGTGATTGTAAAAGCACATTGATTCTTATATGGAGCACGTATTTCCGCCAAAAAGCATATAATGAATGTAATAAGGAAGCCCGATGCGTTCGGTAAACGGTACAAACGAGTAGTCGAAAGTTCTGAGAAGTCGGCAATCAAAAGACAATGAGCCTGTAACGGTGCCGTCGGCATTCGGGGCGGGCCTCGTTGCACCAATACATAATGCATCAAAAAGCATAAAAATTTAAGTTATCGATACCCACTTCTCCGAATTTCGTCACTACATACAGCAATCTTAAGAATTGAAAAAAATATGTTAATATATTTTATTTCTCTTTAACCTTAGAGTTTCTCTACTTTTTCTTTCCATGAATGCCACAAGCCTTGACGGTGGTCTAGTTCTATCCTAAGTACACTGTCGGACATTATATACTCGTATGTTACTTATAAACTGGTACAGCTAATGTAAATAAAATTATTTTCACCTTTTCTAGATTACAGACGTTTTTTTTTCTATTTCTGTTCATACTTATCATTCTAATTCATATTTTCATGATTATATTATATAACATTTCAAGATCGGGGATTATGCATAAAAGTCGATCGATTGGAATTCGCAGGCGGACACACGCCGCCGCCACGCGGTCTCGTGTCGCGCGTCTGTACCGAGTTATCTCACCTTCACTGCTTGTGTAATGTGCTCAATCTTACACGAACTCGTAATGCAAATTTTCATGCAACCCCTTTTTTCAAATTCTTCACGTTTTGTTTATCGTTGTCGCTATCATATACGTCGATAAATGACTCTGCCACTGTCAAACTATTTCTCCGTCTTCGTCACGTACAAAAACGTATATAATTTTAGCCGCTAAGAATTATTTTTCCTCAAGAACAGTGTTTCTGTGTTCATTCAGTGTTTCATTAACTTTTTTTGATGTAACTTGTACAATGAAGGCCAGACATTAACATACGTTGACAAAAAATATCATGATTAAATGTGCCACGAATACAATTATATAATCCTTATGAATATTTCTCTTTTCAAATATTTAAGTGTAAAATTTGTGAAGCAGTTTTATTTAATGCTATGTAAAGCCACACTTATCGAAACAAAAAGCGACCCCGAAAATATTTAAGTAGCTTCGGAACGACGCGACAGCCTGTTCGCGGTCAATTAAGGCTAAAGTAACACTTGGAAGTAAGCCGCCGGCCCGTGCGGCGCGGCTCACCTCTCGTTTGTATTTCGTAACGCCGTTTTCGAAACTAATTCCAATTCCAGTTACATTGGACCTCCGAGGCGGCGGGTATGATAATAATAACGCTTTTAACATTTAACGACGGCTCGTTGACAACTTATACTTTGCACATATATCGTATTAAATTACTTTCAATGCGTTTTAAATTAATTATAGAATATTATTATTACCAAAGCTTCATACATTACAGAATATTGCTTAATTTTTAAATTTTATTCAGCACACTTTATTCTCTAATGTCAAAACTATAATCATATAACATTCACATGCTTGCAATAATTCCGTATGATTATTTCGCAGCCAAAATTAAAGTTGAATTACACTTATTTCGAAGAAAAGACATCAACGCGTTAAGTTTGAATTTGTACTTCATGATAAACATATTTGTTACTAGGCAAAGTTTTTAAGTTTCAAATCTTTGAGCAAGTTCAAGCGCTATAAAATTATCGTCTTGCAAAAACACATATCATATAAATTCTTCAGTGAAGTGGTTATACAAATCCATTTACTGAAACGTAAATAAACTGGGCCCGCCCTAGTATTGCGCGAATTTCGCGTATGGGAGTACATAGAATTTATTGGAGGGAATTTGTAGAGCTTTTCATCGGCTTCCGGGTGGCTCTGAGTCAGCGGCGCGCGCATATTATTAGACGCCTATTCCCGTCCGCGCTGCGTCTGCGCCGCCCGCGCCCGCCACTACTCACAACTACAAGCTTTAATTATTCCGTAGCACCACACCCACTGCGACTATTTTACCGGTATTAAACGTAATCGTATCACTCTTAATTGATACGGCCGTAAACGTTTAGTCTTTTTAACAAATATATTTAAAAACATGTAAACAATTCTCTTACGGTTACTTGAAGAAAAAACATAAATCTTATGTTTATTATTCTTAATAGCAATTCGTGATACTAATTTCTTTAGGTTAAAAATGTAATCCAAATCATCAATGGAATGCATTGAATATTTGCAGTTATGTTTGGTTATGTAGATTAAAATTTTCATAAAGTATTTTATAAGCTAACATAATTTAAATAAATTCAAGTTTGTTTAATTGACAATAATTTAATTCATCCTATCAATATAAATGAGAATATGAAACAACTGTATATCAATTATAAGGTTCAGAAAGTCATAGTGAAATAGCAAGCGCGCGACAATATTTCAGTACCATATTTATTGTGCGCAGCGTTCTACAAGTTCTTTAGGACTTTGGTATGTGGTCAAAGGCTTCAGAAACCAGACTAGCCTCGACGAGTTTCTATTCTTGACGATACAATTTACTGCACAGAAGTATCACGCAGTTACTACGAGTAAATATATACAGCATTGGAGCAATAAACTACTAGTACAAGTTACGACGACGTCAACATTAAAATTACGTTATTATAAATAAATACATATCTTTCTAGTAATTATCGAATAATAAGTTCTCTAAATGTTTTATTAAAGTACCGTTAGCATTTTTTATTTTTTTTATTAAAAGAACGATTCTTTTTACAGACACACATTTCACATGCACCACACCACCAGGCCTGAAAACCAACGATTTGTGATTTTTCCGGCTGTGATTCGAACCCAGGACCTATGGCGTAACCGTCAGGTTAACAGTACCTGACTTTTACACCACTAGGCTCCGCGGTCGATCAAAAGGGCATTCCCTCTTTACTTATCAAATGCAATCAGATTATAGCGTAATGGTTTTGGGTAGAGACTGCGAAACGTAACTTCGCAGATTCAAACCCGCCATTCAACTATGGCTGTAAATCACCTCCTAGCATATAATTTAAAGCTTAGTTGAAATGGTTAACAGAAATATTTTTGGTAATAACATTTCTAGTATTATATGCAAGAAATGGTGCACTATGGGGCATCGTTTTTTTAAAACACAAACACTTTCGCTCTGAAGGGCACTGATAGCTAGTGTACTTACTGGGCATATGAGACTTAAAAACGGATGTCTCACGAGGACGGGCGCAGTGTCGTGCCACACAGAAATCTTCTGAGTGTGTCACTCGCATATTGCGTTTGTTATAGGCAGACGTTGCACATACCATCACGTGAACGTTTTGCTCTAGTTTTATTCCTACAAAAAAAATCACGATACAGGTAATTTTGAATGTAGTGCCATTAACATAATCGCAGACAGTACTTCTAGAGCACAAAAATATTTTGTATTTAGAGAAATATTCTCTTAACATTATGCACAGATTTCAGATGAGTATAGTTAACAGTTGTAATATAGATTTTAATAAAAATACAATTTTCATTGCAGCAAAAAAATGGCGCAGAGTAGATAAAGGTCTCAGCGACTACAAGATCTTATCAGTAGTAAAAGTAAACCAAACTAGATAAATATTGACAAAAACATATCATGTTTACACACTGCTTCAGTTGTAAATCGATAAGATAATTTCACATGTTAATCGGTCTAATTATATATTACATTTCAGCACGTTGGGTGTGGCACACGTGGCGGGGATGTGCAAGCCGGACCGCAGCTGCTCCGTCAACGAGGACAACGGCATCATGCTCGCGCATACAATCACGCACGAGCTCGGGCACAAGTCAGTCACACCTTCAATTCAACATAGAAACCATAATATCTCAACATATTTAATAATAGGGCTTGAAAAGCTGTTACTTTAACCAATATAAAATATAACAAAGTAAATAAAAGACCGGGAAAACAAATTCACTCAAAATAACACTCCTTTACCTTAAAATTAGTTTCACTTTTATATAAACAATAACAAAATAAGCAAATTTCTTTACTGATTAAAACAATATTGTTACCAATCGTGTTGAACCCCTGACCCCCGAACTAACGTTAACTGCGTGTTGGGAAATATTGAAGTTATTAAAAAAAAAACAATTTTTTTAATTTTAAATTTAGTATCTTCGAAACTTCGAAATCTACAATATCAACTCACTCACGTGTAATTTTCTCTTAAGTATTTTATTGAGTTATGTATCTGTATCAATCAATCATGGTGTTAAAATGTCAAAATATACATTTGAGTTGATTTAACCCAGTCAATACGGTTCTGACCAAGCGTCTATCACTTTGTATAAGTCCTCAAGAAATTGACTGTCATTGCACTTACTCAACAATCTTAAAGGTAATAAAACTGGTTATAAAGTTATTGCAATCATATTAGTGAATGTAGAGGACATATCTAATGATGCAATCAAAAATCGCCACAATGGTGTTAGATGCGGGCATAACTCGTAAAGTCCTCTAATATAAAATGTAAATGGCTCTTAAATCACTCTTCTTTAAGTCATCGCTAATTCGATTTCCGACTACGGAATTAAACCTTATCGATTTATGTCAGATGACATATAATATCCCTTCCATTTTATCTCATCATCGCCGTTATGTCCAAGTATGATACCTACATTATTTATTTATATTCATATCAATAACTTATAGTTTATCAATAATAATGGAAAAAAAGAAAATAAGGCAAAGTTATGCCTAGAAAATTGAACTAAATCATAAATTTGTAGCAATAGCTAAGCGACTTAAATGTTAAGAACCTAAAACTACTCATATTGTGTCGCACCAAATAATCAAAACAATTTATTTGAAATTAACCACAATATCTTAATTTTATTCCTACTGAGGTCTGAAATTTATGTATAATATCGAACATATAAAATTTAATGTAACGTCATATTTTTTTATTCATTATAAAAATACTTCATCTCACAATAGGATTTTTCCTAAATCGTAAGTGGATTTTACATTCATTAATTACGCATGCAGAAATACCCAGACACGGAAAGTACAAATAATTTTCCGTTCCATGACCCATTTGTAAAAATATTACAAGTAGCTTCAGTAAGGAGAAGATGGACATACCTGTATAATCGTGTTGTCGCTTTCCCATAATAGGATCGGAAATTTCGATGCCAGGTAACTCCTTACTCGTTCTCTACCAACTGGTAATGAGAATTTCATCATCATCATATCAGCCTATCGTAGTCTACTGTTGAACCACAAAATACGATCCTGTGCCACTTGCATCCATCGACTTCCCGGAAAACCCTGCAGGTCGTCGTTCCATCTAGTGGGAGGTCGCCCTACACTTTTTCATCAAAGTTATATATACTCGTATGTGTATATTTTCAGCATTTATAAAATTATTGCATATAATATAAACATTTTACCTATTCTTAGTTGGTAACCCTACAGGCATAACTTCCCAGTACTACGTAACACAACGTGCGTATAGCACAATTACGACGCAGAGCCTCATAAAATGGGCTACTCGTATTAAAACATAGCAACAGATTTCTTTAGGTAAACTATCAATCTAGGCTGCACTTTAAGTTTCCATGTGACAGTTACGTTTGTTTATGTTTGTGCAACATCCTAATTTGTTTTAAAAACTCCTCAACGAATGGCTTACAACGAATCTACCACCTCATCTCATCCAATGGTTGTCGTAAAAGTCGGTAAACTGGGTTGCCAACCCGCCTGCCAAGCGTGGACAAATTAGAACTGCACACTTGTGGCCATCTATGGGGGAGACCTATGTTCAGCAGTGGACTTGTGATAGGCTGAAACGACGACGACGACGAGTAACCTGAGTTCAACCAGACACAGTCCCAGTGACGCAGTGCCAGCACCTCTAAAATTGATCTGCAATTTTAAGTGTTGATTTAACCCATGCTCAGCGGTAAAGGAAAATATCGCTTGGAAACCTGCATGTCCGATGAATAGAAATGTTTCGAAGACAAGTGACGTCCGCCTACCCGCATTGAAGCAGCGTGGCGGACTCTTCCCGGCTCCAAAACCCTCTCAGAAATGGGAGGAGCCCTGAGCTTAGCTAGTGCTCGTTGCGCCGTTAGTGCTCTGTTAATATTGTAGTGATTCTTACTCGCTCTCATCCGGTGCACTAACAGGAAAATTACTCAACATACATATATCAATTACTATATGTCTGGAGAAGTGTGTACATGGGTCTGGAATAATTTCGTGTAGTTTTATTCGGGAGCGGTTGCCTAGCACTTCAATTGTAGAGACTGAGTCATGTTTCCAAACCGAGATTACCGCAAGGACGTTGCTTTCAAGATACTGGCGTATGAAAATATAGTTTGTTTAACTAAACGTTCAGCCATAATATGACATTTGAAATTTATTACATACAGCTACGTTTTATCGTATAATCACGCATTTAATTAATATTCTCTTACGTTCCGGTTACTTCGCGCTGATTTTACGATTAGCAACATCACTAGTATCTTGTAACATGCGCCGGAAAGGGTATTGCTACAGTAAGCATGTTAGACAAGTCTTACAAACCTAAATAAATACAAGTTACGTAAGTTGTGCAAACAACGCTTTGCAGGCAATGACCTTCTTTCACTCGTAGACATATGAATGCATCATTCGTCGAGTACAATGCACTCGGTGCATTGACGCCGCGCTATCGGCCCACACAAGTTTATTTTTTAAAGTTGTTATAATTTTAACGATTAATAGTAAATGAATAAAGACATCATTATTAAGAACAATGGTGCGTGTGTTGCAAACATTACTTCTTTCTTTTTTTAAATAATACTGTGTATTGGTAATTATTACGTTAGACATTATATTTTTACTATTCAATAAAGTTTTAACGAGACTATGTTTTATTATATAGTAATAAAATCATCATCATCATTATTATTCTTATTTCAGCCCATCGCTTCCACTAGTGAACATAGGTCTCTCTTTAAGCAAATATACCACTTGATATGCAGTTGCAATAGCGTAACCTTTCGCTTTAATAAATATGACTAAGTTCATTATAATAAATTCCTTTCTTACATAAATGTAACTTAATTAACTTATAGCAGATAGTATAAAAATAATCACAAGACTCTTTGTAAAGCTGCTATTAAATCATAACAGGGAATCACCTCTGACATAACTGAAGTCATAAAGATTACTTTTTTATACATTGAATTGGTTTGTTGCAAGTATGAATGAGCGATTTGATTTATTGCCGTTAAAGTGTAATAAATCAATTATTCCAGCAATTAAAAAATATATCTTACGTCCGGAAACGTTCATTCGCATAATACATAGTGCTACAGTCTTACGATTTTTTTTAGCTTCGGGTTATATCATGATACGGAGAAGATCGGCTGCCACCGTCGTGAAGGGTCGACACTGCACGTCATGACACCTATCTTTGAAGCAGACACAGTTCAAGTTGCCTGGTCGCGTTGCAGCAAGCGAGACGTCACTAACTTTCTGGAGTAAGTCATACTAGACAATAAATAAGTATCATATTAATAATTTAATATTTACATACTATTACTCTTATAATGCAACTTACTTTATTTGGGACCATAGAAATGACTTTTTTATTTATGAAAATAAGGGATGACATTTAATACGAGTACATAGTTTGTCTGATGGTGAGTCGTCGCTACGGCTTAAAAACAACAAATAGTATATCGATCCTCGTACCCGATTAAAAATGAAGACGTAAGTTCATAAACACCTTTCAAGAATGTCAAAAGAAAATTAACAGCCTTTTAATATCCCGCTGCTGAGCAAAGACCTCTTCTCATTGCGTGAGGATTTTCCGGTAAGATTCGGTCACGTGGTCATGCGTTGGCGGACTTTACACATCGAAATATTGTCTATTTATGTGACCGCCGAACACTATAAAATCAGCACATAAAATCAAAATTTACAATTTTAGTGGTGTCGCACCGGGAAATCCAAGTCACTAACACTACGAAATTTTAGTCAAGCGCCCGGCCCTTGAGCTAAAACGGAATACATAGTTGCAAACAATTGAGTATGACTCCGCACTGTTACGCTGATTCTTTATATCGGTATTCTGCAAGAGCATGGATTTTCCGCGATCGAGCAGACTCATTTACTTGCTAAGCAAGTATACCTGCATCGTGGCTGTAAAACGTCACAGTACATACAAAATATTATATAAGACTTTAATCATTTCATAATTATTTTTATAAATGTAAAATTCATTACGAGCTACATAATGAGATTCTGCTTTTAATTTAAATAATCCATATAAACCGCATAAGTATAACACTTAGAAGCACAGTCTTCGATTAACATTTCAAAACGATTAACATTTTGGCGTTGCATAATAAATATAATGGATACATCTTTATTATAAACCGGTTATTGTTTAATATAAATATTCTATTTTAATGATTTTGTATTCATTGAGATCTGTGGTGCCTTGGAACGGAAGGTGGTTACTGTGTATATTCCTTAGTCGACTTTTACAACTACGGGATAACACCATTTTTTCATTAATAATTATATATAATGTAGCCTTACTAAAATAATACGCCAAAGACTTACGCTCTAAAATACAGGAAGCATACAAAACTACAAATTCCTTGATGTGCTTAAAATATGCAAATAATTTCCAGTGCCGGTTTAGGCGAGTGCCTTAGCGACAGACCTTCGCAACAAGAATACGTGTATCCTGAAGTCCCAGCTGGTAAGTAACGATTTCTATCGATGATACACATTCATGGCATCACTTTGGCGCTTCCAAATACGTGAAGACCTCTTAATACTCACAAATTTATATTATTATAAATGTCTTCTGAAGATGTAGAGTATTAATATATTATTTTGTATTATTTGTAAAGGCGTTACATTCGATGCAGCCACACAATGTCACCTGCAGTTTGGAGCCGAAGCTGTGGTGTGTGCTAAGCCAACAGAACTATGCAAACACCTGTGGTGCCTTGTCGACAATACTTGCAAAACTATGCTACGACCGGCTGCTCAGGGAACGACCTGCGGTATCGACATGGTAATGCATAACCGAAAACATTTCTTATGCTAGATTATTAAATCATGATGTACAGTTAATTCAACAATAATAAGATTGTGCAGGAATCCGTCTAGGTAGGTACCACCCCAGGGCCCGTTATTCTGCCGTGAAGCAGTAGTGTGCAAACATTACTGTGTTTCGGTTTGAAGGGCACTGTGAGCTAGCGTAATCACTGGGCATATGAGATTTAAGCACTTATGTCTCAGGGTGATCAGGGTCACAATGTGGTGTCACACAGAAATTTTCTGGGTGACACAGCATTTGTTATGAGCAGACGTTGCACTTACAATCAGGTGAACGTTTTGCTCGTTTCATCACTTTATCCAATAAAAAAAATAACAATTTAACTCTTTAGGCTTAGGTACAATCAGATTAAATATGTCAGTTTTGTAAAGATTAACCAAGCTATTTATTGTAAACTACATATTCGTTGAAATTCGAAAATAAGAATCTGTAGATATTCGATATTATGTTATAGATTCAACTAAAATAGGCGAATATACTCTTACCGAAGTGACAAATATTATTCTCCACTGTCTAGAAAATACATGTTTCGCAGTTGATGAAATAATTTGTCGAAATTTAAAAAGTAGATATCATAATACTAATGCTTCAGGAATACACCGAGATTTAAGTATGCATCTATATAGCGGAAAATAGAAATCATTTCATTTTGTCTTCCTCGTTTCAACCTAATCGTGTAATGAGCAGAATTCCAATCCCAAACTTATATTAAAATCAGATTTTCTAAATACTGACTAATAAAATGGACTTTTGGCGACAACTCGAAAAGTGGCGGTGGTGTTTTTATTGAATTTTGTAATTTCTGTCCATATTTTGAGTTTTGATGTTTAATATTGATGGTTTATTGATGGAATAAAATGTATATCCAGCGCAAAGGCTGCTTTTTTGTATGCAGGCTGCAGACGCTGCCTTTTTTTTCATGGGGGAAATGCGTAACGCATACCCGCCTTCACGGGGGAAAGACGGGTTATGTCGGACTTGCACCGACTAAAACCCCACGGTGTTCCGCCATCGCCGCATGTTGGCAGGGCTACGGAAACGTTCGCGCACACATCTGCGACCCCACCGGCGCTGGCCGCCTACCATCGGCGGCCCCTCCGATCCTTGGGAGAGAACTGCTGCTCTCCTGTCTCCTTCCCAATTTTATTGAATTTTGTAATTTCTGTCCATATTTTGAGTTTTGATGTTTAATATTGATGGTTTATTATGCAGCAAGTGCTCGTGAACGAGTAGTCATTGGACAATTCAGTTCAAGGTCGAACTTGTACTTTTCGTTTTGTCTCCATCAGTCCAGCAAATCTTCAGTAAAAGTCAACTATCATTTTACTGTCGATCGTAATGAATTTATAATTAAATTATTACTTGACATTGGCAAAAATGGCTCAATTTAGTAGCTAATTGCCAGCATCAAAAAAGAAGAAGGCTAATAAAATTAAAAAATTGCAGTGGTGCCAGAACAAGACGTGCGTACCACGCAGTCCGTCGCCGGTGCCTCGCAACGGCGGCTGGGGGCCGTGGAGCGAGTGGAGCGAGTGCTCGCGTACGTGCGGCGCCGGCGTCTCCACGCAATCACGCGAATGCAACCAGCCAGAGCCATTAAACAATGGCAACTACTGCATTGGTGATAGGAGCCGGTCAGTAATACACACAGACTTAGTACTGATTTTACCACGTCTTCATCTCCAGGTACTATCAGAAGGTACCGCTCAGGATAGTTTATAGTTTTCATATACTTTCACGCGTAACGAAGAAGTACTCTCTCGTCCGCCCCGCAGTATTTCATGAAGCAAAGTTCAGATGCAGTTGCTCACTAAACATGCATCCAAACCACCCAAAAAAAAACAACAATTTGCGTGTTCGGCTGGAAATCGATCATAGGATCCGCGACTAAGTAAAACAAGCGAAACATCTAAATCGTCTAGTTACTTGATGTTGTCTGTCGTACCCGTAGGATAGTGCGATACTTAATTACCTTACTAGAAATAACTATTATTTTAGTGAAACTTCTTTTCGCGTGACGAGAGTAAAATTTAAAGGCCAAATTTGAGATGATTGAGATGATGATTTTCGTTTCTGTTATTTTATATTATTTATTTATATTTATCAATTATACTTTATAATGGTTTATATACTGAGCAGTTATTTTACAGTGAGAAATATTATTGTTAATGCATGTTTATTTATTTTTATTTTAATAAAATTTTCAATATAATTTATGTTATTATCTGCCTCGTGTATTTATTTGCACGTGTCCTGTTTTGTATAGGAAATATAATACCTTTTTACTTGGGTATGATATTATAAACAAGTACAAAAATATAACATGTAAAAATAAAACATAACGTTACAGAATATGCAATTCATGATGAAAATGTATTGTATGAAGTAAAACGGAGAAATTAGGTATTTGTTACCGTTGAAAAATGGACTTGGAACGTAACGATCTTGAAACAGACTACAATAGTTGTAAAATTCAATACTCCAATTGACTTACAATATTTATTTATATATTTGTAATTTATTAAATACTAAAAATTACAAACATAAGTTTTGCTAAGAGAAGGTTTTTGAAAAACGATATCATTTATTATTATACTACTTGAGCATGTAAATAGTGATTTGCAATTTCAATGAATTCCTGTCTACGACGAGACTCGCATTAAGAAAACGGTTTATAACTACCCTTCTAACGTGATACAAACTGCAAAACATTCCTATTCTTGTTTTTACTGCGACTTCGTTTTGCTTATAATAATCAAATTACAAATCAAAGTAGCTAAAAATCAAAGAGAATAAATAAATGTCTGCTTACATTGCAGGTACAAAGTGTGCAACACAGATCTGTGTCCTATCAACGAACCAACTTTCAGAGAGGTACAATGTTCTAAGTACAACAACATGACTTACAACAATGACACCATTACGGAATGGATACCGTACTTCGATCAAGGTTAATAACTTAAATACCCAAAGCATCCATTACGCTTACGTTTTTTTAATGGCAAGGCAGAAATTACACTAACGTTGTTGTCAATTTATATTTTATTATATTTATAGATAAACCATGCGAGTTACAATGCGTGCCCCGCAACCGAAACGATGTGGAGATGCTGGGCGGATTTGTAGCTGACGGCACGCCATGTAAACAGAACCTTGGCGCCAGAGATATGTGTATATCAGGTGAAATATATTTGTTGTTTACTCAATCGTTTGATATTGTTCCATATATTCTTAAAATATAGGCGCCAGGCAAACAGTTTTACAAAACATAACCTGGAACATATATATCATCATTCTGCAGTCTTTAACGATGAGTTATTGTCTACTATACCTCAATGTCAATGTGCAGTATTGCAGCTTCTCCCGTAGACCGTAGATGTCAAAATTGGTCGGTGTCTTTGGAATCCACGTTGAAGTTAATAAGTTAATGAAAATACTTCTAATTATGGCGTTAAAACATTTCATCACTTCATCATCATCTTCATCTTCATCATCAGTTCATTTACTTTAAGTTTTTTCTAAACAATACAACAATAATTATAATACGGAATAAAATGTATATCCAGCGCAAAGGCTGCTTTTTTGTATGCAGGCTGCAGACGCTGCCTTTTTTTTCATGGGGGAAATGCGTAACGCATACCCGCCTTCACGGGGGAAAGACGGGTTATGTCGGACTTGCACCGACTAAAACCCCACGGTGTTCCGCCATCGCCGCATGTTGGCAGGGCTACGGAAACGTTCGCGCACACATCTGCGACCCCACCGGCGCTGGCCGCCTACCATCGGCGGCCCCTCCGATCCTTGGGAGAGAACTGCTGCTCTCCTGTCTCCTTCCCAATAAGGCGCGCCGGAACACACGACGCACTTTCCAGCACGGCCCCCTTTGTGCGCTCAACGAACCCCCCCGAATCCGCCACGCGGAGGCCACGGGGCCAGGAGACTTACTCGAAAGCATCAGTCTTCCCTGCAGCGGATATGGTCTGCGGCTCCGCCCCCGACCACATTTCGGCCGCGGAGGAGTAGCGACACAGGCATCGCGGCCCCACCACCGCCGCATCTACGGTACGGCCCCACCAAAGTCGCGGGGGACAGGGAGAGAGGCAAAGCAACACCTACACTCCTCTTCCTCCGCGACTCCACCTCGGCTGCGAAGGGCAGGGATGTTACAATGAATATAAATAAATGAATGACATCGTCGAGATCTGATGGCATACGAGCTGTGCCGCGCGGTTTTACCCGCGTAAAAAAGCCTCGCTGAGCTGAGCATTCACAGTTCGGCTTTTCGCGGTAATGTTCGGTTCTCAGCATATATTCTCGGTGATGTGAATGCTGTTAGCCATTTTAGCTTTTACAGCTTCGTCGGATTCTGTGCTCGCGCCTGTATCTATATTACAGAAGTAAGATAAGATTTGTTGGCAGGTGTATGCTATAAGGTGGGTTGCGACTGGATCGTCGACTCTGATATGGAGGAAGACGCATGCGGTATATGTGGTGGCAACGGTACCGCTTGTAAGACTGTGCTTGGCATTTACAATAAAGACACCACAAGGCAATCCGGCTTCAGCGAGGTGAGTAATTTATTTCATAGAACTTTTAATATGCACTTTGTCAATGCTGTCCAAAGTTGAACAATCAAATGCCATGTCACTAATCAAACATCAGTAATTCTAGAATTGTAGGAATTAGAGAATTTTGAGTTTAGAATTATGCCTTAGAAGGTTGCCAGTATTGAGAAATTACAACACGTCGTTTTATTGTATTGTAAAACAAATTTATTAATGTTGTAATAACGTCTTAAACAGGTCGCAGTCATACCAGCCGGTTCGAGAAATGTTAAGATTGAAGAGAAAGTCAGCCCCGGAAACTACATATCCATTAGAAGCGCAAAATCTAGAAGGATGTATCTTACCGGAGCTCGGTGAGACAAATATTTTTTTTTATTCATTGACTATAATTTTGATGTGAACCATTTTTTTTTAATTACATAAACTACTCCTGGAGTTTGATTGGATTTTAAAAAACATCAAATATATTAATTATATCATAGAGAAATTCAATATATGTAATTTAACTGTGATCGCTTCAATAACAGAAACGCCACTGTATCGGAGTACTTCGTGGCGGGAGCCCCAGCGATCTACGAGAGAGATCGAGACTGGGAAAAAGTACGAATTAGTGGACCTCTTGCTGAAGATATAAAAGTTTTTGTAAGTAGCTCTATTTTCAATTTTTGAGACAATTAATAACTGCACACAATATGTTTTATAATTGCAAATAAGGTGGTTATATTATATTTTCCAAATTAATTTAAATCGACGTGGTGGATGTCAAAAAATCTAGTTTCGTCTCTTGGCAAAGGTGGCTAAAGAATATTGTTACTACCTAGTTTTAGAAGAGCACCGCCCGCCTTCCCATAGTATCGTGCACCAACTAACTAACACCTATTTATCTCTATTTATCAATTTTTTTAAAAAACGATGCCCCACAGTAGGATTTCTCCTGTGTCGTGGGTACGTTTTACAGACATAAATTCCACATGCACAAACCACCCAGACCCGGAACAACTATCTTTAGGCCATACAAATATTTGTCTAAAAAATTCTCAATTATTTTCTTTAGATACTGATGCTTACCCATTTTATTTGTGAGTAACAAGTAATAACAATAAAAAATCTCATTCAGTTTTGCCGCTCCCAAAATAATTTCGTAGTTCATTGAAATATATTCTGTGCGAGAATCGAAACGGCGACAAATAGCGCAGAAGGCGACCAATCGCTTAGCCACGGCAGGTTTTTCGCTTATTTTTTCCGATTCCACCAGATTTGTTTCATCTGGTAAAATTAAACACCGATAGGTGTCCGGCAGAGTAGAATAGCACCTACCTCTTTCCTACCGAGGTGTCGTAAGAGGCGACTAGGGTATATACTGTATTTTACGGACACCTTTATTCGTGCAAAATAAAATGCAACCATAAAATGCAATGCGGTGACTATACTGCTTGTGGGAACGCAATGGGAATAAGATTTTTTTCACGACGTGGTTCGCCACCCGTTACGTCTCGCTGCTCGCGATGGTGAAAAGTGGGCTACGTGTGTGGTCTCTGCCTACCCCTTGTAGGGGGAAAAGGCGTGACTGTATGTATATATGTATGGTAAAATTAAAAAACGAATGATGATGATGATTTCTTATAACATGCTGCTCACGTAACAGCAACGAATCTTCGGCGGCAAGCACCGCAACCCAGGGGTGACGTACCAGTACACGGTGGACCAGAAACAGCTGCGGCGACGCTTCTCGTACCGCGTGTCGGACTGGTCGGCCTGCTCCGTCACCTGCGGCGATGGGTACATGCGCCGGTACTACGAATGCGTCGACGAACACAACCGTACGTACTGGCTGTTTATAATGTCGACAATTATTTACAAGGTTTGTTATTAAAAAGCTTATTGCGCGAAATGTAATAAAACTAGTTACCAATGATTACCATTGAAGAGTGATTGGTGACAAGAAATTACTTGAACCGCAATATGTATTTCATTTACCATTAGCGAGATAAACTTTTTGATATCAATATATAATATTAAACCTTTTCAGAGACAAACACAGTAAGTACATTTATTTTTATTACGTTCTACTAATGTGAAATTATATAGGTATGTCGGTAGCTATATCTACTTAAGAAAATATATACTATTCATTTGGCATTGCATAACCTTAATAAAAACCTAAACTTATTATATTCGTTTTAGTACATGGCTTAAATAACAGCTTGTTTTTAAAAACTTTTTTTTTTATTATTTAATGTATTGTTAGCTGTACATCTAATAACGAACGAAAGTACAATAATTTGAATGCTTAGCACACATTGGTCTTCATTCCCATAACTCACAATTTTCGATTTTCAACCATGACAACAACTTCCGAATACTATCGAAAGCTATCAACCGCGCATGAGACTTTTTAATGTGACAAGCGTACGCTCAGTCACACAGACGCTCGTCCTTACCAATCCGTGCCCGATCTAACACTTAAGTAAAAAAAATTGTAGTAGGCTTGGATGCAGTGTCGAAAACACGAGGACGAACAGAACATAACTAGACCCAAAAAAATATGAAATTTATGAAATTGTGAAAATTTGTGATTTTGACCAAATGTTGCCTCTGGCTTGCATTTGAAAACAAGACCCGCGGCGCAGTACTCAGGTACGCTGCTACTGGACCACGCGATCGTGACCTAAATTATCCGTATAGACCCTTAGTTCCCAGAGTGGTCCAGGTGGACCCACAGGGGTCCACGGGAGACTCGACGGGGGTCTACGTTGGCGTAACAAAAATGGGTTAGTTATTTATAGTTCTGGGAATATGGTAGAGAAGTAGCTGCAGGGTCCACCAGAGCCAGTTAAATTTTGAAAAGTGGAAGAAAAGTGGTCTATGAGAAAAAAAGTCTGGGAACCTCTGGTATACACCTGTCAGCGGTGATGAGAACGACAAAATTATTGACCGAAAAGAAGAAACGTTCCAAGTTTCTTTCGCCTGTACTTCCCACGGACCACCTCTTTAAAAAACTGAAACAAAAAACTCAATTTTTGTGTGTCGCACAATAAGAAATTTTCTATTTTTTCCTACTAGCAGTAGGTACTGTGGACTTTTGGACTAGTTAGACAGGTTATTAAAATACTAATATAGGTATGTAATTATAACAGAATCAATAAAAACTGTGTTTAGTAAAATCTTTTTGTTGGTTGTTGGCAATCTATGTCCTGCCCATGTAAAAGTTTTCAATATATATCAAAGGTTCTTCATTGCAATTTAACATAAATTCTGATCAATAGCTTTATTAGTTTTAGCAGGCAGACAGACAAAATAAGTACTTACTTCCATTTTATATATACACACATACAGTCACGCCTTATTCCCATATAAGGGGTAAGCAGAGGCAACACATGTAGCCCACTTTTCTTTCACTTTTAAAACGAGACGAGACCGGTGGTGAACCAGGTCGCCGCCATTTCGGTACGAGACCATAAATATATATGTATGTTAATATGTAAATCCAATGCGCAGGAGTGGTGGAGCAGTCGCAATGCTACCACATCGAGCCGCCGCGGCACGAGGCACTTATGCAGCAGTGCCGGCCGACCGACTGCGATCCTCCCCCCGAGCCCTCTGCCTACACGCACTGGTGGGTCGGAGCATGGAACCCCTGCTCTACGCCATGCCACATGCCTGTACGTATCCACACATCTAAGGGCGAGGCCAAACAAGCCTAATTTTGTGAGTCACGAATCGCCTTATTTACGCTGCATTCGGTTTCATGTAAAAGCGAATTTTGTACTACACAGCGACTGAAAGTGAGTTCTGCCATTTGTATGTAAAAATGAATAATCGACTCAAAATACGCGACCGACAACCCAGAAAATTACGGTCGTTTGGCCTTACCCTATGTATCACAAATGCGAATACGACAATGACGCGAATTGTATTTGCTTCGGCCTTTCTACAGTCCACTTTGAACATAAACCTCCCCCAAATTGGGAGGATTTGCCGTTTTCGACATTCTGATAGGCGATCGCAGCACCAGGCACCTGGCAGCTTAAATGCTGCCGCTTGTCGCTGGAATGGAGAATCTGCCGGAGGCCATGTTATTTTCCGTCATTTTTCTAAGTTGAAATTTACGTTAATTCTCTCACGCCGACCCTGTGCTTTCTTAGTTAAATTATAAGATAGATTTTTGTTATCATTATTATATTCAATATATATATTAATAAAATTAGTGGACCTCTCTTAATCAAATCATGATTATATATTGTATCTTGAACAATATTTATGAACAATATTAATAACTCATTTATGTCACTATAAAAAAATATATAATTCCACAGGGCGAAGAGGCGACGAAACAACGAAGCGTTTACTGCGTGGACAAGTTAACGAATAACGTCATACAAGATTCAAAATGCGACATGGCTATTAAACCAATAAGCATTATTAAATGTGCAGATGTACCGGCGTGCTAGAATGAAACGAAGAAATTATAGCTATATGGATTACAGAGAAACATCTGAAAGATGGTCTAACCTCATATGTACTCGTATATAAAAAACGAACGAATTGTTAAAGTTCAAAAGATGGGTATAAAACAATTGGTGGACGATAGATTGAAAAGATTGAAGAAAAGATTGAAGATAACAGCACACTGAGAGGTGCCGATTACGTAGAACGTGAATAAGTTGAACAAAAAAAAATTTTTAAGTGCAAAGCTTCGGGACGTAATAGCTGAGTGAACAATTTACACTTGTGAGTGATTCAAAGCAATCGGTTTGTGTATGTTTTATTTTGAAAGATAATGTATGTAGTAACCCATCGAGCAAACATATGCACTTACACGTAAGTCCTCGAATAAGATCACTTTGTGACGTGCGAATCTCGCAGGTACATAATGCTCTGCAATTACCACTTACTGCCATATTAAATAAGTGACTTCTAGTTTTAACATAGTCTTCGCTTAGTCTTAACGGATATGAATATTTTAAAATTTTGTAACATCAGTATTAATGTGGTGTATGTATTCCTTTGAAGTATATAATTTAACGGGACGTGAAAGTCTTAAGTGCCTATAGACGCGACAATGTAACAGGACCGTTTCGAAGTTTCTTATTTTTTAAGTCAACATAAATTTGGAACTCCCCTCTCAAGATCGAAGTGCAAATCCGTAGCGTCCAATACTTATGTAGTGTAACGGGTTATAACTGATCTAATGGTCACAACTTTACCCTAAATTAAATAATACGTCATCAAAGTTCCAATACGATATTTTTATGATATTGTGACAGTAAGCATGTTAATATTCCGACAGCATTATCGGCGCTAGTTTTTGTAGTGTTTAGATCCTTTTTGTCAACAAATAACTGTATTCAAAACTTAAATAAAAAAAAGTCTCTATTTTGAACATTGATTAAAAATTAATTAGTAACTTAAAACGACGTCTATAGTTCAAACGGGCCTGTTAGATTGTCATTGTCGCGAATATAGATACAATAAAATAAAATTTTTGGACCAAAAATATTTTTAATTCAAATTCACGTTGCCATAAACACGATTACTGCCAATATGACACTTGTATTATAAGTACATTATAAGGCCTATGTTTAGATAATACTAATAATAACTGCAGAATTCATATTTTTATACAAATGAATTGCTGTAGATCACAATAAATATCATAATAACAAGATATTTATTGTGGTTTTGTAGGAGTAAGCAACTAGTCAGAGTGTTGAGCACCTGTTCTCCGTTGACGTAGATCGTCACTTTCAGTTATTGATATGCATTCGTATTGTGTTAAAATGTGTTGTCATAAACGTTTATAACATTTTATTGAACCCATTACTTGATTTTAAATAAGACTAATTTGTATGTATAAAAATAATGAATTTCTAAAGCAACGCGTAATGTGTAAATTAGCGTAACGAGGTCAGGGGATGGATTATCCTGCGGGATATCCATTGATGCTTCCCAGACAAAAAGAGATGGCTCGCTCTTTCTCCCGCGTTGTCAGAGCACCGCGAGCAAGTTTTATTTTTTATTAAACAAAATGTGTACCCTGTAAATTAACAATGACAGAGTTATAAAGTATGAGTAACTTTGATTCGCATCTTTATTTTGGTTCGTTACATTTTTCTATTATATTTTCAGATATTTAGAGAAAACCCTTAAAATACAATAGAGACCTTTTGAGAATTAACATGCTCTATGCAACTTTTCCAAATTAAAAATATAGATGAATTCAAATTAAATATAGTTATAGTACAAGCCTAAGCCAGGGGAGCCCTCTCCAACTATAGCACCTAGTTACGTTTATAAATGCGTCTGGAATAAATATGCGGAAAATATTTATTAGTAACAGTGTTGTTTGTGTCCTCATTATTTTTAACTGACGAAGCATAATTATAACACTAGTAGTATTTTTATTTATCGTACCTAACTATAGATTATTAGGTATAAAAATCTAAATGATGGTTCCTGATGTTTCAGTTCTAAGATTCATCAGTGAATAACTCGATCGATTGATACACAATTTTAATTTCATGAAAATTATTAAACTAACCTGTAGTTACGATGTTATATTTTATAATTTTATTATCTTACATTACAATTACAGTACGCTGTGACTTTTTAATTTCAATTGTGTATTTAATTAATGATCGGAATAAAATCATACATTGTTTTATAAATTCTTTTATTTACCCTTATTTAAAATATTAATAATATTTTTTTTATAATCTATGATATGATTATGATTTCCTGACCCTAATTCGTCCAGTGATATCTTGCAGTCAACCACCAAAAATTTTCAACGTGCAGAACATTTAAATGTGCCGTATAAAGTTGAGTGAGTGGGATACTGGTGGGGTAGGTTTTTTATGCAGGAATCCGCCTAGATAAGTACTACCGCAATGCCAGTTATTCTGCCTTCAAGCACATGCTTCCACCACAAGTGTTATAGGCAGGCGTGACACTTACCATCAGGTGAACGACTTGTTCGTCACTTAGGTGGAGAACAGAAGCGATTTCTCATCTTCACTTTTCAGTGTACAATTTAACGCTTATACGATAAGATCGAAAGGTTTAGATGCAAGGTCAAAGACATAACGAGTGCACTAAGTAGGGAAAGCAGAGGAGGCAAGCTTCGTGCAATGTGCGCTCCAGCACTTAGACTTCACTCACGGACACAGAATCTCTAATCGTGCGCTTTGCGGACAGACGGACGTACGATTACTAACAGAAATGGAGCATAAAAAGAAAACTTAATATAACTGCTCAGTCAGGATGTTGTAATTCCTCTTTAAACAGTGAATTCACATTTTTACACTAACCATTGTTTCGGAAAGGTATAAAACAGCGAATTTTGTAATACGTCATTATACGAGTAACTAGTAGGTATTACTTTTATTCCTGTATTATTTTTCTGCATCACTTTTTTTACTAGCTAGTGCTAGGTTTACGGCCATAGGTAAGTATAAAAAGTGAATTACATACATGAGCTCACCTTCAGTACTCTATTTTGTGGTGACAGTCTTACAACAAAACAATATAGGCTCGAGTTCGAATCCAAGACCCGGAACTCGAAACGCAACATGCACACAAATAAGTTTACTTAAATACAGATAGATTTTGACATTCATAAGAGATTTATACAAGCCTAAACTAAACTGAATAAAGAATTTTGAGTTTCACTTGACACAATCATAATTTGCAACACCGAACATTGAAATTATAGCAAATTATATAGCAACTGAAAAATTATAAAGGACTCTTAGACCCGATTTCACCGAACGCTTTGGAAACCAAGTTTAATAAAACCACGTTTTACTTAACTGAGTTTAAATGTATCATTTGATCTCGGTTTTCGTCTAACCGATTTCACAGGCTCCATTTTGATAGCGTTGAGAAAAACGAAGTTTCCACGAAATATCGTCACAATCTTAAACAAAAACTCGATGTATTTTATATTTTGCGGAATCAAACAGCCTGTTTTTATGCATAGGCTACAAACAATAAACTATACCAATTAAAAATAGTTTTTTTGTTTACATAGTTGTGCAATCGACAATAACAGTTAAACGTCGAAAATTGGGCGTTCAGAATTTGAACCGCGTTTAGCTTTAATCGGGTTCAGTTGATGTTGGTGAAATGCAAACAGTAGCATTGATTTCAGTTAAACGCTTAAACTTCGTTCAGCTTGAACTGATTGCGTTTATTTTCAACGGTGAAATCCGTCCCTTACTTCCCGACCCGACCCGAATCCCTTACTTACTAATAAGTAGCATACTAGCGGTAGGATTCCTGTGCAGGAATCCGTCTAGGTAGGTACCACCCCAAGGCCAGTTATTCTGCCGTGAAACAGTAGTGTGCATGTTTAGTGTGTAATGTTTTACTGTGTTTAAAGGGCACTGTGAGCTAGTGTAATCACTGGGCCTATGAGACTTAAGAACTGATGTCTCAGGGTGATCGGCGCAGTGTGGTGTCACAAAGAAAAGTTCTAGGTGACACAGAATTTGTTATTGGCAGACGTTGCACTTACCATCAGGTGGACGTTTTGCTCGTTCCATCACTTTATCCAATAAAAAAAAGAAAACACTTCAAAGAAAAAATTACTGTGTTTCGGTTTTAAGGGCACTGAAACACAATATAGGCTCTATCGTAATCACTTCGCATATGAGACTTAGAACTGATATCTAGTGAGTGACGGGTGCAGTGTGGTTTCACACTGAAATTTTCTGTGTCTTGCTTGTCTCGTCGCTTTATCCCATTGGGAAATGGGGGATATTTCTCGGTTACGCTCAGTTAGAATGAGTAAGCTGGGAACTTGTAGATACAAACTTAAGTTAGTTCTTCGCGTCTACTCTCACTGCGACGAGTACACGTGCACTTGATTCGTGCTTCTAAATTTAGTTCCATATACGCTCACGGGGGCGCTGCTCATGTTTTCAGTCAAAATTTCTCGATGTGATAACTTAAACCTTACTGTTCGAAAGTTAAAAAAAATCGTGCTGGAGCTACTGGATAGCAGTGGACCATAACAAACTGTATGTCGCGTCGAATCATATTATAACTACTCACTTAAATCACAGTAAAAACTGCTACACAAACGTATAACTTAATATATACGATTGGGAAAAAAAACAAGTCATTATTTTAAATAATTATATACTTCACTTCCATTTTTCTCGAGCAAGAAGATTCTTATAAATTAAATCACATGAATCTATTTTAGCTTCAAACAAATAATTTATGACAGTAATTATCATTTCGTAAAAGATAAATTTGCAATATCAAAATCGTAAATTTGAATCAAAGATATTAAAAAGAATCGACATACAAATTTGCAATTAAGATAATTTCAATTGTTAATTAGAGGATCAAGGAACTACTTGGGCCAATACATTGTTATCCCGTTCCACTTCCGGATTCCTTCGTTACGAGGGCTTCCGAAGAAACATCAAAACGAATATTTTTCTTTTTATTTGGATGTTTCTGAAAAAAAAGAGAATATGATTAAAAAATAAACAGCAGAAAACAAAGTATGGTCGCATGTAATTGGTTTTTTTTTTCAATATTTGTAGCAACAGTTGTAAGTTTTATGCAATAGTTAAAATAACTTAATATTTAGGTATAAATATTACATGATATTTATGTAATTTTTAATAATAAGTAGCAGATACTTTGAATTGTGTAAGAACATCGGCAGTAAAGTGACTGTTTACTTTTATTGGTGATTTGTAGGACTGATACAAAACGAGAAGCACGATCTCAGTAATGAATTTAATTTTCCGATCACTACACAATCACGAGCTTTTGCTGTACGATACACTATCAATATCATAAACTCAAAATATACCCACAATAACAAAATTCAATATAAAACGTAGGCGAGTAGAGTAGTCGAGTTATTAAATTATTAAAAAAAATTAAAGATCAATTACGTGTAGACGTAATTGACGTGAAATTGACCTGGCGTGAAAAAAAAACAATATTACAATGAAAGTTCTAAAGTAATTCGTTCGATCCTACTACTACACATGAAATGGAAAACCATGTTCTTTAGTTGATTGTAAGGTTTTTGTTTCTGGCCTCATAGTTTCTTCTTCTTCTTTTATTTCTGGCCTCTTTCAATAGAATTCTGTCCATGTCGAAACAGTCGCGAGAGTGACAATAGAAAATTCAAAATATTCGTATGTCGGAGTCAGTCACGAGAGTGACAATAGATAATTCAAAATGTCGTTCACAGTAAAATGAAAGTTGACTTTTACTGAAGATTTGCTTGACTGATGGAGATAAAAATAAAAGTACAATTCTGGTCTTAAGTTGAATTTTCTTATCACTGTACACTTTTACAAGCACTTGCTGCTTAAAAAACTATCAATATTAAACATCAAAACTCAAAATATACAGAAATCAGAAAGTTCAATTAAAACACTACCGTCACTTTTCGCAAAAAGCCAAAAGTCGCCTTATAGTTTCATTGGTCTCTGACAGTGTAAATAAACTTACATACGTATATTGTGAACGTACGAGTGCGACGTGCTTTTGTATTTGTATGTTGCCAATAATGTTCTGCACTATCTAGTGACTTGTCGAAAGATTTTTACATTGATACAACAGCAGTTTGAATAGTGTTTTAGAATGTTATGGGTGATTTCTAAGATTCGCGAAGATTTCGATTGAGATCATCGGAGGTTTTCTTAAGAGGAGCCGATCAAAGGAGATAGGAGTCATAACATCCTTCGTACTTTTTTTGAACCACTTTAATATGTGAAGTAATGATATTTGAAGCTCTATTCCATAAATTACGCCTTTTTCCCATATAATGGGTAGGCCAGAGGCAACTCACGTAGCCCACTTTTCGCCCTAGCGGGAAACGAGACGTGACGGGTGTTGAACCACGTCGCCGCCTACCAAAGTATTCTATTCTATTCTACTCTGTCGGACACCTATCGGCTCTATTTGCTCGGGATAAAAAGTCCAAAAGGGTGATCATCCCCAGCAACTAAAGTATTTTGGAACAATTAAACAGTCACTTTTGAATGTAATTTTTTTTTTATTATTACTCTTACTCTACATTTTTGGTTCAACTCGCAAAGACGGTAGTAGCGGCTTAGGCGTAAAAGTCAAGGGCCTGGAGGAACCTTGGCTACAAGGCTATAAGTGATGGTAGTGAATTGTTCTAACAAGTAAGCATGCTCGATGATCTTGAGTCTATATTGTCATACCCAATATTATCAAACGCCTTTGCTACATTGAAGAGTGCCCTAGTGCCTGCCATGCAATACATTTTTATTTCATGACTTGACTAATCTGTAATGTGTAGATCATAGTTTGCTACATTTCCCTTATGAAACAAATAATCCCCAGTAAGAAAAAACAACTTAAGAAACATACAATATAAAAAATATCATTACCTTATCTTTGTTCTTGGGATCTGTGTTTCTGGAGCGTTCTTTCTCTAGATCAGTATGTAGGATAGCCAACTCAGAAGTGAGTTCAGCCTGTACACCACGAAGACGCTCCACCTCCATCAAAACCTCTGCCTTATCCTTCACTATTAAATAATAATACTATATAATAAATACCATGTGGTGGCAGTATAAAATAATTCATTACATCGAAAACAAAATCCATTTTTCCATTGAGCTGCCATCGAAAGAACTCGAAAGTACTAGGATAATAGTAAGTTTAAGGAAATCTGTACGCCGTAATAGGGTAACATAAATTAAATGGAGAAGAAAACGTATTTTGAATTTGTCTGGTTTGGGGCAATATATATATTTTTGGTGATGTAAATTGCTGTTAGCCTTCTCGGCTTTTACAGCTTCATCGGATACTGTGCTCGCGGGCCAGGGGCTCGCGGGCCAGGGGCCCGCGTGCCAGGTTTGGTTTGACCCAAACATAAATACATAAAAAAAAACTCTTACAAAAACCTCGAAGTTCGGACTGTGTCGCGTTCGCTGCCTGCTTTGCGATTTCGAAAATCTTAAATATTTTAAGTCGTCTAATGACCGTCCGAGGGAGGCTGCGCGCGTCCATTCGGACTGTCGACTTGTGGGTATCTCTGGGCGGTGAGAACCGCCCTGGAACACGGGTGAATCTTGTGTACGCGGTGTGATTATTGACTATTGCGCGCCGCTCTCTACGGCGGTCGCGCGTCGTGGTGCGTGTTATATTAAAGCTATTGACTGTGTGTACAGTGTGGCCTGGATCGTGACTGACGGTATCGTGGTCAGGAAGAGCTGAGACGTCCGTGTCTAGCACGTTTTGCGGGCGACGTTTGCGTTCGGTCGCGTTTCTGTTTGGTCGGTAATTTGCTGCTTTAACCACCAGCTGGTTTGAATGAACCGCGGCTTTTTTGAAAAACCGCCGTGATAATTCTCTGAAGTGTTCAGAGATTAAGGCCATTTCACAGTCGCTGTGAAGATCTACATTGCGTTGATACCAACCGGCTCCGGTGGCAGTTCGCAAGAATCGATTTTGAACGCTCTGTAACTTCTTTAATTGCTTGCCCGTCGCGTGAGCAAAAGCGACGCAAGCATAGTCCATTACGGGTCATATACAAGTCTTATAGAGGCGAAGTTTGTATCTTAAGCACATTTTGCTTGAGGAGCAAGTTAATGGGTATAGACGGCTTGAGATAAAAGCCGCTCTATTGCGTATGTTTTTAATGTGTGCAGCGGACGACATCGCTGCGTCTAAAGTGACCCCGAGGTATTTGACGCTCTTTTCCCAGGGAATAGGGCGTCCGAACAGGGTGATCGTGCCTAGCTGATTGTTGCCGATTGGGTGACATCGTCTAGCGGGCTTTGGTGTGCCCCTCGAGAAGTATATCGCTACACTATTCTCGGGGTTTACCTCTATTCTCCATTTCCGGAACCATTCGCCTAGGCGATCGGCTGCGGCTTGGAGTTGAATCGTTATGCGGCCCTTGTGCTTGTCGGTATAGTACAAGGCCGTGTCATCTGCGAAAAGCGCAAGATTGACTTTCGGGTCTCTAGGAATATCGCTAGTAAATGGCGAGAAAAGGAGTGGGTACAGGCAGGAGCCCTGAGGGACACCCGGTCGGAGAGAAGGCTCGTATGATGTTCAAGAGTCTGTCCGGCACTTTAGTGTGATACAACTTGTAATACAAGCCGTCGTGCCAGACTTTGTCACATGTCTTTGCGACATCGAAAAATAAGGCCCCTGTGCCTACAGGCTTAGCGCGGTCGTTTAAATTCTCTAAAATGTGCTCCGTTAAGCGGTGCACTTGATGAGTACACAAGTGTTCGGGGCGAATGCCGAACTGCTCGTCTTGAAGAATATTATTTGTAAGGACATAGTCTTTTAATCGACTGAGTATAATTCGCTCATAAATCTTAGCCATCGAGTTGAGGAGACTTATTGGGCGATAATTAGACGGAATGTTCCTAGGCTTATTAGGATTCGGAATGCCTATAACGTCGGATTACTTCCGTTAAAAATACTGACTAACAGACATAATAACGGCGTAGTTAGACATTTCATCACCCTGTTGTTTATGCCGTCGAGGCCGGCCGCGGATCGGTTTTTAAGATTTTTGACTATCGTAGTGACTTCGTCGAGTCACTGGAGGCAGTGGTTCGCCCACTGGTGGTATTGCAGCCCTGCGTTCGAGTTCCGCGGCCATTTGGGGCAATGACTTTCTGAGTAAGTGTCGCGTAAAAATTTACAAAACAAATAATTTTAAAGTTTTGTATGGACGTTATTATTATTCAATTTTGTCATTAAAGCTTCACTTTTGTGTTTATCAGATCAGAGTAGCATGGGTAGGTGGCGGGACGTTATACCAATTATGAATAACGTTGTATATACAAACCCGAACCAGACAAATTCAAAATACGCCCAATTAAATTTATGAGTTCATTGCCTCGATCAGCTGTATAACAGGGTAGTCACAAATAAGTTGTAAGCAAATTCTTCAAGTCGACATATCTCTTACAGGCATGCTACGAGGCTCATTATGTTTTTGGGGCATATACACATCGTCCTTAAGCCCAGCCTGCCGGGATGTATAGGACCTTACAAATGACCTTATATATATATTTGGCGTAATTATTACTAAGCATAATTATTTACTCTAGCAGTGATTGGGAAGAACCAGCAACAGTCATTCATAAATAAACAATAACAATTATACAAAAAATTAATTAATTTATATAAGAACTCACTCTCTCCTTGCCCCAGAATATTACACAGCTTTTTGTTTCTTAATTTAACAGTATGAAGTTCCTGTTTCAATGTAACTATTTCCTCTTGCAATGTTGCTATTTCTTGGTTTTTTCTTTCTAAAGCATCAGCAAATTGTACCCTTGTTATTACTTCATCTGACACAGTTTGTTGATTTTTAATCCTATCAATTATTTTATCTTTTAACAATTCATTTTTAGTCTCATCTTTAATTCTTTCAAAAAATTCTGTATCTTTATCTGGAGATTTTTGTTCTTGAACTACATTGTCATCTTGAGTGACTGCAAGGTAATAAAAGTGTTATATTCATGAACAAAATGAAGCATTTAAAATAAAAAAAGTGCATTTACATTTTGAATCTTCAGTAGCATTCACCATATCATTAAATTGATCTAAACTCATAACATTTTTCTTCTTTAATTTCTTATTGCTTATTTTCGCTATTTGCTCTGTCTTTTTTTCTGTATCTGCCACCTTCTTGAGATGCGTATAGACATCTTTTTTTTCTTCATAATCAAGTTTAGATAAAAGAATAGCCTGTAATCCATAAAATATTTGATAATTATTAAATTTGTACAAGTAATGCAAAGTCTCTTCTGTAAGGAATATATCATTGCTGTGTGACTAATTGTAACATACGGAATTGAAATTGAAATTAAAAAAACTGCTACAGCATTATGCTGAGTTGTTAGCCATTTCATTGCTGCAATCCAACATATATTTGTAAACTTTTGTCTTTGTTATAATTATCATTATATTTATGTTGTGTTGTAGTTGTCTTTCTTTATTTAAATGGACTATGTTAGTAACTTGATCAATCGCAAGCAAAAATATGAAACAACACTTTTGCAGATACAAAATTGAAAGTCATTGCTGCAATTGCAACTTTCATGACCTCCTGGCCTAGTAGTACTCTGAGTACTTGACAACTAACTTGGGGATTGGTTTGAATCTCAAACAGAACTTATATTAGTCAAAAAACACAAATTTTAACTTTAAGGTTTGGTTGTATTAGTCGGTCTTTTTTTGGTTTTTGGTCTGTATTTCTTACATCCTAGTCTACCCCTGACATTATCACATCAGTGTTACACTGGCACCAGTAGTTTAGTAAGAGTTATTACCTCTGTGTTTTGCATATACTTTCATCATTTTCTAATATACACTCGGCGTCAAAAAATCGCACATCCGAAAAAAATAATTTAAATACTATTTTAACACAACAGGCCAATGGCAATGTTGTGGTTTGAGAGTATCATTCGAAAGGTAATTTCATTAGCTTTCAGGAATTTTAATTGAATTTTACTTTTATAACGAGACGAAAGAGAAATTAAAGAAAAAGACAGGGTATGTACAAATTTGCAAATTAATAATTTAAAAAAAAACTTAATAAATCCAAAAAAAGTTCTTAAAACCTAGTGTTACCCCCCCTTGCCTTGATAACGGCTTCCATGTGATCTTTCATGGACCTTACAAGGATCGCAACAGCCTCTTGGGATATTTGTTCCCACTCTTCAAGTACCGCATCTTGGAGCTCTTGAAGAGTGACTGGAGCTGGATCTCGAGCTCGCACGCGCCGTTTTAGGTCATCCCAGAGATGTTCTATTGGGTTAAGGTCTGGACTTCGTGCTGGCCAATGCATAACAGGGATATCGACCTCCTGTAAATAATCCCGTACAATAGCCACAGTGTGGCAACGAGCATTATCATGCATTAACATGAATCCATCACCGACATAACCAGCATACGGGACCACATGTACTTCCAGGATTTCAGTAATGTACCGACCAGCATTTAATGACCCTTGCCCACGGCCACCCCGAGTCCGGGAAACGCACACAAGTTACGTTTTCCCGTCGACGGAAATGCCGCCCCAAAACATACACGAGCCACCCCCGTATTCGACGGATTCTTCGAAGCAGGGTTGTGTGAACCTCTCCCCCTGTCTTCTGTAGACCCTTCTACGTCTGTCATTGCAGAAAAGACAGATCCTCGTCTCATCAGAGAAGAGTACGGTCCGCCACTGTTCTAGAGTCCACTCGCAATGATTACGAGCAAACTCTAGGCGATCTCTGCGATGCTGTGCAGTAAGTTTTGGACCTTTAGCAGGTCTATGGGCTGTTAAACTCTTTTCGTGTAACCTTCTTCTTATCGTAGAAACACTCACAGATGTTCTCCGAGTTGATCGAAGCTGTTGTTGCAACTCAACAGCATTTGTAAAACGGTTTCGTAAAGATGTCGTAACGATGAAACGGTCATCTCTTTCTGATGTGCACCGTTTTCTTCCAGATCCCGGTTTTCTAACATAACCACCAGTCTGCTGAAAACGTTGGAACACCCGTCGAACTGAAAAACGGGACAGGTTCAAGTGTCGAGCAACGTCACACTGCCGCATCCCCAACTGCAATAGGGCAATCACTTGAGCGGCTTCTTCAGAGCTGGTGTCCATCTTTACTTGTTATTACTTGGGTTACTTGTTCACGTGTGTTCACTGCAAAGTCTAAATTACGACTGGCCCATATTTCATCCAGATCGACCCTTTTATACCCTTTTTAGGTGGTGTAACTAGCGTCCTTACTAACGAGCATTTGACAGTGTTTATTTTTGACGCTCTATAATGATAAATGTTTTAATGATTTCATGATTTTTTTTTAATAATGTGAAGCTATTCAAATACCCACTTCAAACATACCAATATTTATATAAATATAATTCGTTTCTAGCCATTACAGCCATTTTTCGCGCAAACTCAGAGAGGTGCGATTTTTGTGATGCTGAGTGTATTATGAGCTGTGCATAATTAATTTGTGTACAATTGATATAAAATCTTACTTGTTGCAATTCTGTCTCAAAGTTACCATCAACAAGCTCCTCATCTTTTTGCTTCCATTGCTCCCACTGTTCTGAAGTAGAGCCATTTTTCTTTTGCTTCTTTTTCTTATTAGGGCACTATCAAAAAGGTTTTATTGTTTAAAGATATAAATAAGAAATACCAGTATTTTTATTGCACTGTATATGGAAAACAGAACCTTTTTATGTCATTTAAGAGAGCAGAGTGCATCTGCTGGTAGGTGGCCACTGTGGCTCAATATGGAATCATTGTATGTAATTACTCATATGGTCTATGACAGAATATGTCATTAACAGTAATTGGGTCCATTTTCCCATCATTCACCACACAAAATACAACAGTAAAATGATGACAGTAGAAAACATAAACATAAACAATTGCAAAAAAATCTCACTTAATTTAAATGATACCCAAATTCAATGACATCAAATAATATAGTAATGAAAAAAATGGTAGTAGAATAATTCAAATTGGTTATTTTGTAACTACTAACAGCGGTTCTACATTTTTGAAAATAAAATTGAATTTTTTTTATATATAATTAATAAAAGACCATAAAATCACGAGACAAGATGGTATGGATGGGAACACTGGGATGATCAAAGGCTACTGTAATTCCCACTATAAAGTTAATCATGTAACAAGTTTCTTATGGGTATTAATTACAAAAAAAGCATAAAAAACAAAAACTATTTTTTTCGTTCATCCAAAAAAATAAGTATCGTTTTATAACTTGTCACAGGTTTTTACCACTTTAGAATAAAAGTTTCATGCAACACAACAATCATATAAAATGATAAAAGAGCACCTGAGATTTGTTACCATTACTCTTTGTCTTTTTGGAAATGTCACATTTTTTGACATTCTCTTTCTCTGTTTTAGTCTTCTTAGATTTTTGGCTGCAACTCACTGATTGAAAATCATCATCTTCGATATTCAAACCGGCAAAACGCGATTGGACAATCATGTCAGCCATTTTCAGTTGAAAGCTTAAATACAAATATAATAGAATAATCATTTTTATTTTAACATTGACATCGGAACTTACAAATATATATTATTTATTTAAATAAAGTAGACACACTCTATAACATCAATAAGAATAAAAATGGATATCTAAAAATAAAATTGATAATATTAATTTAAAACTATACATTTTCTAGAAAATTCATTACACTTACTTGTATTTAATGATTTTAAATTTTACTGTTTGAATTGTGATTATTGATGCTCAATAGTCAATATACAATAAATAAATAATTATTTATTTTTTTTGACAAAGGGGCAGACAGTTTTAGGTAGTACCAAAGACTAAAGGTAGTACTAGTTACCAGTATGACCAGATTAAATTTTACAAAAAAAAACCGAAGCACTAAAAAAATACTGAAATATACCAACTTGTACAGGGAAAATATACCAATAAAAATACTGATTTTCAAAACATGTTTTATTCTGTGGTTTAAGTTATTAATTATCACAATAAATGTTAGAATTGTATTTTAACATTCTTTTACACATTGCTTTGTTTTTAATATTGCAGATACATTTTTGTTGATAAATCGGTTTCTTTGTTCTGTTTTTATTAAATTTATCTGTGAAAATATGCGTTAGCATGCAGCATGCGATACTGATATACATAACAGAGATTTACTGAAACTAGATATATTCTTATATTTTAATGTACCATCACTGTTAGAAATTTTTCCAATTTCCAGCCAAAATTGTTCACTAGAAAGGGGTGAGCCAGTACTCGAAGATTGTAATAAATGACTTACTTCGCGATCGTGTTTGAGGGTTCTATATTCTTCATCAATTAACTGCATTTGCTCTGACTGTACTTCGTATGGAAAAGTTTCTATTACACTTATTAAACCGATAAATTCTTTATTCACGGCAGTGTGTGGGTTAAGAAATTTCAGTTCGCGGAAAATTTGATTTTCAAAAGGCAAACGTTTTGTGCTTTCATGTTTATGTTTCCCTTGTGTTTACCTAATTCTTGACCCACTTGGATGTCTAAGTACATATCATTCAATGGCAAATAATTCACACTAGACTTTGGGTCTAACGTTGTCAGTGCTTTTTATATAATTCGTTTTCTTAAAGCAACCCAAAATCGACAAGTACATACTAGATGCATCATCATATAATCTTTCAATGCACGTATAGTCTGCCTTGAAAAATTTGTTTACAATTGGCAAAATGTAGTCTAAACAGTAAAAGTACAAGTTTATGTCATTAATAAAAGAATGATACAAAAATTCTGATGACATAACTCGATCACTCAAATGTTGATCTTGAAAAAACAACTACAGTGCCCTCCATTGTTCAATTATTCTATTAACACAAGCATGACGCGATAGCCACCGTATACATTTCATTAGAATATCACTAAGATGGTCCATAACTCTAAAAGTGATGTTGTGTTCTGAAAGAAAACTGCATAAACGCAGCTCCCCTTTTTGACTTCGTCTTTCAGTGGTGCCTTTTTGAAAAATGTATCAACCTGGAAACAAATAAAATGTGTTATACGATTATGACTTTATGACCACCGACATATTTTTTTAAGTTAGATTTATGCTTTTCAGTATTTGCATGTTGTTTTATAGATGCTAATCTACTTTGGAGTTTCGCATTACTTGCTTTACAAAACGCGGCGTACTCGTCATCTTTATATCGTGAAAGCCACGAAGAAAGCTCCTGAATTTGTTCCCATTTAGCTAAATAACTTTGTTGAAAACTAGACATGTTTTCTGGATGGTTGCGTAACAGCTCACAGCGTGATAGATAGCGTGAAGTAAAATGAAAACAAAACAGCACGCACTCTATTTATACGACGACAAAAACGTACTACAAATTTGGAGAAATCCCCGAATTATTTAAACAAAACTTTCAAAGATGAGGCCAATTGCAGGCTCTGACGCTATATGGGCCGCCTGTCATGTACTCTGTAACTTACTGATATTTGCTTATTTGCTCTTGAATGAAATTATTATACTTAATCCGGGAAATCCCCTGAACATCAATGTTCGCGCCAGTTCACGGAGACGATTGCTACGGTGTCGCCATTACTTTTTATCCAAAATATACCCAAAAATACCGACTTCCGCCAATATATACTGACAATCGGAATAATTAGTTAGGAAGTCAATAGAATATACCGAAAAAGTATTCAAATACTGAATCTGGTCACGCTGCTAGTTACTTTCCATTTCAAGTGTAGAGTAAAGTAATTACTCTATGCTAGTTACTAGAGACACAGTATCGATACGAGTTTATAATATATTCTGTGATCGATACTAGACTCACGAGTAGAATCGTACTCATAAAAGTTTCAGAAGAAAAGTATAGTACAATATTTTTACCAATTAAAGACGGAATAAAACATTAATTAATTAATCAATGTTTTTTTATTAAAATATTTGGTTTCGATTACAAATTTTATCAAAATGTAAAGAAGTGTTATTATTGTGTGATTGCAACAAAATTAGGTTTTACATTTGCTTTTTACAATCCAATTTTGCAATGCACACAGGCACAGTTTAATTACATACAACTTTGAATTTTTCGCGAAGAATCAGTTCATGAGTTCAGTAAGAATTACGACTCAGGCCTTAGACTATAGTCTGGCCGCTGAAATGAGTCCCTAACAGGTTGTGATCGAAAGGACGTTGTAACTTTTTAGCGGCGAAGAATTTAAGATTATAATATTATTGTCGCGATACTACTACAAAAAGTACTAATACTTATAAAAATATCAAACAAAAAGTATAGAGTAAAAAGTATCGATATCGAAAGGAAAATACTCGATACTAAAAAGTTTTGATACTTTTCCGCATTCCTAGTAGTTACGCTTGCGGCAACTTCATATTTTACAATCGGTAGAGAGTAGAGACTATTTGTACTGATTAGAGATCTCGATTTAGTTTCTACTCAAATCCCGATCGAATTTATGACTTATTAATTCATTTTATTTATTTATTCATTGTGGCGATGGGCTCACCACCTATCACACCAAGTGCATTATATTGTTTTGGTGAAACGTGGACTGTGGCAGTCATCTGTTTTTGCAGTGAGTGCCCAGTCTCTGACTACCCCTTATGGGATACAGTCGTGATCTTATGTATGTAATTCATTTTAATTCTAATGATTTTTTATATTTAAGCAAATATTATAAATTTTAATTAAGATGCTTTTTTTCTTCAAAACTGCAGCATTCGAAACTCTCGGGTAAAAAAGGGTTTAAAGTTTTTACTAGTGAAAAAAAGTAAAAAAACGTATGAAACTAAAAAAAAATATTTTTAGCAGAACTAATCCCTTAATTTTACTTCATGTTTGCACTTTTACATATGGTTCCCGCGTTCACATCCGAGATGAATACAAAATTTATAAAACCCACAAGTTAGTGTTTAGCTTGCGATTATGAAAAGGTAAAGGTAATTAAAAAAAACTCTGAACTGACGCTTACAATACCATTCAATTGCTCTGCGCTGTTCAACCCTAGACTTTCTAGTTTTATGATCTCGGTCTTAGCACATGGTAACTGCAGTGACCGTTAAGTAAATAAAAACAGTGGTCAAAGGAAATTCGTTTTGCTTTGAATAATATCTGATAATAAGGAAAATTATATACATACATATTAAATAAGAAAACACTAGGCATCAAAACGACGTCGAAAAGAAACAGGAAGTGCAGACTACCCCCTCTCAAAGGGCAGCAGAAGCAGCTCTCTGAGAAGCAGAAAACCACCAATAGTTTCTTCGAACATGCAACGACAACCAAGACCAATTTCATTCTGCGAATTTAGTCCACACGCAATGAGCCACTGGTGTCATTACGGTACTTCTAAAACAATAAGTAGGTGCGAACACAATGTACGACTGCTTGCCAAAAAGAAAATCAAGGGGCTTTCAAGGAATATTGATACGGTCACAGCGAAAGCTGTGCGAGCAGAAGGCGCACTTATGTTTTGTCTTTATCTATGTGATTACACCAACCGTTAGAAAGATTTATTAATGGACCATGTACATAAGATGCACATAAAACAATTAACTGACTAACTAGTCCCATTCGATCACAGAAAACTACAGAATTGTTAAAAAGAAACCCTTATTCGTATACTTTCATTTTGAGAGCACTTACCTTGTTGTTACAGCTTGTATCGAAATCTTTGGCGTTGACATATCGAGTGACGTTCGTTCCCGTGGTGACCGTTATGGAAGGCGTTAGCGCTTGCTCTGTAGAGCAAAACAGTATTTTACGCCGGTACATCGGTTGCAACTTTGCAAGGCCTAACATAGAATGCTGTTCTTATCTCTTAGCTAGGACAACCCAGTGTCAGCTTTTTTCATTTTACCGAGCCACATAAAGAGCGGCTCTAATCGTCGACTACCAAGTTCTTTTCGATCGGCTCGATTCTCTGGCCTTGCGAAGAGACGTTGCGTCTATTTGCATTTTTTATCACGTTTATCACAAGAAATGTTCTAAGGAATTATTCGGATTAATTCTAGTCGCTGAGTTTCACCATCGTACATTAGGGCATAACACAACATTTTATCATAACCACCTTAATCGTTGGCATTGCATCACTGTGCGATTTTCTAGGAATTTTCGGCCATGCACAAGCACTTGGTGGAATTTGCTACCGTCAACAAAGCTGCCCAGCCTGCGGATGATATCTTACCACCAGGTGAGCCGATAGTAAAAATGTATACAGTTTAAAACAATTTAAAAACACTACCCCTACTTTTCGAGTTGGCGGAAAAAGTCCTCAACTCGATACTTTTCGACATCGATATTTCTTTTTGGCTGAAGGTCTTGTAGCCACTTGCCACTTTAATTTAAAAAAAAACATGTGCCAGCTAGATCTGCCAAAAGGAGAATCTATCACATCTACTTAAATACTCTTTGATCACATCTAAACATTCGATTTGGCGGGTTAAGTTGAATTATAAAAAAAATTAACAAATTGTTTTATAAAATGAAATTGGTTTGTCAAGTAGAAGTTATTAACAGACTTCATGCTAATGCAAACATTAGATTGAGTGGAAAGTATTTAAAATCAACTATCGCTTTAGGAAAAGAACCTAAACGAGACAAAGACTTTTTCCTAATACATTTTTCGTCAGTGAATAAAAGTGGGAATAAATATAGAATAAAATCAATTAAACAAGTGTTTGTAAAGTGTTTAAGTGAAGGTAAAGCTACCCTAAGATTTGAAGAACCACCTCACGATTTATGTATCAAAAGTGAAGTTATACAGTTAAAATGCTTTTTGAGATTACTGAAGTCATGTATTACTGGAGACACTGATAGTACACAGCTGTGTACCTTATCGAATATAGGTGTTACTTCAGTAGACAGTGCACGAATTAAAATGACAATCCATAATCGGAGTGATTTCCCTATTAAAGGTTTTCCACGAACATTAGAATATCTGTATCTAGCTGGTCTAAAACTATGTAACTTTCGTAGAGACATTTTACTATTGAGCCGCTTGATGCTCTTGGACTTAAGTAACAATGAAATTGAAAAATTGCCTCCTGAGATAGGTGTGTGTACTCTTACTTATTATCTCTTGGTAGAGAATTTTACAAAGCTCTACTAGAAATTATATGTATTGTGATTCATCTCTTATTTACAGGCAGGATGACCAATTTAAGAGAGTTGTATCTTTCAAAAAATAATCTAGGATTGAATATTAAAATTGACTGGCGATGGTTATTAGGTCCACAGGTAATAATTCCTAAAATATTTTTTATAGATGAAACAATGATTATTATACTATATAAATGAATATTATACAAAATACGCTCATAGGTGAAGAGTTGCGGAAATCAGCCCGAACCAATCTACAATCCGCAACTATAATAATTACCAAACATATTTTTTTAAGGGTTTTAAAAATTTTCAGTTCTTTAATAGGGTTACCATTTTATTCCGTGCATGCACATGCTTTGGTCTTTACTACTGGCTGTAGCTCATTTACTTTGTCATCAAGACTAGTGAAATTACCAACACTAACAGAATATTAAGTTGAAACTTTGCTGATCGACACCTTGGTAACTAGTACTGGAGTGGGTGAAGAGGTAGAGGAGGGATGGGAAATTACCCCCTTAAAATCTCCCAATGAGGAGATGTATAGTTTTTTAAGTTATTTGTAAAACCATTACTGCACTTTTTTGTGCCTTAATCTTACTTTCTGACACCTTCCTAGAGCATAGATGGAGTATCGGAGGCTCGACATTACCTTATTAAGCTATATAATGATATATTTTATAATATGCTTTATCTAATAATTTCTTCTTGATAAGTTTTTTAAAATCCATGTCCTATTTTTGTGTTACACTTTTAGGAATTTTATTATAAAACTTTATACATCTACTAAGAAAAGACTTTCTAGTTTTAGCCAACCTAAACATAGGAACCTCTGGCGTCACCACGACCCGTTCTACAAGATACAGTCAGTTTTTTGGTAAATAAATTAATGTTTTTCTGTACGTACATAATATTTTCAAAAATAAACAATGACGGAAGTGTCAAAATATTAGTCTCCCTGAATAGTTCGACTCGCGAGGTCCCAGGATAAAAATAGTCCGAAATGCTTGTTTTTGCAAAATAAATATTGTTTCCAATCCAGCTGCGGATCCCCACAGTTATATGCCATAAGTCATAATACTGTGGAAGTTTAGCAGTAGCTTCATCAGTCAGCTGTCTAATTTTTCTTATTGCCAAGGTGGCAGATCTAAATTCCGGAGCTACTTTTTCATCTCCTTGTAACTTGGAATCAATAGTGATCCCAAGGAATACAGTTGAATTTTCAAACGTAAGATTAGAATTATGTAAATTAATATTAATATTATGCGCCGACTTAGACATTTTAAAGTGTAAAAATTTTGTTTTGACTGCATATAATACCAAATTGTTTGCCGAAAACCATTTGAAAACAATATCTAGAGTTTCATTGGGCTGTTCCAGCGTTAAGTCATTTCTGTTAACTTTAAATAACAATGATGTATCATTGGCAAACAGAACTATATCAGACATTTTTAGTACCAAATATGGTAGATCATTAATGTAAACCAAGAACAGAAATGGACCAAGGACCGGTCCCTGAGGAACACCCATTTTTACTGCACAACAAAACATAACACCGTTGATGGCAACTTTGTGAGTTCTATTTGTAAGGCAGAAAGATAAAAGATCTAAAGAAGCTTTACAAACCATTTGCTCTAGCATATTTTTTTCAAATATTTAACTAAAAGCTGGCAAAACAGAAATAGGACGGTAATTTGAAGAAATTTCTCTGCTACCTGATTGAAAAACTGGTACAACTTTACTATGTTTCATCAGTTCAGGGAAAACACCCAAAGTCCACACAGAGATTAAAAATTTGGGGCTATATCGATAATAATTATATCTATTGCCCAGATCGAGAGCCCCCAGAGATCTTCGATTTTCATTTTATTTAATTTGCTAAATGCTTTTACGATATATGTAGGGCTAGTGTGATTAAAGCGAAAGTTGGGAATGTTTATATTTACATGTTTCCTTAGATATGGTTCTGAAACTACAGCACTTGACTGCAAACGTCAAAAAAAAAAGTTTCAGCAGGAAAAAACTTTAAGAAACTCATTTGCAACTTTATATTTATCTTTTACTACATTACCACTTAATTTCAAAGCAGTCTTCTTTTGTAGTATTATGCCTGCCAGTTTCTAAATTAATTACATTCCATGTGGCTTTAGTTTTATAAGAAGAAAACTTAATTTCTTAAAAATCAGGTTTTGCTTTCAAACAAACATTTTTAAAATAATACAAACTGCCTTATAGCACTAATCAATGGACTCAGCAGCACCATATTATCCGCGTAACTAATATTAATAGGAATTCTACCACCAGTAATAAAATGTTTACAACAACCTTGCCTTTTATGTTTGCCTGTTGCATTTTACAGACTTAAATTCCACATGCAACACTCAGACCTAGAACAACTATCTGTAAGTCAGTCAAGTGTTTCATAAGAGAATCAAACCCACACCTAATAGTGCAGAAGTCGCATTGCACTAGCCAAGCACTCACTTTTTCACGCAATTCGCGCTAGACGTGGAGCTGCGAAAACCGGCCCATTCAAATCTACAATCTGCATCACCCAAGCTGTCTTTTGTTTGACATCTGGCAATGTACTTGCTTATGACCCATTCATATATTGTTGTGACAATGTGTTTTAGATAACTAAGACACTCAAATTATTAGACATGAGTGGCAATAAAATTGGATGTTTGCCAAAAGCAATCTGGAAATTGGAAAATCTAGTCACATTAAAAGTGAATAACAATGAATTAAGAAAGATGCCTGCAACAATTGGCCGCATTCAAACTTTGAGGTAACAAAATTAATATATCTAAAATATCTGCAAAATTAATATCTATGTATATCAATATTTTATACATGTATCTCATTTTTTCAGGTATCTTGACATATCACACAATAGACTGGAATCATTGCCATGTAGTTTATTGCAATGTCGTTTAGAACATCTAGACCTCTCTTCAAATAATTTTCATTACAGTATTGATATAAATCCAAAACAAAATCAAATTGAGGCTTGGAAACTTTATATCAACAGCCTTACTCATTTAGCTTCTAAAATAGTTTTAAAACATAAATTTTATTATGCTCCAAACATTATACCAAGGACATTGGTTGAATTTCTGGATGATGCTAATATGTGTATTTGTGGAAATCCTGTGCTAAGTGATAAATGCTATGTCATCAGAGAATTTCAGCTTAAAGATTACTTTAGAATTGTAGTGTTTGATAACAACAGAAATAGTAGTATTGGATTTGAATGTTTTTTTTGTTCTTCTAAATGTTTTATTAAGTAGTTATAAAATTTGTTGTGTCATTAATAAAAAAAAGTGTAGTAATATAATTAATTTATTGAATTTCATTTTATTTTTATATACATACAGTTCTTACCACATGACACAATTGTACAAAAGATTGAAGATACCATTATATTAGTATAAAATGGGTATTATTTTAACTGAAACCTTCCAGTTTCCAACTTACATCTTGAATAATTGGAGCTATTCGTACATGAGGCTCTGAAATTTAAAAATATTGTTAAATTACACCATTACTTAATCTACTTAAACATTAATCAGTTATATTTACACATACCTAGGAAGGATAAGCTATCAGCTATAATATTTGATCCTTCAGGTAAATTTTCGGCATCAATAGCAGCTTTAGTAGCTTGTAGAACTAAATCATTGGTCCAAATTGCTTTAAAGCTGTCCTTCATGTCATTTAATAATTTATCTAGATTATTCTAAAATTAAAGAAATACATTGTAAAGTTTGTAATTATACATTTCAATATTGAAGCAAATGTACTAATTACCTGCAATAGAGAAGCCATCTTGTCTTTGTTAAAAAAGTTTAAAGCAATGTTTATATCTTTTACTTGTAACCTCAAGTTACTAGAAGATGTAACCAAGCTGTGGAGAGTCATTATAAGGGCTACATCCTCATATTGAGAACCCTCCTTCAGGGATGCCACTTTCCTTTGGTGTTTTCTTCTATTTTTACTTGACCGATAAGATTTCCTGGAATATATTTAATAGTCTTATTAGGAAAAGTAACTAATGCATATAAAAAATGGCCAAGTGGATAATTTCTATAAAAGATAAAAAAATATTTTCAATAAAATGTGGTTTTTATTCATCAATCAATAAGGATGCGTGATGGAATCTGGATCTGATGGAAGAGAGTAACAAATTATATTTAAAACTAAACTGCTGTTTGCTGCTAAGTGAAAAGTTTACATTTGAAATTATTAACTTTATTACTTCATGCTTTGAAGTAATACAAAACAACCAAGTTAACTAATGGAGCTTCGCAAAATTAAAAGAAAACACTGATAATAACTTAAGTGAAACTCGTAAGTAGAAATTTGTATCTAGTAAATTTCAAATAGAAATTTGTAGGTAATTTTGTTTGGAACGTAATTTAAACAGATCTTAATATCAATTTAACGCTAGAAGGGGCGTCCTTTAATTACGTGAGGCGTTTTGGCGGGGGTGGGGTCAAGCCCAATCTCACTTGGGGGAGATGGGGGGTCTCAGCAAATATCACGTTTATTTTTCCCGCAAGAAGGGGCTTCGCGAAATTAAAAGAAAACACTGATAATAACTTAAGTGAAACTCGTAAGTAGAAATTTGTATGTAGTAAATTTCAAATAGAAATTTGTAGGTAATTTTGTTTGGAACCTAATTTAAACAGATCTCAATATCAATTTAACGCTAGTGGGGTCTTTTAATTACGTGAGGCGTTTTGGCGGGGGTGGGGTCAAGCCGAATCTCACTTGGGGGAGATGGGTCTCGGCAAATATCACGTTTTTTTCCCCGCAAGAAACTATAATTGCGAGAGAAACTAAAACATGTTTCTCTACTAAAATGTTGATTTTGTCACTGTGATTCTAGACGTTCTTAGTAGTCTTAAATATTAGTCTCAACTAGTATTAAACAAAGTATGTATTTTTTTAAATCCAACGCAATCAAGCAGATATTAGCTTACTTACACTAAAAATACCCATTTTGAAAAATCTCACGTGAAATTAGAGGGGGGGGGGGATTTATGACTTTAGAAAATTGCAGGTCATCATTTCATCTTTCATAAAATCATAACCTGTACAAAGAGACCGGATATTATGAAAGCCAGATAGGAAAATTTACACAATACTGTAGACTTACAAAATACCATATGGCAAATAATATATTACTATACACAAAATATTAAGAAATAATAAAAAATAAACTAGTAGTTACAGTTTATGGTTTTAAATTTTGTAAGTATCACATACCCAGAACCTGATGAAGAAGCAAGTGTACTACCACAATCTGAATATAAGTCATTATCTTTGTTTGCATTAAAAGAGTCATATATATTTTCCACTTGGTCCTTTTGTTTCCTTCCTCTTACTTCATAGAGCCGTGTTCTGTATTTAATGAAACTGTTCAAATTTTTATCAATTAATTCTTGAAGATTCTGATATTCTTCTAATATTGCCGGCAATAAGCGACCATCTGTAAATTAACAATCATCTTAAAAATCACGCATCCATGAAACAGAAGAGCAGCATAAAGAAACTTACCTCTTAAATCTGGTCGATTATAACTTGAACATAACTTTAATGCTGTCTTATATTGACCACTTTCTATGGCATAATATATAGCATCTTCTTTACTTTGCAAGTATTGTTGTAATATTATTAACGCTTCTTTATGGCGTTTTTCATCTTTCAGTGCATTAACAAGATCCCTAAAAGTTATATAATAATTACTGATTGCATTTAAAAAATATTATAGTAAAACTTTTGCTCTTATTAATATCATAATTGTGAAACTTGTGTTTGATAATAAATATGCTTGAAGGACTGAATGGATTCAAATGAAATTTGGCACAGTTAGGTTACGTCGCGGAAAACAATATAGGGTAGACAGATATTTGTATAAATCTATGTATATATCTACATATAGTTTTAATTTATGTCCATCAAATTTTGCATGGCGGAGGTAACAGCTAGTAATTTATGCATGGCAGGGGCAACAGCTAGTAATTTGTGAATGGCAAGGGTAACAGCTAGTTGCTTTTGCTTACCGACAGAGTTCTTCATATTGTTCTTTGGAAAGATGTTGTGCTACACTTAAAGCTAATTCCCATTCTAAAGCATCTTTATAACATTCAACAGCACTTATGTAGTTTTTAGCTTTCTCATATACTATGCCAGCTTCTATAAAATGCTTTTGTAATTTTAAATGAAGCCCAAAGTCATTTGATATCTGTTTGTAAATATCTTCATCAGTAGAAAACAATGCTAATGCTTCACTATAAAGGCTGTGATATTTTACAAAAGTTTTTAATTCTTCATACTTTTCAATGCCACATTCTCTAAGATATTTCACTGCTTTATCAAATCTTTTGAGATGTTTGTTTATAGAAAATTTTTTATAATTTTCATCCATACCATTTAATTCATTCAGCATTGGAAGATATTCTTTAGGGTCTTTTTGTGATTTATTAGCAACAAACAGTACTAAATCAAAGTCATACATTCCAAGTGTAACATTAAAAAGTTGGTTAACATCAACCATATATAGTAGGAACTTTATTGCTTCATCAGATCCTACAGGAAGTTTATGCCCACCTGATTCCTCAATTTTAATTTGTTTTATAAGTAACAATGCATTTTCTAAATCTTCAACAGTATTTTTCTTAATGTATGTTGTTAATAATGGTAATATTTTGTCCCTACTATCAATCCTTTTCTCAATATTTTTTTGAATTATGTTACATATTTCATGTACTTTTGTATTATTTTCTTCATTAAGACCTTTTATATAACTACTGCAATACATTGTTTTTGTAACATCACTATTTTCTAAATCTGACAAAAAAAGACAAAGCCATGAAGTGTTTTTGATTGAATTCAAGAATTTGTCTATATTATTTAAGAATAATTTAGGATTATGATCGTGTATTAAATTGAGATTGATTCTTTGTTTTCTCATTAAATCAAATGCTTTCTCATACTCAAGAGAATCTAGTAATTCACCAATTATCTTTAGGGATAAAGGCTGAGGTTGAATAGTTTCTAAATTTCCTCTAACCATTTGAAAAATTGTATTTGTGGCATTTGGTACCGCTATTATTAACTTCGCTCCCCTCTCTATTTTCCTTTTGTAAACTTGTGACGAATTTTTTTTTTGATATTCTATAATTGCCTCAAGACCCGATTCTGTTAATTCTGCACATAGGAGCAAATGTTTCAAAGTTGTTATTAGAAGGAAGCTTGTATGGATAAAATATGAACTAACATTGTTCATAATCATCTTATTATTCATGTATAAGTTTCCTTTGTGTGAAAGACCCAGAAATTGTAAATTACTTTTTATTGACAGTACATCAAATTTTGGACATGGAACATTGAAAGATATATCTTTGACAACAACATTCTGTCCAACACTATATTCCATTATATCTCCAGAAATTGATTGCAGAAACAATATTGAAGGATCACTTGGATGACAGTGTAATCTTACAACTGCTGAAGGTAAAGGTATAATAAGTCTTTGAGACAGTACATTATTTGCAATTTTGTATTCAATTAAATGATAACAATTTGATTCATCAACCTTAATGGCCAATATAGTATCATGTTTTAACCAATACCAGTTGTAATACTGAAATGGAAAATTGTATGTATCCATATCTAAAGATTTAACAAGTTTGTATTGAAGAGGAATTTTTTGTGTTAGTTCAAAGAATACCAACTTTTTTTCAGTAGTTATAAAAAATGTGTTAGTATCAGAGCTCTGATCAGTTTGCATATAAGGTGGAGCAAACTGAATTGAATGAATATCATATTCTACTTCTAATTCCAAGCTTGCCATTGGAGGAGGTATAACAGTTTGCCTTAGACCAGTCACTAATACTTTTTGCCCATGAGTAACAGCAACTACAGCATTGTCTTGACTACATTTGCCTCTACTATGGTTAACATTCCATATCCAGGAGTAAGTGTAATGTTTACCATTTTGTAAAAAAACATGTAATTTTTTATTATTTACAACATCAAAATCATTATCCCAAAAGATTTGATTGATTTTTTCTCTGTTATGAAATACCAAGGATTGTTTTAAATACCAATGGTAATTGCTTGTTGTAAAGAGAAGTATTTTCTGTGTGTTATCTTCCAAATTTCTACACTGTAAAGTCAATATTTCTGAATCTGAACTCCAGAACAGATCCTCAACTGTTGTTGCGGAATTAACTGGAATGGCAAATTCACCATGTTTTAAACCATTCTTTTCAAAAAAAGAAACAACATATCTGTCAGATAACTTCTGTGTGGTGGCAATGAGATTTCCTGAAGGGCGCCATGATAAATTTGATTCAAGTCCTAGTTGCTTTTCGCTTGTGTATTGCAAATTTCCTTCCCTATCAAGTACTTTGAATCTTCTTATGCCATTCATTTGGAAACCAACAGCAAAAAAAAGGCCATCACCCCTCCATGTTATTTTAATAGATAAATCAGAATTTACAAGTAGACCTGTAAATAGAAATACAAATATGTTACTATTAGCAGTAAGACACTTTGCACTACAGAACATATAAACATAAAAAATAGAAAAGATAAAAAATATTTTTTTAAGGAGAGGAAAATTGGTATTGATGATGATTGATGGCTATGTATACCTTTATTATGATCATATTAATGATGACCACATCACATAGTGGTTAGAGTACTTGACTTCTACAATCTGGGTCATGGGTTTGAATATCAGCCAGGGTAGATATTTGTGTGTTCAACAAAAAATAACTATTAGTTTTAGGATTGGGTTGTGCAGTGTATGTGAAATTTAAGTCCGAAAAACGCACTTATGACACATGAGCGATCCTAGTGTGATGCATTGTTAAAAAAGCTAAAAGTTTAGCTGCTCCTTTTTTTTGTACTCTATTAGTGTATGGTTCTTCCTCATTTGACGATGTCCTTTGGGCTGATTTTCTACCACTGTATCAAGTTCGGAATACTTACAAATACTATCAACAGTGCTGGAAATATTATAGTGCCACAAGTGTAAGTACAAACAGAAGGACTCACTCCTCCTTTCCTACCTACACCCAATGTAACGCGGATGTGATAATATTGGAGGTAGACCATGATGAATACAATGTTAGGCTATTAGTCATAAGAAAACTATACAATTTATTTTCCACAAAATTGAAATAGCATCTAGAAAAACCACTAAGGTTTATGGTGATGCTATTGAAAGAGAAATCTACACGGTATAATTTATACAGACAAGACAGACATTACGAAATTTTGTGCTTATATAAATAATCAAATTATTGCAAGTAATTACTAGATTGCAAATGCAAATAATTACAAGATTTTAAATTATGCAAACAAATGTTACAGGAGGTAGTTAATTAAATATGCAGTATCAACACTCAAAATTATTTAAGAAATAAGATTTCAATTTACTTTTGAAGTTTTTTTCTCTAATATTATCTCATCTAGGGAGGTAGTTTTATTTGATAAAAATGACGGAACAAGAAAAACGATCATCTTATGGTAAGTGCAACATCTGCCCATAACAAATGCTGTGTCACAACAAACTGCGCCCATCACCCTAAGACATCAGTTCTTAAGTCTCATATGCCCAGTGAATATGCTTGCTCTCAGTGCCCTTCAAACCGAAACAGTAATGTTTGCACACTACTGCTTCATGGCAGAATTACTGGCTCTGGGGTGGTACTTACCAAGACGGATTCTCCCCATACATATTGTTAGCATGAGAAGCACAGAGTTTTGAGCAACCGCCCATGCAAATTTTGTTATTTTTTGTTAAAAAATTGTTCTTAGAGTAACATGTATTTAACTTGCATAGGAATGAGTAGTACTTTACAGTATTTAAAAAGCCCACTCTCATCATTCTCGAATTGGATTAATTTTGGTGAATTCTACAGTCTTAATTTTTTTTATTTGCAGTTTATATATGTGATTAAGGTAAGTTTTGTATGTATGGCCATAGCAGCTAAGTCCATATTGTATATACAATTCAGCCAATGGTTTGTATAACGTTAACTTCACCTTGAAGGAAATGCGATTTTTTAGAATAGAAATATTCACTATGAACTGTCTCAATTGTGTTCTGTGTGTTAGTTGTGGTTCTTTACATAGAGAGATTTGATAACTCTATGGTTTTATTATAATAAAGTACAACACTGGCATTGTGACGCCACCTTGTTAGGGCATTCAGGTCAAACTGCAAAAGATCACAAACTTTTAGTGGGTCTTTATCGGCAACTAAGAGGCATGTGGAATCTGCAAACTGGTAACATATGCAATTGTAAATGCTGTTGCTCATATCATTTATGTAGGATAAAAACTATAATGGGCCCAGAACTGATCCTTGAGCCGTTCCCTCTGATACTATTATCGGTTTTCTGTAGGTATTATCAAATTTAACAGTGAAAGTTATGTTATTAAGGTAATTTTTACACCATTTAAGCATGTATTCCACAATTTTACTTATATTTATTAGTTGCTTATGTGTCAAAATTACATGGCACTTAAGAGTTAAGAACCAATGCTTTATGGTAACAAGGTCAGAACTTTGTTAGACTGGTGCGTGACATCATAACTTTTAGGGCAGTTGTAATACTTAACATTAGGTGAACAATTTGCTAGTCTTGTCACTTAAATCCATAAAAAACTTCAATAGAATAATTCAGATTTTTTTACCAGAATCTTCCTTTTGAGATTTTGCAGCCTGTTTTCCAGCTGATCCATGAAATTGTGTTTCTTTTTTACCCCAACCCACATTCATAAATTCCTTTTCGCCAAAATCCTCTCCTAAGAGCTCCACCTCATTTATTGGATCAAATGTACATGACATTGTAATCATTTTTAAATCTTTAGTGACCAAAACAAGCAAATCTTGATCTGGACTCCATTCCATTGCCTTAAACAGATAAACTAGATTTAACATTGATGTCTCATCGAACAGCATGTTGATAAAAATCTATTATTGTAATCTTGTTCACTGTTGAACAAAGATTTTTGTTCTATCTTAAACTGCAGGGGTGACATTCCTATCTGAGAATATTTTGTTCCCAGGTGAATGTTGGTTTTATGAGCTATTATATGGCTAGTCCATAGATAACTCAGCTGACCGATTTTGATAAAAAATAAAATAACTTAATTTCCAATTATAATTACCAGCAAACCATTTTCGAATACTCCCACTAAGTCACAGTTGGTTCCAGTTTCATCGATTGTAATCAATTCGCCATTCGATAAAGCTACGCACAACTGATTTGGTAACAAAATATATGATAAATTTACAGGAAAACTGCCTTTGTTTGTAATCTCAGAAATATCTTTAGACCAGATTATAGCTCCAAAATCATCAAGGTTCAGGACTTGTAGGTTATGTGAGGCGATAAACAATTTACCCTTATTGTCCGCATCGTAACTATAACATAGATGAAAATGTTCTTTTGGTTTAATGTTGATATTTTTCACCGACACTTCCCAAACCTCTAAATTTTTCATAATTATAAGGATTTTTTTAACACGAATAACACAAACACATATGTTAATTTTTTTTTCAACCAACTCTAAGCAAAGACTCTAAGGCAAAGGCAGCCAGTTCCAGAGTACGCAAAAAAACAAACAATGTGCTCAGTTTTTTTTTTATAACATTTACTGAAAATTAGATGCTGTCTTTCATGTATATATGTCAAGCATGTAAAAAGGCAATTTGCAAATATCATTGCAAATGTTAAATTTGCAGAAACATTGAATTTATTCACGTTTGAGCGACGCCGACGGTATCAATAACAAAAGACCTGGTTGATATTGGCACGTGGCAAATGTACGCTCGAAAGTTAAGGAAAATGTAGGATAAAGACTTGTGCACTTTATTATGATAGATCAAAGCATAACGCTTCTCATTGCAAAAAATCTTGCTAAATCGCTATTATCTTTTTAAAGTGAAACTTCTTTGGGCGGGATGAGTAAAATACTCCTAGATTAATTAATAATTGTGATACTGATAATTGATTTTAGTGAGTATTTAGTAAGTAAAGTTTATTAGTTTTTATTTTAATCAATTTTTAAATATATGAATTTTACTTCTGATAAGCGATCCGTAAAACGGGTTGACAGGATCAGGGGTGACTAGGGATAAAACCAGCAAGATCGTACAATTTCGATTTTTGGCGCCAACTCGAAAAGTAGCGGTGACGATTTTATTGAATTTTGTAATTTCTGTGTATATTTTGAGTTTTGATGTTTATTATTGATAGTTTATTAAGCAGCAAGTACTCATAAAAGTGTACAGTAATTGGAAAATTCAATTCAAGACCAAAATTGTACTTTTCATTTTGTCTCCATCAGTCCAGCAAGTTTTCACCATTATCATCATTCATCAATCCAGCAAATCTTCAGTAAATGTCAACTATCGTTTTACTGCCGATCGAAATATAAATTAAAATAAAATTATTACTTGACATTGGAAAAAATGGCTCAATTTGGTAGCTAATTGCCGGGATCAAAAAAGACCGTGGTGCCGCATGCCAATTTATAAATTTCATTAACCAGCATTTGTTGATTCAGTTGTAACAGATATGTATGTCGTTAGACATCATTATGATTTAGATAACACTATTTTTACGGATTTTATCGCGACAGAATAAGCTCTTTTTGCAAAGATCGGACTAAAAATAATAATTAAAAGCTGAAGGTACGCCGGGTTAACTACGACATCAGGACATTTGTCACCTCAGCTCAGTCCTCCCGTGACCACAGGTGCTGCACTCGAAACGTCGGGTTATAAATAGTTTAAACTAAACGCGATAAAACCCGTAAAAGTAGTATTATTAATTGTGTAATATTTGCGTAAATATAAGAAATCATTATAAAACTATCGTGACTTGACAATTGGACAGAAAAAGTAAAATAATATTACCTGTGAACTTATGCACTTACCTGATATCAGCTTATTAGCGTACTGAGATGTTTCTGCTGTGCAATTACCGATGCAAAATATTTTTTATATAAACAAATATGCAGCATATAGCATAATATTAATTATTATGTAAGGAATGTACTTAATTTATAAAAAAATTTGGTCAATTGGCGATTCGATGATAATAAAATTACAGACTTGGCCTTACATAGCATCCCACAACTTTTAACGGTATAACGATTGCGATACGAGGTTTGGCACATATTTTTTACATTTAATGTTTTTGATGTGATATTATTTTTCAAAGGTGGTTTTCGTGGGTATTAAATATCTATTGACAATCTGTTCAACTGACATGTACGAAAGCTGTCGGTTGGATTTGTTTGCATTCTTTATAGGAGGTGGATGGCGCCGTCTGTTCATAGGTCGTAACCAGAAATTCAGTTCAGGGGAGGACATTTAAACATTTATCTAGATATGTCTCGCGGTTTCACCCGTGTAAAATAGGCCGACCACAAGGCTGCGCCGTACGGCATGGTATCTCGCTGATCTGACTATGGGCGACGTTCTCAGTATTTTTATAAAGTTTTATAGCCTAAAGCCTTTCTCAGTATATGGGCTATATAATGCAAAACGTAATAAAATAAAATATATAATGTAAATTTCTAAATTCGAATTAGTATTTCCTGAGATTAGCGCTATCAAACATACAAACACTCCAGCTTTAATAAAGTAGTTCGAAAAGGTACTCGTATAAAGTTTAATTGGTTGTCTGTAAAGTCGGTTTAAGGACGATAGTTTTACGTGATAACGTCTTAGTAGAAACATTGATGAATAAAAACATTAATTTTTTATTTTCAAATATTATTTACAGTTTTTGCAAATTCAATTTAAATAATTTGTTTAAATATAATTACGACCAATAAGTTATAATCATATTATGTCATATTATTCTTTATTTATTATTAGTCATATTATTCTTAAAATGCAAGAATTAATTACCTTTTTGCTGCTGTTTTGAGAAAAACAGTTAATTGAAGTGAACAAAATGAAATTAGACTGAAAATTATGGAGGGAATCAATTACATCTTATTAAAAATTGTAGAAATAAACACAAAACACGTTGTCGCGTATTGAACATTTGTTATAAATAATGGCTTCCGTCGAGGTGGGCGGGGGTTATTCTAAAAGTTCTCGAAGAAGCTCGCGTGGCGGCGTTCCAGTAGCAGAACTACTCTAACTGCTAGCTCTGACGTCACGCGAGAAGAGATATATAAGTGTCACAGCCAACGCTTGCGCCGATCGTGCCTCTCTTGCACGCACAGGCTCAGGCGGAACGGGACACTTTTTCGTGCGCGCTGCCGGTGTTAATCAATTTATAAGACGTTATCAAGTCAAAAGTAATTATTTAATCAAAAAAACGACTTCTACGCAGCAATTCCAAACATGCTTAAGCGAATTTAAAAATTTAAAGATGTTTTCATTTCATCATCAGAACTTTTTGAACAACCAAAATTGTTTGGGACCAACCGTAAACCTCCTTTCTAATGAAAAAGAATCTTCGAAATCGGTCAACGTAGTAAATAATTATCGCTGTACATACATAACAAAAATTATTCCGATGAATGGAGAACCTCATCCTTTTTTTGAAGTAGGTTAAAAATAATTAAGAATTTTCGTAACCACTTATTAAAATATTAAGAGAAAAATTCAAGCTGCCATGAACTAAAATAGTAACGAACGAAATGCAAATTAACGCAGGAACCCTAAATGTTTCCGAAATAAAAAGCTTAAATTGCTCTATGAAAACACCTATATCTCCCAATGAAAGTCCCAACTAAATTGATTCAGCCATTTCAGAGATTAGCCCGGACAAAGAAACGGACAGAAAACATTTTTATAAACGCGTGTTTGAGTTTTTGGGTCAAGCAAACTACCACATTGAGGTTAAGAAAAAATCTGTGTTGAGAAATCGCAGACAGACACTTCATTTTTTATATAGATAAGCAAATATTACTAAAAAGTTTTGAAAATATTTTAGTAAGTATGTACTTATACCGTATCAAACGTGTCGATGCCAAGCTAAGTATCTAAAGAGATGGTGAAAACTTTTGAATTTTTTTCAGAAAATTAGTATTTAATTAAAATTAGGATTTATATTTAAACTAATCAGATAAAGAGTAATTTATGAAATTTAAATATAAACTTATTAAACATAAAGTCTCTTTCATTAGAAATTTATTACACATAAATAATATTTTTTTCAGACTAGTCAAACGGAACGGAAACGGAGAACAATCTCTCGTCAGGTATGAAGGTCCGAAGAATCAAATATTTCACAAAACTCTGTTTATTTTGTAAAATATGTACAAGTGCTTCTGCACTAAATATAAGTAACTTATACGGTTAAAATAAAATAGAGAAACTTCTCGTTTGTCTGTGTGTCTTTATGAATTCATAAATACTTATTCCTCTTTTTATTCCGGCCTCTCTCAATTAAATTTTGCCAATGTCAGGTCAGTCACGGGAGTAACAATATATAATTTTCTTAGATTTAAGAGAGAACGCACGCAGGAGAATTGGTAGTGCTTTAAGACGGCCAGAAACAGGTGCAATCAAATGGTACCGGCTGCTAAACGCCGATATTTCCTTAACAATATTGATAATTTATCATCTTTCGAAGTGTGGAAATTCCTAAGAACTTGTGGTGTTGGCAAGCCTGCCATACTGGATTGTGGTCCTTCTCTTTCACTCGATGTGTTAATACTACATATCGCTTCTGTCGAAGCATTAGACCCTACAATCCGTTCTCAAACTATGGCTTCAATTGCGTCAATGCAATCTCCTCGCATTCCAGTGTTCAACTATTCCCCTGTTGACCAGGATGAAATCAAAACGATTGTTTTGGGAATTAAGTCTAAGGCTGTGGGTGACATTAACAGACATCTGGTTGTCACCATATTAGGACATTTACTCCCGGCAATTACCCATATTATAAATTTTTCTCTTGACTCTGGCCGATATCCTAGGCATTGGAAAAAAGCTTTCGTTAAGCCACTTTCTAAAGTTTAAACTCTTCCTTCTTCCTAATCATTGTCATCCTATATTATCAATTAATATATGTTATTATTCCTTTTAAATGAAACTAATTTTACGGATTTTATCGCGTTTTATTTTATTATTTATAACCCGACGTTTCGAGTGCTTTACAGCACCCATGGTCACGGGCGGACTGAGGTGACAGATGTCCCGATGTCATAGTTAACCCGGAGTACCTTCAGCTTTTAATTATTATTCCTTGTCCGATCTACGCAGAAAGAGCTTACTGTGTCTTGAAGTCTTGCAGTGGTATGCTTGGTTTTTGATTTAATTTTATTAATTATAGGATCCCAAGCTGGTGGTAATACCCAACCATCTTCTCTATTAAAATTAGGATGTTTTTTAATTTCAATAGCCTCGCGAATCATCCTTGGTAGGAATCGGTGTTCTTTTGCGAGGATTTGTGGTTTATCAAATCTGATGTAATGGTTGGGATGATCCAGAACATGGTCACAGACTGCAGACTTCCTAGAGCGACGATGCTTCACGTCAGCTATATGTTCTTTTACGCGGGTTTTAACTGATCTTTTTGTTTGCCCTATGTAAGAGAGACCACATTCACAATCCAGCTTGTATACTCCTGCATCTTGTAGAGGGATGTTACACTTGACAGATGGTAAAAACTGACTTATCTTCTTAGGCGGCTTGAAAAATGTTCTTATGGAAGCCCGCTTCAAGATATAGCCAATCTTGTCCGTGATTCCTCTGACATATGGTAGGACTGCAGGTACTCGCTCGACTGTGGCCGGCTTCACTCGGTCACTGCGATGAAGGCGCGGAACACGAAGCTTGTTGTCTTGCAAAACTTGCTTGACATGCTGAAGCTCGGCGGCCAGGTGTTTACTGTCGCAGATCCCTTGTGCTCTCTGAAACAAAGATTTGCCCACGGTAGCTAGCTGTGAAGGATGGTGGTGAGATTCACCGTTTAAGTACCTATTTGTATGGGTCTTTTTCCTATACACCGTGTGACTCAAAGTGTTATTAGGATTTCTAATTATTAAAACATCTAGAAAAGCTAAACAGTTATTTGTCTCTAACTCCATTGTAAATTGTATTTTAGAATTTATGGAGTTAAGGTGGTCTAAAAATGCAGTGACTTTATCAGAAGGTAGTATTGTGAAAGTATCATCTACATACTGCTTGTAGAACCTTGGATTTACTGGAGAAGTACGGAGGGCTTTCTCCTCAAAGTCTTCCATGAAGATGTCAGCAACAATGGGAGATACTGGGGAGCCCATCGCCACACCATCTACTTGCCGGTAGTATTGCTCCTTCCACAATAGATAGCCAGATGTTAGGCAATGTCTGAGTAATTCTGCATGTTCTACTGGCATGTTGTTCTCTGTTAGCTTCCTAGTTACAATTGAGATGCAGTCTTCAACAGGTAGGCATGTAAATAACGACTGGACATCAAAACTGACCATAGTTTCATTGTCAGTAAGATGTAGGTCTTTTATCTCACTGACAAAATGATAGGAATCCTTTGTGTGTGCTCTTGTGTGTCCTCTAAGTGGGGAGAGTATTTTAGCCACATGTTGAGCCAATCTGTAAGTTGGTGAATCGATTTGACTCACTATTGGACGTAGCGGAGCATTGAGTTTGTGTATTTTGGGTAACCCATACAACTTCGGTGGTTTGGCACAAGAAGGTACTATCGAATTTACGTCTAGATTTAATTTCTCGGCGTGTTTCTTTATTAGATCGCTAGTTATTTTAAGCGTGTTAGTCGTTGGGTCTGTTTTGACCTTTTCATAGGTGTTTACGTCCGCCAAAAGTTCTTGCATTTTGAAATTATAATCCGACGTATCCATTACTACCGTAGCATTTCCTTTATCTGCGCGGAGAATCGTGAGTTCGGGTCTGTTTCGTAAGTTATTTAACGCTTTTAATTGGTCTTTGGGAAGATTCAGTTTCGGCACAGAACTTCGACGTAACATAGACGAAATGTCTTGACGTATAGCCTCCAAATCTTCTTTACCGATATTATTTTTAAACAGACAATCCTCAACACTACAAATAATTTCTTCATACGGTATTCTTCGCGGTGTTATTGCGAAATTCATTCCCTTCGATAATACTTGTAAAGTTGATTCATCCAGTGTTTGTTTTGACAGATTATAGACCGCGCGTAATCTATGATCTTTGTCTTTACTCAACGGCCGCGTTCCGTTCATTCGTTGAGATTGAAGTTTGACATTTAATTTGGTCGTTAACTTTTGATATTTTTGTATATGTTTATTTTTGCATTCATTATATTTAGTTGTTTCGCGCTTATTTAAGGTTTCGATGCAATTATTAAAATCAAATGTCGTTAAAATTGTTTTTAGTTCACTGGATGAATTGTCTATGGCGGTATTTATTCTATGCAGATCGGTACGGTTATGCTGAATCACCGTTCGTAACAACTTTTTACTTGCCTGATTTAAGATCTTAGCGCTTCCTCGAATGTCCTTTTTAGCTGATATTTTGACACACGTAGGAATGAGATTATGGTCTCTGCATCTCTTCAAGAAATTTAAAGATGTTATAAATCTTGCGCGCTTGGTCTTGAGATCTTCTAACCGGCGAATTTTGTTTGCGATTTCCAGTCCGTACTGGTTCACATAATGATTTCTTATATTTACGCGAACACTACACATTTAAATGAAACTAATTTTACGGATTTTATCGCGTTTTATTTTATTATTTATAACCCGACGTTTCGAGTGCTTTACAGCACCCATGGTCACGGGCGGACTGAGGTGACAGATGTCCCGATGTCATAGTTAACCCGGAGTACCTTCAGCTTTTAATTATTATTCCTTGTCCGATCTACGCAGAAAGAGCTTACTGTGTCTTGAAGTCTTGCAGTGGTATGCTTGGTTTTTGATTTAATTTTATTAATTATAGGATCCCAAGCTGGTGGTAATACCCAACCATCTTCTCTATTAAAATTAGGATGTTTTTTAATTTCAATAGCCTCGCGAATCATCCTTGGTAGGAATCGGTGTTCTTTTGCGAGGATTTGTGGTTTATCAAATCTGATGTAATGGTTGGGATGATCCAGAACATGGTCACAGACTGCAGACTTCCTAGAGCGACGATGCTTCACGTCAGCTATATGTTCTTTTACGCGGGTTTTAACTGATCTTTTTGTTTGCCCTATGTAAGAGAGACCACATTCACAATCCAGCTTGTATACTCCTGCATCTTGTAGAGGGATGTTACACTTGACAGATGGTAAAAACTGACTTATCTTCTTAGGCGGCTTGAAAAATGTTCTTATGGAAGCCCGCTTCAAGATATATATATCTTGAAAAATGTTCTTATGGAAGCCCGCTTCAAGATATATATATCTTGAAGATATATATATCTTGAAGCGGGCTTCCATAAGAACATTTTTCAAGCCGCCTAAGAAGATAAGTCAGTTTTTACCATCTGTCAAGTGTAACATCCCTCTACAAGATGCAGGAGTATACAAGCTGGATTGTGAATGTGGTCTCTCTTACATAGGGCAAACAAAAAGATCAGTTAAAACCCGCGTAAAAGAACATATAGCTGACGTGAAGCATCGTCGCTCTAGGAAGTCTGCAGTCTGTGACCATGTTCTGGATCATCCCAACCATTACATCAGATTTGATAAACCACAAATCCTCGCAAAAGAACACCGATTCCTACCAAGGATGATTCGCGAGGCTATTGAAATTAAAAAACATCCTAATTTTAATAGAGAAGATATATATATCTTGAAGCGGGCTTCCATAAGAACATTTTTCAAGCCGCCTAAGAAGATAAGTCAGTTTTTACCATCTGTCAAGTGTAACATCCCTCTACAAGATGCAGGAGTATACAAGCTGGATTGTGAATGTGGTCTCTCTTACATAGGGCAAACAAAAAGATCAGTTAAAACCCGCGTAAAAGAACATATAGCTGACGTGAAGCATCGTCGCTCTAGGAAGTCTGCAGTCTGTGACCATGTTCTGGATCATCCCAACCATTACATCAGATTTGATAAACCACAAATCCTCGCAAAAGAACACCGATTCCTACCAAGGATGATTCGCGAGGCTATTGAAATTAAAAAACATCCTAATTTTAATAGAGAAGATGGTTGGGTATTACCACCAGCTTGGGATCCTATAATTAATAAAATTAAATCAAAAACCAAGCATACCACTGCAAGACTTCAAGACACAGTAAGCTCTTTCTGCGTAGATCGGACAAGGAATAATAATTAAAAGCTGAAGGTACTCCGGGTTAACTATGACATCGGGACATCTGTCACCTCAGTCCGCCCGTGACCATGGGTGCTGTAAAGCACTCGAAACGTCGGGTTATAAATAATAAAATAAAACGCGATAAAATCCGTAAAATTAGTTTCATTTAAATGTGTAGTGTTCGCGTAAATATAAGAAATCATTATTATTCCTTCCCAAAATTTTAGAAGCCTGTGTTCACAAGCAAATTTCCATGTTTATTTCGAAACATAACCTACTGAGTACATATCAGTCAGGGTTTTGTCCCGGTCACAGCACTGATATTGCTTTAATCAAAGTCACTGATGATATTAGGCAGGGTATGGAAGATAGAAAGATTACAGTGTACGTAAGTAGTACTAGTCGATTTTTCGAGCGCTTTTAACAGTTCATCACGATATTCCCTGTTCCATCCTGTCCCATTTCAATTTCGCACCTGCTGTCTTAGAATAGTTTGCTTCTTATCTTCGCGAGCGTCAGCAATCTGTTCACGTGGGACAAAAATCCTCAGCTTGGGCGGATGTCAAAGCTGGCGTGCCGCAAGGCGGTATACTATCTCTTATTATCTTCTCTGTTTTTATAAACTTGTTAACCTCCATAATTGACGGCTCTTCCATCTGTATGCTGACGACCTACAGCTGTATGTGCAATGTGACTTTGTTGATCTTAATAATGGGATTAATAATTTAAATAAGAATTTAACGCCCTCAAAGATATTCTAATTCCATTTAGTAAGTCTGTAAAAGGTTTAGGTCTAATCATTGACTGCAAAATTCAGGTTACTGATATCAGTTGGAAAGTCACTGCCTCCTTACGTTCTTTGTATCGTTTAAAACATTTTCTTCCTATTAAATCTAAGCTCATGCATGTCCATACGCTAATACTACTTACTTGCTTATTAAGCAGATGTGTGTTATCCAGACTTATCCCAAGATTTTCTTAACAAGCTGGAGCGCCTGCTCAACAACTGCATTAGATTTATTTTTGGTCTGTGAAAGTATGACCATTTATATCAATATAGATCTCAGCAGAATTGGCTGACTGTTCGACAAAGCGCAAATCTAGAATTGTGCTTGTTCTTTCTCAATCTTCAAAATTTTAATCTCAATCAAAAATAATTTCTCCATCTTAAATTATCCGCTTCTTTGGAAATCCTTACCCGATGACATCAGAAAAGCGTCATAAATGCTCCTTTAAAAAATTTGGTTCGTAATTATTTATTGCAGAATCATTGCATGTTAAATTGTTAGTTGTTTGTTTCCGATTTAATTTTGTATTATTTTGTGTATAATAAGTTTTTATATATAAGTATGTATATATGTATGTTTATAATTACATACATATACGTAAATGTTATTATATTTATATATATACATACTATACACCTACATCAAAATCTGATCATCAAATCCGCCCTTCCCATCCTTTCTTTGTAAGGGAAACAACAAAGATTTATAAGTAAATAAATAAATATTTCTAAATTTCGATCAACAGTAAAATAATAGTTGACTTTTACTCTGGCGATCTGCTGGACCGATGTAGACAAAACGAAAAGTACAATTCTGGTCCTTAATTGAATTTTCCAATCACTGTACACTTTCACAAGCACTTGCTGTATAATAATCTATCAATATTAAATATAAAAACTCAAAATATACACGGAAATTACAAAATTTAATGATTCAACTACTGTAACTTTTCGAGATGATGAAACTTTACTTCGGGTCGGATTAAATCACTTACCTATTTCATGTAAAACTCGTAGCTATCTATTTTAATGCAGGCATCGGGATTTAAGGCGACGGAAAGCTTAGAGAAATTATAAAAAAATATTCATCATCATCACCATCATTTAAGCCTATCACTAGTACACTGCTGAACATAGGCCTACCCTATAGATTGCGACAAAAGTTGTAGCTCTCGTTTCGGGGGGATTTTGACACAGTTGCTGCGCTTGGCAGGCAGGTTGCAACCGCAATTTATTTATTCAGATATTGCAGGAAGATGCTGCTGCCCATCTTCTGGTTTCAATATTCTCTCTCTCGACTTTTACAACCACGGGGTGAGATGGGTAATAGAAAAATATTCAGTTAATTTTAGCGGCAACACTGCTGCGGTATAGTAAATAGGGTGAATAGGGACGAAATTGAACTTTACGCAACAAATGTATAGGTCGCGATTAAAAATATTAATATAATAAAACTGAAAAAATCATCACGTTACTTATAAATTACATTACGATTCTTGAATATTATTTCCAAAGCATACGATGTCCCTATCTATACTGAATGCTGGGTCAATGAAAACTAGGTACGGGGTAAATAGAGAAAAATTCAGGGTTGTTGATAGAAATAAACAATATTTAATTTCAATTGAACAAATTTCAATAACTTGTTTTATTAACTCTACAGAAAGAAAAACAGAAACATTGTTTAAATAATTGAGAATGAAGAACTCAATAAGAGATGTTTATGTCTCTGAATACGATTCTATAAAATTTAGGCGACACAACTGCCATGGATGTCTGATGAAAAAATTTATTCCTATATCTTTAAAAAAAAATGTTGAGAAAATCCGGGTCTGCCATATTAATTCTGATTTTTTTACTTCCATTCTTATAACCAGAACACATTAAATATATCAAGTGGATATCCCCACTCGAAACATATCTTTAAGTATTTTATACACTCAAGTGTAATTTAAATGAAAATTTCTTACGGTTTTGTGTCATGATGTCCAATTTCATACATGACACCCCTGTCCCTATATATGCGGTCTCGTCCCGAAACACTATATTAACGTCCCTAATTAATGTCGTTCCTATTAACCCTATCGAGATGGAGCTTGGGTAAATAGTGTGGCGCACCACCTGCAAACAATACTAAAATAAATAATTAATAAACACACAAACAAAATTTCAATTCACACAAATACACTCAACACATATTATAATTTACATTTTTATTATTTATTAATATTATATAAAAGTTTACTTACCTATCTCTTCACGAGAAGTATCCCGTGGTGCGCCGGAGCATAGCAACAGGCGAGCCGTACACCAGTAACGCGTCAACATCCCTACGTTACACCTGTGTCGCTCGCTACCAGTAATTGCCTTCGTAAAATCGTGTCGAACTTATTATGTGTTAGATTTTATTAGCTAATTTATAAACAATTGTGTGTCTGTAATAAACAGAATCGTCAAATTGGTTACGGAACTTTTATTTACGGTTAAAGGACCTTAATTATATATAGGTGTGAATAATCAAGCAGAACATTACCTATAATAGAAACATTTTTCTATTTACCCAAGCTCCATCTCGATTGTCTCCGAAAAATATTCCCGGTTTTATCCCTAGTCACCCCTAAAACCTTTTCACTGCGTAGGTAAACACTAAAGTTCGAAATTCCCTGATAGACTTATGTAGAGCTGTGCTAGTAAGCACATTAAAGCTAACAACAAAAAGTATCGATACTGGGGTTAGTATGGACACTTAAGTACCTATAGATACCGAAAATAATTGGTATCAATACATCCCAAGAATAGATTCCTTTTCCGTATCCGTATCTGTTCATGATCACAATACTGTGCGAAAATATAATTAATTATATACTTGTGAATATAACAGGTGTTAGGATTCCTAAACAGAAATCCGTCTCGGTAGGTACCACCCCAAGGCCAGTTATTCTGCCGTGAAGGAGTAGTGTGCAAACATTACTGTGTTTCGGTTTAACGGCACTGTGAGCTAGCGTAATCACTGGGCATATGAGACTTAAGATCTGATGTCACAGGGTGACGGGCGCAGTGTAGTGTCACACAGAAATGTTCTGGGTGACAGCATTTATGGGTAGACGTTGCACTTTACATCAGGTGAACGTTTTGCTCGTTTCGTCACTCTATCCAATAAAAAAAAAATCGCACGGTTCAAGCTAGTTTTATTTATTTCCATTTTACTGTGTTCACCTTAGTTATTTATTTTTTTAATAAATACTGGCGCAGACTTTTTTATTCGACAGTATATGTAATACCTACAAAAGAAGTAAGATAAAAGTTTTTAGAAAGTCAGTATGGCAGTAATTATTTCATGGAGCTGAAATAACTTTTCACTTGCCAAATTTAAGATCTTATCGTTTCTTCTGCAGCAGCTGATATTTTGACACGTGTAGGACAGACGACTTTGCGGGATGTCGATGGATGCAGGTGGCTTAGGATCGTTTTTTGCGGTAATCTATGGTGGAAGCCTATGTTCAACAGTGGATTAAGATAGGCTGAAGATGATGAACTGACACTATGGTCTTTACATTTTCCCAAGAAATTTAAAAATGTCATAAATATTGCGCGCATAGTCTTGGGATCATCTTAACAAAGAAATCCAATTACGATTTCACTGTACGTGGTCCCATGATTTCTTATATTTACGCGAATATGACATATTGAAAGAAATAAGATAAACGTATTTAACAGCGTTTAAATAACTTTATTGCACATGGTAATGGAATCCTCATCATCAACCAAAACCATTAAGCAGAAAACTAAACAAGTTCCTTTAAATGATATGTCTATAGTAATAATTACTTTAAACTTAATAAAGTTATACCATACTGGATATATTATTTATAGGTTATATACTACTAATAAATACGCACATATCTAAATACATTAACACACACCAATACATACAGATAGTAAACTTTCATTCATGTTTGGCATAAAAAGCATGTGAACGCAAACGGAAGAAATAAACATTTAAGTTTGCTCACCGGAAAAAAAAGATAGTGTTCAACTAGCATTTATTTAGAATAACTTATTATATAATTTCAGTGATGTAATTGCCTTTAGCCTTTTTGGCTTTTACAGCTTCATCGATAGTGTGTCATCGAATAATGTAACTTATTGCAGAGACGATAAAGCTTCAACGTCGAAAGAGGTAGGTATATGGTATTAACAGAAGATAGTATGTAATGTTCATGAAAATAATCCAAAAACTGAAATTTTCGTTAGAAGTATTCGGTCTTTAATGGATTGTGTATAGAATTGAAAACAACATTCGACGAATTCTGGTACATCTAACACAAAATAGAAGACAGTACAAAAGTAACAACGTATCTGAATGCGCACAACGTATGATGATCAAACTGAGCGCTCTTCGATATAAATAATGTCATCCCCTCCGTATCAAGCGATAGTCTCAGTCGATAGGCTGTGACGTCACCAAAGGTCATTGATAGGCTTTTTTAATGGCTTGGCATGGAATGGCATAGCGTGTGGAGTGGCGTTACAAGTATAGATTATTTTTCTGCACACTTTTTTACTTAAGTCGGAGTTGACAACCGTAGCACTACGGCCGAGTGTAGGTTAATATAAGGAAGAACATAATATATGATGTTTACTTCTGTACTCTCTATTTTGTGGTGTATGTTACCCTTCGGATTAACACAGTCACTTGTTATTGCCAACACTTAAGTCAACTGTCAATCATCACTCCAGTCTTAAAAGCGGGATTTACATTATGAAATTAATTTTATCAACAATTTCACGTTCAAACGTCTTTCGTAATGCACGCATTGGTTTCATGACACTAAAATAGTTTCGTGCTCTGCGCGATTTGTTGAAACTAGTCTCATGCAATGATTTCATCGTGTAAACACGATGAGAAACTAGTGTCGCGACAGATTCTGGACACGTTTTTGTCGCCGTGTAATCTTTACGCGTTGAAAATGGCAAACCGGCCCTGGAATGGATTGTTTTCTTATGATATATATATTTTTATTAATTATACATTAGCATATGTACGACATTACAAAAAGCTTTCATGTTGATTAAGGCCATGATCTCAGCGACAGGAGGATTTCGCGACACTAAATTTCATTTAAAACTACTGTCTTGCATATCGAAATTACATACATACATAAGATCACGACTGTATCCCTTATGGGGTAGTCAGAGACTGGGCACTCACTGCAAAAACAGATGACTGCCACAATCCACGTTTCACCAAAACAATATAATGCACTTGGTGTGATAGGTGGTGAGCCCATCGCCATCATGCGCTGTTGGGTGCACAGTGCAGTTTAATTCCTTCCTCCTTCGAAATTAGTTACATGAAATTGATCACACCATGCACGAAAGTTTCGTAACGTAAATCCCGCTTTAAGGTGACCTATAATTGGTACATTTAGTTTTATTCAATGCATAGTATTTGCGTAAATGTACCTTTTCTGTGTTGACATACTAACTTGTGCGTCATTATCTACTTATATACCCTATGGTCATCGTCGCTATATGTCAAGGGGGTTTATGTTAATTTAATACAAGACGAGACAAAGATACATTTAAAAAAAAACCTTTTTTTATTTTACACTGATGTAAGAGTATGGCTAAATTTGTATCGATCGTATTTATTAATTAATAATTTAATCTATTACACTATTAAAAAGTATTCCTTTTTATATTTCGGGGTAATATGTAGTTTCAAACTTCTTTCTGCATCTTGGGTATGGCCGCAAAACTTTTGGAATATACGGTGGCAAATGTTCATTTAATCTCCTTGCAAATGGATTGATACCACGTTCGAAGAATCGTCTTTTTGCTTCAAAGAATCTAGTATTATTTTCAATTTTGTAAATTCTTTCCCATAAATATATTTCAGGCGCCAAATTATGTTTAGGCCGGTTTGAAACTAGATGCTTGTATCTGGATTCCAACCAACAACGTTTTTTGTCATCTTCTATATCAGCAATAATTTGTTCTTCTTCACCTAAGAAGGGCTTCAGTTCATGGTCGCGTTCTTCTGGAGTATTTAAATAAAACTGAACCAACATTTTCAAGACATCTTCATTTAATCCCTTTACTTTGCCATTTTCAATGGTATCATATAACTGAAGCGGCACTGTACCAAAACAGACATTGTATTTTGAGTTATCATCCATTTGTTCATTATACATGGCTATGGTGTTCATTTGATAAATGTAAAATGACCACAATTTTCCATTAGTTATAACAGTTTGTGTTACAAGCGGATATGTTATATCATTGTAAGTAGTAAATCCTTGGTAATTTGCCTGGGCAAGAAGCCAACCGAAACTTGCTTTTAAAGCCTGGCAATGCAGTGCCTCTACATTATCCTGTGTTCCAAACGATTTATTCCTTGCTGCAATATGTCCCCGACCATGATAAGATAACAAACCAAACTCATCATTATCACCTGGCCAAAACCCTGAAACAAAAGAAAGTAAATTTTATGGATAAAATTAATTTCAATAATTTAATCCGAGTTAGTTCGTATTTTACCTGGTATGTTAGTTCCATGTCTAAATTGGGTTGTGTAACCCACAGCTTCAGGAACGAAAGAGAACTTTGGCACTTTAAATTCAGGATTTGTAGCTTCAAAATAGGGGAGTACAGGTTTAAGAAGTAAACTACTTCTCATAGACAGAAGAGGTGTTCCTGAAAACACGAATTATGACAATCTTCACTACATTTACATAAAAAAAATGAGTTTTTAATATAATGTTATTTACCAATATATTGAATTGGCCTATCAATAGGCTCTTCAAGTGTTTTACGTGGCCATTTATGTTGTTTTCTCCATTTGATAACATTTTGTGGAACGTCAATACCGCCCACAAACCAGAATGCTTCATGCCGTGGTTCGTAATCGGTCTGCAACAAAATGAACCTGTGATTAAATGGGACAATACAGAAATAAAAGGGTCAAAATTTAATAGACTTCAAACTATATGAATATAACTTTTTGTTTAGTAAAGGTTCACTGATCTTTACACTTAATATAATAAAATAAAACACGTCTTGTATGTAATGCGATTTATTTTCAACTTACTTGATTTTGTGGTGAAATCATTATTAACAAAAAAAAAATACATACACATATTATAGATTCAACATACCGATCAAAAGAACATATGTTTTTAGTGAGTACTAAGTACAATAACAGAGCAATGGACTGTATCTTCAGTATTATAATCAGTAGTGTAACACTTCCATTAATTTATTAAATACTAATTCAACTAATGCGTATATTTATGTACAATTTCAATTATACTCTCTCTAAAACTGCCTACCGTTGAAGGTCAGTCAGGTCAGGTCTCAAGGTCATGTGGGAGTAGAATGAGTTTAGATTGGGGTCTCTTCAACAGAAGATTCCCCTTACATGTAATAGTTACTACCCGTGCAAGATTTTCGGCTCCAGCGTGCACAGCTACTATACTTGCTTATAACCATTTTGTGGATGGTAGTTGATCTTCTTTAATTACGACAATGTTTCCTATGCGAGGCGATCGGACTAGCACTTGTCATTTGTATCTCTGCTGCATGGTATTCAAGTATTAAACAGCCAACTATGCCAAAAGTCTTGTGTCATCCTTTGAATAGTTTGCCATCTAGTTAGTAAGTGATATGTGGTTCTCCAACTAAGAAGTGGCCTGGGTTGAGTGGATTTAGTATCAACGTGGTATCATCTAACAAGCAAAGAGAATCTGAATTTATACACGCTGAAATTAATTCTGAAGTTACATTTACTCAAGCAGGGGATAGGGGGATATTGGGAAGCAGCCCATAGTCCACCATAACTTGGCATTATAGTATAAAGTGCCAAATGGTGCCATCGCTACATAAAATCTCAGTTACTTCTTCTTTAACTACTAGGCAGCGCCTACGAAGTTCGTGCCGTTGTCACTCCATATGTGCGCGCACGGTACTTTCTAGCCACACATCAACGAATTGCTGCTATGAAGGCTTGTGAAGTTAAATCAGTTACAGCTACCAAATGAATGGTTCGGGTGGCCATATACACAAATAAGCAGACATATGACCTCTTGACATTCTGATTTTTAAACGCCCTGCATAATCAACCGCTGTTCAAAAAGGATCTGTTTTTTGAAACATACATGCTGCTCCATGAATTGATTGTTTACCTTTGCCTTGTCAATTATTCATACTTTACACACTATAGTTCTTGTAGAATGTCTCACATTCTCCTTCTTCCTTTGTAAATATTTTATTTATTGTATAGTGGGTTATTTCTATCTCCCAAAACTCCCTTAGCATGTCATTGTCATTCTGTTACCAACGGACTTGTTATTGTCATGTTGTTGTGAGTTGTTTGTGATAGAACCCAATCTAATGTAGTTTTCTCAGATTCTAAGCCAATTTTAAATTTTAACAGTCCTTTATCTATAATTTTTGAGAAACCTCAAAGTTCTAAGTAATATGTCAATTTTACTCTTCTGTCTCTTCTTTTTTTGAGTAGTGTGATGTGGCGTTTATTTCTCCTATGTTGTACTTTTTTTGTTAAATCACAAGTTACACACAGTTAAAACACATGTGTCTTTCTCCTATAGGCTGTCTTGCAAAGTTTTTGCAGTTAAATATGTAGTGTTGTCCCTTACAAAAGGCGCATATGGGTTGCGAGCTATGGCTAGTAAGACTCACAGATACCATTGCCTTCTTTCTGCAGTCTTCTGCCTGCTTTGCTTAGCGCATTCAATAGGTCAGTACATATCTTCGTAAATATAAAACTCCCCGTTCGTACAATATGATAAGTTGTTACGTGCATCTCTTGGAGTACATTTGATTAAGGCTTCATGTGCCATTAGGAAACTCTGCCAATGTTCTTCGACCCCTTTTGCGTGGCTTTAGGTACTTATCGTAAAGTTATTCAAGACATAAGACATTTTTTCAAGTTTTCTTGTGTCTTCTGAAATACTAATAATATGAAATAATGCCTTTTCTTCCAAAACACGTAAATAACCTTCTTGTTCCGGCGTTGCTGTCGTCATACTATGCACTTTTATTAATAATTTCTAACGAATTATATTACGAGTGTTTGCCAATGTGTTTATTGGATGTTTCGTATTCATATCAAACTTGCTATTTTTTGTTGCTACTGAATGCAGTCTACTATTGTTCTCGACGGTAAAACACGTCTTGTATGTAATGCGACTTATTTTCAACTAATTTGATTTTGTGATGACATCGTTGTCAAAATAAGCACATAAAACGATTCAACAATGACTATTTATTTGTAAATAAACAATTAGTGTTTTTCTGAAGTGCGATATTAATCCTCATCCTATTACAGCTGTGCACTGCTGAACATATGTCTACTCACAGATACCCTTAAAGCATGGTTAGGGCCACCTACATTCATCCAGTTTTACAGGACAGGTTAGTCAGTGCACTGGCTATTTTAGCTTCTTGATTCTTATGGCTGTGTGAGTTACCCTCGTGGTAGTGAACTTGATCAGATTGCAGATTCTACGAGGGTGGATTGAAAAGTACTCGGCCTAACCAAGAAAATAAACACATACTAAATCAGTTATATTTTTATTTTTCTACATAATCACCATCAAGTTCAATACACTTTTGCCACCTCCCCTTCCAAGCATTTAGACCGTTAAAAAAAATGATTCTTCCTTAGAGTCAAAATATGCGTCTACAGCTGCTTTGACCTCGTCGTTTGTCGAAAATCTTTGACCTCCCAAGCGCTTTTTTAGGTTAGGGAACAGAAAGAAGTCTGATGGTGCCAGATCAGGTGAATACGGCGGATGCGGTAACAGTCAAAGCCACAGTTGTGAATTCCAGCCATTGACTGTACTGACGTGTGAACACGGGCGTTATCTTGATGAAACAGGACTTTTCTTCTGAGCATTCCTCGACGTTTTTTTTTATTTCCTCTCGTAAACGACGTAGTAAGGTGCAGTAGTAATCAGAGTTTATAGTCTGACCCCTTTCAAGATAATCAATCATAATCACACCTTTCGAGTCCCAGAATACTGAAGCCATCACCTTATTTGCCGACAAAATCGACTTAGCCTTTTTAGGGGGTGGTGAACCAGGTCTTCTCCACTGTTTTGATTGTTGTTTTGTTTCCGGTGTACAGTAATGAACCCATGTTTCGTCCATAGTAACAAAACGATTAAAAAAATCATCTGCATCGGCTTCAAATAACTCCAAACAGTGGCGTGAAATAGTCAATCGCGTCCTTTTTTGTTCAACTGAAAGCAGTCGCGGAACCCACCTCGCAGACACCTTGTGGAAACCCAACTCGTTGACAATGATGTTTTTAGTTCGTTCATAAGAGATGCCTATAATCTCGGCTATCTCTCTAATTTTTAATCTGCGGTCTCCCATTATTAAATCAAGTACTTTTTTAATATTTTCGTCAGTAGTTGACGTCGAAGGCCTTCCAGAGCGGGGTTCATCTTTCACACTCTCTCTACCACGCTTAAATTCTGCTATCCATTTTTTGACGGATGAATATGACAGAGCACAATCGCCTAATGTACTGACCATGTCATCATGGATGGCTTTTGATGATAGCCCCTTCTTATGGAGGTACTTAATGACGGCACGCTGCTCGATTTGCTCCATTCGCGGAAATTATGACCGATTACTTTGTTAATAAATTTATAAAATCACAACTAATTATCGCACACGTTTCGAACTTCACACAATGAACTAGTCTGAACTGAACTAAATAATGTGGGTAGATTTGATTTTTAGAATTGAATGGATCTGTGTTAGGCCGAGTACTTTTCAATCCACCCTCGTAGCTTTGCAGAGAAACATCCTCCTTTGAACTTCCTCATTTGTCTTATTCATGTTCATCTTTAGAAGTACCCGTTGGGAGATACAATCAAGATCATTAATAGTGCTAAGGTAATAATTTTAATTTGAATAAATCACTTATTGATTGTTGAAAGCCCCTGGGGTTTTGAATTAGGACATGAGATGGATGGAGCGTGGTTTTCTTCAGACGAGATCTCTTTAGCCTTATGTTTCAGTTAACCTGACATAAGTAGATGATTACTATGGGTTTTCATCCCAGTGATCACAGAGAGTGATTGTCATGCAAAAGTTATATCATTTTTTAAATCTTCCAGGATTATCCAGGTCAACTGTCTGTGGGGGGCGGTTCTGAAAGCAGTTCATCATAGAGGGTTCCCTCTTTTTCCATAGTCGGCCAGCTGGGCTCTGTCGCTTAATTCCAAAGCTTTACGTATTTATTTAATTTTAACATATCAATACACAAGGTACATCAACAATATAGACAATATAACATATCTAACAATCTTAGTTCAGGCTATAATGTGTATAGCAATAACAGATGCATGCAACACTGAACATACCAAATTGGGACAAAATTTTCAGTCTTGTTAATCTGTTACTTTGGGCTTATGTATAGAAAACATGTTTCAGTAGTATGTTGTTGAACTTCTGTTCTTTCCACTATCATCTCATCATCTTTTTTCATGTTTTGTTTGCGATAATCTCTAATCAACACCGTGTGCGTTAGAGTGAAAAGGTAGTATGGTTCCTTCTGATAAGAAAGGGAGAATAGATATCGGTATATTTACTGTATACATCCGATCAAAATAAGTAAGTAGCAGTAGGCAAAGTTTATATAATATGACACTGAAATGACAGTGACTGTTAATGTTACCAATATTGCAGAAAATCTGTTTACCGTTTGCGTTGTATCCTGCAACATGCTTTAGATAAAAACATACGCAACCTTGAAAATAATCAAATAAAAAAATCATGTTTTTAAGTAAAAATGTAATTAAAATGAAAATTTTAAATGTTTGAAATATTTGAATAAGCAGCTGGAATATTTCACTGGGCAATATGCATTGAAAGGTGTAATTTACACTATTAACTATGCAAACCTACTTACCATTAAACAGGATTGTGGACATGCACTTCCATATTTGTAAAAAATATCAGTTTAACTATAAAGTAAGCACCACAAAAGAAGATTGTGGATTCTTAGATCTTACTAATAAAGTTCATAATCGTTCAAACTGTGAGAGTTCTTAAGCGGCACATTCTCTCTAACCAACTTTGGCATTGTGTCGCAGCTGCCTTGTGACTTGTCACTTAAGGACAACATCAAAAACCTTTACTGTTGAAAACAGCCTAGAGGTACCTCAGAAACAATCTTAGTACAATGTGCTAACAGTAAGTTGCTTTTTAGACTACTTCAATTCAAATTTCTTGGTTTTACCATATTATGGCAAAATGCAACAAAAGTAGACAACCAAGCTCTTGGTCAGTTCTGATTTACATGGACCTTCACTAGTTATGTCTTAGCACAAGAACTAGTCAAACTAAAATGCCATATTACAGGAATGATCAAAATTTGCCCTGTGAATAAAAAACCCATAATTTTCAAAAAAACAACTTTTTTTTTTGACTGATGGTCACTGTTAGCCCGAAGGCTTTTACAGCTTCGCCAGATTGAAAGGTGGCATAGCGCTGAGGGCGCTTAGCCGAAACCTTTATTTATGGATGACTGGCGCAAGGGCCCCCAAGAGGGGACCTCGGCTTGGACCGTCATCCTGTTCGCGTGAGTAACCGACTCGAGGGTGCCCAAGGGGGCCGGCCTAGGCTCGGTCAATTACTGCAATCGGGAGGGCAATATTACTACTACTATTATTACTATTATCATGACTATTATTAGATAAGTTTACCACCAATTCGGAATGCGTTTCCGCTGGAGAAGAAATGGCGCAAGAAACTCCAGCGACGCTTCTGTTTATGATACTACTGCTAGGGGAGAACCGACCTGAGATGCGGCGGTATCGCGAATAACTTTGTCTGATACGCCCTCGCCGACGGCGGGGGCGGTATGATGGTGATGTTGTGTGTTTGCGTAGTGATGAGTAGAGCGCTTGGGCCCTAGTGGTCGCGTCGTCAGGGTCCTCGAGGACGTGCCTCGGTCTCCTTTTTCCGCGGGTCGAGTTTTAGTGTATCGCGAGGGGGTTGTATGTGGCGGCACTTACAACCAGTGGGTTGGGGTGCGTGGCAGCAGAGTCGAAGTATCGGCGAGAGGCCAACTTAAGATATTGAGCTATGGTAGGAAGCCCTAAATCGATATGAAGGTTAGCATTACGCACGAACCACGGTGCTCCCGTGGCTTTACGCATGAATCGATTTTGTATTACCTGAAGTCGGTGAATTTGACGCGGGGAGGCATGCGCAAATACGGGGCTTGCGTATGTCATAATTGGCCGAATACAGGCTTTGTAAAGTGTAATTTTATTACGTAGGGACATTTTGCTATTTTTATTTAGTAACGGATGTAAAAAAAACAACACAGGGTGGAAAAATAAGACGATCATCACTTGTTTGACTATGATGGGTGACACAGGAATGAAAACTGTTAAAAGGATTGCATGAGGTGGTGTCGAAAAGATGATCAAGAAACCTTACATTATATTGAATTATATAAAATATATGGGTGGTGTTGATAGGGCGGAACAATATGCATCAACATGTGGTTTTATGGGAAAAATCGCTGAAATGGTGGCATAAGCTTTTTTAGGGGCATGGAAACTTGCCTGATCAATTTGTACGTCTATACTTATATCATATTATAAATGCGAAAGCAACTGTCTGTTTGTTAGTTTTTCACAGTTCAATCGCTAAACCAATCTGACAATATTCAGCACAGAGATTGCACTTGCATCATGGAAACGAACATAGGATACTTTTTATCCCGGAAATTCAAATAATTCCCGCGGGATATTAAAAATCTTTATTCAAGTGGTCAGGCGTCAGCTAGTACTTTATAAACTAGATAAAATCAAAAAAGGGAAGGGGGAGCAATTGAGACGACCGTATCGCCAGCATTGCGAGCAAGCGTCGACGTCGCTCACCAATGGACCCCAACTAAATGGGAAGATTCATATAGTAATAAAATGGGCAAAAAGGGGGTGTACTGTTACTGTGATATGTTTCCAGACACACCTATGATGCATCTTGGAGATTGTTTCACTAAATATCACAGAGTATTATAGATTTTGTTGAATTAAATATAAAAATAAATCATTTGGTGAAATTTTATTAATTTTTAGAAATATAATCTACCTACCCATACAATGATTTGCTAATATAGCCGAAATCCTGAGTTGCTGGTTCGCAAAAGGCCTTGAGTGCAAGGGATTAAGAAAGAAGAAATATATAATAAGTTTTTAAATTTATGCAATACTATGTAACTAATGCAAAAATATGTAGTATACACATTTAGTAGTTATCACAGATTTTATCCTGTTTTATTTTATTATTTATAAGACATTTAAATTATATTACCATTATTATTTGCACTTACTATAAGTAATATTATATTATTATAATTACTTACCTGAGCAGATAAAATGTACGGTACTTTGTCTGTAAGCTTATTACAAATTATTCTATGGATTTGTCTAACTATATTCTTAGTTATACTATCTTCTTTTAACTGCAACTCAGGTTTACCTTGTGTGTCATTGGTGTGCCTGTAATTTTCAAACAATAGTTACTTTGTCATATATAAAAATAAGTTTAATTTAGCTTATTGTCGTTGTTAAACCAAAATCTGATATATGTACTTTTTGGAGATTTCAACATTTTGACTATTATGGCTAGTTTACTGATCAAACTTTCGTTATAAAAAGACTAATATGTGACTAAGAATTATATGATAAACTGCGGTCCTTAAAAAAAATGCTATGTGTGTCAGCCAGAATATTGTCAAATAAAAACTGCTATGTGACAAACATGCATCGACATAGCATATTTTATTTGACCAAAACTGATTGTAATGGTTAGTAAGACATCTGCTATGTGGTTAGTCAAAACAAAGGGTGGATATCCAGAACTCTATTCTCCAACAGTATTGCAATGTATGTATTTACATTAACCTTCCAATTTCAATGCCTTGATATTTTATCCTGCATACATAAATTATTGACAATTAAATTGTTTCAATTCATTACTCTTAAGACATCTGTTGGTCATGGAACCAAAGGGGCCAACAGCTGGCCGTCTTTGAGGAGAAGAAGGGACTTTTCATGATAAACTCTTCTTTCACAGACAGCCCCATAGTACGAGGACCTGAATAAGCCTGGACAACTCCACAAATGAGATCATCATGGTGACTAAACAACAGAGGTTTCATGATGTCTCTGTGATCGCAAGGGTAAAAACCGGCAGTGATCACTGAATGGTAAGAGGCACATTGAACCTGAATGTAAAGGTAGAGAAGTCTTGTCAGATGAACTTCACAACCATCTCGTGTTCTTATCCAAAACCCCAAAAGCATGCAGCTTGAATTACACCATCTCTTTCAGTGCCTAGATTTTTACTTGCATTACAAAGGCACATAAAGTTATCATGCCAAGCAGCTATTGAGCCCATAATTTTCATCAATTTAGAACCAAATGTCGCCATTTACTGCGTAAATAATACATAATAGAACAAAGTGTACCTAAAGAAGCCAGGTAGTTTACAAAATGTGGTGCATTGAACAAAATAAAAAACCAGTGTCAAGAAATACTTTTTTATGTGATAAACATAACAAGAATATTTCAATTCACAAACTGGGAAAGTATCAATGCGACGTAAGCTCCACTTTTCAGTTAAAAAATGTTTCGCAAGATGAGTATATACTGTGAATGATATCAGAGGATTCTAGGACATGTCTAATAGGAAAATGTGCTTAAGCCTCTCCATCATTCCTTGAGAGTATCCTGTACAGGGCGCCCATTGGAAATAACTTGATCTATGTTTCAATCAGTTACCAGGAACTTAAACTATTTATTGGCCACAACTACCATGCATTTTATGATTATTAAATTATTTATTATTATAATATTATTAAAATTGTAAGACTGATTAATGCCTCTTTTTTAATAATGTAAATTAGACATTCTACTAATACCTGCTATGTGCACAAATTACTCTAATGTGGTAATCCTTACTAATATTAAACTCTGGACCGATTTTTTCGAAATTTGGCACAGAGATAGCTTGCATCCTCTAGACAGACATAAGATCTTTTTATCCCAGAAAATCAAATGGTCTCATGGGATATATAATAAACCTTTATTTAAGTGTCTGAAGTCTCGGGGATCAGCTAGTAATTAATACATTATTACATTTGAATGCCTATAAATTAAATTAAATAATGTATAACACACATAACTTTGATTTAAATTAATTTTCAAAAATCTGCTCAATATAATATTTTACAGGAGAAAAAGTATAACTAAAATTCAATATTTTAGATATCGTTTTTACACATAGCGGATATTGGTTTGACAATGTTGATTGGTTCAGATTGAATTGTCATATTTTAATAATTCCGTGAAAATCACTTGAAGAAGTAATGTGTCAAGTTATCTGACATAACTTTTGTATTTTATATATATTTCATAATGATTAGGTTTCATCAAAAGTAAATTCAAAAATGTTTTAGTTGAAATAAATAGTTTTCCAATCAGTCCTTAAGTGTCTTTTTGGTTTGAAAGTGATCCCATTAGCCACATCTACCATTTCAAGAGACAATGACGTTATGCTTTGCACAATATGTTCATAGCATGCAACACTTTGATATATTGCTGTATAATATATAATAGTAGATACAAATTTTATTAACATCACAACGATAATCCAAAATTAGCAATCTAATCTGCCAAAATGTATCGGGTTATAACTTTACTCACGTAACACCTTCCGATTCAAGAACGATAATATCTTCAATAAGTGATTTGGTTTCTTTTACAACTAATTCTGCAAGAGACGATGTTTCAGAATATATATCTGGAAGACTATTTGATGGTATAAAATGAGTTCTGGTATAGCACTTAACCAGGGGTAGGGCATTATAAGGTATTTTATCTTCATTTAGCATAACGCATTTCCATCCATAATAACGCGGCATATTAAGAGCAATTTGTTTTTCTTCAACAGTGTTCAACATTTTTATCTTTTCGTAAACATTTTGATTTTGTCGTAGTTTCTTTGCTCGGTGTGACAAATCCATAATAGGAGGATACACGGGCACGTCAGTATATTCATTTTCGTCTCGAAGTACTGCATGAGAATAACGTCTACTAGTCCAGGATTTAAATTGTGAAAGTTTCTTATGCAATTTTATTCGTTGCATTTCAAAAGTTATCTAAAACAAAACGGAAAAATCTAGCATTGTTCATAAACACAACGAAATTGAATTGAGGTTATAAAGTTAAAGTTAAAAGACTTTTCACAGGGTATAACACAGTCACAGAGTATATCATTCATTTATCAAAGTCACAGATGTAACGTTTTGATATAACTTGCAAGAGATCAATAACAATCATCGAGACCATGATATATTACTCCCGGAAAATTAGTGAAATATTATGTAAATGCGTTTCAAAGACTAGAAGTTTCAAATTCTTATTAATCTGGCGCGTCCGAACTCCGTATTCTTTCGGAATATCGACGATTGTATGTAAATGCCTACATAAAAACGCCTCAAATGTTTGTTACGTTGAATCTAGATAACTGACCGTTATAAAAAATAGCCCTTATAATATAATTTGTATTATTTAATGTATAATAATGAAGTTGGAAAAACGTCCGTAAGCATTATAGACAATCATTGGCCGCGTAGACATAGCGGAATTTACATTGCGGTCCATCACTTAATTGTGTCGTCGGTACATTTGCATACTAAGAATTTTGTTCGCCGTCTGTCACACATTCTGAGTTTTTTACAATGTCATCTACGTCAGCATATTGTACTTAATACAGCTATTAATTAGCTCGCCTTACAGACTTACGAAAACTGACTGAGAAGAGACTGCCCATAACAAATGCTGTGTCACCAAGAATTTACTGTGTGACACCACACTGTGCTCGTCACTCTGAGACATCAGTTTTTAAGTCTCACATGCCCAGTGATTACGCTAGCATCATCGTTATCATAATTTCAGTCTACACTGCTGAACATAGGCCACAAAAGTTTGTAGCTCTCATTTTTGAGGATTTTGCCATAGTTTCCAAGCTCAGCAGGCGGATTGGGAATCCCAGTTTATTCAGATGTTCCAGGAAGATCTTAACTTTATGCATCACTTACATATACTACGTCCCTTTCTTTGTACATTGATTTTAATTCGGATTTTTTTTTGTATGTGTGTATGCAAATAGCCTTATGGCTTTGGCTGCATCATAGGTAGCGACTCGCGAGCAGAAGGCCCGCGAGTGAGAAGGACATCGTCGCTGCTGAACAACTGCGGTGCACTTCGACCCCTGAAAACGAATAAAATAGTATCCGACTAACGAGAGGGGGCTCGAAGTAATCCAAGGGCCCCTCTGAGGGAGATACGAACCTCGGCTTGGATCACCATCGAAACAGAATATTTTTGAAACAGAATTTTAATTCGGAGATTGATTTAGAAAATATTAGTAGTGTCTATATTGATACTTTATTTTAAAATTCGAACTTCTAGTATCGATTCCTACTATTCCAATATTTGTATCGAAATAGTTTCGTCAGTAAACGCTAAATTATTTTGGAACTAATGGGTTCCAATTATTATTATTTGGTATTTTTTCACGAAGAATAACTTCTCTCTTTCATTTATCGTCTTTTTCCTGAATGTTTCCTATTCTGTATAAACTAAGGCTGTTTTTTTTCGATATCTTCTTCTTCTATAAGATCTTGGAAACAAACTACAAAATCGTGCCATTTTTGTCAATGTCGAACTAGAACAAGAACCTCGTTTTGTCAGTAAAATAATAGTTGACTTTTACTGAAGACTGCTGGACTGATAAATGATGATAGAGATGAAGATCTGCTGCAGTTGATTTATTAGGATGGTCCAGGAAGATGCTGCTGCCCACTTCCTGGTTTTTATTTTCCCTTTGTTCGCCCTGGCACGCCCGTTTTGAGTGTCTAACTCTGCATATTCAGAATATTCGCTCAGACACACCCAATGATATGAAATTCTTTGTGGCGCGAAATCCACATTGGTAAACCCGACGTGATTGAACAACGCAGCTAGCCTCGCTCAACCACATCAACAACTATATCGGCAGCCATCGCAGTCTCAACACCAGCCTACTGTCGGCACTTCCTAGTCTCTCAGCCACTGAGGATCAATAACGGCCGCCTCTCTCCTCAGGCTGACTCCTGCGGCATCATTACTGTCTCCATACGTCACAACACACTGAAGACTTGGACTCAGCATCACTGCATCGCCAGACTGCACATCTTCGCCTGACGTCACAAGTTCTCCATGTTAACCTACGACCTCTAGTCTCAGCGGGATAGTGATGCAACGACATCTATGTCGCCACATGAAAAACTCAAGTCTCATACGTCCGCAATTGAGCTATGAAGGTTTCTGAGATGCACACTATATATACAACATCTAAAGATTAGTGGTAAGAGGAGACGTCCTCCCCAGATCAGACATTATTATCTGCTTAAATGGTGACCCCTACATGATCATCTACATCGCTACCACTGACGATTCAACGAGCGTTTTCCTCGCTGCGGTCAGGAAAAATCATTAAATTTTTTTTTAATATTTATTTGTTTCAATTCCTGCTTTACTGCATTATTATTTAGTTCTCGTCGAAATATACAGAATTTGGTTTTGAATATTCTTTAAGTAGGTTACGCTAATTAGTAATGGTAGTTTGTCCCTTAATTGTCAAACTTTTTATGTACCAGGAATTGTTTTAAATTTTTTTTAATTTAATAATTTAGGGTATTTGTTAATACGTTTTTTATTAATTACAGTTTATTGTTAACAATGGCTGAAGAGTTTAATGCACTTATTCCGGAATTGCAAGAGCAGAATGCCGCTTTACAAGCTCAAATTAATTCGACTTCCTAGGAATTAGAGCCTTCTAACACTTCTCAGTTGTCTACCCCTAGTGAGGTATCTAAGGCTGCTATTAAATTCCCATCCTTTTGCATCTAGCGAATATGGTTCTCTCAAGTCGAAGATCAATCTTAGTGGCCAATTCGCAACATTATGAGTAAGAAAAACGACAGACAAATACGACTTCGATTCAAATCCGGGCTTAAAAGGAGACTCTTTCCGAGCATCGGGTTCGTCAGTTACTGAGTGATAAAGAACTTGGGGAGAGGAAACCCTCACAATTTCTTTGTCACTTATAACCAGACTCTGGCCGAATTTAATATTCTGAGGCAGTTGTGGATGTGTAGGCTACCTGAAAAGACAATTTTAGCGGCACAGCCTAATCTACCGCTTCACTTCGCTTGCCGATCTAACCGATAAAATTGTAGAAGTGTCTCCAACCTTAGCATGTCCTCCACTTGGTGTATATGCTTCAAGTTCCAGTTCGAAAACCAGCGCATCAGACACCTCTGAGCACTTGAGAGCTGACACGACAGGTTGCTGCTATATCATCTATGTGCAACAGGTACAGGAAACGCAGCCGAAGACGCCGTGTGTCACGGAGCAGTTCGCTGTCTAAAAGCAACTCCACGGACCATCAGGTATGCTGGTGTCATAAAAATCACCCGTAACACCTTGTTCGTGGACGTACCCGGAAAAAGTTCAAGGCAATCACTAACGCCGACGCTTGACTGACCACAGTCGCTGGTTATTTGTTGGCGATATAAAGTCCAAACGTCAGTTCTTACTAGACACTGGCTCGGACCTTTGTAGTCACCCGCGACGCTGGTCGCCTCGGCAGCCTCAGGCTACTTATTACTCCCTACACGCTGCTAACGGCAGGGCGATTAAGACGTGCGAGTCAATTACCCTTCATCTTAATCTTGGTCTTCAAAGGGATTTTACCGGGAATTTTGTGATTGCCGACGTTAACTCGGCTATTATAGGTTTTGACTTTCTTGCCCACTATCATTTACTATGACCGACTGTGAGAACAAACGACTGTTAGATAATAAAACCGGCCTATCCTGCAAGGCAACAGTGGCTGCTACGGAGCATACTAGTGTCAAAACGATAGCAACTATACCCTATAGGTATTTCGTGCGTCATATAAGATATTTCAACCAGAGCATCGCAGGGTCAACGGTCTTTAGTACCATCGATTTGGTAAAAGCGTATCGGAAGATACCAGTATTCACTGATGACTTTTGCAAAACCGCGATTATCACCCCTTTTGCACTCTATTGCGGCATTCCCTATGTGGCAGTTGGGTTCCGAAATGCTGGACAGACCTTCATCGACGAGGTCGTGCAAGGTTTCTGTTACGATGTTATATGTCGATAACATTCTGGTCGTTTCGCATAATGCATAGAACCACACAAAACAACTAAGTATCTTGCTTAGGCGACTTCAGGCATACTGTGTTGTTGTAAATCCATCGAAATGTCTTAGATTTTTAGATTTTCTGAGGTAATATATCTGGGCTACCTACGCTGATACTCAAACGGTAAGAAACCCCCTGAGGACCACATAAAAGCATTGCAGGAATTTCCATTACCCAAAACAATACAAGGGGTTAGGAGGTTCTTAGGTATGATACATTTTTACCGCCGATTTTGCCCAAAGCTGCAGAACTGCAAGCTCCTCCTTTCAACGCCTTAGCGACAACAAAAAGAAAGGGTGCACAAGCATTTCCGTGGAACCCTCATTTGAAAGATTGTTTCAAGCTCTGTAAACGCAACAATGCTTGTCCATCCCATTGGAAACCAACCCTCAGTCGGTCTTTTTTCAGCAAGAAGCTGACAGCTAAACAGGCGGAGTCGGGCCAGCGTATTACAGATAATTGTTAGCCGTCTATTCACACATTCTTTAGGCGCTCTTGAATGGTAGATGTGGCTAATGGGACCACTTTCAAACCAAAAAGACACTTAAGGAGATTACCAATCAATAGGCGCAACATGCTATTATCTTCACCAATCATAAGTACTTGTTGTATGCCTTTTCACAATGGTGTGAAAGACTCCTTGAGAGGAGCTCAACTCATTCAACTATCTTTTATTTCACAGTACATTACTGACATCCGGCACATACACGGCATTGACAATGTGGTAGCTGAAGCTTTGTCACCTGTTGAGGCGATCACGTTCTAGAATGACTACGTAGCACTCGCCAAATCTCAAGAGACTGACCATGATCTTCGCGAGTATGGATTTTGCCATAGTTGCAGGAGGGTTGACAACCGCAGTTTATGTATTTAAATGTTCTAGGAAGATGCTGCACCCATCTTCTGGTTGTAATTTTACATTTGTCGACTTTTACGACAACCACGGGATATGGTGGTAAATTCTGTACACGGCACACGGCTAACATTATACTGTTAGTCAAATCTTGAATTTTACCGAGAACGAGTTCTTTTCATATATCGATATTTTTATATACAAAATCGATATTTTGACAACCCTAGACCTTGGTTGGCTGATGCAATGCAAGACAATTTTGACTTCACCACCTGCCAAAATATTATAACCAAGTTTATAACTAAAGTTAATTTATATTTTGAGAAATATGGATGATGATATGGTATTTGATCCCTCTTTAAAGAAGAAAAAGAAAAAGAAGACTGGTTTCGATATTGATGCGGCGTTGGCAAGTGAGCAAGGCGAAAGCGTATCTGTTGAGGCGCCCATCGAGTCCGGTGACGTCGACGTTCCCGAAGACGACAACCTTGATTTAGATAATTTCGGTAAGAAGAAGAAGAAGAAAAAGAAGACGTTTTTCAATTTGGAGGAATTGGAGAGCGCATTGCCAGAAACGAAAGAGGAAAAGCCTCCTGCAGAAGAGCCAGAGCTTGAAGAGGAAAATCTTGTTGATGATCTGGATTTGGAAATAGATTTCTCAAAGACAAAGAAAAAGAGAAGGAAGAAAAATTTAGATGAATTAGTTGCAGAAGAAGAGAGTAGAGAAGATCAAGAAAATGCTGAAGACTTACATGGCGATTGGGTCAGCACTGACCGTGACTATACCTACGATGAACTTCTAGAACGTGTATTTGATATTATGCGAGAGAAAAACCCAGGTATGGTCTCAGGAAAAAAACAGAAGTTTGTTATGAGACCACCACAAGTTGTGAGAATTGGCACAAAAAAAACATCATTCGCCAACTTTACAGAAATTTGCAAAACTTTACATCGGCAGCCAAAACATTTGTTAGATTTCTTATTGGCTGAATTGGGTACTAGTGGCTCTGTAGATGGTAACAGTCAACTTATAATCAAAGGTCGTTTCCAGCAAAAACAAATAGAAAATGTGTTACGTCGGTATATCAAAGAATATGTGACTTGCCACACATGCCGTTCACCAGACACTATATTGCAAAAAGACACCAGATTATTTTTCCTTCAATGTGAGACATGTGGGTCACGTTGTTCTGTAGCCAGTATTAAGTCTGGTTTCCAGGCTGTAACTGGTAAGAGAGCTGCTATTCGTGCAAAGATTGCATAGAATGTAATGAATTAGAAATAATCAATTTTAAAATAACAAGTCCCTGTGGTACACATGCAATGAATCAACTTTTGTTGTAGTTCTAATCATGATTTGAGTTTCAGTGGCAAATCTGGTACTCATTAATTACCATGTTTGGTGTCATTGAATTCAATAAGCAATTAAATAAAGTAAAGATGTCTGTGATTAAGTAAAACAAGTGGTTTTATATTTATAATATTCTGGTTCTTGCAATAGAGAAGGCAAAATGTTCACTAAAGGTTTCAAATATTTAACAATTGCATAAAACAGATTTACTCTGAAATTTAAATGTACCCCTATCTAATAATAACTATGTTTATATATATAGTATCACATCTGTATTATTCTTGAATACACAATGTTTTTATAGACAATTGTTTTATTCTGCAGCTTTTGTTGAAATCTTAAATATATATGAGAGAATCATTGATATACATAAAACCTTGTGAAAAAAAGAGTGCACACACAATTGTTTAATTCAAGTGTTTTTGCGCCCACTTAGCAACAAATTTAAAAATGTGGAATGATGTTGATTTCATTTAAACTTTATGTCATGGTAATAAGACTCAATTTGCGTTTATTAAATCAGAGCTTGTGTGATCTTTTACTTTTTTTTTTTGATTGATCATGGATGGTTTTTGAAGTGATGAGTTTGAGTATGGAACTGTGTATCTTGGGGTTTTATATTTCAATGGAGAGAATATAATTTTTTTGAAACTTCTCCCTCATTTGTTGCTTAAGTCTTAGTCACATTTGTGTCCCGAAGTCATATTAAAAAAGTATTCTGATTCCTTGTAAAAAAAACATTTTAAAGACCAAATGATAAAATTTTAAAATACTGACTAGATATAGGAATGGAAATGATTAGGAACCTAAACATGAAAATACTAAAGAAGCATAGTATCAACTATATTAAATTTCTATATACTTTAGAACTTTTCAGATTATTTATAGTGATTGTGTGTTGCATTTATTGTTCAATTTATATTTTCTAGTTTGTAATCACTTTAGGATTCAAAATTGTAACAACATATTACAGCAGAGCAGCAAACTGTCTTAAGTTTATGGTAATGTAATTTGTCTACATAGAAAAGTGACAAAGGTCATAAATGGTTCTGTAGAAGGAGCTCATTAAATTAATCTAATCTTGTCATCATAAGAAAATATAGGTGACTGTATGATTTTCGAATTTCTAATTTTGAAAACCAGTTTTTGTTTCTACTTTGCTTAAACTGATTTAGCTTGAAAACTACTGAATCAATAAACAATTTGCATCTGTTATGAATAACAACTCTAGAATCATTTTAGTACTTGTTTGATTACAATATATAAAATACTTCTGATCAGCTTTAAGTCCACATGTATGAAGTAGTAGACTCAGCTTGAAGTTAATGAAAATACATTATTACAATAGTATATTTTATTATTAAACACAATTTTGAGGATATATTAATAACATTTTACAAGAATATTTTTATAATTTTCTTTGGTTAGATTTGTTAATTAGTTAGCTCCTGGGAATTATTTGTGGTACATAGTCATGCCTTACAGCTTTGGATAGACTGTTAGCATATAGATCTAATCGCTGAGTCATAGTAAAACCCCATTTATCTTTTATCTGACGGCACAGATTTAGGTCAAGTTGAGCTATTAGCAGTCCATCCTTGACTCTTGACAGTCCTGGAGTTCTGGAGCCATCTGGTGCTGTTACATAACTAGACCCATAGAAATGACCAAAATCCTTATGAGCTGGTTTTCCATCTCCAGATGTGAACTCATTTGGAAATTGTTCAGTACCAACTCTGTTTATAGCGCAGGTAAAGTAGCTATTAGCTATTGCTGCATTTCGAGCTTCTACAGCCCATAAGTGTTCACTTAGCCCTGCTACTGTAGCAGATGGGTTAAAGACAATTTCAGCACCATTAACCCCAAACATAAGCCAATTAAGAGGATGATGTCGCCCATAACAAATATTGATAGCTATCCTACCAAATGATGTCTCAAAGACAGGATGTCCAGTATTACCTTCAAAGTAATAAGTAGATTCATTGAAATCACCAACACGAGGGATATGATTTTTTCTGTGTTTTCCTATAACTTTACCCATTTCATTTATTACAACTGCAGTGTTCCAAATTGTATCTCCATGAACTTCATCTCTTTCCAACATTGGTGAGATGATTACCATAGAATATTTGATAGCAAGTTCTTTTAGGAATAATGTACTGGGTCCATCCAGAACAGATTCAGCAAACTCACACCAGGGTTGCTTTTCTCTGGTACAAAAAGCAAAAGGCATACTCCAAGCTTCTTGTAAACAAAGTATGTTGACACCTTCATCAGCAGCAGTTTCAATTATCTTGCGAATTTTCTCAAAAATTGAGTATCTTTGCTCAGATATTGGTTCATATGTGGGTATAGTAATAGAATGTTGAATTACACCAACTTTTATAATACGCGGTTTTCTAGTTTCTTCTTTTTTAACAGGGAAATCATAAGCTGCGATTTCGAAATTATTTTCATTTCCAAATAGTAAATTTTTCTTTTTAATATTAAGATCATGATTATGTGTTCTTCCATAATGAATTCTGTTGAATTCTTGTAAGTTTGTACCTGAGAGAGAATTACTCACAAGTTGATCTAAGCTTTGCAAATCGGTCGACGCCGCCATTATTAACGATGATGATCAAGGAGTTTATAAACACTACGTTATAATGATGATGATGATGACGATAAATGTTAATGGATCTTATCTTACTCTTGCCTGTCAAAGAAGTCATGAAGTCATTATAAATGACATTTTTGACAATAAAGAATTCTAGACTTTAACTGCTAGGCTTGTGATAAGCTGATGAAGGCGTTGATCAAAAGCGTTGATAGACAGCTGTTAAAGTAATCAGTGACGCATCAATATTTTATAATTTGTTTTAAACATTTCGTTAGTTCCTCAGTTGTTCTTAATTGTTCGACAATGTTTAACTATTGCTCCTTTTTAATTATTTAATAACAATTAAAATCTTAGCTTAAAAGTTGCAACTAATGGCAACTATTTTAATACGGCAGCAAAAATTTCGTTTATTCCCGATTATTCGATATTAATTAACATCTAATCGTTTTTGATTTTTCACACCTTGTGTTACTTTGTGCAACCTCACCTCACCTCGAGCGAATTCCGATCGGTTTCGGTTTTTTGCGCCCGAGTGAAAGGGTCGGAGTCGGGAGTTCAGTCCTTGCACTGCGTACCAGTCGTCACACCGCCACTCAGCCATCTTGAAGCATCGGTCTGTCAGCTAGCCATGACCGGCCACTCCCCCATTACTATCGCGTCTGTCTACTTACCATGTAGAAATGACGCCAAAATCACACGCAGCGACTTCGAAGCACTTCTCTCCCTCGGGAGCTCAACTATCCTTGCCGGTGACTTTAATAGCAAGCACACCCGGTGGAACTCAATAACAACCAACCCGCGTGGGGTGGCCCTAGACTCGCTAGTCGACCTCCTCGACTTCGACGTCCTGGCGCCTACAATACCGACCCACTTCCCGCATACACTGGGACACACGCCGGATGTGCTTGACATAGCTATCCTTAGCAACATAAATCTCACCATCCGCGATATAGAGGTGATCCACGAACCAACATCTGATCACCGCCCCGTTCTACTTCGGCTAGGACCTTCCGTCCAAGCCTCACCACCCAAAAAAACAGTAGTCGACTGGCAAAAGCTAGCCGAAAAACTTAAGCAAACTTCTCCGCACCTTGATGCGATTCCATCCACCATTAATTCAGTCAGTGACACGAACCTTGCGGCTCATGCACTCACTAGGCACATCCAAACTGTCGTCGAGGATTCCTCGAGACAGGTCCCAGTGGCGGACGACCACCGCTGGATCCTGCCTAACGACATTAGAGACCTAATGAGGCGCAAGAACGCAGCCACTCGCGCTCACGACTTATATCCTACCGTCAGCAATAGAACAACACTACGCACCCTGCAACGTGAGGTCCGAATACGTATGCAGGAGCTCAGAAAAGATCGGTGGGATAACAGTCTCATTAACATCGAACCGTCTCACCTCGCCTTCTGGCGACTTCCAAAATCACTAAAAGGAGGCACATCCCGTTCAATGCCCCCTTTAGTACGACCCAACCAACCGCCTGCCTTCCTAGACGAAGAAAAGGCAGAATGTCTAGCTGACAGCCTAAAATCTCAATGCTCCCCAAGCACCTTACCGGTCGACTCCGCCCACGTCGCGTTAGTCGACAGCGAGGTCGATCGGAAGGCTTCTCAACCGCTCCGCGATACCATACCGCCGGTTAACAGCACCGAAGTAGAGTCTATTATTAAAAACCTCCGTCCGAGGAAATCTCCCGGTCCCGATTGTATCACTAACAAAGTAGTTAAGCTCCTGCCTACTACCATCATTCAGCTATTGGTATTAATCTACAACGCAGCTCTGGCCAACGCAATCTTTCCGAACACCTGGAAAGAAGCAGAGGTCGTAGGGATTCTAAAGCCCTCTAAACACCCGTCCGATCCCACCGCATATCGGCCTATAAGCCTCCTCAAGGCCTTAGGCAAGATATACGAACGCCTACTTCTCGCCCGCTTAAGAGACTTCATGCAGTCTCGAGGGATCCCCATCCACGAGCAGTTTGGATTCCGTGCCAAACACTCATGTACCCAGCAGGTGCACCGCATAACGGAGCACATTCAATCCCGCTTCATACGCGGGCTTCATACCGGAGCGCTCTTCTTCGACGTGGCGAAAGCGTTCGACAAGGTGTGGCACAACGGGCTCATATACAAGTTATATGGACTCGGTGTGCCAGATCGCCTCGTACTCATCATACGAGATTTCTTACGCAGTCGAACCTTCCGCTACCGCGTCGAGGGGGTGCGATCCGAATCACATCCCATCCTAGCCGGCGTACCACAAGGCTCAGTCCTAGGTCCCGTGCTCTACACCCTTTTCACGAACGACATACCGCACACCAGCGGCGTCGAACTCGCCCTCTTCGTAGATGATACCTGCCTATATGTGTCTGGACGTAATCCAGACACTATCTCTAAACGCCTCCAATCCGCAGCCCGAACCCTCGGGAACTGGTTTCGGAAATGGAGGATCGAGGTCAACCCAATCAAAAGTGCAGCCATGTACTTCTCGCGGCGCATAACGCAGCATCTCCCCACCATAGAGTTATTCGATCGTCCAATCCCCTGGGAAAAGACAGTCAAATACTTAGGCGTCCTATTAGACTCGAGACTCAGCTTCGGTCCACATATTATCCGAGTAAGGAACCGAGCGGCGTTCGTCCTCGGTCAATTACATCCGTTACTAAATAAAAATAGCAAAATGTCCCTACGTAGTAAAATTACACTTTACAAAGCCTGTATTCGGCCAATTATGACATACGCAAGCCCCGTATTTGCGCAAGCCTCCCCGCGTCAAATTCACCGACTTCAGGTAATACAAAATCGATTCATGCGTAAAGCCACGGGAGCACCGTGGTTCGTGCGTAATGCTAACCTTCATATCGATTTAGGGCTTCCTACCATAGCCCAATATCTAAAGTTGGCCTCTCGCCGATACTTCGACTCTGCCGCCACGCACCCCAACCCACTGGTTGTCAGTGCCGCCACTTACAACCCCCTCGCGATACACCAAAACTCGACCCGCGGAAAAAGGAGACCGAGGTACGTCCTCGAGGACCCTGACGACGCGACCACTATTGCCCAAGCGCTCTACTCAACTACACAAACACCCATTATCACCATCATACCGCCCCCGCCGTCGGCGTGGGCGTATCAGACAAAGTTATTCGCGATACCGCCGCATCTCAGGCCGGTTCTCCCCTAGCAGTAGTGTCATAAACAGAAGCGTCGATGGAGTTTCTTGCGCCATTTCTTCTCCAGCGGAAACGCATTCCGAATTGGTGGTAAACTTATCTAATAATAATCATGGTATTAATAATTATAGTAGTAGTAATATTGCCCTCCCGATTGCAGTAACTGACCGAGCCGAGGCCGGCCCCCTTGGGCACCCTCGAGTCTGTTACTCTCGCGAACAGGATGACGGTCCAAGCCGAGGTCCCCCCTCGGGGGCCCTTGCGCCAGTCATCCATAAATAAAGGTTTCGGCTAAGCGCCCTCAGCGCTATGCCACCTTTCAATCCGGCGAAGCTGTAAAAGCCTTCGGGCTAACAGTGACCATCAGTCCTACAAAAAAAAAAAAAAAGTCGGGAGTTCGAAGCGACCCACTACACTACTCGGTTCGCTTCACTTCAAAGAAAACCGCGTCGAGTTAAGATTGCGGTTCTTGGTGTTTTGTATTTAGATGTATGAGGATAAGTTGGTCGCAGGATCAAATACTATTAAGAATTATTCCTGGAGTTGTTTCAAGGCGTGCCTATTAAATGGAACTCAAAACAAAAACCTTCCCCTTCATGTATGCAAACAAAAAAACAAAAACAATTATTTATAAATATATACAAATTTATATTTTTATTCATAAATTCTTAATAAATTCATAATTCCAGGTTCACGCACGGGCGAGAACGATGTACATTGTCTTTTCGAACTTAATATTGCCTAAGCGACTGAGATCAATGTACATCGTCATCGCGGGCCGTCACCCGAGCGTGGAAGCCGGTTTAATAAACATAATTTACCTTGTTCTATTCCATAGATTCAAAAGTTGTACAGAAAAAATGTAGATACCTCCTTTTTGTCTACTTTTTTTTATATTACAAATACATTTTTTAAAACCGTCGTAGCTCAGGGACTAGGCGCTCGCTCGAAATTTCATAGTACGCGAGTGACCTTGGTTGGATTCCCGGTGCCAGCGCCACTAAAATTGTTAATTGCAATTTTAAGTGCTGATTTGCCACGCGCTCAGTGGTTAAGGAAGATCGTGAGGAAACCTGCATGTCTGAGAAATAAAAAAAATATTTCGAAGACATGTGAAGTCCGCCCAGTGTGCCCTTACCAGATGAAACGAAATAACTACCATGCTGATAGGACTAAAAAAAAATACTGATATAAAAAAAAGAACATAGTGTAGGTTCGAAAATACCTTAATCGAAAACTGGCCGAAATTTTACACTTCTCTAACTGGAGGGAAATCGTATAGGCATATTACAGAAAAACATAAAACACGTTCTCAGACCATAGTGGCAGAGCGAGGAAACTTATATTAAAAACGTAAATTTCCTCACTTTACCGTGCATGTACATACACGAAATATGTAAGTTTGTTAGACGATACCCAAATTTTTATTCTTCTGTGGAAGATTTACCTCGTCGTTAAGATTCGCGGTTAAATTTTCCAATATGGACCATCGTTTTAGGTTTTAGGGGTGGGAGGGGACGGAGGGCTAAAATTCTTCAAAATTTTCGGAACCCTATACTAATTGAAACGTGAAGTGATTGACGTTTGACATCAATTATTCGTCAAATTTATTTTGTAATTGCGTGTTATTTGCCAACTTGTATGAAAAGTAAAAAAAATGTATCTCATGAACCGTAAGTTTCCGCTTTACAAAACGCTTTCTTTTAGTGAGTACTATTTACAAAAAATATGGGCATTTAAATCGATGGTCCATATTGGAAAGTTTATCCAGATTCCCGCCGAAAACTTGACTCTGTCCAGTCATCGTCTAAATTAAAATTGCATAGTTCTGGCCCTTAATCCATGTATATAAAAATATATAATAAATTACAGATTAATATAAAAAACGAAAAAAACTATTTATTAATTAATTAATTAATGGAAACAGTCCTAAACTATATTCAAGTGTCAAGTTACCTAGCCAAGCAGATAAAGAGTAGTTTTTTTTTATTTGGCATCGCGTGGTTTGCGCATATTCTACTGACAAATTAAATGAATGTAACTTCATAGTTTCACATAACACAATAGTTATTTCGACGTTTCCCGCGCTTTTTTCACTCGTTACACCTATTATTTATTTATTAATGGAAACATTCACAAACTATTTTCCAGTGTCAAGTAACATATTCAAGTAAAAAATCTTCAAGAAGCAACACTTCAAAATGTTGATCGACACTAAAACGATAGTTGACTTTTACTGAAGGTTTGCTGGACTGATGGAGACAAAACGAAAAGCACAATATTGGTCTTGAATTGAATTTTCCAATGACTGTACACTTTCAGGAGCACTTGCTGCATAATAAACTATCACTGTTAAACATCAAAACCCCAAATATACATAGAAAATACAAAATAAAATAAAAACACTACCGCCACTTTTCGAGTTGCCGCCAAAAGTCCGAAAAAAATATATAAAATATTTCAGAAAAAATTAAGAGCGTTCCTAATAGAATAAAAGTTCCTAATAGTTAAAGTCTCGTTGCTTGAAGATTTTTACTTAACTAAAAATAATATATTTACTCCTGAATATGATATGGGAAAATAATTTACGACTTTCTGTAATTAAACAAATAATAAAACATGACAGGAAAATTATTACTTAAAGTAAGTAAAAATGTATGCGGTTTTTATTTATAGGTCAGAATTACATCTTTTATCAAGTAAAATACTTTAAGTCACATTTTTAATAATTTATCGTTTGTGAAATTTCAAAAAATCGACTTCGAAATCCCTGTCAGTGTTAATTGTCATATTGACATTTGACAGTGACAGTCTGTTGTTTGCTATACCACATTACAATTGTCTAGCTCTATTTAATTTCTTTATTATTACTGCTTGTTGTAATACAAAGACTCTTGATTTTATATTTTAAGTATCATACAATTGTTTAAGTAATACATAAAAGGATACCTTATTTTCAACATGAATGTTCTACCAGCTCAACCCACAGGCATTCAAAGTACAGCGGGAGCTGTACCAATTCGGAATGAAAAAGGTATTTACACTTATTCCCTGGGATTTATATAAAATATTTATTTATGTTTTGTTCTGTTGTATACTTTATTTTAAACCAATATGTGTCATGGTAAACAGACATAGCACCTAGGATTCACTATTTGTAATAGATTTCGATATGTTAATCAGTTATAATTTTTGAAATGATTGCTTTTTGAAAGTTCATTAATTTAAGAGCAAACAATTGAAAAAATTATATTTTTAACTTTTTTTAGGTGAAATATCTATGCAAAAGGTAAAAGTGCAAAGATATATATCGGGAAAGAAACCAGACTATGCTCAAGGTGTTTCCTCATCAGAAGAATCTGATGAAGAAGATTTTATAGAGCAACAAAAACCAGAACGTAGACTCCAGATTGCATCACAAGTGGCAAATAAAAATGAAGAACATAGTGATTCTGAAAAGGAAGTAAGTAATAGTAACAATCTTGTAACTTGTTACAAATAATTGAACTATTTAATTTTATTGCATATTAATATTATGTAATATTATATTAGATTAAACTATTTGCAAGAGGCCTGAAAATTTATTTATAAAAAAGTGAATAAATAATTAAAAAGATCTGATGCAGTGCATTCAGTCATCAACAATTATTTAGTCTTCTTAGAATATGTAACATTATTCTGAAAATGAGATTTATCTATTTTATTTCACATTGATTATTTAACATTTTCATATGTTGTTAACATATTGTTTCTAAGTTAGGAAGTATTTAACTGAAAATTAAATGGATGCGATTCGAGTGTAAGAGTTTTCTAATAAAAGTCATTATTTGGCATGAGCTGCAAAAACTATTGATAAATAAAATCATCTACTACATTTTCATAGTACTCATCATCATCATCATCATCATTTCAGCCTACCATAGTCCACTGTTGAACATAGGCCTCCCCCATAGATTGCCACAAAACACGGTCCTGAGCCACCTGCATCCATCGACTTTCTGCAAAACCGTGTAGGTCGTCGCTCCATCTAGTGGGGGGTCGCCCAACACTGCGGTTGCCGGTACGAGGTTGCCACTCGAGAACCTTTCTTCCCCAACAGTTATCGGTTCTCCGAGCTATATGGCCGGCCCATTGCCACTTCAGCTTGCTAATCCTTAGGGCTATGTCGGTTACTCTAGTTCTGCTGCGGATAACATCATTACGGATTTTATCTCGCAGAGAAACTCCGAGCATAGCCCTTTCCATAGCTCGCTGAGCGATTCTGAGCTTCCTCATGCGGCCTGCAGTGAAGGACCACGTCTCGGTTCCATATGTCATCACTGGCAACACGCACTGGTTGTACACTTTCGTTTTGAGGGATTGAGGTATACTCGACGAGAAGATGTGACGCAGTTTCCCGAACGCTGCCCAGCCGAGTTGGATCCGTCGATTGACCTCTTGGTCGAAGTTGGACCTACCTAGTCGGACAATTTGTCCTAGGTATACATATTCGTCAACAAATTCGATCGTAGTGTTCCCAACAATAACCGGTATAGGTGTGACATGGACGTTAGACATGATCTTCGTCTTGTCCATGTTCATCTTAAGACCTACCCGTTGAGAGACACTTTTGAGGTCATTGAGCATAGCGCCAAGGTCCTCCAGCGATTCTGCCATTATGACTATGTCGTCGGCAAATCGAAGGTGAGTGATGTATTCGCCATTGATGTTGATACCGTATCCTTTCCAGTCCAGTAGCTTGAAAACATTTTCCAATGTAGCGGTGAAGAGTTTCGGGGATATTAAATCACCCTGTCTTACACCTTTCTGCAATTGGATCGGTTTCGTACTCTGGTTCTGTACTCGGATAGCCATCGTAGCATTGGTATACAAGCACTGCAGCACATCGATATACCGACAGTCAATTCGGCACGGCTGAAGTGACTGTAGCACCGCCCAAGTTTCGACGGAGGCTTTTTCATAGTCCACATACGCCAGACATAGCGGGAGATTGTACTCTTCGGTCTTTTGTACAACCTGGCGAAGGGTATGTATGTGGTCTATGGTACTAAAGCCTTTTCGGAATCCGGCTTGTTCGGGAGGCTGGAAGTCGTCGAGTCTGCTTGCGAGACGATTCGTAATGACTCTCGAAAACAGCACGTAGACGCGGCTCAGAAGCGATATCGGTCTATAGTTCTTCAAGAGGGCATTATCGCCCTTCTTGAAGAACAGGACAACCACGCTTCTGCTCCACGCTTCCGGCGTAGCGCCGCCGTGGATGACGGAATTAAATGGCTTCTGAAGTACTAAAAGTACCGGTTTTCCACCCGCTTTCAGAAGCTCCGCTGTAATTCCGTCCTCGCCGGGCGCTTTGCCATTCTTGAGCTGTTTGAGAGCCATACTAATCTCGCTCAGACTGACATCGGAATAGTGTCGGACGAGATTTGCTCTTGGGTCGTTACTCACACTAGCGTGTGGCTCCAACGACGATGTGTACAGCTGTCAATAAAATCTCTCGATCTCACTCAAAATCTCTGCTCCTGCGGAAATGACGCCACCGCTTTCGGTCCTCAACTTAGTCAGTTGGCTCTTTCCGGCAGACAGATCCCTGGCAAAAACCTTGGAGCCTTGGTTTCGCTCTATCGCTTCCTCAATACGAGCTGTATTGAAGTTGCGAAGGTCTCGCCGCATACATTTGGAGATCTGTCTGTTCAGTTGCCGATATGCTGACGCATTAGTTGAGGACTGCAGCCTCATTTCTCGCCTAGCCTCTATGAGATTGAGAGTGTGGTCGGAGAGTTTCTGGATCTTTTTTGTGCGGTGGGTCTTGCAAAACTTTGCACCAGCGCATAGACAGTTTCCACGAGCCTCTCGTTCATATCGTCCACTGTAACGCAATCTTCCAGGCACTGAAAACGATTTTGCAAATCGAGCTGGAAGCTTTCTGGGTTTTGAATAAGGGCACGAGATGGACGGGGCGTGGACTTCACCAGACGCGACCTCTCCAGCTTTACGTTCAGGTTCAATGTGCCTCTTACCATTCGGTGATCACTGCCGGTTTTCACCCTAGCGATCACAGAGACATCATTGAACAGCTGTCGTTCGGTCGTCATGATGAAGTCGATCTCAGTTTTGGTGGAACCGTCCGGGCTCATCCAGGTCCACTTTCTGTGGGGCCGCTTTTGACAGGAGTTCATCATAAAGAGTCCCTCCTTCTCCATAAAGTCGGCCAGCTGTTGGCCCCTTTGGTTCCGTTGCCCTATTCCAAATTGCCCCACTACCAGCTCATCGTCTTTTTTCATGCCCAGCTTCGCGTTAAAGTCTCCCATCAACACCGTGTAGTGAGTTTTGGAGGAATGTATGGCTTTTGAGATATCCTCATACATTACCTCCACCTCATCATCAGGGTGTGCCGAGGTAGGTGCGTATACCTATATGACCTTCAGCGAATACCGTTTGGTTATTCTGAGTATAAGGTACGCAATCCTAGTCGACACACTCCCGATCTTGACAACGTTCTTAATGAGAGACTTGTGGACGATAAACCCGACACCTCCTTGGGACAGATGGTCGCCCTCCCGGTGGTAGAACAAGTTACCGGATTCAAGGATTACCGTGTCCTCCCCCTGTCTTCGGACTTCAGATAATCCTATAATATCCCAACGTAACTTGCTCACCTCCTCTTCCAGCTCCAAGACCTTCTCGTCGGTCCTCAGCGTGCGTGCGTTGAATGTTGCCAGGTTCAGTCGTCGGTGGTGGTAGCAAGATCTCCTCCTCCGGAGATTTTTCGCATCCCCTGCCCCGCCGTTACCATGACCGCTACCGTAGCCAGGACTAGCGGGGCCGCCGGAGACTAGGGGCCGTTGTCTTGCAACTCTCATTTTGGGGGGATTCGCCATAGTTGCCACGCTTGGCAGGCGGGTTAGCAACCGCAGTTTTTTTATTTTGATGTTCCAGGAAGACGCTGCTGCCCATCTCCTGGTTTTTATTTCCCTCTGTCGACTTTTCCCTCTGTCGACACCTACGGGATGAGATGGGGTGGTAGATTCTCTTATGCCGCTACCACACGACTACTCATCATTACTCACAAAATAGTCCACGAGGCTATATATCTAACTATTATAGTAAAGTCACAATAACCACTTTTTGTTCAAATTAGTCAATCAAAACACGTGTAGAATCTAAAGATGGTGACATTCGTAAAATAATATTAATCCTTATCCTACTAAATAGCTTCATAGTCAAGGTTGATTATGTTCATGTAAATTCCTCTTTAAATTATTTGAATCGGACCTATCGTTTAGAAGTTACGACAGGTATAAAAAGGCCGTGTGGTGGCGGCTCGTTAAAAGAATACTACCACTCCATCTTATCCAATGGATCTCGTAAAAGGCAAGTAAGGAATTAAACTGCACTGTGCACCCAACAACACATGGTGGCCATGGGCTCACCACCTATCACACCAAGTGCATTATATTGTTTTGGTGAAACGTGGATTGTGGCGGTCATCTGTTTTTGCAGTGAGTGCCCAGTCTCTGACTACCCCTCATGGGATACAGTCATGATCATATGAATGTATGTATAAAAATGCTAAAAATAAGAAAAATGCCGCGGTGTGAGCGAACAGCCCTTCGCTCGCGCGCTCGTCGCCCAAATAGACGAAGATCTATTAATTACCTATTCAATTAATTTTTTGTACAGTAGAAACAATTGAATAGTGATTTGTAATTTTAATTATATATTTTTTTTATTTAAAACTTTGAAACGCTCTATAAAAAATATAGCAGCCGCGATCTCGAACGCCGCGCCGCCGCCCGGCTTCATGCGACTTGGACATCATCGAGGTGGGCGGCTCCCTTTGCGCAGCGGTCGAGAGCGGAAGTTTTATTTTGCTACCACAACATCAAATATTGTTTACAAAGAAGCTCTGAGCCACTAAATTTTCATAGCTTTTGTTCCTATAAATAAAACATTATTTTGGTAACTTAATCTTCCCTGACCAGCTGCAGAGCCGACGATGAGAATAGTCGCTGCACAAAATGTTAGTGAAGGGATGTCTTTGTTCTATTTGTCCAAACAAAGTACTTACCTTTCTTATATGTATCTACTCGACTGCGAAGCCGTGGCGGATCGCTAGTAAGGATTATAAAAAATAAGTTTTCTCCATACAGTAAATTGACATTTAAATTTTTTTAAAGTAGTGGTATTGGGTCAATAGTTATGAAGAATCTGGAATAAGAGCATTTCATTCCTAACAATTTGACAATTCAAAATGAGGAGTGCAATGTTAAGCAACTATAACCCAACATCCTCTTGGAATATGTTTCAAAATTTCTTGTGGAATTGTTGCATCAAATCAATGTAAACAATATAGTGAGGGTTAGAAACCGTTAGACAGTGTTCTAAAATTGAGCATGACCTCATGAATGTTATAAAAGTAATAATAGGGTAGCATCTTCTAAGGTGCTAGGTGTCTGATACTAAAAGAAGAATAAAGTCTCAGTCTTCTTAAAGTTTTAATAATGTAATGAAACATACATCCAAGCAATTTGTATGCATTATCAGTTTCTTTATAAATATGAGACTTAAACAGTGGCTTATTATCTATTGGCAATCCTAGGTCTCACAGCTGAGTTACTACACATTAGAACATTATTTATTTTGTAATTAAACAAAACAAGATTTATTTTTATTTCGTTTTTAATTTTATATATACATTATTACATATTATTTTTATATTATAAAAACGATTGCAGTGCAAAGGCTATTACAGTGGCCTTAGTAGCTCACAATAAACTTACATGGATGATTATGTATGTTTATATTGAAATTGGTAATTTTAAGGTTGATGATCCCCGCTTACGTCGTCTACGTATGGTCACACACTCTCCCAATCGACGTGCTGAACATGAACCCGAAATTATTGATGCAGAACCAGAACCAGAGACAGAATCAAGTGTTGAAGAAGCACACCATAGTTCTGAAAGTGAAGATGACTTAGATGAAGAGGAAATAGAGAAACGACGACAAGCTCTAAAAGCTAAATTAGCAGCGAGGTACGTAGTTTGAAGCTATATGCTATATTTATTTATATGATTTATATTATAACGTTTCTTTTAATTTAGACAGTCATATTAACAGTCCATAAATTCTTATTGTATATCTATAGAATAAGAATCTATTGTAATAAAAGTTATAATTTCTCATTCGTAACTAGTTTTGTTTTAGTTCCTCGCTAAAGGTCTCATAAACATGGACCACAGTAAAATAGGTTAAGCCTAGCGTAAACCGAATCCAGAAATAGTGAATAAAAATAATACTGTTTTGGATGAGGTAAAAAAATCGTTAATTCAATTTTTAATTTTAGGGAAGCAGAAAAAGAAGTCCTTGGTAGGGATGATGATGAAGAAATGTTAGATGGCGACAAGGAGCAGAGTGATTCATCAGACACGGAATACACAGACAGTGAGGAGGATACAGGTAAAAATTGCAATACCGTTGTTATATCTTGTGTTGTGCTCTCTCACTTTGTCGAGAGGGAGAAAGAAAAGAAAATCATTGTATGGCAGATAATATAGAATGCTTCAATGCCATGGGTCTCCGCCAAATGGGTCTCCAGTTTTTATCACTCACTATACAAAATCTAGAGCAACATAATACTTTATACATTACACTGATATAATGTGAAAGAGTTCTACTTTCGTTGGCGGGTAGTATCTTATATTTTACTCTCCCATTTTCATAAGATGGCCATATGGAAGAAAGAAAAATACTGTATTTTTTTCAAAGCAAGGTCTAAAACGAAACCTCTCGGAACCCGCAGTCGTTTCGTATTAACCAATAAACTCCTTATAATTTTATTATTATTTTTTTATTTAATAATATGACGAAACGAGCAAAACGTTCACCTGATGATAAATGCAACGTCCGCCCACAACAAATGCTGTGTCACCCAGAAAATTTCTGTGTGACACCACACTGCGCCAGTCACCCTGAGACATCAGTTCTTAAGTCTCGAATGTCCAGTGATTACGCTAGCTCACAATGCCCTTCAAACCGGAACACAGTAATGCTTGCACACTACTACTTCACGGCAGAATAACTGGCCCTGGGGTGGTACCTACCTAGACGGATTCCTGCATAGGAATCCTACCACCAGTAAATTAAGTAAATTAAATTTAATTGATAAACAATAACGACTAAACGATTTCGAGGTTGTTTTAAAGCAACTCCTAATGGGGTCTGCATCAACCAATAACGTGATGAACCTGTGCAAGGATATTTCTCGCAGATGTTGTCATTTGATGTCAAACAACGAAAACGAGCTTCTTAGTTATCGACCAATGAAAATGAGCATTTAAGTATGATGATATGTAAAAAAAAACGTATATTATTTATAAAATATATAAAGTCTTCACAGTTTTAAGATGACTGTCATGAAAATCGGTTTGGTATTTTTTTTAATAATTCGACCCGAATGGAAGAATTGCAAAAAGTGCACTGCGCGTACCCATCTAGTTTATCGCTTATATATATATAGTTGACTTGCTTTGGTCTGCATTCAATGTTAGAGATAGATAGATAAACCGTTTATTTGTAAAATTACAATATACACATACAATAATTTGAAAAAATAACAGTTACAAAAATGTACATTTTTGGTGCAAAAATGAGCGTATAGGTGTTTGCACTGTAACTATACAATCAGGCGGTAGCTCAGTGCATGGAATGTCCATTTCCGGTGTTGAAGAAATAAAATAGAGCTCTGATATTTCCACAGCTATGTTATAATTACTTTGAATCTGCTGAGAAAAGATAGTTTGAGTAATAAGGAGGTATTTGCTGTAATGAATTCTCTCACGTCGCCATTACACAGTATATTGTGATCGTAAATTAATAACATTATTGTAGGGCCAAGAGTGAAGCCTGTATTTGTTAGAGCATCGGACAGGATGACCGTAGCAGAAAAAGAACGTAAAATGAAACAACAAAAAAAAGAAGAATCAGAGGCTAGAAAAGAAAAAGAGGAAAGACGAAGGGAAGCTTTGAAACTGGTGGAGGAAACTATCCGCTCAGAACAGAGAAACGCACAGGTATCAAAATATTTTAACAACATTTAATGTGAATTTGATTGTTGTCTAGGTTTTTTCTTCTTCTTCTTTTAATTCTGGACCCTCTTACAATGGAATTCTGCCAATTTCAAGTCAGTCACGGGAGTGACAATAGATAATTCAAAATTTCGATCAACAGTAAAATGATAGTCGACTTTTACTAAGATTTGAAGGACTGATGGAGACAAAACAAAAAGTACAATTCTGATCCTAAGTTGAATTATCCAATCACAGCACACTTTCACAAGCACTTGCTGCATAATAAACTACCAAATTGAATTTAAACACTACCGTCACTTTTCGAGCAGACGCCATCAATCCCCTTGCTATTTTCTTTAATAAATTATTTTTTCAGACAGATCAAAAAGAAGGTAACATAAATGACGTTTGTACTGATGATGAAAACGATGAATTGGAGTACGAAGCGTGGAAACTCCGTGAAATGAAAAGAATAAAACGAGACAAAGAGGAGCGAGAAGCGTAAGTTTAAAAAAATAGTCCCCTTAAAATTATAAACAATTTTTTATAGGACGAAATAGATCGACGTTTGAATTCAAATCGTTTTGCTGAGCTTTTGCATATCCATGAGGTGAAAAATGGTAAGCACATATCCTTAAAGAAGCTTCTTTTCGTTTATGTCTTGAATAGGTCTCTTCATTTCATTATTGTATTGGTCTATGAAAATTAAAACTCGACTTGCCACCGAAAATTCAGTCCCTGGCCGAGAGTACCAAAAACGAAGATTCCTACCCGACCAGGGTACGTGAACAATCACCGAATTAAATTGTTATTCGTCATTTGTTTGGCGCCAACTCGAAAAGTGGCGGTAGTGTCTTTTATTGAATTTTGTAATTTCTGTGTATATTTTGAGTTTTGATGTTGAATATTGATAGTTTATTATGCATATTTAAATATTGTTGCTGGAAGATTGCTACTTAACTAAAAAAATATATTTATACCTGGATATGTTACTTGACACTTGAAAATAGTTTACGACTGTTTCCATAAATAAACACATAATAAAATATAATAGGAAAATGATTACTGCACATACCAGGCACACTGAATAACGCTTTCTTTCTTATTTAAAACTAGAGACTCTATGTTAGATGGAAGCTTGTTCAGTAAGTTACTGCGTGAAACTTAATCAAATGCCTTGCAGATATCTAGTGATACAGAAAAAAATGTTTCGCGGAAATTATGCCAGATGATACCCTAGAGACAGTTTACGAAGTCCCTATTGATTATCACTTATGAGGTTCTTATTTTTTAGATAAGCTTTAAGCTGCTTATTCAGTATATCCTATATAAACTTAGATATTATCGAGGTTATTGAGTCGGCCTAAAATTTGGTGTGCCGATACGAATTCCTATTTTTTGAGCACTTGATGTATGTTCACGATCTTTCGAATTTAGGAGCAATTGCAGCCTTTAACAAAAGTTAATCCAGTCGCTAAATATTAAAAATATTATTTACTACATAAGAAGTTAGCCGATAGGTGTCCGGCAGAGTAGAATAGCACCTACCACTTTCCTAACGAGGCGTCGTAAGAGGCGGCTAAGGTAATGTATGGATATCCTTTATTCGTGCAGAATAAAACCATAATATGCAATGCTGTCACTATACTGCTCGTGGGAGCGCAATGTTGAGTAAGAATTTTTTGACCCATACAAAAAGGCGGCGAAGTGGTGCACAACTTGTCAGTTCACGGTTCCCGCGAGGGCGAAAAGTGGGCTACGTGAGTGGCCTCTGTCTCTGCCCTTATATGGGAAAAAGGCGTGACTATATGTATGTGTGCATAAGAAGTTCGGATTCGCGGACTGGAGCAGCGTGGCGGACCCTTCTCGGCTCCAAAACCTGCTCAGAAATGGGCACATGAGAAAGAAGCTCTCTGCTTAGCATTAGGACATTTAGAGGGTGTTACTTTATTTTTATTTTTTAATATTATCGTTAAATATTTGTTTGTTCTAGCATAGAGAAAGAGTTGCTGGCTTTAGAACGAATGCGTAATATGACGGAAGAGGAACGACGTGTTGAACTACGTCTTAATCCTAAAATCGTCACTAACAAATCTGTTAAGGGCAAGTACAAGTTCCTGCAGAAGTATTACCACAGGTAATATTCGTTTTTATTTGAAATTAATGATTTTCACTAACGATTTGGTGACGAATCTTAATAGAGAGAATGTAATTTCACAAGCACTTTATAAATTATACAATTTATATTACCTTTTTTAATTTTAAATTGTTTTATAATACGAAAATGGATGGGCATTCAATTGTGTTATTTTGTATTTACCTTATGATCATACTATGATAATGTTTTCCTAAAATAATTTGACGACGATAAAATATTCCAGATAATACCATAAAATATTAAAAAAGGAGATGAAAAAAAAAAGAATTATTTAATTATAAGTATGTTACTGTAAAAACAAAATTCGCGTCACGAGTCCGCGCGTGTATAAGAAATAGCTCCAACACATCCTTAACGTATTCTGCAACACATTCTTTGTTGTTATATGAAACGCATAGTATGCGATAAAATAAAAAAGGGTCGAATACATTGCCCTAACAATGGGAGGACAAGAGGTTATATATGCAGATCAGAGAAACCATAAATTGCTCATGCAATCGCATCGCGTTTTGATATTTTTTTAAGGAAGTAAGCGACGAGGCGAGAAAGTCATTCATTAATGGTGTCTGTCTCTGTACAACATTTGTGGTGTCATCTAGAAATTTGCATCGGAGATTTGCGCTCGTCCCCATGAGCAATCGCGTTCTAATGTCGCATATGCCCTGTATAACCTAAATTCAGCGCCGTTGAAACCGACATAGTGTTTTTTAAAGGACGACGAGCAAAACGTTTACCTGATGGAAAGTGCAACGTCTGCCCATAACAAATGCCGTGTCACCCAGAACATCTCTGCATGGCAACATATTGCGCCCGTCTCTCCTGAAACATCACGTCTTAAGTCTCATATGCTCTCTAATTACACTATATTTAGTGCCCTTCAGATCGAAACAGTAATGTTTGTACTGCTTCATAGTAGAATAGCCCTGCGTGGAAGCTACCTAGATGGATTCCTACCGCCAGTATGAAATGTCTGAGTGCCAATAATTGTACCAGTCAATCGTTATTCAAATCGCCTATATTCTCTGAGAGCCTAGTACGTTCCCCATTCGACCTAGGGCATGATGCTATGATTATCGTCAGACAGCATGGGGTCGATCATTATCGAATAATATAATTTTTTCAGAGGTGCGTTCTACTTGGACAAAGACGACGAAGTATACAAACAAGATTTCTCCGGGCCAACACTTGAAGATCACTTTGATAAGACTGTTTTGCCAAAGGTTTGTTGATATTTTAATAACTTAGGTTGAAAAAACCTTTAGTATTGATTATAGTTACACTTTATAAGCATGCGTCAAAATAGAAACATCACATAAAAACATTGAAAGTACTAAATTACTGACCAATGAAATAAAATGAACTTACAAAGTCCAATTTATATAAAAAATTATTCTAGTTTTACGCGAATTTTACACATTTAATGAAACTAAGTTTTTTTTTCAATGGATAAAGTGGCGAGACGAGCGTAACGTTCACCTGATGGTAATGCAACGTCTGCCCATAACAAATGCTGTGTCACCCAGATCAACGAGTGGCACCACACTGCGCCCGTCACCTTAAGGGATCACTTCTTAAGTCTCATATGCCCAGTGATTACGGTAGCTCTCAGTGCCCTTCAGACCGAAACACAGTAATGTCTACACACTACTGCTTCACGGCAGAATAACTGGCCCAGTTTACGGATTTAATCTATTTAAAAGAGTTATATTTATCGTAAATATTCGTTACACCGTGTGGTGGCAGCTTAAGAGAATGTACTACCGCATCTCAACCCGTGGGTGTTGTAAAAGTCGACAGAGAAAAACCAGAAGATGGGTAATAGCATCTTCCTAGAACACCTGAAAAAATAAACTGCGGTTGCCAACCCGCCTGCCAAGCATGGCTACTATAGCTAAATCCCCCCTAAATGAGAACTAGAAACTATTGTGGTAGTGGACTACTAATAACATTTTGAAACAGACAAGATATTTTGCTTTTTGTAGGGTTCATCGTAAATATGCGTTACATTACAACGCTAGGCGTAAACATTAAAATAGTATAGGGCACCTTAGGGGTAAGGCCGAACCGTGTGCCGTGACGGAAATGTACAGCTCAAGTTATGACGTTAAATTCATAAATAATTATAGCCATTACAATTTGTTGGAAATAAAAGGGCAATAATTATAATGCATTTTTTAAATAACGTTAGGTCTCTTATATTTACGCGGACACTACACATTTAAATGAAACTATTTTTAACGGATTTTATCGAGTTTAATTTGACTATTTATAACCCGACGTTTCGAGTGCTTCACAGCACCCATGGTCAGTCCTCCCGTGACTATAAAAATACATTAGTTCTTTAAATTACACATAACCCCTAAAAAGTTACCAGCATTTTTCATGATTAATGAAGGGGCTCACTAGTTTAATACGAGATCGATAGATGACACTGTTTTCAAATCATTAATATTTGAAATTTTCAACTTTTTTTTTTCACATTGGTGTTTAAAATAATGATTTTGTGCTATAACTTGGCAACGCGATTAGTGAATTTTATTGAACCACGCGAGACGTGATTTAATTTAATTTTACTCCATATTTAGTTATAGGTTTTCTTTTGATTATAAATTCTTTCAATAACCATCAATTTCGATGTTTCACCTCTGCCGGGCGTCCAGTGACGGCCACATTTGTTTAAAATAAGTAAAAAGTAAATTAAGTAGTTTTTTAAACTTTCTAAAGAAGCCATTTTTAATTGTTCGACATTCTAGACTTTATTGGCAGATCCTCGATGCTATTTAATAGTATTGTATTATTTTCGGGTAACTGTATAAGTTCCCTCTACCCTACCAAGAACTCTACATTGCAAATAGTTTGAATTCGAAGTTAATATTTTGTGGTTTTTCAAACACTAACTTTATATTGACAGGTGATGCAGGTAAAAAAATTCGGCCGATCAGGTCGAACCAAGTACACACATCTAGTAGATCAAGACACTACGGAGTTTGATTCCGCTTGGAATAATGAAGGAGCGGCCGCTAAAGTGGCCAACTTCCGCGGCGGCATGAAGCAGGTTTTCGATCGACCCACGGCTAAAAGGAAGCACAATGTCTAATACTAATCTTTACGGAAGGTTTATTTTGTGTTTATTTTTCAAGCTTTAAGCTCACAATATTGAGCCTAGGACACAGAAAAACCATCAATAGACTATTATTCAGAATGAAAATACCGAATGGACTCTACTGAAAACTTATACTTTACGTTGTAATATTTCATAAATAAAAATAAGATTTAGACTTAATTGTTTTATTTTATTTAAAAAAAAATCTGTTGATAGTCTATGCTCAGGTTGACTGATGTTCTTAAATGCGCCATTCAATCCTTCGCCGTTTACTCACTGCCCCAAGGTTGACTGGCAGGGTATGCTTATAGCAAAGTCCTACTTTTGTTCTTTTAATTATTGTAAGTTCAATCAAGTATAAATATATAAATAAATAAATAAATAAATGTCCTTGTATTATATCTGCCTTTAGTCTAGGAATATGGAGGAAATTAATTATAAATTTTAAATAAAATTCTAAGTATTTGTAAATAAAACGTTCGCAACACTAGGGGAACCGTGGGTGCGGCGTTACTCATGATTCCCCTAGTGTTGCGGATGTTCATGGGCGGCGGTGATCATTTAAGATCCGATGAACCGTTTGCTTGTTTGTTCCCTATTCTATATAAAAAAAAGTTGTAATGTAGTGGGACGAATACTAAAGTTTCTTTAACAAAATTACACTTAAAAATTAAAAGAATCACTCTCAGAAGGTGAAAGCAAACCATGAACTCTTAAGTTAAGACCAGTAAGATTGTGTACAGCTTTAAGGCACCTACATACATTTGCCAGCTGGTGAGAGAGTTCTCTGGACACAAGGATGGAATCTGGGATCTATCATTGGGACTGTTTCTGCAGATCACACTCGTATGCGTTTTGAGCATAGAATGGGGCAAGTGCCTTTTACAATACACATGATACTCAGGATCGATGAACTCAAACCGTTTCCATCCAACCCGAGGCATTATTCTCGCCAGCAGTGCCGATAACACAGTTTAGTTGCGTTTAGAGTAACACATGTTTGGCAGGCTGCTGTTAACACATTTCTACCGCGAGGAAAGTGTTCAGGTGAGGAACTAGAAGGCGGGGGTGAGGAGAGTTTAGGTGAACCCGGCGATCGACTATAGGTGCTACGAACACCACCGACGGACTTGACAGAACATAGTCGTTGTGGTGGCGGCCGATTGGTTGACCGGCGGTGACCACGTGATCACTGCCTCCTAGGATAGAACTGCGAATTTGTACGATATCGTAACTGGTGATTGTCTGCAGATTCTGGCAGGTAACTATCACGAGTTAACGCACGCTTCCTCACATCACAGCTCTCGACTTTTGGTGACCGCATCGAACCTTCCGCCTTTGAGACTTCCTCGAGCCTATACACTCCGTCTCGGTTTTCCAGGACACACTGATAGGGTCACATCGCTCACGCGAGTATAAAGTTGTCTCTGGCCCCGACGACTGCTCCGTCAAGGTGTGGGATGTACGCAATATGCGTTCAGCATTATCGTCCATCAGATCTGATTCGTCCTTGAACAGCGTGGGTGTTATCAGCGGTGGACTGATTGCAATCCCGAACAACAACCGACAGGTCCGTCTGTTTGACCTGTAAAGACAACGGCACGTGTGTCACCGTCGCATGGTTACACAAGTAGCATGGCCACAAGACATATCCAACTTTAACTTCTTCAACTGCTTCGACCGCCGCATACTGGTTTGGTCTATTCAGCTTTCGGAGGAGGACTGAATACTGTATCTAACTGACATATTCCAAATGTTGCGACAGTCATGTTCTTATATTTTATATTTGTTTGTAGTAGTGTTGAAGACTGTGTAGTGTTGTTTGTGCACTGCCGGTTATAAAATGGATGATTTGCTTGTGCACTCGTCCGCCAAAACTACACGCCAATACGCTATGATGGGTTTCTTGGGACGTTGTCATATTCTTGCTTTATTACTGCACGTGCGAAGACGCGTAGAAGACAAAGAAGACACAGAAGTTTGCGTTCTTCCCTTAAGAACGGAAAGGTACCTGTTAGATACATTTAACGCAAACCCACATTGGGGGCTACGCCAATAAACAAAATATTCGCTGTTGGAGTCCAGACAAACCAAGGGAATGATCAAAAGAGTTTGCACTGCCCTAAAACGACGGTATGGTGCGCAATTTCGGCTCAAGGAATAATCTGCCGAATGATTGATGAGTTTTTGGTACCGCAATTGCAAGTGTATCGTGGGCGCAACAATAGGACTCACTTTCAGCAAGATGAGGCAACTACACATACAGCCAGAATCTCAATGTCGAATTTAAGGATAGAGTTTACATGCTCATTTTCTAGGGAAAATATTCCCTGGAAAATTAATCAGCAAGTACGGATACATTTCATGGCCACCACGATCTCCGGATATGACGCCGTGTGATTTTTTCTTGTGGGGTTCTTTGTCTACCTCAATCTAAAGTGTACTGTAATAATGCTCGCACCACGTCCGCCCTTCAAGAAAACATTCGCCGTGAAATCGCTGTAATCAGCCCGTCGCTTTGTTGCCCAGCGCGTATTTGCCAATATGAGAGTTCGCTTGCAAAAGTGTATTGAAAAGAAATGGACGTCACTTGAAAGACATCATTTTTAAAAAGTTAAATCCGCATTCCCCTATTTCATGTAAAAAAGAAAATAAATATTTTAAAAATACTATTTAATTTAATTTTAGAATCGAAAATTTTCCGCTGTACACCCTTTACTTGATCAATGCGTCTGGTTGGCTACACAAAGCTTTTGTAAATTATAAACATTTACGGTACTTTCATTAGGAAATTTAGGTTATCTGTTGCTGAATTTGTAGGGCTTGATATACTCTTTGGGCTTGATTCATAATTGTCGTATCACTCATAGTTACTAAGATAAATATGTCAGTTTGATATATTTTAATTTCTTATATTTACGCGAATATTACAAATTTAATAAAACTACTTTTACGGATTTTATCGCGTGTAATTTTTAAAGTATTTATAACCAGACGTTTAGAGTACTTTACAGCACCCATGGTCACGGGGGGACTGAGGTGACAGATGTCCCAATGTCATAGTCAATCCGGGGTACCTTCAGATTTTAACTATTATTTTTGGTCCGATCTACGCCAAATGAGCTTACAGTATCTTGAAGTCTTGCAGTGGTATGCTTGGTTTTCAATTTAATTTTGTTAATTATAGGATCCCAAGACGGTGGTAATACCCAACTATCTTTTCTATTGAAATTAGGATGTTTTTTCATTTCAATAGCCTCACGAATAATCCTTGGTAGGAATCGATGTTCTTTTGCAAGGATTTGTGGTCTATCAAATCTGATGTAATGATTGGGGTGATCTAGAATATGGTCATATACTGCAGACTTCCGAGAGCGTCGAAGTTTCACGTCAGCTATGTGTTCTTTTACGCGGGTTTTAATAGATCTTTTAGTTTGTCCTATGTAAGAGAGAACACATTCACAATCTAGCTTGTACACTCCTGCATCTTGTACATTACACTTGACCGATGGTAAAAATTGACTTATCTTCTTCGGCGTCTTGAAAAATGTTCTTATGGAAGCCTGCTTCAAGATATAGCCAATCTTGTCCGTGACTCCTCTGACATAAGGTAGAACAGCACGTACACGCTCGACTGTGGCCGGTTTTACTCGGTTCCTGTGACGTAGGCGCGGGACCCGAAGCTTGTTCTTGTGCAAAACTTGCTTGACATGCGGAAGTAGTTGATATATTTTGTTTAGATAAACTGTCGAACCGCCTTATATATTTAACTCTTAGTTAAAAGTTACCTGACCACTGTGAAACAGGCCCTTAGTGTTAAATTTTAGCACTTTGGTTTTTCACTTGCTATACAGCAATAAATAACATGAAAAAATCATAAAAAACTAGGTCGAAGAAATAGTTAGCGAGGAATTTAGAATTTATGTACGCCTCGAAGCGTTAGAGCTGATATTACGTTGAAACGAAGATTAGTGTTTACCTCAAGGTGTCACACTTATGTAACACTTATATTTAACTTAACTAACTTATGTATAACTTATATTACATTTAACTTTATGCTGTATATTAAAATAAAACTATTTAAATATACAGCTTTACAGCACCTATGACCATGGTTCGAAACGTCGGGTTATAAATATGTAGTACAAAATTAAACGCGATAAAATCCGTAAAAAATAGTTTTATTTAAATGTGTAGTATTCGCGTAAATATAAGAAATCTTTATACTGTATTCTATTTTGTGAACTACTTATGCAAAAAAAACTTTTCCCGGAGTTCCTACTCATAATCTTTAATAATTTTATATAAATAGCTTCAGTAGCCTTGAAATTGACGCTAAGATGTATCAATACAGGTAGAAATGTTTTTTACATTATATTCTATGAATATAATTAAAATGCAAAAATTCAAAGATTACAGTAAGGGACTTTATTCCTGTACCTAAAAGTATATAATATTATAATAATAAATTAAATCTACTTCATTTTAATATTCACAAAGAGTCCGTTAGCGTAAAACTTCTTAACTACAGAAGTTCTTAAATGCTTCTTAATACCACTGTAGATAGATGCCACTTTTCATTAAATAGAAATTCTCGCAAATCCAATAAAATGTCGTGAGAGCTAATATTCTCATTTACATATTAAAAAAGCTGTTGGTATTTTTAGAAACTCATATAGGGTTTTTTTTTAATTTAATTAATCTTTGAGTAGACTTAGTTACAGATTACGTGCTATAGCAGATTCTATTTGCAGTGATCGTGATTCTTAAAGACTTCAACGCTCACCACATGAAAGGGGGTGGCTAGTCTCTCGTATATCCGATCATAGGGGTAGATCAGTTTATGATTTTGTTTTGGAATATATGATCTGTCATAATTTGTTACTTCGTATACATTTGGTTCATTCACAACTAGTATTTTGTCAAAATCCTGTATCTGTCTGATTAAATTTAGTCCAATTTAATCCTAAGAAGACACGCGTTGTTTTTACTGCCAAATAGAGACACTTAATCGTATTCCTTCATTTTACTTCGGCGCTGGTGCTTCTGCTAGTATCAAAATCCTTGACTTTGACATATGGAGTGACGTTAAATTTCGCGATCACTTTAAAGGAATACAAATAGACCTCTTAAAAGCTTGGCGTGCTCAATAGAGTCGGGCAGTATTTCACGCCAGTTCTCCGGTTTTTAAGGCGCAAGTTCTCTTTCAAATTCATATTCTCATCTCTGGGGCTCTCCAGTGCTACCTCATTCAATTTGACCGAATCCAACGAAGAGCAACTCGAATAGTCGACGACTAAGTTCTTTCCGATCAACTTGGTGGAATGGCCTTACGAAGAGATATTGCGTCTCTTTGCATTTTTATCGCGCTTATCACGGGAAGTGTTCCGAGAAATGTTCGATTGCTCATATGAATTGAAGCCACCGAGTTTCATTATCGTACAATGCGGTTTAACACAATATTTCATCCACATCACTTTGATTCCACCGAAAACAAAAACATAGTTGGTTTCGACCACTGTGCACTTTTCTAGAACTTTTTGACACGACCATTTCTTAGTATTTACTGCCACCGCACCGATACGTTTCATTATAGAAAATGTATTAATTATAATAAAGAAATGAAAGTTAATTTGCTGTGATCCGCGTGCAAATTATTAATTAATCTAAATTAATATATTAGGTCCTTACATATTAATATATAAATGACCTGATCATATAAATTGGCGTTTCGTATGGGAGGAATGTAAAGTCGTTTTTTTTTGGAAAATATATTTAATTAATCAAAGTATTTAAGTAAATGTTTAAATACCATTGCTATCTACGCACTTTTGCCGTCTCATGTGCAGTTTCTTAATACTTTTACTAAAAAAACCATGGGGGCGAGAATCAATAAACTTTCTGAAGGCGGTTTGGACTGCCACATCGAAGATGGAATCCAAGTTCCGAAAAAAATGGTAATCTGTTGGAGCAAGGTCCGGGGAGTACGGTGGATGTCGCAGACATTCCAATCGCAGCTCCTTTAGTTTAGCGGCCGTCTGTTATGCAGTGTGAGGTCTAGCGTTGTCCTGAAGCAGCAGTGGCCTAGAGCGTTTGACCAGCCTCGGTTGTTTAGCAGCTAGTTCTTCCATCATAGTTTGCAGTTGCTAACAATAGATATCTGCCGTAATCGCTTGACTAGATTTTAGAAAGCTGTAGTGAACGACACCGGCACTAGTCCACCAAGCACTCACGAGTAACTTTTTCTAAGTAAATTTTCGCTTGGGACAAGAATTGGCTGGTTCTCCTGGGTGCAGCCATTGCGACTAGCGCTTCCGAGTATCGTATAGGATCCATTTTTCATCTCAGGTAATGACCCGATTTAAAAATCCCTTCATTATTGTACCGGTTGAACAATGTAACGCAGCAGACGACGCATGTTTGCTGGTTTGCTTCACTCAATTCATGAGGTACCCACCGTTCAAGCTTTTTTACTTTCCTTGTTCGCTTCAACTGGATTAAAACAGCGAGGCCTGTAGCTAACTGAAGTAGTTTGCGATGGATTCGCTTCCACATTAGCCTATAATTCTTCATTATCCACTTTGGTCTCCGGTCGTCCACGGAGCTTGTTCTGAAGGTCGAAATTTCCAGAACGACAACGATGGAACCAAAAACATACCGTGTTTTCTTTTACGACACCAGCGCCATACATCACATATCGTTAATCCTTCGTGCTTTTTTTGCAGCAATGGTGCCACTCGTGAAACTCGTACTCGTAAATAACGCGATATTTCAAGTTTTCCATGCGAGATGAGCTGCGATGATGAGAGAAAAAACGAATGAGGAAAATAACAAATGAATGACTGTTTTCTAAATTTAAATATACCAGCTAAATGGATAAATAAATTTGAATTTGGAATTCCTAACCAATTATAGATACATTTAAGATCAAAGTGACCAGTACGACAAAACACCAATTTTATTATTGTATGTAAATGAATGTAAATGAATATGTTTGGAATAAAGACAGAAAGACATAGAAATGAGTTTAAGCCACGGGAGTATTATAAGGGCGCGGTTGCCGTTTGGTTTTTAATTTCAACCGAAATGGACAAACAACATCTTCTAACGATTTTTTTTTTTTTATAGGAGAGGGGGCAAACGAGCAAGTGGCTCACCTGATGGTAAGTGATCACCACCGCCCATGAACAACCGCAACACCAGAGGAATCGCGGGTGCGTTGCCGGCCTTTGAGGAAGGAATAGGCTCTTTTCTTGAAGGTCCCTAAGTCGTATCGGTCCGGAAAAACCGCCGGCGGCAGCCGATTCCATAAAGTGGTAGTGCGTGGCAGAAAATTCCGCGAAAAACGCACTGTGGTGGAATGCCATCCAGGTGGTGACGATGGAATTTTGTGTTCTGCCGCAAAGTGCGATGGTGAAAACCAGCGGCTGGAATTATTCCGAACAATTCCCCGTTGTAAATCCTGTAAAAAATGCAAAGAGATGCAACATCTCTTCGCAAGGCCAGTGTATCAAGCCGATCGGAAAGAACCTGGTCGTCGACGATTCGAGCCGCTCTTCGTTGAATACGGTCAAAAGGAAGGAGCTGGCACTGGGGTGCCCCCGCCCAAAGATGAGAACAGTACTCCAAGTGAGGCCGAACCTGCGCCTTGCAAGCGGTGGACCGGCATGAAGTTCTGTCCCGCTCTACTGAGCACGCCAAGCTTTTTAGAAGCCAATTTGGCCTTCCCTTCCAAGTGACCGCGAAACTGAACGTCATTCGATATGTCAACGCCAAGGATTCCGATACTGGCTGAGGCAACGAGGGGAGTGCTTCCAAAACGAGGTGCTACGACGAAGGGTTTCTTTTTAGCGGTAAACGCGCAAACCTGTGTCTTATTTGGGTTAAACTGGACTAAGTTTAGTCGGTTTAGTCTGAGATTTTGTCTAACAAAATCTCGACTTCAGACACAAGTTTGTTCCGGCACTCGTCGACGTGTTCCCGATAAATATTAGCACGGCCGGTGTACCAGGCATCACCAGTACTGTCGTCCGCATAGCAATAAATGTTACTAATTTGTAACATATCATTGATATGCAGAAGAAACAAGGTTGGCGATAGCACGCAGCCTTGCGGAACACCAGCACCCACAGACTTGGAGTCCGAGCATGCACCGTCTACTACGACCTTGATGCTCCGGTCTGCGAGGAAACTGGTGACCCAATTGCATAATTTCTCGGGAAGCCCATAGGAAGGAAACTTCGAGAGAAGCGCTTTGTGCCAAACCCGATCAAAGGCCTTCGCTATGTCCAAACTAACTGCCAGGGCCTCCCCCTTGCTCTCGACTGCCTCCGCCCATCTATGCGTAAGGTAGACTAGAAGATCACCAGCTGAGCGACCCTGACGGAAACCGTACTGGCGGTCACTAATCAGCTGGTGCTCCTCTAGGTACCTCAAGAGCTGGCAGTTTATAATGGACTCCATTATTTTGGAGAACAAGGAGGTGATGGCGATCGGTCTGTAGTTGGACGGATCAGAGCGGTCGCCTTTCTTAGGGATCGGGTGCACCAAAGCTGTCTTCCATGTGTTCGGAACGACGCCTACAGAGTAGGAGTACCGGAAAAGACGCGTTAAGACCGGTGCCAACTCTGGAGCACACATCCTCAGCACAATAGGGGAGATGCCATCAGGCCCAATCGACTTATGGATGTCCAGGAAGAATAGTGCTTTGCGCACAGAACTCTGCAGGAACTTGATTTACGGCATAGAGCACTCACACCGCGGGATGATCGGCGGCGTGTTCCCCCTGTCATCGAGAGACGAGTTGGCCGCAAAAAGGGAGCCTAAAAGATCGGCTTTCTCCTTAGCGGCATGGGCCACCGAGTCATCCTCCCTGTGCAGAGATGGAAGAGATGGCTGACAGAAATTCCCAAGGACAGCCTTGGCGAGAGACCAGAATGCACGAGTTCCCGAAGGGAGGCGGACTAATCTCTCGCCAATTCTGCCAATGTGCTCTGACTTTGACTTGGAAATAGCTCTTTTGAGGGACCTAGAGGCAGAGTTGTACTTCTTTTTCAGTTCGCTAGTTTTTACATCTCGAGATGCCGATGCTTTAGCCCAGGTCCGGTAACACTCCTGCTTTTGGCGTGATGCCATTTTGCAGGTGCGACCAAACCAAGGCTGGGATCTGCCACCGATGGGCACGACAGAGGATGGAATAAAGAGTTCCATACCCTGAAGTACAACATCAGTGACAGATTCAGCAACGGCGTTCGGATCATCTAGCGAGAAGCAAACCCGCCTCCAAGGGTAGGATGCAAAGAAGGACCGCATCCGATCCCAATCTGCTGACCTATACAGTGCCACACACGGCGGTTGCTTGCAGATCGCAACCGCGATGAACACGTGAGAGGCACCGTACTTCGGATCAGACAGTGGTCCGAAGATCCCAGAGGGACATCGACGGAGACTTGATATCTGTCCGGATGAGAGGTCAGCAGAAGGTCCAGCAGGGAAGGCATATGATCCTCCACGTCCGGAACCCGCGTTGGCGAAGGAACCAGTTGTGTCAGATCATATGCCAAGGCAAAGTCATAAACAGATCTACCCGCATGATCGGTGGTACGAGACCCTAGCCAACCGGCGTGGTGGGCGTTAAAGTCGCTAAGTAACACGATCTCTGCGGATGGGATCTGCTGTAACAGGGAATCTGCAGCCATCTGGATGTGGTCGATGAGTCGGTCAGTTTCGGTGTTACCGCTATGGGACCTATAGAGGCACCCATTGACGCGAGGATGGTCGTCGCTATCTATGCGCAGCCAAAGGATGGACAGGTCCGTACCTTCAAGACTGCCGAGGCGTCGAGAACACATATCCTCTCTGACGTATACACAAACCCCGGCCCGTGGCACAAAGGAGTGTACCAATTTGTACCCCGGGTAGGAGAGATAAGAGATAAGCGGTATCCGCCGGAGTAGGTATCTGTGTCTCTGTTAGGAAAAGCAAGGCCGGCTTCGCCGTCTCTAGATAGTAGTGGACGGCGTTAAGATTGGAGTGAAGTCCCCTGATATTACAGAAGTCCACGGCGAGCGTGGTAAGGGGTGCCGTAGTCTTGTTGCTTCGTTTGCCCCGAGCAGAGTGCGAATCGAGCGGAGTTTTGCCCCCCCCAGAATACGCGGGGCAGCCTGAGCACCCACGCTCAGATAACGAAGGCAAGCTTGAGCGTGGATGCCCAGTGAGGGATTCTCCAGAACCGTCGGTACTGGCACCCCCCTGGGGTAGATGATTTATTTCCGCTACCATGCTGTTTGGGGGAGGGGGGGTGGTTGGGCCTCCGGTTACCAACACTCACCAGACGAAACGCAGAAGTATATATTACTTCTACCTCACGCCGGTATTCGGTGTGGTCGTGGTACTTCCCCAGTCGAGCCGGCCCATTCATGCAGCAGCATAAGCTGTTGCGTGGCTCTACCACTGCCAATATTAACTTATATGAGTAGAGATTGGGCTCTAATTCGCGGGAGACGGTGAAGAATATAAACGCTGCATTCACACCGAACACAACTACAAATCGCATCGCTAGAACGCTCGTGGAAAAACTGATCCGTGAACTTCTACAGCAGCTAGATTAGACAGTATTACAGATTACCATATTTTCGGCGTCATAAGGCAGCCGTCAATCGATACTCGCGCAAAGGATCGTCAACAGCCATCTGGAAGGAGGTTGATGTTTACTGCTAGGATTCCTATGCAGGAATCCGTCTAGGCAGGTACCACCACAGGGCCAGTTATTCTACCGTGAGCAGTAGTGTGCAAACATTACTATGTTTCGGTCTGCAGGGCACTGAGAGCTAGCATAATTACTGGGCTTATGGGACTTAAGAAGTGAAGCGGTGACGAGCGCAATGTGGTGCCACACAAAAATGTTTTGGATAAAACAACACGTTAGGTGGTTATAGCAACAGAAATTTTCATGGGCCGGTCGTCTGGTCACTTTTTATATAAAAAGAGAATGTATATAGTACTACTCCTCGACCAGGGGAAGTACCTTCCCTGGTCGAGTGAATGTGGTGTGTATACGACGATTAGAACACTATCGTACCTTCCCTGAAGCTATCTACAATTTTTGTCATCACGAATTATTCCGATATTCTTTTACTGAACAACCAGATTGTTATTGTATATATTTATAAAAGCCTGAACGTGACCTTAAATCCGAAATCTTTTTTTTTACTACAAACGGACTAGCATAGCACTTACCACGTTGAAGGGAGCCAGTGTCTTAAATATATACGAAAGGGGAATATAGATAAACAATAATAAATGAATATATTTGGAATGAAGACAGAAATGAAGAAAGAAAGACATAGAAATGAGTTTAAATTTCGAAAGAAATAATGATAAATTGAGATTGAATGTATTGCGTTGTAAAAAATAGATGCATTAAATAAATGCCGTCTTAGATTTCATCATCATTAAACAAAAGTTTGAAGCTCTAATTTTGGATGGATTTTTGCCATAGTTGCCACGCTCGGCAGGCGGGGTAGCAACCGCAGTTTATGTATTCTGATGTTCCAGGAAGATGCTGCTGCCCATCTTTTGGTTTTGATTTTCCCTCTGTCGACTTTAACGACACACACTTGATGAGATGGGGTGCTAGATTCTCTTAAGCCGCTACCACGCTATGATTTGCAAATTTGCCTACGAAAAAATGTTTGATTTTAGATTAACCATTCCTCGAATTTGTAGAGATAGATGTAGACTAATTTCTTAATCTTACATTACAATTGCAGAAATGGTCTACCAAATGTTTATAGTTTGGTCTATTAAATGTTAATAGTTGTGATAACTGATATGATCATCTTAGAGGACATTTTTATTATTATGTATAGCGATTTCACAAAACATACATTTTCTAACAATGAAAGTTGTTAAAACTAGGTAAGACAACTAATACATTTTCTCGACCATGTCCAATTTATTAAAATTCAATTATGGGCAATCGAAAAATAAATTAATCCAAAAAAATAAAAATTCCAAAAATAATGTGTTCTTGCACTTAGACACACTTTTACAAAAGTTATTAAATTTTTGTTTATTTAGGCTTTTTCATTTTTTAATTCTACTTATTTATCGAAGAGGTCTCCCCTCAACGTGCAAACGGTATATCTGATGGTGAAGCAATTACCACCGGCACTGGGGTGCCCCCGCCCAGAGATGAGAACAGTATTCTATGTGAGAGTGAGTTTGGAACGTGGTTGAATTGGACTAAATTTAATCGGCCCCTATCCGCCTGTCTAAACTCGACTCATATTGTTCGTTTCTTATGATGGTGCAGAAGATAAAAAACTGTGTATAGGTCGTATATACTATATTTATGTTAGGTACTTTATTCTTAAATTTTCTGTAAACTTATTAAGTGTAAATGTTTTCCCCTTGGTCAATTAATTTTAATGATACAAAGCTTCAACAGCTATTGAAAAAAGTTTGTTTTTGTCAGTCTTTCAAAGATAATTAAATACCAATATTTCAAAAGTGTCGTGAATTGCTTTGTCATGAAAAGTTGTAGTAATTACTCAAACTGTAATTCCAGTTTTGTTGTTATAATACAAAACCTGTTATCAAATTATTGTAATGGAAATTTAATGATTCGGAAAGATGTATTTCCGATTGGTCATCAATTATATTTTAAGACTTCAGCAACAAGTTTAAGAACTTTGCTTTTGGTGATTTCCTATTGTATGATTGATGGAGGCAACGGTTGCCACTTGTGTGGAATCGGGAAATGTTGGACTCTTACCGACTAATACCCCACGGTGGTCTCTATCAGCGCTGAAGAGACATGGAATCTCTGTTCGGAATGCTTCCGTGGCCCTCCATCGCTTGGCTAACGATTGTCCATTCCCAGGTGCAGTTTTCGATGCCCCCAGTACTCTCTCGGTGCTTTCACGATGAATCGAAACAACTTCGAGTCATCGTCCTCCCCGGGGTCGGTTTACTGAACGTTCGGGACCCCTATCCCCATAGCTCGCGACCCCGAAAGCACCGTTTCTGGTAGAGGAACACCATCAGATCAGACCAGTGTCCACTCCCGAGCCCTCTCGGCGCCTCCTTTTAGACCATCACGGTTTCACAGAAATTGGCAACGGCCCTCCGCATTGTCACTACTACTGGCAGGGAGAGGTTCCATCTTATTCGGCTCACCAGGATGATCCACTCAGTTTCCCACGCTGGGCACACAGAAAGCGTGTGGGATGCGGAGTCGTGGTTCCACAGTAACAGTTCGCTGTTGCTTCACGTCCGATTTTACACAGATTATCACCGAAGCAGCATTGTTCGGTAATTATTTGTGCGAGTCTGTAGGTGAATCTTCTTCCTCGTTGCTGCATCCAAGCCTCGAATACCCGCAGGACTGACGATGCGTTCGGAGCCGCGCACGTTCGTTCGTTCGCAAGTGGCATTCCTGCCGTTTAATAAACTCGACCGCCTCGATTGGCTCACTACCACCACTCTGGCAGAGGGTGCGGATCCGATGGTACACCCTCGCATCCATGGCAGCCAGTATGCCTACAGGTGGAAAGCGAGCCAGGTCTGTCGCTGCCTCAAAGGATATTCTACGATATTCTCGTACGATCCGTATTGTTGAGGTTTTTGTAAATTGTATAATTACTCTTGAGATTATATAAAAATTATCTATATGTATCCTTAATTTAATGATTTTCACAACGTAATGTTTGTATCTATAAAATTAAAAAAAATATAAATAATTTAAAACTGCCACTTTATGTTCGGGGCTTAAACATTTAATATACATAAATACGTAAGTACAATAGCATTTTAAAAATAAATTTCATAATATTATTTAAATATTATTGCTTACGGTTTTCTTTATAGGAATATTAAAGATTTTAGTCAAATCTTGACTGACGATTTATTAAAAAAAATATATATTCTTTCAAAATTTTCATAACTTTCAAGAAAGATCGAAATTTATGTTAAAATAAATACATCGTCGTCGTCGTCGTCGTCGTTTCAGCCTATCACAAGTCCACTGCTGAACATAGGCCTCCCTCATAGAGAGCCACAAAAGTTTGTAGTTCTCATATTGGAAGGATTTTGCCATAGTTGCCACGCTTGGCAGGCGGGTTGGCAACCGCAGTTTATTAATTCAGATGTTCCAGGAAGATGCTGCTGCCCATCTCCTGGTTTTAATTTCCCTCTGTCGACTTTTACGACACCCACGGGATGGGATGCGGTGGTAGATTCTCTTAGGCCGCTACCACACGGCAATAATAAATACATAACAATTTCAATATAAAATAAAAAGTTCAATTAACAAACACGTAGTTAATTATAGTCCTTTAACAGATTTTGATAAACATAGTACAGTTGAAAAGTAACTAAAACTATTCGGGTACTAATTAAAGTAGCAAACTATTAACTTTTGTACCCTACAGCTTTGTCGTACTTTATCGACAATCAGATTTAGTTGCTATTTCCATTGTTTTGGATTTTGAATCTTACTAGGAAACTAAGAGAAACAGGAGGTCCTAAGCATAGAGTAAGTGTAGGGCCTCTGTTGCTTGGATTTCGAAAGTAGAAACTAGAAAAAAAATCATCAAAATAGATTTCTGAAATTTTTATGCCACTGAAAAAAATTTAATTGCTTTACAGCCAATAGCCGTTAAAATTAAGGTGTTCAGATTTAAAAAAAAAGTTTTGAAGCTTAAAGTTTCTAGTTTTCAGATATTTTGGAAAAACCATTTTATCATCTTCGATTGTCGCACAATTATAATAAATAGTGCGGGACCCAAAAATAGAAATTATTTTTTATCTATTTAGTCTCCGGACGAAGAAAAATTTTCCTGAATGACCAAGACAGGTTTTTTTAAAAAACTCTAAAGGCCAGCTAGCGGGTGTGTGTTATCCAGCTACGATTTGTTTATTTTTTTTACTTCAACGTCAATTCAAAATATAAAACAACGTCAAAATGCAAATTTTGCTGAACATGTTCTTTCACAAGCAAAAAACCTTAAAATCTAATGACAGGGATTATTACGGCCTAGTTAATATGACGTTTTCACCTGCTAAAGGAGCAAAATCTTTTAAGCGCTACGCTGTGCCATTTTATTTGCATAGTTGTCCGCGCAGTAAACATTGCTGTCGCTGAAGATAAAGTACTTCTCGATGAAATGTACAGACACGTACAGTGACAATGACACTAAAAATTTTGCAACACGTTGCTCAACGTGGTACTTCATCGCTCCGTTGAACTAGACTGGTTTATGTATGTCTAATACAAAGTTACATTTGCCAAAATATACCTCAGAAATGAGATTGTAGTGACCATCTTGCTTTTTTTAATATGGAAGAGAGGGCAAACGAGTAAGCGGTTCATGCTTGTATGCCGCTTTGTAGTTTAGAATAGGAAATGCGATTCGTCACCGGCGCAGTTGCCGCCTTATTAGATAGGCCTCAAATTCTGCAACTGCTCGCCGCAGAATTTGTGTACCTCTGATGTTGTTCGTCCAATCGATGTTTCATCATCATCATTTTAGCCTATCATTAGTCCACTGCTGAACATAGATCTCCCCAATAGATTGACACCTGCCATAACTGTCACGCTTGACAGTCGATTTGGCAACCGCAGTTTATTTATTCAGATGTGCCAGTAAGATGCTTCTGCACATCTCATTGTTTCTATTTTCCTTCTGTCGAATTTTACGACACCCACGGGATGAGATGGGGTGGTAGATATTCTTTGGCCGCCACCAAATACAAATAATTGAACCCATCTGATGTGGAAATACGCTTGCGTTAAAGGCATAATGTTTCGGAGGTCTACAAGAGATTTGTCAGCTACCTTGGTAGACAAATTTATGCCATGTGAACGGAAAATCTTTCTCCGAAGCTGACCAAGCTGCAGCAGCTGCTCCAGCTCTGCTCTTAAATTCATCTTCAAGGGGGTACTTAGATGTTAAAAAGTCCCCAAATATTTGTACTTGCTTAAACTAGTAAAAATTAAGCCTGACGTTTATTGTTGACATATTATTAAATAATTGTCTACTGACTGATTAAGCTTTTACAAACTCATAATATAATATTGCTACATTAAAATCGCGAGTTAACTATTGACATATATTGTAAGTTTAGTTTTACTATACAAATATTTTGATACAGTGTAATTATTCCTTGGAAGAGGCCTTCGTTCAGCAGTCCCGAAAAAAGAAGAATCATTATAGTATAAAGTTCAGAAAACAATAGAAAATAAATTTTCATAATTTTATTGCGTAAAATTAATTTTAATGTACAGAATTGCACCTGCATGTGTGAAGAATATTTCTAGGACATGTGTAGTCCACCAATCCGCACTGGAGTAGCATGGTGGACTCTTCCCGGCTCTTTTACTTTTTTTAATTTTATTATATATTTGAAAAATATCGTGCTAATAAATAACTAAATGGTATAAATAGAAAATAACCGAAAGCAAGCATTATTTCGTATAAGTATATGTAAAACGTCTTTCCTTCGAAATGAAAGTTTCCTTATGCATAATTTGTTGACAATCCCTAGGGCAGATAATGTTCAATTTTGAGCGTGTTGTTTTCTTTTATAACCTCACGTACTGTAGCGAAGGTAGTTGTTTCCTCGATCCATTTACGCAGTTTTGAATGAAATTTTGTTTTATGATCTCGTATATTTAAAACAAATTACTTTGTTTAACTTCGGAAAAACAAACTAATTTTTGGTTTCAAATTAGAATTTTTAAATGTAAAGATAATTTAAAAAAGTCTTAATTAATTATTTTAACTTATATATTTATTTGCGACTTTCTGTACGCGTATATCTACTTCCGCATAATACAGTCATATCTCATTAGAAATAAATGAAAAAGTGCATTTAAAATTAATACTTGATACTAAATTACTAAATTAAATAATACTTGTTCGATAAGGTTTAGAACTCTGGATAAATACAATGACGACTACTGATGAACTTATTATTACGTTTCGACCTTAATTCTGTTCTGTTACGTTGAATACAATTATTTAATCACAAAACTGATTTTAACCTAGTTTCAAACAGAGTTTCATTATTTCTTATAGATCCCATCATTAGAACGTAACCAAAACCTTTTTTCAAAGATTTTAAAGAAACTAAAAAAGTATTATTAGAATCGGTTCTTAAACAAAAAAGTTATGCACAAAAAATATATTTTTTGAAGTCGGTTAGAATTAACAAACATACCGCTTATTTCCGAAACTATTATTAAAAATATTTCTTTATGATTTTCCATGACGGAAGACTGATCGCTATTAAAGAAAGGTAAATACGATTTTTCTATCAGTGATAAATTCACTAATGAGTATTGAACGCCGGGCCTTGCGCGCTGTTTTTTTAGGGTGTTCCGTGCTGGGATGACAGATTTCTCCTCAAAATACCTATTTTATATCCCGGTAACGGAAATCGAACTCAGACGGCTCTCAAACTATGAAACATACGAGTAAGATAAACGTTGGGGCCGGCTCCTAACTATAATAAATATTTTAGCTGTGGTAGCTCACCACAGCCCAAATATTTATTATAGTTTTTAATAAGATGCCATTGCGTAGTTGTAAGCTTATCTGTTGAATGTTAAGGTACGGCCGAAGCCAATACTCAGCACATCTTACCTCGTGACTCGCACTGCATTCAAGACTTTGTCCAATCATTCCGCATAAGTATTACATCCGACGCGGGAAGGCTGAATGTCGCACGGCCGACGACCACGGACAGCCACACACAGCACTAAGATTCTTCCAACGGTGAGTCCATAACAACTGTTGTGTCACCCCGAACATTTCCGTGTGACACTACTCTGCGCCCGTCACCCTGAGACATCAGTTCTTAAGTCTTACATGCCCAGTGATTACACTAGTTCTCAGTGCCCTTCAAACCGAAACACACCTGCACCTGGCCTACATGTAGTTGTTCCGGGCCTAGGTGTATGTGCATGTGGAATTTGTCTGTAAAACGCACACACGACACAGGAGAAATCCTACTGTGGGGCTATATAAAAAAAAAAACTACTACGCAAATGTACGCAACTCTGTTATCTAAATCGGATATATTTTTAAGTGTAACAGACTCTGCTTTTAATTTACGTTGTGAATATTATTAAAATGGAAAGTCATACTAGTTTAGTCTAAAGTTATTTTCAATTTGGATCGTGAGAAAAAGTTTCTACATACGATATAAATTTCGATTAAAAAATAATACAACTGTAGCTAATCCGTTGGTTTTTATAGTATTTAATCCGGGATAAGTCTACTCAGTTCAGATTAAATTTTAATCTATTTCTCGAGCGTTGAATATTTATTTTTATTTTCTGTCGGTATTTCAATTTTACGCTGGAGAGATAGTTTTTCTTATACTGTCAGTTTTATTAATTTTAACACAGCTTTTTTATAACGGTCTACTACAACGTCAAAAGTTTACAGAGGACTATTGATTTGGTGATTAAATTCAAATGCTAGGTCAAATTTTCCTTCTTTTGCTAAAAAGCAAGCGCCGCTTTAAATTTCATAGTACGCGAGTGACCTGGGTTCGATACCCGGTGCCGGCACCACTAAAATTGTTAATTGCAATTTTAAGTGCTGAATTACCACGTGCTCGGCGGTGAAGGAAAACATCGTGAGGAAACCGGCATGTCTGAGAAATAAAAAATATTTCGAAGACATGTGCAGTCCACCAGCCCGCATTGAGGCAGCGTGGCGGATTCTTCCTAGCTCCAAAACCCTCTCAAAAATGGGAGGAGGCCTTTGCTCAGCAGTGGGACATTTATAGGGTGAAACTTTACTTTGCTTTTATGTATTTTGTCTAGCTCTGCCTGTTGAGTCTGGTTTTCACTCGGCAAAAACTATCACCACAAAGTGGTGGCTTTAGAGAATAGAAATCCATATTTGTATGTAAACGTTGTAGGCGTCATAAAAGTAGCTCAGTCTATTGAAAGTTTACTGGAAATGTTAGAAAAATCTCCTTATAGTTTCCGATAGATAAACAGAAAAACTATCTAAAATGTTCTATTGAAATTATACAGACCGGTGACGGGCATTGCGTTAAAGGCAGGGATATTCCGCTTAAACTTAACAACTGTAGTATAACCACAATATACCATTACGCTGTGGTATATGGTGGTTATATGTATAAAATACTGTATTAATGAATATAAATTACTACTGACAGGTTCTATTTGTTACAGAATTGTTTACATTAACAGAAACCGAAATGATATCGGTTTTTTGCCTAAAGACACAGTTCGCGCGAAAATATAGTGGATAATTCTACCGCACCGCAACAAGACCGAGTCGGTGTTAGAGTGCAAACCTCGAATATTAGAGAGGTGCACTTTTAGACAGAGGACGTGTAACCGCTGTGAAAATTTGCTTTTTCATATACGTGTGGGATGTGCCCGTATGTAACAAAACTGCCATTCTAGAAAAAAGAAGTCTTTACCTAGCATCATGCCGGAACAGGACAAAAGTCATTTGGCGACATATCTTTGTGGGTTGTGACTAACAACAGCCGAAGCCTACCACCATTAATAGTGCTGCTCGTTTAGCACAACTCATGTCAACCCAAAAACCGCATCTTTCTGTTCCAAGTAATTCATTTAAATACTTCGTAACACAAAGTACCACAGTATTTCGGTTTTCTTTTCGGTAAACAGTTTTATACTATATCTCTTATGTTTAGGTTATTACCCAAAATAATAGAGTAATATTTTAAATCGCCTACATATACTATCTGTAACCGTTTGATGGGATTACCGTAAATAATAGCTTTTCTGATCTCTGTTTTAAGGTGCGAAATGCCTCGTACTGCGATCGCAAGCCCTGCCAATTGTGGCGATTACGGAAAATCCTCTCAATCTAGGGAGACGCTTCAGCAAAAAACTTTTTTCAGGCTAATGAAGACAAGAGGAACAAGATTTCTCGGTCGTCTACATATATATACCGAATAAAAAATTTGGCCTATTTTTGTTCGTTTGTGCACGTATTTTTTGTATACTCAAAGTGGAATATCAAAGAGCTAAGTTGATTTGGTTATATGTAGTTTCAGAATAGTTTGTATAACTTTTTGGGTTATGGTTATAATAGCTGTTGTTTAATTACTAATAGTTCTAATAGGAATGTTAATTGCATTTTATGTTTAGGTTAATATTGGTTTTCAGGTCGTGATGTATGGTCATTGTGCTTGTTCTAAAACCTACGGCACTATGACAAATTCTGCGCTAATAAAAAAATGTGATTGTTTACCAATAGACGTCGCTGAAGTGAATATCGGCCATTTGTCAAAAGTGGTCAAAGTGAAAATTGGGCATTCGGAAAAATCGTCATTTTATATTAATATACCATGATGATTTTGATGATTTTGATTGATGTTCTCCCAGCCGATTACGACCGCGGTGACAACTTCCGAATACTGTTGAGAGCCATCAACTGCGCAGGAGATATTATAGTGCCACAAGTGTACGCGCAAACACAGAGACAAATTATTGAACAAATTATTGGTAAAATATATATAATTAGTCTTATCTAATGTAATGGAAATCTTACTATTAATAAGCAATGACTTAATCTTCTTATAAGAATTAACAAAGACATTAAATATGCCAAATATTAGTTTTCTTTTCGTTTTCAATTGGTTAACAAAGTTCTTGTGGTTAATTAATTATTATTTACTTTATTTAGGTGCTGATAAAGGAAAATGCACAGGAGTTCCGTCGCCGAGTCTTTTAGCAATTCCATTTATCATTTCGGGCGTCGCTTCACGCAGTTCGTACGCCCAGCCAATTCTTTTAAAACCATTTAAGAAAATCGTGCCAAAATTGAATGCATCAAAGTGTTCAGCAGCTTTGTAATCAAAAGGAAACGCGTGATGATAATTATGCCATCCCTCTCCAAGGGTGCATGTCGCAACGAATCGATTTTCTCTTGGGACTATGTTCCTGAAAAAAGAAAAAAAAATTGTACTCAAAGTTATGTCACTTCAGACGTGAAGATTTTCACATGATGTTTCTCTTAACCGTGGCTCACCTGGTGAATTAGCACTAAAATTACATTATTTATTTTGGTGCCGGTACCGGGGATCAAACCTAGGTCCCTCACCTATTATGAAGTATATGGCACTTTACTTACTACTTTTTAGAAAGTTGTTATTTTCACTGCGATAACTATAAAATACAGAAAAATAAGAACTCGTCGAGGGTTGATTTACTGTAATTTATTAAAGTGCGTGATAGATAGCGGTAGCCTGAGATGACCAGCTGAAAAGTTTGCAGTAAGCCATATATATCATCTACTTAAGGTGCTCTTATATTAAAAAAAATACTAAAATACATGTGTATGGCAAACACTTCTTCTGTATTTTGTATATTAATATTAACTAGTGGTCGCCATGTGTATCTGACATTGTCGTAAAACTTTTATAGAACTAGGGAGAAACAAGCAACCACATCTTGATGGTAAGTGATCACCGCAGTACGTGGACTGCTGGCGCGTTACTCGCCTATATCCTGCGCTGATGACAAATTTGATTGTTTAACTAAAATATTTGATATGATTGCCATCACTGTGGTACAGTGCACATACACTGTACCACAGTGGATTGATTTCTGTTCAATGGGTCGCTGATTCGATTCCCGCAATAGATAAATATTTGTATGGAAAAAAGATAGTTGTTCCTAATACACATACTTGTTATATGGTCTGTATCCATAGACGTGCGCTAAGCTGTTGACGGTAAGTTCGCTGTGGAACATACTAAGAAATCGTATAAAGCACTGCCAAGCCACAGCGCAACGCCAGTCCTCGTTCCACAGCAATATGTTAGCCATCGTTGGTAGAACGTAGCAAAACATCAGCTTGATGTAGTTGAAGTACCTGTATTTGAGTTATAGTGAAATATGAGTTATTTTTTTAAAGAAGAGGAGGCAAATGAGCAGGTGGCTCACGGAATGTGAAGTATTATGTTGAAGTAAGAATAATTATATAGTCAAACTAAGTAAAGTAAGTATATAAAGTAAAGATGAACATTTTCATAAATAAATTAATGTAACATCCAGAGAGTCTATGGGGATGAAGTGTTAACAATTTTATAAATATAAATTTAAGAAAATTTATGATACATATTTCCAGAAGTAAATGTGAGGAAATATATTTAGAACTATTCAAAATCATGCCAAATATTCCGCTCCAAAACGTATTACATATTTGTTTTCCATAATTAAAAACTGGGGGACTGTAGTGTTGTGATTTTAAAAAGATCTAAGCCAGAAGATGGAACAAAGAGGAAGAGATCTCGGCGTATTTTAGTATTGAGCTAGCGTAATCACTAGGCATTTGAGACTTAAGAATTGATGTCAGAAGGTGACGGGCGCAATGTGGTGTCACACAGAAATATTCTGGGTGACACAGCATTTGTTGTGGGTGGACGTTTCACTTACCATTAGGTGAACGTGTTGCTCGTTTCGTCACTTTATACAATAAAAAAAAAATACATAGCGCAGATTATAGTCAACATTCTACGGGGCAATACCACGAGTTTTATGGCCACGCCGGGATCTTGGAATTATTGCGAAATTGAATAAGTTCCTGTAGAAGTTTAGTATTTTACCTTAAACGTAAATGTAATTTAATTTAGGTCGTAAAAGTACATACTTTTTCTATTCATACTCGTATAATGACTTTGGACAACAAAATTTTCAACACTGCTAATAAATAAAACAGTCTTCCCGAACATTTGCAACTCAAGTTACTGTAACACAAATTGAGGTATTCCTCGCGAACAAGATTGCGGGCACAGCTAATCTTCCACCAAATATATTCCATAAAATATAAATATGGATAATTCTTACCTTGTCTAATATTGTATTACTTAGAAATTTATTACAGATGAAAAGGGGGGAAATGTGATAACGCAAATTCTCTATTCGGCATCGTATATTAATTTAAGATGGTACACCATACAAATTTATATGATTGTAAAAAAGCGTTGTTTTAAGAAGAATTTTTATTGACACAAAATAAAAACACTAACTTGTTATAAATTCTAAGCACGGGATCCGCTTTAATGTCACTCATGTCAATTTGGCAGCCTCGGAGCAGCACTTCAGTGTTTTTTTTCATCATAAGCCACCCTATATGTGAAAAGAATAGGCCTCTGTGAGCGTTGTGTGGGTCGGCCTCCGTGTCGCTGTACTTGTGGTGTAACCGATGATCTCGTACCCACTGGTACAATGAGTTCTAGGGTGAAAAAAAAACATTTAAAAATTGTTTTAATTCAGACCCAGATTTATTTGAGAGACTTTTGAAGATCGTTAGTGGACACCAAGATCTAAAAGACACTAACTTTTATGTATTATTGATGTTTTCTTTATTATTTAATAACTTTCTGGATCTGGATCTTGCCTACTAAAGTCACAAATTTATCAAGAAAAAGTTGGGCATTTTCAAAGGTTTTGTTGCTTATGGCAATCATCGTTTATCTAATTATCGTCATAATCTGCCCTTTAATGGATTCTCTTTCGCCGCAAGCACTCAACTAGCACCCTAGTAATTTACTGATTCGATGAGAGCCTTGTAAGTGGCAGGATTATATCACGGTTCACAATTACTGTTAAAACTATGTTATGCTCACAATTAGAAATTAAACCATTTCATGTATTTGACAAACATATTCTGTCTTCTTCGCAGTAGAAAAGAAACAAAAATAACTGTTATATTATGCGCATTTAAACGCAAAATAATAAAAACTAACTAGCTTATGTCTGCGAATATTTCGCACAGTTTCGTGATCATCAACATATTGCACCTTCTACATTCTTTATGCAAATACAGTTTTCATAAAAATGTTAAAAAAACTCCGGTTTTTATAGACTATTTGTTTATTATTCGTCATAAGCTTGAAACGTAATCTTGTTAATGCTGTCTCGATCATTAACTTTGATAAAGATATGTCTGGATATAGCGTACCGACAAAAAACACTTGTGAGAAATAATATATATATGATGTGATGATTTTGAAATCAGCAATCTACCGTAGTTATTTTTTACCGGTATTATAATTCAAAGATTTTAGTGAAAAGTTATATTTTTTATTAAAGCAAGATCGTTTGGCGGCAGAATAACAGGCACTTAGACGGACTACTGCATAGTCCACACTGAAAGACCACTATTAAAATAAATTCTTCAACAATGTCAATAGACTAACTTGCAGAGTGTAGCCTGCAAACTGATAATTTTAATTGACTTCCAATGTAATTTACCTAATTTAAATTGATTTTTTTCTTGATTTACCTGGCCAGCAGTAGCATAACAAGCGAGGAGAAAAAGTTTCAATGGAAGCGTGGCCTTATAAGCCTTGTGTGTCCACAATCGATGAGCTCCGCCCGTAATCCCAAAACCACTTAACACATACATAAGCAGAGCTGAAAATAAATTGGAATAAGTAAAAGATTTAACTCTTATAAGTAAATAATAAAACGACCAATAGTCGCCTAAAACTGTATTTACCAAAAACTACAGTCTGCCATTTTACAGGAATTGTGTAATGAAAACACCAATGAATAGCCAAAATATGGTATAAAACGATTGGAACGGCCGACATCCATTTTATATCGTTTTTAAAACCTAATGATTTTTCAAACGCCCGTAAAGATTCACTCAGTGACAAACGTACTTTAATATTTATTTTTTCTGTCATAGTTTCTACAACCGACCCGAATGGATTGTAAATAAACTATGATTAATGTTGTACTGAGAATTTAAATAAACACAATGTATGCCGCTGTGTTGTAAGAGAGTATTGAAACGCATTTACGAAATACCTTATTTATTCTTACGACCTATTTCTTTCCCTACAACTCGGCGAGTTACTACTTGAACTATATAATATACAGGAGGTTTCAAATCTTTGAAAAAGCAAGTTTGTGAGAGATTTATAACAGAAATTTGTAAAAGAGATTTGTAAAAGAGACTTCGGTCGTCTTACCGCATCGTTTTTTATTGTAGATATAGTGTGATCCTTGGTTTAAAATTTTAGAATAATGATAGCTCCACTTTCGAAGTACCGGATTATTTAGAAATGTTTTACGGTAAGAATGTCCACTCAAAGTTACAAATATTTTATCATACTCTGTTATTAGTTACATTCGAGATACAATTCAAATCCAATCATGATAATAATGATCGTTTGATGATTGGATTGGAAGATAATGATAAGATTATATCAGCAGCCTTTAAGAAGGCATAAGGTTAGGATGATTGGCGGTGCTAGTACCAGACGCCTCGTGGTAGTGCTTAGACTTGCTTACCTTACTTACCTTAGCCAGCCACAATTTTTGTGCAATACTTGACGTTGCTATTTAATTATTTACATACATATAGTCAAGCCTTTTACCCATATAAGGGGTAGGCAGAGGCTACTCACGTAGCCTACTTTTCGCCCCTCGTGGGAAACGAGATATGATGGGTGGCGAAACACGTCTTCGCCATTTTGGTACGAGATAAAAAATTCTTACTCCCCATTGCGTACCCACGAGCATTGCATATTATGGTGTTAAGCTGCACAAATACAGGCTGTCCGTACAATACCTTAGTATTATTTCATTATTTGTCTTATTAATCCTTGCTGTGGTTTTTTTAAGTAATTACTACACTTAGCTAGTACGTAGTCAGAATAAGCCCTTTTTTAATGGGTTAGTGTAAGTGATTGTTAATAAACCTAATAAATAAAAAGAACACATAATGGTGGTCACATACAAATACATAGACCGATAACGAGCAACAGCATCCAAGCTGCAAGATATTTGTTACTCCGATCGTCAATTCGCCTGCCAAGCGTGGAGTGAGATCGGGTAGAAATTTCTCTTACGATGCCCCCACGTGGCGTCTAATCCAATACTATTGAATATTAATCAATGCATATGTGTAACATTTGGTAGTATAAGTTTTTAATTTATAACGTTTAATTGCCTAAAACCACAAGGACTGTTAGTAGCTGATTTTTTAATATTCATTCATTAAAACAACTTATTCATTCTGTAGCAGAAGACACCTTTCCGACAAATACAATCCACATTATAAAAGAACCGTGGTGCTGTCTTATAATTATTGCGACGAAATTAAATTATGTTAAACTAACATTGTTACCTTGTTTGAAATGTGTGTTAGCTATAGTTCAGTAGCGTTTCTAGAACTTGCACTGGTGCACCGAGTTTATATTGAGCCTGTTTACTTCTACAATGATTTATTCTATTTACTCGAATACTACACATACTTCTATAAGATGCAGGAGCACACAAGCTAGATTGTGAATGTGGTCTCTCTTACATAGGCCAAACAAAAAGATCAATAAAAACCCGCGTAAAAGAACATATAGCTGACGTGAAGCATCGTTGTTCTAGGAAGTTTGCAGTCTGTGACCATGTTCTGGATCATCCCAACCATTACATCAGATCTGATAAACCACAAATCCTTGCAAAAGAACACCGATTCCTACCAAGGATGATTCGCGAGGCTATTGAAATTAAAAACATCCTAATTTCAATAGGGAAGGTGGTTGGGTGCTACCACCGTCTTGTTATTATTAATAAAATTGAATCAAAAACCAAGCATACCACTGCAAGGCTTCAAGGCACAGTAAGCTCTTTCTGCGTAGATCGGACTAAAAATAATAATTAAAAGCTGAAGGTACTCCGGGTTAATTATAACATCAGGACAACTGTCACCTCAGTCCCCTCGTGACCATGGGTGCTGTAAAGCGCCTGAAAGGTCAGGTTAAAAATGGTTTTAAATTAAACGCGACAAAATCCGTAAAAAGTAGCGATAAAATCCGTTAAAAATTGTTTTACTTAAATCTGTTTACTTCTGTTAAATTCCGCGTGTGCAAATTGTCACGTAACTGAACCGACCAGGTAGTCCTTAAAGTAAGCAGCGGCTCTTGAAGAGCTGCATGAAAGCTAGAACTACCCAGAGCTTACAAAAGAGCACCAGATGTTAAAAATATTCATTTGTTTTATCACATACATAATTTTTAATAGCTTAATTAAATAACTTTGTATTATCGTAACTGCTTTTAGTCAAAACTTTATATTTTTTCTTTTAAAATGGATTATAGAAAAGATAAATAAAAAAGAAATATGCGCTGCTTCTCCTCCATATGAGTACCTGTGATACTCGTAACAATATCCAAAGTAAGATAGCGGTCGGGTTAACTGTGTCGGGTTAACTCCTGCTCTAATAACTAATACCTCCTAAATTAAATAATAATAGAAATTACAAATAATTTCATATAATATCGTTGTATGATTTTTATTTGATATAAAAGGTAAATCCTTATCGGATTTAAAGTTTTAATGTTATGTTATGCGAAATAAAGTTATCTTATATATATATAAAAGCGAATTACCACTGACGGATCACGATATCTCCGAAACTACAAGACCTATTGACTTGAAATTTGGCATACGAGTATATACCTTTCCCTATTCAGACACTCGCTAAGTACGGATTTTACGAACGTTACTCATAAATGGGCAAATGAGTTGGTGTTGTTTCCTAGATACAGACTTTTACATAACAATGCGAAATTCCGTGCGAAGCGAGGGCGGGTAAACAAGTTATTATTATAGAACCGTACTTAACTCGATCGAGTTTAATATTTAGTTAAAATTAATTTGATTGTTTCAGTGTTGAAGAGATAACAGTAAAGTTATAATTAACATATTTTATTTATATAAACATTAAAGTTTTAAACGATCGCGTGGCCTAGTGGTGAGAGTACCTGACTATTATGCCTGGTTCTGGATTCGAGTCTCTGTCGGATTCACTGGTGGTAGAATTCTTATGCAGAAATACGTCTAGGCGGATATCATTGCAAGGTGCTACCGCTGTGTTAAGGTTAGAAGGCCACTGAAAGCTGGTGTAATTATTGGCCATATGAGTCGAATTCCTTGGAAGGTCGAGGAGTTAGATCGGAACAAACTGACAGGAAAGAAACCTTGTAATAATGAGACACTAAATGAACTACGTAAAACGGTTTTATTGTAAATAAACATAATGATGCACATAATGTACTAAAAGCTAAAAAATAATTAGTTACCACCAGGATATAATAACGGAATAACGGTATAATAATCAAAAATAAATTTCGTACGTAAATAAAGAACGTCATAACAGAGTACAGAAAAGAGATTTACAATTTTTTTTGTAATTTAAGTGACACTACAGTTAAACTAAATCGTTAAATGCTAAAACGAAAACATTAGCCGTTTTCACCTGCGGAATGAATTGAAGAACATTAATCTTGTGTGGAACAAGTATCTCTATGCCCTATTAATTTTTATAGTTGAAAATAGAGTCGAACTAGTATTGAACTATTAAAACATATTTAAATAAGTAGTAGTTCAGTTCTAGGAATAATATTGTCATAAAAAATATTTTTTTTGAAAAATAAATTTAAATTTATTGAATATTTCTTGTCATTATATATTCAGTATTCGCAAATACACAGTAGGTCTGTAGGTTGATAGCATTGTCCATTGTAAGAGTATTTTAATTCCGTCTTGCTCTCGGCTATTTGAAATTAATATACTGCAATATTTTCTTTCGATCTTTTAAAAAGATATTCCACATTTACCAGTTAAATATTTTTTGTTGTTATGCCTCATTCTATATGCATGAACGAAATCGTGGGATTTTATATGGTAGTTTATTCATTGTATCAGTAAAACATAATTTAATATTAATTTATGTTGTATTAATTATAAATAAAAGACCCTTACTTTTTTTGAATCGATTTATTGTGACATACAATTTACTATCTTTTCAAGTTAAATACTTAATTAAGATCAAGGTGCTTGATATCTAAACTGATGTGGGCTTTGCATACATAAATAGAAATGCCAATAATGATTTCTATAGAAATGATAATTTATGGAATCTAATTTTATTTAAATGCTTCGTTATAAACTTTGTTTAACGTCGAATTATCTGAGGTCAGAGTAGTTCATTTTATTCATAATCATATTTTGATCGATGAACAGTTTTTGAGAGACTTAGGCATGTGGTCGTTGTCGTCAGATTTCTAATAGTCCAGTGCTAGGTTTGGCGAATTATATTGCCAAGGAAAAGGGTAGCTACCCGCCAGATCGGTTTTTCTGATCTGGGGAAGACGTCTCCTCTTTCTAGTAATATTTAGATGATATTCTAGGAATATTTCTTAAGCTTCTCATGTTGCTACACTAGGCATAGAGTTCTCCCAAGAAGGTATCATTTGCCGTAATCGCCATTTTTGGCAGGCTAATTGCTATCGCATTGCTAAACACCTCGCTGCTAAGACGCTGCAGTGTATTTCAGTTCTGGAATTTTTTTAAATTGGTTTATACAATTTATATATATTATATTTTCCGTTAGTCGACTCTTACGACACCCACAGGATGAGGTCGAGTGGTTTTTTACGCCGCCACCACATCGCCTACGTATGTATTACAGAGTGACATTACTACTCGTATTATAAGATGAAAGTTATTGTTTAAATGAAACTAAGTTTACGGATTTTATCGCGTTTAATTTATTACTATTTATAACCCGACGTTTCGAGTGCTTTACAGCACCCATGGTCACGGGAGGACTGAGGTGACAGATGTCCTGATGTTATAGTTAACCTGGGGTACCTTCAGCTTTTAATTATTATTTTTGGGTCCGATCTACGCAGAAAGAGCTAACTGTGTCTTGAAGTCTTGCAGTGGCATGCTTGGTTTTTGATTTAATTTTATTTATTATTGGATCCCAAGCTGGTGGTAATACCCAACCATCTTCTCTATTGAAATTAGGATGTTTTTTGATTTCAATAGCCTCGCGAATCATCCTTGGTAGGAATCGGTGTTCTTTTGCAAGGATCTGTGGTTTATCAAATCTGATGTAATGGTTGGGATGATCCAGAACATGGTCACAGACTGCAGACTTCCTAGAACGACGATGCTTCACATCAGCTATGTGTTCTTTTACGCGGGTTTTAATCGATCTTTTTGTTTGGCCTATGTAAGAGAGACCACATTCACAATCTAGCTTGTATACTCCTGCGTCCTGTAGAGGGATGTTACACTTGACAGATGGTTCTTCGGCGGCTTGAAGAATGTTTTTATGGAAGCTCGCTTCAAGATATAGCCAATCTTGTCCGTGACTCCTCTGACATAAGGTAGAACAGCAGGCACACGCTCGACTGTGGCCGGTTTCACTCGGTCACTGCGACGTAGGCGCGGAACCCGAAGCTTGTTGTCGTGCAAAACTTGCTTGACATGTTGAAGCTCGGCGGCCAGGTGTTTCCTGTCACAGATTCCTCGTGCTCTCTGAAACAAGGATTTATCCACGGTAGCTAACTGTGGTAACACAAGATGGTATTATAGCACAAGATGGTTAGTTCGATAATACCATCTTGTGCCAAATCACCGAAGTTGTATGGGTTACCAAAGATTCATAAACCAAATGCTCCATTACGTCCAATAGTGAGCCAGATCGATTCACCAACCTACAGATTGGCTCAGCATGTGGCTAAAGTACTCTCACCACTCAGAGGACACACTAGAGCACACACAAAGGATTCATACCATTTTGTCAGTGAGATTAAAGACCTACACCTGACTGACAATGAAACTATGGTCAGTTTTGATGTCCAGTCTCTATTCACATGCCTACCAGTAGACGACTGCATCTCAATTGTATCTAGGAAGCTAGCTGAGAACAACATGCCAGCGGAATATGCAGAACTACTAAGACATTGCCTTACATCTGGCTATCTATTGTGGAAGGAACAGTACTACAAGCAAGTAGATGGTGTGGCGATGGGCTCCCCAGTATCTCCCATTGTCGCCGACATCTTCATGGAAGACTTTGAGGAGAGAGCCCTCCGTACTTCTCCAGTAAATCCAAGATTCTACAAGCGGTATGTAGATGATACTTTCACAATTTTACCATCAGATAAAGTAACTGCATTTCTAGACCACCTTAACTCCCTAAACTCTAAAATTCAATTTACAATGGATTTAGAGGCAAATAACTCTTTAGCTTTTCTAGATGTTTTAGTAATTCGAAATCCTAATAACACCCTGTGTCACACTGTGTATAGAAAAAAGACCCATACTAACAGATATTTAAACGGTGAATCTCACCATCATCCATCACAGTTAGCTACCGTGGATAAATCCTTGTTTCAGAGAGCACGAGGAATCTGTGACAGGAAACACCTGGCCGCCGAGCTTCAACATGTCAAGCAAGTTTTGCACGACAACAAGCTTCGTTTTCCGCGCCTACGTCGCAGTGACCGAGTGAAACCGGCCACAGTCGAGCGTGTGCCTGCTGTTCTACCTTATGTCAGAGGAGTCACGGACAAGATTGGCTATATCTTGAAGCGAGCTTCCATAAAAACATTCTTCAAGCCGCCGAAGAACCATCTGTCAAGTGTAACATCCCTCTACAGGACGCAGGAGTATACAAGCTAGATTGTGAATGTGGTCTCTCTTACATAGGCCAAACAAAAAGATCGATTAAAACCCGCGTAAAAGAACACATAGCTGATGTGAAGCATCGTCGTTCTAGGAAGTCTGCAGTCTGTGACCATGTTCTGGATCATCCCAACCATTACATCAGATTTGATAAACCACAGATCCTTGCAAAAGAACACCGATTCCTACCAAGGATGATTCGCGAGGCTATTGAAATCAAAAAACATCCTAATTTCAATAGAGAAGATGGTTGGGTATTACCACTAGCTTGGGATCCAATAATAAATAAAATTAAATCAAAAACCAAGCATGCCACTGCAAGACTTCAAGACACAGTTAGCTCTTTCTGCGTAGATCGGACCCAAAAATAATAATTAAAAGCTGAAGGTACCCCAGGTTAACTATAACATCAGGACATCTGTCACCTCAGTCCTCCCGTGACCATGGGTGCTGTAAAGCACTCGAAACGTCGGGTTATAAATAGTAATAAATTAAACGCGATAAAATCCGTAAACTTAGTTTCATTTAAATGTGTAGTGTTCGCGTAAATATAAGAAATCATTATGAAAGTTATTGTGTATAATATTTAGAAAAACCACCGCTTCATGTATTATTCTTGAATTAACAGATGTTGCATTTTGCATGAAAATAAATTATATATTTTTGGGTATTGCATCATATATTCGAGACAGCAAAAGTATTCCGCATGATTGTTCTATGTTATTTTCGTTTGGTGTTTTGTAAATTCTGAAATTCTTGTTCTCATAAAATACGATAATAATCCAGGATAGTGTCGCGTAAAATTCGTGAAATATCTCCCATCGATTTTCACTGATGTTAAACATGTACTGTATCCAAATAATGTGATATTTTAAAATATTAGAACCAATTGTACAGTGCCACCGATATGTCTTGATAAGAAAATTGGTTCCATCTCATGGGAAGCATCAAAAAAATCCTTTATGTTCTCTTGCGTCGCTTGAAATACTTATATAAACTTCTTTGATATAAACTGTGACAATGAAAATAAAATGTTTAAAATGATCAAACTGTCAATTTTTTTCTTTCTTTTTTTATTTCCTGTCAAAGCGAATAATTTAACCATAATTTTGGGATGCATTGTTAATATTAATGGCATCAATTGTCCTCATATAAGCAGAATACAGTTGCATTCTGAGTGACTTTTTAAACTAAAATTATTAACTGTGTTTTACATTATTATAGATATTTATTTAATCAGAGAGTGTAATTGCACAACTTTGTTGTAATGATTGTGCGAGAAAAGAAAAAAATATATAATGGTCATTTTAAGCTTTGTTCATAAAAAACAGACAAATACTTAAAAAAATCGTACGTAAATGTCTTTTTGCATTATGTTTAAAATACATGCTAAAGAAATATGTAGATGCAAGCATATATGTAAATAAAAGAAATCATGCTGTGAGCTTTGTACACAAATGTGGAAATAGGAATATCTAGGTCGTAAATACGTGTCGTTTCGTTGTGACTGAAGCAGTTTTAACATTCTAACATAAAACACACCTGACTCTCGACCTCGTTCTCGACCCCGTATTGTGCCACGCAACGTTACGAAATAAAAAGACTTTCGAAAGGGCACCGTACCGAGGTTATTGTCATACACTGAATTAAAGACAAATGTAAATTATGAAGTTTTGAGTATTAGTTACTTTAATTTTGCATTTAGAATTTAAATTAGCATTTAAACTATTTTGAAGTGTTGGTTGGTGTCACCCCAGGGCTATTTATTCTGAAGTGAAACGTTTTGGTCTGAAGGGCACTGAGAGCTAGTAGTCACTGGGCATATGAGACTTATCTGATGTCTCAGGGCGGCGGGCGCAGTATGGTGTCACGCAGTAATGTTCTGGGCGATACAGCATTTGTTATGGGCAAACGTTACACTTACCATCAAGTGAACGTTTTGCTCGTTTCGTCACTTTATCGGCGGCACTACAAGTTAATTCTACTTAATCCGTGTTAAAAGTTAATGATACCGATAGATTTATCTTACTTCTTACTAATATAACAAAGCAGGTGAGTTTGTATGTTTGTACGCGCTAATCTGTTTTAATAAAAATTAAACAGATTTTAATAAAAATTCCATTAGATAGCCCGTTCAAAAGGTAAAGGTTCGAGTCTATAAAACTCCATGCTACGGCCGTATGGAGTCGCACGCTGAGAACCGAAAAATACCGAGGAGAACCGAACTGTGAATGCTTAAGTCAATGAGGTACCATGCCGTACGACACAATCATGTGTTCCGCTTAATTTACGCGGGAGAAACCGCAGGGCACAGCTACTAGTTAATATGTGCTTTTATAGTTAATGTAATTGATATTAACTGGTTGATTCACTGACGACTGCATAGCTTAGCAGTCGGCGTGAGTATTGATCCGTAGTTTCTAATTCAAGTGTAATTCAATATTTATGCACACGAAAATTATTAATATTCTTATCTTGTTTCATTGTGTTTGCACTGAATTCGAAACTTTCTCCCATCATATTTCTTACGCTTCCATTGGATAACGTTAAAAAAAGTTAGGAAAACGGAGGGCTCTGTGTTCGCTATTACACTTGCCGTTATTAGGTAGCCATTGCTTTTATAAAATACAAATTCAATATTATTTATGCAGTTCTTATGGGATTTACTAAAATGGTAAAAAATACTATCATTTTATTTATAACTAAATCCACCAATATCTTTTGTTAGTTTCCCAGCGAAAAACAGTTTTCACAATAATTTAATGCAGAGTTATTAAAAACAAGCAAAGATAATCACTTTAGTGAATGAATGAACACTGCTAAAGGGAATATATAATAGGTCTGTTAGTGACATGTAGTGTTTGTGCTTACATTTTATTACAATGATCTTAAATTACTTATTAGCATATTATAAAGAGCAGTGGTAGCACAGGGACTAGGCGCTCGCATTAATTTTCATAGTACGCGAGTGACCTGGGTTCAATTCCCGGTGCCGGCTCCGCTAAAATTGTTAATTTCAATTTTAAGTGCTGATATACCACGTGCTAGGCAGTGAAAGAAAACATCGTTAGGAAACCTGCATGTCTGAGAAAAAAAAAGTATTTCGAAGACGTGTGCAGTCCGTCGACTCGCATTGGAGCAGCGTGGCGGATTCTTCCTAGCTGCAAAACCCTCTCAGAAATGAGAGAAGGCATGTGCTCAACAGTGGGACATTGATAGGCTTAAACTTTACTTTATATTATAAAGAGCATATAAAGAAATACTTCAATGCAATGAAAGGTAATGTTGACTTTACTGTATGTCAATGTTAGCTCGTTTTTGTATGGTTTTGGAAAAAGCTTCAGTTAGGTTTAAATAGGTATAAATGACTGGTAACGTAATACCGATAGCGTGACCCAGTAGTCGAAATACCGTCCTTATGAGGTCCTTGGTAGAGTTTTATACCGTCCTTATGAGGTCTTTGGTTTGAATTCAAGCAACAGCATTTCGAAACCAGCATTTTGAACACAAATTGGCGGTTTTCGAGTCTGATTTTTTTATATGAGAGAGTGACGAGACATGCAAAACGTTCACCTGGTGGTAAGTGCACCGTTTGCCCATAACAAATGCTGTGTTATATGAGAAAGTGACGAGACGAGCAAAATAATTTTAACTTATTTTTTTATATCATACATTAATTTATTTAGAAATCTTTTATGGAACACAAAAAAAATATGAAGATTACAAGACAAACAAAAACTTAAATAAACCCCATTAACTTTTTCTGGCACAGTTTGTGCACAGATGTGTGTGTGCTGCAATGGTACAAATAGGCTGTACCTCAGTGCACGTATTTCTGACTAGGAAGAAAAGCACTGATTTTCTGCTACCGCCTGAGGTGCGGTGGCGATGTTTTTTTATATTAAGTTGTAGGTGCGTTTTTAGAAGTATTTAAAGAAAAAACCGTAAAAATTATATATACATTACAATTATAAACCAATAATATACATTTTAACTATAATTTATATCACAAATATTAGAACTGGCATTATATCTTCCAATGTAATGAATGTCAGTGGCGACTGCCGACTGGGCATGGTCTCAACGGGTACGGTAATTAATGGTTTCACCTCATTGACATACATTTTTGAGATCGAATTGACTGAAGTAGTTGACTGGTAGAGATTGCCGATAGGCATTAAGTCCGCCTATTGTTACCTTTGAATCTAAGGGTGTAACAATATAGAGTAAAAAGTAAAAGTTGTAAAATAAAAAAGGAAACGTTAACTTTTTAGATGATTTTAAAAGTGAGAACCAAAAGTAGTTTTTTTAACGGAGGACCCATTAATCAGGGGCCTCCCCCTTTCCAAGTGATGCCGCTGATTTAGCTACCTACAGTCAAATACAAAAAAAATTGGCGACTTCTCTAGAAGGTTCGCCATCGTTGGGCCAGGTGAAAATCAAATATAACTATGATACTTACTTTATAAGTACCTAATTACGTAATTACATAGTTAGTTTTTTAGTTTAAATGGAACATGGATATAGTATTAAATTAAAGAAAAAAATATGATATGGTCAAGTTTAGTTCGGGTCATTCGCAACTTAATTTATTTCAAAAGATAAATGAAGTTTAAGACATAAATTACCCCGCTACTATTTCAAAACTACGAAAATTGGATCTGCATTTTTTAATAGTGCAAACGCTATCTGTTGACAATGGTGTGAAAGTAATAAGTAGTAAAGTTTTTGGCTTTTTAGTTTCGTGTATAATTAATAAATAACAGTAGTCTTAACTAAATCATAAAAAACCGACAGAGCATTGTGGGTACAGTTGAACATTCGTCTATGTCAGTCAAGGAAACAAGCTGTTCACAAAGTGATGTATCGGTATGAAAAAGGTTTTACTTAGTTTCATTTGTGTAAAGTCATGCGTAAAATATTTAAGGGAAAACATTTACATTAATAAAAACATTGTTATGAAATTACGTACTTATTAGGAATTATGCGCATATAATGCTAACAGTCTTAATTATTTACAGAAATAAAGAAATAAAATGGTGGTTGTTAAGCGTTGAATAATAAAAGACGTCTTAAATTATTCAAAGTGAAAAGAAAGCATTTGTCTAAAATGAGAAGGGACGTAATTCCTTTATAAATGAGAAACGGATAAATTATCTTACAAGTTATAAGTACGGCTGTTTATTTTAAAGGAAAAATATTTACTGTCATAAGCAAAATATATTTTTGATCATTTTCCACGTTTTAATAATAATTTAATAAAGTTGACACGCCAAACAATTTGAATAAAACCAATAAGTTATGCGATGTAGTTATTTAAATAGACACGTGAGTCGATGGCTAGTGGCGAAGTAAAGACAGGCTCTAATCACAGTTCTGCGGGAAGCATAACAGAGTTTTTAATGGTTTAAAACATGGCTAAATTTGATGTCAATGACATGACAAAAAAACCGTTTCTGCTTATGTAATTTGAAAGAATATCCTAACTAATTAATGAATAATTACTATTTACCAAAATAAATTTTATAGCCGAGGTAGCTTAAACGCGTGTGCCTTTAAAGCATACAGTCATCATATAAATGAGCATTAGAACTACCATAGACACCAAATGCCGTACTAATGCTGTGCTATTCTTCTCTGCCGGGCACCTATCGGCTATGTTTATCGGTTACTTAAACATAAGTTGTTCATATAATTTAATATATTAAGTAAATACGAAAGAGTGGCACCTAAGAAAGACTCAAAATATGTCATTTTTCACATATTTTTTAATGGAAGACATCATTTTACGGAAATCTTTTGCAATTCAAATCTATAGTGAAGTTATTTTTCTAAGATTTGTAAGCAATATTTTATAAAATGAAGTGTAATGTAATAGTTTAGGAAGAGCATCACCAGTCCTCCCGCAACGGCGTGTTCGCAATATACGGTCAACCGCACGGTGAAATTCAGCGGTTGACCATTCAATTGATAATGCTTCGCTGTGACGCGAAACATGTGAAGTGTTTTTGACTTCAGTAATGTATAGTAGTTGATATAAATCACTAAAGTCATTGCACATCCAAACGTATTTTGGGAAATGAACGTTTTTAGGGCAGAAACTGACGGGACGATCAATATCGTTCACCTAATGATAAGTGCAATATCTGCCCAAACAAATGCTGCGTCACATAGAACATTAATGTGTGCGACATCAGTTCTTCTGTGTCATATGCCCAGTAACTACACTAGCTGCCAGTGCCCTTCAGACTAAAACACAGTAATGTTTGCACATTACTGCTTCGAGGTAGAATAGTTGGCACTGTGCTGGTGGTTCTTACCAAGACGGATTCCTGTATAGGAAGTTTATCACCAGTAAGTATCATATCGCGGGGCGTAGAAGTTGGTAATGAAACATGTTCATTAAATATAGTTTCTCATAAAATAACGTAAAATGGAAGGAGCCCTAATGAAATGAGTAAAACTGCTAGTAAATACAAGAAAGTTGAGACAGTTTTTATCGAAGAAATATTTATTGATACAATAATAATGACTAAACTTTTTACATAATTTTAATAAATTAATGAAATTAAATATGTGATGATACCTCATTCACAACTATATTAATGTAGTAGTGAAATTATTGTAGTAATGAGTAAATAAGAGCAAACACTGTTTTGAAATTTGTATGGTTCTGGTGATTTACTTCAAGAACTCGATACCCTCTGGGTTGGGATGAACGAGCTTAGCGCCAGCCTCATCGGATGTTCCGTTTTTGCGATAAGATAGAGGATTTATCCCATTTGCATGCTACAGTCAAGCAAGTTCGTGCGAGACCATCCTGCAAAGCGACAGATTGATATCGGCAGCTTAACATCGATATCTCGATATTATCGACCACAGAATATCGATATTTTCTAATATCGACATTTTTAGGGATCGTGTCTGAAGTTTCAACTTAGATTTCAATCACTAAAAAATACTACTACACTTTAATAAGTATATCAATTGTATAAAACTATAAAGACCTACAAATGATACAAGCTTTAATTTCAATGCCACGTGATACATTGGAATTCAAACCAACAACAGAAAAACGACTTGTCGGAGGCTTTACATATGGGGTTGAGTAGCATAAGTAATACCTACTTGACTACTCTCGGGCATTTGACTGTTTGCAGCCGGAATTACTTTTAGCTAAGTTGAACTACTACCGATTCTCAAAAAATGCTTGTTGTTGGTTTCAGACATTTCTTACTAACAGAAAGCAAATGGAAGTAACTGACGACAACTACGGGGGAAAAAATATCCTCGTTCAGATCAGTCCAACGCGGCGTCCCTCAAGGCTCTTTACTAAGTCCAATTTTATTTACAATTTTGACAGCGGACTTACCTAGACATATAAAATTTTGTAAATATCACTTATATGCAGCCGATACACCAGCTATTAAAAAAATGAATGACGATCTGAGTAGTATTAAAACCTGGTCACAAAACAATTGTCTGGTTCTCAACGCGGCTAAGTCTTAAATGTTAGTTATAGGTACCAAAAACCAAATAAAAAATGCATTGGATTTGGAAGATAAAATAAAATACTTGGTATGATTCTAGACGGGGAACAAGAATTTGTTGAACATATAAGTAACAAAATCAGAACAGCCTTCTTCAAATTGAAAACACTTTACAATATCAGGTCTTACATTAAGGAGGAGTTACGTGTACTTTTATGTGATTCACTGGTGCTTTCGCAATTTCTTTATTGTACTTCCACCTATGGTACCAGAATAAATTTGAACACTAAAAGAGCTATACAACGAGTTCAAAATGCGTGTATTCGATTCGTATATATATACTTGAAATAGTCATATTTTATTTATGTTTGACATCTAGATATTCTTTAATTAAAAATACAACTATTTATTTTTAATCGTGGTATAGTATATTTAAATAAAACAACATGAATAATAAATGAAGACAAGAGCGAAGACTTTAACCATATCGTAAAAGTGTAATATATATATTTCAACAAGAGATAAATGAAGTGTTTAGATTCTATTTGCAAGAGATGTCGTAAAAGAGGAAAACGAATCAGTCGGCTCGGGTGGTTACATGCGGTACTTACATGCGGCGACCGCCAGAAAAGTAAATACACATAGAACGAACTAAGAGCGGCATCCTCGACGAACTAGTTCGGATGGTACGTCTAAAAGAGAGCTATTTCGACCTAGGTCGTTCGCTACAAGTCTATTGTAGACTTTGTGAAAAATTACGTCTAACGTACATGAGATTACGATATGAAGATAAGCAAGCCTATTACGACAGACTACAGAAGGTGTGTACAAAGTGTACAACTATTTTAAATGCGGATGAAAGTTGACAAGGAAGTTGGTCAACAAATGTCAACAGTTGAACTCGACGCTTCAAGCCAAACGGTCGCTAGCGCCCCGCTTCGACCCGCTCAGGCTGTCCGGTCCGTCCCGTGCAGCTACCTGCTCCGACCCTTTTCAGGAATAAATAAACAAAGCAAATTTTGGTTGCTTTGTTCCATTGTTCTTTGAAAAGAATTACAGACTACGTCATATTTTAAATCCAGTCTCTGGTGGTTGCGTTTAGTGGATACCTAACGGTGTTTACGAAGCTAGCGCAAGGCTAGCCCCGTTTGTCCGCGGTTCCCCTTCTGAGAAACGCAGTACGGAAGTGGTCTACATAAGTTGGCCTTGGGTGGAGCCCTAGTCAACGTAGACTTAGACAACGTGACAACGTGGACGGGGTGGTCCCCGTTGGACTAAGTCCCCGCGTAGTTTTAATAATTTTTAAGCACACACAGAAAAGTGTGCAAAATAAGATTCACACTTGGACGCACTAGGGATACACACCTTAGGCATCCATCCTCCCTGTCTTTACCCGGCAGGGAGGGAAGTTAGGTCACACACCCCGGCATCCCAACGGCGACCACTTCCCCTTAGGATTTATTAGACACTAAGCTAAAATGGACGACCCGAGAAAAGCCGGCGGTATCTCAAAGGATATCTCAATAACGCTCTTCTCGATCTCCAGGCGACGAACCCAGATACATTCTTCCTTCCCGGTATTCACCCCGGCTTGTGAGGCGCTATCCAGGTCCCCTTATAGAGCCTCTTCATTTGATAAAACTGAAACGTCATCCTCGGACTCTGAAATGGATTGCGAAACTACTAAACCCGACACCGGCTTCACCTTAGTAGAGAAGTCAAAAAATAAGCGGAAAAAGAATGCTTCTTCGGTACCCGCCACTATCGCGAAGGTTGCCAAAGCTTCTGCTTCCACCTGCTGTCTTAAAGCAAAGCTCCGCCGCCTCACGGCAAACACACGCCATCTCACGGCAAACAACCGCTGCTTCACGGCAAACAACCGCTGCCTCAAGGCAAACACCCGCCGTCTCACGGCAAACAACCGCCGCCTCACGGCAAATAGCCGCTGCCTCACGGCAAACAACCGCTGCCTCACGGCAAACACCCGCCGTCTCACGGCAAACAACCGCCGCCTCACGGCAAACAACCGCTACCTCACGGCAAACAACCGCTGCCTCACGGCAAATAACCGCTGCCTCACGGCAAACACCCGCCGTCTCACGGCAAACAACCGCCGCCTCACGGCAAATAGCCGCTGCCTCACGGCAAACAACCGCTGCCTCACGGCAAACACCCGCCGTCTCACCGCAAACACCCGCCGTCTCACGGCAAACAACCGCCGCCTCACGGCAAACAACCGCTGCCTCACGTCAAACTACTAACACTTATTTAGCAAGATAGTCAAACCAAGTTTACCGGTAGAGGATTAACGTTAGGTTACTTATTAAGTAAAATAAACAATAGTATCACAAGAGACATCCAATCAGAAATTCTTCATCATCAATCTGTTAAATGTCCACTACAGAACACAAGCCTTTCCCAAAGTTTGTCCAAGGACGGTATGGGGAAATATATTATTAAATAATATGGAATGTAATAAACATTTTAAAACACTTTCTATATATTATTGATAGCAGTTAACATACGTCATACCAGTTTAGCATATCATCATCTTCTTCAGTCTGTTAATAGGTTACTGCTGGTCGCTGTCGTAATCACCACGCTTGGCAGACGGACTGGCGATCGCCGTACCACCCACACCTTAGACACAATAGCAATTTCACTGGTGGTAGGTATCCTATGCAGGAATCCGCCTAGATAGATACCATCGCAGGACTATTTATTCTGCCGTGGAGCAGTAGTGTGAAAACTTTACTGTGTCTCGCTCTGAAGGGCACTAAGAGCTAATGTAATCAATCACTGGACATATGTGAATTAAAGATTGATGTTTCAGGGAGACGAGCGCCGCGTAGTGCCACACAGAACTGTTCTGGATGAAACAGAATTTTTTATGGGTGGACGTTGCACTTCCCATGAGGTTAACGATTTACTCGGCTCGTCTCTTTCTCAAATAAAAAACTACGCATACAAGTTTTTTTATATAACAGTTTCATAATTTAGTATTAATGTTGATGATCACGACAACACAGTTCGAAACCCGTCTGAAAACTATAGTTGAGAAACACACATATTGCTGGTTTACGCGCCTCGACTACACTACGCTGTTGTAACTATATTTCTGACATATACCCGACTGTGCCTTCGATATACTTGCCTATATGTTACATCGGGAACAAGAAGGTGAGGTACAACGAGTAGCTCTGTGCTTGCGTTTATACTACACTCTTTTATCCTGCGTTGATGACAGCTACCGGAAGTAGTCAGCGTGATCGAGGAGGATATCCACAATTGTCGTGCGTTACTTATATGGTAAATTTATTCTAAAAGAAAATTCCACATCTTTTTATTGACATTTATTTGAAATAGTTTTGCTTTTAGTTTAAGCTGTTATTTTAAACACGAAATATCTATATATCTTTAAGCATCTACTGTATTTAACCAAAAACAAAACACTTCTTTCTGTTTTTTAATTGTCGGTGATGGTCAGAAACGTGCTTAAGCGTACTTAAGGTAATAATTAATTTACAAATTTTATATTTTGCTACAGTAATTGTCACATGAAAATAATGCCCAGTTTTTTTAATAATAGTCTTTTGCTATTCTCTACTTTTGCTTTAAATCTTACACGAACATACCCAATTGGTTCACTAGTGCCGGCACTAGTAATTTATTATTGCAATTTTAGTGCTTATTTATCATGCATTCAAATCTTCAAATAAGAAAACGTGTTCTACGAGATACTGGTAAAAATAAACTACAAGTACGCTGAGTGTTTAGCAAACAGCTTTGCTGTTCCCTGTATTTGGAACCTATAGACTTCATCCATCTTTAACACCCAACAATCCTCTAGTATCTTAAACATATTTGAGATACTACGTTTAAAAGTTGTATAAAAAACAATTGTAATTATTACTGAGCTGTGTGGTGGCGGCTCGTTAAAAGAATACTACCACTCCATCTCATCCAATGGATCTCGTAAAAGGCGAGTAAGGAATTAAACTGCACTGTGCACCCAACAGCGCATGGTGGCGATGGGCTCACCACCTATCACACCAAGTGCATTATATTGTTTTGGTGAAACGTGGATTGTGGCAGTCATCTGTTTTTGCAGTGAGTGCCCAGTCTCTGACTACCCCTTATGGGATACAGTCGTGATCTTATGTATGTATGTATGTAATTATTACACAAAAAGACAATACAATATATTAAGCAAAGGGGTCCATACAACTATGTGTTTAAAAAAAATTACTTGATCATTGCATTAGTTTTTCGTACCGTACTCGTTGCTCCTCGCAACTATTGTTTTCTTTTAATGAAAAAAAAATCAAATTATTATCATTTTGTTAAGACGAAAAACATTGTTTTAAATCATCTTAATTGAAAATTCTCACGTATGTTTTTAATCGCAAATGACGCAAGAACCTAAATAAGGTGAGGAGTCAGGTGCGTTTTATGCGGGAAAATAGAAACAATTATGACCTTTACCTATACACGTTTGCGAGCTTCATTTACCTAACCCTAATAATAATTATTGTTTGAATTTAAGTGTCGCAATTGATACAGCAGGCTGACATTTTGTAGAATTACAATATAATGTAAAAGGGTTAATGTAAAGTAGTTAGTATATAACCTTTTAACCAAAAAACTAACTTACACTTATGTGAATTTAAGAGTTTGATGATTTTGTAATGGATCTTGACCAAATTTTTATGTGTCGAATTTATATGCCACTAAGCTACCACCTTTATAATAAAAAAAACATCGAAATCGGTCCATGTAGCAAAGAATTATCGCTGAACACACATAAAAAAAAGAATCCAACGTATTGACAACTTCCTCCTTTTTTGAAGTCTGTTAGAAAGAGTTTTTTCCTTTACAGTTGTTTTTATACAACACTAAACAAATCTTTTTAAGAAAAATGCTTTCTTTAAATGTAAAGATTAGGCAAATATTTGGAATGCGACTCGTGATCATCATTATCATCATTATTTCAGCCTATCACTAGTCCACTGCTGAACATAGGACTCCCCCGTAGATTGCCACAAAAGTTTGTAGGTCTCATTTTGGGGGAATTTTGCCATAATTGCCACGCTTGGCAGACGGGTTGTCAATTTAAAAACGTTACACGACGACGATGTTTTTTGAAAGTGTCAAGTTAGTCTAAGAAATTAAAAATAGTTATATAGTTACCCCACCGATAATAGATTAAAACCCACAACTAAAGAATTGTAAAAATAAATGCGCGCTTTTGGTTGTATTTCTACACTTCGTATTGCTTTTTACTTAAAAAAGGTTAATAGCAGCTTTACTAAGAAAGTTTAATGAGATTAAATATGCAATGAATTCATTTAAATATCGATTTATGATAAAAATAAGTCCTTTTTTTAAATACAAAGAATACAATGATATAACGTAAGCAAAATATTTTTTTCTACGAGTATTTTTCCAACTACAACACTAGTCCACACAAAACCGTTCTTTCTGTTCTTCTTTATAATATGTTACAGCTATTCTACGAGTATGTTTATAAGAAATGTCATACACGTATGCGTATTTTAGGCACATGCGAAGTAATGAGTATAATTCATGTAAAGGTTCATAGGACCGGCATACTCTTACGAGTAAATGTAAACCGATAGGCGAATATTTGTCGGAGATCAAGTTTTTCAAATTCATAAAGCTTTTTATGAAAATACATAGGTGAGGGGGTAAACGAGTGATCACCGCCGCCCGTAAATATCCGCAATACCAGAGGAATTCCGGGTGCATTCCCGGCCTTAGAGAAAGGGGTAGGCTCTTGATAAACATACATGGTTAATAGAATCAGGCGTTACTTTGCGGAAATCCATTATAATGAAGAAAAGTAAGTTACTTTGCTAAGATCCGCATGCAAAATATTTTCCTTATTTTATTGCCGCATTTTGCATGCGGATCTTAGCAAAGTAACTTACTTTTCTTCATTAAACATACATGGGATAATTGTTGTAGTTTTTAAGCTTGTTAAGCGCAAGAAAATGGTGATACTCATTTCCAGGTTCATTAATTCCCTTAGTACCCTCGAACGATTCCCTCGAGACTAGTTGTGGTGACTCTTTAGTTGCCATAGTACAGTACTGACTTAGGGTGGATTCGACCAAATGTCATGTCATATCGGATTAACTAACTCCCGAATAATTTTACTCTTTGGTCTTTCTCTCAGACAAGTTCGTTTGCGTTTTTCCATTACAAACGTGGTTCCATTACAAAAGAGCCGTGGTAGCTCAGGGGCTAGGCGCTCGCTTTAAATTTCATAGTACGCGAGTGACCTGGGTTCGATTCCCGGTGCCGGCACCACTATAATTGTTAATTGCAATTTTAAGTGCTGATTTACCACGTGCTCGGCGGTGAAGGAAAACATCGTGAGGAAACCTGCATGTCTGAGGAATAAAAAATATTTCGAAGACATGTGAAGTTCGCCAACCCGCATTGGAGCAGCGTGGCGGATTCTTCCTAGCTTCAAAACCCTCTCAGAAATGAGAGGAGGCCTGTGCTCAGTAGTGGGACATTTATAGGCTGAAACTTTACTTTACTTTTTTTATTACAAACGTAGAGTAGTCGATACTAGGTATTGTTACTCTTAAGTTAATAAATGAATGATGAATGAATACGTAAGCCATAATGGAAATATAAGAAATGAAGATGGTAGAGAATACCTTTAGGCATTAAGTCCGCCTTAAGTACACATGTGCATAAAAGCTTAAATAAATAAATAAATATAATTGTTTATATAGTGAGACGCAACATTTTATGCCCACATCATTTTGCTGAATTGCATTGCATAAATTCCACATGTACAAACATCCAGACCTGGTACAATTATCTATAGACCATTCAAATATTTGTCCCGTGCGCAAATCGAACCGGTGACCTGCGGCGCAGAAGTGCTCACAAGAAGGGCTCACCGATTGCACCAACAGAGCTGACAAAATAAATAAAATGTCTAAAGAAAAAAGGAAACGCAGCCCAAATCGGTTACCTTTATTTGAGATAACTTTACTACCACTAATTTTAAATCCTTGAGCGATACAGATGTTGGAGAAATTATACCTAAGAAGACCATTCACTTCATCATAGTTATCGAAGTAATTGTGCCTTTCTCTAACCATCGGGACGCTTTGGAATACGTGGGGAATATGTCGCGACGATAACAGCGAGTCGCCACAAATATATTCTTCATCACTGTAAGAATCTAAGATTACATTTCGTAAACTTTGCATTATTTAAAAATAAATCTTTACAATTATCACAAAAGAACAAGATATTATAAACGTACAACCATAAAATATCCTACTTTTTCAACAAAGCTTATGAAAACATCTGTGAAAATGAAGCGTCCGCCATTAAAATACTTTTTACGTTTACTCCGTGAATTTTGACGGTATAGCTATTTACTCTCGGATAGACCGTAATTCCTGGATTTCGATTTGGTAAAACAAAAAGATCTCTTACTCTATACTACAGTAATCAGTGATTTTATTCCCAGAATAAGAATTCCGCCCTTGTCGGAAAGGGTCCTAAATTTTAGGGTAAAAACGCAGTAGAAATAACCTTGGCTAAATAAATGACTGACTTCAGAATTACGACCACAATTCCATAGTTATTAAAAACATCGTGTCTGAATATAGTAAATAAAAACTAGAGTTTATTCTTTTCAGACGCCTAATTTATTACCCATTCTCACCGGTACAAAACCGGCTGTGGGACTTCCGTTATAGAGATTATTTAATATTTATTTAATGGAAAAAAAGGAAAGATTCTTTAATCAGAATCATTTCATCAGATATCTTTATTTTGAAAGTGATTTTGTACTTGTTTTGAATTCTTGTAAATGTAGGAGTAGGATATCCTCAAGCGATGACCTCATTACCAGGAATAAATAACATTATCTATAATAAAATGTTCGGAAGGCACATTTTAATTTAGATTTTTGTTAAATAATGTCTCAAAATTTGTTGACATAAATAATGTCTGAGATTTTCTAGTAAAGGTGAATAAATGGTTTTAGTAGTTACTGATCCGAGCCGCATTTGTGCCTAATATTTATTATACGTATCCAACTTTAAAAAAAATACACATGTAACATTGTGAAAATTTTAAAAGGAGAAATTTAATATATTTATTTACTATAAGTATATGCTAGAGCTAACGTTATTCAAGGCTCTTACGACGCTCCTTAGTAAAATAAAAATACTCTCAACACCTGTTGTATTTTCCCAGTAAAATGCAATATGATATTAAGCTACAGAAATAACTAAAACAAACCAATCCCGCTTATTTTATTCATTATTTATCTTGCTAAGTGTACCATTTTTAATTATTTGTAATGCAAGTTGTTTTTGCTTTAGGCAATTGTCAATTGTTTTTCGGTTATCTGCAATGACAATTTAATGTTTTTTTCTTTTTTTATTGGATAAAGTGTTGAAACGAGCGAAACGTTCACTTGATGGTAAGTACAACGTCTGCCCATAACAAATGCTGTGTCACCCAGAACATTTCTGTGTGACACCACATTGCGCCGATCACCCTGAAACATTAGTTCTTAATCCCCATAGGCCCAGTGATTACACTACTTCACAGTGTCCTTCAAACCGAAACACAGTAATGTTTGCACACTACTGCTTCACGACAGAGCAACTGGTCCTGGGGTGATACGTACCTAGACGGATTCCTGCATAGGTACGAGTAGGTACCAGTTATTCTGCCATGACATAGTAGCGTGTTTTGAATTAATATAGAAACGTACATACATACATACAGTCACTCCTCTTTCCCATATCAGGGATATGCAGAGGCCACTCACGCCCACTTTTCGGCCTCGTGGGAAACGAGCCGTGACGGGTGGCGAACCACGTTGCCGCCGTCGCTTTTAGGTACGTGTCCCGTACGAGTCATCCTACTCCCCATGGCGTTCCTATAAGCCGTATAGTGACAGCATTTAAAGAAAGAAAGAAAGAAAAAGCATTTATTGGTACAGCACAAAAGGACAACACATAGTTACAATTTAAACACATACTAATAAAAGAAAATTAAAATAACATGTGTCAAACATGAACAATAAAAAAAGAAAAACAAAATTAAAATAAAAGAAAACAGTGTAAAAATACTAATGTGACATGTGCGTGTCTCACGGCTGAACCAAAAGGTCTCCAGATCAGCTGCAAGTCAGACTATAAAACCTGACGCTGATTTTCATCTGGAACCTAATGCACAACGGATGTCAAGTTCAGCTGTTCCAGTGTTTTTTTTACTTATTTATACGTCACAGATAATAGAATAAAACATAGACACGACATATTATTCTACACGAATCACAGTCGGAAATATAAGGATATCTACTAAATATTTTAGTTTTCCCATGTATAATAAAACCCCTAATGCAACAAGGCCATGCCGCCAAATGGCTTTTGTTATGTTCCGGCATATTGCCAAATGTGCCTGGACAGCTTTGCTTTGTCTAACTTTTAATGTATTGTCTATTCATCAATTTAATAAAAAAAAATATTAGTATTTTTTTAATAATCTGGCTCACGATTTTCGTCCTCACAGCTTGTGTACTACAAGTGTGATTTGAGTCCAACGTAAATAATTTTTAATTCTATTACAAACTTTTGTGTCCGTAGAAGTGTTTCATTAAAACCTATGGGATCCGGAGTATTACATGAAGAATATGCTGGTAAACGTGGTTTACCGAACTAAACAACCTTAAGATTTTGTACTGCTGTGCAACAGGCATCTTTTAATTTTTGAGATAAACAGTATTCCTATAATAAGTATACAGTACCAGTAACCGCTTCGGTTTCTATTTTGGGTCCAAGCACCTGAATACTAGTTCCCCCCACTTGATTTGGTACAACGCGGCTCGAAACGTCTGTGACCCGATGGTCTCTGATTGACTACTTTCATTACGAAGATTGCTCCAGAGATGTACTTTGAGGAGTTGCTTAATCCTACTTACCTAGTTGCCTTCAATTTAAATTGCTTTATTACTACTGTAATAGTTGATGGTCCACCACAGTACATTGCATGAATTCATTTTAAAGAAAAGAGCTCACTTTTTTGCAATGGCTGGTAATCCTCGGTTTTGCGGCGTATTTATGTCTCCGACCGAAGATGACGATATGTGATCACGTAGTCCAATCGTTTTTGTACTCTCTACTATAAAAATATTTACAAATATATGTTTGAATGTAATTATATTACGATTAATTTTATTCTCAATAAAATAATGTTTAGAAAAATAATTGGATAGGAAATATATACTTGTATGAATTGGACTTCAGACGAAATTATGTTTGGGCGTTATTGAATTTGGACAACTTATAATTATTTTCAGAAATTTATTGTGTTCTACTGTAGTTGTTTGTAAACCTTTAGCCTGTATCTGAAAACATTGCGAAATTAATCTAAACATAATATTTGTAAAGGTACACAAGGTAGGGAAACGAAGGTCGTAAAATAGTGTGGCAAAAGGTCATCAAACAAACCTGACTTTAACCCTGTTTAAGCTACTACTGTATAAGACATCCTAATTATAAAAATAGAAGGGAATCCTAATTATAAAAATAGAGGGAGGGCATGATTAACATCGATTTCTAATAACAATTATGAATATTAAAATGGCGCGCTACCCACGCTGAAAATGTAATCAATAATAATTGTTACATTTTCAGCGTGCTAATATATATTTTTATACTTTACTTACATCTTAATTTGAAAAATAAAATGAAACGCTAGGGGGCGTTGCAATAAACATTTTTTGCTCAAAAATGTTTCCAATTATCTCCAAAACGGTTTGATCGATTTAGATACGGTTTTCTGTAAATGGTATGTGATTCATCGGCGATGGTTATTAGATAGGTGTTATGGTGTTAACTCGCCAGGGGGCGCAGCAATAAACATTTTTCGTACGTTGAAATGTTCCCATTTATCTCAAAAACGGTTTCACCGATTTACATACGTGCTGAGGGTCTGATTATGGAAGAAACAATATCACGGGGAACTATGCGTAGGCACAAAGCTGGTAGAACGTGCTTAGACTCTTTTGAGAGTGTTTAATAGGTAGCTTCTGTATATGAATTGCTGAGGTCTGATGATAGAACAAAGTACATTTTCGGAAACAATGTAGAGGCATGTTTTTGCTCTTTTTGCAAAATAGGGTTTTCGATGTCACATAACATGTTTAGGTTCTTAGAGTAATGAATGAAGCCATGCGAGATGCGTTGTCAGCAATCCTCACTTCATGCTCCGCAGCGCTCTCTTGACTTTTCAATAAAGCCACAAGGGATGCGATGTCAACAATCCTTGCATCATGCTTCTCAGCGCACTCTTAACTTCTCAATAAAATATCGTAATTCGAAACGTTACTCTCAACGGAATGGTGTCGGTCGCATGACAGTACAATACAAGAATAGTAAAACGGGGCAGTACGGGGGTAAAATGCAGCGGTATAATATTTGGTAAGACATCAAAAATACAGAAGGACAGACGAATAGACATATTAAGTCGGAGAAAAAGTATATTTGCATATACGAGTAGTATGTATAAACTAGTAATGATCTCTTTGGATTTTACATTTCAAAATAAAAGAACAAATTAGTAAAATGTCGTTTCCAGCTATTTTTAATTTCTTTATCTTTCTGTCAAAATGTGTGAATCTAATGAAGAAATTTGAAATTTTATTTTTCTGCATTTTGAAATTTGAAATTTTATTACAAACAATTAAAAAATGCAACGCATACTGCAGTGCCAGTAAGAGTAGCACGAAGTTGGTTTAAGCGTTTTCAATCTGGGAATTTGGATGTCAAAGATGCACCACGCTCTGGTCGCCTTGTTACGGATAAAATGGACACCATTTTTGAAAAAGTGAAGCAAGATCTGCGTATAAGTAGTTACACGATAGCTGAAGAACTGGGAATTGACCATAAAACTGTTTTGACCCATTTGAAAAAATATGGGTACACAAAAAAGCTCGATATTTGGATGCCTCATAAGCTCACAGAAAGAAACCTAATGAACCGTGTACTCATTTGCAATTCTTTATGGAGACGTCATGAAACCGATGCGGTTTTGTAGGGATTGATAACCGGTGATGAAAAGTGGATCACGTGCGAAAATCACGTGCGAAAAAGGTCATGGTCAAAGGTCTGTCAGGCTTCACAGACTGTGTCAAAATCGAGTTTAACTCGCAATAAGGTGATGCTGTGTGTATGGTGGGATTGGAAGGGCGTTGTTCATTATAAGCCTTTACCACCGTGTAAAACGTCGAATAGGATTTGTAGTTTTATTCTCATCAGTTCTCAACAACTGATGAGAATAGTAAAAGCAGCCGGAATTGATCAATAGAAAGGGCGTGGTCTTTCATCACGATAACTCCTGACCACACATCTTTAGAGTTTAGAGTTTTAGAGTTTGGCTGGGAGGTGTTAATGCATCCGCCATATAGCCCTGACCTTGCACCTTCAGATTTCCGTGGTTAATAACAGGAGGGGACTGCCAAAACTACTTGTCGCGTTTTTTGCTTAAAATTCTCAAAATTTCAACAGCAACGGGATCATGTCATTACTTTCAAGATGGCAAAAACTCATTGATCAAAATAGCTCACGTGTACTGTAATTAAATGTAAACTTTGAAAAAAAAAATTCTCGAGTTTTCATATAAAATGCCAAGAAACTTTTTCCACAACCTACTGTATCTAGACAGTAACGTATGAATTCTCTAAAAAGGTTAACATAAACAGCAATAATAAAAAAAATTGAATAAACCCACGACGGATGTAAACGTTGTAATCGAAAAAGTATTTAAATATATATATTTAAATATAGTTCTTCCTACCTTTGTGTGCCTATTTGTTTGTCGTAGAGATAGACAGCAATACTATCATATATCGGTACCACACATATTCATCTATCTATTAATACAATCACAAACCCAAGAAGCTCCGTCGGAACTGCCATCGTCTGCCCTGAAATAAGCTAGAAATTTTGGAGTACTATAATAATATATTTTGGTTGAAATCAGGAACAGAGATGAAGATTGCAGTCCCGTCGGAGTTTCTTGGGTTCCCATCTCATACCGTGGGTGACGTAAATGTCGACACAGGGAAAAAATAATAACAGAGAGATGGGCAGCAGCATCTTCCTAAAACATCTGAATAAATAAACTGTAGTTGCCAACCCGCCTGCCAAGTGTGGCAACTATGGTAACTATGGCAATATCCCAAATATGGGAGCTACAAACTTTTGTGGCAATCTATTGGGCAGGCCTATGTTCAGCAATGGACTATGGTAGGCTGAAATGATGATGACGATTCATAAATATGAATCATTTTCATTCCGACTATGGTACTTACATATATATTCAGTGTCAAATCAAAACATATTTATTACGTGCTTTGCAGTGATGGAAAATATCGAGAGAAATCCTGTATGTTTTAGACTAATATTATTCAAAGGCTCTACAGTGTATCAGCATGGTGAATTAAGCTGTTTTACCTACACGTACGCTTTAATAGAAAAAAATGCACATGTGTGTCAATTTATATAAAGAAACTGTTTTGTATGATAAAGCACTAGCAGAATTATATCGTGCTCTACACTTTTCTAATTAAAATTCTTGGCGTAAAATTCTCCCTGCTCAATCTAGGACTGTTTTGCATTTTAACATTAACGGTTTTTCAACTTCAACTTGTAAATTAATCAAGTTCAAATGAAGGTCAAAACCTTGTAAACAATTTTGAAAACAAATTTACCAAATTCTATTCAGTGATGCAAAATACTTAATTTGAATAATTTAAAAGCTTTCTAATCTTTAACCAATATTAAATTTAATTATAAATTTATATGAATAAATTTTGGTATTTCCAAAAGTAACAGCGTATTTATCTCCAACAGCTAGCAGGAAACAGTAGTAAGTCCGCTACGCTACTCCAATGCGGGTGGTGGTCAGAGTATTTGACTTATGCGACGCGGGTTCTGGGTTCGAATCCCAGCCGGACAACCATGCCAACATTTGTGCATGTGAAATTTATGTATATCAAACGCGCTCACAATACTGGAGAAATCCTAGAATGGAGCATCGTTATTTTTTAAGAAAAGAAATCAAATTAATGGATTGATTGCAGATTGCGGGGAACAGTGGTTAGCGTTTAATAGTGGTGTGCTAGTGGTCTGTTGAATCGCGGATTCTGGGTTCGAATTGTCTAAAGCCAATATTCGTGCAATACAATCCATTTCATGTTTCAAATATGGCTGAGATACGTGTCTATGACATCTGTATTAAATGTTTATGTTATATGTTCCACCAGGTTTTTCAACTTAATTAATCCAAAAAAATAAAACTACTTATCTCATAGTCATAGTAATATCATATAAGGGTAAGTGAAAATTTGTGTGTGTTTGTGTTAGTTTTGGTTTTGGCACGAATATTTAAGTTAGGAAATGCGGTTTTAGAGTAGTGTACTCATATATCGGAAATATAGTCTAAACAGTCTAAGGGATCAGAAATCTAAAGTGGCAGTGGGGTAAAATAGAAACAGAAATAAGCACTGGCTGTATGTAGCATCGGTTTGATGGGAGAAGTACCATGCCATCTTACTGTTAGTAGGATTCCTGAGCAGGAATTTGTATAAGTGGTTACCACCGCTGTGTGGTGGGCGAAGTGTGACACAGAAATTATCTGGGTGACACAGCATTTACTACGGGCAGACAATGCTCTTATCATCAGGTGAATGATTTTCTCGCCTCGTCACTTTCTTATATATAAAAAATAACAGTGTAAAATAGCAGCATAACGCTGATGTGTTTCGTATGTTAAGTAAAGGGAATCGGGAATCAAATCTCAGCGTGGACAACGCACATTCATCATGTTTTTTTCGTTTTGGATGGATGTTTCCACTTACCGTCAGGTAGGCCTGATGCTCGTTTGTCGTCCAATAAACGCAGCCGTGGAGCAGTAGTGTTCAAACATTACTGTGTTTCGGTCTGAAAGGCACTGGAGATCTAGCGTAGTTACTGGGCATATGTGACTTATAAACTGGTATCTCAGAGTAATGAGCGCAGTCTGGTGCAACGGAGAAATGTTCTGAGTGATATAGCGTCTGTTATTAGCAAACATTAAACTTACCATCAGGTCATCGTATTGCTCATCTCGTCACTTCATTAAAAATAAATGCGAATTTCGCTTTTATTATTCAAAGCTTATTACAAATACGATACGCAATACGAATGTTCCACGAACCTAAAACGGTAGATTATAAAAAAACATATAAAAGAAGTAAAAGAAGTAATTACTTCTTTTATATGTTTTTCTTGACTATAATAAAACGCTTTACATGATAACAAGATAAGGAATCTATTCGACTATTCATTTTGTCATGCGTGCTTAAAGCTAGATACGAGTAGATTACCTTTTCATCTTTGATATTTGCTTATTTTAATATAACTCAATGGTGCTGAAAACTGAAAATAGAAAATATTTTATTACCGAACTAGAAGAGAAATAAAAGGAACTTACGTATTAACGCTACTCGGGGGACTCGTGGGATCCGCTACGCACACCAAAGTGAGGCCGCGTTCGAAGACGCGTCGAGTGTTTACAAATACAATAACGGTGGAAAACTGAATGAAAATAAGTGGAAACTCGAAAAAATGCTTTTGAAATAATGTGGTATGCAATGAAAGGACCCCGCAGAGAAGATAACGAGATACTTATCTGATACTTTCATTATCCTCTGCATTATCAGCTGATAATGCAGAGGATAATGAAAGTAAACAGAAAGAACGAAAAAGTATTTATGGTCACAGCACTGCCATGCATACCAGATAACATAAGTTTTGTTTATGTCATGTATGGCAGTCACAGATGGCGTTGTATACGACAAATGTATGTGAAAATTATATTTCTTCATAATTTTTGTTTTGTGTGATTTTTTCGATGTTTTGATAGTTATTCTGCTATTTATTTATTTTTATTCTTTATTTATTTTTCGACGTACGAAATATAAAAAAGAGAAAAAAACTCCGTAGGTATCCTCTTTTTTATAAATCCTTTAAAAAATAAATTATAATTAAATTTACAAAGAATCTCAAGGAAAACCAAAGCACGCTCCATATTCAAATCGTAGACAAGATTAATTCAATGAATATATACGCGTATATATTCAATGATATATATATATATACGCCTTTTTCGAGATCCATTGGATGAAATGGAGTGGTAGTATTCTTTTATCGAGCCGGTGTATAGTGGTATAGTTACGGATCTCATTTAATTTTGTGCCTAGTATACTTTTCGAGTCCAAGAAGAAATGACGTAGCAATTAACTATTTCGTATAACTAAGGAACTAAGGAGCATATTATATTGTATATGCGTCCTGATTTTCATTTTCCTCTGTCCACTTTCACGACACCCATGGGAAGAGATGGCATGGTAGATTCTCTTAAGCCGCTATCACACGGTATATAGTATAAATATTTATTTATAGTTTTCTATGGCTATTATTTAGTGCAGTGATCGAGACGACGTCACCAGCTAACCGGTTTACCACAGGCCGTCGCCCCGCTCCTTCGCACTCGCGCTTTTTTTTTTTTTTTGTTCTATGGTCACTGTTAGCCCGAAGGCTTTTACAGCTTCGCCGGATTGAAAGGTGGCATAGCGCTGAGGGCGCTTAGCCGAAACCTTTATTTATGGATGACTGGCGCAAGGGCCCCCGAGAGCGGACCTCGGCTCGGTCAGTTACTGCAATCGGGAGGGCAATATTACTACTACTATAATTATTATTACCATGATTATTATTAGATAAGTTTACCACCAATTCGGAATGCGTTTCCGATGGAGAAGAAATGGCGCAAGAAACTCCAGCGACGTTTCTGTTTATGACACTACTGCTAGGGGAGAACCGGCCTGAGATGCGGCGGTATCGCGAATAACTTTGTCTGATACGCCCACGCCGACGGCGGGGGCGGTATGATGGTGATAATGGGTGTTTGTGTAGTGTTGAGTAGAGCGCTTGGGCAATAGTGGTCGCGTCGTCAGGGTCCTCGAGGACGTGCCTCGGTCTCCTTTTTCCGCGGGTCGAGTTTTGGTGTATCGCGAGGAGGTTGTAAGTGGCGGCACTGACAACCAGTGGGTTGGGGTGCGTGGCGGCAGAGTCGAAGTATCGGCGAGAGGCCAACTTTAGATATTGGGCTATGGTAGGAAGCCCTAAATCGATATGAAGGTTAGCATTACGCACGAACCACGGTGCTCCCGTGGCTTTACGCATGAATCGATTTTGTATTACCTGAAGTCGGTGAATTTGACGCGGGGAGGCATGCGCAAATACGGGGCTTGCGTATGTCATAATTGGCCGAATACAGGCTTTGTAAAGTGTAATTTTATTACGTAGGGACATTTTGCTATTTTTATTTAGTAACGGATGTAATCGGCCGAGGACGAACGCCGCTCGGTTCCTTACTCGGTTAATATGTGGACCTAAGCTGAGTCTCGAGTCTAATAGGACGCCTAAGTATTTGACTGTCTTTTCCCAGGGGATTGGACGATCGAATAACTCTATGGTGGGGAGATGCTGCGTTATGCGCCGCGAGAAGTACATGGCTGCACTTTTGATTGGGTTGACCTCGATCCTCCATTTCCGAAACCAGTTCCCGAGGGTTCGGGCTGCGGATTGGAGGCGTTTAGAGATAGTGTCTGGATTACGTCCAGACACATATAGGCAGGTATCATCTGCGAAGAGGGAGAGTTCGACGCCGCTGGTGTGCGGTATGTCGTTCATATATATTTTCGGTGATGTAATTGCTGTTAGCCTTCTCGGCTTTTACAGCTTCATCGGATACTGTGCTCGCGGGCCAGGGGCCCGTGTGCCAGGTTTGGTTTGACCCAAACATAAATAAATAAATAAATAAAAACTCCTACAAAACCCTCGAAGTTCGGACTGTGTCGCGTTCGCTGCGTGCTTTCGCGATTTCGAAAATCTTAAACATTTTAAGTCGTCTACTGACCGTCCGAAGGAGGCTGGGCGCGTCCATTCGGACTGTCGACTTGTGTGTCGGTAACTCTGGGCGGTGAGAACCGCCCTGGAACACGGGTGAATCTTGTGTACGCGATGTGATTATTTACTATAATCGGTATGTCGTTCGTGAAAAGGGTGTAGAGCACGGGACCTAGGACTGAGCCTTGTGGTACGCCGGCTAGGATGGGATGTGATTCGGATCGCACCCCCTCGATGCGGTAGCGGAAGGTTCGACTGCGTAAGAAATCTCGTATGATGAGTACGAGGCGATCTGCCACACCGAGTCCATATAACTTGTATATGAGCCCGTTGTGCCAGACCTTGTCGAACGCTTTCGCCACGTCGAAGAAGAGCGCTCCGGTATGAAGCCCGCGTATGAAGCGGGATTGAATGTGCTCCGTTATGCGGTGCACCTGCTGGGTACATGAGTGTTTGGCACGGAATCCAAACTGCTCGTGGATGGGGATCCCTCGAGACTGCATGAAGTCTCTTAAGCGGGCGAGAAGTAGGCGTTCGTATATCTTGCCTAAAGCCTTGAGGAGGCTTATAGGCCGATATGCGGTGGGATCGGACGGGGCTCTCGTATGCCTTGCTATCCACTTGCTTACGTTATTGTTAATAAGTGTGATATGATTTGTCCATATTCATATTCGTGTGCTACCTTTGTTTGACTTTTATATTTTGCTGTGAACTTTCTGTGCTTCTCGCTTTTTCACTTTCTGTAAATATGATAAATACCTGTTTTGTGTAAACCTGTTGTCTATAATTTAATTATTAATTCGCGCCTACAGACTTATTTAAGTACGGACTTTTTTCTGATGCGTTTTCAGAGAAGTACACTTATAGATTTAAAGACATATAATAAAATTAATTTTACGGATTTCTAATGTGTAATATTCGCGTAAATATAAGAAATATTTATAGACATTATTTGTAAATAGTCCGCACAACTGTCTTCGATATAGCTCTAAATTATATATTAAGAGTACTAGCTAAGACTCTTCATTCCTTGGCCGTGAGGGAGAGGTGGCTAAAGGAATGATAAACCTCAATCTCTTCGTATTTTTATTACATAAAATGACTCGACCAGTAAAACCTTCACCTGATGGTTAGTACAATGTCAATAACAGATGAGGTATCACCCAGAACACTTCTGAGTGGCACCTCACTGCGCTCGTTACCTCGAGACATCAGTTCTTAAGTACAAGTATTATTTAAATACTACTGCTTCTCGGCAGAATAACTGGCCCTGGGGTGGTACATACCTAGACAGATTCCTGCAGGGTTACTATGCAGGAATCCGTCTGGGTAATGTGATTTCGTAGATTGTTATCGAGATGTGAAATGTTAAGAAAAAATATGGTAGATTATAATTATACAATACTTTTTAATGTCGATTAAAGTATTATTGCAATTCAATTGTTTAGCTAACATACATTATCAAAAATGGTAGACTCATGTGCCAAATTACAGAAAAATCTTTTGCCTTTGCGGATTTAGTAGAACATTCGTCTTTGTCAGTCAACTAAACAAGCTGTTCTCAAAGTGATGTATCGGTACAAAACAAGTTTTGTCGGAATTCCTTGTGTATCTTTTAAATTATTAAGAACTTTATACAGAAAAATCTATAATTGATTTTTCTTTTGTTTTGAATAATTAGTTTTTTTTTTAGGACTGATGGTCACTGTTAGCCCGAAGGCTTTTACAGCTTCGCCGGATTGAAAGGTGGCATAGCGCTGAGGGCGCTTAGCCGAAACCTTTATTTATGGATGACTGGCGCAAGGGCCCCCGAGGGGGGACCTCGGCTTGGACCGTCATCCTGTTCGCGAGAGTAACAGACTCGAGGGTGCCCAAGGGGGCCGGCCTCGGCTCGGTCAGTTACTGCAATCGGGAGGGCAATATTACTACTACTATAATTACTAATACCATGATTATTATTACATACGTTTACCACCAATTCGGAATGCGTTTCCGCTGGAGAAGAAATGGCGCAAGAAACTCCAGCGACGCTTCTGCTTATGACAGTAGTGCTAGGAGATTGACGATCACTACAACAATTACTAAATACTGTTGTAAGTTATCAACTGCGCAGGCTATTATGGCGTATGAGGTCATGTGGTCGACTTATTTTAAGCGGGTGAAATCGCGAGCTACATCTAGTCTGGCAATAAATTAATAAAAATTACTGGATTAGTTTGGTACAACACAGAAAAGGATCCGTGTGACATAGTATTTGTTACGGGCAGACGTGGTAATTACTATCAGGAGAATAATTTGCTCATGTCGTTATTTTCTACTCGTATCATAAAAAGAGCATACAATCCACATGACGGTGATTTTTCTTCAAAGAATGCAAACTTTCGGTGAGTGGACCTATTTCCACTCATTTAAATAAAATGGCTGTTCTATTAATTAAATGACAACATCTTTCACTTCAGGTATAAAATTTGTCTAACGTAATTGGATATCGTCACAGTAATTATAAGACAACAAAGAGGTTAAATTACTTTATTTTGCGATACATGGATTCTGTATGTCGTTTGTGGCATTGCTACTAGTTCGTTGCTAGAAAAAAAATCTGTTATTTTGTCATTGATCTCATCATCAGATCTTGAACAAATTTCCAATTACTTTCCAACATAAAAAGAATCATCGAAATCAGTCTGCGTGGTCATTTGTCATGCACATGCTTATACGAATTTAAAAATTTTATGACTTTCTCATGGATCTCATCATTAGTGCTTGACCAAATTTATATGCGACCACCCCTAAAGTACTCACTTTCTCATTCATTTCTCATTTCTCATAAGCTTAAAATCACCGAAATCGGTCCTCGTGATTTAGAACCATCAGTTTTTTATTTGAACGCGGTAATAAAGATGTTGTTGAAAACTGTGTTGATGCCGCAAGTGATGCTGATCCTAAGTGGTTGAAATACTAGGAAACACGCGTTGTGCCGACAGGAGGCTGGTGCTGTGACTGCGATGGCTGCCCGTGACGTTGTTGCTGTGACTGAGAGAAACTGGCTGCCGTGTTCAAAATCAGGTCGGGGTCACTATTTTGGCAGATTATATTACCAAGGATCTGGGGAGGACGTCTCTTTCGATGTTGTATATATAGTTCGCATCTTAGAAACTTTAATAGCGCGATTATGGACGTATGAGACATTACTTGAGCGTCTCATGTGGCGACATAGATCTAGCTACAACGACAAATAGCCTTTTAGAGATACAAACTGATTTCTGTTGGCTAAATAAGAGTCCATCATTCCGCCAGCGGTTTTTCCGGACCGCTACGACTTGAGTGGGTACCTTCAAGAAAGGAGCTTAGTCCTTTCTCAAAGGTCGGCAACGCTATTAATCTGGTATTGTAGATGTTCATGGGCGGCGGTGATAACTTACCATCACGTGAGCCACCTGCTCTTTTGCCCGTTCTTCTATAAAATTCAGTAAAATAAAGAAATTTGTTACATAACAGAGTGTGATTAATTGTATCAAAAGCTTAACGAAAATCGGTGTAAATGTAATCTACTTGACCCGAAGCTGCAAAAGCCGAAGACAGGTAATTTTCGTTAATTAATACCTTACTAGTTGTGGATTTTTTCCTACGAAAACCGTGATGTTTCTCGGATAACAAGAGATCGATTTGATGATAAACATACTTGTACACATCCGTGTGGTAGCGGCTTAAAATAATCTACCACCCCATCTCCGCCCGTGCGTGTCGTAAAAGTCGACAGAGGGAAAATGAAAACCAGGAGAAGGGCAGCAGCATCTTCCTGGAACAATAAATATAACTAAGTTGCCAACCCGCTAGCCAAGCGTGGCAACTATGGCAAAATCTCTCTAAATGAGAACTACAAACTTATATGGCAATCTATGGAGGAGGCCTATGTTCAGGCATACTTGTACACTAGGTATACTAATACGTTTTCTGGAAATATTCCGAACAATTCCTCGGAACACTCCCCGTAGTAAATCCTTCGCAGGGCCAGTGCAAGCAGGTCAAGCCGATCGGAAAGAACCTGGTCGTCGACGATTCGAGCCGCTCTTCGTTGAATACGGTCAAAAGGAAGGAGCTGGCACTGAAAGCGTAGGGCCGGCATGAAGTACTGTCCCGCTCTACTGAGCACGCCAAGCTTTTTAGAAGCCAATTTGGCCTTTCTTCCCAAGTTACCGCGAAACTGAACGTCACTCGCTATGTCAACGCCAAGGATTCCGATTCTGGCAGAGGCAACGAGGGGAGTGCATCCAAAACGAAGTGATACGATGAAGGGTTTATTTTTAACGGTAAACGCGCAAACTTGTCTTATTTGGGTTAAACTGGACTAAATTTAGTCGGCCCCAATTCGAGATTTTGTCTAATAAAATCTCGACTTCAGACAAGTTTGTTCCAGCACTCATCGACGTGTTCCCGAGAAATATTAGCACGGCCGGTGTACAAGGCATAACCAGTGCTGACATCTGCATAGCATTGAATGATACTAATTCGCAACATATCATTGATATGCAGAAGAAACCGGGTTGGCGATAGCACGCAGCCTTGTGGAACACCAGCACTAACAAACTTAAGAGTCCGAGCATGCACCGTCTACTACGACTTTGATGCTCCGGTCTGCGAGGAAACTGTTGAACCAATTGCATAAGTACTCGGGAAGCCCAAAGGAAGGAAGCTTCGAGAGAAGCGCTTTGTGCCAATCCCGATCAAAAGCCTTCCCTATATTCTAGCCATTATTTCGTTTCTACGTAATGAAACGGATTGGCAGATTTTCTTACACGGTCACCACACGCCAATTTGTTTTATTATTGCACCAAAAAAAGTAAAATAAGAATTTATTTACTATTCAACGTAAAGCCGTAGCACTAGATAAATCATGATTAATAATTAGATATATTACAATATGAAACTATTATTGGTGGTAGGGTTCCTATGCAGAAATCCGTTTAGGTAGGCCAATTATTCTACCATTTAGCAGTAGTATGCAAACTGTGTTTCGGTCTAAAGGGCACTGAGAGCTGGTGTCTTAGGATGGTGCAGTGTGGTGCCACATAGAAATGTTCTGGGTGACACAGCATTTGTTATGGGTAGACGTTGCACATAACATCAGTTAAACATTTTAGTCGTCTCATCACTTTATCCTTTAAAAAAAATTTATGATTATGACTGCGTCCTTAGAACTATTTACACATGTTTTCGATAAAATTGGTATCGTATTTTAATTTCACACTTTGGGTTTAGTGTTTTGTTTCACAAGTTCACATTTTTGAGGACTAGTTATTGAAGTAATATTCAGTGGTAGATCTTCACTGTTATTGAGTATCATGATTCACTAAGTTTGCAGCACCAACTCTGATATGAAAAATGACTAAGTTTGACCATCCCAGAAACCTTAAGGGAATCCAACCGTGCGGCAGTGAGCAAGATATATTGCAGACACATGTTTGGGATGGCTTTTAAAGACAAGGATGCTGTACATAAAATGTGTTAAACGGATACAGTAAAAAAAACAACTCACAAAGCTGCTAACTATATCTCTTTAATGCTATTTTTAGTAAATAATTAAAACGTTTACTCACAGCGATGTGAGCGAAAATTAAAGGAACATTTTCAACACTCAATTACAAAGTTAAATTTGCTCAAAAATTTACGCTCTCAATGCATTTCATTTCAAAAAGTAGGAACTCGCACGAATAAGTTTGAGACATTTCGCATTTGGAATACAAATGTAATATTTATGAAGTCTTATCTTTCACAAATTTACATATCGCATGATAAAATTCTGGCTTGTGTGAAACATGACTACATCTAATGATTCAACTTTCTCAGAAACCAATTTTATCACTAGAAAGTTATTTGCATTATTTGGAATACTCGGCAAATTGTGAATAAAGTGTGTTCCCAGACTTTATCAATTTATCCTTCAACTTTTATCGTTGGCTCATTTTGCTTATTACCGGAGTATAGGACTTGTTTAATTTTTTACAGAGGGCTTTGAGTTGGCAGCAGTCCGTTACGCTATGCTAGTGTAAGTTGGCGGGCATCGTCGAAATGTTTTTTAGTTGTTCGATATGCAGATTTCTTCACGATATTTTTTTATACACCATCTCATCATGTTGTAAATCAGCATTTTAATATCAGGATCGAATTTAGGACTCTCGCGAATAATGAAATTTAAGATATACTTTTGCCATAGCCATATCCTACCAGGGGAATCGCGGATGCGTTGCCGACCTTTGAGAAAGAAGGCTCTTGACGGTCCCTAAGTCGTATCGGTCCGGAAAAACAGCTGGCGACAGCAAGTTCCACAGAGTGGTCGTAAAAAAAAAGTAAAGTTTCAGCCTATAAATGTCCAACTACTGAGCACAGGCCTCCTCTCATTTCTGAGAGGGTTTTGGAGCTAGGAAGAATCCGCCACGCTGCTCCAATGCGGGTTGGTGGACTTCACATGACTTCGAAATATTTTTTATTCCTCAGACATGCAGGTTTTCTCACGATGTTTTCCTTCACCACCGAGCACGTGGTAAATCAGCACTTAAAATTGCAATTAACAGTTTTAGTGGTGCCGGCACCGGGAATCGAACCCAGGTCACTCGCGTACTATGAAATTTAAAGCGAGCGCCTAGCCCCTGAGCTACCACGGCTCAGGGGCACAGAGTGGTCGTGCGTGGCAGAAAATTCCGCGAAAAGTGCACAGTGATGGAATGCCAACCATCAAGGTGATATGGATGAAATTTGGTGCTATGCCGCGATGTACGATGGTGAAACTCAAAGACATGCAACGTCTCTTCGCAAGGCTAGTCGATCAAGCTGATCGGAAAGAACCTGGTCGTTGACGATTCGAGCCGCTTTTGGCTGGAAGTGGTCAATTGGCAGGAGCTGGTACTGGGGTGGCCCCGTCCAGAGATGAAAACAGAATTCCATGTGTGGCTGAACTTGCGCTTTGCAAGCGGTGGGAAGACATGAAATATTGTCCCGCCAATTTGGTCTTTCTTTCCAAATGATCACGAAACTGAACGTCACTTGATATTGTAACGACACACTATCTATAATTATGTATTTTTTACGTTTTAGAAAGATTGAAGAAAATATTTTAAAAAAAAGTTGAGAAAATATTTATGAAGACCAATCCCAGTAGTGAAATTTCATAATTTTTAATTTAATTCTTCTTGGCATAATATTACGTATATCAGTACCTAGAACCTAATAATTAAGTATTATACAAGTTAATTAAAAATATTAGAATATAAGATTAAGAAAGTTTATTTGTATGGAAAATACTCTATATAAGCAATTCATAAAAAAGTATTCGTGCATTTAAAATTTATAATCCTATCTCTAATACTGGAAAGTATTCGTCGTCGTCGTCGTCGTCGTTTCAGCCTATCAATAGTCCACTGCTGAACATAGGCCTCCCGCATAGATTGCCACAAAAGTTTGTAGCTCTCGTTTTGGGGGGATTTAGCCATAGATGCCACGCTTGGCAGACGGGTTGGCAACCGCAGTTTATTTATTCAGATGTTCCAGTAAGATGCTCCTGCCCATCTCCTAGTTTTCATCTTCCCTCTGTCGACTTTTACGACACCCACGGGATAAGATGGGGTGGTAGATTATCTTAAGCCGCTACCACACGGCTAACGGGCTCACGGGAAAGTATACATGTAATGCCAATTAAAAAATCTTAAAATTAGAGTGTTCGCGTATAGTTACACCATTCTATAAGTCCGGGGGTTAAGTACCGTGCGGAGGGGAATACCAGTCAGCTATATTAGGTATATACATACGCATGAGGGTCGAGCATGACTCTGTACCGTTTTTTTTTCTTATTCCACTAAAGTGACGGAACGAGCAAAACGTTCACCTGATGGTAAGTGCAACGTCTGCCAATAAAAAATGCTGTGTCACCCACAAAATTACTGTGTGACACCACACTGCGCCCGTCACCCTGAGACATCAGTTCTTAAGTCTCATATGCCCAGTGATTACGCTAGCTCTCAGTGCCCTTCAAACCGAAACACAGTAATGTTTGCACAGTACTGCTTCACGGCAGAATAACTAGCCCTGGGGTGGTACCTACCTAGACGGAATCCTGCATAGGAATCCTACCACCAGTATTATATAGTATATTCAAATTGCTTAGTGCTAATGTTCCATACAAAGATCCTATGTAAGTAAAGTATATGATTAAAAAGGTCTATCATTGAATGTCTCTTGTAAGAAATGATATAATAAAGAAGAGTTTGAAGTTGAAATTATTAAGATAGAATAGATTAGACTTTCATACCATCACTCTCTGATGTGATGGGGTGTGGCTATTAGCATTTCGGTGTTGGAGCTTACTCTTTCGCTCCATGTCTTAGGGCGTCAGATCTACGAGTATATATGGTCTAACGCCGGCATCTTGGTGGCTTGCTACTATGACACGTTGGTATTTGCTTAGTTAAACAACTTTTGCCGAAGTCGATATTTATCATATTGGTGTGTTGTCAGGAGGCACCATCTATGTGATAGTCACGATAATACTTACTGCTATTGTGGTATTGTGTTTTAGTGACGGTTATATGAATTAGTCGCGTCTGATTCAATACGACTTATGATTCTGTTTGACGGAGGTTTTTGTAGAATTGTAGATGTCTGCTAAGACCATATAGAGGCCCTTGTGTTGGCATATGTCTGTCGATAGTCGTATTGATGCCTATTGCACTTGTGGCAGTGCTATTTTGTGGCAGTTGCTTAGATATCGTTAGTATAATGGTTGCGTCTTGCACTTGGTGTGACTCACATTTCTTTACCCTTGTCCAAGTCGGGTCTCTCTATAACGAGACTGCAGACTGTCTGCCCTCCAATATATTGAATAACAACAATATTAAATAAAACTCTCAGTAAATTCCCACAAATGAATTATAACTGGAAACTTGGTGGTGGGTGAGACAAACTCGATCGAAATACATAATACTCAACGTGATTTTATAAAACCCATTTTGACGACTATAATAAAATGCTGACTGTCTGATGGCTGATTGATAATTATAAATGATAAAGAATGGCAAAATTCATCAGGACAATGGTTGGTGGAGCTAATGCGTCTACTTCATGCGGATGGTAGCTGGCGGGAAGGGAATTCTTAAGGTTGCGGCCGAAAGCCGTGCAACGTGGGACCCCATACCCTTGAAGTGAGCAGTGGACTTACGTCGTGCTCTGCGGCTAATTACCGTGCTGACCTTGTATTAGATGTTGATGCCACACAGTCGACAATCATAAACATCTGCAGTTGCAGCGGTCTGGCGATGTGGTGGCGCGTACGGAAGGCTTAATTATTCGACGTGTGCCAAATCCGTACGACGTACATTCACGATGACTGGACTTAGCTGTATACTTGCATGATGAAAACACGCATTGACATGCGAGACTTCGGTCGAAGTTAGTGCTTACGCACCAGCAAGAGACCAAGCCCTCTTTTTGCTGGTTCGCCAGTTTTGCTCCCGACTTCTTGTCTGTGTCGGGTGGAGTGCTTGAGATGGACAGCGAAAGCTTGTAGCGGGTTATTAACAATTGAATGTAAATCTTATACAAGTGCGCAATACAAATTTCCTTGTATTAGATATTTTAATAAATAAACATTGTGAACTACTAATCCCTAAACTCTTGTAAGGGGCAAGAGTTTAGGGATAAGTAATTAATTAGTATTCGTACACTCTCTTAGGCTTGCAGCTTCTCTAGTGAATAAACATCTTTCCACGATACACCTAAAAGAACAAGTTACTATAAATAAACACAACGTAGATAAAAGGGTCCTCTACCTATGGCGATCACAATGTATTAAAATATATCAATTAAAAGGCCTAGAAGGAAATAATCTTGAAAAAGTCTATTTTATGGCCACGAAATATGTCAACGCCAGGGATTCGAATACCAGCTGAGGCAATACGGGGAGTGCTTTCAAAATGAGGAGACACGACGGAGGGTTTCTTTTTTAGCGGTAAACGCGCAAGCTTCTTTCTGCCCCAGTCAGAGATTTTTTTTTATTATTATTTGATCGAAGTGACTGAACGAGCAAAACGTTCACCTGATGGTAAGTGCAACGTCTGCCCATAACAAATACTATGTTACTCAGAATATTTCTGTGTGACACCACACTGCGCTCGTCACCTTGACACAGCAGTTCTTTACTCGCATATGCCCAGTGATTACGCTAGCTCTCAGTGCCCTTCAAACCGAAACACAATGTTTGCACACTACTGCTTCACGGCAGAATAACTGGCCGTGGGGTGGTACCTACCTAGACGGATTCCTGCCTAACAAAATCTTGACTGCAGATACAACTTTATTCTGGAACACGCCGACGTGTTCCCGAGAAATATTGGCAGGGCCAGTGTACAAGGCATCACCAGTGCTATGATCTACATTGCAATGTAGCAACAACAACATTAACATTCATTGAATGTTATTAATTTGCATCATATCATTGGTATGCAGAAGAAACTTCTTTAATTTAGTTATTATTTCATAAAGTCAGGTATTTTTTAAAAAATATTGAAGATTTTCTAACTGACCCTCTTTCTTTGCGGTCCAGTGTACATAACAAGACACAGTTTCTTAGTAAAACATCTAAATGGCTACAATGAATATATGTTGTTTCAAGTGTGCCTTGTGGCCGATCCGCGACGAAGCCATTTCCGAGAAACAAATTGTGTTATATATTATATATATATATATATATATATAAATATATATATATATACGAGATATATGTACATATAGATATATATAACAACAAGAATACAACAATACAAAAATTGCTATCTTAAAGTAATAAATATTTATTAGTGATAACACATCACTAATAAATACACACATTATTTTTATATGCTTTTTACAGAATTATTTTACTATGGACGTGTTCCTAGATGAGCCATGAGTACTAGGTCTCTGTAGGTCGAAAGAGGTCCATAAAACTGAATATGTGCTAGAAGCTCAATATATACATACTCGTATAATAAAACTCTAAGCACGTGTCTGTACATTTTAAGATTTTGCGAAATAAATGATTGATGGAGGCTAAAAATAAATAACTAATTACATTTCTAGAAACCTCTGTCTGTATGTTTGTTTGTCAATGCAGACTCTGTGAGAAAATCATAAAGCGTATCTTCTAGTAACATTTAGTCTTTGTTTTATTAAAATCGGTATAAACCGTCTATGAAAAGTTACGAGTATTTGAAGTCTACGAATTTGTTCGATGGTGGCAATTAGTCAATTAAGTGTACATTTAAATCTAATCAATGTCAAATAAGGTTCTATAGCATTAAACTAATACCTGAAACACAGCAAATGAAAAAAATATAATATTTGCGTTGAATATTCGAATTTTCGTGGACGACAAACGGTCCAATTCTGAATTGATTGATTGAAATGTAAACTTAGTACAATTTTTGTCGTAGTACATTTGTTGGTCCAATCAATAATAGGTTAATTAGTTGCTACTTTGCTATAAATGATTTGAAGTCGTTATAAGTAAGTTAAAATTTTAATTGCTTATAATATTAATTATTTCTTGAACGTCGCGTTGCGGTAGATCTTTACGCATTTTCCGCTGTCGAAGTACAACAATAGTTAATTAGCATTGTTAATAGATGGCGTTGTGCAAATGACTTCCTTTTCTTACTTTTTTTCAACTTTTTTAACATTATTTTTCTCTAAGTCATGACTTAGAGACACGATTTCTTCAAGCACCTAGACCGCGAGCACAGCTAGCCGTTGAAGCTGTAAAAGCCAAAAAGGCTAACAGCAAAAACATCATTGAAATTATGTATTAAATATTTGTTGTTGTAGATAAGGAGTTATTTAGCTCGCGAGCACAGCTATCCGAATCCGATGAAGCTGTATTATCCACAACGACTGACAGCAAAAACATCACCGAAATTATATCAATAATTTGTCGTTAAGTCTGTGAGTGCTATATTAAAACTCTGTTGGTAATCCAATGGTCTGAATGAATGGTGTATTGAACTCATTGCAATTATCACAACTTTCGGAATTTATCGTTAATTTTTTTTAATTTGTTTATTTATTAAATTAATTGTACGGTTTTTAATTATTATTGTAGCTATGTTAGTTTTGGTTTACATGTTTTGTGTGTAGTGCGTCCAAGTGTGAATCTTATTTTGCACACTTTGGGTGTGTGCTTAAAAATAATTAAAACTACGCGGGGACTTAGTCCAATCGAGTTAGTCTACGTTGACCGGACTGCCTGAGCGGGTCGAAGCGGGGCGCTAGCGACCGTCTGGATTGGAGCGCCGAGTGCAACTGCCAACCCGCGTGTTCAGCGTGGCAACTATTGCAATATTCTCCAAAATGAGAGCTACGTTTTGTAGAGATTTTCGGGGGAGACCGATATTCAGCAGTGGACAAGTCATAGGAGTGAAAAGGTTGTAATTGCCATTTTTATAGCCGTTTTTATTAAAATTTCATTAATTCATGGTAAAGTTATTTCTAAGGTTATAGCAATTCTACGTAAATTATTGATACGTAGTTATATAAGTAACATTATTAAAAAAAAGAAGGTACGTCTGCCCATAACAAATGCTGTGCCACCCAGAAAATTTCTGTGTGACATTACACTGTACTCATCACCCTGAGACATAGGTTCTTAAGTCTCAGATGCCCTGTGATTACGCTAGCTCACAGTGCCCTTCAAACCGAAACACAGTAATGTTTGCACACTACTGCTTCACGGTAGAATAACTGGCCCTGGGGTGGTACGTACCTAGACGGACTATTTATTATTTCAACAATCGTTATTAGTTAGTCAATTATTTGTTATGAAAATATTACAGGTTTAATACCAACTTCTTGTTTAGAACGTTTCTATGGATTCTAAAATTATGTTTTTATAGAGTCACATTATTTATCTTACTGCTTCATGTCAAATAATTTTGCGAATTCAAGTTCAGCTTTATCATTTGAATAATTTATTCATAATTATATGCAATTCATGTTCGTTTATATGTAGTTCGTACAAATAGCGATTCGCCCAATTGTTATTTAGCAAAAATTCGCAATTTGTGAAAATAGTGAATGATGATAAAGACTTTTGATGTTTTATGATTTTGTATTAAAAGAAATACTGTCATTGTATAAAAGCAAAGATTATTTTTATTCATACACTTTATTTATTAATACAGTCACGCCTCATTCCCATTGGGGTAGGTTAAAACATCTTTCCACCTGCTACGATCCTGACACACATCTTTCTCTTTTGTTTATGACTGAATTAATAATGAAATATAAAGTTTTCTTATATTTACGTGAATACTGTTACGAAATATTTAATAATTGAATTATAGAAAGCCCTAGGTAGTCCAGATTAATTATGACGCAAGGACGTCTGCTATCGCATCGCCCAGGGACCCTGAGTGATGCAAATCGCTCGAAACTTCGGAAATGAATAGTTAAATAAACATACATACATTCATGTCATCACGACTGTATCCCATAAGGGGTAGTCAGAGACTGGGTACTCACTCCAAAAACATATGATTGCCACAATCCACGTTTCACCAAAACAATATAATGCACTTGGTGTGATAGGTGGTGAGCCCATCGCCACCATGCGCTGTTGGGTGCACAGTGCAGTTTAATTCCTTACTCGCCTTTTACGAGATCCATTGGATGAGAAGGAGTGGTTGTATTCTTTTAACGAGCCGCCACCACACGGCTAAATAAAACGAATTACAATCAATACATTCATTTCATTTTTATTGACTGAAATATGATTTGTCATGTTCACGTATAGTCAACCCACTTATACAATAAATCGGCCTACCTAATGGGAAGGGGCGCAATTGCAAAACTTTAAAGGGGTAACATTTTGTTAAGGATTATACATACAAAAATAGTCACTTTTCCCATATAAGATGTAGGCAGAGACCACAACCATGGGTCACTTCTCGCTCCCGCGGGAAACGAGGCGTGACGGGTGGCGAACCTCCCCCTCATTTTGGTACGAGCCAAAAAATCCTTACTCCCCCTCAATGGGAATGCTCAAGTTCCCACGAGCAATATAGTAACAGTGTTGCATATTATTTTATTATTCTGCACTAATAAAGAATGTCTATGCAATACCTTAGTCTTAGTCTTCTTACGACACCTCTGTAGGAAAGTGGTAGGTGTTCTTATCTGCCGGGCACCTATCTGGTAAATATTAAGATTAATTACGTAAATATGTCATAATATTGTTTGGTGCAGAATTTTTCTCCGTCTTTTGTTTTTGTCAAGTTTTACCTATTTTAAAGACTTATCTTATGACTTATGTATCTGTATGCCGGACCGGTCGTCTTTCATCTAAACAAATTAAAGTAACGCCAGCGAGTTTAAAAAGTTATTTTAGTCTTGATGCTCTAAAATAACCATTTACACTTCCGGACGCGGAAAAACGGAACGGATGCCATCACGTTCGTTTAGTACATCCAACCACGGGAAATTAAAAAGCGATTCCGGTACTGACCGGATTACTCTAAGCTAAAATTTTTCGTCACCACTTTCCACTTTTTATGTTAAGCCGCTGCTTATTGGGTTACCCTCTTCCCTATGGTCTCTGCCTACATTTAGTATCGTACTTTTTTTTTAATTGAAGAGATTTATTACATTTCTAAAAGAACAGTGCAACAAGGCCTTTCGAATACTCAAAAATGCGGTGACTACAGTTTTCAATTTTCCGCACCTTACTTTATTTATTGCAAATAAACTATCAGATATATTATTATAACTAGTCTGGTCAAAAGTTCTGTCACATCCTTATTTTAATTAATTTTCGAATAATGGTCATAATGTTTAAACTGATTTTGAATTAGGAACTTATGCACCATCTTAAAATAAAATGGAAATTTGTTAAGCCCTTCAACTGGTGGTACGCAGAACTACCGTCAAAAGAGTGTTAAATGAAGACCTGAGATGAAAAAAGGGGAATATCTCAATGAGCGTCTGAAAAAATTAAGATTCGGAAGAGCCCGGGCTTTGTTAAGACGGTACGCGGGAAAAAATCCGCGAAATCCTTTTTTCATACGAAAAATGTTTAACGACGAAGTAAGTTACAACAAGCAAAATGATAAAGTATATGCCCACTACAGTGAAGAAGCGAGTAGGCGTACCCCGAGAATCCAACGTGGGCATTATCCTTCATCATTTATTATTTGGCTTGAAGTCTCGTATTTAGGCATAATTGAGGTGTTCTTCTATGAAAAAGGTGTGAAAACTAGCTCTATTGTAAAAAAAGAAATACCGTTATTACAAACGTTGTGAAATCTCTTTGATGACACTGGGTATTCCACCAAGATTCAGTGGCAGCTCGTGGGACATCAAGCACGCAAAACTGGCTTATCACCCATTTAATCGACTTCATCAGGTACGAAAGTGGCCCACTTCCAACCCAGACTACCCTAACAAAACAGTACATTCTAACAGTAGTTAGCGATCATATGCTTTAGGGAAAAGTGGCACATGACCACGGCTATCCTCTGGACATCACTATGAATATGGTTTTTTTAATGTATTTACATTAAAGTATATTATTGTAAGTTGTTTATGTAATAGACGATAAATATTGAATTATTTTTTGAAGGAAGAAAGTGACGAGATGACCTAATCGTTAACCTGATGGTAAGTGCAACGTCCGCCGAATAACTTAGCATAATGCAGATTACCTTAGCATTAACCTTAGAGTTACATTTTGCGAAACTTTAATATTATCATAATTAAATTACTGTATTTCGGTTTATGGGCCCTGTTTACTAGCTAAAACAAAAAACTCCTACAACGTGTACAAAATGGTTGTGCACGCTTTTGTTTCAATATCGAACACACATTTCTTCATATCTATGAAAAGCTAAATTACTTAATATATCACCTAGGCTACAACTACAATTTGCAAGTTTATTATTTGGGGTGGTAAGATCTATGACACCAGAATACTTCTACAATAAACTTACCTGGTCCAGTGATTGCAACTTGCATAATAAACGTGGCTCCAACTTTCTTTTAACTGTTCCTAGACAAGTCACCGCTGCCTTCCGTGGCAGTTTTCGTTATTTGGATACCAAATGCTGGAACAATTTTCCGTCAGCGTTTCGTAAAATTGGTTTTAAGTTTCATTTCAAAATTCGTTGTAAAGAACATCTTTTGCAAAAGTAGTCATGTTTTGCATAAGTAATCTATTAGTGGTTGCCGTTCTAGTTGTTAGAGAAATTGATAACGTGTCTATGTGAAGTTTAGAATTATAGATTATAACACACCAGGTATTAAGAACTGAGTAGTGTACAGACAACAAATGCCACTTTGACGTCATATTTCGTAATAATAATATTATTATTACTTATCTTATTTTTGATTTGCTGTCTGTTTTAAGTAATTAAAAAGTAATTATAATAAATATATATTATGCCCAGAAATCGCTTTCGCTGTTTTGATAGTCTCTATTTAAACTTATTTTATTTTTATAGCTATGACAGAATATCAGCGCTGCAGTAACATTGTTGCTGTAGAAATATGCTGAGCCGGTTGCTTTTTCGTTGCTGCAATCTATATATATATATATATATATACTCGTATATATATATATATATATACAGGGTTTTCGTTCACTCCTTCTCAGAAAATGTACGGTGAGATAGGTAGATGAAATAGAAGCCCGTGGCATGTTTATTTTACTTATTTTTAAGTTTTATTTATTGCCACGGCAGGGTAATATGTCTTAGGTTTATATAGATTGTTGTTTGTACGGGACTTTAGTAAAGCCCAAGATAGTCAATTAATAATACCGCGTATAGTTTTTATTCCACCAACCTATCACACCCTAACTTTTCTGTGAAGGAGAGCACAATCACACTGTATATATATTTCTATACTTTTTCTTTTTTCGTTTTTTATTATGTAGTTTTTTAGGTTAAGATACTACTGTATGTACTTTTATTGTTAATAGTTATTGCAGCTACGAATAAAAATGTTCTATTCTATGTTCTTCTATAATATATTTGTGTGATATCATACCACGTTCGTCAACCTGACATATCAGATAATAAGTCTCATGTGACCTGTAATTACATTAGCTAACAGTGCCTTTCAGACCGAAACACTAATTCTTGCCAAGGAATCCTACCACCCTAAAGTAAAGTAGTATCTATAATTAATACGTGAAGAGAAAACTTTGTACCCCTTTTCAAGCATATTGCGCGCACGGAGGAGTGTGAGATATGACATAACAGTAAAAATTTATATGAAAAAGTAGTGTAGAAAGCTAAAATTTGTATATAATATGTGTTCCAAATACATTAAATTCCAAAAAAAAAGATAATGAATTATGGTCGAATTTCGACCTTAATTTATTTACCGTGCTTTTTATCTTCTTTATGGAATGTTTCTACACTCAATTTCTGTTACATAAACATTCACTACATTAAAACAAATAATAGTATTTTAAAAATAAATTTATCGCACGAATTTTTCGGTAACCTAGTTTTGTGGAGCTCTGGAATTTGCATACGAGAAGTGAGCTTTATGCCTCTTTATGCATATGAATGCAGTAAGATAAAAGCTACCCTTTTATTATTTAAATTAAATGCGTTAATGCACTGAAAATAAAATTATTTTCATCAAAAATAGTCGCCGCCGTCCATATTTAATATACCAATACTAATATTATAAATGTGGAAGTGATTTTGTCCGTCCCTCTGTCTGTTACCTTTTCACGGCTCAACCATTGAACCTTTCTTGGCACAGAGATTGCGTCCTGGAGACGGTCATAGGATAAGTTTTATTCCGAAAAATCAAAGGGTTCCCTCGGTATTTAAAAAAAAAACCTAAATCCACGCTGACGTAGATGCAGGCTTCAGCTCGTTACAAATAAGTTTTGAATTTATTTCATATAAAATGGGTAAAGAAACAAAATAAATTGGACGTAGTACTACAACATGATGGCCTTTTAATATTCAATATTCGAGGGAATAATCGAGGGTAGTTGGATAAACAACTCGTATTTATTTTGCTCTTGTTCGAATTTTAAATTATAATTTTTTTTAAAATTTTAATGCTAAATTATAACAAATAAATAGTTATTTTCTGAGAGTGTTTCTTACAAGTTCAGAACATCTCCACGAGTAACAAGCAAACTACACTTTTACTTTTTGGTTTGTGTCAATTTACAAGTTACACTTCACATCCATGGAGTCTTCAATTAGGGATAGCATAACCTAATGGAACTATTCCATAAGAGGATGACCAGCTTCGAAGAAGAACTACGCAAATCTCCCCATTCACCGACTAGTACAGCATCACTTGCTGCTGAGTTCGCTTTATTCAAGTCATTTGTGGTTCAAGCATTGAGCAGTCTGCAGCAGAAAAGGGCGCTCTTGGCTCGTAATGTTGATCAGCTGGAGGTGCGAAGTCGTCGGAAAATGTTGCTTTTTCATGGCGTGTCAGAAGCCTCAAAAGAAGATACTACTCTAGTTCTTACAAAGGTTCTCAGTAATCAGCTTAAGATTAGTGACTACTCAGCCTAGGATATACGAAGGTGCCATCGGTTGGGCCGTCAAGCTGCTGCAAACAGACCCCGATCAATTCAAGATTCGGCAATGCGGGACAAAGTCTGGTACTCCAAAACTCAACAGAAGGGATCTGGTATCACAGTAGAATAGAATAAATTTTTATTCAATATAGATTATTTACATAATACTTATTGAAATTATCCCTCTGTCCTGGGAAGAACCAGTAAGAAATCCAGAAGAATTTTTTTGTTCAGTAATTTTTAATATAATGTACAATAACAGCAGTATTATGAAGATGTAGAAATAAACAGTCTCTGAATTCCTGACCAAGCCAAGACACGAAGCCTTTATGGCTGTCCGAGATAAGTTTGGCATTTCTAAGTGCTGGACAAAAGAAGATTCTGTCTACCTATTAAGGCCTGATGGTTCTCGCCATCGTGTCTTTACAGTGAGTGAAGTCCATAACATTGACAATTGCCCAGATGCTCTAACTGCAGTAGCTAAAGTTAAGCTAGCGCACAACGAAGATCAAACGAGGTGCTAATGTTAAAAAATTATCATGTTTATTTTATAATTCTTACGTGTGGTAGCGGCATAAGAGAATCTACCACCCCATCTCATCCCGTGGGTGCCGTAAAAGTCGACAGAGGGAAATGAAAACCAGGAGATGGGCAGCAGCCTCTTCCGGGAACAACAAAATAAACAAATTGCGGTTGCCAAACCGCCTGCCAAGCGTGGCAACTATGGCAAATCCCCCCAAAATGAGAGTTGCAAGACAACGGCCCCTAGTCTCCGGCGGCCCCGCTAGTCCTGGCTACGGTAGCGGTCATGGTAACGGCGGGGCAGGGGTGATAAGAATCTCCGGAGGAGGAGATGTTGCTACCACAACCGACGACTGGACCTGGCAACATTCAACGCACTCACGCTGTGGACCGACGAGAAGATCTTGGAGCTGGAAGAGGAGGTGAGCAAGTTACGTTGGGATATAATAGGATTATCTGAAGTCCGAAGACAGGGGGAGGACACGGTAATCCTTGAATCCGGTAACTTATTCTACCACCGGGGGGGCGACCATCTGTCCCAAGGAGGTGTCGGGCTTATCGTCCACAAGTCTCTCATTAAGAACGTTGTCAAGATCGGGAGTGTGTCGACTAGGATTGCGTACCTTATACTCAGAATAACCAAACGGTATTCGCTGAAGGTCATACAGGTATACGCACCTACCTCGGCACATCCTGATGATGAGGTGGAGGTAATGTATGAGGACATATCAAGAGCCATACATTCCTCCAAAACTCACTACATGGTGTCGATGGGAGACTTTAACGCGAAGCTGGGCATGAAAAAAGACGATGAGCTGGTAGTGGGGCAATTTGGAATAGGGCAACGGAACCAAAGGGGCCAACAGCTGGCCGACTTTATGGAGAAGGAGGGACTCTTTATGATGAACTCCTTCTTTCAAAAGCGGCCCCACAGAAAGTGGACCTGGATGAGCCCAGGCAGTTCCACCAAAAATGAGATCGACTTCATCATGACGACCGAACGACAGCTGTTCAATGATGTCTCTGTGATCGCTAGGGTGAAAACCGGCAGTGATCACCGAATGGTAAGAGGCACATTGAACCTGAACGTAAAGCTGGAGAGGTCGCGTCTGGTGAAGTCCACGCTCCGTCCATCTCGTGCCCTTATCCAAAACCCCGAAAGCTTCCAGCTCGAATTGCAAAATCTTTTTCAGTGCCTGAAAGATTGCGTTACAGTGGACGATATGAACTAGAGGCTCGTGGAAACTGTCCATGCGGTGGGGGCAAAGTTTTGCAAGACCCACCGCACAAAAAAGACCCAGAAACTCTCCGACCACACTCTCAATCTCATGGAGGCTAGGCGAGAAATGAGGCTGCAGTCCTCAATTGATGCGTCAGCATATCGGCAACTGAACAGACATATCTCCAAATGTATGCGGCGAGACCTTCGCAACTTTAATACAGCTCGTATTGAGGGAGCGATAGAGCAAAACCAAGGCTCCAAGGTTTTTGCCAGGGATCTGTCTGCCGGAAAGAGCCAACTGACTAAGTTGAGGACCGGAAGCGGTGACGTCATTTCCGCTAGAGCAGAGATTTAGAGTGAGATCGAGAGATTTTATGGACAGCTGTACACATCGTCGTCGGAGCCACACACTAGTGTGAGTAACGACCCAAGAGCAAATCTCGTCCGACACTATTCCGATGATATCCCGGACGTCAGTCTGAGCGAGATTAGTATGGCTCTCAAACAGCTTAAGAATGGCAAAGCGCCGGGTGAGGATGGAATCACAGCAGAGCTTCTGAAAGCGGCAGGAGAACCGATACTAGTAGTCCTTCAGAAGCTCTTTAATTCCGTCATCCGGGGCGGCGCTACGCCGGAAGCGTGAAGTAGAAGCGTGGTTGTCCTGTTCTTCAAGAAAGGCGATAACGTCCTCTTGAAGAACTACAGACCGATATCGCTTCTAAGCCGCGTCTACGTGCTGTTTTCGAGAGTCATAACGAATCGTCTCGCAAGCAGACTTGATGACTTCCAGCCTCCCGAACAAGCCGGATTCCGAAAAGGCTTTAGTACCATAGACCACATACATACCCTTCGGCAGATTGTACAAAAGACCGAAGAGTACAATCTTCCGCTATGTCTGGTGTATGTGGACTATGAGAAAGCCTTCGATTTCGTCGAAAATCGGGCGGTTGGTCGCTTCAGCGGTGCCGAATTGACTGTCGGTATATCGATGTGTTGCAGTGCTTGTATACCAATGCTACGATGGCTATCCGAGTACAGAACCAGAGTACGAAACCGATCCAATTGCAGAAAGGTGTAAGACAGGGTGATGTAATATCCCCGAAACTTCACCGCTGCTTTGGAAGATGTTTTCAAGCTACTGGACTGGAAAGGATACGGTATCAACATCAATGGCGAATACATCACTCACCTTCGATTTGCCGACGACATAGTCATAATGGCAGAATCGCTGGAGCACCTTAGCGCTATGCTCAATGACCTCAATAGTGTCTCCCAACGGGTAGGTCTTAAGATGAACATGGACAAGACGAAGATCATGTCTAACGTCCATGTCACACCTATACCGGTTATTGTTGGGAACACTACGATCGAAGTTGTTGACGAATATGTATACCTAGGACAGATTGTCCGACTAGGTAGGTCCAACTTCGATCGAGAGGTCAATCGACGGATCCAACTCGGCTGGGCAGCGTTCGGGAAATTGCGTCACATCTTCTCGTCGAGTATACCTCAATGCCTGAAAACAAAAGTGTACAACCAGTGCGTGTTGTCAGTGATGACTTACGGAACCGAAACATGGCCTGCACTGCAGGCCGCATGAGGAAGCTCAGAATCGCGCAGCGAGCTATGGAAAGGGCTATGCTCGGAGTTTCTCATCGAGATAAAATCCGTAACGATGTTATCCGCGGCAGAACCAGAGTAACCGACATAGCTCGGAGAACCGATAACCGTTGGGGAAGAAAGGTTCTCGAGTGGTTTGCAGGAAGTCGATGGATGCAGGTGGCTCAGGACCGTGTTTTGTGGCAATCTATGGGGAAGGCCTATGTTCAACAGTGGACTATGGTAGGCTGAAATGATGATGATGATGATGACTACTTTTGTTATATTGCTGAAACATAAGTTTCATTTCAATAAGTGTGGTTATAATCTTACTCAAGATCAAGCAAGTCACTCACTAATGTTTATTTAGTAACTCAGCACTGTTTTAAACTAACCTTAACTCTAAAGTCAATTATGTGACGTTACTAAAAAAAAAAGTTGTACTCTTTTTCTGAACAATTATTACAACTATAACAACCTCACATATTCAACATTAAATTTATTAATTTTAGTGTTAATAATCAACTACGTTAAATATTTCTTCTTCGAACGTCGATAGCACTGCTAAAGCTAACACGTTAACACTTATTTCTACAGGTCCGATACCCAATTACTCTCCTTTTGATTTTAATCCGTTCTCTGTTTGTGACGTTAAAAGAGCGTTTTATCTATTACTTCCAGTGCAGTGGGAAGTGACTGTGTCAGCCGTAGGATGATTATTCCTTATCTTGATATTATCCTGCCCATTATATGTCATGTCTTTAACTTATCTATCTCTTCAGGTAGTTTTCCATCAACTTGGAAAAATGCTGAAATTATTCCTATTCCGAAGAAAATCAACCATGCATCTTTCTCTAAACGTATCTCCAACAGCGACTGGTTGGTTTCAAAGTTACCAGTCTTGTTGCCAGCAACGTATACGTACTGTTGATACTTCCTCATCCTGGTGTAACGTATATGCTGGTGTTCCTCAGAGGGGCGTTTTATCTCCTATACTGTTTACAGCCTTTATTAACGCAATAAACATTTAATTAACCTTGAACTACCTTTATGCAGATGATTTGCAAATATATACAAAGGCCGCTCTTCACGATCTCCCAAGTACTTGGATGGAGTAAAGCCTACGTCCTTCAGGTTAATCCTATTAAATCGCAGGCCATTATCATCGGTAGCTCTCAAATGATATCACTCCTTGATTGTCCGCCGCAAATAGTGTTTGATGGTACTGTTGTCCCTATCAGTGATTCCGTGAAGAACTTGGGGATCCATATGGACAAAAATCTTGGAAACGTCAAATTCAAGAAATTAGTCGACCGGCCGGTATATATATATATTTATAAATATATATATATATATATATGATATTATGTATAAAACTTATATTATATAAAACTCATTTATTTATGTATGATCGTATATGTAGTATGTGTATAATATATTTCTTCTTTATGCAATATATTTTATTTATTTGTTTTCCATGCCGACGCCGTCGACTTTTTTATTGTTCTTGATATCATGTCCATCCAGCGGTTGTCTGGAAGATATTGCTGTCAGCAATAAAACCGCTCATTGCTCACTCTTAGTGTATCTTTTTTTTTCAATTTACTTGTTTGTCATTTATTTTACATATAACGTTTGCTATAAAGAATATAAATAAATAAATAAATAATATTTTAAAACAATGACTACTCTTTAAATAACCAGATTTTACACACACTTTTTTTTAAATTATATGTGTAAGATCTATGAGAGCTATTTATCGGGTTAACTAATTAATAATGAGCGGTACCACATCATTTTTTATTTCAAAGTTTTCTTTAATAGAATAACTATTAAAGAAAACTTTAAAATAAAATCATTTTCAATATAATTACCGTCGTTGACTTCTGCTATTCTACATCCATTAGGCAAAGAGCCGATTTGCATTGAAGAAGTCGTCGATACATTGTTGCAACTGAGTGTCATCACTAAAGCTTTTTCCACGTAAATGATTCTTATGTCATTATGACCTAAAAGGACAGTAATCAATCAGGGCCAAGTCTGCTGAATACGGTAGTGACAGTGGGGGTGTTCGTTGAAGTATTAAAGAAAAGTACCCTTGACAAACAATAAAAAATTAATAATAAGAAAAAAACAAAGTGGTAGGTCGTGGGTGTAGTGGCCCGCCTAATTTCTGCAGACGTAGTCCGGTACTCACCTGGCGTTCTGCGTGACACGATGGATGTCGGCACCGTCGGATTGCCAGCGTCGTTGAAGGGACGCCGGTGATAAAACGATCACGCAGCGTCACGGTCGGCTGGCAGGTGTTCAATGTTTCACCGGAAGTTAGTTGTGCGGTCGCTCGGAACCTTGGATCGAACCTTGACCCCAATATGGAGATGAAGTTAAATATAGAACTAAATATGCCCACCGAAACGTATGCAGCTAAAAATGGTACAGCACAACGTACATAAAGTCCGTCAGGAGACGTGTATGTTAGGTACAGGAACACAGCTGAGCGGTGTGCAGAATGTAGCCCCGGTGAAATGACCGTGGGCAATACCTCGCGCGGGTCTCGAATCTTCGATTGACGTCACACGAACGGAGACAAAAGAAACCTGCCCCATCGCAATCAGTCATAGGTAGGTAGTAGTAGTAGTATAGGTAGTAAGTGTGAATTTATTTTAAATTGAGCGCGGGTATGCAGTTTGAAGCTTAGCGTTAATAAATAAACATTTAAATTGTAAAGTGTGTGTGTATGTAAGGTTACAGACGTATGAATTAAATAAAAATGTTATTTTTATTAGTTATATTAATTAAGTAAATATTCGTTAGGCGCGATTTATTGCTAAATTATATTAACTGTAACTACACCGTTACACGGTGGGTGAACTACTATTTCCCAGCTGAGCCCCAAAAGTTTTAATCGTGTACTCTTAGGGATGTGCGGTGGGACATTGTCATTAAGGAAAATCCAACCAATCAATCCATTGCGCCGTCGTTGATGCAAACGTAAATATAGGGCTACTGGTGGTAGGATTCCTATGTAGGAGTCCGTCTAGATAGGTATAATCGCTGGGCGTAATCTCTGGGCATATGATACTTAAGAACTGAAACTGAAACTATCTCAGGGCGCAGTGTGGTGCCACAAGAAAATGTTCAGGGTGACACAGCATTTGTTATGGGCAGACGTTGCACTTACGATCAGGTGAACGTTTTGTTCGTTTTGTCACTTTATCCAATAAAAAAATAATAATAAACCAACATACTAAAAAACATCCTACGCATTTATTTCAATACCATATAAAACAGGAAAATCTTGAGAAGGATAATAAGACATTTCATCATTTGTCCCGTGTAATGAATTTGAAAAACCAAATTTCATAAAAGTCTTATTGTTGTGTCCACGAGTGGTAGAATGGGCTGCTGTATCTGCGAGGGTAGAAAGTACTCGTATAATTAACACAAACCAAACAGACTTATTTTCACACCATTTCAAAATTAAGTAGAACTTAACAAAAATTGTTTTACACATGAAAAATTTGTTCATTTTGTACGATTTTGTAATATTTTCGTCGCGCATTTTAACATATTTTGTATTAAACTAGTTAAAGTTAGTTTTGGCTTGACTGCACTAAAAGCACATATGTAAATATTGTAACAAAGTTCTAGCTTCTTAATAAAGCGCAACATTTATGCGTAGGGTTGTTACATTGACTTAGAATATACAAACCAACTGACAGCCCGAACACGCGTGATAAATTTTGATTTGTCATTGTGTGCGTTAACTAATGATCTACATTTTACGTATATTTTTATTATTATTTATTTACTATCGACAAACAATAGATTTTTTCCAATTCATGTAATTAATTAGTAATTTAATCGCAGTTTCTAAAACTATATACATCCTCGTTCATTTCCCTTGATGGATCATATAAAAAGCTTAGTTTAGTACATACTCCTGAAATGGCTCCTATTGGTTTTTTTATATTTATCAGGAAAATGTTTACTGCAAATTGAGGAGCTCTTCTTAGGACTCCACCATTAACCATTTTCCTCTTAATTATGGGATCCAGAGGGAATCTGTTGAACTAAATGGCAAAATAAATTACGTTTTTGACAAAATTTGTCAGATATTGAAAATGAAAACCGACTATAACTAAATTAGAATGTATTTTTATTATAAATATTGAGGATAAATATTGATGATAAATATTGGTAATTAACAAAGTTGATAAATTGAAGTAAAGCTCTAGCATGCGTGTAAGTTATATTAATGAAAAATCTATCGAGCAAAATCATGCAAATTACCGACAACATGGTTTTTTCAATGTAAAATATAAAACTTAACAATACAAATGAATTTATTTTATATTTTAAATAGTAAAGTAAAAAAGTAAAGTTTCAGCCTATAAATGTCCGACTACTGAGCACAGGCCTCCTTTCATTTCTGAGAGGGTTTTTGGAGCTAGGAAGAATCCGCCAGAAGTCCGCCAACCCGCATTGGAGCAGCCAATGCGGGTTGGCGGACTTCACATGTCTTCGAAATATTTTTTATTCCTCAGACATGCAGGTTTCCTCACGATGTTTTCCTTCACCGCCGAGCACGTGGTAAATCAGCACTTAAAATTGAAATTAACAATTTTAGTGGTGCCGGCACCGGGAATTTTAAATAGAATATAAGATAATTAAAAAATTAATAATGGCATCATAGCAGTGATGACTTCCGGAGAATTTACCTGTTAAATGTCCACTTATCATGGTTATTTCTACGATTAACACCCCAGCCAATCACATAACAAGTTACCGTTGTTGAAGACGACTGTTTTTACTAAAAATAACCACTATTTTATACAAGAAATGCAAAAAACTGGGAAGCTAATACTAAGCGTACTAACTTGTGCTAATCTGTTATTCAACACGTGACATTACAGTGTCTTTAGATTCGCTTTCCTTTTTTATCTTGCTCTTTTGACGAAAGGAATTTTCTTACCTTTTTCACACTATGTCCGTCTATTATGTTCTAAGTCTTTGGGTTGTTAGAGATTGTCGTATACGCACTCAAGTGGAAACAGTATAAAATTAACCAAACACAATATTTTTCCCGCTTTTTTATTATGTTACTAAGTAATTGTAGTTAACCAATTATATAATATTAATAATTACAACTTTATTTCTCTAAATATTTTATTAATTATTTCTGTTTTTGAGTAAAAAGTAATTTTTTATAAGTCTGTTAAGCTCTTAATTTAGGCTTTTAAATATAGGGGAATTATATTTTACGAGTATTACATAAAAGTGCAATCTTGAATAGATTTAAGTATTTCATTTTCAATACGAAAAAAGTCTATTTTAAGGTAAAAATATTCAACATCGACACCATAAGTAGTAAAAGGAGTTCTCAACACAAAGAAATAAAAATCGAAAGCGAAACGCGAGTGAAAAAGGAAAGAGTGTACTCCTTTCTTAATGGCTGGCCACGCACCCGTAATCACTATGGCGATCACTTACCATCAGGTAAGCCCCTTGCTCGTTTGCCCCCACAATATCTTTAAAAAAAGGTTGTCTTCAGACTGAGTTAGTGTAAACGTGCTTGTCTTCAGGTGGCGCGTCCGTGAACCCCTCGGCACGATATGATAGCCACACCATGTGGCTATGTGTGTGGACTTCCGTCAGTAGACTTCAGTCAGTGTAGTACATCGTAGTGCGATTGCATGAAATTGTATTGTTTTACTGGTAGTAGTTTCAAGCCTAAGTAGGTACCACAGCAGGGCCAGTTATTCGAGAAGAAGTAGTATGCAAGCATTACTGTGTTTCGGTCTGAAGAACATTGAGAGCTAGTGTAATTACAGGACATATGAGATTTAAGAACGGACGTCCCTTTGAGAAGGACTGGTGCTTTGCGGTGACACAGCATTTTTTAAGGCCAGACGTTCCGCTTACTTTTTTACATTACACTTACAATCACATGAACGTTTTGCTCGGCTCGTCACTTTAGCCTATAAAAAATGTAGCTTGGTTTCTGTTTGAATATATACTCATGCTAAAACAGCATTTGGGTAATGATTTCATATATTTATACGAATACTGACGAGTAAATATATTAATAAATTAATTTATAACTATTTTACTATTTAAAACCCGACGTTTCAAGCGCCCATGGCCACGGGAGGACTACGGTGGCAGATGTCATTTCGTCTCGGGAGCTAATAATGATTACTTTTTTTAGTCCAATATACGCATGTAATGAGCTTAGTGGGTCTTGAAGTCTGTGGTATGCTTGGTTTTCTATTTTATTAATTATAGTACCCCCCCCCCCCCCCGGTGTTAGTACTCAACCATCTTCCCTATTGAAATTAGGATGTTTTTTAAATTCAAATAGCGTCGCGAATCTTCCATGGTAGGAATCGGTCTTATTTTGAAAGATTTTCTTCTACCAAATCAGATGTAATGGTTGGAATGATTCAACACCAGATTCCTGGAGTTGCGGATGTTCATGGGCGGCGGCGATCGCTTAACATCAGGTGAGCCGCTTGGTCGTTTGCCACCTCTTCCATAAAAAAAAGAACATGGTCACAGACTGCAGACTTCTTTAGTGCGGTTAGAATCTTACATTATAACACAATGACGTTCCCGTCTATGATGTAATAATATATTGGGTTCAAATCTCAATCGAAGCCAATATTTTTGAATTAACAATTTGGATCCTTAATGTAGATCACGTTTGTTCGGCTTCATTCGAATTTTCAGATTATTTTAACCAGCTGACGGAAAGTAAAGTATTACGAGTATCTTTGCATTAGATGGAGTTAAAGTTGTCTTAAGGAAATTTTATTAAATACGACAATAGTACAACGTATTTGTGTAAACAAACTACACAGTAATTTTTTTTTAATAAAATTATAAAAAAAAATGCCTAGCGAAATATTATGTCCACCAATTGATCAATTAAGTGGTAAAATGGAAGTGTGACATGAGGATTTGAGGACAATTAAAAATATTTAAAAACGGTAAGACACGATCATATTAAGCATATAAATAATAATATACACCAACGAGCACTTTGATAGTATCAAGGAAAAACTGATTCTTCTTTTTACTACCTTAAATTCATCTCAGAACTTCGTAACGGAACAGAATTTTTTACTACGGCATTACTAAACCACATTTTCGCGTAGTGTGATACCGTCATTAGTTTTACTTAAACTATATGAATGAGGGACAAGATTCAAAAGGATTTAAAAAAGGTAAAGCAATTTATTTTTATATTCTTTGTAAGAAATAGCCGGCTTAAAGAGAAAATAATCTTAGTTCTTTAAAACTCTTTGGCCATTCTTCTTTAGTTTTAATTCTTTATTCATCTGAGATTTTTTATTTTAAATTATTGAACAATTTAATTGAATATAAAACCATTGTATTTTAATAAAAGCTCATGAAAATTACTTATTTTATAAGTTTTTATTTGATGAAAAAAGATACTTACGCTAAAGCTATTTTTTTATTAATCTTAGAGGCCAGTCAAGTGCAATGTACAGTCGTTAACAGAAAAGTCCCAAAATGTTTAGGAACGACCTTTACGACTGCCCCGGACTTGTCATGCCAATCTTTGCCAATTCCATACGTTTTGAGATGACTACGATGATGGCTGATTGAAAGTTGTCAAGCCCCTTTAGAAAGTTTAAATCGAATATGGTTAAAAAAATTACACATTATTGATAAAATGTACAAGTATTATCCAGTTACAGTAATACACCATAAAGTCAACGTAACTCATTTTAGGATTACTTTAAACGGCAATCTGTATATCTATGTATTATACATACGTATATCTACATACGAGTATCTACGAGTATATATATATATATATATATTTATTATGGGATCAATTTAAGCGGTTGAAAAAGATAAGTAGGAAACTTGACTGCTAGAATTTTTACTTACTGTACCTTAAACAGCGTAACGACTACAATGCTTTGATACAAACAGCTGAGATCAACGACTTAATCTGTCTTTCAAAGCATGAAGTCGCTCGAAAATAAAAGTTTCTGAAGCGGTCATCCTATCAATAACCGATCGAGCGAAATGTTGCTTAATCTTAACAATCTTCAAAACTTTCTTGGTCAATAACTATTTGATAACACGGAGGTAGTAAAGGTTCATCGATTTGAAAGTTACCCTAAGCTACTGATGAATCGACGGAAATACATTTAATAAAATTCTTCGGGGGCGATCTGTTGTATACATTTGCTTATCTTGTGTGCAGTAAAAAATACACAAATAAATTATTATCTCCGCTGCTCATTGTTCGCCACCGGTGATCATAAGCTAGTAACTTTTAATAACTAAATACGTTTCAATTGTTGTACTCTGAATACTTCACTACGAATCATGGCTTTGTGGTTGATTTATCCTTAAAGTATGCTTTTCAACCTTTTATAGATTCATATGACTTCGAATATGTGGTAATCAAATGAAAGTTTTGTTTTAATTAATACTTTTTGTTTTATTTTATAATAAAGTAGAATTATTTTTATCCAATTTAGATTATTTACATAAAACTACACTGGTTCGCAAAAAGTCTGTCCTGGGAAGAACCAACAATAATCCCAGCGGGTATTTTTTTCTTTTTAATCGATAAAATTCATCATAGTACATCAAAAATGGACGTAAAAATAGTGGTCATAATTTATGTCTTTTGTAGACATTAACTCTAATAGCTAGCTATCTAACAGGTCACATGTAAATGAAAAGTTTCAATTATTCCTTATTACGTCAGCAGCCTCTTTACATCCCATTATTTGAAATAGGCCCAGTAGAAGGTTTTGCGATAATCAGGCATCAAGGCAGATTGGCAATCGCAGTACTCTGTAACTTAGACGGGAGCAGTTCTTATTGGGCATATTCGAGGTGGTTATTCGGCCATCTGTCGAAAGTCACGAGATTTTTTCTTACCCTTTCTTTCAGTCGACTTTTACGACACCTACGAGACAAATTAAGGTACTCGTATTAGATTCTCTTACCCCGCAATCTTGTGCTTGCCTTACTAAGATCCTTATAATTAATAAAAAATATTTTGTTTATTTTTGTTCATCATCATCATTTCAGTCTTTCACTAGTCCACTGCTGAACATAGAACATAGGCCTCCCACATAGATTGTCACAAAAGTTTGTAGCTCTAATTTTGCCATAGTTGCCATGCTTAGTAGGCGTTTTGGCAACCGCAGTTTATTTATTCAGATGTTCCAGGAAGATGCTGCTCTGATGTTCTGCTAATGGCATCCATGAGAAAATCATGAAACTCTTAAATTCGCATAACCATGTTTGGAGTTGCTGCGTTGAAGTCGGTTTTTCTGATTAAATAATATTTTATTTTAATTAGATCATAGATATATAATAGATTCATCATGATAATGCAAACGAACCAGCAATTCACAACTACAACTTCCGATAGTAATTTTTTAAAGAGTTGAGTGTAGGGAGCTAAGTATTGGATTAAATCAAAAATAAAATTAGCATCGACAACTATTTAATGGACGTCTCGTAAAGTCACTTCTTACGACTAGTAACACATTAAACGATTTTATTATGATTCTACAGATTTTTAACAAGTTTTGTAAGTACATAATTGTTTTATGAATACATGTCGTCCATTACTTGGTTTCATCAGCAATCTCTGAACACTTCATAGTCGGGCGGGTTTGGCTGTCGAGCTGCTCTTCGTTGATTGCGGTCAAATGGAAGGAGTTACAAGCGTTGGGCCAGCATGAAATACTGTCCCGATATACTGACGTACGTCATGCTTTTAATTGCCATGATGCTATTTCCTTTCAGGTGATCACGACTAAAAGTTATTCGCTATGTCAGTTCGCTAATTCACTTAATTTTTTGTTCTTTAATTACTGACGAAAAAATCACTCAGGTAATTAAAATTCACTGTTTTTAAGATTCACTGTTTTTCTTTCAACATTTTACGTTCCTAAATGACCTGCACATGCACTAAACATTTTATTTATTGTAGATTATTAATATAAACTGATAAATATTTTGCTTGCTTTTACAAATAAAATAAAACCTTAATTGTGGATTCCCTACGAATTTTTAAGCAATAACCGATATTTTTTTTAAAAGTATACAACTCGTATTTTAACAACAATAAAAATATTTAATTTTAGTAAAAGATACTACGAAATTTGCGTTTTGTTAGCTTTTGCACGGAATTGACTTGAAAATTTGGGCTCGGGTGACTGTTGCTCCAACGATTTGTCCAACCTTTGATATGTTACTCCAATAAACTGTCGAAGTTTTGAGTTATCGTTCTAACGACCAGTCGAGATGAAAACACACCATGTTCTTGCTTGGACAACTTATGTCATGGAGTCCAAAATAACACATAATTTCTAATAATTTGTAAGCGCTAAAAAAGTTACTACGGTGACATGCCCAATTAAATAACACAGTATGAATTGGTGTTTGGTTATATAAATAAACTACTTTCCCATAAGGTATGGTATGGTACTCGTACATATGGTATCCTTTGTTATTGCAGATGGGCGCGGCATGGGCGGCGGAGATCACTTACCATCAGGTGAGCTATTAATTTTTCTTTGTCTTTGTCCTAAGCTATATAACATTATATCAGAAAATAGAGTTACTTATTTATTTAGAACTGTGTGGTTTTTGCATAAATTTTGTTCTGGTGCTACAAATATGCAACTTATAGATACGGCGTGTCTGTGAATGGGGATGGGCCTGCGATTCATATAGGACGGTCGGATCATATAAACTATATTTAAAGGTGCGGAGAAAATATTCTCATTTTCCTCATTTCTCATTTCACGGATTTCAAAAATTCAAATTTAAAAGACTACAGTTTCCATTAAAATTCACTTATGCAATGATCATTTATAAATTTAATAAAGCACAAGACCAATTTTCAAAAATTGGAGGGGATGCATCAAGATTGGTATACATAAGCCAAATGCTTTTTCGTCAGTTTGGTTCGGTTCTATAGCGGTCGTGCGCTTTAGTAGCGGCGTTATTTTTTCTCATATCAAGCGTCAGAGGTCCGCCCGCAGTTTACAGCGTCGATTGCTCGACACCGGAACCTTCCGGCAGGATTCTTCGACGACTGACTTGAGATGATTCGATAAGGAGTCTATCGCTAGTCGATTGTATCGGGAATTTATTGTAAGTGTTGGGTGCTCGTAGCCAGGAGTTTGACTCGGAGAGTACGCCAGTCCACAATGGTTTCGGTCTAAGTGACCGCACCAGTGGAGGTCCCGATGGTGCGGTTTTTGAACATGATTGGAAGTTCGTGAAGCGTATTTTGATACGTTTACGTCCTTTATTATCGCTAAGTTGAGAATATCACGTTGCTCATATCTAATTATGACAGAAATCTGGCTGGGGCTTCGGGAGGGAAAACGTCTACGTTGTAACTCTCCACTTTGTCCTATCATTTGTCGTTCGTGTTTTTACATTGGAGTTCCAACTACTGTGCTAGCTGTTTAAGTTTCCAGTAAGTACAATACTTTCGTCCATCTACCCTGCCGTCCTAATTCTAAGACGGGAAGGACTTTATGTCCGATTCTGTTATTTGTCCCCACTCAAGGTGAGAAGCATACTGATGCGAGTACAAGCGGCCTGTGGCCGGACATTGCTAACCTACACGCGAAAACTTCTATATTAATTAAGTCGGGAGCATCGAGGACGATGTAGTGCAATGACTTTTTGTAGTATATCAGAGTGCCGTATTTCGCGGAGGTTCTGTCATTACTGATGATTTTGTAAATTGCTATCTAGGATTCTCGAATACTAGGTTTTAAGAAAGTTTTTTTGCACTAGAATAACGTCGATGATGAACACGACGTTCACGAAGGAAGTTCACGATTTCTTCTGTGTCTTAAGACCGTTAGCGTGACCGTTGTAGGACGCAATTGATAAAATTGTTTAAACGAAGCGGTGCTAGTTGTTTAAGCTAGCTGTTGCGCATTGAAACGTCCAAATCTGTACTTCGCGGATTTTGCGAGCCAGAGCTGAAAGTTCGGCAACGTTAATGTTGCTCATGAAGCCGCAAATAAGTGAGAATTCAGCGGCGAAGTAAGAAGTATTTTGGGCGAAGATATTTGAGGTGCTGGCCGTGAAGCCCAGTTCTCTACAAAGTATGCAGCTGATTGATTGATTGATTGGCATCGGTGGCACTGACCTTTTGAAAAAAATGGACATTTTCAATTTTTTATACTGCTACAAAAGCAGCCTAAAAAAAGATCTCATAAAGCGGAATATATTACTGGCATATAATAGATTGGCCTTAAATGGAAAAAAAAAACTATATTCATTAAAATCAAAAAGTGTGTTAACTAATTAAAGCTGCTGTGATGCAGTGAAATATTAAAAAAAAGAAAACGTATTAATGTTGAGTTAATACATATTTGGAAATTCTATTACGAAAACACAACTGATTTTAACATGTATTTTATTATATATCAAGATGTTGAAGTAGGTCAAAGGCGGTTCCAGTTCTCCATTTTCTTACAGTAATAAAATCCGCTTTTCCTTTTGCGGTGATTGAGTGAACTTATGGAATGGAACAAATTCTTTCCTGCTCGCTCATGTAGAAATAAAATATAGTGAAATATATTCTTCGAATGTTTTCTTTCAAGATTTTGACGTTTAAGCTGCAAATGTCTTAGTATTGCAATAATCGCAATAGTTTATTAAGAAATTTACAATTTAAGAATTATTTACAGTATTTAATTACGATAGAAGATTAGAAGATAATACGTGGCTCAGTGGTGAGACAACAGAGTCGTGGTCTCAGAGTTCGAATCCAAGCCGGAGATATTATTTATGAATGTGCGTTGCTAACAAATGCTGTAAAACGATCAGACACGAAAAGGTGATAACGAATGAGTGCTTCTGAGTTTGATGTGAGCCTCTCCAATTCTCAGGCAATTATGATGATATATCGTGCATAGGCAAGCTGTAATGTATTTTGAATATCACGAATCCCTGCTACTACATCTGAACCTTACCCATATCTTATCGCATGAGCGTTACGTCGGGTAAAAGGAGATGAAGGCAAATAAGTGCTAACAATTATGATGCTATAATATATTCTGAGAAGATGAGAATTTCCGATGGTTTAGCGGAACAAAACTTGATTGGTTAGGAGAATATTATACACAAAAATCAAAAGCACAGGTTATTCACATTAATACAATTGATATGTCTCGTAAACAGAAAATCTATATGATAAAAATCGGCCCGGAGGACCTTATCATATAATAAGAAAAGTGGAACTAGGTAACTGTAGTAACAATTTTCGTACATTTGTGTAAGTATTTAACTGTATTGTAAATAATTTAGGAAAAACTTACTTTTGGACATTGGTCCGTGCGGGAATAGTTCCCGTGGACTTTTAGTACAAACGAAAATGTTGATTAGCCGCTGCACCGATCAAGGCACTTAATGCTGACACGAAATTCAGGATTTTGTTTGTAAATAAATTGCAAACATAATTTAAGCAAAGGTCGTACGTGCTTCGAATATCATTCAAAACATATTTCGTAAAACTCGGCGGGGCAGAATCTGTAGTGTCACTGCCAGTGCTTTAATTGGATCATACGTCGTCGATTACGATTTGCGAACGCAATGGGGAGTAAGAATTTCATGACTCTTACCGAAATGGCAGTGACGTGGTTCGCCACCCATCAGATCACTTTTCCGACGGTGCGATAAATGGGTTACGGTTATGGTGTCTGCCTACCCTCTATGGGAAAAAGGCGTGAATGTATTTATGTAAAAAAATTGGATTTTTTATTTTTAACACTTTAAACGTAAATAAATGCTATTCATTAAATTTATATAAAATATGTATCAAACTGAAAAATATGCTTCTCTAAGCCACTTAAGCCTTTTGAATAATATGTACTCGTATACTACCAAAAATCTTACGACAGAGATAGGTAATCAATATTTTGCGACTGATGTCACTTAGTTAAAATTCATCATAATTCATAGGACGCAGGCTTGTACTTCTTTTTATGTAAAAAGATGGACGAATTGTCGTCGTTATATTAAAATAGACAATTGATAAAAATATTGAATTAAATTGATTAATTTATGTATTATTGTTAGATTTTTCGTTTTTCCATTTCTGTACCACATAATGCAAATATTTACTTTCTCTTACTAATTATAGCCACTACACATAATAAATAAAAAGATATTATTATTAAAAAGGTGAATTTAAAAATTTATTTTTGTAGAGATTATCGGTAACTTGTAAAATTTGAAGACTGTCGATAAATCGAATCGACTGTACGATAATAATTGTGACACATCCCTTGCTTTTATAAACATTAAACATACGTTCATGTTAAGAAAGAAAAGAACTAGCAGGTGATGAAAACTCTTTACTCCAATGACACAAAATATGGCTTAAAATAAATGAAATTTTCGAAACAATTTCGAACAGGGCGTTGTCGTCGGTTTAGCTTTTGCGCGACCTTATAACCGGTAATTGTCACTTATTCCGGTGATTTCCACGCTGCGAAGCTACTTTGTTTATAGAATATAGGAACGAGATAAGCAAAACGTTCGTCTCATAGTAAGTGCAACGTCTGCCCATAAGAAATGCTGTTTCAACCAGAGCATTTCTATGTAGCACTACACTGCGCTCGTCCCCTTGAGACATCAGTTTTTATTTATTGGATTAAGTGACGAAACGAGCAAAACGTTTACCTGATGGTAAGTTTCAGTTCAAAGATACAACGTCTTCCCTATGTCTAACTTATTTAAAGGTAGTCTATTTGAAATATTTCTTTAATACCATATTAAGTGTCTCTTCCCCGGGTGAGAGCACAATGAAATTATGTTCGGATGCTCCGCAGCTAGAATGCATGCGTCTATCATTTGAACAGTCTGTTTAAATAGAAGCGAGCGCTTTCGAATGTGTAGTGCCTAAAGTCCGGCGGCTTTTACAGTTTCGTCGCAAGAGACTTGCGCTCGCAAGTAGCAAAGAGTATGTAATCACGCGAGTAGTGAAGCGAGCGTAGTAGCAAGCGATGTTAAGGTATTTAGGGTATCACCAGACGTGATGACGTGTTCAGAAACACCTTGTAAAATCTAAATTATTTATCTAATTATTAGGTTGGGGAAAAAGTCTTTTCGCATATAGTATGTATAAACTTGTAATGATGACATTAAAAATATTACAATTCAAAAATAGAAACAAGTTTGTAGCTCTCATTTTAAGGAAAATTTTGCCATAGTTGCCACGCTACGCAGGCGGGTTGGCAACCGCATTTATTTTTTGGTGGTTTTTCAGGAAGATGCTGCTGTCCATCTCTTGGTTTTCATTTACCCTCTGTCGACTTTTACGACACCCACAGGATAAGATGGGGTGGTAGATCTCTTAAGCTACCACACGGCAATGCATAAACTGGCGTTTTACGTCATCATCACCAGTCTTATTACTATGGCGACCTCTATCGTGAACTTTAAACTCGTCTGGCAGGTAAAAATGACTGACACATAAATTAAAAAATACAAAGCCAAACCTCTCGGTTAGTGAACACCAGCGTGCTGCAAATGCTCGACACTTAAACTATCATTCTCAAGGGATTTACCTCGTCTCATGTTTTTAATTGTTGAAGCTACGGATTAGGCTGAAGACATGAGCCCAATCTGCAACATTGAAGGTGTTCCATTCCCCGAGGTAGGTTCTACTATAAAATGACGAAGAAAGTCTATGGCTGTATCGGCCAATCCTGTTTATTATTATAATATTTTGGTAGGGCGGTGCTCTTCAAAAAGTTGATGATACACTCCATTTTTGTTTTGCTTGCGAATCTTAGCAAAATAACTTTCTTTCGTTTACTGTTATTTTAATAATATAACATTTTGGCTTATTTTACTTAAGATTAGATTTGGATCATAAAATACTTCAGCTAAAAATATTATCATATTATCATGTTCGCTATCTTGTAAGAGCGCTTACATAGCCGTTTATGAAAAGAGGGTAATTCGGCAGTTTTAAGAATTTTGAGATAAGCGTCTAAGTATCATTAAAATATAAGGTTTTCTTCAGTGCTCTCAAGATTAGATTGAAAATGCCATTGGAATGTGTTCAATGATTCCTTTGAACACACTGTTTTCTGTGTGACACCACACTGCCCCCATCAGCTCAAGACATCAGTTCTTAAGTTTCATATGCCCAGTATTACAGTCGCTCTCAGTTCCCTTCAGATCGAAATACAGTAATGTTTGCACACTACTGTTTCACGGCAGAATAACTGGTACTTACTAAGAAGTGTTAGGTGTGTCACGCTTGCTTATAGATCTTTGTTTGCAGCGGCATCGTGTGGCGGATTGTCCACCTCTCTTTATTATTAGTCTAAGCTTCGACAAAAAAAATTTAATTATAAAGTATCTAGATAGATTATTTGACATTTATTCAAATAAGCTCTTTGGATTTTATGACGAGAAGAATTATAAAATGAAATTTTATTTATTATTCTTCCCATTATAAAAATCCAAATTATATTTTTGATTTTTATAATGGGTTATATTATTGTCTAGTTTGAAACAAAAAGCAATAAATGCGATACTTAAAATATTTTTTTTGTAAAATACAAACAACAAAACAATAATTAAAGTAATATTACTCGTATATAATGTCAATAAATAATTTATAAAAAAATATTTATTGATGTAGATTATTTGCAAATAAAAAGCAATAAATGCGGTACTTAAATAAATGTATTCGTAAAATATAAACAACAAAATAATACTCAGTGGCCATCTCTTTGTATTTGTTTATTTAAATGTTTCGTTTGGTCGTTTAATTGCTATCCACATTATCTAATTTTATTTCATGATAGTATCTTATCGCAAAATACTTCTCCTAGGACTTTGAGACAAGATACTACTTACTTTTTTAAAGAGCAATCTAAGCTTTTTATTTCTGGCCTATTTAAGGTTCTGGCTTGAAATCTGAAAAACTGCAGAAATTAGGGGTTGTGCGGATGGACGTGTTACGCACGGCGTTAATATGCATTTTGGTCATAATTTTTAATATTCCTCTTAATATCTTAATAAGTGGTTAAGAATATTCACAGTTATTTCTTTTAAGTCCTTACCTTATTAATATAAATAAAAAAAATTGGAGTGTTTGTCTGTGATTACGTAAAAAGGATTTTTTCTTAATCTTATATAGTAATTGCCCAGAAAACCGAAAACGCCTTTTTAAAATTTTTGTCTCTCTGTCTGTTTGTTTGTCCGGGATGATCTCCGGAACGGCTCAATCTATTTTGATGGGACTTTCATTGGCAGGGGGGTAGGGGATTTTTTAGAGAGCAATCAGAATTACCAGTAATTTTATAAATATTTAGGATTCTTGCGTAAAATCTGAAAGCCTCTAGAAATTAGGAGCTGTGCGCGCGGCTTTAATTTGCATTTGGTCATCATTATTTCGTTCATGGCGGTTTAAATATTTCTCTTAATTATATTTGTTACCTTTTCTCAGTTCAACTGCTGAACCGATCTTGTCAAAATTTGTCACAGAGACAAGTTGTAACCTGGAAACGGACATTCCAGAAAATCAAGTAATGTATAGTATACTATAGTAATGTATAGTATAGTAATGTATGCACAAAATATATGTACGCGGATGAAGTCGCGGGCATCAACTAGTATTAAATAAAAAAGGAAGTAATATCTTGTTTAAGTACAGTAGCTAGTTAAAGATCATCAAATACAGAAAAAAAAAATTATAACATCATAATAGTCATTTCAGCCTATTAGTAGTCTACTGCTGAACATAGGCCTTCGCCATAAGTAGTTACAAAAGTTAGTAGCTCTCATTTTGGGGAGATTTTACCATGGTAGCAGGTGGGTTGGTAACCGCAGTTTATTTATCGAGATGTTTCAGGATGAGATGCTGCTCCCCATCTCCCGGTTTTTATTTTACCTCTGTCGACTTTTACGACACTATGACAGAAAAATATCAGTTCAACCTGTTTTTTATCCGAAAAATAAATTACTATGATTGCCTGACTCTGCACCTTTTCATAACTTATTCGGATAATATCTTTTATTATTTACATAACCTTTCCAGAAAGCTATGACATTCTCCTTATAAAAGTAAATTGGTCGCCTTGTTCAATATGTGGTAAGCTTTTATACAGACCGTGATAATGTCCTCGCATCTCAAATATATCAGTCAGGTAAACGTTTTATATAACCCATCATATTCGAATTTTAAAATGATCTCTATTAAGAATATATTTTAGTTCTCCCATTTCACATTAAGCCAATTATAAGGCTTATGTTTGTGAATTATATTTATGTACATATTTTGTTAATGTTAGCTGTAAGTTTTTTATTTAACGTATAAATAAATAAAATATTTATTTACCTTACCCCCTCTTACAGATATTAAGTGAATAATATTTTACTTTTACAATGTCTGATCGCAGTAAACCCTCGTTTTGTGTCAAATTAGATCAACGACCTTGAAATTTATAGAAAGGAAGTTAGTCAAAATGGACGTAAACTATTGTTTAGACCTATTGATGTTTAAATGTATATTAATGTTAAGACTGTAAAAAGTACATAACATAAAAAGTGTCGAAATGTTTGCAATTGATGCTACGAGTATAAACAGAAAAAGTAAAGAAGTCTCTAGACGGCACAGGCCGTCTCTCATTCTTCAAAGATCTCTTTATTGAGAAACTTATCTTTTCTTAAAACATTTTAAAATACTCTTGGCTTTACTGGAAAATTATTTTAGTTATTGTTAGGATACATTTTACATTAAGTACCCTATTTTTTAAAAAAAAAACAGAAGCATTAACTCGTCACCTTTACGTATCTAGTCGGAGGTCCTGTGGATATGCAGTGTCCTGATGAGCACAAATACTAACTAACTCTTCTATTCACGATATAATATTGTTAATTTGATGAGATTGGAAAGAGGCTCGTAAAGATACATACTGGCCCAGAATTTGAAAAATTATTAATAAAGTCTTAACAACAAAATTATTATACATATACTATTTACAAGCTTTCGTCTACTTTTTTCTCTATAAAGTTGTAAGAGTAATGTACAAAGATCATGAAAATATTTATTGAAAAAGTTTTTACATTTGTTCGTCACACCGAGGTCGAGCATTGCGTCATGAAACTAATTTTTCTAACTCCAAGTACTCGTTACTTTATTGAAAGTTGAATGGAACCTTTGGGAATCAATCTATCTATACTGTGCATACGATGTCATGAGATGATTTAATAAAGAAAACAGTTTTTTTTTAATTGGGTTAAATTTTCACATTAATTCATATAAAGAAAATAATAGAAAGTCCATGGAAAAATAAAACGTTTTAACTAGAAATTTCTGAAAATATTTAAATTTTTGGTAGAAAAACACTAGACTAAAGGCCAAAAAAACTTTTTCATCATGAAAAAGTTCACACGCTTTAAATAAATCACTTAAAATTTAAAGTCCTGGACTTTTCTATTGTTTATATATTTTTTTCATTTTTTTTATTGTTCATCGTTATATATCTCAAGTTAATAATAATCTCAAGTTCAAGATTTTACATGTAAGGTTCTACGTGTCTTCCACATTAGCGCAGAATATGCATATTCTGTGCAAGATGGAGAGACCCTTTTTATTTATATGCATACAGTGGTCTGAGAGTACCGACACTTGTATAGAGTTCCACTATCTTAATATACACATAAACGAAGCCAACCAGAGAGAACAACCATGTAAGAATGAAATCCATCTCACCATCATGCCATTAGATGGCAAAATGTGGACGGAGAAATGTGTATTAATTTAGGGAGGCACACATGAATTTTATACACATTTCATGAAAATAATCATTAATAGGCAATTAGGCTGGACAACGGCTCGACTGGTAATTGAACGAGGCATCTCAAAGTAAACTCCGCAATGTGAATTGTGAAACTATGTCATAGGGAGACCAGGCTGGAGAATAAGCTATTAAATACATTTAGCTACTGGTAATAAATAGAAAACATTACAAAATTATGATTCTACTTTTACACATGAGTATCATCGCTGCCGTTGTGATAGAGTTAGAGTCTTCTGGGCCATCACGGCCTGACATGCCAGCGTAGCATTGCTGTTAAATTACAAGTACAAACATTATTGCATTTCGGTTTGAAGGGCACATAAGATTTAAGAAATGATGATTCAGGGTGACGGACGGACCACACCCAGTGGTCACTTATCATCAGGTGAACGTTTTGCTCGTTTCGTCACTTAATTCAGTAAAATAAAATATGTCAAAGTTAAGGAAATGGCGATTTAATAAAACAAACACATACAATTTCTTGCGAGGTACAAGAAAAAATTTAAATATCAAGGCACATATTGACCATATCTGTAAAAGTAAAACGATTAATCTGAGGAAATTAAGGATAACCTGAAGATTTCCAAAAACTGTATATTATGGACACGTGAAGATATGGTTTATTAGGGTAATAGTTCAAACTTGAGAAGTTCTTTATTGGATAAAAAATGTGATTGGAGTGGAGCCAGATGGTTCGAGTCAAAAATTTGTTTACAAATCAACATTATTTTCATTACAAATTGATAAAGCAACATTAATAATATTGCAACATTTGTTTAATGTTTAACCTAATTGGAAGAAAGTGTCGGTACTCTGGCAAACGTCTCCGTTCTCAGCAGGCGAAGACAAAGCTTGTTTCCTCAAAAAAAAAATTGATACCTCAAATGGTCTAACAATGGTACTTAATGTTGCAGCTGCAAATGCGGTATCGGAGTGATAGTTTGTAAATAATAACATCAATGTCGTCTTAACAGGAGACTTCGATAGCTAGTCATCACTTCTGGCTGCTGGAAATATCACTGTCAATACCGGCAATCGACCGAGCTTGTGCTATATTTAATAAGGAATAAAATAAGCTGATAGGCAGAGTAGAATAGCATATACCTCTTTCCTACCGAGGTAATGTAAGAGGCGACTAAGATATTGAACGAATGAAAAAAGTAATATTAAGCTTATAAATGTCGCACTGCTGAGCACAGGTTTCCTCTCATTTCTGAGAGGGTAGAGTCCGCCACCCTGCTCCAATTTATTTATTTATTTATTTTACTTTAATTAACACGGTTGGAACCAATTACATTAATTAAAGACAACCTATTCATTCTTCTCGCTCACAGAACTTCAGAATGTATGCATTCTGACAATATTATTGGCCATTCATCCGCAAACAGGTCACACTCCGGTCTTGTGTCCAGGAGAGCGTTGAGTGCGGTGAGGACGCGAGGAACGGGTGAGTTAGCACGCGCGACGGTGCGCGCCCGCGGCACGGCAAACAGTTTGTGTTTGCGACTACGAGCGTAATTATTTGGCACGAATAATTGACATAGCGCGGCACTCAGATCTGGAGCGTCAATCCTCCCACGAATTATTTTACACGCCATTATGATTTGCTGATATGCTCGCCGAGTTTCCAATGAATTGTAACTGAGGGAGCCAAGGAGAAATTTGGTGGGATATAAATATGGATAATATCCATGAATGTGCTTGTAAAGGTATCTTAAGAAAACTTTTTGTACCTTTTCCAAAAGGAGCTTGTATGTACTTTCATATGGATTCCATACACAAGAACTAGCTTCAAGTTTCGAACGTACCAGTGCATTAAATATTAAGCGAATTACGGTATCATTGCGAAAGTCCCCAGAATTCCTAAGAACAAATCCTAAGCGCCTGAATGATTCCTTAGCCAACGCGCTTATGTGAATATGAAATGTAAGTCTTTGGTCAAATGTTACCCCAAGGTCCTTTAAGGTGTTAGTACGAGTCATGACGTGATTGTTGATTTTGTAATTGTAACCGATGGGGTGAAACATTCGACCGAAGGACATTGTATAACATTTTTCCAGGTTAAACTCCATTTTATTCACAATACTCCACTGGAAAATAGCATCCACATCAGTCTGCAGTGCCACACAATCTGCTTCTGTCTTTATTTCTGTAAAAAGTTTTAAGTCGTCCGCGTAAAGTAAACATTTAGAGTGAGCAACGACCGTTGGGAGGTCATTAATCATGAGCAAGAACAGCAGAGGGCCAAGAATCAATCCCTGGCTTACTCCGGAACGCGTATGATAGGGTCGCGACTCGTTAAACCGAGCCTAACATACTGCTGGCGATCACGAAGGTAGTCTGCGAGTAGCCTAAGAAGACCTGGGGCGATGCCAATGGCTGCGAGTTTAGCAAGAAGCATATCGTTATTAACCCTATCAAACGCCCTCCGAAAATCGAAATAAAGTACATCGACCTGGTACCCTTTGTCAAGGCGTGCGGAAATGTACTCTACAAGAGATAAAAGATTAGTATCCACAGACCTTTTTTGTCTGAAACCGTGTTGCTCGTTGCATAAATATTTGTCCACTTGCGCGTACAAATATCTATGCAAAATGTTTTCAAAAACTTTTGCCGGTGATGATAAAATTCCTACAGGCCGATATTCTTCAACTGCCACTGCGTTTGGGCATTTTGGTATTGGTGTTACCCTCGAGAGCTTCCATTGTGGAGGATAAACTTCAACTTTTAATGCCAAGTTGAATATATGACACAGAGGACCACACAATATCTTCTTAGCACTTCTAATTATGTAAGGTGGTAAGTTATCAGGGCCAATAGCACTATTCGGCTTCAACTTTTTTATTGCAGTAATAACGTCTGCAGGAGTAATCTCCATCAAATTGACGATATTACTGTTCTTGTCATGATCCAGGACGTTTACATTTACTTCAGCTACGTTTAATTCAGGAGCGTCAGGTAGGAAAACGCTGGAGAAATAGTTCGCAAACGCCTCTGCTGCTCCTGAGCCGGAGAACGTTGTATTTTGGTAGACAATATTGGACTTAAAACCACCTTTTGACCGCAAACTAGAAATGTGTTGCCAAAATTTACATGGATTTACTTTTATGTCAGTCTCTATTTGTTCCATGTACTTACTATAGGCTAAGTTAATGCGAGATTTAAGGTCGGCTCTGAGATCTGAAAATTGGCGATAAGCTTCTTTAGAGTTAGTACGTTTGAAGGCAGCATGTAATTTTCTCTTACGTTTCGTATCCTGGATAATTTCACTTGTAAACCAGACGGGGTATCTTCTGCTTGCAGTGGATTTCCGTCGTTTCTTTGGCATACATAAATTAAAAATATTATAAATAGAGTTATAGAAACGTTGACTAGCGCAATATACATTTTGGGCTTCGAAAACATCGTCCCATGACAGTTCTGAGAGTAAGTGATTCATAAGTTGATAGTCACATTTCTTAAAATTCCAGTCTTTTTCTGAATCAATATTACTTGGTTCGATAATATCAGAGTAACGCGCCGTGTCAATTCTTACCTCAATATCCAAAGGTGGGTGATATGAGTCTGGAGGGACTAACCCCATCGAGGCTGCGACCTTGACCTGAGATATGCTGTCGCTATCCTGGACCAAAACCACATCTAACATACCTCCATGCGAATTAATCACTACATTCTTCTCACACAAACTACAAAAAGACAAAAAATAACAATAATAATGATTAATATTTACGGACGCACTTTTAAGATTTAAGTCACCTAGAATTACAAATTGACCATTCAGAACATGTATAAAATTTTCAACTTTGTTGAACCAGTTCATGTAATCACTATCAGTGGCACTAGGTTTGATATATATAACACAAACAAAAATAGGGCGACCGTGCCAAGAAAAACTCGCCCACAGATCTTCTCCGTTGCTTGTTTCGAGATCACGCCGTCGTCTTAGTGCGATGGGCGGACGTGCAGCAAGAAGAACTCCACCACAAGCTGTTGGCCTATCACGACGGAGAATGTTCCAATCCCCGCAAATCAATTCTGAATCTTCTATCGACTCCTCAAGAAAAGTTTCAGTTGCGGCAACTAAATTATGCTCAAGTGCAACTATGTTACTACGCCATGATCTTAATTTGGTTTTTAAGCCACGGACATTCTGGTAGAAGACATATATGTTGCTAACCTCAATGCGTCGTCGCTGGGCAGCGATGCTGTTAGTTGCTTTGCGCGGTTGCTGGATCTCGAAAGGACCGAGGGTGAATGGCACGCTTCCTGTAGGTTATCCAAGTTTTTAATCTTGCATTAACCGGCCAGATGTCAATAGACAAGCAAGTATCAAAATAAGCGACAGGTACGCCTATCTTATAAGATTTGTAGTTCCCCTTTGGATTAAGTTCCTCTACCGTGCATGAGCCGCTTGGGCAGAGTTGGCGCAGATAATCTCGGATTTCCTCAGCACTAGACTCCATGTTCCAAAGGTGTATGTGTTTCCGAGCCTCGACGGCTTTTAGCGACGTTACAGTTGGTCCTGCGGTACCGCATAGTGAAGGTGGGCGACGACTTCTCTTCCTCACTTCGGTCCACTGTTGCGAATGAGCATCTGAGTCAGCTTCACAAGGGGTAGATGGCATTCTAATTTCATCAACAGCTTTAGCATCAGATTTTACATTTGAGGAGTTTGGCTTGGGTTTAGGGTGTCTTGCAACTGCTTGTGTGGTTATCTGTGGCAGTAAGTTGGTTGGAGTATTTTTCATGGCCGTCCGTCCCTTCTGTGGACGTTGCTTTACACCAGGGGCCGCGGCCAGCGGAGTCGGTTCAGGCGAGGACACTTTGGTTAGGGGATCGCATGGCGTGGCAGTGGCCACTGCTTTGATAGGAACTTCAAATAGATTTAATTTTCTGTGAAGCTTCTCCACCTGGACCGTACAGCCCTCGAACTTAGTTTCATACCTCAATATAAGAGAGACCGCATTGCTAAGCTGATCTTTGAGAGTCGACATTTCGTCACGCAGTTTGCGAATCTCACATGACAGATCACCAAAATCTTTCTGCTCCTTCACATTATCCGATGGTATCCTTTTTCGGAATGTTACATTCGGGTCTCGAGATTTCTTTAAGACGCCGACAGGAGTCAGGCTATTGTCACCGCCTGTCTTAGTAGCACAACAGCATTCGGGGCAGGCCCACGTACCTGTAGATTCGGACGGCTTTTTTCCACCAGTGCAAAGAAGATGATACATTTTGTTGCACCCATCTAATGTGCAAAGCAAAAAATCTTCATTTTCAAGTATGACACCGTAACAAGCAGAGCAACTCATAATGTTAATATGAGGACAAAACAAAACTATTTGTATTTAGTAATTGCGTTAAGGGTGCGATGACTAATCGACGCCGGAGCACTGCGAGTTGTCGTAGGTCAGGGAAGCAACCGTTGCAAATATACTTTAAATAGTTTCTTGACGATATCTTCGGTGTTTTATCACTAAATAACTTCAAACTAACTGCACAGTGCGTATTTTTCGATACGTAACAAGGTGATATAAATTTCACAATAGTAAGTGCACTTTTAACCAGTTAAACTTTAAGACATTTACGGAGCAAACAAACGGGATGTTGCTTGTTAGACGGCGGCGGGTAGTACACGAATGTGGCTTAACGGACTTACATGTCGTCGATTTTTTATTTTTTTATGTTCAGACAATGGTTTCTACACGTTGTTTTCCTTCACCACCGAGCACGTGGTAGATTAGCGTTTAAAATTGCAATTAACAATATTAGTGGGCCGGTACCGGGGATCGATCCCAGGCCACTCGCGTACTATAAAATTTTAAGGTTAGTGCCCAGCCCCTGAGCTACTACGGCTCGTTATCTCTTTAAAACATAATTATTTATAACGAAAACCTCCCCATAATGTTTTCATAGCTACCTTGACATTACTTACCATTGATTGACTTTGTAATGAAATGGTCCATCCCATCTCTGTAATGAAACAATACGCTATTGTTTTTGAGATTGAATTCTTATCAGATCACTAGAGGCAACGTCTTGACTTTTTTAAAGATGGAAATAAGAATACTTGACCTCATTTTAAATAACATTAAACACTTATAAACTAATTAGTATTATTTTAATTTTTGTAAGCATATTAGTATTAGCTGGACTTCAAGCACAGTCGAAGGACATACAGTATGCGGACGCCTATGTTCTCTTGGTAAATGCCGACAACGACTTGACAGTGTTGCGCAGTGTCGCGCAAGGAGGCAAGGGTTGTCACATGTAAACAATATCTTTTAATTTATTTCTGATAACAATCGCCATTAAAATTATTATTACTCGTATCAACAATAATTTATAACATTAAAAGCTCAGAACCGTGTTTTGTGGCAATCTGTGGGGGAGACCAATATTCAACAGTGGACTATGGTAGGCAGGTGTAGGCTGAAATGATGATGATGATGATGTTGATTAAAAGTGAAAATAAAATTCAAATGAAAATAATTAGCTGAATTATTCAATAAGGTGGATGGTGTTTAGAGGAGCCCTATAGTGTAGCAGATATAAGTTTTCAAAAGTTGATGACGTGGTTACATCGACATCACGAAAATAAGAAGTACCAACTTTACGAAGCTGCGCTCAATAGTGTCGAAGTTACAATATTTAAATGATTTGGCCACGTGATAAAACAGACACCGAAAATAAAAACTTTGAGTTACAACATGATGGGGCCGCGCCCTAAAGTGTCGGAGATATAGGCTTTAAAAAAAATTAACGCTCTCTTTTACTTTAATATATACGTAGACAATATACAAGAAGGTGATGGCTAACATTAAATAAATGACAATTTAGTCAAAACATTTTTTTCCAAACAGGCTTAGAAGTGACCTAGGAACGTCACATACATTTTTTCACATGGAAAAGGAGTCATTCTTTATTTTTTTTGCATATTTACTGAATTTATTTCAGTTAAGTCAAAAAAATATCACGAAAAAATAATATGAAGAAAATTCATTTTCTCATATATTTACCGTATACAACGCCATCTGACAGAAACAAAACACGGGCAAAAATGAACATGGTGAATAATACATAATGCATTTATGATATATCAGTCATATACTGCCGCGTGCATATGACGACTGCGTGGCGTAGTGGTTAGCGTACCTGACTTCTGCGCCACCGGTCCTGGGTTCGATTCCCAGCCGTAGGTAACATTTGTGCAAAAACACAAATTGTTGCTTTTCGGGTCTGGTTGTGTTGTGCATGTGAAATGTATGTTTGTAAAACGCACCCACGATACAGGAGAAAATCCTAGTGTGGGGCTTCGTTTTTTAAAAGAAAAGAAAGAAGAAATATACTAGATGGTAATGCCAGTAGATGGCGTTATGGCGCATTATCGTTATGGAATTTTTTTAAGGACTTTTAGTTAGGATTTATTATTTTGTGTGCATGACAGTTCTGTGACAATAAATACTTTGTCTTTCTTTCCGTCTTCTTTCATTATCCTCTGACAGGTGATTCAACTGCGCGGTCTTTTTATTGCATACCATTGAGCTAGCTGTGCAGAGGGACGCCGCGATTCATTAGCATTTTTTTTCGAGTTTTCACCAATTTTCGTTCAGTTTTCGAGAGTTACTGCATTTGTAAGTCAAACGGTAAGTTGCCATCGAAGTTATTCACTTTGTGAGGTTATAAAATTTGTGATTGATAATTATTTCGTTATGTAATTTTGAATTCTGTGACCAATTTTCCAGTGTTAATTACAATGCCACGAGCCAGAAGATCTAAACTTTCACATCGAAGCAGTAGTGCAATTAGACATCGCAATATTGAGAATCAATCCACTGCAGATAAAAATTATAATTATCCACATTGCAATACGCCTTGAATGTTTTGGAAAGAAGTTACGAATACAGAACAATTCGAGTGTTGTCGACCACAAAATCGTTTCCTTTCACTTTCGTTGGAGTTTTACCGTTATCACAGTGCATGGTCGACGGCAAGTGTTCCAAAAAAGAAAATTACAAAATCCCAGTAAAAACCGACCCAGTAGGTGGCGCTGTGATCGTGTGGCTGAAAAGTTTCATACTTAAATGTAATTCAGAAATCAAACTTATCGCGTCACATGCCAGAATGAGGAGGACAATGACTGCCGGGTCAGCTAGTATTTCAGTCAGTCAGCTTGTTGAAATAAAAAGAAGTATGAAAATAAGGGAACAGTCTATGCTGTTATATTCACTGGACGTAGGATTTTTATGCAGATATCCAAGGTAGATCCACCCCAGGGCCAATAATTCTTTCGTAAAGCAGTGTGCAGACATTACTGTGTTTCGGTCTGAAGGGCACTGAGAGCTAGTGTCTCAATGGGACGGGCAATAATTCTGTGCCACATTGCCACATGTGGGTAGACGTTACTCTTACCATAAGGTGAACGTTTTCTTCGTCTCCTCGCTTTCTCATATATTTTTTATAAAGGCTTAAAAAACGTTTACGTTGATAAAGTGGCTTTTTTCTATTATCATTATTTTTTTTTCTTTTATTTACGCGAATATTACACATTTAAATAAAACTACTTTTTTACGGATTTTATCGCGTTTAATTTTGAACTATTTTTACCCGACGTTTCGGACGCTTTACAGCACCCATGGTCACGGGGGGACTGAGGTGTACCTGCTGTTCTTCCATATGTCAGAGGAGTCACGGACAAGATTGGCTATATCTTGAAGCGAGATTCTATAAGAACATTTTTCAAGCCGCCGAAGAAGATAAGTCAGTTTTTACCATCTGTCAAGTGTAACATCCCTCTACAAGATGCAGGAGTATACAAGCTGGATTGTGAATGTGGTCTCTCTTACATAGGGCAAACTAAAAGATCCATTAAAACCCGCATTAAATAACACATAGCTGATGTGAAGCATCGACGCTCTAGGAAGTCTGCAGTCTGCGACCATGTTCTGGATCATCCCAACCATTACATCAGATTTGATAGACCACAAATCCTTGCAAAAGAACACCGATTCCTACCAAGGATGATTCGCGAGGCTATTGAAATTAAAAAACATCCTAATTTCAATAGGGAAGATGGTTGGGTATTACCACCGGCTTGGGATCCTATTATTAATAAAATTAAATCAAAAACCAAGCATACCACTGCAAGGCTTCAAGACACAGTAAGCTCTTTCTGCGTAGATCGGACTACAAAAAATAATTAAAAGCTGAAGGTACTCCGGGTTAACTATGACATCGGGACAACTGTCACCTCAGTCCCCCCGTGACCATGGGTGCTGTAAAGCGTCCGAAACGTCGGGTAAAAATAGTTCAAAATTAAACGCGATAAAATCCGTAAAAAAGTAGTTTTATTTAAACATTATTTTTTGTTTCGTCAATCTGCGTTATTTCTTCTTTTTCTATTACGTATACTACATGTATATAAGATTTTTGAACACACGAAAGTTTTCTTTATTTATATCCTTGTTATTCTTAAGTGGTACACTCATAACACGTTATTAAGTTGTGGCCGTATTATTCATAACATTTTCGGTCGTTACAATATGAGTAATTTTTTTTATTGTATCTTATTATATTATTTTTTGGCCTGGTCGAATAGGTTTATAATCCATTATATAATAAACTAGCTGATCCGCTCCGGCTTCGCACGGAAGTTATTGTCATGTTTAAATCTTTAATGAGAAATACGGCACCAGTCTGTTTACCCATTTAGGAGTAAATGTTCGTAGGATCGGTTTTTAGTATCGGTTTTAAGTCGTCGGGGAAAAGAACATTTATGCCAACTCGCAAGTCGAAAAGTCTTGTAATTTCGGAAATATCGTGATGAGTTAGTGGTAAATCGCTCATGTATATATATGTAGAATACAGTTTCTTTTTTCAGCTTTTCGTATTCTTACAACCGTGACGTTGCAGGTGCAGTGTCGTGCGCCTATGTCGCCCCGTGGTGTCGTATGTGAGAGACGTATGACTAATAGTACGTCTTGAACTGGCTACGTGGGCTACAGTACATTTATATAAAAGGTGAAGAAGCTCTGCTGAAGCTTTAGACCAATTTCAAAGAAATCGTACCTTAAAACTGTTTTGGAGAATTTTATTTATTGTCTCTAAAGGAGATTCGAAAACATCCTTGCAAGCCACTTTATAAAAGGTGTGAGTACCATAGCCCATACATACTATAACGACATATTATAAATTATAAATAAAATTAATTAATTATATATAAGTCGTCCAAAACCATTTTAAGATAATTTAATAAAATAATAAATACTGAATATAAAGTTAAAATTTTATTTTTATTTTTCGTCGTTCTCGAATATTGATTTTAAAAATTGCTCAGTTATTCAAAAATCTATTAATATGTTAAGAAGAGACCAATTATTAAAAAAAAATACAAAATTTTTAATATAATCACGTTTTATGACAACGTAACAAGAACAACGTAAGAGAATAGAACATATTTCTTCTATAAGTGGAGCGTGTTCGTATATTCCATAAATCTTATTATTTTAATAAATTAGAAAGATTTGCTCCAAGAATTTTAGTAATAATTTTCTGTAGAATATATTAAGGGGTAGAACGCCTATACAAAGCTTAATCAAAATCTGAGTACTTATAATTTCAACCCGCGGAGAAGCATACTTGCCGTCTGACTACTGCAGGTGTTAAGGACGAACGCGACACACCCATATAAAGATGCAATATAAGAAAGTCTCAAAGTCTGGGTCTTATGATAGTGAGGTCTATGATAAAAAGCAACAATACAGAAGGTCTCTAAGATGTAAAAGCATGATTGTAATAGACTTGAGACAGGAAAATGATTAAGACAGATATATAATTTCGGTGATGTAATTGCTGTTAGCCTTTTTTAGCTTTTACAGCTTCATCGGATCCTGTGCTCACGGGCCAGGGGCCCGCGTGCTAGGTTTGGTTTGACCCAAACATAAATAAATAAATAAACTCCTAAGAAAACCTCGAAATTCGGACTGTATCGCGTTCGCTGCGTGCTTGCCCGATTTAGAATATCTCAATACCATTTTAAGTCGTCTTATGACCGTCCGAGGGAGGCTGCGGGCCTCCATTCGGACTGTCGACTTGTGTGTCGGTAACTCTGGGCGATGAGAACCGCCCTGGAACACGGGTGAATCGTGTGTACGCGGTGTGATTGTCGACTGCTGCGCGCCGATCTCTACGGCGGTCGCGCGTCGTGGTGCGTGTTATATTAAAGCTATTAACTGTGTGTACAGTGTAGCCTTGATCGTGACTGATTAAGACAGAGTTGCATAAGCTTCCATACTGAGACAAGAGTCCGCGGTAAACGCGGACTTGAACCGAAATGTCTTATCTTATAGATATCATCTTAGTGCCCTTTCTCGTGGGCATCGTGAACTCCTGCCGTTTGTGGTTATCTTACGTCAGTTATCTTACGGATCAAAAAAGTGTGTTTGGCGGCACTCTGGTGTTACAACCTTGGCCATGTGACTTTTTGCCGTTTTGAAAGTAGTGACATGATCTCGTTGCCGTAAAATTTTGGGACTTCTGAGCAAAAAAAAAATGCGACAAGTAGTTTTGGCAGTCTTCTCTTGATGTTAACCTGACATTATTCTGAAGAGACCGAAACGACGGCTGGGTTATCTTTAGATCGTACATGCGACCACTGCCCACTGTCCATGACGTTAAGTATCTCCGAAACGCGATTTGCCACAAATGTTTTCCACTTACTGGGGTGGCTACTCAACCATGCAAGAACGACAGATGAGTCAGTCCACGCGTGCAGGTTTTCTTTTGCGATATTTAAAACTCGGGATAAATCTAAAAGAAGCTTTGCAAGCAGTACCGCACCGCACAATTCCAATCGTGGTACAGATACCTGTTTTACAGGGGCAACCTTGGTCTTGGACGTAATTAGACTGATATGAACCTTATCGTGATCGTCTATCACCCGCATGTATACAACAGCTGCATACGCGATATTAGAGGCGTCGCAAAAACCCTGCAGTTCGATATGCTTGTCTTTTTTATGGCTTCCTGTCCACCTCGGTACAGAAAAGGTAGAAAGTGCATGCAGTCCCTCGCGATACGAGAGCCATTCATTGAGTAGGGGTTCCGATAATTCTTGGTCCCAATCTATCCCAGACAACCAAAGCTTCTGTATGAAGACCTTGGCTGTTGTGATTGTTGGTGCTACTAATCCTAAGGGGTCGAACAGCCGTGCAATATCCGAAATGACCTTGCGCTTTGTCACTGGTTTTTCTAACGGAGGCAACTTGATTTCGTATTCAAACGTATCTTCCCTTCTGTTCCACGTTAGTCCTAAGATTTTAACTGTCTTGTCTATTTTAATGCTCCTAGGCTCGGCATCATTCTGTTTGTCCTTCCCAATGTACTCAACTACTGCCTGAGAATTGCTGCTCCATTTTTGGAATTGAAATCCGCCCAGTTTCATCAGTTTGTTCAACTCGTTAAATATTTCAATAGCTTCACCCTCACTTTCACAGCCGGTCATTAAATCGTCCATATATAAATCATTTTTCGTGATTTTGGCTGCGATCGGATATTGTAGTTCTTCTTCTTCTGCCAGTTTGTGTAAAGCCTTCACAGCCAAATACGGCGCACAAGACGTACCAAAAGTCAACGTCAATAACTGGTAATGTTCCATAGGTTTTTCCGTATTGGGCCTCCACAATATTCTTTGGTAGTTGACATCCTTTTCATGCTCACGAACTTGTCGATACATCTTAATAAGATCAGCAATGATGCATATTTGATGAACTCGCCATCTTAGAAGCAGGTGCTGTAGATCTTGTTGCAACTTAGGCCCAACAAGTAGGTTGTCGTTAAGTGATACATCGTTCACGCCCTTACAAGAGGCGTCGAAAACCACGCGCACTTTCGTCGTATCTTTGTTCTCACGCACCACTGCGTGGTGTGGTAGATACACGGCCTTTGGATTGTCAACGTCTTCCAAAACAAGCTTCATGTGATTCAATGTCTTGTATTCATCTATCACTTTAGCGTAATCCTCGTGCAATTTCGGATTTTTTGCTAATCTCATTTCCAACGATTTTAATCTTCTTTTAGCAATTTGTATCGATTGTCCGTATTGGCATTCTGGATCTTCCGAATTGAAAGGCAATCGTACAATAAACCGACCATCCTGTCCTCTGGATGTCGTCGAATCAAAAATTTCTTCGCATCGCATCTCGTCCTTGGTTAATATCTTTTGAAATGCGTCAGGTTCTTTCTCCAACTCCCAAAATTTTTTTTAGCAAATCATCTTCCCTTACCTGTGTATGCATACTTATAATTTTTCTAACTGATGTTGAATTTGGCGATACCTTCCCTGAAATTATCCAGCCAAGAACTGTATTCTGAGCAATCAAATTTCTTGATGAATTCTTGATTATCCCACTCTTTAGGATTTCTCCATATACTTCCGCTCCGAGTAAAACGTCGATTTTACTCGGTGATGTGAATCCGGGATCCGCCAAGGGCAATTTTTCTAATTCGAGCCAATCAGGTGAATGAATCACCCTCGAAGGAAGCATCGATGTAAGAGAACTCAATACATATGCATTTACTGAGATTGACTTAAAGCGGCTTTTTGCGCAGAAAGCCGCTTTAGTATTTCGTTCGTGTTAAATCTCTTGTTGTTATAACGTCTGGTAAGTTGCAACCAAGCCTCGTCATAATTGGAATCTGTAGTAGATAGATTTTTCAACACATATTCAGCTTCACCATGTAAACAGCTTTTGAGATAATGCAACTTTTGAACGGCACTTAGATTACTATTATTGTGGATAAGTGACAGGAACATGTCGTGGAAGGATTGCCACTCTTCATAACCACCCGAAAATCTAGGTAAGTTGATCTGTGGCAGTCTCACTTCGCAGCTAGGCCCTACTGACCCAGCGGCCGCCTGAGGACTTGACAATGATGTAGCCTTACAACACTCCTTTAAATCTTCTTTCATTCTAGATTTATAATCTATGTACAGTTCTTCAAATTGTTCATACATATCTTCTGTAAAATATGATAACTCAGCTTGCTCATGTTTGTCGACTACACTCACTATTTTACCGTGGTGATCTTTGAAGTTCTGACATAGTGCCTCTAATGCCTCAGTTCTCGTCTCAATGTATGAAGAATTTATTCTTGTCTTTGGGGACTTGCAATAGTTAGAATAAGCCTTGGTAAGTAGTTTCAATAGCTCATCTTGATTGAGAAGTAAAGACTTGATCTTTGACGACATCTTAATACAATTCGTAAAAATTCGTATTAATTACTAGACACTATTTCTGTTCGATTCTAAGTCAATGCAAGATGCTAAGTCCGGAGAATATTCACTAAATTCAACACACGCAACAATTTTCTAAGTCTTTAGGAGAAATCTCGAGAATTTTTACAAGACTGGAGGTACTTTTAAGTCAGTTATAAGAAATTGTTATCAGATTTATTATTACTGCAGTTTTCACTCACAAGTTATACTCACAGTATAATCATCACAGTACTCACAGTTTTACAGTCCAAATTTACTCGTTTAATCACAATCACAACACTCGAGATTGTTCCTTCCCGGGTTTCGGCACCATGTAGAAATTACTCACTTTTTAGGGAGAACCAATAAAATTAAAGAAAAACAACTTTTTACACAACTTGATTTGACGTATATATTTTAACTCAAACTTTAACAATTATCTGTATTGATTCTATATTTTGCCGGACACCAAACGCTTGCGTGATTTAATATAATAGTGTCGCCATCTAGTGAGATCTTTTTACAAGAGGTTCTTACAGGTGGAAATCTGAAGGTGCAAGGTCATGACTATATGGCGGATGACTAACTGATTGGCTCAAAATGTGTGTGGTCTAGCGTTGTCGTGATGAAAGACAACACCGTTTCTATTGATTAATTCCGGCCGCTTTCTCTCAACTTCTTGCTTTATTCTCATCAGTTGTTGGCAGTTGAATTCCGAATCGATGGCTCTGCACGGCGGTAAAAGCTCATAATGAACAACACCATTCCAATCCCACCATACACACAGCATCACCTTATTTAAGTTAACCCGGGTTTTGGCACAGTCCGTGAAGCCTGACCGACCTTTGACCACGACCGTTTCCGCACGTTCTTGTCATACGTGGTCCACTTTTCATCACCGGTTATCAATCTCTTCAAAAACGGTTTAGTTTTATTACGTCTCAATAAAGAATCATAAATAAATACACGGTTCATTAGATTACTTTCAGTGAGGTCGTGTGGCACCCAAACATCGAGCTTTTTTGTGTACCCAGCTTTTTTCAAATGGGTCAAAACTGTTTTGTGGTCAATTCCCAGTTCTTCAGCTATGCTGTAACTACTGATATGCCGATCTTGCTCCACTTTCATCATCATTTCACACAAATTTCCTGGATTGAAAACGCTTAAACCAAAATTGTACTACTACTCTTACTGACACTACATTAGGTCCATAAACGTCACAAATTTTTTTCGCGGCTTGCGTTGCAATTTTAAAATGTATCGAATTTCTTCATTAGATTTACTTATTTTGACAGAAATGAAAACAAATGAAAAATACAACATTTTACTAATTTGTTTATTTTTTTGAAATGTAACCTTTTTAATGTCATAAAAACCAGCCAGATACAAATAGTACACCCAAAGAGATTTTGTTACAAGTTTATACATACTATATGCGAAAAGACTTTTTCCCCGTCCTACTCGTAATACGTTACTAACGTCTTAATGGCTTGCTGTTATGATGCGTTTTTAGTTAATAACATATAGCATAGTCGATATCAAACATATTGTTGCGACGTGATGTGGTGATAGTCGCATAGATGTTTACTGATATATGCAGTATTGTGTCTTGTGGCGGTTATATGGGTGAGCCGCGTCTGAGTCGATGAGACTTATGGTTCTGCTTGACGGAGATTTTGCAGGTGTAGATGTCTGCATTATACACAATGCACAGGGAGAAAGAGGGAAAGAACGAACATAACTTTATTCTTTATTACGCTCAATAAAACAACATAAAAAAAACAATTAACAATAATAAGTATTAAAATTTATATTGGATTGCAGCAACGAAAAGGACCCGACTCAGCATTATGCTACAGCAGAATTGCCGCACCGCTGTTATTCTGTCGATGCCACTAATATGAAACCTACGAGTAGCTGTCAGATGGTTATTTAACACGTCAAATCGCACACGTCATGTTTTTCAATTTGAACAATAGTAAAAAAGAAAACAGAACGTTATTACGGACTTTATTCCGTAAGATGTTTTGAAGCTGTCAGGCTGAAATAGATAGGGTTTTTTGATTTCAGTAAGAGTGAAAAGAAAAGAGCGCATAGTTCACGCGCGGGTAAGTAGTTAAGCGCGGGATACCTTTATGCATCCATTCTCGATTAGGAATCAACATGAAGGTATATTGCCATGTCTACAAAATAACAATTTACTACTCTGTCAATAATTGGGTTTCTAGTTCGCATACTATATATATTTTTTATTACCATTTGTATCATTTTATTTGCAATACAATGTTTGAAGAAAAGTGCTGAATTTCGTTTTAATAAAAAAAAGTTACTTTAACTTCTGTAAGGCTTTGATAATGTTTTCCTTTGTTCTTTAATGTGACGGTTTTAATGGATCCTTCTGTTATCAGTATTTCATTCAGGATTTTATACAACATTCAGCATTTATCGAGCAGAGATTAATTGAATTTATCCGTTCAATAGCAACGTGAACTGCGTTCTAATAATTTTAAGTCACTAATATTAAGTAAATATAAAATTACTATCAATTTGCGTGACTAATAACATAGATTTTTTATATTTATTATATTGCTGCGCTAATGCTGCTCTGATTTAGTTTAAATATTACATACTTAAAATATTACTTAGGAAGAAAAAATTGTAGTGGTATGAAGATAAAATAAAGACCTTCAAATTCCATGTAATAAATTACTACTCTTATTACAAAACCGTTGTAACTCGGAAAGAAATTTTTGCCAGAATCGATGAAAAACTAATTCCTTACAATGACTTAAAAAGTCAGTAAAAAATGTCTCTCGACCCTATTTGTTGGCTGCTTATTTAAATTGTTTAAAATTGTTTTGGTGGCGTGTAGATAATACAAGTATAATACGCAAAAAAGATTGTATCTAATTTTTTGATTTACTTTAAGTTACAATAGTTTTTTAGCAGTGTTTTTACCGACGTTCTTAGTCAAAAGGGGTTTTGCCTGATTTGAAGTTCGGACTATCGGTCAAAACTCATAAAAATTAAGGAAAAAAATTACCAGAAAAACCATCAAAAACTTTCATAAAACTATTGTTAAGGTAACGCTTTAAGTGCTTTTCTTTTCTACTGGTTAGTCCAAAATTCCTGGTTGAAACTTAAGGGGATGAATTTTCTGCTTAAATATAACAACTATTTCTAGGGGACAAACATCAGAATTTCAAAAAAAAAATCACTTTCGCACACAAATTGTTGGCCTATCTGTGACGGTTTGTATAAGTTAGGATCAAGTTGTGTAACTCTTTCGGATACTCGTATCAACCAGCCTAATGAAGAGTGTGACGAGGGAACCGTGTTTGTGCATTCCTTCTAGCATTATTTGGGCATGTACTTCAGCACCAAGCAGAATATCTATCGTTCCTGGTTTTAAGAATTCTGAACTATCAAGTTGTAAAGAATTTAATATAGGTCAATAAACTTAAGTAAATTCTTGTGCAGGAAACATAGAAGTAAGTACTGAAGTAAGTAATACGTAAGCAATTAGTGATGATCTGATTTGTGTATCACTTATCTCCAACAGAGTGAAATCTTAACTGGACCATATAATTTGTTGTAATTGATGCAGTATCAGTTATTCCTGTGACATTTCTAATAATAACTCGCTCGTGCTGAGTAATTGTGCTGCATGTTCAGTGAGGTAACTTGTGAACCTTGGTCAACAAGAGCTCTCATAATGTATGAAGTTCCATCTTTAGAATGGACACCAATCTTCTTAGCAGGTGCAAGAAGAACTTGTTTATTCGGTACTTCGGCCTTCATGCTAACAACTTCCATATTATCGCACTGTACATCTTCAGCTGTTAAAACTGTGGTATTCGGATAATATAGTAACGTGTCATGTATACGACTACATTTCTTACAGGTTATGTTTTGTCTACGCTGAGAAACCGAGTGACCTTTAACCAAGCATTTTCAAATTTCAAGCTGTGTCAAACCTGTACAATGACAAATAGAGTGATGTGACTTACAGAACGTGCATTCTGTATCTACTTCAGCTATGAAAGTTTTGAGTGAGTCGTTTTTCTTGTGCTGATATGAGACTGTACTATATCATGTCCTTCATGTGTATATCTTTTGTGCGTGATTTGACATGACAAAATCTCCATCGCTCTGAATCTACCTTCTAAATATTTATTGAACTTAAGAACTTAACTGCTGTTCCCAGTACTTGTGAGTATCTGCGTCTAGTTTAGATACCATAATGAACATTGTTATAACATCCCATACATCTGTGTTTTGTAAATGTTTTACCACTCAGGTATTCCTTTGTCGTATCCAATAACTCCTTTAAATCTTTAGAACATACCTTACGAAACTGAACCTGAAGAGATTAGTAACTGGTGATGAAAAGTGGATCACCTATGACAAGAACGAGCGGAAAAGGTCGTGGTCAAAGGTCGGTCAGGTTTCACAGACTGTGCCACAACCCCGGGTTAACTCGCAATAAGGTGACGCTGTGCGTATGGTGGGATTGGAAGGGCCATTGTTCACTATGAGCTTTTACCGCCTGGCAGAACCATCGATTCGGATCTCTACTGCCAACAACTGATGAGAATAAAGTAATAAGTTGAAAGAATTGATCGATAGATAGTGTTTAGTCTTAAATCACGAAAACGCCAGATCACACACATCTTTAGCCACTCAGCAAAAATTAAGAGAGTTTGGCTGACCTTCAGATTTCCACCTGTTTCAGTCTGTTCAGAATTCTTTAGGTAGTGCCAGGTTAACCTTAACAGAGGACTACCAAAACTACTTGTCGCGTTTATTTGCTCAGAAGTCCCAAAATTTCTACAGCAACGCGATCATGCCACTACCTTAAAGATAGCAAAAAGTCACCGAACAAAATAGCACATATATACTGTAATTAAATGTAAATAAACTTTGAAAAAAAAAAGTCTTGAGTTTTCATATAAAATGCGAAGAAACTTTTTCCCCAACCTATTATACGATGACAACTTTCAATTCAAAAAAATAAACATGATATAGCAATTGCGACAACACTTCATATCTGTTTATGAAATAATGTTTAGTTGCATATTAAGAAAATTTTAATTAAAAGTCTTAACAGTCACTTATACGTTACAGATTTATGATTTGAATACTTAATAAAGGTTTCCGAGTGAGTCTTTTTAATTGCAATATAACCTGAGGAATCAGACTACAAAACTATTTTGTTCTTTTCTTATGTCCTCGCGTGTCGGAAATTTAATGTATTATCAATGTAAAACAGATATTGCACTACTGACCTAATAAATAATCCTGTGTGAAGTTGCTGTTTACTTAGGTCACACTAGTCACCAATACTCATTTGTGTGTTATTTGTTGCATAAAATCTTAATGTTTCTAATAGTAACTCGCTATATATATCGCTAATAAATATCTATTTTCTTCTTTAAGTCAACATTTTTATACAGAAGCAAAGTTGAACCTCATAAACATAATTAAAAATGAGTTCGAGATAACTTGCAAACTTTTTCGAAGTACGAAAATCTATTTTTGGGTACTTAAATCCAATTGCTATATTGGTTTGCTAGTAGCATATCCTCTTATATGTTTAACCATTGATAAGCAATTAACAACAGATTAATCATTCCAGTGATAACTGTTCGCTAACTACGAATAGGTAGAGAAAGCTTTCTTGACAACTTTGAATAATGATATATTTCATAACAAATATCTTCTTATTATGAAAAATATGATAATATATACCTATAAAATGCTTTGTGGGTGGGGCCGTAAGAGAATTCATTACCCTATCTCATAGCTAACAATCACGTCTACCCTAAAAATGATGGGCCGATCTCTATTACCGTCATAATATGCAATATTATAGAGAGTATATTGAGTAGCCAGCTTATAGCGTACCTTGAAGGTTATCTCTTCCCTTTCAGTGATCGTGGAATTTGCTTATATTTAGAAACATGTTTTTTCACATTTTTAACTATAAGTAGAACTGAATGATCTGTTAAGTTAGCTTTCATCGCTCAGTAACACTAATTAACTACTAATGTTTCAATTTTATTGGAGACATTTACATAGAAATTTTACACAAAGTTTTGATTTTATTAACGCTCCCCAACGGTATTAAATCAGAAGCATAAAATCGAGATATTGAGTTTTGATATTTCAGTTTCTTGAAAGAAATTGTTTGCAATACGAACGAGGGAATGGAATATTTGAATTGAACCAGGAATGGAATAAAGGCAATGTTTTCATGGGAGAATAAAGAGTTTTCCGATATGCTGTCTCATATTCAAACAAATGATACATCCAGCTAATGACAATATCAGCGATAATCGACATGAGTTTGCGTTTATGAAAACGACCGGTAACGCAAAAACAGCTGAGCAAGGGTCTATTCGACATGCAGTAAGTGTTCAGATCTCTTACATGAGAAATTGTGTGCTTAAGTTAAAAAGAGTACGTCCAGATGATGATAATCCAGTAATACACAAAATACACATACGTTCACAAATACATGTAAAGGATAGTATACTTACCGTAGATGTTCAGAAAAATAATTGTGTATGTTTCCTTTTTGAATCGGAATTAACTACTGCGATGTTATAGTTCTATCGTACAAAGAGCGTATCTAGTAAAGATTGTTGCGTAATGCGAAACAATATAAAATATATAAAAGTATATTTTATATCCTTTGAAATTAAAAGTCGAGTGGAATTAAAAAAATACGTATTGTAACAGTCTATAAATGTCCTATTGCTGAATAAAGGCCTCTTCTTCTTTGGAGACTGTTTTGCAGTCGGGTATAATTCGCCACGTTGCCACGGTACCGGTTGGCTGACTTCATATGTCCTCGAATATACTTTCATTCTTGAAACATGAAGGTTTTTCTTCACAATATTTGCCATTACCGTTGAGCACGTGGTAAATTATAAACATAAAATTGTAATTAACGATTTTAGTGAACCGAAGTTACTCGCATACTATGAAATTTAATGTTAGCACCAGGCTCATGAACTGCCATGGCTATTAAATTAATAATTTTTTTTGCTTATCAAAAAAAAAACAAACAACAAAAAATCCATTTTTTTTATTGGATGAAGTGACGAAATGACCAAAGCACTCACCTGATGGTAAGCGCAACGTCTGCTCATAATAAATGCTGTATCGTCCAGAACATTTCTGTGTGATACCACACTGCGCCTATCACCCTGACTCCAGTACTTAAGTATCATATGTCCAGTGGTTACACTAGTTCTCAGTGCCCTTCGAACCGAAGCATAGTTATGTTTCACGGCAGAATAACTGGCTCTGCTGTGGTAGGTACCAAGACAAATTCTTGCATAGGAATCCTACCACCAATGAAAATTGTACAGCAACCTGGCATGTATGAGCAAGTTTGTATGATTTTGACTTGCGCAACTGATATTGTGTTCGGTGTCGGAATAAAGATTTACCTACGGAAGTGGCTCAGAATCGTTTTGGTAATTATGCGCCGCAGTGTTCAGCAGTTGATTTGCGATTACAGCCCCATGATGATTGTGCGGTTAAGTGTTTCGTTTATATATCTACCGAGGTACTATTTTATACAATCATTGTACAGACAGACAAACACAATATCTTTATAAGACAAAAGATGCTTGTTAAGGCTAGTATGCTCGAGTTAGCGATGCACTTACGAGATGTATACACTAATTTGACCAGGGTGAGGCAATCTGTGGCGCAAGCCTATTGTTTAAAAGTAGACTTGTGTATTAAGGATCAAAAAGTACTTGTCATTTAATTATACTCATTACCACAAATACTACGCTAGAAATAAAATAACAATAGATTTGCGAATTAATTAACTTATTATGCTAAATTAGAAAATACTTCAGTGTAAATCAATGCAATCAGCGTAATTATTATACAGCTGTTAATTTTAAATTACGTGTTTCAAATGTAAATTGTACGAATATTGAAATTGGGAATTGATAAATAATTGTCTACACATTGATTAACTGTACTTTTACTAACTGAGTCGGTAGTACAGAAATTTGTTGAAAGTATCCGTCTAATAAATATTTCTTAACTATTAATAAGTTTTATTAACTGTTAACAAATAAGGCATTTTAAATACATTTTTCAAAATTAAAGATCAATAAATGATTAAATAGTTACTAATAAGTCGTATTTACAAATGAAAAATATTTGTTAATAGGGAAAAGTATTTGAATGAACATAGTAAATCCAATGTACTTAACAATTTAAATTAAAAGGTTTATGAATTTAACTGTAAAAACAGGAAGTATGTAATGAAATTTATAAAGGGCATATTGAGAGTCCATGAGTCCATATCTATAACACTCTCAGTAACTTTTTCACCTATGAATGATTAACGGAAACTTGTTAGTTGGTGAGACAAACTCGATCGTAAATACATAATACTTAGAGTCAGTTACTCACATCCAAGATGGCTATTATAAAAACTTGTCTGATCGCTGATTTATAATGATTAAGAAGGCTATATACATCATTGCAATGGTTGGTGGAGCATTATACGTCGACCGACCATGCGGTTGGTAGCTGGACGATCACACTTTATATTATAATTATTGTAACCGGCCTAACAAAATTAAAGTCTAGAATAATCCAAAGTAAAAATCAAATAATTTTCCTGTTCACTATATTTTTTATATTTAAATGCAATTAGTCACACTAACAATTGCGCAGGAGATTTTTTAGTGCCACAAGTAAACGCGCAGACATAGAATCACTCACACTTATCAACCTTCCCGCGCCCGATGTAACGGTTATGCGATAAGGTCGGAGGTAACACGAGGACAATCAACACAATCAGATCCGAAAACAAATGCCTTTTGTTTTTGCACAAATGCTGGCCTTGGCTGGGATTCGAACCCAGGAACTGCGGCGTAGAAGTCAAGTACCCTAACTACTAGGCGAAAAATTTCCCGATGTGTTGTGATATTGTATATTCATACATATAGAAAAATATTATTATCTATTTTCTTGTAACGTCATTTATACAATTTTCCTATATTGTACAAAAATTGTCTATAGGCAAATACTAATATCCATGCGGCTAACGTAGGAAATAAACTTACTAATGCCATACTATAATTTTAAAGCCAATAGACAACGTATCGGTTTAATATTTTTGTATTCAAAGTTCACTTTGCGAAATTTTGCAACATCAGTGAGAGAAGCTAACTAGTTTTCTTGTAAATTTCTTGATAAAACTCGGGGACATAGAATATTGATTAACTGTCGCTGAGAGGAAAATACTTACTGAAGCTGAAAATGTTTTAACATTTCCTCTACAAAAAAAATAAAAAGTTCATTGGTAATTGACGATTTATTGCTGTAGAAAGTCGGGATACGCCTTGTTTACTATAATGTGTATATATAATAATATTCAAATTTTCTTGAATACTTGACTGTTGAAACTGTCGGAACCTTGGGTGAAAGGACTTAAATACTTGGTTTAATAGGAGTTTAAATAATTAAGTCATCCAATATACTGAATACTAGCAAATTCATACTAATATTATTAATTCTAAAGTAACTCTCTCTGTCACTATGTATGTTTGTTACCTTTTTACGGCTCAATCGCTGAACCGATCTTGACGAAATTCGCCACAGAGTTAGCTTGCATCCTAGAAACGGACATATGATACTTTTTATTAAGAATCATCAAAGAGTTTCCACGTGAGGTCCACGCGGACGAAGTCGCGGGCATCAGCTTGTAATTTATTAATACCTTCGCCTTATTATAATAAAAATACTCCACATTATTATACACCTCGTATACATACATACAAACATAAATACAAACCCCTTATAAAATGGGAAAAAGACGTGACTATATATTCATATCTAGTCACGTCTTTTTCCCATATAGTCCATATAGATACTAGATGTAGTATATATTTCAACCAAATATTCGCCCTGTCAATCAAATAGTCTCCGGACGCGTTTAGATTGCCATCGAATATTCTAGGGCACCGAGAAAATTCTAAAAAAATCCAGATATACAATGTTCGTATTAAATCTAGAAACTTCGTTATTCATTATAACTAATATACCGTTAGCGCAACTGCGTTATTCGTTAAGGAGAAGATATTACGTTGTAGAAACACAAAAATTTGTTAAGGGGAAAACAACGTTCTAGAAACTTCTTTATTTGTTAGGGGGAAGATGTAACGTACTAGAATGGTCGCAACACTACCCTCCTTTTAGAGAGGTTTGTCACGAGCATCATCACTTTCGTGGTACCGCGCCAGACAGTCGATATGTACAATTTTACAATTTTCTTTTGTTGAGCGCTGTATAAGTCACATCGTTGATACGAGTCACTATTTAGTAGGGGCCTTCCCATCGAAGTTGGAGCTTCAGTGATTTTTCCATTTGTCGCACTTGGTTATGAATCCAGACCATTTCCCTTCGTTGAAACCTTGTTGGCTTTTCTGTCATATCTAGTCTTCATTATTTCACTGAATTGCCGAGCATTATCTCGCTCTAAATCTACCGGTAGCCTTAACTCTCGGCCGAACATAGCACAGGCTGGTGTTTTTAATACTTTCAGGTTCTGCTGATCAGTAGGCAAGCAGGAACAATGGTATATGCTGATCCCAGTCTCTCTGATGCGCATCTATCAGCTTGGTCAAGTGTTGTTCTAGTGTCTCATTAAACCTTTTAATCATTTCGTCTGATTGAGGATGGTATGCCGTAGTGCTGGTCTAATGTATTCCCAAAGATTTAAATACCGCCTGGAAGCTGCAATAGTATTGCAAATACTTCGGGTCATTTTGTAATTCATCACAACCATGAAGTACTTGTTGTCTTCATTTGCTACCGGGAATTATCGAGCAATATCCACAGCAATTCTTTTCCATGGTGCTTCAACATTGTAAAGTTTCATTTCAACCCTGCTTCTGTTTCGAGATCCTTTTACTGAAGTGCACGTGGAGCATTTGCGGTACTAATCTTCCATGTTCCTTTACATGACAATGTAACCAATAAAAATGTTACCTCAACTTTACTAATGTTTTCTTGGTTCCCAGATGTCCACCAGAAGTACCATCGCGTATAATTCGTAGTACCTCTTTTCTAATAGCTCGTGGTACCACTAACTGTAAGTCGGTAGCTGGAACGTACCAAATGGATTTTCCCATTTCCGATAGAGATGTCGTTTTGTAGGATGAGGCTCTCCCATTGAGCCCAGTAGCTTATAGTTGTGGCTTTTTTCGGTGCTACTTCATTTCAATGAGGTTTTCTCTCATTGAAATGAAATTTAAAAAAAAAATCCTCGCTTTTTCACTTTATGACGAGCATTAGGTCACAGCCTTCTTTTTGAGCGTTTTTACTCGGTCGCTTGGCCATTCATCACTCAAAGAAGTGATTCCTACACTTAAATCTCCTTTACCTTCTGCCTCTGCTTGCAGCCGCCCGCGCGAATTTTTCCATTTCGATGTTTTATAGTGAAGTCGAATTTCTGCGGCTGTTTTGTCCATTGCGCCACTTGTTCTTCTGTATTTTTAAACTGCAACATCCATTTTAACGCTGCATGGTCCGTGTGAAGATGGAATGGTTGTCTCGGAAGATACTTGTTAAAGTGCTCTACGGTTTTAATAATAATAATCATTTATTTATAAATTAAGATGACAGAGTTCCATTACATAATTATTAAAATAAAATATAAATACTTAATCTTATAATATTTTGTACATGTTGTAATTTTTTATCATCCAAAGGAAAATAAGTATATTAACTGTATAAACTGTATTATATTTTAAACACCAATAAATTCGACTATTTTCTAAATATGTCACTGTAGGAGCAATTGCAACGGAGAGTTTAATGAGGAGAGGCGATGTAAGACCCCCCTGCCTCACCCCATACGGAAGGTGAAATACCTGAGAGTATGCATCACGCCACTTTACCAAATTAATTTGGCTACTGTACCATGTAATCAATATATTAATAGATATCGAAGGCACTCCCACCTCACGCAACTTCCTCCACAGTAAATCATAACTAACCCTGTCGAAAGCCCTGCTAATGTCTAAAAACATGCATAAATATTAGTTTTGCGTTTATTATAGTAATTAACAGTTTGTGGAAAGAAATAATGCGGCATCAGGAGAACTCCCTTTTTAAAAGCCGAATTGCGTATCGCTGATTGGAATAAATTTGGAAATAATACCTAATAATATAGTGTCGGATAGCTTTGCGCAAGCCATAGTGATAGATATCGGCCGATAGTTACAACTGTCAGAAAAACTACTCGATTAACTTTTAACGACACGGCTTATTACCGTTTTTATCATTAGTGACGGCAAGTGTGCGTGTTTTAGACAAGCATTGAATACTATTGGTAAGAAAACCACTACCCACGGACCGCCAAATCGAAGATGTTCGACGCTTATATTATCATGTCCTGCTGCCTGCCTTTAACAACGGCAAGAAGTTCTTTTCTTGTACACAGTATTTTTTTCGGAATTCGACAACGCTTTGCTAAAATAAGCAATATCAACCTCATGTTAACAATGCTTCTGCGAGAATATTCCACCTATAGCTTTATTACTGGCGTCGGTATCCACAATAAACTTTCCTTCTCGTTTTGGGTATCCAAGTACAGGTGTCTCACAAAGCCGTTTTTCTAGTTCAGCGAAAGAACTTTCACACGAACTGTCCCAGCACAAGGTTCGTTTTTCGGTCGTACGTTTGCCAGTAAACAGATTTCAAATCTAAGGTTGTTAACCATTTCGTGTCTGATCGTAAGCAAAGTATTGTCTATACGTGGTCACGGGTAACTAACTTTCTTTGTTACTTCGATGAGCCATCGGTAGTCTTTGCAAAATCGTGTGCTTCCGTCGTTATTTCTAACTAAGACTACTGGAGAGCACAATGGACTAGAAGACGATTCAATGACCCCATATCTCTTCATCTCATCCAGCATACCCTGAACTTCCAAAATACTTAAGGAATGGTTGATGAGTAAATGTTTGTAGAACCTGCAAGAATATTTTTCCAGAACTCCATCACATAATGTTAAAGTAATTGTTAATATTTTATAATCTACTATTTCTTATTGTACGTCCGAAATGGACAAACTGTTGATACCAAATCTTATTCATTTGTAACATCAATTGTAGACAGTTTTGACAATATATGAATATCTTTTCTTATCTTATCTTCCATCTCTCTTGTAATAGGTATTCGTCAAGCTCTCTGACGAATTAGTGTCTGAGTACCCGTATTTATTTTATGCTTCACGAGAAAGGTTCTTCCTTTTTAATGGAGAAAAAATCCGAGTAACCTGCAATCGCTTGGTTTGAACAATTTAATCAAATGTCAATTCCCTCTTATCCATCTAACAAGATTTTTAACTCCGGATGTGGCAATGGATCTTCTGCTGGTGTATACTGCATTTTATTCATCTTGCGATACCTCTATCGGAGACTAAAGTTCGTGTTACCAAATAGTTTCGAATGAAACCCATATCTTTGATCAAAACACTCCCTTGAAACTTTACTGAAGGAACGGGTAGTTTACGGGCACTAACACAACATGATATAATTACGAAATATTCGTTTTTACTGCGATCCCGAATCGAGTGAAGCACGGCGGTGCGGCACAACACGGGAACGGGACGCCTACGCCCCGCACCCCTTTCCACGTTGTCACAAATACATATACTGCGTGCGGAGTTATTGTAAAAGATATTTACTTGTATGTGCCTCTAAACCAAGAAGATATTTATTTTTGCTTTGGAAGGTGCAGGTGGCTCGTATCTTCTTTACCTATATTATAGGTATTTTAATATATGTATCTGTACTTATGTAATTACTAATAATTATTTATAAATATAATTATATTTATTATTATATTATTGGAATGCCACAGGGCAGGATAATGCATCCTAGCATATCCTGAGTGGCGGTCTCTTTCAGAGCATTGCACCATGAAAAGATAGATTTTAAATATATTTTTTTCCTTGTGTTATCTGTTTTAATTTTTTCTGTTTTAATATATATATTCCATGTCTACATTGAAAGAAATCATGCATAAATTAGAAGATGGGAATTCTAAAATACCTGTCTGTCACAGATGCAAATTGCGCAGAAAATGTTTCATTTAATGAGACAGTTGAGAGGCGAAAGGTATCTTAGCTTAATTACTGATGAACTTTCTACAATATAAGATATATATAAGAGCCGCAGTTTTTTTATTCAGATTTTCCAGTAAGATGCTGCTGCTCATCTTCTAGTTTTCATTTTTCCTCTGTCAATTTTTACGAAGTCCACGGGATGAGATGGGGTGGTAGATTCTCTAAAGCCGCCACCACACGGTTCCATTCGTGCCGGCACTTCTATAATTATTCTGCAATTTTTAGTGTTGATTTACCACGTGCTCAGGAGTGAAGGAATAACATCGTGAGAAAACCAGCTGTGTCTGAGAAATAAAAATAATTCGACGACATGTGAAGTCCGCCAACCCGCACTGGAGCAACGTGGTGGACTCCACCAGGCTCCAGAGCCCTCTCAGAAAGGCCTGTGTTCAACATGGGGACATTCATACATGTAACTTTAGTTTTTTTCTACAATCTGATATTAAACAGATAAAACTTTGAAATTGCTTCCGTCTAGTTTTTAAACAATTGGAAGCACCAAAAAACTTTTCATTGGAAAGTTCTATGTAGTACCGCAGTGCGCTTGACACCAAGAAACATCAGTTCTTTGTTCATACATACATACATAAGATCACGACTGTATTCCATAAGGGGTAGTCAGAGACTGGGCACTCACTGCAAAAACAAAAAAAACAAAAAAGAGCCGTTGAGCCGTGGTAGCTCAGGGGCTAGGCGCTCGCTTTAAATTTCATAGTACGCTAGTGACCAGGGTTCGATTCCCGGTGCCGGCACCAAATAAAATTGTTAATTGCAATTTTAAGTGCTATATACCACGTGCTCGGCAGTGAAGGAAAACATCGTGAGGAAACCTGCATGTCTGAGCAATGTAAAATATTTCGAAGACATGTGTAGTCCGCCAACCCGTATTGAAGCAGCGTGGCGAATTCTTCCTAGCTCCAAACTCTCTCAGAAATGAGAGGAGGCCTGTGCTCAGCAGTGGGACATTTATAGGCTGAAACTTTACTTTTTTTACTGCTTGATTTCACACCACTGATTGCTTGCAGCATAGACGAATTCCTGCATGAAATCGGCATATAAATCCGGCCACTAGTGTGTCTGTTATCTTCATTAACGGCCTGACAGTTCGTAACGGTGTTTAACAGTTCACTAATTTGTCCGTCTATCTAATACGTCTAAAACGCGGTAGATTTTGACAATCGCCACGTTAGCAGTATAGCACGCTCACTGAGCGTGCTATACTGTTCCCGGAATTCTGCCATAATGTATATGGTTGGAAAATCCTAGGTAAGTGGTTCACTATTCACATTAAAATGATACCTTTACCATCCAGTAGTTTGCAAAAATATTTTCGGAATAATTTTGGAGATACTGTATAAAATAGTAAGGAATAATTTTTAAGTAGGCTATTATTAATATGATAAAGTCATATTAGTAAATAAAAGTAAATAAAATGGCGCTAAATTTGTCTTACATCCAAAGAATTCTATTGAAAAATGTGGGAATTATTAGTACTAACAACTACTGCTATACTGTCTACTTTCATAATATACTTAATGTAAGTGGTTAGTTTCAGAAACTTTCAGTATGCCCTTAATTTTATCTTAATTAATTTTATCTATATTTCGCAACGTGAAATAATGTGGTGTCATTTATATTATCGGACTTTAAAGTAAAACTTACGAAGTTTGTTGTAATGTTACTTAAATTTTTTAATTTTTAGGATAACGAATAAACTGCAAGGAGTATGCGAACGCTTGTTTTGAATAAAATTATGTCTTATTCTTTACATTGTTCGTAACAGAGGTAAGTTAATTTGAATAAAAACGTTTCATTGCGATTTAATGGGAAGTTTGAGATTTCGAGAGTTATAGTTAGTAGTTGTTTGGTCTGTTTAAATGATTTGAAAATCTGCAATTACTTACTTCCAGTATCTTCTGTTGTAATTTTTGTAACATTATATAGTGAATACCTATGATAATTCTGCCCAGAACTGATGTATATGGTCAACACAAGATGACCATATAGTCTTCTTGTGCTTCGAAACTGTTTTTTTTACCAACTTAATGACTACTTTGGGTAAACAGTAAAATAAATCACCACTCCCCTGGATCCTGTTTCCCTGGATCCTGAATTGAAAGTCATAATAATCTAATTCTGAATAATTAAGAAATACTCACCGAAGTCTACTGGTTGCTCAAAGGCCGACCACTCGCCTTAAGTTTCATTGTACGCTTTGCACTGGAGCAACCTAGTACTACTCTTTTCGGCCAAAAAAACCTTCTCTAAAATAAGAGAGATCTTTACACAACAGTGAGTCATTTATAGACTGCAGGAATCTGTCTAGGTAGGTACCACACCAGGGCCAGTTATTCTGCCGTGAAGAAGTAGTGTGCAAACATTACTGTGTTTGAAGGCCACTGTGAGCGAGCGTAATCACTGGACATATGAGACTTAAGAACTAATGTCTCAGGATGACGGGCGCAGTGTTTTGTCACACAGAAATTTTCTGGGTGACATATGGGTAGACGTTGCACTTTACATCAGGTGAACGTTTTGCTTGTTTGGTCGCTCAATAAAAAAAAAATTGTGTTTAACGTCTTCTGGAGAATATGATAAAATTCAGTACATGAAATGAAGTCGAACAGTTTTGCGCAATATTAGATCATATTGACTAATACATAATTAAGTAGGTTTGGTTGATTTGAATAGGTCTAGGACCTTATGTTTTGGTGTTAACTCAAATATTAACTAATTATTTCATTGTTCTTCTTTTTAAGATAACATTCATATTTTATCTTGTTTAAGTGCGTTGAAAGTTCGGTTATCTTAACATTTTAGCATTTTCCTCGGTAAAGCCCTTTTGAAGTTTATCTTTAAGAGTTTTGATAAAGTTAACCTAGTTACACAAAGAAAGATATATATAATAGCCCCACCGAAAGTTTTTGTAACAGAAAATAGAAATAATTTATATAACTTTTTTCTTATTTATACATGTTGATAAGTTAACAAAGATGAATATTATTTAATTCATTAACAATTAAAAAAAAGGACATAATTTTACTAACACTGCAGAAATTCACCTTATGTAATATAGGACAGAAACAAAGTTAATTTGAAGTTTATATCTGCAGTTGTTATCACACATCATTTTTATATACATATTATCATCATCATCATCATCACTTCAGCTAATCACCAGTCCACTGCTGAACATAGGCCTCCCACATAGATTGCCACAAAAGTTTGTAGTCCTCATTTTGGGGGGATTTGCCATAGTTGCCACGCTTGGCAAGCGGGTTGGCATCCGCAGTTTATTTATTATGATGTTCCAGGAAGATGCTGCTGCTCTTCTTCTGGTTTTAATTTTCCTTCTTTCGACTTTTACGACACCCATGGGATGAGATGGGGTGGTAGATTCTTTCAAGCCGCTACCACTATACATATATAAAGAGCCGTGGAAGCTCAGGGGCTAGGCGCTCGCTTTAAATTTCATCCTGATAGTATGCGAGTGACCTTGGTGCGAACCCCGGTGCCGGCACCACTAAAATTGTTAATTGCAATTTTAAGTGTTGACGTGCTCGGCGGTGAAGGAAAACATCGTGAGATGCATGCCTGAGAAATAAAAAATATTTCGAAGACATTTGCAGTCCACCAACCCGCATTGGAGCAGCGTGGCGGATTCTGCCTAGCTCCAAAACCCTCTCAGTAATGAGAGGAGGCCTGTTCTCAGCAGTGGGACATTGATAGGCTGAAACTTTACTTTTTTTACTTTTATATACATACCATCACGTCTTTTTCCTGTATAAGGGGTAGGCTGAGACCACACCCGTAGGTCACTTTTCGCCCCTGCGGGAACTGAGACTTGAGGCGTGACGAACCACGTCGCCGCCATTTTGGTCCAAAAATTCAAAATGTCAAAAAATTCTTACTCCCCACTGCGTTCCTACGAGCAGTATAGAGACAGCATTGCATTAGTCGCCTCTTACGACACCTCGGTAGGAAAGAGGTAGGTTACGGCTATTTTATTTATAAGAATAGTAATTGTATTTACAATAATAATATATTTGTTTTACAAACACCCGTTTAGTAAATAAACTGTTTATGAAACAAGTATAATTCTTAAAAATAATAAAATTTTGTTAAAAGTCACTCGACGACTGATCCGTTGAAATTAAATCATATTTTTCAAATACGTATTGTATTCTACAACGACCTCTCTTTTCACTATGTATAACAAAAGTAAAGTTACAACCTGTAAATGTCTACTGCTGAGAACAGGCCTCCTCTCATTTCTGATAGGGTTTTTGGAGCCGGGAAGAGCCCGCCACGCGGCTCCAGTGCGGGTTAGCGGACTTCACATGCCTTCATATTTTTATTCATCGGACATGCAGGTTTACTCACGAAATTTTCCTTCACTAGTGATCACTTGGTAAATCAGCACTTACAATAGCTAATGCGTTTTAAGTGCTGATTAACCATGTGCCACAAACGGACTGCACATTTTATTTTGTCACAAATTTGTCCATTTTTATGGCCCAATTTGCAGTGACCACACGCTGTTTCATAGTTCAGTGTTAATAATACTTGCGGCACATTAGTAATTGTTTTCTTCTCACTTACACACAACTTACTTTTACTGGTGGTAGGATTCCTATGCAGGAATTCGTCTAGGTAGGTACCACCCCAGTGCCAGTCATTCTGCCGTGAAGCAGTAGTGTGCAAACATTACTGTGTTTCGGTTTGAATGGCACTGTGAGCTAGCGTAATCACTGGGAATATGAGACGCATTGTGGTGTCACACTGTTCTGGGTGACATAGCATTTGTTATAGGCAGACGTTGCACTTACCATCAGGTGAACGCTTTGCTCGTTCCGTCACTTTCATTAAATAAAAAAAAAACTTAACTAATTAACACATCTGCGTTTTGTGCTACTTTCACAGAATAGACACTGGTCTATAGTGTCTGTATATCTATCCCCATCGGCAGTAGCTTACATTTTTCATTGGCACAACATTCGCCAAACTGCTATAATGACCTCATAAGCATTAGCCGATAGGTGTTCGACAGAGTAGAATAGCACCTACCTCTTTAATACCGAGATGTAGTAAGAGGCCACTAAGGTGTTGTACGGTCAGCCTTTATACGTGCAGAATAATACCATAATATGCAAACTAAAATAATACCAAAAGACTCGTACCAAAATGTCGGTAACCTGGATGGCTACCCATCAGGCCTTGTTTCCCGCAAAGGCGGAATGTGGGTTTTGGGTGCGGTATCTGCCTACCCCTTATTTAATCGCTTTTGATCACACAAAGGGCAATCAATTAAAGAAATTACAGAGCGTACAAAATCGATTCTTGCGAACTGCCACCGGAGCCGGCTGGTATCAACGTAGACCTTCACAGCGACTGTGAAATGCCCTTAATCTCTGAACACTTCAGAGCATTATCACGGCGGTTTTTCGAAAAAGCCGCGGTTCATCCAAACCCGCTGGTGGTTAAAGCAACAAATTACCGACCAAATAGAAACGCGACCGAACGCAAACGTCGCCCGCGAAACGTGCTAGTCGACTCTCAGCTCTTCCTGACCGAGATACGGTCATTCACGATCCACTACTACTGGCTACACTGTACACACAGTCAATAGCTATAATATAACACGCACCATGACGCGCGACCGCCGTAGAAAGCGGCGCGCAATAGTCAATAATCACACCGCGTACACACGATTCACCCGTGTTCCGGCGGTTCTCACTGCCCAGAGTTACCGACACACAAGTCGACAGCCCAAATGGAGGCCCGCAGCCTCCCTTGACGGTCATTAGATGACTTAAAATCATTTTAAAGATATTAGAAATCGCGCAAGCACGCAGCGAACGAGACAGTCCGCATTTCGAGGTTTTTGTAGGAGATTATTTATGTATTTATGTTTGGGTCAAACTAAACCTGGCACGCAGGCCCCTGGCCCGTGAGCACAGTATCCGATGAAGCTGTAAAAGCTAAAAAAGGCTAACAGCAATTACATCACCGAAATTATATATACCCCTTATTTGATAAAAGGGGTGACTGTATTGTATGTAAACAATAGCAAATCGAAGGTGAGTGCTGTATGTATAATTAAAGAAATTGAATTCCTGTCTCACTGCATGTCAATTTTATCCTAAAATTAACATTAAAACTATTTATTTAAAAGCCTCGGTGACCTTGTACAACTTGGTACTGTTATATACAGTTTCTTTCTAAAAAACTTGGATGAAAGTTTATCTGGTCGTCCAACGCGGGTGAAACAAAAATAAAAGTGTTTAGGAAAACACAATTGTTACGAAAAAAGTTTCATTTAGCGTTGCTGGTTTATGTCTTCTGTTGGTTATAATTTAAGTAAGGGTAACAAACCAGTACACAGTCGGAATGATGCTCAGTTTTAGTTATTTACTGTGACCCGGCAACACATTCATGTTCAATGAAGAATTCAAATGTGGCGGGTAGTTAGGAACTGTGTAGTAAAACAGCTAAATTATATAAATGCAGGTAACGGATTGAGCGCATGTATGATGACTTTTTTGTAAAGGAATATGTTAATTTGTGACTGAATACTGACCTTTTTTTATTTTATGAAAGAAACCAAAATATGCAAAAGCCATGTATGATTGGCATAACAACTCTCCTAAAATGTAATAAAATATGATTACTACAGAAAACATTTTTAATTACTATTGGTTATAGCATTGATCTTATTCTTCCAAAAGATAATATAATAAAAAGCGTAGCAACTGACGTCAAAGATGACGACAAAAACATTATTCAGTATAAATATGTATATAACCAAATATTAAACAGATACATACTCGTATTTATGTCAAAAGATTTTTAGAGATTATTGAGGTTTGAAGATCACAACATAATACAAACAGTACAATGGCGTCTACATATAGAAAGCCCTAGAAAGTAAACTTAGCAGCGCTTGTTTAAGCTGTTGGAAAATTCGTCAACTATAACGAACATAGGCATCTGAAAGGCTTCATTACTTAATTCACATTGTTTGTCATTTTAAAGCTGACGACCGCGTGGCCTAGTGGTCAGAGTACCTAACTTCTAATTGTCCCCGTGTTTCTGAAATTGCATCCTTGCCTACCTCCGACCTTATCGCATCAGCGTTACTCGTTATCGGGCGAGGGTAAGTTGGGACAAGTGAGTGCCTCTGTGTTTGCGCGTTCACTTAATACACTTAATATCTCCTGCGCAATTGATAGTTATCGAAAATGTTCGAAAGTTGTCGCTGTGGTCGAAGTCGGCCAGGAGAATATCACTATCATTTTAAAGCTGATAAAATATTGTTTGATTGAATGATTAAAAATATCGTGACTTTTGTTACGTTATGTTCTATAAAATAAACTATTATTAATTTAAAAAAAAATGGGAATAAATCCGAACCCGATATAAATTGCTTTTTAATCAAGACTGTGGTAAATACCAGTAGTACAAGTAAAATAAATCAGTTCCACAGAAACTACAGTCTTAAGTGTTCAAGAACCTGGACGACGACGAGTTTGCCGTAAAATAAATTAAAATGAAAATAGAACTCTATTAGATTTGCTATTTGCTTTTTAAATTATATTATTTTATTTAAATGAAACTAAGTTTACGGATTTTATCGCGTTTAATTTTTTACTTTTTTACTATTTATAACCCGACGTTTCGAGTGCTTTACAGCACCCATGGTCACGGGAGGACTGAGGTGACAGATGTCCTGATGTCATAGTTAACCTGGGGTACCTTCAGCTTTTAATTATTATTTTTGGGTCCGATCTACGCAGAAAGAGCTAACTGTGTCTTGAAGTCTTGCAGTGGTATGCTTGGTTTTTGATTTAATTTTATTTATTATTGGATCCCAAGCTGGTGGTAATACCCAACCATCTTCCCTATTGAAATTAGGATGTTTTTTGATTTCAATAGCCTCGCGAATCATCCTTGGTAGGAATCGGTGTTCTTTTGCAAGGATCTGTGGTTTATCAAATCTGATGTAATGGTTGGGATGATCCAGAACATGGTCACAGACTGCAGACTTCCTAGAACGACGATGCTTCACGTCAGCTATGTGTTCTTTTACGCGGGTTTTAATTGATCTTTTTGTTTGGCCTATGTAAGAGAGACCACATTCACAATCTAGCTTGTATACTCCTGCGTCCTGTAGAGGGATGTTACACTTGACAGATGGTAAAAACTGACTTATCTTCTTCGGCGGCTTGAAGAATGTTTTTATGGAAGCCCGCTTCAAGATATAGCCAATCTTGTCCGTGACTCCTCTGACATAAGGTAGAACAGCAGGCACACGCTCGACTGTGGCCGGTTTCACTCGGTCACTGCGACGTAGGCGCGGAACCCGAAGCTTGTTGTCGTGCAAAACTTGCTTGACATGTTGAAGCTCGGCGGCCAGGTGTTTCCTGTCACAGATTCCTCGTGCTCTCTGAAACAAGGATTTACCCACGGTAGCTAACTGTGATGGATGATGGTGAGATTCACCGTTTAAATATCTGTTAGTATGGGTCTTTTTTCTATACACAGTGTGACACAAGGTGTTATTAGGATTTCGAATTACTAATACATCTAGAAAAGCTAAAGAGTTATTTGCCTCTAACTCCATTGTAAATTGAATTTTAGAGTTTAGGGAGTTAAGGTGGTTTAGAAATGCATTTACTTTATCTGATGGTAAAATTGTGAAAGTATCATCTACATACCGCTTGTAGAATCTTGGATTTACTGGAGAAGTACGGAGGGCTCTCTCCTCAAAGTCTTCCATGAAGATGTCGGCGACAATGGGAGATACTGGGGAGCCCATCGCCACACCATCTACTTGCTTGTAGTAGTGTTCCTTCCACAATAGATAGCCAGATGTAAGGCAATGTCTTAGTAGTTCTGCATATTCCGCTGGCATGTTGTTCTCAGCTAGCTTCCTAGATACAATTGAGATGCAGTCATCTACTGGTAGGCATGTGAATAGAGACTGGACATCAAAACTGACCATAGTTTCATTGTCAGTCAGGTGTAGGTCTTTAATCTCACTGACAAAATGGTATGAATCCTTTGTGTGTGCTCTAGTGTGTCCTCTGAGTGGTGAGAGTACTTTAGCCACATGCTGAGCCAATCTGTAGGTTGGTGAATCGATCTGGCTCACTATTGGACGTAGTGGAGCATTTGGTTTGTGTATCTTTGGTAACCCATACAACTTCGGTGATTTGGCACAAGATGGTATTATCGAACTAACGTCCAGATTCAATAAGAAATCATTATATTATTTTAAATACATTTTTTTATTGGATAGGGTGTCGAAACGAGCGAAACTTTTACTTGATGTAAAGTGCAACATCTACCCATAATAAATGCTATGTCACCCAGAACATTTCTGTGTGACACTACACTGCATATATTTTCGGTGATGTAATTGCTGTTAGCCTTCTCGGCTTTTACAGCTTAATCGGATACTGTGCTCGCGGGCCAGGGGCCCGCGTGTGCACTACACTGCGCCCGTCACCCTAAGACACCGCTTCTTAAGTCTCATATGCCCAGTGATTACGCAAGCTCACAGTGCCCTTCAAACCGAATCACAGTGATGTTTGCACTCTACTGCTTCACGGCTTCACTGCTTCACGGGTGGTACCTACTTAGACGGATTCCTGCATAGGAATCGTACCACCAACACTGATGATTTTTATTACGACTCCAAATCAGACTACGCAAATGACTTACTAGGGCTTTTAAAACATCTAAAATAAAGTTTTACCCTTATGTTCAAGTGTATGTTTTACAGAAAAAAATTAAGTTGGTAGAAAGATTATTTTTTACATTATGTTCACGCGCAGAAGAGAATTGTTACAGTTCATTAAAATATTTTTGTCTCATTAAGTAATATGTCGTCAGTACTAGAGATATATGAAATGCAATTCAGAATCAAATTGTCTAAATTTTGACAGAAAAATATAAAATCTTATACAACAAAATGAAAAATAAGTAAAAATTAAGACACTTTTGATAACTGTTTCCAAGTAAGACTCCCTGCAAGTATGTCAAGATGATTTTCAAATTGCTAATTTAAAACCCATTAACGCGAGCACTGTGCGAAGTTTTCTTAATTACTTACCTTCTTGTCTATTGTTTAAATCTATTATAAAATTAAAAGTAAAAACACAGAAAACATTTCACATAACTGTTTATATATACGTATATAACTTTTCAACTGTAAAGTTATGTAATAATTATTTAATCAAAAATCCGTCTTAACTCAGCAGACTTTTGCGAATTTAAGAGTTTCGTGTATTTCATCATTAGAACTTGACCAGTTCTAGTCATGCCATGTGGTAGCGGCCTAAGAGAATCTACCACCCCATCCCATCACGTGGGTGTCGTAAAAGTCGATAGAGGGAAATAAAAACCAGGAGATAGGCAGCAGCATCTTCCTGGAACATCTAAATAAATAAACTGCGGTTGCCAACCCGCCTGCCAAGCATGGCTACTATGGCAAAATCCACCCAAAATGAGAGCTACAAACTTGTGGCTATCTATGGGGGAGGCCTATGTTCAGCAGTGGACTTGTGATAGGCTGAAACGACGACTTGACCAGTTAAATGGGACCACTTCTACCGTTCCCCCTTTCGAATAAAAAAATATTCATTAAAACCCGTACATAAATAAATAAGTTATGCCAGAACATACACAAAAATATACGTATATAGACGAGTTGCGAATCTCTTTTTTAGAAGGTTTTGTTGGTAAAAAAAAAATTTCTAACAGCATGAATCTCAGTTCTGAGTTTTGGTAAATTGTGTTCATAACGGCATTGAAAAATTCTTATGAAGATTTTTTTTTGTACTATAATGTGTTTGCAGTAGATAGAAGACTTAATATAATATTTTAAACCAGGATACGATTTTGGATAACTTTTGATAAAATATAAGATTGAAAATGTGGAAAGGACAACACTGAGGACGAATCTTTTTTGATATAATCGATCCTGTAAACGTATTATAACGTTTCAATACCCGACAAGCGTATTCAAGATGGCCTACCTACTTTTTCGCTATTCAAGAATGAGTAAATATGTGACGAAATAATTTAATTTTGTTCCATGGTCCAATTGATCAAAACTATTTTAAAATTAAATTAATTGTTATATCTTACCGACTTCAAAAGGCCATTTCCTTTTTGAGGTAATTTTTTTTTTAAATTCGACTGAAATTTTTTTGTGTGTATGTTACGCGATATCTTCGCCAATTGTGAAGCGTCAATGATTATTTTAGTTCAATTAGTCTTTCTCCATCGCATCAGCATGTTTTGAACTACTGCGTTGAAGTCGGTTTTTTGATTAAATAATATTTAATGTGATGTGTATTGAATGTGCGTGATGTACAAATCGTATGTTATAGCTTACTATGACACGACGACTTTTTTTTTTAAAGAAAACCGTGTTGCTGTGGATTTATGACATGTTTGATAGGCGACCCGTCACGTCTTATTTTCCGTGGGGGCGAAAAGTTGCCTACCACTATTAGTTGATACCACTTTGCTACTTGGAATGTTAGAGGAGGTATGAATATACTTGGAATGTTAGAGGAGGTATGAATATAAAAATTAACTAAGTTTTTTTTTAATAGGTTGAAGTGACGAGACGAGCTAAACGTTCACCTGATGGTAAGTCTGCCATAATATAAGTTGTCCCTCAGTGCCCTTCAGACCGAAACACAGTAATGTTTGCGCACTTTTGCTTCACAGCAGAATAACTGACCACGGGTGATACCCACCTATACAGATTCTTGCAGAAATCCTACCACAAGTAGATTAAGAATGAATGATACATCCATACATACAGCCACGCCTTTTTCCCATATAAGAGGTAGGCAGAGGTCACTCACGTAGCCCTCTTTTCGCCACTCGCAGGAACGAGACGTGACGGGTGGTGAACCACGTCGCCGCCATTTTGGTAAGGGTTTTTGGTGGTCTAGTTAGGTACCGCCCCAGGGCTAGTTTCTTCCGCGAAGCAGTAGTTTGCAATCATTATTGTGTTTCGGTCTGAAGGGCACTGCCAGCTAGTGTAATCACTAGGTATACGAAATTTAAGAACTGATATTTCGAGGTGACGGGCGCAATGTGGTGCCACACACAAATGTTCTATGTGACACATCATTTGTTATGGGCAGACGTTGCACTTACTATTAGGTGAACGTTTTGCTCGTCTCGTCACTTAATTCAATTCCCAATTGCGCTCCCATAAGCATGATAAATAATGATCAAGATAAGCATGTATCTGAGTCGGTTAAACGTACTAGTAAATACGAGTATTATCAATGGCTAAACAAAATTAATAATCGAGAAGGATAAGTTTTGTAAGAAATAGAGATCTGCACTAATCGACCATAGAACCGTTGGTTCTAACGCTTCTTTCCCGGTACTCTTACTCTCGCGTCGTCTTAGGCGTCGTCCTGAACTCATTGAACATTGCCTTAGTGCACCTGATCCCTAAATAAGGCGACCGCTTGGATCCGACTAACTACAGGCAAACTGCCATCACCTCCTTGCTCTCCAAAAAAATGGAATTCATTGTCAACTGTCAGCTCTTGAGGTCCCTAAAGGCCAACTAGGATTAGTGATCACCAGTACGATGGGGTCGCTCGGCTGGTGATCTTCTAGTGTACCTCACTCATAGATGGGCGGGAGCCAGCCGAGAGAAAATGACAGTACTGGTGATGCTTTATACACCGGCCGTGCCAATATTTTTCGAGAACACGTCGGCGAGTGCAGGAACAAACTTCTGTCTCAAATCGAGATTTTATTAGACAAAATCTCGATATGGGGCGGATTCATTTTAGTCCAATTCAACCCCAAGAAAACAAACGTTTTCGCGTTTACCGTTAAAAAGAAAACTCTTAGTCGTAACCCCTGTAACTTTATGGAAACAAACCTGCGAAGCAGCTTGGTCAAGCTTACAAGGTTGACAATCAATAAAAAAAAATAATTCTATATTATTATGTGCCCATACGTGTGTGGTAGCGGCTTAAGAGAATCTACCACTCCATCTCATCCCGTGGGTGTCGTAAAAGTCGACAGAGGGAAAATTAAAACCAGGAAGATACTGCTGCCCATCTCGGCAGCAGCATCTTCCTGGAATTTCTGAATAAATAAACTGCGGTTGCCAAACCGCCTGCCAAGAGTGGCAACTACGGCAAAATTCCCCTCAAAATGAGAGCTACACACGTTTGTAGTAATCTATGGGGGAGGCCTATGTTCAGCAGGACTAGTGATAGGCTGAAATGATGATGATGATGATGATAATACATAATATGTAATGTCAAAAAATTAAACAGAATTGAGTCACACTGTGTAAAGAAAAAAGACTCATACTAACAGATATATGAACGGTGAATCTCACTACCACCCATCACAGTTAGATACCGTGGGTGAATCTTTGTTTCAGAGAGCACAAGGAATCTTTGACAGGAAACACCTGAACGCCGAGTTTCAGCATGTCAAGCAAGCTTTGCACGACAAAAATCAAAAACCAAGCATACCATTGCAAGACTTTAAGACACAGTCAGCTCTTTCTGCGTAGATCGGACCAAAAATAATAAATAAAAGCTTAAGGTTCTCCAGGTTAACTACGAGTATGTATGTCATCAGGACATCTGTCACCTCAGTTCTCCCGTGACCGTGGGTGATGTAAAGCGCTCAAAACGTCGGGTTATAAATAGTACAAATTAAACGCGATTAAATCGGTTAAAATTAGTTTAATTTAAAAGAATAAAATATATTAAATAATTTAAAAGTAGGAACTAAGTTTTTTTGTGTTCTTGTTTGTATTTTGAACTGTTGGTTTTTTAATTGCGAAAAATGCTATTACTAAACTGTATTAAAAATTTAATAGCTTCCCCGAACACAAAGCGGGGTCGGCAAAGACAGGATTTGAGTTCAAATGACATTTTCACTATGTATTTAGGCACTCGACGATAAGCTCATTGACATACGGGCTTTATTGAACAGGGTAGACCGTCATGTTTAAATGAATATCTAAATAGCGTGAAAATTTATCATGTTCCCGAAAACATTGTGTTGCCACAGTAAAATCATCGACATTTAATGTGTACATATATGGAGTATACACATAATAAATATACATACAATAAGCGAAGACCTAATTCAATGCGATTTAATTATTTCAATGCTTCATCTAGAGGGAACCGGTAAATTAGCTTAGGCAACTACGTTCAAATACGAGTAGTATCAGCGTTAGACTTTCACATGTACTCCATAAATCCTATTTATTTAATGACTTCAATATTACAATTATGTTATAGAGGTGAACATAGTTAAACATTTCAGACTGTTAGGACGTTGTCGGAAGTTGAAATTCACGTAGAGATTAGCTGTAATTTCAATGGCCTTCCTATCTGTTTTGATTGTATTGACAACATATTAAATCTTGCGGCTCATTATCATCATCATCATAATTTCATCCTATCATAAATGTCCACTGCTGAACATAGGCCTCCCCCAAAGATTGCCGCAAAACTTAGTAGTAGCTTTTATTTTTGGGGGGTTTTGCCATATTTGTCACGCTTGGCAGGCGGGTTGGCAACCACAGTTTATTATTATATGTAGACGTTACAGGAGGATGCTGTTGCCCATCTCGTGGTTTTCATTATCTCACTGCCTTTAACGACACCCACGGGACTAGACTGGGTGGTAGATTCTCTTAAGCCGCCACCACACGGGATAGCTTGTGGCTGAATAAATTAAATTACAACCAATAAAATAATAACACCGCTCATAGTTATTGTTACGATTTTCATTATGAAAACAAAAAAAATTACAAGTGTTTACTGGATTTTATGAGCTTCAGGAGGAGACTGATAGCTCGGCAGTAGGAAACACCTATCGTATATAAGCTAGACTGTGAATGTCTCTCTTGCATAAGACAAACATAAATATATCTATTAAAACCCTCTTAAAAAACATGTAGCTGACGTCAGGCATCGACGCTCTAGGAAGAGTGCAGTTTGTGACTATGTTCTGGATCTACGAGATGTTCTGGATCATCCTAAAAATTATATCAGATTTGATAGACCACAAATCCTTCCAAAAGAACACCGATTCCTCCCAAGGTTGATTCGCGAGGCTATTGAATTCAAAAACCAAGCATTTTTTTTATTTGATAAAGCGACGATACGAGCAAAACGTTCATCTGATGGTTAGTGCTACGTCTGCCCATAACAAATGCTGTGTCACCCAGAATATTTCTGTGTGACACCACACTGCACCCCTCACCCTGAAACATCAGTTCTTAAGTCTCATATGCCCCGTGATTACGATACCTCTCAGAGCTCTTCAAACCCAAACACAGTAATGTTTGCACACTACTGCTTCACCGCAGAATAACTGGCCGTGGGGTGGTGTAGATACTACACAGATTCTTGCATAGGAATCCTACAACTGCAAGACTGCAAGACTCCAAGACACAGCAGAAAAATTATTAAAACCTGAAGGTACCCCATGTTAACTATGACATCGGGAAATCTGTCACCTCAGTTCTACTATGACCATGTTGCTGTAAAGCGCTCGAAACGTCGGGTTATAAATAGTTCAAATTAAACACGATAAGTCCGAAAAAACCTATAAATTTCAATAGGGAAGATGATTTGGTACTACCATTAAAAATAAATCAAAAACCAAGCATACCACTGCTAGACTTCGAGGCTTATTCTGCGTAGATCGGCCCAAAAATAATAATTAATGCTGAAGGTACCCCTGATTATCCCTATACATGTCTTAGTCACTACATCTTCTACCACACCGTAACGTTCTCTTAGCACGCTGCTCCCCACTTTGTCCATCAAGGGTATCAACGGATCCTTGTAATTCACACTTCTTATTTTATTATTATCATATATATATTTAATATTATAATATCTTTATTACTAGAACCCTGTTCCTGATAATAAGTTAATAATGCTTAAGATTTTTTTTTTATAAAAATAAATAAATAGACCTATATTATGTCAGACTTATTGCTGGAAGTACTTTATGCTACTGATATTGAGGCTGATATATCGTCGAATAGAATCAGTTGGGTGAAGCAAAAAAAAAGCTTTAATGCAAATTTCAATAAAATAATGAGTGTGCCGTGTGGTGGCGGCTCGTTAAAAGAATACCTATACTACCACTCCATCTCATCCAATGGATCTTGTAAAAGGCGAGTAAGGAATTAAACTGCACTGTGCACCCAATAGCGCATGCTGGCGATGGGCTCACCACCTGTCACACCAAGTGCATTATATTGTTTTGGTGAAACGTGGATTGTGGCAGTCATCTGTTTTTGCAGTGAGTGCCCAGTCTCTGACTATCCCTTATGGGATACAGTCGTGATCTTATGTATGTATGTATGTATGTATGTATGTATGTATGTATGTTTATTTTCATTTTAAATAATAATATTATTAAATTTATAATACTTAAGATGAAAAAAAAAATTAAGCATATTATATTAAACATAAAACCATCTTCTGTGCAGTTTATATGGAGTTCAGTATCAGATCTTTTACCAAATTTCAATAGGACCACAATAAGTATATCACGAGTAAAAAAATAATCAACCAAATTTGGTTAGAAAAGTAATACAAAAATGAAGTGACGAGACGAGTAAAACATGCTGATGGTCTGCCTAATTTAAGAAAAGTCAAAAGTTTGATGTTTTTCTCTTGGATCCTATGACCAAATAGATATGAAAACATCCCAAGGTTTGTATTAAAATAATCAACCCCCGTTTTTATTAAGATAATCATCGAAATCATCACTGAACATAAATAGACAAAAAGATTCTGTCGAATTGCGAACTTTCTCCTTTTATTTGAAGTTGGTTAAAATTAAATGTATACTCGTAATATTCGTTCATATTATTCGTAATATTTAGGAAAACATGTAGATTATGTTATACATCTACTAAAAGTCAAACATTGACATTCTTGCAAAATGTTTTCAGTTAAATTATGATTCAGCGTTCAAAGTATTCTGAAGATTGAATTGCGAACAAAAATGGAATTCAAATTATCAGGTAATGAAAATCGGTACCTGAAGCTCTAGCGTTCAGTGCTCAGTCGAAAAAATATTAAAATATTTTGAGTATCTATTATACAGAATAATTAAATTTTGGCGGCTTAAGAGAATCTACCACCCCATTTCATCCCGTGGACGTCGTAAAAATCGACAGAGGGAAAATGAAAACCAGAAGATGGGCTGCAGCATCTTCCTGGAACATCTTAATAAATAAACAAGCGTGGCAATTATGGCAAAACCCCCCAAAATGAGAACTATTAATTATTGTGACAATCAAAATAGGGGAGGCCTTTGTTCAGAGCAGTGGATAGGCTGTAATGATGATGATGATGCAGACGCACACGAAGGAAATACTATTAGTGTGAATGTATTGTTTGTTATACTGTTCATAATATAAGTTATAAACAGACTAACAAACAATAAAGCGTGGCCTAGTGGTCAGAGTACCTGACTTCTACGCCGCGGGTCCTGGGTTCGATTCCCAGCCGGAGCCAACATTTGTGCTAAAACACAAATTGTTGGTTGTCGGGTCTGGTTGTGTTGCTATTGTCCCCGTGTTTCTGACACTGCATCCTAGCCTACCACCGATCTTATCGCATCAGCGTTATATTATTATTAAATTTTATTATTTATTTTTACACAAATATTAGCTCCGGCTGGATTTCGAACTCATAACCCCTTGCGCTTGTTAGATATGATAATGCGCGGCTTTAGGCCGAAACAGGTGTTGTGTTTTCGACCTTAGTTGTGTATTACCTACTGGTAGTTTTGTGGTGGAGAGCATCTTGTGGCGGTACCCGGTGGCAACATTAGTTTGTTTGTGCACGCTATTGGGGCGGAGCTCTTCATGAATTGTACCTAGTTCTACACACCATTCTGAATTTGGCATGCGAATCTATTAATAATGTTCTGTACTGTGACACTCAAAGACCATGAACATTTTTAATGGAAGTTGGTGACGTGAAGAGGAAGTTATTTACTTGATATTAAATGCCACGCCTGCTTACAACGTTTGCGGTGTCCAGAATCCGGAATCCTCGTATGTACAACACGGCACGGCACTGAGCTCGTCTACATGTATTAATATGCCCTATAAATTCATATAAATACGCACATAAGTAATCGGAACTGCCATTATTGGAGCACTAAAAATCCAAAACATATATATCAAAGACCTTTACACAGTCTTAAAGTGACAGTTTGGGCTACTATTTTGTTTATTAGGTTAAGTGACGAAACGAGAAAAACGTTGACCGGATGGTAAGTACAACGTCTGCTCATAACACATGCAGTGTCATTCAGAATATTTCTGTGTGACACCACACTGCGCCCGTCACCCTGAGACACCAGTTCTTAAGTCTCATGTGCCTAGTGATTACGCTAGCTCTCAGTGCCCTTCAAACCGAAACACAGTAATGTTTGCACACTATTACTTCACGACAGAATAACTGGCCCTGGGGCGGTACCTACCAACACAGTTTGCTGCATAGGAATCCGTCCACTTACCACCAGTTTCTAAAGATTTTTGGAAGAGTAATACTTTTTTAATAATATTATTGGAGTTCGTACTGAGGTCACATTTAAACATTAGTTCTGTAAATAAAACTATTCTCTGTATATCTTTCGATGAAAAAGCAAGCACTCTTGGAGGAGTGAGAGGAAAGAGTGATAACAAGTCACGTTTTCACGCTTGGAAAAATACCTAACGGGTTCCGACTATTGAAAAGTTATGAGAGTTACGTGACATAATATCGAATACACTTGGTTTAGTTCCATGTTATATTTATTAGTATTTAGTAGTTCATTATTAGTTTTTGTTCTCAGATAAATTCTCTCGAACTTCTTTGCTATAACAGCGGCCCGACTCTGGAACGCACTTCCTTTAAACATAAAGAAATATAAGTGGTATTTTAAAAATAAGCTGAAATTGCACCATTCGAGTTCATCGGACTCCTAACTAGTTTTTTTATTACATATATTATATCCTTATATTACTTTTTATATTTATGTTTAGATGTATATGGTTTTTATATATAATTATACTTATATATGTGAGTGTGTGTGTGTGAGTACATGAGTGAGTGTTTATTTATATATCTAAGTTTATGTATATATATGTATCTTTTTTTCATTTGTTTATGCTTTTCGCACCTGCCCACCGCCGTACACGCTTTTCCCACTAACTCTTTGGTTGACTGGTAGAAAATGTCATATGGCATTAAGTCCGCTGTATGTACAGTTAGTACAAAGTGTAAAAAAATAAAAAACAGCAAGAAACTCTTTCAAAAATATGCATAATTCTATGCCCCGTGGTTTTTATTGCGTAAAATAAGCCGACCACAGGAGTTTGGCTCTTCTTGGTAATGTTCCATTCTAGGTCGTAGCATTAAGTTTTGTAGCCTAGAACTTCAAATAATTTTTCAAATCTGATTAGTGTTTTCTGAGATTACCGCGTGAAAACATACAAACTCTCAAATTTTATTATAGTAGTTAGATAAAACATTGATTATATTTTTATAATTAAAAGATTAGCTTAGCTATTTTTTTTGTAAAGAAAGCTAAGTTAATTTTTATTATATTTTGTTAGCTGTAATACAATATAGACATGAAATATAATGACGCCCCATTATCTTATTATGTTTGTACATAACGGCAGTGAAAAGGCTAAGTACGAGTTAATATAAAAAGGATACCATATTTCCCGTAGCAAATAAAATCACATAAACCTTCGTTCAATAGGCTCTCCATTATTACGGTAGACGTGCCTGCCGTAACTTTTATCACGTTTCACTGCAGCGAAAAATAGAAGATATTTTTTGTATTCATAATCATTTATTAATGTGATTGTGATTAACGAGTATCAAATACTTAGAAATATAACTGTTACTTTGGCCATGCGGGCTTACTTGTTAGAGTAGCAAACTTCTACGCCGCAGGTACTGGGTTCGAATTCCAGCCGAAGGCAACATTGCCTTCAAAAACACAAATTGATGGTTTTCGGGTCTGGTTGTGCTGTCATTCTCCATGTATTTTTGACACTGTTTATTAGACTACCTCCTATGTTATTACTTGGGCGTGACATCGGACGCGAGTAGGTTGGGACGAGTGAGTGCTTCTGTGTTGGCACGTTCACTTCTGTAATATTTCCTACGCAGTTGGTAGCTTCAGACAGTATTCGAAAGTTGCTGCTGTGGACGAAAATTGACCAGCGGGGCGTAGGTAATAACGTATCCAAAGTAAAGATCACTTATAAAAGTGTTGAACGAATTTCTATTAAGTATTTGTTTTCATACTATTTTGGTTAATGAAAATGACGATTATTTTTCATATGACGTCTTTTTTGTTAATCATAACCAGTATGCAGACACTTATTTAGCAGATATTCGTTCAACACTTTTAGAAGTGATCATCACTTTGGATAGTCAATAGCCCTGCAGGAGTACATCATGTTAAATTAAAATAACATTTAATTTTATGTAACAAACCACGATGCAACTCTTAAATTAGTTGGCTCGAACGCAATACTTTCTTCTTTACCGTGGATTTACAGAAGGCGAGTGTGACCTGCATACGATCCCTGGTGCCAGGCCTAATAAAATTTGTTAATTGCAATTTTATGTCCCGATTTACCACGTGCTGATCGCGGTTGAGTACTCTTTTCGATGGAGGTTTTAATTTTTACACTCAATCTGTTACATTATATCTATTTAGAAAACTAAAGTTAACATTTTAGATTAATTGACAGTTGCTGATTATGTTGTATAGCTTTTCTTGTCCTGTTGCTAGTTGCTACACGTACTTCTACTGCCGGCTTTAGCGATTACGTATAGCTTCCGGGTTTGTCTCATATCTTATTATTTTTGTTCAATTCAGGTGTTCGCCTTCATGTGTTATAAATTTTATATTAATATTTCAATAACAAAAATATGAAATAATACTTCCAGTAACCTTTGCGAATGAATGCGTAACGGCAATTTGTTGGTGGTTAAGACAAACTTGAACTACGGTTTACTAAACAAAGAAAGAAAGAAAATATGTTTATTTGTAACGAGAACTTTGATACTAAAAAGACTTATAAAGATTTACATAGCGCTTAAAAAGGTTAGAAAAGTAAGTCGTCACGAAATTCAGTATATACACTGGCCTTCCGTTGGAGTCGTGCGGTGATGTTACGATCCGGATCGACGACAGCATGTTAATAAAATATATATGGTAGTGACCTTAATATAAATTAATATTTTTATTTTACTAAGTAAGCAAATGACATAAAAAATATAACCAAATAAGCAAAATAAATATCACAATAGTATAATTAATAATGTTGGACATATACATGTCCAACATATTTTAAAGGTAGGTAATACTGACCTACCTTTACAATCGTTAAGTCTTAAAAGGGAAAATTGGCCATAACTGATAAACAGGCTTCAAGTTTGTACTTACACTTGCAGCAAACTCGTAACAGTATATAGATTGGGGAAAAAGTTTCTTCGCATTTTATATGAAAACTTAAGACAATTTTTTTTCAAAGTGTATTTACATTTAAGTACAGTATATATGTACCATTTTGTTCGATGACTTTTTGCCATCTTGAAGGTAGTAACTTGAACCCGTTGCTGTAGAAATTTTGAGACTTCTGAACAAAAAACGCAACAAGTAGTTTTGGCAATCCTCTGTTGATGTTAACCTGACACTACCTAAAGAATTCTGAAGAGATCGAAACCGTTGGAAATCTGAAGGTGCAAGGTCAAGTTAACACCTCCCGGCCCAACTATTTTAATTTTTGCTGAGTAGCATGAGATTATATAATAAATAATAATAGTAAGATGAGTGTGGTCCAGCGTTGTCGTGATGAAAGATTGTGGTCTTTTCTATTGATCAATTCCGGCCACTTTCTCTCAACTTCTTGCTTTATTCTCATCAGTTGTTGGCAATAGAGATCCGAAACGATGGTTCTGCCTGATGGTAGAAGCTCATAATAACTCTCATAATATATAATGAACAACGCCCTTCCAATCCCACCATACACACAGTATCACCTTATTGCGAGTTAACCCGGGTTATGGCACAGACTGTGAAGCCTGACCGACCTTTGACCACGACCTTTTTCACAGGTTCTTGTCGTACGTGATCCACTCATCAGTCTCTTCACAAACGGTTCGGTTTCATTACGTCTCAATAAATAATCGCAAATGAGTACACGCATTTTTGAGTCCCCAGCTGAAATGGACGAAACTGTTTTGTGGTCTACTCCCAGATCTTCAGCTATATCATAACTACTGCTATGTCGATCAGGCCCCACTTTTTCAATAATGGCGTCCATTTTATCCGTAACAGAGGATCAGAGAGAGGTGTATCTTTGACATCAAAATTCCCGGATTGAAAACGCTTAAACCAACTTTGTGCTACTCTTACTGATGCAGTATCAGTAAGAGTAGCACAAAGTTGGTTTAAGCGTTTTCAATCCGGGAATTTTTACAATATTAAGTCCGTAAACGTCACAAATTTTTTTTGCGACTTGCGTTGAATTTATTCCTATTTTGTAATAGAATTTTAAAATGTATCTAATTTCTTCATTAGATTCACTCATTTAGACAGAAAGAAAAACAAATGAAAAATATCCGGAAACAACATTTTACTTATTAGTTTCGTTTTTGTAATGTAACCTATTAAAAGTCATTAAAACCGACCAGATACAAATAGTATAGTCAAAGAACTTTTATTACAAGTTTATGCATATGGTCACGTGAGAGCGAAAATACTTTTTCCCCGACCTAATAAAAATGAAAAGTTAACACTTTAGTGAGAAGAGAAACAAAGATTAAATTTTTCATGTTTTCTTTTATTTACGCGAATATTACACATTTAAATAAAACTAGTTTTTTACGGATTTTATCGCGTTTAATTTTGAACTATTTTTACCCGACGTTTCGGACGCTTTACAGCACCCATGGTGACCATCCCCCCGTGACCATGGGTGCTGTAAAGCGTCCGAAACGTCGGGTAAAATAGTTCAAAATTAAACGCGATAAAATCCGTAAAAAACTAGTTTTATTTAAATAAATTTTTTAAGTTTAGTTTTATGAATTGAGAAAGCGAAAACTTAATTTACGAAAATATCTTATACAGCACTTGTGTCCTTTTCAATACTCATCAACGTCTATGAAGCAGATACTATGAAAACTAAATATGCGGCATGCACATATTTTCAAACAGAGTCGTATATTATGAAATATATGTGAAATAAACTTATCAACACCTTTCCTTATCGATATTTATGTCCGTCACATTAATATCAATTAGTCGAAATCAAAATGCGACGTATAGTTTAAATAGCGAAAGGAGGCTATGTAGGGACAAATAAGTGCTTTGACAACAATTAACGTATGCTCGTAACATTGCTTTGATTCAATTACAAATACGGCACATTAGGAAATTATTTTCACTTCATACTAGAAAACCGATGTTGGTTTGGAGCGAGTCCAACATCTGCTTTTTGTTCTAATTTGCTATTTAATTGCCGAGCTTGTTTAACGGTTATGTTAATTTGACCCAAATTTAATAATAATTATTGGTAAAGTTAATTTGTTATTTGATGTATTATGTATAGATATTGTTTAGACATATATATATATATATGTTTTTCAATCACAGATAAATTGCTTTTCTAACGCACATATTTTACAAAGTATTTTTATTCAATGAATACATGACGGTGAAACCATCTGATGTCAATCCCCCCTGTGGTTTCTAGAGACGAGCACGTTAGACTAATTCGGCTTGCAGCGACAGGGGTGAAGAGTTTCGGGGATATTACATCACCTTGTCTTACACCTTTCTGTTGTTGTATTGGATCGGTTTCGTACTCTGGTTTTGTTATCGGATAGCCAAAGTTGCATTGTTATACAAGCACTGCAACACATCGATATGCCGCGTGGAATCGGGGTAAGAGAATCTGCTACCCCATCTCGTTCCGTGGGCGTCGTAAAAGTCGTGAAACGACAGAGGGAAATCAAAACATAAGAGTGTAAAATTCCACTGAACATCATATCGACCGATGTTCGAAGGGAGTGTGAGAGTGCAACTTCTGAGGTCCTCCAAAACTGGTGATATCAAACAACTCTCTGAGACTGTTAATTTCAAAGCTACATTTCGGAAAGTTGGAGCAATAATAGGGCAAGCTGAATATTTGGAGTATGGTATCGTTTCTCTATAAGACTTTTTATCATGTTGATCTGAGCGTGTACCTAAAAATACCTGGTTACTATGAGCATTAACACAACAGTTACAGTAAACACTGATTCTTGAAAGAAAACTTGCATTACGGTCTTCAAACTAACATTACTATTAGTATAAATTAGTGCCTCAGAAAGTCAGAAGGAAAAATATATAATGTATGAACAATATATGGGAAAAACACAAACAATCCAAACGTCATAAAAAAATGTGAACGCAAAAAACAATTTTCTCACTTTACTTACACTGCTTCAGCTTACAATGCTTCAGAGATAAAAATTACATAAGTATAAAATTCTTTTCTGTATCTTACTGTAAGTAAAATTGTATATTTTGGAAAGAAATTCTTTAAAACCTAGTCTGAAATCCATGAGAACAAGTCTTTGCTGATAAGACCAGCATTCCGGATTCCATTAAAGTCATTGGAATATTCAGCGAAACAACTAGAGCCTCGCCTTCCTGGATAATGATCTGGATAATCAACCCAAAAGAGTAATTATTAAAATAATATAATTTAAGAGTTGTAATTAAAGTTATATAAAAGGTCTACTAAATTACTAATTATATTAATTTATGTAATTTTTTTGAAAAAAATACTAATTCAAATAGCTGCAGTGTCAACAGATGAAATAAATGAAGTAGTCCATAATTTTAATTATTTTTATTTAATTAAAAAGATACTAATGTTAATTTCTCCTCGAGAAACGGTCAATACTAATTTGTTCCATGAGATGGGTATCTAAAACTTTGTGTATTTTCCAATAAACTCACGCTTTCATGATTTATTTGTATTATATTTATTAATTTACAAACTTCCTTCATAATATTGGGAACAAACTTTGTCTCACTGTCAGTAGTTATTTAGTAAAGCACGCCGCATTCGTAATAAAGTTTTCGACGAGTGTTTTTGCAGTTTATGTAGTAGTACTATTGTGCTTAAAGGAAGTGCTTTTACAAATTTTGACAATTTATAGACTAGATCTAAGATATATCAATAACGATTATTGTTATTAAGTAGCGGCCCAACGATGTCTAATTTTGTTAAGCGCCTAGACATGTTCGAAATGACTGAATAGATGGCTTTATGGTCTGCTTGAAAAATAAAGTTACGACCATAAAGAGCCTTTGATATTTTTAACGGTCCAGAAGTTAGCTTTTTGATTTTATCAATAAATTTTTCTCTGTAAATGAAGATTTTGTTGCCCTCAAAAACTAGAGAAGATGAGTTTGTCTATGAAAAAAAAAATATTGTCCAACGATAATCTGTATATTGATGTGAAATAATGATTTCTTATATTTACGCGAATATTACACATTGACCTTTCTTCCCCAACGGTTATCGGTTATTATATTGCAAGCTATATGGCCGGCCCATTGCCACTTCAGCTTGCTAATCTTTAGGGCTGTTTTAGTTACTCAAGTTCTGCTGCGTATATCATCGTTACGGATTTTATCTCGCAGAGAAACTCTTATACCTTTCCATAGCTAGCTTAGCAACTCAAGAGCTTCCTCAAGCAGCCTGCAGTAAAGGATCACGTCTTAGTTAAGCTGAAGGAATGAGTAAACTATGACATCAGGACGTCTGTCACCTTAGCCCTCACGTGACCTTGGGTGGTCTAAAGTGTTTAAAACGTCGGGTTATAAATTTCACAGTTCTATAATAAATTTAAAGGTCTTTAATAAACTTCGTAGGTTAGGGTTAATTACAAATTGTCTTATGTATTTCTTATTATAACTTATGTCTTACGTAAGTTATTTATTAATAAGGTTAATTATATTAAAATTAGATATAAACTGTTACGGTTACCGAGATATCGCTACTATGTATTAAAATATGTTTTAAAATTCACAGAAACCATTAATATAATTAAAAAAAATTATTGGAAAAAGTGACGAGTCGAGCAAAACGTACACAAGATAGTAAGTGCAACTTTTGCCCATAACAAATGCTGCATCGCCCAGAACATTTCTGTGTGACACCACACCGCGCCCGTCTCCCTGACACATCAGTTCTTAAGTGTCATATGTCCAGTGATTACACTAGCTCTCAGTGCCCTTCAAACCGAAACACAGTAATGTTTGGACACTACTGCTTCACTACGGCAGAATTACTGGCTATGGGGTGGTACCTACCTAGAGGGACTCCTGCATAGGAATGCTATCACCATAATCATTTCATCAATTATGAGGGTAGGAAATATCTACATCTCAACGATAGTTTCAAATAACATCAAAATCACTTAAATTTGTTACGCTTTACCTACGTGCACATATTTAAATAAATACAAATAGAACTATAATTACTTCAACACACGTTTGCACAAGTACGATAAATTTAATCACCGTCACAACTATTTAACACTACGACGACGTCCAATCACTAGTGGTCACTGTTAACCCGTAGGCCTTCACAGCTTCGCCGTATTAAAAGGGTAACTAGCGCAAGAGAGAGAGAGAGAGAACCTCGGCTTGGACTGTTACTCTGTGAGCGTAAGTAAGCTGACCCGAGGGCGCCCGAGAGGGCCGAACCACGGCTCGATCAGTTACTTCTATCGGGAGGACAATTATAAAAATCTTCTTTACCACCAATTCGATATACGTAAAAGCAGGAGATGGCGCAATAAACTCCTGCGACGCGCTTCTAATCATAATTAATAAGAAAAACCAGCCCGATAGGCAGTATCACGAATGATATATTTATATGCTAAATTTTATAGTGTATGTGTGTGTTACAATGTGAAAGAATTAGGCAGGGCCATTTGGCTTGGAAATTGACTATAGCCGAGACTACGTGCTGGTACCTCATAGCTGCGGCGATCCTGTCCTCGGGCTCGCTGTTGAATACGGCGGTTAAGCGACACATAAGACCTACGTCGCTCTCGTCGACGGGTCGACTCGCGACGGGGGTGGTCGGAGGTATGTTCGGCGGGGCCGAGTTTCTGATAGACGCAGAGGTCGAGAGTTTTTTTCATATAGAGGGCGGAGGGATTGTCTGAAAGACTGTTCTGGGCGCAGGTGCTTGTTTGACCGCGGGTCGGTTTGATTTCGGCGCTTTAGGACAGCCGAGGTAGTAGGCCGTGTGACCCTCTCAGTTACAAAGATCATCATCGGGGCCAAAATCTGCTAACAGGGTTTTGTCCTTTAGTCTAGGACAGTCTGAGGTGGCGTGGTCGCCTAGGCATTTAAGCCACCTTGGTCGTGCATACTTACGCATAATTACGTGAAGAATTGCCATAAAGCTGACATTTATGGCGTTTTGAGGAACGTTTTTGAACGGGGGTTCTACGGTTAGCCCCGAGAGGTTGCAGCAGGTGTTCAGATTAAAAATCTGTTCACCGGCTGGGGAACGCTCAAGGGCGATGAGCACCATGTTGTAGGGCGCTTTAGTGCGACCGCTGTACATCCGGTGCGCGGATAGGATCGGGAGATTCCGTGCGAGCAGGTCAGCTTTGACCCCCTCGACGGGGATTTCTTTTGGGAGGTTCTTTAGAACAAAACGAAGTAGCGCACCGTCTGTTTTTGATTGGAAGAAGCTTGACACCTTGCGTGGGCTTCTGACGTCTCCACCACAGACGGTATCTGTTGCGTTATACGGGATATTCTTGGATAAGGCCGTTGACATATTTGTTTCATACGATCATCGTATCATCAGATACCGATGACGCCCTTAAGGAGGGCCTAGATAACTTGGACGGCTGAGAGCAAACCCGGAGTTTGCAGCCAATATACTGTATACTTCCGGTTGCAATGCCTGTATTTTGCGGAGCGCGTCCGTAAGCGCTTCCATTTTTCCTATCTAACTTTAATTAACAATTGGGTCACAGTACTAGAATTAAACGAGATTTATACTGGCATGTCATTATGAAGGAATATATTTTAATTTTAAAGTGCTATTGCTATGCTTAAATAGCATGGCACCGTAACTATTTATCATTTGCTTGATAAACGTCAAGCTGAAATTGTGAATGACAAATGTTTATTAACGATCTTGAGGATATTACAAATTCAAAGAATATACACAATAAAATGTTGAAGAATTATTTCCAAAAATTACCTACGAAACAATTTTTAGAACATAAATTACTATTCACCATTCCAAAAAAAACAAGCGTTTCATTTTTAGCAAAAAATTGATTGACGGATGCAAATGTCATAAAAATAAATCGCAGAAAGTCAGAGACGATATGAAAGATTAAATACTTCATGTGAGCTCGACTGTGTTGCTTAGTAGTAATAAATATATTGGAAAGATAAGTACTATAAATTATATTTTGAGTAGAATATAATATTTTTACTAAAATAAAATGTAATAACGTAAATCATCGTAAAATCCTGACGTAGTGCCATTAATACTGTCATAGAATTAGTCGCTTATCGTTTATATTAACCCACTGAGTAAGAAAAGTATCAGTCATCTTAGCACCAAAAGCAACTACCTAAATTAGGAAATATTAAAAGAAGCAAGAGCCGTTTGAGTTATATTTTTTTAGAGATTCATGATGTATGTACGTCAACGACCTTCCGTCGTATATAAAATATGATTTAATAAGGACAGAAAATTAATGAAAAAATTGTGATACAAAAAATCTATTGACATACGGCTACTTATTTCTAAAACCCATATCAGAAATATATAACATATGTTATAAGACAGCTTCTATTTAAAAAGTAGATGATCAATTTGTTATCTATTTGTTATATGTATATTTATTAATGTATGGATAGGACTAGGATATTCATAGATGGTTTACTTATGAAGTGCCACTCCTGGAAAACAAAAAAAAAATGTATTGATATAATATAAACATCTGCGAAATATCAGCTTGTTCAAATAATAAGAACGAGCTTAAAATTTACTTACAAGGTTCCAAGCAAACGGACAACAGAGTAAGCTTAATAAAAGCTCAGACATTAGATTTCGTAGTTAAACATAACTATTACCTTACCAATTATTAAAAACAGAATCGTCATACTTGAAATTATATTTTCTTTATAATATAATTTGAAATAGTCTAATCGTGGGAATATACATATGTAACATATGTACAAGCCGCAATAAATATTTGACTGAAGTGTACAATCTTGTACTTTGTATTCCTTCATCTCGAGACATAGTAGTAATGCAAAAAAATATTAAATCACATTTTCTGATTGTGGTTGTATTATATATATTATTAGTTTTAGTATTTTGGTAAAATTTTATGAAATTGTATTTATAGTAAATGTACATTCAATTTTATCAAAATATTAGTTGCTATAAATAATAAAGTAACCAGATGTATCAATAGATTTATTAAGTTTTGGTTAAGTGTTTGTTAAGTTTTGTGTTTGTCAGTCATCCCATTTAGTTATTATGATAATTAAATCTTGAGATTTGATTCGAATATTAATTTATTTTCTTACTTTTATAAAAAAAATATTTCTCCTGTGCCTTGGATGCTTTTTAAAGATATACAATTCACATGCCGAACAGAACTAGACCCGACAATCAAACAATTTGTGTTTTTGCACAAATGTTGGCTCCGGATGGGATAGAAACCACTAGGCTACGGTCGTCAAGGGTAAATAAAAAGAGTTAACCTTGTCGTGTTTTTCTACCGAACAAATCCGATGTAATAATGACGCCGAATCTTCAGCTTAGGCAGCTCATAATAAGATGAACACACCTATACAAAACCCCATAAATTCTTCTCCGTGAATACCTTGACTTTCATCTACTCGATTTTTTAGTGATGAATTAAATATTGAATTTGGTATTCTTGACATTTCTAAAGGAAGTGGTTCCAATAGCCACTAATTACTACTAACATTTAAAATCCTTCACCTGACAACATTTTTGAGGCCTTCAACGGGCACTTCTCCAAATGAAAATTTGCTTAGATCCGAGGACTTAACTTTCTTTCCCCATCATAATGTATTTCTGCAAAGTAATTTAATTCTTTAAATTTCCGTGGCCTTCAGAGCAGTTTCCTATTCCCAATACCTAGAATCCTCTTCTAGTACTACGTTTCGTTAATTAAATAACTTTACGAAAGTCTTATCAAAAACATCCACCAAAGTATTGCATTGGACTCTCTGTAGACATAGATATATCTATGCCATATTTCCAGCTAATAATAGATAATTTAAACACTATTTAAAAAGGTTGTATTGACTCCAAAATTATTTGAAATTATTTTAGTATATTAAATTTTAGAGCATAAATTCATTACCAACCGTCGTGCTGGACATAACTCGTAAAATTTTGAGTGTAATATATTTTACTACACTGGGCAAATGATTTTGAAGGTAATTCAGGAAGGTAAAATGTTGCTATTTAACTTCCCAGTTTACAAATAATTTATTGTGACCGACTGTTTCAAATTCTGATTAATAATTTGCCAAATAATATTCAAACATGATGGGTATTTAAACCTAAACAATACAAATTGTTTAGGTTTAAATACCCATCATTTTTGAATATTATTTCGTCTGTCCACAATACCCGATTGACTTCGTATTTATTTCTATATTAGTGTACATTACAGAGAGTATTGATTGATAAAAATATTCGATATTATTTTGAAACTATGCTCAATGTTTTAATTCTATTTTAGAAGATAAATTGTACTCTATGAAAATTGACATTTAGTCCACTATTGTAATGCTAGTACTAAATTTAACAAAATTTAATTTGATCGGTTCATTATATTATTTAATAAAGAGCTATTTAAGAGACATAAATCGTCAATGAAAACATCTTCAATAGGAAATCGGATCATAAATCTAATTTCGTTTCTGCCTTAGGAAATTATATGATTTATTTTAGGAAATGTTATTTGTAAGAAAAATACATTGTCGTTTCTTAATTTACTGTCTACTACTACTACTATCTGTGTATGTAACGTAAATTATGTGTTGCAAATAACCAAATAATTTATTTCATTTAAATTCGAAAATCGTTTTGCATTGTGGGTTTAATTTTATAGTATGTAAATATACAGAGGTACCATCTGTTGATATAGGAAATTAACCTCAAAAAAGTTTAATATAATTTAACTGCAGAGTTTTTAAAGGTCGTACCTTGGTGACAGCATAGTATGAGTACGACCTATAAAAAACTCTTTGCAGTTATATTTATACTGAATAAGTTATGAATGCATTTATTATTTATCAGAATGTCACAGCATACCAACATTTTTTTTGTTTATCTTACTGCCTATCCATAAATATATAAAGGGTAGGCAGAGGCCACTCACTCACGTAACCCACTTTTCGCCCTCGCGGAAAACGAGACGTGATGGGTGGCGAATAACTCATTTTGTTATGAGTCAAAAAATTATATTTCTCCTTTTCGTTCCGACAAGCAGAATATATGAATGATAATGTAATATGAAACTCCTACTTACACCTAACATTATAATTTATTATAGCTGAAATTCAATCATCATCATCTCTAGGATCCTAAAACGCAACTTCAGTGAAAGTATCCAGTATTCACCTAAATGAGACCCGTCTTCATGTTCTCAACAGGCAACTTAATTATATACTTTAAAAAAAAATCAAGCCTCAAATCCGCGTAAGATTGGTAAGTTATGTGTTGCCTATGAATTAACTAAGCTTTTAGCAATAGATCTCTTCAACAGGGTACACTGACTATATCTATAAAACAATCTAAATCCCTTCTTATCTTTTGGATAAGAGCACGAGATAGATAGACCGTGAACATGACCAGACGAGACTTCTCCAGATTCACGTTCAGATTCCGTTAGAGATTAGGGCCATTGCTTTTTGTAGTTGCCACGCTTGGCAGGCGGCTTGGCAATCGTAGTATATTTATTTGGCTGTTTCAGGAACCTGCTGCTGCCCACCTCCTGGTTTTAAATTTTGCTCTCTGTCGACTTTCAGGATGGACTTTTCTGTATGTAAATGATTGTAATGGTCTGCATGTAAATGAATGATTACAAAATTATAAAACACTTAGTAGATGAGGAAAGTAAAAGCAAATTACTAAGCATAGTAATCAGAAGTGATTAAGTGCAAGCGTTTTTTTGTATTTGAATAAAATCTGCTACTTGAATAGTTTTAGATAATTCCGGTATGAGATTATAATAGAAATTTAACTTTAAAAATACCAATACTTTTAGGTGTACCGAAAACTTTTGGCAATACCTGATTTGAAAGATTAAAATAAAAGAATACTTTAGTAGTTACTAATGAAAAATAACAATAGTATGTGTTAATATAAGCGATAAACACCATTTCTGTAAAATCCTTATCTCATTTTTAAAGACACGGATGTAGAATAAAAAATCACATCCAGCGTCAGTAAAGTAGTACGTAACTGTTGTAGTTATCACGGTGCAATATTATTTGTTATGTGTTGTTTTTTGAATTCCAATCTTAATGTTCTTAATTATTTTGACACCATGTCAATTTATAACTAGTTGCACTAGTTGCATCGAAGAGGTCGAAAATGTTCAACAGTGCTTTTCGGCAGTCTCCAAAGTTTCAAAAAAAATTTAAACCTCAAAACAATTTAATTATTTTATCAAAATAGTCTCCTTAGAACTAACCCATTAGGGGTTAGCCATTATTGCAACGACAAATTATTTTAGATTTTTGTTTAGTTTGATCTTGTCTGTCTATCCGCTTATATTTACTACATATATACATACTTATATAATACAATTATATATCTTATGAAGTTTAAACTACTTGTTGTTAACCAGAATATATCGCCTTCGTTGAGATCAGGTAAAAAGACATCTCCATTATCATCAAAAAATAGTAGTCTATATATGGATTATTTAACTTGATATAATCCTAACTTGCTTATTCCGTGAGAAACTTTGGAACAAAGCTCAAGCGGATTAGGAAGGAGCTCATCCATAGTAACTTTGTTGCGATATACACTGGTAACCTTTTTATCTAAATATATCTCTGTATAACGATTCTATCGAAAATAATTTAATGGTTTTGGTAAGTTTTGAATATATTATATGTTTATTACGTGATATACATACAGATTTTATATTGTAAGAACCATAAATCATTACCGCAGAAACCATATTATTCTAGATACGAAGGATTGACCGAATTTGTTTTGTTTTTCATCAAAAAGCGTAAAAAAATTCACTTCGATCTCGGACCAACGCTTATAAATATTGTAATTAGAACCTCCTTTAGCTTTTAAAAATGTATTAATACTGCGTATACAGTCAAGACAAGCGTATATATTATTTATATTTTACACATTGTGCTCGAGTAATGATCATCTTAAAATAAATAAATAGCGGTAGTACAATGCTTACACTTTAATATACATACCTATTATCATATCCCGAGCCGGGTTATAGTGCATTTAGAATACAATAGAATAACTTTTTTCACATTGGAGGAGACCTATGTTCAGCAGTGGACTAGTGAAAGGCTGAAATGATGATGATGAGAATATTTTTATTCAATATAGATTATTTAGCCGTGTGGTAGCGGCTTAAGAGAATCGCCCATCTAATCCCGTGGGTGTCGTAAAAGTCGACAGAGGGAAAATGAAAAGGAGGAGATGGGCAGCAACATCTTCCTGTAACATCTGAATAAATAAACTGCGGGTTGGCAACCGCCTGCCAAGCGTGGCAACTATGGCGAAATACCCCCAAATGAGAGCTACTAACTTTTGTGGCAATCTATGGTGTAGGCCTATGTTCAGCAGTGAACATTAATTTTTAAAATTAAAATTAAAATTAAATCAAAAACCAAGCATACCACTGCAAGGCTTCAAGACACAGTAAGCTCTTTCTGCGTAGATCGGACTACAAATAATAATTAAAAGCTGAAGGTACTCTGGGTTAACTATGACATCGGGACAACTGTCACCTCAGTCCCCCCGTGACCATGGGTGCTGTAAAGCGTCCGAAACGTCGGGTAAATATAGTTCAAAATTAAACGCGATAAAATCCGTAAAAAAGTAGTTTTATTTAAATGTGTAATATTCGCGTAAATAAAAGAAAACATTATCCTTCTATTAATTAAAAGCCTAAATTCTTTAGTTATTTTTTTTAATAGTTTTTCCATTTTTGTTTCTACCTCACATTGTGATCGGATTAGAATGTTAATAGACTACTGTTGAACATATGAATTTCCACTTTATCTATAACTAGCGATCCGCCCCGGCTTCGCACGGGTACATAGATATTAGAAAGATAAATTAGTACTTTATTTGGAGAAACAGAACAACAACAATCCCTTCACTAACATTCTTTGTAGCGACTATGCTCACCGGCGAATCTGCTGCTGGTCAGGTAAGAGAGAAGTTACCAAAATAATGTTTTCTTTGAACATAAGCCATAAAAGTTTAGTGTCTCAGAGCCTACTTGTAAACAATTTTTGATGGCGTGTTAGCCAAAATGAAACGACCGCTGCGCGAAGGGAGCCGCGAACCTCGATGATGCCCAAGTCGCATGAAACCGGGCGACGCGGCGATCGAGACCGTCGCCGCTGTATTTATTAAAGAGCGTTTCAAAGTTTTAAATTAAAAAAAATATAATTACAATTACAAACCACTATTCAATAGTTTCTAGTTTACAATAAATAAAATGAGTAGGTAGGTAATCAATAGAACTTAGTCTAATGGCGAGTAGCGCGGGCCAGCGTATGGCTGTTCGCTCACATCGCAGCATTTTTCTTACTTTTAGCATTTTTATACCCGTCGTAACTTCTAAAGGATAGGTCCGAATCGAATATTTTAAAGAGGAATTTACATGTACATAATCAACCTTGACTATGAAACTATTTTGTAGGATAAAGATTAATATTATGATACGAATGTCATTATCTTTCGATTCTACCCTTTGTTTTGATTGACTAATTTGGACAAAAAGTGGTTTTGTGACTTAAATATAACAATTAGACATATAGCCTCGCGGACTTTTTTGTGAGTAATGATGAGTACTATGAAAATGTAGTACATTATTTTCTTTATCATTAACAGTTTTATGCAGCGCACGCCAAATAATGTGACTTTTGTTAGTAAATTTTTATAGCAAATTTTCGTAGGAATCTCTTTTTTTTTAAAAATAAAATACAACTCATGTTAGTCGGACATAATGTAGTTTTATATAGGTGAAAGAATTTTTAAAATCGGTTCAGTCGTTTTTGAGATAAATCATTACAACCAAACGTACAAAAAATCAAATCTTTCTTCTTTATAATATTAGTTTAGATATTACAATTTATCAATAGGTTATTAGCAGAATGAAGATTGATCTTTATTGGTTCATTTATTTATTTATTCTTTATTGCTGACACCTTAAGCTAAGGGCTACAATCATCATCATCATCATCATTTCAGCCTATTACAGTCCACTGTTGAACATAGGCCTCCCCCATAGATTGCCACAAAACACGGTCCTGAGCCACCTGCGTCCATCGACTTCCCGCAAAACCGTGCAGGTCGTCGCTCCATCTAGAGGGGGGTCGCCCTACGCTGCGTTTGCCGGTACGAGGTTGCCACTCGAGAACCTTTCTTCCCCAACGGTTGTCGGTTCTACGAGCTATATGGCCGGCCCATTGCCACTTCAGCTTGCTAATCCTTAGAGCTATGTCGGTTATTCTAGTTCTGCTGCGGATAACATCGTTGCGGATTTTATCTCGCAGAGAAACTCCGAGCATAGCCCTTTCCCTAGCTCGCTGCGCGACTCTGAGCTTCCTCATGCGGCCTGCAGTGAAAGACCATGTTTCGGTTCCGTAAGTCATCACTGGCAACACGCACTGGTTGTATACTTTTGTTTTCAGGCATTGAGGTATACTCGACGAGAAGATGTTTTAATTTCCCGAACGCTGCCCAGCCGAATTGGATCCATCGATTGACCCCTTGGTCGAAGTTGGGCCTACCTAGTCGGACAATCTGTCCTAGGTATAAATATTCGTCGACAAATTCGATCGTAGTGTTCCCAACAACAACCGGTATAGGTGTGACATTGACGTTAGACATGATCTTCGTCTTGTCCATGTTCATCTTAAGACGTACCTGTTGGGAGACACTATTGAGGTCATTGAGCATAGCGTTAAGGTCCTCCAGCGATTCTGCCATTATGACTATGTCGTCGGCAAATCGAAGGTGAGTGATGTATTCGCCATTGATGTTGATACTGTATCCTTTCCAGTCCAGTAGCTTGAAGACATCTTCCAATGCAGCGGTGAAGAGTTTCGGGGATATAACATCACCCTGTCTTACACCTTTCTGCAATTGGATCGGTTTCGTACTCTGGTTCTGTACTCGGATAGCTATCGTAGCATTGGTATACAAGCACTGCAGCTCATCGATATACCGACAGTCAATTCGGCAAGGCAGAAGTGACTGTAGCACTGCCCAAGTTTCGACGGTTGCTTTTTCATAGTCCACATACGCCAGACATAGCGGGAGATTGTACTCTTCGGTCTTTTGTACAATCTGGCGAAGGGTATGTATGTGGTCTATGGTACTAAAGCCTTTTCGGAATCCGGCTTGTTCGGGAGGCTGGAAATCGTCGAGTCTGCTTGCGAGACGATTCGTAATAACTCTCGAAATCAGCACGTAGACGCGGCTCAGAAGCGATATCGGTCTATAGTTCTTCAAGAGGGCATTATCGCCCTTCTTGAAGAACAGGACAACCACGCTTCTGCTCCACGCTTCCGGCGTAGCGCCGCCGAGGATGACGGAATTAAATAGCTTCTAAAGGACTAAAAGTATCGGTTTTCCACCCGCTTTCAGAAGCTTCGCTGTAGCCGGCGCTTTGCCAGTCTTGAGCTGTTTGAGAGCCATACTAATCTCGCTCAGACTGACATCGGAATAGTGTCGGACGAGATTTGCTCTTGGGTCGTTACTCACACTAGTGTGTGGCTCCAACGACGATGTGTGAATCTCTCGATCTCGCTCAAAATCTCTGGTCCAGCGGAAATGACGCCACCGCTATCGGTCCTCAACTTAGTCAGTTGGCTTTTTCCGGCAGACAGATCCCTGGCAAAGACCTTGGAGCCTTGGTTTCGCTCTATCGCTTCCTCAATACGAGCAGTATTGAAGAAGCGTAGGTCTCGCCGCATACATTTGGAGATCTGTCTGTTCAGTTGCCGATATGCTGACGCATCAGTTGAGGACTGCAACCTCATTACACGCCTAGGTTCCATGAGATTGAGAGTGTGGTCGGAGAGTTTCTGGATCTTTTTTGTGCGGTGGGTCTTGCAAATCTTTGCTCCCACCGCATGGACAGTTTCCACGAGCCTCTCGTTCAAATCGTCCACTGTAACGCAATCATCCAGGCACTGAAAGCGATTTTGCAATTCGATCTGGAAGCTTTCGGGGTTTTGGATAACGTATGCGAATATTTCTTAAGCTTCTCATGTGGCGACATAGATGTAGCTACATAGCAATGAAATGTAAAATTAAATACTACGTTTTTGTCTTTCAACTTTCTATGTCAATTTTAAACTTACGAAAACGAATCATAAAATAGGAATCAATATTCATAAATCAAACATATAATTTTATAGGGACGTAGAGTTAAATATTCAATATAATTTCCTAAAGTTAAACATTCCTAAACTTCGGCGGGGCAACCCAAATTCATCTACTCGTATGTTTACATAAACAGCGCACTGTGGCTCCCACAGCCTATTCTTATTTGTTTTTTTTTAATTGGATAAAATTACGAGACGAACGGAGAGCATTCATCTGATTTTAAGTGCAACGTCTGCTCATAACAAATGCTGTGTCACACAGAACATTTCTGTGTACTACCCAGTTACCCAGACAACTACAGTACTACCCAGTTACCCAGAGACATCAGTTCTTAAGTCTCATATGCCCAGTGATTACAGTGAGTGCACTAACTCTCAGAGCCCTACGGACCGTGTGGTGGTACCTACCTAGACAGATTCCTGCTTAGGCTGGCGTAATCTGTCTAGCGGCCCTGCGGTGGTACTTTGACCACAACAGGGCCGCTTTATTCAATTGTGAAGCAATTGTGTCCAAACATTACTGTCTTTCAGTTCTGACAGTGCCGCGATGAGACTATATTATTAAAACATTCCGTCGTTCCAGCTCATAATTATCATTCAGTTTCTATCACTGTGATAGAAGCTGTACCATTTAAAAAATATATTTTCTGGCATGTTTAAATCATCGTCATCATCATTACAGTCACTTATATGTCCACTGTTGAATAAAAGCTTCCCCTGTCTAGTCTCAAAAAGTACCAGTCACCTCCAACTTGTCGTCGGGATGCGACTGCTAGCACTGGTTGGTGATTTCTAGTATGTAGTATGTTAACGCATGTCCGATTATTGTTAACGAGTGGATGATAAATCCGACACCTCATTGGTTTCGTCTAAGGGGTAGAAGAAAAGAACAATATTATTCCATAATAAATTAAATTGTCCATCTCTTATTTGAGGTTCAGAATCCTCCCGTAGCACCCACTACATAACATTCAACGCAAGTGTGTTGAATGCTATGAAGTGTAATGTTTAGTTGCTGGGGCTATTTCTAACATAAGAATATATGTATAATTATGTATAAAACACAGTTTTAGATCGTTATTAGTATTATTTTTATAACTAAACTACTCACTAGTATATAAATAAGTAATGTACCAATGTTAAAAATTTCAATGTAACGTTAATATATCGTAAATAAATAAATACGCTACGCATATTTGATGGTACCACTTTACGACATAATTGAAGAAATGTTTGGCTTTAGTATCTGCGTAGACATAGTCTCATTATTACGCAAATATTCGTTTAGACCCTGTAGAAACGGCAATTAAATAACTTTAGTACCAACACGATTCATAAATCGTTGATCCCTAAGTCGATCTGAAAGATCTAAAAATATTGTGTAATCATTTTTTCGACTGTATTACTTATTGAGATTTCTGTGTAATAGCCGTGACCTTTTTTCATATAAACCAAAACTTAGTTTTCATCTCCAAGTTTTTGATACACATTACATGATATTATGAAGATGAAGAAGTTGCTGATGGGAAATCCCATCGGGCAGACGGCTAGTTTTAACATAGACCTATTGCCCATGAACTCAAATATTTTCGGTCGTAAGGATTTCATTAATTAATATTTTTTTTAAAGATTGAAAATTCAGATGATGAATAAATATATCACTTGTAGACCTATTTTGTGTCAATGAACAATGTGCATAAATTGGATCAAAAATAGAACAATGCAGACGAAACATCTTGCTTTATTGTTAACTTTGTAAATATCATAAATTTTCTCTTCGCGAAATAAATTCTGATCCCGAACATTAGCATCAGGCTTTATTTAATCATACATGAGCATAGCAGTATTTTAAAAACAAATGTAAAGTTGTACTATTTGTACCTGACTCGGACGAAGATTAAAAAGAGTCAAATCCTTATATTCAGAAATTAATATCCGATTATTCTAATCAATATGAAATCATGTTTAAGAAATGGACTTAGAATTCAAAATAATTCTAATATATATAATCTTATAATAGTCATATTAAATATTTATCGCAACGCTAAACAGAAGATTTTAAAAACTACAACTTAACTTAATACAAGATGGCACTTGTTAGATCACTCATACTGCCAGCTGTCGGGTCACTGAATGTCAGTGTAATAAAAGCGTCATTGCGTGGCAGCGAGTTCAATTGAGTAGAGTTGGGGTGCGAGAGTGACCTTACTACTTTTTGTGTCTAATTATGATTTAAAAAACTTATAAAATCGTTAATGAAAATAATTACTAGCTGTGTGTGGTGAATAAAATATACGAAGAGGAAGTAGTATCAGAAGCTAACAATCTTGTTGGCGCCCCGTTATATTCATTACTAAAATTTATCCCTCCGATATTAATAATTATTCAGATATTTTGCCGTGTGGTAGCGGCTTAAGAGAATCTACCACTCCATCTAATCCTGTAAGTCTCGTAAAAGTCGACAGAGGGAAAATAAAAACCAGAAGATGGGCAGCAGCATCTTCATGGAAACTCTGCAGAAATAAACTGCGGTTGCCAACCCGCCTGCCAAGCGTGGCAATTATGGCAAAATCGCCCCAAAATTAGAGCTACAAACTGTGACAATTATTGGGGGAGGCCTTTGTTCGACAGTGGACATAATAGGCTGATGCATAAATGATGATGATGACAAGATATAGTATAAGAGTTTAATAAATTAATTCTATGCCCATCAATATATCGATCAATTTAGCGACATAATGGCAAAGATATAAAAATATGTTAATCCAATGTATGGGAATGTAAATCACAACATTCTTATATAAAACAAACACATTTAAAAAAAACATTGTTCAACGACATCCCAAAAAAGACTTCAAGGAGTACACAACGTAACAAATCAATAAACTGTGTCGTCGCTCCATCTAGTGGAAGGTCGCCCTACCCTGCGTTTGCTAGTTGCAACCTGAGAACCTTACTTTCCCAACGGTTATCAGTTCTACGGACTGTATGGCCGGCCCATTGCCACTTCAGCTTTCTGGTCCTTAGGATTATATCGGTTACTCTAGTTCCGCTACATATATCTTCGTTACAGATATTATATTGATAGTAATTCTATTTTTCTTTTCGTCAAAATGAGTGAATCTAATGAAGAAATTAGATACATTTTAAAATTTTATTACAAGAAAGGAAAAAATGCAACGTATGCTGCGAAAAAAATTTGCTACGTTTTGGACCTAATGCAGTGTCAGTAAGAGTAGTACAAAGTTGGTTTACGCATTTTCAATCGAATTTTGATGTCAAAGATACACCTCGCTCTGATCGCCTAGTTAGGGATAAAATTGACGCCATTTTTACAGTTACGACATACTCGTAGCTGAGGTGCCACACGAGCTCACTGATAGAAACCTAATGAACCGTGTACTTATTTGCGATTCTTTATTGAGAAGTAATGAAACCGAACCGTTTTTGAAGAATTGATAACTGGTGATGTAAAGTGGATCACGTACGAAACAGGTCGTGGTCAAAGGTCGGTCAGGCTTCACAGACTCTGCCAAAACCCTAATATTTTTTTAACTCGCAATAAGGTGATGCTGTGTGTATCGGGGGATTGGAAGGGTGTTGTTCATTATAAGCGTTTAGGCCGGGCAGAACCATCGATTCGGGTCCATACTTCTAACAACTGACGAGAATAAAGCAAGATGTTGAGAGAAAGCGGCCGGAATTGATCAATACGAAGAGTCTTTCATTACGACAACGCTAGACCACACACATCTTTAGCCATTCAGCAAAAATTAAGAGATTTTAGCTGGGAGGTGTTAATGCATCCGCCATATAGCCCTGACCTTGCACCTTCAGATTTCTACCTGTTTCGGTCTCTTCAGAATTCTTTACGTAGTGTCAGGTTATTAAGTGAGCACTTTCGAAACTACTTGGCGCTTTTTTTGCACAGAAGCCCCAAACTTTTTACAGCAAAATCATGTCACTATTTTCAAGATGGAAAAAGTCATCGACCAAATGGCACGCACATACTGTAATTAAATGTAAATAAACTTTGAAAAAAAAAATGTCTTGAGTTTTCAGATAATTAAGTAACTTTTTCCTCAACCTGTATAATTTATAATCTCATTTTTATATGATCTAAGACCGAAGAACACATGATATTCAAACATATTTGGCACTACGGACAGATTCAGACAGCAACATTCAGATTTTAAACGTCGTCGTCGTCGTCGTCGTCTCAGCCCATTACAAGTCCACTGCTGAACATAGGCCTCCCCCATAGATAGCCACAAAAGTTTGTAGCTCTCCTAATGGAGGGATTCGATTGTCGACAGAGTGAAATTAAAACTAGGATATGAGCAGCAGCATCTTCCTGGAACATCTGAATAAATAAACTGCGGTTGCCAACCCGCCTGTCAAGCGTGGCAACTATGGCAAAATCCCTCCAACAGGAGATTTTAAACAATGATAACAAAATATTACCATCTCATATTAAACAAACTACTTTAATACCATAAAATAAAATTTCAAACTTTAACGAAACTAATCATTTAAACACACATGAAGCCCGTTTGATTAGAATTGTCAATTAACTATCTTTAGAAATATATCTAATATAATTTTTTGTGACAGTTGTCACAACTGAAAGACTAGTAAAGTTTTTTTTATTGTATAAAGTGACGAAACGAGCAAAACGTTCACCTGATGGTAAGTGCAACTCAGAACATTTCTGTGACACTTCACTGCGCCCGTCACCTTGAGACATCAATTCTTAGTGTGCTTTAGTCCCTCGGTGTTTTAGTAAAGCTCTCTCATAATAACATTAAAGAAATGATAAAAGAAACATAGTTAATATGCTAAGATCCGCTTGCAAAATTGAAAACGGTGTGTATTACCTTTATTGTAATGGATTTCCGCAAAGTAACGACTGATTCAATAAACTGTATTAATAAAACTTCAAATTAATTTTTTTCTGTCATATATGAGATCGTCGTGGTTGTGCTGGAGCCTCGTTATAAATTGATTCCTTAAGTATGATGTCTTCTTTTCATCTAGCGTGAACATGTATAACCTTGTATTTTTCTATGTCAACACAAAACAATTAAAAATACTAATTTAAAATTTTAATACTATATTGAATGGAAACATCCCAATTCAGATTTGCATTTAATTATGTTTGTTACAACAATGTCGATACGCTGCCCTTACCAAAGTATTTTGTATCGTAACGTTGCGTCGCGTCGCACAAACAGGGGTCGAGAAAGAGGTCGAGAGCCAGGTGTGTTTTATGTCAGAATATTCTGCCACTTCAGTCACAACGAAACGACTTGGTGTGTATGTACGACCCCGATATTCTTACCTTTATATTTGTTTACAGAGCCGTTTTTTTGCCATAGACTGAATTTACACGTTTCTTTTTAACTTATACTGACGTTCCGTGTCGAAACGCTTTAATCTTTTTTTCGGTCCCTGTTTTTTACTTAAACAACAATTTTACGTTTTTATCTATTTAATATGACAAATTTGAACTATAGCAACTTCTCGTCGGTAACATGTTGTAGCAAGAAAGAAGAGAATTTGTTAATTTAACAAAATAAATTAAAGCTCTCATTCATTTGTCATGAAGTCACAATCGCTCGAAAGCCTTAGCATTCAATAAGTAACATTTTACCATCATACAATTAGACATTAGGAAGAATTTCATCCCTTTATCACATCGTCTAATGACCATGTTACACTTCCCGGTCATGGTAATACTAAGCTTGAAGTTTGCGAAAAGAGAAAAACCCTTATGTAATACCATAGATTACAAAGTAAATGATTCCCCTATTAGATAGAGCGCTGTTCTGTAAAATTAGCTATTTTCAGCTTCCTTATATGGCATGACGTTAAAATTACTGTATCTCTCTATTGTAGCATAAAGTGAATGTACTTCGAATATTAATGTATTCGAATATTAATATTTATAATAATAATAATAGAGTTACCTGACGTTATTTACGAAATTAATAACATGACACAATATATGTATAATATTTACACTGCACCGTCGTGCGAAACTGTTCTCGATATTGATAATACATTAAATGGTACCACGAAGCAATTTCTTGATATTTGATTTTCTTTATTTGGGACATCAACAGCCTTTTGTTAAAAAGAATTATAGCGGCTTAATAAACAAATCATAATTTAAGAAATAATGGATAGATTTTGTGTTTAATCAGATTGATTATTTAAAAATGAAGTTATCAAAGAAGCCGAGATAGGCCAGGGGTAGGACGACTTTATACGTGTTCTAAAAGTTGTTAATTGTGATTTTAAATATTGTATTGCGAACGCGGTGTTGAAGGACCACATTTAGAGAAAATTTGCATATCCGAGACATGAAAAATATTTCAAGAAAATGTGAAGTTTGCTAACCCGGTGGCGCACAGTGAAACACAGTGGCGACCTCTTTCCAGCTTACAGCTCTCTGATAAACAAAAGAAGGACTCTGCTGAGAAGTAGGGCATTTATACGCCGTTATTTCACTTTTAAATGTAAAAAAATATATTAATGTAGTTGTAAAACAGTTGTTCGCTTCGCAATTAAGAATACTAATCCTTCTTTATTTACGTGGGGAAATGCCTCACCCATATTAATTATGTCGGGTTCGCACCGGCTAAAACTCCAAGATGTTCCACTTTCGCCGCATATTTGCTGAGTCACGAAAACGATTACGCACATATACGCGGTCGTTCATCCTCGGCAGAGGACAATTCCTTAGCTTTTTGCACGGCCCCCGTCTGTGTGCACAACGGACTCCCTGAGCCTCCCACGCAAGCCTCCGCCACGAAGAGGCCACGGGGGCCAGGGGGAGTATTCGCAAGCCAAAAAAGCCAAAAAGCTTTCGCCGACCAAATTTCGGCCGAGGAGAGTAGGGAGGGAGGTGCAAATTATTACCGTCATTCCTTTGGATTTAAGAATAATAATCGTAACTTAATCAAATATTTATCGATACTAAATTCTCTCCCACTGAGTATTTCTGCAGAATGTTTTATTATTTCCTACATAAATGTATGATTCTATTTGCGTACGACTTTTTCACGATATCTTTAAATATTGATTGAATTTAAGTTTATTCAGATTTGTGTAATAATAGTTGAATGAAATAATTTAAAAACATTTAATTTGTTACTAGTAATAATTAATTATTTAGTTTTGTTCTTACAATAGTTATGAATTACTTAAAACCAAATCGGAACAATCAATTAAAACAGACTTCTGTTTGACTGAAACTGCACATCGATTTAAAAGCTTTATTTTACTACGTCTCCATTCTGCCCGAATTTACCCAGTGTTACATATATTATGTTAATTCCTGGCCTAGTCGTCAGAGTTCTACGCCGCGGGTCCTGGGTCCTAATCCCAGCCGGAGCCAACATTTGTGCTAAAACACAAATTGTTGGTTTTCGGGTCTGGTTGTGTTGTGTTTATCCCCGTGTTTCTGATACTGCATCCTAGCGTACCTCCGATCTTATCGCATCAGCGTTACATCGGACGCAGTAAATTGAGACGAGTGAGTGCCACTGTGTTTGCGCGTACTACACTTGTGGCACTATAATATTTCCTGCGCAGTTGATGGCTCTTGACAGTATTCGGAAGTTGTCGCCGTGGTCGAAATCAGCTAGGAGAACATCATCATGTTAATTCCTATGTAATTTCCTTTTCTGGCAAACATTTTGAAACGAAATTTTAGTATCTTCCTATATCGTAACAAAATCCTTCTTGCGTCTTTTGTTCACTCACTTTGTAGTTAGTGCAATGCTGCATTATTTATCATACATCATACATACATATTTATATATTAAATAGTTTATTTAATAGTACGAACAGACTGAACTCGAAAACTACTAATGTTATAACATGAATTCTACACTGGTTATGGTATAATACTCTCGAACCAACTAAGACTAGTTTTATCCTGCTTTTTCAGCGGTTCCGATATGTTAGGAACTTTTTTTAATAACCTGTCCAAACAAATCCAAAGTCCACGCGATCGTAGTCACAGGTATAGCTAGTCTATACAAATAAATAAAATTGATGTGTCTGTTTATAATATCAAAATAACAGTTTTTAAATAAATGAATATGAAAGTATATACGGCACTTATAAAAAACTATTTTTAATATTTTGTCTGTCTGTCTGTTTGTTTATTCCAGTAAACTACGAGTACTACTAGTACTAATATCCGAAACACCTGGACCGATTTGAAGGGACTGTCAATAGCGTATAGCTAATGTTAGAAGGAGTTACTTTTATTTTACGAAAAGTATTAGGGTTCCGTGCCAAAAAATTTACCGCACGCCGCGAAGCGAACATTACCGAAAAAGGCCGAACTTTTAATGCTCAGGTAGGCAAAGGTAGCATGTCGTATGGCGCAATCATGTGGCCAGCTTATTTTACGCGGAAGAAACCGTGGGCACAGCAAGTACATTATTAAACAGTCCAAGTTATTATTTATTCATAAGACAATGTAAATGTTCATTAAATTATAGCTGTTTAAATAAAAACTTAAGGAAATTTCATATCCAAGTGAAGTGTATTTCTAGGCACAAATACATACATATTGTATGCACAATACAACACATATCAAATCAATTTATTCCATTGCATTTTGACGATTGAAAACAGTTAGTGAGCACATTCACATTGCATAGAGCCCTTGGCACAGAAGAATAAAAATACTCACAATGCACAATGCAGTGCACTAATAGATGTTTTCGGTCCTTTATTTGAAATACAATACCAATGGAAAGGAACATTTAAAAAATGGAAAATTAGATGGGTTTTTTTTAGACTTTGACAAGCGTCTTGAAATTAAAGTTTAAATTCCGGACAGACACAAGGTGTAAAAGGATAGATATTTTATATACAACTAGCTGTATCCCGCGTTTTGATATGCGAAAAAAATTAGCCGATCGATTGATTGATTGTTGATCGATGACAAGACAAACGATTTGCTTGTCTTGTCACTTTAAAAAATCTTTCTTATAAAATCGATTCACTAAATTTTAGTTTTAGATCTCTGTACTATGTTGTACTATATAAAGTGTTTTTCATGTCTTTTCTGGTTAATTTGAACTACTATGATACACACTCGAGTGTAGCTGGTCTAGATTAATTATTAACATTGATACTATTATAAATAACAAATTGTTTAAGACCGTTAAAAGACAGACATTCTGGCCGGTTCTCCTCTTCGGAATTGTGACCTTTTCGAATTGGTTAATTCATTAAAATAACGTTCACATTCACAACTTGAAACAAGTCCAACTTAGGAAGCATTTATTAAATTAACATGAAGTAAAATACAAAAACACAAGAATTGTTAAAACAATAACAATTACAAAACCAGAAGTATGTACAACAGCTAAAAAAACTGAAAACATATGTTAAAGCAAGCTAATTCATTGAAAAAAGTAAAGTAACAGCGTATAAATGTCCCACTGCTGAGCACAGGCCTCCTCTCATTTCCGAGAGGGTTTTGGAGTTAGGAAGAATCCGCCACGCTGCTCCAATGCAGGTTGGTGGACTTCACATGTCTCCAAAATATTTTTTATTTCTCAGACATACATGTTTCCTCACGATGTTTCCTTTAAATCAGCACTTAAAATTGCAATTAACAATTTTAGTAGTGGCGGCATCGGATATCGAACCCAGGTCACTTGCGTACTATGAAATTTAAAGCGAGCGCCTAGCCCCTGAGCTATCACGGCTCTTGGATTATAGTTAAATAAAATTAATTTATTCATTTAATTAAATTCTAATTAAATAAAATATATCTCGCGAGCGAAATCACGCTCATTCGCTAGTATTAACAAGAATAAGAAAAGTCCCCAACAACCCCGAAAAAATTATCGGCTAAAGAAAATTTTATAAAGTTAATTTAAAGTTTTAAAGAATCTTCAGCCCGGCGCGTCGCGGCGTTCGAATATCTTGTACATTTGCTTTACCTAACGTCGTGGCACCCGACCTCTGCTAAGGTAAGGATCTCATTCAATAACGCCTATGAGAATTTTCTGCTACACCGCCAGATGGGCATCATGATGATATGGGGATCATTTAGAGAGTGGTACACAGCTCCAGTTTAAGAGTCACTAGTATATAATTTGATAAAGAAAAAGACTAAATTAATTAAGTATTAATTAGAAAGTATTTAAACAAAGGAAATTCGTCGCAAAACCTTTTTAATGATGGTGGCTTTATAATTACTCAGTTAAAGTTTATTATATTATATTTATTAATTACTCATAATTACTTAGTTGAAGTTAGAATCGATTTATTAATAAGTGTATTTAAAACTTTGTACCCCTTTTTAAGCATATTGCGCGCACGGAGGAGTGTGAGATTTAGCATAGTTAAAGTTTATACGGAGAAGTGCAGAAAGCTAAAATTTAATAAATTGTTACAAATGTAATAAATTCAATTAAAAAGTTAATGAGTTGCGGTCGAATTTTGACCATCGGGCGACCACTAGTGATAAAAAATATATTGAAAGTAACATTTAGCTCGTTTGTACCATAACCAATCTTTAAAGAGATTAAAGTAGTAATAAAAAATAAAGAATAATTTTTCCATATCCACCACTCGTACGAGTATAAGATTAAAATCAGAGAGAAATGTGAGTGAAAAGTCAGTTCAGTAATTTTTAAAAATAATATAAATATTCGATTTCATTATTTGGTCAAAGCAAGTACTACTTGGAAAACATCGTGAGGAAACCTGCATCTCCGAGGAATAGAAATATTTCGAGGATTTCGGACTATTCCCAGCTCCAAAACCCGCTCAGAAATGAGAGGAGGCCTGTGCTCAGCAGTGGGACATTTATAGGCTGTTACTTTGTTTTTTTTTTAAGTACTTCACGTACTGCATGAGTTTATGTTCTCACAGCCGGTTCGTTGCGGGATGTTTTGCGGGTTCTAATGAAAAGAGATTGGACGATGGCATGGTCTGGGCCTTTGATTGACCGTAGTTCTTAAAGCTCTGAGCTTATTAGTAATCTCATACGTTTCGGTATGTCTTCATCGGAGTGTTAAGGCATCTTGTAGTTGCGTTATATTCATTCATATACAGTTACGTATTTTCCCCTATCAGGGTTAGGCAGAGACTACGCTCGTAGCCCTCTTTTCGCCAATGAGGGAAACGAGATGTAATGGATGGGGAACCACATCGCGGACGTTTTAGTACGAGTAAAAAAATGTCACTTCCCATTGCGTTCCCACGAGCGGTGTAGAGACAGCAGTGCATATTATGGTATTATTCTGCACGAATAAAAGCTGTCTGTACAATACCTTAATCGCCTCTTACGACACCTCGATAGGAAAAAGGTAGGGGCTATTCTACTCTGCCGGAATCATTACGTAAATAAAATTTCTTAAAGTGGGTATACGCGTACATCATTTAAAAATAAAATTATATATAATTAATTTAACAATGAACCGTTATAAGAAACAAAATTTAAGAACAAAAAAAACACACACAACAAAATATATAAGTGTGGCGCTGAATATATTATTTCATATATTGAGTCATGGCTGTTGTGTTCGAGCCACAGCCGTAGCTACTTGTATCATAAGCATATTTATTTATGAATCTAGATATATTTAAAATATATATAGCCCCGCGTCTACATCGATTACTACGATTTTCGCTACTTAGGTTCATCAATATTCACCATTGTTTACCATACGGGAAGGTGGTTACAATCGTCCAGAAATATATACATGGTCAGATATTTAACGTAAGAGTTTGTTATATTTTTGGATGCGCTGAGTCGCTAGCGGACATTGGACAGGGGACCAAATTTTATTAGCCAGCTTGTCCAGCTCGCTTCCCTCGAAGCTGTTGATTATTATAGATAATAATGCTGATTTATTGGTAATACTTGATTTTGGCTGCTCACCTCAAATTTCGTAGTACGCAAGTAACCTGAGTTCGATCCCCGGTGCAGGTTCCTTTTAAATTGTTCTGCGATTTGAAGTGCTGATTTACCCCGTACTCAGCGGTAAAGAAAAACATCGTCAGAAGACCTGCAGGTCTGAGAGATAAACATATTTCGAAGTCATGTGAAGTCCGCCAAGCCGTATTGGAGCAGCGTGGCGGATTATTGTCAACTCCAAGTGTATGTATTATTATTATTAATCTGAGTTATTATTAGAACATAGAGACAATTACTAACTGTTCTAACCCAAACTAGTGTAGTAAATATAAAAGATGATTTAGGTAATACTAAAGTATTTAAAAAAGTGTCAAAGAATATTGCCCGCTTTTTTTTTTTTTTTTTTTTTTTTTTTTTTTTTTTTTTTTTTTTTTTTTGTGTGTGTGTATGCAATTAGCCTTATGGCTTTTACTGCGTCATAGGAAGCGACTCGCGAGCAGAAGGCCCGCGAGTGAGAAGGACAACGTCGCTGCTGAGCAACTGCGCTGCACTTCGACCCCTGAAAACGAATAAAATGTATCCGACTAACAAGGGGGGGCTCGAAGTGATCCAAGGGCCCCTCTGAAGGAGGTACGAACCTCGGCTTGGATCACCATCGGAGCGGAATATTATTTATTTTATATTGCATACAATAATATATGCAATATAAAACAAACAATAACTAATAAAAACCATCTGAGTTAGAAGTAGCCTGAGAACTCGAAAGAATCGAGCGGCTATGAACCTAAGACTTCGCACTCGCCGGCGAGTGCGGTGCGCCGCTGTGCTAGCGGGTGCGTGTATGTGTACGCGGGTGTATGTGTTGAGGCGAGGGCCTCAAACGCGTTATTTATTAGCGAATGATTTTAACATTTATTATTAGATTTAGATTATTAAAAATTATAATAACGCGGATGAATTTAATTGCCTATTTGGCTTTAAAATTTTTAATAGCGTTGAGCACACCGATGTGCTCAATCGACGCTTGTAAGCGCTCTTTAGGAGAGCTTGCCGTCCTAATTTTATTAGCGAACAAAGTTAGTTCGTTAATGTCGACACTGTCCATGTACTGCAGTAGGATGTCGAAATCCTCTTGCAGGCTATGGGCAGGTGTGGCAGCCTTCGGCGTCGCGGCGCTCCTAGCGGAGGGTGCGGGGGCCGAGGGGCGAGTAGTGGCCGCGCTGACCATAGGCAAGGGCCGGGTCCACGCGTTTGTTTTCGGCGGCGGAGGAGGCTCCGCCGTCGTAGTTTTATTACCCGCGGGGGTGGGAGGGGCGCGGGGGTTAGCCTGTTTAGGCTTCCCTTTGCGGTTACCGCGTTTCCCGCGACGCCGCTTGCCGCGGGGGGCGTTAGGGCACCCGCGATAGTTCGCAGGGTGGCCCACCGCCCCACACAACACGCAGGTAGGGGGATCCGCGGTATTTGGGTCGCGACTGCACTCTGCCGTTACGTGTCTCCCGACGCATTTCACGCAACGGGGATTCGCGAAGCAGTTGCGCGCGGAGTGGCCATAAAGTTGGCAGCGGTGGCACTGGCTAGGCGAGGACCGCTTACGCGGTGCCTCGACAACGATGCCAGAGAGATTGCATACACTAGGTATGTCAAAAATCTTTTTTCCGTCGTTCGACAACTCTAAGTGCACGAGCACTAGGTTGTACGGCGCCTTAGTTCGCATGTTCGTCATGCGATGAACTTGTAAAGCGGGGAGGCCTTTGGACTTAAGGTCCTCTAGAATAAGTTGCGTCTCGATGTCTTTCGGGACGCCGCGGATAACTACGCGGAGGATACGTTCCCCCTCGAGTGCGTATGTGTGGTAGCCGATCTTCCTGTCGGCTAACCATTTCGTTAAAGCGCGATGGTCTGTCGGTGTCGGCACCGTGACACTAATGCCGTTTGCGATCGGCCTAGCACGCGTGAAAATTATGCGCTTTTCGTCGAGCGCTTTCGAAATGCTGCCCCAGGCAGCCGTATCCTGTATTACTACAGGAGGCGGCGCCTTAGGGGCGCGGGGGGCTCCGGCCTCTCGGGAGGGCGCGGAGGTGTCCATCGGGACAGGGCGCGTCGCCTTTTTGGCGGTTATTTTAGGTCGCGGAGGCGGCATCGCGGCGGCCACCTTTCGAGGAGGCCTGGCGTCGGCTTCTTTTTTTTGGCGCCTCTTGCGACCGGTGACGGTGGTGAAGCCATCGTCTCCGGGGGCGGCCATTTCTGTCTCCGTGGATGGAGTTGGAGAGGAGCAGTAGCTCTCTTGGTCCGATCTGTAGTAAGTTTCAGAGTGGTGACTCTCTGCCGATGTAGCACGCGATGATGCGCGCGACGACTGCGCGGAGTGCATCGCTAGCATCACCACGTCATCTGGCGATTGCGGCGGGTCGCGCCAAGAGAAAGGCGGCGGATCGCGCGACGGAGGACGCCGTGAACCGGAGGCGACCGGCAACGGTGTCGATTTATTGAGGCCAGAGGGGCCTGCGACGACTGCGGGGCCGGAGGGGCCTAACGGTTTTTGCCCGGAGGGGGCTGAGGGGCCTGAGGGGCCGGGGGGGCCTAACGGCCGTTTTTCGAGCGCGGCGGCGGTCGCGGAGGACGCGGCGGCGCGGGGGGCCAACGGGTTTTCACCGACGGCGATCGGGGACAGAGGGCGAAGGATAACAAGCGCCTCTGGGTTAATCGCGGGGTACTTCGCCGCCAGGAGGCAACGAAGTTCCGTCTGCGCGGCTTCCACCTGGTCCATACCGAGAACCGGGGAAGAATTTACGTCACGAATGGAGTTATATTATCTCGTGACTCCCTGCCGCGCGGCAGGGAGGTGTGTTGTTGGCACTGCTTGTTTGTGTACCTAATATGTCACTGCACTATGTAACAAACCTTATAACGGCGACGTTGAAAAACGTCGCGAAGGGAGCCCGCTATCTTCCTACACGATGGAAGGGGCCCGCTTGAGCGGGGCCCGAAGAGCACAGTCGTCGGAGACGACCGCCTAAACGAGCCGAAACCGCCAGAGACGCACGCCTCTAGGCCGGGAACTAACAACGCGAGAGAAGCCGTTTTCGTTCTTATAATGGGGCACGTCTGTCTCGTGAGAGAGCAGCCGTGCGAATGAATATTGCCCGCGTGTAGCAAACGCCTCATTAATGAATCTGAATACATATTTCCAGAAAATAAATCAATGCTATTTAAAAAAGCAAGTAATTGCGATATTAAGAAAATTATAAGTAATTTTAATACAAATAAATCTGCTGGTATAGATGGCATTCGATGCATAGACGTTAAGAGTTTCAGCAACAAAATTGTGAATGTCATAGTTAAACTTATCAATACCAGCTTATACAAGGGAAAATATCCACAAGAACTAAAAACCGGTATTGTGAGGCATGAGTCACATGATGCAGGGCTTGTAATTAACACAAATAAAACTAAAGTTATACATGTCCAATGTACCAATTAAAACAATAGTACATAAACACGACTGCTTGCATAAGGCAACTTCAATCCACTGTAAATGTCGATATTTGGAACAAGTATCTAATTATAAGTATCTGGGTCTTATAGTTGATGATAGATTCAGTTGGGGATATCATATTGAACAAGTGTGCAATAAATGGAGAGTCATATTAACCAAATTTCCAATGATTAAGTATAAAGTTCCATTAAGTATAATCCTTCTGAATCTGTACAACGCTTTGGCTGAATCAATAATATCATTTGGAATTACTAAGTAGTTACGGTCGAACGTTTAAAACCTATCTGGATAAAATATACAACTTATAGTTGAGACTTTTAAAAATGATTTTGACTAACAAAACTAAAAAATTGTTATACGAGGAAGAAAATTTAATTGGCGTTTTTAAATTTTATAAAGTGTTACCGGCACACATGAAAGTAGATATGTTACTTCTGATCGAACAATTTAGTAATAAAGAAATACAAATCAAAATATCACACAGTGACATAATAACTAGAAAAGTAGAAAAAAATAAGTTAGACGTCCCCAAAATGCAAAACTATTAAGGTAAACGGACTAATTAATACATAATACCTAATCTTATAAATAAAATATACCACGAAATTGTAAAAGAAATAAATGAGAAAAAGTATAAGATAATGATAAATTTTCTTAAATAAACTGCAACAAATGACTTGTTTAAAAGCTGATAGTTAAAATGCAAAAACATTCCTACATCCTGTGTGTCTAACGCATCCGAGCATAATTGCATCTGCCATCACTAACTGGTAACCGGTTTTTGCGAATCGTAGTAAAACGGGGTACGATGGGAAGCCATAACTGATCTGTAATGTATCTGTCAGCAACGCACTAAAATATTTTTGGTTTCTTTTTGATTTATTTTGGTTTTTATTTATACAGCTCAAGTGTCTGAGTATCCAAGACAAACCTGTTTTAGGTTTTTATGGATACTACTCTAAAAAAAAGCAATGTATCTTCTTTTTAACATAAATAAAAAAAAGCAAACACTGATTTATAATGTCCCTAATGTTTGTAGAAGTTTTTTTACTTCTTTTAAATTACAACTACAAAAAATCATGCAACTTCCGTATATATTTATGGTAAAAAATTTCCAAAAACCAATAATTATATTGCTAGCTCTAATTTTAGGTGCTGCAAGCCCACGCGCGTGTGCGTGTGTATGAGCAAGTACGTATGTGTAAGCTGTTTCCTGATTATGATAGGGCTATAAATAGGAGTATTATTAATAGTGAAACAAGGAAAACTAGGACTCGTAACTCTGACTTCCTATTAAACATAAAACTAAGACTAATCATGAGGTTGCGACAGCTTTTGAGGGTAATGTTACTATTATTCCTTTTTTACCATAAAATCTTTAAATTCTTCTTCTACTGTCGTTGAGGCATTGCTCTGTATGTTAGGGTATGTAATAATAACTTTAAATTAAAGACAATAAATTCCGAAGATATTGTAAAATATTTTAAGACTACTGATGCTAAATAAACCGCTGATTACGCAGTAACACGAATGTACGTAATACGTAATACTTGTCAGTTCAAGTAACTGCGTCTATAATGGATATAATAGCACCTCAATTAGCCATTATTTTCAATAACAGTTTAAAATCTGGTGTGTTTCCTGACTTAATGAAATACAGTGAAGTCATTCCTTTATTTAAATCTAATACACATTTTACCCTGCTTACTTTAGACCCATTTCTGTGGTAGCAACACTTAGTAAAATCTTTAAAAAAATCATTCTAGATCAAATGTTAGGGCATTTTAATTAAAATAATTTACAAAACAGCAACCACTTTGGTTTTACAAGGGGTCGCTCTACAACCGATGCAGGTGTTGAGCTAATTAAGCATATTTTTGATGCCTGGGAGAATTCATAGCATGCCTTGGGTGTCTTTTATGATATTTCTAAGTTCTTTTTGATTGTGTTCATCATGAAACAATCATCAGGAAACTACATAATTGCGGTGTAAGAAATACTGCACTTAAACTAATCACATCTTATTTGAGTAATAGAACACAAAAGTTGTTGATTAATGGTACGAATTCTTCCGGGTCTGCAATGTCCCGCAGGGTTAGATTCTCGGTCCGCCTTTATTTCTCATTTATGACCATGCGTATTATTTGCTGATCTTAGATATTTAAAATAAAACGTCAATGGTTATAATATGAGCAGGTGAATAATGATATTTGAAACATTGTACATTTAACGTCAATAATTTGCTTATAAACGGCAATAAAATAAAATTTATTAAATTCACTACACCAATCGTTAAGCAACTTGATGCGAATGTGTTTATAAATGGGGAAAAGTTGAGCCTTGTGGATACCACTGTCTTACTTTGAATAACTCTTGAAGCGAAGCTTCCATAGGACCCAAATATATCACACCCCATATATAACTAGCAAAAAGACTTAGCTCTGCGGCTTATGCTATAAGAAAAATAAGAAGTCTAACTAAAATTGAAACAGTAAGAATAGTTTATTTTAGTTATTTCCACAACATAACGTGGTATGGAATTTTTTGGGAAAATGGGATGTAGAAACTATTTTTTTACAGCGAAAGAAGGCTATTGATTTGCTATATATGATGAGATTGGCTACATACCTTGGTTCTCGGGTATCCCTAAGAGATAAATTTAAAGAAATAAGTATCCTAACATTGGCCTTTCAATATACCTATGAAAATGTTATGAACGTACACAAGAATATAAATAGCTTTAGTAAAAAATGTGATTTACATAATGTAAATACCAGAGACAAACACAAGCTTGTAAGGCCATTTACTCGACTCAGCAGAGTCAGTAACTCATTTATGGGGCAAAGTGTACGTTTTACAACAAAATCCCAGAAAGTGCACAGTCTTCGTACCCATAGGTTCAAAAAGTTTATTAAAGAAAGACTTTTTAAAAAGGGTTATTATAATATAAAATAATATATGGACGATAATAACCGGTGGGAGTGAAGTGATCATTGCCACGCTGTTTCTAAATACTAATAACTAATGTACTAGTTATTTTATAACATAATTTCAATTATATGAAATGTTGAAAATATGACTAAAAAAGAGGATACCTGCGGAGTTTCTTTCACCTGTTTCTTCTTTGTACAGAGGAACCTCATTAAAAACGGTGGTAGTTTGTAAAAAAAAAATGACATTTGTCAAAGGAAATTTGTATTTCTTACGTTAGAGAATAAATATTCTTTTCATTTCATGCCATCCCAACATGTTCTTATTTATTAAAATTATATTCTTATTTATTAATATTGTTTCATTGTATTTACCATACACATATTATTTCATTTGTTAATTTTCATTGGGAAGCCAGAGATACACGGCGCACAAACATTACTTTGTTCATTATTCGCTCCTGGGAATGAGCAGTAGTTGTAATTTTTTAAATATGTTCAACAAAGCTTGTGAAAATTACTTTAATGTAACAAATGTACACCAACTACAATTCATTGAACTATTTGTGGTAAATAGCTGTAATTTTTGCAAGACAATTCATTGTGCGAACTCATTGCGAGAACCTCTTAGATTTTTTTTAATTTTCCTGGGTTTTTCTTCGCAACAATGTAATTCAAATGAAAAACATTTCGTGCAAAGATGTTCTAAGACCTAAAAAATAAAAGTGACTATAAAGAATTCCCCAAATGCCGTTACTAGATTTGTAAACTTTGCGCTGTCCATTGCAACAATTTTGTCAATGAAGAGTTTTTCTCGAGAGAACATGAAAGAAGTGGCCATTCAGCGACTGCTGTGCTTTTGAATATAAAACAGGCTAACAAAAATGGCAAGGCCTACATCCTTCAGTCGACAGATTAGTTGCGACTGAATGCCATAAATGTACATGTACATTTTTATTTCGCTAAAAATAAAAGATTATTACGGTTTCTTCGGACGGTAGTTTGTGTTTTTTTAGAGGATTCACTTGATGGTAAGTGCAACGTCTGCCCATAACAAAAGCTGTGTCACCCAGAATATTTCTGTGTAGCTCCACACTGCGACCGTCACCCCGAAACATTAGTTCTCGAGTCTCAAATGTCCAGTGATTATACTAGTTCTCAGTGCCCTTCTGATCGAAACACAGTAATGTTTGTACACTAATGCTTCACGGCGGAATAACTGACCTGGGGCTAGTTATTAATTCCAAAGATTCCAGTTAATAATTCCACTCGCAGTAAATAATATTGCCACGATATTTTTGTCCACACTTAGTTTTCCAAGAGGACTAATAGAATGCTATCTAACTGAAAATATATAAACCGTTTATGGCTATTAACCAAGTGCTTCATACAATTATAATATCTAGAAAAAATATTGAATTACTACTTAACAATAATTTCCCTGCCACCACACGACCTTGTTTTTATTCGGAAAACGATAAATAATGTACCCAAAGAGAACGAATCTTTTTCGACTTGAATGCGATGGTGTTAAATTACTGGTGGCAGGATTCCTACGCATAAAGGTACAAGCCTAGGCCAGTTATGCCGTGAAGCAGTGGTGTTCAAATATTATTGTGTTTCGGTCGTACTTAGACTTAAGAACTTATGTCTCAGGGTGACTGACGGGCACACGGCAGTGCGGCGTCACACGTCAGAAATGTACTGGGTGATACAACTTGTATTATGGGCAGACGTTGCACTTACCATCAGGTTAATGTTTTAGTTTGTATCGTCACTTTATCCAAAAAAAATCATCGCTCCTTCAGCTGACGTTAAATATTTCTCGTTCCATAACTCACTAGATGTATGTAGGCCATAACTAACTAACTCTAGATTTTAGTTATTTTACAAATTAAGCTTACTTAGACGTAACACGGACTACGGTATCAGTTATTACCATCAACTCGTTGTGTAATGTAATCCAGTCCAGTCTAATCGCAGTGTGGCGGCGGCGGAGGAGATTTATCCATCTCATCCGTTAGGCGTTGAAAAAGGGACATATTATGCTGTCGGACAGACGGTGGGATAACCAGTTCATATATGCCACAATTATGGAGACCGCTGACGGATGAGGCGTCGCCGAACTAAAAGATTACAGCAAATCATTCCTTCTTTAGTGAGGCCTATATCAAGAAGAACAAAATATTTTTATATTGAAATACGACAGAAAAGATTGGACTTTAAATATGTTTTATCTGTGGAAGTAAATAAAAGAGTCGAATAAAAATAGAAAAAGTACATAGGGCAAAAATTTCTTACTTCTTTTCTGGTAATTTACAATTCCTTACAGTATATAATAGCTGACAGGATGACAAAGCTATAATTAATTAATCTTGCTTCAAGATTAGACTGTTTAAGACATGTGTTGTATACTGTAAATTAATTTTACTGATTGAATAGGTATGAGACATAAATAATTGTAAGTACTGCATTTATTTTTATCTGTCGAGAATAAGAGAGGATTCTTTTTGAATGAACAGAAGACAAAAATATTTACAAAATACCAGAAAAAACGTATAAACTTTTATGGATTTTTTTAATGTATCTTGAGAAGTTTAACTTCGCGAATAAATCTTTGAGCCAGTCAGCCTTTTTACACACACACACACACATATTTGGTTAAGAATATAATATCTTATCTTTGCCATATTATTACTCACGTAGAGAACATTAATTAATAGGTCCGACCTGTAGAACAACCTAAATCCAATCCAAGACTTCTATAGTTACAAAGTATAAGACATTTATCTTAATTAATCTGTAATCTTTGCAAGTTCAGTAAAAATCGTAAGTAGCATTACAAGAATTTAATATTTTAATTCGTCATCATCATCATTTTAGCCTATCACTAGTCCATTGCTGAACATCGGCCTCCCCCAATAATTGCGTCAGAAGTGCTCATTTTGCGGGGATTTTGCCATAGTTGCCACTCTTGGCAGGCGGATTGGCAACCGCAGTTTATTTAATCAGATGTTCAAAGAAGATGCTGCTGCCCATCTCCCGGTTTTCATATTGCCTCTGTCGACTTTTACGATACCTACGAGATGAGATAGGGTGATAGATTCTCTTAAGACTAACATATTGCACCTCACGGAAATTTAAATTACTTTAATTCAAATAACAATATTTAAAATTATTAACAACTGTATATATATATATATTGTAATGTTCAGTACGAATTTAAGTTATATTCAAAGTTTATAAAATCAACAGTTGAAAATTACCTTCTTGACTTTCAGTGTCGTTTGCCAACTTAAAAATATATTTAATTAGTATTACTGCTCTTTCAGTCTTCGTTACCTAATAAAGTGTAAATATTTTCCCCTTGAGTAAAATAAGTTATAGCGCAAAACTCCTGAGATTTTTTTCACATTTCAATGTTATTAATTAATTTGAACATGGACCGAGTGTTATTTCATTGTATAATGTCATTTGGTAATTAAGGGAATTTTCAATATACACTAACTGTTGTAACACAATGCTGTGTAAAAGAATGTTGATGATTCGCAAGAATGATTTCGCTATCAATCTACGATTGTTTTTTATATTACACAACTTTAATTCGGATGTGTGGCTGTGGCGTTGCAAAATCTGCTACTGTCTCATAATGAACGTAGAATGTTAACAACCTCATATCAGTGGTATCAGTGATCAGCATACCTTCTGAGTTGTGGATCTTGGGTAAAGTATACACTCATATCAATAACTGTGTATACGCATGGAAATGTATTTGCACAGAATTATCCATGATCTTAGCACTGCGTCTGAAACTTGCTTTTATCATATTGCTCGCATTCTCTCTCAGATAAAACGATGGTGACATCGATGAAGTCTCCGTATTTTGGAGAATATTTCAACTTCATAACCCTCACCAATCCATAAATAGTCTACTGCCAAAAATGTGCTTCCCTTAGGCTGGGAGGATTTGTGGTTATCGTCAAAGCTTGCGGGCGATTACTTGATGCCACACCAGATTTCTAATTCGGCGTTGTTTACCAGCAGTTGTTCGATTATTCTAGGTTTAGCATTTTTATATAGAAAAATGTGACTGGACGAGCAAAACGTTAACCCGATGGTTAGTGTAACGTCTTCCCATAACAAATACTGTATAACCCAGAACATTACTGTGTGGCACAGCAATGCGCACCCTGAGACATCGGTTCTTATGTCTCATATGCCTACAGTACTATTAGCGTACTACTGCTTTACGACAGAATAAGTGGTCCTGCAGTGGTACCAACCTAGACGGGTTCCTGCATAGAAATTCTGTTACCAACATATTATCAGGTGTATCTTTTAGCATATTTTGGATGATTATACCGTAACCCATCGGAATACGAATTTTGTGACATATCGACTCAAAAAATCAGTTAACTTTTACGTGGTAAATAGGTACCGCTGAAGCTTGATATTGGCTGTATCACCAAAAACGGTAGTTTTTCGATTCGGTTCGTTTTTTTAGAAAACAATCATGTTCTCGTATAATTCCAGCCATAAGATAAAGCATACTTTTTAATATGATAATAGACGAGAATTGAAGTCCCAGTTATTGGTATCAAAGCACTTTATCGGAGTTGTCTAAGGTTGTGGTATAACATCTTGATTCTGCAACGACGATGGCTGTAGGTTCTAACTTAAACACTTACCGTGTTTCAATGTAAAGTTCGCTCGTTTCATACGCATGATTGATTATCTTATGCCATTATTATCACACGTTACTCACGCGTCACTTACATGGTAACTTCCGGCACTATAATATATTCTGTTAAGCTGTCGTCATCGTTTCAGCTTATCATAAGTCCACTGTTGAACATAGGCCGCCCCCATAGATCGCAACAAAAGTTTGTAGCTCCCATTTTGGGGGGCTTTTTCCATAGTAGCCACGCTTGGCAGGCGGGTTGGCAACCGCAGTTTATTTATTCAGATGTTTCAGGAAAATGCTGCTACCCATCTCCTGGTTTTCATTCTATTATTAATAACACAAGTTTACAGTGTGCCGCTACCACACGGCACACTGTAAACTTGTGTTATTAACTAGATGTGGCTGCTATCAAAGTCGCAAGGTTGACGCCATTATTATGAGTAAAATTATCGCCTCAAAATGGTGATATAAGTGTAAAAGCGATTCGTTCAAATTCAGATACACAGTCACAGATTATATTTTATTAGGACTTCTATTTACGTAGATTTGATAAGATCGAAAATCTTGATCTTTTATATTTAAATATAATTAATTAATTCAAGATTTAGTCGGCATTTTTGATTGTCCGCAATTTTTGTTTCATAAAAAATAATGACGACAATATAAAAAAAACTACACTATAAACAAAACGTCGGCCGTAACATGTGTTGCAAACACATTTAGAATAACATAAACCCCGCAAAACTTTTAGTCCCTTAGTGGTCGTTTCGTCGTTTGGCAGATTATGACACTATTTAAAACGAATACTACGTAACTTTCTATCCATATGTATTTTAGTAATATGTATAGCGTTGATTACATAATATTATATTTTTTATTCCATGCTTTCGCAGAATATCAGCGTCAAATAGCAGCGAACTGCGTTATCAAACCTTCGGCTTATTATTTTAACGAGGATGACTGTGAATACGTAAGAATCATATATGCCATATGCCGTACTGTAATAAAAAAATAATAATAATTAATATATGCCAATAGGTGTCTGACAGACAGAATAGTACCTAAATATTTTCTACAGTGGTGTAGTAAAAGGCGACAAAGTTGATAAAATACCATGACAAGCAATGCTGTCACTATACTGCTGGGGACGCAATTTGCAGTAAGAATTAAATCGTGCCAAAATAATGGCGACGGGGTTGTCGTCACGTCTCGTTTCCCATATGAGTGGACGAAATGTTGTCTCTGCCTATCCCTTATATGGGAAAAAGGCGTGACTATATTCAAATTTAAAACCATAATTTAGTGACTGGAACAAGTTTAGTAATCGTCATGATTTGCCTATATCAACCTGGCGCAAAGTATTATTTTCTCAAGTGAGTGCTTAAATTCGAATAGAGCTAAGTCATCAGCAATTGATAAAATCGTAGAAATCGTTCGACAAACCATACGCAGGATCTGATGTCTAAGTTCTTAAATGGAGGTGCAACTGATTTTAAAGAGCAGATATTCTATATTCAATAGTAGCAGTAATAGAAGTTAAAGCAGCATTGTTTTAGATTTAATAATAGGTCCATCGATGAAATCGTTATCAAATATATAAATGTACGATTTTTAGCTTTAAATTTATTTATCTTCTTGCTCAATTTTTAACATTTAAAAATACATTATGAAATGAGAATATTCATTTACTTTAGGCCTCTTGATATTTTATTGGATTTGAAACGATTTCAGCTTAACGAAGATTGAGATCAAACTGTAGCGGTCTTAGACGGATTTAATAACTTCTGCCGTTAGAAGTTTTTACGCTTATGTGGATAGTAAAATGAGCGCGATTTAACTAAATTTAATGTGACAAAATATAACATCGTATTTGGGGCCAAGATTTTAAGATACTTTATTCGGTGCTTTCTTGATATCAACGGGAACTAAAAGAAGAACTAAAGAACCAATACTGCACTGGGGAATACGTATGTATCTCGAAACTGTTTAGACAAGGCACCTGAAATTTCTAACTAGATTACTTATCGTCATCATCATTTCAGCCTATCACTAGTCCACTGCAGAACATAGGCCTCCTCCATAGATTGCCACAAAAGTTAGTAGCTCTCATTTTGGGGGGATTTTGCCATAGTTGCCACGCTTGGCAGGCGGATTGGTAACCGCAGTTTATTTATTCAGATGTTTCAGAAAGATGCTGCTGCCCTTCCTCTGGTTTTTAATTTCCCTCTGTCGACTTTCACGGCACCCACGGGATGAGATAGAGTCGTAGATTCTCTTAAGCCGCCACCACACGGCAATTACTTATCGTATCTAAAAGTAATAAATAATTTATCGTATTTCAATAAATTCTCTTGAGATGCCACAGTACTCTACCATACGGCAGGGTTTTCATGAAGGTGTTAGGTGTATCTTTACAAGCAGATAAAAATTATCTAATTTCTATTCCCTATCTATGTTCACGAGGAAGCAAAAGGGTTTGAACGCATCTGGGTCATTTCAACTATATATTGGTAAAATTGACTGGCACATCCAATGATTCCATGGAAACAAGGGTAAAAAGGGATCGAAGGAATCATTGAATAAAGTTCCTGTGCACTGTTTCTGAAACCGGCAGACTTACAACTTTGCGATGCTATGCGAGGATTTGCTATTTTAAAAGTCACCAGAATAGGTAAGTAGCCATCGTAGTCAAGTAACCGTAAAAAAATGTTTCATAATTATGATAATACTAGCTTGGGTTGAAAAAGTTTTTGCCACTATTGGCAACTCTATAGTAACAATCCTCCGTGCCCATGATTGGCGCACTATTGACAAAAACTACACAACTACATTGGAATGCTATTGTATACAAAAGAAATAATGTATAAATAAATATAAACTATGTTTCTAAATATAAACTATGTTATAAACATATTTAAGAAAATACGTGTACGTGCGCAAACAAATGTATTTATTTAATAAAAAAAGTGACTGTATCCTGTAGAATGGGCCGAGGCAACACGCTAGAAGGTTCATAAAATTTAAATTTTAAACTTGTCAAGAAGACATTATTATAAAAAGCGCATTACAAAATAGATCAATACATAGGACAAAGATGTGAGGAAATAACACTCACTCCGCACTTGCAAATCCCCTGGCTATCAAATATGTTATATTGTCATTAAATAATGTATTGTATATATAACATATGCACTATGATATTGAAAAAAAAGAAAGAAAGAATTTTGAATCGGTGTAGATTTTGACATTCATAAGAACTTTATACAAGCCAACATGTCTATTCATCGCCATAAAGAGCCCGTTTACCTTGGCTCTTACTTTTCAGAAAGTATATCTCTGAAATACACCGACCGCCTTCAGTCATTATGAGTCGATATCACGTCGAACTTTAACTTTGGGTGGTTCATTGAGTCTAAGGCGAAAGCAGCTGCAAGGAAGTTGGAAGTCCTTGCAAAAGTGCGTCGGTACTTTACTTCAGGACAGCTTCTAACTCTGTATAAAGCTCAGATCCCGTCGGCTGTATAGTACTACATGGGCTAGAGCTGCCAATATCAGCTCCAAATATCAGCTGGCAGCCTTGGACTCAGTGGAGAGACGAGTCAAGTGGTTAATCGGTGTCCCTGACTTGTTACTACCAATTTGTCTCGAACACAAGCGTAGGGTCGTTAGACTCAACACTCTCGGTGTTCTACAGGTTACATTTTGTAGTTTGTGCGCAGGAATTACAAGAATTATTTCCGTATCTCCTTTACATCATCGGACAACAAGGCACGGCGGGATACTTTTGCTGTGGACGTCCCTTGAATTTAGACGAAGCATTTTGCTTCGTCGTTCATAATGCGTATAGGAAAGGACTGAAATAATTTGCCTGCATCAGTCTTGCCATCCGATTACAATTTGGGTTGTCTTCAAGAGAAGAAAGAATAGGCTTTTTTAAGCTAATGCGTTTACCGATCAAAACAACATCACCAAACCAAAACAAAAAAACTACAAAGTTAAGCTAAGGCTTATAAATAATTTAAAAAAAAAACATTTTATTACGAAAATTATGTTTACACTCGATGAAAAACCAATGTACACAATTATTAATTTATAACTTTTTACGCGCGGCTGGTTGAAGAAGAATACCACCAATCCTGGGTACAGTACAGAGCATCATATTAGGACGCTTCTGTATACTATATTACTATATATTTGCTTTGTTAATAGTAACTGCAAAACAGAGCTTGGCAAAGAAATGTAGTCTTACGTTTTGAAAAGAATTGTAGTCAGATCGTGAGCTTTTAAAATGCTTTTAATTCGTCTTTGGGAAAATTTAGTTTCACTACTTATAGACCGCGCTTAATCTATGTACGTATTGCACTTTTCCCACCATACATACATTTTCGGTGATGTAATTCTCACGTGCCAGGAGCCTGCGTGCCAGGAGCCCGCGTGCCAGGGGCCCGCGTGCCATTTTGGTTTGACCCAAACATAAATAAATAAATAAACTCCTACAAAAACCTCGAAATTCGGACTGTGTCGCGTTCGGTGCGTGCTTTCGCGATTTCGAATATCTTAAATGTTTTAAGTCGTCTAATGACCGTCCGAGGGAGGCTGCGGGCCTCCATTCGGACTGTCGACATGTGTGTCGGTAACTCTGGGCGGTGAGAACCGCCCGGAACAAGGGTGTATCGTATGTACGCGGTGTGATTATTGACTATTGCGCGCTGCTCTCTACGGCGGTCGCGCGTCGTGGTGCGAGTTATATTATAGCTATTGACTGTGTGTACAGTGTGGCCTGGGTCGTAAGTGACCGTGTCGTGGTCAGGAAGACCCGAGATGCGACGTTTGTGTTCGATCGCGTTACTGTTTGGTCGGTAATTTTCTGCTTTAACAACCAGCGGGTTTGAATGAACCGCGGCTTTTTCTAAAATCCGCCGTGATCTTAATCTATGATCTTTGCCTGTAGACAACGGGTACACGTTCCGTTCATGCATTGAGATTTTTGTTTGAAATTTAATTTAATCGCTAACTTTGTGCTATGCTTATTTAAAGTTCCTATGCAATTATTAAAATCAAATGTCGTTAAAACTGATTTTAATCCACTGGATGAATTGTCTAGTGTCGTGTTTATAGCATATAGATCGGTACCTTTTTTCTGAATCACTGTTCTTAACAACTTCTTACTTACCTGGTTTAGGATCGTAGCGGTTCGAATGTCCTTTTTTAGCTGATATTTTTACACACGTGGGAATGAGATCATGGTCTCTGCATCTCTTCGAGAATTTTTAAGATGTTATAAATCTTGCGCGCGTGATGTTGAGATCTTCTAACCGGAGAATTTTATTTTCGATGTCCAGTCCGTACTGGTTCATATAACGATTTCTTATATTAAAGTGAATACTGCACATGTAAATAAAACTATATTGTACGGATTTCATCTCGTTTACGTTTTTCTTTTTATTACCCTGCGTAATATTTTTTCCGACTCTGAGAGCAATGAAGTATTTATTTTGCTATGTATAAGGTTGTTGACTTCAATTAATTGGCGGCTAAAGTACGGTTAAGCTATTACAATACATAACTTTCAATTTCTTTAACAGCATAAAAATATAATTATTTTATTCCAATTTCGATTTCGCGTCAGCTTGTAACGCGTTAAAATTCGGCATTAATTTAAATTCCACTTTCGTACAGGTTTCCTTTACAAATGCCGGTTCTATTTCTTAAACCATAAATTTAATTAAAATGTCTACAACATCGTTTCGCAAACTGGGGGTAGCGACTTCGGGAGGGTCGCAATATGCACAGGCCTTCTCTCATTTTTGAGGGGGTTTTGAAGCTAGGAAGAATCCGCCACGCTGCTCCAAGTTAGCGGACTGAAAAAAAAATTAGGTACCTTACTTTTATAAAATAATTATATTTATAATATGTTTTTATATTTACGCAAATACTTCGCATTTAACAAAACTTTGTTTTATTAAGCTTCTTATTCGTCTGGTTACAAATATGTAGTTTAAATTTATCGTGGCAAATTAGTAAACTTATGTAATTATTATTTTTATGTTTTTTCTTTCTTAAAAAATAAAAAGTAACGATTTAGAAATGTTCTACTTTTGGTTGTTTCCAAGGAACAAGCCTTACCTTTTTGTCTACATTTTATGACTTGGCAATAGCAGTATTTAAAAAAAAAGTAATTAATATGGTTTCCAGAACAAACTCCTATAAAATATCAAGTACTAAGTACTAAAGACATATTTATGCACGATGTCACTTAATTATACATTTAGAAGAATCAAATCATTTGTTATTTTTCTTAATTCGACATACATATATTTACGAGCAAGTTAATACTGTGTTTGCGTGTACATTTGTCGCACTATAATATCTTCTGCGCAGTTCATAACATCCGACAATATTCGGAAATTGTCGCCGTGGTCAAAATCGGGCATAGGCGTTCCCCAAAAGATTTTTCGTAATCGCGTTTGACGTACCAGATAGGTACCTTGCTGCCCATCATCGGTATGTGTTATTTTGGTTTAACATATTCGTGGTGGTTATTCCACCACCAGATACGGGGTTCCGACGGTGTTTCGACGCCAAGGGCATAAAACGGAGTTACGGAGTTGTGTCCATAAAATTATTTGTTTTAGTTACGGATCGATTTCGACATATAAGGCTGTCAAGTTAAAACACTTTTCTTATAGAGATAATAGTGAGTGAGGGCAAAATAAAGCTACTTAAATTAAGTAAAAGTAAGCCCCGATATAAACAGTGAAGTCTTTTATTTTAAAGGCCATTTCATTTGGGCTGGAATATACCATAATTTAGCTTCACGCCGACCGAACACGAGTAAAGAACTGTGACTAACGTTTTTTTGCGGTACAAAAAAAAGGTTTTTATGAAAAAGGAGCATTGAATTAATAAAAAAAAATATGTGTAAGTATGCTAAATGTCGTTGGATTTGTAGAACAAAAAAAGATTGTTGTGTAATGATAATCTGCTTCGGAGACATTTCGTAGATTATTTTCATTTTATGTATCGAAAAATTATAACTAATTGCTAATATTACTAAACTATACCGTAAAGGAAATTCACAATCGCTTACAATGAATGAGTTAATGTAGATCAGCGAGCTAACGGTATTGAGTCCACAGTTTCTGGTACTGGTTTTGCTTATTCATAGTTAATAGAATCAGGCGTCACCTTACCGAAATCCATTATATTGAAGGAAAGTAAGTTAATTTGCTAAGATGCGCTTGCAAAATATAAAAATGGTGTATATTACCTAGTTTTTTGAAGAGCACCGCCCGCCCTCCCTCAGAACACAAGCAAAGTGCACAAGCTCAGTGCACAAGCAAACTAACACCGCCACCAGGAACCGCCACCAGATACCCTCCACTAACCACTACAATAATACCACTAGGTAATATACATCACTGAAGTCGAGAACACGACACGTGTTTCGCCCCAAAACGAGGCATTATCAAGTGTCACATACAAATTAACAAGTGGCACACACATGTAGGACTGATGGTCACTGTTAGCCCGAAGGCTTTCACGGCTTCGCTGTATTGAAAGGTGGCAGAGCGCTGAGGGCGCTTAGCCGAAACTTTTATTTGTAGCCGCGTACAGATCCTTGCGAATTATATAAATTTGTTTCTTTTTAATAATAATAATAATATTTGTTTATTTTACCACAACTAGATTGTACATAACTTAAGACACAATATAAATGTGCGGGGGACTGGTGTCCAAACTAGGAAAAAACCTGTAATATGGATCACCAGGCCTCCACCCCACGGATCAATACAATCTCTTTATTTGATAATATTATATACAAAACGTTTTAATTGTTAGATCGGGTGTGTGTGTTTGTGTGTGTTAGTGTGTGTGTTTGTATGTGTGTGTGTGTGTGTGTGTTCATGTTTGTATGCGTACGAGTGTGTGTATTCGTTTACCCTACGTCAGCGACTTGGGATCAGTTTTTAGATTCGAAGGATTCTAAGACCACAAACCAATACAATGATTTTTATTTGTTTAAAATTAGTTGCCTAATTATTGATAGTGATATTAAGTAATTTTTCTGTTTTATCGTATTCCAGCGTCTCCAATCATTTGGAGACATTTCTTTTACAGGATGCTTTTGTTTTTCGGAAGAGATTCAAAAATTTGTTTAGCTTATTATATAAGAAACCTCCAATGAAAGAAAAAGATTTTTGCGCGAAGCGTGAATGAGGCTCAATTTGACATATAGTGTCCTTGCGTATTTTGCCAGCTAATACAGAGGGATCATAAAATAGCTGACAATGTTGCCTATATACAGTAAATAAAATATAAAGCTGTCGTGTTGTGTGGACTTTACATTTCTTGTAGAGATCATATGTTGAAAACGTATACGGTAAGGATAGTGACGTTTTGAGTACCGCTCGTTGAGCTCTTTCCAGTTTCAAGAGTATTGATTTGGATGTTCCTCTCCAGACTGTGATACCATAAATTAATACTGATTGACAAAGCGTCAGATATAGCATTCTGAGAATGTTAGGTTCAGCTACATTACGTAATCTCTTGAATATATACATAAGCTTGCGGGTTCTACTGGTTATCATTTCTATGTGACTGTAAAAATTGAGTTTGTAATCTAATTGGATTCCTAGGTACTTAATTGAATTAACCGTCTGTAATTTGGGACAATTACAGTTCTCATTTTGAGAGAGACAGTTATGTGAAGAAATCGAAAAGGGTAGAATTGGTACCTGTCCCTTCTTTTTAAATATAACACATTTAGTTTTTTCGACGTTCAATGTTAGTACATTATTGTATAACCATTGGGTAACTAAGTTTAAGCCATTTTGCCCATGGAGTTAAAGATCTTTATAACTCACAGCGCTAAAAACTAGAGCAGTATCATCTGCAAAAGATGTGATCTGGCCATTAGTTATTTTCAATTGACATAAATCATTTATGTACACGAGGAATAGGGTAGGACCCAAAATACTTCCCTGCGGTACTCCATAACTGACAGGTAGGTCGTCACTTATAATACTTCCTACCTTAACACGTTGGGTACGGTTCGTTAAATAATCAGAAAAAAGTTTTAGTTGCAAATCTCTGACCCCAACCCTTTCTAGTTTTTTAACAAGAAGTGGAATAGAGACCGTGTCAAATGCTTTAGCTAGATCTAGAAAGATTGCCATGCACTTTCTTTTTTTGTCTAGGTTTCTGAATATGTAGTCAGTAAGCTCATGGACAGCGTCTGTTGTTGATAGACCACGCCGAAATCCGTACTGTGTTTTAGATATCAGAGAATATCTTTCCAGAAAGTAGGTTAAGCGATTGTTCATGATCTTTTCCAGTATTTCGGACATCGATGGCAGGATACATATTGGCCGATAGTTATTAACACGGTCTCTGGGTCCATTTTTATAGATAGGAAGAATCAATGATTTCTTGAAAGCAGATGGAAATGTGCCGTTCGTTATAGCTAAATTACATATATGTGTTAGTGGAGGGACTATTATATGTTTATATAGTTTTAATATTTTTGCACTGATATTGTCCTATCCCGCGACATCGCTATTTATCGACATAATTAATCTTTCAACTTCTGCTTCGTCAGTAGGTAACATTACCAGAGATTGAGAATTATTTACATAATTGTACGAACTCTTGTCGTCTGGGCGTGACTTCGTTTTTATTATATTCTCGGCAAAACTTTTTGCCACATTTGCGAAGTATTCATTTATGCGTAGAATGGCATCCTTTGAATCTGCAGTGCTAGATATTAATTCAGTTGCAGGCGTTTCCACTTTTTGTCTGTTTGTAATGTTATTTATAGTTTTCCACATTAACTTTGGATTACTTTTAGCTTTATCTAACTCTTTGTTTTCGTATTCTCTTTTTATTTTTTTTTAGTAGATTATTGCAGAAATTGCGATAATGGGTGTAAGTATGTTTGAGAATCGTATTGTCAGTATTATTTTTGAACTTTTTGTGAAGATTATCTCTATTACGAATGCATCGTAGTAAGCCAGGCGTGATCCAGGGCTTTTGAATACGGTTTAATTTTTTATGGTGTTTAATTAATTATGGTGTCAATAATATTTTAAAATAACCGTTAGAGACCGCAATCTGATAGATGATTTGGAGTTCTTTGGCATTATTATCTTTATTCAAAGGTACAGTCAATAGACGATTAACGTAACTATGGAAAGCGGCCAATTTCATAGTGTATTGCGGATAGTACAAGATCCGACATAAGACCGGTGTATACCACTCATCTGTTATTCAAAAGATAAGTAGATTTCATTACAGATGTCAAGTAATAAATTTAGACTACTTTGCCTAGAAACACACTTCATCTTATTTCTAACTAAGCCTTGGCGTTTCTTTACGTCTTTGTAACTAAACTATGCGTAAGCATACACATAGTTGGCAACAGGTAATTGTATGACTAGTACCTTTTCTAGTTCAATAGCATGAAAATATCCATATCACAAAAACCGATATTGACAAAGAAAAAAAGAGTATAAAATTTTTCGTCGCGTAGCAAATTAAATCACGTAAACCTTCGTTGAAACGGCTGTCTAATATACGATAAGTATATCCGCTTTATATTCTTGGCACGTAACAAGACACAAAAAATGGTAATATTTTATTTTATCGTACATTTTTGTTTATTTATCATTTAGTAAATGTAAACAGTGACGTTTAATACAAATATAACCGAAATGTGAAGACATGTAAATCTCTTCAATCTTCACACACCTAACAGCCTGCGGCAGTCCATTTCTGCCCTACCCGTACTACTACCATTTAGCCCGATTTTTGGCTTCACGTATCCAGTTTCTGCCAGTTGCCTTGAACAGATCGTCACTCCATCTAGCCAGGCGGTAAGGTAAGCCCCACAGTAAGTTTGCCTAACCGCGGTCAGTACACAGTGTTCGAAAACTTCCGTTTTTAGTTTCCACATATAAATATAAAACAGTAAATAACTCTTTTACAATATTTCTCTGATTCTAGTAATAATTCTAGTAATAATTTCTGAAATAAGTTTCATAGCAATCATCATAATAATTGATCGATATCGATAGAAAAATGGGGAAAAATTAGGCCTATGTTCAACAGTGAACTATGAAAGGCTAAAATTATAATGATGATGCTATATAAATACAAAAAAATGTAAAAGAAACATCAAGTCGTCAGATGGAATTATTCTTAATATAATATTCTGGGATTAATCTCCTGCACCTGTTTTTATCAAGAGCTTTCTTAACAACACCGAAGAGGGCTATCCAGGAGAGTACCTAGAGTTGCCTGTACAGTAAAAAAAGAAACCGGTAAAATACCGGATTATGCTGCGGAATACTGATCTTAAATTTTAGTAGGGAATGCGGTGCTTGGTCATAAATACAATATAGTCAAATATAGTCTTAGAAAGGCAAGACAGTTATTCTTAAGATGAGATGAAGAATTTGTATAAGTTAATATACGAGTAGAATACAAAAGTATCAAAATTCTGGAACAACGTCTTTTACGGACGAGCAAGCCAATTAATAAAACTAATTTTACGGATTTTAACTGTATATGACCCGACATTTCTAGTGCTTTATAGCACCCATGCTCACGGGGGGACTGAGGTGATATATCTCCGGGTTAATCCGGGGTACCTTCAGCTTTTTAATTATAATTTTTTGCTTGGAACTTTAACAAGAAAACTTACGGGATTTTGGATAAAGGCATGACATGGACTGAACATTAACTTCGCGAGACCTACCCTAGAAATCACACAGAGATCACTGAACTGCTGTAATTTGGTCGACATGACGAAGTCGATCTCATTTTTCATCAGTGTCAATCAAGTCCAATTTTTTGATTGTTTATTGAGTATTAGATTGTATGACTCTCGCAATATCGTTATACATTACCTCCACCTCATCATCAGGGTGTGTAAAGGTAAATGTGTATCCCCCCCTCCTAATGGGTTTTCGCCTTGTCGTGGCGCGGGGGGGGGGGGCTTAGTAACCGTGGCTTGGTCACCAACGGTGAAGCGACGAGGAGCCCACATGGTCGGCTGAGGCATCGGGCTGCCCCAGGGAGATCGCTCCGAGTGGGCTTGGTCAACTCTGGCTCAAGCCAACTCTGGATGCGTACTGGAGGACTGCTGGGGGAGGAGTGAGTCCACACTGTTCACCTTGCCCTTCGCAGCCGAGGTGGAGTCGCGGCGGTGGTGGGGCCGCGGAGGAAGAGGAGTGTTGGTGTGTCGTTGCCTCTCACCCTATCCTCCGCGGCCGTAATGTGGTTGGTGACGGAGCCACAGACCAGATCCGCTGCCGGGGCCGGGAAGACTGGTGTTTTCGAGTGCCAAGTCTCCTGGCTCCGTGGCCTCTGCGTGGCGGACTCGGATGGCTTAATTGCGCGCACAAAGGGGGACCGTGCTGGAAGGCGCGCCGTGTGTTCCGGCGCGCCTTACTGGGAAGGAGAAACAAGGGAAGCAATTCTCTCCCGAGGAGGGATGTATGAGGAGTGTGTATACCCGTATGAAAATACCAATTATTTTGAGTATGAGATAATCTACTCTAGTTACCACACTCCCGATGTTAACAGCGTTCTTGATGAGAGACTTATGGAAAGCACCAGTATTCCCGGCCCCGGCAGCGGTATGTGGTCTGGTCTGTGGTTCCGTCGTCAACCATATTTCGGTCGCGGAGGATAGGAAGTAGTGAAAACGCTACACCTACAGACTATAAACAGGGAGAGGGGCAACGCAACACCTACACTCCTCTTCCCCCGCGACTCAATCTCGTCTGCGGAGGACAGGGCGAGTGGCGACAACAGACCGCCACTCCTCCCCCTAGGCAGTTTCCTGCTCGCATTCAGAGCGGGCTTGCGCAGCCCACTCGGAGCGACCGCCTCGGGACAACCCAGGCCGACCGCGTTCCTCTTAGCTTCACCGTGGTTGCTATTCCTCCCCCCCCCGCCACGATAAGGCGAGAACCCATTCGGGGGGTTTAGATAACCCTAGAATATATCAGCGTAACTTTGGGTTGAATGTCGCCAGGTCTTTGGTGGAACCACGCTCTTTTCCAGAGTTGTGGCGCCCCGCAAAACTCGTTAATACTCGTATTAAAATTAATATTAATAACGCCTTTTTAGAAGGCGCTTATACTTTGTATTTTGTACTAACATGTTTTTTGTTCCCTCAAATATTCGAGTGTGACAATTGCTTAAAATTTATTGACGGTTACTTTTAGTCCTCCATTCCAGAAAGAACCCTCATTACAGAAATCTAAATTGCAACCATTTAAGACAATGGAGGTCTTAAGAGTCTATTATCTTTTAACTTGAGTGGACGGTGTTTCGGTATATCTTTTCGGCGCAACGAGAGAAGTTATAACTTTTTTTGTAAAACCAGTATAATACACGTAAATAATGTTAACACATATTACATTGGTATAAACAACTTTTGTAAAGTGTCACTTATAATTGCAACTGTATTACTCTGTTTTTTGTTTCTGTTTCTTCTGGAAGCATAAGCGATTTCTTATTTTTCGTGTTTATTTAAATTTTAAATTCCCTATTTTTTTAGTGCTTTTCAACACCTATGGTCACGAGGGGCGGCACCAGAGGAGTTAGAAGTCCTGATGTCATTTAAGAAAATCTCATTAGAATTACTCCCAGTCAGAGAAATATTCGAAAAGACATATTTACTTTTTCATATTTAGATGTGTGATGATAATATACGAGTATAAGGAAAATAATTTTATATACGTTCCTTACTCTAATACTTTAATTAGATTAGAAAATGACCGTATTCATCAAATGTATACCTTATTATACAATCTGACATGTTGTCATAGTGACGTTTTTTAAATTTTGGCACTAATAAATTTATTAGGATACTCGTATTTATATATACACACAGGTATCTTTGCACGCTACTGCTTTACGGCAAAATAGGCGGCTTGGGTGGTACCCACCTAGACGGATTCGTGCTCAGGAGTCCTACCACCAGTAAAACACACTTTTCTTTAAAATACAAAACTTAAGAATTTAAAAAATTGCACGACTGGAGACTTTATTACATCAGGGAAGTAATTATTTCAATTTATAAAACCTTTTTTATGTAGCAATTTTTCCTTATAAACCGCGTGTGTACGTTACGTAATAACAACCTTTTTAATGCCATGACATAAATACAAAAAAAAATGCGACAGATATGTTGGTAACGTTATGCTTAACAAAATGTTTTATTTACTTATTACCTACAGTGGACAAAGGCTTAGACTTTGATGAAAGCCGTCAAAGTCTTAGCACATATTTTTCGATATCACTAGAAAAACTTGATCAATTGTTGATTGATTTCATAAATTAAAATATTTAGTAATACTTTTTATACCAATACATAAAATGTCTTCAAAGTATAAGACAATTAAGTTTTACAACAAATACAAATATTTATCTCGTGCGGGGATCGAACCGCGACACAGGTAGTGGAAGTCAGTTAGTATTTTATTTGACACACTAGATGACATAAGGTTTTTTTCGTTATAAGAAGGACAGACTTCGAATAAGAATCGTTAGAATGTTTTTCTTTACTACAGAGTTAATTGTAGACCAATTTGTTTTTTTTTTGTTCAGTATGCTCCTTCTTGTATCAGGAGATCCAAACTGTGTGTCTGGATTGAGTCATACAATAAAAAAAAGCGTATACTATTGAGATACCGCGGACTGGCAGAAATTTAAATATAACATATAAAAAAAGAAAAAAATTGTAGTCCACGATTTGTTTTTTGGTGAAAATTGTTTCCCCTTAAGTAAAGTTTCCGAAATTATTTGTTGACGATCCCAAGGGTAGATGCTGTTCAACTTTGAGCTTGTTGTTTTATTTTATAACCTCGTGAACTGTGGCAAAGGTAAAGTAGGTGCCCGATCCAATTTCGCAATTTTGGATGAAATTTTGTTTCGTAATCTCGTATATTTAAAGGATATTATATTTTTATTAATTTACAAAAGTTTACTTTCACTTTATACTATAAAACAGATATTTTGTATTTTAAATTATATTTTGAGCACTTTTTAATTAAATTTTGTTCAGACCAATAATTTGACCTTTTGCAAATTTCCCAACTTTGGCAAAATATCATTCGAAACAAACAAATAATTAAAAGCTGTAGGTACTCGTAGCTCGGATTAACTGTGACATTACGTCTGATACCTCAGTCCATCCTTGATGTAAAGATTCAAAAAAAATTGTGAAAATTCAACACGAAAAAATGGGTCGGAAGGGGAGCGGGGGGGGGGGGGGGGGGGGTTGCAAGATAGATTCAAAAACTCTATGTACAAAGGAGATTCAAAAGCTCTTCAATCGCACTCTACCTCATAAAAGGTAAGTGTGAAAGGAGACTTTAGTTTTTGAATGATGCGTCAGCGTATTAGCAACTGAATGGCTAAATCTCCTAATATCGGTGATACAACAACTTATATCGAAAAACGATAGATCGGACACCAAGACTTCAAATTATTTGCCAGAGATCGGTTTCTTAGGAAGAGCAAACTGACCAAGTTGAACGGAGACTTGGAGACACACATTAGTGTGAGTAACGACTCCAGAGCAAAACTCACCCGACACTACTCCGTAGATATCTTGGACTCAAATAGATTTAAAAGCAAGAAAAAAATAAGCAAGAACAGCACAGGAGTTCACTTGAGATTAAATTTGAGTGTCAATGTAAAAATGTGTGTGGTATCCCAGGCGATATACGGTCTGTTATAAGGGAGGAGTTGCATGCCTTACTACCTGAGACTTTTATTGATTTAATATGTAGTTGAATGGAAGTCGCCGTCGAATGGAGCCCAGGATATTTGCATTAAGCTCTGGCGACAAAACTTTCGTCTCAACCGAAAATCGACGTATACCGTGCCTAGACCCAGATTCAAACATGTTGACGAGTACCGGAACAAACTTGTGTCTGAAGTCGAGTTTTTGTTAGACAAAATCTCGAATTGGGGCCGACTAAAACTTTATAAGGCGCAGGTTCGGCCGCACATGGAGTACTGTTCTCATCTCTGGGCGGGGGCGCCCCAGTGTCAGCTACTTCCAATTGACCGCATTCAACGGAGAGCGGTTCCAATCGTCGACGACCATGTTCTATCTGATCGGCTTGATCCACTGGCTTTGCGAAGAGATGTTGCATCCCTTTGCATTTTTTATAAGATCTACCATGGGGAGTGTTCCGAGGAATTGTTCGGATTAATTCCAGCCGCTGATTTTCACCATCGCAAATTGCGGCACAGCGCGAAATTACATCGTCACCACCTTGATGGTTGGCATTCCAGCACAGTGCGTTTTTCGCTCAATTTTCTGCCCCGCACAAGCACCATATGGAGTCTGCTGCCGCCAGCGGTTTTTCCGGACCGATACGACTTAGGGACCTTTAAGAAAAGAGCCTATTCCTTCCTCAAAGGCCGGCAACGCATCTGCTATTCCTCTGGTATTGTAGATGTTCATAGGCGGCGGTGATCACTTACCATCAGGTGAGCCGCTTGCTCGTTTGCCTCCTCTAACATAAAAAGAAAACACGGATCGCTATCGCTGTGAGTGAGAGAAGGAGGTTGACGTTGCAGTAAGGAGGCTAAAGCCTCGTTCTCGGAGCCAGATGGCATTCTAGATTTTATTGTAAAAGTCTGAGAGTCACTCCAGTGCCAAGGTGATCTTTGCTCAGATGTCTAAGGCTTCCAGTAAGTTTCGGTATTCGATAAGATCTATAAATCTATCCTAGCGATCAGATGGCTACCAGAGTAAGCTGTAAGACTCAATGCACCACTACCAACCACGTCATTTCATGGCCTACATCGCTACCGAAATGGATGAAAGTCGTAAAGTTGTTGTGACTTATTTCGATTTTAACAAGACCTTCGATCTATTAGACAACGATATTCGACTTCAAAAGCTACGTTAGGATTTGTCCTTAAACTGATAAATTTCTTTTTGAACTATTTAGGAAACTGTAGCCAGTACGTTAGAGTGGCTGGTCACGAGTCAGACAACTATACACCCGGTCTGGAGTCAGTCAGGGAAGTACCCTTGGTCCTACATTGTTCTTGCTGATGATTAACGACTTGCCGGAAGTCGTGAGTGCTGCTGTGTTGTGTCCTGCCTTATTTTTGCGGGTGATCTTAAGCTGTACTTGGGTGTGAGTACAGTCGCCGACATTGTCTTGAGTCGACCTTGTGGCTGAGTGGAGTAAAACCAATCGCCTTCTCCTTAACTCCTTCTCCGATCGCCTGTATATACACTCAGCGTCACAAAAATCGCACCTCTCTGAGTTTGCGCGAAAAATGGCTGTCATGGCTAGAAACGAATTATATTTATATAAATATTGGTATGTTTGAAATGGGTATTTTATTCAAATACCCATTTCAAACATCAGCTTTACATTATTAATAAAAAAATCATGAAATCATTAAAACATTTATCATTATAGAGCGTCAAAAATAAACACTGTCAAATGCTCGTTAGTAAGGACGCTAGTTACACCACCTAAAAAGGGTATAAAAGGGTCGATCTGGATGAAATATGGGCCAGTCGTAATTTAGACTTTGCAGTGAACACACGTGAACAAGTAACCCAAGTAAGAATAAGTAACGATGGACACCAGCTCTGAAGAAGCCGCTCAAGTGATTGCCCTATTGCAGTCGGGGATGCGGCAGTGTGACGTTGCTCGACAGTTGAACCTGTCCCGTTTTTCAGTTCGACGGGTGTTCCAACGTTTTCAGCAGACTGGTGGTTATGTTAGAAAACCGGGATTTGGAAGAAAACGGTGCACATCAGAAAGAGATGACCGTTTCATCGTTTCGACATCTTTACGAAACCGTTTTACAAATGCTGTTGAGTTGCAACAACAGCTTCGATCAACTCGGAGAACATCTGTGAGTGTTTCTACGATAAGAAGAAGGTTACACGAAAAGAGTTTAACAGCCCATAGACCTGCTAAAGGTCCAAAACTTACTGCACAGCATCGCAGAGATCGCCTAGAGTTTGCTCGCAATCATTGCGAGTGGACTCTAGAACAGTGGCGGACCGTACTCTTCTCTGATGAGACGAGGGTCTGTCTCTTCTGCAATGACAGACGTAGAAGGGTCTACAGAAGACAGGGGGAGAGGTTCACACAACCCTGCTTCGCAGAATCCGTCAAATAGGGGGGTGGCTCGTGTATGTTTTGGGGCGGCATTTCCGTCGACGGGAAAACGGAACTTGTGTGCGTTTCCCGGACTCGGGGTGGCCGTGGGCAAGGGTCATTAAATGCTGGTCGGTACATTACTGAAATCCTGGAGGAACATGTGGTCCCGTATGCTGGTTATGTCGGTGATGGATTCATGTTAATGCATGATAATGCTCGTTGCCACACCGCGGCTATTGTACGGGATTATTTACAGGAGGTCGATATCCCTGTTATGCATTGGCCAGCACGAAGTCCAGACTCTCTGGGATGACCCAAAACGGCACGTGCGAGCACGAGATCCAGCTCCAGCCACTCTTCAAAAGCTCCAAGATGCGGTACTTGAAGAGTGGGAACAAATACCCCAAGAGGCTGTTGCGATCCTTGTAAGGTCCATGAAAGATCGCATGGAAGCCGTTATCAAGGCAGGGGGGGGGGGTAACACTAGGTTTTAAGAACTTTTTTTGTATTTATTAAGTTTTATTTTAAATTATTAATTTGCAAATTTGTACATACCCTGTCTTTTTCTTTAATTTCTCTTTCGTCTCGTTATAAAAGTAAAATTCAATTAAAATTCCTGAAAGCTAATGAAATTACCTTTCGAATGATACCCTCAAACCACAACATTGCCATTGGCCTGTTGTGTTAAAATAGTATTTAAATTATTTTTTTCGGATGTGCGATTTTTTTGACGCCGAGTGTATATCATACAGTTTACCTGACGCTAACTGTGTCAGTCACAACAGATAACAAACTGACATTTCATACACATATGACGAGTATTTGTAAAAAAGCTTTATAATTAGAATTGCGTCATAATTTAATGGTGTTAAGGTGGCAAAGACTTATACAATGCCTACGTGCGTCGCAAACTGAAGTTCGGTGTTATCATTTGATCTATCGATTGGTTATGATCAATATACCTTATTGCGAAAGTTTGCGCGGTGGGTTCACAATCGTTCATGTGAGTTGTCCTTACCTGTACCCCTAGTTATTTCTATTGGGTAGGACCGGTTTAGAAACATTAACACTAAAGTGAAAACTGCTCCTGATAATGCATAGCTATATGCTGAACGTGATCTAGACAAATTAAACTCTGTTTGCCGAGATGTAATGTATCAATAGGGACACGGCCACGCATGCGCACACACTACGCCGGCAACTCGCGCACTGAGCGTGCACGATTACTGCTCGGCGATATACTTGCTCAGTGCTAGTGATGTTCATGATTTATATATTTGTGTCGGTGTTTTTCTTATCATTTTACGTTTTTGGTCATTATATTAATTATTAATCTATCGTCATGTAATGTTTTAACATAGTGGTATATAGAAGCTATCTAACCATCACCGTTTCAGCCTATCACAAGTCCACTGCTGAACATAGGCCTCCCCCATTGATAGCCACAAAAGCTTGTAACTCTCATTTTGGAGAGATTTTGCCAAAGTTGCCACTCCTGGCTGGCGGGTTGACAACCGCAGTTTATTTATTCAGATGTTCCAAGAAGATGGTGCACTCCTGGTTTTCATTTTGCCTCTGTCGACTTTTACGACACCAATGGAAAGAGATGGGGTGGTAGATTCTCTTAGGCCGCCAGAACACGGTATCTAACTATTACTGTGATTGTTATAAATTAATTAAGTAAAATTGCAAAACTCTGGGTGTTGACGAAAATATAGCGGAGCTTCTGAAGGCATAGTCAATAAGAAGCTGTTTAATAACAGCTCTATGGCGGAAGCATGGAGTAAAAGTGTGGTGGTTTTGTCTTCAAGGGTACAAGAGAGGTAAAAACTCTCTATTTCAGAACTATAGTTAAAACTGTGCCGCCTGCTGATATTACGAATCGACTAAATACCATTTGTAATTAACATATTAATTTCTTCGAGTATACAAAACACGTACATTTAGTCTCTCATATATAATATACTAGTTGTTCCCCGCAGTTTCGCCCGCCGTTTAATTTGAAGAAATCGCCCGTAAGGGTAGCGTGATGTTAAATAGCGTATAATCTTTCTCATGAACTGGACTATAAGATGCAAAAATTATTTTTCTAATTCGATTGGTAGTGCTAGCGCGTTCAAACAAAAACCAAACAAACTTTTCTGCATTATTATATTATAGTATAGAAAAAAAAATGGAAGTGCGAGTCTGATTCCTGCTCTAGGGTTTCGTATAACCTTGTGTATAGTTCGTTCATCACGGAAATCGAATTTGCGAAATTGCCCGTTTTTTAAGACTGTCTTAAGTTTCCACCAAAAATCAATATCTGTGTGCTTTTTATTCAGTGTTATTCTAATAATCACCATAAATTATTATCAATAGGTGAAGTTACAGCCAAACGCGGGTTTAGTATAAATTTATATAAAAATTTAAATAAAACTTATTACTTAAGTATAAAATTTGAACCAGATATGTAAGTGGTGTCTGAAACAGGAACCGCATTGTACATCGAAGTTGGAAAAAACGTTGAAAGCAGTTAGGTAATTGTACAGCTACTTTCACTAAAGTAATTAACATACTAAAGTTCATAAACTATGAAAACTCCAAACATTACTCTAACGAGAAGATAAGTATGATTGAAGGACAAACTTAACGTTGTAGTTGAAAAAATGTTCTCCCATTTCCATACATCGATATACGTCACGGTAAATTTTCCAACTGTAAATGTAAGTTTTTAATGGCAAAAAAGATTTTTATTATGGAATAAAACTACAAATTCTCTATTTGTGCTGTAAGGCCTTGCTTATTGCCAAATTTCATGATTCTAGGTCAATGGGAAATACCAAATAGGTTTTGATTTATAGGCGAATGTCAAAATATGAGGGATTAATTGCCTTATTTTTTGATTGCGTTGACAAAGACGCTTGGTTTTTTACTGCTCCAAGGGACCGTGGATCTATCGATCGATCGTGGTATTTGATATTAATTTCAACTTGATATCACCACAGTTATGAGAAGGAAGTCCTTGGTTGACAGACGGACAACGAATTGATCCTATAATTTTTCCTTTTGAGGTACGGAACTCTAAAAATATTAAAAACTAAATTATTAATCTTCATTTTCAATATAAATTATTATTGCAGAGTAAAAGTTGGGATACTCGAAACGATAATACAGATCTCTCAAAAATGTTTGGCAACTCTACTCATAATTAACTTTGACTGTTCATAAAATATGTTTAGCTTATGGTGTTAGTCGGTTTGTGTATTTAAATTTAAAATTCTGTTGGAATGCGAAATCTTCACATCAAAATGAAACGTGACCAGATTCACTTAAGCATTTATGTTGCAAAGATCTGGAATACGTAATTTGCTAAACACTTTAGATAAAAAAAAGTATTTTGCGTTCAGTCTTTTAATTCTATGTTGAACAAAAGAAGACTGTCCTTTGCTTTGTTTCATCGTCTTTTAATTTCCGTTCAATCTAAACAAAGTGTAATATAATACTAACAATTTGATTAGATGTTTTTCACACATTTGTTGTTATTTTCCTGTATCTAATAGAACCATGAGTAAAATAACAAAAACGAATGCAAAATCAGAGATACAAGGACCGTCACTAAAGTTTCAAAAACAACAACACGAATTCCGGTTATTGTCTAATTGTGAGGTATCAACTGCGCTGGAGATATTACAGTGCGACAAGTGTACGCTCAAATACATCGGCCCAGCCTAGCCGCGTCCGATGTAACGCTGATCCAATAAGATTGGAGGTAGGCTAGAATACAGTGTTACACAAAGACATACAACACAACCAGACCAACAATTTTTGTTTAAGCACAAATGTTGGCTCCTACTGGGCGTATCCAGGACCCGCGGCATAGAAGTCAGGCAAAGTTACTACGTGAAATATAAAAGTTTCTCTCATATTTTTAAAGGCTTTTATAGCCGGAAAAAGTATACCACGCTGCTTCCGTTATATTATATAGTTCCGGTAAAATAGCGCCACGGATGACATACATTAAACAGCCTCTAAAAGACTTAAAATACCGATTATTTACCATCATTTGAAAAGCTCGCAGCGCTTGGTGTTGAGAACAGTATTATTAGGTATCCATCCCAATCTTGCTCAAACTGACAACCGGAATTTGGTTACGTATCGCCGCATTAATTTAGAGGTCTGCATTTTTAGTTGGCGATACACGTGACAGTTTTAAACTTCAGTTTTAATACACGCCTCGTTTCATGAGATTAAGGGTTTTAATATGAGAATTTTTTAAATATGTTGGTGCGATGGGTTGTAGTTTCCGCAAACTTGCTGCTTATGTCCACTTTTCGCAATCTTCAAGAAAGTATCTGGGTCTTCCAATAAGAGCACGGGGTAGAAGATTTCTTAATGACTTTAAGCTCTTCTCGTAATAATACAAATTCTTATAAATAGGATCCTAGTCGTGAATAAGATAATTTTGTAGACATATGGAAAAAGTAAGTGTCATAGAAATGTTATTGGTCGTCCACTTTCTTTGAATATGGTCGAGGAGGGCGATGGCTGCCACATGCGTCATACTCGTGAATAGGTTCTGATGGTGGAGGTTGGTCTGCCCGAGTTTGCAAAGCATTTATTCATTTGTTATTGAATCTTGTCTAACATTTTGTCATGGCGTGCTTTGGTCTTCTGTTAGACTGTTCTTTGTAAATTTATTTATAATGTACTTTTGACTAAGATAAAAAAATAACTTAAATAATAGTTTGAAAAAACTAAAAAATACGCTATATATAGAAATACAAACTAAAAAATGGAAAGTAAATTTTAATAAATTTGAATTAAGAATAGTATAAAAAATTCCAATAAATATAAATGAATAATAGTGTAAATAAGAAAAAAATGTTTTATTTTAAAAAAAGCGTGGGCGCCTGGTGTCAATAGTTATAAATATTTCATTGACAGATATGAGAAGAAGGATTATCATTTCGATGATACGAGTATCTTAAAAACCACCCCACGCTATTTTTTAAATAAAACATTTTTTTCTTATTTATACTATTATTCATTTATATTTATTAGAATTTTTTACATTATTCTTAATTCAAATTTATTAAAATTTATTTTCTATTTTTTAGTTTGTATTTTTATAAATAGCGACTTTTTTTAAACTATTATCTATTTTCTTCTTTTTAGTTTGGTTTATTTATAAAAGCGTGTTTTTTATTTTTTTTAAGCTGTTATTAATTTGGTATTTTAATCTATATTTATTTTGTTACAAACTAATTTAAGACGATGACCTCTATAACAGGTAATATATTAGCGCCATCTATTGAGTAATTTAGTTGGATCTTCTATAAAAGCGTGTTTTTTTAGTTTTTTAAACTATTATTTTTTATTTTTTAGTCGAATTATTGCAGTATCATCGGTCTTTGACAGGTGTGCAAAATTTGAATTTAATCGGATCGTTCAAAGTAGGAGAAAATCGAGCCCTATGGAGTCGGTTAGAAACATACAAGTGAAGCATCTCCTCTCCTCAAGATTTCTACGAAGTTTCTTTTGCCTGTGTGGTATATTGTAAAAAAATACACAAAAAAAAAATTATATATATTACGTTGAAGAATAAATAATTTTCTTTTCATTTAATTTCATTGATAACTAGAAACATTATATCACAATTGCAATAAATTCATTACAATGAATTTAGATAACTTGCTTAAAATTTTGTAAAGAAACATTTAAATAATTGTTTTTTTTACACTCTATTTTGATTTATTTGCATGAAATTGATATAACTATAAATATATAAAAATAATCCTCCATTATTCTCCATTAGTCTATAAAAAATGCTTAAAATGTTCAACAACTGTTTGGTAAAACTGCACTGTAGCACTGTGGCAACACATAAAACACACAAAAAAGCTTTTCCTTTGATACAACACAATGTATATTTTTTAATGCACGAATAATACTCGTAGTTTCTAATTTTGTAATGTGTATGTTCTAATTGAACTTATGTTGTGGTTGTGAATAAAATCTTTATTTATTTCTCTGTTTATGGTTATGTTTATGAACAAAACATAAATAAGGCGGTATCAGTAAGAGCAGGTACTGTTATTTGCTTATAAAATATATCTTAGTTCTTAGAATTTACAGCCAGAAAACCCGCGGTCATTATCGTAAATTGTTGTAATAGTCATAATCCATTTTAGAACATTTAAATCCTAATCTTAACAAGGTTTCTTATTGAAGCTAACTTACTTCTGAAAGCAAAAGTAATTAAATGTAATGAAACCGGGGTTTTTTTTTTTTGATAAAGTGTATCATGCTTAAGCCGGACCGCCTGCCTCAATAAAGTAAATATTCGCAAGCTTAGATTAGTTTAAACACTCGTATACACACATGCGCGCTCGCCCAAGCGAGTATGTGCATGTGTAAGTGGTACACAAAATTTAATAGATAATTTAAAATATGTCTAGTATTTGAGGAATATACTGTAGGCACATAAAGATCCGCAAACATTTAACGTTCAATTTCTATAAAGTTTTCTAAGACACTTAAACATAATTTTAATGTTTTATATTATCATATTTTAGCGTTCTATATTCGTTTAATGAGCTAACTTATGATAGTACTTCACATTCACAAACGTGAAGATAAGTACGTAATAAGTGTGTCTGTAATACTTTCACGTGAAGCTCTTTCGCTCAAATTTTGTATCAGCTTTTGTTTTCGTATCGCGTCTCACGAAGAAAATATGTTTTAAAAGTTGTTTAAATTATAGCACAATTGTTTAATACTATAATAAGTTTGCCTTTTTCTTAATTATTTTTTATATTATTCATATATGAAAAATCATAATTGCGGTGTCAACTCAAGGACCGGGCATTCGATTAAAATTTGGCCGAAATTCGCTTGAAATTCAAAAACACTAAAATGGTTCGTTGTAATTTGAAGTAATGATTTACCATGTGCTCGGCGATGAAGGAAAACATGGTAAGGAAACCTGCATGTCCGATAAATATAAATATTTTGACGACATGTGTTTCTTTGACAACCCGTATCGGAGTAGCGTGGCGGACACTTACCGGATCCGAATCCCTTTTAGATTCTTACCACTGTCTCTTAATTTTATATAAACTAGCAATCCTTGTACACCTTGTACCTGTTCTGATATAAAATAACTTACAATTTTTATTTCAATTGAATTGTTATTGGCGATTTTTTTATAGAAGAAAGAGACGAGAAATTTAAAACCAGCCCTTGCAATTTAGCAATTTATTTAAATGATCTTTCCAGCTGTATTAGTATTTCAAATAAAACAGAAACGTTCTGTTAGTCCATTGCATTATGTATTGTATTTTTATTCAGTGGTGCCCCTGGCCATTTGCAATTTATATACTCACTTTCACGCTCACTGTTCTTAATCGTGAAAATACGATAGAATGAATTGATGTAGTAACATTGGCAAAAAAAATGTAATTGAACCACATACACATGTACTTATCCTTCGCCCTATGATTGGTATATATGGAAAAATATAGTGGTATTTAAGAAACCCTATATTCACGAAACTTTTCACCACTACATTGGAAGATGTCTTCAAGCTATGTACAAGGAGTTATGTACTATGAGTGCGTAACCTGCGTAAACGCAGAGCCGCCTTATAGTACAAACCATCATTTGAAAAGTTTACTACAGATCCCCATATCACTTACGAAGAGCTGGCTATATGCCTCACACAAATAGGGGCAGTAATCAATTTCTTCTAATCCTTCAGACCTTTCTGCTCATCCTTCAGACCTTTCTGCACTCACTCTTTCACAGTTTCTCTGACATGTAGCTGACATCAACATTGGCCAACTGGGCGATATCAAAGAATGGAGCATAGAAACAGAACTTTTGGAAAATATTTCAGTTAGAATATATTAATCTGCTGAAGCACAAAACAAAATGGTCGACTTCACAGGACAGCTGTCTTAAGTAACGCTTGTACGCTCAAAGAAACGAGGCTACCACCCCTACTGTGGCCATAAGGATGATTTTAAGAGAATTTCATGGAGCCGGCGGAACCGCAAGAGTGGCAGAACTGAACACAAATATGGGGAACCTACTACGAATCTACAAAAACATTTGTTCAATTCCACTTAACTGAATATTTCAACCTGTGACTGTAAGAAGGCCCTAATGAAAATATGCCTGACGATAGTCATTTTATTGATACACGTTGTATTACATGGCATTGTGTCTCGCAATTGATTGCACATTCCATCATTCTGCTGACGACGGTCAGACTGCAGACCGCCTTCTAATGCAGAAAATGCAACATACTATACGAATATCAAAATGATGTTGTATTTTTTAAGTGAGCTTCAAGTGAGAAAACAAAAAGATAAGTGTATGAGTGCTGGACAAGATTTTGGTTTGATTTTTTATTTTAAATATGTTATTTACGTGTTTGAGTGGCTTTAAATTCCTATCTATTCCACTGTTCATAATTGCAGGACAATCTTTAAGATATGGTTTGAAATTTGAACCATTAACTCTGAATCAAAATTAAACAATTGAATGAAAAACAATCAAAACAATTGTCTCAGAACAACCAACCACATGTGGCACTAAGCGAGTTTTCAGTCCACGTCTTCGGTCTTGTTTGTAAGCGCGCAATGTATTGAATTGTTGTATAATATATATATTTTAGAACTTAGTAGTAATTAAATATTATAACTGTTATACATAACTAGTTTTGCACATAGCAAAATAGGATGCTTTGCATTATTATCATAGAGAGAATAGTCAAGTCTTACACCTACACGTATGATGTCATCGATAACCATGAATTAGCTTGTAACTACGTCTAATTACGTATTTTTATGTATAAGAAAGATTTAAGAAAATATTAAATATTAAAAAAAAATGGTGGCCCAAAAAAGTTGGGAAAATATATATGAGGACCAATCCCAGTAGCGAAATTTCATAATTTTCAATTTAATTCTTCTTAGCATAATATTACATAGATCAGAGCCTAAAATTTACTTTTAAGACCCATAAAATATATCCAAGAGACCTGAAATGCAGAATAACTGGCCCTGGGGTGGTACCTACCTAGACGGATTCCTGCATAGAAATCCTACCACATAGTACTTAATTCATAATAAGAAAATGTTCGTGCATTGAAAATTTATAATCCTATCTCTAAAACAGGAAAGTGTTTATGTAATGCCAATTATAAAACCTAAAATCTTAAAACTAGAGAGTGTTCGTGTATAGCTAACACCATACTACAAATTCGAGGCTGGAGCACCGCGCGGAGGGGCATACCAGACAGTTAAACACCTATGTGTGTGAGGTCAAGCATGACTCTCTACAGCATCAAGTTGCTTAGTGCTAATGTTCCATACAAAGATCCTATGTAAGTAAAGTATATGATAAAAATGGTCTATCATTGAAGGTCTCTTGTAAGAAATAATATTATAAAGATGAGTTGGAACTTAAAATTAGTCGATATTTATCATATTAGTGTGTTGTGAGGAGGCACCATCTATGTGATAGTCACAATAATACTTACTGCTATTGTGGTATTGTGTTTTAGTGGCGGTCATATGAATGAGTCGCATCTGATTCAATACGACTTATGATTCTTTATGTTAGCGTATGTCTGAGCGATAGTCGTATTGATGCTTGTTGCACCTGTGGCAATGCGTCTTTGTGGCAGTTGCTTAGATGTCGTTAGTATAATGGTTGCGTCTTGCACTTGGTTTGACTCACATTTTCTTTAGCTTTGTCCAAGTCGGGTCTCTCTATAACGAGACTGCAGACTGTCTGCCCTTCAATGTGTTGAATAACAACAATATTAAATAAACCTCTCAGTAAATTCCCACAAATGAATGATAACTGGAAACTTGGTGGTGGGTGAGACAAACTTGATCGAAATACATAATACTCAACGTCAGTTACACAAACCCATTTTGACGAATATAATAGAATGCTGATTGCCTGTTGGCTGATTGATAATTATAAATGATAAAGAATGGCAAAATACGTCACTAATATGGGTGGTGGAACTAATGCGTCTACTTCATGCGGATGGTAGCAGGCGGGAGGAGACTCTCAAGGCTGCAGCCGAAAGCTGCGCAACGTGGGACCCCATACCCTTGAAGTGAGCAGTGGACTCACGACGTGCTCTGCGGCAAATTGCCGTGCTGACCTTGTATTAGATGTTGATGCCACACACTCGACAATCATCTACAGTTGCAGCGGTCTGGCGAAGTGGTGGCGCGTACGGAAGACTTTATTAGTTTATTGGGCCGAGTGCCCATAATTACTCGACGTGTGCCAAATCCGTACGTCGTACATCCACGAAGACTGGACTTAGCTGTATACTTATATGATGTAAATACGCATTGACATGCGAGACTTCGGTAGAAGTTTGTGCTTAAGCACTAGCAAGAGGCCAAGCCCTCTTTTTGCTGGTTCGCCAGTGTTGCTGTGGACTACGCTCCTTGTTCCCGACTTCTTGTCCTGTGTCAGGGGAGCGCTTGGAATGGAAGGCGCCCACCGCGCACGGCGGGTGTTGGAGCCGTGTGCCTTCCCCACATTTTTTTAAACAAAAATGTTGGGGGAGCGATAGCTTGCAGCGGGTTATTAATAATTTAATGTAAATCTTATACAAGTGCGGAATACAAATCTCCTTGTATTAGATATTTTGAATTGTATGAATTGTATAAACATTGTGAACCTCTTACAAGAGTTTAGGGATTAGTAATTAATTAGTATTCGTACACTCTCTTAGACTTGCAGCTTCTCTAATGAATAAACATTTTTCCATGATACACCTAAAAGAACAAGTTACTGTAAATAAACACAGCGTAGATAAAAGGGTCCTGAGTCTGACGATCACAATACATTAAAATATATCATTCAAATGGCCTAGAATGAAATAACCTTTAGAAATAATCTTGAAAAAGATTAAGTCTATTTTCTGGTCACGAAATTTATTTAATCAACGTGAAAGTTGAATAGTTACAGGCTCAAGGATGTAAGTGTATTTTCCTGATTTGAGAAGACCATGTTCGGAAACAAGTTTTATTAAGCATGGTTAATTATGTGCTTAAAAGATTTAATCGGCTCTTGATTGGATAGGGAACCTCGATTTTTAGTTTTCTTAAGCAATAACTATCTGTTAACGATTAATCTGTGGATTAAATTTCATTTTATGCGAGTAAGCTGGGTTCGATCTCCGATATCAGCTCTGCTTAAACTGTTACTAAATTGCTGATTTACCATGTTATTGACGGTGAAGAAAAATATGCATTACCGAAACACATAAAAATATTTCAACGGCATGTGAAGGAGGAACATCGTGGTAAACTCTTTTCGGCTCCTTAAAACCCCTGTCAAGAATGAGAGGCTTGTAATTTTTTTACCAGGCAAATCTCTTTAGTTTGGAATGGCAAAGTAAAAAAGTAAAGTTTCAGCCTATAAATGTCCCACTGCTGAGCACAGGCCTCCTCTCATTTCTCAGAGAGTTTTGGAGCGAGGATGAATCCGCCACGCTGCACCAATGCGGGTTGGCGAACTGCACATGTATTCGAAATATTTATTTACTTCTCAGACATGCAGGTTTCCTCACGATGTTTTCCTTCACCGTGGTAAATCAGCACTAAAATTACAATAACAATTTTAGTGGTGCCGGCATCGGGAATCGAACCCAGGTCACTCGCGTACCATGAAACCTATTTTTAAAATAAAAATAGGTTGACAAACATGACACAGCGTTGCACTTCTTATGATTGATCTAACATCGATATCGTGTACTGTTATTATGATTGTCATTTCCTTTACTCTTTGCTTAGGCTACGTAAGGTTAGGCTTGCCTACCGAACGTGGAAAAGCGGCTATGTGATAGTCTTAAACGGAATGGGCGAAATGTCAACGCAAAGTACCGAGTATGAAAATACGCAGAGGTGAATTGCACTATAAAACTGTAATCTCATCTTGCAAGTAATTCTTTTCTTTAGATAAGAAAAGACAAATTTTATTCTCATAGGATGATGAACTATGAAGAGCAGAGGCCTACATTTTCTTTCATTTCATCGTGCTGAGTGCTTATCTATGGTGTAGAATTAAATGCAGCTATAGAAATTACATGAATTAGATCCGGTGGAAAAGATAATGAGGAAACAAAAGTGTTGTCAGTAAGATCATGACAAAAAAATATATATATTTAATGTCGCTATATTATTTGCAACAAATAGAAAGAAACGAAAGAAACCGTTGTGACAGGCAGTTCCACTATCCGTCCGTTGTCAACTTGATAAATGAATGTCCAACAAGCTTGATATATTAATATAAACCGAAATTGGGCTCGTATTTGGAGGCTTTATCGCTGGTTCTTAACTTAGTTATCAATATAAATATATAAAGAACAAATGTAATTACTATGCAACCTAAAAACTTATCGTTGTTGATTGTTATAACAATGTCTGGAAAGTTATTCCACAGCTTTTATTGAACTATTATAATGAGTTTCCTATAACAATATTTGCTGTCTGCGATCGTGAGGAACTGTACTGGATAATTCATGAATTATATATAACAAGGTGGTGGTCGTTTATGAAGAAATATAGGCCAGTTACAAAATTTAACAATATACACAATAATTGTTTTCTGTTGTACATATGTAATACACGACAAATATAATACATATTCTTTATTGATATCACATTAATAAAATTTAATACACGATACAACAGAAAACGATTATTATTCTTATAAATTGTTAACCGATAGGTGTCCGGCAGAGTAGAATCGCACCTACCTCTTTCCTACCGAGGTGTCGTAAGAGGCGACTACTTTTTTATTTATTATAAAGACAATTTAGTTGCAATAACAAAAGAATAACATTTCATGAATTTAGAAAATACTACGGTTTTAAAAATAAAAGTGAGAACGTGCGCCAGATTTTACTTAATGTCTCAAAAATGTTGTCTGTTTTCCTTATGATCTGCGTAAAAACGTTACTCGAAATCCAGGCAAGTTGACTTTACCTTAGATACATCGCGCAGTCTCACATTTACTTGTATACGTATGGAGGTTAATTCATCAGCTTCATCATCAGTCCATCAATAGTCCCCTGCAGGGTTTCGGCATATTCCCAGATGAAAGAATTTGTTGTTGTCACCACGCTTGGTATTCGTGATGGATTGGAATTCTCATTATCAGACGCCTTGCACCTTGGTCACTGCAATGTCTTCGCAAAGCCAGTGGATGAAGCTGACCTGAAATTACCTGGTCGTCGACGATTCGAGCCGCTCTTCGTTGGATGAGGTCAAATAGTAGGAGCTGGCACTAGGGTGCCTTGCTCAGAGATGAGAATAGTGAGGGCGATCTTGTGCCTTGTAAAGTACAAATGGTGGATTTACTGTCCCGCTCTACTGAGCATGCCGAGTTAACCACTGCAACTAAGCGTAAAAGCTTGTGCTAGGAGATGGTTCACGACAATAACGGGCTCGATCCTAAGACGTCATATTTCGCAGTACCCTAAACCATTAGGCTATTGCCGCTTACAGCTAAACAGCGATCTCTTCTAGGCATACCTAAGATGTGTAAATATAAGACATATAGTGTACAGGAATACAGCGTAAATAAATAATGTGTACTATATGAAAATAAGTATAACTTAACATTAAATACAAATATACATATATACTCGTACTATTTACAAAAAAATAGAACAACACTTAAAAATCACTTATCTATATTATACCAATTTCAAATTATACAATTGTATATACATAACCAATAATAAAATTTAAGTGTCTGTCTATGAGTTCAAAATAAATGCCTATATTTTAGTAAAAACTGCTATTTATTCGGTGCCTAATCATAGGTAACCGTTTTTAGAATTTTGTCTGTGTGTCTGAAAGTTTGTTTTCAATAGGCACCGAAATGGCTCAACGGTTCAAAATGAAAATTTTAGGGATAAAAACAGGAAATTTAACTTAAGTTTTTGTGTATGTCGCATTTCGATATCTTGTAGGGTTCAGAAGATATGTATATAAATATTTGTAATTTAATAACTTGATCGGCTTATTTTACGCGGTTGAAACTGCGAGGCACAGTTAGTACCACATAAAAATGTGTTGTTACAGTTATATATTATTATTTGTTCCTTATTTGTTTTTTAAATATTCTTAATTTGTTTATTGAATTACTCAACTACTAAATTCCATAGCGTTACCGCAAAGATTACTCATCTGTTAATGGTGCCAATTCTAAAAATAATATGTAATAATAGCAAATATAGTATTAAACATGGAGGCACTTACTAAAGCTAAGAAGAAGAAGATAGAGCTCTCAATTGTATTCACATTAACGTACAGAACGTGAAACTCATACTAAAAAGATCGGAAAGAAAGTTAGATAATGTCAGGAACCCCGAAGTATACAAAATACATCCATATTATTAAGTGCATTATTTGTAAGCACCATCAACTAAACTGTGTAATTGATTAAAGTTTAGTCTATAAAAAACGCTTACCTCCATCAAAACAGCAAAAATTCAATTTGAACTTCGATATTAAATTACATAGTCATTATCAATTAGCCTGTTATTAAACTTTTGCTAGACTAGCTGCTTTTGGAAGCCTCTTCCAAGGAAGGTTTTTCCTTGATCGCTTGGATTGACAGTAGGATTAGCGATAGCCGCAGTCGACGCTTACGACACTCGCGGGTTGAGATGGGTGGCAGATATTTTAGGCAGCCACCACACGGCGATTAATTTGCATATCCAATCGCACATTTCCGTAAGAGAATCCCGTACTCATGCTAATAGTTAAAAGGGATAAATAGCAGATTGAAATATTTTAGATGCTAGTACCGCAATCGTGAAAACTAAATGTTTTACCACAAAAAAGTGGTAAAAGATTTCGTTTTTCCAATTACATTTTTTTCAACTGCATATTATTTGTATTTTTCAGACATTTTATTATATCAACAACAAGTGAAGGAAGTAGTACAGCTTGTGCATAAATTTCTAAAAGTTTATTATTAAGTTTTGCAGGATCCCGATTATTCAAATCATATAAATGATTTAATTTATGCATGATTTACATTTAAGATTATGTTACTGAACAAAGTTCTGGTTTGCGGGTTGTTCAGTAAACACGTTTTCAATCTAAAATATTGTATTATTTCAAAACTTTGAAAATACAGTTATAATGGGTCTGGATAATTTTTTTCCCAGGCAACGTGATTGTTGGTTCAACTATATCATAACATCACTTATTATGGTTACGTTTATGGTTTTGCTAGACAGAATAATACGAGATTTTTTTTGACAATACAATAAATTAGCACTAAAACTCCAGAACAGTTTTAGAAGTGCCGGCACAGGGGATCACGCCGAAGTCACACTGGTACAAATAAATTGAAGGCGAGTGCCCGACCTCTTAGTTACCACGGTTGCACCATGTGTTGGCAGTTCAATACATTATCACAATAATCATTTTATCACAATAAGAATTAATAGGCACAAAAAGTTTGCTGCTGCCTGCCTGATAAGTGTGGCTATAATGGTAAACCCTACCGGCATTGAGCAGGCATATGTATGGCAGTAAAATGATAAAGTTCGTAAAGTGTGCTTTTCAAAATAATTTTATGATAATGCGAGATATGTTACTTTGTGTCAAATAAAAGCGCTTCTTTGCAAAGGATCAAGAGAAGGACAGTGCTACTAAAAATGTATAACGGTGGCTCTTCAGCTTCCACATTATACGATATTTTATTTAAATGAATATTTTCGGTTAGTTACAATAATTTAAGTAAATTAAGTTATGATCTCACCAATCATTGACCAATAGTAACGGTAAGTAACTGTAATTTTTAATCGTTCATATTTTTGCATGTGGCCCACGAAATTAGTTTTTTACAAATGTTTTAGGCTGGGGTTTTACAAGCAGTTGAGATTATATTTTATTTCAGAGATTTTTATAAACGCGTAATGTCTCGGTCGTTTGCTAGACTTCTGACAAAGTATCAAACACGCGGCGGTGTTGGCCTACTGTAGCTGGAATCTTCCCTATCAAAACAAAAATAAGCATAGCTCATTCACATGGTCGATAACGCCGTCAGAGATATCCTCACCTCCAGAAACATTAACCGCAATGAACCATATCACCGGACAATACAGCCTGCGGTCAAAACATAAAAGCACACCGATTGCACTCTAAACAATTACAACGGCACCTACAGCACAATAACTAGTTATTTATAATACTATAAGAAAACCAATTATACGATTATTCATTCCGAAAGTCCGTAAATCGTGTTTACTGTTCGTTCACCAAATCTTCAATTGATTCCCGCCAACTGCTACTTCTTTAATTTCTAGTTGTTTTAATTTATTTCGTTTTAAATCTTCACTTGATTTCCGCCAAGTGCAACTTTTTTAAATTTCAACATTTTTTAATTACTTCGTTTTAAAGCTGCCAGTCTCGTGTCATATTGCTATTGCTAATGACGCGTGGGCTTAAGCGTACTCATACTTTGAACTAGTATGGAATTATTCAGCAATAGTTTTTACAGATACATACTTTTTAAATGTTTGTTCCTTTGATATTAGATACTACACTGTTTTACTAATGCCGAATTCTTTCTGTTGATTATTAATAATTAGAAAGTGATTTAGAAAGTGTTGAAATACATTCATGATTTTATTCAGTTATTATTTTTTCGTAAAAAATACATTACACATTTAATAATTTTTAATAAAATATTAGATATTTGCTACAAATTCGTATACATAATATTATACAATGAGTTTTTATTCATTCGTTTAAATACGTTAAGAAGAATTTCCGCTGAGCGTAACAAATTTTGTAGTTGAATAGATAATTAGGGTTAACGAGATTACGCAGCTCAGCAGTATAATTTTAGTAGAGAAAATCAAGTTTCGAGCAGCCAGGTCATGACTGTGTAATCAGCTAGGCCGTTAAGTCACAGAAATGCTTTAACACGTTCATTGTTTACTTAGTGTTAATTACCACATGCATCCCTTGTTAGGGATTCTAAAGCACTTTTATATGCATATGGTAAACTTAACTTGTTAGGTACAGTTTTGCGAGCTAGCATATTACATCGAATCGCTTGTGCCTTTCTTTATTTTTTTACATTCACTATTCGCCTCACCTGGTCCTAAACCAAATGTTCACGAATTCTGTGCGATAATCACTTCGTATTCCAGACTTACATTTCACTAATGTTGGCTCCTGCTGGGATTCGAACCCAGGGCCCGCGACGTAGCAGTCAGGTACTCTGACCACAGGGCCACGCGATCGTCATTAATACACTTTACCTACTATAATGCACTAGCTGTGCTCCGCGTAAAATAAGCCGACCACATTACTGCACTGAACGGCATGGTACCACGCTGACCGGAGCATTCACAGCTCGGCCCTTCTCAGTAATCTTCTTGCGGCACCATAAGACCGTAGCATAGAGTTTTTTAGTCCAGAACCTTCCTCAATAAACTAGTTGTCTAATGCAGGAGAATTTTATCCGATCCGATGTATATTTCCTGAGATTAATGTAACGTAACAAATATACAAACTCTTCAGCTTTTTTATAGTAATAAGATTTTTTTGATTTTGTTTTTAATAGGACTAGCGTTTTCAATTATGTACACAAACTCTTGTTTTTAAAAATGTCGACAGTTTTAGTCAGTGCACTTCATTTCTTGTTTATAAATACTTAAAAGGTATTTTTATTTACTTAGTACTTCAAAGGCTCTTCTCACTATTTCGAACACGGTTGCAATCTAATTTTTGTCCTTTTCCGACATTAACCTAGTCATTTACATAAATAATTGATTTAAAACGCGAAAGTTCGAAATAACGTAAATTTCTTTTTTATATTTTTTACATTCCATAATTTCTCATCTATTTACAATATTATCCTACTTTGTATTTACTATACTACTAATACTATTTACTATAAATTTTGTTTACCTCAATAAAATTGTTGAAAATTGTTCCGTTATATTTAGTGACAGTTATTATTGACTATGTAATATTTTGAGAAAAGTTATTTACAATTTTAATTTGCTAAGATCCGCAAAGCAAGTTGACAAAGAATTAAAAATGGTGTGTATTACCTATTTTTTGAAGAGCACCACCCGCTCTTCCTTAACAGCATGAAGTGATACCGTCACAGAAAACCGCAAAGTAACTCCTCATTCTATTAACTAATGTAATATTTTCTTATTCTGTTTTTCAATGGCTACTGTTATCTCTATATTCTATTTTTACACTTCTTGTTTTTGTTTAGAATTTAAATATTAATTTTGAAATTGAATTGATGTTTTTCGTTGATTTATGTAAAAATTTCCAAAAAGGCTGTCAGTCGGGACTTCAATTGATAAGGGTTATAAACTATTACAAACTGCTGTCTGACCGTCTATCGAAACGAAAGCGGTCTGCTAACGTTTCTACGATGGTGCATGATAAACTTAGAATGCCGTGTTTTTTCATTGTCGCTTTTTTCTAAGCCAATATTCTGTTTTAAGACCAATAATCTTATAAGCTTTTTATGGAAAGTAACACGGTGATGGTACCTACAATACATTTCCGAAGAATAACACTAACATTCAGCAATATATGAGCAAACACATAATAGGTGACAAGTGCGTTTGTTATTTTTTTTATTGGTGTTAAGATTCCTATGCAAGAATCCATCTAGATAGTTATCACCGCAGGGCCATTCTGCCGTGAAGCAGTAGTTTGTAAACTGTGTTTCAGTCTGTAGGGCACTGAAAGCTAGTGTAATTACTGGGTACTGGTATTCTTAAGTCTATGAGACTTAAAAATTTGTTATGGGCAGACGTTGCACTTACCATCAGGCGAACGTTTTGTACGGCTCGTCACTTTCGCTTAAAAAACCATGCTACGTAGATTAAAATTACCTATTATTAATAAATTCATAATTGGTTAACAAATATTAACATCCGTCAAGAAAACAACTATCCAAAACGCATAATCATTCGTTATTAGCGTTGTTAAGCTTGTTTATAAAAGAGTGTTGGATTTTAGATACATCTTAATTTAATGTACCTTGTCAAAACAGCGCGCACAGGTACAGATTAGTGATTCACAGATTAAAAATATACAATTCTCTTAAATTTTTTTCTCTCTCTTATTTCTTTTGAACGTCGTGTCCTACTTGCGCAAATAACTCCCGTTTTTATGCGGTCAAACCTACAATTTGATAAATTATTATTTGTCCGGAGTCCGAAGGAAATGTTCACATTCTAAGAACAAAATATTACACCCTACGCATATTGTACGAGTACCTTCAAACTTAGTCGCAGCTTTTGATTATTTGAATTACAGTTTTCATATAATTTTTTATTATATAGCAAACAGACGCGAGGTCGGCTGATTAAGCTAAGCACTTGGGGAATAGAATTTAGTTCATTAGCAGACTAACTTAGATGACACTAGTGTAAGAGAAAGCAGATCGTGTAAGAAGCATACATTTATTAATCTTTAATAAAACATGATGTCTTAATCATTCCTAGTGATTGTTAGCGTAATCACTGGGCATGTGAGACTCAAGAACTGATGTTTCAGGGTGACGGGTGTCGTGTAGTGACACAGAAATTTTCTCGGTGACACAGCATTTGTTATGGGCAGACGTTGCACTTACCGATTTGCTCGTTTCGTCACATTATTCAATAAGAAAAAAAAATCAATAACAAAAATCTGAAATTGAATTATGTTTCTCAATCTGAGAACTTTACCATATATTAAAAATAGAAATAAATACGAAGGATTAAAAATAAAATCAGAAACGCTTTGATAAATTAAAAAAAAACTATATAAGAATTGTAATGAAATACTTAAAAGAGCATAGTATGCCTATGTACTCGAAACTGAGGCGTTTTTTTGTTTTATGTAATATGAAAGTACCCGATCTATACAAATGCGGAGACTAAATATATTTTAATATTTTTTTAAGAAATTTCTTATTTTGATTTTTACAGTCTTTTCTCCTAAGAAAAAGAATTTAAATAAGAACGTTTTTGTGCAATAATGATTATACTGTTTTATAGCTCGTTTAAATGTAAATTAGCGTCATTATTTTGGTACCTTGCACCGTCCCGCGGTACAAATTAAACAACGTAAATTTACCTTGAAAGATGATGAGAGAAGATGTCCTTGCAACTAATCAAAAAATCCACGCGTAAATTATAATTCCCGAAGGCTAAAACCTGTACGTGCAAGAAGAGGAAACATAGAGTACGAACAATGAAATTCGGAAATGGCGAGGGATATTATATTTTATTACTTAACTTTTTTTAACCACTAGGAGGTTTCGTTCTGTTTTTCTTTGTCTTATAGCAGAAAGTGACTAGACGAGCAAAACCTTTACCTGATGGTAAGTGCAATGTCTGCCCATAACAAAGTCCATAACATTTCTGACATTTCTGACTGCGCTTGTCACTCTGAGACATAAGTTCGTAAATCTCATATGCCCAGTATTTAATTACACTGGCTCTCAGTGTGCCGTGGCACGTCACAATAAATTGCCCTGCGGTGGAAGCTACCTATACGGACTTCAGCACAGGAATCCTACCACCAGTAACAACTAGTGTTGTAGTTGTCCTGACACTACACCCTAACCTACTTCCGACCTTATCCAATGAGCATCACATCAGTCCCGGATAGGCTACGACGAGTGAGTACACCTGTGTTTACGCGTGCACTTATAACGTGGTACTAATAATGTCTCCTGAGCACTTCATAGCTTGCTATACTATATTTAGAAGTAGTCGGCGTGGTAGAAAATCAGACACAATGACATCATCATTTAATATTCATCATTTAATATTTATATGACAGTTTTGAAAAAAAAAATATGGAAGAAGTTTTTATTAAACTTAATAAACAGAACAAACCTGTTGTCATATGCGGCGACTTTAACATCAATCTCCTAGAAGCTTCTTCCATCACTAATAAATTTATTTCTTTCTTGAAATAATTCAATTTGGTTAACATGTTTTTAGAACCAGCAACTTGTATGGACAATATTTTTACAGATGTCAAGCCTTTGCACCGATCCATAATTTACAAAATAAGTTCTGATTCTGGACAGCTAGTATCATCATTACCATGCATATGCAAAAAACCGAATAATAAAAAAATATGTTTATTCCTGTAAATAAGTAACGCTTGGAGAAGTTTAGAAGTGACGTAAATAAAAAACTACTATCACTTCCTTATAATAACAATGCGGACTATTTGTATGAAGTATTGTTTAACCTGCTGAGCAAGGATTTTAATGCTATTTTTAATTCTATGACTATCTCCTTGAACATTCGCGAGACTTTTAATGAATGGGCGACAGTAGGAATCCACAGAAGTAGGCAAAGGTTGTATGAACTTTACAATTTAAGGTCATACAATCATAGTAACACATTTAAAGAATATGTTAAAACTTATTCAAAGTCAAGGACTGCAGCCATGATTACTAAATACATTTTAACAAGAAGCTTATGACATCTGATCAAGATGTTGCTACAGCCTTGGAAAAGTTTTTGTGATATTCCAATTTCCATAACCAAGCCATTAAATACTTCTTCTACTGCCGCTGAGACATTACTCAAACAAAATATAAGTTCTTGTACAAAACTTTTTAAATTTAATTTGGCAGATGCAAATGACATTCTAAATATTTTTAAAACTATTGATTACAATCAACCGCGAAGAGAACCGCTGATCTATGGGGTATGTCCGTTGAAGTTAGTGCGTCTATTATAGATATAATTGCACCTCAAATTGCCATATTTTTTAATTCCGGTATTGAATTTTGTGTTTCCTGTTTTGATGAAACATTGTAAAATCATACTTTTACCTATTCCGTACTACCAAAATTAAGTAAAATTTTTGAAAAAATTATACTTAATTAACGTTTTTGTGGAACATAAATTGTTCCACAAAAACCGATTTGGTTTTACAAGGGGTCGTTCTACAACCGATGCAGGTGTAGAACTAATTAAGAATATTTTTTATGCCTGGGAGAGTTCACAGGATGCCTTGGATGTTTTCTGTGATCCTTCTTAGGCCTTCCATTGCGTTGATCATGAAACACTATAAGAAATTCTGCACTTAAAGTTCTAACTTCATATGAGCAATAGAACGCAAAAAGGAGTTATCAATATTACGAGTTCTTCCGGATCAGCAGTATCTATGTGTATCCCGCAGGGTTCGATTCTTATCCCATTTCTATTTCTTATTTACATCAATGACTTACCTTACCTAGTAGGGGACAACCATGATATAGTGTTATTTGCCGACGATACATCTTTGATTTTTAAGATAAAACGTCAACTTGTATAAATGTGCTTGTGAATGGGGAAGAGTTTAGCCTTGAGGATACTGCTGTCTTTCTTGGAATAAATTATTGACTCAAAACTTCAATGGAGCCCCCATATCTAAACTAGCTAGTAGACTTAGCTCTGTAGCTTATGCTGTAAAAAAACTAGGAATTTGACTAATGTTGAAACTGCTAGATTAGTTTATTTTTTTCCATAGCATAATGTCTTATGGTATTTCGCTATGGGGAAATGCGACTGATGTAGAAGCGATTTTTGTTTTGCAAAAGAGGGCCGTAAGAACTATTTATAATCTTGGCTCTAAAGTGTCTCATTAAGATATATTTAAATATATCTTAGAAAACGTTTCGTATGTACACAATAACATAAATCAGTTTACTAAAAAAAGTGATGTTCATAATGTAAATACCAGGAACAAACATGAATTAATAATGCCAGTTACTCGACTTCACAGGGTCAGCAACTCTTTTGTGGGGCAATGTATACGTTTTACAACTAAATCCCAGAAAGTGCACAAAGTCTTTCAATCAAAAAGTCAAGTGGCATAAATAATCTATATTCAATAAAAATTATTCTATTCTATTTTATTCTATTCTTACTAGATATGACAGTTGATTCCATTATCATGACCTACTAAGAAATTAAAACGACAGAAGGTCATCGTTTTTCCAACTTGTCCAAGACCTGGTTATCTAAGAATGGTAAGTTAAGATAAGCACAGGCAGGTCAAGATTTAACTGATTATCAATATTGCGAGATTAAAGATCAACAGGCTACATTCTGTAAAAATAGTTATCAGATTAGCGTCGATTTAAAAAAAAAAATGAAAATACCGATATAAAAAAAAAAAACTCCGATAAAGTAAGTATAGCCGAAAATCATCGTAACTTATTGTGTGTAGTTACAAATTGATTTATTTCTAGATAACGTAATTAAATATTTTGTCTAACATTCCATACTATTGTCGGGTAAATCAAAACCTTTAAAATATGGAAAAATGTCAGTTCAGAAAGTCGGTAGTCTTTATTGAATTTAAACCTTTTAATTGCCTAGAAATATACATACACACAGGCAGTCCTCTTTCCCGTTAGGGTACGCAGGGACCACATCTTTCCCCTTGCTACGATCCTGACACACATCTTTTGCTTGTTCTACTTTCATTTGCGGGTACTGTTAACGTGACCTTTCTTCAAAACTTCTCCGATCTGATTGTGGCCTTATAAATCTGTTTCGTCAATTTTTTTTATTTATCCTCTCTACGTGTCCAAACCGTCGAAGCATCTCTGTCTTTGTATATTCACATCAAGAATCGCACCGCAACTTTCCTACATCACACACACTCATAAAGTTATGCAGAGCCCCATTCAGTTGATTTCCTGCCAATACTCTTCTCTCAATATCACAATCATACTTTCCGTCTCTCGTAAACTAGAAATTTAATACCCGCATAATTATGGGCCCTTATAAAAAAATAATTTCTTAACTGGTGGGCTAGGCAAAGTGCATGCAGCTTAAAACACTCCACGTGAGATATAATTAAACATTTTTTAGAACTCAAAAGAACCTCAAATAATTGCATTCATGGCAGATTCTACACTGAACACTTTTAGGGCCAGTTTACTCTAACCTTAAAAATTAAATGAGGTCTCACTCTTGAATGATTCTGATGAATATGATGACTAAAATGCAGTCGAACAATAAGACTGTGAGATTCACTGTTAAGGGTTCCTGCGGACCAAGCTGCTCGCGAACCTAGGACAGGTTCGGTTCCCAGTGAATATCGATATTTGGGCAACACACAATGTAGGGGCTTTTGGATCTGGTCGCATTGTGATTGTTCTCTGTCACACCCTGAGTCGAAACAAACCTTCCCCTGTTTCATAGCATATGTTTTACATGGGGTTCGGGAGGTGACGATGAGTGAGCACCTCTTGGATTGTGGTTAATACTTATGGCATAAGTAGGGCACTAAATTATTTCCTGTGCATCTGGTTACTTCTGGTTCTTAACTAGAAGAATGGAACGGGACATGATCGTCATTTATAAACATTAATAAATGATGATTATTTTATTTCATACTTACCTTTTCAGCCTACCATTAGTCCACAGCAGAACATAGGCCTTCCCCATAGAGTGCCACAAAAGTTTGTAGCTCTCATTTTGGGGGGATTTTGCTATAGTTGCCACGCTTGGCATGCGGGTTGGCAACCGCAGTTTATTTATTGTGATGTTCCAGGAAGATGCTGCTGCCCATCTTCTGGTTTTAATTTTCCCTCTGTCGACTTTTACGGCACCCACAAGATGAGATGGGGTGGTAGATTCTCTTAAGCCGCTACCACACGGCCAATTTCATACTTAAAATAACGTAACTAATATCACAGCTATGAAAAATATATTCTTTGGAAAAATAAAAATTCTACAGCGCTTATCTTGGTAGGTTGCGCGCCCCGGGTGTATTAAACTTTATAAATTTCTATTCTTACTCTTTTCACAAAAATGAATCTACTTATTTCTTACGCTGTTGTTCTCTTTGATAACGTTTACTGTAACATCAGAAAAATATATACATGTTCTTTTTCTAAACTGTTTCAATATTTTCCTTTATTGGATAAAGTAACGAGACGAACAAAACGTTCGCCTGATCGTAAGTGCAACGTCTGCACATAACAAATGCTGTGTCGCCCAGGACATTTTTGTGTGGCACCATACTGCGCCTTTCACCCAGAGACATAAGTTCTTAAGCCTCAAATGCCCCGTGATTACACTAGCTCTCAGTGCCTTTCAGACCGTGTTATTTTACCTTTTTACTACTTTACTCTACCTCTAACATTACTACAGTTAATAGATTTAAGTAGTGCCTTGTAGAAATCGTGAGGGGATTTCTATACTTCGCTTATAAACTCTAGATTCTCCATATTACCGCAGTGTCGGTTATTCTGACGTAATGAAATAGTGTGCGTGCATTACTGTGTTTCGGTCTGATAGCTAGTGTAATTACTGGGCATATGAGACTTAAGAACTGATGTCTCAGGTTGACGAGCGCAGTGTAATGTCACAAATAAATATTCTTGGTGCAAGGCTAACAGTATTTTGAATTAAATACAATTGCAATTGAAATACATATCACTAAAATACTAATACATATTTGGTATAAATATTTCAATTACTTCTAAAAAATGGATTCTTTTAAACTGTCCAGTGTCAGGCCAGCTGGAAGAAATTTCTAAATGAAATAAGCTGTGCCTTTGTACTTAATTTATTCATACTTTTTCTTTGTAATTATTGTTTGTGTGTACATAAATTATTAAATAAATAAATAAAAAATATCTATGGCGTCAAAATATATTATTACATAAATAGATTTATCGTCAATTGTATCAATCGACGATAAAATATCATCGTACCATTTTTCATAAAAAAGTTGTCAATTTTGTCAAATTGCACGCTAGCATGGTATTTCAATATACTCAATTTCAATGTAACACATAAGCAATAGTTACATTCAAGCGGCCTAGTTAAAAATATTTAAAAAGTGCTATATCTTACTTACTTATTGATTAGATTAGGGCACTCACGTTATGGTAATGAAAAGTTCTGAATGTATTTTGTTATTTGTATTTTTGATGTTAAATACATATGATTAAATACTGTATTTGGTATTTTATATTTTAAATATACGGCTTGAAAATATTCAGTATTTCGTATTTTAAATACACGCGAAAAAGTAATATATATTTTAATTAAAGCAAATAATGTATTTTGACAGCATCTGTACTGGGCAGGCGATGCACTAACAATCAGGAGAGCGATATGCTCGCCTCGTCACTATCTTTTATAAAAAAATAAAAATATATGGAAAACATCACAAAGAAAATAATATACGCAAGAAAAAAATATTTAAAACACGTAATATATAAAGATTTTTATCTTAGTTTGTATATGAAAAGGAAAATTGCACGAAATTTCAAGAATAAAATTGTTAAACTGAATTTACTTATACATTTCAGTACGATAAAGGAACAGTAGGAGACAGGTACAGTGTTAGCTATTTTTATGATTTTAGTAGTCAGGACAAAACAGCGAAATCTTTCAATTTATCTTTTAATTTATTTTGGTTGAGAGTACTCGACCTTCGAGGTCACGAATTTACTATGATATGATATGAATATGAATGTATAATGTAAAATAACGACTCTACCCGGATCCATAACCCTCTTAATATGAGAGGCCTGTACTCAGCAGTGGGACATTAAAATAGGCTTTTTTATATAAATGTAAGTCCATTGATTTGCTTACCGATTAATTAGTAAAATTTAAAATTAAATTAGTCTATCTTCAGTGGGAAAGGAAAGGCGCTAGATTTTGAGTTAGTTATTATGTTAGTTTAACACTTTCATAGGAGACCTTTTTAATTTTTCTTTTTAATTTTATGACGTCTTTTTATATTTTTGTAATAAGGTATCGCACAATTGGTCTTAATCTGCATACTGTAACTGCCTGTAAATTATACATATGTACTTAAGATTTATCACTTTAATTTGATATACGTGTGATTTTGTTGACAGTTCCAAAATAAAAAAAAATATAAATATATATTGACGTTATTAACGAGACGAGCAAATTGTTTACTTGATTGTTAGTGAAAAGTCTGCCCATAACAAGTGCTGTTTCACTCAGAACATATCACTGTGTGTGGCACTACACTGCGCTCGTTACATTGAGACATCTGTTCTTAAGTCTCAGACTGAAACGGTAGTTGCACACTACTGCTTCATGACAGAATAATAATGCTTAGGAATCCTACTATGTTGAAGAATACTTATAATTCATAACTTCTGAATATTACCAGTGTAATTAAAATGCACAGTATTAGCCCATCACCCTGAGACATAGGTTCTTAAGTCTCATATGCCCAGTGATTACGCTAGCTCACAGTGCCCTTCAAACCGAAACACAGTAATGTTTGCACACTACTACTTCACGGTAGAATAACTGGCCCTGGGGTACTACCTGGTGGCCTGGGGTACCTACCTAGACGGACTCCTGCATAGGAATCCTATTGATGATTTTGGTCGAATTCTCTATTGTAAAAAATTCACCAATATATCCGGTCTGAAATGTGGGATTCCTATGCAAGTGTCCGTCTAGGTAGGTACCACCTCAGAGCCAGTTATTCTACCGTCAAGCAGTAGTGTGCAAATATTACTGTGTTTTGGTTTGAAGGGCACTGTGAGCTAGCGTAATCACTGGGCATATGAGACTTAAGAACCTATGTCTCAGGATGATGGGCACATTGTAGTGTCACACAGAAATTTTCTGGGTTACACGGCATTTGTTATGCGCAAACGTTGCACTTACCATCAGGTGAACGTTTTGCTCGTTTCATCAATTTTAGCAATAAAAAAAATGTTTTGTTATAGATAAAAATTGTTTTTTAAATATCACTATAATAAGCCCTAATTAATATAAAAGCCAAAACTTTTAGATACTGTAAATCAAACCAAAATTAATAATTAAAAGTAAAATGGTAAGAAAAAAAGTTAGTCGAGTTTAACTATAACTTAAAGACTTCACCCTTTACACCTCAGTTCTTCCATGGCCGTGGGTGCTGCAAATCTCTCGAAACGCCGGGAATTTAAAATTGAATTAAATGTTTTTATTGGTACTAAAAACTACATAAGTAAAAGTTCTAAATAAAATAATAGAATAAAATTCAGTGAGTGTAGTAGTACGCTGGATATAGGATAGGGTTGGTATTGAAAAATACCGCATCCGGGACTAGTATTCAGGTAGAGAGTATTTAAGATGACATTTGTAGGGCATAGTTCTGAGGAATCGCTTTTGCACCTTCTCTATGCTGTCGATATAAACATTATAATATGGATTCCAAATGACAGATCCATATTCAAGAACGTTTCGTACTATGCTGTTGTATAGAAGGAAAAGATTTTTAGGACTTTTTAATTCTTTTGATATTCTAAACATAAAGCTCTACAGGAGTGTCTGCGGTGGATACGTCCACTGGTATTCTACGTGGAAGACCGTACGGAGGAGTCGCGCTGCTTTGGAGACGCAGTGTTTTTCAAGACGTGTCAGTTATTCAGTGCGGTAATCCGCGTATCTGTGCTATCAAAATAGTGTTACAAGAGAAATCATTTATAGTGATGAGTGTGTATATGCCTAAGGATTCAGTTGCTAACTTAACGGATTTTACTGACGTACTATGTTCGGTTAGTGCTGTTATTGACACATATGGGGAAAAGTGTGTATATATATTTGGGGACTACAATGCGCACCCTTCTGAGCGGTTTTATGACGAACTTACTCAGTTCAGCCTAGAACAAAAATGGATATGTGTAGATACGGAGATGCTAGGTTTACTGTCTGATACTTATACATTTTTAAGTCAAGCCCACGGTTCTACACGGTGGCTTGATCATTGTATAGTTACTACAGCCGCTTTGGATTCCGTGCATAACGTTTTTGTGATGTATGATGTGTTGTGGTCTATCCATTTCCCTCTGGTTGTAGAATGTAACTTAAACGTGATATTACCAAAGAAATCCGTATTAAACACCGCAGTAAATGAGATTTATTGGGGGGAGAGAAGTCAAGAACAAATAGACACATACCAGAGAGAATGTCACAAAAAGCTAAGACTAATTGACTTCCCACATGAGCTTCACGATTGCTGTGACCGTATTTGTAATGACTCAGGGCATAAAAATATTATAACAAAATTGTACACTGATATCGTTCAAGCCTTAAGAGAATCTTCCGTGATAGGTCGAGATAGTAACCGCGTGCCAAAAAACAAAGTGATAGGCTGGAATAAGCATGTAGCTGAAGCACACGGGAAGGCAAGGCAAAATTTTTGTAATGGTTGTGGTACGGCAAACCAACTAGAGGACGTGTTTATAAGGAAATGTGCGAGACTAGAAGAATTTTTAAATCTCGTTTAAAATGGGGTCAAAATCATCGAGATCAAATAAAAATGGACATTCTTCTTGGAAAAATACTAAAAAGATGAGCGACAGGCCGTCCCTTCCCGTGAGTGTCAGTGGCGAGTGTGAGCCTTACAAGATATCTAATCTTTTTGTGGATCACTTTTTTGTTAAGTCGCCAAGGGGGCCTTCTCAATTGATGATTAATGCTGAGACCAACAGCAAAATGGGGATTAAATTTAAGTATAAAGAAATTGTACATGCCATTAAACATATGACCAGAGGTGAATCCCCAGTTCATGATGGTCTTAGCATTGAGCATCTACAATATGCTGAGCCACATCTTCCTGGAGTTCTATCTATCCTGTACAACACATGTATAAGCCATAGTTTCGTGCCGGGAGAAATGATACGCACGATAGTTGTCCCTATTGTGAAAAATAAAACCGGTGACCTAGCTGATAAAAACAACTATAGGCCTATCTCATTGGCCACGGTGGTCACAAAAGTATTTGACGGCTTGCCGTATACGCAGTTAAATAAGTTTATAAAGCCTCATGACAATCAGTTTGGGTTTTGACCGGGATTGTCTACGGAGAGTGCGGTACTGGGTCTTAAGCATGCCGTCACTTACTATGCGAGGCGTAAGACTCCAGTTTATGCCTGCTTCCTAGACCTTTCGAAGGCATTTGCCCTGGTTTCATATGATATTCTGTGGAGAAAGATGAATGAAGTCAACATACCTCCGGAACTCATTAATATCTTTAAATATTGGTACAGAAACCAGGTCAACAATGTCCGATGGGCAGGAGTGTTTTCACGGCCGTATGGGTTGGAGTGCGGGGTGAGGCAAGGGGGTTTAAGCTCACCAGCGCTCTTTAACCTTTATGTGAATGATTTGCTATGCGAGTTCGGCAGCACCAAGTTCGGCTGCTACATAGACGGAGTTTGTATGAATAACATAAGCTACGCCGATGACATGGTGCTGCTGAGTGCGTCAATTTGTGGCCTTAGAAAGCTAATGGCAATATGTGAGGCTTATGTGGGAGGAAATGGTCTGATCTACAATGAAAGAAAAAGTGTAGTGATGGTCTTTGAGGCTGAGGGTAAAGCACCAAATGAAGTACCACCCATATTGCTCAATGGCACGACATTGGAGAGGGTCTTTCATTTTAAATATCTCGGGCATATGTTGATTCCTGACCTCAAAGACGACAATGATATCGAAGGGAACGGAGAGCGTTGTCAGTGAGAGCGAATATACTGGCTCGCAGGTTTGTGCGTTGTTCATGCAGTTCAGCAGTTAAGATCACGTTGTTCAGAGCCTACAGCACAACTTTCTACACGTGCAACCTGTGGGCCAACTACTCTCAAAAGTCATACAACGCTCCCCGTGTTCAATATAACAACTCGTTTAGGGTGCTGATGGGATTGCCTCGTTTTCGTAGTGCATCAGGGATGTTTGCGGCTGCGCGAGTTGACTGCTTTTATGCCACTATGCGAAAAAGATGCGGATCGCTGGTGCGCAGACTGCGGGGCAGTACCAATGGCATCCTGAGGATGATTAGTAGCAGGTTGGACTGCTGCTGCTGCATTGCTGCGCTATTTCGAGTGGTGCAATATTCGAGCTCAAATAACGATAAGTGGTATGCTTGGTTTTTGATTTAATTTTATTAATAATAGGATCCCAAGCCGATGGTAATACCCAGCAGACTTCCTAGAGCGTCGACGCTCTAGGAATTCTGCAGTCTGTGACCATGTTCTGGATCATCCCAACCATTACATCAGATTTGATAGACAACAAATCCTTGCAAAAGAACACCGATTCCTACCAAGGATGATTCGCGAGGCTATAGAAATTAAAAAACATCCTAATTTCAATAGGGAAGATGGTTGGGTATTACCACCGGCTTGGGATCCTATTATTAATAAAATTAAATCAAAAACCAAGCATACCACTGCAAGGCTTCAAGACACAGTAAGCTCTTTCTGCGTAGATCGGACTAAAAATAATAATTAAAAGCTGAAGGTACTCCGGGTTAACTATGACATCGGGACAACTGTCACCTCAGTCCCCCCGTGACCATGGGTGCTGTAAAGCGCCCGAAACGTTAAAAATAGTCTAAATTAAACGCGATAAAATCCGTAAAAAGTAGTTTTATTTAAATGTGTAATATTCGCGTAAATAAAAGAAAACATTATGTAATTCCGAGATCTTGCGCTTGTGTCTTTCTGTGAAGAGTATGAGAGCCTATACTGTAATTAAATATCATATATCTTGGTTTCAATGTGAAAGATGATACAAAACATTTGGTAATGACATTTTATTATCAGAACACCAACATTCAAGAGAAAATATATCAGATTGTTGATCAATGCAATCTCTCACATCAGTTACGACGTTGAATATTTTTAAGTCATTAGCGTATAGTATGGAGCTACTCTTAAATTTAGAGACTATATCATTGATGAATATCACAAATAGCAGGGGACCTAAAAAGGAACCCTACGGAAATCCTGATTTTACTTGAAAAGGTGCAGAAGCGAATCCTTCTAAAACTACTATTTGTGATCTGTTAATAACGTAAGAAATAATCCACCGTAAAAGACTTCCGTGAATTCGCATAGTAGATAATTTACGAATTAAGATGGGATACCTTACAGTGTAAAAAGCTTTATGAAAGTCTGTATATACCGAGTCTACCTGTGCTCTTTATTCAAATGTTTTGTAAATAAAATTGCTATATTATAATAGGTTGGATATAGTAGACTTTTTTCTAACGAAACCATGCTGTTGAGGGGCTAAATACGGTTGAATTTGGAAATATATGGAATTGTATACCAGCGTCTCAAATACTTTACTGAAACAGCACAGAATACTAATAGACCTAAAATTCGCACAATCGCCTTTGTCGCCCGTTTTGTAAACAGGGACAATATTGGATTTTTTCCACATCGTTGGGTAAATTCCTGATGATATAGATTTATTAAATATGATTTGTGATGCTCGTGTTAGTTCTTAAGCGAAATCTCTTATAAAACCAGGTGGTATTCCACCAGGACCTCCAACCTTATTTATACCAAGCCCCTTTAATTTATTTAAGATAGCGTCATGGGATATAGACATTGGTAAGTACAGAGTTTATGTTAAGATCTGGAGGAAGATAAACAAGACATAAGTGCAACGTATGGAAGCTAAATACTACAGATATCCATAAATCTTCCCCTGTCTTTGCCTTTCTTTGTGGCAATGAGCCTTTAGTTGATTTTTTACTGCGATTCCACCTCCAGATGACTTACGACTTACAGTACTATCCCTTGATATATTTATATAATATTTCTTGGTTATAAAAGGAACTGTTAAGGTTTGTTTCAGTTAAGCATATTAAATCATAGTCAGTATTCAATACAGAAATATATAGTTCAGTACATTTGCTTCAGATCTGGTTAACATTTTGTAAATACACATTTGGTACATTGCGATAGGTTATATTAATAAGTAGCAAGTTAACTGTGTTACTAAAAGCTAATGTATAAACAGCTTTAAGGCAATTTGTTTAATGACTCTAGGTCCTTAATTAAAATTGCATGGGAACTTTCGTTTTTCTGCACATACACTTTACCAAATTTAACCCAAACAAATTTATAACATTTTTATTTCGCAGCTTTGCGGGTAGCTGCGTGAAAACTTTTACAAGTGGGTGATAAGTGTTCCATGACGTAAATGGACTCGACCTTGCTCAATGCATAGCCGAAACCCAGATGCGAAGTGCTTAGTCTGTTGCTGGGGTTCCTTTTTTTTAAATTTAGGGCAACCGACAACCGACAACAGCTTGTCACGAAGCCGAGGCGACGACAAAGTAACTATTATGCTCCTGGGGCGTCAGGAGTATGGGTTAAGTTTTGCTACCCTCCTATGTAATACGATAAAACTGTTATCGTAAGGCTTTGCAATGGACTTATATAGACACTTTATCATATCACCGGGGTTTTCACTCCGTTTTTCGGGAACCGTCTGTATTTTAATATTGCAACTGCGAGACAAGAAATCCAGCACATGTAATTGTTGCTTCAGCACATTCATCTTATTTTTCATGTCAAGTTTTTCATTTCTGAGATCAGACACTATGCGTGATTGTTGTTCGGATTCGGACTGAATCTTATAGAATTCAGAAGACACGAATTGGACAGCTTCTCTTAAATACGACACTTCCTTCGTTATAAAGTCAAATTGTCCTCTTATTTCTTCTCTCATCGTCTTAAATTCATGAGCAATAGCCGCCGATATTTGGCTTTTAGAATCATCCGATAATTGGGATCGTAGAATATCCAAGTCATGCTTACCAATCAGCTGTGGGCTTACAATTCCCTGCGCCGGAGTTTTAGGTTTATCCGAATTTTTTCATTTACTTAGGTAACAGGTTACAGTTAGGACATTTCCATTTTGCTTTAAAATTCGTGGAATATTTACTATAAATTGGTTTTGACAAGTCTAAACATACATAATGAAATCCCACTTCGCAACATGAACATTGTAATGCATCCCTTGGATTTTAAGTGGAAACTTAAGTATTGATTACATCCATTACAATTATTGGATACTCTTCTAGGTATTCTTAGCGCAAAATTACTACAAACGGAGTGGAGTAAGTGAATTTAATGGTAAACAAATATAACCATTCAAAAAAATAATAAAAAAAATATCATTATGTCAAATCAATTATATTAATTCTATTATACACAAAGAGAACTGAATATTGATAATTGAGTCATGTCCAATTTATTATACATTGTTTATTTCTTTGTCATTCAGGAATTCATCCACAGAATATAAGCACTTAGTGATTGGAATATTAAATAACAATTTCTTAAATGATGAAATTTTTTATCTTTTATAGAATTAGGTAAATTATGCAGATATTGCCAGATGCATTCTTTTTAGCGAAGTAATTTGTACGCTGGTACGTACCTGCTTTTATTTGCGCGAACATCACAGTTACATTTAAACAAATGTGAGTGCTTATGTACAAAGATACACATTCCAAGTATGTATGATGAATGCAGAGGGATATGTATTAAATGAGTTTAAGAAAAAACTTTTTTGCGAAATCACATACAGATGTATGTGATTACTCCAAATTTATTATTTATTTATATTTAAACAAATTTACAACACAATTTTAAATAAATATTTACAACGGATGAAAAATATGTAAACCTAAACTAACTAACCTATAATAATAACAAATAACCCTACAATTAATGAAATAAATAAACAAATATAAAATATTCAACGATAAATTCCCAAACTTTGTGACAATTGCTGTGAGTTCAATACAACATTCATGCAGACCATTTAATCAACAACATATAGAGTTTTAAGATACGATTTATCATGTAGCATTCCGCACCCACAGACTTAACGACAAATATTTCATATAATTTCGGTAATGTTTTTGCTGTTAGCCGTTGTGGCTTATTCAACTTTATTGGATTCGGACCCATTCTCGCGGGCCCAGCCAGGTTTGGTTTAACGGAAACTTAAATAGCGTCCAACTTTGCTATCTAAATTCATGTCGACAAATATTCGAAACACTATTTCGATAATGTCTGCTGTTAGCCTTTTGGGTTTTACCGAAGTAGTGATTATACTCTCTTTGGGTTTACAGTTTCATCGGAGGTTTGTGCTCGCGGGACAGGTGAAAATATTTGAAGAAATGTCTCTAAGTCATACAATGGCGGATATTCTTAATTTCTACCGTCTATTCAAAAAAAGACGTAATTTGCTCTACTATTATCACACTACACTACCATCTATTGATAATGCTAATTAACTGTTGCTGTGCTTCCACGGTGAAAAATGCATAAAGATTTACAGCGACACGACGTTCAAGACATATTTAATATTACAACGAATCAAAATTTAACCTTACTTATAACGAATGAAAAAATGTATAACAAAGTAGCAAATAATTAGCCTATTATAAATATTGGACCAACCAATATAACACGATGAAAATTGCAGTAAGTTTACATTTCAATAAATCAATTCCGAATTAATCCGTTCGTCGACCACAAAAATCTGACTATTCACGCGTGCCAATATTTTAAGCTAAAATCTCAACTTCATTCAACGGCGGAGAACGCCATTCAGGAGATTACTCATTTGCACAACGCAATCAGTTTGGTTATATTGTTAACTATTGTAAAAAAAAGTAGTAAAGTTTCAGCCTATAAATGTCCCACTACTGAGCACAGGCCTCCTCTCATTTCTGAGAGGGTTTTGGAGCTAGGAAGAATCCGCCACGCTGCTCCAATGCGAGTTGGCGGACTTCACATGTCTTTGAAATATTTTTTATTCCTCAGACATGCAGGTTTCCTCACGATGTTTTCCTTCACCGCCGAGCACGTGGTAAATCAGCACTTAAAATTGCAATTAACCACACCACTAACTAACTATTGTACTTTGTATAAATTCTTTGTAAGAAAACATAATTATGATTTTTTCATTTGCTGTGTTTCAGGTTCAGTTTTTAGTTTAGTACTATAAATCTTGCTTCTTTCAAAACCATTTCTTAGATTAGTCTTAATTGTCTCACCGTCACCATTGAACGAATTCGAATAATTTAAATACTCATAACTTTTTAGAGAATAAACTGATTTTGATAAAACAAAGACTAAACGTAACAGGAAGATACCCTTTATGATTTAAGGCAGACCGGGGATGGTTGACCACGTTTTTGGTTATAATTTTTTTTTTAAAAACTATTGTCTTGGTGTTAATGAGAAATATTGTAAACTGTGCTAAATTTCTTAGTCAATTATAAAAAAAAGTTTCTATGTTGATATTATTAAATAAAATCGGGATTTTTTTCAGTTTTAGGAAACCTCTCCGAGATGGTCAACCTGCCCCAATCCCGGGGTAGGTAGACTAGTCAACTGGAGCAGGTTATTAGCTTGAATTACGGGATGACAAAAATTAATGTGTAATAAAAAATTCACGGAAATATTCTTGGTGACACGGCATTTCTCATTGGCAGACAGACGTTGCACTTACCATCAGGTGAACGTTTAGCTCGTCTCGTCACTTTATCCAATAAAAAGAAATCATTAGTTTTGCAGAATTCTTCGCAGACGGGCTTATTTATAATTAAATGATTAATTTTTATCTCAAACTTTGTTTTTTTTCGTAAACCATAAATATTTCCGAAAAACAGCAACGTATGGATCATAGTGAACAAACCGCAATACGCCATTGGCCTACCAACCCCGACCGGAGCTTTTGCCTTCAAAAATTTACTAAAGCATTATGCTTTGCTTAATGGTCATAATAAGTATTTGTATACATTTTATAATAATTTACTTTCAATTTCAAATTAAATTTTTATGAGCTTGACTATAAATTACAATGTAAGAACGAAAAAGATGTGTTGATGAAAAATTACTTAGGTATCCCAATTACTGATATTGCGCTCTAACTGGCAGTGAGACATTTCCTCGTGTCTCGCGTTCTGTACGAATGATCGGTCAAGCACTGAGCTTTCTTTGAGTGCATCATTGATTCTCTCAGTCAAACCTGTAAGAAGCTAGGAACATCTAGTCTACATACCCCCGTCCCCAATCAACCCCGGTCTGCCCTACTTAGTGAGTCTTTTGAATAAATTTAATACTTTATTTAAAAGACAGCATAAATCAGACAGACAATTCTAAAAATGATGGAAATGTGTTAAGTTATTTATTTTTAGCACCTCCTCAAGCCTTTATTTTGCAAAATTTTAAATGTTCATTCTAAATTTTTATTATATGTATAGACAATAGTTAATTTTTTATCTGATATTCCATCTTTAACTTTTTTAATTACTCTTTTCATTTTAAATACGGTGAAGAAGTTACGGTGTTTGTAGCGGACGGTTATGAGCTGCTGTTTTATTTAGATGGTAGAAAGCAATGAGAATCACAATATTTATCTATTGTTACAAGGATTTTTAATGTCTGATACAAGGGTTACTTGTTCTCCGCACTTGTATAAGGTTCAGATGAAACTGAATGTGAAATCAGGAAAAGCACCGCAGTCGACAGCAAAACTGGCGTACCCGCATTACGAGGGCTTATGTACCGAAGAATCTCGAGTGTCAATGCGTTGTACAAGTATACAGCTAAGTCCAGTCTTAGTAAATATATATGTATTATTCATAGGTGGGAAAAAGAAAAGTAACAGTCTTTAAATGTCCTATTGCTAAGAACGGGCCTTCCCTGATTTCCGAGATGGATTTGAAGCCGGTAAGAGTCGGCCACGCTGCTCCAATTTGGATTAGCGGACTTCACATATCGTCGATATATTTTTTATTTCTGAGACATGCAGGTTTCCTCACGATGGTTTCCTTCTCCGCTCAGCATGTGGTAAATTAGCACTTAAAATTTCAGATCAATTTCAGAGGTACCATTTCTATGTGATACCACACTGCGCCCGACGCCCTGGGACATCAGTTATTAAGCAGTCAGTTATGGAAGCAGCTTGAGCTTGAGACGTCACGCTTCAGCTTGATGCCGTCTGTGGTGGAGACTGTGTTACACACAATGTTATTGGACAAGGCCGATGAGATTTGCGGCCGTTTATTTTTCTCCTGTATGAAAATAGGAGGCGGACGTTTGAACGATAAGGCAGCGGGATGCTGCGAAACGTGGGCTTACTGTGAGGCAGCAGGGGCTTGTTGTGAAGCAACGGGAATTTGCTGTGGGGCAGATTGAGGTTGCCTTGAGGCGGCAGAGGCCTGTCGTGGGTCGACAGGAGCTCGCTGCAAAGCAGCAGTGGTTTGCCGTGGGTCGGCGAAGTTTCCTCAATGCTGATCTCCATTTTGCGTTCGTCTTTTCAACGACTAACTAATACTGAATCTACGGGGAAAGTGGCCGCCTAACTTCAAGTGCGTCCAAGTGTGAATCTTATTTTGCACACTTTGGGTGTGTGCTTAAAAATAATTGAAAGTACGCGGGGACTTAGTTCAGTCGAGTTAGCCTACGTTGACTAGGGGTCTACCCAAGGCCAACTTATGTAGACCACTTCCGTACTGCGTTTCCCAGAAGGGGAACCGCGGGCAAACGGTGCTAGCCCTGCGCTAGCTTCGTTAACACCGTTAGGTATCCACTAAAACCCGAGAGTGGGTATAAAATATGAACTGTGTAATTCTCTTCAAGGAATCAATCAAAATTGCTTTGTTTATTAATTCCCGAAAAGGGAAGGAGCAGGTAGCTGCACGGGACGGACCGGACGGACGAGCGAGTCGAAGCGGGGCGCTAGCGACCGTCTGGCTTAGAGCCTCTAGTGCAACAGACAAAAAAGTAATAAAAATGATTGACTTGTGTACTACTTATAATAACCGTCAACACCGCGATGAGAAAAATTACATGGAATGTATAGCGCCATCTGTTGGCACAAGGGCGAACTAAGGTGCCCGAACATTTCTTCAGGCAATGGTCCTTAAGTCATCTACTTTTTCAATACATTCCTTACTCGTACATATCTTTTTTTTATATATTTATTTAATCACAAAACAGAATGACAATTTTACAAAAATAAGATATGTGGTATATTTATTAAAGATAAATATAATATATGGACTGATTGCCATTCCAAGCTGTGACACTTATCTAATCTAAAGTATAGTATAGTATATATAAATCTCTTATCTAAAGTAATAACAATTATGGCAAAAATTAACTTTCTAATCAGGGGAATCTGACTCAATATATTTAAGGTATATTAAGAATCCAGCCTTTCCCCAACACAAACTTACTTTAAACAAACAATATATAGGTATTCACACTCAGTGGTTTATGATTTATTACAATAATATATAAGTAGTTTTTTCTTGAACGAGTCGATTTTATCATGGATTATGTCCAATTCTGGATATTTCATTAAAATACTGTTATAAAGGTCACATATCCTTACAATGGGACTGTTTTAGCCCTAATCGTACGACATAGTGGGGTAGCGAAAAATCTTTCCTGCCTCACCTGACGCGTAGGTAAATTAAAAGATATCACAGAAAGCAAACTAGTCTCTAATCCAAAATGTATTAATCTATGTAAGTATGTTAAATCTATTATATACCTACGGTTTTCTAAAGTACAGATTTCAAATCTCTTTAGTCTATCTTCATATGTTGTCAGAGACCTCTTTAAACCCATTCGACAGCAAAGGCGTTTAATAAATTTGGCTTGCACTGATTCAAGTCTCCCCTTGTGTATATTATAAAATGGGTTTCATATAACACTGCAGTACTCAATTTTACTACGGATAAGACTATTATACAGCAAAATATAAGAATTTGGGTTTTTAAAACCTTTACAATTACGAAATATGAAACCCATACTTTTATTGCACGACGCAACCACACTTTCATAATGTATCTTAAATGAGAGTTTATTGTCTTATTTGACTCCCAAATCACAACAGGTGGACTTACTGGCTAATGCTGTATTCCCAATATAATATGTAAATTCATGGTTATGTGCAATGTTTGAGAATCTCATTGCATGACATTTTTTTATATAAAGAAACATAAGGTTATGTTGGCACCAATCGTAAAGAATATTTAGATCACTCTGTAGTGTAATGCAGTCTTTGGATGATTTTATCCTACGGAATATTTTTAAATCATCCGCGTATAACAATGAGGAAGACCTAAATCCTCTTACCAAATCATTTATAAAAATAATAAAGAAAAGTGGACCCAGATTGGATCCTTGTGGAACGCCCGATGTCACAGGAGTGGGGTCTGATTTATATCCCTTTAGAATTACTATTTGTGATCTTTTGGTAATATATGACGCTATCCAGCGAAGCAGGTCACCGTGTATTCCCATCCCATATCGTATAATATTTTCTATTTAGTATTACTAAATAGAAAATACTAAGTAAGTCATTAGAAATAAGTTTTTATCCTGAAATATTTTTAATTAACTTATATTGTAAATAATGTCCCCTACACATTTTTATACATTTCTAATTATTTTTTAAAACTGTATTCTATAACATTTGTACTGTTAAGTCATAAAAATAAATATGAAAATTAATGTAACCTTGTCATTAAAATTGGTCCTTTTACTTTTCTTTGTAAATTTTTGGACCAGTTTTTTTTATTTCTGTATATTTATAAAACTGAAAAATTCTTTGTTATCAATAATATATCGTCACAAATTGTTATATTGTAGGTTATTGGGTCTCTCTTAGCTAAAATAAAATATATATTATTTAGCTAACAAAGAATATTAATTTTTTCTCGATATTGGTAAAGCCTTAATTGTTATATCTATAAATAAAGTAGCAAGTAATATGACACCTTAAAAAACGATTAGGTAACAGACGGCATTAATTATGAGATTAGCTCGAATTGCAGGTTTTATTAGCCACGTATATTAAAAACGATGACGGTGCATTATGCTATCTATCTTTGGTTTTACGTATTGGATCGTAGTCTGATGGCCCGATCGGATAACTTTATGTGAATCTACCATGCAAATATCGACTTGCCGAATAACCAGCCGTCTCTGCAGGATGTTGTAAAAAAAGTATGAAATGATAGTAGTAAATAATGAATACCAGTGTCCGTAAAAATACTATTTAGACCCTCCGGCCCATGTAGTTTAATTATATAATAGGGCATGATAAGGAATAGAAAAGGTATATTAACTAAATACATACTACATATAAACCTTATACTTACACTAATATTTTATATCAATAAGTAATCCGAGGATCCGCCTACAACCTGAATTAAGATTTTATACGATACCTATGATAAATTCAGGTGTGATCTGTCTTTCTTTATGAGGTAATAATGAGGAAAGTTCATCATTATTGCGTAAGAAATACTCGCTTCAACTTGTCACTTCATATTTGATCAATAAACCACAGAAAGCAGTTATCAGTGGCATGAGTTCTCCTGGGCCGGCGTCCCGTAGGTGAAGCCCGTATTTTGATCGATTTCCTTTTATTGTTAATGATCCTACTATACATCTAGTAGTTTTATGCCTTACTAGGTAAAGTTAGTCACTAACGATATAATATTATTTACTCATTATTCATTATTTATTTTTACAAAATAAATGTTGGGGCAATACATATGATTTTTTCAAAAAAAAAAAACGGAATCGGGTACGGCGATAGATTGTAAAGAATACATGCAAACTTATATTTCGTTAAGGCCAAATGTACAGTATTTTAATTTCATTCCACTGGCTTAAGAGTGATATTGGTGGATCACAACAAAAATCTTGTATCGAAATAATGATTTCTTATATTTACGTGAATATTACACATATAATAAAACTAATTTTACGGATTTTATCGCGTTTAATTCATAACCTGACGTTTCGAGTGATTTAGAGTATCCATGGTCACGGGAGGGCTGAGGGGCGTTGAGCAACCAACGGAACAGACCTGAACTCACGATTCTCCGCGCACATAAAGATGCTACAGTGGTCGTGGATACGTCTGATTACAATTTTAAAATACAAGAACTTTTGCCGGACCAAAGTACGTATAAACAGGTCTAATCAGACCCGACTACTAATACGCTTAAAACGACACGTGACCTTATTAAGAAACACTCCGAGAAATTTAATCTGGACGTTAATTCTACATTACCATATTGTGCCAAACCACCAACGTTGTATAGGTTATCAAAGATACACAAACTAAATGTTCCACTACGTCCAATAGTGCGCTAGATCGATCACCGCTCAGAGAACATACAAGAGCACACAAAGGATTCTTACCATTTTGTCAGTGAGATAAAAGATCTACATCTTGCTGAAAATGAAACTATGGTCAGTTTTAATGTCCATTCGCTATTTACATGTCTACCCGTTGAAGGCTGCATCTCAATTGTGACTAGGAAGCTAGCAGAAAATAACATGCAAGAAGAATATGCAGAATTGCTTAGACATTGCCTAACATCTGGCCATCTATTGTGGAAGGAACAATACTACAAGCAAGTAGATAGTGTGGCGATGGGCTCTCCAGTATCTCCCAATGTCGCTGACATATTCATGGAGAACTTTGTGGGGAAAGCCCTTTGTACTTCACCTGTAAATCGAAGATTTTAGAAGCGGTAGGTAGATGACGCTTTCACAATTTTACCATCAGATAAAGTAACTGCATTTTTAAGCCACCTTAACTCAATATACTCTAAAATTCAATTTACAATAGAGTTGGAGGAAAATAATTCTCTAGCTTTCCTAGATGTTACAGTAATTCGGAATCCTAATAATACCTTGAGTCATATTGTGTATAGAAAAAAGACCCATACTAACAGATATTGAAACGGTGAATCTCATCACACACTCAGAACCCTGGAGCAAGTTACATTTTAACTTTTTAGGTCCTTTCAATGGAAAAACATTTTTAATTATCATTGAATTATCTCCAAAATGGATAGAAGCCTTTCAGATAACTACAAGAGCAGGAGACGTAATAAAAGTGTTAAGAGGGGTATTTTCTTATCTCGTTATCTGGACTCACGAAATCGGCTTACCAAAACAAATCATTTCGGATACCGGACCTCCTTTTCAAAGGTTTGGACATCTTAACTTTTATGAATAGAATAATTAGTATCATTCTCACCTATTTATCATTCTTCTTCTAATGGTGCAGCTGAAAAATCAGTCAAATTATGTAAAAAAACAATGGAAAAAGGCTCTGAGAGAGAGATGTGATATTTATTTACTCTTTAAACTTAATCGCCGGTAGGAATGTTACTAGATAGACAGCTGCGTTCAAGGCTCGATTTACTACGACTTTACAGGTAGGTGACAAAGTTAGGGCAAGCTATTTTTCTCACAGTGGATAAGTGGTAGGGTAGAGGATAACCTAGGGCCTCGGTACTACATAATAGGTACAGAAAACGGTCAATCTATAAAACGTCATATTGATCAGTTAAAAGATAAAGAAGTATTATCTGCGCATACTAGCATCAATTATAGCCCCAGTATTGTCTGGCCTACACACTCATTAGTCGATTCCTAGAGTACGATAATTGAGGAGTCAGAACCGCCAGCCCTCCCGCTAGTGAATTAATAGACTACATATCCAGATAGTATAAGAAGACCAGTCGAAAGATATGGTAATCCTATCATGTATTAACTTTGTTTAAATTTTACTTTCATTAGCTATTTCTGTCTTCCTAATAATATAGTCCAGTATTTTTTATTCTTAAATTATTAACTTTTTACAATTAGAAGTGATTAAATGGTAGGGAGTAACGTATGTCATAGTTAAGTTTCGTACGTTAGTTTGGTAAGATTTCAATAGCAAGCTAGCAACTTTAGCAACTTCCAAGTACTAGTGGAAGTTGCTAAACTATTATATCAGGCGGTAATATATACTTAGTTGATGGTAGTTGTAGAAACCCCGTTGTGTGAATAAATGGCGATCGTGTTTAATTTTTCCCTAAAGGAGAGAAAGTTAATTTGCTAAGATCCGCACGCAAAATGTAAAATGGTGTGTATTACCTAGTTGTGAAGAGCAACGCCCGCCCTCCCTCAACAGCGTGCACAAGTTGACTGACATAGAGTCAATATCACTCGATAATGCCTCGTTTTGAGGTGAAACACGAGTCGTGTTCTTGACTTCAGTGGTGTGTATTGCCTAGTAGTAGTGTTGTAGTGGTGGAGGGTATCTGGTGGCGGCTGCCGGTGGCGGTATTGGTTTTCTTTTGCACGCTGTTAAGTGAGGGCGGGCGGTGCTCTTCAAAACTAGGTAATGCACACCATTTTACATTTTGCATGCGGATCTTAGAAAATTAACTTTCTCTCCTTTACTATAATGGATTCCGCAAAGTAGCGCCTGATTCCGTTAACTAATTTTTCCCTTCTGTTCCCGTATTCCTGGTGCATCCTGAGTCAAGACATACTACGCACGAATAAAAGCTGTCCGTGGAATACCTTAGTCGCTTCTTACGACACCACGGTAGGAAAGAGGTAGGTGCTATTCCACTCTGCCGGAAACCTACCGACTATTGTTTGTTATATAATTAATATAGTGAAGTACATCTAAAGAAACAAAAAATACATAGATATAAGGAGTATATAACATACATAATGTATGTATGTGTAATATACTCCTTTTATCAATATATTTTCAAAATACACTCTCTTAAAAGGCAGGTACTGCTCACTATATTCCCTTTATAAGCACAGCTCGATGAGCCCTTTAACCGTAGAAATAAAAAAAACATAGTTGTTTTATCCTCATTATCATCATCATTTCAGCCTATCACTAGTCCACTGCTGAACATAAGCTGAACTCTTCCGTTATAACAGTGTCTCTTCATTATAATAGTGGGATTTCTTAACCATTAAAGAATGGAGTAGTGGTTTCCTCATGCAAATTTTGTATCCATAGACGAAAAAATTTGTACTAAATTATAACCCATTTCTTTGTACCTGGTACTTAACCAGCTTAGTTTTGAATTGTTTAAAACTTTCATTTTCACATCATGTATTGCTTTGTTACTTGACATTAGGTGGTCTAACATGTGTTTTTTATATATTTTTATACATTTAAACTTTCATTAATTTACTTTATCAACAAAGTAAGTTTGTTTTTCAATGAGAAAATTGTATGGTTTTGCTTTCCACCAATAAATAGTTGTATCTTGAGCCGTGGTAGCGCAGGATCCAGGTGCACGCCTTAAATTTCATAGTACGTGAGCGACCTAAGTCCGTTTCCCGATGCCGACACTTCTAAAATTGTTATTTTAAGTGCTGATTTACCAGGTTTTCAACGGTGAAGGAAAACATCGGGAGGAAATCCTCATGTCTGGAATAAAAACATTTCGAAGAAATGTGAAGTCCGCCAACTCGCAATGGAGCAGCGTGGCGAACTTTTTCCCCCGGCTTCAAAACCCTCTCAGAAATGAGAGGAATTTTTTCCGGCTTTCGCGGCCACCGCGTTGCGGACTCGGAGGTCTCCGTTGCGCACACAAAAAGGGGCTATGTAGGAAGGCGCGCCGGGTCTTCCGGTAGGTCTTGCTATGAGGAAGAGTAGGGGAGAATTATCCTCTCCCGAAGAGGGACTGCTCAAGGCGGTCGGCGCCGGTGTGTGCCTTCCTGTGGCTCTGCCAACATGCGGTAAAGGCGGAACACCATGGGATTTTAGTCGGTGCAAGTCCGAGATAACCCGTACTTGCCCCCGCTAAGGCATTCCCTAATGTAAATCCAAAAAAGGGTTGAGAAAACGAATTTTGTGTGTTAGTATTACAGTTAGTTATATATAATGGCACGACTAAATAAGTTTTTCGACACTTCGTTTAAGTTTTTTAGAAGTTTATTGTAGTTATTTGCGTCGTGAGGTGGCAGCGTTAGAGAATCTGCCTCTCCATTTCATTCCGTAGGTGTTGTAAAAATGGACTAAGGGAAACGCCAGACAAATGTCGCGGCCTCCAATTGATGACATAATAACTATTTTAGTTATGCCAAAATGATCTAAATCATAAGATACTGCCGCTCGAGAAGATTGATGACGAGCGGCAGTATCTAATGGCGGATCGCCTATCCACCTGCCAAGCATGGATCTTACGGCAAATCTGGGAGGATTTGCCGTAACTTGGGAGGTATGTATGTAGACAGTTAGAGCAGTTGTAGACTGTTGTCGTAGTTGTACCTTTGGGGAAATACTTGAATACATTATTGTGTTTCGGTTTGAAGGGTTGTAAGTTAGCGTAATCACTCGGCATATGAAACTTAAGAACTGATGTCTCAGGGTGACGGGCGCAGTGTCACAGAGAGCACAGAGAAATGTTCTGGATGATACAGCATTTGTTATGGGCACTTACCATCAAGTGAACGTTTTGCTCGTTTCGTCACTTTATCCAATAAAAAAATGAATACACTGTTTGACAATTTTTTCAAGTTTATTTTGACACTCGAATAAGAGTATTGTTACTCTTAAATGTATTCGGTTAAAACGTGAATGGAGTTCGGGTTATGAGAAGGGGAGAGAATAAGGAGATAAGGGGTCAGCAGATTTATCTTGGGCGCAAGTTTTAAGTTAATAAGACAACTAAATAATTTTCTGTAGTACCTTTTAATATTTTTTTCGGTATAGAATAAGGTAATCCACGGAATATATGTTTGCATAAAATTTCAGAGAATTAATATTGAAACTTAAGTTTTTATAATATGAAAATCTAAATAAACATCAGAAGTATCTGATTCTGTCTAAACTTCAACATTTATAATATTAGTAGGATAGAATGATCGTATCAATAATATTCTAAATTAACGTGACCTCATAAATATAAAATAGTATCTTAACGTATACCTACATTCTTTAGAGACTTGAAAATTACTCTACCCTAAAATCTCAAGGGTGATTATCGCCTCCTTTCCAGTCCTACAAATTAGGTGGAAGAGCCTAAAGTGGCTTTACAAAGTTTTAAGTGCTCTTTACTAAATATTCTTACAAAGAACTTTGCTTTGTGAGACAATAATATTTCCGTATGCGGTTATTTCGGTATGATCCTAATAAATTTCGTTTTATTATATTTTAGATCGCTTTGTTATTATAAGGTAAGAGGCGAAGATAAATAACTAAAAGAATATATATATTTCTTAGTCTATTATCCCTAGTTTTTGGCATAGTAATTAAAAAACAAAACAAGTATTACATATTAGTCAATTTTATAATGAAATCTTCTGATTTTCTTTTCCATTTGTTTTGTGTTCATAGTTTTATTAATTATATAATTGTTTTCTTATTCTAATTTCACTTTTTTTCATTTTCTTGATAGTTTTAATTATTCATTTACTTCATTGTCAGTTAAAGATATTATGTATCTCATGTGTGTTGGGATGGTGGTTAGTGTAAACTAGCTTACTAGTAGTTATAAAAATGTCATTACTTAGTGTATTTTCATTGCTGTAATACAATTTAAATTCTTATTGTTTGTTATCACGATTTTTTTTTTTAAAATTATTTAACTTATAAAATATATATTCATTGTTTCTTTCTGTAATCTATTAATTATATTTAGTTGTTCCATCATCAGTGTACCAAGTTATAATAATATTAATATAGTTTATATAATGATTTATTATATTTACGCAAATGCACACACATGAAATTAAACATTTTGACGTATATTTTACGTACTCGATATTCTTAAAGATGACTTTGTATAGGAATCATGATTTTATCCCAGATCAAATTTTTAGTTGTAAATATTATAAATTTATTCATTATTTGTTTTCAGACCGAATATAAGTTACGCCTAGTTATAGTTTTTTTTTTGGATTAAGTGCTGAAACGAGCAAAACCTTCACCTGATTGTAAGTGCAACGTTTGCCCATAACAAATGCTGTATCACCCAGAAAATTTCTGTGTGACACCACACTGTGTCCAGCACCCTAAGACATAAGTTCGTAAGTCTCATATGCCCAGTGATTACGCTAGGTCACAGTGCCCTTCAAACCGAAACACGGTAATGTTTGCACACTACTGCTTCACGGCAGAATAATTGGCCCTGGGGTGGTACCTACCTAGATGGACTCCTGCATAGGAATCCTACTACCAGCATCAATATTATATATAATCAATATTGTAATAATGAAATCTTGCATAATTCATTTATTAGTATTTCCAGATTTATTAACAAACTGAATTCCATGATCTAGTGAAATCGTAATACTAAATATAAATTTATATAGAAATCGTTGTTTTTTGCGCTACCTTGTAACGACTAAGCATATTATGGTTAAAGGATGAAATATTGCTCTGGGAAAATGCTACAAATGCAAGTGAGCACCATTTGCATTTGTGGCATTTCAGATTCTCAGAGCATCATTCATAATAAATCTTCCGAGTTCAAACACCAACAGATAATACACAAAGCTTTATACTCTACTATATTAAATAATTTGCGTATTAGTTATATAACATATTAAAGACATACATATGATGATGTGGTCCAGGCTAACGCTAGACCACTGCGGCAACTTCCGAATACTATTGCAAGCTACCAACTGCGCATTAGATATTATAGTGACGCAGTGTACCCATAAACAGAGGCATTAACTAGTCCTAATCTATCCACACCTGACATAACGCTCATGCGATACGATCGGAAGTAGGCTGGGATACAGTATCAGAAACGCGGGGACAACAAAACAACAAGACCCAAATATCAACAATTTTTCCACATCATCAGTCTTCAAATATCTCAGTCTTGAACTTTGATCAAATACCGTAGCAACACCAGCACTTAAAACTGAAAAAATAATTTAAATAGTGGTAGTACTGAAGCCCGAGCTCAAGTTGCTTGAGTAATACGAAATTTCAGATGTGCGTCTGTGCGCTTTACCGCTTTTTAGATGTGAAAATTTTATATATTATAAGTACCGCCCCAGGGCCTATTTTTCTGCCGTGAAGCTACTGCTTCACGACAGAATAACACACATATTGACATATTCTGTCAAAATGTGTGTTATTGCAAACATTTGACGTGCAACGGTTTGAAGGACACTGAGCGCTAGCGTAATCATTGAGCATATGAGACTTAAGAACACAATGTGGTGTCACAGAATTTGTTATGGGCAGACGTTGCACTTACCATCAGGTGATAGTTTTGCTCGTTTCGTCACTTTATCCAATAAAAAAAAACTTTTCCATTAGTTCACTTTAACGGTACCCACGGGACGAGTTATTTAAATTATCTTACGATGCCACAACATAGCAAAGAAAAGGTTTTTTCACCCTTTTAAAACCAAAATATTAAACTGCAGGCCATTAAATTAAAATATCTAAACTATCGTAACACTACAAAGATGAAAATATTAATTTATAAAACCTAAAAAGTTAATTTATAAATTTAACTTAACCTAACCCATTTGAACAAGGTAACGACCACAGTATTGTTGTCAATATATGTAGTGCAAATTGGTGATACTATATAATGAACAAAGGCAAGTACGTTTTTTAAAATCATTTTCTAATAATTTTTAACGTACAAAATGATGAAGGTACGAATGAAAATACTTCTAAAATGAAAATCACTTTTCTTGAAAAATAATGATAGTGATGTTAAATATTAATACAAAAAACACAAAATCTACTTTTTAATGTAAGTTAAAATTCGGTTATGAATTTAGATGCATTTATAATAAAATTCAGTGTGAATATAATAGGCCCCTTTATTAGGCTTACCTGAAAATTGCATTGGTATTTTTAAGTAATATCAGTTATGAGAACGAAGAAAGATCATTGTAATTCCCATGAATGAGCAGTGTGGTATCCGCCAGTTAGTAATGAAACAAATGACTCAGTTGGTATTTGTACAATCTAATAAATATAATCTCAATTATAATCACATGACGCAAAAACTATCGTCTAGACCGCGCCACTGAAAACGTTCAAGTGCAGCTGTCATCTGACAGCAGCGGTGTTGCCATTTTCTAGTGTATATAATACCACAATAAATATATTTGGTCTGGGACAACAAGATTGATTGATTCGTATTATTTATTTGACATCATTTACACGTTGAAAAAAGGCATTGTCTTAGAATATTATAAAAAATTTGTAGAATATATAAAATATAGATTATAGTAGATTAGCGTAAAAATCAAACCCCATTTCGACCCGTGGGTGCTGTTGCAGGTGATAAAGGGAATAAATCGATCAAGTTTGACTGAATTATATAGCTACGAGTGTATTATATACCTATATAATTTTCCCCTACAATATCATTTTAATACTTTTTATGAGAGAAAAAAATATATTTTTATTCTTATCCTAAAACTAGATGAGCTGACATGCCAAGCGCATGTAATAGTTGGCACAAACTGGACTTATGAATGAAAAAATATTACAAAGGATCTACCGCATCTGCAAGATAAAATAAAGCTTATTGAGCACCAAAACTTCGTTAATCTAAATAGTTCAGTTTCGATCCAAAGTAGTAGACCATGGGTGCTGTAAAGCGCCCGAAACGTCGGGTTAAAAAAATAGTTATAAATTAAACGCGATAAAATCCGTAAAAAGTAGTTTTATTTAAATGTGTAATATTCGCGTATATAAAAGAAAACATTATGTTAACGTACATGTTTTTTTTTTTCAAAAATATCAGAAATTATTATATTCATTTAATCTTACTAATGCGTCATTATTTTTTTCTGTATTTATATATACGTATAATAATTATATATATGTAGTATATATAGTATTTATATATATGTAAAATCATGTTTTATACATATTCATATGGCTTAAAGGCGACGTTCACAGTGTCTGACTTATACGCCGCGGCTCCTGGCATTTAATTAACACAAATTGTTGGTTTTTGGGACTGGTGGTGTTGTACATGTGAAATTTGTGTCTGAAAAACGCACCCACGACACAGGAGAAATCTTAGTGTAAGGAATCGGTTATTTTAATTCATTTTAATAAATATAATTATTCAATTCAAATATGGATTTTTTATACTTAATCATATAAAATGTAAACCTATCAAGGCCAACGTTATAAAAGTTACATAATTAATCATCATTGCAGCCCAACTTGGAATTGTTCCATTATTAAACATTGGCCTCGATCATTGATTTCTTACCCAGCAGGATAGGACGTCGCTCTGTATAGGTCTCTATCTCTATCTCTATCGATAGTTACAATTTTACTTTGTTTAATAAATATATTTATTTAGTTACTTCTTTGCTACCGTACTGTTCTACTACTTCATTATCCAAATTTTATGGATATAAAGATAGGAAAGGCCGATATTTATCAGTAAACTCATTAACAATGTTACTTTTTAAGTATCTCGTTATCTAAAGCTAACAAGATTTTCAGAGTAAGGTAGGGATTTATAATTCAGACGACGTTATTATATGAATATTCAACGGATTTTATGTACAGCTAATCTAATAGGCAGAATAAAACCAAAACCGATTACTACAAAGTGGCATAACATGTTTATTGGTTACGATTGATATCAACACAAAATCAAATAAAAAGTGATTTTAGTTGTATTGTTCTTATATTATTTGTCAATCTCTCACCGTCCCATGCAACGTGTCATCCCAGTCTCCCAGTTTTCCACGTCCTTCGTTGTAATGCTACCAGATCATTGTTGTTATAACAGAAGGTCGATTTTTAGAGTACTATGTTTTTTATATAGTCGCGAGCAGAAATACATTTTTTGCCTCGATGGCAAGTGATATGCTTGCCCTTAAGGCGAAGTATTACCCGGAACTTTGAATTAGACAGTCCTCTGCGGTACTGCCATCGTCAACCTAAGATATCAGTTATAAAGTCACATCGGCCTAACAACTATAATAGATGCAGGACCTTCAAACTGGAATAAAATGATGCTTGCATACAACTACTGGGGGAATAACCGGGACTGTCGTGTATGTCTTTATACGAACTAGCACAGAAGTTCTACCAACAGTGGTAGATAACATGACTCAGTGTTGTGATAATCTAAGTTAGTTAGCCTCCAAGTCTTGGCTAATAACGCCATTATGCGGTGGGTACGTTTTTTGTATGTTCGACGTTCAATTTAGACAGGTGTCTGGACTACCCATATATTGCCAAAATATATCGTCGAATACTCTTCTTCTTAGAAGACGTTGCACTTATCATCATGTGAACTATTTGCTCAACTAGTTACTTTATTCCAGCAACAAAAATTGTAAATTTTAGTGATTCAAAGAAAACCAATATACTTTTCTAGATAGCGTTATAGTTGTTAAGACACAACAGAGTGAGTCTCCTTATTGTTGTGTGTATAATATCTCTATAGAGTCTTAACACGCGCCTCGTTTTGCAAGTGCGAACGAAATCCATTAAATAAAATATCATATTATGAAAAATTCCCTAACCTTTACATACTTACATACAGTCACACGTTTTACACCTAAACTGCACTGTAACCATGCTAAGGAATAAAATGGCGCTAATGTTATTAATGATATGTTTTGGAAGTTTTTATGATGGGAGATATCCCGCGTAAGTGTGTAGCTTTCCAGCGCTGTCACTAACAGGTTTAAGTGTTATTCTAATATATCGTAACTACATTTCTTTAAAAACCGTTGCCAGGGATGGCATTACTACGTAAATAAAGATATGAATCTACATTCCACATCTATAGAGAAGCGCCGGTCACCCGGTGCATGGATATATTAAATCTCTTGAATTTCATTCAGTCGGTGTTTAGGGTCTTGAGCGAAAACAACACCTACCTACGTCAAGATAGGACATATAATAGCAGAATTATATTTTAGGAACATTTTGTTACGTTTATTTGTAAGAGCGAAAAGGCGACTCAAAAAAAATGACGCCTTATCCCTTACTCTTTTAATGTGTTTTGCGAAGATCATTCTGGACTTTAGGGTAGCTTTCTAAGTATTTAATTTCCGATACCCATGGAGCCGGTGGGTTAAATAGGATTATATAGATACATTCATTTTTAGGAATTTGCTTAAAAATATTTTATTTTAGATTAACTTCCATCCCATATTTTTCCAACCACTCAGATCTGGCCAGCTAGGTGGCTCCAGTTTAAAGGTAAATGCATACTTACGATGTTTGTATAGAAGGCAAAATGATGGTGTTGTGGACGAATGGCCAGAACGACTAAAATTTTTGGTGATATTACTTTCGTATAGAGTGCAGGGGGCGGACGCGAAAATGAAATACTACAGAACCCTGGCTCTTACAAGTGTAACAACTCTTTCAGAGCGTTCTCGCGACCTTGAAGCAAAATATGCGACTCGAGAAGAAGGTCTATATAAAGTGTACAACGCTCTTTGATACTCCCCGAGTAGTTCCCCACCCGTCACGTCTCGTTTTCCACGGGGGCTAAAAGTGGGCTACGGGTGTGGTCTCTTTATATCCTTTATATTGGAAAAAGCCGTGACTGTATGTATGTATGTGGAGCTAATCATATGGGGCATCGTGGCGACAGTCGTTAATTTCAGAAATCTCATAAACGCGTTAATAAGCAGTATGCGATGAAGATATATTTCATCAGCTTGTCCTAGCGCTGACCTCTTGGCTCGGTCATACACATAACTGCAAAGGGAAAACACGAAAAAATCCATAAATCCAGATTTATTCAATAGGTAGTAGTACTCGTGCAAATATAATAAACCTTGAAGGTTAAGGAATTTCGAATGAAATAAGATAAAAAATATGCTGCAGAATATTATTTATTCAACTGTCTGTCTGTTGTCTTACAAAAGGACTGATGGCATCGCTCTCGTAGTATAATTATCCTTTATCGTGACAAAGCATTTCCACACTCTGCAAAGGATGTCCGAGGGTTAAAAAAGATTTGGAGTTGCTTTAATTTATAGTTATTTACATTTTATTTTACTATTAATAAATAATAAAGTTATCGATTTACGTGTTGTTAATGCAATATGTTTCCTGAACGGCAGGTGCCAGCATAGAACAATATCGTGTGATAGACCCAATCTTTTCTCGTAGTGGTTTTTAATATTCAATTACGTCCTACGAGTCTTTCTATTAAACCTGTTTCTGCTGAAAATATTAAAACTCCGAACCTATGGATTACATAAATCGCTCATTATTATGCTTCTTCAGGCAGTCTTGAAAATAAAGTCAAGAAACAGATGTGCTTTATGATTAAACAGAAAACAGCTTCGGCCGAATCGATACGACACGTATTTACGATCTTCATTTACCCGCGTCAACCTTAATAAAGATCGCTCGAAGGATACTTTGACTAGGTTTCTGATACATTTTACTTGATTTATATTTTCATTATTTTATATTACTCACGTAAATTTAAAATATTCCTCACCACTTTTAATTGTAACCAGAGACAATGTTATTAATAAATAGATATTGACGATGATTTTAAAATACAGTACATAAAGTATTCATCACTATGCTATACCAACCGAAATTCGATCAACATGTATACATATCTGGATTTTTAATTTGAGCGCTACACAATCCATTTTTATATTCTTAAATTCCTATTCATCATTAATTAAATTAGAGAGCTAAGCTCATATCGACACAGATATAATTCTTTTCAGTTTGTTCGTTGCAAAGCAGTTTCCTTAACATCTGTATACTACGCGGCTGCATTATTTTCAATAACCTGATTCAAATAACTAATTCATGGTTTGCTGTTTCCTCTTTTTTCTTCAATCTAATAATACCTTCAATTATATTTGTAATGTAGCTGTCATGTCTTATTAGATGGACTACTATCCAACTGTTGTACATCCATTTAAAATTCTTAAAATTGATATAAAGAATATCGTCATAATCAATATTAAATAAAAAGACCATAAAAATTCAATCCATAAATATCGCAAGGTCATTTAAAAAATACCCTTTATATATGCGCAGAACGAACAATAAAAAGCATGCCTCGCAGAACAAGAGAAGTTTATATTTTCTAGCTAATCGAAGTCACTCACTGCACGAAAGAATTTAAAAACAGAAATCGTTAAAATTTACTTGAGCCTCGCTGACCCTACGCCGTTCAGGGTCATAGGGTTCTCTGCAAACAAGGATACACTCAAACTGAAATTAATTTAGTGCGACAAATTGTTACGTTTGGGAAAGATTACATTTAATAACTATTAAAAAAAAACTTTCACCTTATTATCTACACACTTCTGGTAATAAATGAACGGAGACCTGTACATATTCACCTTTTTTCGATATGAGTGGCTGCGATTCCTGATGATCTTTATTTCTTATAGATGAAATCACGGCATCATATACTCGCACTTTTGTCTATTCGGCGTTTATATTTTGTTATTTTTCGATGAGCGTTGAAAGACGAGATCGTTCGAATGAGATATAGTATAATTTAGCATTTGGGCGTATCAAATTTTCAAGGATTTCTTGTCAAAAATCTAATAATGTTAAAAAAAGTATTGTTATTTCCAGGTTAGATGTATTATATCTTCAGGCATACACTCACATCCATCATTCAAAAGACAATTCAAACAATATGTTGTATCAATATCTAAACTATCTTGTTATACTGCATGTTGCGGTTCTCGACAATGTGCTTTCTTAATTTTAATCATGTTACAGTAATCCCATGACATGAATAAGTACCTTGAAAAGAGCAGTAAGTAATGTAAGCAATCTTCTGCCTTCAGTGAACAGTTGAAATAAGTAAATAAGTGGAATGATTATCCACGTGAAGTAACATTTTTAAGCAAAACATTACTGTTATAAGAATGGATCGAATGAAAAAAAAAAAAACACGTACTTTCTGTTTTTAATTGACGTTTTGATCAATTCGCACATCTTTCTGCTTAAAATGTCGTATTAGTTTTATTCCGTATATAACAGACTGGTACTTTGTCGTATGTTGTCTTATGTGTACAACAAGGCCAGGGAATTGTTTGATAGGGGATTTCATTGTCCGATTTAAATTAAATGGGTCGTCCATTTTCTAAATAGACCTTCCTTTGATTTATCTTAGGAGCATTTTCGTGTCCATAAATAAATTAAAAGAACAAATAAGTAAGATTTTATTCCATACAATAGAATTAGCGTGGAGTCTCCACGCTAATTCCTTCAAGACATTACTCCACATTTTATTTATTTAACCACTTATAGTTCCTGTACTACGTTTACGTACATAAATAAAAAAATCTGATTATAAGATGATAATGAGTTCTTGGCAGACAATGTTACCAAGGAAAATAAGGTACTACCCGGTAGTATAATACCAAGGTAGCTACCCGGCAGATTGGGGGGTTTGATCTCGGGAGGACGTCACCTCCGACTAGTAGTATTTATGTCGTATCTCAGAAACTTTCCTAGCGCTATTATGGATGTATGAGATATTTCAAGAGCTTCTCATGTAGCGATATAGATGTCGCTATAATTTCATAGAACAACAAACTTTACAATAACTTTGGTTGATTTTTAATATGAAAAGCAATTACAGTGGCGCTTACGAAAAAGTTCGGTATGTTTATGATATCGTAACCCTTTTTTAGGCTTAAAAAGCCTACATTTTCTCCATAAGTTTTTAGCGATCCCCACAAAAAGGACCGGGCGTCAAAATCTTATGCAACTACATTGACATACTAGTTGATTGTAAGTAATGTTAAGTAACAGCCTGTAAATGTCCCACTGCTGAGCACATGCCTCCTCTCGTTTTTGGGAAGGTTTTAGCTGGGTATTATCCACTACACTGCTTCAATGCGGGTTGGTTGACTTCACATGTATTCCAGATATTTTTATTTCTCATACATGCAGGTCACGATGCTTTCCTACACCGCTGAGCACGAGGTAAATCAGCACTTAAAACTGGTGAACAATTTCAGACGCTGAAATATATGGCGAGCGCCCGTTCCCGGAGACACCACGGCTATAGTTGATTGAACTTATCTCGAAAGTAAAGTATGTCATGTGACAAGTTAATGTAACGTTTCGAGTACTTTGTTCAAACTTTAACATTAGTGAGCGGAATTTTCACATATAGACATACAGACAGACGCTTTCAGAGAACATTTTGCACTACATGATACATACATACATAAGATCACGACTGTATCCCATAAGGGGTAGTCAGGGACTGGGCACTCACTGCAAAAACAGATGACTGCCACAATCCACGTTTCACCAAAACAATATAATGCACTTGCAATAGGTGGTGGCACAGTGCAGTTTAATTCCTTACTCGCCTTTTACGAGATCCATTGGATGAGATGGAGTGGTAGTATTCTTTTATCCAGCCGCCACCACACGGCACCGAATATAGTAAGAACCTAAATAAAACGTCAAAATCAATAAATTATCCGATGATGAAATGAGACACATTCAAAGGATGGATTGAAAAATATGGATAATATATCTTTATATATATAATTCTTCTGTGCGTGTGTATGTCATTAAACTCCTCCTAAACGTCTGGACCGATGTTGCTGATTTTTTTTGTGTGTTTGTGTGGTTCCCTGGATGGTTTTGATTCAGAATAGGACACGGTAGGTGGCGATAGAGTTCGAGGAAAATGACAAAAGTCACTCGTCACTCGCACAAAAAATCGTTTGCTTAATCTGTTAACAGCAGGCAAGCCAACGTTCGGGCAGGAAAACGTCTGACGGGTCCCCTAGTATGTATATAATTATATTAAGCACTTGTAGGTAGTTGCGTTTTTCAAAAAGTATTGCGTATTGTTTTCGATATATTAAAATATTTGAGTTTGAAGGTATGAGTGTTCCTTATAATCCGCAATGGTGCTGGAATATTTGGCTTTTACAGCTTCATCGGATGCTGTGCTCGCGAGCCAGGGAGTTCTTGACTGACCGTATCGTGGTCAGAGGGTGCTGAGACATCCGGGTCATCGAGAAATTTCGCGGGCGACGTTTGCGTTCGGTGTCGTTTCTATCAGGCCGGTAGTTTGCTGCTCTAACCACCAGAGGGTTTGGACGAACTGCGGCTTTTTAGAAAAACCGCCGTCATTATTCTCTGAAGTGTTCAGAGAATAATTGCATTTCACAGTCGCTGTGAAGGTCTACATCACGCTGATACGATTCGGCTCCAGTGACATTTCGCAAGAATCGATTTTGAAAATTCTATAACTTCCGTAGTTGATTACACGTCACATGAACAAAATAGACGCTTGTATAGGCCATTACGGGTCTTATGTAAGTATATTAGCGTCAGTTCGTACCCGTATGTTTAAAAAATATTATCATTCAATTTCATTTCATTCTCACTTGATGTTGTTAAAGAGCTATTGTAAATCATGTCGTGTATATACAGAAAATTTTAATTGATTTTATAGTAATTTAAAGGACGATAATGAAGTTTAACATCATCTTTGGGTTTTACTGACAGTTTAGGTCCGCTTAAAATAGAATGCAAAGCGAACCTAAAATAATTAAATGCATTGTCTTTTAATTAATAACACGATTAAATATTTATCGCCGTAAAGTATATTAAGAAGGTACGTCGACTCACCATCATAGTGAAATTAATCAAATTGGCTTTCATCGGCCGAAATTACAATAAACATTAAAACAATTGTATGTCCAATATCCTAGAATACTCATAAAATAATCTATTTCATTTCTGTCATGTCTTTAGAATGGACCCCATTTCTGCGATCTAAACTGTTATCGCCCTTCACGATAATAGAGGTCTGAAGAGACTATTGTCTGTTAAGTGGACGGTATTATAGTACATCTTCTAGACAAATGGCGAAAATATACAATTAGTTGAGTAAGGATCAACTTCTGAATCAGTTTTAATTAATACCAATAATACAGCGCTCAAAATAACACCATCAATTTTCTTTTAATAAAACACATTTCATTTTCTGAACATTATTTATAATTAGCTCTAGCAATATAAAAATCCTTTCGCAGTAAAAGAAAATAAGATATATCGTAGTGCATAAAGTATTCCCGTCAAAAAATGTATTAAACAAAAACTTATTACTTTAATATACATACCGTCACGCTTTTTTGACATACAAAACGTGACGGGTGGAGAACCACAAACACTTTGGTATGAATTAAAAAAAATACTGTCCGTACAATACCTTAGTCGCCTCTTACGAGCGGTCCTAATCTTCTCTGCCGGACATCTGTGGACTATAATGGTTTCTTATATTTACGCGAATACTACACATTTAAATAAAACTATTTTTTTTGGGGATTTTATCGCGGTTAATTTTAACTATTTATAACCCGACGTTTTGGGCGCTTTACAGCACCAATGGTCACGGGGGGACTAAGGTGACAGATGTCCTGATGTAATAGTTAATCCGGAGTACCTTCAGCTTTTAATTATTATTTTTAGTCCAATCTACACAGAAAGAGCTTACTGTGTCTTGAAGTCTTGCAGTGGTAGCCTTAGTTTTTGATTTAATTTTATTAATAATAGGATCCCAACCATTTTCCCTATTGAAATTAGGATGTTTTTTAATTTCAATAGCCTCGCGAATCATCCTTGGTAGGAATCGGTGTTCTTTTGGATTTGTGGTCTATAAAATCTAATGTAATGGTTGGAATGATCCAGAACATGGTCACAGACTGCAGACTTCCTAGAGCGTCGATGCTTCACATCAGCTATAATATGTTCTTTAACGCGGGTTTTTATGGATCTTTTCAATTCTTTCATCTTGTCCGTGGCTCCTCTGACATATGGTAGGACTGCAGGTACACGCTCGACTATGGCCGGCTTCGGCACTCGGTCACAGCAACGAAGGCGCGGAACCCGAAGCTTGCTGTCTTGCAAAACTTGCTTGACATGCTGAAGCTCGGCGACCTGGTGTTTACTGTCACAGATCCCCTGTGCTCTCTGAAACTAAGATTTACCTACGGTAGTTAACTGTGAAGGATGGCGGTGAAATTCACCGTTTAAATACCTATTAGTATGGGTCTTCTTTCTATACACAGTGTGACTCAGTCCCCCCGTGACCATAGGTATTGTAATGGGCCCGAAACGTCGGGTAATAAATAGTTTAAATTAAACACGATGAAATCCGTAAAAAATAGTTTTATTTAAACCTGTAGACTATCTTTAACCCTGTTATTTATTTTAACCGTGTGGGAATGAGATGATTACTGCCAGGCTATTTCTTCACCTTAATATATATTATACTATTGTATAGTCAATAATGAAATTGCTTTACCACTCTTAAGTTGAATGTCGTTTGCACACCACAAATCTACAAGGTCTATTTTAGCTTAGAATATTAATTTGACAGTTAAATACTCCTGTCGCTACTGCATGACGCCAGTGACGTCTAATTCACTATATTCTGCACAAAATCATCGATCATAACGTGCATGATCGATGATTTTGTGGTCACCGTGCATGGTCGAAGGCAAGTGTTGCAACCGTTATTGACGAACATTTACGGCAGAGACTATCACTGGCAACGATGGTTACCCAATGTATCGTCGTCGATATAACTGTAGAGAATCGTTAACTGCTAGTACATCGTTCAAATAATTCTAAAATAAAGTGGAAAAACAAAAAAAGAAATTACAAAATCTTGTCGCTGTGATCGAGATTCTGTAATGTTTCATACTTAAATGTCATGTAAATGGATGTACTTAAATGTAATTCAGAAATCAAAATCATCTCGTCATATAACGAAACAGGCAGGACAACATCTGCCGGACCAGCTAGTATAATCTAAATATAAACTATAGAGTTTTATTGTTAAAACCTTGTTAGAAATCATCCAAAAGTAAAATCGTGTTCAAATCCACTACAGTTTTTACGATAAAACAGTTTATTTGACTGATGCCCATAAAGCAGCTCGGTTGAGTTTTGCCAAGGAGTTCTTAAATTTCGATTCACAATACTTTCAGACTAAAAGACCTTAAAATCCAGCAAACATGGTCAATTAAATCTCGTAGATCATGTAGTGCCCATTACTGAGTCTGGTAGAATTAATACAAACATTTGATGCTTGATGTTGGCTGATAGAGTCAGTGAACTATGCGTATTACCTCCAAAAGCAACAGCTCTGAATTATGTTAATACTTTAGAAAACGTCATGTGGCCGACCGTCCGGAACATTTATCCAGAAAATTTGTTTCCCCAAATTACTGTTTACAAGACATCTGTCGATTAAATACGGCTAGGATTAGGATTTCGTATGGTAATGTAGATTACACGGTAGTGTGTGCTCTACGTTCAAAAATAATATAATAAACGCAGAATATAGTGAATTAGACGTCACTGGCGTCATGCAGTAGCGACAGGAGTATTTAACTGTCAAATTAATATTCTAAGCTAAAATAGACCTTGTAGATTTGTGGTGTGCAAACGACATTCAACTTAAGAGTGGTAAAGCAATTTCATTATTGACTATACAATAGTATAATATATATTAAGGTGAAGAAATAGCCTGGCAGTAATCATCTCATTCCCACACGGTTAAAATAAATAACAGGGTTAAAGATAGTCTACAGGTTTAAATAAAACTATTTTTTACGGATTTCATCGTGTTTAATTTAAACTATTTATTACCCGGCGTTTCGGGCCCATTACAATACCTATGGTCACGGGGGGACTGAGTCACACTGTGTATAGAAAGAAGACCCATACTAATAGGTATTTAAACGGTGAATTTCACCGCCATCCTTCACAGTTAACTACCGTAGGTAAATCTTAGTTTCAGAGAGCACAGGGGATCTGTGACAGTAAACACCAGGTCGCCGAGCTTCAGCATGTCAAGCAAGTTTTGCAAGACAGCAAGCTTCGGGTTCCGCGCCTTCGTTGCTGTGACCGAGTGCCGAAGCCGGCCATAGTCGAGCGTGTACCTGCAGTCCTACCATATGTCAGAGGAGCCACGGACAAGATGAAAGAATTGAAAAGATCCATAAAAACCCGCGTTAAAGAACATATTATAGCTGATGTGAAGCATCGACGCTCTAGGAAGTCTGCAGTCTGTGACCATGTTCTGGATCATTCCAACCATTACATTAGATTTTATAGACCACAAATCCAAAAGAACACCGATTCCTACCAAGGATGATTCGCGAGGCTATTGAAATTAAAAAACATCCTAATTTCAATAGGGAAAATGGTTGGGATCCTATTATTAATAAAATTAAATCAAAAACTAAGGCTACCACTGCAAGACTTCAAGACACAGTAAGCTCTTTCTGTGTAGATTGGACTAAAAATAATAATTAAAAGCTGAAGGTACTCCGGATTAACTATTACATCAGGACATCTGTCACCTTAGTCCCCCCGTGACCATTGGTGCTGTAAAGCGCCCAAAACGTCGGGTTATAAATAGTTAAAATTAACCGCGATAAAATCCCCAAAAAAAATAGTTTTATTTAAATGTGTAGTATTCGCGTAAATATAAGAAACCATTATAGTCCACAGATGTCCGGCAGAGAAGATTAGGACCGCTCGTAAGAGGCGACTAAGGTATTGTACGGACAGTATTTTTTTTAATTCATACCAAAGTGTTTGTGGTTCTCCACCCGTCACGTTTTGTATGTCAAAAAAGCGTGACGGTATGTATATTAAAGTAATAAGTTTTTGTTTAATACATTTTTTGACGGGAATACTTTATGCACTACGATATATCTTATTTTCTTTTACTGCGAAAGGATTTTTATATTGCTAGAGCTAATTATAAATAATGTTCAGAAAATGAAATGTGTTTTATTAAAAGAAAATTGATGGTGTTATTTTGAGCGCTGTATTATTGGTATTAATTAAAACTGATTCAGAAGTTGATCCTTACTCAACTAATTGTATATTTTCGCCATTTGTCTAGAAGATGTACTATAATACCGTCCACTTAACAGACAATAGTCTCTTCAGACCTCTATTATCGTGAAGGGCGATAACAGTTTAGATCGCAGAAATGGGGTCCATTCTAAAGACATGACAGAAATGAAATAGATTATTTTATGAGTATTCTAGGATATTGGACATACAATTGTTTTAATGTTTATTGTAATTTCGGCCGATGAAAGCCAATTTGATTAATTTCACTATGATGGTGAGTCGACGTACCTTCTTAATAGACTTTACGGCGATAAATATTTAATCGTGTTATTAATTAAAAGACAATGCATTTAATTATTTTAGGTTCGCTTTGCATTCTATTTTAAGCGGACCTAAACTGTCAGTAAAACCCAAAGATGATGTTAAACTTCATTATCGTCCTTTAAATTACTATAAAATCAATTAAAATTTTCTGAATATACACGACATGATTTACAATAGCTCTTTAACAACATCAAGTGAGAATGAAATGAAATTGAATGATAATATTTTTTAAACATACGGGTACGAACTGACGCTAATATACTTACATAAGACCCGTAATGGCCTATACAAGCGTCTATTTTGTTCATGTGACGTGTAATCAACTACGGAAGTTATAGAATTTTCAAAATCGATTCTTGCGAAATGTCACTGGAGCCGAATCGTATCAGCGTGATGTAGACCTTCACAGCGACTGTGAAATGCAATTATTCTCTGAACACTTCAGAGAATAATGACGGCGGTTTTTCTAAAAAGCCGCAGTTCGTCCAAACCCTCTGGTGGTTAGAGCAGCAAACTACCGGCCTGATAGAAACGACACCGAACGCAAACGTCGCCCGCGAAATTTCTCGATGACCCGGATGTCTCAGCACCCTCTGACCACGATACGGTCAGTCAAGAACTCCCTGGCTCGCGAGCACAGCATCCGATGAAGCTGTAAAAGCCAAATATTCCAGCACCATTGCGGATTATAAGGAACACTCATACCTTCAAACTCAAATATTTTAATATATCGAAAACAATACGCAATACTTTTTGAAAAACGCAACTACCTACAAGTGCTTAATATAATTATATACATACTAGGGGACCCGTCAGACGTTTTCCTGCCCGAACGTTGGCTTGCCTGCTGTTAACAGATTAAGCAAACGATTTTTTGTGCGAGTGACGAGTGACTTTTGTCATTTTCCTCGAACTCTATCGCCACCTACCGTGTCCTATTCTGAATCAAAACCATCCAGGGAACAAGGTTTTAACAATAAAACTCTATAGTTTATATTTAGATTATACTAGCTGGTCCGGCAGATGTTGTCCTGCCTGTTTCGTTATATGACGAGATGATTTTGATTTCTGAATTACATTTAAGTATGAAACATTACAGAATCTCGATCACAGCGACAAGATTTTGTAATTTCTTTTTTTGTTTTTCCACTTTATTTTAGAATTATTTGAACGATGTACTAGCAGTTAACGATTCTCTACAGTTATATCGACGACGATACATTGGGTAACCATCGTTGCCAGTGATAGTCTCTGCCGTAAATGTTCGTCAATAACGGTTGCAACACTTGCCTTCGACCATGCACGGTGACCACAAAATCATCGATCATGCACGTTATGATCGATGATTTTGTGGTCGACAACACTTCATCAATCACAAATTTGATAAGTTAACAAAGTGAACGACTTCGAAAGCAACTTACCGTTTGATGTACAAATGCAATAACCATCGAAAACTGAATGAAAATAGGTTAAAACTTTAAAAAAAAATGCTGACAAATCGCTCATAGACGATAATGAAAGAATACAAAAAGAAAGAAAAAATACTCATTGTCACAGAATTGTCACTTATACAAAATAATATACATTTTGTTTCTGCTATGTATCACAGGCGGTGTTCCATACGGAAAATGTATGAGAAAATTTAATTTTTTTCAAAATTTTTTTCGTAACTTTTTCGATGTCTTAATAGTTATTATGCTACTTGCGACGGATACAAGTCCAACAAATCCAACATCATAGAAATCGGTCTAGCCGTTCATGAGTTATACATAGTGTAACTAATTATATATAAGATTAATAATAATAATATAATATATAAGATTAGTAGAAAAATAGCATCTATATCTTTGGAAGAAATATTAAAACAAGACACACTTTTAACCTATGCTTTGATTGGCTTACAGTCAACCAATTGCGTTCATAAAAGTCCGACTGATAGTTGTTTTCAAAAATGGTAAAGCAATTATATGGTGCACTGTACATTTCACAACGATTGAAACAAAAACTTACCCGCAGGGTACATTTATTTTGTATTTTTTGCGTATGACGAATGTGTGTTCAGCTGATTCAAACAAAGTGGACACTGTGGCCTACATACATCAATATCCATGATAATAATATCGTGCCATAAATTATATCGTGTAGAAGGTGTACTTCTACCCCTAAAAATTACTGAATGGAATGGATTTACTTTACCCGCCATAAAAAATGTATACAGATTTGAACAAAAATTAATTTCGTAAGCTTCCTTTTCTTGAATATCGCCCTCGGGCATGCAAAAATTTTGAAAGTTCGGCCCATAGTACCGTAAAAACCTTACAATTCACTTCACTTTCAGTGATGTCTTGAGGCATTTTACGACCATATAGCCTTATAAGATATATAAGAGGCTTATAATATATATAGCCCGGACATAAAGTGACGACAATCGCTAGTTGAGTGGTAAAATAATCCAGCAGAGTTATGGAGAAACAAAATTTCTTTCTTTTGATTAACATTTGCTTTTTCGGTTATAATAACGCAAGTATGTAAATTTTTAGTATAAAATTTATTATATTTTTCATCATATTATTATTGCCAATTGAAAATATGGATTGGATATTTGGGGGATGATATTGCCAAAGAAAAGGGTAACTACCCGCCAGATCGAGTGGTCTGATCTGGGGAGGACGTCTCCTCCAACTAGTAACATTTAGATGTTGTGTATATGGTTCGCAATCTCAGAAAACTTTCATAGCGCGATTATAGTCTGTATAAAATATTTCTTGAGCTTCTCATGTGGCGACATAGATGTCGCTACATCACTCCCCCGCTGAAACTGGAAGTCGTAGGTTAGCGTGGAGAACTTGTGACGTCAGGCGATGAGGTGCAGTCTGGCGTTGCGGTGAACCTGCATCCAGGTCTTCAGTGCGTCGAGACGTATGGAGACAGGTGTTGATGCCGCAGGAATCAGCCTGAGGAGAGGGGCCGCCCATTTGGTGATCCTCAGTTGCTGAGAGACTAGGAAGGACGCGTTGTGCCGACAGTAGTCTGGTGCTGTGACTGCGATGGCTACCGATGACGTTGTTCCTGTGGTTCGGAGAAGCTGGCTACGGGATGTTCATCACGTCGGGGGTCACCATTTTGGCGAATTATATTGCCAAGGAAAAGGGTAGCTACCCGCCAGATGGAGTGGTCTGATCTGGGGAGGACGTCTCCTCCAATTAGTAATATTTAGATGTTGTATATATAGTGCGCATCTCAGAAAACTTTCATAGCGCGATTATGGACGTATGCGAAAATTTCTTGAGCTTCTCATGTGGCGACATAGATGGCGCTACAGATATATTATTTGATATTACATTATGAACTACCACAAGAAGATAAGGTTGGGTACGCAATTTGAGTAAATAAAGACATAACTCTTTAACTACTATTTTATTTTAAACTACTTAAAATTGCGAAATTTCACCTGACAATTACTTGGCATTAGGAACCCCTACCTGCCATCTCATCCCTGAGTGACTCTTACGATATCGAAGTAAATGTCTTAAAATATCTCATAACTTACAGGCGGAGAAGAAGCAAATTAATCACTCAAGCGAGGACTTAATTTTGCCAATACTAAGGGTTCTGTGTAGCTAACAATTATACTATTATTACGATTTAAAGAAATAATTACAAATTATGGCGTAAGAGTACCTGCTATATTTATCTCATCTCGTGGATGTCGTAAAAGTAGATTAAGAAACATGCGAGTTAAAATTTCATGGTGCTTCATTATCAAGCTTCAGTTGACTTCCAGGAATTATTTGATGTTGTAGATTATTATAATTAAAAACTCATACATTAGAAGTCGACTAACATGCATGCGATTAGTGTCCGTGGTGGGTTCGCGTTGCAGCAACAATGTTCGCCGCGCTCGCGAAGCCATTATACCTGCCGCACGATAGTGCGAGGCCGAGGCATATGATGATGTGGAAGTAGAGACTGGAAGAGGGCATAAAATATTGAAGGCACGTGTGACTATGCTCTTCGCGGAGGTGTGAGGATATCAGCCACTCTGCGATCGTCATATTCAGATTTGATGGCGATCATTCTGCCCATTCCAGCCCAGAGAAGAGGAGGTAGCTTGACTTCTTTCACCTAGACCATAGAGCCTGTCTTCAGATCTCGATCAGCGGTTCGCCACTTTGTATAACTAATTACTGAACCGGTGCCTTCCGTTGTCGCAGTACACGAGCTGATTCTGCCACGACGAGCGAAGAACCGACTGAAGATGGTTAGAAAAACTTATTTTGTTAAATCGGACCAACTCCTATTGAACAGCTCTGACTGCGAGGCACATAAAATTACAAATATAAGACTTATGACTTACAACCTCTGTCTTTACGGTCGATTATTAGCACATGCCCGGCGTAATCTAAGTCAGTATTTAGGGATGGGAACTCAAGGCGTCCTGTCACTAGGTAGTGTGACGACATAATAAAAATAAAATTAATTAATTATGTATAAAGTCATTCAAAATCATTTTTAAAATGATTTAATAAAATAATTCACACCGAATATAAATTTAAATGAAACTAAAATTTCGGATTTTATCGCGTTTAATTTTATTATTTATAACTCGACGTTTCGAGTGCTTTACAGCACCCATGGTCATGGGGGGACAGAGGTGACAGATGTCTCGATGTCATAGTTAACCCGGAGTACCTTCAGCTTTTAATTATTATTCTTAGTCCGATCTACGCAGAAAGAGCTGAGATTAGATCTAAAATGTCTTTAGGAATAACCGTGACCGACATATTTACGCTACTTTTACTAATCTAACACAAATTATACACATAAATGTGTAATAGACTTTTAACTTATTTTCCGAAAAGCCCCAAAAATTTTTACTTTGTCTATGTAAAATACTTTAAAGTTACTTTTTCAAATTTGTTTTATATAACCTTTCCCTCAAACATAATGTAAATGTTGTTGTTTCGAAGTGTAATGTTGTAAACATTAGGCATGTACTTAAATTGCGACGTACCCCTATAGTCTTTTTAAAAAAACAATTAAAACTTATTAAAAGATATTCAATGTTCTCTCGACGGTGGTTAATTTTAGAATGAATCTTATTCTATGTTAGTTATTAAAACAAAGACAATACCGTAACCGGATAGCATGGGTAGCACGGATAGCATCGTTATCACTAAACTTTACTTACAGTCTAATGCGGGTGGCCAATGCTTACGTAGGTGTTACAAACAAAGTACTAAGGCTGAATGGATGGATGATTGGCGATAAAACTGATAGCCGCAGACATCACCTACATCACACTCTACTCCGTAGTAAACTAACTATACATTAAATCTGATCTTCTTGCAATAACCTTGCTTGAGTTCTGCTGCTTTTTAGGTCAAGTGAAGTAGTTTTAAGTTATCTGTAGTAGTCTTAGCAGCAACATGATGACCCGCAAGTCAACTGTACGTGAGCTAGAGATCCAGCTCAATTCTGTGGTACAGGAACTTGAAGCATTTAAAAAGCTCTGCGGTCAGTTGTTGCTAGAGAGGGAAGACAGTGAAGAGGAATTTAAAAATGATATTAAGAAAAACACAATGTTAGTTTAGCTTCATGACCAGTATATGGATGCTGTTGACCAGTGGGACAAAATACAGGTAACGCAGACTTTTAAATATTGTAATTAAACTTACAGTCAAGCATTGAACCGCATCACAAATCTTCAAGATGAACTACATGATGCCAATAAAACCTTAAAAATATTGCCAACTGGTCAACAGACTGAAATTATTATGAAATCACAAAGTTTCTATTTTGAGATGTTGGATAGCGGCTCCAATACTGGACATTCACCAGACAACAACAGATGACTCATTTATGATAATATAAAAAAATTAAAAAGTTTGAGTCAAAATAAAACAAAGAAATGTATTAAATTGTGTAAAAAAAACAGTGTTAAAGAACAAAACAAATTGATAACAAATTAACATTGAAAAAAATAAAATACAACAATGTAGGCATTCAGATGCAAAAAATTGCATAGTGACACTTTGAAATTAGAGGAGTCACTACGAAGTATGACACGGAAATATAAGTGCACAAAAGGAAACAAGAGCACATTCTTGCTATAAATGAGCTAGTGGAATCAAGTAAAGTGAATGCTGAGAGATTTGATTCACCTAAATAACAGTGCGTGCCACCACCTAAATAACTCTGTTGCTAAATAACCACCTAAATAACTTTGTTGCTTTTTTTTATTCGATAAAGTGACGAAACGAGCAAAACATTCACCTGATGGTAAGTGCAACGTCTGTCCATAACAAATGCTGTATCACCAGAAAATTTCTGTGTGATACCACACTGTGCCCATCACCGTGAGACATAAGTTCTTAAGTCTCATATGCCCAGTGATTACGCTAGCTCACAGTGCCCTTCAAACCGAAACGCAGTAATGTTTGCACACCACTGCTTCACGGCAGAATAACTGACTTACCTAGACGGATTCCTGCATAGGAATCCTACCACCAGAATGTTGTCCCAACAAATATCTCCATCCCGGGTGTAGAACTGAATACTAGTTCTACACCTGGTAGTAGTACTTCCCAATTATGAAGGGTTTCACATGATTGTCTCAATAATAATGAAACAAATCCTATTTCATTACATTACCTAGTAGGGGACAACCATGATATAGTGTTATTTGCTGATGATACATCTTTGATTTTTAAGATAAAACGTCAACTTTTATTATATGACGAGGTGAATAATGCTATTTCAAAATTAGTACATTGGTTTAACGTTAACAATTTGCTTTTAAACGGCAATAAAACAAAATGTATTAAATTCACAACACCAAATGTTAAACAATTAGATGATGCTGTCTTTCTTGGAATAACTCTTGACGCAAAACTTCAATGGAGCCCCCATATATCTAAACTAGCAAGTAGACTTAGCTCTGCAGCTTATGCTGTAAAAAAAATTAGGAATTTGACTAACGTTGAAACTGCTAGATTGGTTTATTTTAGTTATTTTCATAGCATAATGTCTTATGGTATTTTGCTATGGGGAAATGCAACTGATGTAGAAGTGAATCTACCTGCCATCTCCAAAACACTTGCTCCTGCGCTCTGGAGCAGATCGGACCTCAACTTACAGCGCTAATGCGCATATTACAGAATGCGGTAATTGCCGTTGCAGTTGTCATCGTTATAGATAGTGTAGCTAACACCCGCTCCTTGGGGCGGAGTGTTTGTTTCCGTGCCTTCGCAGAACGTCTCTCTCGAAATCGAAGTATTGTGCTTTGTGGTGTTCGTACGTAAAGTGCTGTATTGCCGTAAGCAGAAGATCTAATCTTTCACATCGAAGTCTAATTGCATTACGGCTTAGATGTGAAAGATTAGATCTTCCGGCGTTGTGCAATTAGACTTCGCATTATTGACAATCAATCAAAAGCAAATGAAAATTACAATACTTTTAATGCGCCTTGAATGTTTTGGAAAGAAATGATGAATACGGAACAATCCAAGTGTTGTCGACTAAAAATCGTTTCCTTTCACTTTCGTAGTTTAGTTCTACAGTTATCACCGTGCATGGTCGACGGAATAGGTTCCAAGCGTTATCGACGAAATTTGACAGCGAAGACTAACACTGGCAACGATATTCCATATACCGACGTCGAGAAAACTGTAGAGAATCGTTAACTGCACATCGTTAATATAATTCTAAAATTTAAGTGGAAAACCAAAAAAAAGAATACAATATTCGACCCGGTAGGTGGTGCTGTGATCATGTGGCTGTAAAGTTTCATACTTAAAGGTAATTTGGAAATCAAAGTCATCGCGTTCCATACTGGAACGGGCAGGACAACGTTTGCCGGGCCAGTAGCAGCTAGTGTAAGATAAAAAGATGAATTCAAGAAAGAGATGGTAAGAATTTCGATACTGGCAAATTATTAATTTTAAGTGATGCATTTTATCGTATATATAATCAGCACATTCTTAAGTCACATCTAAGCCTGTTTGGAAAATTTGGTTTAGACTAAACTGATAGGTCTTAAATTCTTGCTATGTATTACTAGTATTTACAATTGTTTTCCCTTTCAACTTTTATTATTATTAATTATTGTTTAAAATAATAATGTAGATGGCGAAGTTAATCATAAATTAATCAATGGATATTGTTTAATTGTGACAACCTTTGCCTCCATGGAATGACGCGGCAATGTCTAGCCGTTGTCGTCATTTAACAATAGTTCAACTGTCTTTATGCTATGGTACAAAAGAGGCCAGAAAGCACCCTCAGTTCTTCTAGTGTTACAAATGTTTATGGGCGGTTCATGACCAATTTTTTTTCTTTTTTTAGTTTATGTTATCAGGTGAACTGCTGACTCGTTTACCTTCTCTTCAATAAAATAAAATACCATTATGAAATAAATTCATTTCACTCTAAGTCAGTATCCCTTTTTGTCAAGTATTATGATTTTATAATTTTGGTAGCCGTGGTAGCTCAGTGGCCGGGCGTTCGCTTAAATTTCCTAGTAGGTTACGAACATGAGTTCAATCGGTACCAGCTTATCTAAAAGTGTCCTTTAATTTTAGATCCTGATTTACCACGTGCTCAGCGGGCAAGGAATTCATCGTAAGGAAACCTACATATCGGAGGAATATAAATATTATGAGGATACGTGAAGTATGCCAAACCGCATTGAAGTAGCGGACTCTTACCAGCTCCAAAACCCTCTCAAAAATGGGTGAACGACTCAGCAGTGGGACATTAAAATCCCCCTTTTTATAGCTATTTTCTCAAAGTATACTCGCAGATCGGCTTTAATTTGTTCATATTAGACACTCCCAGTGAAAGTACATGTAACATTTGAAAATGAAAATGCATAATATACATATTTCCCTCGTTTCAAATAGACTGTGAACATATTATTATTGAGTATATTACGACTGAATCCAAAAATATACTCTTGTAATGGCTTTTGAACCGTAATAAAACGTTTTTCATGTCGGTCACAGTACTGTTCCATATGTCGGCAACAGCCTTTTGGTTTGTGCGGGCGGCGTGAAGCCTAATTGATGTTTCACCCCATTGCCGATGTAACGACCCTTCAAAACGAATGGAACTCGTGTGTAAAAAGAAAGTCATGTTCACCTATAATTAATTTCGTTATTTTAAAAAATCGTCAATGACATAAAAGAATGCTGTTACGAAAGAAAATGGGTATGCGTTACAGATTTTCTTTAATTTTCAACCTCCACTGAATATGTTTATGTTGTTATTGTAGTAAATAAAAAATTTTAATTATGTCATCTGTTTCTTTATGTATTGAGGAATTCAATCCTCCAGAAAATCCGTATTGCCAAGGTAGTTTTGTCGTTGTTTAGTGTAATGCCCCCACAAGTCAAAATATCGTAGTCAAGTTTCAAAAACCACCGATTTACAATGTGTAGAATCCAGTTGTTGCTTGAAAGAAGAGTAAAGGTCGTAGCTTTCAAGGGAAGATACTTTAAGTAATATACCATACCTTTAAATATATACCGTAAATTAAGAATATTATTAAAACGGTGAAAATTATGTTAAAACCAATTATTGTTCGTATTCAGTTATGTTCCTCAGTAAATAAGTAAGGTTAATTTTAAATAAATGTACTTAAAATAAGTGTTTTTAATGAAAAATAATACAAAAATTTACTGTAAAATCCTTATAATTTTATTATAAATTTAGGTTTCTTATAATTAATTTCAGAATATATTTTACAGTTAATGACGTAACGAAGAAGATAATGAGCAAAACGTTGAGTGATGCCAATTAAATAAAACATATATTTTCAAAGTGCATACTCCTAGGGAGATTATTAAAAATGTGCACCACTAAAGTGTGGTGCGTTAATTATTTTTAATTGAAACTTAATTATCTTTAATAGGTTAAATGTTATACCTATGCATAATCTAACTAATTACATCTTTTTTTATCTTATAATTGTAACACGAGTTAGTTATCTGAGCTATAAAAAGTTTACATACTCCTTAAAAACTCCTTACATCAACTGCACTATCCAAAATTTCTGCAAAATTAGGTTCTTACGCATTCTTAACGAAAGCCTGTTGGTGGGTATATCTGTTTACATATGTTTATAAGATTTTCGTTTCAGCCTTTCACAAGTCCACTGCCGAACATAGGGGAGGCCATAGATAGCCACAATAGTTTGTAGCTCTTATTTTGGAGGGATTTTGCCATAGTTGCCACGCAGGCGGGTTTGCAACCGCAGTTTATTTATTCAGATGTTTCAGGAAAATTCTGCTGCCCATGTTTAAAGGATTGCAGCCTGAAAATAAGAAATTGCCCTGGCGATAAAATGTAAAAGCTTGTGGTAACTAGATAACTGGACAAATTAATTTTGATGACCTTTATAATCGATTAACGGGTAGGAGATCATTAAAATCACATTTAAAGGTTCGTTAAAGTAAATTAAAATAGCAGCGGTCATATTTTCACTAAATATATTGCAGATCCTAAAGATAGTCTTAGTCAATAGCACTCTGTGTTAAAACACTCTAAAACGCAAAAACGCAGACAGGTCGTTTCGAAATAAAAGTTCTAGGAATAGTGAATTGTTTGATTTGAAAGGGGCCGTAATATGCAATACCCATACTGAATAGCCTATGTTTCGAACAGTGGGCAAAGAACCCTTTTACTGAGTTGACCTTAAGGGTTTAAAACGTTAACATTTAATGCATTTTTTTTAACTTTTTGGAATTCTCTGTAACGTATTGTAATGAACCTAACATTTATGAATTAAAATAATAAAAAAAAATGTGGTACAAAAAAGTTGGGAATCCCAGTAGTGAAATTTCATAATTTTCAATTTATTTATATGCTTACATTTTGCGCTTGGAGAGCAGAGGCTTTAAGCTTTGTCGGGGAGCTTGGTAGGCGCTTAAGAGAGAGAGGTTATGACGTCCGCTCTGGATCTTTTTTGGTTCCACGCTTGTCACTGGCCATAAACGTGGCAATGCAGCTAGTTGAATGGGTACGTTTGAACCGGGAACGATTCGGGATGGCCTTTTTGACTCCTTTTTTTATGTCATTATAAATAAGTAATTTATTTGTAAACTTAAAAAAATAAATTATTTGTGTGTACAATAAAATGATTTTTCTCATGTAAAAGTTTCAGCTTTTAAATGTCCAACTGCTGAGCACAGGCCTCCTTTCATTTCTGAGAGGGTTTTGGAGCCGGGAAGAATCTGCCACGCTGCTCAAATGCGTGTTGGCGGACTGCACGTCTTCGAAATATTTTTTCCTTCACCTGGCGGTGATAAAACAGCACTTAAAATTGAAAGTAACTATTTTAGTGGTGCCGGCACCGGGAATCGAACCCAGGTCACTTGTACTATGAAATTTAAAGCGAGCGCCTAGCCCTTGAACTACCACGGCTCTTACCTGCGCTTAACTCTCATGTACGTGCAAAATATTAATACTAAGCTCCGTAATGATTATAGCATTGGTTTGGATTTGCTGTGTGCTTTTCAGCACTTATTACTCTTACTTATTACACTTAAGACTATCACTTCAGTCTATCACCTTAGGTATACGAAGTATTTTTTTACTCAGGTATTTTGAGGGAATTTGTCAGTAGACACAGAACAGATCCCTTCGTATCCCGTAGAGTTCCTAAACTCAGTGGAGTCGTCTCTAGCATATGCGCTAATAAAAATTAGGCTTATCGGTCATGCTTATGCGAAATTCAAATGCAACGCGATTATGAAACGTGATGAGACTTCAAATCACATAACTGGGCAGAACATAATCGTTGACACTATTTTACCATGAGTAAGGAAAAAATTAAGTGTAATCATTCCTCGGATCCCTTTAATCCACATTGACCTCAGTTCATTGTAAAAGACTACAGTTCCTTGACTAGTTTTCCGATTACTCTTAATAAAGTGCAATGACAAACATTGCAGGTAGCAGAGGTGTATTTGGAAAAACCATGCTTTTCACATGACCAACTATTGCAGGTATTCGCCCCAGCCGGAAAGGCATATGACAATGAATAGAGTAGCATCCCAATATAATGCTTTGTACTGTGAATAGGATCAATCCATTAAAAAAAATTCTTCGTTCTTATAACTACGAAATCGATGCCGCGGGTAAAAAAGCTACGAGTATGTAGGTAAACCATTGTGTATTGTTTTCAATTTAATGTGAACATATTTTTTGTAATTATATTTATAAATTATGACAATAAATAAATGTACTGTATAATATTTTTTTTAATAAATACAGATAAACTTAATAATAATATTATAAGCATATTCTGTTGTTTTTTTAACCTAAGGCTTGACATACAACATAAGTACACGTAGCATCCTAGATCGTTTGGGTAAAAGCTATTAATATTATGAAAGTGAAAGTTTATATGTTTGTTATCCGATAACGCTCAAATGGCTTATTTTACTGAAATTAGGCACAATTGAACATGTTTATCATTTTTAATCATATATAATGAATTATTACTGAATTTTAATATACGCCGAGCGAAACGTGAACTGCATATATAAAACTGCATGTATAACAATATATAAAAAATATATACATAAAATTCTGATATTTAACATAATAACGAAGCAGTTACTTATAGTAATAATAAAAGAACTGAATATACATGTTATTTCTATAAATAACACTATTAATATAATCATAACGATTTCGGGCACAGAAAATTTCTTTAACTGGTTTCAGCCACTTAAAAAGTTATAGGAATTACGTGACAAATTAGTGAACATACTTGGGTTAGCTTTATGTTGAATTTTTAAACCTATCAGTGTTATTCTTTGTATAGGACAAGGATTTAATAACATGTGGATGAACCAAAACCTGATCATTTAAAACTACTAAACAAATATTTGTCTTACTCGTATAATTTGAAATTCAAAATGCGAATTACATCGTGCGGCAATTTCCACAGCGTAATAATAAGTTCCTCTCCCGCAAATAATTATTATGATTATCATGGGTAGATGAGCTATAAATTTTACACAGCCTTAAAAGCGATGTAGGCGTTGCTGCATTTATTTTTCTCTTTTTACTAAATAATTTTATGATACTCGAAATTAATAGAAAACTGAAAACAATATACATATTATATGTACTTCTTATATAAGTAAATTTATTTGAAAGTGCAATACTATTATTATTATTAACTATTACTATTATTAACTACAATAAGATATTAACATTTTTCGGATCTTTGGCGGCACTTTTCTCTTTGCTGTAATGGTGCTTTAACGTGTATATTTGGGTGTAGTGATTCTAAACTTGTTTTATATGAATAGAATAGAAAAGTATTTTATTAAATAAATATCATATTAATAACATTAATTGAAAGTAATTTCTTTACTCTACTCGAGTATTTGGTCGAAAGAAAGATACCTCACTCCGGGAAAATACCAATGAAAAACAGTAGCGGCGATGGCTATGGCGTGCACGTACCGGTCATCAGTTTTATTCCAAACGGGGCCGAATTGACCGGTTGGGGAACAATTTGTTCTTAAAGACAGCAAACTTTCTCTTAACAGGACGTTGAATGCTTGATGAGCTTCTCCTGCTCCTTGGTTTAATAACGTATGTAGGTTAAGCTTCAACATGTGGACACGTGGACTTCAAGGATACCTCCTTCGGCTCAAAAAAAATGTCCTCCTCCGTTTGAATTTCAGTGAGTTCTTCTATAGACTGTTATTAACAAAAGGCCTTTTGTTAATAACAGTCAGTCTTTTGTTAGTAACACCTTGAGTCACACTGTGTATAGGAAAAAGACCCATACAAATAGGTACTTAAACGATGAATCTCACCACCATCCTTCACAGTTAGCTACCGTGGGAAAATCTTTGTTTCAGAGAGCACAAGGGATCTGTGACAGTAAACACCTGGCCGCCGAGCTTCAGCATGTCAAGCAAGTTTTGCAAGACAGCAAAGCTTCGGGTTCCGCGCCTTCATCGCAGTGACCGAGTGAAGCCGGCCACAGTCGAGCGTGTACCTGCAGTCCTACCATATGTCAGAGGAGTCACGGACAAGATTGGCTATATCTTGAAGCGGACTTCCATAAGAATATTTTTCAAGCCGCCGAAGAAGATAAGTCAGTTTTTACCATCTGTCAAGTGTAACATCCCTCTACAAGATGCACGAGTATACAAGCTGGATTGTGAATGTGGTCTCTCTTACATAGGGCAAACAAAAAGATCAGTGTAAACCCGCGTAAAAGAACATATAGCTGATGTGAAGCATCGTCGCTCCAGGAAGTCTGCAGTCTGTGACCATGTTCTGGATCATCCCAACCATTACATCAGTATTGATAAACCACAAATCCTCGCAAAAGAATACCGATTCCTACCAAGGATGATTCGTGAGGCTATCGAAATTAAAAAACATCCTAATTTTAATATAGAAGATGGTTGGGTATTACCATCAGCTTCAAAAACCAAGCATACCACTGTAAGACTTCAAGACACAGTGAGCTCTTTCTGCGTAGATCGGACCAAGAATAAAAATTAAAAGCTGAAGGTACTCCGGGTTAACAATGACATCGAGACATCTCATGTCACCTCTGTCCCCCCGTGACCATGGGTGCTCGAAACGGGTTATAAATAATAAAATCAAACGCGATAGAATCCGGAAAATATAGTTTCATTTAAATGTGTAGCGTTCGCGTAAATACGAGTATAAGAAATCATTATTATAATATAGTAACTGCGTTCGTTGGGAGTATACCCGAGAGATACCGCTGGAAGCACGAGCCTAATAAACATACGCGTTGGGTGGAATAAGAATTAACAACTCTGATCCCATCACTGTTTCCCTCTGTAGAAATGGCATACCCAAATTAAGCACAGAGATTAATAAAAATAATTGTTTTTTTATGCTTATTTTCAGAATGTTTCTTTCAAATACAGCGTAAAACGTATTATAAAATGTTTACAAATATACTTATTTTGTTTCCGATGTACTTATACTTCAGAAGCGTCAGGAGTTGAAATAATTTTGGATCAATGCTAAAAAATCGCGCCCAAAGAGCCAAATGTACTTAATTGTAATGGTTTTTTACCTTATGAAACTAAAAAGAATATAAAAATTTTCGTCGCGTAGAAAATAAAATCACATAAAGTTTGGTTCAATGGGCTCTCCATTATTACGACAGGCGTATCTTTTTGCAATTCTTAACACGTTCTACTGCAGAGAAAAATAGGAAGTCAGATTATTTTTCCAAGTCATATTTTATATTAACTAATTTCACAAAGTATAATCAGCTGTTTTGCAAAACACAATAGAATACTGACAAATTGTAATAATTATTTACAAATCATTTACTCACATTTACAAAATCACCCCTCATCTCGTAAAATTATTTGCTAGTTACATGAAATCGCAGAACTTTTTTATAGAATAGACGGCAAGTGAGCAACCGGCATGGTAAGTGATCACCGCCGCCCATGAACATCGCAATACTTGAGTAATTATGGGTGCGTTGTCGCCAGAATATGCAGGGCTTGCGTAGGGGGTCCCTATATAACAATATCTCGTGTAAGCCAAAGCAGTAATTCAGAGCCTCTTCCATTTATATTATTGGTTAACAAACTGCCCAAGGTGGATTGGGTGAAATGGACTCAAAGTGCCGCCTTTTTGCAAAAATGTATCTTTTCATCAGAATAGAATCAAATTGAAATTGTGCGTCTGCAAAACCATCGTCACTCACAATAGGTAACACAACAGCTGCTGCCAGTTACAGCCAGTCTGAAGCTTCGGCCAAAATAAGTAAACCCAGCTCCTCCCCTTTTTTATAGAGTAATGATGAAAACTTTACAATAAAACTGGAATGTCTGTACGTAATTGTAGTTAAATTGGACCACTATTACTTTTGGATGGTTAAGCATATTATGAATATAGTCTATGTACCATATTTATAAATTTCTCATATTTTTGTGTGTTTTTAATAGCCGTGTTTTTAATACTTATACTTTTATATTAACAAACATATAAACATTGATAATGTGATAAAATGATTAAAATTTTCTAAATTAACACAATAAAAATAAGAAATCATTTATAAAAAAATATTTGCTTTTACTAAGCTTAAAATTTATATCGAAATAAACAAGAAATATTAAATCTATTATTAAATAATACGTTTAATTTCAAATTAGTGACTTTGCAGTGATTAATAGCATGATCCATCTCTCGTTTATCATTTGCAGAGTGATAAACGTCAAGTTGAAATTTTGTATGAAAAATGATTACTAACGATTCGGAAAACATTACGAATTGTTACAAATAAATTCAAAGAATTTACACAGTGACAAATGAGATTGTTGTTTGTGACATAGTTTAGTTAAATACTTTTTTGGAAAACATTTTTTATGTTTCGATGTAGAAATATAATATTATTAATGAATATCTTATTACTCTCGTATTTACCATACCGTGTTTGTGTTACAACGTAGTTTAACGTCATTACAATTAAATAGAAGAAAAGTAAATACAGTATATGTATTAAGTAAATACGGTATTATGGCTCACTGTCCTAGAAAAATAAAATAATATTAGGGACAAAAACTATTTCTTAACAGCGTTCAGAGCCGCGGTCAATAGCCTCGTTATGGCGATGTTCTCCCTAGAATTGCATACTTTGCAATAGATCAACTGCATAAAAACTGTACGAGTGACAAAATTAATAAAATCTGAGAAAATTAGAAAACAGATTGCCGCTTAGACGTCGGTACATACTGAGATTTTTTGCTCCATATTGGCTGACTGCTGATACCCACGTTATCTACGTGCGAGAACATTGCGATTTTTAAATGGTTTTATTTAGCTTTCTATGTTTGAGTATTGTGTGAGTCAAATCTAGTAATTAAAATTTTATCCCCTTTCTGTTGACCGATTGATCTAAAATTTGATAAACACCGTTAGTTCTGATGACAACACAATTACGTATATATTTAGCATCATTGTAAATCCAAGATGGCCGCCGCCACAAAATTGCGGATTATATTTTTGTCAACCCCTTCAATATGGATATCTATTTACTCTTAAAATTTAAATAGTTGCTTTTCGGGTCTGGTTTTATTGTTCATATAATTTGTTTTCTGTAAAACGCACCCACTGTACAGGAGAACAACCTACTGCGGGGCATCGTTTTTTTAATGAAAAAATATTTAAAAATAAACTAAAAGATTGTGTAGTTCAATTCTCTAGTAGCATTTTAAATGAACAAATCAAATTACCAACTTGATAACAGTACGGCTAAGCGAAGAAAACGTACTAGTTATAAATTATATTTGTAGCGTTTGTACACTATGATTTGTATTTCAAGACATAAATTATGTCTTGAAATACAAATCACACAAATCATCTCTGCTTCAGATGAGCAACTGAAGCAGAGATTAAATTTGTAAATTAATAAAGTGTAAGTAAATAATTGTTTGAAAAGTAATGGTTGTAGCTTTATTTAATCCAAAGGTTTGTTTGGCAAATTACAAAACTGATTTTAGTTGTAATTAAGAACAATTGTAGAATTCATGGGGTAGATACTACAGTGCTTCTCAGTTTAGGCTTAGACAGCTATTAGAATTGAAAACCCCATATGCTCATAGACAATCTTTGCTACTTGGTGTACACAATACAAAGAATTTGAAAGATTGTTTCGATGGAAACAATAGTTCTTTTTAAATTGTTAATTTATCATAATACAATTACATAGTATAAGTTGTCAAAAATAATAAAAACAATAATTAAAACATTTGCATTAGGCTATGGAGAAATTTTACAAATATAAATCATGGAATTCGTATCGCAAAAAAACTTGGTGTAGAGCCTCAGTAAATAAGTAAGGTTAATTTTAAATAAATGTACTTAAAATAAGTGTTTTTAATGAAAAATAATACAAAAATTTACTGTAAAATCCTTATAATTTTATTATAAATTTAGGTTTCTTATAATTAATTTCAGAATATATTTTACAGTTAATGACGTAACGAAGAAGATAATGAGCAAAACGTTGAGTGATGCCAATTAAATAAAACATATATTTTCAAAGTGCATACTCCTAGGGAGATTATTAAAAATGTGCACCACTAAAGTGTGGTGCGTTAATTATTTTTAATTGAAACTTAATTATCTTTAATAGGTTAAATGTTATACCTATGCATAATCTAACTAATTACATCTTTTTTTATCTTATAATTGTAACACGAGTTAGTTATCTGAGCTATAAAAAGTTTACATACTCCTTAAAAACTCCTTACATCAACTGCACTATCCAAAATTTCTGCAAAATTAGGTTCTTACGCATTCTTAACGAAAGCCTGTTGGTGGGTATATCTGTTTACATATGTTTATAAGATTTTCGTTTCAGCCTTTCACAAGTCCACTGCCGAACATAGGGGAGGCCATAGATAGCCACAATAGTTTGTAGCTCTTATTTTGGAGGGATTTTGCCATAGTTGCCACGCAGGCGGGTTTGCAACCGCAGTTTATTTATTCAGATGTTTCAGGAAAATTCTGCTGCCCATGTTTAAAGGATTGCAGCCTGAAAATAAGAAATTGCCCTGGCGATAAAATGTAAAAGCTTGTGGTAACTAGATAACTGGACAAATTAATTTTGATGACCTTTATAATCGATTAACGGGTAGGAGATCATTAAAATCACATTTAAAGGTTCGTTAAAGTAAATTAAAATAGCAGCGGTCATATTTTCACTAAATATATTGCAGATCCTAAAGATAGTCTTAGTCAATAGCACTCTGTGTTAAAACACTCTAAAACGCAAAAACGCAGACAGGTCGTTTCGAAATAAAAGTTCTAGGAATAGTGAATTGTTTGATTTGAAAGGGGCCGTAATATGCAATACCCATACTGAATAGCCTATGTTTCGAACAGTGGGCAAAGAACCCTTTTACTGAGTTGACCTTAAGTGTTTAAAACGTTAACATTTAATGCATTTTTTTTAACTTTTTGGAATTCTCTGTAACGTATTGTAATGAACCTAACATTTATGAATTAAAATAATAAAAAAAAATGTGGTACAAAAAAGTTGGGAATCCCAGTAGTGAAATTTCATAATTTTCAATTTATTTATATGCTTACATTTTGCGCTTGGAGAGCAGAGGCTTTAAGCTTTGTCGGGGAGCTTGGTAGGCGCTTAAGAGAGAGAGGTTATGACGTCCGCTCTGGATCTTTTTTGGTTCCACGCTTGTCACTGGCCATAAACGTGGCAATGCAGCTAGTTGAATGGGTACGTTTGAACCGGGAACGATTCGGGATGGCCTTTTTGACTCCTTTTTTTATGTCATTATAAATAAGTAATTTATTTGTAAACTTAAAAAAATAAATTATTTGTGTGTACAATAAAATGATTTTTCTCATGTAAAAGTTTCAGCTTTTAAATGTCCAACTGCTGAGCACAGGCCTCCTTTCATTTCTGAGAGGGTTTTGGAGCCGGGAAGAATCTGCCACGCTGCTCAAATGCGTGTTGGCGGACTGCACGTCTTCGAAATATTTTTTCCTTCACCTGGCGGTGATAAAACAGCACTTAAAATTGAAAGTAACTATTTTAGTGGTGCCGGCACCGGGAATCGAACCCAGGTCACTTGTACTATGAAATTTAAAGCGAGCGCCTAGCCCTTGAACTACCACGGCTCTTACCTGCGCTTAACTCTCATGTACGTGCAAAATATTAATACTAAGCTCCGTAATGATTATAGCATTGGTTTGGATTTGCTGTGTGCTTTTCAGCACTTATTACTCTTACTTATTACACTTAAGACTATCACTTCAGTCTATCACCTTAGGTATACGAAGTATTTTTTTACTCAGGTATTTTGAGGGAATTTGTCAGTAGACACAGAACAGATCCCTTCGTATCCCGTAGAGTTCCTAAACTCAGTGGAGTCGTCTCTAGCATATGCGCTAATAAAAATTAGGCTTATCGGTCATGCTTATGCGAAATTCAAATGCAACGCGATTATGAAACGTGATGAGACTTCAAATCACATAACTGGGCAGAACATAATCGTTGACACTATTTTACCATGAGTAAGGAAAAAATTAAGTGTAATCATTCCTCGGATCCCTTTAATCCACATTGACCTCAGTTCATTGTAAAAGACTACAGTTCCTTGACTAGTTTTCCGATTACTCTTAATAAAGTGCAATGACAAACATTGCAGGTAGCAGAGGTGTATTTGGAAAAACCATGCTTTTCACATGACCAACTATTGCAGGTATTCGCCCCAGCCGGAAAGGCATATGACAATGAATAGAGTAGCATCCCAATATAATGCTTTGTACTGTGAATAGGATCAATCCATTAAAAAAAATTCTTCGTTCTTATAACTACGAAATCGATGCCGCGGGTAAAAAAGCTACGAGTATGTAGGTAAACCATTGTGTATTGTTTTCAATTTAATGTGAACATATTTTTTGTAATTATATTTATAAATTATGACAATAAATAAATGTACTGTATAATATTTTTTTTAATAAATACAGATAAACTTAATAATAATATTATAAGCATATTCTGTTGTTTTTTTAACCTAAGGCTTGACATACAACATAAGTACACGTAGCATCCTAGATCGTTTGGGTAAAAGCTATTAATATTATGAAAGTGAAAGTTTATATGTTTGTTATCCGATAACGCTCAAATGGCTTATTTTACTGAAATTAGGCACAATTGAACATGTTTATCATTTTTAATCATATATAATGAATTATTACTGAATTTTAATATACGCCGAGCGAAACGTGAACTGCATATATAAAACTGCATGTATAACAATATATAAAAAATATATACATAAAATTCTGATATTTAACATAATAACGAAGCAGTTACTTATAGTAATAATAAAAGAACTGAATATACATGTTATTTCTATAAATAACACTATTAATATAATCATAACGATTTCGGGCACAGAAAATTTCTTTAACTGGTTTCAGCCACTTAAAAAGTTATAGGAATTACGTGACAAATTAGTGAACATACTTGGGTTAGCTTTATGTTGAATTTTTAAACCTATCAGTGTTATTCTTTGTATAGGACAAGGATTTAATAACATGTGGATGAACCAAAACCTGATCATTTAAAACTACTAAACAAATATTTGTCTTACTCGTATAATTTGAAATTCAAAATGCGAATTACATCGTGCGGCAATTTCCACAGCGTAATAATAAGTTCCTCTCCCGCAAATAATTATTATGATTATCATGGGTAGATGAGCTATAAATTTTACACAGCCTTAAAAGCGATGTAGGCGTTGCTGCATTTATTTTTCTCTTTTTACTAAATAATTTTATGATACTCGAAATTAATAGAAAACTGAAAACAATATACATATTATATGTACTTCTTATATAAGTAAATTTATTTGAAAGTGCAATACTATTATTATTATTAACTATTACTATTATTAACTACAATAAGATATTAACATTTTTCGGATCTTTGGCGGCACTTTTCTCTTTGCTGTAATGGTGCTTTAACGTGTATATTTGGGTGTAGTGATTCTAAACTTGTTTTATATGAATAGAATAGAAAAGTATTTTATTAAATAAATATCATATTAATAACATTAATTGAAAGTAATTTCTTTACTCTACTCGAGTATTTGGTCGAAAGAAAGATACCTCACTCCGGGAAAATACCAATGAAAAACAGTAGCGGCGATGGCTATGGCGTGCACGTACCGGTCATCAGTTTTATTCCAAACGGGGCCGAATTGACCGGTTGGGGAACAATTTGTTCTTAAAGACAGCAAACTTTCTCTTAACAGGACGTTGAATGCTTGATGAGCTTCTCCTGCTCCTTGGTTTAATAACGTATGTAGGTTAAGCTTCAACATGTGGACACGTGGACTTCAAGGATACCTCCTTCGGCTCAAAAAAAATGTCCTCCTCCGTTTGAATTTCAGTGAGTTCTTCTATAGACTGTTATTAACAAAAGGCCTTTTGTTAATAACAGTCAGTCTTTTGTTAGTAACACCTTGAGTCACACTGTGTATAGGAAAAAGACCCATACAAATAGGTACTTAAACGATGAATCTCACCACCATCCTTCACAGTTAGCTACCGTGGGAAAATCTTTGTTTCAGAGAGCACAAGGGATCTGTGACAGTAAACACCTGGCCGCCGAGCTTCAGCATGTCAAGCAAGTTTTGCAAGACAGCAAAGCTTCGGGTTCCGCGCCTTCATCGCAGTGACCGAGTGAAGCCGGCCACAGTCGAGCGTGTACCTGCAGTCCTACCATATGTCAGAGGAGTCACGGACAAGATTGGCTATATCTTGAAGCGGACTTCCATAAGAATATTTTTCAAGCCGCCGAAGAAGATAAGTCAGTTTTTACCATCTGTCAAGTGTAACATCCCTCTACAAGATGCACGAGTATACAAGCTGGATTGTGAATGTGGTCTCTCTTACATAGGGCAAACAAAAAGATCAGTGTAAACCCGCGTAAAAGAACATATAGCTGATGTGAAGCATCGTCGCTCCAGGAAGTCTGCAGTCTGTGACCATGTTCTGGATCATCCCAACCATTACATCAGTATTGATAAACCACAAATCCTCGCAAAAGAATACCGATTCCTACCAAGGATGATTCGTGAGGCTATCGAAATTAAAAAACATCCTAATTTTAATATAGAAGATGGTTGGGTATTACCATCAGCTTCAAAAACCAAGCATACCACTGTAAGACTTCAAGACACAGTGAGCTCTTTCTGCGTAGATCGGACCAAGAATAAAAATTAAAAGCTGAAGGTACTCCGGGTTAACAATGACATCGAGACATCTCATGTCACCTCTGTCCCCCCGTGACCATGGGTGCTCGAAACGGGTTATAAATAATAAAATCAAACGCGATAGAATCCGGAAAATATAGTTTCATTTAAATGTGTAGCGTTCGCGTAAATACGAGTATAAGAAATCATTATTATAATATAGTAACTGCGTTCGTTGGGAGTATACCCGAGAGATACCGCTGGAAGCACGAGCCTAATAAACATACGCGTTGGGTGGAATAAGAATTAACAACTCTGATCCCATCACTGTTTCCCTCTGTAGAAATGGCATACCCAAATTAAGCACAGAGATTAATAAAAATAATTGTTTTTTTATGCTTATTTTCAGAATGTTTCTTTCAAATACAGCGTAAAACGTATTATAAAATGTTTACAAATATACTTATTTTGTTTCCGATGTACTTATACTTCAGAAGCGTCAGGAGTTGAAATAATTTTGGATCAATGCTAAAAAATCGCGCCCAAAGAGCCAAATGTACTTAATTGTAATGGTTTTTTACCTTATGAAACTAAAAAGAATATAAAAATTTTCGTCGCGTAGAAAATAAAATCACATAAAGTTTGGTTCAATGGGCTCTCCATTATTACGACAGGCGTATCTTTTTGCAATTCTTAACACGTTCTACTGCAGAGAAAAATAGGAAGTCAGATTATTTTTCCAAGTCATATTTTATATTAACTAATTTCACAAAGTATAATCAGCTGTTTTGCAAAACACAATAGAATACTGACAAATTGTAATAATTATTTACAAATCATTTACTCACATTTACAAAATCACCCCTCATCTCGTAAAATTATTTGCTAGTTACATGAAATCGCAGAACTTTTTTATAGAATAGACGGCAAGTGAGCAACCGGCATGGTAAGTGATCACCGCCGCCCATGAACATCGCAATACTTGAGTAATTATGGGTGCGTTGTCGCCAGAATATGCAGGGCTTGCGTAGGGGGTCCCTATATAACAATATCTCGTGTAAGCCAAAGCAGTAATTCAGAGCCTCTTCCATTTATATTATTGGTTAACAAACTGCCCAAGGTGGATTGGGTGAAATGGACTCAAAGTGCCGCCTTTTTGCAAAAATGTATCTTTTCATCAGAATAGAATCAAATTGAAATTGTGCGTCTGCAAAACCATCGTCACTCACAATAGGTAACACAACAGCTGCTGCCAGTTACAGCCAGTCTGAAGCTTCGGCCAAAATAAGTAAACCCAGCTCCTCCCCTTTTTTATAGAGTAATGATGAAAACTTTACAATAAAACTGGAATGTCTGTACGTAATTGTAGTTAAATTGGACCACTATTACTTTTGGATGGTTAAGCATATTATGAATATAGTCTATGTACCATATTTATAAATTTCTCATATTTTTGTGTGTTTTTAATAGCCGTGTTTTTAATACTTATACTTTTATATTAACAAACATATAAACATTGATAATGTGATAAAATGATTAAAATTTTCTAAATTAACACAATAAAAATAAGAAATCATTTATAAAAAAATATTTGCTTTTACTAAGCTTAAAATTTATATCGAAATAAACAAGAAATATTAAATCTATTATTAAATAATACGTTTAATTTCAAATTAGTGACTTTGCAGTGATTAATAGCATGATCCATCTCTCGTTTATCATTTGCAGAGTGATAAACGTCAAGTTGAAATTTTGTATGAAAAATGATTACTAACGATTCGGAAAACATTACGAATTGTTACAAATAAATTCAAAGAATTTACACAGTGACAAATGAGATTGTTGTTTGTGACATAGTTTAGTTAAATACTTTTTTGGAAAACATTTTTTATGTTTCGATGTAGAAATATAATATTATTAATGAATATCTTATTACTCTCGTATTTACCATACCGTGTTTGTGTTACAACGTAGTTTAACGTCATTACAATTAAATAGAAGAAAAGTAAATACAGTATATGTATTAAGTAAATACGGTATTATGGCTCACTGTCCTAGAAAAATAAAATAATATTAGGGACAAAAACTATTTCTTAACAGCGTTCAGAGCCGCGGTCAATAGCCTCGTTATGGCGATGTTCTCCCTAGAATTGCATACTTTGCAATAGATCAACTGCATAAAAACTGTACGAGTGACAAAATTAATAAAATCTGAGAAAATTAGAAAACAGATTGCCGCTTAGACGTCGGTACATACTGAGATTTTTTGCTCCATATTGGCTGACTGCTGATACCCACGTTATCTACGTGCGAGAACATTGCGATTTTTAAATGGTTTTATTTAGCTTTCTATGTTTGAGTATTGTGTGAGTCAAATCTAGTAATTAAAATTTTATCCCCTTTCTGTTGACCGATTGATCTAAAATTTGATAAACACCGTTAGTTCTGATGACAACACAATTACGTATATATTTAGCATCATTGTAAATCCAAGATGGCCGCCGCCACAAAATTGCGGATTATATTTTTGTCAACCCCTTCAATATGGATATCAAATTGAAGGGTTTGACAAGTCGAATACAGAACACTTTATAACGAAATCCTTATCCAAAATTGCGCCCGAAACAAACTGGCGGAACATAGAGTTTACACAGTCAATACATAAAAACTAAAATCTATGTTGATTAATATCAATCAACACATCATAAAACAAAGGACATCGGGAAAGAAACCTTGTAATAATGAGGCACTGAATGAAATAAATAGAATGAGAAATATTAAGTAACTAAGAAAAGTAAAATATTGTTTTGAGTTAAACGGTTGTATTATAAGGAAATATAATAATAATGACGCAGATAATGTACCTTAAAAATAATTAGGTAAGTATCAGGTCATACGAGTATCATCACACCACTCCTCATCAATCTAGGTTCTAGAGTATTAATCAGACTAAAATAAAATCGTGGGCCGTAGCGTAAGCGTAAGAGTAAATATGTAAATAATCGTTCTGTGATGTCGCATGATGATAGTAACGGATTTACTTTTACACACATTTTGCATAATCTATTGAAAAGATGCATCCCAAGCATACCAATAATGAAATGAACGGTTGACTGCAGATAATAGAAATTCGATTCGGCCTACGGTTTTATTCTAGTTCGATCAATGCTCTAGATTGATGAGGAGAGTGGTGTGATGACTGGTACCTGGTACCTACCTAATTATTTTTAACTTTTAGTACATTATCTGCATCATTATAATGTTTGTTTACAATAAAACGTTTAACTTAAAAACCTTTGTTTAATTATTTTATTGAATTTTAGTTTAGGGTCTATGCGAACAATCAGTGAACAGGACGTCACATATGTGCGTTTGGAAATTGGAAATAAAGGATGTGACTGTGAGCAGAAGATTTTAGGTAGAAGATAAATAAATGAAATATCTATATATATAAAACAAAGTCGTGTTAGTTAAACCATTTATAATTTAAAAACGGCTGGACTGATTTTTATGATGTTGGATTTGTTGTATTTGTCTCCGCCCCGTTTAGCAGAATAATTAAATAGATCGAAAAAAATAACGAAAAATTAAAGTAAGAGTAAATAGATTTTCCGTGTACAACGCCATCTGTGATACATGGCAGAAACAAAACTTATATTATTTTGTATGCATGACAGTTATGTGATAATAAATACTTTTTATTTCTTTGTGATTCAACTGCACAGTCCTTTAATTGCAAACCATTGAGCTAGCTGTGTAGACGTGCGCCGATTTTTTCGAGTTTTCACCAATTTTCATTAAGTTTTCGACCGCTATCACATTTGTTAGTCAAACTATGTATACGAGTATTAACACTATAATACTATATATATATTAACACCTTCGAAGATGTTTACTTTGTGATGTTATCAAAATTGTAATTGATAATTGCTTCCTTATGTAATTTAAACCGACCGCGTAGCGTAGTGGTTAGCGTACCTGACATCTACGCCCCTGGTTCTGGGTGCGATTCCCAGCCGGGGCCAACATTTGTGCAGAAACACAAATAGTTGCTTTTCGGGTCTGGTTTTATTGTTCATATAATTTGTTTTCTGTAAAACGCACCCACTGTACAGGAGAACAACCTACTGCGGGGCATCGTTTTTTTAATGAAAAAATATTTAAAAATAAACTAAAAGATTGTGTAGTTCAATTCTCTAGTAGCATTTTAAATGAACAAATCAAATTACCAACTTGATAACAGTACGGCTAAGCGAAGAAAACGTACTAGTTATAAATTATATTTGTAGCGTTTGTACACTATGATTTGTATTTCAAGACATAAATTATGTCTTGAAATACAAATCACACAAATCATCTCTGCTTCAGATGAGCAACTGAAGCAGAGATTAAATTTGTAAATTAATAAAGTGTAAGTAAATAATTGTTTGAAAAGTAATGGTTGTAGCTTTATTTAATCCAAAGGTTTGTTTGGCAAATTACAAAACTGATTTTAGTTGTAATTAAGAACAATTGTAGAATTCATGGGGTAGATACTACAGTGCTTCTCAGTTTAGGCTTAGACAGCTATTAGAATTGAAAACCCCATATGCTCATAGACAATCTTTGCTACTTGGTGTACACAATACAAAGAATTTGAAAGATTGTTTCGATGGAAACAATAGTTCTTTTTAAATTGTAAATTTATCATAATACAATTACATAGTATAAGTTGTCAAAAATAATAAAAACAATAATTAAAACATTTGCATTAGGCTATGGAGAAATTTTACAAATATAAATCATGGAATTCGTATCGCAAAAAAACTTGGTGTAGAGCCATATTTTGATCATTGTAAATCTTTGATCAAAGCGAATAGTTTCTAGTTTTATTTAATTTCTGTTAATTAAATGAGTGATTTTATTTAAAGTGATGTTAATAACACATTCAAAAGAAATAATTCCGTTAAAAAAACCACTTAAATAAGTAAAGTACGGCCATGAAACGTCCCACTGCACATAACACAAGGCCCATAACAATGGGAAGTCTCAGTTTTATGCAAGAGTAAAAACCGAAATATTTGTGTAAGTAAAATTTTAAAATCATCACTTTTCGCCAATGTGATCTTATCACCATGAAGTTTACAAATCGCACATTTACATGTATAATCCGCAGTTATTTAAAAAAAACAAATGACTTCACTTTGTTACAAAAAAACATTTAGACTTCTTTTAATATATAAATAAATTTCTTTGTTTTAATATTGAAACACAGCCACAGAAATCTATCAGAATTTTCGATCTCTATTTTACCTTTGTAAAGTAGTAATAAAACTCTGGCCGTCGCATTTGCAATGTAAATCCTACCTTGTCATTTCGTAAGCTTTTAAATGTTTGTTTGGTTAACTTAACTTTGTACTAAAGAAAACAGTGTTTGAAATTTAGCATGAAAATTTTGTAAAGTGGCCATAAAATATTTGCTATTTAATATTTTATTCATAGATATCATTGCTACCTTGGAAATATTAAACAGCATAATAATGATAATCATAAACACAGTGAAACAGAGTGATCCGTCCGATCACTCCGTGGCTGCGTCATAGTCAAAGGCACTTGATAATGCTTCGTTGTGAGGTGAAACTGGTGTGGCGTTCGCGACTACAGTGGTATGAATTGTCATGTGGTAGTATTGTGTAGTAGTGAAGAGCATCCAGTGGCAGTTCCAGGTGGCGGTATTAGTTTGCTTGTGCATGCTTTTGTCCTATGCGAATCTTAATATTTTTACTTTGTTTTCGTCATTCATATTTAGTAATGGATGAACTGTGCTTTAAAACCATCCAACCATAACTAGTGAAAATCTATGAGAAAAAATTAAATGATAACATTGAACATAATTATTTATGGTCAGGCTGCATATTCGCAAAAGATAACACTTAATTATAAGTTGAATGCGTCTTGATAACAAAGTAATAAAACTGTGATGCCCATAACAGATGCTGTGTCACCCAAAATATTTCTCTTCTATTAAGGGACGGCGAGCGGTGCTCTTCAAAAACTGGACAATATATACCTGCGCTTGCATGCGGATTTTAGCATATTAACTTTTTTTACCTATTATAATGGATTTCCGCAACGTAACGCCTCTGATTCTGTTAACAAAGCTTATTCATTAAAACATGTCAGATAAAATGCTGTGACATTCGACTTTTAATACGTACATACATCGTTTTAATTCTTCAATTTGATACTTTTTCGCAATTATAGGGTCACCGGTTTTTTCACACTTACTGTCACTCATTAAAAGAGACAAAGAGATAGATATTTTTAAACCGCCGCGCCGCTATGATAATCGTGTAGAATATTTTGGCAAAATAAGCTTTCAAGCCCTTCGAGTCTTGGTCTAACTTAAGGAGTATACTTCAAAAATAATTTTTATCTTTTATATTTATATATTATGTATAAAAAATAAACCTCATGCTACAAATGACATAAAAAGACAGTCATATGAAAAATACCTTGAAGAAGTACTACTAGCAAATTTTCCTTTAGCTTTTTGATTCCTTAATTCTTTTAAGGATTCCGAACCTCAAAAGAAAAAAGGAAACATTTATAGGATGACTTTGTTGTCAGTCTGTCTGTCTTTTAAGACCCAATAAGAATTCCACTAGCTGTGTCGATGCGAGCAAGTGTTAATAAAACACAAGCCATAATCATCATCATCATTTCAGCCTATTATAGTCCACTGTTGAACATAGGCCTTTTTTATTGTATAAAGTGACGAAACGAGCAAAACGTTCACCTGATGGGAAGTGCAACGTCCGCCCACAACAAATGCTGTGTCACCACACTGCGCCCGTCACCCTGAGACATCACTTCTTAAGTCTCAAATGCCCAGTGATTACGCTAGCTCACAGTGCCTTGACACAAATCACCGTCCTGAGCCACCTGGATCCATCGAATTCCCGCATAACCGTGCAGGTCGTCCCTTCATCTAGTGGGGGGGAAGGGGCGCCCTACACTGTGTTTACCGGTACGAGGTTGCCACTCGGGAACCTTTCTTCCCTCCCAACCTATCGGTTCTACGAGCTATATGGCTAGCTTTATGCAATTTAAGCTTGCTAATCCTTAGGGCTATGTCGGTTACTTTAGTTCTGCTGCGGATATCATCATTACGGATTTTATCACGCAGAGAAACTTCGGGCATTGCCCTTTCCATTGCTCGCTGAGCTTCCTCATGCGGCCCGCAGTGAAGGACAACGTCTCTGTTCCGTATATCATCACTGCCAACACGCACTGGTTGTAAACATTGGTTTTGAGACATTGAGGTATGCTCGACTAGAAGATGTGACGCAGTTTCCCGAACGCCGAGTTGGATCCGCCGATTGACCTCTAGGTCAATGTAATACAAGACAGAAGTTCAGGTACAAATAAATAGTATGGTGCATCTGTATGCCATTGTAGGGGTCGACGAAGTGGACAAGTAACTTTTGCTGCCTGCGCAGAGCGCTTGCATCGAAAATATGCGCTGCTGCTATCTAAAAACCAAAAGTAAAATAAGTAAAATACTAGCCCGTGGCTTTCGATAGTAATATGAACAACTCAAATGTGCCAGACCTTCGTGAGACAGGCTGCAGCGTGTAGTGGTAATGACTATAATGATGGTCCATGCCAGTTGAGTTGTTATGTAATGTCACGCTTTTATATTATTCTTATTTATATTTCAATTAAAAATGTAGTGTCGTCATTAAGTTTTATTATATTTAAAGACAAATATGTACATAATGAAAAGATTTATTGAATGCAGTCAACTATAAGCTTCTGTAAATTACTATAGACATCCCTTATTTTTTTAAGAGCGTCCTCAAAACTAGTGATTAATTATGGCAATGCATAGCGCATTTGACCTGGCGTTGAAGTCATGGCCTCGTTAGCTTAATTAAGCTTTTATCGCACAATTTCATAACGGCATATGCTTCAAGCCCGAAAAAATAGAATAAAACAAAGAAGTAAACAAGTACGTACATCACTTCTACTCTATTCTACCTTCACTTATTAAGTTTAAAAAACAAACTAAGACAAATTATGTTTTGATGGGAGTATAATCGGTATGGTCACTTACTGTTTGGTAGTGTATAAAAAGTGTCGTATTTAAGTATTATAAAATGATAACATGAAATTAACCATAGCAAATATCCCCTTCTCCTCGAAAATAGCAAGATGCTACTTTATTACATTATATTTTGCTATTCCAAATTGTTTCACTAATAATACGACTTGTTGCTTTTCACTTGTTTAAGGTCCGTACCAGTTCTTACCTGTACGACTTCAAAGAAATACGTTTGATGAATCTGATTACAAGGTGCAGTGCTTATCGATATGCTGGCAATCAGCTCTAGGTTAATGAAATCTACCGACAAAACGAAAATGATTGTAATGTTACCGAATGTATGTATGTACTCGTATTTTCTCTTCTTCGTCGGTCGTGGTTGCGATGTTTCAAATTCACGTCGGTTTAGTATTGGCCGAATCTTCTTTTAAGAGATTCATTGAATCAGTGACGTAGCTGTATTTAGATATAATAAGTCAAGAATAGCGGAATCGCTGGGGCTGTTTTTTATTTCATCTCATATTTGGTGGATAATTATAATAGTTGCTACAATCGGTAAGTGGTTAGCAGTGTACTATTATTGATTCAAAAGGATGCTTCTTATTTATTCTGTTCTCTGTCTTATTACACATTTTAAAACATTTAGGTAGTATTTCTTCATGGCAAAATAAATTTTTACCTAGAATAAATATGTCTGGTTGTGATGTGCATGTGAAATTTGTCTGTTAAACGCTGTCGCAATACCAAATAAATCCAAGTGTCTCTGCGCAAAAACACTGGCGTTTTTTATGATATTGTTTTGTATTCTGATAGGTTAAAAAGTTTGAAAGAATATATTTTCGCCCACTGACTATATAAAATAGGGATATTTTTTCACGAGATATAGAGACTAAGAAATATTCCCCTTCCATTTTCGATCGAACAACTATACATACGGCGGGCTTCCAATCTTTTGCTGTGAATATAGTATTCGAACGAAAAATTTTGCTTTGTCATTGATAATGAGAATAGTAAAGGACCTGAGTTATTGGCCCGCATCAGACTTTTCTTATAATGTGAGTTTCTTCGAAAGAAGAGTGAATAGGCTTTTTTTGAATATAAAATAACTTTCAATGCGATGCTAAATAAATATGTTATCGGCATAGAATTAAAAATATAGGACTGTCCAACCGAAAAATCACCCGCAAGGTGCGCTGCTGGTGGTACATTTTTATGTATAAGTTGTAAAAAATTCGAGGTTTATGCAGCTAACCAGAACGACTTATAATAAAGCTTTGTCATAGAACTTATACATACTAATCTATTCATAATATTATGTTCAGTATATGTATGGGGTAAAGGTAGACGTAGCGCAGCGTAGAGATAATGAGAGTTATTAAACATCGGAACAAGATATATTAAACTTTGTAGGGAGTATATACACTTGTATTACAGCATATAATTTTTGCAACCCAAAATAGTAAGCATATTTTATATACATGAAATGGCAATATTTCATGGGAAAGATTCAATTAATTACCCGAAACATAAGCAACCCAAGCATCGCTGGTTGTTACGAATGTGTTGGTATTTCGCAAGGCAATCTACAAAAAAGCAGCGGTACTTTATTGGGCATTAAAGCACAGGTATCGGTATCGGTATCGGTCACCCTGATCTGGTTAATACTTATCTGCCTAACCTCGATCAGAGGCGTAAAGTGGCCAATCTCTCGTTATTTTATAGGTTACAGTTTGGAGAGTGTGCGCAGGAATTATTGGATTTAATCCCCTCTTCCCTACTCCATCATCGGATGATCAGTTTAATGTAGATAAACCTAACATTCATACGAAGCGTTTTGTTTCATCATTCATTATGTGTACAGCAAAGGTCAACACATCTATATAAGCGAATCTTACAATGTGGGTCTTCAAGAGAAGAGTGAAGTGAAGTGGTTCTTACTAAGCTAGTGCGTTTACTATCCAGAATTATATCGCCACTTATCATTAGGCGGGATCGTATTTAGGAACTAGCTTATAAAATTAAAAAAGTTGTACACGCATCTGCAAAGTTAACTATAAGAAGATTACTTTAAAGGTACGAATATAAAAGTTAATATTGCACAAAGGATGCAACTATGCGTAATAAGCTAATGACAAAGCCAAGTCGCTTGTAAGTTAATGTGTAAATAAGGGTGAAGTTTATCTACCGTAACACATTCCTTATTTGTCCGCGTATATATAAAATACTGTAGCAATTTCACCTGAAACAACTATATTTATATATTATCCAACATCTTTTTTTTTTAAATTGATACTTAGATCGTAACATTAGTAAAATATAGATATATAACTAGTCTGGCCATAAATACTGTTACATAAAAACTTTTCTTTTTTTCATCTTTTTATTTATTTTGAATTTGGAACATGTATATTATTTTAAAAAATAATATCCATGTTAATATTTTTTTCGTTTTCATTATCAAATTACAATATGGAAAGGGGCGTTAAAGAAAATAGGATTGCAGTGATCGCCTTGCACAAAGTGGGTATGGAGCCGTCAGTCATATTCCAGACACTTCAAAAGCTTCGTATCAGCCGTATGTTCGTATATCGTACTACAACAGATATAACAACACTTCCTCTGTCGAAGACCAGAAAAGACCGGGGTGGCCGCGTGCTGTTAGAACTACAAAGGCTGTTAATGCCGTTAAAGCCAGAATTCGTCGAAACCCCATTAGGAAGCAAAAAATCGAGAAATGAAGATATATTATATATGGGACTAGGACTCTGTCGCGTATTATAAAACAAGACCTGAAGCTCGGTGCTTATCGTCGATATACAGGACATGCCCTAAATCAATCTTTACAATTAAAGAGAGTGGATCGATCAAAACGCCTTCTCTCGCGATACGCAGGTGAAAGGCACAGAAATAACCTCTCCACCGATGAAAAAAATTTCACGATTGAAGAAGAATACAGTCTTGGATCATGTTGTGAAACCTCTCAGCAATATACTTTTTGAAAATATACCGTGAACTTTTCAGCAGGACTCTGCACCTGGTCACAAGGCACGAACTATACGAACTGGCTCTCATCTAGCCCAGACCTCAACCCTTTAAATTATGGTCAGTTTTATTTCGGACTTTAAATTATGGTCAGTTTTAGAGGAGATGGCCTGCTCTAATCGACACGGCGACATTGAGTCTCTTAAAAAATCTTTGGAGCAAGCAGTGGTGAAATTTCCCTTGGAAACAGTGCGTAAATCCATAGAGTCGTGGTCAAACAGATTAAAGGCCTGATTAAAAGCCAAAGGTGGCCATTTCGAATAGAATATATATATTTTTTGCTGAGACTAATAAATATGAAGGTATAAAAATTTTAATAGTATTACATCACTTCATTAAAAAAATGCATTTTAATTTGTAACAGAACTTATGGCCGGACTAAGTATATAATGATATTACACTCAAGAATTATTGGAAATAATGAAACAAAGACATAATTGCGTTTCTCAGTAAAAACAAAAGAAACACCATTTAAAGCCTTTTTTTTCAGGTTTTCATATTTTAACAAATATGGAAATTACTTTCTTTAGAATTAAGCGAAAGTTTCTTATAATTTTGACATTCTCATATCTCGTTAAAATGAAGCTACTGTCAGTTGACATAGCAAATACAAACTTAAGAAAAGCGGTCGTATATAGTCGTATAGTGTAGTGGTTTTCTTTACATCTCCACCTTTAAAAAGGAACAATTCCAAAGCAGACAATATATGAACATTAACTAACAAACACTGGAGATAGTTTTGTAATGTGGAAGATTTGTGATTCCTGTGTCCGGCATCAACTTCATAGATGGAAATCTTCTTTAGAATTTTGTGTGGTCCAATTCTTAATTCATCCATTTTCTGTCTATTAAGTCGATTTCCGTTTTCAACGTAGACTCTGTCCCCCACTTCCAACTTATATTCTTCCCTATGCAGGTCAAATATTTTTTTTTAATTTTAATCGTGACATTTTACTGTGTTTTCAAGAGCTAGTTTCCTATCTCTTTTCGGATCTTCTTCTTCTCGAAACGGGTCCAAGATAATTGCACTGTGTGGTACAAATTATATGTGTGGTACAATAATAATATGATTAATATTTTTTTTTCTAGAAATTGGCGAATATTTTTTCCATTTTCTGGAACTTCAAAACTTTTGACCGCGACTAAATAATCTTTCCGAGGTCAGACTGAATTTCTATTATGTGAAATATTTATATTTAGCGTAATTATTTGCAAAAGTACGTTTCAAAAATTTTAGTCTAAAACCTTCTGTTAATATAGCTTCCGGTAGTTTTGAAAGATGTAGTATATGTTCTTTAAAAGTTTTCGAAAAAATTAAGATGTCGTCTATAAAATTTACTGCAAAACACAAACAATATTATAACATCATTATAAAATACAAACTCTCTACATTTTGTATTTTCAGCTCAATATTCTTTGGAAAATGGCTAGAGCAATCTTTATTACAAATTAGAGACACGTCCATTGTAAATAGCCTTCTTGTATTACAAATGCAGTTTTGTATCTATCTTGAATTTTCAAAGGAATTGACCAAAATGCTGAATTTATGTCAAACGTTTTTACTATTAAATCCTCAATTAACGGAAAAGATTGTCATTGACAATTTTGTTCAATTCTCTGAAATCTATACATAACCTTGTTTTTTTTTTCATCTTTTTTCTTGTCTTATAAGTTACTGGAGCAGCAAAAGAGCTGTAAGATTCCTCAATCATATTCTTCTTTAATAGTTTTGATATTTGATTTTGTATTTCTCTTCTATCTTCAGCTGTGCATCTATATAGACGTTTTTAACAGTATTTATTCACCATCAAGTCAATATGAGCTTCATAATCTCGTACAGTACCGACGTCATGTTTAACCTTAGCAAAGACTGGTTTGTATTTTTCTATCAACTTATACATTTCTGATTGTTGATATAAATCTAGATGGTTTACTATCATTTCATATCCAACCGAGTTAATATATCCATTGAAATTTATTTCACACTTATTTATGTGTTTAGTTTCTTATTTTAATACCTCAGAGTGTAAAAAAAATCATCTTCATTTTTGTCACCCAGTACATCAGGAATTTTGAGATTAGTTAATTTTTCGTATCCCCTTGATTTGAAGTTAACTTCTTTTGTTTTTTGGATTGTTACATTGCATGATCTTTAATTCTTCACTTTGCATTACTTTAAAATTTTCGATACAATCCAAACCAATCAGAAAATCGTAATTAAAATTGTCCATTATCTGCTACAAAAACATCCATAATTCTATTAATATTGTAGATTTTTATTTTCGGTGTTACCATATTTCTTCCCATTAATAGTCTTCAAGTTTACCATTTGTATATCACTTGCACTATCTTTTAGCTGTATCTTCAATAATTTTGCATTAAGTAATGACACATTAGAACCTGAATCATAAATTCCAGAAATATTAAAAGTGTCATTTAATATATAGTAACTTTACTTCTATTAATGGTGGCACCTCTAATTTTTTTGAGTTATTTACAGTTTTCACAACTGCTTTTTGATTTTTTCCTTAAAACCTGCAAATTTCTTCAGGTTTTTCAAATTTCTTCGTGTCAACGAGAAATACGGGAATCGTTTTTCTCGTTGACACGAATTTGGCATGGTTTTTTTCTTCATTTTTTTTTGATTGATCGTATTTATTCTTCCCAACAAGATGCAATTTTCCTATTTCATTGTAGAGATCTTCCGTTCCTTGTAAAGTTTCTTTGTCAATTTTATCAGACATATAATTAGGTTAGCCAAATGCTATAACGTCTATACGTGTCCCAGTATCAATTAATTTTCTTACTTATAGTAACAATTTTTCAAAACTGAAAGTTTTGTTCTCCATCCAAATATATTTTTTTATATATCATCTGTCAAGATTATTCATATTTTCTTTGTTTGGTGTCTCTTATTGAATGATTTTCATACCTTGGCATAGTTGGAAGAATGCGTAATTTCTTGGTGTAGGTTTGCAGGTTGGTACTAAGCCGGTATTCCAAACATCTGTTCGTCAGGTGTAGCTACTGAGGTTATGCAAATGATGTTTGATTTTCCATCTGCCGTTGCTTTCACAAAAAATCAAACCTCAATTTTTCCATGTTTCGTGAAATATTTGCAGAAGATGTTGTTTTATAATGATATTATACTCTTGAATTATTGGAAATAATAAAGTTAGATAGCATGTGATGCCAACAAATGTTATAAGTTCCTAAATTGTTTAATATGACAAAAAGCTGCTTTTATTGAAGTCCCCATGTGTGCAATACACAAAGTTTATTTTTACAATTTATACTTCACAACATTCACAAATATACTTATGAAGCAAAAGATTATTAGATTAGCAAGACTCCATATGGCACTAAAACGATTAGTGAAAGTGAAAGCCGACACCTGGCCCGCAAAAAGAAATGTGTTTTATCGTGTACAATGATTACGCAAGCTTCCTCACCCTTCGAACTCCATAGTCGGGGAGCTTTACTTTTTTACTTTTATTCATTATGAGTATGAGATGTCAGCTAAATAATAGAATTATTCCCACTTTCGTATTACAGAAATAAATTGCTACACAAAGATTCATACCCGAAGCAACTATCTGTAAGTCATACAAATATTTGATTTACGTGGGAATTTAACCCATGAAACTTAGCGTAGAAGCAAATTTTTTAGCCACTGTGCCAGCAGAGGTGATCGAGTTATAAATAACTTTAGAACAACAACATACTCTTCGTCGTGTCTTCTCAGTCTGAGAGCACTCCCCTTATTGCCTCAGCTAGTAAAAGTAAAAAAGTAAAGTTTCAGCCTATAAATGTCCCACTGCTGACCACAGGCCTCCTCTCATTTCTGAGAGGGTTTTGGAGCTAGGAAGAATCCGCCACGCTGCTCCAATGCGGGTTGGCGGACTTCACATGTCCTCGAAATATTTTTATTCCTCGGACATGCAGGTTTCCTCACGATGTTTTCCTTCACCGATAAGCACGTGGTAAATCAGCACTTAAAATTGTATAACAATATTAGAGGTCTCTGCTAGTATCGGAATCTAAATGTTTCAAAATTATTCCAGCCACTGAGTTTCGCCATTGTACATTACCCAAATCACAAAATTCCGTAAAAAGTACGTATGAGAAATCCAAGAGAAATTTTAAAATTAGCCAAATTGAAGTAAATGATCTTCGGATGACCATAAAAATAGTATTTAGGTAGAAACCCACGACAGAACCAGATAGCTGGTAATGGTATGGGGTTAATGGGTAAAGAGGCGCCACACGATCAATGTATACTAGTAATGTGTTGTTGATAAAATTTATGACCGCGTGGCCCATTGGTCTCAGAGTACCTGTCTTCAACGCCGCGGGTCCTGGGTTCGAATCCGAAAAGTAAATATGACTGAACATGATCATTATTTTCATATGACTGAGACTGACAGTTATTATTACTGACAAGGCAGTTATTAAACTCGGACTTGTGACTAAGTTTGCCTCATAATTTTTACAATGTTTTTTTAGTTATTAGACTTTTTTAACATTATAGACCCTTTAAATAAGACTTACCTCTGAACTTGTATTTTTACCAATGACAGAAGGATGTGACACATTCGACAGGGATTACATTAGCAGAAGTAACGTCCATATTTTTCTAAAAGTAACTACGTTTTGACCGTATCCTTTTTAAATAATTTGATCACATTTTCCGTAAATTGACGATGTATTTCATTTTCGAAGTAAAATAAATATTCTAAAAGAAATAATTTGAAAAGATCGGGGTTATCGATAGGCAAGTGTATTTCTAACACTTTTTGCTTGTCACGTGATAAGTCTAAGTTTGTTAACAGATATTTGATTTCTGTTCCGGGAGAAAACAAGAACTTGATTGAGTTTAGTATCCACGGCTTAGTTTAGAATGGGAGACTCTTTCGCAGAGTGTATCGTTTCAAGAAGTGAACCAACTGTGATAGTTTTTGTTTTTTTATTGCATAAAGTGATGAAACGAGCAAAACGTTCACCTGATGGTAAGTGCAACGTCTGCCCATAAAAAATGCTGTGCCACGCAGAAAATTTCTGTGTGACACTACACTGTGCCCATCACCCTGAGACATAGGTTCTTAAGTCTCATATGCCCAGTGATTACGCTAGCTCACAGTGCCCTTCAAACCGAAACACAGTAATGTTTGCACACTACTGCTTCACGGTAGAATAACTGGGCCTGGGGTCGTACCCACCTAGACGGACTCCTCCTAGAAGAGAGTGATTGCACTAGATAAGGTGATGTAATATTTATAAGTAAGGGGATGCTCATAGCTTCTGAAGAGTCTGATATAATTATCGTACTGTCTGAATTTTTCCGTGTTATCAACGTTAACTTGCATTGATGATTGTCAATGATCTGTATAAATGGTAAACTTACGGCCGTATAGGTACGGGCGAAAATGTTTCACTGCCCATACTATGGCTAACAGTTCCTTCTCTACGGTACTGTAACATGTTTCTGCGTCGTTTAACGTTCGACTTGCGTATTCAATGGGGGTTTTTCATTGCTGACAGAGCCTTGTGAAAGGACGGCACCTAATGCGTAATTTGACGCGTATGAAGTTAAAACAATAAAAATTGGAAAAGTAAAAAAATTGTAAGGAGCATTTACTAAAAGCTCCTTACATTTTTGAATAGCTTCGATACAAGTTTGGGTAATTTCAATTTTGTTTCTTTTCTTTAAACACGATGTAAGGGGTTGTGTGATTTTTTAAACATCTATTATTAATTTTCTGTGATAACCTACTAATCCGAGGAAACTTTTCATTTCTGTAGATGTTCGAGCAAGATGAAAGTCAAGTACTGCTCTTATTTTACCGTCATTGGGTTTTAAACCGTCTCTGTGTCCTAAGTAAAGTAATTCTTTTCTGTTTACTACTTTAAAGTTAGTCTATCTAAGTCGGTCAAAGGTTTTTCTGAGCTTCTCTAAGTGCTCTTGTAAACTACTTGAATATACTATAATGCCATCTAAATAGACAAGGCAACTTATACCTTGTAAACCTCTCAACACGTTGTCCATTCAACTCAACTCAACAATTGTCTACTTGTTTCTGAGTTTCTGAATGAAAGTAAATTTAAAATACTTTGATCGCCGTCAAACATAGGGATCAAACTCAGTAAATTTTTAGGAATGATTTGAACAAATAGACTCCTCTTAGTTCCTCCTCTCCTCCGCTCCTCAAACTAGTTCTCCACCTTGCTCCATTATTAATATACAATATATTTACTATTAAAATAAAATTTACTCAATTAAATAATCAAAGTTTGGTGCAGACGTAAAATAACTTTAAACGATTTTAGGTAAAAAGTTACGATATTTAAATTACTTAATAAAATTAATGTAGTTAATAGAATCAGGCGTTACTTTATGGAAATCCATTATAATGAAGAAAAGTAAGTTAATTTGCTAAGATATAAATTGCAAAATATAAAATATGTTTTTTAAAGAGTACCGCGTGCACAAGCAAACTAACACCGCCACCAGGAACCGCCACTAGATACCCTACACCAACCACTACAATACTAAATGAGGCCCAAAATTAGGCATTATCAAGTGTCATAGACTCTACGACCTAGTCATTTATTATTTATTTTAATAATATATTATTGATATTATTGACTTACCTTACCTAGTAGGGGACAGCCACGATATAGTGTTATTTGCTGATGATACATCTCTTTTTCTTTGATTTTTAAGATCAACGTCAACTTTTATTATATGACGAGGTGAATGATGCTATTTCAAAATTAGTACATTGGTTTAACGTTAACAATTTGCTTTTAAACAGCAATAAAACAAAATGTATTAAGTTCACAACACCAAATGTTAAACGATTAGATGTAAATGTGCTTGTGAATGCGGAAGAGTTGAGCCCTGTGGATACTACTGTCTTTCTTGGTATAACTCTTGACTCAGACCTTCAATGGAACCCCTATATTTATCTAAACTAGCTAGTAGACTTAGCTCTGCAGCTTATGCTAGGAATTTGACTAATGTTGAAACTGCTAGATTAGTTTATTTTAGTTATTTTCATAGCATAATGTCTTACGGTATTTTGCTATGGGGAAATACGACTGATGTAGAAGCTATTTTTGTTTTGCAAAAGAGGGCCGTAAGAGCTACTTATAATCTTGGCTCTAAAGTGTCTCATAATGATAAATTTAAATATATCTTTGCAAACGTTTTGTATGTACACAAGAAGTTAAATCAGTTTACTAAAATATCATAAATCATATCAACATAAATCATAATGTAAATACCAGGAACATTCATAAATTAATAATGCCAGTTACTCGACTTCACAGGGTCAGCAACTCTTTTGTGGGGCAATGTATACGTTTTTACAACTAAATCCCAGAAAGTGCACAAAGTCTTTCAATCAAAAAGTTCAAATTTTATTTTAAACAAAGACTTCATAAAAAGGGTTATTATAATGTTAAGGAATACATAGATGATGATAACATCTTTATAATACTGCTGTTATTGTACATTATTTTAAAAATGACTGAAAAAAAAATCTTCTTTCAGGTTTCTTACTGGTTCTTCCCAGGACGGAGGCATTTTTTGCGAACCAGTGCAGTTTAAAAAAAGAAAAAAGAAATGACTTTCAATAAGTATTATGTAAATAATCTTTATTGAATAAAAATTTCCTCTATTCTATTCTATTTTTTCTCAATTATTTCTTAATGAGAAAGAAATAAAAAATCACGTGTTTGGTTTCAATTGTCATGGTAGTGGTGTCGAGGTTGATTGTCTAGCAATATTCATAATATCGTATTTTGTATATCAATAATACTCCGTAGGAGTCCGTAGAACGCTAGTTTACATTTTTACGTGCCGGATAACCTCCAAGAACTTTTTCTCTTGTCCACGGCTTTTTCAATGCTTCCGTTTGAGATTCGTAAAATTTATTCTTTTTTTTATTGTAGAAAGTGACGACACGTCCGCCCACAACAAATGCTGTGTCACTCAGAATATTTCTGTGTGCCACCACACTGCGCCCGTCACCCTGAGACATCAGTTATTAAGTCTCAAATGCCCAGTGATTACGCGAGCTCTCAGTGCCCTTCAAACCGAAACACTGTAATGTTTGCACACTACTGCTTCACGGCAGAATAACTGGCCCTGGGGTGGTACCTACCTAGACGGATTCCTGCATAGGCATAAGATTCCTTTCTTAAACTACACAATTGTTTTACTTTTTTATTCAGAAAGTGTAGGTGCACTGTTTGGTGCCATTGTTATTGTTTTGATTAGCACCGCCAAATGTGGTAGAAAGCGTAATTAGTTAAGACAGTTTTCTGCGGCATTTCGTAAACAGCGTTTGAATTGTTATTCGGGTTTCATGGACTATTACAAAATTATGAGATACTTTACAATTTGTTTTCGGTATTTCACAAAGCGTTAGCAAACAAACACTTTTCTCCAAACATTCCCATTTATTTTTTTATATTTTATAAAAGTAAATGTACAGAAATGTCTATACAGTTTCCTGATTAAAATGTTTGCTTTCACATCGATGTTGCAAATCCATACTTCCATACCAATATTATAAATGCGGCAATATAATACGGCATCGGATAGACACATAAAGTTACTTTCGAACTTTATGTGTCTATCCGATGCCGTCGAAATTTGCCAGAGATATACTCGTAGCTGCCAACCTGGACACGGACATAAGATTCTTTTCATCCCGGAAAATCAAATGATTCCTACGGGATATTTAAAAAACCTATGTCCAAGCAGACGAAGTCGCGGGCATCAGATAGTATGTTATATTATGTTCTTTCTATTAGCTTTTCTCTTTTTTATAGAAGAGGGGGCAAACGAACACGTGATGGTAAGTGATCACCGCCGCCCATGAATATCTACAATACCAGAAGAATAGCAGATGCGTTGTATATTCCGTTGTTTTAATAATATATTTGCGAAGTATGCGAAGTTTCTGTAAATATCTCTTTATTATAAAAGCAGAGAAGGGCACTGAGAGCTAGATTAATAACTGGGCATATGAGACTCAAGATCTGAAGTCTCAGGTGGATTTGTTATGGGCAGACGTTTACACTTACCATCAGGTGAACGTTTTGCTGGCCGCGTCTCTTTCTCCATAAAAAACAAAAAAAAAACAAAAGTATCATTTCTTTTGATTTTAAATGAACACTACGGAAATATCACCAAATTAATTTTATCGCGTTTCATTATCTACCTTATATTAAAACATAATTAAAATTCTATTACTTCAAATTTCGATAAATATTTAAAATATTAAAAACAAAAAATTCTAATACCTTAGCCAGATTTGTTGTCAACTCCCACTCTAGCAACACTGACGACAATAATACAAACAACGCTATTTCATGATTGAAATACAATCGATTAGGCATTCATTCAAATGTTCTTTAGAAGTATAAATTAATCAATGAATTAATTTTAAGAATTTTGAGTTTTTTCTGGAGTTTCCCGCAGGTCAGCCGGTAAATTATGGTTATAATGCTAAGTTAATCTTATAAAGCATACATGCAATCACGTCTTTTTTCCATATAAGAGGTAGGCGGAAACCACATTTATAGACCACTTTTCCCAACCGCAGGAAAAGTGACGAACGGGTGCGAACCACATCGTCGCCATTTTGGTACGAGCTGAAATTATTGCTCTGCATTTCGTTCCTACGAGTAACTGCCAACAGGCAGGCACTGTCGTGGTAGAGAGGAATGGAAAATGATTATGTAGGAAATGGACTTAGGGTAGGGAGAGGGAAGTTAGGAAATAAACTAAAAGGTGTTGGATACTACTATCTCGAAAGGAGCAGAGGAGCTATCCCGTATTTGCCGGACCAGGCAGCAAGGTTAATTAAAACACAAAAAGCTATTTCTGATAGTTTTTTTGAAAATTATTTTTATTAAGAGATTTGATAGAAATTTGCGACTATCCTAACACAAAGCAATCCTTCAGAATTTGGCTAGTGCAAGACTTTCAAAACTTGAAGTTTTTTAGTTCGGGGCAACTTAGCTATGAATCGACGAAGGTCATAGTTGAATAGAAATCGCTCAAAGAGCTTTTATGTATGACAGAGGAGCAATGGGAGCTAGTGTAATATGATGATATATGATACTTAAGAACTGACGTCTTACGTGGACGGGGGCAGTGTGATTCCACGCAGAAATACCCAAAAGGGTGACAAACCTTTGCTATGGGCAGACATTCCACTCACCATCAGACGTTTTGCTCAGCACGACACTTAATCCAAAAAAAAAATTAGGGCGATACTTTGTTGGTTTTTGAGGAGATTTTCCGTTTGAGAGAAGTCCGAACCCGTATATTTTCTCCATACTCTAGCATATTCTGCACGTGGAAAGGCAATAGAAAATTGAAAAAACCCAGTCGAATACTGCTTGAAGAACATGTTTTATTACATCTACAGTTAGATCGTTCACATAATGAAGAATATGGTAATGTGGTGTCAGTCGCCACACGCAGTCAGTTTTAAAGAAAGCTTTAGCAATAAAAGTATAAGTAAAAAAATGACAGGACTTCAAGTGTTAGCAATACTTTTTCTAAGTTTAGTTATTGAAATTAAATATTGCCCGATTAAATTAAATTTAAATGGTACTGTTGCTGCGCAAGGTGTACTATAGTAACGGCTCAGTTGGTGTAGCGGCTAAGCGATTGGCTTTTGTGCTACGGGTCTCGAGTTCGATTCTCTGCTCAGAACAAATACTTATATGACTACCGGAGTATTGTGTGTTCTGGAATGTAATAATAATAATTTTCGGCAATACGAAAGCGTTTTTTTTTCGCTTTCTTTGGCGCAATGGTTTTTAGGTAAAGCTCTGTACAGCAATCTGTGTATTGTAATCGCGTTAGGAATAGTGAAGAAACATAAATACGAAATAAACAAGGAGACCACTTCCTTCTTTTTTTAACATTATGTGACAGATAATCTATCTGTCATATAATGTTAAAAAAAGAAGGAAGCCTTCTTCTTCATCATCCGCCTGATAAAAGTCTACTGGTAGACATAAGTCTTTCCCAAGAAGAGATTTGCCATAATCACTACGCTTACGCCAAGCGGATTGGACACCGCAGCAGCAAACGCTTTGCGCTTTAGACGCAGGCGACCTTTACCGATCCGTGTATTTTTATATGAATACCGATACTCTTCGAAATAGTTATTCCACCGTCTGCCGGAAACCATAATATTTTCCAGGCATTTTACTCAGTTTACTCTTATGACACGCACGGGTTCAGATGTGGTGGCAGCTTTTCTTACGCCGTCAACACGGTAATGAGACATTATTATATGTTATCAGACATTTTTATGTATTAAATTAATATCAATAGAAATACTTTTCGAAAATACATCATAAAAAGCAATCAAGAAAAGCAAGTGTTATCGTAACTCAGTAACTGGTTTCGTGAATCTCCTTGACTTCCAGGCAGCGGCTATACTTAGTAACGTAAGTCAGAATGCCTAGCGTTGATTTGATACTCGTAAGTGACTATACGAGTGCATTACGCAAAATGAATTATAACGTTCACTCATGGCTAGTCTTAGCTTTATATATAAAAATATTTAGGTTAAAACAATTACTTTAATTTTAATAATCCTATTTCAATTTAAAGTTAAATTATTAAGTAGTTAAATTATTATATAGGTTTATTTTATGGTAGGTTTAATTTAGCGGCTCAAAGAAAGGGCCCGAGGTCAAAGACATGGAAAGATACCATCAACTTTTCGCAAACTTTATCAGCCCGTCTTTGTACATTTAGATTCACAAAGACGCCGAGCTACACTATATTTGCATATGTTTGCTACTCGAGAAAATTATGTACTTCGGTTTTTAGATAATGTTATCGTCCTGGAATAATAATGTCGTTAAATATATCGGCAATACTAAATCTTTATTTCGTATATATATTTTGCTTAAATAAACATCAAACGCATCCAGGAATCATATGTATTTTTCTACGATTTTTTTAAAATTTCATTAAGTCTTTATAACAACCAACTGAAAATGTAGATAGATGGATATTTGACAGGCACATCGGGAGAGTAAGAACACTTTAGTATCATTTTCTGACACTGGTATAGGAACTATAAAAGTTAATAGCGACGACATATTAAAAAAATGTATATTACTAAGTCTGGCGGTCTAGGCTTTATTCCACCAGTATTTATTATAAAATATGTTAATAGCCTTGCAGCACCTCCTCTGCATTATATTTAAAAATTCGCTTTCTGTCGAAGTGGTTCCTGCAGTTTGAAAATCTATTATTGAGTATTCCCGATTCCCAGGTTATATCTTTTTTCCAATATTTTTGAGAGAATACTACCCACATCCGGAAATATATGCTGCTCTCCAAACCTCTTTTGACGACAAAGCACATCAGATTTAATAAACCACAAAAACTTGCAAAAGAACAACGATTTCTACTAAGGATGGTTCGTTATTCAAATTAAAAAAAAACATCCTAATTCCAATAGAGAAAGGTAAGGTACTACTGTAATAATGTGTTGTTAATGAAAGAGATGTTGCTTCTTAGACGTCTTTAATTATACTCTTACATTAATTTAACAACAGTAATATAAATGTGTACACTACCATCGGCTTGGGATCCTATAATAAATAAAATTTAATCAAAAACCAAGTATACTACTGCAAGACTTCAAGACACAGTTAGCTCTTTTTGCGTAGATTGGACCGAAATAATAATAAAAAGCTGAATGGTCCTGGGAGTAGCTATGACATCAGGACATCTCTCACTTCTGTAAAATGCTCGAAACGTAGGATTATAAATAGTTAAACAATTAAACACTATAAAATCCGTCATATTCGTTTAATAAGACTTTTTTATTAAGACATTTTTATTTATCATACTTACAAAACATATACTTTCAATGACCATAAGGCCCAAAATGTCTTATATAGTTACTATTTGTTGGGATTCAAAAACTGTAATGTTATTTTTAACTTAATGTAAGTATCAAACGTTCCTTAAAAATTTAAAAATAAAATTACTAATATTAAGCAGCGTTACTACGAGTATTAACAAATACTTGAGATTGCTTAATTTCTAAAAAGCGAAAGTACGGGTCTGGTTGACACTAAAAAATTATTTATGTATTATTTTTATTCAAATATAGTCATCGCAGATTAATATTTATTATTAATTTAATTTTATTATCTAAAAGCTATTCATATCTTATTCACAATCATCAAGAAGTTCTTTTAGGCACTCAAGCGTAAACTTCGTTGAGGATTCAGGCTTTTCTCTTTTCAAGCACCATTAGGCTTTGGTGATATACAATGTAAATTTATGTTAATATCAAACAAACACATACTAATCTGTGAAACAATATTTTCAGTTACATTAAGTACTGTGCTGATTACTTTTTAAATTATTTTGAATAAAGAAGTTATTTACTTAAAATGTTATATATAATATAGGTAGGCTACTGGTAATAGGATTTCTATGCAAAAATCCTTCTCTGCCGTGAAGCAGTAGTGTGCAAATATTACTGTGTTTCTGTCTAAAGGGTACTGAGTGCTAGTGTAATTACAGGCATATGAGACTTGAGGACGGTTTTGTCAGGGTGGTGAGCGCACCAAATCGGGACAGGTTTTCGGTGAACCTTCAGGTAAACGTTTTGCTTGTTTCGTCACTTTCTCCTGTAAAAAACGGTAGGAGAAATATGTCCCAAATTTAAAATACTTCATTTATCACCCTTTTCGCTTGTGAGAATACCTAAATACTATTTTTTATGGTGATACGCTTTTAGAGTAAAGAAGTAGTTTAAAGTAAAAAAAATAATTAATGACTGTATTTTGCTGTGTTACACAATTTATATATCAAAGAAAAGTAATTGGTATAATTATTGGATTTGTAGTACTCGTGCCTCAAAAAAGCTCGAATTACCTCATAGCTTCAAAGATAACTGTTTCTTACATGACATATTTGCTATTTTGGTTCGTCTTTTTTTCTTACATGACACATTTGCTATTTTGATTCGTCTTTATTTAAAATAGCGTTTCACAGAAGCTTAGATTTTATTTTGTAGTGTTTGCTGACGCGACCTTAGTCGGAATAAAATACTAAACTACGGACTCTGCGTTAATGGTGCGGAACTTCGTATCCTTCACTTACAGAGCCCACGCTATGGACCGTAACAATTTATATGTTATATATAGGCCGTATGGATCGGAACACTTAATTTATTACATACCGATTGATGTGTTGTGGCAGTGTAAGAGAATCTGTTACGCTACATTTGCCCGTAAAAAGTAAAAAAAGTAAAGTTTCAGCCTATCAATGTCCCACTGCTGAAACAGGCCTCCTCTCATTTCTGAGAGGGTTTTGGAGCTAGGAAGAATCCGCCACGCTGCTCCAATGCGGGTTGGCGGACTACACATGTCTTCGAAATATTTTTTATTTCTCAGACATGCTGGTTTCCTCACGATGTTTTCCTTCACCGCCTAGCACGTGCGTAAATCAGCACTTAAAATTGCAATGGACAATTTTAGTTGTGCTGGCACCGGCGCTCGAACCCAAGTCACTCGCATACTATTTAATTGATAAAATTATCATCTTAGAAATGCCAGACCAAAAATACTGTAGATTAGACTGTCTAAGGTCCGAGATGTAAGATATTGCGATCGTGGATCTGAATGGCAATGCAGATTACGGTAAACCTTAATTAAATGGTTTTTCACGTACCTTTCATTTTAATACTCGTACCATGTAATTTATTTGAAATTGAGCATAATGATACTATTGATATTACTAATGATACTATTGATTGGTATGGGGTAGGCTATGTTCAACAGTTGACTATGATAAGCTGTATAGATGATGATGATGATGATAAGTGTAATAAATTGAGAATCAAAATATATTAACTATTTAAATGTGTAATGAAATAACTGTAAATAATTTATAGCAGACTATAAAGACCGTTAGTACATTAGTGTAAATAATTCTGTCCATCTGAAATAATTTACTTTTTACTTAAGATCTGCACGGTTTTGTGGGAAGTCGATGGATGCAGGTGGCTTAGGAGCGTGTTTTTAGGCAATCGTTGGGGGAGGCATATGTTCAACAGTGTACTATGATAGGCTGAAATGATGAAGTACTAACATTCATTTATAATTTTCATAATCTATCTATTTTTTCCCTTTTTATGAAGAAACAATAAAGCTATTTTTAATAATCTAGATTTCTGAATTTAATTACAAGCAATATCGGAAATATCTCGTAGAAGATTAAATTAGCATTTTTTTTATTAATAAGCTGGCATAATGCGACAAGCCAGCGGCAAGCTAGCATATTAACCTGTTACGGTTTCTAGTATCGACAAAAATAATAGTAGTGTTTTAACTAACTTCGTTAAACTGTATTATTTAGATCTTCTGTTTAAACGATCAAATTTTAAATCATTATTTAAAAAAATATTTTAGGTAGGTGCTATCGCAGTGTCAGTAATTCTGCCGTAAAACATCACTGTGTTTCGATTTGATGGACGGAAGTATGACATCCATGAGATTCACCGAAAAATCAAACGGGGTCGGAAAATCAAAAAAAATCAAAATGTTAAAAGTGATGCCTTAACTATGTTGACAATTTCTCCGAGCTCCAAAATAAAGACGTAGAACTAATAACTATTGGGGAAGATCTGTTAGATCTTGAGTGGCAACCTTAGAGCTTATACCCAGTACAGAAAGGTTGATTGGTAGCTTCGGATCATGTTTTGTGGCAATTTTCTTTAAAACTATACATTGCACTAGGTTTTCCCCTGTTTTCCCCATTGTACAGAGCATTGTACAGAGATGCACAACACAACCAAACACGAAAATCAACAACTTGTGTTTTATACAAATGTTGGATCCGATTCTCGATTCGATTTCAGGATCCGCGACATAGGAGACATATACTCTGTCAATTAGGTCACGCGTCGTCAAAATAGTTTTTTGTCGCAATTGACTTACGATGTACTGCAATTATAATGATGATGAAATAAATACTAAGACGTATTCTCTCACTTAATTGTTTCCTGTTCTTCTCATTTGGGACAAAATGACGCGAAAACTCGTATTACAGTAGACATATTAATCACGTCATTTTATTAGCGTGTGTTCTTAGTTTTCATAGTAGGGATAAATCCGTTTAACCTTAAGTAACTGTGTCTAAATTACCTTCACCATAAGTGAGCAAGGCTGAAGAGGCAAGGAAAAGTTCAAAAGAAAAATGTGACCTATGAGGACGCAACATAGTTTTTTTATGAAGGATATATTTCACTGCTTCATTAAAATTACCCCCACTTTTTAATACAGCACTTCAAGAGTTATAATTACGTAACCTAGTTTTTAGTACGAATAGTTCGTACCTGTACTAGGTAACGTATTCATAGCTCCGTTATACAACTTTCTGGAAATCATTTAACGAGTAAAATAAGAATATTTTGAACATAATCAGCTACTGACGACTTTTTTATGGTAGATAGTGACGAGTTTGGCAAATCGTTCACCTGATGGTAAATGCAACATCTGCTAATAAATGTGATGTCCTCTTGGCTGTTTTTTGACCTCGGCGACAACTACCGAATACTGTCGGAACTTATCAACTGCACAGAGATATTATAGTGTATGCGCAAACACTGTGGCACTCACTCGTCCCTACCTACCCGTGCCCGATGTAACGCCATGTGATAAGATCTGAGGTAGGCTAGGATGCAGTGTTAGAGACACAAGGAGAATCAAAACACAACCAGACCCGAAAACCAACAAATTGTGTTTTTGCTTAAATGTTGGCTACTGCTAGGAGTCAGTAACTTAAACCACCCAGAATTTTTCTGTGGGCGCTACAATCTGCTTGTCACCCTGAGACATCAGTTAATTTGTCACATTTGCCCAGTAATTACACTAACTAAAAATTCCCTTCAGGTCAGAACACAGTAATGTTCGCTCACTACTGCTTGAAGGCAGACTAAAATTGACTGTAGCATTGAATTAGAATACTATCACCAAACTTAGTATTGACAAGCTTATAAATCAATATCGCCCGAAATATGAACAATTATAACAACTAAAGTGTCCGAGAAATTATAACCACCATAAAAGTGATCAGTGTATTTTCTGAATCATTAAATATGTCTTTAGTAACATGACCCCTAAAACAACAAAGAAGTTTGGCGTAATAAAAGGCCAGAGAGAAGTGAGAAATGAGATTATAAAATAAGCACACGAAAATGTACTTTTGTGACATATTTAATGTCTGCCGGCGTCAATTGTAGACTTTTGTAACACTGTTCATATTGATTTGATAATGCATTGAAATTATTTCTGGATATTTGGATGTTGGGTTTCATATAAAATTTATAAAATAACTAGCTAAAGTCCGCAACTACGTCCGCGTGGATTAAGGCCTTTTTAAATTACCGTGGGGACTCTTTGATTTTCGGTAGTAAAAAGTATTTATAATATTAGTATGGATTTGATGAAACAAATGAAAGGCTACAACTTGAGTCGAGCAAATGATTTAATTAATTTAACAAATTGATTTAATTGTTTAAAAATAGTCCGCTTTATGGTAGCTCAGGGACTAGGCGCTCGCTTTTAATTTCATAGTACGCGAGTGACCTGGGTTCGATTCCCGGTGCCGGCACCACTAAAATTGTTAATTGCAATTTTAGGTGCTGATATACCACGTGCTCGGCGGTGAAGGAAAATATTGTGAGGATACCAACATGTCTGAGAAATTGAAAAAAATATTTTGAAGACGGGTGCAGTCCGCCAACCCGCATTGGAACAGCGTGGCGGATTCTTCCTAGCTCCAGAACCCTCTCAGAAATGAGAGGAAGCCTGTGCTCAGCAGTAGGACATTCATAGGCCTAAACTGTACTTTTTACTTTTATGGATTTTACTTTCTTAATATATTTGATTGATATAATTTACTATGAAGTAAGCGTTAAAGTATTTGTGGAATATAGAAATGATCTCTCTTTACGTCTCCACATAAAAGTAAAGACACAATTGCACGTCTACGCCCGAGCAATGGCGTTGAGATTGCCTGTACAATTGAACGTGCCTTGAATAATTTAATGTTGCTTTTTCTTTCACGTACGAAGTATGATGTCTTTAAATGAAAAAATACGTACGTGACGCAGTTCAGTATGGTGTTTCACATTTCATAATTTAAAAATTTATGTACGTTCTTTAACGTAAATTATTAGGTAAATGTTTTATATGTCTAAGAAAATTTAGGCTGCGGTGAATATTTTTTAAGTTTACGTTTTGCGTGTTATGTTTTTTTATTTTTATAATGTATTGCAAAGCAGAATAATCAAAGACTTCTCAGTTAGAAATCAACAATGTCATCACGTAAATAATTTTAATTTATTAAATTCAAATAATTACTAAATTTCTGATTTAGTTTAGTATACTTTATTAAAAATATTTTACAAACAATAATAGCATAACGTTTTATACTGCCTTTTCGTTGCGGCTTTTTCAAATTCAAATTCTATTTCTTTATTGCATTTATGAGTAAAAATATGTAATGTGATAATAAGCATAATTTTCACCTGATGATAGGTGCAACGTCTGCCTATAACAAATGCTGTCACCCCGAACATTTAGCAGTTGAGAACTCAGTTCTTAAGTCCCATATGCCCCGTAATTACACTACCTCTTCTCTTCTTAGTACCCTTTAGTCCAAAACACAGTAATAAGTGCACACTACAACATGTTTGCAGATGCTATCTAAACAGGGGTGGTATCTACTTAAACAGATTCCTGCATAGGAATCCTTCCACCAGTAAAATCCTACCATGTGAAAATACTCTCCATTACTACGAGTAGAAAGGACAATAAAATAATGATAGAACGATAACAAATACAATTAATTAAAGTTTAATTAAAAAACATAGTAAATTTACGATAATTACAGATATTCTACAATATTTAATACACTTGCTCTCATTAAGCCCTTTGACTAAATGAGAGCAAGTGCTAATTGAGTTGAGAAAAGCTGACATCACTGGGCATCTTTGTCCATTACACATTAGGTATTAAATTATTGAATATACTTTAACAAGATTGTTACCTTTTTTATGCATATTCATCAAAGAAGATGCCTTTGGTAAAAATTTCTGAGAAAAACATGTAAGCATTATGGTAACATATAAATGCTATCATTCAAATGTTTGCCTACATGATAAGGGCAGCCAGCAGAATCATCGAGATGTGAGTAAATATTTAAAGAGTGATACATGGGTGGCTGGCCAAAAGAAGTATCGTCAAAAATGGTACACACGGGTACTCTCAGAAGCGCACCACCAACTAATTGTATTATTTAGTTAATGAGAATTAAAAGTTTAAATAAATTACCTTCAGTAGCATATGAAATTCCAGTTTGTATATCTGTTAAAGAAACAGCTGGCATAATACTGCCCTATCAGGGTTTTAAACTATAACAACATACTAGAACATTATAAATGAGGAGTCCTATGAATCCTTAAACTAAAAAAAAATCGGTTAGAAGCTATTTCAGAATAGCCAGCATTCAAAGCTCTATTGTTTTAGGTAATACAATTTAATACCGTATAAGAGGTGCATTGTCTGTTGGAATCTCGTTGTCTATGTATGCCAACAATATTTATGTATATACGATCAAAATAACAGTATTTTGAAGGTATATTCGTAGTCCAATGTAACATCAAAAATTAAACAAATCCGACGAGGAACGTTAATTCTTGAAAAATATTATTAAAGTTTACCTTTTACTAAATTTTTCATAATGCTTGAAAACAATTTCGAAAACAAATAAAAAAGATGAAAGCTTTTTATCAGTAATTTAATTGAATAATTTTTTGATCAGTAATATATTGATAATATTTCTCACAATTCCATGCAACAACGCCATCTATTAAAACTAAATCTATATAAAAATTATTATTATTATTATTATATCATATTGCCCTTGCGCGTTATTTCGGGACTTCTGCGAGAAGGCTTAGTGGGTAAAATGAATTTACATTGTTATTTATCATGAACGCTAACTTTATCGATCTTGTTGCATTTCTGTTGTCATTGATGGTCGTGTCCACCGGGACCATGGGTAGAACCCGAAATATTTATGTCTGGCTTATGTGAGAGGATACGACGCCATATGACAGATGCTACATTTTTACGAAACACGATAATTTCCGAATTATGTCGGAAGCTATCAACTGCGTATCATTGTAGTGCTACAAGTTTACACGCAAACACAGTGCACTCACTCGTCCTAATCCTATCCGCGCACATGCGACAATATCGGAGGTAGACTAGGAAGCAGTGTCAGACATGGAAACAATCATAACAAAGCCAGACTGTAACATTTTGCACAATTTTCGCTTCTGCTGGACTTAACTTAACTGACTTTAACCCTAGACCAGCGGCGGAGAAGTCAAGTGCTTTAACCACTAGGACACGCGTTCATCGTCGTAACATATGTGTATATAATTAGATGAGATAGTAGATTATATTAAGCCGTCAAGCACGCCGTAAAAACATATAATAAGAGGATTCGGTTGTGTCAAGTACTTGGTTTAAAATACAATGGTTTTCTTCTTTTTGTCAGTTTTCTATAATTTTTTTTCATTGTTCAAGTGGAAAATAATAATCAAATTCATATTCATTCAATAATCAAAGGGAAACGTCTGAGAAACACAATACATTTCATCGACATATAAAGCTCGCCAAATCACTATAAAGCATCATAGGTAACAGAAGGCCTATGCTCAAGAACTTGATATAAAGGCTCTTTACAAAAAACTAATTTATAATGAGCAAGCAAAGGAGTCAAGTGCGAGTTAATACATACGTCATTCTTTATCTTTGGGCTTAAGTGCGAGTGAAAGCTTGCATATTTTCAGATTATGTAGTATGTGTAGTAGGAGTATATATAAATGTGCGTCACACATTTAAATAACAAAAATTAAAGAAACTTGGTTAATCTGATTTATCCAAAATTTGGCTTGCGCAATAAGTCATGATTGTTTTAAAGAAAACAGTATATTTTATGGGTGTTTTTTTAATTAGTTATAAGTTGGTAAAGATTTTGATCCACTATTCCTGTAGGAAATGCTAGCACACGCTTCGAGAAATCGCTACGATCGCACTGTACGGTTTTATTTATTTATTTATTTAACTTCATATGTGTATATGTATATAGGCGGACTGTAAAACGCACACCGCACACTTAAACCGCACAGTTAAACGTACGCCTTATTATGACTACACACGTCACGACATTACTGTATAGTTTTTAATTTCATTCCATGATGCCATCGACAGACGACGCATCAGAAGTTGTTGGATTATTATTAGCTATAAAAAGGACAGAAAAACGAAAAAGCGAAAACATCGTAAGATCTTGTGTAAATATTGGAACTTATTGCCTCGTCAATGTATTATAAGAATTGAAGATTTCATAACAATTGACATAACTTTTTAAGAATGGATGATCATACTTTCACTTGCTTGCATATTATCAATTAACTTCATATAAGCTGGTGGTCTTATTCATAAAAAACATTGAATTATTATAAAGCTAATTAGTACTTATTATAACGTATTATAAAATTCCGCTATGGGATACTTAAACATGGTTATGTTGTGGTCCTAATCATATTTCATATCGTCATAGGTGAAATATCTGTGAATCATTATATAATTGGCTGCAATGCATCTGTCAAAAATAAGTAAAGTCTTTGTAACATAGCTATAAAGCTTCTATATTTTTTATGAATAAGACCGTAAGCATTTTAATTGTCTTCTATATATTTTAAATAACTGTTCTAACCATTCGCGGCTACTCGAAGAAGTCATTTTTTTATACACAATTTCACAAGCCAGCGGGTATGACGGACGAAACTGAACGGGCTTGTACATACACGTTACGATTAAACTGCACAGTTTCATTCGATTGCGATTTATCAATTCAAAATTTGTTATTGCTCCGTTTGACGGTACAGCTCAAAAAAATAGTACAAACCGTACAGTTTTCTCACACACACGACACGCTTTAATAGTACAGTTAGATCGTAGCGATTTCTCATAGCGTGTTTGACCTGCATTACAAACTTGGCCTGCATAACAAACTCGGGAAAAGCATGTCCTGTAGTTAACTGTTTGGAGGCGGACGATGTCAATGATTATTTTTCAAGTCACTTTAACTAGCATTTAATTACAGTATATTTAACTAACAAAAGTCCATTAGAAAGAAGAATACTAGTAATGTGCAATGGCTTCTTCAAGAATAAAGTCGGTGCGTACAATACCTTGGTCACCTCTTACGACACCTCGCTAGGAAAGAAGTAGGTGCTATTCCACTCTGTCGGACACCTACCGGCTATGTGGCAATGTAAGAAAATCTACCACCCTATATAATTCCTTGGCCGGAATAACCATTCGTCTACGTAAGGGTCTACATCCAGATAATACATACTAGATACTTTCTAATTCTAAATTCTGTAATATTCTTTATACTTTGTACAAAATCCTACAAGAGTTCGATAATCCGTCGGTCATGCGTGGCGATTGATCTTTGTTTATGCAAATGCTCTGCTCTCTCTCTCTCTCTTCTTGGGAGAGGCTTACGACTAGTAGTGGACTACTAAGAGGGTTACGACGACGATTCTATGTTGTAACCATACTAATATTAAAATTATTAATACGAAAGTAACTCTCTCTCCATGTCCCTCTGTCTGTTTGTTACCTTTTCACGACCCAATCATTGAACCGATCTTGACAAAATTAGCGCAGAGATAGCTTGCGTCCTGGAGACGGACATATGATACTATTGATCCCGGAAAATCAAATAGTTCCCACGGGATATTGAAAATACCTTTATCCACGCGGATGAAGTCGCAGGCATCAGCTAGTTTATAATAAACGTCAAATTATACGACAAAGTTTCTTTAAATCTTTACAACACTACATAAAGTGTTTTAATTTTCTAATTATATTACGTAATTTTTAACGTTTTATTTCATTAGTGTTATCATTTAGTTTATGGGAAACTTACGGAACAGAAATTATTATGTTATAAATAAGGTAATTAATTAGTTTTAAAAATAACCACGTTATTATGATCCTAGCATAATTGATGTTTTCTTTTAGATGGAAGTAATGATTTTTCGAATAAGTCGAAAATCTTGTGATAAGTGCCATGTTTGTCTATAACAGTTTGGGGTTTTCGTTTAGCACATCGGTTCTTAAGTTTCATATTACCTGTATTGAGTGTTCTTGAAACCCAAATATAGTTAAGTATGCTCACCACTGTTACACAGTAGCTCTGTAGTCTATTCAGTCGGATTCCTGCACAGGAACCCTACAATAATTACTGTTTGTGTACTAATCAGCCATGGTTATAATGCTAACAAATCACATTCTAAGAACAAATAATAAATAGTATTAAAAAGATTTCTTTATTACTGAATTTACTAATCTAGACAATACATTTCCATCATTATTATTTTCAATAAAACCAGTCGCGAATACTAAAGGAAATATAATATAGAAGTTATAATTTTATTGAAAAGACACTTGTAAAAATCAAGTCGACAACGAAGTGAAAGCTAACATATCCGTCTATAATAGTATATTATAAAGAAGTTTATATTTGTACAAATAAAATAAGAATAATTATATAGATCCATATTCATATAGATCCCAACCAGATGAGAACTACAAAAATAATCCGGATAATAATAAAATCAGAAAGAAAGACGACTATTCTCAGAAAATTTGTTCTTTTATTATGAATATTAAACATTTATTATGACAGAAAGAATGAACTAAAATAATGTATCTAAATATCAGTGATTAAACATACCCCGAGAAAGGATTTTTCTGAGAAGATAGGGATAAAAGAAATTCTTCAAATGTATAGTCCGTAACCGACGTTTGACCAGAGTCCTAGAACACTAACTACAGTTACCTTTAACTAATTAATTATTAATAATGTATAATAATAATAATGTCGGACGCTGTCAATTGGGCAGGAGATTTATAGTGCTACAAGTGTACGCGCAAATACAGTGGCAGTCGCTCGTCCCAACCTATCCGTGCCAGATGTAATGTTCTTGCGAAAATATCGGTAGTAGGCTATATTTTAGTGCCAGGGACAAGGGGACAGTCACAACACACTCAGACCCGAAAATAAACAATTTGTGTTTTTGCACAAATGTTGGCTCCGAATGAGATTCGAACCCAGCACCTGTGGAGTGGAGTGTAACTTAAGTACTTAAGTCACTGAGCCAAGCGTTTGTCTTAAATCTACGTAGAAGTCCTTATGTAAGCATCAATGAACCGTCGAACAATGCATACGATTGGAAGAGCTTGCATTATATTAATATAAAAAGGAACAGATATGTTGTATCCCTTTGCATTTTTTATAGGATCTACCATGGGGAGTGTTCCGAAAATTGTTCGGATTAATTCCAGTCGCTGATTTTCACCATCGCACATTGTGGCACAGCGCAAAATTCCATCGTCACCACCTTAATGATTGACATTCCAGCACAGTGCGTTTTTCGCGCAATTTTCTAACACGGACAAGCACTTTATGGAATCTGCTGCCGCCAGCGGTTTTTCCGGACCGATACGACTTAGGGACCTTCAAGAAAAGAGCCTATTCCTTTCTCAAAGGCCGGCAACGCATCTGCTATTCCTCTGGTATTGTAGATGTTCATGGGTGGCGGTGATCACTTACCATCAGGTGAGCCGCTTGCTCGTTTGCTTACATAAAAAAAGTAACAACCTAGAATGATTGTCCCACTGTTGAGCACAGACCTCTAATGCGAATGCCCGTTACCTTAGTTACCATTACTCAATTTTTTTTTATTAATTATATTAACGTTCGTCGCATTTTAACATTACTACCAAATATTCTGAAGAGGTGAAGGTCTGTCCTCTCATTCAGTACTTTGTTCATGCTTTCTATATATGGTATGGAGGTCATCTTTTTTTTTATTACTTTTTCAATTATCTTAAACGTTTTTTACTTAGTATTTTGAGAACAGAAAAAAAAAACAAAAAAAAAAAGAAACTATGAAAACATGTAATTCACTAATCAGTTATATAAGTTATGCTAATTAATGGTGGGCGTCAGTCTTAGTCTGACAGCCGTCCCGGTGATATATGAGTTATCTAACCAAGATAACCAATATAAAAAACGAATACTACAGTGCAGTGTTTGTCTTTTTAATTGGTTATCTTTCATATTAGCTTTTTAATTGACTTCTAGTACATCTATATTTAAAAAAGCCAGGATGTGGTCACGACAAAAGCCATCTAAGGTAACGTGCGATCGCCACTGTCTAAATATGATCTCTTTAGTTATGTGTACATACTGGATATTTTCACTTCGACGACCATTAGCTATTGAATCTGAAAGAAAATGGTATTTTTTGATATTGGAAACATTCTATCAAAAAATCTATTAAAAGTATTTTTCTTATGATTTGACTTATGATGATGCCTGGTACGTTTACTATGTACCGTCGCAACAAAGAAACCGCGAAAGTGGGATTTTGAAATCACTGCTAAGGATTTACTCCAATAAAACAATGTTTCACCTGGTGCATGATGTATGTATTCAATATGAACCTCTTATACTATTTACAATGACTCTTTATACCGCTATGTATTAATATCACATTGCCATCTGTTGAAGAATTCAAAAACTACATACATTCGACGTTTAAATAACATAGTGACGTAAGTGTTTTGAAATAAACAAAAAACTAAAACAGACATTCGTCTTTTAAATAACATTGACACATAAAAATACATTCCGCCCACCTAGAACAACCTTTTTGTTCTAAATAACAATATAAATAATCCATTAGACAGATGCTCCCAATAACATAAAATAAAAAATTAACAAAGTTATTATAATTATTACCTATAATAACAACAAAACTAAATTAAAAACAATAATGTTAACACACACAAATATTACATTTTAGTCAGTTAAAGGTAATACACAAATTTTATTGGTCGGTCGCTTTATTATAGAATTTTTTGTTTGTAATGAAACAACACGTGTGATTCTGCCCGGACTCGGATGTTGGGCAACAACTCTACCATACATCCACCTACCAGGTGGTAAGTCATCTTCCCTTACGATCACGATATCGCCTACATTAGGTTCAGCAGTCTTAGATTTCCATTTATATATTCAAAAAACCGTCGCAGATATTCTCCCGACCACCTACGCCAAAAATCTTGCAGCATTTTCTGAGTATGCTGCAATCTACGTAATGAACTTACATTGGCGTTTTCGAAATTACGATCAGGTGCCACTAAAGGGGGTTCTCCTATAAGAAAATGACCTGGTGTTAGTACATTCACAGAATCGCTGTCATCGCTTAACCTGGATAGCAGCCGCGAATTGAGACATGCTTCTATTTGCGCTAACACTGTAAACATTTCTTCATACGTAAGTGTCGAATTTCCTATAATTCGTTTCAGGTGGAACTTTACTGATTTGGCTACTTCTTTTAATATGTTGGACTTTACATAATGTGATAAATGTTTAAGTTCTTTGGCCGAACACAAAATTTGTGCCGTTGTCACTCCATATATCTTGGCAATGGCCTCTTCGCGCTACAAACCGTTTAAAAGCTTGCAAAAACCCTTCACTTGTTAGATCGACTAATACTTCTTAGTGTGTTGCTCTTGTTGCCATGCATACAAATAAGCATATATAGCTCTTATAAGAGCGTTGACCTCTCCCCTTGGAGACTCTTAACTAGATAGGCCCTGCATAATCGACTCCACTGGATTTAAATGGTCTAGTTGGATTAACTCGCACTGCTGGTAGCTGACCCATTAACTGTCTTTTTGTTATCGCACTATTTTTTACGCACGTTACACATTTTTGTACACAAGATTTAACTAACCGTTTTAGCCCAAATATCCAATAAGTAGTATTTAAAACTTTTATCATTGACTATCATCGACTCTGCCGTGCAGCGTTTTAAGATGAACAGCAGATATAATTAATTCAGTCAGGTTTTCTTCCTTGGGCATAATAATTGGGTGCTTTTGTGAACTTGGTAACGTTGACTGATCTAGGCGACCGCCCACCCTGACAATATGTCGCTCGTCCAATAACGGATTGAGTGATTGCAGCTTGCTCCTTTTGCTGATAGTGTTCTTATTTTCTAAGTTAATTATCTCTTCATTGAAGTGATGTTCTTGGCACAATCTTTTAAAACCTTCTAATGATTCTCGCAACTCTTCGCTAGTGAAATAATTGAAATAATGTCGGCTTGAAGACTTTCTCAATCCAAGAAAACGCCTTCCCCATGCCACCGTTCTTATTAACCTAGACAAAGTCGAATATCTATTCCAGATGGGCTCTTCAACTAACGCACAATGAACTCTTACTACTTCCAGCTCGGTTTTCAGGTTCTTTGGTTTTTCATTAAGAATAATATTATTGTGAATAAATTTAGGACCATTTATCCACAAGTTACATGTAATTAGTTCAGATGGACTTAGTCCTCGTGAAGCAATATCTGCAGGGTTCTGAGCAGAGCGTACGTGAGACCATTGATTCGAGTCCACTGCTGTCAAGATTTTCGATACTCTGTTGGCAACGAATACTTTCCAGGAACTTGGATGTCTACTCAACCATGCCAGAACTACAGTCGAGTCAGTCCAAGCGTGCCATTTAAATTTACTGATCTTCAAGACACTTCCTACTTCTGTCATTAGTCTGCTGAGGAGTACAGCTCCGCACAATTCTAGCCTCGGTACAGATACTTGGTTGATGGGTGCTACCTTGGCTTTAGCCGTAACGAGTGAAACATTAATGTTGCCTGAGGAGTCAATCACACCAAGATAGATTACAGCTGCGTAGGCCGCTTAAGAAGCATCACAAAAAAACCATGCAACTCTACCTGAATGTTGCTTGTTTTAGTGCATAACCATCGCGGAATTTTGAAGCTAGATAAGCGTTGGAGTTTACGTTTATAATTATTCCATTCCATTGCTAATTTGTGTGGTACATCCTGATCCCAATCTATACCTAAAAGCCAAAGCTTTTGTATCATGATCTTAGCTAATATGACACTAGGTGCCACCCATCCTCGTGGATCAAACAAACGAGATATATCAGAAATTATTGTTCTTTTTGTTACTGATTCCTTCGGCTCTAGTAAAGCTACAGTGTATTGGAAGACATCGGTGCTGCGGTTCCATGTAAGTCCTAATATTTTTAGAATTTTATCCATTTTTACACGTAACCCTTTACATCCTTCCTCATTTCCTATCTTTCCACCATCTGTTTTGGCTATTTCCTGTAAGAAATCATTGTTATTGCTTGTCCACATTTGCAATTCGAATCCAGCTCCTTTTAGTATTTCATTTATATCTTTGTACATTTGAACCCCCTCCACCACATCTTCACAACTGGTAATCAGACCATCCACGTAGAAATCATTTAATATTATAGGACAAGCGCGTTGAAATTTTAGGTTATCAATCTGGTCACGAGCCGCTTGTTACAAAGACCTTATGGCGAAATATGGCGCACAAGCGGTGCCAAAAGTAACTCGCAGTATGCGGTAGGCGATGATTTCAGACGATGATTCATCGCGCCATAACAACCTTTGATAATCCACATCTGACGAATTTACTTTAATCTGCCGATACATTTTCACAATATCAGCTGAAATACAAATATGCGGTATTCTCCAGCGTAATAAAATATATCTGAGATCAGCTTGTAGTGTAGGACCCGTCATTAACGTATCGTTCAATGACACTCCGATTTTTCCTTTACAAGACGCATCAAATACCACTCTGATCTTTGTAGTATCTTTATCATTTCTTACGACAGCGTGATGCGGCAGGTTTTATTCTTTACATCTGGCTCTGGCACCTTCTCTATATGGTTCATTTGCAAATATTCCTTTATTTTATAACACCATTATATTTAGTTTTCAACTCTTCATTTTTCTCTAACATTCTTTCTAATGAATATAATCTTTTTACAGCTGTATCCCTAGAATTACCGTATTTACAGCTCGGATCTTCGTTTTTAAAAGGTAAGTTAACTACAAACCTACCATCGTTATCGCGTTGCGTTGTTTTGGTGTAAAATTCTTCGCAATTTAACTCCTCTTCCGTTAATAAAGGCTTGAGTTTGGTTTCTGACTCATATTCCCAAAACTTTTTGAGCATATCATCATCGTCAAAGCGTGAATGGAATACGACTGTATTCGATGAAGGTGTGGCTGAACATTTTATACTCCCTGACAATATCCAACCCAATGCAGTGGATTGAGCTACTATCGAGCCATGAGGACCCTTCTGTATCCCTTCTCGTAAAACTTGACAATAGACTTCTGCACCTAAAATAAGATCTATTTTATTCGGTTTGTTATAACCTGGATCTGCTAAATCCATTCCTCTGATTTCCACCCATTCCCCTGAGGGATCTGCTTAACTGGTAAGAGCGCTGTGATTACCTTTAAGACATATGCCTTCACTGAAATCACGAATCTTGGATCAATTCTGGATCTGATTTCCAAAGTAACCATTGCCTTAGAGACTAAATTACGATTTCCACCTACTCCTGAAATTTCTCCTTTCATAGGAGTTTTCTTGAGTCCTAAATACTGCACGGCCGCTTCCGTCACAAACGAGGCTTGCGAACCTTGGTCCAAAAGGCTTCGTAAGACTTAATTTTTCCCATTTTTTGCCTTGACTTGAATAAGAACAGTGGCTAGTAAAACCTGATCGTAAGTCCTACCTGCTGTAAAACATGAGAATATTTGCGACTTGATTGCATGAGACGGACTGCCACTTGAGTTGTTAATATCATCCTGATTATTAGCAACAGAGCTTGGGATCACACTACTCTCCGGGTGTAGTAATGTGTGGTGTGTGACGTTTTTTACATTTATTACACCTACCCGAATTTTCGCAATATTTTGCTGAAAGAGTGTTGCCCAAACAATTGTAACATAAATGTCATTCCCGCACAAAATCACGTCGTGAATTAACACTTTCCTTTATAAATTTATTACATGAGCTTAATTTATGTTCTTCTGAACAAAATGTACACTTAATATTAATTACATGTAATACTCTAGGTTTTGGAAGAAACTGTTTTGAAATACCTAACACATTTGGTTTTGTTGGCTCTGAAGCTTCTAAGCCTCGAGCTCTGTCAAGAAGAAATTCTTTAAATTCATTAAATGTTGCCAATATGTCTATAGAACTGTTACTATTTAAGTGACAACATATAAATTACAATAGTACCCAATAATAATACATTCGAGTAAGGAATTAAACTGCACTATGCACCCAACAGCGCATGGTGGCGATGGGCTCACCACCTATCACATCAAGTGCATTATATTGTTTTGGTGAAACGTGGGTTGTGGCAATCATCTGTTTTCGCAGTGAGTGCCCAGTCTCTGACTACCCCTTATGGGATACAGTCGTGATCTTATGTATGTATGTATCCCAATGAGAAACATTTACGTTAACGTTACGTTAACCTAAGTTTGACAAACCATTCAAGCAGTCACAAGATGTATTAACTAAATTTTTCAAATATTATTATGTGCTGACTCGTGAGAAGCATTTCCTAGACAGAAAAGTCTCCTCAGGATATTCTTTACCAAATATTTCTTATTATCATACCGAGATGCTTTTTCATAGTTCAATTCTGATATTGGAATTTGCCGCAATAATTGTTCAGCTTCACCTGTTAGATAACCTTTAAGGTAATGCATTTTTTGCACGTTGTCTAACGTTTCGGTATTGTGAACTAACGATGCAAACAAATCTCGAAACGCGATCCACTCAAGATAGTCTACCGAGAATGTCGGTATTAAAATTTTAGGCAACTTTACTTCTGAAGTTGAAGCTTTACTACTCTCCACATTCTTAGATTTATATTCTTAGATTTATATTATTATTACAGTATTTTCTGCTTTGAAACTGTCAAGAATTGTCAATAACTCAAGTTTGTAATCCCTGTAGCATTCTTCACCCGTTTCATAAACATTATTAGTATAATATGAACTAGACCTAAATTCTCTAGACTCAGTTTCCACAATCATTCTCTCATGTGTTTTATTAAACTGTTGCCACAACTCATCCAAATTTGACAATCTAATTTCTATATATGGACGCGTAATTCTTTCCTTTGGTGATTTTTTAAAGTTCTTTTTAGCTTTCGAAATTCTTTTTCCTATTATCTTGTAATATGACTAGCCCTTCCATTTTTTTTAAATATAGTAGACAATTATTTTCAAAGTCCACTGAATAAAAATTTAAAATTTTACAAGTGTTTCAGATTATCACTTATTACCCTAAATTTTACAAGTCTTAATTTTTTAAGTCCAAACCACGACTAATAACTTTTTTAAGTAATTTTGTCTCTGTATTCAGTGTTTAGTTTCACTAATCACTTTAATGGAACGTACTCACAGTTTATACACCACAATAACCTTCTCTTTGTTCCTTGGCTGCAACTAGTTTCCTTGATTTGCCGTCACTTCCAAAGAGCGCTAATTTCACAACACCGCCGTCTTGACTATTCGTCCCGATATGGCAAACCGCTTGCCAAGGATACGAAGGGTTTGCTCCGCCTTGCTGATATGATGACCACCATTTTCACTAATATCCAGCTCGAAGGACCAAATGGTACGTTTACTATGTACCGTCGCAACATAGAAACCGCGAAAGTGGGATTTTGAAATCACTGCTAAGGATTTACTCCAATAAAACAATGTTTCACCTGGTGCATGATGTATGTATTCAATATGAACCTCTTATACTATTTACAATGACTCTTTATACCGCGATGTATTAATATCACATTGCCATCTGTTGAAGAAAACAAAAACTACATACATTCGACGTTTAAATAACTTAATGACGTAAATGTTTTGAAATAAACAAAAAACTAAAACAGATATTCGTCTTTTAAATAACATTGACACATAAAAATGGCAATTGTACAATGCCAGAGTTGAAAAGATTTGTATATCTATTTTTATTAGATGTAAATAAAAATTATTCTATTGTATGGTGATTTTCTGAAGAAAAATTACATAAAACTTAATAATAAACATAATGCCTTTTTTCACAAGATTTTATTTAACATGCTTTCTTCGCATATGTCTTTCTGTTTCAGATCTTGTAAGTCCATTTTGACCTAATTTCCGATGTTTGATTGAACTAAAATTTGGCAAATCTATGTAGATTTGGTGACAATATAGTAATACGAGACCATGTAGCTGGTCTGAAGATAATAAAATAAGTACCACCGAACCAGCAGCATTTAAAGTCCACTGCTGGACATTAAAATTAAAACTTATTATTGAAGAAAGTGACGAGACGAGCTAATCGTTTCGCTGGTGATAAGTGCACCGTCTGCCCATAATAAATGCTGTTTCACCCAGAAAATACCCGTGGGGCACCACATTAGTTCTAAGTCTCATATGGTCTCGTAATACATTCCTACATTTGAATTCAATTTCAACTAAGAAGTAATTAAAGTTAAATTAAACTATAGCATTTAATATTGCTGTTTCAACATTGCAACAATTTTGCATAGACTAAAGTACTTTATTTTCTAATCGGAAAAGAATATATATTTTTCGAAATTGGCTTTCTGCCACAATTAACTCGATAGCGACAGAATATTGTTGTTGGATTTTAAACTTTTAGTTCCCACTTTATTTTTAAAAAGTCGATGTTAAATTTATGCTTATGCAAAAGTTTGCCAAAAAAAAATGAATTTCTGGCAGTCTTAATATTCACTTTTACAAAACAAAATATGTCGAATCAAAATAGCATATCAATATTGTTAATATTGGACTCTGTGATGGTTTTTGAAAGAGAAGAAAGTATGACGCAGAGTTCTGATTGAAGGAGAAAGAGTGGAACAAGTGAAAGAGTTTTTACACTTGGGTTCAAGATTTACGAGTAACGGCGATTGATCGAAAAGTGTTGGCATGAAATCAAGTATATGAGGCTCTGAATAAATTTTTGTGTAGCCAGAACAAATCTAAAAAGGCAAGACTGGCTGTACATAGAGGAGTACTGGTCCCCCCACACTTATGAACGGTAGTGAGTGTTCCATCTGGCAGTAGAAGCATAAAAATAAGATTATTGCTGTGGAAATGAAAAATTTGAGAAGTAAAACTGGAGTGACTTTGATAGACAAAGTGAGGAATAGCGTGATAAGGGAACGTTGCGGTGTGGTAGAAGATGAAGTGACAAAGATAGAAAAAGTGATGCATTGATAGTTTGGGCACGTAGAGAGGATGGATGAAGATTGACGAAACATATTTATGAGGCGAGTGTGAATGGGCAAGTCGGTAAGAATCGACGTAGGCGAAAGTATCACGATCAGATCAAGGTCGTTTTAAGGAAAGGCCACGTCAAAAGTACCCGCAACCAACGAGCTTGCATGAAAACACTTATGAAAGTAGAAGAAGCGAAAGATGTGTGATGTAGCCAGTGGAAAGATGTGGTCTCTGCCAACCCCAATGGGAAAGAGGCGTGACTCTATTTATGTATATATAGTTTTGTTTCCGATACTTCACTGATATTCAAAGTCAATAGAAAATATTTCTTTATTAGTGAAGTGAATAATGCCTTAGTCTTTTTTTATCGGAGAGTTTAAGTGACGAGAGAGAACATTCACCTGATAGTAAGTACTACAGACGCCTAAAACAAATGCCGTATCACCCATAATAAATTATTTGTGTATATATGTATGTATATGGATATATATCTTAAAGCTTATATATTGTTTTATTATTGGTAATATAGTTTTTATTTGTACCATTATCATAGATTCGTTTATTTTTTTAAGTGTTTAGTAGTTTTTTTTTTATCTTTTATTTTTTTTATTTGACACCCACTACTTCCTGTCTGCTTGACCTGAAGGTAGACTAGCAGAGAATACCTATTAGCTTTAAGTCCGTCTTTTTGTACATATTTTTATGTGTGCAAATAAAGATAAAATAAATAAATAAATCTTTCTGCGTGGCACCGCACTGCGCGTCATCTTCTCGCCACAACGATTCTCATAGAGTAAGAGAAGTCTCATAAACTCAGTAAATACACTAGCTCTCAGTGCACTTCAGACCAAAACACAGTTATGTTTGCAGAATACTGCTTCACAGCAGAACAACTGGTCCTGCGGTGGTACCTATCTAGACGGATTCGTGTATAGGATTCCGACTACTCATTTCAATAATAATAAATTACACTTAATGCTAAAAAAGTAAACGAATGAATTAAATTATCGATGTGGTCTAAATTCAGAAATATTGCCAACATTTCTGAATTTATACCACATCGATAATTATATACTGATAGAAAAATTATTTAAATAGACTAATATTTTCGCTGTAAATATAGTTCAGGTATTTTCATAACTTCTTTTATAGTATTTTATTGTAGGGACATCGCGGATATGTGAATACTATGTTTGTATTGCAAAAAAGCGCAGTGCGTGCAATGTATAATAGGCGTATAAATATTTATACTTTATAAATATTATAAAGTATATTTTATAAATATTATAACATAGGCGCAGTGTGCTACTACACAGAAATATTCTGAGTAACGCAGCATCTTTTATGGGCAGACGTTGCACTTACCATCAGCTGAACGTTTTGATCGTCTCGTCACTTTATGAAATAAAAAATATAAAATAGGTGAACCTAAAACATTATTCCCGAAGAATAGTGACAGACATAGTTGTAAATTAAGACATACTCCCTTATTTTCCGCCGTATTTCTGTTATTCATAATGAATACAGTTCTTCCCATATCAGTTTGTATACGTTTAATAAACAATTTAATTAATATTCTATGTGATGTCTTCTAAGCCGATTGTCGACCACGGCGACAAATTCCGAATACTCTCGAAAGCAAGATATAGTACCACAAGTGTACGCGCAAAGAGGCACTTATTCCTCCCAACCTGCCCACGCCCTATGTAACTCTCATGCGATAAGATCAGAGGTAAAGAGGCAGTGTCAGAAACACAGTTACAATCACAATACATCCAGACACAAAAACTAACAATTTGTGTTTTTGCACGAATGTTGGCTTCGGATGGAACTCGAGCCTGCGGCGTATAAGTCAGGAACTCTAACCACTACACCAAGCGGTTGTCATATACGTATTAAAGAAAGACACGGTAAATAAAATATGCATTACTAGTAAACTGAGTGTATGTACGAATGTTGTTATTATTTTTTGCTTAACAATGGCCATGAATATGAACAATTCATCACTTTCACAGAAGATCATCTCATGTCAGCACTTCAATTTATCATGCTCAAACGAAGTCAAAATTCACTTTTTGAAAAAGTGTCACATGAAGAATAAATCAGGACTATTATTTAAAAATCCTTTTATTCTGTGATCTGTCTTATATTTAAAAAGTCATTTTTTCCCTTTTATTATGATACTAAAGTAGCCCTGACAAATATTGCGGTATGTTTTATGAATAATAAACTGAATATGGTTAATAAACTTACTTTAAAATCAATGGTCTGTACCATTGGTCAACTTCAGCTTTTTATCATGTAAAGACGTTATTTCAATTTACCTATCCGTAGAAAATATAATGTATAACGTACATATATATAATATTGACACCGTTATTATCGACAGACTGTGCCTACGATTGACCTACTTTAATAATTATTCATCCATGTTTATCCTTTCAAAACGTGCTGATAGTAGGATTTTTATGCAGGAATCTATCTAGGTTACCTTATTACTTATATTCCGAAGAAGGACGTGAAGTTAGTGTAGGGACCGTAGTCCGCTGCAAAACGGCCGTACCAGCAGAAAGAAGGATTGGCTTCGCGGTACTGCGTCAGCACAAACTTCGGCCGCAGTCTTGCATTGACATTCAAAGATAGTTTTTAAATTGAGGTTGTCCGAGCAGTTGCGGTATATACTCGTATTAAGCTATCTGCTATTTTATCAAAGAAAGGGTGTGCGCGGAAGCTCAGTTCCTTGAAGTAAAAGTAAAATAAACGTCTTATTAAATCATCAGTGTTATACTGTATTATTAACGTTGCGAATATATTATATACTTGATACTGGATAAATAATGAAAAGAGAATATCCGACATCCTCAATGAGCTTACAAAACAAAGTTTAAATTTTTGGCATTATTCGATAGTACATAATAATTTACAATAATTTACAGCCGCTCAGGGGCCTGGTGCTCGCCTTTAATTTCATAGTGAGCGAGTAACCTGGGTTCGATGCCCGGTGCCAGCACCTCTAAAATTGTTCTACAAACTTAGCGGTGAAGGAAAACATCGTGAGGAAACCTGCATGTCCGACGAATAGAAATATTTCGAGGACATGTGAAGTCCGCCGACCCGCATTGGAGCAGCGTGGCGGATTCTTCCTAGCTCCTAAACCCTCTCAGAAATGAGAGGAGGCCTGTGCTCAGCAGTGGGACATTTATAGGCTGAAACTTTACTTTACTTTTTACATTATAATTTATTATAAGTATTGTGAGGTCATATAAAGTTTTCGTTCAGGGACGGATTGATAAATTCTATTATGATTTGGCTATTTGCTTTTTTACTGACTTATGATGGAAAATTTTCGACACAAAATATATTTTATATCCGAACTAGAATATTCGCGTTTATATTATCTTCCATTTTGACTAGGTTTGAAACTACATGCCAGGTATTCGATTTTCTACTTGAGAGATTTCGTATACAACGCTTTGTTTTATTTTTTTTTTATTATTGAAATAATATGGATCAAAATTTAATAGCAGATATCAGCATTTTGTTGCTGAATTTTACTTATAGAAGTAATGAAATGAAAAGTCCTTACGACTTTTTATTTGTTAATGTTTAATGTCTTTTTACAAACAACAAAATAAAAAGTAGTAAGGACTTTTTATTTTGTTGTTTGTAAAAAAAACATTGAACATCCAGTTTAATTCCATTATAACGAAAGAAGTATCCCCGCATAGCTTAGAAATCATTGAATATGAATAGGGTTTTAATTGTAAATATAACAAAATCATAGAAACGTGCTTTATCTGCTGAGGCGCGGGAGAAGGTGACGAATATTTATTGTTGTTAAAGATATAAACCTGAATACTTACTGATTGTTGTATTCTATCTAGGTAGGTACTACCGTAATGCCAGTTGTTCTGCCGTCAAACAGTAGTGTGCAAACATTACTGTTTCGGTCTGAAGGGCCATTGCCATTGCTATCATTATAGCTAGTTAAATTACTGGGTAATGTTCTGGGTGGCATTTGTTATGGGCATACTTTGCACTTACCATCAGGTGAACGACTTAAACGTCCCGGTACTAAAAACGGTAAAGCACGGCAATACGTAAAATATTAAATACTATTTTCTCAGAAGTTATATTTTATTTTTATTGTGTAAAGTGGCGAAACAAGCAAAACGTTCACCTGATGGTAAGTGCAACGTCCGCACACAACAAATGCTGTGTCACCCAGAACATTTCTGTGTGACACCACACTGCGCCCGTCACCCTGAGACATCAGTTCTCAAGTCTCAAATGCCTAGTGATTACGCTAGCTCACCCCTTCAAACCGAAATACAGAAATGCTTGCACACTTTTACTTCGCGGCATTCTGCTGTGAAGCTGGCCCTGGGGTGGTACCTACCTAGACGGATTCCTCCATAGGAATCCTACCATAGGTAAAATAAAGGAAATGAAGTTAATTTGCGAAGATCCGCATGTAAAATTTAAAATGACGTGTATTACCTCGTTGAAGAGCACCGCCCTCCCTCAACAGTCTGAACCAGCAATCCGTTACTGCCACCAGGAGCCGCTACTAGTGCTAATGTATTTACTTTCATGAGGAAGCTCAGAATCGCGCAGCGAGCTATGGAAAGGGCTATGCTCGGAGTTTCTCTGCGAGATAAAATCCGTAACGATGTTATCCGCAGCAGAACCAGAGTAACCGACATAGCTCTAAGGATTAGCAAGCTGAAGTGGCAATGGGCCGGCCATATAGCTCGGAGAACCGATAACCGTTGGGGAATAAAAGTTCTCGAGTGGCAACCTCGTACCGGCAAACGCAGTGTAGGGCGACCCCCTACTAGATGGAGCGACGACCTACACGGTTTTGCAGGAAGTCGATGGATGCAGGTGGCTCAGGACCGTGTTTTGTAGCAATCTATGGGGGAGGCCTATGTTCAACAGTGGACTATGGTAAGCTGAAATGATGATGATGATGATGATGATGAATACACAACACTGAAGTCGAGAACACGGCACGTGTTTCACCTCAAAACGAGGCATTATCAAGTGATATTGACTCTACGACAGTCAGCCGCCGAATTTTTTTTGCTAATAACGTCCATCGAAATAAAATAAAAATTCACACAAATATCAAACTTATTTTAGTTCTAAGTAATATCTAAGATGCTTGATAATTTATACCTAAAACACGTTCTGGTATAGATTGTATAACCAGACAACATTTTAAATGTGAATGTTAAATAACCAATTGAAGCGAACTGTTAACCATAAAATGCAATAAATATGGTACTATTCCAGAAAATCTCAAAATCGAAAAAGTTTGCTTATTTACTAGTAACTGTAGCGTAATTAGCAGACAAGTTTTAAATTGACAAAACTACCGTAGAAAGAAGGATGCATTAGGTTTCGTGACAAAGCTAGATGTTTGATTCCCTTACGAATTGTCCCAAAAAAATAAGGAAAACAAATATTGATCTCTTAACTCGTTAGAAAAATGAAGGTACAGTTTGCAAAAAAAGAGAGAAGTTTGAGCATCGAATGCATAACAAAATGTAAATCCTCGAAAAGTTTTGCTATGTGTGTGTGGTGAGATTCTCAAGGAGTTTTTTATTGGGAACTGTTACCATATAACCAAACATTAACGGTCACGAAGTCGTTTTTAACCGAGCACGGCCGCATGCAGCTATCATTATTCAGAAAAAATTAATGGAACTTTTTTGCCACATCCACCATACTCTCAAGATAATGCCCCGTCGAATGTTTATTTATTTCGCTATTTAGAAAACTACTTGCAAAGGCAATATTACTATACTGAAGATAATCTACGATGCGCTCTAACAGTTTTTCAGCAATAAAGATAACTTTTGCAATATTGAAAATTATAAGTTACCTAAATATTGGCTGTAAGTTATGGATTCCTGTCGTGAATATGTTGTAGAAATTGAGTAAATAATTAAATACATAAAGTAATCTTTTTGTTTAGAAACCGAAAAAACTTTTGCACATAACCAATAAATCGAACGCTGGCTATTACAATCCAATGTTCGTTTCACTAGTTCTTTTTTTGAAAATTCTTGGACAAATAACATATAACAGGTTACAAATTTATCTAAATGATGTACATTATCTACACAATAGTAATTTCAGTTTTAGACAAAGGATAAAAATACTTTCAGCGACTTTAGTTGTTGCTACTTTTTTGATGCTAAGCGACGACACTAGTGAGTCATTCACCAAATAGTAACCACATACCACGCATACCCATAACAGTTATAATAACACCGACAATTTTTAATTGCAACGTCCTGTTCTGCGCTTCTCATCTTGCCTGTTGTCTTTGGGAGTAGACAGAATCGGAGGCTTTCAAGGCCTCCAATAGTTTAACATGCATTCTTAGTATATTTATCAAATAGAAGAGATAAAAGTCTCTTCTATTTAAGTCAAAGATTTTAGGTCGCAGTAAAATTTAGGTATCTGACTAAACATAGACAAATCAAATTATGACATATCAGGCGTTCAAAGTACTAATGTTTACCAAAACAGGTAATTTTTAGTTTCAAATACGTTTTCCTGTTAATCGCTTACTGGACGAATCTCAATCTATCCAAAATAATTTCACTTAAATCTCCATTTAATATATGTCCATATAATTTATTTACATTACAAATAGTTTAGTTTTTGTTTTATTTTACAAAATACTTTTGGGGTTGTAGCGGGCTCAGCTTGTTCTATATAAATAAAACAATATTAATCTGCCTCGATTTAAATCATAACTTTATAGGATTTGGACTGAAATTGGTTAGTACTTAGTGTAATAGTCTAATAATCATAATATTTAAGTTCTTCTTATGCAAGTTTAATATTTTAAATGTATCTTTTTCAAAGTTTTTTTTTCAATTTTGCTGTTTTTGTTAGTCCTTAACATTATTAGTTAATATTTGAAATTAAATATATTGTAAATAATTTGAATGGCGATAATTTTTCTTTTCATTTTTAAAATATCTATGAAATTGTAATAAGTAGAAATTAAATATAGTAAGAAAATTTAAGAATATCACCAATACGAATATTTCAGACGCATTTTCTTCTTAACAATTTTTGTGTGCCCACAAATTTATTTTTCATTTTTCCTCAAAAGCTCAGATCTATTTCAGAGGTCAAACAATTACTTATAACATCAAAAGCGTCCCTTTCTTATGATAATCTTTTTCACGGACGGATACAAAGCCTGGAGTCTCATGATTTATAGTGTGTATAAAGAATATACCTTTTTAAAAAGAATTATTTACATCTGCCTGAAACTTTTTACCGTATTATTACTTGGTAAAAGCGCGAAATAGTATTTTTGTTACAATTGTATTACGTTACTCTACTTTTTGAATCACTCGATAATTCCATTGTCCATTTCATACAAACATATAGTCACGCCTTGTTCCCATATAAACATGTAGGCAGAATCCACACACGTAGCCAACTTTACGAAACGTGACAGGTGGCGAACCACGTCGCCGCAATTTTGGAAAGAGTCAAAAAAAATCTTATACCCCATTGCGTTCCCACGAGCAGTATAGTGACAGCATTACTTAATATGTTCTGCACGAATAAAGGCTGTCCGTGCACGTCGCCTCTTAGGACACCTCGGTAGGAAACAGATAGGTGCTATTGTACTCTGCACCTTTTTAATGAAGTGATGCATACTATGCATACTCTACACAGTGTTAGAGCCACGCATCAGCTTTTGTTGTTGCATGAATGGGCCGGCTCGACCGGGGAAGTACCACGACCTCACAGAATACCGGCGTGAAGTAGATGTTTAACAAACTTCTGCGTTGCGTCTGGTGAGTGCAGGTAACCGGATGCCCACCCACCCCCAAACATGGTAGCGGAAATAAAAAATCTACCCCAGCGGGGTACCAGCACCACCGGTGCTGGAGAATCCCCCTCTGGGCATCCGCGCTCGGACTACCAATCGCTACCTGAGCGTGGATGCTCAGGCTGCCCCTCGTATTCTGGGGGGGGGGGGGGGGCAAAGTTCCGCTCTGTTACCACACTGTTCGAGGCAAACGTAGCAAAAAAACCTTCGGCACCCCTTACCACGCTTGCCGTGGATTTCTGCAATATCAGGGGACTAAATTCCAATCTTGATGCCGTCCACTACCATCTGGAGACGGCAAAGCCGGCCTTGCTTTTTCTTACCGAGGCGCAGATATCATCTCCGGCGGATACCTCTTATCTTTCCTACCCGGGGTACAAGCTGGAACATTCCTTTGTGCCACGGGTCGGGTTTGTGTATACGTCAGAGAGGATATATGTTCTCAACGCCTCGGCAGCCTTGAAGGTAGGGACCTGTCCATCCTTTGGCTACGCATAGACAGCGACGACCACCCACGCGTCTATGGGTGCCTCTATAGGTCCCACAGCGGTAATACCGAAACTGACCGACTCATCGATCACATCCAAATGGCGGCAGATTCCGTGCTACAGCAGATCCCATCCGCAGAGATCGTGGTACTCGGCGACTTCAACGCCCACCACGCCGAATGGCTACGCTCTCGAACCACTGATTATGCGGGGAGATCTGTTTTTGACTTTGCCTTAGCATATGATCTGACACAACTGGTTACTTCGCCAACGCGGGTTCCAGATGTGGAGGATCATACACCTTCCCTGCTGGATCTTCTGCTGATCTCTCATCCGGACGGCTATGTGGTTTCCGTCGATGCCCCTCTGGGATCTTCGGACCACTGCTTGATCCGGAGTAAAGTGCCTATCATGTGCCCATTGCGGTCGCGATTTGCAGGCTGCCGCCGTGTGTGGCACTTCAGGTCAGCGGAATGGGAAGGGATGCGGTCTTTCTTTGCATCCTACCCATGGGGGCAGGTTTGCTTCTCGCTGGATAGTCCCGACGTCGTTGCCAATTCTGTCGCCGATGTGGTGCTTCAGGGAATGGAACTCTTCGTTCCATCCTCTGTGGTGCCCATCGGTGGTAGATCTAAGCCTTGGTTTGGTGGCACCTGCAGAATGGCATCTCGCCAAAAGCAGCAGTATTACCAGGCCTGGGTTAATGCATCGGCGTCTCGGGATTCAAAATCTAGCGATTTTAAGAAGAAGTACTACTCTGCCTCCAGGTCCTTCAAAAAAGTCATTGCTGCGGCAAAGTCTGAGCACATTGGCAGAATTGGTGAGAAAATACTGAACTGTAGTTCGTCTTCCCTCCGGAACACGTGCGTTCTGGTCCCTCGCCAAGGCTATCCAAGGGAATTTCTGTCAGCCATCACTACCATCTCTGCACCGGGAGGACAACTCGCTGGCCCATGACGCAAAGGAGAAAGCCGATCTTCTAAGTTCTCTTTTTGCGTCCAACTCGACTCTCGATGACAGGGGGAACACACCGCCGACCATCCCGTGCAGTGAGTGCTCTATGCCGGACATCCGGTTTTTTCAGAGCTCAGTGCGCAAAGCACTCCTCTCCCTGGACATCCAAAAGTCGAGTGGGCCTGATGGAATTCCCCCTATTGTGTTGAGGATGTGTGCTCCAGAGTTGGCACCGGTCCTTACGCGTCTTTTCCGCTACTCCTACTCTCTAGGCGTCGTCCCGAAGGCATGGAAGACAGCTTTTGTGCACCTGATCCTTAAGAAAGGCGACCGCTCAGATCTGTCCAACTACAGACCGATCGCCATCACTTCCTTGTTCTCCAAAATAATGGAATCCATTATAAACTGCCAGCTCTTGAGGTACTTAGAGGAGCACCAGTTGATTAGTGACCGCCAGTACGGCTTCCGTCGGGATCGCTCAGCTGGTGATCTTCTAGTGTACCTCACTCATCGATGGGCGGAGGCAGTAGAGAGCAAGGGGGAGGCCCTGACAGTTAGTTTGGACATAGCGAAAGCCTTTGATCGGGTCTGGCACAAAGCGCTTCTCTCGAAGCTTCCTTCATATGGGCTTCCCGAGAAATTTTGCAATTGGGTCACTAGTTTTCTCACAGACTGGAGCATCAAGGTCTTAGTTAACGGTGCATGCTCGGAATCCAAGTCTGTGAACGCTGGTGTCCCACAAGGCTGTGTGCTATCGCCAACCCTGTTTCTTCTGCATATCAATGATATGTTACAGATTAGTAACATTCATTGCTATGCAGATGACAGTACTGGTGATGCCTTATACACAGGCCGTGCCAATATTTCCCGGGAACACGTCGACGAGCACCGGAACAAACTTGTGTCTGAAGTAGAGATTTTGTTAGACAAAATCTCGGACTGGGGCTGACTAAATTTAGTCGAGTTAAACCCTAACAAGACACAAGTTTGCGCGTTTACCGCAAAAAAGAAACCTTTCGTCGTATCACCTCATTTCGAGAGCACTCCCCTTGTTGCCTCAGCCAGATCGGAATCCTTGGCATCGACATATCGAGCAACGTTCAATTTCGCGGTCATTTGGAAGGGAAGGCCAAATTGGCCTCCAAGAAGCTTGGCGTGCTCAGTAGAGCGCGACAGTACTTCATGCCGGCCCAACGCTTGCAACTTTATAAGGCGCAGGTTCGGCCGCACATGGAGTACTGTTCTCATCTCTGGGCGGGGGCACCCCAGTGTCAGCTCCTTCCATTTGACCGCATTCAACGAAGAGCGGCTCGAATTGTCGCCGACCATGTCCTATCTGATCGGCTTGATCCCCTGGCTTTGCGAAGAGATGTTGCATCTCTTTGCATTTTTTACAGGATCTACCATGGGGTGTGTTCCGAGGAATTGTTCGGATTAATTCCAGCCGCTGAATTTCACCATCGCACCTTACGGCATAACCTCAAATTCCATCGTCACCACCTTGATGGTTGGCATTCCAACACAGTGCGTTTTTCGCGAAATTTTCTGCCACGCACTTGCACTTTATGGAATGTTCTGCCGTCAGCGGTTTTTCCGGACCGATACGACTTAGGGACCTTCAAGAAAAGAGCCTATTCCTTTCTCAAAGGCCGGCAACGCATCTGCTATTCCTCTGGTATTGTAGGTGTCCATGGGCGGCGGTGATCACTTACCATCACGTGAGCCACCTGCTCGTTTGCCTCCTATTCTATAAAAAAAAATGCTAATTAAAGAAGATTATACTTATAACAATTTAATTTTAAGTAAAAACAATTTGATGGTGTGCATTGCTTAGTAGCAGTGGTGTTAGCTATTTGGTGGCGGTTCCTGGCGGTGACAGTACTTTGCTTGTATATACTTTTGCGAAAGAGTGGGTTACTATTTTTGTAAGAGACAGTTATCTTAGTTTTCTCTTCAGCCTGGAAAAGATACACTGCTGGACATAGGCCTCTTTCAAGCTTGAGAGGCGAATTGTCGACCGGTTTACCAGATACCTCGCACCTAAACCTTAAGACTGTAACGCCACCATCACAGGGCTCTTATAATTACAAATGTCATTAAAATAATTATGCACGAGAGCTCAAAATGAAATTATTTAAAAATTATCATTCCCCGTATTATTTAACTTTAGTCGAAATTGATATTTAACGCTAGGACTATTACAATTAAAACTTTTTTTTTTATAAATGAATGATTTCTGTAGTAAAAGTAGTTGATATTCAGAATTACTTTGAATGTATGATAAAGTTTCAGGTGATTATAAAGTTTAGTAACCGTTTGTTGTAGTCCTCCGTAACAAGCTTATACTCACTATTGCATAACATTAAACTTTTACTAGTTTTTCTGAACTGACAGACAGTTATGAATAAATTTCTCAATTCAAAAGATATGAAAAATACGTATTAACTTGATGCAAATTAAATAGTTTTTACGTATAATACCAGGGACGATATCTTTTATCAGCTCTATGATTCAAACGTTTAGTAATCGGAGTTTCCACACGGGTAATTCATTTTTACGATGTGCTAAGGACACATTTTTCCTAGTATTTAGACGTTCGACGTGTAGGTTCACAGAGGGAGCGATTACTAAACAAAAACCTCCTGAATTTTGCCGCTCTAGGCCCGGGCCTACACGGCCTATAGTGAAATCCGCCCCTGATTATAACCAATTCTAAACATATCCACTGACCAGAAGAGCGCATTTAGATAATCTGCCGCTTTCTTTAAATTGTAAAAGTCGACTAAAGGATGAAGAACGCTAAGTAAATCTAATAAACTTCGAATGATGGCGGAATAACCTTTAAATTATCCATCCAAGGCAGCAGCGTCTAAGATTCGAAATGTACAGTACTGCGATCGTCAAAGATTGCCAGTACGCCTACCAAGCGTGGCGATAACGACAAATCCTCGTAACTTGGAAGAGGTATATCCAACAGGGTACTTTATAAAGACTGTTACAAAAGATTGCCCTGTGACGTTTATTACAAGACTAAGAAGTTAATTTAAACAACATACAGTTTATTTATTTTTTTTAAATTGTTTTTTGATGATTATAATTGTTTAATGTGCTTGTGATATTTTGCAAGATAAATTTTTTGCTTTCATCGCATTACTACTCGCACTAGCACAAATTGCAACTCGGCTGGCGACTTGTCATAGTGCTAATCATTCAAAGACCTTCCTTCTAGAAAGCTAGCCTTCAAAAGTCGGAAACAGGCGAACGTAATTTATGAGTAAATATTAAATTAAATAACAAAAACTGAAATTGTTATTAAAAGAGTTTATTAAAGGAGTTTCTAATCCTCAAAATAATTTCAGAGTTTAATTGAATATACGAAATCATAAAAACTCAAAGGGCCAAAAAAAATTGTCGCCAGTATTAAACATTACCCATGTCCAAATGGACACAATTCCGTGCCGTAACATGCCAGTTACAGTCCTTTTAGATTTGTGCAACTGGCGTGAAGATTAATTGATTATTCAATTATTTGCCAACATAACGACCCTGCAAAAGCAACATAATCTAGTACGTCTCGTATATGCGTATATGAAGTTTGTTTCGACTTATAATGTTTATTCTAATAATTGTTAACTGAATTCGTTCATATATAATTGTTCTATATGCATGGATAGTGAAAATATTTAATTTAATCATAATTTTGATAATATACATTTTATCATCATCATCTCTACAAGGGAGCGACAATTTTAATATTTACGTATAAGTATAGTTACGCTTCCGAAAATAATTCAAGGAAACGAAAGAAGTATTATTCCAAGAGCAAATATTTCCGGGTAAGATATACTTTAAAATTTGACATTTGTACGAAAATCGATGGATGAAGAAATCATCCGTCAAGATTTCTTCATCTAGGTCTAGTTTAGAATTCCATTATTCCGTTCAACTTTCGTTCTGTGGTACGGTAATGTTGAAAATTCGAATAAAAAAGTGACGTTCATAATGTAAAAAAAGTGCACATGTTTCTATCAAAAAACAAGTTTTTATTAATCAAAGACTTTATTAAAAGGGTTATTAAAGAATACATGAATGATGATTTTCCCTGGGAATAAGGTGTTCGCTGCCAAGCTGAACTTCAAGAACTACTAAACTGAATAACAATAGATATAGTGCCCGCTGGGTTTCCTGCTGGCCCCCACACTATTATAATTCTAGAAATAAGCTTACCTACTTAAATAATTTGGATCTGTGCAAGGAATGACAAATACCAAATTCATAACCACAGTTCGTAACAGGAATTCATTTTCCTTATATATCAGTCATCAGTCTAGGCTTTGTACAAAGAACAATAAATTCTCATTCCATAACCTAGTTAGTTATCATGTATCACATTTATTTATATTAATAAGTGTGGTGGCGACTTAAGAGAGTCTACCACCCCATCTCATCCCATGGGTGTCGTAAAAGTCGACGGAGGGAAAATGAAAATCAAGAGATGGGCAGCAGCATCTTACTGGAACATCTAAATAAATAACAGTTTATTTCGGTTCGGTTTCGGTTGCCAAATCGCCTGACAAGCGTGGCAACTACGGCAAAACACCTCAAAATGGGTGCTACAAACTTTTGTGGCAATCTATGGGGGAGGACTATGTTCACCAATGGAGTAATAGGCTGAAATGATGATGATGATGAAGAAGTTTGAGACAAGGGGGAAAGTTGAAAAACCATCAGTCTTATACATGTTTGCCATTAAAAACCAGATGTAGACTGCTTTGATTATAATATAATCAAAAGGTAGCGAATTGTAGTAAATTAATATTATAGAAATGGTGCTGCTTGACGATAAGACGAATTTTTACTTGATGATAAAATGTTTGTTTACTTGCTTGAACCAATTTTGTAATTATCCTACTCAACTTTGTGCTTTTTTTATTCGATAGAGTGACGAAGCGAGTAAAACGTTCACCTGATGTAAATTGCATAGTCTACCCATAATAAATGCTATGTCGCCCAGAACATTTCTGTGTGACACTACACTGCGACCGTCACCCAGAGACATCAGTTCTTAAGTCTCATATGCCCAGTGATAAACAGTAATGTTTTCACACTACTGCTTCACGGCAGAAAAACTGGCCCTGGGGTGGTACCTACATAGATGGAATTTTAGGAACTATTTATTGGCGAGATGGAAAACTAACTTACAATTAATATGAATTGTAATTTAACTGTACATTGTAAATTAAAACAGTCCACATTGTATGTACACACAGGTCGTAGGTGTTTTAATCTACACCGTTAGCACAACAAACATACAGGTCGTAGGTTTTTTAATCTACATCGTTTGCACAACAAACCCTTACTAGTGACAGTATTCCTATGTGGGAATTCGTCTAGGTGGGTACTATCGCAGTGCCAGTAATTCTGTCGTGAAGCATTGGTGTGCAAACATTACGTGTTTCGACAGTGTTTCGGTGTTAACAGTAATCGGTCTTAATCGGTATGGAAGGCTGGTGTAAATATTGGACATATGAGACTTCGGAACTGATGTCTTAGGATGACGAGCTCAATAAGATTCTACACAGAAATTTCACTAGCTTTTCTATTGGTAACGAGCATTGACTTAGTTTTCATTAATAAATTATGATATTTGAAATAAGTGTATATGCCGCGTGTGATTTTTATTTTTATACTTCGTTTATAAATAGAAAAAAGTTATTTTTGAAGCCTGCTCATTAAAATATGGTTTATTTTCTAATGATAAACCTGCTTCATGTTTGCCTGCTTCAGATTGTATCGAATACCTGCTTCGGATTTCACCGAAAATAAATATAACGTCTTTTCGTTAATAGGTTTCTACTATTGAAATTTCATTTCAGTCTCTACTGGTAAGTTTAACATCATGAAATGATAATCAAGAAATTATGCTGGAAAATAATAAGCTGAATTCGTAAACTAAAGTATTAAACTTAGCCAAGTTATAAAATTCTCGTAATATATGTTTCTCTTTGCTGCCACAAAATGTATTAACTCTTTTGACCATAACGTCGCCAAACGACATAATTCCTTTTTGTATGCTTTTTTAGAGTAAGTAGTGCAAGTTGATGATCTATTCACAAGCCTTCTCCAGTATTTATTAAACCAGGTGTGTTTTATCTCTTATTAGCCGTGCCCCGTGGTTTCACCCGCCGTTTAATTAAAAATAAATCGCTCTTAAGCATCATAGCGTCATGTTACCGCCTAAAATCTTCCTCAAGAATTGGACTATCAAAAATACAAAACGAATTTTTTAAATCCGAATAGTAGTTCCAGAGACTAACGCGTTGAAACAAATCAAAAATGGAAAAAAAAAAGAGTATAGTCAGTATAGATTTAGTGAAGAGTACAGTTCTAAATCGCTCCCAGGTATTCAGCTTACATATACTCGTATATATAATGCAGGGTATATTTTAAATTTGTAAGCACATATTAAGCTACCTTTAATATTAAAATTCCTTATCAAACGTGTTTACGTGATTACTTTACTTAATAACGGATACAATAATTCTTTAATACTCGTAAAATTTCTTATACGTATTTGAAAATAAAAGTCAACTGTTAATTTTGTAATCATTATCAACAGCAATCCTAAGTTAATTATTGAATAAAAAGCCCTTCTGTGTACAAAGAGCCAACTCACTTCGAGTATGGGAAAATCTTTTAAGAAATTCACGTTGGGTTGAATTAGCTATAGCATGCTACGAGTATATGATGCTGCTTTCGCTGTTCTGTAAAGCTGACGTTTGTAAAAACTTTTTTTTCTTAATTCAATTTAGGCTATGTTTATTACTATTTCATACTTTTCAAGAGTTCTTAATTTCATTAAATTATTTTTAAGAAAATGAATGATCATTAATTAATTTATATTAATTTATTTCAGAAATGAGAGAAGGCCTGTGCTCAGCAGTGGGACATTTATAGGCTGAAACCTTAACTTACCTATTGATTTATAGATGTTGATGGTTTTCAAATATTGTTCATATAAAAGTTCATTTGATCTGCGTATCAAATAATATGCAGTAATAACCTAAGTAGTACTGACGTTAAGATTCATATTATCCATATCCTACATCAGCTCTTCACACTAAAATTATATTTTATCACAAGATGTGTTTAATTAGTCAGTCACGGGTTCAGCTGGCGTTGATAAATGATCCCTTAAACAAACAAATAGAACCCTACTGTTTGTGCTTAAGTTACTAAATTAACATTGTTAATTAATGAATATGTGTTTCTTTAGTATGTGAGAGTGATTATTTAGGTCTTGCAAAATCAGTTTCACTAATGTGTGATAATTGAGTCCTCCAGATGATTCTAACTAACATCTTCAGTTTAATGGAAGTTATCGTCTGCTTAGGTTTTATTATAACGCCATTTGTATCATAAGTACAGACTTTATCATAACCAGGGTCCTATCAATCGGGAGTCGTTGAGTGCCGTCATGGCAATGGCAGTCATGTGATTTATTGTGTTTGCCTCTATGTTGATTGTTTAACAATGAATAGTGGAAGTTGCTTAGAGATTAGGTCCTCTATTTGAGCTTAAGCTATACGAGCTATATACGAGAACAACAAACAAAGAGATCAGCAGATTTTTAAATTATCAAATCTTACGGCGAACTAGTGATTATTTAGGCAAGTATTTGAACATACTAGTTCTGTTTCTGTCCAGAATCGGTAATCATACCTACTTAGTCATATTTTCCTTTGTGGCTCTCATAGATTTTCTATGTACTGTTTTCAAGTCATTACGAATCGTCTCGCAAGCAGATTCGACGACTTCCAGCCTCCCGAACAAGCCGGATTCCGAAAAAGCTTTAGTACCATAGACCACATACATACCCTTCGCCAGATTGTACAAAAGACTGAAGAGTGCAATCTCCCGCTATATCTGGAGTATGTGGACTATGAAAAAGCCTTTGATTCCGTCTAAACTTGGGCGATGCTACAGTCACTTCAGCGGTGCCGAATTGACTGTCGCTGTATCGAGGTGCTGCAGTGTTTATACAATAAGGCTACGATGGCTATTTGAGTACAGAATCGTAAGTACGAAACCGATCCAATTGCAGAAAGGTGTAAGACGGGGCGATGTAACATGTTATATCCCCAAAACTCTTCAACGCTGCATTGGAAGATGTCTTCAAGCTACTGGACTACACTAAGGACTACTACTAAAAGGATACGGTATTAAAATCAATGGCGAATACATTACTCACCTTCGTTTTGCCGACGACATAGACATAATAGCAGAATCGCTGGAGGAACTTGGCACTATGGTATTAAAATGAACATGGACCAGACTACGATCATGACTTACGTCCATGTCACACCTATACCGGTTGTTGTTGGGAACACTACCCTCGAAGTCGTTGACCTAGGACAGACTGTCCGACTAGGTCTATATCTCCAACTTCGGCCAAGAGGTCTATCGACGGAACTCGATCTCGGCTGGGAGGCGTTCGGAAAAATACGTCATATCTTTTCGTCGAGTATACCGTGCGTATTGCCAGTGATGACATACGGAACAGAGACGTGGTCCTACACTGTGGGCCGCTTGAGGAAGCTCAGAGTCGCTGAGCGAGCTATGGAAAGAGCTAAGCTCGGAATTTCTCTGCTTGATAAAATACGCAACTTGCAGCAGAACCAAAGTAACCGACATAGCCCTAAGGATTAGCAAGCTGAAGTGGCAATGGGTCGGCCATATAGCTCGTAGAACCAGTAACCGTTGGGGAAGAAAGGTTCTCGAGTGGCAACCTCGTACAGTGCAGCGGCCCTTACAAACAACCAGACGACCTGCGTGATTTTGCGGGAGATGAATGGATGCAGGTGGCCCAGGACCGTGCTTTGTGGTAATCTATGGGGGAGGCCTTTGTTCAACAGTGGACTAAGGTAGGCATACGAACTAACGGTAAATACCTGAACGGATATATACCTTATGATCGATAAACCTCCGTCTACTGAACATCCATATGTACAACAGTGTACCAGAGGTGTTGCTAACGTATTTTCTAGCAATTATAATGTCATGTGACTTGTGCAGATTATGATATTTGCGATAGACTAAGAAAGTATTATCCCCGTTGTCATGTGATTTCTGTAAATAATGAGTTTCGAATTCACGGTAAACGATGGTACAGTCTAAGGCATACATCAAAAGTTATTATAATATAAATGTATGTATAAGGTTGGGGAAAAGCAGTTTTGGCAGTCCTCTCTTGACGTTCACTTAACACTACCTAAAGAATTCTGATGAGAACGAAACATGTCGAAATCTGTAGGTGCAATTTCAGGGCTATATGACGGAATCATTAACACCTCCCAGCCAAACTCTCTTAATTTTTTCTGAGTGGTTAAAGATGTGGGGTCTATCGTTATCGTGATGAAAGGCCGCTTTCTCTCAACTTCTTGGTTTATTCTCATCAGTTGTTGGTAGTAGAGATTCGGATTGATCGTTCTGCCCCGCGGTAAAACCACATAATGAACAACGCTCTTCCAATCCCACCATACACTCGGCATCACCTTATTGCGAGTTAACCCGGGTTTGGGCAAAGTCTGTGAACATTTGACTACGACCTTTTTCGCACGTTCTTATTTTACGTGATCACTTTACATCACCAGTTATCAGTCTCTTCTAAAACGGTTCGGTTTCATTACGTCTCAATAAAGAATCGCAAATGAGTACACGGTACATTAGGTTTCTTTTAGTGAGCTCGTGTAGCACCCAAATATCGAGGTTTGTTGTAAAAATGTGTGGTGAGGTGTGTTGTTTGTGTGTTTGTTGGGTCAAAACTTGTTTGTGGTCAATTCCCAGTTGTTCACCTATGTCATAACTACAGATATGCCGATTCATTTTGACAGAAATAAAAAAAAATAATACGCATACTCTAGACAAAGCCGGCGTTCGGTTTTTGTTTAGCTAATAATTTGCTACACTTCAGGATACATTTTTCTTTAAGGGGCTTATCTCATCCCGTGGGTTTCGTAAAAGTCGACAGAGGGAAAAAGAACCTGGAGATGGAGAGCAGCATCTTCCTGGAACATCTCAACAAATAAACTGCGGTTGCTAACCCGCCCGCCAAGCGTGGCATCTTTAGAAAATTTACTAAAATGAGAGCTACAAACTTTTGTAGCAATCTATGAGGGAGGCCTATGTTCAGCAGTGGACTAGTAATAGGCTGAAATTATGATGATGATGAGGATAGTATTGAAACTTGAATACTGTCACAATGATTATTCTTTTAAATTTTCTCACAGTCTGCTTGCTAGTTTATATGTTATAGTTTTGCTCAAATAGTTGACCTGATAAATCAAGTCTACATTATGCTTTTCACAAGTTCATCAGCAATACATCTAGGTAGGCGCCTGTCCTACGGTGACGAGCGCAGTGTGATGTCACACAGAAATTATTGGGTGACACAGCATTTGTTACAGACAGACGTTACATTTACCATCAGGTGAACTTTTTGCTTGTTTCGTCACTTCATCCAATAAAAAAAATCATTGCTGTAAATAAATTGGAAATATCTCTTCACAAATGTCTCGTAAGTTAAAGCGAGCGCCTAGCCCCTGAGCTACCACGTAAAAAAACTTCGCTTAAGAAGAAAAAGTGAATTACTCTACTCTGCGGTGGCCGGTTCGACGTTACCATTCGCGAACCTTTCTGTCCCGACAGTTGTCGTTTTAGAAGCTACTCGTATATGGCCAGCCAAACCGCATAAATTAGCCAAGATAAAAAAAAACACTCATATTTCCATTTATGCCGCGTGGTATTTCGTATCTACTACGTAAGTAGATAGTCGTCGAGAAAAAGGTAGAAAAGGTGAACATCTGAGCTTCATTTTTGTCAGACTCATTGTCCATAAATTTGTGAATTCAACGATTATTTTTCAAAAGGTGCAAACGTTGGACCGCCATAGATTATTATTTATATAATGCTTTTTGATGGATGACAAGACAAATCGTTCAATCCCTCGCATGTAAAAATATTTTTGTTCCCTTGTAAATTATTTGAAATTTATTGGTTATTACATATATGGTTATTACTTTTGGTTCAAAAAGAGATATCGTTCATAAATAACGTGTTTATCGGACATAAATATTGCTAACAGTGAATGATTGAATAAATTTAACCAATAAAAGTAAAACCTGATATAAGAAACTATGATTGTGAAATAATCTTAGTTTCTTTCCATTTAGATGTGACAAATTTTCACGAAACTATAACATACATTTCTAATCAAGTGCGGTTATTTTTAATGTTTCTGTGGACACATCATAATTACGTATTAAGAAAGTTAAAATACAAAAATGTTTGAAACTGATGTTTGAGTCACTCGCAGCCCTAAATTTTTGCACATGATAATAAATGTAAGATTTTTTAAAAGAACAGAAACATATTTAATCTACTAAAATGTGCATGGAACATTGAAACTAGTTTTTAAGGAGTTAATAAAGATCACAAAGCCTTACCTACTATCAAAAAATTATACGAAGCGAAGACTTCATAAAAAAAAACATTCTTAATAAAATCTTAAAAAATATATCATTAACTCTTGAAAATGAGGTGCCGAGCTATCTTTATGCTTATTATACTGATGTAATATTTAAAACAATTTTATCAAAAAACTTTCGTCCTTCATTATTAAGTCCACAGCAGATGAAAATTGCAACACTCCACATTGCAATGCTCCTTGAATGTTTTGGAAATAAGTGGCGAATACGGAACAAACCCAGTGTTGTCGCCGACCACAAAATCGTTTCCTTTCACCTTCGTTGTGATAGTTTTATCGTTATCACGGTGCATGGTCAAGGGCAAGTGTTCGAATAAAGAAAAAGCTGTGATCGTGAGGCTGTAATGTTTCATACTTAAAAGTAATTCAAAAATCAAACACATCGCGTGACATACCGGAACGGGCAACGTCTGCAGGGTCAGCTAGTATATATATAATTCTGTTATTCGATACAACAGCATTTGTTAAATTGCTTTCAATCATCAATAGAAAAAAGAAATTGCTTGGAGCGCTTCATTAAACCTTTTCATATACTCAGCCTCAATGCTTACCGCACTTATAGCGACATCTATGCCACTACAAGTGCACATGAAAAGCTAAAGAAATAGTACATACATCGCGCTATTGAAGTTCTTCCCTAGGTTGGAGTACCCGATTTGGCTGATAACTGCCCTTTTTTGGTACTTTCAGTCGTTAAAGTTGTAACGCCGACGTGATACAGGTAAACATGCAGCCAGCTTCTCCCAACTATAGCAATAATGTCATCGGCAGCTATCGTTTTCATATCATCAGACTACTTTGCTGTGTCTATGTGTATGTATTTGCTATGCTGCGACTACGTTACTGTTGCTTCCTGGTCTCACAGTCACTGAAAATCATATACAGCGGGCGCCCTTTTTAGGGAGACTCTTGCGGCTTTTTTACCGTCTCTATAAGTCTCAACATACTGAAGAAGGGCACGGCTTCATGTTGTTAGTCCGCGATGTGAGTAACGTGCAGATGAGATTGACATTTACAGAAAAAGCTAGCACATACCTCCTTAATACAACAAAAATTATTGCTATTAAAATGTTTGTATGAATTTCAAAGAATTGTTTAGAATGTTTAAGGAATTTTACTGGTGCTAGGATTCTTATACATGAATCCACCTAGATGGTAAGTTGTGTGCAATCAGCACTGTATTCTGGTTTGAAATGCACTGATGCTGGTGATAGAGGGCCAACGAGACTTAAGAACCGATGTCCTCATGATGATGAGCGCAGTGCGGTGCTACTCGGAATTTTCCAATGCAAAGGGCCGACGGGGCACCTGTCAGTATCATAATTTAGCGACTTGCTCATCTCGACATTTACTATCATAAAAAATGTTAATGCAGTTATTTAATCTAAGATAAATACAAGTTATTTTATCTAAAATAAATACATTAACATTTTTTATACCTACCACTAAAACTGAAAATATTTAAACTTTCCTTTTCCTATAGTAGTCTTAGATTAAGATATCGTGTCTGTCTATTGAACTGCGAATTGGAATTCAGCGAATTTAATATCTCCGTAAACTGCGAATAACTGCCTTCGGCTTATTGTGATGATCCGTGTTGCCGACATTGTAAAGATGAGACAACGTTGAATTACATAGATTGAATTGTATACGAATAATATAATACTATCACGTATCAAGGAAATTAAACAATAAATTAGTACATTTACCTAGTAGCCTACAAATAGCCCACTGCTGGGCACAGACCTCTATTTTTAAAAGGGCATAGGAGCCGAGGAATACGCCATACTGCTAAAATGTGGGTTGGCGAACTTATGTTCTCGAAATATTTTAATACCTCAGGCATACTGGTTTCTCACAATGTTTTCCTTCTCCGCCGAGCATATGGTTTTGGCTTAGACATGCCGGCATCGGGGATCAAACCCAGGTCAAACGCTTAATATAAATTTTAATTTAAGCTATGTTTGCTTAGTCCATATAGCATATAAATATGCTTATGTCGTCTATAAAGTAACATCATCATCATCAGTTCAGGCTATCACCAGTCCACTACTGAACACAAGCCTCCCCCAGAGATTTCCACAAAAGTTTACAGCTCTTATTTTGCCATAGTCGCCACGCTTCGCAAGCAGGATAGCGACCGCAGTTTATTTATTCAGATGTTCCAGAAGGATGCTGCTGCCCATCTCCTTGTTTTCATTTTCCCTACTTATATGACAGCCACGAGATATGATTGGGTACCTCTTTAGCTCCACCACACGGCCTATAAAGTTTAATTCGTTTCTAATATTTTGTTTTTCATTTTATTAGGAGATATTACATATTAGACAAAGATAGCAATTTGCAAAAACATTTGAAAACGTTTCAACATATGTAAGTCTTCGTTTTACAGTTATAGTATTCATTTTAAATCGCTTTATTTTAGATTGCCTTTAGCGACACTGAGATTCAGTTTTATTTGCCCGCCTGAGACGCAGTTGAGATCTTCGGATTTTGTTTGTATTTTCGTAAAAGGAACGCATTGAATTTCGTCTCTGCTTCAAAGCACACATCTAATCTTTTTATACCAAATTTAAAAATATTTTTTGGGGAATTGCCTGTAATAGTATAGGATTAATCTGCTAGGACTTGTGTTTCTATGATCCGTAAACGATGTTTATAGTTACTGACACTGAACACACTGGTTAGTGTTTTTTTTAATAATAAAACGAAGCTCCACAGTAGGATTTTATCCTGTATCGTGGGTGCGTTTTACAAACATACATTTCACATGCACAACACAACCAGACCCGAAAAGCAACAATTTGTGTTGTTGCACAAATTTTACCTCCGGCTGGGAATCTAACCCAGGACCGGTGGCGCAGAAGTCAGGTTCCTTCCTGGAACATCAAAAAAAATAAACTGCGGTTGCCAACACGCCTGCCCCCCCCACCAAAATGAAAGCTACTAACTATTGTGGCAATCTATGGGGGAGGCCTATGTTCAGCAGAGGACTAGTGAAAGGCTGAAATGATGATTATGATGATGATGATGATAATGATCCAAAATTTATATAATTCAATTACAGAGTAAGTTTCTGGTTCTTGTTCTTATTTTTCTTGGTGGTAGGATTCCTATGCCGGAATCAGTTTAGGTAGATACCACACCAGAGCCTGTAATTCTGCCGTGAAGCAGGAGTGTGCAAACGTTATTGTGTTTCGGTTTGAAGGGCAATGAAAGCTAGTATAATCACTGGACTTATGAGATTTAAGAACTGATGTCTCAGAGTGACGGGCGCAGTGTGGTGTCACTCAGAAATGTTCTGGGTGACATAGCATTTGTTATGGGCAAACGTTGCACTTACCATCAGGTGAACGTTTTGCTCACCAATAAAAAGGTATGAAAAATTATATCTAATATAATAATAAGTAGTAATCTCACGTATAATTTTTATACAATACTAGTAATATAACGTTATGGAAGAATTTTCTGCGTTGTTTATTATTTATTTTTGTATTATTATTAACGATAATACTTTTTCGAAATTTACGATGTGTGCAAAGCGTTTGTATGATTATTATTACATTATACTATTTTAATAAGGATATTTAATAAAAACAAAAATAATTTGTTTCGAAAAATGTAAATTCTGTACTTACAATTTTCTAACATCTAATGTTTCACCTAAACCTGATGGCAAGTGGAGAAATAAATAGTTATAATAAGAAAAAAGTGTAAAAAGTTATTAATAATACAACAAATGCTCGACTATGAATCTGTCTATGCAGGAAGGAGGTCTAGGTAGGTTGCACTTACCATCAGGTGAACGTTTAACTCGTTCCATCACTTTATACAATAAAAAAAGTATATATTTAAACTTTGTCGTCTTTCTATTATTTCATCATTATTGAAATGAAAATAGAACAATAATATCAAACTTAAATTCATGTATTCATTAAATATGTGCACATCAAATGTGTGATTATGAAGCGTACATTATTTAAATTCTTTGTTTATAATATATATTATAACTATTATTACAGGATAGCGTTATTCATTAGTGTAGTCTTCTTAATTATTAAGATAACAAAGTTTTTTTTCGAATTCGTTCCCTGATTAAGAGAATAAGTCAATCTTTTCGGTAAATAGATATAGTGTGCGCAAAGTACGTGCTAAAGGTACTATGGTCAGTAGGTTGGTTCTAGCACGAGGCACCGCGAACAGAAACGGCCGCCGCCGCCGCCGCACGATGGCATCGGTTACACATAGGCTCAATCGCTCTAATATACCCGGATTTGATAACTGCCCACGACAACCTCTCATTATATATTGCCAAAAATAAACTAAGTAAAAAGAACAGCCTGTATAACCTGAGCTACGAGTATAGGCATCATATAAATTTATTTTGTATGCGCTCCATCATTAGTATATACTTAGTCTCAAGAGGAGCCCACACAACTGCATCGTTTCTAATTGATTTCGTTTTTTATTTTATTCTTATTAGAACTAGAAAACGGTCTCAAAAACTACACTAATATTTCTTGTTCCTTTTAAATTTTGCACCGTTTGCTTTTAAAATTTGAGTCATGGTAGCTCAGGGGCTAGGCCCTCGCGTCGGCACCACTAAAATTCTTAATTGCAATTTTAAGTGCTGCTTTACCACGTGCACGGCGTTGAAGAAAAATATCGTGATGAAACCTGCATGTATGAGAAATAAAAAAAATCGAAGGCATCTGAAGTCCGCCAACCCGCATTAGAGCAGCGTGGCGAATTCTTCCCAGCTCCAAAACGCTCTTCTAAATGACAGGTGGACTGTGCTTGCAGTCGGGCAATTACAGGCTATTGCTTTACTATATTTTTTTTTAAATTTGAATACACAATGATAATTAAAAATCTGATTGCAGTATTTAATTCTAGCATTTTAAACGCTAATTATTAATCTATTGTGATAATTGTGAATATTAATTTTTTCTGACATATTATCTACATTTTTAAAGTTAATTCGTTAATTAAAAAGAAACGTATACGAAACAAGTTAACGAGCACTGCCTCTCCCTTTTGCCACTTTAGTTCATTTGTGTATATGCATGAAAATGTAAGGATGTGGGTATGTGTGTGTATGTCAAAATGATTTTAAATCGTCTAATGACCGTCCGAGGGAGGCTGCGGGCCTCCATTCGGACTGTCGACTTGTGTGTCGGTAACTCTGGGCGGTGAGAACCGCCCTGGAACACGGGTATATCATGTGTATGCGGTGTACAGCGGGGTACAGTGTAGCCTGGACCGTGACTGACCGTAGCGTGGTCAGGGAGTGCTGAGACGTCCGTGTCGACTAGCACGTTTCGCGGGCGACATTTTCGTTCGGTCGCGTTTCTATCTGGTCGATAATTTGCTGCTTTAACCACCAGCGGGTTTGGATGAACCGCGGCATTTTCGGAAAAAGTAAATAAGCAGCACCTCAGTTATAGCCAAGTTCATTATTAGGTATTTTATGTTAATGTTGTATTATGTATATATCCCTTTAAATGCAAATATAATAATAAAATTTTTACAGTTCACTATTAAATCATCTAACGTTCTCAGCTTTTTCTATTATTAATAATATGATTGATGCTTACACGTCACACATCAAAAGCATATATTATAACATACATACATACGAGTAGACCTCTCGCAATGTTAAGATTTGCCATGATCGCTTGGATTGACAGATACATTAATAAAAACCGCCTAAGTTTAATAAATAAAAAGTGTTTTATTTTTGGATAAAATGCCAAGACGTTCATCTGATGGTAAGTGCAACGACTGCCCATAACAAATGCTGTGTCACCCACAACATTTCTGTGTGTCACCACACTGCGCCCATCACCCTAAGACATCGGTCCTTAAGTCTCATATGCCCAGAGATTACACTAGCTCTCAGTGTCCTTCCTACTTCACGGCAGAATAACTGGACTTGCGGTGGTAGCCCTAGACGGATTCCTGCATAGGAATCCTATTACCAGTAAAATAGTAAGTAAATACACTCTTCTAAAGATACAGAGGTTTAGGATCTTGGCGTTTATTTGAGTCAGAGGATATAGTAGACTTAGTAAACGATAAGTATTACTTTTCTTTTTATAACATATAGTGGATTGGAAGTATTAGGGGGATTATTGATATCGCCTTTATACGACTTATTTCCCTCGCGATACTGGTTGGGAAATTCAACTCGTTTAAATTAATGTTTCATCGTAACCTAAAAGCCCTTGAGATTTTGGCAGATCGTTTGCACTTTGCGTTACATTGTGAATTTTGAAATTGTGACTTATGAAACTAGTAGACGGCGTGCTTTGCATCGAGTGAATTTAAATTATTCGGTTATCCATAGTAATTATTAATCACTTAAACAGTGTACCAATCAATGTACAAAGCGGATGTTCATGGGCGGCGGTGATTACTTGCCATCACGTAAGCCGCTTGTTCGTTTGCCCACTTCTATATTTTTTTAAGTTAAAGTTAAATTATTAACTTAGAGTATAAGTATCACAACATCATGGCCACGCGGATTACGTTCTCACGCGGATTCTTTTTAAAAGAAATGGAAATAATCGTTTTGCCAAACACGCTTTAACGTGGAGCATAAATTAATTTACCGTCGCGTTTTATAATTGTTTACATTCTTGTAAATCTGATGAATACAGCGAACTGTGTTTTAAAAAATTTTACAAATTTCATCAAAAAACTAAACATTCTATGCTATTTAGGAGGAAGGCGTATTTAAGTTTTCTTTACCTTGTACTGAATCCCGAATATAATTTTCTTATTATCTTGTATCCCATCTCGCTCCAATATGATGATGGGAAAGCTATCCTCAATTGAGCTTTTTCGACGCATAAAATGTTACTTGGGACACGGAGCGGTGAAAGCGCATGAATGCCGCTGTGTTAGTGTTAATACTGAGGGAACATTAATATATGCGCACGCGAATATGATTTATTAAAAGGAAAATCGCTGTGGTCAGTCGACAGAAAGACTTCATAATCAACATGGCTCGCAATCTTTAACTAATATCTGATGTCGTCGGAATATAATGAGGTTTATGTTAATTATTCCGACGATGGTTGTTGTGAATATTTTAATAAAATTTCTTCTATACTTATACACAATACGCCTATCGGTCTGTCTATCTATCATCCCTTTTGCTATTATTGACTTACCTATAAAGTAACTATAAAGTGATTTTCACACACGAACGTTTTTTTATAAACGAGGGCATAAATGGTTCAGGGTATTAAAGAACGTTAGGCGCGAGCGGAGCCACGAGAAAGAATTTGACTGAAACAGGATAAACGGATTACAAAACAAAATCTGATACATATTGTTACTATTGTATCAACGTGGCCTTAATATATCCAGTACTGGAACCGCTGTCCAACATCTCATGATACAAGCTTTGTGTTTTCGTATTATTTTGTTGTTGTTGACCCGTTTGCAACATTTGTAACATTATATGGGCACCATGTAGCTCATGCTCAAGAATTGTTATACGGTTCACAGCTTGACTGTGAGTTTCACTACAATGTACAAAAGTGGTCAATGTTACCTGAAGTTTATCGCGCTGGTCAGCAGCATCCATATACTGGACATGAAGTTTTACTAATTCATTATTAAGTTAAGTGTTTGTTCAACTATGCTTTTAAATTCCTCTTTACTGTCTCCCTCTCCTGCAACAATTGACTGCAAAGTTTTTTGGATGTTTCAAGCTCCTGTACCACAGAACGAAGCTGAATCTCCAACTCGCGTACAGTTGTCTTCCGGGTCATCATGTTGCTGCTAAGACCTCTCAGACGATTGAAAAGTAATAAAAATAAAACAATGAATAAAAGTAAGTTACTTTGCTAAGATCCGCACGACACGTGTCGTGTTCTCGACTTCAGTGGTGTATATTATCTAGTGGTGGTATTGTAGTGGTTGGTGGAGGGTACCTGGTGGCGGTTCCTGGTGGCGGTGTTAGTTTGCTTGTGCACGCTACTGAGGGAGGGCGGGTGGTGCACTTCAAAAAACTAGGTAATATACACTATTTTTATATTTTGCATGCGGATCTTAGCAAAGTAACTTACTTTTATTCATTATAATGGATTTCCGCAAAGTAACGCCTGATTCTATTAAAAATAAAACAGCCAAAATCGGTTAAGATATTCCAATAAAGATGTTTATGTTCTTAAGGACAGTGTAAAGTGGTTTAAAAACAGAATACAGCTACCAGTTTATCGTCAAGTTTGCTTCTACTTCTCGTCAAGCTAAGTGAGGTCAAACAAAGCCAAGTGTGTAGATAGACGTTACTCACCAGTGTGAGTAGGCTTAAAAGTAAAATAATTAAAACTTGTAGGCGTTACGGTAAGTATAGTATTGTATAAAACAGCGTTAATTAAGTAAAAGTAAAATTATACTCGCCCGGAATTTCCGTTGCATCCATTAGTACTTTATATGTTAGCCGTTGACGTTTAACGTAAGTTTTTAATTTTAGTTTTCTTGTATTATTTCATAGTATATTGCAGTTTTTTCAACCGACATGTTTTAGATATTAATTATTTGTAGTATTAAATTTAACAATCACTTTTATAGTCAATTATATTGTGGCACCCACATGTGTCATACTCGTACTTGCAAGTAGGTGCTATTTGAGAAAGTAGCCAATTCGAGTTTTCAATTTTTTTTTATTGGATAAAGTGATGAAACGAGCAAAACGTTCACCTGATGGTAAGTGTAACGTCTGCCCATAACAGTTGCTGTGTCACCCAGAAAATTTCTGTGTAACATCACACTGTGTCCATCACCCTGAGACATAAGTTCTTAAGTCTCATATGCCCAGTGATTACGCTAGCTCACAGTGCCCTTCAAACCGAAACACAGTAATGTTTGCACACTACTGCTTCACGGCAGAATAACTGGCCCTGGGGTGGTGCCTACCTAGACGGATTCCTGCATAGGGATCCTACCACCAGTAATATACCAATTTACTTGTGTATGGGCTTTATTTCATGTAGATTTTTATCATAAAGCATGGCATAGCAAAAATACATCAGTTGCCTGTAGGACTGTTTTATAGGTGGTTGTGGCACCCACATGTGTCATACTTGCAAGCAGGTGCTACTTTAGAAAATATGACAGTTCGAGTTTTCAATTCACATGAGTATGGGCTGTATTTCATGTAGGTTTTTAACATAAAGCATGGCATAGCAAAAATACATCAGTTGCCTGTGGGACTGTTTTACAGGTGATTGTGGCATCCACATGTGTCATACTTGCAAGCAGGTGCTTCTTGAGAAAATAAGATAGTTCGAGTTTTCAATTCACTTGTGTATGAGCATGTGCTTTATATCATGTGGATTTTTTACATAAAACTTATAAAAGCAAACATACATTTTTTGATAAATATGAAATAAGAGGATACTTGCGGAGTTGCTTTCGCCCGTTTCTTTCTGAGTAAAGAGAGTGTTTATATCGAATGCATAGTTTCTACTTCATTTACACTGGAAAGTCAGGATTTTTTTAGTAGTTACATATACTAGGTGGATTGAAAAGTACTCGGCCTAACACAGATCCATTCAATTCTAAAAATCAAATCTACCCACATTATTTAGTTTAGTTCAGACTAGTTCATTGTGTGAAGTTCGAAACGTGTGCGATAATTAGTTGTGATTTTATAAATTTATTAACAAAGTAATCGGTCATAATTTCCGCGAATGGAGCAAATCGAGCAGCGTGCCGTCATTAAGTACCTCCTTAAGAAGAGGCTATCATCAAAAGCCATCCATGATGACATGGTCAGTACATTAGGCGATTGTGCTCTGTCATATTCATCCGTCAAAAAATGGATAGCAGAATTTAAGCGTGGTAGAGAGAGTGTGAAAGATGAACCCCGCTCTGGAAGGCCTTCGACGTCAACTACTGACGAAAATATTAAAAAAGTACTTGATTTAATAATGGGAGACCGCAGATTAAAAATTAGAGAGATAGCCGAGATTATAGGCATCTCTTATGAACGCACTCAAAACATCATTGTCAACGAGTTGGGTTTCCACAAGGTGTCTGCGAGGTGGGTTCCGCGACTGCTTTCAGTTGACCAAAAAAGGACGCGATTGACTATTTCACGCGACTGTTTGGAGTTATTTGAAGCCGATGCAGATGATTTTTTGAATCGTTTTGTTACTATGGACGAAACATGGGTTCATTACTGTACACCGGAAATAAAACAACAATCAAACAAATCAACAAAGGCTAAGTCGATTTTGTCGGCAAATAAGGTGATGGCTTCAGTATTCTGGGACTCGAAAGGTGTGATTATGATTGATTATCTTGAAAGGGGTCAGACTATAAACTCTGATTACTACTGCACCTTACTACGTCGTTTACGAGAGGAAATAAAAGAAAAACGTCGAGGAATGCTCAGAAGAAAAGTCCTGTTTCATCAAGATAACGCCCGTGTTCACACGTCAGTACAGTCAATGGCTGGAATTCACAACTGTTGCTTTGAACTGTTACCGCATCCGCCGTATTCACCCGATCTGGCACCATCAGACGTCTTTCTGTTCCCTAACCTTAAAAAAGCACTTGGGAGGTCAAAGATTTTCGACAAACGACGAGGTCAAAGCAGCTGTAGACGCATATTTTGACTCTAAGGAAGAATCATTTTTTTTAACGGTCTAAATGCTTGGAAGGGGAGGTGGCAAAAGTGTATTGAACTTGATGGTGATTATGTAGAAAAATAAAAATATAACTGATTTAGTATGTGTTTATTTTCTTGGTTAGGCCGAGTACTTTTCAATCCACCCTCGTATTTTGGTCAAAGGTAATATTTCTACATTATACTTTTGCGAGAAGAAATATAATGTAGTATGTATGATACATACTACATTATATTTCTTCTCGCAAAAGTAGAATAAAAAATTACAGTAAAATGGCATGGCATCCAACTGATGGCCAAGACACATACACATATACATTTATAACATGACAGACTTAAAGTTATCAGACCAATGACATGTATCAGCGTCTAAGATGCGATGTCTCTAATATAATTATCGCCAATGCTCCTTAGCGTTACGATAACGCGCAATCCTCCCAACTTGAGAGTGGTCTATGTCGAACAATTGACTGTTAAGAGATTATTTTTATATGTATATGTATTCTTTATTGTATTCACCTTTAAAAAAAAGAAGGATTGCAAAGAGCGGACTTAATGCCCTTTGGCATTCTCTCCCAGTCAACCCAAGGCATAGAGAGATATTGTTATAGGTGCTTTACACACTTAAGTGACTGAAATATATCTTATTAATAATAATTATATTTAAAATCATATTACACTTACATATATACACTTAAATATACATACACCTAAAAGTGATATAAATATATACATACATATTACAGGACCGATGATAGCATTGTTGGTATCAACTTACAAAGATGATTTTAAAAAATGTTCTCGTATTAATCTTTTAAATGACAGCTTATCAAAAACCTTCTTAATGTCTTCGGGTAAGGAGTTCCAGAGAAGTAAAGCCTGCATTAGAAACGAGTTACCAAAGAAATCGGTGAAGTATTGTGGAATAATAATCTTAAGGTTAGACGAGGAACGAAGATCCCTATCATGGGTAAAAAAAAGGTACTGAAATTTATCTTTAAGATACGAGGGGGTAGTAGGATCATTTAAAATAGAGAAGAGAACAAGTAAAATTCTAGAATTACGCTTCTGTTTGATAGTGAGCCAGTTAAGGCGAGATCGATTCGATAGTATGACCGTGTCTCTTATTAGAGATATGGTCATACTTTCGAAGACCAAAAACGTATCTGATGCAGTTGTTGAAAAGGCGCTCTAGCTTGTTAAGAAGGTCATGTTCAAGTCTATGTAGCACATGTCTGCATAATCAAAAATCGATAAAATAAGCGTTTGCACAAGCATGAGCTTGGTCTTAAAAGGAAGAAATTTTTTTAAACGGTAGAGTAATCGCAACTTGGCTGAAACTTTACGGCTGCTTTCGGTAACATGTCTGCCCCAGTTCATATTGTTATCAATATTCAGCCAAAGATTCTTTACTGAACTAGTAAAAAGTATCACATTATTATTATAATAGACGAAAAGCAAATCGTCGCAGTCAATTTTACCTAACATTCTTGAGCTACCAACAAGCATTGCTTGGCATTTCGTAGGATTGACAGAGACTCCAAAGCGCGACGACCAATTATAAACAGACTTAAGATTAGTATTCAAACAAGCAATCGCGCCGTGGAGTTCGTCAACACTAGAATGCACATAAAGTTGAAGGGCGTCTGCATAGAGATGGTACGGACAATCTATACTAGATGTGATAGAGTTAATAAAAACTGAGAAGATTATGGGAGAAAGTATTCCGCCTTGCGGTACGCCCGAAACGAGATCAGCCCACTGAGAGGTCTTTTGCCCCACGTGGACGGATTGTTGACGCCCGCGAAGATAAGAAGAGAACCACTCCAAGTCCGAGGGAGCGAATCTAAGACGGGAAAAAACAGCTAGGAGTATATCGAGGTCGACTGTGTTAAAAGCATTAGAAAAGTCCACGAGCGCCATCACTGTAACTTTCTTATTTTCCATCCCTTCTCTAATATCGTCTGTAATATTAAGTAATGCAATAGTGGTGCTGTGACCGGGGCGAAACCCAGACTGATAAGGACTCAGTAGGTTGTTTATTGATGAACAAGGAAATTTGCTTATGAACACAGGCTTCCAGGACTTTAGAAAGAAAAAGCAAGATCGAAATGGGGCGAAAATGATATGTTTTATATAACTGTATATATATGACGAAAATTAATGGTTATGAATGACATTTTATTGTAATACTTGCTGTGCCCGTGGTCTAAGCCGCGTTAAATTAGCCGAAGATGTGATTGCGTACGGCATGGTATTTCTGAGCATTCACAGTTCTGTCATTGTTCGGTTCTCAGCGTACGTTTTCTTAAATGCATGAAGTTTTAGTTCAGAACCTTCTCCAATAAACGGGGTATCCAACGCGAATATTTTTTTAAATCGGATTAGTATTTCCACAGATTAGCAAGTTAAACCTATAAATTCTCTAGCTTAATTTTAGCAATAAGATTCACTAAATGGAACAAGAGAGAATAATGTTGCTCACCTTTGATCCCAAATTAATTAATGAACATGAGCCTTGCTATCGTCGGCAGAATGCCCTGCTTAGTGATTGACTATCATCCACATTACTGTGACTTTGATCAATAAATATTTTGCGAGAAACGTTCGTCATAGAAAATATTATTTGAATTCACTGAAGCGTATCGGGAACGTGAATATTTTTTACTTTTAGCGTGGAAATAAGGAGTGACAATTACGTGAAACACATGATTTACACACAAAACTTACTACGTATATACTTTAGAATACTGGGGTACTTGCAAAATAATTTATTAGTTTAGGTAAAAATACAGGGAAGTACGAGCTCTTTAAGGTTTAGCTGAAAAAAAAATCACGTAAAAAATGCCTTACTCAGAGTTGACACACATATTACAGCAAATTATAATTTATCTTTTACACTTGTGGGCAGAATTGTCAACTAACATCTTCTACAACAACCATTGCAGCAATAACAACTGGTCTTGCTTTCATCTTGTACGAAGGTACAGTTTTCATAATTTACTAGCGCGTTTTTTATTCAGTGTGCATGCGCGAAATGTCACATCTTGAGACTTCTGTATCGCTGTAACTTTGTTTGCCTACATTAATCATAAAATCAAAGTTATTTGACGGATGTTGCGCCAAGGAAAAAGATATGCCCCCTGGATCGGGTGATCTGATCTGGGAAGGACGTTACCTCATACTTATTTTTAGATGTTGTATTTATATAGCTCGCATCACAGAAACTTCAATAGCGCGATGTTGGAAATATGAGTTATTTCTTGAGCTTCTCATGTTTTCTTGAAAATTTAAGAAAATTAGCTGAACCCGGAACTATGTTTGCGTAGATTTAGGTGTTTTAAAAACTTCATGGGAACTCTTTGAATTTCTTATATGATTCGAAGAAACGGACAGAGGGACAGAGTTACTTTCGAATTTATATTATTAGTGCGGATGTTATCTATTGATTATGTTATATAAGGTAATGTAGTTACTAGCATCAGGCATTACTTTGCGGAAATACATTATAATGAAGGAAAGTTAATTAGATCTAACTAGATCCGCATATAAATATAAAATAGTGTATATTACCTAGTTTTCGCAAAGCCTCACCCACCCCTAAACGTAGGGTGCGCAAGCAAACTAATACCACCAACGAGAACCGCCACCGTATCCACCACTACAGCTACAACCGTTTTTAATAACCGGAAGTTATCACGATTTCGTTATCGCATTATCGTAGATAATGGCCGATTACGTCACCAGACACGTCATATGTCACAGATACATAAGCAGCTTCTTTGACTCATTTAAAAATGGCAGCAACTTGGTTCGCCGCCCATCAGGTCTCGTTTTCGCGGGCAAAAGGTGGGCTACGTGAGTAGCGTCTACATAACACTTATATGGGAAAAAGGCGTGACTGTGTGTTTGTATGTATATTTCAACCTACTAATGTAACTATTCTAACAATGTAGATGTGCCATCTATTGTTGAGTAGCAAATATCAATTTAAATATGTAGGTTACACACATATTAAAAAAATTACGTATGTGAAAATGAAACCTACCGAGATAAACTTGGAAACTAAAACATTATCCAAATACTAAATTGCATACAAAACAATAGAACCGTTTCCGAGAAACGACACAGCACACACACACAAGCGCACACGCACCCGTGCACGCATACACAACACGCACACACGCACACACACACACTTACATACACACACGCGCGCGCACGCTCGCACACACACTTATATAAATGAATATGTTTACAAGATTTAGTCGACTACAGTTTTCAGAAATATTGTTTTCAATATTATTATTATACGGTTCACAGCTTGACTGTGAGTTTCACTACAATGTACAAAAGTGGTCAATGTTACCTGAAGTTTATCGCGCTGGTCAGCGGCATCCATATACTGGACATGAAGTTTTACTAATTCATTATTAAGTTAAGTGTTTGTTCAACTATGCTTTTAAATTCCTCTTTACTGTCTCCCTCTCCTGCAACAAATGACTGCAAAGTTTTTTGGATGTTTCAAGCTCCTGTACCACAGAACGAAGCTGAATCTCCAACTCGCGTACAGTTGTCTTCCGGGTCATCATGTTGCTGCTAAGACCTCTCAGACGATTGAAAAGTAATAAAAATAAAACAGCCAAAATCGGTTAAGATATTCCAATAAAGATGTTTATGTTCTTAAGGACAGTGTAAAGTGGTTTAAAAACAGAATACAGCTACCAGTTTATCGTCAAGTTTGCTTCTACTTCTCGTCAAGCTAAGTGAGGTCAAACAAAGCCAAGTGTGTAGATAGACGTTACTCACCAGTGTGAGTAGGCTTAAAAGTAAAATAATTAAAACTTGTAGGCGTTACGGTAAGTATAGTATTGTATAAAACAGCGTTAAATAAGTAAAAGTAAAATTATACTCGCCCGGAATTTCCGTTGCATCCATTAGTACTTTATATGTTAGCCGTTGACGTTTAACGTAAGTTTTTAATTTTAGTTTTCTTGTATTATTTCATAGTATATTGCAGTTTTTTCAACCGACATGTTTTAGATATTAATTATTTGTAGTATTAAATTTAACAATCACTTTTATAGTCAATTATATTGTGGCACCCACATGTGTCATACTCGTACTTGCAAGTAGGTGCTATTTGAGAAAGTAGCCAATTCGAGTTTTCAATTTTATTTTTTTTGGATAAAGTGATGAAACGAGCAAAACGTTCACCTGATGGTAAGTGTAACGTCTGCCCATAACAGTTGCTGTGTCACCCAGAAAATTTCTGTGTAACATCACACTGTGTCCATCACCCTGAGACATAAGTTCTTAAGTCTCATATGCCCAGTGATTACGCTAGCTCACAGTGCCCTTCAAACCGAAACACAGTAATGTTTGCACACTACTGCTTCACGGCAGAATAACTGGCCCTGGGGTGGTGCCTACCTAGACGGATTCCTGCATAGGGATCCTACCACCAGTAATATACCAATTTACTTGTGTATGGGCTTTATTTCATGTAGATTTTTATCATAAAGCATGGCATAGCAAAAATACATCAGTTGCCTGTAGGACTGTTTTATAGGTGGTTGTGGCACCCACATGTGTCATACTTGCAAGCAGGTGCTACTTTAGAAAATATGACAGTTCGAGTTTTCAATTCACATGAGTATGGGCTGTATTTCATGTAGGTTTTTAACATAAAGCATGGCATAGCAAAAATACATCAGTTGCCTGTGGGACTGTTTTACAGGTGATTGTGGCATCCACATGTGTCATACTTGCAAGCAGGTGCTTCTTGAGAAAATAAGATAGTTCGAGTTTTCAATTCACTTGTGTATGAGCATGTGCTTTATATCATGTGGATTTTTTACATAAAACTTATAAAAGCAAACATACATTTTTTGATAAATATGAAATAAGAGGATACTTGCGGAGTTGCTTTCGCCCGTTTCTTTCTGAGTAAAGAGAGTGTTTATATCGAATGCATAGTTTCTACTTCATTTACACTGGAAAGTCAGGATTTTTTTAGTAGTTACATATACTAGGTGGATTGAAAAGTACTCGGCCTAACACAGATCCATTCAATTCTAAAAATCAAATCTACCCACATTATTTAGTTTAGTTCAGACTAGTTCATTGTGTGAAGTTCGAAACGTGTGCGATAATTAGTTGTGATTTTATAAATTTATTAACAAAGTAATCGGTCATAATTTCCGCGAATGGAGCAAATCGAGCAGCGTGCCGTCATTAAGTACCTCCATAAGAAGGGGCTATCATCAAAAGCCATCCATGATGACATGGTCAGTACATTAGGCGATTGTGCTCTGTCATATTCATCCGTCAAAAAATGGATAGCATAATTTAAGCGTGGTAGAGAGAGTGTGAAAGATGAACCCCGCTCTGGAAGGCCTTCGACGTCAACTACTGACGAAAATATTAAAAAAGTACTTGATTTAATAATGGGAGACCGCAGATTAAAAATTAGAGAGATAGCCGAGATTATAGGCATCTCTTATGAACGAACTCAAAACATCATTGTCAACGAGTTGGGTTCCGCGACTGCTTTCAGTTGAACAAAAAAGGACGCGATTGACTATTTCACGCGACTGTTTGGAGTTATTTGAAGCCGATGCAGATGATTTTTTGAATCGTTTTGTTACTATGGACGAAACATGGGTTCATTACTGTACACCGGAAACAAAACAACAATCAAAACAGTGGAGAAGACCTGGTTCACCACCCCCTAAAAAGGCTAAGTCGATTTTGTCGGCAAATACGGTGATGGCTTCAGTATTCTGGGACTCGAAAGGTGTGATTATGATTGATTATCTTGAAAGGGGTCAGACTATAAACTCTGATTACTACTGCACCTTACTACGTCGTTTACGAGAGGAAATAAAAGAAAAACGTCGAGGAATGCTCAGAAGAAAAGTCCTGTTTCATCATGATAACGCCCGTGTTCACACGTCAGTACAGTCAATGGCTGGAATTCACAACTGTTGCTTTGAACTGTTACTGCATCCGCCATATTCACCTGATCTGGCACCATCAGACGTCTTTCTGTTCCCTAACCTAAAAAAGCACTTGGGAGGTCAAAGATTTTCGACAAACGACGAGGTCAAAGCAGCTGTAGACGCATATTTTGACTCTAAGGAAGAATCATTTTTTTTAACGGTCTAAATGCTTGGAAGGGGAGGTGGCAAAAGTGTATTGAACTTAATGGTGATTATGTAGAAAAATAAAAATATAACTGATTTAGCATGTGTTTATTTTCTTGGTTAGGCCGAGTACTTTTCAATCCACCCTCGTATTTTGGTCAAAGGTAATATATTTCTACATTATACTTTTGCGAGAAGAAATATAATGTAGTATGTATGATACATACTACATTATATTTCTTCTCGCAAAAGTAGAATAAAAAATTACAGTAAAATGGCATGGCATCCAACTGATGGCCAAGACACATACACATATACATTTATAACATGACAGACTTAAAGTTATTAGACCAATGACATGTATCAGCGTCTAAGATGCGATGTCTCTAATATAATTATCGCCAATGCTCCTTAGCGTTACGATAACGCGCAATCCTCCCAACTTGAGAGTGGTCTATGTCGAACAGTTGACTGTTAAGAGATTATTTTTATATGTATATGTATTCTTTATTGTATTCACCTTTAAAAAAAAGAAGGATTGCAAAGAGCGGACTTAATGCCCTTTGGCATTCTCTCCCAGTCAACCCAAGGCATAGAGAGATATTGTTATAGGTGCTTTACACACTTAAGTGACTGAAATATATCTTATTAATAATAATTATATTTAAAATCATATTACACTTACATATATACACTTAAATATACATACACCTAAAAGTGATATAAATATATACATACATATTACAGGACCGATGATAGCATTGTTGGTATCAACTTACAAAGATGATTTTAAAAAATGTTCTCGTATTAATCTTTTAAATGACAGCTTATCAAAAACCTTCTTAATGTCTTCGGGTAAGGAGTTCCAGAGAAGTAAAGCCTGCATTAGAAACGAGTTACCAAAGAAATCGGTGAAGTATTGTGGAATAATAATCTTAAGGTTAGACGAGGAACGAAGATCCCTATCATGGGTAAAAAAAAGGTACTGAAATTTATCTTTAAGATACGAGGGGGTAGTAGGATCATTTAAAATAGAGAAGAGAACAAGTAAAATTCTAGAATTACGCTTCTGTTTGATAGTGAGCCAGTTAAGGCGAGATCGATTCGATAGTATGACCGTGTCTCTTATTAGAGATATGGTCATACTTTCGAAGACCAAAAACGTATCTGATGCAGTTGTTGAAAAGGCGCTCTAGCTTGTTAAGAAGGTCATGTTCAAGTCTATGTAGCACATGTCTGCATAATCAAAAATCGATAAAATAAGCGTTTGCACAAGCATGAGCTTGGTCTTAAAAGGAAGAAATTTTTTTAAACGGTAGAGTAATCGCAACTTGGCTGAAACTTTACGGCTGCTTTCGGTAACATGTCTGCCCCAGTTCATATTGTTATCAATATTCAGCCAAAGATTCTTTACTGAACTAGTAAAAAGTATCACATTATTATTATAATAGACGAAAAGCAAATCGTCGCAGTCAATTTTACCTAACATTCTTGAGCTACCAACAAGCATTGCTTGGCATTTCGTAGGATTGACAGAGACTCCAAAGCGCGACGACCAATTATAAACAGACTTAAGATTAGTATTCAAACAAGCAATCGCGCCGTGGAGTTCGTCAACACTAGAATGCACATAAAGTTGAAGGGCGTCTGCATAGAGATGGTACGGACAATCTATACTAGATGTGATAGAGTTAATAAAAACTGAGAAGATTATGGGAGAAAGTATTCCGCCTTGCGGTACGCCCGAAACGAGATCAGCCCACTGAGAGGTCTTTTGCCCCACGTGGACGGATTGTTGACGCCCGCGAAGATAAGAAGAGAACCACTCCAAGTCCGAGGGAGCGAATCTAAGACGGGAAAAAACAGCTAGGAGTATATCGAGGTCGACTGTGTTAAAAGCATTAGAAAAGTCCACGAGCGCCATCACTGTAACTTTCTTATTTTCCATCCCTTCTCTAATATCGTCTGTAATATTAAGTAATGCAATAGTGGTGCTGTGACCGGGGCGAAACCCAGACTGATAAGGACTCAGTAGGTTGTTTATTGATGAACAAGGAAATTTGCTTATGAACACAGGCTTCCAGGACTTTAGAAAGAAAAAGCAAGATCGAAATGGGGCGAAAATGATATGTTTTATATAACTGTATATATATGACGAAAATTAATGGTTATGAATGACATTTTATTGTAATACTTGCTGTGCCCGTGGTCTAAGCCGCGTTAAATTAGCCGAAGATGTGATTGCGTACGGCATGGTATTTCTGAGCATTCACAGTTCTGTCATTGTTCGGTTCTCAGCGTACGTTTTCTTAAATGCATGAAGTTTTAGTTCAGAACCTTCTCCAATAAACGGGGTATCCAACGCGAATATTTTTTTAAATCGGATTAGTATTTCCACAGATTAGCAAGTTAAACCTATAAATTCTCTAGCTTAATTTTAGCAATAAGATTCACTAAATGGAACAAGAGAGAATAATGTTGCTCACCTTTGATCCCAAATTAATTAATGAACATGAGCCTTGCTATCGTCGGCAGAATGCCCTGCTTAGTTATTGACTATCATCCATATTACTGTGACTTTGATCAATAAATATTTTGCGAGAAACGTTCGTCATAAAAAATATTATTTGAATTCACTGAAGCATCGAGAACGTGAATATTTTTTACTTTTAGCGTGGAAATAAGGAGTGACAATTACGTGAAACACATGATTTACACACAAAACTTACTACGTATATACTTTAGAATACTGGGGTACTTGCAAAATAATTTATTAGTTTAGGTAAAAATACAGGGAAGTACGAGCTCTTTAAGGTTTACCTGAAAAAAAAAATCACGTAAAAAATGCCTTACTCAGAGTTGACACACATATTACAGCAAATTATAATTTATCTTTTACACTTGTGGGCAGAATTGTCAACTAACATCTTCTACAACAACCATTGCAGCAATAACAACTGGTCTTGCTTTCATCTTGTACGAAGGTACAGTTTTCATAATTTACTAGCGCGTTTTTTATTCAGTGTGCATGCGCGAAATGTCACATCTTGAGACTTCTGTATCGCTGTAACTTTGTTTGCCTACATTAATCATAAAATCAAAGTTATTTGACGGATGTTGCGCCAAGGAAAAAGATATGCCCCCTGGATCGGGTGATCTGATCTGGGAAGGACGTTACCTCATACTTATTTTTAGATGTTGTATTTATATAGCTCGCATCACAGAAACTTCAATAGCGCGATGTTGGAAATATGAGTTATTTCTTGAGCTTCTCATGTTTTCTTGAAAATTTAAGAAAATTAGCTGAACCCGGAACTATGTTTGCGTAGATTTAGGTGTTTTAAAAACTTCATGGGAACTCTTTGAATTTCTTATATGATTCGAAGAAACGGACAGAGGGACAGAGTTACTTTCGAATTTATATTATTAGTGCGGATGTTATCTATTGATTATGTTATATAAGGTAATGTAGTTACTAGCATCAGGCATTACTTTGCGGAAATACATTATAATGAAGGAAAGTTAATTAGATCTAACTAGATCCGCATATAAATATAAAATAGTGTATATTACCTAGTTTTCGCAAAGCCTCACCCACCCCTAAACGTAGGGTGCGCAAGCAAACTAATACCACCAACGAGAACCGCCACCGTATCCACCACTACAACAACAACCGTTTTTAATAACCGGAAGTTATCACGATTTCGTTATCGCATTATCGTAGATAATGGCCGATTACGTCACCAGACACGTCATATGTCACAGATACATAAGCAGCTTCTTTGACTCATTTAAAAATGGCAGCAACTTGGTTCGCCGCCCATCAGGTCTCGTTTTCGCGGGCAAAAGGTGGGCTACGTGAGTAGCGTCTACATAACCCTTATATGGGAAAAAGGCGTGACTGTGTGTTTGTATGTATATTTCAACCTACTAATGTAACTATTCTAACAATGTAGATGTGCCATCTATTGTTGAGTAGCAAATATCAATTTAAATATGTAGGTTACACACATATTAAAAAAATTAAGTATGTGAAAATGAAACCTACCGAGATAAACTTGGAAACTAAAACATTATCCAAATACCAAATTGCATACAAAACAATAGAACCGTTTCCGAGAAACGACACAGCACACACACACAAGCGCACACGCACCCGCGCACGCATACACAACACGCACACACGCACACACACACACTTACATACACACACACGCGCGCACGCTCGCACACACACTTATATAAATGAATATGTTTACAAGATTTAGTCCACTACAGTTTTCAGAAATATTGTTTTCAATAGTAATGGTTTTTAATAGCTTAAAATTATAATTCAATTTTTTTATGTCACAATTATGTACACAGTATATACATAATTGTTCTCAAATCTTTTGATTTTAAAATTGAAAACAATTGTAAATACATACATAAAATCACGACTGTATCCCATAAGGGGTAGTCAGAGACTGGGCACTCACTGCAAAAGCAGACGACTGCCACAATCCACGTTTCACCAAAAAAATATAATACACTTGGTGTGATAGGTGGTGAGCCCATCGCCACCATGCGCTATTGCACAATGCAGTTTTATTCCTTACTCGCCTTTTACGAGAGGCGAGTGGTGGCGGCTCGTTAAAAGAATACTACCGCTCCATCTCATCGAAAACAATTGTAAGTTATACAATTGTTGGCATAGACGTATAAGATATATTCAATAAAATAGTGTCTACACGAATAAAGTGTAATGACTGGTACATGACTAAAAAGGCTTCTTAAATCAATATATCGAATCACGGTACTCTCACACAGAGGCAGCATCACGCTGCTATTTTTCGTTAGTCAAAAGAACCAACGACCCAATTAATAGCGAAGAGGCATTCCATTGTAGTCTGATAGGTGTCAACGCACCTTAATTTTGATTCTTCGAAGTAGACAGTGTGCTAATTTTTAACTTTTACGTTCATATAAAAAGTCGGTGTAACTGTGTATAACTAGTATTTTTTTTGGTGGGATTTGTTTAGTTGCTTTGTAAAAGGGAGTGTAGTTTCTAATTAGTTATATAAATACTAATGTTATTATTTAAGCTTAGTTCGATAGAAAGATAATTAGTAATCGTCCGTGTCAGATTCTAGTAGCTCGGTATTATCTGAGACCCCCACCCCCCAAATATATAATTGTAGTCTGATTGGCAATGTATTTATGTTTATTGTATACTCTTAAATTTGACGACCGCGTGGCCTAGTGGTCAGAGTACCTGACTTCTAAGCCGCGGGTCCTGGGTTCGAATCCCAGCCGGAGCCAACATTTGTGCTAAAACATAAATTGTTGGTTTTCGGGTCTGGTTGTGTTGTGATTGTCCCCGTGTTTCTGACACTGCAGGCTAGGAGCCTACCTCCGATCTTATGGCATCAGCGTTACATCGGGCGCAGGTAGGTTGGGACGAATGAGTGCCTCTGTGTTTGCGCGTACACTTGTGGCACTATAATATCTCCTGCGCAGTTGATGGCTCCCGGCTGTAGTCGGAAGTAGTCGCCGTGGTAGAAATCGGCTAGGAGAACATCACTCTTAAACTTATAGCTGACACTAACAAATTACTATGTAGTTTTAATAAATATATACACATATTACTCGTATCACGTGCTCCGGCGCCGACCAATATATTGAATCAAAGTAGGTAATATAAAAAATTATTAAGTAGCAAATAACGTGTTAATTTGGAACCATATAACCAAATTAACTTCGTGTCTCTCCCATTGTCAAAATTACGGTCATCAACATTATCATTACATGTTTCTCTACTATTTATATATCGGCACTATGAATAATTTGGAAATTTAGATTTGTTGTTATTACATTGAGATGATTTATAAAAAATCTTAGCAATTTCGGACATATTCTTTGTGTAAAGTAATAGCCTATAAACGTTTTACTGCTGAGCAGTGTGGCGTTTTGAGTTATTATAAGGGTACTTGCTTTTATTTATAGAGGTGTACTTAAGCATCAATGGTGTATATATTTAATATAGTTTATAGTTAACGCCATATACTTCTAATTGTATTTAAATTGGAACGTGCATAAAGGAGTTTGTTCTTAGTTTGAGAGGAGATAAATTACCGATCCTAACTTTAGGACTCTGTGTTAGAACTTATATTATTAAGGTAACTTAATCGTAGTCAAATGAAAAACGTTCTAATAGATGTATTTAATCGCTATGATTATGATAACTGTAAAATGCTCCGTTAATTCTATCAACCTTCGTTTTCTTTCAGGCACATATATTCTCATCTATACACAACGATTACACAACTCATATAGGCACAATATATACATATTAAGGATATAATATATTTTTGGAATGTTTTAGTATGAAAAACAAAATTTAAAGAAAATAAATATTTATCTATTAATTATATATATATTATCATATTGTCTATAATTATATATTATCATATTGTCATACATTTGTGCTATCTTGTAGTAATGTAATGTAAATGAAATAAATAAATAAGGGAATATCATCCACTAAAATCTTTAGTCATTTTCTACTGCTTCCTATTTATTTTCTTGTCCAAATCCCACAAAAGCTTGCAGGGGCAAAATCTGGCGTGTACGGAGGACGACGGATTGTTTCTAGCTGCAACTCTTTCAGCGTCGATATCGATTTTCGCACAGTATGAGATACCGCGTTATTGTGAAGCGATAATAGACAAGATAGGTTGATGAGACAAGTCTGTCTTATGTCTTCCTAGCGCAGGAAAGGGTCGTGCGCCAGAGTCATGTACTTGTGGTCGACTGCGCCGGCGAACTTATTCGGCGCTGGCAAAAGAGAACCGAAAACGGCCGACTGCATGCCAGCCGTAGCGACTCACATTAGCTTCTAACAAATTTAAAAACATTAGTTATGCTTCGACGAGCATCTTTTAATTGCAAGCGACTTAATTTACCACTTACGGATTTAAATCTGAAAACCACCAGGCTATGGAGATAATAAACAATTACTTTTCTTGCCGGTTCTTCATAAGAGTTTTATACAGGCCTAAACTGAATAAAGAAATTTTGACTTTGACGTTTACTTTGACATTGTAAAAGGTCAATAAGAAATATAAAACGAGATCACACTATCAAAATGGCTATGCAGCTTACGCACTAAAAAGCTTACACGAGGCGAAAAATTATCGGTTGTGATCGTGGAGAATGAAAAAAAACATAGCGGTCGCATATAGCGGATCCTGACTGCATCGGCGAATACTCGGTGATTATATCGATAGATACTGCAGCCATGCGCACGGTTAATAAGTCTATATCTCTGGCACTAAACTATAAGAATTATAATATTTGATGGATATTTAAAAAAATATTTATATTTAGTAAAGCGTAAAATTGAGAGCTGCGCGCGCAGTTTGTTACGGAATTGCGACATGATGAAGGTACCAATGATAAATAATAATGTAAATTCATTTTATTGACTAAGCTGATTTGTGGAAATCCCGAAGTAACGTGCAGGGAGAATACGATATGTAATATAGAATGATAATATAATATGAAACTCCTATATAGACGTGACATTATAATTTATTATAACTGAAAGTTGACATTTTTGTTAGAAAAAAACGAAACTGAGAGGAACATCGTATAATTATATAAAGTAATGTATAAATATGTGACAGATATTTTGAAAAAACACACCCACAAGTCATCCCACCTTCTGTCATTCATCCCAAATCTGTGTTAGAATAGAATAGAATAATTCTTATTCAACAGATTATTTACATAAAACTTATTGAGTGAAATTTTTTTAGCTACGATGGTTTGCAAAACTTGTCTCTGTCCTCGGAAGAATCAGCAAGAAAGCCAGTGGGTTTTTTTTTTTTAAACGAAGCCCCACAGTAGGATTTGTGTCGTGGGTGCGTTTACAGACATAAATTCCACATGCACAAACACCCAGACCCGGAACAACTATATGTAGGCCGTACAAATATTTGTCTCGTGCGGAAATCGAACCCGCGACCCGCGGCGCAGAAGCCAAGGGCTTAGCCACTGCGCCAACCAAGCCGACAATTGTTTTTTTCGTTTTGGTAATTTTAAAAATAACACTTTTTTGGCTATGCTAGGAGTGGAAAGGGCTATGCTCGGAGTGGAAAGGGCTATGCTCGGAGTGGAAAGGGCTATGCTCGGAGTGGAAAGGGTTATGCTCGGAGTTTCTCTGCGAGATAAAATCCGTAACGATGTTATCCGCAGCAGAAGTAGAGTAACCAACATAGCTCTAAGGATTAGCAAGCTGAGGTGGCAATAGGCCGGTCATATAGCTCGGAGAACCGATAACCGTTGGGGAAGAAAGGTTCTCGAGTGGCAACCTCGTACCGGCAAACGCAGTATAGGGCGACCCCCCACTAGATGGAGCGACGACCTACACGGTTTTGCAAGAAGTCGATGGATGCAGGTGGCTCAGGACAGTGTTTTGTGGCAATCTATGGGGGAGGCCTATGTTCAGCAGTGGACTGTGGTAGGCTGAGATGATGATGATAAAGATGTACAAATAGCTTGGCAGTGATCACCTCATTCCCAAAAGTTATTATCATCCACGTATTCTTTAATATTATGTAGTTCTTTTAAATAAAGTCCTAGTTAAATAACAATTTGGACTGGTTAACATCGAAAGATTGCCGACTATGGTTGTGAGGTTCCGTTGATTGTCGTCTTAGATACTAAAGTCAGTTTTATTACGTGTTTTAAAAGGGTTTATAGCCGTGTTTGATTTTACGAAATAGGTTAACATTTGAATTTTCAGTGTTGTCATATATTTATTTCATTTACGTCCACTAACCTACTTTGCCGACTTTGATTTTATACGACTCTATTGAGTGGCTAACTACTTTGTTTGTACTGAGTTGTATGTAGATCCTGGGTTTAAATTCCAACTGGAGCCAAAAAAAATATTTCAATTATTTTCTTAAATTATTGTTTTTTGTTTGCTTTCAGCTGGAAATAAAAAATAAAGTTCCTTACACCGAAAAGATAAAAAACGTAAACTAAAACATATTGTCAATTCAAAATGAGGTTACTTAAATTACAAAAAAATACCAAGATGTGGAGAAGTTTTTTTTTATTTGTTAAAGTGACGAGACGAGCAAAACGTTCACCTGATGGTAAGTGCAACGTCTGCCCATAACAAAGCTGGGGCACCCAGAAAATTTCTGTGTGACACTACACTATGCCCATCACCCTGAGACATAGGTTCTTAAGTCTCATATGCCCAGTGATTACGCTAGCTCACAGTGCCCTTCAGACCGAAACACAGAGATGTTTGCACACTACTGCTTCACGGCAGAATAACTGGCCCTGGCGGTACCTACCTAGATGGATTCCAGCATAGGAATCCTACCACCTGAGCAGATGTGGCAGAGAAGGTAAGTAAAAATATAAGTCTACTGACCTACCAAAAACTATTTCTACTTTTATGAAGCTGCCATTTAAATCCCTGCAAAAACCAAGAGGCAGAAAGTTTATTTTGACATTTTATTTCATCATCATCATCACTTCAGCCTATTATATGTAGTTCAATGTTGAATATAGATCTCCCCTATACATTGCCACAAAACACGGTCCTAAAATTTATAAATTGCCGTAACTGGATTTGGATTTGAGAGTCGAATATGAAATTTAAAACGTTATTAAAAAAAAATATTGATACAGAATTCCCAGTCGAGTAACTAATAGTAAAACGCGTGGTATTATATATAAATTTTATGCTGCAATTACTGACCTACATAATACATATGTCATAATTAAATGTGGAATAGTATAGAATTTAGAGGTTTATTACAGTTGACTTCCCAGATAGATGAACACAAGTCGACTATCACACACACCCTCTAAACATCTACTAATCGGACAAATTTCTTTCATAAGGATTGTTATAATTTATCATTTTAAGTTATTGTATGTATGTCTTATAAAAAATTAAGATTCTATAAACCTAACTATAAGAACTAAGGGATTAAAGACTGCGGGAGTACGCGATTCCCGCAGTCCTTTAATTAATTTAGAGTTTTGTACAGCCTTGTGTTAGGGACGACCAGTATTAGTGACCGTAATACCCGTATGTCCAGGTTATTTAGTTATTGTTTACCTTTACGTATTTTCTACCTTGTATTTTATTTTATTTATTTTATATTTTTGTATGGGGAGCATCTACGAAGGTGCACTCGAACATTTTGTCAAATTTATACAAAATATATCTAATAATAGCGTTAAAAGGATTCCAGTAAACTCTCCGGTACAGCACGGTCGAGTGGTTTCACTTACAACAGACTACATTTTATGCTGGGGTCAGACATTTACCCAGACACGAGGATATCGATTGTATAAATAAATAATAATTTAAAAATATATAATGATTCAGTTCTGTTGGTCTATAAACTGCACAGAAACTTTTATTTTCTCTCAAAGATTATAGAAGAGATTATTAACCATGAACGGGTAATTCAAAAATAAACCTTAGTCTGTGGAAAGCAATGGAAAACGTTTTCAATAAAAGACGTTCCGACTTTAGTGAGCTCCTTACAGTTAAGTTTGATGCTGTCTTTTCTCAACTGAATTTCTTTCTGCAATGAATACTTTTCTAAAGTTGGAAAAAATGTAGCATAAAACATATATATTTATAAACAAAATTTAAACCATGATAATTAATACGCTTGGCTTTCCTGAATATTAACAGTTCGGAACCTCTCGGTGATGTTCAGTTCACCGCGTGCGGCTGCTTAAGGCCATAATATTAAGTATAACATAAAATTTGTATTCATACCTTTTGAAACCTGCAAGATGTCGAAATGTAACATACCCAAAACTTTAAGTTAAATTTCCTATTTTAATCACTCAAATTTTCATTGAAAACTATTGCTCCGTTTAGAAGCGTATTCGAGACAAACTTTCACACAAACAGACAAAAATTCTGAAAACGGTAATTTATGATTAGGAATCATACAATTAGCAGTTTCGACTTTACTTTTTTGGGATTTACTTTGAAATCACAGACAGATATTTTAATTTTATATTTTTGGTAAAATATAGATTTCATAATGTTATAAATGAAATCGGAGTATATCTCTCCGTATCTTCGTAGCCGTCAATGAATTGTTATTGTGCTTTGTAATATTTATGGGATATACGGGTAGTTGTTCTTGGTTTAGGTGTTTGTATTTGGATTTAGGTATGTAATAAAAAGTAAAAAGTAAGCGAACCTACTGGAAAAGTCCTGGTGTGGTGCAACTTTTAAAAAAAATATATTTCTTTAACACATGATACGAGTGTTTATTTCTTTATCGGATCAAAAGATTAGAATTTTTTTTGGTACCTTTACGTTCAGCTATTTTTGGCATTACTTGTCCAAAACAATTAAAAAAGTTTATAATACATATAACAGATATAGTTCAGAAGGTTGATACGCGATCACTTTTTGACGGCTTAAGTTGTATGTCAGTCTCATATAAATCATAGTGCATAGCCGTTTTATGTATACATGCTTATACGTTTTATTAAAACTATATTTGTCTACTTCATTAATAAGTATTAATTCATGTATACGAATGTCTTTTTGTTATGTTTTATTTCGTGTTTCCTTTTACATTCTTTTTTTGATGTGAAACACCTTTTGGCGCGCTTTGTCTGACTCGTATGCCATGATAGCAAACGGCATGCGCTCTCTCAAATCATCATGCCCCCTCTCCGTCGCCGGTCTCTACTCCCTTTAAATCACTATTTTTTTTTAATTATTCATTCTGTAACCATTCTTTCAATAGCCACTAATAACGATGTTTTACATCTGCCGAGCGTCCCGTGACAGCCACATTTTTTTCTAGGAGAAAGATATTAATAATGGCTATTTTAAATATCTATTCTGCGTTGATGGTACAGCCTTTAAAACACGAGTATATGAATGAATCTTAAAATCTTCTAAAGGGTACAATCTCTAAAATATGTCTCATACTTTCTTTTCTTCAAATATTATTTCGTAATTATTTATTTAAGAATCATTACATGTTAAATTGTTTCATTGTTGTGTCTTACATTGTTACACCTACATCAAAATCTCACCACTTTTGACTGGGACAAAATGCCTGAGGCAGTCCGCTCTTTGTATCCTTTCTCTGCGAGGGAAAGAATAAAGATTACTGAATAAATAAATATATATAATATGTAAATATATTACTATATATATAAATATATAAAGATCTATTTTCTTTATAACGGGATATTTTCCGTTCTTTGGATAATGCATGTGTTACATGCCATTGGCAACGCTACATAGAATAATTTATATCCGTCGTACTAAATATTAATTATGAGTAATATAAATAACAGTATAATAATTATAATTGAAGTAAACAAGAATATTGATTATAAATTATGATACTGTACAGTATCAACAATTATTAGTAAGTAAATTGACGAGTTGTTGTACTGACTAATGTGATTGCGGTGTATAAAAGTCAGTCTTGACTAAGTGAAGTAAACATTATTGATAACGTATACCAGAACGTTACTCTGCCCAAACACTAAGGTTTTATAGTATTCATTAGAAGTTTTACTTGACCATCCGACTCATATCTGTAATTTTCCGTAATATTTCAGAAGTGGGGTCGTCCAGTATTCTAGTCAGTTTGCCACCTTTATAGAATTTTCTTTTGAATTACTTTGTGGTAAAAGTATGTAAATAAGAGCGAAATATTGTATTCTTGGAAATTTGTTTCATAGCGGCGGAAAGGTGACGCGTACGAAAAGTGTACATGTCGTGATAGTTCACATAAACGAAGCGATTTATTATTCCCTTTAAAAATTTTAAAGATCTTTGTTATTCATGGCATTCTCAAATTGGTTAAATGTTTAAGTAGAAAACTTTTAGACTAAAGTCTTGCTATCATATTTTCGTCTGTATTATTTTGTTTAAAAATTCCTACAATATTCTCATTTTACAAAAAAATGTCATATAACCGATATTTCTTTTTATTCCCCGTGTGTTCATTTTAAACAGTTATTAGAGATTTTGATTATTAAAGGTGTTTTTATTGTAATGGTGATAACAGTAGAAATATGACTAAGTCGCGTCTAATGTCGATAGGTGATCGTCGATGTCTGCAATAGTTGGATTGATAAAGGCGATGAAGAGTTATGGTTAAAGTTTTTCGTTTTTTAGATGGCTACTGATTACTGGTGATTTACCTTTTAATTTCTCCAATAAAAAGATTTGTAGGTTTTAAAGATGGAAAAAAATCATTAAGGACTGTAGAACTAGCAATGACGAAAGATATTTTTCGAAGATACTCAAATAGAGCCACCGAATGTTCTAATGTGTTGTCTAAGTTACAGTTTTCTGCCAATATTACAAAGCTCGTACAACGGTAAAAGCTTTGTAATACTACTGGTACTACGTATTCATCAGAGTTGCGAATTTTGTAGAGGACTTGCTAGAGGACTCTTCTGGTGATGGTGGAGACAGCGGGCGTTTGATGACGCATTTTGTTATCAACTATTTGAGTATATTTTGTTAAACAATTAAAGAAATATATGCCAAAAGCGAGATCCAGTGGCGACAGAAGTGGTAATGTATTTTGAGCAAAATCTTTCAGGTTAACTTCTGATTCTGACATCAGAAAAGTATCCCTAAAGTAGTTAGACTAATAAATTTCAATAGACAATTCAGAGTTATACAGGTATTAAATGGATACAGGTGTTTTGCAATCATAGTGAAGTTCTGACAATGCTAAACCTGTGTGGCAATGCTGAATCTGTGTAGCAATGCTGAATCTGTGTGGCAATGCTGAATCTGTGTGGCAAAGCTAAACCTGTGCGGCAATGCTGAACCGGTTTGGCAATGCTGAACCTGTGTGGCAATGCTGAACCTGTGTGGCAATGCTGAACCTGTGTGGCAATGAGTCATTAACTCTTTTTGTGTTAGTCTTATCACAATAACTGACTGTTGTATATGTTTTACATGTTGCCTTAAAGGACGGTTATGTGACCGAGTCCATACATCGGAATACGGCTGTGTGATCAAGTCATGTTGACTAATGTGGTTGCGGTGTATAAAAGTCAGTCTTGACTAAGTGAAGTAATTATTTTTGATAACGTATACCAGAACGTAACTCTGCCCAAACATTAAGTGTTTATAGTATTACTTAGAAGTTTTACTTCACCATCGAAGTCATTTCGTAATACTTGTAAAACTATTAGGCAGTGGTCCGAATAACAATTGGTACTTTGACCGGATCGAATATGCAGTCTGTCGGAGATCTTTATTTCTTGTTAGTGCAAGGTCTAACTGATTCAGAGCGGGAATGGGGCCATAAAACTGCGTTTGCTTTTAAAGTGTTGTTGTATAGCGGGTATTTAAAGTAAATTAAATTGCCCTATACTATAATACTTTGATCACGTAATATTGGCCAATGCGGGCGTTAAGGTCATCTTAGGTGAACAACGCGCATTTTTTGAACACCACTTGAGATATGGTCGTAAAATGGATTTAACATCGGCAGATGACGGTAGTGTTGGAGCATATGAAGAAATTAAATCTGCGGATTTTGATTCTAAATACCGTAATACGTTTCGAAATACCCCGTACATATTTATATATTTACCACGTGATCATTGCTGAAAGAAACCTATTAAAGAAATCCGCTATTCTGAAAAGAGTATTAAAGAGCCTGTAAAGTTCATCAACTCACAGTGAAAACAGCATAGTGTATTTCGGCTTGTTACTCTAGAGCATATATGAGAGAGGTGTAAGGTACAAGGGAACACCAATTTATTTTCTTTTTATACAGGCAGTGCACCTTGCAACGTATGATGCCAGAAAGTCGACTCGGAAATCATTTTATGTTTTCTTTGCAATACTCTTTACATGTGTTTTTTTTCTTTTCTCTGTGTATAAATAGAATTATTATTATCAGCCTTTCAAAAAAAGACTCGAAAGTTGTAATGTGTCTCTTTCAAATAAAAACCATTACGTAATTTAAAATTCACAAAAGCTTTTCAAGCATAATTCTCTTTCATTTAGAATTTTATAGTTCCATGACTTTGTCAAAAATAAATTCTTCTTCGTAAAAGGCTTGGGAAAGTATAACATCGTGGAAACATAAGGTAGTTCGAAGAGTATGTTTATGTAATTAAAGCTGTAAAAGCTATTTGAAATATCATTGTTCCACAGGAAGTTTCTTGATCAAATTTTATAATTGCTACTATAAATGCTCTTTAGTTTTATAAGATTTAGAAGAGTATACCGTATTATATTTTTATAATGAAGCATTTGTACTAGAACAAAGTCTAAATATAATATGACGTGTAACGAAAAATATGTCATACATACATGATCGAAGATATATAGGCATATTAAAACATTAAAGAAACTGTACATATCAATTACTATATTTTATTAACTATCGTTTAAAACATGTTAAAAGATCCGAAAAAAAGTAATGATTTAAAGAAAATGTTCATTATACTAACCCACGGCGAGGATAACAGTGGTTCCCGGAAAAACACGGGGCGTGTACCGTCCGTTTCTCGTGCCGTCCGCAGCCAGTCTCCCGCTGCTGAGTTTTATTAGTCTTTCGGACAAAACACCAATATAGGAGTAGGATTACGTACACTGTCGTTCAGTATTTTTAGTTATTTTGTATGAGTTGCGATTATAACTTTGCTACTACTCGTAAAGACTGTATGCTAGCATGCGATGATGCAGATAGGTGTATTGTTTGATTTGTTAATTATTATTTCTTTAGAACTCGAAATTGCTGGTACTCGTTACTCAGGGCACGCACTTCGTCACTTGTCACAGCGTGATTGCAAGATTTCCAAAAGTTTTCCTAGTCTCTTAGTTGTCGCAATCGACGGAATAGCTTATATTGGGCAATAAGGCTTGTTACGCTGCTGTGTGGGGCGGCTTAAGAGACTCTACCACACCAACTTTTAGGACACCCACGGAATGCGTGGGTGTCCTAAAAGTCCACAGAAGGAAAATTAAAACCAAAAGATGGGCAGCAGCGTCTACCTTGAACATCTTAGTAAATAAACTGCGGATGCCCACCTGCCTGCTAACCGTGGCAACTATGGCAAATCCTCCTAAAATGAGAGCTACAAACTTTTGTGACAAACTATGGGGGAGGCCTATGTTCAGCAGTGAACTGGTGATAGGCTGAAGTGATGACGCTGCTGTGGTATGCGTGATAAAATAATGACGAGAATCCGATGTAAAAATGTTCCCAACCTTGATTTTCGATCAGGTGTCAGAACAAACAACAAAGGTTTCACACAGATAAATAATATTGATTCACTCTGAAATGTCGATACAAGTTATTATTTTATTTTTAAATTAAATTTCGTATATATTATTTTTTCAAATCGTTAAGTTATGCAAACATTTGTTATGCACTAAATAATCGTATGAATCAAATATCTACGCCACGATAACATTACTTTTACATCGCTATCTATCGGTGATTTTGTGTCAAAATTCAATTCAATTACAAAATATAACGGTTTCAGTTCAAGCTATAAGTTTCGTTCTAAAGACATAATTTATAAGACACTGGTATTCCTGGTACCTTCATATTAAAATTGAATTAATTTGATAAAAGAAACATATTAACTTTTAAAGTAACTTTAAGATTGGAAATTTCTGAACCGTAGAAGTTGTAAAACTTTGCTCATCAATTTTTAGGTAATTTCTTTCCTTTAAGTTTGAATAAATTGCTCATGACTGGGACTTAGGCCTGGTTCATATTAAAGTTTTACATTTAGTAAATTGAGTGCTACGCTTTTTTTTGTACAATCAGGAGATGTATATACTATACTTAATACGAAATATTTATAGTATACCTTATGAATTGGTCACTGTAGTTTTTTTTTATGGATGAGGGGGGAGCAAACGAGCAAGCGGCTCGCGTGTAGTAAACCGTTTTATTCAACGTATGCTTTAGCCTAGGCACGAACAACCCTAGACGTATTTCATCCGCTTCTACGGTACAAATATTTGTATGATCTGCAGATATATTTTTTTATTGGATAAAGTGACGTATTGAGGATAACGTTCACCTGATGGAAAGTGCAACGACAAACCATAACAAATCGCACCACTATGCGCCCGTCACCTTGGGATATCAGTTTTTAAGTCTCATATGCCCAGTGATTACGCCAGCTCTCAGTGCCTTTCAAACCGAAACAGTAATGATTGCACACTACTGCTTCACGGCAGAATAACTGGCCCTGTGGTGGCACCTACCTAGACCGATTCCCGCATAGGAATCCTACCACCTTCTAAAAGTGAGACCTCCTAATAGTGTAAGACAACTTTTTTATTAGGATAAAATATGATCATCTTCAATACATCTGGAGCGTGTTCGTGTATTGCATAAATCTTATTACATCGATAAATCAAAAGGTATTGTTCCAAGAAATTTCTGTACAATACATTAACGGCTAGAACACCTGTGCAAAGTTAATTTGTTCACTTAAAATTTTCATACAACAAACCTTCGGAGGCACATACTCGCCGTCTTACTACTGGTGTGGAGAACGAGCTTGACTCATTACCCTTATAAAGTATTGACTTCTGTTAGTAAGGTCTGTGATACAAAAGCAATAATACAGAAGGTCTCTAAGATATAAAAGCATTATTAATATAGACTTGAAAATTATTAAGATAGAGTTGCGTAAGCTTCCATACCGAAGCAGGAGTCCGCAGTAAACACAGACTCGCACCGATGTGTGTTATTGAAAGACATATCATCTTAGTGCCGCCGGTAAGTTGGTACTGGGGTCTGTGGTAGTGATACGACTTCTTCCTCGTGGACATCGTCCACTCCTGCCGTTTGTCGTCGGCGTCTTAGTGTATTTTACAATGACATGTCGGTTGTCTTACGGATCAGGAAGAGGTGTTTCGCGGCACTCCGGTGTTACAAGAATAATCTTATCCCATGTCTTACTGCTCCAGCGCTACGATACATGAATATTATGTCACTAGCGTCTTAGTGGATTGCTACTATGATACTTGGGTGTTGTTAATACTTAACAACAATTACCTTAGTCGATAATAATCATATTGTTGCAATGTGCGGAGGCGCCATTCGTGTGATAGTTGTAATTTAGCAAGTTGCGTTCTGCTGCATTGCGTCTTTGCGGCGGTTCTTGGGACATATTTCGACATCCACAATTGTTGCGTCCTGCATCTCGGTTTGGCTCACATCATATTAGTTTTGCTTAAGTCGGGTCTCTTCGTGCCAGGTCTGCAGACTGTCTGCCCTCCAATGTTTTATACAACAACAATATTAAATAACACTTTCAGTGACTTTCCCACCTATGAATGATTAATGGAAACTTGTTGGTGGGTGAGACAAACCTGATCAAAATACACAATACTCAAAGTCAGTTTCTCATTTCCTACCTGATAGCTATTAAACAAATCTGCCTGATGGCTTTATAATTATTAAATAGGTTATATAAATCATTGCAATGGTTGGTGGAGCTTGAGGTAGCACGTCAAGAGTCCACTACTCTTGACGTGCTCTGCGGCCAACAGCCGTGCTGACCTTTTATTTGGTGTTGATGCCATAAACTTAACACTTACATTACGTCTGCAGTTGCGGCCATCTGACAATGTGATGGCGCGCACGGTGGCATTATTTGTTGGGCCAGAGTACCCATGATTATTCGACATGTGTTTAAACTGTGTAACGTACATTCACTAAGACTGGATTTAGCTGTATACAAATACAACAATACGCATTGACATGCAAGACATTTAAAGTTTGTGTTACATTTAGTATATTTCAACCTAAAACAAAAAAAATGCTGTCCAAAAATATTCAGTTCTTAAAATCACAGAAAAAAAAGTAATTTGTTCGCGTTTGTTGTACTCATTAACGTTTTATTATTCAAATATATTTTCGGATTTACAGGTATAAACTACAGGTGGAATAATTATTAGGGTTAAAAAATACCATACAATGAATTCTGCACTAAAATAATGCGCTCGCCGCGAATGATACCGGAGATATGTCTTTTTTTGCAATTATGCTCCTTGCACGAAGCAGATGTAATATATCTCGTAGCTCTTAGCATATTTAAAACAAAGAATTTTAGCACAATATTTTTTTTGAAATAATCTGGTCCCAATCTTGTAAAACGCTCTGTATCTTAAACTAATTTTATTATAACATAAAATTTACGTATTCTTTTGAAAGTGCCAAAAAAATTTAATTCTCTAGAAGCCAAATTTATAATTGGTCCGCTTGAGATGTTGTTCGCTTTGAATATTTTTAGCGGATTTATTTCTGATCCCGAAGTTAAAATATAAGTGAAAGCTTTTATATTTTCTTAACAAACTAATCTTTTTCTCCTTGAAAACATCTGGCTTCACATAAAATCACTTAATATAAAAAATATAAGATAAGAAGTAATAAATTATGTATAAACGCTATTACACTACGTACTGCTGATCAATCGGCGTAAATTGATCATTACTGAAATTGGCAAAGTTTTAATAAATACGTAAATCATCGAGGAAATGTTTAACGCAAGTATTCAAAACTTAGGGAAAACTTATTTGTCAAAATATTTGTAACAAAATTACACACAAGTTTCGTTATATTACCTCACGGTCACGAAACCACTACAGGAAAAGTTTTAATAAATATGAACATATGTTGTAAATACTATTTTAAAACATGGTGTTGAGAACTGGTATGATTTTTTGATACTCTGGAGCAACTAAATCAAAACTCAATAGTAAGTATAGCCGACAAAATAGAATCATGACTCACCCTTACACTTATTAACCAACTTCAAAAAAGGACGTTTTCAATTTGACTGAATATATTTACGCGATATCTTCACCAATTGTGAATAATTATTTTTTTAGTTGCAACAGTTGTACTTGAGGTTAATCATAAAACTCTTAACTTCGCTTAAGTATATTTAATGCTCCTACGTTGAAGTCGGTTGTTTGATTAAATAATATTTATTTTTAACAAACATTTCAATATGATGTATTGTGTGCCTAAATTAGCTTGACATTTTATTTAATTGACCATAGAAGTAAAATATATTTACCGTACTTTTCGGACTATAAGACGCGCTTTTTTACAAAGAAAAATGGACTCATATTTTTGGTTCGTGTTATGGTCCGTAGGTAACATTAAAATATTTTTTCTAATGAGCCATCTCTAAATTTGAAGTACTCCTTACAGTCCGGAAAATATGGTACGCCTCTGAAGGTGAGTATGACGCAAGTTATCTCAAGACGAGCGGAGAATCACCGATCCATCTACCTTGACTCTTTGTCTTTGATCGTCGATAGCTAGTATTAAGCTCAACTTGTAACCGTGTGCGCTTTCGTAGGATTTATTAGAATTACTTATGTAAATATTTAAAAAAATATATTCTTAAATTAGATAAATGAACGTAAAACGATACGTGACGAGTGATAGTACCAAGATTGAACATGAACGGAATATTGCTAGTAAGATTTATGTTAACATCAATAAACATTATGATCCGAAAGTAAAATTAAAATAATTTTTTCCTGAACTATTTTGCAAATTTGAAGTGTCTTTTAGTCTGTGCGTCTTATAGTCCGAAAAATACGGTATATATTTTTATAAACAAACATTTTTTTAATTAAATTTGCAAGAACATTTGACTATAAAAGTATATTTTTAACTATGTAAGACTGCAGCAAAAAAAGGCATCCGACTCTGCATTATAATGCAGTAGCATAACTGAAAATAATCAATTTATGCAATATTCACTCTCATTTATTTAGCGAACAGAAGACGAACTTACACATTTTAAAATAAATGGTTGTTTTTTTTTATTGCATAAAGTGATGAAACGAGCAAAACGTTCACCTGATGGTACGTGCAACGTCTGCCCATAACAAATGCTGGGCCACCCAGAAATTTTCTGTGTGACTCTAAACTATCCGTCCGGCAGAGTAGAATAGCACCTACCTTTTTCCTACCGAGGTGTCATATGAGGCAACTAAGGTATTGTACGGGCAGCCTTTATTCGTGCAGAATAACACCATAATATTCGTTAGAATTCAATAGGGAATAAGATTTTTTTTTGATTCTTACCAAAATGACGGCGACGTGGTTCGCCGCCCGTCACGTCTCGTTTCCAACGTGGGCGAAAAGTGCTACTACTAACTCATACCGAGTCTCACACCACACACACACATTCTAACACACCTAAACTGCATCTGTGGATCCACCACAAGTATCAATCGGTTGATTATTTTTAACTAAGTCCACGATTTCTTGCTGAACCGATTTTTTTTAAATGGATGTCATTGTTATATTGTGTGTCTTTGTGTTGTAATAGTTTTTCATTCGAATATTGGAAATGTAGATTTGTTCTAAATAAACCTAAATCTTCCGTGTCAATAATGGCCACAAAACCAAAATCCAGCAACAGAATCTGGCAAATGTATTCTAAATTAACGTTAACAATTTGAATAGGGTATTTTAATCATAAAACCAGTTTTGTGGTACAAAGTTGTATAGTGTGCATCACTGTTTAGTATCAATAGCGCTATATCTGCTAACAGTTATAAATAATCAATGGACATTACAAATCTGCCACTACAACATTTGTCAATCAGGTTTCAATGTGTGTAGATGTCAAGTATTGGGATTTTAGTGCGATTGATGTTTGGCTTTGAAATTGGAACTGTAAAGTTATTGGGACTTCGGTGTAATAAATAACAATTCTTTCGAGTTATTGCTCATATTAATTTAACATAAATACTTACACCTTACTTACACTTATCGCACACTGAAGTTTATACGATCCGGAACCGGATCCATGAATATTTTTTTATAGAAGATCGTGATTCTTTTTTAGAGGTAAGTGATCACCAAAGCTTAAAATAAGAGAAATTCTTCAGTACCGGCTTTTGAGAAAAGAGTTCTCTTTCCAAAATCTATGTCAAATTTTCTTTATTCAATTAAGCTTTTATAAAGCTCTAATAAATGTTTACATCTACATTGGTTTAAAAATAAGACCTTTTCAGAGAAGAACCGGAAAAAAACTCTGGAGTCTTGTCTTCACTACCAAATTACAAAATTACATTAAAATACAACATCATATATTTGGTAGCCAGGGAGTTTGCAAGTGCAGTGTTAAGAGTTATTTATCTGTGTAATGATCTATTTTATAATAACTATATACTTTAATTTATAGAACTACTAATAAAAGAAGAACCGTGGTAGCTCAGGGGCTAGGCGCTCGCTTTAAAATTTCATAGTACGCGAGTGACCTTGGTTCGATTCCCGGTGCCGGCACCACAAAAATTGTTAATTGCAATTTTAAGTGCTGATTTACCACGTGCTCGGCGGTGAACAAAAACATCGTGAGGAAACCTGCAAGTCAGTAGAAATAAAAAAATATTTCGACGACATGTGAAGTCCGCCAACCCGCATTGGAGCAGCGTGGAGGATTCTTCCTAGCTTAAAAACCCTCTCAGAAATGAGAGGAGGCATGTGCTCAGCAGTTGGACATTTATAGGCTGAAACTTTGCTTTTTTATTAAGAATAGACTTTCTAGTTTTACCTAACCGTGTCGCCTCGACCCTCTCTACAAGAAATAGTCACTTTTTTGATAAATAAATTCACGTTTATATGTACGAACATAATAATTTCAAAAATAAACATTAGTTTAACAAACTGATAAATTATACATAAGCTCTAAGAGATCCTTCTGCAAAGAGATCGTATACATTGTCTACTCTTTCTAATTCGTTTAGTTGTCTACTCACAAAAGCATATTTTTTACGAGTATTGATATTAAATTCCGCATGGGTCTTATCGATTTAATTTTTGCTTTCAATTATTTATAACCAATGGTATGTAATCGGTGTTGTCTCAATAGACCATTAGTGAACAATCAAGATACAAGTTTGTTACCACCCATATATAACTCTAAGGAATGTGATTGAATGTTTTTTTGTCAATAACTGGACCTTCGATTCTTGTTAAAAAATATAGCAGCATTATACTGCTACATGACGCTGGTGTTCAGGTAGCGTGGTAGTTTTCCGGTCTAGCTGAACTATTTATTTACCTACAGTGTGACTGTACAACGTAAAATAATAATAACTTTCAACATTAATAAGTTATTTTATATTAAATAAACATAGCAGATACTTAACGACCCGCATTTGATGGAACGGTAACCTGTCCAATTTTGCGGTTATTCAATGACTTCTAGTACCTTATATTGTTTTATGTTAACCACGGGAAAACCTTTGTTTAGCATTAGACTATACTGCATATATGTGGACAGTCATCTTAGCTGATTTTCTCCTAGAGATATTACAGTGCCAAATGTACATGTTAACACACTATTTCCGTATTCACTTAGCAAAACTCATGCAATAACATCGGTAGGCTAGGATGCAGTGTCAGACATGGGGACAATCTCAATACAACTGGACCCGAAAGGCAACATTTTGTATTTTTTGTCAGGGAGTCTGATCACTAAGCCACGTGGTATATACGAATATATTAATTATACTAATATATAAACTAGATAGAGCGATGATCTGCACGGTTTTGCGGGAAGTCATTGGATGCAGATGGCTCAAGGCCATATTTTATGACAGTCTATGGGGGCGGTCTATAATCAGTAGTGGACCTGTGATGAGCAGACCTTATGATGTTGATGATGATACCGATATATACTTGCATGTATAAAAAAACCACTCGAATATTTCAAAATAAATACATATATTCACGCCTTTTTCCTATATGTATATAAAGGCTACTTACGTAGCTCACTTTTCGCCGTCATAGGAAACGAGACGTGATGGGTGGCGGACCACGTCACCGTCATTTTGGTACGAGCGAAAAATTCTTACTTCCCATACAATTTTATGATAAACTGCACGAATAAGGGTTGTCCGTACAATACCTTAGGAGCCTCTTACGAAACCTCGGTAGGAAAGAAGTAGGTGCTATTTATTTATTTATTAATCTTTATTGTTCCCTTACAAAGAAAGGATACAAAGGGCGGACTTAATGCCTTTAGGCATTCTCTCCCAGTCAACCCATGGAGTGGTGAGATTTTGATGAAGGTGTAACAATAAAAGACGAAAAATATGAAATAAAATAATATTATAATAATTATATACCTAAATATCTAATAACATTTACATATATGTAAATAGAAACATACATATATATATATATATATATATATATATATATATATAAACATAAACACAAACAGATATATACGTATATATATAAACACATAGACTATACACAAAATAATGCAAAATTAAATCGGCAAGGGTAAAAATTCTACTGATTACGACCGGAGCAGAGGAGGGTTTTGACTACAAAATCCACCGTACCCATTGTTTGACTATCAATTTACGATGACATCAATCGGTTCGTTCTATAGATTAACTAAATTGCTAACCCTCACATTATAGAAAAATTACATTATATGATGAAATGAGAATAATTGAATAACACCAAGTTTAAATTCGTGTCAAAATCCGATCTTTAATACACATTTCTCAGCGGTTAAAATCGATATTATTATCACCTTATACATTGTGTAGTCTTTGGCCGGCACTTCAATCGGCTTTCATCGTCCCCTTATACTCTAAGATAGCAATCTATGAAGCAATATACGTTGTGGTATTAGCCGTTATAAACTGTTATTAGATCGTGCAGATACTGTATAAACTTGGAAAATTCCTGAAGTTTTAGCACATACTATATTACAAAAATTAATATTTAAAATATACTTTTTTAACAGGTCGGGAAAAGCAACGAAATCAAAAAGCCATTAGCCTACGAAATTTAAGATTATTATAGTCAATAGTTCCCGCCATTTCATTAAATTCACTTTTTTTATTTGATAAAAGTGACGGATTACGCTAGCTCTCAGTGCTCTTCAAACCGAAACAGTAATGTTTGCACACTACTGCTTCACGGCAGAATAACTGGCCCTGGGCTGGTACCTACCTAGACGGATTCCTGCATTTCTGTTTCAATAATATTTAATATTGTGTCAGTTTCATACGTCAATATAACCAAACAAAAAAAAACCGTCAAAATAAAAGTCATTATTTTTACCTGCACATGATTACACAGGTATCACACTAACCCAACACGAACTTTTGACCAACCTGTACCGTTTTCTTAAATGCATTTGATCGTTAGCTTGCAATATAACTATTATTCTTTTTTTTTTCTAAACTATACGGCTGCTTTTCAATTACTCAGTTCGGTTAATTTTCGCACACGATTCTTTATCGTGATACGTAAATTCCAAAATATTTTAACCGATATTTCAACAACAGAGGCTATCCGGCAGTCCACTAGATAATCCTTCTGCCACACTGACTTCCTGTAAGAAGATTTTTCTCAATGTGCTGTGAGACTCAGGAACAAGCTACCAAATTAATATACGTGGAGCTTCACTCGAACATTTGATCTGGAATCATCACCTGACGCTGCAGTAAAGGTTTATGAATTTATTTTTTTAATGCTGCTTTTTACTTGTGTTCTTTTCTTATTTTTAATTCTTGATATAAAATGGTTATACCCATACTAAATACTTTTAGCAAACATGTGTTTATTTATTTATATCCCGTATATTTTTTTTATATTATCTGAAAATACATCTTACTTCTTAGCTCTGTCGGGAAGATTTCCATATTCGCCAAGCTTGGAACAGGCGTCGTTGTCCGTCACCAGTCTCAGTATATTTGGTCTGACGTATTCGACTTAGTTACTTCGCTCTCAATCAAAAACCAAGAAATTTCCCTTATAGACTTGTATGATATTTACGGGGCAAGATTACTGTTCACATCATCATATATTTTGAGAATACCGATATTTATGCGTATGTCCCTTCCCGTCTCTTTTATAAAATACAGTCCGATGAAGCTGTAAAGCCAAGAAGGCTAACAGTGAAAACTTCGTATACGTAAACGTATATTTAAAATTACTGAATAAAAAATCGCGCTGGGTTTCTTACTGGATCTTCCCAGGACAGAGGCATTTCTTTGCGAACCATTGTAGCTTAAAAAAATGACGTTCAATAAGTGTTATGTAAATGATCCATATTGAATAAAATATAATCTATTCTATTCTTCGCCTATACAATAAAAATACAAAATACATCTTGAACTTCCAACCGCCGTTTTTAATTTATAAGTATTTACGCGAATATTTAATAAAACTAATTTTATCGCGTTTAATTTTTAACTAATAAACCCAAGTTTCTTGGCACTTTATAGACCCCATTGTCACAAGAGAACTTAGGTGTCAGACGTCCTGATGTCATATTTATTTCGGGGTAACTTCAGCTTTTTATAATTCTTTTTGGTCCAATCTATGAAAAATGAGCTTACATATAGATGACATAAAGCTTCGACGCTCTAGGAAGCGCAAAAGAATAACGATGCCTACAAGGTATGATTCGCGTTGTATTGAAATTAAAAAACACTGTAATTTTAACAGAGAAAACGTTTGCGCTCGCTTTAAATTTCATAGTACGCGAGTGACCTGGGTTCGATTCCCGGTGCCGGTACCGCGTAAATTGTTAATTGCAATTTTAAGTGCCGATTTACCACATGGTCTGCGGTGAAAGAAAACATCGTGGGGAAACCTGCATGTCTGAGAAATAAAAAATATTTGGAAGACATGTGCAGTCCGCCAACCCGGATTGGAGCAGCGTGGCGGATTCTTCCTTGCTCCAAAACCCTCTCAGAAATGGGAGAAGACTGCTGAGCACAGAGCAGTGAGACATTTACAGACTGAAACTTTATTTTTCTTTTTAGATATTGGTTTAAGATTGTGCTGTATTTGTTTTATAAATTACGACACTTTTACGCTAATATTTATACCGCTACATTTAAATACTGCTCTCTCTATACATCGACATATAATTCATATTCTAAAATATGAATTACATGTTGTGCTACATAAGCTAAACAAAGTCTCATTAATAAAGATTGAAATAAGAATTTAGCCAATTTAATGACATGAATTCCACTTGTTACAATTACATTGGTTACAATGACCAATCTAGATTTCGTCGTTGACGAAACATTTTTTATACTAACCACCGATAGACAGCGAAAGCAATAGCATTGTGCTGTGCAAATAATGTTTAAGCTTTTAGCGAATTAGTTGATACGAAAAAGACATAATTTTAGCATAAAAAATACGTTACTTTCGATGTTATTATTCAGATATAGATTATAATAACTATCTCAGACCAGTAGTAGAATAATGAAGATGCTAGTTCCAAAACAATGAATATTAATTTTCACAAGAAGTTACAAATTATCTTTGAACTTAAACAAACGAACTTATTTGTATCGTAACTTTGTAGGCCATTCTCTTCGCGCAATAATAATAGAAACAGACAGTATTAAATAACAAAGGAACAATATGCAATTTACAACTATGAATAGTGACACAAGAAATATCGCATAGTTTATGAAGTGAACGCAAACGCCATTTCCATGATCCACTTAGTTGTAGAAGTTATAGTAAAGAACTTGCAAATGCAAAGTATCGAATCGTGTATCGTTGTAAGACTTTTATCTTATAAGAGCATACAGTAGCGTATGTCAAAATATTTACGAGAAGCTTACGAATCTAAAATGTAACCTGCGCAAATAAAAACCACTGGTACTTCTTAAATGTCTTTCAAACATTCGGGTAGAAAAAAAAATTATTATCAGCAAATGAAATACTAAATTTAACAGTATTTTTTTTTATTCTTTTTTTTTTAAAAAAACGAAGCTCCACAGTAGGATTTTCTCCTGTATCGTGGGTGCGTTTTACAAACATACATTTCACATGCACAGCACAACCAGACTCGAAAAGCAACAATTTGTGTTTTTGCACAAATGTTTGTATATTCCTACATTATAACTTATCCCTAATATAATCAAGCATTTTGTTCATACAAAATGTATTAAAAAGCAGATCCGTCTATTCCGAATCCTTTTCATGAATTATAATCATATGTAGTTAAAATATTGTAGTATGTGTTAGCACAAACGATCCAGTTTCATTGTTTCGGTACAATTGCAATACGTCCAGGCACGTAAGTTAATAATTTGGGAGTTGTTTTATTTTTTACAAAACCGAGTTGCGGTGCGAAATTGCATAAATTTACTAATTAAGAATTGAGAGCAATTGTTACGTTCCATTATAAAGCTGTTACTTTATCAAATACGTTATGATTGATGTTAGAACGTAATTTCTTCATGATTGTAATTACCGAGTAATGTTGGATTTTTAGACGTTGTTTTGGAATTATATTTAACGAGTAAAATAATCTAATTCATGAATCAGGCTAACGTTCAAATGGCGTTCGCTTGATCGTCACATGCAATTGGTAAATGAATACAGCAAAGTTTTGTCAAAATGAATGCCTTAACAATGATGAACACGTCTCAGCGTCCACGATAAACTGCTCTGAACTGCTCCGAATACAGATACAAAAACTATTACGAATCGATTATCACTGATTATAAATCATATACGAGAACAACACACGTCATGGCGTCGGAATTCTTGCTGATGCTTACCAACATAGCCGAAATCTGTCTTGCACTTTCAAAAGGCTTTGACTTTCCATTTTCTGGTATCCTGAAAGCATATTGTTCTGGAAATGACTAGATAACAACAATAGACTATACTTTCAGTGGTGGTAGGAATTCTATACAGAAATCCGTCTAGGTCCACCCCAAAGCCAATTATTCTGCCGTGTATCAGTAGTGTGCAAATATTACCGTGTTTCGGTCTGAAGGGCATTGAGAGCTAGCGTAATCACTGTGCATACGAGACTAGATAAGAACTGATATCGCAGGGTGTCGGGTGCAGTATGGTGCCATACAGAATTGTTCTGGGTGGCCCAGTATTGTTGTGGGCGGACGTTGCACTTACCATCAGGTGAACGTTTTGCTTGTCTCGTCACTTAATACAATAAAAAAGTAACGAAATCAACATGATTGAGCTGGTCAAGTAAGCATGACCGATGCGGTTTCAAAAAGTTGATTAACTGCTCTTAAAGCTGTTAAATATGGACACACACATTTATCGGTAGTATTCAATAATAGATATTCTACATACCTAGTTGAACAGACTCATGGGAAAAGAATCCTTCCACTTTTTACAATAAGTAAACAAAAGTATTCAGAATACTTGTAATTAATTACTTCCAATATCAAGTCTACAAAGAAAGAATCTTAAACGCTTTGCTTAAGGCAAATCGTATTTGCTGAATTCCACGCATGGAACCTGGTTTTCCGACGATAAATAAATTGAATGGATGTGTTCGTGGAACTTCTACTTACGATTGTTTAATTTTTGAGGCATATGTTACGTAGTGCCTTTATGTTTAAAACTGTTTCAAAATTGTTTATATTTTATTCAGCACAGTAATGACGTTTAATTAATTGCAAAACTCAATGTTTATTTAAACAGAAAAATAACACGAAAAGAACTCACAAGAAATAAAAAACAGCCTTATAAAATGCGAGCTGGCCTTGAGGAACGCGGGTAAAACATGACAACAAACCTTCAGCATTCGGTGACAAGCATGTCTGCTACATTAACTGGAGTTTTAAAGAGACTAATATTATCGCGGTCTTGGAAGACTGGCGTAATACACACAATCCTTCGTTGCGTATACGATGTTGCGAATCATTTCATTTATCAGAAATAAAAAGACTGAATCCTTGCGGTGTAATTTATCAACCAATACTAAAAGTTAGAAGGTAGAATTAAAGAATGCAGCTCATGTGTACACATCAATTCTCATTTTGTTATCAAGCTCAAAAATGCATTTCTGCTATATTGCAACTATAGATTTAATATCGGGTATAGGCTCGTAATTAAATTTAGTGGTGACGGTGGGAATCGATATTAAGGGTGTTTTAAATTGTATAACATGGCTCAGAAAATATTTTCTTCATATTCACCTCCAACCAGATTTTTCACCTGCCTGTGTCCTGCAGTGAATTAAATACTTGGTAATTGTGATAATGGAGCCACGCCCTCATCCAAATTAAGTCGATGAATACAAAAATTCCGTAAACAGGTTATGGAGAGGACTCTGTTAAACGGTGGCTGATTATATTCTAGTAGGATGTAAACGACTTTTTTGTAAAGCTACACCACAGCTAAGTCCACTATGAAAGGACTGCGCTCGCAAAGAATACCAGCGTAAAATAACATTATGATTACTTCGGTTCGAACGATGAGTGACGATGGATTTAGGTCCATAGGCCACAGTGACCTTGTCAATAAATGAATTGTGAGATAGTCGTGAAAAAAATAAAAAGGGATACATCATGTCTCATAACTTTCGGTAATTTAAAATACTAATTTTAGTATTTATTTTAAATTTTCCCTGCTACCCTATTAGAAAATATAAGCTAAGAAGTTAATTTTGTTTCAGTAAATATTAGTTAATAGATAATGAAGATAGTAGTATCGACGAAGACAGGATATTATTAAATAAAATAATAAACAAAGGTTTAATAGATTTTCCTTTCAGTAACTGAGATAATTTTTCTCAGAATAAGATAGATGGAAGAGCTACATGCTATTTAAATAAACGTATTGAAAACTATACTTTACGTAATTATATTGCTGTTAGTTTGTCTACTTTCGTCGTTGCAGCCTAATACTAGTCCACTGCTGAACATAGACCTCCCCCGTAGATTGTCACAAAAGTTAGTAGCTCTCTTTTTGGGGGGATTTGCCTTAGTTGCCACGCTTGGCAGGCGGGTTGGCAACCGCAGTTTATTTTTTGCTGCTGGCCATCTCCTGGTTGTAATTTTCCCTATGTTGACTTTTACGACTCATATCCATGCAGATCACTTATGAGTAAATCAGCCCAGATGCCTTGCATTTGGGGACTGTTAGGAAGCCGTTGACTTCTTTGAGACTGACTTTTCTTCGGATCAGTGAACCGGATATATCGCACTTTAGATGCTGCAGGCCGACTTTGGACTAAATATTTACAGTTTATATTTTAATGTTTATTTTTTTAACGTATTTATTTTCTTAGTCGACTTAAACAACACCCACGAAACGAGATCGATTTGTAAACGAAAACAATTATGTAGATTAATGGATTTATTTTTTATTTATTAAGTTGACACAATTTTCCCCATAACATACCAAAAAATCATATCTTTAACATGAATACAGTGTTCTTTAAGTCCGTAGTTAGTGTATTGTTTTGGATTCATCTTACATGTTATAAATTCCCAACAAATCAAAACGTCTTACGTAGTTGATAAAAAGATATCATAAATGTCTTTATGTATATTTTGTATTGTAATTAGTGTATCTTAAAGTATAGACAAAACATTAAAATTCGTCTGTTTTCTTATAACAATATTTATCAATTACGACTAGCCTTAATATATACATCGTTTAATAATAATTATATTAAATTACATTCCACTAGTCCTTATTTAAAAAAAACTATTTCTTGCCCATGGTTAAAGTTAAAATTAATGTTAGCGACTTAAATTTTCTCCATCATTTAACTTATAACAAAATAAATTTTCTTATTTAAATCTAAGAATCTTTCAAATACTTCTTTGGTCCATTTTGATAAAAGAATAACTAAAGAAATTTCATAAAGTTATTTATGATAAAAATATTTATCTCCTAAAATGTATGATGGCCTAGTCTTTAAAATAATGATTAAAAAAATCATATGATAATCAACATCAGACAACACAACTCTCTGCCCGCGAGAGTCTTCATCGGAATTGCTGTGAAAGTAGCCGGCCAAGCTTACTACCCATATTTTATATGACGAGCGCGTTTCTTTGTCAACCCATTCTGCAGCCTACTTAGTCGTTGGTCTTAAGTTCGAATCTCCACCGAAAGCAATATTCATGCAAGACACGAATTATTCCGGGTCTGAATGTATTCTTACTGCCTCCGCTCTTTGACACTGCACCGATCTTACATCTGTCACGGGAAGGTGAGTGCAAGTGCGTGCCTTGAAGTTTACTAATACATTAGTGGCGTTTTATTACGTATGTGGATCCATTTTTCGAATGCAAATGTTTGTTGACATTATTTAGAAAAATGTTAATAAAATTACTTATGTATGTAGCAACATACATATAAGCTGCGCATTTACCAGCCTGCAACAGTAACCTGAATCAGTCCCTGTGGAGAAAATCGGCAAAAAGAACATCGTCATAATTACATTTTTGTAATATTATGCGGTAATCGGACTGATGATGTTCGTAAGTAAAAGGAACTATTATCATTGAGCCAGTAACCATGTTACAGGTTTCATTAAAATAATTTTAAGTAAAAGTCAGTAGAAATGATGCAAACAGCATTGCAACTATGTGAGGCTGCCAATAAAGGGATCCTTTATTCCACGTATCGTGGTGAACAGCTGCTTGATTTTCTCCTGTAAAAAAGCATTGTTATTATTATCTTTTTATGTTTATTAACAACGATTATTTAAATGTAATGAAGCATTTAAAAAAATCTCTATTCTGAATAACTGTCTCTTCACCGATGCCCAACTTGATGAAGAAGAGACTTTAATATCCAGAACAGTCAGCACGTAAGCGTAGATAATTCAGAGACCTTTTAATAAGTAAATAAACGCTCTTTAAAAACTAAGATAAAAATATCATTTTTATTTTGCTTACGCATAAGATCCGTACGCAAAATGAAAATGATATTAATAATAAGATTATCTTTGTTAAAAATAACAATATAATGTCAATATTATTTTACTTACCAATCAGGACATGTACGTTTGTAGAAACTTGAGAGTGATTTTTCAATTGACACGTATACAATCCACTGTCTTCCTGTGACGCAGACATGACAGTTATTGTAGAACTAAAACAAAACTGTTATTGTTCAAATAATTTCTGAAACCATGCATTAAGCAATATATTTAGATATTTTCAACATTTGTATTAATTAATACATAACAATTAAATAATTCTTGATAGTGTATAATTTAGTTGTTTGAGTTAATACTCACTAGCTTACCTCAAATTGTGCCATGTAATATATCCATCAAAATCTTTCCCGTATTTTTTCCAGCTGAGTCCGAATATATTACGTACTATTGGCTGAGCAGTTTTGGATAATATCACTGCGGGAGTCGTTTTTTGGATTCTAGCTATCGTTTTAGTGGTTGTGCTTATGCTTACTGTCGATGTAATTGTTGTTGTTGCTATACTCCAACTTCTATTTAACATTAATTCTAACCTATTAAATACAGTACTCAATGCAGTAGTCGATTCCGTAGTAGTTGTTGTTGGAGTTGTTAGTTTGGGAGTTGATGAAATTGCTGGTATTTGAGTTGGGATAGATAGTACGTATTCCTCCGAAATAACACATGACAATTTAATAGAGCTGCCTGATTTATAATATCTGTCTCTAACAACATGCATTTTATCTCCGTTTATAGTCAATACCGGCGCTGGAATGTAATGAAAAAGCAAAGAGTAAATTATGTTTTCTTTGTAGAATTAATCAATTTTTGTAATATTAATTCACTAAAATTTTAAAAAAAAATTGAAATGCATAGCTTATTCACGACGGTAATAATACATAAATATTAAACATTACTTACGCAAAACTGTTAAATTTGCATATATCGTTCTTGGAGGATGTGTGGATATTTGACACATATAAAGCCCTTCATCTGACTTTTTTACAGGATGAATACTGATTCTCCAGTTATTTGGGTATTGAAACTTAACTGACAGGCGACTGTCACCAGTGTGCGCATCTTTACCAACAGTCAGTAATTGTGCAGCGTCAGTTGTATTCCGCAACCACATAACCTATAAGCAAAAATTTGCAAACATAAGAAAAAATTAATCTTTTACAAGTTTAAGAGATTTAATATTTTTGATTATAAGTAAAAATAGGTCATAACCTATTTTAATCTTTTTCACTTTACTAAATATTATTCAAATTGTTGTTTTTTGTCAACTTACTCATACTGTTTGACATTTTCTTAATTGATTAATTTATTTAATAATATGTTTTGTACTTTTTTTTATATTGACCTTAATTACGCAGTAAAATTAATATTATTTATTAGACATATTTTACTAGTATTTTTTATCAGATACATTGACAAGACGGGCAAAACGTTCACTTGATAGTAAGTGTAAGATCTGCACATAACAAATGATGTTGTCACCCAGAACATTTCTGTGTGGCATCACACTGTGCCCATCACTCGGGGACATCGATTCTTAAGTCTAAAGAGTAATACTTTCACACTACTGCTTCACGGCAGAATAACTGGATCTACTACTACTACCTAGACGTAATCCTGCATAGGAATAAACTTTAGCGGTCATTGACATATAATGAATAATTCAATTGAAAAACACATGTTACGCAAAGGTTGTATTTTATTACACCGAAATATTTTTTCTTGTGCATTAGGCATTTTGCTAGAAAGTTTGGAAAAAAAAGTGATAAAAATGAAAATTACCGTCTTATCTTTGAGCATAACGACTCGACAATTCAACAAAGCTTCCGATCCAACATGCGCAACCATTTCCGTGACATTAGTTTCCTCAAAATATGGTCCCCAGTGCTGTTCGTGATGGTGATACCCTTGATAAGGGGCATATTTACGTTGTTCCTCTGCTATTGCTGTTAAATAGGATAGTATAAAGTTTTGTATCTTAAACGTTTTTAATTTATATTTCTAAGGTAGAGCTCCAGTTATGCACTGGCTTACTTTGAATAAACTACATACTTAAAAATATTTATAAAATTATCGGTACATGGAGTTAAGCTTTCTTTAATAAGTAAGTGATGAGACGAGCAACTCGTCCACTCGTTCACATGGTAAGAATTACGCCTACCCATAATAGTAAGTTGTCACTATAACACGTAAGTTCTGTGCAGCACAGCACTACGTTCGTCACCATGAGATATTACTTCATGTTTATGTCTCACAAGTCGTCTAATTACTCTAGATATAATGCCCTTTAAACCGAAATAAAGAGAGGTTTGCACACCACGGCTTAACGGCAGAATAAGTGGCACTACGCTGATCTCTGCATAGGATTCCTACCACCTTTCTTTCTTCTACTAGGATCTGCTTGCTTGTATTTTAAAACTATATCATTATTTTTATTATATCCCTAACAACAACACACTATTCTGTTATTAAAACTTTTAAAGGGTTCCGAACTTATTTTGATAATCTAAGGGCGGATTTCACCATTGAAACTAAACGCGATCAGTTCAAGAAAAACGAAGTTTAAGCGTTTAACTGAGTTCAATGCTACAGTTTGCATTTCATCAACATCAAATGAACGCAGTCAATGCAAAACGCGGTTCAAATTCTGAACGCCCAATTTTCGACGTTCAGCTCTTTAAACGCGTTAAGAGAGCTGTCATTGTCAATTGCACAACTATGTAAACACAAAAATTATTTTTGATTCGTATTATTTATTGTTTGCATATCTATGTAACCTACGCATAGAAACAGTCTATTTGATGTCGCAAAATACGAAAGAATTCGTCTTTTTGATTTAGATTGTGACGATATTTTATGTAAACTTCGTTTTTCTAAACGCGATCAAAATGGAGTCGGTGAAATCGGTTAGACAAAAACCGAAATCAAATGATAGATATGAACTCAGTTAAGTAAAACGTGGTTTTATTAAACTTGGTTTCCAAAGCAATCGGTGAAATCGGGTCTAAGTAGAACGTTTATCTGACGATGTTCTTTAGGTTGATTTAACCACGGCTTGTTCACGGTTATTTAAAGCACAATACAATTAATCTCAAAAACCTATAACTTTTTTTTTTGGATTTTTTAAACATTGGCTTCGGCCAGGCCTAGTACTTAGCAGTGAAGTAACCAGAGCACTGGTATACGTGATCGTCACGTTTATCCAGCAAGGGATAGAACAAGCGTCATGATATGTTTGAAAATAAAACAGGCCTTCAGATTTTTGACGGCAAAACTAATTTTAATATTCGGAGACAAGATTGGATGAAATATAAAAGATGTAAAAAGTCATTCATAAAATCCGCAATATCATCATACGCACGTAATTACATTTCGCGAAACAGCGGTAGTTCGCGACATTCCAAATCTATATTGATCATATCTTTCAATGCGATTCATTTGTCGATTTGCCATATCATTCTTGGTCATAAGGGATCTGGAACCCCCATGAAACCTTCAGAAATTACAATGAAAATTAATAACGAATTCTTTCTATCTTTTATCATCATTATCACTTTAGGTGATCACTAGTCCACTGCTGAACATAGGAATCCCCCATAGATTGTCACAATGACATGAAATGCTACTGCACATCTCCTGGTCTTTATTTTCCCTCTGTCGATTTTGACAACACCCACGGTAAGAGATGAGATGGAGGTTCAGACAGTTATTCTGAGTCTAGGTGTTTGTGAATGGGCAATTTATGTATTTAAAAGTCACTTACGATATATGAGAAGTCCTAGTTTGAAGTGACATTAAAAAAATATAAAACAGAATATTACCTTGCATTTTGTGTTGATGTGGATTAGTAACAACTTCACTTTTAAAGTTTTCACGCAATTTTTTTGTGATGTTCCTGAATATTTCTCTGGATATAGCAAGACCATTTTTTTCGCTGTTCCGGTCATTATCATTTCCTGAATTGTCTACTGAAACGTGCTGGGTATCTAAAAATATTCAATTTTGTAATCATTCAAATATCGGTATTTTAAACTTTACATATTCAAAATTGAAGAACATACAACATATTTTTATGATTGTTATTAAAAAAAACTGTAGTAACGTGGCAATTTAATGCTGCTCAAAATTTTCCATAAATTGCAAATCAACAAGCTGTGTCCTATTCCAGTTTCCGACGTCACTTAAATTTGTTAACAGCTACTAATGTGCTCGCCGGTGAAATTAAATATCATAAAAAAACTGTATGTTTAAGGAAAAATATGTATTTCGAGTAAATGAGTACAACGCCAATTGACACTGGAACAGCGAAAGGACTCTTCCCGACATCACAACCCTCTCAATAAAAGTATATTAAACTTAAACATATGTCTTCAAGTCACTTTTAGTAATAGGAAACATATAACACGTCTATAATGTTTTAACAAAATAACATATTCAAGCATTTTCTAGGCGAACGTGCTCACTATATACGTCTCCATCACCGCATAACATCAGGCGGTATTGAGGTGAAACATAAGCCCATTAAAAAAGAATACTAGTAATGCTATCACTATTATTATCATTCCTTTTTAAAACTCCAACTAAGTTTAAATGCCTTTGTTCGGAGATGGTTCACTACAATAGTCAAATGGCGAGCTCGATACTGTGATACCACTGTGTTTTTCGCGGTCCGTATCCTAAACTATTAGGCTATTGTCGCAAAAATGTATACTCGTATATGCTTAATTATATTGGCGCTTATATGCTATAAAAATTAAGATTTTCTTACCAGTAGCAGTCTGTAGGCAGCAAATGATTAAACACACGAAGTTAAGGCCGCCGCGCATCATGTTACACGGCACATACCAGCCTCTATGCCATCACATCTACCATCTGTTCAATTTTAATAGGTTAAATGAATATCTAATATTAATTCACACACGAACATAGTTATGGGCAATATATTATAAAAAGACTCTTGTTACGAGAAATCATGAGTTTTAAGCATACATTTCGACCAGCCGATCGTATATTTGTGTGATAATTATTCTTATAGATAGTAGCTGTAGTTTCCTGTGAAGCTGTAGTACGTAAGAGTATAGCGGTTCTACAGATGATAGAAGAATTTCGTTGTAATTATTGTCTATAGGAATCAATTCAATTAAAAAAAAACAGTTCAATGAAGTCGATAATGGCAACATATGTATTTAACGACCACGTGGCTTTATGATCACAGTACCTGCCTTCTATGCCGCGGGTTGTGGGTTTGAATCACAGCCGGAGCTAAGCAACACGAGAAATTTTATGTAAGTTATTTCAAAAACACTTTCATACAATATTACTAGTAAGAGTTTTAAAAATGAACGTAAATATTTATGACTTTTACTTTTTATTAAAGTAAAACTCCACACAGGTTAATAAGAACGTTTTTTTCATAAAAGAGTAAATTACAAAAATAATAAATGAAAATAATTCTACACATCGAAATCTGTTTTTAAATAATTTTGCATTCGTAACTGAATATAGTAAAAACATCAACTTTGATGTTTTTACTCAAAGCAATTGAATAACTAAAAGTAAATCAAACAAAACCAAATCTAGATCACAAAAAGTTTCTTTGTTAGAACATAAATCTATCACTGTGTTCGGCTATCTTAAGGACAACCGAACACAGTGCCATTACTACCACAACAATAAAACTGAGTATATAAAAATACAGGAGTGAATTCAAGCAGAAGAACATCTAAATTTATAATTTTTTTGACGGAACAAACTTTCACAAAAGTAGTTATTTGGTTTTTATCCGAGAATTTTTCTTTATATAGCTTTATGTTCATGTATATGGAACAGTATGCTTTTACTTCTAACACGGAAACATTTCTATACACACATCAATTATGGAGTTCTAGTGACGTTCTAGTTTATATATAATAAAACAAAGACCGGTGTTTCTGCTTCAAAAGAGACACCAACAAAAGATCTTTAAAATACTTCCTATACTAAAATATACATTACGAGTATATATCCAAGACCGCGTTTTCTTTTAAAAATTCGTGGGTAAATAAACATTAAGTATAAGAATGATTCAGATTACGAAACAAAAATCAAATTATACAGTTTGATTCTTTCATCGAAAGCAAATTTTCAAGTATTAGAGCGAGTTCCGATTGTGATATACTCGTATGTATAACTAGCAGCGTGGGCAAAGAAAAGTAAAGAGTTCAGACTTTACTTGTGGAAAACGAAAATGTATGGACGATGACTCGGTTCTGGGATCTTCGTGTTCTTCAAAGATTTTGCACTGTAATGAAGCAAAAGAATCCTTTTCTTTCTTTTCTGTAATATAATGGGGCAAACAAGCAAACAGCTCGCCCTCTAAGAAAGGAATAGGCTCTTTTCTTGAAGGTCTCTAAATCTTTAAGTTTCCGTTTGGTGCGCGATGTATGTTGTATGGCGAGATAAAGATATTGTACACCGTTATTTTCGTTGTTGCATTATATCCTTTTGTGATTTTTGTTCGCACATGCATATTTTAAAAAAGACTACCCTCGTATGTTTTATATTTTTAATAATTGGTATAATATGGCGTCATTTTTGAATTTGTTAACAAAATAAAACAAAGCCTTGTCTGTATGTAATACAGTTTGTAGTAAATTAATCAGTAAAAAACCTGTGTACTCGAAAATTAATGTGTTATGGTTTCTATTGTTAAAAAATAATTTTATTCTGAGAACTGCTATGCAATTCTTATGTTTATGTTAAGCTTAATTAAAATAATAATGGCAGGCAATGCTAATATTTATAGTCGTTAATTTTATTTTAAAATAGCTTTGAATATTTATTACCAAAATGTTCGGGGTCTTCGGAGTAAAACTCAAACATTTTTTACTAATTTACAGAATTCCGATTACGACATTGTATATAAGACAAGCGTCTTAAACTTGGCTATTGCCTGGTATTTATCGTCGACGTCGTCGATTCAGCCTATCACAAGTCCACTGCTGAACATAGGCCTCTCCCATAGATAGCCACAAAAGTTTGTAGCTCTCATATTAGAAGGATTTTGCCATAGTTGCCACGCTTGGCAGGCGGGTTGGCATCCGCAGTTTATTTACTAAGATGTTCAAGGTAGATGCTGCTGCCCATCTTCTGGTTTTAATATTCTCTCTGTCGACTTTTACGACACCCACGGGATGAGTTGGTGTGGTAGAGTCTCTTAAGCCGCCGCAGACAGCGGCGTAACAATCCTTATTGCCCAATCAGCTATTATGTCGATTGCGACAAATAAGAGCTTCGGAAAACTTTTGGACATCTTGCAATCATGACGAATGTATACACTTTCAGACCACTCTGTGACAAGCGACTAATCGTGTATTCAGATGTTCCAGGAAGATGATGCTGCCCATCTTCTGGTTTTAATTTCCCTCTGTCGACTTTTACGATACCCACGGGATGGGATGGGGTGGTAGATTCTCTTAGACCGCTACCATACGGCTACGAAACACACGTCTTGAGAAATTTTTGATTGTCATTATAATGTTTATAGAAATGATCGAGACTATGAACGGAGAGATATGCCGAAGAGTGGCGAAACATTGGTGGCTGTGAGACGTGTGGCCTAACGGTGGATGTGCACAATATTGGCAAACAACCCTTTCCCCGGTTCACTGATACTGACATTCCCTGCGTCCATATTTCGTTTTGTAATGCAATGATTGTTAACAATATAATTTTGTTCTGTTGCTACTTCCCTCAAATCAAAACTCAAATCTCGTCCAAATTAGCCTTTTTTATTATTTGAAGATTTTAATGTCCGAGAAGCGGTGTGGTTACAAGATATGTCTAATTTTACCTGTAGTGTACGTAATCCTACAGTAGGTGACTTAGCGTTCCATATTTATTAGTTCATGAGTTTTACGGATTTATGTCAGTCTAATGGTATATTTATTGGTAATAATAGATTTAGTTTAGATTTAGTTTTATTTCTAATATATCATGCAAACTTTCCTGTACGGAACCTCTATCTGTTCCTGAGGATGCTCATTACCCTGCCCTTTATATAATTTGTAATGATTTCGTTTATTATAAGAGTTTAGTATCTGTACCACTCTCTGTTCGAATATTTCATACAGCAGATTATTATCAAGTTAATGTTAAGCTGTTAAATACGGATTGGTTCATAATTTTTATGCAAACGGTATTTATATAGCACTAGAGAATTTTTACTCAATCATTAACAAAGTTGTTGAAGACCTCCTTACTATTAAATCCGCAGCCTGTATTAAAAAAAATATCCACATTGGTATTCTCGCCGTTTAAAAGGCTTAATGAAGAAAGAAAGTAAAGCACATAAAAAATGGAAATATTATGGTAGACTAAACGATTACAACAAGTTTAGTGAAATTTGTACCGAAACTAAAGAGTTAATTTGTATTATAGTTCAATATTTCGAGAATGGAATCAAATATTAAAAATAATTAAAAATGATTTTGGTCCTTGTTGGAAGTAAAGAGGACATAAGTACTATTCCTGACATTCCTTTATACTTCGATAGGGATATTGGCTCAACAAGCTCTGACAAATTATTTCAATCAGTTTTCGATGTTGATCCTGATAACACTTTTACACAAATGGCTTCTGAACCTCATTCTAATATTGTTGATAATGTGTTATTTTCTCCGGATATTTCAAAATTGGACGTTTGGAAGGGTATCGGGCCTGATGGAATACACCCTAAGTTTCTAAAGCGACGTTGCAATTGCTTAGCGGTTCCTATTTGCCACCTTTTTAAGCAATCCTTTACTAGTGGCATAATGCCTAATTTATGGAAGCATTCCTTAGTTGTATCTATATTCAAGAGCGGTGATGATCACAATATTCGAAACTATCGTGGCATATCTATACTCTGTCATTTCGAAGGTGTTTGAAAAAATTATTTACGATACGTTAAATCCAGCAGGAAGATCATTAATAATTGGTCAACAACATGGCTTCGTAATAGACGCTATACTGAGACAAATTTGGGCAAATTTTATTATATGACTTACGAGACCATGAATAACGGCTTTCAGGTTGATGTGGTGTATACCGATTACTCTAAAGCCTTTGACAAAATCTCTCACTCATTACTAATATAAAAACTTAGTTACATCGGTATTTGACGATCTACAAAGATGGCACACATCATATCTACAAAACCGTTCGCAGGCAGAAGCAATGAAAGGTTTCTCATTTAGTTTTATTCCGATTTCATCTGGTGTTCCTCAGGGCCTTCATATCGGTCCATTACTGTTTAATTTGTTTATTAATGATGTTGTAAAGCGTTTCTCACGCTCTTATAAACGCTTATATGCAGACGACTATAAAATTTTAATATTATAAAAAGTAAACAAGATTGTGTGTACGTAAGATATCGATAGGTTAAATGATTATTGTCTTATTTATAAACTCTACATTAACGTAAATAAATGTTTGGTTATAAATTACTCGTTACTCTCGTTCGTTCACATCTTAAATATACTACGAGTATATTGATAATACTACCGTCTGGAACCCCCAATACTCCTTATAACTAAACACTCTAGAGAGAATTCTTACAAAATACGTTAAACGTCTTATATACAAGTTTTCTAATTACAACACAGACCACATCGTTGCGCTGGGAAGGCGTAGACAGCTCAGAGACCAACATTTATTGTATAAAATTATTTCCAATTTAATAGATTCTCCTTATCTCTTAAGTATAATAGCTTTTCAATGTCCTAGATTTAGCCTTCGCCGCACAAATACATTTATAATTCCGCTTTGTCAAACCAATTATTTAAAAAACTGCAGTACAATATCATGTAAAAAGTATAATGAAAAATCGAAAGATGTAGATATATTTCGTCCTAATCTAAACAGATATATATATCTATTGTCAAAACATTTACTAAAACTATGTTATTTTAAACACTGTTAAATGAATTTTGTTGTTTACTCAACTTTTCTTTGGCTTTTATTCTAACTATATTTTCATTTGTAACCAAGCTGTTTGTTTCCCAAATAAATTAAAAAAATTGTATCGGTCCGGAAAAGCCGCTGGCGGCAGAAATTTCCGCAGATTGATCGTGCGTGATAAAAATTTCAACGAAAATTCTACAGCGGTGGAATGCCAACCATCAAGATGATGAGGATGGAATTTAACTCTGTGCCGCGATATACGCTGTTGAAACAGCGGGTGAAAAGATTTCGAACAATACCTCGGAACATTCCCCATGGTAAATAAAACAAAAAATGCAAAAAGACGCAACCTCTCTTCGCTAATCCAGTGGATGAAGCTGATCGGAAAGAATCTGGTCTTCGACGATTCATGATTCTCCCTATAGTCTATTAGTATTTATTACTCTATTTACTTTAAAGTTTTTGAGCGTCTAAAAATATTGCGCGTAAACGGCCACTAACAGAATTGACTATTGGTAATTATGCCGATACCACAATCACGTTTAAACTTCCTTGAGAGGCACTTTACGTGAAATCCTCCAAACCATGAACTGAGTAAGCCGTATTGACTCTCATCTGTAGTAATAGTAGGCAATCTGGTGATAGAATTCTCACCACCAAATTAATGCAGTGCCACTGCCAGGTATTCTGTGTCAAGCAGTGGTGTAGAAAAACCAGTTTTGCATCGCAGTGTGGTGGCACACAAAGATATTTTATTGGCACAGCATTTATTATGGGCAGACGTTGGAATTACCAACAGGTGAACGGTTTGCTCGTCTCGTCACGTAGTTCCATAAAAAAACTATGTAAATTATGGAATACCTGAAATCACATTTACATTCTCTTGCATCATCATCATCTCAGCCTGTGCCAGTCCACTGTTGAACATAGATTGCCACAAAATACGGTCCTGAGCCACCTTCATCCATCAACTTATCGTATGATGCAAAACCGTGCAGGTCGTCGCTCCGGTACGGGGTTGCCACTCGATAACTTTTCTTTCCCAACGGTTATCGTTTAAGAGCTATATGGCCGGCCCATAGTCACTTCAGCTTGCTAATCCTGAGGACTATGTGGGTTACTTTAGTTCTGCTAAGAATATTATCGTTACGAATTTTTATCATGCACAGAAACTAGAGTCCTTCGTCTCATAGGTCTCGGAGCGGTTCTGAGCTTCTCCATGCGGCCCGCAGTGAAAAACCAATTCTCTGTTCCGTATGTCATCACTGGCAACACGTACTGGTTGTTTACTTTGGTTTTGAGACATTGAGGTATACTCAATGTGACGATGTGAAGCAGTTTCCCGAAAGCTGCCCAGCTGAGTAGGATTCGTCGATTGACATCTTGGTCGAAGTTGGACCTACCTAGTCGGATGATCTCTCCTAGGTATACATATTCGTCAACATCTTCGAGCGTAGTGTTCCCAACAACAACCGGTATAGGTGTGACATGGACGTTAGACATGATCTTCGTCTTGTCCATGTTCATCGTAAGACCTACCCGTTGGGTGACACTACTGAGGTCATTGAGCATAGTGCCAAGTTACTCCAGTGATTCTGTCATTATGACTATGTCGTCGGCAAATCAAAGGTTAGTGATGTATTCGCCATTGATGTTAATACCGTATCCTTTCCTGTCCAGTAGCTTGAAGACATCTACCAATGCAGCGATCAATCTTCGAATGCAGTGAAGAGTTTCGGGGATATGGGGAGGATACATCGCCTTGTCTTACATCTTTCTACAATTGGATTGGTTTCGTACTCTTGTTCTGTACTCGGATAGCCATCGTAGCCTTATTGTATAAACACTGCAGCACTTCGATATACCGACAGTCAATTCGGCACCGCTGAAGTGACTGTAACACCTCCCAAATATCGACGGAATCGGAGGCTTTTCTATAGTCCACATACGCCAGACATAGCGAGCGTTTGTACTCTTCAGTCTTTTGTACAATATTTTATACTAATTCGCTGAATTGAAAAGTGGTTGAACTCACGTGACGATAGACAGATGACTGCAGGAATATTTCAAATACAGGAATAGTAAGAGAAAATTCTCGACTGACTTACAAGGTCATTCAGAAGATTATTAGATATACTTGGTCATAGGTAACTTTTATGTCTTTGGATACCACTTTTGTTTATCGAAACTGCAAAAAAGTCTTATAGTACGAGTATGTAATGTATTTCCTAAGCCGTAACTAACAACAAAACAAGGATCTATCAATATCTTTCATAGCGTAAATAGCGTTTGATAGTTTTGCTGTTTGGGAAAAGCCAGAAAGCAAAACGTTGCAGTATGGTGGCTAGTTATTTCTTGGAGCGTACATCCTGCAACATATATGCGTCTATATACGAAAACCGCAGATAATTTAAATCATAACATTATCTACTCGTATATAACTGACAGACTGCTGACATTTAAAAAAAAATTATATTGACCAAAAATTTGAAAAATCAATATTCGCGGAAACTGTCAGCACTGGAAAATTCCTTATAAATTGATCCTCCGCCCTCTTTGCCATTAATCATGTGGGGCGAATTTCGAGCTTCAATTATAAATTATTTTATGCTTGATTATCATTTACCGCTTTTCATTAACCATTTTTTTTATTTTTGTAATTTGCATTTTTTTGTAAAAATTATCACTCGGATATGCAAAAGTACATGATCCTCAGTACTAATAGTAATATTCAGTCCACAGATGAATAATTTATTTACTCAATTACTTTCGCAGGTGTTTCAAATAAGCCCTACTAAAGAGTTTTCTTTTTTGAATTTGAGTATCTCAAATATATAGTCACTTAACTGTCATTTAAAATACCAATCATGTCCTGTGAAAGTTAACGAATACTACATTTTATGTTCTACGAATTATTAATCTAACTTATTTTGTTTTGTTTGACCTGTATACAATCATGGCGTGACAAGGATGTGCTAGCAGCAGTTGGTAACTGCGAGATACAAGACAGACATTTGTTTATGACAACAGTACTCCACATAAGATCGATATTGGGCTTAATACAAAATTAAGAAAAACAAATAATTAGCGCACCTAATCAAGAACACCGTGTTTTCTATTTACCAATTTGGCCTTAGACACAATAATACTTCTAAGAAAAAGTCCAATTAAATGTCAGTCCAATCCAATCCAATTAAGTATAAATTATATAAAAAATTGAAGCTCTCATTTTTGGGGGATTTTGCCAAAGTTGCCACGCTTGGTAGGCGTGTTGGCAACCGCAGATTATTTATTCAGATATTCCAGGAAGATGCTGCTGCCATGCTGCTCTTTGTTTTCATGTTCCATCTGTCGACTTTTACGATACCCAAGGGATGAGATGGGGTGGTAGATACTCTTTAGCCGCCTCCTATTCCTGGACATTTATTTCGTATAGTGTGACTTAGACGACTGCGTAGCCGTGGTAAGAGAATTTTTTTACCTTGGTTCCTAAGGTTAAGGCTAAGCTCTGCAGGGCCAACATTTGAGTAAAGTTGTTGGTTTTCGGGTCTGGTTAATAACATCCCCTTGTCTCTGACAAAGTCAAAAGGTCTATTGCGCATTTGTAGACTTGGAAAAGGCTTATGACAGAGTGGTGAGGAATGAACTGTGGTCGACATTGTCTATATATGGGGTGAACGGCAGCTTGATACAAGCACTGAAATCACTGTACAAGGATTCCAGTGCTTGTGTCAGGGTAAACGGGGCGTACACAGACTGGTTTAACATCGAAAAAGGTGTTAGACAGGGATGTGTGGCTTCACCGTGGCTGTTTAACCTATTTATAGACAATTGCTTGAAAGATCTTAAAGAGAGTGCATTTGGATTAAGAATGAATGATCTGACCGTCAAATGCCTCCTATACGCCGATGATCAGGTTATATTAGCATCATCGGAGGAGGAGTTGCAGGCGATGGTTAATATTATGAATGATGCTCTACAAAGCAAAGGAATGAAAATTAATGTAGATAAGACGAAAGTAATGGTTTTTGAAAGAGAAGAAAGTATGTCGGATTGCAAAGTTCTGATTGAAGGAGAAAGAGTGGAACAAGTGAAAGAGTTTGTATATTTGGGTTCAAAATTTTCGAGAGACGGAAAGTACGACTGTGATATTGAACGAAGAGCATTGGCAGGAAATAAATTATATGGGGCTCTGCATAACTTTATGTGCAGCCAGAATGTTTCTAAAAAGGGACGACTGGCTGTACATAGAGGAGTACTGGTCCCCACACTTATGTACGGTAGTGAATGTTGGGTCTGGCAGAAGAAGCATGAAAATAAGATTAATGCGGTTGAAATGAAAAGTTTGAGAAGTATAGCTGGAGTGACTTTGATGGACAAACTAAGAAACAACGTGATAAGAGAACGTTGCGGTGTGGTAGAAGATGTAGTGACAAAGATAGAGAAAGGGATGCTTAGATGGTTTGGACACGTAGAGAGGATGGATGAAAGAAGATTGACTAAACAGATTTATGAGGCGAGTGTGAATGGGCAAGCCGGTAAGGGTCGACGTAGGCGAACGTATTACGATCAGATCGAAATCGTTTTGAGGAAAGGCCACGTCAAAAGTACCCGCAACCGACGAGCTTGTATGAAAACACTAATGAAAGTAGAGGAAGCTAAAGATGTGTGTCAGGATCGTAGCAAGTGGATAGATGTGGTCTCTGCCTACCCCTATGGGAAAGAGGCGTGACTCTATGTATGTATGTATGTATGTCTCTGACACTGCATTCTAGCCTACCTCTGATCTTATTTCATGAGCGTTTCATCGGGCGTTAGTAGACTAGCACGCGTGACTGCCTCTGTGTTTGCACATACACTTGTGGAACTATACCATCTTCTGCACAGTTGATGGTTTCCGAGAGTATTCAGAAGTTGTCGTCATGGTCGAAAATCAGCATAATATTCAGAAAACGCCACGATCTTACAAATCTTACTTGAATTCGTCAGGCAATATTTTTCATAGATTTAATTTTTATAGATTCAGGAGATACTTAGGAACCATTTACGTTATTGGGAATGAAGAAATGAAGTTTATTTGATAAGATGCGCATGCAAAATTAAACTACTGGGTACTACCAACTTTTTGAAGAGCACCACTTGTCTCTATTGAGTGGTTCACTCAGTGGTTCACGAGAGCAGATATATTATATGTATGTTTTTTTTGCAATGCAATACCAGGGGAATTCCGAATGCGTTGCGGGCCTTTGAGGAAGGAGTAGGCTCTTTTCTTGAAGGTATACTTAACCGCTGATTGGGCTATATATGTACATTGATGTCTTTATCTTGTTCACTGTTTTCTCGTCGGTAATAATGCTATGCATGGTATATTGATTTTTCACGTGGATACCAACAAATTTACTTTGTTTTCACTCACATTCACTCACATAACATTCCTTTAAAAGTATAGAAATACAAGCATAGGGCAAAGAAAGCAATATAATTTAGTAGGTAACAACAACGGACATAAAATTTAAAACAAAAATGTAACGTTTCTATTGAAATGTAGGAAGCTTTAATTATTTACATAGAATAAACTCTGCAATATCTAAAAACTAGTTATTAATTCTGATTTTACCTAGTCTTACATTGTGACTGTAAGAAATAGCTGTAAGTTATATTAGACGCAGTTCGTCATTAACCTTTTCATTTAATAAGAACGTATTTATAAATCTTAAAAAAAATATCGCAGCAATAACATTAATAAAATATAGTCACAAGTGTATTGTGCAGTTGTGTAACAATACCTCTATTATAACTACTCCAGCTATAGTGACCGATGTATTGCGAGAGAGCTAGTTCAAAGATGACAATAAATCTTAAGTAATTAAAAATGGGAAAAAACCTTGAAGGAAACAAGCAGTGGTAAAAGAACTGAAAACATTTTCATGTTATTTTCGCCGTATTAGCTATTGTACTACTGTATGCTGTTTGTTTATACTTTGCCACCAGAAAATGATTAAAAGAGATAATAGAGTGACAAAAATAAAATATGTAGAACATTTTTCCATCAGAGATGAGACATAACAGTAATGAAGAAGAAATGTAACAAAATTATTCAATGTTAGTGTTCATTGTTAAAAATTTTTGCTTTTATCTATTTTAGGCGTATAACTTGGAACATATATATAGTTTAATATAACGTTGTAATTCCGATTTCTCCGATTACAAAAAAAACGATTTCCACGCAGCAGTTCCAAACTTGCTTAAGCGAATTGGAAGCATCTAATGCTTCCCATTAATAATATAACCAATAATTAAATGAAGTAAAGGAATTAAATCGAGGTAAAAAGCGGCTAAGTTCTGTTAATGATAACTTTATCTCAATGAACGTTTTTAGCTACTGAAACTTACTATTTTTCTTTGTGAGTAACATTGAATAACAATAAAAAAAATAGTACTAAGTTTTGTTGCCCCCTAAATTTTGCCGCTCTAGGCCTGGGCCTATTCGGCCTTTAGGGAAATCCGCCACTGCATTTGAGATTAATAGACTTCGACACCGTTTGACCGATCACCATGAAAATTGGCAGATATATGTATTTTAAATGGAGAGAGTTTTTATGCTATCCACTTTATTGTAACTCGCAACTTGATGGCGATGCAGCACATTAAGTTCTATACTGTTAAACCGATCGCCTTGAAGATTGGCCCTCGTGAATATATATAATTCACGAGGTACCCACCGTTCAAAATAATATACTTTCCCTGTTTGCTTCAAGTGGATTAAAACAGTTTTATCACTCACAGCGAAGCCTGCAGCTAACTCTGAAGTGGTTTGCGATTGATTCGCTTCCACAATAGCCTTTAATTCTTCATTATCCATTTTGGTCTCCGGCCGTACACGAGGCTTGTTCTGGAGATCGAAATTTCCAGAACGAAGGAACCAAAAACGTTCCATGTTTTCTATTGCGACACCAGCGCCATACACATCGTCAATCCTTCGAGCTATTTCTGCAGCTTTCGTGCCACGGTAGAACTCGTACTCGTAAATAAAGCGATATTTCAAGTTATCTATTGTGCGAGATAAGCGACGCCAAAGAAAAAACTAATGAGGAAAAAAACAAATTAATGACTGTTTTCGAAACTCAAAGATACCAGCTGAATGGATTTATAAATTTGAATTTGGAATTCTTTATCTCATATATAACCTGTAACTGAATATATTTCAGATCATATTGGCCAGTACGACTAAGTCAATTTAATATATAAGGACACAAGATATACACAAGCATGACGACATCTGCTGCATTTTGCTAGTAAAGTAAAAAGTAAAGTTTCAGCTCCCAAGTCCCACTGCTGAGCACAGACCTCCTCTCATTTCTGAGAGGGTTTTGGAGCTAGGAAGAATCCGCCACTCTGCTCCAATGCGGGTTGGCGAATTTCACATGTCTTCGAAATATTTTTTATTTCTCAGACATGCAGGTTTCCTCGCGATGTTTTCCTTCACCGCCGAGCACGTGGTAAATCAGCACTTAAAATTGCAATTAACAATTGTAGTGGTGCCGGCACCGGGAATCGAACCCAGGTCACTCGCGTACTATGAAATTTAAAGCGACCGCTTATCCCCCGAGCTACCACGGTTCTCCTTTTTAAATTTCATTTTGCTAATGATATATAAAAATAAAAGAAGTGAAATACATCAGATGATAACTGCCTTGAAATATTTTTCTCCGTGATATTAACAACGAAGTAGTAATGGAGCAGTACATCCTTAATCGTTTTAACATTAACATTAAGTAAAATTTATGAAAAATTATTCATAATCAAATGTTAAAACATTTTTATTTACATAAATTGTTTCACAAAAACCAATTTGGTTTTACAATGGAACTTTCTACAACTATAATACTACTATAAAATGCCGGTGTTGAACTAATTAAATATATATTAGATGCCTGAGAAAATTCACAGGATGCCTTGGGTGTTTTCTGTGATCTTTCTAAGGCCTTCGATTGCGTTCATCTTGAAACACTCATTAGGAAACTACATCATTACGGTATAAGAAATTCTGAACATAACCTTCTAACTTCATATTTGAGCAATAGAACGCAGAAAGTACTTATTAATAGTACGAGTTCTTCCGGGTCAGCATTATCTATAGGTGTGCCCCAGGGTTCGATTATCGGCCCAATTTCTATTCCTGATTTACATTAATGACTTACCTTACCTAGTAGGGGATAACCATGATATAGTATTATTTGTTGATGACACATCATTGATTTTTAAAATAATACTTCAACTTTTATTATATGACGAGGTGAATAATACTATTTCAAAAGTAGTACATTGGTTTAACGCTAACAGTTTGCTTTTAAATGGCAATAAAACTAAATGTATAAAATTTACAACACCAAATGTAAAACGCATGAATGTAAATGTACTTGTAAATGGGAAAGATTTAAGCCTTGTGGATACCACTGTCTTTCTTGGAATAACTCTAGACGCGAAACTTCAATGGGGCCCTCATATATCTAAACTAGCAAGTAGACTTAGCTCTGCAGCTTATGCTGTGAAAAGGATTAGAAACTTGACTAATGTTAAAACTGCTTGATTCGTTTATTTTAGTTATTTTCGCAGCATAATGTCGTATGGTATTTTGCTATGGGGAAATGCGACTGACGAAGAGGTGATTTTTGTTTTGCAAAAGAGGGCCATAAGATCTATTTATAATCTTGGCTCTAGAGTGTCTCTTAGACATAAATGTTAAGAAATTAATATATTAACATTGGCCTCTCAATATGTATATAAAAACGTTATGTATGTACATAAGAATACTAATCACTTTAATAAAAAAAGTGATGTTCATAATGTAAATACAAGGAACAAGCACAAATTAATTATGCCCGTTACCCGACTTCACAAGTTTTTACAAAAAAATCCCAGAAAGTTCACAAAGTCTTTCAATCAAAATGTTCAAACTATTTGTTAAACAAAGACTTTTTAAGAAGGGTTATTATAATATTAAGGAATACATGGATGATGATAACCCATGGGAATGAGGTGATCGCTGCCAAGCTATTTCTACATCTTTATAAAACTGCTGAATTTGCATATTTAATGATTAAAAAAAATCCCGCTGGGTGTCTTACTGGTTCTTCCCAGGACAGAGGCATTTCTTTGCGAACCAGTGTAGCTTACAAAAATTACGTTCAATGAGTATTATGTAAATGATCCATATTGAATAAAAAATATTCTATTCCATTCTATTCTATTAGTTACAGAGATTATCCAAAGACCTCAAAGAAATCATTTCTTTTAAAAACGATGAACTATGTAGGTCATAAGTTATTATTATTTAAACTTTATTGCTAAACCTTTAAACAAAAAGGTAAAAAAGCGCGAACTTAATGCCTATAGGCATTCTCTACCAACCAACCGATGGTGTGGTGAGAAATTGTGATAGGTGCAGCATAAAAGACATAAATAAACTGAAATTCCTAATGAGAACAAACATTACATACACTTACAAGCTTACACATATATACACACATTAATACTTATATACAAAAAAAATATATACACACGGACAAATAAATAAATAGGAGAAGCAAGGAGTTCCAAAGGATGGCGGCCTGAACAGTAAAGGAGTTGCCGAAGAACCCGGTGAAGTGCGTTGGAATTCGAATCTTATTGTTAGATGACGATCTAAGTTCCCTATTATGAGATAAGGAAAGATACTCAAAATTTATCCTTGAGATAAGAAGGTGAAGAAGGATCATTTAGAATGGGAGAAAAGAACAAGCAGTATTCTAGAATGCCGCCTCTGTCTGATAGTAAGCCAATTGAGTTCACATCGATATGACTTGATGCAATTACTAAGGAGGTGTTCCAGCTTGTTAAGATCTTGGGATAAATCTGAGTAACACAAATCTGCATAACCAATTATGGGCAAAATGAGCGTCATGCGTCTAGCATGAGCTTTGATTTAAGAGGAAAGAATTGTTTTAAGCGATAAAGAGACCGCAAGGACTCAGTGACTCAGCGGCTAATGTCTCTCAGTGTGTTATCTATGAGCAGACCTAGATTTTTGACCACATTACTGTATGGTATCACAATATCATTATAGCAAATTGGAGGTAAATTAACACAGTCAACCTATGTCAGCATCCTCGAACTGCCAACGAGCATTGCTTGGCACTTTGAGGGATTGACAGTAACTGCATGACGAAATGACCAATCTCTGATGGTGTTCAGATTAGTGTTTAATTGATTAATTGCGTCATGGAGGTTCTCAATACCGGATTGTACATATAATTGTAGATCATCCGTGTACAGATGGTACGAGCAATTGATATTAGAAGTGATGAATTTTATAAAATATTAAAAAATTATGGGGGAGAGTATTCCGCCTTGCGGAACGCCAGCCTCGACAACAGTCCACAACAGACATTTTGCCAGATATACAAATAAATGAATTATATCATAATTTAAGAATTCGATATACTAATATGCTGTGTTATATTTTACGAAAAGAAACCGTGACCAATCCAATTAGATTCGTAAATGGCGACTAATGTATAATAAACCGAAAACGAAAAGGGGATGCTGGCGGACCCTTTGAGCAAACTTTTATTTAGCGGTTACCAATAAACTTTTTGGCCAGCTTTCCTTTAGAAAACTTATCAACCTCCTCACTTCTACTATTAAATTTTCTCTATCTCAACTTCTCTACGAAGTTTATTGTGCTTATTAATGTTGTTTAACGTAACTAAAACTGAAGAAAAAAATATATTCAATATTTAAACAATTCAACCGTTAACAAAGAATGAACAAAGTGTATATTCAGCAACGTAACCTAAGCAAGAGGAGCTTGTGATTTATTACACTGAACAAACTTGTTTAAGTATGGTGCAATTTTAAAAGGTTATTTAAATTGTTCCATATTTACAAAATGTTTTCATTACCCAACAGTAATGAAAATTACTTCCTTTATTTTTGATAATTACAGCTACTTCAACGTAACAATTTTACATTTCAATAAAATCCAAGATTCTACAAGCGGTATGTAGATGATACTTTCACAATTTTACCATCGCATAAAGTAACTGCATTTCTAGACCACCTTAACTCCCTAAACTCTAAAATTCAATTTACAATGGAGTTAGAGGCAAATAATTCTTTAGCTTTTCTGGATGTGTTAGTAATTCGGAATCCTAATAACACCTTGTGTCACACTGTGTATAGAAAAAAGACCCATACAAATAGGTATTTAAATGGTGAATCTCACCACCATCCTTCACAGTTAGCTACCGTGGGTAAATCTTTGTTTCAGAGAGCACAAGGGATCTGTGACAGTAAACACCTGGCCGCCGAGCTTCAGCATGTCAAGCAAGTTTTGCAAGACAACAAGCTTCGGGTTCCGCGCCTTCGTCGCAGTGACCGAGTGAAGCCGGCCACAGTCGAGCGTGTACCTGCTGTTCTTCCATATGTCAGAGGAGTCACGGACAAGATTGGCTATATCTTGAAGCGAGCTTCTATAAGAACATTTTTCAAGCCGCCGAAGAAGATAAGTCAGTTTTTACCATCTGTCAAGTGTAACATCCCTCTACAAGATGCAGGAGTATACAAGCTGGATTGTGAATGTGGTCTCTCTTACATAGGGCAAACTAAAAGATCCATTAAAACCCGCGTTAAAGAACACATAGCTGATGTGAAGCATCGACGCTCTAGGAAGTCTGCAGTCTGTGACCATGTTCTGGATCATCCCAACCATTACATCAGATTTGATAGACCACAAATCCTTGCAAAAGAACACCGATTCCTACCAAGGATGATTCGCGAGGCTATTGAAATTATAAAACATCCTAATTTCAATAGGGAAGAACCACCGGCTTGGGATCCTATTATTAATAAAATTAAATCAAAAACCAAGCATACCACTGCAAGGCTTCAAGACACAGTAAGCTCTTTCTGCGTAGATCGGACTACAAATAATAATTAAAAGCTGAAGGTACTCCGGGTTAACTATGACATCGGGACAACTGTCACCTCAGTCCCCCCGTGACCATGGGTGCTGTAAAGCGTCCGAAACGTCGGGTAAAAATAGTTCAAAAATTAAACGCGATAAAATCCGTAAAAAAGTAGTTTTATTTAAATGTGTAATATTCGCGTAAATAAAAGAAAACATTATGTGAACCAGTACGTACTGGAAATCGCAAATAAAATACGCCGGTTAGAAGATCTCAAGACCAAGCGCGCAAGATTCATAACATCTTTGAATTTCTTGAAGAGATGCAGAGACCATGATCTCATTCCTACGTGTGTCAAAATATCAGCTAAAAAGGACATTCGAGGAAGCGCGAAGATCCTAAGCCAGGCAAGTAAAAAGTTGCTAAGGACGGTAATTCAGCAAAAACGTACCGATCTACACACCATAAATACGGCCATAGACAATTCATCCAGTGAATTAAAATCTATCTTAACGACATTTGATTTTAACAATTGCATTGAAACTTTAAATAAGCGCGAAACAGCTAAATATAATGAATGCAAAAATAAACATATAGATAAATACCAAAAATTAACGAACAAATTAAATGTCAAATACAAATCTCAACGTATGAACGGAAAGTTACCGTTGACAACAGACAAAGATCATAGACTACGCGCGGTCTATAATCTGTCAAAACAAACACTGGATGAACCAACATTAAACGTATTATCGAAAGGAATGAATTTCGCAATAACACCGCGAAAAATCCCGTACGAAGAAATTATCTGTAGTGTCGAAGATTGTCTGTATAAAAATAATATCGGTAAGGAAGATTTGGAGGCCATGCGTCAAGACATTTCGTCTATGTTACGTCGAAGTTCAGTGCCCAAACTAAATCTTCCCAAAGACGAATTTAAAGCGTTGAACAACTTACGGAACAGACCGGAACTCACGATCCTCCGCGCGGATAAAGGAAACGCTACGGTAGTAATGGATACGTCAGATTATAATTTTAAAATTGAACAACTTTTGTCGGAAGAAAATATTTATAACAAGGTTAAATCAGACCCAACCGCGAACACGCTGAAAACAACTAGCGAGCTAGCAAAGAAATACTCCGAAAAATTGAATCTGGACGTAAATTCGTTAATACCATCATGTGCCAAACCACCGAAGTTGTATGGGTTACCTAAAATACACAAACCAAATGCTCCATTACGTCCAATAGTGAGCCAGATCGATTCACCAACTTATAGATTGGCTCAGCATGTAGCGAAAATACTCTCACCGCTCAGAGGACACACAAGAGCACACACAAAGGATTCATACCATTTTGTCAGTGAGATTAAAGACCTACATCTTACTGACAATGAAACTATGGTCAGTTTTGATGTCCAGTCGCTATTCACATGCCTACCTGTAGAAGACTGCATCTCAATTGTATCCAGGAAGCTAGCGGAGAACAACATGCCAGCAGAATATGCAGAACTACTTAGACATTGCCTTACATCTGGCTATCTATTGTGGAAGGAACAGTACTACAAGCAAGTAGATGGTGTGGCGATGGGCTCTCCAGTATCTCCCATTGTCGCCGACATTTTCATGGAAGACTTTGAGGAGAAAGCCCTCCGTACTTCTCCTGTAAATCCAAGATTCTACAAGCGGTATGTAGATGATACTTTCACAATTTTACCATCGCATAAAGTAACTGCATTTCTAGACCACCTTAACTCCCTAAACTCTAAAATTCAATTTACAATAGAGTTAGAGGCAAATAATTCTTTAGCTTTTCTGGATGTGTTAGTAATTCGGAATCCTAATAACACCTTGTGTCACACTGTGTATAGAAAAAAGACCCATACAAATAGGTATTTAAATGGTGAATCTCACCACCATCCTTCACAGTTAGCTACCGTGGGTAAATCTTTGTTTCAGAGAGCACAAGGGATCTGTGACAGTAAACACCTGGCCGCCGAGCTTCAGCATGTCAAGCAAGTTTTGCAAGACAACAAGCTTCGGGTTCCGCGCCTTCGTCGCAGTGACCGAGTGAAGCCGGCCACAGTCGAGCGTGTACCTGCTGTTCTTCCATATGTCAGAGGAGTCACGGACAAGATTGGCTATATCTTGAAGCGAGCTTCTATAAGAACATTTTTCAAGCCGCCGAAGAAGATAAGTCAGTTTTTACCATCTGTCAAGTGTAACATCCCTCTACAAGATGCAGGAGTATACAAGCTGGATTGTGAATGTGGTCTCTCTTACATAGGGCAAACTAAAAGATCCATTAAAACCCGCGTTAAAGAACACATAGCTGATGTGAAGCATCGACGCTCTAGGAAGTCTGCAGTCTGTGACCATGTTCTGGATCATCCCAACCATTACATCAGATTTGATAGACCACAAATCCTTGCAAAAGAACACCGATTCCTACCAAGGATGATTCGCGAGGCTATTGAAATTAAAAAACATCCTAATTTCAATAGGGAAGAACCACCGGCTTGGGATCCTATTATTAATAAAATTAAATCAAAAACCAAGCATACCACTGCAAGGCTTCAAGACACAGTAAGCTCTTTCTGCGTAGATCGGACTACAAATAATAATTAAAAGCTGAAGGTACTCCGGGTTAACTATGACATCGGGACAACTGTCACCTCAGTCCCCCCGTGACCATGGGTGCTGTAAAGCGTCTGAAACGTCGGGTAAAAAATAGTTCAAAAATTAAACGCGATAAAATCCGTAAAAAAGTAGTTTTATTTAAATGTGTAATATTCGCGTAAATAAAAGAAAACATTAATTTTTTAATTTAAATCGTCCTTATAAAAATGTAATATTATTTATTTCAACAGAACCTTTGTTCTACATTTTATTTTTTTATTATTTCAAGCTCTTGTGAACGTCAAAATCCCTTACCGGTTACAAAAGTGGTCTACAGAGCAAAAACACTGAAAATATATATACTAGTGCGGTTGACTTAATTTTTTTTATTGTGTAAAGTGTCGACTGTTGGTAAGTGCAACGTCCGCCCATAAAAAATGCTGGAACCACACTGCGCCCGTCACCCTGAGTCATTTTAAATAATAATTATAAAACAAAATAAAATCCCTTATTGTGATACAATTAAAATACTGTATTCCAACTGCTAACCAGCGCACAAATATTTTGTTTATTGACGTATATCTTAGTCATCTAAATATTGCTCTGATTAATAATAAACCTTCCTAAGAAGAGTAGGCTTTACTAACTTCACAAATTTCCATTCAGGAAGCTTTGAAATGTCCTCTAGAATTTTGTTAAACATTTTAGTAATTCTTCTTAAGCTTTCTTAAGCACAAGAATTAACCTTACCGAAAAATTAAGGGTCCCTGTTTACAGTACGCAAAACTATTGAAATTAGGGGTTTTGCGAAAAGATGTGTTAACGCGGCTTTACTTTGCTTTTTGGGCATTATTATTTTAGTTCAAGGCAGTTTAAATATTTCTCTTAATATTATAAAAGTGGTTAAGATACTTCTTATTTTATGCGTTTATCTTATATTATAACAAAAGCAGAGAGTATGTTTGAACGCGTCTATTTCAAGAAATACAACAAAAAGAATTTAATAATAAGAATTCTTTTATTTCACACGCTGTAATTCTCTGGAATCAATTACCAACTAACATACGGTTGGCTAAATCCAAGGCTTATTTCAAACGCCTACTCTGGGAGCATTACTTGATAATTAATTAGTTATTTCTCATATTTTTGCCTACTACTTTTTCCATTTCATTTTATATTACTTATTCTATAAATATGATGCTTATACATAGTTATAGTTTAGAACCTATCAACATTTTTGTAAGTATGTGTGTATATTTGAGTATGTGTGTATGTAGGTATGTTTATGTACTATACATATACTGTATGTATATTTATGTATAATATATAATATAATATGTATATAATGTGTATATGTGCAGTGTATGAATAAATGTGTCTCTGCTCAAGCCAAAAGTAGACTGGTAGAGAATGCCTCTTGGCATTAAGTCCGCCTTTTTGTACACTTAAAGTTACAAATAAAGTTTAAATAAATAAATAGTCCGTTTATTGAGAAGGGTGGTCTTAAGGAGGCTTATGCCCAAAAATATTACGCTTAGAACCATACATTACCGAGAAAGGTCGACCTGTGCATGCTTAGGTCAACGAGGTACCACCGTACCAACCGTACGGTATAGTCATGTAGTCGGCTTATTTTACGCGGGTGAAACAGTGAGGCACATCTAGTAATTTAATAAATATACAAAAGTAGTTATGATAATATTTAGTGGTCGTAATGACTATGAAGGTCACGTACAATAAATCACTTTTATTGCTCACTTTTGCAATACAAATATAGTTTCTAAGCGGCTTACAAAGCTCCAAGTATATAGCCATATGTTATTGTACTACGAGTACAATACCACTAATTTCGCTGTTACAAGTTCTGCTAACATTATTATATTAGATAGAGAAAAATCGGAATCATTTTTTTATTATACCACATTGTATCTTTGTTTGTAATCCATACTAATATTAAAAATGCGAATGTAACTATCTCTGTCCCGCTGTCTGATTATTGCCTTTTCACGGTTCAACCGCTGAACCGATCATCACGAAATGTGGAATAGAGGTAGCTTGCATCCTGGCGACCGACATAGAATACTTTTTATTTCCGAAAATCAAATAGAGGATGTTTAAATAATCTATATGCACGTAGACGAAGTCACGGCCATTAGCTAGAGTAAATATATACAGGGTCTGTCGTAAATAATGGATAACCCGTAAACTGGAGTTGGTCCGGATGTGAAACTGTAAGAAAATCGTATCTTCTTGCCAGGCTTTCTAACCATATCAAAATGGCGTAGCCTTTTATACTTTTTTATAAATTTCGCTACTTTTTTCATTCATTCCGTTGCCATTTCATCAAATTTAGGTATTTCAGTGTGATTTTTTTAGTATTATACTCCTGAAGACGTGTATTATTTAATTTTAGTACAACTTTAGGTGTTTTTAACGTTAAACATTTTCAAAATCGTCATTTTAAGTTCTTTTTTAAACAATTTTTTTCTTAATGTCAACTTTTGATAATTTACTGTGAAAAAAAAAAGTACTGCGCTATAGCTGCCCATGATCTTAATAAATTGTCTAGTATGTCTAGATTCTAAAAAGATATTACAATGTGTACTTTACAAGCAATATTAAGTTACAGGAGCGAGATCAATATTAAGGTCAGAATTTTGATGTTCCAAGTATTTTTATAAATGGTTATAAAACTTTGTCATAATGATTTTATTCTACCAAGATTCTTTACACAAACAATATCGGGCCACTATTAAGGATATTCAGAAGAAAACCAGGTTAATTTTAGTAAAAAAATATTTATCAATAACTTAAACTAAATGCTCGAAGTGCCCTCCGCCGGCAGCAATACATGCTCTACATCGCCTAATAAAAGATCTTTTAATCCGACGCGCATAACCGGCTTCTTCAATTTTACTTGCTGCTACTTGAATGCGCGCACGCAACTCTTCCACAGAACTTATAGCTTCGCTGTACACTTTTTCCTTAATACAGCCCTAGTAAAAAAAGTCCAACGGGTTAAGGTCTGGCGAACGTGGAGGCCATAAAATTGGACCCAATCGCCAAATCCATCTATCTGGATATGTGGTATTTAAATGTTCCCTTACACGAACAGCGTAATGTGCTGGACACCCATCATTTTGTAGCCACATCTCGTTTCTTATCTCCTGTGGAACGTCTTCCAGTAATCCAGGTAAAGTATTTACTAAAAAATCCAAATAAATATCCGCATTTAATATTGCCGGCAACTCAAATGGACCAATGATTTGTCCGTTAATAATTCCAGTCCACAAATTTATTTTTAACTGATACTGCGATCGGTCTTCGCGTATCAATCTTGGGTTTTCAAGTTGCCAGCTGTGTAAATTGTGGAGGTTCAAAAAACCATCTTTTCGACACGTTGACTCGTCGCTCCATAAAATTTTATCAAAATAAGTTTGGTCTTCCCTCATCTTTCGCAGCATTGTGCGACAAAATGTTACTCTCGCAGCAGCGTCCCTTGGCATTAATGTCTGAACTCTTTGATAATGATAGGGATATAATTCATGTCTTTTTAAAATTCTGTGAACGGATTTTTGAGGTATACCGGTACGCCGTGAAATAACACTTATGGACGTACCAGGGTCTTCTGCGACTATTTCTAGTACTTCCGCTGCATTGTGTCGTTGAGGTCGTCCTTCACTGGCCCCGCCTATGCCGGTCCCAGGAAATCGGCCTTCCATAAATGCATTGTGCACTCTAATGAAGACACGGTAATCAGGATGTCGAAGATTTGGATATTTTTCACGATAAGCACTTGCTGCTCTGTTAGCGTTGCCATTACATAAACCATAAATGTAATGCATGTTTGCGTATTCGGCCGGCGTGTAATGTTGAGGCATGATACACAAACTTTTCCAAATCGACAAGTCCAATCGATAGCACAAAATAATGTCCGTAAATGAGAGCTAAGTCGTCAGTATCACCAGGTTCACAAGTCCAAATCACAAGGCAAATCAAAGTCCGATATTAGAAAGCAGTAACAAATTGACGAAAGTAATGAAAACAAAAGCACATGCGATAGTCAAAATGACACTGAGATTTGTACACTCTACAATCAGGAGCGCGCGCTCTAACGGCAAAAACATGCTAACCTTTCACACACCGTGAGTGTGAAAGGGACAGTGTGCATCTGCCTAGTAACAACTTAATATTGCTTGTAAAGTACACATTGTAATATCTTTTTAGAATCTAGACATACTAGACAATTTATTAAGATCATGGGCAGCTATAGCGCAGTACTTTTTTTTTTCACAGTAAATTATCAAAAGTTGACATTAAGAAAAAAATTGTTTAAAAAAGAACTTAAAATGACGATTTTGAAAATGTTTAACGTTAAAAACACCTAAAGTTGTACTAAAATTAAATAATACACGTCTTCAGGAGTATAATACTAAAAAAATCACACTGAAATACCTAAATTTGATGAAATGGCAACGGAATGAATGAAAAAAGTAGCGAAATTTATAAAAAAGTATAAAAGGCTACGCCATTTTGATATGGTTAGAAAGCCTGGCAAGAAGATACGATTTTCTTACAGTTTCACATCCGGACCAACTCCAGTTTACGGGTTATCCATTATTTACGACAGACCCTGTATATAAAGTATTAAATAAAATTCTTATTTTAAATTTTATTTAAATTAAAAACTACTTTTGAAATATTACTATAATAAGTAGTAAGTGTACAAATAGTCCAACGTTTTCTTCTAAAAAAACAAAGATGTATTTAAAATTAAAATATTTGAACATCCTAGCCAAGATAATGTTTTCTTTTATTTATGCGAATATTACAACGTCGGGTTAAAAATGGCTATAAATTAAACGAGATAAAATCCGTAAAAAATAGTTTTATTTAAATCCTAGCCAAGATGTTTGCAAATCTGAATCCACACTTCCATAATATATCCCCCTCTGTCTGTTTGTTACTTTTTCACGGCTGCTGAATCGATTTGGCACAGAGATAGTTTTCTTCAGCTATCATCTTGAAGACGGACATAGGATACTTTTAGTTCCGGAAAATCAAAGTGTTCCTTCGGTATTGTAAAAAACCTAAGTCCACGCAGACGTACTGGACGTACTAGGAAATAAATGAAAAAGAAAACTGAACCTATTTTAGAAGTTTTAATATTCCTTCCCTACATATACTAGACTAGACTAACAAATTTTGGTAAGGAAGTATCAGTGTGTTGGCCGATAGCTCAGGTTGATAAATTCACAGGAGTTAAACTATAAAACAACAAAACCCCTAGAAAGTTTGGGCCTACTTACCCACCTCCTCAGACCAGCTCTGCGCCTGGGTTGAACTCGTGCGTCCCGGGACGGTCCAGTCGAGTGAAATTAATTAGGTAGTAGGCTTTAGGGATCTTGCTGTGATGGAATTACTGCTGATTCTTGTGTTTTACATATTAACTTTACGGAGCGACTGACGGTTTCACTCAACGCATTTTGAATTACTTTTCGACTACAGCGCCGCCGCGGTGTGGCGGGCGCGTAAAGCGTCGGAGCATGGTGATTTGGCGGGAATTTTAAATTGTAGAATAATATTATATCAACTGTTATACTTTACCTTTTACTTTATAAGTCCGCGATCAAAATTAATAAAGCTCAATTTTTCATTTTGCTGTAGGAAAATAAACAACATTCATACGTGAACCGAAAAGAAAGTCTAGCTTATTATTAGTAATTTAAATTAAGAAATCTTTGCAATAATAAGATGCTATAAATGTTGGAATAAAGAAACATTTTGATTGAAGGATATTTAAAAGCGCCAAGTATTATTGGAGCTTCCATATATAGTTTCGTTGAATGTCTCTTAAATTTTCAAACTTATCACAATGACACCACGAATTCGAAGACGCCCATGATGACAAGCGATAACTAAAAAGCAGTATCAGCAAGATATGTTTACATTGTAAATGGTTTAAATAAAATGAATACATGGTGGAAGATATAATTCAGAAACTAATAGATGATCATTGAAAGTGTAGAATCTGTTCTTTTCGGCATAAAATTATTTAAAATTTTATGTTTAACATGATTATCATGTAAGCTTGTACTCATTTAATATACTCATGTTGATAACGTGTTGTTGTCTAAAAATACATATTTCTTTTGAAGAAATTCCCCAAAGTAGACTTCGCTAACGAAAAATAAAGAGAAGTGGTGGTCCAGACTAGACCTTGTTACGTCTTAGGTGCCAAGATGAACTAGCGAAATGGATCACTAATTGTCTGGCTGGTAAGTACTTTTGCTGCAAAGAAGACAACCGCCAAACAACAATCAACATTGTGGCAGCGATAAGAACACGGCGGAATATATTGGTGAAGTGTCTAGTTCGAGGTAAGCTTCGCCGCAATATGTGTATGTATGATGACATCTTGCTTCTAGATTTAACTAAGACTATGATCAACAGCAACAAAATGGTGAAATGCCCGACTTCTACTAGCAATTTTTTTATCAAAAAGAGGCTGTTCAGCGGCCGCTTTTTGTAGTATCAAGATGCCGAAGTACAGCCGAAAAGATAGACGCCGAAGTAGATCCTATCAAATTCTTCTGTACCCCATAACAGGGATCTAGGTAGCGAAGTCCAGTCCAGATCCGTTACGTAAAATAAGGCCTCGGTGTGGCGGGCGTGGTTTTGCTAATAGCTACTACACTTTAAAAGGGTGATGAGCCCAAGATTCATAGCATGAAGGGCCTGCTAAGTGCCAGTACAGTAGAATTTAAGCTGGAAGGAGTCTGACTAAATATGGTATCTAAAATGATTATAAAGCTATGGATATTTATAGTAAGTTATATATGAAAATTTCCTCGCATCAGGAAGGATTACTGGTGGTAGGATTCCTATGCAGGAATCCGTCTAGGTAGGTACCGTAATCACTGGGCATATGAGACCTATGAACTGATGTCTCAGGGTGACGGGCGCATTGTGGTGTCACACTGTTCTGGTTGACACGGTATTTGTTATGGACAGACGTTGCACTTACCATCAGGTGAACGTTTTGCTCGTTCCGTCACTTTTATTAAATAAAAAAAAGAGATTGTCTGATAAATTCTGAAAGTGTTCTAAACAAGGTAGCTAGTATATTAGAGATACTTAAAAGGCTTTTCGTTTATATAATTTAAGCTTTTAAATGTAAATATCATATCTAACGCACATATTGAAAGATCATGAAAATTAATATAAATAAATATAATTAAAAAATCGTTTAATGTTTTAAGTCCATTTCAAACGTAATTAATAAAATCAGATAAATAAGTACGGAAAGCATCAACTCAGGAAGGAATACACTCTTACATTAAAATATATTGTATAAACTATTATAACGCTAACGACGTACTTGCTAATCGCAATCTTAAGAGTTGCAAGTCAAACACATCACATTACTGTATTAAGTAAAAATATGTTAATTATTCTATAAGCTTTACAGAGAATAAGCTCATATCACACACGACTAACTATTTTGAATTGGTCATAAACAAAACTTGATCCAAAATAATATATTTAAAAATTCACATCAGTTCTTTGCATTTGGCAAGTAACTTTATCAGAGTAATTTCAAATAAAGAAACTTTTTTGTCATTTGCACTACTTAAAATATTATGTCACCTATAAATGAAAAGTTTAGATTTCGTAATCAATTTTAATTAATCGTCCGAATAAAGGAAATCGCAATTCAAACAAATGTCATATTACTGTGGTAAGTAAAAAATGTAAAATATTGCAAATATACAAAATAATTCTAAATAGTATTATATTTTTATAATTCGTAACTTTGACACAAAAACTTTAAAGTGCCATAATTTTACTTTCCTTACTTATAGCGATGATGTCTATAATGTTATTTAACTCAAAAGCACAAATAAAAGTAATTAGCAAGAAATTCTTACGACACCTGAAACACGAAAAGTAACAATATTGATGACTAGATGCTATTAAATACAAGAAGCTTCTCGACAATTTTATGATCTAAGCAAACAAAAATAAAACTGTTGTTTAAAAATACGCTAAAACTAATAATAAATTTCAGTTGCTCCGAATATGTCTGAAAAACTTACATTATTACATTAATTCAAGAAGACTAATTTCGACCGTTGAATTCATTAATTTTAATGAAAGCTGGCATATACATTTTTAATGAAAAATATTATTCATCGCAAAACTTTGAAAACACACGTAAAAATTTCAGAAAGAAATACTTTAAAATACCTACTTAATAATAATATCCATAGTTTTTGCTCGACCACGCATTAATTTCTTTTAAGATCACGAATGTTTATATATTCACTGCACTCCACACATTTGAATTGGAAATGAAGACGCAGTACAATTTCACGAATGAAGTTTACTCAAAGAGAGGCTGAGTGGTACTGAGTCAAAAGGGAGCATGCGGGAGCGCTGTGACGTGTACACCAGCAACCTCATTTTAGCGTACACTGCTACATAATCGATGCTCAGTAATAAAAAAATCTTTTCCAAAATGGTAGAATCGGAAAGCTATTTAGAATTATAATTGTACTTTTAATCAAAATTATATGAATTCAATTCAGCGGAAGCTAAACAGAATATACATTTTCCAGTAACTTTAATGTAAAATATAGCTCAGGTTTGGTCGGATCACTTTTGGGAAGGCACTAATAACGCATAAAAAACTAATTAATACGAAAATAAATAAAAAATAATAGCAACATAAGGCTGGTGCGTATCATGAGTATATCAACAACTAAAAACCCAATAATTGGCAAACGAGGCATAACATCTTAGTCTTCATGGGGTACATATATACATACATACATCCAGTCACGCCTTTTTCTTCATTTGGGGTAAGCAGAGGCCGCTTACGTAGCACTTTTACAACAACGGTACAACGCTATTTAATTCTTCTGCGCCGATGAACGTAAATGTCTACGGGCGGTAGAAATATTTTTTTAGAATTCTAAGTCGCCTGTAGTTTAATATTAAGTTTAAGCTCAATTTAAAATGGTCTAAAAAAAATACATTTTTTTATATAACACATTCATCGCCAGGTTTCATCATGTGTGTTACCCGGACCTATCCCAATCCCGTCTTGATAAGTTGGAGCGCCTTTTAAACAATTGCATTAAATTCATTTTCGGTTTACGTAAATATGACCATGTCTTTTCTTACCGTTCTAAAATTAGGTGGCTTTCTATTCGTCAAAGGCGTTGCTCCAGAATTCTATTATTATTGTATTCTGTATTGACTAATCCTAATTCTCCTTCATATCTTAAGAATACTTTCCAATATCTTCACTCTGCTCATGACAGAGTACCTTGTTCCATAAACCATCTTAAGATTTGCATTCCTCAACATAATACAGGATACTATAACTCGTCTTTTACTGTTCAAGCTATACTCCTCTGGAACGCTCTTCCTGATAGGATCAAAACAGCTCCTAATAGACATTTAAGAAATTAATTCGAGAATATTACCTAAATGTTCAGTAGCGTTATTCGGCTTAACTCATTTTCGGTTTTTATTATTTTATATTTATGTATTTATATATGTGTATGTGAATATGTATATATATACGAGTATATATTCCTATTTGTGTACGTAATGTTATAATTATTGGTTCATTAGTTGTTCTATATGTGTTTATATATGTACAGCTTATTTATTATATATCTAAATTATATATTACATATAAAAATATCATAAATTTATTTTCTTCCTATTTATTATTATTATTTTTGTTCTTTAGTTAACACCTGCCTTCTGCTTTTCACCATAACAAAGGTTGACTGGTAGAGAATGCCACAAGGCATTAAGTCCGCCTATTGTAGCCCTTAGCTTAAGGTGTTTTCAATAAAGGATAAATAAATAAATAAATAAATCTCCATCGAAGTTACTTATGTAGAACTGTTATTTTGTACGTTCGCTTTTTTCTTATTTATTCAGCATTTTTTTCTCCCTAAGCGTGTTTATGCTTAGGGAGAGATAAACATAACATGGATATTTATATAACTGTTTAATGGATCATTAGCAGTGTACATGCGTTGGATCTATACGTAGATGTAGAGATGTAGCGCCGATGTAGATGTCATTTGAATGCGTAAAGGAAACGAAAGCATGTTCAGTTTTAAAAAATTTCTATTAACAATATTGAAAGCAATTTAAGCAATAATGAATTTTAAGCAAAATTCATATCCGTGTACAAATATCCTGAAATAATAAAAATTTCAATTTACATTTCAAAGACATATGGAAAAGCATAAAAATATTTAGAAAGATGTATACAATTCCACGACTGATAGAACTACAAGTACCCTTACAAGACTTAAATTAGAAAAGATTAATGAGCTAGATTCAATTTTCTGCAGCATTGTCTTAAATGTAAAAGCATTTTTTTGTCTAAAAGAAAAAGTTATGGTATATTTTATGATTGTGATTTATAACTAATAGATGTTGCTAAAATCTAAATATTAGGATTACCTAAATTTTTATCTATGAACTAAAAATTTGAAAATGGCCTCTTTTTTGGAAATTTACATTTTTTTGCCACGCCGTCATTTAATTTAACTTTTAACTAAGAAAGATAAATTGAAAAATATGTTATTTTTTACTAGTATTTTTTTGTGACTCTTATCTTAATATTATATCTGTCCAGAAGCTCCTTAAACGACTTTAAATCGCTATTTACATATTTTTAGGTTGTGAATTACTTAAATGTCGTTTATATAAGTTTATTTAAGCCAAGTTAAGTGACGGTCTTGTAAGTGCTCGTGAGTGCTTAAAGAAATAAATGATTTCAGAGATGTAGCGAAAAATATATCTATGTAATTCAAATGGCAGGCTGATGGTGATGATGTATTATTAAATTATTTAGTTTAACGGAAATTGGCCTATTAGCAAACTTTTTTATTATTGGTAACAGGTTTAAGCCAGTTGAATAGTAGGTAGGTTCTGGTACTGGTAGGATTCCTATGCAGTAGTCAGTCAGTACCACTGGAGGGCCAGTTATTCTGCCGTAAAGCAGTAATGTGCAAACATGTGTTTCGGTCTGACGGACACTGAGACCTAGTGTAATTACTTGACGTATGAAACTTAAGTACTGTCTCAGGGTGGTCGCAGTGTGGTGCCACACAGAAAAGTTCTAGGTGACCCAGCATTTTTTAAGGGCAGACGTTGCACTTACCATCAGGTTCTAGGTACCATCACTTTATGCAATAAATATTCAAAAAAAATATGCCTCGTTTTGAGGTGAAACACGCGTCGTGGTCTCGATTTTGGTGGTGTATATTACCTAGTGGTAGTATTATAGTGGTGCACCAGATACCCGGTGAAGGTTCCCGGTGGCGGTGTAAGTTTGCTATTGCACGTTGCTGAGGGAGGACGGTGCGTACCCAGAACATTTCTGTGTGACATCTCACTGTGCCCATCACCCTGAGACATCAGTTCGTAAGTCTCATATGCCCACTGATTACGCTAGCTCACAGTGCCTTTCAAACCGAAACACAGTAATGTTTGTTGAAAGTAATGTACCTACCCAGACGGATTCCTGCATAGGAATCCTACCACCAGTAAAATGGCATTATCAGACCGAGTCTCGGCGGCTCTTACTAAAAAGAAGAAAAATAATGTTTAAGTCCAATTAAGAAACTGAATTTTTCATGTATAAAAGTTTATTATTAAAAAAGGCCCTTTTTGGTACCACAATATACTTAAAAGGCTAAAAATCTTTTTGCTGTAATTCATTGACTGTAACAGCGTGAAAGCGTATTTAAATAATAGATAATTGACTTTTCTCCCTCTCGTAATTTAGAAAGTGTTCTGAGAGAGTGAGGTACGTTGTCAAAGGCAAGTACCGCTGCACCATACGCGTGGAACGAAATAAATAAAACCGGTCAAATGCGTGTCGGGTCCCGCGCAGTGTAGGGTTCCGTAGGTGCCCGTCACAAAAAGCTGACTTAGAAAAGGGCTTTTCAATAACATTTATACGACTCCAAGTACATTTTTTAAGTTGGTCGACTATTACTCGTTAACTTGCAAAGTCTACTTAGCTGTGATAATTTTCCTTTTAACTTCGTTATATATAACTATATCTTAGAACAACCATATAGCTGGCAGGGGAAGTGGAGACTTGACTCTAACAAAAATTAATCGAAAAATGGTTTTCACAAAACCGCAACATTTTTGAAAGACCTATCCAACGACATACCACACCATGAGATAGACGAGAAAAAAAATTCTTGCCCACTTTTCGTGAATTATGTTCTATGTGTCCCCGTGCCACAGAACATAATGTGAGAGGTAACCTAAACATTTTGTTTTACCACTTTGTTTACGTGATTCTTATGTATACCCATGCTAAATTACAGCTGTCTAGTAAAGGAAAGAGTCTCTGAGCGAAGTCGGGAGCGGACGGACAGACGGACTTAGCGAAACTATAAAGATTCCTTGCTGACCACGGAACCCTAAAAACAGTCCTGCGCTGGCGTTCTCCGAGATAATTAAACAAATTTAATTTTCAAATAAAATATTATGCGCTCAATGGGTTTTCGGTATACCTCTGTTCGTCACACCGAAATGGTCTGAACATTGGTCATCATACTAACAGTAGTAAGCAATTATTATTGTACTAGCCGTGTGCCCGATGGGATTTCCCATCGGCAACATCTGAGGCTGACCATCCGGCTTTTACTCAAATTTTGGAGTTTTATGATATGTTCCCATGCCCTCTTTTTTACTCTTCGGGTGCGGCGAGGAATTAAAACTGTGTAAACAAATCAATAACGAGACTTTTACAAACTATCTATGTATTCCTAAGCCGTTGTACATGTTCATAAACTGTAACTGGTAGATAAAGTCCGATTTTGTTAAAGGTTTGGCCAATTCCTTCAGACTTCTTGATTGACATGACGAACTACAGCCTAATAGGAAATTGTCGCTTTTTCAAACAGAATGGGAGCTCAGCTTGACTTGGTAATGGTTCGGAGAAATTCACCTAACGTTCTGCTCACGCACATTATTACGCATTTCCTGGGATCAATTAATAAGAGTAGCCCGAAATAAGCAGGCTCCATCTCATACAATAGTCACAACAGTCATTTCTTACCCTCAACAATCATAATTTCCACAATATTTTTAAATAAATACAATGAAAAGAAAAAATATCTATCAGTATTCACAAAACATAACCTTATGCAAAATTACTCAAAAGCTAAATCAAAACAAATTAATCAACCTGAAAACTATATTAGGGTTTTTGCCTTTTAGCGCTGACGACGGTCGGACGTCACCAAGTAGTTCCCTACAAACAAAAACTGCATCTCGGTTGTAATTTCAGGGAATAGTACATATAATATATTGAATACGATAAGATAATAATATTCATAATTAATATTATTTAAAATGGTTTTTAAAGTATATATTTTTTATATCCGCTTGTTTCCATGGTTTCGAACTGGCATAACCGAGAAAAACATGGCCCTAGCAATGACAAAAGTATTGGCAGAAACAGTTTTTTATAAATTGGAAGCCATGAAAGCTTCTAAATAAAGACATAATATATTAACATATGAGATACCATAATTATTTCTCAAAAATATTTGATTCTCATTATTGTGTAAATCATAAGTGGCATGAAATACCTGCCGAATGTGTTTTCATTCAAGGCGATTTCGATTTCCTTTTCTCTCCTCTCTTCTAGCAAGCGGTTTTTTGAAAATAAATGATTAATTGTAACTTCTGGAAAAATATTTTTCTCAAAAAACATGTATAACTAGTCTGGCCACAAATACTGTTACATAAAAACTTTTCTTTTTTTCAAATTTTTCATTATTTTGAATTTGGAACACGTATATTATTTTAAAAACTCCTTTCGATTTTGCGCCATTTCGCATATTTTTTCGTGTTCATTATCAAATTACAATATGGAATGGGGTGTTAAACAAAATAGGATTGCAGTGATTATACATACATACATAAGATCACGGCTGTATCCCTGGGGTAGTCAGAGGCTGGGCACTCACTGCGAAAACAGATGACAGCCACAATCCACGTTTCACCAAAACAATGCACTTGGTGTGATAGGTGGTGAGCCCATCCGCAGTTGCCACCATGCGCTGTTGGGTGCACAGTGCAGTTTAATTTCTTACTCGCCTTTTACGAGATCCATTGGATGAGATGGAGTGGTAGTATTCTTTTAACGAGCCACCATATTGCAGTGATGGCCTTGCACAAAGTGGGTATGGAGCCGTCGGTCATATTACAGATACTTCAAAAGCTTGGTATCAGCCGTATGTTCGTATATCGTACTATCAACATATACAACACTTCTTCTGTCGAAGATCAGAAAAGATCGGGGCGGCCTCGTGCTCTTCGAACTGCAAAGAATTCGTCGAAACCTCATTAGGAAGCAAAAAATCTTTTCGCGAGAAATGAAGATTCGCGCTGGGACTCTGTCGCGTATTATAAAACGAGACCTGAAGCTCGGTGCTTATCGTCAATATACAGGACATGCCCTAAATCAATATTTACAATGGAAGAGAGTGGATCAAAACGGCTTCTGTCGCGATACGCAGGTGAAAGGCACAGAAATATACTCTTTACCGATGAAAAAATTTTCACGATTGAAGAACACTACAATAAGCAAAATGATAAAGTGTGCGCTCAGAGTTCTAAAGAAGCTGCTCAAGTGTTCGAAAAGGTACAACTTGATCATCATCCTGCGTCAGTGATAGTTTGGTGGGGCGTGTCTTATGAAGGAGTCACAAAACTACATTTTTGTGAAAAAGGAGTGAAAACTTCAGCCAAAGTGTATCAAGATACAGTCTTGGATCTAGTTGTGAAACCTCTCAGCAATATACTTTTTAAAAATATACCGTGGACTTTCCAGCATTACTCTGCAACTGGTCACAAGGCACGAACCACCCAAGCCTGGCTTGAAACCAACGTTCCGGACTTTATAAGAGCTGGAGACTGGCCCTCATCTAGCCCAGACCTCAACCCTTTAGACTTCAAATTATGGTCAGTTTTAAAGGACAGGGCCTGCTCTAAACGACACAGCGACATTAAGTCTCTTAAAAAATCTTTGGAGCAAGCAGTGGCGAAATTTCCCTTGGAAAAGTGCGTAAATCCATAGAGTCGTGGCCAAATAGATTAAAGGCCTGTCTAAAAGCCAAAGGTGGCCATTTCGTATAGAATATTTTTTTTTATTTTTTGCTGGGACTAATAAATATGTAGGTATAAATTTTAATAGTATTACATTACTTCATAAAAATGCGCTTTCATTTGTAACAGAACTTATAGCCGGACTAGGTGGTTATTTTTGGAATAACAATATTTAAAAGTAAAGTAAAGTAACACCCTTTAAATGTCGCACTGCTGAGCACAGACCTCTCATTTCTGGGAGAGTTTTGGAGCCAGAAAGAGCAGTGCAAGAGAAATGTTACAGTTTTATTAAGTAGATTAGTGGAAATTATATTGGTGGGGTTGGGCTTGAACAGTAGCCTGATCTAATGCCTTAAAACTTTTGAGATTTTTATAGAAGAGGGTAAACTGTAAAATAAACGGTAAACGGTAAATAGTAAGTGCTTTTTTTATTGGATAAAGTGACGAAACGAGCAAAACGTTCACCTGATGATAAGTGCAACGTCTGCCCATAACAAATGCTGTGTTACCCAGAACATCTCTGCGTGACACCACAATACACCCGTCACCTTGAGACATCAGTTTTTAAGTCTCACATGCCCAGTGATTACGGTAGCTCTCAGTGCCCTTCAAACCAAAACACAGTAATTTTCGCATACTACTGCTTCACGGCAGAATAACTGGCCCCGGGGTGGTACCTACTTAGACGGATTCCTGCATAGGAATCCTACCACCAGTAAAATTTGCTGTTCATATTATAACTCACATCTTTTAAACCGTCTAACTTTACTTAGTTCGTTTAGTACGTATAATTAGAGATATACTACGATTTCAATAACACTTTTCGTTTTTTTGAGGTTTTATATTTATTTTATTTATGTTTTGTATTTACTTTATTTTATTTGAGATTATTTTATGTATCTCATTTATTTTAGTTAACTTGTTTACTTTACTCTTCATTGATGACACCCATCTTAACCCAAGGGCTACAATGGGCGGAGTTAATGCCTAGTGACATTCTCTGCCAGTCAACCCTTGTTATGGAAAAAGTAGACGACAGGTGCTAAACAAAAAATAAAACAAATTCATGGTAATTTTTGTAATTAATAAAGTAAATGAAAATTGTATGGACAGATAAAAATATGACAGAAAGTTAAAATTAAATATTCAAGACAAACAACTGGCCTTCATGATTTTTTATACTAGGGGAAGGAAATACGAGCAAGTGGCTCACCCAACCGTAGAATATAGTTTTATAGCTAAGTACTAAATATTTGTCTATTTTAATACGTATGTCTGTTTCATTTTTGAAGCTCAACCATTTCACAAATCTATAGAAATAAATAAAATTATTTTAATCTCGTATGGTCATTTGCGGCGACGTGGTTGGCCACTCTCGTGGTTGTCTCGTTTCCGGCGGAGGCAAAAGTGGACTACGTGTGTGGTCTCTGCCTACCTCAAATATGGGAAACAGTCATACTTGTATGTATGTATGTATGTAATTATCAGGATACCAAAACTCCAACGTAAGTACTTTCGTTATATTTTATCTTACTACTTTTATAAAGCTGGAGCTAAAAGAGCTACAGTTTCATTAAATTTTTCAAACCTTGAGAGTGTATATGTTTGATCGCGATAATATCAGGAAATATTAATTTGATTTGGGAAATTCTTCTTGCATTACTTAGCCCGCTTATTGTTGAAGGTCGTAAGGCTATAAGACTTACTGAGAAACGTTGAACCTTGAATAGAAGATAGCAAGATCAAGAGATGGGCTTATTTTTAAGTTATTTTTATTTATAAATAAAATTGACATAAATGTCTTACGATCCAGAACTTTAACAATAATTTCACAAGATACTAAGAACTAAAAAACGCACTGGCAGGTGGTAATATTTGTGTGAATTATTAAAATAAATCTGTAAATAAATATTGTTAGATTCATATTTCAGTTCAGTCCAGTTTCACAAAGTAAATAATATATTTTATACAAAAATGCAGAAAGGATTGCAATTGGCTTCCGTCAGTTGGCAATACTCCTTTTAAAAAGCAGTAATTTTACAGAAGTAACAATTCACATAAATAAACTGTGGAGGTGATTATTTTTGAAACTGTCGTTTCTAAAAATTTACAGTTAAATATATACTTGCAAAAATGTCCCATATTATACAGATATTAATTTAAATATTTTGTATTACACCAGTCCATACTATTATCTAGGTAGGTACAACTCCAGGGCCAGTTATTCTGCCGTGAAACAGTAGTGTGCAAACATTACTGTGTTATCTAATAAAAATAAAAATAAAAGTTACGTATGGACAGTAAATTTGTTGTTTTTTTAGGCGGAATTAAGATTTTGTCGCTACATTTAAAATAAAACTTTAAAAATGTTATTATTCTAGCGGTGTATTGTCAGCTATCTAGTTATAATTTTAAATATATACTCTTGTTTCCTGTACTGCCTAAATACCTTTAAGAAATATTGAACATTTCAATTTATTGGTAGCCTACTTTTAAAATGACAGAAAATATACGTGCATATAATTTATGCCAGGATACGAAAATTTTACAGATTGGACCCATTCGCAAAATATATCCAAAATCAGTTCACAATTTACAAACCTGAATAAGCTTAAAAAAACAATTGCAAAAGGAAGCCACTAAGAAGAAAAATAAAATTGCGACGTATTTTAAAGCTTGTCTTATGTACTAAATGCTTGATGTGAACTAGTATATAAGTACTGAATAATTACGCTATCAAAGAAATGACTCCCAACCCGGACTCCAGCATTGACTTTTGACATTGACTTTTGCACTTCCTGAAATTAACCATACATCTACAACAATATTGTCATATAAAGTAGACGTAGTCAGTATTTGTTTTTTACTTCCAAAGCTATTCTAATATCATCGTTTCGCTTTTATTATTTCTGAATATTTATTTTATACACCTAATAAGGCAGCTAACGGATCGTAAAAACATCCAATAACGTTGCCTGAAAGCAAGGAAATTCAAACAAACCACCGAAAATTGTGAAAGTTTATTAACAGTAACTAGATAAACACAGCGTGTAGCAGTTTAGAGCTTTTCTATAAAATGCGTATTAATAGAACAAAAATCTGAATGTGCGATTGCAGGCAGGCCACGTTACCAGCTGCATACATGGTGTGCAATGTTTACACGAAACACTTCGGGGCCATTCAGATCCTTTATAAGTATTTATTGTAAGAGACCACAACAAAGAACACCTGGCAACCGAGCTACAGCATATCAAGCAAGTATTGCATGACAACAAGCTTCTAGCCCCACACCTACGTCACAGTATACCTCACACCGGAATTCCCCTGGAATGGGGGAATGTCATGGGCAACTATGTTGACTTACCATCAGGTGAGTCGCTTGCTCGTAGGACAGGGGGCGTCCTTTAAAAAAAACAGTTACTAAGTGAATAACCTTATAAACTAATATCTTGAAGCGTCCTTTTATGAGAACATTTTACAAGCCACGGAAGAAAATAAGTCAGTTTTTACCATGTGTCACGTATGATATCTCTACAAGATGCAGGATAGAAGTTTGATTATGAATGTAGTCTCTCTTAAATCTGACAAACCAACAACCAATAAAACCCGCGTAAAGGAAAATATATACTGCCGTGTGGTAGCGGTATAAGAGAATCTACCACACCATCTCGTCCCGTGGGTGTCGTAAAAGTTGCGTAAATATATGAAATCATTTACTCACATACTTACAAACTTATTCTTAAAGTAGCTTCTATGGATCCTTGTGAAGGGAATGACAGGACGAGTTAAACGAACATTCGGGTCAACTATATTTCTGATCACATGAGACCTTTTTTGAAACCACCTTTGTTGTAGCCAATACACAGACGTAATACTGCGGGCCTTTTGCAAGACTGTGGTCAATTGAAGACATAATTTCATTTCTACTATGTTAGATATACTCCCGAATTTTTTACATTATATTTACATTGATCTTAGAAAAGTTTGCCTTTAGTAAAATTAAAAAAAAGTAAAGTTTCAGCCTATAAATGTCCCACTGCTGAGAACAGGCCTCCTCTCATTTCTGAGATGTTTTGGAGCTAGGAAGAATCCGCCATCCGCTTCTCTAATGCGGGTTGGCGGACTGCACATGTCTTCAAATATTTTTTATTTCTCAGACCGACGATCGAAACCTGCATTTCGATGGTTTCCTTCACCGCCGAGCACGTAGTAAATTGGCACTTAAAATTGCAATTAACGATTTTAGTGGTGCCGGCATAGGGAATCAAACCCAGGTCAATCGCTTACTATGAAATTTAAAGCGAGCGCCTAGCCTCTGAGCTACCACGGCTTTACCTCCAAGTAGTAACACAAGTTACAGACAACAAGTAGTAAATGAATTTAAGCAAAGGTAACATACTGCCTTACTTCAATTACACGAAGTTTATACAAGATAAAACTAAATAGGATGGCACAGTGATCCAAAATGCGAGCCACCACTTCGGACTATCCCGCGCCTGCCTTTCACTTGTGGCTCGCGCACATCCTTCTCGACTTTATTTCTCCAGCGGTACCTGGAACAGCCAACCGAAAGTAGGCCACACGGCCGCCCCAAGTTTTTCACAGCCCGGTCTTCCACCATTATTTCTACGTAACTGAGCCATCGAAGCCTATTCGGCTTAATTGTGATAACACAAAAAGTATTTGTCTGAGATTATCGGAGTTTTGCAATAAAATACTTTTTATTTCGGGTGTAATTGAGATATTATAATATTTTTAGTTATAATCTAGAGAGTTTAAAAAAAATACCATAAAACCAATACAGTTCTTTTTTCATCGTAATACTCGAATCTTAAAAGGTTTCAGAGTCATTTAAATTGTGAACTCTGTGCGAACAAAATTACGGGATCAACTTTTTCCTAATAAAGATGTGAAAACATCTCCTTTCGCCCCGCAATACTTCATGCGGTTTTGATAACATGAAAAGAGTATTTTTGTACCATAAATCAATGGAATGCTCAAGTTTACCAGTGGGATCTTTGATTTCCATTAAAAGTTGCTATTTTTTACATTAACGAAGCTATTCCAAATATGAGTTAATATTACTTCCTGAAGAGCAAACTTTAAATCTAAAACATTCGTCATCTATAACATCACTTTTTTGCAATTCTTAATATCTCTCCAGCATTCTGACAGGCTTTTCTTCACAATATTTACTCGTACAACGAATTATTACAAAACTTATTACCTTATTGCCCAATATACCCTTAGCAATCGGGCACTGTATCCGGTCTAAGTTCTACCGTAACCACTTCTGATAGCGCTGATAAGGTTGTCGATAGTAGGGAAACGGAATTTATAACCAGTAACTGTGGCCAGTTACGAATGGCAATTTGATCCTCCCGTGTTTATTTTTAGGCAAACAGAACAGTCGTAACCATTTTCCAAATATTTCATACTGGAAAGCAATTAAAATCTTATAAGGGTAGGCAAGAATTGGACGTAGGGTCGATTTGAGTACGATAGATTAAATTATAGCCTACCCGTCCCGGTAGGCCATAATTTAATCTATCGTAATATAATTTATCGTTGTGTTTTCGGAGTGTTTCTCCAAATCCAAGTGTCAAATCCATGTTGACAATCTTCCAGGTAAACTTCATATCATCATCTTCCAGTTAACAAGCGAAAGATGCCATCTGTACAGGATATGTTAAAGTGCCTCAAATGACAGACGCAATCTCTAGTCTGCACTTTCCTGTTTCGGATGTAACGCTTATGCGATAAGATCGTCGCCAGTTATCGGAACACAAAGAAATGCTTTTACAAACTACGTAGGTGCTGATGGTGACAGTCCAACGGGGGGCCTTTCTTTTTAGTGAGATGCAGCTGAAATTTTCCGTCTCTCTTTAATGCATAAGTGCGCGGAGTCACCGTGCCCGCGCCTGCGTTAGAAAATGTAAGGCCATTACAAACGACGGAGTCAAGTTCGATGCCTAGGCTTCTACTATGGACAGTAGAGGAGTTTTTAGGTAGATCAAATTAGAATTTCCAATCCCGAGATTGGATATACAAATTTTATCTACCTAAAAACTAAAAATGAAGTAATAAAAAGCTGGTGGTAGCCAAGATTAACCACGACGTCTCACATGAAAGTCCTGTAAAGTGTCTAAATATTTTTTTATGGAAAAGAGGGCAAACAAATAAGCGGCTCACCTGACGGTAAGTGATCACCGCCACCCATGAACATGTCGGAAAGATAAAATAATTACGTGATGAAATCCATAAAAGAATAAATAATTATTAAAAATACAAAGATGATGAGTGATAGAAGGGGGCACTTGTATAATTGCGAAAGGAGATCGCTATTAATTAGAGTGCGTGTACAAGAACTGTATACAGATAGGTGATTCGTAAGATAGGCCATTGGTAGTATTTTTATTGGATAATAAATTAGTAATTACAATACATTTGGCGTTAATAGATAAGATGCACGAACATCCACCTGGCATTGATACCACAGCTAGCGAAAAAGAAAAAGTAAACTATTACATATAGCCGGAATAAATGCCTGTACGAAACGAAAGGCAGCATAACTTTTGATTTTAAAAGCGGGTCTTAACCAGTTAACATTGCTTCTCATCTTTATCATAATATATTTTCGCAAAGTGACGCCTAATTCAAATGATGAAAATTCTATTTTAATGCTTTAATTTAATAAAAAAGAATACACGCATGCGGCTCACCTGATGGTAAGTGATCACCGCCGCGCATGAACATCTACAATACCAGAGGAATAGCAGAGGTGTTGCCGGCCTTTGAGAAAGGAATAAGTCGTATCGGTCCGTAAAAACCGCTGGCGGCAGCAGATTCCATAAAGTGCTTGTGCGTGATAGAAACTTTCGCGGGAAAACGCACTATGCTGGAATGCCAACCATCAAGGTGATGACGATGGAATTTTGCGCTGTGCCGCAATGTGCACGATGGTGAAAATCAGCGACTGGAATTAATCCGAACAATTCCTCGGAACACTCCCCGTGGTAGATCTTATGAAAAATGCAAAGAGATGCAACATCTCTTCGCAAAGCCACTGGATAAAGCCTATCAGATAGAACATGGTTGTCGACGATTCGAGCCGGTATTCGTTGAAAGCGGTCAAATGGAAGTAGCTGACACTGGGGCGCTCCCGCCCAGAGGTGAGAATAGTACTCCATGTGCCGAACCTGCGCCTTATAAAGTTGCAAGCGATGGGCCGGCATGCAGTACTGTCGCGCTCTACTAAGCACGCCAAGCTATTTGAAAGCCAATTTGGCCTTTCCTTCCAGGTGACCGCGAAACTGAACGTCACTCGATATGTCGACGCCAAGAATACCGATACCTGCTGAGGCAACGAGGGTAGTGCTCTCAAAATGAGGTGATACGATAAAGGGTTTCTTTTTAGCTGAAAACGCGCAAACCTGTGTCTTCTTAGGGTGGAACTGGACTTAATTTAGTTGGCCCCAATCGGAGATTTGGTCTAACAAAATCTCGACTTCAGACAAAAGTTTGTTCCGGTACTCGTCGACGTGTTCCCGAGAAATATTAGCACGGCCGATGTATACGGCATCGTTCGGAAGTGCTGTCATCTGCATAACAATGAATGTAACTAATTTGTAAAATTTCATTGATATGCAGAAGAAACAAGGTTGGTGATAGCACACAGCCTTGTGGGACATCAGCATTCACAGACTTAGAGTCCGAGCATGCACCGTCAACTACAACCTTGATGCTCCAGTCTGTGAGAAAACTGGTGACCCAATTGCATAATTTCTCAGCGGAAGCCCATAAGAAGAAAGCTTCGAAAGAAGCGCTTTGTGCCAGACCCGATCAAAGACTTTCGCTATGTCCAAGCTGAATGCCAGGGCCTCCCCCTTGCTCTCAGCTGCCTCCGCTCATCGATGAGTGAGGTAGACAAGAAGATCACCAGCTGTGCGACACCGACGGAAGCCGTCTTCTTGTTTTCGGTGAAGTAATCGCTGTTAGCCTTTTGGCTTTTACAGCTTCATCAGGTTTGGTTTGACCCAAACATAAATACATAAATATAAACTCCTACTATCTATCTAAATTCGGACAGTTGCGTTCGCTAGCGTCCTTGCGCTACTGTGAATTTCTCCATAAAATTATTATCTTAAGTCATGTAATGACCGTCCGAGGGAGGCTGCGGGCCTCCGTTCGGACTGTCGACTTGTGTATCGGTAATCTTGGGCGGTGAGAACCGCCCTGGAACACGGGTGTATCTAGTGTACGCGGTGTTATTTACGATAGCTGCGCGCCGCTGACGGAAGTCGTACTGGCGGTCACTAACCAGCGGGTGCTCCTCTAAGTACCTCAAGAGCTGGCAGTTCATAATGGACTCCATTATTTTGGAAGGCAAGGAGGTGATGGCAATCGGTCTGTAGTTGGACGGATCTGAGCTGTCGCCTTTTTTAGGGATCGGGTGCACCAAAGCTGTCTTCCATGACAACGCTTAGAGTAGTAACGGAAAAGACGCATTAAAACCGGTGCCAACTCTGGAGCACACATCCTCAGCACAATAGGCGGAATGCCATCAGGCCCACTCGACTTGTTGATATCTAGGGACAGTAGTGCTTTGCGCACTAAGCTTTGCCAGAACCTGATGTCTGGCATAGAGCACTCACACCGCGGAATGCTCCGCGGTGAGTACCCCCTGTCGACAAGAGTCGAGCTGGACGCAAATAGAAAGTCAAGAGAAACGGCGTTCTTCTTTGCGTCATGGGCTAGCGAATTGTCTTCCCTGTGCAGAGATGGAAGTGATGGCTGACAGAAATTCCCTTGGACAGCCTTGTCGCGAGACCAGAACGCACGGGTTCCTGAAGGAAGGGACCTAGTTTCTCGCCAATTCTGGCCAAAGTCAGAGCTTTGTCGTAGCAATTACTTTTTTGAAGGACCTGGAAGCAGAGTTGTACTTCTTTTTAAATCTGTTGGTTTTTAAATCCCGAGACGCGAATGCATAAGCCCAGGCCTGGTAAATCTGCTGCTTTTGGCGAGGTGCCATTCTGCAAGTGCCACCAAACCAAGGTTGGGATCTACCACCGATGGGCACTACAGAGGATGGAATGAAGAGTTCCATTCCCTGAAGCACCACATCAGCGACAGACCCAGCAACGATCTGGACGATCTGGACGTCTGGATTATCCAGCGAGAAGTCAACCCGCCATCATGGGTAGGATACAAAGAAAGACCGGATCCTATCCCAATCCGCCGACCTGTAGTGCCATACACGGCGCGAACCTCCAAATCACGATCGCAATGGGTACATGATAGGCACTGTACTCCGGATCAGACAGTGGTCCGAAGATCGCAGAGGGGCATCGACGGAGACCACATAGCCGTCTGGATAAAAGGTCAGCAGTAGATCCAGCAAGGAAAATGTTTGATCTTCCACATCTGGTTCCCGCGTTAGCGAAATAACCAGTTGTATCATATGCCAAGGCAAAGTTACAGACAGATCTCCCAGCATGATCAGTGGTTCGAGATCGAAGCCATTCGGCGTGGAGGGCGTTGAAATCGCCGAGTATCACGATCTCTGCGGATGGTATCTGCTGTAGCACGGAACTGCAGCCATTTGGATGTGGTCGATGAGTCGGTCAATTTCGGTTTTACCGCTGTGGGACCTATAGAGGCACCCATAGACGCGACGACCACCCCGTCGCTGTGTATGGAATGAAATATAAAGGAATGTTCCAGCTTGTCCCCCGGGTACGGCATGGACCAAGATTGGAATATAATCCCCCTTTTTTGCCCCCCCCCCCCCCCCCCATCCCCAGAATACGAGGGGCAGCGTGAGCATCCACGCTCAGGTAGCGACTGGTAGCCCGAGCGCGGGTGCCCAGAGGTCAGGTCTAAATATACTTTATGACTGGTAACAAATGTGTTTACACCTGCTTTTGTTGAACAGTCTAATTTTTTGACAATTAATTTAGAATCAGTTCCAAATCATTTAAATTAAATAATAAGACAATAGAGGAAAGTATCGGTATTCTTGGCGTCGACATATCGAGAGACGTTCAGTTTCGCGGTCACCTGGAAGGGAAGGCCAAATTGGCTTCCAAAAAGCTTGGCGTCCTCAGTAGAGCGCGACAGTACTTCATGCCGGCCCAACGCTTGCGACTTTATAAGGCGCAGGTTCGGCCGCACATGGAGTACTGTTCTCATCTCTGGGCGTGGGCGCCCCAGTGTCAGCTACTTCCATTTGACCGCATTCAACGGAGAGCGGCTCGAATCGTCGACGACCATGTTCTATCTGATCGGCTTGATCCACTGGCTTTGCGAAGAGATGTTGCATCCCTTTGCATTTTTTATAAGATCTACCATGGGGAGTGTTCCGAAGAATGGTTCGGATTAATTCCAGCCACTGATTTTCACCATCGCACATTGCGGCACAGCGCAAAATTCCATCGTCACCACCTTGATGGTTGACATTCCAGCACAGTGCTTTTTTCGCGCAATTTTGTAATTCTGCCCCGCACAAGCACTTTATGGAATCTGCTGCCGACAGCGGTTTTTCCGGACCGATACGACCTAGGAACCTTGAAGAAAAGACCCTATTCCTTTCTCAAAGGCCGGCAACGCATCTGCTATTCCTCTGGTATTGTAGATGTTCATGCTCGGCGGGGATCACTTACCATCAGGTGAGCCGCTTGCTCGTTTGCTCCCTCTTACATAAAAAAAAAGAAATCTCTAGCACTAATTGTGACATTAGTAAATAAAAAAAAAATCGTACGTAAAATATTGTACCACTTCACAAAATGTTAATAATAAAGATTGTATTACATTTCTGCAGGGCATTTCTGGCAAACAATTAGAAATTGAATAGTTTTTATATAACAATCATATTAATATTTTGTGTATAAGTGAACGTGGGTTAAAATATTATAATTTAATGTTTGATTTCAGTATGTGGTCAATTTCTTTAATAGAGAAAAAAAAAATGCCCCCTGGGTTTCTTGCTAGTTCTTGTTGGCTGGTTGTTGTTTAAAAAGACGTTCAATGTAACAATAAATTTTGAATAAAAATTACTCTATTTCATTCTATTTATCCAAAATGTTGCTTTTCACATATATCGTGAGTGCGTATTACAAACATAAATTCCACATGCACAAAAATTCAGACCTGAAACAACCATCTGTACCTGACCCGAGGCGCAGAAGCCGAAAGCTCCGAACCGAGCTGACATAGATATGATAACTTTTTATTATCATAGACTTGAAATTTCTAAACGAATTAAGTCAGGTTGCGTAAACTTCCGTACCGTAACCTGGAAATGTGGATTTGAGTCTATTTGTTTCAAACAATTTATCTTAGTGTTGGTGGCACACATGCATGTTGTCGTAAAACAAATTACGAGGCCTCCGCGGTTGAAAATTTTCATCCCTGCTGTTTGTGATTGATATCCAAGTCTTTCACTACGATCCCTCGATTATTTTTTGAATTGGCGAGAATACATTCGTACAGTCACGACTTTCTCCCATATGAGGGGTAGGCAGAGAACACACCCGTAGCCCATTTTTTGCCCCCACGGGAAACGAGACGTGACGAGTGGCAAACCATGTCGCCCCAATTCATAACTCAGTTCTGTTATACACAGACATCGTGTCACAGCACTTCAGGAAGATTCTAAAGAGAGATCAGTATTTATTATACAGCTAATAAATGTTTATATCTCAATATTTTTGGCTAATTACAGAACCCAGGAACAATAACCCAGATGGCAGATATGCTGACTTTTAAGATAAGCGGTCGACGTTTTCTTATTATTCAGAACTAGCAATTGTCAACAGTTGCCTCTTAGTTCAGTATTGTATAATATCTATTGTTCAATAACACAGTACAACTATTATTGCTTAGACCATTAATCATAAAGTTATTGTTTCATTTTAGTACTGCCACATTATAAGGAAATGAATTCATTGGCTCTACGTTTACATTTACGTGGTCGATATAAAGGTTTTAAAATAACGAAACACGAGGCGTAGGAATTATCACAAAAGATTGAAAAAGCTCAGAAAACATATTTTACCTTTGAGAATTTGCTTGAAATTCAAAACAGTAATTTTAAAAATTTAAACATTTTTCAAGCAAATTGAAAAACATTATGGTGACACATACAATTTGATTGCAGTTGCCGTCGGCGGTTTGATTTAGTTTGTGCGCTATTGTGCGAGTAGAGGGTACTCTCAAAAATCTAAGTAACGCACTTTTTTATTTCGAAAGCGGATCTTAACGAGTTAACATAGCTTCTCATCTTTAGCGTTATATGTTTTCGCAAAGCAAAACCTAATTTATTAAGTCAGAAAATATCACAGTGCTATTTTTTGTTTTGCATGAAAGGTCTGTTTTTAGTGCTTTAATTTAATAAAAAATAATGCATTTATTTTATAGAACATAGCGGCAAACTATAAATTCAGTCATTCATTGCGGATATTACAGTTGTAGGTCAAATGGTCAAGTAAAACTCGGATGAATACATAAAAACAGGATGACGTCCTGGTACACGTTATCTACAATATTAAAAGCACTGAAATAAAACGGACTTTTACACAACGCAATCACGGTAGTCATCGCAACATCTCATGCTATCAAATTACTTATTTATAATTATTCACTACAGTATACTTTACTTATATATACCTTAAGAATAGAATCAATTAATATTTGCGCCCAATAGTGTATGGCTACGACAGCAACAAAGACTCGATTAACTTGTATGTCCTTGGATGTAGGATGTTACTTGACAGACAAGTCGATTGTAGTACGACTATGTAAGGACTCTTGTAATGAAATTGTTATAACAATGTTCGGCTGGGAACTGCGGATAAAGGTAAAGACGTATTTAAGAGCAAGCAGTAGCGAAGAGATTCGGGAATATTCCATCGTCTGTCTTACACCTTGCTGCAATTTGATAGATTTTGTACTCTGGTTCTCTACTTGGATAGCCATCGTAACTTTGCTGTTCGCGCACTGCAGCATTCATTCATCAGCAAGTAGCACCGCCTTAATTTCGACGGAATCAATGGCTCACTTACGCCAGACATAGCGGTAGATTGTACTCTTCGGTCTTCTATACAATCTGGCAAAGGGTACGTATATGGTACTAAATCATACCTTTTCGGAATCCGGTTTGTTTGGGAGGCAGGAAATCGTCGAGTCTGCTTGCAAGACGATTAGTAAATACTATTGAAAACAGCACGTAGACGCGGCTAAGTAGCGATATAGAACTATAGTTCTTCAAAAGAGCGTTTTCGCTCTTCTTGAAGAACAAGATCACCATGTTTCAAAACCACGCTTCCACCCGTAGCAGATACACGGATGACAGAATTACACAGCTTCTGAAATACTACAAGTACCAGTTTCCAAACACTCTCAGAAGCTCCGCTGTAATTCCGTCTTCACCAGGCGCTTTGCCATTTCTAAGCTGAGAGCCATACTGATGTCGTTCATGCGGGCGCAGTGTGGTGCCACACAGAAATATTCCGGGTGGCTCAGCATTGCTATGGGTGGACATAACACTTACCATCTGGAGAAGGTTTTGCAAGTCTCTTCTTTTTCTTCTATAAAAAGACTCACTTCCAGGACATCATCGGTTAGTTGGCTCTTTCCGGCAGACAAATCCCTGACAATGATCTTGGAGCCTTGTTTACGTTCTTTCGCTTCTTCAATACGGGCTGTATTGAAGTTGCATAGGTCTCTCCCCATACTTTGAGATATCTGTCTGTTCAGTTGCCGATATGGTGACGCGTCACCTGAGGACTGTAGCTTCATCACACTTTTAATCTCATGGATGCTGCCATGAGAATAAGAGTGTGGTTAGAAAGATCACACTCTCAATATCATGGAGGCCAGGCGAGCTTCCTTTAACTTTAATGGCTCGTATACATAAATAACCTGTAAGTCTGTAGCATAAATCCCTTCACGATAAAGAATAATTCAGTAACATGCGTAGGTCTGCGTTTCAATCATAACACATATCGTTTATTTCATCGAATCGCAAATTCAACGACTTTGTTATAAATTAAGTACATTTATTTATTAATAGCCCATATTTTGGCCATCTCACTATTACAAATCTTTCTGTAATGATTTCTTATATTTACGCGAATATAACACATTTAATAAAAGTACTTTACGGATTTTATCGCGTTTAATTTTTAAACTATTTATAACCCGACGTTTCGAGTACTTTACAGCACCCATGGTCACGGGGGGACTGAGGTGACAGATGTCCCGATGTCATAGTTAATCCGGGGTACCTTCAGCTTTTAATTATTATTTTTGGTCCGATCTACGCAAAATGAGCTTACAGTATCTTGAAATCTTGCAGTGGTGTGCTTGGTTTTCAATTTAATTTTGTTAATTATAGGATCCCAAGCCGGTGGTAATACCCAACCATCTTCTCTATTGAAATTAAGATGTTTTTTGATTTCAATAGCCTCGCGAATCATCCTCGGTAGGAATCGGTGTTCTTTTGATTTGTGGTTTATCAAATCTCATGTAATGATTGGGGAGATCTAGTACATGGTCACATACTGCAGACTTCCTAGAGCGTCGATGTTTCACGTCAGCTATGTGTTCTTCTACGCGGTTTTTTTTAGATCATTTTGTTTGTCCTATGTAAGAGAGACCACATTCACAATCTAGCTTGTATACTCCTGCATCTTGTAGAGGGACACTTGACCGATGGTAAAAAAATTACTTATCTTCTTCGACGGCTTGAAAAATGTTCTTATAGAAGCCCGCTTCAAGATATAGCCAATCCTATCCGTGACTCCTCTGACATATGGTAGAACAGCAGGTACACGTTCGACTGTGGCCGGTTTCACTCGGTTCCTGTGACATAGGCGCGGGACCTGAAGCTTGTAGTCGTGCAAAACTTGCTAGACATGCTGAAGCTCGGTGGCCAGGTGTTTCTTGTCACAGATCCCTTGTGCTCTCTGAAACAAAGATTTTCCCACGGTAGCTATCTGTGATGGATGGTGGTGAGATTCACCGTTTAAATAACTGTTCGTTCGATCGTTTAAGTATGGGTCTTTTTTCTATACACAGTATGACTTAAAGTGTTATTACGATTCCGAATTACTAATACATCTAGGAAAGCTAGAGAGTTATTTGCCTCTAACTCCATTGTAAATTTAATTTTAGAGTTTATGGAGTTAAGGTAGTTTAAAAATGCAGTTACTTTATCTGATGGTAAGGGAGGCACGATATTTTTTTATATAAACAAAGATTTGTTTGTGAAACAAAGGTGTTGTTGAAAGAAAAAAATATCGTGCCTCGGTAATTACACAGCACAAACACATCTCTGCATTTCAGTTCGCTTATAAGTTAATATCAAGTAAGTGCATAAGTTTTTGATTTAATTGTAATATTAATAATAGGACCTCAAGTCGGTGGTAGTACCCAACCATTACGTCCTTCTCATTGAAATTAGGATTTTTTTAAATTAATAGCCTCGCGAATCATCCTTGGCAGAAATCGATATTCTTTTACAAGGATTCTTGATTTATCAAATCTCATGTAAGTACTCAATGTACGATACAATGTAAAGAGACATGAACTACCTCCAGGAATATCCATAGAAATCAGTGGACGTGGATTAGGTACATTATTTAAGTATAAAGTTTTAGTATCTACGAGTATTACTCCAGAACTAACAAGGTGATATCAGAATTTAGGTACCAAATAAACACAGGTACAGCCTGTAGGAGTCAGACTTTCATTTAGCCTGTCATTTATATAATGTTTTGTACAGGCACTCGTCTACACTATATTATTTTTTTTGTTCAGCAAACAAACAGTGTTTTAAAACACTTTTTGGCTTTTTATTTTATTAATTACTGATTGATGATTTTTTTTAAATTGTGATCACCGTTTATATGTTTTTAGAGATATTTTGAAAGACATCTTAGATGTAATAATAAGTTTATATATGAGGTACCTACATATATTTAAGGTTGATGGATTCAATCATAATCGATTCTGAGTTTGGCAGAACTATACTAGGTAATATGTTCAACTTTCCCTTTACCTTTAAACCATATAGTGTACATAAATAAAGAAGTAAAATAAGAAAGAAAAGGTACCATATCTGGTACCTTCAGTATCCAAAAGGATTTATTAAAATAAATTATGAACTATGGACAAAACTAAAATGAGAAGTAACTAAACTAAGACCAAAATAAAAAGAAAATTATAATTATAAGGTCTAATTATAGGTATCAAACGGTCCTTTCACAGCATAATATTGTCGTTGATATGATTGCCTCGTTGTTCGTATTCTGCGAATGCCCAAAAATACCTCCTAGCAAAAAGCAAATATAATACGATGACTAAATACAGGAAATATGAATATTTGATTACATATTTACGTATCACGGGATACATAAGACGTATTTATATTATCTTCATCGCATATTAAAAATATTATTTACTGGTACAAACAAAATACATATAAAACGCATTATTTTTTACATAATACGTGTATATATAATTTTTAGACATTAATGTTTAATCAATGCATTAATATTTTTTTTATTTTAAATAAAAAAAATATTAATGCATTTATTTGCAATATTATTTGCAAAAAAAACGTAGCCCCACATTAGGATTTCTCCTGTTTCGTGGGTACGTTTTACAGACATAAATTCCACATGCACAAACCACCCAGACCCGGAACAACTATCTGTAGGCCAGACAAATATTTGTCCCGTGCGAAAATCGAACCCGCGACCCGCGGTGCAGATGCCAAGGGCTTAGTCACTGCGCCAACCGAGCCGACCGATTAAAAAGGTTTAACCTATTACTCTGGTAATTGGACCAGTAATTATTTTTTCTGCTTGTGTATTAAAGTGGGCTACGTGTGTAGGCAGCGTGTGTACCCCTTGCGAGGCTCCGGGCGGCAGGTCTTTTGTCCTTCGTGAAAAGTATGTGATGCGAAAGTAGGTCTGGTTGTTTGGTTTAGGTATTTGTCATGTTTGACGTTTGATGTTTGCGGCTTTTTCTAAGATAAAATAATCTAAAATCTTTAATTAAAGCACTATAATTTAACGAATGAACTACGTTATTTTCGATTGAAAGAATAGCAAGGGCTCAAAGCCGATCTTGTGTCATCGAATTCCTCAAATATGTTTTAATAATTTTAAGACTCGAAAAAGTACTTTCAGCAGACACAGCTGCAATAGGTGTGGTGGCAATAATTCTCAGGATTTCGATAGTGGAGTAAACTTCAGTAAATTTGTGTGAGACTTTAGGTAACCACCCAAGTGTTTCCAATCACACACTCCTTCACTTGATCCAATTTTTGTATTTTCTAGCCCGAATACTCGACACGGAAAGCAGTAAACGACATCCTTTGTTTGTAAATAAATCATCCAGCGCCTGTCACGCTTTTATCCGTTAATTAATATCTTATTATAATGATATTCTCTGAATCGCCGTCCATTATCATTTACGGTAAATAAATCAACTTTAACCCGGATTGGACCTTTTAATACAATCTCAGTTCGGTCTACATCAGTAATTGTTATGGGACACAAACCGGGGTCATTTTGAGGTTTCAGATTTTCCATTCCAGCAGTCATGGATATAGACATAGACTCGGGCTCAGATTCGTGTTCTTGACTGGATATAGTTGACAGCGGCACCGGTGTACTAACACAGAAACAACGATGTAGTTAATTCATCATCATCTTCGTTGTCTTTACTTGATGACGGCGGCGGCACCCATGATGATGTGGAAGGAATGTCATCAGCTGGATCAGGATTAGAGTCACTTTCAGTCAATAAATGTTTTTGTAGAGGTTTCTTGATTATCACTTTTTATATATTTATATAAAGATTTTAAATAAATGGTAGTTAAGAAAATTTATATTTTTTTTAATTTGTAGTCTCTGCCGTCCCCTAATGGGATACCCCCACTATGTATGGGAAAAGGCGTGACAGTACGTATGTATTTATTTTTTATAATCCAGTAATAGGACGAATGGTATCTTCTTAATCGTCCAATAGTCAGATTAATGATTTGATTTATAGGTTTTATTAACTGTTTTCAAAAGGATGGGATTTTATGTTCGTCTGTAAGTATATTTTTATGTATGTTCATTTTTATTTTATACGTTCGACTATTGTAGTAATAAATACCATTTAATTATTCCTGTATACATTCCTGTATACACTGGTGATAATATTCCTATGTAGGAAGCAGTCATGTGAATACATTATTGTGAAAACGTTACTGTGTTTCGGTCTACTAAGAACCAGTTATACCCGGGGACGGGCGCAGTGTCGAGTCACAAAGAAATGTTTTGAGTGACAGCATTTGTTATGAGCAGATGTTACACTTACGATCAGATGTACGTTTTGATGGTCTTGTCAAATTTTCTTATTTAAAAACACAATATTTATTTTACGTAGACTGCCTTAATATGAACCAATTAAGTGTTTAAATAAAACTTAATTTTTAATTATTATTTGTAAGCTGAAGGTACTCCGGGTTAACTATGACATCGGGACAACTGTCACCTCAGTCCCCCCGTGACCATGGGTGCTGTAAAGCGTCCGAAACGTCGGGTAAAAATAGTTCAAAATTAAACGCGATAAAATCCGTATAAAAGCAGTTTTATTTAAATGTGTAATATTCGCGTAAATAAAAGAAAACCAATTATGTGTTTTAACATTCATCAAAAACTGTTGCACTCGGATTTTTGGCTAATATAAATTTCTTATATTTACGCGAACACTACACATTTAAATGAAACTAATTTTACGGATTTTATCGCGTTTATTTTTGTTATTTATAACCCAACGTTTCGAGTGCAAAACGGCCAAATTAAATGTCAAACTTCAATCTCAACGAATGAACGGAACGCGACCGTTGAGTAAAGACAAAGATCATATATTACGCGCGGTCTATAATCTGTCAAAACAAACACTGGATGAATCAACATTAAAAGTATTATCGAAAGGTATGAATTTCGCAATAACACCGCGAAGAATCCCGTACGAAGAAATTATTTGTAGTGTTGAGGATTGTCTGTATAAAAATAATATTGGTAAAGAAGATTTGGAGGCCATACGTCAAGACATCTCGTCTATGTTACGTCGAAGTTCTGTGCCAAAACTGAATCTTCCCAAAGACGAATTAAAAGCTTTAAATAACTTACGAAACAGACCCGAACTCACGATTCTCCGCGCAGATAAAGGAAACGCTACGGTGGTAATGGATACGTCGGATTATAATTTTAAAATTCAAGAACTTTTGTCGGACGTTAACACCTATAAAAAGGTCAAAACAGACCCAACTACAAACACGCTCAAAACAACTCGCGATCTAATAAAGAAACACACCGAGAAATTAAATCTAGACGTAAATTCGATAATACCTTCCTGTGCCAAACCACCAAAGTTGTATGGGTTACCCAAAATACACAAACTCAATGCTCCGCTACGTCCAATAGTGAGTCAGATCGATTCACCAACATACAGATTGGCTCAACATGTGGCTAAAATACTCTCCCCATTAAGAGGACATACAAGAGCACATACAAAGGATTCCTACCATTTTGTCAGTGAGATAAAAGACCTACATCTTACTGACAATGAAACTATGGTCAGTTTTGATGTTCAGTCGTTATTTACATGTCTACCTGTTGAAGACTGCATCTCAATTGTAACTAGGAAGCTAACAGAGAACAACATGCCATTAGAACATGAAGAATTACTGAGACATTGCCTAACATCTGGCTATCTATTGTGGAAGGAACAATACTACCGGCAAGTAGATGGTGTGGCGATGGGCTCCCCGGTATCTCCCATTGTTGCTGACATTTTCATGGAAGACTTTGAGGAGAAAGCCCTCCGTACTTCTCCAGTAAAACCAAGGTTCTACAAGCGGTATGTAGATGATACTTTCACAATTCTACCTTCTAATAAAGTCACTGCATTTTTAGACCACCTTAACTCCATTAAATCTAAAATACAATTTACAATGGAGTTAGAGACAAATAACTCTTTAGCTTTTCTAGATGTTTTAGTAATTAGAAATCATAATAACACCTTGAGTCACACTGTGTATAGGAAAAAGACCCATACCAACAGGTATTTAAACGGTGAATCTCACCACCATCCTTCACAGTTAGCTACCGTGGGCAAATCTTTGTTTCAGAGAGCACAAGGGATCTGTGACAGTAAACACCTGGCCGCCGAGCTTCAGCATGTCAAGCAAGTTTTGCAAGACAACAAGCTTCGGGTTCCGCGCCTTCGTCGCAGTGACCGAGTGAAGCCGGCCACAGTCGAGCGTGTACCTGCAGTCCTACCATATGTCAGAGGAGTCACGGACAAGATTGGCTATATCTTGAAGCGGGCTTCCATAAAAACATTTTTCAAGCCGCCGAAGAAGATAAGTCAATTTTTACCATCTGTCAAGTGTAACATCCCTCTACAAGATGCAGGAGTATACAAGCTGGACTGTGAATGTGGTCTCTCTTACATAGGGCAAACAAAAAGATCAGTAAAAACCCGCGTAAAAGAACATATAGCTGATGTGAAGCATCGCCGCCCCAGGAAGTCTGCAGTCTGTGACCATGTTCTGGATCATCCCAACCATTACATCAGATTTGATAAACCACAAATCCTTGCAAAAGAACACCGATTCCTACCAAGGATGATTCGCGAGGCTATTGAAATAAAAAAACATCCTAATTTTAATAGAGAAGATGGTTGGGTATTACCACCAGCTTGGGATCCTATAAAAGTAGTAAAGTTTCAGCCTATAAATGTCCCACTGCTGAGCACAGGCCTCCTCTCATTTCTGAGAGGGTTTTGGAGCTAGGAAGAATCCGCCACGCTGCTCCAATGCGGGTTGGCGGACTTCACATGTCCTCTAAATATTTCTATTCCTCGGACATGCAGGTTTCCTCACGATGTTTTCCTTCACCGCTAAGCACGTGGTACATCAGCACTTAAAATTGTAAAACAATATTAGAGGTGCTGGCACTGGGGATCGAACCCACGTTACTCGCTTATTATGAAATTAAAAGCGAGCACCAGGCCCCTGAGCTACCACGGCTTCTGGGATCCTATATTTAATAAAATTAAGACAAAACCAAGCATACCACTGCAAGACTTCAAGACACAGTTAGCTCTTTCTGCGTAGATCGGACCACAAAAAATAATTAAAAGCTGAAGGTACTCCGGGTTAACTATGACATCAGGACATCTGTCACCTCAGTCCCCCCGTGACCATGGGTGCTGTAAAGCACTCGAAACGTCGGGTTATAAATAACAAAAATAAACGCGATAAAATCCGTAAAATTAGTTTCATTTAAATAATATAAATTTGTAAATAAAGACCGCTCAGAAAAGTATAAGCTTGTTTGTTAACTACTATATGTACTTCATCCGTTACCGAATGCTCATTTAGTGCTTTCGACCTCGTGTATAACACGAAACCTAAGTTACTACTCAAAAAGGAAGCAAAGGCATAAAAATAAGTAATAGTAGAAGATGAGAATGAATATCCTATTACTTCATCGGTACGCTCCGATAACTATTCCAAATATTAACGAGCTTTCAACGTAACGTGACGGATTTTTGTTCTGCTATCTCAATACATTAGCTGATAAATATAACTCGAGCAATGATATATCTTATTTTATAAGATACATTCAGTAACGATATTTAGTTTGATATTATATTAATCACAGAACAGAAAAATTAATAGTAGGTGTCAATCACTGAAAAGCGGTTTTTTTTTATTAAATTGTTTGTGTAACTGCAAAAATATGAATAAATTAATCGATTGTTTTTATAATCATCTAATAGTTACATGAGATAGTTGCTAATTGCTTTGTATTCTAATACGATTTAATAATTATCTCAATTTTAAACTTCACAAATTTTTAACATTTTTAGCGAAATACGGTTTAGAAAATAGTTTTACGAGCTTAACACTAACACTACTTACGAGTACTTTGATATCCTGGATATTTTTTTTTTTATTTCATAAAAGTGACGGAACGAGCAAAACGTTCACCTGATGGTAAGTGTAACGTCTGCCCATAACAAATGCTGTGTCACCCAGAAACTGTGTACTGTGTGACACCACACTGCGCCCGTCACCCAGTCATCAGTTCTTAAGTCTCATATGCCCAGTGATTACGCTAGCTCCCAGTGCCCTTCAAACCGAAACACAGTAATGTTTGCACACTACTGCTTCACGGCAGAATAACTGGCCCTGGAGTGGTACCTACCTAGACGGATTCCTGCATAGGAATCCTACCACCAGTAAATGGGATTGCATCACGACATACTCGATGATTGGTTCGACTGCCCCGAGATAGTCATACGTTTCCCAATTAACTTACTAACTACTAACTAAAATTCCTAGGTGCTGTACTAAGCACACAACTCTTTTCAAGCCCCTGGCCCGTGAGCACAGTATCCGATGAAGCTGTAAAAGCCAAAAAAGGCTAACAGCAATTACATCACCGAAAAAAAAAACTCTTTTCTTCTTTCTGTTCCTTTTATTATGACCAAAATTCCGTCCGAGAAAAATTAGTTAGAATATACAATTCCCAAGAGCCGTGGTAGCACAGGGGCTAAGCGCGCGCTTTAAATTTCATAGCACGCGAGTGACCTGCGTTCGATTCCCGGTGCCGGCACCACTAAAATTGTTAATTGCAATTTTAAGTGCTGATTTACCACGTGCTCGGCGGTGAAGGAAAACATCGCGAGGAAACCTGCATGTCTGAGAAATAAAAAATATTTCGAAGATATGTGAAGTCCGCCAACCCGCATCGGAGCAGCGTGGCGGATTCTTCCTAGCTCCAAAACCCTCTCAGAAATGAGAGGCCTGTGCTCAGCAGTGGGACATTTATAGGCTGAAACTTGACTTTTTTTATACAATTCCCATTCTTTTTTTAAATAAGTTTATCAACAGTTGTCACAATATGAACAGAACTGTTCTAATTGCACAACTACTTACAGATAAACACATAATATACGCTTACATAAAAAAATAAACAACTACTCCTTGTTAACATTACTTGAAATCCAGTGTGTTTTATACCATATTACGTTGGCGAGAAAGAAAAAAAACTATAGCAATATAATAAAGATATACTAGATATCTGACTATTAACTAACACTTTTTTTTTAAGTTTTTGTTGTTTGTACGTCTAATTTCTGCACACAAAGTATTTGTACAATTTACATGAACAAGTCCATTATGAACTGCTAGCTCTTGAGGTACTTAGAGGAGCACCAGCTGATTAGCGACCGCCAGTACGGGTTCCGTCGGAGTCGCTCGGCTGGTGATCTTCTAGTGTACCTCACTCATCGATGGGCGGAGGCAGTCGAGAGTAAGGGGGAGGCCCTGGCAGTTAGCTTGGACATAGCGAAGGCCTTTGATCGGGTCTGGCACAAAGCGCTTCTTTCGAAGCTGCCTTCTTACGGGCTTCCCGAGAAATTTTGTAATTGGGTCACCAGTTTTCTCACAGACCGGAGCATCAAGGTCGTAGTTGACGGTGCATGCTCGGACTCTAAGTCTGTGAATGCTGGTGTCCCACAAGGCTGTGTGCTATCACCAACCCTGTTTCTTCTGCATATCAATGATATGTTGCAAATTAGTAACATTCATTGCTATGCAGATGACAGCACTGGTGATGCCGTATACACCGGCCGTGCTAATATTTCTCGGGAACACGTTGACGAGTACCGGAACAAACTTGTGTCTGAAGTCGAGTTTTTGTTAGACAAAATCTCGAATTGGGGCCGACTAAATCTAGTCGTTCAACCCCAAGAAGACACAGATTTGCGCGTTTACCGCTAAAAAGAAACCCTTTGTCGTATCACCTAATTTTGAGAGCACTCCCCTCGTTGCCTCAGCCAGTATCGGTATTCTTGGCGTCGACATATCGAGTGACGTTCAGTTTCGCGGTCACCTGGAAGGGAAGGCCAAATTGGCTTCCAAAAAGCTTGGCGTCCTCAGTAGAGCGCGACAGTACTTCATGCCGGCCCAACGCTTGCAACTTTATAAGGCGCAGGTTCGGCCGCACATGGAGTACTGTTCTCATCTCTGGGCGGGGGCGCCCCATTGTCAGCTACTTCCATTTGACCGCATTCAACGGAGAGCGGCTCGAATCGTCGACGACCATGTTCTATCTGATCGGCTTGATCCACTGGCTTTGCGAAGAGATGTTGCATCCCTTTGCATTTTTTATAAGATCTACCATGGGGAGTGTTCCGAAGAATTGTTCGGATTAATTCCAGCCGCTGAATTTCACCATCGCACATTGCGGCATAGCGCGAAATTCCATCGTCACAACCTTGATGGTTGGCATTCCAGCACAGTGCGTTTTTCGCGCAATTTTCTGCCCCGCACAAGCACCATATGGAATCTGCTGCCGCCAGCGGTTTTTCCGGACCGATACGACTTAGGGACCTTCAAGAAAAGAGCCTATTCCTTCCTCAAAGGCCGGCAACGCATCTGCTATTCCTCGGGTATTGTAGATGTTCATGGGCGGCGGTGATAACTTACCATCAGGTGAGCCGCTTGCTCGTTTGCCTGCTCTAACATTAAAAAAAAAAAAAAAACATGGACAAGCGATTTACATGAACGAGAGATTTGCTACCTATGACTGTTCTCCGGCGTGGTCCACAGAATGGATTGGTAATTTCATGACAAAGATATTAAAAGGGGACAATTAATTTGAATTGGCTAAGAAATAATGGGCAATCTGTTAACTTTCTAAGAATTTTGTTGAAGAAAATTACATCTGCAGCATTTCTTCGCTTCTCCAGATTGGTAACGTTGCTTTAGTTGAGTCTGACTTCATAGGATTTGATCGTTTTAATCTCTTCTGCGGTGAACGCGATATACCAAATTAATCTTTTTAATTGCAATTTACAGACATTGATTGTTTTAATCTGGGTTAGTATTCATTCAAAAAATAAGACAATGATTATAATTGTAAGTACGCAACTAACCATTTACTTGGCGAAGATTTAACTTTATGCTTTAGACTCTGATTACACAAACACACTAGCACACCCGCACGCCTTAAGATTGCAACATATTATGTTTAAGTTCAGTTTTTAATACTTCTTAGTTTAAGGCTGTTGCGTCCTAAATAAAAAAAAGTTAATAATCGTTTAAATTGTATATAGTATAATTAGAAGAGGGACTATTATTGAATTTTGTAATATCTGTGTGTATTTTTAGTATTGATTATAATGTCCTTATGCAATTCCGAGCACGATAACGTCTAGTATTTGTCGATCATTGCGCAAAATACTACATTGCTATGTGTGTCGGTGCGATAATTCCTCCTCATCTTCCTCTATGTGTTGGAAACCCTGAGCAATACGTTAAAAGAAATGTTACTGTGTCAAAAACAAGACGGTTGTTACAATTTATACAAACTCCTTACTCCGTAAGTCTAAATACCATGTAAATAAATGTGAATTACTTTCTACTTTTTTCTTTTTCACTATCTAGAAAACCATTAACTTATAGGGTGGAAAAATACGAGCTGATATTCAAATACAGTACCTATAACTCTGCAATTCGGTTCGCTGATTCCTTAGGCATAGTAGTAGTATTAAATGATTACTATTCTAAACTATTCTCATATTTTGCCGCGCATGATAATTACCAATCTCCCATTTTAAGCAGTGTGTACACACTACAAACGTATCTTATAAATATTAAAAAGTAGATAATGATTTCTTAAATTTACGCGAATATTACACATTTAAATAAATGATTAAATTAAAAAGTAGAATCAATTCACTATAAACAAAACAGTATAAACATTAGTAATTTCAGCCGAATGGAATAAGTTCATCGATCGTGAACAATGTCCAAACCAGATATCGAAGGCAACTATGATTTTATAAATAAAACTCCCTAGTGCCTGATTGAAGTGAATTTATTGCAAGATGCCGCTTAGATATACATTTCACAAATGGTAAATGACTGCGTGATTTACGATTGTTACAATTTAATAAGCGCCATCTAGCGCGAATATGGGTATACGTGAAACATTCTTCAAGTTTAAGAAGACATATATATTTCTTGCATTCAACATTCCGCCCACCAAGAATGTTATCAAACGTTCTTTACATTACCGCCCACCATGCAAAAACAATTTAGGCAATAGGCTTACTTACACATATAATGTTCATTGAAAATTAAAAAAAATGAAAAACAATTTAAAATCCTTAGCCTAAGTTTGACAAATATTACAAAGTAAACTTAAATATTAATTACAATTAAACAGGTAAGCCAGTTACTTAACATGTAACTGGCAAAATGCATAATTTTGAGGTTGGTCTTTTTAATAAGGATTGACCACACTTCAAGGTTACAACTCGCGTAATCTGGTCAGCACCAGGATGCTTTGCAACCACTCTTCCCAACAACCAGCGAGCTGGGGGGAGGTTGTCCTCCTTAACCAAAACTACATCTCCTATTTCTGGTTCTGGAATTATTTTTGACCATTTATATCTTTGCAAGCAATTCACCAAATACTCATTGGACCACCTACGCCAAAAATGCTGTACCATTCTTTGAGTAAATTGCCAACGTCTCAGAGTGCCAATGTTACTCTGCTCATAGTTCCGCTCAGGAACAATGACCAGAGATTCGCCGACGAGAAAATGTCCCGGAGTCAGCGGTGCAAGGTCCTTATGATTATCTGGTAACATTGACAAGGGCCTTGAGTTTAGACACGCCTCAACTTGTGTCAGAACCGTGGACAGCTCTTCGTATGTCAGTGTGGAGTCGCCTATAACTCGTTTTAGGTGAAATTTCATGGCCTTTACGCCTGCTTCCCATAGTCCTCCAAAGTTTGGAGCATGCGCAGGAATGAAATGCCATGAAACGCTATTGTTGCTCAACCACTCACGAATTTCAAGAGCAACTAATGATTGTTCAGCGGTGACGAGCTTAAGAAGCTCCTTGGACGCGCCTACAAAATTCGTCCCGTTGTCGCTCCATACCTCAGCCACGTGACCTCTTCGAGCTACGAATCGCTTAAAGCTTGCTATGAAACTTTCAGCAGTGAGATCGCTTACAACCTCTAAATGTATGGCTTTGGTTGCCATACATACAAAAAGATTTATATATCCCTTGTATGACTTATTTCCTCTTCCTTTAGCCACTCGGATATTGATGGGACCTGCAAAATCAACACCACTGTGATAAAATGGTCTAGCTGGTGTGACTCTGCTCGTAGGTAGCTGGCCCATAAACTGAGTTCTTGTCAATGCTGCATGACGAACACAAACAACACACTTACGTACATGCATCTTAACAAGGCTCTTGGCAGATAGCACCCAATAATTTGTACGTAAATGGTTCAGCATCAGAGTTGGGCCTCCGTGTAATGTCTTCCGGTGGGCCTCTTCTATAACCAAATTGGTGACTCTTGTGAGGAAGAATAATAGGATGCTTGGTATTTGTGGGAAGATTTGCGTTCTGAATTCTTCCTCCTACTCGCATTATTCCTTTGTCGTCATGAAAAGGGCTCAATGGCTTCAGTTTTTTCTTGGAATCTCCCAGTTCCATGAGTTGACATTGTCTTACGCAAACATCTAAAGAGTCCTTAAGTTCATTGCTTGTAAGATAAGCTTCGAACTTAAGATTTCTTTTGTACCTTAAGAATCTGCGACAATAGGCCACAACACGTACAAGCCTTTGCAATGTTGAGTATTTCGTCCATAGAGGAAAATCAGTAGCTGATCCACTATCATTAACAACGTGCACCCTTATTTTTCTTAGTTCTAAGTCGGTCGAAATGGATTTAGGTCTTTGATAGACAATGTTGATGTCCTTTAGCCACGATGGACCCTGCAGCCACAGGCTATTTTCAGCGAGTTCCAAAGGTGTACAGCCTCTGGAGGCGATATCTGCAGGATTTTGGGCAGATTGGACGTGTGCCCAGTGGGTGTTATCCATTCTTGATAGAATATCTGACGTTCTATTACCGATGAATGTTGTCCAGCGACTGGGATGACTGCTGAGCCACGCCAGCACCACAGTGGAGTCAGTCCAGCCGTGTATGTTGCTACGGTCAATGCCTAACATGTTAGCTACATCTGTTATTAACTTAGCTAAAAGAACTGCTCCCATGAGTTCAAGACGAGGAATGGAAACTTGCATAGTTGGAGCCACTTTAGTTTTTGCCGTAACTAGATTAACGTGTACCTTTCCTTCAACGTCAATTGCTCTCAGGTAAACTACGGCAGCGTATGCACTGTTAGATGCGTCAGAAAACCCTTGAAGTTCCATGCAAGTATCATCGGCTTTAGTTTCAAGCCACCTTGGAATACTAACCTCACGAATGTTTATTAGACTAGATTGGTAGGAAAGCCATTCTTTGAGTAACTCGTGCGGTAATTTATCGTCCCAGTCTATTCCAGTCAACCACAACTTCTGAATAATTATCTTGGCTATGATGATGCAAGGGGCTAGCCATCCCAAAGGATCGAACAGACGCGATATGCTGGATACTACTTTCCTCTTGGTGATAGAATGATTCAACACAGGAAGTTGCACAGAGTATTGAAAAGCATCAGATTCCTTGTGCCAGAATAGTCCCAACACTTTCACCACTTCATCCATCTTTATATCAACCATCCCCTTTTTATTTCCGTCTGTATTCATTACTACTTCTGCTAACTCCTTGTTATTTGTTACCCATTTCTGCAATTCAAAACCTCCCCTTCTCAATATTTTTTTTATTCTTTTATAAATGTCCTTTCCTTCTTCTACTGTTTGACATCCAGTTAAAAGGTCATCCACATAGAAGTCTGTTTTAATCCTTTCAGCTATGTCGGGGTAATGTTTGCCTTCGTCGATTGCGACCTGATGCAGAGTCTTAACCGCTAGGTACGGAGCAGCAGCTGTGCCAAATGTAACCCTCATCAACTTGTATTCTTTAATTTTGGACTCCGGATCATCTCTCCAAACTAGCCTTTGGAAGTCTGCATCATGATCTGCGACGACGATTTGTCGGTACATTTTTAAAATGTCTGCACTAAGACATATTGGGTGTATACGCCACCGTAGGATGATATGACGTAAATCTTGCTGAAGGGTGGGGCCGACCATCAATGTATCGTTAAGAGATACTCCGTTTGTTCCCTTGCATGAAGCGTCAAACACTACTCTGACCTTGGTAGTGGTTTTATCCTCGCGTATAACGGCATGATGGGGTAAATAAACAGAGTCCGCTTTATTGAGGTCACTGTCAGTTATACGTTGCATGTGTCCAAGGCCCAAGTATTCACGTATCACTTCGGAATACCTTGTCTTAAATTCTGGATCCTTCTTGAAACGTTTTTCAAGAAGATTAAATCGCTTGCTTGCAATATCTCTCGAGTTCCCATATTTACACTGAGGATCGTCTTCTCGGAAAGGCAGTCTTACTATGTACCGACCTGTTGAGTCTCGCTGAGTCGTTTGACTGTAAAATTCTTCACAACATTGCTCTTTCTGATTGAGAATCTTGTCTTCAAACAAATCGGATTCAATTTGCCAAAATCTCTGTAGCAGTTTATTATCATCAGCTTGAGAGTGCATGCTAACGATGGTACGAGTATTATGGTGACAATGAGATGAAGGATGGTGGTCATCATCAAATAGATGCGTAGGACCAGATAATATCCATCCCAAGGCAGTGCATTGAGCAATTGGAGTACCATTAGGTCCCTTTAGTAATCCTTCTCTTATAACCTGACCGTAAACATCTGCGCCTAGCAAAACATCTATTTTACTCGGACTGTGGAATTGAGGATCGGCCAGAGCGATGTCCGCTAATTCTGGCCAGTTAACGTTAGCTAGCTTCTTGGAAGGAAGAAGACTAGTTATAGCACCTAAAACATGTGCACGTACCTGTATTTGGAATCTGGAATCGTGACGCGATTGAATTTTCATCATAACGATGTACCTAGAAGCCAAAAGGCTCTTATCGCCGCCTACTCCTGATATGTTACTTTTACTTGGTATCTTCTTAAGGCCAAGTAGCTGCACCGCTGATTCCGTAACAAACGAAGCTTGTGAACCCTGGTCAAGCAGAGCTCGGAGAAGGTGAACATGACCGTTCCTTGCTTTGGCTTCGATAAGTGCGGTTGCTAATAGGATCTGATTAGGCGCTGCTTTCTTCGAGAAATGCGCTGTGATATTCTGGCGAGGTTTTGACATTTGACGGTGTTGATTTGACTTCAACTGACAAATCTGGCTTGGGCAAAACAGAATTTTGTGATTCTGACGTTGACTTTGGGTGAAGCAATGAGTGGTGCTTATGTTTGCAAATGCGACATCTAGTAAATAAACGGCATGTATTAGCAGAGTGGTTACGACCCAAGCAATTGAAGCAAAGACCATTATTTTTTACAAAATTATGTCGAGTATCATAATCGACTGTACCAAATACCTTACAGTTTGCTATTTTATGGTCATTTGTGCAGTACGGACAGTTAAGTTTGGCCACAGCATCGGCACTGGTCGCCATGGAGTGCATGACTTTTGGTTTTTGGGTCGAAACATTGGGTTTGCTTCTTTGCTTACAATCCATAAATTCAAGTGACCTAAATCGCGTTTCGAGATATATTCGTAATTGGTTCAAGGTTGGTAGTTCTTCCGATGTACTGATTTTAGATTCCCAACATTTTCGCGATTCAGAATCCAATTTTGAACCAATCACATATATGATAATCGTATCCCATGAATCCACATTAATTCCCAAATTTTTTAAGCCATGTAGCGTGTCATTGGTAACGTCTAACATATTTTTGATTGCACTACACGACTCGTTGCCGATACTTGGTTGATTCATAAAACGCTTCAATAGACAATTTGCTAAGTATTTCTTATTATTGTAACGACTGTTAAGGGTTGCCCACGATTCTTGATAATTAGCTGACGTTATGGGTACATGCCTGAGAAGCTGTTCAGCTTCTCCTGAAAGATGCCCTTTCAAATAGTGCATCTTCTGCACATCGTCTATAGAAGGATTGTTATGAATCAACGATACATATAAATCCCTAAAAGTTATCCATTCTGCATATGATCCCGAAAAAGTAGGGATGCTTATTTTAGGTAATTTTACATTATTATCAACCTTTGAAGTTATATTAGATAGCGTTTCTAAAGTACTTGCTTGAGCCTTTAACACAGATAATGCTTCTCTGATATCAGATTTATAGTCAATGTACATTTCCTCTACAGTTTCATAAACATTTTCCTTAGAATACTTAGTTTCTGATAATTGCTCAGATAACTCGATTGATATTTTTTTATGTGTTTCGGAAAATATCTTCCATTTTTCATCCAAAGAATCTAGTCTAGTAAGTAAATATGACTCTTTTCCTAGACGATCCTTTGGCGACTTTTTATAGTTTTCATAAGCCTTTTCTATCATACACTTATATCTCAATTGACTCTTTATTAAGGCAGAAAACGACATTTTACAATTATTTTTTATAATTTACAAGACAAAATTTGAAACTTAAAAATTTTCTAAGTCCTAATAATAAATTTGCAAATTTTTACAAGTGTTTAGAAATTAAACAACCGCTAAGAAATCGGACATAGATTCCACGTATGATCACTTTTTGTAAAATTATTCTAAGTTACCAATTAGTATGCACAAGTTCAAATTATCTTAAATTACTCAGTCTACACACTTTTTTTTTTTTTTTTAAGTTCTCGTGATTTAATTACTGCACTGAATAGATCATAAATGTACTCACGATTTTCACTTGCAAACCACTCTTATCGGAGAATGACGTTGCTTACGTCACTTTTGTGACGTCTCCGCTGCTAACTGACCTCCCCGCGCCCGCGTCCTCCACACGTCGTGGTTGTGACGTCAATGTTGCCTTGTCTCCAACTTCTTGCTTCAGACTCCTCGACCGCTTCTCAGCCGGCGTAGACACTATACTGCACCGCGCTGCGTTCGGTCACCCGATACGATTTCAATGAATCGTTCGGTGTGCACCTTCAGTGACAATCCATCACTGGTTTCTAGTGCAATTTTCTCAAAAACACATCCGGCTCGAAGGACCATGAACAATGTCCAAACCAGATATCGAAGGCAACTATGATTTACATAATGTTTTCTTTTATTTACGCGAATATTACACATTTAAATAAAACTACTTTTTTACGGATTTTATCGCGTTTAATTTTGAACTATTTTTACCCGACGTTTCGGACGCTTTACAGCACCCATGGTCACGGGGGGACTGAGGTGACAGTTGTCCCGATGTCATAGTTAACCCGGAGTACCTTCAGCTTTTAATTATTATTTTTAGTCCGATCTACGCAGAAAGAGCTTACTGTGTCTTGAAGCCTTGCAGTGGTATGCTTGGTTTTTGATTTAATTTTATTAATAATAGGATCCCAAGCCGGTGGTAATACCCAACCATCTTCCCTATTGAAATTAGGATGTTTTTTAATTTCAATAGCCTCGCGAATCATCCTTGGTAGGAATCGGTGTTCTTTTGCAAGGATTTGTGGTCTATCAAATCTGATGTAATGGTTGGGATGATCCAGAACATGGTCACAGACTGCAGACTTCCTAGAGCGTCGATGCTTCACATCAGCTATGTGTTCTTTAACGCGGGTTTTAATGGATCTTTTAGTTTGCCCTATGTAAGAGAGACCACATTCACAATCCAGCTTGTATACTCCTGCATCTTGTAGAGGGATGTTACACTTGACAGATGGTAAAAACTGACTTATCTTCTTCGGCGGCTTGAAAAATGTTCTTATAGAAGCTCGCTTCAAGATATAGCCAATCTTGTCCGTGACTCCTCTGACATATGGAAGAACAGCAGGTACACGCTCGACTGTGGCCGGCTTCACTCGGTCACTGCGACGAAGGCGCGGAACTCGAAGCTTGTTGTCTTGCAAAACTTGCTTGACATGCTGAAGCTCGGCGGCCAGGTGTTTACTGTCACAGATCCCTTGTGCTCTCTGAAACAAAGATTTACCCACGGTAGCTAACTGTGAAGGATGGTGGTGAGATTCACCATTTAAATACCTATTTGTATGGGTCTTTTTTCTATACACAGTGTGACACAAGGTGTTATTAGGATTCCGAATTACTAACACATCCAGAAAAGCTAAAGAGTTATTTGCCTCTAACTCCATTGTAAATTGAATTTTAGAGTTTAGGGAGTTAAGGTGGTCTAGAAATGCAGTTACTTTATGCGATGGTAAAATTGTGAAAGTATCATCTACATACCGCTTGTAGAATCTTGGACTTACAGGAGAAGTACGGAGGGCTTTCTCCTCAAAGTCTTCCATGAAAATGTCGGCGACAATGGGAGATACTGGAGAGCCCATCGCCACACCATCTACTTGCTTGTAGTACTGTTCCTTCCACAATAGATAGCCAGATGTAAGGCAATGTCTAAGTAGTTCTGCATATTCTGCTGGCATGTTGTTCTCCGCTAGCTTCCTGGATACAATTGAGATAGCGGAGAACAACATGCCAGCAGAATATGCAGAACTACTTAGACATTGCCTTACATCTGGCTATCTATTGTGGAAGGAACAGTACTACAAGCAAGTAGATGGTGTGGCGATGGGCTCTCCAGTATCTCCCATTGTCGCCGACATTTTCATGGAAGACTTTGAGGAGAAAGCCCTCCGTACTTCTCCTGTAAGTCCAAGATTCTACAAGCGGTATGTAGATGATACTTTCACAATTTTACCATCGCATAAAGTAACTGCATTTCTAGACCACCTTAACTCCCTAAACTCTAAAATTCAATTTACAATGGAGTTAGAGGCAAATAACTCTTTAGCTTTTCTGGATGTGTTAGTAATTCGGAATCCTAATAACACCTTGTGTCACACTGTGTATAGAAAAAAGACCCATACAAATAGGTATTTAAATGGTGAATCTCACCACCATCCTTCACAGTTAGCTACCGTGGGTAAATCTTTGTTTCAGAGAGCACAAGGGATCTGTGACAGTAAACACCTGGCCGCCGAGCTTCAGCATGTCAAGCAAGTTTTGCAAGACAACAAGCTTCGAGTTCCGCGCCTTCGTCGCAGTGACCGAGTGAAGCCGGCCACAGTCGAGCGTGTACCTGCTGTTCTTCCATATGTCAGAGGAGTCACGGACAAGATTGGCTATATCTTGAAGCGAGCTTCTATAAGAACATTTTTCAAGCCGCCGAAGAAGATAAGTCAGTTTTTACCATCTGTCAAGTGTAACATCCCTCTACAAGATGCAGGAGTATACAAGCTGGATTGTGAATGTGGTCTCTCTTACATAGGGCAAACTAAAAGATCCATTAAAACCCGCGTTAAAGAACACATAGCTGATGTGAAGCATCGACGCTCTAGGAAGTCTGCAGTCTGTGACCATGTTCTGGATCATCCCAACCATTACATCAGATTTGATAGACCACAAATCCTTGCAAAAGAACACCGATTCCTACCAAGGATGATTCGCGAGGCTATTGAAATTAAAAAACATCCTAATTTCAATAGGGAAGATGGTTGGGTATTACCACCGGCTTGGGATCCTATTATTAATAAAATTAAATCAAAAACCAAGCATACCACTGCAAGGCTTCAAGACACAGTAAGCTCTTTCTGCGTAGATCGGACTAAAAATAATAATTAAAAGCTGAAGGTACTCCGGGTTAACTATGACATCGGGACAACTGTCACCTCAGTCCCCCCGTGACCATGGGTGCTGTAAAGCGTCCGAAACGTCGGGTAAAAATAGTTCAAAATTAAACGCGATAAAATCCGTAAAAAAGTAGTTTTATTTAAACAACTATGATTTTATAAATAAAACTCCCTAGTGCCTGATTGAAGTGAATTTATTGCAAGATGCCGCTTAGATATACATTTCACAAATGGTAAATGACTGCGTGATTTACGATTGTTACAATTTAATAAGCGCCATCTAGCGCGAATATGGGTATACGTGAAACATTCTTCAAGTTTAAGAAGCCATATATATTTCTTGCATTCAACAGATCGACTAACCCGTAGTGTTCCCATAGTGGGACCCAAGGGTCAATACGGCTTACGGTTCAGATCCATGTCAGAGACTATAAAAATATGTATATTCATATTGAAGTTAACAAGTTTAGTAAAAGTCGATATTAAGCAAGCAGGTCTACGGAAAACTAAAAATCGCCAAGTGGTCTACGGAGCAAAAAAGTTTTCAAAACCTTTAAACTAAACAGAAGAGCAAGACTGGTTTAATTGTAATCTCTTATCTAAAAACTTACAATCATATTTTTTTACGTTTAAGATAAATAAAATATGTGTGAAATACATGATGAAAATAGTTTTGTATTACTATATTACAAATATTTTATCGTCGATTTTGCCCCACAAAAACTGCTCCATTTCCCTTCTACAAAAATGCATGTTTTAACATTATTTATTGTTTTCATAATATACTTATTACTTTTGTATATATTTCTGAGGTATTCTTCTTCAAAATTAATAAGAAAAGTGTATACATCCATAATCACTTTAACTTTTACGACGCTTCTGCTGTTAATAAAAGGTCGCAGCTGTTTTTCAGTATTTTAGCTACGCTAAAATTATTTTGTCTTCAAAATTCTATTCAACAAGTCCGAGTAATGTGTAAGTTCGATTATTTATATGGGTTTAAGTTATCATTCCTTATATTATATATTTGACGACCGCGTGGCCTAGTGGTCAGAGTACCTGACTTCTAAGCCGCTGGTCCTGGGTTCGAATTCCAGCCGGAGCCAACATTTGTGCTAAAACATAAATTGTTGGTTTTCGGGTCTGCTTGTGTTGTGATTGTCCCCGTGTTTCTGACACTGCATCCTAGCCTACCTCCGATCTTATCGCATCAGCGTTACATCGGGCGCAGGAAGGTTGGGACGAGTGAGTGCCTCTGTGTTTGCGCGTACTCTTGTGGCACTATAATATCTCCTGCGCAGTTGATGGCTCTCGACAGTAGTCGGCAGTTGTCACCGTGGTCGAAATCGTCTAGGAGAACATCATCATCATCATCATCGTCCTTTTATTAAATAGTAATAATTATTATTTGCATCAGGACAATGCTGGCAGCATCACTGCCATGTTATGTAGAATGTTAAATTTTAACAGTTTAGTTTCATCATCATCATCATCATCGTCCTTTTATTAAATAGTAATAATTATTATTTGCATCAGGACAATGCTGGCAGCATCACTGCCATGTTATGTAGAATGTTAAATTTTAACAGTTTAGTTTCATCATCATCATCATCATACCTTAAGCCTATCTCAGTCCGCTGTTGAACATAGTCCTCCCCCATAGATTGCCACAAAACACAGTCCTACTTTAATTTATAATAAATGGTGTAGTTAAATTTTAACAGTTTAGTGTAGTTTATATTAACATTAATAGGTGCTGGCTAATGTAAACGAAGTCTTACAAATGTACCACTACTTCTATGCCCAGTAGTGGGACGATCAGAGACTTTAATTTTTACTCCTCTCATGGGTTAGCATCGATTTTGGGTCGAGAAAAATCCATCACACTGGATCCCGCAATTCCAGTAAAAATTTCGTATGTTACTTGTGTTAAATGCTTAATTACATGTAAGAGACAGTGTAAAAAAGCTGTCTCGCCGCTGAGCACAGGTCTTCTCTAATTTTAATCAAGAAAAGCCTGCCAAACTGCTTCAGTGCAGCTGAATTTACTTCACATGTGGTTGAAGTGTTTGTTATTTGTTATATTTATTCTTCAAAATCTTTTCTTTTACTACCCAGCAGGTGGTAAATGGTCATTTTAATTTGCTAATGCATGCGATCCCTGAACTACCACCCACGACTTTAATAATTTTTTTTATAAACTTGACGAATTCAGCTTGTTGCTCACCTGGTGATAAGTGCCACGCTTGCTTATAAAAGTTGCGATTTCACCCAGAATTTTGCATTTGAAAATCCTGCGTAGCACCGCGCTGCGCTCGTCAACGTGAAACATTGGTCCTTAAGTCTCCTATAGCCTTACAATTATACTAGATTCAGTAACTTCAATCGAAACACAGTGATATTTACACACCACGATACAATAATTGGCATGTCGTCCCTATCTAAGCAGATTCCTACAAAGGAATCCTACTATAAAGTAAAAAAGTTAAGTTTCAGCCTATAAATGTCCCACTGCTGAGCACAAGCCTCCTCTCGTTTCTGAGAGGGTTTTGGAGCTAGGAAGAATCCGCCACGCTGCTCCAATGCTGGTTGGCGGACTGCACATGTCTTTGAAATATATTATATTTCTCAGACATGCAGGTTTTCTCACGATGTTTTCCTTCGCCGCCGAACACGTGGTAAATCAGCACTTAAAATTGCAATGTTAATTGCAATTTTAAGTGCTGATTTTAGTGGTGCCGGCACCGGGAATCGAACCTAGGTTACTCGCGTACTATGAGATTTAAAGCGAGCGCCTAGCTTGAGCTACCACGGCTTGAATTCTACTGTTAGTGAAAAATTAAAACTGTTTTTTTTTATAAATTGCTAAAGTAGTGTAGCATCTACTATTCGTTTACATTGTGTATAGTATAACTGTATAACATGATGGTAGATAATTTAGTGTCTGTTTTTTATGTTCTAACCAAAATCATGACCTCATCGGAAATTTACACAAATAAATCAATAAACTACACAATGTAACTAAAAAGTTGGTGGGTTGTGCTGTCTACACAGCTGTGTATATTTTGGTATAACAACGTCTGCAAATTAGTAATGTTTAATTGGGTAATAAAAAAATACTATTATGAAACGTACTTAAAATTTAAAAAAAATATTTATTTATTTATTTATTTACTCTTTAGTGTATTCACCTTTATGAAAAAGGATTACAAATGGCGGACCTAATGCCTTTTGGCATTCTCTTCCAGTCAACCACGTGCATGGAGAAATAATGTGATAGGTACTTTAAAACATCATAAACATATTACATATAGGTATATAATATGTATATTACCTACTATACATTTTGTTATATATACCCAGATACATACATACATATTCAATTAAATAAATATATCTATATAAATATATACACACATAAACATACATATACACATACAAACATATATGAATACATACATATACTTACAATCACCGATGGAATTTTGTCGATCGCATTTTAAAATAGGTGTTTTTAATAAAAATTCACGTACCACTCTTTTGAAGGATACCTTTTGCGATACCCTTCTTACGTCTTCGGGTAAGGAGTTCCAGAGAAGTGTAGCCTTTACAATAAATGGGTTAAAGAAAGATACTGAAATTTGTCCTTAAGATAAGAAGGAGTAGTAGGATCATTTAAAATAGAGAAGAGAACAGGCAAAATTCTAGAATTACGCCTTTGTCTGATAGTAAGCCAATTAAGACAAGAGCGATAATGAGAAATATGGTCATACTTTCGAAGACGAATGACGAAGACTATATGTTTTTTGAATATGTTTTTTTTTCGGTTTGTAATAAATAGGCGACTCCCTTTCGCAAATGGGAAGAGCCCTGTGTTCAGCAGCGTACATTTTTAAGGCTATTACTTTATTTTTACTTCATAAATGTATGAGGATACGCAATTATTCGTAATGCTAACTAGTCGTAAATGCAGGGCTGCCATAACGTGCGTGACGTTGTCACGTCGAAATGGATGACAATTGTCTTTAAAATCAGCCTCGATACCTGAATAAGGTTCAGTAAGAGGTCGAAGAGTCCTAGGTAATGTCAATAATCTTGACTTAGGGTATAAAATATTGGTAAAATAAAACATCGATGTTGTAAGTAGTTTACTTAACGTAATGCATGCACGTATGTAAGTGCGAGTGCAAGCACTTATATGTCTTTAGAGTTGTAAAACCATTCGGAAGTGTATGGCAGTTCAAACATTATTAAATAACCGTTTGAACAACTGGCGTTAAATTCATGTAACGTCAATGTCACTATAATTCTAAGCTTAAAGGCGTCTGACAGAAGTTCTACCCGGCGAATAGTATCTGGCATCTATTAATAGGCGTTGATCATGTTGTCAAGTTAAACAATTTAACAATAATCATGTTTGTAATAATATCCTTTAAATCTATATGGAGTATATAGATTTAAATTGGATACCAGTCACGTTCCTTATCCCTTACATGCGCGAAACACAAACTTTCTTAGCTACTGTAGTGTACACCATGCATAAACAATATCTAGTTTCATACTGCACCGTTAGTCTGGCCATCGATTTTCTATTAGCTTGGGTACCTATTATTTTACCTACATCTAGTTTCGTGAATTTTGTTGCTATTATTAATAGACAGTTATTAGCGATATTTTTTTTTTGGCTACGCTTGAAACAAGTTGCGTCATGGTTATTAACCATACCGTTCTATGTTATATTTAGATGAAAATACGATGAAAGTAACACCCACCAATATAAGCTAATTACCATCCATGAATTTCAATGAAAGTAAGGATTACTTTAATTCTCAAGTCAAGTCTTTATTATGAGAGTTAGGGGTTTAATTAACAATAATTTTAACTATTTATCATTACTCATGTAGACTCATGAGCTCCTCGAACTAAGATATTTAATACCTGTCAGACTGAAGTACCAAAACACTTATTTTATTAAAATCTTTCAAATTATTTGTTGAAAATTTCTCAACGCCAAGAGAAAATACAGTATCTTTAGTCATTGAAGTTTATTTTACATACTAAAATATTACTTGTAAAATCAGTACACAAATTAATAACAATGTCTGAAAGCCATTACACACTAGTCGACTTTGAATAATGTAAAATGTACGCAATGCTTAATATTCAATTATTGAGTGCTATTCAATGTATTTAATTAATGTATATCATATACACAAACATATATAATGATATTCACTAAATTGTCTATTGATCTACTACATCCAAATTAAAGCCATAATGGGTTGGACTTCTGTAGGCTTAATACATGTTTTATTTTATACTAAATAACTACCTCTCATAAATTAAATACAATATAGTCACACCACTACCGGAAAACTTCACCGAAGAAAACCTGGCTCTGTGGTGCCAACGACCTAGACGGACCTTCCTGCATAGAAATCTTACCACCAATAACCAATTCCTGTACAATACTATAATGCAAGAGCTTGACTAAACATAAAATGTGTAAAAATAAATCACAATAACAAGTTATTATTTAAGACTCTACAGAGATGAAAAGAAAATTTTACAATAATCTTTTCACTGTTATCCTAGGTATCGTCACGAAAGGGTCGAAGCACCACTGTTCACTAGACAGCGCCACGTCGATTAACAATTGTGTCATGCTCTGCCTCTTAAGAGAAAATTCGGCGTGGAGCAATGGTTAATGCTTGGAGGTGACAGTGATAGTTGAGAGTTCTTAATGATAAGCTTTCATACTAATTAACTATCTTCACCATCATCCTCTTCTCAGGCTTCTAACTTTGGTAAGACCTAAATCTTGGTGCTGCCACTATTACACTGTTGAAGTCTGCAGTTTATAGAAAACGGAGACGTTTATCATCGATCAACTGGAGTTTCAACGGTTATCGATTTAGAATTAGTTTTAAAGAGCACCACCCGCCCTCTCGCAACAGCGTGCACAACCCTTTTGCCCTTTGTGGGTTGTCCACTTGATAATACATACCATTTTTAATTTTGCATGTAGATCTTAGGAAGTCTTTATTTCTGTCCTTTCATCATCATCATCATCATCATTTCAGCCTATCACTAGTCCACTGCTGAACATAGGCCTCCCCCAAAAAATGCCATAAAAGTTGGTAGCATGATTGCACGATTGCTTTCGGGGATTTTGCTGCAGTTGCCACGATTGGCAGTCGGGTTGGCAACCGCAGTTTATATATTTAGATGTTAAAGAAAGATGCTGCTACTCATCTTCTGGTTCTGTTCTTTACTATAATGAATTTCTGCTGTTCGACGCTGTTACATTAACTATTAAAATCTATTTACAAACGTTTTGTTGTTTATTTTTATTTCTTAGACTCTTGTTCTTAATCTACAAAAATATCGATATATTTCGATATTCCTGTTTAATATCACGTTATTAAAGTGTATATACGGAGACCACAAAGATGGCCTGAGCGATCGCAACAGCCCCCACTATGCCTGTTCTTTTATTACCGAGACAAGGAGCAAGCGAAAACGTAAAGTTTTTTACTTCCGCCTCATCGTAAAGTATGCAATAAATTTTAACAATAAATTTTAATTTTAAGTAAAATTCTTAGTAGTGCAATTAATTACTATAAAAAACTTATTCTAACTGTTCGTTCTGTAAGTAAAATATATTGTTAATTTAGCGTGCGTCCATGAGGATATAAACGAGGACATAAGCGAGCATAAACTAGTTTGTCATAAAAATATAATTATTACAAATTAAGGATCAATTCAGTATTCCAATTTGAACCAAATAATTGTTAGTATTGCGTATAACTGTCGTTTATTTTATTACAAATTGTACAAAAAGGTTTAAATATCCGCTATCGCCTTTAAGTGTAGTTTATGAACAACTTCGTTTAGGTGCTTTTCACTATTTCTATTCACTAGAGAAAGCGGAAGCCGCAGTCAGTGCACGAATACTATTTCTTCCTTCCCGCTTTTAAAGAGTTTACAATATTTGCAACATTTAAAAATATTGAAGAGACATAAAACTGCGAAGGCAGACTGAAGTCTCGTCTTGACTTATTAGTAATGAGACCATAATGCAGGTGCTTTTTGCAACTGGTGATATTTCCAAGTAACCGTCGCAGTGATAGAATATCGCGGAGCAGTAGCGCTAGCCGTTATTTAACTACGCGACTGTCACTGAAGGTGCCTGCCTACTGATCATATACTACACACATGTTAGATAAACTGTAAAACGATCGATGTTTGGCCAGGTTAGGCGTGATACACGTTATCTCCAATATTTACATCACACGATGGACTTAAATATAACGCAATTAAAGTTGTGTGTCATGCTAAGCGTGGTAGCTATAGCAAGGTCCCCCCAAAATGAGAGTTGACAACAAACTTTTAGGGCTATCTATGGGGAGGCCTATGTTAATGGACTAGTAATTGTTCTAATGATGTGTGTATAATAATGGCTGTAATGATGATGATATTAATGAATCAAATTGGTTATTACAATAACTAATACTATCAAACTCCTTGTTTATAATTTTATATGTATTATATACTACTCGTATATTCGTATTCCAAAGAGCTGACGTACTCGCTCACAAACGGCACTAAAATGGAATGTTTAGTGTATATAGGAACAAATTTTAATGGGTGGGTGGGAGTGAAGCGTGATGAAAATGAAAATTTGCTGGGACGGTTCGGTGATGTCATAAAAAAAGGAAAGTCTGCTTAAATATTTTTTTTTTTAGATTCATTGCGACACATCAATTCTTAAGTCTCATTTGCCTTGTGATTACGCTAGCTCTTAGTGCCCTTGTGCCAGTCAGTTAGTCAAATCGAAACACAGTAACGTTCCCACTCTACTGCTCACGGTAGGATAACTGGCCTTGGCCCTTGACGGATTCCTGCTTAGAAATCCGACATATACAGTCACGCCTTTTTCCCATGAGAGGTGGACAGAGACCACGCCCGTAGATCACTTTTCGCCGCCGTGGAAACGAGACATGACAGGTGGCGAACCACGTCGCTGCCATTTTCGTACGAGTCAAGAAATTCTTACTCCTCATTGCATGTATAGTACAGCATTGCATATTTTGGTATTATTCTGCACGAATAAAGACTATCCGTATAATACCTTAGTCGCCTCATACACCTCGGTAGGAAAGAGGTAGATGCTATTCTACTCTGCCGGGCTCCTGTCGGCTCGATATTATCGAAAATAAAAAGTATCGAATATCTGACAGTAACATTCTCGACAACACAATTTTTAACTCAAATGAATCTTGCAAGTCGCAAAACTACATTTTTTTATATTAAATCATGAATATATAGCATTTATATCCTGGCACAAGCAAAAAGTATGTTTAGAGTAGAATCTTGTGGTAACAAATACAATTTTTGACCACATAAATATCCACTTGTATATTTATATGAGAACTGTTACCGTGTTATATATAATAACTAAATTTGGTTATTTGGCACACGTTTCTACTAATAATTTTTTTAACTGACCTTACTTTACCTGTCTCGCTTTATTTATATAATCTAATCTTGTGCAATAGGGAACGTTGCGGTGTGGTTGAAGATGTAGTGTCAAAGATAGAGAAAGGGATGCTTAGATGGTTTAGACACGCAGAGAGGATGAATGAAAATATTGACGAAACAGATTTTTGAGGCGAGTGTGAATGGAAAAGCTGGTAAGGGTCGACCTACGAGTAGGCTTACGTATCAAAATCGGATCGGTGAACTTTTGAGGAAAGGTCACGTTAAAGGCAACCGACGAGCGTGTATGAAAACGCTAATGAAAGTAGAAGAAGCAAAAGATGTGTGTCAGGATCGTAACAAGTGGAACTATGTGGTCTCTGCTTACCCCAATGGGAATCAGGCGAGATTGTATGTATGTAGGTTGGTCAATAATCTGCACTGCGTAAACATGAAGTTTATATAATTTATAAAGAGTCAAATCGGCAGGTATGAAGTCATTGTTACAGTTATATTACTTAAACATTATAAAACAAGATTCAATAAGTTTAATACGAGTATAATGATTCAGTCATTGAGAAATAAAATGAAGACGTACTTAGTTAATTCAATTAACGTTTGGTCCAACTAAAATGAAATATTAATTGTAGGTATAGACATATTCTTATCAAATAATATTTTTTTAACAAACCTGTCGAGAAGTTACCCACAGAAAAGCATATCGATGTTAATAAACATTATTGGTTGAGTATAACTGACAGAAATGTTGTTTCTCTCTTCGTAAAACAAATTATTAGATGTTTCTTACTTGTAAGAATATCTTTTTATGTGCGTATACAAACGACAAATATGATTAGCGATAATCTATATCAAACACAAGATTCTCAAAATTATGTTACTAGATGTGCTATCACGTAGGAAAAATTTACTCCCTTATCTATTCATCGTAAAATACGATAGTGATTATTTAAGATTTTTTTTAAATGGGAAACTGCCAGAAGACTTTAATAGAACTAAATAAACAGGAATATCTAGCATATAAAAAGACTTGTCTTACTCAGTAAGAAGATGGTAGCAGTCAGCATCTAACTTACTTCTTACTTTTTTGGTTAGTTTATATAATATGTCTAGTAAAACTATCAAAATAACTTTAATTGAACCCTTTACCCGAAGTGTTTAATTATAGTTATTTTTTTCCGTAGTTGGGTTACGGTTTTTTAAACTTTTTTTTTCAACTGAATTTTGTTTACCTATAAACTGTGATATACTTAAACTCGTTATGGTATAATAAGTGTAACCCACGGCCAACAAGACCAGCAATTCGAATTGATAAATATGATCAAATACAAAACTGCAACAAATTTCTCTCCTCGGCAGAGACCGTAGATAGTAGACCACAGGGCATTCACTAGTGAAAAAAAAAACATATTCTGTAGTAAAACTGAAAAAATAAAGTAAAGTAAAAGCCTATAAATGTGTTACTGATAAGCTTAGTCCTTCTCTCATTTCTGAGAGGGTTTTGCAGCCGGGAATGCGGGTTGGTGAACTTTACATGTCTTAGGAATATTATTTTATTACTGGACATGCAGATTTTCTCACGATATTTTCCTTCACCGCCAAGCACGTGTTAAATCAGCACTTAACCTTGCATAACAATTTTTAGAGGTGCCGGTATCCTTTGAGCTTTGAGCTACCACAACAGAACAACAAAACTTGCATAAAATATTTCCAAGTTTAACCTCTGCTGAATCGTTATCCATAATTTTTCATATATTGAGACAATCATAAACGTTTTAATTTGTATCTTTTACCCTTTTAAATTTTAGGAATACCACGGAATTGCCAGTATATATTGCTTTTTACACAATAATTCATTCAATCATCATCCTTTTAATTATGAACCGGTCAACATACACCACTCTTCATAGTTAATTTAGATTAGACTTAATTGTCACTATTAGCTGCTAAAAGGATTCAGTAATTGGCCCTTTATTCGCTCTACTATTTGTCTTTTAATTCAACGTAAACGTTTAATTTTGATTAAAGCTTTCTGCCTTTGTGTCTGTTTTATACGCAACTGCCCTTGTATGCTACGTTACGCTAGAAACAACTGACGGCCTCATTCACATTGTGTATTTCCGAATTGGTCTCAATTATGTTAGTTGACGAAACAAACCCTGCTTTGTGTCGAAGTAACGAAGTCGATCTGATTGGAATATCTATCTTCAGTCATGGTAAGTTTAATATCGTCATAATATATTTAAGAGAAAATGTCCGATGATTATTTTAAATTTAGAGACGTTTCAAAACGACGATCGTAATTACCAGTTAGCATTTATGAAATAACGTAAAAGATTCTTTCATGGACTTAAAATGCTTACATTAAAAAATCTTTCGTAATCCATAACCAATGAAAATTTCCAGTTGAAATCAATACCTTCAGAAGTTTTTAAGTTAAATCGCTTTGGATAATACCAACGTAAAATAGTAGCATAACGCAGCTGTGTTTCATGTGGTGAGTAAAAAATACTGCGGCCTAAACTTAAATGAATAGCAATGAGGCATTCTGTCAGTTATTACGGAGGTGACAGCGCAGCTAAATCTTTCTTTATCGATACTGAAGCTGTCTGACGTTGAACTGTAGATGTGTTTTGGGTCACAGTGACCCAAATACCAAGTTTTCCATCTTTATCTTTACTTATATATAAAGCCTCCGAGATGGAGGGACGACCTGCACGGTTTTGCGAAAAGTCGATGGATGCAAATATGTTGCCTACGCTCAACAATGGACTATGATGATAAGCTGCAATCATGATGATGATAAATAAGGATCGTGACAAACAAATAAAGTCTGAAAACGTGACTAAACCGAACAAGTCCGAAATCTAATAGAATGTTAATTAAAGATTTACTATTTTCTAGAGATTTTTATTACGCCAGCGTGAGCCATAAAGTGAAAAAATAAATATATGTGAATTGGGAAAGCGCACAAGCCAAACTCACTCGACGCGTTGAGAGCTTTTTGTTTGTTTTAGTGGTAGACGTTTGTCAGTGTACTATTAAATTTCTAAAACAATATGACCTGCTTACCTCTCTACCTAGCTTCAGTGTGTAATTAAAATTATCAAAATATGAATTCTGACTTATAAGTTTCGGTTCGGTTTCTGAAAGGGACTTTAAGTTTAATCCATTAATAAAGTCGTTTCATGTTTTTGTTGTTCTATCTAATTTCTTTACATTGATGGTAGTATTTATCTATTCCAAATCTCTATTTTAAATTAAACTAGTTTGTCGGGTACCTTCGTTCGTTGGTTGTCCCTAAGTTTGATGTGTATAACTTCAGGTTATCTATGTAAAGTGAAATAGGTATGCTTTGTTTCGAAATCGCAGTCCAAACTACTCAATAGTAGTACTAAGTAGATTTATTGCCCTACGAAACTAGTAACTAGTTGGACGCAAACAATGGTTCTGAAATATATCCCGTTTAATATGTATATAGTCCACCGTTACCGAGCCACTTGTCTTTTACACTAAGAACTGTGTGTACATAAAGTAGCAGCATTATTAGTTTATATGTCGTCAAAAGGCAAATTTTAAATAGATATTTTGTTTCTTTTTTATTAATTTTTTGTATGCGTTTATTTCGTATAACGAATACTTATAATGAAATTTATTTGTTTTCTAACGAAAGAAATTCAAATTTCGTTTGTCAAATGCCCTTCTTTTTAAAGACTACCGCCATTTCTTAATCAGGTTTCTCTATACCAGGGGTTCCCAGACTTTTTTTCTCATAGACCACTTTCAAAACTTAGCTGGTTCCGGTGGACCCCCTGCAGCTACATTTCTACAATATTCCCAAAATGCAGGAATCCGTCTAGGTAGGTACCACCCCAGGGCCAGTTATTCTGCCGTGAAGAAGTAGCGTGCAAACATTACTGTGTTTCGTAATCACTGGGCATATGAGACTTAAGAACTTATGTCTCAGGGTGATGGGCACAGTGTGGTGTCACACAGAAATTTTCTGAATGACACAGCATTTGTTATGGGCAGACGTTGCACTTATCATCAGGTGAACGTTTTGTTCGTTTCATCACTTTATCCAATAAAAAAAATGTGAAGATTAGATCTAACTATAAAAATTTGCGTTGCGGCTAAGTTCCAACCACGAATTAATAGTTTTTGAAAAAATAAGTGAGAATTGATTGGTTAATTAATTAATTGATTGTGCTGTGGCAATTAAATGTTGAACGTATGCCTGAATATCCTTATCAAGGCATTCTACCTGTGACAAATTTGAAAACTGGGAAAATTCGCGCCGACTAATGTTCTGTTTTTATTAAATCTGTCTGGCTGTCCCCTTGTAATTGTAAGTTAATGACATTTAATTTTTTGAACATATCTGTCAAATATGCGATGTCTGCTTTCAAAGTGATCAGGTTTTCTTTTAAATCCGGATCTTTACTTTCCAGAAACACTAAAACTGATACAAAAAGTGAGTATAATCTTGTTAAACATGTACGTTTCGAAAACCGAAGTTTTCATCATTTCGCACAATTGTGCAAATAAACGCGTAATCATCGCATTACTTCTTATTTTTTTAACTGCATTAATCACAAATTGAAGCGGTTGGTGCAATCTATCACTCAAATTTATCGCTACTGGGTGTTGTCGGTGGATGACACAGTGAATTGTATTTACCTCTGGTATAATTCTTTTAAGATGGCTCATAAACCCATGATATTGCCCGACCATGGCAGGAGCTCCATCTGTTGCCACCGAAATAACGTTTGTGAATGGAATCGATTTATCCATAAAAAATCACTTAGTATATTAAATATTGTTTCACCTTTAGTGTCTTCTTCTTCTGAATTTCTTCGTCCATAACAAATCTAACATATGCCAATAATAATGCTTCATTACCAGGTAAAGTTCTTCGTACAGTTAAATAGAAAAATCAGTTGTTTGCAGACAAATACACAATAAACTTTCAATATCAGAGCTCATTTCATCAATACGTCTTTGTACAGTGTTGTTACACAAAGGAATTCTTTTTAGTATGTCAAATGGAGATTTGTGCAGAACAGTTTTTAAAACCTCTTCAACTCTTCAATCAAAAAGTTCAAATTTTATATTAAACAAAGACTTCATAAAAATGGTTATCATAATATTAAAGAATACATAGATGATGATAACCCCTGGGAATGAGGTGATTGCCGCCAAGCTATTTCTACATCTTTATAGTTCTAATGTTATTGAACATTATTTTAAAAAATGACTGAAAAAAAATCCCGCTGGGTTTCTTACTGGTTCTTCCCAGGCCAGGGCATTTTTTGCGAACCAGTGTAGTTAAAAAAAAGAAAAAAAAATAACTTTCAATAAGTATTATGTGAATAATCGATATTAAATAAAAAAATCTATTCTATTCTATTCTATTTAACACCGGGTAAAATTAACTGTTGTCCAATAGTGTGCGGTTTTCCAATTTTGGCTATAAGTAAGGAGATATTGTAAGATGCCCGCAAGCCATCATCATTTTTTATCAATGAAATTATGTTATAAAATAAATATTACGTTACTTATTAGTGTTTAAAAACAGCCTGGCAGCGATCACCATTTTCCCAGGGGTTATAAATAGTTAAAATGAAACGCAAAATAAAACGTAAAATTCGTTTTATTAAAAGTATCTAAATTTATATTTGGTACGCATTAAAGTATTTTAGTGTCTTCTCAATGGCAGCTATGTTTAAAATTAAAATGCCTAGGCATTATGATTGTACGACCCACCTATAAAACAGAAAATATTAAAAGAATAACACAAGCTTTTTTGACAAAGATATTAGATACATTTAAATAACATGTTCGTTAAAATTATTAAAAAAAAATATATGGTTACCGCTATTAAAAAATAAGGGTTAGCTTTTAAATGTTTTTTTTTATTTGTTTGCCCTTTGTGTACCATTTAACCTAAAAATGTACTTAATCAAACGAATAGTTGACTCTTTTTAAGACTTAAGCAGATGAAGGGCTTTTAGATAGGTTACCCAATTGATCTGATAATTTAAGAATTGTGTGTGATGCTTCGTTGATTGAGGCAAAGCTGCATAGTCTCGGACACTGGCGTAAAGTGACCAGTGAGTCGGTTTTCTATGGGTTGCGTTTCAGGGAATGCAATGGAGTTACATTTACTCAGTCCTCAGTCCCCATTTTACCATCTATCGACACAACGCACTGAGGGATTTTATTTACATTTTGAAAGTATTTTTTTATATTCTGCACTTGTTCGCAAAATAATGTATTTTTTGATATAAATTCTATATATTCTTTAATATAAACCATAAGTCTTAGTTTTATGTAAGTCGGGCAGTTTCAGTAACATTTTAGAAAAAACGTTATTGAATACTGAAATTGCCACATGAATGAGTTACTAACTCTATGGAGTTGCGTAACTGGTGTTCTCTGTCGGTTTCCGGTATTATGGATATTACTTTTGATTTACATCACATGGGCACATAAAAATTTCATATACTCTTAGATACTGACAAGACAAGTTAATCTCTTCAAATAATAATTCTAGTTGTTTTAGACATAGTATATATACTTATTTAGTACTAGATTAGTTACAAACACTTTAAACTATAATACAATAAATAATAGGTTAGAACGCAATAAAAACATAGTACCTAAAGACACCTAGTTCACGCTCCTTGTAGTAAGCTATTTTACCACGTGGAGCCCAGACTAGTGCTTCACAAATGGGCTGTGGAATTTTTCCGCCAATACAGTCAGGATTCCATTGCAGCCTACCCCGAAGTTCAAATAGTATGGACGCCGACCGCTTAGACCAAAAGACGTTACATCCTTCCACTCCAGCCTCCACAAACGTTTGATGCGCTACAGAGTCATGACAAAAGTTAAAGTTATATACTTGTAAGCTAAGATTACAAAGAATTCTTGACCCTAAACTGCAAAACAAAATTATCTTTTGCGTCAGTCACACATTGAAAAATACTGTATGACATTATGATATATAAATAAAATACTCTTAAACCAATTGTACTGTTACAAGTCAAGAATTAAGCCAGCTTGATAAATTAGATATCACTACACTGAAATTTTTAACTAAGTCTGATTTTGAAAACCAATAATGTATCAGTAGCAGTTATACTACAGTCATGGTTATGGATGACTTATTACGTAAGTTAAGTAATTAATATAAATAAGAAATGGAAATGGATTGGGAATCGAACATCGGAAAACGCCCATGAACATCGATGACCCGGCAGAACTCTTAACACTAATATCTTATTTTATGCGTTCTATTACGCAATCATATACAATAAATTAAGCGCATCATTTTATTTATTATAATTATGTCGTTTCCTTAATAGCGTCTCGTTATGAATACAACCGGAGTACTAAGGAAGATCACAGAAAATATCCAAGACATCCAGTGAATTCCCCCCAGAGATTGAATTTAATCTTTATCAGTTCAACACTCGCACCGATATGTGTATGACTGATGCACCAACTTAACTGATGAACTCAACCTATAAATTTGCGATCCTATTACACTCAATATTTTTAAAGATGTTTCAAATACATCATAATTTTAAATTTAGAGTTTATCTTTTTACTTGAAACCGTTGTACAATCATTTACGTTGGTCTTAAAGTATGTAATACGTCGGCGATAAAAATAAGTACATAAGTAAATGAACCACATAAATAATGCTAAAAATTTATTAATTATTTAGCATTATTGACGACCGCATGGAATACTTGTTAGCATACCTGACTTCTACGCCGCGGGTCCTGGGCAAATGAAACGTATGTCTGTAAAATGCACTCACGATACAGGAGAAATGCTACTGAAGAGGATCGTTTTTTCAATAAAAAAAAAATTGTGTCGACGACCGCGTGGCCTAGTGGCCAGAGTACCTGACCTTTAAATCGCAGGTCCTTTCTCAGTTTGTGCCAACATTTGTGGAAAACCACTTATAGTTGGTTTTCAGGTTGTCTTGTGATGTGAAATTTATGTCTGTAAAACGCAACCACAATATGGGAGTAACCCCAGTGCAGTGCAACTCTAAAAAAACTTATTTATTATTTTTGCACTCATAATTTCTTTTTACTGGTCTAATAAAAAAATATTATACTTTTCGAATTGCACCAATCTATAAAGAAGTATAATAAACGTTAAAAAAATTGCAGGCAATTATACAACTGTTTTAAATAAAATGCACAATGAGGCGCCAATGTCGTTTTGTTTTAAAACAGTGTTTTCAGTTTTAAAACAATGTCGTTTTGTTTTAGCTGTGCAGTTTTGCTGACTGCGGCAAATTGCCGACGAAAATAATCAAGTCGTAAAAGAACGGTAATACGCTGAGCGCATGAAAACTGGCTCCAAGATGAAAACAATAACCTACCCTTTTTTACCATCAGGGACTGTAAATCCTCACAGCGAACTTTCCATTCACAACGAAAGAAAAACAAGTTTAGGTTTATTTAGAAATTACGTATATGTATTAATGTTTTGAATTCACTTATTTTCGTTTATTCTTTAAATACCTAGGGCGGGGCCTTATTTTTAGCTGTTATCAAATAAACCTCACATTTTGATGTTTCTATGGCACTACGATAGCATAAATGTACCGACATGCTTATCGATTCTAATTCTAATATCAATTTGTTTGTCATCTTAAATAAAATTCGTTGATAAAAGTTGTAGTTAAAAATAGTCTTAGATTCAAAAATTTATTGAAAAGGACGTCATTGATATTATCTATTTATTTTTATTATTATTTAACTTTGTTTCGCAAACATTATGCTTATACATACATACATAGAGTCACGCCTCTTTCCTATAGGGGTAGGCAGAGACCACATCTTTCCACTTGCTACGATCCTGACACATGCCTATAAACCAATAAAATAAATGATGAACAATTGTTTTGCATATATTAGGACCTTACATATGAAATTGGCGTTTTGTCGTACTGGCTTTGATCTGAAATATGTCCTCTTTGGTTAAGAATTCCAAATTCAAATTTATAAATCCATTTAGCTGGTATATTTGAGTTACGAAAACAGTCATTCATTTGTTTTTTTCCTCATTCGTTTTTCTTTGGTGTCGCTCATCTCGCACTATAGAAAACTTGAAATATCGCTTTATTTACGAGTATGAGTTCTACCGTGGCACAAGTGCTGCAGAAACAGCTCGAAGGATTAACGATGTGTATGGCGCTAGTGTCGCAAAAGAAAACAGGGTACCATTTTGTTTCGTTCGTTCTGGAAATTTCGACCTCAAGAACAAGCCCCGTGGACGGCCGGAGATCCAAGTGGATAATGAAGAAAGGCTATTGTGGAAGCCGATCCATCGCAAACCACTTCAGAGTTAGCTGCAGGCTTCACTGTAAGTGGTAAAACTGTTTTAATCCACTTGAAGCAAACAGGTGAAGTAAAAAAGCTTAAACAGTGAGTACCAACACGTGTCGACTGCTGCGTTACATTGTCAACTGGCACAATAATGAAGGGATTTTAAATCGAGTCATTACCTGTGATGAAAAATGGATCCTGTACGATAATCGGAAGCGCTGGTCGCAATGGCTCAACCCTGGAGAACCAGCCAAATCCTGCCCTAAGCGAAAATTTACTCAGAAAATGTTACTTGTGAGTGTTTGGTGGACTAGTGCCGGTGGACTACAGCTTTCTAAAATCTGGCCAAACGATTACGGCAGCTATACGATCGCACTAGGCCACATCTGCTTCAGGACAACGCTAGACCACACACTGCACAACAGACGGCCACTAAACTAGACGAGCTGCAGTTGGAATGTCTGCGACATCCACCATACTCCCCGGACCTTGCACCAACAGATTACTATTTTTTCCGGAATTTGAATAACTTCTTACAAGAAAAAATAATCATCTCCGATGTGGCAGTCCAAACCGCATTCAGAGAGTTTATTAATTATCGCCCACATGGTTTATTTAGTAAAGGCATCAATGAACCACCTATGAGATGGCAAAAGTACATAGATAACAATGGTACATACTTTGAATAATTAAATATATTTTATAAAAAAATAACGACTTTTTATTCCTCCCATACAAAACGCCAAATTCATGTGTAAGGACCTAATATTTTTTAGCTTTATTACTAGTAGTTTCAATCAAATACTTATAACATCGTACTACTACAAAAAAGTTGTAGTTTGTATGTTTGAAGGTTTAAACGCACTAACCTCGAGAAATGCTATTCAATTTTTTTATTAGATAGTCCGTTTATTGATGAAAGTTTTAGGCTATAAAACTTTATGCTGTGGTCTTAAGGAGCCGCATGCTAAGAACCGAACCCGAACATTACCGAGAAAGGCCTAACTACAAATACTCAGTTCAGCGAGGTACCATGCCGCACGGCGTAGTCACGTGGTCGTTCATATAATATTTTACGTTTACTAACCCGCCAGCCATATCATTTTTTTAATGTTAAATGCAACCACACACTAAGTACCAAGAGTATATATTTAATTAAGCGAATTATCTTAATTATATTGTCGGAACATTTGACAAAATCAGTGTTGTCAGATTACAATTTTTTTTGCATTAATGAGCAAAAATAAATCCATGGACAATTAAACTTTTAATGAAACAAACAGAACATACCATTAACATATTAAACTTTCAGGAAATTAAACCATTCATTAAGCCATTAAAATGAAATATTATAGTCATTGGTGTTGTTTAATTTGTAGTTTTGGTAGCAGGTTGAAATAAGCATTAAACAAGTATTACTGATTATGAACGTAGTCAAAAAGAAGCTCAGGAATAAAACGATGATGAAAACATTTAACCGCTTGATGTGAGATAATTATTAATTTTATATTAATCTTTTCTCTCCTGGTCAGTCGATTTTGTGTTTGCTTTGTTTTAAAATATGTTAATAGCAATGGCACTTATTCACACGCAACAATAACATATTAAATTCCTTTTGGTTAATTTTAAACGACACGGAAGTGTATTATTGTGTACATTTGGCTTCGGCTTCATCCATCCACCATCGCTTTTCAGTGGTTAAGAGTAGTTTTGTAGGTATTATATTAACAAACTGACTATCGCAGACAAAGCAGAACAAAAAATACATGACTTTGCTTTGTACACACAAGAGTATAAAAATGACACCCATTTGATATGATTACTAAAATTGATTTTGTATTAATCACTTGTTTATTGAAAGTACCTTTTTGCCTTTGGATAAAACTTAAAAAAACAGGACGCTACTGGAGAAAAAGACATTTCAAAATGGGTAGAATGACGGATTCTGGCAGCCCCGAACAAATCTGAATTGAATGTGACAATGACATTGACATATTGACAATCTGAATTTTCATTCTCAAAAAACAAAAAATCTAGTAGCATTTAAAAAAAAAATTATTCAATGCTAAGTTCATTGGAATAAAAATGTGAAAATGTAAATGGAATAAAAATTGAATTAAAAAAAATAATTTTAATTCAATGATATGTTCATTGGAATAAAAATGTGGTAAGAAATGTTTCAAGTTATTTAAGTTAAATAAATTTTAATAGTTTTTAAAGATTTAAGAAATTTCTCCAGCTAACATCTATAATGCTTTTCATAAGTTCAGTATGTCGTTGCCATAAAGGTAGCTGGTCTAATCAATGGTTACAAATATAAAAATGGCTCAATAAGTCATAACTATTTTGAAGTAAAATAATGCCGCTAGAGTAAAATCAATACTATTACTGTCTCAACCTTATGTTAGATGAACAACGTCATAACCGGGTGAATTGTCTTCCTATTTACTGTACTGAGTAAAACTATTTAAATAGACATATAAAACTGTGTTGTGTGGTGTTCGCTACAGATAACCAACCACCACCCATACATTTCTACGTTCAGTAGTTTACCGTAAAAGTATTATGACAATATTATTAAATCCATTATCTACTTAAAATTTTCTGTTTCTATAGTTGGAGGATGGTTTTAATGCTAAGTAAAACCTGTTTAAATTTCTTATATTATTAAAAGAAGTTGTTAGATAATTCTAAAACACTGTTTTCATACTATTAGCCACTAGTTGCACTTAATCAAGGTACAAATAATCACATTGCAATCAAAAAGAAACAAATAATATAAAATATAGAATAGAAAATAAGACCTATTTAATATTTTTAAAGTGAACAAAAGACAAATAAATTTTGTTTCGGACTTACCAGACCTCATAAAAGAAATTAAGAATTAATTACAAAGAAATTATGGATGTGGATGTATTGCAAGAAAAATAAACCTAAAACAAAATGGGAATACAAACTCTAATAAACTGAGAATTATCTACTTAATACTCTAATAACTACTTGCATCTGCAGCTTACATGGGATACCTGACTGTTAAGAATCAATAATTTAATGTATATTGTAAAAGCCTAATTTCTAATATGATGGGCTGATTTAGTACAGATTAAAATTAAAAATATATTTTTTTTTTCATTTTTCAGATTTACACCTTAAATGGAGAGGCACATAAAGGCGAAGAAATACTTTTCAAAAGAGTATAAGAAACTGTTTAGTGCTGCTATAGGTACTGGCTGTAGCATGTCATTAGATACATTCATCATTAAAAAGAGGAGGAGAACATAGCTGAACTATGAAAACTGAACAATAACTGGTAATCAAGCATTCCAGTTCACTTCTCAGGAATAACAACACCTAGAGATCAGTTCTTAAGTCTTGTGCCCTATTATTACACTAGCTAGGAGTGCCCTTCAGACTGAAATATGGTAACATGCACACTATTGCTTGACGGCAGAATAACGGGCACTGCTATGTTACCTAGAAAATCTAGATATTTATAAAAATTGCATAAATGCATAGAAATTATGGCATTTCAGACAAATTGCTCATTAGTTACAGGGTTGAAAAAGCTTTGCTATTCAATAATAATTGATGAAGTAAATAAAATATGGGGAAATATTAATGTTTTACATAACTAATTATGACATTATTTTTAAAAATATGTAATTAAAATAACTGGAAATTTAAATGAAACAGAACTAACAATTGGTAGACTCAATTTCTATTAACTCTCTTAGTTCTATTACCATAACATATTCCAGATAGAAACTAATGTTTTCTTTTTAATAATATATGAAAGTTTAGTAAGAAAAATTATATAAGGAATATCTAAATGTCAAATAATCATATCAAAAGAAAATGCATTACATCAGTTTAGAGACACTACAGAAATTAGGTTTTCAATAACAAAATTTAATAACACAATAATTTGGATTTTGGATTATAGGCAATATGAAATTCTTTCTTCACATTTGTTCAAATAACCTAAAATTATTGTACTGATATATTTGTACAGTATTGTAAATAATATTCTCTACATTGTTTCTAAAGTGAAACTATTTATGCCTAAATAAAGAATAGCAACACATTTTGTATGGAAAATATTATTTTAAAATAAAGTTCCGTTTCACAAAGAAAAATATATGCTGTAACTAAGACCTAAGTTTTATAATTTGTTTGTTAATTGTGATATTTTTTATTTTGAAACTTTAATAATAATTTATTTTATCAATCCAGTAAAGTTTTTCATTCGAAGCAAAAAACAATATTACAATAGAAAAATTATATCCTAAAACCTATAGTAAATTTTAAAATATATAATATTGATCCAGCATTGTGTTGCTGAGTAAGCCAACGCTGGTATTCTGCTGACACCTATAGTTATCTTCCATGTCAATGGCAGAACTTAGTATGTAGTTCACGACACCATCACTTATGTTGTAGAATGTAACAGGAAAAGCAATTGAGGAATTGTAACATACACTAGGATAAAAAGTTATACAACACCACAAGACAATATATTTACGAGTATTTATCATTATTATTTATTTCATTTAATACAAAGGTAAAGGTTAAACTTAAATCTGGGTTTTGTGAAAAAGGGTTTAGGTCGAAAATTTGAGACAATAGGTTAAATTTGTAAAAAAAATCTACAGTTTGGTGTAAAAGGATTTACGTTATTTCTATAAATAAAAAAAAAACTTCATAACGCTCAGGTTTAGTTGGAGACTTAAAACATTATTAGAAAGGTATACATTTATGTTATTATATTTATATAATCCTAACAAAATGTCAATGATTCAAAAGTCAATTGAGGTTGATGTGCAAAAGGTAATTCTGTATATAAAATCTATGTATTTACAATTTTTAATGAATGTAAGATCTACACTCAGCGTCACAAAAATCGCACCTCTCTGAGTTTGCGCGAAAAATGGCTGTAATGGCTAGAAACGAATTATATTTATATAAATATTGGTATGTTTGAAATGGGTATTTGAATAGCTTTACATTATTAATAAAAAAATCAGGAAATCATTAAAACATTTATCATTATAGAGCGTCAAAAATAAACACTGTCAAATGCTCGTTAGTAAGGACGCTGGTTACACCACCTAAAAAGGATATAAAAGCGTCGATCTGGATGAAATATGGGCCAGTTGTAATTTAGACTTTGCAGTGAACACACGTGAACAAGTAACCCAAGTAAGAACAAGTAAAGATGGACATCAGCTCTGAAGAAGCCGCTCAAGTGATTGGCCTATTGCAGTCGGGGATGCGGCAGTGTGACGTTGCTCGACAGTTGAACCTGTCCCGTTTTTCAGTTCGACGGGTGTTCCAACGTTTTCAGCAGACTGGTGGTTATGTTAGAAAACCGGGATCTGGAAGAAAACGGTGCACATCAGAAAGAGATGACCGTTTCATCGTTACGACATCTTTACGAAACCGTTTTACAAATGCTGTTGAGTTGCAACAACAGCTTCGATCAACTCGGGAAACATCTGTGAGTGTTTCTACGATAAGAAGAAGGTTACACGAAAAGAGTTTAACAGCCCATAGACCTGCTAAAGGTCCAAAACTTACTGCACAGCATCGCAGAGATCGCCTAGAGTTTGCTCGCAATCATTGCGAGTGGACTCTAGAACAGTGGCGGACCGTACTCTTCTCTGATGAGACGAGGGTCTGTCTCTTCTGCAATGGCAGACGTAGAAGGGTCTACAGAAGACAGGGGGAGAGGTTCACACAACCCTGCTTCGAAGAATCCGTCGAATACGGGGGTGGCTCGTGTATGTTTTGGGGCGGCATTTCCGTCGACGGGAAAACGGAACTTGTGTGCGTTTCCCGGACTCGGGGTGGCCGTGGGCAAGGATCATTAAATGCTGGTCGGTACATTACTGAAATCCTGGAGGAACATGTGGTCCCGTATGCTGGTTATGTCGGTGATAGAGTCATGTTAATGCATGATAATGCTCGTTGCCACACCGCGGCTATTGTACGGGATTATTTACAGGAGGTCGATATCCCTGTTATGCATTGGCCAGCACGAAGTCCAGACCTTAACCCAATAGAACATCTCTGGGATGACCTAAAGCTAATGAAATTACCTTTCGAATGATACCCTCAATCCACAACATTTTTTTGACGTCGAGTGTAGATTTACACGTACACATTTTTTGTCGTGTAAATACACTCGCGTCAAAAAAATCGCACATCCGAAAAAAATAATTTAAATACTATTTTAACACAACAGGCCAATGGCAATGTTGTGGTTTGAGGGTATCATTCGAAAGGTAATTTCATTAGCTTTCAGGAATTTTAATTGAATTTTACTTTTATAACGAGACGAACGAGAAATTAAAGAAAAAGACAGGGTATGTACAAACTCTTTTCGTGTAACCTTCTTCTTATTGTAGAAACACTCACAGATGTTCTCCGAGTTGATCGAAGCTATTGTTGCAACTCAACAGCATTTGTAAAACGGTTTCGTAAAGATGTCGTAACGATTAAACGGTCATCTCTTTCTGATGTGCACCGTTTTCTTCCAGATCCCGGTTTTCTAACATAACCACCAATCTGCTGAAAACGTTGGAACACCCGTTTGAAACTGAATAACGGGACAGGTTCAACTGTCGAGCAACGTCACACTGCCGCATCCCGACTGCAATAGGGCAATCACTTGAGCGGCTTCTTCAGAGCTGGTGTCCATCTTTACTTGTTCTTACTTGGGTTACTTGTTCACGTGTGTTCACTGCAAAGTCTAAATTACGACTGGCCCATATTTCATCCAGATCGACCCTTTTATACCCTTTTTAGGTGGTGTAACTAGCGTCCTTACTAACGAGCATTTGACAGTGTTTATTTTTGACGCTCTATAATGATAAGTGTTTTAATGATTTCCTGATTTTTTTATTAATAATGTAAAACTATTCAAATACCCATTTCAAACATACCAATATTTATATAAATATAATTCGTTTCTAGCCATTACAGCCATTTTTCGCGCAAACTCAGAGAGGTGCGATTTTTGTGACGCTGAGTGTATTTAAAAAGTGACTCGTATTGATGCATTTTGTAAAAGACGATGCAATTTTGTTATCAGGAAAAGAAGAATAATAGCCCTGACGTCGCATCAAGCTCTCCGACATCTGTTGCCGTACTGTTGACTAAAGAGATCGTTCCTTATGAGTAGTGACTGTAAACCCTTTTACACGAAATATTTTATTTAATTTTATAATGTTCAATTGTTGATTTTCAAACTTAAAGACTACTTGTATTCTTTTTAAGGAGAATTTAGTGAGTTGAATTAGTTATAGCCTTATATATATTATAATATATACGTTGTGCTTTAAAGTATTTTATAATTTTGCAGAAATAAAACGATTCGAAGTTTATACTCGTATTAGATTTAATTGTTAACAGTTTTGATAATCTAATATAATCACACTGAACGAAATAATAATCTCAATGTGCTGTAAAGTCGTAATATTCATAATACCGTTACTATTTATTTCCACACTAGATTCGCAATATGTATGAAATAGTCAAAGTCAAAAGTTCTTTATTAAAGGAGATTGCCTGAATTCGCCTAATAATCAACATACGTTTAACATGCATGCATGAATCGTATTAATGAAAATTGCAAACAAGAGAGGAGACAACACGCCACCCTGTGAAACGCCGGAAACAGTAGGAGTCCAGGAAGAGGAAACGTACTGTCCCTGAATACGCTGTTGGCGACCAAATAAGTAACTACGAAACCAATCAACCACAATCGGAGATACGTCGAGAGAACGCAAAATACCCAACCACAAGTCATAATACACAGTATTAAATGCATTTGCTGAAGTCAAGCAAAGTCAGTACAGTATGTTTTTGGTTTTCCATGCCATAACGAATGATTTTCATTGTTAGGTGCTTTTTTATTTTCTTTTCTGCAACAGGATTTTATAAATAACTAATAATGAACGGCAAGGCTATTTACGATAACCTCATAGTCTAATATGTAATAAATGTATTTTTAGAGTGTCCGACGATTTAGTCTTCTTTCATATCATTATCATTATGCTAAATAATATTTTAAACGCTGCAAATCGGCAGAGAATTACTTTGTTCTGTCGTGACGACATAACCGACGTAAGAACCTAAGAATTAATAAATGTAAAACCTACGAAACTAACATTAAATGACGTTCTGCAGAATATTTCTCCTGACCTCGGCCACGGAACGACTAAAGCCGCTCGTCTGCGTTTTCTCTAGCGCCCTGTTAGGGATAATAATTACGTGAAACAAAATAGTTCTGTGTCGAAAAGGGGTTGGCTCAGCATGTACTGTGTAAGTATGGGCACACTGCGCTGATTTTCAGCCAAAAACATTTGTTTTGGCAAACGGAGACTTGACAGTGAAATAACAATAACCTATTTTATACTGGTTTTAACATTTTATTATTATGTACCAAATATTTGCCCACATGAATTTAGATGGCAAAGTTAGGGAGATATTTATGCATATAAATCAGCCCACCCTAAGAACAATTTAGCTGGAGCTTTAGACTTGCAACAAATCTAGCTTTTTGTTGCAAGTCTAAAGCTTAAATTATTGTTTCAATGTAGCGAAGTTCTCTTAATAGTGCGAATGAACTGTCTGTGGCTTATGCTTTCTCTGGTCAACATTGATCCTTTAAAACCTAGTTACTAAACAAACAACGTTATAATCGTCCTAACAAAGACGATATACTTAATTTATTATAACCGGCCTTACATATTATAACTTTCAAAATGATTCTAAGGACAGATCACAATAGTTCCTGATGACGAATATTACACACCTGGTTTAATTTGGTATTATGTATTTTGAAAACCCATCATCCGTCGTGTTGACAATGCCTTCTTTGTCGGTAATGCAAGAATATGCTATCATGCCTTTCATCTAAAAATAATGCGCACCGTTATCAGACTGCTTGATTAGAGATATCGCAACGCCGAGAGTTATCTAGATAACCGGGTGTTCGTAAACTAAACACCACTTGTAATTTAAGGGTCAACCCTTTAGTGGTATTGAAGGACCTGGCGCAATATATGATGACATGGTTCTAAATAAAATCGAAGATGACATGTTTTTAATTTTTCTCCTCTGGACTAAAATATAAGAGAAGCTGTTCTAGAAAGCCAACACACAAATCACTGGGTCTCTTGTCCTTGTAGTTATTCACATTATCGACCATGTCATCTTTTCAAAGCACTATTTCTGTGAATCCTTTTCGTCATATATTTATTTTGCCTTTCCTGTACAAATTTTTGAAGCCTGCATTACTTACAATAATCATGGAAGGAATGGAAAGTACGAAAGTTTCAGTTATGGTCCTTGTTGGCTTACTTATGCTTTTAGCACAGTTGACCGCCACATCTTTTTTGTTCTGGCTGTTACTTATTTTCGTGACCGTCAGGTTAGGTTGGGATTAAATCTGATTCTGGTGTGATAAGGTGGTATGCTTTTCTTCTATAATTTTGTTTGTTTTTACTAACTGTTTCGTGGTAACAGCCTATAATGGCTAAAACTATGAACTATGACTAAAACACTGCTAAACATAGGCCTTCTCTCAGGAGAGAAGGCTTTGGAACTGGGAATAGTTCAACGCGCTGGTCCTGTGCACGTTGGCGGATTTGTCCGCACGTTTTACTGATGCCGGCACCGGCAAAACTTTGTAGGGTATGAGAGAACAGAGGTTGAACGTCCGGATCTGTGCTCTCGGTCAAAGATTTTTTTTAAACGAAGTCCCACAGCAGGATTTCTCCTGTATCGTGGGTGCGTTTTACAGACATACATTTCACATGCACAACACAACTAGACCCGAAAGCCAATAATTTGTGTTTTTTACAAATATTGACTTCGACTGGGACCCATGACGTAGAAGTCATGTACGCTAACCACTAGGCTACGCCTTTTGTAGCATTATGTAGTGTGCCTTTTGTAGCATATATATGAAACATGTCAGTCAAGTTAGCCGTAAAGTTTTTGCCCAATCACGATTACTATATTGTATAAATCGTAACCAGGAAATGGGCAGCAGCATCTTCCTGGAACATCTGAATAAATAAACTGCAGTTGCCAACCCGCCTGCCAAGCGTGGCAACTATGGCAAAATCCCCCCAAATTGATAACTACAAACTTTGGTGGCTATCTATGGGGGAGGTCTATGTTCAGTAGTGGATTAGTAATAGGCTGAAATAATGATGACGATGATGATGATAAACTTTGTTGCCTAGTGGTTAGTTACTACTTGGCTGTGGTGGTAGTAGGTTTGAATCCCAACCGGAGCCAACAGTTGTACAAAAACAAATAGTTGGTTATCTCACCTGGTTGTATTCTATGTATATTATCCCCTTGTCTCTGACAGTACATCCTAGCCTATATCATCTTTTCGCAATGCGCTACATCGGGTGCGGGTAGGTTAAACCAGTATATGCCTCTGTGATTGCGTATCTACTTGTGGCACTATAATATCTCCTGCACAGTCGAAAATCGGCTGGATATTATCTCATATCCACGACCAGGCCTTTTCATTAATAATAGCTTGACGTTGAATAATACTATTTATCAGGTATTCCAAAACTCATACTTTCTTATACATCAAAGTAATTTTTCTTTACGACGTCAGACTTATAAAAATGTCACAATATAACAAAAACAATTTTGAAGCTGTGTTTCTCTGGAATACGTAACCACATTTGCCATTAATTTTTAGTAAGTACAGTAATAATGAAGCGTGTAGATACACGCTTGAATAGTACAAAACGACGCTGTCTTGCGTATTCATGACTAGAAATTTTGTGCTCGGAATTTATACAATTCCATGAAACCCAAATTGACGCTTTGTAATTAAGAAAGAAAAGTAATTAAAATACTTTTGACGTCACCTTGGTAGCCACCGATTCTACTTTGAAATTATTCAAAGCTGAAATAAAATTAGCAACTAAGAAAATTATTTACATAAGAACGCTTTTAGTGATACACAACATCAAAGAAAACTGAAGAATAAATATTATAATATTATATCAAGATAACGAACAGAGAACATCGATAACTTTAACGAATATCTGCGTCTGTTATTTAAATGTGACGTAAGCTTTTAGTCATTATGGTTTTGTCAATTACTTTTTCTCCATCAGCCCGTAGATCCACTGCTGGGTAGGCCTCGGAGCGTTTGCCTTAACACCTCCCACATCTAACGTTGCACCCCGTCACCGGATTGTGTACGTATGTCATTTATCGAGATAGATATTCCACCGCGAGTCGAAAGCCATGACATTATTCCGGTATTTCCGACAGTGTGACAGGGCATTCATATGTCTGACGACACGGCTAGGCTTCAGAAAATTAATGAAGCATAAAACTTAAAATTAAATGAATAAATAAACAATGCTAAAAGAATAACCTTCTTTAATGATGGGTGTGTTGTGAATTAGTTCACTGCGGTATGTCGGAATCAACTTTGCTTGATAAAACAACACATAATGTCTGTCGGTAATTTTTGAAATATTCATAAATAGGCAGGCATAACTAGTAACTACACAACTACTTAAAACGTAAATACTGGTAATAAAATATATTATATGATATTTAAATAGTTCAGTTCGCCTCAGGATATAATATGAACTAGTGACCGCGTGGTCTCACAAGGATCAAAGCCTTAAAGCACCACCCAAGGGTGGAAAATTTTCAGAACGACTGCTTTAATAGCGGTCACCTCTTTTATATTTGAAGGCGTATTATAATAAGTATTATACGTATAAGTATTAAACACTGTGTAGAAAAGGAACCCTTGTGAGATCAATTCGCTGTCCTTCTGTCTGTATGTTGGTTTAAAGCCTCTTTAGCGCGAGCAGTAATCATTTCAGCATATTACAATTTCACAGCTCTTCTTATGTTTGTCTCAAAACACGATCGTGTGCCCCCGGCATCCATCGACTTCTCGCCAAAATAGTGAAGGTTGCCGGCATAAGGATACTCAGGGGCTTTTCTTTACCTATGGTTATCGGTTCAACAAACCATACGTACAGCCTATTTGTACTGATCCATAGGGCTATGTCCTTTCTCAAAAGGTATAGATATGGTGAGCCTCCAATTTAATTAACTTTTTTTATTTTCGGGATGAATAACGGGTAACTGCGACTGCGCTGTCAATGATAGGGATTGCAGGATCGTTTTCGTATATTACTGCAGCCCTGGCGGTGATGGCTCTTTAAGGGCTTTAGTCGCTACAATCTATGGTAGCTGGTAGGATCTCCTACTTTTCTTCATAAGAGATAGCACGGGAATACTGCATTTGCTAACTAGAGGCATAGATATCAGTTGACAATAACCTCTAGGTCATTTGTCTAAGTCTTCTTTATAGAGCAAAATCTGGCTTCTAGAAACTAAACCTAGGCGCGAGGGTTGTGCACATAGAAATAGATCCTAATTGTTGTGCCCGGTAAATCATGGCACACTGCAGCCAACTTTAAGCTGGTGTTGCTAAATATCAGCTAATTGCTTTGGATGCAGTGACACGCCAAAAGGTTCGTGGGTGTGTGGTTTTAGATAAAATTGAAAAGCATCGCACACCGGCGTAAAGTTGCAAGTCTATCGATTTTCTACAGGGAACATACGGGAGAATCGTACAGGAACTACATTTGTTGAATTGAGTTGTTCCCCTGACCAATGCGTAGCGTTAATGCTTAGTATTTTATTTATTTGTTGTGGAATGGATTTTTTTTTTGCCAGCGTAGGTCTGATGAATATGGTGTCGACATCTTCTAACTTCTATCGTGATCACTATCTAGGACCATATTAACGCTTAACTTCAAAAAATGACACAGAAACCAAATAAGTATCATTGTTGTTACGCAAACACCATTTTGGATACTCTAAGGGTGTTGCTATCGAATTATGGGCGAGAGCCAATTGCGTAAAATTTGAATACAGCGTTGACGGGAGAAGCTAACTTTTATCTTTTGCCAGCACAAAAATACTTATTTATGTTCAACGTATATCAAATTGTTGATTTTTGAATTCGAAAACGTATTTACAATTGCCACATTTCGTGCATTTTTCACATAATATTGAAAATATGTAGGAAATTTACACATTACGATATATTTTTTTACTTGGGCCTGTGTTTTATTGGCATTAGTTTTACAATGAATGAATTTATAAACCTAGCACTAACGATCCCAAATAAACAGTTTTTCAAGCACGATGTTTAAAATAACACAAGCGTACCGTACTTTCGTAAGAGGTCACGATCGTTGTAAGATAACATTATTTAGCTTAATAAACCTTGAGTAGATCCTTGTCTACCCGCATCATAACTTCTATTAGAATAGTTTTTTCTACATTTTAAAGGTGCTAGATTACTTCCCATACTTCCATACTTTATTTAACATTGTTTTTTATGTTATCATTTGTACATATTAGCTTAATGTTGTACACATTTGAAATAATATACATAAGATCACGACTATATCCCACAAGGGGTAGTCAGAGACTAGGCACGCACAGCAAAAGCAGATGACTGCCACAATACACGTTTCACGAAAACAATAGAAGGCACTTGGTGTGATAAGTGGTGAGCCCATCGCCACAATGCGCTTTTGGGTGCACAGTGCAGTTTTATTCCTTACTCGCCTTTTACGAGATCCATTGGATGAGATGGAGTGGTAGTATTCTTTTAACGAGCCGCCACCACACGGCACATCCGTACAACCGGCCGTTTAACAACCGTACCGTACGTACCGTATAACAAGTTAAATAATATTATTTGGAAAGTAAACATGTACACGCGCACGCACTCAAGCACACGCACACACACACACAGAAAGATAACCAAAGTGACACACACAGACATACTCACAGGCACATACACACTGCGACACTCAAGCATGCACGTGCACAAATTGACACACAAACCCGCGCGCGCGCGTTCTCACACACACACACACACAAGCGCGCGCGCGCAATATATACTAATTATAATTATAATTTGCTAAGATCAACATGCAAAATGTAAAATGGTGTGTATTACCTAGTTTTGAAGAACACCGTGCGCCCAAATTAACTTTCTCTCCTTTACTAATTTTATCGATTCTACAATTGACTCCAGCCTCAGAGTTAGTTAACTCTTTCTACCGTAACGCTAATTTTCCTTATGCCTTTATTTTTTCATTGCATTCAGTAGACCCTCAAAGAACAATGTTTCTACACAGGTATTTTTATTTATTTTCTAAATTTTCAATGATACCGGCCGCTTTGTTCATCAACCAATACTGTACTGGAGACTGCGACATTTGTTACTGTTACAAATAGATTATTATTTTCAATCTGCGGTTTTCTTTGATATCGAGTTCTAAGCCGGTTTTCATACATTTCCCTTTTTTGGAATAGGAACCATGAATAATTTACATACCTTTTGATCGAATCACATATGGAAAAACATAGTGGCCTGCCTTAACAGTTTCTTTACATTATTTCGGTCGTACATGACCGATGTCATTATGAAACATCTTTATAATTCGTCGTTAATTCGATGAGTGATGAACGTCTGCTCAGTACCCAAAAGAGCACGCCTTTGAGTACTGAGCGACGTTCATCACTCATCTCACAGATTTCTATATCAGAATAGTTATTATTTTCTACGGATTAGCTAATTACGAGTATTTAATGTAAAACAGCTTATAAATGTCTCAATGCTGGACACAGGCCTCCTCTCACTCCGGACACGGTTTTTGAACTGGGAAGAGTCCGCTACGCTTCTCTAGTGCAAATTTGCATTTTTTTAATTTCTGAGATATTGATTTTTTTATTGGATTAAGTGATGAGACGAGCAAAACGTTCACCTGTTGGTAAATGCGACGTCTGCCCATGACAGATGCCTGCACCAATAACATTCTTGTGTGGCACCACACTGCTCCTTTCACCCAGGGACATCAGTTCTAGTCATGTTTGCACACTACTGCTTCACGGCAAATAACTTGCCTGGGGACTTACCTACCTAGACGGATATCTGTTTTGTTTATTTTTTAAGTTTGAATTTGTTTTGATTTAAAATTATACTTCTGAACTCTTATGTACAAAGCTGTAATGTACTAAAACCCGGTGTACTAAAACAGCGTAGTGGCAGATGTTTCGTCTATGCAAATACCACCGTTCGGCTTATAGCACTGAAGCTACTATACTTAAAGTTATTAACCAACTCTTCTTCTTCTTTCTTTTTTCTTCTTCTTGCTTTCTGCTAAAACGAACTAAAGCACGTTTTTCTTTATTAAGAGACATTCTATTAGTTTCGCACCAAATTACGAGGCGATCGATATCCTTTTGAAGTAAAATGACATCTGTATAATTTTTTATAGGTCTGAAAAAAAATTCTCCTAAGATACAACATACGTTTGACCTATAGCTTATTTTATTCCCTCTATACCAAATACTAGAATTCAATGGACACTACAAATTAAATAGACATATCATTAGTTACGACACTTTACCGTTCCCCATCATCAATAACATCTAAAATCATCGCTTCAGCGCTGGATCCGTATGTCAATAGACAAGAACCAAAGCGGCTTAGAGCGCTAAGTCAGAAACAACATGACGCAGCTAAGAACCATAGGTAATAATGACAGTATTAAAAGTGCTACGTGGTAGGTGTAACTATAACTTATGTCAATAAAAAAAATATTAACTGACATTAGAGTACTAACAAACATTACACAAAATCACACACAAGCGGCAATCTTTGATTTGATTTTTTTGTTAAATGTAATTTTGGCGATCTTTCTGTTTGTTTGTTAGGTGTTCAGATTACAACAACTGATATTTTAAAATAAACCTGAAATAGAACAGCAAGGCTGTTTAGAATAACCTCCAAATCGAAAATATTTTATGTAATAAATAAATTCTGAGAAGTGTCGGTTGATTTAATCTGCTTTCACGGATACATAGGTGTTATTTTAAACCCTATAATCAATATTTTATGATTGCTGCTTCTTGCGCGAACGTTGTATGGGAGCTGAGTAATTTCCTTTTACTCTTAATGCATCCAAAGAAGTTTCACATCAAAAATAGATTTAAATAATAACAAGACCCAAAGATGCGTAAAGACCTAAACAACACGACGACAATTAACATAAGACTACACTTGATGGGGCGAGCCAGAAATCATGGTCATGCATTCATCATCATCATCACCACTTATGCCCATCACCAGTCCGCTGCTGAACCTAGGCCTCCCCATAGATGGCTACAAAAGTTTGTAGCTCTCACTTTGGGAGGATTTTGCCATAGTTGCCACGCGTGGCAGGCGGGTTGTCAACCGCAGTTTATTTATTCAGATGTTCCAGGAAGATGCTGAACGAGGAAGAAGCTAGGCATTCTGGTTCTAATTTCCCCTCTGTCGACTTTTACGACACCCACACATGAAATTCGGTGGTAGATCCTCTTAGGCCGCCATCACACGGCGTCACGCGGTACGCTTAACAAACATTCATACATAAGATCACGACTGTATCCCATAAGGGGTAGTCAGAGACTGGGCACAAAAACAGATGACTGCCAGAATCCACGTTTCACCAAAACAATATAATGCACTTGGTATGATAGGTGGTGAGCCCATCTCCACCACGCGCTGTTGGGAACACAGTGCAGTTTAATTCCTTACTCGCCTTTTACGAGATCCATTGGATGAGATGGAGTGGTAGTATTCTTTTAACGAGCCGCCACCACACGGCTACTGATGTTAGTTCACATAATATTGAATCGCCTTTTGTGGAATTTAATAAGCGTAACTTAAGGCTCAATAGATATAATAGTATAGTGATTGGCAGTATATTTGGTCATTGCAACCTACCGTGCACTGTAACAAAGTGTCCTCGATAAATTATCAAGGTATATGGGTGAAGTATGAAGATGTAAGCAACGGCGCACAATACGTATTACATTTGGAAGCAACTAAATTAAAATAATGGGTATCTTTACAGTCAATTTTAATTAAAAAAGTAAAGTAACAGCCTTTAAACATCCCACTGCTGAGCAAATGCCTTCAATAATTTGTAAGAGGGTTTTGGAGCCGGTAACAATTCGTCACGACGCTCCAATGCGGGTTGGCGTACTTCACAGGTCCTCGAAATACTTTTATTCCACAGAAATGCAGGTTAGCTCACAATATTTGCCTATAACGCTGAGCAGCTTTTGGAGGATAAATAAGATGTGATGATTCATACATCTTAGATGTTAGTTAGCAATATGACCGAAATGGAAAATGTACGCAATTAATACACGATTATAATTAATTATTAAAATTTTGTGTAATATCTACTCGTGAGTGACTAACTTTAATAAAGTTTTAACCACATACTAATTTCAGTCTCTAAATAGAGTTTAATAAATGATTTTGCACACATACTAGTTTTGGTAAACGAATAAAATAAACTTAAGTTGTTCAGTTTATTGCCAGATATTTGAGCATAAAATGTACTCGTACCTAGTCCGGCCATAAGTTCTGTTACAAATGAAAATGCATTTTTTTTAATGAACTATTGTAATACTATTAAAATTTACACCTACATATTTATTAGTCTCAGCCAAAAAATAAAAAAAATATTCTATTCGAAATGGCCACCTTTGGCTTTTATACAGGCCTTTAATCTGTTAGGCCACGACTCTATGGATTTAACGCGCTGTTTCCAAGAGAAATTTCGCCACTGCTTGCTCCAAAGATTTTTTAAGGGACTCAATGTCGCCGTGTCGTTTAGAGCAAGTCATGTCCTCTAAAACGGACCATAATTTGAAGTCTAAAGGGTTGAGGTCTGGGCTAGATGAGGGCCAGTCTTCACCTCTGATAAAGTCCGGAACGTTGGTTTCAAGACAGGCTTGGGTAGTTCGTGCCTTGTGACCAGGTGCATTATGGTTATATTGATATATTAACCAGGTGGTATATTTTTAAAAAGTGTATTGCTGAGAGGTTTTACAACATGATCCAAGACTGTATCTTGATATTTCACTCCTTTTTCACAAAAATGTAGTTTTGTCACTCCTTGATAAGACGCTCCACCAAACCATCACTGACGCAGGATGATGACAACGTTGTACCTTTCCGGCCACTTGAGCAGCTTCTTTAGAACTGTGAGCATACACTTTATCATTTTGCGTATTGTAGTGTCTCTAATCTTGAAATTTTTTTCATCGGTAAAGAGGATATTTCTGTGCCTTTCACCTGCGTATCGCGACAGAAGGCGTTTTGATCGATCCACTCTCTTGAATTGTAAAGATTGATTTAGGGCATGTCCTGTATATCGACGAAAAGCACCGAGCTTCAGGTCTCGTTTTATAATATGCGTCAGAGTCCTAGCGGGAATCTTAATTTCTTGCGATAAGATTTTTTGCTTCCTAAAGGGGTTTCGACGAATTCTGGCTTTAACAGCATTAACAGCCTTTGTAGTTCTAACAGCACGCGGCCGCCCCGATCTTTTCTGGTCTTCAACAGAGGAAGTGTTGTTGTATCTGTTGATAGTACGATATACGAGCATACGTCTGATACCAAGCTTTTGAAGTTTCTGGAATATGACCGACGGCTCCATACCCACTTTGTGCACGGCGATCACTGCAATCCTATTTTCTTTAACACCCGATTCCATATTGTAATTTAAAAATGAACACAAATAAATATTGGAAATGGAGCAAAATCGAAAGAAGTTATTAAAGTAACACGTATATTACTTCTAACTTTTCTCTCTCTTCTACTTCCAAATTCAAAGTAATTAAAAAGTTGAAGAAAAGAATAGTTTTTATGTAACAGTATTTATGGCCAGACTAGTTAGATAATTAAAATATGATCAATATTTACATAATACATAAAATTGTTATCACATAATGAAAAATCAATAACTTTGAGAGAATTTATGTATATTATTGTATTAACAACAATCAGTGCCGTGTGGTAGCGGCCTAAGATAATCTACCACACCCACGGGGGTGTCGTAAAAGTCGACAAAGGGAAAATGAAAACCAGGAGATGTGCAGCAGCATCTTGCTCGAACATCTAAATAAATAAACTGCGGTTGCCAACCCGTCTGCCAAGCGTGGCAACAATGGCAAAATCCCCTGAAAACGAGAGCTAGAAACTTTTGTGCCAAATAATTACGCTCGTAGTCGCAAACACAAACTGTTTGCCGTGCCGCGGGCGCGCACCGTCGCGCGTGCTAACTCACCCGTTCCTCGCGTCCTCACCGCACTCAACGCTCTCCTGGACACAAGATCGGAGTGTGACCTGTTTGCGGATGAATGGCCAATAATATTGTCAGAATGTATGAAGTTCTGTGAGCGAGAAGAATGAATAGGTTGTCTTTAATTAATGTAATTGGGTCCAACCGTGTTAATTAAAGTAAAATAAATAAATAAATAAATAAATAAATGGGGGAGGCCTATATTCAGCAGTGGACTATTGATAGGTTGAAATGATGATGATGTGATAAATGGAGGAACGTAAAATCGTATTCGAAAGCGGATGATCTTAGTTCAATAGTCAATTACTAGTAGTTTTTCTCTAATATACATTATACTATATAGCGGCCTGTGTCAACATTTTAATTAGTCAAGGGTTCTGCTACTGTATCATAGAAGGATTTCTGTGAAATATTTTTTTTATAGGGCGTCTGCCCATAAAAAATGCTGTGTCACCCATAACATTTCTCTGGCCCTACGGTGAGATCTACCTACACGGACTCCTGAATAGAAAATTTGTCCCAGAGTTCTTGTCTGCCTGTATTAAAGTTATGTCAAAAGCTTTAGCAGTACTGAAGTTAAATGTATTCGTACATACAGACAGATAAAAAGGTACTTATTATACATACATATATTAATGTGTTCATTATGTTTAAACAATACCGGTAATTGTGCAATAAAGCTACAAAAGCTACTTTATAGCCCCTGCCCCATTCGCTTGCAATACAACTACGCCATGGCAATGATTTAAGGACGAAAATATACATATTACTGCTTTGGGTACTATGCCTATATCTATTTAATTTTTTGCTCGAAAACAGATTATGTGTTTATATGTAATCATGTTCAAACGAGTAGCTCAATAAGTTTTTGAATGCATAATCAATTCAGCAGTAAAGTTAATAAATGGGCAATAATGCTTGAGTAGTTATTAAAACAGAATCGACCCGTTAGCCATCTTGGAATAAGACATCTCTCTCTTTACGGCTCCAAATTCGTACACAGTAAATGTTATGATTGGATGTTAAATGTACATCATTTTTATTTCGAGTAGACATTATTATACCGTATACCTACTAACAGTAGACAAACATCTAAAAATATTGCATAATATTTACCTCGACGCAATCCTCTTTATTACTTAGAAAAGTTATATACGTAACGAACTAAAGAACTGTTCTTTGAAGTCGTCCAAACATAAGAGCGGGTATTCAAAAACTTAGCATTCTTTAGCTTCTATACATGCTACTTGAAATCATAGGTAAAATTTTCCTCGTCACGAGAAATAACTAGAAAGTATTTTCAGACTTTCGCCCAATTGTAAAATAGGTCTGTCTTTTCACCTTATTATAGGAGATCTTGCTATAAAAAATTTCTTTGGATTCTCAATATATTTAGTAGTCTATATTTAGTATTTATTCACCATTTCTTTGGCCAGAACCAGGAATTGAAAGAGTTGTAAACGTTCGGGGTTTTGCTACTCGTATCTTCGATAAATTTATCGGAAGCTCCAGAGCATTAAGTGTCGAAAATAGATCTAGAACTGCACCCAAATATAAACACCAAATTATTATTTGCACTGGCCTATTTTTTTGAAGTATGCTGTGAACTTACTTTAATCGTACTATTTTTGCAAAAAAGTTCAGTAACTGTGTTGAATTCATCCCGGTTTGTTATACGAGTATTATTAAATCGTATCTCTTACCAAACGCTAAGAACTGGTGGACTATAACTAACTGCTCCTTCATTAATTTAACTGCTCAATAAATAACTGCGGTGAATATTTATTTAATCTATCACTCAAAAATGTTTTATACTCCTCTGCATTGTTAAATAACCGACAGAATTTTTAATATTACAGGTTACATTTTGCTATCACAATTAATTTAATTACTGCCAAAAAAGTGCTGCCCATTTCATTGTTTATTCCTCATTATGTTAAGCTTTCTGGCTGATTGAGACACCACAGTTGCCACACCTTTGCATGACAAAAATATCATGCAGGATTAATCTTATTTTTAATTATTGCTCTATGAATAATATGTTTAATGTGTCAGTATTAATAATGTTAAATATGTGTAAGTTGGGCAAGGAATAAGTATCGTATTTTTTTTTATATACCATGCTTTCTCCTCATCTCAGTGGGTGTGGTAAAAGTCGACAGAGGGAAAATTAAAACCAGGAGATGGGCAGTAGCATCTTCCTGGAACATCTGAAAAAATCACGGTTGCCAACTCGCCTGCCAAGTGTGGCAACTATGGCAAAATCCCCTCAAAATTGAAGCTACAAAAAATATAATTGTTTTTATTATAATGAATTATATTGTAATCGCAGTAAAAACTCTTTAATTCCTACGGAAACTACTAATGGCCGTAAAGATCACGCACGTATTTTGTAAATAATAATTATCATCAACACGATTTCAGCCTATTACTAGTCCACTGTTGAACTTATGTTCTATAGGGGAGGTTTATGCCTCCTTTATAGAGTGCCAAACGAGAGCTAGAAACACACAAATGATTGTAGCTCTCATTATTGGGGTATTTTGCCATAGTTGCCACGCTTGGCAGGAGGTTTGGCAACCGCAGTTTGTTTATTAAGATGTTCCAAGAAGATACTGCTGCCCATCTTCTGGTTTTAATTTTCCGTCTGTCGAGTTTTACGACACCCACGGGATGAGATGGGGTGGTAAATTCTCATAAGCCGCCACCACACGGTAATGTATTATCAATAATGCGGCAAAGAGAAGATTACATACAATTAATTTATTACATCATAATGAAAGTTTTTTTCTCTAGATATAATATCTGTAGTCACAAACAACAAAATACTTCATCAATTTGGATTATGTAAATTTGGATAGTGAAGACCAGATTATTTTGCTAATGTATTTGAAATTAGAGCTGCAACGGATACTAAATGATTTAAATTAAGGATTCAAATGTAATTAAGAGGTATAAATACTGCATTGGAAATTTAGGAAGAAAATTATGAAAGAAAGTAAACAATAGTTTGAAAAAACTAAAAAATACGCTTTATATAGAAAACCAAACTTAAAAATAGAAAATAAATTTTAATAAATTTGAATAAAGAATAGTGTAAAAAATTCTAATAAATATAAATGAATAATAGTGTAAATAAGAAAAAAATGTTTTATTTTAAAAAAAGCGTGGGGTGCTTTTTAAAATGCTGTTCAATATCGATTCTTGCGAACTGCCACCGGAGCCGGTTGGTATCAACGCAACGTAGACCTTCACAGCGACTGTGTAATGCCCTTCATCTCTGAACACTTCAGAGAAGTATCACGGCGGTTTTTCGAAAAAGCCGCGGTTCATCCAAACCCGCTGGTGGTTAAAGCAGCGAATTATCGATCCGACAGAAACGCGACAGAACGCAAAAGTCGCCCGCGAAATGTGCTAGACGACACGGACGTCTCAGCACTCCCTGACCACGATACGGTCAGTCACGATCCGAGCAACACTGTACACACAGTCAATAGCTTTAACATCACACGCACAACGTCGCGCGACCGCCGTAGAGAGCGGCGCGCAGCTATCGTTAATAACACCGCGTACACAAGATGCACCCGTATTCCAGGGCGGTTCTCACCGCCCAGAGTTACCGACACACAAGTCGACAGTCCGAACGGAGGCCCGCTGCCTCCCTCGGACGGTCATTAGATGACTTAAGATAATAATTTTATGGAGATATTCACAGTAGCGCAAGCACGCTAGCGAACGCAACGGTCCGAATTAAGATGTTTAGTAGGAGTTTATATTTATGTTTGGGTCAAACCAAACCTGGCACGCTGGCCCCGGGCCCGCGAGCACAGCATCCGATGAAGCTGTAAAAGCCAAAAAGCTAACAGCGATTACTTCACCGAAATTATATATATAGTTAATAGCTATAAAATAACACGCACCACGACTCGCGACCGCCGTAGAGAGCGGCGCGCAGCAGTCGACAATCACACCGCCTACACACGATACACCCGTGCTCCAGGGCGGTTCTCACCGTCCAGAGTTACCGACACACAAGTCGACAGTCCGAATGGAGGCCCGCAGCCTCCCTCGGACGGTCAATAGACGACTTGAAATCATTTGAGATCGCAAGCATAGGCCATTACGGATCTTATGCAAGTCCTATAGAGGCGAGTTATTCTCGAACTAGGCAGTGACAGCCAGTTAGAAAAAGTATCCCTAATAAAGATTACAAGTCTTAGTTGGAGAAATCAAAATTGTATCGGTTATTTTGTAAATTATAGAAAGTATTTATATTATTATTATATTATATTATTATATTATATTTATAGTATATTTATATATTTTTAAATAAGTAATTATAGATAGCATAGTGCTTTTATATACGATGAGTCCAAGCATCTCATTATTGAAAAATGTTCAGAGTCATAATTACAAGAGTATGAAGGCTACCAAATTTTCAAAATCTAAGGGCATATTCCTATTGTTCCGTATTCCCCACATCTTTCCAAAACATTCAAGGCGCATTGCAACGTGGAGTATCATAATTTTCATCTGCAGTGGATTGATTCTCAATATTTTTCTATGTGAAAGATTAGATTTCATTGTAAATAACACTGGAAAATATAAAAATTACATAATGAAGCCCAAATTTGATAACCTCACAATGTGAACATCTCCAAAGGAAACTTACCGTTAGACTTACAAATGCAATAACTGTCGAAAACTGATAAAAAATTGGTGAAAACTCGAAAAACTGCCGCCCGTCTGCTCAGCTAGCTCAATGGTATGCAATGAAAGGACGGCGCAGTTGAATCGTATTATCGTGTATTATTCGCCATGTTAATTTTAGTCCGTGTTTTGTTTCTGTCAGACGGCGTTGTATACGGAAAATTAATGAGAAAATTTATTTCCTTAGTTTAAATAGTTATTCATCTATTTGGAACAGAGACAACAAATCAAACATCATACAAATCGATCTAACCTTTCTTGAGTTATAAAAGGTTACACCTTTTATAACTCAAGAAAGGTTAGATCGATAACACTACTTGTTTTATATATATAGATATACATAACGGAAAAATAATAGAAAATACATAAATAATATTTTTAATATAACTTTATATTATATATACGATATTTTTTTCAACTTAGTTACCTACCCTTAATCACCGTGAATAAAACTTGAGGAAGCGAATTTCTTTTTGACAGAAAAATTAATCAAAACAATTTTGTTACTGTAAAGATTTCCTTGAAATAAACGAACAGAAGCCAATTGCTTAGTCACTGCGCCAACCGAGTGGTTATATTTCAAGATATGTGTAATCCGTACTAATATTATTAATGCGAAATTAACTCTTTCTGTTCCTCTGTTTGTTACCTTTTCACGGCTTAACCGTGCCTTTTCATGGCTTAACCGTGCTTTTTCACGGCTGAACCGTGCCTTAACCAAGCGTTTATGTAGGAGACGTACATGGGGTACTTTTTACTCCGGTAAATAAGTAGAGTAGTAGAGTTCCTCGGTATTTGTAAAATACTTCAATCCACGTGGTTGTAGTCGCGGGCATCAGCTAGTATTGAATATGAAGATAGGCTATAAAATATAAATGACATATAATTTCAGACAATATTTCACAAAATGAAAGTTATCTTTTCTCGCATGCAATTAGGCTTTCATTTCAACTAGTTTCTTTTATTCCAGCTATATGTAATTGTTTTAAAAAGCCACATAACACGGTCTTGCGTACATTGACTTTTTTTTGATGTTTCCTTCAAACCGAAACACAGTAATGTTTGCACAAGCAAGCAGTAGGCTTTACGGCAGAATAACTGGCCCTGGATTGGTACCTAGACGGATTCCTGCATAGGAACTTGCACGGCTTTGCGGAAAGTGAAGCGAAGAAGTGGTAGGACCACCAGATTTCCCGCAAAGCCGTGCAAGTCGATACAGCCAACCCAGAAAGCTGAAGCGGCAATGGACCGGCAATATACTCGTAGCTCTTAGAACCGATAACCGTTGAAGATATTATTTCTGAAGAAAATCATCTACAAATCGTCAATAATTTTCACACTTATTATCAATAATTCTACAAAAACATTTGTTGCAATGTTAGTAAAGTCGAAATATAACGAATGGTTTGAAGTTAAATGTTCGTAAAATAATAAACCTTTGCAACTTCAATATTGTAAGTATAATTTTTAAAAGACCCGCAGCTAAAATATTATACTTTTGTTGTTTTAGCACTTATTGCCTTGTCTAAAGTAAAAAAGATTTAGAAGGTTTATTATTTCCTTTTTTGCTATACGCTATAATTTATATAATGAGTAATTTATTGCTAAGTTTTAGTCGTTTTTTTTAGACCTATGGTCATTGTTAGCCCGAAGGTTTTCACAGATTCGCCGGATTGAAAGGTAGCAGAGAGCTGAGAGCGCTTAGCCGAAACCCTTATTTATGGATAAATGGCGCAAGGGCCCCGAGAGGGCCCCCGGCTTTGACCGTCATCCTGTTCGCGAGAGTAACTGACTGGGGTGCCCACGGCGGTCGGCCTCGGCTCGGTCAGTTACTTCAATCGGGAGGGCAGATTTTGCCGTATTAAAATAATCACGTATGTTACAGTTACGAACGAGAGTAAGAAATTTTGAATCTGTTTAATAAATAATAGTGTTGCTGATTTTATTACATTAACCTTTTTTTATAACAGTATGATTATTTTTTTAATTAATTTTCTTATACTAAAACCTGGCTAAGATAGTGATTCGTTAATACCGTTAACAATAAAAATAATGCGATTATTTGTTATTATGTTATATATTTTGGAATGAAGAATATATTTTTCGCCATTTCCTCAATTAGCAGTTCCCTGTTCTAAGACAATAAAGGGGACTTGTTGCGATGCAATTGCAAAACAAGTAGGTATTAGAATACGGTAGAAATATTGTTTGCACAATATGTTTATGGTTCATCAACATCATCATGAGTTCAGCCTGTCACTAGTCCACTGCTAAACATAGGCCTCAGGCATAGATTGTCACAAAAGTTTATAGCTCTCATTTTGGTGGGATTTTGCCATAGTTGCCACGTTTGGCAGACAGGTTGGCAACCGCAGTTTATTAATTCAGATGTTCCAGGAAGATGCTGCTGCCCATCTTCTGGTTTTAATTTTGTCTCTGTCGAATTTAACGACACCAACGGGATGAGATGGGGTTATAGATTCTCTTAAGCCGCCACCACACGGTACATTTTATCACGCTATAAAGTAAACGTTAGACTGGTTTTTATTCTTTAATGTATTATTTAGTAATTAACAAACTGAGTTTAAAAGTTTTATGGCGGAGTAGAGTGTAAGGAGTAATATACCAGCTTTTTCTCCAAATGTCAATCTCAATTGCACCGGGTGCTCAATACTCCTCCTACAACAGTTCTACTCGCATCCAGAGCGGGCTCGTCCAGTCCACTCGGAGCAACCTGCCATGGTTCCTCGCCACGGTTAGTAAGACCCATCCAAACACACACAGATCCATTTTTAGGTTTACATAGGTAGGGTAAACAAAAGGGTAATCTAGTAATGATAACCCTTTCATTGAATAGATGTAACTCTATTTTTCTCAATCTAATTCTATTAATCTCCATTTTTTAATGTAATTTTACGGAATATTACTACGTATGGTAAGAAAAGTATATACGAGGGTGGATTGAAAAGTACTCGGCCTAAGCAAGAAAATAAACACATACTAAATCAGTTATATTTTTATTTTTCTACATTATCACCATCAAGTTCAATACTCTTTTGCCACCTCCCCTTCCAAGTATTTAGACCGTTAAAAAAAAATTATTCTTCCTTAGAGTCAAAATATGCGTCTACAGCTGCTTTGACCTCGTCGTTTGTCGAAAATCTTTGACCTCCCAAGTGCTTTTTTAGGTTAGGGAACAGAAAGAAGTCTGATGGTGCCAGATCAGGTGAATACGGCGGATGCGGTAACAGTTCAAAGCCACAGTTGTGAATTCCAGCCATTGACTGTACTGACGTGTGAACACGGGCGTTATCTTGATGAAACAGGACTTTTCTTCTGAGCATTCCTCGACGCTTTTCTTTTATTTCCTCTCGTAAACGACGTAGTAAGGTGCAGTAGTAATCAGAGTTTATAGTCTGACCCCTTTCAAGATAATCAATCATAATCACACCTTTCGAGTCCCAGAATACTGAAGCCATCACCTTATTTGCCGACAAAATCGACTTAGCCTTTTTAGGGGGTGGTGAACCAGGTCTTCTCCACTCTTTTGATTGTTGTTTTGTTTCCGGTGTACAGTAATGAACCCATGTTTCGTCCATAGTAACAAAACGATTCAAAAAATCATCTGCATCGGCTTCAAATAACTCCAAACAGTCGCGTGAAATAGTCAATCGCGTCCTTTTTTGTTCAACTGAAAGCAGTCGCGGAACCCACCTCGCAGACACCTTGTGGAAACCCAACTCGTTAACAATGATGTTTTGAGTTCGTTCATAAGAGATGCCTATAATCTCGGCTATCTCTCTAATTTTTAATCTGCGGTCTCCCATTATTCTTTAATCAAGTACTTTTTTAATATTTTCGTCAGTAGTTGACGTCGAAGGCCTTCCAGAGCGGGGTTCATCTTTCACACTCTCTCTACCACGCTTAAATTCTGCTATCCATTTTTTGACGGATGAATATGACAGAGCACAATCTCCTAATGTACTGACCATGTCATCATGGATGGCTTTTGATGATAGCCCCTTCTTATGGAGGTACTTAATGACGGCACGCTGCTCGATTTGCTCCATTCGCGGAAATTATGACCGATTACTTTGTTAATAAATTTATAAAATCACAACTAATTATCGCACACGTTTCGAACTTCACACAATGAACTAGTCTGAACTGAACTAAATAATGTGGGTAGATTTGATTTTTAGAATTGAATGGATCTGTGTTAGGCCGAGTACTTTTCAATCCACCCTCGTATAGTCCTTGTTCATTTCCAAAGATTAAAGAGTCTAATACGATGGATTGAAATAATTTTTAGGTTAAGATTTTCATACATAAAGAAGTAGGTAAAACATATTTAACGTTTTTTCATATTATCATAAAATATCTTTAAACAAGTTGTATTATACTTATCTAACGCAAACTTCGTAAGAATAACTCTTCATAAAGGCAAGTGGTGTTAAACTATTTGAAAATAAGAAACCCGTTATAATGTATGTTACAATCTTAATATTCAAGTTACCAAATAGTCTTGTGTCGAAAAGGGGTTGGCTCAGCATGTTTTGTTTACATTGGCATAGTATCCGATGAAGCTGTAAAAGCCGAGAAGGCTAACAGCAATTACATCACCGAAAATTACATTGGCAAATGGACGAGACTTAACTGTAATTTAGTGAATTGATTAATGAATTATATAATAACATTATATATTCAAATGTAATATTAAAGATAATGCATTTATAAATAATATCGAATTAAGTTACTTAAATTGAAAGATACTATTATGCCATTTGTAAGAAATATAGCTATGTATAATGTAAAAGAATAGTACCTATTCATACAGTTACCGTATTCACTAGTTTGTAGCAAGAATATTCATTTTAGAATGAAACGCAGCAAGTCAGAATACATAGAAAATGGCGTAAGTAAGAGTAAGTAAGAGTACATACAAAATGGCGTGAGGTTACGAGGAAAATATATGATCTCAAAGTGTCGGCCAAGCAGAAAGACTTGGTCAAAGTCCATCGTTAGTGCTTTTCTGCATCAGACGTGACCAATGTTAGCGCAACATTTGCAGGAAGTCGACATTATGGAAAAAACACGTGACACTAAATTTTGAAAACTGGCAGACGATACGTCGGGTACAAATATTAGCTGCATTGTCGCCTTTTGAGATATGCAAACCAAAGTACTATCAGTACATGATTCTCAAAATCAAGCAAAGCTGAAAATAATAAGTAAGAAAGCGGAGCTTTTTTTTGTTATCGGTTATGCCTCTAAGCATCCGCAACTGTCGGAAAACTAGTGGTCCGTACCGTCTGTTCAACCAGTCACGCTGTATCGGAGATACTCGTACAACCTCGATAGATCTGCTAGCTGCTATAAGTTGGGCCTTCCATATTTCCAGCAGAGTCAAACTAATACGATAAAGGTATTTCAGTAAAGTAGACCTTGGTTTAAGCCGGGAAACAAGCTAGGCCGATGAAGATTTCTCTAAGCTGATGAGACAATTAAAATTTTGCAATACTAAAAAATAAAAGCTTTTACAAAATAAATGTCTTATTATTTTACAGTGATTAAAGAACAAATTAAATTGAGAAATTATGAGTCATCTCTTTTGCCATGACTTCAGAATAAAATTATATTAGTATTGCGACTAACAATAGAAATTAAAACAACTGAGTCAACACATCGTACAATAAGTTCTTGCAAGCAAACAAATGCTCAAAAGTAGACGACTTTAATGTAAAACTCTCACACCGGAATTTCGTCGACTCACAGTATCGTCCGGAAAACTGTAGCGGCTTCACGCGTATATCGAATTGAAAGAAAATTTGAAAAAATAATAAGTTTCAGTTTTGTGTATGTAAAAGAAGTGTTGTGTAAGAACATAATTTCCTATCTGAATTCAACAAGTTTTGTGTATTCGTCGCGGTTATAAAAATAGTAATGATTATCAACGTAAATATTATTTATTACTTTACGAATTCATCAAGTTTTGTGCTTTCGTCGCGGTCTTTAAAATGCTAATTTTATTAATTTAAGTGAATTATAAGTATTTTGTTCTAAAGTATCCCCAACGTACATATTGTTATTTTTGTAAATTAAGCATTAATGAAAAACAATTTTATACTCAAATCGGTGTTAGAAAAAGGAAGTTACACTTAGCTAATGCTTTGCAGGCTAAAATATTCATAAAAGGTACTAAAGTTATATTATTTATTGTGTAAAATAAACTTATCAATATATTTTTTTAGAATTTAGATCTTTACTAGCCTTGTTTAAAATACATATGTTACCTAATTTTTGTTACTGAAGATATTTAAAATAAAGAAAGATATTTCAAAATTTATTATATAAAATTGCTAGACCGTGTTCGAGATCAGATGTATGAGGTATAGCGAAACTTAACCTTTTGATAGACCTTCATATATCTCAAGGATTTTATTTATTTTTTCGCGCAGAAATGGGGTATTTCAAAAATAGCTATTTGTGATAGTAATACTATTATCAAATAGGCAACATGCTGTTGTAAAAAAATTTCAAGCGTTGGTTTTCTCTTACATGCTTTATGAAAATTTAAGGCATCCAAAAATTAATTGTTAAATGTTAATGTCAAGAACAAATGTTAACAAATTTGAAAAAGGTGTAGTTTTTGTTTGAAGTATTTTGTACTTTGTATCACAAATAAATGATCCATTCTTTCACTTACAAAAAGTATAAAAAAACTACGTTGTTATATTTAACTACAATTATTAATGGATATTTAGCGCGTGTAAGTGGACTAATGGTTCGGTCCGTGACAATAATTTCGTAAGTATTAATGCTTATTAAAATTGCACTGCGTGATCAAATTTTTGAAGATTCCTAAAATTTGAAGATGGCGGTAAATTAACATTGTCATTAGCTCATAATTCTTTGCTGAATACATACCTCCCACATAGAATAAATTAATAAAGGTTTACTTAGTTTGCTTGGCTTGACTGTTACGTAATTAATATCCTGTTTATATATATTTATGTACAACTATATAACAAAGATTATTTAGAAAGCTCGCAGATTATAAATATAAATCTATTGATCTGTTGATTCTCTTAATCTATTGATTTGTATTGTATGTTTCTTTAGCATGTGTACTCCTAACATATTTTTAAGATTTCGTTTCAGTTTGTCTCGTAGAAGTATTTCTTATTACCATTTGGTCAACCCTTTTCTAGAAAATGTTCCATGTTGTTTTGTATTTTGCAAATATATCTGAGATAAAAACAAAATTTTGCTTCTCCAGGTCTCAATGAATAATAGATTTCCTTTAGAGGACATACGTTACAGAGCCACGTACAACTAGTCATGGAAGTAACATTACGTTCACTCCAGCTAAATTAATTGTATAGTGAAGCATAATTTTGTGGAAAATTTAAGTTGTACATATTTACTTAAACAGTCATCATCATCGTCAACATTTCAGCAATCAATAGTCCAGTGCTGACTATAGGCCTTCCCCATAAATTGCCATAAAAGTTTGTAGCTCTCTTTTTGGGGGGATTTTGCCATAGTTGCCACGCTTGGCAGTCGGGTTGGCAACCGCAGTTTATTTATTCAGATGTTTTAGCAAGATGCTGCTACTCACCTCCTTGTTTTCATTTTCCCTTTGTCGACTTTAACGGCACCCACGGTATGGGATGGCATGGTAGAATCTCTATTAATGTAAATGACGATAATGAAATATTGATTAATTTATTTATTAGTGTCATTTACATTAGAAAATTATTGTAGTTCCTTCACTATTTGTTGATGAGTATTCTTAGCCAGTGTACTTTTGAAAAGCATGTCTAATTTAGACAGTAGAAGGTCAGAAGATTATGCAATGTCTGTAACGAAAATTTTAGGCTAGAATAGCATACAAAATTAAATAATCGATTTTCACGCCTATAAATAACCTCTTTCGGTCTGGGAAATGTTACAACCTTGTGTATCAGGTTATACACAAAATCCAATTTAAGGATTATTTGTATGAAAATCGAGTCCCAAATGGTGGTAAAAGAGAAATAGGAAAGCTGCAATAAAATATTTATATACTCTTTCTTACGCTTCCTTTAAAATTACATATTATTATTTGATTTCGTATTGTAGTAGCAAAGTGACGTTGAAGTTCATTAGTACATGAGCGTATTTCACCTAAAACTTACATTTTAAACGCTGATTTAACTTACGATTTTTTATTAAAGAAAACTTCGTCAGAAAACCTGCCTACAACAGAAAAAAGAGTGCCTATCTCATTGCTATTATACGCCTTCTTTAATGTTTGGGAAGGGTGTTTTAAGCCGGGTAGAATTCACTACGCTCCAGTGCGGGTTGACGGCATTCACATGTCTGCGAAATAATTTCATATCTCTAACACGCGAGTTTCCTTATAGTGTCTTCCTTCACATTCCGGCATATGGTAAATCCACACTGAAAACTGTATTCATTTGTATGTAACTGTATTTGTAAACAATTATTGTTTATCTGAATACCACGACGAATCTGTGACACTGTTTAATTGGACTTTTCTATTGAACAGATGAATTTGAAGGCGAATGTTCTAGCGTTCGTGACTTTGTTTCTAAAGGAAAGCGGCCGAATAATTGAATATATACGTATAAACACTGAAAAATAAAACTAGAGTCATTAGGACTGAACTGGACAAAGGAAGAACCTTGAAAGAAAGGGCTGATGATGACACAGTTAGAACACAGTGTTTTGGAGTAAAAGTCATCATCAAGTCATAATCATGACAAAGTTTATTTAAATTAAGGCATATAATGTTTCGAGGACATTCTGAAGTTCGCCATGTTGCAATAGAGCAATAAAGCGAATTGTCCTCGGGTTAATAATATTTATTATACATGAAAATTTTGAGATTTATAGTTATGCATTTGCTCGTATATTGTTATGTGTAGAGGCCTATATCTAGCGAACTATTGATAGGATGGTGATGATGACTGTCATATACTTTTATGAACTTTTGTATATGTCAACAGAAACAAGGTACTTTCTTTCTTTGTATTATATTCTATATTTTTTTTGTACGTAAAGTGTAACATGATTAAAATGACAGATATATTCACAAGGTGAAGTGATCTTGTATCAGCGACTCACATAATTATTCATTTTAACGGCGTCAAAAATTAAAATACACTTTTTTCACAACAATTTATTCGATGTAAATTAACAAAATGAAGTTAGCTTCATTTAGACACTATTTCTATTCTACATTTTAATGCTGATAAAGAGTGAGAGTGTGCCTTTCAACGGATAAGTTCATAAAATAAATAATGTTGAAAGTTTTATTAATTTAAGGAAGTGAACAATTGATTAGTCCATTCAGATTATGAAATAATAAGCACTGAATCGCATAGCTTTTAAACACAAATTGTCACACTATAAACATGAAGGGGATGATAGGAAGTCTTCAGTGATTGATTTATAATTGTAAAGAATATCGTATTTTTTATTTATTTTAATATACTTGTAATATATAATAATATATATATTTGTGCGGATACAAATCCAATATAATAAAAAAAGTTTTTGAGTTCTAAATGGTGTACCTCACACGACAATGTTTTATATATATATAGATAATATATTTTATTGCTTTCAAAAAACATACAAGTATATTAAATAAAAAATACGTTACTCTTTACATTTATAAATGAATCACTGAAGAGTTCCATTATATTGGATTTCAATTCGGGGCAGCCACAAATCCAATTTAATAAAAATCGGTCTACCCGTTTTTGAGTCAAAAATGGTGTAACTAATACGACTGTGTTTTATATATATAGATAATATATTTTAATTGACAGCAGCGTCTTCCTGAAACATCAAAATAGACAAACTGCGGATGCCAACCTGCCTGGCAAGCGTGGCAACTATGGAAAAATCCGCACATATGAGAGCTACAACATGAAAACGGCCTCTAGTCTCCAGCGGCCCGCTAGTCATGGCTGCGGTAGCGGCCATGGTAACGGCGGGGCGGGGGGTGCAACGAATCACCGGAGGAGGAAATCCAGCTACCACCTAAAACGACTGGATCTGGCAATATATAACGCACTCACGCAGAGGTCCGACGAGAAGACCTTAAGAAAATTACATAATCCGACCCGGTATGTGGCGCTGTGATCGTGTAGCTGTAAAGTTTCATACTCAAATGTTATTCAGAAATCAAACTCTTCGCGTCACATACGCGGAACGAGCAGGATAACGTCTGCCGGACCAGCCAGTTATTATTATATTTTAAAAATATATCTAAGAAGTAAAATTTTACAATCTGTTCAGAGTATTTAGTCGCCGCTGGCTCGAGCTATTCTGCTTGACCGCTGCGTTCAAGAAAAAGGCAATGAATTCGCCACATATACCATTTATGCGCAGGCAGATCAGATTCCTTAATGACAGCCATTTTGGAAGGTTTGTTCACACTTACTACGCTGGGCACACTTACTGAACAGCGCAGTACACCGGTACTGCGCTGTTCACCCTCGTTATCGATATCTTTGATGCTGCTTAACTTGTCAGTGGGTTCAGCGAATGTGAATGGAATTTCGGTCATCATTCGGTCGCCAGAACTTCGTTAGTCAGCCAGCAGGCAAGATGTAGAAGTGTACAACAAGGTAGACAATTAGGGAAAACGCTAGTGTATTCCCTTCAGTTACCATTTTATTTGAATTAGTACAGATATCAGACAATCCCACGATTTGTTCTCATGTTTCGCTATTTGTGTTTCTTTTAAATGTATTAAAAAGCTGAACTGCACGACAAAAGTATTTTTAAAGTGCAAGGTCAAGTTAATAAAGAAATGCGGCTTCACTTTTAAAAATGTAATAAAAGAAAAATATGAAACGGAAGGACGCAAAATATCTCATGTCCATTGTAATTTTTTGAAATAAATGAAAAATTTACAGACTCTTTTTTATGGTTTCGTTCAAGTCCTAAAACAATGAAATGAAACGAAAATTAAATGAAAATAAAATTAATGAACCTTTTTTTTTTTCCACAAGAAATATAAATTAAGTTTTTTTTAGTTTTTTTTTACAATCTACAACCGTTTCGTGATGAGGTTCCTCTGACCTAGAAAAAACCGGCGAAAGAAACTCCGCAGGTATCCTTTTTTTCGTATTTTTTTATCTTAGTCACAAAACATTATACATGAATTTATAACGAATAGTCGTATTCGCAATCGAAAAACGCTCCATGATAAACATTTCAAAGAGATTTATTCACGCTTGTATTACTCTGTATACTGCAAACTTAAATATTGCAGCCATCAGAACATCTAAACAGTTTTAATATTTTCATTTTTAGAATTATTAATAATTTGCTTTACGTATAATTAGTTCAAATTGGTGGAGCAGCAAGTAATCTAACCACAATTTCTTAAACAAATAAATATGTGTTCACAAATCGTTTCATACAATACTACTTATTACTATGAAATATGCTCGTAACAAGAGAGGGTGTGCATATGACGTACGCTTGCGATCACGAAACGGGGATATCACGTATAGTATAGTACTCGTAGTAGTAGTAGTATATATATATAAATATACTTTGGAACTGTATGTTCTGTAAAACTAATAAACTTAAAGAAGAATGGAGAGTATTATATGCAAAATATTATACAAAGTAGCGACATTCAGAAGTTATTGCGAGGACGTTATTGTTTTACTTTATTTATCTGGAGCACGAACGCCTCTGGAACAAGAGAGAGTTGCTAAAATTATTTACTTTTGTTGTTTTGTATTATTCAGTATTTGCTGATGAGGATACACTGAACGATTCAACTTTTTCAATATATTTCATAAACGTAACAAGTGATGTTTACATCACCACTGAACGATTCAACTTTTTAAATATATTTTATAAACGTAACAAGTGATGTTAAACATCGATTATTGTATTTTTGTATATAACCTATTTACAGAGTATTTCTAAATCAAATCCAAAAGACGAAGTCTGTCGATAGTATGAATATAACTAATTATTTTATGTAAGGGTAAGAATTTGTATAACAACTTTTGTCGAAAATGTAATATCAAAAATTATCTACTATACAGACTTAACATGCGTTAACGTTCGCGCTCAAAACAAGCAAAGTAATTCATCTTTGATAACGTAAAGGTATTTTCTTAGTGAAATTATTTTCTGTTTCTAGTTTTGTATTTTAGGTTTAATAATTAATTTTTAATACTTAAATATCTATTAGGCAATAATCCCAAATATAAAGTAAAATAGCAATTTGTAATTATTATTTTGACCTTAATAATGGTGCGAATATGCTCATTTAGCCAGTCAAATGGTGGTCGTTGTGATTTAATGGATGGACGTACTGCAACTTATATTTAATACTACCGTTGGACCGTCCACAGATTGTTATACTCTCTAATGATTACAGGATTTCAAATACGAATTAAGGCTAACATTTTGATTAACGATTTGAATACTTTAACGAAAATCCCGGAAACAACATTTCATGTTTTTTGTAATCAGTGTAAAAACCGGTCTCAGCCAAATCTTGGATAGATTATTAAGAATCTGTTTGTGTGTAATGGGTATTTACGTCAAATATTCACTGTACAACCTAAAAGAAGTTGTTGTACAATGCTCTGCAAAACACGTAATTATAAATATACTAAAAGTTTGTTACTTACAATTTAGCTCTTATAGTTACTTATATTAAGCTCTACTGTATTTGGATACATAACCCATGATATTTACTTTTTACACATCTTGCAAGTGATTACTAGAAATAAAAAAGAACATGTAGTATCTGCAAGTCTATTACCCTTTATTCTGGCAGAGTCATAAAACTGAAACATGAAATAAAGACATCTCCAGTGAGTTCTTTCTGTAATATAAGAAAATAACCACTAGTAGTCAGTCAGTTAACTGCTGGACTAAGTATTACCTTAGTTGGGCGGATTCGCCGTAATTTCCTTAACAGGCGGACTAGGAATCTCAGTACCAGACGCCACGCACCATAAACGAAGCGAAACAGTATCACTATTCTGGGTAATTTAGGTCTGGCATATTACAGACGGATGTTCCGCCATCTACAATAGAAGGACAAGGTTTTCTAACATTTCTCTTTTTTGAATTTTACAAAACACGCGAGGCACGATGGAATGGAAGATTCTTTGACGTCGCCACCACACGTTGGGAAATACTACGTACTCGTATTTTCAGTGTTACAATAATTTGGCAGCATGGGTTTTGACTTCTCTTTTTTTAATTACCAAATTTTCGTTATAGGAGCGAAAAAGACAGTGTAAGGACAAAAATACACTTTTTGTTTAATGATTAACAAGTAAATTTTTAAAATCTCTATTATATTGTATAGTCCATTATTTTGGGCTGACGTTCTCTATAAGTCAATAATTCATTTGATTTTTTTTTATAAACTGTATCCATCTCTTCAAATGCGGTGGGATCGTGTTGATAAAATAATAAAAACTGAACAATTAAATCTATAGTATACCCGTTATGACAGTAATGTCAAACAAGAAAAGTTAAGAACAGATGTTTTTCTTAGAACATGTGAACCTTTGTTTAAACAAAGTCGTATTGTTTCGTTATAGGCGACGACCGTTACGTTATCGAGAGTATTTTATTTTATGAGTAATAATTTAAACCAACTTATCTCAGGCAATACCTATGCTATATGCACTTTATTTGCCGCAAAAGATTGGATTTAACTACATAAACGGAAACTGGCGATCTTAATGTGATCCGTTTGAAGTGTGTTTCCTCGTACACGTCTTTAATAAAACCTTAAAGGTGCCTACATTAATAATCGGTAGACGGAGAATGAGTATGAGTTAATCATAAATCATATTACCCCCATTAGTGATGAAACTCTGCTAATGAAATCAATCGAAAAATACTTATAGCCACTATTTAAATTCGCAAAACGATTGCTGAAGCGATATTCAGACAGTCTAAATAGCGAGAAATAAATGGTGTTTTACAGTGTTTGATCTCGGCAAGGTTTATCAAGACCAATATACTCGTATGTGGGCGGCATAGTGAAGTTCTAATACCGTAGCGTAATTGCCGTCTCTGAAATTATTACATTTATATAACTATCTGAAAGTTAATGAAAAATAAAAGTTTGTAGATTTATTAGTATTATGATTTGCATATAGCTCTGTTATAAAGTGAACCTCTATTTTTTAATCAAGTACAATATGTATGGGAGGCCTGTATTATCAACAGTGGGCTATGAGCTACAATAGACGATGACGATAATGTTCTTTTGATAGCTTATTGCATTATTTTTAACAAATGTGTATTTTCTGTTGTAGTAACTTCGTTATACATCAATCAAACAGTCTAGCGCTGCTTTAATCTTAAACTCTTTATTTTCAGGTATACAATAAACGCACTACATCCTAAAACAATTTTAGAAACAAATATGGTAAATTTAGGAAATAATTCTGCTGAATTTGAATTTCTAAATGTTTATTTCAATAATCTTACTTTAGAACCAGAATATGAAGAGAAAATGAACTATTATATATGGCCTGTTGAAAAATGCCTAGATGCTAACATTGTTAATAAGTCTCTTATTGAAGATCTAAGTAAAATTGTTTTTACTTACAATAATACACAAATAACATGTTTAGAACATTCTCCTACACTGACAAAAGTTACAATTATGAAAGCAAGTGTGCTGTGTGCACTAGCTGTGCTCTCATTTTTTGGAAATTTGGCTACTCTCATTAGTGTGAAAAGAGGAAACAAAAATAGAGGACGAACGAGACCATCTTGGACAGCAATTTATCGTTTGATTTTTCAACTGAGTGTAGCGGATCTATTTGTCACGGTATTTTGTTTAGCCGGCGAAGCGGCCTGGTCATTCTCGGTGCAATGGTATGCTGGAAATGTGGCGTGTAAAATATTTAAATTATTGCAAATGTTTGCCTTATATTTAAGCACATTTATATTGGTTCTTATTGGCGTGGATCGCTGGTTAGCAGTTAAATACCCAATGAAGAGTTTGGCTACTGCATCGCGGAGTTCTAAATTAGTAGGCATCGCATGGATTCTGAGTTTTCTTCTAAGTATACCACAGGTTAGATAAAATTTTCTTTAAATGTTAATATGTTATATAAAAATACTTAAACATTATTCTTCGTGTCTAAGTTCATTAAATCCATGTACATATATCACCTAAATAAAATATGAATTTCAAAATTTGTTTATCAAATTTTCTGGCCATAAAATTCATTAATAAATATTGCTGCGGAATATTACATACAAAGCATATCACCAATGTAAAAATGTATGCAGCTTAATTAATTACTGTTGTTTCAGGCCATAATATTTCGAGTTGCACGAGGACCTTTTGTAGAAGAATTTCACCAATGCGTAACGCACGGCTTTTACACCGAGCGATGGCAAGAGCAAGCCTATACTACGCTATCTTTCATGTTTATGTTTATTATTCCATTGATTATTTTGATCTCAACTTATGTATCTACTGTAAGAACTATAGCGCGTAAGTATTTGAAGTGAAGACAAGTTTTCTTTAAATGAACACGTGGTTTATCAGCATTAAATTTACGATTGACAATTGTCATTATTACAATTGTAATGATGCCGGCATTGATGATCGATTTCTGGTCGATAGTTTAGTATGAAATTTAGCGGCATGCCTCGGTTTACATTATATTTTTGTTATTATATATACATACATATAAATACATTATATGGCATATGAGACTTAAGAACTCTCGATCCGTCACTCGATGTCTCGGAGTGACGGGCGCATTGTGGTGTCACACTGTTCTGGTTGACACAGCATTTGTTTTGGAGAGACGTTGCACTTACCATGTCACTTATATCAAAAATTAAAAAAAATATTTGTTAAGATGTTCCAAGAAGATGATCCAAGGAGATGAGCATCTCCTGGTTTTCATTTTCCCTCTGTCGACTTTTACGATACCCAGGAGATGAGATGGGGTGGTAGATTTTCTTAAGCCGCCACCACACTAAAGTACATTTTTTAAAAATTTTACAAAGATTTTGAAAACACTTTTAATAAACTAGTAATGTCTTGTTGTTATTTATTTGTATAGACTGCAATTATATGCCTTAGCTTAATACAGAGTAAGCTTTAGCCCTGCTCTTATTAACAGAAGCCTTTTTCAAGTAAGCGTGTATCGTGGTACTAGATTAATTAATTCACTAATTAAGGCGTAGTTAAGGTCAATTTAAGAAGATTTAAAAAGGATTCGGATATATGTATTTAATGAATTTACCAGTATGAGAACTGATGATAGCAAGATATTCGTGCCAAAAAAAAGTGATCACATTTACGCGATCAGCGTAAGAGAATCTAATATCTAATCTAAGTCGACAGTAAGGAAAATACTGGAAAATCTCAGGGCCTCTAACATATGGTAGAATAACAATCTCAAATATATTGTTAATGTAATCAGGTATTACTTTGCGGAAATCCATTATCATAAAGGAACGAAAGTTAATTTGCTTATATCCTCATGCAAAACATAAAATGGCTTTTTCAGCGAACTAATACGAAGAGTCAATATCATTTAGTAATGTTTTATTTTGAGGTAAAACCAGTGTAGTGTTCTTGAATTAAATGGTGTGTATTGCGTTGTCATAGTGCTGTAATGGTGGAAGGCACTTGGTGGCGGTTCCCGGGGATGGTATTAGTTTAATGGTGTACTGTACTGGCCGGGCGGTGCTCTTTATAACAAGATAATATAAACCATTTTATATTCTGCATGCGTATGTTAGTAAATTTACTTTCTTTCCTTTAATTTTGAATATGCTAGACCTAAATAATTCAGGCCAGGTATCGCCAACTCCTCTGCTAAGTGTAGCGATAACGACAAGTTCTCCTACATCAAGAGGGGCCCACGTCCAGCAGTGTAAAACCGCTGATGATTAAAATCTCTTTTGCATTAGAATCGAAATTTTAATTCTGGAACGAATTGTAAAGGGATAATTAATATTTTCATATCATTAATTTTTTTTGTTAATTAAACTTTTGCTTTAGTTATTTTTTCATTTAAAAGCCGTGTAATGGCGGTTTAAGAGAATCTACCACTCCATCTCATCCCGTGGATGTCGTAAAATTCGAAAGAGAGAAAATAAAACCCAGGAGATGGGCAACAGCATTTTCCTGAAACACCTGAATAAATAAACTGCAATTGTCAACAACAACAAAATTAATAGAATCATTTGCGAAAAAATGTATAATTTTTGTCCACCGTTATCGACAGTAAATACTATTGAAGTTAAAATACATATTATTTAAAATAAAAATTCGTTGCGTCATCTATTGTATAGATGTTATAGTTAAAGATCAAATCTCCGTCGCTTCTAGATTAGGCTAGTCAATCCTCAGACTTTGTTGGTGTGTATGACTTTGTGGACAAGATAAAGTTGTTTGAGAGATACTGAACCTTGCACGGCAGTAGTAGAATTACAGTATTATTAACTCTTCCCTCTTACTTTGGTCTCTTTAGTTGGTAGTGGTAAAACGCGCTGACGTTGGAATGTTAAAAAAGTTTTCGAACGCAGCACTAATTAAAGTTTGTATTACTATTGTATATGATATATTATGTAATTAAAATTTTAATCAATATCTTCAGGTAGTGAAAAGTTGTTTAAAATAGAAAGTAGCAGACCAGAGAAGTATTCAACATTAGATATAAACAGAAGGCGGCTGATTGACAGAGCTAAGATGAAGTCATTGCGGATGTCCGTTGTTATAGTAACAGCCTTTATAATATGGTGGACCCCATACTATATAATGATGATAATATTCACATTCCTGAATCCCGATAAAAGTGTAAGTATATTTACTCGTTTTGTGAAACAAGTGAAAAACTAGAAAATTTCAGTCAACAGAAATGTCCAATGTAGCAAATTCAAAGAGCCATTTTTTCAATGGTAAGGCCCAATCTAGTCATTGTCCAATAAAGAAAAATGTAACGGATGGCGAGATTCTAAATAATTCTATATTTAAAATGAATTCCATTCTTAAAATGAAATCAATTAGCCTTAAATTTATTTATTCCTTCCTGAATCGATTCCTGTCGTTTTGTATGCTTACATTCCTATAATGAAGGAAAGTACTCGTATGTTCATTTGCTAAGATCAGCATGCAAAATATAAATTAATAGAATCAGGCGTTACTTTGCGAAAATCCATTATAATGAAGGAAAATAAGTTAATTTGCTAAGATGATTACATACGTATAAATCTAATGATGATGGTGTAATTCAGAATTTGACTAAGACGACATCTTCCGATGATTACCAGATATTGGATATCCACAACATGCGATATTACATTTGGGAAAGTTTATTTGGACGTTTGGATAAAATTGTGCCTTGAAGGAAATGAGAGAAAATATATGGATTCTTTTCCGGTTAGATTTTTCTGGCCACCATTTCTTCACATGCCGATATTAACTACAAACTTGAATGAGCTTAAGCAACCAAACTTAATATTAAACTACATACAATAAAAGCATATCTCCCCTTTTGCAGTTAGGAGAAGATCTTCTTACTGCTATTTTTTTCTTTGGGATGTCAAACAGCCTAGTTAACCCTATAATTTATGGCGCCTTTCATTTATGGCCAAAGAAGAAACGTTGCAGTCGAAGTCATAGGTACGTATTTAAAAAGGTAACATTAAAATCATCCTCAAGATAAAAGTTAGATATTACATTAGTGCTTCAATTTTTTTGTTGTCATAGTTTACACTCTTTTCTTTTTCTCCTGTGTCGAAGGTGCGTTACAGACATAAAATTCACATGCACAACACAACCAATTGTTTTTGCACAAATTTTAACACCGGTTGGGATTGGAACCTAAGATCCTCGGCGTAGAAGTCAGGTACTCTGATCACAAGTCCACGCGGTCGTCATAAGCTAATCAATCTATGAATTAACTTTGGAATGTTATTTAGGCTGACCGAGCACACAATCTACTTGATAAAATGCCTTTGTGCCAGTAATTGTATCTTTAATGTAAATGTACAAAGTAATTGGGTTTAGTTTGCTACAGTTAGCAACTGATGTTCATTTATGTTTGCTATATCTGTACTTTAAATATACTAGACACATATTATTATACCCTGAACTTTGACCCGAAATTTGAAGTCAATAATTGATGATCCTCCAGAGCGATTTTAGACCACGGCAACAACTACCGAATATTGTCGGAAGTATTGACAATATTTAAAAAAAACTACTTTTTAAAGATTTTATCGCGTTTAATTTAAAACTATTTTTAACCCGACGTTTCGGGCGCTTTACAGCACCCATGGTCACGGGGAGACTGAGGTGACAGTTGTCCTGATGTCATAGTTAACCCGGAGTACTTTCAGCTTTTAATTGTTATTTTTAGTCCGATCTACGCAGAAAGAGCTTACTGTGTCTTGAAGCCTTGCAGTGGTATGCTAGGTTTTTGATTTAATTTTATGAATAATAGGATCCCAAGCTGGTGGTAATACCCAACCATCTTCTCTATTAAAATTAGGATGTTTTTTAATTTCAATAGCCTCGCGAATCATCCTTGGTAGGAATCGGTTTTCTTTTGCGAGGATTTGTGGTTTATCAAATCTGATGTAATGGTTGGGATGATCCAGAACATGGTCACAGACTGCAGACTTCCTAGAGCGACGATGCTTCACGTCAGCTATATGTTCTTTTACGTGACTGATCTTTTTGTTTGCCCTATGTAAGAGAGACCACATTCACAATCCAGCTTGTATACTCCTGCATCTTGTAGAGGGATGTTACACTTACAACAACCATACCCGAAAACTAACCATTTGTGTTTTAGCACAAAAGTTGTAACGGTTGTCCGGCTGGGATTCGAACCCTGGACCCGCATGGTAGTAGTCAGCTACTCCGACCACTAGACCACGCGGTCGGCCGGCATAATATTGTCTTATCATTACCAATGTCTCGCTTTCTAAGCGATAAAACCGCCTATTTTCATATTTAAACTTTGTTGTTTTATTGTTCGTGGTTATTCCTGTATTAATTGTATTATTATTGTCGCTTTACTTTAGTTGCAACAATGACCGACGTCTTTGTCTTTATTTATACTACTTACGTATGTATATATTTTGCAGAGAATCGGGAGGACATCATGCCTCCTGTCTTCGACGTGGAGATCAGACGTCTTCTATGAAGCTTACAACTATTAGATCAATTAGATCTTCGACGAAACATTCTAACGGCCAAAATATTATTTATCTTTAATAGACTAAACTATCGATTATATATATAGTTTTTAATAAAATTGTAAAAATGTAAATGTAAGTGTTATTTTACTCTAAATGTATTATTGTTAGTATTTAATGTTATTCGTTTCAAATTAATTCACGTAATAAATGATGCTGTTTTAGAAAACCCGCAATGATCTCTATAACCATTAGTTTGTCAAGACTATAATAAGAATTTTGACTGGTTGATTTTTGACTGCCGTCTTCTATAGATAATATAAAGACTTACGTTTTATTGAAATCTAAATAACATTAGGTGCGATCGGCAAATGGTTTTGATAACTAAATTGTAAAAGTATTAACGTTATGTTGTTACTAACCATATACATCTTCTTCATTTAACAAAGTAACAGCCCGATAACATTCCACTTCTGGACATAGGCCTTTAATTTTAGAGGCACGGAACAATCTCCACACTGTTCCGTTGTCTTTATGCCGACTCGAAATATTTTCAAGGATCTCGTTTTGGTCATTATGTTTTTCTTTTACAACGGATGATGTCCTGTTAGTTGATTTTGTCCCCGGCAATAACTGTCTGAGGCTATCAACTGCGTAGTAGATATTTATAGTTTCAAAATAAATAATAGTTTGAAAAAACTAAAAAATGCGCTTTATATAGAAAACCAAACTAAAAAATAGAAAATAAATTTTAATAAATTTGATATAAGAATAGTGTGAAAAATTCTAATAAATATAAATGAATAATAGTGTAAATAAGAAAAAAAATGTTTGATTTAAAAAAAAGCGTGGAGTGCTTTTTAAGATATCATTGAGTTTTTTTTTAAATTATTAGTTATTTTGTTACAAACTAATTTAAGACGAAGGCCTTTATAACAGAAATATATTAGCGCCATCTATTGAGTAATTTAGTTGGATGTTCAATAAAAGCGTGTTTTTTTTAGTTTTTTTAAACAATTATTTTGTCGAATTATTGCATTGTCATCGGTCTTTGACAGGTGTGCAATATTTGAATTAAATCGGATCCTTCAAAGTAGGAGAAAATCGAGCTCTAAGGAGTCGGTTACAAACATACAAGTGAAGCTAATATAAAGCGTATAAAAAGTGTACCTACGCATAAACACCAAGGCATTCATCCTAACTTCGTTTTAACTTATGGTAAGATTTCTATGCAGAAATCCGTCTAGACAGACATCACCGCATGCTGCCGTGAAGCAGTAATGTTCAAATATTACTGTCTTTTGGTCTAAAGGGCACTGCCACCTAGTGTAATTACTGGGCAAATGAGACTTAAGAACTGATGTCTCCGAGTGACAGCCGCAGTGTGGTGCCACACAGAAATGTTCTGGGGGTCACCGAATTTATTATGGGCAGACAATGCATTTACCATCTAGTGAAAGTTTTGCTCGTTTCGTCACTTTCTCCTATTAAAAAAATCTACCCGCGTCCGATGTAACACTCATGTGTCATGTGTCAAAGACACAGGGACAATAACAACACAACCAGATTCTAAAATGAATAATTTGTGTTTTTGCATAAATGTTGCCTCCGGCTGCGATTCGAACCCAAGACCGGCGGCATAGAAGTCAAGTTCTCCGGCCACTGTGCCACAACGATTACCTGACCTATAAGCACATACAACTACAATTTTACCAATGTAGTAGACGCGACACCTGAGTATGTATTAATTCCTGGATAGGTGGGGTCTGAAGGGACCTATTGAGGTTCCTAACTTTTATCTTTATCATCGGCTGTTAAAGAATTATACTTTCGTTTCGGCATTTTATGAACTTTTATTCACTCGAAGCAAGTATGGAAGGGATTAGACTGTTTGTAAATAAACACTTAATAACTTGTCTAAACCTGATAAGTTGTGGATTATACGGGCTAATTCCCAGTAACAGAGGTATAGCAATGCAGAACCTCATTCTAATTATCAATAACAGAGGTTTCTCACATTTCCAGGGCCCACATGAGCTTTAACTGTATTTCAAAATATCAAACTGAGCATATCATTCGACGGCCGTGAGCCTAGTGGCCAGATTGCCAGAGCCAACCTTTTGTGTAACAGAGCCAACCTTTTGTACACGTGAAATTTGTATCTGTAAGACGCACTCATGATACAAGAAAATTCCTAGTGCGGAGCATCGTTTTAAAAAGAAGACAGAGTGGTGTTTAAAATAAAAGCACGTGTGTTCGTAATATATATTTTCGGTGATGTAATTGCTGTTAGCCTTCTCGGCTTTTACAGCTTCATCGGATACTAGTGTTCGTAAGCTGCCTACCACTAGACTTGTTAACTCAGTTTTGAGTACAGATTTGCTGAGTAATTTTCACTCCCACTGAATCTAAAATCACTGTGGGAAAATTGGCAAGCAAGCAAATGCAAGCAAGTTCCCACAATGTTTTCCTGCACGATATTATTCACAGACAAGTTCGCCTACCCGCAGCAGAGCAGCGTCGCTAATTTCCCTCTAACTATTATACGGATTAATGATATTATGACGAGGTTTTGATATTATACGAAATTAACTAGCCCGTATTTACACATTTTTAATACACATAACTCTTCTTAGAGATGCAAATCATGCAGTGAAAACAGAATGCAAATTCGTTTTGTGGCTCGAGATTAGCGCGGCCATACAGAAGGACAGACGCTCGCCAGGGTTTTCTTTTTACACAATGCATAGATATAGGTATATTCATTAAATAGCAATATGTTATATAATCTAGAAGTCATTTATTATGTAACTGTCTGTGCTTGAAATGAGTTCCACGGCTGGGCGATTACGCGATTATTAGAACAGTTTCGTTAGTAGTTCTGTTTTTTATGTAATCCCCAGAATGTTAAAGAGAGACTGCTCTTAAAGAACATGTTGACTCGGCGTTCCTGTTTAGAATTTGTGATTGAGGTACAGTAAAAGGATACTAGGTCGCAAAACCATTGTTATCGTTTTATTAGTTTTTATAATTCATTTCACGCATTACAAATAAATGCACCGATAAATCTCGTAGTCGATTTTTGGATCAAGTTCGAGATTGTTCGAAAATATCGATGTGGGGAAGAATAACCAACGACTATTAGCTATAGTGGACCTCCCCAGAGTATTATAAAAAAATTACTACTTAGATACTTTGTTACAACACAGAGTATAGGCTTGAAATAATCTGTTTAAGTGTTGGATTGTGTGACTAACCGGCCGGGCTAAAACAGGGCGGACGGTGCTCTTTTAAAACTATGTAATATACACCATTTTAAATTTTGTATGCGGATCTTAGTAAATTCTTTAAATTTTTTTCCTTTATTATAAAGGATTGCCCCGAAGCAACGCCTGATTATTGATATTAATTATATTAAAATTAAGAACGACAAAAGAGCACCGATAATAAATGTCAAATAAAAATGATGAACAAAAAGGTTCAAACCTTTTTATTTTACCATAAAAAATTATGAAGCCTTTCATATCCTCGTTCAAATAATAAATTCTGTAAGGTTCTATGTGGGCTAAAAATCACAACGGGCATGGTGGTAGGATTCCTATGCCGGAATCCGTCTAGGTAGGTACCACCTAAGGGCCAGTTATTCTGCCGTGAAGCAGTAGTGTGCAAACATTACTGTGTCACACACGAATTTTTCTGGGTGACACAGAATTTGTTATGGGCAGACGTTGTTCTTACCATCAGGTGAACGTTTTGCTCGTTTCATCACTTCAACCAATAAAAAACATATATTCAAATGCCATGTATAGGACATACAGCCGATGAAACCTCAGCTGATGAAATCGATTGGAATTTCTGATCGAAAAATGTCGGTAAAATTTGATGCAGAAAAATTTGGAGGTTGCAGCTTTGTATGTCGACAAAACTTTACAAAGATTAATCAAAGATTCGCCACGATCGATTATAACTCTTTTAATGGGAACAGTTATTATAATACTTACAATACGGATTTGTTTTACAAAAAAACTATATGTTATCTGCATTGTACTTCTTATAAGTACTTGTTTTATAAAAAAGGGTATGATGATAATTAATTTTGCTAAAGAGCGTGATGTAACATTGAAACGTTTCCGTTATATATATTTTAAATTGAATAACCTTTTAAAAAATCAATTTAATGTATTTGTAAAAAACATTATACTTAAAATTTTAAATTCCTTGCTTTTTCGCCAAACAAACTAACTACGCCCAATCTCACACTCCTCCGTGCGCAATATGCCTAAAAAGAAGTACAAAGATTTCTCTTGACGTTTTAATTTATAGATACACATTTTAAAATTAAAAGTATGCAAAAACTAAAGCTTACTACTGCATACACTCGTTCAATTTTAAATTTAATATCTTACATCTGACTTACCAGGTTTTTTGTTTCCATTAGCATGACGTCAATCGCATTCGCACAAGGCAAAGTCGTCGGTCCTTTTCACCGGCGACTAGCATTTTGCGCATTACATAACTCACGTTTAAAACACAGACACGTCTCCTTAACTTTCGTTCGCTGTGCTGTACTCCCCGTAGCCGCCTACTATTTTATAACCGTTGTAATTTTAAATGTCTTTGGAGTAAGTTTGATTCATCGTTTCAGCCCGTCACAAGTCCAATGCTGAACAGAAGCCTCTTATACATAGCCACAAAAGTTTGTAGTTCTCATTTTGGGGTGATTTTGCCGTAGTTGCCGCGCTTGGCAGGCAGGCAACCGCAGTTTATTTATTCAGGTGTTCCAGGAAGATGCTGCTGTCCATCTTCTGGTATTAATTTTCCCTCTGTCGACTTTTACGATACCCACGGGATAAGATGGGGGGATGAGATTCTCTTAAGCATAATACACGGTATACTTCTTATATTGGGTAAGTGTTGTTTTGTAGTGCAGATAGGTTTATATTTTTCGTAAAAACCTGTACTTTAGTATACATATATCGCTAGTGGGAGCCCCTTTTAATGGTTCTTGATTTAATATTAGATTTTAAATGGCTGATTGAATTCTTTGTTAATTTGGTTAAATTGTGAATATTATATACATCATACATACAGTGACGCCTTTTTCCATATAAGGGGTAAGCAGAGACCACACACGTAGCCCACCCTTCGCCTCCGCGGGAAACGAGACGTGGCAAGAAACAGCTTTGCATATTATGGTGTTATTATGCACGAATTCGTTCGTTCCTTCGTTCTTCTGTCAATCTCTCCCTCCAAACTCCTATGCATTCCTCCTCTTTTTTCAAGAAATCTTTTACGGTCACAGCTGTGCGATTATGGAATTCCTTACCCCTACACATTCGACAAGCTAAGTCCCTTTGTTCCTTTAAAAAACTCGTAAAAACTCATTTCTTGGAACTATGATTTTATGCTTCCCTTTTCCCGAACTGTCTATTGCTTTTATTTACGAATGCCTTCATCATGTGCTTTACATTAATTTATGTACACCCCCCTCCGCTCCCTTCTTAATCACAACAATTCTGTTTACAATTGTTGTCTGGAAGAAATCGCTTTCTGAGCGATAAGACATATATTTTTACATTTTTTTTTTGTTAATTTTTGTGCTTATTCCTGTATTTGGTGTATAATAAAGAATATATTGATTGATTGATTGATTGATTTAATAAAGGCTGTCCTTACAATACCTTAGTCGCCTCTTACGCCACCTCGGTAGGAAAGAGGTAGGTGCTATTCTACTCTTCCGGACATTCATCAGCTACTATATTTATATACTAAAATATAAGCACAACAGAACTCTTGTTTAGGCCGCGGGAACGCAGGCCGAGGCTCTGGATAACTTATAGGCCTATGATGTCTTTTTCCTGTTAAAACTTTTTTACATTTTTGCTCGAATATTGAAAAAAGGGAATAAAAAATGAGAAAGGAATTGAAAGAGAAATATTTGTTGGGCACATTTAATTTGTGTAATAAAAGTAAAAGAATCGTTAAGTACGTCAATAAACGTCGTAAGCCCCATGTTCATTTGTTAAGTAATTGTTTTAGATCAAAAGGCAAATATTTTAAGGCACCAATTTTGAAATTGTTTCCTTTTGTTTTCATTATGCCCTATTTGCCCGAGAGACGAAAATATTACTTTGCTTTATATTTACATTAGAGAAAATAAATACCGTTTCTCTGTTTATCGAATCATTATTTTCAAGGAAATGGACGAGAAATATGTTTATTTTTCGGGTAGATTTATACTAAGATGTACTATAAATCTACCCGTATCTATCTATACTACATATATTTAAATATCATTTTATTGACTAATTCTCTAATTCGATTTTTGTTTCGACAGTCTTTTTCGATTAGTCCTAGGAGATTATAAATGCGAATATAATTCAGCGGTTTAACAAAGACAGAAGCTAGACCTCAGAAGTAAAAGTATCCAAATCTATTGCTTAAAATGTTTAAGCAGTATTTAACGTCTACTTCTAGTTCTGATTCTGATCTGGGACATTGATAACATGGCTCAATACGATCACTCTTGATTCAGCAGTATCACCGCTAATTCCCTTAGAAAAATCTACAACATATACGCTGTAGTGTTGAGTTCAGCATTGAGTGCAGCATAGTTATAACAATATTACTGCTTTCCCAATGGCAAGTTGCATTCACACCATTTTTAATAGACGCAGGCCAACGTTTTTAACACAATCCTACCTGATATTGAGGATGATGATAATAACTCCTGACTCCGCTTTTACGAAAAATGAAGGATAGACGTGGATCCTTATACAGCGTCTTAAAATCTGGCAAGGACTTAACGCATCTCACTGATAAATGCAAGACATTCCATAAGCAGCTTGTACATAAAACGAACTGTTCTAAGAATTTGTTCTGATACACATGGTACAACCATATTTTTCGACAACCTCGCATCTCCATATTGTCCACACTGTGAGCAAGAAATTCCATCTGCTGAAGACTACTCAGCATTTGCCCCACAAAAGTTCTTAAAGAAATGTAATCAGCGTCAAGGATCGCAGTAAACTGACTGGTGAACTTGTGGCCTTCCGCAGTTCTTTCTCAAAGTTTATAGAACACTTTCAAAAATTTGAAAGAGTGTTAGTAATTGACTTCTCCGTAGTGCAGTGAATTGATAACGGGTGCAAGTTAAAAATCTTATGTGTGCTTGGAATTCAAGTGCCAACACTCACTGACAGGTTTACTAACTAATGCATTTATAATAAATTACAAAGTTTTAATGTTATTGGAAATAAAATTTGAGTATTGCTTTAAAACTACTCTAATCACGAAAAAAAATCAATCTTACATAACTACAATGCGGGTTCGCACATTTCAAAGGCGACACAACTAAAAACATCCGATCTAGGATGGGGAGTTCTCGCTCATCCTCCGTATTATCCAGATATTGCTCCGTTAGATTTTAAGTTATTTCGGTCGTTAAGAGAAAATGTAACAGGAAAAATATTTCAAAACGATACAGATGTTTCCAAAAAGTTGAGACGAGTTTATTCTTAATTATACTAATTATTGTAATCCATTTTTTTAATCTATAGCAACCATGAGTAGCTAAAGATTCTTACGTTGCCTGAGCAGATGACAAAAAAATTGATTATTAATTAAATATAATCAAGAATTTTAATGAAACACACGAACGATGTTACGTTAGTAGTATATTATATTGAAATAATATGAAAGAAAAACAATATATATAAATTATTCGGATGCAATTATTTTGTCGAGGAGGTGTAAACTATGATAACGAATACAAGACTCTGTCTGGTAAAAGTTCATTACAATTTTTCTTTATAAGCATTTCCTGCTTTGTAAAACCAACGTTCGCTGTAAACAGAAGACTTCTTCTGACTTCTACTAAAAAGTCGAAAGAACTCAGCAATGTACTAAATCCCCCCCCCCCCCCCCCCCCCCTCCCCCCGTCATTGAACTGCAAAGGAGCTTCTAAGAATATTTTCGCAAAGAGCATGTAAGATTACTTGGGTAACAATTTACGTTGTGTAAGAGGTAATGATCCACCGTATATTTTTGTATGAAAAACATAGTCTGACGTAGAGCAGCTCACCAATCTTAAGACACATAATATCATCAGCGTTACTGAAAGTATCAAAAGACACAGAACCAAACTATCGTCGTTATGATTTTATACTACTCGTACTATACTAAAAGATAATACTTACCAAAGTTAGGGATACTTGACCAAGTTGACTTGTCTGGAAAATGCGGTAGAGTACCGGGTAAGCGACTCCGACCTTTCCCAATTTCCCATTCTCTACCCCAAGTCCATTTCCTAAATAGTCCTCTTCCATTCCTTTAAACTGCCAAGCCAGAATGCAATGCTCCTCATTGTTCCCAAAATTTCAACTGGTACCATAATGTCGGCAAAGAGGTTAGGCAAGCGTCACTTCTCGTTTTCGGCGCGGGCAAAAAGTGGGCTACGGATGAGGTCTCTGTCTACCTCTTATATGGGAAAAAGGCGTGATTCTATGTATGTATGTTAATACATTTTTATATGCTGATGTGATGGTGGGATGAAAGAATCTCTCTCCTAATTTTATAACGTAAAAGTCGTAAGAATCGACAAATAGAACTGTCAGGAAAATGTTATGGACTCCGAATGATGACAGAATAATCATCTTGAACATCCCAGACATAAATTATCGACATCAATGGCTACGAACAACGTGTAAAGAGTGATGTATCTAGTACTGCGACCGACAATCCGTCCGATAAGCGGATTGTTCGTGGCAAATCACCCTTAGGAAACTCTTCTTTGGACTTGGGAAATCGTTCGCTACTTGGGAGAGGCCCATGTCCATCAGTGGATATTTACACGTCGATGAAGAAGCAGTAGAAGAAGATATGCGTAAACCATTTTTCACTGATAAATGAATAAATGAATGATAATATGGTCTAGGCCTATTTTCGACCATGTCGACAACTTCCGAATACTGTCGGCAGCTGTCGACTAAGCAGGAGATACTATAATGCTTATTTTAGGACTGATGGTCAATTTTAACTTAACAGCTGTTAACTTAACTTTCACAGCTTCGCCGATTTTTTTTATTGAACTTCACTAGTGTTCGAGCAAACACAGTCTCATACACACTCACTCAGTTATTCTGCCGTGAAGCAGTAGTGTGCAAACATTACTGTGTTTCGGTTTGAAGGACACTGTGAGCCAGCGTAATTACTGGGCATATGAGACTTAAGAACTTATGTCTCAGGGTGATGGGCTCATTGTGGTGTCACACAGAATTTGTCTGGGTGATACAGCATTTGTTATGGGCAAACGTTGCACTTACCATCAGGTGAACGTTTTGCTCGTTTCAACACTTTGTCCAATAAAAAAAAACTCGTACAGTTTTACCTCGCCCGATGTAACACTCATGCCATAATATCGGAGGTACGAGTAGCTGATGGTGCATTCTTAGAGCTACTTGGACAACCACAATAGAACCAGACCCGAAAACAAACAATTAGCATTTTTGAGCAAATGTTGGCTCCGGCTAAGATTCGAACCCGGAACCTGCAGCAATGCAGTCTGCTTCTCTGACCACTAGGCCAAACTAGGTTAGGCATAAAATAGATTTGATACAAACGGTAGATCCTTAATACACAGTTTGTATGAAATGCTTTATATCGATAAGGCTCAGCCGTTGCGACTTTTATAGGCTTTTATTTTACTTAATTTATTTATTTTTATTTATTTAATCTTAATTGTAACACCTTAACCTAAGGAATACAATGGGCGGACTTAATGCCTAGAGGCATTCTCTGCCAGTCAACCCTGGGAGACTAGAAAAGTGATGGCAGGTGCAAATATATAAAAAAATGTGGAGTCTGGTGTAAGAATATAAATACTGTTGAATAATAATTATATAATAATATAAATAACCAATATATACACAAAATTAACATAGATAAATACATACATACAAATAATAAATATACTACACAAATAATACATATATAAACAAAATAATAGGTGAAAATAAAACATCAGTTTGCCTCCAAATAGTGTTTTCTAAGAAGTTTTTTGAAGGCGTTTTTGTTGGGTGCATTCCTGATAGCATCAGGAAGGGCGTTCCAGAGGAGTGTAGCCTGAACTGTGAAAGAAGAGTTGAAAAATCCAGTATGATGCTGTGGAATACTGATCTTTAGACTATTTGAAGAGCGAGGAATTCGATCATGAGTCGAATAAAGAAATTGGAAGTTATCTTTAAGATAAGACGGAGAATTGGGGTCGTGTAAAAGTGAGTAAAGTACTAATAAAATTCTGGAGCTTCGCCTTTGACGAATAGAGAGCCATTTAAGCTTTGAACGATAAGAGGATATGTGATCATACTTACGTAGTCCATAAATAAATCTTATAGAATTATTAAGAAGGCGCTCCAATTTTGTGAGAAGATTTTGTGAAAGATCTGGATAACACACATCTGCATAGTCGATAATGGGTAGAATAAGCGAATGAACCAGCATAAGCTTGGTTTTGAAAGGTAAAAAGTTTTTCAGACGATAAAGAGAACGCAGGGTGGCAACGACTGCACGGCTGATTTCAGCAACCTGTACTTCCCAGGTCATACTTTGGTCTATATGCAAGCTAAGGTTTTTCACGGAGCGGCAGAATGGGATCAAGGTCCCATTATAAACAATAGAAGAGAGGCTTTCGCGATCAACCTTAGCCAGCATTCTTGGACTTCCGACAACCATTGCTTTACATTTAGATGGGTTAACTGTAACGCCATATCTACGAGACCAGTCTTTGATGGCTTCCAGATTATCATTTAATTTTTGTACAGCACTGTTAAGATCATCAATATAAGATTGCACATAAAGCTGAAGATCATCTGCATACAGATGGTACGAGCAATTGAGAACAGAAGTGATAAAGTTTATAAATAAAGAAAACATAATACTCGTAGGTGACAGAATACCGCCTTGCGACACACCAGATTCGATGTAAGCCCATGCAGAGAAAAGTTGCCCTACGCGGACTGACTGCTGGCGACCACGAAGATATGATGAAAACCATTCCAAGACTGGAGTGGAGAATCTTAAATATGTAAGGAGGGAAAGAAGGATATCATGATCAACTGTGTTAAAAGCATTTGAAAAGTCAACAAGCACCACCACTGTCAGCTTTTGCTCATCCATGCCTTTCCTTATATCATCGGTGACTTTAACCAGCGCAGTAGTGGTGCTGTGACCAGGACGAAACCCCGATTGAAACACATTAAGGAGGTTATGTTTAGTTAGGAACACAGAGATTTGCTTATGAACACAGGCTTCTAGATCTTTTGAGAGGAATGGCAGAATTGAAATTGGACGATAATGGTTGGGTAGTGCGGGACTAGAAATTTTGGGAAGTGGTTGTACGAAAGCTTTTTTCCACAAAGTAGGATACTGACCTGAGTCCAAGGAATAATTTATAATGTGTGTAATAGCTGGAAGGAGACACTCAGGTATCATAGACACCATTAACTTACTAATCTCGTCACAACCTACAGCCTTAGATTTGATTGCTGACATTACTTTCTCAACTTCCTCCTGAGTTACAGGAGAAAATTGAAAATACGGAATAGGAAGAGGTTGCATTAAACCAATGGAAGCAATTGTTTGAGATCGGACGATAGGGTCCAAAGAAGGAATGGAAGCAAAGTGACGATTTATGTCATCTAAATTAAGAGAAGGACCACACATCAGCTGTGGAAGAGTTAGTAATATAATCGTGAATATAACGGCGTTTAGCATTGCGTACCATCTGATTGCATTTGTTTCTTAGTAATTTATATCTGGACCAATTCTCGTCGGAACGTTCTTTTTTAAATTTCTGGAAGGCCCGATCACGCCTAACCATTGCCACCCTTACGGCTCTAGTCATCCAATGAGCAGGAGGACGCTTCACTCTTACAGTATGTATAGGAGCATGCACATTATAGAGGCCAAGAACTGTTTTATTAAGAAAAGAGATTTTCTCATCAATGGTGTTAGCTGCCACCAATGAAGCAATTTCTGTATGAGCAGCGTCGCTTCTAAGCTTTTCAATGTTTAATTTCGAGAAATTGCGTAAATGCAGAATAGTGGAAATATGTTTAGGGGGTTTAAGTTTGTAGGATAAGTATATCAGGTCATGGCGTGAAAAACTCGGAGCATAAAGCTATCCGTGCGTAATTATATGCTCAGGAGAATCAGTAACAATTAAATCAATCCAGGAATCATCAGTGTCAATATTATGATGAGTTGCCTCTAAAGGGAGAATACAGAGATTGACTGATTCAATGATTGAACGAAGTTTTAGAGAGCGAGAGGTATTTCTCAATAAATCCGTATTGAAATCACCCATTATTATGTAGTGTGTGTAATCAGACCCAACAGTATCGAGGGCAGTTTCTAGAGTAGTGAAATATTCCACAGTAGGAGGACAGTACACTACCCCTAAAATCGCCTTAACACCCCTGACATCGATTTCTAAAAACTAAAACTCAGAAGAAGCAGAATAGGGGGAAGGAGAAGCTAAGACTATTTTGTAAGCAATGTTGGATCGTAGATATATAGCAACACCACCACCTTTTTTCTCGGTTCGATCATTGCGAATGAGAACAAAATCAGGTAGTGAATACATACATGACAAAATACTCGTAGGTGGCTTCAACCAGCTCTCCGATACCAAGATTGCATCTACGCAGTCTAGTGAAAAAGCTTCATCGAAGTAGGAAAAGTGGCTAGGAATACTTTGCGCATTAATATGACAAATATTAAGTGATTTATTAATCGGTGCAAAAATACGGCTTAGGTTATCACGTAAAGAAGGCAAAATGACATCCGAAGGATCATTACAAGAGGCAAACGATGTGTCCGAATCAGGTGCGGAGTAAAAAGAATCATCATCCGACATTACAGAACTTTAAATAATTTATGAATATGTAAATAAGAAAATATTAAAATAATAACAATAATATAAAATATAAATATATAACAAAAAAAAATCTGTATCTGTACACGAAGCACCAAAATACTTAATCATACATCATCCCATCAGTTGACTGTATTTATTCAGTAACACTAATCTAAAATTTATATTTACAATCACCAACACTAAAATAAAATTATAACTTAGTTTTAAACATTATAAGTACAGAAGGACATAAACCAAATCAATCTTGAAACTATCAAGCTACAAGCTAGCAACAAATTAAATTCAGTTTAATAATTCATAATAGAATTAGCCATAACTATTGCCACCTATTGTCATCTACATGGTCTTAAAATAAGTCTTATACGAACAATAAAACAAGAAGTAACTTAAAAAGATATGGGTAAAATCAATATAAAATAAAAAGAGAAAAGCTGTGATCTATAATGCATGAACGACCTTTATAAATGCGACGCAAAACTATTTGACAAGTGTCGTGTCATTTTGACAGAGCGTACTATAATGTTTGTTAATTTATCATTTGCATTACGAATAGCTACAAACAAAACAAAAGTATAACCTTATAAAAATATTTAACATATTTGAAAACAAATATGCTAGTAGTAGTAAAAAGTGATAATTATAAATTATTAGTACTTAGATTATAATATAAACCAAGTTACATAATAAGAAGAATTTATGAAAATGTAAACAATGAAAGTATTTTATATAAGTATAGAACCGACCTTCAATATAGCAATATATTAAAAACATAAAAACTTACAAATAATAGGCTGCTTTAGGAAATTGATAAATAAATACAACCGCCGAGATTTACTTTTTGAGAACAACACGCCGTACCCTCTTTTTATCATCGCTCAACGCTGCAGTAGCTCCCAGCTTACGTCGAGCCACCTCTTGCTGGCGGCTAGATTTTGAGTTACTCTGCTGTGATACAGGCTTACCGCTACTCTTTGAAGACAACTCAGGAACCAATGGAGAGCCAGTTGAGGGCTACTTTGTCACCAGAATATCAAAATCTTCTTCTGTGGAGATCCTAGCACGAGTACTATCTGGAAGCTTAATGTATACAGTGCCGTCGAGAGTCCACACATTTCTCATACCAAAATGCTTGCGGGCTTTATTGTAAATACTGTGGCGCATTTTAGTTAGGAACTCAGAAGTTGTATAAGAGGTACCTTTTAATTTGGCCTTGGCCTTCCAAACCGCTGACTTGGTACGGTGATCTCGAAAGTGGACTAGAACAGCTCTTACCCGATCACCACCTTGGGATCCCAGCCGATGACACCGTTTAAATGAAGAGCTGTTTATTTGTGAAAGTCCCATTTTGTCATGAATAATACCCACTACTTCATCTTCTATGTTAACTTCGTGGTTGTCTGGGATACCGTTGATTAGCAACACCTTTTGCCTCTGCCGCATATCTATTTCATCAATGGCGTTTTCACATCTCTTCACTTGAAGCTTTAGAAGACTTAACATGTTACTTACAAGGTCCTTAAATGCATAAAAGTCTTGACTGAGTTGTACCAGGGTGGGATTGGTGGGGACCAATGCAGCTTTTAAACGTTCTTCAAACTCAGCCATCTTCAGTGTCCAGTTAACCGCAAGCTCGGATGTTTTCAACATTGGTGGTGCTTGCCATAATTAGTGTTCAATGAGTTCTATAGTGTTTTAAGTGATATTTATAAGTAATGCTGAAGGGTGATGCAAGTAAGTATTTACAGCTTCTTTACATGGGAGTTATTATTGTATAAATCCATGCAAACACTTGTCTACAAACTGATTTTAATAAATTTAGACTCAATATTACTGTAGATTAATTTTAATTAAAAATTAAAAACGGAGCACACAAATCAGCTGTAACTTATTTGACACCTACCGCCAAAAAAAAAACTTAATGTACAAGTTTAATTTGTAATATTCATATTTAATCGAATATTCGGCAGATGAATCAAATATTCGACTACAGACGAATATGGAAAATGTGTCGCATAGTGACAGAAATCATTTTCAAATTGAAGAAGCAATATAAAATTAGAAAATACAAAATGTGAAGTTAAAAAAAATATAGAACGATAGACATGTACATCACCATCATCATTTCAGCCGATTGCTAAATGCTGAAATTTTAAAATAATATTACTAAATGTTTGAGTAGATTTTAATGACATGTAACTTTGAAATAGTTTTCACCCAGTTTAACACGAAGCAATATGTAACTTGCGGTGGTAGCCATATAATTAAGGACAGTTAGTACCGAACTTAATATTGTCTATAATATTGTTGATGTTTACAGGAATAAAATATTTAAATAGCTATTTATCTGTATGAACAGCTTAAACATTATACATTAAATATACTTCAATTTCTAAATAATTTCGGAAATTAATAAAAAACAAATGGATAGTAAAAATATCTACATAGTGCCCACATAGTGGGTTCTAAAAACAAAATAAAAAATATCGTGTTTAACGTCATAATTAAGCTTATTAAGATTAGCTTATTGTGGCATCCATACTAATATTATAAATGCGAAAGTAACTCTTTCTGTACCTGTGTTTGTTTTTTCTCAACCCTTGAATCGATCTTTTGGAAAATCAGCACAGATCTGAACCTGGAGACGGACGTAGGATACTTATTATGCCGCAAAAGTTATAAAGTTCACACGGTATTTTCAAAAACCTAAATCCAAGCTGACGTAGTCGCGGGCTTCTATTAGTTATTAATAAAAATATAAAGCGCCGATATCAAAGATCCATAGTACCATAGAACTACCAGAAACGATACCCGGTAGCTAAAACCATACCCCGCCAAGATTCGATAATAATTTAACATGAAGATCAAAAATAGCCATGTAAGAGATCTAACAGATTAAAAAAGATATTTTGATGTTAGTAGTGAGAGTCTCCGTAAAAAGCATTAGACGTATTATATTTACCCTCGTGAAATTCTTTCAATATATTGGAGATCAAAACTAGCATTCGCCCATAAATATGGCGGTTTGTGAGAATCTGTTTTATTACGACGAAACAAAGAGAGATTTAATGTTTGCCAATAGAAAATCACATGGAAGACTGTCACAAAATAATAGATCCTCTGTACAAATAAAAGGTCGACAAACATTAAACAGGAAAGTTACGGGATTTCGAAATTGTAAGGAAAATTTATAAGGAAATGTGGAAGTATTAGATAGAAAATGTAATACTAAAGTAGTGAATAATTTACTTGTACTTTGAAATTTCAAACAACACGACGATCCCAAAACGTGCCTTAAAATAAATAAAGTGTGGTTTTTAGACTAGCCGTTATTTAGTAGCGATCTAAAGCTTACTGAGAATTTGTGTGTATCCGTTGTTTATAAACTACTGAAAATATCAAATAGTGCATAAAAATACAGTAGTGTAAAAAATACTCGACGTAGTATTTTAAGATAATTTTAGTAATTTTAAGTAAAATATGTCAAAAATTTTATTAAATTAAATTTTAATAGATTTTCAGTGAAGTCGATTAATTCACTTATTGGCTATTCAGTTTTCTATAGTACTTAATCTATATTTTCAATATTAAGGCGTCTCTTTAGTTTTCGATAGCAAATCTTTCACAATAAATTATTTCAGTTATTAGTTAAGAATGCAGAAAGCTGCTTAACCCCACAATGTCCTGTCGTCTTATAGATTTTAGATTTTATTTATTTATTATCCATGAAAACCTTTATTGCGATAACATTTATACTTATAACTAATATATATAATATAATTATTAAATTTATACTTATATTATAATATTTAGTTTTTCATACATAATTTCGTAAATCTTTAAACTAAAGGCGTTAAATTTAATTTAATTTAATGCCCAAATTTATATTTCTTAAAATATCTAAAAGTATTCTTATTTATTAGAAATTTTAAATCTAGGTCTTTGTGGTTTATATATATATACGAGTATATAGGTATATCATGTAATACGCTTCAACTTAATGTTCTCTCCCAAGAGAATGACCTTTAATCCGCTGCAAATCTAGCAATAACAGGATAGTTGCAGTAAATTACTTTTACCTTCTGTGTAATGTTAAGCTCTATGTGAGCAAGAGAAAATGTATATAATAAATACTTTAACGAAGTTTTTAAACGTAATACAAGTCTGAAATATTCCTCGTTATCATTAGAGAAAATTTATTTCTTAAATATAATGTAAATGTAAAGTAGAGTGATTAGTTTACACTATTATACTTGTTTTTAAGTTATAACACAGTAAAATAAATACCAATAAAGTGCAAGGGGTTTTACTAATTGCTTTACTAAGCTTCTCAAGAAGAGCAAGAAGCAACACAGTAACTAAGATTCGTTAAAAAACCGTTGTTTACGGGTTAGTAATTGATATGTATTCATTGTGGTTTTTTGTTAACTACACTCGGCGTCAAAAAAATCGCACATCCGAAAAAAATAATTTAAATACTATTTTAACACAACAGGCCAATGGCAATGTTGTGGTTTGAGGGTATCATTCGAAAGGTAATTTCATTAGCTTTCAGGAAATTTAATTGAATTTTACTTTTATAACGAGACGAAAGAGAAATTAAACAAAAAGACAGGGTATGTACAAATTTGCAAATTAATAATTTAAAAAAAAACTTAATAAATACAAAAAAAGTTCTTAAAACCTAGTGTTACCCCCCCCCCCCCCCCTTGCCTTGATAAAGGCTTCCATGCGATCTTTCATGGACCTTACAAGGATCGCAACAGCCTCTTGGGGTATTTGTTCCCACTCTTCAAGTACCGCATCTTGGAGCTCTTGAAGAGTGGCTGGAGCTGGATCTCGAGCTCGCACGCGCCGTTTTAGGTCATCCCAGAGATGTTCTATGGGGTTAAGGTCTGGACTTCGTGCTGGCCAATGCATAACAGGGATATCGACCTCCTGTAAATAATCCCGTACAATAGCCGCGGTGTGGCAACGAGCATTATCATGCATTAACATGAATCCATCACTGACATAACCAGCATACGGGACCACATGTTCCTCCAGGATTTCAGTAATGTACCGACCAGCATTTAATGACCCTTACCCACGGCCACCCCGAGTCCGGGAAACGCACACAAGTTCCGTTTTCCCGTCGACGGAAATGCCGCCCTAAAACATACACGAGCCACCCCCGTATTCGACGGATTCTTCGAAGCAGGGTTGTGTGAACCTCTCCCCCTGTCTTCTGTAGACCCTTCTACGTCTGTCATTGCAGAAGAGACAGACCCTCGTCTCATCAGAGAAGAGTACGGTCCGCCACTGTTCTAGAGTCCACTCGCAATGATTGCGAGCAAACTCTAGGCGATCTCTGCGATGCTGTGTAGTAAGTTTTGGACCTTTAGCAGGTGTATGGGCTGTTAAACTCTTTTCGTGTAACCTTCTTCTTATCGTAGAAACACTCACAGATGTTCTCCGAGTTGATCGAAGCTGTTGTTGCAACTCAACAGCATTTGTAAAACGGTTTCGTAAAGATGTCGTAACGATGAAACGGTCATCTCTTTCTGATGTGCACCGTTTTCTTCCTGATCCCGGTTTTCTAACATAACCACCAGTCTGCTGAAAACGTTGGAACACCCGTCGAACTGAAAAACGGGACAGGTTCAACTGTCGAGCAACGTCACACTGCCGCATCCCCGACTGCAATAGGGCAATCACTTGAGCGGCTTCTTCAGAGCTGGTGTCGATCTTTACTTGTTCTTACTTGAGTTACATGTTCACGTGTGTTCACTGCCAGATCGACCCTTTTATACCCTTTTTAGGTGGTGTAACTAGCGTCCTTACTAACGAGCATTTGACAGTGTTTATTTTTGAAGCTCTATAATGATAAATGTTTTAATGATTTCATGATTTTTTTATTAATAATGTAAAGCTATTCAAATACCCATTTCAAACATACCAATATTTATATAAATATAATTCGTTTCTAGCCATTACAGCCATTTTTCGCGCAAACTCAGAGAGGTGCGATTTTTGTGACGCTGAGTGTATTAATAAATAAACTATCTCATCATGACGTTATTGCCTATTATTCTCATATTTCGTCACACATATTGTACTTGTAATGTTTAATAATAATTAATTGTTCACAGGAGTTCAATTGAAATAAATGTTTTATTAAAGCAATTTATTTAATAAAATATGATGTTGCATGTTTGCAAATAAATTTGTGACATTAATCAAAAATACATTTTAAGAGCATAATTATTAATATCATCAGCATTTAAGCCGATGCAAAGCAAATCAATCATGCTTGACATAGGCCTCACATTAGGCAGGCGGATTGGCAATCGTACTATCAGACGTCTTGCAACTTACGCACCAGTTACCAATTCCGGTATTTTAGAGTTATATGGTATACAGTCATTCGACAAGCTTTCATAATGCCGCTGAGAAATGTTTTGTAACAAAAACAAAGACATTCTTTCGTCACCCTCCCGCATCCAGGGGATCTACTACGAAATTCGACTTCCGTAGCAGGCGGATGCGGGAGGGTACTAAGTTTCGGATCGATCGAAGCAACGACGGACATCAAACCCAATTTCTTCAGACGGTCTTCTTTAAGATCCATAGGCATCCAAAAGAATGAATATCACTCTTCACTGGAGTGATACCGTAGTAGGTAACGTGCGATCCGTCAGCCGAAACTTCGTATTTCGATTTTCGTAGCGATTGTCCGTGTTCTCACTGACACTTAGGAGACAAAAAATCTATTCCACAGTACAACACCTAGTTGTACTGTGGAATAGATTTTTTGTATATAAACCAAAAGATATCCCCGGGGAAAATGGGCGTCGTTTACAATGATTAAATACGTTTAACTGTCTTTTTCATAAATTGTCGTGTATCATTACTGGCAAGGCAATTTATCATACATACTTAAATTTATATCTCTTCAATATCTTTTAAAGCAATCAGTATTCATCCCTTTACGAATAATAGTTAATGGAAAAATCTTGTCATATTAACTTTACAATGTATCTCATTTGCATGTAACTGAAGGGTACTTTGCTTTCGATATGTTTTGTTTGATCTGATTTACTTTATTTTGTCATATGTTTTGGATCTTTCAAATAGATTCAAATTTAATTATTATTTTGAATAATTTAATCTTATTCCAAAGAGAAAACAGGTAACTAAAGTAATAATACAACGTGCATATTATATGTTGCGTTTAAGATTAGTTGCCCATTCAATCTAATAAGTAGAAGACTTAGTCAAAAATATATATACATATTAAGAAAATGTGTAACACTATTTTGAGGTCGTACATAGATTTTTTTATGATTTGTGGTTGAGTGTGGGTACATCTACTAGTTAATTGTTCACACAGTACGCTTTTTACATAACAGAATTTAATTAAACAAATGTCTCTTAACAAAATATCGAGAATTACTCAAAGTAAAGGGCAAACATGTAACACAACTTATTTCAAAACTTATAGAAGTAAACAGCTCGATTAAGTGTCAAGTATAATAATAAAAGTTAGTGATGAGACTAACTTTTATTATTTTATAATAATAAAAGATTAGATAATAATAAAAGAAGTTAATCGTTCACCTGCTGCTAAATCAGACAGACCTTTTCATTGGAAGGTGTTGTGTAGCACTGCAGTGCGCTAGTCAACATGCTACTTCGGTTATTAAGTGATGGTCTTCCGTGAAGGTAAGCGCCCGGAGAAGGTATCCTCAGTGCATATTAATGGTGCGTTGGTTCGGACTGTGAAGCTGTTCAAATACTTGGGCCATATATCATCGGAGAACCTCGCTTGCGCGTCGCTTTGGTAAGTGCTCTGTGAATGTTAAAATTACGCTGTTTAAAGCCTATTGTATTAGCTATAACACTGGACAACTCTGGATTAATTACACCAAAACAATGCTACTACACAGCATCTTCATCTCAAACACTAGGCCTTTTAAAAATTGTAACATTTATTAAAAAATAGGTTTCTTTTCGATTCCTCTTGTTTCTTTTACGCTCGATCCCAATATCAAATCTTCAATCTGGGATCGGAATAAATCCAAGATTAAATTCAATCTGCCAGCTGATCTCCTATTGCGTCCCAATAATGTAATCTAAAAACTCTATCCGTTCGACGACAGATTGCAGATCGATCTTTTCTCACGTCATTTTTAATTACGTAATGTTTACTGGGAGATCGTAGAATAAAAACATAAAGGTTTGATGTTTTATTCGGTTGGTAAGAAAGTATTGCGAAATGATCCCATTTCCAAATAAACATAACATTATTTTATTATAGTCTCCTCCTCTTTATTTGCAACTACTGTCCAGCGTTCTTGTAAACTGTGAATGCCGAATATATACCACCGACCTCTAGGTTTTGTATTAAAACAGTTCAACGTATTTTGTGTAAAGGATTAATCAGCAATTTTCATTGCGATATTTTTGAATGATGAACTACATCACTTTTGAACACACTGCAGATCTTAAGACCGTTCTTTAGATTCATATTGACTAATACTGTCTGGTCGTAAATGAGAGACTTATCTTTGAAATTGCAGTTTCTAGGACATTATGTTCTAGAAACTTTCGTCTCGTGCACTTTATTTTTGGCGGTGAGCAACTGCAAATATCCAATTGTATCCAGGAAGCTAGCGGAGAACAACATGCCAGCAGAATATGCAGAACTACTTAGACATTGCCTTACATCTGGCTATCTATTGTGGAAGGAACAGTACTACAAGCAAGTAGATGGCGTGGCGATGGGCTCTCCAGTATCTCCCATTGTCGCCGACATTTTCATGGAAGACTTTGAGGAGAAAGCCCTCCGTACTTCTCCAGTAAAACCAAGATTCTACAAGCGGTATGTAGATGATACTTTCACAATTTTACGATCGCATAAAGTAACTGCATTTCTAGACCACCTTAACTCCCTAAACTCTAAAATTCAATTTACAATGGAGTTAGAGGCAAATAACTCTTTAGCTTTTCTGGATGTTTTAGTAATTCGGAATCCTAATAACACCTTGTGTCACACTGTGTATAGAAAAAAGACCCATACAAATAGGTATTTAAATGGTGAATCTCACCACCATCCTTCACAGTTAGCTACCGTGGGTAAATCTTTGTTTCAGAGAGCACAAGGGATCTGTGACAGTAAACACCTGGCCGCCGAGCTTCAGCATGTCAAGCAAGTTTTGCAAGACAACAAGCTTCGGGTTCCGCGCCTTCGTCGCAGTGACCGAGTGAAGCCGGCCACATTCGAGCGTGTACCTGCTGTTCTTCCATATGTCAGAGGAGTCACGGACAAGATTGGCTATATCTTGAAGCGAGCTTCTATAAGAACATTTTTCAAGCCGCCGAAGAAGATAAGTCAGTTTTTACCATCTGTCAAGTGTAACATCCCTCTACAAGATGCAGGAGTATACAAGCTGGATTGTGAATGTGGTCTCTCTTATATAGGGCAAACTAAAAGATCCATTAAAACCCGCGTTAAAGAACACATAGCTGATGTGAAGCATCGACGCTCTAGGAAGTCTGCAGTCTGTGACCATGTTCTGGATCATCCCAACCATTACATCAGATTTGATAGACCACAAATCCTCGCAAAAGAACACCGATTCCTACCAAGGATGATTCGCGAGGCTATTGAAATTAAAAAACATGCTAATTTCAATAGGGAAGATGGTTGGGTAGTACCACCGGCTTGGGATCCTATTATTAATAAAATTAAATCAAAAACCAAGCATACCACTGCAAGGCTTCAAGACACAGTAAGCTCTTTCTGCGTAGATCGGACTACAAATAATAATTAAAAGCTGAAGGTACTCCGGGTTAACTATGACATCGGGACAACTGTCACCTCAGTCCCCCCGTGACCATGGGTGCTGTAAACCGTCCGAAACGTCGGGTAAAAATAGTTCAAAATTAAACGCGATAAAACACTTTTTTATATATATAAAACGATGCCCCACAGTATGATTTCTCTTTTCCTGTGTCGTGGGTACGTTTTACTAACATAAATTCCACACGCACAAACCACTCAGACCCGGAACAACTATCTGTAGGCCATTCAAATATTTGTCTCAGAAGCCAAGGGCTTAGCCACTGCGCCAACCGAGTCGACATAAAATTACATTATATTAAAAATGCGATAGCACCAAATCACTGGCAACGTAACTAGAGAATGTAGAAGTAGCCATTATTATTTTTAAAACTTTAATATGTATGTATTAATGAGTAGCGACCTTTTATAAATGGATAAAATATTTAGGATGTTGGTACAATTCACGAGTCTGTTATTAAAATACTTTAAATAAGAAATGTAATTAGGATTCGATCTCAGATAGGTAAAATTGTATTCAGAACGCATACTCGGATCAGGCGTCAGTCTAAGATCCATTATGCGATCTCAATACATTTTTACGTCAAAGCGTGATTGAAAATCTAAGCAATGCATATAACCAAAATGCGAATGTAATATTTTTTGTACGAAGACTTTTCGAATTTTGAATTACGGATAATCTAAAAATAATAATCGGACCAAAATTAATAATTAAAAGCTGAAGGTACCCCGAATCAACTATGACATCGGGACATCTGAAACCTCAGTCCACCCCTTGACCATGTGTTCTGTAAAGCACTCGAAACGTCGGGTTATAAATAGTTTAAAAGCTTAAAAATTAAAGGCGATAAAATCCGTAAAATGAGTTTATATATTAGCTATATATAGTATTAACTTAAATAATTGTTGATGTTGATAAATAAAAAAAGTTATTTTTTACTGACTATAAAAACACGATTTAGATTTTAATTAACGAACTACATATAAGGCGCAACGAAATAACCAATTTGGTCTAACATCAATTAAAATAATACCATTTTAGTACAACAATCATAAGACATAAGATATAGTCGTAGAAGTAAAATCAAATTAAATTTCCATATCGGTCTATTTGGGCGAAGGTGGTGGCAAAGAGGTGGATTTGCCCCCTCAACAAGAAACTGAGTACTTTCATTCCTTAATTCAAGCAGTTTTAAATAAAATTTGATATTCATTATTCTTATAAACAAATTTATTATGTTATAGTTTCATCAAAATAGAAAAACTCGCTGTTATTTTCAACTTTTGGAAGTGGTGGTAAACTTGCAGAGTTTTGTTACATAAAATATGTTTATTTATATATTCTACATAGATACAAGTTGAGCTGATAAGACAATGATAAAAATTGTGACTTCGATGAATGTGCATAAATCTTTCATTTAAGCTATGCGTTGCCACAGCTTCATATTTTTACTGCTACATCACCATCATAAGGCATTAAATAGTCCAAGAGCACATTTCAAATAAAGGCCTCTCCCAGAAACGGAGAGGGGCGTAATCATTACACTCGAATGTTTTACTCGCTTACACGCGCATGTACGATACCAATAAGAGCCTCCTCCTCCTATCCTATCACCAAAGACGGTGATGATGCCCTTCTGGCTGATTTTCGACATCAACAACTTCCGAGTACTGTTGGAAGTTATCAACTGCGCAGGAGATATTATAGTGCTTACTAGTGTTCGCGCAAACATAGATGCACTCACACACTAGAGCACGATCAGCCTAAGAATAAATATGGGCTGTGCTGAAAATAACGATTTATATTTTTTTTTATTACACTTAGAGGATGATTTTTTCATCAGTTTTTATTCAATTATATTAACTTTGTTTTTGCTCCTTAAGTGATAAGTAACCATATAATTTGCAGTAAATAAAGACCTCTTTTTTTTTCTTTTTTTCTTACTAACCTACCCGCGTCCGGTGTACCGCTCATGTGATTAGATGAGAGGTAGGCTATGATGTGGTATCAAACAAGCCCGAAAACCAACAATTTGTGTTTTTGCACAAACGTAACCCAAGACCCGCGGTGAAGAAGTTAGATAATCTGACCATTAGTTAACGCGATCGACAAACGGTACAGTCATGACAGCATGGTGCTCTCACATTTATCGAGAACATTATTCAGGCAATATAATACTCGATTCGAGTTCAACAGGATACGACCAAGTAGCCGATTTTCTGATGCTGTCACCACAAGGCATACAAATTAAAGAAAGCATAGAAACAAGGCATAGAAATTTTTATTAATTTAAATAAAACTATTTTTACGGATTTTATTGCGTTTAATTTAGAACTATTTTAACCCGACGTTTCGGGCGCATGGCCATGACCATGGCCATGACCATGGGTGCTGTAAGTATTGTAGTTCCAAATTAAACGCGATAAAATCCGTAAAAATAGTTTTATTTAAATTAATAAAAATTTCTAATTGATTTACGTGTCTTATCATTATCAATTTTATTAAAGCCTAAAAAGAAGCCTTTAAATTTGAAAATGTTTGGTTTTTACTGAAGAGTTTGCCTTACTTCTAGTTCGGAGGTTTTTTCGAATTTCCAATATCTGTAGTAGCTCTCAATATTATTTTTTTTACCTAGAAGATTTCACTAATTAAAATGTTACAGCAAAGTAAGTATTTACTGTTACTGATTACACTTGACTTTATGATATTTTTAAAATAAATATCATAGAAAATGTATGTTTAATTTCGGTACTAAAATTAAATTGAAGGAATGAAAAAAAGTAAGTATCTATATATTAATACGTGAAGAGAAAACTTTGTACCCCTATTTAAGCATATTGCGCTCACGGAGGCGTGTGAGATTTAGCTTAGTATAAGTTTGTATGAAGAAGAAGCGGGGAAACTAAAATTAATACATGTGTTACAATTACATTGAATTGAATATAATAATATATTGGTTATTTAAGTTCTTCTGTTCTATCCTTTATTTAGGTTCGTACTGCCAATGTCGAACACATACTTATCAGTGGTCAAACGGTCGCATAGAGTCGCAAGAGATTGTCGCCAATGAATTTGAAATTTCGCTAACCAATTATTACCTAAATCTTTATAAAGTACAAAATTTTATGAATTAGAATTTCGACTTCTGATAGGCACCTAGTTTTAATTAATCGATGCCATATTCAACGTTATCACTTACAAGGAATACATATAAGAACATATGTAAAGACATGGAGTAACATAAAGTAGATTAAACAAAACTCTACTCTAGTATATCAATAGCTTAAACATTTATCTGTGGATGTAAAAAACCTAAATTAAATAAGAATAGCAGAACTTAACACTTTACAGGTTAGTCGCCTAGTTCAGGCATCAGTCTCCCACATTACCTTGAGCCTAAATTTTGTAATCATTTTGTAAATTGAATGTGGTGAGAAATAAATTATTATTATATATTAAATTACTTTATGAGCTAATATATAAATTTACAAGTCGATCATTTTACCAAATTAACCAAAATAAAAAAAAAAACTGATTATCAGCTCCCAAAAGAAATTTTCAATTAGCATTGTATTGTAATTAGTATTTTAATGGTGGTAGGATTCCTGTGCAGGAATCCGTCTAGATAGGTACCACCGCAGGGCCAGTTGTTTTGACGTCAAGTAGGAGTGTACTGTGTTTCGGTCTAAAGGGCACTGAGAGCTAGTATTACGAGTATGATATAATGATGCTAGTATGATGATATAACTTTAGAATTGATGACACTGATACATCGTACACTCCTGCCGTTTGTGATCGGTGTCTTAGAGTATTTCACAAGATAACCAACGTGTCATAACGTTGGTTATCTTACGGATTCAAAAAGTGTTGGGTTGCACTCCCGTGTTACAATCATACTCATACCCCATGTCTTAGTACTTCAGCGCTATGATACAAAGATATTATTTCACTAGCTTCTTAGTGGCTTGCTGCCTTTTTGGGTTTACGTTGATGGTGTTTTAGTTAACAACAATTACTAAAATCGATATTGATCATACTCGTATTGTACATTATGAGGAGACGCCATCCGTGTGATAATCGCATAGATGCTTACTGATGTATTCGGTACTGTCTCGTGGCGGTTATGTGGGTGAGCCGCGTCTGAGTCGATGTGACTTAAGGTTCTGGTTGACGGAGGGTATAGATGTCTGCTGGAATTGTATGGAGGCCACTGTGAAGGCGTTTGCCCGACGATAGCAGTATTATGCAAGTTGTGTTCTGCGAAATAACACTCTCAGTAACTTTCCCACCTATGAATGATTAATGGAAACTGGTTGATGGGTGAGACAAACTCGATCGAAATACACAATTCTTAACGTCAGTTACTCATATTCTACCTGATGCCTAACCTGCCTGACGGCTGAATTATTATTATAAAAAGGCTCTATGTATAATTGCAATTGTTGGTAGAGCATTATACGTCGACCTAATGAGAATGGTATGCTATAAACGTAACACTTACATTACGTCTGCAGTTGCAACAATCTGGCAATATAATGGTACGTATGGAGGAAATGTTTGTTGAGCCAGAGTGCTTGTGGTTATTCGACGTGTGCCTAAACCGTCCGGCGTATAATTACTTAGTATGGTTTTAGCTGTATATTTTAAGGTGTCAACACGCATAGAAATGCGAGACTTCGGTCGATGTTTGTGCTTACGTACTACCAAGGGGCCAAGTCTTCTTTCTGCTGGTACGCCAATTTTGCTGTGAACTACAATCCTTTCCCCATCTTCACGTCCCTCTTCGGGAAGAGCGCATTGTGTGGGCCGGGCTACTTTACAAACACAACGTAAATAGAGGCCCTACCTAGACAATCGCATTTTATAAAAAAAATATTACAGCCAGCATAAAAGATAATTTATATTAATAGAGGAAAATTTAATATGATCCAAAGGAAAGATCGTGTAAGCTTTCTAGTCACAATTTTTTTTAATATTTATATGCGATAGTCAAGTTTTCGTCGAAGTTTTCCATTTGAATACGGGATGGAAAATGTTATTTCGTCGGAACTCTTCACTGTGGAATTAGAAAATATCTTCAAGGTACCTACTAGACTGGAAATGGCACGGTAGATCATGTACAAGACGAATGATGGCGTAATGACTTTAGTGTAATACATACTATTACAAAGATTTTTACTGTACGTTAGCACTGATTAAAACAATAGTTCATTATTGCGATATATTTAAATAAATAAATAAAGGTAATTATTAAAGCTGTAGGCAACTTCTATTTGGAAATTGCCTTTTTTGTTCGTTTATTTGCTTCTGCTTTTTTATAAAGCTTTATTTGTCTGTAGTATTTTCCAGAATTTAAATAATTCGATATGAAGCATTTGATTATTCATATATAACATAAAATTAAATATCATCATGAAACTATAAATTCAATATTTCGTGCAAATTCTCAATCAAAAGCTATCGCATGGAGCATTATAAAATACGAAAATGAGGTTTTCAGTATCTGAAAAAATATAATGGACTTTATATTGTTACAATGAATAAACTTCGTAGTGCTAATAATATCCTAATCGATCTATTTGAACACTGCCATGCAAAATACAAAAATACACAAGCAGGAGTTGTCATCTGCGTAAGATATTTTATAGTGCCGTAAAGACAAGAAACTCAAATAACCTTTAAGACTACGACATCATAGTTACACTTTTTTTAAAGGTTCCAACCGGAGACGTCTCGTTTTCATGCGACTGTTAACATCGGCCCAGTCGAATTTTAGCGTAAGGAATCCAATCCAGTAGATATCCACTAGATATTTCGTTAGAATATGGCTCCCATTCATCTTCACCTTCCCGTTACTGATTTAATGCTTATACAATTAGATTGAAGAAAAGGTCAGAACGATGTGTGTTATATTAGAGACACAGGTAGACTGACAATACATCTAGACCTAAAATTTGTGTATTGCATAAATAATGGCTTAAAACAAAATTCCAAACACGGACTCATTAAGTTATCATATAAGCAATCTTTGCTATAGTGGACGTAACGAAAATAATAGTAAAGTAAAAAAAGTAAAGTTTCAGCCTATAAATGTCCCACTACTGAGCACAGGCCTCCTCTCATTTCTAAGAGGGTTTTGGAGGTAGAAAGAATCCGCCACGCTGCTCCAATGCGGGTTGGCGGACTTCACATGTCTTCGAAATATTTTTAATTTCTCAGACATGCAGGTTTCCTCACGATGTTTTCCTTCACCGCCGAGCACGTGGTAAGTCAGCACTTAAAATTGCAATTAACAATTTTAGTGGTGCCGGCACCGGGAATCGAACCCAGGTCTCTCGCGTACTATGAAACTAAAAGCGAGCGCCTAACCCCTGAGCTACCACGGCTGTAAAGAAAATAATATGATTTATTATTTATTTTAAGTCTATTTCATTTTTTTTTTGAAGTATCACTGATTTGTGATTTAAGATTCACTGGTGGTAAGATTCTTATGCAGGAATCCGTCGATTGCTTGATTAAATTAAAAAAAACATTGTATCTTACCACAGCCATAGTCTGCACACCGACGGGTACCATATTGAGAGCTTTGATATTGAAAGGAATTTGAGCACGTTGAAGAAAAAAAAGAACGAGTTTTTGATTCTCAGCATTCATACTTTCCCATGGTAAACTATAAACTGCATCAATAATATTTTCACTCTGTAAATGATATTCGTTATAATAGCATTAGTGTATAGTAGAAAAATTATATATTTATGATAATGATGATTAAATTAATTTTCACAATGTCCTGTCAAAGATCTCCGAGGCTAATTGCAATTTGCTATTAATACCTAAAAACCTTTTCAGTTTTTTTCTACAAATGGTTGCATTTCATACACCTGCATCTGAAATAGTTTAATTAGTATGCGGCATAGATTTTGTAACAAGATTACATTGCTGTTACTAGCTAGGTTTTTTCACGTACAATAGTTTCACTAATAGAGCAATTTAAATTACCTAAAAAAAAGTGTGCGGTCCCATCAGTGTCGTAAAAGTCGACTCACAGAAATGCGAATAAAATTTAATGGCCTCCGGTTGATGGCGGAATAACCATCTCAGTTATGGGACAGGCAGTAGCATCTAGGGTGCGAAGTGGCTGGCACTGTATTCGCCAATCATCCTGCCGAGCGTGGCGATAATGGCATATCCTTTAAACTAGGGAGAGGTCTATGTCCAGTACTGGATTTTTACAGACTGTTGAAGAAGAAGAAGAGGAAGAAATACGACCGTTACACAAAAACAACCTACAAATTTAGTGTAATAGATTAATCATACAAAGACCAGACATTTAATTTTCATGTTGCAATATACACCTCATCTATGAAAACCACATTTAAATTTTAATTAACCTTTAGTAAAATAAAGGTATGAAAGATTACATTTGTTTATAACAAGTTCAAGAAGAGTAAAAAGACTAATGGCATTTTTAAATAATATAATAAAGGAAAGTAAGTTAATTTACGAACTTTCCTTCATTATAATGGATTTCAGCAAAGTAATGCCTAATTGTATTAACTAATTAATATAAGTAAATTACAGAACCTCAAAACCTACCTATTTAAAAAAAAACTACTAGTAATTCTTATGGTATACTGAGTGTTAGTTGCAATCATCATCAATCATCATTTGAGGGTATAATGCGGTTTTTTTCATACGTTTTGAAACTTAACGTTTTATTAGAAGTGAGAAAAAGAGCAAGCGGCTCCCCTGATGGAAAGTTCCACTGCCTATGAAAATCCCTAATAGCAGATGAACTTTCACTTTAACTTAGTTATAAACGGCATTTAACTTTGTTATAAATTAAAATAACTTGCCATTGAATTCATAATCTCAAAAACTACCGACACCTGTATTAATTGCTGAAATAGGACCACTGTCATTATACCATATTTTAGCATTGCCTCTGTATTCTGAAATGTGATAAAATTTTAATGCATTATTATTACACTTTTATTACTAATACTGCTTAAGGAAAATATTATCCGTTATTACCAATTTGGCGCATTCGCATAACAGTATACATTCACTTATTTGTTGGAATGCGTAATATAAACATAAGGTGGGACCAAAAACTTTTGTTAACTTTGTCATAAAACTGTAAAGGAAAATAACTAGAAAGTTTTATTTTGCTTTTATAATGAGTGTTATTTATTTTGACTTGTAATATTTCGCATTTCAGTGTAATAAAGAGACGGATTCGTTTTTAATACTAGGCATTTCTTTTATTACATGAAATATTTCTCAAATGTTTTAGTTTCCAAAGTTTTCATTGAGCGATTGATAAATGATCGTTGTATTTGTGTCGAATTAATAAAATACGAAGGATTTTGATAATACAAACTTTATAATCATGCGATGATGATTTATATTTTCTTTAAGGAATTCATTTATTAAAACGGATTCTTCTTTTGTATAACTATCATATACCAGATGCCGTACAGTAAGAACTTCAGTTCTTTTATTTCGTGCAGGAAAATTTTTCAAATTATGTTCAAGAATTTTTAAGTGACCCCAAACATGAAATACCATTAATGATATAAACAACTCGTTAATACACATTATAGACGTGTTAATAAGTGAAAAGAAACAATTAAATATAAGGACGAAGATGTAACCGGTAAGATTTGTTGTTGTATTAAAAGGTAACTTGTAATAAATTGAACTTTCAAATTCAAGGGTCTCATTAGGAGATTCATTTCTAATGAATAATCCAGCTCTTGCATTGTTAATCAAAGGCGTGACGTTAAATAAAATAAGACCAATGTACATCTGGTAATGCAAAAATTTAGTAAAGTAGGAAGAAATCGTGTGAATTTTCGTAAACATCTGAAAAAGAGAGTAATTTTATTATATATGTCAAAGAAGATTACAGAGATATAATTTTAGCGAATCAAACGAACTTTTTTTTCGAATTCAGATTTATCCTTGTAGTGATATAGGTGTATACTTTCTACGAAGTCGACTATTAGTTGTCGATAACTATTCATCCAGGGCAAGGTTATTCGTAACTGTAAGAATTTTTCAGAAAATTATTTACTATTTAATTTCTAAATTATTGGAAATTTCTTTTGCCTTGTTATTTAAAGATTTTTAGATAAAATTCCTGTAAAAAATTAAATCTTTAAAATCAAACTACGTTTTCTTGATTTTTAATATGTTGTTATGGGTGCACATATCTACGAGTATAAAGGGTAACCTAAAGTCGGCATGCGCCTAAACTCGGCCCCTTAATACGTTTTAGTTGATAGCTAGGATTCATACAAGAAGGCTTAAGTTTATGGCGACAATTACATATCTATACCCTATTATTTTTGATCGTACAAAATTATGACGCGGTTTGTTATTAAAAAATTAATAAAATGCCCGTGGAGTTAGAATACGATTATGCTGCGGCTACGGTAGCCATGGATACATTCTTACAAGATTCATAGAATTTTTGCGAGAGTGTACTCAAAAATTGGATAAATCGAAATAAGTGCCAAAACATTTAACTAATAAACAGCTGTTATTATTTTATAATGCATGTTATGGAGATTTAGATAAGACTAAGACTTGCATAGAAAAATATTATACATTCCGAAGAAACGCACCAGAATTTTTTGAAGGCGTGTCGTAAATTCTGATGATATGAAGCCCAGTGTCGAAGCTTTAGAGTTCTCCTATCTACCCGAGAAGTCTTGTGAAGGCTATGACATTATCTACCACAAACTGCATTACACCGAGCCTTCAAGTATTATTTCGAGTCAGGTGTCAAGATGCTTTTCATGACTGTGGATGCCTGCTTGAACAAAAGGGGCCCACAACCCGGTTACATATTCCTCTTCGATATGCGTGGCGTGAAGTTAGGCCATCTAACACGAGTCGGCTTGTAATCACTCGTAAATTTTTCCAGTACTTTCAGGAAGCGATGCCGGTGCGGATGAAGGCGATACACGTGATGAACACGGAGCCGGTGCTGGATAAGCTATTGCTGCTTATCAGGCCGTTCATGGATAAGAAATTCTATGATATGCCAAAATTCCACCACAAAAATGAAGATCTAGAGAAATTGTACAAAACTGTCGTGCCACGATCAGCACTGCCCCCCAACTACGGCGGAACGCTTCCGGACACTCAGACACTGCACAAGAAGTGCATGCAACAACTCGAAGACCTGGAGCCCTACTTCAGATCCGAGGAGAAACAAAGTGTCGCAGCGCTGCCGGACAAAAAACGCGATAAGGCGATGGAGAAAGCCTTCAAGAATCTGGATATAGATGAAAACAATTTCGCAATTCGGTATATGAGTGTAGCAACAAAAGTTATCAAGTTTTGGGGGAGCTTCCACACTGAAGTAAATACAGATTACATAGTCTAATGTACCATCACCATGATCATCACTTCAGCCTATCACTAGTCCACTGCTGAACATAGACCTCCCCCATAGATTGCCACAAAAGTTTGTAGCTATCATTTTGGGGGGATTTCGCCATAGTTGCCACGCTCGGCGGGGGGGTCAGCAAACGCAGTTTATTTATTCAGATGTTCCAGGAAGATGCCGCTGCCCATCTCTCCGCTACCACACGATCCAATGTAGCAATGATCCTCGATATCCAGTTGTGACCAATGGTTATAGATTTTGTATTTGACATAAGCAGCTTTAGTTGGGTTGAAGATTCGATATGATCAAATACTTTAGTCTTTAGTTATCCAAGCTACCAGTCGGATTATACTTATCTCTTTTCAGAAACATTCAAAATAATTTTTTTTTTCGGACATACTACTATTATTTTACTACCGACTGACCCGTCGTATTTATGTTAGTTTATATAGAGAAGGGGTGACGGCTCGTTTAAAGAATACTACCACTCCATCTCATCCAATGGATCTCGTAAAAGGCGAGTAAGGAATTAAACTGCACTGTGCACCCAACAGCGCATGGTGGCGATGGGCTCCCACCTATCACACCAAGTGCATTATATTGTTTTGGTGAAACGTGGATTGTGGCAGTTATCTGTTTTTGCAGTGAGTGCCTAGTCTCTGACTACCCCTTATGGGATACAGTCGTGATCTTATGTATTATATTACATTATAACAGGGTATAGATATGTAACTTGGTCGCTTTGTGCCGTACAGTCCGGTCTTGTAGCGTACCATAGTCAGCGCGGAACTGTGCTGACTTGGCAGAAAGCGAAAATGGAGACCACGCTCGGGTATTGTGTTTTCGACTATAAATAAGCTTGTCATAGTTTCGTCTCTTCTTTTCTACAGCACAATAAAGTGCGAGAAACATGGATTACCGAGTTTATGGCGCTTATTTTGTTACAACAACGCAATGTCCGCCTTTTGCCGATATGAGGTGAATAAAAGCTATTTTTTAACGCCAACGGATTTCTTAGTAGGTATCGTTATTTCTTTGTTTTGAAGTTTATTTTTAATGGCGTTTTAAATCCGTTATTTAATGTCTGAAGTACGGTCGCCTTTATATATTTTATGTACTTACCATAATGAACTTTAAAACCGTCATTGGGCAACAACCTAATGTCGGCCACTTTCATATTATTCAATGAAATAGCAAGTGTTCAAACAACTAATTATTTAACGGAATTGGGATTATGTGTTTATATTTATTTAAGATTATATACTCGTATACAGTGTGGTAGCGGACTAAGAGAATCTACCGCCCCATCCCATACCGTGGGTGTCGTAAAAGTCGATAGAGGGAAAATTAAAACTAGGATATGGGCAGGAGCATCTTCCTGGAATATCTGAATAAATAAACTGCGGTTGCCAACCCGCCTGCCAAGCCTGGCAACTATAACAAAAACCCTCGAATATGAGAGCTATTAGCGTGTATTAGTGAGTGCCCAGTCTCTGACTACCCCTTATGGGATACAGTCGTGATTTTATGTATGTATGTATGGACCAGTGTTCTTCGTCTAGTCTAAACTAGTCGTGCCTTTTTAGATAAGTTCTGGCTATTCATAAATTTACGCAGGGCCCCATTAATTTGATTTCCTGATAATACTCTTCTCTCAATATCACAGTCATACTTTCCGTCTTATACACAAACTCTTTCACTTGTTTCACTCTTTCTCCTTCAATCAGATCTCCCCTTCCCTTTTAATTGAATAAATTATGTAGGATTTCCTCACGATGGTTTTCTTCACCGCTGAGCACATAGTAAATTAAGCGTGGTAAGTAAATAAAGCACTTGAAATTACAGAACAGTTTTAGAGGTGATTGAACTACTACTACTACTACTGTACTATGTATGAACTTTACGGCGAGCACCCGGCTACCACGGCTACTAGGGTGAGGTGTGCCAAGTGCAAAAGAATAATTTATCCTAATAAATTTATTAATTGTTGAAGCTAATAAATGCGTAAATATATACATAATATAAAAGAGCAAGACAAAATTTAATTCTTACCAAACAATTGATAGCTATAAGTGCCGTTATATAAGTATGTCCCAAGTTCAAAAAACTTAAAACGCCTACATTGTTTTTTATATAAATTAACTCAGCAGTCAATAAAGTGAGAATCACCATGAACAAAAATTTATTATTTATGAAAGGAATCGGATTTTTAGAGTTCATTTCATTATGTGGCCACGAATCAATAACACTCAGCGAAAAACGGACTTGTTCCATGTACGAAAGGTCCAACGGTGATGTGGTTGTTCTGTGTTTCAAGATATAAATCATTAGTCAATATTTAATAAAACCAAAACTTTGTTCAATACAACCTAAAAACTAACTTTGTAGCTTCTGTTACTTTGTCCATTGTCGCGTATGTATCCGTAGATTAATACTGAATAACGATGATAATTATGAATGCCAATTTATATACCTATGTTGATTATTCTAATTAATAATGTTACAATACCTAATTCAAATTATAGTTTACTAGTCTTGGACATAGTCGTTCGCCACTTGGGAAAGCTCATAGTGAACTAGTTTGTCAGGGTGCTTTAGTTCGCATTCCAATGGCAAACTTATGAAAATGTTTCAGCACCACATAATTTTCAATTATGTTGGAAACAAAAAGACTATAATATATAATATATTCTTATTTTTAATTTTTATCGAAACAAAAAACAAAAATCGAAAAAAAAAACAAAATTTAACAGTTATATAAAATAAGGTACATGAAATATTTATTTCTCATATTAACTAAATACTAAACAGTTAACTAGGAAATGATTTATGTTTTGTCTTATGTAAAACTTATCTATTTTATACTTGAAATATTAAATTTATATTATATTTAAGTTAAGTTTGATCTAGATATTCTTGAGCTAAATGATACAACAAAAATGGCTATTTATGTGTTTGGCACTTTATCATTATTTAAAATATTAAAAATGTATTGTTTTATATCTCGATTTTACAAGATATCTCATGAAAGACCAAAAACGAATTAGTCAGCTTGTCAAAGCCAACCAATAATAGCGGCTGCTAGAAAAGTAAATATTTTATAAATAACTGGGAGCGGGATCATCTACGAAATAGTCCACATAGATCGCCTAGCGCTTTTCCGACCTAGTTTGTAAGGACATGTACGTATATTTATGTATGTTTTTTATGTGAGTAATTTTTCCTTTGTACTCGTATACACGGTTTTTAATTTAAATTATCAAACACTTTAAAAATAACTCGGTTATCCCTAAATTGAAATACAAGGATATTTTATTTAATCTGTAATACAGTAATTTGTAAGGTGTTGAACTGTTTATTTGATGAGTAGCTAGAGAAGCATTCATTTACACGTTGCACAATTTAGATTTAGAGCCGGTCTGTCCGCAGTTAGTCTTAAAATCATTTGAGATATTCGAAATCGTGCAAGCACGAAGCAGCGAACGCGGCTCAGTCCGAATTTCGAAGGTTTTGTAGGAGTTTATTTAAGTAATTATGTTTGGGTCATACCGAACCTGGCACGCGGGCCCCTGGCCCGTGAGCACAGTATCCGATGAAGCTGTAAAAGCCAAAAAGACTAACAGCAATTACACCACCGAAATTATATGCAGTTAGTGCTGTGCCGCAAACATACAGTCCAATACTACATGGACAGGAAAATTTCAGTCCATGGTTGTTTCCTTGATCTATCTATCCCAGGCCTTTGGCTTTTCTCCTTCGGTATATTGTGGTTAAAACTGTCGGGTGACACAGAGTTACTTGCCGAATCTATAGGTTTTTAAGCACTGGTATTCCAATCATCTTTGTTAAGTAGGCAGATGCGCAGTCGGAGAAATATAGACTGAATTATGGATTGCGGCAGGGGGGATTGACCTCACCCAGGCTGATTAAGGAGTTGAGCAGCTCCATATCTGAATGTTCGACACATGGAAAATGATTTATCATTACAACATAAATTATGTTAACGATATGGTACTGCTCAGCTCATCAATAAATGGTTTGAGGAAGCTCTTGAGCATCTGTGAAGACTCTGAATACATGGACTGAAGTTACTGAGAGTGAAGTTTTGATATTGAGGCGACGCAATATTTCACCTATGTACATACCACCTCTTGAAAGGTACACCATTACGCATAGTATCTCTCAATCTATCAAATACTCCGGACATGCAGATCGTCTCATAGACGAAAATGATAAAAGTCAGCACGTTTTTAATGGTGGTAGATCTTCTGTTACTGGTGGTAGGATTCCAGGGTCAGTTATTCTGCCGTAAAGCAGTAGTGTGCAGACATTACTGTTTTTCGGTTTGAAGGGCACTGAGAGCTAGTGTAATCACTGGGCATATGAGACCTATGAACCTAATGTCTCAGGGTGATGGGCACAGTGTGGTTTCACACAGAAATTTTCTTGGTGACACAGCATTTGTTATGGGCAGACGTTGCACTTACCAACAGGTGAACGTTTAGCTCGTTTCACCACTTTATCCAATAAAAAAAAATCCGTCTAGGTAAGTACCACTCCTCGGCCAGTTATTGGGTGACGAGTTCATAAACTAGATTTTAGTGGCCTTCAGACTGAAACACAATAATGTTTGCAAACTGGCATAACATTCCGGTATCATATCTGACCCTGCTGACCTGGTGGTACCTACCCAGATCCTTTAATCCTTCTACCAGATTAAATAATTAATTTAATTAAGAAAGATTAATAAATTTATATGTTACACATACATACTGACACTAGTTTTGGAACATCATTTTCTAATTTACTAACATCGTATGGACTCTATGGTCCGGAATAAAGATTTTATTACTATTATTATAATAATCATTTGAATATTAGAAATACTCATGCGGTATAAAATGCCTGAAAAGAAATAGCAAACTCCGAACAATTATCGTTGTATTCCAATTAAAAATTATTCTTTGATAAAGTAACTTTTTAAAAATTATAGTTAATACATCATAATTAAAAAAAAATGTCTGGGAAAACGCAGGTGTATTATTTGCATGTCTATCGATTTATTTGAAAGGAAATTTAATTGTAATATATTTTTATAATGGTATCTAGGAAGAATAATTATTGTCAGAATAAGTAATTAAAACGATTATCGTTAAAATTTCATATATTGTGTGAAATTTTTGAGTACTTTAATTTTAGTAATTTATTAAAAAAAATGGTTGTAACACGAGAGTTGAGTTTTGTTGAAAAATCGTTTCAGTGGCTTGATCATTTCACATTGCTTTCGTATGTGTATGTGAAGTTGTAGTGTTCAGTAATGTGCTAAGAAACATAATTTTTTCATTAAAGCAACCAAGTTTTTAAGACTACATGAATCTGTCCATCCGTCCCACACACACACATTTAACAATCATAGGTTTAGTTTAGTTACCGTGGCCCATATACTCGTACACCTACATCTAGGTGAAAACTACGATAAAATGCCTTGTGGTCAGTAATTAGGTCTTCAGTTCTCATAAATTCCCATTACAAAACATCACAACGTGACGCTGCTAATTTATGTAGCTTTTCTATGAGAGTATATGTAATATTCTTTTTTCTCGTCCTCTCCCTCTCTTTTTCTCGTTGCTGCATAATGTTAAGCTGATCTTGTGTTTTTCAATAGTATTTAGATCCGTTACTTTAGTACTAAATAAGCCAACATGCTTAAACCCTGGCAGTTTTCTGAGTTATTTTATTGGATAAAATGTCGAAACGAGCTAAACGTTCACATGATGGTAAGTGCAACGTCTGTCAATAACAAAAGCTGTGTCATCCAGAACATTTCTGTGTGAAACCAAATTGGGCCTGTCACCCTGAGACATCAGTTATTTATAGTCTCATATGTCCAGTGATTACGCTACCTCTTTCAAACCAAAGCACCGCAATGTTACAATGTTATCACAGAATAACTGGCCCTGGGGCGGTACCTACCTAGACGGATTCCTGAATAGGAACCAGTATTAATTGACCCGCAAAACTAATGGTTGTTACTATTATCTATAAAAGGGTCGCCCCACATTGCATTTGTCGATATGTGGTTTCCATGAGATACTCGTATATGATTCTTAGAGATATCGGTTGCCTTTATTATATTGAACATATCATTGTAACGGATTCTATTTCACAAAGAAATACCAAGCATAGTCCTACCTTTAATAAGCTGAGCAACTTGAAGTGCCTTCGTACAGCCAGCATTGGATGGACCACGTCTCGTTTCCACATGTAATCACTAGCATCAAACTGGTACTGGTTAAAGAGTTTTGTATTCAGACTTTAGACGAAATGTCTGCCTTATACCTTTTGCAATTGGATCGGTTTCGTTCTCTGGTTTTGTACTCTGATTGACATAAGTGTAACAATTAGTCAATTACGAATCGCTGAAGAGATTGTAGCTCTTCCCAAATTCCAACTGAATTGAAAGCTTACCCATAGTCCACATACGAGACGGTTTTCTGCAAAGTGGGTGAAACATATATTATATGTCTCGATACTTCTATGGTAAAGTCTTACGTTAAAGTAAGACTTTACGGATACCTGGTTCGGATGTTGGAAGTTATCAAGTTTATATTTCAGACGATTAGATAACTATCGAAAACAGCAGGTAGACGTTAAACTCCCTCCCTAACATCGAATCGTGAGTTCTTCAGGAAAATATGACGCCACACAAACTTTTGACAACGTTATTAATGACAGACTTGTTGATTATAAACCCGAAACCTCTTTAACATTAATGGTCGCCTACCCGGTGATAAAGTTAGTTACCGGATTTGAGGATTACTTTTTCCTTAGTCTGTCTCAAATATTTTTATAATACTGCAGTGGAACTTTTTCATGTCTTTTTTGCAGCTAAGACTCGTTGATCCTTAATAGGCGTTGCCTTATCTTTTGGTGGCAGCGTTAGGCGAAGATTCCTCGCTTTCTCGGCTTCGTCGTTACCGTGACCTCTACCGTCGATTTGTGGAGACTCCCGGGATTGGTTTCCTTGTATCTATCGTAAGAGGTTTTTAATTATTAAGAGATTCCAGTAAGATAATATATAATACAGGATAATATATGATATAGAATACAGGAACGTAGATATAATAAATATCGTGTTTTTCTACCGAGGTGTCGTAAGAGGCGACTAAGGACACGGACGGAAAGCCTTTATTCGTGCTGAAGAACACCATAACATGCAATGCCGCCACTATACTGCTCGTGGAAATGCAGTGGGGAGTAGATTTTTTTGGTCTCGTGCCGAAATGAATGTTCCAGGAAGATGCTTCTGCCCGTCTTCTGGCTGCAATCGTTCCTTCTGAGTTTTACGACATCTACGATCTTACGCCGCCATAACACGACAGACACATACATCTGCTCATATGTAACCGGAAAATCAGAAAATTGATTGAGAATGTAAAAGTTAGTAGACATTTTTTCTTGAAAGAAAAATTATTGTCAAACCACTGGCCTTGATGCTAATGAAGCAATTCTACGTTATAAAATACAATAAACGTTTAAATATAACGTTCATTATTACTATGTTCACTACCTCTTCAACCAGCTGCATTTATTTCTCTTCTTTTCTCACTTATATACGTGTAACTTACAAAGTTCCGGGTCCAGTCGATTAGATTGTAGTGGAGATTTTCCACACCACGTACCCTGCGTTATAATGATCGCGATTGCTTAAACGACCGGATTGTAAGCGACCAAGGTAAACGATTTGTATGGTTTCGACATATACATTTGTCAATTATGAAGAAAGTAAATAAAGACGTGTATTTTGCATTATCATCAACAATAATGTGTATAGTTCAAATAAAAGATCAAATAAAAGACGCCTTGAAAAATACTAGAGCCCATGTAATCGAATTTACACTTTCATTTCATTAACAATGATCACAAGTTTCATTTTGCCTAGTTACGCACCGCATAGAATAATTCTATCGTATTTCTTTATACTATGTTACATTTAGGTAACAGTTATTTAAAAATATTTTACGGAACCATACTATTTAATTGTAACTTACATTTATAGTCGCAAATTTTTATTCTTATATATTATATTTTTACATTATTTATGGTTTACAAAATGTTTATATATTTACAAAATACCCAAATTCTCATAAATAGCCTTAACAACATTTGGTCAAATCTTATTACAAACAAATACTTACGTAATACATTACATAATAATATGTACTCGTATGTGTGATAAGTAAATCTAAATGCAAAGACTAGAAGTTGTGTGCTTCTGTAATTAGTAAAGTATAATTACTATATGAATAGTGATTTAATATAAAAGCATAAACTACGCTATGTCCTATCAATTGATAGTAGTGAAATGATAAATTCATTTCACTTGAATGTGTTCTAAATTCTTTCTGAAAAAGTTGGGAGTGTCGTCAATTTTTAACTTTCAAAAACTAAACCAAATTAGGCAAAAAAATATGCTCGAACTTTGCGTGGTATTCGCTAAAGATTTTCAAGAAACCGTTGTATGTATTTTTGTTATAACATTAAGAGAAATGGCAGTTATGATTTCATATTAAAAGCTTTATTTTGATATATGCGATGTATATGATGTTAAAGATTCGCAAACGCAATTGATTATATTCCTTATGATCCTAATTAACTTCATTAGTCTAACGTAGTCTAATTGGTGTTCAGCATCGAAAGACTAAAAATTAAATAATAAATAAAAGTTTTTTTACAAATCTGTTTAAATTTATGATAATTTTATATTTAAAGTTATTGTAATAGAGAACATATATCAACTATGTTTCCAAATTGTTTCATTTATTATTGAGTATTAATAAATACAATGACATGTGTGAATGAAATGTGAAATAAATTGTAAGGATTCACATGCTCTCCAAATCCGAAAAAATGATTTTTTTTATGAAAGAAAGTGACAAAACCAGTGAATCGTTCACTTGATGGTAAGTGCACCGTCGGCATAATAAATGCCGTGTCACCCTAAACATTTACTGCTGTTGGATTATTCACTGGTGGTTGGATTCCTATGCAGAAATCCGTCAAGTTAGGTACCACCCCAGGGTCAGTTATTCTGCCGTGAAGCAGTAGTGTGCAAACATTACTATGTTTTGGTTGAGTTGAGTTGAGTTGAGTACCGTGTGCGTCGATATAGCATATTTAACATAACAGTCATTTTTCTCATTAGACTCTTATCCCTAAAACCATATAAAAAGAAGACTAAATATATTTTCCTAGTAACCTGAATGAAATCCATTATAGTGTACATCAAAATGGAATCGGTACTACCACCGCGAACGTAATTTTTCATGTGGACAGTAGAGAAATTGTTTCTTCGGGACGAATATTAGAAGATAAAAGGAAACGCAACGTGTATTTTCAATTAAAAGGTGTGTGAATCATACAAGAGTTAAAAAACAGACACAAATAAACTGTTTTAATGTTTTTTGTAGTTTCGTGTTCTTCCGACTGATTTCGACTTTTGGGATATCTTTCCGCTTACAGAGAGAAATTGCCAACGGTAAGTATTAAAGTGGACAATTAAGTCATCGTCACCTTACCTGATACAACGATTACGCTACAACATCAGAGATTCAGCTTCGGAGATACGGATCAAATACAAATTACAATACATCCAAACTGAGCAGCTAATAATGTTTCTTGCACGAATATTTGTTTCAGTTCAGATTCGAACCCAAGAATAAATAATGCGGTCGTCAATAGTTGTAATACTAAAAGAAACTATTATTTCAACATGTTTAGTAACTGAATCTACGAGTAGCAGGGAAAATTTAATACAAGCGTCTGTAATAAGGCGAATGTTTACAAAAGTTCCATGACATATTTATTGTTAATTATTATTTACTCCTTACCTTACACTTAATTACTTATATAACTAAACACTTATGTTAAATTATGCCAATACGCACATACTTACGCAGAATGGGTAAGAACCGATTTCACCGTTTGCTTTGGAAACCAAGTTTAATAAAACCTTGTTTTACTTAATGAGTTCAAATGTATAATTTGATCTCCATTTTGATCGCGTTTACAAAAACGAAGTTTACGTGATATATCATCACAATGTAAAACAAAAACTCGATGTATTTCGTATTTTGCGACATCAAACTGCCTGTTTTTATACATAGGTCACATTGGTATGCAAAAAACAAACAATACGAAATAAAAATAATTTAAGGATTTACATAGTTCTGCCATTGACAATGACAGCTCTCTAAACGCGTTTATAGTGTTGAACTTCGAATATTGGGCGTTCTGAATTTTAATCGCGTTTAGTGTTAACTGCGTTTTTTTTGGTGGTGTTGATGAATTGCAACCTGTAGTATTGAACTCATTTAAACGTTTAAACTTCGTTTAGCTAGTACTGATCGGGTTTACTTTCAACGGTGAAAACGCCGTTCCTGTCCAGTGTTTCGTGATCGTAATGTTGCTACGAAGAACTTTGAGATATTTAGACCTACAATAATAAAACGCCACTAATGATTGCGCTTTAAAAAAAATCCACTAGTGCGAACTAATTTCATTACGGCCGATTGTGCGACAGTATACAATAGCGTGTTAAGTTTTGCTGCATTTTTATATTTTTTTTTTTAATATATAAACATAAGTTTATTTTGTATGTAGTTAAAAATAATTATTCAAATATATTTGTTTCGCTATCTTATTACTGTCAACTACTAAAATATACTCTAGTTTTGTTTCTTTAAGAAAAATGTACATACTTACATTAATACATATTTAATTTTTAACAGACTTTCACTTTTAGTGGCAATAATAAAGTCACTTACGCTTGGTTCGAAATCATATGTTAATCTAAGTTATTAATCAAATGCCTTTTAAATTTACAACTAAATATGAAAAAAAAAGAATTGATCCCGTCCCATGTACACATGCATGCTACAAAATTGGGACTTCACATAATAGTACTATATTCCCAAATATTATTTCCCTAATTGAATATGTAATATATATACACAAGTTTAAGGAATTAAAACGTAATATTTGAAATTTTCGTAGTGTTTTAGGCACTATTTAGACAGCCATCAATCTTAACTTATACAAGCTTTCTTAAATTTACACTCTAATTTACATTACAATCTACTTGTCAACAGGCAGGTAGTAACAATTTTTAATCTATATCTATAAATATGTGTATACAGTTTTATAGAACCATTAAAAATTTAGAAGTATGTCTGAAGGCTCAGAGTTTTTAGTGAATGTCTTTTATTTACAAGTACTAAAGCTGTCATGGGAAAAGTGGTAAATATTGGTACATTCAACTCGTGTCGATTAACTGGTAATAAATTCAGACATTATTAATATTACTCATTAAAATGGTCTCAAATTTAAAGTCCAATAATAATTTATCTAAATGTTATAAAATTTACTCAATACTTTTGATTTCAGCTACGCTGTGGAGAAACCTTTTTATTTATTTAATGCATTCTAACTTTCTTTACACGTGCATGAATCACAGTTAAAATGTATACATTAATAAAATTATTTCAATTAATAAAACCGTGTAATTTGTATAAGTAAGAGGTTAAACGAGAAGGGCGTGTAAAGAACAACTGTTTAATTTCTATTTCTAACTGTAACATAATTAAATATTACCTAATTTTTTGACAAACAGTCTATTGAAAAAAACATGTTATATAACCACAACATTATGTATTTCTCATCTGTCTCATTCAACTACCTAAACGATATCACTAGAAAACAGTCTGGCACTTCCGAAACTTTGGGGAACAGCGAAGAAAACTACGGCTGACCTTGTATCGCACTGCAGCATCGTCCATTGGTGAACCGGGAAACTCATTTCACCCATTCAATAATAAATAATAACAGTGTTGTTTGTAGCTAATTTAACCACTTGTATTGTGAATTAAAAAATGAAAGAGACCATACAACATTTCCAGTTTAACATGTTTTAATGTTCTGGGTTTGGCTGTGTCATTATATTATCAAATTTAAACTGCATACTGTGAAACAATTTTCCCGATTAACTTACTAGTTATAGTTATGATATAGGGTGGGGTCAGAGGATAGGAGCCGAGTTTCGTTAAGTTCAGCAAAGAAGTTCGGAATTGGAAGGCGGTACTCAGCTAGGTAATTGAGTTCGACCCAATAATGGTGCAGGGCTCGACGGCATTGGCTGTGCTGGAATTGGAGAATGAGCTACAGTACTCTCAGGAGTCGTCTGTGCCCGTGTAGTTTGTTGAATAACCGGACTGGGTGGCCATGGATGTGAAGCTGATGCTAATGGTCTGAAAAGTTACAGATATGTATAAAATTAATAAGATTTATTTATGATTTTTAAATTATTTTATGTTACTAAATCAAAAGAATACTGTCCATAACACCTACATATGTACGAAGTAAAAAACTACAAATTCCTTCATTATTACTGTCAGCATTCTTAAGTCATTTTATTTTTGTTTTTACATTGGGATAAAAAAATGTCCACGGTAACACAGCATTTGTTGTGATAAGAACTGAACTTACCATCAGGAGGTGAACTTTTTATTCGTGTAGTCACTTTCTCCAATAAAAAAATGTCGAGTTTCGTGGCATAAAAATATATTAAAACTGTAGGCGCTTCTTGATGACTTATATATTATTATTAAAATAGTATTGTCAAAGCACTTTACAGTGGCAAAGAATATTCACCCTTTATTTAAGAAAATTTTGATGTACCTTAATCAGTCATGGAAAAAAATTCTTTTGCATGTATTTTTCATGGTATTGTGCATGTAGTCGTAGTTTTTTAAATAAGACTTAAAAAGGTAAAGCAACAGCCTATAAATATCCCACTGCTCAGTACAGACCACCTCTAATTTCTGAAAGGTTTTTGGAACCTGGAAGAGTCCGCCGAGAATGCGCGTTGGCGGACTTCAAATGTCGAAATATTTTTATTCCTCAGACATGCAGATTACCTTAGAATGTTTTCCTTAAACGCTGAGCATGTGTTAAACTGGCACTTAAATTTGCAGAACAAATTTAGTGGTGCTGGTACCGGGGACCGATCTCCGGTTACTGGCGTATTAAGTAAAATTTAAGGCGAGCACCCGGCCCCTAACACGGCTACTTATTAAATAAGAAGTATTACTTAATTATCAGCTAAGATTGTTTTATAAATTTACCTAGCATACGGAGTAATGGTTGACGATGGAGGCGTAGGTGCAGCTGCTGTATCCGGATGGAGATAGTTTCTGCGTTGTTCAGTTCTCTCCCAATATTGTTGTAAGCAGCGTGCCATTATATCCGGTAGTGTATTCATTTGTTCCTGATTTTATAAGAATATTATTTAGGAGAAATATACGAATTACTTTATATAAAAGACAATTTATTATTACGTTAATACAAGTTCAACAAATTTTTAAACGAATACACGTAACAAACTGTATATGAATACACGTATACAACACACAATAAACTGTTTCATTTGTTTTACCTGTAATGACGTTAGTTTTTCTTCTAAGCTGGTCAATCTCTCTTCTATGCTGTCTTGTCGAGTGCTCATGTCTGATACTATTTCGTAAACAGTATTTTGGGTCTGCAACAGAAAAGGGTCCTACAATCAATCGCTTTGCAGCTCATTACTTACTGTTGGTTCTAATCGTGGCCAATTGTGCAGTGTTAATTTGTTGCATGTGTACAATAAACATGATAAGAATACTTTCTAAAAATAACGTATAATTTTCTAAAGAGTATAAAATCTGTGTTATTTTAAGTTAACAAATTAAAGAAAGTTAATTTGCCGAGATCCACATGAAAACTTAAAATGGCGTGTATTACCTAGTTTTTCAAGAGCACCGCCCGCCGACAGTAAGTCACTCGGCGGCTGACTGTCGTAGAGCCAATATCACTTGATACTGTCTCGTTTTGAGATGAAACACGTGTCGTGTTCTCGACTTCAGTGGTGTGTATTGCCTAGTGGTTTTGGAGGGTATGTGGTGCCGGCTCCCGGTGGCGGTATTAGCTTGCTTGTGCCCGCTGTTGCGGGAGGGTGGGCGGTGCTCTTCAAAAACTAGATAATACACAGCATTTTAAATTTTGCACGCGGATCTTAGAAAAATTACCTTTCTTTCCTTTATTATAATGGATTTCCGCAAAGTAACGCATGATTCTATTAATTATTTCACGTTGTGTATCATAATTGTATTACAAAAATACTCTAGGATTTCTAAATATTACATGCGCTCAGCGAATGGCGATGACTATATTTATAGAATTTAAAAAATCTAGTAGGTGAATTAAACTACGATACGAGGTTTACATATATTTTTTTCAATCTACTTTATTAAGCTATTTCTAAGACAGGAAAGTAAACTAAAAAACTAGGAGCTAAATTATCTTGGTGCCTTCTATAATTGAAATGAAAGTGTCATATGAAAATAGCATTAGCTTAAATGGAAGATTAAGGATTTGAATTTACCTTTGCCATATCCGTAATAGTATTTGCATTGTCCATTAACTTTCTTTGATCCATCTTCACTTTTCGTAACCTTTTTGGAACATGTAAAAAGTAAAATCAACTTATTAAAACAAACGTCAATATTTGTAATAGTAAAACCAAAATCACGCTTTATTTGCAATATAAGAGTTGTTTTTTATTAATTTTATACATTAAAAATGCACGTCCTTCAGTTTAATAGCTTCCTTATCACCTTGTATTTCTGTATCTGCAAAAACTGGATGATGTGATGATGGATTGTAAATTCTTATTATACGGTTGTGTACCTACTTGTCTAACGTCGCCGGTATTACTTAGGATCCATAATAATATTTTCTTAACATGTGTTTAGCATTGAAATATTATAGTCAGAAATTATTTTTAAAGCACTCACGCGTAAATAGCTAGCAGGAACTTTCTTTGATGAGTCCGAACACGGCCAGGGTGAACTCTTTTCACGAGTCTTGTGTGCTTGTAAATTAACCAAGTCTCTCGCAATACGTTAGCAGCTGCATTTTTTAGCTGAAATGTTAGAAGTTTTTTGATGGATATTTTAGACTCTAAACTCAATTATTCCAACGTATTATTAATTATCAATGAATAATTCACGTATTAATTATTTTTAGTATCTTAGATTTAATACCACATATGAATTTGAATGTGGTAATACTGGATTATTTTATTGCTTTTTCCGGATTTTTTGTAAAAAAACCAAAAACTAGACAGACAATGAAAATTTGTTAATTGTTATCGAATACAGTAAAATATAATAATTAATACTTAACTTAATAGTAAATAATGTGTTAACATTTTGCTTAAACATTTCTTTCATCACCTTATTCGTAGCGAGTAAGTTCAACGCACTTTTACGCGCGTAAAATTATAACAAATCTTACTAAGGGCACGAAATAAATGGCAAGGTATTAATGTTAAAGTATTAATGTTAAATACTTATTATTTCAAATCAGTTGTTTAGTTTTGAGTGCCTTACCTTTCCTCGTACATCCGCCTTTAAACAGAGCCTTACCTTTTTCGTGAGTTGAGTTTCCATCATGAAGTTATGTACGTGTTTCTCCGCTCTAGTTAATTCTAATTTTCTTGAAGCAACGGTCACTAACAATGCTGTACATCCTGCCCCCTGTTAATTAGATTAATAATAATTGTGATGAACTGAAGTTGATGGAATACTTACTCTTTTAGTAAGTTGTGTATCCATCATGAAGTTATGAACGTGCTTCTCAGCTCTAGTTAATTCTAACTTTCTTGAAACAACCGCGACTAATAACGCTGTGCATCCAGCTCCCTGTTAAGTGAATACCTTAATGTAAAATGTAAGCGATCGTGTAGAAGCATTCGAATTTTAACATTCCTCAAAAAAAATGATGCGTTTTAAAGGCTAAAAATTAAAATAAATCATATTTCGAGCTATGTGATACATTAGTAGACGATTAAGGTTATTTGGATTTTACGGCAACTTAGTTTGGATAATACAAAATAAGCAAAGACGATTGGCTATTAATTTATACTATGAAATTTTTTGCTATTTTGTATCAACCACCAATGTTATAGAAAAATATTAGAGATTTAGTCACAAGTTATATGATGATGACAGGGTGTGTTTAAATTGTTGCCAATTATATATAGCTTTAAGATAATTATTTTAATAATGGTTATTAAATATGAATGACATTATTTATGAAATTTAGTTAAGTAGCATACAATGCCGACTTTCAATTTAACAATTAAGTCTAATAAGATTTTCTTAATATAAGTGAGTAATTACCTATTTAGTGCTTTCCAACCCAATATGTGCAGATAACTTAATTTCATACAAAAACTATTTAGAGTAAATATTTAACTTAGTTATTTTTTACAACAATAATAATAAAGGTGCAATTAATTTAATGTACATATTTCTTTAGTAATTGGAGGAAAAGTGAGCCATTTTAGTAATTAATCTATAGTGCAATCGGTGAAATATTAAGAGTGTGAAGAGAAATCTACAATTACAGAGGAGATTTTAAGCATTCCACACTACAAGGTTTAGTTTAACTAATAGCTGGCTTTAACAGGGAAGTGGACGTAAATTTATTAAAACGTACAACGTCAATACTTAATCGTTCATCAAGAATTGCGTTATTGAGTTCGTAATTGAGTGAGAATATTTTACAGAAATAATGTTCGATTATTTGTTACTGTATTGAATTGAAGAAATTGTATACCTGGAAAACGTGAAAGCGAAAACTCCAAATATGTTTATATCACAAAAAAGTTAAATATGCCAACATTCATCTCGTGAAGACACATTCATTTACACGTTGTATATAAATAATACTTGTGATATTCATGTCCGTGAATTTCTTGTCCCTATTCATTAAACTTATGTGTTTAAACATTCAGTGTGGTGTGTGCACTGTTCGAGTATATCACTTTAGGTTATAAATGTTGACTGGCAGCTTTTAAATAATGATCTTAAAGATTTGTATGTGCTTTTACATTGAAAATAAAATAAACACTTAAATGCGTCTTATTTACATTGTAATTAAATTCCTCTTTGTCAGTTATTTATTGGAAATTGAAATATTATGAGCAACCGAAACGTTAAGCATATTAAATATTTTAATTGAAATTTTCAGTAAGCTCCAAAACATATAATTTTCAAATATTGGCGCCTCAGTAACATTTAATAAGTGTCATGCATTCGTCAATTTTTTTATGATTTTGATTCGATAATTCCGTTTGCATTAGCATAGATAAACAAAAATATTTCACATCATAAAATGAAAATATTCAATATTATTTCTGTCAGTCAACAAATATAACTTTTCAACAGAAACTTACCATTATACCGGTGCTTACAGCAATACCTCTGCCGCAATAAGTGTTTGGCACAATGTCTCCAAAACCGACGGAGAGAAACGTTATGGCAATAAGCCACATCGCATTGAGTAGGTTAGCATGTTCTTCATCGTGAAACCTGAATTATTAATAAATTGTATCTGTTGACTATTGAAATCCGTAAATATTTAAGGTATCATTTAAAAACAATGTAATTTTTAAAAGATGTTTCGTAACAGAAGTCACAGAGTCTATGAAAAATTGTATGCACAGTAGAACGGTGAAGCAAAAAAAAAACTGAAGTGTTAACCAAGAAAATGTGAAAGTAAAAGGGATTGAAAAAGCTCAGATTTTAAAGAGTTTGACTTTGAATTTAGAAGTCTATTGTTATTCATGAGTGAATTGTACTCGTATAAGTAATAATCATGTCTTATACCGCATAAAATGGCTCACCTTTACCAACCTATATCATAAAACCTAGACAAAGCAAGCTCAAAAAACATAGTTTTAGAAGTTTAAATCGTTGCTTCATCTAAGCGAAAAGAAAGTTCATCGAATCTAATGTCTCAAAATAAATAAATGTCCACAACAGCCTTCTTTAAATTATACATACCACCATGCCGCAGGTGAGAGTAATGCCACGGCCGCAGTAAGTGTTGGGGACTATATCACCGTAGCCGACACAGAGGAAGGTAATAGCAGTCAACCACATTGAATTTAGCAAATTTGCATGATCTTCATCGTGAAACCTGAGAGCCAAAATGCCCGACAAGAACCACAAAATAACCGACAATTCTAACACAATCAATGAAATTGATAGTCATATTAAATCAATTTTTGATTCAAATTAATCTCTAAAAGAGTAGATTCAGAATCTAATTTCATTTGATGTTTAAATTTAATCTTTAATTTTATATTAATATAGTAATCAAAATATGTTGTAAATATTAAATAAATAATAATAATACTGCTTGCCTATTTGACGAAAACATAATTTATCACATAAAAATAATCAGTAACGTGCAATCTAAACACTTATTATAACCACATATGGACTATTTGGCCATGCTATAACTTCTTACTTTCTGTTAACACAGGCTAATGAAACATAAACAATCAACACTGAAGAGATAGAGACGCAACAAGAAGAAAATATAGATACGAAAGATAACATTTTCGAAAAGCATCCTGTATAGGGGATACAGTGATTATGATAAAGGTGCAGTGGCGATGATGAATGATAGCAAACGGTACAAAATCATTGAAACTATTTAATTTCCTGAGCCATTTTTGCGCAAATTTGTCTTGGTGATGAAGATAGAATTGATCAAATGTTATTCTTGGAAGCAGTAAATTTTATTCAACAGAAAACGATGGTACAAAGGCAACCTTTAGAAAATTTTCGGAGTACGTCATGGAATTATTTTGTATATATGAACTTTATGTAACAAAATATTTTAATATGCATAGAATACACAGGAGACAGACAACGTGCACAATACACATAATATTTTTAGGATAATATCTGTGATAAAAATCAAAGTCAAACTCTTAAATTTAATACGAGTATAATGATTGTGAGCGATTTTTTTTTTAATTTTGTTCTACCAATGATATTAGCAACACTGAGGATAAATAAAAATAACACAAAAACACAGTACAAAAGCAATTGCATGCCTGTAAGGGCAATACTAGTAAATTTACAAATAATGGTATACTTTTTAAAGACGATCTCAGATCTAAACAATTCAACAAATAATTTAAGCTTACCCAAAACGCAAAATATATGTAAACTTCATATTTAATAAAAAATAGAAAATCTCAATATAGCAAAGCATTATACAAGTATAACGTTTTGTTAATGTTCTTTTGTAATCCATCTAATCTTGCTTAACATTTAGGATTTGATGCTAACATCATATTCTCAGATCATAGGAGTCTCATTGCAGATTATTTGTATTGTGCGATGCTAATTTGTGAATACTAACCTTTCACACTGTCGCAATGTCCAACTTGCTATTATCCATAGGGAAACCATAAACACTAAAAGAACTGTGCCTGGACAAATTGTCATTAGTGTTTTTAACACAAATCTGAAAACCAATAAATAAAACAATTTTTATTATTTTAAATGATATATTACAATTATTCATAAATTAACAGATATAGAAATAGGTACGTAAAAAGTCGACAGGTAAACTTAAGCAAATTTAAATATTTATTTTATTTTGTTATCTGACAGTAGGTGCAACGTCTATCTGTGTGGTCCGATCCCCAGAGACATTGGTTCTTAAGTCTCATATGCCCAGTGATTACACTAGCTATCAGTGCTCTTCAAACCGAAACTCGAAAACCGTAATGTTTGTAAGCTACTACTTCACGACAGAATACTGCGGTAGTACCTACCTAGGCGGACTCCTGCAGAGGGATTCTACCACCAATAAAAACCACCTTCTGACTGATAGCGTAATAACCGTCTTAAAAAGAAACGATAAGCCGAAGATACACTAACCGGTACTGTGATAGCTATTCCATGTCAAGCGTAGCCATCGTTAGAATTTCTTGGGATAACCGTATGTCCAACATTTAACTATTAATAGATTGATGATGAAAAATGTTATGTGTGGTGATAGGTGAATCGGTCACCTCGTCTCATCCCTTGAGTGTCGTAAAAATCTACTTAGAAATATAAATTTCTAAAATAAATGAATTTGTGAACTTTAGTTTGAAAATGTGGGATTAAATGCAATATTAAACTGTAGCTACTGTACTATGCTGTACCTGGAGTAAATAATTCAACGAAAACTGTTAGAAATACTGGGTTTACAATATATTTTATCAAACTCTTGCAAATGGAAAATCGTGATGTGTAATTCGTTGCTTTCCACCCACTAAAAAACGGGCCTGAATGGTAATAATTGCCCAAACAAAATAAATAATAACAACTAGTATTAGCCAGCGCCATCCGAAAGTGATTAATAAATCGATTTTCATATATTAAAATTACGTGCAATGGCTTCTCTTCGTAGTTTTATTTTACAGCAAAATATCATTGTCTCCGGCAGATGGCGGAATAACCAAGTTAAAATATGATATAAAGTTAGTATGAAGTTAGAACAGGTGGTAAATCAGGAGTTAAAATTGCAATTAATAATTTTATTTGTTGCGGGGAATAAAACCCAGGTCACGCGTAATATAAAACTTAAATCGAGTGCCTAGCCCCTGAGCTAACACGGCTCTAATATGACAGGCAAGACCTAAGAGATAAGATATAGAGCGAGCCCTAGACAGCTTACTGTTTTGATGGCGATAAAATAGTGAAAACGATTCATCTATATTTATCATGTAATTTATTAATTTAAACGTTACAACGATTACCTGGTGTTAAAATTAATTCTATTCAAGGCTCCTATACTTCGAGACGATGCATCAGTGAACAATTTACTATGAAGAAGCATAACCCTGCATATAAGATATAGACGAAAGAACATCGGCAATGACAGTGTAACATCGTAAGGAACCTGAAATCACAAAATAATATTACATGAAGAAATTAAAAATAAGGTGACAAAAGTATTGCTTATTTTGCATCTTTAAAAAATTATATTCTTTTTTTTATTATAGTATGATTGTTATCCATTTATATTTTTTGAATAAGTGACTGGTTTATTTCATTATAAATTGGCAGTTATCTTTGCGATATAAGCTATGTAATTTATCTGATAAGAGATATTTTTTTTATTTCTTACGCTGCGGTTTCATACATTTCAAAGTGTGTGTTAAGGGAAGATGGAGTTCAAGCATATAGAGAGAATGATAGAGAGTTAACGGAAGAGTCAAAAATGGGAGCAACACGATTAACAATATTGTTATTATTTCACAGCATACGTGCTAATAAACATATGTTTAATGATATAAATTATTAGTACAGACCTTTTGAAAATAAAAATTTCAGCTTAAAGTTTTTTAAAATGTCTCATAATAATAAACTTTGTTTACTTTGAATTTTATTCAAAATGATATAAACGCTATACTATGGTATACTAAATATACCATAATAAATAAATATACAACGTGTAATGAAATAAACGTAATACATTTAAAAAAAATAGTTATTCGTTTTTAAAATCCAGTTTAAAATTTGGAAATGTGGGAGTCAACACTTAAATGGAATAATAAACTATAGCTAAATACAGTTTGTAGACAGGTAACTTGAAATGTATTATCATACTGGGTCTACAATATATTTCATCGAACTCTTGCAAATGATAATTATGACAAAGCGTATTGCACAATTCGTTGCTTACCACTCGCCAACAAACGCGACTGAATAGTGATGATTATGGCTATTAAATAAACTCGAACGAAATTAAAAATTATCACCAATGTTACAGCACACAGCTCCATCCGAAAGTGATTAATACATTTTCACATTTTGAATATCAATATTACGCGCTGTTCCATTTAGCATTATTCGATAGACAGAAAAGATAGCATTTGGGATCAACTGATTGATAAACCCTAACGAGTTTTACTTATTAAATAATTTGCTTATGTAAACGAATCAGATAATGTCGAGACCTTAAAAAATGCAGTCGTAAAACAGCGGAAAACTACGATAAAATGTTAATACATAAAAACAGCAATTGCAAAACGAGATATAAAGTGCATTGAACAAGACAGTGAACATTTTAAAAACCAAGCAATACGACGAGTGAGTTTAAATAATTTAAAACAGTAAGTTATTGGATGTTTTAATATGTTTTATAATTACTATCTTTTAAACTAGTCTACTTTACTTCGTTCCTGTAATAGACATAATGAGAGATATACTACGAGTTGAATAAGACCTTAAATATCTTTTGTTATTTTGTGAATAATAAAAAAGTTATTGGAAATTGTATAGAAAACGAAAATTATGACAGAAATATAAAATGAATATTTCAGTAATCGACAAATCCGGTACACAAAGTTTTGTGTAATTTCGATTACTTGGGGCATTTACTTGCGATCTGGGTAAATGAGACAGTAGTACAGTATTATAAGGTCAAGTTTGGTTTATTTAATTTAAGGTTTTGTATAAATGTTGTGTTTTATACCTACAATTTATACTCTAATTACGAAGATTGACACTTTATGTTACTTTTATTACACATTGTATATATGTACTAATAATTTTCTCATTTCTATATTTCATCAAATCTTCATTTCAGTAAAGTAAAACATAGTTCTTAAGTATTTAAATTACTTTTTAAAATATTAATAATATTTACCGTTTCATACAAAAAGGTTACAAAGAGAGAAGATATTCTTAGTCAACCAAGGGCGTGGAGAAACACTGAGATAATAATCGTAACTTTTACCCGAAATTTACATTTTCACGGTATATAAAGTCAGCGACTCAAAAAAAGCGCATAATGCCCTTATTTTTTTAGAATTACGAGTATGTCAGTTGTATCAATAACAACAAATAAAAAAACGTCGTGGAACTATAGTTGATTTATTTATGTAAAATTTTATTTTTGCATTATTGCATTTAAAAAGCTACTTCGTCATGGGCATAAGATAAGATTTCTGTTTATTTAATCGAAATTTTTGATATTTGTCTTAATTTTGGTTTTGATCGATCTGAAACGCTTTTTAAATTATTTTTGTATGGAACTGGTTATCTTGGGTCTGTGTATATCAATTAATCATATTAATAAAAAAATACAGCGCGCCGCATTTTTTACTGGCTAATTAGATAGTCTGTACGCATACAGACTGTCTAATTAGCCGGTAGTTGATTAATTGTCGTCAACCGTTCTATTTGCTGGATAATTAATACTCCTCCATTATTCTTATCTTCTCCATTATTTTATTTTCTAGGCCACCATTTTGTTAGAATTGTATTTCAGCTGCAATCACTTTCTAGTCAAGTATCGTGTTAAACTACAGTAGTATTCGGCTATCCTTATTCGAACACCTGTGACTCAAGCCTGAGACTTGTTACAACACCGAACACGGCTCGTTTCGTGGCTCTTTCTACTACTCTTATTGTATAATAAAAATTATTTATTAGCACTAATGTTTAAAGTAGCTTTATTTAGCCCTCTGTCTTAGTGATATTTTTTAAAAGTTGTCAACTTGTTTTAGTAGGCAGTTGAAGTATAATTTTTCAAAAGCTTCCTTGTTACGTATAATTACTTGGCAGTTTGATGCTCGCACTCTGTCAAATTTTGAAGGAATTTGCGAGTGGAAATAAAAAAAAATATATATAGAGTTGTGTTTGCAGGGACTGATAAAAAATTACTCATCTATGTAAAAGTGCTTACTGTAGCAGGACAGGTTAAGATTATTCATACAAGTGCACTAAAGATTTGAGCGTGTATTAAGTTCGGAGCAGGACTCTTCTCTTTCTCTTCTCACGATTAAGCATATTCTCAAACCGTCACCACTTAAATACGTTTTACGTACTCAGTGTGGTAGAGAAACAAACGACTTAACCACTTAAATCGAAAGCACATTTTTGATCAATTAACTTAAAATTAAACAATTCGATGAATTGCGAATTTTTTCTATAGAATTTGTATGGTTTCGAGTGCCAACTTCGACTATTTCTCCTCCTTGATATTTTTGTTATGAATTAATACTATTTGCTTAGCAAATTGTCATCAGATGTTTTACTCATACACTTTCTTTATGACTTTTGACATAAGTTTCGCCTAGAGATGTGTATCTCAGTAATAAGACAGCATGTCAACAACCTTTATTTAGTTATAACTTTGGGTTTTTTTATCTTCATACACTATGAATGCATAGAGGCGGACTTAATGCCTAAGGCTCTACCAGTCAACCTATGGGTGATGCAGAGACAAAATGAATTAAGTGAATGCAGTTATAAATTAAAATAAAATAGATAAATATTATATTAGCTTTAAATAAATACTGTATAAAGTAATATTATATATAAAATAATAATTATATAAAAAGAAATAAAATTAAATCATCTAAAAATTAAAAACACAAGTAACTAAACACAATTCTAAATATATAAATAACTAGCTGATGTCCGCGATTTCGTCCGTGGATACAGGTCTCCAGGATGCAAGCTATCTCTGTGCTCAATTTCGTCATGGTCGGTTCCGCAGTTAAGCCGTGAAAAGGTAACAAACAGACTGAGGGACAGAGAGAGTTACTTTCGCATTTCTAATATTAGTATGGATATATATAAAATAAATAAATAATAAACTAGTTAATCCTGATATGATTCTACCAATTATCTTAGGAAAAGCTCACGAACTTTCTTTTTGAATGAGTAGCGATTGTTTCCTATCCGGATTTCGAGAGGGTTTTCACTTCAAAAATTTATTGAGATATCGGATACACCACGTAGTTTGGTATTTATAATTAAGGATTCCTATGCAGGAGTCCGTCTAGGTGGGTACCACCCCAGGGCCAGTTATTCTGCCGTGAAGCAGTAGTGTGCAAACATTACTGTGTTTCGGTTTGAAGGGCGCTGTGAGCTAGCGTAATCACTTAGCGTATGAGACTTAAGGACTTATGTCTCAGGGTGATAGGCACAGTGTGGTGTCACACAGAAATTTTCTGGGTGACACAGCATTTGTTATGTTGCACTTACCATCAGGTGAACGTTTTGCTCGTTTCATCACTTTATCCAATAAAAAAAAAGTTCTACCTATTAGTCATCGTTTAATACCCACAAAATATAATAAACTATGGATATGCAAATAATTATTTATATTTAAACGCAGTTATAATTTTCTGTTGATATTAGTACAAAAACAAAGTAAATCAAGATTTTGATTAATTACGATTTCAATAGGTCTGTAACAATATTTTTGTTGTTATTTTCAATAATCAATCACCGTGCCAGAAGTTTGTATCGTACAGTTGAGGTACATTTGAAGCATTTATCATGTTGTGGCTTAACTACATAATGGATATGTGTTGAATTTTTATATTTTATTTATTTTCGCTAAATACAATCTTCCAGCATTTATTCTAAGTATTCAATCAATTTAAAACAGTACTTAAACCTTACACCAACAAATGGATTGTGCTATAAACACAAACAAACAAACGTTATTCAAAAAAGAAATTAGCCATGCGTGGTACATTTATTGACATCACTCATATTTTGTGGTTACTATATTTATTTAAATACAGACCTGAATTTGCTTATATATCGTTTCCTAAGAAAAAAATTGTGTAATGAATATCAAAAAATATACTTTAAGAACTATGAACTATCTAAGACTCCATTGAAGTTTATAGTAAAAAGTTATTGCAATAAAAAATAAGATAATGTAAGAAATATTTCTGTACTGAAGTATGCCATTATAGTACATTTCCTGATTAATGTTTAGAGAACACATATTTAAACTTACAACTTCAACACCTATAACACCACCTTTATTCGCCAGTTTAGTGGTCCAAGTGAAAGTGTATTGACCCGGAATGGGGTGCACGGCGCAAATTGCCAGCTCTAAAGCTATTTGTGCGATTCGCTGCCATGTCATTGCTATTCGCCAGTCATCAGCGCAGTTGTCTATCATAAATAACTGAAATTTAAGAAAGCTAATTAATACATTTTAATTTACCTTTTTCCGTATAATACGATTTAATATCATTTAAATCTAAATTGATAGGAACAGCCTCTAACATAATAGCAGCGTAAAATTGTGTGACAATAAGTGAACATAACCGAAGATCCAATTATTGGCAAAGAACGATTCCATCAAAGCCATTAATAAGTGTCATAAGTTAAAAACAACATACAAATTGTACAGTGGTGAAAGTTTTGTATAATTAATATGGCGTAAAATTATGGAGTAGGGCGGGGGATCCCTAAGTATATTCAGCGGAACACAAGTGTTCCCGTAAATCTGAATGGGTGTTCCGGGACAATTTGGAAAGTAAATATACTGCTACTCATTTAAGTATTTTACTTGAAATCGAATGACGGGTGGTAAGTGTTCCGCAAAAAAATCCGGATTATGGTCAAGTGTTCCGCGAAAATTTCCGTGTTCCCGAAGTGTTTCATTACTGAAAAGTTTGGGTACCCTGCAGTAGAGAAATAATACTTGCGACTTCTAACGAGTTTGACCTAATTAGTCCTTTGGTCTGTATAAATATCATCTGTAATAATACTCGTTTAAGTAATAATCCCATTAACAAAAGTTTTTAAATATATATTTTTTTCAGTTTAACTGACGTTATGTACTTACTCTATTGTGAATAGATGTCTGTTTTTTTAGGTCACCATGATCAATGAGCATCAGTTAGATCGTGTGCTCGATTTTCACCCTTACTAAAAATAACGATCCTGTTGCTTAGCTTTGCTTTATTAAATATTTAAGAGAACAATCGTTACGGTATACGATAAGGTATGGATACTACATTTGTCGGCTCGGTTGGTGCAGTAGCTACACTACTTTCTACTGCTGCTACTGGAGCCACCCTGTTAAGCATAATCTTATATCATAAATTAAAAAATCTTCCATCTTTAAGTTAAGCCCGTATAAATATGTTAGTGAGAGTTCCGGCAGTATTGGTCGGGGGTTTCGATTCCCGCGAGGAACAAATATTTTTATGACTTAAAGTTAATTATTCCAGGTCTGATTACTTGCAAAACTTGATTATCATCCGAATTTTTTCGCGGATCATTTAGCTATCACTCGCCCATTGATATAAAGTAGGTCTTTAAATGTGTACCAGTGTATTGACTTTCCAAATTGTTGCGGAACACCTATACATATATAACATAGTTTGGGTACCCGTGCTATATACTATATTTATATGTCTATTACTGTCAACGAGGCATTACAAACTAATCTGAGCGATAATTACCCAGCTACATCTTCTTCAACAAGCACGGACGTAGATTATGCTAACCACTACGTCAATGGACTATGTGATAGTTATCTTTGCAAACTTATAAAAAAATAATTAAAAAACTTGACACCTACCTGAACTTCTAAAGCGTGATACGCAACGATTAGGCCAAGTAAAATCACAGTTGACATGGATATTAGCGTCTTTAACGCTTGAGAGTAGATTGATGCCTGAAAATATATATAATATTTGTGTTCGTATTTAATATAATCAAAATAGAAATATTTCTGAGTTAAAATGTTACCTTAGTATAAACACCAGCACTAGAGAGTTCGTTTTCTATTACCATTATTATAATACCAAACATTCCCATTACTAAAGCGTAGTCACTTATTCGTTTTCTCTTTTCGAATAATGCCTTTCGCCTACCTAACCTGTAAATAAATAAGTAGAATGTTAAATTAACTTGCATACGTATTCAGTTAAGATCTATGTTTCATGCACATATTCGTTGTTTTTCTTATCCGGCCGTCAGGGTTTAGTATCTTTGTCAGAAAATGAATGAAAGAACTCAATTGCCTGTTTAATGAACAAGCGATTTGTTTCCTTCATTTATTTTCGCTCTGAGGATCGATGCGATCCAATAAAGCTATTTCCGTTTGGTCAAGGTAACAGATGGACATTTAGCGAATTGAGGATTAGTTTCAGCGTCGAGTATACTACAATGTGCATATTGAAGTAAATATTTAACATTTTGATTTAAATATATCATTGAAAATAGAGTAGGAGTTACATTATTGCCATAACTTGTATTAAAAAAAATGTTACTTCAGTAATTAATTACGTGTTTTTGAAAAATAAATAATTGTAATTGGATACGCGAGTGTTCGGAGTTCGATCCCCGGTGCCGGCATCTCTAAAATTGTTCTGCAATTTAAGGTGCTGATTTACGACGTGCTCAGCGGTAAAGAAAAACATCTTGAGAAAAACTGCATGTCTAAGATATAAAAATATTTCGGCGAGATGAAAAGTCCGCCAACCCGCATTGGAGCAACGAGCGGATTCTTCCCGGATCCTAAACCCTCTCAGGGATGCGAGGAGGCACAGGCCTCTTAATGTTCCACTGCTGAGCACAGGCTCAGCAGTGGAACATTAAAAGGCTGTTACTTTACTTTTCATATTTAAAATGATTTCTACGCGAATATTACACATTTAATAAAACTAATTTTACGTATATATAAAATTAAACGCGATAAGTTTAATTTTAAAACTGTAAAGCACTCGAAACGACGGGTTATAAATAGTTTAAAAATCTAACGCGATAATATCCTTAAAACTTGTTTTTATATGTAATTATTTTGGTAATCAACTGAATATAAGAACATAACAGAAGACAATTCAGTTTCATAACAGTAATATTACAATGTATATATATTTTCAAATTTCTTTTAAATAATTTAATTAGGTTAGTTACAAATACTAAGTTTTTTTTTCTTTATTGTTAGTTACAAATACTAAGTTTTTTTTTAAATTGATGAAACGATCAAAGCGTTCACCTGATGGTAAGTGCAACGTCTGCCCATAACAAATGCTGTGTCACCCCGAACATTTCTGTGTGACACCTCATTGTGCCCATCACCCTGAGACATCAGTTCTTAAGTCTCATATACCTTGTGATTACGCTTGCTCACAGTGCCCTTCAAACTGAAACACAGTAATGTTTGCACACTACTGCTTCACGGCAGAAGAACTGGCACCGGGGTGGTACCTAACTATACGGATTCTCTGTAAATATTTATGAGTTTATGTTAAGAGAAATCCGCGCTCCTGGCAGTGTAGTTATGGTGTAAGTGAGTCAACGCTCATGGTTTTGTAAAAAGCGACTCATGCTATAAATATTTTAAGAAAATGGCTTATTGTGCCATCAATCAGTCTGCGCATAAAGTTTCGTTGTCATCTGAATACAGCGCCAATTTTTTTTTATTATTAAAAGCTGTATGGGCTGCTGTATACTTACATCGGTAATTATAAGTAAGGTAGGTAATTATAAGTTTCTAGGTCTAATAGTTTAGAAATTACATCATATATCACACATTGGTAATGGCTTTAGCGGTGTATATCACGCAACCAGAACGCCTGTTAAAAAAACGTAAGAAAATACTTCCTTATTCATAAATAACTTTTTAGTTATATTCTACACACGGAAGTTCGCTGACATTCAATCTTACATACATACATACATAAGATCACGACAGTATTCTATAAGGAGTAGTCAGAGATTGGGCGCTCACTGCAAAAACAGATGATTGCCACAAACCACGTTTCACCAAAACAATACGACACTTGTTGTGATAGGTGGTGAGCCCATCGCCACCATGAGCTGTTGGGTGCACAGTGCAGTTTAATTCCCTTATTCGCCTTTTACGTGATCCATTGGATGAGATGGAGTGGTAGTATTCTTTTAACGAGCCGCCACCACTGTTTCAATCTTACTATTTTTCATTAAGTGTGGTTGTACATATGTACTTCCTATTAATAGTTCCGTAGCCTGAAAAATTACTCTGATAAAATCGTGTAGTCCGTTATTTTCATAAATACATACAATCATGCCTTTTTCCCATATAAGGGGTAGACAAAGACTACACGCGTAGCCCACATTTCGTCCCTGCGGGAAACGAATCGTGACGGGTGGCGAACCAAGTCACCGCCATTTTGGTAAGAGTAAAAAAAATCCCCCAAATGCGTTCACACGAGCAGTATAGTGACAGCATTGCATATTTTGGTGTAATTCTGCACGAATAAAGGCAGTTCGTACAAAACTTTAGTTGCCTCTTACGACACCTCGGTAGGAAAAAGGTCGGTGCTATCTATTCTGCCGGATACCTATCGGTTTGTCTGTAAAAAATCTTTATTACTCTGCTAATTAAGATTACCAGTATAAGAACTACTAAACTCAACTTTTAAGGAGACTGTGTGTAATTAACGCGCAGATGGTTCTCTTTATGTTACAGCATGAAAAGCGAACAGTCAACTTGTTTTAATCTGGATTACTTTAAAGGCAATGCTCCGCTGTAGAAAAAATGAGAATTTGATATTTAAGAGTAATTTAATTATTACATTTCCTTTTCCTGGAGACAAGTGACAAAGTTAAATACTCCTATCATAATAAGGAATTGTTTCGAAAATACTGCAAATTAAGTATTATAGAAAGTTACACATTTGTTCAATTTTCGTAGATGTTTCATTTACTATCCAAAACAATCCGAGTAAATCCGAGTTAAATAGATAACACGTTAGTTGTAAACAATTCATTGTAAACCATAATTTATTTGCTTTATCTTCCATATATCGCTTATATTTATGTACATTTACATTAAAGTAAATGCTAAAAGTTACCAAACCAAAGTAAAATCATAATTTTAACACGTGCATGAAAGAAAATGTTTTCTTGCCGCGGTCTATAACTATTTTTTTAAAGTGATGTTCATAATATTACATGTAAATACATTATTCAATAAAATACACATAAATAATATAAGATAAACATAATTTAATAAAGAGAAACTTGGAAGAATATTTCAAGAACTGATATTATTGTAAATTATAAATTGTGTACCATATAAATAAATATTGGTTACTTTATAATGGTCAGTTAGGCAAGATCATTCATATTTATATTACTAAGAATAGAAAAAAAGTGAGTGTAACTATAACTTGTAGGTAAACTTTACCTGCAAATGAATCCTATAAAGTTAAGTATATAGTAAATGTAAAATAAAGAATTGAACACAAAAATTACTAATGGAGATTTAACGCTCTAAAAGTGGCAAGATTAGGTGTCACAATGTAGATCAAGTTTAATGCTGATGATGTTAATAATTTTGCACTTTCTTCTTTTTTATTGGTTACTTACTTCTTTTTATTGGTTTCTACTACTACGTTACTTTTCCGTTTTATTGGTCCAAATCAGGACCAGCGCGTAACAATACTGTTACAAATCGCAATTTAATTAAACTATGTCGTGGGGCTAGATCACTATTGCTAATTGGTCTTTCTTCAAAAAAAAATCAATTTGACGCAAAATATACATTTCAGTAAGAAAGGAATTCAGAAGGAATTCCTTTCTTAGGATGGATGGACTGCCGGATGGACCGTCGACGTTTGTCGATCTTGTCGCCGTCCCGGGGAATCGTTTAGGCATATCATCTCCGGCTGTTCGGTGCTTTTCAACTCTGAGTATCTGCACAGACATAATCTAGTAGCCACGATTCTTCATCAGAAACTTTCAATGAAGTATGGCGGTTGGTCAGAAACTACCTTAGAAATCCGTGAAAGCCGTAACAGGCAAGGATATAACATGTAGGGTGGTCTGCAAATGTGTTAATCCCAGCCAGTCTTTACAAACATTTAAGGCGACTTAACTTAGCTGTGACCCGCGGTTTCACCCGCATAAAATGAGCCGACCACGTGATAACGCCATACGTTCGGCCCTTCCTGGTATTGTTCAGTCCTCAGCGTAAGCTTTCCCCCTAAGGCTAAGCCTTGGCACATGGCGCATGGTCTCCCCTGAAGAGGACTCCCCTCCAGGTGGGGTTTTATTTATTTTATAATATTTTACATCATGATTTAATGTTTGGTATATTATTATTGTATATTTTCTTTCGTATTTTATTTATTTGCATAGTTATAAATATACTGAATAGACAACAATATAATTCCTCACAAACTTGCCGTGTGGTGGCGGCTCAAGAGAATCTACCACCCCATAACGTCCCATGGGTGTCGTAAAAGTCGAAAGAGAAAATAAAAACCAGGAGATGGGCAGCACCTACTTGGAACATTTGAATAAATAAACTGCGGTGGCCAACCCCAAGCGTCGCAACTATGGCAAAATCCCCCAAAATGAGAGCTACAAAATTATGTGGCGATCTATGGGGGAGACCTATGTTCAACAGAGGACTAGTGATAAGCTGAAATTATGTTCATGAGAATATTATACAAATACTTCATGTAATAATAATACTGCGAAAAAACTGCCTCAGAAAACATGCTAATAAAACTTCTACTTGCAGTTAGAAGCCTCTGAAAGTTCCTGCTGCGATAAATTCTTAACTTCATTATAAAGTTATCGCACTTAGAGATAAATAAATAATTGTGCGAGTGGTGGCAGCCTAAAATAATACATCACCTTCATATCTTTCGGTTGTTGCGGCACTAATCGACATAAATATAGACACATAAATAACGTACTTAATAAAATAACTTTCGAGCAAAGTTTGAACAGAAAATAATATAATATAATTAATCAATATGAAACAGTTTATAACATTTTATCTAAAATAATACCTTATACTTTTCGGAATAATAACTCAGTCCTAAAAAAAGAACTAGTAATAAATTCAGAGGGCTTATTATCTTAAAAAATATTTTACAATTAACAATATCGTAGAAATAGCTCATTCACTTATTCCCAAGGCTTATTAACGTCCATGTATCATTCCAACTTTCTTTAATATTAGAACAACTCGCTTAATTAATTTATGTTAAAAATAAATTAAGTCGTTTAGAGAAAGACTTTGTACTTTTTCTGGTTTAACTCCCATGTGTTGCCTTACATATTTCCTAAATACATTTCCTGAATAAATGCTTAATATATTTTCTCCTAGTTAATTTTATTAACAGTATTCGTGTAATCTTGCACATACATATAAGAATCGTTTTTGTAATGTGAGGTCCAAATAAAGATATTTATTTATTAAACACATTAAATCTAACGTTATAACTCTTCATCAAAAACGCTTATCTTCGACACTTCGACAACATTTAGCAAAATGCTAAATACTTTAAACTATGGAAATAAATAAAGCAATTTAAACAAATAAATATCAGGTAATCATCAAGTTTTCTTAATAATATGTATTAATTTATTTCTGCAGAACTGTATTAATATTACATTAAAACTGGATGTTTGAATACTGGTGGTGGGATTCATGTGCTAGAATTCGTCTAGGTAGGTAACACCTCAGGGCCAGTTATTCTGCCGTGAAGCAGTAGTGTACAAACATTACTGTGTTTCGGTTTGAAGGGCACTGTGAGGTAGCGTAATCACTGGGCATATGAGACTTATATATCTCAAGGAGATGGGCACAGTGTGGTGTCACACAGAAATTTTCTGGGTGATACAGCATTTGTTATGGCACTTCAGTTCCATCAGGTGAAAAGCAAAACGTTGCTCGTTTCATCACTTTAACCAATAAAAACAAATGTATGTATGTAGACCACAAGGCTTAATTCATTCATTACAAGTACTATCCGGTATACAGTTTTACATTTGACTTAGTAAATTTCAATTTTATTTCCGTTTAAAAGTGAATTATTTACCAATGCACTCTTTCTAAGAATCGCGTTATTAATTTCATTACATGTTAACATTTCATATATTTGGAATTCAAAGAAGTAAAATTTTAACCGTGGCATTTTTATACCATAATGATATAATTTCTTGATTAGTGTCTTTGGTGAACATAAGCCTTGGAAATTTTACAAAAAATATTGCGTCCAATGGACTTTGTCAGGCATTAAAGATATTAATTACCTGAGAAACACCTGAGTCAGTTGTAAGCGTCCTCTTGTAAAAGTAATAAATGTTTGAGTAGCAATTTATTTAGATGAAGTAGTTTGGTTAAGAATATTTATTGTTAAATTTTACTTAAAAGTAAAGAAATATATTTGATTGTAGGCGGATCAGATTGTAGCACTAGATGTAAATAAAGTTTTAGCTTCGTTTTATCAAATCAGGCGGCAGACTAATTTATAGGTTAGTTAAAATATGGTTCAATAACATACATTTTATATTTAGTTACTTTAATCAAAAATCACCATGAATAATTTTTATGGAAAACAGGATTTTCAATAAATTTTACTATGTATTCAGATTAAGAAAATAAAAATATACTTCTATATTTCATTACAAACATTCTGTATTTTTTAAATGCCTCGACAGCAGTAGTTGAATTAAGTTATTTAGTAGTTGAAGTTTTTCGAAAGCAGCAGTTCACTCCTGACTCGAATTTGTAACTTTGTGTTTGATATTTAACAGTCAATTAAAGTTGTGAAAACCTTTCACAACAAATACAAATACAAATACTCTCGATACATTTTAATTTTATAAGTTGAATGCTGTTTTGATTATTTTATAATCGTTTTCAAAACATTATCTAAAGTACTATGTTTACATAAAATTATTAATTATTCAAAGTACGGTTACGCCATAACATAAAACATGTAATGAAAAAAAGTAATGTAAGTTCTCTTCATTCCTTAGACTTCTTTCAATAATTATATTCATAGAAAAACTACTTATTTTATCATCATCGCCATCAACAGTCTCTAAAGACTCTAGACAGTGTACTGGCGGTCATTGGTCTCTCATAAGTTGGTATGGTATATATTATACGGTATGGTATGCGTGAATTTAATGCTAATACAAAATCACCGTGAAGAATAAAGTTAACTGTATGGGCTTTCTTTATTTAATACATTTTTAGATGGTATACTTGTTTTTGGCCCTCTAAATAATATAATCGCATTAATATTTTTATTTTGATAAAATTATAAAACATTGGATATCTAAGGTGTTTCTATGTTCATGTTTCTTAAAGTAAAACCGAGAATTTTAAGGTTTTACCATATTATCAATATCAATCGACATTGTAAAAGCATTACATGGGATACGGAATGGTGAAGACGAGTGACTTCCTCTAAGTTTGTGGTAAGACGTACAGCGCACGTCGTCGAACTCATCATCGACAAAAGTCGGAGTAGAACTATACAAATAAAAGTAAATTTTATATTTCAAATTTGAAGTAATATTTTAGATAACACATTGTATAACAGAGAATGATGCATTTCTGAAATAAAATATACTCTCAACTCAACTGCGATAACAAATACGAGTATATGATATTTGGAGTATTGCCATCTGAGCAATTTAGAAATGTTTAGATCTCGGTATTTTTCTGTACGATAGTGCTCTTTTTATTTGGATAGTGCACAAAACATTTACTGAGTCGACGATTCCGTTGTTTTGAGCTAAGTAAGAGAAGTAAGACTGAAGTACGAGTAGTATGATAATACATTTTCTTGTTAACATCTGATTTATTGTGACGTCTCTTCAGTATAGTAAAATAAGTACCTATGCTTTATAGGTAAGTATACTTAAGGCCTAGTATATTTTTATTTATTGAAATAACATTGTTGTAACACACAAGCACGCGCGTGCCCACATTCATGATCTTAGTTTAATATCTACATCATATGTAGCATACAACATATTAATAATAGTAATAAAATAATAGTAATTCGATCCTTGGTACCAAACCAATACCAATTTATAAATTAGCTACTATAATTCTAACTTCGTATAGTGGTGACGTCAGAGAAACCATAATTTAGTAGATCTGGTAAAAGTCATCTAAAGAAAAATCTTGTGGCATTGTCCTTTAGAAGGTGGAATAATAATCCCCTGCAGTGGATTGGTTCCAAGCTGATAATGTTAATAAAATTGTGTGCAATTTATATGCGGTATACAATAATCCATCTGAATCTCCTTTTTTTATAGGAATAAAGGGTGTTTTTAATTAAGAAGATTGAATTGCGATATGTAACATTAAACGTAAGACTATATATTATGTTGTGGCCAGCATAAAGGTGTATTGCATAATTTGTAACGTTCTGCTCACAAAACATAATGTGGAAAAAAGTAAACCCTTAAATACGGAATAAAATATACTGCCAGCAAATAATATGTACAAATAATATGTATAAACTATTCTCATACTAATACCTACATTACATCTTATCAATTTATCAAATGGCAATATCCAATTAGAATTTAATTAAGAAATAGCATTAAGTACTGACCTATATCCTATGTTTGGTTTGTGCTTAGCTGTCCCCCCGCCTTTGTACGTGCCGCCGCCAAGGGCTCGCTCCTCGCCGAAGCGAGGGTACTCGCTGTGCACGCCAACTAATGCGACACCCGCCTCTTCGGTCGCCGCGTCCCTCCCTCCGGAGTATGTCTTCATAGCGCCGGGGATCGAGACCGTCGACACCGGCTTTCGCAGCTGAAATTTATAATACTATCTCTTACTGTTATGATACTAACTTTCCTTTTTCGTACGATTAGCCGTACTTTAAAAGGATATAAAACTGTTAAATACAGATATTTTGTATTCAAAAATAAACTTTTGATATTATTTAAATCTCCTGAAAAGAAAAAAGAAAATTTATCGACATTCAAATAACACGCGCAACAAATGGCTCTTCGTCTTTCGTTAGTTAATCTTGTTTCTAATCGGTATGAAGATGTATTCAATTGCGCACATTGTAACGATTCAGTATCCGCCGACAAATAAGTACGATAGGCTACATGCCTTCAAACGCCTTGCCTTCAAACTGAATTTTCGGCAAACTATCGGCCGACTGCTAATTCAGTGTGGCGCTCTTCCTCGCGCGCACACTTGCTGATTCTTTAGACTGCTGACTCGGCCGACAGCTTGAATTTGTTCCGAAAAATACTCACGAACTTGTATTTTTCATGACGGCGCTACTTGTCGAAATGTCTATAGTAAATTGAAAAAAGCCCGCGCTCTATAAAAAATTATTTAAACAGTACTTAAATCTAACAAAATTTGTAATTTTGAAAAAATCTATCACTGGAAATAGGATGCACCTTATACTCTCAGATTCTCGTCTGTTGTATGAAAGCAATAATATGATTTCTGGACAATAAATATAAGTTTCATTAAGCGACCGCTTTTTTCCAGTACAGTTTACCAACTAGGAAACTGCATTAGAACAATCGGCCGATTGTTCTGTCTGTCTGCGCATTATCCACCAACCAGACTGTTTAGTCGGCCCAGTGTGCGCGCTAGCAGCCCGACATAACTATCGGACGATAAAACGTCTGTAGTTTGCGGTAGCTCTTATTAAGCGAAGTCGTCCAAGACAACAAATAATTGTATTGTCATTGGTCCTTAATAAGTGTGCAAAATTTCAAATCATTTGGACATCAGGAAGTGTTAGTTACCTAAACCTACCTTAAACTACCTACCTAAAACATCATAATACATTCACACATACAGGTCAAGCTAATATGAGCGAGCTTAAAAGGAGTCTGGGATACCATGTAGTTTGGTCTTCACTTTGAAAGAGAAAAAAACACATAGAGCTATATCTAGGCTACCACCACCATAGGCCATAACCACTATCCCTAGGACGACAAATATTTGTCCCGTGCGAAAAATGAACCCGCGACCCAAATTGAGACAATCGCTTAGCTACTGCACCCACTGAACCGAACTTGAGCCTTGTTTGATTTACATGTCAGTTAACACGATCTCGTTTTCAGCAGCTATTTAACCAGGAACATATAGACATCGTAAAAACGTACAAAAATATCTTAATTAAAGTATTTATGCAGGAATCCGTCTCGGTAAGTACCACGCCAAGGCCAGTTATTCTGCCGGGAAGCAGTAGTACAATCATTACTGTGTTTGGGTTTGTAGGGCACTGAGAGCTAGCGTAATCACTGGGCATATGAGACTTAAGAACTGATGTCTTAGGGTGACGGGCGCAGTATGGTGTCACAAGGAATATTCTCGGTGGACACAGCATTGGTTATTGGCTGACGTTGCACTTACCCTCAGATGAACGCTTTGCTCGCTTCGTCACTTTAACCAATAAAAAAAATATCAACTGCTGGTCGAATCGTCAAATAATTTATGAAACAATGATTTGATCTAATCTTCTCAAATATGGGAAAAACAGTACTGTCAAACACTGCACCAAATTCCCAGAAGTTTCGTATACATCAAGCCACGTAAATAACAATTGACCGTTCCCACTAACAAATGACCTAGATAACGTCCACTGGACAAGCTCTGACTGAAGCAGATTATTCAAAAGAGCAAAGGGTTCAATTACTTCTTTGCATTCGAGGTTACATAGGAAATGCTCGAATAGATTCTGACCTAGACGCATCATCTCGACGGATGGTCGTCGCTTTCAATTGTAAAACATGTGGTGTTACACATGTTTTACTGTTGGAAGCGACGACGGACCGCGGTACTAACGGATGGTAGCTCAGGAATGGGCTTTGTCAAAAACTTTGTGGGAGGTCAGTGTGAACAGAGTGTAGTGAACTTACTATTTGCCAAAACATAATGATGAAAATACGGAAATGGAAGTCATTCATCAGCATAATTATAACATTAGCAATTACATTTATTAATTAATATTATTAAGATGAATATTTAACAACAATACTAATCATAATTTTACTTTTAACGTAACGTATCTGTGGCGTATTACTGCAATAAATGTTTTCTTTCCTTTTTTCTTTCTAATTTTGTAGACAAATTGAGAACAAAGTTATCCCAATACCACTTACAATCAAATATCTACAATACAAACAGGATCTAAGCCAATCCAACAGATTTTTGACGACTCATGGCGGTCTCATGGCGCGAATCGGCGTGAGATAGTGCTTTATACCCGACATGTCAAGGTCAAACGATTCGGCGATCTTCAAATGCCTCTATCACAATTATATTGCACTTATTTGCTAATTTATCCATATCAAGAAAACACATTAAATAATTCATTAACATTATTATGAAATATATAAAGTTGAAGTATCGAGACCGGGTTTCTTATCGTGTCCAGAATTTTATCTACTGGTTTCCTATTTCATAGCAAAAGTCTAGCACTTGTAGTTATTAAGAACAATATTTTTTCTTATTGTTTTCATCTGAAATGGAAGTGACTCCAAATATTTGAACCTCAATGCGATTCTTTTTCTTATGAGCGCCATACAACGAGCATTTTGGATTTTCCAAACTTTTTTTAATAACTTTGATATATAAATATAATAAATAAATTTTAACATTATATTAAGATCTTTGTGAGTTCTACTTTTAGTGAAGCGTACCCTCCGATTCGACTATTTTTATGCTAAATGTTACCACAATTGGTAGTTTTGTCCAAGTCATATTCAATATCGCGTTCTAAATACATGTGAACTAGTAACAAAGATACGTTACACAACAAATCTTTGCCGGCACTTAAGGGGCTTCGTGTAAAGACAAGTATTTGTTTTCGTATGATTTGTATGTAAAGCATTCACGAGTAGTCGATTTGCATGTTAAAAAGCAACCATAAAAATCTTAGCTAGAAATTTAAGTTAAAGATATAAATGAAATGAAGAAAATTGTTTTACTAAAACTCTCAATCATTTATTGCGTCACAGTGAGCGTATTTTGGTTTACTTTCCTACCCTAATTCATATCTACTCTGTGTATATATATGTGTGTGTGTGTGCCATTATAATACATAGTTTTTTTTATCATAAAATTAGTGTTAGACGTGATCTATCGAAAGTATCGGTTTCGATTTAAAACGTCCTTGTGTAATCGTCGATTTATACTCGTATCTCTAGCGGCAGTGTTTATATTATACTTTCGATTTATTATAAAAAAAAAAAATTGTTTTTCCAGCCTTGCCTTCGACACTTTAAATTAGAGAGAGACTCTAATTTAAAGTGTCGAACGAAGTTCAAACAGTAAAAAAAAAACAAATTAGATTTTCAAGATATTTTAAACCTAGCGCGTATTTTCCTTCATTATTTCTTTACAACAATACATTCTTAGCACTGCTACAGGGAGAAGAGGGAGGGAGTAAAAATGATTTGATTGTTTTGTGAACATTGTGACTTGTATTACAGATAGTGACGAAAACACCAGTGCTATAGATTTAATTTCCTTATTTATATCGTTCTGATTAGCGTTAGAAAGATGCTAAAAAGTCAACGGATACGTTTTTGAATATGCTGTTCACTGATTTAAAATCAGACGTGCCCTCTTTTGCTTACTGTAGGATGCTTGTGCCCAGTATTGATTCTTTTGTAACAGTTTCCGAATGTGATTCGCCAGCCTTCGGTTAATATAAAGAGAACTTACGAAATAAATTATAGTAGTAAGAAAAAGTACTATTTGACTTTAAGGAATTTTGTTTACCCTTAAGAAAAACACATAAAGAGTTTTCGAAATTTTCTAATCATTCTAAGTATTACTAATATGTTAAGACATACATAAAACATAATAAGAAACGTGTTACTACTGATGAAGCTTCCCGACGTGACATAATTATTGTTTACAAAATAAATATTTTTACTCTCGCCTTTGGCCAAAAATCTAATAATTTACGCACGTATACATGTCTGACTCAGAGCCTTATCTAATACTCAAACCAATTCTGATCAATTTTTACGCACCGCACTGGCCAAGTAGTTACCGACTTTAGGTGCACTGTATTTTCATTTTTTAGCTGGCTAAGTTTATTTGTGCGAAAATATAGTAATACTAATATATACATTTCAAAAAGCAAACAGTAAATAATAGTTACTAGTACAACTGCCGTACTCTCCTGTCATATAAACCAGCTCTTTCGTTCTTCGTACATATTCTTTATATGTAAAGGCCGATTATGTCAGCACAAATTAAGCTTGAAATTTACATGTCAATAGAATACATAAAAAGATAATAAAAACCTTTACATTAATCATTTATTTTTCAAAAAAAAAGCAGCGGCTAATAATAATTATAATTCTAAATGACACGGTCGTGATCAGTGTGCAAAGTGCAAAAACATTTTTGTTGATTTTCGGGTCCAAGTGTCTTTGACACTGCACTATATTTGACTGACTTATATATTACTATTTTATGACTTTCGTATTAGTCTTGGGGCGGGGGCAGTTAAGGACAAGTGATTGCCTCAGTGTTCGCACGTACTTGTGGCACTATAATATCACCTGTGCAGTTAATAGTTTTCGACAGAAATTATCGCCTTGATCGAGGTTCGGCAAGGAGGACATCATCATCAATCAATTAATCAATCAATCAATATACTCTTTATTGTACATCAATACAAAAATAAAGACGAAGTACTATATTTAAGTTAAGGTACAAAAGGCGGTCTTATCATTAAAAGCGATTTCTTCCAGACAATCTTGGCGCAGAGAACTGATACACTAAACCATATGAATAAGTATGTATGACTAAGGTAAAGGAAGTTTAAGAACGAAAAGATAAGTGAAAACATAAATTAAATTTCCAAGTAATGAGCTTTAACGAGGTTTTTGAAGGAAAAAAGGGACTTAGCACATCGTATGTGTAAAGGTAAGGAGTTCCATAAACGCACAGCTGTGAAAGTAAATGATTTACTAAAGAAAGAAGTGTAATGCACAAGAGTCCGGAGAGAGAGGTTGATAGAAAAACGAAGAAATTTACAGGTATTATTATTTATTTATTTATATTTAATAGATTATTTATTTATTACTGTATAAGTGACTATATAACTGACTGTATAAGTTACAAGGAGGTGAGAGGGAAATGAGTCTGGGCGAAGCAGTTGTCATGAAATTAGCTGGAATGTTTGAGCATCTGGGTTATTGCTTATATTTTGATCGCTTTTTCACTTCTCTGCCTTTATTAATGAAGCTGTTGCAAAATAAACTTTTTGGTGTTGGTACTATAATGCCTACTAGAAAAATTTTCCCGCCTAACAAACTTCCGCTTGACCGAACCATGACTTTGGGTGACTGCTCGCTCAATGACTACACCAACATTTCTGTTAGTAAATGGAGAGATCGAGGAAAAAAGCTGTTTGTGTCGCTTCAAACATGCACAATCCAAGCAAAAAAGGATTTGTGCGCCGTACTAATAGTCAGGGTAATAAAGAACAAGTCGCATGTCCTTATGTATAATTGATTATAATAAATATATGGGAGGGGTAGATAAGTTCCATCAATACATGGCGCCCTATAATATAACCTGGAAGTCAAGACGTTGGTGGATCAAAATTTGGTTTTATTTGATAGATGCTGCGATTGTCAACTCGTATATTATTTACAAGAATACCTGGACGAAGGCTTACCCTGGGGGTACAAAACCAATGACTCACTTGATGTTCAGGAGCAAATTAGCTGATTAACTTATTGTAGATGAAAAACCTTGATGAAAAAATTTGTGTCCAAAAATAAAAGACCGTAGATTATGTAAAAAATTAAGTATTTTTTTATACCCTTTCCTCTAAATTTATGATTTTGTGTATGTCCAGTTTACTGGCCAGTGAACTGACTGTGATAGTTAGTAGTGCAGACTGGTCAGTGGCCAGTTTACTATCCTCTAGTTTTTCATGATTTTCTCGTAAAATATGCATAAAAAAATATTACTTATACAACGCATTATTACTTGCGTCTTGCAATATATATTTATAAAAATATATTGCATATTCAAAAAAAAGCTAAGGTGTGCGTTAAAGGGTTAAGCTAAATGATTTACTCCAGTTCAAAATAGAAGTCAGATTAGTGTTGGTCGTGTCAATTGCTTTATGGAGATCTTCCATAGAAGACTGGATATAAATTTGGAGATAGACAGCATACAAGTGGTAAGAAGAAGATAGTTGATGACTAATGAAATGAATGAAGACTGAAAACAGAAGAGGAGAAAACACGCCATCTTGCGGAACGCTAGCGTCTGTAGTAGTACAGGTGGAAAAAACATCTTGTACCTGAATACGCTGAATACTTCGGCAATCACTATATATAACTACAAAACCAGTCAATCACAATCGGAGATACATTGAGAGCACGCAGGATGCTCAACAAAATGTCAAAATCTACGGTATTAAATGTATTACTGAAGTCCAGCAAAGTGAGTACTGTAAGCTTTTTGTTCTCCATACCATAACGAATATCATTTATTTATTTAGAAAGGCACACCAACAGGGTAGATACATAAAATATGTAAACTGCAGAAATTACATCAAAATTAAGGAAACGCAATGCATCGACCCCAATAACAGGCGAGCACAGCATCCGCGATTACAATGTTGTTAAAAATAAATGAAAGAAAGCAAATTATATTTCCAAAGTTAAATAAAAAACAAAAAATGGAGAAAAAAAAACTATTTGTTACATTTTATATATTCCTTAATAGACCTCTTGAAAGAGACTAACGAACCACAGAATATATCATTTACTTCAGAATGAATCTGGTTGAATTTATTACACATGCGCCAAATGGGAGATTGCTTGCCAATATTAGTGCGACAAACATTGTTGACAAACGGGACGTATGTGCTAAATCTAGCGTTTTTTCGAGGGATCTTTATATGTATTAGCTCCAGTAATTCAGGGCAATCCACACAGTTGTTCAGAATTTTGAAAAGAAAGACTATATCGTTAATTGATCGTCTATTCTCAAGTGTTTCCAAATTCAGTAACTCCAGGCGGAGGTGATAGTTGTTATCACCATGGGTTGTAATAAGATGTTTGGCACAAAGTTGTCGAACAAAACGCCGTTGTACACTTTCTATTTGATCACTATGCACTTTATAAACTGGATTCCAGATGATGCTATTGTATTCCAGGTGACTTCTAACAAGTGAGTTAAAAACAACAATTTTGGGAGATATTCTTTTAAAATCTTTTAAAGTTCTCCAGACGAAACCCAGCATACCATATGCCTTTTGTACTACTTTATTAATATGTCCAGTAAAACGTAGTTCAGAGTCGAATACAACAACTAGATCACGTATTTCATTGGTCTTTTTTAACTCACTGTCGTTCAACTTGTATGACGTGACAATTGTGTGCCTTTTCCTTGTGAATTGAATATGGCCGCATTTTTGAGTATTCAAAAACATTCTGTTAGCCAGGCACCACTCCTGAACCCTATCTAAGTCCTCCTGTAGCAGAAAAGCATCAGATTGTTGTCTTATAACCTTATATATTTTTAAGTCGTCGGCAAAGAGTAAATAATTTGAATGTCGTATAACGTTGGAAATATCATCAATGAATACAAGAAAAAGAATAGGTCCGAGATGCGAACCTTGTGGTACGCCAGATGTGGGCATAAATTTATCTGAAACATATTCATGGACACTAACATAGTGCTCTCTGCTAGTTAGGTAAGACTCAAACCAAGTCAAAAGATGTCCTCTTACACCGAAATGTTCCAATTTGGTTAGCAGTAATTTATGGTTAACTTTGTCGAACGCCTTGCAAAAATCAGTATAAACAGCATCTACGGAAAGACGCTGGTCTATTGCATTTGTTAAGTACACAGCGTATGTTGTTAGATTTGTACTTACAGATCTCTTGGGCAAAAATCCATGTTGTTGAGAAGATAAATGTTTACCCAGATGAGACACCAGAAGCGGATATATTAAAGATTCGAACGATTTGGCCATTGCATTCAGGATGGTGATTGGCCTATAATTTTCTACTGCGTGTTTATCTCCTTTTTTTGGTATCGGCACCACTGATGCTCTTTTCCATATTATAGGAAATGAGCCTGTTCTCAAGGATTTATTAAAAATAATTTTAAGTGGTGGAGCTAAACTTGTTGCTAGTGATTTCAGAAATATAGGGGGCAAGCCATCCGGACCTGAACCTTTTCGTGTGTCAAGAGTCAAGAGTTTCTTTTTTATCGTCAATTCGTCTATGGCAATGTTATTAATGACATCGCATTGATCGTCACATACGGAAGATGGAGGGTTATTGCTGGTGGAAGATTCATAGACGGATGCGAAATACTTTGCAAATAAATTAGCCATATCTTGACCATTGTTTGCGTGGTGATCTTGGTGATAAATTTCATTTGGTAAACTGCTACGACTTGAAGATTTGTTTTTAAGAAACGACCAAAAACTTTTTATATTACTGTTAAGATTGTTCTCTATTTGAGATAGGTAATTTTGGTAATCTAATTTTATGAGTCATTACATTACTCATTCATTACATTACTCTTATATATTACTGATCATCAGTAATATATAAGAGTAATGTAGACGTACTGTGACCAGGACGGAAACCGAATTGAAGCGGATTGAAATGGTAATGATCTAGAAGGTAGGAGCTTAAATGGTTATACATAAGGCGTTCTAGAACTTTAGATAGGAATGGAAATAAGGAAATTGGACGGTAATTGGTAAAACTGGAATGGATGGTCTTTTTGGAAGAGGATCACTAAAAGGTTAAAGATACTTTTGCATATTTGTTATATATTTTGATAAACAGTACCAAGAGTTAATTGTCTGTTCTTTTCAGAGGTGCTATTTTTCGAATCAGTGTAGATTTTGAAGTTCATAAGAGCTTAAAATTAGCCTAAATTCAATAAAGAAGTTTTGACTTTGTGGCAATCTATGGGGGAGGCCTATGTTCAACAGTGGACTATGGTAGGCTGAAATGATGATGATGATAATGATGATGAATTGATAATGGCTTCACTATATAATTTTGAATTGTGTGTTGTTATTTACAATACCACGAGTCAGAAGATCTAATCTTTCACATCCAAGCCGTAATGCAATTAGACTTCGCAATAGTGAGAATCAATCCGCTGCAGATGAAAATTATAACACTCCACGATGCAATGCACCTTGAATGTTTTGGAAAGGAGTGGCGAACGCGGAACCAAAAGAGAAAATTACATAATGCGACCGGATAAATGGCATTGTGAACGTGTGGCTGCAAAGCTTAGTACTTAAATTCAATACAGAAATCATACTCATCGGGTCACATACCAGAACGGGAAGGACAACGTCTGCCGTGCTAGCTAGTTATACATAGATGACATATACATTAGAAAAAACTATTAAGAAGAAATACTCGTTCACCAGATGGAATGTTTGACGTCTGTTCATAACAAATGCTGTGTCACCCAGAACATTTCTGTATAGTACCACTCCGCAGTTCTTAAGTCTCAAGTGCCCTGTTATTATAAACATTAGAAATATCCTTCCAACCGAAACACAGTAATGTTTGCACACTACTGCTTCATGGCAGAATAACTATGTATATATACATGCACTGCGGTGGTGCCTACCAAGACGGAATCCTTTATTTGAATCCTACAACCAGTAAACAACTTTAATTTAGATTGACTTTTTTACTATGGATATTGTTTTTTGGGCTGATTTTAATTCTTAATCTTTAATCTTCTAAGATTTTTGAATTTTTTGATAATTTATTGATAAACTTCCAGTCATAGAATTTACATTACAATTTCTGTGAATAATAAATGCCAATTAATTTTAAAATGCTTAACCAATTTTTTTGCAAACCTTATATGTATGTTATGTGTATTTGTCAAACAGTTTTTAATAAAAAAACAACGTTGCTGCAGCCGCTACTTTATAGTATTTATGAGTACGAAGTGTGTTCTCTTTTCAAAACAACCAAAGTGCTGAAGACGGTACTTTGCACGTCGGAGTTAAATAGAGTTTGGTTTCTACGACTGACAGAAATGACGTTTTACTTAACCACGTTTCTTTACTAGAAGTTTTCGTATCTCTATGGCAATGTGCTTTTGCGTTATGTATATGTAACAATGTGAACAAGTTACGAGTAGCTTCTGTAAAGGATCAATAAATGTACATCGGGGCCAGATCGACCATAATTCGTTTGTATACACACAAAAAAGACACGTCAAAGACACACGTCTTTGTATAGTTAATAGAATCAGGCGTTACTTTGCGGAAATCCATTATAATAAAGGAGAGAAAGTTAATTTGCTAAGATCCGCATGCAAAATGTAAAATGGTGTGTATTACCTAGTTAACCGTACGACCTCTACGACAGTTAACCGCCGGTTGACTGTCGTAAAGTCAATATCACTTGATAATGCCTCGTTTTGAGGTGAAACACGTGTCGTGTTCTCGACTTCAGTGGTGTGTATTACCTAGTCGTAGTGTTGTAGTGGTGCAGGGTATCTGGTGGCGGCTCCCGGTGGCGGTATTGGTTTTCTTGTGCACGCTGTTGAGGGAGGGCGGGCGGTGCTCTTCAAAACTAGGTAATACACACCATTTTACATTTTGCATGCGGATCTTAGCAAATTAACTTTCTCTCCTTTACACGTCTTTGTAGGTATATACTGTGGACACACGAAACAAGTGTAGGATTCGTCTAGGAATTTTTGTAGGTAGGGTTCACCGCAGTGCCAGTTCTCTGCCGTCAGGCAGTGGTGTGCAAACATTTCGTCTTTCGGTCTGAAGGGCACTAATAGCTAGGGTAATAACATGGGACTAGGTGAACGATTCGCACGGCTCATCATATTCTTCGTGTTATCAACAGGCATCGCATTACGTTATTTATTAAATTATGTATAAGAAACAATTTCTGCATGACGAAAATAAAAACTATAAATTTGGTCTCGGGTTTGAAATTAGAGTTCCGGAACGCTTTCAAAGGCGACTGTAAATCATTTAATAATAAATTTTCGTGACAAAAGCTCGCATAAGTTGTCAGAAAAGAAAAGCTCGCTTCAGGTCTATGTACAGTTAAGTAGTGTATAAAGTTTTTTCAGACAGGTACAGATAAAAGCTAAATGTGACTATGGAGTTCTTGAAGTTGTAACGTCAAGACGTAAGCTTTTTGTATTATGGGGTTAAAATAAATTATACTATAGGCAAAAAATTCCAAAGCTTATAGAAGTAAAGCAAAATATATACTCTGCCAAATATTTTTCTTTGCTTAAATATTTTAAATGTCTGCATTTCAACAAAAAATTACCTCTAAACGTTAGTTTATTTATTTTATTATTGGTCTATAATCGGCATAAATGAAAGCATGAATCAAGGCTTACTATACTTATATACAGTCACGCCTTTTTCCTATGAAAGTGGTAGGTAGAGCCCAATTTTAACCCTCGCGGCAAACGAGACGTGATGGGTGGCAAACCACGTCGCCGCCATCGAGTCATAAAATTCTTACTGCCCATTGCGTTCCCACGAGCACTATAGTGACAGCATTGCATATTATGGTGCTATTCTGCACAAATAAACGCTGTCAGCATTGTCAGATGTAAAGTAAATTTTATTGGTTATCGGTTGGTCTTGAATGTCATTTCACACTATGTTTATATATATTATTTTATAGTGTATATGTGACGTTTATAGTATATATGTGATGGCCGTGAAAGAGAATCCATCACCCCAGCTCAACCTGGGACATAAGAGTAGAGTCTTATATCTCACACAGGTTGAAGTGAATAATTAACCGCCTATAAGAGTAGCGAGCTCAGCCTGCGTTTTTAATCAGACGGTCTTTAGAAATTATCTAACTCCGGAAGTATAACAATAAAATAATTTATCCAAGAGTTACTTTCCAGAACGATCGTGTATTTGACGTAAATCTGAAAAATCTCTTAGTAAAATACGATCGAACAGAGAGCAAAGATTTTTTTTCAGATTCTGGAAAAATATACAATGTACCTTCTATTTCTGGGAGATCTATAAATATTTTTTTTAGTTTTCATTAAAGCAATTTGCCATTTGCAATGTCTGTTTCCCATCCCCATCTCCGATTTCGGCGACATCTTCCGGTCATTACCCAGAAGCTGTCATCTACACAGGATACATTACACTAGACCACACGGACCACCGTGTGGTCTAGTGGTCAGAGTATATGATATATGAAAATTTCATGGTAGAGGAGTGATCTGGGTTTGAACTCCGAAGCCGGAATCATTAAAATTAGCAGTTTTAAATCTTGAGGAAAGTCTGATAAATAAATAAGTAATTTATATTACCAAAACAAAAAAAACTCTACTGCAATACCTCATAAAATTCAAGTTATATTCATGTTATAGTAGCTATTTAAAAAAAACTTTCATTTTTTTAATAGGAGCTCTTAGGTATAATGCTATGATTATACAGTGGAATTGAACTTGTTACAAGGCTCTATAATATCTCTAGACGCCTATGAATTACCCGTGGTAGCTAATTGGCTGGTTGCTCGATTTGAAATTTATAGTGGAGGTTTGAATTACATAGTATGGTTCGATCTTCGAGACCGGCATGATTTAAAATTTTAGTGGCAATTTATGTGCGGATTTACCAGGTGCTCGATGTCGAAGTAAACACCGTAAACAAAAAATTATTTTTAGACATGTACAAGTATAATCCGTCAACTCGAATTGGAACAGCGCGGCAAACTCATCACGGCTTCAAAACCTACTCAAAAATTAGAGGACCTCTGTATCAGCTGTTGTACATTTATAAGCTGACACTTTATTTTTTATACAAAAATTTTTGCTGCCTATATTCAATAGGCCTCTCCCAAAAAGCGCCACTTAGCCTAATCTACGACTTTATGTATCTAATTGCTTCCAGCCGCCTTTGCCTCAACGCGGTATCCACTCTTGACTACTTATATTCAAACATTGTTCTTTGACTGTTATATTTAGACTTTTGAAATTTTTGTCGGCATACACGCAAGCTTTGGTGACTCTGATTATCATGCGTATTCATTCATTGCAAATCAAAAACACTAGATTAACTCTATGCATATCTTTTTCATTGCTCCTTGATCAACTCCATGTCCACCTTATTACGTAAGTGCAGACACAGAAAGTACCGGAAATGCAGGAATCCATCTAGGTAGGTGCCCACCCCAGGGCCAGTTATTCTGCCGTGAAGCAGTAGTGTGCAAACATTACTGTGTTTCGGTTTGAAGGGCACTGTGAGCTAGCGTAATCACTGGGCATATGAGACTTAAGACCTTATGTCTGAGGGTGATGGGCACAGTGTGGTGTTACACAGAAATTTCCTGGGTGACATTGCATTTGTTATGGGCAGACGTTGCACTTACCATCAGGTGAACGTTTTGCTCGTTTCATCACTTTATCCAATAAAAAAAAAATTAAAAGTATGATTAATTATAATAACCTATAACATGCAATACCGCAGAACAGTCAAGGGTTACGGAAATATTATCACTGGAGTAAATACATATTACTAATATATATACATTAACCGTGTGCATTGGCCGTGTAGTGGCGGCTCGTTAAAAGAATCCTACCACTCCATCTCATCCGAGTAAGGAATTAAACTGCACTGTGCACCCAACAGCGCATGGTGGCGATGGGCTCACCACCTATCACACCAAGTACATTATATTGTTTTGGTGAAACGTGGATTGTGGCAGTCATCTGTTTTTGCAGTGAGTGCCCAGTCTCTGACTACCCCTTATGGGATACAGTCGTGATCTTATGTATGTATGTATACATTAAAGTATATGAATAGCAACTTTATAATACAGCGAACTATATTTTTTTCAAACATTTGACCATGTGGACTACATTTAAAAGTTCTATATATTACATACACATTTTTACACATTTTGACCACGCCTTTCGAATGAGTCCACATAAATCACTTGACGTGTCTCACTATATGGATAACATAAACTTAATTAAATATATTTTGTAAGGTGTAATATGTGTTTTTAAACACAATTAAGGATAATATATGTGTTTTGCATCATTCACTACAGTATTAAATTTTGTTTAACTTAAACTGAAAGTGATTGTTAACCGTGTGGTGGCATCCTAAGAGAATCTACCAACTCATCCCGTGGGTGTCATAAAAATCGACAGAGGGAAAATGAAACAAGGAGATGGGCAGCAGTATCTGCCTGGAATATCTGAATAAATAAACTGCGGTTGTTAACCCGCCTGCCAAGCGTGGCAACTAAGGCAAAATCCCCCCCCCCCCCCCCCCCCCCCCGCCTAAGTTCAGCAGTGGACTTCTGATAGGCTGAAACAACAACGAAGACGATTGTTAACTTTCTTGCCGTCCCTTTTGTGTCAGACAAAAAAGCGAGTATACGTGTAGTTTTTAGTTGCGTAGATTCGTAGCAGTCAGTTCGTAGTCAAATAAACTTTTTCATTTTTACATTTAACCTATTCCAAAAATAAAAAGCTTTATAGCTTTATTAATTAAGTCATCGTTCACTTGACATTTACTTGTTCTCAATTCTGACACGCAAATGAAATTGTCAGTGACACATAGATGAACATACGTCATATTAAACTATATGTAATATTTTCATATGTATCTATACTACTTCATAGCAATCTACAAAGTTATCGTTGACTTTCTTAAGAACGAAGCCGCAGGTGAAAAATAATTGACACGATTAGAGAAATGGTCGATGGTGATTAGAAAATACAGCACAAGAATATGTAGGAGCAACAAGACAAACAAACCTTGAGTTGAAGCCCATATGCTATTGCGAATGATTAAGATCGTGAGTTGTTTAAAAAAAGTCCGTTTAGCTAGTCATTTTCACAAATTCTACCATAAGACTACCACTGGGAAATTAGCGGAAGCCATTTTATCCAGACTGGAGACCGACAGCAACATGCCAAATATCTGATACTACTCGTATTTGAAAATAATTATATATTTTTTTAGCTTCCCATATAAAATAAAATAAATTATTATGACGAAATAACAAAGATTGTGTACAGTTAATAGAATCAGGCGTTAATTTGCGGAAATCCATTGTAATAGGGAAAGAAAGTTATTTTGCTACGATCCGCATGCAATTAATAAAATGGTGATCCGCATGCAATATTACCTAGTTTTTGAAGAGCACTGCCCGCCCTCCCACAACAGCTTTACAAGCAAACTAATACCGCTACCGGGAACCGCCACTAGACACCCTTTGCCACTAAAACACTACCAGTAGGCAATACACACCATCGTAATCGAAAACACTACTCGTGTATTATTGACTCTACGACAGACATTTCATTACATTTCATAATTATGCGTAGCCTAGTGGCCAAAGTAGGAGTATGTGTAGTGCTACGTTCGAATCCCAGCCCCTGCCAACATTTGTGAAAAAACACAAATTGTTGGTTTTGGAGACTGATTGTGTTTTGATTGTCTCTGTGTCCGAGTTTATTTCCGATTTTATAGCTTTAGTGTTATATTGGACGCGAGTAGATAAAAACAAGTGAGTGTCTCTTGTGACTCTATAATAACTCCTGCGCAATAACCCCACAAAACTTTCGACGGACTTTAATATATTGCAATACAAAGTATAACAGTAATTTTTACTAGTAGTACGATTTCTGTGCAAAAATCCGCCTAGGTGGGTACCACCGTAGTCCCAGTTATTTTACCGCTAGGAAGTAATATACAAACATCTTTGAGTTTCAGTTGAAGAACACTGAGTCTAGTGTATTACAGGGCATAATGATAATATGATCCCTAAGATGACGAGCGCAGTGTGATGTTCCACGGAAGGTTCTGTGCAGGTGCAGGATGACATTGCAACCGTCATCGACAAGCGATGTGCTCATTTAGTACCATAAAAAATATATTATATTTTAAATTTCTGCAGTTTCTTTTAGCATCCAAGCTAAAATTAAATAAAGTTCAAATATAAGATATCCAACATAAATACGTGCTGAAGTTCTTGTTCAAAGTTTTAATCCGAATAAACCTTGACTTGAGAAATATACACGTGTAAGTCAAGATTCTCCGCATCTCTTTAGATCAATGAGATAGCAGTAGGTCTTTTATTAAAGCCACTTTAAATCACTTCAAATAAAAAGTTTGACTTTGATAAAAACACAACCCACTGCACATGGACAAACAAGATAAGGAAAAAAAATATTTATCGGATTTTGAGCGAAATATTAAAAAAATGCACAATTTTTACCTTTTTACTCGATAAATTGGCTGCTGCCAATTGGCAGTTAACCAAAGTTTACGTAAATGTAGCCAAATTTAAGGAAAAATGAGATCAAGAAAAAAAGGTACACACATAAATGATGAATCATCAGAAACATTACTTCAGTAAATGAAGTCATAAAACTTATTGTAAGCCAAGGGCATGACAGTTCAACAACCACATGGATCATGCAGCAGAGTATTTTGGGATTTTGTATTATTTACGAGCCGTTATTTAGACTTGAATCTTGTATGCAATGCAACCAATATATGAATATACCTATACCTCTTATAAAAGTTTTACAATTGTAATGAATCACTGCATTTTCTTAAGGTAGGGGTTTTTTACTTAATCTGGGCTTAAAACTTATATGCCCAGATGAATACTACGTTTGCATACTAAGGTGACGTGAGGGTGAGGCGACGAGAATGTGCAGTAATGTTTCAAGTGCAGCAAGAGATATTTTGCTTAATTAGGCGACAGTGCGAAGTTAAGGCTCCAATAACAATGCGTTTAAATAATTCCTGTTTAAGATATTTCGAGCTAAAAATATTTATATCATTAAAAACAAAACGAGAAGCAAATGGAAATAAAATATTTACATATGTAGAATTACTAACGTTTTAAGAAAAATGCATTTTCTCGATGAAATAAGGAAATTGCTTTTATAATAAAATAAGCAAATTCGTAGTGAATTTAAGAGGTAAATGCTTAACCGTACATTTTGAATCTAATGTCCGGTATTTTCGAACGCTTTAGTGAAAATAATAAAAAGTGTGAATCGTGAAAGTGTAATTTAGCAATTTTCGATTAAAAATATTGTTGGTTACATTATTTACCAGATTTATTTCTAGAATTCTAGAATAAGTAATATGTTTTTATTTTTACTATGTGCATTAACATTTTCACATAGTACAATTAGCAGCTGCTACTTAATGGTAAGTACCGAAGAACTGAATAATTTCATCATCATCATCGACATTATTATTACACCCCTATACAAGATCACTGTTGAACATAGGCCTCCCAATAGATTATTACAAAACATGGGCCTTAGTCACTAGTGTCAATCGGCAAAACTGGTAAATTACATGATTTTTATATATGTTAATAACGAATCAACAAGATTATTTTTATAAAAACCTCATATGTATGAAAGATTATTACTAAATTATAAATATTATTTCAAACACCATCAATAATTCTGTGTGTATGCATAATTTTCATTCTGACTCTACAATCCAGAATTACGTTGATGTAACTCTTGCCTAATGTGTTTGCATTAGTTGAAATCTATTTTAGAACCCAAACCATCAAATCAACAGAGAAATGCAATAAGTTAGTGGTGGCATTCGCTCCCTGACTAACACATCTGGCATTCGTTGGAAATAATGATACATGAATGGTCTTTTGTTGCATAATTCTTATATTTTCAATAAAGTTTCAATTTTGCAGCTGATAGTAGCACAATTTTAGACGTAGTTACAATAATTATTATAGTTTTGCAGACCCTACACTGTGACCACTGCAGTTTCTTTTTACACCTACATTATGTGCTGCGCTGCAATGGAGCGTCCGAGTGTTCGTGAAACTACCATTTCTATTTAGACATCGAGCCAGTGATTAGAACTAAGTATTGGCATAATCTCTGCGGTCTCTGTGGTTTTGCCTTGCGCATGTTTTGAGGTTTTTTTTAATATATAGTTGTGGAGTCAGGCAGTACGCACTCTAGCTGTGAGTATGAGGTATGTGGAGACGCCGTTATTCCTCGGACTAAATTCCACCTTAATAGTGTTTGTCGGCTTGTCGGCTTGTCTAAATTACTTTCAATAATAACTGTTGAGTCTTCCTTCTGCATGGGGCAACCTGGCTTTTTAAATAAATAAGGTAAACAGATTTTTTTGTCATCTTCTATTGGCAAAGTAGAACGCAATGGGGAAAAATATATTTTTTTGACTCGTACCAAAGTGGCAGCGACGTGGTTCGCCACCCGGCACGTCTGCTTTTTCCCCATTGCGTTCCCACAAGCATTATAGTGACAGCATTGCATATATGCATACAGCATTGCAACATATTATGGTGTTATTCTGCAAGCATAAAGGCTGTCCACACAATACCTTAGTCGCCTCTTACGACACCTCGGTAGGAAAAAGGTAGGCGCTATTATACTCTGCCGGACAGTACAATAGCGCCTGTTTATCTAATTTTACCTAATTATAATAAACTTTTGTTTTTTGTGACATTAAACATGTCTTGTTTAAAAAAAAATAGTTAATTATTTTAGATTACTTTTTAATTGTTATCACCATAAACGTATTTTGCGCACAAAAAGTTACACAATTCGCTGGAAACAAAAAGTTTTTCTTATTGTCTCAATTCAAAAGTAATATACTTTAGTGCAAAATTAACAAAGAATAGCTCTTAACCCCCAGATTTTACGAAATTCACTTCAACGATAAGTAGGCATCTTACGAGTAGTAAGTGACTGGGATAATTGATTGCGACAATGAACTCGACGAGAAAAACAGACAAACAATGCTATAATTTTCGTATGTAGGGCAAGTTGGTAAAAAGCATTAGTATAAGTAAAACTTAACATGGAAAGTTAAACGTACCAGAATATTTTCCACTTATTATTTCAGTATTCTGTTTCCCTATGTTTAATTGGTATAAAGAAGGGTTTAGAAAAGATTTTAATACAAAATATTAATTAACACTTCATTTCTATAATAAAAAAATTGTAAATGACAGTTCATTTACATAATAATTTACAATAATGTAATAAATTTTAAAATATACACGATTACGATTAATAATAAACACGAATGTCCGTTACTATATTAGCTATATTAATAATAGTTATTTCAATATGAGTTGTCTTATGAGGCTATTAAGGTATCGTACGGATAGCCATGATTTGTGCAGAATAACACCATAATATGCAGTGCTGTCACCATACTGCTCGTGATGACGCAATGGGAAGTAAGATTTGGAAAGGCGGGCAACGTGTGTGACTCTGCCTACCCATTGTAGGAGAGGGGCGTAACTGAGTATACATGTATTCTAAATCCAAATGACAACATTCAACAGTTTTATTTTCAATTGTTTTTAAATTCACTGTCGTCCGTAAACGTGGAAACATAGAAAACTCGCGAAATCTTTGAATACGGGAACATCAGTGTTGCGTTTGGAGATACTGCTAATAATGAACACACTGTTTGGTTTTAGTTTCGGCGTTATCGTAGTGAAAATTTCGATCCACTTCTACTTCTACTTTCCAAATTTCGATTTTGGAAATAAATGATCGTTGATTGTTGGCGGATGTTTGCATACTACTGCTTCACTGCATAATAACTGACCTAGATCCGGTGATATATACCTAGACGGATTCCTGCATATGGATACTTCCACCACTAACTTTAATAGGCTTATATTTGATCAGAGAGGTTTTGTTAAGTCGTGCATAAGATTTTCTTTTTGATTCCTCTAAATACGTTGTATTTGTTTTTTATTTGTTTTTTGAGCGGTGAATTTTATCTTTAATCCAACTTTGAAGCTCTAAAAAATAAAAATTACTGAATTGTAAAACGAGACGGTGAATCCACTTAACTCTTTTAAATTACTCGTTTTATGTTTAAAAGTAAAAGTAGACTTAGGAAATAACACTTGCTTAAACGTATTAATTAAAATAGTAGTAGAGCCATCGAGAATTATGTATTTGTTAAGAGTTAATAAATAACAATGAAAATCAAAAGTAATAAAAACATTTTTGTCATATACACATCTAAATTTCCAAAAAGTTTTGTACAATAAATTTTTAAATTAAAACATTGTAAGTTCACCGATACTATTCTCAAATATAAAAAGAACTCCTTTTGATTAACACATCAAGGAAGGGCTTTATATTATGTTATGCGGGAGTCTAGTTTTTCCGCCACATTTTTTAATGGTGCTGCTCCTAAATAGACTCAAAAGATACTCATGTACGTATTTTGCACATGATAGCATGAAAACTGTATGTGTATACCTTGGCTAAAAATGACAGACCTATACAGAGATACAAGGCAAACACTTATTTATAGGAAACTTCCCTTTCTATTCATGTAAATGTTTAAACAGACTATTCATAAACAATTCATAAACTTCCGGGTCGACATGTAACATTGAATTGTTGTAGCTTAATTTTTTGTCTACAAGATCTAAGATATTTTATCTAAATATTTTTAATACTTTACTTTTCTTCAAGCGCCAAAAAATATTTGATAACATCTACAACAACTTCATTAGTTTGAAAGGCCACGGCTTTTCTGGAATGTGTGTAACGAATACTATTTAATTTTTCAAATAACATTTAAAAAGTGATTAAGTCTATATTTCATTACGATACTTGGGCAAATATTGGGTGTAATACGAGTAGCTCATTGTTCGATTTAGTTGCACCAAATTGTCTGCGTAACGTACTAACTAACACTTATGTCGACGTTGGCGATACGGCTTTGATTCAGAACAGATATTGCCCCATCTAACATAATCCAGTTGATTTGTATATAAATACAAATAATAGTTAATCGTCATCATAATCATTTCAGCCTATAACTAGTCCACTGCTGAACATAGGCCTCCCCCATAGATTGCGACAAAAGTTCGAAACTCTTATTTTGGGGGATTTTGCCGTAGTTGCCACGCTGGGCAGGCGGGTTGTCAACCACAGTTTATTTATTCTGATGTTCCAGGAAGACGCTGCTGCTCATCTCCTGGTTTTAATTTTCCCTCTGTCGACTTTGACGAAACCCACGGGAAGATTCTCTTAATCCGCCACCACTCGACAAAAATTAGTTCATTATTCGTTCGCCGTGTGGTAGGAGGCCTATGTTCAGCAGTGGACTAGTTATAGACTGAAATGATGATGATGATGATTCGTTAAAATTATTTTTGTCTAACTTTTAAGCTTGTTAACACAAAAGAGGAAGCTGACCAAACTGATATAATGTCTCCGTATTATTATTTTGAACAGCTCAGAAAGGTTTACGTGGCACAATGCGTTTTTATGGCATAAGTTTTTAATGCGATAAACATGTCAATGTCGCAATGCCATATCAACAGTTTGTAAGCTTTTGGAAAGAGATACACAGGGGATTGGCCGCCCTTCACAAGCAAGGGTAACATGTCCTTGCTTCCTGTTTAATTAAATGAAATTTACTGAAACTGACAAAAATGTGTTCATTGATGTATTTTTCGCGTTTGATAATAGCAATATGATGATGTGATGATGTTCTCCTAGCCGATTTCGACCACGGCGACAACTTCCGACTACTGTCGAGAGCCATCAACTGCGCAGGAGATATTATAGTGCCACAAGTGTACGCGCAAACACAGAGGCACTCACTCGTCCCAACCTACCCGCGCCCGATGTAACGCTGATGCGATAAGATCGGAGGTAGGCTAGGATGCAGAGTCAGAAACACGGGGACAATCACAACACAACCAGACCCGAAAACCAACTATTTTTGTTTTAGCACAAATGTTGGCTCCGGCTGGGATTCGAACCCAGGACCCGCGGCTTAGAAGTCAGGTACTCTGACCACTAGGCCACGCGGTCGTCTGACGTATACATCACCTCGATAGAAAAGAGGTATTCTACTCTGCCGGCAACATGTCGGCCTACACCTTGTTCTTTTTTTTTTATGAAATTTTGTTCAGAGATTATAAGAATTGAAAAGTACTTTTTTCGGTAGAGTAGAATAGCAGCTACTTATTTCCTATAGAGGTTTCGTACGAGACGACTAAGGTACGGAGAGCCTTTTATCGTGCAAAATAATACCATAGTTATCAATGAACTCAATTGTGATCTGAACCAAATATATCTGACTGGTCGAAACGGTTTGGTACTGAGGTAAATCCATCACAGTGTCAAGCCATTAAAGTTGGCAATCATTGCTGCTTGACGAAGCTGAATTGGAATTCGCTGCCTCCTATAACTTTTAATAATACAACTGTTCCTTACTATACTAATACTAAAGTCAAAGATCTTGGACTAATTATTGACAGTACACTCAATTGGCGCCCGCACGTTTAGGAGGTCAGCAAGAAAGTAACAAACACTGCGTTATTTGTATCGCCTTACAATTTCTTACCGATCGCGACAAAGGCTATGTTAATACAAACACTAGTCTTTAGTTGATTACGCAGACGTCTACTGTATTGATGTTCTCAAGAACTTCTAAGCAAACTGGATCGTCTTCTTAATAATTGTATACGTTTCATTTTTGGTTTACATAAATATGACCATATTTGCTCTTTTCGTTCTCAGTTTAAATGGCTACCTCTCCGCTATCGTAGGTCTTTCAGAAAACTTGGTACGTTATTCTTTGTCTTACACGATCCGTTTGTCCCTGAATATTTGAAATGCAAATTTCAGTATCAGGGTGAGCGTTGTCTACTCTGCAGATAAACCTGCACTTTTTGTCCTGTGATGTGTGTGTATGTATATAGATGTTTATGCGCGAGTATGTATGTATTTAAATAAAACTATTTTTTTTTTACGGATTTTGTCGCGTTTAATTTATAACTATTTTTAACCCGACGTTTCGGGCGCTTTACAGCACCCATGGTCACGGGGGGACTGAGGTGACAGTTGTCCCGATGTCATAGTTAACCCGGAGTACCTTCAGCTTTTAATTAATTCGTTCCTGGGTTCGATAAAATCCGTAAAAAAGAAGTTTTATTTAAATGTGTAATATTCGCGTAAATAAAAGAAAACATTATGTATCTATTTGTAATGTATATCTTATATCTATTTTTTTTGTTATTATTACATATTACAGAATAGTTTCTTTCTTTACGTTTTAGTACTTTTTTGTAGATTATTGTGGTTATTTTTTTTCTTTGATCTTGGCACCTCTACATTTTTTCTTATCGATCCGAAGGTAGGCCGGTAGAGAATGCCTTGTAGCATTAAGTCCGCCTTTTTGTAAATCTATTTTTGTGTGAGCAAATAAAGTTTAAATAAATGAAAAGCTCGTGGGAACGCAATGGGGAGTATAAATTTTTTGAGACGTATCAAAATGGCGACGATGTTGTTCGCCACCCGTCACGTTCCTAATCCTGCGGGAGCGAGAAGTGGGTTATGGGTAACCACACCCATCTCTCTGTCTACCCTTTATGTGGGAAAATGGCAAATATATAACAATACTTGAGAAATAATTCTTCGTCGAATTTGTAACAGATTTTCTTTTAATTACTGAGACATAGACAAGAAATTTATTTAGTAAATATTGCTTTAATGCGTTAAAAAATTAAAAACTTCAGGTCAAAATCAACTGTTTATAAACAATATAGCATTTGTCCCCTGGGGATAACATATATTTTTTATGCTGATGTGTATTTAAACATTTTTTTTAAGTCTGAACATAGAACATCTCCTCAAATATTTAGAGCACGTACGACCTGTGCACGCACATCCCTCAATTTTATAGTAAGCAACACGCAATGGTGACAAAGATGCTTTTAATGTTGTTTAAAAAGGTCATTAATCGGAGGCCTAAATAATATAACAAATTCGAAAAAGGAATTTTGCTGTTTCTTTACATACATATTATTGGGGCGGTGTGATAGCGGTGTAAGATAATCTGCCGTCCCATTATAGGCCTCGGGTGGCATTAAAGTCGATTTAAAAATATGCTAGAAAAATCTCATTGTTTCAGACTGATTTTTGTTTATAGAAGACGTGGCAAACGAGCAAGCGGCTCACCGGATGGTGAGTGATCACCGTCTTCAATACCAGAGGATTAATGAATGCGTTGCCGGTGGAATAACCATCTCTATCATTCCAGACCCTTAATCATCCGTCACCTAGTACCAGCAGCGTTTAAGAAGCGAAATGTTTGATACAGCGATCGGCAATCCGCCTACCAAGCGTAGCGATTGACAAAATCCTAATGATTTCTTATGTTTACTCGAATATTATACATTAAATAAAACTAATTTTACGTATCCCATAAGTTGGCAGAGAGTTATATGTCCAGTAGTGGATTTTTACAGGCTGATGAGAAAGTAGAGGAGAATACATATTCTAAAAAACAAATATAATACAACGAATACTATAAGAAATATCAGATTGTGTGTTAGTTATCATAATTAATAAAGGCTGTAAATATTTAATAAAAGTTACACAAATAAACGATACAGTTTATTTATATACTATGTAGTTAACTAAATAAGCTTTCGCCACACTACACGTATAAATAATGTTAAATAGATACCTCACAAATCTACACAAAAATATTTTCAACTTAAATGTAAATTATTGTCATTTATATTATAGTCATTTCCCTAACACATAGTTTTATATTAAGAAAAGACGAGTGTAAAAGGTAATCTAGATTATGGCTGCGAACATTTTGTTATAAATGACAAACCTCTTAGCGTCGTGTTTGAGAGATTTCCTCATTTGAATACATTTGGTACCATTTAATAATATGGAATTTACATTTTACACGTTTTTATTTTCATTCTTTTTTTGTTTGTTTGAAGCCTTACTTCCATACGGCGAAGTATCATTGATATATACATAACTTTCCTTGTCTGGTATTCCACAAGCATTACATTAGATACGAGGATGAAGTTTAGTAAGTGTCTTTGAGATTGCGCTATACTTCATCATAATGAACATCACTGCAGGTCAACGCAAATTCAATGCTGAACTTAGCCTTTTTAATATACATTACGATAGAGTTTTGTTCTGAACCTACATCATTTACTGATTTCTCGCAATATCAGGCGGATCTAGTGGAAGGCCACCCTAACTTTGTTTGCTGGTACAGTTGATCGGCTATGACTTCAATTGAATTATCTTAAACTATTTCAGAAATGGTTAATCAGTACACTAGCAGATATAGTTTAGGGTCATTGAACGTGCTCCCATAGTAGTTTGTACGTTAGTGATATTCGTCACGGTACTAACACTGGCATTTCTTAAAATCAATAATTTATTGTTGTTCTCGTGGATATGATTATATCAAAATGTGTCGTAGTCGTCTTAGTATTTTTTCATAGCTCGAAGAAACTTGTGGAGCTAGAGATAATCCATACATTATTTCTACGTCCTAGTGAGACTGTCAATGTTTCTTTTGGGCAGATGCTCGTCATCAGGTTAATAAAGTTATTCGATGCGTACTGAATCCCAGAATTATCTTCGGGTTACACATAATCAGTTTATCTGGCAACACTTTACTTTGTTTTTTCAGCGTTTATTATATTATCTTGCCGGATTTCATGAGCCATATTAATTTCCTCATTATTCGTATCTTTTCATTTCGTAACTCCTCTTTTAACCAATTCATGAATTTTCTTAAATAATATTGCTTTGACTACACACGTTATGCGTTTTTGGAGTAATAAACCGTTGTTTACCTCTCAGTCAACTTCGTGAGATAAAGAAAAAAATTGTTATTAATATTGTTTTCGTATGCATAAGAAGATGTTCAGAGCTATTATAATTAACTCACAATCATGTAATATTTAATCGGTAGTCTTACGAACTATTAAATTTGATTGTTCATACAGAATTATTAATGAGCTATTTTATGAACTACAGACTTACGTAATCCAAATGTGGAGGAAAACGTTTTACTAATGTTAATATTATCATAACATACCGTTTTTTAATCATAATTTTTACTCTCAGGTGAATCCCTCATAACTGAGGATCTTAATCCCCCCACCTTAGCCTGATTTTCTTAGGGATTTGCTTTTCATTTAATGATATGCACTACCTTTCAGAAGCGATGGCAAATTATAAGTGATCCTTAGTCTTGTGGTAATATTTTTTTGGACTTTATATATTTTGAATAAATGAAAAGGTTCTTTAAATAGCGTTTTAAATGTAGACTTTTACCGAATACTACTTTCCACAGTAATACTTCTTCGTCCTTTAATGTAAGTTAAAAGAAAACCTATTAGTTGAAAGATATGAGAATTTTCTGTTCGTCTTTTGTTTTTATACTAACAAGCTGTGCTCGCGAAGACATTAAAATTCATGTAAACCTAGTACATTTTCATATGTTAGGATGAGACAAAGACTAAGCTAGTCTTAGGCACTATTTTTAAATCTGTGCCATTTTTATGTCAAAAATTTCAGTATTCTGTAACTTATATATGACACTAATAAACGAACCTATTTTACTTATTAATTATCTTGCCTAAATGTAAAACGAGTAAGGAATCGAAATTAAATTAGTAGTATTATTTCAAAGTATAGAGCTGTGTCAACTACACAGCTCTATACTTTGAGTTGGACAATCTACCACTCCGTTTTATCCCACGGGTCTCGTAAAAGTCGAGTGAGTTAAATGCCAGGAAAATCTGATGGCATTCGATAGACAGTGAAATAACCTCAATTATACCCGACTGTTTTTTTTCAGACTAGCGATTCGCCAGCTGTATCTAAAGTGTGAATTTTCTTATACTAAGATCGCCAATCCTCCTGTTAGAGAAAAAAAATGTTTGATCATAACTTGAAATCTTCAAAAAATAGTCGATGGTCTGCAGTATCGTGTGTGATGTTTGCTGCTGTTAAATTGATGTGACATCTCATTTTTCTCTGAATATGCTTAGGAAATTCTTAGCGGACGGTTTCTGGGCAAAACTACAGAAACAGTTTTGATAAGACATTCGCCGCAATACTCCTGAGAGTTTAGATTAAGACATATACTACTTTTTTATTACGGTAGAAATAAAACTAATATACGCTGAACTCACGTTTCAGGCGCGTCTATAATAATGAAACTACCGGAAGCTCAAAATATACTGGTGCACGTATTCTTGCTAAAATAAATACACACCAGCAACATGTGCACGTAACTATTTTAATGCAATGAATATTAGAATCAATTTGACAGAGAATTATGTAAGTTAATCAGTAACAATTTTTAATAAAAAAAAAATTGGCACATTTACATAATGTACATATACAAAAATCCATAGAAATGTTTAATAAATTGTAAAACAAAATTGTTTCACAAAACTATTGTTCCTAATAGTAACTTATTCATGCTCACAGAAGCGTCTTAATGCTGGCACCCACAGCAATTTATTTAGATGGTTTACATCTTACACTGAGAATCATGTAGCTTCAAGGTGTACCACAAGGGTCATTATTGGGACCGCTACTCTCTGACATCTTTATTAAGGTATTACCGCTTGTTTTCACCTTTTACAGCACGACCTATACAGATTCGAAAATTATTGTCGCGTTGATAAATTAGATCAATCGGAATATGTAATTCAATGACATTTACTGATGTAAAACTAAAATAACGACATCTTAAATACTCAAAGGTCAAGGGCTTAAAATCATAGAAGAGATACGTGACTTGGGTTGGAGCAGCGTGGCGGATTCTTCTTAGCTCCAAAACCCTCTCAGAAATGAGAGGAGGCCTGTGCTCAGTAGTGGGACATTTATAGGCTGAAACTTTACTTTACTTTTACACAGCTGACTTACGAGAAATATGTATACTGATAACATTGCTAAAAATGTCAACACGTCCATGGGATTTTTGTTAGGATCGAGCAGCCAGTTTGCTAGTGTCAAAGCTATCAAAACTCTTTATTGTGCATATGCACGTAGTACGAATATTACTCACAATATGGAACCCGCAGCATGATATTATTACTGGCATCGATTCAAAGAAGAATATAATACGATACACATGAAATGTGACGTAAACTATAAATAAACATGTAGGAAACATCAAATGGTACTTCTTTATAAAAGGCGTAGATTAGCTGATATCACTTTATTTACTGAAAATGCGGAAAGTCAGGTTGACTCTCCAGAGCTCCTCCTTTATACTCGTAAGTTAAGTCTTAAAGTCTTAAGTGTTTGTGTGTATTTTTTCATAATAACAGCAAACCTTACAAACAAATAGGAGAGCGTTCCCGATTTCGGCATTTTTAATTCTTGTCCCAATAATATTATTTTTCAGAAAAGGTTCGAAGCGACTAACTTAAAAAAATAACGAAAAGCTCTTGGTTAAAAAGTAAACCTGCAAATTATTTAGTCTCGATATGTGAAAACAGAGAAATAGTGTTTAATAATAACTATTTTATGTATTTAAGTAATTGAGTAATGTATCACAGTCTGTTGTCCAAATAAAATACTGCGTGAGGCAATGACGAGTGAGTGTTTTATGTGAGTGAAATTTTTTCCCCGATATGATGAGGGCGTTGGACAGACGTAAAAATCACATGCAGATCACAACCAAACTTAAAAACCATCGATTTGTGTTTTTTGCACAAATCGTGGCTCCGGCTGGGATTTGGATCCTGGGCCTCGGCGTAGCAGCCAGGTTCTCTGACTACTAGCCTTTGCAATCAAATCAGTCAAAAAAGTCAAATTAGTTATAATATTAGTTCGTTCTACTTTAAATGTAATCTGCGCAGATATGATAATTTCTGTACAGTGTCGCCGCTGTCAAAATAAGTCAGGACGATAGTGGCCTCATTGACTTTGGTCATCGACTATGAGTAGAAGATTTGCGCCCACATTTTATTGGGCCTCAAATATAAGCAAAACCAAAACAATACTGCTCCACTTCACTCATACCTGTAACAATGCTTATGCGACAAAATCAGAGGCACGATCAAATGTAGGGCAGAAACACTGGATTGTCACAATACAAAAGGCAATTATTTCGGTGATGCTATAATATTGGCTTCGGCTAGACTCGTAGTTCAGCCTGCAGGTATGCTTTGAACAATTGAGTTTGAACAGACAAACAATTAGCGAGTCCTGAGATTATTTTTAATTATAATACATATTTTAACATATGCACGATATGGCTAGAAATTGACGTACCTGAAATGACGTAAGTTCAGCGAGAAAGCAGACTATCATCGACAGTGTCTTGTTTTACTGCATCAACTATACAAAGGACTACGTTGGCAATGTAGTCCACGGAACATGCTCAGGTCCCGGTTTTGGAGCAAGAGGTACATGAATCCACCGACTGTTTACCACTTCAACATATTTAGGCGCAATTTTCATTGGTCTCTAAAATGCTTTTTTCTTTTTATCATTTAAGCCGTAACTAGTTCTTGTAATAAAAGGTAACCAAAACGTAAAAATATTTTTTTTTACTTTTATTTGCGTAATTGGAGTTTGTTATATCAAGGAAATGTAACCAACCATAAGACTGTTTTATGTTTTGTTTGTTATGTTATTATGTGTTGTTTTTATGTTATGTTTTGTTTGTTTAATTTAGAAATACGATGATGGTATTTTATATCATTTTATTATTAAAACTTGATTTTGAAGGAATATAAAATATCAAAATATAAAAAAAATAGAATGAAACGAACATTGTTTTGCCAGTAAATGACTGTTCAATTTTAGAGAAGGAAAACAAAAAGGCGTATGTAGTGAGTGCAAATGTAACTTATCAAACGGAATCTATTCTTTTGCCCAATTAAACTACTTCAATTGTTAATGTTTTTATTACAATAGCAGGTAGATTAAACGCTAGACTCACTAAACGTTAAATGTAACGTTACTTACGCTTAATGAACTCTGATATCTTTTTTGTATCAAACATCAGTATGTCAAATCAACTAATATAATTAAATAAAACAGTTCCATTCTTGTACAGAAACCATCTCGTCATAAATCGGTTCGCAGTTGAGCAATTCTTTTTGTGGCATTCCAAGATTACAGTAGACTAGCTGGCGTCGGATTCGTTGGGTCGATGGACTTATTCTCATAAAATTTTAATAAAATGCAATCGCATTTTCGTTTCATTTGATTTGTTATTTAAACTATTTATAAAGGTTCATTGTTTCAATTAAGTGGATTTGAGGTTACGTTTGCTTAGTGATTTGGTATTTTTATATTTAAAGGTTTTTGAAATTTATTTTAAATAATTTTTTTAATTTAAATAAATCTATGAACTATGTACGATAATTTAAAAAAAAACAAAGTGTTGACGCCAAATTGAGAACAAAAAAACTATAACGCTTTTTTACTTCTTCTGCCAAAATTATATGATTTGAAACAGAAACTTTTTGACATATACTCGAATTTTATTTTAAGAAAATTAAAGTTTTTCTATAATATAACTCCAGTTGTGTTTTTCCTTGAAATCACCACATTAATTGCATACATCGGTGGAAAACAATCATGATAATGATGATGTCGAAGTGGCTATAACCACATATTTACCCATGATTATTATTATCAACAAACTTATACGAAAATACAATTGAAATAAAATGTAAATCATACTTGAACTAATATGGTCGGAGATATATATATTGTGATTGATAAAATTAAAAAAAAATTGTAAGTACTAGGTTAGAAGTAACTAGATAAATAGTTTATTCCAAAACGTAATTAAATGTTAACTTATTAATTCATTCCTATGGAAATAGTAGAAATGTCATGCCATATGAGTATTACTTCAATCTTGTAATAGAAAGATAAATTTTATATTTATTTACGGAAAATTTAATAAAGGCCAGCTTGATAGTTTACTTCGTAAATTGTTTTTTGATTTTTTTTTATAATAACGACGTAGGTATAATAAAACATTGTAATTATTAAGACCCATTAGCTCATTGATAATGTAAATTTTATTTATATTACAAGATATTTAATATGTTATTTTTATTCTCCTCATTTAAAAATAAATGAAATATAAAATTAACATGTAAGTATTGGCATATTCTTCTTTTATCAGAGAAATACTTATACGTCTTCTGTTGTGATGTCATATTCTGTTTTATAAATTACTCTTACATTACTCGAAAAATAAATAATTATTATAACTACACCCCGAGATTCCAACAATATTTTTACTATTAGGTTGCAGATTTATTACAATCTTAAAAAATGCACTTATCGATTATAGTACACGTGTTTTTTAATTTTTTTAATGTTTTTTCTTTTAGCACTTTCATTTTTGTTGTGTAATTCCAATTGGGTGTATAATTAAATCAATAAATTATATTGTACATGACGTTTCAAACTCGTTCCTCTGTAACTTAATTGACAAATTTTAGTAACAGACACATTTCTATTTATGTCACATTTATACTTGATGAAAAACTGTGTTCGATTTCAAAATGGACATGGTAGTTACGTTGAGGTTATGTCATTAATAAAAAAATAAATTTAGAAGTTAATAGTCTCCATGGATGGATTTTAACGTGGTCACCGACGGTTTTTTTTCAATGATTTGTAAAAAGTGGGGTTACATTGCGATACTACCCCTTACGCGACGAGTTTTCAACTGAATCACCCTCAATTCGATGCCTCCGCCCAACATAAAGCGCCTGCTCAATCTTGAGTCTAATTTATTTCAGTACTTCTGTGTAAAGTAACAGAGTGTGTATTTGCTTGCATTATTGGCCGTGGCAAAGGAAATTCACGCTTCGGGTCGGATATGCGGCCAATACGCATGTCCACGGCGTTGTGTAACATATAAATTCATATAGAGTACTAAATTTCCTTGTGTATTAAGTATTTTCCCGACTTCAAGGACTTTTTGATATTTTTCTTTTGATAGTTTTGAAATGCAGACCATCTTTTTTTCTGTCCTCACATATTTTCTTCTCTGTTTCTCGTTTCACACTTTTCAAAAGTATTTCATTTAAAATAGCTTCCTTTCAACCTTTTCAACCAGCTTATTAATTACATTATGACTGAAAACTTTTTAAATAATAAAATTCGACATTATGATTCCTATATAAATGCATAGACACATTTTTCACATTTTGTATATATTTCTGCACAATACTGAAAAATATTTTATAGTCAAAAAACCTCAGTATTGAAGATTTATTATTACTGTTTCCTTTATAAAAGAATGACACTATGGTTCAAGTATGAGTTTGTAACTAAATTGTCTTCACGAGTTAATCGTCTTAATCGTCCGTCGGTGCTACAAGGAACCGTTAGAAATTCTGTTCTATTTTCAACAGAATTTTATATTTCTTTTAATTTATGTCGTATTTTTCCAATGTATCATAACTTACATATATTCTTTTTTTATTAATTCATTAGCCTGTATTTTTTTTAATAAATTCTTCGCATCAAATAACTTCGAATTAATCAATAAATACCATTACGCTTTTTTTCTCATATAAGAGGTAGGCAGAGACCTCATCCGTAGTCTACTTTTAACACCCTCAGGAAACGAGACATGACGGATGGCGATCGTTAAATATATGACAGACCTTCGAATCAAATTCGGTTTATTATGTATGTAGATTATCAAAAGCTACGTTTACCTGTCGATATCCGTCTTTTAAATGAGATTTAGGTTATGTACCACTACAGAGCTCACTAAACCATGCCATGGGTCCTGGGTTCATATCCTATGTTTGTTCAACATACAATTTATTAGACCTGGACGTATTGTGATTGCTACTGAATATATAAGAATTGAATCGAATAAAGAAAAGTAAAGACAAGTGAGTGCGTTTGTGTTTGGGCTAATGCTTAAGTGACCAAAACTCATATGCGATAAGATCGGAGGGAAGGTCAGCATTATTAAAGCAATGTTAATACAACCGTACATGGAAACAATTTGTGAGTTGTACAAATATTGGCCTCGGCTGAGATTCGCAAGTTAGCTGAACACTGTGCTACGTGGTCGTCAACGTCTAAACATCCGAAGGTCTAAAGTTAGTATCTATAGCATCATTTCCAAAAATAACTGAAAGGGTTTTGCGTTCATTGACATTTCGCTAGACAAAGGTAACAGAGTTACTGTGAAATTGTTTTCCCCAAAATAATGGCCACTGCTCATTATCTGGTTTATTTATTTCCTTGGAAGCCTCTAATTAAAGCAACAGGACGAGGTAGCGTATTAGAACATCACGGCACGATACACGACTAATATTGTTTGATTGTGTGGTATCAGAAGCAAACTTTATAGTAACTTTATTTGAAATTACCTGCATAATTTCCTTGAGAATTAATTTATGAGCAATTGACGTAAACAAATAATGATTAAATCAAATAAAATAACTTTTTTATCGATTATAGATAATAGTGAATTTAACTAAAACTAAATTTAAAACTTATATTAAAAATTGACTGTCTGTTCCAAACAGTAGACTTGAGTATGTCATGCTCGCTTAATTGCTTCTGCTTGCGGCGGCGTCGTGTGGCGGGTCGTCCTCTTCCCTTGAATATGGTCGAGGAGGGCGATGGCTGCCACATGCGTCATACTTGTGAACAGGTGCTGTTGGTGGAGGCTGTTCTGCTCGAGTTTGCAATGCATTTATTCATTTGTTATTGAATCTTGTATATATTTTGTCATAGAGCGTGCTTTGGTTTTCTATGACACCGTTCTTTGTACATTTATTTGTAATGTACTTTTGACAAATAAAAAAAAAACAAAAAAGAGAATACCTACGGAGTTTCTTTCGCCTGTTTCTTCTCCGTCAGAGGAACCTTATTATGAAACGGTGGAAGATTGTAAAAAATATAGTTTGACAAACGAAATTTATATTTCTTACGTTGAAAAATAATTTTAATTTAATTTCATTTCAATAACTGTTCGATTATTTTATATCCGTTGTGAAATATTTGAAATGTTATAATAAAACCAATTAATGTGTAATTAAAACAAATAATATGTTAAGCGTAACTGACGACCGCGTGGCCTAGTGGTCAGAGTACCTGACTTCTACTACATTTGTGCTAAAACACAAATTGTTGGTTTTCGGGTCTGGTTGTGTTGTGTATGTCCCCGTGTTTCTGACACTGCATCCTAGCCTACCTCCGATATTATCGCATCAGCGTTACATCGGGCGCGGGTAGGTTGGGATGAGTGAGTGCCTCTGTGTTTGCGCGTACACTTGTGGCACTATAATATTTCCTGCGCAGTTGATGACACTCGACAGTATGCGGAAGTTGTCGCCGTGGTCGAAATCGACTAGGAGAACATCATCATGTTAAGCGTGGAGAAATAAACATCAGCAATTTAAATCTCGGAATAACAAACGACAATGACGAAAGCCATTTTACCGTCACGCAGAAAAGAAATTGTTCAAGTTTTTTGCTTTCAGCTTATTATCCAGATTGTCAACGGCTGTAACAAGTCTCTAGTCATTTCACAGTTACTCGCCATAATTCTGCGGACATGTTATCTGATGGACTGTATTGAAGTTGTCTCATTACTCAGTCCGTGATTGTGAGATAGCGCACGCATAATGCCACATGCTTTTGTTATTCAATGCTAAGTATTTTCATTTTTCATGAGGCAGAATTTAAACGGAGATCATTTTACTAGAATGTACAGCTAAATAAAGATTACCTTTAAAAATGTCTGAAGGGAAGTAAATAAGAACTAGAATTACTGCTAGATACTTTATGGCATTATATATTGCCGATGAAGATGTTAAACAATTATCATAATGGAAAATTGTTGGGATCTACAATTTTTAAAGAAAGAATGCTGTTAAAGACATGATAATAAAGATTTCATCATCATCATCATCATTTCAGCCCATTCCAGTCCACTGTTGAACATAGGCTTCCCCATAGATTGCCACTAAACACGGTCCTGAGCCACCTGCATCCATCGACTTCTCGTAAAACCGTGCAGGCCGTCGCTCCGTCTAGTGGTGGGGCGCCCTACACTGCGTTTGCCGGTACTCGAGAACCTTTCTACCCCAACGGTTATCGGTTCTACGAGCTATATAGCCGGCCATTGCCAGTTCAGCTTACTAATCCTTAGGGCTATGTCGGTTACTTTAGTTCTGCTGCGGATATCGTCATTGCGGATTTTATCACGTAGAGAAACTCCGAGCATAGCCCTTTCCATTGCTCGCTGAGCGATTTTGAGCTTCGTCATTCGGCCCGCAATGAAGGTCCACGTCTCTGTTCCGTATGTCATCACTGGCAACACTCACTGGTTTTAAACTTTTGTTATGAAACACTGAGTTATACTCGACGAGAAGATGTGACGCAGTTTCCCGAACGCTGCCCAGCCGAGTTGAATCCGTCGATTGACCTCTTGGTCGAAGTTGGACCTATCTAGTCGGACAATCTGTCCTCTTCGAGCGTAGTGTTCCCAACAACAACCGGTATAGGTGTCATATTGACCTTGGACATGATCTTCGTCTGTCCATGTTCATCTTAAGACCTAAGATAAAGATTTTCTACATTGAATATTTTTTTTAAACGTGGCCCCTCATTACGATTCCCCCTGTGTCTATGTACCCTGTGACATAAATTCCACATGAATATACACCCTGTAGGACATACAAATATTTGCGCCGTGCGGGAATCGAACCCGTGACTCGTGGCGCAGAAGCCAAGGGCATAGGCACTGCACCAAACGAACCGACACATAAACATACACGTAAACTGTGAATATTTAATTATTTGTATAATTTATAAATTAATCCTATACGAAATATAAAAAAAATATATTTATACGAGTATTTACAGCGACAAAATTATATACGATAAGTAACACTTTTATTGAATGATGTTTTAAATTAATTGTATTCGTGAAATACACGTCTCAACAATTAGTAATAAAACGCAGTAGAAAATTGAGAAGATTAAATCTTTACTAATAACAAAGCTTAAGTTTTTTTTGTTTGAACGCGCTAATCTCTGGAACTACCAGTCCAATTTGAAAAATTCATTTTTTATTTGATAGCCCAATTTTTGATGAAGATTATAAGCTATTTAATATCACGCTACAAGCCTCTAAAATTAAACGGCGGGTGTAAAAGCACAACTAATATTTTATAATAAGAAAGCCCAAAGACTGTTCCAAAGTATTTTATTTTTGTTAATTTTAATACAAGTTGCCCCGTACAACGGTTTCTTCTGTATCCGGTTTCTGTATAACGGTTTCTTCCTGTAGCCACAAAAGATTGTAGCTTCCGCTTTGGGGGGATTTTACCATAGTAGACAGACCTGGAAGGCGTGTTGGCGACCGCTGTTTATTTATTCAGATCTTCCAGGAAGATGCTGCTGCCCATCTTATGGTTTTCATTTTACGACAGCATTGGGATAAGTTGGGCTGGTAGATTCTCTTAACCGCCACCACAAGGGTCATGTAACGCGGATGCGATATTATCTGCAGTAAAAAGTATCTGCAAGTAATACTGATATATGCTGTGCGGAAATCGAAATCGCGACCCGTAGTGCAGACGCCATTCGCGTAGTTAACTGTGCCAACCGACCCGTAACCAAATTAGAGTAATATTCCACAAAGGAGAAAGGACGTTTGTTTGATAAGACAGTCACTGTTGAATTGATAGCCATAAGATTAAGATTAAACTGCCGCCATTGTAACCAATTGCAAAGGACTATAACATTTAATTGTGAAATGTTGATTCATTTGCAATTTAAAGTATATATTAAACTAGCATATTTATGTAAAATTCGTTCGTTTTTATATTAATATGGTGTTAATAATGTCCTCCCAGATAGCTTTCACTTGCATAAAATACAGAAGAAATCTTAGTGTAGGGAGATTTTACTTGTGGTAGGATTCTTGCGGAGGAATCCGTCTAGTAGGCTCCACCGCATGGTCAGTTATTCTACCGTAAAGCAGTACCGTACAATCTTCCTTTGTTTCAGTCTGAAGGGCATTGAGCTAGTGTAATTACTGTGCATATGAGACTTAAGAACTGATTTCTCAGGGGGACGGGCGCAGTAAGGTGCCATACATAAATGGTCAGAGTAACACTGCATTTATTATACTTAAAGTTGCACTTACCGTCAGATGAACGATTTGCATAACAGATGCTGTATTACTCAAAATATTTATGTGTAGCACCACACTGCGCCCGTCACCCTGAGACATAAGTTCTTAAGTCTCATTTGCCCAGTGATTACACTAGCTCTCAGTGCCCTTCAGACCGAAACAAGGTAATGTTTGCACACTACTGCTTCACACATATCACCATGTTGTAACCAATCAGTTAATATTTAGTTACTAACACTTAAAAAATACCTATATAATTAAAAACATATATCTAAAACGCGAAATATCTAAAATAATATTTTGAAACAAATTCCAAATAATCTTCGAATGTCTATCTTATAAGTTAATTCAGTAACTTAAATTTTAATGAATTTTGGTACCGATTTATATTGTTCGAAATTACTGATAAGTTGACTTTCTCAACGCTCAAACTTGTATTGTTGTTATCAATTGGCGTTGTCAAATACACACGCCAAAGTCAATTTCAAAAATGAGAATATCGGGACGACGAATCTTATAATAACGATTCGATTAAGACTATATTAAGATTAAGTTTTACCAAATTTTTAATTGAATGTAGTAAAATTTTTAATTATATTATCATTATTACTTTTTCATTTGCACCAATTAACTAGAATACAAATAAAAATAAATTAAGAACAAGGTTACGTTTAAATATGACCCTCTGGATGAGTAAGGCAAAGTTGTATTATAATCAGTAGATGCTTTTGCAAAAGAAACATGTTAAATGTTAAATATAGTAAAAACAGCAGAATCTTATAATAAAAGTAATACGTATCGTGTATAAAGTTAAAAAGTAAAGTTTCAGCCTCTTAATATCCCACTCTCAGCAGTGCAGGCCTCCTCTCATTTCTGAGAGGGTTTTAGAGCTAGGACGAACCGCCACGCTGCTCCTATGCGGGTTCGCAGACTGCACATGTCTTCGAAATATTTTTTATTTCTCAGACATGCAGGTTTCCTCAAAATATCGCATGAATTTTAAATATTTATACATACATCCATACAGCAACTTTTTCCCATATAAGGTGTAAGCAGAGGCCACACCCGTAGCCCACCCTTCGCCCCCGCGAGAAACGGGACGTGACAGTTGGCGTACGACGTCGCCGCCATTTATGTACGACTGACAAGAAATTCTTCCTCCTCACACGACGAGAAGTGTTAGCATTGCATATTATGGTATAATTCTGCACCGCACAAATAATGGCTGTCCGTACAATACCTTAGTCGCATCTTACGCCACCTCGGTAAGAAAAGAAGTAGGAGCTATTCTACTGTGCCGAACAGCTATCAGCTGAAATATTTATATTATACGTTTATAATAATTTCATTTATACGTCTATAATAATGAGCACGTAAATTCTTTATACTGTTGAACATAGGCCTGTCCAAATAAAAATATTAGCCGCTTTCGCCCTTGGCAACTGCAGTACAAATCAAACCTAAGCTTCTGGTAAAAGTATTCTTTCAGTGTTTTTAAGATATGGCATGTTAAAGTTAATGATTGTTATTCTGCCATCTGTCGGAGGTAATAAAATTTACGATTTAAGTTCTGTCGATTTTACACCAACTCTCGGGTCACGATTGACTGATGGATTCTCGTTTTATTAAGATTTGCAATTAGGTTGTCGAAAAGATGGTATGTATGCGCTATAATAAGCTTTATGTTAACTTTTTCAACAAAAGGTAAACTGGTTTAAAGAGTTTGAGGAGGCTAGCTGACAAGGTGACTGTCTATTGCTGACAGATGCTTTTTTGTGCTTGCTAATAAACGAGGCGCTGGCAACCAACTGACTGCGGGTAATCCATTCGAGATTGCCGAATGCAAATATCACTGACTAGTTTTAAGCAGTATCAATAAAACTTCTATTTAATTAAAGATGTATGCCCAGCATTGAACATCAAAAGGCTAGTGAAATAAAATAAACTAGTTTTAACATGATAAATTAAAGTCTGAAACCATTGCTAACGAAACGCTACAGAAGCTATGTTACCAACGTACTATCCGATGAAGCTGTTATCCGATGAAGCTGCTATCCGATGAATATCCGACGAAGTTGTAAAAGCCGAGAAGGCTAACAGCAATTACATCACCGAAAATATATATCTACGTATCTTAAATCTCCACAGCTACCTTAACGGCTATTTTGAAATACTTCCGAGGCGGGTAGATAACATTTCAAAACCTGTATGAGTCTTAATGATTTCTTATATTTACACAAATATTATACATTTAATAAAATAAATTTTTCGAATTTTATCGCGTTTATTTTTAACTATTTATAAGTCGACGTTTCGAGCGCTTTACATGACTATATGACTTTTATTTACTGGCAACAATTAAATACGTACTAAAATCTTACGACTAGGAAAGGCCGTTCTCGTTATACCCTCGAGAACCCAGACTGCTCGTCACCTTTGACAAATTTTTTACAAATCAGTTACTACAACTGACAAAACACGGCGTTCGTCTTCACGTATGGTTACATTTTCGTCCTCATATACCTGCGTACGTGAGACTCATATACCAGGATACGTAGTTTTTTATAGAATAAAGTGACAAAACGAACAAAACGTCCACATGATGGCTGGATGGTATATCGTCTGACCATAGCAAATTCTGTGGCACCCAGAAAAATTATGTGTGACACCTAACTGCGCCCGTCACCCTGAGACATAGGTTCATAAGTCTCATATGCCCAGTGATTACACTAGCTCTCAGTGCCAGTAATGTTTGCAAACTACTGCTTCACGGCAAAATTTCTGTCCGTGGAGTGGTTCCTACCTAGACGAATTCCTGCATAGGATTCCTACCACCGTTACCCACTCACATACGTAAGTGCTCACGCCTAAATGGAAAACCGTAAGTTAGTCTATCTAAGTCACAGTACGAGCCTCCCATAGATGTCACATGACGTAACTTGATAAAAAATAAAAGGCGTCACAACCTCACGAAAGTACAGAGGGTCTTCAATTTGTGTAGTAGCGAATATAAGAGTATTTTTGTAATTTTATTATATATTAACCCTGGGTAATAAAAAAGTAATAGCCCATAAATGTCCTGCTTTGCAGAAGCCTCCTCTAGTTTTTTAAAAGGGCCTTAGGCACATAATTAAGAAAAATGTGATAATTTTGGACGAGTACTATAATATAGATGAACTTGTCATCTATATTATAGTACTCGTACAAAACTAGTCTCAAAAATCAATGAGCCAAGACTGACAATTGAAACGATTATGCAGTCTAAAGAAATTTTAAAAGACCATTAAAATAAAGAGAATAATAAAGTAACGTAACTAAAAATGCTAAACGAATTTTAACTTCTTTTTAACATTAAGCCATTTACTAAGCAATGTCTCGATCCTATTCCTTCAGTTCTAACGTGGTTAATAATCGAATAAGTAGGCTAGATCACTTTTGATGTGGTCGTACTTTCAAACGTATTATTTACTCATTACTCGTCTTGTCCATTGCGATTGAAACTAAACAAAAAACGGCAACCACGCCCTTATATGTCGTAAAAGTTTCAAGTACATGGTTTAATAAACAGAAATCTTTCTAGAATTATCTATAGATTTAGAAAAACCGAAAGTGCAAAAAATGTTATGCATCGATCCAACATATCTTGCTCGGTTGATAAAATCTGTATTTATAAAAAAAAGTAAAACATGCGAGAACAACATAGTAGTGCCATTCTGCATAACTCCGCCATAGCCCTCAGGGGTGAAAACGCACATACGTCCCGATCCTAAATTGTATAGAAGTATTAGCTATCTAAATGCTACTGATCACTTACCATCACTATGAAAAATTGAGTTTATTTTTTAATTTATAAGCTAGTGCTTAAATACGATCCCAAACGATGGTAAGTAGCGATGTATTTTAGATGAAAATCGCACCAGCATAGAAAAAGTCTATTTAGTCTTTTATTTAAAACACCACAATGTAAACGGATGGATATTACTATAATTTAATTTTTTTCTATATATTAATAAATGAAAAGAAGTCTTTGTACCCCTTTTTTAAGCATATTGCGCGCACGCAGGAGCGTGAGATTTGAAATAGTTAACGTTCTTATGAAGAAGAAGCGAGGAACTAAAATTTATATTATAATATATGTAACAAATACATTAAATTTAATAAAATAAAACATTCATTATTTGAATTCGTACCGACTATGTCAATCACATTACAAGAATCTATACATATACTAGCGGACCCGACAGACGTTGTCCTGCCCGAACGTTGGCTTGCCTGCTGTTAACAGATTCAGCAAACGATTTTTTGATATTCAAATTATCGATAAACTATATACTGAGTGACTTTTGTCATTTTCCTAAAACTCTATCGCAGCGCCACCTACCGGGTCTAATTCTAAATCTAAAACATCCAGGGAACTACACAAAAACACAAAAAAAAATCATCAACAGCGGTCCAGACGATTTATCACCATTTTTTCGAGTTTTTACTGATTTTTATTCAGTTTTCGACCGTTATTGCATAAGTAAGTGAAACGGTAAGTTGCCTTCAAATTTGTAAATAATATAAGTTTAATAAATTCGCAGTATTTACAAAGACGCGAGCCAGAAGATCTCATCTTTCACATCGAAGCCGTAATGCAATTAGACAATATTTTGTATTTATTAAGAGAATTAATCCACTGCAGATTAAAATTACAATGCTCCACGTTGCAAAGCGCCTTGAATGTTTTGGGAAGAAGTGGCAAAACAATTCAAGTGCTGTCGACCACAAAATCATTTCCTTTCACTTTTGTTGTGATAGTTCTAACGTTATCACCGTGCTTGGTCGACGTGCAAGTGTTCAAAGCGTTATCCACGAAATTTGACGGTGGAGACTATCACTGGCAACGATGGTTATCTAATGTTTCGTCGTCTATATAACTATAGGGAATCGTTAACCGCTGGCACATCGTTTATATAATTCAAAAATTTTAGTACAAATCCAAAAAACAAAATTACAAATTCTGACCCGGCAGTCGATTTCGTTTTATGGTTATTTCTATTTTTTTTTTAATAGAATCAAGTGACTTGACAAGCAGGTCGTCCACCTAATGTTAATTACAACGCCTACTCATAAGATCAGGGGGATCATACTACACTAGATTTAGTGCTCTTCATACTGAATTACTGCTGACTGGCGCCACTATAGGACCTACGTAGACGGGTTCCTGCATAGGAAATTAACCAATAATTGTAATTACTTTATATGCAGGAATCCGTCTAGGTAGGTACCACCCCAGTGCAAGTTATTCTGCCGTGAAACAGTAGTGTGCAAACATTACTGTTATTCGGTTCGAAGCGCAGTGATTACGCTAGCTCTCAGAGTTAGCGTAGACTTGAGAACTAATGTCTCTGTGTGACAAGCGCAGTGTGGTGCCACAGAAATGTTCTGGATGACGCAGCATTTGTTAAAGGTAGACGTTGCACTTATCATCAGGTGAACGTTTTGCTCGTTTTGTCACTTTATAAAATAAAAAAAAAGATCGTTTTTATTATTTAACTAAACCACTATATAGATTTCTGGAAGCGATAATTAAAATAATAACAAATATAAAAGACTGTATTTTAATAAAGGGTTGGTGTTATTTTAATTAAGGGTCATGGTTATTTAAATAACATTCATCATCCTTTGGCAGGTTATACTTTTTTGTTAAATTTTATTTCGTCGTAGTCGTCGTCGCTTCAGCCTATCACAAGTCCACTGCTGATCATATGCCTCCTCCATAGATAGCCAAGTTTTAGTTTTAGCAAACGTTTTCAGCGCTTATTTTGGAGAAACTCTGCTATAGTTGCCACACTTGGCAGGTTGCCATACCTGACAACCGTAGTTTATTTATTCAGATGTTCCAGGAAGATGTTGCCGCACATCTCCTGGTATTAATTTTCACTTTGTCGACTTTTACGACACCCACGGGATGTGATGGGGTGGTAGATTCTCTATGGGGGAGGCCTATGTTCAGCAGTGGATCGGTCATACGCTGTAATGATGATGACGATGATGATTTAATAATTATTTAGGGCCTTTGTATTAAGTTTTACAGAACTTTTTTGATATATATTCGTAATGCAAATTAAGTGTCACAATATTTTGTTGTTTTTGTAAAGGGTATATTTGTTAAAACGAGCAGATATCAAATGTATATCCCATAGTCATTAATAATAAAGGGAAGGTTGCGTGTCGTGTGCACCCTTCCTTACAAGTTACTTAAAATTCGTCTATCGAGAATCGATGTTGTTGGCGTGACGTAGTTGTAACGATTTTCATCGCTTCGCTAGCACGGACGAATAATTAATCGTGCAACTTGTTCACTTGCTCTACATTCAGAACCATTTTTTTTTTTATTAGCATGCACATTTAGCAGAATATCAATATTTAAAAATCATTCAGTATGTTTTTCAGCATTGAGCAAATATTACATACACAGAAAGTTAAAAAATGAGAATTTGATATAATTAGGTCATAATTCAGAACGCGCACGTAAGTTAGAAGCCACAAGCAATGTAATACGTCTTCAATTTTATTTGTTAACTTTGAATGAGATGCGTAAAGAGATTTGTCATTTTTGACTCTGCAAGTCTCCGCTAGTTAGTAGTAGTAGTAGTCAGCGCTAGTTTTCCTGCCGTGAAGCAGAAGTGTGCAAACGTTACTGTGTTTCGGTATGAAGTGCGCTTAATGTTAGTGTAATAACTTAAGAACAGTCGTCTCAGAGGGACGAGCGCAGTGTGGTGTCATACAGAAATATTCTGGGCGACACAGCAAACCGTGATACCTGATTGTAAGTGCAACGTCTGCCTAACACTTACTATCAGGTAAACGGTTTGCTCCTTTCGCCACTTTGTCCCATTAAAAAATATGAAAAGAAAATTTAATCCATAACCAGCTGTATCTTTCCTAATCTCTCATTATATTCATCGTACATACGTATAGTCAAGCCGTTTTCCCATATAAGGGCAGAGGCAAAGGCCACTCACGTAGCCCACTTTTCGCCTTCGCGTGAGACGAGACGTTACGGGTGGCAAATCACGTCATCGCCGTTTTGGTACCAGTCAAAAAATTCTTGCTCCCATTACATTCCCTTGAGAAATAAAGTAACATAATCGCATATAATGCTATCTGAACAATACCTTAGTCGCCTCTTACGACGCCTCGGTAGGAAAGAGGTAGTTGCTAATCTACTCTGCCGGACACCTATCGGCTATCGGCATCTTCAGGCATTTCAGGATTTGCTATATTTTCAATGCATGACACCTATCGGAAGCCATTCTAAGCACAAGTCTTTCTACCCCCTCGAGATTAAATGGATTTACAAAATGTCTAACGCCACCACCACGCGGCACGGATTTGCTACTATTTACTACTATTTAACAGAAATTCATTGCTAATTCATTTTATATAAATTTTATTTTGATTAAAATATGTCAGAGTGTACTTATTTCTAACAGCCCTCTCAAAGCAATGATCTCTTAAGGCTACTTCTTACCACTCACTTATTCTCAGCATTAACAAGCTTGTAAAGTGATTTCTTAACAGATGATCAAGTTAGGCACGCGCTTTTTGCAGATAATATAACAATATTTGTGGTCAATGTAGGGGTCGTAGATCAATTCATATGCACGAGTAATTCGTCAGCAACTTCAACACGTGTTCCGGAAATAGACAAGGAAGTTCAAATTGGATAACAGTATGGTAATATACTTTTCAACAAAAAATCGGTAATCGTTTTTAATTTGCGTCGCTGGGAAAAAGCATTTCATCCCCAGGAGGCACTTTGGACATTACAACGATCACGCACATTGAAGCTGTCAAAAATAGAACAACACTTGATAACTGGACAAAATATGTCTCAACAATATTTTCCACAATTTTTTAAGAACATTATGTAACACCTATTGTATGTTAAGCCGGCATCAAAATCGCCAACATTAAGAAAAAATTACTTCTTTAAAACCCTTTCCATCACAGAGCAACTCAAACTAAATGATATCAGTCGAACGATACGTGTTGACCTCCACAGTGAACTGAAGCTCCTGGCAAAAACAGAAGTTTTCAGAGTCTTGTAGACAGTATTTGAAAACCTCTCATTACGTAACGTCGCCGAATACAAAGTCGGGTCGACACCTTTGACAAACACTCTCGCAAACCTTGTTACATTCACAGACTAGGCACGCTGCGAATGCTTATGTTAAAACGCTTGTTCACACCTCTTGCGACAGCTATCTTATGAAAGCTGTATCAGGCGGTGATAACTCACCGACAACATGGCAGATTCATAGAAATTCGTCTTGCGTTCGCGTGCTATGCTAAACCTCATTATCCTGAATATATACATAAGACAGTGTACCTAAAAAGGCCACGTACCTGTACTAGTACCTGTACGCAGGTTCTGGTTTTCAATCATAGCCGTAACTAATATTTGTGCAAAAACACAAATTCTTGGTTTTCTGGTCTGGTTGTGTTGTGCATGTAAAACGGAGTCACGATACAGGAGAAATCCTAGTGTGGGGCAACGTTTTAAAAAAAACCATCAGAGGATTAAAATACACTGGCCGTTTTTGTTCGTTTACTTGTTCGTAAATGATGTCTCTCGGTGACGGGCGCATTGTGAAACAACTCAGAATTGTTCTGGTTGAGAGGAGTTGGTTATGGGCAGACGTTGCAAACCGTCGTCTCGTCACTTTACCCTATAAAAAAATACAATTTTAAAAAACGCCTCGGTTAGAGCATTGGCTGACAATTGACTTTTAAACTCCCGTAGATCCGATTTCCGCACGGAAGAATTTTTGTATGGCATATAATGGGGTCACGTTCTGTGTTCACCTTCTATTAATTACGACACTCCTAAATAATGTTATTAAGTTAGCTTGTTAAAGCTATTTTAAAAAGTTGTTTGTAATGTGCGGTATGTCTTATATACTCTTGTTAATTAATTAAGGATGTATTATAACATTAAACATGATATATTGATTATCTAAAGAATTTACTGCTAGTTTTCTTTTTTAATATTTTAAAAATGATAATAAGAACTCGTAGAATTGATATTATTTATTATCGTTTATGATTAGTGAAAACATAACATAACGTAACATCAAATTTACTCAAACTCTACAATACTCGTATTACATTTTATGCTCTGGGCATGTGAACTTTTGAAAGTATATTGGGAGTAATCATGCGATTTTTTTTCTTTAGCGAACTTTCGGGCATACAATCTGAGCTGATTGCTGTTCAAAATAACGCACACTAAATATTTCAGCTTTTTTCAGTTTTGGCAAGTATTGTTGTACATTTTTTTCATAAGATTCAATCCCAAAACTTTAAAAAACATTGTTGAATTTGGGTAGCGCTTTTATTGAGTAAGAGTATTATATTGGAGTTTATTCCAGGGATATCGGACCACCACTGCATAAAAACCCTGGTGATACCAGAGGATTTGTTACTACTGTTCAGTGGCGGTCCTTGTATGGTCTTTTTGCTAATCTTTATTAGATTCGGAATATTGCTCGTCTAATGTTGCAAGTATTATTTAACGTTGAAATTTGTGTGGGCTGAACCCGACACATGTTCCGCATGATGAACCACATGGACAAATAAAGATAAGTAACAACGAATTTGAGGATGTGGTAGAAGCAGATCCGTGTCAAAATACAGCTGAGTTTTCAGCAGGGTTAAATAACAGTGATTGTTGTATAAATGTTGGTTTGTCTGAATTATAACCACAACTCGTTTCATCACTTTATCCAATAAAAAAAAAGAAAGCTACTGAACAAGCCAAATGAACAAATGTCAGCGACAATAACGTATTAAAGTGTGCACTGTGTTATGGAACTTTCGGATGTAGACTTAATGAAGGAATTTTTGGAGGTCAGCATCGTGAGTTGTGATGAAAAATATATCCTTTAAGATAATTACAAACGCTGGTATCAGTTACAGACTGGATACAGCAGTTGTAGCACAACAATGTTCAGAGGGCAAGTTAACTAAATAAATCTATTGGTATGTCTTGTGTCGATATTGTCCACTACTGTTTCATACATAAACAGCTAATATTGTTGTGTTATTAGGTCAATACCAGCGAAGACACAGCGGCCGAGTTGTTTTTATTGGATAAAGTGACAAGACGGGCAAAGCGTTCTCCTGATGGTAAGTGCAACGTCTGCTCATAACAAATACTGTATCACCCAGAATATTTCTATGTGGCACCACACTGCGCCCGTGACCCTGAGACATCAGTTCTTAAGTCTCATATGCCCAGCGATTACACTAGCTCTCAGTGTCCTTCAGACCGAAACAATGTAATGTTTGCTGGCCTGGTTTGGTACCTACCTAAACGGATTCCTGCGTAAGAATCTTACCACCAGTAAAAGTCTATATGTACCACTTATATTATATAGTATATTCAATTATATACAATACTTTTAATTTACTTCCGACCAGCTTCTCATTTTCTGAACGCGCTTAATTAAACACCAATTCACTGTTCATTTTGCCCGATATCGCCACTGTATTGGGCGTATTTCATAAATAAATCTTTTCTCACAATTTCGCACTGAACCCTCCTACCATTTCAAAATATATACACGACACTATAACAGTAAATTACTCTTTCTGTATTGCAATAATAACGGCCTCGGCAAGGGTTTCGACACTAACCCCGTTGCTCCATAAAATATCTGAAATTGCAAAAACTCATAAGATTTTCTATTTGTAAGCGCGGAAATCTTAAATGTTAATAACTGGATCCTAAGGAAACTTTCAATGTTTACTCTACGGTAACTAAATATCTTAAAAGCATTGCCTTCAGAAAATTTCAATAAAGGATTGAGCATTTTCAAAGTGAGGAGCTGTACTAAAACCGTATAATGCTGTTATATTTAGAGATATGTTGTGACTGTATGCTATTACTTAACTTTATTAAAAAGTATTATTTTTTCATTTTTGAAAAAAAATCGGGAAATTCCAAGGAATTTTATATACTTATACCGTATTAGTAAATGTTAAGCTTTATAGATTTTTTACCCGTTTGTAAGTAAATAACGAGAAATACATTGACATTGACACTAATGCTTTTTTTTTTATTTAGAAGAGAGGCAAACGAGCTGTCGGTTCACACGATGGTAAGAGATCACCTTTGTCCATGAACATCTGCAATACCAAGGGACACTATGTTTCGCTTTGAAGGGCACTCAAGCCAATGATAATAATGATGATGATGCTTAGTGTTACTAATTAGTTTTGTAATCAAAGGTTTAAACGAATCATTCTAGATCTATAATAGATTTTGTTTTAATCCTGAAATGAATTATGTCACAAGTCATTGAGCCCGTATGTGTACTTTTCTACAGAGTTGGAATGAAGCCAAATCCTAATAAATGGCCAATGTCGCTTTGTGGTTTAAATTCCTCTGCATCGAACTAAATAAAATGGAGATTCAGAAAAAAATATACTTTAAATACATTATTAATGCATTAATGTTAAAACTATAATGTTTTTTTCTTTGTTTTATATTATTATTAATCACTAATTAAGTATTTTTTATAAACTGAGAGAAAGATATGAGACATATTAAAATAACAAAAAGAAAAGCTATTAAGAAATAACGGGGTTTTATTTAGAACAGTTTTATGATGCTATAGTGTTTATTTTCCATATCTATCTATTCTATTCCAATTTTGTTTTTAGCTAATTGCCAGCCTCTTGCGATAAAAAAATCATGGTAATACTATCCTTTACTTATTAGTAACAAGTTATGTACACACGTCTATTTGTAACTACAGAATTGATGTACCTACCTAATGTTACTCGGGAAACTACATATGAGTATAACGATCAAAATTTCAATTATAAGCCCATATTGGGGTCCAAGGTCAACCTCATCACTATCTTCCAGACACTCGTTGAACACTCGCTGACCGACCCGTGAAGTGGACGCGGTCATTTTATCATTAACGTTTCTTCAGCGTCGCTGGTAACCCGTTCTGGCCGATATCTTTTGAGCTACGTAGAATCACTGAACCACGTTGAGTTAAACATGGGGCCTTACACCCACGGAAGTCGTAGGTGAAAGGCCCGCCGTTTTAATTTAAATGTTTTGTGCACACTGAGGATGGTTTCTTTTTTTTTACAAACAACCCTCACAAAGTAATTTAGATAATAAAGGTTCGTGTATTCGTCGTTTGATGCCAGTTATTCTACGTAGCAGCAGAATGCAAGCATTATTGTGTTTCGGTTAGAGAGGCGTTGTAGCTAGTGAAATTGCTAGGCTTACAAGATTTAATAACTGACGTCTCAAGGTGACGAGCGCAGTGATGTACCACTCAAGGCTTTACAATTCCAAGTGTGGGGTATGGTTTTGTATTTGGCAGTCATGGTGTTTATAATTTCTGCCTCGTCTCATTATATAATTCCACAAACAAAAAACCAACATTATACAAAAACAGATATACAATATAATATAAAGTTCATAAATCTTTAGCATTTTATTATAATATATATTTAACAAATGTAATATTTGCTAATAGCAATTTACCACCGGACAATTACAAGCGAATGCGAAAGACTTTTAATTACTACTACTATGGGCTCAAGATTGGTTTGTAAATTCAGTGAATACAGTTTCTAAACTAATTTAAACTAAAGCTGGAAATTAAAATCGCGTAAGGGAGAGTTATGTCAATCCAATACATATTTGTGTAAGCAAAAGAGAATAGTGGTAAGTTATTACTGTGACTCCCAGACACCATCATCTACGAAAATTCAACTTTGAAGTGCTCATCCGCCTAGATGAAATACCTGGATCTGGAACGATAATTCGAAAAAGTTTTATGTTTATTTTGTGAGATCGTGACCGAAGTTCTATGTTCTATGTTCCAATATCATATAGTTACAACGTAAATAGCCCTACAAAATATTTGGAACTACCTCTAAATATATTCTGTAGAGTAGTCAAGGCAAGTTCTAATAACTAGTCGTGCCTTTTCGTCATGATAATGTTTTGAATAGATTAACAAAAACATTATTCGGATGACAAAAACATGTGCTTCAAAATTATGATTTCTGCCACTTTATCTAGAGGTTAAAAATATGGATGTTTGTGAGCATTGTTATTACGTACGATCAAACTACCCCTTAACGTGACTGGCGACCTAAAGCGATGGCGATTTCGCGAGGATTGGAGTCGCGCTTACTTACAAAAAAAGTCACTCAGATATTATTCTTCATTGTAACAGGTAACAAATGTTGTATAAACTATTACGAACAAAGTTTACGATAATTTCAGCCTATCACTAGTCCACTGCTGAACATAGGCCTCCCCCATAGATTGTCACAAGTTCGTAGATCTCATTTTGGGGTGTTTTGCCTTAGTTGCCAGGCTTGGCAGGCGGGTTGGCCACCGCAGTTTAGTTATTCAGATGTTACAGAAAGATGCTGCTGCCCATCTCCTGGTTTTTATTTTGCCTCTGTCGACTTTTACGACACCCACGGGATGAGATGGGGTGGTAGATTTTCTTAAGCCGCCAGCAAACGGCATTAAGCTTGCGATACAATACTTGAAAATTCAGACCCCACACATAATTTATAAAAGTGTTACAAAATAACTATGACACCTTTCAAAAGATAATAATTACAAATACGCATTGTATGAAAACTTTTGTGTATATTTGCGTTAGCGAAGGTAAGGTGGTTGGTGGTTTTCGGGTCTACTTGTATTATGCTTCTTAAATTTATCCATCCACTATACAGAAAAAAAACAATTTGTACCGTTTAAAAAATTATAGTCGACTTTTTTTTTCTAAATACACGTATATTATTCCAAAATCAAGGTTTTTAATTTATTTAAAGGACCTTTAAAGATACAGTTCTAAAAATATCATGAAAATACACATAGATATATTAATAGTGTATAAGTATAATTAAAACTTCATAAACACTGGCAGATAGCAACGCGTTTGCATGGTTTTTTTTTATTGTTTAAAGTGATGAAACGAGCAAAACGTTCACCTGATGGTAAGTGCAACGTCTGCCCATAACAAATGCTGTGTCACCCAAAAAAATTCTGTGTTACACCACACTGTGCCCATCACCCTGAAACATAGTTCTTAAGTCTCATATGTAGCTAGCGTAATCACTGGGGATTACGCTAGCTCACAGTGCCCTTCAAACCGAAACACAGTAATATTTGCACACTACTGCTTCTCGGCAGAATAACTGTCGGATCCCTGCATAGGAATCCTACCACCAGGAAAAAAATAAGGGCGTAACGTATATATATTTGAATTTTCTAAATTTGTTTTCTTAAGCGCCTAAATTGGAAAATTTATGTAATTTCTAAGTTAAGCTAATTAATATCATCGGATCATACCTTACGTTATTATAAAAGAAAAATTCTCTTATTTGTTTCTGATGCCTTTTCTGCTGTAACATATACAAACATACTACAGTAATCAATCATAAAATAATATACTGACACTTTAACATTTGACACTTTACATTATTGATAAATCGATATGTTAACGTCGACTTGAAAAACGTTAAACGCGATTGTTGTCTAAATAGGTATAATTTATGGCATCTATGTGTAAGTACAGGCTGCTGACAAAATGGTATTGATATTTAATTATAATTAATTATAATTAATTATATTAGAGTTAATTGTTTATATGTTCTTAGTTATTTTCTTTAAAAAAACGTTACTCCACACTAGAATTTTCCTGTCTCGTGAGTGCTTTTACAACGTAAAAATATCATCATTTATTGCGATGCCGATAGGTGTCTATCTGTGTAATGCCCGCAGAGTAGAATAGCACCTACCTCTTTCGTACGGAGGTATCGTAGGAGGCGTATAAGGTATTGTCTCCGTACAAGCCAATAACATCAGAATATGCAATGCTGTCACTTTAATGCTTGTGGGAATCGTATGGGTAGAAAGATCTGGAGTGCCGGAATAAACGGAAAAATGTCAGATAAGGACCGATTAAATTTATTCCAATTCCACCGTATGAATACACATGTTTGCGCAGCAAGCAGCAGTCTAAAAAGTTTGGCGTGCTCAGTAGAGCGGGACAGTATTTCATGCCGACCCACCGCTTGCAGCTATACAAGGCGCATGTTCCAGATCACATGGAATACTGTTCCTACCTATGAGCAGGTGCACAACAGTGACCTGCTTCTATTTGACCACATTCATCGAAGAGCGGCTCGAATCGTCGACGACTAGGTACTTTCCGATCGGCTTAATCCACTGACCTTGTAAAGAGACGTTGCATTTCTTTGCATATACCACGTGGAGTATTTCGAGGAATTGTTCAAATTAATTCCAGCGAACGCTTCCGGTTCTTAAAAAAACACTATTTTGTATGACATACAAATATTTGCCCAGTGCGAAAATTGAACTCGCGACCGGACTAAGAGCACACGTCACGGACGAACAAAGGTCGAGAAAAAATAGACTCGATAGTAAAAGAAGTCAGTAAAGTGTGGAGGAATTAATCTGTAGATGATCAAGAAACATTTTACCAGTTAAAGGACCAATACTGAAGTTGATACTGAAAACGTATTAATTTGTATATTTCAGTAAGAGTGACATAAACGTTTATCTGACATTTAGTAATCTCGGTGGCCTATATACTCGTATATTTACATCCACGCTTGATGGAAAATGAAGATGAAGATTATGTTTGCTAACTATGTTGGAAAAATCGGGTTTCTGCTGGTGGTAGGAAATCCATCTAGGTAGTTACCACCAGTGTCAGATATTCTGCCGTCAAGCAGTAGTGTAATAACATTATTGTGTTTCGGTCTGAAGAGCACTGCTACAGCTAGTGTAATTAAATGAAATGAAATGGAAATGAAAATGATTTTCACCAACGTAAGAAATATAAATTTCCTTTGTCAAACGTCATTTTTTTTACAATCTACCACCGTTTCGTAATGACGTTCCTCTAACGGGGAAACAGGCGTAAGAAACTCCGTAGGTATCCACTTATTTGTTATTTTTTTTTTTATCTTAGTCAACAGTAAATTAAATAAATTTACAAAGAACAGTCTCATGGGAAACCAAAGCACGCTCCATGTCAAAATGATATATGTTCAATGACGAATGCATAAATGCATTGCAAACTCGAGCAGACCAGCCTCCACCAACAGCACCTGTTCACATCATAAAATGCAAAAAAAAAAATTTTCACGTCATAAAATGCAAGAATATCTCTTTATCAGTACTACATAGGTCATAGGTCACTTCAACTTTACATTTTACTTTTACGCTTTTTTCTCTAGTCTAACGGACACTTTTATGTGTTACACTTAGTTTAATGATCGTTTTAAAAGTCATTTATTAAATTGGATTATAATAATTAATAAATTAATAATAATTATTAAATTGGATGCCATATACAACCATAACATGTTGCAAAAACCGTTAACCGAATCAAAGTACCTGTCTAAATATTTTTTTATAGGAGATGGGGTAAACGAGCCAGCAGCTCACCTGACGGTAAATGATCTCCGCCGCCCATGAACATCCTTAATACCAGAAGAATTCCGTATGCGTTGCCATCCTTTAAGGTAGGAGTAGGCTCTCTTCTTGAAGGTCCTTAAGTCGTATCGGTCCGGCGTGGAAGAAAATTTCTGACAAAGCGCACAGTGGTGGAATGCCAGTTATTCAGGTGGTGCCTATGAAATTTTATTTTGTGCCGCAATGTACGATGGTGGAATTTAGCAGCAGGAATTAATCCGAACAACTCCTCGGAACCTTCCCCATGGTAAACCCGGTAGAAAATTGAAATTAATGGAGGATAAACTTACGAAATCTAACTCGACCAGCATTCCCAAGCTACCTACCTAATCATTGCTTAGTCCAGAATTTCTGTCCATGCAACTATTTAATGGAAATTTAAAATCACGACCAGTCATTAACTGTTTTGAGATTGTTAATATTTTTTGTAATGTGCGTGTAGATATTCGATTCTACAGTATTTTTTTTATTGGATAAAGTGACGAAACGAGCAAAACGTTCACTTGATGGTGAGAGCAACGTCATCCAGAAAATTTCTGTGTGACGCCGCACTGTGCCCATCACCCTGAGACATAAGTTCTTAAGTCTCACATGCCGTGATTACGCTAGCTCACAGTGCCCTTCAAATCGAAACACAGTAATGTTCGCACAATACTGCTTCACGGCAGAATAAATGGCCCTAGGGTGGTTCTTACCTAGACGGATTCCTGCGCAGGAATCCTACCACCAGTGAATATTATGTCCTACCTTATCATTTTAATTAATGTTTGTCTATAAAGGTTAGAGAATTCCTTAATAAGAATGGACTTCTTGGTCCGTGTAATGAGATAAAATAAATAAATTCGATGACACAGGTTTTATTATTTCGCCATTTCTCATGTAATAAGAATAGGAAGTAAAAAAACAATGACTTTGTGCTCTCTACTTATTAATCTATTGTGCTTTGTTTTTGTAAATAGTAAGGCATCTAAATGTGTAAGTGCTGTGTATCCTTGATACAGTTGATGACCTAGAACAAAATCATTTGTATTTAAGGATGTGAAAAGTGCTGATGATTCTCCGAAACCATGATGTCGACAATTTATCCTCATGAAACAAATCGATCATAATGATGAAGATGATATGACATTCAAAGCCAATTTTTAAGTTGCCAATAAGTGTTCATATGCTAGGTTTTTTTGAAAATACTGATGCCAAGAACACTATTTTAACATGAAATCAATGTCAGCGTCGTGATTATTTTTAAGGCCATGAAGGATAGATCAACCATGATCATTTATCGAAGCTACAGGGACGACACATTCGCCAACTAAGTAATAGCTGTCATTAAATGCTCGACTGTACAATCTTTAGCGTCATTAAAACTTGTGATGGTATTAAAAATAGTTATTTGTCTAAGAATAATGCCGGATACTAATGGAAAACATGCAGGATGAGAACAACTATGGTATAAACGAAGCTCCTTGTGAACAATCAAAAATACATTATAATGTTTGATGGATACCTTTGTACCATTATTTAAGCAATATTCTAGGTCAATTTTAGGCATTTAAATGTTTTAAATGTTGTAGATTGTACAGTCGATAGTGCTGTTCAAGGTGCGAGATGCAACTATTATTATCCAACCGTTCTAACGTAGTTAACAGTATCTCCTGTTGCTTCAGTGAATGCACGTCTCAGGCGAGCCCGGCGAGTCTGCGACAGGGTTTGTGGGCAGAGGAGCAGCCCCTGTTGGTTGAAAAATATCAAATCAAAGAATTCAAACTTGATTTGACTTCCTATGGGAACCGCTCTTAAGATTCTTACACAGCACATACACGCCGACTGATTGAAGCTAGTTGATTACAGCTTTGAAAAAGTTTTAAGGAAATGCAAAGAAGAGTAAATAATAAAAATGTAATAAATTACAATGTAAAGCATCATATTGGCATTAACGAAAATGATTATTTAAAGAAAAATAACAAAGTATTTTTATATTAATACACTAGGAAATGTTATTACCTATGATATAAGACTGACGGTACTCTAATGTGTTACGTGTATTTAACACAGGGTCCCAGTGAAAATTCCATCAAATATTTATCACGATAACGAAACTAGTATTGTATTATGATGCATAATGCAACAGTATGTTACTCATAGTTATCATTTATAATGGTATAGAAGGGAAAACAGATTTTTATTATTAAAAGTTTAAAAAAATTTTTTTGAAGGCTCTATTTACACATGCATTTAAAAATACAAAACAATTTCATTTCAGTTCAAGACTTGATTAAAAAGTCGCGAATTATAGATTCCTTTTCATATTTAATGGTTATGCCTCTAAAAATAAACGATATTTTTTGTTAAGAGTAATAACACTATTTAAATTTATTTATCGTTGAATTTTGATGAAAGTAAAACCAGTCGAATGGCATTAGCGCCATCTACCAGACAATACGCTTACCTGTTTGAAAGGTCGCATCGCTCCGTTAATTCTCAATGAATCAGCTGCTATGCCAGCTATACCATCGCCAGGTTCCCGCAACTGTCGCAAGGAGGCGCTAGGATGATGATGCACGTGGTGAGGGCAATGTGTCACGCATGCGCTAGATTCTGGCTGCGAACTCTGCCGGATAATTCTCGCACTTGTTGTAGGTAATAATAAAGCTGGGGGTTGCATAATAGGACAAATATTGACAGCGTGTAGCGAGCTACAACCGCAATTGTAATGAAAAGCGGAGCGGACACTCTCTCTAGAAATAGATCGCGCTAGGTGTAATGCCGATACTGGCGCTGTAGATTGCCTGCGTTCACAAACACGACATCTTGTGTAACTATGTGGACCTAGCTGGCATGCTGTAACTGAACATCTATGAACTCCAGTTGCTACGGGCGATATTAGCGATTGCGGGCGGTCTGGATGCTCTCGACACTGTAATTCTATATCTGGAACACTTTTAGTTGTACTATCTTCAATTCTTACAGATGTCGCACTTTCTTCGCTTCCCGGACCGCCCGATAATTGAGGGCGCAAATTAGTCGTACAATCCTGTCGTTGCAAGATTGGTTTTACGGTTCTGTTCTCGGTAGGTACAATTACTGTCACCGCTGGTGTTGCAACAAGGAGACTAGCAGTCTCGTCACTGCTACCATAGCCGGAGTTTGTAATTGCTTCGGTACTATCAGTTGTTGGTGCGGCCATTTTGAACTGTCTGAAACAAGAATAAAAAAATATATTTATTTTAATAAATAAATATCTATATTTTCGGTGATGTGATCGCTGTTAGTCTTTTGGCTTTTACAGCTTCATCGGATGCTGTGCTCGCGGGCCCGGGGCCCGCGTGCCAGGTTTGGTTTGACCCAAAACATATATACATAAATATAAACTCCTACTAAACATCTAAGTTCGGACCGTTGCGTTCGCTAGCGTGCTTGCGCTACAGTGAATATCTCCATAAATTTATTATATGAAGTCATCTAATGACCGTCCGAGGGAGACTGCGGGCCTCCGTTCGGACTGTCGACTTGTGTGTCGGAAACTCTGGGCGGTGAGAACCGCCCTGGAACACGGGTGTATCTGGTGTACGCGGTGTTATGAACATAAATAAATAATATTTCGATTCCTGCAATTTATTATTCTTAACAATCGTTACTTAAAATGTACAAACAGTACAAACTCTTACATATTTCTCGTGTTTAGACTTATATAAATAATCAAATGAAAAGGCAAATTTAGCAAATTTTGAAATCAGATTTTTTTTTAATAAAATAAGGTTACGTTGTCTATTAATAATAAAACATTATTAAGTTTACTCTGACAAGTTTAAATACTTTAAAATACTGTAATTAAGTTGATGCCACAAAAAATTCATAGAATTTTATACATGGCGGAATACGAGTATTTATTATAAATATGGCCCGACTGAACTTGGTTACGATTGATAATGATAATGAGCAAGGAAGTATGGAGTGTGGTAGCGACTTAAGAGACTCTACCACCCCATCTCGACCCGTGGGCGTCGTAAAAATTGAAACCAGGAGAAGAGCAGCAGCATCTTCCTGGAACATCTGAATAACTAAACTGCCAAGCGTGGCAACTATGGCAATCCAAAAAATAATCCAATAAAATTAAAGCTACAAACATTTGTGGCAATTTATGAGGGAGGCCTATGTTCAGCAGTGGACTAGTGGGAGGCTGAAATGATGATGATGATGATAGTAGGTTAGAGGCAGGGCGCTAGCCTTACATTGAAGTGCAAATTATATACGTACACGTTCTACGTTAACGAACGTGAAGGGCTACTGTACATGCTGTGAGGAAACCTGCATGTCTAAGTAATAATAAATACTAAATGCCTGTTAATGGTGGAAATACGACCGATATACATTTTTTTTTAATTTCGTACATTATTGAGGTTTGTGTAATTATTGATAACATTTTAAATTGACCGACTGTTTGACCAGAATATTTAAAATGTAACAAACTTATAAATTATTTTAATATGTGATTGATATTGTCAATATGAACGCAAATAATGAGTGTTTAATTTTATTCAATTTAATGTATTTGTAGCGCATATTATAATATAAATTTTAGATTCCTCGCTTTTTCTACATACACACTAACTATACCATATCTCACACTCCATCGCGCGATCAAATTTGAGAAAGCGTACAAAGTTTTCTCTTCACGTATTAATATATAGATTACAACGACTTGTGAAGTCCACCCGCACTCGAGTAACATGGCAGCTTATTCCCGGCACCAAAATCCTCTTAAAAATGCCTACGTTCGGTAACGGGACATTTATAGGCTGTTACATTTCTTTTATTATACATGTTGGCGTAAGAAAATCTACAACCCTATTTCATCCCGTGGGTATCGTAACAGTCTACTAATGCCCAGAAAATCTTGTGGATTTTGGCGGAAAAAATATTTAAAAAATGCCAGAACGGAAATACACTAACCAGTAACGGGTAGAACAGTAACGTTCAAAGCGTCAGGCTCGATCTAAAATCGACCTGCCAACCGTAGTAATTACTGGAAATCCCATAGGAAAAAGACATACCACCCGCAGTGAAGTGTTAATGGGCTGACGAGGGTGGTGATGATTTATAGATATAATTTGATAAGTAAATTAAATATTTAAAATAAGTAATATAATAATTAATTTTTATAAATTAATAGTAAATTATAGATCAAAACGCATGTACGTCATTCAAAGCAAATTATTTTAAGTTTGTACGGAGTTTAATACGAATATGTAGTTATAATTCAATAGCTTCTTAATAATCAATAATTGACCTATTAACCTTCCGACCACCACTTCATAACTCAAGAACGCTTATGATTTTATGCTGACTCTAATTATGGATCGTTACAAGTGCTTCAAATTTTTAATTTAACTCAGGAACTCTATGTTTATACTTTATGAAAATAAGATTTTATTTTAGTCTGATCAGTGTTTTTGATGAAGAGATTGGTGTGATGACTGGTACCTACGTAATTATTTTTTAGCTTTAAGTACATTATCTACATCATTATTATGTTTTTTTACAATAAAACCGTTTGGAGGTGGCGACCATCTTAAATTTGGATATCTATCTCTTTCATTTGATACCCATATTGAAAGGGTTGAAAAAAATATGTAAACCGTAATTTTGTGACGGCGATCATCTTAAAATTACAATGATACTGAATACACAATTATATTGTCATCAGAACTTAAATTTTTGATCAATTGGTCAACAGGAACAGGTATTATCGTAAACACAGAGGCGCTCATTCGTATTTACCTATTTCCGATTAAAATCAATGAAAGGATCGGATGCAGTGTCCGAGATATAGAAAAATCACACACACTACCTTATCCTAGATCAAATGATTAGTGTTGCACAATCATTGACATCTTCAGGTACTTGAACCTAGGATCTAAGACACGAAAATAAGCTTACTGGTGTTTGAACTCCTATGCAGGTATTCGTCTAGATAGGTATCACCGCAGTGCCAGTTATTCTCGCGTAAAACTCCGTAGTATGCAAACATTTTTGTTTCGATTTGAAGGGCACTGTTAGCTAGTGTAATTTTAAGACATGTCAGATATAGGAATACATGTCTGAGAGTGTTGAGTGCTATGCAATGGGCTGCAATCTACAAAAAATTATGCAATTTATTTTTCTGGGTGACACTGTAACACTTATGAGCAGATATTGCACTTTCCATCAGGTCTTACTTTACATAAAAAAAACACATCTGCGCAACGCCAAAATATACTGGATATACAAAATACACTTTTATGACAGAGAATTTAATTAAAAAGCCTTAAAAATTTGAGGGGATCTAAAAATTGTATAAAATATAGTACCCGTTTTCAAAGTCCGCGTATCCATCATAGAATTTACTTTTTCATGCTACGCTGCTAACGACGGCAAAAATTTTAAACTGTCTATCCATGTGATATAAAACGAAATCAGTCTTGATTTCTCTTTTTTCCTTTTAGAATGTGCATTAAAACGGATTGAACTTATAACGGTTGAAGTTGAATATGATAAACTTTGAAATTATATTCAAAATGATAATGATGATGATAAAAATGACAAATACATCATCTAATAAAAAATAATTGCAAAGGATGATATTACGAGAACGTTAGTGTATTTGACATTTGGAAATATTATAATACCAATATAGACATACTTGATATTTCATGTTATTATAATAGACAAATCGCGTGACCGACCTCGGCACTATTCTCAACACAAAGCAACTGAATGTCCATTTTTTGATGCTTTAAGAATTCGATTAATACAAAAATTGTTTTAGCGTACTTGTTTTAGTTTATGAATATTGTTATTTAATGATCATTTAATCAAAATGTTTCTTTTAAACTCGCGAATATTTATTATCGGAGCATATTTATTGCCATATATTAACGTACAGTTAAGTTCTCTGCCTTCAAAATTTCTTATTAGCTTTTTTTTTATTAAATTGCTATAATTCATTTGCATGCCAATTTTATTGCGAAATATGATTCTACTACAAAAAAAGATGTACTGTATTGTGAGCAAATATAAATATATAAATAACAATAAAATATAGCTTTGTAGCTATATTTTATTGTTTGTGCGAACACCTGTGTGTTCGCACAAACATAATGGCACTCACTCGTAATAACCACGATAAGAAAAACCTTTTAAGAATCATCATCACGAAATAACGCTCCTGTGAATTATGTGTCAATGTCCGATATTAATCGGAGGTAGGCAAGGATGCAGTTTCAGAGGCACGATGACAACCACAACACAAGACAACAACAACATACATACATACATAAGATCACGACTGCATCCTATAAGGGGTAGTCAGAGACTGGGCACCCACTGCAAAAACAGATGACTGCCACAATACACGTTTCACCAAAACAATATAATGCACTTGGTGTGATAGGTGGTAAGCCCATCGCCACCATGCGCTGTTGGGTGCACAGTGCAGTTTAATTCCTTACTCGCCTTTTACGAGATCCATTGGATGAGATGGAGTGGTAGTATTCTTTTAACGAGCCGCCACCACACGGCTCAACAACAAGACCCAAAAATCCTTATTTATTTTATTGTACAAATGTTGAATCGGATTGACATCCGTGGCTTAGTAGTCGAGTACACCGACTAAAAAGCCACGCATTTGACTATCAAAATCGACATAAAGAGCTGAGTAAAATCTCTGCAAAAGCTACATTATCAGTGGTAAGAACAGCACAGCTAACAACTCATAGTATTCGGAAGTAGAAGGACATCATCAACATCATTATGGACGATCTATTGTCAACTATAAGATAAGTTTATATAAATAAATAAATAAGGCAGCGTAAAGCTACGAAGTTGGTTGCTAAATGCAGCAAAACTTTTTGGATCCTTCTATCCGCTTCTTTCCAGAACTTGAAACGTCAGATATTATAAATCCAGACACTATTGTTAAACACAATTAAAATCAGTCAAGTTGTCATTGAAATAATCCGTAAAAGTAGAAAAAAAATCTTGAGGTTTCTGAAAAAAATCCATAAAAAGCAGATATTGGAAGTTCTTCGGTTTTTTCGTGACTGTTTAAAAAATACTATATATATATTTATATTTTGTACATGGGGAAATGCCTAACGCATACCCGCCTTCACGGGGGGAAGCACGGGGTCTAGTTGTCTGGTGCTCCGTCATCGCCGCATTTTGGCAGGGCCACGGGAGCGCTCGCGCACACATCCGCGACCCCATCGGCGCTGGCCGCCTACCATCCGCGGTCCGTCCTCGGGAGAGAACTGCGTCTCTCCTGTCTCCTTCCTAGTAAGGCGCGCCGGACTCACGACGCGCCTTCCAGCACAGCCCCCTTTGTGCACGCAACGAACCCCCCCGAGTCCGCCACGCGGAGGCCACGGGGTCAGGAGACTTGCACCTTGCACTTACCAGTCTTCCCGGCCCCGGCAGCGGATCTGGTCTGTGGCTCCGCCGCCAACCACATTTCGGCCGCGGAGTATAGGCAACGACACACCAACACTCCTCTCCCTCCGCGGCCGCACCACGGCCGCATCTACGGTACGGCCCCGCCAAAGTCGCGGGGGACAGGGAGAGAGGCAACGCAACACCTACACTCATCTTCCCCCGCGACTGCACCTCGGCTGCAAAGGGCAGGGTGAGTAGTGCCGACTCACTCCTCCCCCCGGCACTCCTCCAGTTCGCATCCAGAGTGGAATGGACAGAAGACCAGTGCCTGTAGTTTACAACCGTGATATGCTGAGTTGAGACCGGTTTGTGAGGACTTCCTTTTAAGTTGTTCATTTTGTTTTGTTATTAATAACAAGTGATTGTTCGAAACCTTTACATGTCTTTTCCCTGTATTTCTCTTACTCTATACGTCGTGTTAGAAAAGCGACGATCGTGTCTAATCAGTCTTTGACCTCTTTCAGAAGAGTCCGTAGCTAGGATAAAGTTACCATGGTAAGGCCCGCAAATAATATCTATTTATTTATTCCCATTACCCTTTCCTATTTTCCTTTACGATAAACACGCTACGAGATCTATTTGTTCACAAGTGTAGAATCTGTACAATAATGAATTATATATATTCTAAGTCTAGCCATAACGCGAGAAGGGGAATAATATTTCTTACGTCAAAAGAGCAAGATGTAAAAGGAAAGCGAATTATTACGTTAAATTGACATTGTAACCCGTTTTGAATGACAGGTTAGCACAAGTTAGAACGCGAGTAATTAGCTTCCCATTTTATTTTTTGCATTTGTAGTATAAATAGTGGTTATTTTTATTAAAAACAGTTTTCTTAAATATTGTTAACTTGTTCTATAATTAGCTGTGGTGTTAATCGTAGAAATAATCATGATAAGTGCACATTTTACAGGTAAATTCTACGGACGTCATCACTGCTATGTCGCGTTTATTTTTTGTTAAATTTGTGTTATATTCTATTTAAAATACTTGAAGGTTTATTTTTTTTATTTTTTACACTTATAAAAGTCTGTGTTGTTCTTAATTTGCATGATTTTGATCGAAAGATGTTTCTTCAATGTAACTTACATGTACGCTGTAGGACTTGACTCTAATTTATTGACTTTATTAATTACCGATATTTATTCTCAATATTTATAATAAAAATACATTCTAGATTTGCGACTTACATTTTCAATGTCTGATAACGTTTTTCAAAAAGGTAAATCTATTTTTCCATTTTGCTGAATAAATAGGAGCCATTTCATGAGCTCAGTTTTGTGTACTAAAGTTAGCCTTCAAATAGTCAAAACTATTTTTAAGAACCCTGTATGCAGCATATGATCAGTCAAGGAAAATAAACTAGGTTGTCAAAGTATATAGTTTTAGAAACCGTAATTGAATTACTAATTAATTACATGAATTTGAAAAAATCTATTGTTTGTCGATGGAATAGAATAATTTTTATTCAACATAGATTATTTAAATAATACTTATTGAAAAACATATTTTTTTTAACTACACTTTTTTCGCAAAAAATGCTTCTGCCCTGGGAAGAAAAGAAGCGGGCATTTTTTTTTCTTTTAAGTCTTGTTTGTAGGAAGTGCTGGAACGTAAAATGTAGATCACTAGTTAATCCACACAATGACTAATTCTATTTTTTTTAAAATAACAACGAAGCCCCACATGAGGATTTTCTCCTGTATCGTGGGGGCGTTTTACAAACATACATTTCACATGCATAACACGACCAGACCCGAAAAGTAACAATTTGTGTTTTTGCACAAATGTTACCTCCGGCTGGGAATCGAACCCAGGACCGGTGGCGCAGAAGTCAGGTACGCTAACCACTACGCCACGCGGTCGACTATATAATTAAAATTTGTCACGCGTTTTCGGGCTGTCAGTTCGTCAGTGTCGCTGAATTAGATACTTTTTAAGGGTTAATTTTTAGTTTTGATTATATTTTTGAAAGTGAGTTAGTTGTTTTTATTTTCTATAACAATTTTCTTGTGGGTGTTAATGTTGTACATACAAATATCCTTCCACCGTAATAGATGTTCGTTCCATTAGACAAATTAAATTGCGCGTATGTTAACGCGTTTGACATTCAAGCAATTTAATTTATGAAACATATTAGACCATAGACCATACACATAATCATTAGGATAATTTTCGTTTTACTGCCAAATTGAATATACAAATATAAAAAAATACGTTAATATAAGCTAAAATACAAAATATTTTGTTATAATTATTATGATGAAGGAGATGTTCTTCTAACAGATTTTTGCTATTTCTACTCAAAGTTTGATACCAATCTCAAAAATAATTATTCTGCCGCGAGCAAACATTACTATGTTTCGGTCTGAAGGGCACTGAGACCTAGTGTAAACACTGGGCATGTGAGACTTAAGAATTGATGTCTCAGAGTGACGGGCACAGTATAGTGCCACACAGAAATATTCTGGGTGGCACAGATTTTTTATGGGCAGACGTTGCACTTCTCATCAGGTGAACGTTTAGCTCGTCTCGTCACTCTGTCCAATAAAAAAAGCTTGGCAAATTTGACAAACTCTCAAATCCATCCGTCCGACGACCATTTTATAGTAAATGGTTATTGTATATAAATAATAAAGATATACTCATAAGTATAGATAGCCATAAGACTATCTTAGTATAAGTGCTGGTTTCATATTTAATCTACTTACGAATTGATAGAATAACCATCCGAACGTGTGAGATCTAAAATCTATGTAAAAACGCCGGTGCCGGCCGCGACTTAGCGTCAATCACTGAGATCGCCAATCTACCGGCCAAGCGAGGCGAATTTAGGAAAGTCTTTTAAATAGGTTAAGAGTTATATCCTCAGGCGCGGTTTTGATTGCAATGATGCCCTAGGCCCACTCTAATGTGCAGCATATTAGAGCGGTTTCTAGCAGTCAAAAATACATACATTAATATTATGTACACATGTTTCCGTTGGGCCGCCTAAGGCTTGAGCCTTGAGTGCCTAAGCTTAAATTCGCGCCTATATGTCCTGCAGAGAATTATTGTACATAAGGCTTAAGATAATGTTGCTAAGGTAATGACGTACTGTCATTAATAGATGCAATAAATTATATTCGCAATATACTGTAAATTATATAAAGGAAAATAAAAAGACGACAATTCAAAATAAAATTTTACGTTGTTTTCACTTAGTCTGTAAATCAACGTTTTAGTTTGAGTGCATCACTTAATAATCATCGTCATCATTTGAGCATATCACTAGTACACTGCTGACCAAAAGCCTCCCCCATAGATTGCCACAAAAGTTACCCGCAGTTTATTTATTCAGATATTCCAGAAAGATGCTGCGATTTCCTGGTTTTAATTTGCCGACTTTTACAACACCCACTGGATGAGATAGCGTGGTACGAGTTTCTTAAGCCGTCACCACACGGCACAGCCGCCACCACACGGCATGGAGTGTATTTCTTATTGTAATCAAATAGTTGTCAAAAACGACTTTCAGCTAAGATAAATAATTTAAAAAATACGCCTCGAATGCTACTCGTAATTACAACTCGATTGTTAAATGACTACCAGTGCCCTGCGGTTTCACCTGCGTAAAATAAGCCAACAACATGACTGCTTAGTACGGCATGGTACCTCGCTGAACTGAGCATTCACCATAGATAATACACGATAGGACTCAGTTCGACACTTCTCGGCAATGGTTGGTTGTCAGCGTGCGGCTTCTTAATACCATAGCATAATGTTTCAGTCTAGAACGTTACTTAATAAACGGGCTATCTAATGCAAACCTTCTGGAATCGAATCTTCAGCATTAATTACTTGACTTTTACATAATAGAATAATTGTAACACTTTAAGATCCTAAATAATTAAGAACACATTAAGAAGCACTGGTCAATATTAAGCGAGAATCTACTATCCCATCTTATCCCGTGGGTGTCGTAAAAGTCGACAGAGGGAAAATTAAAACCAGAATATGGGTAGCAGCATCTTCTTGGAACGTAAGAATAAATAAACTGCGGTTGCCAACCCGCCTGCCAAGCGTGGCAACTATGGCAAAATTCCCTCCAAAATGTGAGCTACAAATTTTGTAGCAATCTATGTGGGAGGCCTATGTTCAGCAGTGGACTAGTGGTAGGCTGAAATGGTGGTGGATACGAAATGTAGACATTGGCGGTATTCTTCTAAAATCGTATTTAAAACAGCTTTTGTTGTTATAACAACTGTATGTTTTATTGAACCATATGAAAATATAAAGAGCAATACCGAACGCACGAGAATTCTTGTTATGCATTATAAAACAAAACATACACGAAATTTTACATATTTTTTATATAATACTTTGTTTCAAATTTTTTTTAAGTTAGTACTAACCATCAGTTAATTATATGTTTTTTTTTTCTTATAAGCATTCTTCTGACATAGCGCAGCCATCATAATACCTGTTCGCTATCATTGCCTGAAATGAAATTCCAGCCGAAGCCAAAAATGTATCGTATCAACTATTTGTTTTCTGGTGTGTAAACAGCTGCTACTAAAGTAGTAGGGAGAATAGAATAACACCTACCTCTTTACAGCCTTTATTCGTGCAGAATAACACCGTAATATGCAGTGGTTTAGAATAAGCAACGTCTTTGGGTCCCTACCGCTGGTCTTACCGCGGTCGATACCGCGTTACGTCAGATAAGAACAAATTAATATTTCCGTGTAATGAAGGAAAGAAAGTTAATTTGCTAAGATCCGCATGGTATAATGGTGTATATTACCTACTTTTGAAGAGCACCGCTCGACCTCCCACAGTAGCGAGCACGAGCAAACCGCCAGCGGTGGCGGTTCCCGGTGGCGGTATAGGTTTGCTCATAATATACACCATTTTATATTTTGCATGCGCATCTTAGTAAATTAACTTGATTTCCTTCATTTCCGCAAAGTAACGCCTGATTCTATTAACTATATTTCCGTGTATTTAACTTAATAATAAAAATATGCTGTCGTACTGTATCTTTATAGAGGACATGATGATCGTGTGGCCTAGTTATCAGAGTAACTCACTTCTACGCCGCCGGTCCTGGGTTCTAATCCAAGCCAACATAGACCCCATAGTCACGTCAACGTCTAGGCAGGCATAGACGCCTGCCTAGACGACTACGTCGTACCTCTTTATGTATTACTATCCTTACACTGTGGTAAAACATTACGCAGTACACAAAGTTGCAAAACATAAACAGTTGTTTTTTATTGGTTGAAATTATTCCTTTGGTTAAATCACTCTGAAATCTTTCAAAGATGAATTGACTTGTGTACCAAAAAATCGGATTTTTCCATAAATCTAAAATGTTCTGAAAAGTTTTAATTTTTTTTAAATTTCGAACTATATTTTCAAATATACATTCATACTACAATCATACATTTTCGTGGCCAGTATTTTCTATTAATTTTTCAAAAATCAAGAAAAAAAATGATGCTTAGACTTTGTTGATGTATGTATATGGTCTACTAAGCCAGGATCTTTTTACATCTTATTATATTGTCCATTAAGAAGCTAAATAAAACGTAAGTGCACACTCGTAAAATGCGCTCACTTTATGACTACAGATATACTCGTATTAGCATCGATAGTAAAATGTGTCCAAGACAACAAAATTGTTTTAATTTTTGTTATTGCCTAGCTTAAAATGATGCGATGACGTTTGTGTGACGTCAAGAACCTATATGGCATTTGTTGTAACAGCTACACTTGTTGATGCTGATGATTATAATTTACATATACGTCAAACATTGATATACTTTTTTTGTGTACCAATGACGTCGAAGATGAGTTTGACGAAGATAAAGTGAAGTGGGGGTAGTATACGATTACATATACGGTGTGTATGTATTCTATTTTGACTCTAATCTATGTACTTTTTATGATCGCGTGGGCGACCACGGGAGTACCTGACAATTGTGCCGCGGGCCTTTGGTTCGAATCCCAGCCGGAGCCAACATTTGTGCAAAAACACAAGTTGTTAGTTATCGGGTCTGGTTGTGTTGTGGTTGACCCTGTGTCTCTGAACTCTGCAATCAAGCCTACCTCCGATCTTATCGCATCGTTGCATCGGGTGAGTGAGTGCTTCTGTCTTCGCGCGTACAAATGTGTGTCACTATAATATCTCTTGCGCCTCGCTATCGTTAGCCTCCCGCAGTATTTGGAAGTTATCGCCGTGGTCCATTATCGGCCAGGAGGACATCATAATGTACTTTAGTTACTACGCTATAACTGTTGTTGTGATACGCTGTTTTGTTTTTTGTTAGCGAATAACAGAGTAAGTTTAATTTAGGCTCTGATTCTTTCGTTTTATCAATTTTTATTTTATCAGTCTTTCAGTTTCGTGACGTGACTTTAACAAGAGTATCACATAACAAAATATCTGAGCAGAATTAACTCAAATCACAACATAATAAACTTGTAAATTACCTTTATACGACCACAGTCAGATGCTAAAACGCTGAATAAGTTACGTGCTCTCAGCCATTACGTGACTTTTTTTGCCAGCTCTGTAGTAACTCCGGCTCGCTGACTATTTGCTGCCCTAACTTTATTCAGAATTATTCGATATATTATGTACATATGCTTGACTTGTGCACTTTTATATTATGTGTTATATTTTTCAACGAGAAATGAAAGAGAAATAAGAGTTTATCATTATCTTCATTTCAGACTGTCACTAGTTCACTGTTAAACGCCGCTGCCCATCTTCTGGTTTTAATTTTCCCTCTGTCGACTTTTACGATTTATAAAATATTACACTTCATTATTCAATTGAAGAGATTAAGTTTAGATGCAAATGATGGCATTCATAATTAAAATATGGTATACTATGTATTACCGAGATGCAAAAGCACGCCTAATTAAACTAATATTGAATCCAACACGACACTGCACAGCTTAGCACCATAGAATATATTATTACTAGGTCCTTACATATGAAATTGGCGTATGGGAGGAATTTATTTTAAAGTTTAATTTGACTATTTATAACCCGACGTTTCGAGTGCTTTACAGCACTCATGGATGTCATAGTTAACCCGGAGTACCTTCAGCTTTTTATTTAATATTTTTAGCCCGATCTACGCAGAAAGAGCTAACTGTATCTTGAAGTCTTGGAGTGGTTTGCTTGGTTTTTGATTCAATTTTATTAATTATAGGATCCCAAGCTGGTCTTTTTGTTTGCCCTATGTAAGAGACCACATTCACAATCCTGCTTGTATGCATCTTGTAGAGGGATGTTACACTTGACAGATGGTAAAAATTGACTTTTCTTCCTCGGCGGCTAGAAAAATGTTCTTATGGAAGCCCGCTTAAAGATAAAGCCAATCTTGTTCGTGACTCCTCTGACATATGGAAGGACTGCAGGTACACGCTCGACTGTGGCCGGCTTCACTCGATCACTGCCTGTTTTCGAAACTCAAATATACCAGCTAAATGGATTTATAAATTTGAATTCTTAACCAAAGAGGATATATTTTAGTTCAAAGTAACCAGTACGACAAAACGCCAATTTCATATGTGAGGACCTAATATAAACATCAAAGAGAAGAAGACACAAAACATGTTTGACATTACTACAAGTGTACTTACTCGATGATGCTCTGTTGTAGGCATTATATGCGAATTAACGCCTGCTTCTTGTAACTGTTTCATAGTTTATAATTATATTCTAAACTTTTCATTGTTAGACATAAGCTTTTTTCGAGTTGTGAAGATTTGACGTACTGGCACTACATAGAGATTGATTAGGATCTATTTAGCATATTTTCGAAATGAGCATATAGCTCAGAGGCTAGGCGCTCGCTTTAAATTTTGTAGTACGCGAGTGACCTGGGTTCGATTCCCGGTGCCGGCACCGCTAACATTGTTAATTGCAATTTTGAGTGCTGATTTATCACGTGCACGGCGATGAAGGCAAAACATCGCGAGGAAACCTGAACGTCAGAGAAATAAAAAATATTTCAAAGACATGTGAAGTCCGCCAACCCGCATAGGAGCAGCCAGCATGGCGAATTCTTCCCGGCTCCAGAAACCTCTCAGACATGAGGTGTGTACTCAGCAGTGGGACATTTTTAGGCTGTTACTGGCATATAAGATAATGTTTTTTGAAATTTTTCAGATGCAACGATTTTTTTTCTTACACCTTTTTAAAAATTTACGACACCCACCAAGCGATATAGAACGGAGGATTGTCGTACGCCGCATTTCTGCGATCCGGGTGGTTCAATTACAGGATTTCGGATCTGGTAATATTGTGATTGTCGTAGTGTTTCTGACATTGCATCGTAGCCTGCCTCCGCTCTTATCGTATTAGCGTTGCATCATGGGTAGGTTGGGACGAGTAAGCGCCTCTGTGTTGCGACACTAGTGGCACTACAATATCTCCTGCGCAGTCGATAGCTCCCGACAACATTCGGAAGTTGTCCCGTGGTCAACCAGCGGCCAGGAGGATATCATCACAGTTTTCTTTTTACTTAATTGGATGATAAAACCACTTTAACTTCCTCTGGAAAGTAATTGATATTTATGAATTAAAATGTGTATGCATGGAGAAGGAATGAAAGGTAACTATGTGGATATTATTCGACAATAAAAGGTCAAGCGCTGGTCGCTCGCTTAAAATTTCAACGTTCGCGAGCAAACTTATTTTACAACTCCCGCTCAGTGGCGTAAAAAACATTGTAAGGGTATTCCTGAGAAATACAAAATATAACAAATGTAAAGTTCGCCAATCCGCACTGGAGCAGTCTGATTGGAATCTCTTTGGACAGTCATAAACGAGCAAAGTGTATTACACAGTATCTTGTAGTTGGTCTTTTATAGGCATTTGTTAACTGAGTTTTACTACGGGCTTTGAAAGATTTAAAATGTATGTGCAGTACTTTATACTAAAACTTCTTTTTTTGTAAAAAGCGATGCGCCACTGTAGTATTTCCTCTGTATCGGGGGGCGTTTTACAGATATAAATTGTATATGCATAACACAACCAAAACCGGAAACGAACAATTTGTGTCAAAAATGCTGGTTCCGGTTGGGATATACATAGATACATCGTTGCAGAATGACAGTTTCGGTATTCTAATAACACATCGTTTTTCATTGATCGCCATTACTTTGACAATGTAAAATCATCCAATGGATCTCGTAAAAGGCGATTAAGGAATTAAACTGCACTGTGCACCCAACAGCGCATGGTGGCGATGGGCTCACCACCTATCACACCAAGTGCATTATATTGTTTTGGTGAAACGTGGATTGTGGCAGTCATCTGTTTTTGCAGTGGGTGCCCAGTCTCTGACTACCCCTTATGGGATACAGTCGTGATCTTATGTATGTATGTATATAAAATGATTACGTGACCATGGCAACATTTCTTATTCTCTTATTATTATTTGCATAATATTCTCACGTTATGCTAGTTATTATTAGTTTTAATGGCTACACTGTTGATATTTCTACCATTGTTAAACGACTAAATCATGTCATTGTCATGCCATTGAAAATTTAGTAGAATAGGAAAATAGAAATAATAATCGTAATAGAATGATGATGGCATGATGTTATGTCATAAAAATCATTTTTCTTATAAATTGGAGCAGAATTAGAGGTTTGTCAAATAGTGAAATTGTAGGTTGTCAGGTACTCTGACCACTAGGCCCCAACTGACTTCATTTTAAATACGAGTATGTTCTTCTTTATTTATAGAATGACGCAGCTAATACATATATACGGCAGCGCAAAATTTCCACAGTTACAACACTTGAAAATAATACTGCAAATATACTCTGTAAACACATCCGAGTATTTTTGGTTAATCGTTCGTATTCGTATTATAAACGTACTAGTAGTCCTTATGAGTAATGGACAAAGATAAAATAAAATATTGATAGTAAATGGACGGCTCGGTTGATGAGCCACGAAGGCTTAGCGATTGGCTTCTACGCTACGTTTTGCGGGTTGATTCTCGCACTGAATAGGTACTAATTCTAGTACACAGTATACAGGACCCCACTAACTGCCACTGTACAGGAGGAATCCTAGTGGGACAGAAAATATTTTATCTGAAGCAAATATATAAATTCAAATATATTATATCACAAAATATTATGTTATTTGTATATTTATCAAAAGTAATTTTACGGATTTTATCGCGTTTAACATAAAAAATCGATATCTATATAAATAAAAATCATAATTAATATGCAAGGATTTTTTTTTGTTGTATTATATCAAAATTATTAAATATGTTATCGTGAAAACAACATTTCTAACGCAGTAGATTCACGCTCCAGACATACGTGGGCACATAGTACCATACCACGTGTCACAGAGTACCAGCGTAAAGCTGCAACTACGCGTAACGTTGTAATGTTTTATAGGAGGAGTGATGAAAACTGAAAACACGTCGTGATCATCATCATTATAGGCCATCACAAGCCCACTACTGATCATAGGTCCCCCACAGTTTGCCATAAAACGCGATACCATGCCAACTGCATCCATCGACTTCCGAAACTTACTGTTTCGGAAGTCGATGGAATTTGGACGTGCTCGTAGATGGACTGCAAATTAAGAATCTATACGCTACTATGACCACTTGCCATCAATAGTATCATCATTTCAACTCTTACAGGAATAAAACAAACACATTTTCATTACGCAGAGTCACTTAACTAAAGGTAAAACTAGTTTAATTGTTCTTCACTACAGTGTGAAATTCGAAATAGTAGGTTATTGTGGACTTTACGGTACAAGTTCCACAGAGGAAGTTCCTGTTTGTTGTTACTGCTTTAATTAATTTGTATTTGCTTTGTTTATTTGTTTTTAACTTAATTTCACATTGTAATAAAACGATAATCTATGTTTTTCGATCAGTTACGTCATATCAAATTCATTTTAGGTCCGGGATATCTGCGATGGTTATTTAGACCTTTGTAGATATTTCAACTTAGTTATTAGATTACAGTGATTTTAAATATTGCCAATTACTTGTCTCGCGTATAACTATGTAGTCCGTAATGTCCGTCCTTAAATGAAACCGGTAGGCAGAGTCTGTGGGCGTCAGTTGCGACAACTCCATAGCCAAAAAAGGAGGGGAGTAATATTTTATACATCACATAATCATATAATACAAAATGGTTTTTCTCAATTTATCTTATAACTATCTTTTTTTTTATTGGATAAAGTGATGAAAGGAGCAAAACATTCACCTGATGGTAAGTGCAACGTCTGCCAATAAAAAATGCTGTGTCACCAAAAAAACACCACACTGTGCCCACCCTGAGACATAAGCACATTAATCTATAATATACCAAGACTCATACTGTGAGTATCTCTGTAGAGATACAAATAATACCTAATGTCCGTCTACCATCTAGGTAGGAACCACCCCAGGGCCAGTTATTCTGCTGTGAAGCATTAGTGTGCAAACATTACTATGTTTCGGTTTGAGCGGCTCTGAGAGCTATCGTAATCACTGGGTATATGAGACGTAATAACTGGTGTTTTGGGGGGACGGGTGCAGTGTAGCGCTACACAGAATTATTCTAGTTGACACAACATTGCTATCAGCTGACGTTGCACTTAACATCAGTTGAACGTTTTGCTCGTTTCGCCCCTAAAAAAATAAGTATGATAGGAAAATAAAAATCTATATATATTTTTATGTAAAGAAGCCGTCGTGAAACAATTGGTAAGGGAATGTAGTTACCATTAAAAAAATATATAATATCAACAAATTATTTGCGTTCGAAAGGTTAAAAATATTACAAAATACAAAAATATATCTTTATACACACACATAATAGAAATTTTTGTATGAAATTTTTTCAGGCCTCTATATTAAATATGTAAGCATCTTTGTGCGTGTTTGTTATGTAATGTATCACCAGGAGAATGTAAAACTGATCACATATATGATATACTAATAGTCAGGGAAAAAGTCTTTTCGCATATAGTATGTATAAACTTGTAATAAGATCTCTACTACTACTTGTACTATTTGTATCTGGCTGGTTTTGATGACATTAAAAAGGTTACATTTCAAAAAAAGAAATAAATTAGTAAAATGTTGTTTCCAGCCATTTTCCATTTGTTTCTGAAAAATGAGTGAATCCTTTATTAGATCCACTCATTTGGTTAGATTCAAATCAAAGGAAAAAATGCAACGTAAGCTCAAAAAAATTGTGACGTTTATGGACCTAATGCAGTGTTCTTACTGACAGCACTGAGTAGCACAAAGTTGGTTTAAGCGTTTTCAATCCGGGAATTTTGATGTCAAAGATGCACCTCGCTCTGGTCCCAGTTACGGATAAAATGGACACCATTTTTAAAAAGTGGAACAAGATCGCCATATCAATAGTTACGATAAAGCTCAAGAAATGGGAATTGACCACAAAACAGTTTTGACCCATTTGGCAAAGCTAGGTACACAAAAAAGCTCGATTTTTGGGTGCTAATTAAAAGAAACCTAATGTTCTTTATTGAAACGTAATGAAACCGAACCGTTTCTGAAAAGATTGATAACTGGTGATGAGAAGTGGATCACGTACGACTAGAACGTGCGAAAAAGGTCGTGATTAAAGGCCGGTCAGGCTTCACAGACTGTGCCAAAATCCAGGTTAGCACTGTATAAGTTGATGCTGTGTGTATGGCGGATAGGAAGAGCGTTGTTCATTATGAGCTTCTATAAGTCACATCCAGGGCAGAACCATAGCTTTGGATTTCTACTGCCAACAACTGATGATAATAAAAAGAATAAAACAAGAAGTTGAGAGAAAGCGGCTGGAATTGATCAAAAGACAGAATGTGGTCTTTCATCACGTCAACGTTTTTAAAAATTAAGAGAGTTTGATTGGGAGATGTTAATGCTTCCGCCATATAACCTTGACCTTGCACCTGCAGATTTCCACCTGTTTTGGTCTCTTCAGAATTCTTTAGGTAGTGTCAGGTTGACATCAAAAGTGGGCTGGCAAAACTACTTTTACTGGTGGTAGGATTCCTATGCAGGAATCCGTCTAGGTAGGTACCACCCCAGGGCCAGTTATTCTGCCGTGAAGCAGTAGTGTGCAAGCATTTCTGTGTTTCGGTTTGAAGGGCACTGTGAGCTAGCGTAATCACTGGGTATTTGAGACTTAAGAACTGACGTCTCAGGGTGACGGGCGCAGTGTGGTGTCACAGAGAAGTATTCTGGGTGATACAGCATTTGTTGTGGGCGGACGTTGCAATTACCACCAGGTGAACGTTTTGCTCGTTTCGTCACTTTATACAATATAAAAAAAAAACTTGTCGCATTTTTATGCTCAGAAGTCCCAAAATTACTACAGCAACAAGATCATGTCACTACCTTCATGATGGAAGAAAAAAGGCATCAAACAAAATAGCACATATATACTGTAATTAAATGTAAATAAACTTTGAAAACAAAATTGAGTTTTCATATAAAATGAATTTGAAACAAACTATTTCCCCAACCTAATAAAAAGAGATAAACGACCTATAACCTTCGGTCTAAGTGATCGAAGAGTATACCCATAATAAAGTGCTTGTTTTCATGAGTGTGCGCGAGCATGCGTGCTGATGCATATGTTTGCATGTTTGCGTGCAGGCGTGCGTGCGTAAACATGCATACGGGCTTGTTTGTGTGCGCGCATGCCTGCTTGTATATGCGCGTGTGGGCGTATGTGTGTGTAAAGAGATCAGGAACAATCCGTGACGGTTACCGTGACGAAAACCATCCCTGAGTAATTTGGGGTAATTATATTAGCGACTGGACAATGAGGCGACAGATTCCTTAAATTTAAACGAGCCAAGGATGATAGGAAAATCGAGTAGCAAGACTGCGATATCCGCGAACACAAATAGAGAGACGGAAACATCTACGATCTCAGAGTAATCTAAAGTTATGCATACATGTAATGTTTTCTTTTATTTACGCGAATATTACACAGAAAAACGCAGAAAAACGTTTAATTCAATTTTGTTTTGAGGAAAAAAAATCATTTGGCCGTGGCTCCATTAATTAATCTGTGAGTCGGAATTTCTCAAGACAATCGACGATGAGGCAGTGATTAATAATGATTCGCTGCAAGATATGTATCCTAGAAGAAAGTCTACGTAATACGCAAGCTAGTTCCAAGCAATGCATTTATAAAAAGGACATATTTTTTTCAACTTTAGTTATGCTCTCATGAAATTATTATTATAATACTGAATAAAATTAAACACACTTAGTATCATCATTTTAGCCTATTACAGTCCACTGTTGAACATAGGCGTCCTCCATAGATTGCCACAAAACACGGTCCTGAGTCACCTGCATCCATCGACTTCCCGCAAAACCGTGCAGGTCGTCGCTCCATCTAGTGGGGGATCGCCCTACACTGGGTTTTCCGGTACGAGGTTGCCACTCGAGAACCTTTCTTTTCCAACAGTTATCGGTTCTACGAGCCATATCGCAGGCCCATTGCCACTTCAACTTGCGAATCCTTATGCAGTTATGTCGGTTATTCTAGTTCTGAGGCGGATAACATCGTTGCGTTATTTCGCAGAGAAAATCCAAGCATAGCCCTTTCCATAGCTCGCTGCGCGACTCTGAGATTCCTTACGCGGCCTGCAGTGAAGGACCACGTCTCGGTTCCGTATGTCATCACTGGCAACATGCACTGGTAGTATACTTTTATATTGAGACTTTGAGGTATACTCGACGAGAAGATGTGACGCAGTTTCCCGAACGCTGCCCAGCCGAGTTGGATCCCTCGATTGACCTCTTGGTCGAAGTTGGACCTACCTAGTCGGACAATCTGTCCTAAGTATACATATTCCTCGACAACTTCGATCGTAGTGTTCTCAACAACAACCGGTGTAGGCGTGCCATAGACGTTAGACATACTCTTCATCTTGTCCATGTTCATCTTAAGACCTACCTGTTGGGAGACACTATTGAGGTCATTGAGCATAGCGCTTAGGTCCTCCAGCGATTCTGCCATTATGACTATGTCGTTGGCAAATCGAAGGTGAGTGATGTATTCGCCATTAAAGTTAGATACCGTATCCTTTCCAGTCCAGTAGCTTGAAGACATCTTTCAATACAGCGGTTAATAGTTTCGGGGATATAGCATCACCCTGTCTTACACCTTTCTGCAATTGGATCGGATTCGTACTCTGATTCTGTACTCGGATAGCCATCATAGCATTAGTATACAAGCACTGCAACACATCGATATAAAAAAGTGAAGTAAAGTTTCAGCCTATAAATATTCCACTACTGAGCACAGGCCTCCTCTCATTTCTGAGAGGGTTTTGGAGCTAGGAAGAATCCGCCACGCTGCTCCAATGCGGGTTGGCGGACTTCACATGTCTTCGAATATTTTTTATTCCTCAGACATGCAGGTTTCCTCACGATGTTTTCCTTCACCGCCGAGCACGTGGTAAATCAGCACTTAAAATTGCAATTAACAATTTTAGTGGTACCGGCACCGGGAATCGAACCTTGGTCACTCGCGTACTATGAAATTTAAAGCGAGCGCCTAGCGCCTGAGCTACCACGGCTCTACATCATATACCCACAATTACACATCGATATACCGACAATCAATTCGGAACCGCTGAAGCGACTGTAGCACCGCCCAAATTTCGACAGAATGAAAGGCTTTCTCATATTTCACATACGCCAGACAGAGCGGCAGATTGTACTCTTCGGTCTTTTGTACAATCTGGCGAAGGGTATGTATGTGGTCCATGGTACTAAAGCCTTTTCGGAATCCGGTTTGTTCGGGGGGCTGGATGTCGTCAAGTCTGCTTGCGAGACGATTCGTAATGTCTATCGAAAACACTAACTTAAAACTTTACATAGCCATTAACTTGACACTTACATTACGTATGCAGTCGCGGCGATCAGCCAATGTGGTGGCTCGTACGGAGGCTTTATTTGTTGGATCAGAGTGCCCTTGATTATTCGACATGTGCCTAAATCGTGTGACATACGTTCACTAAGACTGGGTTTAGCTGTATACTTCTAAGACAACGTATTAATCCTAATAAAATAAACCTTTATAATGATCCAAAGGAAAAAAAGTTTCCTGGTCGCAATATTTACTTTTATTTTTATATTAAAAGGCGAGATAGTCACACCATACTAGAGTAATGTGACCTACAGACGGGTCAAATTGCTCTTGTTACTTTTTTGACTTCAAATATTTAAAAAAAATAGGAGAAAAATACGAGAAGATGAATGTGTAAACTGAAGAATTTTTTGTAGGGCGCTAGAGAATCTTGACGCGTTTGTATCAGACGGTCGTTATATTCCAAGAAAGGTCGGTTTAGTTACATTCTGTTACTATAGAACCAATATAGAATACAGGAAAACTCAAAAACCAATGAGTTTGAACTTTAACTGGTTAGTATTCGACGAAAGACCGGCAGTGTTGGCAAAACTGCTGAGGGGTATAAACGATTCAATCAGTGACACCATTATTGAATAAAAGTAAGTGTGAGCCATTAATCATTATTTAAACCCTACATAGCTTTTAATATTTAAAACAACGTTGGAAACAGAACATTAATTATGTTTTCTGACAGGCGAATGATCCAATATTTATGTTGTATTTTGATTTAACGTCTTTGTAATTTATAAAAAACCAGATTCGAATGTGACTCATACAAATATGTTCGCTATTATTTTTGTTTAATTGCAGGTTTCACACTGTATTAATAATCACATTGAATAAAAATTATTGATTGAAATTTCTGGAAAGTATTTAAAATGTTTAAGTTTAGTAATAACCCAAGCAGCTTATTGAGTTAGCAGGTAGAGCCGTCGTGTGATTTTAAAGGAGAGGCATTTGTCTTGAAACAGTTCTGAGACTGTCAAAGAGTTAGAACAATATTAGTAACGTTAAAGTTATTGTTTATATAAAAAAAATGTATAAAAAATAAAGTTACGTACCCAACTGAAGGTCGTAAACCTTATTGCTAATAAACGACATTTCGGTTTTCTTAAGACTATTTTTATTACAAGTACGATGCACTTTGTGAAAAGGTACGAAACATCTGACTAATGCAGTTATAAATATCGGACGTTAGCATCGCGGAAGACGATTGTCTATAACAAGAGCGCATGTTATTTTTAGTGCGGTCGCACTCACTGCCGATTATCTTTTCAGAACAAAAACAGAAAGAAATATGCATGTAAGAGGCAGAAACTTCGAACTATGAATGTGTTTTCTGTAAATCCGTCACTAATTTATATAAAAAACTAGTTATCCGCCCCGGCTTCACATAGGTGCAATTAACTAGTGTAGAAAATGAGAAGTGTGCTTAGCAAAAAAATATTAAGTATGTTTATTTTATAAAAGTGACGTTCAGCGTCATTTTTTATTGAGATTTTATTTACAAAAATACCATCCAATTTTCCGACTTTTCCGGTGGAGTTTCCAAAAAGTTTCTTTCAAAAAATCAACACTATCATACATGCGGCAATTGATTCTAGAAGATAAAAGATAAAAAGTTAAAATCAAAGATAAAAGAAGATGTAAGAAGATGATAGAAAATGTGCAAAGTAAAAAATATATCGTAAATAGACAAGTGACTGGCAGCAGCGTCAATGATGAGTGCGAAGAAATCAGAATCGATGGTTCTGCCCGGCGGTAAAAGATCATAATGAACAAAGCCCTTCCAATCCCACCATTTATACATACACACAGCATCGCCTTATTGCGAGTTAACCCCGGTTTTGGCACAGTTTGTGAAGCCTGACCGACCTTTGACCACGACCTTTTTTGCACGCTCTTGGCGTACTAGATCCACTATTCGTCACCAGTTATCAATCTCTTCAAAAACGGTTCGGTGTGGCACCCACATATCGAGCTTTTGCAACACAAGAAGAACTTCGTAATTTGTCAATTTGAACGTTGTCAAAGACAAAAACTGACAATCTATAAATGTATCCCTGCTGGATACATGTCTTTTCCCCTTAATTTGAAGCCGGTTTTTGGAGCCGAAAAGAGTTCGCCACGCTAATCGGTGCAGCCTGATATTCATTCGACCATGAAATATCTTTAATTTCTAATATATGCAAGTTTACCCACGAAGTTTTCTATCACTGCACATGTCTAAAATTGCTTTCAACAATTTTAGTGATGCCAAAATCGTGGATCGCGTACTTGTGTTAATTTGTGGCGGGCGCCCGGCCCCTAATTTATTGCGGTGCTTGATCTACCAGAACTCAAATTAACTAAATTATTATAATAGTTCATAGAATAAGACGTTACCCTGCGGAAATCTTATTCCCCATTGAGTTTCCACGAGCAGTGTATTGACAGAATTGCTTGTTGTATATATTACGAATAGAGACATTCCGTACCATAGCTTAATCGCCTATTGAGACACCGTGGTGGGAAAGACCTATCTTCCGAGTTACTATTTAATTATATATAATTGAATAACGATTGATAAACGTCTCACTATCGATCACAGACTTCTAGCATTTCTAACTTCTGGATAATTGAGCAGTAATGGTTGCATGAAGCTGAAATAGGCTATATTTTTTTATATATATACGCAGGGCCTAGTGATCAGACCAACTGATTTCTAGACCGCAGGTTTCGGGTCCAGTTGTGTTGACTGTCCCTCTGTCTATGACCTGCATATTAGCCTACCGCCGATATTATCCCATGCGCGTTGCATCGGGCACGTGTAGGTTAAAACCAGCGAGCCTCTGCGTTTGCTCTGAGCTATGTAAACTTAGGGCACTATAATATCTCCTGCGCAATTAATAGCTTCCGACAATATTTGAACGTTGTCGCCGTGGTCGAATAACGGCCAGGAGGGACATCATATACATCATATACTCAGTTGCATATGCTCATAAATTTCATCGATAGTGTTTAAGGAAACACAATGCTATCTATTAACTAACGAATATTGACAAGATAACCCCTTTAATTTACTTAGCAGGGTACATGGACAGTAATTTAATTAAGACTGATAGTACGGTACAACCATATATTCGTATAGCATGTGCTACATACATTTAGTGGATTAGGTACGTCATTGTGTATGTTGACTTAATATAATAAGACTTTATTTTGACAAACGACACGTTATTTATAAATCCATGTGTCTAATCTAATGCTGATTGTTATAAATAAAAATTACCTATGTAATGAAAATTATCTTATTCTTATAATATAAATAAAGTGAAGTAAACTTAAATAAAAAAATTGTCCTTAAATCCCCATGGGCATTGTTCCTCTTCCCATTTTTGTGTGAGTGGGAGGAGGCCATTTATAAATGGAGCAAACATTGCACGTCTTCGAAATATTTTTGATATTTTCTGAAAATTATGTGGTTAATTATTATGCTATTGGACGAAAACATTTTAGTAGTGTCGGCGCCGAAGATGGAATCCAGGATTCTCCCGTTCTACGAAATTCAAGGCAGGCTGGTGACCTAAGCAACCACGTTTTTGTAAACGAATATATGATTTTAACCGAGGTGTGCCGGATGCCGTGTGGCGGCTTAAGAGAGTCTACCACCCCATCTCACCCCGTGGGTGTCGTAAAAGTCCAGATAAGGACAATAAAAAGAGATGGGCAGCAGCATATTCTTGAAACATCTGAATAAATAAACTGTGGATGCAAACCCGTCTGGCAAGCGTGAGAGCTACAAACTATTGTCGCAATCTGTGGGGGATGCCTATGTTCAGCAGTAGACTAGTGATAGGCTCAAATTATTATTTTTATGATTTATGTTACACACACGCACGCACGCGCACACACATAAACACAAACACAGATTTTCGATATTTTCCAATATACATTTACACAGCTTTTCCTTGTGGCAGCATTTAAATTATGAAATAATAAAATTGCGTTCAATTCAATATACAAAAATTATTGTTGTAATAATTTTGTTCGGTCTTTTCGTAAGATAGAGCAAGGCTGCCCCAGTGAGAGTTGGAGTATGTCAACGAAATATTTTTTTTTATTTATTAGACATTTAGGTTTCCCTGCGTCGTTTGATGTCAAAATATTCTAAATTAAAAGATACTTAAAATTACGACCAACAATCTTAGTGGTGTCGGCACTGGGAACCTAACTTAGGTTACTCGCTACGAAATTAAAAGCTTCCTTCCGGCTTTCTCGCTCTTGAAAAACAAGAACCGACGCCCAGAAGTGGAACAATTATTTGTTTTCATTATACATAATACTTAAAAGTTTGTAGAGCTCCTTCGCCCGCAATCCTCTGCAGTTACGATGAACCCGATGCAAGTATCGCGGTCGACCACATCTTAGCACATGAATTTCATATCGATATGTCTATTCTATTATATGCCATGTAACATTGAACAATATTTTACATAGACACTGGTGACACACATGAGAAAACGTAGCAAAAAATCCAACCACCATTTTTTTAATCGTTTTTAATGTAAACATTACCTATACATCTAAATAGCTCTAAGGGTCCTTTTGAACTATTTAGTTGTCACATCATCCCTATATTCCTTAACAAATTAATGGCCGCTGTGCCAATGTTAAAAAACTAGCCTGTAAAAAATATTTTATCTGAGTATAAAGTCTGCTGTATGAAGTGTCCGTGTGGTGGCGGCTTAAGAGAATCTACCACCCCATCTCATCCTGTGGGTTTCGTAGAAGTCGACAGAGGGAAACTGAAAACCAGGAGATGGGCCGCAGCATTTTCCTGGAACATCTGTATAAATAAACTGCGGTTGCCAATCCGCCTGCCAACTATGACAAAATCTGCCCAAAATGAGAACTACAAACTTTTGCCTGGCCTATGTTCAGTAGTGGACTAGTAATAGGCTAAAATGATGATGATGAATGAATCTTATGAATACTTTTTAACGTAATCTCTAAATGTCTTACTAAGGTTATATGACCTTAATTATAATGCTCGTGTAACCTTTGACTATTTCTACGGAGTCCCAATGTCACCCAATTATTAAAAGACAGCTTTACAAGGGGAATGTTTTTGAATGTAGTATCAACGCATTGCTTAGAACTTTAAATAAAATTACCTGTAACAAAATGACGGATTTTCAATTTATACACTTTATTTGTTGCTAAACTTAAAGTTAAACTTAAACTTGCTAATATAACAAAACAATTTAAAACCGTCCAAGTGCGTGTCAGACCTCAAAAAAATCTTTTCAATGATTAACGAGAGTGTGTTAGTAAAAACGTCGCCACCGGGAAAGTGGAACATTTAGAAGTAAATGTATGGTGTTACAATTTTTTAAATTAAAATTACGTTAAAGTGTCTTTTTACCAAATTAGTTCCTAGCCGTAGATGATATGACGCCATGAGAGACTGAAACTAATAGACGGACGGCCTAAACGGTCCCTCATCGGACAACATCAGTCGCAAAATTCAGCCACTGTTAGGGTAATAATGAATTCATTGGTGTCAATAAATATTTAAATACGGTTATGATTTTATATGCATTTCAACCGATAAGGAAAGGATTTTTTTCTTAAAGCGATAGATTTATGTTTTTGCGAGACACTGTTATTTAAGCAGGGCACGTGAGATAGGGTCTGTAAAAACATTTAACATAGCAACATTAGATTTGAAGTTGTTGACGTTCGAACTAGCAGAATTTTTTTGCTTCGAGCGCTTACTATCGCAAATCTTCAGTGATTTGATGATGAATTTATTAGCCAAAAACGAGAGCCTTTAACCGCGCTGAGACCAGTTATTTTTGAATAGGCATATCTGTGGAGAGATATAAGACTAGTGCATATCAACGCGGAGATCTAGTCGATCTGTCAGGGAAGCTATAGCGAAACATTTAAATCTTATCCTGCAACAGGTCTCTGACTAGTGTGATATGTTAACCTAGAAAGATTTCATCACCGTCATCATAATTTCAGCCCTTCTCCTACCTTGGTACTTTACCGGCGTATCTTAGGGGTAATAGTAATTACCTCAACGTAAGCGGGCACATAGATAGGAGAGGGACCACATGAAAGTTTCGAAAAAAGTATTGGCTTAGAAAACTTATTCACAAAATGTCACTTAATATTATGATTAACTAATTTATTAAGGCTATTCACAATTAAGTTCAGTTGGCATATCATCATCATTTCAGCCTATCGTAGTCCACTGTTGATCTTAAACCTCCCGTATAGATTGCCACAAAACACGTCCTGAGCCACCTGCATTATCGACTGCATCGAACCAATGATATTTTCGGAATTTTTTTCTTGTAAAAGGGAACCCTAAAACACAAACTTTAAAGCATAATTTTTTTACTAAAATAACTATTTTAAATATTATTAAATGTAATAAAAGTTACGACTGTATAATACACATGATATAAATGAGTATATCGTTTCGTAGTGAACGTAAAGTGACGTACCGCAATATTTACTTTTACCCATGACCGGTATAAGTAACCGTGTGACGGCAGCAACATGACGATTCAATCAATAAACATTTTAATAATATTTAATAACGTAAACAGATGTAGCAAAATTTTTTTTTTTCAGTACGGAAAATAAAATAGATGTTTTATTCTAACCGGCGAACGTAGTGTAATACTACGCCAAGCTATCCAAGAGGGCTGTAAGATGATGGAAGTGATGTCTATATCCCCCATAGAGTACGTTCAGCGGCAGACTTACAATAAAAATTAAATAAAAGCGATCATGAACTTTTGTAATCATTCATGCATTAAAATCTTCTCCTTTTTATGTATTGCTTAAAATCAAGCAATCATAACATAAATATCACTTATTCCTTAAGTAACATTAATGTTAAAATAAAGCAATAAAGTATTAACAAAAACACATACAGATTTAGAATTTAAATTACAGTGACACACTATGTTTTAGATGAAATTTATATATAGAAACTCTCTATTTTCAACTGTATACTGATCAGAGAGAATATAATTTTTGTACCAAAATATCATTATTCCCGTGTGATGTTTTTTCAGCGACAAACAAATTAATCTTTTCGACCCGTTCTAAGGTCGATAGGCCAATTTATTTACGATGTAGTACAAGATGCTAGCTTAATTTAAGTCAGAACATTTTTCTTCTTTGATGTTAAAGGTTTACTTGAGCAAATTTTGGTTTTTTATTTTAAGTTAACCGTTAAATTCTCAGTTCATTTAGACATGCTTTAGGCTAAATCCTGCATGAAAACAAATAATCATAAAATTAATAATAAAAAATGGTTTTATTTTTAAGTCTCTTAATAAGTTGTGTCAAAAGATTAAGTACTTGGGAGAAAAAAGTTAATTTACTAAAATCAAAATGACAAAATTGTGTGTGACTGGTTTAAGAATATCACGTTTCGTCCTCCTGGAACAGCGTTCAAAAACAAACTAAAACTGCTACATTGATTGACGTCTTATAGGGAAACAACTGACGTCTTCTCGACTTCGTTGGTATGTATTTCCAGGTAGTAGTGGTGATGGGAATTTGGTGGCGGTTCACCCACGCACGCGTGAGTGGCTTATGGAGGAAGAACTTCTTAAAAAAAAAGGTTATACAACAAAAGGGTAACCATTATTTCGTTTTGCAAATAAAATTTTCTCTCATTTACTGTAACCGATTTCCACAAACTTTTATTGGCGGTAGGATTCCTATGCAGGCATCCGTCTAGGTAGGTACCACCCCAGGGCCAGTTATTCCGCCGTGAAGCAGTGGTGTGCAAACATTACTGTGTTTCGGTTTGAAGGGCACTGAGAGCTAGCGTATTCACTGGGCGTATGAGACTTAAGATATGATATCTCAAGGTGACGGGCTCATTGTGGTGTCACACAGACATTTGAGTGACACAGCATTTGTACAGGCAGACGTTGAACTTACCATCAGGTGAACGTTTTGCTCGTTTCGTCACCTTATATGCAAGATCTACCTAGGTAGGTACCACCGCAATGCCAATTATTCTGCAGGGCCATACTTCCAGCAGGGCATACGAAAGTTAAGAACCAATGTTTCATGGTGACGAGCGCACAGTGGTGCTACACAGAGGTTTCAAACGAAAAATTATGGATAACACTAACTGTTGTAGTGGTATTATATAAGGTAGAGGTGGCACTTTCCATCAGGCAAAGGTTTAGTTTAATCCAGCGAATTAATACAGCCAAGATTCTTGGAATTATGCGAAAAGGAATAGGAAGTGATGTCAATTTGTTATTGTATTAGTAATTAACCTAAACTCTCTTGTTTTCTTAATATTCAAGTAGTATACCGATCTGAAAATAGAGTTCTATTGATCGGAAACATCATTCAAATTTGACCTTTTGTAAACAATGTGTCTCGGTTATCGGAATGCTATTAGCATTCCAAATAATAACTAATATTCATGTATCGCAAGTGTTGTAGAGAAATTGCATCTATTATATTTATATATGTAACTCTTATCTAACATAAATAAAAACACATTAAATGAATCTAATACATACATCTTACTATAAACTAATATTTTTGTTTATAACGTCTTTGTTATAAGTAATACGAGTATAGTCCGTTTAAGGAATTCAATCTTTTGTTATAAATTAAGTTTAAATTTAACCAAGAAAGTGTGTGCTTATCGAGTCGCATATTTTGTCCTAGGTATGCATACTTGTCGGCAATTCTGTGTATATTGTTACGATTAATAAAACAGTAATACGATGAACATACTATTGTCCCGTCGGGACACTATATCGAAGTCACGGAGAAAATTGTGCTTAGGCGATTCCGCGATTCTACGCAAATAACCACGTTGTCGACAATTAAAAAGAGAAGGATGTATTCACCAACAATCCTTCGATCCAATATCTTGAAAACATAGTAAGAGTATAATGCTACGGGGAAGATTTTTCGGCAAATGGTTTTTTGGAAAGTATCCGTGCCAGACTTTGGGTTATAACTCTTGAAAACAACACGCAGCCGCTTAGGCTCAGAAAATACATCGGTACATGGTTATACAAAGGTGCGATATCCTATTTCTTGACCAACAAGACCACCACGTTTCTACTCCGCCGTTCCGGTGTACCTACTGTTATCAAATTACTACCGAAGAACTATAGTGCCCGGCTTCCCAGTGGCTATCAGAAACTTCGCATAAATGATGCCTTCATCCGGTGCTTTTGAGAGGAGTAGTTAACTCTAATCTCGTCAGACTGCACGCTGACACGAGATATCTGAAATATCTCCAGAATAGTGTTTGATGAGCTTTGTTCTTAAGTTAATACTCACGTTTGGGACCATACCCCAATGCCAGTGTGTGAAATCTGTGTTTGACTCTGCCAAATTAGTCTGGTAAAATTAGGAAAATGGAAAATAACGAGCTAGTTTTATAGTTATTGGTTGGCTTAAAGCTTCATCGACAACCACTAATCGAGGATGGCAAAATTATAGTCTTGTTACTTTTACATTCTTGAAGCAGCAAGATGTATTTTTATTTACACTCGTTTACAATCCCTCGTTTAGTACAATGAGCGACCGCTCAAATATTAACATAAATATTTTGCGTTCTTCGGGGGTTGTTTTGTTGAATACTCTTGTTGTTTTCACTCTAGTGGTTTTTTTTATTCAGCCTTGTTTTTTATTATTCTATTATGATAAGAAAAAACTTGTGTCCACTGCAGGACGTAGATTATTGGTAGATTTGCTATAATCACTACTTTTGGCACGCTGTCTGGCAATCTCAGTACCAGACACCTCGCAATTAAGGCACTGCTGCCTCCCACTGTTCTGCATTAAATAAGTGTGACGTATTTCAAAGGGTTATTTCGACACCTTTAATATTTCCCTTAGTCGACGTGTATGACACCCACGGATTCAGTTGGAATTGTTCCCGTGCCTCTGACATTGCAGTTGATGGCTTTTGATAATAATACAAAGTGGTAGCCGCTGTCGAATATCGGCCAGTAGGACATCAGTTGCTTCGGGTCTGGATGATTGTGTGTGTGCAATTTATGTCTGTTAATGTACCCACGATACATGGGAAATATTAATGGGTCGTAATAATTAATGAACGTTTTTATTTCTAGAGCATAAACCTCTTCATGACCTTTGAGTTTTATATAAAATGCAAACTTTGCGTTTCGTATGCCCCACTGCAGGCTCTGCTCTAATTTGGCGAGGGAATAAGAGGCGTTATCCGCTACGCTGATCCATAAAGGCTTGACAGATTTCGGCTATGAATAATATTATTTTTGAGAGTGTAAGGTTCCTGACGACGTTTTCCTTCACAGCAAAGTGAGCACCTAACAAACTACACGTTATTTTTTTTTAGTTTTTGTTTAAAAATTTTGTGCATTTTGTATATGAGTCCAATTAAGTGCATTGAATTCATATCAAGTACGATATTTGAATGCGTGCGTCAGTGTGCAACAATGGCACATGTAATTGATAAACGAATATCAGATCGAGGCGGGATTTAAGAGTGGGTTAGAAGGGAAAACAAATGGCGCCGGTATGAGTATCTAATTTGTGCCGTGCACCTATGTGGGACGCCTCTTGATAACATTGACATACCTTAACCTTATTAAAGAGACACCCTTAATATGTATCATTGAAACTATATTTCAAAAACAATAAAATATTATTAACAACCATAAAATATTTAGATTTAGTTCGTGTATATATTTACACCACGTGCGTATTTCAATAGCTGCTTTTTATTAATCTCGAGAGTAATAATGAATAAAGGAAAACGTTTCCGAAACGACACGTAAGTGTGCCAGAAGCAAACATTTCTATTGATCAAACCTTACTTTATCGATCCTGTCGTCTTTGGTACGCTTACGCCACGCTCGTTGTACTCAGTTATACATAGTATACACCTAAGAAACTTTTTATTAATTCATTCGTGTGCATCAAGCTGATCTCGCGACTTTTATCGTGTGTATTTTAAAGTTAAAGTAAATCTAGAATATTCTTATTAAATTTCATGTTTGGCCCCGACGTTAATTTTTTTTTTTAAGGACTGATGGTCACTGTTAGCCCGAATGCTTTTACAGCTTCGCCGGATTGAAAGGTGGCATAGCGCTGAGGGCGCTTAGCTGAAACCTTTATTTGTGGATGACTGGCGCAAGGGCCCCCGAGGGGGGACCTCGGCTTGGACCGTCATCCTGTTCGCGAGAGTAACAGACTCGAGGGTGCCCAAGGGGGCCGGCCTCGGCTCGGCCAGTTACTGCAATCGGGAGGGCAATATTACTACTACTATCATTACTAATACCATGATTATTATTACATACGTTTACCACCAATTCGGAATGCGTTTCCGCTGGAGAAGAAATGGCGCAAGAAACTCCAGCGACGCTTCTGCTTATGACAGTAGTGCTAGGGGAGAACCGGCCTGAGATGCGGCGGTATCACGAATAACTTTGTCTGATACGCCCACGCCGACGGCGGGGGCGGTATGATGGTGATAATGTGTGTTTGTGTAGTGTTGACGCTTGGGCCCTAGTGGTCGCGTCGTCAGGGTCCTCGAGGACGTGCCTCGGTCTCCTTTTTCCGCGGGTCGAGTTTTGGTGTATCGCGAGGGGGTTGTATGTGGCGGCACTGAAAACCAGTGGGTTGGGGTGCGTGGCGGCAGAGTCGAAGTATCGGCGAGAGGCCAACTTTAGATATTGGGCTATGGTAGGAAGCCCTAAATCGATATGAAGGTTAGCATTACGCACGAACCACGGTGCTCCCGTGGCTTTACGCATGAATCGATTTTGTATTACCTGAAGTCAGTGAATTTGACGCGGGGAGGCATGCGCAAATACGGGGCTTGCGTATGTCATAATTGGCCGAATACAGGCTTTGTAAAGTGTAATTTTATTACGTAGGGACATTTTGCTATTTTTATTTAGTAACGGATGTAATCGGCCGAGGACGAACGCCGCTCGGTTCCTTACTCGGTTAATATGTGGACCGAAGCTGAGTCTCGAGTCTAATACGACGCCTAAGTATTTGACTGTCTTTTCCCAGGAGATTGGACGATCGAATAACTCTATGGTGGGGAGATGCGGCGTAATGCGCCGCGAGAAGTATATGGCTGCACTTTTGATGGGGTTGACCTCGATCCTCCATTTCCGAAACCAGTTCCCGAGGGTTCGGGCTGCGGATTGGAGGCGTTTAGAGATAGTGTCTGGATTACGTCCAGACACATAGAGGCAGGTATCATCTGCGAAGAGGGCGAGTTCGACGCCGCTGGTGTGCGGTATGTCGTTCGTGAAAAGGGTGTAGAGCACGGGACCTAGGACTGAGCCTTGTGGTACGCCGGCTAGGATGGGATGTGATTCGGATCGCACCCCCTCGACGCGGTAGCGGAGGGTTCGACTGCGTAAGAAATCTCGTATGATGAGTACGAAGCGATCTGGCACACCGAGTCCATATAACTTGTATATGAGCCCGTTGTGCCAGACCTTGTCGAACGCTTTCGCCACCTCGAAGAAGAGCGCTCCGATATGAAGCCCGCGTATGAAGCGGGATTGAATGTGCTCCGTTATGCGGTGCACCTGCTGGGTACATGAGTGTTTGGCACGGAATCCAAACTGCTCGTGGATGGGGATCCCTCGAGACTGCATGAAGTCTCTTAAGCGGGCGAGAAGGAGGCGTTCGTATATCTTGCCTAAAGCCTTGAGGAGGCTTATAGGCCGATATGCGGTGGGATCGGACGGGATTGTAATCCCTATAAGTTTTGTTTTCAGTAGCTTCAGTAGTTTAATCGGTACGAAGAGACAGATAAGATTTTTTTTAAATCAGACTTGGTTAAATTAATACTCTAATGAAAATCTAAAATAACTGAGATACACATGTATTAAATAATTAATTAATTGTGTTTATAATTAATTGTGTATGCTTGGGCTCTGCTAATTATCAAACGAGATAATTACAAAATTAATTCGATTTAGTTTAATTTTTTTGTGTAGTTTAGTTTTAAAATTTAGCTTTAATATTTTTGTGATTTAAGTTTTGCTTCACATCTAAGATCTATTTCGATATCATGTTAATTAAATTTGTTCACAATTTAACAGGTAGTTCAATGTTCAAAAAAGTTCAGCATACAAATTAGTAAACATTCTTAAAAGATAAACACAGTAAAGTGAGCTAATAGAATGAGATCTCGTTTCCCACGAGGCCGAATAGTGGGCTACGGGCGTGTCTCTTCTTACTACTTATATGGGAAAAAGGCGTGACTGTATGCATGTGCGGTGCTCTTCAAAACCAGGAGATATACACCATTTTATATTTTGCATGCGGGTCTTAGCAAATTACCTATCTATCTTTTATTATAATGGATTTCCGCAAAATAACGTCTGATTCTATTAACTGTATGTATGTGTGTCAGCAAAATTAACCTTTGAACTAGAATTGCAAAAGTAAAATAGTCCCACTATTTTACTTTTGCGATGGGCACAAATCAATTTATTGTAATTGGAACTTCATAGCAGTCTAAATATTTTATTTCTTAACAGCGATATTTCTTTATGTTGTTTTTCATTATGAACGGGCACATAATAACAACAACTTTAGTGTAATCGACAACTATGATTGAAGTCAGGTTGCTTGCATATTATGAATTATTAACTATGCCTGATGATGAGTCGCAGCTTACTGTTATATAAATCATCATATTGTGGTTGTACGGCTTGCGAAGCATAGCAACTAAAGCAATTATGTCCGATAATCTTTTCAATGTTCAGCAGCAAGCTAGCGGAAACGATGAAGATATTATATGCTACTTAACATACACGTAAGGTCGTAGCATGTTTAAAACGTTTATATTTTAGAGTTAAAAGAAAGTAATGTTATTTTAGAACCATAGTAGCGTGATAGCGGTGGTTGTGGTTTTGGGCGCTCCTCTTTTGTTTTATAGTACGCGAGTAAACTTCACTTAAATTGTTAATTGCAATTTAAAGTGCTGATTTACCACAAGCTTTGCGATGAAGGAAAACGCAAGCAAACCTGAATATCTGTCCCCCTACTCGCGAAGAAGCAGAGAGGGCTTTTTCTAACGCGGGTTACTTTTGTAATAAAATCAGATCGTAAATAAAACAAGACTGAAAGCCCTAGCGCGTATATGCGAACTATCTTGCATTTTCACGAATTCAGATTTAAAAAAAAATGTTTCCTTCCAAGATATGGAAACAAATTTTTAAAATACGCCGATTATCGATTCCAGAGGTCAATTTATGCCTTATCACCCACAATGACAGGCAAACTTTTATCTACAAATGCTTTTATCCTATGTTCTATACTAATTTATATACACCTCTCTATGCTCCATTCTTTATATTTTAAATACATAAATTCTCAACACAATGGTTGTCCAGAAGCTCTTTCAGAGCAATAAGACCCCTTGTAGTTCATATTATAACACTTTTTTTGTTATATATTTTTGCTTATTCCGGTATTTGGTGTACAATAACAATACTTATTTATTTAAATGAAACTAATTTTACGGATTTTATGGCGTTTAATTTTATTATTTATTATCCATTGATTAAATTTAAAAAAAATATTTTAAGCATTTTAATAATCATCGTCATCGTCATCAAACTATTATAGTTGACTGCTAGATGTAAGCCTCTCTCAAGAAGGGTTTGTTTAGGTGCCGTGTGGTTGTTAAATAACTATAAATAACAACTTTTTTTTTTCATTTAGAAGCTTGCGCATAGCAACTATCACACCTGATGGTTAGTGACGATGTAGTTTTGAGTGATGTTTACCATACAAAAGTAAATAGGCTTGGCAAAAGTAAATGCCTATTTATAATTAATAATGCAAGGAATGTCCGCAATGTCCGTCTGTTGTCAGTTAATGGTAAGGGGAAAGGGGAACTAATTCGTGTAATTCCTGCGCACATTCTTCAAAATGAAATCTATAGAACACCGAGAGTCTGGCCACAAGCCTGTGTTCGAGACTCGGCAAATTGGTAGTAACCAAGTCAGGGTCATCTATTAACCTCTTAGCTCGTCACTCCACTGAGTTCAAGGCTGTCAGTTCATATGTGACAGCAGTACTATACAGCCGACCGGGTCTGAGCTTTATACAGGGTTAGAAGCAGTCCTGTAGGGCCGCACATTTGCTGGGACTCCTAACTTCATTGCAGCTGCTTTCGCCTTAGAATCAATGAACCGTCCAAAGTTAAGGTTCGACATGACCTCGTCTCCTAATAACTGAAGGCGGTTAGTGTAATTCAGAGATACATTCCGAATTTTTGGTGAAGAACAGACACGCGTTCTGGTAGCATTAAAACTCACAAGATTGGTATTGCCCCAGTTGGAGAGTCATTCCTACGCTTCACCATGACATTCCGATCAGACTGTACTTGATCCCGATTGGCCTGAAAAAGCGCCAGATATCTCTCTAAAACTGTGCTGTCATCTGCATACCCAAAGATACCGGGCTCGAGCAGGTTATTAAAGTGCAGCAAAAATGTCTACTGGTGATAGAATTCCTATGTAGGAATCCGTCTAGGTAGGTATCACCCCAGGCAAGTTATTCTGCCGTGAAGCAGTAGTGTGCAACTAGGCATATGATACTTAGTAAATAATGCCCCAAAGCGCACATAAATTTTCTGGGTGACACAGCATTTGTTATGGGTAAACGTTGCACTTACCACCAGGTGAACTTTTTGCTCGTCTCGTCTCTCAAACAACGGTCAGAGGTTCCGATTTAACATGCTACGCCTATCTCGTATCTGTACAGATTTGTAGTCAGCAGACGGTCTTGGCAGTTGGCTGTATGATCTTCAACGTCTGGCACCCTAGTTGCTTGCTTTACCAACTGGGAGAGATTCAGCGATGAGGCGAAATTCTTCCCTTCTCTCCCAACAAGATCATTCCTCTGGCACGGGAACAGCCAAACCTGGTGACAGGCATTAAAGTCCCCCAGAACTAGTTACTCAGAAGGGTCCCAGCTTCATGCCGGAAAATGACCGAGGTCCAAATGACCTCGGTCATTTTCCGGTATGGCTTTACTGGGTGGTAACTCAAAGCGTGCGGCCGACGCCTACCACCGGAAAGCGATACTGCTTGTTTAGCACTACCCAGGGGACACGTCATAAGGAATTCAGGATTTAAGTATTTCCTACGGACGCCATCAGCTTCATCCCCCAAATAATAAAGTTATCACCTAATAACAAAAAATATACAAATATATACACATAAATTCAACTACATTAAAAACATCTATTTTTGATTTAAATTGTTGAGAACTCCTTTCTTCTAAAAAAATACCTTTTAATATGTAATACATTTGTGTGTATGGTGCTGTAAATATCCCATTGCTGCGAATTTAAGTGGTTAAGTGAATTCAACAAAACGATTTTACATTCTATTTTTCTAAAGAATTATATTCTTTATAAGTAAGCAGTTCTCTAAAGGAGACGTTATAACAACGAAAGATAAATATGAGATGTAATACTCGTACATCATCCGTCATGAGACATTTAATTATAGAACATTTTAAATTAATAATTATTGTATATATAAGGTGTACTGTTATAAAATAAGTGTACTGTTATTAAATAAACTAAATATAAAATTCATACGTAAACGATCTGTAGATTTTCATTTTCTTTAAATTAAATATAATGTTTATGTAATAAAAAAGTTTATCACTAAATTTGGCAGCTTACGTGACGACAAACTATAAATAAAACTAATTAATTATACATAATGTCGTCCAACACTATTTGTAAAACTTTTTAATAAGGACCGAATATAAAGTTAAAATTATAATATTTTTATTTCCTACATGTACTCTACATTTCGTAACAAATATTGATTTGAAAATTGCTAAAGAAAAAAATTTATTAGTATGTTGTAACCAATTTTCAAAATCAGAGTGCAAATTAATTACAAATATTTCAATGTAAATAGTTTCTATAACAACGAATGTAGTTTTACTGGTGGTAGGATTCCTATACAGGAATCCGTCTAGGTAGTAACCTAGTCCAATCATTCTGCCCTGAAGCAGTAGTGATTAAACACTACTGCATTTTAAGGGCACTCAGTGCTAGTGTAATCACTGGGTTCACAATATGAGACTTAAGAACTGATGTCTCATGGTGAGGGGCAATGTGGTGCCACACAATGTCACAAATGTTCTAGGTTACACAACATTTGTTATAAGATGACATTGCACTTACCATCAGGTGAACGTTACGCTCATCTCGTCACTTTATCCAATAAAAAAGTACTTATTTCTTACATAAGTGGAGCGTGTTCGTGTATTCTATAAATCTTATTACTTCAATAAATGACTAATGTAGTCAGAGCTACGAGAACTGGATTTCCCTGTTTCACTATTAATAATATTCCAAGTCATATTTATTTTATCAGTAGCTTTCTTAATTTTATTGCGTAAATATAATCACTTGGCTATAGAACATACTGTTTTAAATGTTTTGAATATTTTAACATATTCTCTAAATGTTTCGCTATGGTTATATGATCTTTCGTTGTAAATTTCATACAACCTTTGTCTATTTCTATGAATTTCTACTGTCGCCCAATCATTAAATGTCTTCTGACTGTATTGCTGCAGGTTGCGTTTTTCGGTATTGCGTCTTTGCGGCGGTTACTTAGACATTTCGTCAGCCACAATGGTTGCGTCCTGCATCTGTAGACTATCTGCCTTCCAATGTTTTTATAACAAGAACATTAAATAACACTCTCCGTAACTATGCCACCTATGTATGCTGAATGAATGGAAATTTGTTGTCGGATGAGACAAACTCGATCGAAATACACAATAATCAACTTCAGTAACTCAATAAAGTACGGAGAACAAGTCTTTTTGTATCAGGTATTAAAAAAACATTGTAAACCCTATACAAGTTACTTAGTTATTAAGGTAGCATTCGGGCACTGTCTATGACTTACGACCTCTCTAGTGAATATACATCTTACTATTAAACACGTAAAATAATTTATTACATAAACACAATTTAATTAAAGAGTCATACCTGAGACACCACATGCAATAGAATATCATTGTAAACGACCTCATTTGACAAAACAGCTATAAACAATCCAAAGGAAGATCAACAAATCTTTTCTGGAATCTCGATCGAATCGAAATTTAATTTAATTAACGTAAAATGGAAATAGTTACACTTAGTAAAAGTTTTAGCCAATAAATTTCCCACTGCTGAGCACAGGCCTCCTCTCATTTCTGAGAGGATTTTTGGAGCTAGGAAGAATCCGCCACGCTGCTCCAATGCGGGTTGGCGGACTGCACATGTCGTCGAAATATTTTTATTTCTCAGACATGCAGGTTTCCCCGCGACGTTTTCCTTCTCACTCAGCACTTAAAATTGCAATTACCAAATTTAGTGGTGCTGGCACCGGGAATCGAACCCAGGTCACTCGCGTACTATGAAATTTAAAGCGAGCGCCTAGCCCCTGAGCTTAGTATAATCACAAATAATGTTAATTATAATAATGTTAATTAATCACAAATATTTATAACTCTACACATGGGAACGACTTGATACAGAATTGCATTCACGGTATTAAAGTGCTCCCGCTAGTACCAGTCAATGTGGAAGTATGTATGTCCTTAACCAAATTTTTATTTAAAACGAAGTATTTTATCCAAACATCTATATCATTCAAGTATTTTATCCAAGTATTTATCCAAAATCAAGGTAAGTGTTTAAGTGGATACACCTGGTATATGGCTCGGAAGTGACAGCGTTATTGTTTGTGGTTTTAAACTAATAAACACATGCAAAGTAAAACCTTAGACCTTTAGTTTTGACCAGAGTTATTACTACTAGCTTCCAAAAAAATGTATAGTTTTATATTGGATAAAGTGACAAGACTAGTAAAACTTTCACCTGATAAGTGCAACGTCTGCTCATAATATATGTTGGGTCACCCAGAATATTTCTGTGTGCTACCTAATATTATTGTGATTAAATAAAATGTTGCGAGAGTTTTTGTTGCCACAGTTACATGTATTTGAAGGATACAATAGCAGGACTTGGATGCAAGAAGATTGAGCAATATGTCATACGTCAAACGTGACTTTACCGGTACTCAAAGAATTTTTTCCGAACAAATTGATTTATTTTTGAGGTGATATTCTATGTCTCTCGTATGAATGGGTATAAACCGACGACAATATCTCAATTAAAATAGAACTTCCACGAGGAGAGTGTGGAGCCGTGTGGTAGCGGCATAAGAGAATCTACCACCCCATCTCATCCCGGCGGCGTCGTTAAAGTCGACAGAGTGAAAATAAAAACCAGGAAATGGGCAGCAGCATCTTCCTCGAACATTTGAATAAATAAACTGCGGTTGCCAACCCGCCTGCCAAGCGTGGCGACTATGGCAAGTCCCCTCAAAATGAGAGCTGTAAACTTTTTTGACAATCTATGAGGGAGGTCTATGTTCAGCAGTGGACTAGTGATAGGCTATAATGATGATCCACGAGGAGATAGCTGTGATCCCCGCAACATGTAAGAGAGTTTTGCAAAAACGACTGTATACCGTATTTTTCAATCCAATAGCCTAAAAAAATGTTCCAATGCAGAGATAAATAGTTTTGGGGTTTATAATATCACAATTCCTTTACGTTCCTTCAACTGGATCGATATCCTGTAACCTCTGGTTTATTATACAAATAAGCGAAAGGAACCGCGGCCCATCTATAATTGATACGATTTAAGACGCTGACTTATAGTCCGCGTACATCAAATATTTACGTCATATACTTGTATATACGCCAGCGAGATAGTACCGCGTGGCCTAGTGGTCAGATTACCTGACTTCTAAGCCGCGGGTCCTGGGTTCGAATCCCAGCCGGAGCAAACATTTGTGCTAAAACATAAATTGTTGGTTTTCGGGTCTGGTTGTGTTGTGATTGTCCCCGTGTTTCTGACACTGCATCCTAGCCTACCTCCGATCTTATCGCATCAGCGTTACATCGGGCGCGGGTAGGTTGGGACGAGTGAGTGCCTCTGTGTTTGCGCGTACACTTGTGGCACTATAATATCTCCTGCGCAGTTGATGGCTCTCGACAGTAGTCGGCAGTTGTCGCCGTGGTCGAAATCGGCTAGGAGAACATCATCACTCTTCCGTGTTCCGTTTAAAGAGTCTGTCTGTGTTTTTTTAAAGAATACTAGCGATGCTATATTAACATTACTAATATTTATGTTAACCACTCCCAACTAACTGTAAAAGCTAGGGCTAGGAGATACTCGTATCTCCTAGCCCTAGCTAGCCCTAGCAGTAGTCGAATGGCGGGCTCGATCCTGCGACATCATGTTTCGCCCTTTGGAAACTTTTTACAATTTTAATAAATTTTTGCGTTCGTGTGATAATGATGTCAGTTGTTCACACCACAAGTTTTATTATTTATTGTAATTTTTTAATTTTGAAAATGGTGCTCCTGAGATAAGTTGGCCGGATTCATACCTCCTTACACCTCCACCACTTTCCTACCGAGGCGAGGTGTCGTAATAGGCGACTAAAGTATTGCACGGACAGCTTTTCAACGTGCAGAATAACACCATGTGCAACCATATATGTCACTGTCACTGTCACTGTCGCTGTTCGTGGGAACACAATGGGGAATAAGAATTTATAGACTCGTACCAACAAGGCGGCGACGTGGTTCGCCACCCGACACGTCAAGTTTCCTCTGGAGGCGAAAATCGGACTACGGTTGTGGTCTCTGCCTACCCGTTATATAGGAAAAGAGCGTGACTTTACGTATATATGTATAAAATTAATTAAAAAATATGGTCAAACTAGGACATAGGTCCTTTTGATGACGAATTTTAGCCTGCAGTTAATATTTATTTATAAGTAACTATCACATTACATTTTTAGGAGTTCTAAGTAACCGAAACTTTATTTCTATTAAAAAGGTAGTAAAATTCCAGACAACGCTTAAAATAAACGCTTATGCTATTACTGTTTGAGTGGTTTTGATTAATGTAGATTGCGGATGCGGATAAATAACGCACGAACGTCGCGGCCGTTATAACTTACTCGTATAAAAGCTTGTTGGTTATTTCTCTATTTAGTTTGCGATTAAAACGTGGGACGCGTTTAATGTCAGCATTGGCCAAATGTTTGATCATAAAATGCTAAATTATTCTTGATAAGACGTGGACATGTGTTCGGTCATACTTAAGAAGAGGACGGAAACAATGATGTTCACATTCGCTTCCGCCAATGCGTCAAGTTGGTAATGCTCGCATGTGGCTTCAATTGTCAGTGAGGTTTTTAATATGGTCCCGTTAGAGTTGTAGTAGCCGAGTAAGGATACTACTAATAAAAAAACAACAGTACAACAGTTGTAACAGACAAAAACGACGAACAACGACTACAACCAGCGTGAATAGTGATTACATTGAAGTTTATAGAAATGTATTAAAATAGAACTTCTCATAACGAACCTCTGGAAGTATCGTGTCATACAAAGGATTTTCTTATTATTTTCTACTCACTGCACATCCAACATCCTGACAAATAAGACGGGTAAAGGTTAAAGGCACTAGCTATGTTACTAGTAAAGCTATTAGTTCCATTTAAGTGACTTTCTATAAGAATGACCTCTTTTCCAATATAACTGTCCTGACATATCATGTCTTTAAGTGAAGTCACTCATGTACGTCACCTGCAAAGTTAAGTCAAAATTAACACCAATTTTTCGAAGCGTAAATAATTTGCAGTGTAAACTGCTCTTACCACCACATCAACATAACAACTCACAGGGCGGTATCATTTTTTCGGAACTAGCCTAGAATTGCACATACACTGACCAGCATTACCTGACTACTCTTATTTATTAAAATACTTATTGCAATCTAACGACATTACAGCCTACTTAGTTAAATATCAACACGAACAGAATTGACCAATTAAGCGAAAAGCGATTACTTTTCGTTTATAGAGGTACTCGTAACAACGGAAAAAAATGGGTACGAGTAAATGTCGCTCGATGTCAGACTATCTATTCGTGCTTATCATTTCTCTGTGACATCTAGTTGCTTTAGATTAGTTGAAAATCAGTGATCTAAAATGTTGTGATCTTTTTTAACTCACTCTTTTAACAACTGATAAGGCTACTACGACAAATACGACACTTTGTAAACTCGAGGGTACCGGCCCAAATTATAAAAGTTACTTCGATTAGCTCCTTGGAGTTTAGTTTTTGTTTCTTTAAAAACTGAAACTACTATTTATCATGTATCGTAAGAGCATTTTTCAGACATAAATTGCACATATAGAAGCACACAGAGTCGAATCAACTATCTGTAGTCCACCAATGTTTGCACATGTAGGAATCGAGTCAGCAACCAAAAGCACCAATCGAGCCGTCACCGGATCGTACCACTTACCGCTCGACGATCATACTTACTCTTTGGCCCAGACAGACACTTTCAGCTTTGACTGGAAAAAAGTTTATGATCTTGCTTTTCGGGTTTGAACTAGACAATATGTACTCTTCGACCATACTTGGTTATTCTGATGTCGGCATCAGAAGTGATTCTTAATAAGAAATAATCTTAGCCGAAACTCAAAATACTACATAATTTATAACCAAAAAAAGTTACCCACTGCAACGCACCAAAAGCATAGTGTGATAACATAAGGGTACACATAAGTTTGTTTAAATAAAATTCTTTACAATCACGCATACAATGTAACGTCATTACTTACATAAATCATACTCCAAACGTAATATAACATGCCTCGCTGTAAATCTCTTGTGACATGCCAAAAGTCTAAATTATTAAGTAACTTACAAGCTTTACATGAACTGCTTTGACAGCAAAATAAATAAATAAAACGATGTACCCCTTTATCCTCGTTCTAATCATAATCCTCGGGGATTCTATTTTGTATCGACACAAAAAATTACTCCTACAATTTGGAACGACAAATTTGCTACGAAGATCTGATTTGCCCGCATTGATGATTGTATCGTTTATGAGTTACTTATTGTTCTTTTAAAAATATATGATTCGGAACACTTTTTATAATTTATTTTATATTGAAAATATTTTAAAGAAACTGAGGAATTTGAACGATTCATAGTAGAAGTAATTGCAAAGGAAATTGCTGCCACCAGTCTGAGTGCAATAGACTAGAATTTTTAGAGGTAAAATTTATTTTAAATAACTAGCGTAGGAGTACCAACATAGATCAATGGATTGTAGTCAGATGAAGGATTATTATGTGCAACAGTAGACTAGGATGGGCTGAAATGACGAGAGATTATTTGACGTTCTAACATAATTTATGTCTTATCTTAAGCTTGATTTGTTTTCAACATACATAAGTTACATTCCTTAGCATTTGTTACACCATAAATGTCTTACTTGTATGCTTTCCGCTTTGTCAAAGCTTTTTGAGAAACTAGTACATAACGCTATATATCAAACATTACACAAAATTATAAATCCACAGCAACACCGATTTGTTCAACGAACGAACAGGTGGAAAACTTTGCTTTTATTTACAACAGAATGATTTGAAAACTTGGATACCCATAAACAAATTGAGTGCGTCTACACGGATTTTTGTAAGGCGTTTGACAGAGTGAATCACAAACGTTTGCTGAAATTATGAACGTACGTAAGAAGTAAGGAATCCTTACTTCTTACGTGTACACCCTTTGGCGGAGCAAAACAAAAATAACCCCAAAAATTTATCTCACTTGGCAATACTCTATTAGTATAAAGGTCAATAAAAAAAAATATTTATTTTATTTATTTATACACTTATAAATTATAAATAAAATGTAAAAGTAAACTTTCTGCCCTTTGGTTTTTGCAGGGTTTTAAATTGCAGCTTCATAAAAGTAGAAATAGGTTTTGGTAGGTCAGCAATGGTTTTCACTAAGCTTTCATTTTTACTTATCTTCTCGGTCACATGAAAGAACTTCTTGACATTTTTGTATTTACTTTGTAATTAAAGCAGCCTCATTCGTAATTGTCAATATGTTTTAGATTTTCAGTGTGAAGAACTTTTTTTTCCCAGTTGAAAGCAAACAGAATACAATCATTAAAGAAAATAATACAAATAAAAATATTGACTCCAGTTGGGATTTTATTGTCAATTATTCAATTGTCAGAATATTTAACACTATTTACCACACCTACTCTCATTTAGTTAAACAGGCATTAACTGCAGATTAAGTTCAGAATAATTGACATCACTGCCCATCTGTCTATTATATATATATATGTATTTCGCCCCAAAATGCTTGATAAGCTAAGCTTCCAATTTTTTATTATTAATTCACAATGACGAATCCACAAGTTTCTTAGATTTTTTATCCCTTGGAAACCTGAAACTTTAATGTTGAGCGGTTGTTGGAAGAATTTTTGTAGTTCCTTTACTGAATTCAGTTCTCCAAACTGAACGAGTACTATAAATACAAACTAGTAACTTTATAAATAAAATACTAAAATATTCGCACTATTTTTAAAGAAATTCTTAATTTTATAATTTTAACGGACCTATGGAAGTATAATGGTTTATAAAGGTAGAATAAGCTTTCATATGAGGCGATAAATAAAATTATTATGATGTTTGATAATATTTACTTACCGATAGAACGCAATTTCGGTCATTATCCTGTAGGTACGGTATTTCATCATGACATTTTAGTTCAGTTTTGCACTTTTAATTCAAGAAGCTAGTGATTTTAACTTCAAACACGGAGTGTGTTTTTTTAAGTGGCGCCGTTTTGTCTCAGTGTGCTCTCAGTAACATACAATCTCCCATAACAAATGAGTAAAAGTGATGGGAATACATTATTTTCTATTAGAGAGAATGAGGTACAAATATTATTAATTTGTGGCTATGTAGCTGTTAATTAATGTCAAGTCTGATAGTAATGTCGTGGTAGGTCAAGAAATGGGTACTCGCCTTAAATTTCGTAGTAAGCGAGTGTCCACAGTTCGGTCCCCAATGCCGGCACCTCTAAAATTGTTCCGCCATTTTATGAGGTGATTAACCACGTGTTCGGCGGTGAAGGAAAGCATCGTGAGGAAATCTGCATACCTGAGTAATATTCCGGGGATATGTGTAGTCCGCCAACTCGCATTGAAGCAGCGTGGTAGACTCTTCGAAGCTCCAAATCACTACATCTAATTTGTCAAATTTCTCGATCAGTTACAAATTCTTCTCACACCCTTTTCTCTTGAAAATTCTCAATTTTGATGCACTCTAGTACACTAATAGCTTCATGCACACGTGTCTGAAATGTTCAGCATAAACTCAGGTGTTCCGCCAGGATCTATACTAGGTCCTCTTTTCTTTGTTTTGTTTATTAATGACGTTATTACCTGTTTCAAATCATGTAAATTTCTACTCTTGGCCAATGACGTTAAAATATATCATATACTTACAAGTGCATATCAGTTTTCAAAAGACATTGATCTTATTGCAGTACATTGCAATGAAAATAAACTTAAATCTGAACAAATGTAAAACTATACTTTTACATAAGAAAAGAAAGTTAGTTATACTCTTATTCATTGTGAGGTGCTAATCTCGACAGAGTTCATGACTTTAAAGACTTAGGAATAATATTAGATTGTAAATTATATGTAGTTAAACAGATTGAAAACATTATCAATTAGGAATTTTTGAATTTAACATGAATGATGATGAAAGAACCAACTAAAGAACTTAAAAACCCATCCACCAAGATCGCAGTTGGAATATACATAATGAATTTGAAATTCTTTTCTTTTTCAATTTTCTATAAAATCTCAAAAAGAGTTCCATCCAAAAACAGATTACACAAAGCATTTGCAACTGAGCTATGCCATACTAACGCGGGTATACAATCACCCTTACATCGCTTAGTTAGTACTTACAACAGTAATGTCACACATATTGACTTCTTTACGGGTTATTTCAAGAAGTTAGTCGTGAAGTGCCTAAAAAATGTTACTATACAATAAATGCTCGCCTAATTAACTAAAATATTATTCAAAAACAATTCATCGTTTCCTCCATTTACAATTTTTTTTTATTGCATAAAGTGATGAAACGAGCAAAACACTCAACTAATGGTAAGTGCAACGTCTGCCCATAACAAATGCAGTGTCACCCAGAAAATTTCTGTGTGACACCACACTGTGCCCATCACCCTGAGACATAGGTTCTTCAGTCTCATATGCCCAGTGATTACACTAGCTCATAGTGCCCTTCACACCGAAACACAGTAATGTTTGCACACTACTGCTTCACGGCAGAATAACTGTACAAACCTAGACGGATTCCTGCATAGAAATCCTACCACCAGTATTTATTTTGTTCGATTCTTTTCTTGAAGTAATGATTACGATTTTCTAAAATTTTTATGCATGTTAATCAACTCTAAGAATATAGTATGAAACTGTCTGTTAACCCAAATAAAATAAAAAGAAAACATATTAAATTTACTATATATTAACAGATTTGATCCAGTCAAGGGCAATTTGTAAGTCGCTATATAACAATATTAAGCTAAAATGTATAAGATAAAATTTTATTAAATCGCTGTGCCAGTTGTGAAAGGCGCTGGTAAGTTCAAGCTAAGGTAAATTATTTATTTTTCGAGGAGCTGAGATTTACAACCTTTAGAATAACGAATTTCTTCATCTTTATTTAAAAATTCTTTTAAGTTATTGTAAACCTGGCCGATTTCTGACCATGACGACATCTTCAGAATACTTTCGAAAGCCAACTGCGCAGGAGATATTATAGTGCCACAAGTGTACTGATGAACACAGTCACTCACTGATACTTACGTAAGTAGCGTTATAGTACCAGTAACTGCGCTCGATTTAACGCTCATATGACAAGATCTAAAAGTACGTTAAGATACAGTGCCAGAGACACAGGGAAAATTACAACACAAACAGACTCGAAAACTAACAATTTGTGTTCGAATAAATATTCACTCCGGCTGGGATTCGAACCCAAGATTCGCAGCTTAGTAGTAGGTACTCTGACAACCAGGCCAAGCGTTTGTATTAAAATACACAGCAACCAAATGATGATTATTACGAATAATCATTTGGTTGCTGTGTAGAGTATTTGCATTGCCTATAAGCTTTACTGGAGGCATTTGCTGAGAGTATTCGCAACGTGGAATAGTAATTGTTTGTATTACATTTACATATGTTAGATAGAAACTTATTCCAAACATTAACTTTCCAAGAACCAACAAAGTCCTAGCTAATATTCATTGAACAGATCTCTTGCATGAACAGATCTTCAGTAAGAAATACTGTAATCAGCGGAACAAATGTCTTACAAAACAATATTTATCTTTATTATTATTTATTTTTTCCTTTCTTAAATGACAGGCTTGTAAAAATAAATTAACCATAAGTAAGATTGTATTTCAAACTATTAAATTTCGTTTTTTTCGTTTTCTGTATTTTTTTTTAAAGATCGTAACCACACTTTTCGGAATAACACAATTTGTCATCAAAAGATGTATAAACGTATTAAAAATCATAGATTGTATTGCAAGTAGGTAATAGTTATATAGCAATTGCCCGAACGTTGGCTTGCCTGCTGTTAACAGATTCAGCAAACGATATTTCGACATTCGAATTATAGATAAATGATATACTGAGAGACTTCTGTTCCTAGAACTCTATCGCAGCGCCACCTACCGGGTGCAATTCTGAATATAAACCATCTAGGAAACCACACAAATACACACAAAAAAATTCATCATCGGTCCAGACGTTTAGGAGCAGTTAAGAGACATACACACGCACAGAATAATAATACGAGTATGTATAAAGATAAAGTATCAGCAGCAGCTTTCACATTCCAAAGGTGACTATTTGCAGCTGTAAACAACTGATGGTCAGTTTAAGGTTGTCGATCTAAACATCTGAACTACGCGTTTGAAAAAGAATGCTCTGGATATATTTTTGGCAGAAAAGCTCAATCATCGTCATAATCATCATTTCCGCCAATCACTGGTCCACTGCTGAAAATAGGCCTCCCCCATAGTTTGCCACAAAAGTTTGTAGCTCTCATGTTGGAGAGAATTTTACCGCAGTTTATTTATTCTGATGTTCCAGGAAGATGCTGCTGCCCATCTTCTGGTAATAATTTTCCCTCGGTCGACTTTGACGACACCCACGGGATGTGATGGGGTGGCAAATACTCTTGAGCCGCTACCAGCGGCAAGGTTACTACTACGGCAAGCTTACTAGTACTCGTATCACAATATTTCCGCCATCAGAAAATCAGACCAGTTAGAGAGTAGATATAAACTATGAAATAGTTTACTTCGAGCTATTCTTTACAGAATTGATTTTCTGATACATTATAATACGAGTATCAATTTTATTTAAAAATAAAGTAACAGTCTGTAAATGTTCCATTACTTTGCAAAGGCTTCCTCTCATTTTTGAAAGGGTATTTGGAAACGTCCACAATGACTATACGGTGTTTACTTTAACCGTTTTTTTTTAGAACGTTTTGTATTTTAATAAATTACCATAAATGTTTTATCTTTGTATTTTTAATTTTAAAACAATTCGCTTCAATATAGGCCTATGAAGGATGATATTTGGTTAACAATGTATATTGTAAACAAAAATGTCATTTAGTTTTACCTTTGAGAATTATTTACTAAAATGTTTGATTCTATTTTAAATAATTTTTTTTACATTGATTGTAATTTATAGGATTTTTATTTACGATTAGGAAGGGGCGAGCGAAGGAAATCGTTCACCTGATGTTAAGTGCAACGCCTGTTCGTATCTGTTATAGTCACACCCATAACTTTGAATATTATTGTATAAACTGACGAAACGAGCAAAACGTTTACCTGATGGTAAGTGCAACGTCCGCCCACAACAAATGCTGTCACCCAGAATATTTCTGTGTGACACCACACTGCGCCCGTCACCCTGAGACATCAGTTCTTAAGTCTCAAATAAATGCCTGCCGCAGATCATTACTTTTTGCAATTTGTACTATAAGCTTATGCTATCGATTACTAGATCAATACATAACATCATTCGAAATACAAAACTTCGAAGTAGTCTCTAAATATAGACGCGTTTATTGGGAATTCATTGGCATCTTTAATTGTTTTTGAAATCGAAGCCGCAGCAATGCTGTGGCCTATTTTCTAAGTAAATGTCAGCTTCACATAATTTGATGAATATATCGATGAAAATCTAATTAAAGAATAAACATAATTTAATAAGAATCGGATCTTATAACGATAATATACTAATTTAAAATAAAAATCAAATATAGTGGTGTATTATACTATGAACAGTTGTAGAAAATACTTAATAATAATACATTAGAAAGAAAACTTCAGTGATATTATAATATTTATAAAAGCAGCCGTTTCATTCGTAATTCAATCTCTTTTAATGACCTTTGAACAGATTTTTGCCACGATGAAATTTAGGTTTAACAACCATTAGCATATACGAGTAAGTCTTATCGCCGCAAGTATCAAGCACAAAGACACTCGCCCTTATCTTTCCGTATCCTTTGTAATGTCTATGTGTGACTAATGAAAAATTAAGCCTGGGTCGTATTCAGATATACGTGGATAGACATACAACCTCAAAGGCTACTTTTTTGTGTGTTAAAGAAATATAAACTTCGGTAGGAATTCAAACCTAAATCAAGAAACTACAATTTTGGGAACGGTACTAATTTTCATGTAAGTAATATCACCCTAATCATTAAAAACTTTTCAAATAAGCACATCAGATGAAAAGCGGACACTGTCGCCTATAAATACACACATACACAGGTAAACTTCATTGTCGATGAAAAATAAAATTAATAGAAGTGTTGTCACTCCAGAGGATAGGAAAAGTAGTGCTAAAATTAGATGCACACTAGTTAATTTTTGAAGTTAAACTGCTTTTGGCGCGTTTAATAAAGGGTAAAGTAGTAGACAGTAAAATTGAGAGCTGCGAGCGCAGCCTGTTACGGAAGTGCGACATGTTGAACTTAGTCATCAATGATATCGGAAGTACAACAAACATTATGCAGTTAGCCATCAATGATAAATAAACATGTTAAGGGTATGTCTAACGCGTAGGAGGATGCAATATTATTATTTACCTAACATTATTATTAATTATGAGTGAAAGGACCCATCAAGAAGCCATCTGTAGGACCTCGAAAAGCAACTTCTGTGAAATATACAAAGTTTTAATAGATGGGGTGGTTGCATGTAATTGTTAGAAATAAAAAAAAATAGTGTTAAAAAATTATTCAATGAAATTACTGGTAAAAAGCCGTTCCTCTTCCTTGACGGAATTATTTTTTACTTACTAAGTCAAATAATATATAATTTAATTTGACGACATAATATAGGGAAACTTGATACAAAAATTCCACATACTGTAAAGTAAAAAAGTAAAGTTTCAGCCTATAAATGTCCCACTGCTGAGCACAGGCCTCCTCTCATTTCTGAGAGGGTTTTGGAGCTAGGAAGAATCCGCCACGCTGCTCCAATGCGGGTTGTCGGACTTCACATGTCCTCGAAATATTTCTATTCCTCGGACATGCAGGTTTCCTCACGATGTTTTCCTTCACCGCTAAGCACGTGGTAAATCAGCACTTAAAATTGTAGAACAATATATTAGAGGTGCTGGCACCGGGGATCGAACCCAGCTTACTCGCTTACTATGAAATTAAAGGCGAGCACCAGGCCCCTGAGCTACCACGGCTCTTTATCCTTTCCTTTATCCTTTATCTTTTTTTCCACATACTGTATCCACGTATGTGGAATTTTCGCTGTCATATTATACTCGACTCTTATAATAATCCTCGTTAATCCTCAGGTAATCTTCAAACTCGGTAGCTTTTTCTACTATCTGAAGTATGTTTGCTTAATACTAATCAGAATCACATCATTTTTGCTGAAGAGTATATTATGCAATAGGGTGGAAGTTTTTATACCCGTCTCGAGGGATAAATCTAACCTCACCTTTCTATCGGTGCACCCTACTGAATAACGAACTGCTCTGGCAACATAGTTTTCCTGATTTTTATTTCGAAATCTGATAGCATACCCCGCCGTACCATTGACATGTAATTTTATAAGGATAGATTTTATTGGTTTTTGATACTAAAATGACGGCCTATGTCGTATTGATGCAGTGCAGTCATTTCACCACACTCCTGCAACAAGTAGGCGAAAGTTATTTTGTAAGGTAAGTTAATACGGCAATAGACATGAATACCTGAGTGTTTGACCAGACGTTACCGGAGACTTACAGATATACACACAAAACGTCAATGAAGATCACGACTATTATATAATCTAAGGCAAAACTGAAAAGGCTGGAACACCGGGCCACCAAGAGAAGCCGGGCTATCTCTATTTTATAAAATGCATTTCTGAGCCTGCACAGGAGTTATACTCATTAATTTCCCTATATTTTTTCAATCATCGGTTCACACAGCGTCTAAAGAAGTTCTATCCTCATGATTCATTTATCCTTTCGTCTGTTTCTTCTCAGTCAGAGGAACATCATTATGAAACAATGGTAGATTAAAAAAATGATGTTTGATTATCGAAATTTATATGTCTTACGCAGAGAAATAAAGAATTTTCTATTCACTACGTATGCTATTGAATAGGTACGTCAACTGCATAAGGACAGAACTCCTGTGGTCTTATACGAAGCGACTTGCAATGCTGTTTATGATACGCTCAACAAAGAATTGGAACTCTTTACTAGGATATTAATTTTTTAGGTCAAGAGTGAGTTAAGCATCAGAAGCATTGGCTAAAGTGGTTCGAGAAAGCTATGTGCAAATAGGAAGGGAGTGAGACCTATGGAAAATCAAAGAGGCATTGGGTCTTCGTCGTAGTAGCGGTGTTACAGCTAATTGACATAATACTCGTAAATCGTCCAAACCTTCGATGTATACCTTTCTCCGCCGGAATACATACTGGTGGTAGGATTCCTATGCAGGAATCCGTCTTGGTAGGTACCACCTCAGGGCAAGTTATTCTGCCATGAAGCAGTAGTGTGCAAGCATTACTGTTTCGATTTGAAGGGCACTATGAGCTATCGTAATCACTGGGCATTTGAGACTTAAAAACTGATGTCTCAAGGTAACGGACGTTGTGTGGTGTCACACAGAAATATTCTGGGTGACACAGCATTTGTTGTGGGCGGGCGTTGCACTTACCATCGGGTGAACGTTTTGCTCGTTTCGTCACTTTCTGATATAAAAAAAAATATTTTCGCATTGTATTGCCTGCGGTTCAGTTAAGGGCGTAGTATGGTGCCACACAGAAATGTTCTCGATGACCCAACATTTGTTATAGGCAAACGTTGCACTTACCATCACGTGAACATTTTGCTAGACGCATCACACGACGTCGACCGTGCACACACAAAAAATAGCCCCGTCGTTACTATGGCTAAGGCTAAGCCTAGTTTAAATATGTTTTTTTTCTCGACTTTTACAACACCTAAAGGTCGAGATTGAGTGGTAGATTTACAGTATCTGTGAAACTAAAACGATAAAATAAATAATAAGGTTTCGGATAGTCAAAATTTATAAAAAAGGCAATGGGAGATTCAAGGGTAGTCGCAGTCACATCCAGACCAGAAAAACAATAATTTTTATGCTTACCAAATACTAACTTAAGCTACCAAACCAAAATGGATTTATCCCACATTTTGTTGTCATAGACACTCTATAAAAGAAAATATTTTTTTGTATTTGGTGTGTTTTGTGAATGTGGTCTCTCTTACATATGAAATTTTTTGGTAAAAACATGCTTAACAGGCTACATACGAGTATCATACTTGAAGCATTGACGTTCTAGGAAATCTGCAGTCTGCGACCATGTTCTGAATCATACCAACCATTATATCAGATGGGATACACCACAAATCCTTGCAAAAGAACTACAGAGTATGATTCACGAGACTATTTAAATTAATTAAAACTATCTAATTTCAATAAAGAATAGAGTTGGGTACTACCACCGGCATGAGATCATAATTAACCAAATTTTAATCGAAAACCAAGCACACCAGTGCAAGATTTCAAGACACTGTAAACTTATTTTGTGTAGAGCGGTCCAAAAACAATAATTTAAAGTTGAAGGTAGACCGGATTAACTAGATTTGATATCATGACGTCTGAGACCTCGACAGTCCTCCCGTGCTCTCGGGTACTGTAAATCGTACGAAACATCGAGATAATAGTAAAATTTAACGCGTAATTTTAGTTTCATCATATCATTTAAAGAATTTTACATAGTCATATAATTAGTTATTAATATTTACATAATTATTTTTATATAATTAGTTATTAATTAAATTTTTGGAGACTGTATTGTCAATTAGACGTCCGTGTGGCCTAGTCTAGGCCTGACTTCTACGGCGCGTGTCCGTGATGTCGAATCCCAGCCGTAGCGAACATTTGTACATACACAAATTGTTTATGTGTCGTGTGGTAGCGGCGTAAGGGAATCTACCACCCCAAATCATCCCGTGGGCGTCGTAAAAGTCGGCAGAGAGAAAATAAACACCTGGAGATGGGCAACAGCATCTTCCTGGAACATCTGAATTGCTAACCCGCCTGCCAAGCGTAAGCTCCATAGATTGCCAAACTTTTGTGGCAATCTGTGGAGTAGGCCTTTGTCTTTTTGTGGGAGTAGGTATTTTCAGCAGAGGTCTAGAAATAGGCTGAAATGTTGATGACAACGATGATGATGATGAAAGTTTGAATTGAGATCCTTGTAAGTTCCTAAATTTTGCAAAAAAAATTGAGAATTTGTATAGTCGATTTTGTAATAATATATTGTACAATGTTTGTCTTCCCATTAATCTGATTATTTTATGAACAGACTTAAAAAGCAACTGAGGTTTGTATGTGACATGTGTCAAGAGGTATTTTATAGGAGAACGAATGTAATCACAAAATCCTTCTGATGTAAAATGTTCATTACTTTTAGAAATTCGTCTCTCAAATCTCTATAGGAGATATATATTTGATTAACAAAAATGTAAAACTACTAATTTGAAATTTATAACTACTATAGGCAATATAGTGGTAATTATTTTTTGTTAAAAAAAGATTTAATTACGTTGTTTGCATAGCGAAAATACCTGCTCCAGATGAGGATTTTTAAATCAGTTAAAATTTAAATTCTTGATACGCATTCCGTAACTTTTTCGCCTATATATTTCTGGACTAGGTCTTGAATAAAGATTCGCAGCTAAAGATTTTACTCACAGATTTAACTCCACCCACGTTCGTAAATCATTCTTATTTCTAGTTTAATACATTTTAACTTATATCATTTAACATATTAGTGTCTTTAAAATTAACACGTCATGGACAAAATACTAATATTAATACACTAACTTTAACAATCATCAGAACGTTTAACTGGTTTACTTAGGAGTACATATAATAAGCGAAAAGAAAGTGATAATTACAATTGCAACGCCGCGGTTGTCGCAGCTGTAAAGCAATTGAAGTTGTGGGTCTCGGCTTCAAATTCACCACGAGACAATTTTTTGGATTGCCTACAAATTGAACATGTGCGTGTGTCTGTACGTTTGAAAAAAATATGTATTTAAGAAATTTTATTCCACTTTGGAATGTATACGTGTATAAAGTAATGATGAAACACATTACACATGAGTTATGGGTAACATTATAGATAGCACTCATATAAATACACGCAGTGAGTTCTTTTACCATGTTTAAGAAACTATTGATCAGAACCAATTCTCCAATCTATTCTCCAGAGATCTGTTACCAATACAAAGAAAATACAAACAAAACGGAGATAGAAAATCGAGAGCAGAGATTAGAGCTTTCCAAAGTAAACGAATTGTTTTACAGACAGCTATACACATCTTCGAAACACTAGTGTGAGTAATAGTAACACAATAGCGAAACTTATCCAAAGTTTTTCAAGAGAAATCCTGGGCGTCAATCGTCAAGACTAAGATGGTTCTCAAACAACACAAAAATGACAAAGTTCTGAGTTAAGATGCAATTACAGCGGAGTTTCTAAAAACTCTCCTGTAGGCTAATTTCTCTTCTAAGACGTGTCGACGTGCCTTTTTCGAAAGTAGTACAAGTCGTTTCGCACGCAGACTTAATGATTTCCTGCCTGCAAAACAAGCCGCAATTACAACAAAAGACATTAATTACTGTGTGTAATTAATCTTATGTGTTAACTTTAATAAATAGAATTTTTCGTTCGCATAACATTCTCAGTAGTAATACCTGTCGTCCCTGTATATTTATTAAAGATTGAAATCAATATAACTGTATATACGAGACATTATTGTAGCCGGGTGGCCTAGGAATAATCCTAGCTGGAGCTAAAAACACAAATAGTTGGCTTTTGGATCTAGATTTTTGTTGTGGTTTTACCTGTTTGTCTGACATTTTTTTAATGGATAAGTGACAATACGAACAAATCGTTCACCTGATGGTCTGTCCATAACAAGTGCTGTGCAATCAGAACATTTCTGTGTGGCACCACGCACGTCACCCAGAGACATCAGCTCTTAAGTCTCTTATGCCCAGTGATTACACTAGCTCTCAGTGTCCTTCAGACTAAAACACAGTAATGTTTGCACACTACTGTTTTACGGCAGTATAACTGGCCTGGGCTGGAACTACCCAGACCAACTCCTGCATTGGAATCTTACAACAAAATCTATAACTATCTACAATAAAAATATAGATTATTGATGATATAAATATATCACCTTCATCCCAGCTTACTTTAGCTAATATGCTGTGATACTAGAAACGAAAACCAACAATTTGTTTTGATTGTCATTATCTCTGCACTGTATCTAACATTGAGCGCAGAACGAGTAAGTGTTTTTGTCTTTAGGTGAATACTCGTGACACTATTATATCGCCTGATATACTGTTAAATGCTTCCGTAACTATTCAGATATTGTCGAAAATCGCCCAGTGGGTCATCACCGTCATCATCATGAGAAGACTGGAATTGAAAGATACTCTTCATTCTTTTAAACAATTAGAAGTAAAAAAGTTGGAACGTTCTAGAAGTTTTTAAACGTATTAATGAAAAAAGTCAATATATTAATTATTAGGTTTTATAACCAAGTTGTGCTTAAAAATGTAATAAAACATTCTAATACTCTCACCATAATATATGCAATGCTGTCACTATACTGCTCGTGGGAAAGCAATGGTGAGTATAAATTTTTTGACTCGTACCAAAATGGCGGCGACGTGGTTTGCCACTCATCACGTCTCGTTCTCGCGAGGGCAAAAAGTAGACTACGTGAGTGGCCTTTGCCTACCCCTATATGGAAAAAGGCGTTACTCTATATATGAATATAATTTTTCATTTTTCATTGCTACCTAGTCTTCATAAAGTATACATTTTTTTATAGGAAAAAGTAACTAGACCAGCAAACCAGTCATATAATGGTAGGTGCAACGTCTGCCCATAACAAATGCTGTATCACCCAGAACATACCTGTGTGGTACCACACTGCACCAGACCCTTGAGACATCAATTCTTAAGTCGCATATGCCCAGTGATTACGCTAGCTCTCAGTGTCCTTCAAACCGAAACACTGTAAAATTTGCACATTACAGCTTCACGGCAGAACAACTCGCTCAGCGTGGTTTATACCTAGGCGGATTCCTGCATAGGAATCCCACTACAAGTTAAAATTATATTAGTATTTAGTTACAATCTGGCAAGTGTAAAACAAGCTTGTTATAGGCGTTCATAGGCGTATATTTAAGAGTAAGTCGGGTCAAATATAATTTTGCAAAGATCCGCGCAAAATATAAAAATATATTACCTAGTTTTTCATAAAGCACCGCCTACCCGCCCAGCCGATCGGCGGCGGCGTCGTAGACTCTTTTTGAGATGAAACACGTATCGTGGACTCGACTTCAGTGGCAGGTGTTCATTACCTAGTGGCAGGTGTTGTAGTGGTGGAGGGTATCTGGTGGCAGTTTCCGGTAGCGGTGTTAGTTTGCTTGTGCACAGTACTGTGGGAGGGCGGGCGGTGCTCTTGCAAAACTAGCTTATAAACACCATTTTATATTTTGCACGCGGATCTTAGCAAATTAAGTTTCTTTCCTTTATCTTGAGGGAATGTATTTTAGTTTATATATCTTTAGTTTTCTTCTTCAAATATACGGTTTTCTTAAAGGGAAAATACATTCCACAATTTCATACAACTTTTCAGAGTTTTAAAAACAATGTGACGGATTACTTATTAATTTACACTAATACTCGTAGCTGTATTTAATTACGTTGTAATTTGATTTTTGTTTTCTAATTTAATTGTAACTGTCGTATGTTAATCAACAATACCATTTCGTGTTAGGATATCTTAAAATAAAAGACAAATCATAGTGTCTTGAACGTGTATATTGAATCAATATTAAATTAAATCAACAAAAATACTGCATTGACACGTTTCTTTGGCAAGTTATTTATTAATATGCAATTGATTATATACTCCTTTATAAAATGCTATAAAGTAAACTCAGATTTATATCTTAATGAAATATCCAATTTTACTGAAACATGATTGATATAGATTGTAGTATAAATGCGCCAGAAACAATCATAAACGGAGTTTGGCAACTGGTCAACAGCTTGTGGCATGTTTGGCAGAATGTAAACAAAACTTGTAAAGAAAAACGCGGTTGGTATAAGTCTGTTAGAATAATGCTAATATATGCTTTTAATGTATTAACATTATTTATTATTAATAAATCAACAGAGTATGGAGTAGTAGAAAAATACAACTTATTTAAAAAAAACTTAAAAAAAAAACATGGTAAAACTAGGATTTCTTCGGTGTCGCGACAAACTACAGACAAATTTCACAAGCACAACTCGACCGGACCCGAAAAACGACAGTTTGAATTTTTGCACAAATGTTGGTTCCGGCTGGGATTCGGACCTAGATCCTGCCGCGTAGAAGTAAGGTACCCCAATCACTAGACCACGCGATAGTCGATGTAAGTTATTATTCGCATTTAGTGATGCCTTCTTTATCCCATAATGAAGAAATATGTAAAATAATTTGATGAGATGATGCGATTATAACAGATGTACGAGTAAAATTATTCCTAAATCCAAATTACAAACCATTAAATTTCGGTTTTCGAATGTCACGGTTTTATTCGGGTTTATCTTTCGTTGTCACATTTTCTCGTAAAAGGCGAGTAAGGAATTAAACTGCACTGTGCACCCAACAGCGCATGGTGGCGATGGGCTCACCACCTATCACACCAAGTGCATTATATTGTTTTGGTGAAACGTGGATTGTGGCAGTCATCTGTTTTTGCAGTGAGTGCCCAGTTTCTGACTACCCCTTATGGGATACAGTCGTGATCTTATGTATGTATGTATGTATGTATAATTATAAAAGTGTTTGTCTGTCTGTCTGTTTGTTTGGTTGTCCGAGCTAATCTCTGTAACGGTTGAATCGATTTTGACGCGACTACCACTGGCAGGTAGGGGACTTTTCAGAGAGAAATCTAAGCTACTTTTTATTTTGGATATATTCAGGGTTGCTGCATAAAATCTGAAAACTGTAGAAATATGGGCGCGGCTTTAATTTGCATTTTGGTCATCATTATTTTTGTTCATGGCAGTTTAATACACACATCGGCACAATTAGCGGAATACAAAAGGATATGTTATGAAAAAATACATAATTTTTCATTATATATCCTGAAAGACTGGCCAGTTATATTACCTTTTTATTTAGTACTTTAATTTAAAAATGGAACATGAGGCGACAGCAATTTTTTTCATAGATTTGTTTCTGTTTCTGACTGATTTGCTAATGGTTCAAGCTCGGTCTGAGGAGAAATTTAAAAGTTTTATAATTCGATAAATTCTTAATTTTATCAGAAAAGTTATTTTTTCGTGTCAATAGTAGGTAGGCACCTTAATTGAAATAAACTGAAAATGCCGGATTTGACACCACCAGAGATTATTAAGGCAGATGAAATGCGAAGAAAAGGTCATACCTACAGATATATTGCCGCCAGACTGCAGCAATCAATTTCAGCGATTCATTGCAGTATTCGACGGTGCCGGTTGACTGATTCTCTTATGAGGAGGGACCAAGGCAGAAAAAGTGCACTTAGAGGAGGGATGACCGTTTTCTGCAACTTCGAGCTCGCTGGAATACGCGGGTAGCGGCTGTGCAGGCCCGAATTGAGCTTGAAGTCGTGCGAGCAGTGCGAGTGAGTGAGTGTACAGTTCGCAGAAGATTTGAAGAAGTGGCCATAGGTGCGTATGTACCGGCCAAAGCTCTAAAATTTGAGAGACACCATCGTTTATACTTTGCACGCGAACATCGTTTTTGTAACTTATACCAATGGGGACTACTACTTTTCGCTGATGAGTGTAGAGTGCTCTTTAACCAGATCGATGGAAGGCAGAGAATATGGTGACGCAAAGGAGAACGATACATTCAGACTAATTTTGAAAATACGGTGGCATAGGGGGGGCGGCTCTGTTATGGTGTGGGGAGGGATAACTTTCGGAGCACGTACAGAGTTTCATTAAAAACTTCTTAAAGTCTATGTTGAAAGATGTTTATCAGTTTGTTCTTCATGTCTGATTATTCTTTGTTTAATATATTTTTAACTTATATGTAACATTTACGATATAACAAATTTGTCATTTCCTATACAAACTATACACTTCAATTATTGAATAGTATATCTCGGCTGATTATTAAAAGAATTAATTAAAGTAATGTATAATGATTTCTTATATTTACGCGAACACTACACATTTAAATGAATGGTCACGGGAGGACTGAGGTGACAGATGTCCTGATGTCATAGTTAACCTGGGGTACCTTCAGCTTTTAATTATTATTTTTGGGTCCGATCTACGCAGAAAGAGCTAACTGTGTCTTGAAGTCTTGCAGTGGTATGCTTGGTTTTTGATTTAATTTTATTTATTATTGGATCCCAAGCTGGTGGTAATACCCAACCATCTTCTCTATTGAAATTAGGATGTTTTTTGATTTCAATAGCCTCGCGAATCATCCTTGGTAGGAATCGGTGTTCTTTTGCAAGGATCTGTGGTTTATCAAATCTGATGTCATGGTTGGGATGATCCAGAACATGGTCACAGACTGCAGACTTCGACTGACGTGAAGCATCGTCGTTCTAGGAAGTCTGCAGTCTGTGACCATGTTCTGGATCATCCCAACCATTACATCAGATTTGATAAACCACAGATCCTTGCAAAAGAACACCGATTCCTACCAAGGATGATTCGCGAGGCTATTGAAATCAAAAAACATCCTAATTTCAATAGAGAAGATGGTTGGGTATTACCACCAGCTTGGGATCCAATAATAAATAAAATTAAATCAAAAACCAAGCATACCACTGCAAGACTTCAAGACACAGTTAGCTCTTTCTGCGTAGATCGGACCCAAAAATAATAATTAAAAGCTGAAGGTACCCCAGGTTAACTATGACATCAGGACATCTGTCACCTCAGTCCTCCCGTGACCATGGGTGCTGTAAAGCACTCGAAACTAAATAGTAATAAATTAAACGCCATAAAATCCGTAAACTTAGTTTCATTTAAATGTAAAGTAATGTATGTTCCAACGCTTTTTCTAATTAAAGCTATATTTATTAAAGACGGTGTTCGAGATCGTTTTACAGACATACATTTCACATTCACAACACAGCCAGACCGGAGAAACCAAATATTTGTGATTTTGAACAAACATTAGCTCCGACTGGTATTCGAACCGAGTACATGCGGCATAGAAGTCGGTTACCCTGACCACTAAGCGACGCGCTCGTCAAAACGTCACGTTTGAGACACCTTTGTGAAATAATATTTATAGATAGATAGATTTCAGTTTTTCGCATTCCTTCTTTATATAAACGTTAGCTATGCAAAATCTCACACATATCCGATAGCGCAAAGTTTTTAAAAGAGTGTACAAAGTTTTCTTTTCACGTAATAATATATAGATATATTTCTCATTCCATGAGGTTCCATTAGTAAGACGATGATGATCGATTGGTAGCTCAGGGATCGAGCGATCTCCTCAAATTTTATACTACTCGAGTGAATTGGGTTTGACACCCCATGCCATTTAATTTGTTAATTGTAATTTTAGTTGTAGGTACCACACGCTGCAGCGGACCTGCGTATCTCATAACTAAAAATAATGCGACGGCATATATTCTTACGAGTATAATGGAAAAAAGTGAAGAGACGAGCAAATTGTTCACCTGATGGTAAGTGCAATGTCTGCTTTATTAAAATTGTTGTGTCATCCAAAATATTTCTGAGTTGGTCACCCTGAGACATCAGTTCTTAAGTGGTAGTACACTAGCTATGAGTTCTCTTCAAACCAAAACAGAGTAAGTAATGTTTGCTGCTTCACAACAGAATAACTAATACCGGTGTCACCTAGACGAATATATCCTTGAACCCATACTTGGGCTGAGTGGCAGACTCTTTCCAGGTCTAAACACCTCTCAAGAATGAGAGGACCGGAATCAAGATATTTATTTCTCCATCTGTCATGGCATTTTCCAGGAATTTCCATTTATTGATTCCTATGACACTCAGAATGATACTTTCTTATTCTATCGCCACACATAATAATACATACGTCTCCCGTACAAAATTATACATTCTCGAATTCAAATTTTACAGAATTTTTCCTTTTGTCAAAATTATCATTACAGTCTTAATGTCTAGTTCGTATCGTTTTTTTTTTATATAATTTTACTCTGTCTATACGACTAAAACTTTTTTCTAAAATCGCTTATTCAGAATGTGTCGCCTGTACAACGGCCTTTTAATTAAAAACAGTGTAGCGATCGATATATTTAATGTAGACTGTCCAAACTTATTTTAAATAGGTATAAATAATTAGTAAACAAAGTAACTATAATAATTGTAAAAATTCGCAACACAATTACCTTTTTGTATTTTATTATTAAGAAGCAGAACAGCTTATTCGCTAGATTACATGAGGTATATGCGAAAAACGTCTGATTCGCGATATAAGTATCCAATCCTCGTAAGGTTCGATTTGCAAATGTCGAATTCGCAAAACGTCCACTTCGCAAAATGGCCTATTCAAGTAACTTATAACATTTGTACATGTTACCAAAAGTTATATTACACATCATATTCTTGTTACTTATAATAAAAATTGTCTAATCATACAGTATGCACATCCTAGACAACATCATTATTACTTAAATAAGAGTTGAATACCGCGTTGATTTTTTTTCCTAAAACACTTTTGGACTTGGTTTTTCGGTATGCTTATAAATAATGAAATACACTCACAAACTACCTAATTATATACAGAAAAAGCCGTGGGAAAGTTATTTACTTACATTATATGGAACGTGTAACGAAATAAATTAAATATAACCATTATTTATACGAAATATATTATCAGTTATTTGCATATGCTATTATAGTATAGATACTATAATAGTGTGTATAATATTTTAAAATGTTAATAATGTGGTCTTACCTTGTTTTAGAAGAGTTGACTGTAGATTTTTTCGATGTTATTGTTGGTCTTATCCATTAAGATAAATATGTTCCACATTACAAAGTTTTAATACTATTAACTCTATTACTATTTGATTCGAAATATTTGTCACTAAACTTGGTCCACATACCGGTATAGTGTACTCATATCATAGATTGATTGTATACGATAAAACATACATTAGGAAATAGATTGAGAAAAAGGATATGGTGTGTATTTGATATAATTTTGATATCAGACTTTAAAATAAGTCACTTGATTGGACCTGAGGTATACGGGGATTACACTTTTAGGGCAAAGTTTTAAGTAAACGTAGATATAAGTTTGGCGTATAAAGTAATAAACATACTGAATTTATAGGTACACATAGAGTCCCTTACGAACACATCCACTTCACCATCGAGTATTAATCAAACGTATAACAGCTCGTAAAATAACACATTAAACTAAAGAACAGCATCAAAAAATAAGCAGTTTAACTAAAATATGCAAATTACACACATGTAGTAACTTCCACTTTAACAGGAAAAATAAATTTGCGTTTGAATTACCGGCAATGTTTCGATTATTATACGGTGCCCTGGCAACCGTCGATTATGTACGATCACCTCGCCGCACGAACGCGGACTGAATGCTTTTCCTACACTTCTGAAATCAGGTCTCTACATCGGAACGGGGCAACCTTTCCTTTCGTCAGGCGCGTGAAAAAGATAGCTATAACTCTCAATTCTGCTTCGTTCTCGTAATTGTGAATAAATAAAATGCGAATGTGGTTGCACAAAAATAAACATACGGTAGTTTTAAAAAGCGAATTATATACACGTATTGATGAAAAGGAGGGAAACTTAAAAACAAGAAAAGTACAGTAACTTTTTAATAAAGCTCGGATACGGATCTTATCGCGTTTAATTTTAAATTGTCACCATAGCCATCATTCTAGGTTGTCACCATGGATTACACGTATGGGGGGGGGGGGGGCAATTGTCGTCACGATTGGCAATTAATTTCGATCGATGAGTGCGACCCACGAGACAACGTGAGGTGTTGGATTCTCTGACGTCACCATCAAAAACACTACCATCGTTTACACTATTTAAGTTATTTGGTCGATGAGTGCGACCCACGAGACAACGTGAGGTGATGGATTCTCTGACGTCACCATCAAAAACACTACCATCGTTTACACTATTTAAGTTATTTGGAGTCGCTGATTGCTCCGACGGAATTGCTTCAGAATATATTATCGTAAAAAGTTAAAATGCGAAACAAGATTGTGCAAAGATCTTATATTTTTTATCACATTTCAGATTCATTAATAATTGTTCATAAACTGTACAGTTATTTTTTGATATTATATTTAATATACATTTAAGTTTCAATTCTGTCACGTGTACTATGTTGCACGCGCTCTTTTTTTCAATGTTGCCACACACTAGGACTGTTTCCCTACCGTAGATGAACTTTACAAACATAAATTTCACTTACCCAAATTTTCAGACCCATAACAACTATCTGTAGCTCATACAAATATTAGTCCCGCGCGAATCGTACCCGCGACGTATAACGTGGAAGCTAATCTTATAGCCACTGCCCCAACTGAGCTGAACTGATATTCTAAGTGTAAGGTTCAACTTATTTCATTCAACTTCAAGATATTCACAAGAATATTCACCGATAAAGTAAATATTTAACTTTCCGTGAAATACAACTTTGCAATTATTGCCATTAAACATTCAGAAAGCGATGTCTCTTTTTTTATTAATTAAACTAAAAATATGATTACTATTTGCCATTTTTTTACTTCATATCTTATTTCCCCTCTCATTCTCAATACCTTATAGTATCATTACATTTTCATTACGGTTATGATATAATAATACATCACTATAGTAGTGTGCAAGCATAATTCCTGTGAATGAAGAGCACCGTAGCTAGAGAAATTACTGGGCATGTGAGACTTAAGAACTGATGTTTTAAGGTGATGAACGCAGTGCAGTGTCACACAGAAATGTTCTGGCTGAGATAGCATGTCTTGTGGACAGGCGTTGCACTTACCGTCAGGTCAATGGTGTATTCGTCTAGTCACTATATACCATAAAAAATAATAAAAATAGTATTAAGGTCTGTAGACATATTCTTCTTTATGAAATTGCACATATCTCTCGGAACATAAAATTAATAATCCTTATACACATTGTATGTTTCGTAAGGTTTCGGCAACGGTAACAGTAGCGGCCTAAGAGAATCTACCACCCCATCCCGTGGGTGTCGTAAAAGTCGACAGAGGGAAATTAAAACCAGGAGATGGGCAGCAGCATCTTCCTGGAACATCTAACCAGAGACCAGATAAATGCAAAAACTGCGGTTGCCAAACTGCCTGCCAAGCGTGGCAACTATGACAAAATCCCTCAAATATGAGAGCTACAAACTTTTGTGGCTATCTATGGGGGAGGCCTATGTTCAGCAGTGGACTTGGTGATAGGTTGAAACGACGACGATCCATTTTTATATGCAATAAATAATTATTCATATATCTAATTTTCAACAAACATTTTACAACACTTAAAATATGCACCTTCGAGTAAGTCACTAAAATTTTATTTTCGTGGCATTATTCCGATATCACTTATTGTGCGACTTTTGCTTATTGCTGTTTATTAAATCGCTTTCACGATCTTTTCAGTTTTCGCGTAGCAGATGTGCCCGCGGATAAGATTAAAAACATTAATACATATATGATTTTACGCGGAGAGAAATTAGCTCTAATGTGAGAAGACAAATTGTGAGATAATAGTGTATACATAAAAACATATACACTTATTTATTTAAATTTTATTGCTATAAATAACACAAAAATGATTTTTTGTAGTGACTCGGACTGAATTATGTTCTAGTGAAACCCGGATGTGTTTAAAACTTGTCATAGATATAGAGCCTTAGCTTTTTAAAAATAGCATCATCTAAACTGATATTATAAAGAGAGATGATTTCATTTTTTGTATGTTTGGTTGTAATGAATAAACTCAAGAACTACTGTACCGATTTTCAAAATTCTTTCACCTATAGACAGCTACATTATCAGCGAATAACATAAGTTGTATATTATTTGTAAAAAATATATCTCTACAAAAATTGCTATAAGGTAACTCAAGGTATCAAAAATTTTCTAATAAAAGTCATTATTTGGCGTGCGCTGCGCAGTGATAACTATCGATGATTAATAAAAAAATGTACTACATTTTCATAGTACTCATCACTGCTCACAAAAAAGTCCGCCAGGTTGTATGTCTAACTATTATAGTTAAGTCACAATAACCACTTTTTGTTCAAATTAGTTAACCAAAACACGGGTAGAATCGAAAGATGATGACATCCGTATCATGATATTAATCCTTATCCTACTAAATAGTTTCACAGTCAAGGTTGATTATGTACATGTAAATTCCTCTTTAAATTATTCCAATCGGACCTATCGTTTAGAAGTAAAGACAAGTATGATGTTCTCCTAGCCGATTTCGACCACGGCGACAACTGCCGACTACTGTCGAGAGCCATCAACTGCGCAGGAGATATTATAGTGCCACAAGTGTACGCGCAAACACAGAGGCACTCACTCGTCCCAACCTACCCGCGCCCGATGTAACGCTGATGCGATAAGATCGGAGGTAGGCTAGGATGCAGTGTCAGAAACACGGGCACAACACAACCAGACCCGAAAACCAAACAATTTGTGTTTTAGCACAAATGTTGGCTCCGGCTGGGATTCGAACCTAGGCCACGCGGTCGCCCAAGACAGGTATAAAAATGCTAAAACTAAGAAAAATGCCGAGGTGTGAGCGAACAGCCCCAAGCTTGCTCATACATATTATTTTTTGTAAGCTACAACAAATAGTGGTTATTTTTTTTTTAATTTAAAAAATGTTAGTGTAAGGAATTGTTGTTGTTCTATTTGTCCAAATAAAGAACTAATTTATCTATCAACCCGTGCGAAGCCGGGGCGGGTCACTAGTTATATAAAAAATTGCAAAAAAACAGAAACAGTATATATTAATGTTGAATATGTAGGTCTAAACATTCATTGTGGACATTTATTAACATACACCAATTATTTCACAAGAAAAATACATATCTATTATATATATGACATATGGATATTTTTAATAATTATTCTCGGATCAACCTTTTTAAGGAGCCCTTTTTGGGGGCTTTTCTGAGGTCATCGAGCAGAGTTTTAAAGAAGTGTAGCCTGAATAGTAAAGGAAATATCAAAGGTGAAGTGCAATGTAATATACGTACCTTATTGTTAGAGGAATATCAAAGTACCCTATTGTGAGAAAAGAACGGATACTCAAATTAATCCTTGGGATAAGACGGTGAAAACTGATTATTTAAAATGGAAAAAAGGACAAGTAGCAATATAGAATACCGCTTTTGTCTGATGGAATGCAAATTGAGCTGAGATTGATATTGGGAGATAGGGTCATACTTTCGTATACCGAATATTTATAAGATACTCCCTGAATAATTAGGAGGCGTTACAGCATTTTAGCAGATCTTGGAGTAGTTGGAATATTAAACAAACCGTATGGTGGTACTACATCTGCAACCTCGTCACTCTCAAATAATATTAATTAATTATAAAATTGTCTATAAACATACATTCACATATACAGTCACCACTTTTTCCCATATAAGGGGTAGGACCACAAACGTAGCCGACTCGCCCGCAGGAAACGAGACGTGACGTATAGCAAACCACGTAGCCATCATTTTGGTACGAATCAAAAAATTCTTACTCCCCCCTATCGCGTTCCCACAAGCAGTATAGTGATAGCATTGCATATTATACATATTATTGCATATTACAAACTAAGCTTAAAAGCTTGTGCTAGGAGATGGTTCACCGACTGACCGAACCGTCGAATTGCGGACTTGTACCTGCGAAGTTATGTTTTGCATTCCTACCCTGGACCATTACGCTATTGGCGCTTGGAATTTGTTATAATAATCAAAAAAATAATGCAATAATTTTAAGTTCAAAGTGGGACAAATGTACATAAATTCTCGTAGACACTTCAAAAACATTTGTTATGTATCGAACAATCACAAACTATAAAAATACTTTTCATAAAATCACTCATATTAAGTGTATCCATCTTGATTTGTAATACTACAGAACATTTAAATTATCTGCCTGATATTGTAAAAAAAAACAACAAAATACATCCTTACAAACATGCTTACTCGTAGAATCGAATCGGGGATTAAATATTGAGAGGATTTGTGTTGTGGTCGTATTCAATTTAGTAATTTGCTTGGGTTTGTGTTTTTAAAGCTTATTCAAGTGCCATGTAAAAGAGATGAGAAAAACGTATATGCGTATTACAAATATACAAATTGCGACATACAAATTTGTAAGGAAAAAATTACTTTGTCTGAGTTTATTATAAAAATGTAGGGTGCTGTGTCCGAATCCCAAGCTGTACCAATATTTTTGTCACGTCCGACTTATTGTATTTCGGATCTGGCGTGTAGTCCAGTATCATAGACCCGGAATCTGAACCTTCCTCGGGTTCGAGTAGCCGAAGACAAGTGACGGCTTCAGTTTATGCTAATAATTACGGTGCTATATCCTCATTCCCCAGCAGTAATTACGGCGCTATCTGGGTGATACAGCATTTGTTATTTTTACTCAGAACGTTTCTGTGTGACACCACACTGGGCTTGTCACCCTGACACGTTAGTTCAGTAAAATCCTACCACAAAACGTTTAATTTTAAAGTTTATATAATACGAACAAATGAACAGCGTTTAAAAAAACAACTAATGATTTTCGTTCACATACCATAGCTTATTGTTAATCGGCGATCAGCCAACAAACTCCGTCTTCGTCATCAACCTGTTAATAGTCCACTGCTTGACACGCAAAATAGAAATAAATACAGCTATGAGGGTAGTATAACATATCCAATTTTGTAGAAGTGCATTAAGGATCGGGCGCCACCGCTGCCATGACCAGGCAATACACGAATTACGAGCAAAAATTAAAATATCATAGACCTAACCTCAAACTTATAACATTAATCGGAATAATTTCGATTTGCGACTGCTACGGCGCTGCGGAAGGTGCCCTTCACACTTGCACAGCAAAGCACATACATCAACGCTCGCCTCCGTAGCTTCTGCTTTTTGTCGGCAGGACACCTCAGAAGGAAGGATTTCCGGTAATCACCACGCTTGGCAGGCGAATTGGTGATCGTATTACCTATTACCTTTGCATATCGGGCTTAATTTTATTATATATGCCATAACTTCGAAATGATCATTATCACCGCCACCTGGCCTATAAAACGTTACATACATTTCCCTGCCTCTTACGAGTTCCATGGATTAAAACGAGATAGCAGAAAATGCAATAACACATTTGCGCTATGTGTTTGAGTTTATGAGCCTCTACGATCAGATTTTAAAAAAGTCGTCCTTTTTTGTATTTAAAGGGCTGCAGCTTGCTAATCAAACTTCAGAAGACCAATTTCTGAAGTTTGATTTCACATGCGTTGCTGCAACTAGAAAGTTGAAATAGTTTTTTTTTCTTTTTGTATTGTATAAAGTGATGAAACGAGCAAAACGATCACCTGATGGTAAGTGCAAAAGAGAAGTGACGAGAAGAAGAGGAGAAGTGGTAAGTGCAGTAGAAATATCGAGCAGTTGGCATATGATACAAATCTATGAAATGTCAATTTTAACTTAGAGATTAGAGACTGGGCAGATATGCAATTTCATAAACTTTGTATTTTTGATTCGACGCTTTCAGAGTATGCACAGTATTGTACGAATGCACCATAAATGCAACTCATGACAAAAGTGTTGACTCGACGCTCTCATTTACATACCATACGTAAGCTTCTAACGAATGAATTCCTAACAGTAAAATATTTTACTTTTCGAGGTGATATATTTATTGAGCCATATTTTTGCCGAATAATATTGTTTAACGCTTTGCCTCCACGGATATTAATCTCTACATTAATGTGACATGCGGTGATCCTTGAATTATAGAACTTGTCAACATTAATAATCCAATTCAGTGGTTTTGTAGGATTTTCTTCGCTACCTATTATAAAGATCCTATTTTTTCCTATGCAGGAATCCGTCTAGGTAGGTTCCACCCCAGGGCCAGGTTCGAAGGGCACTGTGAGCTAGCGTAATCACTGCGCAAATGAGACTTAAGAACTTATGTCTCAGGGTGATAGGCACAGTATAGTGTCACACATAAAATTTTCTGGGAGACACAGCATTTCTTATGGGCAGACGTTGCACTTACCATCAGGTGAACGTTTTGCCCGTTTCATCACTTTATGCAATAAAAAAATATATATGATACTTATTATCGAGCTGTTTCTAGATTGATCTTTAAAAAAGGGTTAGTTTAGCCGTATTTTAAAAATTATCAGGATTAATTTCATGTAGTATTCCAGTTTTTAAAGATAATATACTTAGAGACTAAGCCATTAGGTGGCAGTTATTATCCGTATAAACACTAGGCTAATTGGAGATTATGGTTTAGTTTTCAAAAATAATTTAATATAGACATAAATACCACAATCATTTATATAATTTACTCAATATAAAGCTCAGATTCAACTTCCTCTAATCTAAATAAAGTACGTATTAACTTTCATTCAGCAATCTACGAGTATTGTATAATAAATTCTAAAAGTCTACAGAGATAGCATCAATCTTTGTGCAACAGGCATATAATTTGTTTTCGGGTCAATGTTTCCCCGAATTCATCGGTAATCGTGTCCTGGCTTTCCCCCGTTTGTGTTATTATCGATTTTGTCGTTTATTTCTATATTAGAATGTGTAAGTGAGAAGATTTTTGTTTTTTTTTTATTATTGTATAAATTGACGATTCGAGCAAAACGTTCACCTGATTGTAAGTGCAACGTCTGCCCATAACAAATGCTGTGTCACCCAGAACAGTGTGACACCACAATGCGCCCGTCACCCTGAGACATTAGTTCTTAAGTCTCATATGCCCAGTGATTACGCTAGCTCACAGTGCCCTTCAAACCGAAACACAGTAATGTTTGCACACTACTGCTTTAAGGCAGAATAACTGGCCCTGCGGTGGTACCTACCTAGACGGACTCCTGCATAGGAATCCTACCACCAGGAAAAATTTTAATACTTAATAATGTTAATAATTAATAATGATAATAATAAATGTTATAACAAACGCTTACACCACTTATTTATATGACCTGGCCTGTCTTCGCTTGGCATCTTTCGAGTTTGCTAATATTAATTTCTAATAATAGATATATAATTGTATATTATCACGTTATATATAATTCATCAAAATCACTAGAGACGGTTCCGAGAAATCATTTTATGTTTATACAGTGCAGCTCATTCAGCTACTGTCATTTTAACAATGTCATGTAGTGTCATATATTGTTAAGTAACAAATATCATTTTTTAATATTAAAAAAAAATATTTTAGTTACTTGTGTGAAGCTGAAACCTATCTAGATAAACTTGGAAAGTACAGCTATTTCTGTAACACCACCTAAATATATGTATACATATACACAAGAATTGCTCGCTTAAAGTATAAGATACATATGAGATAATGACTAATTCTGGTAGCAGAAGGGAGATCGCTGTAATAAAAATCTAATCCATAATTTGACGATTATATGTTATTCAAATAACACCCTTTATCAGCGTCCAAACAGTCCATTTCTAGATATAAACCTATCTCGAACTGAGGGAGCGTACGCTTAGTAGCCGTGTTTACATTCACAGTATCAGACACCTAGTTGAACGTCGCCGACGAAGGTAATGAAATAGTTATTTCGCCATCTATCAGAAGTAACTTTTATTACCCCGTTAATTAATATTTATCATAAGAATAATTTGCCCGGAAAACAAAAGAGTGTCTGAGACGTTGCTAAGAGATGGATTGAATAAGAACCTCCGTATATAGATAAGTCATCATTTAGAGACTTTTGAATATAAACAAAGAGACTGTAGTGAACCGAAAGGATAACTTAAAATAAACGATAATGGGATACACCTCCACCAACAGGGCCTTTTTCTTTCTCAAGGGCCGACAACGCACTCACGATTCCTCTGGTATTGCGGATGTTCATGGGCGGCCGTGATCACTTAGCATCGGGTGATATATAATTTCGGTGATGTAATTGCTGTTAGCCTTTTTTGGCTTTTACAGCTTCATCGGATACTGTGCCACGGGCCAGGGGCCCGCGTGCCAGGTTTGGTTTGACCCAAACATAAATACATAAATAAACTCCTACAATAACCTCGAAATTCGGACTGTCGCGTTCGCTGCGTGCTTGCGCTATTTAGAATATCTCTAAAAGGTTTTAAGTCGTCTAATGACCGTCAGAGGGAGGCTGCGGGCCTCCATTCGGACTGTCGACTTGTGTGTCGGTAACTCTGGGCGATGAGAACCGCCCTGGAACACGGGTGAATCGTGTGTACGCGGTGTGATTGTCGACTGCTGCGCGCCGCTCTCTACGGCGGTCGCGCGTCGTGGTGCGTGTTATATTAATGCTATTAACTGTGTGTACAGTGTAGCCTGGATCGTGACTGACCGTATCGTGGGCAGGGAGTGCAGAGACGTCCGTGTCGTCTAGCACGTTTCGTGGACGACGTTTGCGTTCGGTCGCGTTTCTATTCGGTCGGTAATTTGCTGCTTTAACCACCAGCGGGTTTGAATGAACCGCGGCTTTTTCGAAAAACCGCCGTGATAATGCTCTGAAGTGTTCAGAGATTAAGGGCATTTCACAGTCGCTGTGAAGATCTACGTTGCGTTGGTACCAACCGGCTCCGGTGGACCGACTACTCGTAGCCCCCTCTTCTATGAAAAAAAAAACTTTTGAATATTAGCACTGTAAATTTCGATAACTCTCCTATCCTTAGAATACTACTAAAAATCATACTACGAGTGTATGAGACACAAATAATGATGATGACGTTCTCCTGGCCGAATATTGTCGACCACAGCGACAACTTCTGAATACTGTGGGAAGCTATCAACAGCGCGGGAGATATAGTGCCACGAGTGCACTCACAAATACAGAGGCACTTAATCGTCTTAACCTACCCAGGCGGGTAAGACGAGTAACTCTGTCTCTGTGGCAACTTACGGCACTATTATATGTCCTGCGCAGTTGATAGTTTTCGACAATATTAGGAAGTTGTCGCCGTGGTCAAACTCGGCCAAGAGTACATCGTCATCATATTGTCCAATGTTTTGGCCACTTTTAAATAATCTTGTTGACATTTGATAAAGGATATTGATTTTTCATACGTCGTTATATAAAGAATTTCCAATTAATTTCATAGTAAAATATTAATTCTGTTCCGATGTACCTGATATTCAATGTAACGACTATACTGTTGGGAAATGATCCGAAAACAGACAATTTGTAGGTAACACCAATATTCAATTCCACTGGGATCCATAAGTCGAAAGACAAGTTGTTATACCACTAAGTTATCTATTCACCTCGCAACTGGCAAAAAAGATTGCCAGTCCCAGCGTTGATGCCAATACTCTCCACATTTGCTGCAGCTTGTCTTTTAAAAGCGGTGTTAATAATTGGATCGTGAGTGCCTTAATTATTGGCACTTTTGATGGCATGTATGGTCCAGAAAACTGCAAGGAGTTGTTTTATAGGGCCAACACTATTTGTTTGACAGAACTATAATTTTCTAACACCAACTATTGCACTCAGAGCTTTTAATGATTACTCAAGCAAGCAATCATTGGTATTGACTTGATGTAGCAACGGAAAATTGTAGCTACGCAGTTGCTTCAGTAATTGTTAAAGTTTCTGAGTGCGGCAGTAAGTTCATTCGTGTAAAGAATTACAAGACACTATACTATTGACTCAGTTCAGTGAAATTATTGATCAAGTATTTTTTATTTATCGAATACATATTGTTAAGTTCTAAAATATGTCACCATTAAACATAACTGACGATAAACGTTATTACGTCAATGTTGATAATTACACGAGTCTGCATAAACCGAAATTCCCTAGGGAAATTAAACAAATAACCAGGAGTCGGACACTACAGGAGCATAAAAACGAGAATTGGAACTAGGTGGGATCGTTGATACAATTAAAAATGAGTATAAAACTTTTGAATTTACTAGAGGCACAGAAAATGCAGGCAACTAATTATATACCCGTAGAGACTATAATAAATGAGATAATTACTTTCAACATTTCATTGCGAGAGGTTGAAAAAGAGAAAATGGGTTTATAATACATTCAAACTGAATTTAAACTAAGCCAAAGTCGAAGTGTTGTGTGGAATACACAATACAAGTATCAAAGGAATGTTAAACTATATGGACCTATTAGACAAAATACAAAAACCTTTAATTAAATTATTTAGTACATACATTGTCACTTGGCCTCTAAATATAATATCTAATATAATGTTATTTAGAGATTATAAATTAAAGCTTGTATTTTTATATCCTGCAGACTTAACTTCAGAACTGTATCATTCTTAGTTATGAGCAGATTATTTTACTTTCTTCCTATGTCTTTCCGGTTCAAATCTGGTAATTCAATTTTGAATTATTTTCCGATGTCGATTGAGCTAAACTGGCATATTTATGTGGCCCGTTGTCAATGCAATAAAATGGTCTGATGATGGAGGAAGTGGCTATAGGAACTCCTCAACTAAGTAAGAAAGTTCCGTCATGTTTGGGCGTATTGGATTTGCTGCTGAGCACAATTAAAATCTTGTACTAAAAATATTTTTGTTTAAAACTTATTTTAAAAAGTAAAAAATAGTAAATATTTAATATAATGGTTGGCTTGAGAGAATCCACTACCCCCATCACGTCCCATGGGTATCATAAATGTCGGCAAAAGTAAATGTCAGTAAAATATCATGGACAGAGGTACTTTTTAAACAAATTTATTGCGTACTAACATATACGGAGTTTTTGTCAGAAAACTTTTATTTTTGTCTTATTTCCAAAATAACCATTTAGATTCCAGGCTTGTTTAATACCAAAACTAGTAACGTGAATCTGAGGAAATGGTGTGTGGCATTTGAAAACGCAATCCCCAATCCGCTTATCGAGCGAGGGGAATACGCCTACTCCAAACTTGGGACAGGTCCACTTTTAGTAACGGACATCCGACTTACAGATTATAACAATAATAATGTTGAAAATATTTTAGAAATTTATTTTCAATAAGCTTCAACAATTGTGATAATATAAAAATCAGTAATAATATTTTATCGAACGGAATCGAACCGGCCTTTAATGTCAATAAATATGTCATTCTGTCTTTTACGGCACTAAGGGATAGACACAATACTAAGGATCAAATAGAGATTTTGAGAAATGTGTGTTACACATTTCATTGTTTTCTAAATTATGTCAGTTTGAAACCCAGCACAACAAGAGGCTTTTCAAAAAAAAAAAAAATTAATTATAATTTTGTATAATATAAAATATTTAGACACGAATTTTTTATCTTTTATATACGTTTGCCTTAAGTTACAATCGAGATAGAGTTTTTGTTTGTAGTCATACACGGTGACACGTGCGACCGGGGGCAAAAATCTTAATAGTATTTGAGTAATTTTTATTTTGATTTGTAAATAGGAATAGTTATTTTTTCCTTTCATTGCATTTATTTAAAATTGTGGAAAATTTGATGATTGAGAGGAAGTTCATTTCTTGGATTCATCTATCACCAAGCCAAGTTGCGCTTCCATTTCGGCGAAGAAGGTCACAATTTAAAATTAGCCTGTCGTTCGTCATGACAATAACAGGCCCCTAGTTCAGACCTTAGCCAAAAATGGACTTAATTTCCCTGCTCCAGCTTTTGGACATGGTCAAATTTATCGCCTTTTCTCGAGTCAGGCGCTTTGAAGTTTTTGTGACAGATTCCATGAATCACCGACTGATTGGCTTCCAAATTTGGGCTTAAAATGTATCACATCGTTTAGTCTTATTCGTGGTTATTTGATATGTGTAGTCTGATTTTTCTTTTCAGGGTTAAATGGAAAGTTTGTAAGTCTCTTTAGTGTTTATTTGTTTACGCGGAACTAATTCCTCGCTATACCCAAAGGATAAAAAGGGGGCACGGAGAGTGGAAAACCAAAAAGCTCTAAAATTTGAGAAAATTCGAATGTTACGGGTAATAAATCCCATCGGACATACGGCTAGTATTAAATTACTTGTCGTGTCCAGATATTTAGTATCTAGTCCACAGTTCTCCTATTCCTTTTCCAATCTCCTTTTGATCCAGTTTTTACAATATTTGACATTTTATTCTATTTATTAAGTACATTGTTCAAGTAAAGTTTTTAGTGTAATTTAAAAGAATTTGTATAATCCCTAGTATTTATTGACGTCTATATTTAACTTTCGTTTTTATATTAGATTCACAATTAGTAACGGTCTGTGGAACCTGATCTATCCGTAATGGCGCGGTATCTAATCTTACAGTGTTCAAATTGCTTTTTTATCAAAAATAATCAGTAACCGTATAGAACTTATCAAGGGCGTTTAAAGTGGGATGTAAGTTAGAATGTGGGTAAGTCTGAAATGCTGAAATCTGCAGCTGAGCGTTATAATAATATTCAATGTTAACAAAAACATACATGCCTTCTAAAATCAAATAAATCCCAGAAATACATTGTTTTATATAGAGTTTATACAGCGAAATATTTTATTCGTCTTGCAGCAAAGCTTCCTGTGTAAGCTTAGTTTACCCTCAGCGCCTTCTTATTTACTCGATTTTGTCGAGTCTCTTGTGACAGACTAATGTTCAAGTATAACATATTAAAAATACAACAAAAATTATCCTTTTCATTAAGTCTGCTTTAAATAACTAATCTTGTAAATATATATATATATATATATATATATATATATCACTTGTAAAAAAGTAAAGTTTCAGCCTATAAATGTCCCACTACTGAGCACAGGCCTCCTCTCATTTCTGAGAGGGTTTTGGAGCTAGGAAGAATCCGCCACGCTGCTCCAATGCGGGTTGGCGGATTTCACATGTCTTCGAAATATTTTTTATTCCTCAGACATGCAGGTTTCCTCACGATGTTTTCCTTCACCGCCGAGCACGTGGTAAATCAGCACTTAAAATTGCAATTAACAATTTTAGTGGTGCCGGCACCGGGAATCGAACCCAGGTCACTCACTTACTATGAAATTTAAAGCGAGCGCCTAGCCCCTGAGCTACCACCTATATCACTTGTGTTTTATATATATTATTATTTTTATATATTTACACTGCACAATGTCATTGTTTTTATCTTATTTATCTTAGTGGATAAATTACTTTTATTTATTAAATTTAAAAATTTAAATTTGATTAATTTTTATCAACGTAATTAAAGCACTATCACGGAAATGTCAAAATCAAAATACGTTCTATTTGATTAACAATGTCCCATCGAAAGTCGGCCAGGAGAACAACTTTAGAATATAGTAGAATTTCTCCTGTATCGAGAGTCCATTTTACAGACATACATTTCACATGCATAACACAAACAGACACGAAAACCAACCATTTGTGTTTTTCATTAATGTCTCCGGCTGGGATTCGAACCTAGGACCAGCGACGTAAAAATCAGTAATAATATTTTATATATATTAAATATGATTGTATATTTAATATATATAAAATATTATTACTGATTTTTATGATTGTATATTTAATATATATAAAATATTATTACTGATTTTTACGTCGCTGGTCCTAGGTTCGAATCCCAGCCGGAGACATTAATGAAAAACACAAATGGTTGGTTTTCGTGTCTGTTTGTGTTATGCATGTGAAATGTATGTCTGTAAAATGGACTCTCGATACAGGAGAAATTCTACTATATTCTAAAGTTGTTCTCCTGGCCGACTTTCGATGGGACATTGTTAATCAAATAGAACGTATTTTGATTTTGACATTTCCGTGATAGTGCTTTAATTACGTTGATAAAAATTAATCAAATTTAAATTTTTAAATTTAATAAATAAAAGTAATTTATCCACTAAGATAAATAAGATAAAAACAATGACATTATGCAGTGTAAATATATAAAAATAATAATATATATAAAACACAAGTGATATAGGTGGTAGCTCAGGGGCTAGGCGCTCGCTTTAAATTTCATAGTAAGTGAGTGACCTGGGTTCGATTCCCGGTGCCGGCACCACTAAAATTGTTAATTGCAATTTTAAGTGCTGATTTACCACGTGCTCGGCGGTGAAGGAAAACATCGTGAGGAAACCTGCATGTCTGAGGAATAAAAAATATTTCGAAGACATGTGAAATCCGCCAACCCGCATTGGAGCAGCGTGGCGGATTCTTCCTAGCTCCAAAACCCTCTCAGAAATGAGAGGAGGCCTGTGCTCAGTAGTGGGACATTTATAGGCTGAAACTTTACTTTTTTACAAGTGATATATATATATATATATATATATATATATATATATATTTACAAGATTAGTTATTTAAAGCAGACTTAATGAAAAGGATAATTTTTGTTGTATTTTTAATATGTTATACTTGAACATTAGTCTGTCACAAGAGACTCGACAAAATCGAGTAAATAAGAAGGCGCTGAGGGTAAACTAAGCTTACACAGGAAGCTTTGCTGCAAGACGAATAAAATATTTCGCTGTATAAACTCTATATAAAACAATGTATTTCTGGGATTTATTTGATTTTAGAAGGCATGTATGTTTTTGTTAACATTGAATATTATTATAACGCTCAGCTGCAGATTTCAGCATTTCAGACTTACCCACATTCTAACTTACATCCCACTTTAAACGCCCTTGATAAGTTCTATACGGTTACTGATTATTTTTGATAAAAAAGCAATTTGAACACTGTAAGATTAGATACCGCGCCATTACGGATAGATCAGGTTCCACAGACCGTTACTAATTGTGAATCTAATATAAAAACGAAAGTTAAATATAGACGTCAATAAATACTAGGGATTATACAAATTCTTTTAAATTACACTAAAAACTTTACTTGAACAATGTACTTAATAAATAGAATAAAATGTCAAATATTGTAAAAACTGGATCAAAAGGAGATTGGAAAAGGAATAGGAGAACTGTGGACTAGATACTAAATATCTGGACACGACAAGTAATTTAATACTAGCCGTATGTCCGATGGGATTTATTACCCGTAACATTCGAATTTTCTCAAATTTTAGAGCTTTTTGGTTTTCCACTCTCCGTGCCCCCTTTTTATCCTTTGGGTATAGCGAGGAATTAGTTCCGCGTAAACAAATAAACACTAAAGAGACTTACAAACTTTCCATTTAACCCTGAAAAGAAAAATCAGACTACACATATCAAATAACCACGAATAAGACTAAACGATGTGATACATTTTAAGCCCAAATTTGGAAGCCAATCAGTCGGTGATTCATGGAATCTGTCACAAAAACTTCAAAGCGCCTGACTCGAGAAAAGGCGATAAATTTGACCATGTCCAAAAGCTGGAGCAGGGAAATTAAGTCCATTTTTGGCTAAGGTCTGAACTAGGGGCCTGTTATTGTCATGACGAACGACAGGCTAATTTTAAATTGTGACCTTCTTCGCCGAAATGGAAGCGCAACTTGGCTTGGTGATAGATGAATCCAAGAAATGAACTTCCTCTCAATCATCAAATTTTCCACAATTTTAAATAAATGCAATGAAAGGAAAAAATAACTATTCCTATTTACAAATCAAAATAAAAATTACTCAAATACTATTAAGATTTTTGCCCCCGGTCGCACGTGTCACCGTGTATGACTACAAACAAAAACTCTATCTCGATTGTAACTTAAGGCAAACGTATATAAAAGATAAAAAATTCGTGTCTAAATATTTTATATTATACAAAATTATAATTAATTTTTTTTTTTTTTGAAAAGCCTCTTGTTGTGCTGGGTTTCAAACTGACATAATTTAGAAAACAATGAAATGTGTAACACACATTTCTCAAAATCTCTATTTGATCCTTAGTATTGTGTCTATCCCTTAGTGCCGTAAAAGACAGAATGACATATTTATTGACATTAAAGGCCGGTTCGATTCCCTGTACAACCAGCCAGTAGATAAATAGGAACGAGTATGTATGTATTCCAAGTAATAGTTTTAACGTTACTTATAGCCAATATGTGTCCGGCACAGTAGAAATGCACCTACCTTTTTCCTACCGCTGTGTCGAAAAAGACAACAAAGTCATTGTACGGGCAGCCTTTATTCGTACAAAATAATACCAAAACAATCAAATGAAAATAGCAGCGATGTGGTTCTCCAGCCGTCGTTTTCCGCGGGGGCGTGGGCTAATAGTGACACTAAAACTTTTCGCCCCTACGCACTCTTTCAGCGCATACCCATGATTGTTCAGTGCAATAATCAGACAGCTCTTTATAAAACAACGCACCCGGACGTGCATTTAAATCGCCTAATATAAACACTGACTTGACACTATTATCCTCTATTATAGCATTAATCTTACTAAGACATTGTAAACTCAACGAGATTCTCAGCCAAGTCGGTCGGCGTATACACTGAAAAAATTAGTAAGTCGAGGTCTTGTATTTCCACTTTAATTGCGGCTATACGCTCACATCGAGATCGAGAGCAACACTTCCATATGGCCGTCCACGCAGCACTCCCGCAGTAGTATCGACAGCTGAATGCCCTATGAAGGCGAATTCAGCGCCTAGTCTGTCAATGTCATGCGATTGGAGCCATGTTTCCTGAAGCGCAATTACATCCACTGTCCGACATAGTCGCCTTATACATTCGATTGACTTAATAAGCCCCCACAATTAAAAGTATTTATCTTTATTTGTATTGTATTTGGATTATCCACAGCAACTATTAAATTGACCATTAGGAGGTATCCACGTTTATATACAGAGTGTTACTTCTCGTCACTCTTTTTTCTATGTACAAAGTCTGCAAAACGTCGAAAAGCTATCCCTTCTGGCCAAAAATCTTCTTTCATAAATATCACTGGTGGTAGGATTCCTATGCAGGAATCCGTCTGGTAGGTACCACCCCAGGGCCAGTTATTCTGCCGTGAAGCAGTAGTGTGAATTACTGTGTTTCGGTTTGAAGGGCACTGTGAGCTAGCGTAATCACTGGGCATTTGAGACTTAAGAACTGATGTCTCAGGGTGACGAGCGCAGTGTGGTGTCACACAAAAATATTCTGGGTGACACAGCATTTGCTGTGGGCGGACGTTGCACTTACCATCAGGTGAACGTTTTGCTCGTTTCGTCGCTTTATACAATAAAAAAAAAAAAAAAAAAAAAATCTGTAATTTATGTTTCGGTACAAATATTTTATAAGCATTATACTCCTTTATTAACTTCATATTAACTTTATCTACCGACACATCTACATTTGTTTTTTTGCCAATATAGTTCATTCCTTTGACGCATTGTAAATATACATAGATTTTTTTATTTCTGCCGCCTTGAACTACTCATTGGGATATTTAAGGATTAAGACTTTTACCCACAAATCGGTTTCACAACCTTTTCGTCTGCACCGCATTCCACTCTTCACTCTATTTATGCAATGGCCATTCACCTTCACGAACAATATCAGCTAAGCATTTTTGTTACGACGTCTTAATGAGAGGCGTGATTGTGTCTCACAGTAGCCGGTTGCATCGCAGGTAGCGAATGAGTCATCGAATTGTTAGACGAACGCGCCTCCGTTGAGTTGTTATTATTGCAATTGTGCACAGCTGATCTATTGACATTATCACTGATTTCATTGCGGTATTCTACAGAGATCAAGTTTTTGTGTGGAATAATATTAATAAATTTCCGTGTTTCGTGAGCCTTGGCTTTTTATAACTAATGGGCTTTTCTGCTATGAAATGTTATTTTTACTCTTCTCTGGAGTTAGACTTTTGTCGCCGGGGGTAATATTCTCTGACGGTATATGCGGTGAACTAATAGGCCCGCTGTCAGAATCACATCACAGAATCATTCAGCATGAAAATACTTTCTCCACGTCTAGTATTGCGTTGGAAATAATTATCACTTGATGCAGTCTTTAATGATTCCAAATTTGATTTAACCATGTCAAGCTCCACGGCAGTAGCATAGTCCTTTTTTATTTTTGTATATCCCTCTGAAATATCTTTTTAAAGTGCAGGACGTCTACATGGTCGAACAAAACGAAGAGTAGCTTATGAAGTTCTCGAGAGACGAAAATGGGGATTTTTTCCGGGTAAATAGAATAGAATGGAATAAAATATAATACTTTTTATTCAATATAGATCGTTTACATAATACTCATTGAACGTCATTTTTATTGAGCTATACTGGTTCGCAAAGAAATGCCTCTGTCCTGGGAAGACCCAGTAAGAAACCCAGCGGGATTTTGTTTTCAGTCACTCTAAATATACAATTACAGCCGTATTAGAAATAGCTTGGCAGCGATCACCTCATCCCCAGGGATTATCACCATGTATTCCTTAATATTATAATAATCCGACTAAAAAGTATTTGTTTAACAAATAGTTTGAACTTTTTGATTGAAAGACTTTGTGCACTTTCTGGGATTTTGTTGTAAAAACGTATACATTGCCCCATGAAAGAGTTACTGACTCTGTAAAGTTTAGTAACTGGCATTATTAATTTTCGCTTGTTCCTGGTATTCACATTATGTACATCACTTTCTTTATTAAATGTACACATACATAACGTTTTCATATACTCGTACATATTGAGAGGCCAAGGTTAAGATATAAATTTCTTTAAATTTATCTCTGAAAGACACTCTAGAGACAAGATTATAAACAGATCTTATGGCCCTCTTTTGCATAACAAAAATCACCCCTACGTCAGTCGCATTTCCCCACCACAAAATACCATAAGACATTACGCCATGAAAATAACAAATCTAGCAGTTTCAATATTAGTCAACTTCCTAATTTTTTTATACAGCATAATCTGCTAAACTACCATCTAGTTTAGATATATGGGGGCCCCATTGAAGTTTCGCGTCAATCATAATTCACCACATTTGGGCCATTGCCCCTACACAAAGATTTAGTTACTGGATACACACGACACGTCTAATTAGCGCCGCGTACCGTCCACCATTGATTACTGATTATCACTCGAATTTAGAGAGTATTTTTTAATATTTTGTTATTGGAAATGTTATTAGTAATATAAATAATAATCGCTGACTGCTTCCGAGATATATACTTTCTCGTCAGTAGTCTATTCATAGTCAGTGGACTAGACTGGAAATAGGACTCTCTGGAAAAGGGAGGACTAGCCGTAATCGCCCCTCTTAGGAGGTGGTTTGGTGATCGCAGAACTAGACACCTTATAACTTATACAGAGCCCGTCACAGGATCTATCAGTACACAATCTGTCAGAAGTTTTAAGGTTTTGCAGGCATTTTTCTTTGTCCACTCTTACGACACCTACATAAAATGTTCATACAGATGACCCAAAAAGTACAGAACAAAGAAGGTAAAAGCAAAACATAGACACAACGCAAATAAGAAGTTTGAAATTCTGAGCATTTATTTCTTAAATTCATTTTTAATAAAAGAAAGCAATAGCTTAAGAAAAGGTTCGACACTTATAACTTTCAAACATTTTGTCACTTGATCACAAATATTGATTACGAAGAAAGACTGATTTTGAATTACTGTAAATGAAAAAAACATGAAATATCTTTCTTAGTCATTTGGAAACGGATGATACTCGTAACTCATTATCGTAGCCCCTCTGGATTTAATCTTTACTGGCATATGCTTTTTTTGGATTTAAATTTATTAATTTTTGCATCTGACTTGGCCAGTGGGACCCAGTCATCTTCTCTATTGAAATTAAATGTTTTTTGAACCGAAGCTTCTTAAAGCACGTTTGGGATGGGGGGGGGGGAGGGTGTAACTAAGAAAAAGTGAAAAGTCACGGACGGAAGAACGAAGGGAAATCGCAACGATTCTCATTGGCTCAGTTGTTGTCCAAGTGAGTGACCGTGACAGAGTAACGCGATTTTGCTTATAAATAGCAATTCAATTTTTTTAAATTATATATAAATATTATTAATTTATAATCCTTAAATTATGATTTAGTTTATGAAATATTAGACTCAGTGGGCTGACACGATATTAACTATTGAACCACTCAGACGTATTCGAATCGCTATATACGAGTATCTTAAGAAAAGTTTTGTTAACAACAGTTTTCATATTCTTTATTCCTTCTAGATTTTTTATCCATTCTTTCACCAAATACTGTAATTAATTAAGACTGTTGTTGCGGCACAAGAGAATCAATTATTCCGTTGTTGTTAACTGAGTTTACATAATGATTTCTTATATTTACGCGAACACTACACATTTAAATGAAACTAATTTTTACGGATTTTATCGCGTTTAATTTTATACTATTTATAACCCGACGTTTCGAGTGCTTTACAGCACCCATGGTCACGGGGGGACTGAGGTGACAGATGTCCTGATGTCATAGTTAACCCGGAGTACCTTCAGCTTTTAATTATTTTTTGTGGTCCGATCTACGCAGAAAGAGCTAACTGTGTCTTGAAGTCTTGCAGTGGTATGCTTGGTTTTTGACTTAATTTTATTAATTATAGGATCCCAAGCTGGTGGTAATACCCAACCATCTTCTCTATTAAAATTAGGATGTTTTTTAATTTCAATAGCCTCGCGAATCATCCTTGGTAGGAATCGGTGTTCTTTTGCGAGGATTTGTGGTTTATCAAATCTGATGTAATGGTTGGGATGATCCAGAACATGGTCACAGACTGCAGACTTCCTGGGGCGGCGATGCTTCACATCAGCTATATGTTCTTTTACGCGGGTTTTTACTGATCTTTTTGTTTGCCCTATGTAAGAGAGACCACATTCACAATCCAGCTTGTATACTCCTGCATCTTGTAGAGGGATGTTACACTTGACAGATGGTAAAAATTGACTTATCTTCTTCGGCGGCTTGAAAAATGTTTTTATGGAAGCCCGCTTCAAGATATAGCCAATCTTGTCCGTGACTCCTCTGACATATGGTAGGACTGCAGGTACACGCTCGACTGTGGCCGGCTTCACTCGGTCACTGCGACGAAGGCGCGGAACCCGAAGCTTGTTGTCTTGCAAAACTTGCTTGACATGCTGAAGCTCGGCGGCCAGGTGTTTACTGTCACAGATCCCTTGTGCTCTCTGAAACAAAGATTTGCCCACGGTAGCTAACTGTGAAGGATGGTGGTGAGATTCACCGTTTAAATACCTGTTGGTATGGGTCTTTTTCCTATACACAGTGTGACTCAAGGTGTTATTAGGATTTCTAATTACTAAAACATCTAGAAAAGCTAAAGAGTTATTTGTCTCTAACTCCATTGTAAATTGTATTTTAGAATTAATGGAGTTAAGGTGTTCTAAAAATGCAGTGACTTTATTAGAAGGTAGAATTGTGAAAGTATCATCTACATACCGCTTGTAGAACCTTGGTTTTACTGGAGAAGTACGGAGGGCTTTCTCCTCAAAGTCTTCCATGAAAATGTCAGCAACAATGGGAGATACTGGGGAGCCCATCGCCACACCATCTACTTGCCGGTAGTATTGTTCCTTCCACAATAGATAGCCAGATGTTAGGCAATGTCTCAGTAATTCTGCATGTTCTAATGGCATGTTGTTCTCTGTTAGCTTCCTAGTCACAATTGAGATGCAGTCTTCAACAGGTAGACATGTAAATAACGACTGAACATCAAAACTGACCATAGTTTCATTGTCAGTAAGATGTAGGTCTTTTATCTCACTGACAAAATGGTAGGAATCCTTTGTATGTGCTCTTGTATGTCCTCTTAGTGGGGAGAGTATTTTAGCCACATGTTGAGCCAATCTGTAAGTTGGTGAATCGATCTGACTCACTATTGGACGTAGCGGAGCATTGAGTTTGTGTATTTTGGGTAACCCATACAACTTTGGTGGTTTGGCACAGGAAGGTATTATCGAATTAACGTCTAGATTTAATTTCTCGGCGTGTTTCTTTATTAGATCGCTAGTTGTTTTGAGCGTGTTTGTAGTTGGGTCTGTTTTGACCTTTTTATAGGTGTTAACGTCCGACAAAAGTTCTTGAATTTTAAAATTATAATCCGACGTATCCATTACCACCGTAGCGTTTCCTTTATCTGCGCGGAGAATCGTGAGTTCGGGTCTGTTTCGTAAGTTATTTAAAGCTTTTAATTCGTCTTTGGGAAGATTCAGTTTTGGCACAGAACTTCGACGTAACATAGACGAGATGTCTTGACGTATGGCCTCCAAATCTTCTTTACCAATATTATTTTTATACAGACAATCCTCAACACTACAAATAATTTCTTCGTACGGGATTCTTCGCGGTGTTATTGCGAAATTCATACCTTTCGATAATACTTTTAATGTTGATTCATCCAGTGTTTGTTTTGACAGATTATAGACCGCGCGTAATCTATGATCTTTGTCTTTACTCAACGGTCGCGTTCCGTTCATTCGTTGAGATTGAAGTTTGACATTTAATTTGGCCGTTAACTTTTGATATTTTTCTATGTGTTTATTTTTGCATTCATTATATTTAGCTGTTTCACGCTTATTTAAGGTTTCGATGCAATTATTAAAATCAAATGTCGTTAAAATTGTTTTTAGTTCACTGGATGAATTGTCTATGGCTGTATTTATTGTATGTAGATCGGTACGGTTTTGCTGAATCACCGTTCGTAACAACTTTTTACTTGCCTGATTTAAGATCTTAGCGCTTCCTCGAATGTCCTTTTTAGCTGATATTTTGACACACGTAGGAATGAGCCCGTGACCATGGGTGCTGTAAAGCACTCGAAACGTCGGGTTATAAATAGTATAAAATTAAACGCGATAAAATCCGTAAAAATTAGTTTCATTTAACTGAGTTTACATTTCAATTTAAATATATTTACCTAAAACTCCTTACATAAAGCTCAAGACTAGCTCATAAATATTTTCTTTTTTGTAATTTGCTTATGAACAGTTACTAGACTCATGTAATGAAAACTTTTCTAACTTGTAGTAGGAACATGGTGGAACGGCCAGGCAATTTAAAGCAAGCAATACAGGAGAGAGTTCTTTGACCTCTGACCTGCTAAGTAAGCTGGTATATGATATACAGACTAAGTTTTTTTAATAATTTCAATAAAGAAAACATCTATTAAAAATTTATACAATGTTTTTTTGTATTTAATTTATACAATGATTATAATTTGTAGAAAAGACATAAAAAATACTATGTGGTATCTCGAATAAAAGCTATAAGCTAAGAAGTATTTCCTTTAGTAAAACGTGCAGTCTAAAATATTGACACAAATTTTAAAAGACGTAGTTAGTCTTCGTAAAAAGTAAATATGTAAACTTTCCATTGCTCGGGACTCAATTTTGTGAAGGCAAAACGATTGTAATGGTAAAGTAATCAACAAAAGTTATGCTTAATCACTTTTAAATTTTCAATATAATCTCTCAACAATTTTGTTATTCTGCACTGGGGATCGAACTCAGATTGAATCCGTATTATGAATTTTAAACATAAATGATGAAAGGGAAATACCCACTGAGCCTTGTAATTCAGACCCAGAAATGGACAATCTAAATTTACGAGAGACGGAAAGTATGACTGTGATATTGAAAGAAGAGTATTAGCAGGAAATCAAGTGAATGGGGCTCTGCATAACTTTATGTGTAGCCAGAACGTATCTAAAAAGGCACGACTGGCTGTACATAGGGGAGTTCTGGTCCCCACACTTAGGTATGGTAGTGAATGCTGGGTCTGGCAGAAGAAGCATGAAAGTAGGATTAACGCTGTGGAAATGAGAAGTTTGAGAAGTATAGCTGGAGTAACTCTGATTGACAAAGTGAGAAACAGCGTGATAAGGGAACGTTGCGGTGTGGTTGAAGATGTAGTGAAAAAGATAGAGAAAGGCATGCTTATATGGTTTGGACACGTAGAGAGGATGAATGAAAGAAGATTGACGAAACAGATTTATGAGGCAAGTGTGAATGGAAAAGCCGGTAAGGGTCGACCTAGGCGTACGTATCACAATCAGATCGATGAACTTTTGAGGAAAGGTCACGTTAAAAGTACCCGCAACCGACGAGCGTGTGTGAAAACGCTAATGAAAGTAGAAGAGGCTAAAGATGTGTGTCAGGATCGTAGCAAGTGGAAAGATGTGGTCTCTGCCTACCCCTATGGGAAAGAGGCGTGACAGTATGTATGTATGTATGCATTGAATTGTTTGTGTGGGGGTATTGGTTTTTATAACAAGAATCAGAAATTATGCGTATGTTATAATTATCAATTTTTTTTTAAGCTTCAGTGTAATAGATATGAGAAACTTTTGATAAGAACGACATTTACTATTGATCTTTAATATTTTCATTATATTATTTTCAATTCTAACACCGCTGATATATTATCAATGGTCATTACACAGGAACCAAGCATGCGTTTGCTGCCAATACAAGTACAGTAGTACTCCTGTAATGCTTCTCTTCCAGAACGATTATTATTTATTAATAAGTACACATATCTAGTTGAGTAGTATAGTAAAGAAAAGCCAAAGTCATCAAACAAATTCAAAAACATAAATAAAACATTCACGATGCGCGGGAACAACAACAAAGCGAATGATGATATTAAACAAATTCAATGTCAAAATAGTTTTGCCAATATGCTTCAGAAAACTGATAGCTTAAAAACTAAATCGATTAATCGATATCACACGTACAAAAATATTACGATGGTTTAAAGAGTTGTTATTACTGGATACTAGCTGCAGAATTTCTCTGGAATAAAAAGTAGCCTATATCACTCCCCAGCCGTAAACTATCTCTATGTAGTATTCCTATGCATGAATCCGTCTAGGTAGGTACCACCTCAGGGCCAGTTATTCTGCCGTGAAGCAGTAATGTGCAAGCATTACTGTGTTTCGGTTTGAAGGGCACTGTGATCTAGCTTAATCACTGGGCATTTGAGACTTAAGAACTGATATCTCCGAGTGACGGGCGCAGTGTGGTTTCACACAGAAATACTGGGTGACACAACATTTGTTGTGGGCGGACGTTACACTTACCATTAGGTGAACGTTCTGCTCGTTTCGTCACTTTATACAATAAAAAAAATCACCTTTATCCATTGCGCCATTGATGCAAACATAAATGTAGGGCAAACTAATAAACCAACATACCAACAAATCCACTTCGGCGTATTTTTTCCATTTCAGTATTATTCCATATTAAGTAGGATAATAGGATTAATATGAAGGGATAGTAATAATAAGTTACTTACTTATTTTCCCTTATAAAGGATTTGAAAAATAAAAACAAGACAGGGATCCATTATTTATTTATTACATGAAATTAAATTAATGAATAAAATTTAAGTATCCTGTCGGGCATGAATATACGAGAGAGGCAGACATTTTTCTGAATAATTTTTATAAATATTCTTCAAAGTCATAATATTTTTTTCTAAAAGAATCGCTCTTATTTGTATTTAAATATGTGAATACTTAAATCAATTTTTATTATTTTATCCTCGGTAAATCTTGTAACATAATTTGTAGTGTAATGTTTATCAGCAGGTGATTCCCATTTTAATATATAATTGGTAATAAATTCTTGGCGGACTTACATAACATATTTTTTTATCTAACTGAATGCACATTTCATTACATTCATAAAAGTCTTATTGTGGTGTTCACAAGTAGGCCTAGAATGGACTTCCTCTCAATAAAAAAACAACTATCACACAAAGCTTTTGAAAAATGTTCACTACTGAATTCAGAAAATTTTTCACTGCTTAGACTATAGTTAAAAACAAAAATTACAACGAAAAATTTAAGAGTCATATACCCGGTAATTACACCAACTCTCAGTGCCTTTGACACAAACAGTAATGTTTGCTACATTATTACTACATTTTCCAAAATTAAACTTTCCAAATCAAGTGGACCATCACAGTAGGTTCATAGTGAGAACATTTATATATATTTTAAAGAAGAGTAAGCCAGTTAATAGAACACCATTAGATATTAAAAAAAAATCGAAACTTACAGCGTGGGAGGGAGAGAGTAAAATAGTTAACGACAAATAAATTGTAGAATAGAAGAACTAGAACAGAAGAACTAATAGTAGAATAGAGAATAACCTACCTTATTCATCATTTTCAGTATCTTTGCTCTAATCATGACAGAAACCTTCGTTCATCCAACAATCTTTTACTTCAGTGTCCGTCTGGTAGCTCTTCCCTGGTCCGTCGATCATTCTCTGTACAATCTGTTCTTCTTTGGAACGCTCTCCCTATCAAAATCAGGAGAGCAAGTAATTGTTACTTATTCAAAATTAAAGTTCGTGAGCACTTTCTAAGTAAATTGGCAGAACCATCGCAGAAATAGTTGTTTAATATTACATAATTACTTATATATTATACATCTTATATGTACTTATGTATATATTTTGTATTTTATTTATCTATATATTAGTTCAAATTTATTTATTTAATGTTGTTCGCTGTTATGTTTCCATTTCTAAAAAGTCTATGTTTCAGTGTCGCGGGCGTGTTTAGTATATATTATGTATTTATTTCAATTTTTTCCCCTTTATACTTACTTCTTACAACACCTACCTCATTCTGTATCTGCATCGCCCTTTGGTAGACTGGTAGAGAATGCCTCAGGCATTAAGTCCGCCTATATACTTGAGTGTATATGAAGTTAAATAAATAAATTAAAAACAAATAAATAACTGTAACTTTTAAAAAACGAATAAAAATCACTTTTTCACCAATTTTCATACAGTTTTCGACCGTTATTGCATTTGTAAGTCAAATGGTAAGTTGCCTTCGAAGATGTACAGTTTGAGAGGGTATCAAATTTGTGATTAATAATTGCTTCATTATGTCATTTTGAATTGTGTGACTAAATTTCAGTGTTATTTACTGCCGCGAGCCAGAAGATCTAATCTTTCACATAGAAGCCGTAATGCAGTTAGATTTCGTAATATTGAGAATCAATCCACTGCAGATTAAAATTACAATACTCCACGTTGCAATGCGCCTTGAATGTTTTGGAAAGAAATGGCGAATACAAAACAATCAAAGTGTTGTCGAACACAAAATCGTTTCCTTTCTCTTTCGTTGTGATAGTTCTACCTTTATCACCGTGCATGGTCGATGGCAAGTGTTCCAAGCGCTATACACGAAATTTGATGGCACACATTAACCGAGTAAGGAACCGAGCGGCTTTCGTTTTCGGTCGATTACACACGCTACTTAATAAAAGTAGAAAAATGTTCTTGCGTAACAAATTGACACTTTGCAAAGCCTGTATTCGGCCAATTATGACATTCGCAGCCCCGTATTTGCGCATGCCTCCTCGCGTCAAATTTACCGACTTTAGGTAATACAAAATCTATTTATGCGCAAAGCCGAAGCACCATGCTTCCTGTGTAATATAAAGTTTCACATTGATTTCGGACTTCCTACCATAGCCCAATATCTAAAGTTGGCTTCCCGCCGATTCTTCGACTCTGCCGCCACGCACCCAAACCCACTAAGTGTACCCCAAACCCACCCAGTAAGTAAGTGCCGCTACATATAACCCACTCACGTTACACAAAAACTCGAATCGCGGAAAAAGGAGACCGAGGCGTGTCACACCGAGATACTGATGACACGACCACTATGACTCTAGAGGTCGACATACACACACACACACAACACAATCAAGATCATACCGTCCCGCCGTCGGCGAGGGCGTATCAGACAAATTTATTTGCGATACCGCCGCATCACAGACCGGTTTTCACCTACTAACAGTATTGTCATGATTTGAAGCATCGCTGGAGTTTCTTGCGCCATTTCCTCTCCAGAGCCACCCTTGCGCACCCTTGATCCAGTTACTCTCGCGCACAGAATGACAGTCCAAGCCGAGGTCCCTTCTCGGGGCCCCTGCGCTGGTCGTCCATAAATAAAGGTTTCGGCTAAGCGCCTTCAGCGCTGTGCTACCTTTCAATCCTGGCGAAGCTGTGAAAGCCTTCGGACGATCAGTAATCATCAGCCATAGAAAAAATTGGTTGTCTGTAAAGTCGGTTTACGGACGATAGTTTTACGTGATAACGTCATAAAGAAACATTGATAAAAATTACATACTTTTATGGATTGAATTGAATTATTATCACTGAATAATCATTATTTTGTATAATACAAAAAAGGAGTTAATAGAAAATATTTTTTTTTAGATAAATTAACATTTATTTATACTCGTAAATCCAACTTTTTTTTATTTAAATTATACAGATTAATTATAAGTAAAAATGTGCTATTAACAACAAGCCAACGCTTGGGCCGATCGTGCGTCTCTATCGCTTGTTGCGCGCTGTCGCTTGCACGCACAGGCTCAGGCGGAACGCTTTTTCGTGTGCGCTGTCGGTGTTCATCAATTTATAATACGTTATCTTGTCAAAAAAATTCAAAGTATGAAACAAAAAAATATTCTTGTCTTACATTCTTATAGTTCGTACTAAACAATATTTATCATCTAATTAGCAGAAAACTTACACATACGTTTTAATTATATTCATGTGATCTTCAGGGGATAGCCGAGGTCGTATGCCACCTTATCCTAGAGGTTTTTTACACAACAATTTATTTTATAGTATTACAGTACATTACAACAGACATCATCATCATCATTTCAGCCTATCATATTGTCCACAGTTGAACATAGGCCTCCCCCATAGATTGCCACAAAAGTTATTAGCTCTCATTTTGAGGGGATTTTGCCACAGTCGCCTGGAAGGCGGTTTATATGGGCGGCAAACAGTTATAACAGTAGTAAGCAAGTTCCAATCTTATTTTTATTTAAATTGTTTTGGGGTTTTATTTTCTAAGAATGTATATACAGTACCGCCTTCAAGTTATTTAGTTTACTTATCATATATAATATGAAAGACTCCTTAATCTTTGTAATGACTCTAGAGATCGGGAGTCGTGAGATTTTTCGTTTTATATAAATACATATAAACACACACACATGTATATATATATATATGTGTGTGTATGTGTGTGTGTGTGTGTGTGTGTGTGTGTGTGTGTATATATATGTATATTAAATGTTCTCATTAAGCCCTTTCATTTGATACCCTACACAGCACCTTTAAAAAAACATAAGTTTATCTCCTCTAGAGAGCGCCGTAATGAATAGTTTACAAGTTATAAAGGAACAGATGAACATACTCGTACATACATGCCCACATACATATATACCTACCATACATACCATACCATAGTCAAAATCATAACCCACGTTTTTCCTTCGCTGTAGTTGGGTAAAACAAACTTGTGGGTAGTCAAAAATAAAATGTGTTGATAATTTTAATCTGTGACTTGATAAAATCTAAAAATAACGGTCTTATTCATAAAAAATATAGAAGGTTTATAGCCTTGTACACAGATATTACTAATTTTTGACATAAATTTGCAGCTCAATATATACAAATTTCACACCTCAGCCCATCACCAGTCCACACTTTGTGGCTCTAATTTTGGAGAGGTTTTGCCATAGTTGCCTCGCTTGGCAGGCGGGTTGGCAACCGCAGTTAAGTTATTCATATGTTCCAGGAAGATGCTGCTGCCCATCTCTTGATTCTCAGTTTCCCTTTGTAAACTTTTACGTCACCCACGGGATGAGATGGGGTAGTAGATTCTCTTAGGACGCCACCACACCAATTTAAAGATGTTTAAGCTATGTAGATATGTAATTTGAATAGGACGACAACATAACCTTGTTGAAGTATCCCATAGCGGACTTTTATAACACGTCTAGTAAGCCTAATTAGCTTTGTAATTATTCAGTGTTATAAATCTGGCGGATATCTCAGACAGGGGACCAAATTTTATTAGACAACTTGGCCGACTGGCTTCCCTCGAGGCCGATAACCGTGGTAGCTCAGGGGCTAGGCGTTGTCTTTAAATTGCATAGTACGCGAGTGACTTGAGTTCGATTCCCGATACCGGTACCACTAAAATTGATAATTGCAATTTTAAGTGCTGATTTACCACGTGCCCTGCGATGAAGGAAAACATCGTGAGTAAACCTGAAGGTCTGAGAAATAAAAAAATATTTCGAAGACATGTGCAGTCCGCTAACCCGCATAGGAGCAGCGTGGCGGATTCTTCCCAGCTCCAAAACCCTCTCAGAAATGAGAGGGGGCCTGTGCTCAGCAGTGGGACATTTATAGGCTGAAACTTTACTTTTTTTTTATAAATCTAAAATAAGTATTTCTTTATGAATACGACCATTAATCTATAAGGAAAACGAGTTTTGTAGGTGCAAGTGAATAAAATATATTAATTTCACTAAAGGGACTTTTTATTTCCATCATCATCATCATCATTTCAGCCTATCTTAGACCACTGTTGAACATAGGCCTCCCCCATAGATTGCCACAAAGCACGGTCTTGAGCCACCTGCATCCATCGACTTCCCGCAAAATCGCGCAGGTCGTCGCTCAATCTAGTCGGGGGGGCGCCCTACACTGCGTTTGCCGGTACGAGGTTGCCACTTTAGAACCTTTCTTCTCCATCGGTTATCGGTTCTACGGGCTATATGGCCGGCCCATTGCCACTTCAGCTTGCTAATCCTTAGGGCTATGTCGGTTACTTTAGTTCTGCTGCGGATATCATCGTTACGGATTTTATCACGCAGAGAAACTCCGAGCATAGCTCTTTCCATAGCTCGCTGAGTGACTCTGAGCTTCCTCAAGCGGCCCGCAGTGAAGGACCACGTCTCGGTTCCGTATGTCATCACTGGCAACACGCACTGGTTGTAAACATTGCGTTTGAGACATTGAAATATACTCGACGAGAAGATGTAACGTATTTAAATGAAACTAAGTTTACGGATTTTATCGCGTTTAATTTATTACTATTTATAACCCGACGTTTCGAGTGCTTTACAGCACTCATGGTCACGGGAGGACTGAGGTGACACAGTTAGCTCTTTCTGCGTAGATCGGACCCAAAAATAATAATTAAAAGCTGAAGGTACCCCAGGTTAACTATGACATCAGGACATCTGTCAGTGTCCATCAGGACTGTGTAGTGTTCGCGTAAATATAAGAAATCAAGATGTGACGTAGTTTACCGAACACTGCCCAGCCGAGTTGGATCCGTCGATTGACCTCTTGGTCGAAGTTGGACCTACCTAGTCGGACAATCTGTCCTAGGTATACATATTCATCAACAACTTCGAGCGTGGTGTTCCCAACAACAACCGGTATAGGTATGACATGGACGTTAGACATGATCTTCGTCTTGTCCATGTTCATCTTAAGACCTACCCGTTGGGAGACACTATTGAGGTCATTGAGCATAGTGCCAAGCTCCTCCAGCGATTCTGCCATTATGACTATGTCGTCGGCAAATCGAAGGTGAATGATGTATTCGCCATTGATGTTAATGCCGTATCCTTTCCAGTTCAGTAGCTTGAAGACATCTTCCAATGCAGCGGTGAAGAGTTTCGGGGATATAACATCATCCTGTCTTACACCTTTCTGCAATTGGATCGGTTTCGTACTCTGGTTCTGTACTCGGATAGCCATCGCAGCCTTATTGTACAAACACTGCAGCACTTCGATATACCGACAGTCAATTCGGCACCGCTGAAGTGACTGTACCACCGCCCAAGTTTCGACGGAATCAAAGGCTTTTTCATAGTCCACATACGCCAGACATAGCGGGAGATTGTACTCTTCGGTCTTTTGTACAATTTGGCGAAGGGTATGTATGTGGTCTATGGTACTAAAGCCTTTTCGGAATCCGGCTTGTTCGGGAGGCTGGAAGTCGTCGAGTCTGCTTGCGAGACGATTCGTAATGACTCTCGAAAACAGCACATAGACGCGGTTCAGAAGCGATATCGGTCTATAGTTCTTCAAGAGGGCGTTATCACCCTTCTTGAAGAAAAGGACAACCACGCTTCTGCTCCACGCTTCCGGCGTAGCGCCGCCGTGGATGACGGAATTAAATCTCCTCTGAAGGACTAAAAGTACCGGTTTTCCACCCGAGCGCTTTGCCATTCTTGAGCTGTTTGAGAGCCATAGTAATCTCGCTCAGACTGACGTCCGGGATATCGTCGGAATAGTGTCGGACGAGTTTGGCTCTTGGGTCGTAACTCACACTTGTATGTGGCTCCAACGACGATGTTTACAGCTGCCCATAGAATCTCTCGATCTCACTCATAATCTCTGGTCCAGCGGAAATGACGCTACCGCTCTCGGTCCTCAACTTTGTCAGTTGGCTCTTCCCGGCAGACAGATCCCTGGCAAAGACCTTGGAGCCTTAGTTTCGCTCTATTGCTTCTTCAATACGAAGTGTATTGAAGTTGCGTAGGTCTCGCCGCATACATTGGGAGATCTGTCTGTTAAGTTGCCGATATACTGGCCTCCATGAGACTGAGAGTGTGATCGGAGAGCTTCTGGATCTTCTTTTTGCGGCGGGTCTTGCAAAACTTTGCCCCCACCGCCTGGACAGTTTCCACGAGCCTCTCGTTTAAATCGTCCACTGTAACGCAATCATCTAGGCACTGAAAGCGATTATGCAATTCGAGCTGGTAGCTCTCGGGATTTTGGATAAGAGCACGTGGTGGGCGGAGTGTAGACTTCACCAGACGAGACCTCCCCAGATTTACGTTCAAATTCAATGTGCCTCTTAGCATTCGGTGATCACTGCCGGTTTTCACCCTGGCGATCACAGAGACATCATTGAACAGCTGTCGTTCGGTCGTCATGATGAAGTCGATCTCATTTTTAGTGGAACCGTCCGGGCTCATCCAGGTCCACTTTCTGTGGGGCCGCTTTTGGAAAAAGGAGTTCATTATAAAGAGTCCCTCCTTCTCCATAAAGTCGGCCATCGGTTGGCCCCTTTAGTTCCGGTGCCCTATTCCAAATTGCCCCACTACCAGCTCATCGTCTTTTTTCATGCCCAGCTTTGCGTTAAAATCTCCCATCAACACCGTGTAGTGAGTTTTGGAGGAATGTATGGCTTTTGAGATATCCTCATACATTACCTCCACTTCATCATCAGGGTGTGCCGAGGTAGGTGCGTATACCTGTATGACCTTCAGCGAATACCGTTTGGTTATTCTGAGTATAAGGTACGCAACCCTAGTCGACACACTCCCGATCTTGACAACGTTGTTAATGAGGGACTTGTGGACGATAAACCCGACACCTCCTTGGGACAGATGGTCGCCCTCCCGGTGGTAGAACAAGTTACCGGATTTGAGGATTATCGTGTCCTCCCCCTGTCTTCGGACTTCAGATAACCCTATAACATTCTATCGTAACTTGTTCACCTCTTCTTCCAACTCCAGGATCCTCTCGTCGGTCCTCAGCGTGCGTGCGTTGTATGTTGCCAGGTCCAGTCGTCGTGGGTGGTAGCAAGATCTCCTCCTCCGGAGATTCTTCGCACGCCCTGCCCCGCCGTTACCATGACTGCTACCGTAGCCAGGACTAGCGGGGCCGCCGGAGACTAGGGGCCGTTCCATTGTAGCTCTCATTGGTGGGGATTTTGCCATAGTTGCCACGCTTGGCAGGCGGGTTGGCAACCGCAGTTTGTTTGTTTTGATGTTCCAGGAAGACGCTGCTGCCCATCTCCTGGTTTTAAATTTCCCTCTGTCGACTTTTAAGACACCCACGGGACGAGATGGGGTGGCAGATTCTCTTATGCCGCTACCACACAGCATACTTACTTTTTGCTTTTTATTATTTTATTTTGTTTCAATTTTTCAAATCGGATTAGTATTTCCTGAGATTAGCCCGTTCAAACTTTCTCTCTAGCTTCATTATCTTAGTGAGATTATAATTTAATTGAATAAACTTAGCCTTCATTTCTATACGGTAAAAATGTTATTTTAACGTTAAAAAAGCAAAACAGCGTTTTGTTCACAAGTTTTAAGCTCGTTAGAGTGGTAGTTACTAAAAATGTTAATAGCTATCGACTAGCGAACTTCAATGTTTAAAGGTCTTTATTAAGCTTATTATTTTTAACTAAAATTATTTATTACTTTAGCTTCTTTATTATAGGGTAATAGTAATAAAACATCGTTTCTCATTTTTACCTAATAAAGGTTATAACATTGTCTTAGAACTAAAAGCTTTCTGAGTGCCAATTAATGGCCAACAGTGAGTCACTCAATAATGTTATTAGTGAAACAGTACCCGTTAAGTTGTTATTTATTGTAAAAATTCAACGAAAATATTTTGAATACATATTTCATTCTATTGAAGTGCATTTCAAATGCAATTAAAGAACGCTTCCTGCCAGTTCTACTCTTTTAAAAAAATCTTTTAAAACTAATCAAGGATGATGCTAATGTCTATATTTAATTTTCATAACAGTATCAAACCAAGGTCGTTTATAATATATTTTTTTTATAGAAGAGGGGGCAAACGAGCAAGCGGCTCACCTGATGTTAAGTGATCGCCGCCGCCCATGAACATCCGCAACACCAGTAGAGTCGCGGGTGCGTTGCCGGCCTTTGAGAAATGAATAGGCTCTTTTCTTGAAGGTCCCTAAGTCATATCGGTCCGAAAAAACCGCTGGTGGCAACAAGTTCCACAAAGTGGTCGTGCGTGGAATAAAATTCCTCGAAAAGCGCACAGTGGTGGAATGCCACCCATCGAGGTGATATGGATGGAATTTGGTGCTTTACCGCGATGTACGATGGCGAAATTTAGCGGCTGGTATGATTCCGAACAATTCCTCGGAACACTCCTCAAAGTATAAACGATAAAAAACGCAAAGAGACGCAACGCCTCTTCGCAAGGTCAGTGGATCAAGCAAATCGGAAAAAACCTGGTCATCGACGATTCGAGCCGCTCTTCGCTGGATGCGGTCAAATGAAAGGAGTTGGCACTAGGGTGCCCCCGCCAAGAGATGAGAACAATATTCCATGTGTGACCGAACTTGAGCCTTGTAAAGTATCAAGCGGTGGGCCGGCATGAAATATTGTCCAGCTCTACTGAGCACTGAGCAGCCAATTTGGCCATTTCTTTCAAATGACTACGGAACTGAATGTCACACGACGCCAAGGATTCCGATACTACCTGAGGCAACAAGGGAAGTGCTTTCAAAATGAAGACACGACGAAGGGTTTCTTTTTAGCGGTAAACGCGCAAACTTGTGTCTTCTTGGGGTTAAAATGGACTAAGTTTAGTCTGCCCCAGTCCCAGATTTTGTCTAGCAAATTCTCGACTTCAGACAGAAGTTTGTTCCGGTACTCGTCGACGTTCCTGAGATGTGTATCATTGATATGCAGAAGAAACAGAGTTGGGGATAGCCGCAGCCTTGTGGAACACCAGCATTCACAGGTTTAGAGTCCGAGCATGCACCGTCGACTACAGCCTTGATGCTCCGGTCTGTGAGAAAACTGGTGATCCATTTGCATAATTTCTCAGGAAGCCCAAAGGAAGGAAGCTTCGGGGGGAGCACTTTATGCCAAACCTGATCAAAAATATTTTAATTTCCTTTTGTTGCATAATCAAAGCCATTAAATACTTTGTTGTGTTTCGTTTTAAAGGGACTGTACCTTACAGCACCATGAGTCTTAGAAACTGATTGACATGGAGAAGAGGTACGGAGTGCGATGCGCCACACAGAACGGTGACACCGCACTGTTATGTACATGCGTGACATTTACCATTACGTGAAGGACTTGCTCATCTCGTCACTTAATTCCATTAACAAAATAATAAGGACTTTAAAAATGTCTATACTTAATTCAGTTATTTAACACTGAAACGTGAGTTTCAACGATTGTGCTTTAAAATTAAAAATATTCCTGATTCCCAAAAATTTGTGACTTGTTTTTAATTACTGCTCATTAGTAAATAACGAGCTGTGCTCGTGACTTTGTTAGCATTATTTTTATAACTCAAGAACCTTTTGTGATATTATAATCAACAAGATTAAGTTGATCCAATGAACACAGTCTAATCATAAACTGAACGTAAATGGCTTCAGAAGTTTACAACAACATGCATGTAAAAAAATTAAAAGTCACTGTGGAGCAAAAATGTCGACATAAAACTTAGAGCCATCAACTGCGCAGGAGATATTATAGTGCCACAAAGTTACGCGCAAACACAGAGACACTCACTCGTCCTAGCCTACCCGCGCCCGATGTAACGCTGATGCGATAAGATCGGAGGTAGGCTAGGATGCAGTATCAGAAACACGGGGACAATCACAACACAACCAGAACCGAAAACCAACAATTTGTATTTTATCACAAATGTTGGCTCCGGCTAGGATTGGAACCCAGGACCCGCGATGTAGAAGTCAAGTACTCTGACGTTGCTCCTGGAGTCGAATTTTGTTATGCCAAAAAAAAAAATTCTGCAATATACAAATTCTATTGGGTCTGTAATTCGAGAATGAATTTAGTTTAATTACTCTGTTTGACATAAGCGTTATATCGGATACGGTAAGGACGAAGAAGGGAAAACCGAGGCTACAGAACTAGTGTGTGCCTCTTTCCTTACAAATCCAAAACTGTAGACGACAAACCTAAAAAGTCTATACTCTGTATATGGTTTTATGTCTATTAAATATCGTAGTTATGAAAAAACTATTATCACAAAATTCTTTTAAAAAGTTTAAAAGCAGAATTGTAGAAGAAATACATGAATCAAATTCACATGCTCTCTTAAATGCTTCTGCTTGCGGCGGCGTCGTTATGCGGGCCGTCCAATTCGCTTGAATATGGTCGAGGAGGGCGATGTTTGCCACATGCGTCATACTTGTGAACTGTTAGTGGAGGCTGGTCTGCTCGAGTTTGCAATGCATTTATTCATTTTTTATTGAATCTTGTCCAACAATTTGTCATGGAGCGTGCTTTGGTTTTCTTTAAGACTATTCTTTGTAAATTTATTAATAATGTACTTTTGACTAAGATAAAAAATAACGATAAAGAGTTTACTCTACTTCTGAAACGGTGGTACATTGTAAAAAAAATGACGTTTGACAAACGATGTTTATATTTCTTACGTTAAAGAATAAATAATTTTCATTTCATATCTGTTCATCTTAGTCAATACAATAGGAAGACAATTAGAGGATACAGTAATTTTGTTTCTGTTTTTTTTTTCAGCTGTTCATTGCCGTTTAATATTTTTCTTAACTTACATCATTTATTAACCTCCGAATAGGGGGTTCTTGACGTGGCGGGGCCGCACTGTTGAGTCAAGGACCAGATTCGCTGCAGGAGACGAGGAGGTGTTCCTGAGAGTTCCTGGTCCCCGTGACCTCCTCGTAGCAGACTCGGCGGCCGTAACACACACAAAAAGAGGCCGTCATGGAAGATCCGGCAATTGCTTCCTCGGCGAGGTTTCCTCACGATATGTTATTCTATAAAAAGAAAGAAGAAAAGACAAAAAGGCTTGTTCCTTTAAAAAAATATATATTATTAATTAAAAATGAACGAAAATTTGACAAGAGTCCATTCTGAATAAGTTTTCAATACAAACTGTTCAACTGAACCAAGTCTCTAGGCTCTAGCCCTCTAACAAGGGGGGTTACTGAAGAAAGTGATATAACATACATTTAAGGGACAGATGGCGGAATAACCATTTCGCCGATGCGCGACCACCGTAGACAGCGGCGCGCAATAGTCAACAATAACAGCGCGTACATTCACCCGCGTTCCATGGCGGTTCTTACCGCCCAGAGCTACCGACGCATACGTCGATTTTCCGAACGGAGGTCCGAATCTTCCCTCGGACGGTCATTAGATCAATTATTTTTATATAAGAAAAAAAGCTATGCGATGAAGCTGTTAAAGCCAAAAGGTCACCGAAATTATAATATGTCACTATTTCGAAAAAATAAATAAATGTTAGACCGAAAATACACAGACATGGTCTGTTACAGCAATCACCAATCGGCTTGCCCACCGTGGTAATTAGAGCAAACACTTTGTGCGTGGAATAGACCTTTGTCCCCACAGTGTACTATTTCAGATTTTCAACTCAAACTCAGATTGCACGAGTCTTGTGAAATTGAATGAGTTTTTATGTTTACGTCTAGATTAGAGTTTACGTCATACAGTATTTTACCAAAATGATTATGACTACTAATGACGGTTCTAATGCAGTTAGCGGGCGCTGAGACATCGTTAAAATTTAATGAAATTGATGGCATCCGGCTGCTACCACAACGTATTTAAAAAATAAACATGTTATTTTTGTACACGCAAAATACACACTAGTTACCTTGACATATTTATTTGTGTAATTTTGGAGCAAGGTTTTGTAACATATTTACACGCAAATCCGTTTTTGGTTCCGTTAATATGCATAATGTATATTATAAATACATTAATCTTTTGTAAGTTGCAATATTTCAACTACGTGTCCACGGGCTGAGCCTCAACCTATGTACGGTAAAAAAGTTCCAACTCTATTTACCCTTCCTTAGGAGAAAAAGCACGCTGAGAAGAGCTTCTTTTGTCGGGAATTTAGCAATTCATCAGTTAGTTTGTCATCGCAAGTCTCGTACGGGTGCAGAAGATAGATGCCCGATATACCACCAGCAACGAATCTGGCTTTCTGCACGAATACAGGTTGTCCGTACAATACCTTAGTCGCTTCTTACGACACCTCGGTAGGAAAGAGGTAGGTGCTTATATCCTACTGAACACCTATCGGCACATATTTAATTATATAAACACATTGGGCATTGATCCATTTTAGTAAGGATAACAGTGCCCAATCTTAAATACAATGTAACTACTTTAATGTAACTATTACACCCAAATAACTGTCTGCAATCCGACTTCCATACAAAATGTAACAAAAACGCTAGTCATCAAGTGATTATCCCAACCTTAAATACACCTTTTACAGAACATTAGCCAATTTTAGTCAAAAACTTTATTAACGACCAACAGAAACTGAGAAAACTGGAAAAAGATAGCATAAAACTTTTTTCATCATCATGTACTGGAATGTCTTGAAACTATTACGAAAAACCGAAAACTACACGAGATATATCCTTAAAGGTAAAATTTAAAAAAGATAAAAGTAGGTTAACCACAGAAACAAAACCCTATATTACTAAAAGTAATGAAAATAATAAGGCGGCAACGCACACGATACATACACACCGTCACGATAATAACGTCAAACACATTCACAAATAACTTGTATTTAAATAGAAACTAACAAAACTGCACTCCCGTTATAAATACTTACTAATAAAGTAACACTGCAAAACTTTGCTAGAACCGAGAAATAATAGTAGACCGTAATAATCTTAGCAATATACTTATCATACTCTTTAAATCCATGAAGACCTTGCAGCCAATAGAAATTAACGTTACTAACTTTTAATTTATTATAAAGAAAAAATCTTTCAAAGTAAGAAAATTAAGAGTAGAAAACTACTACTAGTAATTACTAAGTATTTAATATGAAATGATTTGATAATTATTAAGTTTTATGTAAGCAACAATAATTAATAATAACACTTAGATAACTATTTTTTGTGGTAAACTTGTATTGACTGAAATGAGAATAGATGTAACTTGTTATTAATAATAGTTTAAGATTATCTTAATTATAACACTTAAACAATTTGTAAACATTGCAAGACTATTTTAAGAATAGTTATAATTTCATGTTAATTCGTTAAATAAGAAATTGAAAGTAGCCGAATTATCGTTAATTTCATCTGAGACGCCAGTCTCACTGCGTTAATGAAGCTGGAGGAGCTTGTAACTATGACAACGCTAATCTCTAAGAAATACTAATTGAAAATGTATTTTAAAGCTTTAGTTATCGTATATATTCAGGAAGATTATCCATACTAATATTATAAATGAGAAATTAACTCTCTCTGTCCCTCTGTCTCTTTGTACATTTTCAATGTTAAACCTACGAGTATGAACCGATCTTAACGAAATTTGCCACAAAGATAGCTTGTATCCTGGAAGCGGACATAGGATACTTATCTCGCAAAATCGTATATATGCCCCCCGAGATAGTTGAAAAACCTATATCTACGGGGACAACGTCGTGGGAATCAGCTAGTGGGATATAAAACTATAGTCTACGACCAGGTATATGCACAGTGATGTGAGTGGAACCGCAGCGCATAGCTAGTATACACATAAAGTTAACCACCGAAGTAACAGATATTCTGCCGTGAAGCAGTAGTGTGCAAACATTACTGGGTTTAGGTTTGAAGGACACTGATAGCTAAGGTATTTACAGGACATATGCAAGTTTAATTACGGTTATTAAGACGTTAGTTGGTTTAGTAAGCTGTACCAGTAAGCTGAAAAGTTATGTGTCAAAAAATTGTTACGTGTTAGATACTATGCTAAAAGGTTACCTTGCTCGAGGAAGGCCGGTTTATTCCCATAATATCAGCATAACGCTGCTGCATTTCATACAATAAGTGACGGGAATCATAGATCAAACTAGTAGCATTCCATCACGGTCCTCATAAATGTCGACGCGTCTGCATCTAGATCCTTCACCAAGGACAACGACCATCTTCATTTTCATCTTATCAGCCTATTACTAGTCCACTGCTGAACATAGGCCTCTCCCATATATTGCCACAACAGTTGGTAGCTCTCATTCTGGGGAGATTTTGCCATAGTTGCCACTCTTGGCAGGCGATTTGGCAACCGCAGTTTATTTATTCAGATGTACCAGGAATATGCGGTTGCCCATCTTCTGGTTTTCATTCTCCCTCTGTCGACTTTTACGACACCCATGGTTATCCCATCATGGAGTGAGATTCTCTTAGGCTGCCAACACACGGCGTACGCCACTTACCATTGCTTTTACTAAATATAAAAATGTCAATATGGTATGAAAGCAAACCTATATTTACTGGTGGTAGGATTCCTATGCAGAAATCCGTCTAGGTAGGTACCACCCCAGGGCCAGTTATTCTGCCGTGAAGCAGGAGTGTGCAAACATTACTGTGTTTCGGTCTGAAGGGCACTGTGAGCTAGCTTAATCACTGAGCATATGAGACTTAAGAACTGATGTCTCAAGGTGACGGCCCCAGTGTGGTGCTACCCAGAAATATTCTGAGTAACAAAGGATCTGTTATGGTCAGACGTTGCACTTACCATCAGGTGAACGTTTTCCTCGTCTCGTTACTTTATCAAATTAAAAAAAAACAATTATTTGAATCCTGACTGTAAATTGTATTCTTAGGAAGTCGTGTGTTCTCAAAGCAAGTATGTGACTTCATTATGGTAATTTATACTCGTACCAAATATTTAAATAAATAACAAGGTATGAAAAAAATAAACTATGTAAATTTAACATTATAGTAACTAAGTAAGAACAAAGGCAAAAAGTTTACAGGTTCGGTCAGACAGCGGGAGGGGCGGGACGGCGACGCGACCCTGACGAGACTGCGACGCGATGTGGATGGTCACACTGGAGGCGTGGTGGTCGCTTCAGCGTCCCGCCGGCTGTCCCGTCGCTCTGAGCGTGATTTTTCGAGCATTTATTTGTATTGATTCCCAAATCGTCGATTTTAGACCAGCATTTTTATATTGCAGGTGGTCATAAAAAAAAAGGTGGGTTCCAACAATTCAATGAGCTTTTCCACTTTTTCATTGTCAATTTTTGTAATTAAATACAAAGCTATCGTCCCATCAGGCGTGACGTGCTCCGTCCCGCTCTCTGTTTGACTACTACAATGAATAGTCGTAGACACAACGCGCCGCGCTCCTGTTGTATTCCTGGCGGGCGCGACGGCGACGTGACCCGCCCGCCGAGCGCGACGGTGCAGTGTGACATCTTCTATATAAATTAGTACATTACAACTACTCACATCGCGCCAGCGTAGCTTCGCCGTGCCGCCCCGCCCGCTGTCTGAACGAACTATAACTTATTTAATACTTGGAATTTAACGTAACAACCGCGTGGCTATAATCGTCATAGCTTTTACCAATACTGTAACAATAATTTACAAACCTTTAATAATGTATGATTGAGCTATTTAGTTATTTATTTTAGTAATATCACACTTGTATAAGTAATAAAATAATAATGGCCGTCTACGTAGATTCCACTGCACGGTGTAGAAGATCACCTTCCATAAAATAAAGTGTCTAAAAGAGTTATCCGCTATGCTGCTGTACAATAGGCTGGTGGATTTTATATACTTTTGAATAATATAATTATTTGGCATGCAGCCTCCTCACATGCATTTTCGCCCAGATGTCGTAGACGTAACAGCTACTTAACATGTACATGTTGCAAACACTGTCATTCAGTTTTTTCATTGAATTTGAAGAAAATGAAGCCCCAATAAATAAAATTTTTAAAAAGTATGAAGTTTAATGTTCTTAATAAGGTCATTCTCAAAGCTGTCAAGTTTCGTTTGTAAGTTCGTGAGGTAATTTGTATAAGAAAGATTAGGCACAGTAAGCACAAAAATCAAAAATTCTATTATAAAATAAACGTTGGTGGACATACTCGTATCTGATGTAATACTTATGAGATGAAATATAATGAACCTTAGAAAAACGCAGCCAATCACAATAATTAATATCCAGAAAAAGAGTACTATTTTTTTTCTGTCATCCACATGATATGGTTGTTCACCATTACCTGAGTGAAGTTTTAAAAAGCTTAATGGTTTTTAGTAATCTGAATGAGTACAGATACACGATTTATATTAAATTAATACTGAATTTACTGTCATCGATTTAATTAAACTAGATTTACGGATTTCCATTAATAGTTAAATACAGAGCGATAAAATCCGTAAATCCAGTGTTACTCGTATTAAATGTGTAGTATTCGCGTAAATATAAGAAATCATTACTTACATGGCTTATACAAATAGCGAAGAGTCGGCCACAGAGCTCCGCTGCCGTTGGGAAAAGGACTACCCCCATTAGATCAATGACGATCTCACAATGTCTGCCAAGAATTTTCATCAACTATATGTGGCTCAGGACCATACGTAATTTTAAAGGAACTCTATGACTTAGGACTGTTGACGGGCAATAGTTGATTTTTTTTCTTACCTTTATTGCTCTAATTCATCGTTTCAATCTATCACAAGTCCACTGCTGAACGTAGGCGTCCCCCACAGATTGCCACAATAGTTTGTAGCTCTCATTTTGGAGGGATTTTGCCATAGTTGCCACTCTTGGCTGGCGGGTTGGCAACCGCAGTTTATTTATTCAGATGTTCCAGGAAGATGCTTCTGCCCATCTCTTGATTTTTATTTTCCGTCTATCGACTTTTACGACACCCACGCGATGTGATGGGGTGGTAGATTCTCTTAGGCCGCCATCACACGGTTAGGTTAGTATTAGAGGTAGTAGAAAAAAGTGACGAGACTTGCATATCGTTCACCTGATGGTAAGTGCAACGCCAACGGACAAAAATGCTGTGTCACCTAAAACATTTCTGTGTGTTACTACACTGCGATCGTCACCCTGTTTATTCAGCAAGATATTAAAGTAAAAATAATTTAGAGTTCCTATACATTGGGTAAATATTTAATTTTTTTTTACGTAGGTTTTTTGGCGATTCTGCAATACAAATTTCTTCTGCAATTTCAAGTTTCCGATATTGGTGTTAATTTCATTTTCTCAGAATTTTCTAATGACGGTCAATCTAAAAACATTTTTTTTCATAATTGGAGAAGTAACGAAACTAGCAAAACGTTGATAAGTACGATAAAACTGATGGTAAGTGCAACGTCTGCCCATAACAAATGCCGTGTCACCCAGAACATGTATGTGTGACACCACACTGTCACCCTGACTTTTGAGTTATTTTTTTTTCTTTTTGAAATTCAATTTAATTTAACAACAATTTCAAAGATAATAGGTTAACCTGTCTAACTCTTGCAAGTCAATCGGTTTGGTGCTTTCTTCTTGACATATAGTGCACACTGGTGGTATGATTCCCATGCAGGAATCCAACTAGGTAGGTACTACCGAATTGCCAGATATTTAACCGTGAAGCAGTAGTGTGCAAACATTACTGTGTTTCGATTTGAAGGGCTCTGATCGCCAGTGTAATTACTTAGCATATGAGAGCTATGAACTAAGGTCTCAGGGGCAAGGCGCAGTTTGGTACCACACAGAATTTTTCTGGGTGACACGGCATCTGTTACGGGCGAACAGCATTTCAGTACTGATCTACTGACTGTCAGTCGGGCACTGATGATAACATTTTTAGATCTAACGTGCTCTTTTCCACGTAAGTGTTTCTTCTGTGTATTCTTTTTATCGCTTTTTGGCGTTGTTTTTTACCTTGCTAACGTAAAATTCATCTTAATCACGTTCAATTTGTCGACTTATTACTCAACACAAACAGAGAAACACACTGAATATTACTCTCTGCTGAATATTATTTTCTCCACTCACCAGTATCCTGTATACGCACGTAGACAATTTTAAGATCAAACATACGGGCATGTCTGTATTATCTTATTGTGTAAAATAATATAAAACAGAGGCACATTGCACACATTTGGATATTCTAAGACATGGCCGTAAGTATATTTTCTTACAAATGTTGATTTTTTTTAAACTTTTTTTATAATTTTAGAATAAAAATATAAAACATTTGTCGCAAAGATATTTAACGAAATAAAAAAGGATGGCACAACCAAAATATCACGTAAACTTTATATTAATTTCAATCATAACTTTTTAACGAGAATCTACAACAGCCTGTTAGAACCCAGGACTCGCTACGCATAAATCAGGTACTCTGACCACTCTTCTTTTAATACTTACATGGAGGTAAACGGATGCCTCAATGTGACGAGCACAGTGTGGTACCACACAAAAATATTCTGGGTAGCACATCATTTGCCATGGGTACACGTCGCACTACCATCATCAATCATCATCATTTCAGCCTATCTCTAGTCCACTGCTTAACGTAGGCCACCCCCATAGATTGCCACAAAAGTGTGTAGCCCTCATTTTGGGGGCTTTTACCGTAGCTGCCACGCTTGGCAGGCGGGTTGGCAACCGCAGTTTATTTATTCAGATGTTCCAGAAAGATGCTGCTGTCCATCTCCTCGTTTTCATGTACTCTTTGTAGTCTTTTACGACACCCATGAGATGAGATTGGGTGGTAGATTCGCTTAGGCCGCCGCCACACGTCGTACCACGATTTGCTCGTCTCTTCACTTTCTTCCATAAAGAATTATAAGAATTATAGGAATTATATTATAGGTATACTTTGAGAAGTAGACGATGTGGATGAAACTAACTTTATATAAAAATGAGTATAGAGTAACACGCATACAAAAAATGAGATTAATACACATACATCAGATCTCTTCCTACATACAATCTCAAGGAAAGCAATCGTATCTAATAATTTTGTTTGAAATATACGGCGCGGTGGACTCACATAAGCAGTAATAATTTAAACAAACTTTGTACTGCGTGCAAGTGCAATATCATATAATACCGGAGCATATTGCAAATACTCTTCTTTAATACGTAAGTTACCAAAGTAAACTCTAACAACGTTATCCTTCTAAATCTATTTTATAGAAAATTTCTAAGGACGGATCTAAGAACAATGTTAGTGTAGGAGCTGCAAAATATATTGATAGTTAATAGAATCAGGCGTTACTTTGCAGAAATCCATTACAGTACTTAAGAAGAAATAAATTTACACGCGAATGCAAAACGAAGAAATGGCCTGTTTTACCTTGTTTTTTTTTAAAAGCAACGCCCTCTCTATCGCAAAAGCATACACAGGCAAACAAAGAAGTCACCGGACATAACACTAACGCCACGAACCCAATAATACACTCGGCGGTTGTCTGTCGTAGAATCTTCAAGATTGTGTGGAAATTCGTTTCTCACTGTTACCAAAAGATATTGAATTATAAAGTGAAAAAATATACACATATATACAGTCACGTGTTTTTCCCAAATAAGGGATAGGCAGAGTCCCCTCACGTAACCCACTTTTCGCCTTCGCTGGAAACTAGACGAGACGGGTGGCAAACCACTTCGCCGCCGTTTCGGTAAGAGTGAAAAAAGTCTTATTCCCTATTGCAGTTCCCATGAGCAGTTTAATGACAGCATTGGATAATATATGTTTAAATTTTTTATAGTGGCAGTGGAACTATGCAGTGTCTGTCAGAAACTATCTCCAATATAGTTTTAGGTTTTAAGTCTGGTATTATTAACGGACAACAATCAACTGGTGGTAGGATATCTATACAGGAATCCGTCTAGGTAGGTACCACTCCCGGGCCAGTTATTCTGCCGTGAAGCAGGAGTGTGGAAACATTACTGGGTTTTGGTTTGTAGGGCACTGAGAGCTAGCGTTCTTAGCTAGAGCTTGAGTCTCATATGCCCAGTAAGGGCATATGAGACTTAAGAAGTGATGTGCCCTTAGGGTGACGGGCGCAGTGTGGCGTCACACAGAAATGTTCTGGGTGACACAGCATTTATTATGGGCAGACATTGCACTTACCATCAGGTGAACGTTTTGCTCGTTTCGTCACTTTCTCCTAGAAAAATAAGTAAAAAAGGAATAAATCATTGTGAAAAAAATAAACAATGAACTGTTGGAGAAATTAAATACCTCAATGTTAATTGTCTTCATTATGTTTAATGGTCGTACTGCTTTAAGTGGCAATAAGAAGTAATGAAGGTAATTTCGTTTATAGTAAAACACTGTACTAATACAGAAAATTTATTTTTGTATTAAGAAATTTTACATATAGATAATATGTGTAACAACTACAGATATAATATAAAAATAACATAATTACTTCCGTTATATAACTACGAACTCATTTATTGTGATGGATTTATTGTATCCACGTTAAACATGTACGTACTTAAAACAAATGACGCGTGTAAATTTTATTTTAGGAATTTCTAGTATTTCAAGCTTTTACTACCCACTAGGTGCCAAGAGAAGGTTACAACGATTTATTTTATAATGATTTTTATTCCTAGCTAACAAGGTTTTTTATTTTTTTTTATTGTATAAAGTGACCAAATGAGCAAACCGTTCACCTTATGGTAAGTGCAACGTCCGCCCACAACAAATGCTGAGTCACCCAGAATATTTCTGTGACACCACACTGCGCCCATCACCCTGAGACATCAGTTCTTAAGTCTCATATGCCCTCACTGGGCATATGAGACTTAAGCTCTAGCTAGGAACGCTAGCTCTCAGTGCCCTTCAAGTCTCAAATACTGCTTCACGGCAGAATAGCTGACCCTGGGGTTATATCTACCTAGACGGATTCCTGCATTGGAATCCGACCACCTTGAAAATCAGTAAAGTCCATAACAGGTATATTCAGAAGGTTGATTATTTTTTAAACTTCATTTAGCCCCATTCGTGTTGTGAAAGACGGCTATAGGAAATGCTATACAAATGACGTGGCATATGGCGACCATGACGGATCGTGGCAGCAAAATAAAAACTTTGCTTAATAGTAATATAATATATAAGATGTGTAAATAACATCTTGTCATCAATGTTTTAAAAATATGTTTTCCTCGTGTCCGAGAAATAAAAAACTATTTCGAAGACATGTAAAGTCCTCCTACCCGCATTGGAGCAGCGTGGCGGACCCTTCCCGGCTCCAAACCCTTCTCAGAAATTAGAGGAGGCCTCTGTTCAACAGTGGGACATTTAGGTAAAAGCTGTTGCTTTCTTTACTTAACTTTTGTTTACGTAATCGATTGTGTATATTTAGGAGACTAACGATTTAATATGGTATTATTTTCTTAGGAAATCTTTATTTGATTACAAATCCGAAGGGATTCAGTTTAATTTAGACCTACTTAATTTCTTTGTTATTAATGAGACGTGACATAAATTAATTAACCGAAAGCGAATTACGACTAATCTAGACAATCTGCTAACGAACGACCTTTCAAAATTGGTTACAGGTTTTATTAGTCCAATATGATATTATATATAAATGTAGTTACTAACTCGTCACTTTATATCTTACTAGCTGAATCCCGCGACTACGTCCGCGTGGATTTAGGTTCTTTCAAAATACAGTAGGAATTCTTTAATTTTTCAGAATATTAAGTATCATATGTCTGTCTCCGGGATGCAAGCTATCTCGGTGCCAAATTTCGTCAAAATCAGTTGAGCGGTTGGGCCGTTAAAAGTTAATAAACGTACAGATGGACAGAGACAGTTACTTTACATTAATAATATTAGCATACATTGTACTACACACACTATATTAAATATGGAATATTCCATTGAAAATCGTTAATGCTAAAAATGGACCATTCCAGACTATTTGTAAATATTAGCCGATGCTTAAATAACAAGGGATACTAGGTCCAGTAATTATCTCGGATGCTGACTGTCAGTACATTCTCCGCCACGTTCCGTAACTTCTATCTTTCTAACCGTTGGCCGGGTCGGTCAGAAACACCCCAAAGAGAAGAGTTTCTTCGAATCTCTCTAATAAGGCAATAGTGAAGCTGCAGGAGTACGACTTTCAAGCTGCCGGTAGAGGAGAAATGCAACTGCTGCGGTACTCGTGCCGGAAGGAAAGAGCTTAGACCTTCAGATTGCAGAAGTGGGATATCACCTCTGCAACCTGCAGGGAACTGGTTAAGGCTTCGGTGGACGCGAGTGCCCCTTACTTTTCATTTACTATATGTTAAGGAGCATTGAAATTGTTTATTTTTGAAAATATTATGTACGTACGGAAAAACATTAAATTATTTACCAAAAAGTTTACTGTATCCTGTAGAATGAGTCAAGGTGACACGCTAGAGGTTCCTATGTTTAAGTTGGCTAAAACTAAAAAGTCTTTTCTTAGTAGATGCATAAAGTTTTATAATAAAATTCCTTAAAGTGTAACACAAAAATCGGACATGGTTTTTAAAAAACTTATCGAGAAGACATTATTAGATGAAGCGTATTATAAAATAATGTAAATACTAGGAACAAGCATAAATTACTCCAGTTACTCGACTTCACAGGGTCAGTAACTCTTTTATGGGGCAATGTATACGATTTTACAACAAAATCCCAGAATATGCACCGTTTTCAATCAAAAAGTTCAATTTTTTTATTAAACAAAGACTTCATAAAAAGGGTTTTTATAATATTAAAGAACACATAGATGATGATAACCCCTGATCGCCGCCAAGTTATTTCTACATCTTTATAATACTGCTGTTAGTGTACATTATTTTAAAAAATCACTGAAAAAACAATTTCGCTGGGTTTCTAACTGGTTCTTCCCAGGACAGAGGCATTTTTTGCGAACCAGTGTATATCAATATATAGTTGATGGATTATAATCCTATAACTACCTTTAATAAGTTCGACTCATGTTTACAATGTACTGAAACATGCCGTACGAATAGAGCAATATAAGTATTCAGTTCTTAAGTCTCATATGCCCTCACTGGGCATATGAGACTTAAGCTCTAGCTAGGAACGCTAGCTCTCAGTGCCCTTCAAGTCTCAAATACTGCTTCACGGCAGAATAGCTGACCCTGGGGTTGTATCTACCTAGACGGATTCCTGCATTGGAATCCGACCACCTTGAAAATCAGTAAAGTCCATAACAGGTATATTCAGAAGGTTGATTATTTTTTAAACTTCATTTAGCCCCATTCGTGTTGTGAAAGACGGCTATAGGAAATGCTATACAAATGACGTGGCATATGGCGACCATGACGGATCGTGGCAGCAAAATAAAAACTTTGCTTAATAGTAATATAATATATAAGATGTGTAAATAACATCTTGTCATCAATGTTTTAAAAATATGTTTTCCTCGTGTCCGAGAAATAAAAAACTATTTCGAAGACATGTAAAGTCCTCCTACCCGCATTGGAGCAGCGTGGCGGACCCTTCCCGGCTCCAAACCCTTCTCAGAAATTAGAGGAGGCCTCTGTTCAACAGTGGGACATTTAGGTAAAAGCTGTTGCTTTCTTTACTTAACTTTTGTTTGCGTAATCGATTGTGTATATTTAGGAGACTAACGATTTAATATGGTATTATTTTCTTAGGAAATCTTTATTTGATTACAAATCCGAAGGGATTCAGTTTAATTTAGACCTCCTTAATTTCTTTGTTATTAATGAGACGTGACATAAATTAATTAACCGAAAGCGAATTACGACTAATCTAGACAATCTGCTAACGAACGACCTTTCAAAATTGGTTAAAGGTTTTATTAGTCCAATATGATATTATATATAAATGTAGTTACTAACTCGTCACTTTATATCTTACTAGCTGAATCCCGCGACTACGTCCGCGTGGATTTAGGTTCTTTCAAAATACAGTAGGAATTCTTTAATTTTTCAGAATATTAAGTATCATATGTCTGTCTCCGGGATGCAAGCTATCTCGGTGCCAAATTTCGTCAAAATCAGTTGAGCGGTTGGGCCGTTAAAAGTTAATAAACGTACAGATGGACAGAGACAGTTACTTTACATTAATAATATTAGCATACATTGTACTACACACACTATATTAAATATGGAATATTCCATTGAAAATCGTTAATGCTAAAAATGGACCATTCCAGACTATTTGTAAATATTAGCCGATGCTTAAATAACAAGGGATACTAGGTCCAGTAATTATCTCGGATGCTGACTGTCAGTACATTCTCCGCCACGTTCCGTAACTTCTATCTTTCTAACCGTTGGCCGGGTCGGTCAGAAACACCCCAAAGAGAAGAGTAAAAATAATGTACAATTGCAGTATTATAAAGACGTAGAAATAGCTTAGCAGCGATCATCTCATTCCCAGGGGTTTCATCATCATCTATGTATTCTTTAATATTATCATAACCCTTTTTATGAAGTCTTTGTTTAATAAAAAAAATTGAACTTTTTGATTGAAAGACAGTGCATATTCTGGGATTTTGTAGTAAATCGTATACATTGCCCCATAAAAGAATTGCTGATCCTGTCAAGTCGAGTAACTGGCATTATTGATGTATACTTGTTCCTGGTATTTACATTATGAACATCACTTTTTTTAGTAAAAGGATTTATGTTCTTGTATACATACAAAACGTTTTAAAATATATATTGGGAGGTTAATACATTAATTTCTCTAAGAGACGCTTTGCAGCCAAGATTATCAATAGCACTGACGGCCCTCTTTTGCAAAACAAAAATCACTTCTACATCACAAGCTTTTCCCCATAGCAAAATGCCATAAGAAATGCTATGAAAATAACTAAAATAAACTAATCTAGCAGTTTCAACAAGTCTCAGTCAACAAGTTTGGTCAAGTTCCTAATTTTTTTACAGCATAAGCTGCAGGGCTAAGTTCACTTGCTAGTTTAAATACATGGGGCTCCATTGAAGTTTCGCGTCAAGAGTCATTTTATGAGAGACAATGGTATCCACAAGGTTCAACTCTCTCCCTTGATAGTGGGTCCCTTCTACCTATCTCACATTAAAAAGATCTAAATCACATTAAAAAGTTTACCCGATGCTTAGGTTTCACAAATATCACGATTCAGGAGCATCGTTGTCACCCTTTGAGGACTTAAGTAAAATTTCTTTTAGTCTGTAAATGGTTCTCTCGTTCTCTCATCACTAACCACTAGAAATGTAAACTTATGGTTGTGGGGAGTCAGAGGATGCTAGTTAGGATTGATTACGGGAGCCCTGATCCTGTACTTTGTATTGGAACTATAATTCCTAACTCTGGCTCTGTAAAAAATCTTGGTTTGCATATAGACAATTCCTTGGCTTGGAATCACAGGCTCGTATTGGTATGTGAATTTTACCGTCAAAGAAATTCGAACTGATTTATTCGACTGTATATACTTTATTATGTTTATAGTTATACTATTTATTTTATTGAATTTTTGAACATTTTACTATTTAAGTATTAATTTATTTATTTATAGTGTTATTTATTTGTGTGTTGATTTTAGTTTAATTTAAGATATATTTGAATAGTTGGCACCTGCCACACATTTTTCACCATCAGCCAGGGTTGGCTGGCAGAGAATGCCTCATGGCAATGAGTCCATAGTTACCATTTTAAGGTGTCAATAAAGCATAAAAAAAAAGTAAAAAGTTTATTTAACTTTATATCGTCATCGATGTCAATCAAGCAAAAAAATTATATAAATTATATGTGTTATATATTAACCGCCGCTATAAGTTTAACTTCATATATGTTTAATGCGAATATAAATATGGTGGTGTTTTTTTTATCAGAATAAACACAATACAATTTGATTTCTTATATTTACGCGAACACTACACATTTAAATGAAACTAAGTTTACGGATTTTATCGCGTTTAATTTTTTTTTTTACTATTTATAACCCGACGTTTCGAGTGCTTTACAGCACCCATGGTTACGGGAGGACTGAGGTGACAGATGTCCTGATGTCATAGTTAACCTGGGGTACCTTCAGCTTTTAATTATTATTTTTGGTCCGATCTACGCAGAAAGAGCTAACTGTGTCTTGAAGTCTTGCAGTGGTATGCTTGGTTTTTGATTTAATTTTATTTATTATTGGCTCCCAAGCTGGTGGTAATACCCAACCGTCTTCTCTATTGAAATTAGGATGTTTTTTGATTTCAATAGCCTCGCGAATCATCCTTGGTAGGAATCGGTGTTCTTTTGCAAGGACCTGTGGTTTATCAAATCTGATGTAATGGTTGGCATGAGTGTAGCGATGGGCTCCCCAGTATCTCCCATTGTCGCCGACATCTTCATGGAAGACTTTGAGGAGAGAGCCCTCCGTACTTCTCCAGTAAATCCAAGATTCTACAAGCGGTATGTAGATGATACTTTCACAATTTTACCATCAGATAAAGTAACTGCATTTCTAGACCACCTTAACTCCCTAAACTCTAAAATTCAATTTACAATGGAGTTAGAGGCAAATAACTCTTTAGCTTTTCTAGATGTTTTAGTAATTCGAAATCCTAATAACACCTTGTGTCACACTGTGTATAGAAAAAAGACCCATACTAACAGATATTTAAACGGAGAAACTCACCATCATCCATCACAGTTAGCTACCGTGGGTAAATCCTTGTTTCAGAGAGCACGAGGAATCTGTGACAGGAAACACCTGGCCGCCGAGCTTCAACATGTCAAGCAAGTTTTGCACGACAACAAGCTTCGGGTAAAGCACTCGAAACGTCGGGTTATAAATAGTAAAAAAAAATTAATTAAATGCCATAAAATCCGTAAACTTAGTTTCATTTAAACAATACAATTTTATCTCAAAAGCTTATTTTTAATTCGGGTAAGACCTTTTACGTTTTGGACAAATTTCTTCAATCCATCTAACGCTCATTTCATCACGTACTTAAACAACAGAGCCGTCGTCTTTATAATTCTTTATTAATGTATAGTTTTTTCTTGTTTCTAAAAAAGGGATTTTTCTTACCTGACCTAAAAATACTCTGTGAAATTATTTACAACCTTTTTTCTAGTTTGTATTGTATTTATTATGGGATTTTAAATTTTAAATTTTAAATTTTGTCGCTTAGTCGTTGAAAATTTTCATTTATATTCAAATTTATTGATGAAAAAATCCTTTCTTACGGTTGAAGAAATTAAGATTAAATATAAAATTGAATAGTATTTAATATTACGCTACGATCTGTTTTTTTTTTATTCAAATGAGATTGATAAACCAGCATACCGTTCACAGTCCAGTGGTGTTAAATGCTCTGTGAATGGATTTCGGTGTCGATAGGTATCTTTTAGGGAATACTACATACTCTAAACTCATCCTCGATGAATATCAATATCAAAATAAAGTGGTACTCCATTAGCTAAGCAGTTATTCGAATGTCTGGATCAATGCTGAGACAATAACGACAGCAGCGATACAATGACATTAGAATTTCGTCTCTCTTTGCCTTCGAAATAACGGGACCGTGAGTATCACAGGCAAAGAATAATAATAGTTTTTATAGGTTAAAGTAACGAGATGCAAAGCGTAAGTGCAATGTCTGCCCATCACAAATGCTGTGTCGCCCGTAAGGTTTTTGTGTAGCACCACTCTACATCCGTCACCCTAAGACATTAGTTCTTATTAATTGTGCATCTTAAGAACTTTTTTTTTATTAGATAAAGTGACGAAACGAGCAAAACGTTCACCTAATGGTAAGTGCAAAGTCTGCCCATAACATATGCTGTGTCACCCAGAACATTTCTGTGTGACACTACACTGCGCCCGTCACCCTGAGACATGAATTCATTAGTCTTATATGCCCAGTGATTACGCCAGCTCTCAGTGTCCTTCAAACCGAAACACAGTAACGTTTGTACCCTACTGCTTCACGGCAAAATAACTGGCTGCAGTGAGATTTTTAAAAAACTTGTTGCTGAGTTGTCAACCAACAAACGTGTTGGGAATACGGCATACCATTTCGTAATATATATGTATTTGCTGGCAACGTTTTAAACACTCTGTGCGAATGTTTGACCGGGACTATTACGTTATTAACATTGTCAGTATAAACTTAAAATATAAATGTTTTATTTTATTCAATTTAATGTATTTGTAACACATGTCTATATAAATAAAATGAAAATGCACACACTAAAAACTACTGTATATATTTTGATCATTATTTTTAGTTTTACTTCGTAGCCACTTGAAAATACTGTCACGATAACTTAAAGTAATATAAAGTCATTAAAGTTTTAGAAAAGGAAAATACGATATTATAAGAGAAGTCTACCGTTGTGCGCGCATTACGCAAAAACAACTGGATAGATATCGTTAAAAAAAATTAGTTATACTCCATATCTAAAAAAAATATTACGATATTTTCATCTATACTATACGGAGGTAACTCTCTCTGTCCCTCTATCTGTTTGTTACCTTTTCACAGCTCAACCCTTGAACCGAACATAATGAAATTTGGCACAGAAATAGCTTGCATCCTTGAGACGGTCATATTATACTTTTTATACCGAAAAATCAAATAGTTCCCACGGGATATTTAAAAACCTATATCCACGCGGACGAAGGCGTCGGTAGGCAGAGGACTTTTCAGAGCGTACAGTGGGTGGCCAAATTATTGTACTCACATTGGTTTTTATCAAGTCAGTTTGTGGTATTAAAAATTTTCAAAATATAGTGACCTTTAACCTTTTCTGAACCTTTTTTTATACCAAGAACTTTCTTTTACATTTTGCAAGTTGGTAACACTTGTATAAACTAGTATTTGGGAATGGCCTCGCTGTATACCTAAGGAAGCTCTTTTTAGGTAATTTTTTTCTTACGTTTTGTGAGCATGTAACACGAGGTCAGAGAAGAGTGTTTTCATTAGATTTTTTCTAAAATTTGTTTTGATTTGAGGTGAGTTCTATTGTTTGTTTAAACAGAAATTATTATTAAAAGAAATTAAATGTTTTTTTTATTTTTTCATGGCTGTTTTTGTGCTTTTGTCATCCTATATATATAATTATATATCGCATATTTTAGACACGGGGAAGTCTGCTGATATTTTTCGTAAGAAAAGATCTGAGATAAAAACACTTTAGAACCATACCAGTCAATTTAAAAGGAAAATAGCGGAATTAGCAAGCGTTTCGCAGTATACGGTTCATAATATAAAGAAAGTGTTAGATGAGAACAAATCGTTACCGCCAAGACGTACTGGTAAATGTGGGAGGAAACATGACACAACTTCTCGAACTGAGGGGGAAGTAAGACGTGGTAACATAGAGAATCGTCGAAAGCCGCGAAAACTTATAAACGCCTTGTTAGAATACGCTGGCTGACGCTTCAAAGGCTGCAAGAACTAAATTTCTATTGTTGCTAACCTCTGAAAAAGCCTAAGTTAACCGAGGCCTGTCATTTGAAATATTTATTTAATTGTAATACTAAAAATGAAAATGATACTATTGGTATTCCAGGTCTGTTTTTCCGACGAATCAGATATTCGGATACTTCGGGAGAATTCCCAGTTTGTGCGTCGCAGACCCTATTAATTTGTTGAAAATTGCGTAGTTATAAGAGTGAAACATCCACTGTCCGTTATGATTTTGGGCGTAAATAGCTCGAAGGGGAACGGTCGGCTGCATTTGGTTGAAGGCACTATGTAGCAAAACCTATGAATTCTGGAAACCAGTATGCTTCCACAAATTACGGAATGGTTCCCAGACGGCAATTATCTTTATGCAGGACTTAGATTGGCCTGTCAATTCGTCAGACCCCAACCCGATTGAAAATGTCTGGGCGGCACTAAAAAAAAGAAATTTCCGAATTAAAAAAATAACCAATAAAAGAGAAATTATAGAAAATAACATTAAAGCGTGGCACAATTACACCTGCGCTACAAGAAATAGCTAAAAATGCATTGCTAGCATGCCGCAGCGTCTTCAAAATGTGATTTCTTACAAGGATGGATTCACTAACTATTGAATTATTAATATTTTTCTTAAATGTAATATAATTTTTATACAAAACTGTATTTAATGATTTCTTATATTTACGCGAACACTACACATTTAAATGAAACTAAGTTTACGGATTTTATCGCGTTTAATTTATTACTATTTATAACCCGACGTTTCGAGTGCTTTACAGCACCCATGGTCACGGGAGGACTGAGGTGACAGATGTCCTGATGTCATAGTTAACCTGGGGTACCTTCAGCTTTTAATTATTATTTTTGGGTCCGATCTACGCAGAAAGAGCTAACTGTGTCTTGAAGTCTTGCAGTGGTATGCTTGGTTTTTGATTTAATTTTATTTATTATTGGATCCCAAGCTGGTGGTAATACCCAACCATCTTCTCTATTGAAATTAGGATGTTTTTTGATTTCAATAGCCTCGCGAATCATCCTTGGTAGGAATCGGTGTTCTTTTGCAAGGATCTGTGGTTTATCAAATCTGATGTAATGGTTGGGATGATCCAGAACATGGTCACAGACTGCAGACTTCCTAGAACGACGATGCTTCACGTCAGCTATGTGTTCTTTGACGCGGGTTTTAATCGATCTTTTTGTTTGGCCTATGTAAGAGAGACCACATTCACAATCTAGCTTGTATACTCCTGCGTCCTGTAGAGGGATGTTACACTTGACAGATGGTAAAAACTGACTTATCTTCTTCGGCGGCTTGAAGAATGTTTTTATGGAAGCCCGCTTCAAGATATAGCCAATCTTGTCCGTGACTCCTCTGACATAAGGTAGAACAGCAGGCACACGCTCGACTGTGGCCGGTTTCACTCGGTCACTGCGACGTAGGCGCGGAACCCGAAGCTTGTTGTCGTGCAAAACTTGCTTGACATGTTGAAGTTCGGCGGCCAGGTGTTTCCTGTCACAGATTCCTCGTGCTCTCTGAAACAAGGATTTACCCACGGTAGCTAACTGTGATGGATGATGGTGAGATTCACCGTTTAAATATCTGTTAGTATGGGTCTTTTTTCTATACACAGTGTGTATAGAAAAAAAAAAAAAAAAACAAGCGCATGCGTCGCAGTGACCGAGTGAAACCGGCCACAGTCGAGCGTGTGCCTGCTGTTCTACCTTATGTCAGAGGAGTCACGGACAAGATTGGCTATATCTTGAAGCGGGCTTCCATAAAAACATTCTTCAAGCCGCCGAAGAAGATAAGTCAGTTTTTACCACCAGCTTGGGATCCTATAATAAATAAAATTAAATCAAAAACCAAGCATACCACTGCAAGACTTCAAGACACAGTTAGCTCTTTCTGCGTAGATCGGACCCAAAAATAATAATTAAAAGCTGAAGGTACCCCAGGTTAACTATGACATCAGGACATCTGTCACCTCAGTCCTCCCGTGACCATGGGTGCTGTAAAGCACTCGAAACGTCGGGTTATAAATAGTAATAAATTAAACGCGATAAAATCCGTAAACTTAGTTTCATTCAAAACTGTATTTTATTTATTTTCATCCTAAGATTATATAAACCTATAGATATAACAAATAAAATGCTATAATTGCATAATAGTATGCTAAACGCTTAAGAACACTTAAAAGATACAATTTTTCAAATGAGTATAATAATTTGGCCACCCACGTAATCTAAGCTACTTTTTATTGCGTAAACATTTTGAGCTTTTGCGTAAAATCTGAAAAACTGTAGAAATTAGCAGATATCAGATAGCCCATCTGCTTAGTCGTGTTACGCGGGGCTTTAATTGGCATTTTGTTCTTTATTATTTTAGCCCACGTACTAATACTTAATATCTTATGAAAAGACAAAAGCATGGTTCCTTTTTATATCTTTGCCTTCTATGTATAAAATATAATAAAGCTTGAGAGTTTTAACGTTTGAACGTGCTAAACTCAGGATTTTTGCATTAGGTAGCCTGTTCATTGGGAAGGGTTTAAGTAACAAAATTTTATGCTATGGTTTTAAGGTGCCGCTTCCTGAGAACAACCGTTACGTTACCGAGAAGGGCCGATCTGTGATCGCTTAGGTCAGCGACGTACGAGCATGCCTTACATCGCGATCATGTGGTCAACATATTTCACGCAGGCTCAGGTTCAACAAGTCAAGATGTTTTACGCCTTAATATTTTCAAATCTTACGTTCAAATGTTTGTTGTTTACGTTACTATTTCCCATATATTTTAGAATAATATCAATATTAGTACTTTAAATAATAAGTGAAACACGTAAGGTTGCTGCATAACGCTGCTGAATAACGATATTTCATAATGTTGACGGATTTCTCCGGAACTGCAATGCAACTATGCAAATATATTAATTACCCAACTGGATAAGAAATGTCAGCAAAAATATCAATCTGGAGGTTATTCTATAATTTATGAGCTATAAACATAATGGCGACATATCCTAATTAATGTCGTGTATCACAACTACGCAGGCTTTGGTTCAAAATAAATTCAACGTTATAATTAATAAACAGAGTGCAACGATTCTTACACGAGTACATCACATGATGTTGCATCTCTTAATAATAATAAAATAATTTAAATCTTATGCATATTTAAATAATATGGATCAATAAATAAAAATAATTCGCAAAAGATGTGCTAGAAATAATGTCAAAGATCTTATTGTAATACACTCGGCGTCAACAAAATCGCACATCCGAAAAAAATAATTTAAATACTATTTTAACACAACAGGCCAATGGCAATGTTGTGGTTTGAGGGAATCATTCGAAAGGTAATTTCATTAGCTTTCAGGAATTTTAATTGAATTTTACTTTTATAACGAGACGAAAGAGAAATTAAAGAAAAAGACAGGGTATGTACAAATATGAAAATTAATAATTTTAAAAAAAACTTAATAAACACAAAAAAGTTCTTAAAACCTAGTGTTACCCCCTCTTGCCTTGATAACGGCTTCCATGCGATCTTTCATGGACCTTACAAGGATCGCAACAGCCTCTTGGGGTATTTGTCCCCACTCTTCAAGTACCGCATCTTGGAGCTCTTGAAGAGTGGCTGGAGCAGGATCTCGAGCTCGCACGCGCCGTTTTAGGTCATCCCAGAGATGTTCTACTGGGTTAAGGTCTGGACTTCGTGCTGGCCAATGCATAACAGAGATATCGACCTCCTGTAAATAATCCCGTACAATAGCCGCGGTGTGGCAACGAGCATTATCATGCATTAACATGAATCCATCACCGACATAACCAGCATACGGGACCATAGGTTCCTCCAGGATTTTAGTAAAATACCGACCAGTATTTAAAGACCCTTGCCCACGGCCACCCCGAGTCCGGGAAACGCACACAAGTTTCGTTTTCCCGTCGACGGAAATGCCGCCCCAAAACATACACGAGCCACCCCCCTATTTGACGGATTCTGCGAAGCAGGGTTGTGTGAACCTCTCCCCCTATCTTCTGTAGACCCTTCTACGTGTGTCATTGCAGAAGAGACAGACCCTCGTCTCATCAGAGAAGAGTACGGTCCGCCACTGTTCTAGAGTCCACTCGCAATGATTGCGAGCAAACTCTAGGCGATCTCTGCGATGCTGTGCAGTAAGTTTTGGACCTTTAGCAGGTCTATGGGCTGTTAAACTCTTTTCGTGTAACCTTCTTATTATCGTAGAAACACTCACAGATGTTCTCCGGGTTGATCGAAGCTGTTGTTGCAACTCAACAGCATTTGTAAAACTGTTTCGTAAAGATGTCGTAACGATGAAACGGTCATCTCTTTCTGATGTGCACCGTTTTCTTCCAGATCCCGGTTTTCTAACATAACCACCAGTCTGCTGAAAACGTTGGAACACCCGTCGAACTGAAAAACGGGACAGGTTCAACTGTCGAGCAACGTCACACTGCCGCATCCCCGACTGCAATAGGGCAATCACTTGAGCGGCTTCTTCAGAGCTGGTGTCCATCTTTACTTGTTCTTACTTGGGTTACTTGTTCACGTGTGTTCACTGCAAAGTTTAAATTACGACTGGCCCATATTTCATCCAGATCGACTCTTTTATACCCTTTTTAGGTGGTGTAACTAGCGTCCTTACTAACGAGCATTTGACAGTGTTTATTTTTGACGCTCTATAATGATAAATGTTTTAATGATTTCATGATTTTTTTATTAATAATGTAAAGCTATTCAAATACCCATTTCAAACATACTAATATTTATATAAATATAATTCGTTTCTAGCCATTACAGCCATTTTTCGCGCAAACTCAGAGAGGTGCGATTTTTGTGACGCTGAGTGTATAACATCACATGTGTATACGCAACAAATTTTTAGTTGGAAATCTGTGTAAAACTTTAAAATCGAGACTCGACTCAATTTTTTTTTAAATTTTCACGACGGGCAAATTGATGAAATAAACTCATGGGCACCCATTACTCTGATTGCTGAGCTACGTGGTATTGAACAGAATTTAAAAAACAGCCTAAAACTTTTTTGCTATAAATTCCTTTACCCTATCTCGTGTTCGTTACTGAAATTGGAGCGTGATATTACTCGAACATATTTGTGATTTAACACGCAGAAACCTGACCTTTTAGTCTATACGAGTATTAGGTAAATTTATGTTTTACAGATACTTGTAACAAATTTAAATTTAATCAAAGACTTTGATTAATAAAGAATTTCATTCTTTACTAATCAAAGACATTCAAAAATATAACGTAATGACACATGGTTCAACAGAACATTTACTGGTGGCAAGATTCCTATGCAGGAATCCGTCTACCTACCTAGGTACTACCCCAGGGCCAGTTATTCTGCCATGCAGCAGTAGTGTGCAAACATTACAGAGTTTCGGTTTGAAGGGCACTGTGAGCTAGTGTAAACACTGGGCGTTAGAGACTTAAGAACTTATGTCTCTGGGTAACGGGCTCAGTGTGGTGCTACACAGCAATATTCTTATCAAATAAAAAAACAACGTGAGCCTATTCTTTTTTTTATTTTATATTAACATATGCTTACTGCTCACAAACCTGCATAGGTGGAACAATGCGAACGCTTCTCGACTCCAGAAACCCTCCTACAAGGAAGATGTGAGATTATTCCGGTCTAGGTTTTATAGTCGAATCTTACGTCACCCGCGGTATAAAATAGTGGTTGCAGTGGGGTTGCGGTGTACCACCACACGGCAACTTCCAACTCTCGGTAATATTTATTAGTATTATCCTTATAACCACTGAATGAATATTAATTAAAAATCGGAAAATTCGATATGTTTCGTTCGATTAAATTGATACTAAGCTGTTAAAGTTAAAATTTAATAAGGAATAATCTTTAGGATTTTATAGCAGACTTCAATATTTTATAAATCGATCTACCTCATCTCCTGGTGGAAGGTGTACCACGTCAAACGCTGTTGGCTGTTCATCGTGGCTCTGACCGGCAGATGGCAGAAAAACCATTATAAAATATCGTCGTGGTATGGGGAATGTTTTATGGAATGCATTTACTGGTGGTAGGATTCTTATGCAGAAATCCGTCTAGGTAGGTACCACCCCAGGGCCAGTTATTCTGTCGTTAAGCACTAGTGTGCAAACATTACTGTGTTTTGGTCTAAAGGGTTCTGATACCTAGCGTAATTACTGGGCATACGAGACTTAAATACTGACGTCTCAAGGTGACCAGCGCGATGTTTGTCATGGACAGACGTTGCACTTACCATCAGGTGAAAGTTTAGCTCGTCTAGTCGGTTTCTCGTATAAAAATAAACTTGTCAAAATGTGTATAAATAGCGGTAATTTGTTTGGTAATTCAGCAGACTTAAAATTCGGCGGCGTTATTATATTAATCCAATAATAGATACGAAAAAGTATATCCCTTTTTTTATTACTAGTTACTTTTCTTTTACTTTATATTGTGTTGTATGTTTATGTTGCGAATAAATATATTATTTATTGCACAGTGCGGTTTTCGCGCCATTTTCTGCCCCGCACAAGCACCATATGGAATCTGCTGCCGCCAGCGGTTTTTCCGGACCGATACGACTTAGGGACCTTCAAGAAAAGAGCCTATTCCTTCCTCAAAGGCCGGCAACGCATCTGCTATTCCTCGGGTATTGTAGATGTTCATGGGCGGCGGTGATCACTTACCATCAGGTGAGCCGCTTGCTCGTTTGCGTCCTCTAACATAAAAAAAAAAAAACTTTTACTTACTTAACGTCGCCTTGCAAAGCTAAAGAGAGCTGTGAAAGCAGAAGCCGGGCATAAATGTTATAGTACCCCAGTGAACTGAATGCCAACCCCAGTGCCGGCAACACTAAAATTGTTAATTAAAATTTGTAGTTCTGATTTACCAAGTGCTCAGTAAAGAAAAACATCGCGCCTGAATCTCTGAAAAGTTAAAAAATATTTCGACAACATGTGCCTGCCAACACTACATTGGAGTAGTGTGGCGGAAATCTTCCGGCCCTATAACCCTCTCAAAAATGAAAGGAGGCTTATGCTCAAAAGTAGGATGTAACTTTAATTTTTTAACGAAGTTACTTTCGGTCTCATAAAATTTTAAACAAAAAAGTGTAAAGAAAAAATTTCTATTGTTATATACATCTGTGAAGTGTCTTTATAAAGAGTAACAAAATGGTACAAAAGAAAAAATCAATCGATCTCGAAAATTCTTTAAACTGTTTTCGTTCAATTGAAAATAGGATGAAAGAATTTTTTACGTAAAAGATGTTACCCGTTGGCCTGCTTTCCTTATTATATTGTTTATCTACATTGCCATGCCAATATATTTAGCAATATAGTAACTAGTAACTAATAACAACTGTGGATTATTGATTTTTCTTCGCTAACCTTACGCGTTCACGGCTGTGAATAATTAATATGTCATTTCATAACGAGTGTTGGCAAATATAAGTGATTTATGTATTAATAATGGATTAATGCCTGTAATTCCATACGTAGTAGGCAAAACACAGATCTATAAAAAACGTTACATACATACATACATAAGATCACGACTGTATCCCATAAGGGGCAGTCAGAGACTGGGCACTGGTTGGTGGAGCATAATACGTCGACCTCATGCGGGTGGTAGCTGGCGGGAGGAGACGCTCAAGGCTGCTGTATAAACCGGACAACGTTGGATCCCCATTCCCTTGAGGTGAGCAGTGGACTCATGACGTGCTCTGCGGCAAAAAACCGTGCTGGCCTTGTTATGTGGTGTTGATGCCATAAACTTAACACTTATATTACGTCTGCAGTTGCGACGATCTGGCAATTTGGTGGCGCGTACGGAGATTTTTTGTTGAGCCAGGAGGTACCCGTGATTATTCAAAGTGTGTTTAAACAGTGCGACGTACATTCACTAAGACTGAATTTAGCTTTATACTTGTAAGACGTCAACACGCTGAATGGGCCGGCTCGACCGGGGAAGTACCACGACCTCACGGAATACCGGCACCACCGGTGCTGGAGAATCCCCCTCTGTCGCTACCTAAGCGTGGATGCTCAGGCTGCCCCTTGTATTATATTGTGTGTACGTCAGAGAGGATATATGTTCTCAACGCCTCGGCAGTCTTGAAGATAGGGACCTGTCCACCCTTTGACTACGCATAGACAGCGACGACCATCCTCGCGTCTATGTGTCCCTCTATAGGTCCCACAGGTAATACCGAAACTGACCGACTCATCGACCACATCCAAATGGCTGCAGATTCCGTGCTACAGCAGATTCCATCCGCAGAGATCGTGAGACTCGGCGATTTCAACGCCCACCACGCCGAATGACTTCGATTTCGAACCACCGATCATGCGGGGAGATCTGTCTGTGACTTTGCCCGTCCGTAAGTCTTATAATAGAAAAGTGGAAAGAACACCAGGCCAAACATCATATAGCAGGATTGCCTATTGCCTAACATACTGCTTTCTGCTGCTCAAATATTATTTATCTAGTTTGAGGTACTGGAAGAACATGCGGGAAGCAGTCTGTGGTCTTCTGATAATGTAATTGCTTGAGGAATGAAAATTTCAGGAAATACCTTTCTTGCATAGCTGGACAATAGTTGACAACCTAGTGCCACCATTGCAGCTGTAAAGACGATGTGAGACGGCGCAATAAACACATGAAGATAAAGCGTTCCCACACTTCCGAGGATCACCATAAAGGTTTCAACGGGTGGAAATCTGGTTAAACGTTACCCATGTAAATCAGATCTCTTGGTGATACAAAAACAACTGTTATTAACACTCCTAGCGTTTACGATATCAGATAAGGTGAGTTTATTTACTTGAAATTTAATGAAAGAAAAGGTGAGCTCATAATTATTACGGATATTAGTTTCAGCGTATAAAACTTCTTGCTAGCTAGAAGTTTTATAGCCTATCACCTTCCTCACTAAACGGGCTATTTTATGCAAAACTAAATAATAAATATATATGCCGATAGGTCTCCGGCAGAGTAATATAGCACCGAATTCTTTCATAGCGAGGTGTCGTGAGGCGACTAAGGCATTGTATGACTAAGGAAAAAGGTGTGACTTTATGTATGATAAGTCCAGAAAACATGTAGGTACATTGTCACAATTGATGACGTAGAAACGTTTTGTTAAATTTACAGTATAAATGTTCAATTTACATACATTTACAATGAATGTAAAGTACTTCATATGGTAAGGGATAACCACAGCCTTCATATTGTTCTCTGCTACAGACTCATACACACATCCTCGTTGTAGATACAATGTCGCACATGAAAACAACGATGAAACGCCATAAATTGGTTCTCCAGATCTCTTCATTCGTCATACGAAACTTAATAAGTTATGCTACTTTAGTTTCTGTGAGAGTATGATCCTGTACTGAACGAGATTACAAAGATCTACCGCGAGTGCTTATTCTCTGATAATACGAATAAATGAAGATGAAGACAAATGGTCGCTTTTTTGTTGGCACTTACGTTAGTGCCACTATTGTACTATTTTTTATTGTATAAAGTGATAAAACGAGCAAAACGTTCACCTGATGGTTAGTGCAACGTCTGCCCATAACAAATGCAGTGTCACCCAGAACATTTCTGTGTGACACCTCACTGTGCCTCTACTTCGAGACATCAGTTCTTAAGTCTCATATGCCCAGTGATTACGCTAGCTCTCAGTGCTTCAAACCGAAACACAGTAATGCTTGCACACTACTGCTTCACGGCAGAATAACTGGCCCTGGGGTGGTACCTACCTAGACGGATTCCTGCATAGGAATCCTACCACCAGTAAATTCTATACGTATGCTTAGTTTTCGACACCACCATGGTTGTATTTGGTTAAGAGAAGATTATCAATATATCAACGCATACACGCTTCTTGTTGACAACTTAATGCCTAAATTTTCATAGTAATTTTTTACAAAAAAAACACTCATCAAAGAACTTTATTATAGTATAAAAAATCTATATTTCCAGTTTTGTTTAGTGGCCACTTTTTTGTATTGAAGACGATGTTCCAAACTAGATTTTTTGATATTCAAATAAAAATAATAAATAAAATTTTTAAAAAAAGCCGTGTGGTGGCGGGTCGTTAAAAGAATACTACCACTCCATCTCATCCAATGGATCTCGTAAAAGGCGAGTAAGGAATTAAACTGCACTGTGCACCCAACAGCGCATGGTGGCGATGGGCTCACCACCTATTACACCAAGTGCATTATATTGTTTCGGTGAAACGTGGATTGTGGCAGTCATCTGTTTTTGCAGTAAGTGCCCAGTCTCTGACTACCCCGTATGGGATACAGTCGTGATCTTATGTATGTATGTATGTATATTCTAATTTTGTTCAATTTACAAATACATCTAATTTTGTTAAATTCTTTGGTAAGACTCTCCGATGCATTATATTTATACCGAATGTGTCATTGTTGAATTGGGTCACCATATGGACTGTATTTATCTTAATAATTTTACTATCGTAACACTTTATTATCGTATCCCTAGTGGTTCTCAGCGTATCCGTCAGAAGTACGCTCAAAAATAAAAAATTGTTTAAAAAATATAATATGAAAACGTATTGTAATTATTCTAGGAAAAAGTCTTGAAGTGTCAAACTGGCTGATGCCCGTGACTTTCGCTTGTATAATATTAGTGGATGGATTTAAAAGTCGTTACGTGCAACTTGGTATTTAATATTTGGTAGGTATACAGTGTTGAATATGCATAAACTTTTTTGTATAATTTTTGACATGTGTACAAACAAATGTACAAATGTTAACATGTTATGCCTCAATAAAATAAAATATATTTTTTAATTAGTTGGATCAAATGAAACGGATCACGAAACCAGCCAGAGTCCTCTGATCCGAAAATACGATCTGAAGGCCATACAAATATTTGTCCCATGCAGAATCCGTAACAATTTCGCCAATCGAGACGAGTATGAATTATGATATTTTTTTTTTAAATAAAACCAAATTTTGTAAACGTTTTATTTTCACATTACCTTTTTTAATTACAATTATTTGATCAGCGGAGTCCCTTAATCTAACAGATATGGCATTCTAGTCAACAAAGACTGTTTGTATATTGCATTTTACTCGTACAAAGTATAATTACTGTTAGGTTAATATAACATAATATTTTAACGTATTTTAAATTGTCATTTTAAGCCATTAAGATATTTTTCATCAGTAGGTCTTAAAAAATGTACAATTGTGCAAGTAATGTGGATACAGAAATATTTGTATTCTTGTTGTCATTAAAGCAAAAGCAAGTAGTGTATTCGGTACATCAGGTGTAACAGCCCGTGAATAAGCAAAAACCAATAATCAATTTGATACAGTCTCGAGCTTCGCCGGAGCGAAATTTCAATTGAATTAAAATAACAAATAACGTATAAAACTTTAACACTTTCACATGTTTTGTAGACAAACACCATTATCCTTTTTATTTTATTCCATCATCATAATCATGATTTTCTTAAAAAAAACTAAAACAAACAACCGTGTTGAAATAGTTTCTGCTGTTGCACTTCTAACCCACTCATTTTTTAAAAGGAAGAAAGAAAGAAACTTTATATGCTGCTAAAATACAGTTATTATTACATAAAAGTATATTTATGATTCAAAACTGCCGATTATGCCGGTGCCCTCATCAAACATTACATTTTTCAAATTATCCTTGAAATATTCGGAGGCACAGTTGTTTATATTTTTAATGATATTAACAGAGTTATCTAAATTCAATATACTTTACTTTAAACAACAGTTTAGGACAATCCGTCACTTGGCTCGCACAAGGTGGCACGCCCGCTGAAGTCCTGTGGGTGTGTACGAAAGCTCTCTGTAGTCCCGATAAGTAACATCTGGAATTTAGCCAATAGGAGTGAAATGAAATGAGAATGAGAATGAAATTAAATGGTTTTTTTTTTTATTTTTCGACGTAAAAAATATAAATTTCGTTCGTCAAACGTCATTTCTTTACAATCTACCGCCGTTTCTTACCTAGACGGATTCCTATGCATGAATCCATCTAGGCAGTAGTGTGCAAACAGTACTGTGTTTCGGTCTGACGGGCACTGAGAGCTAATTACTGGGTATATGGGATTTAAGAACTGATAGTAATTAGTATTCAAACTTCGTTAACAGAATTATCTCCACTTATTTGGAACGGGTTGAAACAAAGTGGCATCATTTATTAGCGTATTTTTTTAGAGCACCAGCGTATAAATAGTATTCCGTATATCGTTTGAGACAAAATTACTTTAACTTGTGCTGTGCAAACTCCGCGCAAATATCACAATATAAAATTGAAAAAAGGACGAAAATACTATAGAAAGATCCTATAGTATTTAGGTCTGTCCTCGTACTCGTATCAGGAGATATCGCTATACAAAACTTTCTCACTCTATCAACACATTCTTAGAGCATGCAATTAAAGTCCATGTAATATAAAAAATGCTAAACTCAAAAAGTAATATGAGTCTGATTCTCTAATTAAAAAAGAAAGAAAGAAAATACATTAATTTGTAACGTCATGCGATTTTTGTACAAAAAGCTTAAACATTAAAAAAAAAATCAAGTCGTCACAAATCGGTCCAAACGCAGAACATGCAGGATCATTGCAGAACATTGATCCAATCCTAGAGGAATCTTTACTAGGGAGATGGGCGATACTTTGTAATATAATTTCTAATAGTATTACACCAAAAACACACGAAAAAGTACGTTCTTATGAAGTACGTACTCACGAAACAATTGCAATTCCAAACAACTACAATTCCGCATCATGCTTGAGCAGCGCCAGACTAGATTAAGTCACTACATGTGAGAGCGAGAACTTCATTAAAGGTCCCAAAGGACTCCTGGGTAACGTGAAGCCCGACTGACACAGAATCATGAGCTCCGGAGAGAACTAATAAGTAATGTAAACGCGAAAAGTTTTGTAATTAATACACATACATATTGTTACTCTATTTGGGAAAGTAATATTTATTATAATGTAATTATACAATATATTTCATTTGTTATTCTTTTAAATGTTTTAGCTTACTAATTTTTTTTTCTACTCTCGGGGTTGAGAGGTCAAGGTATTAAAAGCTGTCAACTGCACTGGAAATACTATAGTAACACAAGTGTACGCGCAAACACAGGGGCACTCTCAGGGGATTCAACGCTTATGCGATAAGATGCGAACATAGGCTAGGGTACAGTGTCAGGGACACGGGGACCATCACAACATAACTACCCTAAAATTGACACTTTATGTTTTCGCACAAATGTTCGCTCCGGCTGAGATTTCATGGTCAGATGGGCCAGACACTCTGATCACTGTAATAGTTCCCATAACATATTACAAATAGGTCAAAAAATTACTTGTCGGTCCTTTCATATATAAATTAAACTCAATAGACCTTAACATACATACATACAATCACACCTTTTCCCCATATAAGTGATAGGCAGAAGCCACACACGTAACTTACTTTTTGCCCTCGCGGGAAACAATACGTGACGGGAATCACGTCACCGCAATTTTGGTACTAGTCAAAAAACCTTCTTACACCCCATTGCGTTCCCATGAGCAGTATAGTGACAGCATTGCATATTATGGTATTTTTCTGCACGGATAAAGGCTGTCCGTACAATACCTTAATCGCTTCTTACGACACCTCGGTAGGAAAGAGGTAGGTGCTACTCTATAAACTATGTACTCGTAATATGATTTATATGTAATGTAACTGTGTGTCTATAAAAGTAAACTTTATGATGTTTAAAATACTAATAGTGTACAGTAATCGATTGGTTGCGACTGCTCGTATGTGACCCTATATAGAGGTTGGGGTCAACGCTCCAGACAGGTTGAACTTTGTGTTCCGAAAACATCTTTTCACTCATACCTCTTACACGTGGTTTCTGTTGCCTTTTCCCTTGAAGCTGACATTCATTCTTAATTTTTGTTTTAACAGTTATCAAATATATCTAATTACTGATCATTAAAAAAAAAAGCATCCCATCGATACTATGGTCGGTAATTGTATTGACTTTATTAATTACTTTAACTAAAATTTTCTTTGTAATCAATGACAAACATTCAATAAAAGGGCATTAATTTTTTAAGAATATGAATTTTTTGCTTGCCCCTGTATAGATCAGGCATTATAGCAGCATTATAGCAATCAATTGATGCAGCGTTTCGTTAAAATATTTTTTATTATTTTTCAAATTTTAAATAAGGCCGTAAAGGTATTTTTGGGACATTCAGGGCTGGGCAAAATACACGCTTTGCTTTAATTAAAATACAAATTACAAAATACTTTTTAACATGTATTTAAAATACAAAATATTTTCAAGTCGTGTATTTCAAATATGAATACAAATTACAAAATACATTCAGAAGTATTCTTGCCCTAAGTAGTAGTATCATCCATTGACGACTGGCCTAGTGGTCAGAGTACCTGACTTCTACGCCGCGGGTCCTGGGTTCGAATCCCAGCCGGAGCCAACATTTGTGCTAAAACACAAATTGTTGGTTTTCGGGTCTGGTTGTGTTGTGTTTGTCCCCGTGTTTATGACACTGCATCCTAGCCTACCTCCGATCTTATCGCATCAGCGTTACATCGGGCGAGGGTAGGTTGGGACGAGTGAGTGCCTCTGTGTTTGCGCGTACACTTGTGGCACTATAATATCTCCTGCGCAGTTGATGGCTCTCGACATTCGGATTCGGAAATTGTCGCCGTGGTCGAAATCGGCTAGAAGAACATCAGTATCATATTGCTTACAGAGCCCTATGTCACAAAGCGTACAATTATTAAAGCGTATTTTAAGATACACTATTCGAAGAACGATGAAAGAATTTTATTTTAAGATGCACTATGCGATCAATCGATTTCGCTGGATAAAGTTATAATTAAATAAAGGCAAATGTTTTAACACATTTTATGGTATCTAAAAGAACAAGCAATTGCTTTCCGAGTTAACTTTTTTATAGTGTCTAGACCAAAAAAATATAAAAAGAATGTAATGAACAGTTTTTCGTACATTGACAGCCCAGCGAACTGTCGCTTGATTTGCAGACTTTTATATAAATAAAATACGTCAAACTTTTTTAAATTAAAACTGCATGTAACCTCAAATGTAATTTACGTACTATTTCTACTATGCGTGCTTAAGTGAAAATTAAACCTACATAGTTATACGCTATTAGATGAACATTGATGACAACTAAGGAATAATTCGTGCACTAACCTTTAATTAACTTTTTTTAAAGAAGTTGACAAGACGTGCACATTGTTTACGTCTGCCCATAACAAATGCTGTCTATCCAGAACATTTCTGTGGGGCCTACACTGCGCTCGTCACCCTGACACATCATTTATGTAGTCTCATATATTCAGGAATTACACTAGCTATCAGTGTTGTTTAGACCGAAACACAATGGTGTTTATTCACTAATGCTTGACGACTGAATAACTGGTACTGCGATGGTACCCACCTGGACGAATTTCTGAATAGGAATCCTACCACCAGTTACTTTTGAAGACATTATGTCTTTGAACAAATATTAATAAATATAACATCATTTAATTGCTTAAATTTTCTTTACTGATTTCTTTAACCAATAAATGTTAACATTTGTCATATAAAGCATATCATACTATTTAGTCTTTTGATGATTTATTTCGAATTTGCACCCTAATTCGTGATATCTATGCTCAAAGCCGGACTAAGGTAGTTAAATATTTAACTAGGGATGCCCGTGTTTAATATACGTACGTATACTAGACATTCTTCTTTTATAAAACTAATCGATACAGTATGCGCGTAACAAAATATTAAAAGTGGGTCACCATAAACTATATTTGAAAAATTTTGTAATTTTAGATCTACATAAACAAACAGTGAATAAACTTTACTACTGATGCAAAAGAGGATCATAATAGCTACTTATATAATCTTAACATTAGCCATTAAGTATCTTAACATTAGCCTCTTAATATGAAAGTTATGTATATACACAAGAATATAAATAGCTTTAATAAAATTAAGGTGACAGGACATTTGTCACCTCAGTCCTCCCGTGACCATGGTTGACCGTGTAAAGCGCTCGAGAAGTCGGGTTATAAATAGACAAAATTAAACGCTATAAAATTCATAAACTTACTTGTAATAAATGTGTAATATTCACGTAAATAAACATTATAAATAGCTTAAGAAAAAAAAAAACGTAATTTTATTAAGTTTCGAAACGAGCAAATCGAAATTTACTGGTAGTAGGATTCCTATGCAGGAATCCGTCTAGGTAGGTACCACCCCAGGGCCAGTTACTCTGCCGTGAAGCAGTAGTGTGCAAACATTACTGTTTTTCGGTTTGAAGGGCTAGCGTAATCACTGGGCATTTGAGACTTAAGAACTGATGTCTCAGGGTGACGGGCGCAGTGTGGTGTCACACAGAAATATTTGGGTGACAGAGCATTTATTGTGGGCGGACGTTGCACTTACAATCAGGTGAACGTTTTGCTCGTTTCGTCACTTTATACAATAAAAAAAAAATCGTTCACCTGATCATAAGATAAGCCCATAATAAATGCTCCTGCATAGGAATCCTACCACCAGTAAAAGATATGTAAAAAGTAATAAATATAATTTACTGATTACCTACAATGTTATACTTTTATATAAAAGATGAATAGAACTCACTAGTCGATTTTTACGTTAGAGACATACGACCTCGGGGTTTGAAAGTCCTCAATCTAATATTTCTGCAACACAAATTTCTCCATCCGACAAAACGTATGTAAAACATGTTATTTGAATGTATCATAAAATACCTTAGTTTAAAAAAAACTTGTCTTATACATATCTTAGCACAACGTTCCTGCCTACACGCAAAATACGCGCTAGACGTGGAGTTGCGGAAACCGGCCCGTTGCAATCTACAATCTACAATCCACATATCTTACGGATATATTATCTAGGGCGGGTCCTACAATCATAATGCCTGGTATTTTAATTTTCTAAATAGCTGCCAATGGAAAAAAAAATAGCAAACTCCAATGCGTCCAAAAATAAATATATCGACCTATCCGTAGTATTCTACGGATCGTTACGTTACATTTGCAAAATCTCTACTTAACAGGAGAGCTTCAAAGATTGGATTGTACAATTTTGTTGTTAATTATTCCAGGGAATTGATTTTTTTGCATATGCTTAACGCTATGATTCCGTATAGATTTCTATTGAAACAATGAATTTGATGCATGTGTTTCTGAAATTAGGGTGTCGTATATGTAACGTTTTTTAATGGAGATTACGAGGCTTTATAAAAATATATAATCTTATTCTTGGGAAATATTTATATATAGCCTTTTGAAGATAATTCTTACGAGGTACATAAGGGTTACCCGTTCAAAAGGTAACCGCTGTCGTTGTGGTTGCCCCCTTACTTGATTTTGATAAGTGAAAGTTTGAAATGTATGTGTTAATCATTCCAAATTGTCATTCTCATGAAAAAGTAATCTAATGCGGGGAATGTTAAATTTAACCTCTTCAAAATAAACCCATATAACGATCTCCAACGGCTTACCAGAGAAGTCCCTGGTACCAAAACAAGTGTCGGCATTTATTAATTTCGACTCATCAAATAAATATCAACTAACCTCAATAATATAAGCATCAATTGCAGTGTTTTTTATATATCTAAACCAGGACTGCTCAAACTTGAACTGCTGGCGATCTACTTCAATATGGTTAGACTACGATTGATCGAGTCCTGTATCTCAATGCAGGATTGTCATCTAGGTAGGGTTTATCGTGGCATAGATATTACGTTTATGTATATATAATACATTATGATAAACGCTCGATAGGGATCGACAGTTTACTAAACCCCTTACTAACCATCTCAAAGAAACAAGCTTTATAATGATGAAAACCACATCAATCGAAGTACGATTTGCATAACTTACTTAAAATATTAGATTTGTAAATCTAAATTACCATTATTAAATGTGAATTTTATATATGTACACACGACGATGAAAACTGTGTCAGTGAAAATACAAATTAAAAAAATTTGTAGATCTAAATTTTCAGTTTCACTGGTGGTAGGATTTCTACTTCTCCTACATATCTTCGGGACAAATTTCAATACATTTCTTTAACTCATGAAAGAGTTCTTCGTTTCGCTACAAATTATAAGATTATGATTCCACTATACTTCTCTAAATTCGTTGGTAACTCATTTATCGTTCAGTCTGCGCTGCTCTGGAGCTCTTTGCCCAATGACATTAAAAAAGCTGAAAATAAGATCTGCTTTAAGAGGTTAGTACGGGAGCATTATTTTAAAGATTGCAGCTAAAATTGTTTGTTGATAATTTTTTACATATTTATGTCGAACCATTACGTGTATTTTTGTATATGTTTGTTAGTTTATATGTATGAGCATATTTGTGTATAACTTTATATCTGTCATAATTATTTATTTCTATGTATATATGTATAACACTGATATGATCTGGATGACACAGCTTTGGTTATGGGTATACGTTCCACTTACCACCAGATAATCAATTTTACCTTTTTTGAAAAATGATTCTAAACCATTTGCTCGTCTCACCACTTTCTTTAACAATAATTACTAATAATTACAATAATTATTAAAATATTTTTTATATGTATGAGGTGAATAGATGAACTTAAAATATTCTGTACACTCTTAACTCTATACTATCGCTAACTACTAACTACTCTCTGCGCTTTCAGAAAAGGTTATGCCCTAATTAACTCATACCGTGTGCGCCGTATTGGCATGTGTGAAACTATTTCTGCAAAACAATTCTGCGACTCTTAATAAGCTCATTTTGAATAACAAACGGCTCTAAGTGGAAGTTATAATGTAATTAAAATTTTATAGTACGTGAATGACCTCTGTTTTCGATCCACTAAATCTGGTATAGCAATTTTAGGTGCTGATTCACTACGGCAGAGAAAGCCTATCAGACTTAAAAACTGATGTTTTGGGTGACAAAGCAGACGTTGCACTTACCATCAGGTAAACTATTCGCTTGTCTCGCCACTTTTTCTATAAAAACTGTACCCGAGTCCGGCAAAAAACTCGGATATGTACGCATTTGCGTTAAATCAGGTCAAGAGATCGGTGTGTTTGCCCTAACACTTACGACCCTGTACACACAAACTATTACATATGTTTATTAAGTAACAATAAAATAAAACATCAACATTATTGGGTAGAGATGATCCATGAAACCGAATGAAATCAGTATTATTTTAGAATTATCACAAGAACCTTTTACAGTCAGTTCAACCATCCTATTAATTGCCATTTGCACAGAATCGTTATTAAAAAGATGTTATTTTTAAAATTATCGCGTTAGTTGTAATTTTAAAATTATTAATAGCAATTATAAGTGCTAATTTACCACTTACATATGTCGTGAGGAAACCTGCATATCTGAGAAATGAAAAAATGTTTCGACATACGAAGTTTGCCCTGAATAGCGTACTGAACTCATCCTGGCTTGAAAACCATCACAAAAATAAGAGATGATGAAAATGAAGAAGATGTCCTCAGTCAGTGCTTATTAAAAACGGTCAAAAAGATATTAGGATTAGCAACCTGAAGTGGCAATGGGCCATAATGGGCCTTGTAGAACTATAGCCGTTGGGGACGAAAGGGTTGCGAGTGGCAATCTCGTACCGGCAAACGCAGTGTAGAGCGACCCCCACCAGATGGAGTGATGACCTACATGGTTTTGCGGGAACCTATGGGCTTGTGTTCAACAGTGGACTGAACAGTGGACGTAGTGATAGGCTGAAATAATGATTATACTATGCGCTACAAACCGGTTCGTAGCGCACGTTTCTCTAAAGATAATGTTTGCCTGTTCCCTAGAACAATGTAATATCGGTATGGGAAGACTAATGACAGTAGACTTCCAAACCTTTACCGTGTGTACCAAAAACGACATCGTAAATCATTTAGTGCATATCCACGTCAGGACAGCAGCGAAATGATAAAACCTTTGTGAGTCTCATCAGCTGTTGGCGGAAAAGAGAATGAAATTAAACGCGATAAAATCCGTAAAATTAGTTTCAAAATTACTTCAATGTTTAGTGTTGGCGTAAATATAAGAAATCGTTAAAAATCGGAAGAATATAATTGTATAGAAAATATATGGATGCTACTGTAATAGAATCATCTATACAAAAAAGAACAAAGAGAAATAAATATTAATATATCCGAAACTTTGCTCCTATCAAATTCCTTGTACACAACTAAAGTAATACTGCTAAAGAGGCTTATAAAATAGAGAATCAGTTAAATAATACAGGATTATGATTATTAAAGTGCCGATAGGTGTCCGGCAGAGTAGAATACCACCTACCTCAACGCAACGATTTTTTTTAATGCGACGGGGTTCGCCACCCGTCACGTCTCGTTTCCAGCGGGGGTGAAAGTGGGCTACATGTGTCGCCTCTGCTAGCCCCTTATATGGGAAAAAGGCGAAACTATAGGTATATATGTATGTAAAAAGTAATTTTTTAAAAATATATACATATTTGTATTATATCTATCTTGAAGGAAGGTAAGTTACTTTGCTAAGATCCGCATGCAAAATATAAAAATGGTGTATATTACCCAGTTTTTTGAAGAGCACCGCCCGCCCTCCCTCAGTAGCGTGCACAAGCGAACTAACACCGCCACCAGGAATCGCCACCAGGTACCCTCCACCAACCACTACAATACTACCACTAGATAATATACACCACTGAAGTCACGACACGTGTTTCGCCCCAAAACGAGGCATTATCAAGCGTCATAGACTCTACGACAGACGGCCGCCGAGTGAAGCCAAATCACTCGGCTCACGGTTCCTGCGGCCTGCACGGTTCCACGGCTCCGTAAATATAAAAATGGTGTATATTACACCATTTTTATATTTTGCATGCGGATCTTAGCAAAGTAACTTACCTTCTTTCATTATAATGGATTTCCGCAAAGTAACGCCTGATTCTATTAATTATATCTTTAAATCTGAAGTAAATTGTAAAATCATATTTATATAGATAAACATAAATTAAATAAAGATGAACATACTCGTAAATAAAAGAAGCGGACACTATCATAAAACATAGTGAATAATTAGAAACAAAATGTGGTGCTAGATTTTATTTATTTAGATATCATATCTTTAATGATCATTTAAAAATAGGTACAACAGGCGGACCTAATGATATATTCATTCTTTAGTAGTCAACCATTGGGTTATCCGAAAAATGAAAAAGCGGTACAAAAAGATAACACTTAAAAAAAGAAAAAAGTACTTATAACAGGTACTGCCATACCTATAACAGAAGGCTGAATATTATTTAAAAAAATAGGAAATTGTTCACCCATAACATACGATTTAATGTTTTTACTAAATACAGAAAAGGCTGCACGATGATATTTAGCATGGGAACGCAACATTACGGCCTTGCATGCAGTAAAACACTAACTGTCTTTAGAGCTTCGGACTCGATTATGAATCCTTTGTAATCTTAACATAAATAGAATATGATAGCTTCAATACTGAAGCTAAACTTAAGTTACCTTAACATTGTAGCTTCATTGTACTTTGTAGCAAAGGTGCAACAAATTGCAAGTAAAAATTACTCAAGATCCAAATTCTGATCTGAGATTCAAGATTCTGCTGTCGACATCTGTTTAATTTTAGAATTGAAACAATTATATCGAGCTTAACTTTATAATTAAATGTCTAAGTCTAGACGACGAAAAGCTGGTAAGTTATGCATATGATATCTTGGAAAATCTATGAAATACAAAAAAAAACAACACTTCACCTCCTTTTTAATTTTTTACAATATTTTTTAGACATATTTATATATAGGCCAGGGAGTACTTAACCTAGTTTTGCCTTGTCCGGCAAATACGGTGGTACCCGGGTAAGCGACCCCGGCCTCCCGAGCCGACCTGCCCTGGGACCAGGCGACCCCAGAATAAGGCTAGCCTTACTCAAGCATGCGGGGCTCTGTTTGGGTGGACAGCATTTTCCCTAGCTGCTCGTGGGAACGCAAGGGGTAGTAGGAATTTTGACTCATACCAGAATGGCGGCGATGTGGTTCGCCACCCGTCCCGTGGGGGCGAAAAGTCTATCTGCTAGAATGAATGAATGTGTGACTGACTATAAATATGTTAGCCCAAGACTCCTCTGGGTGAGGTTGAAGGTTGGCCTTACTCGCATCTTTATATTGGCAGTTTATGCTCCACAAGATGCGAGTTGGAACCGCTCTTCAAAAGCCCAAATTGAGAGACAGGAGTTTTGGGATAGCATGAAAGATCTTTTGAACAAATGCAACAAAAATGAAATGATCATAATGCTAGGCGATTTTAATGGGTGGGTGGGAGTGAAGTGTGATGGATATGAGAGTGTGGTAGGAAGGTTCGGTGATGATAGAGTGAATGAAAATGGGGAAAGTCTGCTTGAAGTGTGTGTTGGAGTGGAATCTTGTGGTAACAAACACAATGTTTGACCATAAAAAGATCCACTTGTAAACTAGAGAAGAAGGGAACCTGAGAAGTATGATTGATTTTGTGATTGTGGATGAAAGACTGAGAAAGAAGGTGTCGGCATCAACACAGACCACTTTCTGGTGTTAAGCCGACTAAGAGGGCTCTTTAAGCGATGGCGGCATCGTGTGCATGAACCTATTAGTGTACTAGAGAGCATAAAAGTTGAGAATTTGCAAGAGAAAGAGGTGAGAGAAGAATTTATTAGTAAACTGACCAAGCAGTTTGATACTTTAAATGAGGAATGTGAGGTTGAAAAAGTATGGAAGCCGTTTAAGCAAGGAATTGTGAAAGTTGCTATTGATGTGTGTGGTGTATGTAAAAGAAGAAAAGGGTGTAAGTTAAAGACTGTGTGTGTAGAGGTTCAAAGGGCAGTGTCCGAGAAGAAGAAAGCTTGGCTGGACTGGTTGGCTACAAGAGCCAATCAAAAAATGCAAAAAGCAACGAATGAGGACGTAAGCATAGCAAGGAGTGAGTATAACAGGTTAAAAGGTGTGGCAAAAGAGGTTGTGAGAAGAAAGAAAGAGAATGATAGAGATAAATTTGATACGAGGTTATCTGACGACTTTCAGAACAACATTAAGTTTTTCTGGAAGTCCATAAGAACAGCCAGAAGTCAAAATACGACCTCGCAACTGGACGCAGAAACCAAGATGGAAGTATTGTGAGAGGTGAGGAAAGCATTCTAAAGACATGGAAGGAATATTTCGAAAGCTTATTTGAGAAAGAATATATACGAGCACAGGCCCCTTCTGGGGACATGAATGAAGGTTGGGATGATAGAGATATTAGTATGGAAGAAATAGTGGAAGCGATGAATAGTATGAAATTGGGAAAAGCTGCAGGGTATGATAGAATTACGATTGAGATGCTGAAAGCTGGACAGGGCGTGGTAGCTAGTCAGCTGTACAGCCTTTTTAACCTTTGCTGGAGGAGCGGCAACGTACCAGTAGACTGGTGAAAGGCCGTTATCGTACCGCTTTACAAAGGAAAGGGTTGCAGCAAGACTGCAAGAACTACCGAGGCATTAGCTTGCTCAGTATCGTCGGCAAACTGTATGCAAAGGTTTTGATTAAGAGAGTGATGAATGAAACTGAAGAGAAGATGTGGGATGTAAAAGCGGGATTCAGGAGAGGAATGGAATGCATGGATCAGGTCTTTTCCTTACGAAGCATAGCCGAAAAATTCTTGACTCAAAGTCAAAAGGTCTATTGCGCATTCGTGGACTTGGAAAAGGCCTATAATAGGGTAGTGAGGACTGAATTGTGGTCGACATTGCATATGTATGGGGTGAACGGCAGCTTGATACGAGCACTGAAATCACTCTATAAGGATTCCAGTGCTTGTGTCAGGGTAAACGGGGCTTACACAGACTGGTTTAACATCGAAAAAGGTGTTAGACACGGATGTGTGGCTTCGCCGTGGCTGTTTAACTTATTCATAGACAATTGCTTAAAAGATTTGAAAGAGAGTGTGTTTGGATTAAGATTGAACGATTTGACCGTCAAATACCTCCTATACGCCGATGATCAGGTTATATTAGCATCATCGGAGGAGGAGTTGCAGGCGATTGTTAATATTATGCATGGTGCTCTACAAAGCAAAGGAATGAAAATTAATGTAGATAAGACGAAAGTAATGGTTTTTAAAAGAGAAGAAAGTATGTCAGATTGCAAAGTTCTGATTGAAGGAGAAAGAGTGGAACAAGTGAAAGAGTTTGTGTACCTGGGTTCTAAATTTACGAGAGACGAAAAGTATGACTGTGATATTGAGAGAAGAGTATTATCAGGAAATCAAGTAAATGGGGCTCTGCATAACTTTATGAGTAGCCAGAACGTAGAAGTCTAAAAAGGCACGACTGGCTGTACATGGGGGAGTTCTGGTCCCCACACTTATGTATAGTAGTGAATGCTGGGTCTGGCAGAAGAAGCATGAAAGTAGGATTAACGCTGTGGAAATGAGAAGTTTGAGAAGTATAGCTGGAGTAACTCTGATTGACAAAGTGAGAAACAGCGTGATAAGGGAACGTTGCGGTGTGGTTGAAGATGTAGTGAAAAAGATAGAGAAAGGCATGCTTAGATGGTTTGGACACGTAGAGAGGATGAATGAAAGGAGATTGACGAAACAGATTTATGAGGCAAGTGTGAATGGAAAAGCCGGTAAGGGTCGACCTAGGCGTACGTATCACAATCAGATCGGTGAACTTTTGAGGAAAGGTCACGTTAAAAGTACCCGCAACCGACGAGCGTGTGTGAAAACGCTAATGAAAGTAAAAGAAGCTAAAGATGTGTGTCAGGATCGTAGCAAGTGAAAAGATGTGGTCTCTGCCTACCCCTATGGGAAAGAGGCGTGACTGTATGTATGTATGTATGTATATTTATATAAATATTCAATTGAAGTAGAAGTCTTTCTGTCACAGTCCTGTAATTCTTTTGAAATATATTTTTTAATATTGTTAGTGAAGTATGCAATATAACTAAAGGAATCTATATCCACCAAAATGATACAAAGGTGGGTCATGACTCTGTTTTGTCGACTGTACAAAGAAAAATAAAACAGATTCTTTAGAGTGCTCTGTTTAAATAAAAGATGTCACTAAAGGTACCGTATTTCATTCGTTAAACTTTAATGTAGTGAGATATTACCTAAGTTGAAGTTGTTTATTTATTGTTTACTAAGTCTATTTTATTTCTTAAAAAGTAAAATAAAATCCTTTTTTTGTCCCACTGCTAGGCATATGCTATCTCTTATTTTCGTAAGAGTTTACTGGGTGAGTAGACTACTCAGTTACTACTCGGTTACTAAAGAGTTTACTAGTTTATTAGGAGCTGAAAATAATGCGACACGGTACTGCAGTGCAGGTTGACGAACTTTACATGTCGTCGAAATGTTTTACGTTTTCATCATCATCATTACAACCTATCACTAGTCCACTGCTGGACATAGGTCTACCTCATTGATTGTGACTTAAGTTTGTTGCTCTCATTTTGAGGGGATTTTGCCATAGTTTTCACGCTTAGCAGATTTATTCAGATTTTCCAAGAAGATGCTGCTGCCGGTCTTCTGGTTTTAATTTTCCCTCTGTTGATTTTTACGACACCCGCGGGATGAGATGGGGTGGTATATTCTCTTACCTCGCCACCACACGGCATAGACATGATATTTTCCTGAAGATGGTTTTCTTCACCGCCAAACCCGCGACTAACCTACAAATTTGAGTCGTACCGGTAGCGGAGACCCATAGCACAGTAACAATCAACAAACAATCATCATCATCATCATTTCAGCCTCTTACTAGTTAGTAGTGCACTGCTCTAATCTTTTCGAACATAATAATAATATGATGTTCTCCTAGCCGATTTCGACCACGGCGACAGCTGCCGACTACTGTCGAGAGCCATCAACTGCGCAGGAGATATTATAGTGCCGCAACTGTACGCGCAAACACAGAGGCACTCACTCGTCCCAACCTACCCGCGCTCGATGTAACGCCGATGCGATAAGATCAGAGGTAGGCTAGGATGCAGTGTCAGAAACACGGGGACAATCACAACACAACCAGACCCGAAAACCAACAATTTATGTTTTAGCACAAATGTTAGCTCCGGCTGGGATTCGAACCCAGGAATCGCGGCTTAGTACTCTGACCACTAGGTATAATATAATAATATAAATATATAATAGCCACTACAGTTTGCATTTTAATTTTTAGGGATTACGCCGTTGTTAAAAAATATCTAATATTATAATTGCTACGTGTGGTGGCAGCTTAAGAGAATCTACCACCCATCTCGTCTCTTGGGTGTCGTAAAAGTTGACAGAGGAAAAATGAAAACCAGGAAATGGGCAGCAGCATCTTCCTAGAACAAATAAATTGCGGTTGCCAACCCGCCAGTCAAGCGTGGCAGCTATGGCAATTTCTCCCCAGAATCTATGGGGGAGGCGTATGTTCAGCAGTGGACTTGTGATGACTGAAAGGAGGATTTTATGATTCTTATTAACATATATCTGCCGTTATATTTACAACGACTACCTAGTGATACGAATACATTTTGAAACATGTATCGCGTTAAAGATTGACCTCGGCGGACATCCGCCAACTCAATCAAAGTATAATCCTCATGCTATCTATCTTTTAATGGTATTAGTGGATAATCTACTAGGTAATCTCAAAATGAAACCACACAGTTAACACTCACTATTACACAGCTCCTTATGTTGGCCAAATCTGTAATAATAAAGCGACCGAAAAGACTTGGTATATAGATAACACTCCTCGTCCTCAACGCCATGTGGACTCACGACCAATTAAAAAAGATTGGATGGTCATTTATCAAACTTATAGTCCGGATTTATCACCTTCCGACTAATTTTATTTCAAACACTTAAACGATAATTCGAAAATTACAGATACCAAAAAAAATATTTTGCCGATTTTCTTTTAATTTATCTTTTAATCATAGACTCTGTCTTTTTTTGAGGGAAATGTATTCCATCTTGTCTTATTAATGATGGCAATTATATCATTGAATAAATTATTTTCTACTTTATAACAAATTTACAACTCGTTGACGTTAGCAAAGACTTTCGGGACAGCCCAATAATTTAAGTTAATATTTATTTTGTGTTTTAACAAATAAGGTGTTTAAAAATTTACCTTTCACTGATTACGTAACTTAAATTTAAGAATGTTTAAATAAAATTCCCTGATAAGGACGTTACTAACCAGAAATAAATCACAATGGAAATGCCAATACGATACGTTATTTTATTTTACATTGTAATCAACATTTAAAAAATATGTAATGTTATTTCAAAGTAAATAAGAACATATACGTATATCATTGTTAAAATCTATATACACATTAGAATAAAACAGATTAAAATAGCTTTTATTAAATATATTATTTTCAGAATAATTGTTGAAAGTCAATTATTAATCCACTACTTGTTCGAAAGGAAAATGCATCAGTTTATTTTTATAGTTTACATAATGAAGCACCAATTTTAAAAAAAATATTTTACTATAGTCTAATCATTAATTTTCTTTCTATTAAAATGGATTTAGTTTTTCCTCTTAAATGTAAATTCAAAAACAATTAAAATATTTTTCTTATTTTTGATGAAAGATGATTTCCGCGCTGAATTATACAGCCACATTAACATTAATAAAATGGTGCTTGTGCTCTGTGCTTTACCTTTACCTAACTTTAAGACGTCGTCGTCGTCGTCGTTTCAGCCTATCAATAGTCCACTGCTGAACATAGGCCTCCCCCATAGATTACCACAAAAGTTTGTAGCTATCGTTTTGGGGGGATTTTGCCATAGTTGCCACGCTTGGCAGACGGGTTGGCAACCGCAGTTTAATTTTTCAGATGTTCCAGCAAGATGCTGCTGCCCATCTCCTGGTCTTCACTTTCCCTCTGTCGACTTTTACGACACCCACGGGATGAGATGGGATGGTAGATTCTCTTAAGCCGCTACCACACGGCTTACCACTTTAAGACGTAACGGGGTTTAAAACATCATAGTAGCATACTCACTTTACTTTCCTGTACTCAGTAGATCAGAAAAATACTTGATTCTTGTGTTAAAAATCTATGGAATAATCCTAAGGACACCTAAGGATTTTTTATCTATTATAGCATATACACGTCGACGTGCAATTATACTGTAAAGTAAAGCAACAGCGTATAAATGTCCCACTGCTGAGAACACGCCTCCTTTCATTTTTGAAAGGGCTATGGAGCAAGGAAGTGTTCGCCGCGCTGCTCCAAAGCGTGTTGGCGGACTTCGCATATCCTCGAAATATTTAATTTGTCAGACATGCAGATTTCCTCACGATATTTTCTTTCACCGCTGAGCACATGGTAAATTCGGCATTCAAAATTGTAAAACAACTTTAGCGGTGCCGGAATCGGAGATCACATTCAGCTCACTCGGGTATTATAATATTTTAGACGAGCACCTGGCCCCTTATACATATGTACGAATATGTTATTTAATGTGCTTTTAAAGTGTAGTGCAGTGATGAGAATAGTGCTTATGTAAAAGTGCACAAAGTTTTTCAATCAAAATGTTCAAACTATTTATTAAACAAAGACTTTTTAAAAAGGGTTATTACAATATTAAGGAATACATGATAACCTCTGGGAATGAGGTTATCGCTGCCAAGCTATGTCTTTATAATACTGCTCTAATTGTATTTTATTTTTAAAATGCCAAAATATAATAAATTTAAAATACCGCTGGGTTTCTTGCTGGTTCTTCCCAGGACATAGGCATTTCTTGCGAACCAGTGTAGCTTAAAAATATAATGTTTAAATAATATTATGTAAATAATCTATATTGAATAAAAAAATCTTTTATTCTATTCTTAAATAGTTTTAGTTGGTTCTTGTCTTCATTTGAATGAGAATGAATCGACGTTTAAACACAGTCCCCACTATTGAGGAATTAGTCTAGGTAGATACCACCCCAGGGCGAGTCATTCTGAGAGTTATTCTGCCGTGAAGCAGTAGTGTGCAAACATTGCTGTGTTTCCTTTTTGGTCACCTCAGTACATACCCTTGCTCATAAACAACGTTTGGAACAACTTCAGTCAACATTTTTAAAACACTTAAAACACCGTACCGGAATAATTTTTGATAATTATGACGATTGCTGCAGACACTATAAAGTTTTGACTTTAGATAAACGAAGACTTATAACCGATACAATGTTTCTATTTGAAATAATAATTAACCGACTCGATTTTCCAACCCTTGCTGTTAATATCAATTTCGCTGTTAAAAAAAATAAGGTCCTCTTAGAAGGGGGCACCAAACAAGAATCTTTTTAATATACCACACCATCGCACTAATTATGCTATCATGTCTCGCATTTTAGAAAATTACAATAAAAGCTATATTAACATTGACATATTCTGTCACTCATGATCCTCTTTCAAAAAAAAGTTATTAATCTACTGTTATAATTCCTACAACAATGGCATGAATGGATATGTAAAAGTACACACACACACATAAAAAAACCCGCACGCAAGCACATTTACACACGCACACACTGGCACAGACATACTCGTACATGCTTATGCACAAAAATATTATTTATATTTTCAGTAAAATGTTTTTGGTTTTGTTAATTGTGACGTTATATTTAAGGTAATGTAATGGAAATCTGTCATTGGCTAATTCGTCTAAGTATACTCGTATGTACGAGTAATAAACTTTCCTAAAAAAAATGTTATAGAAGTTGATGTGCTGTGGCGACATCTAGTGGCGAGTTACCACAAAGCGAAAAAAAAATCACCTCTGTGAAAAAATAGATGTACGTGCCAATTTTCATTGTGATCGACCAATTGTATATATAATTATACATATATAAATAAATATCCTGGTATGGGCCGCAAGGAATTACGCGTTTCTGTACTTCGAGTGAGGTAAATAATGGTTTATGATATCCAATTTACTATTCCATAGTAAAAAATAGATAGACGAACTTTAAAATGACAAGATAAAAAAGGGAACTAAAGTACTGTCTAGAAAACGAAGTAGTAGTATTATAGTATGATCCAGACGCATAAATCGTAGGAGGATAACACCCACGCCTCCTTCTAAATCTCGCTTATTATTCGACTACACGACTAAAACACAGTTGCCAGTCGATACGATAAGCGATTTCTGTATTATTTTTCTCAGTGCGTTAGAAAAATGTGCGTCTTAAACCAATTACTACAGATAGGTTCCATAGGGAGTAAAAAGTTATAATTATATATATTTCAACACTTATATAGTTATTCTCATTTGAATAATCACCTCGGTTTCGCGGCAAGCCAGTTTTTTTATAGAATAAAGTGACGAAACGACCAATTAGTTCACCTGAAGGTAAGTGAAAAATCTGCCCAGAACAAACTCTGTGTCACCTATACCATGTCTGTGTGACATCACACTGCGCTCGTCACCCTAAGACATTAGTTCGTAGGTCCCATATGTTCAGCAATTAAACTAGAACTAACTGAATGAGCATTAACTTGCACACTACTGCTTGACGATACAATAACTAGCACTGTGGTGTTACCTATGCAGATAGATTTCCGCGCCCTATCAAACTACCACATGTGGTTATAAAACGACAGTGTTGCCTAGTGGTGTCTGGTGGTAGTAACGGCAAAAAAGAATATCATTATTACAGTAATATTGCAGTGTTGTAATATTGCATTCATAAATTAGTGAATTTACTTTACATGTTATAGTTGAACATAAAATCTTTTTGACAAAATATAACTGGTTCACAATATTTTTTACAAACATTTTTAAATACAATCAAAAACATGAAGAACTTATGCGGTAAAAACATATCTTCAATTTTTATTACACTGTCAAGCAAAATAAAAAAGTAACATATCAGCTACATTTTCTATTTTGCTGTAAAGGTTTCTCTTTAATAATATGCATATTAAGACATATACCAGGTTACCTTAACCTTCTCTGACCCAGATTAGGTTCGGCCACAGAATCGATCCAATTGTTAAAGAATAAGGTTAGCTTTGGTCGCTATTATTGGAACGCCCTTCTTTATGTTCCCCTTTATCGTTTTGATTTACATTATTTATTACAACAGTACGATCTTCAACGTCGCATAAATTACATGCTAAAGCTTTTATTGTTGAGGGGTAAAATTTATAATTAAATTAAAGATCAGCAAAAATAAAGGCTTGAGCGTATCTTTCGTACTTACCGCCGTACGGTGCCGCCACACCGTTTTCTTCTAACGTTCATCTATTTTCCTTAACATCTTTGAGTTTCGTCGATTTAGGGTACTCATAACGTAGTTTAATAAGCTAATCTTTGCTTAGTGGATTTACCATATTTTATCAGTAACTGTGTTATCAGAAGACCGGTTTTAAGGCTTTGAGATGCTTTTGAGTATAATAATAAAATGATCCAGATATAAAAATTAATTTCCATAATTATTAAACTAGTTAAATCGTCGTTTTAATAATAATTCTCAAAAAGTAATCCGAAAAAGGGATATTGGATAAGTCAATTTAATGCAATTTAATGGCCGTCTTCTAGATATCCTTGTAGCGATACGAGAAGTCCTCCCCAGATCAGACCACCCGATCTAGCAGCTAGCCATCCTATTCCTTAGCAATATGCTTTCTCTAAAGCTCCATTGTCGATAATAACAAATAATTAAGCTCGTAATGCTATTAGAAAACATGGATGACATACGAAAGTCGTCCTGGCCGATTTTCAACCCCGGACAATTTCATAAAACTTTCGGAAGCTGTCGTATTTATAATGCCACAAGCGTACGCGCAAACACTAATGCACTTACTTGTCCTAAACTACGTGCGCTTATATTTTATAATGCTCATTCGATAACATCGGAGATAAACTTAGATGCAGTATTAGAGACATGGGGACAATCACAACAAAACCAGATTAGGCCTAGACCATAATATCAGCAGTTTGTGTTACACATAAGTGATGAAAATCAAATGCTATTTAAATGTAACTTTAATGTTGCATTGTACTTCTTTTTTGCCATTACTATCCGCTTAATATTAAAAGCTACTAGCTGAGCCCCGCGGTTTCACTCGCGTGTTATAAGCCAACTTCATGAATGTGTCGTAAGTTCGACCCTTGTCGATAATGTTCGGTCATCCTCGTGCGGCTTCAGCTTAAGCTTCTGCGTAAGGCCGTAACGAGAAGTTTTATAACCTATCCTACCTAAGCCTTCATCAATAAACGCGCATCTAATTCAAAACTATTTTTTTCAATTCAGATCGGATTAGTAATTCCTGAGATTAGCGCGTTCAAACTTATAAACTCCAATATTATTATATTATTATAGTAATAAGTTTTTCTTAACCACCGGGCAAATGGTAAATCAGTACTTAGCTGGTACGTAACAATTTTAGTGTTGCCGGCACCGGGTATTGAGTTCAGGTTTCTCGCTAAGGGACTACGAAATTTAAAGCTATCGCCCTGTCAGAAGTATTTCAATTCAATTGTTTTATTATAACATATCCATAACTAGTTTAATGGTTTAATATATTTTGCCTTCGTTAATTTAAGGACTATCAATAAATCTAATACTTTAATATCAATCTACTAATATTTTTATTACATCCAACCAAAGTTCACTCGCATGCCTGTATGTATTCAATACTCAATGAAATTTTTAAACACTGTGATGTTTAAAGAATTCAGCAGTTTAACGTTCATGAGATAATATTATTATGATTTAATCAATTTATCATTAGCCCTTCAAAATACATCGCAGGCCATAGGGCTCACACAAGAATTCCAATCATCCTAGATTTGTCACACTTGGCAAGTGGCGATTACTGTACGAAACTTCTTGCTCCTTAGGTTGTGTTTGAATAATAATTTGTTGATAAAAACTAAAAAAATAAATGCATAGCCCTTAAATAATTTACATGTACATGTTTGTATTTGTGGTACATATTTTCAGGGATAATAAATTTACAACTGGTCCGGTCTAAATGTTTTTGTAAACTGGAATCAAAGAGGTGCATTAAGAATGGATCACGCGAGGGTTCTTTAACCTTTGACACGGTTAAAGTCCAAATGTACTAGTTTCTATAGAGAATAACATCTACAATGTTTATCCTATTATCCCCTGTCAGATACAGTCGGCGTTTAAATGTTTATAATTCTTAATAATTGACTAGCATTTCCTCTATAGATAATTTTTTATTTCTTTCGCTCTAAAGTATAGAAGTACCATAAAAACAAATACTGATATAATAAAGCTAACATTATTATCACTATGCATTTTCTACTATTAGACGACAGGTACCTGACAAATCGGATAATAATAAGACATTTTTTTTAAATCGGAGTCTCACTAGGGGTTCTTCTGTATCAAAATCGGAACAACTGTTTGTAGGCTATACAAATACTTGTCCCGTGCTGGAACCAAACCTGGTCCATAGCACAGAAGCGTAGCCAATTACGCCAATTGCGCCGATAGTATATAATGATTTTGACATAAGAAATAAAATGGTAGAATAGTAAACTTTCATTGATTTGTTTCAATACAGTAGCAAAACTAAGAACAATAAAACTTACCAAAAGTGTGCAGGTATTGCAGTTCAAGCTATTGGGTGGAAATCGATAGTTACGTAAATTCGAAATTGAATCATTTATTGTATTTTCGTGTGGTGGCGGGTGCCGTGTGGTGGCTCGTTAAAAGAATACTACTATTACTCCATCTCATCCACTGGATCTCGTAAAAGGCGAATAAGGAATTAAACTGCACTGTGCACCCAACAGCGCATGGTGGCGATGGGCTCACCACCTTTCACACCAAGTGCTGTATATTGTTTTGGTGAAACGTGGATTGTGGCAGTCATCTGTTTTTGCAGTGAGTGCCCAGTCTCTGACTACCCCTTATGGGATACAGTCGTGATCTTATGTATGAATTTATGTATTATTTTAATTTTACGAGTACATATTATAGGTACTCGTATAAGCAAATTTAAGTTGTTTTATTTTACTACATGTTCACATGATTAACGGTAACAAAAACAGAGCGCATCAGTACAAGTGACAGAAGTAGAATAATGTATAGATTATTAGAAAATTCATTAAAATAAATAAAAATAATAGAAATCAAAATGATTAGCGATCGTGTGGCCTAGTGGTTAGCGTACCTGACTTCTACGCTGCGGGTCCTGGTTTCGAATCCCAGCCGGAGTCAACATTTGTGCAAAACAAATTGTTGGTTTTCGGGTCTGATTGTGTAGTGCATGCGAAATATATGCCTGTAAAACGCACCCACGATACAGGAGAAATATTACTGTGGGGCATCATTTTTATAAAAAAGAAATGAAGATGAAAATATATTAACAAAAATATTACTCACTGTAAAGTAACTGCTCGGTGTATAAATAATTATCATAGAATATTAATTAAGAATAACAAAAACTTTGTATTTAAATAAAACTACTTTTTTACGGATTTTATCGCGTTTAATTTTTGAACTATTTTTACCCGACGTTTCGGACGCTTTACAGCACCCATGGTCACGGGGGGACTGAGGTGACAGTTGTCCCGATGTCATAGTTAACCCGGAGTACCTTCAGCTTTTAATTATTATTTGTAGTCCGATCTACGCAGAAAGAGCTTACTGTGTCTTGAAGCCTTGCAGTGGTATGCTTGGTTTTTGATTTAATTTTATTAATAATAGGATCCCAAGCCGGTGGTAATACCCAACCATCTTCCCTATTGAAATTAGGATGTTTTTTAATTTCAATAGCCTCGCGAATCATCCTTGGTAGGAATCGGTGTTCTTTTGCAAGGATTTGTGGTCTATCAAATCTGATGTAATGGTTGGGATGATCCAGAACATGGTCACAGACTGCAGACTTCCTAGAGCGTCGATGCTTCACATCAGCTATGTGTTCTTTAACGCGGGTTTTAATGGATCTTTTAGTTTGCCCTATGTAAGAGAGACCACATTCACAATCCAGCTTGTATACTCCTGCATCTTGTAGAGGGATGTTACACTTGACAGATGGTAAAAACTGACTTATCTTCTTCGGCGGCTTGAAAAATGTTCTTATAGAAGCTCGCTTCAAGATATAGCCAATCTTGTCCGTGACTCCTCTGACATATGGAAGAACAGCAGGTACACGCTCGACTGTGGCCGGCTTCACTCGGTCACTGCGACGAAGGCGCGGAACCCGAAGCTTGTTGTCTTGCAAAACTTGCTTGACATGCTGAAGCTCGGCGGCCAGGTGTTTACTGTCACAGATCCCTTGTGCTCTCTGAAACAAAGATTTACCCACGGTAGCTAACTGTGAAGGATGGTGGTGAGATTCACCATTTAAATACCTATTTGTATGGGTCTTTTTTCTATACACAGTGTGACACAAGGTGTTATTAGGATTCCGAATTACTAACACATCCAGAAAAGCTAAAGAGTTATTTGCCTCTAACTCCATTGTAAATTGAATTTTAGAGTTTAGGGAGTTAAGGTGGTCTAGAAATGCAGTTACTTTATGCGATGGTAAAATTGTGAAAGTATCATCTACATACCGCTTGTAGAATCTTGGATTTACAGGAGAAGTACGGAGGGCTTTCTCCTCAAAGTCTTCCATGAAAATGTCGGCGACAATGGGAGATACTGGAGAGCCCATCGCCACACCATCTACTTGCTTGTAGTATTGTTCCTTCCACAATAGATAGCCAGATGTAAGGCAATGTCTAAGTAGTTCTGCATATTCTGCTGGCATGTTGTTCTCCGCTAGCTTCCTGGATACAATTGAGATGCAGTCTTCTACAGGTAGGCATGTGAATAGCGACTGGACATCAAAACTGACCATAGTTTCATTGTCAGTAAGATGTAGGTCTTTAATCTCACTGACAAAATGGTATGAATCCTTTGTGTGTGCTCTTGTGTGTCCTCTGAGCGGTGAGAGTATTTTCGCTACATGCTGAGCCAATCTATAAGTTGGTGAATCGATCTGGCTCACTATTGGACGTAATGGAGCATTTGGTTTGTGTATTTTAGGTAACCCATACAACTTCGGTGGTTTGGCACATGATGGTATTACCGAATTTACTTATTTATTTAAATTCGGTAATCACAAAAAATCACAAACCAAATGCTCCATTACGTCCAATAGTGAGCCAGATCGATTCACCAACTTATAGATTGGCTCAGCATGTAGCGAAAATACTCTCACCGCTCAGAGGACACACAAGAGCACACACAAAGGATTCATACCATTTTGTCAGTGAGATTAAAGACCTACATCTTACTGACAATGAAACTATGGTCAGTTTTGATGTCCAGTCGCTATTCACATGCCTACCTGTAGAAGACTGCATCTCAATTGTATCCAGGAAGCTAGCGGAGAACAACATGCCAGCAGAATATGCAGAACTACTTAGACATTGCCTTACATCTGGCTATCTATTGTGGAAGGAACAATACTACAAGCAAGTAGATGGTGTGGCGATGGGCTCTCCAGTATCTCCCATTGTCGCCGACATTTTCATGGAAGACTTTGAGGAGAAAGCCCTCCGTACTTCTCCTGTAAATCCAAGATTCTACAAGCGGTATGTAGATGATACTTTCACAATTTTACCATCGCATAAAGTAACTGCATTTCTAGACCACCTTAACTCCCTAAACTCTAAAATTCAATTTACAATGGAGTTAGAGGCAAATAACTCTTTAGCTTTTCTGGATGTGTTAGTAATTCGGAATCCTAATAACACCTTGTGTCACACTGTGTATAGAAAAAAGACCCATACAAATAGGTATTTAAATGGTGAATCTCACCACCATCCTTCACAGTTAGCTACCGTGGGTAAATCTTTGTTTCAGAGAGCACAAGGGATCTGTGACAGTAAACACCTGGCCGCCGAGCTTCAGCATGTCAAGCAAGTTTTGCAAGACAACAAGCTTCGGGTTCCGCGCCTTCGTCGCAGTGACCGAGTGAAGCCGGCCACAGTCGAGCGTGTACCTGCTGTTCTTCCATATGTCAGAGGAGTCACGGACAAGATTGGCTATATCTTGAAGCGAGCTTCTATAAGAACATTTTTCAAGCCGCCGAAGAAGATAAGTCAGTTTTTACCATCTGTCAAGTGTAACATCCCTCTACAAGATGCAGGAGTATACAAGCTGGATTGTGAATGTGGTCTCTCTTACATAGGGCAAACTAAAAGATCCATTAAAACCCGCGTTAAAGAACACATAGCTGATGTGAAGCATCGACGCTCTAGGAAGTCTGCAGTCTGTGACCATGTTCTGGATCATCCCAACCATTACATCAGATTTGATAGACCACAAATCCTTGCAAAAGAACACCGATTCCTACCAAGGATGATTCGCGAGGCTATTGAAATTAAAAAACATCCTAATTTCAATAGGGAAGATGGTTGGGTATTACCACCGGCTTGGGATCCTATTATTAATAAAATTAAATCAAAAACCAAGCATACCACTGCAAGGCTTCAAGACACAGTAAGCTCTTTCTGCGTAGATCGGACTACAAATAATAATTAAAAGCTGAAGGTACTCCGGGTTAACTATGACATCGGGACAACTGTCACCTCAGTCCCCCCGTGACCATGGGTGCTGTAAAGCGTCCGAAACGTCGGGTAAAAATAGTTCAAAAATTAAACGCGATAAAATCCGTAAAAAAGTAGTTTTATTTAAATGTGTAATATTCGCGTAAATAAAAGAAAACATTATGAAAAAAAAAAAACTTTGTACTCCTATTCGACCTTGGAATTTTACTCTCATCAAGCCCAAAAAAGATTTACTTAAAAGAATATTCATCCTTATCAAACTGTAAAAAGTCATCTGCTGGACATGGGCCTCTTATAAATGTTTCCAAGAAGGATTTCCCGTAATTGCCACGCTTGGCAGGTAACTTGACAAACGCAGTACCAGACTTTTCATCTTAGACACTGCTGCCCGTCACCGATCTGGGTATTTCCAGTCAGGCATATTTGACTCGGTTATTCCGTCATTTGTTGGAATCTACAAGATTGTTCTTTCGGAAACTACAAGAATTTTTTTATTTGACTTTCTATAGCCGTGACACGTGGTAGCTCAGGGACCGGGTGCTCACTTTAAATTACTAAAAATTGTTCAGTAATTTTATTTCCTGATTCACCTTTTCAGCGATGAATGAAAACATTGTGAGGAAGCCTGCGTGTTTGAGGAATAAAATTATTTCTAGGACATGAAGTCCGCGAACCGTTACCGGATCAGCGTGGCGGAATCTTCCTAGCTCCGAAAACCCTCTCAGAAATGAGAGGAGGCCTGTGCTCAGCACTGAACATAAAGAATGACAACAATGATTTAACTGGTGGTAGGATTCCTATGCAGGAATCCGTCTAGGTAGGTACCACCCCAGGGCCAGTTATTCTGCCGTGAAGCAGTAGTGTGCAAGCATTACTGTGTTTCGGTTTGAAGGGCACTGTGAGCTAGCGTATTCACTGGGCATTTGAGACTTAAGAACTGATGTCTCAGGGTGACAGGCGCAGTGTGGTGTCACACAGAAATATTCTGGGTGACACAGCATTTGTTGTGGGCGGACGTTGCACTTACCATCAGGTGAACGTTTAGCTCATTTCGTCACTTTATACAATAAAAGAAAAATATTAAGAAAAGCTTAGCTGTCTTTTAATGTAATTGACGCGTCTACACTAATATAAGTTCCAAATTTAATGACTATGGTTTTTTGACCTTTACTTGTAAAGTTCATACCGCTTTTTGAACAAAATCGATTCCTACCGTCTCCAGTAATTAAACTTCTGTTTAATAAAACAGCTTTGAAAGCAATTATGTTAACCATTGATTAGAAAACTACTTACCTTTCCATATACGAGTATTATTAATGTGTGGCATAAATGCAAATACATGCAAACTCTATTTTCCTCCTACTCTGTTTTTTTTATGAAAGTAATGTAATGAGACCAAGCACACTGTGATCGAAATATATTTTGTTTTGTTTTATTCATTTTCACCATTATTAGGTGGCAAGCGCCCACATAGCCTTTCTGATAATAAATTCTATTTATTATTGACTCTACGACAGACAGCCGCAAAGTGACTGGGCAGTCGACAGATAATACCTATTTTGTATCTTTTTTGGTCAAAAGTTATTGAAATTCATTATCATTTTTAGAATTACATGTCCAATTCAAGTTTGGTTGTAATTATTAATAAAAATACAAAGTAACGTCAGTGAAGAGCCTCGTGTCTAACAGCATTTAATTTTCTTTCTATTTTTGTTTTGGATTTAAAATGCGGTGTACGTGAATCTATCACCAGATGTCAGTAAGAGGCGTTAAATTCCAGAAAAGTTTAAGCCGATCATTTCTGTTTCTATCTACCTTCTATAAATGGCAAGACAACAATATCTTTGAAAAAACATCACAGTAGGATTTCTGCCGCATATTTGACCTATATAATTTCACATGCGCAAGCACCCTGATTCGGAACTACTACCTGTAGGCGATACAAATATTAGACCCGTCCAGGAATCGAGATTAAACACTCCAACACCAACAGAGATCAAATATGCTAGACTTAGATTATCCAGTCCAGTGTTAGCTAGCAATGGTTAAAATTTGTGTATCATGTTATTTATCTTTTTGGTATTGGTATATATATATTAATAATTATTTTAGTATGTATATATTTATATATATTATATATTTTCATTATTCTTTTTTTTAATTTCATTTATCTATTAATTATATTTGTTCATTAAAACAAGAAAGGTTTTTTTAGATAGAACCTAACATTTTTTTTTAGGTCCCTTAGTTTAAGGTGTCGTCAATAAAGGGTAAATAAAGTGTGAAGAGTCGGATAATTACTCTTTAATGGTAGACCAATACGTTTGCCAAGCTTGACAGTTGCGGCAAATTCACCTAACTTGGCGGAAGCAGATGTCCAATAGCATATGGTGTACTGCCTGATGTTTGCGGATACTACACGATAATGTAGAAAATAATGGCATTTTATTTACTAATGCCTCCGAGGAGTCAGTTATTGTGGCGTCTAGCAGTAGTGTGCAAACTTTACTGTATTTCGTTCTGAAATGGTACTGAGAGCTAGTATAATTACTACGCATATGACACATAGGAACTGATATCTCTGGGCTACGGACGCAATGTGGTGCCACACAGAAATGTTCTTAGTGCTACAGCGATTGTTATGTGCAGACGTTGCACTTACCATCTGATGAATGATTTGCTCTTCTTATCACTTTCTAACAAAAAACAACCGCCACAGTTTTTTATACTATATACCTAGGGAATTAAATACTTACTAGGTAACTTAACTTAATTTTATTTCTCAGAATTTATCAGGTGCATTTATTAATAAAATCTAAACTTCTTAACTAAATGTCAATACTGAAAGGAAACTTTTGTAACATTTCCATTATAATTTTAAATAAGAAAAAAGTAAGTCGGAAATGATCAAGGAAATAATGACAAAAATGGGGTCTTTATAATAAAGAACCATGATGATGTTGCATAAAATCTAATTTTTACAAGCGCTTAGTTAACTTAGAAAGCAAGTTAAATAAACGTATGTCTTTTCGGCTCAAATTTGATAAGTCAACTTTGAATTTCTTTCCGATGTGCGATTGAGCTAAAATTTGGAATATTTATGTAGCTTCGGTGACAATGCAATAATCTATCAGATGGTAGGATTCCTCTGTAGGAAACCGTCTAAGAAGGTAACAACCCAGGGCCAGTTATCCTGCCGTGAAGCAGTAGTGTGCAAATATTACTGTGTTTCGGAAGGGCACTGTGAGCTGGCGTCATCACTAGGCATATGGGACATAAGAACTTATGTCTCAGGATGTCGAGCGCAGTGTAGTGTCACACAGAAATGTTCGGTTTTTGTAGGAGTTTATTTAAGTATTTATGTTTGGGTCAAACCAAACCTGGCACGCGGGCCCCTGGCTCGTGAGCACAGTATCCGATGAAACTGTAAAAGCCAAAAAGGCTAACAGCAATTACATCACCGAAATTATAACAGAAATGTTCTGGGTGACAAATCATTTGTTATGGGTAGACGTTGCACTTTACATCAGGTGAACGTTTTGCTCGTTTCGTCACTATAGCCAATAAAAAAATTGTATCATGGAGCTGGATCTGATGATGGAGCCGGCAGTTGGTCATAAGAACTCAACTATGCATGTTTGGACTCGTTGGATTTGTTTTCACAGGTACTATAGCCCTGGCATCATTTAAAATCCACTGCTAGACATAGGTCTCACAAACAAAAGCTAGTAACAAAAATATGATTTTCGTTTAAAACTTATTGTTTCAGGCATATATTATTCTATGTAATTGATAATCGCGTCGTTAGTCTCACATTCAAACCCATTGAATGAAATCGCATTCAGTTTCTTCAAATATTAGATCTTCGGTGAACTTTTTGGCTATAATTAAACCACTGAATTCGTAAAACTACATAATTATGCCCAGACAATAACCGCGGGAGTTAGCTTACAACTAGTTAATTATTATATATAGTCGTAAGGGGCTATGTGTGTTTCTTAATCCACCTCACACTCTATTTATTAAGAGAAAAAGTCTTTTCGTATATAGTATCTATAAACTTGTGATAAAATCTCTTTGGCTGTACTATTTGTATCTGGCTGGTTTTGATGAATATCATCTATTTGTCGCGTTTTTTTGCTCAGAAGTCCCAAAATTTCTACAGCAACGGGATCATGTCACTACCTTCAAGATGGAAAGAAGTCATCGTACAAAATGTCAAATACATACTGTAATTAAATGTAAATAAAGAAAAAATTACAAAATTGAAAAAAATGTCTTGAGTTTTGACATAAAATGCAAAGATGCCTTTTCCTCAATCCTAAGTAACATTACTAAGCCGCTGTGATTATTTGATCGGCTATAAAAAGGATACACATAATTCGTAACGCACAATGGACACGAATAGATAAAATATACTTTATGGCACACGAAAAACATAACGTTGATAATGTCTTTACGTTCCATATGAATCGATTTTTTTATTATTTTACTTAAAAAACCTTGTAGAACTGAAACAAGCCGCAGGAAGTAATTCCTTACAAGCTTGTTAAAGTTGGTGACTGAGCACCTCTTGGTAATAACGATTATATGAATAAAATTTTATTTAAAAACAATGTGAGAAGCTTGAAACAAATTTCATAGTTTTAAATAGTTATTTTAGCAAATAATTTTCGGGCTCCATTAATAAAACTTTAGCCTCCAATTTTAACAGTGAATTGTTTGGTAAAATATTGAACGGTTCCAAAAACAAGCAAGATTCCGAATTTCGCATTGAAAAACGATTTTTCTTATTTTTCATTATTAAATTTAGCTAGTGTTAATCCATGAAATATAGACTTATGTGAAATGTAAAGACCCACTATCACTTCACACTTCTATTGCACTATAATCTAATCTACACTGTCCTCTACTACAATATGTTAAAAGTTTCCACAGACATAGTTTTTCTATTTACTTATAATTAATTATTTTATTAGTGCTTTATTCTCATCAGTTGTAGGCAGTAGACAGAATCGATGGTTCTGCTCGGCGGTAAAAGCTCATAATGAACAACGCCCTTCCAACCCCAACATAAATACAGCATCACCTTATTGTGAGTTAACTCTGGTTTTGGCACAGTCTGTGAAGCCTGACCGACCTTAGCCTGCACATTCCTCCTTGTACATTATTAACCTTCGTTGTGGTTTAGGAACTTTGGCTCGATGCAGCACTAGCATAAATCTGTGTCAACTTAATACCAATACAGAAAATTTAAAAAAAATTACGCCTATAATTTCGACGGTTTATAACATTGGGCTTGCTTATTCACTAACTTGCTATTTGATTAATTTTGAAATTTCTTTAATTACTGTATGTAATTAATGAGTATTTCAAAAATGTACTCATAATATTTCTAATATCAGTAAGCAAATCGACCACACTATCCTTTTTTTTATCTAATCACGCGACGGACTTTGTAAATAGTAGGTAGATTTGAAAGGATGCTCTTTTTGTCATGAGATCAAAAAATAGAAAAATAGTATTTGGCATAATAATACTCTCGAAGGTCTTTAAAGGAATAATAAAGGAATAAAAAATATAGTAACATTAAAAAAAAATACGTCAAAATAAATACACACACACCGTTATTGAACTCCATAACGGGCATACGAGGACTATTACAGGATTATTGGCTAATTTTATAATTGGCTAACTATAAATATTTAGCACTCCTGAGATAATAATAACTAACCATGTCATCAAATATTTTTTTCTCCGGAACAGACCTTTTGTCGTAGTAACTGAATATTTTTGTTGTAAATTATTTTCATCAACGCTGAAGCCTAAGAGTTTATAATAAACTATTAAATATAAATCTTTACCATTCTGACTGTAACACGTATTTTCCTCTTCTACAAGAAGGAATTGTCTATTCTTAAATTTTTCTACTAGCCTCTTTAAGGGCTGAATCACAAGAAGTTGTTCAATTGTCATTTGAGTAATTTTTAGGAAATTGTGAATATACGGCGAGAAGATACGGTGGAAGAATCGTATTGACATCAGATTACAAGTAACAAAATATCAAATTTCAAACTTTTGAAACTTATCTAAAATCGAAACCATTGACTATTATAAGTTATAATGATTTATCGAAACCCATACCTTTTACACCCGGTCACTTAGCAAAGGAACGATTAATAACCATTCTAGGTAATAATTACGAATACGTAGTTCATTAAGTATGTGGTAATTCATCTAGAAGTTGTAAACGAATTTATGAAATTGTTAATTAAGAAAGCATGTATCAAATTTGTTGTATAAATATGAACGCATTTGTCAGTTCCTAAAACCTTATGTCAGCGATTACAGCTCTGATATTTAAATATATTAATATCCTGATAGTTAAGGCAAAGCAGTCACATACTGAAAAAAAATGTCTGCGGTAAGACATCTTAGATGTACTGATAAAATACAATTTTAATTTGTATTTTAGAGGTGATTAACTAAAAAATACTGTAGCTGTATTTTAAATTAAGTATTTGTTGTTTATTTGTGAATTGTTGTACTTTAGATTTAACTCGTGTTAATTCATTATTTTAGAATTTCATTTGTAAATGTCACTTCCAAAGAATAACTGCTTAACGTCACGGTGGACAGTACAACGTTATTAACGAGGGATATTTCCTTCAGTTATTTTGTCGATGGGCGGTATGAAATACATAATACAAATCATTTATATTTGGTGTACAATTTTCTGCCACGCACGATCACTTTATGGAATCTGCTTTCAGTACCGAAGTTAATTCCTTCAAGAAAAGAGCCTACTTCTTTCCTTGTTCATGGGCGGCGGTATCCACTTACAACCATGTGAGCCGTTTGCTCGTTTGCCTCCTCTTCTGTTTGGAAAAAATAAAGAATACATAAATAATTTTTCACCTTTTCGTCAACCAGTGGCGTGGTAAGTCAAATATCCTAATTCTTAATAACAGTACTTTTAATTACAGTCAAAGTAAATACTATACAAATTCGCTTGAAATATAGGACTGTGCTATCACATTAGACAAATTCCTTTAAATTTTCCCTAATAAAAAATATAATTGGAATATTTTTTTTATTTTTTTCATTTAATAAAGTGACAGAACTAGCAAAACGTTCACCTGATGGTAAGTGCAGCGTCTACCCATGACTGTCTCCCCTAATATATATAAAAGATGAATTGTATCGTATAGTATAGACACAAATAAGAACTGATAGTTGTATGAAATGGTATTAATTCTTCATCCTTAAATGTCTTAAATATTAACTAAATATTTTAACACTAACCATGTAATGTTACACTAACATAACAACGAACTGGAATTTTATTTAACTGTGTCAAAGGTTAAAGAACCCTCGCGTGTTTCACTTTTACGTAGTTGTCTGCTTCCGGAAAACGGAAATATTTAAACAGTTTATTTGATGTTTTAAAGTCACAATGTTTTGCTTTGTAAATATTCATACCATTTACGAGTCCACAAGAAAATTTCACGTAATTGGGTATTTTATTGTCTGATCGTATATATACGAGTACATACAGTCACGTCTTTTTACATAACGGGTAGGCAGAGACCACACCCGTAGCCCACTTTTTGCCGCCATTTTGGTACGAATAAAGGCTATCCGTACAGTACCTTAGTCACCTCTTACGTCACCTCGATAGGAAATAGTTAGGAGTTATACTACCTGTTCGTATGGTGCACTTAATAGTCTAGTCTGCGTCAACTCTTTTAAGTTCGTCACTTAAATTACTTCCGTTTGTATGAAATAGGTGCGTTTTTTCAGAGAGCAACTTCGGAAGTGAGAATTCTTTTTATTAATTATTAATTCTTTGGTAGTACTTTTGGAACTTACTTTACTTTTGGAAGTATTCTGAATATAATTACCATTTTACATCGAATAAAATCAGGACTAGACTTGTTTATTCTAATACAGAGTGTGAAAATATTTTCGATATCGATATTTTATTAATCATAATATATTGAATGTAATTTATAACAATAATTCAGTAATCCTTTCAACTTTTTATACGATAAATATGAGTTGTCCAAAACACAAATTGTTGGTTTTCGGGTCATGTTGTAATTGTGCCCGTGTTTCTGACACTGCATCCTACCTAGCCTACCACCGATCTTATCGCATGACCGTTACGTCGGGTAAGTTGATAGCTTCCGATAATATTCTGAAGTTGCCGCCGTGGTCGAAAATCGGCCAGGTGGATATCATAATAAAATATTTATTTATTTATTCTTTATTGCTGACACCTTAAGCTAAGGGCTACATTGGGCGGACTTAATGCCTAGTGGCGTTCTATACCAGTCAATATTTGTTAAAAATAAATATTTGTTAGTTTATAAGTCGAAGTATTTAAATATATCTCTTTATTAGACCTTTTTTTAAAAAAATCTCTACACCAGTACAGTTTTTTCACCGCTTAAGAGAATCTACCACTCCATGTCATCCCGTGGGTGTCGTAAAGTCGACAGAAGGGAAAATTAAAACCAGAAGATGGGCAGCAGCATCTTCCTGGAACAACTGAATAAATAAAATCCGCCTGCCAAACGCGGCCACCATGGCAGTATCCCCCCACAAATACAAACTTGTAGCAATCTATGGGGGAGAGAAGACTAGACTGAAATGATGATGATGACACAAGATTATTGAAGTGAAAACTTCTTTAGCCGCGTTGAGTGATACACCACACTGTGCCCATCACCCTGAGACATAGGTTCTTAAGTCTCATATGCCCAGTGATAACGCTAGCTCACAGTGCCTTTTAAACCGAAACACAGTAATGCTTGCACACTACTGCTTCACGGCAGAATAACTGGCCCTGGGGTGGTAACTACCTAGACGGATTCCTGCATAGGAATCCTACCACCAGTAAAGTTCCCTCATATTTGTGTGATGGGTCAAAAACCGACATAAGGTAATACTGGGAAAGTTTTTTGTTTTTTAATTCGCCAAGAGGTCATCGCCAGCAGCGACGTTATATTCCTAACTCGCATGCCCTCCGCTCGCGAATCTCTTTCGACAAACCTGTCAAGCCGCCGAGCTAGCAGCGTACTACTCGTAAATATACAAAAATATGTAAATTACCGGAAAACTCACATGGCGGAATAACCACCTCGTAAAATGATAGATCAATGGTACATAGACTGGTTACTTGCACCAACGACCATAATGCTATGTGTCGTGTGCTGCTATAATCACTTCTTCTGCCAAGGGTATATTATGGCAAATCCTCCATTCGGTAATGTCCAGTAAAAACTAAAAATTTTCAGCGGAAAAATATTGATACGCCGATGATGATAATGAATGATGAATTCGTTAGTCCTTCCATTTTGCCTAAAATAAATACCTTTAGTAAATTTTATTAGAAATAAATTACAAAACATTAATTTTGGTGTTATCTAATAGCAATCGCGGCTTCGCACGTGTAATTTACTAATGAAGAAACTTAGAAGTGCGAATGTGAAACTGAACATCACATTTAAATTTTGTTGTTCTAAAAACATGTGACTACAGAACTGTCAAACTAAACGTCACTTTTTTATTATTGAAATTTTTACTACAAAAATACGATCCAAATTCCGACCTATAAGGTGGATTATTCATAAATTCTTACGGATTCTATCGCGTTTAATTTAAACCATAGGTGCTGTAAAGTGCTAGAAACGTAGGGTTATAAGTAGTTTAAATTAAACGCGATATCATCCGTAAAAATAGTTTTATTTAAACAAAAATATCAGCTAAATTGGTCGGGCCGTTCACAAGTGATGTCCTTTCATACATGCGGCAATTGCTTTTTATTCTTATAGATCGTTACTCATTACGTTACACGGATATGAAATAAAATATTCGTTTTCTTGCGAGTAGTCACAGTACCTCAATTATGTTATACTCAAAATATAGCATATTAAGCTATATTAATAGCATGTCATATGCCAGTTATCATCGTTTTTATAATCATTAAAAGCAGTTTCAATCACAGAAAGTGATCAATATTAAAATATACCTATACTTTCATAAATGTGAGTAACTGTTTAAATTTTAATTATGTTGACCCAGTTAGCAGGTACCGCTTCGACCCAAATGTTTTTAATGAAATAGGTCAACATTAGGTGTTTTTATAAGTACGTACTTACTGTATTGCATCTATGCGAATATTATATATATATATATATAAATACTCGTATATATGAGAATATGTACTATCCTCAATTCGCATGATTTTTGCATAATTAAGATGAAGCATAATAGCATTAGCCTAATTTATTTAAGATTTTTTTCGACGGTAAAAATAGTTTTTTAAAATACTTATAATTCCCTATTTTTTATAAAAAACAGACTTTATTTATAATTTATTAATATTATTTATAATTACTAATACGTTTTTACAGTATGAACAACTTGTTAAAATAAAGATTCGATGAATTCAGAGACGAATTACACTTAGTCCAAGAGTTTGTGAGAATTATTGAACTAAGAAGAAAGACTAACTTCTAAATCCTCATTTTTCATAAAGACATTCAAATCTTAACATTTACATTTATTAATTAAAATTGTAGCGAATGAAAATATTTTGAAACATACGAGTAATGATAAATCCTATTAGAACACTAAGGTCAATAATATAAATAACATATTATTTTTATTTTTAAAATAATGCATTCTTTTCAAGACAGAATTAGATAGATACTCGTATTTCAAGCAAAATAATTCCTGTAAACTGTGAATTCAAGCAAATTATGAAAACGCGAGCCCTTGCGGATTTTTTTATTAAATTACTAAAAGCAATGTAGGGACACAGTAACAATTCACGAAGACCAAGGAGAAGACACGAAGCAAAATTAAATTTTCAGTTATACGTAGATTTGGACGACGGAACGTACTGCTCATCAATCATATCTATAACAATAAACTGCCTTTTATATTTATAAAAACTGAGCCAGTTTCCGTCTACAAAAGTGTCTTACAATCATTAATAAGTTCGAAAGTCGTTGATAAATTAGCTGTTCACAGGCAGCTCATGGCGTCATACGTTACAATAAAGTATTATAAAACCGTGTGGTGTGAAAATGTTTCGCCTTAAGAGAACCTACCACCCCATCTCATACCGTGGGTGTCGTAAAAGTCGACCGAGGGAAAATGAAAAGCAGGGTACGGGCAGCAGCATCTTCCTGGAACATCTCAACAAATAAACTGCGGTTGCCAACAAATTACGAAAACGCGAGGCCTTGCGGATTTTATTATTAAATTACCAATAGCATTGTAGAGGCACAGTTAACGACTCACGAAAACCAAGAATATACGCAAAATAAAATTTTCAGTTAGACGTATATTTATTGTAGATTTGGACAAAGGAACGTACTACGCATCAATCATATCTGTAACAAAAAACTGTCATTTATATTAATAAAAAAGAGAGTCGATTTTCGTCTATAAAAATGTCTTACAATCATTAATAATTTCGAAAGTCATTGATAAATTAGCTGTTCACAGGCAGGCCATGGCATTATACGTTACAATAAAGTATTATAAAACCGTGTGGGGACGGTAAATTAAAACCAGGAGATGGGCAGCAGCTTCTCCCTGAAACATCTGAATAAATAAACTGCGGTTGCCAACCCGCCGGCCAAGCGTGGCGACTATGGGAAAATCCCCCCGAAATGAAAGCTACAAACTATGGGTGATGCCTATATTCAGCAGTCGAATATTCAGCAGTCGATAGACTGAAATGATGATGATGATGAATAAAAAAAATAAGAATAGTTGAAAAAAATATTTTAGTAGTAAAGTAATAACCTATAAATTTCCAACCGCTGAGCACAGGCCTGCTCTAATTTTGAAAGAGCCTTGGAGCTGGGGAGTGTCCGCCACACTGCACCAATGCGGTGGGCGGAATTCCCACGTCCTCGAAATATTTTTATATTTCAGACATGTAGATTTCCTCACGCTTTATCCCTGACGGTGAATCAGCACTTAAAATTGCAGAACAATTGAAGAGGTGCCAGCACCGATAGTCAAACTCGGGTCACTCGTGTAAATTTAAGGCGAACACCTGACCTTGAGCTACCAAGTATCTCCGCCTGTCATTTTAGTAGTAATTAATAGTAATATTTCACTATTCTACCACCACGAATTATTAATTTTAATTAAAATTAATATTACCATTAATACCGACAGGTGTCCGGCAGAGTAGAATAGCACCTACCTCTTTCCTAACGAGGTGTCGTAAGAGGCGACTAAGGTATTGTACGGACAGATTTTATTCGTGCAGAATAACACCATAATATGCAATGCTGTCCCTATACTGCTCGTGAGAACGCAATTCGGAGTAAGATTTTTTGACTTGTACCCATCATGTCTACTTTTTCCGCGAGGGCGAAAAGTGGGGTACCTGTGTTGCCTCTGCCTACCCCTTATATGGGAAAAAGGCGTGACTGTATGTATTACCATTAACCTAATTAAACAAAATTAGAAATAACTGTTGCTAAGAATTTACATTATCATAAATCTTAAAAACCTTAAAACCAAAAAATATCATGTGAGAGTGGACAGTGGACTATTAACAGGGTGCTTATTAATAAAGCGCGCGATACGTCGCGTTATAAATAGTTAAAAAAAACGTTAAAAAATACGAAATATTAGTTTTATTACCTGTATAATATTCTCGTAAATATAAGAATTAAAATGAATGATTTATTATTTGTGAGAGGAACACATATACTATACGTTATCTGAATACTTTTATAAAAGCTTTAAGCTTTGTGTTAATTTATGGGTGTCACCTATGTTCACGAGTCGACTAGTGCTGGAACATCAATGATGATGATGATTTAAAACTGAAACTCATTAAGAAGAAACTTCCTTCTTTCTAACGTGTTATTCCGAAGCTATATCTGCCTTATCTTATTCCTTTATCCATTTGCGAAGGTTTAGACAGCGTTTATTGTTTTTGAAGGACCCTTTTCAATAGGTACCATATTGATTTATATTATCAATAAACCGCGTTAGATTACTAGATTTGACGTAACGTTTTCGATGTCTATTACTTGCTTTTGGCCTAACATTATGTTAGACAAGTATTAATGAAAGTACTTAATGCGCTTTACATGTTGTTTTAAAAACTGCTTCAAAATAAGAAGTCTGAATTATTACTATGTAAATATAAGTTGTATCGTCGGTGCGTGTTCGTTCATATTTAACCAGCTTGTAGATTTCAACTATCGTGCGAAGTGTTAAACATGCGTATGCTTAAAGATTTGAGTTATTTGGTGTGCTGCTGGCTTAACAGAATCTACTACCCCATCTCATCCCGCGGGTGTCGTAAAATTCTCTGTCGGAAGATAAAACAGGAGATGGGTAGCAGCATCTTCCTGGAACATCTAAATAAAAAAAACTGCGGTTGCCAACCCGCCTGCCAAGAGTGGCAATTATGACCCCAAAATAAGATCTACAAACTTTTGTGGCGGTCTAAGGCCATCAGCAGTGGACCAGTGTTAGGCTGAAATGATGAAATGATGATGATACAAATCTATTAAAAATATCTACTACTCGTACAGTTAGGAATTATTTAGACGCGATGGAAATAAAGTAAAAAATGAAAGGTTAAATAAATAATAAAATAAAATAATTAAAAAAATTTATAGATTTTTTTTTCTTGGACACTTATGAACTGTCTATAATCGTTTATATCGTTTCGTCGTAATCGTAACTGATCATAATTTCAACGTATTTTTTACTTTAAGGAAAATCTACTAGGACATCCCTCTAGCTAAAATCCCAAGGTGTTGTTCGCGTTACCCATTTCTCGGAACTACGGAACAGCTTTTGCACACTAGGAGAACTTTATCATTTCCCCGTCGAGGAGGTGGAACTGAACTTTCTAAATTTTGGGGCGCGCCGATACACAGTGACTGGCGACAGATTACCGCAAGGTCGCCATCGCGAAAATACGGACCGTTTAGAGTTCATCTGCCCAACATGCTGCTCCCAAAATAAAATGATACGAGTATGTTTCACTTTTTTTTAGGTTCTAAAAAGTCCCATACGTACATGTCGTTTTAAAAGCATCTAAACTCTGTTAACTAAAATTTATTACCATTTTGAATAATCGATGGGTAACTTCACTCTTAGAGCCGTAATAGCTCAGGTCCTAGGCGCTCGCTTTAAATTTTATAGTAGGCGAGTGTCCTGGGATCGATTCCCAGTGCCGGCACCACTAAAATTCTTAGTTGCCATTTTAAGTGCTGATTTACCACGTGCACGGTGGCGAACGAAAACATCGTGAGGAAACCTGCATGTCTGAGAAATAAATAAATATTTCGAAGACATGTGAAGTCCGCCAACCCGCACTGGAGCAGCGTGGCAGATTCTTCCCTTTTCCAAAATCCTCTCGGAAATGACTTGTTACTTTACTTCTTTTTTAACTTCACTCTTTGTAGGTCGCGAGAATCCAGAATACTGTTTTGGTCTAATCGATAGAACATTACAATTATAATACGTAAAGGAAAGTTTGGTAAAACTATGCTTGAGGTGTTGTACACACGAAATTATTAACGAGTATTTTTACAATACAATGTAATACTAATTCCAAAGAAGTAAGCATCTATGTATATATAATGTCAAATTCTGACTAGAAAAAGTACCTCACAAAGAGTACAAAAAGTACACCCGTTGATGCAATTGACCTTTGGGACCTTTCCTTTTAAAATCTTTACTACCGGCAAAAACCTCGAAAAGGCTGCAATGATGAAAATTTCGTCTCACTGTTACTACTACCCCCCCTGAGACGAAATTACAAAGCCTTTTCAAAATTATGTAGAAATAAAATTTTCAGTATTTTTCTGAAATCTCTTGAGGTATTTACTAAAAATCCCTGACCGCCCCTTTTACTAAAAGTTTATTCGCTAACAGGCCATCTAAAAAATACCTTTCTCAATTTCAATTTCACCAATCTTAGCGAACTCAATGTAAAGTGAGTTTTTTACTCTCTTGAGAGTGCAGTCAGACTCGATAATTGACTTTTATTAAAAGTAAAAAAAAATTGAATCTATTTTTCAAAATAAAACAGAAAGCTAGATTTTTTAATTTATTCCGATTTTTTTTTATAGGAAAATGTGTCGAGACGAGCAAAAAAATTCACCTAATGGTGTTGTACTCACCATTAGGTGAATTTTTCTACCTATGTATGGGTCTTCCCATAACGCATGTTGTGTACCCCGAACATTTCTGCGCTGCACCACATTGTCCGTCGTTTGTCACTCTGAGACATCAATTCTTAAGTCTCATATTCCCAGTAATTACACTAGCTCTCAGTGCCCTTCAGACCGAAAAACACTAATGTTGGCACACTACCGCGTCACCGCAGAATAACTGACACTGCGGTGGTACCGACCTATTCGGATCCGGCATAGAAATCCTACCGCCAGTAACATACTCACTACGCTGACCCGGCGTGTGAGTATATGCAAATCTTCATTATCCCGCCTCCCGCCCTCGCACTAGTTACGACCATTACAGGTCTGGGAAATTCAGTCGGTCATCAGAGCCCTGTTTATCAGCAGAAGGGTGAACTACATATAGATGATAATGATTTCTTATATTTACGCGATCACTACACATTTAAATAAAACTAATTTTACGGATTTTATCGCGTTTAATGTTATTATTTATAACCCGACGTTTCGAGTGCTTTACAGCACCCATGGTCACGGGGGGACTGAGGTGACAGATGTCCCGATGTCATAGTTAACCCGGAGTACCTTCAGCTTTTAATTATTATTATTGGTCCGATCTACGCAGAAAGAGCTTACTGTGTCTTGAAGTCTTGCAGTGGTATGCTTGGTTTTTGATTTAATTTTATTAATTATAGGATCCCAAGCTGGTGGTAATACCCAACCATCTTCTCTATTAAAATTGGGATGTTTTTTAATTTCAATAGCCCCGCGAATCATCCTTGGTAGGAATCGGTGTTCTTTTGCGAGGATTTGTGGTTTATCAAATCTGATGTAATGGTTGGGATGATCCAGAACATGGTCACAGACTGTAGACTTCCTGGAGTGACGATGCTTCACATCAGCTATATGTTCTTTTACGCGGGTTTTAACTGATCTTTTTGTTTGCCCTATGTAAGAGAGACCACATTCACAATCCAGCTTGTATACTCCTGCATCTTGTAGAGGGATGTTACACTTGACAGATGGTAAAAACTGACTTATCTTCTTAGGCGGCTTGAAAAATGTTCTTATGGAAGCCCGCTTCAAGATATAGCCAATCTTGTCCGTGACTCCTCTGACATATGGTAGGACTGCAGGTACACGCTCGACTGTGGCCGGCTTCACTCGGTCACTGCGACGAAGGCGCGGAACCCGAAGCTTGTTGTCTTGCAAAACTTGCTTGACATGCTGAAGCTCGGCGGCCAGGTGTTTACCGTCACAGATCCCTTGTGCTCTCTGAAACAAAGATTTGCCCGCGGTAGCTAGCTGTGAAGGATGGTGGTGAGATTCACCGTTTAAGTACCTACTTGTATGGGTCTTTTTCCTATACACAGTGTGACTCAAGGTGTTATTAGGATTTCTAATTACTAAAACATCTAGAAAAGCTAAAGAGTTATTTGTCTCTAACTCCATTGTAAATTGTATTTTAGAATTTATGGAGTTAAGGTGGTCTAAAAATGCAGTGACTTTATCAGAAGGTAGTATTGTGAAAGTATCATCTACATACCGCTTGTAGAATTTACTGGGGAAGTACGGAGGGCTTTCTCCTCAAAGTCTTCCATGAAGATGTCAGCAACAATGGGAGATACTGGGGAGCCCATCGCCACACCATCGAAACGTCGGGTTATAAATAATAAAATTAAACGCGATAAAATCCGTAAAATTATAGTATTTCATTTACATATAGATGACTTTAGTAATAACATGAATAAGAAATATAAAATCTTAAAGTATCAGAAAAGCAATTTCATACAGAAATACGATGATAAACATTACGAAATTTATTTTGAATAATTTAGACGACTTTTGATTTTGATAACATGGTCATATTGATTATCATAATCGATTCTTTATAAATCTATTTATGGTTACAGAGGCGTTAAACTCAAAATGGCTAGTTCCTTTTATAAATTAAAAATTGACAAAAAATTTATTTTCTTTCAAAGTCTTTTAAATCTGACAAGTGATGGGCGAGGATAAAAGTCAGAATTAATTGAATCGTTGAAATATTCGGCGTACAACATTAAAATTTGTCTATTTTTAAAACAAGTACCATTATTTTGTTAATATCGACAATAGCTGTAGAAATCATATCATCGTCATCATAATGATCATCAGAATTTCAACTATCTAAAGCTGGAACAATCCCAAGATGGAACGATTGTAGTAATCGCCACGCTTATCAGGTGTCTTGCACGTTAGTTCCCTTCATTAGTCTTGGTATTCTACTCAATACTTCATATACATACACTTTCATTAAAAATTTATGATCCTTCGCCTCACACTACATCGTAGACTACCTGCGGTCTTATAGCTTAAGCGTTCGGTTGCAGGCGCGTAAAAACGGGTAAGTGTCTGCCTCTGCACCTACCTTGTGGAATTATGATATCTCCGGCGCAGTAAAACGCACCCACGATAAAGAAGTCATCGATTTTTCCGAAGTAAACATTAGCACCGTGTTAAAATTCATAAAAAATAGTAACATTCGTTATATAGGTCTATTTACACGCTTAAAACATCAAGGTACATTTTGTAATATTTACCTTTTGTTTGTGGATTATATTAGTATATTAGATTATACCGTGTGGTAGCGGCTTAAGAGAATCTACCACCCCATCACGTCCCGTGGGTGTCGTAAAAGTCGACAGAGGGAAAACGAAAACCAGGAGATGGGAAGCAGCGTCTTCCTGGAACATCTGAATAACTAAACTGTGGTTGCCAACCCGCCTGCCAAGCGTGGCAACTATGGCAAAATCCCTCAAAATAAGAGCTACATACTTTTGTAGCAATCTAAGGTGGAGGCCTATGTTCAGCAGTGGACTAGTGATAGGCTGAAATGATGATGATGATGAAACGTTAATATAACCTGACCCATAGATTGCCACAAAAGTTTATAGCCCTCGTTTTGGGGGGATTTTGCCATAGTTGCCACGCTTGGCAGGCAGATTGGCAACCGCAGTTTTTATACTTACTGTAAAAAAACCGCGGTTATTAAACTTATGCTGCCCATATTCTGGTTTTAATTTACCTCTATTAACTTTTACGACACCCTCGAGATGAACTGGGGTGATAGATTCTATTAAACCACAACCACACGGCACATACATTAACGTTGAATATAAAATTATTTAAAGAGTGAAAAGAACGTGCGTTGTTTTAATTGATTATAAGCATACATAGCTTTATTGGTGATGTTATCTAAGGACCGTGTGGTTTATTATATAAGGCGCTATTTGGATTCCGTTCGTAATAAACTGGGGCGCCCGCGATGCTGCAGTACATCAGCCATTTTTGCACATGAACACACGGATGGGTTCCAGTCTGTGGTACGTAAACGGGTCGAGTCGCTGTTGCGCAGAGTGAGGGGGAGCGACAATATCACTCTCAAGATCATAAGTGGTAAGCCGGACTAGCCCAATATTGATGCACTGTGTGCATGTACCCAGTGCGTCGAGCAATCCTGGAAAATATCTCAAGTTAATGTCGTATTTTATTTGTAGTTATTATGATTTAAAGTTATAGATTTTAACGTCTGAAAAAAATAAATAAAAAAAGTAAACTAGAAAAGTTGTGACCTCTACACTGAATGAGATAATAATAATTCTTCCCTTAGTGTTAAAAAAAATATGTATATATCAATATATGTTTTACATATTTATTCCGTAAATTGTAAAATACATGTGCTACTTTTTGAACTACTTACGCTGCTTTTCCACAGATTAATATTATAATTTTTGCGATAAAATAATAAAGGAATCTTGCAGCAGTATAAATATCAGAACAAGACATATACGACGATCTATCAAATCTATCTAATGAATCCTTTGTCAGTTTTAACACAGTTCTAAGTACAAGAAGTGTAATAGAAAATAATCAACACACCAAAAAAGCGAAGAGATAATAAAACATACAGCAATCTTTTAAAATCTTAAAGATACCGAACAGCGTACAACTTAAAATAGGAACGATGAAATTAGAAAATGAGTCATTAAATACAGCTTTAGACGCCTAAAAACAATTTAACCAATATTAAAAAAAATGGATATACAAGCATAAGTTCTACTGAGAGATCCTCCTCATTGGGGAATTCGAAATTTATCAAAAATATTAATACTAAGCTCTAAGCTCATTCGCATGCATAATAAACCTGCAACCAGATATCCAAATGGTTCAGCATTGACATAAACGAGAGGTACTCGGATATACATTGCAAAGAAACATGCGTGCGGAAACAATCTGAACTACTCAAAGTTGATAGGAAGTTTGTGAAACATGAAGCAGAGAAATCCAGAACATATTGTAACACACTATTATTAACAGATAATTAAGAAGAAGGTCTAATACCGAATACTTTATAAAAAAACTGCTAATGAATACTACGGAAAATGTTATATCCAGCTGCTACAGTCTATCTACGCAATTAAATACTAAAGACAATATCATATTAACGACGGGCAGCAATGACTCTAATCCTCATAAAATTCTGGCAGAACTAACTATAGCTTTGGAACTACTAAAAATATCTGTAATGTTAGCCACTTAGTAGATGTAGATCACATTTTTCGCTTCTGTCACCGATTTGTTTTTAATACCGCATTGTTTGACAGCCCTGTTATAGATATGCAATCGAATAAAATCTCCAAAATGTTGCGCAAACCTTGTATTAACAGATGGGGTGTTAAGGCGATAAACTCTAAGATTTTTAAGCAATTCGTGGTCACCGGATGATATGACTTGTTTTATTATATAAAGTGACGAAACGAGCAAAACGTTCACCTGATGGTAAGTGCAACATCCGCCCACAGCAAATGCTGTGTCACAACAAAGGGTGACGGGCGCAGTGTGGTGTGACACAGAAATATTCTGGGTGACACCACACTGCGCCCGTCACTCTGAGACATCAGTTCTTAAGTCCCAAATGCCCAGTGATTACGCTAGCTCACAGTGCCCTTCAAACCGAAACACAGTAATGCTTGCACACACTACTGCTTCACGGCAGAATAACTGGCCCTGGGGTGGTATCTACCTAGACGGATTCTTACATAGGAATCCTGCCACCAGTAAGTGTGTAATGACTGATTTATGTACTGAAATCGATGTTCAAAGTATGAACAGCTGACGCACACTGAGCACTCCAACATCTTGGCATAGGGTTGTGTTGGGGTACCTGTAGGGCTTCCCAAGCATTGCCTTCAGAACCGAGCGTTGTGCTCCCTCAGCCTGAACAACAAATGTTTTAGCCGCACTGCCCCAACATGTATATAATTAGTGACTGGCACAATGTTTAGTATACTGATTTAAGTATAGAAGCCACACGTTGCAGATTTCGCATTACGCTCATCACCTTTCTTATTCTAGCCGAGAGAAGATCAATGTGCACTTTGAACGTAACGTTCGTCGATATGGACTCTAAGATATTTGAAAAATTTTGTGCGCGTCATTAATTCACAAAAACAGGTTTGCGTATTGGCGTTACATATTTCATTATGGATTTTAATTTTTGTATCTTTTCCGGGAGCTCAAGCAGACGTTTTATGAAAACATAAATACGTGTTGTTTTAGTGTTTAGTGTCAGAAGATTTTTCTGTAACCAATTATAAACTAGAGACATGCCAGCTGAGCATGGCATGCGTGATTAAATGCGTATAATTAAATGTTATAATTAAATTATATAATTAAATGCGTAATTAAAATAATCAGCGTTTTTAATTATACATAAGCTATATTCACAATATATCAGCGTTTTTTTTTAATATTTATAAGTTCAGAAATGCACTGTTATATATACTGAAATATAATTGTAAAATTTAGATCCATGCTTTATATTTTTATTGCTTTCATTTTGTATTAAAATGTTATAATAAATTTGCATGCAATTTTTATGGCGAATTACGAACTTCAAATTATGATATATTAAAAAAAAAAATATCTTAATCATATCTTGACTTATTCGGGATACTACGAGTAAAAATCATCGAGTCTACTTGCTTATATAATTAGTGATAGCTCTCGATTCCGGAAGGATGACAGTCCATATTTTTAAATTTTCATTACTATATTCTTTCAGAACATGACTATAACAGGTCTCTTCCGCTTCCGAACTAAAACTGTATTGTAATTCTCTCCCAACGTGATGAAATATATTGCCATAATGGTCCTGCTTGGCAGGCAAGTTTGCAGCCACAATTTATATGCGCCATTCCAAGATGTTATTCCCCATACCCCGGTTTAAATCATCCCTCAGTGGGCATTTACGACACCCGCTATGTAGCAAATTAGATATTATGATCGGGCATCCTTCCACACTAAGTAATAAAAAATAGATTTCATACATTTAAAAAAATGTATAAAATTCGTTACCAGAATTAAAAAAAACACTTATAGAACATATACACTTATACAAAACAATAATTTTCTCATTCACTGTGGCGATATGCATTACGTAATTAAAAAAGGTACGGTGAGTGAGCGGGAGAGCTAATGAACTTATGCTCACATTCTGCATCAAAAAGTCTCATATATATATACTGAGTTTTATTTTACTTAAGGAATAATTTTACGTTTAATATATGAGAATATTTTAAGAAATCTTTACAGATTCCTTTACAGCATTAAAAAAGAGGACCGGGCGTTCGTTATAATCTCATAGTCATGCACTGCTAATTTTAAAGATAAAGAAATTTAACCGCGAGTGAAGAAGAGAAGTAATGAAAGCCGCTTTTCTTAAAAACATTAATGACATATAAAATCCCCAACCATACTAGAACTGCATATTTTCTGTTTTTGACTGAAAGTAGTCCACTTTTCCCGAATTAGGATAACCGACATAGACTTAAGGGTGAGCAAGCTGAAGCAACACAATGTAGGAAGACCTCTCACTAAATCGAGCGTCTTACTGTTAAATTTTACTGGAAATCGGTTTGGAGTTCTTATATCTTTGAGTTTCTTTAAAAAATAAAGTAAATTTTGGATGAGGATCAAAACATTACCGATATTTTAGAGTTTTGTAAGATAAAGTACGACTTTTTTTAAAGGTGACCATAAAATCAACACATACTTATGATGTTTAACCGAACTGACCCAAAATGTGACATACGGTTGAATGCATTATGTAAGCGGATCGCTGTATTATCGCTTACGATCCTTAGTACCGCTTCAAAGGATGACCAAAATTATAATTTAATAAATTATTCTATAAGCTGAAATAGCAATGAGCATATTACCTGGAAAAATAAAGGCGCACGAAATAAGTTAAAAAAGCCATACAGATATTGATTTCGCATGAGTAAAACACACACTACATATTGTCCTGAAAGTTTATTTAAAGAAAACTTAGTGCTGTTACTGATTAATGCTTTTAAAATCTTGCCATGGTAACATTGCCTCTCCATCTCCTTGTTTACTGAAAATGGTCAAAATTATTGTTATTAATAAATTCATTCCATTCTTATTCTTTCTATTCTATTACATACAATTTGCATTGCTGTCCTCGGATAAGTTCTCTTACAAGCCTTATTTCATTTTCTTAGCAAAACTAAATATTCAAGAGTTATAATATTTTTAATGACGTAGATCTGTTTTTGCACGTGATTCATAACTAAAAAAAATATCAGGCTTTTTAAAATATTCTTAGAATTGTGTTTTAATTTCTATCTGTAAATGTAGTATCTAACTGTAAATACTTTTTTGGCATGTGTGTTACAATTTTTCTTTAATTTATTATGAATGCCGTGCGTTTGCTTACCAATAAATAATATAATAAAAATAAATTAAATTTATTCTTACTTAATAATGCGTTTTGGTTTGTTCGGCGTTGCATAAAATGTGATAGAGGAAATTCCATGCGTTTAAGTCATTATATCGTTTATATTATATATTATATACTAGCCGTTATTTTGCACTTGTACCCGCTTTGTTGTACATAACTTAAAATTTAGTTTTTAACAACTAGTTTGAGAATATATCCATTTTTAATTATAAAAAATTAATTAATACTTAACTTTAGGTTATGCCCCGCAAAGCAGGCAAATGGAAATAAAAATTTGTATAATCTTAGTAGTAGTAAATTATATAAAAAATAAATAAAAATATTGCATCACATCATATCGTTGTAGTCTAAATATATCATAAAAGTTAGGTATATTTTTTGCTGACTTTTTAATATTATTACAGACGCTTTGCTTGTAAACTTGTCGTCAGCGTTTTTAAAATTGTCATAGATAATATCTCCGACAAAACAGGCATATTTCTGTAATGAGCAAATCAAATAGTTGATTGGTTTTATAAATTCTCAGAAGCATGTCCAAAAGAACGAATCTCGTTCTTTTGGACATGCTTCTGAGAAAGTGACGAAACAAGCAAGTCGTTCACCTAATCGTTGTCTTTTTTTTTTCATAAAGTGAAGAGACGAGCAAATCGTTCACCTGCTGGTAAATGCAACGTCTGCCCATAACAGATGCTTTGCTACTCAGAATATTTCTGTGTAGCACCACACTGCGACCGTCACCTTGAGACATAAGTTCTTTAGTCTCATATGTCCAGTGATTACGCTAGCTCTCAGTGCCCTTCAGACCGAAACGCAGTAATGTTTGCACACTACTGCTTCACGCCAGAATAACTGGCCCTGGGGTGGTACCTACCTAGACGGATTCCTGCATAGAAATCCTACCACCAGTAGGCTAGTCTCCCCATAACAGTTCCTTTGTCACCCAGAACTTTGCATAAGAAATTCACTAGCCATCTTAAGACATCGGACCAATTTGATGAGGAAAAGTCACGCTCTTATAGAACACTAACGAACTGCATAACGCGGCTACACATACGAATACAGAAGACTGAATGACTGGCAACAAGCCATTATTATTCCATTATGTGCGCTTCATTGTGAGCACTTCATTGTGATAACAGACATCTTGAGAAACTCAATCATCATCGATGATGGATGTAGGTGCCAGGGTCGTGTCAATCGTTGTTTTGTCAGTGTCGGATCGCGGTGACCACTAACAATCAGATGAATGGCGATAATCTGGTCGTGGCAGTTCATTGGATTGTACTGCAATATAAATAACAAAACAAACATTTAATGATATACTCGTATTTTCCATAATTTAACATGAGTCAATTGCAACGGAATGTACAGAAATCTATTAAGTAAAAAAAAAAGGTAAAAACGAATTATTATTATGGTCGTATATTCTCGTATAACACCTGATGGTAAGTGCTTCGTCCGCCTATAGGAATGCTGTGTCACCAAGAATATTTCTGTGTGGCACAGCATTCCTTCCATCACTCTGCGCCTGTCTCCCCGAGACGTCAGTTCTTAAGTCTCATATACCCCAGTGATTACACTAGCTCTCAGTGCCCCTCAGACCAAAACACAGTAACGTTTACACATTACTGCTTCACAACAGAATATCTGACCCTGCGGCGGTACCTACCTAGATTGATTCCTGCATCCTTGCTAGGATTTTTTATCACATATTTTATATTTTACAATATCGGTATTTTTACTTAAATTAAAATGATATCATGTATTACTATAAAAAGCTTTTCTAAAGTTTTCACTGCCGCAAAAAAATACGTAAGAGATGATTTAAAACAGCGTTACACAAGGTCACACTTCTAAAGTCAAGTAATATATAAAAATGCACGTCAGTAAAATCGTTGCAAAAAACGTTATCATCGTATATCATTATGGATGCAGAGAGGATTGAACTGACAGATTTTTGAAACTGTAATGAGTAGTCAAGCAAAATCGTGATTGTATAAACTGTATGTAGTCTTCCTCTTCACATCATCAGCCTATAAAAAGTCCACTGCTGGACTTAGGCCTCCGACAAATTGAGAGGATTTGCCGTAATCGCCACGGCGAACGCAGTACCAAACACTTAACCTCATCTTAGACGCTGTTGCATGTCACCAGAGGAGTCTAAATAATTGAGGTTTCACATAATTGATATTCCGCTACCTGCTGGAGCCTATGAACTTTTCTAATGTTTTTTAATAGATGAAAGTGACGAGACGAGGAAATTTTCACGTGAAAGTGACGAGACGAGGAAATTTTCACGTGATGAAATTAAATGAAAATGATTTATTCTTCAACGTAAGAAATATAAATTTCGTTTGTCAAACGTCATTTTTTTTACAATCTACCACCGTTTCGTAATGAGATTATTATAACGCAGAGGAAAGAGGCGAAAGAAACTGTAGGTATTCTGTTTTTGTTATTTCTTTTTTCGATGACATAAGTACATTATAAATAAATTTATAAAAAACAGTCTCATAGAAAATCAAAGCACGCGCCATGAAAAAATGTTAGACGAGATTCAATTAAAAAATTAATAAATGCATAATGATGATAAGTGTGATGGTGGATGCAACGTTTGCCTATAAGAAATGCTATGTCAATTAGATATTTCCATGGCCACCACACTGCTACTAGTACCACGACGATGAATAAATATAATACCGGATCCCGGATCTTTGTAACATAAATTAACTCAACAATCACCTTATATTTGAGTCGTGCTCCAAATGAGCTATAAATTCAAGGCAAAGAGAAATTGAATTGTTTAATGTTAATCGTTATTTGCTTTTTTACGACGTACGAGTAAATTCTCTATTCACGACAATTTAGTACAAATATATAGAAATCGTTAATGCTATAAAAAGAAAATTTGGGTATGTTTACGTGTATTCATCATCATCATCATTTCAGCCTATCACTAGTCCACTGCTGAACATAGGCCTCCCCTATTATCAAAAGAGGCGACTAAGGTTGTACGGACAGTCTCTATTCCTGCAGAGTATCACCATAATATGCAATGCCACGTCACTTGTTTCCCAAGGGGGCGAAAAGTGGGCTAGGTGTGGCCACTGCCTACCACTTATATGGGAAAAACGGCGTGACTTCTAATTTGAAAATTTGATTTCGCGATTTCAAGAATGTCTTCTTCTTCTTTCTTCTTTTAAGCCTATCACTAGTCCACTGCTGAACATAGGCCTCCCCCATAGATTGCCACAAAAGTTTGTAGCTCTCATTTTGGGGGGGATTTGCCATAGTTGCCACGCTTGGCAAGCGGGTTGGCAACCGCAGTTTATTTTTTTCAGATGTTCCAGAAAGATGCTGCTGCCCATCTTTTGGTTTTCATTTTCCCTCTGTCGACTTTTACGACACCCACGGGATGAGATGGGGTGGTAGATTCTCTTAAGCCGCCACCACACGGCGATTGTATTTTGCAAGAATGTATTTTGCATTAAATAGTCTGTTTAAAAAAAAACTCATGGCTATAAAATGTTATATATGCGACCATAAGAAGCTGCACACTGTGCAACCTACAACCTGCTGTGCTGCAACCGAACATTGCTGAGAAGGGCCGAACTCTGAATGCTAAGATCAGTGAAGCACCATGTCGTACGGCGCAATCATGAGGTCGGCTTATTTTATTATTATTTATTTATTTTTTATAGCAGAGGGGGCAAACAAGCAAGCGGCTTACCTGATGTTAAGTGATCGCAGCCGCACCGTGAACATCTGCAACACCGGGAGAGTCGCGGGTGCGTTGCCGGCCTTTGAGAAAGGTAAGAAATTGAAAATAGTCTGAAATATATATAAAAAGAATACCAAACAGTAGTGAAGTTTGACATATTTGTAATTAATTTGAAACTGAAATGGCTTATTCTGTATTAGCTTACATAAGTACAGGTATAAAGGTGGTTGAAATTCTAATTACTGCCACGTATACGATTCATAGAATTTCTATTTCCAGCTAATTGGAAACAGCGCACGTATCCTAATAATGGTTTGCGTTCCCGTCGTCTTTATCTGAATTCTATCAGAAAGTTTGTATTAGTATTTTGGTTGGTCTGAAATTATAAATTTATTAAATTTATTCAGTTTAATTAAATATTTTAGTATATCTCGCACAAATTTAACAAATACGTATGTATGCCAGCTATACACGGTTAATTGAATAAATAAACCTGTTCAAAATTTAAGTCCGTTTTATATACAGGCGAATGTTATATTTACTTTATAACATTGCGTTATGCGTATGTAGAAGAACTTTAACGAGACCTTAAAGAGAATCTATTCGATAGTTTTCACAATTTGACTTAATCCTCTACTAAATTAAATAAAAACTGACTTCTTTGTAACCCTGGGTAGATTAAAATAAAACATATTTATTAAATATGACAACTTTTTATAATACTTGACTTGCTTTTTATAATGATAATCGGCTAACGAATTAATTTTACTACTGTACGGGTTGCGAGTTCGATTCACGCGTGGATAAAACAGCACTGTTTTGTGAAAAAAATATTGACGTCTTCCGTGATCATCGACGTTTTTTGAATTCACCGCCTACCAAGCGGGCGATTACGGCAAATCCTCGGACTGATGGAGAAGAGGAAGGTATATATGTAAAACGAATAACAGCAAATTATTTCCTCCATCCGATATTATATTCAGGCAAGATCCAGGCAAGTTAATGTCAAAATAAAAATTTATGAGCTATCCACAGACTCTCATAAAGGATTAACGTCGTGCTTTTTATTACCTTATAAATTATGGCAGCCTGCATTATTAATCATAAACTTTATTTATCCTATGTTTATAAAAATGATTTTTGCCGTGTCATTTTATTCGATCTATTTATTTTCATTTTGGTTTATGATATATTCTGAATTTGAGAAACCATTAATCAAGTATGACAATTTAGGTTATCGGCGAATATTGTAGGATATATACACACATATACTCGTATATACACTGTAAATTCTTTTGTAATGGGTGTTCGTAAAATTTATACGTTAATATTTATTGAAGCCTAAGCAATAAATGAAAAATAATTATTTTCGAATTGGCCGCTTTTTTAGTTTCATACGGACGTTTAACCTGATCTGAACGTGATCACGAATCTGCACATTTACGCACATTTATCAACATGGAAAATTTAACACCGTTACCTCTAGAGAGGTCTTGGAGAGTCAATGCCCGAATGGTATTGAGACCATGTCCTCTCAGGCTGATCACAATTTTAGACCAACGGGTTCCCGATATGGGCTGGATGATTGCTAGCCGTCAGTCGCTAGTGCTTCATGAAGTTCAGAACATTGACTTTAGGTTGTAACTTTGGTGCAGATGGCTTAATTTGACTATGTTATTGTTGAGTATGTATAGATCTTTGTTCGCCTGTGTAGGTGACAAAACGTTGTGGCCCCTTACGAATGCACCAAAGCGAACTTTTGCCGACCATCTCTGGTAAAACGTAACAAGTCGCTGGTACTGTCTGCAAAATATATAGTGGATTTGTAATATTTATCTAACATATGGATACTTACTTCTTCCAATACATTCGCACTAGTTTATCTCTTTAAGTGACTAAAACATCTACAGTTCGCAGATTCTTAAGGGGAATGTAAGGACAATGCGTACTCGTAATCTGGATGTGAATAAAGACAGCGTCTTGGACGGTACACCGGCGATTGTGAAGTAGTGTTATCATAAATCTTTTTTTGACACATGATTGTTATATAAAACGCTTTACGCTTGTTTAAAAATAATCGAATTGATAACAGAAGAAATGGTACCAAAGAATAGCACATAAAAAACGACAGCGTGATATATTTCTAAGTTAAACGACTCAAATTGTGTTTTTATAATTCCTTCAGGACACTGTTCATAACGCGCTGGAACGTAGAGGGGTTATAATTGTATAAAATGACGGAACGACCAAAACGTTCACCTGTTGGTAAGTGCAACGTCTGGCCATAACAAACGTTGTGTCACCTAGAACATTTCTGTGTGATACCACACTGCGTTCGTCACCCTGAGACATTAGTTCTTAAGTCTCATATGCCCAGTGATTACACTAGCTCTCCGTACCCTTTAAACCGAAACACAGTTATGGTTGCACACTACTGCTTCACGACAGAATAAGTGGCCCTGAGATGGTACCTACCTAGACGGATTCCTGCAAAGGAATCCTACCACCAGACTCCAAATTCCAAATTTTACAACTTCGTATGCTAGCATAGAAATAAATCTACATAAAATTTTGTTGAAGGATAATCGGCAGGAATCCGTCCTACCTGATAAAATTCATTTTCGAAATCAGGTGCGGTAGCCTATTGATATTTGCCTACTTTATATAATACATACATACGATTTTTTCCCATAAAAGGGAAAAGAAAGGGTCTTCCGTAGACCACTTTTTGCCCCCGTGAGAAACGAGACGTGACGGCGAACTACGTCGCCTCCATTTTGGTACGAGTCCAAAAATTATTCCTCTCCATGGAATACCGCAAGGACAGCATTGCATATTCTGGTATTTACGAATAAAGACTGATCGTACAATACTTTAGTCGCATCTTACGACACCTCGGTAGGAAAGAGGTAGGTGCTATTCTGCTCTGCCGGACACCTATCGGCGATATAGAACTACTAAAAAAAAAACTATACAATAATATAACACTTTATATAATTGTATATTATTCATTTGAGAAGTAACCGATCAACTCCGATTAAATTTAAAATTAACGCATAATCATTAATATTTTGAAGAGGGATAAACTCACACATTTTCTTCATTGTAACGACAAAACGTTTCGAAATGGCAATGTACTTGGATTTAATATAATTTTAAACGTTAGGCACTGAGTTAGGTTAGTTAGGAAATCATTTCGTTAGATAAATCAAGTTTTGACATGAGTTACAAGGCATAAAAAGATAAAAATGTCTAGTTAAAAAATGTTTTTAAATACTTCTCCATTAAAATGATTAACGTGTCATCGAAAGAGTACTTCTTTTGCTCTACTCGATCCTTTATATGTCTGCCATTGAAAATAAATATATCTGCTCATATATATAAATATTTCTGCTCGTGCGGTCTAAGGAAAATAGTACATCATTATCTGAAGGTTTTTTTGTATTTTTCCATTCCTGGGTCGGTATTCATGTAATAACTTTAATCATAAGTTTCTTTTTTGGATAACTTTCCTCACATAATTTTTTTAAATACGTTAATCAAGATTCAAAACATTTCCACAATAAAATAAATATATAAAGTTGTCAGAGGTCAGATTCTTCAAAATTTTTATCATCATTTAAGACTATCTCCACTGCTCTTTCTACTCCACTGCTGAACATAGGCGGAGGCCTATGTGGCAATCTATGGTAGATTTGTAGCTCTCATTTTGGGGGGACTTTGCCATAGTTGCCACGCTTGGCAGACGGATAGGCAACCGCAGTTTATTTATTCAGATGTTCCAGGAAGGTGCTGCTGCCCACCTTTATTTGTAACTGTTTTAAATTATTTTATTTGTATTCCACAATGTATTACAGTAAATTTGATACCACGCGATTACAGGTATGTAAATCTAGCGAATCGTATAGGTATATCCCACCGCGGTGCTAGTTATTCTGCCGTGTGCAAACACTACTATGTTTCAGTTTATAGGGCACTGAAGCTAGTGTAATTACAGAGCATATGAGACTTAAGAACCGATCTCTCTTGGTGACGAGCGCAGTGCGACGTAATGTGGGTAACTTCGCACTGTTATACGCAAATATTAACTAGAGAATAACTAGAACACAACTTTCTCGTATCGACACTAAAAATAAGTTTTAGTATATCAGAGTATTTGTATTCCTATTTCATAAAGATGAATACATTAAAGAGTAAATAATTAAATAAATCTTTAGAATGTTATACCAAATCTACTCCTTTAATGTTTTCATGTGTTGAACGTTGCAGACAGCGTTTTTATCGTTTCAATCACAATAAAGAGAGAGAACATTTCAATCAATTATCATAAAAAATTTTTTATTAATTTAAAAAAAATCAATTGCGGTGTTTAAACATATGAGCATCCGACAGCATTGTTTTTGCGATTAATGGTTCCCTATCCATCCAACAGAGGCGCTACTTATGTATTCTGTGCTTGCTATATTTCTTTACCGTGATAATGTTTTTTTTTTAATTTCATAAAATGACGAAACGGTCAAAACGTTCACCTGATTATAAGTGCAGCATCTGCCCGTAACAACTGCTGAGTTACCTACAAAAAATTCAGTGTAACACCACCCCGCGTCCATAACCTAAGACATCAGTTCTTAAGTCTCATTTGCCCAATGATTACACAAGCTCTCAGTGCCCTTCACTTCCCGAAACACAGTAATGCTCGCACACTACTGTTCACGGCAGAATAAGTAGCCCTGGGATTGTACCTACCTAGATGGATTCCTGCACGGAAATCCTACCACCAGTAGTGCAGTAGGAGTAGTGTAATTGATCTTTCTATAAAATATATTTTTTGCAATGTTAATAATTCCTTTTATGTTCAGCGTCATTTTAATTCAGGAAAGCTTCAAATTAGACCTTCATCCAAAGATCAGTACGGAAACATATACGTATTAAGGGGTAGTCCACTGCTGAACATAGGTCTCCCTCATAGATTGCCACAAAAGTTTGTAGCTCTCATTTCGAGGTGATTTTGCCATAGCTGCTACGCTTGGCAGGCTGGTTGGCAACCACAGCTTATATATACAGATTTTCAGGACGATGCTGCTGGACATAAAAGCAGGGATCCCATACGGATCCCCAGCTAGCTTTTGTGTCCTGTCGTTATTTACATGCCTACCTGTTCAAGACTCCGTCTCAATTGTACCTAGAAAGCTAACAGAGAACAGCATGCCAGTAGAACATGCAGAATTACTTAGATATTGCTTAACATCTTGCTATCTACTGTGGAAGAAACAATGCTACAGGAAAGAATACGGGTTGGCGATAGGCTCCGCAGTATCTCGAATGTTACTGTCATTTTTATGGAAGACTTTGAGGAGAATGCCCTCCGTACTTCTCCAGTAAATCAGAGGTTCTACAAGCGGTACGTCGGAGACACTTTGACAATTCTACCTTCTGATAAAGTCACTGCATTTTTAGACCACCAAAACTCCATAAATTCTAAAATACAATTCACAATGGAGTTAGACAAAAATTAGTCTTTAGCTTTTCTAGATGTTTTAGTAATTCGGAATTCCAATAACACCTTGAGTCACACTGTGTATTGAAAAAAGACCCGTACTAGTAGGTGTTTTAACGGTGAATATCACCACCATCCTTCACAGTTAGCTACCGTGGGTAAATATTTGTTTCCGAGAGCACAAGGGATCTGTGACAGTAAACACCTGGCCGTCCAGCTTCAGCATGTCAAGCAAATTATGCAATATAACAAGCTTCGGGTTCCGCGCGTTCGTCGCAGTGACCGAGTGAAGCCGGCCACAGACGAGCGTGTACCTGCAGTCCTACCATATGTCATAGGAGGTCACAGACAAGATTGGCTATATCTTAAAGCGAGCTTCCATACGAACATTTAAAACCGCCGAAGAAAATAAGTCAGTTTTTACCATCTATCAACTGTAACATCCCTCTACAAGATGCAGGAGTATACAAGCTGGATTGTGAATGTAACCTCTCAACAACTTACATAAGGCAAACAAAAAGATCAGTAAAAACCCGCGTAAAAGAACATGGCTGATGTGAAGACTCGTCGCCCCAGGAAATCTGCAGCTTGTGACCATGTTCTGGATCATCCCGAATATTACATCATATTTGATGAAACACAAATCCTTGCAAAGATCACCGATTCCTACCAAGGTAATTCGCGAGGCTATTGAAATTAATAAAATATCCTAATTTTAATAGTAAAGATGGTTGGGTGCTACCACCAGCTTGCGATCCTATAATTAATAAAATTAAATCATTAACCAAGCATACCACTGCAAGACTTCAAGACACAGCTAGCTCTTTCTACGTAGATCGGACCAAAAATAATAATTAACAGCTGAAGGTACTCCGGATTAACTATGACATCAGGACATCTGTCACCTCAGTCCTCCCGCGACCATGAATTCTGTATAGCGCTCGAAACGTGGGGTTATTAAAAGTACAAATTAAACGATATAATCCGTAAGAAATAATTTTATTTAAATTTGTAGTATTCGCGTAAATGTAAGAAATCATTCTTTGTTTTTCGGATTTGGTTATGTTATATTTGTGTATCTCAGCCATACCTCTGATCTTATCACATGTGCGTTACATTGGGCACATGTAAATTAAGTTGCCTATGTTTTTGAGCGTATACTCTTAGCACTATGAAGACTCGTCGATCACTATCGTCTGTGGAGTTGATAGCTTTTGACAGTATTCGGAAGTTGTCGCTATGGTCGCTATCGTAATAATGAGGTCTTCATGATCATGGTATGACAATCTTCAATTAACATGGCGATTTAATAATAGAAAATAACTCTTTTTTAATAATAATATCTTATAGCTAGTAATTTAGTAATAATTAGTAATTTTACTTCCTTTGAAGGAAAGAGACTTTTCAAAAACAGGCAACCTCTCCGCGATATCTCTAATATTGCGTATGTTCATGGGTGGTGGTGACCACTTAACATCAGATCAGCAATTTTTTTTATTGGATGAAGTGACGAGACGAGCGAAACGTTCACCTGATTATTACTGCCTATAACATACTCGTATTCTGTGTCACCCAGACCATATCTTTGCGACATCACACTGCGCTCGTCACTCTTAGACATCAGTTCTTAAGTCTCATATGCCCAGTAATTACACTAGCTCTCAGTGCCCTTCAGACTGAAACACAGAAATGTTTGCACACAACTGCTTCACGGCAGAATAACTGGCCTGGAGTTATCTAAAAGAATTCGTGCATAGGAATCCTACCATCAGCTCCATTTGCCCATTTGCCACTCTACTATATAAACAGCCTGTAGTTCAATTGTTCAACGACCGCATGAGTTAGTAAATACTACGATGAATCGTGTAAAGTCACCGTAAGTTTAACTTGAATGAGTCACAAATTCAGTTACGGCGACAAGTGGGACAGTTATCGTTTCCCTATAGAAAACCATTCCAATGGAAGTCTTAAACAAAATAGTGTAAAAAAAATTCAGGTGAGCAGAGTCCACTCATGTAGACAAATTTTCGCCCTCGCGGTCAACGAGACGTGACGGGTGGTAATCTGCGTCGCCGCCATTTTGGTACGAGTCACAAATTTTTTACTACCCATTGCTTTCCTACGAGCAGTTTAATGACAGCATTGCATGTTATGGTGTTATTCTGCATGAATAAATGCCGTCCGTACAATCTATTTTTTTTTCCTTATTATTAGTCGCCTTTTACGATATCTCGGTAGGAAAGGTAGAACTAAAAAAGACACGCTTGAAATGCAATGACCTTGTAGCCTGGTAAGCATACCGGGACAATTATTGTAGTGTTCTTAAAATGTGGGCAAAATTTGAAATTATTCGGACATCTGAAAATGGGCGAAGATTGATTTGGAAGGTTCATACATTCATACATGTGTGAAGCTAATAAAATCGTGTTGTTATTCCGACATTCTACTACTTTTACGCCTTGTATTTTGTATGACCAAGGAAACTACTACGGCTGAGAAAGAATACCGTAATAAATTGAATTCTGATGAATAATACGTTTATCAGGCATTAATGGTAGCTGTCTGCGCAGTGATACTAGTGGCAAATTAGAAAATAACATCTAACATTAGCAACCAATTTTTAATACCGCAAATTAACCGCAATCAATCTTTTCGCATTTTACTATGATTTACAACGCTCTTAATATAGTTTTATTATCATAGTTTTATTAAGGCCGTGTGGTGGCGGCTCGATAAAAGAATACTACCACTCCATCTCATCCAATGGATCTCGTAAAAGGCGAGTAAGGAATTAAACTGCACTGTGCACCCAACAGCGCATGATGGCGATGAGCTCACCACCTATCACACCAAGTGCATTATATTGTTTTGAAACGTGGATTGTGGCAGTCATCTGTTTTTGCAGTGAGTGCCCAGTCTCTGACTACCCTTTATGGGATATAGTCGAGTCTTATTAATTATGTATTATCAAACTGCGATGCAACTAGAGTATACACGCTGTTATTACAAAACATTTTTTTAAATTGATTAAAGCGACGGAACGAGCAGAACGTTCACCTGACGGTAAGTGCAGCGTCTCCCATAACAAATGCTGTGTCACCCAGAACATTTCTGTGTCTCAGGGTGACGGGCGCAGTGTGGTGTCACACAGAATTTTCTGGGTGACACCACACTGCGCCCGTCACCCTCCTAAGGAGACATCAGTTCCTAAGTCTCATATGCCCAGTGATTACGCTAGCTCTCAGTGCCCCTCAAACCGAAACACAGTAATATTTCACATATTCATTGTGTCACTCAATGTTTCACACATTACTGCTTCACGACAAAATAACTGGCCCTGGGGTGGTACCTACCTAGATACCTGCATAGGAATGCTACTACCACAATGACCTTACTGTTACACTTGCTTTGTACTAGTTGCTTTTTAACACAGTTTTACATTATTCTCTGCAGTGAAAACGGAAAGTCATAAACATACATACATACATACATACATAACATCACGACTGTATCCCATAAGGGGTAGTCAGAGACTGGGCACTCACTGCAAAAACAGATGACTGTCACAATCCACGTTTCACCAAAACAATATAATGCACTTGGTGTGATAGATGGTGAGCCTATCGCCATCATGCGCTGTTGGGTGCACAGTGCAGCTTAATTCCTTACTCGCCTTTTACGAGATCCATTGGATGAGATGGAGTGGTAGTATACTTTTATTGAGCCGCCACCACATGGCACCGATGTGAAGTGATAAACATAAAAGCAAAAACATAACCAGTTATATTCAATTCGACAACTTTTACTCGGTCTTCTCACAAATTTATTCACCCGTGTCTCATCCATTTATTTTAATCGAGCACTCTGACGATTTCATCTGCTCAGCATGAATGTTTTATTTTCAGCAGTTCTAGGATACCGTTCCATTCAGTTTATCTTTGGCTAGCTGCGCCCAGCGGTTTCTAATAAATCGTACGTTCGGTCCATCTCGGAAATATTCGGTTGTCAGCGTGCAGCTTCTTAAAGCTGTAACAGGAAGTTTCTTAGCCTATAACTTTTTTCATCAAAAAATCATTCTCATAAAAAAATATCTAATGCAAAAATATATTTTTTATTTAAATTAGTATTTTCTGACATTAGCGCATTCAAACATACAAACATGTCAGATTCATTACATTAGTAAGATAAACGAGGAAGTTACAATAAACTCCACTCGATCTCTCCATCCGTGGGTGTCATAAAAGTCGACAGAGGGAAAATGAAAACCAGAAGATGGGCAGCAGCATCTTCCTGGAACATCTGAATAAATAAACTGCGATTGGCAACCGCCTGCAAAAATCTCCCCAAAATGAGAGCTAAGGACTTTTGTGGCAATCTATGAGGGAGGCCCATATTCAGCAGTGGACTGGTGATAGGCTGAATTGATGATGAATGACAGCACCCCAACACGGTCAAAAGATTAAATAGTAACCGGTATACACGCCGTGATCTAATTTATGCTTCTTATAAGCTGAAACCTTATAAAACTATCCCAATTATTTTGCATTTACGCAATTTTGCAACAGTAAACCCGGACAAGTTCTCGAACGACAAAAAAAAAATTCAACAGAGAGCAATCGACATAACCGAAAGGTTTAGAACATTAAGCTGAAATGGTACGACCGTACGCTAGAAGAATATATATACGCTACGCTTTGTGAAATACAGTATTTGGAGAAGCAATAATTCAGTGGATGTAGAAAGTAAGTATGAACGATGAAGTATGAGGATGTAGAAAGTAAGTATATTATTAACTTTTAAGTAGAGTATTTGTAATACGGTAACCGGATGAATAATATATTTTGGTTACTACGTATGTCGGATTTTGTGTGACAAAGACCTAAGATACAATTTTAGAATAAAAATTAGAACATTTATAAACATAATTTCGAATCACAAATACTCCGGCGCTGCGGAAAGTGCCCCTCCGTCCTTACGTAACAAAGCACTAACGTTCGCCCCCATTGGCTCGCATTGGTGTCTGTTACGCCTAAGCCCGTGGCTTCAGGTGCATAGGGAACCACGGCACCTCCGATTGCCCTAGACTAAAGGACAAGACCCTTTTAGCCACCTTCGGCTCGCCTGCCTGTGTTCTCTGCAACTCAGATAGCTACACGGCTTGTTATCTCGGCTGTCGCAAAGTGCCAAAACCCAAAAGGACTGCAGTCAAATCGGCACCTGTATCCAGGTACATCGTACCTCGTCCGCCTCCCTTCGTAGCTCGAACCCTAGGGAACTAGTTCCGAAAATGGATCGAGGTTAATCCCGCTTAAAGTGTGCCATGTACTTCTCCAGCTTGTACAGCCTCATCTCCCTCCCCACCACACAGTTATTTGATCATCGCGGAAAAAGACAGTGGAAATACTTAGGCGGACCGCTTAAGTCCGCATGGTCTTCGTCCTTGGACAATTACACCATCTCCTTCATAAAAATAGCATAATGTCCCTGCGTAAAAAAACTAATTTGTACAAAGCCTGAATTTAGACCGATTATGTCATTGCGCATGCCTCGCTGCGATACATTCTCCGACTTCAGGTCATCCATAATCAGTTCAAGCGGAAAGCAAACATCGGCAATGCATATCCCCCCCATTGAAGTACTGATCGAGCCGAGGTCCGAGGGCACACTCAAGTCAGCTACTCTCGCGCACCGAACAATGGTCCAAGCTAAGGTCCCCGCTTGGGGGGTCTTTGTGCCCATAAAAAGGCTTCGGCTAAGCGCTGTGAAAGCCTTCGGGCTAACAGTGCCATCAGTCCTACGAAAAAAAATGGTGTCAGCACCTTGTTACTGCTGGCGGGAGTTGCCGTCCCTCCGCGGTTTCGCCTTTACAAGAACACTCTAAATGTACATCACACAGGACTATCTGGAGTCGAGTTTGCTCAATTCGGTTCGGTGCAGTTTTCCTCTCCCAATTCATAATAAATATGATCATAGCCGGAGAAATAATAATACTCTGAATTAATAATAATTAATAATAAATAATAATTCTCAAATTTTTTTTGAGATTATTCAGCCTGACTTTGTGAACTGAGTAGCCTTGTGATTTAAGCACCTGACTGAATCACCGCGGGAGTGTGTGCAACAAAAAAATAATTTCTTATCGCATGTGTGATACTTCCGTATCGTGCACATTGCATCCAACCTTTTAAAAGCGTCAATCTTTAGACAAGGAATATAACACGTACAGAACTCCTTAGCCCTTAGGTGTCATAAAAGTCGACAGAGGGAAAATTAAAACCATGATGGGCAGCAACATTTTCCTGTAACATCTGTATAAATAAACTGCGGTTGCCAACCCCCCAAAAATCCCCCCAAAATGACAGCTCCAAAACTTTTTGTGGCAATCTATGGGGGAGGCCTATGTTCAGCAGTGGAATAGTGATAGGCCTAAGTGATGATATTTATGGTTCCGAAAACATATCTTACATTCAGTAAAAATATTGAGTATAATTAATTATTATACTTTTACCGTAAATTAAAAAAAAATCTCACTCCAACTGAAATATTATTTATAATAAAACTTATAATCTCTTACCTGTCTTTTGTAAAAACAGTGGATTATTATTATTTAGTTTTGTTTAAATGGAAATTTATCCAAAAACAAAATTCTGAGAATACAGGTCCTCCCAAGAATGGAACTTATTTTATTGTACAATAGCAGCAAAAATATTTTTTAACAAAAGAGCACTTAAAGTAGTTGCGACTGTGACATACAAAAAGTACGTGTCACGTTACATATATATCAAACTGTCACATTGTCTGAGAGTACAAGATTCTCGAGACTTCTTCACAATTCAGAAGCCCCGTTGTTCGACCTCGCTTCTAAAAGCGACAATCTTTAGACATAGCCTAGATGCAACACTAAACAAAGTTCGCGTTTTAACACAAAAATTTAATTTAATATTTATTTAAAGTCAAGTTTTTTTTCTAAACTCAAAATTATTATTTCGGCTGTTTCAGATGTTTCTTTTTAGTATAATGACTGAAACAATCTCCCGTTCACCAAGTTCATTACGTTAAAAACAAGGCCTTTTAAGCGGCTTTTCATTGGCCTTAATAACATTTTTATGAAAATAGGTATATAATGTAATACATACGGTAATAATAAAGTTTTAACAGACTTTATACTCACCTTGAATTCCACTTTACAACGGCAAAAACCTGTCAGTTGGTTTCAGTATTCGTTTATTTTGCACAAAAAAGAAGATCAAAACTGCATGACTGATAATTTTTTTTTCACACAATGTTTTGTGAAATGCACAGAAACGCATAATACGCGGGGCAGACTATGCTACTCTCTATATTATAACAGCAAATATGTAACAGTTTCTTAAACAAAGCTAAAACAACCAAAACTATTTGAGCATGTTTAATATTACAAGGTAAAACTTTAAGGAAACTGAACTTATTCTTAAACCACGTTAGATATTTTTTTTATTTGTCCTTAAATTCTAATGTCTGGACTCAACCTCTATAAGATTTGGTAAGATTATCAACCATATAATTTAATTATTCTAATATTCAATGATCATCTTCCTTGCTTCCATACTTCCACGCGGTGACAGTAAAGTTAGTGAAAATTCTAAACAATAATTTGGACTAGACCTTTGCCCCGAAGACGGGCAAAACATAACAAACTTTTCTCACAATGAAAATCTTTCAGAGGAACAAAAGCTATCCAATAAAACAATGGGATAATCTGTAAATACAAAATGCACAGAAAGTTTTAATCTAAAATTTTCGCTTTGCCTGTGGCTGCGCCCTCATTCTGAGTTTTACAAAGGAATCTAGACATGCTTTAACACCAAGTAAGTCAGTACATTCATCACGCCGCTCCGGTTCTGTAAACGACGTCATCCGGAGGGCTCGCTGTCTATATTAATATCTTATGCCCTGTGGAACTTTAGGCAAACATATTTGTTGTTTCTCATTCACCTGGACCCCATTTTTCAAGGTCAGAAAGCCCCTTTGTCTCAGAGTAATCTCCTTGCTTCCGAAGACCACCGGAATAACCATATAATCAGATATAACGTACTCAGACAGATGAAAGGTAGCAGTGTCTAAGGTACGGAGAATCTGGTAGAGCCATCGTTAATCAGATTTTGAGGCGTGGCGATTTGGGTAAACCTTTCAGTTTAGCTAGTGGGGGCCTAGGCCCTGCGGTGAACTATATTTAGGCCGATAATGATGATGATGATAATGTTGATGATAAATACACATTCTTACTGGCGGTAGTATTCCAACGAGAGCTGAGCTGTTCAATGATGTCTCTGTGATCGCTAGGGTGAAAACCGGCAGTGATCACCGAAAGGTAAGAAACACATTGAACTTGAAAGTAAAGCTGGAAAGGTCTCGTCTGGTGAAGTCTACACTCCGTCCATCACGTGCCCTTATCCAAAGCCCCGAGAGCTACCAGCTCCAATTGCATAATCGCTTTCAGTGCCTAGATGATTGCGTTACAGTGGACGATTTGAACGAGAGGCTCGTGGAAACTGTCCAGGCAGTGGGGGCAAAGTTTTGCAAGACCCGCCGCAAAAACAAGATCCAGAAGCTCTCCGATCACACTCTCAGTCTCATGGAGGCCAGGCGTGAAACGAAGCTACAGTCCTCAACTGACGCGTCAGCATATCGGCAACTTAACAGACAGATCTCCCAGTGTGTGCGGCGAGACCTACGCAACTTCAATACACTTCGTATTAAAGAAGCGATAGAGCGAAACCAAGGCTCCAAGGTCTTTGCTAGGGATATGTCTGCCGGGAAGAGCCAACTGACAAAGTTGAGGACCGAGAGCGGTAGCTTTATTTCCGCTGGACCAGAGATTATGAGTGAGATCGAGAGATTCTATGGGCAGCTGTACACATCGTCGTTGGAGCCACATACAAGTGTGAGTTACGACCCAAGAGCCAAACTCGTCCGACACTATTCCGACGATATCCCGGACGTCAGTCTGAGCGAGATTAGTATGGCTCACAAACAGCTCAAGAATGGCAAAGCGCCCGGTGAGGACAGAATTACAGCGGAGCTTCTGAAAGCGGGTGGAAAGCCGGTACTTTTAGTTCATCAGAGGCTCTTTAATTCCGTCATCCACGACGACGCTACGCCGGAAGCGTGGAGCAGAAGCGTGGTTGTCCTGTTCCTCAAGAAGGGCGATAACGCCCTCTTGAAGAACTATAGACCGAGATTGCTTCTGAACCGCGTCTATGTGCTGCTTTCGAGACTCATTACGAATCGTCTCGCAAGCAGACTCGACGACTTCCAGCCTCCCGAACAAGCCGGATTCCGAAAAGGCTTTAGTACCATAGACCACATACATACCCTTCGCCAGATTGTACAAAAGACCGAAGAGTACAATCTCCCGCTATGTGTGGCGTACGTGGACTATGAAAAAGCCTTTGATTCCATCGAAACTTGGGCGGTGTACAGTCACTTCAGCCGTGCCGAATTGACTGTCGGTATATCGAAGTGCTGCAGTGTTTGTACAATAAGACTACGATGGCTATCCGAGTACAGAACCAGAGTACGAAATCGATCCAATCGCAGAAAGGTATAAGACAGGGCGATGTCATATCCCCGAAACTCTTCACCGCTGCATTGGAAGATGTCTTCAAGCTACTGAACTGGAAAGGATACGGCATTAACATCAATGGCGAATACATCACTCACCTTCGATTTGCCGACGACATAGTCATAATGGCAGAATCGCTGGAGGAGCTTGGCACTATGCTCAATGACCTCAATAGTGTCTCTCAACGGGTAGGTCTTAAGATGAACACGGACAAGACGAAGATCATGTCTAACGTCCATGTCACACCTATACCGGTTGTTGTTGGGAACACTACGCTCGAAGTTGTTGACGATATGTCTACCTATATTCCTATATGTATACCTAGGACAGATTGTCCGACTTGGTAGGTCCAACTTCGACCAAGAGGTCAATCGACGGATCCAACTCGGCGGGGCAGCGTTCGGGAAACTACGTCACATCTTCTCGTCGAGTATACCTCAATGTCTCAAAAGCAAAGTTAACACTGGTTGTTAGTGTTGGCAGTGTTGCCAGTGATGACATACGGAACCGAGACGTGGTCCTTCACTGCGGGCCGCTTGAGGAAGCTCAGAGTCGCTCAGCGAGCTATAGAAAGAGCTATGCTCGGAGTCTCTCTGCGTGATAAAATCCGTAACGATGATATCCGCAGCAGAACTAAAATAACCGACATAGCCCTAAGGATTAGCAAACTGAAGTGGCAATGGGCCATATAGCCCGTAGAACCGATAACCGATGGGGAAGAAAGGTTCTTGAGTGGCAACCTCGTACCGGCAAACGCAGTGGAGGGCGCCCCCCACTAGATGGAGCGACGACCTGCGCGATTTTGCAGGAAGTCGATGGATGCAGGTGGCTCAGGACCGTGCTTTGTGGCAATATATGGGGGAGGCCTATGTTCAACAGTGGATTAAGATAGGCTGAAATGATGATGATGATGATGAAGTACCACCAATTATTCTACCGTAAAGCAGTTATGTGCGAAGATTACTGTGTTTCGGTTCGAAGGACACTGCGATCTAGTATAATTACTGGGCATATGAGACTAAAGAACTGTTGACTCACGGTGACGGGCGCAGTGTGGTACCATGTACTGTTCTGGTGGAACCATGTTCTGGGTGACATCGCTTTTGTTATAGGCTTAGTGCTGATTCATTACGTTCTCGTCGGAGAAGGAAAACATCATAAAAACCTAGGTGACGGTAAAATAAAAATATATTTTGAAAACATAATAACAACTTCAGCAAACCAGCACTGGGACTGTATAACAGGCTCTTTTGGGCGTCGTTCGTTTAAAAAATGTGAAGACCTGGACTCTGCAATGGAATATTTACAGGTACTTATTTCACAAATATTCAAATCATTTATGTTACTCAAGTTCATAGTATAATAACCTTAAAGACTTGAATTTTTATCTGTCCTAAATAAATAGGCCAATATTTTAACAGAAAAGTTTCCACTAAATGAATTTGTGAATTGTTTTTTAAGAAGCGCTTTTTATACAGTCTAACGAAAATGCAAAAATCACTCCTATACCCTATTAAAATAAACTTTCTATAAAGCTACGCATATTTTTAGTTCGTAGTATTGGTCTTTTTCTATTGTAGAAATTATGTACTTTTATAATTTAGGTTAGATTTTAGATGCTTTAATTTTTTCCTATTTGTGTATCTAAGTTATTGGATTGTCTAATAAAACCTTCATAAGACAAATATCCACTTAATCACATTCTGTTGATCTCCTATTCAAATGATTTATGTTACAAAATAAATCTATTTATTTTTAACAACCCTACAGTATTTGATTGCGTATGCAAAGGGTTTAAATATTCATTTTTGAGTTAGAGCTTTAGGCTCGTCAGACAAACATCGCGCGCACTATTAATTAAATTCTCGCGACATTTCTATAGACATTTACTTATTTGGCCGCATTTGCAATAACAACAAAAAATTACGATTTTCATATTTTTAATGAACTTATTAGCTGTGTTACTAAAAGTACCAGAGATACGAAAATACGCAGAGAAAACGGTCAAGAAGAAAAAATAGAATTATAATAATTTACCCCACACTACGATATCGTCGGTGATGCGAGTGCGTTTTACAAACATAAATTTAACATGCACAACAACCTGACCAGAAAACCAACAATTTGTATTTTTACACAAATCTTAGTCCCGTCCACTAGGCCACGCTTTCGTCTGGATTAGATATCCGTATCCATCCAGGTAGGTAGCACCACAGTGCCAGTTACCCTGCTGTCAAGCAGTAGTACAAAAATTACAGTGTTTCGGTCTGCAATTATTGGGCATAGGAGTTTTAAGAACTCTGATGTCTCAGAATGACGAGCACAGTGAGGTGTCATACAGAAATTTCTGATCGATACAGCATTTATTATGGGCAGACAGTGCACTTACCATCAGGCGAATGATTTGCTCGTCTCGTCTCTTTATTCCGTAATTTTTTTTTAGTAATGAGAGGAAAACGAGCAAGCCGCTGACCTGATGGTAAGTGAAATCATATAGCTGAGCTATAAAGATCCACGACACCAGAAGATTTGCCATCCTTACCAAGTGTGTGGCAGAAAAATTGCCTTGGACTCACTCTCCTATCCGTCACTGGTCTTTATTTTAGGTCTGACTATTTTAGAGACAGTTATTTCGAAGTCCCTCGGAAGTCATGAGATTTTCCAAGGATTTGTTATACTATTATCTTATTACGACTCCCTCGGGATGACATTCTCGTTCCCGAGGCTATGGCCGACTGTATTACCCTGATACGGGCTTTTTATTCGTTTCGCTCCTTATTATATGTATTTTCAAGTGGAACTTTATTTGTTTAAAAAGTTAATTAGAATGCTCTTTTTTTTAAATTATTGGTCGCGAGTCGTTCAGTCAGTCAAAATTTACGAGTTTACAGTATTTTGTGTTGGTTTATAAATTTTATAATATTTAAATGAAACTAATTTTACAGATTTTATCGCATTTAAAATCCGTAAAATTAGTTTCATTTAAATGTGTAGTGTTCGCGTAAATATAACAAATCATTAATTTTATAATATTTCATATTCAAAATACTTTTGAAACTTTCCGTTTCGTTTACTTTTGATACAATAAATTTAGAAGTGAGCTTAATCTTCGGTAACCTTGAAATTAACTTCTAGTAAACTTGAAATTGAAATTAACAATTCTAGTAAATTTAATGATCTAGCCATCACCAGCATAACATGAAATTTATGGCGAGCACTGCACCCATTCCCCCTGAGCTTCGCTCTCAAATGCAATCGTGTTATATAATACATTTTTTTATAGGGAAAAGTGTCGAGACGAGCGAAAAGTTCACATGATGATGGATGCAGTCCGTCCAGAACAAATACTGTGCCCCCGTCCCCTAAGACATCAGTTCTTAAGTCTCATGTGTCCAGTGATTACACAATGCTCTTCAGACCAAAACACAGTAATGGCAACCATTAAACACTAACCACATAACACTTAGCCGTGTGGTAGCGGCTTAAGAGAATCTACCACCCCATCTCATCCCGTGGGTGTCGTAAAAGTCGACAGAGGGAAAATATAAATCAGAAGATGGGCAGCAGCATCTCCTGGAACATCTGAATAAATAAACTGCGGTTGCCAACCCGCCTGTCAAGCGTGGCAACTATGGCAAAATCCCCCCAAAATGAGAGCTACAACTTTTGTGGCAATGTATGGGGGAGGCCTATGTTCAGCAGTGGACTAGTGATAGGCTGAAATGATGATGATGATGATGACATAACTACTGCTTTACGGCAGAATGCCCCTGCGGTGGTGCCTATCTGGATGGATTCGTATATAGGAATCCTACCACCAGTTACCTTAATTTAATTTAAAAAATATTTGCGAATTCGAATTATTTTCAATTAACTCGAGACGCAAATATGTATACTATGTAATTATACTATATTGTAAAGTATGTTGTAGAAATATTCAATAGGCGAATTATCACATCTGAGGACTATGACAGAATGCTAAGGGCCTAAGCCGTTAGTAATTGGGTATCCGATTCTCGCTATAAGCTACTTAGCAATGCTTCATGCTTTTGTGCGCGGTCGTTTTTCTGGCGAGCCGAGTAGCGATTCACTTTAAAATAAATTTCATTTAAAATTATTTTATGAGGACCTATGCAACGTTTAGCATGTTTGGTTACCTACCTCATTGTGATGATGATTATTTTCTCCTAGCCACTTGTCGACCACGGCGACAACTTTTGAATACTGTCGGAAGCTATCACTGTGCATATAATATTATGGTACCAGAAATTTACGAACAAACACAAACACTTGTAGTAATGTAACACCGAAGTGATAAGATTAAAGGTAGACTAGGATGCAATGTTAGAGACACGAGGACAATCAAAACCCAACCAGATCGAAGTCCAACAATTTTTAATTTGGCCGAGATTCGAAGAGGTACCTTGACCACTGGACCACGCGGTTGTCGCCTTACATTTCATTGTACGCGAGTGACCTATGTTCGATACCTGGTCATCACTAAACTTTAAGACTTCAGCAAGACTTAAGCAGAAGGAGTTGAAAAAATATTTATAACGCTATCCTCACCATAAGGTGCCGATTATGAAGAAAAGCAAGATTAAACTCATTTCTAAATTCATCGTGTTCCCATCTATTTGCTAGGAGTACTAAAGGACCTTTAACAAAAGAGTCTGCTCCTTTCTCAAAGACCGGCAACGCACCCGGAATTCCTCTGTTATGGCGGATGTTCATGGGCGGCGGTGACCACTTACCATCAGGTAAGCAGCTTTCTCGCTTGCCCCTTCTCCAATTTTTTTTAAACTGTTATAGATTTTGATTATTATAAACGAATGTACATTGTTTGTAGTATTTATGGTAATTTGTTATGGTATCAATATCTTCATCAAAGCCTCTCTTGTCCTCTGGCCTCTTCCAAGTTGGGAGGATTTGTCGTAATAGCCACATATTTACTCGGATTGGAGATCGCAGTACCAAATGCCACATCCGTTGCTAGTTTGTGTGTTTTCTGGCATTTTTCGAGATGTTTGTCCTGCCATCTAGTTAAAGCCACATTTTCCAAACATTTTCCTTAGATAAGAAGAAGCAAAATACGTGTGTCAGGATCGCAGCAAGTGGAAAGATGTGGTCGCTGCCTTCCTCAATAGGAAAGAAGCGTGTCTGTATGTATGTATCTATGTATTTTCCTTAGTCGATTTATGAGACAAGATTTTTTTTTAGAAGTTATGATAAGAAAAGCGAATGTAAAGCAACTCTAATACCCATTCTATTCCACTGAATAAATAAATATTTGATTACTTATTTTTTTATTTATTTTTAGAAGCCACTTAGTAATCAGGCATTGTCATTTTATGATTCATCGTAAATCCAAGAAGTGCCAAGACAATATAATCACTGCGAATTAAAAATTACAAGTTTAATATAAAAACAAACATATTACTAGTATGTCTTTAGGTACAAAATGTGTGTTTAATATAAAATATTTGATGCAAAGTCATAGTTATATTCGTTATTTGATCATTACATTACCATTTGTATGTCAATACGTCTCTTTCGAAAAGTATTTTTATTTTATGTCCATTATATGTCAAGGAATATTTTCTTATTCATTTAGTGGTGCAGTCATTGTAAACGTCTACCTCAGTTTGTTAGTTGGAGATGTCAACGTCCAGTGACAATAGTACATGATTAGTTCAATTATTCTTAATTACATTTGAACTTGGTTTTTGTTAAATATATATTTATTCAACAAAGAAAGTTTTCTTTTAAAGAAACGATATATTAAATGGAGAAGTCGTCAATAAAGTTTACGGTTTAACGGAGATGCCAATTCTATAGTACAATTAGTAGATAATAAAAGTCCCTCAACAACCCCTTTACACAATAAACAGGCAGGGCAAATTGATCCAAACCTAACAATATTCTCAAAATTTTGTAATATTGGATATGAAGGGTATTGTGGCATTGTAGACGGCCTAAAATCATGAATAAGTAATAAATATCTTCGTCTTTAAATTAAATAAAAAGTAGTTTATGTCAAAAAATAACATGCAAACTTTACGACTAGATTTCTTGATGGGTTTGGATTATTTACCTGTAATTACAATTCTTTTTTGACTTACTTTTTATTTAAATAAATAAATTACGAACTGAAAATACATAATAAGAGCTAAAGATAGTCGTTATAATTCTTCGCTTCATTATCATTATCAAGTAGCCAAGCTTAAACAGATGTCTTTGAGTAATTAATAAATGTATCACGTCTATTATTGAAAATAATTGTGAATCAAATTAAGTTTCAGTTAATGAATTTGGTTGCTCAAGTAAAAGCTGAACCCAATCGTGTTTGCCCACTCGTGTTTACATTTCTGTTTGAAAGAACGATGCTTGAAAAAGAAACCTCGGGCGCACTACTAATAAAACTGGCATACAGATCTCCTAATGTATGCACTAACGCCTACTCAACTTCAGTACGGCCCGTATTGAAAAAGCGAGCGTAATCAAGTTTCCAAAGTCTACCAACGATCTGATTTTCTTAATGCGTTCCGAGGTCGCCGATGATATGTGGCTTGATTTAAACTTTTCATCTAAAATTATAATAAAATAATTAATGGTCATCATTCTACTTATTGAACTGCAGTTGCAAACTTGCAAACGACAATACTTGAATGAGTTTACATAGCATACATGTATTCGAATGACTGGTTTTATTTGAGGTTCTCTTTATAGAGATAATAAGAATTATTATTCATTAATACATATCATATCCTGTGCTATCTTCCTAGTGATCTAAACATTATTATAGTGGTAAAATTACGTATTCTGCGACATCTGTTGAAATCATTAGTAAACCGTTGATAAGTAAACCAACGTCTCTCCAACGGCAACCATAACTTACTAATTTCATAATGCACAAAATATCCACTAGATGGCGCTGTGGTTAACTTTAGCTTTGTACAAATTCTGTGACTGCTATAAAAATAGTCATTCAATAGAACTTCATTCGCTCTAACAGTAAATATGAACTTATTTAATCATACAGTCATATTTTTTTCATTTATCTTTCCAACATAATTTCGATACAGTGTATCTTTCTTTGAACAGCCACGTGGGTGTCCTAAACGTCATCTTCGTGGCTTTCGACAGAGGGCGGTATAACTGCCTCCTAATCTCAAATATTAAAGACCAGTGCACCGAAAAAAACCAGAGCAACTACCAGTGTGCAACGTTCCCTATATTTTTACTTGTCCCACGGCATCTCAAATGGGATGCGTTGTTTTTGGAACATGTTGACAAAAATTTCTGAAAAATGTAGAAACAAAAATATTTTTATATAAAAACATTTTATGTTACTCTTGGTACTTTGCATCGTAATTTAATATTCTTTATGATATGGGTGATATATTATTTAAATTTTGGTTCAAATTTAGCATTAGCTAATTATTAATAAAATTTGAGGACACAATTTTTGTGTTTACCTTTCCATTTTGTCTTCTTTGAGAGAAACACAAGATATAAAGAAACGTTTATGGAATATTTGATATTGGGCAGTCAGAGGGCTACGGAAAACTAAAAGAAGGCGAGTGGTCTACGGGGCAAGAAAGCTTGAGAACCTCTGATATAGAGAGATACAGTATCCGATGAAGCTGTAAAAGCCGAGAAGGCTAACAGCAATTACATCACAGAAAATGTATATAGAGAGATAACCTTAAACAGCTTATAACTGTTACTCGTCTAAACACAGTCCTCGCTTATTTTTAGAGGGTTTTGGAGCTGGAAAGAGTCCGGCACACTGGTCCAATTAGGGTTGGCGGACTTCACATGTCCTTGAATTAACATATATTCCTTAGAAACGCAGGTTTCCTCGCGATGTTTTCCTTCGACGCTGAACACGTTGTAAATCATAAAGCAGCAGTTAAAATTTCAAAACAATGTTAGAGTCGTCACCGGAGGCAAAACTCATGTCACTGGCGTACTAAGAAATTTTAATGAGAACTCTACATTCTCAACATTCTTATTAGATTCTACTCATTCACAACTTAGTACACATTCACAATTAAGTACCAATCCGTCCAGCTGTTCTACGTAACGCAATAAAAATATTCTCTACATAACCAATGAATCGTCTATTACATAGAATGCTTAATAGAAAATAAGCTACTATAAAGTGAAAATTAGAGAATAGCGTTGACCTTGAACCAAGGTAAGTTTCGTAACATGTTTAATCAAACTTTTCGTTTTACGTTACTTTTTTCAATAAAAAAATGGTCTAATAAACCACTCGCCATGGCGGGCTCTGTCCGGTTCCAAATACCTCTTGGAAATAAGAGGAGAACTCTGTGGTCAGCAATGGCATATTTATAAGCTGTTACTTTACTTTAAACAACTACTTTTTACAATTAAACTATTTTTTTTATTCAACTATCAATTATTTTAGACACTGTGAAAACATACAGTCACCCCTTTTTTTCATTTAAGGGAGTAGGCAGAGGTCACTAACAGACATTGTAATGTTTATATATCTTTATAGGAAACATGAGGTTGTCTGAGATATGGTCTGTATTTTTTTTTTTCATAAAAGTGACGGAACGAGCAAAACGTTCACCTGATGGTAAGTGCAACGTTTGCCCATAACAAATGCTGTGTTACCCAGAAAATTACTTTTTAACACCACACTCTGCCCGTCACCCTGAGACATCAGTTCTTAAGTCTCATATGCCCAGTGATTACGCTAGCTCACAGTGTCCTTCAAACCGAAACACAGTAATGTTTGCACACTACTGCTTCACGGCAGAATAACTGGCCCTGGGGTGGTACCTACCTAGATGGATTGCTGCATAGGAATCCTACCACCAGTAAATGTATACCTAGATTAAATTTGAATTTGACAGAAATATTGGCCTCGGCTGGGATTAAATCCCAGGAGCCACGCCTCAGCAAGCAAGTAAACTAATCAACTTACCGCTAAGGTATGGGATCGTTATTGTTACTTTCACCATTATTACCATCTCTTAAGAAGTCCGTTGCTGGTTAAGGCCTTTCCTAAGTTTTTAGAATGTGCAATCGCATCGCTTAGCAGGCGTATCGGATGTCGCCGTATGTACCAGACACCTTCCTTAAACGCTGCTCTAATTCCGGTCTGGGTACATGAAATGATGTAATTTTCGTTTCGTAATCAGGTTCCTCTAACGGAGAAGAAACAGGCAAAATAAACTCCTCGGGTATATCCTTTTTTGTAATTATTTTTATGGCGTCATATAAAAAAAACAGTATAAATCAATTTAAAAAGATAACACAAAAAGAGGCACATATATATTTTCGGTGATGTAATTGCTGTTAGCCTTCTCGGCTTTTACAGCTTCATCGGATACTTGAGGCACATAGTCAACCGAAGCAAGCTCCATGAAATTACAAATAAGACACATTTAACAACATAGATATGGTGAATTTAAAACTCAAGCAGGCGAGATTGCACAAACAGATTCACAAATAAGGTGCTGACCCTACTTGTAAATGTGGCAACCATATATTAGATCTTGTTTTTACGAGATGGTCATTCAACCGTCTTTCAGACGCCTGGAGATTTTTTTTCATTTATCTCCTTAGCAATATATTTTGACACTTTTTTTCAAATGGTTATTCCGCCTCCTGGTGAAGGTCCATTAAGTTTTTCTGGCATTTCCCTTACTCGACACCCACGAGAAGAGATGAAGAGGTCCATGGCATGTTTTCTTAGGCCACCAACATCGTTCTTGTATTTTAGTTCATTCATTATTGAATAGCTTGGTTCTTCGGCTAGTTTAAACTACAATTCATACAATGAGGTCGTAAACGTATTAGACGGCACATAAGATTATGACCAATTTAAATTCCATGAAAGAACCATAAAGGTTTTGGTTCAACTTTTCCAACGGAATGACTATCGGTTCAAAACCAGTCCGAACTGCTCGAAGTTTGGATTTTTAAGTGATAAAATTAATTATCCAAAAACTTATTTATGCCGGTGTTACACATTCCTTAGATGTTCGGGGGAACGCAATGATTAAGAATTTTTTGACTCGTACCAAAAGGGAGGCGACGTGGTTTGTCGAAGACATTTTACGGACAGCCTTTATTCGTGCAGAATAATACCATAATATGCAATGCTGTCGTTAAACTGTTCGTAGGAACGCAATGGGTAGTTAAAAATTTTGTGACGTGTACCAAAATGGCGGCGACGTAGATAACACCACAGACCACCCGACACGTCTCGTTTCCTGCGTGGGCGAAAGTGGGCTACGGATGTGGTCTCTGCCTACCACTATAGGGAAAAGGCGTGACTGTATGTATGTATGTATGTAAAGCCAGTATGGTTACATAAAAATGCAATTAGTAGCATGTGTATAAAAATAACAGGTTACCGTTATCATCGGAAATTAAACAATTTTATTTTTCAAAGTACTTTATTTTATCATCAATTTCAAACTACATTTTCAAAATTATAATTGATTATAACTACAATAAGCTATAACTTTCACCTAAACTTTGTTCCGAATGTACGTGATAAATGAAAAATTTTGACACATTTTTTTTTTATTTCGAACTAAAATGACTCCGTAACGACATCCTACGTTCCAATATACGCTTACTACATTAATACAATACATGACATTGTTACGCATTAATGAGTTAAATGAGACCGAACTACACCGTAAATCGGAATGCACAGTAATTCAAATTAGATCGTAACTGCGTACTGGACCCATACCATTTAACCCACAATGCCATTACTTAGTGCGGATACAATAAAATAATTATTAGAAATTAGTTGCACGTTGCAGAAGCTGCTTAACGGTGGTTTAGTAAGTTACGTACATATATTAAATGGTGACAAACCATTGATATACAAAAACCAAAGATACACAGTTCCATACAAAAATCACTTCAAAAAGCATCCTCGATCGATCAAAACATAAAAATAAAGATCACAAATTCTGACTAATTTAACACAAATTTAATCTTATGCCCTTGACATAAAGTAACTTTTTAAATGAAATTAACTATCGTTAAACGAAGTTTTTAAATTTGTTGCTAATTTGGCGCAAAAAAAAATTATTAAATAATGAGCGCAATGTGCCCTTTTTTTGGAGGAATTTTTTGAGTAGCTGACTGTGTATTTACATTTTTTTTGGATATCAATGTTACAAACACATGAAAAATTCGCTCGTTTTCATACACGTCTACCGTTTTATAGTATTGTACCTAAGTTATATAAAATTATATTTGTTTTAACGTAATTAATAAGTCTCAAACAACGCATGTTAGTTTAAAAATCAGGTACAAATTAATCAAAATTAAGTCGAAGGTAACTCAAATTATCTAAAAGGAAGTTTACATTGAGATCATGTTGCGCATTTCACCAACTTTTTTATATAAAAATGGATTCATGTTATAAATCGTCGTAGGACAAATATAAAATAAGCAATTTATTGTATCGTATATACAATCACTAAACTTTTTGGCTTTGCTATTATCAAACTAAATCACAGAAATAACTACAAAAAATATCAGCTACCCTAAACTAAATACTCACTGCTCACCAGGCGTAAAATGCGCGTAAAATATGCTCAGCTTATTTTTTAAAACATTGTAATAAGAACTAAGTGCATACATAATTAAGACTAAACCCATTCAACTATCACCTAACACCCTTATACATAATTGTTTTATTTTACTTAAATCTAAAGTAACAAAAAATATAAATAAGTCAATGTGAATGTTACATAACACGTGCATTTATTTCCTCTATGATCTTATGTAAGTGCCATTGCAGTATCGAATTAATAGCTAAATTAACCTCCGCATTCAATGACACTCTTAAGTGCGGTACGTGTGTTGCATTAATTATACTTTGCGTTGAACACCATTTCAAACAATCACGATATGCCCTTAAATTAATGTTATGGCTTGCAAATATAAACGATTACATTTCTAAAACTTAATATATCAAGATTATTTTCGAGCGTTATCCTACCATAAGATCCTATTCACACGTGCATGAATACCGTCATTAATGACTCATTTTGTGTATAACGAAAAACGATCGACACAACGTATCGTTTATCGATGTTTATAAATTTCATAATCTTAGCGCTATCACTGATGCTAGTGTGAAAAGAACCTAAATAGAATTAAGTTTCTATAATTAAATCTCGCTGCGATCCGATTACACCCTTCGAAAAGTCCTTAACTGTACATAAAGAGATATAGCGTAAATAGAGATACTGTAACAATCAAAAACAAAAACAAGCGCCAATAGCCTTAACAGTATGCGTAACGCATCACCGGTACGGCTATTGTCGTAATACATCATTTCACAAGCCTGTCTTTGTTGGAGTGGTTAACAAGAATTCTGATGTTAATTAGAGGATTGTTAGCGGTCTTTAAAAATTATATGCCGTTAGAATTTAATCGATATGATTCCGTGACTAACTCACCAAATGCAACAAACTTGGATTACTCACTGTGGTATTTTTAAACTTGTCATTAAGCTTTGCACTACATTCTTTATCCTTATGAATGAACGTGCAAAAATCGACTATACAAAATAATCTAGACAATTTTTTTTCTCTTCTTATAACATATGGAAATAAATTATAAATTACATATAATTGTAGTTTTTCAAATAAAATAAAAATTGTATGAAAAGAAACGCTTCATGGCTGTTTACTTTAACATTGTATCAGTTATACGATCGAAAGTTTTATTGTTAATTATCAACCGTAATACTCCTTAGGCCATGTTGATATCAAATTAATCTACAGTTACATAATAAAATATTAATAATACCACAAAATATTAACAGCCAATTTGCTATATTGGTTTATCAGATTTACAACACTTGTATCATTCTTCAAAAATCGATATAAATATATGATTAATTATTTATCATGCGGCATTACGAACATTGCTATTTTGAATAAAAACTACTTATTACGAAACGATCGATAGTAATAAATATCGAATAGCAAATACAATCAGTTAATACACATACAGTTGCCAATGAATAAAACGACGACACAGTTTGCTGCGATATCGAGACTAGAATAAACGAATTGTCGCACGACGAATCGTTGCAACTAAAATACAAGAACTTTAATTTACGTATACTAAAAACTCTTTGGTACTGTTCACTGGGCTGCTCTTAACCTAAAGATAAATACACGTCAATGAATCTGCCATTTTGTCACATATATACTAATACTCAGTAATGAGTGAAGTCTTAATACGGTGACAAACCGATGGACGCAGAAACGGATGTCTTGTAATCACAAATATATTTGTGACGTTCATAGCAGGACTGCAGGCAATGGCGTGGATAAAGCCATATGTTCCGCTCCGCGAACCGGCAGCCGTTGCGCCGTAACGTAGTGCCTCATTAGTGCGGGCACGGTGGGGAATGCAGTCGTCGCACCACCCAACGTGTACCCGTCCCCACCGCGGCAGATGCGCATGTGCATAAAACCACGAGTTGACCTGTTAACAAATATTGTTTGTTAAGTCTGATTTCAACATAAAAAAAATATACTAAAGCAATATCATCGACGGCCTACAAATGGCCCATTGCTGAGCACAGGCCTCTTCTCATTTTTGCAAGGGCTTTGAACCTGAGAAGACTTCGCCACGCTACTTCAATGCTTCAAAATTTTTATTCTTCCGACATGCAGGTTTCCACACGACGTTTTTCTTTATTGTATAAAGTGACGAAACGAGCAAAACGGTCACCTGATGGTAAGTGCAACGTCCGCCCACAACAAATGCAGAATATTTCTGTCTGAAACCACACTGCGCCCGTCACCCTGAGTCATCAGTTCTTAAACCTCAAATGCCCAGTTTACGCTACCTCACAGTGCCCTTCAAACCGAAACACAGTAATGCTTGCACACTACTGCTTCACGGCAGAATAATTGGCCCTGGGTGGTACCTACCTAGACGGACTCCTGCAATGCAATGAGCAAGGCCTGTGCTTCGCATTTGAACAGTTAATAGGCTTTTTATCTCTGTATTTCAGAGGTTCTTAAAGTTTTAATATCAAAATTTGGACAATTTTTTTTTCTTCACAGACTTTGAACCCAAAACTGGATCGACTATAGGCCACTTTCAGAAATTATGAACTATATCAAAGAATTGATTTCAACATTGATTGTAATTTACTAACAATAAAATTATTTCTAAGACTAGATATCGGTCTATAATCTAAACATACTTTTTGTCTACTTTCCTATATTGTATTAAAGTTCATGCAGTACGCCCACTACTATAAGAAAACTAAATGGTCCAAACCATTCACGCGCAGGTCAAAATTGGGGAATGGATTCCTCCTACCCTAATACCTATTTGAACTAAAATTCACTAGTTTCAAAATATATTAAAAAAAATGAAACTTACTTTAAACTGAGAGAATAATCATGCTTGGCAGATTCACTGTTTCTGACAAGAAAGGCGCCTTCGTCGGCATCTCTTAGCAAGCTTTCGGCTTCAACACGCGATAACGTGCCATGATACCACCTGTGTATAAACATAAATTATACATAACAATAGTCATGATCTTTCTGCTTGAGTTTTGTCTATTTACATCAATTTATTAAATGTCCATAACTTTTCACATATCTTAGTATTTTAGCAAAAGTATGAAGGTTCGGTTCGCTTATTTAACAGCACATTATTTAATTTGTACATATATTAAAATGATATTAGGAAAAAATATATATAAAACTATTGACTAACCCTTGTCGGTCGAGTGGTAACGATGCATCCACCAAGTCCCGTGGAGGAGCGATAGGTCCCAAATTCAAATGCAGTCCTTTACCGCTTCCCGAACTACCACTGCCGCCATCGAAATTAAGGGTCAATTTTGGTCTATGTTTATTTCCTGAAATAAAGAATAGGTAAAAGTTGAATAAAATCAGTCATTCACATCAATAAAGAGTCTTAAAATATTTTATATCAAATACTGCAATAATAACTTATAGCCTATAAAATTTATCACACGTAATAAAGGCGAAAAAATGTCCGAATAAGTTAATGTCTACCCAGACAATGAGTCAAACGACTTATAGATCAAGGATATCGTGACTCAGAAGTCAAACAACATCCTTTACACTTTAACTTAACGTTTCAATTTGCTCGCAGCATATGCTGGCAATCTCTTTAGAAGCACTCTACCAAATTAAATATTAGAACCCCATCAACCCCAAGTTTCGTGTAGAATAATCTGGGCAAATACATCTTAATCGGAATAATGCAGTGAAGGTGAACCTACGTGGAAAAAGGGACAAAATAATTGACTGGACACATTTCAGTTTCGTTTCCTGAAAGAATCATTAACTGAAGTTCCACGAAAGTTTCTAACAAACTCTTAAGAAACACGACAACTTTTGTTTGCAATAAATAAAAAAGCATAATATTATTTGTAATAATGTAGTTACAATTTAAATTTACAATTTCTATGTTCAGCTGTGAACAATAATAGATAACCGATGAACCGAATCATTAAAAAGCCACAAACCTTGATTTAAATCCTGAACGCTTTGGCTAGAAGAAGCATTGGAGATGGCTTCTCCGAAGTCGTTGTTTAATTGCAAGGACTGCCCTCGCAATTTTCGACGTAATTTGGGCATATCGAAAGGTAAGGTTCGAAGATCAACCTCCGCTTCTGCTCGACGTCGTCTAAGCTTCGGCATGTCGAAAGGCAGATCTGACAAATCTACATCATCTTTCTTCTTCTCTTCTTCTACGCTACTACTGTTTTTAAAATTAATGAACGCATTTCGTGAATCAACGCCTTCTCTTGAGTGAATAGATATTCCACTATCAGAACCTTGAATTTCTGTATCTCCAGTAATTGAATGTCGAAATGAAAGATTTAATAAGTTCTTGTTTTGTAATGCGCGACGTTTGGTTTTAGGAACGATTTCAACTGTAGTTAGTATAGCTGCGTTTCCGCTCTCTAAGTCTTCGGGTGATACTTTTTGGGAATTATTGTTTTTATTATTGTCAGAAGTTTCTGAACCTGGTTCTTGCGAAGATTTGTCCGATATAGGACTTAAAATATGTAGTTTAGTTTGATGATGTCCAAACCCCGACAGCTGCTTGTGATGCAAAGATTTAGTGAACGGCACATTTCCTGAATCTGAGCTATGAGAACTGAGCGATGAAGAATGTCTACTTTCTGAACTACTACTACTCCTGTCACCCTCACTGTTACTACTCCGCAAGGATTCCATGCTACCGCCACTGCTGCTGGTAGCCATGCTCTCTGTACTGGAATATTTTCTTCGTGGTCGGGCTACAGTAGGCCTTCCTTTAAACTCCATTATAGGGCCGACCCCCTTTGGCCCTGAGTACCGATTCAGTTTTGGTGTGTTGGAATCGGCAGTGGGTCGACCCTTAATCTCTAAAAAAATACCGTCTTTTGATTGCCCCCTATCGTCTTCATCGTCTCGTGAATCGCGACTCGAATCCCTCAAGCGCTGTCCAACATCAAGTTCTGTTGAGACCGATCCTTTGACATCAGCCATGCTTGCGTCACTACTTGTCGGGGTATCACGAGCTCGTAGAGACTTTACCGGCAGCCTTAAGTCTTTAAGTCTCGGATGCGCCACTTGAGATTGAGGCAGATTGGGAGCACTTTTTATACTGTTCATAGCAGATCCATCCTTTTGTTGAAATTTCGTTGGCAGTGGAGCTGTTGACGGCGGTGAAGGCGTATATCCGCGTAACGGAAGTTGAGAAGTCGACGCAGTTCTACCCTCCTCTTCAATGTGTACCTTTTCTAGTTCTTCCGATAGAGCACTCGCATTGTTCTCGTTTTCCTTCTTCTGGCGAATCGTGGGTATTTTAGAACGACGAACACTATCAGTTTTCATAGTCACTTTACGGCGACCTTTATAGTCAGGTTCACTACGCTCGACCGCTTCAAAAGCAGATGACGCGGAAGAGATAACTTTTCGTTCTTCGGCTTGCAACAGTGCCGGATGGTTGCTAACTCGGTCAAAATCATCCAAGTCATCGTCGGAGCGTGCAACTTTGCAGTCGAAAGCCGTCTCGTAGATTTGTCGGGTTGTCATCTCTTGAGGCCAGCGTGGCAGAGGCGCTGGCACGTAAAATACGCTCCGTGAGGCACGGTGCTCCTCTACATGATCGGACGCGGCGCACGCGCAGCCGGCCGCGTCACGCCCGCGCCGCCGCGGTGGCATCCACGCGCTCTCACCCGACGAAGACGATGAGCGCTCTAATTCACGGAATCCATCCTCAGCCACCGAAAAACGTTTAGGTAAATTCGGCCGTGGGGCAACGTGAGGTGCGTCTAGACTAGCCGATTTCCTGTATCGCGATCCTCGTGATGATGCGGTCGTGGTGGGCGCCGAAGGTGGCGGCGGGGGTGCAGCTGTTTTAAACAGGTCGCCGTAGTAGTAAGGACTGGGATTTCTACGCGGCGCGTTTGCGTAGCGTGGGTCGGACCGACCACTATCAGGTGAATGTAAAGACGGTGCAGTTGCGAAGGGATCAAACTCCCCGAATTCCTCCTCTTCTCCGTCGGTAGATGACGATGGATCGCCTGAAGATGATTCTAGAAAAAAAGAGAGAGATAGTGAGTATGATTATTTTTAAACTACATACGTCTAGTCTTTATCTAAAGAGGTATGGTTAAGGGTAAAAGAAAAAATAAATGTATGTTTCTTGAAATATAAAAACTTTAAACGGACAACTTAATGCTTATTTTCGACAAGCACAGTCTGCAACGGCCCCAACCCGTCTCAAGTGGTGTTCTTTAAATGAGCGAGCAGATTGTAGTCTTACGTGCTTTCATGTAAAACTTTTCATCTTATTATGATAAATTGGGACTAAAAACATATTCTTGAGTCTTTGACAACGTTCCCCTTCGTTGTTAACAAAAATTCTAATGCAGTCAATGAAAAGTCATTTCAAATGTTATTGTGAAAGTTACTGTGCCTTTTCCTGGCGACAAGTGAATCTTTCATCCTATTTCGAAACGATTTAATTGAACTTTAATTATGACACACATGAATTTTAATAATACTGCAGTTCAATATTAGGCTAGTAAACTAAGATGCCTTTAACACGCTGTGGTAAATGAATACGGTAATCCCCCTTTAAACTCCCACATACGATGCTAATGTCGTTTCAAAGGCGACAAGAAAATATAGAAATACCCTAATGAGAATTTCTAGCTTCACGCAACAAAGGCATCATTCTGAATGAATGTTGAACACAAAAGTCTGGCTTTAAGCCCTGAAGCCGCGACAAATATCTGCGGATAGATTTTTAGGTGTTTTGCTTCTAGAAAAATGTATTTGATAACATTACAGAACGGCAAGAACTTTATTTTTATGTTAAGACTTATCGAGAAAATTTGTTTCGCCACATACACTTGCGACTAAATATATTTTCGTAGTAAGTACACGATGGCTGGACAACACTTGCATTCAGCTCTTGCGTGCAGAGTCCTCCCACAACCGTTCTCACATTTACCCAAAGAGGATTTGCCACAATCGCCACGCGTGGCAGACAAATTGCAAATTTTAAATTGCAATGGGTCATTTAGGTCATTTAGGTATGGACTAATTTAGACGGCCATTCAATCAATCGGAGCCGGCGTCAATTTTTCTGTTTAAATACTCTAAAGCCGCCACAACACGGCGTACAGCGCAACTGTATTTTAAATGTATATAGCAAAATGCCGCTAGGCGCCAAGCAAATCGACTATTAGCGATGTGAAGGGTGAATCTAAGTGATGTCATTAGGACACGTAATTACTTTTCCGCGTGGATGTCCAGATTTGTGACGCGAGTTGAATTTGTTAAATTGTTGCAATCTACGCGTTAAATGTCGTTTTGAAAGGTGTCTGTGCTGAAAAATTGGGGGCAATCGGTTGGCGAATGGGGGTGTTACAAAAGCATTGATGCTTTTATTGGAAGTTTTAATATTATCCTTATCTGTAGATTTATATGTAAAAGTTTGTATGTTTGTTTGTCCTTCAATCACGCTCAAACGGCTAGAGATTATAAAAAAATTTGGGATAGATGTACATGGAAAGTGTTATAGAATGCTTTTGATAACATTTTTTTATAAAATGTAATTACTTCTATATTTTAAGTTACGCCGAGCGAAGCGGGCGGGTAACCGCTAGTATTAAATAAAATAGGACGAACTTGAACACTTAACGAGTAGTAGGTCTTAACTTAGAGCCTCAACTGATTGTTCCGACACTGCGGCTCAGATGGCGCAGTGGCTAAGCGAATAGCTACCGCACGGGTCGCGGGTTCGATTCCGGCACGAAACAATAATTTTGGTCAAAATCAGCTATAAGAACATGAAATGATTGAAGAAGCTTGGTGGTATCTCAATGGGTAATTATGCATGTCATGCACAAGCAACCTTTCGCAATATTAAAAAATGTGTAGGTGACGTTTTACTTTCTATTAGAAAAGAAAACTATCTTCGAAACATTCAAAATTACTCCCTGTATTGATGTAAAAATAAGATTCTCAACTAATAGTAATAATTAATGAGCATTTCGCAATTATTATTAGGCATGAGCCCAGCGCGTATTAAAATAATTCGTAAAAATAATTCGTAGAGATTATTTTCAACTTTACATTACAAAAATTAAATGTCAAAAATTTTAAGTCATGAATTATTTGATCGATTTTCTTATGATACTAAACAAAGTGGAACATGTGCTCGTAAATTCAAGAACGTGAAGCGAACACTAGCCTGTATTTATCACAACCGAGACATTTTTTTCAGTCTAGACGGACGAACAAACGGAAAAGCCTGATTAAAACTTGCCATTGTTTGCTCACTGCTGCTGCAGTTTTTATTAGCTCCAACGGCCTAATTGTGGAAAGCCAATCGACTTCCATTCCATCTATCCGTACATTAAGGTCGTTCAGCTTGTCAGATTTCTATTTATTTACGTTTCAGTTATTCAATAATTTTATAATATTGGAAAAAGTTAAGTAAGTAAACACTAGCGAGTAAGAGAGAGACCGAAACACAGTAATATTTAGACACTACTGCTTCTCCTATGCTGTGTGTTTAGCGTGCACAAAAAACACCGAGACCCAGAACAACTCAGTACACCATACAAATATTTGTTTCATACGGGTACCGAACCCGCGACCCGTAGCAGAGAAACCAATCGCTCAGTCACTGCGTCTACCGAATCGGCGAATTTTATTAAATACGTGAACATTCCATCGATCCAATGGGGTCTTAAGAGTTGTTAAATTTCTATTTTTAAACAACCACGCTCCTCACTATGATTTCTCCTGTATCGTGGGTACGTTCTGCAGACATAAACTGCACATTTACAAACCAAGCGTGGAATAACTATACGCCACACAAACACAAGTGATGGGATTGATCCTGCGATCCGTAGCACGGAAGCCAACAAACTAGAAATAGTTGTTCCGGTATTTGTGCACGTGCAATTTATGTCTGTAAACCGCAATCATGATACAGGATTAAACCTAGCGCGGGGCTACGTTATTAAAAAGAATGGAAGATTGAAAAAGCACATCCAGATGGATTACGTAATAATTGCGGTAATACGTGAGGGTTTTTATGGTTTCGTCTGCGTATTAATAGGTATATTTACGGTCATTTATCATTATTTGTAACCTTCTTTCCAAAAAAAAAAAAAACTAACACCAAAGGAGAAAACCACATTAGAATCCATTCAGTGGTTTTGGGGAAAATTAATAACGTGAACTCAATAATAATTCAATATAATCTTCCCAATCCTTAAATTTTTGCTTTTTTTATTTTAATTATACTAAAATTATATAGAGGAGATGTGTATATTTGTTTATCGGTTTGTCGCTTCACAACCCAATTTTTTTTTACCTACGTGTACCAGTAACTTATACTTTTAATTTATTTATATAGGACATAAATAATATGTTTAAAAACTTGCCATTTCGGTGCATATGTCGGAGGAAAATCAAAACGCTACGGGGCATATTAGTAAAACGCTGTCTTAACAATATGAGATATACCAAAGGTATGTACTTTCTTTTTTTTCTTTGTGTTCTTTTAAAAAAACGAAGCCCCACAGTAGACTTTATAATTTAAGATCTATAAAATATCTACAAAACGCCCAAAGTATATGCTATCTTTTGTCTTTCAAACACCTTTAGAACAACATAGTCAATCTATACCAAAATTTAACAGTCACCAGAATTTAATGAAGATAAAATATGCCCTACACACCATGACATTTAAATGAATACTTTAAGACCTATTACCATTTTAATATCAATATCTAATTACTGACAGAATCTAACGAGCATTCGTTTCTATGCCGCAGTAAAAAGAAGTACCCGTGCGAAGCCGGGTCGGAACTCTTGTTATAAATATTTAACATATTGATAAGGCAACAGGCCAGACATTGTGTTATATCGTTAAATATTATTAAGTTAAGTTGTAATTTTTCGGTTCGGTTTCAGCAAAATAACAGCGTACGTTATGCAACCGCGAGGAAAAAGCTCTTTTTCCTAGTTTTTCTTTTTAATAAAGCTGTTGCGAATGGACACGACTAGATTCTCGCTCTACAGCTGAGCGAACAATGCTTTAACAAGTCTCCACCGCAATTGTTATGCTGGAAGAAAGAAGTCTTTGTCCCGCTAGTCCTTGGAGATGAGAAGAAACACGGTTCTCATACACATAAGAGTTTGTGTTTTTTTTTTGAACACTGCTTACACTACTTGGTAAAATGGAACGAATACGGAGTATCTGGAATATATTAACTAGAATATACTGTATAACGAATACGTTTAGTTAAACATTAAAGACTATTTAATTTATTTTGTTTTATTCGAAAAACAGACAGTGATACATTGCTTAATTACTTAAAAAATATAGTTAATAGAATCAGCCGTTACTTTGCGGAAATCCATTATAATGAAGGAAAGCAAGTTTATTTGCTAAGATCCGCATGCAAAATATAAAAATGGTGTATATTACCTAGTTTTTTGAAGAGCACCGCTCACCCACCCTCAGTAATATACACCATTTTTATATTTTGCATGCGGATCTTAGCAAATTAACTTACTTTACTTCATTACTTAAAAAATAGTTATTACTAAACACCATTTAATTGTTTTCGCATATTGAATTTTGAAAATGCAAATTAACTACATATAACACAAATTTAAAAATACAAATACATTATAACACATTTTTATTACAACTATCTTTGATTTTTTTTATTGCATAAAGTGATGAAACAAGCAAAACGTTCACTTATTCACGTTACACACGTCCGTTATTATCATCATAATCATTGATCATTATCAACCTGTTAATAGTCCACTGCTGACTTCTAGCTAGGCTAGGCTTCTAAAACACTGCTTCCCGTCACCGGTCAGTATTTTGTTTTCAGTAGAATGTGATGAGACTAGCAAAACGTTCAACTGATGGTAAGTGCAACAACTGCCCATAATAAATGCTTTGCCCAGAACACCTCCATGTGGCACCACACTGCGCTCGTTTCATATGCCATAATTATTCATAATATTCAGACCGAAACAGCAATGTTTGCACACTACTGCTGCACGGCAGAATAATTGGCACTGCTACCTAGGATGTATATTTTCGATATGGCATTTTTCGAAATGGATGTTCCATCTTTCGGAGGAAATGTGTATTTTGTGGTGAGCAGCGTAATTCTTTCTTTCTTTCCAAATTCTTTAGACTAGTCGACTCTCGTGCAAGGGTAACGGCACTATTCTCACTAATTCAGATATGTTATACTCCCCGTAAACTGAAAACCTTCGATTCCGTCGAAATTTGGGCGGTGCCAAATTGACTGTCGGAATATCGATGTGTTGCAGTGCTTGTATACCAATGCTACGACGGCTATCCGAGTACAGAACCAGAGTACGAAACTGATCCAATTGCAGAAAGGTGTAAGACAGGGTGACGTAATATCCCCGAAACTCTTCACCGCTGCATTGGAAAATGTTTTCAAGCTACTGCACTGGCAAGGACACGGTATCAACATCAATGGCGAATACATCACACACGTTCGATTTGCCGACGACATAGTCATAATGGCAGAATCGCTGGAGGACCTTAGCGCTATGCTCAATGACCTCAATAGTGTCTCCCTACGGGTAGGTCTTAAGATGAACATGGACAAGACGAAGATCATGTCTAACGTCCATGTCACACCTATACCGGTTATTGTTGGGAACACTACGATCGAAGTTGTCGACGAATATGTATACCTAGGACAGATTGTCCGACTAGGTAGGTCCAACTTCGACCAAGAGGTCAATCGACGGATCCAACTCGGCTGGGCAGCGTTCGGGAAACTGCGTCACATCTTCTCGTGGAGTATACCTCAATCCCTCAAAACAGTGTACAACCAGTGCGTGTTGCCAGTGATGACATATGGAACCGAGACGTGGTCCTTCACTGCAGGCCGCATGAGGAAGCTCAGAATCGCGCAGAGAGCTATGGAAAGGGCTATGCTCGAAGTTTCTCTGCTAGATAAAATCCGTAACGATGTTATCCGCAACAGAACTAGAGTAACCGACATAGCCCTAAGGATTAGCAAGCTGAAGTGGCAATGGGACGGCCATATAGCTCGGAGAACCGATAACCGTTGGGGAAGTAAGGTTCTCGAGTGGCAACCTCGTACCGGCAAACGCAGTGTAGGGGACCCCCCACTAGATGGAGCGACGACCTACACGGTTTTGCAGGAAGTCGATGAATGCAGGTGGCTCAGGACCGTGTTTTGTGGCAATCTATGGGGGAGGCCTATGTTCAACAGTGGACTATGGTAGGCGGAAATGATGATGATGATGATGATGATACTCCCCGTATACGAGTGTGGGGAACTCTTCCACGTTCCGAAAACAATATATGCCAGGTTTGGTTGGTGCTTAGTTTTGTAGATTTTCCTTCCAGTTGGTTTCTGAAGGCTTGATAAAGATGAATACCGTATTACGAAATATTATTGGAAAATACAGACGCGGAAAAATTTATTATTACATACTCTTTTTTTAGGCTACGAATGCAAAATGTATATACGTCAAAATACTCACCAGATTCGTAATAAGGCTGCGAACGGTGTCGCGTCTGCCTTTCTTGTCTCAGTGGAGCGGAAGGCGCCGGCTCTGGGGGGGACTCAGCCGATCCCTCGGGGGCGCTCTCGGGACTGCGTCGCGATACACCAGGCGTGGACAAGTGGAAGTCTGTTCGTCTAGCCGACTCGTAATCAGCACGGCGTCGCGCCGACTCCGCGTCAAAAGCGGGCCGCCTCGCCGAATCGTCGTCGAAGTCCCTGTGGTGTCTGCGACCCGATCCGTAGTCGTACGGTCTCCGGCACGAGTCAAAGTCGTATTGCTGTCGCCGCGACTCGTACCGCCATTGGGTGGTGTCGGGAGAGCGGCGGGGCTCGCGAGAGCGACGACTTCGCTGCGGCGAACGGCGGGCTGTATCTTTTGGCGTGCAATATGCTTCTACGAATTCAACCTGTAACAATAAAATGAAAATAGCGATTATTAATTAATCACATAAACATAGCATAATTAAGGTCAATTTATAAATAAACGAGGCTAAATCCTTCTCATAAGGATATTTATTGACAATGACGTGGCCTAGTGGTCAAAGCACCAGACTACTGTGCTGCGGGCCTGGGTTCGAATCCAAACTAACATTTTGTGCTCTGACACTGCATCCTAGCCTACCTCCGAATTCGTCGCATGTGCATTACATCGGACGCGGATAGATGAGGACTGGTTTCTCTGTGATTGCACGTACACTTGTGGCATACCTTCCGACAATATACGAATATTGTCGACATGGTCGAACTAGGAGGAGAAAGCTAACGCCCGAATCCAGTGCCCGAGTCAACGCTCACATAAGAACAAATACTTAAACACATATACAATACGAAAATACCGAAAATGTCCGGTCGCTTCAATAACCATAAAAAAAAGGTTTGGAACTGAAAATTATGTGTAGTGAAATATTTAAATTAAGAACATCGCACCCATAAACAATGCACAACAAAATCATCACATACAAAGTGACTATTAGTCCAAAAGAAGCCCCTTCATCATGAAGGTCGATTACGTGGCGGAGTAAAGTGGTAATAAAATGCAGCGGTCACATATCCGGCGACCATAACTGCCGGTTAGACGTCCCTTTCCATGGCGGGGTGTCATTACCACGTTCCGTTTGAGTTTATGTGCATGGATATAAAGAACATTATGACATACTGAGCTTGACGATTGGACGACGTGATAACATTTAGACGAATTACAATATTTTCGCAAAGATTAATTGGAATTTTTAATTGAAATTTTAAATACGATACTTAGTCCATCGTCCATAACAACAACGGCCGAATTAGGAATCTTACCCAGTAGATCTTTCTATTTTTAAATATTCCGTTTTTACAGACAGAAAAAGCGACGTCACTTTTTAAACATAATCGGCTTGGCGCAGTGGCTAAGCGATTTGTTTCTGCTCTGTGAGTCGTGACTTCGATTCAGCCAAAAGAAAAATATTTGCATATCATACAGATAGCTGATACGGTTCTGAGTGATTGTGCAAATTCTTGTAAAGGGACAGATTTTTTTTTAAAGAACAAAAAAACATGAACTCAGTATTAGAGTGCTTGCCTTAAATTTCATAGAATATGACGTTTTGGGTGTTATTGCCAAATGTTCGGTGGTGAAGACATAGTGGGAAATACAAGATATCACACTGTCACTGGCAGACTCCCCGGCATCATAACCCTTTCAAACAAAAGGGTTAGCATACATATATCTACCAGAGGGATTTATTTTAATTTGGTCATATGATTCCGTTTCTTTTGTTTTTATTAAATGTATCCCATTTACAGTTTGGGAAGATTTTTTTTTCTAATATACCTAGCCACTATTATTATACAAAATAAGTGAAATTAATTTTACATAAACTATCCTCAGATATTAACGATAATCATTAAGGATCAATACGATCAATTATGGCATCTATCTACTTGCAATGCCTCACACTAGGATTTTTAATTTTAGAATATAATGCAAATCATAATAATAGAAAACGAAATGTCATCCATCTATAAAAACATTTCATTTTACAATGGTCGCCATTGTCACAGCAATGGCGATCATTGAAAACGATGTGTTAGTAGAATACCGAAACTGTCATTCTGCGACAATGTCGTTGTCATTTTGAAGCGATTGGTTTAGTAGAACTGGAGCCCAGGTACTCTGACCGCTAGGCCCCGCGGTCGACATTCTACTAAGAAATTAAGATTGTAATTGAAGATCCAAAAACACTTCACAGAAACATGTTCGATAAGAACTGTGTCTGGAATTCGAGAGGCCATTGCTGTAATGCTTATTAATATGGATAGAGTTAAGCAAACCTTGAATACTGAATTTTTTTTATTAACATTTGCGTTTATCGTGGAGTAAAAATTGTTAACGTTAAAATTTACACGCCATAAAATTATAAAAACAATGACTTCTTATATTTCCTCGATTATTATATATAAAAAAACAAATTTATGGATATTTGCGAGTTTAATTTAATTCTATCGAAGCGTCGGGTGTTGAAGAGTTAAATGAAACGTTATAAACTACGCATTAAAAGTACATCTGATAAAATAATGAACCGAATTTTCGGAACCATTTTATGAGTTTAATAAATTGATGTATTAGAATGGTTGGGTTCTAGTCACTTCTGAACTTATACAAACTTTGGCAATAGATCAGCTGATCTAACGTTTAATGTTTACTTCTTTTTTAATATTCCTATTAACGCATAAAAAAATATTTACATAATAAAACGATGGCTGCCCACCCTCGCTTTGATTTGCGATGTCGGCACAGACTTGTTCGCCATTTGCATATTTTCTCAACGCTTAATTAAAACTCAAACGAGGCTTGCGGTTGAGTAACAAAGTATATATTTTTTTGATATCAACAAAGCTGTTTTGGTTTAAAAAAAAAAGTTTAAAACAAGGTATAGAAAAGCTGAATTTATGTGCTGTAATTAAACAAACTTACGCAGGTTTAAGATAAGGAAATAAAATACATTTTAATTAATTCGTTTTGTAATTGGAACCAGAAAGAGGACCACATACATAGATTAAAAAAGAAAAATTAAATGTAGAATTGCAAAAGTATGTGACGTAACGTAGTATACATATAATTAATTTCATTACCAGTCCACTGCTGGACATAGACCTCCCCCACAGACACAAAATATACAATCCCAAAAAGAGATTTATTGGCTATAGGAAACGGAATTTAGTAAAAAAAATTAGTTTTTATCTGTTTTATCGATATGGCAGAAGAAATAAAGTCTTCGGTTTTTCGAAAACATCAATTTGCATTCAAATGTGATCGTATTATTGTTCAAATCAAGTTTCTCACCGAAGCGGAAGGGTCACATCTAGGGGGATCGAAATCAATTCAGTTGGAGTACATCTGCTCACTTGCTTATTCATCAATCGCTTTAGAAAAACGAGTAAAATAGACGTGGCCAAAAGTACCCACAACCCACGAGCTTGTACGAAAACACTAATGAAAGTAGAAGATACTAAAGATAGTAGCAAGTGGAAAGATGTGGTATCTGCCTACCTCTATGGGAAAGAGACGTGACAATATGTAGGTAAATAGAACCGAATACTTCCTGTTGTAGCTATATTATAAAAAAGCAGACGTGTTTCTAAAGGTGATAAAAGGTGACTTCCCATTATAACAAGCGGCTATGAACCGGTATAACGTAAAGGCTACAAGGAAACGAGTCGTCACAAGGATCTTTCTGTCAATCTCATTGTTCCAAGCATAAAACGTTGTCGACGTATTAAGTATAAAAGTTAATGTGAATACAATGTTTTTATATATAAACTTACTTTAGTTCCGTTCCTACCCACCCTCCCTTGATATTCCGATTTAAAAAAATAAACTATAGACAACTAGCTGATGCCCGCGACTTGGTCCGCGTGGATAAAAGTTTTTAAATATCCCTTGGGAATTATTGGATTTTCCGGAATAAAAAGTATCCTATGTCCGTCTAAAGGATGAAAGCTATCTCTGTGCTAAATGTCACCAAGGTCGGTTCAGCGGTTAAACCTTGAAAAGGTAACAAACACACAGAGGTACAAAGAGTTATTTTCGCTTTTATAATATTAGTATGGATATTGTGTCATTTTGTGACAAGAAGACATGTCGATTGTGCGCTATTTACTGCGTATAACGCATGTGAATGTGTAAATAAACGTAATATTAAAAAACTTGCATGTTTTATTATTTAAGTCATCTACATCTTATTATCGAAGTGAACGTCTCATTATACTTACTTATTAACGTTTATTGTAGTATTCTGTGTAAATGAATATAAAAAGAACGATGTAATAATTATTGGTTATACGAATATAAAGACAGATACTACGACACGAGAAAGCACCACATAATTCCGGGTTTGCCGCTATGAGTAATACCCGAAAGTAGAGGATGTAGGACAAGACGTAGCTTTCAGACTGCCGCATGAGTCACTAGCCCGGTCTAATGTATTAATACCGAGGACACGCCTCCCTGGGATTCCGGACTAAAATAGTTCGGCTGTCGCGTGCCATTAATATTAGGCATGTTGACTTTTGCTGTTTTTATTCTAGATATTACAAATGTTTCATTTTAACTTCAATTATAATTATATCGCATCACTTTTATTGATTTTTATTTATAGAACCTGAAGTTCTACAATAAGTTATGTTCGTATATAAATAAATTATTTAGTATGAATAATTGATGCTAGCGATTTCAAAACTGCTTTATAAAAACCGATGACCTTTGGGCAAGAAAGATTCTCGTGATATTAGACAATACTTTAATTTATTAACACTAGTACATACATACAGGTCAAGTTAAGAAAAGCGTGTTAAAAAAATATATAAAACAAATATAAAAAGATTTCTTATATTTACGCGAACACTACACATTTAAATGAAACTAATTTTACGGATTTTATCGCGTTTACAGCGTTTACAGGTGCTTTACAGCACCCATGGTAATGAGAGCAATCCTCCCGAGACCATGGGTGCTGTAAAGCACTCGAAACGTCGGGATATAAATAGTCAAATTAAACGCGATAAAATTTGTAAAATTAGTTTCATTAAAAATATAAAGAGACTTTGTAGTTAACTTTCTGGCTGAACAGTCACGTGTTGTTTTGTGCGGCCCTATTCCAGCTGCCTCGAAAACGCCTTCATCCATGCTGACCGCTGTCTGGTCACGTTCTGCTACCGTTCACGTTCAACTGATTGAAAATGATAGTCTTTTGTTCTTTTCACTTTCATTATAATGAAAGTGTTTCTCAATTCGTTGCACAATCAAATGGTTCTTATTAAAGTAGATGAAAAAGGGATCAGATCAGCGGGAGCCAATAGATGTCCGGCAAAGTAGAATAGCACGAACGTCTTTCTTACCGAGGTTTCATAATTAGCGACTAAGGTATTGTACGGACAGCTTTTATTTGTGCAGAATAACACCATAATATGCAACGCTGTCAATATAATGCTCGGGGGAACGCAATGGGGAGTCTTTTTTTTAACTCCTACCAAAATGGCGGCAACGTGGTGCGCCACCCGTCACGTCTCGTTTACAACGAGGGCAAAACCTCTATGCCCATACAAAGGGTAAGCAAAAGCAAGCAAGCAAAAGGCGTGACTGTATATACTACTACTATTGTACTACTGTGGATGTGACTATATGTACTTCCGATGTTTTTTATATACTAAAACCTACGACATCGATTATCATAATTATATCGAAATAAAAAAGCAAACGATAATTAACGATTACTGCAAGAAAACACAACACTATTATTCTAAAGATCGAAAATCAAAGATCTAAAAGATCGATGCCTTTAGTAGCAAGGACACTTGACAGAGAGGTCATTATTATAAAGACAAAACAAGAGAGGGAAATTAGCTTAATTACTTAATAATGTGTACGGATCGACCCAAGGGACAAGGACGTCCTTGAGAATAACACTTACAAATGTTTCAGAAGCTGGAGAAATAAAAAATTAAATTTTCGCTCCCTTGTTAAGATCATCCTACTCTAGGTGAAGGATTACATTTTCTATTTTTTTTTAAAAACAAAATATTAGTAATAACCATCATACGAAACGAAGCCGCGAAAGCTTAGACACCTGGATTCGATCCGGGGTGCCGCCAACACACACTAATTTACTATCTTCTCGGCGGCGAAGGGCATCTTGAGAAACCTATGTATGAGAAAAATATTTCGACATAAATAAAGTCCGCCTACCCATATTGAAATAGCGTGACGGACTCTTCTCGCCTCCCGAATTCTTTCAAAGTGAAAAGCTGTTGCCCCATAGGTCTAAGTGGTAAGTAGGTATAGATTGTTTGTTTCTATTTACTACTAGCTGTATTTCACGGTTTCACCCGCGCAAAATAACGATTACGCCGTGCGGCGTGGTACCTTTCTGACCTAAGCTTTCAAAGTTCGGGCCCTTCACAGTAATATTCGGTTCTCAGCGTACGTCTCCTTAAAGCAGCATATTATAGCCTAAAACTTTCTTAAATAAACAGACTATCTAATGCAAAAAATAAAAATTCTTATCTAATTAGTATTTCCTGAGATTAGCGCGTACAAACATACAAACTTTTCGGCTTCATTATAGAAGGATATCATAAAAATAGAAATAACAGCATTAAGTTGAAGCAGCCTTACTTTACACTAAAATATTTTTAGTTATTATGTAGTACCAATTGTTTAATTGTAGAGAAGTTGACTAAAATAATTGTGTTAACAGTGTTAGAGAATCTGCCACCCCATTCCCTTCGGGCCGTCATTTGACACGAACGAGCAAGGGTTTAGTAAGACGACTGAGGGATGTGCCAGAACAATCTCACGGCCTCCTAGTAATGACGGAAGGATCATCTCAAACATGCCCGTCTAAAATTATCCAGAAAGGTAACGGGCAGCGGCCTCTAAGGTACGAAGTTACTGGTACTACGATCGGCAATCCTCCTTCCAAGTGTCACGATTACCGGAAGTCCTCCCAACTTGAGAGAGACCATGTCCACTATTACACTTTTACAGGTTAATGAAGAATGACTAAAATCGTGTTAATCTTATATCCTTAATTTAATGTGACTTACATAAGTGTTTACTATAGACATAACGGAAGAATATTGAATAATCTACTCACAAAAATTAAAAATATTTACTTATCGTAATCATCACGAAAGAGAAAAAAGTTGGTTTTTGGGTTTTGTTTTAATTGTAGATTCCATGAAATCCATTCAAGTCATGCTCAATAAAAAACAAGAATTGTTTTGAATTGGAAATCCAGAGTTTTACTTCTTTGCAATTGAAAGCCCAACTTCGCTCTCTAAACTGTAACAAAGTTAAATGAACCCAGAGTTCAAAAAGGCTACTAATCAATATCAACTAAGTAGCAACAGTATTTCCTTATTTCTGCTACATTCTGAACATAAAATGTTTGGTTACGTAAGTGTTTTGATATTAATCTGAGACTGGCATTATGTTTTGTGTACTATATAATACTTGCTGCGATCGCGACTGTTCGCTCCATTTATAGTTTTTTTAAACCTACTACGTTTTCTTATATTACGTTGAAACAATTACTCAGTTATTTCCAGGGTTATTATCTTCTAAAAGCAAATTTAATGTACGATGTTTCAGTAGTCATTGTTTACGAAAGTCGGATACAGATACAGGTACTTGTTTTCATTTTGTACTGATTTCTATGTACGCATAGTATACTTGACATTAAATATAAAAGTTTCTATCTATTATAAGAATAGCGTAATGATTTTAATTTTTATAGAAATTTAAAAGGATTTGATGTAGGCTTTGCTTTGTCAATAAAAGATAAGGTCGTAGGGTACACTTACCACATGCACCACCAAAATCCACTGTGCGAGCTGCCTCATCTTCGCCATTAACTTCTTGTTCGAAGGCATTGTCCTAACCACCAATGCAATGGTATTCACAAATAGCACGAAATGAACATCAACTTTATCGAACGTTTCACTAGTGACACGCACGCACGTAATGTAAACTAGAACTACCTAACCACACTACACTTTCACGCACAGTTGTTCCTCCATAAAGCAGTCAAAATATCTTTACGTAGTTGCTTATCACGTCAATTAACGAGTAAGAAAAGTGTTTGGCAGTAAAACTGGTATAAACACCTTAAACGGTTTGGTTGCTTACTTGACGAGTCCAACTGTAGACTGACAACACGCTCAAATACAATACGCGAATGTGTAAAACGGTGACTCATCGCCCCGCATTCTGTTTACCGAGGCTTGAGTCATCGCGCGTTCGATACTAACTCTTAAAGCAATACAGCGCTGCAATAAATAGGGTATCGGACGCGGCGCTAGAGTCGAAAGAAATTTAAAGCGCTCATGTGCTTTACGGTGTAAATCTAACTCCATTAATACCTTGTCGACACCGCACGTGTCCGCACTGTTAAGCTATTTTTAACTATAAGTCTATACAGGTAAAGTATAAATATGATTATACCAAGAGTGTAACGAAACGCAAACTATTGCGTTTAGAATTCGACTTGTATTACATTACGGCACTTGACTAGGCCGTTTTGAGGTCGTTTATGCAGTATGTATATATATATAGATACGATAAAGTATCTTTCTAATTTAACATGGCATGCATTGTTGCAATATTCGTTTACGAATTACCAACGAACTACCAATAATATCTTTATCAATACGTATTAGATACCAGACTTATTATCGTAACTAAATAAATTATATAAACTACTAGATGTACGCGACGTCATCCGCGTAGATTAAGGTTTTTTTAAATATCCCGTGAGAATTATTTGATTTTCCAGAATTTTATGACCGTCTCCAGGATGCAAGCTAGCTCTGTGCCAAGTTTTCGACAAGATCAGTTCAGCGGTTGAACCGTGAAAATTTAACAATGTGTTTGTTGAGAGGGACAGAGAAAGTTACTTCCATCATCATCATCATGAATTACTTTCGTATTTATAGTATTAGTATTGAAGAATGGATTTACAAGTAAGTCACATGTGCGTTTCAGTAGTATTTTAATATATTTTAGTATATTTATTCCAACATTCTAAGCTTTCACTGGTGGTAGGATTCCTATGCAGGAATCCGTCTAGGTAGGTACCACCCCAGGGCCAGTTATTCTGCCGTGAAGCAGTAGTGTGCAAGCATTACTACTGTGTTTCGGTTTGAAAGGCACTGAGAACTAGCGTAATCACTGGGCATATGAGACTTAAGAACTGATGTCTCAGTGGCGGGCGCAGTGAGGTGTCACACATAAATGTTGTGGGTGACACAGCATTTGTTACGGGCAGACGTTGCACTTACCATCAGGTGAACGTTTTGCTCGTTCCGCCACTTTTATCAAATAAAAAAAATAAAAAAACTTATTTATAAACATGTTTCAAAAATGCACCAATGGTTTACAATTTGGTAACATGAATTCAAACATCTGTTATCGATCTATTCAAACATATGTTAGGTGTTGCGTATTAAACGTTGATTTAAATATTATTTAAATAAGTAATACAACGCCATCAACTCTATCGACATTATTAAAAAAAGACACGGAACTTAAGCGTTTGTGTTTGTCTTGTATCACTCACTGAATCCAACTATTGTAATGCATTTTATATACTATTTACTTATTATTAATGCAGCACATATGCAAGAAATAAGAACTTTTTTGAATTGACGCCCTTGCACTTCGCATGTTCTGAAAAATGCGTCGTCATGAACAAGCAAGTCTCCGTCGGAAAGACGCATTGGTGATTAATATAACACAGTTTATAACACCAAGACAGAGGGTACGCTATGACTTCATCATCATCAACATTTCAGCCTATCACAAGTCCACTGCTAAACATAGGCTTTCTGCATAGATTGCCACAAAATACGGTCCTGAGCCTGATCCATCGACTTCCCGCAAAACCGTGCAAGTCCTCGCTCCATTTAGTGGAGGTCACCCTACACCATGTATGCCGGTACGAGGTTGCCACTCGAAAACCTTTCTTCCCCAACGCTTGTCGGTTGTACGAGCCATATGGCCGGCACATTGCCACTTTCGCTTACTAATCCTTAGAGCTGTCAGCTACTGTAGTTCTGCTGCGGATATCTTCTTTGGGCATCTTATGTGGGCAGACGTTGCACTTACTATCAGGTGAACGGTTTTGCTCGTCTCGTCATTTAACTTAATAAATAAATGTAATGTAGGCAAAACAACTGGCCAAGTGCGTGTCGGACCAAGCACAGTGAATTACGCAGGGGTTTATTACCTTAATTTTTTTAGAATTTTCCTTTGCATAGTTGAAAAGTTAGATAGGTACACACTTTTAACGATTTTAGAAGCGCATATCTCACCAACTGTAAACTTTAATAAAATAGTTAATTGGAAACTCCATCCTCATTTTTCAAGACCCCTTTTTAACAATACCTCATACGCTTACGTTCACTGATATTTTTTTCGGTTGTATAGATGGCGTGCATCCGCTTTTTCGTAATTTATCTACACCATTGGATCATTAAAACATTTTTCAAAATTTATTCTACTTAGTGCCTGAATAGTCTCCTAGTAAAATAAATGTGACATACGGATACGGGTTTCGTTTTTGTTATGAAATCCTAAAAAGGTAAAGTAACAGCCTATGAATATCCCACTGCCTAGCAGGCCTCCTCTTATTTTTGATAGGGCCTCGCAGCTGATAATATCGTTTAATAACAATTTAAAATAATACATTTCGCGAGCTATATTAAAGTATTTTAATTGCAAGAAAGTGACGAGACGAGTATACCGTCACTTGATGGTAAGTGGAGCGACTGCCCTCACAGTGCACTGTGCTCTTCACCGAGAGACATCAGTTCTTTAGTTTCATATGCTCTGTATTTACACTAACAATGTCCTTAAACCAAAACACAGTAACGTTTGTTTGCAGTACTGTTTCACAGTAGAATAACTGGCGCTCTGGTGGTACCTAGCCGGATTCCTGCCGATTCTAATATATTCTGAAGTCCAAATATTATATATTAGAAATTTTATTATTACAAATGATTTGAATTCAGTACAGTAATATTTATCATAATCCCATCTAAAATTCACGCAACATAACAACATAATCGCTAACAGGTGCAGTTCCTCAATTAAAAATAACAGTAAAAGTTTATATTCACGCCCTTTGATGATTATTTTTCCAAAATCTTTACATACAGTACATGAAATTTGAAATAATATGTTATAAAAACAAAGGCTATGAAATAACTTCTTGAAATAACGTTTTAAAATTCTTTCCTTTTGCATAACGTTACTTGACACACCAAAAATGAAGTGTTTCCATGGTTATTTTATAGTTACTTTAAAGGAGCAGGATAATGCGTCATGTACGTTTCCTGGGTGCGAATGACGTCATCATGAGGCGTGTCTGTTTCGAATCGCATACACGTCCGCAAGGACTTTCTGTGTTCTGACGTATGAACTAAGCTTACTAAACCTATAAATATGTTGAGTTATTTCCTTATTCAATATTTCATTTCATTAGCATAACATTAATAACACTGCAATTCCAAACTACATCAAGCTCAGCATAAACTATTATATGAGTTTATCTAGCTTGATATCTGATATTATTGCAATTGTTACCTTAATTAAGCAACTAAACATATACATCTAGTTTTTGGAACGAAGTTCTTCTACGCAGCTTACAGTAGAGTAAACTAGCAAAAATCGTCACGTAAGTAAAAAGCGTTATGCCCTCTCAACTCTTTTCTTTCCATCTCTTTTTCTTTCTCTCTGTCTTTTTCCTTTATTTACGGTTTGTGTGTGTGTATGCGAGTATCGAGATTCGAGCGATTGTGCGCGGTCAGCTGTATATGTATATGACCTCAAATCTTAACACGGGTAAATATATTTAATATGTAATTCACTATTTTCTATTTATTTTTTATTAATATGTAGTCACTGTTCCTAAAATATTAAATGAAATTGATTGATTCAAATACTTATTTTACATTATTGCCTTAAAAAATTTACTATTAAAAATAAAATAAAATATAAAAGTTAGAGAGAAAATACGTGACAAGACGACCGCGTGGCCTAGTGGTCAGAGTACCTGACTTCTAAGCCGCGGGTCCTGGGTTCGAATCCCAGCCGGCGCCAACATTTGTGCTAAAACATAAATTGTTGGTTTTCGGGTCTGGTTGTGTTGTGATTGTCCCCTTGTTTCTGACACTGCATCCTAGCCTACCTCCGATCTTATCGCATCAGCGTTACATTGGGCGCGGGTAGGTTGGGACGAGTGAGTGCCTCTGTGTTTGCGCGTAAACTCGTGGCACTCTAATATCTCCTGCGCAGTTAATGGCTCTCGACAGTAGTCGGCAGTTGTCACCGAAATCGGCTAGGAGAACAGCACATCATCATCATCGTGACAAAAATACACTCCTATAATCAATATAAATCTACATATTAAAATACGTCTAGAGTTGCAATAACGTAAGGAACTTCGTTCCTGAAGGTGGTCATTCGACCGCACATTTATTTTTAATAATAATTTATATGGTTTAATGTACATCACCCTCTTTTTCTGTCTTCCTCATTTTGCTCCATCAATGCTCTACACTAAGGTTGTGTAGTACAAAATTGCTTTCAGTGATAATACCAGCTTTCGTGCCTTAACTTAAATATAGTAAGTACTTTGTGTTTATTGGTCGTGTGGTGGCGGCTGAAGAGAATCTATCTCCTCTTCTCATACCGTGAATGTCGTGAAAATCGTCAGAGGGAAAATTAAGCCCAGGAGATGGGCAGCAGCATCTTCCTGGAACATTTGAATAAATAAACTACGGTTGCCAACCCGCCTACCAAGCGTTGCAACTATGGCAAAATCCCTCCAAAATGAGTGCTACAAACTTTTGTCACAATCGATGAGGGAGGCCTATGCTCAGCAGTGGTCTAATGAAAGGCTTAAATTATGCTTATGTGTTTATTTCTGTATTGGTGTACAACAAATAGTATATTGATTAATTTAACGTAAATATTGACATCATAATCCCTTTCTTTATGGGTATTAAGTACATTAAGACTTTTTGCACGGTTAAGGTACGCTCCAAATTCTGGCTGCATAGGATGCACATAAATGTATTGGCTCTATGAGGAAAGAACTACGCTCCGACAGAACACCGGCATAAAGTAGCATCTATATTTATAGAAACCCAATTAGTGGCATTCCATATTAGTCCTCAGTCGTGACAATGCACGGAAAACTACATCTTGATTCTTGTGTGGATATGAAACATGATTACGAACTAGCAATAAAAATCGGGCTTCATAAAAGTAATGGTCCATTAATTAAACAAAAGATCTACAACCAACCTTGTTAGCTAATAATTAAAACCGTTCATGATAGAATACAACACACCAATCAAATGTTTATTACATAACTAAGAATGAAATATATAATACATTGTACTAATGTATATCATGTGCCGTTCAAACAATGACACACCCCTTTAGTAAGATAACAGAAATTATGACGCAGCGGTAGAGGAGAAGCCAGGGATGCAGTTAATGACTCAGTTGCACCCTGACTCATTCAGTTACAATGAAGGGACCGATCGCTTGTTTGTAATAACTGATGAGTTAATTTAAATCCCCATTGTAGTGCAACCTTCGGTATAAATTATTATAATTAAAATTCATAACGATCGTTGTTGTTTCGTTACTAATTAAATTCTCGAGTTGTCTAATATGAATCACTTACCGTATTACGCAAAATGTCCTTTCATTTATTTCTTCACGCTCAGAACAATCCTTCTCCAGGAATATTAATGGAATATCTATCTGAAAACTCTTACATTTTGCCTTTATTTCTTCAGCAGTACTAGCTAAGAAAACAATAGTTATATGTACTAGACTAGAAGTTTAATAGAATTTATTTTTTGGCGCACTGACAACCATGCATACATACATACATAAGATCCCGACTGTATCCCATAAGGGGTAGTCAGAGACTGGGCACTCACTGCAAAAGCAGATGAGTGCCACAATCCACGTTTTACCAAAACAATACAATGCAGTTGGCGTGATAGGTGGTGAGCCCATCGCCACTATGCACTATTGGGTGCACAGTGCAGTTTTATTCCTTACTCGCCTTTTACGAGATCCATTGGATGAGATGGTAGTATTCTTTTAACAAGCTACTACCAAAAAATTTAAAATCTTTAAAGATTTTTAATTTGTTGTATGTAAAATTAGGTAAGCTCGTTGAGTCACAAAACTTAAAAGGACATGTAGTATTGTGGACGAGTGACCGAGTTCGTTGAACAGATATAATCATACCGAGTTGAATGACTTTCTATGACTCATTGTTCGCCAACCATAAGAACGTTCTTGAAAAGACGACCATTATTCCACTCTTTATTTCGACATAGTCTATGAAAATATTTTGTCATTTCTTTATTTTCATCATCATTATTTCAGTCCGTCACAAGTGCACTGCTGAACATAGACCTCTCCCGTAGATTGACACAAATTAATTAGTTGACAAGGTCCTAAGCCACCTGCATCATCGAGCTATCGCAAAACCGTACAGGTCGTCGCTTCATCTTGGATCGCAATACACTGTGTGTGCTGGTACGAATGTACTACTTGAGAACTTTTCTTCCCGGTCGGTTATCGGTTTTACGAGCTATATGGCCAGCTCATTCTCACACATTTTCAGTCATTGAGGTGTACTCGAAGACTAAATGTGACGCTGTCCAGCCAAGTTGGATTCGTTCATCGATCTCATGGTCTAAGTTGGACCTACCAAATCGGATCATCTGTCCTAGGTATACATCTTCATCAACAACTTCGAGCGTTGTGCTGCCAACAATAACCCGTATTTATGACGTCATGTCCATGTTCATGTTAAGACCTACCAGTTGGATGCAGATTCTATATATAAAATAATGTTAAATATTTACATGCAGTCGGTGGAAAACGATGTCTAATGAATGTCAAATGTCAAATGAATAATGGCGAAAACATTGCCTTAAAATTGCCTGAAGAATATTAGCTGGACAAAAAACAGAGAAAACAACTTCGGTGAATGTGATACCGAAATGTCTGGTGGTAGGTAACTAGGGACAGACGTTATATTTTTCCTCGTTTACCCTTTCACCACAATACAGGATAATTGTATTGTTTTAATTTAAGAGAAATGAATACAATATTAAGTGTCGATAAATCTATATTATTAATCGATATCTAAACCTCGTAGGTGGTTTAAACAAGTGTATTAAATATTTTTCTATTTAATTAAAGATGAATCATTGCTTACTTATCGCATTTCATTGCTCATTTACGTCAATCGATTCTTTGCTGCGGTGTCAACAAGGTCAAGACAATCGCACGGTATCTTATCATGAACGGCGTCACTATTTTGTTTCCAATATCTTTCATGACATATAAAAAATATATGGAACAGTTGTAATAGATTTTAAATCCATTTTTTATTCACGTTCAATCTCGCGTGTAACGTAACTGCTACGGTCTTCATACCGTTGAAGCTTTAGCTTCAAGGGTATAAAGACCTTAGCAGTTACGATTAGTTACTTATATCAATCAGCATGAGTTATCCATGTATTGTTACAAAATACATGCGAACTCACGTTCACGTCTGTATGTATGTTGGAAAATAACAGCTCTGAAATGTCCTCCTGCTGGGTACAGGGTTCCTATCATTTTGGAGAGGGTTTAGTGGCCAAGAAATCGTTATTTTATAAATTTATTACTTAGTATGTAAGTATGTAATGAAACGTAGTAGCGCATGGGCCAGGCGCTCGCCTTATATTTCATAGTGCGCGAGTAACCTGAAGTCGATCCCAGCTGGAAATTTGAAGGTGCTGGCAGCACTTCCAAAATTGCTCTGCAATTTGAAGTGCAGATTTACTACGTGCTAAGCTGTGAAGGAAAACATCGAGAGGAAATCTGTCTGTGAAATAAAACTTAAAGCAGCGTGGCGGACTCCCCGCTCCAAAACTCTCGCAGAAATGAGAGGCCTGTGAATTTTTATTTAACGTAAACTTTTATATGTAAATTGATTTGGTTTACCTATTGATATAAAAAGAACCTGTGTACTTGTTGTATATACACAGTCAGCGACTCAATAACATTAGTTTGGATTAGCATCACTTCATTCGTGTCAACGCAAGGGCTGTCGAAACATCGTGGAACGATAGTTGGTTTTTTTTTATTGTATAAAGTGACGTTCGCCTACAACAAATGCCGTGTCACTCAGAATATTTCTGTGTGATACCACACTGCGCCCGTCACCCTGACACATCAGTTCTTAAGTCTCAAATGCCCAATGATTACGAGATATAACACAGAAATGCTTGCACACTACTGCTTCACGGCGGAATAACTGGCCCTGGGGTGGTACCTACCTAGACGGTTCCTGCATAGGAATCCTACCACCATTTAAAAAGCTTCTTTATGGCGTAGGAATATAATGATGTAGCATAATAATGAATTTCTGTTTATTAATCCGAATTTGTGATCTTTGTCTTTATTTTTATGGTTTGATCGCTTTTTGAAGTGATTTTTGTATGGAAACTATCTATCTAGGTTATTTTTTGTATATCAATGGGTTCATAAAATCCAACTTACATAACCCCCCGTGCCCGTCACTCTCAACTGACAAAAACAAATAAATAAATAGTAGAGACTTACTTTTTATTTTTTTTTGATTGCATAAAGTGATGGAACGAGCAAAACGTTCACCTGATGGTAAGTGCAACGTCTGCCCATAACAAATGCTGTGTCACCCAGAAAATGTCTGTGTGACGCTACACTGTGCCCATCACCCTGAGACATACGAGTAGGTTCTTAAGTCTCATATCCCGGGTGATTACGCTAGCTCACAGTGCCCTTCAAACCGAAACACAGTAATGTTTGCACACTACTGCTTCACGGTAGAATAACTGGCCCTGGGGTGGTACCTACCTAGACGGACTCCTGCATAGGAATCCTACCACCAGGATGCTATCAGTTAAAGACGAACATCGAATACTTGTTAAAAATGACAGCTCCGATATATCCCAAAATTGAACACAAGCTTCCTCTAATTTTCACAGGGATAAATCCCGAGAGCGACCGCCGTCACGCTGCTGTGCATCAGTTAACTTTAAAAACATACACCATACAACAACTGTGCAGGAGATATTATAGTGCAACAAGTATACCCGCAAATACAAATACACGCACTAGGCATAGCCCACCCGCGCCTGATGTAGCGCTCATGCGATACGGATCCGGACTACCTCCGCTGGACGCATTGTCAGAAACACAACCAGCCCCGAAAACTAACAATTTGTGCCTTTGCACAAATGCAAACCGAACCGCTACCAAATACCCAACTATAAAAGGTGGTTTAGGTGGACATCACCCCAGGGCCAGTTTTTCTGCCGTGATGTTTGCACACTACTGAGTGAGCAAACATTTCTGTGTTTCGGTCTTAATGGTACTGAGAGCTAGTGTAATCACTGGGGCATATGAGATTTAATTACTGATATATCAGAGTGATGGACGCAATGTGGTGCTGCACAGAAATGTTCTGAGTTTTCTTTCTGGGCAGCATTTCTTATGGGCAGACGTTGCACTTACCATCAGGTGACTGTTTTGCTCGTCTCGTCAATTTATCCCATAAAAAAATAGGAGTACTTACTTTTGGCTGAGAGATTTCGTGAAAAGAACTAGGACGAGGCGCAGGCCCTGCCGCTACACAGTCTACTGGCACGCTGTAGTCCGCGCAAAGAGCGGCCTGAAAAACAAAAAAATTAAATTAAGAAAAATAATTTCTTCATTAATGCATTAGCAACAATTTTGATTCACGACACAATTCACAAAACCATTTAGAAATAGTTAAGTTTCATAATTTGTCATGAAAGGAAAGAAATAACATAATTGCGAAAGATTAAACTACATATATAAACATTTCTTTACTTTTGTAGTCGCGAATGTTGACAACAGATTCTGAACCCGTTAAACAAAGGACTGTTTACATCTCTCCCTTTCTCAATGAAAATCTACCCTAAGTTGCAAAGAGTTAGAATTAATTAGAAGCAATTATCGTTTTGATTTGCTCGACGAAATTAAATCATTTCTAATACTCGTTAATTTTAATCTTAAGAAATAGCAATCAGTAGGCAGTTCAAGTACTTCTTAGCAATATATTTACGAAGTTCTAGGTGATTTATTTATAAATTTTGCAATTTAACAAAACTATTTAATGACAAAGTTTGTTAGTTTTTAGCAACGATTGATCAATATACGAGTAAGTTTTCTTTTATCGATGGATTGTCAACATGCGTTTGAAGTTTTCATTTCTATTTAGTCCAGCCAAACCAAATGAACAAAAGGTTACATTGTCAGAAAAATTGCTGAAAATTACAATGATAAGCTAATATTTTTTTTTTATTATCCGACTAAAATAAATTACCTTCATCAAGGTCTGTCTTCATCAACGACTTGTCAGTAGTTAGGAGCAGTCACCATCCAATAACACTATTACTATTTCGGTGAACGAGTGACTAAAAAAAACGGTAAAAAATAGTTAAATAAGCTGTTTAGATTTTACAAAACCTCAGACTACAGATTTATTGGTGAAAAACACGGGATAGAGAGAATAGTTTACTTTGTCGGCGGGCATGGCTGTGTTATAAATTTTGCTGGAACACAAAGTTTTCATTACGCTCGACAGAGCCCCTCTCGTTATATAGACTATCGTAAGGTTGACGTATACAAAGAACATATTATGCATGGGACGCATAGTTCTGATATTGAGTTATGCAGACAGGCAGCAGATAATGCTTTCTGTGATATCGAACGTCTGGCTATCTAAGGTATTTAATCCATTCACCCCTTTTTCATTGTGTAAATTGTTTTTAAATCTATATTAAATATTGAAAGTATGTTGTCTTTGTCTTTAAAAATACCATACCCAATCACTTCCCAAGACGTATACAGCAGCTACAGTATTGCATTTGACTATACAACGACTCAAAGTACTTCATTTAATGGAAACGATTTTAGGACGCCTATCAGTCTTATTTCAATTTCAAATCATTCCGAAAACTTGTAAATGTCACGCTCAAATACAAAAACTGCTTTTTAGAGGAGAAAGTAAAGAGACGAGCAAAACGTTCACCTGATGGTAAGTGTAACGTCTGCAGATTCTTATTTCTCATATGCCCAGTGATTGCACTAGCTCTCAGTGCACTTCTTACCGAAACACAGTTTATTTGCACACTACTGCTTCAAATCTGTGGTGGTACATACCTAGACGGTTTCTGCATAGGAATCTTTCCACCAGTATAATGATCTAATTCTTATAAGATTTCCTTACGCAACCACCGAATGATTTTTCTTTCTTAACATTAACTCTATATCACAAAGAAAATTCACCCCCGTGTAAGAATATCAAAAGTCAGAGTTCAGTGAAGCGCATAGATAAAATTATCATTCACAATGGACGAGACATTCGTGGTCCCAACTGTCCAACGTCTATGACAGGTATGATGACAGGAAGATAAAATTAGAGCTCATTATGTTATAATAACAGACTAAAAAACAAAATAACAGACAAAAAGACTGTAAATAATAGACTGAAGGATTTTCGTCGTCGTAAGTACAACCGCAGGGCCAGTTATTCTGCCATGAAGCAGAAGTGTGAAAACATTGTGCGTGTGTGATGTGTGTGTGTTTGGGTATGTAGGGCACTGAGGCCTAGTACAATTACTGATGTTTCAGAGTGAGCAGCGCAGTGTGGTGGCACACAGAAATGTTCTGGGTGACACAGTATTTGTTATAGGCAGACGTTGCACTTAACGTCACATGAACGTTTCGCTCGTCTCGTCACTTCATCCAATAAAATAAAAAATTACATTACATTAAAGGAAAGAAACCAAATTAAATTGCTAAGATCCGCATGCAAAATTAAAAATGGTTAGTATTACTTAATTTACCGTTTACCGCTATTAGACGGCTATTTGTCATAGATTCCATATCATTTGATAATGCCTCGTTGTGAGTTGAAACACGTGTCGTGTTCACGACTTCAGTATGCCTAGTAGTAGTGTTCTAGTGGCAGTGGCGGTTCCAGGAGGTTTGCTTGTGCAGGCTATTGTAGAAAAGCGTGCGGTGCTCTTCAAAAACCAGAAAGATCGTATAGTATCACATAAAACACAAAATTGCTAAATTTGCATGTGTATCTTAGAACAGTCCACCACATTGTAAGTGATCCGTGGTACGTATCAATAGGCCATTTTGAATAATTAATGCGTCAATCCCCAAAAGGTACGTTGCCATCCCTAAGGACTTAATAGAAATGCCTATTTGCCAGTAATTAATGCAATATCCGTCCTTCAATATCTTACATTCCGAAGAACTTTTAGACTTTTTTTAATATTTGTCGTCCTAACTAAAGCCGATCACGATGATAACTTTTAGTTAATACCCATACACATACATATAAAATAGGTTGTAATCTGTCCAGAAGAAATTATAGCGCCTTAAGCTTTAGCATCGTGTGGTGGCTTTGTAAAAGAATACATACTATATACATTCAATACATATATACACACAATCACGTTCAGGTACGCGGTTACAACAGAACGTAGAAGTCCGCATCCGTTTACGTGTAATGCTAGGCAAAGGGTCTATGAGGATTTAATTAGTAAAGTTATAATTATTATGGTTACCGACTCGCGCCTCTCCTTGAAAAGTTGTAACGTAAAATATATTAATTACATTTTAAAGGATTTACTGTTCTTTACCATCCACACTACCCATACTTCCATACTAATATTAAAAATGCAAAAGTTACTCTCTCTGTCCCTCTGTCTGTTCATGGCTCATCCGCTAAACAGATCTTGACGAAATTTGGCATATAGTTTGCATCTTGGAGACGCAGATAGGATACTTTTCTTTATTTATAAACTCTATCTCCGTAGTTGACAATTGCTCGTACCATTTGTATGCTGATGACCTACTAGCTTTATGTGAAAGCAGAAATTAATGACCACAACAATAGTATTAAAAAGTTGAATGTTAATTCATCAAAATGTAAGGTGATGGTTTTAGGTGGATGATTTTGGAACCTTTGTAGATACAAATTTTTGTTGTTAAAAATTCCCCGTAACAGAGGTATTTCAATGCAAAAGTGTCGGCACGTAATTGTAATTATCAATAACAGAGGTTTCTCACATATCCAGTGCCCACTCGTCCAGGTTTCACTGTATGTAATGTTATTAAACGACGGTACACGATCTATCAATTTTCCCTGTAACCACAGACCAACCAAACAAAGCAGGCTGCCTCATTGAATTACGTGGTTCGCTCACAGGGGCTGCAGTTCGTTTTATGATCATGATTTAATAATGGTTTTAATGGATTACAGCGTTAAGTGCCAGAAACCGCAGCGCGCATGCATTTCAGTAACGCAATCATTAAATTAGGGGCCGACCATTGAACTTAGTTGACCACGATTATATTTGCCGAGAAATACTAGTTATGAATTTTAATGATGTCATATGATTTTTTTTATCGAACATAACGAGTCGTTCATCAGCCCATAATAAATGCCGGGTCACTCAGAACATATCTATGTCGAACCACATTGCGCTCGGCACCTTGAGACATCACTTCTTAAGTCTCATATGCCCAGTAATTACACTAGCCATCAGTGCCTTTCCGAAACACAGTAGAATTTACACCTATACCTGATTCCTGCATAATCCTTCCACCAGTTAATTATTTTTTTAAGCAACCACTGTTGATTAATTTGGAATAACTTGTTATTTAAAACTCGCCAATACGCCATTTTGAAACAATTTAAACAAGTTTCTTGTCTCCCATCAATACAGAGACTTAATAAAATTGTTGTAAAAGAAAAAAGAAAAAAGTTATCTTTGCGAAATTTCCACATGTCGCAAGTTATTTATTCATCTTCATCATCATTTCAGCCTATCACTAGTCCACTGCTGAACATAGGCCTCCCCCATAGATTGCCACAATGCATGTGGCTTTCATTTTGGAGGGATTTTGCTATAGTTGCCACGCTTGGTAGGCGGGTTGGCATATGCAGTTTATTTATTAGGATGTTCCAGGAAGATGATGCTGACCACTGCCTTGGATAATTAAGGGTCTGGAATTTGTGAGATAGATAATAAAGATGAGATGTATCCTATGCAGGAATCCGTCTAGGTAGGTACCGCCCCAGGGCCAGTTATTCTGCCGTGAAGCAGTAGTGTGCAAACATTACTGTGTTTCGGTATGAAAGCCTCTGAAGAGCTAGTGTAATCACTGGGCATATCGTCGTTCGTCGTCGTTTCAGCCTATTATAAGTCCACTGCTGAACATAGGCCTCTCCCATAGATTTGCCGCAAAAGTTTGTAGGTCTCATTTTAGGGGGGATTTTGCATAGTTGCCACGCTTGGCAGGCGGGTTGGCAACCGCAGTTTATTTATTCAGTTGTTCCAGGAAGATGCTGCTGCCCATATTCTGGTTTTTATTTTCCCTCAGTCGACTTTTATGAGACCCACGGCATGAGAGGGGGTGGTAGATTATCTTAGGCCGCCACAACACGGAACTTATGTCTCAGGGTGACAGGCGCAGTGTGATGCTACACAGAATCATTCTGAGTAACGCAGCATCTGTTATTGGCAGACGTTGCACTTACCATCAGGTGAACGTTTTGCACGTCTCGTCACTTTATCAAAAAAAAAAATCCGATTTCTGTCGGAATCGATAAGAATTATTTCTGGCAATAGTTGACTTAAGCGACCACCACTGGACGACATGGAAACGCAGATATCCTTGAAATCCCGCCATACGCTGATTTCAATGATACGATTTAATGATTTCTTATATTTACGCAAATCATTATATTAATTTAAATCTAGGATTTAACTCTGTTTTCTCTACGATTAAATATTTAGATATAACTAAGGATCTGTTAACATATTTAAAGATATTCATCAAGAGCATACTCTTGAAAGTAATGCCAGAAAGTGGTATGAAGAAACATTAACACTGTAGATTATTTTATTACCAATTTAATTTTACTCATCTAATTTTTAAATAATTTTAGCTTAGAATTTTCAAGTTATTTTATATGAATAAACTTTAGTATTACTCTAACTCTATAGTATTAAGAATACAAAATTATCATACTCGTAGGTACCGACAATGGAGGGAAGGCAGTCATTTCACTGGCGTACTATGGAATGTAAGGTTAGCTCCCAACCCTTGTGATACAACAGTTTTTATTTATTACTAACTGATGCCCGCAACGCGGCTTGGAAAAGTGTCGTAGAAACTATTTTATTTTCCGGGATAAAAAATCCAATGTCCGTCTCCAGGATACAAGCTATTTCTCTGCCAAATTTCGTCAAAATCGGTTGAGCGGTTAGACCGTGAAAAGGTAACAAACAGACAGAGAGACAGAGGGAGTTACTTTCGCTATTATTATATTAAGTATGGTAATATGGACTATGCATTTATATAGCTATTATCCTATCCTATTACCCATTATCTTTACATTTCATACGATAAAGTGATGAGACGAGTGAAACGTTCACCTGATGGTAAGTACAGCGTTTGCCTATAACAAATGCAAATGTGTCATCCAGAACATTTCTGTGTGGCACATTTACATTTGTTATGGGACACTGAGAAACTGAGACATCATTTTTTAAGTCTCATATAAACAAAACCTAGACGGATTCCTGCATAGAAATCCTACCACCAGTAAAAATCATATCTCAATGACTCATACTATTTTACTGTTTTTTAATTATAAAAATAAATATTGTAATGTTACTAATTAGCTTTCCGAATAATGAATAATCGGACCGTACGGCTATTCTAAACTTCAGTAAACCGGACCCCTTGCCGCAAGGACCACATTCAATCGCCCGCACCCCAACCTCGCGATGTTAGTAACCTCAGGTACATGGAAGCCTGCAGGAATTTTCCAACGTTCCGCTTTTAATTCAGCCTCCTTTGTTTCATCTTTGCATGCATCGAACGAAGATGAGGCAGACATATATATGTTTGCAAATGCGCGATATCGATACGTATGTATTTTTGTAAAGAATTACACATGCCGATCACTCGTACAATTATATCGGCAATGACAATCACCACATGTGTAAATGTTTTTATCGATTTTATATCTGTTGTGCCATTGCGTGGATTCCGTTAGCTCGGTTGGCGCAGTGCGCCATTTGCTGATCTCGGGTTCGATTCCCGTACGGGACAAATATTTGTATTGCCTACAGATAGAAAGTATAAGATACCGGAAACGCACCCACGATACAGGAGAAATCGTAGTGTGGAGCGACATTAATTTAAAAAGAAGATCGACAACAATCGAGTAACGTACTTTTTTTCTGACTGTTTTGACCATTTTAATGAATGCGTAACGTGAAAAAAAATCGAATTTATTGCTGTCTAAGTAAGAAGAATCCTACTGGTTACAAACCACGACTTGTTTCTGAGTAATGTTTGTGTTCAGTAGTTTTTAGGCAAAAACAGATTTCAGGATAAAATAAATTTATAAAATTAAACAGTAGTGATTTTTTTCTTTCTAAAATGTTTACTAAAACAGTGAGATTATTTAAATCCATTATATTTCTACTCGTACAACATTATATAGGATAAAATCAATAATATTGAAATAGAATTCCAAAATGTCAAAGATACTATGGAATGTAAGACGAGGAATAATTGAATTTCCAAGTGACACTGACATTTGTTCGAGTTCTGAAATGAATTCCTATCGACAATCCCCGTTCAGCGAAAACTAAATTATTTATGCTTTTATGTTTATCTCTGATTAATTTTAGGGATAACGATTTATTCTTTGCTTTTCTTTATCACTGTATATTTTTCTTCACAAATAGTTAAATCGCAGATAGTTAAAAAAAATTAAAATTACAGCCTATAAATGTCCCGTTGCTGAGCATAGGCCCCCACTCATTTCTGAGAGCCAGGAAAAGTCCGCCAATCAGCCCCAATGCGGGTTGGCGGACTTCACATATCTTCGAAATATTTTTATTCTTCAGATACGCAGGTTTTCCTTCACCGTTGATCAAGTGTTAAATCACTTAAAATTGTAGAACTCGGGTCACTCGCTTACTGTTAAATTTAAGGCGGGCACCCGGTGCATGAGCTACCACGGGTACGATATAAGTATGCGAAAAATAATGATAATTAATTGTATTTCTATGACCTGACACTTGCAAAGAGCTATATCTTCAATAGTTTAGAGGCTTGTCCATGACGCTATATTTCCCACAGTTATAAAGCTTGCTAGTAGGGATGTGAGATTTTCGCATTACAAGCATTTATCATCACGATGGGGTGTAGTAGTCGATATGATCTCCCGGAGCTTTGATTTATAAGGCGCCAAAAAGCGTATATTATACTCGGTCCGAAATTGTGCAGATCATATAGTAAAAAAAAATACATTGGTGTCATCGGCTCAAAAAAATCATTATTATGGCGTACAATTATATATGTATATAATTATTCATATCTATATAACAGAAGCTGAATGAAATGAAAATAAAAACATATTTAAAGTAAATAAAACATATGATGAACAGTAGTTTTACAATAACAGTCTGCATCAATTCATCAATCAATTCATGGTAATTTTTTTTTTAAATATGTATTACTAGCGATTCGCCTCGACTTCGCAAGGGTAGATAGATATTAGAAAGATTAATTACTACTTTTTTGGACAAATAGAACAACAACTATTCTTTACACTAACATTTTTGTAGCGACTATTCTCATCGGCGGCTCTGCAGCTGGTCAAGTAAGATTACGTTATTTTACGAAAATAATGTTTTATTTATGGGAACATAAACCATGAGAGTTTAGTGACTCAGTGCTTCCTTGTAAACAATATTTGATGTCGTGGTAGCAAAACAAAACGACCGCTCTCGACCGCTGCGCAAAGGCGGCTCCGCATCTCGATGATGCCCAAGTAGCATGAAGCCGGGCGGATCGACGTTCGAGAGACACCGCGGCCTGTATTTTTTAAAGGCCGTTTCAAAGTTTAAAATAAAAAATATATACATTATTAAAATTACAAGCCACTATTCAATTTTTTCTAGTTTAAAAAACATAATATAAGTTGGTAATTAATACGAGTAGACAGCTCTAGCTAGTCGCTGATAATGTAGCTGTGTATAGCTGAAAGAATTTTTGAAATCGTTCAGTAGTTTTTAAGTTTATTTATTATAACCAAACAAACAAAAAATCAAATCTTTTCTTTTTATGATGTTTTATATTATATTATAGTTTAGACAACATTTTGTAGTTCGTGTTACTGCCAAATGACCAAAATCAACCTTCCGCCCGCAGAGCTACTGTAAGTGATCCGGTCAAGGTCCATTGAAGGCAGTCGAAAAATTTCACAATCTGTGGGAGTTAAATTATATTGAGTAAAAAAATATATAATCTATGAAAATTTATCGGTCAGCAAGAAAGCGCGTGCAACATACGATGGACGATTTCATTATCTGTATTATTATAACAAACATAATTACGCAGAGCTATTTAATAAATTTGTTAACATTAAAATATACCTAGATGTTATTTTTAAAGAAAAGAGGGAGGAACAGGAATACGCTGAATTCTGGAAAACATTAAGCTTTACCGACGATGTGCAGACATTTTGCTCACATTTGCATTAACATATCTTTATGAATGTTCCTAGAAAATAAAATCTGCAAAAAATATACAAAGGCTTCCTAATTCCCATGTCAATGACGCATGATATAGGGATGACGTTTTAAGAAGCATGATACTGCTACATGCTAAGTCTAGTCTAGAGGAGATTGTGAAAAAGCGTTCACAATATAAAGGGTCTCAAGATTCTTTTGTTTGTTAATAAATATTTAGAATTATTTAGAGTTTCTTTTATAATCTATTTATGCTTATGTTATGGTCTGTAATAATTAAATAATGTGTACCAAAATAAATTGTTCTTAAAAATGTATTATCAATTAAAAGTAATGCCTGTGTGTAATTGTCTCAAAAGTTACAACCTACAGGGAACAATCCTCCTATAATTTTTGAGAATAGCATATAAATTACCAGTAACATAAAGAGAAAACCAGAGAACGTTTCGCCTATTTCAAGGATTTTCGAATTTAATTAATCCATTTTGACATTATTACGAGTACGTCAGTAAATCGTATGATTGCTTACAAACTGTGTAGGTTTGTATGCGAATCTTTAAGAGATAAATTCAAAAATATATATATATATGTTTATTTATATACTATATATAATATATAAATATACACACACACATATATTTTACATAATCCATACGTTCACTTGACGGTAAGTGCAACGTCTGCCCATAAAAAAATCTATGTCACCCAAAACATTTCTGAGTGGCACCACTGCGCTCAACCCTCTGAGACATCAGTTCTTAATTCTTATATACCTAGTAATTACACTAGCTCTCAGTGCCCTTCAGACCGAAACACAGTAATGTTTAGACCCTACTATTTCACGGCACAATAACTGGCTCTGCCATGGTACCTACCTAGACAGGTTTCTGTATAGGAATCCTACCAGCAGTGACTTTCGTTACGTACAGAAAATCATTAATAGATTTTTAATTGGTCAGTTGATCTTACTTTGCTACAGACACTTTAAGTTTATTCCTTAAATAGTCTGTTACTGGTGTAAGCGTAATATAATACAGAGAATACAATGGAAATATAGTTAATAGAATCAGGAGTTACTTTGCGGAAATCCATTAAAATGAAGGAAAGTAAGTTAATTTGCTAAGATCCGCATGCAAAATATAAAAATTGTGAATATTACCTAGTTTTTGTTTTTTCTTCAATTACACTATTTTTATATTTTGCATGCGGATCTTAGCAAATTAAATTACTTTCCTTCATTACAATGGAAATACTTAATGTCAATGTCAACAAGCTAAGAGTTACAAACATCAGCGAATTTCAAACCGAAACTCTACATTGTTCACAATTCGAATAGATATTGTAAGTGTCAAGTTTGAAGAGCTTTGGGTTATTGCAATGTACTGAAAGCATAGTCTGATCGCTGACAAAAGAAATGGCTGTTTGAGCGCACTTCAAACACTGCTTCATCACGCAACTGTGACAGACCGTCACGTCTATACGAGTACAACACTTCTTTCTTTAGAATTTGTTGAAGAAGTAACTGAATGCTTCAAGTCAGCAAGAGTTTCGAATACTTTGTCTTCGTTATTTAAGTGTTCGTAAGAGTTGTAATTATTTTAAATTATTATTTACTAGCTGTAAGTGCCGTGGTTGCTTAAGTGACAGGCATTCGCTTTAAATTTCATAGTACGCGGGACCTTGGTTCGATGCCATCACTAAAATTGTTAATTGAAATTTTACGTGCTGATTAACCACGTTCTCGGCGGTGATGGAAAACATCGTGGGGAAATCTACATGTCTGAGAAACAAAAATTATTTCGAGGATATAATTTGATATATATTATATTTTTATATTATTATATATTTTTTTATTTTTGTGATATACCCTTGTGAACAGCGTGGATTCTTAACGGCATCAAACCCTCTCAGAAATGAACGAAGCCCTTTGCTTAACTGTGGGACATTTATAGGCTGTTAGTTTAGTTTTTTTATTTACTAGCTATACCCATGATTTCTTTCACGAGGACTTTTGGTTTGTTTAGAAATGTTTTTAACCAAAAATCTAAGTAAAGTATAAACATTTCTATATTAAGGGTTGTAACAACTAAGGGTCCTGTTACTATAGCATAAATGGCATTCTGTAGAATATATAAAACAAATTTACAACTTCGGAACCGTTGAAACAAACACTATTTTTTTATTGTGTAAAGTAATGAAACGAATAAAACGTTCACCTGATGGTAAGTGCAACGTCTGCCCATAACAAATTTTGTGAACTTTCAAGTCTCATATGCCCAGTGATTACACTAACCGAGACACAGTAATATTTGCTCACTACTTCACGGTTGAATAACTACCGCTGGGGTTGTACCTACCTAGACGAATTGGTGTATAGGAATCGTACTATCAGTAAAACTATGAAAGATAGTCAAGTAGTAATAAGTTGGTCCTTCCTACTCAAAATTCATGTACAGGCAGACAGACAGACAAAATTGGTGCTTGTTTTTATATACTACGTATGTATTAACCAAAAAGATGCCGAGATCGCAACTCTTTATAATTTCCAATTGATGATGATGAATCATTGTCTTCATCATCATTTCACGCCATCAAAGTCCACTTCTAAACATAGGCCTCAAACAAAACACAAAATTACATCCTTCGACTTTTTGCAAAAGAGTGCAGGTCGTCGCACTCGTGAACTTTATTCTGCAACTGTAATCGGTACTACGAGCTATATAACGCATTGCCACTTCAGGTATTAATCGTTATGGTTTCGGTTACTCTAGTTCTGCTGAGGATGTCATTGTTACGGATTCTATCTCGCAGAGAAACACCGAACATAGCTTTTTCCATGGTTCGCTGAGCGACTTTTAGCTTCCTCATGCGAGCTGCAGTGAAATACCATGTCGCGTTTCCGTACGTCGTTACTGGCAGCGCGCACAATGAATTGTTTTGCATATGGAAGCAGGATAAATGCATGTGCATTTATCCTGAATCTAAGGTTAAAAGTCCATACTAATATTATAAATGTGAAAGTAACTCTACCTGTCCCTTTGTCAGTTTGTTACCTTTTAACGGTCCAACCGCTGAACCGATCTAGACGAAATGTAGCGTAGAGATAGCTTGCATCTTGTAGACGAACAAAATACACTTCTTTATCCCAGAAAATCAAATCCGGCGGAAAAGCGGGCGAAGTCGCGGGCATCAGCTAGTATTTTATATTTATAACATTTCCGCGCAATAAAAATTTTAATTTCTTTGTATGTATAATTTATGTGCCAGTATCACAGTTCATACTTATTTAGAATAACACAAAATGTACCGCTTATTTGTTAAAAACTATAAATAGCGTTAGATAGTTTGAACAGCACAACATTTGACTTCCAACTGTAATTTATTTAAAGCTACGAACTTTCTATGCCCCTAAGTACATTTTAATAAATCTCTCCATGCTGATGTATTTCCGACACACTAACAGACGGAACACGTAATATAAAAAGGGGAGTTAGAACGAAGTGTAAATATACACATATAAGGATTTACACTAGTATTTCACTTCAGAGATCCATGTCTGTTTGTTACCTTTTCACGGTTCTACTGCTGAATCGATCTTGACGAAATTTAGCACAGATATAACTAGTATCCTGGAGATAGACAAAGGATACAGATTACTTTTTATTCCGGCAAATCAAATAGTTCTATACAAATAAATAAAACAGAAGTGTCAAAATAACAGCTTTTAACTCAATGCTTATGAAATTCATACATACATACATAAGATCACGACTGTATCCCATAAGGGGTAGTCAGAGACTGGGCAGTCACTGCAAAAACAGATGACTGCCACAATCTACGTTTCACCAAAACAATATAATGCACTTGGCGTGATAGGTGGTGAGCCCATCGCCACCATGCGCTGTTGGGTGCACAGTGCAGTTTAATTCCTTACTCGCCTTTTACGAGATCCATTGGATGAGGTGGAGTGGTAGTATTCTTTTAACGAGCCAAATCTGTGAGTTAAAGTCTGGTCAAGCTCTTGGCCACTGCTGCTTCAGGACAACGCTAGACCACACACTGCACAACAGACGGTCGATAAACTAGTGGAGCTGTGATTTGAATGTCTACGACCGTACTCCCCGGAGCTTGCTTCAACAGGTTACCATTTTTTCCGCAATTTGGATAACTTCTTACAAGGAAAAAAATTCGTCTTCGCACAACACCACCGGATCCGAAAACCAACAACTTTTGATTTTGTACAAATATTAACTCCGACTGGGATTCGAACCCAGGACCCGCGGCGTAGAAGTCAGTCAGGTACTGTAGCTATAATATAATGATAATGTTTTAGTATGTTATTACGTTAGTATTTTACTTTTTTGGATCTGGACGTCGGTTAAGAACACAAAAAATTATTAATAAAAATATTTTTTTTTTATTTAATCGTCAACTTTATAAACCTGCAAGTCTTGCTTTGGTGATATGAGTGAAAATTTTTAATTAACGTTCACTTGTTCGGTCTGGATAACATAGCAGGGAATCGGTTAGGACGGGGCGACACGGTAAATTGCCGACACCTGCAGGCCGAAAATATATATTTTGCTTTCGTCGTAATCCAGCCGCCGTTGTAACTGGTGCAGTTGACGCAGCGTTTTCGGTGAAAACATAGGTAGTAGCGAAAGGTCCTTAATTACTGTATTGTTTTACCTACTACAGTTGATTGTACCTAGAATTCATCGTTAATACCATTATATGACAGTATAAGACATGTTTTATTTTATTTATTTTTTTATTTACTTTATTAAGAAACTACAATTGATTGCGCCTGGAACTATGAAATCGTTAATAACATTACATGCCAGTATAAGACATATTTTGCTTTATTTTTTTAATTTAATTTGTTAAGCAACTATATAAAAGTTTAAAAATCCGTTAAAAAAACGAATTTATAAAATCATAGCAGTTTCAAACCGAAAGTTTTATTGCGTCTTTAGTATTCTCAGTAGGTGTAGTTTGTAACACTAGTTGTTTCTGTCATGTCCAGTCATCCCTTATTTATTCGGTACCTATAAATTTGATACTAGCCGGTAAGGGTCCAGCAGAATAGAATAGCACCTACCTCTTTCCTACCGAGGTATCCTAAGAAGCGAGTGAGGTAGTGTACGGACAGCTTTTATTCATGCGAAATAATACCATAACATGCAACGCTGTCACTATACTGCTCGTGGGAACGCAATGGGGAGTAAGAATTGTTTCACTCGTTTGCCACCCATAACATATCGTTTCCCGCAGGGGCCAAAAGTGGGCTACGAATGTGGTCCCCCTTATATGGGAAAAAAGCGTGACTGTATGTATGTGTGTATATATTTGATACAATCTGAAGTAAGTATAGAAGCAAAGTTAGATTCATAATTTTTATAACAAATATTTTGCGTATGTTACAAATACTGACTTTAAAAGGCATTTCTCGCATAGACGTTGGATTACTCGTAAACAGATATTTTTGCCTTCAAACCGTAACAGTCATCTTAAAGATTAAACTCTAGTTATAATTGTATTTTGTCATTAATTTATAATTTAAATAAATAATCTTATTCAAATAGTGCGACCTTTAAGTAATATGAAACTGAATAATTTATTTTTATTTTATTGAAACGAAGTTCTTTTACGTGGCTTACAGTAAAGTGAACTAGCAGAAATCGTCACGTAAAGAAAACCTTTAAGCCCCCTTCCATGTACGGTTGTACGTGTGTGTGCGTGCGAGTATAGAGATTCAAGCAGCAAGCATTGTGCGCGATCAGCTGTATAACCTCAATTCTAAACGTGTAAATATAATTTATATATAATTTATAATTCACTATTTTATATCTAATTTTTAATAAATGACTATGATTCCTAAAATATTAAATAAAATTTATTGGTTTAAATCCTTACTTAACATTTTTGGTTTGAAAAATTTATTAAAAATAAAATAAAATATACAAATACGCGAGAAAGAGTTCGTCGTGTGCTGCGCTTTTCGGCATAACAAAAATATACTAATATAATCAATAGAAATCTACATATTAAATCACGTTTATAATTTAAAAAATAACTTCGTTCCTGGCCGGGGTCCCCCGATCGTTTATTTTGGTTTTTTTTTAAAAAAAAAAACGTTGCCACGCAGCAGGATTTCTTATACATCGTACTGCATTTTACATATAAACTGCACAGCCACAACACTGTAAGAAAACCCGAAACGCAAACAATTTGTGTTTTTGTACAAATTTCGGCTCCGGCTGAGATGAAGACCCCTCACTCGATGGAGCGTCGACCTCCACTGTTTTGCGGAAACTCGATAGATGAAAGTGTTTTGTAGCTATAAAGGAGGCCAATGTTCAGAAGAGAGACGATTACAGTGTTAATGCAAAAAAATATATGTTTTTCACATATTTATGGAGAGATTTCGACGACGACGATAACTTCCTGATATAGTCGGAACGGCGCGGGTGATATTATAGTACCACAATTACTATTTTTACCGATAGACCGAGGATTCAAACTCAGCTAATCCAACAACTAGACCACGTGCTTGACTTATTCATATATCTATCTATTATGTCAATCATTATAATATGTAATTTTTGATTTCACGGATCGTTTTTCAACTGTTTTCTACTGATTTAATTAACATTGAAATATATCAGTTCAGTACATACTGTTCAAACTCAAAAACACCAATTTACGTCGGGCTTTTTACACAATTTAAATAAAATAACCGTAAAACACAGTCATAGTCAATGCAAGCATAACTAACAAAAAAAAGACTTTTTATAAATATTAATACCACGGTGACATATATACGAGTACATAATTCTTCTGTGCGTGTGTATGTCACTAAACTCCTCCTAAACGTCTGAACCGATGTTGATGAATTTTTTTGTGTGTGTTTGTGTAGTTTTCTGGATTTTTTAGATTTAAAATTGGACCCGGTAGGTGGAGCTGCGATAGAGTTCTAGGAAAGGGACAAAAGTCACTCAGTATATACTTTATTGGTAATTCGAAAATCGAAAAATCTTTAGCTGAATCTGTTAAGAGCAGGCAAGCCAACGTTCGGGCAGGACAACGTCTGTCAGGTCCGCTAGTATTATATATTTACTTGAACTTAAACAATTATCTTATATAATTTAAACAATTATCATTCATAGTGTACTTTGTTCACATATAAAAATATTTATTTTTCAGCCGCTAGTGACACAAAATTTGCCAATAAATTGAATTTAGATAAATTAATATTTCACTCACGCGGTCTACACTATGCCCAAATTAATTTGTTGTATTTATTTTCAATAGTTGTCGGCTCGGTTGGCGCAGTGGCTAAGTCCTTGGCTTCTGCGCCGCGGGTCGCGGGTTCGATTCCCGCACGGGACAAATATTTGTATGGCCTGCAGATAGTTGTTCCGGGTCTGGGTGGTTTGTGCATGTGGAATTTATGTCTGTAAAACGTACCCACGACACAGGAGAAATCCTACTGTGGGGCATCGTTTTTTTTTAAATAACAAAAAAAAAAAATATTGTAAGGAATTGTTCGTCAATGTGTATTATTAACAGAAAGTGCTTACTATGAAAATTGTAGTAGGAAGCAATTTCTTAACTGTATAGAAATTTCGTGGCAACAAATCTCGCATTACAGCTAGAAGACAAAACAGGCAAGCCGCATTCTTAAGTGTTTTCCACTACCCAGACGCACTCGGCAGAAAATTGATATAAACCTCTTGTGGGGACCCGCTCCGTTTGCTTAGGTGACGATGCTGACGTGTTTGGTGCATTGTGCTCAAGCAAATTACATCCTTAAATCGTAAGCCTTAAAGTTGATATTAAACAGGACGGCTAAATAAACCGGAAAACTTATCTGCATCGTGTAGATCATACATTAATATTTAAAACAACGTGTAGTGTCAAACAACTCAAAGGAGATTGTTTAAATTCCATAAAAAGAAGCCCGCATACGTGGAGAATATACTCGAATGTTTTTGACTTGATTACTTTTCTAAATGTAATCAATAATGTTAACTTGTAAATAGCTTAATATATAAGTATAGTATCATACAATAAAGGGTTTAATCAATGGTCAGCGTACCTGTTTGAATCTCAGCCGAAACTAATATGTGACAACACATTAATTTTGAATTTGCGAGTTTTTGCACTATTGTAAATGTCCTGCGTCTTTGACATTAAAGGGGATCTTATCGCAAAAGCATATTCAGAAAGAACAAGACGAATAAGTGCTCATATGTATTTCCATTAATACGTTCAGCACTATACGAGTAATATATATATATATATAGCCCAAATAGTAGACACATTTTCGGTTATTTAACCAGAGCCGCCACGACAACCAAGAAAGTCATAATAAAAGAATCTCATGTACATCTAAGGAAACTAACTTTACGGATTTTATCGCGATTAAGGTTTTTTTTCTTTGGATAAAATGACGAAACGAGCTAAAACATTCACCTCATGGTAAGCGCAACGTCTGTACACAAATGCTGTGCCACCCAGAACACTTATGTGTGACACTACACTGCGCACGTCACCCTGAGAAATCACGTCTCGAGTCTCATATGCCCAGTGATTACACTATCTCTCAGTGGAATTTAAACTGAAACACAGTAATGTTTGCATACTACTGCTTCACGGCAGAATAACTGACCCTGCGGTGGTATCTACCTAGATGGATTCCTGTATAGGAATTCTATCACACCTACGGTCACGGAAGCACTGCGGAATTAGACATGTTGGTGTCATAGTTAAACCGTACTTGAGCTTTCTATGCTGCAATGTATAGAATTCACGTAAACATAAGAAATGATTATCTTATATAAATTAGAACATAAAAAAAATGTTCGCAGTCCTACTCATGTAACATGTATAGGGTTTTGAAAGTCTTAATATAACATTTATAACGAAGTAAGTTTCGTATAAATACCGAAGGATATATTTTATTGCAAGCGACTGTACGGAATGCCACAATTGAATTACTGGAAAATTGTGAGCGCTGGAAAGTAGAAATGTCCAAGTAACGAAGACAAATCAATGTTTCGATGACCTGACAGGCAAGACTCGGATGGACACCCTTCTAAGACGCGAGACAGAAAGCCATTAAGCCGGAATAGTGGTATTTATCTTTCCCTACCCTCCGTCTACCTTATAGGTGACTTGAATGTTTCACGTCAAAGGATAGATAGATTGTAATTAGTTTCATTTTGCTTCCCTGCATACACACACATCTTTTATTTGTGGTCTCTTGAGAATTAGTTTAGCACAGTTTGATGTTTGATTTAGTGATAAAATTAAAGTAACAGCCTATATATGTCACAGTTGGGCAGTCTATCTCTATCATGCTACTACAATGCGAGTTAACGGACTTCACATGTCACAGACATGCAGATTTCCTCTCGAAGATTTTCTTCGTCCCTGAACACGTGGTAATTCAGCACTTAAAAATTACAGTTTACGTATTTTGTGGTGCCGGCACCTGGGATTGAACCCAAACCACACCGAGTACCCTGTATGACATTTAATGCGAGCGCCCGTGGCAGTAGCTGCAACCATATATCTTATACGTTCTGCCCGACATGACTATAGTTTATAAAAAAAAATCCTGAAATTCACATTCTGTCTAGGTTCTTTTTTGATTTACCAGTTTTAAATGCTTCTGCATAATGAACATTATCGTCAAAAGTATGTTTATGTAAAAGTAAGTATGTATGTAGTATGTATGTTAAATCTTAGAATACTGTATAAAGATTACAAGGTTAACTTTATGATACTCGTATGAAAAAAATTCTTAATATAATTTTAGAATGGAATGGCTAATAACATTTCCAAAGATAAGTTACAAACCCGTTTCACAAATGTGACGATTACTACGGATTCCAAAATTAGTCACAAGCAATAATGCGAATGAAACACGCCCGCAGCAAAACACCACTAAATAACGCGCCCCAATTTTATAAGCATGACTCATGCTTACGAGTATATCGTTTGAAACGACCTTCAGTGTTATAAATGATGCCTTTTGCATAATATTGATTTTTCCACGAAAACGTTATTTTAAGTAATTTGGTTAATTTTAGGCTTCGTTGGTTACATAGGCTAGATATACTGGTGGTCAGACTCATACACAGAAATTTGTTTAGGTAGGCACCACCGCAGTGCCAGTTATTCTGCCATGAAATAGTAGTGAGTATTGTAAGCTGGTGTAATTACAGGGTATTTCAGATTTAAGAACTGACGTCTGATATTGACGAGCGCAGTGTTGTGTCACACTCATTTGCAATTCTGTGTTCTGGGTTCAACTATTATGGGCAGACGTTGCACTTTCCAGCATGTTTCTCGACACCTTGTTATATAAAAAAGTACTCGAAGTCATAAACATATGTCATATATGATTAGATGTCCGTCTGGCCGATTTTCGACCGCGGCGACAACTTCCAAATACTGTCGGAAGCTATCAACAGCGCAGGAGATATTATAATAGTGCTACGAGTATATGCGCAACCACAGAGGCACTCACTTGTCTAACAGATAGGTTGTACGGCTCATGTGATAAGTTCTAAAGTTAGGTTTTTCGTATAGCGAACTAACTACGAAGCGCTAAACAATCTCTGGCAGTGATTCGGCTATCACCAAAAATTACAAGACCAGACCAAAAACACAACACGCTTGTTAAAAACCGTTGAGAAGATCCAGAAGCTGTACGAACAGATGAAAAAATTACGCTGGTCATTATAATCATGCGTTACTTTGCGGAAGTCCATTATAATGAAGGCAAGGAAGTTAATTTGCTAAGCTCTGCAAGTTAAGTTAAGAAGAGCACCGACGTCTAGTCCACGATGACCACTTTATAATACGTGAGGTGAGACACGTGTCGTGGTCTCGTATATTATCTAGTGGCAGTGTTGTAGTGGTAAAGGGTGATCTGGTGGCGATTCCCGGTGGCGGTGTTAGTTTGCTTGTGCACGATACTCTGTGAGGGCGGTCGATGCTCTCTAAAAACTAGGTAATATACACCATTTTATAGGTATAAAAATATACAGCATTTTCTTTACTACTCTTCCATAACGGTCGTCCGGTTAAAGGTCTTCCGGAATAGTTTTTTTTATAAAAGTAAGGCAGATATAAGAGAATAAAATTCTTCGTAAATAGTCACTGTGACCAAGAATCATCTACAATTTCGATTGAGAATGAAGAAAAATGTGCGTTTCTGCCCCAAAGGAATAACATTTAATGAAGGTTTTTTTATTGGATAAAGTGATGAAACGAGCAAAACGTTCACCTGATGTTAAGTGCAACGTTTGCCCATAGCAAAGGCTGTGTCACCCGGAACACTTCTGTGTGACACCCCACTGCGCCCATCACCCTGGGACATCGGTTCTTAAGTCTCATATGCCCAGTGATTACGCTTGCTCACAGTGCCCTTCAAACCGAAACACAGTAATGTAATGTCTGCACACTACTGCTTCACGGCAGAATAACTGGCCCTGGGGTGGTACCTACCTAGACGGATTCCTGCATTATTATATTCCTACCATATGTGATTTCAGATCTGGTAGTGTATTTATAACAGTCAAGACAATTTAAGTTATAATTCATTTGATGTCCACTCAGCCTACGCAATACCGATCTGAGACTATCAAAGTCAAAGTAAAACTTTCTTTATTAAATGTAGGCTTGTTTAAAGCTCTTATGAACGGCAAAATCTACGATCAATATCGATACGAAAGCACCTTTCAAAAAAGCATTGACGGTGTATATTAACGCTAAATTTTGTGGTGACGTCATTTTTGTTAACCATCAAAGTTAGCCAATACCAAAAATAGCTATTTGACAGTTATTCGTTCAACACTTTCATAAGCGATTTTCACTTTAAAGTTAGGCAATAACCCCGCTGGACTCAAACAAGGATTTTATATTAGTTTCGGATATGGATAGATTTGAAGAACATAATTATGTTATGACTAATAGAAAGTTAAAGTAAAACAAATAAAACAAATGCTGAATTATTACGCAATAACACGTTTATTGTATAAAAATTACTTCGAAGAAGTTAAACATGCACTTATGAAAAACGCTCTGAAATATCCAAAGGGGCGAAATAATACCTGTAACGGCCTGTAAACGGATTTCGGTTTTAAAGACATGTACGTAAAGAATGAACGAAAATTCTATTCAACATAATACAAACGCATGCTCCAAAGTAAAATCAATTTAATCACATTTATAATTGATTACGAGTACTATAACTACCGTTTTGTTTTTTTTTACTGATGAGGGGGTGTAAGTACCTGATGGTAAGTCAACATCTACCGCCGCCCATGAACATCTACAATACCAAATAGTAAGTTATAAAGTTTAACTAGCTTTCGAAATACTTAGTTCATATTGCAAAATCCAATCTTTGTGGTGACCATTCAGCTGTATTATGAACCTGGACGTGACACATAGTGACGGATGAGCGAGATTTTTCTGCAATGATTCGTATTATGTGTAAATTTTTGAATCATAGCAGCATATGGTTAAAGGAAATAACTTCGACATTAATTTTACAAAAGTTCTTAGAAACTTTTGACCGGAAGCAATCATGACTAATTAGGTTTTTATTAAATTATTTAAAAATTTATACTCAGTTTATACTCTACTTAATCTTTTTTATGAATTAATACAAATAAATAAAATATTTAATTTCTCAGATAAGCTGGTTTCCTAACGAACGATTTTTTCTTTCGCCGCCGAGCGTATCGAGCTAGAATCGCAATTAACAATCTTATTGCTGCACTTGAACCCTGGTCTAATATTTCCGCGAACGCCCAGCCAGATGCTACAGCACTGCATCCGAAAACCATCAGTCAAAAAGCAAAAAACATTAAACATCAAATTTAATGTATAACTGTCGTAACCCGGTTGCTTCATCGTCTGCACTCAAAGTCTTCTTACATCCACTTGACCGGTGTTTATGAAGTAATAAATACCGTGAAAGTATGATAAAACTTTTAAATATTACCATAAATATCACTGCGAACGCTGGCGTCATGTTTTTACTCAGTGACGTCAAAGCAAAATTGACTTCGTTCGGCCCTAAGTAAACTTACAGTAACGAGAAATCAATTCACTCATATACGAAAGAACTATTCACTAAAAATCATAAAAACCACTCATAGTTATAATTAACGCATAAAACAAATGAAAATAAAGCAAAAGAGGATGATTACATAATACTAAAACAATATGAGAAATATGTGAATGCTTTGCTTATTGTTGATTATATCCTGCAAAATTAATATATGCCGATATTGATTATAATCATCATTTCAGCCAACCACAAGCCCATTACTGAACATGAGCCACTCCGGAATTCCCAAGGACCACTGCCCCAAACACTAACCAACAATCGATTAAGGTGTTATTATGTAAAAATAGTTTGAAATGTAAACTAATAAAATAAAATAATCAATATAACATTGGTGAACCATTATGATAATGTAAATATATATTAAATGACTGTGAACATTTTTAAAGAATACTAGCAACGCTATTAGAATTACTAACATTTCGGTCAACAACTAGTAAGGTTAAAAGGGATAGAAGATGGTCCACCACAATAGTCGTATGGCTGGCTCAATACTGCGGCATCATGCTTCGCAGTCCGATTCCTAAACCGATGGCGCGTCTAAGTCAACTTGTCGTACATAGTTGCGATTTTCGAAGTACCATTAAATATATTGTTATCGATATACAGCTAATAAGATTTCTAGAGAAATCATTTTTGGAAATATTATTTATTCTTTGCTCAAAGCTTCAAACTAACAAGTACAAAAATTCTGTACAAACGCCGGCTGCTTCAACCAGGCAGTCGCAATTAAAATGGCCGACAAAATGCGATCCTACCGGATCATTACCATTCAGTTCTTTCTAGTAAAATGTGGAGAGTCGTAACTGACGAATATTTTTTTTTTAATTTCGCACAAAAAAGTTGTTACTTGTGTTGACTGCACAGTAACTATGGATGAAGGAGACCCATCTTGTATGCAATGAATAATTTTTAAACAAACCTCACTTTTAAAAGTCAGAAAAATTACAACTCTATACGGGGCAATGAATTAAGAATAGCATGAAATTAATTTGTCGGCTTGGTTGGCACATTGGCTTCTGCGTTCGGGTCGCTATTTCGTTAAATTTATGTCTGAAAAACGCACTGACCTTACAGGAGAATATGGCGGCGTCACTGATAGGATTCTACCTTAGTAGTTACCACCGCAATGCCAGCTATTCTGACTGGTGTTTCGATTTGAAAGCAGCTAGTGTAATTAAAAGGCATATGAGACGTAAGAATCGACGCCTTACGTTGACGAGCGCAGTGCATTCCTTCACAGAATTTTGTAGTGGGCCCTTTTCCCACTACACTACAGAGTACTGTCATTGGCAGGCGGGGCACTAACCATCAGGTGAACCACTCGCTCTTGTCACTTACTTTCATAAATTTAAAATTAAACATATTTCGAACTACTGCTAGCAACTAATGATATTATAATTCATAGATACGTCATATTCCCAGAAGACAAGTAAAGAACGTTCCGAACGCACGACAACACAATACACATTCATGATCACGCGCTGTTTATCCTTATCACTCTCGTAGTAAACGGAGTAAGGTCGTCTCTTTCCTTGCGATTCTTGGCGACGTTTGAGAAGGCAACAATTGCGCCTTTTCTTAGCTTCACTTACGGAACAGAGGTAACGTGCAGATACGTTTTATTTTTAACAGAAATATTACGTCGTGGTCGAAATCGAACAATGCCATCATGTAGCATCTGTAGTGTAGTATGTCCTTCATCGTTAAACTATTTTCGAATTCGCGAATCTTAGCATATTCGCGGATCTTAACAAATTACCTTTCTTTCCTTTCTCAATCCTTAAAAGTATTTCATTAAATCAGAAAATTGAATTTTTGTCCTAATCAGCAGTCGCTGCACTCTAAGCTTTACATATTAGGCACTTCCCGTTATCCATCCGTAGTTTCGGCGTATTTGTGGTGCTACGTACCGTCTGCCGGCGGCTACTAGATTTATCTGGCATTTCCCATAGTCGACATTTACTACTTTCTCGACAAAAGAAATGGATCGATAGATTATTCTGCGACATAAATCTAAATTTGTAATTCTTAATAGAATAGAATAATTTTTATTCAATATAGATTATTTACATAATACTTATTGAACGTCGTTTTGTTAATCTACACTGGTTTGCATAAAATGCTGGGAAGAACCAGCGAGACACCAAGCGGGATATTATTTTCTTTTCAGTCATTTTAAAAATAATGTACAGTTACAGAAGTATTATTAAGGTGTATACATGGCTTGGCAGCGATCACCTCATTCCCAGGAGTTTTTATTATCCATGGATTCTTTAATATTATAATAAACCTTCTTAAAAAGTCATTGTTAAATAAAAAGTTTAAATTTTTTGATTGAAAGAGTTTGTGCACGAACGTGTAAAAACGTATAATTTATTTATAATAATAACAATTCTTCATTTTCGAACGTTACAGTAACAGACATGATCTTTGCTATGGCCCGCTTAGACATTTACGCACGGTTTTATTATCCTTGTTGATAACATACAAACACACATTCATTTATTGTAAATATTATTTATTCTTAATAATAATATAACATTATTATTTGTATGTATTTATTTATCAATGTTAATTTTGTGGGTATGTATATTGATTATTTATATTATTATATAATTAGTACTTATAAAATAAACTGGGGTGATAATATAAACACTACACATTAATAGTGTTTCATATTTTGATGTTCATATTTTTTTTACAAAAGTTGCACCTTCATTTCTCAAGTCTCCCAGGGTTGTGAGGTCCGGACACACATCTTTCGCTTCTTCTACTTTCATTGGCGTTTTCATACAAGCTCGTCGGTTGCGGGTACTTTTTACGTGACCCTGTCCAGCTAGCCCATTCACACTCGCCTCATAATTCTGTTTCGTCAATCTTCTTTCATCCATCCCCTCCGTGTCCAAACTATCTAAGCATCTCTTTCTCTATCTTTGTCAATACATCTTCTAACACACCACAACGTTCCTTTATCATGCTGTTCCTCACATTGTCCACCAAAGTTACTTCAGCTATACTTCTGAAAGCTTCTTCTGCCAGATCCAACATTCTTTGATAACATGCAACTCAAAAGCTTTGTTTCCTTTATTGACTAAACAACTTTTATCGTATTTCTGATATCAAAGATTTTATATTTCTGAAATTTAGGAAATTATTCGAAATATAAACTTAATGCTGAGACACATGTTTCTTTGGGAAAAATACCGTTATCAAAAAGAAACGTTGCCGCTACGAATTCTCCTCTGTCGTAGATAACAGAATTGACATGCACAAAGAACCAGACAAGAAACAACTATATATTACGTGAGGTAACCGAGCCCGCGATTGTAGCACCGACGTCAATTACTATGCCACTGCGCCAGTCGCATTGCTATTTTTCGTTTGTTCTATTCTTTGACCTAAATTAAAGGAAGGTATTTTTGTAGGCCATACAAATATTGGAATCATTCATTAAACAAACCCACGGCCTGTAGGACAGAAGTCCATTACTATGCCCCTGCGCCAACCGCGTCGTTAATTTTTTCCCCTTAATTCTGTACTGTGAGCTAAAATGAAATGAAACTCTTGAAAATAGCATACATACGTTTTTAACAAAAAAGAAAATAAGAATTTATACACAAAGGGAAGCATTACTGTTTGTTCTAAGAACTATTTTAATGTTGCTCCACATAATTCAGGGCACGTATCATCTTAAGTGGTCTAGTTTCTAAACGAGCGAATCTCTTAAATAGAAGATTTGATGCAACGGGAAAATAAGCTATACAACATAATGTTGCATGATAAACAAACAGATGAACATTTATATTCTTGTATAATTAATGGGTTAAAAACCTGTGATTGAGTACTTGAAATATTAGATCGGATATAGAAATGTAGTATCAACGACTGGTGGTAGGATTCCTATGTAGGATTTCAGTGATGTTTGTGCTGTTAGCCATTTAGGTTTTTACATCTTCATGGGATAGATGAGCCACACTTGTCGTTGGGTACTTTTGACTTGGACTTACCTTAAAACGACTTCGATCTGATCATGATACGATCGCTGATTTCGACCCTGTCCGGCTTGCCCATTCACACTCGTCCCATAAATTTATTTCGTAAATTTTTTCATCCATCCTCTCTTCGTGTCTAAACTATCTAAGCATCCCTTTCCCTAATTTTGTTAAAACATCTACCACACCACAACATTCCTTTATTACACTGTTCCTCACTTTGTCCAACAAATACCTATGTATGTACCATGCACCTATGTAGGCAGATTTCTGCATAGGAATCCATACACAAGATACACCTGCATTTCAAGGCGCTTCTCACCGCCCAGAGCTACACCGACACAACTCGACAGTCCGAACGGAGGTCCGAAACTCCCTCGGAGTGTCGATTGATGATTCTGATGGTCTGTCTATTTTAGATTTGACATTTTACTGGTAGTACAATTCCTTTGCAGGAATCCGTCTAGGTGAAGCAGTAATGTCACGGACGGGCGGGAGGGGTCGGACTCGCCGTGTGATTCCACACAGAAATGTTCTGGGTGACACAGCATTGAACGTTTTGCTCGTCTTGTCACTTTCTCCCTCTCTCTCTCAAAAAAAGACATTTTTCGGGATGGTACTTCCGTCTCTTGGAAACCATGAGATATTCCAGGCATTTAATCATTATTTTGCCACCACCTGCAATTCTTTACGATTTGGCAATAAGATTGTAAAGAAGCAATACATAATATCGATCTCGAATGTGACTTCAATTGTAGAGGCATTTGCGATGTTAAAAAGTATAGGCTTTTGAACTTAAATTAGGTCAGCCAAGTGGTTAGGGCTTAACGATTATATTACAAAGACTTTAGAAGAAGGGTTATATTATGTTATTAATATTAAAGAATAAATGGATGATGTTGATCCCTGGAAATCAGGTATATTATTGTATTTTAAAACTATTTAAAATGACGGCAAAGGAAAAAGGTAGCTGGTTCTTTCCAGCACATAGGCATTTTTAGGATAGTAGTTTAGTTTAAAAAAATTACTTTCAATTAGTATTATATAAATAATCTTTATTAAAACAATATTGTATTCTGTTCTACTGCACTAAAATAATAATATTTCACCTAAGTTCTAATATATAATATTAATGAGTAGTAAAATTAGTATTATAGTATAGTATAGTAGTAGTATTAGTATTATTTATAGTATTTGGTACTGTTGTAATAATATTAGTAGTAGTAGAAAGCAAGTGATTGTTTGATACCAATACTAGTAGTATGTTTTTTTTTAGTAGACCTACCTAAAGTACCACCGCAGGTCTTCAAGACACTGTAAACTCATTTTGCGTAAGTCGGAACAAAAATAATAATTAATACCCCGGATTAACTATGACATCAGGACGTCGGTTATAAACAACAAGCTGATGCCCACGACTTATTACGCGTGAATGCAGGTTTTTTAAATATTTCGTGAGAACTATTTGATTTTCCGGGATGAAAAGTATCCTATGTTCTCTAGGACGCAAGCTATCTCCGTGCCAAATTTCAATCGATCAAGATTGGTTTGAATAGTTGAACCGTGAAAAGGTAACAAACAAACAGGGGGGCAGATAGAGTTACTTTCGCATTTATAATATTAGTATGGATTAGTTTTTTAAATTTATAATATTTGAGTAAATATAAGAAATCATAACATACTTATTTTCAGATATTTTTGGTTGTCACAATTTAATACATACAATTTTTTAATACTTGAACATACAATAAAAGCCACAGTATGAGTTATGTTGCGAGGTAAGCTATTTTACTTTTGGTAGACCTGACGAAACAATCTTCGGGGGTACATTCATCCGCAATTATTGCCCTGCCATTTAATCTTCCACGTATTCCTGTTAAAATACGATCGCGTGCGAATACACCATTCATCTATGGTATCCTTGCACTTGCACTGTAAGGGCCACCGCCAAGAAACTGCAAGTTAATCATCGTATATGAGAGCAATGCGTCATCAGAATTCTCAAGTGAGTTGTCGGAAAAAATCATTACGTGGATGAAAAGATGCGATATTTTCGATAGTTAACAGATTTCGTTTACCTTGATGTAATCCATTACAAGAAATGCCACAACACGTCAAGATCCGCATTGCGAGATCGTTAATCGTCCACGGAAACGTTATGTTGTTCGCATAGCGACTACTAATACGATTAGTCAAAATATGTTTCAACAATTTTTTTGTACTACAATCCGATACCCTTTTATCTTCCGCTGATCGCCCAGAGACATCAGTGAATACACGAGCTAAATCAAAACACAGTAATATTTACACACTACTGCTTGACGGTAGAATAACTGTCACAAGTAATTGCACAAGTCGACGGATATCTGGATAGGAATCCTACCACCACTAAAATTATCTGGTTGTGATAAAGAAAACTCGTGTTAATAATCCACTGATGGACAGATTTCTCGCTAGAAGGAATTCCCGTAATCACCACATTTGGCAAATGAATTGGCGATCGAAGTACCAGACACTTCGCACTGCGGCCCGTCTGTGTATGTTTGTAGAGCATTTTTCAAGGTAGGTAATAATCCACCCGTCGGAAGCCATTCTCTATACGTATTCCTAAGTCGAGTCCACGGGATGATATTATAGAGGGTGGCAAATTTTCTTAAAACACCTACACGTCACGTAATCTAGTACTGTAGTCTTATTATAATTTACGTTCAAGTCATTAATTACAAAAATGCTATTCAATGTAACTCAGATGGGTATAATACTAAAGTTTTAGTCCACATGACCTCATTTTTATTTAATATTTTTAATGGAAGTAAGTGAGGAGACGAGCACATCGTTCACCTGAGGGTAAGCCACGCCTGGCCATAACGTACAACTTCTACTGCCGCCAGCGGTTTTTGCAGGCCGATACGACTTAGGGACCTTCAAGAAAAAGCATTTCTTTCGAGAAAGGCTCTTCGGAGAAAGGCCGGCAACTCATTCGAAATTCTTCATTGACCTTTAAACCGAAACACAGTTATTTTTGCTCACCACTGCTCGCCGACATAATAACTGGCACTGCGCTGGTAACTATTTTCGTACTCGTAGATTCCTGCATAGAAATCCTGCAAATTCTGAAAATGTAGCAGCGTACTTTTTGTATGTAGTCCGTGAGTCCGTAGCTTTGTGAGAGAATCACTGGGTATATGAGAACTAAGAACTGACGTCTCTGGGTGACGGGCTCAGTGTGGTGTCACACAGAAATGTTTTGGGTGATACAGTATTTGTTATGGGCAGACGTTGCACTTACCATCAGGTGAACTTTTTGCTCGGTTCGTGACTTTATCCAATAAAACAAAGACCGCAACGCTACTGTTGTGCGGACTGGTTTCATGTGTCGTCGAAATATTTTTTATTTCTCAAACAAGGTATCCTCGCGATTCAACGCCGAGCACGTCATAAATCAACACTATAAATTGCAATCATTTTTTTGTTACAGTCTAAACACGGTAAGCAAGAACGGTTAAAGGTAAATATTTTCAAATTTACGAATTTGACTAGTTAATAAACAAACTTCTCAATTTAAGTAGTTAGAAAAGTAAAGACATATAATATTGTACAATGTAATCTAGGCAAGGTTTACGTGACCAAGTAAAAGTTTCCGGACGTCCGACTGACATAAATGAACCACGGCGTTTTATTTCTACTTAACATTTATGCTATAAAAGAATTTAGCTTTTTTTGACCACACGACGTTATTATTTTACAACATAGACTTTATTATCTTACCACGTAGACCTTTTACGATAACTGCCAGTTTCAATCGTTTCTCCTCAAATACTAGATTGACCAACACTTAATTCTAAAACTGCGTCTCCTCAGACGACTACTTCACCCATACGTTTTGTCTGTGATCTCCTATATTCGACGATTCACTCTTCTTTCATAATTCATAATATACTAAGTACAATAGAAAGTCCGCTTATAGTCAGTAGTGACCAATAAATGATCTAAACAGCTTTTTTATAAATATTCCGGTATTAAATTCATTCATTCACTTATAGATAAGTTATTTGAAAGATGATAGATTAAGTTATTAAATTTTAGTTCTCACTAAAATGTCAAATTTCGGTTTTTTATCATTCCATATAATTTATTCTGGCAGTAAAACGAACTTGTATATTATTTTTTGATAAATATCTAATAAAAAAAAGGTTTTTCAGGTAAAAAGAGTCGTTAGAGTATTTAAAAATTGTGTCCTATAAACGTATCAAATAATTTTAATCTTTAAAAAGGCAACGTATGCAGCATTTGGCCTTCGTAATTATTCCTACTCTTTTATGCAATAAAATTACAATTCTAAACATGTTCGTGGTGTGCGCATAATATTTCATACGTCGAGCGGACGTAACATTGAAGAGTTTTCCAGAGTAACGACGCGTAACAACTGACTCATATAGCATTGAGTACAGACCATAAACTTTAGATACCGATATTTTAAAAATATTCCCTTAAAACATCGAGCTAACGAGGACATTTACATTCATTACAGCTTCATGGCATTTGAGACTTAAGAACCGAAGGCGCATGGTGACAAGCGATGCTGAAAAATACTTCTGTATAACACCCCAATTGTTCTGAGCTGGCGGGCACTTACCATCAGGTGAACGAGTTGCTCATCTCATCACTTACTAAAAAAATTATATTCACCACAGACGATAAGCCATCTTATGTTTGCTACCAGATTTCGTGTACTACACAAGATATTCTCGAGTGCTGTAAATAACGAAGCCTATAGCGGCACTAGACAACAAGTTTCCGATTCTGTGTTAGAAATTATTCAAAAAAAAGTTGTTGTTCCTTGTTGAAGTTCCGCTATAATTTAGCGAACCAGTCTAATATTTTCAGTTCGCTTTTTCAAATAATTGTCCGCTCGTCACTCTTAACTTATAAATATTTACTTAACCTTGAACTCTCCTTTTGGAATTTTACAGAAAAAGTAATAAAACAGACATGTTTGTATTTAGTGCAAATAGTATTACGAGTATATTATGAAATTATCGTTTAATAATTACTGGTGGTCGGATTCCTATGCAGGAATTCGTCTAGGTAGGTACCACCGAAAGGCCAGTTACTTTGTCGTGAAGCAGTAGTGTCCAAATCTCACTGTGTTTCGGTCTGAAAGGCACTGAGAGCTAGTGTAATCACTAGGCATAGTGACTTGCGACGAAGAACTGATGTCGCAGAGGGACGGGTGTAGTGTGGTGCCACACGATGCACCACCAGGTTAACGTTTTGCTCGCCACTTTCATCTTTAATAAAAAATATTTATACGAGTAGATACACTCATACATTGACGCCCTTTTTCCTATATAAGGTGTAGGCAGAGAGCCACATAACCCACTTTTCGTCTTCGCGGGAACCGAAACGTGATGGGTGGCGAACACATTTTGGTACGAGTCCAAAAATTCTTACTCCCCTGTTATCATTTGTAAAGAATATTTTATGATTACCGTGCGGTGGTAGCGTTAAAAATCTGCGACCCCATTTCATCACGTGTGTGTCGTAAAAGTCGACTATCAAACACACGCATCAAAAAGGTTTTCTAGGTTGGCTAGGTTTTCTTAATATAGTGGTTCTGGTTGTTTGTCCTAACCGACTCAGAAACTTCGGACTGCCAACGGTGCCATTTGCTACTTTAAAAAGATATACTGGTGGTAGGATTCCTATGCAGGAATCTGTCTACGTAGGTACGACCCCAGGGCCAGTTATTCTACAGTGAACCAGTAGTGTGCAAACGTTACTGTGTTTCGGTTTGAAGGGCACTATGAGCTAGTGAAATCAATGTTCTGGGTGCACTTTCTTCTTTCTTACTTAAAACTAATGCTGTGGCATTAGTTTTAAGTAAGAAAGAAGAAAGTGGAGCCGGTTCTGGGTGTCCATTATTTCTCTAAAACACTTTTTCATTTAAAAATAGATTCTTTAATATCTCATTATATTCAAAATTTAAACGTTGCGCATTGTAACTTTTCTCCCCGCTAAGGATCTCCAATCGCGGTGAACATTTTAATCTATGCTCCCTCTTAGGAAGCTCGTAATATCTCAACGTACTTAAGTAAATTACTTGCATAAATCATATTTAAACGTGACGAACGCCAGCGTTTCCCTCAGAGCCACCCAGAATGATCTATTAACAACTCTAAAGTGAACGTGATTAAGAACAATATTACTTAAAAACTTGTTTTTAACACGATTCTTCTTTATCAAGGTTTTAATATGGTCGACTTTTACAAAGAAGTGATGAAAGAAAGGATGTCTATAAGCAATATACTCCGTGTGGCCAAAGGTCACGGTACTTGCCTTCTACGCCACAGGTTCGAATCCCAACCGGAGACAACATTTGTGTAAAAACTCAAATCGTTGGTTTACGGTATATTAATTATGTTTGGTTTAGGTTGGTGGTAGTGCAGGGGACGAGCGTTCCGTTTAAATTTCCCAGAATGCGAGTGACCTTTGTTCGATCCAAGGTCAGCACTGTGAATCTACTAGTACGTACTGAAAGAACCATGTACTTATTTGGGCTATGGCGAGTTCCATGATGAATTGTACTCGTATATCAATGGATAGTTTTTTAGGAGTATATTCTTGGAAAATATTCATATTGCCATTTGTGATGGGCTTACGGTTACACAGACTGTTAAAAACTACGCTTATACAAGGAAAGGTGCATCATCAGAACTACTAAATATTATAAATATTTGCTCGATATCTGATGATGGTTGACTGGGCTGTCTACATGCTACGTGGACGCAGCTTACGGCAGAACACCATTTTTACAAGTGCAATAATGTGCTTTTCCATATACGTAATATTTTGACTTATCATCCGCCGTTCGCATGTATTCCCCTCCAGAATGGACACCAGCGGCACCAGAATACATCAAAACATTTAATCTCCTCAACGTCAAGGGGCTTAGCCGTTCAAAGATAAACTTTGACCGTTACCACCGTCAACAGTCGAAGTTCCTTGAACGCAAGAAGATTAATTGAGTCCTAAAAATTAATGGCGATATCAACAGTACACATTTTTATTAATTTGTATTATAGTAGAAATACATTGGAAACTCCAGTACAACATATTTTAACATTTTGCTGGACTAGGAACGCCTACAGAATATTTACATAAAAACGATATATCTTGATTACATGGGTGGTATACTATATAACAGTACATGTGTTATGCCGGGACTCACTATGGCCATGGAGCTATTGTAAAATATATTTTGTTAATAAATATTAACAATTTTTTTTAAAAATATGGATTACATATCAATTAGATAATATTAAAAAGTAATTAAAAAAAGACACAGACACAGAGAAACACTAAAACAAACAATATTTTTATAAAATACATTTTTTTTTAGAGCCGTGGTAGCTTAGAGGCTAGGCGCACGCTTTAAATTTCATAGTACGCGAGTGACCTGGGTTCGATTCCCGGTGCCGGCACCACTAAAATTGTTAATTGCAAGCGAAGAAAACCTGCATGTCTGAGAAATAAAATATATTTCGAAGACATGTGCAGTCCGCCAACCCGCATTGGAGCAGCGTGGCGGATTCTTCCTAGCTCAAAAAACCCTCTCAGAAATGAGAGGAGGCCTGTGCTCAGCAGTGGGACATTTATAGGCTGATACCTTTCTTTTTATCATTTAGCCATATATTTAAAAAACTTGCATGCATGCTATAGAAACATTTATATACGAGGAACTCTTTTAATTGACTAAAAAATGGAGTTTTTTTAAGTTTTCTAAATTTTCGTAAATTATTGTTTGTCCGTCTCCATGTCGGGATATCTCTGTGCCGAATTTCGTCAATCGGTTCAACGGTTGACCCGTGAAAAGGTAACAAACAGACAGAGGGACAGAGAGAGTTACTTTCGCATTTAAAATATTAGTACGGATCTAGTAGAAATGTGATGATTTCTATGGTGGTATTGATGATATTTGTAATGTGTATTTAAAGTAAAACAAAAAGTTAAGTGACGGGTCGTCTACTACTTTGTATTTTAAAACAGCTAAAAAGCACCAGAAATAGTTATACTTTTACATACATAGTCACGCCAATTTCTATATAAGAGGTAGGCAGAGGCCACTCACGTAGCCAACTTATCGCCCTCGCGGGAAACGAGACGTGACGGGTAGTTAACCACGACCATTATACTTTTAAGTAGGCATATTAAATATTTTTTTATTACGAGAACGAATTATTGTCTAAATCATTTATCATTATGTCGAATTTAACCATCGGATCTATTAATGGATACCTCTTTGCATCGCCATTCACAAAATCAATTGTTTTAAGAGGTATGTGTTTAAGATTTAACACAAATCATTGATACTTAATTTTTAACTTATAGTTATGTTAATCTTTGAAATCTGTAAAGCGCCTTTGATTTTTCTTAATGCAAAAATCGATCATAGAGATTATTACGTTCAGTTTTTGCATTGACAATGTACCTTATGTACAAAAGAAGTGATCTTTACTAAAAAAGTCCCTATAGGCCATAGGCTCAAAAACACAGGAAGAATTCAGAATTAAATATTTTAAAACATCTTCTTTTTTTGTAAAAACCCGTTGCGTCAAACTAGGATTTATACTGTAATATAAGTACGTTGACAATCATATTTTAATATGTGTATACATATATATATATATATATATATACATATATATATATATATATATATATATATATATATATACATATATATATATATATATATATACATATATATATATGATATATATATTTTTTTTATATTAAAGAACATTTGTATATGCATTTAAAATTTTAACGCGGAATCGCTAATTTCCGAACCCCTCCGCTTCCTGAGCCGCTAAAATAAAATAACCATTCTATTCTCAAATGGTAAACTTGTTCGACACGATGCAAGCTGCTTCTTCCCACAGGGAAGTTCATAAAACATTTCAGCCGAAGATTTATACCCACCCTTATCAGAAAATACGTGTGTACTCTCCATTAAGATTAGATATTCATGTTGCACACCTGATACTTTAAGGGATTTTGACAATAAAAATGAAAATTGTAGGTAGTGTACCATAAAATTTAAAAAAAATCTTTGGCGTTGAAAAGTAAAACGTCTAGATTTCTATAGGCAACACAAAAGACAAAAAATAACGGAATTATCGACTAAAAATTCGTATATATATATACATAAACGATTTACTACTGACACATCATGATATCTCCGAAACTACAAGACCTATATAGACCTTTTCCGATATAGACACCCATACGAATATTTACTATTAAATGTGTAAACGGGTTAGTGCGGTTTTTATGTATACACACTTTAAAATGACAATAACTTCCGTGAAAAGCCGGAGCGGATCAGCTAATTATTGCTATGAAGCTCAAAATGTGACAGTTAACATCACCAGAATAAATGATACATTTGAGGATTCAATAGTACCCAGTATGTGTGTAGGAGCTCATAACCATCATTATCAGCTTGTTAATAGCCCGCAGGTGGAAATATACCCCTGTACCAGATGCTTCACATTTCAGACAGCCACCAGTCTATGTATTTTCGGCTTGGCGTCTCTTGCTTTGGCATATATTGAAATGGTCCTAAGTCGTACCGGTCCGGAAATATCGCTGGCGGCAGCTAGTTCCACAGAGTGGTTGTGCGTGGCAGAAATTTCCGCGAAAAGCGCTCAGAGGTGGAATGCATACCATAAACATTGTGTGGATGGAAGTTTGTGCTGTGCCGCGACCTACGATGACGAAAAACAGCAGCTGGAATAATTCCGAACAATTGCTCGGAACACTTCTGGTAGTAAATGCGATAAAAATGCAAAGAGACGCAACGTCTCTTCGCAGGGCCAGTGGATCGATTTGATCGGAAAGAACCTGGTCATTGACCATTCGAGCCGCTCTTTGCTGTATGAGGTAAAATGGGAGCTGGCAATGGGGTGCCCCCGCCCAGAGATGGGAACAGTTCGCAATATGTGGCCGAACTTGCGCCTTCTACAGTTGCAAGCGGTGGGCCGGCATGAAATACTGTCCCGCTCTACTGAGCACGCCGAGCTTTTTTGAATCCAACTAGGCTTTAAATTCAAAATGACCACGGAACCTCAACGTTACTCGATATGTCACCGCCAAGGATTCCAACTAGCTGAGGCAACAAGGGAAGTTCTCTCAAAACGAGCATCATCCCGAAATATGTCGATATTTTGATTTTTTCCAAACATTTTTACTTACTCGTGTATTACATCTCATTGCGACGTTTCTTATGTCATCGTATTACTTAATTCTATAAAAAATATTAATAATTCTGACTGCATAGCAATATTATTGTTTATTTAAATTCCCGCGACTTCGTCCGCGTGCATATAAGTTTTTTAATCTTCTGGAATAAAAAGTATTCTATGTCCGTTTCCAGGATGCAAACTTTGTGCCAAATTTAGTCAAGATTGGTTCAACGGTTGTGCCGTGAAAAAGTAACAAACAGATAGAGGGACAGAGAGAGTTACTTTCGCATTAATTATATTAGTATGGATGGTCCTGAAGCTAATCGCTGTCGACGGCTATTAATGTTGCTCGCGTTGGATACAGCTGCGAAGAAAATGCGTTAAAAAATTCTAAGCGTTTGCATAAACAATTTTTCTTATATGGACTATTTATGCTAAAGAAATAACGTTATCTAAATAGTAACAATAACTCGAGTTCACAACACAAATAGCACTGCACTACTTGCAGGCCCACTTATTGCAAAATCCTCCCTTTAACAACATACATAAGCATATAAGCTATGCTCTATTTATACTAAGAAACCTATTCTACAATGAAGGTCAAAGACAGATCATCTATAAATAGAAAAACTGCATACGGTGTAAGAGAAGCCGCAGTGTTTTGCAGATGTTTCTTTTGTGTTACATGACTATGCTGAGAAAAAAGTTCTTTTGTTTAGAATTTTTCACCACAAAAGTATAAAAATTTGTTTAAGTACAAACAGAAAGTTTCTACGTAATAATTTAATTAGTCAATAAATATTTCACTGCTGTTAGTATTTTTTGCAGGAATCTATCTACGTAGGTGTCAGTTATCCTGCTGAAGCTGTAAAACCCAAAAAGGCTAACAGCAATTACATCACCGAAATTATATTATCCTGCCGTCAAGTAGTAGTATGCAAACATTACTGTGTTTTATTGTCAGATAGGTTGTGTAAGCTAGTGTAACTAATGGTAAAAGATACGGGACATTCTGAGTAGCAAAGCATTTTAGCATATTTTGACATAAGCAGTGTGAATTTTCACACTATCCTCACAAACAGTTCAAAATTACCATTGAAACAGAGATAGTAGTAAACAAAAAACCGAGTGTTCCCATTATTGACTTTATTGAAATGAAACTTCTTTGGGCGCTTTGAGAGCAAAATGAAACGTTTCTGACGCAAAAAGCACAACTAGTTTATTTTTAATTTTGATAAATTTTTAAACAATTATGACGTTTCTTTCTCTGAAGTGTATTGACTGTGTAGTTCGAAAGAAAGAAAGAAAGAAAGAAAGAAAATTTTTTTATTCAATACTACAACACAACATACAAAAAATAAGTAAACAAAAAATACGACGTATTACATTGTCAGACGTACGTTGGGTTGTTGTCGCGCTCTTTTTTTTATCTATTCCAAGAATTATCCACGCGAATTTTATTTTTCTTTCGACTTTTCGGTATCAGTCATTATACGATGTTAGGTAACATTTCAAATACTGCCTAGTTTATTATAGTCTATTTGTTCATTTTTCTATCTAATAAGCTACAACGTTTTCTTTATATCCTATACCAATCAATCAATCATACTTTAGGACGATTTAAAATAAAACGAAACACACTAGGATTTCTCCTACATCGTCTACGTTTTCCAGACATAAATTTCACACGCACAACATAAACAGACCCGAAAACCAACGATTTGTGTTTTGTACGACTATTGGCTTCTGCCTGGATTCTAACCTGGCACTCGCGGCTTCAGGTAGTCCACGCCGTTATCAAATAAGATTTAAAGATATAATTGATGGTAGATTAAATAAATGTTTTTCCGTGCAGGAAACAAACCTGCGTGATGTAGCGCAGTAGCAAATCGCTTAGCCAATGCTCAAACAGAGCCGTTGTGGTTGAAGGAAAATGTAGTCGTTGTTGAAGGAAAATGTGTTGTTGTCTCTGGTGGTAGGATTCTATTGCTATCTATCTGCTGTCTATCTATCTACTGCTTCAAGGCAGAATAACTGGCACTGTGGTTGTACCTACCTAGACGGATTCCTGCATAGGAATCTTACCACCAGAGTATTGTAGTAGTATGCAGTTTAGTAACATCATAGGAAGACCTATGAGATCGGACGTAGGCTAGGATGCAGTGTCAGAGATACGGGATAATCACATCACAACGAAAACCAACAATTGCCAGACCAAAGGCTTACTACAGAAGTGACCAATACTTGGATCACAGAGACGAATGAAAATAAACAACGTCTGCACTAGAGACTGGCCGTTATTTACTGCAAATTACAGTATTAGAATTTATTGCGAAAAAACAAACTTAAGAATCCACAGTTCTTCTATTTAGAGATATAACTGTGCGAACCAGTGCAGATCTTTGTTTATTTTTAGTTACAGTCCCGTACGTTAAGTACTACAGCGACTCGCATAACAAATAAAGAATACTGAGTCGAAGAAACGAAGGAGAAGTGAAAATAAAACCTTAGGGTGTAGACGTATATTAACCTATAACTTATTGTAAAACATTATTACATCCTGATGCACTCAAATAATAGACATAAAACATGGACATTTCGACGAAATAACGCCACGTCCGCACCCCCGGAGTGACCTCACGCGCCGTCCGCCATAAATATCTCGTTACACCCGCTGGACCCAGTGTAACGCAAGAAATACGTGCCGTTCTTTTTTGTAGATTGTCGATCCATAAAAAATGCTATTGAGGTGACGACAACATGGAAACTGTAAACAATATCGCGTATAAGTGTAAAGAAATAAAAAGAATAAGTAATAATAGCCTACTCCTTTCTAAAGACCGGCAATTGCGGATGGTCATGGGCGGCGATGATCACTTACCAGCAGGTGAGTCGCTTGCTCGACTGTCCCTAATTCTACATATAAAGATAACCATTTTTTAAAATCTTATTGTAATTCTCAAATCTTCATTTTGTGTACGGGAATTTGCTTTGAAAATAAAAGTACGTCTCAAACAACCGGACCGCCCAATTCGTAACAACCAGTCCATCTGCCTGTTTGTTACTCTCTCAACCGGTTCAACCGCTGAACTAATCTTGACGACATTTTGCACAGAGATAACTTGCATCCTGGAGACGGACACAGGATACTTTTACCCTGGAAAATCAAATAGTTCCCACGGGATATTTAAAAAACTAATATCCATGCGGACGAAGTCGCGGGCATCGGCAATAAAACCAACATTGTTTAAGTATATTAACATTATGATTTAATTCATGTGTTTCTCTGACTTCAAATGCATCTATTTGCAGTTTTGTACTACACAATGAATTCAGTAATTAAATAATTTATAATTAATTTAAGTATATTAGTCTGAGTATCAGTATTTAAGAGAAACTGTTAGTTTACTAATTTTTTTACTACTGAAGCATCGAGTAAATATTTTATATCTTTATGCTCTGACCACTAATTGAAAGCTAGTTTCTAAGTTTGTTTGTAATATCCAATATAGACCATAGGTGGCCAAAACAAACCATTATTCGTTTATAGGTATAAACCAATACAGACTGTTCAGTCAGTGCCCAATTCCACGCAAAAAATATTAAGTCAACATTTTCCATATATCAACTCTTCAAATATCAAACATTATTATTATTATACATTCTTTATTACAAACTTTATACATAATCAGACAACTATTAGATGGACAGGATCTCAAGGAGGATGAAAAAGTCGCGAGGGTCGGCATGGAAATCAAATAAATATAATAGATTGCATAAAGAATAAAACACATACATTGTTTTTATTTTTAATAATAAACCAGCATCCTGTACGGTGGTAGCAAAATCTACAACTTCGTACTTAAAAAAATTCCTGACTTCAGCTGGATCGCGGAATGATAATGATAATGAATAAACAGTCGCTTCAGATTTTATTATCAATTTTTACTTGTGGTACCTATTCAACAATCCGTCTAGGTAGGTACCATTCCAATGCCAGTTATTCATCCACGAAGCAGAAGTGAGCAAACATAACAATGCTTCGGTCTGAGGGTCTGTTTCAGCTCGTGTTATTACTGGGCATATGAGACTTAATAACGCTTATGTGCCTCAGGGTGACGAATGCATTATGGTGCCACCCATAAATGACCTAGGTGACACAACATTTATGGGCATTACTTGTCATGTGAGACTTAACAACTGATGCCTCAGGGTGACGAACGCAATATGGTGCTACCCATAAATGACCTAGGTGACACTAAATTTATGGGCATTACTTGTCATGTGAGACTTATCAACTGATGCCTCAGGGTGACGAACGCAAAATGGTGCCACCCATAAATGACCTAGGTGACACTACATTTATGGGCATTACTTGTCATGTGAGACTTAACAACTGATGCCTCAGGGTGACGATCGCAATATGGTGCCACCCATAAATGACTTAGGTGACACTACATTTATGGGCATTAGTTGTCATGTGAGACTTAACAACTGGTGCCTCAGGGTGACGAACGCAATATGGTGCCACGCATAAATGACCTAGGTGACACTACATTTATGGGCATTACTTGTCATGTGAGACTTAACAACTGATGCCTCAGGGTGACGAACGCAATATGGTGCCACCAATAAATGACCTAGGTGACACTACATTTATGGGCATTACTTGGCATGTGAGACTTAACAACTGATGCCTCAGGGTGACGAACGCAATATGGAGCCACCCATAAATGACCTAGGTGACACTACATTTACGGGCATTACTTGTCATGTGAGACTTAACAACTGATGCCTCAGGGTGACGAACGCAATATGGTGCCACCCATAAATGACCTAGGTGACACTACATTTATGGGCATTACTTGCCATGTGAGACTTAACAACTGATGCCTCAGGGTGACGAACGCAATATGGTGCCACGCATAAATGACCTAGGTGACACTACATTTATGGGCATTATTTGTCATGTGAGACTTAACAACTGATGCCTCAGGGTGACGATCGCAATATGGTGCCACCCATAAATGACTTAGGTGACACTACATTTATGGGCATTACTTGTCATGTGAGACTTAACAACTGGTGCCTCAGGGTGACGAACGCAATATGGTGCCACGCATAAATGACCTAGGTGACACTACATTTATGGGCATTACTTGTCATGTGAGACTTAACAACTGATGCCTCAGGGTGACGAACGCAATATGGTGCCACCCATAAATGACCTAGGTGACACTACATTTATGGGCATTACTTGGCATGTGAGACTTAACAACTGATGCCTCAGGGTGACGAACGCAATATGGAGCCACCCATAAATGACCTAGGTGACACTACATTTACGGGCATTACTTGTCATGTGAGACTTAACAACTGATGCCTCAGGGTGACGAACGCAATATGGTGCCACCCATAAATGACCTAGGTGACACTACATTTATGGGCATTACTTGTCAAGTGAGACTTAACAACTGATGCCTCAGGGTGACGAACGCAATATGGTGCCACCCATAAATGACCTAGGTGACACAACATTTATGGGCATTACTTGTCATGTGAGACTTAACAACTGATGCCTCAGGGTGACGAACGCAATATGGTGCCACCCATAAATGACCTAGGTGACACAACATTTATGGGCATTACTTGTCATGTGAGACTTAACAACTGATGCCTCAGGGTAACGAACGCAATCGATTCTCGAACGAATTCGACCTTGGAATTTTGCTCTCAACGCGCATAAAGAAGTTTAACTTCAAAAATAGTTAGATATAATTAGGTGGTAGGATTCCTATGCAAGAATCCATCTAGGTAGGTACCACCCCAGGGCCAGTTATTCTGCCGTGAAGCATTAGTGTGCAAACATTACTGTGTTTCGGTTTGAAGGGCACTGTGAGCTAGCGTAATCACTGGGCATATGAGACTTAAGAACTGATGTCTCAGGGTGTCGGGCGCAGTGTGGTGTCACACAGTAATTTTCTGGGTGACACAGCATTTGTTATGGGCAGACGTTGCACTTACCATCAGTTGAACGTTTTGCTAGTTCTGTCACTTTTATGAAAAAAAAAAGATTGAAAGGCGTAAGGCGTACTACCACTCCATCTCATCCAATGGATCTCGTAAACAAAACAACATTACGTATACAAAATTTTATCATAAATAATGAACGTAGGTGAAATTCGGCGCACCATGAAATAGCGTGTAATTTGTACCAGATTTATTATCCCCTTTTCATCACAGACGTTGACTGGTGTACCACGTAATTGTTGGACAGGGCGCTAAATTGTTATGAGCACATCCGTCCGTAATCCTTATCATATTGCCAGTTAATCTTTGACAAAACCGTGTAATGAGGTCAGATATTCGAGAATATTTGTTGTATAACGGGTTCGCATCTCATTCGATGATGGATTAAGCGTATGATGGCAATATTCATCAAAATAAAACCAGATGAGCAAAACATTTTATTTTGTACTAGCTCTGCCCCGCGGTTTCACCCGCCGTTTAATTTGAAATAAATCGCTGTAAGGGTCGTAGCGTGTTGTTATATAGCTTACATACAGCCTTCATCGATAAAATAATTTTTCAATTCAAAGTAAAGTAGTTCCTGAGATTAGCTCGTTTAACCAAACAAACTCTTAAGCTTTATAACATTAGTGTAGATAAAAGATTTTTAGCCAATATGTGTCTGGCAGAGTAGAGTAGCACTTACCTTATTCCTACCGAAGGTGTTGTAAGAGGCGACTAAGGTATTGTACGGGCAGCCTTTATTCGTGCAGAATAACACCATAATATGCAATGCTGTCACTATCTCTCGTCTCGTCAACCCGTCCAGCCTTGATGAATACTGAAGATAAAGCTGCCTCTTAGGACTAAAGAGGAGTGTCTCTTTGTCAGTGATTGCATTTCTGATCGTATTTATTCACCGTATCAAAAATAAGTAAAAATAAAACGAAAGAATATCAACATTATGTCGCTGTGTCCGTATTTCACTCATTTCTGCTAAGAACTAAGAGGCCTAGAAACTATGAAGTGCAATATCGAAAACTGCAAGCTCATCAAATTATTTTACTTTGTGAGTCTTGTCTGAAGATATTGTTGTCAGATAAAATCAGTACGTATCACTCTTCTGATGTTCTTAAAGATAAAATTCAGTCATGTTATACTTGGTCGTCTGGGAATTAATTACATTATATAGGTCACGTGGTCTGAAGTGCTTCTTCTTTTGTTAATATATTCGATAAAGATTAAAAATAATTTTATAAAGATACTAGGTGAGCCCCGCGATTTCACACGACCACATGACTTCGCCATACGGCATCGTACCTCGCTGACCTGTACATTATTTGCACTTCACAGTAATGTCCGGTTCTCAGCGTGATGCTATTTAAAGCCGTAGCATAAATTAACTTTCTTCAATAAACGAGGTATCTAATGCAAAAATAATTTTTCAAATCGGATTAGTATTTTCTGCGATTAACGCGTTCAAACATACAAAGTCTTCAGTTTTATAGTAGTAAGATAATCATTACGCCAAATCATTGTTTCACGATCAGCTTACAAGCATTCCACCGCTGGACATAGGCATCTCCCAAGTAGGAAGGATAATTTCTTAGCATGCTTGGGAAGCCAGTTGGCAATTGCAGTACCAGAGTCCTAGAACCACAGACACTGCTGAGTATTTTTGTTTACACCTTCGGTACTTAAGTCGTATTTGTGTGAATATAATTTGTTATAAAAGCTGCATCCCAGACACCACACCTTGAAAATGCAAGGAACTGTAATTATTTTTAAATAAGACCGTTAAAACTTTCATTCCATGTTTAGTTTAAGTTCTTTAAAGTTTTACTTGAGCCACCTCGATTTAAGAAGCTAGATGTAATGCAGAAAGGTATGTTTTATTCTAATTTTTGTCTATAGGGGATAAAACGAATCTGTACTCACCGCCGAGCGCCAATTGAAACTCACCTGAAACAATCGAACACGTCTTTGAATATTCAACAAGCTTTTAGTCAGAGTTTATTAAAGCAGTGGCTGGAATACTTTGAATTCTATTTAAGGAACCTTCATTATAATTTGAAGACAGACTTTTTTAAAGGGAATGGGAAAGGAAGTCTGCTTAACATAGTATACTTAAGTAAATTAAAAAAAAAAGTGTTAGACTATGCGTTTGCTTCACAAACTAACTTTTATGAAATAAAAACTATGACCTGCCTATTTTATTTAACGTTTGCTAATTTATTTACTAAACTTTATGTTGTTTACATACTGATACTTATATTATTATATATAAAGAAACAATTATATTTAGTTATCATACATATTTTACTAATTCCTTTGCAATTCCTATGCAGGAATTTGAAATTTGTAGATAGGTATCACCGCAAGGCTAGTTATTCTGCCATGAAGCAAAAGTGCGCAAACATTAATGTATTTCGGTATTAAGGGAACTGATTGCTAGTGTAATTACTGGGCATATGAGACTTAAGTACAGATATCTCATAGTGACGGGTGTGGTGCCAAACAGAAATGTTCTAGGAGAAACAGCATTTGTTAAAGGCAGACGTTGCACTTACCATCAGGTGAAAGATTTGCTCGTCTCGTCACTATCTTTACAAAAATGACGCTTCTGATCAGTCCACTTTTGAACGTTGCTTTCTCCCATGTTTTGCTTGGCCGGCAGGCTGGCTCTTGCACATTAATGTCCGTCGTCGAACTGGATAAGCTGTCATATTTGAGACTGATATTCACCATTTGTTAGCCATAACATTTTTTTGGCATTTCTTATTGTCTACTTTTACCACTCCAACGGTATTTGTAGAAAGACAAGACGAGCAAAACGTTCACCTGAAGGAAAGTGCAACGTCCGCTCAAGACAAATTCTGTGTCACCTATAACATTTCTGTATGTTACCACACTGCACCCCTCCCTCTGAGACATCAGTTCTTAAGTCTCATAAGCCCATTGATTACGCTAGCTCACAGTGCCCTTCCGACTAAAAAAACACAGTATTGTTTGCACACTACTGCTTCACGGTATAATAACTGGCCTTGCGGTGGTACCTACCTAGATGGGTTCCTGCATAAGAATCTCAGTTCCCTGCAATGTTGTCAATATGTTCTGGTATAGCATAAAATAGATCTAACGAAGGTGGTTAATGAAGTACAGGATTTGTTTTAAGGTTTTTTATTAGGATTGACTTTTTATTAGGATGAACGCCTTATGATTTGTAAATATTAAACATTCAAATGATTCACAACAATCAACTTGTGTGGAAATGTGTGGAAAGTAAATGATGTGGAAATATGCCGTTACTTTATAGATTCAAACGTTTTATTTTCCGAGTAAGATTTCTAAAACGCAAAAAGTGTAAAGGCTTCAACATTTTTTACACGTACATTACAAGGTTAAAGCATACATCACGTACACGTATGGTACGTGATGTATGCTTTAACCGCATAACTTGGTATGCCTTGTGAAGTTTGCTACTCTTTTCGGCGGGGGTTTGGATTAGTCTGTGCTGACAACAATGTTGTATAATCTTTTCTGCAGGTGATACCTCCAAGGTCATCGCAAACGTTACGTGGACAGCGTTTCATGGTCGTGGCAGACGGAGCCATAAATCGATTACGCGCTAAGGCTGTACACGTGCCGCAATATCGGTACTTCCAATGAAATGGACCGTGTTATAACTATTTGCATAACATGTGTGAGTCATCCTCTATTCCGCCATTTTTTTTCTTATTGGATAAAATGACGAGACGAGCAAAACGCTTACCTAATGGCAAGTGCACGTCTGCTCATAACAAATGCAGTGTCACCCCGAACATTACGTAGTGGCACCACACTGAACTCGTTATTCTGTGACATCAGTTCTGAAGTCTCATTTACCCGGTGATTACACTAGCCCTAAGTGTCCTTCAGACCGAAACACAGTAATGTTTGCAAACTACTGCTTTACGGCAGAATACCTGACCCTAGGGCTAATATTATTATTTGTAAAACATTTTAATGAATAATCAATTCTGTATAATGAGTAACTTTGAATGCGTCATTGTACAACAACATCGTCCGTAGAAAGCGTATCATTGGGGCCAAGTGAAAACTGAATGAGGTCACGAAGGTATTCGTTTGTCGCCATACCATTGCGAGTATAATGCGACTGAGCTAATTCTGACCCAAGTGAAAGGAAATGTAGCGACCAAAATATAACACAAAATCACAGATGTAAAAAGTTGCCCTATATTGCCAATGTGTATTTTTTTTATTGTATAAAGTGACGAAACGAGCAAAACGTTCACCTGATGTTAATTGCAACGTCCACCCACAACAAATGCTGTGTCACACAGAATATTTCTGTGTGACACCACACTGCGCCCGTCACCCTGAGACATCTGTTCTTACGCTAGCTCACAGTGCCCTTCAAACCGAAACACAGTAATGTTTGCACAGTACTGCTTCACGGCAGAATAACTGGCCCTGGGGTGGTACCTACCTAGACGGATTCCTGCATAGGAATCCTACCACCAGTCGTCTTATAATAAACGTGGTATAAGAAAATGTCATTGACGATTACTACTTGAAACATTTATTTATGCTCATGAGTCCTACCGTGTGGTGGCGACAGAAATCTGCTAGCCCCGTGAGTGACGTAAGAGCCCACTGACGAAAATACCTGGAAAATCATATATATAGCTTCCGACAAATGGCAGACCGTCTAAAAAAATATCCAACCAACAAAACAAATACCGGTGACGGACAACAATGTCTGAAGTGCGTGGCGTCTCGTGCTGCAATCACCAATCCGCCTACCGAACGAGGTCATTATGACAAATCCTCCCTTCTTGGTAGAGGTCTATGTCCAACAGTCTACTATTATTACACGTCAGTCACGCCTTTTTAACATATAAGTTGAAGGCAGAGGCCACACACGTAGCCAACTTTTCGCCCCCGTGGGAATCGAGTCGTGACGGGTGGCGAACCACGTCGATAGGCTGATAAAGGAAGTAATTCATTGTTGTATTTTATTAGGTAGATAAATAGTCAGACTACTTTAATAGCATTAAAATGGTTGGTTTATCTTTAAATAGTTTATGTGATTTAAGTCTTAGTAATTAATGTCGGTAAGAATACGGCACATCACTACGCCTTTCCATGACTGTCCATAAGTGGGAACGAGGATGCGATGTCCTCAATGCCGCTTTCACATTTTGAAGCCACGTCTACCACGAGCATTGACGTCTAGCTAAACACAAGTAGCATTAGGCAAAAAAGATTTTACTAGAAGCAGATCAGAAAATACATGTAACAAATGCTGTTATGTTTGAACCACTTGAATGTAAGCACAAAGGTCATTGAACTATCTAACTCGACTCTTAGGTATTGAAGCTTTTTTTCCCTGGAGATGGGGCGGCAAAATAGGGTGATCATTCTTAATGAGTTACTTTTGTCTTTTAGAACGATTTGACCCCTCAATAAGTAGATGGGTATACTCTTCTTGAGATTGATTCCCTTTTTTAATTCGAAGCTTAGCAAAAAAACGATAAGAAAACACTGTGCAACTCAAAAAATACTAGACCTACTGTAATTCATATAATATTCATTAAATTACACCATCGGTTGGTCAGATCACACTTACGTAAAATTTTTGACATTTTACAAACTAAACGTCTGAGTCAACACAATTAAATATAATAGATAAGCAATTTACTTCTAGTTACCTCGTATGAAATAAAAGCCAATTTCGATCACAGCAGTTTCTAATCTACCTACCTACTACCAGAGCTGTCATCAGAGCAGATTGTTGCCAAACAACACTCACTAGCAGATATGTCACACTTTTTTTATTAGTTGATAAGGTGACGGGACGACCAAAACGTCCAGCTGGTGGTAAGTGCGACGTCTGCCAATAGCAGATGATGTGTTACTCATAATATTTCTGTGTAGCACCACACTGCGCCCGTCATCCTGAGACGTAAGTTCTTAACTTTCATATGCTCACTTCTTAATTTGAAGGAATGTTCAAGCGAAATGACTGAAGAGTGATTCGGATTCGATTTCAGATATATTTATTTACAATAAATATTTCAACATAGTATACAAAACTAAATCTCGAGTATTAGCAGCTACTCTTCAAATTGTTATTTGCAAGGAGTGAAACATCGCAAGCGATACGGACGAGTAAAGCCTGCTGTCGTCGAGTTGCGAGTAATAGTGTCATTTAGCAGTAATTATGTACTTAGTAGCACAATGCGTGAAAGATACTGCAAATAATAATTTCAAGAAATTTTATGTAGCTTGGAGAACCGTTAAGCGCATTTTAATTTTACAGGAACATCGTTAACGTAAGTGGTAGACAGCATTGCGGCATTTTAAAAACGAATGTAGAAAAATATTAATTAAAACTTTTTTTCTAGGAGAGAGGGACGAGACGAGCAAAACATTAACATGATGGCAAGTGCAACGTCTGCCCACTACAGATGCTGTGTCACCCAGTTCTGTTCTATGGAAACGTCAACATTATACCTGTATAAAACTAAAAAATAATAATTGCTTTTCATCATAATCATTATCACCTCAGCCACTAGTCCACTGCTGAACATAAGCCTCCCCCATAGAATGCCACAAAAGTTTGGGCAGGTAGCGGAATGGCGTCTGGCCGTCCGAAATGTCAGGTAGGTACTGCGAACACCTTTCTCCCACCAAGTGTGGTAATTGCAGCACAGCCTCCCTTCTTGGGAAAGATTTATGTCCATCACCAGGATGATGAATGCTTCTTTTGAATTACGCCCTTGTTAATATCTATTCTATAATAGTACATTTAACCGACACTCAGATCAGAGGACACGAATACAAAATCGAACATGAAAGGAGAACAAAACCGAATAGTGATGTAAGTATAGTAAACAGGAATCGACTGAAAAATTTCAAAAAGAAATAACTATGCTTTCATTATTTTATAAACAAATGTAAAACAATATAAGGAAAGTTCTCAAACAATGAGTTCGAATAGCACTTTTATTCAGCTTATATTAAAACAATACGATCGTGAGCATGATCTTCTGGTATTCACACAAAAAAATTAAAAACTTTTATTATACGAACACAAAGCGGCAAGTACAAAAGAAGTTTTCCCCCCAACTGCGACGTTTCGGAGGCCACAAAATATGCCCATTATATATATACGTACTGTAACAATATGTGGATAAAGGGAGCAAGAATAGTTAAATCACCGACACGGAAAAAAGTATCTTTTTTGTATAAAATAAATGAAATAGCAATAGTCGAGCGCAGTGTGAGGAATATTCTGGATGACACAGCATTTATCTTGGGCAGACGTTGCACTTTTTTCTTTATCGTTGACACCTTAAGTTAAGGGCTACAATGGACCGACTTAATGCCTAATGGCTCTAATGCCTAAGGCCTCACTGAAAAGTGGATGTCAGGTGCTAACCGAATAACAAAAAACGAAAACTGAAAAATCACTCTCTAAAAAGTATGAAACAAGAAAATATTCTCATCTGAATTTTTTACGCACAAACTATTCAATATTTATCGTATTATGAAATTTTATGTAATTATTTCATATTCATAGTGATGTTCAGAGGATAACCGTGATCGCATGCCTTTTTTTTATGGCGAAATGCCTAACGCATACCCGCCTTCACGCGGAGAAGGACGGGTTATGTCGGACATGCACCGACTAAAACCCCATACTGTGGCCTTACCCCTTAGACTCTGCCACATATCACGAGTCTATGAGATATGGTATATCTGGGCATATTTGAAGACAATTTTTTTTTATTTAAAAACGATGCATTTTTAGGCATTCATTTCACGTATACAATACAATCAGATCCGTGACGGGACTAGCGAAAATGATGCTAAGTGCTACATCTGCTTAAAACAAATACTGTGTCACCCATAACATTCCTGTGTGTAATACTGCATCCGTCCCACTGAAACATAAGTTCTTAAGTCATTTGCCCAGTAATTATACTAGCTCTCAGTGCCCTTCAGACTGAAACACAGTAATGTTTTTAACACTACTGCTTTGTGGCAAAATGCTGCAGTGGTTCCTGTCTGGACGGATTCCTGCATAGGAATCATACCAGCATACCAGCATTGTACGTGTATCAAAATTTAGAGATTTTCTAGAGATTTTTCCTCAGTCATCTCATACAACACGACGATACCACATGGATGCACTGTTGTATGTATTTCTTAATAAGCATTATATAAAATTTCTTGGTATTTATTTTATTTAATTAACAAATGCTGTAATTTTACAAGCATACAATCTCTTTGGGAAATATTAAAACCTCTGTGACGTTATTGGGTCTACCGATATTTTCCCTTCAAATCTGGATTATGGTCTCATCTCGGGAAAATGTATTCTGTTCCTTCGTAGCTGACCGGACATTATTTTTGTAACAATGGCCGCTAAAGTTTCTTTATCCATCGAATGAAATTGTATGGAGCGGATTTAGAACTCATGTAATGAGTGAAATCTGATAAATGAAAATATATTAATATGGTATATAAATATATCATCTGAATATCATATGTAAATTAATAAATTATAACGTTAAGTTAGAGCCGTGTGGTAGCGGCTCGATAAAAGAATACTACCACTCCATCTCATCCAATGGATCTCGTAAAAGGCGAGTAAGGAATTAAACTGCACTGTGCACCCAACAGCGGATGGTGGCGATGGGCTCACCACCTATCACACCAAGTACATTATATTGTTTTGGTGAAACGTGGATTGTGGCAGTCATCTGTTTTTGCAGTGAGTGCCCAGTCTCTGACTACCCCTTATGGGATACAGTCGTGATCTTATGTATGTATGTATGTAACGTTAAGAAATTTATTACAATATATTCTTTGCCTACGGTGTGGTGGCGGGGTATCAGAATCTACCACCCCATCCCGTCCCGTGGGTGTTGTAAAAGACGACAGAGAGAAATATAAGCTGTGGTTGCCAACCCGTCTGCCAAGCGTAGCAGCTATGGCAAAATCACCTCGAAATTCTATAAAATTCTATAAAAAAAAATGAGAGCTACAAACTTTTGTGGCAAAATGAGGGAAGCCTATGTTCAGTAGTGAACTTGTGACGGGCTGAAATGATGATGAATTTCTTTCCTACCCATGAGTATGATTGGTGAAATGGTTATGTACGTAGCAAATTAATTGGGGCTTATCTGGTTACTATAGGGTATCTGGATACTAGAGTACTGGACCCCCCCCCCCCCCCCCAGTAGACGATGTAAAAAATGGCAGAACTTTAAAAAGGATGATAAAGTAACTCTAATGCTGCCCGCAGCTTAACTCGCGTGTATTTTAATGTTTATGTAATTTCTATTTCAGAAATGACTGACATTAGCATTTACAATTCTGCCTTTTCTGCGTGAAATGCGACAAAAAATTAGTTTATCTTTGTACGTTTTTGGACCCTCGGACCTCCCTCATGTGAAATCTATAGCTACACCCATATTCCTATCAAACGTTCTGAATTGCATACGATATATTTAGTACATGAGATATTTTGTGCCAATAGTGAATGCGCGAACTTCAAGATGCTCACTACCCAACTGTTCACCTTATCATCTCATATATGATGGTCTAAGATGAGGAAGCTCCAAATAGCTATGCTATACCTATGCACTTTTTTTTACATCGGAGTTACATCACGGATGTGTTTTAAAAATATGAACTGCAAAAACACTCAGATCCAGAACGAATATGTTTTGGAAATACATGTACAAATACATTTACCCGCGACCTATAAACCGCATTCTAATCGGTTAGTCTCCGAGCCAAACGAGCCCACGAAGTTTTATTTTGCGTTGTTTTTCGAGTCTGAATTATTCTAATTGGCTAGTGTCTTTAAACTGCCTCTAACCTCAGCGGTCAACCGGTTTTATCGCATAAGCTCTGCATCGGATACGGTAAGAGGAGTACAAGTGAGCCTCCGTATTTCCGCTAACGTAAAATATCATAAATAAAAATAGTATGAAAACTTCCCCGTTTCTCAATGCTCGTCGAGATACGATAATTCATCAAATTTTTGATGGCCTTTCTAGTGATATTCCAAAAAGCGACTCTAAATCAAAGGATTTAGAACAAAAACTTCATGAACACTTAGACAACTAGTTCCCGTAGGTAAATTATGAGAGGCATCAACTTTAACATTCACTTTCCACTAACATCGCCGCGAGAGTTTGGGAAGAGCAATCACTCAGTGCGTAATCTCTTAGGATTTACTTCGTAGCGAGTTTGCGTCACCCTAGCGATAGTCAGCTCTTCCCTTTTTGTTTTTAAAAAGACTGCGCCTAGCAAATAAGGTGCGAAATCTCCCTCCCTTTATATACCATTAAATACTATTCAACTTTTATTAAAATATGAATATGTAATACTATTTCGAATTAAAAGTACGCAAAGTTTTCTAAACTAAACAGGTACACCCTTCAAAGCAATTATACTTTCAATGGCACAAACGTATACACAAAACGAAAGAAAATTATAATGCTCCACGTTTTCAGCTATCAAAGTCCTGCCGAAGCAGTTACGTTACCCCTTACATTTCGCAGCTCAAAGAAATCACGAACTCGGTCGCCATGTTGCCATTTTGTTTTTGACACTTCACTTTAATCACTGCGTGAAAACATAAACAGTTGCATTCTCATCGCGAAAAGAGCAGTATTTCCCGCCAAAGCTTTGTTGAGTACGTGGAAATATATGCGAACACCTTTGTTGGAATGAACGGAAACATTGCTTTTCTTCGTCGAGAAGAGGAATCTGAAATCTTCAAAGTGGGATTTCACATATCGCCCTCGCTCGTGAAGTTTTTTATTATTTTATAAATCCTTATAATTACATATTTATTGACTAATACAATCTATACGAAACAATATACTCTGGTATAAATTTGTCGCCGAATGGTCGACATTCGACCATAATTCATTAACATTTTTATTGAATTTAATGAATGTAACACATATTATGTATACATTTTAGCTTTCTGCACTGCTCTGTATAAGCTTTAACGGCATACATCGCAGGGTCAGTTATTCTGCTGTAAAGCAGAAGTCAACAAATATTGCCGTGTTTCGGTCTGAAGAACTCTCAGTGTCTAGCTTACAAACTCGACACTCATTCAGGAGACGGGCGCAGTATGGGATATCCTGGGTGAGACAGCATTTGCTATGGGCAGACTTTGCACTTACCCTCAGGTGAACGTTTTACTCGTCTCGTCACATCACATCAGTTCCTAAGTCATATGCCAAGGAATTACACTAGCTCGCAGTGCCCTGCAGTGCAGTGCAGGACATAAGACTTCTCATATTTTAGAGGGATGTTTCTGCCATGTTGCTCGAATGCCGGTTGGCGTACTTCACATATATTTTTTATTCAATTTATAAGACATGATGGATCCACCACGATATTTTCTTTCACCACCGAGCACGTTGAAAGTCAGCACCAAAAATAATTGCAGTTAACAATTTTACTAATGGAACCGAGGAATAAACTCAGTTTACCTCGGATCACCACATAAAAATGAAGTCCCAGTGTTTTTTCTTGTGTCAAATCGGAGCTTTGTCCGCGAATGCCTTGAAATCTTTAGAATTCATCAAAATCCCAATTCGTTTCGAAAGTTATTTCAAGTAAACAGATTGGGAAATTTTTGAGATAAATTATTTTAAACAGGGAAAGAAACACATATATTTCATTTATTTGTACTAATTTACGGATCTCTCGCGCCATGCTGTAGAGGCCGAAGAGAATCAATCAGCCAGTCGCATCCCGAGGGAGGCATAAAAATGAGACCGTTGACAGGAAACGCGTCCAAGATGCGAGTCGTCTAGTACCGCGGTCTTCATTTCCATTGCGTGGCGATAACGACAAATCCTTTTAAAGGAGTAACCTATATCCAGCAGTGGACTGCTTATAAGCTGATAATGACGGTGGCATTTTTATATAGCTATAATATTTTAATTGTTATTATGATTATTAAAACAAAATGAATATGTATTGTCATACAAATCTAGGAATCTAGTGGTCAGAGTACCTGACTTCTAGGCCGCGGGTCCTGGGTTCGAATCCCAGCCGGAGCCAACATTTGTGCTAAAACATAAATTGTTGGTTTTCGGGTCTGGTTGTGTTGTGGTTGTCCCCGTGTTTCTGACAGTGCATCCTAGCCTAACTCCGATCTTATCGCATCAGCGTTACATCGGGCGCGGGTAGGTTGGGACGAGTGAGTGCCTCTGTGTTTGCGCGTACACTTGTGGCACTATAATATCTCCTGGCCAGTTGATGGCTCTCGACAGTAGTCGGCAGTTGTCGCCGTGGTCGAAATCGGCTAGGAGAACATCATCAGTATGAGCGTTATATCGGGCGCATGTAGCTAAGGACTAGTGAGTGCTTCTGTTTGCGCGAGTACCTGTGGCACTATAATATCTCCTGCGCAGTTGATAGCTTTCGACAATATTAGGAAGTTATCGCCGATATCTCTACATACGAGTACATGATACTTTTTACTGGTACTTTCTAACACGTACAGTTGACTTAATACATATTTTTTTTATAATAAAGAGCTGTAACTCAAGGGCTGGGCGTTCGGTTGAAATTGCATAGTACATGAGGAAAGTAGGTTCGATTCCTGGTGCCAGCACCACTAAAATTATTAGTTGGAATTTCATGTGCTATCTTACCACGTGTTCGGCGGTAACATTAAAAATATTTCTACGATATTTGAAGGCCGCCAACCCATATTAAAGCAGCGGGGCGGACTCTTTCCAGTTCCGAAACCCATTCAGAAATAAAAGGAGACCTGTGCTCAACACTAGGACATTTATAGTCTATTACTGTTTTATTTGTGGGGTCGTAAGACGCGACTAAGGTATTGTACGAACTGCCTTTATTCGTGCACAATAACACCATATTATGCAATGCTGTCACTATACTGCTCGTAGGAACGCAATGGGGAGTAAGAATTTTCTAACTTGTACCAAAATGGCGGAGTCACATGGCGAAAAATGGGCATCATGAGTGGCCTCTGCTTACCCTTTATATGGAAAAAGGCGTCACGGTATGTATGTACTTTTACATTTTACTCTGCATCAAGTATGCATCAAGTGTGCATATTCTTTGATCATATAACTAATCAATAAAAATAAATACAAATCAAAAAAAAATAGGCATTTAATCCGCGTATACCTGAATAAGCAAGACAAGAATGCCATTGGTGAAAACGATCTCTAAATGCCCGCATATTAAAGACTAGGCTACAATTAAGTATTGTATTATGGGTATTGAACAACGATAACTCATAACTTTAAAATTAATAATCGAAACACGTCTAAAGGTCCATTAGCAGGATGCCTATGTAAGATAAACAGCCATTAGTTAATCCAAAGGCGACCCCGCTATAACTCACCCTGACAATATTGCTTACAGTTCCACCGCTTTAATGAAATATAATTTGCATATTACAGAGATTTATTTTACAGCGATGAGCAAAAGTATTGGAAAATAATACTCCAAAAATCAATAACACGCATTTCGAGATTGTATAACAGATTACATTACTTTAAAAATTCAGACTTAATAACTAGAAGTTCTTATATATTATCTAAGCTCTTAAACAGTATCGAGTAAATATTAAATTATAATTTGCCTCAGAGACTTAACCCAATTTGAAGTTGGATTGATACTATAAGTTAATTACATTTCAATATAATTTATTTACTGTCATCTTTTATAATAGTTGCGGTATGTCTATTTTTAGAAATATAATTAAAATATACTAAATATGTATGAAGTAATCTTTGTAGATTGTTGTTGAATAAATAAAGTAATTTGCTAAATTAATAAAATTCAAGTTAAATTGCAATATGTATTCATTAAAAAAAAGATGTAATGACAACATTTGTCACATCAAGAAGCAGTGTTAAAGAGCACTGCAAATCCGCAAATAAGGTTAAAGTTACTCAAACGTAACAAAAATTATGTAAAAATTCAAATTAAAAAAAAAACAATTGCAAGTCCTATAGCAAAAAATAACACACAAACATATATAAACATAACATTTTAACATTCCATAATAACTATTTTTTTTTATAAATACTATACTATAATCTATTTATATATGTGTATGAAGGAAAATTTTCATTTTCCTGGAACATCTGAATAAATAAACTGCGGTTTTCTACCCGCCTGCCAAGCGTGGCAAAATCCCCCCAAATTGGGAGCAACAAACTTTTGTGGCAATCTATTGGGAAGGCCTATGTTCTGCAGTGGACTAGCTGTGGGCTGAAATGATGATGATGATGTGTATTATTTCCCAAATGTGTTTTTTATCGGTATTAAATATCTCTATTAATACTGTATCAAATTTAATGTTTGATACACCATTTTAAAGATTATTTATCCCTCTAATGACGAAATATAAGTTATTGATTTAAAATTAATTTTCATTCAGTCATGTAAAAGCAAAAGCTTAAATAAACCAATTAAACATAATATTTTAGCAAAACTGAGATTATTTGTTATTTTGTAGACTTGTTTGTCATCGAAAATGTAGAGCGTGTACGAACTCCTGCAGAGTATATTAGATACTGCGTTAATTTATTAATAAAGGTTAAGTTTTTTTTTCGTCGTCGATTACACAAAACATCTATTTATTTTGTATTTATATTTTTAAACTTTAATTCAATATTTATTTCAAGATTTATAACATTAATTCACATTTTTACTGGTGGTAGGATTCCTATGCAGAAATCCGTATAGGCAACTACCACCGCAGTTCTGTCGTCAAGCAGTAATGTTAGCTAACATTACTGTGTTTCGGTTTAAATAACATTTACAACTAGTGTAATTATTGGGCATATGAGAGTTAATAACTGATGTCTGAGGGTGATACAGCATTTATCATGGGCCGACTTTACACTTACCATCAGGTGACCGATTTACTATTGTCGGCACTTTCTTCCATAAAAAAGGCGACTCTCCAAGGATCTACGAGTAAGAAAAGCGACTAATGGCTTTATAGAAAATTAAAATATTCTTGACCCTATAGACTTTATTATTCAAGTAAAAGTTATTTGTACGTTTTTCGCTTTAATTTATAAATTCAGCATAATGAGTCTCCTTATTTTACAGAAGACAAAATGGATTACCTACGTTCGACGACAGCCGTCCTGCGCATTGTACAAATGAGAGCGTTCTCCAAAGACGTCCTTCGACCTCATTAGTTGTTATTCAATTTGCGTTCTGCGGAAATTTCAAATCTAAATAAGTCTGATCCTTGTAATTTAACTAAGTTCATAGGATTGAGAATATATATTTTTTCTGTGAGTAGAAACCTTCGTAAATAGAAACTTAAGCGGCGTATGAGAATCTTTGTAGAGTTAATGAAATGCCTGGCGAAGCCCAAACAAAGTCTGATGGCGAAATAATAATCTTAAATACAAAATACCTTAATATTTTATACCTGTGAAGAACAGCAGCGTCGAATGCGCAAGATGTCTGGTAATGCGATTGCCAACCCACGGGTAAAATGGCAATTATGGCAACTCGCAACTCGGTTTAAACTCGGTAAGACGCTTATGTGTGACAGTGCTCACACCGTCACTACATAACTTTACATATTCCAATGTGTACTTTTATTTATACTTGATAGATGTACTTCGAGGAATTGTTTGGATGGAAAGGTTAAATTGTAACTAATACATAAATATTTATTACTAGCTGATGCCCGCGTCTCTGTCCGCGTGGATAAAGGTTTTTTAAATATTCCATGAGATCTATTTGATTTCCCGGAATAAAAAGTAACCTATGTACGTCTCCATGATGCAAGCTAACTCTGTGCCAAATTTCGTCAAGATTGCTTTAGTTGATGAACCGTGAAAAGGTAACAAATAGACTGAGGCACAGAGTGAATTACTTTCGCATTTATAATATTAGTATAGATGGCTCTTAGATGAGTGATTCAGAATATGTACAATAAAAAAAATACTGTCTTTTATAACCCAACGTTTCGAGATTGGAACAAAAATAATAATTCAAAGCTCAGCTCAAGGTAGCCCTGATTACTATGATATCTTAAGTCTGTCACCTCAATCCTTTACAGCTTTATGGTTACGGAAACCATGGGTACTGTAAAGCGCTCGAAACTCGAAAAAATTGTAAAATTAAATGCGATAAAATCCGTTAATCTAGTTTTATCAAAATATGTAGTATTTTATACAAGTTTCCTATATACTTATATAATATTCATTTAAAATACCTGGGTATATTCCCATGATTTCGTAAAAAAATTATTTAATAATCGTTGCAACAAAATGTTTAGGATATCAAGAATACCAACTGAAAATTGATGACATTTTTTATAGGGATAAAGTATCTTCGAAATTCCTAAAATTGTAAGGCAATATTAATGCATCCATTCAAATATTTAATTGGGCTATTACACTATTGTTCTACTGGGCCCCTCTTAAATCATGAGAGCATAATTCATAGCGAATCCCCTTTAGCTTAGTGTGAGATCCTCCTTTCATTCAGAATTTAATTTCGTTTTCACCCTCTCCCGTCTGCTCTTTAAGAAGAGAATGACCGAATGACTTCGGCGACGTGCAAACTTAAAGCCAATGTAAATGAAAATGATCAGTTAATACTAAGAGATTTTAGGTAAAAGAAATAAAGAGAATTGCGGTTAAAGCATAAAACTAAATTATTTAGTTAATTTTAATATATATTTTCGGTGATGTAATTGCTGTTAGCCTTCTCGGCTTTTACAGTTTCATCGGATACTCCTAATTTTAATAAAAGTCATAATCTGGCTTACAGTCAGCCACAAAGGACATATAATCACTGTGGCCCAATAAAGACTTACATCCGTTGCAAATAAAGAATTGAAATGTGGATCATGTTTACCCCCGAGTAATATAAAGAAATATTATCACGAGTAATATTTGTGTCTCCTCCGGCAATTTCCCACTACGATTGCTTACTGGTAGGGTTCCTATGCAGGAATCTGTCTAGGTGGATACCACTGCAGAGCCTTTATTCTGCCGTGAAGCAGTAGTGCCATCATTACTGTGTTTCGGTTTGAGAGGCACTGATAGTTTGGGTAATTACTATGCATATTAGACTGCAAAGTGTCGTGCCACAGGAAAATGTTCTGAATGACACAGCATGTGTTATGGACAGACGTTGAACATAGCATCAGATGAACGTTTTACACCTCTCGTCACCGTCACCACACAGCAGCACTATGCACTTGGGATAGTATTCTATGTGGGCGTTGACCTTACTTTACAGAGTCAACCCATTTTAGTTCTACAGCTAGTATCGGAAGCGTGACTTTAAAAAGTGTTTATAATATTCTAAGTAAGCTGGTTCACTAGTTAAACCATCGAAAATTGCTATCACAAAAGAGAGATCATTTGGTGACAGATATAACCATTTGTAGAATTTATCCCTTAACTGTTTATTTATTTTTATTTATTTACGATAAAATCATTACTCTGATGGTTAGTGCCAAGCGTGCCTTTAACAGGTGCAGTATTACCACCACTCTCATCTAAATTCTGTGTGACAGTACACTACGCTCTTTACGCTGAGACTTTTTTTTTATTTAATAAAGTGACGAAACTAGCAAAACGTTCACCTGTTGGTAAGTGCAACGTCTACCCATAACAAATGCAGTGTCATCCAGAACATTTCTGTGTGACACCACACTGCGCTCGTCATCCAGAGACATTCTTGAGTCTCATATGCACAGTGATTACGCTAGCTCTCAGTACCTTCGAACCGAAACACAGTAATGTTTGCACATTACTAGTTCACTGGAGAATAACTGGCACTGGGGTGGTACCTACCTAGATGGATTCCTGCATAGATATCCTATGAGTTATTAACTCAGCGATTTCACTAGCTTCAGTGGTGACGGGGTAAGAAAATCTGTCACACCATCTACTACGTCGACAATCTACTACGAACAGCGATCTGCGTAACAAGCATGGTGATTTTGGCATTAGGCTGATATATAAGAAAACGTATCCTTCAAATCAACTGCAAATCTCAGGAAATTACTTTATTAATAAATATAACAGAAAGTCCCTTAAATTGATGATAATTGACTAAAAAATAGTTAAAGTAACAACCTATAAATGTCCCGCTGCTGAGCACAAGCCTCCTCTCATTTCTGAGAGGGTTTTGGAGCTGGAAAGAATCCGCTTCGCTCCTCCAATGCGGATTGGCGGAGTTCATTTCATTTTTTTATTTCTTAAACACGATGTTTTCCTTCACTGCCGAGCACGTGGTAAATCAGCACTTAAAATTGCAATTAAAAATTTCAGTGGTGCCGGCACCGGGAATCCAACCCAGGTCACACGCGTACTATAAAACTTAAAGCGAGCGCCTAGCCTCTGAGCTAACGGCTTTTGACTAAATTAATAATTATTTATGTGGTTACTCAGGAGACAATGATTACCAAAAATGGTACATAATTAGTGCAATAAAGCTTGTAAATAATCTATTTCCTATTAAAGCACATGAATCTAACCTAATCTAAACCGAACCATAACTAATATCGAACAACTTGCAAAATTAATTCAATTTACACTAACAATGAAGTAACTTAATACACGCTCCAACGTAGAAACAACTAAAACGCAGACTTTATTAAATCGTCTCTAAACTTACTCTAGAATTACTAATTTTCAGCAAGACTTAATTTTAGAATCACCTTTAACCAAACTTTGGAGTCAGTTTTAAATTAATGTGCAACTTAGTTTGTGTTATAGCGTTTTAATCCAGTGCTACGTCAGAAAGTCGATGAATATTTAACACAAAGCTAATCATCTCAATTTCTTTGTCTTCAAAACCTTAACTCTTGATACAGTTTGTCAACTAAATGATAGAAATAAAACAACAGACGTAGAGAAAGAAAATGGGTAAACACTTCTACTCGTAGTTAGAAGTGATTTATTTCATGGACAAACCTTGACTACCACGTGGCCTAGTAGTAAGAGTACCTGACTTCTACGCCACGGGTTCTGGGTTCGGATCACAACCGGAGCCAATAATTGTGCTAAAACACACATGGTTTTCGGATCTGGTTATGTTGTGATTTGTCTGTGTTTCTGACATTGCGTCTCGGCCTACCTCCGATTTTATCACATCAGCGTTACATCGGTTTTTGTACACTTGTGGCACTATAACTATAAGAAAATCTCCTGCGCAGTTGATAGGTCGCAAGTAAATTGTCGCTATGGTCAAAATCGGCCAAGATGCTGCTGCAACTGTTCGACTTTTTATATTAACTTCATGCCATTATTTTATCATCATGATCATCGTTGTGGTCGTCAACAGCAGCTGCAGCAGCATTATCCTTACAGTCCACTATTGTACTTAGGCCTCTCCCAAGTTGAGAGCATTTGATGTATTCTCTACGCTTGGCAGACTGATTTAAAAACGGTGGTTTGTTTATATGGATAATTCGCCATCTGCCAAAAAGCTGCGAATTAAATACTTACTGCTTGATGACATACATTTGAACTAACAAAACAAGCCAATTTAATAGTCATTAAAAATTATTTCGCATTATTATCATTAGCTTTTAAATCAAATATATATTTTAGCTTACCATATTTAACACTAACAGTGCCAACGAAATAGTTGTTGCCACGCCCTTTATGGAGTTGTGCGGTTTCCGATGAAACTCCGATGTCATATTAAACTTCTGATTTGTATGGAGCCTCAAGTTATGGAGAGGTCCTTCTGTATATCTAGTTTAACGTCACAGATAAAGATTAAATATGGTTTAAATTTAAAACTTTATTATAGTTTTATTTTAAGTATAGTTTTCTTTCAAAATTTTGGTGTAATGGAATAAGAAACTTTTTTAACGACTAAATATCATATAAAAATGAAAGAATCACATTTACATATGATATTGAACTTGTACGAAAGAATATAAGATTTTTTCACACTCATAAACGCCGCTATTTGTACAGACGTTGATTATTTCCCTTAACGCTGTTACAATGGCCACGCGACGTGCTTACCAATCTTCGCGCGAGACTAATCCGATCGAACGTACAATAAGATCAAATTGCTTAGAGCCAACATCGCACGTTATTGCCACTAAATCTTTCACTCGCCGGATACCTATGTACATCAAGGATACACCCCGCGGCTGTTGCCTTAGGCTTTTAGTGTTACATTTACCAATTGATTTCTTGCTGCCCTTTCGATGTTTTGGGTTCGCTAGGAAACTAATATTTATTTTATTCGGAAGCTTTAGTACTATTATTGCAAATTTAACAAATATTATGTTTACTTCTAAATGTTCGCGTGGTAGTTACATACCATTAAAAGCGTACAGTGTAATACTGAAATAACCTGAACTAAAAAAATAGCTGATAAAATTAAGTCTGTATATATCCTTTCGTCGCTATATACATATGTATTGATAATATTAGTCTTGTGGTGGCTGAAGTCTTCTGGTGTTACCACATCTTATCCCGTGGGATTTTGATAGGCTGATGAATAAAAAACGCGGTAGAAGAGTAACCTTCAGAAAACTAAACTTCGAGAGAATGAGACGAATGCAGAGTATCAGGAGTTCGATAATTGAAGAGTTTATTTATTATAATATTGTTATAAAGTTTTAAAATTATTTTACATTTTATCCTACATTTATATTACATATTATGCAGACACAGTTTTCAATTTCAACAAATTACACATGTGGCGTATGGTATCTAAAGTATGAAATAAATGCTTTGGTTTGAAATACTGGGTCAATTAGTGTTTTTGTTCTAATTGTCGAGCTAATGAGAGAAAAATCTACGAAGTTATAAAATATTTCGACGAAAATATTAATATAATAGAAAACACGATATTCTCTATTCTATCTCATTCTCTCGCAGGGTAAATCCTAATGATATATATGTTTGTCTCTTTTTAATCTCGCTTTTTCGATTCATCTACTTTCAAATCACAACGATTGTAAGGGAGTTTTCACTTCAAAAATATATTTCAACTTTTACGTACAAATAATTTATTTTACACGCAAATCACACTTCGCTTATATATCAGATAAAAGAGAAAATAAGGTATCTTTCATATGAATATAGAAAAGATTCAAGCACCCGCTACGTTTTCCAAGTGATTCCTTTCAAATATAATATATGTAGAATAGCAAACACAATCTCCATAAATATGTAAATCATTATGCTAAAAAAAGCTTCACATTCAGACATTTTAACGTAGTAAAAAAAAATTATATCGACGCTCGTACCTATTCATCTAAAGAATCAGATATACTATCTAAAGAATAGTAGGTACGAACGTCGATATAAATCTTTTCTCACACCATCTCAGGTGAAAAATGCTAGTAAAATTTTATTGCATCCCAAATATAATAATAATAGCGCAACAAGCATGTAAATTTTCCAGGCTGCTGGCAGCCACCGCCATTACGATTCTCATTCCGCCTGCCAATCGTGGCAATTATGGCAAAAACCTTGGGTGATATATAACTTCGGTGATGTAATTGCTGTTAGCCTTTTTGGATTTAACAGCTTCATCGGATGCTGTGCTCGCGGGCCCGGGGCCCGCTTGCCAAACCTGGCAAGCGGTTTGACCCAAACATAAATACATAAATATTACTCCTACAAAAACATCGAAATTCGGACTGTCGCGTTCGCTGCGTGCTTGCGCTACTGTGAATATCTCCAAAAAATTATTTTAAGTCATCTAATGACCGTCCGAGGGAGGCTGCGGGCCTCCATTCGGACTGTCGACTTGTGTGTCTGTAACTCTGGGCGGTGAGAACCGCCTTGGAGCACGGGTGTGTCTTGTGTACGCGATGTGTTTTTCGACAGCTGCGCGCCACTCTCTACGGCGGTCGCGCGACGTTTAACCTTGGGTGAGCCCTGTGTCCTGCAGTTTTCTGCTAAAAACCTTTTTTTACTTTCTACTTAGACGGATTCCTGCAAGAAATCCTACCACCAGTCAAAAATGATAATGATAAAAAGAACTAAATTATGGCCTAGTTTTAATTTTCTTATATACAAACTGATTCATTCACGATCATTTTCAAAACTACACTAATAATGAACTAAGGTATACGTTACGTTGTTACTTTGACAATTGACTTTTTTGTTCCTGACGCATTTAATAGAGATAATAACTGTTAATCAAAAGATATCGCCGATAAGAAGTATCTATAAATCTCCATGCCTTGGGTTAACTGGGAGAGAATGCGAAAAGGCATTAAGATCGCCCTTTGTAATCCTTTATTTTAAATAAGGTGAATACAATAAAAAATAAATGAATGAATAAAACACATTAACCATTCTTTGATTGCAAAAATAACCATCAAATCATCTAAGATCACTATTTTTTTTTAAATCATAATCTTTCCGTCCGGTAATAAGAATGTATAGTTCGAGGTTAAGTTTATTTTTTGAATGAATCATCATCATCATTTCAGCCTATCACCAGTCCACTGCTGAACATATGCCCCCCCCCCCCCCCCCCATAGATTGCCAGAAAAGTTTGTAGCTCTCATTTTGGGGGGACTATGCCATAGTTGCCACGCATGGCAGGCGGGTTGGCAACCCATGCTGCGACATCCACGAAATGAGATGAACTTAAATGATTAATCTTAAAGTATTTTTATTGACACTTTTTTATTTAACATTCGTAATGTTATATAGAAAAGTAAATTTCGCTCCGCAACAATGTAATAAAATTATGTAGACGATAAAGAACCATAATATTACAATTTTTTATCATTCTTCAGCGACTCAGGTGGCAACGTCTACGTATTTGACAGTATAAGGCAAAAATGAATTTGCTTCCCACACATTCCAATCACGTACTTCTAAATTTGTCATATTGGATTTTGGAGGCGGACGCTCGTCATGTCCTCCCCTTCCTGTCACCTAACGAAAATGAAAACATGCGTCTTTCCTTGCAAAACTTGTCCAAAACGACTTTAAATAATAAGAAAGAAGTTGTACAAAAGTTTCAGATACGAAAAAACATCGTAATTTCGTAACTTGCATTTTTTCATCAAAAAAGAAATGCTATAGCATTTCTTTTTGATGGAAACATAAATATCGCACGCAAAACAAATTTTATACAGAGCAAAATATTTGTTTTTATACTGGTATTTTTCTCATTAATAACATAATAAAAAATTATCAAAATAAAAAAGTTACTTTAATAACATGAAGAGTCCTACGAGTCATACGAGTTTTCATTTGTTGCGGGATTTATCAAAATAGCAAAAGGGCATTTTAAACTCAATCAAGGGAAATCAAAACGCGGAAAAAAGGAGGGTCTCAAACGGAGGGTTAAATCGTATTATCGATTGGTTATTATTACTCGTGCTGACGTTTTCATTCTTCAATAGTCATAAGGGCTTAGCGAAGAGTTTCATTTGCGTACAGTGGAATTAATATACCCTTGGATGCGAATTATATGACTTTTAGGGAGTTTGTAAACTTTCTACATACATTGAGTAACGCCCTTTTCCCATATAAAGGGGTTAGCAGAGGCCACTCACATAGCCCACTTTTCGCCGTCGCGGGAAACTAGACATGACGGGTGGCGTACCCCATCGCCGCATTTTGGCTCGCCCACGAGCAGTATAGTGACAGCGGTCCATATAAACTTTATAAGCACATTTTAATCATGAACGGGCTCTACGATAAGATTTAAAAAGTGGAAGTGTGTCCGTATGTCACTCAAATGTAAGAATTCCGAAGAAACGACAGTTTTTTTTCTCTTATCGTAAAAATGTACTGTTCTTCGAGTTCTTGTGACTATTTTCGGTTATGACTCGACAAAAACTAATATGTTCGTAATTCAGCCATGTACAAGTTTAAGCGTGACCATTCGTATGTTGGCGGTTTAAGAGAATCTACAACCCTATCTCATTCCGTGTGTGAGGTAAAAGCCGTGATAGGGAAAATTAAATCCAGAAGATGGGGAGCAGCATCTTTCTGGAACATGTGAATAAACGAACTACGGTTGTCAACCCGCGCGCCAAGCGTGGCAACTATTGCAAAGTGTCCCAAAAATGAGAGCAACAAACTTATGTGGTAATCTATGGGGGAGGCCGATATTCAGCAGGTCACTAGTGGTTGGCTGAAATGATGATGTTTACGATGATTCCAAATACAAATATGATTTGAAGATGTCTTTTAATATCGACAATCGGGTGCTTTGACGACAGAGTCTGCTAAGCAAATGATTCACCAACAGATTCAAGAAAGTACTAATGATAAAATACTAATGTCACATACATGTTTATTTCCACTGACTGACTCATGCTAACGTATGTATGAAGCGCCAATAGCCTAATGGTTTAGGGTACCGAATGCGAAACATGACATCACAGGGTCGAGCCCGTCACTCGACTATTGTCGTGAACCATGACTTAGCACGAGCTTTAAAGCTTAATTGAAGAGTTTAACAAGAATATTAATAAGATTAATTGCATTGCTAGTTAAAAAATTGTATGACTTATACTAATGTATGAGAGATTGGTATGAGTAAAACTTTTGAGTTTGAAAGAAGTACTAAAAGTTCTGAACATTAAGACACCAGATATTTTAATCCTAAATCTAAAGTAATGTTCAACTTCGTCACAGGTCAAGTTGCAATCAGAAATCAAGAGATTTCACTAATTTTCTTGAAAAAAAGTATATATTCACCAATTTCTTAGTCAACTTAGGGCAATATTTTATTTCTAATTATATCATTACACACAAAATGACACATTAAATAATAACTTACTAAGGAAATTTTAAAACTGTTCTGAATAGAATACAAAAAAAATGTTTGTATGTCTTTTTTTTTTCAAAATCGGAACATTCTTTCCGTCAATCATCTTAAAGACAATACGATATAACGGAACTATTACTGTCCCTTTTTATAAAATCACGTAGATTAATTCTTTTTTTTTTCTAGAAAACCTTTCCTCTTACTAAGATTTCGTCTCTATCATCGGTACGTTTAAAGACATAAATTACACACATATACACCCAGACCCGGAACAAAAATGTGAGGGCCATATAAATATTTGTTCCATACAAGAATCATACCCACGATTTCAGGATCCTTTCCTTTAGCCGCTACACCAACCGAGTGCTTAAACAAACCAAATATCTTTTTGATTTCAGATAATAATATATTTTTTATTTCCACAAACCTCATGTTAGTTAATTTCCTCGTGTTAACCTCGTGTTAGGTTAATTTAATTTATCCATGCTATGAAAAAATCAATCACATTTTCATTTTATATTACCTTAATAACACAGATAAGCAACCTAAATTGTCTTGTAATCGAATTATCTGGTAAGTTACGACTAAACCCGAACATTATGATACCATTAAATAAACTGTATAATAAGAATTCCACGTAAAATACAACGTCATATTGGTCCCAAAATAGCTCTTTAGTTTCATATATGATCTTCTATTATCGTGACGCTCGGATCGCCCTATTGGCGATATTTTTTGCAGCGTCTTTATTGAAATTCTATAGGCTTGCGACAAAGTTTCGGATCACCCGGGCGGAATGTGAAATTGCTAGGACGAAACAAATGACAATGCAGCGAGTTAACTCTTAGCCTATGTTGTATTAAATTTGTTTATTTTGGTTTTTAGGATCGTTGACAATATAATAAGAAAAAAAATGGATATATACGCATCGCAAATGTCTGTATGAGCGCTTTTCAAATGTTGTATATACGCAAAGTTGTAATAAGCTTTGAATTATACACACACACACACACACTATATATATATATATATATATATATATATATATATGTATATATATGTATATATATATATATATATATATACACACACACACACACACACACACATTAATAATAACACTGTTTGACTTTGATAATCCTACAATGAAATTTTCAGCGAAAAGAGTGGCTTTCTGCTCTACGTTTCCAGCACATTACAACTTGGCGATCGTTAAGTTAAGGTCTTAGAATCAACTTAGCTCGGTCTGTGTAGAAAGGATGCTTACCTGTGCCTGCTCAGGACCTAGCTAAGCCTGTTTTAATGCGTTTGCTTCACACTTCAGTAAACTCTAATAATGATTCAGTTACGAGGCCTTTCTGAATATGTTGTGATGTGGGAATGATGTTATATACTCTTTGCCCAAATAATTAGTCGGCGTTTATATCTATCTGATAGGTCCAGTTATTCTGCCGTGAGTTCACATTCATACCTACCTAGACGGAAAACCGCTCGAATCTTCAAACACTGAGACCGATGAAGCTGTAAAAGTCACAAATATCACAACAAGGCGACCTACTTACTCATCAATAAATTTACAAATAGTACGAGTAACTAGCACATAACAAAATTATAAATTAAACGCCCACTACTTATTTGGGCAAAGAGTCAACCTACAAAACATCATTCTACATCACAAAATATTCAGGTAGGCCTCATAGTGAATCTTTATTAGAGTTTACTGAAGTGTGAAGCAAACGCGTTAAAACAGGCTTAGCTAGGTCCTGAGCAGGCACAGGTAAGCATCCTTTCTACACAGACCGAGCGAAGTGGATTGTTAGAGCTTAACTTGGCGCACTTGTCCATTTCACTGGAAACGTAGAGCAGAAAGGGTAGGTCGCTGAAAATTTCATTGTAGGGTAAAGTCAAACGTATGTAAACAATTTATTATATGATAATACATTACCATGTTAAGGTAATGTGAGTTTTTATGCATTTTAGTGGCATATTTTAAAACCAAAATTTGGACAAGTATCAGACAATTTTCTTTTAACAACTTAGACATCATAAAAACTTTTTGACTGAATCTGAATACACATTACTTTATACCTATTAAATACGTCTATGTACAAACTTTTACATAACTACGCATTTATTTAACAGTACGTATGTAATCTAGTCTCCGGCATGTTTACATTGTTAGCAAGTTTGTCTAAAATTTCCATTCTAACTTCGGACAAAGTTTCATGTCCGCTGCGTAACGAACCATAATGCGACGTGCTGCGATACTATGTCGCCCAATCAAGTATGGGTCGTCTTTAATCTGTAGTTAGGCATGCTTTAAACTTCAAACGAATAATTAAACGCTTTTAGCAAGCATAATATTCAACATTTCTTACAACTTAAGTATCTTGTGGAAGTTATCATATACCCAAACGTAATCCGTGGTAGCTTACAGTAGCTAAGGTAGGCCTACCTAGGTTAGGTGGAAGCTTAGGCTCGGCACAGCTCGGACACTCGCATTCAATTTCATAGTACGCGAGTTTCGTGGGTTCGTTCCTCTCTGCCAGCATCGGCAAAATCGTTGATTTGTATTTGACGTGCTTGTTAATTACGTGCTTGGCGGAGAAGTATAATATTGTGAAGAAACCTGAACGCCTGAGAAATACAAAATAATTCGACGACTTGTTAATTCGGCCTAACCGCATTCGGGCGGCGTAACTAACTCTTTCCGGCTCTAAAAACCGTCTCAGAAATGAGAGGCTGCCTGTGCTCAGCTGTGGGAAATATTATAGGCTGATACTTTTGCTTTCTCTCTAACTTAACATTTATTAAAATTGGTTAAAATAAAATAGAACGAGAAAAGTTCAGAATATTTACGGTGTACGTGGTTAAAGTAAAACTTTGTACTAAACTTATATAACTTTATATACTATAAGACAAGGGACTGGCATAGCAGTGTTTAATTTAATTTATTTTACGTTATTTTATTTTGTTTAAACCCAGTCTACTTTGAGCATGTTTGTCAGATGTGTGATGAGTAGATATGAAGAAGAAATACGATGCGTCTTTCTTCTTCATTTCGATAAAATTTATAATAGCGCCTGTTCATATTTGTGCCGCAAACATGCCGCTCAAAATTAATGCTTCCTTATTAGGCGTTTAAAATTTAAAATGTTTTTGCTTCCTTAAAAATAATACCAAATGTAATATAAATATAAATAATATAATTTTGTAACGGATTTAGAAAAATTTTATCTATTAACATATTCAGTAAAAAATATATGTATATCGATCAATTACTTTAAAATATACATTTATTTTTAGAAACCACGTCAATACACAAATAATGTTTGTCGTTTGTGTAGTTAAAAAACTTAAATGTATAACTTCTTTCGTAAGTCTAAGATTTCCCAGTTAAGAAGTATTATTGTGGACTGGCCGCTTAATTACTGCGTGCTGCAAAAGGTAGCCGACAGCAGAAATTAAAGTTGCCATTCATGAAACCCTTAAAACGCGATCCTGGATTGTTCCCTGGGGAAATTTAGACTTAACACCTGACAAGGCCAAAAATTTAACATTATCCGGGTTCTCTGCATATATTAGCAGTGTTTTGATGTCGTTTTTAATTTTGCCGTCGTAATTCTTTGTTTTAGTGTAAAAATATTATAGTCTTTTGCATTTCCATTTGTTTGCTGTATTGGGTTACTGAAGGATGGTTTGTAAAAATAAAATAAAGAATGTAAAGTTGAATATAAAGCTGGTAGAAAATGGCTCAGGCTTTATAACCGCCTATATACATTATGTATGCGAAGTTTTATAAATAAGTAAATAAATATTTCATATTACGTTGACGGGTTTTAAAGACGATATTTCCAGTATCGAACAATTACTGCATTATTTTTTTTTTATTTAGTATATTTGTTGCAGTCATAAACATTTATTTAAATCTAAGTTCATTAAACTAGAGCAGCGTTGCGGAATCTTCCTGGCTCTAAAGCCCTCTCAAAACAAGAGAGAGCCTGAAGTAGTAATGGTTAGTAGTAATAAGAGTATAAAACCTATATTTTTTGTACATTTGCGAAATAATTATCTAAAAATAATACAAATATATTACTATATATATAAAGCGAATTATTCTAGTAATATATAGTATATGGAAACAATATAACAACCACATATCGGCCCTTCACTGCAGTAAGACCGCACATAGGTATTGCCTATTCCTTCCTCAAAGGCCGGCAACGCACCCGCGATTCTTCTGGTATTGCGGTTGTTCATGGGCGGTGGTGATCACTTACCATCAGGTGAGCCATTTGCTCGTTTGCCCCCTCTCCAATAAAAAATAACATTGGTCCGTATTTGCCAGTTAACAATGGACATACTCAATTTTCAATGTTTTTCTACGAGTTAAAATCTTCAGAATTCGAACGAATGTTTATTGTAGAAATTGTATGTAGAAGTTTTAAATTTTTTAAGCACTTCAGTATTTAACACGTAATATTCTGATATGCAATACTAACCATACAAGCTCTGTACTAATGAAATAGATTGTTTGTAAATAAAATGGAAAATAATTTATCTCCCCAAATTACTGCATTTAAAACTTATCTAGATTAGAACATTATTTTCATTTTTAATATAAATAAGAAAATCTGCCCACTGCGATTTCTCCTGTATAGTGAGTGCATTTTATAGACAATCATTCATCATCATCATCATCATCGTCATCATTTCAGCCTATCACTAGTCCACTGCTGAAACTTAGGCCTCCCTAATAGATTGCGACAATAGTTCGTAGCTCTTATTTTGAGGGGGTATTGCCATAGTTGCCACGCATGGCTGGCAACCACAGTTTATTTATCCAGATATTCCAGGTAAGCAGCTGCCCATCTACTGGTTTTCATTTTCCCTCTGTCGACTTTGACGACACCCACGGGATGAGATGAGGTGGTAGATTCTCTTAAGCCGCCACCACACGGCACATTAATTGCTCATGCGCAAACACCCAGACCCGGAACAAATATCTGTTCTTACAAATATTTCTCGTGTGCGGGAATTAATCCTCAACCCATAGCCCACAAGTCAATCACTTACCTACTGAGCAGACAAAATATAGAAAAATAAATACTCGTATATCACAAATAAAAGCTTAGGACATCCTTTACAGTTCTCGTAATAATATATATTCTTGTAGCGATAGTTGCAAAAACTTAAGCTTTTAGTTTTTTAATAGATATGAGATAGTAGTTACGATTTATGTTATTTCAAGTTATAATTTATTTACTTTATAACTTCGATATCTATTGCTATTATTGGTATAGAATCAAGCTACTCACTAATAATAAATATATTAAAATTTCAAATATTGCCGTAAACACCTTTGAAGAACAATATAAATACAAATCACAAAGCGACCTTTGTGATTTGTTTTTTTTTATGGAAGAATGTGACGAAACGAACAAATCGTTCACCTCATGGTAAGTGCAACGTCAGCCCAATACAAATGCTGTCTCACTCAGAACAATTTCTGCTTGGCACCAGAATGCGCTCGACACCTTGAGACGTCGGTTCTTAAGTCTTTTATGTCCGGTAATGGTCACTAGCTAGTTCAAGCGTTGACCTGTTTCGAATAAAGAATACATAAATAAAACAAAACTCAAACACGCCAAATACGCGCTTAGACGCGGAAACCGGTAAAACCGGAAAGGCTTAACAATTTTTTATACAATTCCATACATACTATATAGGTTAAGTGTAGCGTTTATTCTCGCGGTTCATTATAATTTCATAGACAACTTTGTTTTTTTTTTATACATAATTAAACCTCACATACTCCGCGTCGGAGTTATTCTGCAGCTAGCATGTAGGCTACTGATTTATATCTTGTATACAAATAAAAAAAGTCTGTTCGTTATAACAAAATAACAGCTTTTTACTCAATGCCTAAGAAAATATATACGGTACTTATAACAAAAAAAATTTTTTTTTTTCTCTCTATCTGTTTGTTCCGGATAATCTCCGAAACGACTGAACCGTTTTAACGGGACTTTCACTGACAGATAGCTGATATTAACTTAAGCTACTTTAATTTTAGAAAAATAATTAGGGTTCCGCACAAAAAATTAAAACACCCATATCCGATTCTAATAGGGAAATATATACATATGCTTATAATCGATCGGGGTCGGCTTTTTTACGCGGGTGAAACCGCGGGGTAAGCTAGTCCATACTAATATTATAAATACGAAACTACTCTCTCTGTCCGTCTGTCTGTTTGTTACCTTTTCACGGCTCAACCGCTGAATCGATCTTAACGAAATTTGGCACAGAGATAGCTTGCGACGTCGAGACGGACATAGGATAATTTTTATTCCGAAAAGTAAAGTGGTCAGAGTACCTGACTTATACGCCGTATACCAGGTCCTGGTCCTGGGTTCGAATCCCAGCTGGAGCAAACATATGTTTAAAAGCACAAGTTGACGGTTTACAGGTCTGGTTGTGTTGTACATGTTAAATGTATGTCTGTAAAACGCACACGGTTCAGGAGAAATCCGACTGGGCATATTTTTTAAAATATATAGATATAGATATTACATAGGGTAGACTTGACTTTAGGTAGGCGTACTGTTTCGTATGGTGTGATAGGGAAACTATAAACACAATCACTGGTAATGAGGCTTTCTATAATAATCTTCAGAGTTGACAACATGTGTGACTATAATTTGTTTTTTTTTGACGACCGCATTCCCTAGTTATCCTATCTGGACTCCTACGCTGCGGGCCCTGATTTAAAAAGTCAGCCGGGATTTGTGCAATTAGACTAATCGTTGGATGATTCTGCATCCTTACCTGTCTCATGTCTTCTTCTAGTGATTGTGACATCAGGACGAGTAAGTGCGTCTGTTTGTACGTACACTTCACTCACTTCAGCCCATCACAAGTCTACTGCTGAACGTAGGCCTCCCCCATAGATTGTAGGGATTTTGCCACAGTTGCCACGCTTTGCGTGCGGATTGGCAACCGCAGTTTATTTATTTTGTAGTTCCAGGAAGATGCTGCTGCCCATCTCCTGATTTGCATTTTCCCTCTGTCGACTTTCACGATAACCACGGGACGAGATGGGGTGGTAGATTCTCTTAGGCCGCCAACACTCGGCATTACGTACACTTGTGGTACTTAATATCACGGTTTAATAAACGTTTACCTTGTGGTAAGTGCAACGTCTACCCATAACAAATGCTGCGTCACCCCGAGACATCAGTTCTTAAGTCTCATATGTCCAGAATCCACCGTTTCGCAGCAGAATTACTTCCAGCGGTAGACTACAGAAATTGATGATGATGATGAGGATTATAATGATGATACATAATTATCGCTAAGCTTCTTATGAGAGTAATAAACGACACCAGAAACATTTTTGTAGACGATGTAATATATTACATATATTTTATACTTAATCACTACATTAAAATGAGTGAAGATTTCGTGCCAATTTTACACTTCCTCCACGGATAAGTTATAGTGACTAATATTTATTTAAAATCTAAATAATTTATGGCATTTTCTGACCTAGTATATGGAATGTTTTTAAGTTTTAGCCACTTCACCGCTTCGGACTAAATATTAATAGGTGCCATTAGCGTGTTTTAGATATTATCTTCGACCGTCTCATAGAATGCTCCATGTACGCCATTAATATTAAACTCATAATGACCATAGACAAGGTTAACGGTCAATTAAATCATTAAGCCGCTCGCAATTATTTACTTTTTAAATTAAATTTATTAACTACAATATCATATAAACTGACGACTTAATTAATTTTAACTTCTTTAAATACTGATGAGTAGGCATATGTAAATATGCCTTCTCATCAGTCAGTATGATTGCAGTGCAGGGGGGATTTAACATAATCACAACGCTTGACAGGCGGATTGGTGAACGCAGTACCTGACGTCACTGGTCTTGTGTATTTATCGTCAAGCAAATTTGGTGATGATTATTTTGGCAACTAAGATAATCCAAAAGAAAACGGGACGAAACGTAAAGATAGATTTTCTTACGCCGCTACCACACAACGAGATTATTGTATATTTGTTACCATTTTCTTTATAGGAGAAAGCGAGATGAGAATATCGTTCACCTGGTAGTATGTGCAACGTCTTTCCATAACAAATCCCGTGTCACGCTCACATCACACTGTGCACGTCCTCCTGAGTCATCAGTTCTTAAGTCTCATACGCCAAGTATTTACACAAGCTCTCAGTGCCCCTCAAACCGAAACACAATGTTATCTGCACACTACTGCTTCACGGCAGAATAACTGGCCCTGTGGTGGTACCTACCTAAAAATAAATTTTCTTTGCAGAAATCCGGAAAACAGATATTTCCATTGGTCGTGGAAACGCAATGGGGAGTAAGATTTTTTTGCCTCGTTCAAAAATTACCTGTCATGTCTCGTTTTCCCCGGTGGCCAAAAAGTAGGCTACGGATGTGCTCTCTGCCTACGCCTTATATGGAAAAAAGGATATATATAGATAAAGAGCATTCGTCATCATCTTCATCATCACGTCAGCCTATCACTAGTCCACTGCTGAAGTTCAGGCCTCCCCCATATATTGCCGCAAAAGTTTGTAGCTCTAAATTGAAGGGATTTTGCCATAGTAGCCACGCTTGGCAGGCGGATTGGCAACCGCAGTTTATTTATTCAGATGTTCCAGGAAATGCTGATCCTCATCTCCTGGTCTTTGTTTTCCCTCTGAAAATGGGGTCGTAGATTCTCTTAAGCCGCCACCTCACGGCCTAAAGAGTATTAGTTACGTCCATGTATTTATTATTCATTTTTTTTGATGAAAGGGACGAGACGGGCAATTGGTAGCCAGAATTTTGCATTGGAAAACTAAGTGTGTGCAGTGCACTGGCTACCAAGAGACATCGGTTCTTAATTCTCATATGCCTTGTAATTATCTTCAATCCCCTTCAAACCGAAACACAGTAATGGTTGTACATTACTGCTGGACGGCAGTATGACTGGCACTGCCGTTGTACCTAGGCGGATTCGTGCACATATTTCCACGCACAAGAAAAATATACTGGCACTGAGAGCTAGTGTAATTACTGGACACATGAGACTTACGTCTCAAAGGAGTTGGCGCGGTGTGGTGCCACATAGAAATACTCTTGGTGACATAGCTTTTGTGCTGTGGTAAAAGCCATGAAAGTATTAAATGAAACTATTTTCTACGTACATGTTCTTTTATCAGTATACATCGACAGGTCTTTCAACTCTAAGGTTTTCTGAAAAAAACTCTTTTGCTCGCCTTTGCGCCTTATTTTCATAGTATGTTTTAATGTAGTGTTCAAAACATAATATGTACATAAAGAATAAAGAAATATAATTTATTATGTAGTTCATTTCTGGAGCACATCGCTCTCTACAAAGCACTTACACTCGGACCCTTTCCCGGTCCGGACAGGGATGCTTAACGTTACAAATTACTGCGCGCCCTGGGGCGTTGCCGTCATGGCTTACGGATTCGACTTGGCGTAACTATCTGAATATTTACAAAGTAATTCAAGAGCTTCAGTATCTGTTGCGCTCGTTACTGTAAAAGTTTCAGAATCGACATTGAATTCATTTATTTGATATCAAATCATATTGACAGTGCACTAGTTTAGAAGAGATAGCGCCTTAAATTTCATATTTTTAGACCTTAGTTCAATCCGGAGATCGGCAGCGATTAAATTGTTAATTCCAATTTTAGTGCTGATTTATCAAGATATCATGATAAATCAGCACTAAAATGATGATCGGGTAAAAGAAAGCATCGTCAAGAAGGCTGCATGTCTGCTAAATGAGAAAGTCTTTCCAGAACATGTGTTGTTCGTCAGTCCGCTCTGGAGCAACGTGGTGGACTCTCCAAAACATGATGGGGGACCGATGCCCAGCAGTGGGATATTTATATAGGAAGTTTACTTTACTTTTTTCTTAAGAAATAGTGTGAATAATTGAATGTTTTCACAATAAAATATTACAATAGGCATCTGATACTAGTATAGATGTGCACTTCGCCTACTTACAACATTCATAGCACTATGGTGGAATCCAATTTAAGTAATTCAATTCCACAAGGCAAATATAATATATACTTAATATTACACTTCTATATTTTTGCGTCAACAGTTTAATAAACAGAAATATGTAGATAGAGAATAATGAATAACAAATGTTCAAATAACGATAATTGCCAAGAAGAAAGATAGAAACAATGAACAGTATAAAAAATTACGTTCTTTAGGGATTAATCGACTAATTTAAATTTAAGAATGACCGCGTAGCCTAGTGGTCAGTACCTGATTCTATGAAAAATTGTGCAAAAACACAAATGGTTTGTTGTCGGGTCTGGTTGTGTGTCGCCCACGATACCAGATTCGAACCCAGGTCTCACGCTTAGCAGCTTACCTACCTGACCGCAAAATCTCACTGTCATCGTCTAACAAATATTAAATATTGATTTACGACGCGCGCGTCTTAAATTTAGCATAAAATGGTCGTCTTAACGGTCTCCAACCATAACAAAGTTATCTAAATTGCGAATGTTTTTCACTGTGATTTACATTGATTTCATTGAATACCTATTGAATTATTTAATCACGTCACAAATGTCCCGTTAGGAACGACCGGAAGAATCTATGGAAGCACAGTTTTTCTTGTTTGCTATTTTATCAGTTAAAAATACTTTTGTTATTATATCGATTACATTTGTAACAAACAAACAATTTTATATTTCAACTTTTCGAAGTGAAATATCAGCCTATAAACGTCTCATTGCTGGCTGGACCTTGCTATTAGCCTGCTCTTAATTTTAAGAGAGTATTGGAACTGGCAAGAGGCCTCCACGCTTCCCCAGTACGGATAGACAGACATGTCGTCAAACTATCTAGTACTTCTCAGAGATGTAGGTTTACTGGCAGAGCTAACACCGGAAATCGAACAAAGATCTCTGACGCACTACGAAATTTAAGTGGAGCGCCCCGCCTTGAGCTCCCACGGCTCCCCGAGTAGCTCAGTGATTCAGTATCCTTTACAACTTTCTTAAAATTTTGTTTGGTACATATCAACATATCGCTATTTACCGCGGGCTAACTGTAGTAGAACCATGATTTCGCGCAGACTCAGATCATCATTACTCTGTTATAGCATTTATTATTATGGCGATTGTCATATTATAATTGTTTATTGTATAACAAATAAAACTTATTTTTTAATCACCCAAACTTGACAGGCTTGCCCAATCTATTTATTCATCATTTAATTGAATTGAGAATTTTAGAGATAAACTAATTCTTACATTTTAATAAGAATAGAATCATCGAACCTCTAAAAAGAAATGGGTAACCCACCGGGATGACCGCGGCTATGAATAAAATACGTCGACATATGTTTATAGTCCCTCGTTGCGAGGCGCTCCACCAACAGAAAACAGTGCAAAAGTCGTGAAGTCGTGACAGTGCAAATAAAGCACATTCATTGTGATTCCTATGCAGGAATCCATCTAGGTAGATACCACCCCCGAGGCAGTTATTCTGCCGTGAAGCAGTAGTGTGCAAACATTCCTGTGTTTCAGTCTGAAGGATACTAAGATCTAGTGTAATCACTGATGTCTGAAGGTTACGGGCGCAGTGTAGTGCCACTCACTTGTGTTCTGTGTTCTTCTCATGTGTGAAATAGCATTTATTATGGGCAGACGTTGCACTTACCATCAGGTGGACGTTTAGCTCGTATCGTCACTTTATCCATAAACAAATATAGATAAAAAATAGCATGTACTTGCATACTCACACAAACAGGTTTTTTTTCGTTATATTTTGGGGTCATTTGATGTAATATTTTGTCGAAATAAATCCTTCTCAGTGTGAGCAAGACAATATTTAATTTTCTGTGTCGTTTAATTTTATATTTATTATATATTCCTCTTTTTATTATATAGGTACCACAAAAAAGTGTAATTTATATGCTGCGCGTTGAAAATACCTTTTTTACTCCTATCTTTATTTATCTAACTCTAGAGTAATAAATCTAAAACAATAAAATGTTATTATTTGAACAACAAATAAATTAAAAGTTAACATGCACCGAATAAAGACATATATCATTTAAAGAAGGAAAATATTGTGGAACTATTACGAAATTCGTATTAAAATCGAGATAGAAGCGTTATCGAGTCGCATGCTTAATGGTTAAATGATTTAAATATCTTGGTTTTTCAAAACCATATAAAACTGTCCAACCATATAAATCATCTCACGACTAAAATACGTGTTTATAGGATATTAGGTACTGAGCGATTAATTTGTCCACAAGTATTCTCTATACATTCTATTACGTAAGTGACTTGTTTACCCGTCCGATGTTCTCTTTACATCATAATCGGGATGTTTTGTCTACGTAAGACTGAATTGTTCAGTTTGGTTACAGTAATTTTTTCTTGTTAATATTAATTAAAAAATATCACGCAGACAGGATTATTTTATAACTCAAAAAAATCATTGTCTGGATTCATTCATGTTACGAAAAACGAAAAATAATTATTAATCTAACTTTTTGTGGTAGGATTCCTATGCAGGAATCCGACTAGGTATGTATCAACACTATTGTGTTTCGGTCTGAAGGGCACAGAGCGCTAGTCATATGAGACTTAAGAATTGATGTCTCAGAGGGACGGGCGCAGTATGCTACCACACAGAAATGTTTTGGACAGACGTTGCACTTACCATCGGGTGCAGATATTACTCGTCTATTCAAATTCTAAAAAAATAAATAAATATGTCTCATGGTGACGAAGGGAATTGTACCGACTAGATTGGATAAAATAACCTTCTCTAAAAATGCCCATCGAAAATACTTAGATACGTAAACATTTTGGTACTGTGATCAATCCACTCCTCACATAATTGAGATGGTAGGTGTATTCCGCCCTCTGTCGGAAGCCACCAGTTTTTTCGGGCATTTCCCTTAAGCAACCTTGACGATTCCCTCGGGATAAAATGGCGCTGTAAATTTTTTTAATCTGCCACCCACCGACGCCTAAACTGCACGTCTCATAGCGCGAAGCGGCGTGAGATTGTGCTTTATACCCGACATTTCAAGGTCAAGCGATTCGGCGGTCTTCAAATGCCTCTATCACAATTATATTGCACTTATATGCTAGATTGAATCGACTCATATCAAGAAAACATTTCAATTAATTCAATAAAATTGTTTTTAAAAATCATTTAAAAACAATTTTATACTATTTAAAAATCACTTTCAAAAAAAAATTAACGTATCGAGACCGGGTTTTTTTATGGTGTCCAGAATTTTATCTACTGGTTTCCTATTTCATATTTAGTTTTAAGTCTAGCACTTGTGGTTATTAAGAAAAATATTATTTTCTTATTGTTCTAAACTGCAATGGAAATGACTCGAAATATTTGAACTTCAGTACGATTTTTTTTTTGTTAAGTGTTAAATGAGCGTCATGAGAATTGCAATTTTGGATTTTCCAAATTATTATTATATTTCCAACAGCTGTCATTGTTGTTTGGTCAATTAAATAAATAGTTGCTTTTTCACTTTTGTTGTAAAGCAGGTAAACGACTATGGAGGAATACACCTCCTAGCGTTCATTGTGCTAGAATCCAAAACAAAGATGCTTAGAATCACTTCGTGGCGATCAGTGTTCCGATTATTTTGTTCAGCAGTGGACTAGCCATGTGCTGCAATGATTGTTATTAATGGTTGAGTGAGTTTCGTTCTACATAAATTCATCCCATAAATTTATCCGTATAACGTAAACTATGCGGAACCGATGTACGATGTCGGCCAAATCAATATTAAAAATAAAAGTTAAAACTAACTTATTAATACTCGTACATAAGAAGCCTCTGAAATCAATAAAAAGAAATTAAATGAGTATTCCATTAATCGTTTCGCCACAAAGTAGTAAAAATCAATTTAAAATGTTTCTAACTAAAGACATATTTTATTATGACATGTATTTCCATATCTTAACTTCTTAAGTTACTTAATTATGTGTTTATGTTAACGTATATCTAGTTAAAAGATCATATTACCGAAATTTAAGTTGATACCATAAATCTTTGATGCCACTTCCAAATTTGTCATAAAAATATGTTTTGGTAATTTTCATCGTAAAAACGTAACTAAATTCAATACATAGTTAATGTGTTTCAAGGATATTTATTATGTTATTAACATTGTCAAAAGTAGGACTTATAGCCTGTTCCGGGAACTAAATCCCGTTAAACTGAGTCATTATAAATAATTGATGTGTTTTACACGTTAACAAGAGCAGGTTACTCATAAATATTTAAACTAAAACTTTTTCGTATATTTTTCGTTCGAGATAAATTAATTCTGAGTTCTGTTGAATTTTTAAATATCAACGCAAGATTCACATCACAACTTTAAACTGGTAGTCTTTTTACTTTGTACATAGGACTTGTCAATATAGATCTGTTAGTGGTAATCTCATTCAACTTGTTATTTAGTACAGTGGTGTCTATTTACTCACTAGTTCCTAAAAATCCTTTTGTTTCTCTTTTTTTTAATTTTAGTTCACAATTATAGAAAAGATTTCACCGTAAGAAAATCTGCCGCCCTGTCTCATCCTGTCGGTGAAATGACAAAACCAAAAATCTCGTGGCAACAAATATGCGCTTTATTATTCATCTGTAATTGGTCCAGTGCGAATGGTATTATGGTTAACCTCTCTAAATGTCAAGCCATAATAATAGGTAGTCCTAGATATATATCAAAACTTGATTTCTTAACATGCCATCGATTATGTATAATAAAAATGCCATTAAATTTTATTCCCAAAGACTCTCGGCCTCGACTCTCGAAACTGCTGCAATCTTACGTCTCTTTATCGTTTGAAAATTTTTCTTCCATCCAACCAAGGTCCAATCTCTCATTCTGTCCATTATCGACTATGTTGATGTGTGTTTCCCTGACTTGACAGGTCTCCGTAAATGTGAACATATATCTCCTATTCGTAATTAGCTCGATTGGCTGCCTATTCGTCAACGCAGTTATATTAGAATACTTTGCACATTTTTACACTACTAAACAATTCATGATTGTATGTATTCCTGAGTATTTTAAATCTAGGTAGCAATACATTCTTATCATCTACGTTCCTCGGATAATCTATAGATACTCACGCCTTTACAATGTTTAGATTACAAATAGGTCGTATTTGTCGTTACTGATCATGCTCTGATCATGGTCGTACTTGACATTAAAGCTTTAGATTTAGTAGCCTTATACTTTTGCTGTCCACACAACAACTTGGATTGGAGTGTAATTTCTTCTTCTTCATCGGCCTGTATAAAGTCCACTGCTAGCCACAGGCCTGTTTCAAGTTTCCTCAAGGAGGATTTGCAGTAATCGGCACGCTTGGCAGAAAAGTTGGCGATTGCCGTACAAGACACTTCACATCCTAGACGTATTGAACCCATGAGGTATTTGTCGCGTTTTTCTTAGCCGAGCTTTATGATACACACGATATAGGCATGATATAGGTAGGCAGATTCCCTATCGCCTTCACCACATGTCAAGGGTGTAATTTTGCTGCAAACGATGAAGAGAAATTTCGTATTGTTTCATAAACGAGGTAAAATCCGTAAAATTAGTTTCATCAAACCAATATAAAATTACCCTTAAAAATATTTGTAACTGTTACCGTAAAGTCCGTTCAGCCCGTCTCCTCTCACAACGTCCTTCGCCGTTGGCCAGCCTCTAGGCCCTGCCACGGGCGCCGTATCAAGCTCACAGGCTGCGTGAAATTATGTACGCTTTACGGGCGTTACAATTTTTCAATCCCAATCCCTCGGAGCGGAAAACTCTTTACTCGCTCACTAAATGGTGATGTTTAGGAATATATTATAGGTTGACGGATTGCTAGAAGTTTTGTCATGTCTACGCAGTAAAGTAATTTATTGATTTTATATAAAGTAGTCCCGAAATTACTGTGAAGCAAGGCATAAACATTATATTAAATGAAATATAATTCGAAGTTAAATAATTTAATACTGTTTTTTTTATTATTGAAGAAAGGGACGAGACAAGCAAAACGTAAATGCAACGTCCGCTCACAGTAATGCTGTGCCACCCAGGATATTTCGGTGCACCACAGTGTGCCCGTCTCCTTGAAACGTCAGTTCTTAAGTCTTTACACAGTGTGTGTGATTACCCTAGTTCTCTTATCTTAAAGTCTTTCAATCAAAAAGTTCAAACTATTTGTTAAACAAAAACTTCTTAAGAAGGGTTATTATAATATTAAGGAATACATGGATGATGATAACCCCTGGGAATGAGGTCGCTGCCAAGCTATTTCTACATCTTTATAATTCTGCTGTAATTGTATATTTGAATTGACTGAAAAAAAAACAGCTGGGTTTCTTACTGGTTCTTCCCAGGACAGAGGCATTTCTTTGCGAACCAATGTAGCTTAAAAAAATGACTTTCTATGAGTATTATGCGAATGATCTATATTGAATAAAAAATATTCTATTCTCACTGCTCTTCAGACTGAAACACAGTAATGTTTTCACACTACTGATTCACGGCAGAATAACTGACCCTGCTAATTCCTACCTTTCTTAATCTTCTTATCTTAAAAATAGGATTGTACCTTTTTAACAGGTCAAATAAAGTCACTTTTCTGTTTTTAATAATCATTAAATGAATTTCTACGTTTGTGTAATAAAATATAACGAATTACCTCTACAGTACAGGTATTCAATTTTAATTCGTATTTTTATCATCTGAATGTTCATAATAAACAACAGATTCAAATTGTATCTACGACCACATGCTCTAGTGGTCAGAGTACTTGACTTCTATGCCGCGGGTCCTGAGTTCGAGGCCTAGCCGGACTCGACTTGTGGATAAACCCAAGGTGTGGTCTGCAAAACGCACCTACGATACAGAAGAAATCTTAGTGTGGGTCGTCTTTTATTGAAAAGAAAAAACTTTACTACTTTTAAAATCACAATTATGGATTTAGCATAATCTTAGCATAAAACATTAGAAAAAATGCTATAAATAAATGCTACTATTTCGCACACATTTAATATATAGACTATCGAAACAGTCAACATCGACGAAATACAAACAGGGGAAGTGATTTCTCATGTAACTCTTAAAAGGGGGAATGCAAAGTAATTAATAATGATTATTTCGATTCCACTGATTCAATAATTAATTGGAAGCAAAGCAAATACAGTTTTATTTTAAACCGATCTTTATCAATAATATTATTGAATAAAAATGTTGTTATTTTATATTTATTGGGTGATTTTGGAACTAAAACTCCTTCCTTAGACAATTCTACGATTCTAATATTCTCTACATTTTACCATTAACAAGGTCAGTGGCCTGTTGCAGGTCATATAAGCAATGCTTCATTTTCTTAGTCATTGCATTTTAGTAGGGAATTCAACATATACTGTGTTCGTGTGTGAATGTGTGTTTACGATTCGAGGCCGTCTCCCGAGAACCTTTATTATCCAATTGTCATTGATCCTACAAGTTATGTGGCCAGGATTTTGCTACTTTAGTCACCCTTTAAAAAATTTGGCTCACTTAAATTTATATTAAATTGTAAGCTTTCTGCTAGTTCAGATACACTATACATCATAGACACAAAATAAAAAATCTGACTTCTGTATAATATACCCATGATACTAAAGCCTTTACTCGGACCAGTTTATTAAGAAATGAATTTTCTTAATAAACAGGTCGTTGAGTCTGTGTACGAGACGCTTAATTAAGGAACTCGGTAACAGCACCTAGATGCTGCTTAGATGGAGTCTATATTGAAGGAGGTTATCGTCTTTCTTGAAGAACAGTACCAGCATGGTTGCAAAATAATTTTGCCTATATCTAGTTTCTTTAGAGGTCATATTGACTGTCGGAATATTCAAGTACTGCAGTGTTAAAGACATAAAATTCTTCCACTCGTATCCCCCATATAGTGTTTTTGAAAGAGAAGAAAGTATGAAGTATTGCAGAGTTCTGATTGAAGCAGAAAGTGTAGAACAAGTGAAAGAGTATGTATACTTGGGTTAAAAGTTTACGAGAGACGGAAAGTAAGACGGTGATGTTGAGCAGAGAGCGTTGAACGGAAATCACCTGCATAACTTTATTGTAGTCGGAATGTATGGAAACGTGAAAGGGAGGTATGAGAAGAAGCAGATTTATAAGGCGCGTTTGAATGGGCAAGCCAGTAAGGATCGACGAAGGAGAACGTATCAGGATCGGATCAAAGACATTTTAAGGGAAGGCCACGTCAAAGGTACAAAGCAACCGAAGAGCTTGTATGAAAACGTTAATGAAAGTAGAAGAAGGAAGGTAAGTTACTTTGCTAAGATCCGCATGCAAAAAAGTAGAAGAAGCGAAATGTGTGCGTCAGAATCGTAGTAAGTGAAAAGATGTGGTCTCTGACTACTCCATTGGGAAAGTGACGTGACTGTATGTATTTATGTACGAATGTTAATGAAAAGACAGTAGTGGTACAATGATGGCAGAGTTAAGAAGCATGTTTATTGATTTAAAAAATCAACAAGAATCTAAATTCGAGTCAATTAAATTGGTTATGGATGCAATACAGGAGCAAAACTCTGAAATCAAAAATTCTATGGAATTTTTTTCTCACAAATACGATGAAATTCTGGATAATATGAATAAACTTCAGCGGGAAAACTCTGAAAACAGGAATCGTATTAAATTCCTGGAATCAAAGCTAGATCAATTAGAAAGGAATTCTCGGACTTCAGCAGTAGAACTGAGAAATATACCTAAAGTTCAGTCGGAAAACAGACAAAATCTAACCGAATTGACAAAAAAGATTTGTACGGTAATAAAAATGAAGATTGCGGACTCAGACATAAACGATGTATATCGCTTAAAGCTGAAGGACAGGCCGAATGGTCCGATCGTGGTGAATTTTAGCTCAGTGAACAAGAAAGAAGAACTCATAAATTTGGCAAGGCAACATAACAAGGAGAATCATAATCAACGCCTTAGTACCAAAGATTTGAACAACGACGGTGATGCCAAACCAATTTACATAGCGGAATTTCTTACCCCGAAAGCAAGACGGCTACATTATTTGGCAAGAGGAATGGCCAAGAAGTATAAATTCGACAGTTGTTGGACATCATATGGGAAAGTATATCTGAAACGTTTCAGTAACGGTCCGAGAATTCTCATTAACTGTGAAGAAGATTTAGAAAAACTGAAGACATGACTAGATAATTTTATGCTGTCTTTGTTTATATATTTGTTTATATTACTGTTTGCCTCTATTAATGTCTTTATTTTAATGTTTACTATAAGTTTACTCTTAACTGTTATTTTTTTGATATCTTTATGTCACACCACATACAAACAGCTTATTGTAATTTTCGCTGATTATTTTTACACATACAACACAACTTTAGAACCTTATACTTACTTTACAATTAATAAACACACCAATAATCTTTCAACTAATTATTTGATTTTTGGGCAAAAAACACACATATGCAAAATCAACATACACCATATTTTCATATTTCTCTTGGGTCTTCTGCAAAGACTAACAATGTCTATATTTTGCGTCGTCATTGGATTGTGTGATCATGAATATATCTTCCAAATAAGTCCTTTTCACAACATCTTTTATAAGCTGCTCATAATAATTCACTTGGCTGAATACAATTTTATCAATGTTCAATGAATTAAATGAGATTCATAATGATATAGATGCATATGATGTAGCTGAATCCACAAACTGTGACATTGAAGATTGTCAATCTTTCTTATATGATTATAGATGTTGTTTTAAAATATTTCAGCAAAACATTAGAAGTTTAAAATGTAATTTTACGGGACTCATACCTCTTCTCGCTGCAACTAGATTGAGCTGGGATTGCATTGTACTGTCAGAATGTTGGCTTCTGTCAACGCCTAATCTTCCAACTATCGAAGGATATAATCATTTTGCGACCAATAATAACCTAACTCAGAATGAAGGTGTAGTGGTATACTACAAGAATGATTTAAATATTTTGGTTGAGGAATTGCTCATCTATGAAGCTAACTGTTTAATTATAAAACTGAATCATAATACAATTGCCTTGGCTATTTACCGTCCTCCTGGGTATAAGAATGTGAACCATTTTCTTCAGTCTCTAAATAATAATTTATTGAATTTTTCTTCTATACAAAATGTTATAATTCTGGGCGACATAAATATAGATATTGGTGAAAATAGCACCGATTCTAATCTTGCTCCTTACGTTAATATGTTAGCGTTTCACGGTATTTTACCCGCACATACCTTGCCTACTCACAGTAAAACCTGTTTAGACCATGTATTTTTAAAAACTAAATTACCAGCCCGATGCCTTATTCTTCATACATCTTTAACCGATCATGACAGTGTGGTTCTATATCTTGAATCTTTAAAATTAAAACCGAAAATTATTAATACCTATAATCGTATAGATATAAAGGGTATTGTAGAAAATATAAAAAACTTAGATTTTAGTTATTTGTATAAAATTACTGATACAAATATGGCTACAGATTCTTTTATTGAAAAACTTCGAAATATCATTACATTACATTCCAAAATCTTCAGATGCTCTAGGCGGAAAAGAATTCTAAAGCCATGGGTTACACCAGGTATTTTGAGGTGCCTAAAAAATAGAGATACTCTTTATAAAAAACTAAAGAGATCACCCCAAAATGAAATACTAAAGACTACTTATAAAAGATATAGAAATTATTGCTGCACACTTCTAAAAAAGGCAAAAAGGGGGTATGAAAAGGCACAGCTGATGAATGCTGGAAATGAAAATAAGAAACTTTGGAAAACAATTAAGGAAATAACATATACCGCAAAACCCAAAGAGAATGCATCGGAGCTAATTTCTTCTGAAGACCCAATACATTCAATAAATCACGTTAATAAATTTTTTGCTAGTGTAGGACAAACATTGGCTAATAAAATCATTAATAACTCTATGCAAGTTCAACCTAATCTAGTAACTTCATGTCCTCATTCCTTTGTTCTTTTGCCCACTGACTTCAGTGAAGTTGAAACTTTAATAAATAACCTCAAATCAGAAAGCGCCGTCGGCCTGGATACGATATCAGTTCCTATATTGAAAACTTGTAAAGATATCTTAACGCCCCCAATAACCTATATATGCAATTTAGCACTATCTACAGGAGTGTTCCCAATAGCTTTCAAAAAAGCAAGAATTCATCCAATTTTTAAAAGTGGCGACAAACACCTTGTAAACAATTATCGTCCTATATCGATTCTACCAAACCTTTCTAAAATATTGGAGCGTATTATTAATAAGAGGCTGGTCAAATATCTCGAGAACAAAAGGTTGTTAAGTCAGGTACAGTATGGTTTTAGATCCGGAAAATGTACTGCCGATGCTGTGCACGAATTAACAGATTTTGTAGTAACCAATTTGGACAACAAGAAGAAAACAATTGCAATTTTCTTGGACCTAGCTAAAGCTTTTGATACAGTTTCCATTCCGATTTTAATAAAAAAACTTGAACTTTTTGGTATAAGAGACATCCAGTTGAAACTTTTTAATGATTATTTGACTAATCGTACTCAATGTGTGAAAATTGACAATTTTACAAGTGATGAGGTTAGCATAGGTTTTGGAGTCCCGCAAGGAAGTATTCTGGGTCCAACCCTGTTTCTTATATATATAAATGACCTGTGCCAATTACAACTCCCAAGTGCTAAAGTCCTAACATTTGCTGATGACACAGCTCTTCTTTTTACTGGTGACTCTTGGAATGAAGTTTTCTCCAATGCGCAGAGAGGTATGAATGTTGTGACTAGGTGGCTCAGAGACAATATATTGACACTTAATGTCGAAAAAACAAAATATGTCACTTTCTCCTTGAGACATTCGAAAGCTGATCGCCCTCTTAATAGTATCATAGCTCACTCCTGCGATAATTTAGATACTTCTGACTGTGTGTGTCCTATACTTCAGAATACTGACTCTATTAAATACCTGGGTATCGTAATAGACAGCAAATTAAACTTTCATACTCACATTGACTTGCTGTCTAAAAGAGTGCGTAAATTGATTGCTATTTTTAAAAATTTACGTCACATCGCTGATAAAAAAATAATTAAAACCGTTTATTTTGCCTTATGTCAATCGTTAATTTCGTACTGTATAACATCTTGGGGTGGAACAACAAAAACTAACCTTCTGAAAATTGAAAGAGCTCAAAGGACTATTTTGAAAGTATGTTCTTTTCTGCCGTTCGACCATCCTACCAGAGATCTATACAAAAAATTTGAAGTCCTGACAGTAAGACAACTTTTTGTTTTTCAAACCGTTCTTAAACAACATTCTTTGATAATATATAATCCTGAAAAAAATTGTAATAGGCGACGGAATGATCGAGTTTGTATAATACGCTTATTAAATACACGTTTCTCACATCGATTCTTCTGCTATCAAAGCTGTAATTTATATAACAAAATTAATGGAGTATTGTCAATTTATTCACTTCCTAAATCATCGTGTAAATACACTGTGAAAGACTGGTTGCAGAAATTGGATTACGCATCTACAGAAAATCTGCTAGCTTAAATTTTAGCTCAATTTAGGAAAATCACAGCTTCTTACACTTGGGCACACATACAAATACACAGGCACACACACATACACTCACACACACTTACACACACACACACACACACACACACACGCCCGAGCACACACTCACACACTATAGTATAGACACATCACACACATTAAATATCTCATGATTAAATTTTAGCTTAGCTTTATTTTCTAACCATATCAGTTAAAATAGTAAACCTGAACCTTAGTCCGTGGGGTGAGGACCTGGTGATCTGTAATACAGGTATACTTGCCTACCTCAGACACCAGCTCCTCACATAGACTAGACTGTAACAATATTTTACTGATAAGTTATATTTTAATGTACTTTTATAATTAGTTTAAACTGTGAGGAGAAATAAACAGTATTATTATTATCATCGTACTAATACTATAATGATGCGTACCCGTTTGGTAAACTAACAAGTCTATAAACAGTGCATATTACCAGCGATGACATACGGAGCCGAGATGTGGTCCTTCACTGCTAGCCGTATAAAAAAGCTCAAAGTTGCACAGAGATGGAGACGGCTATGCTCAGAATGTCTCTAACTCCGTTTCTCTGGTTAAATTAAGGATTAGTATAGAATAAGATTAGAAATGGCAATGGTAAGAGGAGTCGTATAAACAAAAACTATTTTTTTGTTCTTTATAAAAACGATGCCCCACAGTAGGATTTCTCCTGTGTCGTGGGTACGATTTACATATATAAATTCCACATGCACAAACCACCCAGACCCGGAACCACTATCTGTAGGCCATACAAATATTTTTTCCGTGCGGGTATCGAACCAGAAGCCAAGGGCTTAGCCACTGCGCCAACCGAGCCGAGAGGGAAGATAGGCTGCAAGTTGAAGAGAAATTTACGATGCAATTAATTTTCTTAATCCACCACCGAAGAGTCTATCACGTAGAGCTCTTCCAATTAACGAATTTGGATACTCCAGGAATTAAGAGTGTAACTTTTACGTCGCAGGTAGTTACAAAAGTGTCGGTCAATATAAGGCCGATTATCGTTGTAGTCGATCGGATGGCCTCACTTTGAGCGATCGAGCCTTTAACCAATCAAGGGATTAAATTCTTTTAGGTAATCACTCTAGGGATTTTCAACTTATACGCTCCATTTAGTATTTAAGCTATCATTGGTTCTTATAATATATCTCGTAATATAAGGTGCCCAGGATATGGGCAGCAGAATCTTACTGGAACATACATGTATATATAAATACATACAGTCACGCCTTTCTCCCGTATAAAGGGTTGGCCGAGGCCACTCACGTAGTCCACTTTTCGCCCTCGCGGAAAACACCAACTTGGTAGAGTGAAAAAATTCTCACTCCCCATTGCGTTCCCACGAGCGGTATGGTGTACAGCAGTATTCATATTCTTGCGAATAAAGCTGTCCGTACAATACTTTAATCGCCTTTTACGAAATCTCGGCAAGAAAGAGGTAGGTGTTATTTTACTCTGCCGGACACCTGGAACATCTCAATAAATAAAATGTGATTGCCAACCCACATGCAAAGCGTGGCAACTATAGAACAGTTCCGCCGAAATGAAAGCTACAAACTTTTGTGGCAATCTATGGAAAGGGCGTATGTTCGGTAGTAGACTAGTGATAGGCTGAACTGATTATGATGATGATGATTATTATTTTAGATGATGACAACGATTTATTTTTATTGGATAAAGTGATGAAACGAGTAAAACGTTCACCTGACGGTAAGCGCAACGTCTGCCCATAACAAATACTGTGTCACCCAGAAAATTTCTGTGTGATAACACACTGTGCCCATCACCCTGAGACATAAGTTCTTAAGTCTCATATAAGCCCAGTAATTACGCTAGCTCTCAGTGCCCTTCAAACAGAAACACAGTAATGTTTGCACACTACTGCTTCACGGCAGAATAACTGGCCTACCTAGACGAATTCCTGCATAGGATTTCTAGCGACATCTTCCGATTAACAACCTACGGGTCAGAGTACATAACTTCGAAGCCGCCGGTCCCAGCTTCGAATCTCAGCCGGAGCCAACATTTGCGAAAAACACAAATAGTTGATTTTCGGTTCTCTTCTGGTTATTTTGTGCATGTGAAATGTATGTCTGTAAAACGCACTTACGACACGGGATAAATCGTAATGTGTGGCATGGTTATTAAACCCAAAATAACACGCAAAACAATTGTTTATTTAATACTTTCAACAGTATTTTAAAATATGTGTATTTTTTTTAGTAGTCTTTATAGAATGTTTTATACGTATACAATTCGTTTGGCCAGCTTCGTCTCGGTGATTAGACGCAATTATTGGAATTCTGCAGAGCACATGTGGCCGTTCATTTCCTTTATTGCCTTTATTTTATTCCTTACATGCCACTGGATCATAGTTAGGAGGTCGTTATTCGATACTTTTCAACTTTTTTTTTGCCCCACAGTAGGATTTCTCTTGTGTCGTGGGTGCGTTTTACATACATAAATCTCACACGCACAAACACCCAGACCCGGAACAACTATCTGTAGGCCATACAAGTATATGTCCCGTGCGGGAATCGAACTCAGGACGACCGCGGCGCAGAAGACAAAGGCTTAACCACTGCGCCAACCGAGCTGACTACATACTACATACTAGTCAGGCTTTAAGGAACTTTTCAATTTTACTTAAATGTAAGTAGATCTCTCCCAAATGAAAATGAATGATTTGAAAATTAAATGAAAATGAAAATTCGTTTGCTAAATGTCATTTTTTACAATCTGCCACCGTTTCGTAATGAGGTTCCGCTGACGAAGAAGAAACAAGCAATAGAAACTCCGCTGGCATGCTCTTTTTTGTTATTCCGGTATTTTCATCTAACTCATAAAATTTGATATAAAATAAAATTGTATATAAATTTCTTTCTTTCTTTTTCTTTTATTGTAAAAGTGACGAGACGAGTAAAACGTTCACCTGATTGTACGTGTAACGTCTGCCCATAACAAATGCTGTGGCACCCAGGTCATTTCTGTGTAACACCAAACTGCGCTCATCACCCTGAGACATCAGTTCTTATAAGGGATAGTTCGTAAAAGGGAAGTTGATTTACTTGCCACGCATGCCTGGCGGATTGGCGATTGCAGTATCAAACCCGCACCTTAGACACTGCTGCATAATTTAAGTCTGGTTTAACTGAGTCGACTTTTACGACACCCAACGGGATGAAATGGAAGACTCTCTCTAACGCCCCCACTACACGGCAGATCACTATGATATTTACAATATTATATTGAAATATAATTTCTTGCCTAAAAAAAAAAGAAAATGACTAGACAAGCAAATTATGGGTGGCACTACACTACGTCGTCACCCTGAGACATTAGTTCTTAAGACTCACGACCAGTAAGTACACTAACTATCTACATTAATATTTAATGATCATTCAGAATCATTCCTCGTCCGCGAGTCACCTATTTTCGTATTTTTTAAATAAATATAAATCTGATTATCAAGACAGTATGGCGGTAAACATGAAAAGGCGTCAGCACGTGACGTTGTAAAATTTTCGGCAGTTTATTTATCGGAGTGTATTTAAGCATAGTCGTATTGTGAGATGATTCTGCCGCGAGGACGTTGCTCTCGAATCTTTTCTAAGACAACAGATAGACAGTTGATTATATACTAGACAGTAGTTCACTAGCATCAATAATTATGTTACCGTCAGGCCCACGAACAAAGCAACCACCTTTTTTCCCCAGAACTTCATATTATCACCTTATTTATACCTAAAAATAATCATCCAAAGGAAACACCCATTATGCATAGCGCCTATTGGTGTCGGGTTAATTACAGCATTTCCAGCATTCGTCACCTTTCCCTATAGCGCGTTCACAGAGATAAATTGCACACGGTCAAACTCCAGATCTCATACTACCATTGTAGGCAATAATATATTTTTTTTTCCGTGTGGGAATTAATATTTTTGCTGATTCCCGCAGGGCAGGACCAGTTATACTACCATGGAGCAGTAGTGTGTGAACATTACTGTGTTTAGGTCTTTTTTTTAATGCACTAAGTGATGAAACGTGCAAAACGTTCACCTGATGGTAAGTGCAACGTCTGCCCATAACAAATGCTGTGTTACCCAGAGAAATTCTGTGTGACACCACACTGTATTCATCACCCTGAGACATAGGTTCTTAAGTCTCATATGTCCAGTGATTACGCTAGCTCACAGTGCCCTTCAGACCGAAACAAAGTAATGTTTGCACACTACTGCTTCACGGCAGAATAACTAGCCCTGGGGTGGTACCTACCGAGACGGATTCCTGCATAGGAATCCTCCTACCAGTAAAAGGCTGAAGGGCACTGGGCATATGGGACTTAAAAACTGACTTCTCGGACATCCCTCTGAGATGTCAGTTTTTGCAGTGTGGTGCCACGTAGAAATGTTCTGAGTCTTCTGTGTAACGCAGCATTTGCAACAGATGAACGTTTTGCCCGTTCGTGTATTTCTACTATTTAAAAAAACCGAAGCTCGCTCACTCAACCACTGTGCCAATCGAGCGTCAGGTACGTCACTTCATTCTTATAAATCGCACAACACGGATGATCTGATCTTTTAGCTATCGCTATGAAAGGAACGTCAACCTACATGCAGATCTTCAATGATTTTTTTTAATGAATACTGTATATTATACATTTGTTAATACTGTATATTATACATTAATGGCAATTAAAATAAAAGAAGAATAGTTAAGCAGCGTTCTTGCTAGTTCCTCCAAATACAGAATTATTTTGAACTTGTGGTAAATTAAAAATTGCCTTTGAATAAGCGGACAAACTTTATTGAATTTTATAATCTATTGCGTTCTAGTTCTAGTTATTTTTATAATGATTTCTCGCAGTTTACGAATATTCAATTTTTTATATAATTAGTTGTCGCCAATTGGTCAAAATACGACAGTAATATATATACTTAACCATTTTTTATAGAATTCAAAGTATTTGGAACACATTATATATAAATTTTAGCTTTCTGCACGCCTTCTTCATAAAAACTTTGACTTATGCCAAATCTCACACTACTCCGGGTGTGCAATATGATTAAATAAGGTTACCTGCAAAGTTTTCTCTTTACGTATTATGCGTATTATTCCCTTTTTATAGTCATTGTATGAATTTTTGAACTCAGAAGACTTTGTGCTCTTTCTGGGATTTATTATTCAAACGTTATCACCTTGCGTATATATTATTTGCCAGTTGTTTTTAAGTCATCTGTTACCTCTGGTATACATTCCAAGCTTTGCTTCTACTCAGTACGCTGGGCAGGCAGGTCGTAAAAGTAAGAACAACATTATTAGTCGGTGAAAATCTCACAGACTAATGACGCTGCGTGTTCGGCATATTCGAATAGATTATCCGCCACCAGTCGGTGGTCAGAGCCTTCTTTGTCAGTTAGTATGGTACAGGTAAAACTTGCACTTGGATAAAGAAAGCTTATATATTCCACCCATCGCCCTATTCCACTTTTAATGTTACTAATTTAATACATTTTATTCGAAGAACATTATTGGCGACTCGAGACGGGGCTATTTCTTGGAATGTACATAGAAGGCTATCATCTGCTACTATCTAAATTCTGTTCTATTCTATATGTATCTAAATTTTTCTAGAATGCACAACTCGGCATAAGGCCTAGGATGAATTCGGTACGATATTTCAGCACTATTTAATTTTCCCCATACAGGTTTCCACACGATTTTTTCATTCAACGTCGAGAACTTGATAAATAAAACTTAATATTACCAACACCGGGGATAAAACTCAAGGAGCACGCGTACTTTCAAAATAAAGGCGACTGCTCGATGTCCCAGCTATCCCGCGCAATTTGTAAAACAAATGACGGATTCTTTATATGCCACGTCACGTCAGTTTAGGCTACAAAAGAGTTCCATTTTCAAAATCTGGACTTTATTTAAAAACAATAAAAGTTTGTCTGTGTTCTCAAGATACGAAACCGTATAAAAAAATTAAATCTTTCCAGGCATATGGCATCATTTGCAGGGCGAAGTGGTCTTGGATATTTGCTTTAATTACTGGTTCAAAAACTATTAATTACAAACGAAAAACTTTTCACAAATATACGTTAACAATTTATGTTATGTATTTATAGTCATTGTTATATAATTAATAATAAGAATCATAACGTTTGTATAAACCAATAGCGTTGGTGCTACTCGAGTAAAAATAAATATATACCACAACTCATGCGTCACGAAGGAGCTTTCGTATATTACAAAAGATTCAAAGAGACCTTGTGGTAAATTACACAACGAAAATAGTATGTAATTATGTTATTCGACGTGGTTATTTATTAAGTGATTATAAAATGTAGATAAAGAACAAATAATCAAAATCGTATCTAGAAATCCATATGAGATGAAGAGAGACTCCCGAACACTATACACGTTGTCATAAAGCTAAACGATAAACAACAGTCGCAAAAGGGTACCTTAATTCAGCAACGACGCGTCTTCTCAAAATTCTCTTTATTCGCACTGTTTTTAAGACACAAAATGTTAGCACTTATTGTTTTACAGTATTTTCAATAGTCTTTTATTAAAAATAATAATAGTTCTACAGACGTTTGTTGTTATTGTTTTGATTACAACGAGACTCGCGAGATAGCCCTTCGGCCTCTGCGGGGTGACTGCTACTGACACTCCGATTTACGGGTTCACCCTGATGACGTCATCCTAGACCAATAGGGTGAAACTTTGTACGCATGCGTGTCGTACCAGCCACCGCGGCGCCGCACAATTATATAAAATTTGACTATGCTTTAAACGACGTACATTGCTGCCTTTGCCTTTCTCTACCAAAAGCATCAATATAGTAGTATCGAAGTCTATACAGCGTTAGTACCTATCAGAGTATTTATTTTTCCAGTAAAGTGTACTGGGAATGACAGGTTTAAGAACACCCCGACAGGCTTTCAAAGGACCAGCATCATAATTCTTTTGTGTCTGTAAATGCAATATTATGCGCATTTACACATTATTAAGCCGTTTGTTATTTGATTGAATGAGCCAGTCAAAATCTTTCAATATGGGGTTGCCTATTTTGTTAGCATTAGTAATTAGACAATTCTTTGTTGGACGCTTCTATTCTAGACGAAAGTCAACAAAAAAGTATAAGTAAAATTTACTAACATTAACATTTTTACGAACTTTAACACCATTGAGAACTTTGAGCGCCAATAGCATCATAATTGTCTGGTTTGGGGTCCGGGCTGTAAAACACGACGTCGCAGGATCGAGCCCGCAATTCGACTACTGTCGTGAACCATCTCCTAGCATAAGCTTTTAAGCTTCGTTTTATTAATTAACGGGAATATAAGTAAAGATGCCAAAAAAATGTATAGGTGACCACCATCACGACAATTTTAGCTTGTCGCAGACGACAGCCGAACACCATGCTTAATTTTTTTCACAAACACCTCTTTCGGAACAATTTGAAGATGGTGGTGACATTCTTACAACGCCATCAAACTGAACAACATGACAACCACTTATTAATATTATTCACGGAGGAATATTAATGCGAGGGAAACAAAGATGATGCTAAGAGCCGCATACTAATAATGATGTGAATACCTAGTTTTTAAAGAGTTTGTATCTTATATTGCGTGCTGTGTGGTGGCGGCTTAAGACAATATGTTACCCTGAGTCTCTTACGACTCCCAAGGGAAGAGTCGAGTCGACTAGGTGAATTAGTACCTGGAAAAAGTCATAGCTTCCTATAGGTGGCGGAATTAGCATTTCCATAAATGCTAGACAAAAAATACACAGACCAATGAAGGGATGCTTGACTTAGCGGGATTTCTATGCAGAAATCCGTCTAGGTAGTACCGCAGGACCAGTGAACCAGCAAACATTACTGTGTTTTGATCTGTAGTGCACTGAACTCCTACTGGTGGTAGGATTCCTAAGCAGGAATCCTTATGCTTGCCCCTTATGCCCCGACGGCCAGTTATTCTACCGTGAAGCAGTAGTGTGCAAACATTACTCTGTTTCGGTCTGAAGGGCACTTAAGAGCTAGTGTAATCTCTGGGCATATGAGACTTAGAGCTTATGTTTTAGGGTGACGGGCGCAGTGTGGTGTGGTGGTATGGGCAGACGTAGCACTTGCCATCAGGTAAACGTTTTGGTCGTCTCGACACATTATCATATTAAAAAAAATTCACAATCTTACGTCGCATCTTACTGCGCATATGAAACTTAAGAAATGATGTCTTTAGGGGACGGTCGCCGTGTGGTACCATACAGAAATGTTCTGGGTGACACTGTATTTGTTATGGGCAGACGTTACACTTACCATCAGGTGAATGTTTTGCTCATTTTTTGTAAACATTAACGAGCTGGTATGATGATGTAAGTGTTATCTAATAATTAAAATATGTTAGTTAGAGAAGAGTTAAGTGTTAGAATCCAAAGTAATAAAATATTCTTGCAATAAATAAAAATTATAGCACCATGGCAGTAGCTGCCCTGTACACGCTATTACTGTAGGGCGGATGATGCTTTCCAAAAAATAATTGATACCATAAATAATGGCGAGTATGTTTGCCAGATTGTACAAAAGACCGAAGAGTACAATCTCCCGCTATGTCTGGCGTATGTGGACTATTAAAAGCCTTTCCGATGATTCCGTCGAAACTTGGGCGGTGCTACAGTCACTTCAGCGGTGCCGAATTGACTGTCGGTATATCGAAGTGCTGCAGTGTTTGTACAATACGGCTACGATGGCTATCCGAGTACAGAACCAGAGTACGAAACCGATCCAATTGCAGAAAGGTGTAAGACAGGGCGATGTAATATCCCCGAAACTCTTCACCGCTGCATTGGAAGATGTCTTCAAGCTACTGAACTGGAAAGGATACGGCATTAACATCAATGGCGAATACATCACTCACCTTCAATTTGCCGACGACATAGTAATAATGGCAGAATCGCTGGAGGAGCTTGGCACTATGCTCAATGACCTCAATAGTGTCTTCCTACGGGTAGGTCTTAAGATGAACCTATACCGGTTGTTGTTGGGAACACTACGCTTGAAGTTGTTGACGAATATGTTAACCTAGGACAGATTGTCCGACTAGGTAGGTCCAACTTCGACCAAGAGGTCAATCGACGGATCCAACTCGGCTGGGCAACGTTCGGGAAACTACGTCACATCTTCTCGTCGAGTATACCTCAATGTCTCAAAAGCAAAGTTTACAACCAGTGCGTGTTGCCAGTGATGACATACGGAACCGAAACGCGGTCCTTTACGGCGGGCCGCTTGAGGAAGCTCAGAGTCGCTCAGCGAGCTATGGAAAGAGCTATGCTCGGAGTTTCTCTGCGTGATAAAATCCGTAGGGCAGACCGGGGTTGGTTGGGGACTGGGGTAGGTAGACTAGATGCTCCTAACTTCTTGCAGGTTTGAGTGAAAGAAGCAACGTTGCACTCAAAGAAAGCCTGCTGCTTGACCGATCATTCGCCCAGAACGCGAGACACGAGGAAATGTCTCACTGTCAGTTAGAGCGCAATATCAATAATTGGGATACCTAAGTAGTTTTTTATCAACACATCTTTTTTGTTCTTACACTGTAATTTATAGTCAAGTTCACACAAACTTAATTTGAAATCGAAAGTAAATTATTATAAAAGGTATACAAATACGTATTATGCAAAACATTTTAGTTTAGTGAATTTTTGAAAGCAAAAGCTCCGGTCGGCGTTGGTAGACCAATTGCGTATTGGTTGACTGACTATGATCCATATGGTCCCATTTTTTCGAAAATATTTATGGTTTACGAAAGAAATCAAAGTTTGAAATAAAAATTAATCATTAAATTATAAATAAACACATCTGGGTAGAATTCTGCAAAACTTATAATTTTTTTTATTGGGTAAAGTGACGAGACGAGCAAAACGTTAACCTAACGTTAACCAACGTGTCACCAAGAATATTTCTGTGAAATTTTTATTACACATTAAATGTTGTCATCCCTTAATAAAAGCCACCCTGCAAGAGTTGAGTAGTCTACCTACCCCGGCATTTGGGGCAGGTTGACTATCTCGGAGAGGTTTCCTAAAACTGAAAAAAATCCGGATTTTATTAAATAATATCCACATAGAGACTTTTTTTATAATTGACTATGAAATTTGGCACAGTTTACAATAGTTTTTATTAATACCAAGGCAACAGTTTTTATTTTAAAAAATGATGACCAAAAACGTGGTCAACCATCCCCGGTCTGCCCTAACGATGATATCCGCAGCAGAACTAAAGTAACCGACATAGCTCTAAGGATTAGAAAGCTGAAGTGGCAATGGGCAGACCATATCGCCCGTAGAACCGATAACCGTTGGGGAAGAAAGGTATGGGGGAGGCCTATGTGCAACAGTGGACTAAGATAGGCTGAAATGATGATGATGATGATGATGATGTTGCCTAGACATACTCGCCATTATTTATGGTAACAATTATTTATGCAAATTAAGTATATTATCATTACTTGCCGTGTGGTGGTGGCTATACAGAATCTAACACTCCACCTCACCCCTTGGGTGTCGTAAAAGTGACAAAAGGAAAATAAAAACCAGGAGATGGGCGGCAGCATCTTCTGGAACATCCGAATAAATACTGCGGTTGCCAACCCGACTGCCAAGCGTGACAACTATGGCAAAATCCCCCTAGAATGAGCTACTATATTTTGTGGCAAATGGAGGACTATGTTCAGCAGTGGACTAGTGATAGGCTGAAATGATGATGATTATTACTACAATAGCAAAACCTAATTATTTTAAAGAAAGACAGTAATGTATTTTCGTAAATATGCCTTTTCTTCCCTACCTGGACGTTTTTCGACTACGGCGACGACCTACGTATATTGTCGGAGGATGTCAACTGCGCAGGATATATTATAGTGCCACAAGTGTACGCGCAGACGCAAAGGCACTCACTCTTCCTAACATACTCGCGCTCGGTGTAACGCTCATGCGATAAGATCGGAGGAGTGGTAGGAAGCAGAGACAAGCACAACACGAGCAGACCCAAAAACCAACATTATATATTATTGGTTATTAATTAAGTTTTGCAAAAATGTTAGCTTCGGCTGGGCTTCCAACCAGAGACTCGAGGCATAGAAGAAAGATTCACTTACACATTGTAATTATGAACAGATGAAACAAATATATATATATACTTTTATCAATATCGGTTAACAATTTACTGCGTACATATAAATAAGGCATAACGCCCTAATTCTACGAAATGTATCGATCGTACGATTTAAAATGATTAACCTGTTTCATACAAAGTTACTTTAGATCGAGTACTTTCTCGATAACGCTTAATATCTCAACATCGGATCGTAATAAGGTTTCGGTACTTTGGTAACATACTCCATCACCGTCAACCGAAGAACCGGTTTAATTTACAATGCATTGTTCGTCAAATCCCATATCGGCATGGAAAAATATGTTATACTTTCTTGCTTATGCCACGCAAGATATTATACACCAGTTTTGTAATTGTTTTATTAAATACCTAAATGTTAGATCGCACTGAAACTGTTGTTTTTTCTTTTATTGTTCTGATTTTTTTACTACTGTAATCATTGATAGTAACTTATATTCTTTGATTATAAAAAATCAAGGCTTATTATATACGCTAGACCTATTTTAAGTTAGAGATCATTATAGAAAATATAATTGGCCCAGATAAGATATAATCTACTTTTGCTGTGCTATTGCAGAGGAAATAATGAATTATAATTGTTATAGATACAGCAATTTAAAAATCAAACATACCTACTCGTCATCATAATTATTTCGGCCAGTCACTAGTTCACTGCTGACATATGCCTATCTATATCTGACATAGATCGCTACAAAAGTTAGTAGCTCCCGTTTTAGGGGATTTTGCTGTAGTGCGGTTGCCTGCGGTTGCCAACCCGCCTGCCAAGCGTGGCGCTTGGCAGGCGGGTTGGCAACCGCAGTTTATTTATTCAGACGTTCCAAGAAGATGCTGCTGCCCATCTCCTGGTTTTACTTTCCCTCAGTCTACTTTTACGACACCCACGGGATGATATGGGGTGATAGATTCTCTAATGCCGCCACCGCACACATACCTACTGCGATTCATTAAAAATTCATTTTAAAGCAATTAAAAAGTATGTACAAAATAAAAATAGTGCTAAGTTTCATTTAGGCCGACAACCAATTGTATTATTTATTTTATTTAAAAAAATACAACAATTATTTTAAATAAAGTTACAGCGACCTGACCATGTAAGACTTCCTTTCATGCGATAAATGCCGATTAGACCGATAGAATGTAAAGAGACGAACAAAGCGTTCACCTTATTGCTAATGCAAGGTCTGCCCACAACAACTGCTATGTCACCCAAAACGTTGTGTTCACATTTCTCATAATATTGTTAAATTGTAAAAAGTAAAAAGAAGTGAACATTCGTATTAATAAATTTATATATTATATTTATTGTATATTTTTTCATAATTCGGGAACGCTTTTGTTTTCAGTGTAACAAGCAGAAAAAAGAAAAGTAAATAATAGTTGTTATCTTAAAAAGCAAAATTGTGTTACAAGATGTTAATTAAAGAAGTCGCGTTAATGGTTGCCGAAAGCAATAATTAAGACAACACACACATATTTGTTTCGTTACGTTTGTAACACGGAGATTTATGGAGTAGAATTCAATCTAAAACATTTTTTGATGTTTGATATCTTGAAATTTTGTTTCAAGCTATTAAAATATTATGTCATTGATTTTCATAGAGGTAAAGTCACAGTGAAATGCGCAATAATAAAATTAAAACGAAGTTATACGACTATGTGCTTATTATAAATAACCAAATTTTAGATACATTTTGTAACAAACCTAACAAAATGAAAATAGCACTATATGTTTTCTACAATTATTATAACTTATTATTGTCATTAGCCTGTTTGTAATCTACTGCGGTACATATTGTGTTGGTCCCTGCAAAAAAGGATATTGTATATATTTATAAGGAGGAAGTTTTGCCATAAAATATTCAAGACCAATAAAACTTTCTATTTTTTGGACATAGTAGCAGTGTTTAAAATTATAATTATAAAAAAGGTCACTAATATTTATTTTAATTTGTAATATAATTTATGAACAGACCCGTTAAACAACCACTTTTTTTTGTAAACATGATCATTAGCTTTAATTTATGATATTAATTTTAACTCAAATAACAATCTTAAACTATGTTTAAGCTTTCACGTTTTGGAATGTGGCTTTTACAAATTTAAAAAGTTTTTGTATTGAAAAATTAAAAAAAAAATATAATTGTTTGGTTATAATTAAAACTATTTTAACAAATATATATAAAATTTTATTTTCAGAAATAGCGTTTAGAATTTTTATTTTTTAGAAAAGGATGACGCACTCACGTTACTAGGATTTTGTATTTTGTATCGTGGGTGCTTATTACAAACATAAAATTCACAGACAAAACCACCTGCAGTCGAATTATCTGTACGCAATACAAACCGAATCACATCCGGGAACCGATCACGCAACAGAAGTCAATCGCTTAGCCACTGGGCCAAACATAGTGAAGTAAGGTCACTAAGATCATATACGTAGTGAACTATCACTACGTATATGATCTTAGTGATATATTGAGAAATACACATACACGCCGTTCCAGAGTTACGGGTGTACCGGATTCGCATCAAACAATCAAATGCAAATAAAAGCTACAAATGTTCCACCGGCGAGCGAGGGTGATGATAGAGTCTGCGATGGGGTATCTAATCCCAACTCGACAGGTAAGCTGCGCTAATTTATCATTCCGAAACAATAGAAGGGCGGCAAGCTTTACACGGAGAAATACGCAACGTTCCAAAACTCAATAACCACAATACACAAATTACTAAATTATTGTATTATGAGTATTTATGTATAAAAAAATAATTAAGGCTATAGTAATTTTTGTACTGATTATGATCATTTTAAATCGGAAATAAAACAAAAATTTAGTGTTTGGGTCTAAATTAGAACTGAACTATGGTATTCATCCTAGAAAACTTTTTTTTTATTGGAAAGAGATGAAACGTTCATAACGTTCACCTGTTAAGTGAAACGTTTGCCTATAACAAATGTTGTGTCACCCAGAATATTTCTGTGCACACTGCGCCCGTCACCCTGAGACATCAGTTCTTCAAATGCGCAGTGATTACGCTCTCGGTGCTCTTCAAACCGAAACACAGCCATGTTTGCACAATACTGCTTCACGGTAGAATAACTGGTCTGGGGTAGGTGCCTACCTAGACGGATTCCTGGATAGGAATCCTGACACCAGTAAAACTTAGGGCTAAAGTGAAAGTTTCTATCTGACTGGTAGTAGGATTGTTATGCAGGAGTTTGTATCACATCAACATCACTGCGTATCGTTTTGAATAGCACCGAAACTCTGGACATATGAGACTTATGAACCAATGTCATGATAGGTGACACTATCAGTTCAACGTCGTGTTCGTCTCATAAAATATTTTCGCAAAAAAAAAATTTAATAAATAATTTAAGATATTAAGATAAATTTACAAAGAGTCGTGGTAGCTCAGAGCTCGTCTTAAATTTCAAAGTAGGTGACTTATCTGAGTTGGTTCTCGGATGCAGTAACTTCCAAAATGGTTCCGCTATTTAAAATGCTGATTTACGACGTGATTAACGGTGAAAGAAAACATCGTTAGGAACCTGCATGTCTGAGGCATTATAATAATATTTTGAGGTATGTAAAGTTCGCAACTCACATTGGAGCAGCGTGACGCACTCCTCCAAGATTTTGTCCACAGTCCCCATCTATGTGAAGTAGTGCTAAATATGGACATTGTATGAAATTAATTTAAACACATTACTTGCTCGAATTAAGTTAAAATTTTCCCCAAATGATTGTGGTATTTAAAATAGTTTATGTTCCTTTACCAAACTGTAAACACATGTAGGAAAATTCTGGTTCGTACGATAATAAGACCGGATGCCAAATCTGGTGTTCGCCTTCGATCATTAATAAGGAATGTGAAATTTTTAGCATCGTAAAGTGGTGTAGAAGACACAACCTTAATGAGATAGGTCACGCAATTAATAATAGATTATAATTAAATATATCATAAAGTCTAAAGATCAAAGTCTTTAAATAGTGCGTCTTACATGTCAGTAAACTAAACGTCGTCCAGCAGGCTATTGAGAGATCCGTGCACGGAGTTTCTCTCAGCCTAATCGTTTCGCAGTGGAACCAAAGTAGCTGAAATATAGCAACAGTGGTAATAGACATACGACATGGCATCTAGAACCGGCAAGCATTAAGAAATTTATTTTCTTGAGGGTTGCCTGGTACCAGCAAATGTAGTAACCGGTAACGGCGAGCCCTCACTTACTTAAGTGACTGTTGGGCCAAGCTGCGGGAAGTGGAATAATACTGCTTTGCAGTAATCTATGGCGGAGGACTATGTTCGGCTTAAGATTGCCATGGACTTCTCATTCGGATGATGATCTGTTTATATAATATTTTAATGTTCTTAATAAACGTAAAAGTTAGTTCGTACTATAAGATAATAGGCATTGATGATTTTCTCATCCCATCATCAGAAATTGAACAAATTTATATTCCTGTGTAATAATGTCCTGTTGGCCGGTTTACAACCACGGTAATAACTTCTGAATACTGTTGGAAGATATTAACTGCGCAGGAAATATTATAGTGCCACAAGTGTACGCGCAAACACAAAGCACTCAATGGCACATGAGTTTGTTATTCCGCCATCAATCGGCATCCATGACATTTTTCTGACATTTCCATTAGTCGACTTTTAGTTGAGTGGCGACAGATTAGATGACATACAAAAAATTTGATGTCATAACACATTGTTCACATTATCATTTAATTGATTTACGTATTTTAATCTTTGCTGTATAAATACTAGTTATACAGAATTTGACAAATCGATACTTTAGTAGGTCCACGTTGGCTTAATTTTAGCCTTTGATGCTTTAAGCTTTCAAAGAGAACGCAACGTAATCCTATTTTATTGTCGAAACCAACACCCCCGGCGCTTCACCCTCTAAACTCCCGTTCGGCGAGGACACTTGATACATGTCATTCAGTTTTGTATACGGAATAACAACAGAATACCTTTTGTTATTCGAACATTTATTGACATTTAATTAATGAAACATTAAACACATAATTAATTAAACATTCTGTTACCGTTACTGATATCAAATAATTTAACGTTACAGACTCAGCGCAGTGGATATGCAATTATTAGCTTTTGCGCAACGAATCGCGGGTTTGATCCAATACGGAATTTTTCGTGACTGGCTGTTTGTGCATGTGTAATTTATACATACATACAGTCCCGCCTTTTTCCCATAAAAGAGGTAGGCAAACGCCACACACGTAGCCCAAATTTAGCCCCCGTGACAATAGACACGTGACAGGTGGCGAAACACGTCGCCGCCATTGTGGTATGAGTCAAAAAAAATCTTATTCCCCATTGCGTTTCCACGAGCAGTATAGTGGCAGCATTGCATATGATGGTGTTAATCTGCACGAATAAAGGAAAGAGATAAGTGTTATTCTACTCTGCCGGACCGGATACGGGTGGACCGGATACGGGTGGACCGGATAGGTGTCCACCTACCAGCTTGCGTATATCTGTAAAAAGCACCCACGGGAAAAGAGAAACGATATAGAGGACCGTTTAAAAAAATCGATCGGACAAGACTGACTAAGGAACAGATACACTCGGCGTTTGTGTACCCAATCATACAAGGGTTTGATTTTCTACCGAATCATTCGTTTTCATTATGGATGTATTGTGACTATTTATGACATTTAATATTTTACACACGAAATCAATAAAGTTACTACATAAATATACAACACAATATTTTAGATCACTTCTTACACTTGACTAAAGTGTAAGAAGTGATCTAAAATAACTTATTATTTTTAGTTATTGTATTAATAACCTAAAATGTTATATTCATTTTTTTTAAGATTCAGATGGCACAGATATAAACAAGCCCCTCGTTGTAAATGCCACAAATGACAATAAAAGACATGTTAGAGTTTCGTTGCTGGTAGGATTTATATGCAGGAATCCGTCTGGGTAGGCACGGCCCCAGGACCAACTATCCTGCCGTGAAGCAGTAGTGTGCAAACCTTACTGTGTTTCGGTCTGAAGGGCACTGATAGCTAGTGAAATTACTAAACCAATAAGACTATAAAACAGACGTATCAGGGTAACGGGCGCAGTATGGTGCCACACAAAAATATTGTGGGCGACACAGCATTTGCTATGAGACGTTACACTTACCGCCAGGTGAAAGTTTCGCTCGTTTCGTCACTTTACCCTGAAAAAGAGTTTCAGTAGCGCTATCTGTGTGCATGCTTTGAGATACAGAACAAGGAAAAGGAATGTAAAATAAAAGAGTATAGAACAGATAAGCATAGATGAGGAAAGATCAACTTATTGTTAACATCTACCGAAGAATGGCACAAATATTTCACCGAGGTTTTCTACAACCATTACAGGTTAAATAATAGCCTGTCACATGTTGAAAAATCCGGTTGTTGAATGCAACAGCACGCAGGTAAAAATGACGTCACACATTCAAACAATAAAAAAACATAAAAAATAATGTAACAGCCTATAAATGTCCCACAGCCCTTTCTAACTTTTGAGAGGGACTTGGAGCTGAAAAGAGTTCGCCACGCTGCTCTAGTACGGGTTGTCGGTCTTCGCATGTCCTTGAAATATTTTTATTCCTCAGACATGCACATTTCCTAGGGGTTTTTTTCCTCGCCACTGAGTACTTGGGAAATCAGCACTTAAAATTGCAGAACAACTTTAGAGGTTCTGGAACCGAGAATTGAGTTAAGTTACTTGTGCATTATAAAATTTAAGGCGAGTGCCCGGCGCCTAAACTGCCTCGGCCACCGCATTCATACATATGAGTACATAGTTTAACTATATTTATTTTCCTTTTTCCAGCTCTCTCTTTAAGCTTTTAAAGGCAAGAATACAACATTAATCGCATAGACAAATCGTTTTAATAATGACGAACACTTAAGAGAGCTTTATGCATCTATCAGACGTAGAAGAAACGTTGAACAAGATTACAATTCAATGCAAACTCTCCTTACATATAATCTTAACCTTTACAACTACAATCTGCTTAATCATTCCTTACCAAGGCGTGATGTTTTGTTTTGTTTTTATAATGGCCATGATTGACGTTTAAAACGTACCCAATGCTCTGCTATTGATTTGCAATACAATGCAATAAATAATCTTTTTTTTTTTTTTATTATTATTAATAAATGCGTTTCTTTTGGCTGGCACATAAATAAACCTCAACGTATTTGACATTATGCTAAATGTAAGCAGGCTCTCTATGATACCATATTCATAAGGCTTACTTAAACTTAAATGTTTACGAAGCATTATAAAATTATGAAGGGCACGCTATCTCTTATATGTGAATTTACTATTATTGATTCGAAGAGGTTTGAATTGTAAAGCCGTGTTGGCTTCTGCTGCTTTATCGGTCTCGGGGCTGGTACAGAGGTTTTAAGTTAGATTTCGTGAAACCAATCATAATTACATACAATTATAATTAAATACATACGTAATGCTGCTCGTAAGTGGTTTTTCTTATTGGAAATCCTAGAAGGACCAGCCCATAGAAATTCCTAGAATGTGTGGTATAACATACCATCATCATTATCATCAGACTGCTGGCCACCGATGATAATTTTAATGATTAGTGATTATTGCATCATTTGTCAGCCACGAGACTTTTCAGGCATTATTATTTTATTAGGAGGTAGGCTAAGATGTAATGCAATGTGAGAACAGGAATACGAACGCCACAACCACGACCAGGACGTGCCCAGGTACTCTTGTCACTGACTAGTTAAAAATATGCTAGCTTTTATAAGGGTCTTCATAGCGTTAGAGAATCTACCACACCATTTCTTCCCGCGGGTCTCGTAAATGTCGCCTAAGAGAAATGCCAGGAAAAAGGTATGGCCTCCGATTAATGGCGGAATGTGGAAATGCGGAATTCAACCTATCACTGCTGAATATAGGCCTCCCCATAGAATGCCACAAAAGTTTGTAGCATTCATTTTTGGGGGGATTTCGCCATAGTTGCCACATTTGACAGGCGGGTTGGCAACCGCAATTTATTTATTCAGATGCTCGGAGAAGATAATGCTGCCCATCTCGTAGTTTTTAGTTTCCCTCTGTCGACTTTTATGACACCCACAGGATGAGATGGGTTGATAGATTCTCTTAAGGTTCAAGCCACCACACGCCGCCATTTTATTATGTCCGGTTTAAATTATCGTGACAGTTGGCGTGCTGCAGTGTCTAAGGCGCGAAGTGCAAAGTACTGCAATCGCCCTGCCGTAGCGATTACGGCAAAATCCTCCCAACTCCCAACACAGGGCATATGACACTTAAGAACTGATGTCTCTGGTTGACGAGCGCAGTGTGGCGTCACACAGAAATGTTTTGGATGACACAGCATTTGTTACGGGCAGACGTTGAATTTACCATCAGGTGAACGTTTTGCTCGTTTCGTCACTTTCATCAATAAAATAAAAAACTTAATCATAACATAATTGGGTGAAATTCTATCATCCTTATAACAATTTGCTCAACGAAATTCATCTAAAATTCCTACAGTGGATATTTTTTCAAATTGGAAACTCAATTGCATGGACTGAAAATAGAAAGGAAAAAAAATAAACAGATTTTCGATCAGGATTTAATATTTTAGTTGACAGTCAGATTCAAAGACACGTTTAATTTTACTAAAGCCGCCATGAAATATGTCAATATTAATAACATGCCCAAGCGACCGGCATAATTCTTCATAATGGCAGCCAAAAGCGGCTGTCCTTAATAATTTAAATAAAAATATAAGATGTTTACGTTACTATTGGATGCTAAACACAAGCTTCCTCTCAGTTTTGAGAAGGTTTTGAATATGGAAAGAGATAGTCTCGCTTTTTGACATTTCTGTCTCAGATCATACTGTTCAATCTGAGCCCGTCCTTCTTGCCTCCGTGGTAAAAGTCGTGATAAAATGTCATACTAAACTCATCTGCCATTTTATAATTATTTTATTATAATTTAAAAAAAAACGATGCCCCACTAGGATTTCTTCTGTATCGTGAGTTGTACCTACAAATTTAGGTTTATATATATTTATGTTTATTTATATTTATATGTGCTATAAATTTCACATGCACAATGCAACCGCACATGAAAACGAACATTTTGTATTTTTGCACAAATGCTGGCACCGGCTGGGATTCGAACCTAGGACCTGTAGTGCGAATGACAGGTACTCTAACCACCAGGCCACATGGTCGTCCATGTTGGCATCTAAATTATTTTAACAGTCAAATAAGGCAAGCCTTGGCAGCTCGGGGGCTGGGCGCTCATTTATAATTTCATAGTACGGGAATAACCTGAATTAATTGTAGATCTTTGGAGCCGTACGACCATTGGTATTGCAATTTTATTGCCACTCATTTACCATAGTCTCGAATTCTGCATGTCTGTTAAATATAAGAAGGTTAAAGGAACAGTCCGCCAAGACTTGGCGTGGCCGAGTATTTCCTACTCTTAAAAGAAATTAAAATTTTAGAAAGTCTCTACCCAGCAATGAAAAGCTTATAAACTAGCATGTCGCTTTTTCTCACGATTTTTAACTATTTTTTTTATTCGATTACTTTAAAAGAGTGACGGGAAATTATTTTGATACATTTCCCGTCACGTCTCGTTTCTGGCTAGGCCGAAAACTGGGCTACATGAGTGGCCCCGGCCTACATCTTATATGAGAAAACGGCGTGACTGTATGTATGTATTTAAATAATTTTAATATTCATGTTTTTTATATTAGAAAGTGACGAGACAAGGAAAACGTTCACCTGATGTTAAGTGCAACGTTCGCCCATATGAAGACTTGTGTCACCCAGAATATTTCTATGTGGCAACACACTGCGCCCTTAGACATCAGTTCTAGAGTCTCTTAAGCCCAGTAATAACGCTAGCTCACAGTGCCCTTCACACCGAAACACAGAAATTTTTGTACACCACTGCATCACGGCAGAATAACTGGCCCTACCTAGACGGATTCCTGCAAAGGAATCCTACCACGAGTAAACGTCGTCTTGTGGCTCTATTGGCGGACTTCACACGTCTTCAACATATTTTTTGCAGACATGCAGGTTTCCTCATGATGCTTTCCTTCACCGCACGTGGCAAATCAGCACTTAAAATTGGAATTATTAGTTTTAATGGTGCCGGCACCGGGAATCGAACCCAGGTCAGGTTTTTAATACGAGTGCCTAGCGGCTGAGCTACCACCCACGGCTCAATGGAAACAATTTTTTCGTTTTAAATAAAATATTTGGAAAACTTGAAACTATTTAAGTCGTCTAATCTTATCATATAACTTCATAATAAAGTCTAATAATATGCGATAATGAAAAATATACTCAATTAACAAAAAAAGTTAATGTTATGATTTGTCACTTTTTTTAACAGAACCTGTGAATATTATTTTCTCAAGCATTTTAAACTCGAATCAATTATATAAAAGGAAGCCTTAATTATAGTCTCAATTACGAACACGTCTTACACATAATAAATCAATAAACTTGTATTTTAACGACGAATGATTTTTAGTATCCAATTTCAATTAAATCGTTTAATATTAGTAATTTTTGGAAGATCACTCAATGAATCACCAACGATCATACGCAGTCCGGATGTTAAAAGTTAAGTTTGAATTAGAAACTAGGTAGAAATTAGGTGTGTTTTCACCCACAGCTGATTATAATAGAACGCTACTTTGCCACTGCAATAAGAAATTTCGGGAACAAATTCTAAATAATAAAATAAAAATCTTATTTTTGTCACAATCTTTTATTTGTGAGGCCTATGTCCTATATTGGACTTTAAATGTTGCCAGAGCTTATAGCACTTATCAAAACAAATTTAACGAGCCTAAACACGACATGACTGCTGTAACCTATTGAGAAGTTGGGTGGTCTCCTGACAGCAGAATATGTCAGGAGTCCGAATATTAATTGGGCCATATACTGCTGTCAGAAGACCATAATATTGCATTGTCATCAGTTTTATGTATAAATACAAAATTTCAGCCCATTCGGCTGACGAGAACTGGTTCAAAATACAGTTACAAATTTTGACCTATTTGACTAATCATTGCAAGCTAAAAATAACAGCTTGTAAAAAATGTACATAAGAGTGAGTGTCTCAGAATCATTTCCCCACCGCCAAGACACGGCGCGGCTTAAGAGAATCTACCACCCCATTTCATCCGGTGTGTGCCGTAAAAGTCGACAAAGGGAAAATAAAAACCAGGAGATGGGCAGCAGCGTCTTCCTGGGACATCGGAATAAATAAACTACGATTCTGTCAACCCTGCCGAGCCTGCCAAGCGTGGCAACTGTGGCGAAATCCCCCAAAAATGAGAACTACAAACTTTTAACATTATCTTTGGGGAAGACCTATGTTCAGCAGTGGACTAGTGAGAGGCTGAAATGATTTTTAATTTACAATATTGTTTTTGCTGAATCATACAATAATATGTAAATAGAAGTTTTTCTTTAATGTTTAGTACGCTGTTAGCCCGGCGGCTTTCACAGCTTCTTCGGAAGAGACACGAGTAAGGAATACAACGTAGGTCGTGGCGATGACTTGGCGCTCGGCGTCAAACTATATTATTCAGAATACTGTTTTTTTTGTATTGTAACCGCCCTCGCTGTTTACTCACTGTCCTAAGGTTGATTGGCCGTGAATGCTTTTAGCATTGAGTCCGTCTGTTGTTCCATTACAATAAATAAATAAATACAATGACCAGCCGTCGGTTGACACTGAATACAATAATTATTGGGTTCTAATAAGAAACCTTGACAAAAGACCCCTAATTGTGATTAAAATTAAAATATTATTACAGTTATCTTTGAGGTACGTTCCATTACTGGAGAGTTAATCGATATTAAATTTATTGGTGTCTTAAATTCACAGTACGAGTAGCCGATCGCCTCTTCGGGCAAAATTCCGGGTGTTGCCACGCCTTCACTGTTCGCTTCGTGTAAAACAATAATACGTTCCCAGTACCAAATTATAACGGTATACATTTTTTATGGTTATGAAAAACCCAACACATTCGAATTTCAATCAATATGCGACTTATATGTAAAGACACAAGCAAGGTAAAGAACACAAACGTTACATTTAAACAAATATGAACGATTATATGTACACAGTCTTATATTATAGATAGAGACTAGAGCACTTCGCGATGGTGTGCTACTTCTATTTGAATGTAGTAGCAATGTAGCTTAAAAAAATGACGTTCAATGAGTATTATGTAAATGATCCATATGGAATAAAAAATATTCTGTTCTATTCAATTCTAATAACATTATTATATTAAAATATCGGTAACGTCGAATTCTCACGACGTTTTTTCTTTTGCGATACTGGCAATATTCAAATCCAGTGTACAATTATTATATTAAGAGTTAATAAAAATAAAAATATACTAAAATCCGCAAAACAACACTAATGAAATAAACTAACCGTATTTCAGGAACGAGTATAACAGGAATGAGTAATAAATTTCCAGAATTTATCAAAACTTCTACTACTGACGAAATTTTTAAAACAAAACAAACTGTTTTAGTTTTTTGTTATATACTCGTATAATGTAAATAAATATTCAAGATATGTAATTATTTGGCTCTATTTTTTGATTTCGCCTTATGTAATTTTATTAGAAATAAGGTACTAAAGTGTGAAGTAGTGTATAAGGAACTATTATAATATTAAACAAACACTTTAGACTATCATGCAAAGAAATGATTCATTTGTTTAACACTGTATTAGCTACGCCCCAATAGTTACGTTGTTAATGATTAACTTCGTCGAAAAACCATCATTTATATAATAGATGACATTGTAACAGCATTAATATGTCCTATATTGTAAAAAAAAAATTTGACATTTGGGTCGTGGACGCTTATTCTTTGACATCGCCATGATGAAGCAGATATCTGTTGCAGGTACGAGAAAAATTTATTGACCATATAACTGACATCATTAAAGTGCATTACGATACCGCGATATCAGACGCTTCAAACGCGCAAAATATGATGTATTACATAAGAAATTTTTGTAATTAAAATTAGAATAAAAAAAAAACTTTTGTATAAACGAAAACAAATATTTTTAAAATAGAGGAAATTATTTAATAAAAAACAAAAAAAAATCTTAAATAGCCATATGTACCAGTAATATTTCTGAAAGTTTCCATAGTGGACAAATTATAAGTATATAATTTCGATGTTATTGGAGCTAATTAATTTTATTTTAAAAGTTTTTCATTGAACTTTAAATCTTAAATGTAATATAACATAAAAACGTAAAAATGGATCATGTATTTGTTTAATCACGTATATAGTGAACGAGATTACAAATATACCACTTATATACGCCTTCTCTCTTTTTTAAGAGGATTTTGGAGCCCGAAAGTGTCTGCGACACTGCTTCAGTGCGGGTTGGTGAACGTCAAATATCATCGAAATATTTCCTTTATCGTCAAGTACGTGGTAAATCAGCAATTGATATTTAAATTTTAGTCATGCTGACTTCAAACCCGGACAGAAATGTAGTGTACTATTAAATTTTAGTTGTTGTACTTACATCGGCACCAACAGTATAAAATTCTAGTTAGCTTTTGAAATTGTTACTCTTTAAAAGGCTGCCGTGTGGTGGCGCTTAAGATAATCTACTACCCCATCCCATCCCGTGGGTGTCGTAAAAGTCGACAGTGGGAAAATAAAAAACAGGAGATGGGCAGCAAAATGTTTCTGGAATATGTGAATAAATAAACTGCGGTTGCCAACCAGCCTGCCGAACGTGGCAACTATAGCAAAATACCCCCCCGTCCCCCAATCAGAGCCAAAACTTTTGTGGCAATCTATGGTGGAGGCCTATGTTCAGCAGTGGACTAGTGATAGGCTGAAATTATGATGATGATGAATAGACATACCTATATACACTTTACTTTTTCACGCACTTAGGAGTGTGAGATAGCATAAACTTAAAGTTTGTATGGAAAAAGCGAAGAATCTAAGATATACATAATATGTATTACAAATACATTAAATTTAATAAAATAAAACATTAGTTTCTTTACGTTCATACTGCCAATGTAAAACACATAATAGTCTCTGGTGGAACTGTCGCACAAAGTATTTAAAATGTTGCCAACAAATAATACCTCAAACCTCAATAACGTAGAAACTTAAAATGTTTATGACTAACGTTCGAATTTCGACCACTGATCTTGTTAATAATGATTACTTAACAAACTTAGATACGAGTAACAATTCTCAAATAATAGTCGTTTAAGATTGTTCCGCTTTTGTTAGTCAAGGCTAGGAGGGAAGGACTGAAACATAAAAAATATATAAACGCATAAAAATCCTCATCCTACACTGTCTGTCTGTAGATCCGGCCGAGAAAAATGGGTGTCATAAAAGGTTGATAATAATGTATATAAACGCCTACGCTACAATTATTCCTTTACCGCTCTTCGTTATTCTGTCATCTTAATATTCAAAATAAATCTGAGTTTGGTTTAAAAATAAAAAAAAAACTTTTAAATAATTGAGGTATTTAAATACGATAACATAATTACATTTATGATAAACAATATAGTAATTAAACAACGCTACAGTAGATAATCCAGTACAAAGCTGATTTCAATATTTCTTTTGTTTTTAAAATTTATCAAATTTGATAAATATGCCAATTTAACTTTTTGGCTGTAAGTAGGCGGCCATTGTTTGGCCGGTCCTGGTTAAAGTGACCTAGTGTGAAGAGGTTATAAAGTCCAAGATAGTAGACATTGCCTAGAAAATGCCCATTTACATTTGCCATGAGTCCAAAGCTACAGTGATCTAGAAAGACTTGCCCTGCTTGTGAAAAACCAAGAAGCGAAACCCAAACTTTTTTAGTTCCCAATTGTATGCAAGCAGTGGCACTCATATTTTAAGAAATTTGTGACGGATTTTGTAGACATTTAATACTACATTTATATATTTAGTATCATAATTTTTAAGAATGGAATTCCTGCGATAATTTAACGACGGCTTACGGCTCCCCTTATGTTGCATTAAAGGCTTTCGATATCAAAAATATGTCTTCGAAACAATCTTTGGGTGTTAGACCATTTTATCTGTACCAATAATAAAATTTAAATGTCAAATGAAATTTAAGTGTAAACTGTCATTAATACGATCCCTAATCATAAATTGTCTCGAGTAGGCTCCGAAATGGCTCAACAGATTTCAATTAAAACTTTTAGGGATTAAAACAAGAATTTTAACTTACATTTTCGTGTATGTTCTATTTTGATATCTGGCAGGGTTCAGAAGGTATGATAATAAATTTGCTGTAATACTTAATGCTATGGCCTCAAGGAGCCGCCGGCTGTAAACCAAACTATATCGAGAAGAGCCGAACTGTTAAAGCTCAGGTAAGCGAGGTACCATACAATACGACGCAATCATTTGGGTGAAGCCGCGAGGCACAGCGAGTATTAAATATGTCTTTAACAGTTAATGATTAAATAATTGTTTTTCGATTTACATAATATAGAAAGAATAGAACATAATTTATATTTTTTTTTATATTTTTTATGACTGATGGTCACTGTTAGCCCGAAGTCTTTCACAGCTTCGCCGGATTGCCTTTTTTTTGGATAGAAAATATGTGTACTATTACTATATATATGTTCTATTAATATGTGTAATAGTACTAATTTAAATTTAAAAAAAGCTATAAAATTTCTCTGAACTATCGAGGTTCACCAAGAGACAGAGACGGAAAATGCAAGTATCAGTTTTTTGTAAATAATAAAACAACTCTTGCCAAGTTTCGCACTGGACTTCTTTATTTACATTTCGTCGTAAAGAAATCATCATACTGGAACTTATAAAAAATAAAATTTATTATATGACGACTTTAACCTTCAAGTGCCTTGCGTTAACTTCAAACAGCTTTAAAAGTAGCGTCGGCCATTAGTCATAAACCTTTGTGAAAAAGTCCGACCGCAATCTTGACTTGTATACGTGTTTAGAAATGTTAAAATAGATAACTACTGCGTTCGACTACAACTTTAAAGTTTATTTTTTTATGGGAGAGGGGCAAACAAGCAAGTTGTTTTAACGTAACATGTATAGCTCAGAGACAATTATATAATTTAAAAAAGTGTCATGTGTTGATGACGTAGTGGCGACGGCAAGTCCGCGCCACTCAGGTCAGCGCGCGTTCTCTCGATCGGGTTCTTTTGCAAATAAGATTGAAGAAGTCCGACAGAGAATAAAAGTTGCGGGAACAGACATAAATGTACTAGTAATCCAAGTAAATAAATTTGATAAAAAGCAAACGCTATAGCGTGAAGTAAAAAGTAAAGTAACAGCTATAAATGTCTCCCTGCTAAGCACAGGCCTCCCGTATGAAAAGATTTTTTTAGAGCAGGTAAGAGTCCGGAGGACCAGAAGATGGACAGCAGCATCTTCTTCGAACATCTGAATAGATAAACTGCGGTTGCCAACCCGCCAGCCAAGCTTGGCAACTATGGCAAAATCCCCCTTAAAATGAGAGCTACAAACATTTTTGTCAACCTATGGGGGAGGCCTATGTTCAGAAGTGGACTAGTGATAGGCTGAAATGTTGGATAGTCCGCCACGCTGCTCCAATGCGTTTTGGCGGACTTCACATGTCCTAGACATATTTTAATTTCTCAGACATGTCACGATGTTTTCCTTCAGTTACCTGCACTAAAAATTTTAGAACAATTTTAGAGGTGCCGGCACCAGGATCGAACTACGGTCAATCCCGTTCTTTAACATTTAAGGCGAGCGACCGGCCCTGAGCTACCACGGCAAGTGAAGTAAATTTAAAGTAATTTTTGGCTACATGAAGTGAAGTGCTGATGCACACTAGACGGCTGTAACCGAATACGTGACGCCAAAGATTGGGCTAATTTGCGCACAGTAACCGATTCAGCATTGATTGTCAGAGGATGAAAGTTGATGACGATTTTGATATAAATAACCATAAATATCATTACATTTTTGTATGATATATATTTTTTTTAATTTGAGAAGGTGACGAAAGAGCAAAACGTTCACTTGATGTTAAGTGCAACGTCTGCCCATAACAAATACAGTGTCACCCAGAACATTTCTGTGTGACAGCACACTGCGCCCGTCACCCTGAGACATCATTTATTAAGTCTCATATGCCCAGTGATTACGCTAACTCCCAGTGCCCTTCAAACCGAAACACAGTAATGTTTGCACACTACTGCTTCAAGGTACAACATTTGGCCCAGGGGTGGCCTACTAGACGGAATCCTGTATAGGAATCCTACCAACAGTAAATTCACCCAAGGATTATCGTTTTTTTTTAATCTACACAAATTATACGATTACATTTTCATAATTAATTAACTTTGACCTAGACTACTCAATGAACGGGAAAAAGTATAGTATCAAATTACGAAAAAATAATGTTAAAATTTAAATATTAATTGGGTAAGGCTCTACTCTTACTGAGTTCGTTCGCCTTCAACTTGACCTTGGTTGGCGGACCTCTGTGGGACTAAGGTAATAAATTGTTGGCATTTTTGTAACAGTACTCTTTTTGTGGCCCCTTCCACTTTTATTTTTATCGCCAAATAACCATACAATTTAAATTCAAAATTTTCGTTATAGCCGGATTTCACTGAATCGAAATGTATTTCTATTGTAAAAACATGTAAGAAGTTTGATTCGAATTTTCTGTAAATATGTATTTTGCTTTTATGAAAGATAGTAACGAGACGAAGATATCGTTCACCTGATGGTAACTGCAGCTTTACAATTGACTGAGTCACTTAGTACATTTCTGTGTGGCATCACACTACGTATTACGTCACCCCGAGACATCAGTTCTTCAATTTTATATGCCCAATAATTACATTAACTATCAGTACCCTTTAGGTCGAACTGTTACAATGTTATGGTTACCCAACTACTGCTTGACGGCGGAATTACTAACACTGCAGTGGTACCTACCCAGAATATTCCTATGCAGGAATAGTAAAAGTTTATATGGAGAATTGGTGCAAAAAGCTAAAATTATATGTAATAAGTGTTACAAATACATTTAATACAATTAAAAAAACATTCATTGTTTACGTTCACACCGATAATGTCAAACACATAATAGTCTTCGTTTGTTCTCGTTCATAGTGCCAATGTCAAACATCTAACAGTCTGTGGAAAAACAGTCGCACAGAGTAAAGATTATCGCTAAAGAATTTTGTAACTGTTGCAAACAAATAACTACTCAAACCTCAATAACGTTCACACTTTAAAACTTAATGAATAACATTCGAATTTTGACTTCTGCGCGACCACTAGTTCAATTAATAAGTTTCACAGCACTCGCCGCTACTCACGAGGAGGCACCCAGCATAAATCATAACGGTTACTATATCTCCCTTCGTCAAAGTAAGAGCTGGTCTACAACCAGCAAAAAACTGCTTTCTTCCACATGTCTATTACGGAGACGGCACTAATGATAAATCGGTTTCACTCTTTTATTTGTTTCTGGAAAGTTCGTAAAACTAACCAACGGGCAGACATACAACATCTATCTACATTTAGTAATCTCGCCATTAAGCTTTTAAGACTGATCAGAAATTACCATTAGTTATTAAGATAGCTGGTGCATACTAAAAGTATCCATCTTTATAAATGCCGAAGAAACGAACTTATCTAATGAACGCATGCGTGACGAGCGTTGACATTGAATTTGGCATAATATTATACGCGCGCACGAAGCAGTGTGAGATTCGGCAGGCGATGGAGAAGAAGCGAGGAATCTAAAATTTATAATACAATAAGTGTTACAAATTTAATGTATTTATAACACATATCGAATAAAATAAAACATTGAATATTTACGTTCATATTGACAATGATAATCACATAATATGCTGTCGTTTGTTTACGTTCATGCAGCCAATGTCAAACACATAATAGGCTCTGGTCAAACAGTGGCACTGAGTAGCGATATTCGGCATAGAATTTTAAAATATTGCCAACAAATAATTACTCAAACCTCAATAACGTAGAAACTTGAATTTTGACCACTGACGGGCATCTAGTGTCACCAAATAGATCTTGCATACTTAATAATTTCAGCCTATCACTAGCGATGGGCTGAAATGATGATTATTATTAAGTATATTCAGCAGTGAACTAGTCTACTGCTGAATATACTGACTACAACTTTTTTTTATCATTTCTCTTAATCGCTTTCTACATTGACACCCACCGGATAAGACGGGGTGGTCAATTCTGTCACGCCGCCCGGCTTAAAATTAGCTACATATAAACTAAAACCATCAAATATGAAATTAAAGATTTTATATCATTGAATATAAGTTCTGACAGCGGGAGCCTTGCAATTTATTTCTTTATCATAATCGGTTAGTTATCCTTAAACATTACTGGGACAAAACTATAAAATCGCGGCTAAAGAATTTTAAATTTAAAGTATTACCGATCCAGTACGAGAGGAGAGTCGTACTTGATCGGCGATACACAAAATTTAATATTGGAACCTTTTTCACAGTGCATAATTTCGGAAGAAACATCTTAAAGATCTTTTTTATTAGTCCACTACTGAACGTAAACTCCTCTTTAGTTTGGAGACTGCAGTAATCGCCACGGTTAGTAAGTGAATTGTTTATCCTGCAAAACTTATTAAAACTATATTGTACGAACAGAATTATCCATATTAATATTATAAATGCAAAAGTATGTCTGGCCGTGTGTCTGGTGTTTTTATAGAAGAGAAGGCAAACAAGCAAACGACTCACTTGATGGTAAGTGATTACCGCCGCCCATGGACATCCGCAATACCTCAGGAATTCCGGGTGCGTTCCCGGCTTTCGAGAAAGTAGGTTCCTTTCTTGAAGATCCCTATGATGGTGAAACTTAGCAGCTGGAATCGATCCGATCATCTCCTCGGACACACTCCCCATGGTATACATGTAATATATATGATAAGCACTGTAAAAAAGCATGAAGACGCAACATCTCTTCGATACTAGCTGAGGCAACAAGGGGAGTATTCTCAAAACGAGGGGATATGTCGAAGGGTTTCTTTTTAGCGGTAAACACTCAAACCTGCGTATTCTTAGGGTCGAATTGGACTCAATTCAGTCGGTCCCTTATTAAGCCCCAGTGTTAGACACAAGTTTGTTCTCTTTTCACGTCTCCACCGTTCAACCGATCTTGACAAAATTTGACACAAAGATAGCTGACCTCCTGGAGACAGACACAGGTTATACTTTTCATCCCGGAAAATCAAATAGTTCCTACAATTTTTTTAAAAACTATATAACGAAGTCGCGGTCATCACCTAGTGATTAACAGTTAATTAACTTAAAGCGATTAGTGCACTTTGCAATAGGAAAAGTAAATTAAAAAAGATTGGAATAGGTAAGATGTCCATTTAGAAGTAGCAACTAATACAGTATTCGGTGATTTTACTAAAATTTACATACATAATGTATGTTAAATTTTAAAAACGTATATGTAAAATTAAAACGATTAATAAGCATTTTGACGCTTCTTTATAAAATATTGTCGTGACATTCTCTAACATTAATCATTTATTTTTGTCCAAATGCTATATCCACGGGTTCATCCACACATCAAAACACTGTAAAGAACCGTTCCAAAGATGACAAATCTAACAAAACGCATTACAGAAATTATGAGTAGCGACTATCTGAGCTGATATTTATCACAGATAAAGTATCAAATATTACTCAGGTTTCGTACATGAGAATTATGAACATAGGGTAAACAAGCGTGAGTCACTCCGAGGTCAACAACTTTTGTAATGTGAAACCAGTTGACAAAAACTCTATATTTTAAAACTTGTGGTTTATACTCTTGCATTTTCATCAAAAGTATTATAATTGTTTGTGTAGTTCATTGTAAGAAAATTATTTCGACGAATTTAAGATGTATGTAGGTTAACGACCTTCCCTATTGATCACATCCTAATGGACTTATCACATCATAATCTAGATTTGTGCCATCTTTATCTGTTAACAAAATAAATCAGTTTTTAAGATTTGATTAAATAATACACCCGAGATGCGTGTACTCGGACCACTTACAACAAAGAAGTTACTAGAATAATCATTTCTGTTTCAACTTTTCTTGTTTATAAGTAATTATGCAAATGTCTGCATACATAAGCAGCAATTTATCCTCAATGGTATAAATTAGTGACAGCGGCATTGTCACAACAAATACATCAACACTAGATGTGACAAATTGGATATACTTATAACTATATTTCAACCGTTCGGATATAAAAGAAACAATTAGAGTATGTAAATATTGAACATAAATACATCGTTAGTCGGTTTCAACATTTACAACAGTGAAAGACTTTAATATGGTAAAATACATACTAATATTATAAATGTGAAAGTAACACTGTCCCTTTTTACTACCCTAACCTACCCTTTTAACCTTTGATCCGATTTTGACGAAATTCGGGATACATATATCTATATAGCTCTATATACTAGAGATATTACATACTTATTATTCCGGAAAAATATAAGAATTCCCACGGTATTCTCTAATAATGCTTTGTTGGCCACTTATTCAATATCGAGTCTGATGAAAATCTAAATTTTCACGCGTCAACTTTGAAGATGCGCGGAGAATGCTTTAACCTGTCACTGTTTATGGACATGCTTATAAATTTTTCTTGAAACCTGTTTCTGCTGCGATATCAGAAGCATTTTATGAGTTTTTTTTTAATTCTCACACTGGGATTTCTCCTGTTTCTTAGAAAATACCTAGTGTTCCGTTCCCCGGTTCAGGCTACTCGCAGAAATGACAATGCATGCCACTTTTTACACGTCTGGGACGTATAAAGATGAACACATCCAATTATTTTAACTGTGGTCTAACTTTGAATAGAATGATTATAGACGGCCGCTTGGCCCAGTGGTTCACAGTACCTGACTTTTATTCCGCTGGTCCCGGATTAAAATCCCAAATTATTGTTTCGGGTCTGATTTTGTTGTGCATGTGAAATTTATGTTATCGTTCACGACACAGAAAAATTTATTGTGTGGGGTATGGTTTTAAAAAAAATTGGACGACAACTATCTTCGAAATGTGTGTAATAACAAGGTAGCTTTAAAATATTGGATCGTAGAATTATCATCCTTATACGATTCACATTAAATGTCAAATTATGATAACGTATTAAATAAAAAACGATTGCAGTATACAATGGTAAAAAGTTATGTTTATGAAACGTTTTTTTTTCTTTAGATTCTCTAACCGGTTACATTTAGGGCAAACTAGTCAAGAACGTTATTCCTTATCTTGAATCAGTCATGATTAATTTGATATACATATTATATTTTTTTATAGAAGAAAGACGAGACGAGCAAATCGTTCACCTAATGGCATCTGCCCATTAAAAATGCTGTGTCACCAAAACATTTCAGTGTCACAGATTCCTCGTGCTCTCTGAAACAAGGATTTACCCACGGTAGCTAACTGTGATAGATGGTGGTGAGATTCACCGTTTAAATATCTGTTAGTATGGGTACCATACCCACCGATCATACCCATAAGTCAGTTTTTACCATCTGTCAAGTGTAACATCCCTCTACAAGACGCAGGAGTATACAAGCTAGATTGTGAATGTGGTCTCTCTTACATAGGCCTAACAAAAAGATCGATAAAAACCCGCGTAAAAGAACACATAGCTGACGTGAAGCATCGTCGTTCTAGGAAGTCTGCAGTCTGTGACCATGTTCTGGATCATCCCAACCATTACATCAGATTTGATAAACCACAGATCCTTGCAAAAGAACACCGATTCCTACCAAGGATGATTCGCGAGGCTATTGAAATCAAAAACATTCTAATTTCAATAGAGAAGATGGTTGGGTATTACCACCAGCTTGGGATCCAATAATAAATTAAATTAAATTAAAAACCAAGCATACCACTGCAAGACTTCAAGACAGTTAGCTCTTTCTGCGTAGATCGGACCAAAAATAATAATTAAAAGCTGAAGGTACCCCAGGTTAACTATGACATCAGGACATCTGTCGCCTCAGTCCTCCCGTGACCATGGGTGCTGTAAAGCACTCGAAACGTCGGGTTATAAATAGTAAAAAAATGAAACGCGTTAACATCCGAAAAATTAGTTTCATTTGAATGAGTAGTGTTCGCGTAAATATAAGAAATCATTATAAAAACATCATTTGTCCAGCAGTGGACTATTGATAGGCTGATGATGATGAAGAAGATTATTTTCCATTGTTCCTGTTATATGACGCATAGCAGCGTTGTGCCACATTACGCTGTAATCTAAGAGCGTATTCCATTACCGGTCGAAGCGTATAAGCAAGCGTATAAGCGGTATGCACTGCACGGCTCAGTATGAAAAATTCTTAAAAAGTTTTAAGAAAAATTAACTTTTTATTAAGAAAGAAACGAAGTGCTTAATTCTTGGTGTACAATATATAAGGTGGTACAAATACCCAGTATTACTGTAATGTTAAATCGTTTATCACTCGGTTATATCCCGCGTGAGATTTGCATTTCGATAAGGGTCCATATAAAGCTGTCATTTCTCCTTTTTTTTGCCTTCGAAAAGCGTATCTCCTCAACAGTGTATATTTTGGAAACCTACAGAATATTTTGGCAGAATTAAAAATAAATACATAAAAATGATACCAAAATAATATCAAACTGCTGAGCAAATACTACATCTCATTTTTGAGAGGGTTCTGATGCCGGAAAGTGTCCGCCACGCTGCTCTATTAAGTTGGCAAACTTGCGAAATTCCCACGTCGACAATTATTATTTTCCACTTTCCAGAACCTTTGCTTAAGCTAACACTTAAAATTACAATTAACAATTTAAATGGTACTAGCACCGGGAATCAAACTCAGGTCACGCGCGTACTATGAAATTTAAGGCTAGCGTGTGGTCCCTGAGCTACAAAAGTTTTGCGTCTATATAGATTCCTTAAAATGACCCAAAAAGAGAAAATGGATATTCTTTTTATCTAAGACCGACTATTTAGTAAAAAGACCTCAATTCACAATATAAAAAACGGACGAATGAGCCGGGCAAAATGTTAACCTGATGGTAAGTGCAACGTATGTCCATAACAAATGCGGTGTCACCCAAAACATTTCTGTGTGATACCACACTGTGCCCATCACCCTGAGAGATCAGTTCTAAAGTCTCATATGTCCAGTAATTACACTAGCTCTCAGTGCCTTTCAGGCCGAAACACAGTAATGTTTGGACACTACTGCTTCGCGGCGGAATAACTGGCGTCACCTACCTAGGCGGATTCCTGCATAGAAATCCTAGCACCAGTGGAACCGTTGTCCTACTAACGTCATTTTGCTAAAATTATACCTATTGCGATTAAGAAATTTAAAAAAAAATCAAATGTATATTAAAACGTGTCTCAGGAAACAATATTTTGTTGCAGCGCTTATCAACCGATTATTATTTCCAAGAAACGGTAGCCCTTAACCGTTGCACAAACACTGCTCCGTTATGAAGATAAACGCCCAGTCATTGTACTAAAATTTGACGTGTATGAACCGTTACTTTAAATTACAACATAAAATCAGCGAAGATGTAAGAGCAGAAACAGGTGGAAAATAAAGTATGCGTTGCAATATGTTATTAAACATATACATTAAAATTGTGACATTTAATTACAAAGCAATTTTTTGGTAACCAAGGAATGAGCAAAAACGTTTTATATTTAATTTTTAGTCATCATCATCATCATAATCATTTCAGACTGCCACTGGTCCACTGCTGAACATAGGCCTCCCCCATAGATTGCTACAAAGGTTAGTAGATCCAATTTTGGGGGGATTTCGCCATAGTTGCCACGCTGGGCAAGCGTGTTGGAAATGTGATTACTTGTGAATTAAGATCAAAAATTGTCAAGAATAGAATCAAAACAAACTCCTTGTGCAGCAGATTCTCGCAACTTCGCCCATGTGGTAATAGGTGTCTTGAATATCCTGTAAGAACCTTTTGATTTTCCGGGATAAAAAGTATCCTATGTCCGTCTCCAGGATGCAAGTTATCTCTGTTGTGCCTAATTTCGTCAAAATCGGTTGAGCGGTTAAAGCGTGAAACGGTATCAAATAGGCAGAGGGACAGAGAGTCAGAGACAGAGCTACTTTCACATTTATAATATTAGTATAGATTATGCTGTTGACAAATAGTAGTAGCTGGGAACTACCACATGTACATACATAATGAAGTCAAGCAGTAGTGTGCAAACATTACTATGAATTTGACACTGATAGCTAGTGTAATTATTTAATTAGGGTAAGATTTAAGAACAGACATCTGTTCTTAAATCTTACCCTTAGGTATTATCCTCTATGCTGCGCAGTGTGCACATTTCTGGGTGACACAGCATTTGTTATGGGTAGACGTTGCACTAACCGTCAGGTGAACTTTTTGCTCGTACCATCACATTCATCAGTAACGCCTTTAACAATACAAAATATTAAAAAGTTGATTGAACTATCTTATGTTCCAGAAAACAATCGATAAAGAAAATATCCGCATATAACGGATCTCATTAAAATACAGTTATTCTATGTATACAGCCCGACGTCGCATATTTCTCACGGCCAATTGGCAGGCACTTAATTTTTATTTGCTAATTAGCGCTTAAACATTTAATAATCCATATAAAGACAGTAAACCTGTTCTCTTTATTTATTTTAGTAAGGACGCAATGCTTATATATAACTGCTCACGCTTCAATCATTATCAAATCCAATAAATACAGTTATTGCTATTTAGAAATATATTCAATAGTCTACTACTAATGAATGAACGAAATGTGTATTTAATTAAACTTAATAAAATTGTTTATATTTTCATTACCATCATCATCATTTCAGCCCATCACTAATCCACCCTGAAAATAGGCCTCTCCCATAGATTGCCACAAACAGGTCTGAGACACTCGCATCCTTCGACAAAACGAAACTAAGGCAAAACCGTGCAGATCGTCGATTAATCTGGTGGGAACGCCCTACACTGCGTTTGCCGATACGAGATTGTCACTCGAGAACCTTTCTTCCCTAACGGTTATCGGTTATACAAAGTACATGGCCGGCCCACGGCCACTTCAGCAAGCTAATCATTAAGGCTATGTCGGTTATTCTAGATCTGCTGCAGATATAATCGTTACGGAATTTTTTCTCTCAGAAAAACAGGGAGGAGAGCCCTTTCCATAGGTCGCTGAGCGATTTCGAGTTTCAAAACAATCACTCAAATGCCTATAAATTTTTATATAATACTATTGTACAAGCGTTTGAGGGATTTCTCCTCTTTACAAGCTTTTATCTACCTTGCAATGTATGACGTTCAAATCTTCCGAGCCAAATTCGAACTACTTTCCGATGTCCGATTGAGTTAAATTTTGGTATACCTATGTAGCTTCGGTGAAAATGCAATGACACGGTACCATGGAGCTGGTATGATGATGGAGCCGGGAGTTAGTCATATGAACTCGTCAACTAAGTAAGATATATACGTCATGTTTGGGCTTGATGGATTTGTTTCGACAAGTACCATATCTTTATTAACGTTTGAATCTCTTTGCTGGACATACGAGTAGGTCTCACAAGTAAAAGATTGTAACAAAAATATGATTTTTGATAAAAACTTATTCTCTCTCTGAACATAGCTTCTCGCACCTTTTTTGGTTTATATTTGTTACTTTATTGGTTTTCGGATCAGGATGTATTGTGCTAGTCTTGATATTGCCTTTGACCCTCCCTCAGATTTATTCGCATAAGCAATACATCGAGTACGAAAAGGCGTAGAGAAGTTTGCGGGTCTGTATGTACGGTACTATAGTATATTGTTACATCTCATTGTACGATTCCACCGTGACGCGATGATTGAAATATCTAAAAAAAGCGAGGTAAATATCTTTACTATTACAAGTATACAAAAAAAATTTATAAATAAATCTCAAAAAGTGCTCACTTTTAGAGATTTTATAACAGTAGTGACATTTTTGGGAGATGTCACAAATATAAATCGTATTATATTCGTTATGTATGTATCGTACGAAGTGTAACTTTTTCGTGGATAATTGACATTTAAATGCAAGGTTCCTTGATTCTTCTCGACGAATTGTTAAAAACATTTTACAGAAAAAAATATTTTAACAGTATTAAAAATGTATATGCCAATAATATTTATAAACTTTTTAGAATTACCATATTAATTTCTTATATTTACGCGAACACTACACATTTAAATGAAACTAATTTTACGGATTTTATCGCGTTTAATTTTATTATTTATAACCCGACGTTTCGAGTGCTTTACACCACCCATGGTCACGGGCGGACTGAGGTGACAGATGTCCCGATGTCATAGTTAACCCGGAGTACCTTCAGCTTTTAATTAAAAGTAAAATTAAGTAAAACTAGTTTCATTTCTGAACTTAGACCTGGCACAAATTTTCCAAAGGATGAAAGGTGCTAAGCAACCTACATTTATCGACTGTTTGTACTACAGATCATTGCTCGGTTATTCTACACTACGCTTTTGTTTGTTTTTTTATTGTATAAAGTGACGAAACGAGCAAAACGTTCACCTGATGGTAAGTGCAACGTCCGCTCACAAAAAATGCTGTGACATCCAGAACATTTCTGTGTGGCACCACACTGTGCCCGTCCTCCTGAGATATCATACTTAACTTTCACATTCCTAGTAATAACACTAGCTCCCAGCTCTATTCAACACAGTAACACAATGTTTAATAATCAAAGAAATCATTTTGTCGAAGGTGTTGAGAAACTATCGATTGTTTGTATCATAAACTGTCTTCTTGGCTATCTATGAGTACTTTCGAAAATTACATCTATATGTATATTAATACGCGAAGAGAAAACTTTGAACCCCTTTTTAAGCATATTACGTGCCCGAAGGAGTGTGAAATTTCGCTAAGTTAAAGTTTGAATGGAGAAGAAGCGAGAATATCAAATTTAGTTTACTAGTTAATTAATTTTACATTACTTATTTTTGTATTACAAATACATTAAATTGAATAAAAAAAAACATTAATTATTTACATTCATGCTGACAATGTCAATCACATAACATTCTGTAGTTTGTTTACGTTCATTCTGTCATTGCCAAACAAATAATAGTCTCTGGTTAAACAGTCGCACCATAGAATTCAAAAATGTTGCCAACAAATTATTACATAAACCTCAATAACGTTGAAACTTAAACACATGAATTACGGTCGAATTTCGATCATAGGGCGACCACTAGTAATAAAAGTTAGTCGTATCTATGAAAACTAATCTATGCTGATGTCTATCCGCCCACACGTCTCAAAAAAATATTAGTTGTAACATAATACTTATTTTTATGAATTCCGTTTTTATGCCAAAGATTTATATTCTTAAATGTCTAGGAAAATTCATAGCTGCCACATACATGAATGTATTAACGAGTCGGCGAACGCGTTCACTTTTCATTTTTCAAACACTTGGACGCGAATGCATCGCGTTCAAATTCACGTCTGCAACTACAGATTTGTAAAACAGTATAGTATATACAATAGTAGTACAGATAGTTATTACACAAAGTAGTAGTAGCCCAGCGGTCAGGCGCTTGCCTTAAAATTCATAATACGCGAGTGACCTGAGTTCGATCCCCAGTGCATCTCTAAAATTGTTCGGTAATTTTAAGTGCTGATTTACTACGTGGACGTAAACCTAATTTTTAGAGGTTTTGAAGCCGTGTGGTAGCGGCCTAAGAGAATCTACCACCCCATCCCATCCCGTGGGTATCGTTAAAGTCGACAATGGGAAATTAAAACCAGGAGATGGGCATCTTCCTGGAACATCTGAATAAATAAACTGCGGTTGCCAACCCGCCTGCCAAGCGTGGCAACTATGGCAAAATCCATCCAATATGAGACTTTTGTGGCTATCTATGGGAGAGGCCTATGTTCAGCAGTGGACTTGTGATAGGTTGAAACGACGAACGACGACGAAGCCTGACTTCGCGACTCCAATGCGAGTTAGTAAACTCCAAGTATTATCGAAATGTTATTTTATTCCTGAGATATACGAATATACTCGTGATATTTTCCTTCACTGCACTTCACTTAGAATTGCTTAATACTCTAATTTATTTATTTTTTAATATTGTAAGTCCAAGGCTTGCGCCTTGATTAATTTGGGATTTAAAATCAAATTTTGATGCATTTGAGTTAGGTATCGAAATTATATTTTGATAGATAATAAAACGTCAAATTTGATTTTGTAAATGTGTGGCACAACGGTCATCGTACCTAAAAGTCAAAGGGCATCATCGAACTTATTGAACATTATTCAGAGTCTGTAAAAAGAATACCGACGTAAGTTCTCTGCCAATTGATTTGCCGTTGCCATCGCCACACTTGGCGACGGTAGGGCGATCGCTGTTACAGACACTCCGCACATTAAACGTTGTTGCCCATCAAAGGTTTGAATAAATTAAGTCTAGTATAACTAAAGAGCCGAGGTAGTTCGATACCCGGTATGGACACCTTCAAAATTGCCGTGCTGAGCGATGAACGAAAACATCATAAGAGAACCGGTTTTCCTGTAATCCCTCCAAAACCCTCACAGAAATAAGAGTAGTGCTGTGCTCTGCAGAGTAGGCTGTAACTTTAATTTTAATTGGAACCGTTATTCTGCCTTATTTTTAGTCGACGGTCATGACATTTTTCTGGCTGCTTCTTTGTCGACTTTAAAGACACCAATGGCATAAAATGGAGTACCCGATTATCTAAAGCCGCCGCGGCGCTATTATATTCCCATTCAAACATATATTATAAATGCGAAAGTGTATTAGTTGGTTTATTTGTACGTCTGTCACGCTTCAACGCAGTGACAGAGCGATCTGATTTTTGGTATGCACACAGTTTAGACAATATAGACAAATTTTATCCAGGAATAAATTGGTTTCTAAAGGAATAGCAATGTAGCTTACCTTCGTTAAAGTGTAGTAGAATTTCGCGCGCGCGATACGAGTACATATATATATTTTCTTAAAATGATATTCCATCACTCGTACCTACTCTTTGACAAAAATACGAAATTTTTTAATATTTCTCTTGTCATTTGTCACGGTAGCTACCTTTTTTATCGTCAGCCTTTAATTTACGTTTCTGAATAAGTGTATCCAGATGAATTTCGAAACGTCTCACGCAAATTATTAATGTTTTCATCCTTGATGATATGAACCCTTGTTTTATTGTTGAGATATAAATCCACTTAAGGCAAAGATAAACACAAAATCGAATTATGTGTTTCATTTGTACTGTATTATACGTCTTAGAATAAATTTTTGGTAAGAAAATTATGCGCCATTATTTATAAATATAATTTATAAATATATATATTTTTAGTGCATTTACTGGGCATATTGAAATAAATATCGGAGGTATAAGGTGAAGAGTGCAGTGCAGTGCCACCTTACTATTCAAAGTTCGGGGTGAGACTGTTATGGACAATATAAACACTACACATTAGGTGAACGATCTGCTAGTATACTACTAATAAGCAGACAAGTAGATCGTTAAATAAATAAATAAACTGCTTACCGAAGCTTCCTAACTTTTTTAGTATGTATACATAAATATAATAGGTATGACTTCCCGGGTGGAGTGTCCGATTTATATGAAAATAACTACATAATACGATAGTCTAATGAAAAGCTAAAATAACTTTGAACTGATGATAAGTACAACGAAAGAAATCCACAGTACAATATAGTGGGGATTTCTTTCGTAGTTCTTATTTTATATCGTAGACGACCGCATCTCCTAGTGGTAAGAATATCATTTATATTCCGCGGTTTCTGGGTTCGAATCCCAACCGGAGTCAACATTTGCGCAGCAAGCACACAAATTGTTACAGTAGAAATCGATTTTATTTATTAAGAAAAGGAGGGAAAAAGAAGCAACATAAGGTAAAGACGTAACAGAAACTACCACCTCATCTCGCTTCATGGGTGTTGTGAAAATAGTTATATTTTTTTTAATTCAATAAGCGAAATGCCATAAATACTCCGACAGATGGCATAATTAGCGTCTCAAATATACCAGAACTAAATTCACAAGACTGATGATGGCTGAAGATGGTATCTTTGGCTGGTATTTTGTTGGCCAATGTATTGTATTATAAGTTATTGCAATTATATTATAAAATTATTATTAATGTTAAATTGGGGTATAAATTTCTCTGTAGTAATATGTTTCGGTGAAGGAGTCTGCGATATCGATTCTTGTAAATTCTGCTCTTTATTCGAGACTAGCTGATTCTCGCAGCTTCGTCCGCGAGGATGAAGGTTTTTTATATCTATTAGAATTATAATATCCCATACAAGTTATTTGATTTCCCGGAACAAAAAGTATCCTATGTACATCTCCAGGATGCAAGCTGTCTCTGTACCAAATATCGTCAAGACCGGTTCAGCGGTTGAACAAACAGATGGAGGGACATAGAGTGTTAGTTTCGCATTTAAAATATTATGAATGTAAAAATTACAAAGACTAAACGGAAATAAATATTTTCGACTTTGGCTTTGAGAATACAGCGATCGCTAACCCGCCTTCCATATATGGCTGTTACGGGAAATCCCGCCACTGTGAGAAGCTTATATCCGTTATTCAACTGTTTTTTAAAAAAAAAAGAGTTTATAGCTCGGCACTGACAAAGAATATAGCACTAATAAATAGGTCTTACCTAGCGCAAAAAAAATTGGATTTGCCGTTTTTATTAAAAGGTTTTATTTAACTTCACCTGCTAGTGCCACCACCACCACCATTTCAGCCTACCATTAATCCACTGCTGAACATAGGCCTCCCCCATAGAGTGCCACAAAAGTTTGTTATCTCATTTTGGGGGGATTTTGCCATAGTTGCCACGCTTGGCAGGCGGATTAGCAACCGCAGTTTATTTATTATGATGTTCCAGGAAGATGCTGCTGCCCATCTTCTGGTTTTAATTTTCCCTCTGTCGACTTTTACGACACCCACGGGATGAGATTGAGTGGTAGATTCTCTTAAGCCGCTACCACACGGCCTGCTAGTGAGTAGGTCAAATATTACAACTCAGTTTTAAACCAGTTTCACTTGTCTAATTGAGCTGAAATGTTGCATACCTATGTATCTTCAGTGACAATGCAATACCATGGAACTGGTCTGACGATGGAGCCAGTGGTGGTCATAGGAACTCTTTAACTAAGCAAGATTGCTCCGTCATTTTTGGTATCATTTGATTTGTTTTCACAAGTATTTAGAACTAAAATTAGAAAATTATAGTGGACTACCACCCTATCTCATCCCGTGAGTATCGTAAAAGTCGACAGAGGGCAGCATCTTCCTGGAATATTAGAATAAATAAAGTGCGGTTGCCAGAAAAATTCTCCAAAATAAGAAGTACAAATGGCAAGGCCAATGGAAAGGCGTATGTTCAGCGGTGGACTGGTGATAGGCTGAAATGATGATGATAATGATGATGATGGAAAAAAGGAAGTTTGTATTAAAAAAATACCTATTCACATTATAAGAAAAAATTGTAACACCAAGTTACTAAACACGCAGCAGTCTTAATGGAGATAGCCCTCCTTCTTATAATGGCAGCGCAAGCACTGTAATAGAACCTTTACAAATATTGCAGATTTAGATATTTATGAAAATAATAATATTTTATGTATGTTTATTTATATATATATATATATATATAATAATATTTATGATAATAATAATGCAAAAACTATTTTTTAGAAATTAAATATTTAATATTATATTATGAAATCCTCAAAAGGTAAAAGTGATCCCAGGCCTCTTCATGTTCATTAAAAGTCAACAGCTCTAAAACCCTTTCAAAAACTAGATTAAAACACAACAAAAACAACTGTTGGTAGAGGCTAGGTCCGCTGGAGTTTAGAATATACAAATATATTTATTATTAAATCTTATCTGAAATTTTGACATGGAGCGTACTTTGGTTTTCTTTGAGACAATTCTTTGTTAATTTATTTACAATGTATTTTTGACTAAGATAAAAAAAGGATTTACAAAAAAGAGGAGTTTCTTTCACCTGTTTCTTCTCCGAGGAACGAAACGGTGTAGTAAAAAAATGACGTTTGACAAATTAAATTTATATTTCTTACGCCAAAAAATAAAGAATTTTCGTTTCATTTCACTAATCGCCGCGCTTCTTTAGGATCTGTCGAAGTATGTTACACATCATTCAAATATTTTTAATTTATAAGACATGCCTGTTTCCGCGTGTTGTTTACCTTTACCCCCGAGAACGTGGTGCTGAAGGGCCGCAGTAGTTAAGGGTTATGGGCCAAGTGTTTGCCTTCAATTTCACAGTTCGCGAGTAACCCGAACTCAATCCCAGGTTCCAGCACCAGTACTTAAAATGCATAACCCCATTAAAGCTCAGACCAACATTCAAGTGCTAATATTAAAAATATATTTATTTAATATTTAAAAAAAACGATGCCCCATAGTAGGATTTCTCTTGTATCGTGGTATACATTTCACATGCGTGTGGTGGCGGTTCGTTAAAAGAATACTACCACTCCCATCTCATCCAATGGATCTCGTAAAAGGCGAGTAAGGAATTAAACTGCACTGTGGACCCAACAGCGCATGGTGGCGATGGGCTCACCACATATCACACCAAGTGCATAATATTGTTTTGGTGAAACGTGGATTGTGGCAGTCATCTGTTTTTGCAGTGAGTGCCCAGTCTCTGACTACCCCTTACGGGATACAGTCGTGATCTTATGTATGTATGTATGTATGCAAATCACAACCAGACCCGAAAACCAAATTGTGTTTTTCACAAATGTTGGCTCCGGCTGGGATTCGAACCCAGGACCGAAGCGACGTAGAAGTCAGGTACGCTAACTACTAGGTCGTTCTTACTTTATCAAATCTTAATCTTACTATCTTAAAAACAACAATTATAATAAAACTAATTATTTTTTAAATCTCCGATAGAACTGTATATAGCATTATAAAGTAAATAGAAGAATATATAAACGTAACAAGATGTTGTAATATGCCAAAGCTCTAAAGTTTTAAATTACGAACGAAGGGATATAACCCCTGACAAACTTAATTTCCGTATTAGTTCACCTCAATCCATTTAGGTACAGTTTTTTTTTATTATGTATTAAAAGGACAAGGCAACGTCATTAGCTGCTGCCAAAACTAATACTTCACATACGTATTAGTATGGCTATTAAAAGTGGCAACACTGATGGCAATTTAAGACTCGACCTAACCCGCTTCGCTCAGGTTCTTTACACCGTTACAAAAGGCAAAACCCGTCGGCTGATTCATACGTTCATCACTGTATCGACGAAATACTGAATGACGAAAATATTCACGTTAACTTTTAATTAATTAAAAAAAAACTTAATGATTTCAAATCAAACGGACATTGATGACTGAAGATAATCATACTACTTACATGTTTATTAAAGTATTTAAAAAAAATATTTTCAATTATTAAACCCCTATTTGCAATTGATGAAAACACGCAATTATTTTATTATTTAATTAATTTAAATATTATTTGTTTTAATATAATATGTTACTAAGTTTTAATATAATAAGCCGTGTAGTAGCGGCTTAAGAGAATCTGCCACCCCCTCTCATCCCGTGGATGTCGTTAAAGTCGACAGAGGGAAAATAAAAACTAGGAGATGGGCAGCAGCATCCTCTTGGAACATCTGAATAAATAAACTAAGGTTGCCAACCCGCCTGCCAAGCGTGGCAACTACGGCAAAAACACCCGAAAGTTAGAACTACAAACTATTGTGGCGATCTGCGGGGGCCTATGTTCAGCAGTAGACTAGTGATAGGCTGAAATGATGATTATTAAGTAAATTTAAAGATGTAATATTGTAAATATTATTAATAATAATTAAATAATTAAAGGCTGGGATTCGAACCTGCGGCGTAGAAGTCAGGTACCACTAGGCCACACGGAAGTCGAAAAAATTAATTTTACGATGTAGTAATACCAAAAGTAATCGAACATTCTGGATATGCACGCACAAATAAGAGGTTGGAAAATATACTTACTACATTGCAGTAATATTGTAAGGATATATTAAAAATATTAAAAGTTTTAAGTGTTTACTTAATTAAAACTTTTCTAACACTTCATTAACTAATCATTTTGCTTTATTCTGAGAAGTATTTCATAGAAAATACATTTTGTATTTCATATTGGACAAGGATAATCCATTGTACATTACCTCAATGCATTGAAATTATATTTTATTCTGTACGTATGGGATACGTACTTTATTAGCGTGAACTTATTTGCGTTTAGTATTCACTATTTAATATTTATTATTTTTAATTTTTTGAGATATTAAGATGAACTGTAAGTTAGAGACAGGGTTAATGTTTATAATCTACAAAAAAAATTGTTTATTCGCTGAAATTAGATTTTAAAGATCGAGTAGATAATCAGACAGATAAGACACACCTGTTTTATTTATATATATTAGCGTCAAACTCAAAAAGACTACTTAAATATATTTTAACAATTCGCGCCCGCAACAGAAGCCATTGCCAAAAATAGAAACTGGAAAAAAATTTGGAGAGTTGTGTACACTCGCAATCTATATCGATTTCTGGAAATAAAGACAATTCACTTTTATCTCCGACGGTGCTATTAGAATTTACTCTCCCTAATTCGAATTATTAATCAGATGTGGCATCAAAAACCGAGGTCATTGTGTTGTCCATCCAGCATAAACGCAAAAATGTGCATGCGTGCGAGGACGCAGGATATTTCCTATAAAAAGTGGAGCGACCTCTTGTGGTCACAGTATCGAGCAGACCACGGTCTCAGAAGGACACAAAGATGAAGCTGGTGAGTCCTTGAATATTTCTTATAAATAAATATTTTTTTATTCGCTATTAAGTTTTGGCTTACATTTTAAAGGATATAAAAAGTTTTTTTTTTACATTAATTTTGCGAAATGTTATTATTTAAAATAAAACTATTACCTCGTTTTGTATTTGAAAATATGATAAATTCAAAAATAAATTAAATGTTAGCACAAATATAAATTTTACTTTCAAAAAGTGCCAATTATAAACTTTTGAATTTTCACACTTTACAGAATTTGCATTAACATATTAATACCGACTACTTATTATATAGAATATACAAATTGGAATTGATAGGGAAAAATGTCAGATTAAGATCTATTAAGGTCTCTAAGGTCTGTTAAGATCTTGCATATCTAAAATCTTTTTTACTTTGTAAATTTTGAATTGTATTGATTATATTTTCTAGTACTGAAATTTTTTTACATACATGTACTCGCCTAAATAATGGTTACAACTTAATGGTTGGTCTTGGGTTAAAAATAGCCCCGATATAGAGCACTCGAATCTTCAAAAATCGTATCGTACGGTTTAAAAAAATATTAGTGCGTTTTGTTACTTTGACAGTATTAATAATGAAAACCAGGTAGGAAAATCATAATCATAGTGGAACTTTTTCCTCAGAAATAAGTGTGAAGGTATCTAAGCCGAAGTAGTGAAAAATGTCACCTTATATAGTGTCACATTATAATGTTACCAACTGTTTTCCATATATGTTTTCCATAAATGTTATAAGCTTACTGATTTTAATTTAATTAAAACTTTTTGAATAGGTCTGTATTTTTGCTGCCATCTTGGCTCTCGCTGGGGCTGCGGAGGTAGAGGATAATAAATTGGAGGACTTAGAAGCATTAGCAACTATAGAGAAAGAAGTAAGAATAGGTCAAACTTTCGTCCCACAGTTACGCAACGACTTTGCTAACTATTATGCCCCATCTACCGCGCCTCCATACTTTGCATCTACTTCGCCCCCATACTATATGCCTGCCAGCCAACCCCCACCAAGACCATGGAATCCCTCACCGAGCAATTACGTACCCTCACAAAATATTCCAACATCATCTTTCAGTAATTATGTTCCGTCCAGTACACCAACTGTTCCTGTAAGTAATTATGCTCCTACACAAAGCAACATGCCGTCGTCGGTCAGTAATTACGTGCCGCCATCACAAGGCTATGTACCAATTCAACACGATCCTCCACAAAATACGTGGAATAAACCACAAAATAACGTTCCTTCCCAAAATAACTGGAATAATAACAACAACTGGAATAACAACAACAACTGGAACAATCAGGCACAACCAACTACAACAACTGCATCAACAACTACATCCGTATCAGTGATAAAAAATGAGCAAACATTTGGAGATAATGGGAGCTACAAATACGAGTGAGTATTTCGACAATCCTTACTACTAGAATATTAATAGAATTCACATTATGACTGTTTCGCAGTATCAATTGATTTTAATAGTACTGTAAATGTACATAGAAGATAATATACAAAGTTTCAAATATAGAAAAAAAATAACAACGAAAAGATTAATTAGTTTTTGATATACTCCCAAAATTATACTGACATTTAAAAAAACAACGCGTCAGCATAAAACATTTTTTTTCTTTCTTCTCCAAGAAATATTAAAAATTAACAGATATGATATAAAAGTTCACCAATAATACGAATATGAACCATAAAATTCGTGATACGTTGTGAAATGCGGTGCACAATACCGCTTTCCTGATACCAAAACTGCTTAATGAAAACTAAGTTAGGTTTCTTCTGGTGGAAGGATTCCTATGCAGGAATCCGTCTAGGTAGGTACCACCCCAGGGCCAGTTATTCTGCCGTGAAGCCGTAGTGTGCAAGCATTAATGTGTTTCGATTTTAAGGGCACTCAGAGCTAGCGTAATCACTGGGCATATGAGACTTAAGAACTTCACTTCACTTCAGAAGTCTCAGGGTGATGGGCACCACACAGTGCCCTTCACCCTGAGACCAGAATTTTTCGGGGTGACACAGCATTTGTTATGGGCAGACGTTGCACTTACAATCGGGTGAACGATTTGCTCGTTTCATCACTTTTTCTAATAAAAAAAATACTGTTTTAGAGATTGACTAATATTTCACAAATGCATTTTATAAGTAATAGCAGGACTAACAAACTTCAACAATAAAGAGGTTCAAATTAACAGCTAGATGACCACGTGGTCTGGTGGTCAGTGCACCTGACTTATACGCGGCGGGTCCTTTAATCGTAACCCAGCCGGAGCTAACTATTGTGTTGTAAATGTCCCCGTGTCTCTGACAGAGCCTACCTCCGAACTTATCGCGTAAGCATTATAGCGGACGCGGGTTTGTTGAGTTGAGTTGAGTAACCACAATGACCTCCAGGATGAAGAGAACTAAGACAGAATTCCAGTGACAGTAATTGGATCTTAGATTACGGTACCTAACCATACGAATTATAGCAAAACTTTTCTGCTACTTTACAGTCATATTCTGCAAGTGCGGTCCTTTTTTATACATACATACAGTCGCGCCTTTTTCCTGTATAAGGGGTAAAGACCACATTTGTAGCCCACTTTTCGCCCCCGCGGGAAAGGGGTGGCGAACCAAGTTCTTTTTATAACTTCAGATATGTCCCCAATTATTAAAATAGAATGAAAGCGGCATCATAAAATGCTTTCTTTAAATTTAAAAAAGAAAAAGGAGGCTAACGGTCACTAGACCATTCAATAGGTTTAACGTTAATGATTCTAAATCCGGTTCCGACAGTAGAAATTTAACTGTAGCATAAAAAATCTTAAAGAAACCCCAAATTCGCTTAAGCTATAAAATAAAGCACGCGTCGATATCATCATAATACATATAAACTACTTTCAATGTAACTGTCAATAATAACAATAAACAACATTTATTACGGAATTTAAATTATTTTCCGATAATCTATATATATGAAGTGAATATTAAACATAACATGATATTAACATTAACACAATAACATGACACCGAATTTCACAATATAATATCATATTAAACTTTGTGCAGATATCAAATGGGAGATGGTACCCACGTCGGTGAAGTGGGTTACTTCACAAGTCCCAAGGCTGAAGATGAGAGTCACGTGAAAAAAGGATGGTATTCTTTTACCGACAATAATGGAAAAGTATACACAGTCACTTACTGGGCCGACAAGACTGGCTTCCATGCCACCGGAGACCATCTTCCTACACCACCTCCTAATCCCCCCGAAATTCAGGCGTAAGTATTTAAAAAGATTTATAAAAACACACTATATAACCAACTTTACAAGTGGTAGAATTCCTATGCAGGAATCCGTCTAAGTAAGGTACCACCCTAGGGCCAGTTATTCTGCCGTGAAGCATTGTTGTGTACAAACATTATTGTGTTCCGGTTTGAAGGGCACTGAGAGCTAGCGTCATCGCTGGGCATATGACACTTAAGAACTAATGCCTCAGGGTGACGGGCGCAGTGTGGTGTCACACAGAAATGTTCTGGGTGACACAGCATTTGTTATGGGCAGACGTTGCACTTACTATCAGGTGAACGTTTTGCTCGTTTCTTCACTTAATACAATAAAAAAAAATATGAACTTTAATTTAAAAAGTATTTTTTTAAATATTCCACAGACCACAGATTCAGACCCACAGAAGTGTCACATGTGTCACTTTATACGGGTACATTATTTTTTTTTATATTTCGCAGAGCTATCGACCAAAACGCCAAAGAAGAAGCAGCAAAAGCCGAAGCCGAAAAAAATAAACCCCAACAAATGCAGCCAATGCAAAACCCCGTGCAAACTTACCCACCACAAAATGACAAACCAGTGTATTATCCTCCACAAAACCAGAAGCCCCAACAAGTTTACTACCCCCCTCAAAACCAAAAACCAATTCAAGCTCAACCGCAGCAACCTCAGCAAACATACTATCCACAACACCAGCAAACATATTACCCACAGCAAAATCAAATGCAGCAGCAGCAAACTTACTATCCACAACAAAATCAACAACAACAGACATACTATCCGCAATCGCGCTATCATTCCAATGGTAATTAGATAAACAATGCAAGGTTTTAGGAACGCAAAAAATGTTGCAATAGTTTATACATACATGGTTTGATGACAATGAAAAAAATGCCTTAATGAAAATCAGCAAGATCATTTCGTTATTTTATTTGGAAAACTAATATATATTTTAAAACTATTATGTAGATTATATGAACCTTAGGAAACTATTACCATTGACTGATGACAACGTAATATTTGTCAGCGAACCAGTTATCTTGGTCACGATAACAATTGTGAACTCGATTGCTGTGTATGTAGCGTACTAGTGCACAACGATTTGTAATAAAGCCAGATTTATATGCGCCAGTGATACGTGTGATTTACTCTTACTTAAGTTAAATAAATCATAATTTAATAATTTATTTCATTTTATTTCAATTTCCTGTGAAAAAAGTGTGAAAAAAATATTAGGTTGTATAAATATTAACAACAAAATATCAAAATTGTCACTGGCTTAAAGAATAAAAAGTCACATTAGCCAAACTTAGCGCCGAAATCTTAAGGACTTAGACCTTGAACCACCAAATTTAATCAAAACCTGTTTGAAGGGGCAATGACTGACCATTACTAATGTTGCATCATTAGAGTGTAAAGCACTTATTGAGTACACTGTAAAACTTTATTTTGCCAACTGGTGTTTGTAAATAGACCAGAAAGAAAATGTGGTAATAACTAATTGAAATTAATTTTGTTGCTGATAATAAACCATACAATATATTTATTTATAACAACTAAAAGTATATCATGCTTTATCTCGAGGAGTAGTGGTCTATTCGCAATCCCTTAGAAACTTTACCGCACCGACTTATTTGGGTGCACCTGATCCTACACTGAGGCTGCTAATAAGTGGCGCCTCACACAATAGCTTTACCAAACTCCAAAAAATACAGTTACACCGACGAGTTTTTAGATTATAAATTATTCTACATTTATTACATTACATAATACAGACTTCAAGTTTTCAATTTCAACAAATGACACGAGTGACTTATTTTACCTAAAATATGAAATAATTGCTTTGGTTTGGATTTCATCAATGTATCTATGGAGTACAGTGTCAATTACTGTTTTTGATTTTTTGTCGAGCTAATTAGACCAAACTAGTTAATCGAAGATTTGGACGAATTTAAAAATATACTTATAATAGGATACACTGTTACTGTATTCTATGTAATTCTTTCGCAGAATTAATCCTATATATATATATATATAAGTTTGTTTTTAGTGTCACTTTTTCGTTTCATGGAGTTTTAAATCACAACGATTCCAAAGAAGTTTTCACGTCAAAAAAATCATTTAACTGCAATTGAACAGGCTTTTACGATTATTTTAACATTCAAAAATAAAACATTAGTACAGCATCAACTAAACATATAATAATGATACCGCATAAGAAGTGTAAAACTGTGTTAATAGTAACAAAGGAGAAAACAAGATTAACAGCAAACTGTAATTTCACGAATGCCTGAACATGATCTTGCGTGCATATAAATATATGCGGAATTCATTTTCATTATCAGTCTATTTTCTACTTGTGTAAAGGAGTGACGCGATATTTGAAACAAATGGATTATACACATTCAGGAAATATGAAGCTGGTAAGTGACAGTTGTATGTGTTTTGAAATTTCAGGAAGCGTTTGTGTTTGTTCTGGATACGATTCAGTTTAATAATTAATGATTTATTTATTTATTCAAAACAAATTATAATTTTCTTTCAGGTGTACTTTCTTATTCATTTAAATTCGGTTATTTATTTAAACGGAGAAAAAATTCATCAAGGACAGTTTTCATTTCCACCCAAATATCCATTAACAGATTCAGTGATTGCGTCAGATAGCTCTATTTATTTACCACCAGAATTCCATACTCCTACTCCATACTTTTCTGAAAACAATTTTCCGTTTAAAACGTTGTCTTCAGCTAATGCAAAAGTACAAGATGCATATCCTACCACAGTACCAATAACAATAAACTCAATATTAAACTACGGAGATGAAAGGAGAGACGTAAAAAACGATAAACTTAGTAAACCATCACCTAAGTCTTCGTCCTCGGCGTTTGTTTATAACCAAACTAACAAATTTATAAACCTGCAAGAAGCAGAAAATAGAAAATTTATAACCGTTCCAAATACTATACCTTACAAACATCCAATTGATAGAATGGATACAAAAATATCACCACAATTTTCGATGCCAACGGAATCCACAAAACTCCTTAATCAAAATTTGGCGTCTAGGAGAATGATTATATCTGCAGAAAACGGAAGAAATCAAGAACAAAAAGCGTCTTTTCACAATATGCATTTTGTTTCTCCGCCAAACGTATTTTTACAATCAACCACAGAACCCGCAATACCTATACTTCGACTTTCTAACGAAATGGATTTAGACGGCAGCTTCAGTTATGAGTATGTTGTTATTATTAAAACCACTATTTTTTGATGTTTCCTTCCCGAACTAAATTTATTGTTTTCTGTCTTATAGAGCATTAGGCGCTGATCAGACTCATTACGTGCAGCATAGTCGCATGGAAAATTTAGGTTCTGACCAAGAAGGTCAAAGAGTAGAAGGTTCATATTCATACGTTGGTGACAATGGACAAACATACACCGTTCATTACGTTGCTGATTCGAATGGGTATCGAGCCACAGGTGATCACTTACCAGTACCACCGCCAATTCCAGAGATTATTCAAAGGTTAGTATAAAGTAGTATAACATTTTCTAAACTTTTACTTCATGTAAAACTTCACTAGATTCATTTAAATATATTACAAACAAATATTTCACTGAATATAAATACATAATTGTTTTGCATATAAAACAATCAATTATTTATTATATTACCAAAATGTGGGTGGCATACAAGTCTCCTAGTTAAGTTCCGAAGCAACCCGGATCAGACTCTAACTCAGTTGTCTTAACACCTCTCCTCCCACTATTTGAAGTACATATCATTGGTCCCAAGGTTTATTAACGATAACTTGTGTGAATCGCATATCCGCTTTAATAATTTTCGGAATTTGGTGTAAAGTCGACAGGATGACAATTTTTTATATTTTTGAATCAAAGTTCGCGTAGTAAGCGAATATACTAAAAAAAATATAACCATAAATTTGGAAAATCGTAGTCGAGATTATTTTTTATTTTCTTGTATATATTATACATTCATTAATTAAGAGTTCACTTTTAGATCAATACAATATAATCTTGCAGAAGAAGCTAAAAAGCCACCACATTATAAATCTTTCGACGACGATGAAAGCGACAAAAGTTCAAACATTAGAGACAAGAACAGTAAATTTTACCTACCCTCACAGCAGAGTTTATTTACTGGACGAACACCAGAAGCTTTTTCCATGGGATTTTCACAAGCAATAAATTCTCAGAACAATTTGACACCTATGGCAAGTTCTAACGAGCCCATGAAGGCGGGCTTTGAATTTACTGAAGAAAAAGTAAAGAGAAATATAAATAATGGAAAATTAGAACCACAAATTACTTTCCTGGCTTCGCAAGGTGCTCATTCACCTTCTGCAAATGTACCACAAAAATCAAGTTTGCCTCAATTAGTCAATTATGAGTCAGGTATGAAAGAATCAGAACAAGAAAATGGCAAGACTTTATGGAGATGGCAATACGGATTAAACAGTAATACCGACAACCAAAATCCTGCTAAAAATTCAATATCGAGGTCTTTTAGAGAGGGAGATGACATTATAATTAACTTTAGTGACATGACACCAGAGCAGTATACAAATATGATAACAAACCAGCTTGCAGAAAGTTCACAGACAATTACAAATCATCACTTGATCTCACTACCACAAACAAAAAACAATTATCCCGATGAAATTATGAATAATAACAATTACGACGATAAAACCAATGACAATATGGAATATTCTTTACAATCAGGAAACATGTTATTTAATCGATCAGACATTCACAGTTACTACAATAATCAAACTCAAGCAGACGATGATATGAGATCAAAAGAAAAATTTGCGGAAGTGTACTTAGTACAAAACAATCCTGATACATTTACAGCTACTGCTGAATTTCCTCAATCATATGACTATGAAAATATTTCATATGAATCAAAAAGAACTGTATCGATACCTAAAGAAAGAAGTAATGAAAATAGTAATCCCAAAAATAAACACAATTCTTACGGTACTTTTGATCCACATCCTGAATTACATGAAAATTATAAAAATAATGAACTAGGAGCAAGCCTCACTAGTATTATACAACCTGTGAGTACCGTTATACCAATAGAAAATAATAATAAGAATATTCAGTATGAAGACCAAACAGAAATAAGGCCATTAATATATTCACGTAATCAAGAAGAAAATGTGATACTGCAAAAAAAGGAACCAGAACCTGTTCGATCTGAAAATAATTTTACAGAAGTAATAAGAAATAATATATTCTTAAAAAATCTATTTAAATCGGAAAACGACGAATCACAAAAACATGACTTCAGGAAAGAGGCGCTAACAGAAATCAGCTTAAACAATTTAGTAAACACATTTCCGACACCAATTAATAATGAATCGAAAACTTATAATGAAATAAAACTCAATGAGAAAAAAAGGCCATTGGATATGTCCGATGTACTTAATTATATGTCCAACAAAAATCTTTTTGAATCGAATAGATTAAAAATTATAAGCAAACCAAAAAATAATTACAGTTTATCTCAGAAACAAAGGATTAATGTCGACTCGAACTATGACAGTAAAAGTGAGGAAAATAAAGATCCTTCTCAAAATCACGCTTACAATAACATAAGGCAAAATATTTATCCACAAGAACAAGAATTACGAGGAATTATAAAAAACTATAAGGTTTTACAACGCAACAACATAAGAAATCCTTATTCGAAAAAAGATAGTCAGTTACAAAATTTATCAGGGCCACAAAACAAAAACTTAAATTATTTTAATCTACCGCCCCTGGGTCGAGCAGGGCCTTCTATGAAAAGCTATCTCCCACCTAATTATTCATAAATAAAATATTGTGATTAAAAGCCCATTATTGTTAATGTTTGTAAATATAGTTTTCTAAAAGATATTATAGAGTTTAATTACAAGTACAATTGTAGATATATTTTTTATTTTCGCTTCCTGTCTGTAAATCTTAATTATAGGTGCCAATTTGTGCTCATAAAAGTAGAAGATGGTTCTAACACGAGAAAGTATTATTGAAAATAGCGTGACCAAGACATAAAGATTCATCTCGTTATCCGTAGGTATTGAAAGCGTGACGCGCAAATATTTTCTCATCATACGTACATATATTTTAGCATCACTCATTATTTTACTAATAGAAACCGCTTCGTAGTAGCCGCGTGTCATGCATGCATTGTAACTTGTCATTTTTATATATACATATATTTATTTCGTTTATTTTTTTATTTGTATTTATAATCCTTGCGGCGGCCCGATGACGGCAGTAGAACCTAAGGTGTAAATAGACGTTACTGACTTTTTACTGATTAAATCTTAAGGTTTTGGGAGAGGCCAAGTCTAGCATCGGACTATAATAGGCTGATTATGAAGGCGAAGAACGGCGATAAATGACCCTTACTTACTCAAGAAGCTCTATAGAAATTCCTGGTGGTTTTTTTTAATTCAAAAAGTGACGAGACGAGCAAAACGTTCACCTGATGGTAAGTACAACGTTTGCCCATAACAAATGCTGCGTCACCCAAAACATCTGTGTGACACAACACTGCGCCCGTCACCCTGGGACATCAGTTCTTCAGTCTTATATGCCCAGTGATTATGCTAGCTCTCAGTGCCCTTCAAACCGAAACACACTAATGTTAAAAAACACTACTGCTTCACGGCAGAATAATTGGACGGGTTCCTGCATAGGAATCCTACCAACAGTAAAATCTTTATAAGTATTACTCGTATCATATTTTGTTGTGATACAAGCATAAGCAGATTGTATATCGCTGAAATCGATTTAGGCAAACAAGATCAATTGGCGTAAGCTCAAGACAACAACTCTATTTTATTCACGTTACAAGGCATAATCTCGACGGTTTGTTTTAAATTCAATGATTCTTGCATAGGATTCCTACGTACGAATCCGTCTAGGTAGGTACCGTCCCAGGCCAGTTATTCTGCCGTGAAGCAGCAGCGTGCAAACATTACTGTGTTTCGGTCTGTATATATTTTAAAATTACTATATAACATGTATTTTGTTCCATATAGGCCACGCATATCAGAAACTCAATTAGGAGAGTAGGTAATACTTTTTATTTGAATCTTAATTAAACAAAACCTTGCTCCCTTCAATAAACGCTCACCGCCATCTGAAATCAGGCCGTTTAAAACATTTTATTTAAGGATTTTTACCTTACTCTTTTTCAAACGAAAATAACTCTTGCCACTTATACTTTAAAAGCTTCATTTTATGAATGAAGCTTTGAAAGAATTAAGGATTGCCATTCATTTCGTGTTACCGCAGACTAGTATTTTATATATAAATATTCAGATCACCTAATATTCAGAACAAGTCTTACCTTTTATTGTGAAACCATTAAATTTAGTGTAAAGCACTCGAAACGTCGGGTTATAAATAATAAAATAAAACGCGATAAAATCCGTAAAATTAGTTTCATTTAAATGTGTAGTGTTCGCGTAAATATAAGAAATCATTATGTACAACCAAGTTCAAAATAATTCACAATTCTATATTGGGGATGGTAATATAGCAGTCAAACTTGCAACACTAACTAAACTCCATTGGTACGTTTTATTGGTGTTAGGATTCCCGTGCAGGAATCCGTCAGGTACCACCGCATTGACAATTATTCTTTATTAAAGGAGTAGTGTCTAAAGATTACTGTTTTTCGGTCTGAAAGGTACTGATAGCTAGTGTAATTTCTGGGCATAAATGAGACTTAAGAAGTGATGTCTCAAGGGGACGAGCGCAGTGTATTGCTATATACGAGGGTGGATTGAAAAGTACTCGGCCTAACCAAGAAAATAAACACATACTAAATCAGTTATATTTTTATTTTTCTACATAATCACCATCAAGTTCAATACACTTTTGCCACCTCCCCTTCCAAGCATTTAGACCGTTAAAAAAAAATGATTCTTCCTTAGAGTCAAAATATGCGTCTACAGCTGCTTTGACCTCGTCGTTTGTCGAAAATCTTTGACCTCCCAAGTGCTTTTTTAGGTTAGGGAACAGAAAGAAGTCTGATGGTGCCAGATCAGGTGAATACGGCGGATGCGGTAACAGTTCAAAGCCACAGTTGTGAATTCCAGCCATTGACTGTACTGACGTGTGAACACGGGCGTTATCTTGATGAAACAGGACTTTTCTTCTGAGCATTCCTCGACGTTTTTCTTTTATTTCCTCTCGTAAACGACGTAGTAAGGTGCAGTAGTAATCAGAGTTTATAGTCTGACCCCTTTCAAGATAATCAATCATAATCACACCTTTCGAGTCCCAGAATACTGAAGCCATCACCTTATTTGCCGACAAAATCGACTTAGCCTTTTTAGGGGGTGGTGAACCAGGTCTTCTCCACTGTTTTGATTGTTGTTTTGTTTCCGGTGTACAGTAATGAACCCATGTTTCGTCCATAGTAACAAAACGATTCAAAAAATCATCTGCATCGGCTTCAAATAACTCCAAACAGTCGGTGAAATAGTCAATCGCGTCCTTTTTTGTTCAACTGAAATCAGTCGCGGAACCCACCTCGCAGACACCTTGTGGAAACCCAACTCGTTGACAATAATGTTTTGAGTTCGTTCATAAGAGATGCCTATAATCTCGGCTATTTCTCTAATTTTTAATCTGCGGTCTCCCATTATTAAATCAAGTACTTTTTTAATATTTTCGTCAGTAGTTGACGTCGAAGGTCTTCCAGAGCGGGGTTCATCTTTCACACTCTCTCTACCACGCTTAAATTCTGCTATCCATTTTTTGACGGATGAATATGACAGAGCACAATCGTCTAATGTACTGACCATGTCATCATGGATGGCTTTTGATGATAGCCCCTTCTTATGGAGGTACTTAATGACGGCACGCTGCTCGATTTGCTCCATTCGCGGAAATTATGACCGATTACTTTGTTAATAAATTTATAAAATCACAACTAATTATCGCACACGTTTCGAACTTCACACAATGAACTAGTCTGAACTGAACTAAATAATGTGGGTAGATTTGATTTTTAGAATTGAATGGATCTGTGTTAGGCCGAGTACTTTTCAATCCACCTAGTATGTATATTCATTGAATTTAAAACAACCCGTTGGGATTATGCCTTGTAACGTGAATAAAATTGAGTTTTTGTCTTGAGCTTATGCCAATTGATCTTGTTTGCCTAAATCTATATATACAATCTGTTTATGATTGTATCACAACAAAATATGATAATACTTATAAAAATAAGAAATAATAAATCTTTTTCCACTTTCAATTAAAATTAATCTACTATACAGCACATGACAATAAGGACAACATTTTTAAATAAAGGTAATGGCATCGAACGATTAGGATAACGAGAAATAACGAGCTACTTTCAAACCCTTGCTATCGGAGTAAATTGATAGCAAGGGTTCGCATGTTGCTTGTTATTCTGTAACATTACTAAAAATGCTTAGCGATCTAGAGGCGACTGCAGACTAAATTCAAAACTTAGATCTGATGGTCGGCTATCCGAAATATTGTATAACTTTGATGATCGTTTAAATCACCAAAGAAACAACTAAGAACTTTACGTTGTCAATTCCTTCGACATATTAATGACACTGCTTATCAAGTTATAAACTGAAATTTCACATACAACTTTACGTGAAATAGTATTATTATTGACCGGCAACCACTTTATTGATAACTAGCTTATGCCCGCGACTTCATCCGCTTTGACATAGGTTTTTTTTAAATATCCCGTGGGAACTATTCGTACTTTCTGTATCAAAAGTATCCTATGTCCGTCTCCAGGATGCCAGCTATCTCTGTCCCAAATTTGATCAAGTTCAATTCAGTAGTTGATCCGTGTAAAGGTAACAAACAGGCAGAGGGACAGAGACAGCTAACTGATGAAGCTACAACTAAATTAGTATATTTTGCATACTTCCACAGTATTATGTCCTATGGCGTATGACTGTGGGAATCAGCTGGATTGGAAATCATAATTATTTTGCTATCTTTAACTTCGATCATCGCTACGAGAACTATTCAAGGAGACTAATATTTTGACACTTCCATCGTTGTTTATTTTTGAAAATATTATGGACGCACTTAATTTATTTAACAAAAAATTGACTGTATCCTGTAGAATGGATCGAGGCGACACGCTAGAAGTACCTATGTTTAGGTTGACTTGGACTTTGACTTTGAGATTTTCGCATTTATAATATCAATATGGATACTCATATCTCCGAAAGTTAACTTAATCCTTTAGTTTAAGTTATTCAAATAATGAATAACTATTATTACCAACAAGTACAATAACACACCTACCAAACTTTATTATTTATTAAAATAATAATGTGACTTTTAAACACAGAAGAATACTTACTTGTATAGATACAAGTAATTACATGTATTGTAAGTGATGTGTTGTACCTGATTTTAATTCTGAGCCATAATTAAGTTTTTCAATATTTTCTTAATGATGTATTTTTTATTATACACCAAAAACTTTTTACGTTCTATTGTGAGCCCATACTCACTTCTCAACCAAACTTCAAATTCAGAAACTGTAACAAGTGATTGGCATAGATATTTTTGTTTTATATTTAGCTCTCATTTTGAGGGGGGTTTGCCATAGTTGTCATGCTTGGCAAGCGGGTTGGGAACCACAGTTAATTTATTCTAATCTGCCAGGACGATGTAGCTGCCCATTTCCTGGTTTTCAATTTCCCTCTGTCGACTTTTACGATACCTACGGGATGAGATGGGGTAGTAGATTCTCTTAGGCAACACCACACGGAGCAAAATGTTCACCTCATGGTAACTGCAACGCCCACCCATAACAGATGCTGTGTCACTCAGAACATTTCTGTGTGGCACTTCACTGCGTCCATCACCCTCAGACATCAGATCTTAGGCCTCACATGCCCAGAGATTACACTAGCACCTAGTGCCCTTCAAACCAAAACACAGTAATACGTGCACACTACTGTTTCACGGCAAAATAACTGGCCCTAGAGTTGAACCTACCAAGGCGCATTCCTACATAGGAATCCTACCATTGACCTACGTTGAATTGTTAAAAAAATGTTATTTAACGATGCTTCATTTTAGAATTTCTCCTGTGTCGTGAGTGCGTTTTACAGACGCAAAATTAACATGCTCTACTCCAACAGACTCGAAAAGAGAAAAGTGACGGTGAATACTTCAGCACAAATGTTGGTCCCGGATAAGACTCGAAACCAGAACCAGCACCCAGCGTATGAATCAGGTACTCGGGCCACTACTGACACCCGTTAATTTTTTTTTTTAATTACAAATTACTGATGTCTAACGCATTTTATAACAAACATTTTGACAACTTTACGCTTCCGATATTTACATAAACAACCAAACATAGATCGAACCTTACTGGATACAAACAACGTCAAAAAGGACGCAGGACATCAAAGAGGGAATGCAAATAGAAAGAGAAAATATGTAAATTTTAATGCAACCGAAGCTAGGGATCACCGTCTGTGTGCGCAGCCGACTGATTTTCGCTTTTCTATTTCTTTTTTCTTAAGTCCGTAAATTCAAAAACATCATCTTTGTTTCGTCCTGCTTTTAGCAGACGATCCGATCGCCGAAACCCTTTAAGAGTGTTTTTCTAATATAATTTCATTAAGTAACACTCTGTTCAAAAAAAGAAAATAGCTATAAGGGCCCTTTAAACTGAAACACAGTAATGTTTGTACAGTACTGCTTCGCGGCAGAATAATTGGCTCTGCGGTGGTACCTGCCTAGACGGATTCGTGCATAGGAATCCTACAACAATTTAGAAAGATTAAAGATTTGCCAGAATGACCATGTTTGGCAGAGAATTGGAGATCGCAACCTTGGATAAAATAGGGCGGCAGATTCTCTAACGCCGACACCACGCCACACTAAAATTACTACAGTGTGATTTACCACATACTCAGCGCTTAAAAAATTGTTGTGAACTCTGCTCGGCTCGTTCAGAAGGGCAAAATAGAATAGCACCTCCGTCAGAGTATAATAGCACCTAGCTCTTTCCTATCGAGGTGTCGTAAGAGGCGACGAAGTATTGTACGGACAGCTTTTATTGGTGCTGAATAACACCATAATATGCAATGCTGTCACTATACAGTTCATGGGAACATTGCATTGGGAGTAAGATTTTTTTTGATTCATACCCTAAATCGGCAGTGACGTGGTGAACCACGACACAGTGTCACACGTCACAGAATTTATATCCTCTGTACACTTGTATATATATATATATATATATATTCTTTATTAAACCTCACATAACTTTTACTTTAAAAATGTATTTTATCATGATCTAAGTACGTCGACAACCCGCCTGCCCAGCATGGCAAATGTAAATGCTGCTCTTGCTGGTCTTCTGACTCTTGCTGGCTTTCTAAGAAAATCTTATGTCCAGCAAGCTTAAGCTTGTAGACTGGAAGCCTTGAAACGAAAGAAGTGCTTGATGATTGATATGAATTAAATGTAACCAAAAATATACAATATCGATATTTCCCCAAATTAAAAAAGACAAACTTGATCTTACGGATTTCTTAAGTATTTATTTTTTATTATTATAGTTAAAGAAAGCTATCAAAGGTATGCACTGATTTTAAAAAAAGGATGTATTATAATAACATTGTAATAGATCCAGAGTAATTTCAAACCATTAACCTTGTAAGATCTGTATTAATATTAAATACAGTAAAAAAAATTAAAGTATAAAAAACTATGATAGCTCTCTACATATTCATCACTCTTTTTAGATCGGGGGAAAAATCTTTTCGCATGTAGTATGTATAAACTTGTAATAAAATCTCTTTGGCTGTACATTTGTATCTGTCTGGTTTTGACGTCATAAAAAAGGGTACATTTCAAAAAAGAAACCAATTGGTAAAATGTTCCTTTCAGCTATTTTTCATTTGTTTTAGTTTCTGTCAAAATGAGTGAATCTAATGCAGAAGTTCGATACATTTTAAAATTTTAATACAAAAAAGGAAAAAAAGCAACGCAAGCCGCAAAAAAAATGTAATGTTTATGGACGTAATGCAGTGTCAGTCAGAGTAGCACAAATTTCGTTTAAATGTTTTCAATCCGGGAATTTTGATAAAAGATGCACCTGGCTCTGGTCGCTCTGTTACGGATCAAATGGACACCATTTTTAAAAAAGTGGAGCAAAATCGGCATATCAGTAGCATAGCAGAAGAACTGGGAATTGACCATAAAACAGTTTTGACCCATTTGAAAAAAGCTGGTTACACAAAAAAGCTCGATATTTGGTTGCCACACGAGCTCACTAAAATAAACCTAAGGAAACGTGTACTTGTTTGCGATTCTTTATTGAGATGTAATGAAACGGAACGGTTTTTGAAGAGATTGATAAATGGTGATGGAAAGTAGATCACGTACGACAAGAACATGCGAAAAGGTCGGTCAGGCTTCAGTGATTCTGCCAAAACCCGGGTTAAATCGCAATAAGGTGATGCTGTGTGTATGGTGGGATAGGAAGGGCGTTGTTAATTATGAGCTTTTACCGCCGGGCAGAACCATCGATTCGGAACTCTACTGCCAAGTGAAGACTGCAGCAACTGATGAGAATAAAGAAGAACTCTCAGCAAAAATTAAGAGAGTTTGGCTGGGAGGTGTTAATGCATCGACCATATAGCCCTGACTTTGCACCTTCAGGTTTCCACCAGTTTCGGTCTCTTTAGAATTCTTTAGGTAGTGTCAGGTTAACATCAAGAGGGGACTACCAAATTACTTGACACGTTTTTTTGCTCAGAAGTCCCAAAATTTCTATAGCAATGGGATCATGGCACTACCTTCAAGATGGCAAGAAGTCTTCGAACAAAATGGCACGTATTTACTGTAATCAAATGTAAATAAACTTTAAAACAAAATTTTTTGAGTTTTCATATAGCCCCGTTTGCCCGCAGTTCCCCTTCTGGAAAACGCAGTAAGGACGTGGTCTACATAAGTTGGCCTTGGGTTGAGCTCTAGTCAACGTAGACTAACTCGATTGGACTAAATCCCCGCGTAGTTTTAATTATTAAGTCCTTACATATTAATTTGGCGTTTTGTCGTACTGGCCACATTTGATCTGAAATATATCCTCTTTGGTTAAGAATTCCAAATTCAAATTTATTAATCCATTTAGCTGATATATTTGAGATTCGAAAACAGTAATTCACTTGTTATTTTCCTCATTAGTTTTTTCTTTGGCGTCAATCATCTCGCACAATTGAAAACTTGAAATATTGCTTTTTTTACTAGTACGAGTTCTAGCGTGGCACCAGTGCTGCAGAAACAGCTCGAAGGATTAACGATATGTATGGCGCTGGTGTCGCAAAAAAAAACACGGTACGTTTTTGGTTCCAACTTTTTGTTCTGGAAATTTCGACCTTCAGACCAAACCCCGTGGACGGCCGGAGACTAAAGAGGATAATAAAGAATTAAAGGCTATTGTGGAAGCGGATCCATCGCAAACCACTTCAGAGTTAGCTGCAGGCTTCGCTGTAAGTGATAAATATGTTTTAATTCACTTAAAGCAAACAGGGAAAGTAAAAAAGCTTGAACGTGGGTACATCATGAATTGAGTGAAGCAAACCAGTAAACACGCGTCGCCTGCTGCGTTACATTTGTCAACCGACACAATAATGAAGGGATTTTAAATCGGGTGACATTACCTGTGATGAAAAGTGAACCCTGTACGATAATCGGAAGCGCTCGTCGCAATAGCTGAACCCTGCAGAACCAGCCAAATCGTGTCAAGCGAAAATTTATTAAGAAAAAGTTACTTGTGAGTGTGGTTAGTGTGTGGGTAGTGTGTTTGTGACTAAGTTACCCCAACGGATTCCTCAATAGGAATCCTTCACCATGCTCGACATGATTTGAACACATTTTTTAACAATTACATTACCGAATAGATAGTACCTATAGTGCGGCCGCTGAGAGAATGCACATTTGACTTTTATCAGATTGGCGTAATCATCAGTCGGTTATTGTAAATTGACGTAATTATACCATTTCTTGTTTTAGTTACTGCCAATGTACGGTTTAAATATTTTCGTCATAATGTATTCGCCACTACAAAGTCATGTCGTACATTCGATAATGAACTGTCAAAATGTGCTTCATTCAATTGAGTTCAATTTCTCTGCAATGCTTTATTTGTATAGGCATAAGTGATTATATTTTTTTAATTAAATTTTTTTATTAACTATGTTTTCTATAATTAATAATTTAAAATAAAATAATAATAATAAAATATAATTTTAAAACCAATTTTATTTCATTTATCATTCACGTCATATTCTTGTTTCCTAACACGCATTATTTCCATTATATTTTGCATGCGAAAGCAATGCCGCTATTACTCCAGTATTTGTGTGTTCATTGTACTTGCCGCTAGGTGTCTGGCAGAGTGGAATAGCACCTGCCGCTTTCCTACCGAGGTGTCATATATATTGAGAGGAAGATTTTTTTACTCATACAAAGATGGCGGCGACGTGGTTCGTCACCTGCCATGTCTCATTTCCCGCGGGGCGAATGGTCGTCTACGTGTGTGGTATCTTCCTACTCCTTATATGGGAAAAAGTTGTAATGGAAAATTCACGAATTGTGTGCTCCTCCTGTACACAGATAGGAAACGCCCTTCTAGCAAAGATTTATTTTCCTGGTATCACCATAAAATCAGATTAATTCACACGCACAGGTAGGACAATATAAACGTTCGTTAACAAAATTATTAACTACCATAGTTTGATCCAACATCGAAGCAAAATATTTTCAGTGAACAAAAACAACTTCCCCTTACTTTCGTGCGTACTTACAGCAAGCCCCGCTAACTATTAATAAACCAAACTTTGCCAATATTTGTTGACCTCATTAACACGCAACGCGAATAAACGTACTATACATTTATGTAACATTAATATTTTTATATTGGATAAAGTGACGAAACGAGCAAAACGTTCACCTGATGATAAGTCAACGTCTGCCTGTTGTCTGCCATAACAAATGCTGTGTCACCCAGAACATTTCTGTATGACACCACACTGCGCCCGTCACCCCAGGACATCAGTTCTTTAGTCTCAAATGCCCAGTGATTACGCTAGCTCACAGTGCCCTTCAAACCGAAACACAGTAATGCTTGCACACTGCTTCACGGCAGAATAACTGGCCCTGGGAATAACCTATCGGCTATCTACGAGTAAATAATCAATTCAATTGTCGCTAGTCTCTCTACAATTTATTCGCAGAAATTTTTAGCTTAGTATTTTATGTAACCAACTTAAAATACTTTCTTGATTGATAATACAATTAATCTGTATATAAGCATGAGCACCTTCCTAAAAGTCAACTAATCCCATAATTCATGTAAAATTAAATCGATAATTTATGTCTAACCTGCATATTCTCCAAAGATGTCATCAACTGAACCCTTGTTTGAGTCATAACGTTGGAATTTTTCAAAGTCAAAGGCATCGTTCTCACACTTAGGTAATTTCGCAGAACATTAGTAATGAAACAGGTCGTACGTAAAACACCATAAAGAGGTCAGTTAACATCTTTGCCTAACCATATGTCGACGTAAAAACGTACCAAATATAAATTATTAGAACTCACTTCCAGGTTTCTTAAACGTATAAAAATATTTCCTTAACACATTTGAAATTTCATTACACAACAGAACATAATCGTTCTGTTGTGTAATGAGATAAATTACGGTTAAAGATAAAATTACAGTGTACACTGTACAGCATACATAAGGACAATACAGAGTAAATTTGGTAACATGGTAAAGTTTGAACAAACTATGAATTTGGTATACGTTAATTTAAAGTATCTATAAAAACAAGAAATAATAATAACCAAATTAATACAACTATAAAGGATAGAAGAAATAATTTTGAGTGAGTCGTAGGACTTTATTTATAAACTACCGTTTGAATTTTTTTTTAAAGTTTACTTTATTTATTAAGTCCTAGTGGACATAGGCTTTTTAATTATTTCGTAGAAATCCGTTTTTTTTTGGAAAAAGAGACCTGCTACTACTACTACTAACTACTAACCTATTGATTTAAAATTTAGCATACATATTATTTTTCCGAGATAGACACCTATTAAGAGCGGTTTATACAAATGCAGACTTTAACATAACAATATCTTAACTGCCGTGCTAAGACGGGACAAGTCAGCTAATAATATATAAAAGAATATAAAATCAAATCATTTAACATACTTAAAATAAAAATCTCGGTAAAGCGTAACATATAAAGAGTTTCTATGGAGCTAAATATAAAAATAACACTTATAATTAGTAGAATAAGTTTAGCGCACGACAATTAAGTATTTACAAACTGAGAGGTGGTACTTGCAATTGCATTACAATCTAATGATCTCTGTTTGATGAACAATATATACCTTCACCCCTTCTACATATGTCCCGAGTCTAGGGACAGGGGACGCAATATCATCACAGCGATTAATTAGTGGAAAATGAACGTCGCACCGTTCGACATTTTCAATTACAGCTATCTGGAACAGAACTAGATTACTAAATGGCCGAAGGGATGGCGTTTTAATTCGACCATAATGAAGTTAAGGTTTATCGCCGGAAATATTTTGCCAAAATTTTACAATTTCACTAGAAGGTATTAAAAATATATATGTTTTCATCGGCCTGTTAATACTCCACTGCTGGATATTATTGGCATTAAATTACTGGCCTTAACTAAAATGAGAAGATTTGCCGATCACCACGCTTGGCGGGCACCTAGCACCTTAGACCCTGCTGCCCGTCACCGGCATTATTTATTTCTTTCGGATTTGGAACGCATCTATGCATTTCCAAATCCGAAAGAAATAAAAGCGGCAGGTAGTTACCACCCTTAAGGCGAAGTCATTTCATTCAATGCAATCCGTGATACGAATGCTAGTACAAGGAGCTCTATCCCCCAAACCGACTAGTATGAAAATATTGTAAAAAGTAGTGAAATATAATGATTTCTTATATTTACGCGAACACTACACATTTAAATGAAACTAAGTTTACGGATTTTATCGCGTTTAATTTATTACTATTTATAACCCGACGTTTCGAGTGCTTTACAGCACCCATGGTCACGGGAGGACTGAGGTGACAGATGTCCTGATGTTATAGTTAACCTGGGGTACCTTCAGCTTTTAATTATTATTTTTGGGTTCGATCTACGCAGAAAGAGCTAACTCGAAACGTCGGGTTATAAATAGTAATAAATTAAACGCGATAAAATCCGTAAACTTAGTTTCATTTAAATGAGTAGTAAAATAATTTAATTTTCTCTTGAATTTCAGACTATGCGTTAAACTTAAGTCATTCAGACATCACTTTTTGCAACTTTTTTCATCATCATCATTTCAGCCTATTACTAGTCCACTGCTGAACATAGGTCCCCATTTGATTGCCACAAAATTTGTAGCTTCCAATAATTGTTACACTGGCTCTCAGTGCCCTTCAGACCGAAGCACAGTAATATATGCAGACTACTGCTACACGGTAGAACAACTGACCCTGCGGTCTTACCTACCTAAACGGATTCCTGCATAGGAATCCTACCCCCGGTAACAACGCGTATTGCCATAAAAATCTACAAGCGTTCATATTATATCCTTATATTTGTTTCCAATTGGAGTATAGTCAACGTTGGGATTTGATGCTGTTAAAACACAAGCGTTTCTGTTCACCGCCGAACGGAGCCGCCTTAATTTCATTTCTACTTTTTGTTATATAACTTGGGAAAAATCAAATTGTCTTATATACCTAAATTTCTTCAATTTAATTGAATTGCATAGCGCAGTTGCTGTGTATGTGTAGCTTACTTATATTACTGTTTCTTTAAACATTTTTAACACTGACTCATGTAATACTATGTTAAGACGATTTTAAGGTTATTGACGGAGACGTTACAGTGGATGATATGAACGAGAGGCTCGTGGAAACTGTCCATGCGGGGGGGCAAAGTTTTGCAAGACCCACCGCACAAAAAAGATCCAGAAACTCGCCGACCACACTCTTAATCTCATGGAGGCTAGGCGAGAAATGAGGCTACAGTCCTCAACTGATGCGTCAGCATATCGGCAACTGAACAGACAGATCTCCAAATGTATGCGGCGAGACCTGCGCAACTTCAATACAGCTCGTATTGAGGAAGCGATAGAGCGAAACCAAGGCTCCAAGGTTTTTGCCAGGGATCTGTCTGCCGGAAAGAGCCAACTGACTAAGTTGAGGACCGAAAGCGGTGGCGTCATTTCCGCTGGAGCAGAGATTTTGAGTGAGATCGAGAGATTTTATGGACAGCTGTACACATCGTCGTTGGAGCCACACACTAGTGTGAGTAACGACCCAAGAGCAAGTCTCGTCCGACACTATTCCGATGATATCCCGGACGTCAGTCTGAGCGAGATTAGTATGGCTCTCAAACAGCTTAAGAATGGCAAAGCGCCGGGTGAAGATGGAATCACAGCAGAGCTTCTGAAAGCGGGTGGAAAGCCGATACTAGTAGTCCTTCAGAAGCTCTTTAATTCCGTCATCCGGGGCGGCGCTACGCCGGAAGCGTGGAGTAGAAGCGTGGTTGTCCTGTTCTTCAAGAAGGGCGATAACGCCCTCTTGAAGAACTATAGACCGATATCGCTTCTAAGCCGCGTCTACGTGCTGTTTTCGAGAGTCATAACGAATCGTCTCGCAAGCAGACTTGATGACTTCCAGCCTCCCGAACAAGCCGGATTCCGAAAAGGCTATAGTACCATAGACCACATACATACCCTTCGCCAGATTGTACAAAAGACCGAAGAGTACAATCTTCCGCTATGTCTGGCGTATGTGGACTATGAGAAAGCCTTCGATTCCGTCGAAATTTGGGCGGTGCTAGAGTCGCTTCAGCGGTGCCGAATTGACTGTCGGTATATCGATGCGTTGCAGTGCTTGTATACCAATGCTACGATGGCTATCCGAGTACAGAACCAGAGTACGAAACCGATCCAATTGCAGAAAGGTGTAAGACAGGGTGATGTAATATCCCCGAAACTCTTCACCGCTGCATTGGAAAATGTTTTCAAGCTACTGGACTGGAAAGGATACGGTATCAACATCAATGGCGAATACATCACTCACCTTCGATTTGCCGACGACATAGTCATAATGGCAGAATCGCTGGAGCACCTTAGCGCTATACTCAATGACCTCAATAGTGTCTCCCAACGGGTAGGTCTTAAGATGAACATGGACAAGACGAAGATCATGTCTAACGTCCATGTCACACCTATACCGGTTATTGTTGGGAACACTACGATCGAAGTTGTTGACGAATATGTATACCTAGGACAGATTGTCCGACTAGGTAGGTCCAACTTCGACCAAGAGGTCAATCGACGGATCCAACTCGGCTGGGCAGTTTTCTTAACCAATATTGAAGCCGTAGTAGCTCAGAGGCCTGGCGCTCGCGTTAAGTTTCATATTTCGAGTGACCTGGGTTCGATTCCCGGTGCCGGCACCACTAAATTTGTTAATTGCAATTTAAGTGCTGATTTGCCACATGCTCGGCGGTCGGTCTGAGAAATATAAAATATTTCGAAGATATGTGAAATTCGCCAACCTGCATTGGAGCAGCGTGGCGGATTCTTCCCAGCTCCAAAAACCCTCTCGAAAATGAGAGGAGGTCTGTGCTCAGCAGTTGGACATTAATAGGCTGTTACTTTACTTTTTTAATCAATATTTATGTTTAACTTAAAATAGTGAAATGAGATATCATTTGTTAAGATATCTTTCCGACTATGCATTCCGACGTGATCGGTTTTAGTGGTAAGCTAATTTTATTTAAATAAAAAAAAAACACGTTAAATGAACATGATACTATAATAAATCTTCAACTACAAAGGAAATAGCGCTCCGACTAAAACAATAAATTAATTTTATCAACACAATGAGGCTTACTAAAACTTTATTTATAAAATCAGAAATAAGTAGCGTGAATTTAAAAAGTTAAGTTTTAGTTGAATTTTTAAAATTTAAAGGGACAAAAGTGATTATGGATCGAATTTATGTGAAAGGCGGTTGAAGTATTTATTATATTTATTTATTTGCATTCACACGAAATATGGTATATTAAGTGGTTGGAAATTATTTAAATGGTACTCGTATCACATATTTCGCCATTATTGGCATGTAATTGCTTATTAATTATAACTTAAATTTAAAATTTTGCTCTTTTGTCTAATAGTAACATCATTTTAACTATAATGTCAATGTCACTTAACTTACAATATGTCAGAGGAAATAGTGGTAAATGGTAACAGGTCAACAATAATCGTGAAAATGTCCAATTTAGGTGGAATAGTATAAAAAATCATATTACATTAACTTATAAATTCTTTTATGTCATAAAAAAAATCTATTAACCATTGTCGGAGCGTGTTTTTGAAATAATTCACGTTTTATGTTTTATGTCCTGTGGTAACTTATTACAAATTTTTAATGACATGAAATAACAATTCTTTTTATTTAAGGCACCCTTGCATGTTGGTATTTTTTATTGCTATTGATACTGGTAATGCGGAAATTCATGGGCGGCGCTGATCACTTACCATCAGGTGAGCCGCTTGATCGTTTGGGGGCAAACTTATATAAAAAAAGTATGGAAATATTGTGTTTGTGAAAAAAATCGAAGGAAAAAACTAAATAGCAAGCAAGGGATATAGAATATTATTAATAAATAGGTTAAAATAAGAAAGAGAATACGTATAGCAGAGGCAGTAAATTCCTTAATTTTAATTTTGCATACTAAAAATGCATAGGTTCACAAATTAAAAAAGTAATTTTATATAAGGAATACAATCTACGTCGAGACTCAAGACGTCAAGAGACGTCTTGTTCGTCTTATAAGACTAGGTTTCTTATAATATGAACGAGAGTTGGGGAGCATCTGGCTCGCACGACATTAGTATGTTGATGAGGCAATCCCGATCACTGCGGGGATAACGTGATTTATATTTGCATCAGGACTACTAAACGAGCTTAAAAAAAGAATTTTAAAACGTTGGGTTTTAGATACTTTTTTTAGGACCACGACACTCAGCGGTCAGTGTACCTACTTGGTAAACTTATGGATATCCAAATTTTAGAAGGAGAATTCATTTGAACTATATTTTTTTATCATTAAATTGGAATTTAAGTTCAGAAAGGTGTTGAGTCAAAACGAAAACATTAAAAATGTTTAGTTCTCTTCTACGTAAGAATCAAATTCGCAGAAAAACATTTTTGTGCAACGTTGTTACAGTGTGGAATATTTGGTTTATAGTAAAGTGATGTGAAATAAGAAAGATAGATATTTAGAGACCTCAAACAAACAGACAATCGACGTACAGAACAATTATTAGACAGTTTCCTAATTTGATCAAGGTACATTTTTACGTTAATATAATGAGACTAGCCGTCTTGCTTCTGCTAGACTTAAAGAAAACATGGAACCGGTAAAATTACCTTGTCTAGCACCTCTTCAAATGGAAGAGACTCTTATGATTTCTTCACTGGTCACTCAAACTTAACGGTAACTTTGTTGGCTTTGGCTCCTCCGTTAATTAAATATAAAAAAATATACCCGTAATTTCAAACAATCCCCTTCTGGTTGAATTTCGTCCACAGCGACAACTTCGGAATACTGAACGCAACAATACATAAGCACTCACCCCTCCCAAACCTCGCGCAACCTATACGACAGTCATGTGATAAAATTGCAGGCAGGCTGGGATGTAGTGTCAAAGTAGGAAAGGAAGTTAATTTCCGAATTTGAGAAAGGATTTCCGCAAAGTAATGCCTGATTCTATTCACTTAACAAATTTTGTTTTTGCACAAATTGCGGATCCGGCTGAGATTTAGACGAAGGAGTCGCGGCATAGCAACGCAACTTTAGCTAGTAGATAAAGAAGTTATATTCAGCTTAATAAAAAGCCGATAAAAATGTATCGACGGTATCTCATACCAGATTAACAAACTATGTAACTATTTTTTTTATTAATTTATATTTTTGTTAGGCCAGCCGATAGGTTTCCGGCAGAGTAGCAGTAGTAGTCTTTCCCACCGAGGTGACGTAAGAGGTGACTAAGGTATTATACGAACAGCCTTTATTCGTGCAGAATAACACAATAATATGCAATGTTGTCACTATACTGCGCGTGAGAAAGCAATGGGGAGTCAATTTTTTTTGACTCGTACCAAAATGCCAGCGACGCAGTTCGTCACCTGTCACGTTTCACGAAGAGTGGGCTACGTGTGTGGCGTCTGCCTACCCTTTATGTGGTAAGGAGGCGTGACAGTATGTATTTTTACTAGGCAATGTTATATCATTTGAAAGGTAATTTTGTTGGAATATTAACACTTTAAAAAAAGTTTATAGTCATTTATGAATAAACGGAAGGAAGGGAGGGCAGGTGAGAACAGTGCCCTGTGACGTAGTGTAATCACTGGACATATGAGACTTAAGAAATGGTGTCTCAGGGTGACGGGCGCAGTGTGGTGTCACGCAGAAATATTCTGGGTGCCACAGCATTTGTTGTGGGCGGACGTTGCACTTAACATCAGGTGAACGTTTTACTCGTTTCGTTACCCTCTCCAATAAAAAAAAATTGTTAACCACAGCACAACTTAAATAAGGTCCTTAAAAAAATTTTTTTTTAGTTAGTAAAAAAAAAGTAAAGTAAAGTTTCAGCCTATAAATGTCCCACTACTGAGCACAGGCCTCCTCTCATTTCTGAGAGGGTTTTGGAGCTAGGAAGAATCCGCCACGCTGCTCGAATGCGGGTTGGCAGACTTCACATGTCTCCGAAATATATTTAATTTCTCAGACATGCAGGTTTCCTCACGATGTTTTCCTTCACCGCCGAGCACGCGGTAAGTCAGCACTTAAAATTGACAACAAATTAACAATTTTAGTGGTGCCGGCACCGGGATTCGAACCCAGGTCACTCATTTTAGTTAGTAAAAAGAGTTAAATAGTAAGTTAGTATAAAGTTAAATAGTTCAGTTAACAAATAAAGATATAAAAGAAATTATTATAATCCGTTGGCCTCCATGCACAATATAAGACTGTGAATGACTGTGTAAGAGTGGCCTGTGGGATCGTGCTCTAAATTCTAGAATGAAAGAAAAGATCATGTTTAGTGCGTAGATTGTCGGGCATTTCGTTCGAATAGATTCCAGGCGTGCTTGGTGTAGTTAAGGTTGACACAGTTAACGTGTGACGAAATGTTCGTGGAACACATTCATCATTACTTCTGCAGTGTGCGCTCAATTATTTTCTTGCATGAAACAATAATCTTGACCCATTTCAATTCGCTGTGGGATCACAACTCGCTGTGATAATATTTAAGACCACTTGTGTTACCGCAAATCCACCCACAGAGGCGGATTCCACTCTAAAACATTATTGTTCTACCTTCGTAAGAATGAACGCCCTGAAGAAGTTAGAACCTTCTTCTACGTCCAGGAAAATATCAAATACGTCGGTACTAATCTTAAATCCGAATGAAAATAGATTCGAGATTCATTTGAAAACAAGAACTTTTTGTTGTTTGCTAATCATGCTGCTAGATTATGGAATGCGCTGCCTGAAAACTTAAGACAACCCTCTAGTAAGTTCACTTTCAAAAAGAAAATTCGTGAACATTTTCTAAATTGTTTACATAGCAGCTGATTCGTAAAGAAATTTGATCATTATCATTATTATAATTTATTTCAGTTTCTACTAACATGTATTACGTTAGGTATTTATTTGTATTTTATTATATACTAGCTGTGCCTCGCGGTTTCCCCCGCGTAAAAAAGCCGAAGCTATTTCAATAGGATTTTGGGGTTTTATTTTTTTGCGCCGAACCATAATTATTTTTCTAAAATAAAAGTAGCCTAAGCTACTCGCTATAACATCAGCTATCTGTCAGTGAAAGTCCCGTCAAAATCAGTTTTGAAAATTTTTCTTTATAACTACCGTATATACTTTCATAAGCATCGAGTAAAAAGCTATTTTGTTAAAACAAACAGACACCACAATTTTATTTATTTGTATATATATATATAAAGGGTCGTTCGTAATGTCTTATACACCCCCGCAGGCTGTGTCGCAAGTACTATGATAACATGAAGCTTAAGGAAATCTGTTGCGAAGTAAATCTGTTAGTATGACGCCGAAGTAGAGTAACATAAATTAAATGGAGAAGAAAACGTATTTTGAATTTGTCTGGTTCGGGGCAACGACTTTCTGTGTTAGGGTTGCGTAAAGTTTTACAAAACAAATAATTTTAAAGTTTTGTATGGACATTTTTAGTATTCAATTTTTAAAGCTTCACCGTTGTGTTTGTCAGATCATAGTAACTTGGGTAGGTGCCGGGATGTTATACCAATTATGAATAACGTTGTATATATTAATTATTTCAATATTTTATTTATGTAAGTATGTATATTAGTATGTATGTGTTTGTATTTTTTTTCATTGTTACCGCTTTCATTGTTTGCTCACTGCACTCAGGTTGATTGGCAGGAAATGCTTTTAGCATGAAATCGGTTCATGCGAAATGCCACCGGAGCCGGATGGTATCAACGCAAGATAGAACTTCACAGCGACTGTGAAATGCCATTAATCTCTGAACACTTCAGAGAAACATCACGGCGGTTTTTAGAAAAAGCCGCAGTTCATCCAAACCCTCTGGTGGTTAAAGCAGCAAACGAAACGTACTCGACGACATGGATGTCTCAGCACTCCCAGAACACGATATGGTCAGTCACGATCCGGCTAACACTGTAGACACAGTTAACAGCTTTAATATAACAAGCACAACGACGCGCGACCGCCGTAGAGAGCGGCGCGCTATAGTAAACAATCGCACCGCGTACACAAGATACACCTGCGTTCCAGGGCGGTTCTCACCGCCCAGAGTTACCGACACACAATTCGACCGTCCGAACGGAGGTCCGCAGCCTCCCTCGGACGGTCATTACATGACTTCATTTTTTTAAATATTCGACCTCGCGATGAGCACACAGCAAACGCGACAGTGACCGAATTTGGATGTTAGTTAGGAGTTTATTTATTTATTTATGTTTGGGTCAAACCAAACCTGACACGCGACACCCTGGTCCGCGAGCACAGTATCCGATGAAGCTGTAAAAGCCAAAAATGCTAACAGCAATCACATCACCGAAAATATATGCTTTTTTATTGGAATAGGGGGCAAACGAGCAGGTGGCTTACGTGGTAAGTGATCACCGCCGCCAATGAACACCTACAATACCAGAGGAATAGCAAATGCGTTGCCAGCCTTTAAGAAAGGAATAGGCTCTTTTCTTGAAGGTCCTTAAGTCGTATCGGTCCGGAAAAACTGCTGACGGCAGCACATTCCATAAAGTGCATGGCAGAAAATTCCGCGAAAAACGCACTGTGGTGGAATGCCAACCATCAAGGTGATGACGATGGAATTTGAGGTTATGCCGAAAGGTGCAATGGTGAAATTCAGCGACTGGAATTAATCCGAACAATTCCTCGGAACACTCCCCGTGGTAGATCCTGTAAAAAATGCAAAGAGATGCTACATCTCTTCGCAAAGCCAGGGGATCAAGCCGAACAGATAGAACATGGTCGTCGATGATTCGAGCCGCTCTTCGTTGAAGGAGCTGACACTGGGGTGCCTCCGCCCGGAGATGAGAACGCGCCTTATAAAGTTGAAAGCGGTGGGCCGTCATGAAGTACTGTCGTGCTCTACTGCACGCCAAGCTTTTTAGAGGCCAATTTGGCCTTCCCTTCCAAGTGACCGCGAAATTGAACGTTGCTTGATATGAAGACGCCAAGGATTTCGATACTGGCTGAGGCAACGAGGGGAGCGCTCTCGAAATGAGGTGATACGACGAAGGGTTTATTTTTTGCGGTAAACACTTGTGTCTTGTCAGGGTTGAACTGAACTAAATTTAGACGGCCCCAGTCCGACTTCAGACACAAGTTTGTTCCGGTACTCGTCGACGTGTTCCCGAGAAATATTGGCACGGCCGGTGTGTAAGGCATCACCAGTTTTGTTATCTGCATAGCAATGAATTTTACTAATTTGTAACATATGATTGATATGCAGAAGAAACAGGGTTGGCGATAGCACACAGCCTTGTGGGACACCAGCGTTCACAGACTTGGAGTCCGAGCATGCACGGTCAACAACGACCTTGACGCTCCGGTCTATGAGAAAACTAGTGACCCAATTGCAGAATTTCTCGGGAAGCCCATATGATGGAAGCATTAGCATTTAGTCCGCCTTTTGTACGATTCCTTTACGTAATGTTCATTAAAGTTTGAATAAATAAATAAACTTCGATCACTGTTGATTGGTCCAGTGTTAATGATCACGAACAAACGATTAACGAGGTGCGAGCGTGAAGGTTCACTTCATGCAGTCTTCTCCTGGACGTTTGATCACTGATAACCACGTGGTGTTGCAACCGCAGGCTGTTTACAAGCTCATGAACAGTCATATTTTTTTTTTAATTTGATAAAAGTGACGGAACGAGCAAAACATTCACCTGATTGTAAGTGCGCCGTCTGCCCATAACAAATGCTGTGTCACCCAGAACTGTGTGACAACACAATGCACCCGTCACCCTGAGACATCAGTTCTTAAGTCTCATATGCCCAGTGATTACACAGCTCTCACTGCTCTTCAAACCGAAATAATGTTTGCACACTACTGCATCACGGCAGAATAACTGGCCCCGGGGTGGTACCTACCTAGACGGATTCCTGCATAGGAATCCTACCACCAGTAAGTTGAGATGCCTTTATTTTGTAAAAAAACTATCTCGTCTCGGTGTTGATATCCACTTTAGGTGTTTTTTAAACTTATTAGTTATTAGATAAAACAGTTTTTTTCCGCATGAAAAGTTGATAAAATCCACACACGTGTTTTGGGAAGCTAGTAAAATTATATTTTATTGAGTTGATATATAAAAAATAAATCGAATGTTTTTTTTTCAATTTCTGCGAGATCATCATAGTACTCGTCAGTTCGATCAGGGTGGGCGCAATAGCAGTGACAAAACCGGCACCGATTTTTATCAAAATTTAACAGATTCGCAATAAAAAAAGCGAATGCATTGAAAAGTAACATAAAACCACGACGTAAAACTAATAACTGTTGTTCTAAAACTTTTATATGTTCCGCATTTTTGGCAATAAAAACCTTCATTTGGATTTAACATCACAATAAAAAGCGAAATATACAAGCTTTTAAAACGGAGTATTTAGTTTAACATTATAACACAATTTAATGAACTTATTATTCAACTACACTAACGGACATATAAACTTCATCGACATTTTGGATGTCATTTATACTACTTCTTTATTGATTATGCAAACGTTTCGAATTTTATGAATGAAATGTTAATGACTGGTTCGTAACTGTTAAGTAGTCAGTAATTTATTGGCGACGACCGCGTGGCCTAACGGTCAGATTATCTGACTTCTACGCCGTGGATCCTGGGTTCGATTCCCAGCCGGAACCAACATTTGTGAAAATATTACCAATTGTTAGTGTTCGGGTGTGGTTGTGTTGGCCATATGTCTATCAAACGCACTCACTACAATACAAGAGAAATGCTAGTGTGAAGCATCTTTGCTTAAACAAAATAAATGTTACTCAATTTTGCATTTAAATATTTCATTAGTAAATATTAGGAATAAAACGAGCTTGAGGTGAATCATCATCGTTAATTAAACCCATCCCCCATAGATTTCCACATTTATATTTTCGGTGATGTAATTGCTGTTAGCCTTCTCGGCTTTTACAGCTTCATCAGATACAGTGCTCGCGGGCCAGGGGCCCGCGTGCCAGGTTTGGTTTGACCCAAACATAAATAGATAAATAAAAACTCCTACAAAAACCTCAAAATTCGGACTGTGTCGCGTTCGCTGCGTGCTTTCGCGTTTTCGAAAATCTTAAATATTTTAAGTCATCTGATGACCGTCCGAGGGAGGCTGCGGGCGTCCATTCGGACTGTCGACTTGTGTGTCGGTAACTCTGGGCGGTGAGAACCGCCCTGGAACACGGGTAAATCGTGTGTACGCGGTGTGATTATTGACTATTGCGCGCCGCTCTCTACGGTGGTCGCGCGTCGTGGTACGTGTTATATTAAAGTGGTGCGTGTTAAAGAGATTTCCACAGAACGCGGTCCTAAGCCACCAAATTAAAACAATGAGGATTGTTTTAATTGCTTACTTTTTGCTTTTGACTAAGATAAAGAAAATAACAAAAAAGAGGATACATACGGAGTTTCTTTCTGTTTCTTCTCTGCCAGGGGAGCCTCATTACGAAAAGGTGGTAGATTATAAAAAAATGACATTTGACTAACGAAATTTATATTTCTTACGAGAATAAATGATTTTCATTTCATTTCACTGATAAAGCTAAGAAATAATTATTTTTTTTTTTGTTTTCAATTAAAAAGAATCCACCACACAGCACGTGACAATAAGGACACAATTTTTACATAAATCTAATGGCATCGAACGATTACAATAACGAGAAATAACGAGCTACTTTTAAACCCTCACTATCGGAGTAAACTGACAACAAGGGTTCGCAAGTTGCTTGTTTATCCTGCAACATTACTAAAAAATGTTTTGCAATATACTTTTGTGGTAGGATTCCCATGCAGAAATCGTTCTATGTATTAACCGTCGCAATGCCAGTTATTCTGCCGTGAAGCAGTACTGTACATACATTACTATGTTTCGATTCGAAGAGCACTGATGGGTAGTATAATTACTGGGCGTATGAGACTTTTTAAGAGGTGACTAAGGTATTATACGAACAGCCTTTATTCGTGCAGAATAACACAACAATGCGCAATGCTGTCACTATACTGCTCGTGAGAACGCAGTGGGGAGTATAATTATTTTTGTTTCGTACCAAAATGCCGGCGCCGTAGTTCGTCACCCGTCACGTTTCACGGAGAGTGGGCTACGTGTGTGCCGTCTGCCTACCACTTATGTGGGAAGGAGGCGTGACTGTACGTATTTTTACGAGGCAATGTTATATCATTTGAAAGGTAATTTTGTTGGAATTTTAACACTTTAATTAAAGTTTATAGTCATTTTTAAATTAATTGAAGGAATGGAGGGCAGGTGGGAACAGTTCCCTATGACGTAGTGTAATCAATGGGCATATGAGACTTAAGAACTGGCGTATCACGGCGAAGAGCGTTGTGCCGTGTTGAAATGGAAAAAGGTGATGGCGCAACGTTTATGGGCAGGCGTGGCACTTAACATTGCTCGTCTCGTCACTAACTTCAACTACGCACTCGTCTTGATGTATTAGTACGGCGGCAATGTTCAAGGTAAATTGTCCGTTCAAATCAGATTACTTCACATAAGTATTCATTTTACATAAACGGGTTAATAAAAATGGAGCGCACTTTGGAATAGTTAAAACATTTATATCATTGTAACTACAATTACTGCCTTAAATATTTTTCAGAAACAAAACATTTTAAAAGATTGGCTGTTGAATGTTAAAATGGTCATTACGAAAATTTAGGACATTGAGTAGACGCAGTAAATGTAAGACCGCGAAGGCCAATTTATTAATATATACATATGAAATCCGGAAGAATATAATTCTATATAAAATATAATATATTGAACTATATTAATAGAAAGAATATCGAATGGAAAAAATAGAAACGTATAATTTTAACTTTTTGTTACATTTAGTACTAGCGACCCACCCCGGCTTCGCACTGGTGCAATTTACTAACAAAGAAAATGGGAAGTGTGAATGTGAAACTGAACTTTTTTATTGAGGTTTTAATAAAAAAATATCATCAAAATATCCGACTTTTCCAATGGTTTTTCCAAAATTACGAACACAACAAAAAATTAATAATCACATACATTACACTAAGTTTCTTAGGACGGAAACGTTAGGTGCTTAATTATATTTGCCACTAAATAGAAACTCAGGTCAGCGATTGCTATTACGAAACACACGAGTTACTTTGGCAGTGGTCTTCAGTCGATGTCTCAATCCCACGCTTCAGGATTTAAAAAAATAGAGAAAAGGAGATTTAAAACTCAGTTAGAGAATAAAAAAAGTTTTAAGTCGTCGTCATCGACATGTTTTTTTTTATTTTTATATTAACGTTATCCACAGTTCATTGAATAAAAAGGATTTAACCTAAAAAGGCATCTCTGCCAGGGATACAGGTTGACAGTGGATAACCCCGAGAATGTGTGACTACCAGACTCATAACATATTTTAAAACTTTGAAAGCGGTTACTTAGACACATAGAGATACGATAGCGGACTGTGGTTGGTGCTATCTAACCACGGGAAAAGTTTACTACAAATATTGTACCTTACATACCAGCTTCAGATTAACGTAGGACAGCCTGTCCTAAAATTAGTTACTTTTAATAGAAATGATCTCTGGTGGCTATTGATATAAGACCTTAAAATATTTGAATTCACTCGGGATGCTTTTATCTACTCCTGGATTCACAAATGATGCTTGTTGCAAAACCACAATAACTACGGCAATTTTGCAGCAGTTGCAGATAACTAACAATATTAACAATAATTTAAATGTTACATTTGAACATAACTTTTACAGTGTTAGTTCAAAATAAGTTTTATTCTATATACTTAATTAATTTAAGTATAACGCAGATTTATTTATCTAATACGATGACATTATTATACGTACTTAAATGCTTACCTATTTTTCAATAAATAAAGAATCACTGTTTTAATTTATTTTATAACAACTTTATAAGTTGTTATGTACATGTAAAATATATTACATTAATACACATTACATTACATATTACGTTAAAATAATATATTACATATTATTTTACTATTACGTCATATAAGGCGTATCTAAAAAAACATAGTGAATAGCCACGCCATCTGTCAGCGCTTGCTTTAACGAGTCGCCGACCCGAAAATCTGTTAATTTTGTATGGTAATACTAGATGGCGCTGCACAGACATTAAAAAATAATACTCGTAATAAAAACTATTTATTCCCTTCTTTCTAATAATAATTATTGGTTTTACAGAAAGAGAAATATTAGTTTATCTTAACGGTTGTTTTTTTCTAACATACCAACTCAGGCATAGAATCTGAATCTTTCTAATTTGTTCATACAATTAAGAACAGCCTGACAAAATTATTCTGTAATATACTAGCTGATGCCGGCGACTTCGTCCACGTGGATACAGGTTTTTTAAATATCCCATGGAAACTTATTGATTTTCCTGGACAAAAAGTCTCATAAGTCCGTCTCCTGGATTCAAGCGATCTCAAGTAAGTGGTAAAAGGTAACAAACAATACAGAGATAGTTACTTTCGCATTTATAATATTAGCATGAATAAAAAAAGGAATAAGTGTCTAAGATGTAAAACTAAAAACAAGTCGAAATCTATCCAGTAGTTTTTGCGTGATGCGGGCACAACGGCAGACCTCTATTTATTTATTTCATCTTTATCTAAACCTTTAAATAACAAAGGGCGAACTTAATGCTAATACATTTATATAGATTATATTTATTTAGATTAAAAAATTCGGAGAATATAAAACGTGCAACTTTATTACAAATACTTAAGAAAGCAATTTTTTCAAAACTTATTTAAATCGTAGGACTTACTATTTTTTCTTTGTATATACTGACGATATAATAGAAATTTTATATAGTGGAGGCTAGGATTGCCAAGGATACTTAGTAACAAAGTATCATAAGTATCTACTTTATTTATTTACTGTTAATGTACATATAAAATCACAGTAGAAAATACAAAGATAGTAAATTAGTACAAAGGCACTGCTTATTTCATGATGAAATATCTTCCAGCAGGCCTGTTACTGGATATCCTTAAAGAGAAGCAGACTCGATGTGCAGTTTTCATAAAACAAAGAAGAAAAAAAAAAGACTAAAATCACTAAATATATATATACATATACACACACGAACTGACATAATCATATCGTCGTCGTCGTTACAGCCTATCAGTCCACTGCTGAACATAGGCCTCCCCCATAGATAGCTACAAAAGTTTGTAGCTCTCTTATTGGAGGGATTTTGCCATAGTTGCCACGCTTGGCGGACGGGTTGGCAACCGCAGTTTATTTATTCAGATGTTCTAGGAAGATGCTGCTGCCCATCTCCTAGTTTTTATTTCCCTCTGTCGACTTTTACGACACCCACGGGATGTGATGGGGTGGTAGATTCTCTTAGGCCGCTACCACACGGTGACTTAATCATATATATATATATATATATAAATCAGTCACCTCAGTAAATGATAATTCTACAGTAAATTAATAATCAAAAATTCAAAATCACAATGCAACACCGCGATCCGTTCTTCAAGTACCTACAGTTTGTTTTTTAAGATTAAAAAAAAAATTTGTTAATGCACGATATATTACTTTAGACGTAACCTTGTCAGTCTGGTACTAAAGATACCGAAAATTGAAAGTGATATGTATTATCTATTTGATTGGATTGACGTTCTAAGAATAAAAGTTCAAGAAATTCCATTAGGACGAGAGCACCATACAACATTATTTCATACACGTAATCCACATATAAAAAATCTTCAGAGAATGAGTTAGTCAGTATTTACGCGAATATTACACATTTAATTTACTTTAACAGATTTACTTTCCCGCTTCAGGCTCTTTGTGTCAAAGACCCAAGTTATAATTATTCTCATTACATAAAACTAAATTTTTCGGATTTAGAGCGGTTTATATAAAAAATATATAAATTAAAAATAATTAATTGCTTTTCTTTTTTTAAAATAAGTGTAATTTTTAGCCTCCCCATATATCAAAATTATCTAAACTTATAGCAATCTATAAATAAATTAGATCCATTTCCATTAAAGAATGTAGTTTAGTTTTCTACTTATTTACTTCATAGCTTACTTTAAGTTAATAATTTTTTTCAATGTACTTTTAATGTATTTTTGTTTCAAATATTCCTCAAAAATAGCCGTGATAATTATGTAGTTTCACAAATGTTTTATTCATGTAACACATCCCGTACTATGGTGCTCGCTTTCTATAGAACCGTTTCGTGTAGCTGGACTAGATCCAGATAAGCGAAAGCTCATTCAGCAAGCGCACTGTAATTACTACATCCTTACAGTTTAAAGACCTTCAGCTTCTTGCACATTTTTATGTAGTACTAAGAAAAGTAAGTTAACGTTATAACCTTTTAAAGTATACTTTTAGCAGATTGACGTCCTCCAGGGCGAGTTTCGACTACGGCGAATACTTTCAAATATTGTCGGAAGCTATCAACATCGCAGGAGATATTATAGTGCCACAAGTGTACGCGGCAACACAGAGGCACTCACTTGTCCTAACCTACTCGCGCCCGATGTTACGCTCTTGCGATAAGATCGGAGGTAAGCTATAGAAAGCAGATTGTCTCCGTGTCTCTGACCAGAATCACAACGAATCCAGAACTGAAAACCAAAATGACGTGTGGCTCCGGCTGGACCCAGGTCCCGCGGCTGATTAGTCAGGTACTCGGACTAGGCCACGCGGTCGTTACAAGCAGATAATCTGATTGTTAAATATAAGATTATCCGTAATCATCATCTAAGATTATCACTAGTCCACTACCGAATAGCACCCCCCCCCCCCCCCCATTGATTGCCACAAAACTTTGTAGCTCTCATTTTTTGAGTATTTTTCCATAGCTACTATGCTTGGCGGGCGGGTTGACAACCATAGTTTATTTGTTCAGATGTTCCAGGAAAATGCTCCTGCCCATCACGTGATTTTTATTTTCCCTCTGTCGACTTTTACGACACCGACGGGATGAGATGGGGGTGAGATTATCTTAAGCCACCACACGGCCCATCCGTAATGTACATACATACATACATAAGATCACGACTGTATCCCATAAGGGGTAGTCAGAGACTGGACACTCACTGCAAAAACAGATGACTGCCACAATCCACGTTTCACCAAAACAATATAATGCACTTGGTGTGATAGGTGGTGAGCCCATCGCCACCATGCGCTGTTGGGTGCACAGTGCAGTTTAATTCCTTACTCGCCTTTTACGAAATCCATTGGATGAGATGGAGTGGTAGTATTCTTTTAACGAGCCGCCACGTATGAATGAAAAATTTAAATCTTATTCATTTGTTCTTTGCTATTGAAGATCGGAACTGTGTTATCAAACTTTGTAGTTGAGCTCAAAACATAAAACGTAAAAATGTCAAAACGAAATTACACAGACGGAAGACGAGCAGCATCGTCTACGGTCCAAGGTGACTGGTACTGCGACAACCAATAATAAAGCATAATGATTTCACAAAATCCTCCCTTGGGAAGGCGTATGGCCAATTTATCGACAAATGACACGTTGATAAAGAAATATGTATTAACTGTGAATTAAAAAAAAATTTAAAAAAATGTAAGCGGGTAACAAGAAGAGTGACGTGATGGTTATTGCCACGCCTAATATGTATGAACAAAACTGTAAATGGTCTCATGGATAATTAGAAGTGTACTCTGTAGAAATGTGACGATATCCCTGTAAGTTTTATCCTTGTGTTACCACACACAAACTCGAGGTTAAGACATGCTTGATCAAATGGATCAGCTTGCTGGTATATCGTGCAGCGTGTTGTCCGCTTCTTTTAATATGCTTGTGGAGAGCGATATATACGAGTATGTACTGGCAGGTGTTGCTTGCGAGGCCGGTTTTCTTAAATTTATCATGCACTATTTATTTTGATTACTACAATATTATATGAAATAAGAAAAAAGAAATAATTCCCACAGCTAACTGGAGCATGCTCTTCAATGAAAATTCACGTGATTTTCATTCATATATAATTGCTTCATATATAATTAGTTAGGCAGATACTGTGCCAAGGAAAGGATAAGCAAAGCAAGGGTAGCCAGATCGGGTGGTGTGATCTGAGTGGGAAGCATCGATGAAAATTCGTGCTAGCTTAGCTATTTCTTTAGTTTCTCATATGGTAACATAGATGTCGTAACACTAGCTCAGCTTAATAAAGGTTAGATACAGATTATTAGGTGCATATGCGCTTTTAATTCTCGAGTGAAATGTTGCGCCAAAAAAATTAATGATTTTTATAAATATATTACTGATTATTTACCTGTGAGCTAGATGTAAACTCATCAGCCGCCGGCTCCCTAGTGAACCGCTCGAACTTGAAGCTGTTTGAACGATAGAGCTCGTTGTCGTCGCGAGAGCGCCGCCCGCGGCAGAATCGTCGAGTTATTGATGAGTGCCTGGAAAAAACATTGCATATATGTTACAGAATTATATTAGTAGGGCTAAAAAGGTAAAATATTAAAATATGGGCTTCTTTTTTGATATTTCCTCATTTAGTTGTTCATTACAAATTATACTCGTACATATATATAGTTACTAATGACTCATAGGTACTACGTAAACCCTACGGGTGTTTAACTGTGGCATGCAATAACAGTCACACGATGCTATTTATTAAGGGTATTATGGTTTTTTAAAATAAATTTACATTTTTTGAGCCGTATTTACTATCTAAAACAAGATTTCTTTTAGTAGTATGTACCAAATTCGCATTCCGTAGGTAGTAACGTATATTAGCACAACATATGTAGGTAGCACCCTATTATGCACTTGTTGTTTGCTATATGAAATATGTTATCCATGTTTTGTGTAATGTATTGGGCAATAGAATTGTCTTTAAAAAAGGTAGTCGTCTCATATTTTTGAGGGAGTTTTATAGCCGGGAAAGGTCAGCCACGTAACGTTTACTTTTAAAGTTATAATCGTCAATTTAAAAATTGTCGTTAACAATTCTTGTTGTGCCGGGGGATTGAAACCAGGTAACCCGCGTACGTGCGCTTATGTATTTTGCAACAAAGGTTTCGGCTTAGCGCTGGGACACTTTTCAATCCGGGCGAAGCAGTGAAAGCCTTCAGGCTAACAATGACCATCATTCTCAAAGAACCTACCATGCCATTCCTACCATTCTTATTTTAAAGTAATAAATAAATTCTCTTAGAGTTAATTGTTAACTGTGGTTTTATAAAATAGCCACAGTTTAATTAAAATAATTTCATTACTGTTGTCGATTTAGATGTTATTCAAACATTAGCCTCTGGAGGAACTTTATACGAAAATTTTCTGCTAGCTGGACTTCTCGCTTAAGTTCTGCCTACTGCGTCTTGTTTACCATATATATTACTGTTTAAAGACGAATATTTTAAGTCATGGGTATTTACAATGGATAACCTACAGAGCTGAGACGTGATGGTTTCTCTATGGACGTATGTGAAAATCTAAATTTTATATTGCCAATAAGCATACGCGCAAACACAGAAGCACCCATTTGTTCTGACCTATCCACGCCAAATGTAACACTCATTCGATAAGATCGCAGGTAGGCTGGAATGCAGTGTAAGAGATTCAGAGATCATCACAAGATAGACCCGAAAACCAACAATTTATGTTTTTACACATTTGTTGGCTGTGGCGCGATATTCGAACCTAGAACCCGCAGTGCAGTAGTTTTGTACTCCGACCACGCGGTCATCACTGTCCATAGTATCAATAAGCAGTAATGAAACACCTTACTGCGTATTATCGAATTTTCAATAATTTTTGTTCTGGCATGTTGTTAATTTCAACTTATCACTGGTCCACTACTGAACCTTCCCCAAAAAGCCCAAAAATTCCTGTGCAACCTGCATCCATCAACTATTCGCAAAACCGTGCAGATCGTCACGTTTGCCGCTACCAAGTTTCCACTTGAGAACCTTTACCCCAACGGTTATCGGTTCTACGAGCTACATGGCTACGAATTAGAACATTCAGTATACATTTTTTGTTTTTTTTTATTATTTACTTGCTTGTACTCGCGATAAGGTCATTCTGTTTTTTTTAGCGCTGAGGGCGCTTAGCCGAGACCTTTATTTATTACACTTCATATAATATAGGCTAAATTACATCTTAAAAATATCGTTTATAATAATTACTAGTGAAATATGGCTGTTGTCATAGGTCGTTCTTTATTCTATATCAATTATATAAAAAAGGGGAAAAAGTTTCTTTGCATTTTATATGAAAACTCAAGACATTTTTTTCAATTTTTATTTACATTTTTTATTATTTACATGTAATTACATTATTACATGTATGTGCAATTTTGTGCTGATGACTTTTTGCCATCTTGATGGTAGAGACATGATCCCGTTGCTGTAGAAATTTTGAAACTTCTGAGCAAAAAAACGATACAAGTAGTTTTTGCAGTCCAGTCTTGATGTTAACCTGACACTTCCTAAAGAATTCTGAAGAGACAGAAACAGGTGGATATCTGAAGGTACAAGGTCAGGGCTATATGGCGAATGCATTAATACCTCCCAGCCAAACTCTCTTCATTTTTGCTGAGTGGCTAGGGATGTGTGTTTCAATTGATCAATTCCGGCCGCTTTTTTTCAACTTCTTGCTTTATTCTAATCAGTTTTTGGCAGTAGAGATCCAAATCAATGGGTCTGCCGGCGGTAAAAGCTCATAATTAACAACTTTTAACAAGTTCTTGTACAAAAGATTTTTAATTTCATATGGTAGATGCAAATGACATTTTAAATATTTTTAAAACTATTCATTGTAAGAGAACTACAGATCTATTGGGTATGTTTGTTGAAGTTAGTACGTCTATTATAGATATAATTGCACCTCAATAAGCCGTAATTTTTAATTCTGGTATTGAATTTTTGTGTGTTTCCTGATTTAATGAACATATTAAAAGCATACCTTTATTTAATTCTCATAGTAGCCATCGAGAACAAAACATCGGGATGAAAACATAGGAGCCCGCTAACTTTAGACCTATTTCCGTACAACCAACATTAAGTAAATTTTTTGAAAAATTTTACTTAATCAAATGATGATGGTTTTACAAGTGGTCTTTCTACAATCGATACAGGTGTTGTACTAATTAAGAATATAGTTGATGCCTGGGAAAGTTCACAGGATGCCTTGGGTGTTTTCTATGGTCTTTCTAAGGCCTTCGATTGCGTTCATCATGAAACACTTATCAGGAAACTACATCATTACGGTATAAGAAATACTGCACTTCAACTTCTAACTTCATATTTGAGTAATAGAACGCAGAAAGTAGTTATCTATAGCAAGAGTTCTACTGGATCAGCAGTATCTATGGGTGTCCCGCAGGGTTCGATTCTCAGCACATTTCTATTTCATATTTACATTAATGACTTACCTTACTTAGTAGGGGACAACCATGGTATAGTGTTATTTGCTGATGATAGATCTTTGTTTTTTAAGATAAAACGTCAACTTTTATTAAATGACGAGGTGAATAATGCTATTTCAAAATCATTACATTGGTTTAACGTTAACAATTTGCTTTTAAACGGCAATAAAACAAAATGTATTAAATTCACAACACCAAATGTTAAACGATTAGATGTAAATGTACTCGTATACTACTATATACTACTACTATGTACTGTAAATGGGGAAGAGTTAAGCCTTGTGGATACCACTGTCTTTTTGGAATAACTCTTGACGCGAAACTTCAATGGGCTTCAACCATATACTCGTATCTAAACTATCTGGTAGACTTAGCAGCTTATGCTGTAAAAAAAATTAAGAACTTGACTAGTATTGAAACTGCTAGATTAGTTATTTTCATGACGCAATGTCTTATGGTATATCGCTATGGGGAAATGCGACAGACGTAGAAATAATATTTTTTTTTGCAAAAGAGGGCCGTAAGGGCTATTTATAATCTTGGTTCTAAAGTGTCTATAAAAGAAGAAATTAATATCTTAACCTTGGCCTCTCAATATGCAACGTTATTCATGATTGGAATAACTTCCCGGCACCTACCCATGCTACTTTGATCTGATAAACACAACAGTAAAGCTTTAATGACAAAATTGAATTTTTATTGAATGATAAAATTATTTGTTTTGTAAACTTTACGCGACCCTAGCTCAGAAAGTCGTAGCGCCGAACCAGACAGATTCAAAATACGTTTACTTCTCCATTTCATTTATGTTGCCCTACTACGACGTCATACTAACAGATTTACTTCGCAACAGATTTCCTTAAGCTTCATGTTATCCTAGTACTTGCGAGAATTTTCGATGGCAGCACAATGGAAAAACGCCTTATTAAATTTATGAGTTCATTGCCTCGATCAGCTGTATAACAGGGTAGTCACCAATGAGTTTAAGCAAATTCTTTAAGTCGACAGATCTCCTACAGGTATCTCGCTACGAGGCTCATTATAATTTTTGGTGCAAGTTTTTTGTCACCCAGAAAATTTCTGTGTGACACCACACTGTGTCCATCACCCTGAGACATAAGTTCTAAGTCTCATATGCCCAGTGATTACACCAGCTCACAGTGCCCTTCAAACCGAACACAGTGACGTATAACTGGCCCCAGAGCCAGATGGTAACTACATAGATGGATGCATGCATTGGAATACTACCACCAGTATGTTTTATATTACCCAATGTGCTAAAGTAATACAATAACACGCAGTTTGCACACTACTGCTTCACGGCAGAATAACTGGCCCTGGGGTGGTACTTACCTAGACGGATTCCTGCATAGGAATCTTTCCACAAAGAAAACACATCTTCCCTAAGCACAGCCTGCCGGGATGTATAGGACATTAAGAATGACCCTGTATATTTGAAAATGTTTTGTATGTACACAAGAACATAAAACAGTTTACTAAAAAAAGTTATGTTCATAATGTAAATACAAGGAGCAAGCACAAATTAATAATGCCAGTTACAAAGAGTCAGAAACTCTTTTATGGGGCAATGTATACGTTTTTACAGCAAAATCCCAGAAAGTGCAGTCTTTCAATAGTTTTAAAGAAGAGTTATTATAATATTTAAGTATACATGGATGATGATAACTCCTGGGAATGAGGTGATCGCTGCCAAGCTATTTCTATATCTTTATAATACTGCTGTAATTGTATATTATTTTTATAATGACTGAAAAAAATCCCGCTGGGTTTCTTACTGGTTCTTCCCAGGGCAGATGCTTTTTTGGGAAACAGTGTAGTTAAAAAAAATAAAGTAAAAAAATTACTTTCAATAAGTATTACGTAAATAATGTTGAATAAAAATTTATTCTATTCTATTATAAAAACATATCACTACTCTGCAGATGACTCTTTCTTATTTTGAGAGGGATTGGCGTCGATCCATTACGGATCGGCGGGCAAAAAATTTCCTGAAATATTTTTATTTAAATATGTATTTACATATCTCTTCACAGCCGGGCCATAAAAATGAAAAAATAAAATTGCAGTTGAAAATTTTACTGTCGCTAGTACTGGGGTTTGAACTCCGGTTGCTCGCATGCCACGGAATTAAAGCCGAATTCCAGAACAACAACAACAGCTTTGTACTTTAACTATTATACTCGCAATTTTGTATTAATTTAATCTATTTAAGAATTGAGCATATCTTATACGATATATTAAACTAAAGAACCATTTACATATTTCCGACAAATTTGTTGGTATTTTGTATCAGAAGTATTTTATTATAAAGGTTTATAAAAAGCTAATGGTTAAGCTAATAAAAATATGTTTGTAAAACGCACCCATTGGAGAAATCTATGTATTTTTTAAATAAATAAATTGTAAATGATTCATACAGATATTACTTATTAAAATATGTATCTATCAAATAATCCTTATTTTTTAAAAATAATAAAGAAAATTAAAATGAAGGGACCAAAGTCCTGCCGTGTGGTAGCGGCCTAAGAGAATCTACCACCCCATCACATCCCGTGGGTGTCGTAAAAGTCGACACTGGGAAATTAAAACCAGGAGATGGGCAGCAGCATCTACCTGGAACATCTGAATAAATAAACTGCGGTTGCCAACCCGCCTGCCAAGCGTGGCAACTATGGCAAAATCCCTCCAATAAGAGAGCTACAAACTTTTGTGTCTATCTATGGGGGAGCCCTATGTTCAGCAGTGGACTTGTGATAGGCTGAAACGACCAAAGTCAAAACTATTTTTTTAACAAATTTGAATTTGTTTTATTTTAACATAATTACGGCTAACAAGTTATACATTATTTGAATTCACACATATCAGAGTGGAGCGTAAGAAAAGTTTAAACAAATGTTGACATTAAAACAAATGTAGACTTAATTCTGCATCTAGTTTGGTAGGAGTATAGCTACTTTACATATACGTACAACTTGTGGACAATTTTGAGCTTAGTGTTTTCAGTATCAGCCTAGGTGTGGCATTGACTCTAGACATGATCTTTGGCTTTGAATCTCGACAAAATCGAAGGCCATAAATTTAAATTTCTTTACCCCGCACCATAAGGTGTGGTTCTAGATATAATGCATATCTCGTCGCTTAAACTAACAATCGTATTTTATATCCCTATAGCTTTAATAAATATTTTTTTGAAGTGGTAAGTTTAAGATGGACAGCCTAATAAAATTTCAGGCGTGATATCAATCGTATTTAGAAATTTGTAAACTCGAAACCTACAGTGATTTGTTAAGAAGTTTCCTGAAAGCCATCTTACGTGATAAAATTTACTACGAATCCAATTACTAACAATTCTCCATACATTTCACGTTCGAATTGATAATCTGCAATTCTTCATTACAATGAGTCACACAGCGCATTGCGTATAAATTAAACAATGTGATTAAATAAAATTATGAAATAATCAGATAAATTCAATAAAATAGGAATGAAAAAATAATTAATGGGATAAATAATGGAAGAAGTAAAAATCTGATAATAAATTTATTAACAACTAGTTGATCTGTCCAAATTTCAATTACTTTTTTATGATCTATTAAAATTAGGCTGGAATGCATTTTTCTGAAGTTCTTCAAAAATATTTTTTTTTTTAATTGAAACTTCTTAGAGTTATTTTCATCCCGAGAGCATGACGACAAAAAAACAAAAAAAGAATAAAGCAAATATATCGTTCCAATCGTCAGTACAAAAATCCTATAGAAAAAAAACACTTAATAAACCTGTAAACCATATTAGCACTATTACGAACATATAAAAAGAAAAATTGCCAAATCGGTAAAAAGGCACCTATACCTATACCTCTATAACGCAAAAAGTTATTATAACAGGATATATTTCATTGAACATCATCACCAAAAACCGATCCAATGATGGAAATCAAACTACTGTATTGGGTGAATTTGTCGTAATCGCCATGAAATCACCAATCGGTGAAAATCACTGATCATGCATAGCTTTTTGATTGGATTTTAAAGGTACTTATGGTGTTTTTTATGTGGTCAGAATTTATCTATTATAAAGCTTACTTTAATTATCATAAACTGACCCCATTTTATGTCGTCAAAGTCGTCAAAGTTGAATAAAAGAAAAATTAACTGGAAAGTGGACAGCAGACTATGTATACACACACAGATACAGATATTAAGTATCGCGTAACTGTAAATGGAGATATAGCGTAATGATCTTAATGCGTTGTTTAACATTTGCGTGTAAAAGCATTTTTACTGGTGGTAGGATTCCTATGCAGGAATCCGTCTAGGTAAGTACTACCCCAGGGCCAGTTATTCTGCCGTGAAGCAGTAGTGTGCAAATATTACTGTGTTTCGGTTTGAAGGGCACTGAGAGCTAGCGTAAACACTAGGCATACGAGACTTAAGAACTGATGTCTCAGGGTGACGGGCGCCGTGTGGTATCACACAGTAATTTTCTGGGTGACACAGCATTTGTTATGGGCAGACGTTACACTTACCATCAGGTGAACGACTTGTTCGTTCCATCACCTTTATGAAATAAATAAAAAAAATATTGTTTCAATTATGTCACCAAAACTAAAAAATAACAACTTTTAAATATCCCGCTGTTAAAAATAGGCCTCTTCTCATTTCCAAGAAAATTTTGGAACCGGGAAGAGTCCGCCTGTCTGTTGCTATGGATGTTTCCCTTCAACGGAGAGCAAATGATTAATCAGCAATTAACAGTTTTAACGGTACCGACACCGGGCATCGAACCTAGGTCACTCACGGATTATGGAATTCAGAGAAAGCGGTCGGAGTCTACTACGGCTTAAGTTTGCAAATAACATCCACACCGGATGCAATCTTTCTTTGAGTGATACCGGAACACGATTTAAAAAAATAAAAACTTTAAAACAATCATAACATGAAATAACCGCTAAAATTGGATATTGATTTCTACTAGTTTTTATTTGTTGTATTAACTGAGCAACGTTATTTCCTTCTTTTGATTAATTTTCGGTTCTGAGCCTCAAGAGTAGGTATTGACACAAACATAATTTCCACGATGTCACCTCGTAAAGGCTGACTCCCGACCGAAAAAAGCAATAAGCAATAACGATTTTGGAGGAAACCGCGACCAAGCCATAGAGCTACGAAAATGAAAACTGTCTGTTGCTTACATTGTCAGTTTTAATTTAGTCTTGTGGTAGGATTTCTATGCAGGAATCCGTACAACGGCGGATCCAGGGGGGTGGTCATGGGGGTCATGACCCCCCCCTGAGCTGGTTCCATGACTTAGGTGGACCACTAATTGAACATGATGATTTTATTTATATATTTTGTCACAAACAAAAAACACAAATATCATCCAGGAAAACATTTTATAGAATGTGCGGGAAGCTAAATATTTTACAATTTTGATCGATGAAACAACAGATATATCACATATCTCACAGCTGAGCCTATCATTCCGATATTTGCATGATGGTATAATTAAGGAAGATTATGTGACTTTTGTGACAACTACGATGCTCTTAGACGTGAAGACAACAATTCAGGTGACATAGAGCCTCGATTGACAGGTGTAGCATTGGCGAAAATCGTTGAAAATCTGTGTACCAAATTTAACTTAGATTTATCTTGGTGTGTGGGGATTGGAACTGACAGCTGCTCGGTTATGGCATCAGATACAAAAGGTGCAGTGCAGGAATTGATGAAAATAGCCATTCATGCTAAACGTTGCCCGTGCAACAACCATATGCTCAATAACTCATTGGCAAGATCATCCAAAGTAGTTTCCTGTCGCAATACATCTGGCACAATGAGATAAGTTGTGGCATTTGCCAATGCATCCGCTAAGAGGCATGAAATTTTTAAAATAGAACTCGGAGTAAGGATGCAAGGTATTTGTTAGACACGTTGGGTAGAGAGGCATGATGGGCATCTTCAATTTCAAGGAGACAACTTAGTCAAAATTTGTAGCGCTCTGGAGAAGATTTCTGCTTGGCAAGACAATAAAACTGCCAATGATGCGCATTGCTTGCTGCAAACATTGCGCAGTTCTGACTTCATTATATCCTCCATCTGTTTAAGTGATGTATTAGGTGGGTATTTCCCTAAATTATTTTATTTCTTATTGTTTGGCAAATGAACTTATACGGGTATACTAAACCTACTTTAAAATAATGTTGTTGTTTTGTTAATATTTTATACTACGAGTACATACCGTTTATATTAAGTTATAAATTCTTAGTTTATGCACTACAGTCACAGTCACTTACTTTTTATTTTTCAGGTACTACTGTATCTTTAAGCAGAATACTGTAATAGAACTCAATTGATTTAAAAAAAGCTACGGACGCTATTAATGATACTCTAAGTGTTTTACAAAATAAAAGAGAAAATGTGGACGTAATCTACCGACAGCTTTTTTAAGAGGCTAAAGAAGTAGCTGAGCAGCTAGATGTAGAAATTAAATGCCCCAGAATAGTATCAAAACAAATGCATAGGGCCAATAACCAACCTGCTCAATCTGCTGAAGAGTATTTCCGCAGAGCTATATACATCCCTCTTTTAGATTCAATAATAAGTGATCTCAAGGACCGCCTGTCTCCTGATGTACTTAATTTCTTTCAGCTAAGCGTTTTCATGCCAAAAAGCGAATATAATAATGAAGACATTGAAACTGTGAAACAACTAGCTACCGACTATACATTATTACTAGATACTCGTAACACTCCAGTTTCTGTCATTGTGAATGAATATCGGTTGTGATGGTGAAGTGGCAGGCGTGGCAGCGGAGCCAGGACATACCGCAGTCGATTTCTGATCTTATTTTAAATTGTGACATCGATATGTATCGTAATATAAGAAATTTTTTATGTATTATGGCTACACTAACTGTCAGTGTAGCGACAACAAAAAGTTCTTTCTCTACGTTGCGCAGCATTAAATCGTGGCTAAGATCTTCAATGGTTGAAGATCGCCTAACCGGACTGGCACTTCTCCACGTTCATAAAAACGTACCCATTGACGTAAATGACGTAATAACGCGTCGCGGGAGAAGACGTAAAAGTAAAATTGATTTTGTTATTTAAATATATGTACGAGTATTTTGTCTATTTCTATTTTGTTTGTTGGAAACCCTTGTCGTACCACGTCTTCACTTTTGCGGAGTTTTGCGTCATACCCCTCGACATACCTCTAGCTGTTATGACAAATCATTCACCACGGTTATGGAATATAAATAGGCTGCCTCATTCCGTGCGTGATAGTGCTTCTCTGGAAGTCTTCAAAAGAAGATGGCAATATGTACGTGTATATGTACAAGTTATTATGTGTTAAGTTTTTCAAGTGTACAATAAATAATAAATATTTTTAAGTACAGTACTTACGTACATTAATAAAATACCTACTTTTTACTTGTATCTATTGTTATCAAAATTAAATTATAAGTTCTTGACTTGATCACGACTATGTGACCCCCTCCTGGCGCAAAAGCTGGATCCGCCCTTGAATCCGTATTGGTAGGTATCACCTCAGGGCCAGTTATTTTACCGTAAAGCAGTAGTGTGCAAACATTACTGTTCTGCGATCTGAAGGGCACTGAGAGCTGGGCATATGAGACTTAAGAACTGATGTTTTAAGGTGACTGGCCCAGTGTGGTGCCAACCAGAAACATTCTGAGGACACAGAGGAGGGGGCAAATGAGCAAGCGGCTCACCTGAAGGTAGGTTATCACCGCCGCCCATGAACATCCGCAACACCAGAGGAATTCCGGTTGCGTTGCCGGCCTTTGAGAATGGAGTGGGCTCTTTTCTTGAAGGTCCGTAAGTCGTATCGGTCCGGAAAAACTGCTGGCGGCATCAGATTCCACAAAGAAAAGATTATTTCTGCCAAAGTGTAGTGGTGGAATGCCAGTCGCTTACTGTATTTTAAAAATATATCTCCAAGTTGAAATATGTACTCAATGAAATATGTAAAGAAATCATTATTTTATATCGTTTACGATATAAAGTAGTGGTAACGCCGATAATGCAATATCGTTTTAGGTCCTCTATGAGCGGTTGTTCGTGAGATCGATTAAAGTCCCGACCGTGTACCAATGTATTTGGTACATCCACAGGTTATCACTGAAGCCGGAGGAGATTTATCGTTTTTGACATCGAACATCTATGAACTTTTTATTTCTTTTTTAATATTTCTGATCTTTCTTAATGCTCTTAATGTGTATGTCAAATAAATCTTTCTTTCTTTCTATTATCACATATTAAAATGTAATAACTAAAATTATTAATTAATATTTATAGGGAAGTCGCGCAGGCCGCAAAGCAGGCGCTTCTTATTAATGTCATAGTAACCAGACGACTAGAGTTCGAACAACCCGCTCCAAATAAAGTTATTAATAGCAATTAGAAATTGTTGATTGACGGAACCTAGATTCAAACTACAGTAGCGGCGCGGCACCACCAAATTTGTTAATTATATATTTGAACACTGATACCGTGCGGACGATGGTATATTTGAACACTGATACCGTGCGGACGATGGTGTAGGAAAACGTCCGGTACGTGAAATAAAAAATATATTTCGAGAAACGGCCTGGCGAACTATCTTCATTTGACAATTTGCCCATTATTGTAGAATTAAAGAGGGCGTGACGATGCTCTACTCACTTTTACTGTAGTTTGTATGTAATATAACATGTTATGCTTAATAATATGCATAGAAAGCAAAGAAAAATTGAAAATTAATGTAGATAAGACGAAAGTAATCGTTTTTGAAATAGAAGAAAGTATGACGAATTGCAGAATTCTGATTGAAGAAGAAAGAGTGGGAGTTTGTATGCTTGGGTTCAAAATTTACGAGTGACGGAAAATACGTCGGTGATATTGAGCGAAGAGTTTTGGCAGGAAATCATTCATATGGGGAACTGCATAACTATATAAGAACATCTAAAAACGACTGGCTCTACAGTGTCAGTGAGTGTTGAGTCTGGCGGAAGAAGCATTAAAATAAGATTAATGTTGTGGAAATGAAAACTTTGAGAAGTATAGCTAAAGTAATTTTGTTGGACTAAGTGGGGAACAGCTTGGCCCTTATCACAATATACGTGGTAGAAGATGTATTGCCAAAGATAGAGAAAGGGATGCTTAGATGGTAGGGTGGCGTACAGAGAATGGATGCAAGAAGATTGACGAAACATATTTTTGAGTCACATGTGAATGGGCAAGCCGGTAAGGGTAGACGTAGGCGAACTTATCACGATCAGATCGAAGTCGTTATAAGGAAAGGCCATGGCAAAAGTACCGGCAACCAACGAGCTTGTATGAAAACACTAATGCATGAACGAATGAAATCAAAAGAGGTGTGTTAGGATCGTAGCAAGTGGCAAGATGTGGTCTCTGCCTACCCCAATGGGAAAGAGGCGTGACTCTATCAGTATCGGATATGTATGTATGTACGTGTAACATGACAATTTTCCTTACAATTCATGTGATTTTTTTTTTATTGTATAAAGTGACGAAACGATCAAAACGTTCACCTGATGGTAAGTGCAACGTCCGCCCACAACAAATGCTGTATCATCCAGAATATTTCTGTGTGACACCACGCTGCGCCCATCACCCTGAGACATCAGTTCTTAAGTCTCAAATGCCTAGTGATTACGCTAGCTCACAGTGCCCTTCAAGCCGAAACACAGTAATGCTTGCACACTACTGCTTCACGGCAGAATAACTGGCCCTGGGGTGGTACCTACCTAGACGGATTCCTGTATAGGAATCCTACTAAATTATTATATGATTAAATGGTATTAAATCCAATTATTAAAAACTAGTACGAATTTAGGCTTAGGCCCTCGCGGCTCGGGCCTATGATGGCACATTATTTGGCGCAAACTAAATTAACGCTAAAATTCAACATCAATTGCAAGTACAACCATTACAACCATTTTTGTTGAAAATAATATGAAGCAAGGTTTGAACTACGAATACTCTATCCAGACACATACTCAAAAAATATATAATATAGGTATATATTTAATGACGTTACGAAAAGGGCGGCATATTAAAGCGGGCCTAAGGCGCCATCCTAATGAAATCCAGGCCTGTTAATAAACTTTTAAATCAATTGTTTAAAGCAAACCGTGAAACCTTGTGATGGCAGCGTAAGATAATCTACTCATCGATGCGCGATCGCCAATCGCTTAACGTGTTCAGCGATTATGAAAATCCTTCCACTAAAAGACTACTACTACAACTACAATTACGCAGAAACTGATGTCTAACCATGGACAATTAACGAGCAAGGGGATGACGGTAACGATAAATGTCGCAGCATTGGTCAACTTGTTAGTAATAATGATTTACATAAAGAAAACTATGTTATTAAAAAAAAACAATGAGTTTTAGTTTGTAATAAAAAAAAACCTCAAAAAACGACGACATGTTTCTGCCGTACAAGTATACAAAATGTTAAAGGATCATCGTAACATCTCAAAAGGTGAAGAATTTACATAAATTACAAAGTCTATGCAAAGTCACGGGCAAAACTTCCAGTTGACTTATACTTACCTCGTATCACTAGAATGCAATGGCCACTGTATGCCGAAAATCTTTAATTTCGCTGGTGGTCGCCGCTTTTGCTCCGTACGAGCATTCTCCTCAACCGGCGGAGTATGATGCCTGCTTCCTGATGATGCTCTGGTACCACTTCTACGACGTCGGCGCCTTCTTCTTTCCACCAAAATAAAGTTGTCTCCGTTTCTAATAATATACGAAGACCGAAGGGTTGATTTTTCCTCACCCTGTCGCTGCCGTATCAAATCAGCTGTTCTCAATGTGTGAATATTTTGATACTCAGCCTCTTGTGGAGCCGATGATGTCACTTCTCTGCTTGTTCCACTTCCATCCCTTTTCTTTCGGGAGGAATGGAGACCGACTCGACGCCAAACCTTTTCCATGAATCTTTATTTCCTGTCATCCCATTATATTGCGGTCTATGTCGTAATTCTTGTCGAAAGTCTTGACACAAAGTGGCTCTACGTAATTATACGAGCACACACCACAGTCGCTGCAATTTAGTATCAACGTTCTAAATGTTTTTAGCGAGAACCATCACTATACTTATTAATAATAGTAATACCAGGATTCAATAAATATAAAGAATTAGTCACTAGATACTCAAGCAACCGTTGTCATTGTCTGGAAGTTATACCACTTGTAAGACACACAGAGCAAACGACGTATATGGTATCACATACACTCGCAGAACACAGATTTTATAAATAAAGAATGCCAATAATTATTTTTATTACAATGTAGTACATTATCGAACATAAAACCATAATTATTTATTTTTTGACATTACATTTACTGAGGTCCCGGCTCCACAGACAGGGTGCGGGTTCTTTAGTTACGCATGCGCGGTCCCCCTCGCCTGCAACGCACATCAAGTAGGAAACTTCCAAAATGGCGGAGCTCCGGCCCCTTTGCCGTTATTGAATATCTAATTTTATCCGTACATCAATTACAGCTACATTTCAACCCTACTGCATTTGTACGACACATGATAATTCTCGCCAAGCGCTACTGTCTTTTAGGTTATATAAATGATACGAAGCTTTTCACGTATGATGTTAAATTAAAATATAATACAGTAAGTTTACAAGTGAAGTCTATATAATGAACTGAAGCACATGTATCAAACCTCCTTAACCATTAAGTAACGATAACCCGCTGCAGAACTAAAGTAACCGACGTAACTTTTCGGATCAACAAGCTGAAGCGGCCATATAGCTCGTAGAACCGATAACCGTTGGCGAAGAAAAAATCTCGAAATGAAGCTACAACTAGCACGGTTTTGCAGGAAGTCGGTGGATGCAGGTGGCTCAGGTCATGGCCTGAAATGATGATGATGAACCATTAAGAAGCCTACGCTACGATACGTAGGCTACTGGTGATAGGATTCCTATGCAGGAATCCGTCTAGGTAGGCACCACCCCAGTGCCAGTTATTCTGCGGTGAAGCAGTAGTGTGCAAACATTACTGTGTTTCGGTTTGAAGGGCACTGTGAGCTAGCGTAATCACTGGGCATATGAGACTTAAGAACTGATGTCTCAGGGTGACGGGCGCATTGTGGTGTCACACTGTTCTGGGTGACATAGCATTTGTTATGGACAGACGTTGCACTTACCATCAGGTGAACGCTTTGCTCGTTCCGTCACTTTTATTAAATAAAAAAAAAAACGATTCTGCAAGTAATAAAACTGTAAGAATCAATAAAGCAACACATCACAGTTGATATGAACCATAATGAAATTAAAATAGAGTCTTAAATAAAGAATATATATAGTTCATGAGGTCGATAGCCTATTGATTACAAAAAAAACAACCAAAAATACGTAATTACAATCAGCGTGACATATTGGACACACGGTTGTAATTAAATATTTTCCCCTGTTTTTCACTTCGCAGGTCTTAGGTTGAATCCGAGTCGACCAACATTTGTACAAAATCTCAAATTGTTGGTTTTCAGGCCTAGTTGTCTTGTGCATGTGAAATGTATGTATATAAGTGCGTATTACACGATACAAGAGAAATCTAGGATTTCTGTGGGGCAACTTTTAAAAAAAAACCAACGTATACTTACGACATAAGCAAAAAGTACAATTAAGTCAATAGTAGGTTAATTTTGTTGGCTTCACACAGTGACTAAGACTGTGGTAATATTAATGAGTTACCTTCACACTAAGAGACACTAAGAGATAAAAGGAGAGTAGTCAAAGGAAGAAGAGGATCAGACATGATCTCATTTTTATTGAATGAAAATCTTTTTTTTGTTATTAAAAAAGATAACTAGCAATGCTATTAACATTACTAATGTTCCTGTTAATCACTCCAACTAAGCTTTATAACTTGTACTAAAAGATAGTTTACGACCAATAGTCGAGTGACGGGTTCGAACCTGCGACGTCATGTTTCGCAGGTTGTAGGCATTAGGCTGTTGGCACTCAAACATTTAATGATGAAAGATTTCCAACAACAATGACAACTTCCGAAAACTGTCGGAAGCCGTTAACTACTCAGGAGATATAGAGGCACAAGTTTAAACTTATACAGAGACACTCGCTAGTCCCAACCTATCCGCAGCCAATGTAACCCTAGTGCTATGAGGGTGAAAGTAGGCTAGAATGCAGTGTCAGTGATACTGGGACAATCACAACACAACCGACCGTACTGAAAACCAACAATTTGTTTTTCTAACCACTAGGCCACGCGGTATTGAACATCATGTTCAATACTCGCTATCGGCTTAGAAGAAGCGGGCGGCAAAATTTAGGGGGCGACAAAACTGTAATCATCAGTATCTAGACACTGATTTTGACAATCATTTACAAACTTTCGTTGTTTTTACTTTAATTCTTATACGTCAGTTAATTTTAACGGCAGTAATTTTCCGTTAGCCTACGGCAGCCAAGGTATCAAATCCGCCCATGACGGGGATAATTGTGTCAGTGAAAAGTAACAGCCTATAAATGTTCTTCTGCTGAGCGAGTCTTCTCACGACCTCACGGGTCCTAATCAGTCTTAAAAATGTTTTGAGCTCAGCTTGAAAGTTTTGATCTGAGATGAATTTTCAAACATTTAAGATTTCTATTTGTATGAAATTTTAATATGTCCCTGTTCTATACTATAAAAACGTAAAACGTCAGCCTATAAAGCCCTCTGCTGAGCGTGGGTTCCTCTCTTTTTGAAAGAGTTTTGGAGCTACGAGTATGACGAGACTGCGACGCTGCTCCAATGTTATACAGATATATATACAGTTTTTCTCATGATGTTTCCTTCACCGGTGAGCACGTGGTAAATCAGCACTTTATGTTACAATTTACAATCCTAGTGGTGCCGCCACCGAGGATAGAACTCATGTCTCTCGCATATTATGAAATTTCAACTAACTTCTAACCGCCACGGAGAAAACGAGAAAACGAGACTGGACATATTCGAATCCATTGAGGAAGACGAAACCAGTTAAAGTGCTTAAAAAAATTGCGTTTAAATTCAATTTGTGGAAAAACTACATATCTCATGAGCGTTACATCGGGCGAAGATAAGTTAGCCGAGTTAGTGCCTCTGTTTTTGCGCGTACACTTCATCATCAACATCATCATTACAGCCTATCACTAGTCGACTGCAGAACATAGGCCTCCCCCATATATTGCCCCAAAAATAGAGCCAACTATATTCGAGTGGGTTCTGCCATATTTGCCAGCTTGGCAGGCGAGTTGGCATCCGCAGTTTATTTATTCCGATGTTGGTGCCCATCTCCTAGTCTTTATTTTCCCTCTGTCGATTTTTACGACACCTATGGGACGAGACGGGGTTGTAGATACTCTTAAGCCGCCACGACACGGAAAGCGTACACTTGTGGCACTATAATATCTCCTGGCAGTTGCAGCTTCCAACGATTCGAAAGTTACTGGCATCATCATCAAGAAAATTCTTAAGCACATTTATTAAGACATTAAAAAACAAATTCACGGTTATACTGTTACGCTCGCACGCACTCACGATACAGAAGAAATCCTACTGTGGGGCATCGTTTTTTTTTTAATAAGGGGTATAGAATATTGAAGGGGAGGAACATGTCTAGCAGAACGAAGTAATGAGTGTTTGTGTATTTACAATATATGTCTGTGAATTCACCAACTATACAGAAAATATGCTGGCGTGTGGTCAGTTAAAAAAGCGAATTGTAACAAACAGAAATTATACTATGATTAAGTATCACTTATGTATATTTTATATTTCCACAAATTTCAAATAGGTATTAAGTACGTAACCCTAATCATCACATCAAAATCAGAAAAGAGCATACAATTTAATTGAAATTTTGTTAGTCAATGTTTAAAAATGGTCGTAATGGCTCTTTTGTGTACATGGCTGCATTGAGAGAATGATTTGATCATCGAAAATTACTTTTTTTTTATTGGATAAAGTGATGAAACGAGCAAAACGTTCACCTAATGGTAAGTGCAACGTCTGCCCATAACAAATGTTGTGTCACCCAGAAATTTTCTGTGTGACTTAACTTCATATAAGTTGTTATAAACGGTACTCGAAAGATTAAGAAGCGCTTCGCCGCATCAAAAATCATACCGCGGGCCATCACTGGTGGAAACAACGGGAAAGCTTTTTTATATAGGATTAAGTGACGAGAGGTGAGAGTGGTAGGCGCTCGCTTTAAATTTCATAGTAAGCGAGTGACCTGGGTTCGATTCCCGATGCCGGCACCACTAAAATTGTTAATTGCAATTTTAAGTGCTGATTTACCACGTGCTCGGCGGTGAAGGAAAACATCGTGAGGAAACCTGCAAGTCTGAGAAAAATAAAAAAAATAAAAAATATTTCGAAGACATGTGCAGTCCGCCAACCCGCATTGGAGTAGCGTGGCGGATTCTTCCTAGCTCCAAAACCCTCTCAGAAATGAGAGGAGGCCTGTGCTCAGTAGTGGGACATTTATAGGCTGAAACTTTACTTTTCACTTTAAGTGACGAGACGAGTAAAACGTTCACCTAATGGTAAGTGCAACGTCTGCCCAAAATAAATGATGTGTCACCCAGATCATTTCTGTGTGGCATCACACTGCGCTTATGGCAGTAATCGCATCCTAGAATAACTGGCTAGGTGTGTTACCTACCTAAACGATTCTTAAATATTATCAAACTTAATCTTCAAAGCCTTGACAACCGCGTGACCAGAGAGCATCGGACTTATATGCTACTGGTCCTCCCAGCCTGAGCGAACATTTGTGCTAAAACGCAAATTGTTTGTTTTCGCGTCTGGTTGTGCTGTGCATGTGAAATTTATGTCTGTAAAATGCACCCACGGTACAGGAGAAATCCTATTGTTGGATACCCATACTAATATTGTAAATGCGAAAGCAACTCTATCTGTCCCTCTGTCTGTTTGTTACCTTTGCACGGTTCAACCGCTGAACCGACCTTGACGTCATTTGGCATAGAGAGCTATCTCTTACTGAGAACGGACATAGGATACTTTTTAACGCGGAAAATCAAATACTTCCCACGGGATATTTAAAATACCTTTTTCCACGCGGTTAAAGTCGCGGGTGTCAACTAGTCGTTCGCCAAATTATGGAACATATGTTACAATCATACTGATGGCGTCTTTCTGACCGATGTTCAACCACAGTGACAACATCGCGGCACTATCGGAAGTTGTGAAATATATTCGCAGACACAGAGGCACTCACTCGACAGAACGTACCCGCGTCCGATATAACTAGATAATGCGCCCCGATACTACTACGAACTAGATTATGCTCATGCTGCGCAAAAGTTAGTTACTCTGACCACTAGGCTACCAAAAAAAATAGAATGAAGGCCAGTAAAACTAACACTTTTTTTATTTTATCACAACAAAAAATTCATTTTGTCATGATATAAACTTTTCTTATTGCCACCTGTTTTAAAAATTAGCGTGAATTTGAAAAATCGTTGAATATTTAATTACACACAATTAAAGAGTAGCCCTGAGTGGCAAATTTAGTCAACGTCAGAATTTGATGTTCTCTTTACCTATATTTAAAACAATAGTTTACTTTGTTCCTACATATTTTGCGTTTTAATGTGTTATTTTACATTTTTCCAATGTAATTGGTAATCGATAGAAGAATTTTCAGTACCTTTCATCACTTGAAGGAGATAGAAGACAAAGCGTTAAATGCGTAGCTTTGGAGACTGCTCTAGTTGAACATTTGTAAAAAAAATAATTTTGGCAACATTAGATTACCTATTGTATTATTATATATTATACCTATTAGATTACTTATTATATACTATTACATTAGTTTATACTAGATCAGTTTTTTGTAAGGTTTTCTAAGGAAGAAATTGACAAAACGGGCAAATCGTTCACCTGAGGGTAAGTGCAACGGCTGCCCATTACAAATGCTTTGTCGACACTGCTGTGTAGCACGACAGTGTGCTCGTCATACTGAGACCTTAGTTCTTAAGTCTCATAGGGTCAGTAATTACACCAGCCTATCAGTGCCCTTCAGATAGAAATACAGTAATGTTTGCACACTACAGCTCATAGACGGATTTCCGCATAGTATCCTACCACCGCTAAGGTGGAATTCGATACATCTAAAGTTTTACTCCTACTGGAAAAAGATGAGATTGTGATTTGTAAAATTAGTCAAGTTTAGGGTAAATAACTCACACTTAATTTCTAGTGTCAGAGAAAGAAAACCCTGGTTATAGAATCAGAGATGGTATTAGTGAAATGTTTAATTAAACTCTTTAACAAGTTGTCGGCTCGGTTGGCGCGGTGGTGAAGCGCGTGACTTCTGCGCCGCGGGTCGCGGGTTCGATTCCCGCACGGGACAAATATTTGTATGACCTACAGATAGTTGTTCCGGGTCTGGGTGTTTGTGCATGTGGAATTTATGTATGTAAAACGCACCCAAAACACAGGAGAAATCCTACTGTGGGGCAACGTTTAAAATAAAAACTTCTCTAACCTCAAATAAGAGATTATCGTTAGCTTTACTAATTTATAACTTACATATTTCACTGGTATTTGGAATTTAAGTACTTCAAAATCGCAATTCAATCTTGGATTCCCAAATTGTGCTGATTCTAAAAAAATAAAAACTTATTTAACTCGGTACTTCATTACTGGTCTCAGCAATGAAATCGTCTCCCCTTTTCACAAATTTGTCTGCAGAATTGTAAACTTAAAGCCTTATAAGATCCAAATACTTCTAATAATAACTCTAATGTTTCTGAGAAAATCCATTTATATCTGGGACCTACTGCTGAAATGCCAGTACATGCAATAACGCCAATGTTGGAATAGCGATAGTTCTTTTTAGTAAGATTATCTATAACTGAAACAGCTGCCTCATAAAGAACTATCACCACCTACTAGTGTGTGGAGCCACAGGGCGGAAAGCCAAGCAAGGGTACCTTATGTTGGACCCGCCAGAAGGCAACGCGTACTGATATTTTTTTTTCTATTGACGAGAAATCTAATCAGTGCCTACGCGTACTAATGCAGCATTATAGCATACCAATTTTATTTACTCGTAGACGACCTCGTGGCCTAGTGATCAGAGTACCTGACTTCTACGCCGTGAGTCCTGGGTTAGATTCCCAGTCAGAACAAACATTTGATTAAAAACAAAATTGTTGGTTTTTCGTCTTGTTGTGTTGTGCATTTGAAATGTATGTCTATCAATTAACCGGCGAGCTTGAACTATGAGAAGAAACGAAAGATGTGTGTGACGAGCGCAGCAAGTGGAAAGATTACACTCACGATACAGGACAAATCATAATGTGGGACATCCTTTACAAGGACTAGATGTATTCGATCTACTAGTCTTATCTACCATTCGACCCTGCTAGAATATTCGAACAAAGCGTTTTACCTTAACAAACGATAGTCCATAGTCTAGACTCACGATAACACGTAAACGTAAGTATAAATCGATATACGTAAGTATTTATTCAAAAACATCAGTTTCATTAAATGCTGATTCCTCGCTGCATGGTCTATGATTCAGTAAATCGAAAGTTGACAAATGACGCAAAAATTCCAAAAAAGTCGACAGAGGGAAAATAAAAACATGGAAATGGCGATAGCATCTTCTTCAAGAAATAAACAGTTGCCAACCTGCCTGCCAAGCGTGCCAACTATGGCAGAATCCGCTCAAAATGAGCTACTAACGTTTGTGACAATCTATGGGTGTGGCCTATGTTCAGCAGTAGACTATTGATAGGCTGAAATGATGATGATATTAACTCAATTATATATACTTGTGTAAACATACACATAAATTAAGTAAATCCGTTCTCAATCTTTTTGGAAATTCATATGGAAATTTAAATATTATGAAAAAATAGCAAACAAATCCGTGTTATACTTTGCAGTCAATAATTTCTCAGGAATTCCCAGGATTGATTACGATGGCCAATAGAACCTTTTTTCGACTGCCTTTGATCGTAATTTATTTCAATATTTGAAGTTCGTTTTTGTCAGTTCTAATTTTTGTTTACCCTCAACCCGTAGATGACTAACTCGCGACTAAAAGAAACGTATGAATTCTCCGTGAGAAAATATCGACCCATCTCATCCGTTGGTGACGTAAATGTCAATTAAAAGAAAGACCATTAAATAAATCACAGGGCCTCCAACAGATTGCGAAATAACCATCTCAAATGTCAGTCCGGCGATTATGCCAATCCTTCCAAAGAAGAGTCCTGAAAAGCGATGATCGACGAAGCCGAAGCAAGAAGAAGTCCATGTCTCGTATAATATTTGTGGATTTAATTATAATATTTAGTTTACTTTATTTATGTCAGTGTTTTTGCTTGAATAAGTGCCTACTCTAGAATTTTCCAAACATCCTAGACAGGAATTTAGAAGGGTTACAAAATACCGGTAAGGTACCGGTATTTAGTGGTTCCGATACTAGAACCGGAACCGATACCGAAACCTTAATGTGAACCTTTAGGAACCCTTATAGTAACCTATATATATATAGTACGCAAGCAAAACTAGTTTAGTAAAGTAAAGTTTCAGCCTATAAATGTCCCACAGCTGAGCACAGGCCTCCTTTCTGAGAGGGTTTTGGAGCTAGGAAGAATCCGCCACGCTGCTCTAATGCGGGTTGGCGGACTGGACGTCTTCGAAATATTTTTTTTTCATTTCTCAGACATGCAGGTTTCCTCACGATGTTTTCCTTCACCGCCGAGCACTTGGTAAATCAGCACTTAAAATTGCACTTAACAATTTTAGTGGTGCCGGCACCGGGAATCGAACCCAGGTCACTCGCGTACTAGAAATTTAAAGCGAGCGCCTAGCCCCTGAGCTACCACGGCTCTCCTGAGTTAAACTAATTTAAACGCACATCAAGTAGGAAACTTCCAAAATGGCGGAGCTCCGGCCCCTTTGCCGTTATTGAATATCTAATTTTATCCGTACATCAATTACAGCTACATTTCAACCCTACTGCATTTGTACGACACATGATAATTCTCGCCAAGCGCTACTGTCTTTTAGGTTATATATATGATACGAAGCTTTTCACGTATGATGTTAAATTAAAATATAATACAGTAAGTTTACAAGTGAAGTCTATATAATGAACTGAAGCACATGTATCAAACCTCCTTAACCATTAAGTAACGATAACCCGCTGCAGAACTAAAGTAACCGACGTAACTTTTCGGATCAACAAGCTGAAGCGGCCATATAGCTCGTAGAACCGATAACCGTTGGCGAAGAAAAAATCTCGAAATGAAGCTACAACTAGCACGGTTTTGCAGGAAGTCGGTGGATGCAGGTGGCTCAGGTCATGGCCTGAAATGATGATGATGAACCATTAAGAAGCCTACGCTACGATACGTAGGCTACTGGTGATAGGATTCCTATGCAGGAATCCGTCTAGGTAGGCACCACCCCAGTGCCAGTTATTCTGCGGTGAAGCAGTAGTGTGCAAACATTACTGTGTTTCGGTTTGAAGGGCACTGTGAGCTAGCGTAATCACTGGGCATATGAGACTTAAGAACTGATGTCTCAGGGTGACGGGCGCATTGTGGTGTCACACTGTTCTGGGTGACATAGCATTTGTTATGGACAGACGTTGCACTTACCATCAGGTGAACGCTTTGCTCGTTCCGTCACTTTTATTAAATAAAAAAAAAACGATTCTGCAAGTAATAAAACTGTAAGAATCAATAAAGCAACACATCACAGTTGATATGAACCATAATGAAATTAAAATAGAGTCTTAAATAAAGAATATATATAGTTCATGAGGTCGATAGCCTATTGATTACAAAAAAAACAACCAAAAATACGTAATTACAATCAGCGTGACATATTGGACACACGGTTGTAATTAAATATTTTCCCCTGTTTTTCACTTCGCAGGTCTTAGGTTGAATCCGAGTCGACCAACATTTGTACAAAATCTCAAATTGTTGGTTTTCAGGCCTAGTTGTCTTGTGCATGTGAAATGTATGTATATAAGTGCGTATTACACGATACAAGAGAAATCTAGGATTTCTGTGGGGCAACTTTTAAAAAAAAACCAACGTATACTTACGACATAAGCAAAAAGTACAATTAAGTCAATAGTAGGTTAATTTTGTTGGCTTCACACAGTGACTAAGACTGTGGTAATATTAATGAGTTACCTTCACACTAAGAGACACTAAGAGATAAAAGGAGAGTAGTCAAAGGAAGAAGAGGATCAGACATGATCTCATTTTTATTGAATGAAAATCTTTTTTTTGTTATTAAAAAAGATAACTAGCAATGCTATTAACATTACTAATGTTCCTGTTAATCACTCCAACTAAGCTTTATAACTTGTACTAAAAGATAGTTTACGACCAATAGTCGAGTGACGGGTTCGAACCTGCGACGTCATGTTTCGCAGGTTGTAGGCATTAGGCTGTTGGCACTCAAACATTTAATGATGAAAGATTTCCAACAACAATGACAACTTCCGAAAACTGTCGGAAGCCGTTAACTACTCAGGAGATATAGAGGCACAAGTTTAAACTTATACAGAGACACTCGCTAGTCCCAACCTATCCGCAGCCAATGTAACCCTAGTGCTATGAGGGTGAAAGTAGGCTAGAATGCAGTGTCAGTGATACTGGGACAATCACAACACAACCGACCGTACTGAAAACCAACAATTTGTTTTTCTAACCACTAGGCCACGCGGTATTGAACATCATGTTCAATACTCGCTATCGGCTTAGAAGAAGCGGGCGGCAAAATTTAGGGGGCGACAAAACTGTAATCATCAGTATCTAGACACTGATTTTGACAATCATTTACAAACTTTCGTTGTTTTTACTTTAATTCTTATACGTCAGTTAATTTTAACGGCAGTAATTTTCCGTTAGCCTACGGCAGCCAAGGTATCAAATCCGCCCATGACGGGGATAATTGTGTCAGTGAAAAGTAACAGCCTATAAATGTTCTTCTGCTGAGCGAGTCTTCTCACGACCTCACGGGTCCTAATCAGTCTTAAAAATGTTTTGAGCTCAGCTTGAAAGTTTTGATCTGAGATGAATTTTCAAACATTTAAGATTTCTATTTGTATGAAATTTTAATATGTCCCTGTTCTATACTATAAAAACGTAAAACGTCAGCCTATAAAGCCCTCTGCTGAGCGTGGGTTCCTCTCTTTTTGAAAGAGTTTTGGAGCTACGAGTATGACGAGACTGCGACGCTGCTCCAATGTTATACAGATATATATACAGTTTTTCTCATGATGTTTCCTTCACCGGTGAGCACGTGGTAAATCAGCACTTTATGTTACAATTTACAATCCTAGTGGTGCCGCCACCGAGGATAGAACTCATGTCTCTCGCATATTATGAAATTTCAACTAACTTCTAACCGCCACGGAGAAAACGAGAAAACGAGACTGGACATATTCGAATCCATTGAGGAAGACGAAACCAGTTAAAGTGCTTAAAAAAATTGCGTTTAAATTCAATTTGTGGAAAAACTACATATCTCATGAGCGTTACATCGGGCGAAGATAAGTTAGCCGAGTTAGTGCCTCTGTTTTTGCGCGTACACTTCATCATCAACATCATCATTACAGCCTATCACTAGTCGACTGCAGAACATAGGCCTCCCCCATATATTGCCCCAAAAATAGAGCCAACTATATTCGAGTGGGTTCTGCCATATTTGCCAGCTTGGCAGGCGAGTTGGCATCCGCAGTTTATTTATTCCGATGTTGGTGCCCATCTCCTAGTCTTTATTTTCCCTCTGTCGATTTTTACGACACCTATGGGACGAGACGGGGTTGTAGATACTCTTAAGCCGCCACGACACGGAAAGCGTACACTTGTGGCACTATAATATCTCCTGGCAGTTGCAGCTTCCAACGATTCGAAAGTTACTGGCATCATCATCAAGAAAATTCTTAAGCACATTTATTAAGACATTAAAAAACAAATTCACGGTTATACTGTTACGCTCGCACGCACTCACGATACAGAAGAAATCCTACTGTGGGGCATCGTTTTTTTTTTAATAAGGGGTATAGAATATTGAAGGGGAGGAACATGTCTAGCAGAACGAAGTAATGAGTGTTTGTGTATTTACAATATATGTCTGTGAATTCACCAACTATACAGAAAATATGCTGGCGTGTGGTCAGTTAAAAAAGCGAATTGTAACAAACAGAAATTATACTATGATTAAGTATCACTTATGTATATTTTATATTTCCACAAATTTCAAATAGGTATTAAGTACGTAACCCTAATCATCACATCAAAATCAGAAAAGAGCATACAATTTAATTGAAATTTTGTTAGTCAATGTTTAAAAATGGTCGTAATGGCTCTTTTGTGTACATGGCTGCATTGAGAGAATGATTTGATCATCGAAAATTACTTTTTTTTTATTGGATAAAGTGATGAAACGAGCAAAACGTTCACCTAATGGTAAGTGCAACGTCTGCCCATAACAAATGTTGTGTCACCCAGAAATTTTCTGTGTGACTTAACTTCATATAAGTTGTTATAAACGGTACTCGAAAGATTAAGAAGCGCTTCGCCGCATCAAAAATCATACCGCGGGCCATCACTGGTGGAAACAACGGGAAAGCTTTTTTATATAGGATTAAGTGACGAGAGGTGAGAGTGGTAGGCGCTCGCTTTAAATTTCATAGTAAGCGAGTGACCTGGGTTCGATTCCCGATGCCGGCACCACTAAAATTGTTAATTGCAATTTTAAGTGCTGATTTACCACGTGCTCGGCGGTGAAGGAAAACATCGTGAGGAAACCTGCAAGTCTGAGAAAAATAAAAAAAATAAAAAATATTTCGAAGACATGTGCAGTCCGCCAACCCGCATTGGAGTAGCGTGGCGGATTCTTCCTAGCTCCAAAACCCTCTCAGAAATGAGAGGAGGCCTGTGCTCAGTAGTGGGACATTTATAGGCTGAAACTTTACTTTTCACTTTAAGTGACGAGACGAGTAAAACGTTCACCTAATGGTAAGTGCAACGTCTGCCCAAAATAAATGATGTGTCACCCAGATCATTTCTGTGTGGCATCACACTGCGCTTATGGCAGTAATCGCATCCTAGAATAACTGGCTAGGTGTGTTACCTACCTAAACGATTCTTAAATATTATCAAACTTAATCTTCAAAGCCTTGACAACCGCGTGACCAGAGAGCATCGGACTTATATGCTACTGGTCCTCCCAGCCTGAGCGAACATTTGTGCTAAAACGCAAATTGTTTGTTTTCGCGTCTGGTTGTGCTGTGCATGTGAAATTTATGTCTGTAAAATGCACCCACGGTACAGGAGAAATCCTATTGTTGGATACCCATACTAATATTGTAAATGCGAAAGCAACTCTATCTGTCCCTCTGTCTGTTTGTTACCTTTGCACGGTTCAACCGCTGAACCGACCTTGACGTCATTTGGCATAGAGAGCTATCTCTTACTGAGAACGGACATAGGATACTTTTTAACGCGGAAAATCAAATACTTCCCACGGGATATTTAAAATACCTTTTTCCACGCGGTTAAAGTCGCGGGTGTCAACTAGTCGTTCGCCAAATTATGGAACATATGTTACAATCATACTGATGGCGTCTTTCTGACCGATGTTCAACCACAGTGACAACATCGCGGCACTATCGGAAGTTGTGAAATATATTCGCAGACACAGAGGCACTCACTCGACAGAACGTACCCGCGTCCGATATAACTAGATAATGCGCCCCGATACTACTACGAACTAGATTATGCTCATGCTGCGCAAAAGTTAGTTACTCTGACCACTAGGCTACCAAAAAAAATAGAATGAAGGCCAGTAAAACTAACACTTTTTTTATTTTATCACAACAAAAAATTCATTTTGTCATGATATAAACTTTTCTTATTGCCACCTGTTTTAAAAATTAGCGTGAATTTGAAAAATCGTTGAATATTTAATTACACACAATTAAAGAGTAGCCCTGAGTGGCAAATTTAGTCAACGTCAGAATTTGATGTTCTCTTTACCTATATTTAAAACAATAGTTTACTTTGTTCCTACATATTTTGCGTTTTAATGTGTTATTTTACATTTTTCCAATGTAATTGGTAATCGATAGAAGAATTTTCAGTACCTTTCATCACTTGAAGGAGATAGAAGACAAAGCGTTAAATGCGTAGCTTTGGAGACTGCTCTAGTTGAACATTTGTAAAAAAAATAATTTTGGCAACATTAGATTACCTATTGTATTATTATATATTATACCTATTAGATTACTTATTATATACTATTACATTAGTTTATACTAGATCAGTTTTTTGTAAGGTTTTCTAAGGAAGAAATTGACAAAACGGGCAAATCGTTCACCTGAGGGTAAGTGCAACGGCTGCCCATTACAAATGCTTTGTCGACACTGCTGTGTAGCACGACAGTGTGCTCGTCATACTGAGACCTTAGTTCTTAAGTCTCATAGGGTCAGTAATTACACCAGCCTATCAGTGCCCTTCAGATAGAAATACAGTAATGTTTGCACACTACAGCTCATAGACGGATTTCCGCATAGTATCCTACCACCGCTAAGGTGGAATTCGATACATCTAAAGTTTTACTCCTACTGGAAAAAGATGAGATTGTGATTTGTAAAATTAGTCAAGTTTAGGGTAAATAACTCACACTTAATTTCTAGTGTCAGAGAAAGAAAACCCTGGTTATAGAATCAGAGATGGTATTAGTGAAATGTTTAATTAAACTCTTTAACAAGTTGTCGGCTCGGTTGGCGCGGTGGTGAAGCGCGTGACTTCTGCGCCGCGGGTCGCGGGTTCGATTCCCGCACGGGACAAATATTTGTATGACCTACAGATAGTTGTTCCGGGTCTGGGTGTTTGTGCATGTGGAATTTATGTATGTAAAACGCACCCAAAACACAGGAGAAATCCTACTGTGGGGCAACGTTTAAAATAAAAACTTCTCTAACCTCAAATAAGAGATTATCGTTAGCTTTACTAATTTATAACTTACATATTTCACTGGTATTTGGAATTTAAGTACTTCAAAATCGCAATTCAATCTTGGATTCCCAAATTGTGCTGATTCTAAAAAAATAAAAACTTATTTAACTCGGTACTTCATTACTGGTCTCAGCAATGAAATCGTCTCCCCTTTTCACAAATTTGTCTGCAGAATTGTAAACTTAAAGCCTTATAAGATCCAAATACTTCTAATAATAACTCTAATGTTTCTGAGAAAATCCATTTATATCTGGGACCTACTGCTGAAATGCCAGTACATGCAATAACGCCAATGTTGGAATAGCGATAGTTCTTTTTAGTAAGATTATCTATAACTGAAACAGCTGCCTCATAAAGAACTATCACCACCTACTAGTGTGTGGAGCCACAGGGCGGAAAGCCAAGCAAGGGTACCTTATGTTGGACCCGCCAGAAGGCAACGCGTACTGATATTTTTTTTTCTATTGACGAGAAATCTAATCAGTGCCTACGCGTACTAATGCAGCATTATAGCATACCAATTTTATTTACTCGTAGACGACCTCGTGGCCTAGTGATCAGAGTACCTGACTTCTACGCCGTGAGTCCTGGGTTAGATTCCCAGTCAGAACAAACATTTGATTAAAAACAAAATTGTTGGTTTTTCGTCTTGTTGTGTTGTGCATTTGAAATGTATGTCTATCAATTAACCGGCGAGCTTGAACTATGAGAAGAAACGAAAGATGTGTGTGACGAGCGCAGCAAGTGGAAAGATTACACTCACGATACAGGACAAATCATAATGTGGGACATCCTTTACAAGGACTAGATGTATTCGATCTACTAGTCTTATCTACCATTCGACCCTGCTAGAATATTCGAACAAAGCGTTTTACCTTAACAAACGATAGTCCATAGTCTAGACTCACGATAACACGTAAACGTAAGTATAAATCGATATACGTAAGTATTTATTCAAAAACATCAGTTTCATTAAATGCTGATTCCTCGCTGCATGGTCTATGATTCAGTAAATCGAAAGTTGACAAATGACGCAAAAATTCCAAAAAAGTCGACAGAGGGAAAATAAAAACATGGAAATGGCGATAGCATCTTCTTCAAGAAATAAACAGTTGCCAACCTGCCTGCCAAGCGTGCCAACTATGGCAGAATCCGCTCAAAATGAGCTACTAACGTTTGTGACAATCTATGGGTGTGGCCTATGTTCAGCAGTAGACTATTGATAGGCTGAAATGATGATGATATTAACTCAATTATATATACTTGTGTAAACATACACATAAATTAAGTAAATCCGTTCTCAATCTTTTTGGAAATTCATATGGAAATTTAAATATTATGAAAAAATAGCAAACAAATCCGTGTTATACTTTGCAGTCAATAATTTCTCAGGAATTCCCAGGATTGATTACGATGGCCAATAGAACCTTTTTTCGACTGCCTTTGATCGTAATTTATTTCAATATTTGAAGTTCGTTTTTGTCAGTTCTAATTTTTGTTTACCCTCAACCCGTAGATGACTAACTCGCGACTAAAAGAAACGTATGAATTCTCCGTGAGAAAATATCGACCCATCTCATCCGTTGGTGACGTAAATGTCAATTAAAAGAAAGACCATTAAATAAATCACAGGGCCTCCAACAGATTGCGAAATAACCATCTCAAATGTCAGTCCGGCGATTATGCCAATCCTTCCAAAGAAGAGTCCTGAAAAGCGATGATCGACGAAGCCGAAGCAAGAAGAAGTCCATGTCTCGTATAATATTTGTGGATTTAATTATAATATTTAGTTTACTTTATTTATGTCAGTGTTTTTGCTTGAATAAGTGCCTACTCTAGAATTTTCCAAACATCCTAGACAGGAATTTAGAAGGGTTACAAAATACCGGTAAGGTACCGGTATTTAGTGGTTCCGATACTAGAACCGGAACCGATACCGAAACCTTAATGTGAACCTTTAGGAACCCTTATAGTAACCTATATATATATAGTACGCAAGCAAAACTAGTTTAGTAAAGTAAAGTTTCAGCCTATAAATGTCCCACAGCTGAGCACAGGCCTCCTTTCTGAGAGGGTTTTGGAGCTAGGAAGAATCCGCCACGCTGCTCTAATGCGGGTTGGCGGACTGGACGTCTTCGAAATATTTTTTTTTCATTTCTCAGACATGCAGGTTTCCTCACGATGTTTTCCTTCACCGCCGAGCACTTGGTAAATCAGCACTTAAAATTGCACTTAACAATTTTAGTGGTGCCGGCACCGGGAATCGAACCCAGGTCACTCGCGTACTAGAAATTTAAAGCGAGCGCCTAGCCCCTGAGCTACCACGGCTCTCCTGAGTTAAACTAATTTAAACAGCTTAAATTTATGCGATCCGCTGATCAAGCTTCAAAATAATATTTGTTTGTTAGACTAGTCGTTGCAACCAGTGTCTACCCTATTTTATATTATGTTCAATATAGACCTTTCCTACTCGGTTATACATTTATTTCGAAATATTTTAAATGGGATCGAAGAAAAAGAAATTGCGTTTATAAATATTTTATTTACGAAGAAGAGCAGAGCAAATCCACATGTAGGTACTGTAATCGACTGTGGGGCATCAATACTTCAATACTAATATTATAAATGAGAAGTCACTCTCTCTGTCCGTCTGTCTGTTTGTTACCCTTTCACGGTTCAACCGTTGAACCGACCCTGACAAAATTCGGCACAGGGATAGCTTGCATCCTGAAGACGCACAAAGGATTATTTTTATCTCGGAAAATTAAAGAATTCCCACGGTACCTAAATCCACGCGGATGTGGTCGCGCTTTGCGGCTAGTTAAAGGTAAAAAGCAAATTTAAAGCCTATAAATGTCCCACTGCTCAGGCCTCCTCTCATTTCTTTAAGGGTTTTGGAGTCGGGAAGAGTCCGCCACGCTGCTCCAATTTGGTTTGGCGGGCTTCAATGTCGTCGAAATATGTTTTTTTTTTATTCTTGTGGTTGAGATGTAACACCTAATGCTACGAGTAGATCCAAGTACTGCAGTAAGTTATGGACGACAGTGTATTAAAGGTATTACAATTACTGGCTCTGCCCACAAATGTGAAAAAAAATTAAAAATATAAATATTTTTGAAAGTGAATATTTACTTAATTTTTATTTACGTTACTGAATATTGTTTTTAAATTCTGTTTTATTTAGCATTTATCAACAGGTTTCATAGCCATGCCAACTCTGCGACTAACAACTGCAAATGCAATTCACAAAACTATTATTCTTGGAATAATTTGTATTTTAAATTTTTCATTGTGTTTTAAGTTTACTTAAGTGTATAAAGCGTGTCTTTGTAGTGTATATTAGCTCTTTTAATTAAACTAATTAATAACATGTTATTAAATATGAAAAATTGAGTTATATGAGATATTTATTATTAATAAAAATAAAAATAAATTATTGCATGATCCCGATCTTAATTTTATAATGAAATTATAAAACAATGATTTTTATATAATCAAGTGATTTAATTATAAGTATAATTTCATAAGGTAAAACCAAATAAAATAAGTAAAATAAAATATATTAAAGAAATTATAACAAATAATGTATTTAAAATACAAAATGAGTTAAATTGTAATGACTTACATTAAATTCATTACATAAATTGTAGAATATCATTTTATTGGAGCATTAATTAAGGACTTTGCTGTCACAGGATTACCACTGACTTTGCTAATTAATTTGTTCCCCTGCCAAAGAACAAACAGATCACCATTTGTTTTTAAGTCAACTTGTAGTTTCTCCCAGACTTTCTTTTTAGGGTTTAGTACATCATCAGGTTCACCAACCTCATAACCTTCAACCACAATCCTTTCTCCAGGCTTACTTTCTGTTGGGGGTAACAATGGTTCTACTTGTTTTGGTTCATCAACAGATGCACATAAGACCATACCCTTGGACTCTACACCCCGCATTTTAGCTGGTTTTAGATTACACAAAACAATTACATCTCTGTTAAGCATTTCTTCTATGGGGATATAATTTACTAATCCTGATACAACCACTCTAGGTTGATCTTCTCCAAGATCAATTTTTTCCACATACAGGGAGTCTGCATCAGGGTGCCTTGAGACTTCAACAATACGTCCAACCCTTATATCTAGTTTTGCAGGAGAAATTTCATCACTGCCTGCATTAGACGGTCCTTTAGATTTTGTTGGAGGGGGATAAGCTTTTTTGGCTAATTCCTGAAGCTTAGGTTCTTTAAATATTTCCTGAATAGGTGCTAAGAGCTTATTAATTACTAGTTCCACAGAAGCTTTCAGATCCCCTGGATGAACTTCCTGCTTTGCAAATGCTTCTTCTAAATCTTCAAATTTCGAATATTGTATATTCCCACCATGTTCTTCAGCACGACTAACATTGAAAGTCTCGTCAGTCTTCATTAATGGAAAAATAACATGTTTTGTAAAAGACAGAACACCATTTTCAGTTATGTTACCAGGTTCACAAAAAGCTTTCTTTAGCTTCTTTTTAACATTACCAGGGTTGTCCAGCAAATCAATTTTACTATCTTCTTCTGAGGCAGACATTTTTCCTCCAGTAAGACCAGGAACCATGGGATTCATTAGGTGTATCCTTTTAGCATAGCCCAATTGAGGTAAGTATTTCTCAGCCAATGTAAATATTTTCCTTTGGTCAACACCACCAAATTGGGCATCAACTTTAAGATACTCCTCGTCCAAAGCTTGTAATCCAGGGTATAACAGGCCACTGAGTAGTGGATGTTCAACTTGCTTCACTACCTCTGCTCCAGCTTTTTTTGCATCATGCTCAGTTACAACAGATGTCAATCGATAAACATCTAAGGTAAATTCTTTACTTAACTGATAGTCTGTCCCCCTGACAAACTTCAGTTTCTCTAAAGGTACTCCAATAGAAGTAAGGATTGCTTTAATAGCCGCTTCATAATACTGAGTGCGAAGAGCTAAAAGCTCCCAAGGAGCTTTCATGTTATCTAGATATGCATGTAAATCTGCAAATAAGATAGTTACCTCACAGCCCGCTTTAAGAAAGTCAGCAACTTTGGACATAGGGACGAAATAAGCAACATGAGGTCGTCCCGTAGTCGCAGTGCCCCAGTAGATTTTAATATCCCGTTGTTTAAGAATTTCTACGAGCTTTTCTTCTCCTAAAACTTCTTGCAAGTTACGAATTATAAGATGTTTTTTTGCCTCTAAATCGCTCATATTTTTGTTTTTAAACCTGCAAATAGAAAGATAATGAAAAGTTATTAAAATGTCAGTAACCAGATGGTAAAAATTAAGTGGTTTTCAAATATCTCTAAGTATTTTGTAGCTTAAAAACTTCACCTGACACAGTTAAAACAGAAAAATATTCGTAATTCTTTGACCACTTAATAATGCAATGTATAGAATAATATATACATAATATACGAGAAAAAATTAACAGGTAATTAATAAGATAAACTTATTTTGTGGTTGTGGCTAACCTAACCTACAATAACCTATTCAAAAAAAGTCGCTGGTCAGACTCAACGATGATTTTATGTCACAGTGACAATTGACAACACAACACAACGACCATCGACGATATATGGTCCGTGGTAGTCAGGATAGCAGCCATCGTTTTAAAGCTGTTAAAACAATTGTATAATGCTAAACCTTGTTTAACGAAACCGCTAAACAGCTAGAATTGTAGGCCATCTAGAAAACAAACGATTGTGATTTGTATTAATTGATTTTTTTTAATAAAATTAAAGACAGAAATTGTGCTTTCTCTTTTGTCTCCACTAATCTAACAAATCAATATTAAAATGATAGATGATTGAAGCTGAAGATAACAATCATATTGACACTAAAGGTAAACTATAGTAATTATTCTGTCGATATTCTTACAATTTAAAGACTTGTTACTTTTAAGACTGCTATTCAAAAATATACCAGAATATGTAACTGGAAACTGATAGAAACCTCACCAAAAAATATTGAAAAATATATTTAAAAAAAATGTTACTACAGCAGAATTATTTATTGAAAAGTAGCTGTACTTCAAATTAATTTTTAATTTAACCACTTTTATTACTTCTTATCTTCATCTGATTTTGCTTCCTAGGTAACGTCCTTTATAAATAATGCTATTATAAAACTAAACAAAACCTGCCATTACAATTACAAATTATCCTATGATTTTTTCACTGACGTTATCATAAAGTAGATTTTTTTATTAATGGCTATCCATTCCATGGTGGTCGTTTATTAATTTCGATGAATTACGACTGTTATTCATAAATGACGTTTTCGGCGGTTTTCTCGAAAGATTAATCAGATTACTTTCAAGTAAAATTTTAACTTGTGACCAGTGTTACCAACTCAATTTTTTAAAGATAGCTAAGTGAGCAATAAAATATAGCTAGAAAATATTCTTTTGAATTTTTTGAAATAATAAATTTTGATTCTTTGAAATAATAAAGTTGATATTTTTTTTAGATATTTTAATCAGTCCAACAAATACGTACAGCTTAACTTAAAATTCGAACATTATATCGTCATCGACATCTTCATCGGCAACAAAAACCGATTCTTGTAGGCCACTAGAACCAGCTTCATCTTCTGTGTTTTGCCTGTAGGCTGTGACATTCCCAATTTTATTAAGAACTTCTTTGGGAAGTTCATAATTATGGCAACATTTTTTCATACTTCGCAATCCGAATCTGTTAAAATGGCATTTATCATGGGTACTGTACCAATCTGTTCCTCGATTTGGTTTTTGCTATTACCGTATCTGTTGCTATTGTTGTTTGCTTTGCTTTTTATATAAATAATGCTAACTCGCTTAGTTGATTATGACACAAAGTGCAAGTAAAAAAGAAAGCTAAAATTGTTGATAAAAATAGCTGAATAGCTAGATTCATTTATTTGTAGTTGATGAAGTCAATTTATAGCTAAATCTAGCTATAAAAACCCTGATGTGGCATCACTGCTTGTGACTGTCGACTTCTTAACGGTTTACAATATTCATAGACAAGAGGTCGTGGAGGAGACTTGCAAAATGTCACCAGTGTATGAGACAGAGGCGGCTACCCCATCGTCACTCCCGGCCACCCTGACCACAACAACAAAATGACAACACCTAGGCTCACCCGGCAAAAAAAAATTCTCTATGCAACACGCTCTGACTGATCTCTGATATTTTTGTTAAGGTTCTGAGATCACAATAGGTATCACATCTTTTAAATTTGGCGACATATTGTGAAACTCTTTTTGTTTCCTGTCCATAACACTGTCTGAACCAATATCGTTCCACTAAATAAGTATTCTAATTAAGAACATTAAGTTTTCTAAATTCTTTTGTACTATAATGTTTATCACTTGATTTAATCAAGGTACATCATGGGATGTCATCAGGGAAGTCTTACATCCGTTATACTTAATGCCACAAAAAAGGCAAACAAAAACTGTAATTAACTATAATTTGACGGAACACTTTATTTTAATGCTTAAACGATTGACATAATAATTTATTGAAACATACGTATCAATAAATGGAAAAATACTGATGAAACCGTTAATTTTTACCGTAAAGAATCTCACCCTTCTGAGTCATTCTCGTTGACAACGCTTGGACGACTTAGGAATATTCAGTACTAGAAACTTAATTAAAAACAAGTTACGAAATATAGAACGATCAAACTCTAAATTCCATATTACAGATATAAAAAGGCCTTACCAATTACAATAAAAATACTACACAAAAACGTTGAAACGATATTTTAGACATGATAAAATTACATTTAGCACATTATATGGGATTTAGTAAATCATAAAATATTTATGTGTGTATTTTCAGCCCATTGAGCCAATCAAAAAAGTTAAAAACGTTATAGTTGTCCAACAAAAATAATACAATTAGGACTATAATCTGTTAATGTTAATACGTTATTATTCGACGATATTTTTCTTTACTACTACTCTACCGTAGTAGTATTTGTTACAAACGCTCTAAAGATTTGTCTCCCATTTTAGGTAAAGAATTGTCGAACTATTTGACCAATGCGTTTGAATTTGAAACTCAACGCATTTACATAACAACTAAATTCAACGTTTAGTGTTGCCACCCTTACAAATGAACTAAATTAGTTATTAATATAGTATTTATTATGAGTTACTTATTTAGTATCAATAACTTTTGTCATCTTCAGTTTTTAAAAGAAAAAAACAATTTTATTTTTATTTTTTTAAACAAGTACAATATTAGAAATTCTAATATTAAGGTATTAACTAACTTAATAATCATAACTGCTAGTCAAGTTTTTCATTACGGAAACAGAAAATACAATATCATACTTTTTATGATTTAAGTAGAATGTTATTCGTATCAATAACACTTGTATCTCTTAAAAAATTGACTCATTAATAGAAAAAATATAAACACAGGTTTTAACATCAAATTTGATTTAGTATGTAAAATACATATAAGTATTGTGTATATACATACGTTTTGATAATGGTTTTTCGCTAATTATCTCGAAAATTTACACTAAGGTGAATCTTAAATGGTATTATGCCCGACGTCTGCCGCACGTCGGATGAATATTGGGACATAACCATCGGTTAGTATCTTTTAAGACGATACAGCCTAAATTAAAAATTTGCAATAATTTTACTCTTTTTCACTCGCTAGTTATATTATTCTAGCTACTTGATTGAAATTCGACAAATTAGTTTTCACGTTACTTATTGCCGTGATAAAAAAAATCATAACGGAAACGTTGCATTTGATTATTTATTTTTATTTATTTATCTAAAGAAACAGTCGCAAACTATATTTCAGTGTCAAGTAACATAGCCAGGTATACAATCTTCCAGCAGCAACACTTCGAAATAAGAACAATTTCGAGCTACAGTAAAATGATAGTTGACCTTTACTGAAGAATTGCTTGACTAGCGGAGACAAAACTTTCGAGAGTTTTTGAGAGAATTTTCGAATCGCTGTAAACTTTCACAAGCACTTGCTGCTTAATAAACTATCAATAATAAACATCAAAACTCAAAATATACACAAATCTTATAAAATTCAATAAAAACCCTACCGGAACTTTTCGAGTTGGTGCCAAAAGTCCGTTACATTTGATCCTTTTGGATTTGATTTAATTTTAACAATTATTATAATCTTGTAATGCCTTTTAACAGTAAGTTGATTTGCAATTATTTAAAATTTGTTAACATATCTTTGTTACTAAAGAATTAAACACTTTTAAATATATGCAGTAAATTATAAACGCCGTACAAAATAAATAAAAAGAAGCTGTTCCAAAGAACGACTTGAAAAAGGTTTGTATTTGTTATTTTAATCTAAATTCAAAATTGGCGCTACTTTGTAGTGAATGCTCGTTTCCTGTCAAAAACGCCATTGCGCATGACAGTCAGTGCGGCCTTGCAGACTGAAGAGCGCTGCCAACAAAGGCCGAGTCGATGGGGTTACAAAAAAATTGTTAATTTGGACTTTTAAAACCCTTTTGTTATCGTAATTATAATTTTAAATAGGTTGTGAATCTGTGATTACGTTAAGAAATGAGTGAATGATATGAATCGTGACGACTAGCAAAGAAGTCAGCTGGTCCTCAGTGCGAATAGTGAATAAGAAATGGCGGCCTTGCCAGCAGGTGTTCAGTATGGGTTATCATCTGAGTCTAGTTATAAAGAAAACAAGGAACTAGTGTTTGTGAAACTTACGGATTCAGCACTCAAAGCTATAGAAGATTTCATTAGGAATAACAGGGTAAGTCCATACGCCATATTGTTACTACCAAAACAGGCCAACAATGTCAGGCGCCATACTTATATTTCAAGTAATCAGAATGAAACTGCGAATCTGTAAATATTTTTGCGAAACGTTAATCATCCCGATAAGGTAATACATAATTTAGAACAATCCTACATCGATGTCATCGGGAGTTGATAAGTTACTTACCTTGTTACGCCACGTCAACAAGTAGAAATTTTACTCTGTATTTTTACAGAATTATATTTCATTTGGCTATTATTAGAGAGAGTTAATGTCTCTGAATCGCAAAATTTGATGTTTTGCAAGGTTTTGTTACAACGTATAATTCTTAGTCTTCTGTCAATATCAGTCTCCAATTTTGAAATAAATTGTGTAATTAGATGCATTGTTATTGAACAAAACGATCTAGGACTAGGGAATAATTTTGCGATTATAATTGAACTGATATTTATAAGGGAAGAAGAATAGTCTAGGGTTTCGAAAATCAATTAGCACCATGTATTTTTTTAATCATTAGTCTGTTTTTACTATTTGAAGACAATATGAACATTGGTTTTATCCAAGCATATAATATTTTTATTTTTACTAAGACTACACCTATTTTGACTAATATACAGAAATTGTTACAATTGTAAAAATATAAAACAAGATATCTATTGGTAAAGCTTATTTTTATAGTTCAAAGGCAATAAACCTTAATACTGGTATACTCTGTTTAAAGGTATACTTAACAATCAATTTAGAAATAAGCTAGAATTATAGACTATTTCAATGGTGAAGAAACATTAGTTATTTTTTTGTATTTAATTTACTGATAGAAAGTTACATTTATACTTATAAATATATAGAATCACTTGGATTACACTTAAACCTCACATATCACTTTTTATCTCATAATAATATTGGCAAAATTTGGTAGGTCACATTAATCATTAATGGCACATGATCTGTTCCTGACATTTACAATAAAATTACAAATATACACTTCACATGAAGATGTATAATACCACTTTTGTTAAGTAATTTCTTTATTATTTAAAAATGTTTACCATTCTCTATATATGAAGATTTGGCATATAAAAAAAAATTCTATTTTGCATACTTTCAGTATAATTTTAATTAATTCTAAAGGAAAAGACAACTCAGTAGTGAACTAAAAATTTAAAAGTTTTAAATGAGGTTCAATTAATTCAAAACTTTTAAATTTTTAGTTAATTTTTGTTTAGATGTTACATGATAAATAAAATGATTACTATGTTATAGATTCATTGGCAATTTCTTAATATACTGATAGTTTTAAATCATGTAAAACAATATGCATAGAGTTTCAATAAATACGATAAAATGCTTTACATAACAAATGTTAGTACTTCATTCACATCCCTATAATGAAGTATTTGTCAAAATTAAATAGGACATAAATATAAGAAGCCATAAATATAGCTGACTAGTTAGATCCTGTTACTTAGGCCATTATGTCTATGTACACTTTCTTACTTGATTAAAGGCTGCCTGGAAATTATAATCTTAAGTTAAGCTGTATAAAATTATTATACTGATTATGTATCTATACAATAGGTATTTGAGATATTATACTTATGGCACTACAATAAATGCTGGTACTAATACTAATATCGGTTACTCATTGTTAATTGGAAGATGTGACATTGGAAAAAATACTCATGAAGAAATCATCATGTATTTGGTGAAGTAGTCGCAAAAATTGAATAACATATTTATGCCTACAGATGTATTAATAAGTTTACCTTAGGCACTTTTTTGTAGCTTGAATTATAGTTCTATAGCTTTGGAAAATTCATTTAAAAGTTTATTTGATTAAAACTTGTATGTTGGACATTCTCCCGACCATGCTAAAACTTCCAAACAATCATTATAATAAAAATGTCATTTACAGTTATTTCTTAAACTACTTTTCAAAGGAAAGTTAAAGAGAAATTACTTAGGATTTGGTTATTGCAGGATGTTGAATATTTATTAACAACTTAGTATTAATTTTAACCTTTTGCTATAAAAGTACAATGATAAAACTTGAAAAAAGCTGCGTTTTATAAATAGCAATTGGAAGGTTTTTGATATATAAGTTAGTGATTTACTCATACACATCTGTAATATATTAATATTGTTGGAGAATTTAATCAAAATTTAAAATATCAACATCATATCAGATTTACTTGAATAGAGTAACTTTTTTTAAAAAAAAGGATGCTTATTGCACTAGAAAAATAAATTAGTTACTAATAATAATATATCTATTAACATATATCCTTTTTGAATATCTATGTAATCTATGCTCTTTATCTTGACTTTCATACTGCAAATTAGGCAAAGTGATTGGAGATGGTGAAAGTCTTATCTATTATGTCATCACTTTAAATGTGTACAGGTTACAAGCATAAGCCTGTAGTTGGTACATTTTTGATGAAACATTTGTAACATTTTTTGATATTGTTGTATATTTTTATAGTTAAATTAATCAATCTAAATTGCTATTTCAGAATAGAATAAAATAATAGAATGTTGATTTGCATATATTACTAATTGGTTTGCAAAAAATCTCTTTGTCCTAAGAGAGATCAACTAAAAGCCCAGAAGACACTTTTCCAGAAGTTGTATTCTAATTTTTACTTTATTTCTTTAAAGTAAGTGATGATCTCTTACTTATATGTAATGTCACTCGTCAAAAATACTTGCACAGTAGTAAAGATTATTTCATACATCTAAAACCAAGAATCAGCAGCTAATAATACCATGTTAAATATATAGCTGCTGTCAATCATCCCCTATTGATAAAATAGAAATATGCCTACACCAATTTAATTTCTATTTTCAACATTAAAACTTTGATTTACATTTATAAGTAGAGGTTTCCCAAATATCTCCAGACATGGTCCAATTTTCATCTTTTTATTTTTTTATACTCGTGCCATATTCTCTGATTATGAATAATTATATCATAGGGATACTAAATAATAATTAAGTCATCTTATATTGAGAAAAATGGTTTATGAACTTTAGTTACTTGATTCTGATTAAAGTTCACTTTCAACCATTTTGAATTTTTGAAGTGATCTTTGAACACAATGAGATAAAAATTTTGAGGTAGAATTTGAGTGCAGAGTTAATGTGAGGCATTTCTGTTATTCGTAATAATATTTATCGATTATTTATTAATTGTTTATATACTAAACAGAACAGAGATACTTACATAAGTTTCACTCTTTTTTTTAAACTGTACAAATATTGGTTTCGGATGAATGTAAACTTGTGACAAGTTTTACAGAAGCTGATTGCTCATCTACTGCGCCATCAAAATTTAAATTGTAATTGAAACAATATTAGAAATGGAACTGACACTTATGTAATAATTTATAACTTTGGTTAGGCAAAGTTCTATAGAAAATATTTACATGTTTTTGTAAATATTACATTTTTAAGTTACAGTAAAAAAACATTAAATTAAATAACATGAAGACGTAGTGTTATTAGTAAGTAGGTGTTGTAATGGTTGTACCATTATAAATTGTTTTTTTTATATTGTAGAATTTGCTAGTACATTTGTTGAATGATTCACATTCAACATATCACAGGTGTTCCAAAATTATTTTCCACTGCCTGTACAATTTTATTCTTAATTAAAACTGTTTTGCTATTTCTCTCCCACTGACTTCCCTAAAATGGTTAAAAAGTGTTTGTAAAAATACACTGAAAATAATACATTCTTGTTTTAAAGTTTTTTTTACTACTTACATAAGTAGTAACAATGTGATTTTGACTCAATTTGCAATTTTTTCTAATCTTATTTTGTAATTTTTTGCAATTTTTATTTTTTACATGATATTCTTAGCATGTAATGTTTGCAAAAATGTGAAGTCACAATTGTTACTAATTAGTAATAATATGACAAACATAGCTTGTAGAACGAATAAATGTTGGGGAAGAAAAGTTCTCAAGTGGCAACCTCATACCGGCAAACGCAGTGTAGATGGAGCGTCAAACTACACGGTTTTGCGGGAAGTCGATGGATGCAGGTGGCTCAGGACTGTGTTTTGTGGCAATCTATGGGGGAGGCTTATGTTCAACAGTGGACTAAAATAGGCTGAAATGATGATGGTAAACTTCAGAATAAGGCACAATGTTTTGGATGTTTTTGCTTGATTCATATCTATTACTACTACTACTAGCTACTAACCACTATTAGCTACCAGTAAAGTCAAAGTAGCAAAAAAAAACGATGAAATGAATATATATTAATAAACCTTAGTTAATTTTAAAACTATATACTAACAACAAATATTTGTCATTATCCTTTCTGGGTCTACCTACCGAAGCCAAAGTTTAGTTGTGCATGTGAAATTTATGTAGAGTCAATGTTGGGTAGACCTTCTACAGGGCAAGTCCAACTAGAGGCTGTAACTTCTCTTTTTGTATAGCTCCATCCATCTTACAACTCTGTCCATAAAATGGTATTGAGATGCTAGCTGCTAGAACTGAGAATCATAGATGTCTATTACAGCAGATTTATTGACTAAACGTGGTCTGCAATTTTTTCTCTCATTAAACTTGAACTTTGGAGACTTCTATCGGTAAAATAAAAAAAAAGTGGAAAATTATAGGATTTTGTGAAATTTATGTGGTTATGTAAGTAATTCATGCATTCGTAATTATATTTCGATTGTTCAAATTGTTTACTCGTACTTAATTTTCATGATTATTGGTCGCTGCAATTTTTTTAAGTTTAGTATGCATGATAGAAGTTCGATATGACGGTGTTGTGTCTACGCCAGATATTGTCAACCTTCTCAGTACGCGAGTGTCCTAAGTTACTTCTTTTAAATTCAATGAAAAAATTATTGAAATTATTTTCCAATTTTCAAAAAAATGTTTACAATGTCTTTAGGCAAAGATATGCCGTTGTTACAGTAAAAATGAGAAAATTTGCGAAAAGTTGCAGATATATCAACGCCATTGTTTACGCCATAGGCGGAAACTATTCATACGATTTAACTTACAAATTATAGTTTTATTACTACTAGGTTTAAATTTCATAGTACGTGAGTGACCTGCGTTCGATTCCCGGTGCCGGCACCACTAAAATTTGTTAATTGCAATTTTAAGTGCTGATTTACCACGTGCTCGGCGGTGAAGGAAAACATCGTGAGGAAACCTGCATGTCTGAAAAATAAAAAATATTTCGAAGACATGTGAAGTCCGCCAACCCGCATTGGAGCAGCGTGGCGGATTCTTCCTAGCTCCAAAACCCTCTCAGAAATGAGAGGAGGCCTGTGCTCAGCAATGGGACATTTATAGGCTGAAACTTTAGGTGGAACTGCATGGAAAGTTGGTCTACACGCCAAGTTTACAAAAACCTGTATCTTAAAAGTAATTGAAGTTAATTAAATTTTTGAAACTCGCAATTGAGAATGACAACATTTTTCATCATATCAACTCATAACAGTTACTCTAGAATGTATACATCGATTAATTAGGTTCAATCGAATTTAAATGTTAGCAAAGTATACCGGACTTCCCCACATTATATGCAAATCGCACCTACGACACGAGAAATACTACGTTTTTTGAACAAAAAAAATATTGAAAACATATTTTTCATTATATTAGTATTATATCAGTATAATTCAGTAAATGATATTATAACTGTTGTAAATCTAATCAATGTTATGCAAGGAATCACCGCATCATCCCTTCTTATCCTGTAGAGTGTCACAATATATTAAGTGTAAGTTTGTAGCTCTCATTTTGGGGGATTTTACCATAGTTGCCAAGCTTGGCAGTCGGGTTGGCAACCGCACTTAATTTATTCAGATGTTCCAGGAAGATGCTGCTTGCCCATATTCGGGTTTTAATTTTCCCTCTGTCGACTTTTACGACAACCACGGGATGAGATGGTGTGGTAGATTCTCTTACGCAGCCACCACACGGTGGCGTACCATGTATAGCAACTAAGAATTCCTTCACAATATGATATCTATTTGGGATTCAGCTTTAAACTGTAAGAATTTGTCTTGATGAGCTTTAATAATTCCTTCAATACGTTTTGAGTTCTATTCTCAAAATGGGGAAATTGTGAGACATTTTAATAGACAGACGGACAGGTTGTGATAAGTCCATATACGCATATTACTATAATGGGCAGGTTTCTACTAACATTTTACCTTTAAATTTAGAATGTCTCAGCATTGTTAAATAAATAGAATGTAATTTTCGTTAGCGAGACGATAGCAATCCTGCGACTAGGCTTGCGCTTGATTCAGTATTATTACGAGTTTATTTGTAGTAAGTTGCAACAGTTGCAAAATCGACAAAAACTGTAGAAGAACCAAGTTATCCAACAATGGAAACCCCATTTAATTTCATTGAATGGTTTCGGCGAAGAATAAAAACGCGAAAACTCATCAAGCAACTCATTCATAAGTAGCAGTAACTTTTACTAAAATCTATGTCAAGCAATAACATGCCATAACGCTCGAAGAAGGAACATAAGCAGGAATATTTTGACACAAGCATCTTCTATATGCGTGCGTGCGTAGGACGTATCGTGCAGTTTTTTTCTTAAACCCAGTACATTAAGTAAGCAAATTAGATTGGTAGATTTAACAGCTACAATGACAATGTTGAGGCGGTACTCGTTCGCCGTGGTGAAAGTATGTGCTTTGGTGTTTTATAAAAATTCGGTTGACCTCGTTATATAGCAATTATGTTGCTAATAATATCGGACTGTTCTTCTGTTTTTTCTCTATACTAAACCGGTATAAAGTATTAAGACAGTTCGCAGTTTATCATACATACTAAATATAACAGAAGTAACTTATTTGTATATCTGTAGGATTTAAATGAAATATTTTTCTTACTTAGACAATTTCCTCACGATGTTTTCTTTCACCGCTGAGCACGTGGTAAATCAGCACTTGAACTCAAGTCACTTGCGTACTACACTCGGCGTCAAAAAAATCGCACATCCGAAAAAAATAATTTAAATACTATTTTAACACAACAGGCTAATGGCAATGTTGTGGTTTGAGGGTATCATTCGAAAGGTAATTTCATTAGCTTTCAGGAATTTTAATTGAATTTTACTTTTATAACGAGACGAAAGAGAAAATAAAGAAAAAGACAGGGTATGTACAAATTTGCAAATTAATAATTTAAAAAAAAACTTAATAAACACAAAAAAAGTTCTTAAAACCTAGTGTTACCCCCCCTTGCCTTGATAACGGCTTCCATGTGATCTTTCATGGACCTTACAAGGATCGCAACAGCCTCTTGGGGTATTTGTTCCCACTCTTCAAGTACCGCATCTTGGAGCTCTTGAAGAGTGGCTGGAGCTGGATCTCGAGCTCGCACGCGCCGTTTTAGGTCATCCCAGAGATGTTCTATTGGGTTAAGGTCTGGTTTTCGTGCTGGCCAATGCATAACAGGGATATCGACCTCCTGTAAATAATCCCGTACAATAGCCGCGGTGTGGCAACGAGCATTATCATGCATTAACATGAATCCATCACCGACATAACCAGCATACGGGACCACATGTTCCTCCAGGATTTCAGTAATGTACCGACCAGCATTTAATGACCCTTGCCCACGGCCACCCCGAGTCCGGGAAACGCACACAAGTTCCGTTTTCCCGTCGATGGAAATGCCGCCCCAAAACATACACGAGCCACCCCCGTATTCGACGGATTCTTCGAAGCAGGGTTGTGTGAACTTCTCCCCCTGTCTTCTGTAGACCCTTCTACGTCTGTCATTGCAGAAGAGATAGACCCTCGTCTCATCAGAGAAGAGTACGGTCCGCCACTGTTCTAGAGTCCACTCCCAATGATTGCGAGCAAACTCTAGGCGATCTCTGCGATGCTGTGCAGTAAGTTTTGGACCTTTAGCAGGTCTATGGGCTATTAAACTCTTTTCGTGTAACCTTCTTCTTATCGTAGAAACACTCACAGATGTTCTCCGAGTTGATCGAAGCTGTTGTTGCAACTCAACAGCATTTGTTAAACGGTTTCGTAAAGATGTCGTAACGATGAAACGGTCATCTCTTTCTGATGTGCACCGTTTTCTTCCAGATCCCGGTTTTCTAACGTAACCACCAGTCTGCTGAAAACGTTGGAACACCCGTCGAACTGAAAAACGGGACAGGTTCAACTGTCGAGCAACGTCACACTGTCGCATCCCCGACTGCAATAGGGCAATCACTTGAGCGGCTTCTTCAGAGCTGGTGTCCATCTTTACTTGTTCTTACTTGGGTTACTTGTTCACGTGTGTTCACTGCAAAGTCTAAATTACGACTGGCCCATATTTCATCCAGATCGACCCTTTTATACCCTTTTTAGGTGGTGTAACTAGCGTCCTTACTAACGAGCATTTGACAGTGTTTATTTTTGACGCTCTATAATGATAAATGTTTTAATGATTTCATGATTTTTTTATTAATAATGTAAAGCTATTCAAATACCCATTTCAAACATACCAATATTTATATAAATATAATTCGTTTCTAGCCATTACAGCCATTTTTCGCGCAAACTCAGAGAGGTGCGATTTTTGTGACGCTGAGTGTAATTACATTTAGGCGAGCACCCGGCCCCTGAGCTACCACGCCTAGTCACAAATCGTCGCTTAAACGGGAACGAAATTTATATATATTCACAACAGTTTGTCACCCAAATCTTTACATTAGACGTTTCTGTGTAGCACCCCACTGCGCTCGTTACCATGAGGTTCTAAAGTTTTATGTCCTGTTATTTTAATGCCCTGAAAATCTGAACACATTGCTTAACAAATGATGTGTTACCCAGAGCATTTCTGTCTCGTCCTCCTCAGACATCAGTTCTTAAGTCTCACATGCCCAGTAATTACACATGCTCTAAGTTACCTTCACTTAGATAGGTAACTTAGAGCATGTGATAAGTTACCTTCATAGCCGTGTGGTGGCGGCTCGTTAAAACAACACTACCACTCCATCTCATCCAATGGATCTCGTAAAAGGCGAGTAAGGAATTAAACTTACACTGTGCACCCAACAGCGCATGGTGGCGATGGGCTCACCACCTATCACACCAAGTGCATTATATTGTTTTGGTAAAACGTGGATTGTGGCAGCCATCTGTTTTTGCAGTGAGTGCCCAGTCTCTGACTACCCCTTATGGGATACAGTCGTGATCTTATGTATGTATGTAAGTTACCTTCAGACCGAAACAGTAATATTTTCACGCTCTGGATACAGCGGAACATCTGGCACTGCGATGGTACATAGGTCTCCTGCCACAGAACTTCTCAAACCTTAGGCGCTTCTGCCTGACCTCGGCCTGGATTATCTATATAATTTTTCTGGCATTTACTTTCGCCCACTCGATATGCACATTTTGAGATAGGCTGGTAGTTGGCGCTCCGCACGTATTTAGATAATGAGGCGAATAAGCTAACAAGAAACTACTTAAAACCTTTTTCCTCTTGTTAGATTTCTTATGCAGTAATTCGTCTAGGCATGTGCCACCGCAGGGCCCGATATTCTGCTGTGAATGAATAATGTGCGAAAATTACTGTGTTTTTGTCTGAAGAGAGCTGAGAGCTAGTGTAATTACTAGGAATATGAAAGTTAAGAATGATATCTCAGGAGGACGGGCACAGTGTGGTGCCACACAGAAATGTTCTGGATGTCACAGCATTTGTTTTGGGCAGTATTGCACTTACCGTCAGGTGAACGTTTTGCTAGTCTCGTCACTTTCTCCTATAAAAAAACCTATTGCTAATATTGTTGAAGTGTATTTCTAATGTATGTCATGAGAAGTGATAAAAAATTAGGAAAGAAGTTAGATGATTTCGCTTCTAATCATGAAAATTTATAATGTTTATTAGACATTACCCAGCTTATTCTTCCCGGTTTCCATCAAACGGAATGTTAATACACTAGCATTTATTGCATGCAGCCAGCACGATCTTTTATTATAAATCGACCCTTGCTTTCAATGTGAGAGAGTTAAGATTAGGTTTGCCCTCTGCCGGGTACTTGCGTCGTTACGACTGATAGGATTCGGGGTCGTCGCACACACGTCCCCCCCAAGCCTTGACACCTGGCTGTCCCCAGCTAGTTACTAAGAAACAGATGTGGAACTTTAAAAATCTTTTCGGAATTAATTTAAATGTATTGGCTTAATGCTAAGCTTTATTATTTTTAGTGGCCGGGTGTGAAAGAAGTTGTGATGTTCCATTTATTTTAAATATAGCTTGAATCAGTTTATCCATACTTTATACACATAAATTAAAAAGTGTTTGTGATTGTGGTGATTTTCGTTTTTTTTAGGTTTCAAATATACTTTGTCCTGTTGTAAATTCATTTGCCTGGAAAAATCTGCCCATATTTTTTAGTTTGTCTTTCCCAAACCATTTAATTTAAATTCGGACTTCCGAGAAAAGAGCATACTCATTTCTCAAAGGCCGGCAACGCACCCGCAATTGATCTGGTGTTGTAGATGTTTATGAGCGACGGTGACCACTTACCATCAGGTGAGCCACTTCCCCCCTCTTCTATAAAAAAGTGGATAAACGATTGGATGCTGTGCAACGGGACGCGAATTCGATTCCCGCATTTATAAATATTTGTATGCCCTACCGATAGTCGGCGTCTGAGTGTTTGTGAATATGCGATTCCCGCAGTCACAATAAAGAAGAAATTTTACTGTGGGGTAACGTATTTGTATAAGATGAATTTAAACCGATACTGGACTAAAAAAATCAACTAAAGTCCTTGTTTCAGGATTGAGTTTTATACTTTTGGTGTAATATGAATTCTAAATTCTACTCGTAATTAAGACTTGATTTCTTTATGTAAGGTCACAAATTCTTCATTTCATCATATTATTGCGACCTTATGTTTTTGACAACTACATTGGATACACGCGCAGAAACCGTATATAACAGCGTACCAAATTATAGCGTGTGTAGCAGTTAATAGTTATTTATTTATTTTTTATGATGCAATCACTAATGAGTTATAATTTAAAATGTAGTATAATATATAACGCTGTATGAGGACGGCGTAAGAAAATCTACGACATAGTATCATCTCGTGGGTGTCGTAAGATTCGACAACGAGAAATACATAAAAAAGAATCACTCCTCTTTCCCATTGGGGTAGGCAGAGACCACGTCTTTTCACTTGCTACGATTCTGACACACATCTTTTGCTTCGATCATGAGCTCTGATACAAGCTCGTCGATTGCTGGGTACTTTTGTCGTGGCCATTCCTTCTTTTCTCTTTGATCCGACTTTGATCTGATCGTGATACGTTCGCCTACCGGCTTGCCCGTTCACAGTCGCCACATTAATCTGTTTCACTCGTTCTCTACGTGTCCAAACCATCTAAGCATGCTTTCCTGTATCTTTGTGACTACATCTTCCACATCAGCGCACTGTTCCTCACTTCGAGCAGTGCCTGGAAAAACTCATTTAACCGACGGGTGGCGGAAAAACAATCTTGAGAAATGTCATCCAAAAAAAGATCTATGACCGGTAGCACCGTCGAAGGTGCGAGGCGCCTGGTACTGAAATCCGTCTGCCAAGCGCGGTGATTACGTGGACTATTAACGGGTGATAGGGATCGGGATGATGATATAATGTGTTATATATTTTATTTGTCTTATAAATTGTGTAAAAACTTTAAATTGTGGCGGATCGGCCACTATTTGATGCCGGCAACATTTTCGTCCAAACCTCGTTGGTAATTTTGTATTTCGTATCATATGTTTCCATTTTGTTTTATGAAATTGTGTAGTGTTCTTTCCGTTTAAATTTTCCAATAGAATCGATTCTGCCCTGGATTTGATGTAGCTATTTATTGTAGCGATTTAGATGTTTAAGAAACTGTGCCTTGTTATGTATTTACTATTACCTCTAGTTATCTCTGGTGGTTGGGTTCCTATGCAGGAATCCGTCTACAGAGTTACCACCCCAGGGCCAGTTATTCTGCCGTGAAGCAGTAATGTAAAACATTACTGTGTTTCGCTTTGAAGGGCACTGAGAGCTAGCTTAATCACTGGGTATATGAGACTTAAGAACTGATGTCTCAGGGTGACAGGCGCAGTGTGGTGTCACAGAAAATTGTTCTGAGGTTGCACTTACCATCAAGTGAACGTTGTGCTCGTTCCGTCAATTTATCAAATTAAAAAAACAAACGAACTTGACCAGTTTTATATAGTGAGAAACAATCTCCCGATTTTCATTTGTCAGCTATCGTGCTCAACGCAGAACAATGAACACAGTATTATGATAAGGGCTAAAAAAACGGGTAAAAAGTGCTTCTCTAAAAAGTGGTAGGATTCTTATGCAGGATTCAGTCTAGGTAGGTATCACCGCAAGGCCAGTTATTCTGTGTGCAAACATTACTGGGTTTCGGTTTGAACGGCACTGAGAGCTTGTATAATCACTGAGCATATGAGACTTGAGAACTGATGACTCAGGGTGATGGGTGCAGTTAGGCATTTGTTATGGGCAGACGTTGCACTTACCATCAGGTGAACGTTTTGCTCGTTTCGCCACTTTATCCTTACATACAGTCACGCCTATTTTCCATATGAGGCGTAGACAGAGGCCAAACACTTAGCCCACTTTTCGCCCTCGCGGAAAAAGGGATCAAAAAATTCTACTCCCCATTACGTTCCCACGAGCAGTATAGTGAGAGCATTGCATATTCTGGTATTATTTTGCACTAATAAAAGCTCTCCGTACAATACCTTAGTCGCCTTTTACGACACCTCGGTAGGAAAGTGGTAGGGGCTATTCTACTCTGTCGGACACCCACCGGCTAGTCACTTTATCTAATAAACAAAATTACAACGAAACGCTCCTGAGCAAGTTACATCCAAAACCGTGCAAACGGCAAAACGTTAACTATTCTTTGACCAGAACGTGAACACTGTTTCCACTTCAATACATATTACAATATTGCAGGCAGTTCTAAAATTGATTACTGATATACATTATGCATACGATATACTTAAACTTTCAAGTGTAAGAAAAATTTACGTAAGTAGAACGAATCTATATATTTTTTGATTTTTAATTTGCATTAGTATTATCTAAAATACCTTAAAAAAATAAAGTCGGAGCATGACCCTATCTTTCGTATGGTAAATGACAAGAACCCGAGACCTAATTACTGGTAACGAGTCATTCCATACTATTCCTCAAGGGCAGGTGTTCCCAAACTTTTTCTGCATCACTTCGCGAACTCGGAATTTTTTACGGAACATTTAGTTATCACTCGTCATATGATATAAAGTAGAAGATCCTTAAATGTGTACCAGTCTATTTACTTTACAAATGATCGCGGAACACTTATTCAGATCGACTTCAGATCGATATTCTTTTGTTCCGCGGAACATAGTAGTAGATAACGGCGCTCCTCCGTCTCAATCACACATAAAAATATGAGTGCTTAAATCTTAACTATAATTTGTATTTCTGTATGCTTCTAACAAAATATGTACGACTCCAATGAGCGCCTGCCTATACCAGTTATCGCCTCTTAAATTCGTTATTTGTTTAAAAGAGTATAATCCCAGATTTCACTGAAGTATTTTTGAGTCATTTTTTTGTACAATAAATCGATGTAATCGAAGTCAACTTCTGATAATATCCTTGCGGTTTGACCTTGCTTTTTAAAACTAGTTTGGCATTTACTATGAATCTAAATTGTATAGTAATTTCAATACACGTTTTATCGCACTAAGGGTTCTATAAATTCGATTTAATTTAAATTTTAGCGATTTCTTTCATGGTTTGCTTTATTTTGCAATACGTATGTATATATTATTGAATGTCTTGTTTTAAATTTCGTCATGGAGCGCGCTTCGGTTGCCTAAGAGATTATTCTTTGTAAATTTGCAACGTTTTTTGGACTAAGATAAGAAAAAGCTAATACCTGCGAAGTTTCTTTCGCCTATTTCTTTTCCGTCAGCCGGACCTCCTTAATTTAAGTTTGTCAAATGAAATTTATATTTTTACGTTGAATAATGACGAATTATTATTTCGTTACAGCGTCGATTAACGCATTAGAGTCGGTAATAGCACATAGAAGCAAAAAAAGTATGGCATCAAATACTGTTATAATTGTTCCGGGTTGTCCCCACTTTGTATGTAGCCTTCGTGGCAACTCTTTAAATTTTACAATCGCACCGCCTGTTAAGTAAGTAACTAAAGCAATTTTTAAGTTTACATCATCGCCAACGCCGGCCAGCCTAGTTATGTTTCTCGCGTCCGACTATCGCCGGTTGTGCAACGCCACGACTCGCCGACACTTGCTTATTGTGGCCAACTCTACTTGTTGACCAACTATACTACATAGTTTCATAAGGCTATGCCTTTTGATTAGCTGTTTATATATCCTTGGTTATTTTGCGGCTGTGGCTATACATAAGTTTATTAGAAATAATTCAAAAAAGTTATTATCTAGATACCCACATTCAACATTTATGCATATTAATGAGATCATCGAGTTTTCAATTGCGCTCACGTAGGTTTCAAAGGTTAATATGTTTCGTATCGAGTACGTTCATACAATACAAGTCGCAATTAAGTTACTGGAACCACTATTCTCAACTATCTTTAGTAAATTGAAGCGCTATGATTTAGGGTATGGACTGAGGAACATGACGTCGCAAGATCGAATCCGGGATTCGACTAATTACGTGAACCATCTTCTAGTAGAAGCTTTTAAGCTTAGTTGGTGAGGTTGACAGGAATATTAGTAATATTAATAGCATAGCAAATGAATAATACTAACATTGCATTCTTTTTAAAATAGTAATTTGAAACATGCAATACTTTATCAAATAAAATAACAGTATAAAAGTGCCACTGCTGAGCACAGGCCTCCAAATTGTATAGCCTTATATATAATAATAATAATCTTCTTAGGCCCATAGGTGTCCGGCATAGTAAAATAGCACCTACCTCTTTACTACCGAGGTGTCGTAAGAGGTGACTAAGATATTGTACGGACAGCCTTTATTCGTGCAGAATAATATCAGAATTTGCAATGCTGTTACTATACTGCGCGTGTAAACGCAATGGGGAGTAAGAATTTTTTTTTACTATTACCAAAATGGCAGCGACGTGTTTCGCCACCCGTCATGTCCCGTTTCTCACGAGGGCGAAAAGTGGGCTGCATGTGTGGCCTCTGTCTACCCCTGTTTATAATGGAAAAAGGCGTGACTATATGTATGTATGTATCTTCTTAGTTGCTACTGTATGGATTTTCTTTGCGGAAACTAATAACGAAGGTTTACTTTTTTTACCCTTGAGGAGCTGCGCCAGCGGCTCACGTTACCTTTAAAATCCTTCAGTTCGAAATCCTTATAGATACTTTACAATGAAACAAAGATTAAGATTGCCTAAGTATTTCATCTCAATAACTGTTGTAGTATCCAAGTAATTTATGAACAGATAGACAGGCAGACAGATGATGCAACGATCATCGTTTGTATTTATTTCAAAACATTGCTTAATTTAGTTTCACGATAACATGCAACTTATTACATTTTTTTCTTTTGTTACAGGACAAATTGGCAAAACCTAAAATACAGTTCCTACCCGGAAATGAAGGGGTGAGTATTTTCACTTAACTTTTCTGTATTTCACAGGCAAAACTTTTAAGAAACGAAAAAACATTCTAACTGCTCATTCAGTTTAAAATACAGATTGGTCAACTCTCTTTCACTGTAATTACACGTGATGCATGCCGTAGAGACGTATGCCTATAATTTATTTATTATAGAACCACGTACAAAACTTAATTGTTACGCAACCCTATCGCTTCCAAGATACTAAGAAAGTGATATTGGGAAACTTAATTGCTATGAACGAGGATATTTAACATTTCATACATGTTTGTCTGTGTCTAACAATGATTGACATTTTGATATTCAAGTCGCCTCGATAGCCGATGGTGTAACACTTTGCTATTGAACGATGAACACATTTAAATCATTAGATTTGTATATACAAAAAGTGACGGTAGGATTATGGGTATATTACCTCGATCAGTACCATGATTGCTATCCCTTTCAAATTAATATCTTATCTTCCACATTTTTAACAAGCGATTGATTTAAATGTAATTACATAATTAGTGTTTTTTACAACTTTGTCGTTTATTTTATCGTAAATTGTGTTATTTAACTTTTTCTTAATCCTTGAAATCCTTTCGTCGAAAAGACTTAGCAAGTGTAACGAAAATTCAAGCAGCTTCGTAGTTTAAGATCGAGCAGGCGGCGGAACACGGGCCTTGACTCGCCTCGAACGTTTGCGGCACTCGATACGCTTGCGAAATTATTTGATGACCCACTTAGCCGATTTCGTTTTGCTTGGCGTTTCACTATACATTTTTTTTACCCTATTTCGAAAAGTCATTGCGTGCACTCGCCTGGTACCTACAGCGTTGACGTCCTGTGATTCTGACTCACCGTTTGTTGGCTACCAAGTAAATTTTCTTTCTATGTTGAAAGTTTTATGAAATCACATCGTTTATGATTATTTACTTTCATAAAATTGACTTTGACTTTGACCAACACCGCAACCTTCCTTATAATCGTTTAGACTTTCTATCAATCGGAAGTTAAGGCTAAATTAATGACTCTTTGTTTGTGCTTGCATCGTAATGCAATTGGCATTACCATATATTCCGCACCGATGAGAGCTTGTGGTAGTAACTGAGAGATGTCATGAAATAATTTATTATATATTTTGTCGAAGTTGACTTAACAAACTTCGTTTTATCAAATTATATTACTATTATCAATGTATTTAGTTACGCAAATCATAATTATTTTCAAACGATCGAGTTAAATTTGCACGTAATTTTAAAAGTCGTTATATGGATTCGAGTAAATGTAATTTTGTTTACAAGGCGATTATCCGCAGCGATCTCAGCGCCCGACAGGCGGCGCCTTCGACCGGTTTGCTCGTAGCCACCTCGCGACTTGGTGCCGGTTTGACGTGATCTCTTCTCGCGTTGCGAGCCACGAGCCGCGAGCCGCTTGCCTGTGTCGTACACAAATGACCCCGACAATATCCTCTAACTTTAAAGTGTCAAATGTTTATTTGTCACGCTCTCGATTCGTGTTAATCGTAACACGTATTAAATCTTTGATTCAATGCCGTAAAACCAATATGAGAATAATAAAAAATTAAACATATCGGAAGAGATTTTCTTTGGAACACTTGAGGGCATCGTAATATCATTCTTCGAATATCTCGCTATCGGCGTGTCGAGTCCGGAGCCGCTGGCATATATCCAACATGCATATAATAACTACAATTCAATGAGTCGCAGACCAGAATAGTAAACAAGATAAAGTGGACGATGTAAAAATAGCAACCGTTCCAGCCGGTAGCTGGCGTACTATTGCACCTCCCAGGTGCGAAGGCCGTTGTCCCCTTACACTATTTCATTTGTCCACGTAATTTCTTTTGTTGCCGCACTAACGGTGTTTCCAGGTAGTCGATAACGTGTAGCGCAGTAATGACAAAGATTTTAATATACTCTTGGTATTTTATAAATGTTCTGAAAAAAAATCGTTTTTTTTTTTAAAAAAAAAACATGTCAGTAATTTAACGTGTACTTCGTAAAGTAAAATATAAATAATTCATCTCCAAATGGCTAGCCATGTCGAAAAGATATTCCTCATGCAATTAAGCTTGACCGATCTTATCATTGCAATGATTCGTATCTGTATGAAAAGGTGATATAAAAGTAATTTTACACGTTTATTTTGTTGTAACTCTTGCATTAATGCATTATTTTATATAATAATGCCCCACAGTAGGATTTCTCCTGTGTCGTGGGTGCGTTTCACATCCACAAACACCCAGACCCGGAACAACTATCTGTAGGTCATACAAATATTTGACCCGTGCGGGAATCGAACCCGCGACCTGCGGCGCAGAAGTCAAGCGCTTAACCACTGCGCCAACCGAGCCGTGCTTTACCAGTGTCCCGTATGTAAGATTTTTTTTGGTCTTTGTTACTAAATTGTTTGTCATTTAAATTTAGATTTAAAAAAAATGAGAACGATGGATTCGTCTGCAGTTTCCCCTTAATGCTATAAAAATAATATGTCAGTCGAAACTGATTTTACTTATACACATTCATATGTGAAATCTGCACTGATTTAGTAATCCGGGGAAATTTAGAATCGTTCTCAGGGCACATGCTTTCGTAGGATCTCGCACGTGCTGACATAAGCATAAAGAAGTAATAAAAATAACCCAAAAAAAAAGAATACCTGCGTAGTTTCTTTTGTCCGTTTGTTCCGTGATAACAGGAACCCCATTAAGAAACGGTGGTAGTTTGTAAAAAACAACGTCGGTTGAATAACGAAATTTAAACTTTCTTACATCAAAGAATAAATATATTTAATAACTATAACATACGTATCTGTTTGGAATCCGCCAGAAAACTATCTTGCGAATTAATAATATTAATATAGTATCACGACGCGCCACTACTGTACCGACAAAGATATTGCTGTCATCTTGATTGTTTTATTTTTTATTCATCAAACGTACATTAGCGTCCCACTATTGTGCAACGGCCTCTCATTTTTGGGAGGTTTTCAAGCCGGCCCCAAGTGGATTGGTGAACTTGACATATCAAATTTAATTTCTCAGAAAAGCTAGCTTCCACCAAAAGTTTACGATCACGAGTGATAAACCATCACTAAATATTGCAACTTACAATTTTAGCAGTAGAGCGCCACCGGGGACTACCTGTTCGGGTTGCCCCCGATGAAATTTAAGACGAGCGTCCTCGGGAGATACCCGGGCTCCTAAATGGAATAATTCATAATAGTCTATTACTCTAAGGTGACTGAAGGTCAACGACGCGAACCAAAGGCACGTGACCGCACGCCGTTTTCATAATTATCACTGATTAAGATAAATGTGCGTTACTGGTGCCATTACAAAAACACCACATACTCGTACATACGCAGAGCAATAGCAATATAATAAAGTAAAATAAATATTCAACAATATTTGTGTTCTAAAAATAATGCTAATCAAATTTACACAGCCTCTTAACGGTCGATAAGATCGTGCGCCAATATAAGTATATCCGTCAATCGGCGAAATGTATCCGATATCGGTAAGAACATAGATACGGAAATGATGATGTCCTCCGGGCCGATTTTCAGCCACGGCGACAACTGCCGTGTTGTGTTTTTGTAACAAATTTTGGCTCTGGTTGGGATACCAATCCAGGGCCCGCGGCGTAGAAGTCAGGTCACTCTAATCACTAGGCCACGCGATATGATACTTGTAAATGCAAATGTTCAAGCTTGAACGAACGAGGTAAACGTGGACATATAGGTAACTTACAATATTGCAATTAGATATTCATATTCATTCAGACTGATTTGCTGCGTACCAGAATCAACCATATCATCTCATTACTGTCTTAAAAATTTACAAAGGGAAATGCCTAAAAAAATCTTATGACATCTGGATAGATGGCGGAATAGCTGCACGGTTATGCCTTATATTAAGCAGTAGTGTGGAAACAGTACTGTATTTCAGTCTGAGGGCACTGAGGGCTAGTGTAATCACTGGGCCTATGTGACTAAAGAACTGACGTCTCAGGGTGAAGAGCGCAGTGTAGTCCCACACATTTCTAGGTGACAGAGCATTTGTTATGGGCAGACGTTGAACTTACCAGCTGAACGTTTTCTCGTCTCGTCACCTTTTCATATAAAAACAAATGGATAGGCAGCAGCGTGAAAGAGCTCGCATGCCAAGCGTGACGATTATACTGCGAATCCCAACCTGGTAGAGGCTTATATCCTTCAGTGGACTCTTTAGAGGTTGATGACCATGTGCCTTAGAATACGGCAGGCAGATTGTAATTTCACTTATCAATACAGCTGCACATAATAAAATGCATTTAGCGATTTGTCAATGTTAATCACCTGACACTTATTGTTTCGTATCAACAAATATCATCTTCATATAATGCAGTGTGTTGAAATCGGGGCACAATGTAGGTATTATATCGTAGGTACACTAATGCAAGTTGAATACAATTTGATCCGGTCGGGTCGATGTCCTCCCGGTCGCTTTATTTATTTACACCATCGCTTGCGGGCCCGTTACTGCAAGCCTTGAGAACAGGATTCGTTGCATTGTACATATGGAAACTTATTTCGTCGCTCTTACGGATTGCTTATTATGTCTTACTGTGAAATTATATAAAACTAGCGACCCGCCCCGGCTTTGCACGGATGTTATTTATGAAGAAAGTGCGCCTAGGGAAAAAATATTAAGTATGTTTATTTTATAACATGTGTTTGTCTCCAGAACTGTCAAACTGAACATCACTATGTTTTTATTGAGATTTGAATACAAAAATTCAATCCAAATTTCCGACTTTCCGGTGCATTCTCCAAAAATGTTCTATCATACAAACTTTGTCCTAGCAATTACGAACACACAACAAAAAAAAAATCAGCCCAATCGGTTGAGTCGTTCTCAAATGATGATCTTTCATCATCATCATCATCATATTTATATATAATATTTTAGTAATTTGGATAACTTAAATTTACATCCTTCAATTGACACGTCATCACCGAGCTTCCGTATCAGTTTTTCCAAAAGTAACAACAAAGGCTTGAATATTCGGAGAAATCTCCGACTATCGTTTCTACTAAAGTAAATAACTAGAGAACTAGACACACATATAGAAGCATATTGTATGTAAAAGAATAAATTTATAACGCTTGCGCAATTAAGTTGGGTTCTCTAGTTGCAACCCCAAGTGTCCATTTACTTTGTGTTTATGACTTTTTGATTATTAAAAAATAACTAACGTCTATAGTAGCAGGCTTTTGAAATTGACAATCGGTACCGACGTTTACATAGAACAAAGGTTGCTTACTAACCTTTATCAGAGCATTTCAAGCTTCACCACGTGATCAAACAATAGTGTTTACAATTACTACAAGGACTACTCGTTATACCTATGTCCTGTGTCCGCAGCGACTTTTTATGCCTAGCAGGTCATAACCAGTACATTTTAACGTCTCTTTGAATTTAAATGTTTCCTAAACTCGTAATGAAACTCCTCGTTTACGTTGGCCTTTGCATTTCACGTTGCTTATTTTTTAATTTTAGATAGGAGTGACAAACGTATAGGTACATAGTTTACGTGATGGCAAGAGGTCATTGTGAACCTCAGACGACAATCTCAATCCGCAATAAAGAATAAGAATGTAGGGTCGTTTTCACACCTGATGACTTCCATCAAATGCCCTTTTGCCATTATTAACACTCCGGTCTTCTTCACTCTCCATACGGAACATAGCTTTATTCTGCTATTCTATTTTACGCTAGCGTTGTGTGGACGTGATCCTACACAAATTGAGCCCACCCATTTGTCAGCTGCAGCATTGTCTATCAAATAAAGACATATCTCTCTTAAATTTTTAGATTATTTGCAAATCGAACTTTTCGATAAGTAGTCGTAAATTTTTTAATTAATATCAGTTCTATTCATGTGTAACCAATTTTTTTATTCTTAATATCACAAAAAGGTGTCTTCTTTTGTTTATTTCGCTATAAATAATTTTTAATTAAAGTTTATGTTTGCTGATATGATATCAGGCCTGGAACCACAAAAAGCGTCCGGGCTGAGGGCGCAGAGAGCTCAGTGGAAACGATCTGATTTCCTTGTGGTAATTGCCGAGGTATGCGGACGGCGTGTCGTCTTATTGGGACTGCGAGACGGCCGTACGTGCGCTATTCACTTTCACTTTACCACGCAGTAGCTGTTGGCCCCGACTGCGAGCTCATTTTGAATTACTCCATACTCCATTCATTGTTGCCGTAAAGATCTGCCTGATCTAAAGTAAAAGAATATTGTTACCAATTTTACCTACTATCATGTAATTCAGATCGTACGTCAACCGAACTGCAAATGTGTCAAAGATCGTTGTATTTTAGATTAGATGTCATATCAATGATTAAAAGTCAAATTTGCACAACCTACTTCATCTCTTGTCTGTCTAATTCTGTTATAGACAGTAAAAACATTTCTAATTTTAAATTGTATTTAATCTGAAAACGTACTACGCCAGAGGAATGAGAAGGGCGTCATGTAACCAATGATATTTGCAAATGTGATATTCTGGTATTGATTGCAATCAATTTTGTGAATAGGTAGTTGATTATCTTTAAACAGATGCGTCCATGGCATAGTGTAAAAAATATTTTAATTACCAACAGATTAAACTACTCAATGGCTACTTTAGGTTGTATAGAGTATGTATGTAGTTTGCTATTTTAATATGAGTTACATTTATATTTAAAATAGCTTTATGAGCAACCGATGTTGTTCCGCTTAAACAATTTAGATGGATGACCTTAGATTCAAAGTCAGTCGACCTTAAAGGACAATAGCGTTTCTACTAACAATTTAGCAACTGTTTTGATATTTATTTTTATTTAAATTATTATTTCAAATATCAGATTTATAGTTTAAATAACATCAATTAGTTAAAGTTACGACTTATGGCAGCCAGTACTTTGTATGTAGGTTGTTTACAATTAAGTATTTTCCTTGACATTAATCATATTGTGAATTAAAATGTCTAACCGCGTTACTGATTTTATTAATGCGACACCTGTGCGATGGAGCTTGCCTTTGTTTACTGAAATGAAAATACTAATTATTTTATTCGCATATTGCAACTAAATTATATTTTAAATAAACAAAGAAATGCAACCTTTATCGGATTTGTGTTTATTTTTAATGATAACTTATTATTCATAGTTATTTTTGCCAAAAGTAAGTAGCTTCTTTTCTATTAAAGGGAAAGTTGTCGGGCATACTGGCGACGTGTATACTTAACACCGCTTTCAGTGGCCGCCAAAAGAAAATCTAATTATTACCAAATATTTGTTTACTGGTGGTAGAATTCCCATGCAGGAATCCGTCTAGGTAGGTTAGTTTTTCTGCCGTGAAGCAATAGTGTGGAAACTACTATTGTGTTTCGGTTGGATTGGCACTTAGAGCTAGTGTAATTATTGGGCATATGAAACTTAAGAACTAATGTCTCAGGAGGACGGGTGCAGTGTGTAAACATTACTGTGGGTCGGTTTGAATGTCACAGAGCTAGCGTAATCATGTGCCCATGAGACTTTAGAACTGATGCCTCGTGGTTGACTTATGGGTGACGCGCAATGTGGTACACAGAAATGTTCTGGGTGACGCAGCATTTGTTATGGGCTGACGGTGCACTTACGAATAGGTAAACGTTTTAGCTCGTCTCGTCACTTACTCCTATAAAAAAAAATCTAATTTCCAGGAACCTTGAATATAAACGAAGTTTTTAACAATAGAACAACAAACTTATTTTCGTTAGTTAATAGGCATTACTTTGAGGAAATCCTTCACAACACCGAAAAGCACAACCCGGTTTCGTGGGATGGCGGGTGGTTCTCTTCAACAAGTATTTATTATTGTATATCGTATGTATGTTAGTACAATATGTTAATTACAAATAGATGGATGAAATATTAGGAATTTCGGGACTACTGGAAAAAAAATCTCCCCAACATCACCGATGTATCCGTTTTTTTTAAGTATTGATCTAAACATTTTATATTTAGCAGACGCGATTTGTTTCTTTTATTCTGCAACTACTGTCGGTTTGACGAAAAATTTCTTTATAATCTAAAATTTAATTCTCCTAGTAAATGCTATATTGTAAAATCGCAACTATAATTTTAAATAATGATTTAACACTTTCTAATAAAAATAATATCGTAATATGATCCACGCGGTACAGAATTATCGCTGAACATACACAAAAAAAAGATTGCGACGTATTGTGAACCACCTTTTCATGAAGTTGGTTAGAAGATGTATGTTTTGACGGAGCAATAACACCAAATTTGTGTATATACGAGTATAACGTTCTTCGTACATCGTTCATTTCGATTTTTTTGTAATTATATTAAATAGTTGCCTTCCATCGGTTTTACGTGATTATAATTGCTCAATAGCGTATTAAATACTAAAATGATAACACATTCATTACAAAATGTGAGCACGTACGTGAGTTCGTTTTTACCCGAGAAAACTTTATTACTAGCAACGTATCCGGTTTATTGTTTCACTTACACTAAAACATTTGGACTCAATTTCGATTCGCAACATTGTGCTGGATGGATTTATTAATATATTTTAGTAAGTAATATGTTATTTATTAGAATAATATAAATAATATATATCATTTAAATATTAATTGCCATTCGCAGGCAATTCCGATTTTTTAATAGCTTATAAATAGTATAATATACGTCTTTTTCCTGGACACATCACTCCGCTCACGAATTTTTTGGGTATACTTTTTTTATATTCTTTCAATAACGATTCTCATACTTGCACTGTATAAGAATTTATATTTTCCGATAGTTTTCCGAGATAGTAGAACAGCGCCTACCACTTTCCTACCGAGATGTCGTAAGAGGCGACTAGGTATCGTACAGACAGCTTTTATTTGTGAACAATCATACCATAATATGCAATACTGTCATTATACTGCTCGTGCAATGGGGTGTTAGAACTTTTTTACTCGTAAAAAAAATGGCGGCGACGTGGTTTGTGCCACTCGTCATGTCTCGTTTCCCGCGATGGCGAAAAGTGGTCTATATGAGTGGCCTCTGTTCGTATCTATGTTTACCACCGCATTGCTAATATGAAACTAAAAAGATTATATTACAGTCGGGTTAGTGAAATACGAAAGTGAACATATTTGCCATTGAGCTACTATAGCTCGCTCGTATTAAAAAGCTTGGTACTCGTATATTATTTTAACGTAGTGTGTGTCGTCACACGATTTAAAGTAGAAAGGGGTATGAAATATTATTAAGCGTCGTGGCTAAGTGAATGCTTCTAATCTATGGGTCGCGAGTTCGATTTGCGCAAGGTAAGTAATATTTGTATGGCTTACAGGTGAATTTTCAGTGCTTATGCAATAATGTGCATGAGGAATCCTAGTGTGCGGCATTATGTTTCTAAAGTATAGTCTTTGAATTGTTTAGACAATAAATCGGAAAGCGTATCATGTTCTTTCGATAAAAGTACTGTCACCGGACTCACGTTACATGAAAAATACTAGTGTCAAATTGCTTCGTATATGATACACGATGATATGACGTCTTTCCTATAAAATGTATTTGCCGGTGTATTTATTACGAGAAACAATATGTCGATGCAGCTACATTGCTATCGCTACCCAGTTTCTTAGATAATATATCTCTCACTTATTGTGTGTAGTTCGCGCTTACGATAATAACTTTGCTTTTGATTTGACGCCGTGACTCAGTGATTAGCGTACGTACTGACCTGGGTTCGAAATCCAGCCGCTGCCAATATTTAGGTAAAAATCAAAAACGAATTTAGATAGTTGTACCAGTAGGATCTCTTCTGTACCGTGGGTGCATTTTACAGACATACATTTCACAACCAGACCAAAAAACCAACAATTTCTGTTTTGCACAAATGTTGGATCCGGCTGGGATTCGAGTCCATGACCCGCGGCGTAGAAGTCAGGTACACTAACCGCTAGGCCATGCGGTCGTTTGATGGTTTATATGTGACTATTCTTGCAATGTTAACGACGGATATGGGAAGGTGAAAACGAGCGGGCGTGTTTGCTCTAACATTTAACGGCACTGTAATATTTCCTGCGCAGATGACAACTTCTTGTTGTTAACTAGAACATATCACCGTGGTTGATATGGTAAATTTGTTACCAGAACATGATGAAATTATAGAAGCTCGGATTTTTGCATTGCCTAATTTTGCTAAACTAGGTATATCGTAAACCAGGGCGTTGTCAGGTGGGTGCGGCGCCGCGATTTGTCGAAGATTGTTCCACTTAAATACATACCAGTCTTTGCCCTCCTGAACTCATTTGTTACGAGGTGACAATATTATTTTTAAAGTCCGCCATTTACTAATAATGAATGAAAATATCGAAATTTGAAAATTGAACTTTGATAATCTGCATGAATACGTAGATTTTGCAAATTGGTGGCAATTTGAAACTCGTTTCGTACATGAACATGACGTAAGAAAATTTTTGTTGAAATATTTTTTATGACTTTCTTTGCGGACACCGCAATCTACGAAAGTTACAATAGATATCGGTTTGAAATAACCAAAAAAAAAATCCTCATCCTGCACTGCTGTTTACAATTAGTTCACGATTTCAAGCGTGTTCGTTGGAAAGGGCCCGTTACACAATCGTCAGGTAACTCTTAACGAAGAATTAAAAATGGCGGCTTGACAGTTTCTCTAAAGAACATCTGTCAAACTAGCATATTTATATTAGAAATAAGAGTTATACGACGTTTGTGAAACCAACCCTAACTGTTAAAGAAAAATTTAGTGCGACCTACTGATTTGTGAAATTTATATGACATTGACGTAAGTTAAACACAACAATTATCGTATAAAAACTTATATAATACGTTTTGTAAAACGGACTAAAAGTATAAAGTAAACAAACAGACAGACAGACAAGAAGGCTAGGTAATAATGAGTTGTCATCCAGATCTAAGCTATGTTTAAAGTCTCTGGCTCCTCGGGAAATTAGTTTAATATCAATTACTAAATTTGACTCTAACAGACATACACGAAAGCGTGTTAATGAAAACGTTACATCCTACAAAAATGTAAAGGCGTTAGGAAGTTTTGTGCTACATCGATACCTCATATTTTGACCGAAGACCAAAAGCGTGGATCGGTTAGCATAATGTTACATCGTCACCGATGGTGAAAGCTGGATATACTGTTAGGATTAGGCGTACTAAATGACGAAAGGACTAAATTCTGTTTAAAAGGTTTCTATAGTTAGTCGAACGGATTGTTTTAAATAATAATAGTATATGTTATTTAATACATATGTTATTAATAGTAACCCATTTAATATTAGTTAATAACCCATTTAAAGTTTAGAAGTGAAAATATTTTGCAAACCAGATAATTGTAGTAATTATATTACTTAATCATTACAAGAACATTATTAACTTCCTAAAATAATATAGTTGAGATATGATTAAAGTTGATAATCAACTTTATCTAGTTATTACGTAAAGAGTGAAATAAAACAAATGGTGTTTTATTTACATTTTTTAAATTTCAATAAATATGTAAGAAAAAAGAATAAAAGTAAACATTGTGTGTTTGGAAGAGAAATATAGAATGAAATAGCTAAATGTTGTCCAAGCAAGAATATTGTTTTTAGTAAGTATGATAAATGATAAAGACAACACACAACAGTGTGGCTAACGGTCTTTGATTTGAATCTTACAATTAACGTAACCTTTTTTTTACAGTTGTTAACAATGACACGTGTATAAGACAGTGATATCGTACACTATATCTCAAAGAAAATACGAGTAGTATATCCATACTATTATTACTTACATACAATCACGCCTTGGTAGGCAGAGACCACATCCATAGCCCATTTTTTTTGCCCACGCAGGAAACGGGACTTGTCGGGTGGCCAACCACGTCGCCGCCATTTTGGTAAGAGAAGAAATTCTTGCTCCCCATTGCAAGCACACGGCAACCACGATTGCTTGGCGGAGAGGAAGAGAAAATTATAGAGAAAATAAAGATTAGTCGGGAAATAGACTTTGAGTAGGGAATGGGAAATTGAGAAAGAAACTATAAGGTGTCGGACACTACTATCTCGGAAGGATCGCTTACCCGGTACTCTACCGTATTTACCAGATAAGGCAACTAGGTCAAGTATCACTGGCAAGTATTATAAATGCCAAAGAAACCACATCTGTCCCTCTTTCTATTTATTGCCTTTTCACGTTCGTGATGAAATTCGACACAGATGGCTTGCATCCAGGAGACGAACATAGGTACTTTTTATTGCGGAAACTAAAAGAGTCTTTTTTAAAACCTAAATCCACGCGGACGTAGTTGCCTGCTTGTTACTTCAGCTAGTTTAAAATTAATATGATATGATTTTTTTTTATATTCAGTAATGCATTTTTTTAATTACAACTGTATGTGTAATATTTCACAATAGCTTAACATAAACGCAGGCGTAATGTTTCACTGATATCCCGCGCTACGACGCTCTACTCTCATACGTGTGCCTCACCTCACACCTTGATCCAAATACTTGCGACATTGTCGATACTTGTGTGTGCGACATACATTATTATTGTTTTACTTAAATACGGTTTGGAATGGATTGGAACCGTGGTAGCTCAGGGGCCGGACGCTCCCCTTAAAAGTCATAGTACGCGACCTGAGTTTGATCCCCGGTATAGCCACCTCTTGTTCTGCAATTTTAAATGCTGATTTATCAGGGGCTCAGCGTGAAAGGTGAGGGTGAACGAGGACTGAAATATTTCGAGAATATTTAAAGTCCGCCTACCGGCATTAGAGCAACATGGCGGACTCTTCCCAGTACCATATCATCATCATCATTTCAGCCTATCACTATTCAACTACTGAACATAGGCCTCCCCCATAGATTGCGATAAAAATTTGTAGCTCTCATTTTGGGGAGATTTTTCCATAGTTGCCACGTTTGGCAGGTTGGCAATCGCAGTTGCCCTTCTCCTGGTTTTCATTTTTCCCCTGCCCCCTTGCTTAGTAGTGGGTCATTTGCAGGCTGTTACATATAGGTATAGAAACACCATCAAAGTGTAATCGTACTGATGGATTCGTAATACTTGCACCAAAATATCATTAGCGCCTTTTGCGTGCTCAATACGATGCAAAATCAAGTGCATAGAATACTAGGTGGATTGAAAAGTACTCGGCCTAACACAGATCCATTCAATTCTAAAAATCAAATCTACCCACATTATTTAGTTCAGTTCAGACTAGTTCATTGTGTGAAGTTCGAAACGTGTGCGATAATTAGTTGTGATTTTATAAATTTATTAACAAAGTAATCGGTCATAATTTCCGCGAACGGAGCAAATCGAGCAGCGTGCCGTCATTAAGTACCTCCATAAGAAGGGGCTATCATCAAAAGCCATCCATGATGACATGGTCAGTACATTAGGCGATTGTGCTCTGTCATATTCATCCGTCAAAAAAATGGATAGCAAAATTTAAGCGTGGTAGAGAGAGTGTGAAAGATGAATCCCGCTCTGGAAGGCCTTCGGCGTCAACTACTGACGAAAATATTAAAAAAGTACTTGATTTAATAATGGGAGACCGCAGATTAAAGAGAGAGATAGAGAGATAGCCGAGATTATAGGCATCTCTTATGAACGAACTCAAAACATCATTGTCAACGAGTTGGGTTTCCACAAGGTGTCTGCGAGGTGGGTTCCGCGACTGCTTTCAGTTGAACAAAAAAGGACGCGATTGACTATTTCACGCGACTGTTTGGAGTTATTTGAAGCCGATGCAGATGATTTTTTGAATCGTTTTGTTACTATGGACGAAACATGGGTTCATTACTGTACACCGGAAACAAAACAACAATCAAAACAGTGGAGAAGACCTGGTTCACCACCCCCTAAAAAGGCTAAGTCGATTTTGTCGGCAAATAAGGTGATGGCTTCAGTATTCTGGGACTCGAAAGGTGTGATTATGATTGATTATCTTGAAAGGGGTCAGACTATAAACTCTGATTACTACTGCACCTTACTACGTCGTTTACGAGAGGAAATAAAAGAAAAACGTCGAGGAATGCTCAGAAGAAAAGTCCTGTTTCATCAAGATAACGCCCGTTTTCACACGTCAGTACAGTCAATGGCTGGAATTCACAACTGTGGCTTTGAACTGTTACCGCATCCGCCGTATTCACCTGATCTGGCACCATCAGACTTCTTTCTGTTTTTTTAGGTTAGGGCTAAAAAAGCACTTGGGAGGTCAAAGATTTTCGACAAACGACGAGGTCAAAGCAGCTGTAGACGCATATTTTGACTCTAAGGAAGAATCATTTTTTTTAACGGTCTAAATGCTTGGAAGGGGAGGTGGCAAAAGTGTATTGAACTTGATGGTGATTATGTAGAAAAATAAAAATATAACCGATTTAGTATGTGTTTATTTTCTTGGTTAGGCCGAGTACTTTTCAATCCACCCTCGTATCAAAATTTATATTCGATTTAGAAAACGTGACGTTACTTTTATGTTTTTTTTTAATTAACAAATATAATATTGTGATAATCGGACATGGATAAGCTGTAATTAACTATGTATTTTAATGATCCTGCTCCTAAGCTCATGTTAATGAAATGGTGTAAGTGTAATGAATGTAGGTAGGGTTTAATGACTCTAGGCGTTCTTTACGAATCGGCTCAGCGAGTTAACGATTTAAATAAATCGAAGACAAGCATAATATATAAGTCGCTAGTAGTATATTTATAAAAATATTAACATTGAATAGGCCGATAGTTGTCCGGCAGAGTGGAATAGCACCTGCCTCTTTCCTACCGAGATCTCGTAAAAGGCGGCTAAGGTATTATATGGACAGCCTTTATTCTTACTGAATAATACCATAATATGCAATGCTGTCACTTTTCTCCCCGCGTGAACGCAAAGGGGAGAAAGAATTTTTTGACTCGTACCAAAATGACAGCGAACTGGTTCGCCATCCGTCACGCCTCGTTTCACGCGGGGGCAAAAAGTGGGCGACGCTCTCTGCCTAACCCTTATATGTATAAAAGGCGTGATTGTATGTATGTATGCTTCATATTGAATAGAACTAAATGCACATGTATAGGAAATATTACATACTTAAATGCCGTAACAAATACGTAAACCAAAATTCTATCATTCAAACATAAGTACAAAATAACAACTGTAACTCCGACATACACGGGGACAACCCGTCACGGTGCTCCGGTGCGGAAAAACCCCATCTAAACATAACGTACAGAGACTACACTTATTCGTGGGCATGACAAATTGTTGAGTTATAAAAACACTAGTTTACAGAACGGATATTTCATGTAAATGATAAGATACTAGCTGAAACCCGCAACTACGTCCGCGTGGATTGAGGTTTATTTTATAAATACCGTGGGAACCCTTTTATTTTCCGGAATAAAAATTATCCTATGACCGTCCTCAGGACGCGAAACAGTGGTAAGGTAACAAACAGTAAGTGGGACAGAGAGAGTTACTTTTGCATCTATAATATTGCCGTGGAAGCTAGGATATGAGAAATAATTGCAGCGTGGCTACCCACGTCACACAGTGGTCACTGAAATAAACAAGTCGGTATTTAATTAGATACTGGAACTTGAAGAGACCCTACAAAAACCTGTTTCTAATAGTTTTCATATAACCGAAATCGAAGAGTCAAATTGTTGATCATAGGTGATAACCGAAGTTCGTGCTCTAATATAGACTATCATGCATCTGCTTATCTCGTCGCCTTGATAGCCTTAAATAACTAATGCTTCTTTTATTATATTGTCTTGTCTTTTAAATGCAACATGTACATGAAATTTTAGGTATTAATTAAATTGTTGTTATGCCATACTCTGTTGTCAATAAACTGGTAATGATAATGATTAAAATTAAAGTCAATAAATTGAAAGTGATGTTTCTCTATTTAGTCATCAACATCATTTCTGTCCATCACAACTCCATTGCTGAACATAGGTCGCTGTCTCTAATTACTTTTACTAATAATTATTAATTAAATATCCATTTCTTGACTACCTTGTGAAACAAGAAAACATAAAAAACAGAACAAGTATGCGATTAAAGAATTAATTTTCAAAATAATTAGTTATCGCATTTGTTTATTAATCTATCCTATTTCCGGTATTTTACAAGTATTTTAGTCTGCATTTAAAAATGTTTTGCTTTGACATCTGAAAGATTTTGGCAACTTGTCAACTTTGCTTTTGTTGTTGGTTAATTTTACGTCGGCTTAAAACAAAAGATAAAGGAAGACAACTGTGGCCCTGGTTTACCCCTTTTTCTTTAAGTATAAAAATGTCCACTGTCAAACATAAAGTTGACTAAGTGGTTAAAAAGTAACTACATATTTCAATAAGTAATTATTAGTAATAAGTTAAAATATCGAGAGAGAAAGCGCACTCGCGTCGAACAGTCGACAGTAACCAGCGGACATTACATCTAGTAGCAAAACAACAATCTTTCGGTTACGTCAGTGGTACTGGGGGTGTACCAGCGACGTATATTTCTATTGCTGTATAAAAACGCGTAAAAACGTGACTAAACCTCTAAGTTTTTGTCCTGTTTAAAACGGTTTGTTGTGAATTTAAAGTAAAACACTACCCGTACGCAACTGTTATACAAAAAATGTTTGTCTTCTAAAAAAATTCAAATAAACTTCCAGAACTAATTGAGATAATAATCGTTTATTGCCTGTAATATATCTAGATACAGAAAATTGAAAAAAAATACAGGGAAAGATGGCATAAGGAAGAATGCTCAACTTGTTCTTTATTAAGACCGTATATCGTATAATTATTTACATCTTTGCAATAGGTTGCTTGAGCTTTCAGAAGATTTAGTGGATTTACGAATTAATAATAATATGTAATGAATGTATTATATCCCACTGTTTGCTTTAATTAAATTTCGTGAAATAAATACTGTCTGAAACGGTTCTTCAAAACAACTAATGCAAATTAGGTAAAGATATCTTTGTTCGCCAAATCCTGTTGTACAATCATTATGTCATTTGATTCACCGAAATAATTTTCCACGACTTCATCCGTTTGTTACCCAATCATAACTTTGTATATTTATTATTATGTTATGCGATATGATCGGTTAATGCATTAGCTAGTGGAGTAAAGCTGCATCGACAAAACTGCTATTGAACGTTGAGTAACAAGCGCGTTAGAAAGAGCTTCGTTACGTACAAGTTTCAATACAGCCTCGCTACGTAAGGCCGTGGTTGCAGTCACGTCGGCGGTGAGAGGTGCCCCTCCTCCGACGGAAGGTCGCGAGCAGTTGTCGGACTACGAAGGAGACCGCCACTAGCACTGAAGCTGGCTGACATTTACACGACAGTAATGAACATAACGATAGCATGAATATTCAATTATTTCGCCCGCATAAATTTACTTTATCCGTTTTTTTTTTTAATTTAAGGTTAATAATTTCGCAAATTATCTAAAGGACCGGTGCAATCGAGCACGTTATCAAAGGAAGGTGTGATAAAAACCCGCACGTCAATGTGGGCTGAATGTCAGCAATCTAATCAATAAAACACGCTCGAAACAATTAACATTAGAATAGTTCATTCAACCGCGATGCAAAGTTTTCCCATCATAAACTTGACTTTTTTCAGAAATAGCGTAACCTAAGAAATATACATTGAAATGTTGGTCACGATTCTATTTTTAAAAGTTTCAACTCCCGCTGAGTTTGGTTGGAGCGTTTATTCCGAAGACTTGAGTCAAATGTAAAACCGCGCAACTGAAATATAGTATTTTCAACAAGTATATACCTACACATCGATGTTATCTCACCGTGCAGACGATTGCGACAAGAAGTCGTATCGTCCATTAGAAAGTCGGCGAATATGCAAATAGTAGTAGAAACCTCACGAATAACTGGCCGCTCACTCGTTTCGCCTTTAAATATATGTATGTCCAGTACGTAACAGTTTCTTTTGCGGTCGTATTGCTAAATTTACTCATCATCACAATTCTAAATGTATGCGAATTCTTAAAGAGTTGTCAGTCTGTGCTCTCCATTTCTTTGATTTAGAAAACGATTCGTCCAATTAAAACGGTTCGCTTATCGAATCCTGGGCCACTTGAAGTTTCACATTCATTCAACTTTATTTACATGCATTATCGCTTTCGTTTCAAAACAATGGATGATATGGGTGCAAGTTTTTACCAACTTTGTAAAAATAATCCCTCTTGTTTTAAATATCTATGTGTAAACGTTAATCTAATTAAAAAAATAACTAACACGCTGTTTGTAACCTTGCTATGTTTTTTATAAATTTGGATCAATTATTAACAGGGCCAATTCAACGTTATCAACGAGGAAAGTATTAACTATTCTGTAATACATGGATATTCAAGGAAATCAGATTTCCATAGAAAAACAATGTTTCACTTTCTTGCGAGTCATTACTGAACATTTGTATCAGAAGTAATTCATTTTTTATCATGATTAACTAACGAAAAAACAATTACCTATACATTTTGACAACGCTATCTTATTGTTCTGAAATAAGATAACAGCAAGGCGGTAAACAATTAGCATGGTGTCGATCACAGCACGGCTGCGTGGAATCCCCGCTTTTATTCGTGTTGTAGTCAACTATTTATTATCGTTAACTGCTGACGTGCGCCAATTTCTAAAATCCCCTTATGAACTCAATGTCAACGGCATTAAGTCGTTATTTCATCGTAAGACTCGTTCCGACTCCACGCTATTACGTCAATGAGATACAGCGCGCTCACTGGCTGGACTGTGCCGTGCCATTGCCTGTTTTGTGTCCGGGTCTGTCGTATTCAATTTATAACATTTCATGTCTTGAAACTTTCCGATTGAATATCGTTTTCTATGCTTGTTGCGATACTGTTTTTTTTTTTAAGTTATAATAGCAACGCATGTCATTTCCTATACTAAATAGCTGTACTTTTATCACGACCGATTGAACTGAACCGGTTGCGACGGCCTCTCACTTCGCAACTATGTGTACCGCTCGCCGCCTTCGTTTGTAGGTAAAATTAGGTAACTAACAACGCCACGGTCTACTCGATCGACGGTCTAAAAAGAATAGAGAAATCCTTAGCGCAGTAAATACAACGGTTGCTACTAAAAATATTTCAACACGGTATCCAGTTACTTTCACTGACGTAGTCGCCACACTACAAAAGTAAATGAATCGCGCTAACAGATTTTTTAACAAATATTAAAAAAGGGAAAACGATTTCCTTATATTTTCCGGATGTGAAGCGTACGCACGGCCTTCGCTAGAGGACAAAGCAATGAAATGAAACGACGACCTTGACGTGATACATTATATGGATGCATTGCACTTTTCGACTATTAATGTATCTAAATACAATTATTGTGTTTTCGGTTATTCCTGAAAGATGATCCTATCGAAGCAGAATAACAGACAATGGACAAGAGCATAAGCGTACAAATATAGTGGGCGAGACGGCTGTTCACCGAGTGCCGAAGTATTCCGCCGCGACGCGCTCTTTATACCGTCCAGTCTGTACGGCAGAGAAAGCCGCCCCCGCACTCCCCGCACTGTGTAGCGGGTTTTTTCCTCTTCAGTCATCACTTCCATAATTGTATGTAGAGTATAGAGAAACATATTTGTATCACCTTGAGCTCATCAGTCTAAGACACGGGTTCTGTATGAAAAATTTTCATGGATTTTATGTAACACTCGGCACAAGTAGATTAACCCGAGCAGTCATTGAATAACAAACTATGACCACGCTGTTCTTACTTACATATACATAGAGTATTTATTTGAATTCTGCGACGCTTTCTGATATGGTATCGGTATATATCATATATCAGTCATTAGATGTTTTGAGTATAATAATACATATCTACTTATCAGTAATGTATTCTAAAAAAAATGTAGCTGGCTTGTAATCTATAGCACTGCTCAGTCAATACTGACCTTATTACAATGACAGTAAAGTACATTTCATATACACTGAACCAGCTCTTAATGAGTTTCGATAATAATTTTGACTGATTTTAATAACATACTCGTAGTTACAGATGCATCGTTAATACGGTTGGTGTGGGGATATGTTTGTTGTTCCGTCGAGTCTATATCGCGAGATACTTTTTAATAGGTTAATTGGTTGGCATTGTGTTGTGTGCCAGACTCATCGCGAGCCGCGACCTTAAAGCGGCCCGGGGGCCACGCATGTAGGTGTCTTCGTCGTTAGCCGGCACGCACTTGATGCGACCAGTGATTCCTAAGTACCTCAAAACGTTAACTATTTCTTTCGAAACACTATCAGGCTTAGAACCCCTTTCATTTTCTGTCATATGACATTTCATTTGAAAATTACTTCGATTTGCCTTCATAATTATATTCGCCAATTAACGTTATCGACATTTCCTAGATTATGTGTGGGGCTGGTGACTCAGTAGAGAATATTTTGTAAACAAAAATATTGTCTGATTCTTTGACGATATAACTATAATACACTATAGATATAACACACTAATTATTGACGTGTGGATTCCATTTAAATTCGCGTGTGTGCAAGTACTCGGGTGGTGAAACGGTACAGTGCGCACAGTGGCTTAGTGTAGCCGCGACGTTGCCATTCCAGGCGATGAAAGTCTGCGCACCAGTAATTGTCACTGCCTATATGTTACCGTCTGAAAGCATTTGACGCACATTTGAAAACCTACATTAGTCATAAGGATGTTCAAATTGTTACCTTTATTTGTGCAATAAGTATATTTCTTTTTAACATCTTTGTTTTAACATATTATTTGTTTCGCGATAGCATGTCCTTACAACTAAAAATATGTCAGTAAAGAAATAGCTAAATCTATCTATCTTCTATATAAATAAAAATCAAATGCCGCATGTCATCATCACTTAGAACGGCTCGACCGATTTGGCTGATTTTTTATTGTGTTCGTAATTATCTGTACAAAAGAAAATTTTTGGAAAATCCACCGGAAAAGTCGGATATTTGGCTGGTATATAATTTAATACTTTTTTTTCTAAGCGCACTTCTCATTTTCTTCATTAGTAAATTGGTCCCATGCGAAGCCGGGGCGGTTCGCTAGTTAAATATAAAAGAACTGATAAGTTTTTCGTGCGAAAACGTTTATTTACTCTCAATTAATTGCGCTGAAACAAAACTTCGAGTTGTTTTATTTCACATTACGTATGCGGAAAATAAAATTTTATATACCGATTTTTTCGTAATGATTATGATATCTTTTAAACAATACTGCAATTAATGACGAATTAAATAATAGCTGTAATAAAAAATATCTAGACAGGATTGAATTTGCTGATGGTTGTATTCTTTTTTATTTTCAGAAAATATCAATTCCAGCCCCAGCCACAGGAAATGGCTCAACAAGCGAATCAACTTTTCACTTCAGTATCAATAGCAATGCGGAAATGGAAGGGCCACAGGTACATTTGTTTTTATTTTATTTTAAAGTAGAAAGTGACGAGACAAGTAAAACATTCACTTGATGGTAAGTGCAACATCTGCCCATAACAAATGCTTTGTCACCCAGAACATTCTGTGTGGAGCCACCCTGCGCCCGTCACTCTGAGAGACATCATTTCTTAAGTCTCTCATGCCCTGTTATTACATTACAATAGTAACAGAATGGTGTTTGCACACCGCTGCTTGACCGCATAAGTACTCCATAGACGGATTCCTGCATACCAATCCTACTTTTTGAGTAAACGAGTAAATATTGGATTACTGAACAATTTTTACTAACACTATTTTTTTTTATCGTTTCCCTTAATGCCAGATATAAATAATAAAATACCGTCGTTATTATACCAATCACATAATTGTTTGTTTAAATGTTTTTTTTTGCTAAGTTGCCAGCAACTTGACACTCGGGAGTCATTCTATGGCCGCGGCAGAATAAATTCTTAAAATACGGTCTATACGTAATACAATCCGCTTTTTTGTTCGTTTGATGTCCGCATGGTCTAGTGGTCAGAGTAAACTGGACAGACTTCTACTCCTGGTCCTGGGTTATCTCACCCGGAGCTAACCTTTGTATAAAAACACAAAATGTTGATTATTTGGGTCTGGTTGTATTGTGCATGTGAAATTGATTTCTGTATAAACCACCTACTACACTACAATACAGGAGAAATCCCATTGTGGGGCACATCGTATTTGATATTTGAAAAAGTCGTTATTTTCCAAAGAATTGTTAAGGTGCACATCGCTATCTGTGTATTACATAAATTGGAAGATTAAACCTGGCTGATAAGAACCCTAATCGAAAAGTAAAACCATTGACTCCGCAAACTATTTTCACATCGATCACGAAGTAATATAACTATATATTTAGTCGCTTCTTCATTAATATTCATCATTCAATTTTTTAAATATTGATAATTATTTCGTATCATTTCCCAACTATAGTTAAAAAAAAATAAGTTTATTGATTTTATCGCGCTTCATTTGTAAACTATTTATAACCTGACATTTTTCAAGCGCTTTGCAGCCCATGGTCACGGGAGAAGTGAGGTGTCAGATGTCCTTATGTCATAGTTAACACGGGGTACCTTCAGCTTTTAATTCTTATGTTAGTTCCGATCTACTCAGAATGAGCTTACTGTCTCTAGAATTCTTACAGTGATATTCGAGCTTCGGTTTTGATTTAATTTTATTAATAATAGGGCGTCAAGCCGGTGGTAGTATGTGTGGTAGCCTAAAACCCAGAACATGGACCATGGACGGCGTGGGATCCTATTATTAATAAAATCAAAAACCAAGCACAGTAAACTCATTCTGCGTAGAGACCAAAAATATTTTGTTTAAAGCTGAAGGTACCCCGGTTTAACTATGACATCAGGACGTCTGTCACCTCAGTTATCCGTGACCACGAATGCTGTAAAGCGCTCAAAACGTAGGGTTAAAAAGAGAAAATTAAACGCGATAAAATCCGTAAAATTAGTTGTATTAAATGTATAATATTCGCGTTAATATTAGAAATCATTACACAGTTTGTTCTAATATAATGTTACAATAGTTAAATACACATTTTTAAATAGCTCAAAACTTAACAGAAAAACCAATAAAACAATGTTAAATGATTATTCATTTATAATTTGTAAACATATTTTTTATCACTTGCTACAAGGTGAATAAATATTTTTAATCCACCTTATTGATGCCGGTGTAAGTTAACGTCACAAATGATAACCTATTTCAGGGCAGCTGACGATAGTTGCCAAACTAGGGCTCTTCCACACACACTGACTATAAAAGCCGTAAAGATAGAAGCATTATGTACTGCGCTTTGCTTTTATTTATTATCTAAGTAGCTTATTTTTTAAACAAATAAAGTTACAGTTATGATGTTACATTTATGTAAGTTGTTACATTATTTAATCAAACAGGTTAATGAACTCATAGAAATGTTGCTGGACAAATGTTAACATTTCAGCACCCATTACAGATTGAATTCTTCAAAATAGATTATTCACCTCGCGGTTCGGGACAGCTGTACATGAATTATTCTGACGAATTCGTTGGTCACAACATACAGTGATACCGTACCATGACCCCTAAATATTGAACTGTATAAGTTCAATATTTATTTTATTACATGTGGAACGCTCCTAATATTTTAATGGACTTATTCATAAAAAAATACTTATGATAGATTTATAAAACTGAATAATTGTAAAACTAATTAGGCCTACTAAACGTTAAAATTCCGCTATGGGATACTTCAACATGGTTATGTTGTCCTCCTAATCGAATTTCATATCTACAAAGGTAAAACATCTGTGAATTTGTACATATTTGTCTGCAAACTTGTCAAAATGTGTAATCTCTTTTTAAAAAGGCTATAAACCTTCTATATTTTTTTATGAATAAGACTGTTATGCTTTCACTTTAATTTAGTGGCAATCAAAATTGATCTCCAAAATGCTCCGAAGCGCGCAGCATGGTGCCGCAAAGAAATGTTCTATGTGACACAGCATTTGTTCACGCAGATGTCACACTTACCACCGGTGAACGTTTTGTTCGTCTCGAGTTTTCGTTTCCAGAAACTTCCCTTAGTCCACTCTTACGAGAAAGGAGACGGTGTGGCAGCATTTTCTCATACCTGCTGCGTCGTTTTTGCAGGGCTCTTTCGAGTGTGTACGCAGTGGTGGCGCGCGGCGTTTGGAAGCGTGCGGGCCGCTGCCGCGCCGCATGCGCGTGCAGGCCAATGACGACTCCTACGAGGCGACCAAAGACCGCATGGCGCGCACCGTCGCAGCCGAGCAAAGCAAATGGTCAGTACAAACACCACACGCATGACACTTTTCAATCCATCTTCTATCTATATACGTAAAAGCGATTTAGCACAGACCCGTCACGACACCTCCGAAACAACAAGATCTATTGACTTGAAATTCGGCATACATATTCATTTCCCTGACAGACACTCACTGAGAACGGATTTTACCTCCTGAATTTGTAAAGGATGGTGCTGTTTTTCTCTATTCAGATTAACATAACAATGACTTGGTTAGATTAGCGCAGCGGCTAATCGATTGTCTTTGCGCTACGTTTCGCGGATACGAACACGATTGTCGCGCGGAATAAATATTTGTGTCCTACAGGTAGTTGTTCTGGTTCGGTGTGACAATCGACGAAGACGACCGCGTGCCCTAGTGATCAGAGCACCCTGTCCTGGATTCGAATCCCAGCCGGTGTAACAACAACCAACAACTGTTGGTTTTTGGGTCTGGTTGTGTGAAATTTGTCTGTTTAACGTACCCACGATTCAGGTGAAATAGCATATGTCGCTAGTTTCGGGCGTAGTTGATTTTGAAAATGTGAAGGCATTTGCTTTACAAGCAATTGACATATATTTTTTAACAAGTTTTTTTGCTTTCGTAGTAACGAACATACAATTTTCGTATACACATCTAATGCAGAAATGTTTATAATGCTGTCGTACATAAAGTAGAAATATAGTTAGAAAAATTCAAGAAAAAACCGAAGAACTTAGTAATATAGGTAAACGAATATATTATACATAAATTGGTCCGCATAAAGCCAAATCATTAACAATCTTTAAGTGTAAATAATAATTGTAAAGTTCATCTGTAGGTGATATTGACATTTTGCAAAAGAATAATATTTTATACTAATAATCAACCTGCATAAAATATCGAATCAGTGTGAGTACTGCACTCACATACAATGTATTTTGTCGGGCCACCTCTTACATGATAACCTATATTTTGTTTTAATACTTACTAGGTAACAAAAGGAATGTATTAAATAACACTCCATTTTAGTTTTTTTATGACAACCAGAGCTGAATGTTATTACGATTCAATACTTTCAAATGTTACAGCATTTAACTTGAGTGATAAAAAAAAGTTTTTTCTAAAATTGCACCAGTCGTAAATATTCCGACAGAATGACAGAGTTAACTTTATTGTAAAAGTCTTTATGGAGAAAAACAGCACCAGCCCGTTTACACAATTTAGGAGTAAATTATCGTAAAATCAGTTCTTAGTGGGTATATATTCTTCTTGCGATCCTGTTCCATCTACCTGTTGATCTCTGGAATCCCTCATCATCATCTATGGAATATCTGGATCTGGATCCTGTGGAACTCTGGAAGATATTGCTGCCAGCAATAAGACCGCCCATTGCTCACACTTAATTGTATTTTTTTTAATCTTTTTGTATTTTTGTATACGGTATGCCATAAAGTATATGTCATAACTAGCTTGAACCGTGCGAATGTTTCGCACAGTATCGTGATCATGAACAGATGGCGCCATCTACCTTTTTTAAAGAATGTAAAAAACTCCGACAGCAGTCGTACATGTTGGTTGTCAAAAGATGGCGCTTTCTGCAATTAAATTAATTAAATATTTTTTAAAACATTTACCTATTTTTCGTCATTAGAGACAAAAATAACTTTAAAAAGTCGTGTCAAACATTTATTTTGATACAGTATTAAGGGATATGTAGATAATAATGTAAGAGAGAATACTTATCGTTCACAGCACTCGAGTTATAAAACCAAACCAAACGGACATCGGGCGTCGCGTTAAAATGCGCCTCTCGCACCCAATGTACTCGAATGGTTCGGCGGCGGCGCAGTTAGCGGAGAGGGCGGAGCGCGCCGAGAAGGAGCGGCTCGAACGCGCCGAGCGGGACCGCGCCGAAAGAGCCGAGAGGGAACGCGTCGAGAGGGCTGAAAGAGAACGAGTGGAGAGGGCTGAAAGGGAACGAGTGGAGAGAGCCGAGAGGGAACGAGTCGAGAGGGCCGAGAGAGAGCGAGCCGAAAGGGAGCGCCTCGAGAGGGCCGAAAGGGAGAGACCTGAAAGACCGGAGCGTCTAGAAAGACCGGAACGGCAAGAAAGACCGGAACGGCCTGATAGACAGGAACGGCCGGAAAGAGCGGAGCGGGCGGTGCCACGGGGCGGGCAGCAGCAGCAACAGCAGCAACAGCAACAGCAGCAGCAGCAGCGGCCGCCGCCCGCCGCAGACGTCTCGCGCCGCTCCATCAAGTGAGTTTGGTCAACTACTTCCTATAAATGTTTTTCTTTTCTCCTCTAGCTATTCCCATAGGATGTGATAACACGTGACGGCTTAGAAGTAACAGTAATTACTACATACAAGTACATACATACATTTATGCATTTTCCCATATAAGGAGTAAGCAGATGCCAGCGGGAAACAAGATTGACGGGTGGCGAACCACATCGTTCTTCATTTTGGTGGAGTCTCTTCAATTCTTTCTCCCCATTGCGCGTTCCAACGAGCCGTATAATGACAGCATTGCATATTATGGTGTTATTCCACCCCTTATATGGGAAAATGCGTGATTTTATGTATGTATGTAATCTAATACCATACAATTTCAGCATACAAATTATTATTTTTTTTTTCAATCGTTTCAGTAATATTATTACATTTACCTTGTTTATATCACGTGTCGAGGAAAACTTGTTGAAGAACTGGAACTCGATGACGACGATTCATCGTATATCAAAATCATGTTAAAATATAATGTTAAAAAAATGTTTGACGATTTTGTTGCACTGCTATTTAGTTATCGCAATGTGACATATAATGAGGTTGGCATTTTCAGGAAGTTTGGTCGCCGCGGTAAACCTAAAAGATAGCTAACTAATTTCGCGCTGACGCACGATAAAAATGTATTATTAAAATAATTTTACATTCAATTGTTTTCGAAGAGTTTGTTTTTTGTTTGCACGCACTTATCTCTAGAACTACCAGTCGGATTTGAAATTCTTTTTGCATTTGATAGTTCAATTCTTGAGGAAGGTTATAAGCTATTTAACATCACACTATGACCCTCGCGATTTCGAATTTAATCGATTCGAATTGCGAAATTAAACGGCGAGTGAAGCCGCATGGCACATCCATTTAATAAGAGAAGAGTTCCATTTAATTTAAAATATATAAACATTAACAGAACCGTTTTAAATCCCATAAAAGTTTATAATGTCAGTTTTCGGTGGCAATTTTAGTGTTCGGCCATAGAGCGTTTGGCTTTCAGCTACTGCATTCTATGTAATTTCTTTTTTAAAAAAGCATTTATTATCATTATTATGAAAACCCAGTCAACATCCATTATATTTTACAACTATTTACACTATTTCGTCATAGTAAATAAATTTTCACATTGCTTAAATTTTATCGCATACTATTTGCAGTAGTAGTTACAATAGGCCGAAAACTGAATTATACAATTTTAATTTCGCGGACGCAAACTAATAGCTAGAGTCTCAACATGGACAATATTTTGAAAACGAATAGTTTGAATTCCGTAATATGCAATTTTATAAAAAAAATACAAAAGTATGACGTATATATGATAGTAAACTTGATGGCGGCCGTATAGCCGAGAAATTAAAATAATATTGTTACTATTCGACCTCCTATCTTCAAATTTTGTCAAATATCATAATGATAGTATAATAACAAGTCGTTCTTATAATGAACATACATACATACATAAGACCACGACTGTATCCCATACGGGGTAGTCAGAGACTGGGCACTCACTGCAAAAGCAGATGACTGCCACAATCCACGTTTCACCAAAACAATATAATGCACTTGGTGTGATAGGTGGTGAGCCCATCGCCACCATGCGCTGTTGGGTGCACAGTGCAGTTTTATTCCTTACTCGACTTTTACGAGATCCATTGGATGAGATAGAGTGGTATTATTTTCTTTTCACTTTTCCCAAAAAATTACGTCGAAGCAAAAACTACTTTTTTCCTATATTTACGCCCTTAATGACAACTCCGATCGTGGCGTCAAACGTAATTAATAATTATACATCACTTGAAGAGACTACCCTACCAAAAAAAAAATTGCCAAATGTCAAGCACTATTTTTAGATATATAGAAAAAGGTATTTTCATATCTATTACGAGTATGTCAAGTTAAGTGCCCCTACATTACTTTTCCCCATTAGTTATGTTAATCAAACTGTCCTCTTCATAACGATAACGACGCTAATAACATGGTCGAGGTTATGCAAAGAACCGAATTAAACATTAACTTTCTGTTTAGTAACAAAAAATCAGTATGTAATTTTAAAAAAAATTGCCATATAATTATACCACGTGATATGATAGATAAATAAGCTTAGTTCGGCCGAAAACAAAAATCTATAAAACGCATATATATAGCTACATATACTTTATTACTAGAATCGTATTCTCTTTGTAGCATTTCGAATATACACGATTATGACGAGATAAATATGCAAGAGCGACGCATGCAACGGCCAAGGTTAAGCAAAAACCGTTCACAAATGAAAACAACTTTCAAGGCAATTTCCAAAGCTCTTTTTCATACCTCCAATAAAACCTTTATAATTATAAAACATTGTCTATATTTTAACATTAGTCTATTTTTTAAGTAAAACTGTTATTAAAGAAACATGACGCCACCTTGCTGTTGATAGTAAATAACATTATTCATTGTTATATTTTAATATACAAACAACATACAACGTAAACAAGGTCAATTATTGTTATAATTTCATATGTTTGTGTAGAATGATGTATTAATCTCAATATGTTTTTCTGTTCTAGTGAAAGACTTATACAATTATTAGCACTGAAACCCTTCAAGAAGCCCGAACTATACGCCAGACTCAATAGTGGTAAGTCGTCGCTCTAATACATGGTGTAGGGCCTACGTCGAACTCAACTTGATGTAACTTTCGGCGTAACGTTGCAGAAGGCATCAAGGAGAAGGACCGCGGCGAGGTGAACAAGATATTACCCAAGATCGGATCGCTCAAGGACAACTGTTACCACTTGCGCAGGCACATATGGAACGACGTCAACGAGGACTGGCCTTTCTACACCGAGGAGGAGAAACGGATGCTCAAAAGGTCAGTTCTATTGCGTTGAGGAATGCGAGGTTGATTCAGTTTTTTTTTTTTTGCGATCTTATACATACACACCGTCACGCCTTTTTTCCATATAAAGGTTAGGCAGAGGCCACACACAGCGCACTTTTCTAATGACACCTTGGTAGGAAAGAGGTAGGTGCTATTCTACGCTGCCGGGACACCTTTTGGCTATCCTCTTATACCATTGCTAATTTGATAAAGTTCGTAACAGCATTTGTTATGGGCAGACGTTGCCCAACTGGTAAACTTTTTGCTAGTTTCGTCACTTTATCCAATAAAAAATGCGGTATCTAGCCCACCTGATAAATGGCAAACTATGGCAAGTCACCTATATGAGAGCTGCGTTTAATCAATTAATAATATGTAGTAAAAAAAAACTTAATATGTGAATTGTTGCGGTACAAAAGTTCTCTGTCCCTCTGTCTATTTGTTACGGCTCAATCGTTTAACCGATCTTGCCGAAATTCGTCACAGAGATAGCTTGCACCCTGGAGACTGGCATAGCATACTTTTTATTCCGGAAAATTAAATAGTGAAATTTTAATTATATTGATTAAGCAATTTCTATAAGCGAATCTACCACACCATCACATCCCGCGGGTGTCGTAAAAGTTGACAGAGGGGAAATAAAAATCAGGAGATGGGCAGCAGTATCTTCCTGGAACATCTGAATAAATAAACTGAGGTGTTCAACTCACCTGCTAAGCGTGGCAACTATAGCAAAGTCCACCCAAAATGAGAGCTACTAATTTTGTAGCAATCTATGGGGGATGTTTATATTCAGCAGTGATATGCAGTATATAGGCTGAAATGATGATGATGTCGAAATGTCCGCCTTAAAACGAATTATAAAAGTTTTTAACTAAAAATTATAATTATTATTATGGATGGTCTAATTGTTTATACGGCCTCAGGGGCACTTACCATATGTGCAAACTGTTTAGTTGTTTGTCTCTCTTACATTAATTTATTCAAAGATTAAGTTTTGATTAATACGGTAATAGTCTCCCAAGTAAAATGTCGGTGACAGACGGACAGGATGAAATTATAATGGTTCCATTTTTACGTATTTCTATTATATATACAGAGTTTAATAATATTTCCAATATCCTCAATTTGCTTGCAGGCGGAAACCTCAAAACCTAACGCCGCCACTAAGCAGTGACTCGGCGAACTCTTTGTCACCGCGCGCGTCGCCGGGCGGCAGCACCGGCAGTGGCAGCGGCAAGCGCGCCCCCTCAGGGGGCGAGGACGCGCCCGCCGCCAAGAAGAAGCGCATCTCCCACTACCGCCGCCCCTCGCCGCCCTCCTCCGGATACGCGACCACCTCGTCCGGCGAGCGGCACGCCTCCGACAACGAGGACGAACGGACCAATGGTATGTTCCCTTATTCTGTTGTCCTGGTACTTGTACGTCAACAAGAGAAGTCGCATTTAGGAAAGCCACCGGACTTTGCCGACCTCCTCCGGCTATGCCAACATCTCGAACTACATGCCACACACCTCCGACAACGATGATGAACGGACCAATGGTACGTTACCCATCCTCTATGTTTTCCTGGTACTTCGACATGAGAAAGCGTATCGCGCTACCGCCGCCCTTCGCCCGTGAGACACCCGTGTATGTAGGCAACGAGAAGAAACGGTACACGCACCAACCTCTTTGCACCTGCATCTGTACATTACACCGATTTAATCCATATGTGTGGACATTTTTGTCATGTCGAAAAAGTGGATACCTACGAAGTTTCGACTGTTTCTTCATCTTCAGGGAAACTACATTAAGAAACGATAGTAGCCTTTAAAAAATTGACGTTTGATAAACGCAATTGTACTGCTTTGGTGTTGGGGATGTTCATGGGCGGCGATCACATATCTTGCCGCCTCTTATATAAAAAACGCAATAACATAAGAGCCTATCATAATTATTGAAACAAAAATGTATCTGCGTGTTATAAATAAAATAAACGACATGTGAATAGTGTTTTATACTAATTTAAGCACTAATTATTTTATTTCAGTATTATTCAAATTACAACCACAATATCATTAATGTATAAATATATATGTTTTGCAGTTAAAAAGGACAATGGCTACACACTCAACTTTAATACTGTCAAGGATCTCTGCGCCAGTAGTCCTGTTAAAGCCAATGGTTTCAGAAGTAGTCCTCCGGTAGAGCAAACTATTATCACAGGTATATTTAAACCACATTGTATCACTACTTTTTAAATACAGAGTTGAACAGATGGTTATAAATATTTTTTTCTTTTTCTTCAGAAAAAGACATCACAAATAATGAACAATTAGAAAATACAGACTTAACGTCTGTGCCTGATGAGAACATGACTGATATGGTAGATTTTGAAAGGTGAGTTATAATTTTTTTTTTTCACTTTGTGTTTGTAAATTTATTGATGGAAACATATTTAGTTACTACAATACTGTCATGTATTGGCAGCGTAAGTTAAATCCGTCTCCCAGCCTCGCTCTGTGTTGTTGCTAAAGACGATCAAGGAATTCCAGGAGCTGGTGACGAATATACTTTATCAATAGATCGGCGACTTAAAATAGTCAGCCTAGTAACGGCTAGTAGCGCCTAACTCGTCGGGTTCTGCGATTGCCAATCCGCTTCCCAAACGTGGCGAAACTGCAAATGGAAGTGCCAAAATAACTGGCGTCGCGCTCGTACCTAGTTAGTCGGATTCCTGCATAGGAATCGCCTACCGTATTGAAATATATTATTTCGCTGGTGGTAGGATTTCTATGCAGGAATCCGTCTAGGTAGGATGTTTGGTGTCACCCAGAACATGGCATGACATGAACATGTGTGGCACCAAACATCGTAGCTGGCAGGAATCTGTCTAGGTGGGTGCCACCCCAGGGGCAGTTATTCCGCCGTGAAGCAGTAGTGTGCAAGCATTACTGTGTTTCGGTTTGAAGGGCACGGTGAGCTGGCGTAATCACTGGGCATCATGGACTTTAGAACAGATGTCCCAGGGTAATGGGCACAGTGTGGTGTCACACAGAAATTTTCTGGGTAACACAGCATTTGTTATGGGCGGACGTAGCACTTACCATCAGGTGAACGTTTTGCTCGTCTCATCACTTTCCATCCAGGACTTTTGGCGCCAATTCGAAAAGCGGCAGTAGTGTTTTTATTTAATTTTGTAATTTCAAATTTAAATTTGATGTTTTTGATGTGTCATTGGAAAATTCAATTTAATACCTAAAATTGTGCTTTTTGTTTTGTCTCCATCAGTCCAGCAAATATTCAGTAAAAAGTCAACAATTATTTTACTGCCGATAAAAAATTTGAAGTCTTGCTGCTTGAACATTGTATAATTGATATGTTACTTGACACTGGAAAATAGTTTATGAAAAAAACTCCTGTGACATCGTTTTAATACTCGTAATAAGAGATATAAGTAGTTTTGACGCGGTGCTCGCAGGCAGTACCCGGCGATCAGCAGCGCGAGCGTGCGGCGCGCCTACAAGCAGGAGTTCTCTGCGCTGTACACCGAGTACCGTGCGCTGTACGCGCGCGTCGCTCAGGTGGCCGCGCTGTTCACGCAGCTGGAGCTGCAGCTGCGCCGCGCCGAGCCCGCCTCGCCGCAGCGTCGGGTATGACTGACTTTCAATTTTACTCATTTCTGTTTAGGTCGAAATTTACAACTGTACTTCGAACCGGTTCACGTGGTCCGAAATGGTATTCGTGCATAAATCTGCTGACAAATATTATGGTGAACGGGACATGATGCTACTGCCATGGACCCCGCAAATAAGCCTGTAACAAAAATGCCAATGCGTTGGTGAATCTGGCCATCTCGACCCGTGGGTCGACTGAGCAACCTTTGGATGGACAAAAACTAAAAGTTGACAAATAAGAACGGCAGTGTACAAATTGATAAAAACAAATCAATAAACTACATAATTAAAATTTAAATATATATAATATATATATATATATATACAAAAATAATTATAGTAAATAATAAGACATAGGTATTAAGACGACGTATTTAGCAATGACAGATAGTGTTCAGCAACCAGGGTTTTAAAAATGGGGAGAGATTTGGCATGTCGGATATAGATAGGAAGAGCATTCCACAGTTTTGAAGCCTGCAGCGTGAAAGAATTACCATAGAAAACTGTGGAATTACAATAGAAAACATTTTCGCACTTATGTATATATGTATATATATGTCGGGGAAAACGATATCGTTAAATAATAATTTGCTAATTTGTTTATTGTAATAAATACTAAGGAAGTAGTAAACACGGTGACGTCACTTGTTATTGTAATAGCGGCACGTGCAGAGTCTTATTTAAGAATTCGGATTGTGCAGGGGGCAGTAGAATTCGATACACTGACCTTATCACTACTTCAAAACGAAGCTGTCGGATTACCTAGTTAATTGGTGGTTAAGCGTAGTAAAGTAAAATTATTACACATGGTGCATTTGAAATTGTTATTCTGCGCTATCTACACGAGGAACCCTGTACCGACTAAACAAGAGGTAGGCGGCGCTATCGCTCAGCCGCCGCTGACTCCGACATATATATAACGAAATTTTAAATATTTTCAAATTGTGTATTTGAAATAGAAAATACAGTTTTGTTACACGTTGGTTCTGATTTAGTCCAATAAAACGCTACTCCGAAGATAGTTGATTTCACTCAAATATACAATATCTGATTAATCAACTTGTTACTATCTCTTGATTCGCCTTGTAGGTTGTCTAAACTCAGACTCACCTAATTTCTCTCTCGCGGTCATCTCTTGTGCCCCATCGGCAGCGGCATAGGCACCGGGAAACTGTCCGGGGTTATGGCCCCTCCCAGTGCGGGGCTTTGGGGTGCCTTGTTATGGCGATAGTATTTTGTTGGCTTCTTAGGCCATGTGGTTGTCATGAATCTTTGTGTCTTGATTCTTCTTGGTCGACACCGGGTGATACCGATTTGACGAGAGGCCCAGCCAGCTTACCAGCGAGCGGAGCGGTCGCTGATTTCGATCTGAAGCAGTCGGTTATCTTCGTCTCGGATCTGTAAGAGTGAGATTTGTACCTACTCGGTACGGCTGATTAGTTCGCGAGCTTGGGCTCTTCCTTCTTTATTAAATACAAATCACAAAATACACTTGCATTCAGAACCTTCGGTTGCAATAAATGGTCGTAATCAAAAGTTAAGTCTTAATCTAAGAACGACTTTAACATGCACGTTTGAAAGTGGTGGTCCAGTGGTCAGAGTACCTGACTTCTACGCCGCAGGTCCTAGGTTCGAATCCCAGCCGGAGCCGAAATTTGTACTAAAATACAAATTTTTGGTTTTCGGGTTGTGGTATGATTGTCCCTGTGTTTCTGCACAGCATCCTAGCTTACCTCCGATCTTATCGCATTAGCGTTACATCGGGCGGGTAGGTTGGGGCGAGTGAGTGCCTCTGTGTTTGCGCGGTCGGTTTGTGTGGGACTATAATATCTCCTGCGCAGTTAATAGCTCTCGACAATATTCGAAAGTTGTCGCCGTGGTCCAAATCGGCCAGGAGGACACATCATCATTGCTTATGTAAATTTGGAATATGTTACAAGTATTTTCTTAGAGTACCATTTGTACAATGTAGATGTACAATTGGCGCCAAATGTATTTATGTGAAAATATATTTTGAAGCCTTGAAATACCAATACCAAAATATTTCAGCTACGGGTAGTAAAAAAACCAAATTACAAATTACATTTATAACACGCAATGGAAATACAAATACCAAATATGTATTTTTATTTCAATTAAAGTAATTCAAATAATGCCGAACCCTGACTGAGAGGAATACCAGGATAATCGCATGGCAAACGATAGATGGCGGAAAAACCAACTCAGTCGACTCGGTTAGCGCGGCACCTAAGCGATTGACTTCACACACACAAACACCCAATACGTGTTTGTGGGAGTGAAATGTGTGTCTATAAAACAGACTCACGGTACAGAAGAAACCCTAGTGTGGGGCTTTCTTTTAAAAAAAGAACCTAACTAGATACAAGAAACATGACCTAAACTAGCAGCCCACAGCCCATTTCATGTGGAGAGGGTCGTATTAGAGACGATCGTATCTCTTAAAGTAAAAACCATAAATAAACAACACAATTTTTTGTTGCTTAGTATTTTACTTGCGACTTACTTTTTAAAATAATTAAATTTAAAAACCACTCATATATCAAACTTAAGGTTACGTCCATATATTTTTTTCAATGTTTTCTTACGTTTTCACAATGTTTCTTGAATCTAATACACATTAAAATGTACATACGAGTTTCCTTATTACACTCAAGGTTATTGTCGATTCTAAATTATATCGTATTTATATATCTTTGTTTTTTCATTGTAGTGCCAAAGAAAACAGGAAACAATGTCGTGAAGATTATGATTTGCAATGATCAATTTTAATCGCACGCTTATCTATAAGTCCATAAACACTATTACACAAAACTTACCATGGAACTGATTAATTAATAAAAATAGGTACTTCAGCTGTTAACGTGTTATTGACATAAATTATGGTTCTTTGTCTCTGTTTCATTGCAATCTTCACAAATAAATAAAAATTAAAGTGTATGTTTGTAATAACAAAATAACAGCTGTTTACTCAATGCGTATGACAGCATTATACGGTACTTATAAGAAAAAAGATCATTTTAAAAATTTTTGTCTGTTCCGGCTAATCTCTGAAACGGCTACACCGATTTTGGCGGGACTCTCACTCACAGATAGCTGATATTATAGCGAGTAACTTGGGCTACTTTTAATACACCAAAATCCAATTCAAATAGGGACTTCCCTATTTGAATTGGATTTTGGTGTTTTAAAAGATAAAAAAATATATGTAAATCAGCAATGGGGATCGGCTTTACTACGCTGGTGAAACCGCGGGGCACAGCTAGTATAACATTTCTGTTATCAGACGAAACCGTTCACCTGATGGTGCAACGTCGGCCCATAACAAATGCTGTGTCACCCAGAACATTTCTGAGTGGCATTACACTGAACCCGTCCCCTCTTATCCACAGTGATTACACATTGTGTCATTGCCTTTCACATCGAACACAGTAACACACAGTTTGCACACTAGCTTTACGGCAGAATAACTGACACTGCGGTGGTACCTGTCTAGATGGATTCCTGCACAGGATACAATAAAAGCCAAGTACCACCAGTACAATAAAAGCTGTGTCTGCAAGTTTTTTGTACACTCGACGTACACCACGTCACTATTGACAATAAAGTACAGCAATTGTTCGTTCAAACGTAGTTGTCATTTCTTACAAAACTTCATGAGCGGGCGACGTCAAAACGGCCATCATAGCGTGCCACTAGTAATGCTTTAGTAGTTTAGTAAAACAAATTTTAGTGGTGCCGACACCGGGGATCAGCCTCAAATCATTTCTATTCTATGAAACTTACTTAAATCGGGCGACCGGCCCTGATCTGCCTGATCTATAAGGGGAGTTTGTAGTATATATTAATTATAATAATTAAATAACGTATTTTTTTTTCTTTATGAATCGCTACATGTTATGTATATTAATATTAATAGTTCGAAAGTAACTATCACTGTCCCTCTGTCTGTTTGTTACCTTTTTACGGCCCAACCGATGAACCGATTTTGACGAAATTCGGCACAGATAGCTTGCGTCCTAGAGACGGATATCCACGCGGACTAATCTTGCATCACCTAGTATCTAATACATACATACGTACAGATACTCTTTTCCCATATAAGGGGTAGGCAGAGGCCACTCATGTAGCCCACTATTCACCCTCGCGGGAAACGAGACGTGACGGGTGGCGAATCACGTCGCTGTCATTCTGGCACGAGTGTCATTAGTATCTGATATAGTGTTAAATATGTTTTATACAGACGATAGAGCAACGTATCGTGGAGGAGTACCAACGCGTACGCAACAACACTTCGTACCAGCGCGAGAGGCGGCGCGTCAACTACCTGCACCGCAAGCTCAACCACATCAAGCGGATGGTGCACCAATACGACCAGCTGGTGAGTCATGCGCTCCTGGTACTTGATGTTCACTTAAACTGCAACAGTCTGCTATGACAAGTGATGAAAGTCATCACTACTCTCTGATGAAGGTAATCAGACGATGAAGATGATGTATATTAACGGAAGCTATCAATTGCGCAGGAGATATCATAGTGCCATATATGTACGCTCAAACAGAGGCACTCACAAGTAATCTACCCGCGACCGATGTAATTCGTCCGATCAAATGAAAGGTAGGCTTGGAGGCAGTTTAACACGCGGTAACAACCGCTACAGAACGATATCCGGAAACCAATTTGTGCTTTTGCACAGATTTTGGCTCCGTCTGTGATTCGAACGCACGACCCGCGTCGTAGACGTCCGGTACTTTGACCACTAGGCCACGCGGTGGTCATGAAAGGATAAAAGCTGTTAAAATTCTTTTAAGTTACAAATGAGCACATATCCCATGTAACGGTAAGAGATCACAATGGCCCCTAGACACCACATGCTCATTTAAAAAAATGTCCCTAAAGACTGAAGTGGAACGCCTACTTGTCATTTTGTTGTCACATCTGGAATGTTTGGGTGCCTATATCATATGTGAGCCATATGATATAGGCACCCAACAGCGCATGGGGGCGATGGGCTCACCACCTAGCACACCAAGTGCATTATATTGTTTTAGTGAAACGTGGATTGTGGCAGTCATCTGTTTTTGCAGTGAGTGCCCAGTCTCTGACTACCCCTTATGGGATATAGTCGTGATCTTATGTATGTATGTATGTTTGTATTCTCCTGGCATTCCTTCGTCGCCCCCTACGTCGAGAGATCAGGGGATCACATCCAGGGGATGAAATGTTGTGGCGGCTTCTCTAACGCCACCACACTGTTTATCGCAACCACCACCTTACCACAAACACGAAATGTAGCAATATTATGCAGCTCTGGTATTTAATTGAAATTGTGAGGGTGTGGTCAACCCCGATTGAGCCGATTATTCTGCGCCACTCCCAAAACTGATTTCATTGCGTTTCTTTTTTTTTATTTTACTTTTTCCTTAGTATGTTCACCTTGGCCAACTTATTTAATTGAAATCTATTTGATAATTTAATCATGAATTTTATGCAAGATAAAATGAAGGCTATTAAAAATTGCATATTTTTCTAGCATCATAATAATTCTAACAGTATAATATACTAGCTGTGCTCTGCGGTGATGCCCGCTTAAAATAAGCTGTCTCGCTGACTTGACCATTCACAGTTCGGCCCTCCTCGATAATGTTGGAATGTGACTCCTTAAGGCCGTAACATGAAGTTTAGTAGCCTAGAACCTCAATCAATAATCTCTCTATCTAATGCAAAAGCAATTTATCATATCGGATAAGTATTTCCTGAGATTAGCGCGTTTAAACATACAAATTCTCTAGCTTTATTAAAGTCAAAATATATTTCAAAAGTAGTTAAATTTTTAATGCAACATCATAAGAAATGCCTTTAATTGTAAATTAATACTTGCGATTGTTGTCACTTGGTGAAAAGATATCATTATTAAAAAATCTAATAATTTAACACAGAAAGTCAAAGTATTTTGAATTTTGATCCTTATGATGCCTAAGAGAAGAACGTTTTTTAATTAGATAAATTATTTGTGTGACGAGTACGAATACGAAGTGACAATCTTTTAATTATTTCTTTAATTTTTACCTGATCATACATATTCTTATTTTGCATATGTTGTTATTTCAAGTCTGTAACACATTTGAAGGAGTATGGAGATCTGCCAGTAAGTTTCTCTGGTCTTTGACATAAGCACAAAATTTGCACGACATTATTTATCTAAATTTCTCGTAAACACGTAGCTCCTCTGTTGACATGATCTGTTAAAATTAAGTTACAAATGTCTCTCATATTATATATTGAATACACATTCCATCTTGTGTGCATTGGACAAAGTGCCAGCAGGAATTACAAACTTGTACAAAAGTATAACCACAAATTTTAAAATATTTTCATACGGATGAACATTAATAGGTGCGATTGGATTCATCCTTTAAAGCATTGCTAAAGGAGAGTAAAAAGTTACTCAAAATAAGTGTCCATACTAATGTTATAAATGTGAAAGTAACTCTGTTTGTTACCTTTTCACGGCACAACGGCTGAACCAATCTTGACGAAATTTGACACAGAGATAGCTTGTATACTGGAGACGGACGTTTTTTTCGACGGACGGAGAATTTTTATGAGATAGTTCCCACGTTATATTTTAAAAAAAAAATCCCGCGGACGAAGTCGCAGGCATCGGCTAGTTATGAATATAATCTATATCGAATAACAATTATTGTTTTATTCTACTCTATGCTGCAATGTTTTTAAACGCTTTTAAAAGAGTGAGGCAATTTAGATTTAAAAAAGTGACCTCACCAATGAAACGACATACTGCATGCAAAATATAAGATTAACTTCAACCAGAGCATTGAAGTCAGATTGATGACTGGTGGTAGGGATTCATATGCAGGAATCCGTCTAGGTAGGTACCACCCCTGGGCCAGTTATTCTGCCGTGAAGCAGTAGTGTGCAAACATTACTGTGTTTCGGTTTGAAGGGCACTGAGAGCTAGCGTAATCACTGGCCATATGAGACTGAAGAACATATATCTCAGGGTGATGGGCACAGTGTGGTGTCACACAGAAATTTTCTGGGTGATATAGCATTTGTTATGGGCAGACGTTGCACTTACCGTCAGGTGAACGATTTGCTCGTTTCATCACTTTATTCAATAAAAAAAATACAAACCTAAACGGCATTCGTCGCGTGCGTGTGCTCGCGTTTAAAAAAGGTTTCATATTTATAAAGCCTATGATAGTGATTAAAATTTTAGGTATGTATAATAAACCGATAGTAATACAATAATTTCATGACTATTACCTGGTATTCTCACCGGGATCATCGGCTCATTGCTGTCCAAGCGTGTTTCTTTTTTAATCTACCGACATAACCGAGAAAAAAAAACAATTAATGGTAGGTGTTATAAGTGTTTATGTAATTTTGTCCGCAGCGTAACCTAAAGCCGGAGCGAGTATCCGCAGCGAGCACCACGCAGGCGTACTGACACTCGCGCTCGCCGCCCGCCGCCCGCTGCGCTTAGTGGCCGGCTGCCCGCGCTCGCTCCTTCCTCCCCGCTCGCTCCACCCGCCCCGTACGCCCCTCCCTCCCCGCTCGAAACGCCCACCCCACTCCCCGCGCCCGCCCCGCGCTCCCCGCCTTCCCCGCTCGCCGCACGGCTCCACCGCCCGCACACAAAGTCAGTGCCTCCCGAATCGTGACAGACCTCGTCATATCCACGCCATACGCGCACCGACCACTCTCGTGACGAACGCTCCGTTACGCAATTCAACACGTTGCCTTCTTATACACGAACTAGTTGTCTTCGACGCAAGTCGGTTTTGTTGCAATGTGCGTGTTCTCTTTAGCGTATAGTTCCAATTATAAACATACTCTGTTTGTTGTTGTTACAGACAAAAATGTACAGTGTTTCCATGTGTATGTTTGTATTGGCTATGATAAGAACATATGAATGAAGTTATATTATTTAGTCATTTAATTACCATGAATTGAACGCATTATTATTATGTATCCAAAATAGTGTTAATTTTAGTTCGAGAGTTCTTCCATTAATTTTAATGAAAATGTTATACGTTTGTCTTTATTTCGCTGCAAGATGTCACCCCCCTCCCCATTTGATTTTTTGAAACAATTAAATTTAAACAATGAAATTACTCCGACTCAAACCTTTTATGAGGATTAACTGATTGTTAGCGTTAAGCGATACTGTGACAGCAACAAAAGAAAACATGTATACTTTGATAAAATCATATCGGTAATTTAATATCGAATCGTCTATATTTTTTTCACTCCTAAGTCGTGCCGTCTCATCGTTGTCCATTTAATTAAATGCTTTTAAAATATTCTAAAGTCAATTCAGAAGACTTGTTGGCCTTTAAAAACAATTATACTGTCTCGATTTTATACTACATTAGCTTATATTGTCCCTTTAATTTCCATCCATTTATTCTCATGGACGTTCAACTTCGCATCTTGCCCTGCTTACATTTGTATATAGTAAACATAGTGTTTTTACGCCGTCTTGTTAAAATTTATCGAGGGTAGTGTAATAATTCTTTTTAATTATACGCTAATAAAATAATTATTATCCGTAACGCATTATTGTATTTATTCTCCAAACCATTTTGTCGAGTTATTCCTGCAAGGTGTCTTCATTTTCTATCACCAATGGCTTTAAACAAGAAATGTCACAAAGTAACCGCGTCACCGGACTTCACACATGCTTATTATGTTTGTAATATTCAAGACCTTTGCCTGAATAACGCTTCGAAATCCTTAAGAAATTGTCATACAAATTGCCAAAATTATTTAGATTTACGATATTTAGTTTTAGCTACGACAAAACGTCTCGAAAGTTGTAACAACCGGCCAGTGTTGAACATCCACTAGAAATAAGTAATTATTCTGGTCCTCTTCAGATCAACCCTCCACAACTCAATAAATTTATGAAATCGTAGTTACTTTATAATGTACATTTGGGCTATTCACTTTTTAACATCTCGATTATCAAAAGTTTTTTTTTTTTAAAACACCTGGTTTCATGGAGCAAAAATACTTTTTTCTTGTTTTTAATCATTATTTAAGAATTACTTGAATGTAACTAGTATTTTATTATCATTTGTTACATCGTTAACTTTTATTAGAGATATCTTTCTTTTAGCTTTGTGATAGCCCAACTATGTAGAAAGCCGTCTTTTGTATATTGTCCTAAAAGTAACGTCCATATTTAAAAATGATTTAGTATTAAGTAGCTATGATTTTGAACTCAAACGAACTAATTTGTGCAAGTCCAGCTTTCTAACCGTTGTAAATTTATATCGCCGTTGTATCATCGGGATTGTTGAGCAAAAACCGCAGAAAATGCGACGATATTGATGTATTATTATGTACACATGCATCTTTGTGTTTTCATATTTTAGCTCCGTCTAAAACAATTCTTTTTTCAATTTACATGCATGATACATTGTCGCGTTTACTAAACTTCGCCTTACAAATATGCAAAATTATAAAATGCCATCATTAAATTGTTTCGATCGAATGTATATAGCAGGTTATATGTTACAAAATATATATTTGTATATTGATAGCATTATTAATATTTAGGTTTACGAAACCTTGTTGATGGATATTGTTATTTCGGTTAATTTTTGTCAATTAGTGTGTCAAAAATGGCGTTACATTCATTTTCTTGATACGACAGTCAATTCTTTTTGCATTTACAAAAAGCACTTAGCGAGCTGAACATTAATTAATTCGGTCAATTTGAACCTAAGTGCCCTACTTTTGCTCATCGGATTTTATGGTTTTATGTTTTTTTTTACTCATTCAAATGCTCAATGTTATGTTTAGTACATTATGATATTAGTTGAATAAAATTGTCCTTGATATTTTTATGATTTGATCTATTTTCGATTGTTTCGATTGCTTTTATCTTGTGCTGCTACCTTAATTTTATTAACTTTCTATGTATCGTAAAACAATTATTAATCAAATAGGAAACGACATTCGACTTGAAGAAAACCGTTAAAATGTTATTGTTACCAGTAGTTTAGGCACTGACGATTGTTTGTTGTAATATCAATGAACTATTGATTATTATAAAATATTATTAGAGTATTTGGTTTTCGTGTATTAATTGTTCAATAGAACATTGTTCTCGAAATTTCCAAAAGATTTGTTAAAGTTGGGGGTGAATATTGTCGAAGCATTCCATTTGTCCGAGTTGTTGATCATTGTGAATATTATGACACTACGTGTTCTGATGAAGTAACACTTTAATTTTGCAATGAACCAACGTCGTACAGGAAAAACATATTTGCTTACGCCATTCGAGTTAAGCCATTTTTATAATAGACAATCGTGGTGTAACTTGCGGCGTCAGGAAATCGATCGTACCACAATTTTCAAATAATGGATATGTAATAAGGCGTAATTTAAATATCTGTTGTACTGTCACAAAGGGAGTATTAAATGTCAAACGTTGCTAGATTGTTACCTATTAAGTTATTAAGAGATTTGGACAGAAATATTTGTATTTTGACATGTTTGTACGAATCATAAAATCTCAATGAAATATTATAGTCCATTGTACAGTATAGATAGCATTTAGTATGTAGTTTGTCATCTTCATGAATTATAGTTGTAAACTTTGGAATACTAACTACAAAATGCATGTTTGATATTGTGTCATGACAAATATTGCCAACAATTGTTGTTTTTGTCTATACATGTTCTACTTATCTGTAACTATTGAGTAATTGAAACAACACATTTGTGTTAACCCTATCTGAAACCGTAACAATGAATAAGGCCTATTCTGACATGTTGTTTCCCTGAATTAATCAGGCGATGTTTTGTTGGCAACTTTGTCATGAACAAAATATAACACATTATACTTAACATAACTGATATTATATAATTGTAGCGGCTTATGGCGGGCGTCGGGTGGAGATACCTTACATTAATTTGTATTTAGACGTAGATCTATGAGTTGGCGTATTCTGATCAAACGTTATTGTAAATTTGCTGTACAGTAATCTATGAGTTGTTGCCGCGCTGCCGCGCCCGACCCACACTTTCGCGACACGGTCCGTTTACCGAACAAGTTAAATACTATGTATTATGTCATTGTAAATAGAATACGAATTAGTAATATAGACGCGTTAAGGGATGTAATCGTAGTGTTTTATTTTTTTAAATCGCTATAAAGTGTATGGAATGGGGGCGGCGAAAGCGAGTCGGTCGGGCGCGGGCGACGGCGCAAACGAAACAATGCTGCGATATACCTTGTGCCCCTCGAAATATCAGTGCATTATGATACGAGTCATGATGTGTAGACGAAGCGGTAGTGTTATTGTGTACAGATGTGTTATACAAGCTCGAGTCAGGCGGAAAAGACCGACACTTGCCAGCCGGTTCGAGCGAACGACGACTAGCTATGAATCCTGACATCGGCTCACGTTAATTAGCTTATAAATATTTCATCAAAATATAAAATACACAAAAAAAAATGGATATAAATTTTTCGACCAAGTGCTGGTTGTTTTTAAATTATTAAAATGTAAAAAAAATTAGAGTATATACAAAGCATAGGTACAATTTATGAATTATACTTTTCTTTACGGCATTTCATGTCACAGTGGAAAGGACTTAGCTTATTTGCTACTCGGAAATCATTATAGCGGTGTACTCAGTTTGTTGGTTTATAGTGTATGCCTGGTACACTTGTTTGAAGCAAACGACATTCGTGTGTTTGTTTTAACTCTTGTGATTTCTTTTGCTCACGTCCAGTCCTCTTCCATTGCTTTTTCATTTCGCCATCTAATCGTATAATTTTTATTTTTTAAGGCAGGGTAATGCAGATTGAGGTACTTTTTCGTTTTTGAACATTGATGATAAGTTCGAATGTTTGAATTGAGTTGAATTTATCCATTCAATGGAATTTGTATTGTTATGAAAGGAACAAGTTTGTTGTTTTATTTTTAAAATTAAGTCATTTTGAATTTCTTAATTACTGAGGCAGCAATTAGTTATTTATGATTTTCAAGTTACCACAAACAGCAGTCAAAAGTAGGCTCTCTTTGGCGTTGCCCTCTTAGTGTTTGATTGTAGCTTTCATCACAGCACGGGCGCGAGCCGTCTGCTGAATGTAAAAGTTCGAAGACAGTATTAGACCATGAAGTAAACATGAGCTGAAGAGAGGTTGTGAAGAGTATCGTTATAAAAGGTACCTATTAAAAACCAAGAAAAACAGACTAACTTATCCTAAATGTCAGATATGTTGCTACAATGTGCATTTATGCTATCTTCCTATTAATTTGGATTATGGGATCAGTGCCAAACTTTCTCTTTTTTGTTTAGCTCAAAATGATGCAATTGTTAGCATGCTTGAATAAACAGCTGAGTTAATTGTTTAGTTAGTCTGCCATTTGTGAATATTTTGTTTTGATAGTAATATGTAAATCTTTTATAATATATTTGTTTACAATAAATAAATGACAACATTATAAATAAATGAAATTGTATTTTCCATTTAAACTGATGAAAAAAAATATAAAAAGAATAATATGCAAAGATATTCGTTGTTTCATTTAAAATTCCGCTGATTATATTTCGGTCCTACAAATTTATATGGAGTGAAAAAATTTAATAATAAGTTGTACAATACAAATGGTTTTGCCTGACCTGTAGCACAGAAAGAAGACATTACCAGCCACTACGCCCACCGATCCATTATACAATACACTGAGTAGAAATATACTGTCTTACCTAATTTGTACAACGTACTAGAGAAGTACCGTGTGGTAGCGGCCTCAGAGAATCTACCACCCCATCCCATCCCTTGGGTGTCGTAAAAGTCGACAGAGGGAAATTCAAACAAGGAGATGGGCAGCAGCATCTTCCTGGAACATCTGAATAAATAAACTGCGGTTGCCAACCCGCCTGCCAAGCGTGGCAACTATGGCAAAATCCCTCAAATATGTGAGCTACAAACTTGTGGCTATCTATGGGGGAGGCCTATGTTCAGCAGTGGACTTGTGGTAGGCTGAAACGAAACTAAACCTACATACTACTTACATACATAAGATCACGACTGTATCCCATAAGGTGTAGTCAGAGACTGGGCACTCACTGCAAAAACAGATGACTACCACAATCCACATTTCACCAAAACAATATAATGGACTTGGTGTGATAGGTGGTGAGCCCATCGCCACCATGCGCTGTTGGGTGCACAGTGCAGTTTAATTCCTTAATCGCCTTTTACGAGATCCATTGATGAGATGGAGTGGTAGTATCCTTTTAACGAGCCGCCACCACACGGCTAAACTAAATTATTATCACATATTAAATAATGCCGTTAGTACAATCACAATAAGTAATTGATTCGTAAATTAAAGTATATATACCAAAATTTTCTCCTTTTACTAATGGTCAGTGATGCCATCTTAGGGTATTTTACCCTAGATTTAGAGTAAAACTGAACTAGCAGGGTAAATTTTAAAGTAATTTTTAGAGTACGAATGAGTATTTTGCTATGGGGAAATGCGACTGAACGTGAATTGATGTTCGTTTTGAAAAAGAGTAAGAGCTTTTAATAATCTTTGCTCTACATTGTCTAACAGATAAATTTAAAGAAATTATTTAACTTAACCTTTTTTTATTTACTCAAGAACATAAAACAGTTTACTAAAAAAAGTGATGTCCATAATGTAAATACGACGAACAAGCCCAAATTATTAACGCCACTTACTCGACTTCACAGGGACAGTAGTTTTTTTATGGAGCAATGTATGTTTACGTTTTTACAACAAAATCTCAGAAAGTGCACAGTCTTTCAATCAAAAAGTTTTTTTTTCTTTTATTAAACAAAGACTTTTTAAGAAGGGTTATTATAAAATTATAGAATACATGGACGATAACACCTGGGAATGAGGTGATCTCTGCCAAGCTATTTCTACATCTTTATAATACTACAATTGTTCTTTATTTTTAAAATGACAAAAAAAATACCTGCTGGGTTTCTTACTAGTTCTTCCCAGGACATAGGCTTTTTTTGTGAACCAGTGTAGTTAAAAAAAATAAAAAAATATATTTTCAGTATTATGTGAATAATCTATGTTAATGAATAAAAAAATATTCTATTCTCGGGGGCCCTTGCGCTAGTTACCCATTATAAAGGTCTCGGCTGAGCACCTTCAGTGCTCGGCCACCTTTCAATTTGGCAAAGCTGTAAAAGCCTAAGTAGCACTAAAGGGCTAACAGTGATCATCAGTCATAAAAAACGGTTGGCACAACAACAGTTATGACACAGTATTTTGACTGAAACCTTTTTTATAGGTACATGCAGTGGTGGAAAAAGGAATAAAAAATATGACTCTCCGATGACAAAAAGGCCTCGAGGAGTATGTAATTTTTCAAAATGTAAAATTAAACAAAGTTTCGGAGAAAAAAAACCAAACTCGCGGTCGAGTTGTCCCTAATCCTCATCTTATCCATGAGAACTGGTGTACAGGTATGACCGAAACGAAGGAGGCAAACAGTGATGTGTTTTTTTTTTTGCTGAAGTTACTGAAGTAAAAAAAAAACAAATCTTATTCGGGATATCTTTTTGAATGCTGATAAGTTGTTATAGATGTTATAGCTGATATAGTAGTATTTACGCCTGACAAGTTTGGATTTGCGCTATGCTTCCCGCCATGAGACTATGAGGTCGAAACTAGACCACACAACAGAATTTTCTCTTCTGTGAACTAGACAAAGTCAGTAGATCATACAAGCAGGCCTTACGGTAAGTGTGAGTGCCAGTTAAGGTGGCTTCTTTTGCTAGTAGCTCCACGTATTCGTTACCATGAATACCACAGTGGCCTGGCATCATCATCAGACCAGAACAACATGTAATCCTTTCATTTCACATGTATAGTATATGCTGTGCATTTTTAATAACGAGTACAATAGGACCAATGTACTATGTGAATAGGACTAAAGGCAACTTAAAGAATCATAGAAACTTTATGTTTTGTTAATGTTATGTGACTCCAGGTAAAGATAGGCTTCAAGGATTGTCAAAGATTCGCAAGTAAAAACTGATGTGTTAGGCGTGCACTTAAAATTACAATCTATTATAGTTTTTGGTACCAACTTATCTTCTTTACAACTTTAATTAAAAGTTTATGACAGTTGTCATAAATATATAAATATGAATTTCAATTTTTTGCTGTACCACCTCATACATGCAATAATACAACACCTACTCGGACAATTAAGCAATGTAACACACGGTTTGTTATTAACTTAATGATTTAAAATGAAATCATTCTGATAGCTGATAATGATTAAAGTGGTAAGTAGTCGTTTCTTTAAATATAAATCTAGTAAAACTTGTTAAAATTGAACAAATAAATGATTTAAAAATCCTCCAAAAATAGCTTTTGATAAAAGCATATGTTATGAACATCGCGTAACGTTACTCTTTCTCAGTAAGAAGTCGTTATTCACATCGCAACCATCTTATATTCTATTCAAGTATTTATATTCTGTTCTAGAGCTTTGATATTTTTAAAAATATAGGTATTTCGATAAATTAGTTGTAGTATCAAATATTAAAAATTTTGAATTTGTAAATAAAATCATTACCATCAGTGCTGGTGTACGCGTGGTGGCGGCTCGTTAAAAGAATACTACCACTCCATCTCATCCAATGGATCTCGTAAAAGGCGAGTAAGGAATTAAACTGCACTGTGCACCCAACAGCGCATGGTGGCGATGGGCTCACCACCTATCACACAAAGTGCATTATATTGTTTTGGTGGAACGCGGATTGTGGCAGTCATCTGTTTTTGCAGTGAGTGCTCAGTCTCTGACTACACCTTATGGGATACAGTCGTGATCTTATGTATGTATGTATGTAGTCTGGTTTTCATATTAATCGGCACTCCGAGCAATGTATTTGTGTATACATGCACATGCAAATTAACCGCTGCGCGACAATGTCTGTAGAAATTCAAATCTTTTTTATAAATTATAGACGGTGGATATCTAGATTTCAATATCGAACTATCGATATATCGTTTCAAAAAATATCAGTCACAAATATCGATAAAATTTAGATAACCTATACAACAAATAGCGCTTCTACAGTAGTACCTTAGAGTATATATAAGCAAACTAGCTTGCTTATACTCTAAGAGTAGTACACTATAGACTTTGCTACAGTGGCGCCATCTTAAATTAACTAGATTTTTCATACAGTCATATTATATGAAGTCGTTCCTCCTTACCTCTATCCATCGCTTTTTGCTTTTATATTCTAGATTCGGTGTAGTTAGTTTATAGAGTGTATTATCTATTCTATGTAGTAGACTTGGGAAAAGTTGGTCGCAATTGGGATCTCTCAATTTAGTTCCCAATCTTACTGCAAACTTGTTCGCTCTTTTAGTGCGTTACTTCTACAATAAAAGAAAATGTTGCACCACCAAACTTACAATTATATTGGAAAAGAAAAGAACTATGTATAAATATTAATATTTTTTATGATAATTCAAAGAAATTAAAATGTTTAACAGTTCAAGAATATTAATTACAAGGAATGTATATTTCTTATATGAACTAAATAATCAATAATTGTATCTAACTTTAATCATTTTATACTTGAAATACTAAAGTCATGTTTTATTTAAGTTATGTTTATCATCTAGATAATCTTGAATTAAAAAACGCAACAAAGATGCAACAATAAAAATTTAATATTGATAGTTTATTATGCAGCAAGTGCTCGTGTCGCTATACAGTAATTGGAAAACTCAATTCAATACCAAAATTGTACTTTTTGTTTTGTCTCCATCAGTCTAGCAAATTTTCATCTCCATCACCATCCAGTCCAAAAAATCTTAGGTAAAAGTCACCTATAATTTTAAAGTCAATCTAAACGAAGTCCTTGTTATAATTATATTAATTACTCGACCTTGACAAAAATGTATCGATTTGATAGCTAGTTTTCAGGATCAAAAAAAGGAGAAGAAGAAAGTGTTAAATATATATTTCAATAACAGAAAAAGTTTGAGATCTCCTGAGATTATTTATTTACATTATTTTTGCAGGAGATCTCTTAAAAGAGCAAAACAAATGAATCAGCTCGGCTCGTGAGGTTACCAGCGGTACCCCGTAATGGAGCGGCCTCCAGAAAAGTAAATACACGTATAAAGAACTAAGAGCGACGTAATCAATGTACTAGTTCGCATTGTTCGTCTAAAAGAGCGCTCTTTCGAATTAGGGCGCTCACGAACTACACAATTCTATTATTTTATACTTAGTCTTCAATGTATTATCTATGATTCTTTAATTCCGTGTCACAGAGTACAATAGATGATACCAATGTTCCGTGTGGCTTACTATACTAGAACTGTGTTTCTCTCATAAAACTCTTTAATTTCATGTTTGACGGTAAAGCTTTCAATTTAAAATATGTTGAACTTTAAAGAAACCAAAAATAAATCGGCTTTAAGCACGAGATGGGCTCAAATGTCCAAACAAGAACAAATTATTGAAAGAAAAAAGATGGAGATTCAGGCAAAGGCGGAGGCGCAGAAGCAAGCTGCTGCGATGGCCGCACAAGCAAAGTTATCAAAGTATGATTATTCCCAAGCATATTAAGAGTAATTTGTATTTAATTTATATTAATAGAATTAATCAATAGTTGGAGTATGTCAATCGCCCACCTTCTTTTTGTAACAATAATTTAGCTTAAATAGATTTCTTTTCCCTTTTTTCAGTAACCGTCGGGAAAAATAAATGCCTAGTGTTGGTTTTACGTTTAATAATTCATATTTATACCAAAATAATTGGATCAAAAACCGTTCAAGTTCATTTTGTTTATTTTTCATTGGGGAATTAAAGTAATTTATTATATATCCCAAAAAGTTGATTTCTTTTCCAATGATACCTATAAAGTGTATTGGGTATCTACACTTTATTGGTATCATTGGAAAAAAGAAATCAACTTTTTGGGATATAATAAATTACTACTTGTAGGGGTAATAAGCTAATCTACCAAAACACTTCCAATATTACAATTAAGAGATGAATTCATAAAGAAACATGAATTTAATAAAGAATCCTTTACTTGTAATCAGTATTCCTATCCCTTACTTTAATTAGTTGATCAGATCAATGAAGTTCTCATTGATCTGATCAACTTATTCACAAAATCTGGTGCTATAACCTCTCTTGTAGTTTGCATTTCCAGAAGATGCAGAAGAGCTACGTCTCTTCCTCTACAGCTAATTTCTTGGTTTCAAGTTCATCCCACAGATTCTCTAGATCAGAGGACCCCATACTTTCTTGTCTTGTAGACCACTTGCCATGTTTTTTGGTAAGCATAGACCCCCTGCTTATCATATATTGAATTTTCGCAAATTCATCAACTTCAAATGTGTAGATGTGTAGTGAAGAATTGACAAATCCGTGCAAGTCCTGCGCTGTCTATGCGAAACTGTGATATAAGAATGAACAAGAATTTCTTCTGCTTGTGTGTGGGTAGCATAATGATACTGGTATCTAAGTTCAAAGTCTATTGTGACCACAAAGCGGATAGCCTTGCCATGTTATTAAATTAAATTAAATTAATATGTAACAGTTACATCCCATGGAAACCTTATATTTTTTGGATTTTTTTTTGGGACATGATACTATAAATTAACATGGTTTTAAGGATTTAGTGAAAATTTGTTTTAAATTTACTTTATTTTGATGATTTTGACTTTTTATGGCTATATGTCATCAACTTCCATGGGTGTTGTAAGAGTCCACCAAGGGAAATGTTTTTATTACACAGACCATTGGCAGTGTCTAAAGTGCATGGCATCTGGTACTGCATCACATAGTGTTACTGATCTGGTAAGGATTTATCAATGTTGAAACAATGAAGCTATAACAATCAAAGTCTTTCCAAATATATATCAGATGTTAATATTATCAGAACTAACAAAAATTACATACACTCTACAAAAATAATACTTGTTTCTGTGAACACTGACGACAATGCTTGCAATGTAACACATAGTTGTGTAGACACAGAATGAAAAAGATAACTGAAACAGGTTAACCATTTAAAGGAACAGATATTAAGAGGAGTGCAAGGAAGGTGCCCATTGATATAAACTCAACCTTTATTGAAGACAGTCACAGGCACATAATTTTCTGTTAATGATACAGGCCGGTAAAGTCAGAGACTTAATTTAATTTTAACATAAGTTTCAAGATTACCGTAACAGCTTTTTTTAAATTTTGAAATGAATATATACAAAATAACTATCAGTGATTTTTTTCTTACTGATATAGGTCAGCTATTCGAAAAATTAAAATAATTTGAATAGCCTCAGTTGTGAAATTCATAAAATTCGAATAGCAAAAATTACTAAATTTTGCATGCCTTAGTCACAACTGCTGTAACTTGTGCAATAAAGGAGAGATTTCAGTATTTTGGTTTATGGTTTTTGTATTCCCATAAAACATCATACAACATTTGGCATTTGACATGTAACCAGCTTACATAAAGAAGGTACATTGGAAGAGAATACAGTTAATATTTAACAGACAACTGCGTGGCCTAGTGGTAAGAGTACCTGACTTCTACACCACCGGTCCTGGGTTCGATTCCCAGCCAGAGCCGACATTTGTGCAAAAACAAAAATTGTTGGTTTTCGGGTCTGGTTGTGTTGTGCATGTGAAAATTTATGTCTGTAAAAAGCACCCACAATACAGGAGAAATCCTACTCTGGGGATTACTTTTTTAAAGAAAAATAAATAAAATTATAATTCACATATGCTTTTTGTGACTGTTTTCTTCAATGTTTTTACATAGAGTACCTCTGTAATTTTTTAATTATTTAGGTCCTAAAATATTAAGTAATGAAACCTTTGCTTTCAGCTCTAGTACGGATGAACAGTCTTCAGGAAATATTTTTTCTAATGATGGTTCCTTTATGAGTCAATATAAAGCTTTATTAGAAAAGCAAAAGCAGGAGAAAGAAAAGAAAGAGTTGAAGGAAAAGATGGAGGAAGAGAAAAAGGCAAAAAAAACTGAACCAAAACAAAAACCTGAAGCACAACCAAAAAATGAAAACAAGGATTATAATAAGGAGCATTTCTCTCAAGAATCAGATGAAAAAAGGCCAGTTGAAAGATCATCAAGGTAGTAAGAACATTTCTTTTATTTTAAAATAGGGTAAGAGTATTTCTAAGAGAAGTATTTGTAGAATTGTACTAACAAATTCTTCATAGTTTTTAAGTATCTTATGAGAACATACACTGCCAATGAAAAGTTTCTGGACAAGCTTTTTGTTTCATTTTAAACCAGCAAACAATAAAACCATAGAAGCAGTCCTTATGCACAACAAAAACTTTACTGTTGTGGGTGGTGCTTATCAACTCTACCACACGTGACTTCAGTGTTGTCTTGATGACCGTCAATATGGATGAGTTAACAAATAATATTTATTTTAGTTAAAAGTTTTGAAGTGATTTGATTTTTAGTTATCTCTCAATTTTTTTTACATAGTTTTTTTATGTTTAATATAAGAGAAAATTAAGATTAAAGAGCGCACTTTAGTTAAAAAAATATTTTAAAACGCGGGCGGGACTATCGCGGGATGACGACACCAGTCCTGTCGCCTGCCGGAAGGAATGGGCCATTCGTTGACTGATCGCTCACGGTTACCGTCATACGTTAAAAATCTTGGGTAGTTGCTAAAAATTAATAATAAATACTCAGTGTTTTAATTCCAATGTAAAAACAGCGAAAACCTGTTTTTTAGGGTGCCGAAGGATCCAAATTCCAGAAAGAAGTGGATTTTTCACGTCGTCCGGAAACTTTCTGTCGGCAGTGTATATGAGATTATATATAATGCATGTAACTTAACTAAAAACTTCAACTTTGAAAATACTTTTTCTAGAGACCGACATCGCAGGTGGAATGATCGAGGAAGAAATCGACACCATAGCCCTACAACACCTATTGTGGAAGACCGAAAAAAAGTGGCGGAGAAATCGGGCATTCCTTCACTAATGCAAATTCCTGTCCGGGCACCAGACAATCATTTGCCAAATTCCAACCCCCATAATCATTTACCGAATTCCAACTCCCATAATCAGTGGAATACCAATGACGGTTCCGATTCTGAATCTGAACCTAATATGGAAGAGAAAAATGTATCTGCACACGATTCCATGGGACAAGGTACGATGGGACCGAATCTTTTGGGACCAGGGCCAATGGGACCTGGATCTATGGTCCCTGGACCGCTGGGCCCAGGTTCAATGTGTCCTGGACCTTTGGGTCCTGGACCAATGGGCCCTGGACCAATGGGCCCAGGACCCATGGGCGCTGGTCCGATGGGCCCAGGACCAATGGGTTCTGGTCCATTGGGCTCCCGTTTGATGGGCCCTGGACCGATGGGACCTGGTCCATTGGGTCCTAATATGGATACTATGGGACCAGGACCGATGGGTCAGGGGCCTATGGGACCTGGGTCAATGGGTCCTGGACCGATGGGACCTGGGCCTATGGGTCCGGGACCAATGGCTTTAGGCCCCAACATGCCTTCGGGGCCTAATATGGGTCCTGGGCAAAATATGAATTCAGGTCCAGGGCCTATGATGGGGCCTGGTGGACCAATGCCACCGTTTATGGGAGGTCCACCCAACTTTCCCATGCCACCAAACTTCTTGGGTCCAAATGGTCCACGAGGCCCTTGTGGTCCTGGTTCATTACCTCCAAATATGTGTGGTCCTAATATGCGCGGTCCTGGACCCAATGGCCCAATGCCACCTTTCTTCGGTCCTCCTTTTCCTAATCCAGCAATGATGGGCCCTAACGGACCGCCAAATTCAATGATGCCTCCTAATAACGTCAATATCCCTTTCATGGGTTCACCTGCTTTTGGTCCAAATGGACCTAATTTTGGTCCTAACGGTCCCAATTTCAGACCAAACGGACCTCCTAATATGCAATTTATGCCCAATAACTCGGTGCCACCCAATTCCATGCAACTTCATACCATTCCCGAGCCAAAACCTATAGACGCTATCAGCATCCCACCTCCCGAACCTATGAAGCTTCAGAATATTCCTCCCCCAATGCCATTGCCACTGAATCATATACCGAAACCAAAGGATTTGGATCCTGGAAATATTCCGGCGCCGCCGAAGTCCACTCAAGGTAAAATATACTTAATGTGTTAGGTCTTGTCTGGCCTTTGTAAATTTCTTATCAGAACACTCATCGGCATTAACGATTTATTTATTTTTGCAAATATGCTTACGATTAATTTAGATGGCAATAAAGAAATGAACAAAGTCAAAATTTCTTTATTCAATTTAGGCGTGTTTAAAGTTCTTATGAATTTCAAAATCTACACCGTTTTAAATAACCAGACCTCAGAGAAGGACCGGCAAGAAACTAGGGTCTGTTTTTTTTTGATGCCATATTGCATATGCTATATTACTCTTAAACCTAATATAAAATATAAGCAATATTATAGGAAAATAAATTTTCGAGTATTTAAAGAGCTTTGTCTATATTATAGACAATTCTATAATTCCGGGCTGCATCGAATTATCTAACAGATTATTCTAGGCTAGTCAACGTTTTACATTAGTAATGTATTGGAATGTAATGATCGGTTTGAGTGCAACGGTACCTTTGCCGTGTGGCCGTACGACCCAATGCTGACTCGTGGTGCGCAGTTCTCTCTGCAGATATGTTCCCGCCGCCAGTTCAGCGCGCCGCCGCCGAAGTCGCCAGCAACGGTGACCACTGGGAAAATGTCCTGAAAGCCATACACTCACAAGACCAAAATATGTGGTAATGCCACTGTACCCAGTCTAGTTCCCAAAAAGGAGGACATGTGCTGTATTTATTTTTATATTTACATAAATTTCAATCAAACTCACAGATTCTGTGTAACAGTGTTATGGTTATTTCAACATAATTCTCAAGTAATTTGTTACATATTTAGAATATAATCGCGTTTAAAAATAATGCGGTGATTCCATGTTAGTAAGTTTTATTTAAGTTTTAGTGGCATAGCTTCATACGTAAATATTTATTCAGAATTCCTCAAAAAATGCGAACCTGAATTGGATTCTATGATATATAAATTCCTGACACTGTTTCACTTATTCTTAGGGTTAAATACCTATTAAAGTCACCCGTTGTTTTCACTTTATGTTAGACTTATTCTAGAAAAATTCCTCCAAATTCCCAGGTTCCTTCATAATACAAATTCTAATGAATATAAGGCGTTCCGTGAGTTGGTGAAAAAGATGCGAATTGAAGGTGTTGGTGAGAGCAAGCCAGAAGTAAATCCTGAAGATAAATACGAACCTGAGTTCTGTTTGGAAGACGATGATAGTTATGATGGCAACAGATTTGTTAAGCAGGAACTTGATGAAGGGTAAGTCAGAACTCATTTATTCATTACTTTGTGATAATCCAGTTTAGTGAAGGTTGCTAAGATAAATATGTGGTGTGTATTACCTAGTTTTTCAAGAGTATGTATCATGTTGTTAACTACTTTGGCCTAGTAGTAGTGTTATAGCATAGATGCCCTCCAGCAATAATAATGCTATTACACATTACATTTTTGCAGAATGCAATACAACAATGACATTAAGCATGAGGATGACGACTCTCAAAACTATAAAGACTCTGAATGCCGACGGAGAGAAAGGAAAAGGAAGTCTAGGTGGGGTAACGATCCTCCTGCAGATATTAAGCCACCTGGATTGGTGGCGCCATTACCCCCACCAATGCCAGGTGATGATAGTTTTTATATTCAAGGTAATATATGTGTGGGAAAACAAAGTAGTTTACTAAAAAGATGATAATTAAAAATATATATTGGATATTAATAAGAATGATTTCATGGTATGTTGGTTTCTTCAAATAGTAATTCATATTACTTAAAATTAAAAAGCACTACCGGTCGCCCTGTGGTCGAAATTCGACCGTAATTTATAAAATATTTAAGTTTGAACATTATTGAGTTGTGAATAATTATTTGTTGGCAATGAAACCAAATATAATTATGTGATTGACAGTTTCAGTATGAATATAAGACGTTCCGTGATAATGAATGTTTTATTTCATTGAATTTAATGTATTTGTAACCGTTTTTATATATTAATTTGAGCTTTCTCGTTTGTTCTCCATACAAACTTTTTACTATGCCAAATCTCATACTCTTCCTTGCTTGCAATATGCATAAAACGGAGTACTAAGTTTTCACTTCTAATATTGAACTATCTCTGAGCTTGCAAAAACAATAAATGTTGAATACAGAAAAGCATACATTCAGTTGATAAGCGATTGGCTTCTGCACTACAAGTCGCATATAGTATGGTCTACGATAAATATTGAATGATTGTTCTGGATCTGGGGGTGCAACTATGGTGGACTGTGTGTATCGTGTATTACAATTACAGAAGTTGAGACGAGACGATAGTATGTTAAGCCTACTACTGACCATTAAATTTCATATTCAATCTGTTGACTCATTTTGTTGACCTTATCATGTTACACATTGTCTGCAGTAAAGCCTTTAACTGTTTTATAAACTTAATGTATATTTCAGATTAATCACAAAGAGGATATTTTAAATATGTAATAAATATTCTAGATTTACAAAGTGTAACTTATTTTTGGTCTGACTTATTTACTTTAAATAAATATATCGAAATATCGATATTTTGTTTTAAATATATCGAACTCCGATATTGATACATTTAAAAATATCGACAGCGCTAGTGTGCATGTGAGATTTGTTTAAATGCACCTACAATACAGAAGGAATCCTAATGTCTCCACGTTCTTTTCCCAACATTTTAATAACAAGCAAATAATTGGTGTCTTATACAAATATTTTCGCCATCTAAGAATTTCAGTGCAGTACTCCCAAAGTTTAAACAGTAGTATTATTAGTATATTTTTGTCACTAATGATAAAGCTTATTATTGAATGTATTTAAATAGTAACAGGCAGAAGTCGAGTAGCAGTTTCTAGATCTTTGTGGTCATACACTAAAATCTTTGTTGGTAGAAATTAAAACATCATTGTGCTGTACTATTTCATGATCATTAAAATGAAAACTTTAAAAACTTTAAAATAATGTCGCTTCATTATTAATTCAAAATGTTCATTAATTCTTTAATAGTATTGTAGCGAATATTCGCATGTTTTTTGGACATTCGCATTTGCATTCGCATTCGCAAAAATCATGCGGATATTTTGCGAATGTGATTGTCACAAATACTTCATATAACACAAAAAACTTATAACGAACTTTGATTATAAAAGATTGTTTTAAAACATTATCTTTTTTATATAAATGTTTAACTATATATTCTAGGTAACTTGTATGAAAATTTACTGTGGTCATATAATTAAAAAGCCGTGGTAGCTCAGGGGCCTGGTGCTCGCTTTTAATTTCATAGTAAGCGAGTAACCTGGGTTCGATCCCCGGTGCCAGCACCTCTAAAAATGTTCTACAATTTTAAGTGCTGATTTACCACGTGTTTAGCGGTGAAGGAAAACATCGTGAGGAAACCTGCATGTCCGAGGAATAGAAATATTTCGAAGACATGTGAAGTCCGCCAACCCGCATTGGAGCAGCGTGGCGGATTCTTCCTAGCTCCTAAACCCTCTCAGAAATGAGAGGAGGCCTGTGCTCAGCAGTGGGACATTTATTAGCTGAAACTTTACTTTTTTTTTATAATTAAGAAAAATTTACCACAGTGTATATGTACGTGGAGCAATGTATGTGGAGCTACCACAATCTAAATAATTTTACATAATCATAATCATAATAATCATAATAATTTATTTGCTTGAATAAGGTTACAAAACAGGTATTAAATATATAAAAAAGTCTCACTTATTCTGCCTACGTAGGCGTGCAAATTGAAAAAGTTAGGTATTACAAAGTTATTAGCTACAATTTAAAATCTTCAATTGTTTATATATTTTTTGTCAAAATTTTGTGTCTTACAATATTCCATTTTTAGTACTTCTTATATATATTATTTCATAATGATGGATTTAATTTATTCACCAATACCCTATTATCATACTTAGTATCTAATTAAACCTACAAAAAATTAAAATAATAATACGAGGGTGGATTGAAAAGTACTCGGCCTAACACAGATCCATTCAATTCTAAAAATCAAATCTACCCACATTATTTAGTTCAGTTCAGACTAGTTCATTGTGTGAAGTTCGAAACGTGTGCGATAATTAGTTGTGATTTTATAAATTTATTAACAAAGTAATCGGTCATAATTTCCGCGAATGGAGCAAATCGAGCAGCGTGCCGTCATTAAGTACCTCCATAAGAAGGGGCTATCATCAAAAGCCATCCATGATGACATGGTCAGTACATTAGGCGATTGTGCTCTGTCATATTCATCCGTCAAAAAATGGATAGCAGAATTTAAGCGTGGTAGAGAGAGTGTGAAAGATGAACCCCGCTCTGGAAGGCCTTCGACGTCAACTACTGACGAAAATATTAAAAAAGTACTTGATTTAATAATGGGAGACCGCAGATTAAAAATTAGAGAGATAGCCGAGATTATAGGCATCTCTTATGAACGAACTCAAAACATCATTGTCAACGAGTTGGGTTTCCACAAGGTGTTTGCGAGGTGGGTTCCGCGACTGCTTTCAGTTGAACAAAAAAGGACGCGATTGACTATTTCACGCGACTGTTTGGAGTTATTTGAAGCCGATGCAGATGATTTTTTGAATCGTTTTGTTACTATGGACGAAACATGGGTTCATTACTGTACACCGGAAACAAAACAACAATCAAAACAGTGGAGAAGACCTGGTTTACCACCCCCTAAAAAGGCTAAGTCGATTTTGTCGGCAAATAAGGTGATGGCTTCAGTATTCTGGGACTCGAAAGGTGTGATTATGATTGATTATCTTGAAAGGGGTCAGACTATAAACTCTGATTACTAATGCACCTTACTACGTCGTTTACGAGAGGAAATAAAAGAAAAACGTCAAGGAATGCTCAGAAGAAAAGTCCTGTTTCATCAAGATAACGCCCGTGTTCACACGTCAGTACAGTCAATGGCTGGAATTCACAACTGTGGCTTTGAACTGTTACCGCATCCGCCGTATTCACCTGATCTGGCACCAACAGCCTTCTTTCTGTTCCCTAACCTAAAAAAGCACTTGGGAGGTCAAAGATTTTCGACAAACGACGAGGTCAAAGCAGCTGTAGACGCATATTTTGACTCTAAGGAAGAATCATTTTTTTTTTAACGGTCTAAATGCTTGGAAGGGGAGGTGGCAAAAGTGTATTGAACTTGATGGTGATTATGTAGAAAAATAAAAATATAACTGATTTAGTATGTTTAAATGAAACTAATTTTACGGATTCTATCGCGTTTTATTTTACTATTTATAACCCGACGTTTCGAGTGCTTTACAGCACCCATGGTCACGGGCGGACTGAGGTGACAGATGTCCCGATGTCATAGTTAACCCGGAGTACCTTCAGCTTTTAATTATTATTCCTTGTCCGATCTACGCAGAAAGAGCTTACTGTGTCTTGAAGTCTTGCAGTGGTATGCTTGGTTTTTGATTTAATTTTATTAATTATAGGATCCCAAGCTGGTGGTAATACCCAACCATCTTCTCTATTAAAATTAGGATGTTTTTTAATTTCAATAGCCTCGCGAATCATCCTTGGTAGGAATCGGTGTTCTTTTGCGAGGATTTGTGGTTTATCAAATCTGATGTAATGGTTGGGATGATCCAGAACATGGTCACAGACTGCAGACTTCCTAGAGCGACGATGCTTCACGTCAGCTATATGTTCTTTTACGCGGGTTTTAACTGATCTTTTTGTTTGCCCTATGTAAGAGAGACCACATTCACAATCCAGCTTGTATACTCCTGCATCTTGTAGAGGGATGTTACACTTGACAGATGGTAAAAACTGACTTATCTTCTTAGGCGGCTTGAAAAATGTTCTTATGGAAGCCCGCTTCAAGATATAGCCAATCTTGTCCGTGACTCCTCTGACATATGGTAGGACTGCAGGTACTCGCTCGACTGTGGCCGGCTTCACTCGGTCACTGCGACGAAGGCGCGGAACCCGAAGCTTGTTGTCTTGCAAAACTTGCTTGACACACACGGCCGGCCACAGTCGAGCGAGTACCTGCAGTCCTACCATATGTCAGAGGAGTCACGGACAAGATTGGCTATATCTTGAAGCGGGCTTCCATAAGAACATTTTTCAAGCCGCCTAAGAAGATAAGTCAGTTTTTACCATCTGTCAAGTGTAACATCCCTCTACAAGATGCAGAAGTATACAAGCTGGATTGTGAATGTGGTCTCTCTTACATAGGGCAAACAAAAAGATCAGTTAAAACCCGCGTAAAAGAACATATAGCTGACGTGAAGCATCGTCGCTCTAGGAAGTCTGCAGTCTGTGACCATGTTCTGGATCATCCCAACCATTACATCAGATTTGATAAACCACAAATCCTCGCAAAAGAACACCGATTCCTACCAAGGATGATTCGCGAGGCTATTGAAATTAAAAAACATCCTAATTTTAATAGAGAAGATGGTTGGGTATTACCACCAGCTTGGGATCCTATAATTAATAAAATTAAATCAAAAACCAAGCATACCACTGCAAGACTTCAAGACACAGTAAGCTCTTTCTGCGTAGATCGGACAAGGAATAATAATTAAAAGCTGAAGGTACTCCGGGTTAACTATGACATCGGGACATCTGTCACCTCAGTCCGCCCGTGACCATGGGTGCTGTAAAGCACTCGAAACGTCGGGTTATAAATAGTAAAATAAAACGCGATAGAATCCGTAAAATTAGTTTCATTTAAATGTGTAGTGTTCGCGTAAATATAAGAAATCATTATGATTTAGTATGTGTTTATTTTCTTGGTTAGGCCGAGTACTTTTCAATCCACCTAGTATGTCAATAAAATAAAAATGTCAAATTTTTGTGCTAATTCAATGTTAAAAACTCACCAACAATAAAAACAATGGTCCATAAGCCATTTGGTTAATTTTCTTTTGAATATGTTTTGTGGCAAATGTCTCATATCTAGAGGTATTTTGTTGAATATTTTAATTGCCATACAATTTACGTTTTGACTCACCATGACGAGGTTACTTCTTGGATAGAATAATTTATCCTTATATATACATCAGATATACATCACTATGTTTTAAGAAATAGCTTGGATGTTGTGTGACAAAGCAACAAATATCTCTTATATACATACAAGGTAATGGTAGTATATTAAGTTTCTTGAATAACGGCTTACAGCTATCCATATACCCTGCGTTACAAATAGCACGAACACACTTCTTTTGTATTATAAAAGCTTTTGTCATATCGACAGAGTTCCCCATATTATTAATTCATATCCAAGTACAGAGGAAACATATCCATGGTATGCACTTATCGCGGCTTCTTCCGATACTGTCAGCCTAACTCTTCTCAGCGCAAAGACAAACCTATCGAGCTTATTACATACAGTTACTATATGTTCTTTCCAGTTGCAACGTTTATCAATTTTTAATCCCAAAAATACCGTTGATTCGACTTCTTCAACTACCTCTTTATTACATTCTATACGTAATATGTTTAATCGCGCTTTATATGTTAAAAATTGAACCATTTTTGTCTGATTAACATTAAACTTCAAATTATTACATTCTAACCATTTGGTAACGTCAATTAGGGTATTATTAATTTTATTTTCAAATGTGTTCAGCAAATAAAATACATTTTTCTTTTGTCGCGTTAGGAAGATCATTGATATACGTGAGGAAAAGAAGGGGACCTAAAATACTCCCCTGTGGTACACCTACTTTCTTTATTCTATATTTTGAAACATACGTTACTTTTGTGTGTTGATTCCCAATATTTCTATAACAGCAGATTTTGGTACTTTGTTTGCGATTCTGCAAATAGCTCTCAATCCAGTCGTATGCTTTGCCTCGAATTCCATATTTTTCCAATTTAAAAAGTAACATTTTATGGTCAACGCAATCAAAGGCTTTGCTCATATCAAAAAAAATACGAGTATACTTTTGTTGTTCCTTCTCATAGGTTATTAGATATGTCATGAAATAGCCACATTGGTAAAGCAAACTGAATCAGGAATAGAGTTATAAAGTCTTTAAATATTTTTAATAAATTTTTACCATTTATTTTCACTGGTGGTAGGATTCCTATACAGGAATCCGTCTAGGTAGGTACCACCCCAGGGCCAGTTATTCTGCCGTGAAGCAGTAGAGTGCAAACATTACTGTGTTTTGGTTTGAAGGGCACTGAGAGCTAGCGTAATTACTGGTCATATGAGACTTAAGAACTAATGTCTCAGGGTGATGGCCGCATTGTGGTCTCACACTCTTCTGGGTGACACAGCATTTGTTATGGGCAGACGTTGCACTTACCATCAGGTGAACGTTTTGCTCGTTCCGTCACTTTAATCAAATAAAAAACAAAAATATTCAATACCAACAAATTTAAATACAAATGAAGCTAGAGAAATAATTAAGAATGATTAATAAGTTGTTTGAGAATTGTTTCAAATGAAACTTAGAGTAAATAAACGATGCGAGAAAATGCAAACTAATACCAGTCCTTCAAGCAGTAGTATGCAAACATATGAGCATATGAGACTTAAGCACTAATGTCTCGGGTTGACAAGCCAAGTGTGGCGCCAGACGCAAATGTGGGTGACACAGCATTAGTTATGGACAGACATTGCCCTAACCATTAGGAGATCGATTTACTCGTCTCATCATTTTCTTCCATAAAAAAAGTTTATTCGTTTTATTTAATAGTTTTAATAACAAGTTTCTCTTTAGGTACAAAATTTCCGAAAATTGATGAGGAAGGTATAAAGTTGACCAATGTTAATCGCAACAATCCAGCCCTGATGCAGTATGCAATGACTAACTATGGCACCACCAACCTAAGTGTGGAGGACTGGAAGAAATGCGAGGATAATTTCAAGCTGAACCTCTTGTATCAAGTATGTAATTATGCTTCTTACCGTTGAACCCGTATACAGTCCAGTAGGTCGTCGACTTGTCATCTATGGTCACGACCATAGATGCTTCCAGTCAGCCAGTCACTGATCTGTTAATTATCCGTATGGTGGATAAGATCATGCCGTCATATGATCCCCATTTCCCTTATTCCACTTTTGGTATAACATTCCGTAACACCCATTGGGATAAGGCGGCGGAAATTATTGATACGCCACAAACAAAGTGCTCGCGCTTTCGACGATTCTTCCTGTGTCTGTTCTGAGTATTTTTAGTCGGGCATGTTTGAGCCATAATAACTGAAATGTACTGTAGTGATAAATATAAATGTTAAAGAAATATTAAACAGTATACAAGGTCTAAAGCAAGAGAGAGGTTAGTTGAGGTAAGCGCAAAAAATTATTACGGTAGGCGGACCCGAAAGTACATAATTCCGTAATTATGTAAACTAACATTAAAAAGAAAATTGAAAGATTATATAGTAGTGAAATAATATGGTAGGCTTAACTTAGAATTACGACTTTTGTTATGTATATAAAAAGTAGTAAAAAAAGGTATTAGATTATCGATTTAAAAATAATACTACGTTAGGAAAGTAAGAAGAGTAGCGTAACGCCTACAAACTATGATAATAGTTTGGCGTCGAAGTACTTTGTTATATTTTTGTAATCTTTTTGTTGGTATAAATTAATTTAAAAAAAAGATATTTTTCTGGCAAGTCCAAGTAAAGTTAATATTAACGATATAGACAATCTGACAAGATTGTCTGAGAAATTCTCTTACATAACCATTTTTTGAAAAAATCTGTTTCCTGGTGGTAGGATTCCCATGTTGTAATCCGTCTAGGTAGGTACCACACCAGGGCCAGCTATTCTGCCGTGTGGTGCAAACATTACTATGTTTCGGTTAGAAGGGCGCTGCGATCTAGAGTAATCGCTGGGCATTTGAGACATAAGAACTGATGTCTCAGAGTGTCGACCGCAGCGTGGTGTCACACAGGAATTTTATGGGTTATGGATACAGCGTTTGTTATGAGCAGATGTTGCATTTACCATCAGGTGAACATTTTGCTCGTTTCGTCACTTTTTCAAATAGAATTATGTTTATTCTATTATAGGACATGTTGAAGAAAAGACAAGAAGTAGAAAAGTTGGCAGCGGCTGGCAAACACAAATATGAATACGACAGCGATGAAGATACGTCTGACGGCACTTGGGAGCACAGGTGAGCACAATGATTATCTACAAAAAAACATTATTGTCGGTGCCGTACGCGTCTTTTCTATCGTTCCACGATACGGACACCGCTAAAATAGTTTGTCGCTGTCGTTTAAAGCACAACAGATATATGCTATTTTATGAAAACATTGAAAAAGAACAAATGCAAAATATTAAATATTTCTTCATCAATTTTTTATATTTGTATTCATATACACGTGACTGTCAGTCAGTGACTTCTTACAATCAGTTGGACTGTTTGTTACTAAAATAAAATAAAATAAAAGCTTGTAGAATGTCTCAACTACCTTGAAAATACAATTTTCTGCTACAAAATATGACCATTCCCCACAGATTACGCGCCAAGGAGATGAATGCAACAGAGAGATGGGCCACTGAGCTCACCAAACAAGCTGCTGGCAAACATCACATAGGCGACTTCTTGCCGCCTGAAGAACTTAAAAAGTGAGTTAATAATATAACTTGGGAAATAATAAAATAGTCTGCAATGATTTTCTTCTGGTCCGTTCTCAACCACGATGACAACATACGAATATTGTCGGAAGTTATCAATTGGACAGACACTAGTGCAACAAAGGTATTGAAAAACATGGAGGCACTCTCAACTCAACAGACTCACTCATCCTTCCCTAACTTCACTATATACCGTTGACAAGTAGAAGTATTAATGTTGATATTTTAAACTTGCCCATGATATTTCCATAGCTTAATCAAATGTTTTATAATTGTGTTAAAAAAAATTACTGAGGAGGGCCATAAGGACCACTATTAAATTTCTTGTCCTGTTTTGACTTAATCTTTAGGGGAAGGATGGAAGTTGAGGAAGTGAAGGAAAACATCGTGAGAAAACCTGCATATCCGAGGAATAGAAATATTTCGAGGACATGTGAATTCCGCCAACCCGCATTGGAGCAGCGTGGCGGATTGTTCCTAACTCCAAAACCCTCTCAGAAATGAGAGGGTTTTGGAGTTTTTTGGGACATTTATGGGATGAAACTTTACTTTACCTGTTTATTAGATAAAGTGACGAGACTAGCAAAATGTTCACCTGATGGTTAGTGAAATGTCTGGCCATAACAAATGCAGTGTCATCCAAAACATTTCTGTGTGACACCACACTGCGCTCCACACCCTTAGAGATCAGTTCTTAAGTCTCATATGACCAGTGATTACACTAGCTCTCAGTGCCCTTCTGACTGAAACACTAACATTTGTACACCACTGCTTCACGGTAGATAACTGTTACTGTGGTGGTACCTATCTAGAAGGATTCCTGCATAGGAATCCTACCACCAATAAAAATATATAATAACATAATGTTCTGAATGTGTGTATACGAACATCAACACTTTTAGTAAAATAAGTGCATAATGTGAATGCCTGATAATATACTAAGATTTTCTGTAATTAAATACAAAAATTATGTTATAATTTGTGTATTTTTTAAAGTTGTATATAAATGATGTTCAATTACAATGACGAAAATAATCAACATCAAATAGAAAATATCACAACCTCAATGGTGGTAATTTTTATGTGGATATTATAGCAGTTCTACAGCATAAAATTATTTTAATGTAATTGCAGGTTCATGGAGAAGTATTCAGCGGTCAAGAGTGGCAAGGAACCAGATTTAAGTGATTACAAAGAGTTTAAATTGAAGGAAGACAATGTTGGTAAGTCATTTGAATGTAATCCCTGCTTTATATATCTTTTGGTTCATTGTGCAAAATGATTACACTAAAGCAGGCGGGGTTCAGAGCCGTGGTAGCACAGGGGATAGGCGCTCGCTTTAAATTTCATAGTACGCGGGTTACCTGGGTTCGATTCCCGGTGCCGGCACCACTAAAATTGTTAATTGCAATTTTAAGTGCTGATTTACCACGTGCTTGGCGGCGAAGGAAAACATCGTGAGGAAACCTGCATGTCTAAGAAATAAAAAATATTTCGAAGACATGTGAAGTCCGCCAACCCGCATTGGAGCAGCGTGGCGGATTCTTCCTAGCTCCAAAAACCCTCTCAAAGGGCCTGTGCTCAGTAGTGGGACATTTATAGGCTGAAACTTTACTTAGGCGGGGTTCGGTCCCTGGTGAGTTTAAATGCTGTCCTGGATAATTTATGATTTACCACATGCTGGGCCAGGGGTTCGCAAACTTTTTCTGCAATGGAGCACTTTGCGAATCAAGAATTTTTTTGCAGAACACTTATCACCTTCCATTGGATATAAAGTAGAAGATCTTTACATATTTTCTAGTGATACACATATTCAGATTCAATGGAACACTTGTGTTCCGCGAAACACAGTTGAGGAAACCCTGTGCTAGGCGATAAGGAAAAAAATCGTGAAGAAACTATTATTGCAAGTTACTTAGATTAATTTGAAGTCATAGCTCGGTATGAATTTAAGAAGAAAATTGAAGAGCCTATGTTATTTATAAAGCAGTCTTTGTTACATTATTGTTTTAGTTTTAAGGGAACTGTAGCTAGTAAATTACTGAACATATGATTAACGAACGCAGTACATAGGACTAGAATTCTAAGTTCCTTTGGGTACTGCAATTTTTTTGTTATAAAAATAATACTAGCAGTTAGTATCCAACTGAAGGCCGATTTCTCGCCGAAGCCGAAGGTTTAATTACCTTTAGAAAGTTAAAAGAAGCAGGCCTTATTTTGCAGAAATCCATTATAATGAAAAATTAATTATAACACAGATCCGCATGCAAAATATAAAATGGTTTATATTACCCAGCTTTTGAAAAGCAACGCCCGTCCTCCCACAGTAGCGTGCACACTACACACACACTACACCGCCTCCGGGAACCGTCAACAGATACCATTCAACAACACAACACTACCACACTACTACAAGGCAATAAACACCACTGAAGTCGAGACGAAGACACGTGTTTCATCTCGAACCGAGATACTATCAAGTGTTATTGACTCCCAGACTGCCGCCGAGAACAGTACCCTAAGAAGTTCAGTTCAAGATTGGCTAAAAAGGGATTAAAATATTGGTATTTTAACAGTTTATGTTGATTGTGTATTAACAACTTAACGAGATGAACAAAATTACCTAGCTAATAATGTATTATAACATTTCCCATCACCCCTGCGCGCTCTCGGGCATTGATAATGTTCCTTCAAATTCGGCGCTTCCTAGAAACGTTTGGCCTCGGCCAAAACTTCGGCTGGAAGTTGTCACCATTGTCGAATCGGTCGGGAAAACACATAATTGAATGACGATTTTAAATCATCTTAGAAAATATATACATTTTATACATGCTTACATGGTGGTTTAAAACTAAATAGTTATTTTAATTTCATCATTACACAATTTTTATATATATTTGTATCATAGGGAAAGATAGAAGATATGCATGCACATATAATAATGGATTTCAGCAAAGTAATGTCTGATTCTATTAACTATATTTTTATCAGTTGTGTCCCACTACTCCTCCAAATTTATCTTAACTTACTATATTGAGCAAATTATTGTTTTCAAGGTTTCAAAATGCTGCAGAAACTAGGTTGGAATGAAGGACAAGGTCTTGGAGCTGAAGGATCTGGCATAATAGAACCAATTAATAAGTAAGTATTTAGATATAATATTTTTAGTTTTCATTATCATCAACTTCAATAATTCATCATGTTAGGTTTAACACATACATTATCATATCATTTAACACGTACTTAGTAAAAAGTCGTCAGTGAGCATATTTGTGTATGTACAAATTCGCTAATCTCAATAACTACCAAATGGATTACAATGGGGTGGTCATCGGGTCATGAGTAAGGTGGAGTCAACATAATGTAGTGTAGTTCTCAAGGAAGGTTTTCGTTTTATCATTTGAAATTAATTAGATTTAGGGAATAAGTAAGGGATGAAGTCGCAGATAATATCACCGCCCGGAGCAATAATATGGTGTCTCGGTGCTCTTAAAGAGCACCAAGACACTATATTAGATCGTCACCATATAAGCGACATGCACTGCTTTTGTTATCTTAAAAAATAATACATCCCAAAAATCATAATAGACGTCGTCGTATTATGTCACATAACAATATTGCTGAATGAATACAATTAATATCGTCAGCAAACAAATATTTTAAGCTTTTATAACTGATTAGAGATGAATTATCTTATTAACTGCTTTGCTCAAATTAATCTAAAAGCTCTGGGCGAAGCTGTACCATGTTCTAGCAACCTGGTATAGCTTGGTATAGCTATATATATATACTGTATTAAAAGAGTACATCCATACTAATATTATAAATGCGAACGTAACTCTCTCTGTCCCTCTGTCTGTTTGTTACCGATCTTGACGAAATTCGGCACAGTGATAACTTGCAACCTGTAGACGGACACTGGGAATATTTTTTATTCCGGAATATCAAAGTTTTCACGGTATTTAAAGAAAATCGTAACTCGGTAAGCGGATGTAGTCGCGGACTTCAGCTAGTTATTTTATAAATATGGAGAAGAATACAGCTTGTTGATTAAAACAAATTCTTTTTGGCATCAGAGCACAGCAGCCCGTCGCTAACTTGGGTCTGGGAGCATCGTCATCTGACATGGTATCATCAGAGGACGATGAGTTCGATGCCTACAGAAAACGTATGATGCTCGCCTACCGTTTCAGACCTAATCCATTGGTAAGTTAATTGAAAATAGTTACATCTCCAAGACTTACACTGAGCCAGGAATCCATACTTAATATTATAAATGCGAAAGTAACTCTTTCTGTCCCTCTGTTTGTTACCTTGTCACGCCTCCACCGTTGAGTAAATCTTGACGAAATTCGGCGCAGAGATAGTTTGCAAGCTATTTCTGTGTCTATAATCCTGAAGACGGATTTATATTATTCAATAGTATTTATGTTTTTACACCAGACTCCACATTTTTTATATATGGCACCTGCCATCACTTTTCTCGTCTCCCAGGGTTGACTGGCAGAGAATGCCTCTAGGCATTAAGTCCGCCCATTGTATTCCTTAGGTTAAGGTGTTACAATTAAGATTAAATAAATAAATAAGACGGATAGATCCGGCTGACATACGATACTTTTTATTCCGGAAACTCAAAGTGTTCCCACGGTATTTAAAAAAAAATCCACACGGATATAGTCGCAGCTAGTGTAAAATATTTGAGTAACTGGACCACAAGACCGGTGATTGTCGTTTATTGTCTCCTCCGTTATTATAAGACATAGTAATGTTTCTTACACAATTATACGTACAATTTCTGTGCATACAATATTATTCTAGATGTTTAGGACATTCTTGACGATTGGCATTATTTTTAATTATCAAAACAAGTATTGAATTTAATCTCATGTTGATTAAATCACTAGTTAATTAATAGTTAGCAATAGATAAAATTTCCTTATAAGTCTAGAATATGTCAATGAACTAAGTCTAGTCAACAAGTTCAAAAACGTGTTAAATAGACATAAAGCTCCTAAAAATATGTACGATAGCTCATTGGATGCGGAATGATGTCTACAAAAATGTTTTTTAAGGTCTTATTAGCACATAAAAAATTGCGATTGTTATAAAAAAAATAAGATTGAAAAAAAAAGGAATTTGGTTTTTTCTCAATAATTTCTAAAATAATGATATTTAAGGAATTTTGAAAAAAGATCCTGAAAGAGGAGGAAATTTCCAATAAAAAAGTCCCAACTCCCGGAATTCTAACTCTATTATTTATAATTTTTTTTTAACGCTGAAAATAGGGCTCCGCGAGGTCGTTACGGCATAGGCGCGCCGTCTAAAAAGCCGGTATATCACCTAAAATAATTTTTTTATAGTATTAAATAACAATTTAAAAATTTGAAAAAGTTATGGTGTAATCTAAACACTTGAACTAAAAAAACCTCGGTGAAAAAAAAATTTTATATCGATTTTTCAAAAATTTACACCATTGTTAATTAACTAATTTATTTCCAATCTCTGTTTTTATAAATTACGGAATAAAAGTTTAAATAATTCATCTATAAATTTTTCCCTTCGTGGAGCTCTTATCATTTAGGTACTTAATAAAGTAATGTAAAAAAAATTTTTTAAAGTTTATTATTTTGTTAATTATAATTTTTTTTAACTAACAAAAAATTCAATATCTAAAAAATGTTATGAAAAAAAATTTTTTTAAGTAATATCTTATTATTGCTGTTTTTGCATCTACCATAGGTATTAATTAACATTGGAAAAAAAAATTTTACGCTATTTGTTAAGAAATTGTTTATAAACAAATAGACTATTTTGGGATTTTTTAAAAATGATTAGATGAAGTAAAAATAATTTCACATTGTGAACCTGCACCAATAAACTCTCTAAAATAATCATAGTGATATTTAATGGCTGTTACTTATTTACATATACAATTGTTTTGTAGTATATTTTCCGTCAAATAATCATTGTGACTAATGAGGATGTTAATGTTTTATTATTCTCTTTCAGAACAATCCACGGCGGCCTTACTATTAAAGTAAATATATTTTAGTAAAGGGACTGTTCTGTTTCAATTAAGCAATTGCTTACAACAGAAATATACAATGGTGACCATTATAATAATTGTAATGGTAACACTTTAGTGTTGAAAATAAAAATGTTGCCAGCTGTTGCAAGATAGTGCAAAATGACATGGTGTTCATAATTTCAACAATTGCACAGAAGACTTAAATATGTCACTATTAAATGTTTTGAAGAGAAATATAAACAAATATCTTGTAAGATCTTACAGTAAATAGTTGCTTGAGTTTTTCTTATATACAAGCAACAACTGTGTTATAATATTTTTAATTTAAGCTTATGTTTTTAACGACATCTTATTGATAGGTAGTTTTAGTGTATTTTGGTTATAAATGAAGATAGTTGCGTTTGCAAAATATATTCTCATTGTTACAATATAGAAATAAGTTCCGATTTTAAATTAATTTAATTGCATTATTGCAAATTAACTGTATTCAAATTATATTCATAAATATGTAAATTGGTTTTCAATTTGAATTACTTGGTGTGAGATGTAAGTTTATCCACTACTAGTTTGATAAATTTATGTTTGTTTCTGGGCTATTCTTTAAATCCTATATTTTAACACTGTAAATAGATTAATGTTTTGAGGTAAAAATAGCTAGACCTGGACCTGTGTATAGTCATATCTTATCTTTAAAGTTAACTCCCCAATAAATGGGTCACTACAATATTTGGCACACTATGAATATTTCACCTCAATAATTGAACTACAAATTATTGTATATTTTGCTTTATTAAAAGGTGGTAATTTGGAATAGCCGTGAAGACTATAGTAACTTCAGTTAGTCTGAGTCTTGACTTTTTTTTGTTTTATTTTGCAGCAGTAAACCTTATAACTTCAGACAATTACAAATATTCGCTGTGGTTCCGCCAGAGCTACCCATTACGGTAGACAGATTTTGACAGGTGATATTGGCAAGTTTTAACTGTCAAATTTTTATTTTACCTTCTACTATTTTATTTTGTAATTACGAGAATGCCATAAAAATGCTTTTTTTTGTCATGGAAACATGTTTTTCTTTAAAAAAATATTTAACTTAAATCGACGAAGAATGCGTTTAATTTTGTTTGTCTTAAACGGTTTTAAAGAAGATATCTTCGTTTAATTTCTATTTCCATTTTATCATAAGTGTTTCGTTGATTCGATGTGTTGGTACGTATCGGAAAATACGTTATCTTGTCGTTGCTATGTTGTTAATAGTACTGCCACTACATTATATAAAATATAAAAGTAATTTGTAAACCATCACTTCAAATTATACAAAATATTGTTAAATTTGAATAAAGGAAAAACATAAATGTTATCGTTTTATTTGTACCATGGTTAGTCTATAAACAGCTTAATGCTGGGAATAAGCCTCATCCAAATTAAAAGGTTTTGCCCTAAGCGCCGATCTGGGCAGGTGATTTAACAACAGTACCAGACGCACCTTAGCCTTTCTTCCTTCTTTAGTTATTTTACCCTTTTTTATTTATTTAAAATTATGTTTGTAAAAAGGTTTATATATTGATAATAATCTCGACAGTGACATAAACACAGTCGGAGCCTAGGTAGCACGGTCACTACCAATTATTCCGTCGATTTTTCAATTGGACAGCTGGTCGCTTCATCTCCGTGCGTATGGATTGAGTGATCTTAACTTTATTTTATTGTAGTCTGATCTAATCTTAACCCAAATAGAGGCATAAAATGTTAGCATGTATGAGGGTAGACGAAAAATTTAAGTCCGTCAAAACTAAAAATTACGAATTTAGTTTATTTAATTACGAATCCAGGCGCCCTGTTGGTAATGTGAACATCGAATAGTAATTTGGAATCAATACTCACACATAGATCTTTTACTAGTTGTAATTATTTATTCGATAACCTTCGATTTGCGAACGTCATCGTCGTTGTAGCTGCTAAGTTAGAGGACTTTCACTACCATAATTACTTGACAGAATAGACAAAAACATCACTATTAATTGTGACTCCTGGGTTCGAGTTCCAACCGAAGTCAATACTTAACTTACGCAAACAAATAATTGGTTTTCTGGGCTACTCCGATCATATTGCAAAGCGTTACATCGTCTACAGGCGCAGTGACATTGAAGACAGTCGCCTGACGTCTAAAGACGCTCCCTACGAATTCCAGTCTCAGCTGAGGAGGAGTCATGTGGCGATTAACTGTTCCTGTGTGATTTCATAGAGCCTCTGTCTTTAGGGTAATACCCGTAGCCCTGTGTGCTGCGCAGCTGACAACTTCTATCTATCGTTATTTATACTTCTAAATATCGGTCACGATGTCTATGGGCGGATTTCACCGTTGAAAATAAATGCGATGAGTTCAAGCCAAACGAAACTTATGCGTTTAAGTGAGTTCTGTGTTACAGTTCGTATTTCATAATCATCAAATGAACGCAGCTCCATTAAACGCGTTTAGAGAATTGTCATAATCAATTGCACAACTACGTAAACCCAAAAATTATTTTTATTTCGTATTGTTTATTGTTTGCATACTTATGCGACCTATGTATAAAAACAGGCTGTTTGATGTCGCAAAATACGAATTACATCGAGTATTTGTTTTAGATTGTGACGATATTTTATATAAACTTCGTTTTCCTAAACGCGATCAGAATGGAGCTGGTGAAATCGGTTGGACAAAAACTGAGATCAAATTATACATTTGAATTCAGTGAAGTAAAACGTGGTTTCCAAAGCGAACGGTGAAAGCGGTTCTTAGTCTCAGATTAAGTGTGATCAGAAAGATTTTGGGTTTATGCGCCGAATCTAAAACTTAGCTCATATATCAAGTACATATATTAAACTGAAGGTGCGGTTAGGATTCGAACTCAGGAACCGCAGCGTAGAAGTTAGGTGCTCTGAAAACTAGGCCACACGGTCATCATGTGGGGGTGCCTGAAATACGAGAATGTAATCACAACTCACGAAGACTTGACAACAAGTGTATTGCATAGACATCGGCGACGTTGTGAACTTGAACCGAGACACAGTAGGTTTTTTATATGTACCGGAGCCACGCCGCAGCTGTACTATACAAATGGGTTGGCTTGACCGTCAAACGACTCGCTTTCACAAAAACCCTCAGTGGCGCAATGTTGCTATGTTTTTTATTGCTAAGTGATTTAAGACGGAGACTCATATGGATGGCAAATAACCATGATATACACATACATCGTGACAGTTCTCAGGGATGACTGCGTCAACGGTGACGTACCATCAAGTGCACATTGTGATCGTGCAAGTGTTTCAGCTGTACCGTACACATGGTTCGGCTTGAGCGGCAAAGGCTTTCATAGAATACTGTAGTGGCACAACGTTGTCGTGTTTTAACGGTAAGTTAAGTGAACTAATTACTGGCAAAAACATTTATGATAGTTCGAGGGGGTGACAGCGATTTCAAATCCTCCGAGTATAATGGTCGTTTCGAAGTTGTCCAAAATGAAGATCACTTATAAAAGTGTTGAACGAATATCTGTTAAATAATTGTTTTCATACTAAAATGTAAAATGGTTAACTAAAATGACGATTATTTTTCATATTACGTCTTTTCTGATACGTCTGTTTTGTTGATACGCAATAGCCCTTCAAATAATGGATAGAAATTGAGAAAATCTACCGGGGTTATTTAAATATTACGACATAATAGCTCTGAATCAGGTAGCGACAGATTATAGGTGAACCTTTGTATAGTAATATGATCAAGTTTGGGTGCCCACAATATTTGTGTTCTACATTTGATGCCTTTACAGGAATATGTAAAATATCGTTAAAAAATTGACAACTTTTATCCTTTTTAAAAGAACAAGTCACGCTCGACCTGGAAATGGAATATTGCCATGTGTGTTAAAATAGAGTAAATGACGCTAAAACATTTTTTTTGTAATCTTTTTGGCTTCAGTACTAAAAACTTTCTTAAATGACATATACCGACATAAATTGAAACACAGAGTAGGTACATAAATAAGATGTGCAAAGAAACCAATTTTGAGAGAGCCCATGAAATTTTTCGTATAATGGTAATATATTAAAATGATTTTGTTTAACATTTACATTTTTAGAATATGTTGCGAAAATTATAAAACACTAACTGCGCGCCGCGGTAAATAAGACGACCTCATGACTGTACCGTACGTTCGTCACTTCTCGATAACGCTGGGTTCTCAGCATGCGAGTGCGAGTAAGAATGGATAAAGATAAAAAAAGAACTAAGAATTTTCTAAATTCTAACATATTAAGAGAAGTATTTAAACTGCCTGAATTAAGATAACAATATATGCTATTAACTACGCTAATATATGCATTTACTACTCTATCCAATTGCTATATCCTTTTATCTCTGCTTTATGCTTTATGGTATTGCTATTCTACTCTGCAGGACACCGATAGGAATAGCACCTACCTCTTTCCTACCGAAGTGTCGTAAGAGTGCTGCGTGGTACCACTTTGTGATGTGCAGGCTTCGCACTTACCATCAGGCGTACTTTTTGCTCGTCTCGTCACTGACTACTACAGAAAAGCTCAACATGTCCATCCTTTTTCTACGAGTACATAGCCCTTATTTCTACAGTTTTTCAAATTTTACGCAGGAACCCTAAACATTTCCGAAATAAATAGTAGCTTAAATTTCTCTCTGAAAAGTATTCTACCTGCTACTGAAAGTCCCGTAAAAATCGATGTAGCCGTTTTATATAGACTAGCCCGGACATTTTTTTTAAAAAGCTTGCGAAATCACAGACAGACGCATCAATTTTATTTATTTGTATAGATGATGATGTGATGAAAAAATAGAACACATTTGCCGGCCAGTTTTCTCAGACGAGAATGTCATTCAGGCTTTTATTAAGCTAACAGGCCAATCTTCTTGGGCTTTACGTCTTGGATTCTACGTGTAGATGTTACCAAAAAATAGTATTTTTTTTCAACAAAAATTCAATCTTCTTGACGAAAAAATTGTCAAAAATTCTTAAGCGTACTTGGAATTGCTACGAAAACTAACGTCTTATAATAAGCTCTAATTGACTGACTGAGAACAGAAGCTTGAAAAGTCAGACGAGCGTCGTCAACAACGTCGTCTATTGAGTTTAATTTTAGATTCCAGTGACAAAATATTTCTCTTGCACATTCTGTACTACAAGCGAACATAATTTAGATTTAAAATTAATTCTATGTTGTTTTCGTGAAAAACTGAAGTTTGATTTCATTCATAAATAAAAAGCTTAAAAGTAACAATGAAGAAAAATATTCAAAAAAGTGCTAGTTTCCAACTACATCGTTCTCCGACTTCCAGTTGCAGTGAGTCGTCTAATTTATCTAGTTCTTCTGAGAGCTCAGACACACCATTAAAAAGGTACAAGTTTTTATAATATATTGTTATGTAAAGTCAATGTGTTGTGTGTTGTACCTGTCGTTTCTTTTAGCCATTGATATTGAAGTCTTTAATTTATATGACGCGGTATCTCCTCATGGGGACTCTGTTTATAGTTTCTGAATGAATGACTGATGTGACTTTTATTACTAAAAGAGAATGTTGCCAATCAGGCAAAAATCATTATAGCAGGAAAGTTCTATATTCCTTTTCCTAGAGAAAATGCTATTGATTTGATTTTTTTTACCGTTGACTGCTCTCGGGAGCAGTCGGAAGGAAAACCCCCATAGGAGGCTTTGCCCTTTACTTAAAATTGAGTATATTTATTAAAATCTTGTGTCTACAGCTACGAGACATACAACTGATAATTTATTAATATAAGAAAGAAAGCTTTTCAAATTTTTAAAGAACATATTCAATATATAATAAGTATATACATTCGCCGTAGCATTAATGCCAGAAAACACAATCTCAGAATTTCTAGAATTTTATTATCTTTACTGCACGTCTTAATTTTGGTACTACGAGAATCGTTTCGCCTGTGGCGATTAAATCGAATTTATAAATCATAACGCTTATTTTACCGATTTTTGATTATGCAGACGTGTATTACATAGACTTGAACAATCACCTTCTTAACAAGCTATAGCGCCTTTTAAAGAACTGCATCAAATACATTTTTGCTCTTCGAAAGTATGACCGTATCTCTCATTATCGTTCTCGCCTTAAATGGCTCACTATCTTCATCAATTTAATCGATCAATTTTACTTGTATTTTTTTTTCTTTTTTAAATAAGCCTACTACCCCCTCGTATCTTAAAGATAAATTTCAATAACTTTCTTTAACCCATGATAGGATTCTTCGTTCCTCGTCTAATCCTAAAATTAGTATTCTACAAACTTCACCGATTTCTTTTGTGATACTAGCTACACTCCTCTGGAACTCCTTACCCGAAGACATTAGGAAAGTTTCTCATAAGTTGACCTTCAATGGAACACATTTTTTAAAATCATATTTCTTAGTTTTACAATACTGCTATATTTTATATATCCGTTTTACGTGTATGTATATTTAAGTGTATATATATATGTATATGTGTAAGTGTAACATGACTTGAAATATTATTATTATTGACTAGATATATTTTGGTCCTATTAATGTGATGTTTTTTTTTTTGGTAAGTATTTAAAATTATGAATCTAAACATTGTAAAGCACCTCTAACAATATCTCTCCATCTGAGTTGACTGGGAGAGAATGCCAAAAGGCATTAAGTCCGCCCTTTGTAATACTTTATTTTAAATAAGGTTATATTAAAAAAAACAACTTAGGAGTGACATACGTCCTTCGGTAGACGTGCTATATGCTTTTAGAGACTGGTCACAACGTTGATAATAAAAAAGTAAAAGACTATAAAAGTCCCACTGCTGGCCTCCTCTCATTTCTGAGAGGGTTTTTGAGCTGGGAAGAGTCCGCCACTCTGCTCCGACGTGGGTTGGCATATCTTTGAATTTTTTTAATTCAATTTATATCAAAAATAATAAATGTACGTAATTTTCATTACATAGATTCAATCGTATACTCCGCTCTTCAGTCGCACGACACTGGGCGTACTTTAGAAAGAACAAATCAAGACTGTGGGCTCGTGGCCGTTCGGTGTCCGAAACTGGGCTTTGCTCCATCGTCGATCACGGTATGTATAACCTTAAAGATTTTGTAACTTTAAGCTATTCTTCAAAAGAAGAAGAAGTACAAAGACTGAATTGAAGAGTCAGATTTTTCTTCTAACGTTCGTGATTATCATGTATGAATATTTGAATGTTATGAAATATTATTTTTATTGGATTTAAGAGCCGTGGTAGCTCAGGGGCTAGGCGCTCGCTTTAAATTTCATAGTACGCGAGTGACCTGTGTTCGATTCCCGGTACCGGCACCACTAAAATTGATATTTGCAATTTTAAGTGCTGATTTACCACGTGCTCGGCGGTGAAGGAAAACATCGTGAGGAAACCAGCATGTCTGAGAAATAAAAAATATTTCGAAGACATGTGCAGTCCGCCAACCCGCATTGGAGCAGCGTGGCGGATTCTTCCTAGCTCCAAAATCCTCTCAGAAATGAGAGAAGGCCAGTTACTTTACTTTTTTTTTATTGGATATAGTGACGAAACGAGAAAAAAGAACGAAGTAAGTGCTACGTCTGCCTATAACAAATGCTGTGTCCCCCAGAACATTTCTGTATGACACCACACTGAGCCCGTCACCCTGAGACATCAGTTCTTAACTCTTATATGCCCAGTGATTACGCTAGCTCTTAGTACCCTTCAAATCATAACACAGTAATTATATGTGAAACTAGCTGTGCCCGGCGGCTTAACCCGAAAAAGTCGATCTCGATCGATGATATACATACAATACATCCCTATTAGAACCTGATTTTGGGCATTAAACTATTTCGCGCGGAACCCTATTTTTTTTAAATAAAGTAGTCTAAGTTACCCCTATAATATCAGCTACCTATCAGTGAAAGTTCTGTTAAAATCTTAGCAGCCGTTTCGGAGATAAGCTGGAACAAACAGACAGACAGACAGAAAGACAGACAAAAATATTAAAATGTTTTTTTCTTATATGTACATACTTTCGTAAGCACAAAATAAAAAGCTGTTATTTTGTTTTTACAAACAGACACTTTAATTTCATTTATTTGTATAGATGAGAAACCTTGTAAAATCTTACCGCTATCATTTATAATAAAGTTGGACAGTATGTATGTTTCAACGCGCCAATCTTTGGAAACAATCGGATTTAAAAAAATATTTTTGCATTATACATATATTCTGTTTATTGAGGAAGGTTCTAGGTTATAAAACTTTATGCTGCGGAGTCGCACGTCGAACATTATCGAGGAGGGCCGAACTATGAATGCGCAGGTCAGCGAAGTACCAAGCCGTACGGCACAGTCATGTGGTCAGTTTATTTTACGCGGTTGAAACCACGGGGCACCGCTAGTGATTTTATAGAGATTTACGTAATAGTCATCGTATGGGTCTTATTATCAATATATTATATATATATCAATATATGCATTTATGTAAGTGTGTACGTGTATACAGGGTCATTCGTAATGTCCTATACATCCCGGCAGGCTGGGCATAGGGACGATGTGTATATGCTTAAAAAAATATAATGAGCCCCGTAGCGTGATACCTGTAGGAGATATGTCGACTTAAAGAATTTGCTTAAAACTCATAGGTGACTACCCTGTTATACAGCTGATCGAGGAAATGAACTCATATATTTAATTGGGCGTTTTTCCATTGAAAGAAGTTGCAAGTACTAGGATAACATGAAGCTTAAGGAATTTGTTGCAAAGTAAATCTGTTAGTATGACGCCGTTGTAGGGTAACATAGATTAAATGGAAAAGAAAATGTATTTTGAATTTGTCTGGTTTGGGGCAACGACTTTCTGAGTTAGGGTTGCGTAAAGTTTTACAAAACAAATAATTTTAAAGTTTTGTATGGACATTTTTAGTATTCAATTTTCACTTTTTTGACTTTCTGAGTTCGGGGCGCGTAAAGCTTTACATACCAAATAATTAAAACATAATAAATAAAAGTTTTGTATGGACATTTGTAGTGTTCAATTGTGTCATTAAAGCGTCAACGTTGTGTTTATCAGATCAAATTAGCATGGGTAGGTGCCGGGATGTTATACCAATTATGAATAACGTTGTATATGTATGTGCTGTGTGTGTATTATAGTAAGGGTGGATTTCACCGTTGAAACTAAACGCGATCTGTTCAAGCTAAACGAAGCTTTAGTAACTTGGACTGGCTTATCAGCGGTATGGATCACCATGTGAACGGGAATTCGGCGATGGCAGAATTACAGCGTTTGGAGGTTCTGAAATATTTTTGCAAAACTAGAGTCCTTATATTACTCCACTATGTGTGATATAATTGTGTGTGATTTCTTTTGTTTTTAAATTGTAATTTATTAGTTGTGAGTAAATAAATTAATAATAATTTTACAATTATCATTAATAACCCAAACGACATATAACGGTTTGCGATGTAACACTGAATGTGCTACCGACCTAAACAATAAATAAATTAGATGAAAAGCCTATATGTTAACATTAACATCTACAGTGATGACATGGTTCTAGCACGGCGGTCTTGGGCCATACATGGGGCGCACAGTTTTGTGCCCTATTGGTAAGATTAAAAAAAACTTTATTTATAACTGCAGAATGTACTTTTGTATAGGGTCTGTTTTTTTGAGTTGTTAATTATGCAATGACCTAAGAAAGTATTTTTTTTAAATTATAATAATTATAGTTAATTAATTCCATGAACACTACTAAAGCACTGAGTTTCGTAATAACACGCCGGGGACCCTGGACTCGTGGCCTTGTGCCTATAGGGCAAAGACGCAACAGGGTTCTCGTTTTTCCTTAACCTAATTCCTTAAAACTTTTTATTGCTAACTCATAAAATAACAATGATTTGAATTATTTTAAAGTCAAAGTGTTTTTTAGAATCATCATCAGTACAAAAAGGTGTGAAGCCAATAACAACCCACGTATTGCTATACTATTATTTTATATTTTAATAGGAACTGTTCAAACATAATTTCAATTTTCTTCTGTGTTGCCATATATATGTATATACATTTTGTGCCAGAATACTTCAATATTGACGATAAATTAAGTATAAAACTATTTTCAATCATTTCAGATGTAAATTACTTGGACATTTCCGCGGGTGCGCACCGCTCGCTAATGGTATTAAATGGAGTCCGGCACTATGCCGTCCCTGCATTGTTTGTGACGTGAGTGAATTTTATTTTGTTATTCGATTTCATGGGATAGTGCCAAATAATGATGAACTAAAAGTTGTAATGGCTGAGAAATTCAATCAAGTTAAATATTAAGATGCGCTGTTCAGGTGCATAATATTTTTAAACATAATGTTTGTATAAAAGCGCCAATGGCCTAAAGAGTACGGACTGCGAAACATGAGGTCAGCATCTACGCCCGCCATGCGACTATTGACGTGCGTCATCGAAATCCTAGCACATGGTTTTATAGTTAGTTAGGATTGTTAACTTTAAATAAAATCACTTTTTATAAGACTGGCAACTTGTGTGTGTGAAAAGAAAATAGATTTCTTTAATTTTAACAACAATTTTTCTACCGTAAGTTGCAAGTTCTCTCCGACAACTTATAAGTGATAACGTCTCATTCGGTGTTTGGAGATATTTACAGACGTAAAATGTTGTTGCTGATATACGTTTCACTAGAACTGTCAGATGTAATCGTATTGTTATAATCAACTAAGTATATCTTGCTGAAACTAACAGCCTTTTTAGTATAGCGATTCAATTCAATTCTGTTTCTCTCTGGCGTGTTAATAGCGTTGTTATATTTTATTACATCATCTTGCTCTAAGTTTTTGGTTATGCTTCGGATTATTGCACCGAGGTCGTCTATTAACCTACGCTCTAAAGAATTATTTATATTTAGTTGTAGTGGAATCGAAAGTGTTTTTTACATAATCGTATAATTAATAAACGAATAATTGTGTGCATTAGTTTAGCCTCTATGGTTTTTGTCTTTCTATTTTGCTTACTCTAATTTATACTGTGCCCATCACCCTGAGGCCCTGAGACATAAGTTCTTAAGTCTCATATGCCCAGTGATTACGCTAGCTCACAGTGCCCTTCAAACCGAAACACAGTAATGTTTGCACACTACTGCTTCACGGGAGAATAACTGGCCCTGGGGTGGTACCTACCTAGACGGATTCCTGCAATTCACCTATCCATATATCGGTACTTATATAATTTTTGTATTTTACAATTTATAACTGTAACGGTCCGAAAAGGTAATAGACTCGATAGATTCGAGTCATAGATTTTGAATATTCTATTAGTTTCATGCCATTTTATAGTGACATTTTTGTCAAATGGCATAAACGCCACAGGTGCTTCAATGATTTGGTTACTGATGATCAATCATTCGTTTCTACAGTTAATTTAGTAGTAAATTTTTTATTATTTTCGATATCAATTTTGAAGATGTAACCAGTTGAATACTAAAACGATCGCAGTTATGTTAGTGATCATTTACAATTTCAATAAATATTTATTACTTTTGGAATGTATTGAGTTATATAATAACTAATACGGCAGGCAATATTAACTATATTATCAGATTTTTGGTTATTTCTTTGTTCGATACCAAAATTTGAATCACTAGATGTCAAGTAACATTTCTTTTAGGCATGTAGGAAGGCTTGTGTTTTTTTTAATAATTATTGTTTAGTTACATCTTTTCTGACTTTTTAGGCAACAGCTGAGTTTTAGAGGTTCGCTTATTTAAGACTTTTTAAATCATGTTCTATATTAATCACGTGTTCCTGAAAAATGATATGAACTTGAAAAATAACCATGTGTTAAATAAATAATTATATCATCTATACAAAATCTACAGATATGAAGTCCTCGGAGTCGGAGCACATCTCCAAAGCCATTTGGAATGTGCAGGGAGCTTACGAAGATATTCCTAATGCCAATTTTCGTTGTAAACATGGGTTTCACATCATTAGCAAAAACTTCGATTTGACGGAAATCACTCGCAAGGTGGTGGTGGTTTTACGTCTCTATATCCAGGATGCCGCTGATATTTTGAATCGAGTAGCGACACTATTAAGTTTACGATGGACAAAGTTGTGGCATACTTTACGGTCTTTTTGCCGTGCGTGTGTAAGTGAGTGTGGGTGCGCGCGCGTGTGTTTATGTATTTTGTATGAGTGTGTCAGTGTCGCTGTTACTGTGTGTATATGAGTTGAATTAAAGTGTGTGATCATAGGTATGGTTTAGATCTGATAAGATGTCATCCGTTATTTCATAGTTAAGCATTAAAAACTCGGCCTTCATTTTGTTCTTATTAGCTTCGCATTTGTTTAAGAATTCTAGTTCATAGATTTTGTTAAGTTTGTTGTACATCCTTCATCTTCTCACAAAGGTGCTTTTACAGCGAACTGAAGAGAAGGCCTGTTTACTTCGTCTACTGGCCGTTGTATTGAATTTTGGGGGAAGAAGAGTATGTTGCCGGAGTATGAATATTAAAATATACATCTGCCTGATAGTGGCGTCGTGCGCTATTTCATAAAGATGCTTTGAAAAAAATCTGTATGGTTTATCAGTACTTATTTTGTAATTTAAAGTAATTTACCTTCGGCTTCGTGTTCAAGGAAAAGAGTAAGAAAATAAATTTAAAATGTGTTATGATTTTAATGGCCAGCAAATATAACATTTTATCATTAAAACATATCTAAGCCACGAAATCATTTACTGGCCGGAAACTCATAAGCGGCAAGGAAAACGAAAATGGGATGCGTTCAATGACGTTGCGGGCAGCTTCAAAACTATATTTATAGCAAAAAAAACATTCAATGACCTACCTCTAATTAATAATGTGCTCATTGCAATTTAATTTCTGTAATTATTTTTTGTGAAGTTATGAAATTCAGTGAACTACTAAAAGAAGCTTAAAAATAATAAACACCATATAATATTTTTCATTACTTCTTATAAATATGAAGAGAACTTTTGAAGTTTTAGTTTCCTATGCAGGAATTCGTCTAGGTAGATGGTACCTACAAAGATGGAAGGGAGGAGGTGAAGTAATGGATGTTGTTGTACTGCCACTACTCGACATATTTTTGTCGTTTTACAAGAAATGTTCTAAAATTATATTATTTAGCATATAATACAATAACAAGTTTTTCCCCCTTGATTCCTCACTAATATAATTGGGTACATGTTTTTCTTCTACAGTCTTTCCCAGTCAGGAAATGTATGGACAATAGACATATACATACATTTCCTACAAATCGCTTGCAAAAACTGCCATGCATTTCGAGGAATTTTGCCCATCTTACCACGCTGGGCGGCTAGACGGCAAAGCACCTTCGCCTTAAAACAAAGTATAGCCCCCATTGCTAGTGAGTAGAACAAATCCGAAGGAATTTTCCATCGGTCGGTCGCCAGAACGTAGTTTGTAAGCCAGCAGGATGCCCCACCTCAGGTGAGATTGACTTTTAGGGGGAAAAGCTGATACATTCCCCTTTAACTTCCATGAAATTTAAATGTGTCACAATAATAACATAAGAGTAAGGAATAAAATTGAATTGCCGCCATTTTTCTATCATACATATGATTCTAATCAATATCGTGCGCAGTACACCACTACGCATGTTCCTCTACGTTGAAAGAGGTTTAAGCAAATTTAAATTTTAATACCTAGGTAATGAAGAACAAAATATATTTAAACCAGTACTCGCCCAGATGACAACTCCAAAGAATGTTAGGGATGAAGACAGTGTGAATGTGAAACGTTTTGTGATTGTTTAATATAAATCCGTTTATTGTGTAGTTAAATCATCAAACGGAAATTATAATTCAATGATTGAAATGATTTAAAAAGAAGCTTATTTGGAATGCATTACCAAGTGATTATGTTATAACATAATGACTTGGTTATTTAGTTTTTTTCTTTTTTAATGGAAGATGGAGCACTATTAAACCGTGTACGTGTGTAAATGAACAGTAAATACCATTTCTATTGTGATTATGTTTTCATAAGTGAAAAAAATATGGTACGGTGTAGGGTTATTTAAATTAATAACTAAATGGCCATCAGATGCCGGTGCGAGGTATCCAAGACTGACCTTAAAACACTTTGATCGTGTTACAGTTTTAAAAGTGTTTAAGTTCCTATTTTTTCATAATTTTCTTACATAATTGCTTTTATTCGTATTGAAATATATTAATAGTATTTATTCGTCTTTATATGCAACTTTACTAGTTGGGCAATTGAAAATATCAAGATACTCTTAGAAAGGCGTTTTTAACTGCTTAAATACGTAATAGTTATTTAAAGAGGTAAATCTGTTATTATGACGTACTACGTGTAACACATTGCACGTATTTAAAATAAATGTAAAATTGGAACTGTTATACAATAATCCAATAAACTTCTAGGTCGTCGCGAACCCGTACTTTACATGTACATACATCCTTATCTTTACAAACGCATTTGAAATAAGCATTCGTTCCAACATTTTTATTTATTATATTATTTATTAGCTATTGCAAAAATGGAGCTTATTTTGGGCATAAGCTATCTCACGGTGACGGACTGACAAGTATTGTGATTTGTAGATAAATATGTTGGTGTCAAAGTGTACATAAAATATCAAGTCATTAGTCGCTTCAAGAGAATATTCCGGTAAGTGTCAAATAAATTAAAAATAAAATATATGCAGATCCTCCAATTTCAAATAATTTCATGTGGATTCTTAATCTTGATAACGTCACGTTACAAATTAATTATGTTTTAGCGTCCTGTTTCTCGTATAGTTAATCGATGAACTTCCACATAGCTTAAATCAAAATCATGATTTATTATTTTTTATATTTACGAAAATTAACAGAATGGAGAGACTCATAAATTCTTACGTCGGTAAGATACTAATTAAAAAATATTTTTTTAATTTAAACAATTCAATGGTGGTAGGATTCCTATGTTACTGTGTTTCGGTTTGGAAGGCACTGTGAGCTAGTGTAATCACTGGGCATATGAGACTTAAGAACTTATGTCTCAGGGTGATGGGCACAGCGTGGTGTCACACAGAATTTTTCTGGATGACACGGCATTTGTTATGGGCAGACGTTGCACTTACCATCTGGTGAACGTTTTGCTCGTTTCATCACTTAATACAATAAAAAAAATGTACGAATCAATAATTACACGCAAATAATGACTTCTAATTCATATATATTTCATTTGATCGGGTTTCAATAAAGTTAATCAAACATATCTAATACTTAATAGAAGACTTGAAACTTCTTTCTAGGTGAACAGCATGGCGTGTATCGACTACATTACCATAGATATCCAGAGTTAGTTCCTGCTTGCAGCTTTTTGAGACATTAAAATGCCAAGGTATTAGCTTCAGCATGTCGTGTTATATATGCAATTATTTACGTTGTTGGCTTATTTTTAGTAAATTTTTGTTATCGTTACAGTATACCATTTTTATATTTTACATTTTACTGCTTTATAAGTAATTTGTAGTAAAAAAGTAAGCATCAAAGTATTTTTTTTGCAGTTATATATTTCATCATGTGTATTTTCGAGCGAAATAATTATATCTTATATTGTGATGAACATCAAAAGTTTTTTAACATCATCATCGATACAGCCCATCAGGAGTGTACTGCATCTATCGATCTCTTACAAATCTGGATAGGTCGTCGCTCCAGGTAGTGAGAGTCATCCAAACTGCCCGCCATGACTACCACTGGAAAACCTTTCTTCCTAAAGGTTGTCTGATCTGATCTAAAGGTTTTGTGGTCGTTTTTTGTCTCTAAGCTTACTGGATGTAGCTCTTTAGTGCACCGGTTCACTGTTCCGAAACATCAATGTGTAATCCCAAGGTTCCGGAACACTTGCGTCAGTAAAAATGTTTCCTGTCAGGCGGTCAGTGACACTAATGTTCGTGTTCCATAAACCAAATGCGTTTGTTGTTTCAGATTGAGTCATAACCTGAGCACTGTACTAGATGCAATTGTTCCAAAGTCACTAAAGACACACTTTTGCCACGTCTATAACTTACTAATCCTTTGGGTTACGTCAGTTACAAGTTCTACTGCGGTTATCCTCTTTTCAGATGAACGGTTTTGACTAGCGTTGCCAGGTGTTCCGATTTGCGCAGGACATCCCGATTTTATGGGGGGGGGGGGGACACGTCCCCATTCACCCTCGGGATGCCAAATGTCCCTATTTTCCGCTAACCTCTCCATTTAACTAGTTTGTTAGCAATATAATGTTCGTAGAACAATAAGAATTTATTGACTCGTACCAAAATGGCGGCGACGGGGTTCGCCACCCGTCACGTCTCGTTTCCCGCGGGGGCGAAAAGTAGGCTAAGTGTGTGGTCTTTTCCTACCTTCCCTATATGTTTAAGTTTTGATTGTTTTGTTTCTTGTACTAAGCAATGGTAACATACCATTTAAAATTACTGTTCCATAAAAATAAATGATGATGAAGTATTTTCGTAGCCATTGTAGCTGTCCCGATTTGAAAACCAAATTCCCGGTAATTTTTTCTTTCCGTTCCGAAATTTGAGACTGGACCTGGCAACACTAGTGGTACCACAACGATAATCGCGCAGCTGAGTTATATTCGTCGATAGACTTAAAGTTATTGTTATCGATATTTTAGACTCAGGTAGTTATATAAATTGCTTTCTTTATTAAATAATTAATTAAATAATTAATCTTAATTAGATATGTTAAGTACAAACATAAAAAACATTAGAAAAATTAAACAAGCTCTGTTCATAAATATATTATTCTGCCGTGAAGCAGTAGTGTGCAAACATTATATTATTTACTGGTGGTAGGATTCCTATGCAGAAATCCGTCTTGAACGTTATTAACATTATGCTGATATTACTTAGGAGCATGATCATTCTCCGACCCATTGACGTGCTACTAATCGGTCTGTAGCAGTTGGATCATTCTATTAAAGAATTCAGAAGCAGCTCTCAAAAGAGCTATCCTATCAACTACAGAAACCAGCTTTCAAAAGAGAGTTTCTCCGAAACTGCAAAGTGGTTCTACTCCGTAGAAAACAGTACATAGAAAACAGCAGGCTCTGAGTATGTTTGCTGGTTTCAGTAGTTCGATTATTAATTATGTTGACGACTGAACATTTCTGCACCATACACAGATACTTTTGTATAAAGCAACGAGACGAGAAAGTCTTTCGCCTACTACCTGATGGTAAGTACCACGCCTGCCTTTAACAATTGCATCGTCAACGAGAATTTGTAGTCCTGTGGACTACGCTCGTCACCTTCTGGCTCATTGCACTAGCTACACTGCCCTTCAAACCGGAACAGAGTATAGGTAATGTTTGCATAATACTGCTTAGAGAGAAAATAACTGGCAATGTGATTAGTGTTGCCAGGTCCAGTGTGTCAGATTTCGGGACTTAAGGTAAAGTTATACGGAGTTTGGTTTTTAAACGGGACAGCTACAATAGCTACAAAAAAGAAATAAGTTTTTTTGAATCATCGTTTATTTTTATCGGACGGTCAGTTTTTTTTTAAATGGTATGTTACAATTGGTTAGTGCAAGAAATAAAACGTAAACAAACTGGATAAATTTAGAGAGTAGTGAAAAATCGTGCCCTTTGGCGTCCCGATCAAGCGTGCATCGGGACGTGTCACCACATCTTTGAAGATCGGGACGTAAAGCTAACTGTGATGGTACTTACCTAGACGAACTGCTGCATAGAAGTCCTGCAATTGTAACTGATGATGGATTTGTTACTGTTAAGTAATGTGAGTACGTTACCATCACCGTATGTAATCGCAAATAGAAGTTAAGCCCGTTTAAATTTCTATAAATAACAAATAAGGTTGTAGGGGCGCGACTAACGTTGACCTTTGGTTTCCTACAATCTACTCGTATATCCGTTATTTCTTACGCTGTAAAATGTTCATTAGAAAGAATGATAGAAATTGTGCATTATGAAGTATTTTTACGATTGTTTCAAAATATGATGATGATGATGATGATTATGGTTAGCGTATCTTCTACTTCTATGCCGCGGTTTCTTGGTTCGAACCCAGCCGAAACCAACAGATGTGCAAAAGCACTGATCGTTGGTTTTTGGGTCTGGTTGTGTTGTGCACGTGATATGTGGGTCTGTGAAACGCACCCAGGATACAGGAGAAATCCAAATAAGAGGCACTTTTTTGGCCTTTAAACGGAGATTAAAACTTCAAAATTGTAGATAAACGTTCAAAATTGTAGATAAACTGACAACTAACGATATATAGTCTATAAGTCTATAGTAAACACCTAATCTGCGTCGGCAATAACGAGAATATATTCTTTATTGTATGTTATAATGTTGGATTGATTTATCTGCAACAACCTAATCAGTTGTGGGTCTCAATGTCACAGTCCTGAGCCAAGTGCTTCAATCAAATTTCTGCAAAATTTCATAGATCGTTGTATCTATTGCAGAAATCACTTCCCTCCCGTTGCGAGTCTATTGTCGCTCTAGCTGGCGGAGCCTTAGCACTACTTATTGGTGGTAGGATTCCTATGCAGGAATCCGTCTAGGTAGGTACCACCCCAGGGCCAGTTATTCTGCCATGAAGCAGTAGTGAGCAAACATTACTGTGTTTCGGTTTGAAGGGCACTGTGGGCTAGTGTAAACACTGGGCACATGTGACGTAAGAACTGATGTCTCAGGGTGACGGCCGCAGTGTGGTGTCACATAGAAATAATAAGGGTGGCACAGCATTTGTTATGGGTAAACGTTCCACTTACCATCAGGTGAACGTTTAGCTCGTTTCGTCACTTAATGCAATAAAAGAAAAACTATGTCGGTATGTGGCCAACTTTTCTAAGGTGAAGATCCATTTCAATAAATTTTTGTTCGGCGATGGACTTTCTCATGATTTTTTTATTCGGCGATCGACTAGTTGCTATTTTCATAAAAATGAGCAGCTCTTCATAACTATCTTAGTCTATATATTTTATTTTTTTATTTTGGATCGCAATCGTCGAAGATCGACCGGTCGATCGCAATGAGCCTGCTGGCCACCGCTGCCTAGATCTTCCGCGGATATCCTCGTTTCGGTCTCCGTGGTGTAGTGAAGCTCCGAGCTTAGCTTTCCCCATAGCTCACTGAGTGACTGAGTTTCCTCAAACGGCCTCCGGTGAAGGACCACGTCTCAGTTCTGTGTGTCAAGATTGGCAACACTCATAGGTAAAATATTTTGTCTTTCGACTTTAAAATATTCGATTCTCATCTAATATATAGCATTTACTCATATCTGACGCAGTTTCTCGAACGCTGGCCAGTCGAGTTTGATTTGTTTGTTAACAAAGTTGGAGTTTACCTATTCAGATAATTTGCCGTGTGATATTTTGCAACATAAAAACACGTTAATTTTAGATTGTTACGTAAGTAAATTATTGTGTTTTTCTTAATGGGGCTTATTATAGACTCAGAGAATATTGTCGCATTAATTGTACGTGTCACGGCGTGAGATAGTGCTTTATACTCGACATGTCAGGGTCAAGCGATTCGGCGCTCTTTAAATGCGTCTATCACAATTATATTGCACTTATATGCTAATTTGAATAGACTTATATTAAGAAATCACTGATTAATTCATTAAAATTATTTTGAAAAATCATATAACATAGCTAAATAAAAAAAAAACAGTTTAAAAAAAAGTTGACGTGGGATGTGGTCACGATAACTCCAAAAAAATTAACGTATCGAGACCGGGTTTTTTTTTATCGTGTCCAGAATTGTATCTACTGGTTGTTATTAAGAAAAATATTTTTCTTATTGTATTTATCTGAACTGGCTTGAAATATTTGTACCTCAATATGATTTTTTTTCTTAGGAGTTAATGTGCGTCATGAGACGTTCACTTTTGGATTTTCCTAATATTCTCGTAATTTTATTCATTTTATCTAAAAGTTCCTTTTTTATGATAATAAGAGACAAGCAAACCGTCCATAACTGACACTGTGCTTACACTGTGCTGACACTGTACCTACTACCTAGACGAGTCGCTTCATGTTTCTACCAACCGTAAAGCCTTAAGTTAGGATTACATTATTAATCTGTATTCATCTACTATTGAGCATTGACAGTAGTCTGCACAAATGGGTGACGTTGGTCATCCTTTTTTCTTTTGATGACCTCGTAGCCTAATGGTTAGAGTACTTGACTGTTGGGCCGCAAGTCCTCAGCTCGAATCCCAGCCGGTACCATTTGCAAAATCATAAATGGTTGGTTTTCAGGTCTAATTGTGTCATGAATGTCCCGCGTCTCACACGATTGTGGCAATATAATATCTCCCGCGCGGTTGATAGTTTGATCGGCCAGGAACACACCCTCGCGCACCTAAAGCGTAAGGCATTAGGTGAGTTATTTATAGCACACCTCCCTGCTCACGTAGGGAGAATTTTTTAGGCCGTTCTGTTATTCTTGCCGGAGACTTGAACAGCAAGCACGGCAGTTGGAATTCCAACGTAAATAACACGAACGGTAATATACTGTACAACTTAGCGGAGAGCCATAACGTAAACGTTATAGCTCCCGAAACACCAACCAGAGTTCCGGCGCAATTAAGTCAGACGTGAACTTAGCAATAGACTCTATAGTTACGCTTCACGAACTTGAGTCGGACCACCGTCCGGTAATTTTTAAGCTGGGCCGGCCAAATGGTGAGGTCACTCAGACCAAAACCATTGTGGACTGGCGTACCCTCGGGGTCAAACTCGAGGCTACGAGCTCCCAGCACTTGGATGAAATCCCAGATATTATCGACTCGCCAGAGGTAGCCTGTCGAGCGATAAAATCATTCTCAAGTCATCTCAAAACAGTCGTCGGAGAATCCTCCCAGACGGTTGCGGTGTCGAGCGATCGACGCTGTAATCTACCGGCGGACCTCCGACGCCTGATTAGAGAAAAGAACCGTGCGGCCAAAGCGCCACCACCTGCAGCAGGTTGCCGCGGAACTCGAACGCAGGGCTGCCATACCACCAGTGGGCGAACCACTGATTCCAGTGACTCTCGACGAAGTCACTAATATTGTTAGAAATCTTAAAAACCGATCCGCGCCCGGCCTCGATGGCATAAACAACAGGGTGATCAAATGTCTAACTACGCCGCTATTGTCTCTATTAGTTAGTATTTTTAACGCGCTCCACTCTAGCTGCTCCTTCCCGGACGCCTGGAAGGAAGCCGACGTTATAGGCATTCCGAAGCCTAACAAGCCTTGGAACATCCCGTCAAATTACCGCCCAATAAGTCTCCTCAACTCGATGGCAAAGATTTATGAGCGAATTATACTCAGTCGTTTAAAAGACTATGTCCTTACCAATAATATTCTTCCAGACGAGCAGTTCGGCTTTCGCCCCGAACACTCGTGTACTCATCAAGTGCACCGCTTAACGGAGCACATTTTAGACAATTTAAACGACCGCCCTAAGCCTGTAGGCAAAGGCGCCTTATTTTTCGATGTCGCAAAGGCATTTGACAAAGTCTGGCACAACGGCTTATATTACAAGTTGTATCACACTAAAGTGCCGGACAGACTCGTGAACATCATACGAGCCTTCTTGTCCAACCGCCTATTTCGATTCCGGGTAGAGGGAACACGCTCTTCAAGCCGCCCTCTCCGAGCGGGTGTCCCTCAGGGCTCCTGCCTCTCCCCACTCCTTTTCTCGCTATATACTAGCAATATTCCTAGAGACCCGAAAGTCAATCTTGCGCTTTTCGCAGATGATACGGCCCTGTACTATTCCGACAAGCACTAGGGCCGCATAACGATTCATCTCCAAGCCGCAGCCGATCGCCTAGGCGAATGGTTCCGGAAATGAAGAATAGAGGTAAACCCCGAGAAAAGCGTAGCGATATACTTCTCGAGGGGCACGCCAAAGCCCACTAGACGAATTCACACAATCGGCAACAACCAACTAGGCACGATCACCCTGTTCGGACGCCCTATTCCCTGGGAAAAGAGCGTCAAATACCTCGGGGTCACTTTAAACGCAGCGATGTCGTTCGCTGCACACATAAAAAACGTTCGAAATAGAGCGGCTTTTATCTCAAGCCGACTATATCCATTAACTTGCTCCTCAAGCAAAATGTGCCTTAGGCACAAAATTCGCCTCTACAAGACATGCATTAGACCCGTAATGGCCTATGCATGCGTCGCGTTCGCACACGCGTCGGGCAACCATATAAAGAAATTGCAGACTGTGCAAAATAGATTCTTGCGAGGTGCCACCGGAGCCGGCTGGTACTAACGCAATGTAGACCTTCACAGCGACTGTGAAATGCCCTTACTCTCTGAACACTTCAGAGAAGTATCACGGCGGTTTTTCGAAAAAGCCGTGGTTCATCCAAACCCGCTGGTGGTTAAAGCAGCGAATTATCGATCCGACAGAAACGCGACCGAACGTAAACCTCGCCCGCGAAATGTGCTAGACGACACGGACGTCTCAGCACTCCCTGACCACGATACGGTCAGTCACGATTCGAGCAACACTGTACACACAGTCAATAGCTTTAACATCACACGCACAACGTCGCGCGACCGCCGTAGAGAGCGGCGCGCAGCTATCGTTAATAACACCGCGTACACAAGATACACCCGTGTTCCAGGGCGGTTCTCACCGCCCAGAGTTACCGACACACAAGTCGACAGTCCGAACGGAAGCCCGCTGCCTCCCTCGGACGGTCATTAGATGACTTAAGATAATAATTTTATGGAGATATTCACAGTAGCACAAGCACGCTAGCGAACGCAACGGTCCGAATTAAGATGTTTAGTAGGAGTTTATATTTACGTATTTATGTTTGGGTCAAACCAAACCTAGCACGCGGGCCCCGGGCCCGCGAGCACAGCATCCGATGAAGGTGTAAAAGCCAAAAGGCTAACAGCGATTACTTCACCTAAATTATATATACATATTATGTTGTCGTCCTAATAGGTGAAACATGTGTGAATTTGTATAAACTTCTATCAAAAATGAGTAATCTCTCTTCCGTCTATACTTTTTTATGAATGATACCGTTATATAATAGAACCGTCTATATTATAGAAATGGAAATTTGTAAAGTACATCTATTTCTGTCAAATGTATAAATAACGAAAACTGTTACCAGTAATGTCACGTACTGAGGTCAAGAAATTAGATTTCTACTGAGTAGAAATTTTATTACTACGCAAGCAAAACAAACATAGTTTCAAAAAACATTACGGCAATATGTTCAACGAAGGGTCGGAATCATGTGCGTCGAGTGCTGGGGGACTTCGCTCCGGCATAAACCAGACAAACGAAGGCATCGCGTCGAGACATAATTATATTTTATAATTATTACATACCGTATGTCGTTAGCGAGGATATAGTGGTACCGCACGCGTACCACGACCGTACATCTAAATTAACGAAAGATTTTTTATGTAATGTCCAATTTTTTTTTTCCTAAGTATATCATTTGATAATTTTCCGGCGTAATATAAAGCGACGGCAACGTAGAAGATTCACTACGATTGAAAACTATAACATAGAATCTATTGCAAAACCTATCTCATCATCTCTGATCCTATCACCATTTAACACACGGTGGGATCCTGGCCAAACGCTGGCATTTATAATAAAAAAGAATACTCCATGTTATGTATATTAAATTGATGACAATTGGAGACCTTATAACTGGCGTCGATTAATTTTATTATAGTCATCAGGGCTGACAAAACATCTTTATTTTGATTCTTATTAAAGTTAGATGTGGATGTCTATTGGTCCTGTAAACTTTTATCATCCGATACAGAATAAAATAAAATTGTTAATATTGAAGGGACTATAAATTTATGCAATAAAAAAAGACCGCATACAACTCAGTAAATTTGACAGTAGTGAAAGTATATATATATATTTCAAAATTAAAATAAAATTCATTCATTCATTCATTTCAGCCTATCTAGTCCACTGCTGAACATAGGCCTACCCAATGATCGCCACAGTTTGTAGCTCTCATTTTGGGGGGATTTTGCCGTAGTCGCCACGCTCGGCAGGCGGGTTGGCAACCGCAGTTTATTTATTCAGATGTTTCAGAAAGACGCTGCTGCCCATCTTCTGGTTTCCTACAATCTACTCGTATATCCGTTATTTCTTACGCTGTAAAATGTTCATTAGAAAGAATGATAGAAATTGTGCATTATGAAGTATTTTTACGATTGTTTCAAAATATGATGATGATGATGATGATTATGGTTAGCGTATCTTCTACTTCTATGCCGCGGTTTCTTGGTTCGAACCCAGCCGAAACCAACAGATGTGCAAAAGCACTGATCGTTGGTTTTTGGGTCTGGTTGTGTTGTGCACGTGATATGTGGGTCTGTGAAACGCACCCAGGATACAGGAGAAATCCAAATAAGAGGCACTTTTTTGGCCTTTAAACGGAGATTAAAACTTCAAAATTGTAGATAAACGTTCAAAATTGTAGATAAACTGACAACTAACGATATATAGTCTATAAGTCTATAGTAAACACCTAATCTGCGTCGGCAATAACGAGAATATATTCTTTATTGTATGTTATAATGTTGGATTGATTTATCTGCAACAACCTAATCAGTTGTGGGTCTCAATGTCACAGTCCTGAGCCAAGTGCTTCAATCAAATTTCTGCAAAATTTCATAGATCGTTGTATCTATTGCAGAAATCACTTCCCTCCCGTTGCGAGTCTATTGTCGCTCTAGCTGGCGGAGCCTTAGCACTACTTATTGGTGGTAGGATTCCTATGCAGGAATCCGTCTAGGTAGGTACCACCCCAGGGCCAGTTATTCTGCCATGAAGCAGTAGTGAGCAAACATTACTGTGTTTCGGTTTGAAGGGCACTGTGGGCTAGTGTAAACACTGGGCACATGTGACGTAAGAACTGATGTCTCAGGGTGACGGCCGCAGTGTGGTGTCACATAGAAATAATAAGGGTGGCACAGCATTTGTTATGGGTAAACGTTCCACTTACCATCAGGTGAACGTTTAGCTCGTTTCGTCACTTAATGCAATAAAAGAAAAACTATGTCGGTATGTGGCCAACTTTTCTAAGGTGAAGATCCATTTCAATAAATTTTTGTTCGGCGATGGACTTTCTCATGATTTTTTTATTCGGCGATCGACTAGTTGCTATTTTCATAAAAATGAGCAGCTCTTCATAACTATCTTAGTCTATATATTTTATTTTTTTATTTTGGATCGCAATCGTCGAAGATCGACCGGTCGATCGCAATGAGCCTGCTGGCCACCGCTGCCTAGATCTTCCGCGGATATCCTCGTTTCGGTCTCCGTGGTGTAGTGAAGCTCCGAGCTTAGCTTTCCCCATAGCTCACTGAGTGACTGAGTTTCCTCAAACGGCCTCCGGTGAAGGACCACGTCTCAGTTCTGTGTGTCAAGATTGGCAACACTCATAGGTAAAATATTTTGTCTTTCGACTTTAAAATATTCGATTCTCATCTAATATATAGCATTTACTCATATCTGACGCAGTTTCTCGAACGCTGGCCAGTCGAGTTTGATTTGTTTGTTAACAAAGTTGGAGTTTACCTATTCAGATAATTTGCCGTGTGATATTTTGCAACATAAAAACACGTTAATTTTAGATTGTTACGTAAGTAAATTATTGTGTTTTTCTTAATGGGGCTTATTATAGACTCAGAGAATATTGTCGCATTAATTGTACGTGTCACGGCGTGAGATAGTGCTTTATACTCGACATGTCAGGGTCAAGCGATTCGGCGCTCTTTAAATGCGTCTATCACAATTATATTGCACTTATATGCTAATTTGAATAGACTTATATTAAGAAATCACTGATTAATTCATTAAAATTATTTTGAAAAATCATATAACATAGCTAAATAAAAAAAAAACAGTTTAAAAAAAAGTTGACGTGGGATGTGGTCACGATAACTCCAAAAAAATTAACGTATCGAGACCGGGTTTTTTTTTATCGTGTCCAGAATTGTATCTACTGGTTGTTATTAAGAAAAATATTTTTCTTATTGTATTTATCTGAACTGGCTTGAAATATTTGTACCTCAATATGATTTTTTTTCTTAGGAGTTAATGTGCGTCATGAGACGTTCACTTTTGGATTTTCCTAATATTCTCGTAATTTTATTCATTTTATCTAAAAGTTCCTTTTTTATGATAATAAGAGACAAGCAAACCGTCCATAACTGACACTGTGCTTACACTGTGCTGACACTGTACCTACTACCTAGACGAGTCGCTTCATGTTTCTACCAACCGTAAAGCCTTAAGTTAGGATTACATTATTAATCTGTATTCATCTACTATTGAGCATTGACAGTAGTCTGCACAAATGGGTGACGTTGGTCATCCTTTTTTCTTTTGATGACCTCGTAGCCTAATGGTTAGAGTACTTGACTGTTGGGCCGCAAGTCCTCAGCTCGAATCCCAGCCGGTACCATTTGCAAAATCATAAATGGTTGGTTTTCAGGTCTAATTGTGTCATGAATGTCCCGCGTCTCACACGATTGTGGCAATATAATATCTCCCGCGCGGTTGATAGTTTGATCGGCCAGGAACACACCCTCGCGCACCTAAAGCGTAAGGCATTAGGTGAGTTATTTATAGCACACCTCCCTGCTCACGTAGGGAGAATTTTTTAGGCCGTTCTGTTATTCTTGCCGGAGACTTGAACAGCAAGCACGGCAGTTGGAATTCCAACGTAAATAACACGAACGGTAATATACTGTACAACTTAGCGGAGAGCCATAACGTAAACGTTATAGCTCCCGAAACACCAACCAGAGTTCCGGCGCAATTAAGTCAGACGTGAACTTAGCAATAGACTCTATAGTTACGCTTCACGAACTTGAGTCGGACCACCGTCCGGTAATTTTTAAGCTGGGCCGGCCAAATGGTGAGGTCACTCAGACCAAAACCATTGTGGACTGGCGTACCCTCGGGGTCAAACTCGAGGCTACGAGCTCCCAGCACTTGGATGAAATCCCAGATATTATCGACTCGCCAGAGGTAGCCTGTCGAGCGATAAAATCATTCTCAAGTCATCTCAAAACAGTCGTCGGAGAATCCTCCCAGACGGTTGCGGTGTCGAGCGATCGACGCTGTAATCTACCGGCGGACCTCCGACGCCTGATTAGAGAAAAGAACCGTGCGGCCAAAGCGCCACCACCTGCAGCAGGTTGCCGCGGAACTCGAACGCAGGGCTGCCATACCACCAGTGGGCGAACCACTGATTCCAGTGACTCTCGACGAAGTCACTAATATTGTTAGAAATCTTAAAAACCGATCCGCGCCCGGCCTCGATGGCATAAACAACAGGGTGATCAAATGTCTAACTACGCCGCTATTGTCTCTATTAGTTAGTATTTTTAACGCGCTCCACTCTAGCTGCTCCTTCCCGGACGCCTGGAAGGAAGCCGACGTTATAGGCATTCCGAAGCCTAACAAGCCTTGGAACATCCCGTCAAATTACCGCCCAATAAGTCTCCTCAACTCGATGGCAAAGATTTATGAGCGAATTATACTCAGTCGTTTAAAAGACTATGTCCTTACCAATAATATTCTTCCAGACGAGCAGTTCGGCTTTCGCCCCGAACACTCGTGTACTCATCAAGTGCACCGCTTAACGGAGCACATTTTAGACAATTTAAACGACCGCCCTAAGCCTGTAGGCAAAGGCGCCTTATTTTTCGATGTCGCAAAGGCATTTGACAAAGTCTGGCACAACGGCTTATATTACAAGTTGTATCACACTAAAGTGCCGGACAGACTCGTGAACATCATACGAGCCTTCTTGTCCAACCGCCTATTTCGATTCCGGGTAGAGGGAACACGCTCTTCAAGCCGCCCTCTCCGAGCGGGTGTCCCTCAGGGCTCCTGCCTCTCCCCACTCCTTTTCTCGCTATATACTAGCAATATTCCTAGAGACCCGAAAGTCAATCTTGCGCTTTTCGCAGATGATACGGCCCTGTACTATTCCGACAAGCACTAGGGCCGCATAACGATTCATCTCCAAGCCGCAGCCGATCGCCTAGGCGAATGGTTCCGGAAATGAAGAATAGAGGTAAACCCCGAGAAAAGCGTAGCGATATACTTCTCGAGGGGCACGCCAAAGCCCACTAGACGAATTCACACAATCGGCAACAACCAACTAGGCACGATCACCCTGTTCGGACGCCCTATTCCCTGGGAAAAGAGCGTCAAATACCTCGGGGTCACTTTAAACGCAGCGATGTCGTTCGCTGCACACATAAAAAACGTTCGAAATAGAGCGGCTTTTATCTCAAGCCGACTATATCCATTAACTTGCTCCTCAAGCAAAATGTGCCTTAGGCACAAAATTCGCCTCTACAAGACATGCATTAGACCCGTAATGGCCTATGCATGCGTCGCGTTCGCACACGCGTCGGGCAACCATATAAAGAAATTGCAGACTGTGCAAAATAGATTCTTGCGAGGTGCCACCGGAGCCGGCTGGTACTAACGCAATGTAGACCTTCACAGCGACTGTGAAATGCCCTTACTCTCTGAACACTTCAGAGAAGTATCACGGCGGTTTTTCGAAAAAGCCGTGGTTCATCCAAACCCGCTGGTGGTTAAAGCAGCGAATTATCGATCCGACAGAAACGCGACCGAACGTAAACCTCGCCCGCGAAATGTGCTAGACGACACGGACGTCTCAGCACTCCCTGACCACGATACGGTCAGTCACGATTCGAGCAACACTGTACACACAGTCAATAGCTTTAACATCACACGCACAACGTCGCGCGACCGCCGTAGAGAGCGGCGCGCAGCTATCGTTAATAACACCGCGTACACAAGATACACCCGTGTTCCAGGGCGGTTCTCACCGCCCAGAGTTACCGACACACAAGTCGACAGTCCGAACGGAAGCCCGCTGCCTCCCTCGGACGGTCATTAGATGACTTAAGATAATAATTTTATGGAGATATTCACAGTAGCACAAGCACGCTAGCGAACGCAACGGTCCGAATTAAGATGTTTAGTAGGAGTTTATATTTACGTATTTATGTTTGGGTCAAACCAAACCTAGCACGCGGGCCCCGGGCCCGCGAGCACAGCATCCGATGAAGGTGTAAAAGCCAAAAGGCTAACAGCGATTACTTCACCTAAATTATATATACATATTATGTTGTCGTCCTAATAGGTGAAACATGTGTGAATTTGTATAAACTTCTATCAAAAATGAGTAATCTCTCTTCCGTCTATACTTTTTTATGAATGATACCGTTATATAATAGAACCGTCTATATTATAGAAATGGAAATTTGTAAAGTACATCTATTTCTGTCAAATGTATAAATAACGAAAACTGTTACCAGTAATGTCACGTACTGAGGTCAAGAAATTAGATTTCTACTGAGTAGAAATTTTATTACTACGCAAGCAAAACAAACATAGTTTCAAAAAACATTACGGCAATATGTTCAACGAAGGGTCGGAATCATGTGCGTCGAGTGCTGGGGGACTTCGCTCCGGCATAAACCAGACAAACGAAGGCATCGCGTCGAGACATAATTATATTTTATAATTATTACATACCGTATGTCGTTAGCGAGGATATAGTGGTACCGCACGCGTACCACGACCGTACATCTAAATTAACGAAAGATTTTTTATGTAATGTCCAATTTTTTTTTTCCTAAGTATATCATTTGATAATTTTCCGGCGTAATATAAAGCGACGGCAACGTAGAAGATTCACTACGATTGAAAACTATAACATAGAATCTATTGCAAAACCTATCTCATCATCTCTGATCCTATCACCATTTAACACACGGTGGGATCCTGGCCAAACGCTGGCATTTATAATAAAAAAGAATACTCCATGTTATGTATATTAAATTGATGACAATTGGAGACCTTATAACTGGCGTCGATTAATTTTATTATAGTCATCAGGGCTGACAAAACATCTTTATTTTGATTCTTATTAAAGTTAGATGTGGATGTCTATTGGTCCTGTAAACTTTTATCATCCGATACAGAATAAAATAAAATTGTTAATATTGAAGGGACTATAAATTTATGCAATAAAAAAAGACCGCATACAACTCAGTAAATTTGACAGTAGTGAAAGTATATATATATATTTCAAAATTAAAATAAAATTCATTCATTCATTCATTTCAGCCTATCTAGTCCACTGCTGAACATAGGCCTACCCAATGATCGCCACAGTTTGTAGCTCTCATTTTGGGGGGATTTTGCCGTAGTCGCCACGCTCGGCAGGCGGGTTGGCAACCGCAGTTTATTTATTCAGATGTTTCAGAAAGACGCTGCTGCCCATCTTCTGGTTTTTATTTTTCCTCTGTCGACTTTTACGACACCTTCGGGATGAGATGGGGTGGTAGATTCTCTTAAGCCGCTACCACACGGCAATAAAATAACATTAATTAACAAAGATATTACTAACTTTTAAATAACTGTTCAATATATAAACATTTATTCGATAATCGAAAATCAAGAATAACCGAAACGTTGCATGAAAACGTGCACTCAAATTCGATTTTAAAATTTTACTCTGATCGGGCCCAAAGAAGTTCCACTTCAAAAAAAACAACAGACGCACAAATGCCAGGGGGTTTATTTCTTTTAAAAGTCTGACGTTATCCTACTTCTACCAATCTTCAGAAATGTTCCAATGCTGCTTTTAAAATAATTCTGCAACATCAAGTTAGTAAATTTCCCCTAACGAACAGAATAGAATATTGACGTCCATATGATCATCCATCAATTCAATGTAGTCATGCTGTACATAGCTGCAGCATAGAGAATAGGCTCGACAGGGATATTATTACGGTCCCTTAGAATACCAGCGTCAAGATGCTTCCTTGTTTCTTATCGATAACTGACACACACCTTGATTGTTCGAGAATGATAGGTCCAAGAAACCACATATACCCCGTCTTCATAAAAGCTTCTATTAACATGTTTTTATGAAACCAAATGATGATACAAGCAAGTCAACCAAATGGTAAGTGTCACGTCTGCATTGGGCTCTTCTCCATTTAGACATTGGTTCTTAAATTTCATATAGTTGGTAATTACTCTACCTACAGTGTATACTTCGATATATCCACAGTGGTAAGCGGCTAGGTGAATTTAGCTGTGGTACTTCAGTTGTACCTGTCTATGAAAAATTTTCAATGGTCTTTCTAATTAATGTTAGCTATGTTGTTACTGAAGCTGTTATCTTTTATTATTCTTTATTCATGTTTTTAATTACACCTAAGAAGCTAAGTAAGTTTGCATAAAAATGGTGTCCAATATAATTTAACATAACAGTTTATTTTCTGTTATTCCTTGCTTTTATATACCGCATTGCTAAGTATAATGTAAATATTTACACACGGGCCTTGTACATGAATATTTTGTTTATCATTATCTGTCCCGTATCTCAGTATTTGCGTCTAAGTGTGTAGCAAAGCTATACTTAGGTTGTGCTTTGGTGGTGGCAGGTCGGCAGGCGGGTCGGCGAGCGCGCTCGGGCTCGAAGAAGCGAGCGACAGCGACGCAGAGCGCCCGCGCAGGCATCAATTACGTGTTCCAACACCTCACTACTTAGGACAGTGAGTGATCTGCATTCTTGTCAAAATTTTACTGCAAATTTTAGATTTTTTTCATTTGTCTACAGTTCTACATTACTGTTTAATAAGTAAAATGTAAAGAAACATGAAAGCGCTTCGCACTGATTGACAGATTATGCACCTAAGCACTCGCTAGTTACTATCCTTGTTTGTTTAACGTGGGGATGGACAACTGTTTCTTGAAAATCTTCTTGTTCTTGAAAATAAATTACAAAAATATGTAATCGACATAATTTTAAAAGTAATTACTATTTAGTTTTTAAAGAGATAAAGATTGCAAATTTGTTATAACATAACGATCGACGATAGGTTATTGATGGACGGCTTCGAAGACGATGAAAAAATTAAGTAAATTATAAAACAAGTGCTATACTTAATTATCTTATTATCATATGTATTTTTTGGAAACCGTAAAATGTTCCTTAGAGGGATTCCTGAAAAATAAAGCAATAACTTTACTGAATTTTGATAGATTTCTTGGCTGTATGCAGCAAAAATAAAAACTTTTTAAATAATTCGAAAAGTCACATAGCTATGGTCATTTCAATTAGTAGAAAACAATTAAAATATTATATTTATTCGGTGTTAAAAAGAAATCATCACTATAAACATTTTATGTACGCGTGATGTTTATTGTGGGTACGTTATCAGTATCTTTTATTGTAAATATGAAGCTGACTTATGATAAGATTGGAAGGAATATTAATAGTTTCGCGTTCGCATTAATTTAACGGGTTTAGATCTCCATTTAAGATGTAATATTAAATCATTATGAATAGGCTGTGATTTTTTTATTTTATAAATTATGTGCAATGGATAAAAAAATCGTTGCGCCTGGAGGCGCAAGAGTTCGTTGGTCACTGAGACGTGACAGCCTTCCAGTAGCGACTATTCGACGGGCCTGGCTTAAAGGCACACATAGCTTCTCAAATGAAACCTTCCGATGGCGTCGCCGGTGAGACTAGTTAGTTGATAAGATATTGATTTCATTATCTAAAGATCCCTGTAAAGATAATCCTTTCTAAAAAACCACGCAATGTTTACAATAAGTACTCTTGAATACTTAATTCTCGAATCTTAATAGAATTTGAATATTGCTTTCTCTATGCAACTCTTAATGGCGTTTGAATTATTTATAGTTTAGTAGTCTAGTTTAGTTTTTAGCAAATCTCAAGCTCTTCGCATTACTTCATAACCTGGTCTTTCAACCTCAGCTTTACGTCAACGCTTAAGTTTAAACAATAGGCGGTGTTTCCTTATTACTAAAGATACGGTTAACGGACAATTATGTCCATTTTTTTTTATTTCATGAATGTGACGGAACGAGCAAGATGGTAAGTGTAACGTCTGCCCATAACAAATGCTGTGTCGCCCAGAAAATTACTGTGTGACACCACACTGCGCCCGTCGCCCTGAGACATCAGTTCTTAGGTCTCATATGCCCAGTTATTACGCTAGCTCTCAGTGCCCTTCAAACCGAAACACAGTAATGTTTGCACACTACTGCTTCACGGCAGAATAACTGGCCCTGGGGTGGTACTTACCTAGAGGGATTCCTGCATAGGAATCCTACCACTTGTAAAAGATATAACATAATATTAGAAGTAAAAAAAACTATGTATACTGTTTTAGAGTAACTTATAAAAAAATGACGTGATATGTCTTGGTATCAATCCTTTCTCTACATTCATTTTAGATATTTATTTACTACATTTAAAAGCTTTAAAAAATACTTGATTACGTCAAGGACAGCTTCCCCGGTTTTTTTGCTTTATTTCTAGTGTATCCTATATTTTTATGCCTTTTTTATGATTACATTATTTTAATTTATGATTCAAGATTTCTGAGAGATCTATGCAAATCAAGTAAATTACACAATATCTTTATACGATCGGGAGTATCTCTTGTACGATCGGGTTACAATGAATTTGGAATATATATTATTTATACCATGTCATCTAAGAACTGTCGATGATACATACGATCTTCGTTTTTGTTCAAGACCACGTTTATCTTATGCGAATGTTTGCTTAAACAAGGCTAGATAGAATTTAAAAGTTGCGTGATATATTCTTGTAGTATAAGCATATGGTACCTAAAGTAAAAAAAAAACTAAGTTTATCAACCAAAACAAACAAATATATAATTTCGGTGATGTAATTGCTGTTAGCCTTTTTGGCTTTTACAGCTTCATCGGATACTGTGCTCACGGACCAGGGGCCCGCTTGCTAGGTTTGGTTTGACCCAAACATAAATACTTAAATAAACTCCTACAAAAACCTCGAAATTCGGACTGTGTCGCATTCGCTGCGTGCTTCCGCGATTTCGAATATCTCAAATGATTTTAAGTCGTCTAATGACCGTCCGAGGGAAGCTGCGGGCCTGCATTCGGATTGTCAACTTGTGTGTCGGTAACTCTGGGCGGTGAGAACCGCCCTGGTACACGGGTGTATCGTGTGGACGCGGTGTGATTGTCGACTGCTGCGCGCCGCTCTCTACGGCGGTCGCGCGTCGTGGTGAGTGTTATATTAAAACTATTAACTGTGTGTACAGTGTAAACTGGATCGTGACTGACCGTATCGTGGTCAGAGGGTGCTGAGATGTCCGTGTCGTCTAGCACGTTTCGCGGGCGACGTTTGCGTTCGGTCGCGTTTCTATCTGGTCGGTAATTTGCTCCTTTAACCACCAGCGGGTTTGGATGAACCGCGGCCTTTTCGAAAAACCGCCGTGATAATGCTCTAAAGTGTTCAGAGATTAAGGGCATTTCACAGTCGCTGTGAAGATCTACGTTGCGTTGGTACCAACCGGCTCCTGTGGCAATTCGCAAGAATCGATTTTGAACGCTCTGTAACTTCTTTAATTGATTGCCCGTCGCGTGAGCGAAAGCGACGCATGCATAGGCCATTACGGGTCTTATGCAAGTCTTATAGAGGCGAAGTTTGTGTCTTAAGAACATTTAGCTTGAAGAGCAAGTTAATGCATATAGTCGGCTTGAGATAAAAGCCGCTCTATTTCGTACGTTTTTTATATGTGCAGCGAACGACATCGCTGCGTCTAAAGTGACCCCGAGGTATTTGACGCTCTTTTCCCAGGGAATAGAGCGTCCGAACAGGGTGATCGTGCCTAGTTGATTGTTGCCGATTGTTTGAATTCGTCTAGCGGGCTTTGGCGTTCCCCTCGAGAAGTACAACGCTACACTTTTCTCGGGGTTTACCTCTATTCTCACTAGTTCCCGTGGCTCTGTCAACTTCAATTCTGATACTTCGAAATCGGAACACCATGGGTTTAAGTCGGTGCAAGTTCTACATAACCCATCCTTGCCCCCGCAAGAACGGGTATGCTTTAGTAATTTCCTCATATAAAAAAATATAAGATGTCAAAAAACAAGTGAGAATATGATAGATAATCCTCGAACACTGCCAACTTATTCAGCTGTCGTGAGAAAGACTATCAGGGTGTTTCATCCACCTCATTAATAACTTTATCCAAATCAAGAACATGTCGATCAAAGTTGCGTACTTTATATTCTGAATAGCTAAATGACATTAACTAAAGACACAGGTATACGCGTCACTACACCAATCACGACCGACGGACCGTGATGAAGGAGTATTTCTTAAAACTTAAAACACGGTATTAATGGTGAACTTTGTCGCAAAACTTATTATGCAGATATAATCCGTAAGAATAATACTAAGGAAATCCGCAGTAGAACCTGAATAAGCGACATAGGCCCTAAGATCATAAGGCACTACTGGCACACGGGCTATAGACTGTCAATATAGCTCGTAAGATCTAAAACCGTTTGAGTAGAAAATTTCTAAAAGTCTGTACTCACATCACTACATGGAGGGATTTTTTTTGTGATGTTTTGAAGAATTATATTGTCTTTAAAACGTTTCCTTTAATAGAAAGAAATACAGTATCTTTATCTTTGTAAACAATAAATAAATAGGTATTGATTATATTTCAGTAGAAAATCATCGTCAACCTTGTTTTGTTCCTGGTTACCCAGGTGATCCTGTGATTTTCCCTAACCCAATAGTATCGATTTACAGGACGCACGCAATGAAATAGTGCACTGAACTCGAAAAGATAGGAATGTTACAATTTATTAATACGTGTTATTTAATTTGTTGATGTCTCCTACACAAACTTAATTCTACAAATAAAGTTATTATACCTAGTTTATTTTATGTTAAAATCTTTTTTTTTCATTCCAAAAAATATAGTTTAGTATTGTGTTTTGCGCTTTTTTTCCCTGTATTTTAGTTTAGTACATATACAGCGCGCGTTAGTTATAGAGTGGGGACAGGTGAAACGAGACGATCTTTCTGTCACTTACACTATTCTGGTTCTCGCTGTTGACGCAGTTCTAAAACAGCTGTTGAAACTCGTACAAGTGTTTTTGAGTTATCGGTTACGATTGTCGATTAATAAACGATATAGAAATGTCATTTTTTCTCTCCGATTAATGTAATTAAGCGGCTTCTAAATCTATGTTACACTTCGAAACTAGCCATTGATTTATGGTTTGTGCAGTTGTAGTAGTAATTTTCTACCTTTTCTCTATAAAGAACTATTGGATTTGTCATCCGTTATAAAAACTGTTAAAAAAGAGAAATTATAACATTTTAAATATGTATTGGAAATGAAAAACACAAATATATGTTTTCCTTAGAGAAAATTAACATGTGTACCTAAAATTTAAGTGGCAAAGCGAACCGTTGTGGCGCGTGGTCAAACCGTATGAGTTGTCGAAAAGCGGGCATGACCTTTTAAATGAAGCAGTCATATCCAGAAGACATTATGCTATGTTTCGTTGAAGGTTTTGGTAATAGTGTCGAACGGGGATATAATAAAAGTCGTGAGTTAAGTGAAAGTGATGTGTCTGAAGCTTTAGCATCTTTAAAGAAAAGTAAGAGATTGTCGGTCCATTCAGGAACTAGTGCAGATAGCCTAAATGAAGAAATAGCGATAAGGAAAACCGGTGGCAAGTCATTGAGATTGTCAACCCAAGATAAACTAAAAACAGTGTCCGAGCTAAAAAGAAGTTTCAGTGATCGCTTTTCCATATTAAATGATGTAAGGAAAAAGAAAGCCTCTAAAGGGTCCTTGACCGTGAAAAAAAATTGGTAATAATTTTTCTATTTAATTTCATTAAATTAACTTTGATTATGTAAAATAATTTTACAAATTGTATAATTGTTGCACCGCTGTGCAGTGAAGTCAGCGGGTCTATCACACTGCTTCAGTGTGGGTTGGTGGAGTTCACATGTCCCCAGAATGTTTTTTTTATTACTCAAAAATGCAGATTCATATCTGGTAAATCAGTATGTCAATTATGAATTTGAAATATTATTTGTGCCGGCACAGGGGACCAAACTTAATTTGCTTGCATACCATGGAACTTAACACTAAACCTACGGACATTTTATATATATATTTCTATGGTATAGCCTTTTAGAAGATTGTGTGGCAATTAAACATCAAAAGTATAAAGATACAAACTATATAATATAAAGTTTGTAGATACAAACTGATGTCAATATAAACAAAATATGTTATGGATTATTACAAAAACCTACTTTTAAGAATTTTGATTAGTCTCAAAAACTTGTCAGGTCATTTGACCGCTCTGGTAGGTTTAGTGTTAAGACTGCCGGTTTCATGTTTATATTTTACATTTTACATAGAATCAATGAACAAAGTGCACCTTTCATTAAAATTTAGTTAAGTATGTTTTTAGGTCATATAGCATTGGATTATTGGTTTAACTGTTCTTTAAACAGATACCTTAATTCTGTTGAATTTGTTTAGTTCCCCCATAGGCTACGCCTATTGTGAAGGTTAGCATATTGTATATATTTGGATATCCTTTTCTTAATAAAATACTTTTCTCTCCCTGTAATCTATACTAAAGTAATAAAGCTGAAGAGTTTGTTTGTTTTTTGTTTGAATGTGCTAATCTCTGGAACTACCACTTGGATTTGAAAAATTCTTTGTGCATATCAAATGCACAAAAGCCCAATTATTGAGGATATTTAACACTATGCTACAACCCTAAGGAGCAATCTCTTGTAATTTAAACTGCAGATGGAATTATGAGGCACAGCTTTTATAATTATAACTGAAAAGAGATGGTTGCGTTTTTTTATGATTTCTGCCTACTTTTGAGTCTTTATGTATAATATCTTTATGTATAATATTATCAATATTAAACATAGACTCCTAAAGTATATCATGCAACAAGTGCTTGTGAAAGTGTATGGTGATTGGAAAATTCAATTGAGAGAGAATTCAATTTCAGAGATCATGCTTTTCATTTTCTCTGTTAGTCCATTAATTCTTTGGTTAAAGTGTCATCATAATTTTACAGTTTTATTATATACATTGTACAAGTTCTTATAAACTAAGGAGAACTTATTAAAAAAAATTTACAGAATATGCAATTTGACTGGAAAGTGGGAAGGAAATTGCACAAGCATAGGGCAGTGATAATATATTGATAGTGGATACATTTAGTTTTGATTTTATGACACAACACATTATTAGTTTACATATTAGTTAAGTTACTATTTGTTTGTAAATAAATTTGCAGAAAACGGACAGAACAGAGTAGCAAAAACATTTTTTTAACTTTGAAATATTTCATGCCATTAAAAGTTACTGACTCTAGAATTATAATATGACCTACTTATAATGTGAGCCCATCTCAATTTTTTTTGTGAAGATGTTTTTGTGGTTCCACACTACAAATCATTAGTGTTATCTATTTAATATAAGTTTATTATTATTTATTGAAAGACCAGACATTCACTGCCTGTCAATCTTGGGGCTGTGAGTAAACAGTGAAGGCATTTATATAGTAAAAAGTAAAGTATCAGCCAATAAATCCCACTGCTAAGCATATGACTCCTCTCATTTTTGAGAGGGTATTGTAGTAACAAATAGTCCAAAACTATAATTTATATATAATTAGTTTTACAAATACATTAAATTAAATAAGAAAGTTAATAAATTACAGTCAAATTTCAACCATTTGGTGACCACTAGTACAACGAAATATGTAAAATAATTAGTCCAATATTTTCATATCTGAAAACTTAATTATAAAATTATATGGTTTTAATACATTTTAATTAATTAACATTTTTAAAAGTGTCACTACTAAAAATGGTCTTTATGCACCTCTATTCCTCAACTTCTTGCAAAATTAGACATGTTTGTCATTCACCTTATACTGCATAACAAATACACTAGGTACTAGTTTGCCACTTAAGACAAACAGAACAGATCTGTGAGCTATTTGGCCAGCCCACTGCCACTTCAGTTTGCTAATCCATAAGTCTATGTCGAATTAGTTCTGCTGACCATATTATCGTTCGAAATTGTTACGCACAGAGAAAAACTGTATATAACCCTTTTTTATAACTTGTTGACCGACTTTGAGCTTCCTTATACAACCTGCATCCCTGCAACATGCAATAATAAGAGTTTTGATTGATTTTGAGTACTATATTATAATGTCTTGATTAACTTATTATATTGTTCTGGAGTACAGATAAACTATGATAACTTAATTCTAGATCTGTCTAGATAAGTGCCACTGCAATGAGAGTTGTTCTACTGTCAGGCAGTAGTCTGCAAACATTACTGTGTTTTGGTCTGTAGGGTATGGTTAGCTACTATAATTTCAGGGTTTATGGAACTTAAGAACGGATTTTCTTTACAGGGAGACGTTGCACTAACGTTTTTTATTCAAGAGAGTTACATAAAATATAAAAAAAAACAAAAGTTTTATTAGTTATAAGCATGAGTTATTGATCTTAAATGTGTGCAAAATTATAATTATTTTAAGATATTAAATTAGGGCACCGCTCCAAGCGTCGGCGAAGAGGCCGACAAAATAAGCATCATTAGTCACTAATATTATGTTTATTACATTATAGTATAAATATGGTGTCAATTTTAAATCTCATTTCATTAACGTTTTTATAGCCTTCAGGTTGTTGGTACTTGCACAGTGTAGTGCATCAGCATAAACAATGCTAATTTTTGAAGTGAAACTTCAAGAATGAAAATTTCAAGGTCAAATTTAAATTTATTTATTTACTGAGCCGTTATTTTATAGATATTTATTTATTTTTATTAAATTCATACTTCCATACTAATATTATAAATGCGAAAGTAACTCTCTCTGTCCCTCTGTTTGTTACCTTTATACGGCTCAACCGTTGAATCGACCTTGACGAGATTCAGAACAGATGATATAGCTTGCGCCCTGGAGACGAAGATAGGATACTTTATATCCCGAAAAATGAAAGAGTTCCAACGGTATTTAAATAAAAACCTAAATCCACGCGGATTGTGTCACTAATGTCACGTGTACGGAGTTGCACGCGCTTTTTTTTCGGGAAACCAAATATGTTTACCCGACAAACATCACTGAATAAAATATCGGGAGATCCAAATCTAATGGGATACATAATATTTTTCTTACTCACGTAAATAAAAAAAAATAAAAAATCAAATCTACAATATCAACGTAGTTATGCTTGATATATTAATACTAATGGTCGCCCTGGGGTCGAAATTAGACTAATTAAATAACGTTCGAAATTAAAAAAATGTATGTATGTATTACATACATTTTTTTAATTTCGAACGTTATTTAAATTTAAGTAATTATTTGTAGCAACATTTCCAATTTTTTGCGACATTCTCTACACTGTGAGACTATTCGAGCACAGTGTTTCGACACTGTGTTTGACATTGGCAGTATAAACTTAAACAAACGACAAGACTAATATGTAATTGACATTGTCAGTATGAACGTAAATTAAAAACTATGACATCGGGACAACTGTCACCTCAGTCCCCCCGTGACCATGGGTGCTGTAAAGCGTCCGAAACGTCGGGTAAAAATAGTTCAAAATTAAACGCGATAAAATCCGTAAAAATGTAGTTTTATTTAAATAAATTGAATATATTTGTTACACATATTATAAAAATTTTAGATTACTCGCTTCTCCATAGAAACTTTAAATATGCAAACTCACACTACTTCGTGCGCGCGAAATGGTACAAAGTTTTCTCTTAACGTATTAATACATAGATTCCATTATCAGTCACTCATCACTCATAAATTTATGACAATGTGTTTACGACCGATTATAAGCCGATTTAGCTTTTTAATTGCATTTTTAACAGCATGTGGTAGCGGCTGCCGTGTGGTAGCGTCTTAAGAGAATCTACTATCCCATCCCACCCCATGGGTGTCGTAAAAGTCAACAAAGGGAAAATAAAAATTAGGAGATTGGCAACAGCATCTTCCTGGGCTATCTGTTTAAAAAACTGCGGTAAACCCGCCCGCCAAGCGTGGCAACTATGGCAAAATCGCCCCAAAATATGAGCTACAAACTCGTGGCAATCTATGGGGGAGGCCTATGTTCAGCAGTGGACTAGTGATAGGCTGAAATGATGTAGATGAGGCGTGCATTAGAACCCGATTGATAGAAGATAGATGTCTGCATATAATCTTATCACCATTAAATTGGATGCGGCAGATAGTTATAACATTATGGAGTAAATTTAAATTGGCGTTATGACATTATAACGGCGCGAGCGCGGGATAATAAGTGTCGGATGAAAGCTGTTGCTTGATTTCTTTTGTTACTTTCCAACTGCCTTCGATACGCTTGTGTTCCAGTACTTTTGTTATTTTTTTTGAATACAAATTGTTGCAGTATAGCTTCATAAATGACGGATATTTTATGTATAACAAAACAGACTTAAGAATATTAAAAGAGCGCGAATACACGCTAGGTACTTTTAAGATTCTCAACTTTAAGCATGTTTATACCTTCGCTGGCATATACCTTTTAAATATAGAATAAAAAACGAGTTGGCCTTTGAATTTTTTAAAAAAAAGATATGGGCTATATAATTTCTGGTGCCAGTGATATCATAATTGTAAATATAATGATTTCTTATATTTACGCGAATACTACATTGAATAGAACATACAGAATAGAAATGGACAAATTTTTGTTCAACATAGCTCGTTTGAATAATATATGTTTTCCTAAATATATGTTTTTTAATTTTCTTGTCAATTTTCTTCTGTATCTCGTATTATTCATAGTGCTCATTTAGAGGTTGTTACTTTTTACCACTTTTAATTTGTTAACCTTAAAAATAACTGTTAACTGGTGGTAGGATTCCTATGCAGGAATCCGACTAGGTAGGTTACCACCCCAGGGCCAGTTATTCTGCCGTGAAGCAGTAGTGTGCAAACATAACTGTGTTTCGGTTTGAAGGGCACTGTGAGCTAGCGTAATCACTGGGCTAATGAGACTTAAGAACTTTGTCTCAGGGTGATGGACACAGTGTGGTGACACACAGTATTTTTCTGGGTGACACAGCATTTGTTATGGGCAGACGTTGCACTTACCATCAGGTGAACGTTTTGCTCGTTTCATCACTTTATCCAATCTATTAGCAATCTTAAGCCCCTACCGTACTAATCAAATTTTAAAATGAATAATTTGTCAGGTTGTAGAAGTTTTGTAAGAAATGACTCATAGCATTTCGTATAGAACTCTAGTGCTTTGATTTGGATGTGTATGATGATCTTAATGGTCTATGATGACATCATTGGCAGCCGCTCATAATAGCCGGATGCACCTATTAAGTCGTCGGTGGTCTCCTTTGTCTTGACATTGTTGCTCGATTAGTGCGTATCGATATTCTATAGATACCACGCTGCGTACTTGCTTCATATTAGGATTTTTAAACAGTGTAATTACTGGGTATATGGGACTTAAGGATGTGCGCATTGTGGTGCCACAGAAATGTACTGGGCGATACAAAATTAGTTGTGGGCAGACGTTGCTCTTACCATCAGGTGAACGATTTGCTGTTATAAACAACTCTTTTGCTTCTATTTCACTCTTAAAAGATTTGCTTGTCCCGTCAATAACTTCCATAAAAAATATTATTACAATAGTTGCTAATGTACTGTAAATGATTGTGATATTTTTTTACGTGAAAAATTATATCAATAATTACCATAAATTAAATCTTAAAATATCCTTTTTTTTCACTTTGTTTTTCTTTAAGTTTTGCAATACTAAATTTGAATTATTATCAAAAATTACATCACGATTTTTGTTAATACTAGCAATCAAGGCTCTTGTGTTGTTTTTATAAAACGTCGGCATCGCTTACATTATATACTTAAGTGAGCACGCGACTATTTTAAACAGAACTGATCACTCACAAGGCCATTGTTCTTCGTTAAATTCGTAAATAAACCATCAACATTTAACATACATGTAGTAACATTTGTGTGTACTTGTAGAATCCGCCTGTTAATACATTTTGCATTTGTTTCCCGTATTGAATTTAAACGGAATCATGTATGGAAGTTGGCTGTCTTCCAAGATTCAGACTTTTAGGTTTTCACGTGGCTGAGATGCTTAGAGTGCATACGCATTCGTATAAACTCAGAGCATAATTGTTTTATTTCATTCTATCTCAGTTCAGTCATCGTTGAAACGTGTTTTTTGTAGGTTTGTAGGTGTTTTGTAACAAACTAGAATGTAACATAGGGTTATTGATGTTCTATATATAATAATCCTAGCTTGCCGTGAGATGCCGGCTTAAGAGAGTCTACCACCCCATCTCATCCCTTGGGTGTAGTAAAAGTCGACAGAGGGAAAATAGAAACCAGGAGATGGGCAGCAGCATCTTCCTGAAACATCTAAATAAATAAACTGCGGTTGTTAACCCTCCTGCCAAACGTGGCAACTATGGCAAATCCTCCCAAAATGAGAGCTACAAACTTTTGCGGCAATCGATGGCAGGCCTGCTCCAAGGCCCCCTCTACGTTCAGCAGTGGACTAGTGATAGGCTGAAATGATTATAATGAAACCTAACTTTACCAAAAACGTATTATGCGATATGTAACAACGTTGATAAAATAAATACAATGAAGATGCAATTAATAAGTTTGTTTATTTATTTAACAATTTTTTAGAGACCTTCACCTTTTAAATGTTTACGACAGTACGCTATAGATATGGAGGCTACTTATTGTTCCCACCTACGACGAATGCAGTTCTTTGTACTGGTATAGGCTATTTATTATTACATTAAGACCCGATTTCACCGATCGCTTGGGAAACCAAGTTTAATAAAACCACGTTTTATTGAACTTAGTTCAAATATATCATTTGAACTCGGTTTTCGTCTAACCGATTTCACCGGCTCCATTTTGATCGCGTTCAGAAAAACGAAGTTTACGCGAAATATCGTCACAATCTAAAACAAAAACTCGATGTATTTATTATTTTGCGACATCAAACAGCCTGTTTTTATGCATAAGACACATAGGTATGCAAACAATAAACAAAACGTATTAGAAATATTTATTGTGTTTACATAGTTGTGCAATTGACAATGACAGCTCTCTAAACGCGTTTAAAGAGCTGAACGTCTAAAAATTGGGCGTTCAGAATTTGTACCGCGTTTAGCTTTAATCGCGTACAGTTGATGTTAGTGAAATTCAAACAGTAGCATTGAACTCAGTTAAACGCTTAAACTTCGTTCAGCTTGAACTGATCGCGTTTAGTTTCAACAGTGAAATCCGCCCTAAGATGTATAGTTTCGGTCGCCGTAGTATTCTGTCATTTTAATTTGTATGACAGTTAAATGTCTACTACCTCATCCCTTAATATCACCTCATTATGTAGCGAATAACTAAATTGGATAGCAATAGGCTTACGCGAATAGGACATAACAAGACATTTGGACACATTTAGATCTAGTCTCATGTGACTACAGTAATCTAATTTAAGCAAATCAGTTAAGAGTGCATCAGAGGAGTTGTTAATAATTCAAAGAATTTTCAAATCGCCAGAGATAAAAAGATAAGTAGAACTACGAAAACAATTTTGAATGTCAATGTTGTTGGCTACGGCTGGGTTCGAACCTCGGACCCAAAGTGTAGAAGTTATTTTTTTTTATAGGAGAAATGAATGACTTGTTCACCTGATGGTCGGTGCAACGTCTGCCTATAACAATTTTCTTTTATTTGATGTAGTGACTAAACGAGCAAAACTATCACCAAGGGAAGTGCAACGTCTGCCCATAACAGATGCTGTGTTACTCAGAATATTTCTATGTAGCACCACACCGCGCCCGTCACCCTAAGACATAAGTCCTTAAGTCTCATATGCCCAGTAATTAATTACACTAGCTCTCAGTGCCCTTCAAACCGAAACAGTAATATTTGCACACCACTGCTTCACGGCAGAATAACTGGCCCTACCTACCTAGACGGATGCCTTCATAGAAATCCTAACACCAGTTCTTACTATTACCACTAGCCTACGCATCGTCAATATATATTTATGACACAAACGAACATATGTACGTAAGTTTTAGTTCACGATTACCGGGTTGGTAACGACGCACGTATAAATACTCGTACATGTATAAGTAGGTAATTATTAATACCGTGGTAGAGCCTAGTTCCTGATAAACTCTGGTATTAAAGTTTAAGTTTAAGTATTAAAGTTCATCATAAAATGCTGAGCCGAAAACACTATCGTAAAGTAGCTAAAAGTGCTTAAAGTGCTTTTCATGTGCTGAGTGACGAGAACCGAAAACCTATTTACTGGCAACATGGTATCTTCTTTTTTCATTACTTGCCTCACACTAGGATTTCCTCGTGTAACGTGAGTCCGTTTTACAGACAAAAATTGCACATGCGTAAACATCCTGACAGGGAACAACTATCAATAGGCCGAACATATATTGGTTCAGCAGCAATAAAAATATAAATAACATTTTGCTTTATTTTATCAAGCATGCTTGTAATAAACTAGGTTAGAAATATTGAGATCAGAACATGAATTTAGCATCCGTTTCAGAACTGAGGTCGAAACCTATATCCCGGAATTTGGCGCCACTTTTATAATTAGGAACAAATTTTTTTTAGCATTTAATTAAAAATATTAGGCAAATTTAGTAATACTTCATAGAGATAAACACATTTATTCCTAAAATGTTATCGTAGGTTTAAAACCTTGCCATAAGGAGATTACCGGTAAGCATTATTCATAATCGCTTAATAGCAATAGAGCGCTCTGTAATTATTCAATAAAGACCTTATAAATTATAGAAGGATTAACGTATATAAAAGAGATCTATATATATAACGTACATAAAATAGCCGTGTGGTGGCGGCTCGTTAAAAGAATATTACCACTCCATCTCATCCAATGGATCTCGTAAAAGGCGAGTAAGGAATTAAACTGCAATGTGGACCCAACAGCGCATGGTGGCGATGGGCTCACCACCTATCACAGCAAGTGCATTATATTGTTTTGGTGAAACGTGGATTGTGGCAGTCATCTGTTTTTGCAGTGTGTGCCCTGCCTCTGACTACCCCTTATGGGATACCGTCGTGATCTTATGTATGTATGTATAAAATAGACCTTTATCAATAAAGATATAACTACTAAATACATTGACATGCATTTTACAAAGGGTATAGATAATAACTCTAGGACCAACTAAGACAACCTTTTATCTTATTTGTACTACTTATTTACTGGTTCCGAGGTTATGAATATTTTTTCCATAGTATTCCTCAGAAATCTATGGTATAGTAGCAGAACCCTCACTCGTTTTCACTTAGATTTGTTTTTAATAACCTGTCTAAACGAATCCATAAGTCCACGCGAACGAAGTCGGGGATACAGCGAGTCTTACTCGTAAGTATGTAATAGCCAATTTAGACGACAGCTGATTTCTGACTGACCCATCAAATATACGAGTATACATACTCACAGATTTATCATCTGTATAGATATTTGATTACGACGAAAACAATCAGGCTAAATATAGTAGCCCGTAGCGGCAATTTGGTTATTGAACGTTTAGAGAAAGAATTCTATGATATGTTTAACATGCCTAATGAGCGTTAATTTATGAATAAGACCTTTAGTCTTAGATGTAAGCCTACATATTGGTTTGGTCACTTGCAGTCGTTTATAAGATTAATTTTTTTTATTCAATTTCTTATGTGATAAATTAACCTACTGTTATACATATAATAATAATCGAAACACAGTCAGTTGACTAACAACCTGTTTAGTGTTCAACCGTTTTATTTGATCAGACAGTAGCAAAGATTGGCGTGCAGTATGTCGTAAAATGTTTATTAAACCATCTGTTTCTTGTAGACAGAAACTGCTAATTCTTTTGTGTTACATTTAGTTATTGATTATAATTATAATATGTTAGCTTTCTCTAGTGGACACAGGCTGCAGCTTTCAGCTAGTGCCAGGGGAATTACCAAGTTTTTCATAGAATACCAGCGTAAAATATACGCGTATTACTGTTATGTTTCGTATGGCGAGCGAAGCGCGACGGTTACTTAATTATTGACAAAGAGGCGTTCAATCATCATCCTTAGGAGTGATAACTGATTAAAGGTGGGTTAAGTAATCCACGGTGACTATGTGCTTGTATTAATAATCTTATTAAAACGTAACCTGCGCGGAACTGCCTATTTTTATTGGATTAAGTGACAGAGCAAAACGTTCGCCTGATGGCACGTGCAACGCCTGCCTGTTCCTAATCTTAAAAAATGCTGTGTCACCCAGAACGTTTATGTGTGGCACCTTACTGTGCCCATCACCTGGGACATCAGTTCTTTAGTCTCACAGTTATTACACTAGTTCTCAGTGCCTTTCAAACCGAAACACACTGTAACAGTAATCTTTGCACCCTACTACCTCACGACAGAATAACTGGCCTGGGGTGGTTACATTTTTTAAACAGCATTTTTGGAATTCGTTTCGGAAAATTTACTTACTGCACTGATTTTAAATGATTTCCGTATTACATGTTATTGTTATGGGCACACGTTGCACTTACTATCAGGTTAACGATATGTTCGACTCGTTACTTTGTAGTAAAAAAAAAGTTAAGTATTCGTTTATTATAAAAAAAAAATAGTTTAACGTTAATTGGATATTTCTGCGACTACGACGTTTCTGGTATTACTTGACGATAATTTTAGGATTAGGAGCTTAAGCATTTACGTGAAATGGATTTTACAGGAAATCGGCTTTTCTTAATTTCGTATAGTTTTCATAGGTTGACCGAATACTGGTAAATTGAAAAAACTGAGATTTTTTGTTTTCGTAATTGACCAATACCTTCTTACTTATTATCTTCCTACATATTATACTTTTTACATATTTACTTTCTTATCACAACTTATAGCCGTTCTTTAATCTCTGATTTTAAGGCTAAATTCATAAATTTTTGTCACTTTTGTAAATAAAATGGTTCGGAGATGAGCCGAAATAGCCGGTCCGAGTCGGTCTCGCTCAAAATCAATGCCGAGGCTATAATATCACAGCCGCGGCAATGCTGCAGCACGGATAAAAACAACACCCCGGTATGGCCATCTTTTCTTTTCTCTGTTTCATAGACTATTATGACGACTCCATTGGTGCTTCCATTGTCCCAGTTTTATGTTTTTAATACTTTTTTTATTTTTAAGTTGTACTGTTATTTTATATCTTTTTTGTTATATATAGTGTTATTTTTTAAATTACAGTGATGTTGTGCCGTGAATAAAACGTTTTAATTTCTTTCAATAATATTGGATTTTGCAAAAATAACAAGTAACATTTGGTAATACACTCCACCCAAAAGAACATGACACGCGTTTCGCCTCACAACTAGACATTATCAAGTGACAAATCTTTGCGACGGACAACCACAACAAAACTTTGATAATAAGGTGTGTTATATCCAGTATAATGTAATGTAACAGCCTATAAGTGTCCCACTGCTGAGCACAGGCCTCCTCTCATTTCTGATAGGGTTTTGGAGCCGGGAAGAGTCCGCCACGCTGCTCACCGCCGAGCACGTGGTAAATCGAAACTTAAAATTGCAATTAACAATTTTAGTGGTGCCGGCTCCGGGAATCGAACCCAGTTCACTCGCGTACTATGTAATTTAAAGCGAGCGCCTAGCCCATGAGCTACCACGGCTCTTATAACTACTACGGCTCTTATAGCTCCCACGGCTCTTATATCCAGTATAATTTAATTTGAATTATGTAAGTAGATCTTAGCAAATGAACTTGGTTTTTCTTTTCTTTCAATTGCCCCAAAACAACGCCAGGTTCATTTGTTTTATGATATGCAAGCCCTCTTATATGAAAATGAGACTATATTTTTTTACGTATAACACAGGCATTGGCTAGAAGTTATATATTAAAATTAAATGATTAATTGAAACGTTTTTAACACAGAATACAATAACTTTTGTTTTATATTTTGCATTGTGTTTTATGGTCGATTACACCATTATATTTTAAAATGTTCACAATGTCCAGTTCCCATACTATTTGTACATTAACTCGACACAATGTGGACGTTTATCCATGAGACCGAACATCTGCTAGCGCACGTTTCACTTCCATTCCTATTATTATTTTGTACCTGGCACTAGGTAAGTATTCAATTAGTTGCATCAGACAACTTCGCGTCTATCGCAAAGGAGTTTTTGGCTGAGCCATCTGGCAAAAGTATCTAATGCAAATATTTTATACGAGTAAAACTAGACGTGTTTACACCCATCGCGTGCGTTATCATTACAACAGACTGCGTTACATGTATTTGACACGGTAATCAATTAATACATATATAATTAAGTAATTGAGTATTTTTGCCGTATGGTGGCTGCGTTATTGAATCTGTCGCCTCCTCATGTCATTCCCTGGGTGTCGTAAAATACAACTAAGGGCCCAAGTCCCGCATTAACTTACATTTTTACGTTGCACAAAAAAATTAATTCAGGTAACCTAAAAGTATTCATGATTACATTATAATTATCCCAATCCCTCCACCCCCATTGTGATTAATCGTGATTTTTTCTGTCCCCCTCCTACCTGTTCGAAACTCACGTGATTAAAGGACGACCCCCTAAGGGACATGCTAATAGAATAGAACAGAATTAATTTTTATTCAACATAGATTATTTACGAAATATTTATTGAAAGTCATTTTTTTTCCTTTTTATAACTACACTGGTTCGCAAATAATGCCTCTGTCCTGGGAAGAACAAGTAATAAACACAGCGGGCAATTTTTTTTCTCTTAAGTCATTTTAAAAATAATAAATAATAATAAAATCTCATGCCTTGCGATTGATGGTGGGATAACCATCACAGTTAAAACAGACCTAAATTAGTCAGACTGGTGATGGTGACAAACAGCAGCGTCTAAGGTGCGAAGTGTCTAGTAGTGCGATCGACAATGCGCTTGCCAACAGTAGCGATTACGGTAAATCCTCTCAACTTGGGAGAGGCCCATGCTCAGCAGTCAACTTATATATATCTGACTAGGGAAATAGGTTTAGGTTACCTGAATTATTGTTATAAAGCTACTAACTTATTTTACTGGTGGTAGGATTCCTATGCAGGAATCCGTCTGGGTAAGTATCGTCTAAGTAGTGTGCAAACATTACTGTGTTTCGGTTTAAAGGACACTGGAGCCAGTGTAATTACTGGGTATATCATCATTTCCACGAGTCCATTGTTAAACATAGGCCTCCCTCATAGATTGCCACAAAAGTTTGTCGCTCTAATTTTAGGGGATTTTGCCATAGTTGCCACGCTTGGCAGGCGGGTTGGCAACCGCAGTCTATTTATTGAGCTGCCCATCTCCTGGTTTTCATTTTCCCTCAGTCGACTTTTACGACAACCACAGGACGAGATGAGCGGTAGATGCTCTTAAGCCGCTACCACACGGCATATGAGACTTAAGAACTGATGTCTCAGGGTGACGGGCGCATTGTGGTGTTACACAGTAATTTTCTGGGTGACACAGCATTTGTTATGGGCAGACGTTACACTTACCATACCAGAAACGTTCTCGATGACCCAATATTTGTTATGAGCGGACGTTGCACTTAAAATCACGAAAAGATTTTGTAAATCTCGTCACTATATTCAATAAAAATTAAAAAAAATATGTAAACAGTCCATTTTTAGGTATAGGCCTCCTCGAAGGCCTTCTTTGTTGCAAGGCGGCTTGGCAAATCCAGTACAGACATCTCGCATCTTAAGTGCAGTACGATGGCGGCCTGTCTATTTACGGTCATGGTCACATGCACATTTTGCCATTAACGGAAAGCGACGATATTTTCCATGCTTTTCCCTTAGACAACGATTACGACAAGCACGGGATCAGACGTATAGTAGATAAAGGCAAGAGAGTTGATTTAGTACGAGACGACTCGGCAGCTGTCTGTAGTATATATCACTAGATAATGCCTGGTTTGAAGGTGTAACACGTGTCGTGTTAGTAACGCCGGGTTCTATTAACCATACCAGTAGATTTTCTTACGCCGCCTCCATTTACATGTATTGCTTTTCAAATGAAATGACACGGTGAAATATTAGATATTGGCGGTTAATATATTAAATAATAATGACATTCTCATAGTCCAAATTGATCCACATAATTTTGAACACTGCCGCATTTGTTTACCATGATTGGGGTATCGGTGGAACTTCTTTATAATATCTGTTGAAAAGAGAATGTTAGAATTAAGAGCATATGATTCTTTAATACAGATAAAATTTCACACTAATGAATAATTCTATATTTACTGGTGGTAGGATTATTATGCAGGAGTCCGTCTAGGTAGGTACCACCCCAGGGCCAGTTATTCTACCGTGAAGCAGTAGTGTGCAAACATTACTGTGTTTCGGTTTGAAGGGCCTTGTGAGGTTGCGTAATCACTGGGCATATGAGACTTAACCTATGTCTCAGGGTAATGGGTACAGTGTAGTGTCACACAGAAATTTTCTGGGTGGCACAGCATTTGTTATGGGCAGACGTTGCACTTACCATCAGGTGAACGTTTTGCTCGTTTCATCACTTTATGCAGTAAAAAAAAACCCAAGCAGGTCAGCCTTGTAGAGGTATCAGCACCTGTTCATAACGCTAACACAAAACAATGTCTAACATTCGCTGGTAAAATGACCATGACTCTATTGATTAAATAAAGTAAATAATCTATTCACTTGTAAAGAAGGATAGGTAATTGCTTCCTCGCTGTATTTTAGGAACCGACTATAAGTCCTTTTCAATATTTAATAGTTATATTATTGTACACAATTTAAATATAATGCGAAAAAATACATTCTACGAATTTAAAGGAAGTTCACGAAAACTGAAAAAGTGACAAATCAGAAACTTAATAGTGTGAGAAACGAAATGTATAACAAAAGCTTTAAAAGTCACACGTTAGTTCTATACTTCCGTCTACTGCGATAGGCATATTCTTTCTTAATGAGCAATTTTTTCAACTTCAAATTTAATCTTTCTTTACAAGTTTCCCTGTATGCCACACTTCTATCACTTTCAGAGGTCATTAAAGTGTAATCTGGCACAGGCGGCGCTTCTTGGCTAGTAAGAGGACCTTAAACGCGTATAAAAATACTTTTATCAGCCAAACAGATTTCCTCACACATAGAACATGTTAAATCTGGACTTAAAATTTACACTTTTACAAAGGCAGATATTTAACATTTATGTATATTTCAGTTTCTGTCATTTGGATTGAAATACATTATACTAAAGTATCAACGAGTTAAGTATCAATACTTAACAAGGTTTATAAGGAAATTTAATGACAATATCTTACCTCACAAAACCACCCAAAGGCGAAAAAGCTCGGTCATGGAGCGGCACCAAGATAGGTGTCGAACGCTCTCCTTGTGGTAGTTTAACGAAATATTTCACACTGCTTGGAATGAGTACACCTGAATTAGAACAAGGTTATTGTGGAGTTGCAATATTATCATGATACTTTTCCAGAATTAACACACATTTACTTACCGTTTGCATCATATCTATACTTGCGCAGCAACGAATGCATATTGGGATTTTGAACATTGGAGAGCACTACAATAGCACATGGCTGTAAGATACAAAATGTGTAATAATAGTTGTTCGATCTCATTTATAACATTTTTACCTGTTTAATATTACCTTTTTAATATTTTCAGCAATTTTCTTCTCGATTTTGTATGAATTGTCATTATCTCTATGTTCCAAGTTTTTCAAATTGCTGCCCAGTGATATACCGTAAGCATTTGCTTCGAAAATCGAATCAGAATCGTCCAATGGTAGAACAGTGGCATAGTTCATCGGCAAAAGTCTCTGTAACATATGTTTTAATTATTAGTATAACTATTAAAATGATTATCAATGAAAACTGCAATACTACTAACAGTTTCGACATTAAAAACACATAAAATTATTCCAAACACTAATGTCCGCATCGTGATGACAGATGGGCGCGATTACAAGAACTGGAAACTGGAAAGAAACGCAGTAGGTGCCTTAAATATTTTGTAAACTCTGACTCGCATTACTTTAAATGTGTGAATTCTGCTCTATATACCGCGTGTTATTAAACTACGTTGTTTTTCTACAACTGTGTATCATTAAACCTAACGGCAGTTCCATAATTTAACACCTAGCTCTGTAATTTGAAATCTTGTTTATTAGATGTATAAAAAATATTACGCAGTATTATCAAAACTACTTTAAAATATACGATATTTTGTTTACTTGAATTTTAATTTTCTTTACGAAGTTTATATCATTAGTATTTTTTTAACATGCAATATTCAACAACACGTTCTTATCAAAGCTTACCTGTAAGAATTGTAAAGTTTGCTGTATATTACTAGTATATGTATTTTAATAATCAAGAGCTGAATGTTTGTCTTGTTGATGAACTTCTATTGTTCCTTAAATGAATCTATTTATTTAGCTAAAGTTAGAATCGGTAGTTAATCATTATAACAATTCTGTACAAAAGTAGTACGACGTCGTCATGGTTGCTTTTGACAATTTTTCGGTTCTAGAGAAATTATAATGCTGTAATTATTAGCGTCATCGTAGAGGCAGTCATTACCCTTCTCTAGCTTCCCAATACTGCCGTATATAATGAGCGATAAGATCAGAGGAATGGTCAGATACTCGTACAGTGTCTTAGATTACAATATATCCAAACCAGAAAACCAATGATTTGTGTTATACAAATGTATTGACTCCGGCTGACGTTCGAACTCTGCATACAACGAGTCAGCTGTTAAAAAAAAATTCTCATTGCTAGTCTGTGGCTTTTTGGGACTGGCATATACGGATGGATTTTCTTGCATCAGTCGGTCTCTACAAGCGTCTTTTAGAGGAGTTTTTTTTTGGTTTTATAATGAAGCACCTTAACGTAAATAATATGATGAGCGGGCGTTTTATTACCCACCTAATTTAACTTTTAACAACTTAATATTATTCCTTTTATATTTTTATTTGTTTTTGGATACAATAAAGTCAGTATTGTGATTTGTATTTTACAGTATTTTTGGAACAATATTTATATTTTTAATATTCTACAGCATCGGGGTAGTGGACGGAAGTGGGCAGAGGGACGTGTTCAGGGGACCTCACCTATGAAGGAAGAAAGTGCGCAACCTTCCCTGTTTTATATATTATTTTTTTTTGTTTTTGAAGTTATGTCCTCATATGTCATTTAACGTCACGAAACTGATGTGAGTAGTTTAGTGTGTGTAGTGTTTAGCTGAACTACCAATGTATAGAAGAGGACTCGGTTCTGGCACTCAGACTCGGATGAGTGCGTTGTGGTTGCAATTGTTACGTAACCTAACCTTACCGATCCTTTAGTAAAATTCAATTCAAGACCGCGATCGTGCTTTTCGTTTTGTCTGCAACAAATCTTCAGTAAAAGTAAACTATAACTTTACTTGAGATCTCCTTCCAAACTTTCAAGTCTCTGATTGCTACTTATTTCTAAATATTTTATAGTGCTATAGTATACTTAATTATTATATCTGCAACCTGGTGGTAAGTTCAACGTCTGCCCATAACAGATGCTGTGTTACTCAGAATATTTCTGTGTAGCATCACATTGCGCCCGTCACCCGGAGACATAAGTTCTTAAGTCTCATATGCTTAGTGATTACACTAGCTCTCAGTGCCCTTCAGACCGAAACACAGTTATGTTTGCACACTAGTGTTTCAAGGCAGAATAACTGGCCCGGGGGTGGTACCTACCTAGAAGGATTCCTGCATATGAATCCTACCACCAGTAAATTACATATCATCATCATTTCAACCTATCTCAGTCCAGACTTCAATTAATGACATCTAGTTATTTTCAAATAAAAATATATTTTTACCACCCATAATGATTGCACTGATTCCCATCTGGAGCAACACTTTTCTTTTCGGGGTCGAAGGCAGTAAGGAAAAGCATGTGATGTTTTTTATGTGTCAATATCACCAACTAACCTATAAAATTAATAACTAATTTCGCGACAACGATATATCTCCGCATAATTAGCCAATAGTGTATGCATTAATGCAACATTGTCGATCAATTAATACCATAATAATAGTAATAATAATTGTTTAATTTCTGTATTTTGGCAATAAGCACCAATCCGCCCGAATTATTTTATGATATGATATGAATTACTAACAAGATCTTGCCTAAAATCAACACTGTTTTCGCGAGAAAATGATAAAAGGCTATAAAACTGAGGAGGCTTTATTATGTAAAGGGTTATTTTTCTGAAAATGGGATTTTGCTGTAAGTTTCATTACTTTCTTTTCCCGTTCTATGTCATGAACAAGTCATTTAAATTTGGGACAATTTGTTCATTTATGGTTCAGTAGAGCTATTCAAAAACATCAATTGGTTTAAATGGAGTTTAATTTGAGCAAATTAGACGTCGGTTGCTTCCCAGCACACGTGGCAATCCGTTTGTAACACGGTTCGTTCGCGTCTGCGTGGGAGCTCCCTTGCTTTGTATTCGTTCGGCTGTATTCGAGTTACCACAGTAAGAAATTGTATTTTTTTTGATTTTGACTATATAGTAGATATCGGTAATCATTTTGACGGTTTTCTTTTACATTGCGATTCTATGTCACAGGACATTATAGGTATTTTTGGTGGTATGAAGTGATTCGCAGGGGCGGGGAGCACAAGTCTCACTGTGTGATTGGTCCATTGCTCGTTCGGCAGTCGATGATAGCGATGGCCTTAGGCATGTACCTTAGGTATTAAGACTTTTACTGGTGGTAGGATTCCTATGAAGCAATCCGTCTAAGTAGGTACTACCACAGGGCCAGTTATTATGCTGTGAAGCAGTAGTACGCAAACATTAATGTGTTTCGGTCTGACGAGCAGAAAGCTAGTTGCTGTACATATGAGACTTAAGAACTGATATTTCAGGGTGACTGGCGCAGTATCGTGCCACACAGAAATGTTCTGGTGACACAGCATTTGTTATGGGTAGGTGCACTTAGAATCTACAGAACACTTTGCTCGTCTCGTTACTTTACGCTATTTAAAAAAAATCTAAATGATAAACTTGTAAACGACTAAAGACGGTGTCGTAACATAAGGAAATATTATAGTAGCCCTAAGAATAGATTACACTTTATTTCATAAATAAATAAACATAATAGTGGTGGTGATGGGTAAGTATCTGAATTTGTGGGTTACACCACTGAAGTCGAGAACACGACGCGTATTCCGAGCCACTCGGCGGCTGACTGTCGTAGAGTCAATATTACTTGATAATGCCTCGTTCTAAGGTGCTCTTCAAAAACTAGGTAATACACACCATTTTTAATTTTTAATGTGGAGCTCAGCAAATGAACTTCCTTTCCTTTATTTTTTTTAATAAAGATTTTGTGTATACAAACATAGTACTCGTATCAATATTCTATCAATATTTAAAATAAAATGGTGTTTATCGTAGTAGCTTTAATAATATAAAAAAAAGTTATATTCTCAAGTACTGTCGATTGCAATAAAGTGTCACCTCCGTAAGTTAAACAAAGTTCAATGTCATCAAGTCAGGTGACTGACGTCAGAGCGTAGAAACTTATAGTGTGTTTGTAAGCATGAGTCTCTGAATTTATGTCATCATTCTGCGTTCGATATTTATTCACTTGCGTATATTGTAGCAGTTGCATTTGTGAAAGGAAAACAAAATCCGCCATTTCTTTAAACTTCAATAACAGATCCTAAATGTAGATTGGAAATGAAAACTAAACAAAACTATGCTTAAGCTACATTTTTATAGTAACAAAAGTAAAGTAACAGCCTATAAGAGCCGGGAGGAGCACGCCACGATGCTGCCATTCGGGTTGGTGGACTTCAATTGTCTTCGAAATATTTTTACTCCTCAGACATGTAGGTTTCCTCAAGATGTTTCGATTACCCCATATCAAGTTGCATCACAACTGGGTATCGAACTCAGGTCGCTCGCGTATTATGAAATTTAAGGCAAGCGTCCGGCCCCTGAGCACAATCCATACTATATAATATTATAAGTTCGAAAGTAACTCTCTCTGTCCCTCTGTCTGTTTGTTAATATTTCACGGTTCAACTGCCGAACCGATATCACGAAATTTGCCACAAAGATAGCTTGCATCCTGAAGATGGACATAAGATATTTTTTGTCCCGCAAAATTAATTAGTAAATCATCAGCTAGTGGTAACTAAAATGAATACAACCTATTTTAACAACATGTGGTTTTAAATATTTTACTTTTCTACACAACACGCATTCTTATTCGTTACTCAGGTTATTTCAATATGTTTTACTTCACTGCGGAGATAAGGATAAACTGGGTGTAATTTTCCATAGTTGTCACGCTTGTCGAAAGATTGACAACCGCGATAATTAACAGTCTTAAAATTTAGAAGTTTTATCTCACCAGCATTTCCATTTGTAGAGAAATAAAAAATACACACAGGAACAAAACATATACACTCGTTCGATCGAACGCTTGTTGACATAAAAACAAGTACTTGACCTTTCAGCCAACAGTGAAAGGATAGTAAGGTTTATACAAATAATGCTCCGGCCTATCTTACTTCCAGTAATTAAAATCAGGCGTTACTCTGCGAAAATTCATTACAATAACGAGAGAAACAAAGAAAATTTGCTAAGATCCGCATGCTCCTTACTTACTTAGTAGACGCTTACTTACTAGACGACCGCATGGTCTAGTGTTCAGAGTACTGACATCTAAGCCGCGGGTCCTGGGTTCGAATCCCCGCCGGAGCTAACATTTGTGCTAAAACATAAATTGTTGGTTTTCGGGTCTGGTTGTGTTGTGATTGTCCCCGTGTTTCTGACACTACATCCTAGCCTACCTCCGATCTTATCGCATCAGCGTTACATCGGGCGCGGGTAGGTTGGGACATGAGTGCCTCAGTGTTTGCGCTTACACTTGTGGCACTATAATATCTCCCGCGCAGTTGATGGCTCTCAACAGTAGTCGGAAGTTGTCGCCGTGGTCGAAATCGGCCACGAGAACATCATCAGTCAACTTTTTCTTGGATTTCGGATTCTTGGAACAAAATGGAGTGATTAGAGTTCCTCAATCGTCGCCTCACGGCTATAGCATAAAGGAAAGTTAATTTGCTAAGATCCGTAAGCAAAATTTCAAATAGTGTGTATTACCTACTTTTTGAAGCACCGACCGCCCTCCGAGTTGACTCGGCGGTTGAATGTCGTAGTTGTAGTATGAATAATATATATAATAGTATATATAATAGTATATATAATAGTAGTAGCATGAATATTGACTATATCACTTGATCATTCTTCGTTTTGAGGTGAAGCACGTGTCGTGTTCTCGACTTCGATTCTTTGCCTAGTGGTAGTGTTCTAGTGGTACAGTGTACAGTGTTATGTGGTGGTGGCTACCAGGGGCGGTATTAGTTTGCTCGTGCACGCTACTTTACTACTACTTTTACTGGTGGTAGGATTCCTATGCAGGAATCCGTCTAGGTAGGTACCACCCCAGTGCCAGTTATTCTGCCGTGAAGCAGTAGTGTGCAAACATTACTGTGTTTCGGTTTGAAGGGCACTGTGAGCTAGCGTAATCACTGGGCATATGAGACTTAAGAACTGATGTCTCAGGGTGACGGGCGCATTGTGGTGTCACACTGTTCTAGGTGACATAGCATTTGTTATGGGCAGACGTTGCACTTACCATCAGGTGAACGCTTTGCTCGTTCCGTCACTAATATTAAATAAAAAAAAAACTATGGGAGGGCGGAGGCTGCTCTTCAAAACTAGCTAATATAAGTACACCCTTTTATATTTTGCATGTGGATCTTATCAAATTAACTTTCTATCCTTCATTGTCGTAACAAATCCAAATTCCCACGCGAACGAAGTCGCGGTTAAAGCTAGTTGGTGATATATTCATTTTAATAGATAAAGTCATTACAATGAGAAGGGCTGACCTGTGAATGCTCAGGTCAACAAGGTATTCCGTACGGCGTAGTCATTTAGTCGGATTTTTTACGCTGGTGAAACCGCCGAGCAGGGCAGTACAAGTATGAAGTGAAAAGACATTTCGTGTTTTCGCTTGACCGAAAACTGAAATAGAAGTAGAGCTCCTTTCAATTATTAGTAATTCGTGAAGTGAAATAAGTTATTTCTCACCTCAAGGCTTTTTACATTCACTGCTGCCCTTCCGGTCTAAGTATGAAGTTTTGCGGTCTGACGGTTATTCCGTCTGCTGTCTGGGGTCTGGAGATTTATCGAGCTCGTGCTTATATCCCATACAGCAGGGTCACGCTAAGACTCATGTGGATGATACCCATTTTCAACAACTGAACTTCATAAGAAACTGAATAAATTTTTCCCCGCCAAATTTACTTTTAACAACTATTAAATTACATTATTTATTTGGTGGCCAGCTGTTCATAATAGCACAACAAGAATAAGTAAATTTAAAACGTCTCAATTACATTATAAAATATTTTTGTTCTCTTGGAAGGATGTTTTAAGAAAATAATGTCAATTTTAGATACTTTAATCGTGTCGTTAAAAGTCATGCTCAGCCGCCTCTGAATGTAAACAAGATATCACAATTGCTCCTTACTTTGAAAAGTGACGCAACTGAAAGATGTAGGTAAAATAACAATCTTATCAATAACATTGTCAACATATGCACATAAAAAGTTGCCCGCTGGACGAAGCGCACGGCTGTTACAAAACTGTTGTAGCTCAGAATCCATTAAAAATTCCCATCTATCTGTTTAAAATTTCGAACTCAGTAAAAAATCTCTTGCTGCTACCTATTGTTTGCTTCTTTAAATTTCTTGAAAACTGTTTTGGAGACGCTTAAAAAATCGACGTTTTATACGCAAAAAAGTAACATCTAATTTTTGATTTCTATTGAGCTACTACAGTTTTGTATTAGCAGTCCGAAAGGTCTCCCCCAAGCTCTCTGGATTTAAAGTTACCAAGCCTTACAGGATTGGCGGTATACCGTAAATGTATGCCATACCGCCAATCAGCCCGCCCCTTATATTGTTGACCTTCACCAGTCTATGAGCTTCAGTTCTGGTATGACATTTTCTCGACTGTTTTTCCTTAATCGATTTTGACGCATCTACGGGACGCTATGAGGTCAAAGATTCATACGCAGCCTCTACACAACATATCTGACCTCCAATTACGTTGCTGGTGGTAGGACTTCTATCCAGGAGGTCCGTTTAGGTAGAATTGACGTCTCAAGATGACGAGCGCAGAGCAGTCCCACACAGGACTTGTAAAGTTCTGGGCTGACACAGCAATTCTTAAGGGCAGACGTACTTACCATCAGGTAAAGATTGGCCAGTCGAGTTATCTAATATTTAAAAACAAACGTTGTTCATAATTTCGTTGTCTTAAAATCAATTTCGGGAATTCTGAGTGTTGAACAGGGCGTTGACCATTTTATTGATTTTAATAGTCCTTTTTAGGGTTATGCTTCTCTACTGTCATTTTTTACAAGAAGATATTAATTTCAATCCCATCTAGTTTACATCTATAAAATGAGATTCGAGAGTCGTTGTTGTAAATTCATTCGCAAAACGTAAATACTTTGTAATCTAATTTTAATTGTTGATGTTTGCGCCCGTCAGGCTTATGCTCGAGCGCTTACATTAATGTATCAAATGGGATGTTTGGAGTAATGTGTTGTTATTTTGGTATATAAAACTGTCTTATGTATACAATGCTGTCTTGTTACTCAGCTAATTCCGTAATTACTGTTATAAACTTCACGTATGGAACACATTTTTACGGTCTTATTCATAAAAAAATACTTATGATAGGTTTATAACACTGAATAATTATAAAGCTAAGTAGGCCTACTAAACATATTATAATATTCCGCTATGGGATACTTTAACATGGTTATGTTGCCGTGTGGTGGCGGCTCGTTAAAAGAATACTACCACTCCATCTCATCCATTGGATCTCGTAAAACGCGAGTAAGGAATTAAACTGCACTGTGCACCCAACAGCGCATGGTGGCGATGGGCTCACCACCTATCATACCAAGTGCATTATATTGTTTTGGTGAAACGTGGATTGTGGCAGTCATCTGTTTTTGCAGTGAGTGCCCAGTCTCTGACTACACCTTATAGGATACAGTCGTGATCTTATGTATGTATGTATGTATGTTGTCGTCCCAATCAAATTTCATATCTACATAGGTGAAACATCTGTGAATTTGTATATATTTCGCTGCAAACATCTGTAATATATAAGTAATATCTTTGTAACAAGGCTGTAAACCTTCTATATTTTTTATTAATAAGACCGTTAGTGTTTACTAGCAGATACCCGCGGCTTCGCCCGCGCGAGAAAGTAAGTATGCACACATTTGTGTGTCAGAAAGAGAATACTATCATCATCATTATCATTTCAGTCTATCACCAGTCCATTGCTGAACATATGCCTCCCCCACAGATTGCCATAAGTAGCTCTCATTTGGGGGGGATTTTGCCATAGTTGCCACCCTTGGCAGGCGGGTTGGCAACCGTAGTTTATTTATTCGGATGAAACAAGACGACGCTGCTGCCCTGTTTTTCATTTTCACTTTCTCAACTTATACGACACCCACGGGCTGAGATGGGGTGGTAGATCCTCTTAAACCGCCACCACACGGTCAGAATAGCTAAGGCCTAATCTACTTTTAAATCCATCGAATTCCCCTACACTTTAACGATGCTAAGGTCCATTGCTATCCCTCAGGAATTTTCCGGGATGAAAAGCCTATATTTTTCTCGGGCCTCTAAACTGTCTATATACCAAATTATCCGATCGGTCACTAAGAGTGACCATCTGCCGTGTGTGTTTTTAATCAATAAAGAGAGCCATTTCATTTAAAATAGTTTTTTTTACAGATTTAAGACTAATAACTTTAAGACATTTATAGGTTCAGAACTTCAGACGCACGTGTCTGACTCGCATTTGGGCAATTTTTTTTAAGTCCTTGTTTTAATCATTATATCAATGAAAAATGTTCTCCGCCAGTTTTGTTGTTGCTTTAATACAATGGGTAATGGATATTTTTTTTCTAAATGCAATATACGTATATGTATATTAATGACTTTGTATTTTTCTTTACTTTAATAATGAGCTCTTATGAGTTGAGTAAACACTTATTTTACTTTTTGTCGTTTGATACAATACAGAACAATCCCCATCACGCACGAGGGTATCGTAATAGTTGCCTTTGGAAAATGGTCGGATTTTTTTACGTGTCTCCGTTGTTAGGCGTCTGAAGTCAAATCTCTCCAGCTTGAAAGAAGTCTCTACCAGCATGCACTACTAACGGGCTCATAATGAAGATGATCAATTTTTTTAACCGTGATCATTATCATATTTAAATTACGAGTGTTTTTTTTTACTTTTAAATTATTATAAGTTTACTTTTCGCTGTCTTACAAACGTTTTTTATTTGATAAAAGTGACGGAACGAGCAAAACGTTCACCTGATGGCAATTGCATCGCCTGCTCAAAACAAATGCTCTGTCACCCAGAACATTTCTGAGTGACACCACAATGCGCCCTCCACCCTGTGACATCAGTTCTTCAGTCTCATATCCCAGTGATTACGCTAGCTCTCAGTGACCTTCAAACCGAAACACCGTAATGATTGCACACTACCGCTTCACGGCAGAATAACTGGCTCCGGGGTGTTACCTACCTAGACGGACTCCTGCATAGGAATCCTACCACCACTATACCAGGTGGTACCTACGTAGACGGATTCTTGCATAGTAACCCACCACCAGTGGCGGCGTAAGAAAATCTGCCACCCTATCTCAACCCATAAGTTCTTAAGAATCCAGTGATGTAAATGTTTGAAAACCATCTCGAAAATTATATAGACCGACCGATAGCGATGGGTAAGAGCGCCTAAGAGGCGAGGCGTATGTCGAAGTAGTCGTGTGTAATGCCTGGAAAAAACCCATTGCGACAGATGTGTATTAATTATCTCGTTTAATGCCAGACGATAATTGTCTGGCATTATACATCGAAAATATTTGTCTGTCAGGCGTAGAAATCGATGCGAAACTTGGGAGGGGCATATGTTAGGCAGTTGAGTATTTGTTGCATGATGACTCGTTGTGTCGGAGATTTTAGCCTATGACTGCCACAAAAGTGTGTACCTGTAAAAGTTTGCACATTTTAGGGGGGTTTTGCCATAGTTGTTACACTTGGCAGGCGGGTTGGCAACCGCAGTTTATTTATTTAGGTGTTTCAAGAAGATGCTGCTGCCAATCTCCTGGTTTTTATTTTTCCTTTGTCGACTTTTACGACTCACGGGATGATGGCGGTAGATTCTCTTAAGCCGCCACAACACGGCTTAGAGAATGAAATGAGTTAACTGGCGTCTGAAAACTGGTAGTCAGGTTGACCACGGTCCAGATAGAACCAAATTTTACCCAATAGGCTTGGTTATGGCTCTACGAGTAAGTTGCGAATCTGAAGGCAATAATTTCGCGTATTAACTACGAGTAGTATAACGAAATATTTGCATTGTGTGATCGCGATTCAAGAAGAGATTTTTTATTTAATATTATAATCTGTGTCTTCGTTGCAGGTCGACCGGCAACTTCGCGGCGGGCGCGGCGGGCGGCGGGTGCGGGGCGCCGCGCTCCGCGCCCGCCACACCGCTGCAGCTCGAGCCACACACGCGCTCTTCGAAGCACGACAAGTAAGACTGACGAACTAGACCTGTTTCGATCAAGATTGATTGAATCACTTGATTCGATCTCTGTCCGAACGGGAGTGATCGAGTCTTGAATCGCTAAAAGATTCGATCATTTGGGTACTGATGACAGTAAAAAACAAACGAAGTTCCTTAAAACACTATTATTTTTCTAAACCACAATTTTTATTTATATGTTTTTATTTAATTTCAGTGCCCTTTTTTCGTTTTACAACTTAAAAAACCTGTTTGGATTCGCTATCACAGCTCGCGATTTGTTGATCGATGAGTTGCAAAGTATTGCGGATCCATCAGTCCAGTCGGTCATACGACCGAGCTGCGACCCGAACAATCGAATTTTTCCCGATCACCATGCCAATGGGTCATGATCGACCCGGATCTCAAGCAATGATCGATTGACACAGGTCTATGACGAACGCATATGAATTATTTTAACTTCAAGACGATAGCATTTAGAACAGTGATTCCCAAAGTTGTCGATATCCCCTTGGGGTCGAAATCGATTTCCCAGGGGTACCGGATAAACTGATTTTCGGGGTCGATGACGTCTTAAAATCGACCACTCTTAATTAACACAAGTTCGTATTTGAAACTTTCAAGATACTGTATAAATTGTGTTACGTGTTTGGTACACGTAACTTGTTATAAGAATGACTAATATTTTAGTAGGAAGTAACAAGTCGTACTTTTAAATAACTAGAGATAGGATTTTCAAAGTAATTTAGTTATGGGAGTCTGAGTCATCAGTTCATTTTGAAAAAGGAGTCTCTTCTCCAATAAACTTTGGAAATCCCTGAATTAGAAGGTTTTGTTCAACGATTGCTTATTGAAGAAAATGGGTAGTTATAGTTATCTATATCTATCCGACAGAAGACACAGACCTTGGATGGTCTATCCAAGGTCTGAACGCACGTTGCATTGCACTAATTTCGGCTTCGGTTAGGAGACTGCACTCAGGTTAATTCACAGACTTAATGAGAGTTACCAAAAAACAATTCTTGTGAACCAACCGGTTTGCGTTAGCATGACGCATGTGACGCAGGAGTAATTAAAAATTAAATAAAGACCATAAATTAAGGTGGCTGAGGAAATCAATTACGTTATGATTGAAGCTGTGTGGTGGCGGCTCGTTTAAATAATACTACCACTTCATCTCATCCAATGGATCTCGTAAAAGGCGAGTAAGGAATTAAACTGCACTGTGCACCCAACAGCTAAACATGAAACCCCAAAATTCGATTCAAATAGGAAGTACGATACGTACGAGTACACGTATATGTGTATATCATTGATCGGGGTCAGCTTTATACGCTTGAAACCGCGAGGTACTGCTTGTAGCAAACATATTATGCTATCGTAGATTTGTATACGATAATACTACAAAACTAAGACCTGAAAAGGCTGCATGATACGAGAGTAGTGTGAACTTAGACATGGATTACATCAAAAGTAACAACGTATGGAAACGGAATGGGTACTCACCGGTGCGGTGACCGACGCGGGCGAGTACATGTTGCCAGACGGAATTTGATTAGAGCGAACTTTGAATGTTTTAAATGCTGGAAGATGCGTGTCGAAGAATATTTTTCACGAAGCTGCATGAACCGCGAGGCCGTCGGTAGTAGCCCACGTCGACCAAGTCTTGCGCCGCCTCTGCTTATAGCCAAGGGGTAGATAAAACTTAACGTATACAATAAAAATTATTTTCGTATAAGATAAATCACTATGAAACTTTTTTTTTTTATTAAAAGCTTTAAGGGGTAAGTTAAAGGCCCATGACCGCTATCCATCATTTTTATTTAGTACTCGTAACTCAGTGGCCGGGTGCTCGCGTTGAAAGAAAACATCGTGAGAATACCTGCATATCCGAGGAATATAAATATTTCGAGGACATGTGAATTCTGCCAAACCACATTGGAGCATGAGAGGAGGCCTGTGCTCAGCAATGGCACATTCATAGGCTGTTACTTTACTTACTTTACTTTTTTACTCGTAGGTCGTAGCTACGGCACTTGGGCAGTCCTGTGTACAGCAGGGAAAAACAAACACGACGGAGATCCACTATAACGTAAATAAAAATAAAATGAAATATATTCATTCTGCGGCGTAAAAATTCTTTGACCGTGGAGCACGTGATAGGATAGCTGAATAATTTTAGTAGTGCCGACATCGGATCGGACTCAGGATATACGTACGCACGACATTCCACGGCGCGAAATTATGTACATCATCATCATTTCAGCTTGTCATTAGTCCACTGCTGAACATAGGCCTCCCCCATAGATTGCCACAAAAGTTAGTAGCTCTCATGTGTAGGGGGAGGGAGGGGGCGGCGCGGGGGGGGGGGGGTTTCCATGAAAATGGTGTTTTTTGTTTGTGATCATTTACAATCACGTCAGCCGCATGCTCGTTTACCCCCTCGTTTAAAAATAAAACGATGTCTACAGGATAACATGGGTGGTAGATTCTCTTACGCTATCACCACACAGCGAGATGTGGTACATTAACAAATACGATGTTTTTTATTTGTAACTACCCGTACCCGCGACATCGTTGAAGTCGATATTTATAATATTTATAATTTTTTTTGCTGTCTGTCCGTTCGGACAAAAAAATTCTATTTAATATACATTTATGCATGATGGACTGATAAGGCACGTGTTGGTTACAGACTGACCTTGTTTATATTTACGCTTTATTATATCATCATCATCAACAGCAGCCTTTTGTTATATAGTTTATTCTGATGATTTTCTATCTTATTTGACTTTATGATGACGGTACGAGCAAAACGTTGCACATGATGGTAAGTGCAACGTCTGCCCATAACAAATTATTTGTCACCCCAAACATTCCTGTGTGGCACCACATTATGATTGTCACCCTGAGACATCAGTTCTTAAGTCGCATATGCCCAGTTATTAAACTAGCTATCAGTGCCATTCAAACCGAAACACAATAATGTTTGCACACTACTGCTTCACGGCAGATTAACTGGTACGGATTCCTGCACAGGAATCCCACCACCATTGACTTTTAATATTAAGATAAGATATCTCCAATGTTAAGTACGCCCACTCCTTAGCAATATTTCACGTTTAGTACGTTTAGCTATTTTTCTGTACTGGTTATACACAATTCACGTGAAATTTGTCTGTAAAATGCACCCACGATACATGAGAAATTTTAGTGTGAGGTATCGTTTTAAAGAAAAACAAAAAAATCGTATAGTTTTTGCTTTGGTGCTGCGCATTGTGTAGTAGTAGTGTTGAAGATTTGGTGGCGATAATTGGAGGCGGTATTAGTTTACTTGTGTTCTCTGTGCCGAGAGTGTGATTGCTTTACAAAAACTAGATAATACACATAGTTGGGAAAGCACGTCGTAGAAAGGTCTGGCTACTCTTGGGAACGCAGTGGGTAGCAGGAGGTTTGACTATTTCCAAAATGGCGGCGACGTGGTGCGAAAAGTGGGATACGGATGTGGTCTCTGCCTAGCCCAATGAGAAAAAGGCGTGAATGTATGTATGGGGAAGAACGGTCCCCGAGTGGAAACCTACCGGAAAGCTCAGGGTGACCCACTAGATGGAGGTCTTGTAGGAAGTCAGTGGATGGTGCAGTAGGTTGAGTACCATGTCTATGGGGGAAGGCTCATGTTCAGCAGTGGACTTAAGGTGGGCTGAAATGATGATGACAGACCATTTTTACTTTTGCGTGAAGATCTTAACAGATTCACTATTTTCTCTTCTTGACTTACAACATTAGTGATAAGGTTTTTTCTAAATGTATAAAGTGACGAAACGAGCAAAACGTTCACATAATGGTAAGTGCAACGCCTGCCCATGACAAATGCTTTGTCCCCCAGAACCTTTTTGACACCACACTGCGCCCATCATCCTGAGACATCAGTTCTTAAGTCTCATATGCCCAGTAACTACACTAGTTCTCAGTGCCCTACAGGCCGAATCATAGTAATGTTTGCACACTACTGCTTTACCGCAGAATAACTGGCCCTGGAACCTAGACGGATTCCTGCATAGGAATCTGACGTAGGAATCCGACGACCAGCAAATACTTTGACGTTATCGTTTCATGGCTGTATGACTAAATATAAAACTTGGATATTATATTAAGCAACCGGTGCGAGTGCGACTGAGCGTAATTAACGCTAACGAATTCCCTTAATTACTTTAGTGATAATGAAGTGGTTTTTGCTTCTTATTAACACTACAGCATTTTGCGATGTAAATTAATTTGAATGTCGGATATGACTTACTGCAATCCCAAGGCTTTGAGCGATTTATTTTGTTGTACAATCTTATACCTACTAGACGTGTGTATGCGCATTATCTTTATCAGTCCCTTATCAGTCCACTGCCTCTCAAAGCACTTCTCAAGGCCTTCTCCAAATAAGGGCGGATTATTTTCATAGGAGAAAGGGATGAGACGTGCAAAATGTTCACCTGATGGTAAGTGCAACGTCAGCCCATGACAAATGCTGTGTCGTCCAGAAGACTAATTGTGTAAAAATAAATAAATTGTGTAAAAAAAAAATGTAATTATCTGTCTTACAGTATGTCTTTGATTTTCGAACGTATTTTCTATACGTAATGTAATATTTTTATGAAGAATTAAAAAGTTCGTTATTATTTTATAGTTTTAAAGACCTATTATTAATAATAATAAATTTTAGAACGTGGCTTATGAATAGTATTTTTTTGTGTATTGCTTACATAATAAAATCTGACTTTTTTCTATGTTTGTCTTAACAGTTTGATATAAAACTAAAGTCGATTTACATAAAATTTGCATATATTATGGATAGTAACTTATCTTTTTGCGGTTAATATCAGATTTTACCAGCTTCGCTATTCTGCCGTAAAGCAGTAGTGTGAGCACATTACTGTGTTTCGGTCTGAAGGGTACTAACAGCTAGTGTAATTATTGGGCATATAAGACTTATAAACGGTCTCAGGGTGACGAGCGCAGTGTGGTGCCACATAGAAACGAGTAACACAGCAGACTTTGCATCAGGTGAACATTATGCTCGTCACTTTGTACTATAAAAAATCTGCTGTCGTGTTTAAGGGTCACACGTACCATATCGTCCATTAGTAAAGCCTGAATAATACTATATGAGTGAACGACATGTAGAGCCAAAAGCAGGTGGTATACCAGTGCCACTTATTGAGCCGCTAAGCACTGTGGAAAAACTACTGTGTTTTGTTTGAAGAGGTATGAAGATCATAGTTGGTCATAGTCACCGACTTCCAAACAGCCGGTCCTAATCCAAGGCTCGAATCCCTGGAGGAGATCATTGGTTTTCAGGTCTGTTTGTGCCGTGCATGTGAAATTTATGTCCAAACTTAATTTTAAAATATCGCAGATACTACGATCTGCGATATCTTCAGATCTCACACTTTAAATATATATCCCCAAAGGAAATCTATCTCACATGAAAAAATCAATTTGTTATAGATTAAAATAGAATAGATTCTATTTTCATTTTAATGATATAACAATTCAAACTTTTTAGGTTAGGCTGTTGGGTAATTAATAAAAATTGTTAGAATAGAACATTTTTTATTCAATATAGATCATTTACATAATACTCATTGAACGTAATTTTTCAAGCTACATTGGTTCGCAAAGAAATGCCTCTGTCCTGGGAAGAACCGGCAAGAAATCCAGCGGGATTTTTTTTCAGTCATTTAAAAAAATAATATACAATTACAGCAGTATTATAAAGATGTAGAAATAGCTTGGCAGCGATCACCTCATTCCCAGGGGTTATCCCTCATCTCTCTTCCATTCTCACTCATCCATTTATTCTTTAGTATTATAATAACTCTTCTTAAAAAGTCTTTGTTTAATAAATAGTTTGTACTTTTTGATTGAAAGACTGTCACTTTCTGTGATTTTGTTGTAAAAACGTATACCCATGAAAGAGTTACTGACTCTGTGAAGTCGAGTAACTGGTATTATTAATTTGTGCTTGTTCCTGGTATTTACATTATGAACATCACTTTATTTATTGAAGTGATTAATATTCTTATTTATATACCTAAAGTTTTCATATACATATTGAGAGGCCAAGTTTAAGATGTTAAATTGTTAAAAAAATTTATACTGTGTATTAGCAGGTTGTTAGCACGTATTTAAAAATATATAATCTTTATTATATTATGTCGTCGATTCAGCCTATCACTAGTCCACTGCTGAATATAGGCCTCCCCCATAGATTGCCACAAAAGTTTGTAGCTTTCATTTTGGGGAGCTTTTACCGTAGTTGCCACGCTTGGCAGGCGGGATGATAACCGCAGTTAATTTTTTCAGATTTTCCAGGAAGATGCTGTTGCCCATTTCCTGGTTTTAATTTTCCCTCTGTCGACTTTTAGGACACCCACCAAATGAACGATTCTCTTAAGCCACCACCACACGGCGAGCGATAATATTAGGTATAAATATGAAAGTTTTGTATGTTTGTTTGTCATTCATTCACGCTCAAACATTTTGACATTAAAATACAATCATTTTAAAATTTTAATTTACACCGAACGTAGCGGGCGGGAAACAGCTATTGATATAATACATAATAAAATATGTATATATACTAAGCATGCCGTGTTACGAATCGTTCTATAAGTACGGAGACGTGGAAAGTGCACTTTAATTACTTTTTGTCATAACATTATTGTCGGTTGACAGTAATATCCATTTCGAAAGCGATTATTATTTTTTTGATATTCCAATTGTCATTAAATATTATGTAATCTACGATTACATGATTGGTCATACGTTTAAGTCTAATCAGTAGCTATTATATCGCGATCTGAACAAAACGTGTTTTAGAACGATGCTCCGAAGTTGTCTGTTGTTGTATTTTAATTTATATTTTGCGATTGTGGCTACATTTAGCTGTTTTGATGTGATATAGAAAAGTGCACTATGTCTATCTCTGACCGAGAGGCGGATGAGGAGGGCGCATGGAGCGTCATAAACATTATAAATTATGCGTACGACGGATTCAGGTAATTATGTTGTCAATTTGATGACGACTTCGTGGCTTAGTGGTCAGAGTATCCGATTTCTATGCCGCAGGTCCTGTGTTCAAATACCAGTCGGAGCTAAAATTTGTGCAAAAACACGGAATTGTTGGTTGTAGGGTCTGGTTGTGTTGTGTGTGCGAAATATGTCTACGTCGGCGCATAATATTAATATGATTTAGACTTTAGTGCATAGTTATTAGCATACTTCCACAGTATTATGTTCTATAGCGTATTACTGTGGGGAAAAATAATTACTTTTTGATATCCGTTGCCGGTCTGGAAACAATATTCATTTTGCAAAATCAACAATTCGGGCAATCTTTATCTTAGGTCTTTACCAGTCGCTGCGAGAACTATTCAAGGACGCTAATATTTTGACACTTCTGTCGTTGTATGAAAATACTATGTACGTATGGAAACACATGTATTTATTCAATAAAAAGTTACTGTATCCAGTAGAATTGGCCGAGGCGACACGCTAGAGGTTTTTATGCTTAGGATGGACAAATCTACAGTCTTCGTAGTGCGAGTAGTTATATAAATTGATACAATAAAATTCCTAAGCGTGACGAAAAAACTGACATAGATTTCAACAAACATACATACATATCTTCACGCCTTTTCGCGTAAAAAGGGTAGGCAGTTGCCACACGCGTAGTCCACTATTTGCCCCTGCGGGAAACGAGCCGTTGTGGCGAACCACGTCGCCGCTATTTTGGTACGAGTGAAAACAATTCTTACTCTTCATTGCGTTCCCACGAGCAGTATAGTAACAGCATTGCATATTTCGGTCATGTTCTGCACGAGTAAAGGCTGTCCGTACAATACCTTAGTCGCCTCTTACAACACCTCGGTAGGAAAGAGGTAGGTGCTGTTCTACTCTGCAAAATTGTAAAGACGTAGGTATAAGAAGAAGCATATTATAAAATATATTATTATATAGAGGACAAAGATGTGTAGAATTAACTCCTCTGCAATTTCAAACCGCCTGGCAACCAAACATGTGATATTGTAATCAAATAATGCCTTTTATACATAAGATTATGTAATATGACTTAAAAGAAAAAAATACCTCTTAGTTTTTTTTATTGGAGATAGTGACGAAACGAGTAAAACGTTCACCTGATAGTAAGTGTAACTGCCCATAACAAATGCTGTTCCACTTACAGCTATTGTGTGACACCACACTGCGCCATCATCTGACACTGAGACATCAGTTCTTATGTCTCATATGCTCAGTGATTACACTAGCTCTCAGTGCCCTTCAAACCGGAACAGTAATGTTTGCACACTACTGCGTCACTGCAGAATAACTGGCCCTGGGGTGGTACTTACTTAGACGAATTCCTGCATAGGAATCCTTCTAGGTAACCTTCTAGGTATCTAGGTAACTACTGGTGAGTAGTTCTTGTCGGTTCTTCTCTGAGGTCTTATTTTTTGAACCGGTGTAGATTTTGACATTGATAAGAGCTTTATACAAGCCTAAACTGAAAAAAGAAATTCTGACTGTGATGTGTCGTAAAACTCGCTCACGGCACAGGATAAATCCTAGTTCAATGAGTTCACTTCTACGTAGCCTAAAAAAAATTGGAGTGGTTGAGGAAAACCATATCTTAAATTTATGTAAAGAAAACGCTATGGAAGTGACTTTCTGTCTGTTATCGTTGTTATGGTAATTCGTATTGCTAAGTACTGAAAACATAATACAGCTTGCTTAATTAATAGATAGAATAAAAAAGTTATTTGACATTACTGTTTTACTATGTCTATTAACTAATATACAGATCAACAATAAAATACTATGAAAATTGGGATCATGTATAAACTTTAACTTTTTACCACATGATACGTTCATCTTATTGAATTATTCATTGTGGTAAATATACTTTTATTTATCTCCCACTACAAGGTCGTGTTTGCCATGAACTGTGGTAACATTGGAGCTGAGCGCTCGTATTTAGATTTAGACTACCACATATATAGTTGCTTTGTGTTGTAGACATATAGTTGCTTATAGGGGAATTTAATTGCAACTTGCAATTTTTTTATTATAGCTGGAATAAATAATACATAAATTAATTGAAAAAAGCTAATCTTCTAATCGTATTTATGTTTTTGAACGTACCTAATTTCATCAATACGTTTCGTTTAATTACGTAGCATAATGTAATTAATATTTTTATTTTACCCTTTCCAATATTTTTTAAATGAATTGCGGCGTGTTAATAGGTTTTATGCCGGCTCTATAGAGTGTGGTCGTCATGGCCGTTTTCGGGCAAATAAAAATGTAACGAATCGGATCGCAACACGTCAAGCAAGTGACAACTGTCATCTGTCCAAGCGCGTAGTCCTCAAAAGGTCTCTGTTCTCCTTTTTTGTTGGCTGAGCTCTTGAGGGCCCGACTGCAAGTAAATGGCCTATGCCCCAACATTAAAGATTGAATAATGGCGCCGGTGTCGTATTCATCCTCACCTTCACTACAAACCATGAATTACTCACTGGCTTTAAATAATTATAGATCGATTAGAAATGATAAGCTGCATTACGAACAATTGATCGAACACTAACTAGGTCATTTATGGTCGTGACACTTTAAGGTCAAGTCAAAGCTTGTATGAGACTGGCTGACATTTTTTCAAAACCGCCACACCATGCACACCTCACGGTGTTGGGCATAACGTCTTAACAGCAAACTTTCTTTTTTGTAACGGTAAGAGTCGTAAATTTTCAGTCAATGTCAAAGTCACTGTAATGTCATATTCAGTGATAATGCAATTTACAGGACAACGTAACAATTGCGATTGATTGAAATTTTACAAGAATATCGACAGTAACTTACTTTTTACTGAAAATTTGTTCGACTGACATAAATAAATCGAAAATCATGATCTTCGGTTTCAATTTTTGAATTACTATACACACACACGGGCACTTCATGTATAATAAGCTATGAATATTGAACATCAAAACTCGAAATATACGCGGCAGTAACAAAATTCAATAAAACACACAACTGTCACTTTTCTAGTTGGCGCTAAAAGTCAATAATAGTGTGTTTATGTTATTTCTTTGAAATGTAAGGAATAAATCTGCAAGCTTACCTATTGTCACAAGAGAAGACTAAGCAACAAGTATCCGCTGTTTTGTATTTTTGTATTCTTTTAATTTGAAAACGATTGGAGATTTTACTATGTAGAATAATTTGATCAAATTCCATGTCAATAGCTTCAGCATTTTTTAAATCCGGTTGTAGACATACAGATGCGAATAGTTAAGATTTTGTGCACGCAAAATGTATATTATTACTTAATTATTTGGAAATGAAAATCATATATAACTGTTTATGTGTATATACGATTATAATAGTATATATAATTTTTGAAAAATGCAATAATACTCGTACATCCTGCCTAGATAGGGATGCCACGTATAGTTATGTTAGTTACGGGGATACTAGTATTTTTCATCGGCTTGATAATACACCACTGTTTTTTTAATAGAAGAAAAGGACGAAACTCATAACGAATTATGTCTCACCCAAAACATTTCTCTGTGGCACCACACAGTACCCTGAGACATCAGTCCTCATGTGCCAAGTGATTACGCTGGATCTCAGTGCTAGATAGAGACACAGTAATGTTTGCACACTACTGCTTCAGAATACACTGTATACTGCTACAGGCAGAATATGTGACCTTGCGGTGGTGGCTGGATATGCCATAGTTACCAAGCTTGGGGTTAGCAACCGCAGTTTTTTTTCATTCAGATGTTCCAGGACGATGTTGCTGCCCATCTTATGGTTTTAATTTTCTCTTTGTCGACTTTTACGACACCCACGGGATACGATGATTAATTGTTTTTTAATGATTGACAAATTTTGTTTTAACTAACTTTTTGTGATCCTATCTGAACGTAAATATAGTAGTCATTTTTTTGTTTTATCTTTATTTTTAACTATTTAATTATTTACTATAAAAATGATTGTTATATGAATAAATAAATAAAATATTATCTAATAATAATAACATGGTACTCGAGGAGTTATCTGACTCGTGTACTGACGTCGCTGTATTAAATTGCCTGCGATAACCCACATGTTTAAAAACATCGAAACTTTGTAACGACCTGCCCCCGATGCGCTGCAGTTTTTTATATTATATTTATTACTGGCTGTGCCCCGCGGTTTCACCCGCGTAAAAAAGCCAACCACAATCGATGACATACATATTTACTTCGCTATTTGAATCGGATTTTGGGGTTTTAATTTTTTTGCGCGGAACCCTAATTGTTCTTCTAAAATTAAAGTAAAACCTAAGTTACCCGCTATAACATCAGCTATCTGTCAGTTAAATCCCATCAAAATCGGTCTAGCCGTTACGGAGATTAGCCAAAACAAACAGACAGACACATAGATAAACTTTTTAAAAATTGTAGCTTACTATAAGCTTTGAGTTAAAAGCTGTTATTTTTGTTATTACAAACACGTCAATTTTATTTATTTGTATAGATAAAATAGCCTGTTGCTATCGCGAAAAACAAATTGGTAGGCTATATATCTTATAAATATCCCACAACGCACTCGGAATTCCTCTGGTATTGCGGATGTTCATGGGCGGCGGACTTAGCATCAGGTGAGCCGCTTGCCCGTTTGTCCCCTCTTCTATAAAAAAAAGGTCTCTCATATTGATATCCTCTCGACATCTCAATATGAGAGTTTTATGCTTAAGGTCCGGGTGCGTCTGAAAAGTGAAATTCTTAATTGCTGTTTGATTATCACGTATCAGCGGTGTGTCGGAGAATTTAAAAAAAATCTTCAAACAAAATTAAAAAAAAAACATTTACCACCATCTATTCACTTAAATACCACTATCTATTTATCGTTACCATAGCAACGCAAAAAAACATGTTCTTACATTTTCATTCCGTTGACCATATATACATAATTCGACTGTTGCCGCTTGGCCGTCATACAATTCATTCAGCCCGATGGAAATGCGCGTCATAAACGTAAACGAAGCAAGTTGTGCCCATTTGTCCAATCAACATAGATAATGTAGGCGATCCCGGCTCGCCCCCGATTGATGCAGATCACTTACGTACGTACGGACAGCATATTACATCGTGTTAGAAATGTTCATCAGTTATCTTATAATTCATTGTGTGAAAAATTTAAAAATTGTGTGTATTTTCGATAATCTTATAGACTAGATTGAGTTGTTTGTTGGTTCAATAGATATCGTTACGGGAAGGTTACGCACGCAACCACAATAAACAATAAACCTCTCTTGCTGTTACGTTTTTTATTTTTTATTTTTCCGGAAACAATTTAAAATTATATGTCTGTAAAGTTAAAGTTTATAACAGGAAATGTGGCAGTATATTTAAAAAAAAATTGAGTCGTCTCTGGTACTTTAATGGTCGGTGAGAAAGCTGGATTCAATTGCCGATACCCGGCACCACTAATATGTTAATTGCAATTTTATGTGATGAAGGAAACCGTCGTGAAGAAACCTGCTTCCCGGAGAAAAAACAGTTATTTTGAAGTCCGCCAACCCGTATTCGAGTTGCTCGGATTCTTTCCGGCTCCTCAGAAATTAGAGTAGGTCTGTGCTTAACGGTTTGACAATTATAGACTGTAGTTTTTTTTTAATGAGCACCGGCACAGTTACAATATGCTTTGATACCTCTACCATTTTTTTTCCAAAGGCCGCAGTATTACGTAAATTTTAATAACGCGTTTATAACGCCACTTCCGTGCTCTTCGTTTAAGCCATACAATTAGTAGCGCGTGAATAATAGTATAATGATCGGGTGTTCATCAACTTGAACGTAGATTTTGATGAATTATAATGATGATTTTCTGTCTCAAACATGTTATCCAAGGGAATGGTTATGCGATAAGACTGGAGTAACAGATACAATGTCAGCGACATAGGACTGTCCCAATACATTTATACCCAACTAGTGTTTCACAAATTTTGGTTTCAGCTGGATTTCGATCACTAAACCACACGTTGTGTATTGTTGAGACAGTAAGGACAATTTACGACTTGACTTGTACCTATGGTTGGATCAATCGTGTTTCTTGACTATGATTATAAGAAACGAGCAATGAGGAAAAATCTTATTTAAAGAAAACTAGTTTTAACGAAAACATTAAAAACAGAATGATTAACCGGCTTCAAAAAATGTAGAATCGAGACAAGCTCAGACTTGCTCAGCGAGCTTTGATTAAAGCTATGCCCGGTGTCTCTTTCCGAGGTAGAATCGGCAACGATAATAACCGCAACAGAATCAATCAAAATTAACCATCAATCAATCCCGACCGATTTCGGCTTCAGCAACTATATCAAATTAAAGAACGGCGTTGATGTGTTCTCAAGTAAAGTAAAAATCTGACCATATTGCCTACACGTCAGCACCCCCCTGATTATATAGTATTGGATGGCCAAAGGCGGTGTGACCTTTAGCTCGTCACGCTCATCGTCAAACTCACAAAGTCGTAGCAACTCAAATCCCGTCACCTTGTACTCTGTTTGCTTCCATCGTTACCGATCTTCTGCCTGTGTATCGGGTTTATGTCACATCTCTTAATTTTTCGCTTATGGCGCACATCTTTGTACCGCAGGTCTGACCGCCTTGTTTCCGATTGCTCTCCTGCAGTTCAGAATAGATATCATTGGCCATTCTCCCATTAGACATACGGGGGACATGCCCGCACCACCGAAGTTGCCGCCTCGTTAGATATATCTCCAATCCTAGGACACTCGCTTGCCGCAGAATTTCCATGTTTCTGATACGGTCCGAAAATTGATGTTCATTATTTTACGTAGTTACTTAAGATCGAAGCTATCTAATAAGCGATGCTTGCCGTATCGGCACAATGTTTTAGAAACAAAGACGAGATTTAGCAATATGATCGCGATGTACATAGTTACTTTGAGCTGTGATAGCTTTATGTCATGTGAACGAAACACCTTGGTCCGAAGTTTACTAAAAGCCACCCAATTCTGCTATTACCTCTGACCTAAAAGTGGCACTTAGATGTTATAGTGCTCACCAGATGTTTGTCTACTTGCTTTTACGATACATACATCGATTGGTTTTTCAACTAGTACGTCCAGAGCCATGATCTCGCTCTTCTGAACTGACTCAGTGGTCTCTGACTTTGAAAAACTCCGCAGCCCTAAGGTGACCGATGTCCCTAAGGGTCAGCAAGTTGTGGTCATAGGCAAACAGCTCGTACCGATAACCTAGTAACGACGAACTGTCAACTTTCTCGGTAATTCGATGGATGTTGGATTCTTAGGACCGCGCTTGTACAAGTCTTCAGGGGAGGCTAATGTTTAGTAGGCTTGTTAGAAAACTGTGAAGTTTCTGACTTCTGTATAGGTGTTTGCATATTTTACTTCATATCTCCTGAACCGATTTATTTTTCATTCTAAAGGACATACTTATAGCGGATTTCCAAAATTTTGATGAACCTCTAATGATGCATGATGAGAGATGCTCTTGGAAAATATATTTTTTTATTTAATAATTGTCTAGAAGTTTCTGTGCCGTTAATATCGTTTAGAATTTTCATGCGAAATATTTTCTATAAATTGTTTGACACGCTACTAGTATCTGCTTTATTTTACATGTTCAGATTGTGACGTGATTAATATCGGCAATCTTTGTTGTTTAAGAAAAAAGTAATGTTATTCGTTTAAAGTCTATTATTCTTTAATTATCGTAACGGTTGCCTGATTATACGATCAAAGTGGAAAGACGTCTGTTTCTATGTCATAATATACGGTTTAAAATACAATAATAAAAGTTTATAGGTGCTGTATGGTCTGTATTTTCGTATTTTAGTTTTGACCGTAGTAATTGGCGTGAGACGACGAGTACGTTTAAACTATATTTGCTAACCAAAACTTGTAGAAAATTACTTCTGGGTGTATGAAATTATTTCTGTTTATTGATTATAAGTGCCGCGTGTGTGTGGTGCCAGCGTAAGAAAATCTACCGCCTCGGCGCATCACGTGGGCGTCGTAAGAGTTGACTATGGGAAATGCCATGCCATGCCATGCCATGCCTTGCCATGCCTTACAAATGACATGCCAATCTATGTTATTAGTATATATATTATTTATAGTAGAATAGCACCTACGTCTTTCCTACCGAAGTGTCGTAAGAACCGACTAAGGTATTGTTCGGACAGCCTTTATTCATAAAGAATAACACCAGAATATGCATAGCTGTCACTAAACTGATCTCGGGAACGCAAAAATCATCATTTCAGCCTATTACGAGTCCACTGCTGAGTATAGGCCTCCCCCATAGATTGCCACAAATGCTTGTAATTCTCATTTTAGGGGGGGTTTTGCCATAGTTGCCACACATGAGAGGCGGGTTGGTAACCGCAGTTTATTTATTCAGATGTTCCAAGAAGATACTGCTGCTCATCTCCTGGTTTTAATTTTCCCTCTGACAACTTTGACGGCACCCACGGGACCCACGGGTCGTTTATACTTTGGCGGATAAAGGTGACAAGGGAAAGGGTAGCTACCTGCTAGTTCGGGTGGTTGTTCTGGGAAGGACGTCTTCTCCAACCAGTAATCTTAAGATGTCGTATCTAAAGTATGTATCTTAGAAACTTTCATAACGCGATTGTGAACATGTGAGAGATTTTCTGAGCTTCTCATGTGGCGACATAGATGTCGCTACATAACTCCCCCGATGAGGCTGGAAGGTCGTAGTTAGCGTGGAGATCTTGTGACGTCAGGCGATGATGTGCAGTCTGGCGATGCAGTGGAACTGTGTCCAGGTCTTTAATGCGTCGAGACATATGGGGACAGTGTTGATGCCGCAGGAGTCAGCTTTAGGAGAAGGGCCGCTTTTGATCATCATCAGTGTCTTAGAGACTAGGACAGCACGCGTTGTGCCGACAGTAGTCAGTGACTGATCTCCGTCACGCATTGCGATTGTATTTTTGTTTTTGCTTTTTTAATACTATTTATTGTCACTGGTTTTATTTACGTTAATATTATCATCTCAGCCTATCACTAGTCCACTGCTGAAAATAGCGCTCCCGCAAAGATTGCCAAAAAAGTTAGTAGCTCTCATTTGGGGGATTTTGCCATAGTTGCCACGCTGGGCAGGCGGGTTGGCAACCGCAGTTTATTTATTCAGTTCCAGGAAGACGATGCTGCCCATCTCCTGGTTTTAATTTTTCCCCTGTCGACTTTTACGACACCCACGGGATGTGATGGTGTTGAAGATGCTCTTAAGCCGCTATCAGACAGCATATGTTAATATAAGCACTAGAAAAGTTTTTGTTGCGTAAGATTTATTTCGTTGGGGTAATTTTTTTTGACTCGTACCAAAGTGCCGGCAACGGGGTTCGCCACCCGTCACATTTAGGTTCCCACAAGGGCGAAAAGTGGGCTTCGTGTGGCCTACCCCTTAAATGGGAAAAAGGCGCGACTGTATGTATGTATTAAGACATATTTCGCATTAATAAATTCTATGTAGTGGAACAATTTATTGCCAACAAAAAATTAAAACTTTTCTGTCTGTCTTAAGAAATGGAAACAACTAGACATTCGTTACTCGAATTGATTGTTTTGTCTGACCATACGGCGTTCTGTTAAACGATCGTTCTTTACGTCGCTACAAGCATTCTTGTTGCATCGGGTGCAAGTTTCTCAGTGCTTTGCCGCCTGGCGATGGCGTGGTACAGTATCACCGCTCTGATCGTGAATCGTGAGCGGAGACTCGGACGATTTGCGTTTTCGATTGTACCATCGCGCTATTACTATTCTCTAACACCATCGACGGCAATGAACCGGTCCGCCAATATTCTTAACGGGAGATCGCTACTGCTTTCGCAGTAAAGTGTTACAAGGTCATTGTACTTGTCTTCAGTACCGCCTCCGTCCTTGCAAAGTTTGAATCGCGTCTTGCAATTATACACTCACGTGGTCGCTTAGAAAAATATCCAAAGCGTGTAATCGTCCCCGCTCGGCTAACAGTGCCCTATCTTATCGTTCCGGCGATAAATTAATCCGTATTCGATATACAATCGATAGGTGTTTATACGGTATGATTCTATCAACAGTTATTCTCTCGGTCGCGCCTCGAACGCTTCCCCCGTTTCTGTTGCCGGTGTTTTTCTTTAATTAATATTTTTAGTATAGATAAGTTTAAGCGTGTGTTTATGTGTGAAATGTGTTCAGAAGGTCACAGCTGTTTGGTTTCGTGATTTAGCATTTGTTTGATATTAATTTTTCCATAACACCATATTTATCTTACTAAAAAAACTATGAGGCGGCAAACTCTACATATTGTAGCTTGTTTACATCGATATTGTCATTATGGCAGTTGAACTTCGATTCAGTTTTATTTAAATTATTATTGCCTATGATTGTTTTTACATTAGGTCATTAAAAATTTACTTAATATCCGGAAATAGTGATGAAAACAAAATATTGTTTCACAACGTAAACCCATTATCTGATTGCGGCCGTGGGTCACATACGTTTTGAACTCCAACTTATTCTCATTCGTTTCGTCCCTCGTCCGTGATTCTTATTCAAGCAAAGAATTGAAATTGACGTCCAGTATTTTAATTATGTGACGTAATGTGTTAACATTATTCGGCAGCTGTGCACACTAGCGTTTTGACAACTGTGTTGTGGAATTTGTTATGAAACACGTGAACATCGCGTATGTACGGCATTAAGTGGGGAGTCTTCAGAGTAGTGTTCGGAATACAAAAATAATGGTGGACAACGTTTCGTTTGAATTCTCCGACGAATCGAGCACAGAGGGGTCCCTCAAGTTTCGCGACGATCAGCCTAACGATGGGTAAGCTTTTTGTTACGTAAATAAGGGTGGTAGGATTCCGTCTAGGTAGTACTTTGTTTCTGTTTAAGAACACTGATAGCTAGTGTTATTATTGGGATATATGATAACTTAGGAACTGATGTCTTAGGGTGACGAGCGCAGTGTTTTGCCACATAGAATTGTTCGGAGTGACACAGCATTTGTTATGGGCATAGGTTTACTACAAAATGGGTTTATATGTAAAAAAAATATGCTGGGAATTAGGTGATCGTTGTCAAGCTATTCCAACATCTGTATTTTTATTATATTATCGTACTTCTTTAACAAAAAAAGTCTTTCCCAGGATAGAGGAGTCTTTTGCGAACCAGTTTAGTAGACCTACAGATAGTGTGTAGATTTCAGTGCCTTATTTTTTCTTTTCTGCCTTTAAGACTTAACTTTCTCTATCTAGTGGAGGTCACCCTACACTGCGTATGCCGCATCATTTGCTAAATAAGCGAGAGAGCGAAAGAGGACTCTTTTGCGAACCAGTATAGTAAACCGTCAGATAGTCGTAGATTTTAGTGCGTCATCTTCTCTTTTCTGCCTTTAAGAGGGTTGATTAGTATGTATATTTGTACTAATATTATAAATGCGAAAGAAGCTCTCTTTGGCCCTCTGTTTGTTTGCTACCTTTTCACGGCTCAACCATTGATCCGATCTTAACGAAATTCGGTACATAGATACCTTGTATCCTGATGACGGACATAGGACTTTTTTCACCGGAAAATCAAACAGTACCCACGGTATTTAATAAAAACCGGAATCCATGCGGGCGTAGTCGTGGGCTAGTACATTTTTTTTAAATTGAATTAGTATTTCCAGAGATTATCGCGTTCAAACATACAAACATTATTATAGTAATTCTCTTTTATTAAAAATTAACTAATTAAAGTAAGATGACAATATGCCCTTTTGTTTGGGTTTATTTAAAGTAGTCCAAACTTTTTGAGTAAAGTCCAAATCTACATGTAACTTGTGGTAGTGGCTTAAGAGAATCTACCACCGCATCTCATTCCGTGGGTGTCGTAAAAGTCGACCGTATGAAATCAAAAACCAGGAGATGGGCAGCAGCATCTTCCGGAAACATTTGAATAAATAAACTGCGGTTGGCAACCCGGGTGCCAAGCGTGGCAACTACGAAAAATCCCCCAAAATTAGAGCTACTAACTTTTGTGGCAATCTATGGGGGAGGCCTATGTCCAGCATTGGACTAGTGATAGGCTGAAACGACGACGACGACGACATGTATACAAACGAACAGCTTTTACTTTAAAATTGAAAAGTATTTATTATTCGGAATTTATCCAAAAAGCATAATAATTCAAAGTTAGTTTTCGAATGACCAAGACAAAGTATGTCAGTTTCAAAGGAAAAAATGACAATGAAATCACGGCAAATTCATTAAATTTTTGCAAATTGTTCTGGTCCTTATTTTACCTTATCGTACTTTATTTTGACTTGGCCATTCGAAAACTTTCTGGCATTAGTTTTGACTAGCTCCTAGTATCAACGTTTATACTGCCAAAAGTAAAAGCGAGAAAAATATGGAAAATTGTTATATTTTTATTTAAAATCGAACAGTATTTATTATTCGGAATTTATGCAAAAAGCTTAAGTAAGTCAAAGTAAACCCGAGTAAAACTTTTCCGTTTACGATTAATGTCAGAAGAACGATTAAACCTATATTATTTCTTCTGAAATGAAACGGAACGTATGTATAGACATTTAAATTATCTTAATTCGACAGTGACCAGGTAATGGTTTGACTAAAATGCGTTAATACTTATGTAACATGGTAGGATTTCTATGCAGAATTCCGTCTAGTTAGGTAGCACCCCAAGGCCAGTTATTCTGCCGTAGTGCGCAAACATTACTGTGCTTCGGTTTGAAGGGCACCGAGAGCTAGCGTAATCACTGGGCATATGAGACTTAAGTACTGATGTCTCAGGGTGAGGAGCGCAGTGTGCCGTCTGGCGTCACACATAAATGTTCTGGGTGACACAGCATTTGTTATGGGCACTCGTTGCGCTTACCATAAGTGAACGTTTTACTTGTTTCGCCACTTTATCTCTTGTGGATCACAAAATTTGTGTCTGGGTGCGTTTTACAGACATACATTTCACATGCACAACACATCCAGACCCGAAAACTAACAATTTGTGTTTTTGCACAAATTGGCTCCGGCTGGTATTTGAACCCAGAACCTCCGGCGTAGAAGTCAGATACTCTAAACACTAGGCCAAGCGGTCGTCAATATACTACTATTCAAATTCACAATATACTACTATTCGTTCACCTGATGGTAAGTGCAACGTCTGCCCAAAACAAATGCTGTGTCACCCAGGATATTTCTGTGTGTCACCACACTGCGTCCGTCACCCTGAGACATCACATGCCTCTTGATTACGCTTGCTCTCAGTGCCCTTCAAACCGAAACACAATAACGTTTGCACACTACTGTTTCGCGGCAGAATAACTGCCAGGGCCATTGTCGGTCTGGTGGTACCTACCTAGACGGATTCCTGCATAGGAATCCTACCACCAGTCTCCAAACTTATCGTATAAGCATTACATGAGTAGCTGGTAGGTCGGAACGAGTGAGTACTTCTGTGGCACTATAAACACCACTACACTGCAAAAACGGGCGTTTCGGGCAATCTTTAACTTAGGACCTCGCGAGTCGCTATGTGAACTATTCAAGGATACTAATATTTTGACACTTCCGTCGTATATTTATGAACATATAATGTACGTACGGTAGAATGGGCCGAGGCAACACGCTGGAGGTTCATGTGTTTTAGTTGGCCAAAACTAGAAAGTCTTTTCTTAGTAGATCCATAAAAAATTATAACAAAATTTCTAAAAGTGTGACTCAAAAAACTGACATAGAATTTAACAAATTGTCAAGAAGACAGTATAAGAAAAAAGGTATTATAAAATAGATCATTACGTAAAGGATGGAGATGTGTGGAAATAACTCTTACTCTGCACTTGCAATTCCCCTGGCTACCAAATATGTGATATTGTAATTAAATAATATGTTGTATACATGACATTATGTAATATAACATCGAAAAAAATATTTTATGTAGGTACCTGTTTGATGAATTGTAGGTCATGGGTTCCAATCCCAGCTGCAGCCGGTATTTGATTCAACGCCACCGGTTTACGGGTTTGCATGCACCAGTACCAGTACCGGTACCAGTATTGTTACGTGTCTTCGCCTGACCCTTCTGTCTAATTTAAGAAAAATTTACATACATACATAAGATCACGACTGTATCCCATAAGGGGTAGTCAGAGACTGGGCACTCACTGCAACAACAGATGACTGCCACAATCCACGTTTCACCAAAACAATATAATGCACTTGGTGTGATAGGTGCTGAGCCCATCGCCACCATGCGCTGTTGGGTGCACAGTGCAGTTTAATTCCTTACTCGCCTTTTACGAGATCCATGGGATGAGATGGAGTAGCAGTATTCTTTTAACGAGCCGCCACCTCACGGCTAAGAAAAGTTTAAACACAATATATTCTCAATGTGCAAGTGAGTGTCTTCTTAAACACGTAAACCCGTAACACACGAGTTCGATTCTCGCACGGGACAATAATTTTACACTAGGATTTCTCTAGTATCATGAGTGCGTTTTACAAATATGAATTTCGCATGAACGGTATAGCCAGCTGCAAAAAAAAAACAAATGTTGGCTTAGGCTGCGATTCGAAACCTGTTCCCCCAGTGTGGATGTTAGGTGGCTAAAGCGGTCGTCGACTGCATAGATTATCTTATTACAATATAATGAAATGTTTGCAAAGTGACATTTTCATGTTCGTAACGACTAAGTAGTAGTCGTAACAAACTAACAAACGTGATAACAAAGCTGCAAATACTTGCTATTTTGTACTAGGAACAGCCAATTCACTTTTAAACGCACCACGACGCGCAACCGCCGTAGAGAGCGGCGCGCAGCAGTCGACAATCACACCGCGTACACACGATACACCCGTGTTCCAGGGCGGTTCTCACCGCCTAGAGTTACCGACACACGACAGTCCGAATGGAGGCCCGCAGCCTCCATCGGACGGTCATTAGACGACTTAAAAACCTTTTAGAGATATTCTAAATCTCGCAAGCACGCAGCGAACGCGATAGTCCGAATTTTGAGGTTATTGTAGGAGTTTATTTATGTATTTATGTTTGGGTCAAACCAAACCTGGCATGCGGGCCCCTGGCCCGTGAGCACAGTATCCGATGAAGCTGTAAAAGCCAAAAAAGGCTAACAGCAATCACATCACCGAAATTATATCACTTTTAAAGCTTTAGATTAGTTTGATAAGAAAGTGTGAAGGAAACGCTATTTAAGACACATGTCTTTATACGGAAAATAAAAGTTTATTATGTGAGTCTCTCTCGTTCATGTTTTTTTTGCCCTATGTCATGACAATAGCCGTCGATAACGCTGTCGAATACTGTCGGAAGATGTCAATTGCACAGGAGGTATAATTGTGCCAGAAGTGTACGCGAAAATAGTCACTAACTCAACCTTACCTACCCGCGCCCGATGTAATGCTAGGATACAGTGTTAGACAAGGGGAGAATATAAGACACTGGAACAATTGTAAGACAGCTAGATCCGAAAACCAACAATTTGTGTTTTTGCACAAATGTTGTCCCCTTTTGTAGGTTTCGAACCCAGGACCCGGGACGTGGAAGTACTCTGATTACTGAGAACACGGTTGTCGATGAAATAAACTATTGTCCCCAAATAGAACATCTCATGTTGTAAACAGATCAACAGTTATACCTAGTGTTGCCAGGTCCAGTGTATACAATTTCGGGAGGGATGGTAAAAATAATCGGAAAATTGGTTTCCAACCTACAATGACTGTGAAAAACAGGATTTTGTAAATCGTCATTTATTTTCAACGGACGGTTAGTTAAACAATTGTATGTTACCAGTACAAGAAACAAAACAAAAAAAAACTAAAACAAAATCTAGAGGTTAGTGAAAAATCGGGACATTTGCCGACCTCGATCGGGAAACGGGTGAATCGAGACTTGTCACCAGACTCCTGAAAATCGGGACGTCCCGCTCAAATCGGAGCACCTGGCAACGCTAGTTATGCCTGACCATGCCTCATTAATATTCAATCACTTACGTAGATGTTAATATCTCGCAATGTTTAATGTATTCGGACCGTGCGTCGATGACTCCCGATGTGTCCCTAGAGCGTTAAGGTGTTGTTTAGCTTTTAACTAGATAACACTACAGTTTCCGATCAGTAGCTATTTTTAATGTAACGTAGTCCGGTCCTTGGGTGCCTTTTGCTGAGAAATGGTCATAACCTTTTTTAAAAAGTACGTATTATTTTTTATAACAATTCTTTATTCCACGTCTTCTGGCGTGGAGCTGTTTTTTTTAATTTACCGGGGCAACTATTCGATTATCTGGAATAAAAAAAATCATGTCGGTTTCCAAGATGCACATAGCGTGCATCTCTATGTCAAATTTCGTCAAGATCGATTTAGCGGTGAGCCGTGAAAAGGTAACAAACAGACAGAAGAGGGACAGAGAGACTTTCGCATTTATAATATTAGTATGGATAAAAGCATCTGGGATCTAAATTTAAAATAGTCCTTTTTTCCTAATATCAAAAAAAAATTTGGATGAACATATTGTTTTTTTTATGACTAATGGCCACTGTTCGTCCGAAGGCTTTCACAACTTCGCCTGATATATTTATAACTTCATACTTGTAGTTCCATTCTTATTTTTTTTTATAAATGCATGGACAATATACATTTATTTTTCATATTAAAAATATAAATATATAGTAATTTTTATTACTATATAAATAAAATAAACGAGGCTTTATATTTAGGAGAAAATATCGTAAATTTTTTATTGTTTTAAAGAAAGTAGAAGCCTTAGTGAGGGCTGAGATTTTGTCTTAATATGGTCCCTGCAAGAACAACGTGACCTTTCCACGCCTCCAAAACTCAAAAAATCAAAGAAGGTCCGTGCCCAGCACTGGAACATTGTTTTCATAGTTATTTTTTTAAAGAATTACTTTCCAAAGTCCACGAATAATTGCGGGCATAGTTTAATTTCCAAATATATATAAAAAATAATATAAAATAATGTTATTTTTTTATATTCAATCATTCTCCTGTAGATAAATAGAAAAAAATATATAATTTTGTAAAGGACAGTTTCTTTAGCACTTTGGCGGAATATTGAAATTCCAACAAACTCGAAGTAACCACATATTTTTTCAAAATTGTTGTCATGTTTACTAAAAGTTGTAATGTAAAATACGATGCAACTAATAAGCTATAATAAATGTCTGAAAGATGTTTATCGCTAAATTTCATCTTAATAAATGTTCGGTTATTTTACTAACGAACACGAGAAGGTTGCGACGAGGTTTCTGTCCATCAATCTTTACTTTATTTGCGGGTAAACAATAGAGTGTAAGACGATGCGTGTTGGTGATAACGTACTGTTACAAAGTCGTGTTTACTGAACTGTTGTGCCATTGTGCAGGTGTGACGCGACGTTAAACAAGCCACGGGAACTGCACGACAAGGGTTTTGCAGTAGTCTTTAGTAATAGTGGTAGTAGTATTATTTACTTACTATACGTCATACAACGTACGTACGTACGTACTGCAATATATCTTTTACCATAGCAGTGCCAGTTATTCTGCTGTTAAGTGGTAATGTGCAAACTTAGTAGTGTTTCGGTTTGAAAAGCCAAGTTAGCTAGTGTAATCACTGGGCATTTGGGATTTTAGGACTGATGTCCCAGAGTGACGAGCGCAGTGCAGTGTCATATAGGAATTTGGCACACACATTACCTGGGTAACTTACTTCAAACAAAATTATAAACATTACTAAATTTGATAACTAATTGTCTTAAATAAGGGAGATTTAAGTTACTACTGAAAAATATGCTCCCAATTTTTTTTTTCAATTATACATACCTACCTTCTAAAAACATGGCCATTAAGTTCTATAGTTGCAGAGTCAAAAATTAAAAAACATGTTAGGGTGATGCCAAACGAGCGTAATTTTGTAGGTTTTCTAATGTTCCGCATAAAATTCTGAATGATAGTCTAGTGTTCCGCATAAAATTCTGAATGATAGTCCAGTGTTCCGCAAAAAATTCCCGCTTCGCGAAATGTTACATTGCAGAAAAAAAATCTGGGAATCCCTGGTTATATGATAAAACTAAAAATGTGCACAGCCGACAATTGAGGTGAGGCAAAACGAGCGTATCTTTCGCGTTTTTTGTGTCGAGTAATTTAAGCTGCATTGGGTTTCATATAAAAGCCTGGCTTGTGCTACACGACGACGCAAAATTAGTTCTCTCATTAAAGAGCGTTAGATGAATAATCCAATCGATGTCCTAAAAAAAAAATCGGTCGTTTGGCCTGATCCTAAATGTCGGCTGTGCTCATTTTTAGTTTGATCGTATAATCCAAGGGCTCCCAAACTTTTTCTGTAAACACTCTGCTGACCCGAAAGTTTTCGCGGAACACTTGAACTATCATCCAGAATTTTTGCTGAATACTTTAGCTGTTCCTGTTACCCGCCATTCGGTATAAAGTAGAAGAAGTTTAAATGTATACCAGTGTATTTATAATTTTCTTTATATATATATATATATATACATATATTATATTATATTTTATAAATTGTCGCGGAACACCTCACATGAACAACAACAACAGATTCAACGGAACACAAAACAAAGAAATACTTCAAATCTATTCTAATCTTTGTTTTATTTTTTAATGGATAAAGTGATGAAACGAGCAAACGTTCACCTCATGGTAAGTGCAACGTCTGCCCATAACAAATGCTGTGTCACAGAAAATTTCTGTGTGACACCACACTGTGTCCATCGCCCTGAGACATAAGTTCGTAAGTCTCATATTCCCAGTGATTACACTAGATCAAAGTGCCCTTCAAACCGAAACACAGTAATGTTCGCACACTACTGCTTCCCGGCAGAATAACTTACCCTGGGTTGGTACCTACCTAGACGGACTCCTGCATAGGAATCCCACCACCATCAAAAGGTAGCGCAATCTTTTTCTAAGATTAGATTGGATTTAAAGTATTGGCCAAGTATAGGCCCCAGAAATTAACACTGCATTTTCGTAGTAGAATCGCTTGAATGTTTGTGAATAAAACAGCTAATGAAAATAGTATCAAGAAATGCCTTACTTTGCATACTGTCAATACTTAGAAATTGTTATAATTTGAATAAGTCAATTCAATACGTGTTGACTCTGGTGTGTTTAATCAAAAAGGAGGAGGTTTTAAATTCGTCTGTATGTATATATGTATATACACTCAGCGTCACAAAAAACGCACCTCTCTGAGTTTGCGCGAAAAATGGCTGTAATGGCTAGAAACTAATTATATTTATATAAATATTGGTATGTTCGAAATGGGTATTTGAATAGCTTTACATTATTAATAAAAAAATCATGAAATCATTAAAACATTTATCATTACAGAGCGTCAAAAATAAACACTGTCAAATGCTCGTTAGTAAGGACGCTAGTTACACCACCTAAAAAGGGTATAAAAGGGTCGATCTGGATGAAATATGGGCCTGTCGTAATTTAGACTTTGCAGTGAACACACGTGAACAAGTAACCCAAGTAAGAACAAGTAAAGATGGACACCAGCTCTGAAGACGCTCAAGTGATTGCCCTATTGCAGTCGGCGATGCGGCAGTGTGACGTTGCTCGACAGTTGAACCTGTCCCGTTTTTCAGTTCGACGGGTGTTCCAACGTTTTCAGCAGACTGGTGGTTATGTTAGAAAACCGGGATCTGGAAGAAAACGGTGCACATCAGAAAGAGGTGACCGTTTCATCGTTACGACATCTTTACGAAACCGTTTTACAAATGCTGTTGAGTTGCAACAACAGCTTCGATCAACACGGAGAACATCTGTGAGTGTTTCTACGATAAGAAGAAGGTTACACGAAAAGAGTTTAACAGCCCATAGACCTGCTAAAGGTCCAAAACTTACTGCACAGCATCGCAGAGATCGCCTAGAGTTTGCTCGCAATCATTGCGAGTGGACTCTAGAACAGTGGCGGACCGTACTCTTCTCTGATGAGACGAGGGTCTATCTCTTCTGCAATGACAGACGTAGAAGGGTCTACAGAAGACAGGGGGAGAGGTTCACACAACCCTGCTTCGAAGAATCCGTCGAATACGGGGGTGGCTCATGAATGTTTTGGGGCGGCATTTCCGTCGACGGGAAAACGGAACTTGTGTGCGTTTCCCGGACTCGGGGTGGCCGTGGGCAAGGGTCATTAAATGCTGGTCGGTACATTACTGAAATCCTGGAGGAACATGTGGTCCCGTATGCTGGTTATGTCGGTGATGGATTCATGTTAATGCATGATAATGCTCGTTGCCACACCGCGGCTATTGTACGGGATTATTTACAGGAGGTCGATATCCCTGTTATGCATTGGCCAGCACGAAGTCCAGATCATAACCCAATAGAACATCTCTGGGATGACCGAAAACGGTGCGTGCGAGCTCGAGATCCAGCTCCAGCTACTGTTCAAGAGCTCCAAGATGCGGTACTTAAAGAGTGGGAACAAATACCCCAAGAGGCTGTTGCGATCCTTGTAAGGTCCATGAAAGATCGCATGGAAGCCGTTATCAAGGCAAGGGGGGTAACACTAGGTTTTAAGAACTTTTTTTGTATTTATTAAGTTTTTTTTAAATTATTAATTTGCAAATTTGTACATACCCTGTCTTTTTCTTTAATTTCTCTTTCGTCTCGTTATAAAAGTAAAATTCAATTAAAATTCCTGAAAGCTAATGAAATTACCTTTCGAATGATACCCTCAAACCACAACATTGCCATTGGCCTGTTGTGTTAAAATAGTATTTAAATTATTTTTTTCGTATGTGCGATTTTTTTGATGCCGAGTGTATATATATATATATATACAGACGAATACATATATATAGACAAATACACACATACATATATATTTGGTGCTTTTTTATTAGAATGGGGACATCGTAACGGTAGTCCCATAAATTTTGATCAAGTTTTTATGCTAGGACCCTTGACAAAATTATGAAACTGTTTAAAGCCGCTGCGTTCAAGTCGGTTTTTTGATAAACAGTAATATCGTCCCTATATCTGAAGTAGGTTTGTAGACTTTGGGAGACATTGTAATGACTGACCCATTTCTTACTTACCACCGTGTGGCCTTGTGGTCAGATCATTTGACTTCTATTCCGTGGGTCCTTTGCTCGAGTCCTAGTCAGTCGAACTGACTGACTGAACTGATGTAGAAGAAATCCTAGTAAGAGACATGTTTTTTTTAAAAATCATAAGTTTAAATGATAATGGGCCATATAGCTCATAGCATCAGCTATTAACCGTTGGGGAAGAAATGTTCTGGAGTAGTACCACTAGATGGTAAGACGACGAAGTCGATGGATGCAGGAAGTGTCATTTTTTTTTTGTTATAGCTGTAATATGTATTTTTTTTATATTATTATCACGATGATGTCCGCAGCTAAACTAGAGTAACTGACATAGCCCTAAGGATTAGCAAGCTGAAGTCGCAATGTGCCGGCCATGTAGCTCGAAGGACCGATAACCATTGGGGGAAAAAAGGTTCTGGAGTGATAACCTCGTACCAGCAAAAGAAGTGTAGAGCGACTCCTTACCGGACCGTGTTTTGTGAGAATCTATGGAGGACCTATGTTCAACAGTGGAATAAGATGATGATGATGATCGTCACGATCTACCGTATTATAAACAGTTTGTCTATAGGCGCTATAATATTAAATTTAGTGTGACGTCATATTGCATCAAGGAACATCAAGGCAATATCAGGACGAATTAAATGACGTCTCATCATTTCAGCTTCATCACTAGTCCACTTCTGAACAAAAGACTCCCCCATAGATTGCCACAAAAGTTTGTAGCTCTCATTTTGGGGGTAAATTTGCCATGGTTGTCACGCTTGGGTGCCGGGTGGGCAACCGCAGTTTATATATTCAGATGTGCTAGAAAGTCTTTTCTCTGTCGACGTTTACGACACCCACGGGATGAGATGGGTGGAAGATTCCCTTAACCCGCCACTACACCTCAGTTGTCAAATATGACTAGCAGTTTAGGAAAATGCAATACTACATAAATAACAACATAGTTATTCGGTTGTACATATATTCGGTTGTACTGATCCTGTTTATACTGTAAGTACATACTTACAGTATAAACAGGATCAGTACAACCGACGCATGTACCTAAAAGTCAGTTTGCTTGGCAGAAGTTTGTCTGTACACGCACTCACGATTCAAGGAGTTATGCTAGTGAAATTTTATTAAATATGTTATTTTGAATGCAAAAATTACTACTTAGTCGTACCTCAGCTTTCAAAAAGAATAAAACATATGAAGTCATTAAAGTCAGATTGGGAAATTAATTCTTTTAATGCCAAGCAATACGGATTTTCAAAGGTGACTTGACCTAGCTTTGAACAATAAATGTAGGTATAACGCATTCGCAATATTTTATCCTCCTAAATATATCGAACTGTGATCTAAATAAAGTACCTGGTTTTAGTAAACCAGGTACCGATTTGTAACACAGAACCCGATGACGAACACGTCATCGGGTTCTGTGTTACAAATCGGTATTTCACAAGGACCAATTCTTGGTCAATTTCTATTCTTGCTTCTATAGTTTCGTTATTATAATTTGAATAATGATTTAAAAAATAGGTAAAAAAGAACTAACGATTTTAATTTATTTAAATGGAACATCCATTTCAGTCATAAAACAATCATATAACTATATAACTTCACCAGTCAAAATTAATACGTGAAGAGAAAACTTAGTACGGAGTGATATTTGGGCATAGTTAAAGTTTGTATTATATTTGAATTTAATGTATTTGTGTTACAAATACATTAAAATATAAAACTAATATGAATTACGGTAGAATTTCGACCATTGGGCGACAACTAGTTTCTTTAAGGGTTCTTGTGGTGAACGTAGAGGCCCCAAATTACAGATGACCTCAATCGCGTTATTTTACAAACTGAATATCGTTCTATTCCGGCAGCGGATCTTTTTATATTAGCGGAATATTAATACGCCATAGGATTATGCCATGAAAGTTGAACAATATAATAATTTAATTGTGCCTCATCGGTCATTATCATAAATGAAAAGACCTTATTTATAGTTTTACCATTTATTATCCTCACGTTAACTGGGAGTAAATATTTTTATATTCTGTTATTTTTAAGTATCGAAACGAGCAGAACGTCTGCTGTCTCACCTACAACATTTCTGTGTGACACCTCACTGCGCCCGTCAACCTGAGATATTAGTTCTTAAGTCTTATATGCCCAGTGATCACACTAGCTTTAAGTGCCTTTCAAACCGAAACAGTAATGTTTGCACACTACTGCTTCACAGCAGAATAACTGTCTTTGGGGTTGTACTTACCTAGACGGATTCCTGCATACGATATAGGAACCCTATCACCAGTGAAATTAATTATAGTATTGAGAAACGACAGTTGTTTACAGTTTACACAATCTGACAATGGAAATTGCGGGCATGTCGTATATCATTCTGGTTGCTAATCGAAAGCTGTTGCCGTAATCAGGACCAGCCGATAGTTCATCATATGTATCACATACAAAAGATAACTAAGGCCCTAAAGATTAGTTAACTTATGAGGATCAACACTTTTGATTTCCAGTTATAAATGCATTGCTGTTTTATTATCTTTGATGTATTCAAATGTTTCCCCAACTAACAAATTCCGAAATCACTTTTGAACATGAAGAAAGGAGAAAAAGAACCCGAAGGCTTTTACAGCTTCGCCGGATTGAAAGGTGGCATAGCGCTGAGGGCGCTTAGCCGAAACCTTTATTTATGGATGACTGGCGCAAGGGCCCCCGAGAGGGGACCTCGGCTTGGACCGTCATCCTGTTCGCGAGAGTAACAGACTCGAGGGTGCCCAAGGGGGCCGGTCTCGGCTCGGTCAGTTACTGCAATCGGGAGGGCAATATTACTACTACTATAATTATTAATACCATGATTATTATTAGATAAGTTTACCACCAATTCGGAATGCGTTTCCGCTGGAGAAGAAATGGCGCAAGAAACTCCAGCGACGCTTCTGTTTATGACACTACTGCTAGGGGAGAACCGGCCTGTGATGCGGCGGTATCGCGAATAAGTGATCAGCGGTGTCTTATTATATTAGGTAGTCGTAATTTTCGTAATAGAAATCGGCCAGGAATATATAATATTGTCGCTAACATTGTACCATCTCGAATTCAACACGTTCGCAAATCTATGTAGAGCAGTATCAAAACAGTATTAGCAGGTAGCATGGATCAAAAAATAAACTGTCCAAACGAATATAACTTAAAACTACTAATCTTTTTGGGAACCGCATTTTTTTCGATACCGCATAATACCGCATCATACCCACGGGATGAGATGGTGAGGTAGATTCTCTTAAGCTTGGAATAATACTATTCTCGGGTTTCAATTTTCCTGATGTTCCGGTCGTAATAAAGTTGAAATTTTCCTGTTGTTTGGTTCGTAATTTTAGTTGAAATCGGACTATAATATTCGGTATTTTAGTTGGCATAAAACAACAGGATTAAACAGCTGGAGAAGCAGCTTAAGCTCGGTGGAAACCTTTGTTCAGCAAGCTATAACGGGCTGGGTTGCTTGTTGCAGAAATGTGGTGAAGCCTCTATCCGGCTCGGCGCCGTCGGTGCGCGTGACGGCGCTCACCGCAGCAGAGGATGAAGCCGCGGACGGGAAGCAGCCCAGCAAGTCGCGGCAAAAGAAGTTTCAGCGTCACTTCCCGCAGGTCGGGCCCGATGAGCGTGTGCTTAACTGTAAGTGATGTTCTTTTGGGGTCATAGTAAATATAATTTTAATGAAAATCGGTTTAAAGATATTTTTCTCAAAAAAAAAAATCAATTTACAGTTCACTTACATTGAAAACATTTTACTCATAGTGTTAATTACAATCTGAAAGTTGTGAGGATCTACGATTCCAATAATTTTTTAACTTTTTCAAGATTATTCTGTACATTTTCTAACAATTTTCTTTTAAAGGTGTTGAAAGCTTGTGGTATTCGTTATAAGTTCTGGTAACTTATTGTTTAACTGTGCTCCCTCAAAGTATATGTTTCTCTTTCCATAATTGTTTCTGTGTTTCTGTAGTTGTAATTTGTGGCGTTGTCTTATGTTATACGCGTGTGGGTTTTTTTATTAAATTTGAGCTGTGAATGTGTATTGTCTGTTAATGTTGTTGTCTAATAATTTTCTTAAATAATTAATTTTATAATCTTGGTATCTTTTTATATCCTTCCATAAGGTATTTTAAGTAGGGTCGAACTAATGAGTTGTAAATAATGAGGCGAATTTTCTTTGGGATGCTTGTAGATGTTCTGTGAAATGGTCCGAACCTGAAAATAATCTGCATATTACCCTAGACACTGATGCCTTCTCATAGTACCAAATTCACAGATGGATCCTTCACTGTGCAGTCCGTGTGTCTATGGAATGCATTACCTGTGGAAATTAGACGTGGTCAGTCTTTAATAATATTCAAAAGGCTCGTCAAAAGTCACTGTCTGTCGCTTTAATTGTAAACCCCTGTTTCGGTTCAGTTGTATTTATGTATGTATGTGTATATTTATGTACATATAGTATAAAATAAATAAATACTATGGCGAATTCCATGATTCGGTGTGTATGCATTTTCTTGGTCGGCATAAAAGTATCAACTGCTTCATATCTTCTCGTGGGTGTTGTAAAAGTCGATTTATAACACCACAACAATTCCATGGCTTCCGATAAATTACGGAATACCAAAATCAAATATGCCTCCGAAAGAAAATCGCAACAGTTTATCATGTTTTATACAAGAACTGTAAACATTTAATTCCCTTTACTGACCAATCCAATTCAGGTTTCATGGCATGTTTTTTATTAACGATTATTACTACTGTAATCGTGGCACTGGTATCGGCCCTTCGATCAACTATACTTGTCTTTATTCGGAAAATAAGTCAATACCTATGAAATAATTAAATACGAGTAACAATAATTGATTATTTAATAAACTAATTTTACGGATTTTCTCGCGTTTAATTTTTAAACTATTTATAACCTGCCGTTTCGAGTGCTTTACAGCACCGATGGTTACGGGGGGACTGAGGTGACAGATGTCCAGATGTCAAAGTTAATCTGGGGTACCTAAGGATTTTTATTATTATTTTTGGTCCTATCTACACAAAATGAGCTTACATTGTCTTGAAGTCTTGCAGCTGTATGCTTGGTTTTTGATTTAATTTTATTAATTATAAGCTCCCAAGTCGGTGGTAGTACCCAACCAACTTCTATATTGAAATTAGGATGGTTTTTTAATTTCAATAGCCTCGCGAATCATTCTTGGTAGGAATCGGTGTTCTTTTGCAAGGATTTGTGGTCTATCAAATGTGATGTATTGGTCGGGGTGATATTAGAAATAGTTTAAAAATTAAATAGCCGGGTGGCGGCGGCTCGTTTAAAGAATACTACCACACCATCTGATCCAATGGATCTCGTAAAAGGCGAGTAAGGAATTAAACTGCACTGTGCACCCAACAGCGCATGATGGCGATGGGCTCACCACATATCACACCAAGTGCATTATATGGTTTTGGTGAAACGTGGATTGTGGCAGTCATCTGTTTTTTCAGTGAGTGCCCAGTCTCTGACTACCCCTTTTGGGATACAGTCGTGATCTTATGTATGTATGTATGTTAAAAATTAAACTCGATAAAATCCGTAAAATTAGTTTTATTAAAAATGTAACATTCGCCTAAATTATTAAAATAAGAAATCATTAAATAATTGATTAACTATATATTAATTGACCACTTTAGTATTTAATTTATACGATAACATTATAACCTACTTGTGTTTAAAAAAAAATTAAAAATTTAATCGCTGTTGCAAATGTTGCTGTCCCTTTCCAATTCAACTATCCATTTACTTAACATGAACGAAAAGCTCTCTAAGTGTGTATTATTAATTTCAGATTATTCGTGCGCTCTAGTCGGCGACCTCCTCCTCCAGGGTCACCTATATATCACGAAGAACTACTTCGCGTTCTACTCAAACGTGTTCGGATACGTGACCAAGGTGAGCCACGTTATGCGAGAGCGAATGTTTGAAACGTCGAATTATTTCGATCTTACAATTTATGTGTATGTCTGCGAGTTACTTGTCGAATTTAATAAGTCTTTCGCTAAGTACCAAAATATTTGCTATCTCATTCGGATTGATTTACCCAACGTCGCTGTTTAAAATTAGCCACATGATTACGTATATAACAAATATTTATATTCATGTCGTCTGAATCCTGCAAGATATCGAAATGGAACGAACATACTTACAGGAAAATTGATGTTAAAATTCTTGTTTTGATCCGTTGCGCCGCTTCGGAACCTATTCGAAACAAACTTTCAAACAGACAGACAAAAATTAATTATCATTAGCAGTTTTCACATAAATTTTGACATTTGTTTTAAAATACAGACAGACACTTCAATTTTGGTGTTGGTATAGATTAAAACTATCATGCGTTATTTATTTAATCGCACAGTTGTTTCACAGCCCGTATATAACGTACAATTACAGTAGCTAATAAAGGCTGTGTTAACAGTGTATTTGATATTGCAATGATAATAAAAATTGTAATTTAATTTACACATTAGACAACGTTACAATTAGGCGTGGTGAATTACGTGCAGGCATCTAAATAATTAAATCGGTGTTGCTTCACATGACCAGTGGCATATCTGTAGATTTTATCTTTTATTACTAAATTTAATCTTACTTCAGATACAGGGCAATTTGAAACGGATATTGATTTATTAGTGTGAAGAATGTTTTTATTTGTGTCTTGTGGGGCTCGGGAACTGTGGAGCTTCAAACGAATTACAGTACTCATATTCTCTTTGATTATGGTTATTCTTTGACGTCAAGATACTGAGACGACCAGGAGTATGTACTACGGTGACATATTTTGGTGAAAGTCAACATCATCACAGCATCATACAGCCCATAACTAGTCCACTGCTGACCATAGGCCTCCCCAACAAATTGCCCAAGAGTTTGTAGCTCTCAATTTGGGGGTATTTTGCGATGGTGGCCACGCTTTGCAGGCGTGTTGGCAACCGCAGTTTATTTATTCAGATATTCCAGGAAGATGCTGCTGCCCATCTCCTGGTTTTTATCATCCCTCTATCGACTTTATACCTACGAGATAAGATGGGGTGGTAGATTCTTAAGCCGCTACCACACGGAGGTTGTTGGTTTGGTAAATGTAATAAATTAATTTAATTTTAATTTATAAATCTCTATTTTCCATACAAAGAAAGGATGCAAAGGGCGGACTGCCTTTAGGCATTTTCTCCCAGTCAACCCATAGAGTGTCGTTAGATTCAGTAAAAAATTAAGCATGCATTATATACCGACACTTTTAATGGCAGCACAAAAATGTCTGATAGTGATGTTGCTTAGTGCGATCCTATATTTATTTGACCCATATTGTATACCGCGTTTGTGACATGGGATGGCCGGCGACCCAATTAAATACTTCCACATTAATAATATGCCGATAGGTGTCCGGCAGAGTAGAATAGCACTTACCTCTTTCCTACCGAGGTGTCGTAAGAGGCGACTAAGGTATTGTACAGACTACAATGCTGCATCGGCAATGCTGTCACTATACTGCTAAAGGGAACGCAATGGGGCTACTTGTCACGTCTCGTTTCTCTCGTGAGCGAAAAGTGGGACACGTGTGTGGCTTCTGCCTACCCCCTTTTTTGACACAAGTTCTTTAGTCTCATATGCCCAGTGATTACGCTAGCTAACAGTGCCCTTCAAACCGTAACAGTAATGTTTGCACACTACTGCTTCACGGCAGAATAACTGGCCCTGGGGTGGTACCTACCTAGACGGATTCTTGCATAGGAATCCTACCACCAGTAGTTATATGGGAAAAATGCGTGACTGTGCATGTATGTATTAATGAATTTCTATAAAATGCCTAATAATAGCTTTATTAGACATTTTTTAGGCTGATGTGATCTTCAAGATTAAACGTAATGGTTGTAAATATTTTTACCCAAACATCGCATTTTAAAATATCTCCTCTCTACACAGTCGTCAATCATTGATATACAAAAACTCAAGTTACACAGTTCTATGCAAAAATCACTTGAAAAAGCGTCCTTGATAGCTCAAAACATAAAAACAAAGAAAACATCGAAAATTCCGATTAAACTAAAAGAAGTGAAATCTTATGCCCACGACTTAAAGTAACTTTTTAAATGAAATGAACTATCGTTCCACGATGTTTTTTAAATTTGTTGTTGTTGACACGGCTCACGTGATGCTAATCGAAATGAGCGCACTGTGCGCTCTTTTGACGACCGCGTGCCCTAATGGTTAGCGTACCTGCTACGCCGCAAGTACTGTGTTCAAATCCCAGCCCGAGCGAATATTTGTGCAAAACTTAATTTGTTGGTTTTCGGGTTTGGTTGTGTTGTGCAGAGGGATGCAAACGATACATCGATGTTTGCAAAATATCGATATTCTGCTCATAAGCATCGATGTTAACATCGATGTTTTAAAGAACGATACATGGCTGAGACATCGGCAAAAGTGTCAAACATCGACATCGTTTATTCATTCCGTTCGTGCTCTGCTCTGTGATTAAACTTACATACTTACACTTGTTTTCAAATATGTGAAATGAAATGAAATACAAATACTTTGCATTTTTTGTATAAAATGAAATAAATTTCGTTTGTCAAACGTCATTTTTTTCCAAACTACCCCCGTTTCGTAATGAGGTTTCTCTGACGGAGAAGAAAACTACGTAGGTATCCTATTTTTTGTAAATCTTTTTCTATCTCAGTCTCAAAAAAATCAATCAATTCATTATAATTAAGTTTACAAAGAATATTCTCAAGTGTGAATTGAGTTCCTATTAAAATGTATCTTCTTAAATTCCATTTCAACAATTTAACGTCCGAATATATAAATATTTTGCGATGTTTTTATTTATATGATCAATTTTGTTGTTTGTGGTCTAGTTAATTGGAAGTTAGCTAAGGTTTTAGGTTAAACGATGGTTAGTTTGGTTTATTTGTTATTTAGTTACATCACAGGTATAGCTACATGCTTACATTGGATTGATTTATTAATCAATTTTTTATACGACTCTAATAATATATGTTGCTAACGCTTGTTTCCAGTTGCTAATACCGACGACGTCGGTGCTCCGTATCACGAAGGAGAAGGTGGCGCGAATAATTCCGAACGCAGTGGGCGTGTGTACGCGCGACGAGCGGCATGTGTTCGGTTCGCTTCTGTCGCGCGACTCCACCTACAAGCTCATGACGCACGTGTGGAAAGCGGCACGCGTGCCCGAGCTCGCCGTGCCACCAGCGCAGGTAAGCTTATTGTGGCAAACGTATAGTCGATATGTGGTAGGATTAGGTAGACCCACACCAGGCCAGTTACTCTGCCGTGAAGCAGTAGTGTGCAAACATTACTGTTTCGGTCGTTTTCCCGCGGGGGCGAAAAGTGAGCACCAGGCGTGGTCTCTGCCTACCCCTTACATCGGCAAAAGTCGTGACTGTACGTATGAATATAACCGCTATTCAAATATTAACTTGTTTTTGATAATTATGGAAGTCTTACGGTTGTAAGGGCTGTGAAACATAACTTCGTAGGTTCGGTATCTGCCATGCGACTGTGGTTATCAACTTTTAATTAATTATTGACTCGCTTTCTTGTCTGTCTTTTTTTATTGTACAAAGTGACGAAACGAGCAAAACGTGTGCTACACAAACATATGCTGTGTCACCCAGAAAATTCTGTCACCCTGACACATCTAGACGGATTTTGCAATTGATTATAAACTAACTTTATAATTTTTACAGCATACGGTAGGCAACAGGGTTACTGGAAATAAATTACTTCTACGCGTTTAACTTTATTAACATATAACTCGAGTGTGAATATAGTTTTACAATAAATTTTAATTATAAGAAAAAACATTGTCGGTTATTTTAGCTCGCTGTGTGATCGGTATGAAATATGAATGCAACGGCTTACTCGTAGGATTCCTTCATGGTTTCACGCGACGTCGACAGTTTGCGACATGTGTTTTTAAAACTATTAAACATACCTTTAGTCCGTTTTAAAAACGTGATACCTACGTAAAAAAATGTATTTTATACGATACCTGTTATTTGAAAATGCAGGAACTCAGGGTCTCGGAGGTGGAGCTGGAGGCGTCGGAGTACTCGCCGGAGGACGACAGCAGCTCAGAGCACGCCGAGCTGGCCGCGCCGCGCCGCAGGGACCCCGCCGACACGCTCGCGGCCTGTACGTACCGCCCGCAAGTGCGACGTCACACCACGGAAATTAGCAAAAAAAAAATTGGGCAAAAGCAAGGAAGCTCTGTAGCTCTGTATTTTATTACATTTCGTTTTGGCACAAAAGCAGTTAAACCATATTTACAAACAACAAAGTAACCAGTAAAATTACACAATTACAACTTTTTAAATTTGCTAACCAGTACAATACTATTTTAATATATAGTATCATCATCATCATTTCAGCCTTTTAGTCCGCTGCTGTACATAGGCCCCTATGGGGGATTGCCACAAAAGTTTGAAGTTCTCATTTTGACATAGTTGCCACGCTTGGCAGGCGTTTATTTATTCAGATGTTCAGGGATGGTGCTGTTGCCCATTTTCTGGTTTTTATTTTCCCTCTGTCGACTTTTACGACACCCACGGGTTGAGATGGGACGGTAGATTTTAATAAACCGCCACTACACGATATATAGTATACAATATCAAAATACATACATACATAAATACAGTCACCCCTTTTCCCGCGGGAAATGAGATGTGACGTCTGATGAACAACGTCATCGCCATTTCGGTACGAGTCAAGAAATTCCTAATTCATTGTAAACGTTCATGACGTGACTCGTTTTCCGCGGGTGCAAAAAGTGGGCTACGGGTGTCGTCTCTGCCTATCCGTTTTAAGAAAAAGTAACATTTATAGGTGGCGGCACCGGGAACGGAGCAAACTCAGGTCACTCGTGGAATTTACTGTGAAATATAATACCGTCTTGGTCTGGTCCCTGGGTTCGAGCTAACATTTGTGCAACAATAAATTGTTGGTTTTCCGGTCTGGATTCGGTGTACATGTGATTGTCTGTAAAACGCAATCACGATACAGGAGAAATCCTAGTTTTTGACTCGTTGTTTCCGGCAGCGGGTGCGATGGGCGCTGGTGCGGGCGCAGCGGTGATCCAGCCGGCGCTGCTGACGCGCGGCGTGTCGGCACGACGGTCGCCGCGCTACTGGCGCGCGCTGCTCGCGCTGGCCGCGGCACTGCTCGCGCTCTCCGCCGCGCTGCTCGCCTACCGCCTGCTGCGTCTCACTCACACGCAGGTAATTTACAACTTCACATCTTTCTTTATGCAACACACCTTAATCCGTACTACAAATTTTACTCCATACTACAAACCTTACTGCATACTACAAATCTTACTGCATACTACAAAACTTTCTCCATGCTACAAATCTTACTGCATATTACAAACCTTACACCATACTACAAACCTTACTGCATACTACAAACCTTACTCCATACTACAAATCTTACTGCATACTACAAACCTTACACCATACTACAAACCATACTCCATACTACAAACCTTACTCCATACTACAAACCTTACTCCATACTACAAATCTTACTCCATACTAAAAATATACTAAAAAAGTTAATACAACGTCAAGCCTGGATTCTGGTGGTCACCGTGAATCTGTTTTAACTGAATACAGTAAATGTTTTGATCGCATTGACCATACTTTTAAAAAAACTTTAATCTGCAGGGATCCATTCTGTTAAGGTGGTTTTCCTCTAATATCGGGAACAGGTAGATAGAATAGACAGGCTATCGCATTAAACGGTTACGGTATCTTAATTGGCGTAGTGTCCCATCTGAAGTTGCCCATAGGTTCTTACTTGGTCCTTTCTTATTCAACATATTTATAAATTACTAAAACTCTTGCTTTTTACAGTAAAATTTCTACTTCATGCTAACGATATGAAAATCTTTTAAGACATTAAGAAATTCAATGACTGTCTTCTCTTGCAAGAAGACCTTGGTAGATTAGATAATTATTGCTATCAAAATAATTTAGATCTTAACGTTTCCAAATGCTTCTCCATATTTTTTACTCGTAAATCTAATTTCATCATCATCATCATCATTTCAGCCTACCATAGTCCACTGTTGAACATAGGCCTCCCCCATAGATTGCCACAAAACACGGTCCTGAGCCACCTGCATCCATCGACTTCCTGCAAAACCGTGTAGGTCGTCGCTCCATCTAGTGGGGGGTCGCCCTACACTGCGTTTGCCGGTACGAGGTTGCCACTCGAGAACCTTTCTTCCCCAACGGTTATCGGTTCTCCGAGCTATATGGCCGGCCTATTGCCACTTCAGCTTGCTAATCCTTAGGGCTATGTAGGTTACTCTAGTTCTGCTGCGGATAACATCGTTACGGGTTTTATCTCGCAGAGAAACTCCGAGCATAGCCCTTTCCATAGCTCGCTGAGCGATTCTGAGCTTCCTCATGCGGCCTGCAGTGAAGGACCACGTCTCGGTTCCATATGTCATCACTGGCAACACGCACTGGTTGTACACTTTTGTTTTGAGGGATTGCGGTATACTCGACGAGAAGATGTGACGCAGTTTCCCGAACGCTGCCCAGCCGAGTTGGATCCGTCGATTGACCTTTTGGTCGAAGTTGGACCTACCTAGTCGGACAATCTGTCCTAGGTATACGTATTCGTCAACAACTTCGACCGTAGTGTTCCCAACAATAACCGGTATAGGTGTGACATGGACGTTAGACATGATCTTCGTCTTGTCCATGTTCATCTTAAGACCTACCCGTTGGGAGACACTAACTACACAAATCTAATTTAACACATTATAACTACACACAGAGTTCAGAACTTATACTGGTAGTTAAAATTAAAGATTTGGGTGTATTGCACGATACTAACATATCATAGAAGGGGCACGTGGATCATTTAGCGAAAACAGCCAATAAAGTAATGGCATTGGTCATGAGTTCCTTTTCTCATTTTTAAGAGTACTGTTCACAAGTTTGGAATCCTCATTACGACATTTACATTAATAGGTTAGAATCTATACAGCGTAAATTTATGAGATTCCTTCAGTATAAATACAAAATATATGATAGTAGTTACGAAGAGAGATGTTAAAGGCATCATATGCAGCCACTTCAATAGAGGCGGAAAATTGCAGACATTTCAGTGACAAAGCAAACAAAGCAAAGATAGCTTAATTCGCAATTGATTCCCCATATCTTCTCTCCATGATACGGTTACGAGTACCCAGTAAAACTGTTAGAAATCCTGTTCTCCTTTATGTCCCTTACAGTACTATTAAATTGAGACATAATTCGTTCTATTTCGACTTTCCTGAATTGGACTTATTTAATACAAAACTATTAACATTTAATCACACTCTTGCTAACTACTGGTTCAAATCGGTTCAATAGCTGTGTCTTATTATTTTTTATTAGTATTTTTGTTTTATATTCTCAACTTCTTTTCATAGCAAACAATACTCAGAAAATAACTTGTGAAAACATTTTAATGGGGACTTTAAGGTAACCGAGTCATGCTAGTGCAGACGCTCATTCTACCAATTATTGATTATGCGGACATACTCTTAAGGTACTCAGACTTGAACAAATATCTCCTCTACAAGCTAGAGCGCCTTCTCAACAACTGTATCAGCCTTCGGAAGTATGAACATACCTCCTAATATCGTTTTCTCTGAACTTTTTTAAAATAGTTTTAAATTATACCAAAATTATTGTTTACAAAAATTGTTTAATTTATTGTGCTCAATTAAAGGAAGATGCAAAAAATATGTCCGGAGAGCAGCTTTACGCTGAGCTAGTGCAGTGGCGGTCCCGACTTCACGGCAGGGCGGCTGACGAGTTGCACGCCTTTCTCACAACCAATCTGCTGCTGCTCACTAAGGTAATTCTTCTTTCTCACCACCAATCTGCTGCTGCTCACTAACGTAATTCTTCTTTCTCACCAAAAATCTGCTGCTGCTCTCTAAGGTAATTCTTCTTTCTCACCAAAAATCTGCTGCTACTCACTAAGGTAATTCTTCTTTCTCACCACCAATCTGCTGCTGTTCTCTAAGGTAATTCTTCTTTCTCACCAAAAATCTGCTGCTGCTCACTAAGGTAATTCTTCTTTCTCACCAAAAATCTGCTGCTGCTCTCTAAGGTAATTCTTCTTTCTCACCACCAATCTGCTGCTGTTCTCTAAGGTAATTCTTCTTTCTCACCAAAAATCTGCTGCTGCTCACTAAGGTAATTCTTCTTTCTCACCACAAATCTGCTGTTGCTCACCTAAGGTAAATCTTCTTCCTCCCACCAATCTACTGCTGCTCACTAAGGTAAGTCTTCTTTCTTACTACCAATCTGCTGCTGCTCGTTAAGGTAATTCTTCTTTCTCACCAAAAATCTGCTGCTGCTCACTAAGGTGATTCTCCTTTCTCACCACCAATCAATGTTTTAAAAAAAAAATTCTCAATTTGTAGGTGCGACAATCTCTAGAAGCTCTGTCGGGTGTGATACTGACGGACATGGGCCACGGGACGGGGAACGTCGACGTGCCGAACGAGACAGTCTTCAGTTAGCGCCAGTGAATTCTTAGACTTGTAGGTTATCAATAAAATATTAGGTGTTCGTTCCTCTAGTTGTGCATCCATTTCGATTTGGGCTTAGTAAATATCATAGATTGCTATTTACTTCATACTGTTCATTGAATCGCATCGTTTTAGATTAATTCTATTGTGGTTATATAGTCGTATTTATTTTTTTATTTACAGCGTTGCAATCATTATTCGTTAAGGACATTTGCAATAGAGAAAAAAAAAAATAAAAAAAAGTTCGTAGCCCTAACAAAATGATATTTAATAAGCTTTGGTTGGAATATGCTTTATTGGGTTTTTTAAGGTTTAGAACAATTTCCTCGTCTGTCAGTACCCAAAGATAGACGGTCGATGAATGTGATTATTTTGTATATAGTTAGCGAACGCTTCGGCAGAAGCTTGTCTTTGAGGCATTTTAGTAATTGTGTTAAACACAAAATAGGGTAAATAATACGGAGATACGCCACTGTATAATGAAAAACTATTTCCGCTATTTAGAATTTTTATCGTTCGTTGTGAGTTGATGGACGTACCATTCCACTCTACATTCTCCCAGTGGCAGTGTACAATGTTCCGTAACATGGATTGTTATACTTTGTTGTTGTATTCTAGACTTTGTTACAATGAGAAACGGCTTAGTATCCAATGGGAACATACATACGTACATACATGCAGTCACGCCTTTTTCCCATATGAGTGGTAGGTAGAGGCCACACACGTTGCCAATGGGAACACTACAAATTTATTATTTAATGTTAAATTATTTTTTTTGCGTCCGTTTCCTAGTGTTAGTAGGCAACATTTTATTCTTTTACTTAAAAACCATTTATAGAAAGTTGCACTGAAAGATATTTTTTTCCAAGCAATTTTTTCCTAATATCCATAAATGGAATCAGTTAAGCAACATATTAAAACAACGTAGATAAAATTTATATGGAATGTTACACATATATCAATGATATAATTAATGGTCGAGCTTTTCGATAATGGGTGGCCACAAATATTTTGTCGACTACAAAGTACTTGACTTCTATGTCGAATCACAGCCGGAGTCCTTGGTGAAAATAACCCAATCACACCATCATCACACTGCTCTCTTACCATCAAGCGGACGAGCTGTGAACTCATTTGTCACATTAATGAAAAAAAAAATTTTTTTTGATCTCCATAATTATTAGACTGCTTTAACTGCCCAATGCTGGTCATAGTACTCTTCCCACGTTTGATGAACTAGATTGGCGAACTACAGACACCGCCGAACTGTCATCGATTAGGGTCTGGCATATATAAGTTCGTTATTCCCCCATCTGTCAAAAGCTTCTAGATTTTTCTGTCATTTCCCCAAGTTTACTTTTACCACACCAACAGGACGCAAAGGGCAGTAGCTTGTGAAGAGATTCTAGAGATTCAGACGACCGCGTGGCCTTGTGGTCGGAGTACCTGATATCAACGCCGCGGGTCCTGGGTTCGAATTCCAACCGTAGACAATAATTGTCCAAAAACACATTGTTTGTTTTCGGGTCTTGTTGTGCTGTGCATGTGAAATTTATGTCTGTAACGCGCCCTCAATACAGGAGAAATCAGCGCGGGGCATCGATTTTTTTTTTAATTATGTGGGTTTTCTGTAAAAATAATGTTGGATGAGAACCGAGACGTCACTGACTCTGAAACGAAGCATTTGTTTTGGTTATGACGCTATCTAAGTATGGTGCTAATAAATAGTAAGAGTTATTTGTAAATCGACATTCCTTGAAATTTATTCCTGATTAGATGGCGCACTTGGAGCACGTTAAAAGAAAGTATGAATATTAGAAAATGTAACTAAATAACAGAAATTTATTATAATGTGTGTTCTTAATGACATTTCTTGCCAACGACTTATCCATGAAACATGAGTACTAATACATTACCCTTTTACATAGTCAAACTCTAATGAAACAAAATAGTATTGTCATCCTAGCCTTTTGTTATGTACTGTCAAAGTTGATTAAGTGTGTTGTGTAGAATAGGGTATTTAACTAGACTGTATCTGAGCCATTAAATAATACTAAAGAAAAATTGATGCGTAGGTCAAAAAATGTTCAAATAAGATAACTTATGTTTCAATACAGACAGACGGGCACATGTTGCACTTACCAGCAGGTGAACGATTTGCTCCTCTCTTCATTTTATCCTATAAAAAAGATATCTCTGTCTCTTTCACATGATATGACAAGTGAAAGGAAACCTGTATAGGTCATTTTACTTAATGTTGTCTCTTTCTCTATAACTTCACAAAAATTGATTGATTGAATCGAGTTAAATTAAATATTTACCTGTTTAAATTTATATAATGAAGGACATATTACAAAAAAAGGAAAAAAAATAGTCTAATACCCTATTTTATTGTCATTCTAGTCTTTAGAAACGCTCAAGTATATCATTGTCGTGTCTGTAGACATGTGTAGGTATGAAATCACACGTAATTTGTTGAGTGGTAAAAAATGGATGTCGTTAAGTGTGTAATTGTAAAATAATTAAGGTATGTCCAAGATGAGCCATGCTGCGGTAAGTACCTTGCAGCTGGCCGTAGTTTGTAAATTGGTTAGGAAGGACCACATTCTCACAGATGCCAGCGTAAAGAGAGCTGCATTTCGTATGACGAGTGATAGAAACCAGAGACCAAGATCCTGGTAAAGAGGCGTTCCGTCAAGACAGGGTGTGACGTACCTGCATATTGTTTATTCTTCAACCACTTAATATCAGATGGTTTGTTTGCTCGTTTATCATCCGTACTTCCATGTGAGTGAACAAATCAGAGTGCACTATAAAATACTTACAATAAGGTTGTTTTCTCTGGGTAGAAACATTTGGCTGTTCAAAACTTCTGGTCTTCTTTATTAATTATTTATATACGATATATAACGTTTTCTTGTATTTATCAAATGGTAAACGTTGTTCAAGCGTATACCGAAATTTGTAATGTTAAAAAAAATGTTTTTATATATTAGTTAATAGAATCAGGCGTTACTTTGCGGAAATCCATTATAATGAAGAAAAGTAAGTTACTTTGCTAAGATCCGCATGCAAAATATAAAAATGGTGTATATTACCTAGTTTTTTGAAGTGCACCACCCGCCCTCCCTCAGTAGCGTGCACAAGCAAACTAACACCGCCACCAGGAACCGCCACCAGGTACCCTCCACCAACCACTACAATACCACCACTAGATAATATACACCACCGAAGCCGAGAACACGACACGTGTTTCGCCCCAAAACGAGGCATTATCAAGCGTAATAGACTCTACGACAGGCGGCCGCCGAGTGAGCGGCGCGGTCAAAGAGCTGCCTATTTATACTACAGGTGACGCAAACGGCCCCCACCTACGACATTGCGATTACAATATCGTGATAGCGACCGCTTGCTCACACAATCCACCACCCGAATTACATAAGCAGCCGTTTGCGACCGAATTGATAGCAAACGACTACTTCGAGTATATTTAAACTTTAAGTACTGGATTTAAAGATATTTAAAAGTGGTGAATTCGAGACGTTTGTTTGTTCATTCAGCAGTGCAATGTTATTATTTTTATTTTTTATTATTTCTAATTGCTCCAGCACACACAGCCGAAGCCCCTTGTCGCAAATATGTAGGACTTTAAATGTGTGGTCGCTAGTTAGGTTATGCCCAGTTTCCAAAAGATGTTTTGCGAAGTGTGATCTGTCGGGATTGCAATTTCTGTACGCGGCCAAATGCTCCTTGTATCGGGTCCCGAAATTGCGACCAGTCTGACCCACGTAAACGGCGCTGCATTCACTGCAAACAAGTCTATAAACGCCGGATTTTTGGCGTTCATCAATTTTGTCCTTGACGTTACAAGCCCCACTCAGCGAATTGCTTGTCCTGAACGCAACGTAAATATCGTTACGCCTAAGAGTCCTTGCTATTCTCTCAGATACAGGACCCAAGTAGGTCAAACTGCTCACATATCGTCGAACACTTCGGGATCAAATTCATATAGTTCGCAAAGATCTGTACGCGGCTACATCCCGAAGTGTTCGACGATATGTGAGCAGTTTGACCTACTTGGGTCCTGTATCTGAGAGAATAGCAAGGACTCTTAGGCGTAACGATATTTACGTTGCGTTCAGGACAAGCAATTCGCTGAGTGGGGCTTGTAACGTCAAGGACAAAATTGATGAACGCCAAAAATCCGGCGTTTATAGACTTGTTTGCAGTGAATGCAGCGCCGTTTACGTGGGTCAGACTGGTCGCAATTTCGGGACCCGATACAAGGAGCATTTGGCCGCGTACAGAAATTGCAATCCCGACAGATCACACTTCGCAAAACATCTTTTGGAAACTGGGCATAACCTAACTAGCGACCACACATTTAAAGTCCTACATATTTGCGACAAGGGGCTTCGGCTGTGTGTGCTGGAGCAATTAGAAATAATAAAAAATAAAAATAATAACATTGCACTGCTGAATGAACAAACAAACGTCTCGAATTCACCACTTTTAAATATCTTTAAATCCAGTACTTAAAGTTTAAATATACTCGAAGTAGTCGTTTGCTATCAATTCGGTCGCAAACGGCTGCTTATGTAATTCGGGTGGTGGATTGTGTGAGCAAGCGGTCGCTATCACGATATTGTAATCGCAATGTCGTAGGTGGGGGCCGTTTGCGTCACCTGTAGTATAAATAGGCAGCTCTTTGACCGCGCCGCTCACTCGGCGGCCGCCTGTCGTAGAGTCTATTACGCTTGATAATGCCTCGTTTTGGGGCGAAACACGTGTCGTGTTCTCGGCTTCGGTGGTGTATATTATCTAGTGGTGGTATTGTAGTGGTTGGTGGAGGGTACCTGGTGGCGGTTCCTGGTGGCGGTGTTAGTTTGCTTGTGCACGCTACTGAGGGAGGGCGGGTGGTGCACTTCAAAAAACTAGGTAATATACACCATTTTTATATTTTGCATGCGGATCTTAGCAAAGTAACTTACTTTTCTTCATTTTATATATTAATTTCTATTTGAAATGATTTGTGCAATACGCTATGTGATTACGTTAATGCTTCGTAAATTTAACTTTGTTAATGTTTATTTCTGTTGTTTTGGAATCGTTATTAATTTTATGTTACCATCGGCCTCAATATTCGGAATAAGGCCTTTCATCGCCGTTCATAAATAATGCATGTAAGCCTGTAGCATGCGTTAAGTTAAAATTCATAAATCATTAATATTGCCAAAGACAAAACCTTAGATTAGTCAAAATATTGTAATAGATAGTTATAGTGAGGTTTGTACAGTGTTTAATCTGTAGATATAATTGTATGGTGTAATTTTTAAATCTTTTTCTGTCAAAGGCGAACTGCAAATTCTATTTAAAAAAAATGTTTACTATATTTATTAAAAACCATTGGAAACCAGTGAAATTGTGTTAATATATTCTTTAAACTATGCATTGATTAAAAAACAAGCCAGTGAAAAAGGTGTATGAATATAGTGCAACGCCGCAGTCGCTAGGAGTCAGAATTGTTCTCAATTATACTAGTAATGTATTTGTCAATTTCCATACATTGTCATTTTGGCGTGAGTTCATGAGGATGTTGGTAAGAAGCTATTTCAATACACGGAAGCATTGGTCTCGCTATTTTCTCTCATGCGATTGTTTCATGTGTTAATGATCGTTGTAGCGACCAACAAAAAATCGGGGTGGAAGGAATTCGCGTAGGTATTTTACTAGTGGTAGGATTCCTATCAGGAATCTGTCTGGTAAGGTACCAAGCTAAGGGCCAGTTATTCTACCGTGAAGTAATAGTGTGCAAACATTACAGTGTTGTCTAAGGGTGACGGACGCAGTGTGGTGCCACACAGAAACGTGGGTGACACAGCATTTGTTATGGGCAGACGTTGCAATTACCATCAGGTGAACGTTTTGCTCATCGTCACTTTATTTCTATAAAAGAATAAGGTACGACCGCAGTGTTAAATGTTCTGCCAATGAGCAGTACGTGCAAACATCACTGTGGTTCGGTTTAAAGGGCACTGACGCTTGTTTATTCAAAGGGCATATGGGACTTAAGAACCGATGTCTTATAGCTCCGCTGTGTGATATTGCAATTGTAATGGGCAGGCAGTAGTTGCTAGTTGAATGACTTGTTCGTCTCGAAACTTACTTAACATCATTGATATACAAAAAACCATATACTATAAACTAAAACTATATACTTTAAAGAACTGCGCTCATTTTGATTAGCATCACGCCAGCCGTGTCAACGCAGGGATTGTCAAAACGTGCAACGATAGTTAAATTTATTTCAAAAGCTACTTTACGTAGTTGGCATAAGATTTAAATTGTCTTTATTTAATCGGAATTTTTGATCTTTGACTTTATTTTTATGTTTTGATCGATCGAGGATGCTTTTTAAAGTGATTTCTGTACGGAAATTTGTATTTTGGGATTTTGTATATCGATGCTCAGAAAATAAAACTGCACTACATTATCTTTATAATATGAAAAATGTGGCTGGTCGTCTTCAATAGTGGGTAATAAATGTTGAATCCAGTATTAGTTTACTTATATTAATTACATCTTTAGAACTCATTTTTTGGAAGTAATGATTTCAGGTGCCACGTCTGTTCTTTTATCGGGATTCTATTCCTGTCTGCTGGTTTATGTTCTGAATACTGTTCTACTTACAAATTGTTATGTTTCATTTTGTTGTAGCCGTAATTTTTGTACAGTAGTTAGGTTGATTGTTATTTAATGTAAATAAAACATAACTGGTATATTGAATTGTTGTTTTATTTTTTTACTATTGGTAGGATTCCTTTGCAGAAATCGGTCTAAGTAGGTACCGCAGCAGAGTCAGTTGTACCGTCGTGAACCAGTGCAAGCATTACTGTCTTTTTCTGAAGGGCACTAAGAGCTACTGTAATTTATTATACACTATCAAGACAATTAGTTAAATATCAGTTTTTACTTTATATACCTTTTTTCATCAGACTATATAATGTATGTCTCTCCCAAGAAGGGAGAATTCTCTAATCACCGTATTGATCATCACAGTATACCGTCGCACTGTAGGCACTGCTGCTCGTCACCGATCTATTAATTTTAGGTTTGGCATTATTACTGGGAAAGAAAATTCTGTGGCTACAATCTCTAGTTTGTGCGACAATTACGTGTCAGTATGAACGTAAACATTGCATGTTTTGTTTGATTCATTTTAATATTCATACATATATGTTCACATACATATATGTAAGCATATATGTTCATACATATATGTGTACGGTATAGCTTTCTTACTAATTCCACATACAAACTATGCCGAATATCACTCTCCGCTGTGGTTGCAATATGCTTAAAAAGTTTTCCCTTCGAGTATTAATATATGGATTTCCAGGGCTGCTACGTTCCTACATGGCGGCACTGTTACCACTGCACACTACGCGGCTGACCCTGTAAATAATTTCCACGTGAAGTACTGCACATATAAGTCCTTGCCAACCGTATTATTCGATACATTAAATACATTATGATTAAAAAATGATTAAGTAGTGGTAGATCAGGGGCTAGGCGCTCGCTTTAAATTTCATAGTACGCGAGTGTCGTGGGTTCGATTCCCGGTGCCGGCACCACTAAAATTGTTAATTGCAATTTTAAGTGCTGATTTACCACGTGCTCGGCGGTGAAGGAAAACATCGTGAGTAAACCTGCATGTCTGAGAAATAAAAAAAATATTCCGAAGACATGTGCAGTCCGCCAACCCGCATTGGAGCAGTGTGGCGGATTCTTTCAAGCTCCAAAAAACTCTGAAATGAGGGGGTTTTGGAGCCTTTGGAGGCTGATGAGGCCTGTGCTCAGTAGTGGGACATTTAAAGGCTGAAACTTTACTTTTTTACTTTAAAGTCACTACTTTAAAGTAAAAAGTAAAGTAATTAAAGCCCATTATTAACCCATGAACATTAGCTTTTTCATCTTAATCACCATCCTCATCCAAGCCCTATAAAAAATGAGAGGAGGCCCGTGATCAGCAATGGAACATTTTTAGGCTGTTGTATTTACCACTGTAGCTCAGGGGTCGGGTGCTCCACTTAATTTCATAGAACGCGAGTGACCTGAGTTCAATTGCAGTTGCCGGCACCTCTAAAATAGTTTTACAATTTTAATTTCTAATTTACTACGTGCTTAGCGGTGAAGGAAAACATCGTGAGGAAACCTGCATGTCTGAGGAATAAAAACATTTTGTAGACATGTGAGCTAACTCTTCTCGGCTCCAAAATCCTCTCAGAAATGAGAGGAGGCATGTGCTCAGTGGTGGAACACGTATAGACTTTACTTTTTTTTGCAAAACATCCACAAACAAACTTTCTTATAATAGTGCCAATGACATAAACAGGATCGTCTTAGGCCATGCACGCCTCTAACGAAACCGCCGTAGTAAAGAGGTAGGTGCTATTCTACTCTGCCATACACCTATCGTTAATAGAATCAGGCGTTACTTTGCGGAAATCCATTATAATGAAGAAAAGTAAGTTACTTTGCTAAGATCCGCATGCAAAAAATGCATGCGGATCTTAGCAAAGTAACTTACTTTTCTTCATACACCTATCGGATACACATAATTTTTTTGAATTCATTAATTAAAATAATAAATACATAGGTACAAGGTTTTCGCATTTCGGGGACCCAACAAGCCGGTTCGGGTATATACTGAGCTGGCCATACAGCTGTTCATTCAACTAAACTCTGTGAACTAAACAACAGCTGTATGAATATGTAAGCATCAATGTTCGATGCATATATAAAACACATCATTGCTTTTTACGTACATATACTATTACGCCGCATTGAAATTTATGCAAACTGAATTTTTGCTTTTTTCCATTATGTTTTCGTTCTATCGCTCTTCAGATGCACATCAGCCGATTCGTTGAATCAAGAGTATGGTTTAGAAGGTACACGAGATTAGCAACAACCGTGCTATTCTAAGGGAGACGATCCGTTTCCCTTACTCGAGTTCCAGCCTGTCGATTACAAGTCCCCATAATTTGGAAGAGGCGTTTTACCTGTAGTGGACACAATTTTATATTTTGCACTGGATGTTAAATAAAATTCTAATACATAAATTATATTTATTTAAAATCTATCTCATAACTGGAAAAAAGTATATTCCAATAAGTAAACAATAAAAACTTTAATGAAGTTGTTCATATTATTAACACAGATATTTAAATGGTGCCTTAAGTTTTTTACTATATTATAAACGTAGCTTTTCTTCATCTTAAATTTTTAGTCACAAAATCATCAGCCATGCTTATATTAAAAAAAGGTAAACTAGTTAGTACTAGAAGGTTAAGAATACATTTGTGAATAAAAAAAAATCAACAAGTTTCGATTGTTCCAATATTCATTTTGAAAGATTTATTACATATATATAATGTAATATTTGTATAGAAGAAGAACTGTGAAAAGAAAACTATGACCAAAGTAAATGGAAATTTATGTAAAGCAAATGTTAAGTACCTCTATTTTAAAAACATAGGTTCTGAAACTAAAATATTATAGGTAAAAAAGAAAATTTAATAAATAAATTGGAACATGGTACAATCTTTACTACGCATAAATCTACTTATTCTTGGACAGAGTTCGTTGTTTTTCTGCGTGCTGGACGAGCTGCTTGTCGGTGGCGAGTCCTTTCCTAGCTCTCACCGAGTCCATGTAAGCCTTAGCCCTGTTCACGCCGTCCCATTTCTCGCCCCAATGGAGGTACTCCTCCTCGGTACGTGGTTGCCAGAATGGATCGATGTCTATCACCTGATGAAAGTAATTAATATATTTGCAGACATTTATATCCATATGTTTTTGAAATCGAATTGAATGATTTAATTATAGTAAAGGAGAGAAAGTTAATTTGCTAAGATTTGCATACAAAATGTAAAATGGTGTGTATTACCTAGTTTTGAAGAGCACCGCCCACCCTCCCTCAACAGCGTGCACAAGAAAACCAATACCGCCACCGGGAGCCGCCACCAGATGCCCTCCACCCCTAGAACCTTTCTCTCCTATACTACAATGGATTTCCGCAAAGTAACGCCTGATTCTATTATTGATTTAATTATGTTTACATGGTAGTTCAGGAGCCGGTCATTCGTCTTTAATTTCATAAAGTTCGTTTCCCGGTGCCTCTAATATTGTTCTGTAATTTTGCTGCGCCCGTCATCCTGAGACATCAGTTCTTAAGTCTCAAATGCCCAGTGATTACGCTAGCTCACAGTGCCCTTCAAACCGAAACACAGTAATGCTTGCACACTACTGCTTCACGGCAGAATAACTGGCCCTGGGGTGGTACCTACCTAGACGGATTCCTGCATAGGAATCCTACCACCAGTAAGTTCTCCACCGCAAGAACCTTTCAAACACAATAAGATACTTTATACACATTGGCCTACCCTATAAACATTCCACTGTTGGGCACAGGCCTCCTATTTATTGAAAGAAATACTTAAGTTTCCATCGGCTAGGGCCTGCAACTCATAGGTATAATGTTTCACCTTAATGTTTCATCATTTACGCACGTCCGTGTACTTATGTAAATATGGTGTCGTATTTTTTTCTCACCTCCCAATGGCTGAACATGAGTTGCGGCGCCGCAAGGCCTGAGGTATGCGTTCGTAGTTCTAGTGCGAATTTGAAGCTCTCGGCGACCGGCAAGAGCGCGTGAACGCGGAACGACGATGAGCCGCTTTGCAAGTCGCTGCCTACCACACGACCACCCCGTCGACCTAAAGCTGCGTACAACCTACCTGTAAACACAATTGCAAGAAATTAGATAAACCGATTTTTAACCCTGTGAGTTTTGTGTTTAAGGGTTTTTAACTGTTGCGGTAATCAAACTTAGTGACATTAATGTTAGTAATGTTAGTAACAGTACAGTACAGTACAGTACCAGTATATATTTTTGCGAATCAACCTCTCCGCATAAGCCTTTTAGCAAAGCCTTGTGTCGTGTTTAATGAATATTCATTTTTGTTTCGGAATTACCATCCCAGTCTTTAATATATACAATATGTAGGTCTTTAATATATACAATCTGTTTGCGAAATCAAGTAGTAGTAAAAGAATTACTAAAATTGCAGCTATCATTTTCAGTGGTGCCGTTACTAGAGATCGAACTATCGAAAAAATCTGTCATCCATTCATCTCATGATGATGGTCTTCTCCTGGAGGATTTTCGACTACGGCTACAACCACCAAATACCGTCGGAAGTTATTAACTGCTCAGGAGATATTATAGTGCCACAAGTAGTGCGGTGCGGTAGTCAAGTACTCTAACCACTAGGTAACGCGTAAGGTAAGCCCATAGGTAGCAGTCGACTGTGAGATAGTGAAACCTCGACTTCCGACAGCTATAGAATATACGGACCGGTGATGGGCTGCGTCTTAAGTTACAATGAGTTTGGCACTCCGTTCACCCTGCCAATCCGCCTGCTACGCGTGGTTATTTCGGTAAATCATTCCTTCTTGAGAGAAGCCTATGTCCAGCAGTGGACCACAGTGCTAATGATGTTGAAGCAGAATAATTATGGTTGCACCAGGAACTGTGAAACTGCGTATGAATCTTCTTAAAATCTATTCTTATTAAAGACAGGTGAAAACAAGAGCATCCAAACATATGAACTCCCGTTGCCAACCCGCTGGCCAAGCGTGGCAACTGTGGCAAATTCCACTGCTTGATACAGGCCTCCTTTGGCTTTGAATAGTCAGTCAAGCACGTTTTTCCAACTTGGCGAACTTCACATGCCGTCGAAATATTTTTATTACTCTGATATGCAGACTCACGATGTTTTCGATTATTGAGTGAAAATAATCGAAGGCCCAGATCACTTCGAACTCGATTGTTCATCAAAGGTCAACAGTGACCACTTACCATCAGGCGAGCTGTGTGCGTGTTTGGCAGACACTTTTAAATACAAAAAATCTGTATATTATAGACACATAACGCGATGACAAAGTATTCAAGTAAGCGATAGATTTCGGCGGGATGAATTCATCGATACATTAGGCTTAGTGAAGATTGCAGCCGGTGTCGTCGACTCCTTACCGCGGATGTGGAAAAAACTGAACAGCCTAAAAAGTTCGCCCCACGCGATCGTTTGACAAAATATTTTGTGATCAGTCGCGTGGAAAAATTCCTGCTCTGTTAAAAGATTCGCTGTGGCCATTTTGAGATTAAAGGAGAGCTTCCGGTCACGGCCGTGTGCATCCGGTTTAATTGGTTGCGGCGCACGAGATGCCCACTAAGCTTGAACGTGTTTTTATGTTCCATGAAAATAGCCAACAAGTTTTTGGTGAAGAGCGGTGCATGAACATGCCGTTGTATACAACGAGTTTATTGTCTTTAAAGATACTGTCGGGAATTTGGTCACCTCCATCAATCCGGATTCTGTTAAAAGTTGTTTCTAATATCCGTTTAAAGCTTGTGTCTCAACCTCACAACTAGCACCATTTCTAAAGTAATAGAAAGAACGAAAATACTCTTAAACAGTTAAAAAAAAACTTTGCCCTGTCCGAGGATTTTTCCTTTGTCGTGGGCGCGTTTTACAGACAATTCCACATGCCGAAATATTAAGACTTGAGAAACTTAGCCATACAAATGTGTGTATGATATAGATGCTTCCAGATAGTGAACTGTAACAGATAGCTCAGTTACTACGATAACGTTTATTATATTTATTCGCTTTTTTTAATCATTCTATAAAGGCGTATGATTTTCTTGGAAATATTTTTCGTGTAGGCGAAAGGCAACAATGCTCAGATCAAAATTACTAAAGGAAATTATTCATAGTATTGTCGTTTGAAATCTAAGTGGGTCTAAATGGCTAGCAAACATACTAAGTATGGTATTAATATTTAAGGCAAGAACACTTGTAGAACTTAGGGTCTGGTAAGAGGCAATTCCTACGAACAATACTATATTAGGCAAAGGTTTTAAGTCTGATTTATCTATTAATAATTATAAATTTAATATTTTCTTGTATAAAATTCGTTAGTAGAGGGTTGTAACGATCGGTTAAGAAAAAAATAATTAATGCACACATACTTTTGAACGAAAATGTTTTTCTCAAAGACGCTACGGTGCGCGAGGGATTGCGGTTAGGTGTAGTGTTATCATTATTTACCGAACGAAACCACAGGAAATGGGCTCCTCTCGCCCGATTCGAATTGCACGCAGTCTTCACTCACGTTGATGTCGCATTGCGCGTCCGTTTAACGAAACGTCTTGACACGGAAATTGTAGACAATTATTAAGCATCGGTTACATGTTTTCGAGTCGAACCAAAGAAATCTTTATCTCAGGCACTCATTTATATAAATGGTAAAAAAACGTAATGGTAACCATTTTATGCAGATCAATCATATGATGAGTAACAACTTTATTTAATTAAATGTACATATCATCATCAGCAAACCAGCAACACGTCAGTCATATAACCCCTAATGATAAAAACCTATCGTTTAGTTTTTTGTGTAACCTTACCTAGTAAACGTGCGTATTGGAGAGCTTTTTTAAAGTTGATCTAAATACACCAATACTAAATATATACGTACACCAATTCCTTAAAATTCAACTAAATTGTTACTTTCCCTATATTTTCTAATCACCTTCGTCTGGACATTTACCTCTGTCAATTCGCAGCTCTCCATATGTCAATGTTCTTGTCTAATTGTTTAACAAGTCAACTTCTAATTAACTTGTGTATTCTTTAATTATAAAATATATTTAACATAAGTACTTTCCAGGACATTATATTATTTTCTATTATAAAATATACGAATATGTGATTGTAGGCAAACGTTTATGGAGCTGAGAATGACGGAACTTACTCAGAAACAGCACAACCTTAACCAATAACGTCAAGTAATGTTTAATTCAGTTTCAACAAGATGTTTTATAGTAATTATTAAATACTTTGGAGGACAGAGTTTTCATTGCGTCAATAGGTAATTAACTCTTGATTATAAACATAAATGCTATGAGTGCTGCTCTACGGAAACACTGCTTCAATCGTAACTGTTTTCCATCAATAAAATTTTAATCCAATTGTCGTTTTCCAGCGTCTTCTAAGCTTATGTTGATGGCCTTAGAACTTAACGTCGCTTATATTATCAGCCATGTTTAGATCTTAACGTCGCTTATATTATCAGCTATGACTAGATTTTAAAGTCCCTTATATTATCAGCTTGATCAATATTGGATAACGAAATTGTGAAAGTAAACAAAACAATAAAGATAGAGGCAGCATAGAGGTCGTAGATACAATCTTTTCGATATATCTGTACCGTAAAATGCTCGAACATCCTGTAACATCTTGGTGGAAGGACGTAGAAATCCGTCTAGGAAGGTACCACGGCATACTTATTCTGTCGTGAAGTAGTGGAGTGGAAGCGCTACTGTGTTTCGGTTTTAAGGGTTTACTGGGCATATGGGACTTAAGAACTGATGTTTCAGGATGATGAGCGCAGTGCGGTGCCACACAGGTATCTCTAGGGTGACACGTATGGGCAGGTTATGGGCAGACGTACCATTTACCATCAGGTGAACGATTTACTCGTCTCGTCATTTACTTTACTAAAAAATATTGACCAACAATATTAAAAAAATAAGGAATATATATGTCAATAAACGTATAACGTACGTTGCACCGTTGTGCCCAATATATCCATCCGTTAATAACGGAGATTTTAGCTTCCGAGGACATCCTGCTATCCGAAGCGCACCGACAGGCTTGCTTGAAACTATATCAGTGGCATTCTTAATAAGCCTCGCTGCAACCGCCGTGTTCACACTTCAAACTACGTTTTAATATCTGTTAATTATGTTGCAGTAGTTTATAGACACTTCTATTAATACTTATGTATATCACTATAAAGCATATATCGACGATGTATATGCAAAATATACTCAATTTAAATACAAATACGGGCTGCGTAAAATGATAATCATAAAGCTAAATGTAATGAAGTCGAGAATTTTGCGCAGCAGAGTTCAGAGTAACGGCTCTGTTACAGGAGGCCAAGACTTATTTCGAGTCACTGCGACATCGTAGTTAAACTAACTGTTGTAATGATGATGATGGTAGCCTCCTGGCCGCATTCGGCCACGGAGACGTACATATAGGTACGAGTACTATCGGAAGCTATGAAGGGAAAAAAGGTGTAGGCTGTACGTACTGTACGTACATACTCTCTCACTCGTCCACTAACGTGTATTTGCACTACGTGGTTCCGACTGGGATTTCAATCCAGGATCCGCGGTGCAGTAGTCAGGTACTCTGAGGATTACTCATTGACAGTAATTCCTGTTTCAGTTATCGATTCACATTAATCTCCAAACGTATTGCAGCACAATCATCCTGCTTTACGCTGCTATTCTGTAATCATGAATTTTGACTCTATTGAGTCAGTAACATCAGCCAGATCGTTCCGTGTCTCTGACACTGCATGGTACGCTTTCCTCGATGTTATCGTATTAGGTAACGCTATATATTATATGTAACCAACTGGTAGTATTAGCTCTTATTATTACGGCACTATAACATATCCTGCGCCATTGATGACTTCTGGGTATTAACCGGAAGTTGTCGCCGTGCTCTTCAGAACTATTATAATTATTACTCGATCGTATATTTTATGATTTAGTTTTGTTTATTTTGAGCTTTATTCTCTAAACTAGCTGTGCCTCGTGTAAAATAAGCAGGCCACCTGAGTGCGTCGTTTGGCGTGGTACCTCGCTGACTTGCGCATAGTAAGGCATAGTGCGGCGTTCCTCGGTGATGTTCGGTTCGCAGCGCTTCTTAATGTCACTGTATGAAGTTCTATAGCCCAGAAATTTTCTAAATAAACAGGTTAACTAATGTAAAAATATTTTTTTCAAATCATATTAGTATTTCCTGTGATTAACGCGTTCAAAAATACAAACTCTCCATAAATATGTAAGAAAGATTGATTGATTAATGAAAATTAATTTATTAAGTAATATTAATGTACATAATTTAAGCAGACAGTAGCAGTCGTATATAAGATTGTCTCTTGTTATCCACGGTCGGCACCACTTAAATTTTTATTTATAATTATAAGTGCGCCGTATGGTAGCGGCTTAAGAGAATCTACCACCCATGCCATCCCGTGGGTGTCGTAAAAGTCGGCAGAAGGAAAACAAAAATCAGGAGATGGGCACCAGCATCACCAGGACAATCTGAATGGCATTCTATGGGGGTGGTCTATGTTCAGCAGTGGACTAGTGATAGGCTGAAATGATGATGATGATGAATTATAAGTGTTAATTTCCCACTTACTCGGCGGTGAAGGAAGACATCATAACGAAACCAGCATGTCTAAGATATATAAAATATTTCAAAAAAATGTGAAGTCTGCCAATGAATCAGCGGTGGGAGAATTACAGGCTGTTACTTCACTTTTATTATAAAAAAGAATGTATATTACATATCTCTTAATTCAATTACAAATTCTACAGTTTACTAACCTTTGGAGATTCTAAAAAAACTGTAAGATGTCAAAGCAATCGTGACTAGAATAAACAAAATTACACAAAATAGTTGACGTATGCTATATACGCGTATATTATGAACACGATGCAAATAGGGTGCTAAACGTGATTTACAACGTTCCCACGTTGCTCTGAAGCACTCCGTACGCGTTTCGTGTCACAAAATGCCGTGCCAATGACCATAGTTCCGCGATCGCTGTGTGAATTATGAGCTTGATCGCATATTTTTTTAAACACGTATTTTAATTGATATACTTATTTTTTAGTGCAGTCGATTGTGAGCAGTTTTTTTTATAGAAGGGAATAGGCTCTTTCCATGAAGGTCTCTAAGTCTTATCAGTCCGTAAAGCCGAAACTTGCTCCCGCAGTTTTACAAAGTAATCGTGCGTAGTAGAAAATTTCTGGAAAAGCGCACAGTAGTGGAATGCCAACCGTTAAATTGATGTGGATGGAATTTTGTGCTGTGCCGCGATGTATGATGGGGAAACTCAGCGGCTGGAATTACTCCCCATGGTAAACACGATAAAAAATGCAAAGAGACTTAACGTCTCTTCGCAAGGTCAGTAGATCAAGCTGATCGGAAAGAACTTGGTCATCGACGATTCGAGCCGCTCTTCGCTGAATGCGGTCAAATGGAAGAAGTTGGCGCTGAGGTGCCCCCGCCCAGAGATGAGGAAAGTACTCAATGTGTGGCCGAACTTGTGCGTTGTAAAGTTGCAAGGGGTGGACCGGCATGAAATACTGTCTCGCTTTACTGAGCATGCCGAGCTTTTAGAGGCAAATTTTAGGCTCTGTGCGCACCACTTTTAGACATTAGTTCTTAATACCTCATATGTCCAGTGATTACACTAGTTCTCAGTGCCCTTCAGACCGAAACACAGTATTGTTTGCAAACTATTGCTTCACGGCAGAATAGCTGGGTCTGGGGTGCTACCTACCTAGATGGATTTCCGCATAGGCACCATTTACATTTCATTCTAAAAAAAAAGCGATGATATGTTCTCAGCGATAAATTCAATATTATTGTTATCTCGTGACAAGTAAAATATTTGGTTCAATAATCCAGAGGAACGTATATACTTTAGAAGATAACTTCAGTAGCTAGGCCATCGGTAATAATATAAAAATACATAGTAACAAAAAAATACGTAAGTTTCACGAGTATTAGACAAGGCGATTACAGTGAATTCATTGTGCGAAGTGTAAAGTATGTTTACTGTTGAGATATTTTTAATAGAAAAAATAGCACTCTTAATAAGTATTCGAGGGTCTCGTGAAAAATATGTAACTAAAAAAATCAATCCTTCATTACATTATGCATTGATACATTGAATAACAATATTATTAACTAGTAAAGACAAAAAAAGTAAAATAAAAAAGCTCATAGACGTCGTAATGCCGGGCACAGGCCTCCCCTTATTTATAACATAGTGCTAGACACTACGGCTTAAGAGAATCTACCATCCCATCTCATCCCGTGGGTGTCGTAGAAGTCGACAGAGGGAAAATAAAAACCAGGAGATGGGCAACAGCATCTTCCTAGAACATCTGAATAAACAAACCGCGGTTGCCAATCCGCCTGCCAAGCGTGGCAACCATGGCAATATCCCCCCAAAATGAGAGCTACTAACTTTTGTAGCAATCTATGGGGGAGGCCTATGTTCAACAGTGGACTAGTGATAAGCTGATACGACGACGACGACGACAGTCGAGGAAGTATGTCTTCCGTGTAGGTTATCCGACTTGCAGAAGTCTCAGAGTTGAGGAGTTCATTGATCTTTAACTTTATAATAATAGATCAACAATCCAGGTTCCAACTTAACTGCGCGTACCACAAAAATTGTTCAGTGCAATATTAAGTGTTCATCATATCACGTGTTCGGCGATGAAAGGACCAAATCGTGAGGAAATCTTTAAGTGTAGATTTAATATTTACTGTTGTACTTTATGCTTGCATTGATATCTACTTAAAAGGCTTCTTATAGAAATATAAACAGTTGACTTCCAGTAAAACGACAGATGATTGCGGCAATAATCGTTGGTCCATTTCCCGCATCCGTGTGATAACAGCTCTGCGCCGCATCCGTCCGCTAGCATAGAAAAACGAAATGGTAACCGCAAGACGTGACAGCAATGCGCTTAATAACGGGAACCTTAGTGAGGAAGTTAATGAAAGTTAAAAAAAAGTCAAGACGTTATAACAGAAAAAAAATTAAAAAATAAAATACACCTAGAAACGAACAATGGATATATAAACATAATTTGCAGTGCAGATTACGTGTGCCATGACGTAATAAATAACACTCATTTAGAATACATTTACAACATGTAATACAAATATTGAAAACATAATAATTATAGATATCGCATTAAAGGAAACGTTGAAGCTATGAGGAAAAAATTACGTTTTCTTTTAAGTTACATAGCGACATTTTTATTTACGGTAGAAACATTTTTAAATAATTTGTTAATGTCTAATAAATAAGCAAATAAGCTGCCGCAAATAATTTTTTGAAATATCAAGATGAATATCGAAGAAGTAACAATTAGAGATTATCATAAACACACATTGACCGCGCGTATAATTGCATCTTCATTCATTCATTCATCACATCCTATCACAAGTCCACTGCTGAACAAAGGCCTTCCCCATAGATTGCAACAAAAGTTTGAAGCTCTCATTTTGGGGGGATTTTGCCACATTTGCCACGATTGGCAGGCGGGTTGGCGACCGCAGTTTATTTATTCAGATGTTCCAGGAAGATGCTGCTGCCCATCTCCTGGTTTTCATTTTCGTTCTGTCGACTTTTACGACACCCAGGGGATGAGATGGGGTGGAAGATTCTCTTAAGCCGCTATCACACGGCGTTTAGAATAATGAAAAACCATTTCTAACATTTTTAGCGGTAAATAATCAATTAATTTCGATTTATCGAAGTGAATAGATTTACCGTAGCATTTTAATCACGATACAAACCCGTCCTTGGAACTTAGTTCCATGTTTTTAAATAAATAAGAAATAATAAAATATAGTCAAGCCAATAGCGCCCTTTTTTAATTATAAAACAGTTTCAATAATTCGCGGCGTATAAAAAGTGTTACGTTTTTCGATTGCGTAATAATTTTACACTTCACAAGGTGAACCAGCATTTCGTTTACGCAGCGAATTATGTCGCCATATCGTATGGTGTTATTTTATAAAGTCACTAATGGTGACATCATATTGAAAGCCTTTAAATATGTATTTTAAACAGCAAAAGTCTCTTGTTCGTTTAGCCATTAAGATTGGAATCAATTAATAGGGCAATATTTTATATGAAAAGTTAATCGTTTCCAGTTTATTCTGGTCCGATGTTAAGATTATTATAAGTTGTACTCCGTTCGCCCTCCGGTTTTAAAATATACAACTTGCATTCAATTTAATATGCTCGTCGTGACACGAATGGTACATCGTCCGACGGACCAGGAGAGATTCGTGAAAGGCGTGAGGTAAAACCATTAGAACTGATTGAAATACGAAAGGTTTTGTGCCTGGAAAGGAATATTTGGTCGATAGTAATTTTGAATTTTAAATACTCGGTATTAAAGGGTTAAAGATTCTTATAAACGGATTACAAATGTACTTAAGAAAACCGTTTCAAGATCTGTTCAAAATGTAATACTCGTAGTAATATAATTTTAACATTAAGGTCAAAATTAATATCAGAGTTTCTCCTGTATCGTGAGTGCGTTTGATACATACGAGTACATTGCACATAAGTGGTTCTTCCTCCCTCGAGTCGACCCATCGATGTCATCATCGTCATCATTTTAGCCTATCACTAGTCCACTGCTGTACATCTGGCCTCCCCCATAGATTAGCACGAAACACTTGGGTTCGTAGCTCTCATTTTGGGGGGCCTATGTACGTATGTATGTATGGGAGATTTTGCCATAGTGGAACTGCGGTTGCCACCCCATTAATGTGCTACAGTCAATAAGCGTGGTTCTCTACCACATAAAAATATATAATGGTCACTTGGACTGCGGCGTGGTCGAAATATAATAATGCTGGAGAGTTTATATGTTTCAACGTGCTAATCTCAGTATGCCGATATATCCTCTTACCTTTACCGAAGTGAAGGTATTGTACGGACAGCCTTTATTCGTGCAGAATTAACACCGTAATATGCAATGCTGTCACGATACGTGTTCGTGGGAACGCAATGGGGGTAAGTATTTTTTGACTTATACCAAAATGGCGGCGACGTGGTTCGCCACCCGTTACGTCTCGTTTCCTGCGAGCGCGAAGTGGGCTACGTAAGTGATCTCTCCCCACCCCCATCACACGGGAAAAAGGCGTGACTATATGTATGTATATGCTAATCTCAGTAAATACTTAATCGATTTGTTTTTTTTACTGCACCCGTTAATTGTGGAAGGTTCTAGGCTATAAAAGTCCAAGCTACGGCCTTAAGAAACCGCACACATAACCGAGAAGTGCCGAACTTTGAATGCTCGGGTCAGCGAGGTACCATCCCGTGGATCGATTGAACGGGGCAAGGCTAATCCGTCATAAAGTTATCATGTTTCCTATCATACAGAATCAGTTGTGCAAAAATTGCATTATTCTGCACGTCCCACACTGCGTAAATTGATCGTTAATAACACGACAGAAAAGGGGTCAATGACATACAGTTTCAAACACTGTAAAAGGATAACTTACGCATGGATCACAATTTTTAACAAGTTTTTATTTAACTTGCAACGTTTGTCTATCCGGTTCAAAACCTGTACTGAAATTTGATCCAATGTTCTTTTATCATGCTAAGTTGCGATTATGCAAATTATTATATTTGAAGATAAGTACTTGCAAATTTATTCGGGAGACTATTAGACTCTAGAGACTATTCTACGTAGACCAAAGGTGCCATTACATGATAAGAAACGTAATAATCGTTATATCACTCTTGAGATAGGTATAGTTAGTGTTGCCAGGTCCAGTGTGTCAAATTTCGGGACAGAAGGAAAATTTTAGGAATTTTGTTTTCAAATCGGGACTGCTACAAAGGTGTAGCGACATCTATGTCGCCACATGAGAAGCTCAAGAAATATTCGCATACGTCCATAATCGCGCTATGAAAGTTCTCTGAGGTGCACACTATATATACAACATCTAATATATTACTAGTTGGAGGAGACGTCCTCCCTAGATCAGACCATTCGATCTGGCGGGTAGCTACCCTTTTCCTTGGCAATATCATTCGCCAAAATGGTGACCCCGGTACGAACATACGCAGCCAGCTTCTCCGAACCACAGCAATAACGTCATCGGCAGCCATCACAGTCACAGCACCAGACTACTGTCGGCACAACGCGTGCTTCCTAGTCTCTCAGCCACTGAGCATCAACGGCGGCCTCTTCTCCTCAGGCTGACTCCTGCGGCATCAACACTTGTCTCCATATGTCTCGACGCACTGAAGACCTGGACACAGGTTCACCGCAACGCCAGACTGCACCTCATCGCCTGACGTCTCAAGTTCTCCACGCTAAAACTACGACTTCCAGTCTCAGAAGGGGAGTGATGTAGCGACATCTATGTCGCCACATGAGAAGCTCAAGAAATATTCGCATACGTCCATAATCGCGCTATGAAAGTTTTCTGAGGTGCACACTATATATACAACATCTAATATATTACTAGTTGGAGGAGACGTCCTCCCCAGATCAGACCATTCGATCTGACGGGTAGCTACCCTTTTCCTTGGCAATATCATTCGCCAAAAAGGTTACAAAAAGCAGATTTTTGTGAATGATCATTTATTTTGAACGGACGGTCAACGGTTTTTTAATTGGTTAGTACAGGAAACTAAACAAATAAAAGTTAAACAAACTAGATAAATTTAGAGGTTAGTGAAAATTCGGTAGATTTGGCGTCCTGATTAAGGGTGAATCGGGACTTGTCACCAAACCTCTGAAAATCGGAACACCTTGCAACACTAGGTAGATTACTGAATAATTTTCTTGAAATAGTTCCATATTATTTGTTAACACATGTTATTTTAAATAGCCGTAGGACGTAGGATAGCAACGAAGGAGTAGGTCGAATAATGCGCTTAAAATTACAAGTTACAAATAGTAGTCCCGAGGAGAAAATGCGAGTTGTTAGCGAACTATGACATTTAATTTGTACGGTGATCCTAATTTTAGTAAAATAATCGTTGTGGAAAATCTCAAAATAAGTATGGCTAATAAGGGCGTGGGCTTAAATTGAGATTGCTGCACGTGTAGGATTACTACTATGACTTGCGACTTGGATAATTTTCTGTGACATCATACGTATATAATATATGTCTTTGTCACAAGAAGACCGACTGTAGCAATATTTTTAGGTTTGTAGTATAGCGACAATGCTGCAGTCAGTAATACTGTTCTTTCAATTTATTGTTAAAAATTACATTAACACCGAAAGGGAAAAAAGGTCTCTTAAATTATTTATAAGCCCTCCTTTTTCTATTTTAAGAGTGAATGTATTTTTATACAGAATAAATAGATCGTTACTAAATTTTTTTTTAAATATAGCAAAATATTAAATAAAACAAGGACACCAAAACTTCATTAAAGCCAATATTTCAACCTATAAGTGAATGTTTACAGCGTAAGTTTTGAATATGTTCTTATTAAAATTAATAATAATTCATCAAGTAGGTTAATCAACAATGTTCAACATTTTACCTTCATCCTATCCCATTTACTCAATTGAATACGACAAAATTTCCTTCCAACTCGAGGATTCTTACACGTGGATACAATTTCGACGAGCTTTACAGACGGTATAATGAGATAGACCTTTGACGTTAAAAATAAAAATGTTATATGCTGTATACAGATTTAATAAACAAAAAAAAATATATGTTATTAGTCTGTCATGTAATATTGTAACTTACACCAACTTTGTTTGCAAAGTCGGTAATTAAAAGTTTCATATTTTTATCACGTGCACGGCGGGGAAGGACAACATGGTGAGGAATCCGGTAAGTCTCCGAAATAATATACCGAGGTCATACGAAGGCCATTAACCCACATTCGAGCAGTGTGGCGGATTGTTGCACAATCCTAAACCCTCTAAAAAAATTGACGGGATCTGAGCTCAATGTTCTGCTCATTCATAGGCTTTTACCTTACTTGCCTCCCTTATCTTAAGTACATTAAGTAGCTATGTGTATCCATTGAAGGACGAAATTCTTAACCGGATATCTCACTTCCACGTAAAGAACAAAGTCTCGTTTAACACAGGGAAATAAATGCAGTGGAATAACAATAGCGTTCGAGTACGCGTGCCCATCTTTTTGTCCCTTCTCTCAAAAGGAAGCAGAAAAAATGCTGACCACTCGAGTTTTAAGTGCTCCGTAACTCGCATTGTTTTGAGACACAATAAAGACACTGTACTCGTCTGAAGGGGATGATACTTTCTTATCACTTTAAAATTCCGTATTAAATTTCTGTATCACTTTCCAAGAATATTCTATGCACGTTAGTAAAATCTTTTTCGTTAATAAGGAAAAGGAATACAATCATATATAATATTATTTACCATGGTCACCGGCTTTGACACCGTGTACTGCTGAGAGTAGATCATTCACAAGTGGGATCATTACGCAGACGGAGTAGCCATTGCAGTACCAGACGCCTAATCTAGATGTGACACTTGTGCCTTTATGGGGTCTTTAAGCAGGTCTTAGGGCAGGGACATCGAATTGCTTCATTAAAATTTAAAATGCGACATTTATGCTGTTTCGAGCAAGATTTTTTGTAAAATATACAATTTTTATAAGTTGGTACTATAATACTTGTTTAAAATGAAAAGCATTGTCTTACGACGTGGTTAATTCCGAGTCCAAATTCGCGCGACCTCGCGTAGATGACGTGTTGTACTTGTATCACAAATCTTTCACTTTCGAATGTTTTTGTCGATATTAAAATGCATATATCATATTACACATTATCGTATTTTACGAGTACAATGGTGATTACTGTATCTGTGACAGAAACGTGACACTTCCATTAGCAGTGCCTACTACAGTAAGGTAAAGGATATGTGTACCTACTATGTAATATATTGTATGTATTGGTGATTTTATTGTATTGAGCGTGGTGGCTTTTACAGTTTTTTTATGGTAAAAGGATGATTAAGGAGTCAACGTGTACTTTATGGTAAATTGTGACTGTGGTTCATACAGTATCAAGCAGGTGGCGAGCCGATCAAGTTGTTGACCTGATGGTAAGTGCAACGCCTAACTATAACAGTTGGTGTTAGTTGCTGCGCCGCACAGAACTTGGAGTTGGAATGTTTCACAGTGCGCTTGCCACTGTGGGACATGGGTTCTCAAGTCACATATGCCTTGTAATTACTACTAGGTTCAATACCCCTTCGAACCTGAATTTACTGGTGGTAGGATTCCTATGCAAGAATCCGTCTAGGTAGGTACCATCGCAGGGTCGGTTATTCCGCCGTGAAGCAGTAGTGTGCAAATATAGCTGTGTTTCGATTTGAAGGGTACCGATAGCTAGTGTAATTACTGGGCATATGACACTAAAGAACTGATATCTCAGGGGGAAGTGTTGTGACACACATAAATGGTCTGGATGACATAGAATTTGTGATGGGCAGACGTTGCACTTACTAACAGGTGTAGGTTATGCTTGTCTCGTTACTTTCTTCTATAGAAAAGATACTGTGGTATTTGCACATCACTGTTTGGCGCAGTCTAACTTCCGGTCCTAAGGTTGATACCTTCATCCCATTACCAGTAAGATGTTATACATTGACAACGTGCAAATTTTCACATAAAAAGTTAAACTTAAAAAGGTAAGAACGAACGATAATTTACTATAGCGAAGTTAAATGCATGAGTTGGTGCAAAGGAAGGCATAGCTATGTACATTTTCCGATAAACATAACTCGATACGAAACAACACATACATAAACGCCACGATCCAAAGGTATGTATCTATAGTAAGATAGCGACTGTCCATTCATTCATAAGAAGCGGTTCATTCATGCGGGCGCGAGGACGGTGAATGGGAGCGAAAGAGACGGAGAATATCTAAGGTCGCGTTACAATAGGAACTCTTTGAATTCACATGAATGGGACTTTGAAATCCTATTCTACGAAATGTTGAACGACATTGTTTTGTTTTAAAACAATTGACTACAAGGAGTTGCGGGTATATTGTTAAATGATTTAGGCTACTTGTTGTTTTACTATATTTTGCATAGGAGGTAGTAAGTAAAGTAAAGCCTATCAAATGTCCTACTCCTGGGCATAACCCTCTTTATTTTTGAGAGGGTTTTAGAGTCTGTCTATATTTTTAGTCTTAGACATGCAAGTTTCCTCATATCGTTTCAACACACCCAGCTAGATCAGATCATAATTCAAAAATTGCGTATTAATCATAATTTTAGTGGTGCCGGTGATCGAACCCAGATAACTCGCGTACGAGGTATATAGGCCCGGCCCCTGAGCTCAAAGTAAAGTTGCAACCTATAAATATTTAACTGCTGAGCACACGCATTCCTAGAAATGTCTTTTAAAAAACTATAATAAGTTATATTCTAAAAGTTTTTATTGACAATTTGAAATAACAAAATATGGCAAGCGCTGAAAAAAATACGGTTTTGTATCCTATATGTATATCATTATAAATTCCGATTATCAGTAAAAATCAAAATTTATTTTTACAAATATTTCTTACAACGGTGAACATCTTTTGTGCACTTAGCTTTATACCGGAGCAACAAGATTGTGTAAAAAACACCATCGGTAGGAAGTCAACCCGAGCAAAATCGAATAATCTTGATCGTCGTAAAAGTTTTAGTAAATCCGTAATAGATAAAAACGTGCACTACTTAAGTTTCTTCGTTTCATGAGTTCTAAAAATGAATGATTTTATTAATAATGAATAATGTTATATAATTCATAATAAACATAAAATTTCACTTCAGTAATTAAAATTTAGATTTAGTTTTAAAAGAAAATTTAGGTAATTTTTGGTTTTATAATCTTAATTTTCATATAAATTTCTAATTTACTTATTTTATTGTATAACGACGTATACACTTCGCTTAAAAAATCCAGCCATATATATAGATTCCGAATTTCTTGTCCATGTAATAAGTAAGAAAAATAAAAATGTACGCGAACTACGCAAAATTAATTCAAATACAGCCTTCGCAGTATCAAGACATTCGGGTCGACGACAGAGGTGGTTATACCAAGCGCGTAGGCTAAGTCGTACCTGCTTCGGCGCGCCCGTTGCCAGTCCGAGCTTGCCCGAACCGACGACACGTCTCCTCGAACGAGACACTTACACGAGCAACATTCCGATAACCGAACACGAGCAAATTTTGGAACATCACGAGTGTGTGTAAAGGGCAGTGCAACGAAAAAGTGACGTTTGAATCATGCAAGTGGTAGCCACAGTATTATTTGCGATGGTTCTTGGTGGTGTTCGGGGTGTGATTCGGACACCATTGGAAGCATTCAGGCCTTCGGGTGAAATACATCTACGGAGGCCGGACAAATTGCCGCTTTTGCCACACAGAAGAACTGCGACACAAGCGAAAAGTGGACTCAAGATACTGTATCAAATCGGAGTAAGTTGAACCCTAGCGAATCCGTGATTTACGCTACATTTATTATTAAAAGGAATCCATTAGATACCATTGGTAAATTTTTATACGCTTTTGAAATAATACGTGCACAATATACATATGTAAGTGAAAAAACAACTAAGACTTAATAAGTCCTTGCTTCCACTTAAGTAACAGTACCTTAAAAATGTGTAAGGAATAGTTAGCGGAGATCAAAATTAATACCTGGCTATTAATGTGCAAATTTAAATTGAGGTGTTGGCGCCAGCATTAGAAGGATTTCGTCTATTGTTACAATCTTCGCAACACAGTACAAATAGTATAGAAAAAAAATATTTTTTGTAAGTTTAAAGATGTTTAATCATGAATGCGATCAAGAACAGGGCGCGTTTTAAAAAGGGGACATGATATTTGTTAACATGGTGTAGATTTGTGCTTAATCGAATTGTAATATAATACAAACTTTTAATAAGTGGCTGTGAGATTTGGCGTAGTTAACGTTTACATAGAGCAGTGCAGAGACCTAAAATACATTAAGCTAATTTATATAATATGTGTCACAAATACATTAAATTCAAAAAGTTAATGAATTAAGGTCGAATTTCGACCATTCGGCGACCACTAGTATAAATTAATTTGCACCGATCGAAGGACAGTGAGAACCGTAAGCTGTTATTCGAATCCGACTTTCTTTGTAATTAAAATGGGTTTAAAACTTGTTACATATCTGTGTCATCAGATTTATTTCGTTGTTAAGGTCCTTGCGTCCAAGGATTAAAAAAGGTTAACGCTTTTAAATACGGATAAAACATTAAGATATACTCATACATTTATGCGATTGTTATGTAGCGCATTAGTAGAGTGTGAACTCATTAATCAAAATTTATATAAGGGGTATTAAGAAATACAGAGCTTTATTAATTTAATGACACAAGTAACATATTGGGTAAATGGAGAGAGTTTTAAACAATTTCATGTTTGATATCTAGCCTAATAACATCAAATTATAAGTATTCAACAAAATTTATATAACCATAAACGCTAAAATATAATATATGTATGGAATACAAATTATATATAGTAAAGTATATACATAATATAAATAACCACAGAGGTGGTTCTCTTGATTAAGATGATTGTTCCGCCAACTGACCGGGACTCGGGAGATTTCCGTAGCATTTCCCTTAGTCAAACTTTTACGACACCTACGCGACGAAACAAAACACCCACTAGAACTAATCTAATATACAAAACAACAAATATACTTGGCGTAGTTGTAGCACACGCTAATCTTTAATCTCTACGTGATTTCTCAAAGTATCTACATATCATTTTAGTGACGTCACTCTAGTAGAGCCGGGTATTAACTGTGTTAGAAATTAATTCGTTTCGTGTTTCGTTGTCATCAGTCTAACTAGCTCACAGCCTGAATAGTCCACTGCTGGACCTAGGCCTCTCCTCTCAATTTTCCGTAATAGCCAAGCTAGGCTAGATTGGCGATCGCAGTACCAGATGCTTCGCACCTTAGATGCTAATGCACATCAGGAGTGAGTATTTTTGTCTGGCACTTTATTCGATCCCCAGTGTCCTCAGTGCCGGACCTTCTAAAATTGTTCTGCAATTTTAAAAGCTGATTTACCACGTGCTCAGCGGTGAAGGTAGAGGTCTGTTACCAGCAGTGGGATATTTTAGGCTGTTACTTTACTTTTTTTGAGATGGTTATTTCAAAATCTATCGGACACCGTGAAACAAGTAAATCCCTTAGTCGTCTCTTACGTTCTGAAATCACGAGGGCTGTATTTCAATAATAGTCGAAGTCCATAATAGCGCAATAAACACACTTCTTCGGGTCTTGGGTACTTTGATCGGTGATAGAGATACATTATGGACTCTTTCTTTTCTTTATAAAACCTTGCCCAGCACTAAGTTTTCTTCTATATTGTGGGAGAGTTTTACAGAAATAAATAGCTCATGAAAAAATATCCAGATCCGGAACCGGTGGTAGAATTCCTATGCTGTAATCCGTCTTGGCTGTACCACCGCAAGTCTTTTACAGGGCATGTAATTAAACGGCGTATGTGACTTAAGAACTGATGTCTCAGGATGACAAGGACAGTTTGGTGCCACACAGAAATGTTTTAGGTTACACCGCATTTGTTATGGGTAGACGTTGCACTTTCCATCAGGTGAACTATTTGATCGTCGCGTCACTGTCTACCATAAAAAATACAGTTAGTTCCGTGCGGGATACAACCCGCGATCCGTAGCGCGGCAGCCAATCGTTTAGTGCGCCTAATGAGCCTTTTCGATTGTTTATATACTGCTGTAGAGTAATCAAGCACTACACTTACAAGAATATTTAAATAAGAAGGATAGTATATTGGCTGGACAACAGGAAATATTTATGAGAGCCGGTCAGTCCTATCGACCAGGAAGCCGTATTTGACAACGGCGACCTCTTTTAGTGAACAGCCAATTTGTCATTTGCAAATCAACAGCCTTTAATGGTTCTCGAAAGGTCTTTACCGTGTTGGGTTTAATGAGCATCTTAGACGGTGTTGCACGTCACCGGTGTAGATTTTTTTTTTTTTTAAGAAAGTGACCAGACCGGCAAATTGGTCCCATAATAAATACTGTGTCACTGGAAACTCTTCTGTGTGGCACTACACGGGGAACGCTATTCTGAGAAATCAGTTCTTAAGTCTCATACGCCCAACAATTACGCTATCTGAAACACAGTAATGGTTGCACGCACGGTAGAATAACTGGCCCAGCGGAGGAATCCTACCACAGAAGAAGGTATTTTTCTAGATGGATATTCTGCCATCTGTGGTCACAAGATACTTACGGCATCGTCGGGATGAGACAGTATGACGGCATTTATAACACATCCGACCGATTCGACCGACAACTTAGTTTACACAGGGTCTATTATAACGTCGTATATTTTGACGACCGCATGGCCTAGTGGTCAGAGTATCTGACTTCTATGCGGCGGGTCCTGGCTTCGGATCCCAGCTGGAGCCAACAATTGTGCTAAAGCTCAAACTGTTGGTTGTGATTGTCACCGTGTTTCTGTCACGGGATCCTAGCCTACCTCCGATCTTATCGCATCAGTGTTTCATCGCGCGCGGGTAGGTTGGTATGAGTGGTGCCTCTGTGTTTACGCTTACACTTGTGGCACTATAATATCTCCTGCGCAGTTGATAGCTCTTTACAATATTCGGAAGATGTAGCCGTAGTCGAAATCGGCGAGGAGAACATCATTATAACGTGGTAAGGATCCGCACAAACGTATAGACCCGACCCCATGTCCATATTTACTCATATCTAATGTATACGTTAAACATATAGATCGGATTAAGATTCGAATAAAGTATCAGTGACACAGACCAATCGCAATAGCAACACATCCAGACTTTAAAACCAATAATTTATGAGTGGATTCGAACCCGGAATCTGCGGCTAATCAGGCTAATACGCTGATCACTGCACCACGTGGATGCCAATTTACTAGTACCATCGCATTGATAATTTAAATCTACGGAAGTGATGTTTTTTGTCATAGTTTTAAAACAACTATAAGCATATTATTAAACCTAATTTTTATGTCGATTCCCGAAGATTATCGCTCTAACATAGGTCCGCAATTAAATACATACAAAAACAGTTTTAAGAATTTTTCTCTGAGTGTTGGAAAAGAGACTTTGTAACGTAAGCGCAGAAGTGAAATTTGTCAGCTCCTGTGGAAATTATTAAAAACGGTATTACAAAATCTGAGCGGCAAGCGGTTGCGTAGGCGCATGCGTAACACCGGTAGCGGCAGGTGTTCGTTCATTCACTGATTCTTATCTTGACAGCTTCGATGACTTACGGCCGCCACTCGGTCCCGGCCCGTGTGTGCTATTTGGTGTAAAAAAAAAGCTTTTTAAGTCACTTTTTTTAAGCCCATTAGTAACGGTATTCGTTCTTCGGTCGTACGTCTTTTAAAGGAATGTAATTTTATAAGTTGTCTCTTCGACGTTTTTGTTCGTATTTCTTTCAAGAGCGGGTTTAAATCTTGACAGAACGCGTGTCGTTAACGCTAATTTGTGGTCTGATGTGTTTTTAAAACAGCTCGTACGGACGTAAATATTAAGTGTTCATTCTAATTTTTGCATTCTTGAAGGTTCAAATTAACCTACAGGTTGTATAATTAAATAAAGAGTAAGAAAATAAAATAAATAAATTAGAATAGAAACTGAACTGTTACGCTTAGATATATTTTAACATACATATTTTCATGTAATGCTTATGATTTAACCTATAGACTATAAATAATTGCTCAGTGGTGAAAGAAAAGTCGTGAGAAATCCTGAGATTCCGTCACATTTTAAATTTAAATTTATTAAAATTAAATAAATTAAAATACATACATACATAGATCACGACTGTATCCCATAAGGGGTAGTCAGAGACTGGGCACTCACTGCAAAAAAAATGACTGCCACAATAAAACAAAAATTTAAATTAATAAAAAAAAAATTTTTTTAAATGTTATGAGAGGTGTTCGTTGCTGCAGCTGGTCATCAAATAGGTTAAACTCATTTCTCAGAGATGAAGTTACAGCAGTATAATTAAAGAAGTATTAGTAATTATAACTAAAGAAGCTGCTCCAAGCCATAACTTGACGGTTTTATTTCATTGTCTGTCCTAAGGACAAAATATATATTTTTACATGTATGCAAATATTGTTATTTACTTAATTTGTAAGAGATTAGTAGACATAAATTTCCTTTGGAAGCTATGAAGTGAAATAGGTTTTGATAAATGAACTTAAACCCATTGTAATGAGAGAATACGTAAGCTCATAGGCTGTTACCTAAAGAAAAAATAAACGGACAACGAAAATCGACCCACATCGGGTACCGTAGTGAAAATTTTGTTATAAAAATACGATTAAAAGTGTGCAAAAACACAAATTGTTGGTTTTCGGGTCTGGTTGTGCTGTGCATACAGGAGAAATCCTACTGTTGGACTTTTTTATTTTTTTGAAGTATTTTGTTTTGAGGAACATATACTTTATAAAAAACCATTACTAGGTACATAATGCGACATTGCGGAAGACTTATTCTTGTAGCTCGGTCCTGGATACTATGAATTACTATCTGAGTCTATTCCTTAGTTCACAATCATAAATAACTAGTTTAGTCAGAACTTTGAAATTGAAGCATATGTGTATGCATTTTTTCAAATTATGAACTCGCTTACATATTATTCAGATTTCTGATACGCAACACATTTGTGCCGAATTTTTTAGAGTTAAACTCTCAGCTCAGATGTCTGATAACCTAATTTTTGACCTCCAAACACAATATATTTGTTAGTACCGCTGTTTGCATTTAGTTTTTAATTTATATTTCAAAAAAAATTGAGTCAAGCTAGTAATTTTACTCTCTTACTTAAGCATTTTGTGGCTGCCTTAAAGGGATTTTACTTCTAACATGGTCACAGACTGCAGCATCGTCGTTCTAGGAAGTCTGCAGTCTGTGACCATGGTCTGGATCATCCCAACCATTACATCAGATTTGATAAACCACAGATCCTTGTAAAAGAACACCGATTCCTACCAAGGATGATTCGCGAGGCTATTGAAATCAAAAAACATCCTAATTTCAATAGAGAAGATGGTTGGGTATTACCACCAGCTTGGGATCCAATAATAAATAAAATTAAATCAAAAACCAAGCATACCACTGCAAGACTTCAAGACACAGTTAGCTCTTTCTGCGTAGATCGGACCCAAAAATAATAATTAAAAGCTGAAGGTACCCCAGGTTAACTATGACATCAGGACATCTGTCACCTCAGTTCTCTCGTGACGTGGTGCTGTAAAGCACTCGAAACGTCGGGTTATAAATAGTAAAAAATTAAACGCGATAAAATCCGTAAACTTAGTTTCATTTAAATGTTCAATGCTCTATTGTAATTTATTTTATAATGTCCTTAAATAAATATTAAAAAAAAAGACCAATATAGGTAAGTGTTATTGTTTTATTTGTAAGTTTAAAAACATTGCATCTATTTAGATGCATTTGCATTAAAAATAAAATTCGATTCTACTTACTTTTAAACATTCCGTATGTCCGTCTGTCTGTAGCAACAGAGCGTATTAAACTATCAAAAAATTTAACACCAATGTAACATTGGTATTAAATTTGACTTCGGGGACAAATGCCAGGGTGCTCAATAGAATAATAGACCAGCAATTTAGCTATAACAGTGTATGCGACTAAAATATTTATTTTTATGATAGTATCTGTCAGCGAGAAATGTTTTAGGAAAAAAATGTTATATAAATAGAAATAAGATACGGTAATGCAAGCTTCGTAAAAAATTACACTTGATCTGATTGATTTGGTTTAAGGTAAATGTAAGGTATATGATGATGACATCTTCATATATGTATATATACATCCTGTGATGCCTTTTATCACACCAGAAGCCCACTTTTCGCCCCCGCGAGTGGCGAACCACGTCGTTGCCATTTTGGTACGAGTCAAAATAATTCTTACTCCCCATTGCGTTCCCACGAGGAGTATAGTGACAGCATTGCACGTTATGGTATTATTGTGCACGAATAAAGGTACTCTTCCTACAATACCTTAGTTGCCTCTTACGACACCTCGTTAGAAAAGAGACTGAAGACTCTGACCGCAGAACAAGACGAAAAAAGCAAAGTAATACGGATAGGAGAGGACACAAGTGGCCTCTTATATTTGACATGTTTACTATATACGTATATTATTTAGACTGTTATCTTATATAGCGCCGTAAGATTCGGGCTATCCTAGTTACTGATGTACCGGGTCTGGGCGTTTGTGTATGTGCAATTTACATCCCTAAATATAGCCTCGATACAGAAATATTAGTGTAAAATAAATACACCCTTATCCGCATATCAGTTACTAGTTGATGCCTGCGACTTCGTCCGCGTGGATATAGGGTTTTTAAATATCCCGAGGGAACTATTTGATTTTTAGGGTTAAAAAGTATTGTATGTCCGTCCCCAGGACGCAAGCTATCTCTGTGGCAAATTTCGTTACGATCAATTGTATTAGTTGAGCCATGAAAAGGTAACAAACAGACAGAGGGACATAGAGAGTTACTTTCGCATTTATAATCTTAGTTAGAAAATATTTGAAAATGAATAGTTAAGTAATTCAAAGGTATTTTATTTAACGCTACATATACTATGAAATTCAATATACTTAATATACATACTTTAAATTTCTTGATTTCAAGATATAAATGTGCGACAAAATACGGTTTTTAATATTGTAATAAACTCAAAGTGTATGAAGAAATTTCTTAGAAGGGAAAATTATTTGTCGGCGGTAAAGTACATCAGTTTAAGATGTCAAATTATAACATGCTAATGAACATTCATTAACAAGAAAACACGACCGACACGACATTACCGGCGAAAGTAAATTGTTGCTTGGATTAATATAGTGTAAATATCCGATAGGAAGGTAGTTACGGATACTTACGTCCGCGGCGGACGTAGCGGGAGTCCAATGTATCCAACGCTGACCGGTTAATGCGACCCAAGAGTAAACAAGACCAATAGACTAACTTTATGCTGGAATTTATTGCTGACGTTTTTTTACAGTACAGTACAAACACAAAAAATAAATAGTTTCATACCTATGCTATGTTACCCACACCCCACTGCGCTCGTCACCATGAGTCATGGGTTCTTAAGTCTCATATGCCCTGTAATTACACTAGCTTCAGTTCCGTTCTAACCAAACAGTGACGTGACCTACCTAGGCCCATTTCTTGAAAGTAAATTTATGACAATAACACCAATGCGAATTTGGAGTACTTTGACACTATTCATTCAGTAAGCACAGTCTTTTCCGACTTTTTAAAATTTGACCGAATCATTACTATTAATTTTTATCTTGTTCATATATTAGTAACTAGCTGTGCTCCGCGGTTTCACCAGCCGTTCAATTTCAAAGAAATCATTCTAACGGTGATGTTATATAGCCTATAGCCTTCCTCGATAATTAGGCTATCCAACACTAAAATAACTTATCAATTCGAACTAGTAGTTCCTAATATTAACGAGTTCAAACAAACTTTTCATCTTTATAATATTAGTATAGATTTATCTAACGAATGTATTTGTTTTATATTTATTTATTTCTGTATGTTGTTACTATATATTATATTTATAATATGGGTAGAAATATTTATTTCTGTTAAATTGCATCTACCTGTGTATGTGTAAGCTAATTAATAGTTTTCTTTAAGTTCCGGTCTTCAAAACTTAAAGCGATATGCACGCTATATGCGATATGAGACAAAATGATCTCTTACGCTGCCAAAATATTTTATAAAATAATTATTAATAATTTTATTAAGTACTTATTTATTCAAATAGTTTTGAAACGCACTCGAACCTTTACGACGCATTCATCAATCATGCGGCGGGAAGAATATGTGACCGGCGCCTCATATTTATGTAAATTAATTATGTTAACATATTAATTATTATTCAATGATAACGTTTATTATATTAAGGTATCATAATAATTAAAGTTAAGAATGGTTTAAGGTTTACATCATTTTTTAAATTTTAATACACAACTCTTGTTCGCACTTGATAATTTTTCCAACCATTAATTAAAAATAACAGAAACTTAAACAGGCGCAACACGTTTATGCCATTGATTATTATTTGTATATTTTTACCTATTTGCCTTTAACTTTAAACATGAATCTGAAAAATAATGTCATTTTTCAATATTTCCGTTTTTGTAACTTTCTTTACGGTTGATTTCTAAAAGACGATAAAAAATATCTATTAATCTACTACACACTTGGATTACTGGTGGTTGGAACTGGTGGTAGGATTCCTATGCAGGTATCCGTCTAGGTAGGTACCACCCAGGCCAGATATTCTGACGTGAAGCAGTAGTGTGCAATCATTACTGTGTTTCCATCTGAAGGGCACTGAGAGCTAGTGTGATCACTGTGCATGTGAGACTTAAGAACTGATGTCTCGCGGTGACGGGAGCAGTGTGGTGCTACCCAGAAATGTTCTGGGTGACAAGCATTTGTTATGGGCGGACGTTGCACTTGCCATCAGGTGAACGTTTTGCTCGTCTCGTCACTGTAACCGATAAATAAAATCTTCTGGGTGAGCATCATGGGCGTTTTACAGATAATAAACTTCACATACAAAAAAACACCCAGACCCGGAGCAATTGCCTGTAGTTCATATAGGTATCTGTTCGTGCTGGAATCATACCCACAACCCGTAGCGCAGAAGTCAATTGTTCAGCAACTGCGTTAATCGAGTCTTTGAAATGGTGTCATTTATAATATAAGCATTGACGTGTGTATCCCACACATACATGCCCTAAAAGTTGGCAAAGCCTATATTATTATCAAGTTTCTAGAATATTACTAAGTTCTTGAGACGTTTAACGGAAAAAAACAAATCGATTTAAAGCTTTTTCTCATCAGATAAATAATCTAACTCTGAATAGATAACAACCTATCGCACAGTATAGAAGAGGGGTTGAGATACTTGAACTTTGTATTGTCGTGGGCAATGGAATTGGGGACTGACATCCGTCTCAAATGGAGGGCCACGTGCGTCTTGAATAGAGTGCTCCGGATGCCTCGAGTTACAATAGAGACAAGCAAGCGAGCGACCTCGCTTTCTTAACGCACAATAACCATTTGCATTGCCTTTTAATTATAGTGAATCTCAATTCTTTACGTTTACAATTGTTGTAATTTTAATGTATAGCAGATAAAACATACACGTAAGACTATTTATGTGATGCTTTTGATTGCAGTTTTAACTGATTTCAAAACGCCTTCGCCTAGCATTTTGAAAAATAATTAACAATTATACCATAAGATAGACCGACGACCGGAGTCGTGCTTTATGAAAATTTATGAGGAGGGGCTTTAACAGTGAACTTTTTTGATCAGCAATGATGATGATGAAGATATTATAGAAACAGTCGAGCCCACTTAGGTACAATATATTTACATACGTGTACTGATTTATTTATGAAGATACTTTTTGGGATAATAAATATTTTATTTTTCTCACCCAATTAGTTTAAATTATTATATTAATAATAAAATAATGTTAATAATGTACGGGAGAGCAAAATTTATATTAATACGGAATAAAAATGTTATTCATAGTTAAGACTATTCGAATCAAATGTTTGTGAACATTTTTTATTTGTTTTGTGTAAGTACAATAGAATAGACATTAAAAAGGTAAATGTACATTTATTTAGCCATTTTCGAAAGCAAATAATAATTTACAATTATATTACAGGAAGTAAAATTAATTTCTGCTTAATATATAAGATGTAACCGAATGGTTGCTCCCGCATTGAGTTATCATTTAACAGGTCAAGGTACCTCGATCCATTTATTCCGCCGTGAAACAGTGGTGTGCAAGCATTACTGTGTTTCGGTTTGGAGGGCACTCAGAGCTAGTGTGGTCACTAGGCATAGGAGTCTTGAGAACTGATCTGTCTCAGGGTGGCGCTCGCAGTGTGGTGGCACACAGAAATTAATCTGAGTGACATAGTATTTGTGATGGGCAGACCTTGCACTTACCATCAGGCAAACATGTTCCTCGTTTTGTCACTTCATTTAATAAAAAAACAAGAAGTCAGTGCTGTTTTGTCTTTTGCAGCGTTATCAAAGCTAGCAGACATGGGATCTACGAGCAAGTTATAGTATTTAAATATTCATTAATACTTAATAACACATAAGCATATATATTTCACACGTAGTGTTCGTTTTATTTTTTAATAAGTTATATGTACATTCTTAGTCCACTGGACCTTTTCCCGGACTTTGGACTCGTGTCCATCGATCGAGAGATCGATACAGGCTGAGTTACTGTTTACTGTATGGTGAGTACGAAAATGCTTTTAAAAACACTTATCTCTCTATGACGCACTGTTTTTAAATAAGAAAAGTGGCTAAACGATGTCACTTTTAAGGACCTATCTTAAGACGCTAAGCGTTGAAATCTTTTATATGACGTTCTCGTAAACTCTTACGCATCATCCGCACATGTTTGATGTAACAACGTAATGACTGAAATAGGTTTGGATACAGTGTCACACACTGGGACATCTATGATATATTCCATAACTATTTTAATATAAAATGTTAAAACTACCTGGGATTCAAAGAGTGGTGTATTAAAATATAATCAGTAAACTGATGTTACAAAATAGCTTTCGTGGTTATTGTACAGGGTTATATACCAAACAAATTAACGAAATCCTAACAACTATTTTTCGACTTTTATCAAGCAGCAACGCAAAAGCATGATTTATTAACCTTTTTGGGTATTTTATAAACGAAAATAAGAAAATTTAAAATTAATAGTCGTTACTCATGTTACGAGTATATAAATTATTTATATTTTTATATTTGTAATAAATATAAATTTTAATCATAAAAAACAAAATTAAACTGTAAAGTGTTTTCGCTTGAACAAAAAACTTTTAGAACAACTTTGATTCTTATAATTACGGTTGTAATAACCTCCGGCGATATGAAATAACGTAGATTTATAATTTGTTCTCGGCTACCTGTGTTCCTGTGAATGAAAGGCCAGTCCAAAGCATCCGGTCGACGTCCGTGGCCGGGGGCGCTCAGCTCGAATTTCGTTTAGTAATTATAGGCATCTCAAATATATAGAGCTATTATAGGCTTTTCGATTTCCTAACACCTGAAACATCGCCCTTAAGTATTTTAAATTTTAACAAAATGTTACTCCACACTAGGAGTGCTCCTGAATCATGGGTTCGTGAGGTAAAGATATTTATAGAGATACATATGAGATACATATGTATATATGCTTTTTCGGACATATACATATATGTATCTCTATAAATATCATCATAAAAAAAATTCCGCGCGGAAATCAAAGCCAGCACTACTCGTATGTTTCGGTCCGAAGGTCACTGAAGTGGCTTGTCGCTGAAGTGTAATTATAGGGCAACTGAGACTTAACAACCAATGTTTCATGGTGACGAGCGCAGTGTCGTCTCACTTCGAAATTTACAATGCAAATGCGCCAATGTTTTCGGCAGGCGTGATATTTACCATCAGGCGAAGAACTTGCATACATTATCAACTACTTATATAATAAAATATACTGGGTGTTTAAATGTAACGTCCAACGAAAGCGAAATTGAATATAATTCATTTATTTTACTTAAGGGTAGGTTTTGACGTGTGTGTGCCTTTGTGTTTCGCGCGAACACTTGTGGCACTATAACATCTCCTGCGCAGCAGATAGCTTCCGATAGATGTTTATGGTTGTTGTTGGTTGTGGTTGTTACATGTTAGTTCAAATGACTTTTATTTACATAAGTGCATGAAAGGTTCTACGGCGGTGTAATTAGCGGTTAATTGACTAAACGATTGACTTATTTCTGAACGCTGGTTCGAATCCGCACGCATTTAATATTTGTATGACCTCCAAAATTTAATCCAGATCTCCAGGCTCAGGCTCTTTGTGTCAATGTCTTGTTCAAGTTATGTCTGTAGTCACTCACACGTTTTAAAAAAGAAAATGATTTTAAACTTTAAAAACTTTTCTTTTAATGCCGTCATTTTATATCCTTACAAGCTTCATTCATGTACACGTTCAACAGTTGATAGGAAAACAATAGGAATTGAATACGTAACGGATACTTAAACGGCAATCGTCTTAAAACTCAAAACCTTATTAACGCGTCATTGCATTTCTTCGTTACACGACGTTTAATTGGCTTCAGCCCATGCAGGAAGAACATTATATTTTAGGCGGAAATAATCGACAATAATAGACAGCGGTATTTATTTACATTGTCATTGTTTAGATAGTTAAATTGCAATAGCGCGATTTTATAATAATATGTTGGACAACGTATAGATAACAGATTGGAATAAAATAAATACAATTTTATCAGGTGCTGTTATGCAAAAAACTTAATGGTAATTTCGCGAAGTTCGTTAATTGTACAGGCTACCGGAAGTTATAAAAAGTTGTAAATATAATGTTATTGTTCACTATTAACGTTTCAGCGAATATTTTATTAGAATGAATAAAATATTAATCAAAATAAATCGTTACGTTGAAGCGAGCGAAGAAATATGGCTTCATAATGACAAAATTTATTACATTGGTTACATCGCCGCGTAGTCAGTATTTTTTTTCTTACAGAAACTTCTTATTGACCGAAGGTTCGCGTGGGATATGAATAGGCCGCTTTGAGAAGGTTGTGTAAGGTCACCCAGGCACGAATAACAAATTATTTCATTAGTGGGCGCGGCGACGAGCGCGCGCCGCCACCTGTCCGCTGCACCGGATGCCGTGCCCGATCTTGCTCTCCCCACTTACCAACATTCACATAATCCCATCTCACTTGCACTATGCTGAAATACCGCTTTAAACGTATCCTGTCCCTTTTCATTTCAGAAAAGGACGAATATTAAGTCATTTAATAGTATAGCCCGCCGGCAATAAGCGCAATCTTGGACTTTCCAAAAAATCACATCCTGTGGGCCCGCGGGCGACTTATAATTGGGTTGGAAATCAGCAAGTTGCTGCGAAAGGATTTTAAGGGATAAATTTAAATATAGAGCAGAAATATTGATTTAACTGACTATACACCAATTGGCTAATACTTGCTATGCAGCATTTGTACAGTTTGACAACTGAAGTTTCTGTATTTATCATAAGAATCAAGTACTAGTTACTGTAGGAGTAGTAACCTATAAAGGCTCGCTAGGCACAGTCTTCCTTTCAATTTTTGAAAGATTTACAATCAAGGTGGCCGTCTAAGGTGATTTTGTCAAAATTGCAAAGATAAATATATAACGTTCCGTTACGAATTCAGAGTAAGTCTGAATATAATATTTCAACACCAGAATCAACATTCAAAACTGCGCAAGCACTCTGTTAAATAAAGTTGAATACTGGACAAAGTAAGTCAACAACCCCATTTTAAATGACAGTTCCTAGGACGTACTATTTGTTTGCTTCACAAAAGGGCTATCTATATCCGTCCGTTGAAAGATCCGCTCGAGACGGTTTCCGCGAAATCTATCGCTACATAAAAGATACGTAAAGTATATCCGGAAAAAAGAAAAAAAAACTCTTTATATAAAGGGAAGCTACTACAAACCGCTAATTTAACATTATTTACTGTCTTTATATAAAGGGAAGCTACTACAAACCGCTAATTTAACATTATTTACTGGTGGTAGGATTCCTATGCAGGAATCCGTCTAGGTAGGTACCACCCCAGGGCCAGTTATTCTGCCGTGAAGCAGTAGTGTGCAAGCATTACTGTGTTTCGGTTTGAAGGGCACTGTGAGCTAGCGTAATCGGGCATTTGAGACTTAAGAGCTGTTGTCTCTGGGTGACGGACGCAGTGTGGTGTCACACAGAAATATTCTGGGTGACACAGCATTTGTTGTGGGCGGACGTTTCACTTACCATCAGGTGAACGTCTTGCTCGTTTCGTCACTTTATACAATAAAAAAAGTAAAAAAATACAGTCGCTAATAGCCAAATGGTTTTATTCTAAGAGTTTTACACAGACTGGAAAATATACGTACGCAGCTTCGAGCCCACCATTCGTTTATTGTCGTTCAACCTCCCCGAACTTTTAAGCTTAGCTGGGATTCGTTAACAGAAATACTAGTAATGTTGATATTAATAGTATTGCTAGTATTTTTTAAATAATTACGACTATAATAGCTTTTCTTGAATATTAGAGGCTCCATTTATTTATTTATGTTAAGAGAAATTAATGTCATTTCGGAATTAAAAAAGAATTCTCTCATTTAGACTAACTGTCAAGTTAGAAAATAATTGTCCGTATAAGAGAAATACTTAACAATAGATAAATAATTTTTCTTAGTAATAAAAATGTTACAATGTATTATTACAATCAAAAATCGGCTAAAATCATATATGTTAATGTATTAAATCAAACATCTGGTGTAAGTAACCCCAGGAAAGGAATGTTGCAGAAAAAATATTCCCACAGCTAGCAGGTTGCCAAATGGCATGTCTTCCGGTCGGAAGTACAGCCGATGGTCGGTTGTTTACAAAAGAAAAAAAAAACATTGAATGGATTCCAAACGCACATGTTCTTACATTATAATATCCACATTTGAACCATTATGATCAACGTCTTTCGGAAGTCGCTCGTTGTAATGATTCCTTGTGTGTAAGCGGGTGTAGTTAACGGAAGAAAGTATTTTTTTTTACTTCCCACGACTAATTGTGATACGACTTTTTTGTGCTCTGAACGAATGCCTTCCATGTAAGTTTTACTGCTACAGCGAATTGCGAATATTCCATTGCAGAATAAACCGATGCATGTTGAATTACAAGTGAATCAAATCAATTATAAATGCAAGTCCAATATCGCATTACATTTAAAATTTATTTTATTCAGTGATTGCAATTTCGCTTGCAATCGTGCTCGTTCATGTAATTTATCATAATTAACCTTTGTTGTTTTGATTTAATCAATGTAGTTTCCAAGTCTTGTTGTTATTTAATGGATCATCATCATCATCATCGATTGCCACTAAACAGTCCACTGCAGGACAAAGGCTACTACCAATTTAAAAAGATTTGCCACGTCACGTTTCGCAAGCGGGTTGTTTTTTTTTAATTGAAAATAGTGGCGATAAAAGCAAATTGATCAACTGATGGTAAGTGCAACGTCTGTCCATAACAAGTGCTGTGTCACCCAAAAGATTTCAGTGTGCCACCACACTGCGTTCGTCACTTTGAGAAATCAATTCTTATAATCGGTATTTTATTAACAAATTTCTAGGCTAGGGTAAACGCCTTAGTCAAAGATTTATGTGTTAAATAATTAATTACAGGTATCAGAGGACGACTTGCCGGACTGCAGGGCGAGGCAGGTTTGCAGCAAGGTGGATCTTTACGACACAACTCAACCTTGGATTGAGAGGAAGTGTCGTTGTTTGGGCCACAAGCCGTGTTCTAGGTGAGAATAAAATATAAGAGCCTAGACATAAATGCCATATTTTTTTAATAATAATAAATTCGGACAACCAGTGCCGCTATCATAACATCGGTGTGCAACAAAAAACGTTAATTTTTAGCGCTTTATTAAAAGTAAGAGATAGTGATAATGTCTGTTTTTAAAATCGTTTATTTGTAATTTCAGTGACCTCTCACCAGATGACAATCATACGTTAGCTGATAAAACGACGCTTTACAAGACGTGCGAGCCCATAAAGCGATTACCGAAGTGTCGATACTTCAAGGATGCTGCCTGGACCATATACTCATTCCCCGATACAAATGCAACACAACAGATCGTCAATTGTCACTGCCCAAAAGCCTCCATGACGTATTTGCTCAAAAAGCTGTCGTACACGACACCTAGCGGAGAACTGGGCAACCAATACCAGTTCGCGTGCTCACCTCAAAGCGTAAGCGTCTTTTCTTTTTTGTAGTTCCAAATTTTGCCGCAATACGGCGCTGTAGTTAGAGTTTTCTCCACAAAGAATTATTTATTAATGTTTTATCATACAAGACACCGTAAATAAAAAAGAATATAACATTATTAATATTTTTTTCTTGCTAACATAATTGCATGTTATTAGAAACAACATAGTAAAGTGTTGGCGTAGTAGATAATCCACCCCCATTTCCTTCCACGCATGTCGTAAAGTAGAATAAGGGAATTGTCAGATAAATGCTTGGCCTCCGATTGATGACGCAAAAACCATCACGATTATGTCTGACCTAAATACTGCAGACCGGTGCTGGACATCAAATACTCTTGGACAAGCAACGAAATTTATTATAATGGATTTCCGCAAAGTATTGCCTGATTCTATTAACTTTATTAAATACTCTTTGGAAAAACTTAGAACAGGAATATGTCCAATAGTAGACTTTTAATGGGCTGACTATGAACAAAACGCAGTAAAAGTATATTGATTTGAAGAATCACATTTCATTGGTACATTACAAATTAAAATTTAACCAGATTATTAGATAATTTCCATCTCATCATCGGTCAGACAATAGAGATCTAGAAAGAGACTACGAAAATCAAAGTACGAAGTTTAAGAACGATTCGAAGCATCGACGGACGTCAAACATCAACCCAAAACTTCGTATTTCGTAGTAGAGCCCCAGAACATAATTTACGGAAGTTTGCTATTTTAATATTAAAAATCACATCATAATTTAATGTTTTTTCTGTTTTATTATAGAGGTTAAGGTGCTCAAGGAAGGAGCCGTGCAAGCTGTTTAGCGTCAGGCGACGACACGAGCAGATCGACGAAGTTAATGCCAGCACTATTTGCCAGTGCCCCAGAGACCACACGTGTCCAAGACATCACACGGAACCGGGTGTACTGCCTGGGGTCACGTACGCCGCTGAAGATATACGTACATACCACGGGTACTGTATGCCCGAACCCGCCCTCGACACCTACAGGTTCGTAGGCGACAAAGACTGAGAGGAACATAATGAAGATTTGTTAAACCGCAAAGAATACCAGTACAGTGTGATCAAATAATTGTGCACTCATATCGTACATTATCTGTTTCGGATTAACAAATTATTAGCGTCAATGATCTTAAGCTAGAGACGCTAAATGTTGCTTTGATCGCAAATATGTTGCTCATTACCTGTTTAGTACAAAAATAATTATAACATGTATGAAGAACAAAGTAAACATGATCGACTAATTGATTATTTAAATTAATACAACTGATAGGGTATTAAAATAAAATTGGAACATAAACATCAAATTTTAAACAAACGTGTGTGGAAACTGTGTTAATTACCAAATTAAATGCAGGCCATTTACATTGGAAAATGATGCAATGGATACATTATTTTACTCAAGTCTTATTACATTTTTTGTTACTTTAGAATTTAAAATCTTGGCTTCATCAAATTATTATAGTTTAGTTTAAATAACGTTCAGTTCTAATAAGTTGTATTTGCTATGGAACCTTAGCTTATTTCATTGTTTCTTCATTTAGGTGCGGATTCTTAAAGCGTGTATCAACGTAAATAGGCGAGTGTGATTGTTAAAAATGCCTGTTTGTAAAAAGCCAGACAAGTATATTATTGTTTTATATACATTGCTAAATTATGCGAATGTAGCTGATAAGCTGATTAATAATGCATATATTGTAAATACCTGTAGTGTAGAACTTGGTAAATATAACGTATTGTTTCTGTTATACTTTGTAAATATTAATTGTAAAGAGATCATTCCAAACGTTTAGTTTATAAATTTTAATTATTCACTTGCCATACTTCTGTAGTTTGTTGCATTTTTTTAGTCTTCCATTTCGGACCGGGAACCAAGTCACGGTTATAATAGTTAAAATAATGATTTTATGTTATGTTGAGTGTTCAAAAGCCATATTAAATGCTTTCATAGTAAACAAATACTTCTAAAGTTTAACTTAATTCTAAATGGTAACATTATTGTTGTTTTTATTTACTGTACAGATAATATCTAAGAATCTAATAGAATTAAATTAAAATATTGCTGACAGACTTTCATTTAGAGTGGATATTGTAATCGTACGAGACGCTTGGTACATCATGTAATGTATGTAAATATGAAAAATGTTGAAGTTTGTTAGCGGTACGTCTTCCTTGTTTTATATTTAAGTATGATATAAGTTAAATTATTGAGAGAAATAAATAGGCCTTTCAAAATCAGACTACTAATTATTTAAAATAATAAATAATATATTATGAAAACGTAATGAATAAGTGTGTTAATTTGTAAGTGTTTTAACATCAGTATTTCTAACAAAATAATAATGATTATAAATAGAAGAATAATAAACAGTGGCTGACATTCTGGCTTCTGCGGTACGAGTCGCGGTTTTGTTTCCCGTTCCGATATATATTTTCGGTGATGTAATTGCTGTTAGCCTTCTCGGCTTTTACAGCTTCATCGGATACTGTGCTCGCGGGCCAGGGGCCCGCGTGCCAGGTTTGGTTTGACCCAAACATAAATAAATAAATAAATTAACTCCTACAAAAAACGAAATTCGAAATTCGGACTGTGTCGCGTTCGCTGCGTGCTATCGCGATTTCGAAAATCTTAAATATTTTAAGTCATCTAATGACCGTCCGAGGGAGGCTGAGGTCCGAGGGAGGCTGTCCCGTTCCGAACAAACGATTCTTAGCCGACCGAGTTGTTTCGGGTCTGAGTGTTTGTGAAGGTGTAATTTAGTTATGAAAAACGCATCCACAATACAAAAGAAATCTTAGTTAGAGAACATTATTTTTTTAAATTCACAAAACATAATGCCGACAGAAACCGGACCGGGAACCATTTCTAAACAGTACATCTCGGATAACAACCAGCAATTTGATTTTTTTAATTTGATCTCATATTTTTTTATATAAAAAACGATTCCCCACTGTAGGTTTTCTCCTGTATTGCGGTTGCGTTTTATAGACATATTTTTCACATGCACAATACAACCAGACCCGAAAACTAACAATTTGTGTTTTGCTCAAATGTTGGCTCCGGCTGGGATTCGAAGCCAGGACCCGCGGCGCACGCTAACCACTAAGCCACGCGCCCTGCTTACTAATCAGGGTAATCTTATAGTGCAAAAAAATATTAGCGGAAACATCCACTCATTCACGTCAATGATGGTAAGATACCTGTAGGAATCAGCGCAGGTATGTACACACGAAGCAGTGGTGAGCAAATACCATTGCGTTTCGGCTTGAAGGGTACTGAAGCTAGTGCATTTACTGGACAGATGAAAGCTAAGATGAATCTTAAAAAAGAATGATGATGAAGAGAATCTATATGTCATGGCGATGGGCGCAGTGCGGTGTCCACCCAGAACTTTGCAATGCAATTTAGATCACAACAGTTATGAACAGACGTGGCACTTAGCATCACATGCCCAAAGCCCATGATGAACATTATAGGTAGATACAATAACCACTGAAGAACGCGGCGGTAAAGACAATGCAAGTTTATTAAAAGGCATTATGTTTTTAATTATTTCGTCACCTCTGAATTCCACTTTAAACCACATAAACAAAACAAATAATACGAATATTAACGCGTGGTGGCGGCTTACGAAAATCTACCTCCCCATCTCATCCCGTTGGTGTCGAAAAAGCCGACAGAGGGAAAATAAAAATCAGGAGACGGGCAGCAGCACCTTTCTGGAAGATCTTAATAAATAAATTGCGGTTGCCAACCCGCCTGTCTAGCGTGGCAACTATAGCAAAATCCCCCCAAAATGAGAGCAACAAACTTTTGTGGCAATCTATGGGGGAGACCTATGTTCAGCAGTGGACTAGTGATAGGCTGAAATGATGAGACTGACCTGCCCCGGCTTCGCACGGAAGTTATTGTTATGTTAAAGTCTGTATAGAGAAAAACAGCACCTGTCCGTTTACCCATTAAGGAGTAACTGTTCGTAAAATTCGTTCTTAGCGGGTGTCTATGTCGGGAAAGGAACATGTATGCTAAATTTCAAGTCAACTGGTGTTGTAGTTAGATATCGTGATGACACAGTTGTAAATCGTTATATACGAGTATAAGTAGTGGTAATAGAACAATTTTTATTAATAATTTATTACATAGTATTTAGAATCTAGAGGATACAAATAACTTTCCTAAATTTTTACACTAATAATACAAACCTATTTTGCAACAAGCACGTTATCTTAAATGAAAACCTTTTAAAAACCCTTAAAATCTAAATCTAAATTGTCTCTAAATTTCATTTATTTTTGCAAATTGTCTCCAACACAATTTCGGACGATTTTATATATAACAGTTTTTCGAGGTACGGAGAGAATGTAGTAGAATTCCCCTCGGCAGAACTACGAGCGTTCTCTGGGGAAGTTCCCTCAATCGAAATCGAAATAAATCCATGTATCTAGTCTCTAGACATCATCAGAATGTCACCATCAATATCTTTACAATCCACTGTGAGGCATGGCTTAGTAAAATTTTGTCACCGTGGTCTACTAATTACTCTTGTGTAACCAATGTAATAAGGCTTCCGGATATATATATATTTAAGCTATTTACGTAACAGTCGTGGCACCAGAAACGAAGACGCAGACCGCATCTTCGTTTGTCCACAGCCAGAGGAACTGTTTGCGTTGGTTTTTTCAAGGCAAATGTGAATAGGCATCCTCTAGGTTAACGTATTTACAGTGTTGGAGGATACCAGGAAGGATCTTGGTTAAACGTTGACTTATTCACAAAGAATATCAAACTTTTATGACTGTTAAGTTTTAACCATCTAAAAGACACGAAGATTATTGCTTCGAAGTAATCCTTTTATAATAAGAAGCGAGTAATAATATGAAAGGACTCATTACAATTATAACTGAGACAAATTGAGTTCCGCGACGTAAGTACCAGCCCTCAGATGCGTGCGTGCGAATATCCACAGTGTGGCTAATCATTGATTACAATGTAATAACCTAAGTAAGAAATAATTCCAGAAAAAATTTCCAGAAGTACCGTTAATTTGCGATGGTGATAAAGGAGCTCTATTATTGCTGTGAAGAGGCCGATTGAAAACTTTCTTTGAGTTGCTTAGATTGATATGGTGATGTTTTTTTATTTTTGTAAGTGTTACGTATGCATAATTTTAAGCCCCACCTACCGTAAGTAAATAAAAAGTAAATAAGAAAATTGTGAACTGGCACTAAAAATTAGTAACGATTTTAAGCCCGTTGATCCGATTGGATTTTTTTACGCAAGATTTATAATACACCCCCACCACTCAATTTGTCAGCAAAAGTAATAAAAAAATTAACCCCAGCGCCCCCAAAGGCTGTATACGTAATACTTGAACTATGCAGGAATCCGTCTAGGTAGGTACCACCCCAGGGCCAGTTATTCTGCCGTGAAGCAGTAATGTGAAACATTACTGTGTTTCGGTTTGAAGGGCACTGAGAGCTAGCGTAATCACTGGGCATTTGAGACTTAAGAACTTACGTCTCAGGGTGACGGGCGCAGTGTGCTGTCACACAGAAATGTTCTGGGTGACACAGCATTTGTTATGGGCAGACGTTGCACTTACCATCAGGTGAAAGTTCTGCTCGTGACGTCACTTTTATCAAATAAAATAAATAAAAAAAAAACTTCAACGCTCCGTTCACATAAAGTTCACCTGATAGTAAGTGGAGTTTCTGGTCATCCATCGTCTTCTTTTCGTCTTCATTAGCCTTTGGTAAACCACTGCTGGATATACGAATAGGCCTGGTCTAGAAAGCACAAGCAATAGCTGGCATGCATTCATGGAAAGTTTGTACATATTCACTACACTAGGCAATTGGGTTGGTGACCGCAGTGTCGGTATTCTTGCACTACACGCTGCTTCGTATCATTACTCACTGAGACTTGCTTCTTACTTAATAGAATCCAGCGTTACTTTGTTTCCCTCCTTTATGGATTTGGGTTCAGCAAATTCGGAAGGGTTTTCTCACACGAGGGGGAAAGGGGGACTTAAACGCTAGCACGATTCTCGGAAATTTTGGTCCCATGTTGATTTTTAGGTGAGGGTTGTGCTATTGATGTGCTAAAGCCTTACACAAACTGATTAACAACTATGGTACGATATAACTAGTTCAGCCACTACAATTTTACATAGCGTTAAATGAAAGCCAATAATATAGATAAAGTGCATCCTATATGCATGTGATATTGTGAATTTTCCACGGAACAGCCAGAAGATTAAAAATTTGAGATCAATTCCACAGGATGATAAAAATTATCCCAAAATTTTACACTTTGTAACTTAAACTCCGCTGTCTGTCACCGCTTTGGATAATTTTGCTCGAGCTAACTGGTATTGCGTGATGGTATTTTCGCCATTAATTTACGGTCACGATGTTTTTATTGCATTTCCCTTATTGACTTTCATGAGATTTACGGAAAAAAGGAGTGGAAGATTCTTTTTGTCACTACAATCTTCAAAAGTATGTGTTTATAAATTGTTGGTTAATCTCTACATAAACTATCGACATGACTTTTTTTAATTTATTCTTTATTTTTAAAATGAAACTGCTTTGGGCGCGATGAGAGTAAAATTTTAATGTCGAATTTTAGTTCAGCGTTTTCAACGTTTATGTTATTCTAAATTAATATTTAAAGATTAATATAATTGTTTATCGTGAGGAAACCTGCATGTTTGAGAAATAAAAAAAAATTCAAAGACATGTGCCAACCAGCATTGGAGCAGCGTGGCGGATTCTTCCTAGCTCCAAAACCTTCTCAGAAATGAGAGGAGGCCTGTGCTCAGCAGTGGGACATTTATAGGCTGTAACTTTAGTTTACTTTTTTTTTTTATAATTGTTTATATACTGAGCAGTTATTTCACAGTGAGTAATATATTTGTTAGTTCATGTTTTTTATTTCAATTTTAATATTATTTCGAATATTACTTTAAATTTTGTCACCGCTCTTTATTTTTGTGAAAACTTATTATTTGTATAACTATCGCAATTTTATTGCCAGTTTTAATTAAAAGACGTTTATCTAGATGTAATGCCTTATGGTATGGGCTAATAACCATATTTTATTTTCCTGCAACTCTAATAAACGGCATGTTTTCAAGATCCTACCCGTCCAACCGTTAAGTCTATATAACAGAAATTACTATTTTAACAACATAATAATTGAATAATTTAACGGGATAGTCGTTTTTTCAAGGTCAAAATTGGCTTACAAGATTTGAAATTCACATACATAGAAATAAATATGTGAAGTTAAATAAAAGAATGTAAAAAAATGCCTATGCCTACTGAAACGCCTCACGATGACGCCGACGAATATTCTCGTGAATGTTACGACCTATTTGAGAGTTACAAATATAATTTTAATTTTATTATTGTTTTTAAAATTAACTTTGTAGTTCGAAAGTTGAAGTTATTGTTTTGAAATAATCCATGGTGTTTATCTAATGAATTTGATCTTAACAATTTGAGTTTTGGAATAATATTAGGCAATAAGTTCAACCACGGGGAAACACGGAGGTCTTTATTTAAAGCAATTCAAAGCAATACACGGTAACACTAAAATTTTTAGAATTGGCTAGTTCTGATTTGAACGTAACGTTAATTCCCAGTCGTTAAACAAAACAGTTTTGCGCGTTGATGTCCCCCCGTCAATCCTGCTCGTACAGTCACAATATGTTTTGAGGGAACATAACCATATTCCGGTCAGGATGATGGCAAAATAATTTAAATCGGCGTAGTAATTTCTCACATATACAAAGGTTTTGTAAAGTCATGAAAACAATTAATCAAGAGCGCGTATATGTCATCTATTACTTTGCCTAAGTTTCTAGACGTATTTATGTCAAAACTAAATTTATGGTTCTCCATTTAACCATTTTGTTACATCGCCTCCCGGATTATAAGGGGAGTTGCGGAGTGCCTATTCACGTACATTCATAAATGTATTAAAACAAAGCACCCGTTCCTGTAAAATTATGTCTACCGAAGTGAAAGGGTGTTAAAGCTCTCTAGTGCGAAATTGCGACAAATAGCTTGGTAAACGGAGCTTATACAGACTGGTATAACATTGAAAATAGTGTCAAACCTATTTATAGGCAAATGCTTGAAAGATTTGACGAACAGTGCGTTTGGATTAAGAATGAATGATCTGACCATCAAATGCCTCCTGTTCGTTGATGATCAGATTATGTTAGCATCATCGGATTCTCTGCAAGCTATGGTTAATTTTATGTACGGTGCTCTAAAATGCAAAGGGATGAAAATTAATGTAGAAAAGACGAAAGTATTGGTTATTGAAAGACAAAATATGACGATTACAGAGTTCTGATTTAAGAAGAAAGAGTAGAAAAAGTGAAAGAGTTTGTATACCTGGGTTCAAAATTTGCGATAGATGGAAAGTACGACGGTGATATTGAGCGAAGAGTTTTAGTAGGAAATCAAGTATGGGGCCTTGCACAACTTTATGTGTAGCCGGAACGTATCTAAAAAAGCATGACTAGCTGTACATAGAAGAGTACTGGTCGCGAAACTTATCTGTGGTAGTATATATAGTATATAATAATAGGGTTTGAAAAGAAAAAGAAAGAAGAAGCAGGCGTGGGAAAGAGGCGTATAATACGTGAGTGCCCTGACCTCAGGCGCCTCTAAAATTGTTCATGCAATTTTAAGATCTGATTTAGCAAGTCCTCGATAATGAAGACTAAAATCGTGAGGACTGCATGTCTAAGGAATAAAAGTATTTGGAAGACATATGGAGTCCAAAAACCTGAGAGGAAGTTGGTCTCTTTCCTGCTCAGCAGGGGTATATTTTAAGATGTTACTTTACTAATTGTTACAGAAAAACATTGAAAAGTAGTAAAAAAATTAGAAAAAAAAAATAGTGTAGGTATATTTATCTGATATTTATTAAGATATGTGTAGGTTTTTTAAAAATTGGTATATTTGTTTATAACGTAAAAATCGATCAATGGTAATCATTAAGAATTACAGTTCATCCGGCTGATAATGTATGTGCAAACACTCTTTTTTTAAGCAAACTCTTAAGTATTCATTTGCATAGAAAAGGTTTACAACATCTCTAATGTGATGTAAAGTTTTGCATCCATTTACAGCAGTGTGTTTGCATACAATTGTGCTACAAAATTCGTATAAGAATAGATAGCAGAAAGCAATTTTACGTTAGTATTAAGGTCAACAAAAATCAGGGATAAAAGCATAATGAGGTGGTATTAGCACCAATACTTTAGCTTGGCTATGGTGTTCATAGATTTGTCACTTTTATGATATTAAAAAAATAAGTAGGATGCATGTATCCGTCTAGGTCAGTGGTTTCCAACCGGTGTTCCACGAACCACAGGTGGTCCGTGAGAGCCTCGAGTGTGGTCAGTGGGAGGATCCTGCAGCATATACTCGTATAAAAGAGTAGGCAATAAATTCTGAAAGCAATGTGCGTTGATTGAGAGGAATGAATACGTCCATGCCGATCAATAAGGTTTATTATTCCTGAACCTTATGGTCCTTCTTGAACCCGTGTGGTGGCGGCTCAAGAGAATCTACCACACCATCTCCCCCCGTGGGTGTGGTAAAGGTCGACAGAGAGAAAGTGAAAACCAGGAGGCATTTTCCTGGAAAAAAGTTTGAATAAATAAACTGCGGTTGCCAACCCGGCTGCCTAGCATCTGACAATTACAGCAAAATCCCCCTGAAAATATGAGTTACAAACTTTTGTGACAATCTAGGGGGGAGGCTTATGTTCAGCAGTGGATTAGTTTTAGGCTGAAATGATGATAATGATGACGATGATGGTCACTTGTAACAACAAAACAACAAAAGTGGTCCTTGGTCAAAAACAGTTTAGCAGCATCTGGTCTAGATAGATACAGTTATTCTACCGTCACACAGTAGTGTGCAAACAAAATTTTGATTCGTTTTGAAGAACACTGAAGCGATTATAATTATGGGGTATACAAGATTTAAGGACCGATGTTTCGTAGTAAAGAGCGCAGACTTTCATCTGACGAACGACTTGTTCATTTTGTTACTTTGCTTGTAATAAAAAAATCCAATGTCTAAGAAAGAATTCGAAATTCAAGCTGGTTTACAATCATCTTAACTGATTATTTTATTTTTAAGGCAAAGAAATCAAAAGGTTAATTACCCAAAGCCGAAAATGTTTCTAGTTATTTATTTTTAGAAATGTATAATTTCTAATAAACAGACGTAGACTGTGTGCAATCCACTAATAATATTTTTTGTATATTTTGTTCAACTTGTTTAATAATTATTACGGTCAATGTAAGCACTGTCATTATCAAAGCGACGTAAATTAACAAATAACTAAGCTATCTAAACTACTATTAACAAATGACGACCGCACATCTTAGTGGTCAGAGTACCTGTCTTTTACACCGCGGGACCTGGATACAAATCGCAATCAGAATCAACATTTGGTAAAGAACACAAATTGTTGGTTTTCGTGGTCTGGTTGTGCTGTGCATGTGAAATTTATGTCGGTATAATTACTTAATCAAAAAATCAAAGACAACGCGGCCGCTCCAAACAGAGTTTCATGGTTTTCTCATAGATTCCATCATGAGAACTTGACCAAAAAAGTGGTTCCTTACAGTATTCCCTTTCTAAATTAATCAAATTCTAAGTATCATTAAAATCGGTTCATAAACAAGGAAGAATGCTCGAACATATATAAAATAATATATATAAATGAATTGAAGACCTCCTCCTTTTTTGCAGTCGGCTAAAAACGAGCCAACGATACAGGAGAAATCCTTTTGCTTAAAAAAATACAAAAACTATATAATTCTGGATTTTTTTGAGCAGAAGTCTCAAAGGTCTCATTTAACACAGCAGTTACAATTTTTAAAAAGATTCGTGACCAATCTCAGGAACAGTTTACTTAACATTGTTTTAAGTGATTCGATATCTAGGTCCCCACCGACGACTGTATCGATCGGTACAGTTAGGGCACGACGGCTTTATAGAATTGAACTGTGCGATCCCGTAGCAACTCAATGCTTCGTGATTTTAGTATGTAACGTAATTTTAATAGCGAAGAATAAAGTTTATTTTAAAAAAAACTTGACGAAATACGATCTTACGTCACCGAAACGTTGTTGTTAAATAATTTGATAGTACTCGTATATATTCAATGAAGTTGTTTTGGAGGTGTCAAAATGAAACACATTATAATACACTTAATTCTGATATTTTTTTGTTACAAAATAAAGCTAATAAAGCGGAACGATGGATGTATCAGAAAGTGGCATTACAGGCCTCATTTGCGTAAGTAGAGATTCCGGTAAGTTTCACGTCATCACGTCATAAATTGTATTCTGTAATAAGTCTTAAGTGTAAGTCATAAGTTGTAACTAAACACAAATTATGAATACATATACATTGCTGCAGAATACATTTATAGGAGCCATCCTATATCCATAAAGCGAGCGTTGAACAGTGAATTTATAAAAACAGTGACGTTTTCTACAATGCCAAATAAGCCTGTGCAATCAACATATTTATTGTAGTCTTAAAACTTTGGAAACCAATTGATGCTAATTAAATTAATAATTCCTTTTTTCGTATATTTTATAATAAGTAGTTTTGCCTACTATTATTAGCTTGCCTATTAGTAGCTTGAATACAGACGTAATGATGATGATATCTTTCTGGATATATAACAGTGCAGTAGCACAAATACGAGCACCTCACTCATCTTTCCCTTTCCCAACAGACGGAGTATCTACTTTTGCAATTTATTGCAGGATATCATTAAGGACCACCCGTGGATCAATGTTGGCATAAGAAAATATGATAGACTTGAGTTTTATTATTCTCCTGACATACTGTAAAATTATCTTTAAGTAAAGCTCAGTTAATATGATAGAATTATTTTGAAGACTTAAGTTAGCAAATAAAAATAATACTACTAATAATATTATTCGACCCTATGTTTAAGTATTCTTTTTGAAATGTTTATATAATATACATTAATAATGTTAGCAAAACTTTACAGTAACCCAGGATGTTTGCTAATACAAAGTGGAGAAAGAAGGAAGGTCATTATCACGACCGAACGCGCTATGTAAGACGGCTTGTAAGATAGTCGACTTACACTTCCGCGTATGTTCCACGTTCAACGCTTATTCGATCAGATCGTTAATTTATCTTCCTTCATCATTTGTTGTATCCAGCGATTAACCAAGGGGAGTCAAAGAACGTATTTTGAAGACGTTGCCAGCAGGTAATGCTATTTTAATAATCGCCACTATGTCATTATACACAAGGAGTGCACTGCATTTATGTAGTGTTAATTTCAACTTCATAGTTATGTGTCACATTACAAACATATTCAAACGTAGATGGAGAAAATCATATTTAAACGTTACTTAATGAAACCTTTTAGTTGAGCGCAATTGTTTTTGTTTTGTAATTTAAGACAATAATAGTTATTACACAATGTAACACAGAACGCTTAAGAACTGATGTTTCAGGGTAAAGGGCGCAGTGTGGTGCCACACAGAAATGTTCTGGGTTGCCACCCATTTACCCATAAAAAATGCTGTGCCTAGCATTTGTTAAGGGTATTGTTGCGCTTTAGCTGTTTAGCAGTTTACTTGTCTCGCCACTTTATCAAAGAAAAAAACATGCAATTTTAAACGGTTTGAGTATTAGTATTAATTTACAAAAACCTGACGTGAGTCCTGACGGAACTGAAAACTAATTATTGCAAAACCACTCATATAATCACACCCAAGACATGCTATTGCACTATGTGGAAAACGACCCTGACCCTGACTTCCGCGATCTAGAAAGTGAATTTTTCGTCTAATGTAAATCCACCTATTTGAATGCTAAGCATACGGAGAATGGAAATATTTTGACTGGTATACAAAACAAGTGATAGCGTCTGTACAATGAAAGTTAATTGATTGCAGCTAGTGACCCACTACAAGGATGGATCTTCTTTTTAACGTTGCTGTAAACTACAAGATGGAACTATAAAATGGTCTGTTAAAAATGAAAAAGTAAAATTAATATAAAAAATATATTTCATAGAGCATAAGAAAGATTTGTAGGAGGAGTAGTAGTAACTCTACTTGAGTTTAGCTTGCCTTAAGGAGAGGAATAATTTGTTAATACCTTATAAAAGTTAACAAAAATGTACAAACCTTCAATTCACAACATATTTCAGATTTTATTTTATTACAAAAAACGGATGCCACGTACCACTAGAAAAAAGTAGACCAAAGAGCAATCAAATAGTGATTTTCGGATTGGACAGTCTTCAGTTTAATGGTTGGTGCAGACCTACATTTTATTTGGACTGGCATTTAAGTAATTACTTCATTTGCTGCTTTGTACAATATCGTTAGAAATGTAAACTGGAGCATTTTTTTAAAATTGACATCGTATTTTAAAGTTTACAGTTTAGTTGTTAGAAAGTTCGTTTTCTTAAGAAAATAAAAAAATAAAGTTGTTTGTTTTTTTTACATCACTTATTCTTTTAAATGTATTATCTTCGAGATTCCCAAAAAATATATTTATACATAATTTTTTAATGAAATAAATAAGGTTTATTATTCAAATGTCGCAGCGCAAGACAAAATACTTATTATTTTTTCATGATTATCCAAATATTCACTAAATTTGTGTAGCAGAAAACAAACTTACTTATTTAATTTCGCCAAAGAGTCAATTTATGTTGATTTTTATGTTGAAAAAACCTTTTTTTTTTTAATTGGAATAAGGGACGATACGTGCAAAACGTTCACGTGGTGGTAAGTGCAATTTCCGCCTATAGAAATGCTGTGTCACACAGAAATGTTCTGGGTGACACAACACTGCGCCCGTCACCCTGAGACATCAGTTCATAAGTCTCATATGCCTATTGATTACACTAGCTCTCAGTACTCTTCAGACATAGTAATGTTTACACAGTACTGCTTCACGGCAGAATAACTGGCCCTGCGGACGTACCTACTTAGAAGGATTCCTGCATAAGAATCCATCGTACCATCCGTAAGTTCTTTGTTTTTACTCACGGTTTAATTAGTTACTTTTTCTTTTCGTTATCTGATTAAAGATGTGAAGAATTGTCACAGTTATAACAGACGAATTACGCAGTTTAGTACATCAAGTGCGTAATCTATAAGAACTAGAATTGTTATGTATTAACCGTTAGCCTTGAATTCAGTTATTTCTAAAATGGCAGTGAACCAGATAACAAACTGAACCTCCATAGATCACTGTCAAAGGTCTAATACTGTCTAGATTGCTTTTTTTACGCATAAGAAGTCGATTCAATTATTGTTTTTATGTTAAGATAAGCCCTCGCTACATTCTACTCGAAAGAGTATAAATTGTTTTAAAAAAGAATACTACTCCAAAAAAGCGTGTATGGTTGTACACGATCTCATCGACTTTAAATTGGTATTTATATTACAGATATTGACTGCATAGTACGGCAATCAACTTGCCCGCTTGCTGCGTCGTAGTTGCAATCTCCGAATCCCTGCCAAATAATATACTTATGAAACACACTAATTACTGGTTCACATTCCATCTTTAGGGTATACACCATATCTCATTATTTAAATCTTCACCGAGGATTGTAATTGCCTACGGGCCACTTGTGCCACTTCTGTCACTGCGTACTATCACGTGAACTGTGTTCGTTTATCATCCTTACAAATAAAACTATCGTTGATTTTCAGATCTACATATATATTTATTTCATAAGGGACACTGCTTGTGTTGGTACGGCCAAAGTAAAGGTTTGTTAAATTTAGGACAGCGTAACAACGTGCGCCGTATTAGAGTGAACTATTCCATTTCTTATGCGGGTTTAATTAAATATTATAAAGATGGATATAAATAGAGCGTGTAGAAGTGATCTGCCTATGAATATTACACGGTTTGCGGTGGATCATAGCGTTATTTTTATAAAATTTCTAGTGACAAACGTACATCTAAGTTAACGTTCTACAAATTTCAACGCCTATGATTGAATAGCGGTAAAGTTTATTACCGCGAGAGAAATATGGAGCGGATGAATGGATTTGAATAAAATTATATCTATGCGATTACTAGTGACGCTGTCTAATATAATGTTTCAGAACAAGATCATTTAATTTGCAAAACTGAATAAAATAAGAATAATAACAAATTACATGCAACTTGAATAAATAAATTCGTTACACTTATAGAGCTGAATGCTAATGTGTGCATTTGCCAATACAGCTTCTGTTGTCACGAAGAAAGTAGTTTGCGGTAAGGTTTAGTCTTTCAATAAATTAGGAACTTTCCATTCCAATGCAATCCCTGCACATCGCGTCTCGAAGGGCGGAATGATGTATGTAGGTGAGCGGTGGTGGTTTGGTACGGTCGCATTGCGCTCGAATAGTCCCGCTCGAATCGTCGCCGCGGCCGCACGCGCACGCCGCGCCATGACACGCCTACTGTTGCCCGCACTCGCGCTTGCCGCCGCGTTCACTGTCGCCGCTGCCGATCAATCGCGCCCTCGGATCATAGATTTTAACCCTTGGTCATGGCTACCCAGCAATAGCAACCGATCCCCATCAGTCATGGACTATTTCTTTCCACCTTCCCGAACCCCGAAAAATTCAAATCTTGACCCGCCCGCCGATCGTTCACCTCCTAAAACCACCCATACATTTGCTGCCGAAACTCTCACAACGAACACGTTTCAGGATCGTCCCACCACATTTGCTCGAAAATCTAGTAATAAATCGAAAACTGCTGCATCGCCTTCTCATACAACCGCATCATCGAAGATGAAAAAAAATGCATACAAAACTGCAGATGCCGATACTACCGTAGATTCTAGAACGACGCAGACTATAAAGGTTGAAAATATGATACAAACGACTAAAGCGTTCGACCACTTAAACGTAACTACTTCCAGTCTGCGACCTACGAAGCATTATACGATTCGACCAATAATCCGCACTACTTCCACCCCAACAGTGCAAGCAACTGAATCTACTTTCAATACAAACAGCGACGGTACTGAAACGGTAACTGTCATCGACACTGCAGATACAACTGCTGAAAATGCTAAAGGGACGGTGCCTACATTCAGTATACCTGAAACACGGCCGACGGATGCTGTAACAGTGAGCACTGCGACAGAGTCCACAACGCTAATGGAGAGTACGATAGCGGAAGAACCTGACAGCCGTGAGGGTTACCTACCCTTGCGAGACAAACCACAGCAGACGCACGTCAAGATTAACGAACAAACTAAGAAAGAGGTCAGTAATATTTTACATACCACTATTAATAACAAAAAAACCCTTATCTCTTTTTTATTGACTTTCAACGTCATCTTAATATAACATATTAAAACAATTTTACGACGCTTTAGTTATTATTGAAATGTGCTCGTAAGTTTTAATATGGAAACATTAACTGAAGCGCTTCTATCAATATGGCTAAGGTAGAGATAAGAGCAGTTACCCAACGTTATGGAATATTGCAGGAGAATTTTTATGTTAATACAAACAACCCATTATACCCTTGCTATTAAAAACTGCATGAGTCTTGATTTATTGAAGTTTTACGATATTTTTATTCACAGCAACTACGAGCAAAAGTAAGATTGTCTTTGACTGGTGAGTTCCGTTCAAAATGTCGCGTCTTCCAAAATATTTTTTTTTCGAATGTTTTATTTGATTAGGATATTTACGTTAAATAGTTCAAGCTGAACTGTATCAGCTATAATTATAATTTATTTCGTTGATTGCATATTCATTTCAAGACATTCACAAAACGTAGTAGTTCAATTAGCTACTAACGCTGTGTGAGGTCTACTTGACTTAGACACAAGTAACATGTATTTATATTTTTATTAAGAACAAAAACAAAACAAAAGGTAAAGTTTTCATGTTAAAACAGGATTTGTTATAATTACAACGTTTTGTATTGAGGCATTATGCATGCTTTAAAAGAAAATCGACATTCAAAACATCTCCTCAAAGCCTCACAAATTTGGTATTCAACTTTGAAAGCATTTTTCATAAATCCCATTATTTCTATATGATACAAAAACGTTAACAACAATGAACTCCATTACGCTAAAGTCAAACAAAAAACTAAACAATTATCGAGTAAAATTACCGACAGTCAGCCGTTAAACTCATTTGCAAGTTCTCGACGTTGAAGAAAAACTATTATGATGTAAAAGAAATATTAATTTTCTACATTAAGGGCTGGAATGATAGATTACAAAAGCAACTTTGTATCCAATTTTCTACAGGTTAAAGGACTAAATAGCTACCGTTCTTTGCACTTTTATAAAATATAAGTTGAAGGATTTTTTTATGTCATAATATAAATAGGAGCCGTGGTAGATAAGGAGTCGGCTCTCTTTAAATAACTGCTCGAACGTGAGTTTGTAAGTTCAATGTCCATTACAACTTTTAGTGTTTATGGTGTCCGGCAGAGTAGAATAGAACCTATCTCTTTCCTATCGAGGTGTCCTAAGAGGCAACTAAGGTTTTGTACGTACAGCCTTTATTCATGCAGAATAACACAACAAAATGCTGTCACTGTACTGCTCGTGGGAACGCAATGGGGAGAAAAAATTTTTTGACTCGTACCATAATGGCGGCGACGTGGTTCGCCACCTATCACGTCTCGTTTCCAACAGGGGCGAAAAGTGGGCTACGTGTGTGACCTCTGCCTACCCCTTACATGGAAAAAAGACGTGAATGTTTGTATGTTTATTTACCGCGTACTACACAGTAAGGTGAACTTTTTTGCGTGACTAAGAAATTAAAAAAAAATCGATGTAATGCGAATTCTGTCAATTCGCACTGGAAAAGCTTGCCGGACTCTTACCGGTGTCCACCTTAACTACATGGTACATTTACGTGGTACATTTATAGTTTTACAGTAATACCTTTTTCCTTTTATGAAAATACAATACAGAAAGTATAGTATGTACTGTTGGTAGGATTCCTATGCAGGAATCCGTCTAGGTAGGTACCACCCCAGGGCCATTTATTCTGCCGTGAAGCAGTAGTGTAATCGCTGGGCATATGAGACTTAAGAACTTATGTCTCAGGGTGTTGGGCGCAGTGTGGTGTCACACAGAAATGTTCTGGGTGACGCAGCATTTGTTATGGGCAAACGTTGCACTTACCATCCGGTGAACGTTTTGCTCGTCTCGTCACTTTTTCCAATAAAAAATATATGTAACTTCATATCGTAAAGTGTGATCCTGACGAAGTGGACTAACGACAACAATATCCGTCACCGGGTGTAGGTCGGAAGTATTTGAAATTCACTTTACAAGCCTGTACGCAGCAGTGGAACGTGTCTTTATTTATATGCCTGAAATGGTCATTCCACCATGTATTGCAAATCACGAGATTCTTTTGGCATTTCTCTGCAAGTTGACTTTTACGAGCGAGAAAAAGATATGAATTTTCTTACGACGCGAACACGCGGTGAATAGACAAATACGAGTACGTATCAAGGATTGAATTTCAAGACAATGATTTTGTTTCTTTGTTACCATGTCCGTAGTAGGTACTTTCTTCTCTAACATGCAGCCTCCGTTCTTTCATAAGCACATACCAGCATGTGTACAGAACGTGCATGTTCTCGTGACGAATGATCTACTGCAAAACGCTGACTCATCCAGACGTTTTCAAAATTTAGTCATACCCGTCAAGTTAACGAGCAGTAATCTTTCTAATGCTTTGTGCGACTTGAGTTTCACAAAATGAGTTCTTGATATTTCTTACATCACGACTCCATTGGCGCAGTGGCTAAGCGAGTGAGCGAGTTCTACGGGTCGCCACACACCTAAAGATTGTTGTTACGTATTCGGGTGTTTGTGTACTTACAATTTATGTTATTAAACGTACCCAAGGTAGAGAAGATATTCTTGTGTGCAAAGATTTTTATTATAGAAATTGGAAAACAGGACGTCACCATAAATTATTTAAAAATAAAAAAATGCGTTTTATAAAGTATGTTAACCGCAGATGGTTTCTAGAAAACCATTCACAGCACTATAGATAGTGTAAAAACTTTGAAAGCGTTAATGAGTCCTTACAGTAAGAAATAATAGATGTAAATAAAATATGATATTTAAGTTAGAAACTTGTAAGAAGCAGAGAGAAGCAGAAAAGAACAATGAATTGTCTTGTCTATAAATGTCTCACTACTGAACACAGAGAGAGGATTTTTAGGAGCCGCTGCTCCAGTGACGGTTTATCAGATTGCCTGACAATGGTTTTCTTTCGCATTTTTAATTGGATAAGAGACGAGACGAGTAAAACGTTCACCTGGTGGAGAGTGCAACGTCTGGTCATAATAAATGATGTATCACCCAGAACACATTTGAGTGGCACCACACTCTGCCCGTCCTTAGACACCGACTAACACAGACCGACACAGACTACCTTGAGACATCAGTTCTTAAGTCTCATATGCGCAGTGATTACATTACCACTCAGTGCTCTTCAGACTGAAAGAGTAATGTTTGCACATTACTGTTTTACGGCAGAATAGCTGGCCCTCGTGCATAGGAATCCTATCACCAGTAACTGCCGAACACGCGGCAAATCAGCATTTCACACTGAATTATTAATAATGCCGGTACTATATGTCAGGTAACTGCCGTACTAGTCTTTTTAAAATTAAGTTATATTTCCAAAATTGACGACCGCGAAGCTTAATTTCAGACAGAGTTCAAATCCCAGCCGGAGCGATCGTTTCTGCACGAACAAATTGTGGGCTTTCGGGTCTGGTTGTGTTAGCATGTAAATTTTTTCTGCAAAATGTAGCCATGATTGATCAGAAATCTTAGGATGAGGTATAGTTTTTTAAGGAAAAAAAGCTTGCTGTACAAATACGAAGATGCATTATTATGTTAAATTACATGTATTACACTCGGTATAGATAGCAATAGATCATTTTTTACTTTCACGAGGTGTTCAGATCGATAAATTATCGAAACGATTATAATCGTGTCTAATTAATCAGTACGCATTATTGCTAGAAAGTCGATAGTGATATCAGTCTTGCGGATTCGAAGAGAAAGGGGATAGTACCTTAGGTAGGTAACCAAAGATCTAGGTTATAATAGCCGCAAACTGAAATAGAAGTTGTATTGAAAGTATTTTATGACGCTATAGCATTCAAAGGGACTATAACATTATATAGCCATGGAATTTGGCGTGACGTAATAAAATGAAAAGTAAATTACCACGAACGCTGTCTAAAGACTTCAGTTTTGTCCGGAACATGAATAAGTGTTGCGTGTCAACTGTGTGTGTTTCTGAGCAATTCACTATATTATTAAAAAGGAACCGCTTATAAAGAAAAGCATCCACTTACGTTAAATGTAAAATTAAAGAAGCACAATGCATGATGATTACATACATCTTTTAGATCAATGGCAATTTAAACTCGAAATCCGTTTGATGTGAAATCACTATTGTAAACCCATTACGTAGCGAAAGTTACTTTCATTTAGGCCTTTTTGCGCACGTTTAATTACATATTGCATAACATTTAAAATCTACCAATTCGATTGTTCAACGGCTGAATCGAATTAAAAACTATAACCGTTTCTGGTTTTTTGAGATGTTAATAACACTTAATTGAGAATCAGACTACTGCCTTTCTTTAGTTATCATTTTTGTGTTAGTGTTCATTAAAACGGATCCTTGTAAACTGTTCTTGCAACGACATATCGTCAATCTGGTGACATTTATTGCGTGTATACGCCAATTCATCAAGTGCATGCGAAACTTACAGCACAGACGCGTGATACGTGACCGATAGTAGAACGCGACATGTGTGTCTCTAGATCAGGACAAGGCTCTAAATTTAAGTAGGTTTCTTTTTAACGTTTTTAGTGGTGAACGTTAATCAAAAAGTAAAACAAGTGCGTGCGGAGCCTAGTGGTATACTTGCCTCGTGAATGATGAGCCCGACAAGACAATTGACAGCAGTATGATTGTTTTAGGTTTGTTTATAAATAGTAAGTAAAACGGTTTGATTTTAGCTATCGTAAAATTTAAAGTTTTATTAACTCAAAACTTTCCTTTTGAATTTTCTCGTCGCACTTAACTCGCTCGATCAAGCGCGGTCCGTTTCTCTCGCAGTTTTATGCGCATAGTACATAGATCAGCTGTTAATTGTTAATGCTTTCGTCTTAAGTTTTGAACTAAAATAAAGCGCTTTTTGATTATTTATATGAACACATAGATACATATAGTGACGACTTTTACTCATATAAGGTGAAGGCAGAGTTTACACGGGTAGCCCACTTTTCGCCCCCACTAGAAACGAGACGTGACGGGTGGTCACCGCCATTATGGTACGAGTCAAAAAAATCTGACTCTCCGTTGCCTTCCTACGAGAAGTATAGTGACAGCATTGCATATTATGGTGTTAATCTACGCGAATAAAGGCTGTCCGTACAATACCTTAGTCGCCTCTTAAGAAACCTTGGTTAGAAAGAGGTAGGTGCTATTCTACTCCGCCAGATACTTATCGGCTATTCATTTATCTATCACCCGACACTGTTATTACTAACAAACATGATATAATGATTCGATTCATTTTTAATGTAATGTAGATTGTGTGATTTCCGCAACTACACGTCTATACACACACACATATTTTACGAGGGCGTTTACTTCATCTATCTATAAGCTCTCCCAAGTAGTAAAGATTTGCTACAATCGCCGTGCTTGGCAGTCGGATTTACGATCACAATACCAGACGCTCGGACATTAGACGCTGCAGTCCGTAACCGGTCGGGGATATTTGAAAAAGTTATTCCGCTATTTATCGGAGATTTTTCCGGCATTTCCCTTATTTAACTTTTATACGCGCCGCCAACACGGCGTATTTACCGTACCGTTATATTACTTTCACCATTTTTATTTATTAGGGTTATGAAATAAATTGAAAAATATCAGGGAAATTAGCATTATTACCAATTAATATAATCGTTTTATTCACACGCAAAATATATTTAATTCGTAATATGACGAACATAGGATTAATTGGAAGACTGGATGGAATTGCTTCGCCATTACAGCACATAGTGGTCAAATATTAGGCTCGATCATGCGACCACATTTTCAGTTTGTCATCATTGCTAAAACACCCAGCGTTAAGAGGTAGCCGCTCGAGAATTTTCTACCCCAACGATTATTGGATCTTGGGCGTTACGCGTGGGCGTGGTTAGCCCATTGCCATTACAGCTTGCTGCTGAGCTACATTGGTGATTCCAGTTCTGCTGCAGGTGTTATCGTTAAGGATTGTAGTATAGACAAACATCAAGAAAAGCCCTTTCATAGCTCGCTGAGTGACAATGAACTTCCTATTGAAGCCTGCGGTGAAGGACCACGATCCGGTTCCGAATGTCATCGCTGACAACACGCACAGGTTTTTGTTTTAATTTATTGAGGTATTTATATTATTGACTTTATCTGTCCCCAATTATTGAAGAATCAAGTAGACGGTGCGAATCCCTGAAGACTACGATGCAATGTGTCACTGGTGATTCGATCATGCGAGTGTTATGCTGCTCTTTAATAAATGTTATAGCAGCCATGTATAAATTAACATAACTCCCTTATGACTATTGCCAATTTATATAATTTAGAAACGTTTTTTACGTGTTAGGGCTAAGCAGCTGATACTGGCGGTAGCAAATTAATGGGTCAGCTCGAGCTGGGAATTAATACGCTTTCGCAGAATTCCAAGGTTAAGCAGTAAAAGAAAGAAAAGACAATGTTATGTTTCATAGGCAAAGAGAACCAGAAATTACTACTACTACCTACTATTACTACTACCAAATTGATACTGATGAGGCATACCATCTTCAGTTCCCAAGGGTAACAGCGCACCTTCGCCTCAATTTGCCATAAAGAATAGATAAAGACAACGAAGCAGATACGTTAATTGTGACGTCACTTGCTATATTCAGGTCTTTTGAGCACTTCATAATTTTTGGGTTCGATTGCAATTCTAATTCACGGTACAAGCTCTTATCGGCAGGTAGGCTATCTGTTAGTCTGCAGTACTTACAACTTCATCATCATCATTTCAGTCTATCACTAGTAAACTGCTGAACATAGACCTCCCCCATAGATTGCCACAAAAGTTTGTAGCTACCGTTTTGGGGGGATTTTGCTATATTATAGTTTGGATATGTTATAGTTGCCAAGCTTGGCAGGCGGGTTGGCAACAGCAGTTTATTTATTCCGATGTTCCTGGGAGATGCTGCTGACCATCCCCTGGTTTTCATTTTCCCACTGTCGACTTTAACGACACTCAAGGGATGAGATGGGGTGGTAGATTCTCTTACGCCGCCACCATACGGCGCGACGTTACTTACAACTTATCATTAACTAATATTTATTACAGTAATAAAGATCAAACAGAAAAAGTAAAATGTGTTAGAAAAAGTTAGGAGTAGTAGAGACAAGTTTCCGTGCAGCGTTGTAATTTGTGTTCATACGCTGCGTGCTACGGACTGACATTGACTCATCAAGCATCCGTTCAAGGTCTCATGTTACTGAACACGTTGCATAACTAGTATCATGCAACCGATGCTGATATTTCTGTTTCCTGTAAACGAGTGCAAAACATTGATAATGACGTGCGAAAGTATATTGAAGACTTTTAACACAATAGAAGTCAGATTTCGGTTTAGATCTAAGGAACAGAAGTTTGTCGTAACAATGCATTAAGCACGATATCATGCAACTGACAAAAATTATTTCTGAAAATCAATCCTAATCTGATTTTTTACTGGTGGTGGTTTTTTCCTTTTAGAAAGGTACGAAACTAACACAGTGTGACTTATTCTGCCATCAAGCAGTACCAGTAGTGTGGAAACATTAATAAGTTTCAGCTTAAGTCTCAGGGTAACGAGCTGTGCGTATCGTTCCTCAGATTTTTTTTGTCACTGCGTTTTTTATAGGTAGACGGTGCACTCACTATTACGTGAACGATTAGCTCGTCTCGATACTTTCTGCGGTAAAAAAAATTAAGAAACCATTCTAGCATGTCTCACGTCGACACGTCTGACAACCCCCCTTCGAGCTGCGTGGCTAACAGGCCTAGCAGTGGGACATTTATAAACTGTTAATAAACTTTTTTATTCTCTACTGTAGGGTTATAAACTAGAATTGTTTTAAAGTAGCTTGGTTGATAGTCTAGAGAATAACTTGAGCTTCTCCTTTTCAACATTTTGGAATATTATGATTATCAGCGTCTAAGCAGTCATTTAATTTATAACAGGATGGTTTACATTCATTAGTTCCATTAGTGAAGTAGTTAGTTTTTTTATTAAAATTACTATAACATTCTCCGTAGTTTGTTGATTGAATAAATAAATTTTATCTAAATGTTATCAGTAAATACTCAACACTTTATTGTCCTAGATAAGTGAGAAGCGTATTCTTGATACTATAATTGATCAAACGGTTATTTCATTAATCGATGACGTAATATTCGGATAGATCAATTACAACGGAGTCACGAGTCGCGGCAAAATTAGTTTTATTCGTAACTTAACGAGTCACTGCCACACGCGTATAAATTCGATAAGTATTTTGTCTTAAAAAAAAACAATGAGAAGAAAACCGAAGACGTTTCGATTCACAGTTACGTTCCAAATCTCTTAACGCTCGTCCGTTCTGTTAACGGTAGTATCCTTGTTTTAACTAATTGTAAATTATAAATAAGACCGTGTAATATCGATAGGCAGCTAGATGCTATATTAAGTATATAACTTAAAAAAACTAGGATGTGTAAGTTGGGAAATGTTATAAGAATTAAAACTAAACCGCGATATGAAGCGTATTAAAAAAAATCTAATTGCAATATTAGAACCTGAGTAGTGCATAGGCAAGTAACGGTTAAAACATAATGTAGTACCGGTAAATATGGTCGATAATCTTCTTAATACTATTAGTAAAGTTTCCATTTAGAAACACAAGTTCTATATTGAAATGTATGTATTTAAAGCTGTCATTATAACATTTACAGCTTATAATTTATGAATTGTTCAATATTTTAAAATGTGTACAAGACAAAAGTGTAGAGAATCTCCCACTCCATCTAATCCTGTGGGTGTCGTAAGAGTCGACAGAAGTAAAATTAAAGCCAGGCATCATCTTCCTGGAACATCTGAAAAATTAAAGTGCGGTTGCCAGCCTTGCCCAAAATCACCAAAAAATTAGAACAAAAAACTTTTGTGGCATTCTTTGGGAAGGCCTATTCAGCAGTGCTTGAATGATGATGTTGATGATGACAAGACAAAAAATAAATAATTAACTATAAATTACTAATCGAAATTGTCCGCCAGTTGAGATCAAAACTCATAAACAAATAATACTTAGTACGAAAGCGAAGCCAACAAGTTAATTTGTTCTAGAAAGTGTATAAAATCAATTTTTCTTTTTCGGTATGTGTCGACCAAACAATATTTGGTGGCACAAAGGAGCGGTAGCTAGTAATGCTGTTAAATATTTAATTTCAAGTAGAGGGAACCGTGCCTATAACTTTGTTAGGATGGTGATTGTGAGTTTATATAGATCGAGATCTTACATAGTTACTAGCTGATGCCTGCGTTTTCGTCCGCGTGGATTTAGATTTTTGAAATATTTCGTGCGAACTGTCTGATTTTCCGGGATAACAGGTCCGTCTCCAGGATGAAAGATATCTCTGTGCTAAATTTCGACAAGATTGGTTCAACGGTTGAGCCGTGACAAGGTAACAAACAGACAGAAGGACAGATAGAGTTACTTTCGCATTTATGATATAAACATGGATTACGATAAAACAACTTTTAAAATAGTAGTTAGGATTATAATAAATTTAGATTATAAAAATAAAGCCACGATTTATGTGGAGTTTTGAATTTTTTTTACTGGATTAAAAAAACTAAGTATAAACATACACATAGTAAGGGTTATTGAAGGGTTACTGCTATACCATAGCTGGCGCTTGTGAAATATTATCAAAATAATGTTTATAACTTCGTAACAGGAGAAATACAGAGTTTACGTTGATCCGAGAGTTAATAACAGGTGAGTGACATTTGTAAAAGTCATGTTAAATGCGTTTGTACTTCTATTTTTTACATATGTATAATAATAATAACGCATAGCTTAGCGGCCTGTGTATTCAAAAGATTCATCATCATCGGCCTTTAAATAGGCATCGCCCAAGTTGGAAGGATTCGTAATCCCTAAGCTTAGCAGAAGGGTTGATAATCGCAGTGTCAGTCATCTTAGATGCTACAGCCTGGACAGCGTAGGGTTGGTGTGCTTGAAATGGCTACTTCCCTATCTAATGAAAGCCATGAGAATGGGAGGTTGTTTTCAATATGGCTATAGTTACATTATTTTTTGCGCAGAAGACAACTTCCAACGACATTGTCTAGGTGTCGCTGTGGTTAAAATTTGTTAGCGGGATACAATCAACAAAGAATTGAGCATATATGGTACAAAATGATGTCAAAAATAACAAAAAACCAATCATGTGAAAAAGTTGTAATTAACAGGCATTAAAATTAGAAGTGATGAAAACCACGCAGAAATTAAATTTTAGCCGTAGTAAATAATACATAAATAATAGGTTTTTCAGAGGTAGGACTACGCTCATACTTGCCAAGGTATAGAAAATAATAGAACGTTGGTATGTTTCAAATGGCTGAAGACAACCGAAGATCTAAATACTGACGTATTTCATCGTGATCGTCATGAGGGGTAACGTGCTTACGGATTGATTCTTTATCGAATATCAGGCCCTCATACTACTTACGTAAAAGAAGATTCCAATAAGACTAAATTCGTCAAGAACTGTACCATATTTTATACTCTGTGAGTAAATAATTAAATGAAAATGCTGGCAAGTAAAGTGTGTAATTTTAAGTAAAGTGTGACATTATAGCAAAAATAATAATGAAAATGTAACTATTGGTCACCCGAAATTTGACATGCTACCATATACATCTATTTTGGTAATTTTAACTCTCATGACGGTTGTTGATGTCTGTAGCTATTTAGTGAAATAACTCTTATTTTTACAAACAGAAATATTTTCATATTTTTGAAGCAAATAACGATACGCTTCGTTTTATTTAAATATTAATATATAAAATATATTTCAATAGTCTTGATATAAATAAGCGCATTTGCATAGTAGTAGGTTCTGATAAAAGTTGGTAAAATGAAAGTAACAAGTATAAACTATTTCACAGATAGTAACGTCGAATGATCCGATTTTAACAAAAAAAAATCCGTGTTTCCCATATAATAACAATCACATACTAACAATAGTCAAGATGCATTCAAAATTTAGAGTGAAATTTAACAAAGATTTAGGGACATGAGTTGCTAAAAATCAATTGTGCATGAGAATTTTCGACTTTTCTACACGGTGATTATCCTCTATTAGAAATAAAATCTGAGCCGTGAAAGGCGTTATGAACTATTGAACGAAATTTACGTTTCAATATAAAAGCAAAACATTTGCAATATTAACAAGGTATGGTGTAATAAGTTACAAATAACTTGCATGAATAATACTCCAAAATATTGTTAATAGCCTCGGGCGAAAGTTTGTTAGTCATCTGACCTTTCTATTGACTTAATGATATATCGAAAGCGAAATTAATTCAATGCAGATATTACTTTTATGGTGATATTATTACCATGTGTTTTGCTAAAACAATTTTGTATAGAATTGATTAGAGAAGCGGAACGGAATTCACGAAACAAGTTAAAAATTATGATTTCTATTTCGGAACAAGCAGATATTTGATTCCACTTACAATTTTAGATTAGAAATTTAGTAAGTCAACCAGTTTGTAGTAATGCAAATTTTATGTACGTAGTGTAGTTTACATCTAAAAGATATCATTGACATAACTTAGGGAAATGTTTGTTATGATTATGAGCGAAGAAAATGATTACAAATGATTATGTTTGAAAACTGGATTAAGAGAAAAGACTTGAATAATAAAATTACCGAATACTTTCAGAAAGATTTCAATTTACGAGTTTCCTATAATACTCGTACATCGCAGCGACTGAGTTAATATTAAATTATATATTAAAAATAAACATTTATTTTACAAAACAACTTAACACTAAACAAAGAAATATGCATTACTTTGTCAATGAACATGCGAGGATATATTTTTTATAAACTAAAACCATCTATGTAGTTTGTAATTAAGACGCTTAAAATAATTTACTACTCAATTTTCATGCAGATAACAACATTTTTCTCTTTCCATATTAAAACGATGTAGGTACTGTAAATATTTTAAATGAAAATAAAGTATCATACAAACAAGAAAAATTGTAGCCAAATTGTTTCATTAAAAACTTTACTTTATCTACGTCAATATTTGAAGTAATCTTCAAGAGAGATACAACAGTTCGTAATGTAACAACTAACGTTTGCACCTAGATTAATATCGCTCCTGATTAAAATTTAGATACAAAAAGTGGGAACATATTATGCGCTGAGATGTGGGTTTGATTAAAGAGAAACCCGGAAACATTTCGATCTCGATCTCGAAGCAACGTGCGATTTCACACAGTGCAAGAATTTGCACGTGCAAGAATTTTTACGTACACTAAAAATTGTCAGTAAAAGTTACCGTTATCTCCGTAAATGCGACATATATCATAAGAATGCTGTACATCCTCGTAACTGTCTACAGTATAACAAAAATGAAGCATGTATGTGACGCTTACGAAAAGTTTTTGCTTTATTGTTTCTCCGTAAAGTCGTAAAAGGGACGTAACAAAAAAATAGGGCACAAGGAAACGGTTACCTTCTCGGTTAAAAGAACAGTTCTTTCAGAGTTGGAACGCAGCGGCAGTATGGCTGTTAAGAGTAATACGTACTTGTAATATCGCTTTATAAGACCATAAACAACTCGGTTTATGTCATCTACCGCAATGTGTAGGCTTGTGAGTTCTTGGAACGTGTCATTAGTCAATGACACACAACTATTTATCAATCAAAATTGTTGCAGAATATTTATAGGAACTTAATGCACTAGTATTATACTGCATATAAAAGAGAAGTAATGACAAAATTGTGTTTTGCTCTTGTATTATGTTTTATGAGAAGAGCCCGGTAATACCAGCGAGAGGAAATAGCGGTATCAAATTTTAATCATATTCTTTTTATTACTCTCTATCAGGATTTCTAAATTAATCTCTTAATAATTAAAACATATAAAGTGTGGAATTGAAATAGGAATGTTGGCTAATAAACATTTAATTCCTTTCCCCTTATTCTTGATTTTTAAAAGCACGCAACGCAAGCAGTAATGAAGTACTTAATTTGTTTTCAATTTCTTGTTTTTCCATGTTTGTCCACAATGATAAATATTTAACAAAAAATTTGTCTATATTTACTTTACGAGAGTAATGTTTTGTGTCAATCGTTGTACGTCACAGTCAACACAATTGTGCTTGATACAGCACTGTGTCAGATAGCGGTATGCACTTTTTTCCTTTACTCAATTCCACAGTTCAACGTCAAGTATTCAATACGCCGAAATTGTAATAAGATAAAATAGATCTCATTACAATGGGATAGATGTGATTATTAGCAACTGAGTTCTCGAGTGGACTCTCATTAAATGCTTTTTTCGATTAAAGATAATCCTTTTAATACGAAAGTATTATATCCAAACAGATAATTGTAAATTGATTTGAAAGTAAGAGTTCTGAAGGAGGATTACGTTCGAAGAGAAAAATCGAGTTCACTTTTCGTTTCGAAGCTATAATGATAGCATCGGTGATAAACAGTGAGCTCTCTGTAAAAAGTAGCGAGCGAGTATGTACTTAAATGGAAAGATCGCCTCTCACTACTAACTGTAGATGGCCGGTATCGCAATAACGTTCGTCAGTCGGAACAGTTCTGGCGTTTTATGCCTCCGTATTTATTTTTGAAACAAAACAAGCTGTCTCCGATTTAGCAGGTTAAGTCGAAAATACTGTTTTATTACTGTAGGTAACGGACAGTATTGCCTGCATTGAAAGTTAGTAATTTTGAGGTGTGATAAGAAAAAATTTAAGCGAGTGCTATAATAACGTAGTGGCTGGGTGCTCGTTTTAAATTTTACACTACATAAATTATTAACGACGATCTTGGCGGCGAAAGAAAATAAAACCGGGCTCATGGCGGACTCCTACCTTATCTGAAAGCCTCTCAAAATTAGAGAAGGCATGTGTTCAGCTGTAGGAGGCCGGGCTGTTACTTTTTTAATGTGGAATTATTTATATGTATGTCAGGGTCACAAAGGGCATACTGGTTGTTAGTGGTGACAGTGAGCCTCTACACGTGACATCTAAACCTATTGTCGATGGTTATTCAAGATTTAAGTGCTAGATAACCTGTGACGATTAAGGTGGAATCCCTCGTTACGATCGACTACTGTTCTCGTCGCTCAACATTCTATACGCAGCGGCGTTATGCTGCGACTTTAAGCTGGTATTCCGTATCGGTATTTAGTTTAGCTTTATTACTTTGGTTTCTTTCACCCGCAAATTGACGTTATTACATACCGCGGTATCATGATACGATCTCTACAAAGTTTCTGGTCACAATCTCGGAAACGTGACCGCTGTTCTTTGCTTTGCGGTTGAAATAGCTATAAGCGGACGAAAGTTTCAACCTACATCGGGAATTGAGCACGTATGTATTACTTGACTGACAATTTCCCTGGTTTGACGTAGGTCGAACTTCATTTGTACTGTGCAAGCGTCCGGAATGAATGCAAAGCCTGCCCGAGAATTGTACGCCTATGAATGCGTATCACGCATTAAGCGAAATTCGCGTGCCACTGACGCGTGCCTCCAACTACTGGAGACTAATAACACATTTGCGATTTACTTACATTTTTTGAATTTCGGGATTTAAATAGTGAAAAATATGTAAAACTATGATGATGGTATCCTAAATTCAAGTTCAAAAAAGAGAAGGTTCACTATACATCTCGGTGGTAAAATAAATAATTGGTTTTCTGCAGAAATATTGGTTTCCACTCGATCCTTCTTCATCGGCCTGTTAATAGTTCAATGCTTGACATAAGTTCCCAAAGCAGGGCCATTCTAATCAACATGTTTGGCAGGCACATTGGTGATTGCAGTACCAAAGACCTCGCCCCTTAGACGCTGCTGTGCGTTATCCTTCATATATTGAAATACGCATACATATAAATTAATTTGTATTTTTAATTAAAATTGAATTAACAAACAGATTTTTAACTGGTGGTAGAATTCCGTTGAAAGAACTCGTCTAGGTAGATACCACCCCAGGGTAACTGACTCTGCCGTGCAGTAGCCGTAGTGTGCAAACTTGACTGTGTTTCGGTTTGAATGGCACTATGGGCTAGTGTAATCACTGGGCATATGGGATTTAAGAACTGATGTCTCAGGTTGACGTTGACAGGTTGACATAGAAATTTTCTGGGTGACACGACAGGTGAACGTTTTGCACGTATCGTCACTATCCAATAAAAAATACGTTCAGGATTAACATAAATTCTAAAGTCAATCCGAACAAGGCTGCGTACATAACTTGTATGATATAAAATCGATTATTGTAACGTAACTATGGTACCATAAGATCCTTTTATTGTTGCACGATGACCTGCATATATATTAAAGGCAAAGTAATAGGTGAAAGCTACAGAATTGAACCCGAAGGCCTCATCATTCGGTCTGATAACCTTAGACGCTACTTTAAGCGACACGACACTAACTCAGCGACAATAAAGAACAGATTCGGCTGCGTTGAAACAGCCTTTTCATTTTCCTAAATGAGTTGTCAGAGGAATTCTCTTGCACTTGGGTTATTAGGCATTGTGAGTAGAATTGAATAAGTCGTCGATGTTGCCAGTTACAAAGCTTTCTCGTAGTCTTTGCCTTTGAGCCGTCAATAAAAGTACTTATTGGACGTAATGACGGGACGAACTTGGTTATTAATTATCATTTATTTCACGAATAGAAACGAATGTTGAACTATGACCAAATAGTACAAAGAGAAATGAAATCACATAATAATACAATGGATAATAATTTCGAGATTTATTTTCTAAAATGCATAAAGGAAGTTCTACGTAATATGAAATAGGTTAAACCTGGTTCAGAGTTCGAGACGCGAAGTCACGTTCGTATTAACCATGGTACTTGGCCTACATACCCTTCACCTTTGACATACAATACTACCGTATGGGCATATCAAGAAATTACTGACGCACACATTGTTTCCTCTGCAAATAATTTTTCTGGACCAATATTTGTATGGCCTACAGACAGTTGTGCCGCGTCTGGGTGTTAAAGGTAAAATTAACATGTGATAGGATTTCTATGCAGGAATCAGTTTAGGTAAGACCGCGGGTCCGCAGTCATTCTGCTATAATTAGTGTACAAAAATTACTGTATTTCAGTCTGAAGGGCAGTGAGAGCTAGTGTATTGGGCACTTTTATATGTATATGAGACTTAAGACTCAGGGTGGCGGTATGGTGTGGGGCCACACAGACGTCGGGGCAGACGTTGCACTTACCATCATGTGAACTTTTTGCATGTCTCGTCACGTTTATCTTTAAAAAAATGCACCCACTATACAGGAGAAATCCGAAAGTAATTTAGTAATAAGTAAATGTTTTAAAAAATATCATAAGCCTTTATATAGTTTACTGCCACAATTATCGTCACGCTTGGCATGCGGATAGTCAATCGCAGCACCAGACACATCGTACCTTAGACATCTTGCTTAGCATTTTCAAAACGGTCATACCACTATCTCCCGAAAGCCATCGTTTATTTTGGTATTTTTCTTAGACCGGTTTTTCGACACCCATGAGATGCGAATGGGTTAAAAAAAATATTTTTTATATTCGAATAATTTGATTCAAAATATTATCGCTTAAATTTATTTGGTTATATTTAATGATGATAATGTCCCCCTGTAATACTGTCAGAAGCTGTCAACTGCGCGGGAGATATTATAGTGCCACAAGGGTACGCACAAACACAGAGACACTCACTCGTCTTAATCTACTCGCGCCGTACGGCATGCAATATCAAAAACACGGGAACAATCACAACTCAACTAGACCCGAAAATCAACAATTTGTGTTTTTGCACAAATATTGGCTCGAGTTAGGATCGAACCTAGGATCTCATTCTAGTCCCGTGGTCGCCATAAAATAAGAAAGACATGAAGAGATTATAAGCTACTGGCATATTCTCTCCGCTTACACCAATAGTGATTTGCTTTGAAGACAATTAAACAAAACAAGCAGAACCTCCATTAACTACAGGCTTCAGAAAAAACAACAACAACGTTTATAAATAAAATGCCAAAAAATATGCAGAATCACCGCTAAGGCACTAGTAGATGTATAAAGTAACAGTAATCTATAGTAAATAATTAAACACGAGAATACATTAAAATCCAAGATAAGTATACATAAACATGTGCTGTAAAAAAAAATTACAGAACGATACGGTGTATGAGCATTTAACAGCAAAGTAATAATAATAACAACATATTTGCCAGAATACATTAGTAATACAACTCGCACCGTAATATGACTATGAGGGTAGAACTTGACTAATTTCGACTACGGGAACATCGTCAGTCTAACATCCTGAAGATGTTGTACCGACTTCTACGTCGCCACTTGAGAAGCTCAAAAATATCTCACAAACCAATCGCGCATCATTACCATTATAGCCTCAAGCTCACTGCTGAACATAGGCCTTTTACATAACTGTCACAACGTCAACATCTTGATCAAACGTGCATCGCATCTATCGAGTTACCGCAATACTGGACCAGTTGTCGTTTCATTAAGTGAGGATGTTGTTACTCGTGAACCTTTTAACTTTTCACAGAACTGAACTTTTGGGGAAGGTTAAAGTGAATGTAGCTAGACCTCTCGATTTTCGACACTGCTTTTAGCTTACTAATCTTCAAGTCCAAGATTAATCTGTATTCAGGAGGGATAAAGGTATTAAACGTACTGATGTCATATTTAATCTGGGCTGCAAAATTTCAATATAATGTTACTGAACAGTATCTTGAAGCCTTGCAGTAAGAGATTAAGAGAATCTACCACCCCATCTTATCCCGTTTGTGTTGTAAAAGTCGACAGAAGGAAACTGAAAACCAGGAGATGTACGGCAGGAGATCTCCCTGGAACATCTAAAAAAAAAAAGTGTGGTTTCCAACCCGACTGCCAAGCCTGGCAACTATGGCAAAAATCCCCAAAATGAGAGCTACGAACTATTGTGGCAATCTATGGAGGTGTTCAACAGTGGACTAGTGATAGATTGATATGATGATGAATAGAATATACCGTAAGCTCGTTTTGCGTATATTGGACCAAAACTACTAATAAGGAGATGAAGGTACTGCGTATTATCTATAACATCAAATCGTCTACCTACAACCGCATGTGTCCTCCCGCGGAAAAAGTTAAGAAATCATTAAGCTAAATTATTAATATTTTATAAGATAAAAAGTGTGTTAAAAATCTGATCGAAGCGAGGGCGGAACTCTGTGATAATGTGAGAGTGCAAGGCATTCACCGTTAGTCGGAAATTCCTCGGCTATACAATGGAAGCGTTAAACGACAACGTCGATGGTTAATTTGGATTTATATTGAATTTAGAGCGAAGGGCCTCGGGACTACAAAAAGATTCAACATCAGAAACCATTGGACCGGAACCACATCATCTTTTTAAATGAAATTCGAAAAAAACTGTTAAAACAGATGAAATACTACGTGTCCGTTCAGAGAGGTAGAGTAAGTAACAGTGCCTTAAATAAAAAGACAGAGTCGCAAGTAGGAATTGACGGCCGTCTAAAATGCACCAGAAACGTTTAACCAAAACTACAATTGTTTTTTTAACTCACAGTCTCCAAGTACGTACGTGTTGGAATGTAACCGTTTAATATTGTTACGGATCGTAGTAACTACATGTACAATGGAGTTATCTACATTTGCGGCGGTATGGCTTTTCATTATGTTCCATACGCTTTACCACAAACTGATTGAAAACCTCAATAGATAGTGCAAAGCGTAGGACGTGTCCGCGACGGTTGCAGTTATAACGCTTCATCAAAAAATCTGTTAGTTCATAAATGAAAGAAAGTATTACTTAGTTAAACGCCTTTATAATTTTTTTAGTAACCTAATAAATTTAGAAATTTTTTGATAAAGATCGCGTTGATGTCCTCCGTACCGATGAACAAACATCGGATGCGCAAACACAGTAAATTCAGAATTATAAGAATTCAAAAGCCCAAATATATAACCGCAGCTTGTTAGGATCTTTTTTGGTATTTCATTTTAGTAATGAAATCATCAGCGGAGTGACATGACCAATACAATCTAAATTTTGTACAGAAAAACGACCATTAACAGTTTTCCTATTCAAATATAAAGGATATAATGCCTATTATATTCTTTATATAAAAGATTCTATAATCCATTTATCTACTTCTTTTCTATTATTTTTTCAAATTAAACATATATAAAATATAATTTAGAAGTTTAAAAGAATTACACGATTTATCTACTCCTTCTTCATTAGCCTATAATTGCGGTAAATTGATCGTAGAACCAGACACTTCGCACGGTAGACGCTACTGCTTGTAACTGATCTACTAGATCATTTAAGTCTAGGATATTTAAAATGCTTTTTTCGCCATCGGAAGCCATAACATTACTGGCATTTTTCTCAGTCGACTATTACGACATCTTAAAGGAGGAAACGGAGTCGCAGATTCTCTAACCGGAACCACATCATCTTTTTAAAAATCCGTCATAATATCGCTTACATATACAATGTGTTTATTGTTTTGTTCTATCATTGTTCTATTTTTACTGTATTTATAAGATTTAGTTTGGTTTCTTGTAATAAATACATTTTCTTTCTTTCTTACACAACTTCTAGCAATACACAATCTATGAGACGAAGAGCCACGTTGTTTTGATTGTTAGGTAGCTATAGGGTTTATACGTAATTGACCGGGAAAAGTATACCCTGTCATAGATATCCAGCGTAATAACGTTGCCGGGTTTCGTATGCTGAGCGACTAGAACCAGACCCAATACATTTAAAGGAGGCTTTCCATGATACTATTCCTGGGGTCACAACGCATCTACAACTGAATTCCTCGTCGAACATGAATTTAGATACGATTAGGTCGACTTCGTCCATTTGTCACTATTACGTACTCGTACATAAAATATACGCAAGTATGGGTGACATTGTTATTTCTTTTTAAGAAAGTTACGAGACGAGTAAATCGTACACTTGTGTTATTACTGGGCATATGGACTTAACATCTGATGGGTAGTTGCACTCACCATCAACCTGATGGTAAGTGCGACGATATAGCAAATACTGTGTCACTCAGAAAGTTGTTGAGTTGCACTACGCTGGGACATCAGGTGTTAAGTCTCATATGCCCAGTAATTACACAAGCTAACACTGCCCTTCAGTAGTCTGAATCTTAGTAGATACAGTAAGGTTTGCACACTACTGCGACATAACTGTCATTGTTTTGTAGTACCTACCTAGATGGATTATTGTATAAGAATCCCACCACCAGTTATATAATGTGATGTTTAAGTAGTTTGAAACTGAGATGCTGAGAACGGATACGTGAAAACGACGTACTTATACGTGTCGACAGTAATATGAAGAATATGAAAATTATGAGAAAGGTGCAGCCTTTTGATATTTAACTGTAATAATGGGAGTCAAACATGAACAATGTGAATAAAGATAAAATCTAGCAAAAGCTAGCGAGTGCATACTCAAATATATTATAGAATTACGAGATCATGGGTCAAAGCGTGGTACCTTAGGGCACTTCAGCTACGGCTAGAATCAATTTGGCGTAGAATCCAAAGTAACTATGTCAGGAGGTTACAGTAATCCAAGAGAGCCGTCGTCGGATCCGTTATTCGCGGTTCACGCGGCACCGTGAGATTATAGAAACCAATCACTGAGACTGGTGACTTTATATGGACGTAAATACGGGGAAAATAGACATACATTGTATAGTAAACTATGGTGTTAATGTTGCAGGTGATTAGATGTGATGACGACTTTATCAAACAATTATTTGGCTCTTATAATGATGGTGATGATGACGATGATGCCCTCTTAGCCGATATCAACCCCCTAATGGCCAATTTTCGACCACAGCGTAAACTTCTCAGTCTTTTCGGAAGCTATCATCTGTGTAGATTTACATCTATCCGTCATTCGACCTTACCTACCCACGCCCGATATAACGCTCATGCGATAAGATCGGAAGTAGATAACTATGCAGTGTCAGTCAAAACACGATCATATCCGTAAACAAAATAAAAATGTGTTTTAGCACAAATGATGACCCCGGGTTCGAGCCCAAGACACGCGGCGTAGTAGTGAGGTAATAATTATTATTAAGACATTATTAAGTTAGTACCCAAAAGTTGTCATCTGTGCGGAATAATTAGCATAAGCACAGAATCTCAATGTAACGCTTGCAATACATATATACACACAGTAATATACAGTAGTGTACCGATAACAGAAGGTGGGTATAGAAATCCAGGAGGAGAATAAACAACAGTTATATTAAATATTAAAAATATAACTGTAATGATCTTTCTTGTCAACATTAGCGACACATAAATATGCTGCAAGCAATCCTAAAATTAAAAAAATCCTGCTTAATTGTATGACAAAAGAGTGGAATATTTTAGTATAAGAAGCCATAACTGCATCTTCAGTGAACGCTTCTAAATCCAGTAGAAGACTAGACAGGTTTCTAACAACTAAATAAGATGGATGAGCGAAAGTTGCTTAACAAATAAGAGTAATGACAGAAAATGCATCACGAGTTAAGATATAAGATTTTTCAATATGTTGGCATTGATATTGATGCGCTTGTTCGAGTATATACCGTAATTTTAATTCAGTATGCGGGAAAGCTATTTCGGAGAAAATGATTTAAAAGCGCTGTTCGGCAAGGTAACCAGAAAGGAAGTGAACTATTCGTATTGACATTTTTCATTTAAAGTTGTGTCAAATTTCTATACAATGACTATTCTACCAATTAGACTTTTTTGTACGACACTGTAATGCAAAGACATTAAATAATTAAGTAAAGGACAAAAAGTCCTGTCTTCACCATTATCGGACTATTAACAATTATAGACGCAATAAATTTTTCATGTGTCCAATATCTTTGCCAATAAATCGTGGCTTGTCTATAACAAAACATTAATGGCTATCGCCGCGTTAGCCGACATTTGCGTAGGATTTCAAGATTTCAAGTTCTTCGTTTCCTTCCCTAGAACTTAAACGTTTGGAGTATGTGTATATAGTACATGAATATTTCTATTGAAAACCATCAAAAATCATCTGAATGAAATTGTGCTGAATTTAGGAAGCATGAGTGAGGTGACGTTCCCATAAAGGGTAACGCGATGAAAATTAAATATTTACAAAGATCGGAAATAAAAGAGGTAATATTCCACATTAAAATACTTATATATGTATATATACAAATTGCACATTCGAACGAACGAACTCCTGTTTCTGTAGACCACACAAAAATCTGTACCGTGCGGAATTCGGAACCGCGACCCGTAGCGCAGAAGCTAAACAGTTAGCCACTGCACCAACCGCACTGTAACCTTTTTTACAAATCACTTTATTAATATTAAACGGTGAAATCAAGTAAAATTCATGTAATTTCTCATATCATCTCGAAAATAAAAATTCCAGGACTACTGCATGTGTATTTAGCAGGTAGAGAAGATGATCACTAAAACTTCCAGATTGACCTTTAATTTCTTTACTCTCACTACAAAAGGTCGACATCTATTGGCTGTTTAAAAAAAAAACTATTTTTCTTTCAGAATATTTGAATGTATAAGCATTCAAATATTTTAAATTATTATTTTTATATAATTATTATTTAATTTTAAGGTTTAGAAGTTTAAAATGTTTATTGGCTCTACTATTATGTTATTATTTGGCTGTAAAGTTTTTATTTACCTGTAATAAATTAACGGAACGTTACAGCCATCTTAGATTATGCTAATAGAAGATTATTATAGTGTAATCCAGACGATTTGTGGTTTTATCTCGAACATGTCTACAATAACTTACAACGGGCTCATTTCCACTTCAAATTTAAACCAAACCGCAGCCACTTCACACCCCGGCAGGCGGTCTAGGAACTTTATGGAACAACCTTTCTATTATTATAGGTTGTTCCATAAATTATAATAATAACTGGTGGTAGGAATTGTATGTAGAAGTCCGTCTAGGTAGGTACCACAGTTAAAGAGGCTAATGAAAATTCCGGGACATATGTCACTAAATAACTGACGTCTCAAGGTGACGAGAGCGAAATGAAATTTATTTACGGTGATGGATTTTACATCAAAACTTCAAGGCGACTAAAATATTACAAAACAACAATACTATTGTTAAATAAGACGAAACATACACACGCGTTTTATTTATTAGTGGAAATTGAAATTCTTATAAAAATAAAATTTGTATGAATTGTTGACAATGCCAAAAGAAATATTCTCAAACCACATTTTCGTCAATAGTTAATTGGCATAAAACAGATCAGTCAGACGTCAGTTCGGTGTAACAATAAGGTGAGAAATACAATAAGGTTGCTAGCGGTCTCTGATCTAATATTGCACCTTAAAACTGGACTGAGTTCGTGTCTAGTGAATCCTAGATTCACGAAATAATTCTATTGCATTGCCATCCGTGGTACCGTTTAAGATACCGTTTAACTCAACGTAAAATTCTCAAGAAAATTGGTTAGAGGTTAAAGGGTCAAATTATATCAATATTTCTCTCATTTCGAAAAATGTTATGAAACAAAGCAATAAATAAAACAACAGTTAAGCCTCAGCATCTCTACAAAAACAAATACAAGACTAGTAAACATTAAAAATATTAACTGTAAATTAAATATTTTAGTCTCTTTATTTATATTAGTCAAGCATACCGTTACATAAATTATGCATTAAATAAAATCATTACGTCATGATCCATTTGCTACACTACGTAGAGTTACCAAAATTGTAAACGAATTTTTTTTACTTTGGATTAAGAATAGTAAACCTATAACTTACACAAAGGATTGCTTGAATGTATTATCATGGGTCGCAGAAAAATAAAGTCTGTTTCCACTATAATAAAGCGTAAAAAAATATGCGTACAATTTACTGATCATCGATTGTAAGGCAGTGTATAGAATTAACATAATATAGTTGTTGAATATTCACGATCACGTGGGAAAACAATTAGAAAATAACAGGATATGATAGAAATATTCGATCTGGCGGAAAACACAATGAAAGGGAAGAAATATAATTACTTCCTGTATAGTATAATAACCTTAATGCAATTCACATAAGAAATAAATGAACTTGAGTAGTTATTATGAATAATTGTATTGAGCAACTGAGCGACGACGTACGTTTTCGACTATTTTTTGCTAGTCTAATATTTTCAAGTTTATATGTTTTGATGAACTCAAATGGTTCTAAATACACAAATATAGTATAGAAAATATAACTTAAAGATCCCCCTATCTATTTGTTATGTTATTTAGTAAAATTGATTAGTGATAATTATTTAATATATACATTCTGAAGAGAAAAATATAGCACCGTTTTTACGAATCGATAAAGACGGTGAGTCATATAGGCCAAAATAGACCACAACATTTTATTGAAACTAAACATGTATTTTACTTTTTTTTCCCTTACTATGTCTACCTTATCTACACACGGTGCTCTGGCGACTGACTGGTGTCGGATAATCTCGCAGACTAGTGCACACATCCTCACTAGTTCAAAGGTACCGGCACTGCGCTCACTAACCTTATGACTTACTAACTTTACTGGTAAACCTTCCAAGGAATGAATACCAGCTTATGTTCAGCAGTGGATTTAGAAAGATTGGTGTCAGCAAATGCAGATGATCATCTCGGTTTGGATTCAAATTCAGTGCTTATGAAACAGTAACATTAAAGTCACTTGTATAGACAACCGCCTAATTTTCAAGGCATTAAATGACGTAACAAATCACCGATTAATGAAAATTATTCTTTCGCCTATAAGAGCAGAAAACTAGAAGCCGAACCCGAGGGTTTAGCCAACAGATATACCGACGCATTTAGACCGTATCGGAAAGAGCAGCCGACAAAACGGTGCGTCACGCCCAACTAAGCCACGCAAGATAAAAATAAAAGAAAACTATATTATTGTATTGCAGTCATTTCGGATTATTGCTGTACGTTATTATAATCCATTTCTTATAATAAAAAAAGACAGAACAAAACCTAAATGTTTTACAAACGAATACAACTAGGTTAACACAAGCCTAAACAAATAAATAAACGCCGAATGAAACTAACCACTTGTAGTTGCAATTCAAAAATACGTCAAAAAATGAGACATAATAATAGGCGAGGTCGAAGAAAATCGATAGAAGAAAATTGATAACTAGAGGTACCTTTGGGACATAAAATTTAAAGATCAATGAAGAAGTTTGCGATAGGATTAAAGTAATCGGTATAGACTTACGAGTATATATATAAATTCGGTGATGTAATTGCTTTTAGCCTTTTTGGCTTTTACAGCTTCATCGGATACTGTGCTCTCGAGCCAAGGGCCCGCATACGAATATGCAGCGACAGTAGCCTGCTATTTTCTTCTGATGTAAAACTGACAAATGTTTTAGTAAGCGCGTTAGAGGCGGTAACCGGAGTTAATGAACGCCTGTCAACGTTGAACGGCGGCTGTCAACAACTGAATGCGTGAAGCTGAAGATGTGACCCTCATTGATAGATTTTAACGTACTCGTAGTAGAGTCTCGTAGTACATTTTATTCAACATTTGGTTGTTAGCATAATTTGAATTAATATATGAGGAATATTTTTACGTGATGGAGTCACGCTGTAGCATATAAATGTGTCGGCTCGACTGTGAGAGGACCACAATCTAACCAATCTTACTAGTGTGAGGTACTAGCATAATTCTGATGCGTTCCGTACAGTAAGTGACGAGAACCGGTGTCACAATTATAGGCCAATACGCATTCTATTATACTACAAAGAAGTGAAAACGTTATCAGTTAGATTTTGTGCTCTGTCCAGAGGAGCAACCAGTTTTTCCTGGCATTCACCTTAGTAGACTTTTGCGACAACCACGGATGAAACGGAGTGGTGGATTCTCTACCGCAATCATACGGTACGTTGATAACTTATGTATTGGTAAATTGTCTTTACATGTTTTGACGCTAGATTTTGATTCTTTCTGCAGACGCACAAACATGTACCTATAATGATTGGCAATTAATTTTATTTATTGTACCTACCAAATCACTTTTCTCCTTTAAGAAGATACTTGTAACCAACAAGCCATGACACAAACATCAAAATATCAAACAAATTAATTTTGTTATTGTAAGTGAGCACAAAATATCATTTTAAACACGACAAAAACAAAATCTAGCTGTGTTGTATCTCATTTGATTGTTAAGCCGATTTATATAAATTAGGGACAAAACAATGCTTACAGATCTTTATCAAACAAGCACAAACGAACTAAATTGCTTTTACAAACGTAATCCAGCACATCAAAGAGAAGATGTATTTACATTGGCTAACGGTTAAGAAAACATTTCACATTTCATAGAACCATTATTTAAGGAGAATTGCACTATGGGAAAGAATAGGCAATAAAATTTCCTACTGTCAGTAAAACATACCGTAAGTATTCATCTTGCCGTGTCCGATGTCACGCTTATGCTATAAGGTTAAAGGAAGAATCGGATGCAATGTGAGAAACATGGAGACAATTAGATCAGTAAACGGGTAATTCGTGTGTTACACAAATAATGGCCTCGGATCGAACCCAAGAGTCACAAAGCGTAGGTTTATATCTGACTGCTGTCAGATATAAACCTATGCGATCGCGAAACACAAGATGCATAATACAGAAAATCTATGGCGCCACCAGAAAATGTTTTTTTTTTAATTGGATAAAGTGTCGAAACGAGCAACGTTTGTCCATAAGAAATGCTGTGTCACTCAGAACATTTCTGTGACACACGACGCTGCGCCCGCAACCCTGAGATATCGGTTATTATGTCTCATATGCCTAGTGACTACACTAGCTCTCAGTGCCATTCAGACCAAACCACTTGCACACTACTGCTTAAAGGCAGAATAACTGGCCCTGCGGTGGTACCTACCTAGACGGATTCCTTGATGGGAATCGGTCTAGGAATTTACCAGTAGTATGGTAGGATTAAATTAACTTAACGATCTTTGAAATCTACCTTATGAAGGAAAATAATATATATTATATCATGGTAAATTATGTTAAGATGCTTTATTATCAATGACAACTAGCTAAGCCTCCCGTTCTCGCTCACTATATGAAACCTAGGAGCGTTGTTCTGCTCTAGTATTCTGCAAGAGCGTGACCCTTCCCCGGCCGAGTCGACCCATATAGGTGCTACAGCTAGCTATAGCTGTATCACGCAAACGTGTTTCCAACATAATTTATATAAGGCTTACGACAGAATGCTGGATGTTGTTGGTTTTATTGCTTACAATTACGATCTCAACTTTTTTACATAATAATACGAGATTAAATTCTGTTTTTTATTTCGCTACTGGTAATAATAAAAAAACAAATACAATTGTTTAAGATGAAGGTGTCGTCCTGTTGTCCGATTATGGCTATTGCGACATTTGCTTTTTCAAGATATATTGTATTTGCGAAAGTATTCACGCACATTATTTTGTAACATACAAAGGAATTTGTTTATTCTAATCTTCCCGTATGTTTTCGAACGCCTTAATTATACTTTCAGTTAATATTTCGGATGTAGTTTAACAGGCGACTATTACTATACATTATTATAGAAAAACCTTTAAATCGTGCATTATAGAGACGTTTAGATACTCTGGTTATTCAGCCACTGGTCTCGTCGTCTCGTCACATTTATATATATATATATATATATATATATATTATATATATATATATATATATCATTACTAAATACTAGACTTTATAATTAAATCAGTTGAATAATCAATAAATTCCCCGCGACCACAGAGTATAAAGTAATCGTTTTACTGTATAAAATAAAAGTGACAGAAACAGGACGAATTGATTTCGAGTCAACGAACGGTAACTTAATGATTATCGTTAGGCAGGTAACCGAACCTAATACACCAGTGAATTGGTAAGAGTGCTGAATTTTGTATGCGCCATTTTTTGCCGGATTTAACAGAAGTTGAAGAGGAAAATAAATCATGAAAAATATGCATTTATACTCCTGTGACTTTTAGTTTTACTTCCAGTATATTATTTGAAATAAAAGAAACTACTCAGACATTACGATAATGTTTGGTAAATTAGTGCAAAACACATTACTAGTCGTAGTACTCGCAGCTGCGAGACCGAGCGATAGCCTTCATAACGTACGAGCGATCCAGGTTTGATCCCTGGTTCCGGCACCACTAAAATTGTTTATTGCAATTATAAATGCTGATTTACCAATTTACTAAGTTGTGAAGGAAAACATTGCGAAGAAAGCTGCATGTCTGTGAAATAAGAAAATATTTTGATAACCCGTCGAAAGTCCGCTATCATTATCTCTACCATTGCCTGTACTCAGCAATAGGGCATTTATTGGCTATTTATTTCACTGGTGGTAGGATTCCTACATATAAGTCTAATCGATAAACAAGTAGCATAATCGATAACAATCGATTCTGAAACATTTTAGATAGTAAGCTATTATTTGGGTGATTTTATTAAGATTTTATATTGAACGGTATCGTAACACGGGATTTGCTGTAAGACGCAGGTTCCCATTTTCTTTTAAGATCTTGGCTGAATTTAAGTCACGGAGGCAGCCTAATTGGCAATTAAAGAGCTAGTCTCTGGTTGTTTGTTAGCGATCAGAACTTATCCTCCATAAGGTTTCTTTCCTATAGGTTGCGAAATGTCGTAAACATTCGCTTTGGAAATAAACAAATTTTTAGCCAATCGTTTATGTTACAGTATTAAGCTTTTAGCTAGCTATAAAATCCAAATACTGAGACTTCTTTTAGTTTCTGCGAATCTTTATGGAATCAAATAAAATATGTATTTGCTCCGAAGATCTGATTCAGGTAGCAATAAACAGTTTATTAAATTCACTTGCTTGCTGCTGTGGAATTTTCAACAAAAAATTCTTTGAAATTGATATTAAAAAGTGATAGAGAATTTTTCAAATCAGATACAAAGCGAACATACAAAAGCTGAGTAGAGAAAAAAGTGTGTAAAGGTTCAGTGCTCTAGGTTTAGTGTATTACATGTATTCTCAAAAGATCCATTCATCGTTGATAAAACATATGTAATGAATTTTGTGTCTGTCTTCATAAGTGAAGGCACTCTGCATTTATTGATTTAATAATTCAAGGTGGTCTCTTTAAAATAACATAGCCTATGTTTTTAGTAACGCTGAACAGTTTCCCTGTTCAGGTACTGACGGCTTTTCAAAAGTTTTTTTCTTCGGTATAATATAAAAGAAAACAATAAAAATAGCAGAATATTATTAATTCAGAGTTCATTATGGTAATGATTCGTTCGAAGGTTCGAAAAAATGCCTCAGTTCTGAGAAAAATAACGAAATGTATTTAAAATTCAGTGCTAAGCCGTTCCAAAGTTAGGAACGTACTATTTACATTTTGTGTTTTATAATTTTAGTCGGCTGTTCTTATAAATTATGTAACTTAAGTATTTGCTAATCGTAATGAAATCAAACAAAAGGGTTGTATAAAAATAATAGTATATAAAAGTGCCACTGTTAACCACAGAGCTACTCACGTTTTTAAAGATGAGAGCATTACCACTTCGCTGCATCAGTGTAAGTTGGCGAACGTTACATGTCATCCGAATATTGTTTATTTATCAGACACGCTGGTTTCCTAACAATGTTTTCCTTCACCACCGTGCATGATAACTAAGCACTAAAAATTAAATTAACAATTTCAGTGATCGTACCGGGATCGAGGCGGCTTACGAAATTTGGAACAAGCGAACCCTGTACTAACACGGTTTGATAATTTGGAAAGATCGTAAAACGTTTAAAAGAATATGTGTTCAAGATCTTTTTCATGTATTTACAACTGAAATTAAAAGTTCCAGTTAATTTTTATAGTAAAAGTGTGACGAAAGCTTTTGTGATGTAACTTTTGAGATATTGCGATAAAACAAAGACTTAGTTATTCCCAAGCTAACTTTCTATTATATATTTCTTCTTATTCTAACATAAAATTCTTGTCAAGAAACAAACGGAAACGTAATAGTAATAATAACTCACTTGAGATACGAGAATAAGCACAAATGATAATAGAAAAAGTATTTAAAATTCGAAAATCATAGATTGGCACTTCAGTTTTATTTAAAACAATATGAAATATGTAAAAAGTACAGTCATTCAACGCATTCCAGTACAAACTCGGCCAAAATCTCATTCGCATCACATACTTTAAATGAATGCGTTGGATGGGTATCTTTCATAAGGCGAATTACATTATTATTTATAAAGCATGATTATTCTCATTTAGTGACTTGTAGTCTTTATTGAGAATAAATATCATTAAACCTATCATATCACATTATGTATGTAATTCTGTCGATCGCGTCTGAAACAATACATGTGGTGACATAAAATGCGATCAAGCGAATTTATGGAATCGATCACAGTTTGTGTTTGACTACGTAAAATTAAATTGTGTACATACATTTTATGGAAAATAAAAAAAAGACAAATGTTAAATAACCAAAAAAAATAACAAGCTTTCCTGCAACACTGCTACTGTTAATTGATACAATGCGAGTGTCCTATAAACAAATTTTGATTCGCCACGAATAAAACTATGAAGAAGAATTATTCTCACTAATTTATATTTTTATAAAGGATCAACAACGGTAGACAAAATGAGATTCTTAAAAAAAATGAGAGACAGCTTTTAAATGAAACTAATTTTACGGATTTTATCGGGTTTAATATTATTATTTATAACCCGACTTTCCAGTGCTTTACAGCACCCATGGTCACGGGGGGACTGAGGTGACAGATGTCCCGATGTCATAGTTAACCCGGAGTACCTTCAGCTGTACTCCGTACTCCGTGTGGTACATCGGTGCTGTAAAGCACTCGAAACGTTATAAATAATAATATTAAACGCGATAAAATCCGTAAAATTAGTTTCATTAAAATGTGTAGTGTTCGCGTATATATAAGAAATCATTATGAGAGGCAGCGTTAACTTATATCTTCTTACCTAAATTATATAACGAAATAGTTCTAATTACGCCCCAACTTGTGTCAAGAAAAAAATATATGTTGCAAATAATGTTAGTTATGTGGTAAAAAAATATCAGAATCTCTTCAATAAGAAAGATAAAGATCATGTACCAGAAAAGTAAATCAAAGTTACGCAAACATCAACGTATTCTATCACTTTAGCCTAGAATCGCAGAGCCACGGAGGATAACTTTTAAGAAAACGTGCAGGCAATGAAACTGGTTTACGTTATAGTTTCGTGTGAATCCTTTCGATTCGGTACTGTTCCGTCAAGGGTTAACAATTCATTATTATTTCAAATAAAATAACATCTATAAAATATTCAACCGACTGTTGATTCATGAATCATCTGTGAAATTGGCAAAGTCAGAGCATTTTGCATTGATTATAGTTCAAATATTATTCTACATATATATAAAATACAAGTGCCATTTTTGTCTGTCTGTACAAACTTACTTAACGAGAACTACTAAAGCTATTGACATATCTTTTACACAGGTAGATAATTACTCTGAGACCAACTTAGACTATATTTTATCTTGTTTGTATAAATTATTACTTAGGAACTGGTGAAATCCTAAGAAATATTTTTTTGATAATATTGTATAGAACTCCATCTAGGGTATAGTAGCAGAACAGTTGACTATTGAAAACTTTGTCCACGAGTACCAAATGGCGGGTATAACTCCCCATAAGTAAAAATTTGCCCATATTTTCGGAGAAATTATTGCATATTGCTTTGTTGCTTTTAAATCATCATAATGAAAATTAGCAATCATACATACATTTCTTTGTATATTTATGATCCTCAAAGGAAGTACCCTTAAGATTAAATCGCCTTCCTATAGTTTTCTATAAGATTGAAAGGCAGTTCTATTTGTTGAACGGCTTACCTTGTCTCGCTCGGTCTTACGCGATTGCATGTCGTGTGGAGCGGGAGCGGACGCTGAACCCAAAAGCGAGCACTTCGCATCTCATCTATTTTAGCAATTCTTGGCCCAAAAAATTTAGACCCAATGTCAATGTCTCCGATATGGACGATGTTGCGCTTATCCATTGAACTCTCGAGAATCTGAATATTGCCCATAACAACAATTGGACCAAATACACGGATCAAATTGCACTTGAGTAGCACTTGAGTAACACTTGAACAGCACTGAGTTTGTTGTACTATGTTGACCTGACGGCCTTTACTTTTACTTGTTTTCGTTTTTACTTATACGGCACCATATATCATGTTCATTTGACCTCTGCTTGTAAAACGGAATGCGCGGTGTGGAAAAATTTGTCGGATACAAAATATTGTTCACTGGTCAAGAGATACTTTATCGATTGGAAAAATTAATGATTTGATGTGTACTGAGATTCATCTTTGTCGGATATATTCTATTCTCAAAATTTAGTTCCAAATTTAAATATTGAGGCAATTTTTTAACATAATGGAACTTAAAACAACTAGTAAAGGCGATACATAAATTCTTGCTGTTCGTTACTATTAAGAAAAATAAACTTTTACGAAATATTATTGTGAGGGATTGCAACAAAGACCATAAGATTTTTGGGTTATATAAAACACTATATTTTGAACACTTTATTTTAATTTGATATTCAATTTATTCCTTAATTAAATCCCCACCTTTTTAGTAATCAACGCATATGAGCGTACAAACAACATTAATAATTAAAACGTAACATTATTTATCAGAGAGCCGTGGTAGCTCAGCCCGGGCGCTCGCTGTACCGGTGGTGCCGGCACCTATGAAATTATTATTTACGGTGCTTATTTACCACATTCTCAGCGGTGAAGGAAATCATCGTGAGGAAACCTGCATGTTTGAGAAATAAAAATATTTCGAAGACATGTGAAGTCCGCCATCCCGGGCTGGAACAGGATGACAAACGGCTCCAATAACGCTCTCAGACATGAGAGGAGGCCTGGGCCCGGCAGTGGGACATTTATAAGATGAAACTACTACTACTATTCAATTTATTCCTTAATTAAATAGCCACCTTTTTATGCATCAACGCGTATGAGTCGACATATAACAATAGTAATTAAAACGAAATATTATTCTTCAGTAAACGTGTGTAATTTTTTAAATATATTTTTTGTTTAGTAAAATAAAACTATTGTTTTTAAATATTAAATCATAATTTCAAGTATTAAGAATAAAAGTGCGTATGCGTAATCTAAATAAAAAATAATGATTTACGAAATGTATACGAAATTGAAAGGTTTCATGGAAATTGATCAACGGTTCTTATTTTTCATGCAGTACGTAGTTTTTACTCAAATACAACGTAACAAAAGAAATGTCGATATTGACATTGTTAGCTCTAGCGTGACAATAATTTTATATTGCCTAATTACCCTTTTTAAAATACGTGAACGTCGCTAAATATGAACTTTATATTTTATATTTAGTAATATAAAAAATAAATTTCATCATACAATATTTAATACCAGAATATGTAAAATGTGATTTTTCTCGAACGTTTCATTCGTTTAATATATTAAATTCAGATAATCCTTAATTAATGGCCGTAATCGATGAGTTAGTCTGGTAACTATGACGACAAAAGACGATTATAAATCCGATTTACAGTTTCCATAAAATGAAGGTTTTTTTTTAAATTTTATACACTAAAGTAAAATAATGAGTGTCGTAATAATTGACTAAGAATAATTGAAAATGTCACTACCTCGGGCAGATCTCGGAATAAACATCTCTTAAATATGCCTCAAATATCATCATCATCATTTCAGACTATCATAGTCCACTGTTGAACATAGGCCTCCCCCATAGATTGCCACAAAACACGGTCCTAAGCCCCCTAAGTATTCATCGACTTCCCGCAAAACCGTGCAGGTCGTCGCTCCATCTAGTGGGGGGTCGAACTACACTGCTTTTGCCGGTACGAGGTTGCCACTCGAGAACTTTTCTTCACCAATGGTTATCGGTTCTACGAGCTATATGGCCGGCCCATTGCCACTTTAGCTTGCTAATCCTAAGGGTTATGTTGGTTACTCTAGTTCCGGATCTTCCTCAAAAAAATCAATAGATGACTTATATACGAAAGAATAATGATACTAAGTATCTCACGAGACGAATGTGTAGCCCGAGAGTAACATGGCTATATGATGATAATATTAACTTTATTTATATATTTATGTTGGGTGAGTAGTACTACCAAGCCAAATTGTGAACTGAGCTGCAGTTGCCCAATGAAAGCTGAAATAGCGAAGAAGGCTGACATCTTTACAATACGGGAAATCTGTCCAACCTGAAACTTATATCTAAACTTATATTTTTATTGAACACAGAACTGCAACACACAAATAGAATAATTTAAAAATCGAGAGAAAACGAGTATACTAGTATGTGCATACATACGTTCACTTTCCATTTCAAAACACATCGGCCGTCATGTAATCTTCAAAACTCGAAGAGAATTTTATCAGAAAACACCTATGGATACTAATTTACTAATAATGAGATTATTTATCATTTTTAAATGCAGTGAATCAACTAAATTAACTCGAATGAAATTTTGTAATGACTTTGATATCGGCTTTATTAAAATTGGAAAGTTAGCTTGTAATTTTGCAATGATATGGATTTAAAACTTTCCCGGTAATAAATTTATAAAAATATCACTTTTACTATACAACGATAAATTGGTCGTTAAATATTTATGTTTTAATGATAACTATACGGACGAGCGATAAGACTTGATAATTATACCGATGACAGAGAAGGTATAGTAAAGTTGTTAGTACCAAATAATAAAATATTGTAATCATATAGGTACATATGTATATGTTAACGGTATTTCGTGATGACATTGCGGACGGACGAAGGTCAATAGATGATTAGTGGAAAATAAGGGTAATAAAATGGGAGGTGCCGCAAATATCTAGAGAAAGACGGTGACCAAATTTCAGATGGCGAGATGAAATAGTAGAATAGAGGAGAAACATTGGAAAACCTCTGCAAAAGACAGAGAAGAATCGTATTCTTTGGAGGAGGCTTTTAACCGAAAAATGTTATATATAACCGAATCATTGTATGGACCACATTTGTAACAATCATATATATATTGTCAAAGGTGTTTTTTGTGGCCACGCTATATCTCCCTTAATTCTTTTAATGATTCAAAGATCATTTTAAAGCTTATGTTCCACGCTATTGACAAAAATTAGACAAATTGTTAAAAAAAATTTAAAAACTTGAATGCTAATTTACTAATTTTATTACTTGTGGTGGTGGCGTAAGAAAATCTGCTAACCCATTTCGTTCCGTAGGTGTCGTAAGAATCGACTGAGGAAAATGGCTGAATGTTCTCATGGTTTCCTAAGGATGGCGGAATAACTACCTCCAAAAAATGCTAGAAATAAAATACACAGACACACTGGTAATCGCGATTCCGCCAGCCACGCGTTTTGGTTTCGGTTCACCCAGACATCTTGAAAGAGGCATTCTTCGATGATAAATTTAATTATAAAATTACAACGCCTAACAAAGTATTAATGAATTTAGGTGAAATTTTAGTACTTTCAGTATTTTTTTATTCCATCAGTAGTCGGCTTGTTTTCGCGAATCGTGACCGTGAACTCAGATCAAATCTCATCACAATCTCTTATGGTAGAAAGCGAGAAGTTACGAATGTCTTTTGTATTTACGCTGGGGGTAAATTGATATTCGACAGCTTCTTTTAGATACCAGATGATAGCACTATGCTTGATATTAGTCACCATAACACTGCCGTTGCGGTAATGACTATTTAATGTTTAAAACCAAGCGCGCGTGATATTGTTTGTGGTCTTTAACGTCCTTTAAAATTTTGTTTTATTTCGGAAATTAATGTTAAACATAACACCGACAGAAAAACCCATACGTGTGACAAGAATTTAAACGACCAACAGGCCTTAAGCCAATTTGACTCTGTGAAGTCACTGTTATTCTGTTACGCAATGAAGAGATAAAGCATGGACCTCAGGCTAGGTCTAGTGTATGTGTTATGCGTTTGTATAATGCTAAAATAATATATGTTTTTCGTTTATTTTTAAACAAAGTAAATATGTTTTCTTTTGTCTTTTTCTTCTTCTTCTTTAAATTCTGACTTCTTTCAATAGAATTCTGTCGATGTCAAGTCTGAAGTTAAAAATTTCGATCAACAGTAAAATAAAAGATGACTTTTTCTGAAGATTTGTTGGACTGATGGAGACAAAACGAAAAGTACGATTCTGGTCTTGAATTCAATTTTTCAATCACTGTACACTGTTACAAGCACTTGCTGCATTATAAACTATCAATATTAACACAGACAGAACAACAGAACAGACAGACACAGAAATTATAAAATTCAATTGAAACACTACCGTCATCTTTCGAGCTGACGCCAAAAGTCCTTTTGTTTCTTATTAAATCTCAAAGACGTTATTAGACACACGCTGTCAAAAAACACCTCAAACGATAATAGAGTCAAGCAATAATAGAGAGTTTTTATTCTTATAACGGTTATCGAATTATAAAGTAATACTCGTGTTATCGCAATCGAAAGTAGTGACAATATTTTTTAATTTACATTTAAAATGAAAAAATAACTTATTTAAGGTATAACTGGTATATCAGGTTATTCCGCCGCCAGTTAGTAGTGCGTATAATAATACTGTGTTCCGGTTTGAAGGGTACAGTAGGCGGTGAAATTACTGGGCATATGGTCTTAATAACTGATATCTTAAGTTGACCAGCATAGTGCAGTGCTAAACATGACTTAATTATTTTAAAATATTAGCCATTCAAAAACTGCCACTGACTGACACGGCAACTATTACAGACAATCGTGACACTATCAGGTTTCGGCTAGACGTCTCGTCCGTTAATACCATATTTTTTTTTATTAAATACATAATAATATATATGTTCCACACATACAATAACTACGTAAGAACAAAACTGATATATTACCTAATGGGTGAAAAGGTTTTTATGTGCAATTGCTTCACTGTCGCTAGTAGAAAGAGCTAAACAACTCAAAAACTATCGTTTAAGTGTTTTTTGCTAAATTTATCAAAATATAAAAAAATCAATTTCGTGGTGCCATGACAAACTACAAAACTAAATAAAATATAAAATATCAAGAACCGATCTACTAGAAAAGCTAATTCAAAAATACAATTATTGCGTTTCTCAAATTATTTTGATATTGCAGTATTTAATAAAAACGTGTGCTGCTCAATTCAGTTTTCAAGTAGGTATTTTTGCAATTACAATACAATACTCAACACAACACTGTAATTTTTTTGTGTTTTACTAATTTATGGCACTATTATGATATACGCAATACTGCTAAAATTTTGGTTCGTTCTTGGCATGTTTATTTTTTGTGATTGTAACACGGTCACATACACTGTTTGATAAGCATCTGCTTTTCTGCACTATCGTCGAGGCTTTCATTTCGAAAACAAGCTTACGTTGCGTGTGAGAAAGAACTTGGTGTATGATTATATAGACGCTTATAGAAAACACAGCACAGAAAACTTCTCATTATTGTAATAACCTATTTATAAAACATATAATGGTTATCTATAATGGTATTTATAAAACCTGTAGTGTTTAAATTAAATAGTTTTTACTTAGCACTAAATGGAATAGCCGCCGTGGTAGCTCAAAGGCCGGGCGCTTGCCTGAAATGTAATAGTGCGCGAGTGACCTAAGTTCGATCCCCGGTGCCGGCACCTCTAAAAACGTTAAGCAATTTCTAGTGCTGATTTACCACGTGCTTTGCGGTGAAGGAAAACATCGTGAAGAAACCTGCATGTCTGAGAAATAAAAATATTTCGAGGACATGTGAAGTCCGCCAACCCGCATTGGAGCAGAGTGGTGGACTCTTCCCGGCTCCAAACCCTCTCATAAATGAGTGGAGGCCCGTGCACAGCAGTAGGACATTAAAAAGCTGTTTCTAAACTTATTTCACTTTAATAAATGGATCACGGCGACCATTTTCGAATACTGTCGGAAACTATCAACTCAGGAGATATAATAGTGACACAAGAGTCCGCGCAAGCACAGAAACATTTACTCGGCCTTACCTACCAGTGCAGTACCCGATGTAACGCTTATGCGATAATATCGCGAGTAGGTTAGTTGTGAGTAGTTGATAAGAACCGAATATACAAATACTGGCATCGAGGAATTACATAACAAGTTAAAAAGCTTTTAAAGTTGATTATTCAACAGGGACTAAGGTGTTTATGGGCAACTGCTCCCACTAATGATCAGGTGGGCTCGTTTATCACCACCAGTTAATTTAAAAAAAACTTTTACTTGGAAGAAATTTGCCCATTATTTTCACCGACAGCGGCCTATTAACAGACCACATTCCCATAATCATGAGCTGCGAGAGGAAGGAAGCGGTCGAGATGTACGAAGGGAACAAACAAAAAATCTCGAAGACCGACGAAAAAGATCACAGACATTTTTCGTCTCGCTTTTTGGTCTTTGAATAATAATATCTATTTCTGATCTATTATTATTAATATCTTTGAATACAAAACCTTTGAAAAAAGCAGATAAGTGTCCAGCACAGTAGAATAACACCTACCTCTTTCCTACTGAGGTGTCGTAAGAGGTGACTAAGGTATTGTACCGACAGCTTTTATTCATATTCTGCTCGTGGGAACGCAATGGGAAGTAATAATTTTTTTACTCGTAACAAAATGGCGGCGAAATGATTCGCCACCCGTCACGTCTTGTTTTCTGCAGGGGCGAAAAGTTCGAAGCGTTCGGAGCGAAAAGTGGGAATGTGTTCTCCGCCTACCTCTTTTATGGGAAAAAAGCGTGATTGTATATATGTATGTATGAATAATAATATTTATACACGGTTGCCTAAACTGCGGTTGTCAACACGCCTGCCAAGCGTGTCAACTATGGCAAAATTCCCCCAAAATGAGAGTTACAAACTTTTGTGGCAATCTATGGGGAGGCCTATGTTCATCAGTGGACTAGAGATGATACACATATTCAATCTTTATAATGGTCTAGGAAATTGAAGTTGACGCAATTTGTATAAATCTCTCAAGTTTTAAAAGACTTATTTTTAATAAGTTTAATAAAGATTTCAATACATAATTTTCGAACACAAGCATTTATATACGCTTTGCGTAATTAGTGGATATCATAAAAATAATTTCAACCATTATTTTAATCCAGTTTATATTTTGACTGTAAAAAATATAAAAAAAATAAAGTAATATTGCAAATGCGATAAAATCTGATAATAGATCAACAGATATTAATCGGAAAATTAACAACGCCGTGTAGTGTGGAATGCTAGATTTCGGCAACGAGATATGATGCATGTACTCAACACCGCTAAGTGAGTTATTAGTCGTTTATGGACTCGGAGGCGTTGTGTGGCCGAACAATTTCGAGAGACCCTCGGAGAGCCCTCGGAGATAAACAACTGCAAGACCCGACAGCAACCGCCACGAGATCAAGAAGCACAATGAGATGGTGCTGGTGTCTCGGTTTTCTCGTGGCCTGCACAGACGATATAAATTCAATCGAGAACGCGTGGAACATGTTACAAATAATAGTTTCTGATACAGGCAACACACAAACTTCGTCAACTGTGCAAGGATTTCGAATGGCAATTCTGCAAACACAACACGGATGTGATTTTTTTTTATTGGATAAAGTGATGAAACGAGGAAAATGTTCACCTGATGGTAAGTGCAACGTCTAGTAAAAAAAAGTAAAGTTTCAGCCTATAAATGTCCCACTACTGAGCACAGGCCTCCTCTCATTTCTGAGAGGGTTTTGGAGCTAGGAAGAATCCGCCACGCTGCTCCAATGCGGGTTGGCGGACTTCACATGTCTTCGAAATATTTTTTATTCCTCAGACATGCAGGTTTCCTCACGATGTTTCCCTTCACCACCGAGCACGTGGTAAATCAGCACTTAAAATTGCAATAAACAATTTTAGTGGTGCCGGCACCGGGAATCGAACCCAGGTCACTCGCGTACTATGAAATTTAAAGCGAGCGCCTAGTCCCTGAGCTACCACGGCTCTTAGTGCTGTCCATACTACTGCTGCTGCTGCAACGTCTGCCCATAACAAATTATGTGTCACCTAGAAAATTTCTGTGTGACACCACACTGCGCCCGTTACCCTGAGACATCAGTTCCTAAGTCTCATATGCCCAGTGATTACGCTCTCTCTCAGTGCCCTTCAAACCGAAACACAGTAATGCTTTCACACTACTGCTTCACGGCAGAATGACTGGCCTTGGGGCGGTACCCACCTAGACGGATTCCTGCATAGGAATCCTACCACCAGTAAGATGTGATGATTTTATCGTTGTCGAAATAATAATAGCGATCACACTAATTACTAAAATTAAATTGATTTGTTAAACTAGCTGTGCTCTGCGGTTTTATTCCAGTAAAATAAGTCGACTACATGATTGCGCTGTACCGCATGGTACCCCATAAGCTTTAGCATGAAATTTTATAGCCTATAATGCGAAAGTAAGTTCTTAAATCGGATAAGTATTTCCTGGGATTCATCATCAGTTTTTCATTTCGGCCTATCACTAGTCCACTGCTGAACATAGGCCTCCTCCATAGATTATCTCATCTGAAGGGATTTTGCCATTGTTGCCACGCTTGACAGGCGGGTTAGCAACCGCAGCTTATTTGTTTTGATTTTCCAGGAATATGCTGCTGCCCATCTCCTCGTTTTCATATTCCCTCTGTCGACTTTTACCACACCTACAGGCGAGATGGTTTGGTAGATTCTCTTACGCTACGCGTCCAAACATACTACTTGGAGAGGTTATATATATGCTTTGTTATAGAAATAAGGTACCTATAATGCATAAAAATTAAATATGTAAAAAATAACTCAATTTTCTAAACAACTTATTAACATGTTGAGAGAAATATTTGTACTGTCATGAACTAAAATAATTATAATGAACTAAAATCACAGACAGACACTTAAAATTGTATTTGTATAGATAAGACAATTATATTTTTCACAGTTAATTATGATAAATTACCGTCTACGCTTTACATTAATAGCAGTATATGCGAAACCACACATGTAGATTTTGTATACTTAAATGTATAGTTAAATGAAATACATAAAATAATTCAATGAAAGGCGAGCACTCGGCCTCTGATCTACAGACGATTATTTACGACTAGCTGTGCCACGCGGTTTTACCCGCGTAAAAGCCGACCCCGATCGATGATATTTTACCCGCGTAAAAGCCGACCCCGATCGATGATATTTTACCCGCGTAAAAGCCGACCCCGATCGATGATATACATAAAATACTTCCCTATTTGAATCGGATTTGAATTTTTTTGCGCGGAACCCTAATTATTTTTCTAAAATTAAAGTAGCCTAAGTTACTCGCTATAATATCTACCTGTCAGTGAAAGTCTCGACAAAATCAGTCCAGCCGTTTTGGACAGACAAAAATTATAAAAATTGTTTATTTCTTATACATACTTTACGTATACACGCTCATAAGCATTGGGTAAAAAGCTGTTATTGTGTTATTACAAACAGACACTTCAATTTTATTTATTTGTATATGTTACGGAAAACAATTAGTGTGTTCCGTATTCTTAAGAACACCTCATTAAATTTGGCATTGCAGGCTGAATGATAAACCTCGGCAATTTTCTTTTGCGATTCCATCTTGGTTTTAACTAAAAATATCTTACCGCATCAATATACAAAATAATAACAATGCCCCGAGACGACTTTGACTAGAGCATACTATATATTTTTACATTTATTAGCCTGAAAGAGGTCCTCTTGTTGCTGATCTGCTGTGACAGCATCATCAGATCGAACGCCATGTTTTGGGAATGCCACGCCATGGATTAGGAATCTGGACTGCTGTTGGATACCACGAATTGTTATTCTGGCATTTCTCTTAGCTGACTTTTACGACACCATGCGTCTTGCAAACTGCGAGACCTAATTATTACAAAAAAAAACCTTGCCCCAAATGTGTGCATTTTACAGACATACATTTCACACGCACTACACAACCAGACCCGAAAACCAACAATTTGTGTTTTGCACAAATGTTGTTCCCGGATTCGAACTCGCGGCGTAGAAGTTAGGTACTCAGGTCACGCGGTCGTCATAATCATCATAAAGCATCATAATAATGTCCGACTTTTTTATATGTATGCAATTAAACATATTCGAAGTTACTTTCTTTAAATACAATACAAATATAGAAATATAGAACAAACTTCATATACAAAAGTGCTTCAAGCATATCGCGTCACCGCTAACGCGAACAATTTTATATTATTATGCAGTATGCCGTGTACTTTTAACAGAGAACGGGATCATTGTGTATTAGCATTGAAAACTTTAAATAGAACATAACTTAAGGCAGGGCTACATTTAGTTTATATATAAAAATGCATGGTTTTCTACCTTATGTTTAAATCAGTCATATCTTTCAAATGTTCAAACGTTATGTACGACAACCAAATAGTGTCAATAATTAATACTTTAGTAAGCTTTTGTGATATTGTTAGGAAAGCATTTTACGTGTACGATTGTTGCTGGTGGTAGGATTCTTATGCAGGAATACGTCTAGGAAGGTACCACCCCAGGGCTAGTTATTCTGCCGTGAAGCAGTAGGGTGCAAACATTACTGTGTTTTGGTTTGAAGGGCACTGTGAGGTAGTGTAATCACTGGGCATATGAGACTTAAGAACTTATGTCTCACGGTGATGGGCACAGTGTGGTGTCACACAGAAACTTTCTGGGTGACACAGCATTTGTTATGGGCAGACGTTTGCACTTTTCATCAGGTGAACGTTTTGCTCGTTTCATCACTTGATAAAATAAAAAAAAAACGAACCCAGGGCGCACTAAGCATGTAAGCTCGTTGACGTGTCACGCGCAAAAACAAGTGACCATCTCACAGTTGCATATGATTCGCAAATGCATGCATAATTCATAAATGAACATTACCACTCAACCGCTACTCGAAGTAGCACATAATATCATGGCGATTGTAACAAATAACGTTATTATTGTTTCAGTTATTCATTTACAAGCTACACGTCTGATCAGATCATGATTCGTGGAAGAGTTTATATAATTTATCTACAATACTTTCTGTAAAGAAAGGTAGTATGAGAATTTGATATATCCCACTGCTTGCCGAGATTACATAAATTATAAAACTTAAATATTGTATTAATTTATAGACGCAAAATGGGATAGACATCCATAGGAACTTGTTACGTGTTTTAAAAAATATATTTTTTTAAATAACTTTTTGCACAATATATAATAGCCATGATATAAAATTTTACAGCATTTTTTATTTATTTTTAGTTTCATTTTATTTTATTTAAGTTTTATTTATTAGATTTTTTACATTATTTTATTGTGTGATGGTTGTGAGGTCAAATAAAAAAGATATTGTGTTATAATTTGGCAAAACGATTTGTGAATTTTATTTAACGAAGCGAGACGCGTTATATTTTTATTTTACTCCATATTTATTTATTGGTTTTCGATTAATTATCAATTCTTTCAATAACCGTCAATTTCAATGTTTTACATCTGCCGGGTGCCCCGTGACGGCCAATTTTTTTTCAATATGTATATACCTATAATTTACTTTAACACAATACAACAGAATTGAGTAAACAATTTATCCTGAAAATAAAATACCGCATCAATGTACAAAACAAAATAATAATTTACAGATCGTTAGGCACAGCGAATGTCCGCGTGTTTCTTACATCTGTACATTCTCCAGAAACCTTCCGATGCTATCGTTTAGACGTTGTATTAGACACGGGAATATGCGAACGAGCGAGTCTGTTTTCGCACTTATATAACTTACTAGTGATGCCCCGCGGTGTCACCCGCGTAAAATAAACCGACCACATAATTGCGCCGTAAGGCATGGTACCTCGTTGACCTGGGAATTCGGCCCTTTCGGTAATGTTCGGTTCTCAGTAGAATAAGGTTTTATTTTTTAGAACCTTTTTCAATAAACGGGCTATCTAATGCAAAAATAGTTGTCTGTGCAGAAATACTAGCAGAAATTTACTGCCATCAAGCCACTGTGTTTCAACAGTCCACATTTCAACAACTACACGACATATCGATTCTACCACCACACATTTTTTCAGAATTTTCCACCGAATACTTGAAAAATTAGAGGAAGACGGTCACACTTAATACGACTTTGTAAGCGCATATCTCACCAACTCATCATCATCATCATCACGTCAGCCTACAAAACATCGTAACTCTCATTCTGGGGGTGTTGCCGTAGTTGCCACGCTTGGCAGGCGGGTTGGCAACCGCAGTTTATTTATTTAGATGTTCCAGGAAAATGCTGCTGACCATCTCCTAGTTTTCATATTCCCTCTGTCGAAACCCACGGGATGAGATGGGGTGGTAGATTCTCTGAAGCCGCCACCACACGGCCTTTGCCACAATGCCGCAACTATTTTGTTTTCGTAATTTCACTACACCATTGTATAGCGGTCCATGAGAAATACCCACCTTCAAAATTTCTTCTAAATAGTGCCAATAGTCTCCAAGTAAAATGGTTGCGACGTACGGACAGCATGAAATTAAAAGGGTTCCACTACGAAATCCTAAAAAAATAACCCGAAAACCAATAATGTATGTGTACAAGCTTGGCCTGGTTTGGCTTCGGTTAGGATCACTGAACGTCAAATCAATGGACCCACGACACAGCCATCGGACATTCAGATGTCAGACGTTACTTTGTGACGAAAGCTGTGAAATAGTATGTGAGTAGATTTATAGGCATGTAACTGCGATACAAGTGCCTTTTACGTAAGTTCAAGTGCCTGGTGGTGTGATCTACGGTAAGGAGAAACGCTAGGATTCCGATCCGCACGATTGGTTATTACTCATGCTTCGGAACCAGTTTCGCCTATACAGGATCGTGTTGCTTTAGCGGAAGAGAAGAGTCAGGTAATGACTGTTCGTTGTACCCGCCACTGAGCGGTTTATATTGAAAATATTAGGCACAGCTTGGGAGATATCGACAAAATAGTAGCTTTATCTTTCTTTCATTCTCATTAGTAAGGTTTGAGTCTAAAGGTGCGTTAACAATTTAAAAAACTATGAATGAACCATATGACAATTTGATCGTATCACGTAGAATATGAGTATACAGTTGAGGAATCGACTTAAGAATGAACGAAACTAATTATGGTGAGCTATAGTTCACCGAGGTACCGTACGAGGCGACTAAGGTATTGTACGGCCAGCCTTTATTCGTGCAAAATAACATCACAATATGCAATGCTGTCACTATACTGCTCGTTTAAACGCAATGGGGAGAAAGAACTTTTTTGACTCGTACAAAAATGGCGACGACTTGGTTCGCCACACGTCTCGTCTCGTTTCCCGCGGGGGAGAAAAGAGGGCTACGTGTGTGACTCTGCTTACCCCTAATATGGGAAAAAAGGGTGACTGTATCTATGTTTGCACTTATGTATAGTTCACCATCTATAAATTTTAAATAATGGTAATGTATCCGCATATTTTAGAAATATTTTTTCCGTGCGAAAATCGACGCCGCGACCCGTAGAGCAAAGACCAATCGTTTGGCCAGACGTAACGAGTCGTTAATTCGTGCGGCTAAAGTGTATGTATATTATACTAGCTGTGCCTCGCGGTTTCACCCGCGTAAAAAAAGCCGACCACATGATTGCACTGTACAGAATGGTACCTCGCTTACCTAAGCATTCACGGTATCTACTTTCCCGCTACGGTATGTACCTCTGCCCTGCCCTTCTCGGTACTGTACGGTTTTCAGCATGCGACTCCTTAAGGCCGAATCATGTTTTATATCCTAGAATCAACCTTCATCAACAAACGGACCATCTAAAGTAAAAATATTTTTTAAAATCGGATACGTATTTACTGATATTAGCGCGGTCAAACATATTAAATCTCTAGGTTTAATGCAGTGGTAAAATTATTCTTTATTTAGAATCTCGACCCATGACCATTTTTCAACCACTGGTAATAAAATGGTCAATGCTCGAGATTCGACCGAAAATCACAACTATTTAAGATAATGAACTTAATGTGTTTGTAACCCATTATACATGTGAGTACTTTTCGATATAAACTTTTAACTAAGCCAAATCGCACACGTATTGCGGCTTAAAAGAGGGTACAAATTTTTCGCTTCACGTGTTAACGATGCATTAATGAAAGATTTCAATCAAGATTAACGAAAAAATCTTAACATATCTATATTTAAACAGGTTAAAAAATATATCTAATTAATAGAGGATGTAGTTTATAGGCCCGAATTACATATTTCTTTAAAAGAAGATGACACAAAAAATTTAACTTTACATAAAAACGGTTAGAAATTGTCAGCGATAAAACAAAAGTACCTCGACAGATAGCGGTTGCTGCATGAGCAATTTACGGGAGCACGAAATACGGCAAACGCAAAAAGAAAACTGCTGGTTTTTCGCTAATCTTTCGTAAATTTTTACTATATATTTTTTTTATTGGAAGTAATGGGACGAGCAAGTGTTTTATAATAAGTGCAACGCTTGCCTATAATAGTCGATGTTCCCAGAACTTCGAAAAGTTCTGCCTCGAAAAGCAAGGCACTAAGCTCGACATCGAGATATCGGTTCTTAAGACTTAATTACTGTAATTACTAACTTTAGCCGTCCTTCAAACCGAAACACAAGGTGAAGTGATTAAACAGAATAACTTGCACTGCGGTGGTATCTATTCCCTTGCGTTGTTTATTTTTGCAATAGTTAAGCTTTCATTAAATAAAATAATTTAAAAAAAAATCACCTGGTATACGAAACACAAAATTTTTTATAGCCTACAGATTGTTGTTTCGAGTCGGAGTGTTTGTGCGTGTCTTGAAAACACACCTACGATACAAAAGTAATCCTAGTATGGGGCAACATTATTTGTTAAAAAAAAGAAAGACGACAAATAAGTGACACTAAAATGATCTAGTATTTTCTTTTCGTTGCCTTCGTTCGTTTGCATTATATACGAATTCTATGAAGCACAAAGTAATTTTGGACTTTATTTTAATCAAAAGAGCCAGCCAGTTAGCAGTTTTATAAGACGCAACATGTAAAAAGTGACTGAGTGAGCGAAAATTCTGGCGAATTTACCCAAGAGGAATATAGGAATCGCTTAGATAGTACCCACGTATTCCCAGTCAATTAGGCGTCGCTAGTATTTATTACACAGAGGTTGCCTAGTAAAACGAAAATATGTGTCTGCAGATCCGACATCTGAGACGGACGATTCGTACATTATAGATTTTTCGTACAAGGCACGTGCTCCAGCTTAATTAGCGTCGAATGGTGATGTGTCTTAGAATATTGTTGAATGAACACTGTAGTTTACAGAAGACTTCAAATGTGTATATACATATATATATATATATATATATATATATGTAGTTCCTTATTACAGATAATTCGTCAATCTTAAAACGTCGGATTTCTTTCTTTACCATTGTTTTGAGAGGAAGTAATTCGTTCAAATTTGTGAGGCAATTTTCTATGGTCGTCTTACCACTGACTTTCCACATGAGTGACATACTAACGTATGTAAGTACTTTTAAAATAATTTTAAAGGCGAAATATCTATTTTGAATTGTTATGCTACAAGATAGACTTTTGAAAGTTCATCAGCTCGCTACTTCAGTGACATCGGTTTCTAAAAGGTTTTATATGTAACTTGTAAGCAGAAAATAATAAATCGACAGTCTGAAGTGGTTAACAAGTTTCTTGTTTCAGAGGGATTACAACGTACAAGGACGCAGAGATATTAGTCCAGTTTGTAAGAAGGCGTTATCAGCGATCGGTAGGGCATACGCGCGTATTTAACGCTATTGTAATTCATGGGCATAAAGGAGTGGGCTACGCGTCGGCTACAAAGCATGGTAGATTTTAGCAGCAATAAATTCTATTAAGGGAATAGTTATCGCAGAGCGCGAAGCGGTAAACTGTCGCCGACCGGCGTAGGTTGGCCGACCTTATCGTTTTAGTTAAATCTCCTTGCAAGACCGACGTGTAGATTCCTTGTCTTATGGCGCTTCCTACTCAACGAATTATAAAACCATAATGTAAAAAGAACTTTAGTAGATAGTCTTTATTACTTTTTTAAATTATTCGTCTAGTTAGGTACGAACGCAGTGCCAGTTATTTGCCGTGGAGCAGTAGTGTGCAAACATTACTGTGTTTCGGTATGAAGGGCACCGCTAGCTAGTGTAATTAGTGAGCTTATGAGCCTATGCTACACAGGATTGTTCAAGGTGACACTACATTTTTAATTGGACATACGTTGCACTTACCATCATGTGAACGAACGATTACCTTAGATTAGAAAGAAAAATAACACTTCAAATTCAACTACGCTATGACAATGCCATGATGTCGCATTTTATTTACGTCAGCTCTATAATACTCCTCCGAATGGTATGTAGCTTAGTCCGTATTTTTAAATTGCATCTTGCTTCTGAGCTAGTGGAACTTTAAATCCGCATTCAAAGCTTACATGGTATTCTGCAACGCGATCCGCAATAAGTTGGCGCTACGTCTGTATAGGCGGACAAACCACGTACCTCGTGAATGCCTTAAACGATGCAACAAAGGAACGCTGCACGAATATTCAAATATTTCGCAGCGTTTGCATTTATAAAAGATCGGTCAGTCGGATACCCACGCGAGGTGTAGACTGTTTTGGAACGGAGTATAGAATAAAAAAGTAATGAATCATCTTATTTCAGAAATAGAAAATAGTTTTAATGCCGTCATAGTGACATAATTTAATGTTTATTGCTTTTTTATATAGATATTTATTTGAAATGCTATATGCTGGCCTAGTGGGCAGAGTACCTGAATACTGGTCGACGAGTCCTGGATTCAAATCCTACATTGGGCGCGGGTAGGTTGGAACGAGTAAATGCCTCTGTGTTTGCCCAAACACTTGTGAAACAATTGAATTATAATATGATGAGCAGTTGATAGCTTATAATAGGTACCGACAGTCATCAGAAGATTTCTAAGATCAGGTGGATCTCTTCCGCATATCGCAAACTCAAAATCATTTACATCACAAGCCCTATAATAAAATTATGGTAATAACTTGCTGTGTGGCCTTTTAAGTTCTACTATATGAGATATTTTAAAGAATGTTACAAATTGTTAAACACATATCCTCGAGCAAAATATTGTTTAGTCTTTTGGGCTATTACATAAAGAATCCATACCCGTGTATCAGGTAAGTGCCCGGGTGACTGGCAAACCAGTCGAAGTCGTGAGCGAAGTTATATATCTTACGTATCGAGTCTGACTAACGCTCGGTCTGGGAGGTTCAATTATGCAATGTTGAAATTTTGAAAAGGAAAAGGAGTAACAGAAGGAATTCTGGCTTTAGGAGGCAAGATAGAGTATACACACTAAATCTAAAGATTGGCTTAGTATAGTAAGTATAAGTAGCAATAAAAAAAGTATATATAGAGAAAATAATTAATTAAAACTAAATTTTTTTAAAACTATACAATTACAATAAAAATGTGATTCGAAGTTGGGACAAATTTACTTAGAAAGAAACGCTAACGCTAACGGACTTGCGAGTTGGATAGTAGCTCGCATGCGAGTTACTTCAACATTTTATGTTTTCACTCGCCTGCTCGCTTGACAGCAGCTCGGACATCTCTCGCATCAAATATCATCATGAAACGTTTGTGAGCCTACGCTCGTTTTACAAATTAAAAATGGTTGCGGGTAGATGGTCTGTTACATGTTGCCCCGGAAGATCTTCTTGCCATCCAATCTCTAATCCTAACATTTTTCTTTCTATTTTTCTTGAAGTTTTTTATAGATATTTTCCAATTTTTCTTAATCAAATCACGCTGATTCGACATCGCGACAACTCGCAGGAGACTGGACAGCTATTCGAATCATGTGGACAGCACAGGCGAGCCTAGCTACTGGCATGCGAGTACACAATGCGTGCAGCTGCCTACTGTTAGGTTAGCTGCTCGCATCGTGTAAACCAGCCATCAGTATCCTTCGGAATTAAACCTTTACTATGTTTGCACACTACTGATGTGCACACTACACATATGATGTGCTCTTGGTCGTCTTCGCACGGAAATATAAGTGTCGTAAGTATTCGCAAAGGTCACTCATCCTCGCTTTCCCTATTGCGATGTAACGCATATGAGATAAGATTGGAGGAAGGTTCGGAAGGAGTGTCAACATGGGAAACTCACAAATACATTCAGAACTGAAATTCAATTATTTGTTTGTTGCACAAATGATTATCCAGCTGGTAATCGAACCCGTGATTCTTAACTCAGTCGTAAGGTTCTCCGGCAAGACCACGTGCCACATGTCATGTCTATCTCTTCTTCTTCTTCATCAGCCGGTTAATAGTCTACGGCCGGACATAGGCTTCGCCCAAGAAGGGGAATTTGGAGTAATCACCACGCTTGGCACACGGATTGGTGATCGCGGTACCAGACGCCTCGCAACTTACACATTGCTCCCAGTCACCGGTCTTTGAGTGTTCGGTCTGGCAATTTTCGAGATAACTAGTATACCTGTGGGAAGTCATAATTTTCAGGTATTTCCCTCATTCGACTCTTACGACTACTCCGGAATAATACATAATAAAATACTTTTGTTCATCTTAGCCATCCAAAGACAAAGGTCAAATAGAAAGCTTTTATATTTTACATTTTTTCATTAGTTGTATCCATTGCATCATCGGATATATTATAACATAACGGGCATCGACTTTATAAAATCCTAGTTCGATATCAACGACCAAGATGTATCGTTAGTTGTTGAAAAACTGCCTGAGGGTAGGAATCGTTAAGTTAGCAAAGTTAAGAAATGAGAATGACGAATAGGCAATACTTAGGCAGGCGAATACATACATACATATATGCCTATTTGTTCTGTATTTCCTTGGACTTATTTCTCGTTTAAGATACCGGTGCAGTATTCAAGTTGCCTCATATTTTTGTATTTGACATTTAGAGAGATACATAGTAGATAGGTTTAAAAAAATCAAACTGTATTTAGTGCACATGAAAGTACTCTATCAGTATGAGTATTGGAGCACTGTATTGTGGTCTGGCAGACTTTACAACTCTTCCGATAACGTACTTTGGCAAGCACTTTACATGTTCCTGCACGGTAGAGCACTTGTTAAAATGCACCACCTATACTCTTCATTTTACAAATTTAATATGTATAGGCGGCTTTCTATACTGGTGCTCTTATGCCTATGTAAAAGTAACAGCCTATTAATGTCCCACTGCTGAGCACAGGCCTACTATCTTCTCTGAGAGAGTTTTGGAGTCGGGAAGAGTGCGCCACGCTGTTCCAATGCGGATTTCAGATGTCCCTTAAGTATTTTAATTAGTCAGACACGATTCCTCACGATGTTTTCCTTCACCGCTGAGCACGTGATAAATAAGCACTTAAAATTGCAGAACAATTTTGAAGTTGTCGGTAGCGCCCGTCAGACTCAGGTCACTCGCGTACTTTATAAAATTTAAGGCGAGCGCCCGTCCATTAAACTACCAAGGCTTCGTCTATGTACGAGAGTATAAGTTTTTCGTGATAGAGTTACGCTGCGCGACCGTAAATAACTCTGTTGGATCGGCGAAGAATTACGTTACCACAGTGTACTAGTGTAGATTGCTACGTTTCGTAACTGCCAAGAACCGTATGTTTCTTTTCTGATCATATCATTCCATCAAACTTAAAACAATATATTTTAGCGTTGCAAAACCCAGAACGCTGTATTCTACGTATGTAGTAACATTAGATTGTATTTACATATCTATAACATTAATTTCAAATAGAATCCATTTAGTTTATGCTGCATAGAAGACGATGGATAGAAATATTATACCGAGTACCAATTTAGTGACATATTAAATTAAGTATCTTACACTTTAGTCTTAAGAAAGAAACGTAAGGTATGTTTTAGTAAGTAAAACACTTTTATTTCTTTCTACGTCCAAATTACTGGTAAAGAAGCTTACAATGTTAAGGACACAATGCAGATTAATTATCCTTAAAGGTACTCGTAGCATCCAAAAGTTCAAGGTGCCACGATTGAAATGCTTATATAAAAAAATTTGAAGTCTATGTCCAGATTTTTAGCAACGACAGAGTAGCGGTATTATAGAAGAAAAGCTTGTTAATGTCTAACCGAACGTGTCACCTTTCATTAAATCAAAAATGTCTACTTGAAGCTCACCGCTAAACAGCATGAAACAGCCCGGAACAAGTACCTGAACTATTAAATTACTAAACCGCTATGTTGTTGAGAACCTGTCCTGTGGGATGGATGCTGTCTTAACTGTTACCCTTGATAAGGAAATAAGTAGGTAGCGATTGGCAGTAACCTGATCATCCCGACGTTTATGCGTCAGTCTATAATTGGAACCGAGTGTCCACTAGTGATACATTTATTATGTCAAACATGATTTCTTTAGTAGCAGTCTGCACGTTGTTCATTGAATAATGTCACTGCTCTGAATCATTTTGTTCCGGAAGGAAATAAATTAAAATTAGTAAGAAAAGAATCGCAAACTTAATACATAATTAAGACATAGGCTCAAACACTAACAGTTTCGCATCGTTTTATAATATTTACGATTATTTTACTTTAGATGGCTTTCTGCAACCAACCGGTCTAAGTAGCAATATGAACTAAGCTTATCTTAAAGATTAAAAGCACACCGTTATGAATTAGTATAAGACGGAAGTAATTACAAAATACGTAGCAGGCAACCCTGAATCTATGTTGAGGTGGGTCGGGCACGCGGTTAACGAACGCTAGTTGCGTGCACGGAGTTCCGCTTATACTAAGTCGTTCGCATGCATAGTAAACGTATAAGTATGCAAAGTTTTAGATTATAATTATTATTATTTAAAAATAGTTTTAATAGTATTATAAGAATTAATATTATAAAACATACATATATTCATCACGCATTTTTCCCATTTAAGGGGTATACAGAGGCCAACCACGTAGGCCACTTTTCGTTCCCGCAGGAAACGAGGCGTGACGGAAGGAGAACTAAAACTAAAACTTTAAAAAGTATAATAAACACAGTACCAATAAGGTGATTATTATCGTGCATGTATCTTTTATAGCCGATAGTTGTCCGGCAGAGTAGAATAGCACCTACCTCTATCTTTACGAGGTGTCGTAAGAGGCGACTAAGGTATTGCACAGACAGCCTTAATCTTGCAGAATAACACCATAATATGCAATCCGTAATTTTGACATAGCCCTAAGGTTTAGCAAGCTGAAGTGGCAATAGGCCGGCCATATAGCTCGGAGAACCGATAACCGTTGGGGAAGAAAGGTTCTTGAGTGGCAACCTCGTACCGGCAAACGTAGTGTAGAGCGCGGGAAGTCGATGGATGCAGGTGGCTCAGGACCGAGTTTTGTGGCAATCTATGGGGAAGGCCTTTGTTCAGCAGTGGACTAAAATAGGCTGAAATGATGATGATGATGATGCAATGCTGTCACTATATTGCTCGTGGGAACGCAATGGGGAGTAAAAATTTTTTGTTTCGTACCAAAATGGCGGGGATATGGTTCGCCACCCGTCACGTCTCGTTTACCGCGTCGACGAAAAGTGGGCTAAGTATATGGCCTCTGCCTACCCCTTAAATTGAAAAAAGATTGTACGTATCTACGTATATGTACATTTAATCATTTTTCCTCTCTTACAGTACTCGATGGGATTTGGGTTCGACGTATTTGGATGGATTTTACGCCATTAGTTCTTAGAACCTCATCTGTCAGTTGCGGGACGAAAAGCGCCGTGCTTCCCGCTGACTACCCGGTTATGTCTATACAGGCACTACTTGATGGTTTCTTAACATTTGTAAATGTGTGAGAAACTATGAATAGGTTGTGATGCAATAATAGTATTCTGGAGATGATAGCCGATAACTTAGATGATAAGGAAATCACTTTAATATTACTAACTAGCTGATGCCCGCGACGACGTTCTCGTTGATATATGTTTTTAAATATCCCGTGGGAACTTTTTGATTTTCCGGGATAACAAGTATCCTATGTCCGTCTCCAAGATGCAAGCACTCTATGTGTAATTTCGATTCAATGGCTACGCTGTGAAAAGGTAACAAACAGACAGAGGGACAGAGAGAAGTGACTTTCGCCTGTATAATATGAATATTGTAATATATTTATAGTGTGGATGAAAATAACATGTTTTTTTTAGATAAGGACCAAGGGTCTAAGAAGAAAAACCAAAACTACTCAATAAGTTCGTAACGAGGAAAATAAGATGCCATGATTTACAAAGGTATTAATTACGTTAACTATAGGTAATATATAATTAAACTGCGGTTGCCAACCCGCCTGCCAAGCGTAGCAACAATGGCAAAATCCCCCCCAAAATGACAGTTACTAACTTTTTCGGCAATCTATGGTCAGCAGTGGACTAGTACTAGAAGTGGATAAGCTGATATGATGATGAAATATCAGTATTTTTTAAACCGAACCGTAATGTTTACACACTACTACTTAAGTCAGAATAACTGGAACAGTTACAAAACGGTGCAATTAAATAAAAACCTTAAACATATTGGTATTTTATTGAGCAGAGACACTGCAGTGGCAATTCAAACAAGGAATTACTTTTTGATTGGAATATTCTTAAAGTTTGGAGGTTATTCGAACAACCATAAAACGACGACAGTTTTATTGACCGATCAGCTGTACGTAAATATTGAATGAGGAAATTTTTTGGGCTCACCACCTATCACACCAAGTGCATTATATTGTTTTGGTGAAACGTGGATTGTGGCAGTCATCTGTTTTTGCAGTGAGTGCCCAGTCTCTGACTACCCCTTATGGGATACAGTCGTGATCTTATGTATGTATGTATGTAAATTTTTTGCATTGAGCGACAACAAGTAAATGTAAACAAAGGATTTTGTATATAGCCAATAGGTGTTCGGCAGAGTAGAATAGCACCTACCTCTTGGCGACTGAGGTATTGTACGGGCAGTTTTTATTCGTACAGAATAACACCATAATATGCAATGCTGTCACTATACTGCTTGATAGAGCGCAATGGTTAGTATTTTTTTGACTCGAGCCAAATTCGCGGCGATGTAGTTCGCCACCGGTCTCGTTCGTCTCGTTTCCTAGGAGAGTGAAAAGTTTGCTATGTGTGTGGCCTCTGCGTACCTCTCATATGGGAAAAAGGTGTGATTGATTGTATAACATGACATCATATTTACTGATAACAGATTTAGTACAAATAGTATAATAAATATAGGTTAAGGTTATTGACCGTTTATACTGACGAGTGCACACGTACCTTCTAAAATAAAAGATGACGTATCAGTAGCGTAACATGACATACACGATACGAAGGTCAAATGTCTATTTTTAGAATATAAATACAAACCGTTTTTTGCACAACGTCTGCCCATTATGCTGTGTCACCCAGAATAATTTTGTTGGGCATTACACTGCGCCGTTCTTAAAAGCCCAGAATTATGCTAGCTATTAGTGCGCTTCAGAATGAAACACAGTAACGTTTTGCACACTCCTGCTTCACGGTAGAATAACTGGTCCTGCGGTGGTACTTACCTAGACTGATTCCTACATAGGTATCCTACCACCAGTAATTCATTCTCGTTCGTAGGTATTCTTCCACGATTACCAAAATGTATCCCTCGGATTGAGCTAACACTGGTGGTAGATTCTCGTTGTGGATTGACACCGCGTTCTACTCCTGGTATGTGCTTTATACAATGACTTAAAGATTTGAAACTGTTGAACGATCACAAAATATACAAAATGACGATGAGTCCATTTTCGAGAAGGAATTCGATAACATGAGATCCTCCTTAGAGAACATCTCCATCAAAATTGTGTATAATAACTTAATAACAGAGTAAAGACACCACTGGGGAAAAAGGTTCGCGAATGACAACCTCGTAAAACACAGTGTAGGGTGACTGAGCGCAATCTATGTCGTCCATCATCGCTATGAAAGTTTCTGAGATGCGAACAATATATATAACATCTAAATATTACTAGTTGGAGGAGACGTCCTCCCCAGATTAGACCATGCAATCTAGCGGGCAGCTAACCTTTTCCTTGGCAACATCATCCGCCAAAGTGACTTGCACTAAAAGGAGCAACGACCTGGGCGGTTTTGCGGGATGTCTGTGAATGCTGGTGGCTCAGGACAATGTTTCGTGGCAATCTATGGGGGAGGCCTATGGTCAGTGGACTGGTGATGGGCCGAAATGATGATGAGTGATTATGTACGTAAGACGTTAATTAAATTGTCTTCTTTGCAAAAGTTTTCTTAGAACACAGGGACACAAGGAATCATAATGCACCAAATATTGCTAGCGGCTGGATCAACTCGAGACGTACTGTCGATAGATAGATACGAAGACCTTTAAGCAACATGGTTAGCAAAAATACGGAGTATCCGGCATTTGTGGAATTTTCACGTATTGTTTATCCGATGAGAAAATATAAACAGTCAGTATCTTATGGAAGCATATAATGGTGAATGACGATGCGAATAAAATATTAATAAAGATGGGAAGATAGTTAATTTGCTTAGATCCGCATGCAAAATATAAAATGGTGTATATTATACCTATATACTATTATACCTAAATTTGAAGAGCACCGCCCGCCTTCCCACATTAGAGTGTACGAGCAATCTAACACCACTACAACACTACCACTAGGCAATATACACCAGTGAAGTCGATACCACGACACGTGTTTCACCTCAAAATACCGCAAATTAACGCCTCATTCTATTAACAATATTAATAAACATATCAAAGTAGCTTATGGATGATGCTGATATGAATGCTCAAAGTTAATTCCACCGATCAAAAGCCTTTGTTAACAATTTGAGCCACTTAACAAATGTGGTTGTAATGCATTTTGTAAAGTTAAATTGCATTAAAACCGATAATGATTTCTTATATTTACGCGAACACTACACATTTAAATGAAACTAATTTTACGGATTTTATCGCGTTTATTTTTGTTATTTATAACCCGACGTTTCGAGTGCTTTACAGCACCCATGGTCACGGGGGGACTGAGGTGACAGATGTCCTGATGTCATAGTTAACCCGGAGTACCTTCAGCTTTTAATTATTTTTTGTGGTCCGATCTACGCAGAAAGAGCTAACTGTGTCTTGAAGTCTTGCAGTGGTATGCTTGGTTTTTGTCTTACGAAACGTCGAAACGTCGGGTTATAAATAACAAAAATAAACGCGATAAAATCCGTAAAATTAGTTTCATTTAAAACCGATAAGTTTTAATTAAGCATTGACCTAACCAAATGAAAATACGAAGCCAGTGATGGCACTGTTTGAGACACATGCCATTAAAATGAGCAATTTACTCAGTATTATGTAAATACTTGTTCAAAGTATTTTTGAAATTGTCGCTTTTTATCCAAACTTTAATTCGCTTCGACATAAAAGAGACAACGAAAGTAAAGTTTTGCAGTACTGATGCATATAAAAAGATTATGCCCACTTTCAAATAACTGTCTGGAAATATTAAAACTTAAAACCGCAAAAGGAAATCACAACTCTCTCTGCTCTAAATGTTTGACTTGGATTAAAAATAAATATTACGGATATGATGTTCTGCCAACGCTAAATGGTTGGAATAAGAAAAGGCTGACAATTGTACTTTGTACTTTCATTTATACAAAAATGATGTTTTCCTGGCCGATTTAGAACACAGCGACAAATTCCGAATATTGTCAAAAGCTATCGACTGCGCAGGAGTTATTATAGTGCCACAAGCTGATGCAACGCTGATGCGATAAGATCGGAGGTAGGTTAGGATGCAGTGTCAGAAACACGAGGTCAATCACAATACAACCAAACCCGAAAACCAAAAATATGTTTTAGCACAAATGTTGGCTTCGGCTTGGAGCTTCTACGACGCGGGTCCAGGACCCATCAGGTCAGGTACTCTGACCACTAGGCCCCAAATATAGAAAAATAGATAGCCGTGTGGTAGCGGCTTAAGAGAATCTACCACCCAATCTCATCCCGTAGGTGCCGTAAATGTCGGTAGTGGGAAAATAAAACCAGGAGATGGGCAGCAGCACCTTTTTTGAAACATCTTATTAAATAAACTGCGGTTGCCAAACCGCCTGCCAAGTGTGTCAAGTATAGCGAAATCCCCTCAAAATGAGAGCTACAAACTTTTGTGGCAATTTATGGCAGTAGACAGCAGTGGACTGGTGGATGGGCTAAAATGAAGAAATATATTTAAATACTGTAAATTATAGATTCTCAATAATGACAGAAAATTATGATCCGACTAATGAAAAATCTAATTTTTTTCGATAAGGAACGACACGTATGAAGACCGAACTGATATTCTATCGTGATTTTGTTGTATGTAAAATAAGGGCACTGAGAGCTAGCGTTATAACTAGGCATATGCGACTTAAGAACTAATTGTCTCAAGGTGACTGGCGCAGTGATGTATCACACAGAAATCTTGGTAACTCAGCATTTGTTATGGGCAGACGTTGCACTTACCATCACGTGAACGTTTTGCTCGTTTCGTCATTTTATGCACTAAAAAAAAAATTAAAACAGCAGTCTGTACTGTCTCATTTTGAGGGGTTTGGCTGGCGGATGTCAATGTCGTCGAAATTATTTCATTTCTCAGAGATGCTAGTTTTCTTAGGATGTTTTCCTTCACTACCGATTTTGTGGCAAATCAGTACTTAAAATTACAATAATAAATGTAGTGGTACCGGCCTCGGGGACAGCGAGAGAGAGACTTAAGACTGATGTCTCTGGTTGACAGTCGTAGTATCACTTTAGTCAAAAAAAAAATTAAGTTCTCCCACATACTTTGCAACATATCAACCATGTAAACACACCCTTATGTCGAACCTGCTTTAATAAAATGCCTTACTACAGCCGGTAGAAACACAGCCTCTATATCCAAACAGACAGTACAGTATCCAAACAACGATAGATCTTGCGCAGTGATCGTATGAGACTAGCGTACCCAGAGTACACAGTTACTATAACTGTGTACCCTGGGTAATTCTTAGTAAATTATAATTATCAGAATCAATAGATGCGCATGGTCTTGTTTATTGATTCCAACTAGATTTTGAAATCTCACATTTAATTAATTTCTTTATGATGCAGAAAACTCACGATTGACTTACATAAAATACTTAATATTATAAATGCGATAGTAACTCTCTCTGTCCCTCTGTCTGTTTGTTACTTTTTTACAACTCAACCGTTTTACCGATCTTTACAAGATTCGGCACAGAGATCACTAGCATCCTGGAGACGGATATAGGATAGGACTTTTTATTCCAAAAATTTAATACTGAAGTTCTTACGGTATTTTTCAAAATACTTAATCCACGCGGACTAGTTATAAATAAATAACAGGTCGTAATCACCTTTTACCAGGTAAAATTTAAATACATGGATTCATAGCATATACGACGTGTACGTGAGTACTGAGCTTTTCATCGTTAGCGCTAAAAGCTCTGAAAGCAATTAATGAAATCAGCCTTCACTCAATTGCGTATTTTCCTCTAAACGTAACTGTATGGCATTTTCAGTATTTTTTTTTTTGTTAAAGCGTTATGCTTTTTTTTTGTTATGATACTTTTTATTCGCGAAAAAACTGAATCATATTGGACGAATATTGATATGAATGATGATGTTTTTTAACCTAGTTCAGGTAGTCAGTCCGATTTGATGGATGTTTTTTTGGGTGTCCGTAGTCGAGACGAGCAAAACGTTCATCTGATGGTAAGTCCAATATTTGCGCTTACCAAATGCAGTGACACTAAGAACATTTAGACATCATGTATAAAAGTGGCCTACAAACCTCACGTGATTTAAGGATCTTTTTTCATAGAGCCGTTGCTGGTAATTACTTAGCCTTAATTGGCCTGCAAGTAGTTTGAAAAGCATTATTTAGCACTGAGATAAAAAATAACAAAATACTTAGTTTTAAAGGTTTAGGAACACGAAATATTACGCCTCATTAATATTAAAAGAAAAATGTTAGTGCTGAAGTAAACCTTAATGATCATCAACTAACCTTACTGCATAATTTAACAACGTTTCGTGAACAGCTTTCAATAAAATCATGACCTTTTTCTGAGAAACAAATGTTCGCCAATAATCATATTAAATCCGTTTGGTTACTTTTTAAAAAATAACAATGTCCCATATTAGGATATCTCCTGTATCGAGTGTGCGTTTACGGGTGTGTGTTGTCACAGACATAAATTTCACATGTACAACACAGTCAGACCCGAAAACGAACAATTTGTGTTTTTGCACAAACCAGAACTGCGACTGGGGTTCGAAACCAGGACCCGCGGCGTTGAAGATACTCTGACCGGGATGAATCAAGGGGCCTGCGGTCGCCTACAGCTTCTATCGAATTTGATTCATTGGAGTATCGTGGCTCATTAATTAGACGCCATCATTATTTTTTATAATACAAAGGCATGTTTAGAATACATTTGGAAGAAATCCGCATATAGCTTTTCTTGTATAAATAAGACCGGTTCAAAAAAGTGAAATACGGTGCCGTGTGTTTTAATATTCTGTTCGAAGCAAGGAAAGGCTACAAACGAATTCCGCAGAAGCTTTCACCGATCTCGAAATTTGTGCGCGTTCAGTATTGTTTGGCTTCGATGATCATTTAAACAAGTTAAGCGCCATTGAGTACAACTACTATACGGAACGTTATTCCAACTTTCAGTCATGGGAATAATTAAGAAAACTGCGATTTTTTTATTATAACTATTTCAATAGGCCATTTGTTATGTTTTAAATGTAAACTAAATTTAGTTTCTCAAACGTTTCTTAATGAGGTTCCTTTGACCGGAGATAAAAAGACAAAAGCAAGTTCTCTTTTTGTCATAATTTAATAGATTTTGTTAATAAAATATTACGTAATATAAAAAAAAATGACCTGTAGGAAAGTGTTCTCGTAAAATTTATTTGTACGAGTATATCGGTTAATTGTTACATACCATCATGATTTTTAAAAGGATATAAATGATGAGACGAGCAAATCGTTCACCTAGCGGAAAATGCAACGTCTGCCAGTAACAAATGCCGTGTCACCAGTGAACACAGTGAACACTTCTGTGTGGCACCACACTGCGCTTGTCACCCTGAGATATAAGATCTTAAGTAATTTAATTTTTAATTACACTAGCTAGCAGTACCCTTCAAAGCGAAACAAATTAATTTTTTCACACTACTGCTTCACACCACCAATAAAAATTGCTGGCCTCGCCGCTCGTTACTTTGCTGCAGAGTAATAAATTATTTCCTACAGATTTTAGGTGCAATAACCATAGTTAGTAAGCTAGGGAACCGTAGTTATACGTCTTGAGCTCGTCTCGTCTCGTTATGGGCAGGCGTTGCACTTACCATCAGGTGAACGTTTTGCTCGTTTCATCACTTTATACAATAAAAAAATTAATGTATTTGTAACACATCATATTTTAGCTTTCTTGCTTCTTCTGCCTTCAAACTTTAACTATGCCAAATCTCACACTACGTGAGCGCAATGTGCTTAAAAAGAGGTACAGAGTTTTCACGTATTAATATTAGAGGCACTTGCCGCATTAAAATATAAAAGGTAATTTGGGATGTCAATTATTATATTGCATTGCAAGCATTGAAGTGCAAAAAATAAAAATATTGTTACAATACTAGTTGTAATACAGTTCGACGATCTGTTGCTATATTATAACCTTTGAATGCAGGTTTGCGCGAAAGTTCAGAGCATGTCAAGATCGCAATCCTGAGATAAACTAATAAGGTAAACATATCGTGAGATCTTTGCTTATCTTAACATTGACCCGGTGACTGTTCAGTAAGCGATCGGTATACAGCGATACAACAAAGAATTTAACAAAAAATTGACGATTTTCACCAGATCACTGCGAAGCGAAGAGGGTATTTTTTCATGTATGGTCATCGGTCGCTCACAGTTCCGAAACTATTTTAACCATTTTGAAGAATGAGGTTTAATTTGCCTACGTCAGATTGAATCTTTATATTCCCAGGGTCATGATCTCTTTGCGATTTAGGAATATCAGAAAACAAAATACATATATTTTTAAAATAGGTTTCGAATCGTAGTTGGGATTTAGCGTAGGGCCATACAAAAAATATTTCCATAGATAATCAATAAAAAGATAATGCGTCAAACTAGCTAGTAATCGATTGTTGACCGTTACGATCATTCACCCTGGACGTGACGTCCGTTTCTTTTTATTTAAATAGGAAATGTACACCAGAGGACGGGAGATTTATCAGTTTCGTTGACCTCTCTTGACTCATCTCACTGCATCTTATCGAAAGCGGAATCAAAACGGTACTGGATAGTTCAGTGTAATAATTTTAGCAACACTCAAGTATACTTCACAAATTTATAAAATAATACATGAGCCTTTTGTATTTATTAATATTTTTTTATTGAATTTACATACATCACGTCGATCGATCGGTTTGAATCGACGATAATCTGTAAAATATAAATGAACCAACAATAACGGCATAGTGATAGTGTGCTTTTTCCCATATGAAAGGGGGTAGACAGAGGGTACTCACGTAACACACTTTTCGCGTTCGCGGGAAACGAGACGTAACGAGTAGAAAACCACTTCGCCTCCATTTTGGTACGAGTCGAAAAATTCTTACTCTTCATTGCGTTCCCACGAGCAGTAGTGACATCATTGCATATTATGATGTTATTCTGCACGAATAGAGACTGTCCGTACAATACGTTACTCGCCTCTTACCACGCCTCGGTAGGAAAGAGGTAGGTGCAATTCTACTCTGCCGGACAGCTATCGGCTTAATAATTATTTAGATTAATAATTAGTATACGTTCCAGAATACTCAGCACAATCTTAAAAAAAATCTGAGAGCGCTTTTATCTTAATTATTTATTATTCGCAAGGGCGTAAAGCTAATTGCAGGAATCCGTCTAGGTAGGTACCACCCCAGGGCCAGTTATTCTGCCGCGAAGCAGTAGTGTGCAAGCATTACTGTGTTTCGGTTTACAGGGCACTGTGAGCTAGCGTAATCACTGGGCATTTGAGACTTAAGAAGTGATGTCTCAGGGTGATGGGCGCATTGTGGTGTCACACAGAAATATTCTGGGTGACACAGCATTTGTTGTTGGCGGACGTTGCACTTACCATCAGGTGAACGTTTTGCTCGTTTCGTCACTTTCTACAATATAAAAAAAAGATATAAACGCATCGCATATGAGACTGAAAAACTTATCTCATTCCGACGAGCGCATTCCACACAAAGCTTCCCAAAAAGTTGTGAGTTAAACCGAATCTGTTATATGAGCAGACGTTGCACTTACCGCCAGGTTAACGACTTGCTAGTCTCGTCAGTTAGCTCCGTAAATATTACCAGCGGAAAATAGCAGTACAACCCTATGTTTTGTATGGTGAGTGAAGTGAAACGAAAATCCAATTACTGACAAAAATGCATTGTATTATAATCCTTAGGAGTGACAACATCGTTAGCTCGAAAACTAAGGTATTTATGGATTGCTGTGAATACTTGCCATCTGACCGTGGGCTCAAATGTTACTCTTGAGCACACATTAATATTTTTTAATGAAGACAGAAAACCAAGTTATTTAACGTAATCAAATTCTTTTATTTGCCTAATATCTTGTAAGGTAGAATTACTATTTGTGGTGAAGCATTAGATTTAGTAAATACTGTTACTGTTTAGTGAATTCTGTTATTCTTGGGATTAAATACCTTACATGTATTTACAGCTTGAATAGAAAACTTCATTGCACCCATAGTAATGCTGCGTTTGCCGTAAGAAATATATATGAGAAAAGTTACTAACGAACAAACAACTCGCCTAGTTTGTTTAAAATGTTGTTACATTCTGATATGGATTATCATAACAATTTGAGATCATTATCAGCCTGTTAATGGCCCACCGCGTGGCCTAGTGGCCAGAGTAACTGACTTCTACGCCGCGGGTCCTGGGTTCGATCCCAGTCGGAGCCAACAACTTGTGATAAAACATAAATTGTTTGTTTTCGGGTCTGGTTGTGTAGTGACGGTCCCCGTGTTTTGACATAGCAGTTAGTAAGTTAGTTACATCGGGCGCGGGTGGGTTGGGACGAGTGAGTGCTTCTCTGTTTTCGCGTACACTTGTGGTAATATAATATCTCATTTGCGACTGATAGCTCCCGACAATATTCGGAAGTTGGCGGGTATGGTCGAAAACGGCCAGGAGCACATCATCATCATCATCACCGGATAACTATCTCCCAAAAAACGAGGACCGTAATCACCTTGATTGGCAAGCTTCAAAGTAGAAGAAGCTAAAGATGTGTCAGGATCGTAGCAAGTGGAAAGATGTCTGCCTACCCCTATGGGAAAGAGGCGTGACTATATGTATGTGTGTATGGCAAGCCTCAAGTATTTAGTTATGAGTTATGATCGTTTTTACACTACCTATCTGAAGCTATGCATGACATTCGGTGTATCCTTTAGTCAACACTAACAAGGCAAAAAAATCGTATTAAAGTGTATAATTAAGAAACGTGCAATAGGTACAGCTAATGCAAAGTATACGATTACATAACAAAGTCCCTGATTACTGGGCATGCCTTTGTAGATTATGGTAAAAAGTTAAGAACGCTTTTTATAAAAAGCTTATTATACTGTTGAAAGCAATATGAGTGAAAAAAACATGGTCTTTTCAATCTCGCCGGTTTCCATACAGAGCAGTTTTAACAGATTTTACTTTTAATGTATTTTTAAATATTATATATATATTACGGTCGGTTAAAATTAATTATACATTACAATTTTGAGTTTTGTTGAATTACCATTAAAAGAATAAACGGTGCACTAATAATTACTTTATACGTAATTTGTTGATTATAAATACGTCGAACAGTCCAAACTCATTACTTTAAAAAAAATTCGAATGTTTAACAGCATTAACTGATAGATGAAAGCAGTGAAGGCAAAAAAATACTGTTGGCAACGAATAGCGGCTCGGCAGGTACAAAAAGGTCTTTGTTGTGAAATAACATCTGATGTAAATAAACGGGTTACTGGAGCAGATTGCGCAGAGATGTACGAGGACCGATTTTTATCAAAATTAAATCTTGCTGCAGGTGTACATTGCGATTATTAACAAAGTTAATGCGCTAGTAAAATAATGCCATAGTTATATTAAAAGTGTACTGTGAAAACGCTAATTTATATTATTTATCCGCTCACTGTCGTAATATCAAATATATTTTTTTTCAAGTAATATGTAACATAACTGCCTATAGAAGTACCAAAGCAAGTCTCCGTCAATTTTGTGATGCTTTGCTAACTGTATAGGAGTATGTTTGTTCTAGAAATATCATAAAACTATTTTTAAAAGATAAAGGTATACTCTCGAGATATTCCTTCCTTCATGGCCACACACGTTATTAATCAGAACTTGATAATGCACTTAACAATTCTAGTTGTGCCTACACCAGGGAATAAACTCGGCTTGCTCGTGTTCTATAAAATCATATCCGAGCGCCCGACCCTTGATCTAAATCGGCAACGTATTTGCAAATGGTTTTGCCAAGAAACGGAAAAAGTTCACATAACTTTTACCTAAAACCATTTGCATATCGTTTTGCTAATCTATAGCGGTTTACCACTGACTCATGATATACGAAACTACAAAACCTATAGACTTGAAATTAGACATACGAGTACATATTGCTTTCCCAACATACGACCGATCGACATCCGACCCACTAAGATCGGATTTTACAAACATTTACTCCAAAATGGCTATACGGGCTGAATAAATTAAACAATAACGGCTTTACTAATAAACGTTGTAAAGCGGGTGAATAGTTACTCACCGATTATTCAATCTCCGTCATCAGTAATTTGACATTCGAGAGAAGAAGACAAAGCTTGGTAACTATACGACCGCCATACAACGTTTATTAGTAAGGAGGTAAAAGTTATAAGTATGTTAAATATTGTACGATAAGTTTTACTGTCTGAAATAAGAACAATTATCGACTGCCCCATAGCGTTAAGAGCCCCGTTTACAATTATTTAAAATTTTGTTAGTGATACGAGGAATGCAGCCTAGATTCATATGCAGTAGTATTCCTATGCAGGAATCCGTCCAGGTAGGTACCACCCCAGGGCCAGTTATTCTGCCGCGAAGCAGTAGTGTGCAAGCATTGCTGTGTTTCGGTTTGAAGGGCACTGTAAGCTAGCGTAATCACTGGGCATTTTAAACTTAAGAACTGATTTCTCAGGGTGATGGGCGCATTGTGGTCCCACACAGAAGTCTGGGTGACACAGCATTTGTTGTGGGCGGACGCTGCACTTACCATTAGGTGAACGTTTCGCTCGTTTCGTCACTTTCTACAATAAAAAAAACATTTATTCGGCAGAGATGCCACGTCGAAATAACGAAATGAAACATATTTAAATATTAAGTTAATGTAACAACTGGACGTAAACGAAAAAATTGTAAATCGCTGGAGATAGAAATATAGTACATAGAACTATTCTTCATTTATGTGGATCTTCATGTAGTCCAATGAAAAGTAAGGTTCGTTGGCGTGTCCCACTGGAGCTTTGACAAAGAGATTCTCACAGAATTGATAAATGGGAATTTGTGAACCAGCGTCGACCTCAAGACTTTTCTCAGCATTGTGCCCGTTGCTAATGATCTCGGGCACATTAACGCTTTCGATGGTTCCATAAATTTTTGCAGGGAGATAAAGAATACTGTCAAACGTAACAGGGTATGTTTAATGGGAGGTTAATCAATCATTATAATGATTTGTTTCAGACGGTGCCGCTGCCAGCCGGCTCCACTTCAGTATTGGCAAAGCCAACGAAATACCATTATTATCCACATAACCAACACATTTATTTGTTGCCAGAATGTGCAATCCAACAGGTGATTTATTTTTAATATTATAATCGGGAACTTGGTATTTAATTTTTAAGGTTTTGAAATATATATTTTTTTGTTTATCTATATCAGTAGATTTTGTAAATGTGCCGTATTCGCTTATACGAGTAAATCATGCAGTACTTTAGATTCAGAAAAGTTAAATTAGCAGATGCAAATGCAAAAAACCAAGATAATACGATAAAGTGAAAATAAATAGATATATATATAATTTGGCAACATTGAAAACAAATAATTTTTGAGTCGTGTCGAAAAGATTTTTGTTTAATGGTTCACGTAATCGAGTTCGACGTTCGGCGTGTCGAGTTGAACGTTTTGGTTGCGATATTAGATTAGTTCAATCTTCATTTCGAAAATATTTCAGCACTATACAATAGTTTTATTTTGCATGAGGATTTAAGCAGGCTCACTTTGATTTCTTGTTGTAATAAAATCCGCCTAGAAACGTTTGATTCTGTTAGCAATCTTTAACAGAGTTACAAAAACCCTCAGGTGTGCAACGCGGTGTACGTGCGCCTGAACTACACACAGCCGCTGTGCGCGTGCCCGGCCCGCTATCGTGACCCGTGCTCTGCGAGTCTAAACGCCGACGACCTGCACACCACTCGCCTAACTACAGATTCCAAAAAGAAGGTAAATACCGGATATGCTGAATAAATAATCAATTGCAACTGCTCGCTAACTACCGTTAGTAGTTTCGAATTTCGAACAAAACAATTCGTTTTATAGTGCGTCCGAAAGTTGGCCTGGTGATTAGAGTATCAGGCTTCTTCGCCGCAGGTTCTGGGTTCGAATCCCAGTCGAAGCCAACATTTGTGTATAAACACAAACTGGGACAATCAGAACACCTCCAGACTCGATCTGGAGGTGTTCTGATTGTCCCAGTTTCTGACACTGCTTCCTAGCCTAACTCCGATCTTATGGAAAGAGCGTTACATCGGGCGCGGGTAGGTTGGGACGAGTGAGTGTGTCTATGTTTGCGCATACGCTGTGGCACTATAATATCTCCTGCGCAGATAGTTTCCGATAGTAATCGAAAATTGTCGCAGTGGTCAAAAATCGGCCAGGAGAACATCATCATATAATTAAGTATATGCTTATGTACAAATCATATTAGTATTATAAAAGCTCAAAATCTAGAATAGCATACATTTAAGATATAGATTTGTTACACGCTACATTTATAAAGACGCTTAAACATTTGCTTGCATAAAACTAAAAACATTAGGTAACTGACGATTCGATTTTCTAATTGTGGCAAAACACTTGGCTAAAGTGTATAAATAATGGCTATGAATTTTCATTATATTTATATATATTCTATAAATATTATTTTTTATATTGATGGCGGAAAAATTAAATCTTTATGCTCCAACGTGTATTTTCCAGTATGCGAAAAAAGCTGTTACCCTAGTGAAGACATGTGAAGCTGTATCAGAAATGCGAGAGTGTCGAGCGCCCAGAGACTGGTCATTGCTCGCACTGCAGAACATTAGGACAGGAAAATCACACTATCTCGTCATATGCCGCTGCCCTGAGAGTCACATTTTGGGTAAGTCAGTGTATAGATATATTTCTTGTAAATTAATTGTTTATTAAATTATTTGAATACTGCAATTTTAATAAATGCCGAAAAATTATGGATTTCAGCATATGTTAAGGTAATTCAATTCCAGTTGCTACAGAATGAAGCTTCTGTGCACAAGTGTTCGTATCGTGATGTATTGTAGTTAATCTCGCATTTCAGATAGTATCTTCTTTTAATCGCGTCGTTTGGCTTTCTTTCGGATATGTGAAGGTGAAGATCAGTGTGAGATCCATCAGAACTTGACCAAATTTATATTAGAAACACTCTAAGACTCTATATAATAAAAAAGAATCATCAAAATCGGTCCACGTAAAGAATTAACGCTAAACGTATATAAAAGAAAGATTTCAACGAACTGAGAACCTCCTCCTTTTTTAAGTCGGTTAAACATATAATATGTTATTGCCAACGTCGATTGTCAGGAAGAAGACGACATCTAACAAGAGATCATTATAGTCATCGTGCACTATAGAAGTGAAAGTGTTCACAATTACCCTACAACAACAATCTATCCGGGAACAATAACATCATTATCATCATCATCATAATTTCAGCCTATCACTAGTCCACTGCCGAACAAAGACTTCCCCCACTGATTGCCACAAAAGTTTGTAGCTCTCATTTTGGGAGATTTTACCATAGTTGCCACTCTTGGCAGGCGGGTTTCCAACCGCAGTCTTTTAAACAGATTCCAGGAAGGTGCTGCTGCCCACCTTCTGGTTTTAATTTTCCCTGTGTTGACTTTTACGACACCCACGGGATATCATTATCAATTACCCCCAAAACCTTAAGTGTCGTAACCTCTCGACTTAGGAGGATTTGCCGTTATCGCCACGTATTACCGCCGTATACCGCCGACTTGGTTGGCGATAGTTATACCACATACCCCACACCTAAGACACTGTAACCTGCTTTCGTTCTGGATAATTAAGATCCGGTATATTCGATTTTTATTCCGCTATTTGTCCGACGACATGGCAATTTTTGGGCGTTGCATTTATGATTTTTACATGTATGACACTTACAGGAAAAGATGAGGAGGCAGATTTAAGCCGTTTCCACACGGCGAGATAATAGCAGGTCCCTTTATCGACCCAAGCGCAACATTTCATTACATATTACAAATGCACAGAGCTATGCAGCAAATAGCGGGTGAAGCTCATAAATATAGTGTAAAGTTGCGACAACCACAGTTGCGTCTCGTACGGTGAGTGACGAGAACTGGAATTCAAATGTTAGTCTTCAGTGTTGGTAACACTTCTTTCCCTTATTATAGGAAATTGACGTAGGTGGATCTGGGTTATAGTGACAATTGGCATGGGATGACCTGCGACCGTTTGTCTTACAAACTAATATAAAAATATGAATAACTACTCAAATTTTAATCATGATTGTTGTATTTGCAGAGGGCCCCATGACACACGATCAACCCACCTACGCTTCTGTACCGGGCATTAGAGTGTACGGCATGATGTGCGTTCGTCCGTCTCCGACTTATCATCAGTCCGGTATGTATGACGAGTAAATAGCTAGGATTCTATCTCCAACTTAAAAGCTACTTAATAAAAGTTAATAGGCAAGTAATGTATAAAAAAACAAGTACAGTAATGAATTGCACAATGAAAATGTTTTAAGTCATGAATACATTTCAAAGTCGCTCTTTCTTTAAATATAATAACAAAGGCAGCTTTAAATAAAATCTTTAATTTATCGCCATCGTCAAGAACCCATAGAGCTCCACTTTTAATTTATGGCCGGAATTGCCATAGCAGCCATGCTCGGCAGGCGGATTCGTAACCGTAGAATAATGGTTTATACCGCTGTTCATACTTTGGGATATTTATTATTTTGTTATTTACTCACTTTCGTCACCCACGCCATCACACGGCAAAATTAAAAATATATATAATATTGAGATCAGTTTATTTAACTAAAAAAGTAACAGTATGTAAATATCCCAGAACTGGGCAGAGAGAATTTCGTGTTTTTAAGGGATTTTAGTAACCACAACTTGTATATTGTTGTTAACGGTTCAAATAGTTAAGTTTATAAACAGTACGCTAGATTTGACACTTTTGTGTTATTTTTTTCTAAATTTGACACTTAGTTTTGCTGTTTGTTATCTTTGTATTGCTCTGTATTCGTAATAATATATTTGAAAGATTGACACGTGTTAACATTGCAATGTTATGGTCAAGTTTATTGTGATTTTTTTTATTGCTATTGTTTAAAATTTTACAGTTTCTCTTTAATTATTTGATTTGGTGGCGTTCTCTTGTAGCTATATAATTTGAAGTAGAAATCCGTTAATGGCAATTTTGTAATACTAAGCACCTTAGACTAAGACTAAATAGAATTATTTTATTCGAGGAATCGGTGGGATTCCTTGAATAAAATAATTATATTTTGTCTAATGTAATATATTGTGTAATAAAATAATTCTATTCTGTAAAAAAAACAATAGTCTCTAGTCCCGCTGATAGGATTCTTATGCAAGAATCCGTCTAGGTACGTACCACCTCAAGGCCAGTTATTCTGGCAGGAAGCTACTACTTGAGAGCTAGCGTAATCACTGGGCATATGAGACTTAATAACTGATGTCTCAGGGTGACTTGCTCAGGGTGATGTCACACAGAAATGTTCTGGGTGACACAGCATTTGTTATGGGCAAACGTTGCACTTACCACCAGGTGAGCGTTTTGCTTGTTTCGTAACTTTATCCAATAAAACATGTATAAAATTTGCTAACGGTTTCTTCATTTTGATTGTGGTTACTTGTCTCGGATTCCTGATAATCAACATAATTGTATTTTCAGGGTACAAGGGAAACAGGTACACAAGTCCACAGAGTACCACCAGCGCCTACAAAGTAGACTATTCACAGCCGCATTCTTATCCCGATAAACCAGTCTACAATCGGTACCAGTCGCACAGCTACCTAGACTCAAACTATTACAACAGAAGGTCCAGAGCAGCGCGCTTGAGGCGAATGATAACCGAATACCCGCCCTTCCCGTGGCACAAAGTCAAAGAATTGGCTGAATCTTTACACTGGACCAATTAAGATATTTAAATTTTTTAGGAAAAGGTATGTTGAATTCAAATAGGCTTTATTTGTAATCGGTTACAAGATACGCCCTTTTGAATTCAACGAAAACTTCAATAGTGTTACGTATGCATTCAATTTTGAAACGCTTTTAATTAATAGATATCACATTGGAAAAAATTGTCATTCTTAACCGGCGTTTCGTAAGCCGAAAGTCTTTACGCGTTGCATTTACTAGATTTTTCATAAAATAACTTATTACGAAAACAGAATAAAAAAAATATGGTTTTTGTAACAAGTTATCTGATATTTAACTAAGGCTTGTAATAACTATATTACAGTATACACAATACTCGTTAGCTTTTAAAACTCAAGGTTTAAGGTCTTTGATGTTTTCGCCAGGATAACTGAGATATCCTAGCAGTAGGTCGGCTGTATAATTATAGTAAAAAACAATATTTATGTTTTCCCCACCAACATAATTCATTTTGTCAGCACCATGTATGGGATATTTATTTATAATTAAAATGTACACGAAATAATGTGATAAGTGTTCTCTGATTAATAGTGTAGTTTGATGCATTTATAACTATATAAGGATTAGTTCATAAAATTATTTATAACAATATATTTTAAGTAAAAATGCTGTGTAAATATTAGTGATAGCTGCGATATTGTAATAACCAAATTAAAATTTGTCTAAAACATTCTATTTTGTTTTTAATATGAATGGCATGATTCAGTACACTATATTCTTGCAGTTCGAAAACATCAAACGATCGCACGGAATCAACGGTCAATGGCTAGTAACAGGGTTTTCGACGATTGAGAGGATTTTTAATTGTCCCGTTTGGTGGGCGAACTGCAGTACGAGACAACACAGACTACATACTATGTTATCCTTCGCCGGTCTGGGTTTAGAATTGGTTATTCCGCAATCTGTCATAGGCAAAATGATTTTTCATTTATTTCCCCTTAGCCGATGTTTGCGACACCCAAGAACGAGATAGAACAATGGATACTATTATTCCACCACCACACGACAATGATCTTTGACATTACAAATTTCCTAAGAGTACTTACCCAATACTTTTTGATCAACAACAATATCGCACGAGTACATAGCAGCCATCAGACGCTGAGGTTGGATTTGAAAGGCTCTTCTACACGCTTCTTTTACAGATGACATAATTTGACCTGTGGGTAATTTTACACAGTTTGATTTGTGTCTTCAAAATTTATGATCTGCTTTATAAGTAAAAGATCGCGGCTTTTTTTATTTAAAGACAGTAATAACTACAGTCTTATCATTATGATCAAGGGATTAAATTAATCTCAAAATTGGAACAGATTGACAAAGCAATATTGTATGCTTAAAATAAAATATAGCACAGTTCAACAAAGTACCTGAAAGTGGTCCAAATGTGTGAGTTAGGTCTTCAACGTAATTCTTCTCAAGCGTCCATTCTTCAACGCAAAAAGCTACTCCCATCATTGGTTCTTCACATAACGGACCAGCCAAAGTTGCCAATTGAAATCCGTTAACAAAACTATTCTCATATTCAAACCTTGGATCCTGTTTTATCTCTTTCTCATGATAAAGATATTTTGTTTCATAATCCGTTGTTTGATTGAGAAGCAAATTCGGGCCACAATTTCTTGGGCCCACAGACCATATTTGATCAATAATGTCTTTCCACTCTGGGCCTAGTTTCGCACAAACTGCTTGAAGTTCAGTTTTGAAAATTTCAATAAGTTTCAGCATTCGTTCCGATAATCGATTCTTCGTTCCATTAACTTGTAGTCTTTCTAATTCGTTTTCAAGCTTTTCATTTTTCGACACGCCTTGTAGCGTTTTTATGTGCTGCGAAATAACTTTAAGTAAATCTGATGATGTATCTAAAAGTGCAGTTATTTCTTTCGGTAAAGGCTTTGCTCTGATTTTAATTTTACTCTGTTTATTGCTAGTGTATATCGTTATAACAGGATCCTGTAATGTATTAATACCTTTATCTAGATTTTGAGAGTCAATTTCTTCGTTAGCCATATCTATCTTCGGTGGATCAACTATTGTTTCTCTAAACGGTACTATAGGTTCCGAGACCGATAAGGATATTTTTGCATAGATATTCCTGAAAGTCAAATTTTGCAGATTTATTACTAAATTAAATACAAAATAAATTTAACTTTACGTCACTTACGTAGCTAATAAAAAGTAATATATCACGTAAACAGAAAATAAAGGAATAGTTTACGTATATCTGTAGTCGCTGCGTTATTAAAAAGCACAAAAATGAATGTGACAACATAGTACTTATGATTTTAAAATCTAAGAGGACTAACCTTAAGTCTTCCAAACATCTCTGAAGATGTACTTCTCCCGCTGTGACTAAAACATGCTCCCCAGTCTCTTGCAGAAGTACTTGTACGCATGGGTCTGATTGATTCAGAAGTTTGAGGCCTGTAAAATAACTGGATAATAGAGTCTATTCTATGAAAACATCACATAATTTATTATTGGGACATGTTGGAGATTATATTATAATTATATAAAAGTCATAGATTATTAAGATGGTACTGGTGGTAGGATTTCTATGCTAGTCTGTCTAAGCGAAATCGGCGATTTGACAAGAAGGCTCGTATAATGTTCATGAGTCTGTCCGGCACTTTTATGTTATACGGATTGTAAAACAAACCGTCGTGCTAGACTTTGTCAAACGCCTTTGCGATATCGGACAATAAAGCTCCTGTGCCTACGGGCTTAGGGGGTCGTTGAAATTCTCTAATATGTGCTCATTTAAGCGGTGCACTTGATGAGTACAAGAGTGCTCGGCTCGAAAGCCGAACTGCTCGTCGGGAAGAATGTTATTTGAAAAGACAGTCTTTTTAACGACTGAGTATTATTCGGGCTCTTTGAAGCACCTATGGTCACGGAGGAATGAGGGCTTCAGTTATTTATTATTCATTTTGGTATGAATTTGGTCTACGCAAAACGAGCTAACAGTATGTTAAAGTCTGGCAGAGATTCATAATAAGTGCAAAAACAAGGAAAACTTTCTAGAGTAGAGTATTTAAGATCGGCTCAATTGATGCAATGTCTAAGCGATTGGCTTATGCACTAGAGACCGCAGGTTCTTACTCCGTGCGGGACAAATGTTTATATAGCTTCCAGATAGTTGTTCCTGGTCTGAGTGGTTGTGCAAGTGCAATATAGGTGTATAAAACGATCACAAGAGAAAGTGTTTAAAAAATATACAATTCAAATCTTATTTATAACGGCGTTAACAACTTATTGTGATGAACACGACCAATAATTTTCTTTGGAAAGCACTCTTCAACTGAAACAAAACATTATCGCAGTCATATATCGATAAATGGGGGCATATACGAGTCCCAAGAGTATAAAGATTTATTGTTATTGAACAAATGTCGGAGTGAAAAGAGTAGTGTTGCTATGAAAAAATAAACACGGAAACTAAAAACATTAAAATTAAAATTTGTAAAAAGTAATTATGGTATTAAAAAATGTTCTTCTAGCCGCTGTTACAACACCATAAATGTAGGTTTGTCTTTATCAATGTCATCATCACAATTTCAAGCTGTCGCGGCATCTATGTCGCCACATGAGAAATTCAAGAAATATCCCGTACGTTCAACATCGCGTTATTAAAGTTTCTGCCATGCGACCTATCTACGAGTATACAACATCTAAAGATTACTGAAGAACCTATTCGCGGTCTCTCTGCTCGTGAGTCTCTTCCGACGAAGATGAGACTAACAGCGTAGTACACATACAAAAAAATAGATTGGCTCCACCGTCTATGTGATATGCTCTCAAAAAATAACAGCGTAACGTAGTAAATATAACGCTACTATGCTTCGAATGGTGTGTCGAAAACCGGCGAACCGAATAATGTTAACAAAGTGGCGTTCTTCGTCATCAATGTATACCAACTATAGCCTTAGTCAACAGGTGATTAGATTGAAATCGATAGAACTATATACAACGTCGCGTGTCATCCTTAATCAAAAATTTAAATAACAAATTAAATAGCTGAGCGCATCTACTGAGGGTAGTACTTTAATCAGTATCGCATTTGATATTACGAATTAAGATTTTACGGTCAGAGTATTAATTTTATATTTTTAAATTAAAAAAAACATATTCTCAGCGAAAATTTAATGATATAACAATATCAACACTAGTGTTAGTACATCGAAGATTCGGTGAAGGGGGGAACGATTTACGAAGTAAAGGGGAATCGCAGCTGGTAAGACAGATATCTTATATATTGGCGTGTTATAGTCAGCAGCATATGATTTTGGACTTGCGAGAATTTGGGCGTAAAATTAAGTCATAACAGATCTTCGCGAGAATGGTAAAACTATAGGAACTTTCGAAACACGCTTCGAGTGTTCCACGGCACTAATTCTACTTAATAAAACTCTAACACTAACTGACAGATGACGCATAGCCTTAACCCTCCGGTCCAGAAGCATGAAATTTTGCACATGAGGTCCTCATATAACGTAGATGAGCAATAAGAAAGGTAATAGGTAGGTACCACCGCAGCGCCAATAATTCTGCCGTGAAGCAGTTGTGTGCAGCAGCGGTCTGATGGGCAATGAGAGTCAGTATAAAAAAAGTGTTTTGCCGCGCAATAATGTTCCGGGTGACACAGTTTTGCTATGGGCGGACATTGCACTAACCATTAGATTTTCGCTCGCCGCGATTAGACGTTTCGCTCGTCTCGTCACTTTCTTAAAAAACAAGGGTTAAGTAAAGGGATAAAAGGTTAAATAGAAATAAAGTTGGTTGTATCAGCGTTTTAGGAAAAATAAGTTACGAAATTTTCTATGGGCAGTAGAATATTTTTGAAGTTATAAATATGGAAAATGGTACTTAGGCTTTCGTTTATAAATAAAAGTCAGTTATATCGGAGTTTTTGGAAATTCAACCCCAAAGGTGGGTAAAATAAGGGACGATAGCTTGTACGGGAAGTGCGCCATTTTTGAAGTCAGAAACGTTTAAGTTGGCTTCTGAAGAACTTCAAATGTAAAAAAAAAAACGATTCGACTGATTTGAGAGTTGGTTTGTCAAAAAGGAAAAAAATACATACAGACAATATATTGATGTTTCCCCCATTTGGAAGGCGGTTAAAAATTCAAAACTTAAATAAATATTCTTATTCCAAAAATAATTAAACGTGCCTTTTTCTTAATTCCGTGTCCTAAAAGTTGAAATTAACTAATTTATTTTAAAAAACCGTTTGCTTGAACGGGGAGTTAAACCGTCACCCTGTCTTTTTAGGCACTAATGGATGTACACAAAAATGAGGATCACATATAAAATGGAGGAAATTCACATTTCATGGTGATTCTTCTAATATATGAAAAAAAATGTTAATGCTAGGAGTCATGTATTTATTGTTTTTGCCGGTTTGAAAACTGGCAGATAAGTGCCTTATAAAATATTTTTTTATTACTATTTTGAATGACAATGAAATGAATATGAAAATCCTTCAATTTTTGACGTGAGAAATATATATGTCGTTTGTCAAACGTCATTTTTTTACAATCTACCGCCGTTTCGTAGTGACGTTCTTCTGACGAAGAAGAAACAGGCAAATGAACCTCCGTAGGTATCCTCTTCTTTTGTAAATCCTTTTTCTTATCTTAGTCAAAAATACATTATAAATAAATTTACAAAGAATAGTCTCAAGGAAAACCAAAGCACGATCCATGTTTAAATTTTAGACGAGACTAATTTAATTAATAATTAAGTATATTGCAAACTCGAGCAGACCAGCCTCCACCAACAGCACATGTTCACAAGTATGACGCACGTGGCAGCCATTTCCCTCCTCAACCATTTTAAAGGGAAGTATTAATTCTATTGAAAAAAATAGACACTTTTAATATTTTAGGTATAGCAATTTCCAATCGAGATCTAGCTTTTGTTTTTTTAGCTTTAATGCCGGGTAGAGTCCGATGGTAGCGAGTTAGCGGTCTTCACATGTTCTCTAAATATTTTATTCCTCAGATATGCAGATTTATTCAAGATGTTTTAGCACTTAAAACCACTCGATGCCTCGGTTCAGAACCTCTAAAATTCTTTAGAGGTTCTGAACCGAGGCATCGAGTTCGTGTCACTTTCATTCTATAAAAATTAAGCCCGGCCGTTAAGGTACCATGATTGTTATACTATATTACTATAGTTTCTATATAATGATCGCTATGCTATTGCTATCACAAGATGTTAGGGACTCGATTAAAGTATTTAGCCTAAATGCTTTGCTTTTTATGGCTCTGCATGCTTTTTTTCCTATTGCGTCCAATCATACAATCTTTACAATTACGAATGATTTATTTAACTAGTAAGCCTTATTATTTCGCGGACTTTTTATTTTAAACTCAAAAGCAGTTCACATGGCCTATAGTGTGGAGCTATATTGTTCGTTGATTAAATATTCACGCTACATATCGGTTTTAACTGTCATGGTAGCGGTATCGAGAAGCAATATTAAGTGCTTCTTTACCATGTGTTTTTTATTTATTTAGTCAGGAATTCTGTCACTGATCGACCAGATCGCTCCGTTAAGACTTAATACAAAAGTTACAACAAAGCTTTACAAGCATTTTAGATATCGCCGACATTGGACAAGCCAAAATACTTAAAATAATTTTTAATAAGCAAACAAAAAAAAAGTAAAGTTTCAGCCTATAAATGTCCCACTGCTGACCAAAGGCCTGCTCTCATTTCTGAGAGGGTTTTGGAGCTAAGCTATATCAATGGATCTCAAATCCGAACTTTGACGAATAGCAAACAAATTCCATTAAAATATAATAATAATTATTATTATTTGATACAAAAATTTGTTACAATTAAATTCAATTGAGCCCTAGATCCTTAAGTAGAAACCCTGTCAGGAGTTAGTCCCTTCCAAGTTTTAAGGACACTATAATGTGTTACTTTATTTATCAATTATTACGTGATATTTAACTGGAAGTTGTTACATAAGAAATATAAAACTGATATTATATTAAGATTAGAAAGTGAATATACATATGTGTTGTGAACGTGTTGTGTAAGTGACGTGTAAGTATGGCCTATGCTTGTTAGCGTATGCAGGTGGCAGGTATAATGAACCTCTTCATTTAGTGCACATACTCGTGCGTCACAAATAGGTGATGGAACTTTCACGAAGAGTACACTTGCATTGCAAGAAGCGGATAAAAATGCAAGTAACAAATTTAAGTTGGCGGCATCGATACTCCGTACTATGAAATTTAAGCACAAAATGTTATCTATCACGAATCATAATATTGCACATACAATTAATTGTTAGTCATGCCTAAATACAGTGTGGTTGCCTCGAGTTTCCGGCACTGCATCTCATCATTCCTCATTTTCATATCTTTTTTTCAAACACTAGTCATTTCTCATTCTCTTTACGATGTTTTTCCTTCACCGACGAGCACGATTTTACTATTTTTGGAAATAGTAGAAAGTGGCGTAACAAACTTATCGTTCACCTGATGCTAAGTACAATGTTTGCACATATAAGTTGCTGTGCACCCACAACATTCAATTGCAAAGTTCTGCGTGTCACCACACTGCGCTCGTTAATCTGAGACTGCAGTGCATAAATTTAATATACCCTGTAATTAAACCACTTACAGTGCCCTTCAAACCAAAACACAGTAATGTTTGCACACTACGACTCGATGGTAGTCGTCAGACTCCAGTAAATAATGTCTTAACTTATGCTTATAACTTATGGCACTGTAATATACTGAGCAGATAAAATACAAGTTGTACTCCAAATTCTCCCACACCGCACTGGTTTTCTCCCGAACTCCTTTGCTGTAACAGCGGCACGACTGTGGAATACGCTTCCTTTAAAAATAAAGAAATCCCCGAACAAGTGGTATTTTAAAACTAAGCTGAAACTGCACTATTCGGGTTAATCGGACACTTAATTTAACTTGATTTTTATAATATATATTATATTAGTTTGTATATTTATGTTTAGTTGTATATTGTTATATATATATATATATATATTTATGTATACAATATATGTGTGTGTACATGGGTGTGTGTTTATATATATATCTAAGTATATGTCTATATTCGTATCTTTTTTTTTTCATTTGTTTACGGTTTGCGCCCCTGCCCACCACACGCTTTTCCCACTAACTCTCTGGTTGACTAGTAGAAAATGCCATATGGCATTAAGTCCGCCGTTTGTACAGTTAGTACAATTATGTGTAAATAAATAAATAAATAGACGATGTCACCGTGATCAAAATCATAGTCCATGTAATTTTCTAAATATAAAAAATATCGGAATATAAAATACCTTTGACGAGCTGAGGTAGTTGCGAAGGGTAAGTAGGCTCAATAGCGACCCTTAAAATCGGTACGGCCGCATATTGAATTTCGCAAAAAGCAGGACACGCTATTGTACTGCTCAGTGTGGCCGTCTTGAGTATGTGCTCATCCAACCCACCTATACCTGCAACAATATTAAGTCATTTAAATACTTAACGATAACATGTTGAAAATTGAGTTTTGACCACGACTAAACTTCCAAATATGTTAGTACTAACACATCATAATGAAATCACAGTGCACAAACATGCTATTAAACAGTTTTTTTTATTTTAATATGGTTCATCATCCTCATTTCAGCCTATCACTAGTCCAATGCTGATCATAGACCTCTTCATAGATTGCCACACAAGTTTGTAGCTCTCATTTTGGGGGGCATTTTGCCCTAGTCGCCACGCTTGGCAGGCGGGTTGGCAACCGCAGTTTATTTATTCAGACGTTCCCGGAAAATGCTGCTGCTCATCTTCTGGTTTTAATTTTCTGTCTGTCGACTCTTACGACACCCACGAGATGAGATGGGGTGGTAGATTCTCTTAAGCCGCCACCACACGGCCACTAGACGTCATAATATACTAACACATAATGCAATTGTGGTGCGCAAATATGCTTTAAAGCAGTTTTGTTATTTTCATACGGCTTTAATACGAATAATCATAGTAAATTAGTAGTAATTTAACATAAAACATACATACCGCCATGTGGTAATGGCTTAAGAGAATGTACCAACCCATCTCATCCCGTGGGTGTCGTAAAAGTCGACAGAGGGAAAATTAAACCAGAATATGAGCAGTGGCATCTTCCTCGAACATCTGAATAAATAATCTGCGGTTGCCTACCCGCCTGCCAAGCGTGGGAATGCCACGCTTGGCAGACCATTTTCCGCCCGCATGAAACGAGAAGCGATGGGTGGCGAACCACGTCGCAGCCATTTTGGTACGAGTTGAAATTCTTGTTCCATCGGCCATCGGCACGGCAACCACTTGGCAGAGAGCATGGGAAAAGGAATAGGTAGGAAATGGACATGTGGTAGAGAATGGGAAGTTGGGAAAGGAAGTATAACGCACACGATACTTCTATCTCGGAAGGCGCAGAAGAAGACATCAGTAGCTCGGAAGGCGCAGAAGAAGACATCAGTAGCTCGGTAGGCTGAGGTCGCTTACCCGGTACTCTACCGTGTTTCGGCAAATACGGTAGAGTACCGGGTAAGCGACTCAGCTACAAAAGCAACTAGCCTATTGATATTAACCTATTAATATTAAATGGCAAAAGGTGATATAACAAAATTGTAAGCCGTCGCGGATCTTCAACAGATAATACATACATACATATATTCACGCCTTTTTCTAGACATGTCTCCCACTTTTCGCACCCGCGGGAAACGAGACGTGTCGGGTGGCGAACCACGTCGCCATCATTTTGGTACGAGTCAAAACAAAATCTGACTCACTGTTGCGTTCCCACGTACAGTGACAGCATTGCATATTATGGTGTTATTCTGCATGAATAAAGGCTTTCTGTATTAGTCGCCTCTTACGACACCTCGGTAGGAAAGAGTTGTGAAGAGATAACTGTTACCTCAAGTCTCTTTACTGGGGCCTCTTTGGCTACAAAATTAATAAGTAATGATGATCTACATTTTCATCTCACATTTATAATTTTAAAAATAAGAGTTTAACTTAAATGTGACATTATTATTAATTCAAACATGAGAGATTGGGTGCCCATGGTGCTATTGACTCGACAATTCAGACCAACATTGAAGTAAATTTATATTATTCTCGCTTCAACATGTCTTTTCAATAGTAGTCAATTAAAATTATTTCAAGTAATCTATGTAACTAACCTATTATATTTCCAGCTACTGATTCGTCTATTTCTTCTAATTCTCTTCCCATTAGAATATATAATGACTTAATACTGCAAATAAAATACGACATTATTAAGTAACATATTATGTAATAAAATTCAAGTGACAACTTAAGTATACCTACACAGCAACAGTAATATGTTCATCACTATGTAAGTCTTTTAGTTTCTTATTGGCATCAATATTTAAGTCTTTTATATTTAGTACTTTGACTGGATCATGTTTCGGACTCAGCACATATACTTTGTCGCCTTTTTTAACTTTACCACTGAATATTCTGGCAAAAGCAATAAATGCAGGTTGATTCTTAAATTCTATTTCACTTTCATCTTCTACACACTTTTCGGAAATAGTGTCATTCTCCGTTACTTTTGCGATAGGTGCATCAATAGATTCTAAATTAGAATTATTTTGTTTTTGTTCTCGCATATGTCTTGCCCGCTCTCTTCTTAACGCCATTTCTTCAGCTGTTAATGCTTTAGGTTTATTTTCTGGTAACATGTTTTTATCAACACTAAACATTTTTGATACAAAAATAATCAAAGGTCTATCTTCGTTACTATCACATGCTAAAAAGTCACTTTTGAGTTTTTTTGTTTCAGAATCATAGGACTCAAAATCACGTATTTGTGAGCACATTAATTTCTCAACTTTTTCGGGTAGTATTTCTTTTGGTGAGGGCAACTCTTTGCATACCATGTTTAAAACTGTGCAAGATAAGGGTAACCACTGCATCATTAATGACTGCAGTTGAATTCTACTGTCTGTATGCCTTAGATCTCTAGTTGTAAGTTTTATACCAAGTTTATCACAAATTCCTGGAACTTTTTCTTTTTCGTTTCTTAAGACAACTGTTTCGTAAATATTCCATAAATTATCAAATATAACTTGAACAAAAAGTGGTTTCTTTGCTTTTTCTTGTGCTCCTTTCATAAACCGTTTAGTTTTAGGATGTAAGTAGAAATCACCCCACAGAACTTTCTTTAGAATGTTTTCTTTCACACCTAAAATAAAAAAGACTAAGCATTTTTGGAGTATTTTAAAAACAATAATTTGCATGTGTATAAGAATTAATCAGTTAATGTAGTCATGAGTATTTGAGGTCTAAGAAACTTGTTAAGGAAATAGTTATATTCACAACTATACGAGTATACTCGTATAAAAGATTCATTCAACGTTTCAGTAACAATAATAATAAATTCAGTAAAATTTAACTAATTGCAAAAAGAAACACCAAAAACAGACGTTGTCAAAGGGAAATAATAAAAAAGAGGACGCTACATGTATAGATTACTAGCTAATGCCCGCGACTTCGTTTGCGTGGATATAGGTTTTTATATACTTGATTTTCCGGGATAAAAAGTATCCTATGTCCGTCTCCAGGATGAAAACTTTCTCTGTGTTAAATTTCGTCAAGACCGGTTCAGCGACTGAACCGTGAAAAGGTAACAATCAGACAGAGGGGCAGAGAGAGTTACTTTCGCAATTTTAATATTAGTTATTATTAGAAAAAAATAACCAAACAACACTAGCAGATAAAGGTAAGTGGCTTAAAGCTAAAGTGCCAATGGGCAGAATTTTATTTTTCTTGATTAAGGAAACCAACAGCAGAGAGTTAAAATACAAATAATGATGTGATTTTTTAATTAATAGACGCAAACAAGCAAGCGGCTCTTATTGCAGCATAAGTAAAAGTAAAAGTAAGCAATAAAATAAGTAGACAGCCTATAAATGTCCCACTGCTGAGCACAGGCCTTCTCTAATTTCCGAAAGGGTTTTTGGAGCCAGTAAGATTCCGCCACGGTGCTCCAAATTTTTTTATTTCTCCGACATGTTTCCTCACGATGTTTTCCTTCACCGCCGACCAAGTGATAAATCAGCACATAAAATTGCAAACAACAATTTTAGTGGTGGCACACCGGGAATCGAACCCAGTGCTTGCAAAAGACCTTTACCAAGGAGGAGTCCATTCATTTAGTAATTGGCTTTAATTTATTTAGATTTAATCTACTAACTGCTTGAATTGTGTAAAGATATTAGGAAATATATTATTATTCTTCAGCTTTTCAGCTTGAGCTGGTGTTGTATTCCGAAATGTGGGCTTATGCCCAGTGTTTTAGTGACTGTGGGATCTATTATTCATAAGGGTTTGTATTAATATTACATACATTCATAGGAGTGCCGAAAGCTATAATGTATATATAATATGGATGAGTATTACAAATACATCAAATTCCATAAAAAAAAGTTAATAAATTTTGTCCATTGGGCGACCACTAGTAATAATAAATATTTGATAAGAATAAAAAAAGTATTTAAAAGCTTACCAAGTTTATCAGAAAATAATTTAGCAAATGTATGTATTGTAAAACCCCATCCATCAATAGCACTAGCAAATACTACATTTCCTTGTTCAGGAGAAAAGTACAGAGTGGAATCATCTGAATCTTCTAGAGCTGAAGTCCAATCATAAAAGTCGTTATCTTCATGTGGTTTTGCTGCAGTAAGTGCTTGCTACAAAAATTTAAGGATTACATTATCAGTTTCATGGTATTCAATTGGTTATTTTTCCCAATGTACACAGAAATTACAATCTCATTCCTCCATCTCCATTTCACTGTTGCACAATGCAACATCTGGATTTACCCATACAAATAATACAACAGAATAGAAAAGAATAGATAATGACTGGAATAGAAAGGAATATGATAAGACAGGATAGGACAGAACAGAATTGTATAATTTTTATAACAAATAATATTTATAAACATTTATTTTTTAAAACTACTTAGGTTCCCAAAAATAATGCCTAAGTTGGAATCAACCAGCAAACAACAGGCAGTTTTCTTGTTATTTTTGTCTAATGTCAAAATATCCCTTGTAGATTGCAACGGGCCGGTTTCCTGTGGAGTTGCTCCACTGTATTTACACATATTTCGCGTATTTTGCGTGTAACACATCCCTTTTAGTTTAGACTTTGTTTAAAGCTGAAAATGCTTGTCAAAAACTTACCGTATAAAACTACACCGGTTTCCAAAATTGGACCTCTACAGAGAAGAACCATAGCAATATACTTATAAAGGAGTCATAATATTTTTTGTTGATTTTGGTTAATCATTATGTAACAATCGACAAAATATTAAATATACATAATTATGTAAAAAGAATTTAGTATTTTGTATTGGAATTTCCAGAGTGCCAAATAAATACCATGATACTTTACTAGAGCCAGTATTAAATAATATAAATTCAAACTACAATTTCATAAATCTAGATTAGTTTTGTGTTACTTTTAATAAGAATTAATATAAACCCTAATAAAATTTTCTACTAGGTCTTCATAATAATGGTTAATAAAAATTGATTTTTGATTGATAAAGATGTCTTACCCTACAAATAGTTAACATAATATTAATACCTGTTTTTCAATTAAGGTCTCTTCATTTTTTAAAATTCCAGATGCAAACAGCTCTCCCATAACAGCATTAACTTGTTCCAGTACTTGAATTATATGTACATAAGCATCCAGTGCTGTCATTTTCATTTCTAAAATCAGTCTGTCAATTTTGTTCAGAACTAACACTGCCTTAATATTTTCCGAATATGCCTGTTTGAGTGCTAGTCTTGTTTGTGGACAAACCCCTTCAACAACATCCACCTAAAGTGACAGTAAAGTAAATCAAATTTTAATTGTTTTATTAAAAGTGGTAAATGTACTCTTTAGAAGATTTGAACTAATTCAAAGTATGTAGTTATGAAGGTCATATTAAGTCACTATTATAAATGAAATAAAAACCTCACAAGTTCACTGCAATAAAAAAAAGCAGAGTATATATTAAATTATTTCATAATTAAATACATATAGAGAAATAGTAGTTGTAACATTAGTAAATATGATGAAATTATGAGTACAATCATTTTAATGGTTTTTCATAAGATAGATTAATTATACTGGTGGTAGGATTCCTATGCAGGAATCCATCTGAGTAGGTACCACCCCGGGGTCAGTTATTCTGCCGTGAAGCAGTAGTATGCATTCATTACTGTGTTTCAGTCTGATGGGCACTGAGAGCTAGTGTAATCACTGGGCATATGAGACTTAAGAACTTATGTCTCAGGGTGACAGGTGCAGTGTGGTGCTACAAAGAAATATTCTGAGTAACACAACATCTGTTACGGGCAGACATTGCACTTTCCATCAGGTGAACATTTTGCTTATCTCGTCACTTTATGAAATTAAAAAAAATCCCTTTTACCCCTTTTAAACTAAAAACTGAATTTGGGGGTCAACAAGGTCTAAAAATCGAATTTACTGTTGACTCTGAGGTCTTAGCCCCTTGTAATACAGACAATAAAGACATACGTCAATAAAATTAAAGCACCAGGAAGCAAAGATTACATTTTGTCTTACCACAACTATTGCTCCATCACATAATCTGACTGCTGTGGATACTTCACTAGAAAAATCAATGTGACCAGGAGAGTCTATAAGATTTACAAGATATTCTTGTTTCTCTAATATGTGGTAGAGCGAAATACTGCTACTTTTCATAGTAATACCTCTCTCTTGTTCATCTGGTCTACTGTCCATATACCGCAACTTTCCTGACATTCTCTGTGATATTATCCCATTACTAGATATTAAGGAATCCGCCAAGGTTGTTTTTCCATGATCCACGTGTGCGACGATACAGATATTACGAATTGTTGAAGGTTTGTTTTGAAGTTCCAGAAGTTTGGATGTATCTACGAGTCTCATATTGGTAGAGGTTAAAAATCACCAACTTGTTCTTGTTTAAACTTTAACAGATATTCAATTTTAGGTCCAAAGTTAGAAGAAACTCAAAACAACAGTGAAAATTAGTATTGGAATAATTGCACAATGTGTACGAAATAAAGAAACAGTGACAGCTACAATAACATGTCAATGTCAAACAACAGTGACATTACCGTTCAAAAATGAAATATAAAAACAAAAAATGTAATTGATATTTCATACGTTATGCTGCTATGACTTTATTTAGAGTATGTTTACATTAAATTACCGAAAACCTATAAACGGCCGTCGCCGTGCACATTCTTTATCCCGTATTTTTTGAGAGAACTTTGGTGCCGGGTAGACTGCAACGCTGTTGCGATACGTTTGCGGGCTTCAAATGTAAAGGAAATATGATATAAACAAATCGTTTTGAAATAATTATTAGGTGTTAATAGGCAGATGAATAATGATTTTATGGCAATTTACTACCACATAGTACAATTCAATAGAACCTCTATTGTCTGTTTTCAGGGAAGAACTACGTATGGCACATGTTTTATTTCTAGGGCGTGCAAAATTTGACCATTTTGCTTTTCGAATTTTATGAATATTAAGACTGAGACTATTGGAATTCAAATTATTATCATTTATCGAATTGTTCAAATACCTTAATAAGTTATAAAATGTAGAAAAAAATGTGGGCAGAATCGCTAATAGAAAGTTATGCCTGTGTCAGACGGACACAGCTGTGTGTGCTTCTCGGTCTTTGTATCTGATCGTAATAAAGGTTCGCTATACGGCTATGGGTTCCTTGGTCTTCTCTTATAACTGTTCCTTCAAAGACTTAACCTCAGTTTCGGTTTCTTGCTTTATTTTGCGTCTGCGTAACTTATTCAGTGTTTTGCAAGCATCGTCGTCGGTGGGGGGAAACGAGCAAGCGGCTCACCTGATGGTAGTAGCTCAAGTGATCACCGCCGCTAATAAACATCCGCAATACCAGTAGAATTGCGGGTGCGTTGCCCGCATTTCAGAACATTTTAAATAGGAGTAGACTATTTTTTTTGAAGGTCCCTAAATTGTATCGGTCCGGAAAAACTGCTGCGGCAGTAGATTTCATTAAGTGGTCGTGCGTGGCACGAAATTTGGTGAAAAACGCACAGTGGTGGAATGCCAAGCATCAATGTGATGACGATGGAATTTTGGCTGTAACAATCGCTTCAATACAGGTTTTACTATAAAACCGATCCACTACTACTAACTACTAATCTTTTAAATTAAACGCTATAAAATCCTTAAAAAGTAGTTTTATTTAAATGTATAGTATTCGCGTAAATAAGCTCTTTCTGCGTAGATCGGACTAAAAATAATAATTGAAAGTTGTAGGTAAAAGTAAAGTAAAGTAAAGTTTCAGCCTATAAATGTCCCACTACTGAGCACAGGCCTCCTCTCATTTCTTAGAGGGTTTTGGAGCTAGGAAGAATCCGCCACGCTGCTCCAATGCGGGTTGGCGGACTTCACATGTCCTCGAAATATTTCTATTCCTCGGACATGCAGGTTTCCTCACGATGTTTTCCTTCACCGCTAAGCACGTGGTAAATCAGCACTTAAAATTGTAGAACAATATTAGAGGTGCTGGCACCGGGGATCGAACCCAGGTTACTCGCTTACTATGAAATTAAAGGCGAGCACCAGGCCCCTGAGCTACCACGGCCCAAGCTGTAGGTACTCCGGGTTAAATAGGACATCAGGACAACTGTCACCTCAGTCCCCCCCGTGACCATGGGTGCTGTAAAGCGCCCGAAACGTCGAGTTAAAAATAGTTTTAAATTAAATGCGATAAAATCCGTAAAACATAGTTTTATTTAAATGTGTAGTATTCGCGAAAATAAGCTCTTTCTGCGTAGATCGGACTAAAAATAATAATTAAAAGCTGAAGGTACTCCGGGTTAACTATCAGGACAACTGTCACCTTAAGCGCTTTACAGCACTCATGGTCACGTGGGGACTGCCCCACGTGACCATGAGTGCTGTAAAGCGCCCGAAACGTCGGGTTAAAAATAGTTTTAAATTAAACGCGATAAAATCCGTAAAAAGTAGTTTTATTTAAACTTGTCTTTTTTGGTTTCAAATTTGAAATTTTCTTTCAAATTTTTGTTATGACGCTTAAGTTAAGAGATAAAAGAAAGGTTCATTATTAGGCAGTAAAGACTTCAGGCGATTACAATACATCCGGTACCGGAATAAAAAATAGATGATTAAAATAATCCAAGCCAAAAAAACTAATACGTTCTCAAAAAATAATTCAAATCGAAAAGTACTAGTCAATGAAGAAGTTTAAAATAAAGAAAACGTTAAATCGACTCCTCGTCAAACGTTTTCTGATAAATCTAGACTTTTATTACTCTTTTCATTTGAATATAAACGTTTTCAGCCTACTCGTGTTGTATAAGTTTGAATAAGTCAAAAAGGTTCTTTTGTTTTTACCATATTGTCTTTTAATATCTACAGTGGATTCAAAGTATTTACGTATATTTAGATTAAATTAATATCATTAGTGTATAAAATAAAGTTTCATTTCTAGTTCATCTTATTAAGAGAAGTTTCACGCTGGTTAAATAAGCCGACCACATGATTGCGCCGTAGGGCATGGTACCTCGCTTACTTGAGCATTAACAGTTTCGCCCTTCTCGGTAATATTCGGTTCAAGGTGTGCGGCTCCTTACGGTCATCATATCATTAAGTTGCAGAGATTATCAAAAGACAGCAAATTTATATTCACATCTTCTGAAACCTGCAAGATATCAAAATGGAATATACACGAAAATTTAAGATAAAATTCCTGTTTTAATCCTTAAAATTTTCATTGAAATCAGTATGTATATTTTCGGTGATGTAAATGCTGTTAGCCTTCACGGCTTTTACAGCTTCATCGGATACTTTGAAATCAGTTGAGCCATTTCGGAGCCTAACAGTCCTATTCGAGCCTAACAGACTAGACAGACAAAAATTTTAAGAACGGTCATTTATGATTTGACGTCGTATAAATAGCAATTTATACAAAGCTCTTGACTCCCTATCACTGCGTTTTTCTCTAGTTATGGCCCAGTTAGAGTGTAACGAAGTCATAAATATGTACTCTCCATGAGGCTAAATATAGCCTTCCTAGAGTGCATACGAAACAAATTTACTAGGTACTTGTGCCTGAAACAATGCAGGATCAACCCTTACTATCCGTTTATGTACCCAACCCTGCATGTTTTGGATATGGTCGGGTTCAAAAAGAGATTTAACTCTAATTAACTACTTATTTAAATTATAATGTAAGAAAACTGATACGGGACTTTATGAGGTTAAAGTGGCTGACAACTACGTGTCAAGATGGCGGCGACTGCGGCTGTTGGCGGTGTATAAATACTTTTACATAAAATAACTGTAAATAAAAGTGATATACTTACACTAATAAAAAAATGAAAACAATGTACTGAATGTTTTCTGTCTTCCTCACTTTATCAAAGATGATATCTTGTTTTTAAATTATTTTTAAAGTTTTCGTCAGTTTTACTGTATGATATTAATTAATTCTTTCGTTTTATTATCCATTTACTTTTATTTAATACTCTTTTTTTAGGAAAATAACAAACTTCGTAATATAACATGCCATAAAAAAAGATAAATATTATATATATATAAATATTTTGCTTACTACCTCTTAAAGATAATTACAAATATTCGTTCGACATTTCTGTCAAAATAGTCGAAAATGTTTGATTTCATTGCTATGAATAAAACCCTTCTTTTGAAAATGTCTACAAAGACTTAAACGAGCTACTTCCGTGAAGTTCGTTATCACACCCAGTTTGGAAATAGTGTTATTCTACGTTGAAAGATTTTCCTGTACATTAGACCGTATAAGTAGTATCTTCATGTTTGTGACTTCATGATCACCAGCTTGTTTTAATTGTGGGATGATCCAAAAATATTACAGCTATATAATATATATATAACCTTAGAGAATTTTTAACGTACTCGTGGCGTGTTTGTAATTTATCGGAGGTATGTGATAAAACTGTGTAAATTAATATATTCTTATTTTATAGTAGAGCGAAATTGATAGCCGTTATGTCAGCAGCAGTAGTCATCGCCGTGGTCGAAATCGACCAAGGCGAAATTATAAATATAACATTTATTTGAGCCGTGGGTGTTCGCCTTCAAGTCAATAGTACGCGAGTGGCCTCCCCATCCCCCGTGCACGGACCACTAAAATTGTTCTGCAATTTTAAGGGCTGATTTACCAGGTGCTCTGCGGCGAAGGAAAACATCGTGAGGAAACCTGCATGGCTGTGAAATAAACATATTTCGGGTATATGTAAAGTCCATCAACCGGCATTGGACCTGTGTGGCAGAATCTTCCTAGCTCCAAAACCCTCTTAGAAATCAGAGGAGGCCTGTGATGAGCAGTGGGACATTTGACACAAATATGCGTCAACATTTTAAAACTGTACTTGGCGGTTTGAATCCACTACTGTCATCATTGACGACCGCGTGGCTTAATGGTTAGCATACCTGAGTTCTACGCCCTTGGTTCGAATGTCAGCCAGAGTCAACATTTGTGCAAAAAACAAATCGTTGGTTGAGAAATTTGTCTGTATAACGCACTCACGATACATTAGAAATACTAGTGCGGGGCAACATTTCTTAAAAAAAAATGGTTTTCCCAGCCAATGTAAATATAACAAGTTTCCACAACCTTCGTTTAATTGCTCTCCATCACAGTTCTTTGCTCGTTGTCATTTATATTTAGTAAATAAACATCTATTACTTTATGCTTTAAATTCTTTGAACAATTTTGTTGTTGAACAAAGCCCTTGAAAACATTTAACACTTTCAAAGTACAAGATGTATATCTTTTAAAAACAGCATCAAGCTTAACGTAGCGCATGTACGAATCTAAAACAAAGCAAAAGATTGTAAGCACTTCGAGTAAAGTATATAGAGCTAAAATCTCTTCAGTCGCTTCTTATAAAAGACACATAAGGAACGGAATCTGTTGCAATAATTTAAAAGTTGAACAATATCTGAAGTTTGACTACAGTTGCTTTCTTTTCTCTTCTTATTCTTTTTTTTGTTCCTGGCAATTAGCTATTCAGCCATTTTAGCCAATGTCGAGTAATCATTTAATTAAAACAAAGACGTCGTTTTGATCAACAGTAAAATGATAATATTTGACTTTTACTGAAGATTTGTTAGACTACTTATTGGGCAGCAGCATCTTCCTGGAACATCAGAATAAATAAACTACGGTTGCCAACCCGCCTGCCAAGCGTGGCAACTGTGGCAAAATTCGCCTAAAAAATAAGAGCTACACACTTTTGTAGTAATGTATGGGGGAGGCATATATTCAGCAGTGCACAAGTGATAGGCTGAAATGATGATGATGATGACGATTACTAAAATGAAAAGGACAATTTTGGTCTTGAATTGAATTTTCCAATTACTGTACACTTTGACGAGCACTTGCTGCATACTATCAATATTAAACATCAAAACTCCAAATATACACAGAAATTACAAAATTCAATAATACACTACCGCCACTTTTCGCGTTGGCGCCAAAAGTCTCTTACTTTTTTATTTTAGGAAGTAAGTGACAATTCTCTAACCGGATGAATATATATATACACTTGATAGACCGGCTGGACAAAGAACTTATTTCGGCTGATAGCAATGAGCTAATTTATTAATGTGCTCATTCACTACGTATAATATTTCGAATGGTATTTCCATATTATTAAAGGTTTCATAATAAATTTTCTTTAATAATTAGAAAAGAGCGACGGTAAAATATCATATTGTTTGAAAATCTGGTATTTGCTTGGATAATGACGAGTTAATTTCTGCTTAAAATCACTACGATCTATTAGGTGATGTGGTTGTCGACTGCTTGGCCTAGTGGTCAGAGTACTTGACTTCTACGCCGCAGGCTATGGGTTCCAAACCCAGCCGCAGTCAAAATTTGTTTAAAACCATAAATTATTAATTTTCGGGTATGTTGTGCATTTAACATTTATATCTGTGAAACGCATCCACGATACAGGAGAAGTCCTACTGTGGAGCCTTAGCGTTATTTCCAAATTATGCAGAAGTATAAAAATCTCAGTTGGCGCGTAACCGCAGCGGTGTAGCGCATTAGCCGGGACTCTGTCTTTCTTTTGCGACCACTCCACTTTTTTAGATGGAACTAAATTAATTTATTTTTATTTTAAGATGACGCTAAAGTTTCTTATTCGAAATCAGTTTGTTAAAAAATATATAACAACTAGTAAAATAAATGAATCCACATATTTCCTATTTAGTTTCTCAACAGTTTCGTTGGTATGTATATATATAAAAAGATTTGATTTTGTATAGTATCAGGAATCCAACGGTATAAAATAAGTTAGCTCTTCTGGCAACTCTGTCCGACTACTTATTAACCTACTTACATGCTTAAATATTTACTGCTTTTCAATAATCATCTCTCATCTTTTCAGCCTATCACTAGTCCACTGCTGAACATAGGCCTCCCCCATAGATTACCACAAAAGATTGTAGCTTTAATTTTGGGGGGGATTTGCCATAGTTGCCACGCTTGGAAGGCGGGTTGGCAATGATGCTGCTGCCCATGTTCTGGTTTTAATTTTCCCTCTGTCGGCTTTTACGACACCCACGGGATGAGATGGGATAAATATTTATGCCTTAATCATATTTTTAAAAACAACAACAATTTTCAGATCTTCTTTAACGGCTAATGTATTGAGTTCTGTATATCTGTATACTTTAAAGTAATGCATAAAGTTCGTTTATTATTGACTAATAGCTATCAGATCGCGTACTGAAAGTATACATTTTTATCTCCTCATATTAATTTTTTGAAATGAAAACTTCTTTAGAATCGTTGTGAATTGAAACTCAACAAACATGTACATCTATGGGATTAAGCCTGCAAGAGAATGAGATAGAATACAATATACAGTGTTCCCTATTATATTTATATTTTCGAATTCGTACAAATCTCGACACAGTATTTATACTGTGTCTTCGATTTGTTCTTCGTAAACTTTGGTCTCATTAACTAGACAACGAGTTCCAAAATAGTTTGTTGACGCTGTATTTAATATTTATATTGATGAAGTCCAAACCAAAACATTTATTTCATACTGTAGTTATCATCAACCGCTCGTGTTTAGAGTTTAAATTAAAACTTGGAGTCTGTATAATATTTAATGTAATATGTAGAATAAAATGTCAAATAATTTTTAAACCTGGTAACAATATTATAATAAATAAACCCTACGATTATCCTACTTCTGATACTCTGAATTCGTCTAATTCTCTCGAAGTTTAGTTTCCTGAAGGTTTCACTTCTAGCGCGTGTGAACTGCACATTTGTTTTTTTAATAGGAGAATGGGACGAGACGAACAAAACGTTCACCTGATGGTAAGTGCAATATCCGCCCATAGCAATTCTGTGTCACCAAGAATATTTTTGTGTGGAACCACACTGCGCGTGTTGCCCTGAGACGTCAGTTCTGAAGTCTTATATGCCCTGTGATTACAGAAGCTCTCAGTGCCCTTCATACCGAAACACAGCAATGTTGCACACTACTGCTTCACAGGAGACGGACACCTAGAGGGATTCCTGTATAGAAATTCTACCACCTGTAAAATGTACTTTCAAAATATTCTTTTACGAAATAAATTAAATCTTTGGTATTTATTTTTTTGTACGTCTGTGCTACGTATTGCGTTATGAATGTGTGAATACTAAAGTAATTCTATACTGATCGGTAAGTTCACAGATTCCAGAGGAAGGCAGCGGACTTCCATTTTTTTTTTTTTTTTTTAAATAATTTAATGCTGCATAGTTCCGCACAGATTTTCTCTCAGTTTTAAGAGAGCAAAACTGTGGAATAACTAGTAAAATTATAAATTTTTTTTAAAATAATATGAGCAGGACTTTTTTTCGAAATATTTTTTGGAAAACTATGCGGAAATCTTTTACAATATAGAATACCTATACATGTCATATGCAAAAACATGTCATTTTCTACACTTTGGTGTGTGTATAATATTTGAAGGTGGTGATAGTAGAATTTTTTGTTTGAATCTGCATGCATATCTTCCAAATGAAATTTGTAAGTACATTTTGGTATTAAAGATTTTTTTTTAATTTATAATATGTTGCAATAAAGAAATAAGTAGATAGCATTTTTTAATTTCCTGCTTTTGATCATATTTTAATAAAAGGTTTCTCTCAATGTAAGCTTTTAGCTAGAAAAGGATATTCGGGGCGTAAATCTTGCATTCCGGGCAACATCCGGCGTCTGAACACACCCTTTGCATTACATTTCGCTTTTGCTTCATTTTTTTATTTTATTTGTATTTCTTTCCTTTTTCTGTACATAAAATTGTTTAGTTTTTAATTTATACAAGACATAAATACCTATTTATGTCTTGTCTAACAGCAGAGTAGAACAGCAATTAACTTTTTCTACAGAGATATCGTAAGACAGTCAGACAAGTACGGACAGTCTTTATTCGTGCAGAATAATATCATAATATGCAAGGCTGTCACTATATTGCTCGTGGGAACGCAGTGGGGAATAATACTTTTTTTGACTTGAACACAAATGGCGGCGACGCGGTGTGAAAAGTGGGCTATGGGTCCGGTCTCTGCCTATCACTTATGGAAAAAAGTATGACAGATAAATAATTTATACACCTTTATAAAAAGGAAAAAAATTAAAGGCAGTTTTATATCTTATTGAAAAGTCTGACTTTTTTAGCCGTACCAGTTCTACTAACAAATTACGTTTCGAAAAAACGAATTTATAGTATACATGGAATCTTCGCGAAAATTCGAACTTCAAAAACAATTAGTACAAATATAAACATAATGATTAGTAAAACATGGAAACAAGTTCCTTTTATGATATAAATTGATTTACGGTATTTGTTCATTTTTGTCTGTATCATTTCACTCCAAAGTTTGCGTTAACTATAGTTACTACAGTGTGGCGCCAACGACGATGTGTAAAGCTGTCTATAAATTGTCTCGATCTCACTCAAATTCTGCACTGTGAAAGTAATTTTTTATTAAATTGTTTCAAGTTCTTATTTACTAAAAAAACGTTTTCATGTATATTGGGGGGCCAAGTTTAGGATATAAATTTCTTTCAATTTATGTCCTAAGAGATACAGTTATACTGAAGTATACATTCATTTCTTGACCAAGCTGTTCACCATTTTTTTTTATTTCATAAAAGTGACGGAACGAGCAAAACGTTCACCTGATGGTAAGTGCAACGTCTGCCCATAACAAGTGCTGTGTCACACAGAAAATTACTGTGTGACACCACAATGCGCCCGTCACCCTGAGACATCAGTTCTTAAGTCTCATATGCCCAGTGATTACGCTAGCTCACAGTGTCCTTCAAACCGAAACACAGTAATGTTTGCACACTACTGCTTCACGGCAGAATAACTGGCCCTGGGGTGGTACCTAGCTAGATGGATTCCTGCATAGGAATCCTACCACCAGTAGAAATGATATGAGTGGATATGTGGATTGGATATGAGTGCCGCATTATATCGAGAAACAGTCTGGTCTAACAACATATTAAAAAAAACATTGTTTAATGACTACGTAACTTTTTGTAATTATAATATATTTAATATCAAAATAATTTAAAGACTAGTAGTACCATAACTCTGTGTCTTTGAACTGGCTGACTTTTATTTATTGCCACACTTAACACCTGAAAGAGAAAATAACCAGCCGCTTAGCAACGACCAATTGCGGAGCACATGGATCAAACTGCAGCAAACAAGTCTTATTATTTATATTAATACTTTTAAATATTACAGTCAACTATAACAAAAATAGCTACAAATATAACTACAAAAAAAGCCAATTACAAGTTTTCAAATTTGCTTCGCACGACAAACAATGAAAGGATTATTAAAAATGCAGACAACAAAGTGAAAGCATCATGGCATATTATTAACTCTAGCGTTAAAGCTGTCAGTAAAACTAATCAAATAGAGTCAATGGTACTACCGGAAAATGATAGACTTAGTTGTTGTCCGAAAGAAATTTCCAACTCATTTAATAATTTTTTTATAGAACTAACATCTAAATCATCTTTAACTGAAAATTCAACAAGGACATCTATCAAAAAACTAAACTGACCCAGGAGAAATAAATAGGATTTTTAAAACGCTTCGCAACACAAATTCTACTGGCTATGATAATCTTAATATACGATTGTTAAAAATGTGTGCTGGTAATCTGTCCTACCCATTAAGTCATATAATCAATTTATCCTTTACCGAAGGAATCTTTCCCTCGCGATTGAAGTATTCTATCATAAAGCCCCTTTATAAAAGCGGGGATAAAGCTATGATGACGAATTATAGGCCTATTACCTTAATACCAGTGATTTCAAAATTGTTTGAGAGAATTTTTCACTCCCGACTTTACTCTTTTTTAATATCCCAAAATATACTAAGTACAGAACAATTTGGATTTAGAAAGAATTACTCAACAACTTTAGCATGTTTTAACTTAATTAAACTAATAACAGAAAAAATGAATTCAGGATCACGTGTGATTTCTTTATTTTTAGACTTGAGTAAAGCTTTCGACTTTGTATCGCACAAAATTCTGATTCAGAAACTATCTCATTATGGTATACGTGGAAAAGCAAACGAATGGATCAAGAGCTATCTTAAAGAAAGAAAACAGAGTGTAGAAATTACAAATACTATTAAAGTCGGTAAAAGTTATGTAAAGTCATCGCATAAATCTGGCTATTGTATAAATAGTTGTGGGGTACCTCAGGGTAGCGTATTGGGCCTATTGCTATTCCTGGTATATGTAAACGACTTACCTGATGCCACAAATCACAACTGCATTTTATTTGCAGACGATACAACCTTAGTAATAGAATCTAAAACTAAATCTGACTTAGAAACTAAAACAAATAAAGCAATATCTAATATAATAGACTGGTTACATGGCAATAATTTGAACATTAATTTATCTAAAACTAAACTTATTGAATTTCAAACATATAATAGCCAATCTTATAACTTAAACATAAATCATATTAATAAAAAAAATGAAGTTGTAAATGAGGCAACATTTTTAGGCTTGAAAATAGATAAATACTGTAACTGGAAGTCACATATAAATTGTCTCTGTTATAAGCTTGATAAGTATATATACGTTTTGAATAGATTAAGGCTTACAGTTTCCCAAGCAGCTACGCAAACAGCATACCATGGTCTGGTGTCTTCCAGGTTGAGATATGGCATTATTTTATGGGGTAACTCTACAGAATCTATTAGAGCATTTAGGGCACAAAAAAAGTGTTTACGCGCAATCTACGGCATGGGCTATTTGGACAGTTGTAAATCTAAATTTATATCCAGTAATATTTTTCCTCTTCCATGTTTAAATTATTATAATTTGTATAATAATTTAAACATGGAAGAGTAATTAGTATAAATATAAATTATTTTGTACAAAAACACATATTTTGTACAAAATAATTTAAATTTATTTCAAAATGTAAGAAATGTTAGAAGTCAATATAAACATACCCTTCATGTACCAAATCAGAGATTGACAGTTTATCAAAAAAATGTTTATTGTATGGCCATTAAAATTTATAACCGTTTACCTGATATTTTCAAGAATAAAAAAATCGACAATTCAAAAATGACGTAAAGAAATTTTTTTAAGCAAATGTTATTATGATATTGGTGAATTTTTAAATGACAATAATATGTAATTAATTAATTATTATTATTTATGAGTTTAATGAATTATGAATGTAACTAAATGCCTGACTATAATTTATGAATGTTATATTATAAATGGACATGTAAATAATCTACAATTAATTCTATATTTATTTTATATTTGCACACTTTTTATTCAAGTAAGAGCATGCTGGAATGTTAAAATTTTATAATACCTTTATTTATGTACCATGTCTCTGGCAAATAAATCATTTTGAATTGAATTTTGAATTTGAATTGAACATTACTATGAATAATTAATATTTACCACTACTGTAAGGTATAAGAAATACTGTACATATTTGAGCAAAAATCCTGTTATATCGTTTATCTACCCACAATTATCCAAGTTATGGTGGATACGCGGAAACGTATGTCCGGGAAACCACCCTAAGCCGTAGTGGACAATGGAAATGTTGATATTATGGTTTTCCAGTTTTCCCCCGGGCAATGTTAAGTCATACCGACAACTAATACACTAATTTTATGGCGTATATTACAATAATAAGCAAATTATATTTATGATAAGAACTTCTCGACGAACGAATCGTCTGATAGATCAAACTTATTCATCAAACAAAACAAAAAATGTCAAATGCATTACATGAGAATTTATTCAGTGATAACAGAAAATTCAGTTCAATTTACCAATGAACACCGTGGATTATTTCCCATATAGAAGGCGGTCTTAGCCGCGGTTCGAATCTCCTTAAGAAGATTCCTGTGACCTTCCTGCCCTCCATAGTAATGTGATGTGTGGTACAATTTCTTGAATAAATCATATCATGGGTGTGTTCCGCAGTGCACAAATCGCCGTACTGTTTAAATTCATAAATACATACATTCAGTCACGTCTTTTTCCCATATAAGGGACCACAACCGTAGCCCACTTTTCGCCTCCGCGGCAAACGAGACGTGACAGGTGGTAAACCACGCATGCCATGTTGGTACGAGTCAAAAAATATTTTACTCTCCATTCCGTTCCCACGACCATTATAGTGACAGCATTGCATATTATGGTATTATTCTGCACAAATAAAGATTGTCCGTACAATACCTTATCCGCCTCTTACGACACCTCGGTAGGAAAGATGTATGTATATATGTATAAAAAGATGTTACCAGTACTTATATAAAAATCTTCTAAAGTTATTCTCCTATACAAATTATATATATATATATATATATGTGCACAAATTATATATGATATACACTAGGACTGGGTCTCAGCTTGTAATAATTTTATAATAATATCTCTAAAGGTTCAGAATTTACAGTCTACTAAAAAAGTCCGAGCGTATAAACTCCTGGCCACACTTTTGTGTGTAATAAATGTTGAAAATAGTTTCCGCGAGTCTCGGGAAAACGTTTCAAATAGAAAAAGTTAGCATTCATTTGTATCCGGACTGGTTATCTTCGTTATAAATTAGAATTGTGTGACCTATCCAGTGGTAATGTTATTTTTTATTAGCTTTATTAAGTCCATCCACCCAATCAGATACAATGGTCGCACTTTAAAATCGATATTATGACTAGACCGCACCGCCGGTTTTTATTGCACATGGATGCTTTTCTTCGCATCACATATATTTCGCAGAATAACATTGTCGAATCATCATCATCATCATTTCAGCCTACCATAGTCCACTGTTGAACATAGGCCTCCCCCATAGATTGCCACAAAACACGGTCCTGAGCCACCTGCATCCATCGACTTCCTGCAAAACCGTGTAGGTCGTCGCTCCATCTAGTGGGGGGTCGCCCTACACTGCGTTTGCCGGTACGAGGTTGCCACTCGAGAACCTTTCTTCCCCAACGGTTATCGGTTCTCCGAGCTATATGGAATAATAAAATATTGAAAGAAAAAATTGTCGATAATCGAAATAAAATTCAAAACTATTTAGCACTGTCCAAGACCCATGTAAGTAGTTACGGGTATAGCTTTAGTGTTTCAGTTTGATTGTCTTACCTACAAACAGTGAAGACCAGAAAAGGTTACCGATTTACATCCATTCTTATCATAACCCTTTCATATTACGTTTTACATTCCCTTTTCTTTACTTACTTCCTGGAGAAAGAAACAACCTTTATCATTGTTACTGAGTAGACGGCCTCTGTAATTGAATCTGCGTCCGCCTTACGCAAATATTATTCACGTAAAAATGGCATTGTATAAACTTGCTTATTTTTAATTTTTAACGATTATAGACACAAATTTTGTAAAAAATATTTCAGAAATTTCTATTTTACTTGTTTTATAGAAGACTAGTTAAAGCCCGCGACTACTTCCACGCGGATTTAGTTTTTATTTAAATACTCTTTGTTTGTCCGGAAAAAAGTATCCTATGTGACGTACATAGGATACTTTTCCAGGATGCAAGCTATTTTTGTGCCGAATTTCGTCAAGATTTAGCGGTTGAGCCGGTTGCGTTAACAAATAGACAGAAGGACAGGGAGAGTTACTTTCGTATTTATAATATCAGAATGGAATTACTCCTAAAGTAAAGTTAAAAAAAAAGTAAAGTGAAGATGGCTAAGTGATCACCATGAACATCCACAATACCAGAGGATTTGCGGTTTGCGGGAGGACTTTTGTATACCTCAAAGAAGCTGTGCTGTACTCGAACTAAGTCATACCCTTTTATACTTTTACTTATATATTGATACTTCACTTAAAGAACAATAAAAGTACACAAATCTCAAGAAGACATTTCATTAAACACACCTGATTATATCAATACACATTTAATTTCGTTTATTATAAAAAAAAACACGTATTGATTTTTTTTTCTAAGACATCAATTTGTATGTGTGTACAGATGCAGTTAGCGGCCGTAGACTCCTTTTTTTAGCTTCAGTATCACGCTAATTGGAAGCCTATTGAATATCAGTGGATCTATCAGTGGATCAGGCCGATCGAAAAGAACCTAGTCGTTGACGGTTCGAGCGATTTGAGCACTTGGGTGTTACAAGATACAACCGGTAGGCCGGCATGAAATAATAATAATAATCCTTAATTTTCAGGTGTACGCGGAATTGAACGGCTCTCCATATATTAACGCCATGCAGGGAGTTTTAATACGGTATTTTGGTATTAAACTTGCAAGCGTGTATCTTCTTAGGGTTAAATTTGACTAAAGTTAGTCGGCCCCAACTCGACATTTAGTCTAACAAAATCTTGATTCAGACACAAGTTTGCTCCGACACTCTTTGACATGTTCTCGAGAAATATAGCCTCGGCCGGCGTATCACCAGTCTGCATAGCAGTGAATGTTACTAATTTGCAATATAAAATCATATGCAAAAGAAGCAGGTTTGGAGATAGTACACAGTCTTGTGGCACACACCAGCATTGACAAGCTAGAAGACTGAGCATGCACCGTTGACTATGACTTTGGTGCTCCAGTCTGCAAGAAAACTTTTTTTAATTTTGTGTGTACCACTGCGCCCGTCACCCTGAGACATCAGTTCTTAAGTCTCATATGCCCAGTATATAAGTTTCTCTGATATAGGAATGTAATAAGTGGAAGATTAACTTAAAGTTGAGTTTGCTAACAATACTTAATTTTGACTGTTATTTAATCACCTTTAAACTTTTTTACACGGTAATGTAGAAGAAATCGAAAGATTTCTAAAATATGATGATGATGTTCTCCTAGCCGATTTCGACCACGGCGACAACTTCCGACTACAGTCGAGAGCCATCAACTGCGCAGGAGATATTATAGTGCCACATGTGTACGCGCAAACACAGAGGCACTCACTCGTCCCAACTTGCGCCCGATGTAACGCTGATGCGATAAGATCGGAGGTAAGCTAGGATGCAGTGTCAGAAACACGGGGACAATCACAACACAACCAGACCCGAAAACCAACAATTTATGTTTTAGCACAAATGTTGGCTCCGGCTGGGATTCGAACCCAGGACCCGCGGCTTAGAAGTCAGGTACTCTGACCACTAGGCCACGCGGTCGTTTCTAAAATATAAAGGATAACTAAAAAAAATATTTATATCGTCTTCACAGTATTGACTTGCAGCTCAGGCACTTTGCCAAAAACTATAGCACTTTCGCCGGTTTATTTTCAATCGCTGACTTACAAAACTGCATTCCCGCCTTACATGTAATACTAACTCTAGAAGATAGGGACATTTTACCATGACATTTTATGTTATATTTGCCTTAAAAAATTGCATTCAAAATCGTTATTAAAAAGGTTATTAATCATTTGCGAAGTCTTTAATGTTATTCATACGTGAAGTTATACGTACAGTTCTAGTTAAATTGTATATACGTACGAATCAGAGATTCAGAAACTGGGGATGTGATATATTAAATCCAATGCGCTTGCGTGGTGCGTACTGGTAGTCGCATCTTGGTCGCATCGTCCAGTTTGTTTCACGCTTGTGCCAGGAACGCAAGCCTTCGTCGTGAATTCAAAATTGTGAATTTCGTAAGACAGCTATTATTGTCGATATATTTTTTTTGTAAAAAACTGTTTAGTATTGTGTCCAACTGAGAGTGACAACTAATTATCTGCTTGCATCCACATTTAGCGAACTTATTATTTTGATGAACTTACTATTTTGATGATAACGATGTCAATGTGATTATTAAGTGTTTCGTTATAAAGTGTGCTAATTGGACTTGAAAAGAGACAGTGTGACAATGTAATTTTTTGTTCACTAAAAACTTATGAGGTGAATAAAAAAAGGAACAGAAACGACTTTTAAACCTTTTAAATACATTTTTGTTGTATGCACTGGTTAATTTTTGTACGTACAGGTTAATTTTTGCATGAAAACTCTTGACAGTTAAATACAAGAATAAAAGATTGCATTTCAATTTGTTAAACTAGGAAAAAAAAACAAAATTTTCAGTAGTGAATTTTGCACAAATTTTACTATATTTTGATTGTTTTCTTGTACGTGAAGAGAATCGCTGAGACTTCGATCAATTAGGTTAACACTATTGTAAAGTAAAACTGAAATTGATTTTATTACAATTACTGGTCATGCGATTAAAACTGTCCTCGGTATATTTTAAAGAATTTACACTACTCATACGCGCTCTTTCTGCATGTGTTGTTATGCTGTTCCAACTTTTATAATACGTATTAAAGCGCGAAAGATAGAATTGTTTTCATTTCTCAATATAAGTTTATAAGCTATTGGCATTAATCACGGAAAGCAATTAATTAAAAATTACTCTTTGTAACACAAAGACGGCTTTTGACTAAATACCAGATTTTCTTTTATTTCGCTGTAGTATTTACAAGTTACGTTTCTTTTTGCATTATGTTATCGGTAACTCATTTTCAACAACGCAACTACTTCTACTATTATATTGTTAAGATTCCTGAGATGGTCTGGACAGGCATATCATTTTCTTAACTAAGAAGAACTATCACAAGACTGCGACTGACCATAGATTGCCACCAAACACGGTCCTCATCTACCTCCTTCCATCAACATCTTGTAAAGAGCACTAAAGAGAGCTATATCGCACATACAGTAAATAATTATGTTTCAGTTTAATATTCGACTGAGGTGACATCTGGCATCTGTCACCTCAGTCCTCCCGTGACAATGGGTGCTGTAAAGCACTCGAAACGTCGGGTTAGAAATAGTTCAAAATTAAACGCGTTAAAATCCGTAAAAATTAGTTTTTTTTTAATGTGTAGTATTCGCGTAAGTAAAAGAAATCATTAAATTTATGTTTATTGATTTAAAAAGAATAGTAAATCTCTCCAATTACCGTAAAAATTTGTCCCTGTCATGCTTTTTCCAATATTCATTCATATTAATTTTGAACGAAGGCTTAAACTTAAGGCTATTTTTTTAAACATAAGGCTATTATTTCAAACTAGCTGTGCTCCGCGGTTTCACCCCCGTAAAATATTCGACCCCAATTCATGATATATGTATATGTATTATATTTAAAATGTATATTTAACTGTGAATTAAGGGTTTTAATTCTTTTGCACGCAACCCTAATTATTTTTCTTAAATTAAAGTAGCTTAAATTACCTCCTATTATATCAGCTGTCAGTGAAAGTCCCGCCAAATTCGGTCCAGCCGTTTCGGAGATTAGCCGGAACAAACAGACAGACAGACATACAGAAACACACACAAAAATTTTAAAAATAGTTTACTTATGTACCGTATATACTTTCATAAGCATTTAGTAAAAAGCTGTTATTTTGTTAGTACAAACGGACACTTTAATTTTATATATTTGTATAGATAAGTACGCTTTAACATATGAGGTAATGTGAAAGACAAACAAAACACTTTTTGTTCATATTTGATACATCATTAAATGTTCTTTCTTCGTAAAATCAAGTATTAATAAAGTGAATTATATTCTATTTTACGGTTCCTTAGCTATTATTTATCTCACACTCGGTGACAGTTTGAAATATTTACCATTGGGAAAGAAAACGAAAAATTGTCTAAAGTTTATATAATTTTACATTTGTTATATCAAAATCATACAAAATTTTATAAATAAAATATGTACAACATTAATGTTTAAATTTATTTAAGAATTCTGTACCTTTTATTCATAGATAATAAAAGGAATAGCAGTTCTTTCAGAATTAATCGAGGAAAATACGGACCAATTGTTTTATTGCGATTGACATAACACGTAAAGCTAGCTTTGTGAAACAATGTTTGTCACAGATACCTTTGGAGGTTCCTTTTGCTTCAGTGGCTAATTCTTTGAGCCTCTATTATACGAGTATAAGAAATATATGAGAATAAAAATTAGGTTTTGTCTACTTATAACTTTTTGTGTCCCCTTTTAGTATAAAGAGCTGATTTTAATACAATTATTTATCGTTTTCGAAATAACACAAAATGTTTGAAAATTATGAAGATTACTTTAAAAAGTAAAAAAGGAGGAAAAGTACTTTGAATTTGCAATAAAAGCAGAATGAGGTAAGCGTTTGCGTTAGGCTACTTTTATTTACTGTTAATTGAACAAATAATTTGAATAGAAAAAAATACAAAAACCTTTGCAATAAAAGAAATATAAGCTTTTATATTATAATTTTATTTTAGTATTGATATCTATTAATCTTTACTGGTGGTAGGATTCCTATGCAGGAATCCGTCTAGGTAGGTACCACCCCAGGGCCAGTTATTCTGCCGTGAAGCAGCCGTGTGCGAGCATTACTGTGTTTCGGTTTGAATGGCACTGTGAGCTAGCGTAATCACTGGGCATTTGAGACTTGGGAACTGATGTCTCAGGGTGACGGGCGCAGTGTGGTGTCACACAGAATTATTCTGGGTGATACAGCATTTGTTGTGGGCGGACGTTGCACTTACCATCAGGTGAACGTTTTGCTCGTTTCGTCACTTTAAACAATAAAAAAAAATAATACTTAAATAAAATTACATAAATTATAAAATATTATATTACATTAATTTCAATTTAATACCTACCTTTAACGTAGTCCTTTATTCTGGTCGTTTAAGTTCCGCTTTTATGAGTTCGGTAACCAGCGAGCGGCGAGTTCTATTATTGTTTGAAATATTGAAAATATCGAAAAAAGCTTTTTTCCTTAGCCAATTCTATAATAATTTAAAATGAAAAGTCTTTTGAATCTACAAATTCATTTTTATAATTTGCAGGGGTTTTTCGAATCATGTAAATAACTAATCTTTAATGTCAGAGATCAAGGTGCGATAACTGGTAACTAAATTGAAATAACAAGACAGTTTAATAAGTCTTTATCCTGAAAATATTTAGTCTCTTTCCTTGTTTAAGAAATGTGTATATAATGAATCAGTAAGATCCACGTAAATTACTTTTTTCATGTTTATTCTGCTTATTAGTACCGTAATATGTTACTTGAAAAAACCGGCCATGTTCACTTCGGACCATGTACAGTGAGGGTTCCGTAGCCGATAATATCTCAAAAAAATTTGAATTACATTACTATTAAACTTTCGTTGAAAGTGTTTTCTAGGTCTACCTAAAACTTTCCAGAATTTTCCACACTTTTTTACGATTTTAGTAGCGCATATCTCACCAACTATTGACTTAAATTAAACAGTTACTTTGAAACTTCCCTATCATTTTTCAAAACCTATCTAACGATATCACACGTTTATATGCGCTGTAATTTTTTTCGAAATTTTACTACGTAATTTTGTAGCGGTTCATAAAAAAATTCTTCGTTCATAATTTCATCTACATAGTGTCAATAGTCTCCTAGTAAAACGGTTGTGACATGAGAGATGGAGAGGACGAAATTATAAGGGTTCCGTTTTTACTACGAAACCCTAAAAAGTAAAAATACACAGTAATGTCAGAAAATGTAATGGTATCACCAAAATCCGAAAATCAGAGATGGAAACAAATGCTTTATTTGTGTTTGATGATATGATTATAGTTAATTTATTGACTAAACTGATAATAAATTAATGGGTAAGAAAACATCTTTTTGGCGTCCTTTGTTAAAATTACTTACTAAATAATTAATTTAAATGCATGGACAGGTGAATACTACTTGCGGTTCAAAGCTAAATTTAAAGTTTCGATCTAACTGCCGACAAGCGCGCTATCACTGTTATTATTTGCTCAGATATTCCAGACTGTAGACCCACTGCAGATTTTTCATGCTGAGTTTATCGAGAATATGATAGACAGTAGTTGAGTCGAAATGATAGAGAATAAGTTTATCAAGGTTCACTGGTTTTTGGTAGGTACCACCCCAGGGCCAGTTATTCTGCCGTGAATCTGCTATTTTCAAGAGTCATTACGAATCGTCTCGTAAGCAGACTTGACGACTTCCACCCTCCCGAACGAGCCGGATTCCGAAAAGGCTTTAGTACCATAGACCATATACATACCCTTCGCCAGATTGTACAAAACACCGAAGAGTACAATCTCCCGCTATGTCTGGCATATGTGGACTATGAAAAGCCTTCGATTCCGTCGAAATTTGGGCGGTGCTTGAGTCACTTCAGCGGTGCCGAATTGACTGTCGGTATATCGAAGTGCTGCAGTTCTTTTTCTTTTCTTTTTTAAAAACGAAGCCTGACAGTAGGATTTTCTCTTGTATCGTGGGTGCGTTTTACAAACATATATTTCACATGCACAACACAACCAGACCCGAAAAGCAACAATTTATGATTTTGCACAAATGTTGCCTCCGGCTGGGAATCGAACCCAGGACCGGTGGCGCAGAAGTCAGGTACGCTAACCACTACGCCACGCGGTCGACTTAACTGCAGTGTTTGTAAAATAAGGCTAAGATGGCTATCCGAGTACAGAACCGGAGAACGAAACTGATTCAATTGCAGAAAGGTGTAAGACAGGTTGACGTCATATCCCCGAAACTCTTCACCGCTGGATTGGAAGATGTCTTCAAGCTACTGTACTGAAAAGGATACGATATTACCATCAATGGCGAATACCTCACTCACCTTTGATTTTCCGACGATATAGTCATAATGGTAGAATTGCTGGATAAGCTTGGCACTATGCTTGATGACCTCAATAGTGTCTCACAACGGGTAGGTCTTAAGATGAACATGGACAATACGAAGATTATGTTTAACGTCCATTTCACACCTATACCGGTTGTTGTTGGGAACACTACGCTCGAAGTTGTTGACGAATACGTATACCTAGGACAGATTGTCCGACTAGGTAAGTCCAACTTCGACCATGAGGTCAATCGACGGATCCAACTCGGCTGGGCAGCGTTCGGGAAACTGCGTCACATCTTCTCGTCGAGTATACCTCAATGTCTCAAAACGTAAGTTTACAGCCAGTGCGTGTTGCCAGTGATAACCTACGGAACAGAGACGAGGTACTTCACTGCGGGCTGCATTAGGAAGCTCAGAGAGGCTCAGCGAGCTATGGAAAGGGCTATGCTCTGAGTTTCTCTACGTGAAAAAATCCGTAGCCATGATATCCGCAGCAGAACTAAAGTAACCGATATAGCCCTAAGGATTAGCAAGCTGAAGTGGCAATGGGCCGGCCATATAGCTCGTAGAACCGATAATCGTTGGGGAAGAAGTGTTCTCGAATGGCAACCTCGTACCGGCAAACGCAGTGTAGGGCGTCCCCACACTAGATGGAGCGACGACCTGCACGGTTTTGGAAGTCGATGGATGCAGGTGGCTCAGGACCGTGTTTTGTGGCAATCTATGTGGGAGGCCTTTGTTCAACAGTAGACTAAAATAGGCTGAAATTATGATGACGATGATGAAGAAGAAGCAGTGGTGTGCAAACATTACTGTGTTACGGTTTCAAGGGCACTGTGAGCTAGCGTAATCGCAGGTCATATGAGACTTAAGAACTAATGTCTCAGGGTGACGGACGCAGTGTGGTGTCACACAGAAATGTTGTGAGTGACACAGCTTTTGTTATTGGCAGCCGTTGCACTTACCATCAAGTGAACGTTTTGCTCGTTTCGTCACTTTATCCAATAAAAAATCCTTGGAGTCAATCAGCTAAGATCGCTTACTGTAGTGATATAAAATTGCCACCTAGAGACCGAGGCTGTCTGATACCGAAGTGCTTAAGTGTGGTAATGATAAAAGTTTGGTCCTAGCAATTAAGAAAATCGGATCGTTTGTGCTGTGTTTTTTGGTCGAAACGGTTGAACTAATGAACAGGTCCCTGAAATGAGGCTCAAATCAGAATAGGACTTGCACGACTCTCAGAGATTACATACAACCAATGACAAGCTATGGAACATGAAAAAAATAAGTTGCATGTTATTCTGCAAGATAGTCACAGCTAAAGCAAAGGTTAATTAGTGCAATACCTGATCACATTACCAGGATGAACAACTAAAGAAAATTATTGTTAGAGTAAAAAAACAAACGTATATATCTCGAGCGGAACGCCGTGCCAACAAGGTACACAGGCGTGTTATCACCGCTCTTTTGCTCGTGCCAACTTACACTATTTAAATTGCACATTCTACAACTAGGGCATATTTACGTTTATATAATACTAGCCATCCGCCCCGGCTTCGCACGGGTACATAGATCTGCTGCAAAAATAATGTTATGTTTATGGGGACATAAGACATAAAATATAACCAATATTTGATATTGTGGTAGCAAAATTAAACGACCGCTCTCGACCGCTGCGCAAAGGGAGCGCACCTCGATGGGCATCATCATCATCAAGTTGCATGAAGCCGAGAGGCGGCGCAGCGTTCAAGGGACGCCGCGGCCAAAGATACACCCTACCATATACATACATAGATTATCCACAGCACTCATCAAATTTTTAAAAACGCGTTCGCAAATAGTGATGTAAAACTAAAAAAAGCGAAACAAACACATTATGTATGTATATTTGTTATATTATAACATTTAAATTACTATTAACATTCATTGAACAAAATGAGATTGTCAAATACTTAACATACGACTTGCTATGGAGTGATTTATTAATGGCATTTGTACGCATCTAATAACGCAATTTTCATTAAAGATTGTATCGCGTGACATCGTAACAGAATTGATCACCTTAGCTTGGTCCGCGTGTCAAGTCGTTTAAATGTCGAAAACTCGCAGTTTTAAAAAATAAGACTTGATAATTCTCATGACCTCCGATATTTGATAAAAAAACTCAAAATACCCAGACGAGTGATGAACCTGAGTATCAAAGGTCTCTGGCTCTGTGGTCACCAATTCACCTGGCATACATACATGGCCGTGTGGTAGCGGCCTAAGAGAATCTACCACCCCATCCCATCCCGTGGGTGTCGTAAAAGTCGACAGAGGGAAAATGAAAACCAGGAGATGGGCAGCAGCATCTTGCTCGAACATATAAATAAATAAACTGCGGTTGCCAACCCGTATGCCAAGAGTGGCAACTATGGCAAAATCCCCCCAAAACGAGAGCTACAAACTTTTGTGGCAATCTATGGGGGAGGCCTATGTTCAGCAGTGGACTATTGATAGGCTGAAACGACGAACGATGACATACGTGGCTATTAGGATATCCTTTGTTGCCTCAGCTATTATCGGAATCCTTGGCGTTGACATACCGAGTGGCATTCAGTTCCGTGGTCACTTGGAAGGGAAGGCCAAATAGGCCTCTAAAAGCTTGGCCTGCTAAGTATACTTGTTGTATGCATAAATAATTCGTTTTCGGATCAGGTTGTATCGCTGTTATCCCGTGTCTCTGTCACTGCTTCCAATCCTTTTCACTCGACCTTATCGTGTAAGTGGTATATCGGATACGTGAAGGTTAGTGTGGCGAGCAGCAGTGCAGCAGTGCAGCACTGTGTTTGGGCTAATACTTGGTACTAATGTCGTGCGCAGATGACGTCGTCTGGTCGGCATTGTAATCACCATCATGATTTTAATAATTTAATCGTAAAGGACCGCCTCCAGTTATTAGGAGCCGAGATCAAGTCGAACCTTAACTTTGGGCGGTTCATTGAGTCTAAGGCGGAAGCGGCTGCAAGGAAGAGACGAGCCAACTGGGTAATCGGTGACCCTGACTTGGTTACTACCAATTAGTCGAGTCTCGAACACAGGCGTAGGGTGGCCAGTCTCTCGGTGTTCTGCGAGTTACATTTTCGAGAGTGTGCGAAGGAATTACACGGATTAATTCCACCTTCCTCTTTCCATCATCGGACAACAAGACGAACCAAGGGATTCCATCTTTTTGTTGCGGACATGATTTTCATTCGGACGAAGGGTTTAGCTTCGTCGTTCATAATGCGTACAGCAAAGGACTGGAATAATTTGCCTGCATCAGTCTTCCCGTCCGATTACAATGTGGGTGTCTTTGAAGAATTTCTCTTGAGAGAAGAGTGAATAGGATTTTTCTAAGCTAGTGTGTTCACCATCAAAAACTACAGCGCACCTTACCATCACGTGGGATCGTACTTAAACGCTAGATTATATAATAGAAAAATGATATTTAGTTTTTAGAACGTCTGTTATTACTGAACCCTTCTGGAATTTAACCAAAACTTTAGGTAATCTTAACAATGTGTCTCTGTGTTTGTAAAGATCACTTTAAACAGAAGAAAAAGGCCTAGAATAACTTTTGACACGTTTAACTCCTTCGAGTATTATTACTGTTAAAACATACTATAATATTTTACAAAAAACTGGTCTCTATAGACATACGACATAGGCACTTTTTGAAGAAATTATTAATGCTATTCAGTTGCTAGATGAAGGTATAAGGTAAAAGTCGTAAAAGTTGAAATTAAAATTTTTTCAACACATTATGATAAGAAATGGTATTTTACAGACATAGACTATGAAATAAGTATAATCAATTCAACACAAGAATATTATTAAACTAATTTGTTCTGACTAAAAAAAATTATGTGGCTTTTTTTCATAATGTTTTTGTAAATATTTGATATTCGCAATTCGCTTTCAGTTCTATTAAAACGTCACATGAAATATATGTTCTATTAGTACTCGTATACGCTATTCATCCATGTTCCAAGCTTTACCAAATACTTGTATTCAAAACTCGCAGTTAATGGAAAACTCGGTTATAATGTAAACCTAAAATATTATTTGATAGGTGACGTTCATCACTGGTGGTAAGATTTCTATGCAGGAATCCGTAGAGCCAATTATTCTGCTGTGAAGCAGTAGTGTGCAAACATTATTGTGTTTCTGTCTGAAGGGCGCTGAGAGCTAGTGTAATCATTGGGCATATGAGACTAAAGAACTGGCGTCTCAGGAGGTCTGGCGCACTGTGGTGCCACACAGAAATATTCCGGGTGACACAGCAATGCTATGGACGGACGTTGCACTTACCATCAGGTGTACGTTTTGTGTCAAAGTCAAAGAGTATTTTTACTCTTTAAATGTCTTGTTATTTAAAAGTTTTCCATATTCCTGGACACTTTGTTGTAAAACGTACCGTACAATGCATTACTATGTTTCGGTTTGAAGAGCATTGTAGATAGTCAAATAACACAGCATATGAGACTTAATAGATCACGTCTCAGGGTGACGAGCGCAGTGCAGTGACACGTAAGACTGCAAGTGGCACTACAATTGTTATAAGTGGGCATTACCATAAGTTGAACGACTTGTTCGTCTCGTCACTTAATTCCTTTCAAAATTCCCTGGACGATAATAAATATCAGCATAAATATCAAACTTTTTATTAATAGGTACTAGTTCATAGACGTAGTACACAATGTACTTCATGTTTCTCAAGCAAGGGATAGGATAGACAGTATTTAGTTAAAATAGGCAAGTGAACCTCGAAAATTGTTATGCAATTTACCACTTGCTCAGCAGTGAAGGAAAAAATCGTGAGGAAACCGGCATGTCTGAGGAATAAATATATTGAGAATATACATATCGCCATAGTTCGCCTACCCGCTGTTGAGCAGCATGGCTGACTATTCCCGGCCACAAAACCCTATCAGGAAAGCTAGGGGGTCTGTGCTCAGCAATGGGACATTAATTGGTAACTTTTTTTTAGTCAAGTGAAACTCGATTGATTACTAAGTGAATCCATGATAACTGTGTGTTGTCCGTGTGGTAGCGGCTTAAGAGAATCATCCCTTGAATGTCGTAAAAGTCGACAGAGGGAAAATTAAAACCAAGAGACGGGGAGCATCTTCCTGGTATATCTCAATAAATAAACTTCGGTTGCCAACCTGCCTGCCAAACCTGGCAACTATGGCAAAATTTCCCCAAAATGAAAGCTACAAACTTTTGTGGCAATCTATGGGAGAGGCCCAAGTTCAGCAGTAGACTAATGATAGGCTAAAGTGATGATAATAATACAGGTTTTTGTATATTTTACCTGATGTCGCCTGAACCGATTTGGATTTAATTTATTATTCGAAAGGATATACTTATAGTGGATGTCCAAATAAACTTGATGAATCTCTAATTATGCATGCTCAGAGATACTGTTGGAAGTTGGTTTTTTATTTAATACCTATCTAGAAGTTTCTTAGTCGTTAATACCGTTAAGAATTTAAATAATTTTACATGCAAAAAAATATCCATTAGATGGCGGCAACATCTTTCTGGAACATCTGAACTGCGGTTGACAACCTGCCTACCAAGCGTGGCAACAACTATTGGAAAGTCCCCCCAAAACGAGAGCTACTAAATTTTGTGGCAATCTATGGGGGAGGTCAACAGTGAAGCACTGACACGATGACGAAAACTGTTTTTTTATGTAGGAATTTAATGCATGTTGGCTTATTAATTTCGAATTATAAAGGGAACACAAAGATATTTTTTATTTTCCTGTGCACGCTCGATGAAGTAGAGATGTTATATTTTTGTTTCTGTACGTTCGTTCGTTTGTGTAACTTTAGTAGTAAGGAAAAAAAAGGCACGTTACAGTAGTAATTGTTTTGAATACTTCTAAATAAATTCGCAATCACAATATACATGCAGATAGCAAATGAATAATAAACAATTTTTTTCCCAAATAAATAGATATGTTGGCACAGTCAAATGCAAATCAGTAACTGAAATGCGCCGACATTGTCAATGTACTTTCAACAGCAGCGAGTGTTTTCAAGACACTTACAAGCTATGATTTAGGCAACAGTTATTGCGGACTACCATCATGAAGTTAACTGTGCTGCTAGCATCGTTTGGTCTCCTAGGTATGTATGTCCTGTGTTTTATAAAATTAAAAAAAGTATAGTTTCAGCCTAGAAATGTCCCACTGCTGAGTACAGGCCTCTCATTTCTGAGAGGGTTCTGGTACTAGGAAGATTCCGGCACGCTGCTCCAATGCGGGTTGACGGACTGCACATGTCTTCGAAATATTTTATATTTCTCAGACATATATAGTGGAGGTTTCCTCACGATGTTTTCCTTCACCGCCGAGCACTTGGTAAATCAGCACTTAAAATGGCAATTAACAAATTTAGTTGTGCCGGTACCGGGAAGCAAACCCAGGACACTCGCGTACACACATTTAAAGCCTAGCCCCTGAGCTACCGCATTTTTATTTTATGTAATAATTTTCGTTAAATTACAAAATGCACAAAACGATTCAATATTTATTCATGTTTACATATTACATATACATATTTATATTTTCACATAAACAAATATTTATTTTTAAACTCCACTTTAGAATCACCTAAATTAAATGAATATTAAGATTCATTATTATTATTTTTTATTAATTTTTATTTATTATTTTTTTTAAGTATTATAAATTAGAAATTATTAAGTAGTAAAGTATTAAATAAAATAATACAGTGTTCGAACCTGAAGGCCACCGTAACCAGTGAAATATCTTTAAAGTTCCGAGTTGACACTACAACTGTTATGGGCAGGCGTGGTTCTGACATTCACTTCTTACTAAGTTTATTTTTTATGATACGAAGTGACGAGACGAACAACTGTTGTCAGCCTCGTACCAAAATAAACGTAGTCTCAAGTTTTCTAATCTCATTATGTAAACCAAAAAATCAATAATTACTCGTATGTAATACCAACAAGTACCCTATAACTTATTACTACTACACTTACACGTACACACACGTACTATAGTAACTTATTTTTTTTAGTAATGTGCTTTACGTAATAGCTCGTTACGTAATATAACAAATTATAATAAATAATAGTCCTTTCTTAATTCGAAAATGTCTCTCTTAGCCTCAGTTCTAGATTCGAAATCAAAAGGTTAAATTAAACAACGATTTTTATCGGTCTTTTCGTGTAAATATGAATTTCACTGAACTAATTGACTTGAAACTTTTTTGGATTGGATATTTATTGGATTTTAACAACAACAATTTATGGTTAAGGTAAAACTTCAGCAGCAAAGTTATAACATAAAGTATCAATTTTTACGTTTCGGTTGCTAAAATCTGTGTCAAAGCAGTTATGAACGCACAATATAAATGAACCTCAAGGAGCCCCAAACTTGACTTTTTTACTTTGTAAAGGAAACTATCCTACTACTATTCAGCTTAAAAGCTTGTGGTGGTAAAGACATGGTTCCCGACAATAATCAAATAGCGGGCTTGATCTTGCGACGTCACGTTTTGCAGACCGTGTGGTGGCGGCTCGTTAAAAGAATACTACCACTCCATCTCATCCATTGGATCTCGTAAAAGGCGAGTAAGGAATTAAACTGCACTGTGCACCCAACTGCGCATGGTGGCGATAGGCTCACCACCTATCACACCAAGTGTTTTGGTGAAACGTGGATTGTGGCAGTCATCTGTTTTTTCAGTGAGTGCCCAGTCTCTGACTACCCCTTATGGGATACAGTCGTGATCTTATGTATGTATGTATGTCCTATTGACTATTAGCCTATAAGAGTTTCAATAATATATGTAGTTATATAACCCATGAGGACTGCGTGGCTCAGTGGTCAAAACCGATAGCCAACAATTTGTGTATTGAACAAATACGCAATACACGAATTATCGGCTACCGAGTTTTATTAGATCGAACCCTGTTAGGATGACATATTCATAACAATGACCTTAGTAAAAGTGTTAACTGTTTTGACGATGGCTGAATCCATCTACGTAAGTACCGCCCCAAAGCCAGTTATTCTGCCGTGAAGCAGTAGTGCGCAAACATTACTGTGTTTCGGTTTGAAGGGCACTGAGAGAGAGCGTAATCACTGGGCATATGAGACTTAAGAACTATGTCTCAGGTTGACGGGCGCAATGTACTGTTACACAGAAATGTTCTGGGTGACATAGCATTTGTTATGGGTAGACGTTGCACTTTACATCAGGTGAACGTTTTGCTCGTCGATCTATCCAATAAAAAAAAATATGCGTCATGCCCGTGAACAGGTACTGTTGGTGGTGGCTGCTAGACTGCTACTTATATTTTTTATTGAATTGTCTAAATTTTTAACATGGAGTGTGCTTTGGTTTTCTTTGACACTATTCTTTGTAAATTTATTTATAATGTATTTTGACTAACATAAAAAAACAATTTGCAAAACAAAGGATAGCTACGGAGTTTCTATCGCTGGATGAGGATTTCATAATGAGGTTACCTCATTATGAAATGGTAGTAGATTGTAAAAAATGACGTTTGACTAACGAAATTTATATTTCTTACGTTGAAAAAAAAAAAGAATTTCGAGATAGTCACTCAGCGTCTTAAATTTTTTTGCTGCAACATCGTTATATTTGTGCTGTATTTGCTAAGGGATTACACTACCTCGAGCAATAAATCCAAGCGGACTTATGTGCTCTGACGTATGGCTCCACTAGCGGAACAGAATATTGTCGGCTATTAGTCGGATATGTAAGTAATTATGCATAGTCGGAATAAAACGGAATCTAACGCAATTGGAAATGAATCATATTAAAAGTGAAAAAATAGAGATGAATAAGTTTAGGCTACTACTACGTTTAGGCTTTACTACTGTTTATCACAATGTCTCAAATGAGCTGAAAAATCCAGCAGCTTATTAGTTATTTTTGCACACTACCAAAAATATATTTTGCGATAATAAGCCTACCTTGGACTATGACAGTTTGAAAATATTTTTTTAATTTAAACGCCAACTCTTTAAAAAAATATAACGCAGAATAAAGTTATCTAATTTGATGATTTCTCTGTCCAAAATTATTTTAAAACAAGTCTATTTTATTATGTGTTTACTTTCACAAAATTGCAACATGTTTAACTAGCCTCATCCTAACAAAAATATTCAAATTAAGTAATCATTTCACCTAGCAAAGTCCTAATGAATGCTAAGATTTAGTACGTTCCAAACTAGGGACGTGCTTACACAAGTACACATTGATTATTGCAGAGTTTTGAAACGGTCGCATCCTTGTCGATCACGGAAAATATCAGTCAAAACTTCGATGTCAGTATGCGACAGCAATTCTAAGGCAAAGTACAAAATTTGTAGCAGTTACTAAACTAACCCTTGTCACTTTTTGCAGATACAAGGTCTCAACTGGAGTTTGATTGAGAGCGTGAAATCTCTATCAGAGTTCAGGCTATGTAATACAATTATTTGGCCCACTGTTTTACAAGCAAACATTCAAAAAATCAAATCTTTCGTCTTTATAATATTAGTTGAGATTATAACCGATAGGTGTCCGACAGAGTAGTAGTAGAATAGCACCTACCTCCTTCCTACCGATCTTTCTTACTTTCAATGCTGTCACTAGACTGCTCGTGAGAAATCAACTGATAGTCAGATTGAATTTGACTCGTACTAAAATGGCGGTGACGTGGTTCGCCACAAGTCACGTCTCGTTTCCCGCGGGGGCGAAAATTAGGTTACATGTGTAGCCTTTGCCTACTCCTTGTATAAAAAAGGCGTGACTATGTGTATGTATGTTTATAGTTTTGTCCCAGAAAAACGTAAGTCGTAACGTAAGTAGACGTTACTAATGAAGTGTGCGGTGTAAGCGAGAGAAGAGGGTGTAAGTTAAAGACTGTGCGTAGATGTGTGAAACGTAAAAAAAACGAAAGAGAATGATAGAGATTTATTTGATAGGAAGTTATCAGAAGACTTTCAAACAATATGAAGTTGTTCTAGGAGTCCTTAAGAAGAAACCAGAAGTAACAAATATAACACAAACCAGAAAATAGTACGGAAGTATTGCGTGGAGAGGAATTCGTTCTAAAGTGATGGAATGAATATTTCGAAAACTTATTTGAAAAGGAGTATATGATAGTACAGACCATCCGTGAACATGAACGAAGGTTGCGATGAAAGTGATATAATTATGTAAGAGGTTATTGAAGCGATAAATAGTATGAAATTGGGCAAGGCTGCATGTGTAACAGAATTACGGTAGATGCTGAAAGCTGAAACGGGCGTGGTAGATAGTCAGTTGTCCTTTTTTAACCTTTGCTGGCGGAGCATCAACGTGCCAGGAGACTGGTGCAAAGGCCGTTGTCCTACTGCTTTACAAAGAAAAAGGGTTGCTGCAAGATCGCTCATTGATAACTTTAATTGCATATTGATCGATATTTTTGCTTTGGTAATCTAATCTTACCTACTTGGTATAAAAATCATTTCGATATATCGATGAATAATCAATTCCATATATCTCTGGTAAGCATATAGTTCAGTAGAAAACTAAAACTGTCATTTGGAAGAAAAAGTTTTTACAATTGTTGTTTCAGCCTATCAATAGTCCACTGCTGAACATAGGCCTCACCTATAGATTACCACAAAAGTTTGTAGCTATCGTTTTGGGGGGATTTTGCCATAGTTGCCACGCTTGGCAGGCGGGTTGGCAACCGCAGTTCATTTATTCAGATGTTCCAGGAAGATGCTGCTGCCCCTCTTCTGGTTTTCATTTTCCCTCTGTCGACTTTTACGACACCCACGGGATGAGATGGGGTGGTAGATTCTCTTAAGCCGCTACCACACGGCACACGGTGTACGGTTTTTACACGGTACAGCACGGTTTTTACAATATAGCCTGTCAATTTCCCTCATTCAGATTTAGGAATTTTGGAGAGGATATTGAATTGATAAATTAGGTTTTGAGGAGGTTAAATCAGGTCACTACACGAAATACTGAACAAAAAAAATGTTTTGCATATTTTTACAATATAATTTCCGATGCCTTGTTAATGCTACTTTTACAAGTAGATATTTTTTACAATTATTACATACATACATAAGATCACGCCTGTACCCAGAGAATTACTCAGAGATTGGCAAAAACAGATGATTTTCACAATCCAAGTTTCACCAAAACAAAATAATGCACTTGGTGCTATAGGTGGTGAGCCCATCGCCACCATGCGCTGTTGGGTGCACAGTGCAGTTTAATTCCCTTACTCGCCTTTTACTAGATCCATTGGATGAGATGGAGTGGTAGTATTCTTTTAACGAGCCGCCACCACACAGCCCAATAAAGTAAATAAGTATTACAATTATAAAGTACCAAAAAATATACAAAAAACTAACCGTACGTTGGCTGATAGCAGAAGAATGTTAAGATTGACCAAATTGAGGCAGACATTAAGTAATTTGTAATCATGTATGTTATTATAATCGTAACTATATATAAGTCGTAGGTCTAACTATAAAAAATATGATACAAGTTACCAGAGAGCACATAAAAGCATAATTTGTCCTGTAATTTAAGATTTATCTATACTTTCCAACAATTCGCGAAAAAGAACGCCATATTGGATATTTCTTAGATAAAATTAGAGAATTTACATGTATATAATCAACCTACCCCAAACTATTGAGTAGGATAAGGATTAATATATAATACGAATGTCATCATCTTTCGATTCTACCCGTGTTTTGATTGACTAATTTGAACAAATGCTGAATGTTAGACATATACCCTCGCGGACTTTTTTACGAGATACTATGAAAATGGAGTAAATTATCTTATTTATCATCAATGCAACGCATGCCAAATAATGACTTTCTAAAATTTTGATATCTTGAGTAACATCATAGCAATTTTCGTAGAGATCTCAGTTTTTTTTAAAATTAAATATAACTAATGTTAAACGCTGATAATGTAGCTGTGTATAGGTGATATAATTTTTAAAATCAGTAGTTTTTGTGTTTATTCATAACAACCAAACAAACATACAAAAAATCGAATCTTTTCTCTTTATAATATTAGTTTAGATAAGGTAAAGGCACTCTATTCCGAGGGGTTCTAAAAACGGAACCATATTCCGATGTATTTAGAATAACAGCGATTTTAAGAAATTTACTAGTTCATTTTGTCTGCAAGATACATTATTCGATTAATAATTTATCTGATCATGTTTACATGAGCCAAGATGTACTTTAGGGAGTGTACGTTTTAAAATAATCGGTCAGTTTGACGTTAGTAGCTGACTCAAACAGGCTCTTCATACATTTCGGACCTTTAACTTATCTAATAATAATCATGGTATTAATAATTATAGTAGTAGTAATATTGCCCTCCCGATTGCAGTAACTGACCGAGCCGAGACCGGCCCCCTTGGGCACCCTCGAGTCTGTTACTCTCGCGAACAGGATGACGGTCCAAGCCGAGGTCCCGTCTCGGGGGCCCTTGCGCCAGTCATCCATAAATAAAGGTTTCGGCTAAGCGCGCTAAATAGCGTTTTTGATAATAGTTTTATACTGTGGGGGTTTTTTGTTTAGGTTTGAATATTGGAAGGGTTATATTTTTAATCGAAAACACTTAACATTTGAGTACTTTCTTCACAAATTGAGGAGAAAATAGGCTCGTAAAATACAGCGGCATTAGGTGCCAAATATTTTAGATGGTTCTTAAATGCCGATGTATAACCACGGAAATGCAATTTCATAGACGTTATCTTTTTCAAAAAATTTGGAGGCATTTTTATGATTACGAACTTACTGTTTTAGTTCTAATTACTTATATACCCATAAATATAAAAATCTATTTCCGAGGTACACTGTGGCGTCGCGTTTACTAATTATAGAAGGTCAAATATTGTTGATTTAGGTATTATATTAATTCGTTGTATGGAAAAGCTAACTACAGAAAATTAAGTTATTAATGTATTTTGATATAATTCTGAGCGCGTTTTATATATTGTTTCAAAGATATCGCAATTAAACATTAATTTGCTTATATAATATTAAAAAATCTTTCACTTTTTATTACTCGGAATTAGAAAACTTGATTTAGTATTATAAAACGCTATACCGATGTATTTAAGTCGGAATAAGGTTATATGAGTACCTTATTCCGTGGTATTGACACACGTTAAATACAGAGTGTTCATTATCTTACGCAGCTTGTTAAGCACTTTTGTACAGTTTTAGTATCTGAAAGAATATATTTGCCCTTCACAATAACTTTCATAATCCGATATACTGAGATATGCTTATACTTATACATGTTTATTAATAAAAATCTTACACTTACTTAACTGAATACGTTTCTTAATAAAAATATATTTTTTTACAATACCAGTTTTGATTAATTAATTGATTGATTGATACCTACAAATAAAAAACCTCATAGGAATATTCATATTATTATAATTGTTTTGTATTTTGGACAATGAAGCCAAGAAAAAAATACACGGAAGAGGACCTCCAAAACGCTATTACGGCTATCAATAAAGGCAAAGTAGCCTTTATGAAGTTTCTCGACTTTACAATATTCCAGAAACGATATTGCGAGACAAACGTGATAAAAAATATTGTGATGATATGCCCGGCAGTAAACGGTACTTTCAAAATCGGAAAAAACTGTAGGAAAATTGTGGACTGGATCCATTATCTAGGACAACACGGTTCCGTAGTTTCTAAGGAGCAATAGAAGCAAGGAGTGGCAAAGCTGGTTGAAAATTTAAACCGACCTAACACTTTTAAAGATGGCATCCCTGGTAAACACTGGCTTGTCAATTTCTCATCAAGACACCCAACTGTTGCAAAGAAAGTAGTACAAACTTTGTCAAACTCATCGAAACAAAATAACTGAACCAGATGTGCGCAATTGGTTTGATAGAGTCAAAATTTACTTTGAAACAAATAATGTACTAAGTGTACTTGCATTTGAGTGAAGAGTTTATAACTGCGACGAAACGGCCTTTTCTCTTTGCCCCAAAGAAAAGGACGATATTGTAAAAAAGAGTAGCAAGCGCGTGTACAACAGAGTTGCTAACGATGATATGAATGTTTAACTGTCTTAGTCAACGTTTCTGCTGGTGACAAAATAGCCCCACCTATGGAAATGTATCCGCACAAACGCCTGCCAAAAACTTGCCTTTGACGGTGCCATCTACGTGAGGTATAGGATGCACAGGATCAGGGTGGATGAATATGGAGGCCTTTTATGAATATGTCGCGAATGTATTTTACAACTAGGTACTAGAAAACAAAATAATAATGGCCTTTTTATGGATGGCCATACCTCGTATATTTCGTTGCCACTACGTCTTTTCTGAAAAGATTTTTTGAATAGTTAACTAAAGAAAAATTGATGGTGCTTAATAATGTCACGATATGTTTATATCTATTTATATAATACTATGTACGTCAAAAAAATGTCCATTAGCGCGATTAATTTAATTTTCCATCTGTATTTAAAATAATGTTGTTTACTAAGTAAATTACATATTCTGGTGCCATTGTATTAATCATATAAGACAGAGACTAAGACTGATTTAAAATCCAAATACAATAAATAGACTGGATTTTTGAACATCATGTATCAATATCTCCCCACCTCCTTTCCTTTCTATTTTGTACACTCGGACGTAAGAACCAAATGCAACAGAATTAGGATTTTTAAATCGGAATAAGGTGCCTCGGTATTGATCATATTTTTAAATAATTTAACGTTTTTATCAAACATCTATTGTTAAACTGTGAGTATATTTCAAAAAAAAGGTAATTAACACTTTCGATAAAAATAGTCACTTCTACAGAAAGGTATAATAAATACTTAATTTTTAAAGTTCTTTTAAGTTATGGTGAAAACACCGCGGAGTTAGGTGCCTTTACCTTAGACTGAAAAAAACCTGAAGGGATCAGAAAAACAACAGCCGACATGATAGTCCAATGCGGTATGTGATGTGCTATTGATAATACAAAGTGGTATGTGATAGTAGTCATTAGTTTCAGTAATGGAAAGATGTAAGGGGCAGTACGATATGTATGAATATATTTATAAATGTTAGAGTAAAGCTGCACTTAGATATGTATAAGTCAGCTCGGCAGGTAACGGAGTCACATAACATCAACGCAATGTGCAATTTTGACCGTTATAGTAAAGAGAGTCATAGACTCGTTTTCTTACAATAATAATTTGTCGACACGGTTATCGCCAACCTCTTTACCCTGCGATGCGATTAAAACAAATCCTTTGAAATATGGTAACTTTGTTCGTACGTCCGAATTGCTATCAAATGATCTTTCTTAGGTATACCATGACAAATTATTTAATTCTACATAGCACTAAATTTTGATGGACACATTTGTAACAGGACTCTTAATCGATAGAATAAACCCTTCTCGGTTTTCATACCGAAAACCGCATTTAGGCGAACGTAGTATCGGTGTCCTCATTAGATGGCGTAATGATCTGTGTCAGGGATAAGATGTGTAAAGACCAAAACTGAGCCACGTGGAATGTGTCCAGCAGCAGACTAACGTATTTTAATGATAATTATTGCAATGTAATAGAAGAAAGTTAGCGAAAAACAACTAATTACTATGTGTGTCTCCAACAACATCAATAATTTCGAAGTAATAGTTTTAATGGTCTTTTAATTTTTTCTCGTATTATTGTTAAAGTTCTTATTTTTTCTAATACTTGATTAGACATAGAATTGCATATCTTTGCATTTACATAATACTTTCGCTTCAAGTATTCAATGTCTATAAAGTATCTTTACTACTTTAAGCAAAATTAAGTTAACCTTTATCTTTGTGAAGATCAAACTGTAATGTTCAAACTTCTGAACAGATTTGTTGTTTCTAAACGATATTACGCTTACGCGTGCAATTAAATTTCAAAAAGCGCTATTCCGATAAAAAATATATATTTTCTTATAAATATTTGCATTAACTCATTCAGAAGTTGCAAGCGTGTTTAATTAAAATTAGTAAAAAGAAACAATTGAAAATGAAGAAACTATTTTTAATACATTTAGTATTTAAGAAAAGAAATGCAATTTTATATATTATATGTCACGAACGTAAGAATAACAAAGTGTACAATAATAAAAGTAGAAAACATTTAACGATAAATAAAAACGTACCCAAATATTCTATAGTATCTTATTTTGTTTAACAGGTTACATAGCGGGAAAAGATGACTCCTCAAAAGAAGATATCTTCATATTAAGCAATGTTTCTATGAAAGTGGAAAATAAAGGCGACCCGTACTTCGATAACGTAACTAAACGAGATTATACTGTAGCAGTGGGACAACCTGCATACTTAGGATGCCGAGTTAAGAATCTTGGTGACCGTGAGGTAATTTTGACTTTTTTCTTATTGAAATAGTGTTTCTTACTGAAAAAAATACGTTAAAAATACTCAATGACTATTATTATAACCCATTTTTTGAAGCGAAACTACTTTGGGCGCGATGAGAGTAAAATTTCGAGGTCGGATTTGGGTGCAACGTTTTCGTTCAACTTTTCTGATATTATTAATATTTATCGATTAATTAATAATTGTTTAAAAGATGATCAGTTATATTACCTACTGCTAATTCATTGTTATTTATTTGTATTTTAATAAAATTTCAAATAAGTTTCACTTTTGTCACCTGTACTGAATCGCACGCGCTTATTGTTTTTATTTTTTTTAATGTTCTATGCACTCAGCTATGTTATCTAGTTAAAGGCAACTTACTGAATAAATATTGTTTTCGCTGACCCAGTTGCCAAGCGCGACAACTGCAGCAATTACCCTCTCCTACATGAGCAATCTATAGGGTAGGCATATGTTCAGCGTGAACAAATAATGGGCTGTAATAGGAATGATAAATTTTGTTACTAATTGAGTTTCATCAATTGGAAACCAAAACTATGACTTTTTGAGTTCATTTTTAAGCCTGTATGTCAGTCGATAGGATCACGTCTTTAGCTATTGATCGCGACAAAATATAAATATGTTTTTAAAGATTCAGTATAATTATGAAAGATGCTAAGCTAAAATCGAATCTGCCACTGCACTACTTAACATTTAACACAATGTAATTTTTTTTGAATGATGAAATTTAATGAGATGGTTTTAAATATATTCGTTTTCATATAACCGACAGGGACAAATAAGCAAAATTTACGAAACACGTACTATTTTTGTAATGTCACTTACAAGTAGCTGATTACTGTTAATGTTGGTCAAATAGTAATTTAACGAGGGGTTCGGGCGTTGGAGTCAAGACGAACTCGGTAATAAAGACTTAATTACACGGTATGAAATATTACCGTGTATCGGGAGGTTTGGCGGCAATCCGATACTGTTGACGAATACGAATAGGAGCGTTATCAAAGCAATCTTATTTTAAAGTCTCAAGTCTCTAGACAGTTGTGTACACAAGACTCCTACGAGTGGAAGAAACTATGAAGAGAATGACCACTTAAAGATATTATAAATGCAACAGTTAAATGAAACCGTGGCATATTTTTACCGTGAGATTTAAGGAGAGTAAGATATTGATTATTATGCCACATTACAGTCTCCTTCACTGGCTCCAAGAAATTCCCGGAGAAAAAGTCAGTAAACCAGTCTTAATTTTTTAATCTTCTGTATTAACGCCTTCTCTGCTAATTATCTACTAATTCCAATTAGTTACGCTCCGAGTAAGTAAACTATCTATTTGCTTACTTAATGAGTTTATGTTCATATACTTTCCTCTGTACTAAATCTGATCAAAGAAATGTCAGTGTCGTGATTAAACTATTCTTGAAGCAATCAAAGTTCATTTTAAAAAATGCAGATAAAAATTCCAAACTGTTGTATTAGACGCAGATGCCGGTCAGGAGAAGTCTCGGGAAAAGTGCGGAGCCAGACAGTAATTTTTCACTTTTTAAAGCACAACCATAACATTGTACTCTGCGACAGTCGATATCAAAAGGATTCCACTCGTTATAACTGTAAAAAAACTATGATACTATTGCCGAAAGTATTCAAAGTTCCGGTTTTAAGTCAGGATATTGTCGGAGCTCAAAAGAGGTGTATTTGTATTTATTCATGCATTAATTTGTTTTATATCAACATTGTTGCTCTGTTTTGATACGTTTAAAATAAACAGAATCAAAAAGATCGAATACATCTTTTTAGTTCCCATTTCTCGAATTTCTATCCCAATTAAGTATTTGTTTAGCTTTTTTGGGTTTTGGATTAATTCATTTAGTATTCAGGATTAATTCATTGAAGTATGTATCCATTTACATATTCGAACAAATGTAACATATGTAAAATTATAAAAAATCTGCTCATATTAAAAATTGGTTTCTGTTAAACATAAGAATTAAAAATATAATAAAACTGTATGGGAAAAAATAAGTAATCTACGTGGGCCACTCAGGAAAGATTGACGAAACTAAAAAAAGTTCTATGGTTAAAGTTTTAATAATAAATCTTTTCAAAGTACTCTGCACCAGTATCTGTACAAAATTTCATGCAACTGAACCAATTTTCTTAACACTTTCCAGTCTGCCCCAGATATTCTTCTACGGCCCACTCGAACGCTGCTAACGCATCTTCGGCGATGAAAACTGCTGATTTTTTTAGGGCATAAAAAGAAGTCACATGGTGCCAAGTTAGGGCTGTAAAGAATGTGGACCGAAAGCTTAATCGGTGTGCTGTCCAGGACCTCCCATGTTTTCCTTCCGTAAGAGCCGTCAGAGGTCTACCACCTCTTCCTTCATTTCTCAAAGTTAGTCGACAGTACTGAAATTTGTTATACCAGGGGTACACCTGCCTTAAAAGGGTATTTATCCATAAATGCTATTTGCAGTCTATCAAACGATTCGTCCGGTTTTAGGCGACATTGAAGTAAAATATCACCGCGCGATAATGTTTCCAACGCGGATTCATTTTTCAGTGAAACACGATATTTCAATTGAGTTTGTGAAAAAGTGTGAAAGGAAATTTAAAATTGGAACATTCGTATTTTTACTTGTAAATTATCGTATTTTCAAAGTGAATTACAACTGGCCAGTTTCGAATTCACCATATAAAAAAAATCGCAACACTTTCTGCGTGGTTTTTCATACCTATTCAAAAACAGTTACATATGATGAGCCGTGGCTCCGTTTTTTTTATTGCATAAAGTGAGCAAAACGTTCACCGATGGTAAGTGCAACGTCTGCCCATAACAGATGCTGTGTCACCCAGAAAAATTCTGTGTGACACTACACTGTGCCAATCACCCTGAGACATAGGTTCTTAAGTCTCATATGCCCAGTGATTACGCTAGCTCACAGTGCCCTTTAAACCGAAACACAGCAATGTTTACACACTACTGCTTCACGGCAGAATAACTGGCCCTGGGGTGGTACTTATCTAGACGGATTCTTGCATAGGAATCCTACCACCAGTAAAGCACAGAGACCAGGCGGTTGCCTTAAATTTCGTATTACGCAAGTGACCTGAGTTTGATCCCCGATGCCGGCACCTGTAAAATTGTTTTACAATTTTAAGTGCTGCTTTGCTACAAGCGGTGAAGGAAAACACCGCGAGGAAACCGGCATGTCTGAGGTATAAAAATTTATTTGAGATTATGTTAATTGCGCCAACACGCATTGGAGCAGCGTGGACTCTTGCCGGCTTTAACACCCTCTTAGAAATGAGGGCAGGCCTCTGCTCAGAAGCTCAGAAGTAGGGATTGTATTACAAATAAACACATATAAGTAAAAGGGGAGAAACAGTAAATATCCAATTACCGTAGCATATTACTTTTGTTTCTCTACTTCATTGTGATTTATTTTTGCTCAGAAACGCCTGATTCTATTAAACATAAGCACTACTTGAATCAGTTAAAAAACCTCTCTATTCCATCAAATAACAAAGACGGTTAACTCGTTCGGTCGTAAAACAACTTTAACATATAGTGCCATCTTCACGAGTACTTGTAACAGCTTAAGGATTCTGTAGGAATTTTTTAATTCAATGAAAGCTTCAATCAACGCACAGTTCTGGTCATTAAGTAAACCTGGTTCCGTTCCTCTATATTTTATATCTCGCAATTCACTATATTTGTTTGATTCTAACCTCTTTAAGTTATTCATCTACCATATGGGCACTGTGTGTTATGGGTTTGGCATTTACACTATTTTAATTATATGTTATTATTTTGTTATTATGTTATATATTTATATATACTGTATTAATTCTGTAGCACCGTAATGCTAAAACCAATCCTGTTCGTCAATGTTTTTGAATTTTCAAACAGTTTTTTCTTATATATTACTAGATGTTCCCATCATATTCCTCAAAAATTGGTCTCTCAAATACAAAAAGAATTTTTACAAAACCCGATTGCTAGTTCCAGAGATTTGCGCGTTCTAACAAAAAATAAACAAACTCCTCAGGTTTATTATTAGTATAGATAGATAGTATCTAACACCAAACAATATTTTAGAAAATTAACGTAAAAAAATATGCTTGTTGTTTAGAGAACTTCAATTAAAAGAAACGTTTTTATGGGGTTCCTTAATAATACTGTACCGCTTGTACATACAAAATATGACATACTGAATAACGAAAATTAAAACTTTCTGGATATCGTTTTAAGTTTTGTACCCATATTTTGTTATCATTATAACGTTTGATTATATTTTATCAATCCATGTTATCGTTAGCTCAAAAAACAAAGTAGTAGCAAAACCTTTCTTTGAAAAAGCTAAATGCTAAATGTTTCTAAATAAATGTATGTATTTTCATCGGAAATTTTCTATTAATTTTAAGTTTAAATTAACTTTTTTTTATTTGAAATGTCTTGTATATATCAAATCAACGAATTTTTGAATTTTCTGTATCATTGATTTGTGATGCGTGATTTCTCAGTTTGTTTTTTTGTTGCACAGGTGTCATGGATACGTAAAAAGGACCTGCATATTCTCACGGTGGGAGTCCATTCCTACAGCAGTGATGCTCGTTTTGCGGCATTACATATAGACGGATCCGACGAATGGACACTACGTGTAGCCCACGCTCATATTCGAGACTCTGGAGCCTATGAGTGTCAAGTGTCTACGGAACCTAAAATCAGCTTAACATTTTGGCTCACAGTTGTAGGTGCGGTTTTAATTACTTAAAGAGATTTTCACTTGTAAGCTATACAATTTCATTTCGCTAATCTATAAAGAGAAAAGATTTGATTGTTTGTATGTTTGGTTGTAAAGAATAAACTCAAAAACTACTGAACCGATTTTAAAAATTCTTTCACCTATATACAGCTTTTAACATAAGTTTAACATTGTCAGCGTTTAACATGCGTTATATTTTATTTAATAAAAATTTAGATATCTACGAAAATTGTTATTATGTAACTCAAGGTATCAAAATTTTAGTAATAAAAGTAATTATTAGGCGTGCGCTGCAAAAACTATTGATGGTAAATAAAATAATGTACTACATTTTTATAGTACTCATCATTACTCACAAAGAAGTCCGCGACGCTGTATGTCTAACTATTATAGTTAAGTCACAATAACCAAATTCGTATCATTATATTAATATTTATCTTACTAAATAGTTTTATAGTCAAGGTTAATTATGTACATGTTAATTCCTCTTTAAATTATTCGAATATCATTATTCGAATATCATTTAGAAGTTACGACGGGTATAAAAATGATAAAAGTATGAAAAATGCTGCGGTGTGAGCGAACAGCCATACCGCTCGCCCGCGCTACGCGCAATTAGACTAAGTTCTATTAATTACCTACACAATCATTTTAATTTTTGTTGACGAGAAACAATTGAATAGTGGTTTATAATTTTAATTATATATTTTTTTTTTAAATTTAATACTTTGAAACGCTCTATAATAAATACCGCGGCTGCGGTCTCGAACAACGCGCCGCCCGGTTTCATGCGACTTGGGCATCGTCGAGGTGCGCGGCTCCCTTTGCGCCGAAGCGGTCGAGAGCGGTCGTTTTATTTTGCTAACACTGAGCCACTAAACTTTCATGGCTTATGTTCCCATAAATAAAACATTATTTTGGTAACTTAAAATTATCTGACCAGCCAGCTCGGCAGAGCCGCCGACGAGCACAGTCGCTATAAAAATGTTAAGTGAAGGGATTATTGTTGTTCTATTTGTCCAAATAAAGTACTAATTTATCTTTCTAATATCTATGTACCCGTGCGAAGCCGGAGCGGACCGCTAGTAATTTAAATAAATTTGTCGCGTAAAGAGCAGGCCAGGCCTTTGTTCAGCAGTTGGTTAGTGATATGCTGAAATGATGATGATGATGTCACGTAAAATTAACAACATATACAAATTCAAACAAAAATATGATTTTTGTTTCAAGCTTTTATTTGTGAGGCTTATGTTCAGCAGTGGACTTATGTTATAGCTATAGTACTTGTCAAAACAAATCCAACGAGCCCCAACTGACGAAGCTACCATGCTTTGTTGACAAGTTCCTATGGCCAATTTCCAGCTCCATCATCAGACCGGCTCCATGATACTATATTATTGTATTGTCACCGAAGCTACTTAGGCATGCCAAATTTTAGCTCAATCATCGGAAAGTAGGTCAAAATTGACATACGGATATATATACGAAGAAAACAATTTAAAGTAAAGCTGGTAAAAATATGACCTAAATAGCAACTTCTTCGTCAAAGTTTGTCATTACATTTTCTGATGTATAACATGTTGTTGTTGTGATATTGGTTATATAAGTTTATATGTAAGATAACAAGCTCTTTCATGTGTCCCCATTAAAATAATATCCCCTCTGTGGTAGGATTTCGAAGTCCCTGTTAGCAACGAATACACAAAGTAAAATAGACGTATATCTATTGTAAAATTAAAAATAATAAAATATTCTTGCTTAGACGGCGGAGGACTAAATGGATTATAAAAAAAGAAGAAACAAAATATGAACAGGAAAAACACCGTCAGAAGCAACGTCATTATTCTCGGCGTTAATGCATGTTGAATTGTTTTCTAAAAAGTATGTCGGCGAACGTTTTTAGATTTCTTTTCACATATTTTTCCTTACAGTATATTTAACATTATGCACAAAAAAATAAGTTTTAACACCTGGAACGATTTATAATAATTATAAATTTTCATACTTATGTCATTTTATTACAGTGGCTAAGGCAAACATTCTCACAGGTCCGGAAGTACACGTACGTGGTGGTTCGGATATCAATCTCACGTGCATAGTTGTACACGCACCAGACCCACCAAGGTTAATATATGAAATAATTGTATCACTTAAATTTTACCAATCATACTAAGATTATTTCAATAAGTTTATACTGTTTAGATTAGTGATAGCGCATGAGGCGTTGGACTCGCCGATCCCTGGTGCGGACAGCTCTAAAATTGTTCTGCAATTTTAGTGCTGATTTACCAGGTGCTCAGCGGTGAAGGAAAAACATTGTGAGGAAACCTACATGTCTGAGGAATAAAAATATTTCGAAGACACGTGAAGTCTGCCAAATCCGCACTGTAGCAGCGTGGCGGACTCTACAACACTACATAACTCTCTCAAAAAAGAGAGGACGCCTGTGCTCACCAGTGGGACATTTAAAGGCTATTATATTACTTTTACTTTTTTATACTATGTAGCCTGCAGATTCAAAGAATGTTAATAAATTCAAAGGTGAATGAATACCGGTCTAGATTAAGTGTCGTTCAACAAAAAACTAACAATAAATGGCCGGATTATTAAATAGACACCTAATATATTTGAGGTTATAATTAAGAAATATTTAAATAAAGTTCATCTTCTTTAGCAGCCGGTTAATATTCCACTATTGGATGAATCACTACGCTCGGCAGGTGGATTGTTGAGCGTAATACCACATACCGTAGATGCTGCTACACGTCACCAGTTTGTGTGTTTTAGATTTGGCACTTCTTGAGATAGTTATCCGGCCTCGGGTCGGAAGCAGTGAGAATTTCCAGGCACTTCTCCCAGACGACTTTTACAAAACCGACGGGATGAATTTGGGTGGAATATTTTCTCACGCCTCCATCACGGGGCGTAGAAGTTACTCCCATTAAATTGGGTAAGAAAGAAATCCTTTGTGGTCTCAAAAAGAGTGATAGATCTGTGCTTAACAGGAATGTGATATTAACTAAATATCGGAGATCATAACAACGTAAGATTTAAAGAATCAAAAGAGTGAAAAAGTAAATAATTTAAAGCATGTATATAGAATTCCATAAGTTATATAGGTGAAGTTTACGCTGTAAGCCTTCCTGGCTTTTAAAACTTCATCGGACAACTGAGCTCGTGGTCTAGGGGGCCTGCGTTATATTGGGCACGTAATTGGCTACGTTTTCTACCAGTAGGTTTGGATGGAGTACTGCTCTATTGAAGAATCGCCCCGACATTTCTCACGAAGTGTTCAGAGGTTAACGGAATTTCACATTCGCTCAGAATGTCTATATGTCGTTGGAACCACCGGGCAATGCAGTTGCAGTTTTTATATGTGAGGGCTTGTCGCTTTTGCGAAAGTGACGCATTCATAGGCCATATGCAAGTCTTGTAGAGGAGTAACCTTTGTCGTAAGCACATTCTACTGGAAGAGCATACTAGTGGCTGTAGGTGGTCTGCGATAAAGGCCGCTCTATTTTTGACGTTGTCTATATGTGACGTGAAACTAATCGCTACATCTATCGGGAGGCCAAGGTCTTTGACCTTCCTAATCCAAGAGATGGGGCGTTCAAATATGGTGACAGTTTCTAATTAGTTATTATCGATTGGGTAAATTGTAAAAGAGTATACTGTGAAGAGGAGTAGGGAGAAGACAGGAGCCCTGAGAGACACCTGCTTGGAAGGTGGGGTTTGAAGAGCGCGTTCCGTCCGCCCGGAAATTAAAGTAGTGATTTAACAAGAAGGCTCGTATTATGTTCACATTATGTCTGTCCGGCACGTTGATGTTATACAGCTTGCAAAGCAAGACCTCGTGCCAGACTTTACCAAATGCCTTTGCAACATCGAACCCCTACCCTGGTGCCTATCGGCCTGGAGGAGTTGTTTAAATATTCTCATATGTGCTCCGTTAAGCGGTGCACTTGATGAGTACTCGGCTCGGCGCTCGAAAAACTGCTCGTCGGGAGTGATGTTACTAAAACTTCTTCTACTACGTTCGAACGCTTTAGATGCGGCGTTCTTTGCTCTAATTAGGCGTCGAAGATCCGCCGGTAGAGAACAGAGTCGGTCGCTAGACACCGGAACAGTCCTTGGGGATTCCCCGGCGTCTGATTTGAGATGAGCTGACGGGGACTATTTCTCCGGCGAGTTGATAGTATCGGGTATGTTATCTATGTGCTGGAAGTTTGTAGCCTCGAATTTGATCTCTTAAGTACTCCAGTTGACAATGGGTTTGGTCTGAGTAACCTTACCAGTAGACGTCCAAGTTTAAATAGAACCTGACGGTGGTTAGACTCAAGTTCGTGAAGCGTAAATATAGAGTCTATTGATGAGCACACTTTCTTAATAATCCCGAGAATATCACACTGGTGATAAACTTGCGGCGTGAATCTGGTTAGGGTCTCGGAAGCGATAACGCTTACGTGATATCGTTCCGCAAAATCGTTCAATTTATTGCCATTCATGTTATTTACGGTGGTGTTCCATCTGCCGAGCTTGCTGTTCAAGTCGCTGGCGAGAATTATGAGCCATTAGAACTATGAGCTATTAGAATTATAAGCTGGCATCTCGTACTCTAGTACTTGCAAAATCAAAATTTATTTATTATATATTTGTAATAATTTGCAAGTTTCATAATGAATTATTTTTTTAATTCTTTCGGATGACAAGTGACCTTCGTTTACTGTCTTTATTTTATCTCCGTGATTTCGTCAGATTTTTACTGCGCAAACCGACGTGCAAAATTAATTTTCCAATATGTCATAAATGACTCTAGATGTGTGAAAAAGTAAAAGCGCACTGTTGGCGCTTTTTATATTAGATGTTCGCCATGTGGTGGCGGCCTAAGAGAACTCCTTTACCACCCCATCTCATCCCGTGGGTGTCGTAGAAGTCGACGGAGGGAAAATTAAAACCAGAAGATGGGCAGCAGCATCTTCCTGAAACATTCAGATGTTAGAATAAATAAAATGCGGTTGCCAACCCGCCTGCCAAGCGTGGCTATGGTAAAATACCTCCAAATGGAGCCGCAAACTTGTGGGGTAGGGGAGACCTATATTCAGCAGTGGACTAGTGATAGGCTGAAATGATGATGATGATATTGGATGTTTTGTAACACCTGACAATTATTTAAATGAGACTAATTAAAATTTAAGACCCGGTGTTACTGTTTTATTATAAGCTATTAAGTTTTTATGTTTTTTTTTTAATTAAGTTAATTAACAGTATTAAACATTTCCTCAGAAATGTTGCGATTCTTATTTAATGTCGTGTCCTTTTCGTTCATTAAATTGAAGCAAATATAAACAATGCCATGTTATTAGCTAATATCTAAATATTTAATTTCTTTGAAACATTATGCTGGGGAAGGAACTCACTATTTTTATATTACACTATTTTTTTTGTTTTTGTTTAGTACACTAACTGACTAAAGAAATAATTTAAAAAAAAAATTTAAGTAGTCGCTTATCTCTTTCGATCGACTAGCATAATGTGTTATCTGAATATCACTGAAAAATGAATTTCACCATTATTAATAACTCATTTTCAAATATCTGTCCTTTATTGTGTTTGTGCATAATTGTTCTAAGTTAGCAGTATTGCGGGCTAAGATGTCGCGTAGTGGTGGCGTAAGTAAATTTGCCCGGTCTCATCCTGTAGGCGTCGTAAAAGTCTACTAAGTTAAATTCCTGGAAAATGTCGTATCATTAGACGGTAGCGGATTAAGCATCGCAGAAAGTGCTAGGACCGTTATAATAAACAGACTGGTGACGGTAGGGTCCACGATGTGAGGCGCCTGGTACTGTAATTACAAATCCGGCTGCCAAGAGTGGTGTTTGCGATAAATTATCTCTTTGGAGAGGTCCATGTCCAGGAGTCTATTATTTGCAGGCTGGTAGTGATCATTACCAACAAAGCAAAGACTTACCACTAATTAACTTCTGCCTTTTTATATTATGATGGCCAAAAATCTTTTTAAAAAAAATTGAACGAGACATTATCCGAACCCCATTGGTCTGAATAATGTCTCCTTCAATTTTAATTCGCTAGCCGCTTCTGTTAATGCGCTGACCATATTGAGAGCTTCAATATCATAATGGTTTTGTTCAGTTTGTTTTAGTTTTATGACTCATCAGTTTGCTGTTGAACTAAAGCCTTATAAGCCATAAACTGCCTCAAAACACGGCCATAATATTTCTGCATCTATCGATTTTAAGAGTATTAAAAAATATATTTTTTAGTGTAAAATATACATAATTTTGTAGTCAAAGTCAAAGTAAATTGCTTAGTGCCCTAATAGTAATTGAAATCAAAACCAAAAGTACCTTAACTAAGGAAATTGGAAGAAAAATTGCCTGTAATATTTCATTACTTTTATTCGAAACTAAACTTCGAGATTCTTAACTCTCCAACGAACGAATCATCTCGGCTAGGTAACATTCCGTAAATTCCCCTGGGGAACGAAGACTTAGTCCTTCATTGCTAGCCGTTTGAGGAAATTCAAATTCACTCAGCAATCTAGGAACAGAGCTCTGTTTCAAGTTTCCTTGCTTATAAATATCGAAATATGATAATTTAACTAAAATTTAGGGACTTTATTTACCAAAATCAAGCTACGGTATTGTACCATTACAATATATTTCAATTTGCCGACTTTATTTTGCGTAAATGTTATTCGGCGATTTTGTTTTCGAGCTAAAATATTTTTTAGTCTAATAAAAATTCTATCCTATCGTCATCCCCATCATCATCATATTCAGCCCGTAGTTAACTGCAATATGTTGACCAAAAAGAGAGGATAAATCCGGATTGACGATCTTAGCAATAGACTACGCTGCTGCCAGTCGCCAGTCTTGGTATTTCAGATGTACGCTAGGTATTAATGTATATTATATTATTATTATTTTGTCACAATCTATGGGGGAGGGCCGACATTTATCTCAGTCGCCTCATAAAATCAACAAATTAAAATTTAAAAAATTGTTTATTGCATAACAAGTTCATAAATTAAAAGGGTTGGGACTCTCCTTTTAAGTTTAAAAAAACTGTGTGTGTGTATGTGTGTGTGTGTGTGTGTGTGTGTGTGTGTGTGTGTGAGTGAGTGTGTTCGTGCGTGCGTGTGTGCGTGCGTGCGTGTGTGCGTGCGTGCGTGCGTGCGTGCATGCATGCGTGCGTGCGTGCGTGCGTGCATGTGTGCGTGCTAGCGTGCGTGCGTGCGTGCGTGCGTGCGTGTGTGTGTGTGTGTGTGTGTGTGTGAGAGAGACAGAGAGAGTTATGAGTGTGTATGGTGTCTAGGTGTCAAAGTTATATTACTATATTTAATTACATTGTTAAAACTTTGATATATTTCAATAGTTAGGATTATGGGGTGAGATGGGAAAATAGACACTCAAGCCTGTTATTTATTTTACATCAAATATAATATTTTATTTTAGTTTCATCTACTGGTACCGCGGCGGCAATGTAATTAACTACGCCCTTCGCGGTGGCATTAGCGTTGAGACAGAGCAACTTACACGAACCAGTCGTTTACTCATCGCACGTGCTACGATCCGGGATTCAGGAAATTACACCTGCGCTCCCAGCAATTCAGGTATAATTTATTATTTCATTAAGCACCTTAATTATTTTTAAATTATTTGGTAAATTGTGATGACAAAATTCAAAGCATTACCGGAGAAAAAAACCTCTCTCTGAATAAATTGGGTTGGGTTGGCTTCGTTATTTTTAGCTCTAATTCCATTCACATAAGGATTATCGTTAATAGAATCACGCATTACTTTTAGGAAATCTAACTTAATTTGCTAAGATCCGCATGCAAAATTAAACTCGGCGGCTGTCTGTTGTAGAGTCAATATCACTTGATAATATCTCATTGTTAGATGAAATACGTGTCGTGTTCTCGCCTTCAGTGGTGTGTATTACCTAGTAATAGTGTTGTAGTGGTGGAAGGTATCTGGAATATTAGTTTGCTTGTGCACGCTATTGTGGGATAGCATTGTGGGCGGGCGATACTCTTAAAACTGGGTGATTAACACCATTTTTAATGTAGCAAGCGGATTGAATAAAACTTAAATTTTCGATCGCTTTCCAGCACTCATGTTCACGGGATGACTGAAGTGTCAGACGTCTTGAAGTCCTAGTTAATCCATGTTACCTGCATAACTAATGTTCTTGTAAAAATTTTACGCAATAAAATTCGCAATAAATTTTAGTTTTCTTCAATGAATTAGTTTTCGCTAAAATATAAGAAATTGTTGAATGCGGTGCAATTGGTGTAATCTTAGCAAATGACCTTCGGTAGTCTTCAATAGACTTAATTTAAACGGAAGGAAACTTAATTAAAATTCGAACTAACAGAATTTCATAAATTCTTTTTCTTTTTATATGAATTACGCACTGTTTATATGATGTTTAACGAATATTTACAACATAAGTGTTACTTATAATAAATCGGAATCGTGACGACAAATTTGTGTAGTTTTTACGTTTTATGAATTGGCCTCAGTTTTATAGTTCTCCGTTTTAATGTTGCATCAAATATATATTTCTGTTTGTTATATTATTTTTGTTTTCTGTAAAACTAGTTTCCGTGTATACTATCCCAGAAATGAAAAAGGAGTTCACACACAGATCTTTTTTTTATACTGAAGAGCGACAAGACGAACAAAACATTCACCTGACGGTGAGTGCGCCGTCTGTCCATAACAACTACTGACACTCAGAAAATTTCTGTGTGACACTTTGCTGAGCCTGTCCTCTTAAGACATCACTTATTAAGTCTCATATGCCCAGTAATCACAATAGCTGCTTGTGCCCTTTAGACCGAAACACAGTAATGTTTGCACACTACTACTTTAGGGCAGAATAACTGGCCCTGCGATGGTACCTAGACGGATTCCTGCATAGGCATCCTACCACCAGTGTTTTTGATCTGGGTGATATTCTCGTGCATGTGCAATTTATGTCTGTCCACAATACAGAATATGAGTCGATATGCACACATGAGGGTATAATGTCTTATATGTCTATGTCCTATATGTAAATAATAAATAATATTTAAATACGAGTATGATATGAAAATAACATAAATGATCTTATACAATTACTTGTATTGTATAATTATTGTAATAACTGCCTTACTTAATCTATTATATTGCAAAATGGCAAACCTGTCAGCGTCAGAGACCACTTATCACGCTCACAGCGTAAGAAATAGTGCTACAGACAAAGCGGGCACGTTATTCACAAACGAAAATAAATCACATAATCGAAATGTTATCTTTACCTTTACTTTCCGATGAAACTTTTTTTATAAAACTGATACGGACATACCTACGCAGGGCCAGTTATTCTGCCGTGCAGCAGTAGTGTGCAAACATTGCCGTGTTTCGGTTTGAAGGGTAATTACTGGAAATATGGGGTTTTAAAACTGACGTCTCGAGGTGCCGGGCGCAGTGCGGTGCCATGCAGAAATGTTCTGAGTGACACGGCCTTTTTTATGGGAAGACGTTGCATTTACCACCAGGAGAACGTTTTGCTTGTCTCGTCACATTTTTTATAAAAAAAAAATATAGTTGATATGGATATGATATTTCTTGTTTAAAGTTCAATATTTGACTTTCTTAACATACACATAGGCATTTTTGATAATTCATATTTATTAGACACAACAATAACCGACCCACAGCTAGTGTAGCAGGCGACTGGACTCACTGCGATTATTTGGCTGGAAAACGTTGCCAAAATTTAGGACCAAAGCTTTTCTAGTTCGTTATATATTACCTCTATGAACGCATGCATGTTCTTGTATGTACTAGTATGTACTACATTTGAAATCTAACAAAACATAGAATAGTAAGACATTATGCATTAAAAATACATTGTGACTGCTCTTAATGACCCTGAATTTACTTTTCTACTTATGTACAAAATTATTCTACTTAAATACATTATTCATTCGTGATGATACTATTTCAAATATGCATGTTAAATTCTCACTTTAGTAACTTATAGATTGTGCTTTCCTATAAACCATACGCTTCAATGCTTTTAATTAATTATTGATCAACATACTAATTGAAAATGGATTTATTAAAATACATTATAATATATTTATTAAAATATAATGAATGACAATCCTCACTGGTGGTAAGATTCTTTTGTAGGAATTCGTTTAGATATGTACCACCGCAGAGCCAGTTATTTTACCGTGCAGCAATAGTGTGCAAACATTACTGAGTTTCGGTCCAAAGGGCACTGAGAGCTAGTGTAATTACTGGGAAAATGGCTTAAGAATTGATGTCTCGAGTTGACTGGTGCAGTGTGGTCCATACAGAAATGTTCTGAGTGGCACAGCATTTGTTATGGGCAGACGTCGCACTTACCATCAGGTGAATTTTTTGATCGTCTTGCCACTTTCTACTATTAATAAAATACTTTAAGAAATAAGTAAAATAGTTAGTGCCATGTGCACCTGTGGGTGTGACAAGAGTCTACTGAGGGAAATTCCTGGAAAATTTCAATGCTTCCGACAGGTGAAGCAATAAACAGCCTATTCCTTTCTCAAAGGCCGGCATCGCACTCGCGATTCCCGCTGGTATTGCGAATGTTCATGGGCGGCGGTGATCACTTAACATCAGGTGAGCCGTTTGCTCGTTTGCCACCTCTTCTATAAAAAAATAAACATCTCGAAAAATGTTACATCGAACACTGGTTGATGGGCTTCAGTGTTTGAATTGCGAGGCCCATTAGTATTACAATCGACAATCCGCTTGCCAAGCGTGGCAAATATTACAAGAAAATTCTCCATTTTAATAGAAGCCTACATCCAGCAGTGCATTGTTCAACATGCTGATGATAATGGCATTAATTATTTTATTTCTTTTTCACTAATTGTTACTAAAATGACCACTGTTGTAAGAGTTAAGTGTCACTACTTTGTCAGATACTACAGGATTGGCTATTTTTTTAATTACAGTGATGACATCTCCGTCTTGGACAAAGTATAGTTTTTTGGCGGATCATGTTGCCAAGGATAGGTAACCTTAGCTTACTCGCCAGATAGAGTGGTCTGATACTACTACATTTTCTATAAATGTGTAGTACGTTGCGAACAGACCACTTCTGTCGGAAGAGACTCACGAGCAGAGCACCTGCGAGTACGGAACCCTCCTACCAGTAATCTTTAGAACTTGTATATATAGTCATCATCGATGGAACTTCAATAGCCCGACGTACGAGCTATTAAGCTTAAGCTATCTTAAGTTTCTTATCATGCGATGACATAGACGTCGCTACAAGTTTTTTTATAATTGAATTGGTTTTGCATAACAGCATAAATTAAAAGGTACCAAGATACAAATGTCAATACTAATTTTAAGTTTGTTTTGCACAGATTCAGCATCAGTATTAATCCACGTCGTCAATGATGAACACCCAGCAGCGATGCAAAGCGCCGCTCGTTATTTGGCTCCAACTATTTCGTCGTTTCTGACAATTCTAGCTCTATGGTTGCAAAATAAATTTGGAATTACTACAATTTCTATAAACGGCACATTTTTTATTAAATTATTTTTTTTAACTTATAAAATAGATGTCTATTATCTTTGGTATTCAGAATGTAAAGACATATTTATTACCAGATGACCTTCGGATAATAACGTTGAAATAACGATGTAGGCAGAACGTCTATAGAAAAATTGTATACAAGGAAAAGTAAAAACGAATCACTAGTGTAAATAAGTTGCAATTTATCATAAATTTAATTATTGCCTAAACTTCGAACACAACTAAGATTTTATTGAAAATCTATTTTCTACAAAATGTTAAACAATATTATTATAGTCGCACGAATCTGAGCCGGGTCCTGTATTCGAATCCCGGCCGAGGCGAACATTTGTACAAAAACACAAATTATTTATTTTCGGGTCTGGTTGTTTTGTGCATGTGAAATTTATGTCTGTAAAATGGACCACCACGATACAGGAGAAACTCTCGTGTAGGGCATTGTTTTTGTAATAAGTTAATAATTGTATCTTTATTTGAAATTATTTACCATGATGATGTTATTTTTCGTGTCCATTGATACCATTTTATATTTAGAATTTTAGTACCATAAAAATTAAGTATAAAACTTGAAAAATTAAGCTAGTAGTAAAAAGTAGTAAATGTACGTTTGGACTGAGAAACTCAAATTTGGACTTGATTAAATTAGGTTTTAAAATTGTATTAGGTGTATAACAAGTTGCCTATTTTAAAGTATTTTAAAATATACACAAGTCAAATGAGATTGAACAAATATTAAACGAATTGTCGACGTGGTTCGCCACCCGTCACGTCTCGCTTCCCGCGAGGGCGAAAAGTGGGCTACGTGAGTGGCCTCTGCCTACCGCTTATACGGGAAAACAGCAGACTGTTTGTATGTATTAAACGAATTTCAAAGCTTTCAAACATTTCAAACATTCTTTTGTTTGTTCTAACGTAAAATACGCGCTGTTTTACAAGAAAGCTGATACAAAATATCATGAACTAATAAAAGATTATAAATGTGACCTATGTATAAGCATCTCAAGCTGTTTGTAATTAATGTGTTAATATAAATAAAACTGTAAAACTTTTGTTAATAAATGTACGAATTATCTGTAAGTGATAGTTATAAGTTTAAATAACCAATATAATTACTTATACGTATACTGTATTATTTCTCGCCGAATCAGGGAGAATCGGGAACAAGATTTTTTTTTTGTGTTACCAGACTCGTAACAAAATGATCGGAAGAAAATAATGTTAAGTAGGGCGAAAAAATTCAATTAAATCACAGGTACTTATAACATATGTGGCATGACTTTTTAAATAAAATATTTTACAGTTCATTTCAAGGAGTTTCATTTGTTGTTTTTGTCTTCCTTTTGATGGAATAGGGAAATAGAAAGAAGACTCCTATACGAATCATTAATATTTCGTTCTTTTGTAATTCTCTATTGACGTCACGATTTACACGCATTAATTTTCTAATTTATTTATTTTATTTATTTCTCGTGGGAACGCAATGGGGAGAAAGAATTTTTGACTTGCTTGACGAGAGTCAAAAAACAAAAATGACGGCGACTTGGTTCACCACCCGTCACTTCTCGTTTACCGCGGGGGCGAAAAGTGGGATGGATACGTGTGTGGCCTCTGCCTACTCCTTATACAGGAAAAAGGCGTGACTGTGTGTATGTATGTTTGTTTATTCATTTTACAAGTGATTAGATACATCTTTCCCTACATTTTGTATGTATTAATCATAACTGTACTTGAAACCTTGAATTGAATGAATAACAATTGATTTCATAGTATTTCATTCATAAATTGCTTATTTCGAATCATCTACACACTATGCGAATGCAGTACAATCTAATATCGCATTAAAAGTTTAAACAGACTTCAAAAGATCTTATTGCTATCCAGACAATAGTCTGAGGGGTCTTTGCATTGCTACTTAAATTATATAGAGTGAATCGAAATGAAAATCTTTTTGTTAAAGTCATTGAGTTATTAGTACATTATAACTCAAAGGTTAAAGTCAAAGATTTTCGTAAGACTAATGCAATCTACCACCGTTTCTGAATAAGGTTGTTTCGAGCAGTTAAAAAAAAAACGAAAAACTTCGGTTTCCGCTTCTTGACATACTTTTATCAATAAATTTTGTTATTCCAATATCAAGTAAATTAAAAAGAATTCTTACATCCACAAGCAGAACTAATTCACAAGTATGAAGAATATGGCCGCCATCGCCCAGCTAAAAGTCTATCCTGAAAACTGACGGCAAGTGAACAACAAACTAGATGAATCTGCAGAATTCTATGCGAGCACGATATATCCAAATTTAACATACACAAAAACGATACAGAAATATCCGAAAATTTTAATCAGAAGATGGGCTGCAGCATCTTCCTGGAACATCTGAATAAATAAACCAAGCGTGACAACTATGGCAAAAATCCCCTCAAAATGAAAGCTAAAAAATTTTATGGCAATCTATGGAGGAGGCCTATGTTCAGTAGTGGACTAGTGATAGGCTGAAATGATGATGATGATGACTGTTGCTGTTGCTTGCTTCCTTATAAATAAAGAAATAACTTAAATCATAGTAATCTTTTAAGGTAGATGTGTGCGGCATTAGAGAATCTCATACCAGATCGTAAGTATCCAGACCTATAAGGGCATGCAGCCAAAGTAGCTGGTATTTTACAGGCTAAAGCCGAATAAGAAGCTTTTGAGAACAAAAAGCTGAGTAAGATATGTAGTATGTATGGTTTTTATGATATGTGTGCATATCGACTGATATTCTGTATTGTGGATGCGTTTTACAGACATAAATTGCACATGCACGGGAATATCATCCAGATCAAAAACACTGGTGGTAGGATGCCTATGCAGGAATCCGTCTCTGTAGGTACCACCGCAGAGCCAATTATTCTGCCGTGAAGCAGTAGCGTGCATTATTGTGTTTCGGTCTGAAGGTAACTGAGAGCTAGTGTAATCACAGGGGATATGAGATTTAAGAACAGACGTCTCAGGGTGACGGACGGAGTGTGGTGCCACAGCATTGTTACGCTTACGTTACACGTTACGCTGACCATCAGGTGAACGTTATGCCTGTCTCGTCCCTTTCTTAAATAAAAAAATACTGTTTTATACATACAACATACAATATCAGTTGCGTGGGGAAAACGGGCTTGCAAATCGTAGCGCAGAAGCAGATCGCGTAGCCGCTAAACCAACCATGGTAAAATGTATATACTTAGTAACGTACATACAGACGAGTACGTAACATACGTACATACAAACATACGAGTACATAAGATACGTACATACATTATCCATAAATGTAACGACAACAGTATAAATATCTTTAATTACTTCTCTCAACGAATCACAAAAACGGATCAATGAAAAGCAAAGGAAGACGGATCTTTAAAATTCTTGCGATTGTGGATTCATTATAAAATAACGCCGCGATAGAGATGAAGAGAAAGGCAAATTTCTTTTAGCGCTATTTATGGATTCGAAAAAACGACCCGTATTGAAATTATTCGAATTGCAATGAAAAAAAAAAATACTAGGCAGTGGAAGTGTAAGCAGTGACTTAAAATTGTTTTGCAAAACTACGTTGAAAGCGGTTATGACTTCCATCATTGCAGAAATTTTTGACAAAAGCACATTTGCATCATCAATAAGGCAAAGGAAAAGTTTGGACAGATAGTTTAACCGAGCTTTTTTTTTTATAATAGTAGAATATATCACATACACTGTAACAGAATATAAAAGATTCCTTACGTCATTTTCTTATTTAGAACTTTGCTAAAGAATAGTTAGTCGCAATGGCAGAAATATCAAAGCAAAAACAAAATTGTTGAAATAAAAAGATACATCCAATTCTGATTAATGTGTTTATAGCACAACAATTATTACAAGCATTACATTGAGGTGGTTTGCCACTAGTCACGTCTCGTTTCCCGCGAAACAAAATGTGTGGGATAGAGTAGTGTTAGTATGTACCTACTTTGAACGTATGCATACCTGCTAACTTACATACATACATACATACATAAGATCACGACGGTATCCCAAAAGGGGTAGTCAGAGACTGGGCACTCACTGCAAAAACAGATGACTGCCACAATCCACGTTTCACCAAAACAATATAATGCACTTGGTGTGATAGGTGGTGAGCCCATCGCCACCATGCGCTGTTGGGTGCACAGTGCAGTTTAATTCTTTGCTCGCCTTTTACGAGATCCATTGGATGAGATGGAGTGGTAGTATTCTTTTAACGAGCCGCCACCACATGGCTAACTTACAGGTGTACTAAATTCACAGGTGAGAAGATACTCGTAACTACTAGTTATATATAGATAGTCACTGGTGGTAGGATTCCTATACAGAAATCCGTCTTTGTATGTACCACTCCAGTTATTCTGCCGTGAAGCAGTAGTGTGCAAATATTAGTGTGTTTCGGTCTGAAGGGCACTGTGAGCTAGTGTATCTACTGGGCATTTAAGACTTAAGAGCTTATCTCAGGGTGACGGGCGCAGTGTTGTGTCACTCAGAAATGTTTTGGGTGACACAGCATTTGTTATGACAAACAATAACGTTGCACTTACTATCAGGGGAACATTTTGCTCGTTTCGTCACTTTAAGAAATAAAAAAAAGAGTAAAAGTAATACCAACTTTTCTTAAAGTCTGTGTGATCTAAGTGCTTATTTTTATCTTTGTTTTACAGAATCTTCTTAAAAATTAATAATCAACACTGCCGGACACTTCATGTCGGCGATGTTTTTACAGAACACACTTGTAATTTTCCACGAGATCATTTTTTTCACCGAGACCTTACAGCCCAAATATGCCAAAAATGTTATCTCGCAAAATAGTAACATAATATGTTTAATATGTTAGTTAATGATAAACTTTTACTTTATTAAGCATGCTTATCATTTAAATATTCATTACGTTATTAACATTTAAATTGCAGTAAGCTTTGAAGTACACACTTTTATAGTTAAATTTTAAAATTCGTTTCTGTTGGTATAACCGGCTTAAAAGAATCTACTATGAGATGGGGTATCTCATCCCGTGGGTGTCATAAAAGTCGATAGAGGGAAAATTAAAACCAGGAGATTGGCAGAAGCATTTTCCTAGAATATCTGAATAAATAAACTGTAAACCTGCCAAGCGTTGAAACAATGTCAAAATCCCCCCAAAGTGAGAGAAGATTTTGTGGCAATCTATGTTCAACAGTAGACTATGATAGGCTGAAATGATGATGATGATGATGATGAAGAAATAGCAATAATGAAATAGGCCAAAGACAGTCCTAATAAACCCAGGCAAGATCCACTTTCCTGAGTTTTTTAACAATTAATTACAATTGAAAGTTGTTATTAAATTTCTTATTATCTAAAATATCTTAAAATGATTACAATGTAATTGTTTTTTTTTAATATTTTGTATTTGCTTACTTTCATAATAGACCTTCTGTCGAAACTTTTTCAATTGACTACGACCTTTTACGTAGAGTATTTACGTAATTGTTATATTTTTAACATTACAACTTCTTAGAAATAAAATGTTAGGTTCTTACATGTGAAATTGGCGATTTGTATGGGAGGAATATAAAGTCGTTTTGCTTTTGTAAAATATATTTAATTAATCAAAGTATGTACCGTTGTTGTCTATGCACTTTTGCCATCTCATGGGTATTCATTAATCCCTTTACTAAAAAAACATGGGGGCGAGAATCAATAAACTGTTTGGACTGTCACGTCGCAGAAGAATTTTTTTCCTTGTAAGAAGTTATCCAAATTTCGGAAAAAATGGTAATCTGTTGGAGCAACGTCCGGGGAGTACGGTGGGTGTCGCAGACATTCCAATCGCAGCTCCTCTAGTTTAGCGGCCGTCTGTTGTGCAGTGTGTGGTCTAGCGTTGTCCTGAAGTGATTGACCAGCCTCGGTTGTTTAGCAGCTAGTTCTTCGATCATGGTTTGCAGTTGCTTACTATAGATACTGCCGTATTCGTTGGTCAGATTTTAGAAAGCTGTAGTGAAGGCACCGGCACTAGTCCACTCACAAGTAACTTTTTCTGAGTATATTTTCGCTTGGGGCAGGATTTGGCTGTTTCTCCAGGGTTCAGCCATTGCGACGAGTACTTCCGATTATCGTACAGGATCCACTTTTCATTACAGGTAATGAACCGATTTAAAATCCTTCATTATTCTTCTTCACTTAATTCATGAGGTACTCACCGTTCAAGCTTTTTAACTTTCCCTGTGGCTTCAAGTGGATTAAAACACTTTTATCACTCACAGCGAAGCCTGCAGCTAACTCTGAAGTGGTTTGCGATAGATCCGCTTCCACAAAAGCCTTTAATTCTTCATTATCGCCTCTGGTTTTCGGCCGTCCACGGGGCTTGTTCTGAAGGTCGAAGTTTCCAGATAGAAAACGTGGGAACCAAAAATGTACCGTGTTTTCTTTTGACACACCAGCGCCATACACATCGTTAATCCTTCGAGCTATTTCTGAAGCACTGGTACCACGATAGAACTCGTACTCGTAAAGATAGCGATATTTCAAGCTTTCGATTGTGCGAGATGAGCGACGCCAAAAAAAAACTAATGAGGAAAAAAACAAATGAATCGAGAGAGTTCGAAGAGTGTTCGAAACTCAAATAAAGCAGCTAAATGGATTTATAAATTTGAATTTGGAATTCTTATGTACGACACGCCACGTACGTACGACAAAACGCCAATTTCATATGTAAGGATCTAATATTAACAAATACTATAAAATAAAACATAAACTTTTTTTTAAATACGAGTAACTGCTAACTAAGACTTGAATGCTCAGTGTAACTCAAATAATGTTTTGATTAAAATATGGGGTTATTAATATTACACACCGTTTTTCCATTCATTAGCCACTTCATATGTGCCCTACATTAAAAATAGAGTAAAAAATAAATAAAGCGCCCTGCATACATGTTCCAGAGACGCAATTTATTTTAAAAGCGCTCCTAATTTTTACCTATGTGGTAAAAATACATTGAAACTTTAATAATAGCAGTCACAACCTTAAACTATTAAAAGTATAAAGAATTAATATCCAATTGTGTTATATAATGGACTACATACATTCTATTCAGGATTCCGTTTAGGATCCGTCTTCACCGCATGGCCAGCTTTTCTGCCGTGAGAAGTAAGTAGTGTGCATACATTATGACATAATAAAAAATACTTTTCTATTTTCTATATTTTTGACAATAAACCTGTTCCTGCATCCTTCCATTTCATACGAATATCGTACATACGGACATACGGACTCTATGTTCATAAAATTAAGCTTTTTTGTATTGATCATACTATATCATTGAAGCAAGAATGCTTAGATGACATATGTTCCTAAATACTAGTCATCTACATGTTTACAGAAAAAAACATATTTTTTTACAAAATTAAAAACGTTTAAAGCGTGTGTAGCGGTAGCGCATTTAAGTTGGTACTTTAAGTGAAAATTTAAGGCTGTTTGGTTAAAAATAAAACGATTTCCAAGTAGAATGTTAATACTCGGTTCCTGTGATGTAGGTGCGGGCCCCGAAGCTTGTAGTTGTGCAAAACTTTCTTGACGTGCTGAAGCTCGGTGGCCAGGTGTCTCTTGTCACAGATCCCTTGTGCTCTCTCTGAAACAAAGTAAACTTTGTTTTAGAATGTTATAATTTTAATTCTAACAAGTTGTAATGTTAAAAATATATGTGAATGAAAGTAAGTGAATACAAAGCATTTAAAAGAAACAATTATATTGTAATCATTTTAAGATAGTTTAGATAATAAGCAATTTAATAACAATATTCAATTGTAATTAATTGTTGACAAACTCAGGAAAGTGGATCTTGCCTGGGTTTATAATTATTGACATTATTAGCCTATTTCTTCATTATTTTTTTTCATCATCATCATCATCATATATGTTGAACAGAGGACTATGATAGGCTGACCTATCATAGTCCTCTGTTTAACATAGGTCTCCCCCGTAAATTGTCACAAAACACGGTCCTGAACCACCTGCATCCATTGACTTCCCGCAAAACCTTGCAGGTCATCGCTTCACCTATAGGGGGATCGCCCTATACTGCGTTTGCCGTTACGAATTTGCCACTCGAGAACTTTTCATACCCAACGGTTATCGGTTCTACGAGTTATATGGCCGGCCCATTGCCACTTCAGCTTGCTAATCCTTAGGGCGATTTCGGTTACTCTAATTCTGTTGAAACTGCACACCAGGCATAGCCCTTTCCATAGCTCGCTAAGCGGCTCTGAGCTTCCTCATGTTAGTTCTTAGCATTCTTATTTTTTATAAGCAGCAACTTGCATATGAATGGGACAATTCTGCAACAGTTGATGTTCTCCTGGCATATTTTTGCCTTTTTTGGCTACAGCATCCGATATAAATTATTATAAAACTTAGGACATATTTTGTTTTTAAAAATAATTTTCCTTAGAAAAGGAGTTCCTGACCTTGTTTACACTATCTACCTTTTTAACATTATCATTATTTATTTTCTAAATCTCTGCTGTGTCTACAATACAGGTTTAATCTACAGATGTTATTTCTGTTTTCGTACCTTAATTTACTTACTATATATAATTACAATACTATAGTAGTTGTTTTGTTTCGAAGTGAAATCTTCTTTATAATAGTTGTGATTTGAAACTCGATAAAACGAAAAGCGACACTAAAAACAGACAAACATACATCTATAGGATTTAGCCTGCGAGAGGATGCGATTAGAATACAGTATACAGTGTTTCCTATTATATTTATATTTTTGAACTCTAATCTGTATAGTATGTAATGTAATATAACGAAGAATAAAATATTAAATAATTTTTAAACTTAACAATATTATGATAAATAAACCCTACAATTATCCTACTCCTGATACTCTGCATTCGTCTCATTCTCTTTCACTCTACCGCGTGTGAACTTCACTCATGTTATTGATTTTAACACCTTTTTAGTGATGTTACTTTCTGTTTTCGTATCTTAATTTATGTACTATAGATAAGCTGTGTGGTAGTAGTAACCGTGTTGTAGCGACTTAAGAGAATATATCACCCCATCTCATCCCGTGGTGTCGTAAAAGTCGACAGAGGAAAATTAAAACCAGGAGATGGGCAGCAGTATCTTCCTGGAACATCTGAATAAATAAACTGCGGTTGCCAACCCGGCTGCCAAGCGTGACAACTTTAGCAAAATCCCTCCAACGTGAGAGCTATAATCTTTTATGGGGAGACCTAAGTTGAGCAGTGGACTAGTGATAGGCTCAAATGATGAAGATTTTGTGTAATTTATTACAACTAAACCTACATTCATCTTTATTCTACTGCTTTCTGGTATTGGATAAGGCCTTCCTATGTTTCATACTGATCTTAGAAATATCGCAAATTTTCTACTAGCGTCTTCCCGCCAGTTTATGTTTTCCATCACTGCCTTGTCTCGGGTTTTTATTGCCATTTTGAGATTGTAATCCTTTGTTAACGTTTCGGTCACCCTTTTTATGATTCTGCTTATCACGTCTTCACTGTCATCTCTGTAATATACATATTTAACAATGTGACGCGACACTGCCATGCGCCAACTATGCGTGTGGCTGTCACAACTGCGCCAAAGTGGTTCATAAGCGCTTCGTCAACTAGAAGTCGACAACACCTCTTTTTTTCAGTTTCCATTAACCAACATTGAGGACATTGTATTAACTCTCGCAATGTCCATAATGTGCGAGGGTACGCATAAGGGCGACCGAAGCGGGAACATAGAGACTGTTGAACTACAGCCCCAAAATGCCAATAAAAAACTGAGACAAAGCAGTGATCGAAAACATGACGAGGGCGGGAAGACGCGAGTAGAAAACTTGCTTTATTTCTATGATCAGGTTGAAATATTATAATAAAGTATTCAATACATAGAAACCAGTAGAAAAAAGACATATACTTTAGTTAAAGTTTAGTTTATCATAAATTATACCAAAAAAACAAACACAAGTAACAGTATAGTAATTTTATATAGTACGTAAATTAAGATACGAAAACAGAAAGAAACTTCTATAGACAATGAAGTTTAAGGAAAAAAAAGCATCGCCACATCGCCACAACATAAAGATATTACATCTTTATGTTGTGGCGATTAAAAAAGAAAAAATATAAATATTTATAAGATTAAAAAAAAACAAAAACAAACATAAGAATATGTAAGATAAAAACACTACTTATAGTATAGTAATTATACATAGTAAGTTAATTAAGATACGAAGACAGAAAGTTACATCGGCAGATTGTAGCTGTATTGTAGACACAGCGGAGAACGAAGAAAATAAAAAATAATGATAATGTTAAAAAGATAGATACTGAAAACAAAGTCACGAACAACTAGCCTGTGGAATAATCAAATTGTATTTAATAAAACATGTCTTACGCAGTATAATACTTTGTATAGCAGTCGGATGCTGTAGCCGTGGTTGAAAAAAGGCCAGGAGGACATCAATGCTTACAGTGGGTATTGGAACTCTTTTCCAGCGTCGGCTTTCCCAAACCGATATGACATTGCGCTCTTTAGGGTAAGAGGAATTTTCTGCCGCCATCGGCTTTTCCGGACCGATACCACTTAGTGGCCTTCGAGAAAAGAGCCTACTTCTTTCCCAAACGCCGGCAACGCACCCGCGATTCCTGATGTTGCACATGTTCATGAGCGATGGTAATCACCACGACGGTGAGCCGTTTACTCGTTTGCCACATCTTCTATAAAAAAATATCTCTTAAGCTTGCTGCTCAAAATCTTGGACCAAAGCAATGTGTATAAGCATGATTGTAGTCAAAGTTTGGACTAATCTTTGAGTAACAAAGTGTTCCGAAATTCGTATATAATGGATAGAACTTATGTAGAACTTTCATTTTATAAAAGGAAAAAGAAACAACGGGTTTACTTGTTTCAAGAAAAGTTACCTGTTTCAATAACAAAAACTGTTTAGGAATTCAAACATCAACAAGAGGGTTACTCTTAAATAAATAACGGCTAGAAAGAAAAGCAAATTTTAGACGCTAAAAACCACATAACATTTAAATTAATATTTTTTTAGAATTTGAATTATAATGGTAAATGCGTCAGTTTTATTTTCTCCTCAAAAAATTTTGTTACGAAAAAGAGAAACGAAAAATATAGTTGGGCTTACCGACAGATGACGAACAAGAATAATCAATCGCGTATACCGAACAGGTATAGTGTAAGATTTTTTCTTGTTGTATAAAGAGACGAATCGAACAAAACGTTCACCTGATGGTAAGTGCAAAATCTACACATAAAAAATGCTTTATCACACAAAACCTTTCTTTGTACCTCCACACTGCGCCCATCAGCCTTAGCCATCAGTTCTTAAGTCTCATATGCCCGGTGATTAAACTAGCTCTCAGTGCCCTTCAAACTGAAACATGGTAATATGCAAACATTCTTCACGGCCTTGGCCACCCCAAGTGCTACCTAGTCGGATTTCTGCATAGAAATCCTACCGGCGGATTGGTGATTGCAGTACCAGACGCTTCGCACCTAAGACCTTGCTGAACGTAACCAGCCTGTGTTGTTTCGGTCTTGCATGTTTCGTGATATTTATCCACCTATGTATATATGCCACTGTCGAATACCATAAAAATTCCCAGACATTTCCATTAGTCAACTGTTACAACACCCTCGGAATGAGATAGGGTGGTAGATTTTTTTACTCCGCACCCACACGGAAATTACGTATGCAATGGTATCGTAAAATCGACTCAATGATTGACGACTTTTTTAAAAGTTCTCCACGCATATTGCGATCATAGACATCTTCCGGTCTCATGTAAAATATGTATAAATCGTAACCTATTATATGCTAAGGTTGATAAAAGCAAGTAATAAGATGAAAGCTTATTACTATTCCAGTTATACACGTATGTATATATGTTCGTACACATAGATATTTTTTACTTCAGAATAGGAATAGTATACGACAATGTTTACGGAAAAGTGTAATAGTATAAAACCTTAATTTTTGAAGGTCCGCAATTTTTAAATCATTTTCTATATTAGTGTTTAGAAGGGCGTGAAAACATCACTTCTAATCGCTTTTTGAGTTCGAAAACACTACGACGAAATAAATTGCCAATATCTGTTTTTATTATAAGGAAGCAAAATAATAGACAAAAATGTTCTAGGTACATTCTCTTCAACTCCATGTGATAGCTATCGCATTGTTTACGACAAGTAACATAAATTTTAGGTGCCTTAGTAGCACAGGTGTAGGTGCGGTTAGCTAGCTTGCTCGTCTTAAAACTTAACCTGGTTTCGAAACCCGGCGCTGGCACCAATAACATTGTTATTTGTAATTTTTAGTGCTAATTTATTTGTGAATAGGAAACTGACGTCTCTGGGAAATAAAAAAATATATTTTAAAGACAAGTCTAGTCGCAACCCACAATCGGGCTCGGCGATCTTTTGTGCCTGCAAAACCCTCTCAAAAATGAGGCCTGTGTGTGTGTGATTGGTGGGCCGTAAATACTTTGCCCACGTTCCGCTTGCCTCACGGATAATTATATGTCAGGCGCCGAGTGCCGAGGAAAGATATATATTTTAGCTTATTTATTTTAATATCATGCCATCCAAGAAAACGTTAAGTCGTTATCGGTCGATAAGTCAAGCGATGTTTTTATGAGGTACTCTTAATGAGTTAAGTCATTAAGAAATTGTTTTCACTTTTTAATAGACACAAAAGCTGGGGGAAATATAATAAGGGGGAATATTAACAGTAATAACGAGGACAGGCGGCCGATCTCATGACGATACGAGTAACTAAATACTGTACAGTACAATTGAGGCACTGATATGCTTTTTGGTATTCCTGTGCGATTTAACGCGAAGCCTATAAAACCACGTATCTTAGAAACGCTGGGACTATCACAAGACCCGAAAACCAATAATTTTAGTGCTAGACGGATATTGGCTTCGGCTGGAATTCGAATCCAGGACTCATTATTCTGGTACTCTGACCACTCTTAGTAATCTACGACTGCAACTGCACTAGATAATAAAAATATAATAGATATAGATAGATAAGATTTTAAAAACAGTAAAAGCTTTCTTAACGAAAACAGGTTCCTTTCCTACATACACTTTTGCCCGTAGAGTAAACTATGCATGTAGCTTCGATAAAAAATTCTTGTTTTTTTTTTAATTTCGTTAGCAGATGTAGGCCATAGGTAATGGAATAAACAAGAGCAGGGGTGTATATTAAAACTGAAAAAAATATATTTTAAATACTACGTTATTATAAAAAAGGTTACAAACTATAAATGTCCCACTGCTGAGCACAGGCGTATTTTTTTTAGTACTGATGGTCACTGTTAGCCGAAGGCTTAGGCTTCAATCTTTCTTACAATAATCTTTCACAGCTTCGCCGGATTGAAAGGTGGCAGAGCGCTGAGAGCGCTTAGCCGAAACCTTTATTTATGACCTTCATCTTGTTGGCGAGAGTAACTGACTCGAGGGTGCCCATGGAGGCCTCGGCTCGGTCAGTTACTTCAATTGGGGGGGCACAGGCGTCCTCTAATTTTTTGGACAGAGCTTTGGAGCCGGGAAGGATCGGCTACGCTGCTCCGATGCGAACTTCAGTAACTTAAACCTCGAAATGTTTTTATTCCTCAGACATGCCGGTGCCGTGCTCAGTGGTCATGGAAAACATCGTGAAGATTGTTTTCCATGACCACTGAGCACGTGGTAAATAAGCACTTAAAATTGCAGAACAGTTTTAGCTACAACGGCTCTTATGAAAAATATATTGATAAACTAATTAGGCTCAAAACAGTTTATCTTTTTTTCAACGGTATGGAGTATGGACACTATGCTCGTGGGGTCTTCTACATAATATCGAAAGCTTAATTGGTTGATAGCTTATTATATCTTATGCTTAATTGACTTAGCGTTCATCAGATCGGAAGCTCATTTGACGGAACATGCCTTTTACTATGCAGGACTCCGCCTAGGTAGGTACCACCCCAGGGCCAGTTATTCTGCCGTGAATCAGTAGTGTGCAAACATTGCTGTTTCGGTTTGAAGGGCACTGAGAACTAGTGTAATCACTAGGCATATGAAACTTAAGAACTTATGTCGCAGGGTAACAGGCGCATTGTGGTGCTACACAGATATATTCTTTGTAACACGCATATGTTATGGGCAGACGTTGCACTTATCATCAGGTCAATATTTTGCTCGTCTGGTTTCCTTAGCTAATAAAAAACAATAAAAAAATGCATGCAGTTTGAATGAAGAATTGGAAGTGATGAATTAATGCTATTTTAATACATCATTCAACCGGGTCTTCAGACCGTATCCTCCTGGATCTTCACCGAAAATCAGCGTCGCGGTTGAAACCGCAACAATATTCTGAGTGATGACCCTTATGGCATGTCCCGAGACGAACAAAAGCCAAACGTACTTTAGTAGTACGCATTTTTCGTTTGTTTACGTATGGTTTATACGTCAGCAGTTTCTTGCCTTTTCTTTCTTTCTTCATATCGAAAACTTAAACAAAACTCGTCTCTTTTTTAATAATTTGACTTGTAATTTATTGTTATCGCTTATATTCGACTGCGGTTCTCAAAGAAGGGTTCTGTGTTTATTAGTGTAAGTATGCGTGACGACGGGGTATAAGTCAGATCATTATCATCAACAAATAGAAAAGGCCTTACAAAGTGAAGATCAAAATTACTTTGTTCAATTTTGGCCTGTTTAAAGCTCTTAAGCGTTAAGCGTTTAAATCGGAATCGAACCGGTTCGAAAAAAGAATATTCTCAGAGAACAACCAGTAGGAAACTTTGAACATTTAGTTAAACCAACCTAAAGATCATTAAGGAAATAAGTAACTCTTGTAATTCATAAAGTCCCGAAATGGCACAAATCCCTCTGTAGATAGACATTATAATACAATAATAGCATAACAATGCTCCATTTTTTGTACCTCCGTTTTCGTACATAAGTTACAAATGAGTTACAATAACTAATTCCCGGCATCAAAGCATTCGATGTTATTCTTCGGGAGAAAAAGTGAACCTTGATCTTGATTCTTTATTAAGGTAAGATTTAGGACTCTTTAGCCACAATGGTTACTTACCATCAATGTATTCCACTTTTTCTTAAAAAACTTCCAATATTACGTAAGGATCATCAAGAAAAGAGCCAACTCCTTTGGCCGGAAACTCAACTACAGTTTTTCTGATATTGCGAATGTTCATGGGCGGCTGTGAACCGCTTGCTTGTCTCTTCCCTCTTCTATAAAAAGAAATCTGCAAAATAGGAAAAGTTATGTTAGAGAAGTTTAAAACTTTAACATCATGAAAGCAATCCAATACTATTTTAATTACGATATCTTATCACGACCTTTCAGTAACATCGCGTCAAAATTCCTTACAATTTTATTGATTAGTGTCAGTAAGTATCAGTAAGATGAAAAAATACAAGGGCTGGAGGTGAAAACACGCATCTTAGTCTTTTTTTTAATTTTCTATAATGTTCCACGTATAGCGGTTTCTTAAATCTTTTGTCAATAATAATCTCATTTGTTATAAACTGCCGGTTTTTAAAATCAGGTCAAAGAATCGTTAAAAACATGCTCTGTATAAGTTTTGGTATAATTGCCTTTAATTTTTGCGTTATTGTTAGTGAGTGAATATACGTTATTTTACAAGAACGTTTCTGCTTGAGTCATATAATTTATGGCTCATTCATAAATTAATAATGCCGCCCCGTTTCAGTTTTACTATTTTAAGCTCTTCGATTGTGTGTAGAAATTTATTTGTTTAATAAAATTTTGACGCCAAGCTAGAGAGTCATATATTATAGTTATTAATGATGATAAAATAATAGTTGTTTTATAATACAAACAAACAATTGTCACATTTACTTGCCTTAAGGTGGCAAAGTTAGAAAATATATTTTTTTTCTAATGCCGTGTTTTTATATAAACGAATGTTGTGAAACGAGAAAAATATCCTCCTAACGGTAAGCTCAACGTCTGCCCATAACAAATGCTGTGTCACCAAGATTCAGTTCTCTGTGGCACCACACTGCGCCTGTCATCCTGAGACATCAGTTCTTAAGTCTCATATGCTCAGTCATTACACTAGCTCTCAGGGATGAGCATCTTCCTGGAACATCTGAATAAATAAAGTGCGGCTGCCATCCCGCCTGCCAAGCGTGGCAACTATGGCAAAATCCCTCCAAAACTAGAGCTACAAGCTTTTGTCGCAATCTATGGGGGAGGCCTATGTTCAGCAGTGGACTAATGAAAGGCTGAAATGATGATGATGATGATGATGAACATTTTCCCGCTAATATTTAACCGAAACCCATCTATAGTATAGTAGCAGAACCCTTGATACGATGTTAATTCACTTGTATTTTTTTTTCATAACCAGTCCAAAGAAATCCAAAAGTGAACGCGAAGAAAAACGCGGGGACAGCTTGTAATTAAACTTTCGCCAAAGAACAATTAACATATCAGTTTAATACTCGGCAGATAGCTGTCCGGCAGAGTAGAATATCACTTACCTCTTTCTTATCGAGGTGAAAGGCCACGTAAGAGGCCACGTAAGAGGCCACTTAAGTATTGTATATGCAATGCTGTCATTATACTGCTCGTGGGAACGCAATGGGGAGTAAGAATTTTTCGACTCGTATCAAAATGGCGGCGACGTGGTTCGCCACCCGTCACGTCTCGTTTCCTGCGACGGCGAAAAGTAGGCCACGTGAGTGGCCTCTGCCTTCCCCTTATATGGAAAAAAGGTGTGACTGTATGTTTAATACAACTTATTCTAAGTACATATTTGACAACCATAAGTCGACATCACGCGTGCTTAACTCTTGACTGAATACTGGTCGATCAGATAAGGGTGTAATATTGTTAATGGGTTTGTCTCTGCAAATTTTAATATTTTCATTTATTAATTTAAAAAGTCGGATTAATTTTTAAAATCCATTTCGTATTGCAAATATAGTAATGGAAAAAGATACGTAATAAAATCTGGACTCATTAAATTTCTTACTTCTAATGTTATTATTATTTAGCGCAATTACTTTTACTTCTTCAGACTAAGCTAATGTTTGACCGGTATTCAACCTGATTGAAAGAGGTAATGGACGAAAATTTATTGTACTCAATATAAGCTGAAAAAGAGAGGTAAAAGACAACAAAATGTGATATTAAATATTATAGTTAGTTTAGTCTTAATTAGGTATCCCAGCTATAATTTCAGAAGATGATCAAAGTAATTTGACGGTATGGATTTGAATTAATCTATTGGGTGGTGAGTAACCACGTCTGAAAAAACACCATACTTTTTCGGTTTTTGGGGTTAAGTCCATCCAAAAATGGTGAAATTGAAGCGGCAGCTAAAACCTAAAAGCGTAAAATGCGAAAAATTTTCATTACAGAATTTTTATGCATTTAATTTAATTTAAAGATATTAATTTTTGGAATTTAATTTCAAATAAGGACTGCTGTAATTAGTGTCAGTAATGAAATTTACATTACGCTTCAAAAACATTAACTAATCAAAATAAAGTCAAGAAAAGGTGTCGGATCTTTTGCAAGACCCCTGTTCATTAGTGGGGTGAAGCCGGAGCTTTCCACTCTGACTTCCAACAATCAATCTCCTCAACGCCTCATTTATGAATGGAAGATGGTCTCATATCCGCGATATAGTTCGTAAAAAAGATAACCATTAATAATTCTAGACCTCATTTAGGGTTATCTGTCTCCCATTAAAATCATGCGATGGGCGTTTGACGGCCATATAGCTTTTAAAACTCTACTCCAGCAACCGGCTCTCATGCTTCGAGTCGTGACATCCGTCTTCCGTCTGAACGGTATACCGTAACCGTAATACGGCTTTACCGCGTCGAGCGATCCGCGAAGATTTTGGATTTTAAAAATACCGCGGGATCTCTTTGATTTTTTCGGAAAAAAAGTATCCTAGGTCCGTCTCCAGGACGCAAGCTATCTCTGTGCCGTTCCTCAAGATCGATCCAACGGTTGCGTCGTGAAAAGGTAACAAACAGACAGAGGGACAGAGAGAGTTAATTTCACATTTACACAAAACCTAAATTACCTGTTCTCATTATTATTATTTTATGAGTAAATAATAGCCCATTTAAAAATTAAGCTTAGTAATTATTTATAATATAACCTTCAGACTTATTCAAAACCACTTGTATAAATATTTGTGTCTACAGAAACTATTATGATGTTTCAAGTGGAATAGTTTATAATATAGTTGTATATTAGTATATTTAGTTTACGTTTTATATCAAAACTTTAAGTATTAGTTGAGAGTGTATAAGTGGTCGTGTAGTGGAAAGTCTCGTCAAAATCGGTACGGCCGTTTCGGAGATCAGCCGGAACAAAGAGAAAGACAGACAAACTTTTTAAAAATAGTTTTCTTTCTTATAAGTGCCGTATATACTTCCAGAAGCATTAAGCAAAAAATGTTATTTTGTTATTACAAACAGACACTTCAATTTTATTTATTTGTATAGATTTAGTTCATGTATGTACAAAGCTTCAAGCTTTGTTAGGATTTTTAATATTATACGAAACTAGGGCCGTTTTTTTCTACTAGGTACTTTTTCTACTTCTATGGTCGAACTTGACGTATACTGGTTGTGTCACATAAATCTCGCGCCTCGCATTTGGTTTGCTCTCATAACTTTTATAAGCGTGACAAGTTTATGAATAAATCTTCATTAAAATGTAGTCAATGTGATGGCTATTTCAATACTTATTTGCATATGTTTCAAACAAATCAGACTATTCTTAACACTAATTGGGCTAGTATTAGTCTAACTATCGTCCTCTTATTTTACACCGTACCACTCAACAAACATGTCGAACATTAGTATAATAATAATATCTTCTATTGTCTGTGAAAAACATATATTAAGATAAATAAAAAAAACATAATTGCGGGCATGGAGGCAAAGGACAAAGGCTCAGCTTTTCTGTATTAGGACCGTAATCCCATCCAAATTGTTGGTTTTCGGGTCTGGTGGCGTTGTGATTGTCCCCTTGTCTATGACACTGCATTATAGCCTGCCTCCGATCTTATCGCGTGACCATTACATCGGGCACGGGTAGGTTGGGAGTGAGTGAGTGAGTGCCCCTGTGTCTGTGCGTCCACCTGTGGCACTTTAATATCTCCCGGAGAATTGATAACCTGCGATAGTATTCTGTAGTTGTCGCCGTGTTTGAAAACCAGGAGGACATCATATCATTGTAGATATGACATTTGTGTGTTACATTACAATTGCTTACACTAGAATGTATTTGTCTTACATGTGTGTTACAAGTGTGTTTATATACTTTTTGGGGATCCATAGTCAACAAGAAACCTTTATAGTTGCCGTTTGCTTTTCGTCCGTCCCTTCGCAGCTTAGCTCAGAGACTCTTAATACTAGAACGCTGTAATTTCGGACGAGTATACATATTAATCATGCCAAAAAAGTGGTAAAATCAAAACTTAAAAAAATTTTTTTTTCAGTGTAACTCCCCTACACGTAAAGTGGGAACGATTTTTTTTCTCGTCTATCTCATGGTGTCATTGGATAGATCATTCAAAAATAAATATGTGTGTTAAAACCATTTTACGATTCAGGGATCCGTTTGGGAAATATTAACTTTAAAAGTGCTAATTTTTGTTAGAGTCTAGTATTCCCCTGCCAGCTAATTGGTTGCTGCAAGGTAAGTTATCGTTTTTGGATATAGTAGTATAATAGTTTGAGGAAAAAATTTCTTCGCATTTTATATGAAAACTCAAGATATTTTTTAAGTTTATTTACATTTAATTACAGTATATATATGCCATTTTGTTCGATGAGTTTTTGCCATCTTGAAGGTCTCGATGCTGTAGGAATTTTGACATTTTTTTTTTGAAAAAAAACAGCAAGTAGTTTTGGCAGTCCTCTCTTGACCTGACAGTATCTAAAGAATTCCGAAGAGACCAAAACAGGTGGAAATCAGTTTATTTTTAGGATGATCACTGTTAGCCTGAAGGCTTTCACAGCTTCGCCGCATTGAAAGGTGGCAGAGCGCTGAGGGCGATTAGCCGAAACCTTTATTTATGGATGACTGGCACAAGGGCCCTCGTAACTAACTCGAGGGTGCCCAAGGGGGCCGGCCAAGGCTCGGGCAGTCACTTCAATCGGGAGGGCAGTAAATCTGAAGGTGCAAGGTCAGGGCTATATTGCGGATGCATTAACACCTCCCAGCCAAACTCTCTTAATTTTTGCTGAGTAGCTAAATGTGTGTGGTCAGTCTATTTACTCGTTGTCGTGATGAAAGACTTTGTATTGATCGATTCCAGCCGCTTTCTCTCAACTTCTTGCTTTATTCTCATCAGTTGTTGGCAGTAGAGATACGAATCGATGGTTTTGCCCGGCGGTTAAAGCTTATAATGAACAACGCCCTTCCAATCCCACCATACATACTGCATCACTTTATTGCAAGTCAACCCGGGTTTTTGCTGTCTGTGAAGCCTGACCGACCTTTGACCACCTCCTTTTTCGCACGTTCTTGTCGTAGGTGATCCACTTTTCATCACCAGTTATCAATCTCTTCAAAAACGGTTCGGTTTCAATACGTTTCAAAAAATAATCGCAAATCAGTACACGGTTCATTCAGGTTTCTTTCAGTGGCACTCACTTTTTTGTGTACCCAACTTTTGACAACAAAACAGTGACGATGTCAATTTCCAGTTCTTCAGGCATGTTGTAAGTACTGATATGCCGATCTTGCTTCAATTTTACGAAAATGGCGTCCATCTTATGTTTAACGGGGCGACCAGAGCAAGGTGTGTCTTTGACATTTAAATTCCGGATTGAAAATTCTTAAACCAACTTTGTGCTACTCTTACTGACACTGTACTAAGTCCATAAACGTCACAAATTTTTTCGCAGCTTGCGTTACATTTTCTCCTGTGTTGTAATTAATTTTTATAAATGTATTGAATTTCTTCATTACATTAAGTGGAAACTACATTTTATTTGTTTCTTTTTTGAAACCTTTTTAATGTTATCAAAACCAGACAGATACAAATAGTACAGCGAAAGAGATTTTATTACAAGTTTATACATACTATATGCGAAAAGATTTTTTCGCAGACCTAATATATAAGAAAATTAAAAGGAAAAGTATCACAGCTAAGTAGGCTTTACAAGTTAACGAGTAATAGTCGACTAACTTATAAAATGTACTAGGAGTCGGATAAATTTCATTTCGAATTGCTTAGATGAAGTTGTTAGTTGTGTAAAACAGATCATGCAAATGTCCCAACAGTGTCGCAGTAGGTTTTGTAAGTAATTTACAAAAATACGAATATAATAATCTTTATTTTCATACAAACTGTAACAAATTGTGATGGAACCCCTGCCTGCTGCTTTAGTTTTTACTGTGTTGCAGCAGGAAGTCTCTTCCCCAACATTGTAGCTTTTTAAATAAAATACAAAATCACTGTTTATATTATAATAAAAAACACATGTAAATAAAATACATGTAATGCAGCTTGTGTTTATGTGTGTGTGTGTGTGTGTGTGTGTTTGTATGCTTGTGCGCTTTGTGTTAAATGTACGTAGCTTTGATGGAGGGCGGGCGGTGCTGTTCAAAAAGTAGGTAATAAAATAAGTAATCAAATGGTGTGCATTTCAAATTTTGCATGCGGATCTTAGCAAATTAACTTTCTTTCCTTCATTAATTAATATATTTTAAGAACTAAAAAGACCTATTTGGAAACGCTAATGAGGACATTGAATAGAATCTAAATCATCCAGGGATCTTCGCCAAATTAACGCCAAATTATAATATTGTATATGTAATTGTATTGTATGTATATAAATACTTTGGAACTTTGTTTTCGCTTTATACCTTGAACAATACGAGCAATTCTGAAGTTGCTCCTGTCTTCTTTAGTTGACTATGAACTTATGCATCATTTAAAGACTGTAAATCTAACTTCTATCCAAACGACTATGACACTGAGGTACATAAATCCACAACGCTTTTGGGTTCCATTTATGCGATGACTGTTACGCACTACATTCGCTATTCTACGACGACCGCGTGGCTTATTGACTGACTTCCACGCCGCGGGTCCTTGGTTCGAATCCCAGCCGGAGCCAACATTTGTGCTCAAGTACAAATTGTTATGTTATGATACCTCTGATCTTATCGCATCAGCGTCGGGCACGGGTAGGTTGGGACGAGTGAGTGCCTGTGTTTGCGCTTACACTTGTGGCACTATAATATTTCTTGCACATTTTGAAGCTCTCGACAATATTGGAAAGTTTTCGCCGTGGTCGAAATCGGCCAGGAGAACAATATCATCATACTACCAAACAAAAGATTAGATTCAATGATGTACTCTTTTAAGCTGTAATTCCACGGTTCCTGAACTTTTATATTCAAAATATGATTTATTTTTATATTGAGAACATTATTCTTTTGTGTTATGAAAAAATAATAAATAATTAAAAGTAGCTCTACACTCTCGCTGATAATTCACGAACGTTTAACATTTATTTTAATTCATCTTTCATTTCGAACATAAATTCAAAATTTGAAATAGAAGAAATAAAATGCGTTTGGTATCTTAAAGCAATATATTCATATTGTGGTCTACATAAATCATAAATAATTAATTAGGGGCCTGGCGTTCGTCTTATATTTCAATTATATTTTAATTGGAATTATAAGTACTCATTTACCATGTGTTCGGCGGTGAACGAAAACATTATGGGGAACTCGGCGTGTCTAAAATATAATAAGACGGTCTGAAGATGGAGCAGCGTGGCGGATTTTTCTCGGTTCTATAGAGCTTTAAAAAATGAGAGGCCTCTGCCCATCAATGGAATATTTCACAGTTATTTTTAACTATTTTTTACACTTCTGTTTTAATATAGTATCTGTACGTATATAAGAAGTTAGAATAATTCTTTGTAAATCACTTTACTGCTACATTTTACAATGACAGAAAGCGCAACTAAGTTTTCTTGTTGGATCGTATTATGAATACATAATGAACTACTTATGCGGCTTATTACATTAAAAGTTTTTTTAATTAACAGCCGACAAAGCACGTCATAAAGTGAAAGAGGTTAAAATGAAAAATGCTAAATATAAAATTTTGCCTCCTCATTTTGACTTATTTTATAAACTTGCGACTGCGTCCTCATGGCTTTCCGAAATTGCTAACTTTGTTTAATAACGTAAAAAAATTGTGTCTGTGTACAGACTTAAAATAATTTTAGTTCAATATATTAAAAGTCGTTATAGCTCAGGGGCCGAGCCTTCCCCTTAAATTTCATGGTACGCGAGTGAGCACCTACACAATTGAACATCGTGAAGAAGCCTGCGTGCCTGAGGTATAAAAATATTTCGAGGAAATCTGAAGTTCGCTAACACGCATTGTGACAACGTCTTAGCCTCTACTCGGCTTCCAGGCCTGTGGTCAGCAGTGGGACCTTTATATGCTTTTGTTTTAATGTGTAGAACGCCGTTAGCCCGACAGCTTTCAGCGTTTTTCCACCGAAGCTAAGAAGCTTCGGTGGAAAAACTCGCGAGCAGGAGACCCGCGACTAAAAACTTGTAATAATGTACTTTGTAAAGAAAATGCTAGGAAAACCGTGGTGCAAAACCATTACTTATATATATACAAAATATATGTGACCGGCAGCAGCGTTTTTATTAATTTTAGTAGCTGGATCTCAATTGCGCCTGCTAAAAGTGGTAGCTGCGGCAATACTTATGTATTTTTAACAGATTTATTGGGCAATTCTTCAAGATTGTGCAAATCACGCGTCCGGTAATAAAGAACAAGCTAAAATTCGTATTGACAAAATGTTGACTGTTTCTGTTTCAATACTTTTGTATCCTAAATGGTGCAATAACCAGAAAACATGTTTGAAATTAAAGAGTCACATTCTCATTACCATTCGTGTCCCTTTTCCCAATTTTCCGGACATTTAACTATAAATCATATAAATATTTGCTGAAGAACAAACGGTAATACGGTCCATTGCTATTTTATTGATCGCGTGTTGACCTCGACTCAAGCGTTTACTAAGTCAACTATTACCAAGTTCGAAAGATGCGTGATCTAAAGGTTTTATCCAAAAAAAATCTCAGTACCGTTCGAGTGTCTCTTGTTAATAAAAAAAATATTTTCGGTAAGTTATAACGTTAATGCATGCATGTAAAGTATAAGTTGTAAAGTATATTGCCAAGGAAAAGACCCGACAGATCGGATGGTCAGATCTGGGGAGGCGTCTCCTCCTACTACTAGTAATATTTAGATATTGTATATATGGGTCTATCAGGGTGACGGTCGCAGTGTGATGCCACACAGAAATGTTTTGGGTGACACAGCATTTTTTATGGGCAGAAGTGGCACTTGAAGGTTTTGTTTGTCTCGTCCCGTCATATTATAAAAAAAAAACAGAAAATATGAACCGTTTTTTAAGAAATTAATTATCTTAAATGTAACACAGATTAAATCCTATTGTTGCTTAAATGTAAATATTTTTTTTTATGACAAAATAGTTACAGTGGTTTCTGATAAAAAGGACAATTTCATTTTTACGGAATACTAAATCGTTTTAACACGTGACGAAGGCGGACATACAAATAATAGAGAAGAATACATTTAAAAGAAAATGTTGCTTCCATAAATGGTTATTTACTTTCAGGATAAACTCTCAGGAAGTAAAAGGCAATGATGCCGAAGCTACAGAATGTGTAGTACCCATTAGTAAACCTACACGCTCTAATTATTCGCTACAGGCTTTCACATCAAGTAATCTTGGTATGTTACTTTTGACATAGAAAGCTTATGATTAGTTCAACCGAGTAGTTACGGTTTAGCTAAGAGCGTTAAGATTCTGTAGCAAGCTAAACACTCGTAATCAAACAATACATGAAAAAGTTAACGATCGACAGATTTTTATTTTGTAATTTTTGGTAAATTCTGTACTACTGTAATATATGCCCTTGCCACGTACATATAATATTTAACTGTAGGTACTGTGTGCTATTTTTGATTTTTTGATATTCCTATCTTTTATGTATCATATCAGTTTTATATCTTGTTCATACTTTTGTAATAGTCTTTTTTGATTACCTGTTGTCTTTTTACATTTACGAACATTAATTGCGTATTTGGAGTTCCAAGTACTTCGGCCTCGTTATGCCGTGTAGAGCGAAAGAGTTATGTTAAAATTTCGTAGTAATGCCACATTTAATTAACTACGATTTTAGACTGTACATCTATAATATACATTATAACTTTCTATAATATACTATTACCGAACAAGAAGACCTAAATATTTTGTCCCGATGATTAATGGATAAAAGAATATGCAAATATAGTCTGATAGTGAAGGTATATACGTTAGGTAAAGTAAGTTAAGGTAGCTTGCACTGCAGACTACAATGACACAAACAGGACGTAGCTCAGTGCATGGGTTGTCCACAAAAGATTAAGGAACTGATGTCTCAGGGGACAGGCGCAGTGTGGTGCCACACTAATTACCACTCGGTGCCATATATGTGCCACTCGCATTAATATGGGCGGACGTTGCACTTACTTACTTGAATGTTTTGCTCGTGCCGCCCCTTTCTCGAACGAAATAAAAATCGTTTATTAATTGTTTTTACAAACTATAGCCGTTTCTTTATAAGATAATTCTCAATGAGAATGAATAGGTGAAAGAAACATTGCAAATATCTTCCTTTTTGAAAATGAAAAAAATAATCGTCCATAAATTATGATGTTAAACAAAACCTTTGAAGGTTTTAGGTTATTGTTTAAGTTTAAGTAAAGATTATAAAATATTAAAAGGAATAGTACCAATCAACCGATCCCCGCTCTATGACAAATTTTCAAACAAGACAAATTCCATATTACATATTAGGTAAGTTCATTGCAAAACTTAAACAAAGACTAAGCAGAACAGTGTCAATCAGTGCCTTCCTTAACTTTTACTTGGTAACTTCTACTTCTGAAACTCACCCTCTTGGTATTTTGAACGTATGTTCATTCGATTATAATTGAAACAACTTTATATAATTATAGGTTTTTTATATTTTTGTTTTTCTATGTTCTTCACATAATCTTCTTTTCATATTCGTTTCTAATGATCTGTTTTCAACTTCTTATTTACATACATAGATAATACATATACAAAATATATTTGTATACACTTCTGGAAGACGCAGGAAGGTAATATAAATAAAATAAATACAGAGGGTAGTGCCCCCGGTAATTCATTATGGTCATTATCAAAGTTAAGAAAATACATTTATATGCTAACTATAATACATAGGTGGAATAATCGATAACAGCGACAAGGCACCATTTTCGTTTAAACCTCTTTTGTAATTTTGCATTTCTTATTCTGTGTCTATTTTGTATTGGGTTATTACTATTTAAATTTTTCAACAAAATCTATTCTGCCATTGCTATGATAACATATAGAAACTGTGAAACTTATTTACTATGTATTTACTATTACGAACTGGCCGATTTTTACTCACTGTATAATTAATATATACAGTGAATAACAATCTCCTGAACTTTATTAATTGGCTATCGTGATCTACGCAGAGCACGACCACGGCATGCGATGGGCTTCGCACCCACAATTACACAAGAAAAGAAGGAAGTGTGCACACACTTCCTTCTTTACATTTTTCATTTCTTTACATATATCATAGCTACAAAGTCATAGCTGCAAGACAAGCACGTTACACAAAATATACTACGTAGTAGGTTAATTTATACTATAACACTTCACTATTAAATAAAACTAAATTTTACTCTCATTGCGTCCAAAGAAAATTCACTTTAATAATCTACATTAATATCGTAAAAGTAACTCTCTCTATCCTGTTTCCATCTTTCTGTTTGTTACCTTTTCCTGGCTCAACCGTTGAACCGATGTTGACGAAATTTGTCACAGATACTTCTTGCTTCCTGGAGTATATAGACGTATATTGGATACTTTTTATTCCGGAAAATCTACTTTAATATTTCTAAGCATCCCTAGAAGTAACAGGGATCATCAACAATAACGTCATAATTAAGAACTATGGGACTAATAGCAACTACGAAACGTAGGTTGTGACCAACGTGACTTAAGTCACGGTAATTGTACTGTTAATTTTATGTAACTGGAACGACAGTTACGGTGAACAAAAATAACGTTTTTCCCCATGTCTAGTGTGCATATAATAAATAAATATTTATTTGCGTCATTTTAAAGTCACGCGCCTATCACGCCTACTCCTATAGTCGCACTTACTTACGCAATGCGTAATGGAGGGCGAAAACAAGTTGAAATGTATATTAATATTTCAATGTCTATATCAAATACGATCTCCGGCCACGTCACCTCAAAATCTCGTGCATTCTCATCGCATGGAAGTCTTAAAAAGGAATCGATGCGACGTCACCTTAGGACATGTTGCAAAATGTCATAGCTTTCGACAGGTTGTTCGTTAGAACTGAAAATGCATCCCTGCCTCCGATACCGATACCGACTCCGATATATAGGCGATATATTAATTTTTATGTTATATCGGTATCGGCGATATTAATTTGCGGAGACGTCGATACATTTGAACTCTCTCTTGTAAGCGCGCAGGCAAGTGACTCAAGTCCCGTCCGATCCCACCGCATATCGGCCTATAAGCCTCCTCAAGGCTTTAGACAAGATATACGAACGCCTACTTCTCGCCCGCTTAAGAGACTTCATGCAGTCTCGAGGGATCCCCATCCACGAGCAGTTTGGATTCCGTGTCAAACACTCATGTACCCAGCAGGTGCACCGCATAACGGAGCATATTCAATCCCGCTTCATACGCGGGCTTCATACCGGAGCGCTCTTCTTCGACGTGGCGAAAGCGTTCGACAAGGTCTGGCACAACGGGCTCATATACAAGTTATATGGACTCGGTGTGCCGGATCGCCTCGTACTCATCATACGAGATTTCTTACGCAGTCGAACCTTCCGCTACCGCGTCGACGGGGTGCGATCCGAATCACATCCCATCCTAGCCGGCGTACCACAAGGCTCAGTCCTAGGTCCCGTGCTCTACACCCTTTTCACGAACGACGTACCGCACACCAGCGGCGTCGAACTCGCCCTCTTCGCAGACGATACCTGCCTCTATGTGTCTGGGCGTAATCCAGACACTATCTCTAAACGCCTCCAATCCGTAGCCCGAACCCTCGGGAACTGGTTTCGGAAATGGAGGATCGAGGTCAACCCCATCAAAAGTGCAGCCATGTACTTCTCGCGGCGCATTACGCCGCATCTCCCCATCATAGAGTTATTCGATCGTCCAATCCCCTGGGAAAAGACAGTCAAATACTTAGGCGTCCTATTAGACTCAAGACTCAGCTTCGGTCCACATATTAACCGAGTACGGAACTGAGCGGCGTTCGTCCTCGGCCGATTACATCCGTTACTAAATAAAAATAGCAAAATGTCCCTACGTAATAAAATTACACTTTACAAAGCCTGTATTCGGCCAATTATGACATACGCAAGCCCCGTATTTGCGCAAGCCTCCCCGCGTCAAATTCACCGACTTCAGGTAATACAAAAGCGATTCATGCGTAAAGCCACGGGAGCACCGTGGTTCGTGCGTAATGCTAACCTTCATATCGATTTAGGGCTTCCTACCATAGCCCAATATCTAAAGTTGGCCTCTCGCCGATACTTCGACTCTGCCGCCATGCACCCCAACCCACTGGTTGTCAGTGCCGCCACATACAACCCCCCCGCGATACACCAAAACTCGACCCGCGGAAAAAGGAGACCGAGGCACGTCCTCGAGGACCCTGACGACGCGACCACTAGGGCCCAAGCGCTCTACTCAACACTACACACACACATTTTCACCATCATACCGCCCCCGCCCTCGGCGTGGGCGTATCAGACAAAGTTATTCGCGATACCGCCGCATCTCAGGCCGGTTCTCCCCTAGCACTACTGTCATAAGCAGAAGCGTCGCTGGAGTTTCTTGCGCCATTTCTTTTCCAGCGGAAACACATTCCGAATTGGTGGTAAACCTATGTAATAATAATCATGGTATTAGTAATGATAGTAGTAGTAATATTGCAGTTGCAGTATCTGACCGAGCCGAGGCCGGCCCCCTTGGGCACCCTCCAGTCTGTTACTCTCGCGAACAGGATGACGGTCCAAGCCGAGGTCCCTCCTCGGGGGCCCTTGCGCCAGTCATCCATAAATAAAGGTTTCGGCTAAGCGCCCTCAGCGCTATGCCACCTTTCAATCCGGCGAAGCTGTAAAAGCCTTCGGGCTAACAGTGACCATCAGTCCTAAAATAAAGGTCTAGGTAGGTACCACCGCAGGGCCAGTTATTCTGCCGTGAAGCAGTAGTGTACAAACAGTACCGTGTTCCGGTCTGAAGGAAATTGAGAACTTATGTAAATTGCTGAGCAAATGAGACTTAAGAACTGATGTCTTATGAACTGGGATGATCGCACAGAAATGTACTTGGTGCCACAGTATTTATTAAGGGCACACGTTGCACTCACCATCAGGTGAAAATTTGGCTCATCTCGTCACTATCTGCTATGGAAAAAAAATTAAATATCAAACATGTGCATCCATATGAAAACGCATCATCAAAGATAAATTTTCAACGGTTATTGAAAAAGCTATATATAATATATAACCAGAAGGTTTTGAACTTCTAAAGATTAGATACTGTTCACTTTAAAAATGTAATTTTCACTCTGCCAGTATAGCAGTGAAAATTACCTTTTTAAAGTGAAACAATATTTTAAATCCATTAAATAGAATGTAAATAACGTGCATTGTTTCATAACAAATTCTATGTATATATCTAACTGTATATATTTATAAATATCGGAATCGGTATCGAATCGGCAAAAGCCCGTATCGAGGCATCCCTAGTCAGAACCATCTCCAATATCTGAAAATGTACTCTTTTCTATTATACAGTCTACTAGATGACCCACCGTGTTGATTATCACAAGTCCTGCGGCAATCCTTTCAGGCAATGTCCAGCAGACTCCAAAATCTTATAGACCATAGCCCGCATTCCCGAAAACAGGTATCAAAATTGCAGACTTTAGACGCTAGTACATCATTTAAATGAAACTAAGTTTACGGATTTTATCGCGTTTAATTTTTACTTTTTTACTATTTATAACCCGACGTTTCGAGTGCTTTACAGCACCCATGGTCACGGGAGGACTGAGGTGACAGATGTCCTGATGTCATAGTTAACCTGGGGTACCTTCAGCTTTTAATTATTATTTTTGGGTCCGATCTACGCAGAAAGAGCTAACTGTGTCTTGAAGTCTTGCAGTGGTATGCTTGGTTTTTGATTTAATTTTATTTATTATTGGATCCCAAGCTGGTGGTAATACCCAACCATCTTCCCTATTGAAATTAGGATGTTTTTTGATTTCAATAGCCTCGCGAATCATCCTTGGTAGGAATCGGTGTTCTTTTGCAAGGATCTGTGGTTTATCAAATCTGATGTAATGGTTGGGATGATCCAGAACATGGTCACAGACTGCAGACTTCCTAGAACGACGATGCTTCACGTCAGCTATGTGTTCTTTTACGCGGGTTTTAATTGATCTTAAATTAATTGGGTTTTAAAGATCGATCAATCAATTAATCAAGTTAACTATGACATCAGGACATCTGTCACCTCAGTCCTCCCGTGACCATGGGTGCTGTAAAGCACTCGAAACGTCGGGTTATAAATAGTAAAAAAGTAAAAATTAAACGCGATAAAATCCGTAAACTTAGTTTCATTTAAATGTGTAGTGTTCGCGTAAATATAAGAAATCATTACGCTAGTACATCATTTAAAATAATAAATCACATTATTCGAAAGGCGATTATATGTTTTTATTTTTAGCAAATAAAACATGGCTGCCGCCGCAAAGTTTGAACCTGTTTTAATTCCTTCGGTGCTGCTTAAGTTTAATCACAGATGCTTTTTTGTGAAGGACAAAATTATGTTGTTGATATTTTAGCGGCAGTTGGATTAATCTATGAGTGGTCATAGATTAATCCAATCACAACCGCGTGGTCTAACTTTCTTAACGTTATTATTTTATCACGCAGAGAAACTCCGAGCATTGCAGTAGTCACATAGTCACGCTTTTTTCTCATACAAGGGGTAGGCAGTGTCCACTCACCTAACCCACTTTTCACCCTCGGAACATTCTTACTCCCCATTGCGTTCCCACGAGCGGTATAGCATTGCATGGTGTTATTCTGCACGAATAAAGCTGTCCGTACAATACCTTAGTCGCCTCTTACGACACCTCGGTAGGAAAAAGGTACGTGCTATTCTATTCTGCCGGAAACCTATCGTAGATTTATAAAATTCTAAAATCAAGGATAATCTAGGAGAAAAGTCGACTTACTATTACAGCGCGAGGATAACTGCTTTCAGAGAGGTCATTGAGAAAATAATTATGTAAAGAACAGGAACACTAGTCGAGCTGTATTTAAAATACTTTCAAATACAATGAAAAGTTTCCAGTATCAAATTCTAGAAACTATATACTCGTATTGTTTTGGTACATGTCTATTTAAAAGTATTAGGTTTACAACCAAAAAAAAATTTGTACATTTTAATTATTAATTTTTCTAATCTTCATATTTTATTACCCTATACGGTCATAGCGTGTCTATGGCCGAATAGCGCGTCTATGCGTATATAAAGGGTAATAAAAGTCAGTACACTTTCAAGGTGAAATATCTAACTCAAACCACAAATACCAACGCCCAGGCTCTAAACAAACTTTTGTAGGCTATGACAAAGTTAGTTTCATTTAAACTTTTAGGTTCAAAAGCATAAGTTGTTACTTGCTTAAATTTTTTTAGAAACCTATTGTTATGGAAAATGAAACGGAATACAATTTAGTCGTAATGATAAACAACAAAAAAAGGAATGTAGTAACGTAGTCCATACTACTTAATATTATAAATGCATCCCGAGATGGCTTGCATCCCGAAAAATCAAATAGGCAACTCTTAAGACGCATACTAACTCGTAGATAACACGCAGACGAAGTTGCAGCTATCAGTTAGTATACAATAAATGTGAGATCCCCCAAAAAACTACTTATTACAATAATTGGTCTTCAAATGTTGTATGCATAAGATCACGACTGTTTCCCATAAGGGGTAGTCAGAGACTGGGCACTCACTGCAAAAACAGATGACTGCCACAATCCACGTTTCACCAAAACAATATAATGCACTTGGTGTGATAGGTGGTGAGGCCATCGCCACCATGCGCTGTTGGGTGCACAGTGCAATTTAATTCCTTATTCGCCTTTTACGAGATCCATTGGATGAGATGGAGTGGTAGTATTCTTTCATCGAGCCGCCACCACACGGCCTTCACATGTTGTACGCTGATAATACACCACAGCTCCATATCGGCCTCTCCCAAGAAGGTTGCCACAAACTTTATTCTCGGAATGTGCCATTACCATAATGAGCGCCTCTGAAACCCTTTTGCTACAATCTTTTCCATCAATATTTGTCCAGTTAACGAACAAACCACACAAGCTTTAACTAGTTTTAACACCAAAATTTAATGCACTGGTGGCAGGATTTCTATGCAGGCAGTATCCGTCTAGGTAGGTACCGCTGCCAGTTATTCTGCCATGAAGCAGTATTGTGCAATTGGCATATGAGACATAAGAACTGATGTCTCTGGGTGACGGGCGCAGTGTAGTGCCACACAAATATTCTATGTGACACGGCATTTGGTTTGTTACGGGCAGACGTTGCACTTACCACCAGGTGAACATTTTGCTCGTCTCGTCACCTTCTCCAATAAAAAAAATCCAAAATAATTTAACGAGAAATATTTTCTAAGATTGAACGATACGGCAGATGTATCTGCAAATACGTATCACTCATCATCATTTCAGCCCATCATAGTCCACAGTTGAACATCGATTGTCACAAAACACGGTCCTGAGCCACCTGCATGGTGTAGGGAGACCCCTCCGAGTACGAGTTTGCCAATCGAGAACCTTTATTTCCCAACGGTTATCGGTTCTACGAGCTATATGGCCGGCCCATTGCCACTTCAGCTTGCTGATCCTTAAGGGCTATGTCTGTTACTCTAGTTCTGCTGCGGATATCATTGTTACGGATTTTATCTCGCAGAAAAATTCCGAGCATAGCCCTTTTCCATAGCTTGATGAGCGATACAAAGAATAATACAAATGCAGCTGATTACGACGAATACGCGCGGCGTTCACAAATACTGTACTAATGAAGTTACTTACGATAAACCTAAAAATACTCAGGGCACTTAGTGTTTTCATTCAAACCGTTATTACCCGACTACACTATCATCTGCTATGTCTTAAATTGTTCAAAATAAACGACTAGCGAAACTGGAAAATTTTTGTGTCACAGTTTTATACATTTTGTTATGATATTTTATAGATCTACGAATAAAAATCAGAGAAGACTTTTAGCCAACCTAAATATAGGAACCTCTAGCGTGTCGGTCTGACTTCAGTATACAGTCGTATTTTTGGTTAGTAAAGTACGTATATAATATTTTCAAAAATGCGCAACGATGGAAGTGTCCAGATATTCATCATTATCATTTCAGCCTATCACTAGTCCACTGCTGAACATAGTTACCTCCCCCATAGTTTGTTGCCACAAAGTTTGTAGCTCTCCTTGAATAGTTCTCGTTGCGACTCCCGAGATCCCCAGGTTAAAGATTGCCTAAGCTTATTTTTGTAAAATAAATATTGTTTCCAATCCAGCTTGGATGCCTACAGTAAAACGCCTCAGAACAGAATACTGTGGAAATATGCAAAATATACTTATTTGGCTGTAGCGTCATCAGTCAGCTGTCTAATCCTTCTTGTAGCAAAAATGGCTGAACTTAGTTCCGTATCTATTTTTTAAATGAGTGCTCCCCACTGTAACTTGGAATTAATAGTGATCTCAAAACACACCGACTGTGTCATGAAAATCTTTCCAGGCTTGTAGAACGTGTGAGGCTAGTTTAACACTGGCAAGAGTCGTTGACCTACCTTTAATACAGCCGAATTGCTTGTCATTTAAAATGTTATGTTTACTAAAATGAACGACCTTTTGCTTTAGCATACATATTTCAAATATTTTACTTAAAGCTAGTAATACAGAAATAGGACTGTAATTAGTAGAAATTTCTTGGTTATCCTATTTAAAAACTGATACAACCTAATTAATGTTTCATCAGTTCAGGGAAGATTCGAATATCCACACAGAGATTAAAATCATTGGCGATATTGGGGCTATATCGATAATAATTATATCAATTGCCCAGATTGCGAGCCCCCAGAGATCTTCTGTTTTTTTTTATTTAGTTTCCTAAATGCTTTTACGATATCTTTAGGGCTGATGTGATAAAAACGAAACTTGGGAATATCAATATTTACATGTTCCCTTAGATATGACTGCAACTGCAGCACTTGACTGCAGTTGTTTCGAAGGTACGTTCGAAAAAGCTTTAAAAACTCAATTGCTACTTTGAGTTTATTTTTTACTATGTTGATATTTAATTCCAAAGCTTACTCTTATTTTTTAACTAAAATCCAGCCAGAATCTAAATTAATTATTTAAGTAAATGAATCATTTTAATTATATATCAATTTATAAAATTAAATCCAAAGCCACAAGAATACACTGCAAGACTTCAATACACTAGTAAGCTCGTTTTGTGTAAATCGGACCAAAATAAATAATTAAAAGCTGAAGAAAAGTAAATTGTTAAGTTTAAAAATTAGGCACTAAACAATTTACTTTTCTTTGGTACCCGCCATATCAAAAATCATACCTTGGAACATGAGTCTTGCTGATGCTCATTTAATAAACTGCAAAAGTAGTAGGTTCTGGGGTCAAATTCTCGGCGCAGGCAGTTTTCGTACAACTAATAAATTATTGGTTTTCAGCTATGGTTATATTGTTTCCAACTGCCCCGTGTTTATAACAACACATCTGCGTTTATCTAAAACGGGAGAGTAAAGACGAGTGTCTCTGTGCTAGCATTAATCATAGATTTATATTCCTAACATAGTACTACAGACCGGCCGCTGAGAAAATTCCTCCCTGACAGATCGTGTTTACGATAATAAAATACTTTGAAGTGGCAAAGAGTTGAAACATATTATTATCGTTTAATTGCCGTACAAATTACACGCTAAAAGTGGAGTTGCGTATACGGCCCGTTGCAATCTTGACCTACTAACGAATAATTTATTTAAAAATTATATAAATAAAAAAATTATGTATAGTGTAAACTTAAAATAAAATCAATAAAAGTTATAATTCTTCTATTCTTCGCACAGCATTTGTTATGGGCAGACGTTGCACTTACTACCAGGTAAACAAATCTAATACTAACAAGTAACAACATTTTAATAACACGAGAACAAATTATCATAATGTTGTAAGTATTATTAGTCTTATTTGCGAATGCCGATGATATCTTTCGTTTATTATCCGGAAAATTTTGCATGGTAGGTCAGAGCATCATTGTTGTAAAATATTTAATAATATCTATATGTTTGTTTCTTCTTTTTTTACAATTTTGAAGTTTTGGCACCATCCAAAATTCCAAATAGGTTCTGAAAAATCGACCGGTTGGCCTTACGTTTAAGAGTCATTGTCTTTTTCTTTTCTCTGTGACTTTTAAAATTTTTACCTCACTTTGATCTGTTTATTTTGTTTCTTTCATACTTCACAAATTATAGAAAAGAATGATAAAATATGTAATAATATGTATTAATAAATATTAACGCGTACCACTTTATTGTTTAATAATAAGTGTTAATAATTAATTAATTTAAGTTACTAGAATTAAACATTGCAATCATGGAAAATAAAAAAATCTCATTTGGATTTATGAAGACTAAAAAACAAGATAAGCCAGCGGTTATTGAAGAACAACGCGAATACATTGAAAGTGTCGAGGATAATTCTATCAAAATTGTTGGGTATGTTGGGTGTATGTTACATTTTAGTTCTTACCTGTAAATAATTGCTATAATTTTCCTTGATAAACATACCGTATTTAAACATCTGCTCGATACTACTTTGAAGTTAAGTTTATATTCGACACGTTTTATATTCATTTGCTTGTTGAATGTATTGTAAGTTTAAATTTTAGTATTTGAGAGAACTAAAGCATACTGAGGTTATGTTGAGACTCTTCGCTTCAGGTATCCACTGATTCCTGCTGGCAAAGTTATTACCTGTATGTTCGATAGATAATGTTACCTTCAATAGATAAAGACTTCATAAAATAAAATTCTAAATGAGAATATTGATAGAATTGGTCATTATCACTGTGAATCTAGTGGTAGTTTTGTGAGAGAAGCTACTGTCCCCCTTCACATGGTTGTCGTAAAAATTGACTAATGGAAATGTCGAAAAAAATGTCATGGCTTACCATACTGCCACCTATCAGAACGGAAAGTGAAACTGGATACTCAGAACAGCAGTCGTCTTCTGGTACCAATCTGTATGCCAATTGATTGGTGATTAATTCTCCCTTCTTTAGAGGCCTATGGCCAACATTCACATGATTCAAGTAGAACATCTTCCCATAACAAATGCTGTGTCACCCAGAACATTTCTGTGTGTCACCACATTGCACGAGTCACTCTGAGACATCAGTCTTCATCTTTTAGTGCCTTTTAGACCAAAACACTAGGTTCCTACCTACATGCCAAATAAGTGCTTGACATGGAGTTGCGGAAACCGGCCCGTTGCAATCTAGACCAAAACACAGTAATGTTTGCACACTACTGCTTCTAAAAATAACTGGCCCTGGGGTGGTACCTACCAAGATGGATTCCTGCATAGGAATCCTACCACCAGTAAGTGGTTGAGGCTGGTGATAAACCTCAGAATTTATTTTGTAATTGTAATAATTTTAACGAATTACTATAATTTTCAGAAAAGAAGTTACCAATAAAGTTGAGGCACTTATTATTCCTATGAAGCCCAATACTTTAATAACCGCTGCTAGACTAAAAGAAATAGCTGAAAAAGTAGAAAGTTCTCTCGATGAACCAAAACTAAATGAAGAACCTAAAAGTAATACAGAATTTCCAAAAAATTCAGTAAATGAAACACTTGAACAGATGGCTATAAGAGAACTGGTGCAAGAAGCAAAACAAGAGAAGACAACTGAAACAAAATCTTTGAAAATATTTGTACCATCAAATCCAGTAATAGATGGTCAAAAAGAGGTATTTTTTATTCATATTATTATTAATAGTCAACATTATTAAATGGTTCTGTAGACGCAGTGATTTATCAATTGGCTTTTACACCATGGGTTACAGATTCAATTGTCATGTTTAATAAATAGAAAAAAAGTGTATGATATATTTGTCTGGGTGTTTGTGTATGTGTAAATGTCTATCTGTTAACACCTCCACAATACAGGAGAAATTCAATGGGGCAATTTTCTAAAAATTAACCTATCCCTTCGTTATGGCATGTTTATTGACATTGGCTTTAGTTTTTTTTTTGATAAAAGTGATGGAACAAGGAAAACATTTACCTGACGGTAAGTGCAATGTCTGCCCATAACAAATGCTCTGTCACCCAGAACATTTCTGTGTGACACCTCACTGCGACCATCACCCTGAGACATCATTTCTTAAGTCTCATATGCCCAGTGATTATGCTAGGTCTCAGTGCCCTTCAAACCGAAACAGTAATGTTTGCACACTACTGCTTCACGGCAGAATAACTGGTGGTAGCTACCTAGACGGAGTCCTGAAACACTTAGTCTCATATTTACTGTTTTACTACCATTACCTTCAATTTCGAACAGGTGCAGTGTGGTGTGAAATTATTTTGTAAAAATTAGATGGTTACGCTATTTAAAAATAAGGGCTACCTTTAATATGTTACCCATTTGTTTATCCGGTAACCTAAAAAATTTGACTTACACTGGCAGAGGTGATTCTTTTTAAGGCTTAAGTAGATGAAGGCCTTTTAGGTAGATTACCCACTCGAACTGCTAATCTATTGATTTGGATAACCTTAATTAAAATTGTATTGTAAAATTTTGTGGTGCCGATATGGGGAATTGAACTCAGGTCATCAGGTCATAGAAAATTAAAGTAAGCGCCTATCCCCTGAGCTACCATGGCTCGAAATGATCCCAATATTAATACTGCAGTTGATTTATTATTCGTAATGATATTCTTACATAATTGCTCCAAAGACATAGTTACTGTGGTTTATAGAAATGTGATAATTAATATTCAAGTCATTTTCAACACTTTCTCAATTTATTAATGTAAGTGTTCATGGTGGTGGTAGGATTCCTATGCAGGAATCCGTCAAGGTAGGTACTACCCCAGGGCCAGTTATTCTGCCGTGAAGCAGTAGTGTGCAAACATTACTGTGTTTCGATTTGAAGGGCACTGTGAGCTAGCGTAATCACTGGGCATATGAGACTTAAGAACTGATGTCTCAGGGTGATAGGCACAGTGAGGTGTCACACTGAAATGTTCTGGGTGACACATCATTTGTTATGGGCAGACGTTGCACTTACCATCAGGTGAACATTTTGCACGTTTAATCACTTTATTATTTATCGACGGCTGCTCGTCGGAGGCTATGGCGATTAATGCCGGAGTTCCTCTAGGGTCTGTTCTGTCCGCAACTCTCTTTCTGCTGCACATAAACGACCTGCTCGAGCCCGGTATCTTTGGGTATGCAGATGACAGCACAGTTGTGGAGAGATATCTGGCGCGTGTTCAGGCCAGACAGGATCAAGTACAGTCTGCTCGGAAGGCCATGGTAGAGCGTATGAATCTTACATTGCAGGCAGTCTCCAACTGGGGCAATATCAATCTTGTGAGATTCAATGCCACCAAAACACAAGCGCGTCTGTTCTCCGCCAAAAAGAGCCCGTTCACCTTGACTCCTACATTTCAGAATGTATCTCTGGGATACACCGACCGCCTTCTGTTATTAGGAGTCGAGATCACGTCGAACCTTAGCTTTGGGCGGTTCATTTAGTCTAAGGCTAAAGCAGCTGCAAGGAAATTGGGAGTTCTTGCAAAAGTTCGGCGTTACTTTACTCCGGGGCAGCTTCTGACCCTATATAAAGCTCAGGTCCGGTCGGCTGTAGAGTACTGCTGCCACATATGGGCTGGAGCTCCTAAATATCAACTGGCAGCCTTGGACTCGGTGGAGAGACGGGCCAAGCGGCTAATCGGTGATCCTGACTTGGTTACTACCAATTTGTCCAGTCTCGAACACAGACGTCGGGTGGTCAGTCTCTCGGTGTTGTACCGGTTACATTTTGGAGAGTGTGCGAAGGAATTACACGAGTTAATTCCCCCTTCCCCTTTCCATCATCGGACATCAAGACGCACGGCGGGTTTCCATCCTTTTGTTGTGGATATACCCTGCATTCCGACGAAGCGTTTTGCTTCGTCGTTCATAATGCGTACAGCAAAGGACTGGAATAATTTGCCTGCATCAGTCTTTCCGTCCGATTACAATGTGGGTGTCTTCAAGAGAAGAGTGAATAGGCTTTTTCTAAGCTAGTGTGCCTACCAACTAAAACTACATCGCCACTTACCATCAGGTGGGGTTGTAGTTAAACGCTAGCTTATAATGTTTAAAAAAAATCCATTAAAAAAAAACTGATACTAACTGTTCTTCCCATACTCAATGAAACCTATGGGTGATAAGATTGGATTTAGAGTTTTAGAGTTTTTAGAGAGATACTCGTATATGAGACAGTCCTAATACAACCACAGTCATAAACTATTAGTTAATGGAATCATATTTTACTTTGCGGAAAGAAGTTAATTTGCTAAGATCTGCATGCAAAATTGAAAATGGTGTGTATTACCAAACTTTTGAAGAGCAATGCCCTCCTCCCCACAATAGTGTGCACAGGCAAAATACGAGTAATACCGCAATTCCCTCCACTCCACTGAATTCGAGAACACGAACACCTGTTTTTTTAATCATCATCATTAAATCTTGTATATTTTCATAAATTTATTTTATTAAATTTTTAGATTAATTTTTTTAATTAGTTAAATTTTTCTTTACATTTATCTTTTCACGGGAATATTATCGGGTGGGCGGGTGCTCTTCAAAAACTCCAATTTCAAAGCATTTGTAACTTTCTTTATTAATATTCTTGTTAATATCTAATTATAATGCTCATAATATTAATAATTTTAAGGCATTGAATTACGAGAGACGAGTGGTTGTTTAACTATTTCATTTTTGTTTTCAGTCATCTTTGGACGACTATGAAAGTGTACCAATACAAGAGTTTGGAATGGCAATGCTACGTGGAATGGGATGGACACCAGGAAAAGAGACGTAAGTGTGATAATGAATGATTTTTTTAAAAAAAATTTTTTATAGAACAAGGAACTTAGCTTGTTTAATTCGTTGTCTTGATTTGCATATGGTTTAAATTAGGGATGTTACGGAGGTGGTTGGAACAGAAGTCGGGAGTCGGAGTTTTAAAATTTGGTTTATCGGAATCGGGGGCGGAGGCAGAAGAAAGATTAAGGGCAGGTCTAATAAAATGTAACTGTACAAACATTATTCCGATTCTTTTATTTCCATTAAAAAATAAGATGTTAAAAACAAAATATTTAAAAAAATAAAACCGTAAAATGTGCTTAATTTAGTCAGGTCAAATTAAGAGTCTTTGAAAGTAGCAAATTGTACTTAATAAACAGAAGTTTAGCAGCTTTACTTCTGTCCAATCTACTCGTATTTCTCAACGGGTCATTAGGCCAGCGCCACTGAAGAGTTGTGCACTTGCTACTGAGCTGGTTATAAATATTGACGGGCAAATCAGTACAGGGATTTAAATAATGTATTTACTTTCCACCATAATAAGGGATCGATACTAATAGGAATTCGTTCTTCTTTATTGTACAATAAAAAAGACGAAATATCATCATTGAGTCTTTTAATAAAGTGAACTTGTCATATACGTGTATGTCGGCTGTGTTATTTGTGCATCAAACAACATACTTATCAATTTTGAATGCGCTTCGAGCTCCGATAAAATTCACGGAGTCGCAAGTGTAAAATCAATTGGCCTTAAAACTTAAACCTTTCCAAATCGAAGTCGAAGCTCCGTAACATCCCAGTCTAAATCATGTTGAGAGTACTGTCGTCACCTGAATTTAATGTAATGTCCAGTCTGCACTAACACAATAAAAACTTTTACTGGTGATAGGATTCCTATGCAAGAGTCCGTCTAGGTAGGTACCACCCCAGGGCCAGTTATTCTACCGTGAAGCAGTAGTGTGCAAACATTACTGTGTTTCGGTTTGAAGGGCACTGTGAGCTAGCGTAATCACTGGGCATATGAGACTTAAGAACCTATGTCTCAGGGTGATGGGCACAGTGTAGTGTCACACAGAAATTTTCTGGGTGGCACAGCATTTGTTATGGGCAGACGTTGCACTTACTATCAGGTGAACGTTTTGCTCATTTCATCACTTTATGCAATAAAAAAAATACTAATAAAACTGTTAGTATGTATTTAATTTATAACAAACATGGTCTTGTTTACCTAAAATAGACTATAGTTTTTATACCCTATACCAGACCAATGTCAGCACGGGAATGGGAGAAAACAAAATTGATTTTGAAAAAGGTTTTCCCTATTTCTTGAAAAGTATGTAACGCTCTTTGACAATCGCGCCCAAGCATAAGCCATACAGCCATCACATATACCACTAAATTTCCCACACCTAGCTCAAAAGTACATACTAAGGATTAGGTATTTTACGATTCGAAACTTGAGAATATGAAACATTTCTTTCACAAAATGGCATATCAAGTGCTTTTACTTTATAAAGAATCTGGTGACAGTAATTGGCTTGTGCACTTAATTACGATGACGGGCGTTGCTTTATAAACAAAACGAAGCGAAGCCAAGTTTAATAAACAAAACTACGTAAAGTCGAAATTAAACCTAAAAAGGCATGCTGGCGTTTGAAAGAATTTTGATAGCAAAATGTAAAATTTTGTCACTGAATTAAAAAAAAATTGCAAAAATTGATGTTCTACATTTTCGTAATGTTGTCCGGTGGTTTAATAATATTTACCGCCCAATAGTCGAAGACAGACTCCTAAAAAAAATGTACGAGGGTGGATTGAAAAGTACTCGGCCTAACACAGATCCATTCAATTCTAAAAATCAAATCTACCCACATTATTTAGTTCAGTTCAGACTAGTTCATTGTGTGAAGTTCGAAACGTGTGCGATAATTAGTTGTGATTTTATAAATTTATTAACAAAGTAATCGGTCATAATTTCCGCGAATGAAGCAAATCGAGCAGCGTGCCGTCATTAAGTACCTCCATAAGAAGGGGCTATCATCAAAAGCCATCCATGATGACATGGTCAGTACATTAGGCGATTGTGCTCTGTCATATTCATCCGTCAAAAAATGGATAGCAGAATTTAAGCGTGGTAGAGAGAGTGTGAAAGATGAACCCCGCTCTGGAAGGCCTTCGACGTCAACTACTGACGAAAATATTAAAAAAGTACTTGATTTAATAATGGGAGACCGCAGATTAAAAATTAGAGAGATAGCCGAGATTATAGACATCTCTTATGAACGAACTCAAAACATCATTGTCAACGAGTTGGGTTTCCACAAGGTGTCTGCGAGGTGGGTTCCGCGACTGCTTTCAGTTTAACAAAAAAGGACGCGATTGACTATTTCACGCGACTGTTTGGAGTTATTTGAAGCCGATGCAGATGATTTTTTGAATCGTTTTGTTACTATGGACGAAACATGGGTTCATTACTGTACACCGGAAACAAAACAACAATCAAAACAGTGGAGAAGACCTGGTTCACCACCCCCTAAAAAGGCTAAGTCGATTTTGTCGGCAAATAAGGTGATGGCTTCAGTATTCTGGGACTCGAAAGGTGTGATTATGATTGATTATCTTGAAAGGGGTCAGACTATAAACTCTGATTACTACTGCACCTTACTACGTCGTTTACGAGAGGAAATAAAAGAAAAACGTTGAGGAATGCTCAGAAGAAAAGTCCTGTTTCATCAAGATAACGCCCGTGTTCACACGTCAGTACAGTCAATGGCTGGAATTCACAACTGTGGCTTTGAACTGTTACCGCATCCGCCGTATTCACCCGATCTGGCACCATCAGACTTCTTTCTGTTCCCTAACCTAAAAAAGCACTTGGGAGGTCAAAGATTTTCGACAAACGACGAGGTCAAAGCAGCTGTAGACGCATATTTTGACTCTAAGGAAGAATCATTTTTTTTTAACAGTCTAAATGCTTGGAAGGGGAGGTGGCAAAAGTGTATTGAACTTGATGGTGATTATGAAGAAAAATAAAAATATAACTGATTTAGTATGTGTTTATTTTCTTGGTTAGGCCGAGTACTTTTCAATCCACCCTCGTACCTTCTTAAACGAATTCCAGCATACGAGGCCCTCTGATCTTTTGTCATAAGCATTTCAAGGCAGAGGAATTGGTGTCTCTTTTGGCGCTAATAATACCTTGTTGTTTATAGTAATCGGTCAGGAGGACATTATCGTTATCAAAATAACACCTTTTATTGAGACTAGTATTCCAATAAAGATTTATTTTTATTTGTCCAAAAAAAAACTATTGCGGCATACTTGTCAGATTGTCTGACTGTTGCACTGCGGCTCCAGGATTCGAATGCCGGAGACAACTTTTCTGCAAGAACAAACTGTTGGTAGTAGTCCCTGATGTCTTAGTAGTAGTTTCTGTCACTTCACCCAAGCAGGAATCTGTCTAGGTAGGTACCACCCAAGGGCCAGTTATTTTGCCGTGAAGCAGTAGTGTGCAAACATTACTGTGTTTCGGTTTGAAGAATTCTATGAGCTAGCGTAATCACCCCAGTGATGAGACTTAAGAACTTATGTCTCAGGGTGATGGACACAGTGTGGTGTCACACATAATTTTTTCTGGTTGATACAGCATTTGTTATGGGCAGACGTTGCACTTACCATCAGGTGAACGTTTTGCTCGTTTCAGCACTTTATCCAATAAAAATAAGTAAAAAAAATAAGCGTTACTTAGGACTTTTATAGGTCAGGACGAGTGAGTGCCTCTGTGTTGCCGCCGACATTGTGGTACTATAATTTTTACTGGGCAGTTGATTGCTCCCGACAATATTCGGAAGATGTTGCCATGGTCGAAAATCAGCCAGACGACATTTGTCCAATCTTTTTTCGAACATGGATTACTACCCTTCTTGATGTGCGACTTTTATATCTCCGTCTCTAGAGGTGTAAGCCCGCGATTGCTTCAAGACTGATTTCAGATGACAAAAGATTATGCACAATATATTTTTACAAATATGGTTATTTTCCTTACAGTTCAACATACAAGCTGCCTAATTTACGTCCCAAAGGTTTAGGTTTGGGAGCAGACAAAGTGATTGCTGAAAATCAAAAGAATAATACATCAAAGGATAATGAGAAAGATTTAGCCATTGTAAAAAATGCTTTTGTGAAAATTACAACGGGGAAATTCAGTGGTTGTTATGGCAAGGTAAGAAATACATAACAATTTTATTTTTGATGTGAAACATCTAATTTGCGCGCGATGGTAGTAAGGCATGTCATCAAGCCTTCCCCTGTTACGCAATATAATGCTATATGCACTATGAAGTGTGATGAACAATGTGTTACGCACTATGATGCGTCAGGCACTGTGATGTGTTACGCACTATGATGAGCTACGCACTATGATGTCATACGCACTATGATGCGATATGCACTATGATGGGCTACGCACTATGATGCTGTAGCGACATCTATGTCGCCACATGAGAAGCTCAAGAAATATTCGCATACGTCCATAATCGCGCTATGAAAGTTTTCTGAGATGCGAACTATATATACAACATCTAAATATTACTAGTTGGAGGAGACGTCCTCCTCAGATCAGACCACTCGATCTGGCGGGTAGCTACCCTTTTCCTTGGCAATATTATCCGCCAAAATGGTGACCCCTGTATGAACATCACGCAGAACAGCTTCTCCGAACAAACAGCAATAACGTCATCGGCAGCCATCGCAGTCACAGCACCAGACTACTGTCGGCACAACGCGTGCTTCCTAGTCTCTCAGCAACTGAGGATCATCAAGGGTGGGGGCCCCCTTCTCCTCAGGCTGACTCCTGCGGCATCAACACTTGTCTCCATACGTCTCGACGCACTGAAGACCTGGACACAGGTTCACCGCAACGCCAGACTGCACCTCATCGCCTGACGCCTCAATTTCTCCGCGCTAACTACGACTTCCAGTCTCAGCGGCTTCTCATGTGGCGACATCTATGTCGCCACATGAGAAGCTCAAGAAATATTCGCATACGTCCATAATCGCGCTATGAAAGTTTTCTGAGATGCGAACTATATATACAACATCTAAATATTACTAGTTGGAGGAGACGTCCTCCCCAGATCAGACCACTCGATCTGGCGGGTAGCTACCCTTTTCCTTGGCAATATTATCCGCCAAAATGCCATACACACTATGATGCGATACGCACTATGTTGTGTTGCGCACTATGATGTGTTACACACTATAATGTGTTACGCACTATGATGCGATACCCACTATGTGACACGCACTATGGCTCATCTGCCGGACATCCAGTGACGTCGTTTTAATGTATATTTGTTTTTAAAGTGAGTGTGTTCGGTAATTTGCTCCAATGCTTTAATGATCTGCCACAATCTGGGGGCCGGTCGTACCTTGTAGTAACACTACGACGCGCCCTTCTCTGTTTACGGATTATCTATAAAAGGAGATGTATGAAAATCGCGCTGAAAAGTGGGTAAATACCGTACATATAGAATACCGTATTGTATCGTCATGCGGAATTTACTTTAAAGATAGAAGCAAGATAGTACCATATACCACACGACGCGTGGCCTAGTGGTCAGAGTACCTGACTTCTAAGCCGCGGGTCCTGGGTTCGAATCCCATCCGGAGCCAACATTTGTGCTAAAACATAAATTGTTGGTTTTCGGGTCTGGTTGTGTTGTGATTGTCGCCGTGTTTCTGACACTGCATCCTAGCCCACCTCCGATCTTATCGCATCAGCGTTACATCGGGTGCGGGTAGGTTGGGACGAGTGAGTGCCTCTGTGTTTGCGCGTACACTTGTGGCACTATAATATCTCCTGAGCAGTTGATGGCTCTCGACAGCAGTCGGAAGTTGCCGCCGTGGTAGAAATCTGATAGGAGAAGATCATATACAAACGAGTGTCTTCTAACGTGTTGAATAAGTTATAGGAGACGCAAATGTTTTACTGACTTTTGGGAAGCTGGCGAGTAAGACCGCGAGTAGTTTTGTTGTAGTTTTTCGGCATACATTTGTGATTCTTCTTCTTCTTAGCTATTAACCCGACTATAGCCAGAGTCAGCTTTCCTGCATAATCTGTTCCATTTTGCCCGTCTTGAGCATCCTCCTCAGTCATTTTGTTGGAAGTCATTAGGCCTACCACGCGGCCGCTAACCCGGAACTTTCAAGGCTTTCCTGCAGCTTATCAGAAATGTCACGTACACCAAGGCTGCCGCGGATGTAGGTGTTACGTATTCTATCGCAACGACTTGAACCACACATCCAACGGAGCATCTTCATTTCGGACAGGCCACGTCTAACTTCCATATAGAAGTACGGGTCGAATGACGGTCTTATATATCTGGTCTTTCAGTCTCAAAGGTACATGCTGGTCGCAGGTAATATAATATACGGTTAAATTTTTCTTGAATCCCAGTTAATCAGTAGTGACGAAAAATTCTACATAACTTACAATCCACAATAGACTGAGCGTGGCAGAAGAAGACAGAAGTGACAAATAAGCATAATAATCTGTCTGTTGGTAAGTGGTACATGACACCGCTATCCACAATTAGGAATCAAGATTTAGGTTTGTTTTATCCGTGATAATAATAGGGAATGCCTTTTTGGTAGTTATTTGGTTCTAGTCACTCTGTATGTAAAACCAGAATATTTTTACATTCAGAATATTCTTTGACGGTGTGGTGGTGAATAACCGCGGTTTATTTATTCAAATGTTCCAGTAAGATGCTGCTGCTCATCTCCTGGTTTTCATTTTCCCTCTGTCGACTTTTACGACACCCACGGGACGAGATGGGGTGGTAGTTATCTGAAGCCACCACCACACGGCAATATAATCGCAATATAGTGTGCATATATAATCTCCACCATTTATTTACAGGTCGTGAGTCTTGACGAGGACAACGGTCGTGTTATGGTCAACATTCCTCTTAAGAAAGAAACTATTAGTTTAAGTGAATTTATGATGCAGCCAGTCGCCAAATCGGAATTCGATAAACAATCGAAAGTAATAAGTGAGTAAAAAAAATTAAAAACAACTTGTCTAATAACATTTTATTTCTTAGTATGTGGTATAACTTCACTCCACTTATTGCTAAGTGGTTACTGTCGTACATAGGAAAGCTATATCATGCGTTGATGTAGAATTGAAAAATCTATATTTTGAACCCTGAGACATCTTATAGAATGATTTGTTGCCATTTGGTCTTTTGTATAGGAGATATCAGTTCTTCAATCTCATATACCCAGCATTTACAACAGCTCAGTGCCCTTCACACTGAAACACAGTTATGTTTGCACACTACTGCTTCACGGCAGAATAACTGTCCATGCGTTGACCCTATCTAGATGAATTCCTGCATAGGCTGAGACCATAACTATCTGCGATCGATCAACTTTGAAAGTTTTTCATAGACTGTAGATAAAAATTCAGTCGTGAAACTTTCAAACACCACGTGGGATGGGTCTAAAAACATGTTTTTATTGTATAAATTCACTCACTAAAAGTATAACATGCGATAGAATGCGAATCACATAGTTTGTGATCGCATTTTTCTTTTATCTTTCTCTATTAACTTAAATTCAACTGTTTTTTTAGATGCAAACACCTATGAAGCTTATAAAAAAAATGAAAAGTCTGCTCAAAAGGCATCTGACCACACTTCAACAAAAGAAAGTGAAAGTTCCTCTAGTCATAGATCGACGTATGTTGACAGCAAAAACAGAAAGGAAAGAAGACATGAGAGTTGTCAATCACAAATAGAGAAAGAAAAATACTCAAACGGAAGAAATAAGGATAAAAATCACAGACAAAAGCATGATTCGTCTGGTACGGAAGAGGATTCTTCACGGCCTAAAAGAAAGGAGAAGAAAAGATATAGTAGTAATGAGTCACTTAGTCCGTCCGATGAAGACCGACGAAGACGGAAAAAAGAGTACGAAAAGCATAGCAGTAGTGATTCAGAAAAGTCTTATCGCAAAACAAAAGAACCGAAACGTAAAAGTAGTACTAACAAAGAGAAAAGAGATATTGATAAGAAAAGAAAAGGCAAAAAGAAAAAGAGAGACAGAGATCGCTCACCTAGTTATCGTAAATATAGAAAATAAGTTAAGATTTTTGATATTATTGTATTAAATTTTTTGATCTAATTTCGTGTTTTTTTTTACTTTCTCTTCCTTCGCTTCTGAATAACTGTACGAGTATACTAATCAAGGTCAAGTTTTTTGTTGTCATATTCAACAAACAGTTTGTTTTCAGATATTGCTATGAAAACACTTAAGTATTTGGGGAAGTCCTTGCTTTATTATAAATATTTTTTTATGAATTACTGACTCTCGCATTACTTGTAAAAATTGATAAATTCTCTTTATAACGGTAGTATAAAAAGCAGTGCCTATAATCCCAACAACTTGCTGAGTTTTTTTTTAAAGACGAGGGGGCAAATAGAAACGGCTCCCGTGATGGTAAAGTGTTCACCGCCGCCCATAATCATAATACCAGAGGAATTCCGGGTGCGTTGCAAGTGTTTGAAAAAATCTGGCAACGCGCCCGTAAAGGTCCGGAAAAACCGGCGGCGGCAGCAGATTCCACAAAGTGGTCTTGCGTACCAGAAAATAACTGACGAAGCGCACAGTGGTGGAATGCGAATCATCCAGGCGATGAGGATGAATTTTCAGTTAAGCCGCAATGTGCAATGGTAAAACTTAGCCGCTAAAATTAATCCGAATAACTTATCATCGGTGGTGGTTGGTGGTTTATTATCGGCCCCCGGATAGGTTTGCAACTACGAGTAAGTAAGCATTCCAGTAACGGTGGTTTATGCATATGTAGTCAATTTAATTTTGCACAATATTTTCTGGTGCGTGAGTTCCGGATTGCCAGGTGTAGAAGCATCTTTTGGGTAGGTTAAACCAGATATTCACGGATCGTACGAGGATACCGCACGGTATCTTTTGAGGCGGCGACCGTCTTGGCTCGCTTTCCGCCTCTGGACATACTGGCGGACATGGATGCGAGGGTGTATCACCGGATCCGCACCCTCCGCCAGAGCGGTGGCAGCGAGCCAGATGAGGCGCTCGAGTCCATCAAACGGCAGGAACGACAGAGCGCATTGGCGACGTGGCGTGCTCGGCTCCACGAGGAGCAATATGCACGCAAACGCGTCGTCAGTGCCGTCCTGCCGGTCTTCGAGACCTGGATGCAGCGACGAGGAGGAAGACTCACCTACAGACTGACACAGATAATTACCGGGCACGACTGCTTCGGTGATTATCTGTGTAAGATTGGACGCGAGGCGACAGCGAACTGCTTTCACTGCGGTGGAAGGGACCAGGACTCCGCATCCCACACCCTTTCGGTGTGCCCAGCATGGGAGTCGGAGCGGAGTATACTGGTCAGCCAAATCGGACGGAACCTCTCCCTGCCAGCAGTAGTGTCGGCTATGCTGAGCGGGGACACGGCTTGGAGGGCCGTAGCCAATTTCTGCGAGACCGTGATGGTCCAGAAGGAGGCTGCCGAGAGGGATCGAGAGAGGACCGATCCCTCTCGGAGACGACGCCGCCGAGGCATCAGCGGGCCTCGTCACGGCCCTCCTTTCAGAAACGGTGATCCCCTACCAGAAACGGGCCTTCGGGGCCGCGGGCAATCGGGGCAGGGAACCTGAACGCCCAGTAAAGCGACCCCGGGGAGGACGATGACTCGATGTGGTCTCGAGTCATCGTGATAGCACCGAGAGAGTGCTGGGGGCAGCGAGTACTGTCCCCGGATCGGGCTATATATATAGCGATGCGTTAGAGGGGCCACGGTTGCGTTCCGAACGGAGATCCCGTGACCCCTCTTAAGCGCTGATGGAGGCCACCGTGGGGTTTTAGTCGGTATGAGTCCGACATAACCCGGCTGCCCCCCTGGCCAGTCGGGTATCCATGCAGGATTTCCCCACGTACAAAAAAAAAAAGGTATTCATGATAGTCAAGTCATGTCTGGTGCAGAAATCAATTACTATATCACCTCGGTCGTTCTTTGCCCCAAGACGAAATGGTCCAACTATAGTGCTAATTCTTTTAAAGAATTATTCACACACCGCGTCTGAGCTATTTGAGATGAGGCATACACTTGAACTATATTCTGTAAAGGTTTTGTATTGAATTGAATAACTTTATCGGTAATTAACCTGAAACTTTTAGTTTCTTTATATAGCATAATTCCTAAGATATTTTCATGGTTTTGTCCTCCTGAGAAGTAGAAATGAGTTCTGTTCTGAGTCACCGCAGTCTGTCCATCTTGCTCCACTAATTCCCAAATTGCCCCAGTTACGTCGTTTAATTTCCTTTATTGCATTTTCTAATATTCCACCCGGATGTAGCGTACGTACATTCCAGGTGGAAACCGTTAACTTGGCATGGTCGTCGTTATTATATATCACACGCCAGGAATTATCGTCCCTATTGGCCGGACTCTGAGATTGAATCTGTGTAATCTGTGATTCTTCTAAGTACTTTTTGCCATACCGATTAACGAGAGATGTAATGTCTACTACATTTCCCGCCTTCTATTGCGCATCACATCCCCAAAGAACCAAATACTCGTAGGAATCCTACCAACAGTAAATCTAATGTGTTATAGAGAGTTTTTCAAATAGTATTATTACGAGTATATCGTGGTCATGCATAGTAGATATTTAGAGGTATCAGAACACAAAAATATGTTCGCACGAATGTATTTTTTTTTATTGGGAAGAGTGAAGAAATTAGCAAAACGTTCACCTGACGTAAAGTGCAAAGTCTGCCCCATAACAAATGCTATGTCACCCAGAACATTTCTGTGTCACTCAACACTGCGTCCGTCACCCTGAGACATCAGTTCTTAAGTCTCATTTGACGCTAGCTCACAGTGCCCTTCAAACCGAAACACAGTAATGTTTGCACACTACTGATTCACGGCCGAATAACTGGCCCTGGGGTGGTACCTATCTAGACGGATTCCTGCATAGGAATCCTACCACCAGTAACATATGCTGTTGACTACGAGCTTCATCACCAGTATTGTTGATTTACTCTTTAAGTTAAGAAAAAAAGTAGTTCATGGCCAACATTCACACAGTACACTGCAGAAGTAATAAAAAAAATATTTTCATTAACGAGACATTAACGATCGCAAACTTACAGCTGCCCGCCACTGGCGTAATTTAAGGTCTTGTATATTTATGGTGGTTGTATGTTTTTACATGCGAAGGTCGCGAGATTTAATGGCATTTACCCTAATCGATTTTATTAACCTACGGAGCGGAATATAATTAGCAATGGAGCATATTAAGGACCAACGCGAAGATCTGCGGCGCTATTACGTATCCAAAGTGAAGATCACTTATAAAAGTGTTGAACGAATTTCCGTCAACTAATTGTTTTCATACTGGTTATGGTTAATGAAAATGACGATTATTTTTCATATGACGTTTTTTTTTGTTAATCATAACCAGTATGCAGACTCTTATTTAGCAGATATTCGTTCAACACCTTTATAAGTGATCATCACTTTGGATACGCAATAACCCTGCTGATAAGATGAGATGAGACTGAAAGAATTTTTACTGGGAAAGTGGAAGATTATCGAAGTCCGAAGGCAAGAAGACTGGGTTCGGCAACTTATTCTCTTACCCGCGCGAGGACCGTCTGTTCCATTAGGGTGTCAGATTTATCATTCACAGATTTAACTGTATAAAATTCGCAAAATTGTTTCCAAAGGTCACTCGACTATTTCACAAATCGTTATTAGTTCACAATAGTATGAACTAAGGCACTCTAGATATGATTATTTTAAGTACCAAAATTATAAGGAAGAAACAAAAAAACCTAAGTACTTCTAATTTCCCTGTAAGTAATTTCACAAAATGGATTTAGTGTTAAATCACGTTTGCAAGATATTTTATTGAAAATGCTTAGGAGTGGCCAAGAAAAATATTGCTTCGTCGGTTGACCTATTTTAGTAAAATAACAATAACAATAAGCTTACAGCTTATTACTTTGACCCCGAAAGAATGTAGCCATTATACCTGTCTCTGATATCACGGATATCCCTTATTAATTTTTTCTTGGAAAAAAAAGAGCCACAGTATCGTGGGTGCGTTTACGTACAGATATAAATTTCACATGCACAACCCAAGCAGACCCGAAAACTAATAATTTATGTTTTTGCACAACCCAACCAGATCCGAAAACTAATAATTTATGTTTTTGCACAATTGTTGACTTCGGCTGGGATTCGAACCCAGGACCCGCAGCGTAGAAGTCAGATACTCTAACCACTAATCCATGTGATTATGTGAAATATCTAAAGGCTGTAAATATTCTTAATAAAACTGTAATGAATTTCTTGACAATTAAATAAAAATCTGCCATTTGAGTATAAGGGAGCATCGTCTCGAGCTCAATCGTAAGGCCAAATTAGTCACAGCAACATTTAAGCAGGATATACGAGTACTGCGTATAACGAATCGTAAGCATTTGATTAAAGACAAAGTCTTTCCTTTCTTTTATTCCTTGGAACGTGTAATCAATATTTTAACAGTACAACCACGACCCAAAAATCACAAATTGCAATTGCAAACATACAACAAAAATATTGATTTAAGATACCAGGTTTTCTTAAAATTTAAAATCTCTGAGGACTATACCAAACATATGCAAGACCTGGCATATCGTAATCTCTAAAGGATCAGTTGTAGGTGGGAAAAGCCGTAAATGCCGAAATTGGCCTCATGTAACATAAAAGCAACTTAAACGTTTATGTGGGTCTGGGTCGTAGCGAGTGGAAAGAAGTGGTCTCTGCCTACCCCTATGGGAAACAGGCGTGACTCTATGTAAACGTTTATGACACTGGGTAACTTATTACATTACATTTCTCTCTGGCACCACACTGTGCTCGTCATCCTGAGACAAGAGTTTTTAAGTTATATACTATGTCCAGTGCCCTTAAAACCGAAATACAGTAATGTTTGCATGCCATTGCCTGAAGACAGATTAACTGGTATTGACTTACCTAGACGAATTCCTGCATAAGAATCTTATCACCAAGAGGGTTAACATAAATTTTTACTGAAGAAGATAGCGATACAAATAAAATTGTAGATCGTGTTTTACGTTAAGTATTCGTCAAGTGAACCCACAAAAAACAGCAAAGAAAATACATAGCAATTTTGGGAAGGGTAATGTGTGTGTGTGTGTTTTTTTTATAAAGCTTATGAATTTAAATATTAGTATTGTATTATTCCTTTAATACATTTATATAACATAACAACATAACTTCTTAGTCTTTGTAAAATTTTGAGATGCATTTAAAGTTTAAAAGCTATTGACTTCATTATGAAGTTCACCGACTATGACGGTCAGGTAGTTTGAAGTGGGATCTCAAAGATCTCGATCACGTCGGTACAAGGGTACATTTTTGAAATTAACAGTATCATAACTCTTCGTAATAACAAAATAAAAAAATATTACTTATTCTGAAGTTTAAAAAAGTTACTTATTTTTTTATTGATATAGTTTTCATAAAATAATAGGTTATCGCTTACTGTCTTTACAAAATTCAACAAATAAAAACACTCACAAGTACTTTAAAATTTAAAAATAAATATAGCAGAAACTAAAAATGGCAATAAAATTTGTTACGATAGTGACGTTTTTGCACAAAACTGGAAGTGCATGACATTTCTTATCGCTTTAACTTCTCCATAGTACTACGTATAACAACATAAACTTGATAATTATACGTACAGTATTCAGTGATTAGTCAATTTTTACCATCTGTCAAGTGTAACATCCCTCTACAAGATGTCTCTCTTACATAGGGCAAAGAAAAATATCAGTAAAAACCCGCGTAAAAGAACGTATAGCTGATGTGAAGCATCGTCGCTCCAGGAAGTCTGCAGTCTGTGACCATATTCTGAATCATCCCATACCATTACAAAATCATAACATCAGATTTGATAAACCACAAATCGTCGCAAAAGAACACCGATTCCTACCAAGAGTGATTCGCGAAGCTATTGAAATTACAGTACATCCTAATTTAAATAAAGAAAATGGTTGGGTACTACCACCAGCTTGCGATCCTATAATTAATAAAATTAAATCAAAAACCAAGCAGACCACTGCAAGACTGCAAGATACAGTTAGCTCTTTCTGCGTAGATCTGAACAAAAAATAAAAATAATAGCTGTAGGTACTCCGGTTAACTATGACATCAGGACAACTGTCACTTCAGTTCTCCCGTGACCATTGGTGCTGTAAAGCGCTCATCAATAATATTATTTTCATGCTTCTTCTGCCAGACCCAACGTTGACTACCTTACATAAGTGTGGAGACCAGTGGAGTACTGGTCTATATACAGCCAGTCGTGCCCTTTAAGATACGTTCTGGCTACATATAAAGTTTGCAGGGCCCCATATACTTGACTTCCTGCCAACACTCTTCGCTAAATATCACTGTCGTACTTACCGTCTCTCGTAAATTTTGAACTAAATTATACAAACTCTTTCACTTCTTCCACTCTTTCTCCTTCAATCAGAACTCTGTAATCAGTCATACTTTCTTTTCTATCAAAGACCTTAAGGTCTTAGATAAGACTGAAAGAATGAAAATTTATATAGATATATACATTTTCATACCATGCCTCGGTAGTTTTTGCAATCTTGCTGCGACCCTTTTCCTTTGTAAAGCGGCACGATGACGGCCTTGCACCAGTCGGTACGTAGCCGCTCCTCTAGCAAAGGTTAAAAAGGCGGTACAACTCACTACCTACCACGCCCTGTCCAGCTTTCAGCATCTCTACCGTAATTCTGTCATACCCTGCAGACTTGCCTTAAAAAAAGTTCTGCTATACATACATAACTTTCATTGCCCTAATGGGATCTTTATTTATTGGATAACGTGATAAAACGAGCGAAACGTTCACCTGATGGTATGTGCAACGTCTGCCTATAACAAATGCTGTGTTCCATAGAAAATTTCTCTGCGACACTACACTGTGCCCATCACTCTGAAACATAAGTTTTTAAGTCTCATATGCCCAGTGTTTACGTTAGCTCTCAGTGCCATTCAAGCCGAATAATGTTACACAGTAACGTTAGCACACTACTGTTTCACGGCAGAATAACTGGCCCTGGGGTGGTACCTACCTATCCATATCCCCTTTCTCAAATCAGTTTTCGAAATATTCTTCCATCTCTTTAGGATGCATACCTCTCCTCTCACAATACTTCCATCCTGGTTTCTGATTTTGTCCAATTGCGAGGTTGTGTTTTTATCAGACTTCCAGAAAAACTTTATGTTGCATTAAAAGTCATCAGATAATCTCTTATAAAATTCATCTCTATCATTCTTTTCCTTCCCTCGACCTCTTTTGCCACTATTTTGCCACCTTTAAAACTATAATATTCATTCCTTGCCTTGCTTTCATCCTCATTTGTTGCTTTTTGTATTCTCTGATTGAGATTTTGATTGCTTAAGAGAATCTACCACTCCATCTCATCCCGTGGGTGTCGTAAAAAAATAGGGAAAATTAAAACAAGGAGATGGGCAGCAGCATCTTCCTGGAACAACTGAATAAACTGCGGTTGCCAACCCGCCTGCCAAGCGTGGCAACTATGGCAAAATTCCCTCCTAAATGAGAGCTACAAACTTTTGTGACAATCTTTGGCCTCTATGTAAATGATGATGATGAGTCTTAGAACACCCACGAGATAAGACGAGGAGGCAGATTTTATTACGCCGCCACCACCCGGCAAATAGGTCTAAAGTGACTAAATAGGTCTCAAATTAAATTGTTTTAAATTGTGTGTGTGAATTTTTTTTATTGAAGAAATTGACTAAAATAATTTGCCACATGAGCGTTGAACGGAAGATGGCACCTCACTAACCTTACCACTCGGTAAACTTCGGTTCTCAGCATCAGCTCCGATTCCTTAAGGCCGTAGCATTAAGTTTTATAGCTGTTCTATGCTTTCTCAATATACAAATGTTATGCAAAAATTATCTTTTGTAAATATTATATAGCAGAGAAGTTTTTTTTTGGTAGTTAGTTAATTTACACAAATCCATAAGCACAACACATCCATAACACAAATAGCTAATTTACACCATCAAGGTGGTGACGATGACATTTCGCGCTATGCCGCAATGTGCGATGGTGAAAATCAGCGGCTGGAATTAATCCGAACAATTCTTCGGAACACTCCCCATGGTAGATCTTATAAAAAATGATAGATCTGATAGAACATGGTCGTCGACGATTCGAGCCGCTCTCCGTTGAATGCGGTCAAATGGAAGTAGCTGACACTGGGGCGCCCCCGCCCAGAGATGAGAACAGTACTCCATGTGCGGCCGAACCTGCGCCTTATAAAGTTGCAAGCGTTGGGCCGGCATGAAGTACTGTCGCGCTCTACTGAGGACGCCAAGCTTTTTGGAAGCCAATTTGGCCTTCCCTTCCAGGTGACCGCGAAACTGAACGTCACTCGATATGTCGACGCCAAGAATACCGATACTGGCTGCGGCAACGAGGGGAGTGCTCTCAAAATTAGGTGATACGACGAAGGGTTTCTTTTTAGCGGTAAACGCGCAAACCTGTGTCTTCTTGGGGTTGAACTGGACTAGATTTAGTCGGCCCCAATTCGAGATTTTGTCTAACAAAAACTCGACTTCCGACACAAGTTTGTTCCGGTACTCGTCAACGTGTTCCCGAGAAATATTAGCACGGCCGGTGTATACGGCATCACCAGTGCTGTCATCTGCATAGCAATGAATGTTACTAATTTGCAACATATCATTGATATGCAGAAGAAACAGGGTTGGTGATAGCACACAGCCTTGTGGGACACCAGCATTCACAGACTTAGAGTCCGAGCATGCACCGTCAACTACGACCTTGATGCTCCGGTCTGTGAGAAAACTGGTGACCCAATTACAAAATTTCTCGGGAAGCCCGTAAGAAGGCAGCTTCGAAAGAAGCGCTTTGTGCCAGACCCGATCAAAGGCCTTCGCTATGTCCAAGCTAACTGCCAGGGCCTCCCCCTTACTCTCGACTGCCTCCGCCCATCGATGAGTGAGGTACACTAGAAGATCACCAGCCGAGCGACCCCGACGGAAACCGTACTGGCGGTCGCTAATCAGCTGGTGCTCCTCTAAGTACCTCAAGAGCTGGCAGTTCATAATGGACTCCATAATTTTGGAGAGCAAGGAGGTGATGGCAATCGGCCTGTAGTTGGACGGATCTGAGCGGTCGCCTTTTTTAGGGATCGGGTGCACCAAAGCTGTCTTCCATGACTTCGGGACGACGCCTACAGAGTAGGAGTACCGGAAAAGACGCGTTAAAACCGGTGCCAACTCTGGAGCACACATCCTCAGCACAATAGGTGGGATGCCATCAGGCCCACTCGACTTGTTGATATCTAGGGAGAGTAGTGCTTTGCGCACTGAGCTTTGCCAGAACCTGATGTCGGGCATAGAGCACCCACACCGCGCGATGGTCGGCGGTGAGCTCCCCCTGTCGTCAAGAGTCGAGTTGGACGCAAAAAGAGAGCCCAGAAGATCGGCTTTCTCCTTTGCGTCATGGGCCGGTGAATCGTCCTCCCTGTGCAGAGATGGTAGTGATGGCTGACAAAAATTCCCTTGGACAGCCTTGGCGAGAGACCAGAACGCACGGGTTCCCGAAGGAAGGCGACCTAGTCTCTCGCCAATTCTGCCAATGTGCTCCGACTTTGCTTTAGCAATTACTCTTTTGAAGGACCTGGAAGCAGAGTTGTACTTCTTTTTAAAGTCGCTGGTTTTTAAATCCCGAGACGCCGATGCATAAGCCCAGGCCCGGTAACACTGCTGCTTTTGGCGAGATGCCATTCTGCAGGTGCCACCAAACCAAGGTTGGGACCTACCGCCGACGGGTACCACAGAGGATGGAACGAAGAGTTCCATTCCCTGAAGCACCACATCGGCGACAGACCCGGCAACGACGTCGGGATCATCCAGCGAGAAGCAAACCCGCCCCCATGGGTAGGATGATATATAAAATTATATAATTTTCGCTGAGTCGTGAATTCTGAAGCAAATATTTGTATAACACAAAAATATTTACTGTAACAGTCACCGTGTCGCTGATACTTCACCTTCTTATACACAAATAACATAATGAAAATTGTACTTTTTACAAATGCGTTTAATTAAGATCCTTGTAAATTTTACAATGTAGCATTATATATTGTATATGATAAGATGTGTGTCAAGATCGCAGCAAGTGGAAAGATGTGGTCTCCGACTACCCCAATGGGAAAGAGGCGTGACTCTATGTGTGCATGTTTAAAAGATATATTAAGCATTTAGAAAATTGTAGATCGCGATTAACATCTAACGTTCTGGAAATAATCAACTTAGTAAATCCATGACAAATGCCCATTAGTTGTAGCGAAATACGAAAAGAAAGGAGCGTACTCTTATCACAGAAATGTTTAATAGTAACTATAAAGTTGCGATGTACACAGCTAACCTATTGCTAATTTATTAACCTAATTCGGAAATACTTTTCTTCCTACGAGAAGATCATTGGACATTTTGAGAATTTAATTTCACAAGTTTATGAGTATTGTTTTTTCTTACAGAAGAGGGGACAAATGAGCAGGCGGCTCATTGATGGTAAGTGATCACCGCCGCCGATGTACATCCGCAATACCAGAGGAATTTCGGCTGCATTGCCGGCTCATGAGAAAGGAGTAGGCTCTTTTCTTGTACGTCCCTAAGTCGTCGTTCTGGAAAAACCGCTGGTGGCAACAGATTTCACAAAGTGGTTTTGCGTGGCAGAAAATTATTTGTTACTAATGTTAATAGTTACATAACTGATGTGATTTTCCATACTCTGTCATGACATACGGCCGATCATATGTAATGCCTAATTTTAACGACTCAACTACAGTAATCAAAACCACGTAGACCACGTGCCTTGTGCCGTATTTGTTGCGGAAACACAAACTTCTCATTATCCTAAATCCGAATGCCCCCCCTTGCTATATATTAGAAAACTATTCTAATGCAGTGTCGGAAACTTTCAGACGGTCCTTATAAATAATTGTATTATCACGACACACAAAAAAAATTCCTAGGGCGTGCGTCATAGTCATCATAATAAATTCATCACGACGAAATAAATCGTTACACAAATACTGAGTTCGACCCCAAACTCAGTGGACAATGACCGCTAATCCATGCATACTTTTAAGTATAAACAGAAATAAATTGTGAAAGAAAATAACTAGTACGCTTGTAGACCTAATTTGTTTTTTATTATATAAACAGATTTCTGGTATACCTAAATAATATTAGAAATGTTGTAAACATTACTGATATTCTTCATAACTATGAGTAGCTAAGCTTCGACGCAACTTTCGTACCCTAAATAACTATGCAATATTTTTAATACTTACACATCATTCTGAAATAAATATTTATCCTTGTGACATACATCAACACCGGCAATTAGGACATAGTACTCCGTCTTATCAACGTATTTAACGACTGCAACTGACAGTTTTGTAGTTATGGTTTGGCGCCGACAGCGCAAATAACTATTTTCCTCGTGGTGTCACATGCAAGATGGCGTGATGTTTCAACACCTTATCTCATATTTTCATCCGATCTATTACACCGCAAGTAACCTCTCTAACTCTAGCTCCTATATGCTGATGATATCAAAATATATACACAATACAGATTATTTTCGTTCTGCAATTATTCGAGATGGTTCCGTGTGACGGAAACAATACAATTTCCAGACTTATCTCTGAATCTTATGACTTCCATAGGATGCAGATTGTATTACACCACCACAAAATGGCATGTTTTATACTAGGTTTACGTAGGCCAATTGACTTCGAAATTTTGAAATACGGGTGTGACTATATACCCGTATTTCAGAATTTCGAAGTCAATTGGCCTATCCGATCGTCTATTATATTCATATCGTCCTTGACCGGAATACTTTTATCTTTTCCGTACGTGTCCTTTTAGATTGATATTCTCCCAGATACTCTATCGGCATGTGATCTGCAATCTCGTTTCGCTTTGGAAACTGTCGAATTTTTAGTTATGAGGAATTTCAGGCATTTCTCTTAGTGGACTCTTATGACAGTCACAGGATTAGATTGGGTGGAAGATTTTATACCGCTGCCACGCCACCACACAGCTAATGTAATAGATATGTCCAATATAAATAGGATTAGAAGGAAGATTTTCCATTGAAATAAAACAAACATTTTATCCATAAAACTATTTTATTTAAGAAGAAGATACGAATCAGATCACAATAGAAGTAGAGGCGGGATATCACATTGAACATTGAAATAACCTACATTAAGTTTTACATACATGTATGTATTTCGAAACACAAATACAGTTATTGTATGTGCGGTGTCTATGTATTTTTGCGTTCGTATTTTGAATACCAAAAATAATTTAAAAATCATAAAAATCAGACTCTTTATACAAGGAAGCCTATGGTATGCTTTTTATTAGCTCGTTAATATTAAATTTTGTTTACCAATATTTATCACCATTAATGGACGATGACCTGTATTTGTATTTTGGACCTTTTCGGAAACCTAAACTGATTTTTTTATTGAAATTTCAACGCATCTTTGGTTTTCGCTGGTTGTAGTGGTAATGTAGTGGTTATATTCTTTTTGAGTTAAGTAGGCATCGATATAAATAGTGTTCGTACAAACATATGTAACGTTTAAAATGCCACACGTATATCGAGTGCTAAGTAAGTTTGTTGATTGTTGATTGATGATTTCAGTGGAACACGATTCCGAACTTAGTTATTATATAACAAATTTAATTCGTTTTATTCTTATAATTACATGTCGATATGTATATTTTAGTCGACGTTAATATTCCACAAATTTTATAATAATAATAAACATACGAGTACATACATAACTGTCAATTACTGCGATCTTCATGTTATTGTGTCGTCAAGCAGTAGTAAGGAGTCCACTAGTAGTAGGTGGTAGTGGTACCTATCTAAACGTATTCCTATGCAGTAATCCGTCTAGGGTACCACCGCTGTGAAAGTTGTACTACCATCAAGCAGTAGTGTGCAAACATTACTGTGTTCCGGTCTGTCGACACAACATTACATGGATTATGAAGAAGCATTACACAAGTGTTATATAAATCGTCATGTAAGGAACATCACCAAGGATATAGTGTTGAATTCATTTGTAAAGGTGTAGTGTATGTTGTAGAAAGGTATGTAGAATTTTCTTATTACATACAAGGATCCTAAAAACAGTACACGCAGTCACATGGAAGTACATAGTTGTTGCGTTTTCACACCAATTTCCTAATCTATATTTATCATCATTAACTTCTCGAGATTTACTATTACAAGAAAATATAAAATTTTCATGATAACTGCTCTTCAGGTCGATTTTGACAATCTACGGGCTGCCAGCCAAATCTAAAGCAATTTACTTCATTAAAAGTGTTATTAATTACGCCGGTGCTACGCTTGTTAATGTACGAAGGGAAAATTGGGATCACAATTTGCGCAATAATAAGTGCCACGAGCGTATATAACCGTATAAAAAGCTTATATATATATATATATATATATATATAGTATAACCTAAATAAGCGGCGCGAGCGTTGCTGTAACTGGCGTGTGTGCGTGTATCATTCATACTGTTTGTCAAGATGCGACAAGTAAACTACTATATAATAAAACTGTAGAGAACGCCCTATTCTCAGGAATCCGTCTAGGTAGGTACCACCCCAGGGCCAGTTATTACATTACTGTGTATCGGTTCCAAGAGCACTGTGAGCACAAGTGTAATCACTGGGCATCTGAGACTTAAGAACTGATGTCTCTGGGTGATGGGCGCAGTGTAGAATACCACAGAAATGTTGTGGGTGACACAGCATTTGCTATGGGCAGACGTTGCACTTACCATCAGTTGAACGTTTAGCTCGTTTCATCACTTGATCTAATAATTTTAAAATATGCATAATATAGCCGTTTCTAGAGGATGGTTCTTGTTTTTTCTGTTCTAGGATATAAAACTTCACTCTACGAAGTTAAGAAACCAGAAGCTGAGAACAGAGAGTGCCGAACTGTCTATGCTCAATTGCTCAGGCCAGTAAGGTACCATGCCGGAATAGCCACAAGGCGCAGTCATATTTCGATTTATTTTACTCGGTTGAAACCGCGCGGCACAGCTAGTTATTGATAATAAGATACTTTCATTACTACATGGCTTCGCCGTAGTTGGTTAGTAAAAAATTAAATATAACAATTCTGGTTAACGAACTGGATATGTATCGACTTGCTTTCAAATTGGTATGAAAACGCAATGTTTATATATTATATTGCTACACTATTTAAGTTTAACTCAGTTACAAATTGTTATTTACTAATATTAAAGTTATTTTTCCACTACACATAGACAATACAAATACATTAATTACCTTATTTTCTATAAGCGTCGTCACACCGATCACAATTACCACGGATTATACAATAAATTGCTTTTATAGAGACATTTATTTTAGCGGAATTGTTAAAACATTAAATTGAATAAACGGTCAGATATTCCTTTAACTTAAGTAATATTTTATAATTCCTGGTAATTTCTTACAATGTTTAGGGTCTTGTTATTTTGAACAATATTAAATAAGTAAATGTCTTTATTTCAATATTTCCCTCTTGATCCCAATTCCTAATACCTGTTTTCGCACTATCATCATTTCCTAAGCTCGAAACTACACACAGCTGCCCTTTCTCCGTCTATGATATAAAAATACGCAATTTCAACATCTACAACTGATATAGAAAACCAATAAGGTATAACAAACGGTGCGGTTAGTGGCAGATGTCTTGATAGAAAGAATTGCGACCAACGCCCGTTATTTGGGTCGGAGTACATAAAGAAAAATGTTTGAGTAGGTATCTCTAGGTATTGTAATTTCTACTAGCATTGTGTCGTGTGAATATTTTAACTCGGAACGTATATTTAGGGGTACCTCGAGAATCGTTTTCCGTTCTCATGGCACGTCTATTTCTGAAAAAGTTTCCATTTGTGATGGGGCCACAGTAAATGGCTGGTCCCGGTGTGCGTAGGATGACATCATAGAATAAAGGAGTAGCATAACTTTGCTATAACTTCCACCACCTTGATTCTTTATCGAGTATTGTCGACCGTATGTCCGTTTTACACCCTTACTTAGATAAAAAAGATTACGCATGTGATAACAAATCCCATATACAGTCGCATTATAATAAATACACCGCTGTAATGGATACCGAGCGAAAAATCGTTCAGGAAAAACGGGGTGTTGCCATAGAAACGAGATCTAAGGCAACGTCCCGCACAACTACTTGATGGGTGACCGATTTAGAAGCGTTTATACAGGAGTGATTTTGTGCTTTGAATGATTGGCGACATGAACAATCTGGGGATTGGGTCAACATGGTCAACTAGCCATATCAGAACCTAACCCTGGGCTGGTTTTCCTTCTAGTTTTCAGCTGATGAAAGTGGCTCCGCGTTCTCAACTGCCTTAAGCAGTTGCTTAAATTCAACGTAGGTCCACATCAATAATCCGCACATAGACAAATAAAATAAAAATCTCAACTCTCTCAAAGATCAAACTCCAAAAAAAAATGAAAACAAAGATTTATCTTGATCACGTTTCTTTCTCACACCGTTAATTTTGTGCCGTCTATCTCTCATTTACTGAACTGAGACAATTTTCTGGACATGTCAGAATTAGGTAACAAAAGCAGTCGGCTCAGTCTTACGGAGTTTAAGTAATATTTAAGACGATTTTTAAAATATATAGACGACTTGAAAATATAAATAATTTTTTTATTATTTTTGTGCTTTAATGTTTATTTTTAAGTTCGTAATAGTTTTATAAATTTTTTTAAAAATATAATTAAAATATATTGTACAAAAAAAATATATGAATCTTGGATAAAATACTTGTGTTTTAAACAGTGTCCTTATACTATTAATTTCAAGAAATTACCTTTAAATAAACTAACTGTGATATCACTAGACTAGTAATTAAATAAACAAAGATGCGGCTTTGAGCTCGACAGTTTACAACTTGAACAGTAATTTTAAAAAAAATGTTACTATGTTTTCTCGAAAATCAGACTTCAAGTTTACGATCGACTTTTAGCGTTTAGTGAAAGGGTTGCGAGCGGTGGTACGAGCAGCGGCCGCAGCAGCCGTCTGCGTGCAGTTGCACAGAGCATCGAACATGCGCAGTACGAAGCCGCGCGCACGTCCCAAGCGACGCTTGAGGTTGCCTGGAACAAATTTTAGAATATGATTATAGTTTGCAACGGGCCATCGTATGTAACTCCACTTATTTTGACTGAAATAGGATATTGACTGTACCAAATATTACACACAAATATTGCAAGTTTGATTTACATTAAAATTAAGACGTTGAGGTAATATGCCCGCAAAACACAGGGCTCTTCTGCTGAAGGCGAATCTATTCTCATGGAAACGAGGATTTGCTTGTGCGGTAAGCAAATGGTTAATACATTGTCCGTTTTCTTTGACATACTTGCCAATCCCACAGACTCAAACACGCTCAGTATATATTTTATTTAATCCCACGCTAAGTTTCTTGTTTCTGTTTCCACGGATGTATAACGTAACCGTGAATTGCAACTGTGAAAAGTCATCTACACTTTACACATATCTGCACAGTTGTGATCTATAGTAAATTCTAACGTTCGCAGACTGCACCCTGTCGCAGGTATCTGCGATACAATGTAAAAATTATGTTTTATACTACAGTTTTTTGTCAGATGGTGTTTCTAAAAAACTTTTTAGACTTAGTTAGTTTTAGTTAGTTTTTCAATCGGTACAATCCCGGACAGGCGAAAAAGGTCATATCGAATTTATGGCCCAAAGGTACAACATATCAACGATGATGTAAATTTCGGAATTATGTCGATACATACATTTCACGTTGGTAATCCATTACACGTTCTTAATAACACGAGTTCAATTTAAAACTAGGCAAAAAAGACAATGATTTGACCCAATTTTTTTTTTTTTACTGACAAATCATAAAATTATTAAAAATGTCATCGTAAGCTCACACTACTCCTCCAAAAAACGTTATTTTTGGGAGGAGTACTGTTAGGCTTTTAGAAATTTAATCATTTTCGAATAATTTTAACAGTGAAATCACGTTTTTGAAAACCACAGATACATAAAATAATATTGATATCAAGAAAAGTTAATGACCAGTTTTCAAAAATATAACCCCCTACTAAGGATCAATAAAAGAGAACTCAAAAAATGGACCAGTCCGAAGAACGCGGCGGCTTATTATATTATTCGTATATCATAGTGTTTGCACATATTAAAGTTGTCTATTTAAGTGTGCACTTACCCCATACGGGGACCACTCACGCTCTGTGGACTGCACTCTCACGCTTCAGTGACTATTGCTAAGATGAGCGGAACTAAGAGATATAATAAAATATTTGCCAACTTTAAGAAAAAAGGTTTATGAAGTGAAAGACAAACATAAACACCTATAGGATTTAGCCTGCGAGAGAATGAGATAGAATAAAGTATACAGTGTTTCCTGTTATATTCATTCATTCGAATTCATCCAAATCTTCGACATCTTCGTAGATTTTGCTCTCATTAGCTCGACAACAAGATCGAAATCAATCATTGACGCTGTATTTCAATATATTGATCAAACCCAAGCCAAAGTATTTATTTCATACTTTAGTTACCATGAGCCACTCGTGTCATCTGTTGAAATTGAAAACTTGGAGTCTGTATATATGTAGTATCATCATATTCAGCTCCCAAGTAGTCTGCGCACGTAGCGTAGCGAGTAAAGTCGCGGCCACCAACTCAACTCGTGAGCGTCGTAAAAGCCGATTAAGGGAACGTAAAGGTTTTCGACGAGTATCAAAAAAACATCAAATTCCAGGTCGAAAATAATTAAACTACCTTTTTCCTAGCATTTTTCTTAGTCGGCATCTATTATCACGGGACGAGATGAGGTATAGATATTTTTATGCCGCCACGACGTGGTGCGACTACTAGTTTTTAACCGACTTCAAAAAAATTAGGTTTTCAATTCGACTGCATATTCTCTTTGTCTGTATGTTACGCAATGTTGAACGCTAATTGTGAACCGATTTAAATGATTCCTTTTTTAATTTAGCCCCATACAAATTTGGTAAAAATCTGGTAATGGGATCCATGAGAAAATCATGAAACTCTTAAATTCGCATAAGCATGTTTGGAACTGCTGTGTTCGAGAACTTTTGAGTTTGCTTATCTATACAAATAAATAAAATTGGCACAGCTAGTTTCTGATAAAAGATATTTCGGAACACAATATACATTACGTATTCATCAAAATCGTTAGAGACGTTTCCGTTGCTCCTTTAATAATTTATTGACTGTTTATATCGTTCAGTAATGCTACCTGATATCACGTTAACAATGTCATATGGCCTATGTTGTTGAGTAACTAATATCAATACATGAATATTTCAGCATACTATTACAACCGCGCTAACGATGTAAAGCAGTGCTATCTTTTGTTGTAGTTGCAAATATACTAGACTAGTGGTCGAAATTCGACCGTTATTAATAAAATGTTTAAGTTTGGACATTATGAGTAATTATTTTTTGGCAACATTTTAAAATTCTACTACTACGATCTCTACTCTGTGCGACTGTTTGACCACAGATTATTATATGTTTGACATTGGCAATATGAACATAAACAATTATCAGACTATTATAATTGACATTGTCAGTATGAACGCATATATGATTAGCATTAACATAATTTCAAATTTAAAACACCTAGTCGTACTACTTTATATAAAACTTATAAGTTAGCGATATTTTACAGTAAGAAAGACAAAAGGGCTTACATACACGGATGCTAAAGTGGTCATCGTGTTTTGTGGACACCTAAAGCCATCCTCATGAAAAATCAATAAGAAGGTGCGATATCACTCCAGAGGACTAAGATGGAATACCACGTTGCCTGCGGGTAAAAAAGTAACAGCCTATAAATTTCTCACTAATGAGCACAGGCCTCCTCTCATTTCTGAGAGGGTTTTAGAGCGGGGAATAGTCCGCCACGCTGCTCCAATGCGGGTTGGCGGACTTCACATGTCCTCGAAATATTTCTATTCCTCGGATATGCAGGTTTCTTCACGATGTTTTCCTTCACCGCTGAGCACGTGCACAATCAACACTTAAAATTTTAGAACAATTTTAGTGGTGCTGGCACCGGGGATCGAACCCAGATTACTCGCGTATTAAGAAATTAATGGCGAGCACCCGGCCCCTGAGCTACCACGGCTAGGCCTGCACGTGAGTCCACGATTTTCTGCACCCACTATACTAAGCAGCAGTATTATACTGGTACTTAACTCTAATAATTCTAGAAGTAAGGTCCATCCCACATCTCGTAAAATTGTGAAGAACATCTCTACCAAGTGCAAAAGATTGATAGCATGTTCAACGACTGCTTATAAGAAATGCTATGTCACCGAGAAAATTTCTGTATATCTAGAAACTGCGCTTGTGACCATGAGACATCAGTTCTCAAGTCTCATATCCCCAGTAATTACCCAAATTAACCTTGCCCTTCAGACGAAATAATAGTAGTAGTGTTTACATAATACTTCTTAACGGCAGAATAACAGCAATGCAGTGGCACCCTAGACGGATTCCCTCTTAGGAACAAGAATCCAATCACCAGTAAAAACTTTAAGTAGTAGAGATCATGTGTTACAGGAAACTGCATGTTAAGTTTTTATGGTGGTGTCTCGACATCATTTTGAATTTTATTCCAGCAAATAGTGTTTTTACCATATAATTTACATGTACGGCCTATTAGAAGTTTTTTAGTGGTTCCAGCCATCTGGTGGCGTTGACCAGAGCGAGTATTAGTTTGGTTGGGCGCGGTGGTTAGACGGCGTGCGGTGCTCTTCAAAAACTAGGCAATACACGCCATTTTGATCCTAGCAAATGAATGTTTTTCCTTTCCCTTATAGAATATAGCTAAAAAATGATCGTTACAATATGCCATTAATACAATATGCTTTAATACAATATGCTTTAGCCATTAATACATTTTGCCATTAATACAATATGCTTTAGCCGGCAGAGAATAAACCTATTCAAACCGATCGCAAAACGAGGAAGACTTGTTTCGGTTTCATGGACGTTAAATCATCGAAGCGAAAATTTGCTAAATACGTTTCCTTATGATCCAAAGTAGGCAAATTAGATTTGAGGTGATAATCGTATGAATCGTTAAAAATGTTCATTAGATCATTAAAACTGTTTTGTAGTAAACAAAATTTGAGGTATGTAGTTGAGATATCAATATAACAATTACAAAATCTAAAAAGTAAATGTTATATTAAACGCACCAAAAATAAATGAAAAACCAAATGTACACTATGTCTATTTTTCTCAGGCCTTTGAACCGTGACCTTAAACAATGAGCTCTTGTGAATCACCTACTAAACACCTGACATCGTGACCTTAGTGAGTCTCATTCATCACAGTCTAATAGCATTGTACTTGGAGACAAAATCTATTACGTTGATAAGCATTTGCTTTGACTTTTGGCGCCAACTCGGAAATTTACAGTAGAATTTTTTATTTCAATTCGTTATTTCTGTGTATATTTCAAATACTTATGTTTAATAAAGATAGTATATAATGCTGCTCAAGCACTCATGAAGGTGCAGTGATTGGAAATTTTAATTTAAAACTAAAACGTGCTTTTCGTTTTGTCTCCATCACTACAACAAATCTTCAGTAAAAGTACAAATTATAAGTTAAAAGCCGGTGGTAGGATTCAAATGCAAGAATTTGTCTAGATAGGTGCTCAGTGCCTGTTATTCTGCCGTCAAGCAGTAGTGTGCAACGTTACTGTGTTTTGTTCTGAAGGGCACTGAGAGCTAGTGAGAGCCATTTGTGCACATGAGACTTAAGAACTGTTATCTCAGGGTGACCAGTGCAGTGTGGTGCCACAAATAAATGTTCTGGGTAACATAGCATTTGTTACGGGCAGACGTTGCACTTACCATCAGGTGAAAGTATGCTGGTCTCGTCACTATCTTCAAAAAAAATTACGGTCAAATTTCTTACAAACTTTAAAGTACCTTACTTATTTGAAAATTAAAGCTGCTACTTAATCCTAGAAATTATATAATTATTACCTTATAACAGGTACGAGTATGTCGTCAGAGCTCACGGGACGGTAATCGAACCCGAGACTAAATATTATTGCTTGAATTTTTAGATATCAACTTTCATGTATGCGGGAGGAAGGAAGAGGAAGTATAAAGCGCGAATAAATTGATAGAATAAGAAATTTAAACACTTCGTTTTTACAGACGCGTACATTTGTACATTTGCTACGTAAATAATAAATTTTAAATAAGCAGGCAGTAGCGAGTAGCAAGCGCGGAGTCTTGAACTATCATGTACATGGGTGCTGTTGACGAGATCTTATCGAAGATGATCTTGTACAGCAAGCAGGTATGTATGATAAAGCTGGAGATTTTGGTAATGGTTGCGATAGCGAACCTATACATGTTATTTACGACCGCGTTTTTCGATATTTTGTATACCTCTGGACATATAATTGCGGTGATGTAATTGCTGTTAGCCTTTTTTGGCTTTTACAGCTTCATCGGATACTGTGCTCACGGGGCAGGGGCCCGCGTGCCAGGTTTGGTTTGTCCCAAACATAAATACATAAATAAACTCCTACAACAACCTCGAAATTCGGACTGTCGCATTTGCTGCGTGCTTGCGCGATTTAGAATATATCTAAAAAGTTTTTAAGTCGTCTAATGACCGTCCGAGGGAGGCTGCGGGCCTCCATTCGGACTGTCGACTTGTGTGACCTCTGGACAGTCATCTAACTTAACACAGCGCAAGCTATTTAAAATGTTGTGTAACAACGTTAACAACGTTGAGTAGATGTTATGGATTCAGTTCGACGACAAGCATAACGTCTGCGACCTGGTACTTGACTCTGACAACAAATACGGCTTTCTCGATATATCTTAGTCTTACATCAGCCATTTACGTTCTCGTGGTCGCTGTCACGTTCCTTTTCTTGGAGGACAACGAAGTCGGGTATCGCAGGCTTAGCGCTGTCTCAATGCTTGATCCTCGTTTAATACGTTTTATAGTTTCAGCCGTCAAAAATCTAAAGAATACTTGTCTAAAGATTACTGGTTGGAGGCGACGTCCACCCGAGATCAGAACACCCGATCTGGCGTAAAGCAACCATTTTCTATGGGCATAAATCCGCCAAAACTTGAATATATTTCTTCGACACTTGCAAAAATGCCTTAAATAAAATTAAAATTAAAAATTGCTATTAATAAAAAGGTCTGTTATACGTGTTTGAGCCTCGCTGCAGGTTTTCATTTATTTATCTCTACAGCTTGTTTCTAAGCTGTAGAATTCAACTCGACCAGAATACGACCATGCACTCACAGAATACCAACGAAAAGTATGAGCGAGCAACGAAATAACGCGTCCGTGTTCCGTATGGTGGGTGATGAGAAGTAGAGAGTTAATCAGAGACGTAACAATAGGGTTATTATAATGCGTAGGGCAGGACTGGCAAATTGCCAGGGGGGTTAGAAGGCCGCGAGCATAGGAAATTTACTCGTATTATTACAAAATTAGTAAAGTTTATTAGTTTTGCCTTCAATTACTTCCAATTAAAAAAATCGAATTAGCAAAAACATGGACACGAACAACTTCAAATAAAAATTTAGTTTAACTATATATATAACATGATTTACCTATATATAGGTATAACCAAATTACACCGATTATTCATACCCTGAAAAAATTTAATCTATGCTTCATCTCAACTAATTTTACACGACGTACCTACATGCGAACAAAATGTAGGGCTTATTTTTCTTTATATTTCTTATAATTTCGAAGGTTCGCAACACAAGCCATTAAAAACAACACGTTAAATGAGGATGGGCATTATGCAGAACGAAAAAGGAAAACTTACGTACCTACCGAAAAAGGGTTACTTATTGAAATTTCTTCAAGTTGTAGAAATATTTGGTGGCATCGTTGTATAAAAATCCAATATAAAGTTAATTTATTTGACAAAAAGAAACTAAAATATACATCAGAACAGATATACTCGTAGTGAGATTTGATTAGTAGTTATGATGGATTTCGGTACGGATAGTTACATAAATAAGGCAGCGTTCACTCGACGCTCTATTAGTGTTTTTAAATAATATATTACAAATAATAGACCAATTTTCGTGATTTTTTCAGAATTTTCCACCAAAAAAGTTATAGGAGTGTCCTTCCCCTCTAACTTTTCAACTATTATACACTTTTTATGACTTTTTTTACTTATTCTATAAAGTGATGAAACGAGCAAAACGTTTACCTGGTGGTAAGTGCAACCCAAAACATTTCTGTGTGACATCACACTGTGCCCATCACCCTGAGACAGTTCTTAAGTGACATATATCCAATGATTACACTAGCTCACAGTGCCCTTCAAATCGAAACACAGTAATGTTTGCACACTACTGCTTCACGGCAGAATAACTGGCCCTGGGGTGGTACCTACCTTGTCGGATTTCTCAATAGGAATCCTACCGCTTACGTCACCAAATATTGGCTTAAATACAATAGTTACTTTTTCAAGACCTATCTAACGATACCTCACACGCACATCCACTGAATTTTTTTCAGTTATATGTATGGTATGATGCCAATTTTTTTTCGTAATTTTACTACACCGTTGTATAGCGATTCATGAAAAAACACCTTCCTTCAAAATTCCATCTACATAGTGCTAATAGTATCCAAGGTAACTGGCTGTGATATACAAACCGACGCACAGGACGAAATTATAAGAGTTCTATTTTTGCTACGAAATCTTAAAAATATGTATGTGACACTATATATAAAACAATTATTAGGTCCTTACATATGAAATTGGAGTTTTTTATGGGAGGAATAGTCTTTTTTTTTTGTAAAATACGAGGGTGGATTGAAAAGTACTCGGCCTAACCAAGAAAATAAACACATACTAAATCAGTTATATTTTTATTTTTCTACATAATCACCATCAAGTTCAATACACTTTTGCCACCTCCCCTTCCAAGCATTTAGACCGTTAAAAAAAATGATTCTTCCTTAGAGTCAAAATATGCGTCTACAGCTGTTTTGACCTCGTCGTTTGACGAAAATCTTTGACCTCCCAAGTGCTTTTTTAGGTTAGGGAACAGAAAGAAGTCTGATGGTGCCAGATCAGGTGAATACGGCGGATGCGGTAACAGTTCAAAGCCACAGTTGTGAATTCCAGCCATTGACTGTACTGACGTGTGAACACGGGCGTTATCTTGATGAAACAGGACTTTTCTTCTGAGCATTCCTCGACGTTTTTCTTTTATTTCCTCTCGTAAACGACGTAGTAAGGTGCAGTAGTAATCAGAGTTTATAGTCTGACCCCTTTCAAGATAATCAATCATAATCACACCTTTCGAGTCCCAGAATACTGAAGCCATCACCTTATTTGCCGACAAAATCGACTTAGCCTTTTTAGGGGGTGGTGAACCAGGTCTTCTCCACTGTTTTGATTGTTGTTTTGTTTCCGGTGTACAGTAATGAACCCATGTTTCGTCCATAGTAACAAAACGATTCAAAAAATCATCTGCATCGGCTTCAAATAACTCCAAACAGTCGCGTGAAATAGTCAATCGCGTCCTTTTTTGTTCAACTGAAAGCAGTCGCGGAACCCACCTCGCAGACACCTTGTGGAAACCCAACTCGTTGACAATGATGTTTTGAGTTCGTTCATAAGAGATGCCTATAATCTCGGCTATCTCTCTAATTTTTAATCTGCGGTCTCCCATTATTAAATCAAATACTTTTTTAATATTTTCGTCAGTAGTTGACGTCGAAGGCCTTCCAGAGCGGGGTTCATCTTTCACACTCTCTCTACCACGCTTAAATTCTGCTATCCATTTTTTGACGGATGACTATGACAGAGCACAATCGCCTAATGTACTGACCATGTCATCATGGATGGCTTTTGATGATAGCCCCTTCTTATGGAGGTACTTAATGACGGCACGCTGCTCGATTTGCTCCATTCGCGGAAATTATGACCGATTACTTTGTTAATAAATTTATAAAATCACAACTAATTATCGCACACGTTTCGAACTTCACACAATGAACTAGTCTGAACTGAACTAAATAATGTGGGTAGATTTGATTTTTAGAATTGAATGTATCTGTGTTAGGCCGAGTACTTTTCAATCCACCCTCGTATATATAATTAATCAAAGTATGTACCATTGTTATCTATGCACTTTTGCCATCTCGTAAGTAGTTCATTGATCCCTTTATTAAAAAGACCATGGGGGCGAGAATCAATAATCTGAAGGCGGTTTGGACTGCCACATCATAGAAGAATTTTTTTTCCTTGTAAGAAGTTATCCAAATTCTGGAAAAAATGGTAATCTGTTATAGCAAGGTGCTAGAAGTACGGTGGATGTCGCAGACATTCCAATTGCAGCTCCTCTAGTTTAGCGGCCGTCTGTTGTTCAGTGTGTGGCCTAGAGCGATTGACCAGCCTCGGTTGTTTAGCAGCTAGCTCTTCCATCATGGTTTGCAGTTGCTGACAATAGATAATCTGCCGTAATCGTTTGACCAGATTTTAGAAATCTGTAGTGAACGACACCGGTACTAGTCCACCAATGAGTGTTTGACAAGTAACTTTTTCTGAGTAAATTTTCGCTTAGAGCAGGATTTGGCTGGTTCTCCAGAATTCAGCCATTGCGACGAACTCTTCCGATTATCGTACAGTATCCACTCTTCATCACAGGTAATGACTCGATTTAAAATCCCTTCATTATTCGTCGACGCGCGTTTGCTGGTTCGTCGTCGTCGTCGTTTCAGCCTATCAATAGTCCACTGCTGAACATAGGCCTCCCTCATAGATTGCCACAAAAGTTTGTAGCTCTCGTTTTGGGGGGATTTTGCCATAGTTGCCACGCTTGGCAGATGGGTTTGCAACCGCAGTTTATTTATTCAGATGTTCCAGCAAGATGCTACTGCCCATCTCCTGGTTTTCATTTTCCCTCTGTCGACTTTTACGACACCCACGGGATGAGATGGGGTGGTAGATTCTCTTAGGCCGCTACCACACGGCCACGTTTGCTGGTTCGCTTCATTCAATTCATGAGGTACCCACCGTTCAAGCTTTTTTACTTTCCCTGTTTGCTTCAAGTGGATTAAAACAGTTTTATCACTCACAGCGAAGCATGCAGCTAACTCTGAAGTGGTTTGCGATGGATCCGCTTCCACAATAGCCTTTAATTCTTCATTGTCCACTTTGGTCTCCGGCCGTCCACGGAGCTTGTTCTGAAGATCGAAATTTTCTGAACGAAAACGTTGGAACCAAAACCGTACCGTGTTTTCTTTTGCGACACAAGTGTCATACGCATCGTAAATCCTTCGAGCTGTTTCGGCAGCACTGGTGCCATGGTAGAACTCGTACTCGTAAATAAAGCGATATTTCAAGTTTTCATTGTGCGAGATGAGCGACACGAAAGAAAAACCTAATGAGGAAAAAAACGAATGAATGACTGTTTTCGAAACTCAAATATACCAGCTAAATGGATTTATAAATTTGAATTTGGAATTCTTAACCAAAGAGGATATATTTCAGATCAAAGTGGCCTGTACGACAAAACGCAATTTCATATGAAAGTACCTAATATTTTACATTTACTTTGTGATTGTTTAGAAGTTAAATTAAGTTTTCCTCTTTGTGAAGAATAGCGGTCATGAGTTTAAAAGAAGAAACATGTTTCTTAATTTAAAGCTTTTAGTTTAAAAGGACATTTTTTAATTAAAAATATACCTTGCTTAAAACACATAATCTCCATTTTTATATTTTAAAATTACATATGCAAATCCAATCCGATTAAAAAAATAATGCCATATGGTGAATAAAATACGTACGTAATTTTTAAATTAGTATTTAATAGCATAGAAACAATTTTATATTCGGCATGACAGCTGCGTCGCCACGCAGAGCTCTATTTCCAAAATTAAATTTAATTATAAAGAGGTCCAGGGTAAGATATTTTATCGAAAATTCTCTTTTAATAATCTTTATTTGTCTAATTAATGCTTTATATTGTATAAAACATTCAGTTTTCCATTTATAAGTAGAAATCACACATGAAAGATGTGTTTTCAATCAATTCATCATTTATTTATAGCAATCGTAACTAGTTACGCATGATTTCTTTCATTAACTATTATTCCGAATCAAATGAGCTTTGTTGTTATGACTGTAAAAAAATAAGCGATTTTTTTTAACATGTATTTTTATAGGACAATGCGACGAGACGAGCAAAACGTTGATATACTAGTAAATGCAATGTCTCCCCATAACAAATGCCGCCTTATATTAGTGCACTATACTGCGCCAGTTACCCCGAGACATCAGTTCTTAAGTAAGTAGTATATGCCCTGTAATTACTGCTTAATGTTACTTGGTTTATCAGTACCGGTGGTAGGATTCCTATGGCGGCTTCCTTCCATCACTTACTTCTATAAAATATATATAAAAAGCAAAGCGTTAATTTGTGAAGTAAAAAATTACATTAATAATCAAATTGATTTCATTTTAAGAGATATGATAGCTCAGGGGCCTTTCACAATAATGAAGCAACTCGAGGTCAAGGTCAATTATATTAAATTTTAATTATTCGTTAAGTAGACTGAAACACTGAAAATAAAAATGTTTATTTATAGCTATTGTTTGATCATAAGCTTATATCATTATTAATCATGTAAAGAGAATGATATTAAGCACCTAGTACTACGCATCAGAGCCATTTGAATCCAGGGATTTTCGGAACTGCTGTTTAATCTATATTCTGATAAATCTATAATAATTATAAAAAAAAATTAACAGTAAATGTAATGTATTTATATATCCGTTTTTACAAATTAAAGACGGGAGCTTTCTCGGTTCCGTTTTAGCAATCTACAAAATGATTAGATTAGATTTTCTCCAATCTTTTCAAATAAATAAATTTGAAATGTGGTTTCGAGATTTCGCAATAAAAAAAATTGTAAGATTAGGTCAGCCTGTCTGTTTGTTTGACCAAATCCTAAAATTTGACATAATCTCCTGGCAGGTAGAGAACTTTTCAGGGAGTAATTTGTTTTTATATATAATATAATATATTACTCTACCAATAATAAAACTGAAGTGTCAGTGATTTCAAAATAAATGCCAAAATTTAAACGAAAACTGCTATTTAACGATGCTATAAATATAATATAATAAAAATAAATATAATAAAATAAAAAGGTTATTAATAAGTATATTTTTTGTCTGTCTGTTTGTTTGTCTCGAATAGGCTCCGCAGCGGCTCAACGGATTTCAATTAAAATTTTAGGAATTAAAACGAGAATTTAAACTTAAATTTACGTGTATATTCCATTTCGATTACTTGCAGGGTTATGAAGATATGAATATAAATTCGCTATAATAGTTAATGCCTTAAGAAGCCAAGTTCGCAGTAAACCGAACATTACCGAGAAAGGCTGAGCTCTTAATGCTTAGGTAAGCGAGGTGAGACGCCCTAAGGCGCAATCACGTGTATCGGCGTTACCACAGCAAGAGTTATGAGCAGGCGTGGCAGTTACCATCAGGTGAAGAACTTGCTTGTCTGATCACTTACTACTATTAAAAAACTCTACGAAATGAGAAGAGCAATAACGTTAATAATTTTTATAATATTATTACTATTAAAAAAATCGTTTGGTGACGCATCAGAGGAAGAAATCTGCGACTAATCCCGTGGGTTCTGTAAGAGGAAATTTTATCATTTCGGAGACGCGGTTCGCCATCCGTCACGACAAGTTTCTTGCGGGGGCAATAAGTAGGGTACGGATGTGGTCTCTGCGCTATCCTTTATTTGGAAAAAAGGCTTTCAGGTCTAAAATGCTGACGCCGGTGACGGTCAGTATCGTCTGGCAGCGCAAAGCGTGGTGATCACACACTTATCCTTCATTATTATCCCTTCTTGGGAGGAGCCTATGTCCATTGTGGACTAATAACAGACTAGAAGAATAAATCAATAGTTACGTAAATTTTTTTCCTTGCCTAGAAAGTATTTTTGTATATCAATCTGCCAAGTTTAATTCGTCTCGACAAACACAGAAATATACTTATATTAAGGAGTTTTTGTTTTGCAGTTAAATATTTATTCCAGATAAAAATAAATAATCTTAATGATATTACAGAAAAGGAAAATAATAGTACAAAGGAAGACCTCATTTAAGTCTAGACTCTACACCTTATTGAGTCCCAAGGCAAAATGAAACACCTACGCAAATTGTTTATGAATAACGAAGAACGATCCTTGCATCACACAAGCAGGCGTTTTTATGTAACATTTTACACCGTGCTGCCACCACTGTCACTACTACCATGTGCTTTTCCCCATGTCATGGTAACCTTACCATAAAATATTGGTTTTATTTATTATTACACGCGTGACAGAGCTAACAGAGTAGTATAAATGGCCATGCGAAAAATATTAGATACTGATTTCTTAGCCATAAGATAACATTCGGCATCTGTCACTGCGTTTAGCAGATTAACAGTCATGTCACGGGAAATTAAATCCGTGTTTCCGTACTATAAATTTATTTGCACTTAAAAAAAACAAGCATCCCGCTCATGTAGAAAATACATTGTTTTTTTTTACGATGTGACGCATCGAAACGTTGCATCGATGCATCGTAAAACCATCGACATAAACATACATCAGTTCTAATAAAGGTTTCGGCTAAGCGCCCTCAGCGCTCTGCCACCTTCGGGCTATCAGTGACCATCAGTCATAAAAAAAAGTTAATAAAGGCTAGTAAAGACCCCAATGGGACATTTATTTTTATTATATTTTAATATTTCTATTAAAAACGATATCGAACAACAGGGTTTCTCCTGTTTTTTAGTCATAAATTTAACATGCGAAACGCAACCAGACCCGAAAACCAACTTTTATTGTTTTTGAACAAATGTTGGCTCCAGTTGGGATTCGAACACAAGGCCCGGAAATTTCAACTAAAGTATAGGTTTTGTTATTTTATTCCGGTTAAAAGAAAAAAAAAGTAATGTGATTTTGTATTATGCGAAAATAACGTATAGCGATACAATTTTCTGTCTTTGTTTTGTTTTAAAACAGATCATATAGCATCGCGTGCGTTCGTTCGAACAGTACGAGTAAAGATAAATAAACCTAACTTGCACCTCACATATACTCGTAAATGTAAGGAATAAAACGCAATATTCATTAATAAACATTTTGTCTTACAAATTATATAGCTGTATGTTGCTGTGTATATATTCAACAAAATATATGTAATAATCGTAATTCGCCATCTACTCGTACATGATGATGTAATGATTATATTATTTTATAATACAAAGTTTTAGATTGATTTGAATGCCTTACCTACAAATATTGGATAGAACTGCAGATAAGCCTTTAAAATTCGTAACATAAATAAATGGTTAAATAAAAAAATACAACTAAATTTTATAATCTTATCTCACCTTCTAATGTATGTTTTTGTATCTATACTACAAATCGACTATGTATTAAGAAACAAATACTCTGAGCTTCTATGCTATATTATTCCTTAACGTATATTTACCTTAAAATATATCAGTAAATTTTCTTTTTGTCATTTCCTAGAAATATTTTTTTTGGTACAGAAAAATGTATTCCGGGATGATTATGTGCATGTAAGACACACATAGATTACACAGTAAAAGATAGTAAGTATATAATGCTGCTCAAGCACTCATGAAGGTGCAGTGATTGGAAATTTTCATTTAAAACTAAAACGTGCCTTTCGTTTTGTCTCCATCAGTACAACAAACCTTCAGTAAAAGTACAAATTATAAGTTAAAAGCCGGTGGTAGGATTCAAATGCAAGAATTTGTCTAGATGCTCAGTGCCTGTTATTCTGCCGTCAAGCAGTAGCGTGCAAACGTTACTGTGTTTCGGTCTGAAGAGCACTGAGAGCTAGTGAGAGCCATTTGTGCACATGAGTCTTGAGAACTGTCTCAGGGTGTCGGGCGCAGCAAGGTGCCACACAGGATTGTTCTAGATGGCATAGCATTTGTTGTGGGAAGACGTTGAACTTACCATCAGGTGGACGTTTTGCTCGTCACCTTATACAAAAAAAAGTTAACCTAGAGGAATACTCCCTAAAGGAGAAATTGTTTCACAATTAATTACGTAAGGATTATAATATATATAAATAAACCTTGGGCAAAAAAAATACTTTGTTGTAATATTTTTCGTAACTCCTACTTTTTCTAGGGCAAATTTTATAATCTTTTTCCTTACACAAAGTGGAAAAAGACTTTGTATATTATATAAGAACATTGTGTACTTAATAGTTGATATAGCCTAATTATTTAAGTTATTGCATTTTTATTAATCGCAAGAGGTTTTTCGGATATCCATATCATCCTTAAGAGCTTTAAAGGTCTAAATGCATCAAAGTAAGTTTTGACTTTGACTTTTAAGATGACAGCATAAGGGAATCCACCTCCAATTTTATTCCGTGAGTGTCGTAAATGTTGGCTAAGGAAAAATCATGTTATGGTTTCCGGCAGATGGCGGATTACTGATCTCAAATATGTAAATTTGTCAAAACTGTGATGGGCAGCAGCGTCTAAATTATACTGAATTGCTTGCCGAACGTGGCGGTTACAGCATTTCCATTTTGAGGCTCATGTGTCCAGAAGTGTAGTTTATTGAGAGGTGGGCAAAGTACGGCCCGCGTGCCAACACCGGCCTGCCTGTGGCCTGAATGCCGCCCGCAAACGTACCTTCTAAAATATATTTTGACGTCGACCGTGTAAAAAAAATCAACTGAGATCATTGCCAATAAAAGCAGTTCCATGTCACCAAAGCCTACTCCTACTACCTAAATAACTGGACCAAACAAAAGTAATATTTTTTTAAAACTGAGGCTATTGAAGTATATCAATAGCCTCATGCCCCTCTATCGTATTGAAATGAAAGAGTCTCTGATGTAAGAAAGTTTGTAAACTTCGTTTGTTAAATGTAATTTTTTTACAAACAGGAAACAGGCGAAAGAAACTCCGCAGGCATCCTCTTTTTTTGTAATTCTTATTTTATCATAGTCAAAAAAAAAATACTACTTGTTCCTTGATTAATAGGTTTACGTGTAATAACGTTTGTGTTACATGGGTAGTCCACTTTACATATTTTTTCCTATTTATTAGGAAGCCTTGGCGAGCTGTGTTGGATTTTTACGCGAAAATTAGATCAGACAAACACACACAGGTAACAGGTTGTGTGACTTTGAAAATGACTATTCATTTTGAGTTCATTTCAGCGACAAGCATCAAGCGTTATTTTGAAGTATATTGATTTGTTCATATATTATTCAACTGGAAAGCTATTAAAAATGAAAATGTTACATTAACGAATGTTTGATAAGATAAAGTGATAAACTACATTATTATTCCAATTTGTTCATTCAACTTTACAAGCAATATTTTGTAATGAAAGTAAAAAGATATCTTCACTATATAAAGTTAATTAAAAAGTTATTTATAGCTTGTACGCAAACAAAATATGTTTCAATTACCTACCCGAGTAAAGCGGACATAAGAAAAATCCGCTGTGTTATATTATTTAACTAGCGCTTCGCTCGGGCTCATTTTGTTTTTACAGTACCATTTTTAGCGATAGTTAATTTACTGTCTTTCGGAAACCAGAATTATTCATGCATTTTACTATCTACAGAAGAAGACGGGGTGGCAGGTTTTTATGCCATCGTCACTACAATTTATTTTTGCTTTTTTTATAGAAGAGGAAGACAACAAGCAAATGGCTCACCTGACGGCAAGTGATCCCTTCCGCCCACGAATATTCACAATACCAGACGAATCGCAGATGCGTTGCCGTCCTTTGAGAAAGGAATAGACTATTTTCTTGAAGGTTCTGGAGTCGCATCGGTCCGGAAAAACCACTGGCGGCAACAGATTACATAAAGTGGTTATGCTTGGCAGAAAATCCGACGATTCGAGCCGCCCTCCGTTAAATGCGATCAAATAGAACGAGCTGGCACTAGGATGCTCCCGCCCAGAGGTGGTAGTTAACTGGTAGTAGGATTCCTATGCAGGAATCCGTCTAGGTAGGTACCGCCCCAGGGCCAGTTATTCTGCCGTAAAGCAGTAGTGTGCCAACATTACTGTGTTTCGGTTTGAAGAGTTCTGTGAGCTAACGTAATCACTGGGCATATGAGACTTAAGAACTTACACTTACAACAACTTACTTACAGGTGAACGTTTTGCTCGTTTCATCACATTATCCAATAAAAAAAAAGAACTCCATGTGAGGCCGAACCTGCGCCTTGTAAAGTTGCAAGCGGTGGGCCGCTACGAAGTACGCTCGCTCCCGGTCTATAAGTTCCGTTTTTATCCCGGTCTTAGAAGCCAATTCGGACTTCCTTTCTAAGTGACCGCGAAACTAAACGTCACTCGATATATCCACGCCAAGAATTTCGATACTGGCTTAGGCAACGAGTGGAGTGCTCCGAAAATGAGGTGATATGACAAATGGTTTATTTTTAGCGATAAATCAAACCTGTGTCTTATGAGGGTTGAACTCGACTAAATTTAGTCGGCCCCAATCCGACATTTTGTCAAACAAGATCTTGACTTCAAACACAAGTTATTTCCGGTACTCGTAAACGTGTTCCCGAGGAAGATTGACACGACAGTACTGTCGTCCGCAAAGCAATGAATATGTAACATATCATTGATATGCAGAAGAAACAGGGTTAGCACAAACAGAGGAAGTAAATAATTATTCTTGCTTTCTTTATTACTAAAATTGTATACATATGTAATCTGTTCATTCCTCCCTGCTATATTAGCCTACACTAAGTAATCGCAAGCAGACAAATATTTGAAAAATAATATATATCTTAGTTAACGTAATGTAAAACATATCTCTATTGTCTGTAGAATGTATTTTGTCATTAACAATACAAATTTTTTTTAAGAAATGGAGTTCGTGTAATGTCTACTTTAATGACTTGTCATTTAAACGGTCTAATAATGAGCGCGTCACAAAAAAGCTTTAAATAATTTGAACACATTACAGTTCAAACAGTTATAAGTATAATCCGAGAGACATTATTTTTAATAATTATTTCGATTTAGCATTAATAATATTTTTTAAAAGATTTATAAACTTATTTAAACATTTATGGTAAAGTAAAAGAAGTAAAGTGTCGGCCATTAATGATCGAACAGCTGCGCATAGGCCTCCCATTTTGGAGAGGGAGTCTCGGTAAGAGTTTGCCGCGCTGCTCCAGTGCTAGGCGGACTTAGAAATTTATTTTGTTTGCTAAGTATGCAAGTTAAAGTCTATAGTAAATCGTTTACTATTAAATTTAAGGTGAGCTTCCAGCCACTGGGCTACCATAGTTAACTAATAAATAAAGTTAAAAAAATTATTGATTTAAATGTTTATAGTAGTTAACTAAAAATTGGGCACTTTTAAAAAAACTCCAAAACAAACGCTTTGATGTTCTAAGAAAAATCAGACATGAGTGGCAATAATCGATGTGAGGAAATGCACTCGGAAATGTATTCGGAAACGAGGCGAGCATACTCCTTGATTTGTCTTTCTCATGTGCTAATTAGAAATATTAATTTTCTCGACTAAAAGAAACAAAAAGAAATTACTAAAGGTAAGTAAGGTTTATTCCTAGATGAGTCAAGGTTTCGACACACACACACCTTTTTGAATAAACATCTTTGCTTTTAGGAAACGTTGCGAAGATGCATTATCGTGGAGAAGAAAATCTATTAAATCGACTACATTAAAAACCTTTCTAGCAGATATCACATCGATCGAAGTTGATCGAAATTATTGAGTATCAGAAGGTTAACTAATGAAATTTTTGAAAGGAAAGGCTTCCTTTTTACTTTTATATATCTGCGTAGCTATTCATATTCTGTTATAAACAGACAGAAAAACGATTTATCAAAAAAAATGGCGATATGTCCGTTTACAACCTTCAGTTTCTTTTTTTTATTGGATAAAATGATGAAACGAGCAAAACGTTCACCTAATGGTAAGTGCAACGTCTGCCCATAACAAATTTCTGTGTGACACCACACTGTGCCCATCACCCTGAGACAAGTTCTTAAGTCTCATATGGCCAGTGATTACGCTAGCTCACAGTGCCCTTCAAACCGAAACGCAGTAATGTTTGCACACTACTGCTTCACGGCAGAATAACAGGCCCTGGGGTGGTACCTACCTAGACAGAGCCTTGACTTGTGGTCTTATTCAGATTTAATGGTTAAATGATAAGATTGGAGGTAAGGTCGAATGTAGTGAGATATGGCGAATAATAAGTATACTACACGTCCAGCCAAAACAACGATTTATATATGTGCATTAATATTGACTTCGGCTACCACTTAAACCCCGGACCTTGGACTGAGCTAGAAGTTTGGTATACTGAAGCACACGCAGTCTTTACACAGTCGTGAAATATTTTTAATTACGTTTTTACAGCTTCACCGGATTGATTGGCATTTTACAAATTGCTTATATAATCATCTTAATTTTATTTGCAGCATGGTCGCCTCAAGGGTACGACCTGATTTATAATAAACTAGCTGTTGCCCGCGAATTTGTCCGCGTGGATATAGGTTTTCATTTTCCCTCTGTCGATTTTTACGCCACACACCGGATGAGATGGGGTGGTAGATTCTCTTAAGCCGCCCCGTGTCTTGGCGGTGGGGTCCGGGATAACAAGTATCCTATGTTCGCCAACAGGATGAAAGCTATCTCTGTGCCAAATTTCGTCGAGATCGGTTCAGCGGTTGAACCGTGAAATGGTGACCAGAAATGAGAGTGAAGGCGGCCGGCGATATTGGGGCCGCAGAATGTAGGTGAGCGTTATCGTGGCCCAGGCATAGAGTTTAACCCGTCCTTGCCTCCTGCATGGGGCATGCGTTATGCATTTCCCCATGTAAATTAAAAAAGGAGCCGTTTCTCAACTATAGTCGAATGGCGAGTTTGTACCTGCGATGTTATATTTCGCAGTCTCAATGTATAAATGAGTATGAGTTGAGTAGATAAATGAGACTTCGCAGTATTGTATTAAATTCAAATCGTTAATATAATTTAAGCAATGATTTTACCATTCAACACTATAAAAGCCCATACGTTCATACGCATAATTATAAATACGCTGGCTTGTTCTATCGTGATTGCTGGATCGTCTTTAAAAAAAAAATTAACAAAACAATTTTAAGAACACAAAAAACGCGATCATGACCCGAACTGAAAATCTCATAATGTAAGCATTTTATATAAACATTTACTTAATTTTATGAACCGCGCAATATACACTTACCTACTCCTGGATCTTGTGTTTCCTGAAACAATGAAAATGTTAATTTGATCAAATTGTTAAATTATTTATAAAACAGAACACACTATGCAAAAGCCAGCAAATTACAATATAAAAAAAACCTTTTTTAGAATCATACCACACCATCTCAGAGAAATTATCTATGCGAAATGCAAATAAGGAACGTAGATCTTTTGTAAATGTAAAACAAAATGATAACTTATAACCAAGAGAAAATTAAATATACGAGTAATAAATTCTGCTTGTGGTAGGATTCCTATGCAAGAATCCGTCTATGTAGGTAACCACCGTAGGGCCAGTGACTTTGCCGTGAATAAGTAGAATGCAAATATTATTGTGTTTCGGTCTGCAATGAGATGCAATGAGAGCTAGTGAAATACTGGGCATATGAGAACTGACGTGTCAAGGGGACAGGCGCAGTGTTGTGTCACAACATTTATTATAGGCAGACGTTGCACTTATCATCAGTTAACGTTTTGCTCGTCTCATTACTTTCTCCAATAAAAAAAATACAATGTGTGTGTCATGATCCAATTTGTTTTGACCTATCACCATATTTATCATTAGCGCAGCCCTTCACCTGTCAGTCCTCTCCAAAAACCACTCCCAGATACTGCCATGAGCCTGCATCTATCAAATCACTCCAAGAAGGTTTTAAAGTATTAGCAACCTATCATCATGTCTGTTACTATGGTGGTAGGACTCATATGTACATATTACCATAGTGCCAGCTATTCTGTTGCCAAACATTATAGTGCAAGCATTAGTGTCTCTCGATTCGAACGGAACCAGGAGATGGGTAGCAGCATCTTCCTGGAACACCTGATTAAATAAACTGTTGCTACAAATATAGCGTAGAATATTTTGACTTGTACTCCAATCTCTGCAATCCCTCTAATATGGTTGAGGAGAGCGATAGCTGCCACATGCCTCAGTTGTGAACAGGTACTGCTTGTGGCGGCTGATCTGCTCGTTATTGCAAGCAGTTAGCAGCATGCTCCAAATGCCTACTATTCTATTTATACCATGATATTCGCTTCCGGAATTCGCTTCGCGGTTTACTTCGTCAAAAGAGGTTTCTTATTATAAAAACGTGTCAGATTGTAAAAAATAGTGATGTTTTGTAAACTACATTTTAAATTGTTACGTACAAAAACTAAAGAATATTAATTTTATTTTCAAGTCGGCATATATCTTACAAATCATTTATCAAATATAATCCCCGCCAAGGCTGAACTTTGAGAGGAAAAGGCTTAAGTTACTCTGGTATTTTGACTTCTAGGTCTAGCATATTATTATCGAAAAAGAGTCGTAACTCGGCCTACTTCTTACAATCTATCACGCACATGGGTTGCAAAACCCTCATATTTTCACAGTGTGCTATATAATATTGATCTCAATGCTACCCCCTGGCCTCCCCTTGGATCCGCGACGTCTAGCTATAAAGCTTACATAGTTATTTGCTTTTTAAAGCATATACAAGAACGCAACCTGTTACATTTTTCGCAAAACAGACCGAAACATTTCTCAATAAAATTAACATAGTTTCATGTTTGTCTCGATAATAAATACTAACTTATCTAAATTATGTGCTATATAGGAATATAATGTATTATTTTAAAAAAGTTGTGCCAGTTTCATGAAAACTAAATAACGTGTCTAATGAAGGTAACAGTGTTCGATCAAACAAGTTTTAGTGACATTTTCATCATAATATTGGCTTATCAGATAAATATTAAGCCGATTACCCTCTATGTTGAACATCGAGTTTCGTCAAACATGGCAGTTCAACTACAAATAGTTTCACTTTTCACTTAGAATATATCAATAATTTTTCGGTTTATTCTACTTCAAGAGAAGAGTTGCTTAAACAAAATTAATGTTAAAAATACCTGATCAATCATCAAATAAATGCACAATATGTTGACGATAAAGGACTTTTAAAAGTATTGTTAAAAACTGTTAAATTGAATAAATATTTGTGAAATAAGATGCTATATGAGGCAAAAGCATGCATATAACAAATAAAATTATGCATGTTATTAATAAATAATGATAAGTGGTGGTTATTTTCGTAAAAAGCCAAATCTTGCAATCTACAGTTGCGCTACTCCACATTTAACACTTACCCCCCTATCATTTCCGTACATTTGTTTTCCATACGCGGAAAATATACATGAATACTTACGAATTTGTTTCTCTCTTTCTCTTTTTGTTTAAGTTCTGCCTCTTTCTCTGCTTGCTTAATCAGTTGTTCGACGAATTCTGTGGCCTGTTGTAGTTTTTCTGGATCACTCTTGAACGCGGCAATGCGTTCAGCCAACGCCGAGATATCGCTGTCTTGCCTCATTTTCCACTCGTACGTAAACACCACACAAATTCAATTTATGAATAAATTAAAATCCGAAACGATTGTCACATTCACACAGTTCATATAAACAATGCTAATTATTAATTTTACAAATTGCAAAATATATCTTACTGACTCCTCGTACGCTTGTGCAATGAGGTCTTTAACTTAAAGCAACTTGCAGTATATCTCGTCTCGATGGATTATGATATAAATTTGAGTCATTATTACCCGTTCAGGGTGAATAGGCGGCGACAGATTTTCGTGCAGCGTGCAACAGCGTTAAAGACGACGGAGGCACTGAGTACTATATAGACTAACTCGGCCCGGCTGGGACGGAGTTCGGTCATGCGCCGACGGATGTGAATTGCGTACTTCGTATGTTTGAAAGATTACCAGTAATCAGTACCGATGAGAGCACCACAGCCCTCTCCAGCTATATAGTTAATTAACAACGCTTCTGATCGCATCTAGAAATTATACTACTACAGGTAAAGAAAATATCACCTGTTTGTTGATATAAATAGTACAGTATAATTACGTACAAAACATATGATTCAAACGAGTGGCAAATTTAACTTAGATTAATAACATGCTGTAGATTTAGAAAAAGTCGAAACATGTGTATGTACTGTTATGTAAATAAAATGTATGTAAATAAAAAAGACGCGCCGCCCGCTCCGAATTTCTGAATACTGAATTCTTATTTAGATTTAAAATTATCGCCCACTTATTGTTTTTTCAGATCAATCCCATAATTAAATACATTGGCGAAATACAAAAATACTTTTTATATATATTTTTTTAATATCAAATTTAATTTATTGAACTATTCTCTTAAGTTTTATAACGGCTAGATTGATACAGCGAGTGGCTTCTGCTCTACATGTCGTGGGTTTGATTCCCGAATGGAACAAATGTTAGCATGAAACAATGTTCCAGGTTTGGGTGTTTGCGTATTGCGTTTTTTTTATTTTATATAGTGATGAAACGAGCAAAACGTTCACCTGATGGTAAGTGGAACGTCTGCCCATAACAAATGCTGTGCCAACCAGAAAATTTCTGTGTGACACTACACCGTGCCCATCACCCTGAGACATAGCTCACAGTGCCCTTCAAACTGAAACACAGTAATGTTTGCACACTACTGCTTCACGGTAGAATAACTGCCCCTGGGGTGGTACCTACCTAGACGGACTCCTAAATGTACAATACTAGTACAAATTTATTATATGCGAATCTTAGCAAATCGAGTTTATTTCTCTCCCATTATATGTACCTATCATCAAAGTAGCTCCTGATTATATTAATTATCTACAAAGGAATGGTAATGTTTATTTCACGATCTACAAGTAAAATCGCCTCTAATCATAAAAATTGGTACTGTAAAAAGTGCTTCTTTCAAATCACCGACTTTAAAATGTAGCAACAATATAACTAATTTTGAATTTCCATTCTCCATCTCATTCACCATATCTCATCCATGTATATATATCTACACTAGCATACATACATAACATATATATACATATCTGAACTAGCCGTGACCCAAGATTTCAACCGCCTAAAATAAGCCGACCTATTGCGCCGTACGGTATGGCACCTCGCTGATCGGAGCATTAACAGATCGGCTCTTCTCGCTAATATTTTTAATGCATTAAGTATTATAAAAGAGTTATATTCATATCTTCTGAGCCCTATAAGATATCGAAATGGAACATACACGAAAATTTAAATGCAAATTCCTATTTTAATCCGTAAAATTTTCATCGAAATTAATTGAGCTGTTTCGGAGCCTATTCGAGAAATGAAAAGACGGACAAAAAATCTTAAAACAGTCATAAATATTAGGCATCGTACAAATAGCAGTTTTCACTTAAATTTTGGCATTCATTTTGAAATCACAGTCAGACACTTCAGTTTTATTATTGGATAGATATAAAAAGTAATAAATAGTACAGCAATACTGGAAATATGAGGTAATAATATACGCAAACTATTGGGGGAAGGAATCCTGTGTGATTCTGTTCTAGGTAGGTATCGCCACAGTGAATCGCATATCAACTGTGTGCAAGGATTATTGTGTTCAGGTTTTTAAGGGCACTGTAGTAAGAGAATTTGACGTGCATATCTGACTCAATAACTGACGTCTCAAAGGGACAAGCAGAATGGAGTGCCACAGCCTAAGCTGACTTTACAACTCTAAGTTCTGAGTGACACTCAGGGGCGTGACTACTGCCGCAAAAGCCTAATCAATGATACGGAGCTCTCGATCTACAGGACCCGACGTATGTAAGCAAAAATTCGTAAAATGTTCCCCACAACCCCTAACTTTTGTTGATAAACGGTCCGTAGTGAATGAATCCTTTCTGATATTATTAATGCGAAAGTAACTCCCTCTGTCCCTATGTCTCATCATCATTTCAGCCTATCACTAGTCCACTGCTGAACATAGGCCTCCCCCATACATTGCCACAAAAGTTTGTAGCTCTTATTTTGGGGGGATATTGCCATAGTTGCCACGCTTGGCAGGCGGGTTGGCAACCGCAGTTTATTTATTCAGATGTTCCAGGAAGATACTGCTGCCCATCTTCTGGTTTTAATCTTCCCTCTGTCGACTTTTACGACACCCACGGGATGAGATGGGGTGGTAGATTCTCTTAAATTGCACCCACACGGCTGTCTGTTTGTTCCCTATGTCTGTTTGTTACCTTTTCACGGTTCAACCGCTGAATCGATTTTGATGAAATTCGGCACAGAGATAGCATGCATCCAGGAGACGGACATAGGATATTTTTATTCCAGAAAATCAAAGAGTTCTTACGGTACATTATTTTTAAAATTACTTAAAAAAAATCCCGCTGGGTTTTTTGCTGGTTCTTCCCAGGACAGAGGCATTTCTTTGCGAACCAGTGTAAATTAAAAAAATTACATTGAATGAGTATTACGTAAATATGTAATATTGAATAAAAAATATTCTATTGTATCTTGATATATACATGGTGTATATGTCATAATAAAAATACACCTTATTAATCCTAAGATAAACGAACTTGAATTATCAGGCAATTAATTTTAATTTTTCTTACTGTACGTGTGATTTAGTGTACCGATTTCTTCTTATCCTAAATAAAAAAAATCCATTCGAAACGAGAACTTCCTCCTTTTTTAAGGGTAACCCGGACGTAACTTTTAATGTCGTCCTGCCCGTCTATCCATATGTCATAGGCATTTTACTTGGAGATTATTGGCACTATATACATAAAATTTTGATGGAAGGTTTTTATGAACCGCATAAAAAAATTGTACACAGTAGCGTGTGATCGTTGGATAGGTCTTGAAAAGTAATAAAGAAGTTTCGCAGCAATTTAATAGTTGGTGAAATAGGCGCTTCTAAAGTCGTAAAAAAGTGACCCCCACCCCCACGAATTTCTTAACTATACGTTGAAAAATTCTGAACAAAATTATGGTGATAGAACCTAGAAAACACTTTCAACCAAAATAGTCAAATGTCAATTTTGGTAGTCTACATAGTAGACATTTTTAGTTACACGTAATTCCTTACTACGGAACCCTTCACTGTGCGTGGTCCAACACGCAGTTGGTAATTTTTTTTAAATAGGTTAGACTTGAAAATGTGTAACATTTTATAACATGCATAATCAGTATTAATGTTTCTTATATGTACCCAGAGAAATCTTGCGATATAACCCTAATTTTGTTCCATTCGTTCGAACGGGCGATAGCACAATTCTCTTTTTAACCGACTTCAAAAAAGGAGAAGGTTATATGTTCGTCTGTATGTATTTTTTAGATGGTAATCAAGCCCAATCTGTTCGCCACGTTGCTTTATTGTGATTAGGCGGAGTTCATGTCCCCGTAATAAAAAAATATATCGGAAATTCATCTTACCTTAAATTGAAAAAAAGGGATTATTCTGCCTGTCCCCATATCCCTGACCTTTCAATCGTACCGATTGTCGTGGACGAGTTTATTTGTGTTTAACAAAAAACTTGGGATGCTATAAAATATTCACAATATTTAATAAACTTTTTGCTAATAATATGTAGTAATTGCAAAAGGCCGTAAGTAGTCTTAGCTTCCTACTCAAGATGACATAATTTATTTATCTATAGCCTCTAGCACACTCGCTCTTATCATCTCACAATCCGAAACTAAACAAAACTTACTGATTCTGAATAACCTTTATTACAAACTACTCAATCCATTTTTTTTCCATCTTAGTACTGAACATTTTTCTAACCGAATTTCATTTTAGCGGCATAATTTGAACTCTGTTAAGAGCTCTACTCTCTGCAATATATGTAATTACGACTGCCAAAATCTTATCGACTCCCGATCGCACTGATTACTGCTATATAATTTATTTTTTCTAGAATTGATGAAAAACTAATTTCCGTTTATCTGTTTCACCATCATCATCATAATTTCACCCTATCACTGCTGAACGTAGATTGTCACAAATGTTTTTTGCTCTCTTTTTTGGTGGATTTTGCCAAAGTTTCCAAGCTTGTCAGGCGGGTTAGACAGCATTTTATTTATTCAGATGTTCCAGGAAGATGATGCTGCCCATCTCCTGGTTTTCATTTTCCCTCTGTCGACTTTTACGACACCCACAGGATGAGATGGGGTGGTAGATTCTCTTCAGCCTCTATCACACGGCTATCTGTTTAAGGTTTCTAAAACAGTAAAAAATGTCTCTTCACGCTATCTTTTGGCTGCTTGTATATCTTTTTTGTAAATTATTTTGGTGACGCGTAGATAATGCACGTTTAGTTTAGTACACAAAATATAGATAACATCTCATTTTTTTGATTTTACTGAAGTTACTTCAATTTTGTATTAACAGTTCGTGGAGGTGATATACTCATCTCCAAAAATGTCGGAGTAATAACGGGCAGGCGTGTATGCGGTGCCAGCAGGTTTGCCACATCAGATTGACTAAATTACTGTACGTTGTCTGCAGATTTGCTGAGAGTGAACACAATGAACACACTTAGTAAACATTAAAAATAATTTTTATTATTGCTTTCAGCAAATTTTAATGGTCTTTTTTATAGGAGAAAGTGACGCGACGAGCAAAATATTCGCCTGATGGTAAGTGCAACATCCGGTCATAACAAATGCGATGTCATCCAGAACATTTCTGTGTGGCACCACACTGCGCTCTTCCCCCATGAGGTATTACTTCCTGAGTCTCATACGCCCGGTAATCACACTAGTTCTTAGCGCCCTTTAGAAAGGGTGTCATTTTCTGTTAGTAATATATATGTTAAAGCTCACTTTAGCCAGTTGCACGCACTCTTTTTTATATATTTTTATTTTTGCATTTAGCACCCATTTGAAGAATGCGTCATTGAGTTGAGAAATGGACTCAAGTGACGTCATAGAAACAGATTTTAATAGTATGCTGGAACTGTAATGATTCTAATCATGATATTTAAAAATGCTTTGGATTCAAATTAATTTTATGCAAAATAGTTGTCATCGATTCTGAGACTCGCCTTTTAAGAATAATCAGGGACGAAAAGTGTACAGAGTAATTACGTGTAATAGTCTGCAATTGCTATTATATCAAAGCAGATAATAGGTCGAATTCAATGACGTTGAAGAATGTCGTGTCACCTTCGAACGATTACAAAAGAATCAAACGTCGCTGCAAATGAGACGCCTCGTACATAACTTACGAGGCTGCTGGAACGTTTATCCTACTTTACATTTACATCATTGTCACCTTGAAACTTTTTGCTTAAAACACAATGCGAGCAAACCTGACAATAACGAAAGTTAGTTTTTTTTTTTAAATAAAATAACGGTACGGGCAAAACGTTCATGTGATGATAAGTGCAACGTCTGCCCATTACAAATGCTGTGTCACCTAGAACATTTCTGTGTCACAACGCACTGCGCACCCTGAGACATCAGTTCTTAAGTCTCTTATTCCTAGTGATTGCACTGGCTCTCAGTGCCCTTCAGACCGAAACACAGTAACTTTTGCACACTACTGCTTCACGACAGAATAACTGCCCCGCTGTGGTACCTGCCTAGACCGATTCCTGGATAAGAATCCTTCCACCGGTAAAATATTATCACAAGTACATATATTTAAAAAAAACTAATAATAAATAAAAAGGATTAACAAAAATATTACTCACTGTAAAATCACTGCTTACTATATAAACAATTATTAATTAATATATAATAATTAATTAAGAGAAACGCACGAAAATGTTGCACTCAAATTCGAACTCGAAATCTTATTGTCATCGCTCTCACAAAGACTCACAAAGAAGGTTTCTCTACAAAAATATAATTTAGATCTAGAAAGTAATTTATGATTATAGACAAAAATACTTTCATCACCATCCTCATCAGCTTGTGACAAGAAGAGTGAATTTACTGTTGTCAAAAAGCATTAGTAATCGGTTTAGGTATGTGTGTACCACCGCAGGACCAGTGGCGTTGCCGATTCGGCCGTGAAACAGTAGTGTGCAAATATTACTGTGTTTTCTGATGGGCTCTGAGAGCTAGTGTAATTATTGGGCATATGGAACATAAGACCTAATGTCTCAGGGTGCCAGGAGCAGTGTGGTGCCACAGACACGTTCACAGAGAACACACAGAAACGTTCTGGGTGACACGCCGTTTGTTATTGGCAGACGTAAACCACCATCAGGTGAACGTCTTCCTCGTCTCGGCATTTTCTTCAATAAAAAAATGAAAAATGGCAAGTGAACTGGCGATTTTGGCATCGTTATTCCGTTACCTCAAATAGCAAAATATTGCCATATAAATTATTTTAAAGCTAACACATTCATTTTGGATGAGAGGATATTGAACTTATTGTTATCTAATATTTCTTGCATTACACTTATAATTGTTAGATTTTGAAGTGGTTATAAATACAATGCACTTAGAATTGCATAATCTAAACCTTTTACAAGAGTAATTACTCAAACCGACGTTGTAATTCCGCTTCAAGTGTTTAATCGAGTGATTTTGACCTATCTATTAATTAATCGTATTTTTACAATAATAACTTAATATATCGTAATGTGATAGTGATTTTCAAAATGGAGGAAATTTATTTTACTGAGAATGTATGGTATGACTTGTAATGTATTTGCACGCCCCCTTGAATTTACATTTTAAACACGTTTGAAAAAATATTATAATTTTCTCATGTCTTCGTTACTACGAAAATAACATTTAATCATATCGGGAGCCATTAGATTTTCAAGTATTCCGTTTAGTCTAGACTCACCCACATGATGAGACAGGATGGCAAATTACATTACCACCACAAAAAAAAAGTAGTCGTATAAAAAAATATATAAAAGGTAACTCCAGGAGGCGGTCAGGAGTAGGCAGTTGCCTTACATTTTACACTTAGTACACGAACAATCCGAATTCGAACCCCGACGACAAATTCGAACCTTATAAGTGCTAATTGACCTACTTGGCGGTATAGGTAAACATTGTAAACAAACCAGGGCGTCTAAGAAAAATATTGAGAACATGTGAATCTACAAGAGCAGCGAATTATGTTTCTTTCTCAAAATAAGAAGACTTGTATGCCCAGCATCGGGACGTTTATCCACTGTTACTTTTTTAATTAAGATTTTTCATGCATCGTGAGTGAGTTTCATAGACAAAAAATTCCACATGCCCAAGACCCGAAAACCGACTATTTGTTTTTTCACAAATATTGGCCTTGGCTGGGATTCGAATCCGTCTGGTACAACAGTAGTAGTAGTTTTACTAAATAATTAGATTTTCCTTTTTAATGTAATTCAACAACAATTTGACACCTATATAAAAATGCCTGCAACATTCACTATACACTATCACATGCTTTTCAAGTAAAAGTTCATGGTTGAAAGAAAGTTACATTTACTAACCATGGTAACCCAGGGGTCGGGCACTCGCCTTAAATTTGTTAGTGTATGCGAGTGACCTGAGTTCTATTCATGGTGCCGGCCGGTTGTTCCGCAATTTAAATTGCTGATTCACCACGTGTTCAGCGGTGAAAGAAAACATCGTGAGGAAATCTGAATGTCTGAGGAACAGAAATATTCCGAGAACATGTGTAAAGTCCGCCAACTCGCATTGGAGCATCGCGGCGGACTCTTGGAAGCTCCAAAGCGCTCTTAAAAAAATAGATGGGGTCCTGTGCTCAGCAGTGGGACATTCATAGGCTAGTACTTTACTTTTTTATAACTAGTAAAAATTTATTTTTATATTTCTGCATACGACGGGCAAAAAACGAAATGGCGATCACACCAAAATAATGACGTAATTCAAATAATATAGATTATATTTTATCACTTTACTACATCCACGCGTTTGTCTAAGTCAACATTATGACTGTTAACACACTTAGCATTAGCGATACAATCACGACGGCAAGCTCTTTTTTATCTGTGGAAAAAAGTGACGAGACGTGCAGATTGTATAGCTGTTGTTAAGTGGTATCTTATTTCTATTGGTAGGATTCCTATGCACTCCGTCTAGGTAGGTACCACTGCAGGGCCAGTTATTCTGCCGTGAAGCAGTAGTGTGCAAACATGACTGTGTTTCGGTCTGACGGACACTAGGGGCTAGTGTAATTATTGAGCATATGAAATTTAGGAACTGTGTCTCATGGGTGATAGCGTAGTGTGGCACCACACATAAATGTTTACGCATAATTGGGCATATGAGATTAAGACTGTTGACTCAGTGGGAAGAGCGCAGTGTGGTGTATATACACAGAAGTGTTCTAGGTGACACAGAATTTGTTAGGGGCAGAGGTAGCTCTTACCATCAAGTGTAGGTTTTGCTCGTCTCGTCCCTTTCTCCTATAAAAAAGTGCAATGTCTACCCATAATAGAAGTAGCTTCTGGCTTCATGTTCATGGTGAAGTGGAAATCTTCTTAAATTTACTTCTTTATCATCATGAAGGGATGGGAAGCTTTTACGTAATCAGCACTTTTCGAAAAGAATTGGCGATCGCAACCTTGCGTATAAGATGTCACCCCATCACGTGTCAGAGTATTTTAAGTTTGTCGTAAGCCATGACATTTTTCAGGCAAACCATAATTGGAATATTAACACAATAATATTATTGGAAAAGACTATAGAGTAGACGAGGATGAGTGTCTACGTTTATGCTTATACAGACATTTATGCCCAGGGCTAAGCAAAATACATTTGCTTTATTTAAAATACAAATTACTTTTTCTAATGTATTTACAATGCGAAATACAAACTTTTTACAAGAAACATAATTTACAAAATACAGAACATAAATTACATAACCATTTTTATTTAAAATACAAAATACGTTCAGAGCCTTCGATTGCAATAAATTGCAAAAAATAATCGTAAATGCTCTCATCTAAAAATGACTTACTTGAATACTTCAAAGTATCATATTACATGTACTAGGTACTTTATATATAAGAAAACTGTACAATATGACCAAATTGTAAAATGTACAATTGACGCTAAATAACGCTAAAAATAATTATGTGAATAATATATTTTGAAGCCTTATGTATTTGAAATACTAAATACAAAATACCTAAGTGACAGGTCTTTGAAAAACCAATTACTAATTACATTTTTAGGAAGTAATTGAAATACAAATACCAAATATGTATTTGTAGTACGTATTTCAATTACAAGTAATTCAAAAACTTCCCATCCCGATAATATATATATAATAGATAATATATCCTGGGCTATTGAAAACTTTCGCTAGTAACTGAAATAATTTATTAATTAGCGACGTTGAAATTCGCTTAACTGAATAATTTGAGAAGTAGTATCGAAACTTTTAATTTTCCTGTTTGATGTAGTCAAGATATTGTTATAAAATCTAAAGTGGCTAAATATTATGGTATTAATACAGATGATATAGTACTTTTTGTATTTAAAAAGTGTCCACATATTCGATTTATCTGGCAACTCGCCATGACAAAGTGTAGTAGTAGTTCTATGTGGTTTTTTTCGAATTGTGTAGTGCGCAGTTAGCACGGCGGCTTTTACAGGTTCGTCAAAAGAAACTCGTGAGCAGAAGGCTCGAGATGACTCGACATTCGCCGTCGCGACGCCGCACGCTGCAATCCAAAGGGGGCCTCTGAAAGAGGTCGATGCCCCGGTTTGGATCGCTGTCGACGTGGGATTTTTATGTGGTGATAAACGAGACAACTTATATCTCAACTATAAGTCAAATATAGGGGAGGTCTGAGAGAATACAAGTTAATAACAGCAAAAAAATGTGCAATAAAATAATAAGACTCCTTTAATAGGCATTAACCGACAATACGCTACAACGAAAACGACATTTACAGTACAGATATTCTAAAGGTGCTCGAATTTTTCTTTGCGGATTTAAAAGAAAAGTTACTGGTGCAACATATAATTATTTCTTTAGCGGTGGGTCTTGCGAAGTGTTCTTCTGCACTGTAATGTTTTCCGAGTCTACAGATGAACTCTCTCCACCAGGCGGCGGTACGGTACAGGATCTCGAAGACTGCGTAGGGCTAAAGTCAGGAATGCAATCATAGTAGCAGTGACGGTCCCACCACCATGTGGGGCCAGGTGTTGGAGCGTATTCAAAGCAAACCTATAAACATTTGATTCTTTACAGATTTCCACCATTTGTCCGTTAATAGTCCACTTCTGGACATAATAAACCTTTGGCAGATGATATTGTCGAAGAAAAGAGTGGATCAAGTGATCTGATCTGGGGAGGACGTCTCCTCCTACTACTAATATTTAGACGTTCTATATATATAATTCGCATCGCAGAAAACTTTCATAGCGCGATTATGAAATGTTATACATATTTTTGAACTTCTCATGGGGTCCTTTTAACCAAAAAGATACTTTGATTAAAGGATCAGATGTACTTTAATTCTTTGCAAAGTTTTTACAGTTGATCTTATGTAGCGGCTTAAGTCGAATTTGGTGATACTTTTGGAGTTGTTTCATACCTATAATTTTGATAGTATAAAAGGACGGCTAGTCTGCACTCAGACTTGTTTGATAGCTCAGGGGACTATTCACCTTAAATTTTATAATACGCCAATAGCCTGGGTCAATAGCCGATCCACGGTGCATACATACATACAGTCACGCCTCTTTCCTATTGGGCTAGGCAGAGACCACATCCGTAACTCACTTTTGGCCCCCGGTTTTGGCGGTTGGCGGCGAACCACGTCGCCGCCATTTTCGTACGAATTGAAAAATTCTTGCTTCCCATTGCGTTCCCACGAGTAGAGAGCGAAATTGTTAATTGCATTTTAAAGTACTGATTTACCTCCTGTATTTGAAGGATAGCATGGTGGGGAACATGCCTATTTGAGAAATAGAAATATTGCTAGCATATGTAAAGTCTGCTAGCCAAAAGGGAGCAGGGAGGGACAGCTGCCTTCCTTAGGAGACTCGTTTTGTTTATCTAATCATATGTCATGTCATTTATTACCGGACTAGCTGTAACTCGCGGTTTCACAGGCATAAATTAAGTCGAAGTCAGTTGATAACTTATAACAGTGTTCGATAATGGTTGCCGTGGTCGAAAATCAACTTAAGGGTGGTAATTTAATAAAACTACTTTTACGGATTTTTTCGCGTTTAATTTTGAAACTATTTATAACCCGACGTTGGATCCCCCCGTGACCATGGGTGCTGTAAAGTACTCGAAACGTCGGGATATAAATAGTTTAAAAATTAAACGCGATAAAATCCGTTAAAGTACTTTTATTAAATGTGTAATATTCGCGTAAATATAAGAAATAATTAAGGGTGGTAAATCAATTTCATTGTTGACTATACATATGTTACTACTTTTTACACTTACGTTTTCAAACTTTATGGTGCTAGTTGAAGTTTTTTTGCCTTCTCCTTCTGCTACGGGGGTTACTACGGGGGGTTTCACCGAATCTAATGCATTTCTTTTGTAATAATATTGCATAGAGTATCTATTATCTGGCCCACGTGGAATATCTGGAGGAGGTATTGTTCTTGAAGCTAACGACGGGGGAAATCTTCCATGCAATGTATGTTTTCTACCAAGTAATAATTCTCTGAGTTTTCTGAATCCACTGGAGACATCTCTAAATTGGAATTTTGGTTTAACCATTGCTGTCACAGTATACAGTTTTCCTTTTAATTTTCGAAGCTATAGATTATTCACTATATACTGAGAATACCTCTTTGGAGAATACAAAGTTGAAGTGTGTCTTAATAAAAAAAAGGTTTTAATAAGAACGATTAATTAATGTCATCGGTAATGTAACTTTTTTAATGAACTATGGACTTTACATATTATGAATCGAAAAAGAACGTAATATCAAGGGTATTTTTCGTGTTGTGCTAAAAATATCTTTCTGTGAAGCCTATTTACCATTTTTTATATATGGACATGAAACTGAATAAATTATATTTTTTTAAATTCACAAATACGAATGTTAATGAGAATATCCCATCTCCGTACCCGGCTCTACCTCATTATATAAAATATTGTGAGCGAGCCGACCAGTCAGATAATTAGTTAAATACATAGCAAGCAGATTTTAGATACCGTTTAATAAGAGAGTTACAGAGTACAGGCATTAGATTTTAGATGACAAGCAAGTAGTCATAGACTTAGACATTGCAATAGAAACGGCGGAAACTCAGTAACCACAGACAATTCCGCAAATGAGGATGAAAATACTGAATTATTAAATCTTACGCCTTGTCAATGATTAAAAAATTGAAACTGATGACATAGCAATAGCATACAGTACATGAATACAGTCGAAGTGAATAGGCTAGCAGTAACATTGCCCGGAGTAACCGACGTTGCCGTTCATTCGTTTGTTTATTAACGACAACAACAACAGAGAGCGCTTGAGAATAGGGAAAGAGAATTATAAAAATTGTAAATAATCGCACCTAGTCTTCTAAAGGGTACTGTCATTAAATATTTATTTTTGATATAAATATCTCACATTTCTTATTGTTGTAATCTTTATTTTTATTTATTTGGGTTACTCCTAATAATATGTTTGTCAGTGCTGCTGATGAAACTCAAAAATTCACTGCCCGTGAGTTTTGACGACACAGTAGACAGAATAACATACATACACACAATCACGCTTTTTTCTCATATAAGGGGTAGGCAGAGACCACTCACGTAGCCCACTTTTCGCCCTCGCGGGAAAGGAGATGTTACGGGTGCTGGGTGAAGTCGCCGCCAATTTGGAATAACAGACTGAATAACAGCGCTGCAGAAATATTGCTGACTTGAGACTTCTACAGTCAGCTACTCCTCAGCTGCCTAATCGTAACTGTGCATCACAAAAACATGCTCACGCACGGGCCCGTTGGCAAAAGGGGATGCCGACAACGTGCTCACTGGTATTCAAATAAAAATTATCAGTGAGGCCTGGAACACCAACGATCCCGGCATGTCCGGGCGCGTGTTCAGAGGCAATCCCACGTACACTGAAGGTGCAATCTAACTTTTTTATGAAGACCAGAGGGCACTTCAATATTTACGAGAAAACGTCTCGGATTCGATCTCTGTCCCCGGCGTCCAGCTGACGATTAAGCGACAGTCCAAGCTGCCACGGTGAATACGCTCTGACATCCCCATACCGAACGAGCAGCGCAGAACTAGAAGGACTCACGCGACATAGAACGCCTGTTAGCGTACCAGAATCCCTGGATCGATTTACTCTTCGCTGAACAGTAGAAGGACGGGTAGTTCGTGGCGGTTTCGATCCCGGGGGACCAAATCCCGTCTCTAGTGACGGCAGAGCGCCACGTTGCATGTGTATACGGAGCGGAGTAAAGAGCAAATTAGTCGATGCTCAGGGTGTAGACTGGTTCAGGAAGATGACTGGCAAAGGAAAAAAACTCTGTATGACTGTGACTTGAAATATGCGCAACAAGTGGTAACAGAGGCGAAACTTCAATGGACCATTCACAATTTCCAACAATACAAGGCGGCAGAACCAGATGGAACTGACCTGCTCTTTTTCAGTGGGAAGGACATCTGATATTTGAAATGCCCGTTTGACAGGTTGTGTATGATAGTATCCCATAACAATTTGTATTTAATAAAAGGTACAAAATACAATTACATGAGGGCCACCGCACTGAAGTATTAAACCCAAGGGAACTCAGAATCTTCACAAATCGTTCCAAAACAAAGTCAGGTACTGGTTCTGGAACTTTCTCAGAGGACCTAAACATATAAATGTGCACAACACTAGGTGTCCACAACACAGTATTTCAAGCAGATTGTAAGGGCATCACCCAAGCTGCGAGGAAAGTGAATCAATCAAGGGAAATCACTTAATCCGAATACTCTTCGGTATGATGGCGTACCGCCTTTTTTTAAAGATATACGAATAAAGTTTTTACTGTAACATCAAACAATCCGGGATCTAAGATTATAGAATCGTATTTCGATGAATTAGAAGCGAAGATTCGATGAATTTTTTGTGAGAAAAAAACATGTCTTATTAAATTCTTCATTCTCTGTTCTGAATTCTTTTAACAATTTTTCGCCATTTCTTTTCCTTCACTCCATAACCGTCTTGATTGACCCTGCGTTTTGGCAAAAATTTTAATAACTTCAACAGTTTTCGTGAATTTTAGAAATGCAATGTAATTTATAAGTAACGGGATGATATTTTGAATTTTATAATATAAATATTTTCAATCGCAACCTTGTTTTTGTTCCGAAAAGTTCAATTTCGTCCCTATTCAACCCTTTTTACAGTACACAATAATCTATCGTGAAATGGAATAAATTCATATTGTATGTTCCATTTTACGAATAAATAAAACAAATGTACTTATGAATTTTATAAGAATTATTTTTCCGGGGATAAAAACATAATTTAGAAGTATTAGTAACATTTATTTAATAAAAAGTCGCATGACGTGGTAAATTAATTACGTCATCGTAAAGAAAATCTTAAGAATTTTCCAAAGTCTTCAGTGATAGTAACGGAATGTTTATTAAACTCCCGCGTTTTATGATTTCTGTCAAAGTATATACAAAAGTAGGAAAATAAGTGGTTTGAAAACTGTATGTTTTTACCTATGATTAAAAAAGTTTGTATCTATGTGAATTAAGTAATATAAAAAATTAACACTTATTTAATTTGATTTATTGTTTGTAATCTTTTAAAATGAAAACTCACAAATCTCCTGAAGAAGTTGAAGTAACTCCATCGAAAAAAAAATTAAAACAAGCAAGGCTTCCTTTTAAGCTCTTAAGCGATGCATCGTCAGATAAAGAAAGTCCTCTACCAAGAAAAAGAAAACTATCAGCACCTGAACCTGAACCAGTTACAAAAGTTGGTAAAATAACGAAAGAAAACGACTTAGTTAATGATTTAGTAGTAATTAGCGACGAGGATAGTAAAGATGATACAAAATTACAGAAAGTCGATAAAACACTCAACCCTTTTGTTAAATTAGTCGATAGTGCTTGGAAGAAAAAACTTCAAAGGACAAAATCATCAAGAAAGAAAAAAAGTGGAAAAAATTCTCTAACGAAAGTGGATGGTTGTGAAAGTAAATCTTCTAATCATGTAAAAGAGACTGACAGATCTGTATGTATGGATGTGGACAGCACAGAAGATGATGCTGACCTTGATTGCAGCAATAAGCCTTCAGGTACAGGAATTTCTAATAACACAAGTCCAAACAAAACATTGTTAAGTGACAGTTTCATATCAACAAATATAGAAGATGAAAAATGTAAATCAGACAGTAGCAATGCTGATACGCAACCTGAAACAAGTGATGTAATAGATCTGGAAAATTCAAATAACTCTACAGATAGTTTTCCAACAATACATAACAATGAAACTAATATTATTTCACAAAAGACTGAAAAGACAAGTAATGAAAAAACAGAAGATTCTGATGATGTTTGTGAAGGAAATAATGAAACATCAGATCAGTTGCCCTCAGCTATCCCAGTGACGCCAAAGAGAAGTAGGAGGAATAAAGCAAAAGCTGAAGAAAAAGCAGATTTGAACAAATCTCAGACAAGTGTTTGTGATGAGTCTTTTAATTCAAATACTTCAACTCCTAAGCATAATACTAGAAGTTCTTCATGCTCAAAAAGTCAAGACTTGTCTTTAAGTAATTCTAATGCTTTAACACCAAAACAGGTAACACATTCTGTATTTATCTCACAAACATAAAACAAAAAACAATATTTGTTCAATATATTTTGATGACATTTTTGTCTGAAAGCAAATTAAACAAGTATAATCTAAATATCACTTTAATTTTCCAAATAACTAAAACAACAATCTGATGATTAGATTATAACTAATATTTGTTAAAATAAATGTTTTTATTGAATAAAGTGATGAGACAGACTAGAAAAAAAACATGGGGTGTTAAGTGCAACATCTGCCCATAACAAGTGCTGTGTCACTCAGAATATTTCTGTGTGACACCACACTGCACCCATCACCCTGAGACATCAGTTTTTAACTCTCAAATGTATTTAAACTACATCTCAGCTTCAGACCCAAACACATTAATGTTTGCACACTACTGCTTCACAGCAGAGTAACTGGCCCTGTGGTGGTACTTACCTAGATGAACTCCTGCATAGGAATTCTACTAAGCCAGTGTTAATGAAGTGTTATATCATGCAAATAATTTTCACAGACAATCATTGTGACAGACAGGCACCTAGATTGTAGATTGCAATGGGCCGGTTTCCGCAACTCCATGTCTAGCGCGTATTTTGCGTCTAGGCAGGAATGTTGTGCTACTCGAGCCAACCAAGCTCCTCCAAAAATCGCAGCAGGCCCTTAATGTTCCCCGCAAGCTCAGGGAGCGGTCTTGGTGAGCCGAGATGCTTGACCCAGTATAAGGTGACTGCAGAGCAGTCCAGCAGGATATGGGCCACCGTTTCGTTCGTCTCCATACAGGCTCTGCACAGAGGGCTGTCTGTAACACCTAAAGTAAACAGATGTTTGTTAAATAATCCATGTCCAGTTATAGCACTACTGATCATTCTGATTTGGGGTTTATTCAGACAAAGTAGCGCCTTGGAGATGCGACTGTTGATAATGGGCAAAGCTGTTTTTGCCTGTCTGCACTCTGGGTGATTCGCCCAGATTTGTACATGTTGGTTCCTAGTGCACTTACAGACTAGCGAGCGAACATACCTGAGGGGAAGTGGCAGTAAAGGTTCTGGACCCACAGCACACTGGTTAGAGCCTCCCCGAGCAAATTCGTCGGCCGCGTCGTTGCCCCTAGATCCACTGTGTCCCTTAATCCATTGTAGGGTTATTTCATTGAATTGACATACCTCATTTAGTTTCTGGTAGCATTCATAAATGAGGCCTGAATTCATAACATTGCTTTTGAGGGCCAGTAGTACCGCCATGCTGCTGGAGAGTATTCAGATGGAATAGTCTTTTACCTTCCTTTCAGCTATAGCCGATATATGAACCTGACCCAGTTTTGGAACCATCTGTGAAGATTCTAAGTTCCCTAGGGTTTAGTCCTTCAGTACGATGGTCCTTGTGTAATTTTATTTTGTACTTCTTGTTGAATACAAATTGCTTTGGGATCCTATCATACACAGCCTGTAGAACGGGCATTTCTGCAAACAGTTCAGTGAGTATATTGGTATGTGGGATCTTGTTATTACTCCAGAGATTCAGTGTTTTGAGCCTTATGGGTGCCAAAGCTGCTTCCTGCTGGATGTATAGGTGCAGCGGTGGCAGGTCCAGCATAGCTTCTTGGGCCACAGCAGGAGTAATTCTCATGCATCCTGTCATGGCCAGACATGCTAGCCTCTGACATCTTTGGAGTTTGTTGATAGCAGTAGTTAATCTTGTTCTTGGCCACCAAACTACTGCACCGTAAGTAATCATTACAGACAGGCACCTATCAAAAATTACTGATTATTTAATCAAGAAACTGACTTCAATGCAGAAGGTCCAAACATACTTATGCAAATTTAAGTATCATGATTTTCTCATGGATCCCATCATCAGAATGGAACCAAATTTGTATTGGAGCAACCTCAGGTATAACCAATTCAACAAAGAAAAGAATCATTAAAATCGATTCACAATTGGTGAAGATATCGCATAACACACACAAAAAAATCTGACTAATTAAAACCTCGTCCTTTTTTGAAGTCAGTTAAAAATATGAAACAAACTTAGTAACTCCGAAAATATTATTTAGCTGCAACATGCTAGTCTTTTTTAATCTATTTACTTTTATATACCTCTGTTTTTTGCAAAAAAAATACATGTAAAAAGTAAGATCAAGAAAAAAACAATGATACAGATACATTATACATATTATATTCTTTTACACTGTACTTTCAAATATACTTATGCTAATTCAAGAGTGATGGTTTTCTCATGGATCCCATCATCAGAACTTGACCAAATTTATATGAAATAACCCATAAGTACAGTATATTCCCTTTATAATAAAAAATAATCATTGAAATTGGTTCACGTGGTAAAGAAATATTGGTGAAAATGCATAAAAAAATATTCCGAAGACTTGAGAACATCATTTTTTAAATTCATTTTATAATTTTTAAATAGGCACTTTCGCTTAGTAGAAGTTTTTAAACATCCCATTATTAGATAGTGTCATTTTTGAGTTGGTTAAGAAGCAGAGAAGAGTTCACCATGCTAATCCAGTATGAGATGGTAGATTTCAAATGCCATCAAAGTCTCTATAATTTCACAGGCATACATAATACTCACACTGAGTGAAAGAAAACACCTTCACTGCCAATGTAGAAAATCACCTAAAATTTGCAACTAAATTATTTTCAGTTTAATAGTGGTGGTGGTGATGAAGGCTGAACTATGGTTGTATGCATACTATGATAGTTAAGGCACTCTTCCTATTGCCACGAAATAAAAATCTCGTTTCATATACATTCGTTATGTTTAACAGGTTGAAAAGAAACAGGAATCAGCAAAAAAGAAAGAGGATAAGGAGAAAGAGAAGCAAGAGCGGGAGAATAAAAGACTACAGGAAAAAGAAGAGAGGGTAAAACAAAAGCAAGAAAAGGAAGAACAAAGAAAGCGAGAACGTGAAGAAAAACTAGAAGCGAAAAGAAAAGAAAAAGAGGAAAAAGAAGAACAAAAGAAGAAAGAAAAAGAGGAAAAAGATCGTCAGAAAGAATTGGAAAAAAGTATGTCGCCTTTAAATTTAATACGAAAAACAAGCACTTAAATTCTGATTTACATATTTTATTGTTTTCCAGAACTAAAAGAAGAAAAAGAAGAACAGAAACGTAAAGAAAGAGAAGAAAAGGAAGAAATGCGAAAAAAAGAGAAAGAAGCAAAAGAGGAAGAAAAACGAAAAAAGCAAGAGGCTCTAGAACTAGAGAAACTAGAGCAGGAGCAGAAAAAGAAAAAAGCTGCTGAAGCATTTGTCAATTTCTTTGTTCCAAAGCAGAAAAATGAGAATCAATCCACCATTGGCCCTGTCAGCAAAAACAGTATGCTCTCAAGTTTTACTATAAAAGCTGATATGAGACTTGCACCAACTACTAGAAATAATATAAGTGAAGAGCAAAAACATGCATTAGAACTTTTCTTAGAACATCAAACTGTGACTGACAGCGCATTGTATTTGAAGAGTTTGAGCCAAAGGGCCAGAAAACCAATGAGTAGCGGTAAAACATGGCCATTAAGCGACAAAGAAGATGATAATGACGTCATGATTGTTGGTTAGTTAGAATATGCATTTCTTTCTAGGTTTTTCTCAGTTTTAAAAAAGCAGCTGTGGCTGTGTGCATAATCTTTATATTTTGTTTTGTTTGTTTCATCAACCATCAATGACAAGCAGTTGTCAAATTCTACCCAAAGCCAAAATTTATGCAAAACACAAATTTTTGGTTTCTGGGATTGCACAGACAGATATAATATCATAGACATGAGACAGTCACAAAGTATTGTGACTGTCTCATGTCTATGATAATATACAATAATAATATGATATATACATTAAATTAAAAAGTTCTGTTACCTTGAGACATAAGTTGTTGAGAACCTTCAAATACCAGCCTAAACTGATTCCTGCATAGGACTCCTACCACCAGTGAATAATGTACTTAAATTGTGTGTTGGCGGCTTAAGAGAATCTACCGTCCCATCTCATCCCATGGGTGTTGTAAAAACTGACGAAGGGAAAATGAAATCCAGGAGATGGGCAGCAATATCATCCTGGAACATCTCAATAAATAAATTGCGGTTGCTAACCTGCCTGCCAAGTGTAGCAACTATGGCCCAAAAATTCCCACAAAATGTGAGCTACTTTTCTAGCAATCTGTGGAGGTGTGGGTATGTTCAGCAGTGGACTAGTGATAAGCTCGAAAATGATGATGATGAAGAGGTAATTGGAGCTGCTGACAGTTCTCTTAGCTCATAAATTGGGGATTAGTAGCCTTCCTTCAGACCACAAAATTTAATTTTAAAAAAACTTCCTGGTTTTTACAACACTGGAAGTAGATCAGTGATATGATAGCATGTGTGGTTTGCACTTAGATGGTGCTGCTGGTGGCAATTATGGACGATCCTTCCTTCTTGGAAGAGGCATAAATGATCAGTAGTTAAATATTTACAGGCTTATGACTTTGTCTGAAAGCAGTGTCCAAAGTTAAAGACTAATACAAGTACTGCAACTGTGTTTAGCAATTACGACAAATCCCCATGGGATTATTATATAGCTATTAATATTATTAAAATGCTTGAGAATCCATAATGTGTGCATTAAATTTGCTCAACTTAGCACAGTTTATGAGCGTGCATGTTAATGAATTTGTATTTATTCATTTCAGAGGATGACCTACCTCCAATTAACGATGGTGATGAAATCTTAACGTGTGAGGCAGCCGTGCGTGAGAAACTCCGTCCGAAACTTTTATGTTTCCATGAAAATAGACGTCCACCATACTGGGGCACATGGCGAAAGAAAAGTGCATTAGTTAAACCAAGACGACCCTTCCATCAAGATCAGGTACTAATACAACATCTTTATTCTGATTAATAATTTTTTATTTCAAAATTGATGAAGCGAGTACAATGTTCACCTGATGGTAAGTGCAATATCTGCCCATAACAAATACTGTGTCACCCGTAACATTTCTGTGTGACACCACACTGCGCCCGTCACCCTGAGACATGAGTTCTAAATTCTCATATGCCCAGTGATTATGCTAGCTCTCAGTGCCCTTCAAACCGAAACACAGTAATGTTTGCACACTACTATTTCACGGCAGAATAACTGGCCCTGGGGTGGTACCTACCTAGACGGCGTGAGAAAACCTGACGGTCCTGTGGTTGTCGTAAAGTTGACAAAAGGAAATGCCCTAAAATATTTGAAGCATCCTTTAAGTAGTAAAATATCATCCTTAATTTGTCAGATCAAAATGTGTCAGATCAGAAACGTGTAGCAGCATCCTAGTCTACAGTCGCAGTCTAGGTACTACAATAGACAATCCACTTGCCAAGTGTTAGGATTATGGCAATTCTTCCCACTTAGGAGAAACTAATTTGCTGCAGTCAACTACTTACAAGCATAATAATACTGAATGACCAATATGGTGTTCTGCATGTTTCCGACCACAGCAGCAACTTCTTATTATTTTATCAAAACTGGCGTGAGTATCACCAATATTATTATTATTAATATAATAACTATATCACCGTAAATCTTCGTGCTAACAATGAGGTGTTTTCGCCGCCCGTATCCGATGAAAAATCATAGCTATGTGATCAAGGAAGTTTAAGTGCAGACACTGCTCTTCCAAACTTCCACTTACAAGTACAAGTAACTCCCCAAAATAGAGATGTGGGTGCGACAATGATTATTGAGTCACAATTCCACTAAATGTTTGTTATTTCTCAAACAAGCTGGATTCAGGCCAAGGTTTTTGTTACCCACCTATGAAGTGGTTACGAACATCTTCTTTTTAGAATGTAAATTACAATTAACTAGTTTAGTGGAACAACATCAATGATTAAACTGAGGTTGCTTGACAAATATTAAGCTAAAATAGTTGTAGAGTAGTTTGTTTACATTATCATAAATGTTATTTTTTTTATAGAAACAGTTGGACTATGAAGTGGATAGTGATGAGGAATGGGAAGAGGAGCAAGAAGGAGAGAGCATTGACGGCAGTGCTGCTGGTAGTGAAGATGAGCAAGATGCTGATGAATATGAGGTTGATAATGAAGTATTTGTTCCTCATGGATACCTTAGTGATGAGGTATGTAAATATTTAGTTTTTTTTTTACTTAAGAATTTAACAAAACATTATTTTCTATACTATGTCACATCGTTCTGGCAAATTTAAACTTTAATTTATTTTATTTTGTTGATTTATTTTATAATTTATTTGTGTTAAAACAGAAATCATTGGTTTTCTGGATCTGATTGTGTTGTGCATGTGAAATTTATGTATGTAAAAGGCACCCACAATACAGTAAAAATCCTGGTTTTTATTAAAAAAAAGTCTAAAGTATATATTGCAACACACATAACTTCAAAATATTTTTTAAATCATTAACATATTAAAAAGAGCCTTTCAATGTAATGTCATTTATAAAATATTTTTGATGTTTTTGTTGATGGTTGCTCTTGACATACACTAGATAATATAAACTGTAAGAGTAGGCGAGACAGGAGCGAGTTCTAGTATCTACTTACAGTTTCGGAGTACATTAATACATTTTTATTTATTATTATATATATTTTTTCCTTTGTATATCATATATATAATAAATCAGAAAAAAAAATGTTTTCAGGAAGCAACACTTGATGAAGATGATGTATTATCCCTCTCGCCGGAAACACAGAAAGCGAGACTGAAACATCTGGAAGATGAATTCGAAACAGAATTGAAGAAGCCAACTGAAAAATTAAAACCCAGAATGTATGGGTTACTATGGGAAATGGCTGATGGTGAAAAACCTGAAAAATGCGTTGATGCATTATGGAATTACTTTAGAAAAATGTCCATGATCATGAATGATCCAACACCATTACTACAACCCTCAAGTGAACCTGAAGAAGCTGAAAAGAAAAAAATTAAAAAGAAAAAGAGTATACCAGATGCCGAACAGACACAACTTAGTTCTGAGAAAAAGAAGAAATTAAAGCAAGAAAATAAGGAATTTAAGAAATCAAAACCTGAAGCAAAAAAGAATGTACAAGAAACAAAGAAAAATCAACCAGGCATTAATACATTTTTAGCAAAATTAAAGTCCCCGTAAAGAGAATTTTCAGTTTAATTATAATTATGTAATGCAATTTATATTTATGCCTTGATAACAAATAGAATATATTTTTTAAGATTGACATTAAATGCAAGACTGTAAAATATTTGAACTATATGTTGTGTAACTGCTAGGCTGTCCTGTATCCTGTATCCTGTAATTTTACTTTACACATAAAAAATATAAAATTTATTCAATTACATTGTCCGCTCATATTTTTTATAATGAATAAATATTTTAATTTAGTTCCTTTTCTGTCCAAAAAGCAGAAGCGATAAATATTTTGTAAATTAATAATGTCAATATATGTATATTAAAATTATTTATATCTCTCAATTTTATGGTTTACAAATTCAACACAGTGTGCGTGCAAGTATACGTGTGCTTATCGTCAACGTAGTTGGTTAATACTTTTCCGTTGCTATATATTTGTATATTTAACCACGAGTCCACTGTTGATCTTGTTCTTTGTTGTTGGCCTCCATAGTTATAGGGGTCTATTTTCAATCAATTAATCAATATATTCTTTATTGTACACCAAACACAGGAATAAGCACAAAAATTAACAAAAAAAAAGTGTAAAAATATGTACAATAGACGGTCTTATCGCTCAGAAAGCAATTTCTTCCAGACAACCATTGTAAACAGAATTGTTGTAATTAAGAAGGGAGCGGAGGGGGGTGTACAGAAATTAATGTAAAGCACATGATGAAGGCATTCGTAGCTAAAAGCAATAGTCAGTTCGGGAAAAAGGATGCATAAAATCATAGTTCCAAGAAATTAGCTTTTACGAGTTTTTTAAAGGAACAAAGGGACTTAGCGTGTCGAATGTGTAGGGGTAAAGAATTCCATAATCGCACAGCTGTGACCGTAAAAGATTTCTTGAAGGAGGAGGAGGAGGAGGAATGCATAGGAGTTTGGAATCTCGTCGTGTCTATTTTCCATAGTCGATAAAGACTACATTCAGTACCGTCTTCAGTTATACAGGCGCCCTAAGCGAAATATTTTAAGCGCCCTTTACCTAGGACCAGCGACCCTCCCCGGCTTCACACTGGTATATAGATATAGAAAGATAAATAAGTACTTATTTTGACAAATAGAGCAACAGCAATTCCTTACAGTAACATTTTTTGTAGCGACTATTCTCACCTGCAGCAGGTCAGGTAAGATTAGGTTCTTTACCAAAATAATATTTTATTAATGGAAACAATAGCTGAGACTGACCATTGTAGAGTCAATATCACTTGATAATGCCTCGTTTTGAGGTTAAACACGTCTGTTCTCGACTTAGTGGTTTGTATTGCCTAGTGGTAGTATTGTAGTGATGGAGGGTATCTGGTGGAGGTATTGTTTTTCTTGTCCATGTTGTCGAGGGAGGGTGGGCGGTGCTCTTCAAAACTAGGTAATACACACCATTTCACATTTTGCATGCGGATCTTGGCAAATTAACTTTCTCTCCTTTACTATAATGGATTTCCGCAAAGTAACGCTTGTTTCTATTAACCTGACTAATTTGAACAAAAAGCGATTATTACTTAACTAAAATTAGACATAGCCTCCCGGATTTTTTGATGAGTACTATGAAAATGCAGTACATTATTTTCTTTATTATTAATAGTTTTTGCAGCGCACGCCAAATAATGACTTTTATTAGTAATTTTTTGATACCTTGAGTTACAATGTAGCAATCTCAATATTTTTTTAATTAAATACAACCCATGTTACTCGCTGATAATGTAACTGTCTATAGGTGAAAGAATTTTTAAAATCGGTTTAGTAGTTTATTCATTACAAACAAACAATCAAACATACAAAAAAATCAAATCTTTTCTATTTATTATATTAGCTTAGAAGAATCCTATTCGTTAGTATTCTGCTCACTACTCACAAGCAAAATACTTTACTCACCTAAAAGAAGGGTACTTCTTATACACATCCTCATATATCTTTATACAAATTAGTCCTATTTTTTTATTGCATAGAGTATTCATCTTTTGGTAAGTGCAACACGTCTGCCCATAACAAATGCTTTGTCACCTAGAATATTTCCGTGGACCACACTGCGTTGGTCACCTTGAAACAATAGTTCTTAAGTTTTTATATTTGAATAAATACCAATTACTAATGATTACTAGCTCTCAGTACCCTTCAGACCGAAACACAATAATGTTTGAACACAAATGACACAAAATAATTGACCCTGGGGTGGTACCCACTTAGACAAATTTCTTCATATGAAACCTACCACCATTATTAAAAATGTATATTATTCCATGGATTATCAATTGTTTCCTTAAATATACAAATAAATAAAATTGGAATGTCTGACTTTCTTAATCTCATGGTAATTTGTAGCAGACCAAAACTGAACACGACCTTTTAAATTTTTTTTGTTCTTTCGAAAAGATTACATACAGCGAGGACGAAGCCGTCTGGACAGAGCAATTGTATATATAATTTCGGTGATGTAATTGCTGTTAGCCTCTTTTGGCTTTTACAGCTTCATACTGTGCTCATGGGCCAGGGGCCCGCGTGGCAGGTTTGGTTTGACCCAAACATAAATACATAAATAAACTCCTACAAAAACCTCGAAATTCGGACTGTCGCGTTCGCTGCCTGCTTGCACGATTTAGAATATCTGAAAATGATTTCAATTCGTCTAATGACCGTCCGAGGGAGTCTGGGGCCTTCATTCGGACTCTAGCACGTTTCGCGGGCGACGTTTGCGTTCGGTCACGTTTCTATCTGGTCAGTAATTTGCTGCTTTAATCACCAGCTGGTTTGGATGAACCGCGGCTTTTTCGAAAAACCGCCGTGATAATGCTCTGAAGTGTTCAGAGATTAAGGGCATTTAACAGTCGCTGTGAAGATCTACGTTGCTTTGGTACCAACCGGCTCCGGCGGCAGTTCGCAAGAATCGATTTTGAACGCTCTGTAACTTCTTTAATTGATTGCCCGTCGCGTGAGCGAAAGCGACGCATGCATAGGCCATTACGGGTCTTATGCAAGTCTTATAGAGGCGAAGTTTGTGTCTTAAGAACATTTAGCTTGAAGAGCAAGTTAATGCATATAGTCGGCTTGAGATAAAAGCCGCTCTATTTCGAACGTTTTTTATGTGTGCACCGAACGACATCGCTGCGTCTAAAGTGACCCCGAGGTATTTGACGCTCTTTTCCCGAACATGGTGATCGTGCCTAGTTGATTGTTGCTGACTGTGTGAATTCGTCTAGCGGGCTTTGGCGTGCCCCTCGAGAAATATATCGCTACACTTTTCTCGGGGTTTACCTCTATTCTCCATTTGCGGAACCATTCGCCTAGGCGATGGCTGCGGCTTGGAGATGAATCGTTATGCACAAGGGCCTTGTGCTTGTCGGAATAGTACAGGGTCGTGTCATCTGCGAAAAGCGCAAGATTGACTTTCGGGTCTCTAGGAATATCGCTAGTATATAGCGAGAAAAGGAGTGGGGAGAGGCAGGAGCCCTGAGGGACACCCGCTCGGAGAGGGCGGCTTAAAGAGCGCGTTCCCTCTACCCAAAATTGAAATACACTGTTGGAGCAATTGTACAGTTAGTACGGAGCGACGTAGCGACCCATACTGGCCTGATCAGTAGGAGACTTATGTTGAAGGGCTGTCGCGTCGCGGGCGCCTATTATTATTAAGCCATTTATCTAAGTATATTCAGTATTATTTTATAAAATATAATCAATATTATTATTAGCTGAATATTAATAAAATAACACTTGCTATTTAAAATTGTGAGTCGTCTTCAAAAATAAATAAGAAACTAAGTTAACGTCTATTTCCATATCATGAAGAAAGTGATGTCATTTTTTAATTTTTTAATTTACAGTTATTGAAAATTCAGTCTTTGTGATCAATTGACAACATGTTTGTCATGTTGTCATGTGATCTATTATTAGTGTCGAACCTCTTGTTATTCTATTGTTTTCCTTTAATAAAGATGAATACTAGAAAGTTATAATAAGAATCAAATAAGAATATGAATCCTGTCAAATTATTAATTTTACATGACGTTCCTAGGTCACGCCTAAACATTTTTTTTTATGGAAGAGGGGGCAAAAGAGCAAGCGGCTCACCTGATGATAAGTGATCACAGCCACCCGTGAAGCCTCACTAAAAACCCACTGTGCTGGAATGCCAACCATCAAGGTTGTGACGATGGAATTTTTATTATTTATAATATTTTTGTAGTGAAAACTTCCTCAGAATCGTTATCCTATCGTATACACCTATAGAATTTAGCCCGCGTGAGAATGAGATCCTATATTTATATTTTCGAATATGTCTAAATGTTTGATTTCTTCGAAGAAAAATTACCTGTAGTTTTCGTTTTTGTTTTTAATTATTCATTTTAGGGTTAATTGACCACATAGCATATGTAAAACGTCGGAAGTAAATGATAACAAACACTATTTCATATATTATATTTTATTAGTTATATATTCATAATTATAATACTAACAAATATAATAGTTAAATTTATTTAAATTATTATTTCCAGCAGTTTTCGTTCAACACATGTGTATCGATATTTAATCGATTAATTACTGAAACCAGTTCATCGTACTATTCACTATTCAATACGCAGTCAATCCTTATTACACTAAATTAAAAAATCCCTATTCCTTCATTTAAAGTTGAATTTGAAACGCTATTCACGTACGGTTCCTCAATTCTAATGAGTGCTAAGAGTTGCAGTTTCAGTTGCATGTAGTGATATAATCAATTTTGTGCACATGTAGCGCAGACGAAAAAATGACCAACAGTAATACCATGTAAAAGTGCATTCAGGATGAGTAAGATGTCGAAGAACAAACTGAATTTGACCCTCCCACCAGGGTCCATTGATACGGCTCCAGTAGTTCCGCCGTCTAATATGACTCCTCAGTTGAAGTCGGCGACTGCTTCTGAGTAAGTTTTTATATTTGCCATCTATCCAATATTGTGATTATTTTCTTACAAAGCACTCCAGCCGTTTATTTACCTTTTTTGCTTGTTTCTAACTGCCGTCGAGTCTTATTATCTTATCAATTATGGAAGCTTGTGGAGAATTAGGATGACGAATTTATTTTAAATTTTTTATTTTCTCCGAATTTTCTTTTCCGAATAAAAACAAGGTGTTGTTTACCCAAACTTACGTTCCCCACAAGTTCTTTAAAATTATACTGCAATTGTAAGTGCACATTATAATATTGAAAATGTCATTATATCTCATAAAAACTCAGTTCTCCCCACTGATACTCTGGAGTTGTGCAAATTTGTAGTTATACTTTATATTACATTCAAAGATTCATGCCATATAGTTGTTTTATCAGACGGCAAGGTTTAGCTGGGAAGTCAAAGACTAGCATAGAAGCACTGACGGAGAGACTGGAGCAGATAGAGATGGATGATACTCAAAGACGACGGATTGAAGTTTTCCTATGTCAAAAGGAGAAGATTGGTGAGCTGAGCGATGATGATTTTGAGAAGCTAGGTGAATTAGGTGAGTATAAAAATTTATCATATTTGAGGTGATAGTTATTTCTACTAGTCATTTTCTTGTATTCAGAACCATTCTTCTTAAATTAGTCTGTAGTTTTGATTTAATAAAGCAAATGACTAAAGGATTGATTTCTTAGGGTTGTGCCACAGACATTCTGAGTGACAACAACCATCCATCAGATGTCACTTTTCCATTATTCTGTTCACTATACATCACTATTTTCATTGTTATGTTCACAGGATACAATGGTATAAGTATTAGGGCTGAAAAATAGGGATAATTAGTCACTCATCCGTCCTGTACCCAATGTATTGTAATATGTATGTAATATTGTAGTTGACTGAACTTATTTCTTATCTTTCCTTAGGAAATTACTGATATTACCATAATTGCAATTTTGTTTAATAAGCATAGTGCACAGGTGAAGTAAAATTAACATTTTTTAGAGCATGTAGGCAAACTATTCTCACATACAAATTGTGGTTACAAAAAGAGATATCTGCACAGTTTTTATTGTACGTTTCTTCTCTGTCACTGACAGAAAAAAATATGTTTAAAAAAGATATTTTTCTGATATTCAAAATTAAAAAAATTTCATTTCATTTTAAACACTTCAGATTCTTTTAGAACAGATTGTGGAAAACTGGGTTTATTTAGAATCAAGTTGAGTCCAATAGTGTGTGTCAGCATCATATCAAAATTTCTGTGTTAAGCAATATTCTAGAGGTTCCTAGGTTGGCTAAAACTAGAAAGTCTTTTCTTAGTAGATGTATAAAGTTTTATAATAAAATTCCTAAAAGTGTAACACAAAAATCGGCATGGATTTTAAAAAACTTATCAAGAAGACATTATTAGATAAAATAGATCATTATATAGAGGACAAAGATGTTTGGAAATAACTCATACTCTGCACTTGCAAACCTTCTGACTACTCAATTTATGATGTAGTTTTTTTTTGTAATCTATAAATGACATGATGTAATATGGCCTTGAAAAAAGAAAGACCCAAGAGTTTCTTACTGGTTCCTCTCTGAGAAGGTCATTTTTTGAACCGGTGTAAATTCTGATGTTTATAAGAGCTTTAAACAAGCCTAAATTGAATAAAGATATTTTGACTTTGAAAAAGATGGAAATCCGGAAATATAATACTATGCACAAATCCATATAAGTGGAATTTCTTTTTTATCCAAAATTGATCAAAAAGTGGCATATCAGACTGGTCTCTATGAGTTTGTCTTTCTGCCTTCCTCTTGCAATTGCCATTAGACTAGATTTCTGACCAGAACCGAAGCCATGGTACCAACATAATTTTGGACTTACTTCAGTTGGACAGGATACCATTCTTTTTTTTAATCCTTAGTTGCCAAAGTGGTCCAGGTGGTCTCCCTCTATTTCTAGAACCCTAGTAAGTACTGACTGGTGTTTTAAGTGCATTTATCTCTTCTTTGCTTTGTTGTTTGTCTGTCGAGTACTAGTAAATTAATGACATCAGAGGGTCAGAATGTGAATGTCCAACCAATATTGACTTTGGCAGAGATAGCTTGCGCCCTGAAACATAGGATTCTTTTTTTCTCCTTGGTATTTTTTAAAAAAACCTAATTCCACGCTTCGTCGCGGGCTTCAGCTAGTATATTTTTAACTAACTGATCAATCAAGCTGACCGCGTGATTGCGCTGTTCACAGTGTGCAGCTCCTTAGACGACATTTAGAATTATAGCAAATTTATATTCTTATCATCTGAGCCCTGCAAGATTCCGTAATGGGAAATACACGAAAATTTAAGTAACAAGTTTGTAACACGTCCATGTATGCATATCGCCTATATTCTACAGTTTTTCAAATTTTACGAGGGAACCCTAAATACTTCCTAAATAATACCAACGAAAGACTCGTCGAAATCGATTCAGCCGTTTCGGCCGAATAAAAAGTCAAACAGACAGACACATTTTTTAAAAACGCGTGTTTAATATTGGTATCCTGCAAATTACTGTATGAGTTTAAGAAAAAGTCGATTGCGAATTCACAGACTGACACTTCAATTTTATTTGTTTGTTGGTATAGATAGAATTACATTTTTGTCTTTCGAATTTAACTCGAGAACGAATAAAGCTACATGACATGAATTTTACACAGTTTATAGATACTAAGTCTGGAACCAACTTAGACTATGTTTCATCGTCTTTGTTTCACCGTTTCCAAGGTTATGAACATTTTTCGGCAATGTTCTCCACAACGCCATCTATGGTATCTTACCAGAGCCCTTGACTATTGAAAACGATATCTCGGGTACAGTAAGTACAAAATCAATGTCTAATGTTACTAGTGACTTATGGGAATTACACATGTGTTATCACAGCGCGTATTTGTTGACTATGTTAGGTGCAATAATTGAATAAAAAAAAGAAAGAACAATTGCTTCATCATCACTTTAGCCTAGCAATAGTCCACTGCTGAACATAGGCCTCCCCTAAAGATTACCACAAGTTTTTAGCTGTCATTTTGGGGGGATTTGCCATAATTGCCACGCTAGGCAGGCGGGTTGGCAACCGCAGTTTATTTGTTCAATTGTTCCCGGAAGAGGTTGCTGTCCATCTCCTGGATTTCATTTTCTCTCTGTCGACTTTTACGACATCCACGGGATGCGATGGGATGGTAGATTCTCTTAAGCCTCTACCATTACGCTTAATCTAATATAAATAACTAGGTAACCCGTGATCGTGATCATGAGCAGACGGCGCCATCTATATCCTTTAAAGAATGTAAACTACCTTTGAGAAATATTAAGAAGATACGAGTAATAAAAAAATTGTCCTCAGGTCAAGGTAACGGCGGTGTGGTCATGAAGGTCCGTCACAAATCAACGGGACTGATAATGGCACGCAAATTGATTCACCTGGAGGTTAAGCCGGCCATCAAGAAGCAAATCATACGGGAGCTGAAAGTACTGCATGAATGCAACTTTGCTCATATAGTAGGTTTTTATGGTGCGTTTTATAGCGATGGAGAAATTTCAATTTGTATGGAATACATGGATGGCGGGTCTTTGGATCTCATATTAAAGAAGGCCGGAAGGATTCCTGAATCGATTCTGGGTAAGTTTGTCTTTTGATGTAATGATATTGATGATGATAATTATAATATAATATTTTTGTGGTAAATAAAACTACAGAACATTTAGTTTTTTTTATCGTATAAAGTGACGAAACGAGCAAAACGTTCACCTGTTGGTAAGTGCAACGTCCGGCCACAACAAATGGTGCCCAAACCACACTGCGCTCGTCACCCTGAGACATCAGTTCTCAAATGCCCAGTCATTACGCTAGCTCACAGTGCCCTTCAAACCGAAACACAGTAATGCTTGCACACTACTGCTTCACGGCAGAATAACTTTCAATAACGATTGACCCTCATGGGCACCCTCGAGTCAGTTACTCTCGCGAACAGGATGACGATCCAAGCCAAGGTCGCCCCTCGGGGGCCCTTGCGCCAGTCATCCAAAAATAAAGGTTTCGGCTAAGCGCCCTCAGCGCTCTGCCACCTTTCAATTCGGCAAAGCTGTGAAAGCCTTCGGGCTAACAGTGACCATCAGTCCTAAAAAAACTGAGATTATTTTTTAAGATTTTTTTAAAATAATGTATTGCATTGGATATCGATGTAATGACACTGCCTTCTTCTGACATAGTTTGTGCAGTAAATGTAGTTTTGATTTATCTACCGCGTGGACTATTGTTTAGAGTACCTGCCTTCTAAGCTACGGGTCCTGGGTTTGAATCCCAGTTGGAGCCAACAATTGTTGTTTTTCGGGTCTGGTTGTTCATTTTTAAAGTTAATTTAAGGCTGTGAAACGCACCCATGCTACAGGAATTTCGCCTACTGTGGGGCTTCGTTTTGTAAAAAAGAAAAGAAAGAAAGATTCACCGTAAAGAAAGTTTATAGTTATGTCGTAGGTATTTCGAATCTAATTTACTGTATACCGTTTTTTGGGTTTCGTAGTAAAAAAAGGAACTCTTATAATTTCGTCCTGTCTGCCTGTCCGTATGTCGCAGCCATTTTATATATATATACCATGCTATACCATCTTGTAGCGAATCACCATCCGTACAACAAATACGTCGTGTAGCTTTTGAGATATGGGAGTTTTGGGTTACAAGCTTTTCCCCACTGCGGAACCCTTAACGGTGCGTGGTCCGACACGCACTTGGCCGGTTTACTATTTTTGGATAAATAAAACTATGTAACATATACACGATAAATAGTATATATGTTCCGATACAAAAATAAACACAAATTGTTGATTTTTAAGTCTGGTTGTGTTGTAATATCATTGTCTGTGACACTGCATTCTAGCCTACCTCCGCTCTTTCGGCCTTTATGACGACAGAGTAAGTGTCTGTGTTTGAGCGCTTTATATCAAATGCACAGTTAAACTATCACCGTTCTGTAACTGTTGCTACGTAAAAACATCGCCTCGTAGGAGTTATCAACACGTTCCACACGTAATTAATTCCACTCACGCACCAGTCTGTTCGTCGTTCGTTACTATTGTCTCTCCTTTTTGTTGATGTACAATCAGAATTATGATGATATTAACCTGTGCCTACAATGTCGCTTTAAATGAAATATGTAATTAGGATCATCCTGTACACGTTCGTTCGAATTTCGTTCGGATATGATCAGCGTTTTCGTTCTCCTCCTTAACGCTTAAGTCGGTCTACATTTGTTGTTTCTTTTGTCTCTGGTCTTTTTATAAATCACTATTAATACAATGATGTCACTTTAATTAGTCTATGGAAAGATGGAAGGTAGAGCCATCGGAAACGATATACGCAGCAGAACTAGGATATAGGTAGGCTTAAGAATAAACTTTCCGTGGCAATGGTCCGCCATAGCACGTAAAACCGATAACCGTTGGGAGAAAGGTTCACGAGTAGGAACCTCCTACTAGCAAACGCACTGTAGGACGACCCTCCACTATATGGAGCGACGACTTGGTTCTGAACAGCGTTTTGTTTCAATCTGAACACTTTTAGACAACCTCTTCCTTCGCATTCATTCCGGTATTGCTGTCGTTGGCAGGTGCGTTAAGGATGATATAAAAAGTAAACTGATCAAAGTAACCGCCGATTAATGTCCTACTGCTGGGCACATGCCTCCTCGCATCCCTGAGAGGGGTTTAGAGCCGGGAAGAGCCCGCCACGCTGCTCCAATGCGGGTTGGCGCACTGCACATGTCGTTATATTTTTATCATTTAGACATGCAGGTTTCCTCACGATTATTTCCCTTAACGCTGAGCACTTAAACTTGCAGATCAATTATACGAATGCCGGCCGGTGATCGAACTCAGGCCACTCGCGTACTATTAAATTTAAAGCGACCGCCAGGCCCCTGAGCTACCTCACATCTTAGTTCAGGATAATATAACGGTTTGCATAATATTCCTTGGCCATCCCCTAGTAAATGAATTCCCTTAGGTGCGCCGCCTGTACATTGCTTCTTTAATTACTTTATAAAATAAAGTTAACGTGAAAAGTATATACGGTTTAATTTCCTACCGCGATTAGGGGCTTTTTGTATTTTTTTTTATTGGATAAAGTGCGCAAAACGAGCAAAACGTTCACATGATGGTAAGCGGAACGTCTGCCCATAACAAATGCTGTGTCACCCAGAACATTTCTATATGACACTACACTGCGCCCGTCACCTTGATACATCAGTTCTTAAGTCTCATATGCCCCGTGATTAAGCTAGGTCTCAGTGCCTTTCAAACCGAAACATAATAACGTTTGTACACTGTTTACGGCAGAATAACTGGTCCTGGGGTGGTACCTACTTAGACGGATTCCTGCATAGGAATCCCAACACCGGTATATGGATTAGGTAATAGAGAATATGACGCAGTGTTTTACAGCTTGTGCCTTACAGCATAACGTAATCAATAGATTTATTAATTGTTAAAGGAAACTTGCAAGTTTAGCAGATCAATTATACGAATGCCGGCCGGTGATCGAACTCAGGCCACTCGCGTACTATTAAATTTAAAGCGACCGCCAGGCCCCTGAGCTACCTCACATCTTAGTTCAGGATAATATAACGGTTTGCATAATATTCCTTGGCCATCCCCTAGTAAATGAATTCCCTTAGGTGCGCCGCCTGTACATTGCTTCTTTAATTACTTTATAAAATAAAGTTAACGTGAAAAGTATATACGGTTTAATTTCCTACCGCGATTAGGGGCTTTTTGTATTTTTTTTTATTGGATAAAGTGCGCAAAACGAGCAAAACGTTCACATGATGGTAAGCGGAACGTCTGCCCATAACAAATGCTGTGTCACCCAGAACATTTCTATATGACACTACACTGCGCCCGTCACCTTGATACATCAGTTCTTAAGTCTCATATGCCCCGTGATTAAGCTAGGTCTCAGTGCCTTTCAAACCGAAACATAATAACGTTTGTACACTGTTTACGGCAGAATAACTGGTCCTGGGGTGGTACCTACTTAGACGGATTCCTGCATAGGAATCCCAACACCGGTATATGGATTAGGTAATAGAGAATATGACGCAGTGTTTTACAGCTTGTGCCTTACAGCATAACGTAATCAATAGATTTATTAATTGTTAAAGGAAACTTCGCTACTAAGCTATGTAATGGTTTGGAATAAATATAGTAGACTATATACGTTCAGGAGATATTTTAGTTTAATGAGGTCAAATGGAGACTGTATTTATACGACGAATTTCATTGATGTGTTATTTAATTATAACTAGATATCTGGCCCGACTTCTCTCGGGTAAAATTTTGTTTACAATGAAAAGAAAATATTAGAGAGTAGAGTATATGAGAGTATTTTATATTTACTGGTGAAAGGTGCAGTGTGGTACCACACAGATATGTTCTAGGTGACACAGCATTCGTTATGGGCAGACGTTGCACTTACCATCAGGTGAACGTTTTCAACGTTTCGTCACTTTGTACAATAATAAAAAAGTATTAACAAACTTTTTCCCGACATGATTCACCTAATAGTGTTAATGCTTAGCTCCTATAAGAGCTAAGGCATTTATAGTACATAAATGCAGTTTATAGCAGTGAAAATTCCATGCAAATTCGTTCAGTCATTCTTGAGATTAGCGCGGTCATACAGAAGGACAGACGCTTGTCAAGGCCTTCTTTTTATACTGTGTATAGATAGATAACAACACTATTTATTTCGCTCTCACTAAGTAAGACATTCTGTTGAGCCTTTATATATATTTTCTTTCTTTATTATATAGTCTATGTTCAGCAGTGGTCTGTAAATCTGCTGGTCATGATAATGATGGGCAAAGGAATGAAATCGATTTTTTACAGGAACCATTACATCGGCGGTACTGAAGGGCCTCAGCTATTTGCGGGACAAGCACGCGATAATGCACCGCGACGTAAAGCCATCCAATATACTCGTGAACAGCAACGGAGAGATCAAGATCTGTGATTTCGGAGTCTCCGGTCAGCTCATCGACTCCATGGCGAATTCATTTGTAGGCACTCGCAGTTATATGTCCGTAAGTAACTCACATGTTCAAACTTTTTTGTAAGTGAAATAGTTTAAAGCAGAAAGTATCTGGATTCTGAACGATAATTACCCGCAGAAATATGGTGATTTATGGCAAGCTATTTCTATGACGCTGTTAATTTGTAAAACGTATAATTAATTGTAACAAAATCTTTCTTATATCAGTTTTAGACAACTCTTCTCTAGTTTATTTATCTTGTGTTATGTTTCAAGACTGTGTTTCGGTATCAATTACGTTAATTAATTTGTAATCTAAAAACACCCTGATAAATTTACTGCCAAACGAACGAATAAAAGGCTTAATTAATATGATAGGCTTGACATATTTCACCTTAACAATGATTACGTAACATTCTTAATTGGAATTGGACCTGGAACACTGGTCTCCTTTATTTTTTAAATGGATTTTATAGTATTATATATTATTTTATAGATCATTTTATTTCTCATACACGCGTGCTTCCTCTTTGTATTTTCGATCATAGCTAAGAAAGAAGGAAAATCTGCACTTAATTTATCGCACGATGTGAAATTTTGGGTAACCAGGGTAGCAGTTTTGGGTAGCCGTTAAGCTAGTATACAAACAATTAGTTAAAAAAATTGTACGACATTTGTTGTTTGTTTAATATATACATGTATACAATATATGAAAACCAAAGTAGCTAAATGAGGTTAAAAAATTATTAAATTTATTCGAAATGCCGTCCACGATTTTGAATACAGGCGTCAACCTCCGAGGCCAGTCGTCCGACGCAGCACGCACATGTTCATGTCTATATCAGCCACTGTTTTAATTAGGGATGCTTTGAAACACTCCAAATTCTCGTGAGGTTTAGCGTGGGTTTTTCCTCCAAATGCTGCCATATTTTGTAATCCAACGGGTTTAAGTCTGGGCTGGAAGAGGGCCACTCTTTGTGCCTCATCATCATCATCATCATTTCAGCCTACCTTAGTCCACTGTTGATCATAGGCCTCCCCCATAGATTGCCACAAAACACGGTCCCGAGCCACCTGCATCCATCGACTTCCTGCAAAACCGTGTAGGTCGTCGCTCCATCTAGTGGGGGGTCGCCCTACACTGCGTTTGCCGGTACGAGGTTGCCACTCGAGAACCTTTCTTCCCCAACGGTTATCGGTTCTCCGAGCTATATGGCCGGCCTATTGCCACTTCAGCTTGCTAATCCTTAGGGCTATGTCGGTTACTCTAGTTCTGTTGCGGATAACATCGTTACGGATTTTATCTCGCAGAGAAACTCCGAGCATAGCCCTTTCCATAGCTCGCTGAGCGATTCTGAGCTTCCTCATGCGGCCTGCAGTGAAGGACCACGTCTCGGTTCAATATGTCATCACTGGCAACATGCACTGGTTGTACACTTTTGTTTTGAGGGATTGCGGTATACTCCACGAGAACATGTGACGCAGTTTCCCGAACGCTGCCCATCCGAGTTGGATCCGTCGATTGACCTCTTGGTCGAAGTTGGACCTACCTAGTCGGACAATCTGTCCTAGGTATACATATTCGTCAACAACTTCGATCGTAGTGTTCCCAACAATAACCGGTATAGGTGTGACATGGACGTTAGACATGATCTTCGTCTTGTTCATGTTCATCTTAAGACCTACCCGTTGGGAGACACTATTGAGGTCATTGAGCATAGCGCTAAGGTGCTCCAGCGATTCTGCCATTATGACTATGTCGTCGGCAAATCGAAGGTGAGTGATGTATTCGCCATTGATGTTGATACCGTATCCTTTCCAGTCCAGTAGCTTGAAAACATTTTCCAATGCAGCGGTGAAGAGTTTCGGGGATATTACATCACCCTGTCTTACACCTTTCTGCAATTGGATCGGTTTCGTACTCTGGTTCTGTACTCGGATAGCCATCGTAGCATTGGTATACAAGCACTGCAACGCATCGATATACCGACAGTCAATTCGGCACCGCTGAAGCGACTCTAGCACCGCCCAAATTTCGACGGAATCGAAGGCTTTCTCATAGTCCACATACGCCAGACATAGCGGAAGATTGTACTCTTCGGTCTTTTGTACAATCTGGCGAAGGGTATGTATGTGGTCTATGATACTATAGCCTTTTCGGAATCCGGCTTGTAAGGGAGGCTGGAAGTCATCAAGTCTGCTTGCGAGACGATTCGTTATGACTCTCGAAAACAGCACGTAGGCGCGGCTTAGAAGCGATATCGGTCTATAGTTCTTCAAGAGGGCGTTATCGCCCTTCTTGAAGAACAGGACAACCACGCTTCTACTCCACGCTTCCGGCGTAGCGCCGCCCCGGATGACGGAATTAAAGAGCTTCTGAAGGACTACTAGTATCGGTTTTCCACCCACTTTCAGAAGCTCTGCTCCATCCTCACCCGGCGCTTTGCCATTCTTAAGCTGTTTGAGAGCCATACTAATCTCGCTCAGACTGACGTCCGGGATATCATCGGAATAGTGTCGGACGAGACTTGCTCTTGGGTCGTTACTCACACTAGTGTGTGGCTCCAACGACGATGTGTACAGCTGTCCATAAAATCTCTTGATCTCACTCAAACTCTCTGCTCTAGCGGAAATGACGCCACCGCTTTCGGTCCTCAACTTAGTCAGTTGGCTCTTTCCGGCAGACAGATCCCTGGCAAAAACCTTGGAGCCTTGGTTTCGCTGTATCGCTTCCTCAATACGAGCTGTATTGAAGTTGCGAAGGTCTCGCCGCATACATTTGGAGATCTGTCTGTTCAGTTGCCGATATGCTGACGCATCAGTTGAGGACTGTGGCCTCATTTCTCGCCTAGCCTCCATGAGATTAAGAGTGTGTCGGAGAGTTTCTGGATCTTTTTTGTGCGGTGGGTCTTGCAAAACTTTGCCCCCACCGCATGGACAGTTTCCACGAGCCTCTCGTTCATATCATCCACTGTAACGCAATCTTCCATGCACTGAAAACGATTTTGCAATTCGAGCTGGAAGCTTTCGGGGTTTTGGATAAGGGCACGAGATGGACGGAGCGTGGACTTCACCAGACGCGACCTCTCCAGCTTTACGTTCAGGTTCAATGTGCCTCTTACCATTCGGTGATCACTGCCGGTTTTCACCCTAGCGATCACAGAGACATCATTGAACAGCTGTCGTTTGGTCGTCATGATGAAGTCGATCTCATTTTTGGTGGAACCGTCCGGGCACATCCAGGTCCACTTTCTGAGGGGCCGCTTTTGAAAGAAGGAGTTCATCATAAAGAGTCCCTCCTTCTCCATAAAGTCGGCCAGCTGTTGGCCCCTTTGGTTCCGTTGCCCTATTCCAAATTGCCCCACTACCAGCTCGTCGTCTTTTTTCATGCCCAGTTTCGCGTTAAAGTCTCCCATCAACACCGTGTAGTGAGTTTTGGAGGAATGTATGGCTCTTGATATGTCCTCATACATTACCTCCACCTCATCATCAGGATGTGCCGAGGTAGGTGCGTATACCTGTATGACCTTCAGCGAATACCGTTTGGTTATTCTGAGTATAAGGTACGCAACCCTAGTCGACACACTCCCGATCTTGACAACGTTGTTAATGAGAGACTTGTGGACGATAAACCCGACACCTCCTTGGGACAGATGGTCGCCCTCCCGGTGGTAGAACAAGTTACCGGATTCAAGGATTACCGTGTCCTCCCCCTGTCTTCGGACTTCAGATAATCCTATAATATCCCAACGTAACTTGCTCACCTCCTCTTCCAGTTCCAAGATCTTCTCGTCGGTCCTCAGCGTGCGTGCGTTAAATGTTGCCAGGTCCAGTCGTCGGTGGTGGTAGCAAGATCTCCTCCTCCGGAGATTCTTCGCACCCCCTGCCCCGCCGTTACCATGACCGCTACCGTAGCCAGGACTAGCGGGGCCGCCGGAGACTAGGGGCCGTTGCAATTCTCATTTTGGGGGGATTTGCCATAGTTGCCACGCTTGGCAGGCGGGTTGGCAACCGCAGTTTGTTTATTTTGGTGTTCCAGGAAGACGCTGCTGCCCATTTCCTGGTTTTCATTTCCCTCTGTCGATTTTTACGACACCCACGGGATGAGATGGGGTGGTAGATTCTCTTATGCCGCTACCACACGGCAAAGAGTCTCTCTCTCACTCTTTGTGCCTGATGAAGTCGATTCCATGGGTATAAGCCAGTTTTGTGTGCTTGCTGCCCGATAAGTGGGCGCTGAATCCTGTTGGAATACCCATTGTCTGTTTTCGAACATTGTTTGAGAAAGAGGCTCTACAACGATTCTATGGATGTTATTGTGATATACAACAGCGTTAGTTGTCACACCTTTTTCACAGAACAACACCTCATATAGGCCTGAATACGAGACTTCAAGGCAAACCATAAATGAAGAAGAATAATGCCCATGCTGAATTCTAGGGATACTTCTGCTCACTTCTTCACTGTTGTCGGAATACACTTAATCATTTTTTTTGTTGTAAGTTTCTTCGACATTAAAACGTTTTTCTTGTCAAAAAATGATTTCGAGTTATTTTTTTCCCGCGCACCGTCTTAACTAAGCCCGGAATCTCTCGAGCTTAGGTTTTTCAGACGCTCATTAAGATAATGTCCTGTTATTCGTCGATAAGCTTGCGAGTCTCAGGTCTTTATTTAGCACTCGTTTGACCGTTGTTCTGCTTAACGCCAATTAAAGGGCTAACATTTTGTTTGTTGCGGGCGGGATTTCGTTGGATTCGCGCCTGGCACTGCTTTGATGACCGCTGGTGGTGTCCTAACCATACGAGGTCGGCCGCTCCTTTTACGGGCTTCAAAAGAAGAATCCTCACCAAATCGTTTGATAGTTATACGAACCTCAGCGGTATTTACAAAATCTTGCAGAAGTTTAACAATTTCAGTTAGCGCGTAACCGCAGCGGTGCAACGCAATGACCGCGACTCTGTCTTCCTTTTGCGTCCACTCCATTTTTTAAATGAAACAAAATCAGTTTCTTATTCAAAATCAGTTCAAACATTTCTGGCCAGTATTGGAAATTTTAATTAAGGATGTGACAGAACTTATTGTGCCGGGTGGTGGCGGCCCAAGAGAGTGTTGTAAGAGTTGACAGAGGGAAAATTAAAACCTGGTGATGGGCAGCAGCATCTATGGCAAAAGCCCAGCGTGGCAACTATGGTAAAAAATAAGATCTACAAACTTTTGTGACAATCTATCGGGGAGGCATATGCTCAGAAGCGGACTAGTGATAGGCTGAAATGATGGATAATAAACTTATGACACGATTAGTTATATAAATGGGTGTTTCAGTAAGCTCATAATTAATTTAGTCGGTTCTTACTAATTGAAAAGGATTAAGTAAAGTTACAAAATAGCCAAAGTTACTTAAGTTATTTGATTTTGATCGTCAATGCTTAAAATGTGTCTCAAATTGACTTTAATTTCATAATACTTACACACTACTGGTGGTACCACCGCAGTGCCAGTCAGTCTGCCGTCAAACAGTAGTGTGCAAACATTATTGTATCTGGCTGAAAGGCACTGAAAGCTAGAGTAATAATTGGGCATAAGAGACTAATGTTATGTATGTTATGTATGTTAGTATAGATTACTTAACAGTCACTAAGCAATAATTTCCAATCTGATATTAGTTCAGCAAATACGTTGAAGGCAAGACACAAGCCCAGTGCCTTTAACTTTTTCTTCTGAGGGTCTTCCTGAGGGTTATCGTCGTACTGGTTTTTCATACTTCACACTCGTAACCTTACCCTCGTACACCACACTCGTAACCTTACCACAGTAATAACTCCCCACACTCACGCCTTACAGCCGGAACGTCTTCAAGGGACGCATTATTCGGTGCAGTCGGACATCTGGTCTCTTGGTCTGTCCCTGGTGGAAATGGCGATCGGAATGTATCCTATACCACCTCCAGACGCTAAAACATTGGCAGCGATCTTTGGAGGACAGAACGAAGATCATTCTCCGGGCCAGGTGGGTTTTTGGTTATGTTTAGAGTCCGGTCTGTGAATTTTGAGTTTTGGGATGGATAGGGACGTGGGTGGTTGCGAAAATAGTGATGACTTGTGTAAGTCTGCAGGAAGTCGATGGATGGTTTTACTTATGGCAGGATTTGTATAGGCAGGTACCACCGCATGGCCCGATATTCTGCCGTGAAGCAGTTGTTTGCAAACATTACTGTGTTTCGGTTGGAAGAGTACTGATAGCAAGAGTAATTACAGAGCATATGAGACTTAGAACTGATGTCTCAGGATGACGGTAGCAATTCATCTGGTGGACATTGCACTTACCATCAGATGAATGGCTACCAGCCTCCGTGTGGTGGCGGCTTAAGAGAATCTACCACCCCATCTCATCTCGTGGGTATCGTAAAAGTCGACAAGGGGAAAATTAAAACCAGAAGATATAATGATAGGGAGAAATAGTGATAGGCTGAAATGATGATGATGATAAAACGAATTGAATTTCCCGTCTCGTACTTTCTTCAATAAATAAATGCAGGTAGCGTACTTCCGTCTATCCGCAATTTATTACGGAGGCGTACAATTAGCAGATGACTTCCGATGGGCTGTTATGATAATGATTAATGTGATGTGAGATTTAATTATAATACTTTAGTAAATTTGCGTGATTTTTTTGAATTTGGGAACTGTTTACGAAATTAACTAATCCGGATTCAATTAAAACACTAACATTATGTACGTATGAATGTACGTACGTATGACTTATTCGTAGAGACTCTGACAGACTAGACCTAGACACATGTATGTAAATAAAAAACGGGTCGGTTTGACCACGGAAGTACCATTTTATATTTTTCGTGCGGATCTTAGCAAACTTTCTTTCGCTTATGATAATGGATTTTCGCAAAGTTCTATTAACGACATGGATTCCATTACGTCAATAACGAACGTCGATGTCCTTTGAGTGGAAATTTGTTTAAATGTTGATAAGGTATTACGTAATTACTTCAGAGTTTGTTTTGAAATTATCTTGTCCAGACGTCCTTTCTTTATCTCACACGTGTACAACATCAGTGTATTTTTTTAATTCACAGGCACCTAATTCACCACGGCCGATGGCGATATTTGAATTATTAGACTACATAGTGAACGAACCACCACCGAAGCTACCTTCTGGAATCTTCTCCGACGAGTTCAAAGACTTCGTAGATCGCTGTCTCAAAAAGAATCCCGATGAGAGAGCGGACTTGAAGACTTTGATGGTATGGTTTTCGTATTATTAATCCTTTCTGTATTAGCCGATAGGTTTCCGGCAGAGTAGAACAGCACCTACCTCTTTCCTGTCGAGGTGTTGCAAGAGGCGACTAAGGTATTGTACGGTCAGTCTTTATTCGTGCGGAAATAACACCATAATATGCTATGCTGTTACTATAGTGCTCGTGAGAACGCAATGGGGAGTAAGAATTTATTGACTTGTATCAAAATGGCGGCCACGTGGTTCGCTACCCGCCACGTCTTTTTCCCGCGAGCGCTTAAAGTGGGCTACGTAAATGGTCTCTGCCTACCTCTTATATGGGAAAAAGGCGTTACTGTATGTATTTATGTATATTTATTGTGTTTAATTGCGCTCCGGCGCTCGCTTAAAATTTCATAGTACGCGAGTGACCCAGGTTCGATTCACGTTGCCGGCACCACCTTAATTGTTAATTGCAATTTTAAGTGTGCTGAAGGAAAACATCGTCATCATCGAGGACATGTGAGGTCCGCCAACACGCGTTGCGGATACTTTCCAGTTCCAAAACCCTCTCGAAAATGAGAGGACGCCTGTGCTCGGTAGTGGGACATTTATAGGCTGTTACTTTACTTTTTTTACTCTCTGTATTAACTGGCAGAGAATACTAACAGTCATTAAGTCCGACAATTGTATCATTTTGAGGCATCACTATAAAACACTAACAATTAAATAAATTGTGCTAGTAACATTCACTTAAAAGGAATCAGCAATTCAATACATACTTTTGTATTTTTAAGTCGAATTGATGCAAGCTGTACTCAATGATTTTAGAATGCATATTAGTCCACTACTGAGTACGGGAATTAAACCCAGAACCCGATCGCTAAAGTATTGCGCCAACCGAGCGGCTAATTATTTCGGTTTGAATATAACAAATTTAAATCAAAAGATGCGTACATTTGATTTAAATGTATTTATTTAATAACTGCTGTTTCACCCGCGTAAAAAAGCCGACTAAAATCGATGATATACCTATATACATCGCTCTTTGAATCGGATTTTGGTATTTAATTTTTTTTTACGCGGAACCCTAATTATTTTTCTAAAATTAAAGTAGCTTAAGTTACCCGCTATAATATAAACTATCTGTCAGAAAAAGTCCCGTAAAAATTGGTCCAGCCGTTTCGGAGATTAGCCGGGACAAACGGACAGACAGACTAAAATTTTGATTTTTTTTATAATATACCGTATATACTTTCATAAGCATTGAATTATAGTTATTATTTTGTTTTTACAGACAGACACTTCAATTTTATTTAGCAGGTCAAAATATCTTTCATATAAAATATAAAAAATCCGTATTTCTTAAACAGTCATGATGGTATGTAATAATAATTAAAAAAAATTTGCTCATTTGTACATTTATTTATGCTTTTCACGTACTTCTGAATTAAAATTCTTTTACACTAATCTGCTATTGCTGTCGTCAGCGCAATGGCAAAAAAACAGTTACGTTAGATGAACATACGCGTAGAACACGACCTACTAAAACTAACTAGAATATGTTGCTGCCAAAGTGACATTCCAGAAGTTTTTAACCTTTTCTAGACGATTTATATATGAAATAAAGTAACAATAATTAATAAACACTCGTACCTGCTCATTTTTGTGAAGGTGTTTCGTAAGCTCTTTTAATTAAATGGGATTATGTTAAAAAATTATAAATTGAAAACAATCGATAATTTTAGTATAATGTAATTATTTTCTATAAGTATCTAGTTTTCTGTGACTTTAAAAGTGAGGTATGTCTATTCATTGTAATATTCAATTTTATCGAAAAATGTTTTAAATACCCGCTGGTCGTATCACTTATACCATAAATATTTAATAAATACTTTCATTCAAAATAAAAGTATACAAAATTCAAATCCACATTGCAGATCGCTGTAAGTAAATATGAAAATTAAGTCTATTAATGTTCCACTGCTGAGCTCAGGTGTCCCCTCCTGTTTGAGAGGGGTTTGGAGTAGGGAAGGGTGCTCCAGTATGCAGGTTTCCTTACTGTTTTTCCTACACGTCAGGCTTACCACGAAATTAATCAGCACTTAAAATTTTAGTGACTCCGCTCCAGGGGTCGGACTCGGGTCATTCGCCTATTTATTTGCTTTTATCGAATATCTCGGAGAAAAATTTAACAGAGTGTTTATAAAATTTACCAACACTAGTGTGAGAGTACATTTTAGGGTTCCGTAGTGAAAAAGGAACCCTTATAGTTTCGCCATGGCTGTCGGTCCGCCCGCGGCTTACCTCAGAGACTCTTAGTACTAGAAAGCTGTAATATGGTATTAGTAAACATTATTAACAACGCCGACAAAGTGGTAGAATAAAATTTAAAAAAATATATATTTTTTAGGATACTCTTGCCCTGCGCATAAAGTGGGGACGATTTTTTTTCTCGTCTATCTCAATTGTGGGGTGTCGTTGGATAGGTGTCTTTACAATATTTCGGGTGTGTGAAAAACCATTTTTCGACTCGAGTTCGTTTGCGAAATATTAAGGTTTAAAGAGCTGCTTTTTTAGAATTTTATTAGAATAAAGTAGAATAAATGCAGTGTCACCCCGAATGTTTCTGTGTGGTACCACACTGCGCCCGTCACCCTGAGACATCAGTTAAATATCATATGCCCAGTATTTACACTAGCTCTCAGTGCCCTTAAGAACAAAAAACTGTAATGTTTGAACACTACTGCTTGACGGAAGAATATGGGCACCTACTTAGAGAAGAATCCTGCTACCACTAAAAAATGTCTTTTGTTACAGAATCACGAATGGATCCGGAAAGCGGAAGCTGAAAAGGTCGACATAGCGGGCTGGGTCTGCAAAACTATGGACCTAATGCCTACAACGCCAAATTCTAACGTGTCTCCTTTTTCTTCATAAGCTGCAAGAAGTGCATACTTTCATCAGCGAAAAAGGGTAAGTTGAATTATTGTGGTAATAATGCTTAATTGTTGTCTATAAACGATTGCGTGGCGTAGTGCAGGGGCCTGGCTACTGCGAAGCCAATATTTTTGCAAAAACAACACAGGCTTTGGCGGATGAAAAGGGTCGCTACCCGCCAGATCGGATGGTCTGATCTGGGGAGGACGTCTCCTCCAACTAGTAATATTTAGATGTTGTATATAGTTCGCATCTCAGAAAAATTTCATAGCGCGATTATGGACGTATGCGAATATTTCTTGAGCTTCTCATGTGGCGACATAGGTGTCGCTACACAGGCCTCCTCCATAGATTTCCACAAAACACTGTACGAGATTGCCACTCGTGAATCTGTCTTTTCCAGGTACTTCTGTTACTGGTTGTAGGATTTCTATGTAGTTCAATCCGACTAGGTAGGTACCACCGTATGCCTTATTCTGCCGTGAAGCAGTAGTGTGCAAGCATTACTGTTTCGGTCTGAAGGTCACTGACAGGTAGTGTAATCACTGGGCATATGAGACTTAAGAACTGATGTCTCAGGCTGAAGGGCGCAGTGTGGTGTCACGTAGAAATTTTCACTTACCATCAGGTGAACGTTTTGCTCGTTTCGTCACTTTATCCCATAAAATAAATGTGTGCAGTTCACACGTGATAGGAGTGAAACTTTCAAAAAAACTACACTTCGAGAGAATAAGGCGAATGTCCAATCAGATGTAAGATTTTATTCTACATACAAACTCCAATTTTTCAATTTCAACAAATGACACGAGTGGCTTATGGTAACTAAGGTACGAAATAAATGCTTTGGTTTGGATTTGATCAATATATCTTTAAAATACAGCATCAATTACTGTTTTTGAACTTGCTAATGATAGCAAAATCTACGAAGAAATCGAACATTTGGACGAATTCGACAACCTAAATATAGTAGGAAACACTGTATACTTTATTATCTCTCATTCTCTCGCAGGCTTAATCCTATAGATGTATATGTTTGTGTCTCTTTTTAGTGTCGCTTAGTAAAGAGTAATTGTTTAAAGAAGTTTTCACTTTAAAAAGAAAAATTATATATGCATCTTTAAATTTCAGGTCAAAACATTTCCCAGGAGAAAGCGGGTGAAACGATCAGTGAGGACGCTGGCGCAGAGGAGTAGCTGCCCTGAGACCACGCGATGTGTCAGTACACAGTATGTCAACTCTAGATACCATTGTCAACGCCTAGGCAGACTAAACACAACGAAACTATATCAGTCCGACACTAAATAAAGCCTTTAGTAACGCCACAGCACACAGAAATTGTATGATTTGTTTATTAGAATCATTATTTCAGATATAAAACACATCTATCCGTTTGAAAAACATTGTGTATTTCCGTCAGTTTTAAACGACCCGATTTTAAAATGAAAACACGTATCGTCTGTGAAGATATTTACAAACTAAAATTTCAGCACAATTCGTGATTGTTTTTTTTTTGTATATGAAATTCAAAATGAGATGATAATTTTGTGTAACTGAGTTGATACGAACTCATAGGGCTCTCGAATCTGTTTGGAACCCTTGTAAAGGCTTTCCGTATCATATACCGGTGATATGGTAAGGAGAAGGTTCTTAAATAATTCATGTAATGTTAACATTACCAAGGCATTCGCGTAATAGATAGAGGTGTGATACTAAAACATAGTGCATTTGTTGACGAATCGACGTTTCCCAACGAAACTAATGGAACAACTAATCGTTTAATGGTCAAGTAGAGTTGATTTCACTAGTCGCAAGTCGAAAAATGTTTGTAGTGTTTTGACATATTTTTCTTTGCTGAAAGTGCGTAATTCATGTCAGCTGGTACTTGTTATATAAAATAGTTAAAGGTTGTCCGTTTGTACGGTCGCCTTGAGCGGCGGAATACTCCAATGGCGGCGTTCAAACGCCGGTGTGAGAGCGTTCCGCAACTCGCGAATCATTTAACAGTCTATAAAGTATAATAAAATAAAAAAAAACACACGAATGAGAAAAAAAATAAAAAATCGAAAGCACGTATTTTTTTTTGAACGTTTCGTTAGTTTTTTTGCACTTTTCCGTTTCGTTAGTTGTGTTTGTTTATTCGCTTTGTTTTAGTAAACGCGCCTTTTTTACCTGTCCTATATCGAGCACTTAGTATTTATCACCCAATAATCGCCGCTGCAGTGTGTTTGCGCTGCTTAATGTGCGCTTGTGTGTTTGTGAGTGCATACGTTACTGTCTCGGAGGTGGAAGCGAAACATTTAATATAACGTCCGCTTCTACAGCCGTGGTTTCCAAGTTATTTTCGAATGTCTTTACTTGACAGTGTTGAATGTCTTAGCTATGATTTACCCCGTCTTCCTGTTTTAGAAAATTTGCTTAATTGTGATATTTTTTTATGTATTTACGGTCTATTTAACCTTACATGTCTTCTAGTGTAAACAAATATTACAATGGGAGTTTTAGATAATATACCCTATTTATATTATAATATTTTACGTTTTTATACAGTCGCAACACAACGGAAACGTGCCAAACTACACAATATTGTAATAAGTCCTGTTGTAATTTTTATTAGTATAATCGTCAACCAGCCTAAGCCTCCTGCTGAACATAAATCTCTCCCGTAAGTGCCACTTGTCACGATCTTCAGCTTCTCACAGCCACTCTCCGTCAGCTGTATGTATTACTGGTGGTAGGATTTCGACTGGTGATAGGATTTCTATGCAGGAATCCGTCCAGGTGGGTACCACCCCAGGGCCTATTATATTATTCTGCCGTGAAGTGTGCAAACATTACTGTGTTTCGGTTTGAAGGGCACTGTGAGCTAGCGTAATCACTGGGCATATGAGACTTAAGAACTGATGTCTCAGGGTGACAAGTGCAGTGTGGTGTCACACAGAAATGTTCTGCGTGACACAGCATTTGTTATGGACAGATGTTGCACTTACCATCAGGTGAACGTTTTGCTCGTTTCGCCACTTTATACAATAAAAAAAAAACTGCTTTGAGCAAATTGTCGCACTTTATAAGCAATCTCGCATTAGGTTTACCTTCGGTCATTTTTTTAGGGCGTTTTTACTCTAATGAAATTTCTGCGACAAGAAACTGGTCGGTCAGCTTACATAACCGTAGGCTGTATTGGTAACCTTAGTTGTCTTGCGGATATCTATATTACAAATCATAGTTACCAGAGGAACCCCAAGTAAAGCTTTATTGCCCTCAAAGCGACTTTAAGATTTTGAAGTTGTCGCATCTTCAGTGTCTACTTTTCAGTGCTATTTTTGCAGCATAGACGATAAGAACCTGAACCTGATAAAGCTTCCTAAAGATTGTCCTCAACTGTATCATTCTATCGGCTCCGATATCAAAGTTCATATTAGCTCTGCACTATTTGCACCTTAAACGGTAACTGGTTCTCATACGACAAACATTAAGCCCTTAGTGATCGCTTAGGATTTTCGGCATCTCTACAAGTTCCTCCTACGTCTCTGTCATGAAGACAATGTCATTGAAGAATCGTTCTTTCCAGTGTAGCTTTACATTTTTATCATCATTAAATACTTTATTTTAAGTATCGTAGTTTAATATGGGGTTTAATCGATGATCTCACAACACCATAAATTATCTGTCATTATATTTTTTTTCTTTAAACTAGTTATTTCAAATTTGGATTATCATCATTTCAGCCTATCACTACTCCACTATTGAACATAGGCCTCTTATTTTGGGGAGATTTTGCCATAGTTGCTACTCTTGGCAGGTAGGTTAGCAACCGCAGTTTATTTGTTCAGATGTTCCAGGAAGATGCTGCTGCTCATCTCCTGGTTTTCATTTTCCCTCTTTCGACCCACGGGAATATGGAAATAATAATAATTTACAAGCTTCAGGTTTTATGAGCGTAGGTTTCAGAGACAATAATACATGGACTATTTGTTTATAAAATATGACACGTAACATTAAATAAACTGGACACGTTTTCGTTTGTGGAGTGTTTTGGCTAAGAATTTACATACTAGACATATCTAAATTTAGACATTCTTAGATGGTCGTTGGTTTCAATTTCAGGTATTTATGAGTATACTGTATTTGTAAATTAAATGATAATATATATGTTGTTCGGTCTACATGCAATATTTTTTATTTATGATATCGTATGTATGAATTAAGTGTATATAATTTTCAAATACTGCCAAGAAGTTGGTAAACACGGAGAGCATCTGAAACACTTTTTATTGTTGAAATAAGACGAAATGAGTATTTTAAGCTATCATCAATTATTTTCGTCATCGTCTATTATGTTTTAATATTCTTATAGCGATTAACTTACAAAGGCTAACAGCCTGGTTGGCGCAGTGGCTAAGCGATTGGCTTCTGCGCTATGGGTCGCGGGTTCGACGCCCTCACGGAACATTTATTTGGGCTATAGATATTTGTTCCGGGTCTGTTTGTGCAAGTGTAAGTTGTCAGAGAGAAAACCCGAGGGAGGAACATCATTTTTTTAAGGAGAAAAAGGTAACAAGGTCATGACTCTTAAAACAGACTGACATAACAGCTAAATTTGCCGTTTGCAAGTTATTATAGAACTGTTAATACGACGCAATTTGTTTACGCGATTATATTTTAATATTCAAATTGTGCATCCAAACAAATCTCTGTTTAAAAAAAATTAAAATCCATACGATAGCAACATTTTTTGTCCTTGTTTTCTGATGAAAATTGTCTATAACAAAAACTGTCCATATTATATACATACTAGTGGTAGCTCAATGTTCTAAATTCGATCGAAATAACTTTTTTTATTGAATTAAATGTATTTGTAACGCATATTATATGTAAATTTTAGCTGTCTGCTCTCTATATAAACCTTAACCACGCCAAATCTCACACTCTGTGCGCGCAATATGCTTCAAGAGGGGTACATATTCTGTTAACGTATAATAGATATGAGTCCGCCAACCCGCATTGGAGCAGCGTGGCCGATACTTCCTAGCTTCAAAAACCCTCTCAGAAATGAGAGGAGGCCTGTTCTCAGCAGTGGGACATTGATAGGCTGAAACTTTACTTTTTTTATATAGATATGTAGTTTAGCTAATGATCGATTTTTTTTGTTGGTAAATATTCTTTGTTTTTTTACATTACATTTCAAGTGAAACCATTTCCTGCGATCCCTTTGATTTTAATTTCTTGTGCAGTTGTTTACAATTTGTCATGCGTAATCTTGTTTAATGCTATTTAAATATAATTTGTATTTGTTAGACAATATCTGTATTTTTATGTTGGCGATTAAAGGAAATATTTTTGTTTCTGAAAAAATTAATTTCAAACTGGCAAGAAATATTGTTAAAGAAATAGTTGTTGTTTCTTACTTATCTGTTAAGTCATGAAATGTATTAAAAAGTGTTACTTTATTACAATTGTGAAGGTTAAATAAAAAATAAACTACTGCAATTATATTAAAATTGCAATAACTTGTTATTGTATAAATTCGTTTTATATAAATATTTATTTATTTATGGCGGACTGTAGTGACGTGATTGTGTGATTGAGCTATTTTGTTTATATAATTTTTATATGCACGTTTTTGCTTATATGTAATTTCGCGTTAAATCTTATAGAATAATATTACCCAAATTATGTTTTGTAGATATTTTGATGTGTGATTTTTGCTTCAAGATAAAAAAAACAAAAAAATAATAATTGGGTATTGTCAACTATTGTAAGAGTTTAAATAATCATTCGAATAAGCGGACAAAAATCGATAAAAAGATAGCATTTATAGTGTGATGTAACGTTAGTTGCCGCGGTTCGCTAGTTCGAAGTCGTATTAAATCAAACGTTTTACCTTACAAAGATGTAATTGTTTATAGTTCCTGACTTTTTATTTTATTGTAAGCTTCTCTGTTAGGATGTATAAATATATTTTAGTGCAAAAAATGTGTTTCATTCTTTTTCCCTGTATTTTCACATTTATCCGTATTGTCCAATACTGTTAAAGTTTAGAAAAAAAAACTTTAAATGTTTGTTTCATGAAGAAATAGTTTCTACATTTCATCATCATTTTCACTGAAGTTAATAGAATCAGGCGATATAAACAATAATTAAAATTTGCTGTTGGCAGGATTCCTATGCAAAAATGCGTCTAGGTATGTAGCACCGCAAAGTCAGTTAATGCTGTGAAGCAGTAGTGTGCTGAAATTACTGTCTTTTGGTCTGAAGGGCACTGTGTGCTAGTATAATTACTGGGCATATGAAACTGAAGAACGAATGCCTCAGAGTGGCGCGCGCATTGTTCACAGAAATGTCCTGGGTGACTCAGCTTTTATTGTGTCCAGACTGCAACGTCTTAGTAACAGGTGAACGTTTTGCTAATTTATTAAAAAGCATTAATTTATTATTTTATTAAAGAGTCCGCATGCAAAATTAAAATATCTTGGTTTAAGCTGTTAGTACAAGGACCATGCGACTGTACGTTCATTCTTATGAACATGAAACTCGTAAGGAGAGTAAAGTGGTAAGGACAGTAAAGTCGAAGTATGGTAGTGAATGTCTTTAAAACTGAAAAGTTATGACACGTTAAAGAAACTAAATTACCATTTTATGTGTAACCGACGTTTGTCTATTGAATGCTGACTTTATTTCGAACAGTATACGTTGCATATTATTTTGTAACCTTATTAAAAGATTCCAATTCCAGTGAAAGGAAATATTTGTGCACTCTGTGATTGCATTTTACCCATTCTCCCATCTCATAAGGTAGCATCAAAGACGAGAAGACGAACAAGTCTATGAGATGTGGTAGCGTAAGGAAAGCTCCTATCAGTCTAATCTGGTGGGTGTTATAAAGTTCGTCTAAAGGCAATTCTTGGAGCGCAATCTCGTGATTTCAGATACATTGCGGAGCGTAATCATCACGAAAAATGCTAGAAAAAAATACTCAGAACTGTGACAGGTGACGCCTTGTACCTCATCCTGCTGCTCGGAAATACATACATAAATAGAGTCACACTTTTTCAGAGTCAGAAAAATTCTTCTCCCCATTGCTTTCCCACGAGCAGTATGACAGCATTACATACTACGGTTTTATTCTGCACGAATAAAGTAAATATTTATTGAACGATGACGTCACTTTTTCTGATTAGCGTTTTGAAACACGTAACACATAAATAATTAAATTTTCTGAAGGAACAATTAAATGACTTAATTATATCGTTTACCATATTTGTATTATTTTAGGGTTTTTATCAAAAGACTGAAAAGAAGATATTATTATGTTAGTGACGTGGTAGCTCAGGGGCCGAACGCCTCCCTTAAATTTTACTATACGCGAGTGACGTTAGTTCGCGATGCCGGCACTTCTAAAATTATCTGCAATTTTAAGTGCCGCTTAACACGCGCTCAGCGGCGATGGAAAGCATTGTAAGTGTGCATGTTAGAGAAATTATTATATTTCGAGGACATGTAAACATGTGAAGTCCACTAACCTGCCTAAGAGCACCGTGGACATTTCTGGCTCCAAAGCTTTGTCGAAAATGAGAGACAGTGCTCAGCAGTGGGACACTGTCATACACATGTTATATTGCTTATAAATAATACGTTTAATACATATTTTTCCCATGAGCGGCAGAGACCAAATCCGTAGTTCATTCCTCGCTCCCGCGGGAAAAAAGACGTGGTGGGTATAATCGATATTAAGTACTAGACGGATCCGGGATATCATGACACCTGCTTTATATGTGATATCATAGTACGGAGAGCTTAAACTGTAACCTCTACTCATTGGACCCCGCCGTTTCCATGTGACGTGCAAGCAGAAAGACAAGACGGAAGAAAATTCTAAAAAATGTATTGTTTCTGAAATTATTCACTTAACCTAACCACTTTTGATTTATCGAACTTCGGACTCCTACATCGTTGTGCTCCACTTCACACAGCTCATATTATTTAATAAAGGCTTGATGAATCAAAAACGTTTGTCAAAAGTTTTCCGGACCATGCGTTTTTTCGAGATTTGCTAAGAAATTACGAGTGGTGCTTTTTATGCTATTCTTTTTCAAAAGGTACATACTGACAAGGCTGACAGCGGAAATAACCAGCATCATAAACTTTCATTCTTAAATATTGAAATATATAAAAAAAATCGTACATAATTTTAAGATTCATCAAATTGTTTAAACATATAAGTATATACATATATATATACACACATTAATTAAATTATGTATATATATTAAAAAGTAACCTATGGTGACATTATTAATGCCACAAATTATAAGCAAAATAAAGCTAAGGCCCGTGACTACAACTACGTGGATTTGTCTTTTATAAATACCGCGGGGTTCTTTGATTTTCCTTTGAATATACGTAAAAGTGTACGTGTACTTACGTTACAAGGAATTGAAAAATAAATAAACATGTATTAACAAATATATTACTACTGCAAAATAACTGACCGTGTTTAAACAATTATAAGTTAATCGAATAATGTTAAATTAAGAATAATAGTACGTTGCTGCTTTCAAAATAGACAAATCATTTACTCTCATCGCGTCCAAACGAGTTTCAGTTCAAAAGTGGACGCACAATGTCTAGTGTATTCTGTAGGATTTCTTCTGTATAGTAGTCCAATTGCAAAAACCGCCAAACTCGAAACGACTAGCTGTAGATCGAACAAATATCTATTGCGTGCGGGGTATTGAAACCATAACCTGTAGAGAAGAAGCGAATCTCAGCCAATGACAACACAGTATTATTTTAAAAGTCCGTGCAATATTTCCTGTGTATTTTGAAAATAAAACTGATTTCAAATTCCAGATTTATAAATTCAGTCTTCTTCACAGATTTAGCCCGGCTGGCGTAGTTTTCAAAGAACTGCGGCTCTCAGTAACAAATGCTAATTTAGTGGTCATTCAGAGAGCTGTCAAGCGCGTTGCCTTCATTAGCATAGACTGCGTTTCAGAGCTACCAAGGCCGTAAGTGCTAATGTACACCGTCTGGAACATTTTTTCTAGTAAAATGAAATTAAATAATGTCAAGAAAAATCTTTTTTATTTAAGCACAGATACAGACATATTTTTAAAATAATTGTTTATTTTTTACTAGAATAAAGTTACAACTCGTACAAATCATTCACATGATGGTAAGTGTAGCGTCCATCCCATAACAAACGCTGTGTTATCCAGAAGATTTTTGTGTGTCCCCACAATGCGCTCGTCACCCTGAGACATCATCATCACATCATTCTTATGTGGCATATGTCCAGTAACAACACTAGCTATGAGTACCCTTCAGACAGAAACACTAATAATGTTTGCACACTATTGCTTTACTGCAATTGTGCTGACTGTCTCGGTGTACCTTCCTAGACGGATTCCTGCATAGGAATCCCATCATCAGTCATTCTCTGTTGTCTCGTTGGTTATTAACATTTTAAATCGAAGGCCGGTGTTAGTTTTTGTGTTGATCAGCAGCCTCTACAATAGCCTAGTGGTGAAAGTATGCCTATCCCAATAAGAGAAATTGCCGCCATCGCATAGCATACAGATTGGCGGTTTTTTTAAGATTTATATATACTTATAAGTAAAGTTTTTTTATTTACGCCACAATGACGACTACGGTTATATTAGGTTTAAACCAGGTTAAAAACTAGGAACACGATTCACTATCATCGTCCTTAATGCAAAACCTGGGGATGTAATAAATCGCGTAACAAAATAATAATAATAATTTATTCGTAAATTCAGATAACAGAGATCCATTACATAATTATTAAAATAAAAGATAAATACTAAATCTTATAATATTTTGTACATGTTATTATTTATTATCCAAAATAAAATGATTATATTAACTTTATAAACTGTATTATAACTTTAAACAACAATAAATTCGACCATTTTCTTAATATGTCGCTGTACGAGCAATTGCAACAAATCCTTTTAATGAGAACATTCTGCGACCCTAAAACGAAGCCGCGAACATCCGGGACGCGCTAGACCACCGCGGCTGACGGAGCAACCCACGAAACGCATCATTGTACTGCATCCTCAGCATGCGGTACTCCACTTTGGTGTAGTTCGTCCACAGCTGTGGAGTGTAGAGAGGCTGACAGTAAGCTGCAAACAACGCTAGTTTAGAGCTCGGGGAGCATTTCTGAAAGCGACGAGCCATCATGTTGGCACGCACCGATCGCGATGACGAGCACGTCGCTCGCGATCTATGTCATAGCCGTCGCACAGGAAAACAATGTGCCCCAGATACCTGAATGCGAACCCACTCTAACTGCGAATTACCTAAATACACTGGAGGGGTATGAACATGGACCCTACCACTTCCAAAAAGCAAACACTTGTTGGCGGTATACAAGAGGTTATGATCCACTGCATATTTTTTTCTTTAGCAATGCACGCAACGCGCTAATCGAAGGGCTCAGAATCACCATGTCATCGGCGTAACTCAAGTTGTCAAAACACTCAGTACCAACGTGAAAACCAAGTCTGGTGCCTCTGAGCTCCTCAATCAGCTGATTAACGTAGAGTTTAAAGAGGAGAGGCGATGTAAGACCTCCCTGCCTCACCCCGCATGGAAGGTCCTGAGAGTATGCATCACGCCGTGTAATTTGGCGACTGTACCATAAAATCAATATTTTAATACATTATCGAAAGCACTCCCACCTCACGCAACTTCCTTCACAGTAAATCATAACTAACCCTGTCGAAAGCCCTGCTAAGGTCCAAAAACATGAATAAATATTCGTTTTAGGTTTATTATAATAATTAACAGTTTTTTTAAAGTAAATATCGCAGCATAAGTAGAATTACCTTTTTGAAAGCCGAATTGCGCATCGCTGAGTGGAATAAATTTGGAAATAATCCAATAACATAGTGTGGAACAGTTTTGCGCAAGCCGTAGCGAGAGATATTGGCCTATAATTACAACTGTAAGAAAAACTACTCGATTTACTTTTAACAACAGGGCTTATTACCGTTTTAATCATTAGTGACGGCAAGTGTGCGTGTTTTAGACAAGCAGTGAATAGTACTGTTAAGAAAACCACTACCAACGGACCAACATTGACTAAAATCTCTATTCAGATACGATGCCGTAATCTAATCTAGAATTATTTGATCAGCGGAATTATGGCAATATCTCAACCTAATTTTAAAAACTGTGCGAGTCTTTTTCATTCGGTAAAAAGCGGGCCGCAAGACGACGCCTACCCGCACGTCGCCACAAGCGACGAGCAGCACGACTTAAACAACTAATAAAAGAATTTAACAAACCTTCAAGATATTCGCGATGTTCCACACACATACAGTTATTACATTCACATAAACACCTTAACGTATACCAGTCTAAGACGCGTATATACTCGGAACAAAGAGAGAAATACATCTCGATTTCGCAACCAATTGTTTAGCCTCATTTCACAGAGAAATGGTTTTAGATGATTAACCATTATCACACACTTGTGTGGAAATCATTTTAATATTACACTCCGCACACAATGGCTTTTGATCCGACCATATGACGTCTTCCAGCTCCTAAACATCGGTTACAGTGGCCCACGCCTGCCAACGCAATGATCCAGCCAACTTTTCGAACCATGAGCGTAGCTAAGATATGTAAAAACACCATTTCTAGGTCGCAGTAATTCGTAATCAGCGCATACCAACTCATTATCCGAACAAAAATTCAATAATTCATTACCAAATAATGTATTAAAGTCAGCATTAAAATCTCCCAAAATAAAAGCAAAATTAATATATTTATCTAAAATATATTAACTTAAATATATTGACTGAACAATACTCAAAATATTAGTAAAGCCAGTCAGAAACTCAGACTTATTTTGCGGCATATTTACAGATAAACATGAGTAATTACGTCCATTAATTTCAAACACAATAGCGCATAAACTGGGATTGTTATAATCTCAACATTATTAAATGATCTCCACGATTTACCTACCCCTTCGTATGGCTTACTACGTAACATACCATTTGAGACATCCACAGCTGAAGTGCCATGACTAGAAAACTTACTGTGTATTGTATTCAAGTAGGGTACAGCATCAGGTAACAACCAGGTCTTCTGTAACGCTATTATGACAAATTCATTACATAAGTCACGTACTTGTTCCACACTACGTCTTACAGATTAACAATTAAATGAAAATGTTATAGTTAGAGTCATATTACCTAGTTTTTGAAGAGAACCGCCCGCCTTCCCTCAATAGCGTGAGAAAGCAAATTAACACCACCACCGGGAACCGCTACCAAATACCCTGCACCACTACAACACTACCCCTAGACAATATACACCAGAAGTCGATACATGTTTCACCTCAAAACGAGGCATTATCACCATTTCATATTTTGCATGCATTATAAAAGCAAAATGTTAAACTCTTATGGTAACAATGAGTTATTTTAGAAATCGTTCAAAAGCTGTACATTTACTGGATTCAGTATTGATAAATTAAAATTTTCACATTTCTAACAGACACGTCACCGTGTAATTTCCTTCCAGTCTCTCCCGGAAATCACTACCGCAATGACACATTCTGACTACGTTGATTGATTCAAAATCGGCTTTTCCATTTTCAATCGTCCTTTTACTATTCACATCACAGTCAAATACAAGGTTTTCTTCGTAACAGACATATCGATATGGGTCAAACGTATACGCTTTTAGAACAGAATAGAATCGTAAAGTACTTTTAAAATGTTAAAGATGTTCTCTATGTATTTTAAAAAAGAACGAAGATCAGACTGGACTACTGAAATGTATAAATGAAACAATTGCTTCCTGGCTATTTCTTCAGATATACTATCGCATGCTTCGATCACTCATAAATAAGTGATCGAAGATCGCATGTTTATAAATGGCATGCTGAGGCCTGACTCTATTTTCTTGTATTTTTTAGAATTCATGAGAATTTAAGTCTGTGTAAATTTCGAATGCCTATAAAGTTTTAAATCATGTCGGTTCGAGCAGACAGGCGGAGAGTGAACATTTGTATTACTATGTAATTTTATGTTGACTCTGTTAATATTAAGTAACCCACGGGAGCAGAGAAGCTGATAGATTCTCTAACGGCATGATAAATATCATATTTTATAACACATGCAATTGTGTGTTTTGTTTCGCGATTTGGCAACTGCCTATAGTTATATTTGTCCATTGTCTTATATACTCGTACAAAGTAAAAAGTAAAGTTACAGCCTATAAATGATAAGTACGCACTGATAAGTACGGGCCTCCTCTCATTTCCGAGAGGGTTTTGAAGGTGGGAAGAATCCGCCACGCTACTCCAATACAAGTTGGCGGACTTGACATGTCTTCAAAATATTCTTTTATTTCTCAGACATGCAGTAAATCAGCACATTAAATTGCAATTAACAATTTTAGTGGTGCTGGCAAGGATAATAAAACCTATGTCACTCGCGTACTATGGAATTTAAAGCGACCGCCTAGCCCCTGAGCTACCCTGAGCCACGGCTCTCTGAACTACCACGGCTCCCTGAGCTATCACGGCTCTTAAATTTGGTATCATTAAAATACTAGGAACAACTATTTATCCATAGGTTAAAAAATTATTAACCAATACTTTATAAAAAGGGTTACGATAATATAAAAGAATACATGGATGATATAGTTAATAGAATCAGGCGTTACTATGCGGAAATCCATTATAATGAAGTAAAGTAAGTTAATTTGCTAAGATCCGCATGCAAAATATAAAATGGTGTATATTACCTAGTTTTTTGAAGAGCACCGCCCGCCCTCCCTCAGTAGCGTGCACAAGCAAACTAACCGCCATCAGGAACCGCCACCAGATACCCTCCCTCTACGACAGACAGCCGCCGAGACTCGTCGCCGGCAGTCACTCAATGAACAGAAAAAAAATGGCTACAAAAGAGGTTATTTGCGAAGTTTTTTCGCCTATCCAAAGAACCACCTTACAAAACGGGGTAGATGTGTGTGTTTAATACATACATACATAAGATCACGACTGTATCCCATAAGGGGTAGTCAGAGACTGGGTACTCACTGCAAAAGCAGATGACTGCCACAATTTACGTTTCACCAAAACATTATAATGCACTTGGTGTGATAGGTGGTGAGCCCATCGCCACCATGCGCTATTGGGTACACAGTGCAGTTCCTTACTCGCCTTTTACGAGATCCATTGGATGAGATGGAGTGGTAGTATTCTTTTAACGAGCCGCCAATATGTTTAATATTGATAGTTTATTATGCAGCAAGTGCTCCTGAATGTGTACAGTGATTGGAAAATTTAATTCAAGACCAAAATTATGCTTTTCGTTTTGTCTCCACCAGTCGAGCCAATCTTCACTAAAAGTCAACTATCAATTTACTGTCGATCAAAATTTTGTATCTTGCTGCTAGAAGATTGTATACTTGACTTGTGACTGTTTCCATTAATAAATAAATAAATAATAGTCTTAAATTAAATCTAGCTATCGGACTGACAGACAGACAGATACTTTTTAGTCTGTTTTTATCAAGTTAGTGAATATATACTTTACATATAGGTAATATTTTTTATTCTGTAATATTTTATACTTTGTAACAGAACTTATAGTAGTAATGTACCCACTAGCTTTGTTGGATACACCTAACATTTAATAAAAAACACTATCGGAAATTTCGTTTTATCCTTCTTCGATAAAGTTACCTTTTAACTTTGTAATTCTAATTTTAGGAAGGACCTCGGGCGAAATCATTATTAATAGCGTTGGTAATTGGATTTAATAATTTAAACCAATTTGTTTTTCTGACAGACATCGCACGGGAATATATACGCAAAATTATTATCGTGAAGGAGCCTCACGATTAAATCCTCATAAATTTAAAAGTAAATTTAATAAATTTGTAATTCTTGTAAATATTAAATAAAAGTTTTTTAATATTTATACGAATTTTGGTTTATTTTTTCGAACGGGATATTTAATAATCTTCGCTTAGTAAGTCGTAGCATCAGTATATTTACGGTAGGATAGTTTTTGTGGTTATAATCATAGACTGGCGCATTGTCATCAATAATAAGTTTTTGTTATTAATACGGATCACCGTATCATCATCATTATCAATTGATGATAATAAATAATGATTCATGGCCTTGGCTTTTATTTTATAATACATAAATGGTTGTTGAAATTATTAAGTAGCAGTCCTTCATAATTAAGATTGACAGTTTAACTACTCTATGCTCCTCTAAGTTTAAAAGCTAAGCTTAAAAGCTTATGCTATGAGAAGTCAATAGTCGAATGGAGGGCTAGATCCTACGACGCGACACCATGTTCCGCAGTCCGTAACATTAAAGGTAGTATAGTAGTATGGTTAACCATACTAGTACTTACCATAATTCTAGCACATCAATGGGTTGATTCAACCCAGGAAGGGTCACACTTTCACATCGTCATCATCATCAATATGTCAGTATATTATTAGTCCACTCATCACTAGTCCACAGCTGAACATTGTCCTCCCTCATAGATTGCCACAAAAGTTAGTAGCTCCTATTTTGAGGGGATTTTGCCTTTGTTTCCAGGCTTGGCAGGGAGGTTGGCAACCGCAGTTTGTAACAGGAACATGCAGCTGCTCATCTCCTAGTTTATATTTTCCTTCTGTCAACTTTTACGACACCAACGAGATGAGATAGGACATTGTTTAGTTACGATAAAATAATAACTGAAAGGTATAGAAATATGCAGAACTGGTTGTAGGATTCCTATGCAGAAATTCGTCTAGGTAGGTACCACAATACAGTAGGGCCCTGGGGACCAGTTATTCTGCCGTAAAGCAGTAGTGTGCAAACATTACTGTGTCACGGTTTGAAGGGCAGTGAGAGTAAGTGTAATCACTGGGCATATGAGACTTAAGAACTGATGTCTCTAAAATGTTCTGGGTCACACAACATTTGTTATGGGCAAACGAGTTGTTAAGTTGATCTTGCCGCTGGGGCTCCCTAGAACAGAAGTGATATCCTGATGAAATGAAATATCTGCTCTGATTAGCAATTACTTCACAGGTTATGAATTTCATGATTTCGTATACAGATAGATCCTTTATATTTTAGTCCCTGTCCGCAGTCCGTCATACTTTAAATACACGGCTGTCATTTTGAAATTCTTTAACTCTGAAATTAAACATACTGGAGCGAATTTCTTTCGTCGACGTTGGAGGTCCTAACTTCATTTTTATAATTAAAACAATGAAATTTTTACTAACCATTAAAATTTTATATCAACACTATAAATTCACTTTTTTTATTTGCATTTTAAATTTTTGCATCCTTGTCTTACGATTTCTATATACGCACATAAATTAATTGTATACGGACGAAGATAAACTTAATCTATACAAATAAATAAAATAGAAGTGTCTGTTTGTAATAACAAAATAACAGCTTTTTACTCAATGCTTATGAAAGTATATACAATTTTCAACTTTTTTGTCTATCTGTCTGTCTGTCTGTTTGCTCCGGCAAATCTCCGAAACGGCTGATATTATAGCAGATAACTTAGGCTACTTTAATTTTAGAAAAATAATTAGGGTTACGCAATAAAATTAAAACCCCAAAACACGATTGAAATAGGGAAGTATAAATGAAAACCATCGATCGGGTTCGGCTTTTCTACGCGGGTGGAGCCACGGGGCACAGCTAGTTTATAATATATATTTCATTAATTATAGTTACGCTACGAGTCGTGGTAGCTCAGGGGCCGGGCGCTCGCTCTAAATTTAATAATACGAAAGTGATGACCTGATTTCGATCTCCGGTGCCGGTACCACTAAACATGCTCAGCGGTGAAGGAAAATTTCGCAAGGAAACCTGCATGTCTAAGGAATAAAAATATTGCGAGGACATGTGGAGTCCGCCACGCTGCTGCAAAGCGGATTGGCGGACTTCACATGTTCCGGTTTCAAAACCCTCTCAGGAATGCGAGGCGGCCTGTGCTCAGCAGTGGGACATTAATAGGCTGTTACTTTACTTTTTTATAGTTACGGTCTGTGGAACTTAAAAGTAGAACTACTTTGATTATTTTCGGTGTTCCAGAAAAAGTCATTCGTCTAAAATTACGTAAACTTCGTTGGGAAAATTGTTACTGTACAGAAAAAATTAATTCTTTTTCTCATTTATTTTACGTCACAAAGAAAAAAATAAGTTTGAGCCAATTAGCGTGAGTGAATATGTTAAGGTACCGTTGCTTATACATATCTAAGAAATAAATTGGCAATTATTACTTTTGGACAATCTATTCACTGAATTCGCTTAATATTTTTTCTCATTTTTTGCTCTCCTTAAAAAACTCGATGAACCACACTAGGGTTTGTGAGTGAGTGCGTTTTACAGACAATAATTTCACATACACGACACAGCCAGACCATTAAACCAACTATTTGTGTTTTTTTACAAATGCCAGTACCGGCTGGGATTCGAATCCTGGACCCGTGGCGTAGAAGTCGAGTACTCTGAATTCTTTTTCCATACCCTTACTGTTTTATAGGAGAAAGTGAGGAGACGAGCAAAACGTTTACCTGGTGGTAAGTGCAACGTCTGCCCATTACAGACGCTGTGTCACCCAGAACACTTCTGGTGGCACCACACTACGCCCGTCCCTTTGAAACATCAGTTCTTTAGTCTTATTTGCTCAGTAATTACACTAGCTTACAGTGCCATTTGGAGCGAAACATAGTAGGTAATGGCCATGCTGGTACTTTTTACATAGTATACTTTTTAGCACGGAAAATCATAAAGTACCCACTGGATATTTAAAAAACCTAATTCCACGCGGACGAAGTCGTGAGCATCGGCTAGTATTTTCATAATTTATAATTATTTGCTGTGGCCTTACGGAAAATACTTTCGGTGCTAGATATTTTATTAGTGGTACGATTCCAATGCAGGAATCCGTCTAGGTTGGTACCACCGCAATCACCGAACCAGTAGTGTGCAAACATTCCTGTGCTGCGGTCTGAAGAAGGGGTAGAATGTTGTACCACACAGAAATGTTCTGGGTTTCATTTACTCGTGTTATGAGCAGACGTTACACTTACCATTAGGTTTACGTTTGTTGGTCTCGTCACTTTCTCTTATAAAGAAAATATTGATTTGTTATGCTTTTCGGCAGAACTCATTAATTATTAACTCCATTTATAATTTACAGTAATAATACATACATATGTATAAGCGTCTCCAAGTCAGAGCCCACTGTTAATTTAATTTATTTTAAGCCCTTTGCAACGCAGAGCGAAGTTTCTGCGCAATTAAGGACTTCCCCTCTTGGGGTTAACTTAGGGGCATTTTAAGACAATTTGGTTAAAATAAATGTTACGGAGATGTTTTGATAGATCTTCAAGACTGCAAACAATTGCACAATAAATCAATGACGCAATGTTCCTCAAGAGTCGAAACTTATTTATCTTAACTTCTCAAGGAAATTACCATCGTGAAAAAGAGAAAACTGATTCAGCGGACATTTTTCGTATAGTTTTTCACCCTGAATTCACTAAAGCGGAGACAACATATAACGTAAAGAGACAGTTTCAGGTCTAATATTGGACACATACCAGATATTTTCTAATTCTAAATTCGGTAATATTTATTAAAACCAGTTTTATTATAACGCTACTTCATTGATACTAAAATTGTCGGTTAATCTCTTGTTCAGTTAAGAGTCGGAAAATTGTCAACAAATTTTAGTAAGGGGATATCCTTCTCGCTGATTTCACAGACAACTTCCTAATATTGTCGGGAGTCAACTGCGCAGGAGATATAATCTTGCCATATGTGTAAGCGCAAACACAGATGTACTCAATCGTCCCAACCTACCCGCGCCCGATGTAACACTGATGCGATAAGATAGGAGGTAGGCTAGGATGCAGTGTCAGAAACACGGGGACGATCACAATCAGAACGGAAAAATTACAATTTGTTATATTTGCACAAATGTTGCCTGCAGCTGAGATTGGATCCCTGGACCCGCGGCGTAGAAGTCAGTTATTTTGACCCATAGACCACGCATTCGTCAATTCGGTCGCCTAGTCACTATGAAATGTATGGCTATCTAACCGGCCCCTGTGCTTCATGGCTATCACAGGTTTTTACTCTTTTTTTGTGTATATTTTTTCATTATTTTCAGCAAAGATATTTTTTGCCACAGCAACATGTCCCATTTATTGTATTACATATTCCATTTATTATATTATTGCACAGATGCACTTAGTTACTTCGCCTTTGCATATCAAATAATATAGATTGTCTCACATTACATGTTATCGCTAAGTACAATAATTTTTAGTACAAATATTGCCCTCATTTCCCTTACAAGATCCACGTTTTTGTAGATCGGTAATACTTTCTCTTTAAAAATAATACCGCATAAGCATTGTTGATGGTATGTTAGATCTTGTAACCTTTAAGCAATATATAGAAAAAGGACATTATTAAGAGCGGCAACATTGTTCCAGTCATCTATTTATTGTCTTTTGATATTTTGTGGTATTCTCAAATCGATATTTGTTATAAATTACGAATAATTTTGTATTCTTAACGTTTCGTTAAGAACCTTAACTCTCTCCTTAACTCTTATTCTAAAGAGAGAAAGTTGGTATAATTGCTAAATACTTGTGAAAAATTTTGAATTATTAATTTTCCATTTTATTTTAGTTTAATTTTGTAAGTCTGACCACAAAATTATTTTTCAATATACTTACTATTATAGCCGTGGTAGCTCAGGGGATAGGCGCTCGCTTAAAATTTCATAGTACGCGAGTGACCTGGGTTCGATTTAGGGTGCCAGCACAATTTTAAGTGCTGATTACCACGCGCTCGGCGGTGAAGGAAAAGATCGTGAGGAAACCTGCATGTCTGAGAAATAAAAAAATATTTCGGAGACGATGTGCAGTCCGTCAACCCGCATTGGAGCAGCGTGGCGGATTCTTCCTAGCTCTAAAACCCTCTGAGAAATGAGAGGAGGCCTGTGCTCAGCAGTGGGACATTTATTGGCTGAAACTTTACTTTCTTTTTTTTATACTAACTATTCATGTTAGGTGTCTTAAATAAATGGTGGTTGATAGAAAAAGTTAGCAAGTATATGATCCAGAAAATGACAAGATTTTTTTAAAAACTTGGTTCATCATCGTCATCATGTCACTGCTCCACTGCTGAACATAGGCCTCCCCCATAGATTGTCACAAAAGTTTGCTCCCATTTTGGGGGGATTTTGCCATGGTTGTGCCGTGGTTCGTATACAGATAGATCCTTTATATTTTAGTCCCTGTCCGCAGTCCGTCATACTTTAAATACACGGCTGTCATTTTGAAATTCTTTAACTCTGAAATTAAACATACTGGAGCGAATTTCTTTCGTCGACGTTGGAGGTCCTAACTTCATTTTTATAATTAAAACAATGAAATTTTTACTAACCATTAAAATTTTATATCAACACTATAAATTCACTTTTTTTATTTGCATTTTAAATTTTTGCATCCTTGTCTTACGATTTCTATATACGCACATAAATTAATTGTATACGGACGAAGATAAACTTAATCTATACAAATAAATAAAATAGAAGTGTCTGTTTGTAATAACAAAATAACAGCTTTTTACTCAATGCTTATGAAAGTATATACAATTTTCAACTTTTTTGTCTATCTGTCTGTCTGTCTGTTTGCTCCGGCAAATCTCCGAAACGGCTGATATTATAGCAGATAACTTAGGCTACTTTAATTTTAGAAAAATAATTAGGGTTACGCAATAAAATTAAAACCCCAAAACACGATTGAAATAGGGAAGTATAAATGAAAACCATCGATCGGGTTCGGCTTTTCTACGCGGGTGGAGCCACGGGGCACAGCTAGTTTATAATATATATTTCATTAATTATAGTTACGCTACGAGTCGTGGTAGCTCAGGGGCCGGGCGCTCGCTCTAAATTTAATAATACGAAAGTGATGACCTGATTTCGATCTCCGGTGCCGGTACCACTAAACATGCTCAGCGGTGAAGGAAAATTTCGCAAGGAAACCTGCATGTCTAAGGAATAAAAATATTGCGAGGACATGTGGAGTCCGCCACGCTGCTGCAAAGCGGATTGGCGGACTTCACATGTTCCGGTTTCAAAACCCTCTCAGGAATGCGAGGCGGCCTGTGCTCAGCAGTGGGACATTAATAGGCTGTTACTTTACTTTTTTATAGTTACGGTCTGTGGAACTTAAAAGTAGAACTACTTTGATTATTTTCGGTGTTCCAGAAAAAGTCATTCGTCTAAAATTACGTAAACTTCGTTGGGAAAATTGTTACTGTACAGAAAAAATTAATTCTTTTTCTCATTTATTTTACGTCACAAAGAAAAAAATAAGTTTGAGCCAATTAGCGTGAGTGAATATGTTAAGGTACCGTTGCTTATACATATCTAAGAAATAAATTGGCAATTATTACTTTTGGACAATCTATTCACTGAATTCGCTTAATATTTTTTCTCATTTTTTGCTCTCCTTAAAAAACTCGATGAACCACACTAGGGTTTGTGAGTGAGTGCGTTTTACAGACAATAATTTCACATACACGACACAGCCAGACCATTAAACCAACTATTTGTGTTTTTTTACAAATGCCAGTACCGGCTGGGATTCGAATCCTGGACCCGTGGCGTAGAAGTCGAGTACTCTGAATTCTTTTTCCATACCCTTACTGTTTTATAGGAGAAAGTGAGGAGACGAGCAAAACGTTTACCTGGTGGTAAGTGCAACGTCTGCCCATTACAGACGCTGTGTCACCCAGAACACTTCTGGTGGCACCACACTACGCCCGTCCCTTTGAAACATCAGTTCTTTAGTCTTATTTGCTCAGTAATTACACTAGCTTACAGTGCCATTTGGAGCGAAACATAGTAGGTAATGGCCATGCTGGTACTTTTTACATAGTATACTTTTTAGCACGGAAAATCATAAAGTACCCACTGGATATTTAAAAAACCTAATTCCACGCGGACGAAGTCGTGAGCATCGGCTAGTATTTTCATAATTTATAATTATTTGCTGTGGCCTTACGGAAAATACTTTCGGTGCTAGATATTTTATTAGTGGTACGATTCCAATGCAGGAATCCGTCTAGGTTGGTACCACCGCAATCACCGAACCAGTAGTGTGCAAACATTCCTGTGCTGCGGTCTGAAGAAGGGGTAGAATGTTGTACCACACAGAAATGTTCTGGGTTTCATTTACTCGTGTTATGAGCAGACGTTACACTTACCATTAGGTTTACGTTTGTTGGTCTCGTCACTTTCTCTTATAAAGAAAATATTGATTTGTTATGCTTTTCGGCAGAACTCATTAATTATTAACTCCATTTATAATTTACAGTAATAATACATACATATGTATAAGCGTCTCCAAGTCAGAGCCCACTGTTAATTTAATTTATTTTAAGCCCTTTGCAACGCAGAGCGAAGTTTCTGCGCAATTAAGGACTTCCCCTCTTGGGGTTAACTTAGGGGCATTTTAAGACAATTTGGTTAAAATAAATGTTACGGAGATGTTTTGATAGATCTTCAAGACTGCAAACAATTGCACAATAAATCAATGACGCAATGTTCCTCAAGAGTCGAAACTTATTTATCTTAACTTCTCAAGGAAATTACCATCGTGAAAAAGAGAAAACTGATTCAGCGGACATTTTTCGTATAGTTTTTCACCCTGAATTCACTAAAGCGGAGACAACATATAACGTAAAGAGACAGTTTCAGGTCTAATATTGGACACATACCAGATATTTTCTAATTCTAAATTCGGTAATATTTATTAAAACCAGTTTTATTATAACGCTACTTCATTGATACTAAAATTGTCGGTTAATCTCTTGTTCAGTTAAGAGTCGGAAAATTGTCAACAAATTTTAGTAAGGGGATATCCTTCTCGCTGATTTCACAGACAACTTCCTAATATTGTCGGGAGTCAACTGCGCAGGAGATATAATCTTGCCATATGTGTAAGCGCAAACACAGATGTACTCAATCGTCCCAACCTACCCGCGCCCGATGTAACACTGATGCGATAAGATAGGAGGTAGGCTAGGATGCAGTGTCAGAAACACGGGGACGATCACAATCAGAACGGAAAAATTACAATTTGTTATATTTGCACAAATGTTGCCTGCAGCTGAGATTGGATCCCTGGACCCGCGGCGTAGAAGTCAGTTATTTTGACCCATAGACCACGCATTCGTCAATTCGGTCGCCTAGTCACTATGAAATGTATGGCTATCTAACCGGCCCCTGTGCTTCATGGCTATCACAGGTTTTTACTCTTTTTTTGTGTATATTTTTTCATTATTTTCAGCAAAGATATTTTTTGCCACAGCAACATGTCCCATTTATTGTATTACATATTCCATTTATTATATTATTGCACAGATGCACTTAGTTACTTCGCCTTTGCATATCAAATAATATAGATTGTCTCACATTACATGTTATCGCTAAGTACAATAATTTTTAGTACAAATATTGCCCTCATTTCCCTTACAAGATCCACGTTTTTGTAGATCGGTAATACTTTCTCTTTAAAAATAATACCGCATAAGCATTGTTGATGGTATGTTAGATCTTGTAACCTTTAAGCAATATATAGAAAAAGGACATTATTAAGAGCGGCAACATTGTTCCAGTCATCTATTTATTGTCTTTTGATATTTTGTGGTATTCTCAAATCGATATTTGTTATAAATTACGAATAATTTTGTATTCTTAACGTTTCGTTAAGAACCTTAACTCTCTCCTTAACTCTTATTCTAAAGAGAGAAAGTTGGTATAATTGCTAAATACTTGTGAAAAATTTTGAATTATTAATTTTCCATTTTATTTTAGTTTAATTTTGTAAGTCTGACCACAAAATTATTTTTCAATATACTTACTATTATAGCCGTGGTAGCTCAGGGGATAGGCGCTCGCTTAAAATTTCATAGTACGCGAGTGACCTGGGTTCGATTTAGGGTGCCAGCACAATTTTAAGTGCTGATTACCACGCGCTCGGCGGTGAAGGAAAAGATCGTGAGGAAACCTGCATGTCTGAGAAATAAAAAAATATTTCGGAGACGATGTGCAGTCCGTCAACCCGCATTGGAGCAGCGTGGCGGATTCTTCCTAGCTCTAAAACCCTCTGAGAAATGAGAGGAGGCCTGTGCTCAGCAGTGGGACATTTATTGGCTGAAACTTTACTTTCTTTTTTTTATACTAACTATTCATGTTAGGTGTCTTAAATAAATGGTGGTTGATAGAAAAAGTTAGCAAGTATATGATCCAGAAAATGACAAGATTTTTTTAAAAACTTGGTTCATCATCGTCATCATGTCACTGCTCCACTGCTGAACATAGGCCTCCCCCATAGATTGTCACAAAAGTTTGCTCCCATTTTGGGGGGATTTTGCCATGGTTGACACGCTTGACAGGCGGGTTGGTAATCGTACTCGTATTTATTCAGATATTCCACGAAGACGTTGCTGCCCATCTCCTGGTTATTTATTTTTATACTTATATAAATTGGGATGAGATGGGGTGGTAGATTCTCTTAAGCCGCCACTACACGGCAACTTGGTTAATTTATTTAATTTTCTTCTCTTTAATTGACATTAATTTTATTATCTTTTTATTTTTCAAAGATAGCTTCTGTAAATAATTTAAGTGATTTAGAAACCACAAATTTTAACATTATGTAGATACTTTATTTATTGATCTGAATTGAAGAAGCTGATATTTCATTAGACAAACTGATCCTTCTGTAAACCTGTTACTTCATATTAACAAAATAACGTTAAAAAGTCTATAAGTTATTTTGACTATTGACTCTTGAAGCTTTTCGCGTTTATCGCTGAGTATTGGCCGGTACTTGCACTCCCGCAACGATGCGATCCGTTATTTTATTAGAGTGTTGAACTGTGATATCTGGTCCTCCGTTAGCTTGGTTTACTATTATCAGTACGATCGACTTAATCGGTTCTACATTACGAGAACGAATTCTTTTTCTATTTTGTTAAAATTAAATAAAAAAAAAATTCTATATCGTGAATGCGTTTGCAGACGTATGCGTTCTCCATGCCATTTTTTGAACAGTAATCTTTAGATTCTCCTCTAAGAACGTTCAAAAGCGCGATATTGGACATACGTCCAATATCCTATTCTAGGCTATTTCTTTAGCTTCTCATGTCGCGACATAGATGTCGCTACACTATGTTCCGGGCACTGTATCTAGTGAAATTATTGAACATGCTTATATTATGATTATGATATACAAAAACCCAAGATACAGTTCCATACAATCACTCGTTCATCATTGAAAAGACCGCATTGTGCTCTCTTTTTTTGAGGACGTTTTTGAGTATCAGTTATTGAGCCATCAATTATTTAGTTCATATATAGTATTCATATAGTAAAAAATTTTTTTTCAGGTTCATGAGAACTTTATAATTCTTGCTCTTTAAAATTGTTTCTGTTTTAAAAATGGACAAAGTTCCGCAGACAGCCGAATACGCCTTAAATAAATTGGTGTCTGAAATTTAAACGCGGAGGGATATTACTTTAACAATTTATTGTTTTCCTACCCTCAGGGAATAAATAGCGACGGTCGCTTTAATATTCCCTAAAAAACTTAAATTTGCGAATTTTTTCCGCAATTTATTTTGTTTATCACGGAAATGCTTAAATATTATAGTAAAGTTCATCCTTTTTTTTTGTCTGTGTAAAATTGTTTTTCTAATAAAATAAACAGGGGTCGGCTTAGTAAACATTTTTTTTAAAACGTCTTAATTAATTTTTAACTTATATTATGCTCACGCTTGCGACTTCGTCCGCGTGGATTTAGGTTTCATAAATGTCCCGTGGTAACGATTTGATTTTTCCAAGACAAAAATTGTCATATATCTGTCTCCAACATGCAAGCTGTCTTTGTGACAAATTACTTTGAGATCGGTTCAACGGTTGGTCGTGAAAAGAGACAACGGGACAGAGGGACAGAGAGAGTTACTTTCTCTTTTTTTAATATTAAGTAAGGATAACGATGCAGTTTTACTAACAATAGCAAATATAAATAAATAAAAATATTGGTTATGAAAAAAGTTTCTTCGCATTGTTTTTTATTGGATAAAGTGATGAAACAAGTAAAACGTTCACCTGATGGTAAGTGCAACGTCTGCCCATAACAAATACTATGTCACCCAGAAAATTTCTGTGTGACACAACACTGCCCATCACCTTGAGACATAAGTTCCTATACCCAGTGATTACGCTAGCTCAGTGCCCTTCAAACCGAAACACAGTAATGTTTGCACTACTGCTTCACGGCAGAATAACTGGCCCTGGGGTGGTACCTACCTGACAAAATTGAAAACTCAAGACCTTTTTTAAAGTTTATGTATTTTTAATTGCACTATAGTTTATACACATGAAAAACGCGCCATGTAGTTTTGGCAGTCCTCTCTTGACATTAACCTAACACTACTGAAAGAGACCGAAACAGGTGGAAATCTGAAGGTGCAAGGTCAGGGTTATATGGCGGATGCATTAACACCTCCCAGCCAAACTCTCTTAATTTTGTGACTAAAGATGTGTGTGGTCTAGCGTTGTCGCGATGAAAGACTACACCCTTTCTATTGATCAATTCCAGCCGCTTTCTCTCAACTTCTTGCTTTATTGTCATCAGTTTTTAGCAGTAGAGATCCGATTCGATGGTTCTGTCCGGCGGTAAAAGCTCATAATGAACAACTATTTTCCAATCCCACCATACACACAGCATCACCTTGCCTGTCCGACCTTTGACCACGACCTTGTCGTACTTTACGATTTATTTTTCATCACCAGTTATCTGTCTCTTCTAAAACGGTTAAGTCCATTACGTCTCAATAAATAATCGCAAATGAGTACACGGTTCATTAGGTTTCTTTCAGTCAGGTTTTTAAAATAGGTTTTTAAAAATGGCGTCCATTTTATCTGGATCAAGGCGACCAGAGCGAGGTGCATCTTTGACATAAGAATTCCCGGATTGAAAACGCTTAACCTAACTTTTTGCTACTATTACTGACACTGCATTATATAACATCACAATTTTTTTCGCGCCTTGCGTTGCATTTTTACTTCTTTTGTAATAAAATTTCAAAATGAAAAATAGCTGGAGAACATTTTACTAATTTGTTTTTTTTTTTAAATGTAACTTTTTTAATGTCATCATAACCAGCCAGATACAAATAGTACAGCCAAAGAGATTTTATTACAAATTTATACATACTATATGCGAAAAGACTTTTTCCCCGACAGTATTATAAAATCAAGTGCATAAAATTAATGAATTATACATTCTATAGTTTTATTCTGAAAAACGAAAATGAACGCGAGTTTACAAAGTTCGTATCACTCATGCTTACGCTATACTCTATTTATTTTATATTTATGTTAACTGTATGAGTAGCATCAGTGCGTAAAGCTCATTTTTTTATTTTGTGTCTCCTGGCGTGTGGTGTGTGATGTCGGACTACAACTTACGAATACTGAGGGACAAACTGCGCAGATATAATAGTGCCACAAGTGTACACGCAAACAACAACAGGGGCAATCACACGTCCTCATCTACCAGAATTACCCAACCAGACCCAAAAACCATTTGTGTTTTTTCACAAATTTTGGCTCCGAGTGAGATTCGAATTCATGAGCCGTGACGTCAATTCGAATACTCTGACCACTACGCCATGCGGTCGTCATGAATAGTATGAATGAATATATTTATTGCACCTTGAGAACCAAACTCAAAACAAAAATAAATTATAGTAGAAAAATAGTGTCGCATAACAAACAAACATACATATTCGACAAGCTGCGGCCACTAAACTTCATAACTGCGCGGTACGGTACTGATCTGGGGATCTATAGTGTAACTCTTATTGGTTTCGTGATGGGTTCATTTGATCACATTGGCCAATGAATGAGCTTCATACGCGAAAATAAAACCGATCACAAAAACCTACCAGAGTTACAAAATAGATCTAGAATAGACCTTTTAATGCTCGGTCCATGTGTGCAGCACCTAAAGGCCTATATCATCATATATTCTTTAATAAACGGGCTATCTAAAGTAAACAAGTTTTTTTCAAATCGAATTAGTATTTCTTGAGATTACTTCATCATCAACATCATTTCTTATTCATCAGCCTATCAGTAGTCCGCTCTATATCGCCGCCGTCCGCCATAGATTGACAAAAGTTAGTAGCTCTCATTTTGGGGGGATTTTGCCATAGTTGCCACGCTTGGCAGGCGGGTTGGCAACCGCAATTTATTTATTCAGATGTTCCAGGAAGATGCTGCTGCACATCTCCTGGTTTTTATTTCGAATCTGGCACACCATCTCATCCCGTGGGTGATGTAAAAGTCGACAGAGGATACTTATGCTTTTAACTACCTCTTTTGTCGGATAAGTTATATATATACACAATTTATAATAGGTGTCCGGCAGAATAGAATAGCACCTCTCCTACCAAGGTGTCGTAAAAGGCGACTACCACCACCACCACGACTACCATCTAAGCATGCCTTTCTCTATCTTTTTCACTACATCTTCAACCATACCGCAACGTTCCCTTATCACGCTGTTTCTCAATTTATCAATCAGAGTTACTCCAGCTATACTTCTCAAACTTCTCATTTCCACAGCGTTAATCCTACTTTCATGCTTCTTCTGCCAGACCCAGCATTCACTACCATACATAAGTGTGGGGACCAGAACTCCCCTATATATAGCCAGTCGTGCCTTTTTAGATACGTTCTGGCTACACACATACTACATAACTTTATATGCAGAGCCCCATTCACTTGATTTCCTGCCAATACTCTTCTCTCAATATCACAGTCATACTTTCCGTCTCTCGAAAATTTAGAACCCAGGTACATAAACTTTTGCACTTGTTCCACTCTTTCTCCTTCAATCAGAACTTTGCAATCCGACCTACTTTCTTCTCTTTCAAAAACCATTACGTCCGTCTTATCTACATTAATTTTCATTCCTTTGCTTTGTAGATGCATCATGCATAATATTAACCATCGCCTGCAACTCCTCCTCCGATGATGCTAATATAACCTGATCATCGGCGTATAAGAGGCATTTGACGGTCAAATCATTCATTCTTAATCCAAACACACTCTCTTTCAAATCTTTTAAGCAATTGTCTATGAATAGGTTAAACAGCCACGGCGAAGCCACACATCCCTATCTAACACCTTTTTCGATGTTAAATCAGTCTGTGTAAGCCCCGTTTACCTGACACAAGCACTGGAATCCTTATAGAGTGATTTCAGTGCTCGTATCAAACTGCCGTTCACCCCATACATATGCAATGTCGACCACAATTCAGTCCTCAATACCCTATCATAGGCCTTTTCCAAGTCCACGAATGGTCCATGCGTGGTGGTGTCGCATCCTTTCCGCTTGGTCTCATTCACACAAAGAACATCAATCCGTCTTTCGCTCATCATCTCGTATATTTCTTCAAATTTATCATTCATACCTCCTCGAACATTCAGAGTAGCAAAGTGGCGGCTATCCGCAGCCCACTTTTCGCCCCCACGGGAAACGAGACGTGACGGGTGGCGAACCACATCGCCGCCATTCTGGTATGAGTCAAAATTCTTACTACCCATTGCGTTCCCACGAGCAGCTAGGGAAAATGTTGTCCACCCAAACAGAGCCCCGCATGCTAGAGTAAGGCTAGCCTTATTCTGGGGTCGCCCGGTCCCAGGGCAGGTCGGCACGCTAACGACTAGGCTCGCCCCTAGCCACGCAGCCATCGGCACGGCAACCATTGGCTTGGCGGAGTGGAAGGGAAAAGGATTAGGTAGGAAATGGAGTTGGGGTAGGGAATGCGGGAGTTTGAAAAGGAACGATAAGGTGTAGGATACTACTATCTCGGAAGAAACAGGCGGAGACAGCAGTAGCTCGGGAGGCCGGGGTCGCTTACCCGGGTACCACCGTATTTGCCGGACATGGCAAAACTAGGTTAAGTACTCCCTGGCCCTAAGCGCAAAATAATACCATAATATGCAATGCTGTCAATGCACTGCTCGTGGGAAACGCGATAGGGAGTAAGATTTTTTGGACCCGTACCAAAATGGCTTAGACGTGGTTCGTCACCAGTCACGTCTCGTTTTCAAGTGGGGGCAAAAAGTGGGCGTGTGTGGCCTCCGCCTTCATCTTATATGGGAAAAAGGCGTGACTGTATGTATGTATATATAAAGCATAACATAACAAATGTGGCATTTTCATTATCTATTCAAAGAAACATTGAAATAAAGTAAAACCATATGTGGGATCTCGAATTAAATATTAATTTAATTTGCAAGTGATGTTCTTAACGACTACCTTGACTTCATAAGAATTTCGATGTTATAACTTTTGTAAATAAATACTGGTACTTATCATCCGTAAGTTTCTGATTGTCGACGTTAGCTATAAATATTTAATAAATAAAGTTAACTCTTTTTTTTTGTGTATTTTTATTTTTAATTTTGATTACCTGATAGTACCATAAAATAAAACCGGTTCGGTCAGTTTAATAAATAAATTATTTGTTAAACTAGCGTAATTATTTTAATTATTAATAATGCAGTTTCACACACGCACACAAACTTGTCTCAAGCACGTTGTCTTTCATCAAGTAAAAGAAATAGTTCATTTAATAACATCTCACCAAGTTTTATACAAAAAATATATACTTTTGCGATAAATAACCAACATTAATGATGTCCCTTTTCGACCACGACAACTTTCGAATATTGTTGGCGGTAATTGCGATACGACGCAAACACAGGCACTGATTCGTTTTTACTTGGTCGCGACTGATGTATCGCTCTCGCCATGGGATGCAGTGTCTGTTACACAGGAATAAGCACAGAACAATAATTCCCCAAAACTATTTGTGTTTTGGTCTCCGGCATCGAACCGGTTTCGAACCTAAGGCACACGGTGTTGAAGTCAGGTACTCTGAAAACAGTTATAAATAACAACCTACAGTTACAAACATTTATTTATTTAATTATTTAATGTTATATTAAAAGAAATGAGATCCGGAATTATGTATTAATTTTGTGTCTATTTTATGATATTTTTAATTAAATAATAATTAATGATTTTGCCTTGGTCATTTCCAATTGTTGCTGTACTATGCCATACTAATTCCAAGCATGAGTACGCATACACTCACGCGTCTTAGCAAGGGCAAGCAATATGACATGAGACTGGCCGCTATAGAACGAAATAAAAAAGAAATAAATAAAAAAATATTACAAATTAAAAAACTAGCAGTTGGCGGGAACAAATGCAAGAATTGAAAACGAGCAGTGCCCGCGCTTTACGGAGTGAATGCCGTACAATTGATTTTATTATTCATCATCATCATCATCATCATTTCAGCCTATCATAGTCCACTGTTGAACATAGGCCTCCCCCATAGATTGCCACAAAACACGGTCCTGAGCCAGCTGCATCCATCGACTTCCTGCAAAACCGTGTAGTAGTGGGGTGGGGGGTCGCCCTACACTGCGTTCGCCGGTACGTGGTTGCCACTCGAGAACCTTTCTTCCCCAACGGTTATCGGTTCTCCGAGCTATATGGCCGGCCCATATAGCTCGGAGAACAACATATAGCCCATGCCCATTTTATTATTATAAATCACTCACTCACTCGCATTCCTTGTGCCGTTGCAATTGTTTAGACTGCAATGGGTGTGCTTTTATGTTTTAAACGCATGCTTTATTGACCGGTGATACGTTTCCGACTCCGGTGAATGTTTCTGTATGCTGTGAAGATAACCCGACGGAGCTGCCTGCCCTTGCTAGGACACACAGGCGCTATAGAACAAGTTAGTGCAACCTTTGCTTATCTTTGTTTTGGTAGGGAAGATTCCAGCTACGGTAGGCCAACGCCCCCGGGCGTATGATACCTTGTCAGAAATGTAGCAAACGGCCGAGACAGTTCTAAATAATAAGTATTTATTTAATTTACAAGTGATAGTATATTGCTTTGGCTTCATATAAAGTAAGTACTTTTGTTAATAATTACTGATTGCCGGCATAAGCTATATATAAATATTTATGTTAGTTATATAATTCTGACGCTCTGTAAGTTACTTCGGACTTTTTAAGACTTTAACGCACCTAGAGTCGGGTTTTCTCAATAATAATCTATAAAAGTTTTCTCATTCCAAGGACAGAATTCCAATCCAACTTAACTAGTTTTGAAGTATGTATATGGTACAAGCAAGTAACTTTGATTGCATGCTTCCATCCAGTGTTGGTGTAAATGTGTTGCTAAAACTTAAAAACATTTAAATGAACGAACTTAAATCAATTCATTACATATGGTTTATTATAATAAATGTTTGCGATAAAATTCGCAAACAGTTTAATTCTGTGATATCTATACTAAAAAAACAATCGCTTATATTTATGCTGCATGTTACAATAAGCATGTTGCTGTTATTTATCTGCTTTAGGTTTTTATTATTTATAAGTTATTGCTTAAGCTCAAGTCGTGTTTTATACATAAAAAACATGCACAGGGGACTTACGTCTTAAAAGTTTTATCATAAATATGTAGTACCTTATCCTTGACCTCTACGATTTAATCGAGTGGAGCTGCAACTCATTATGTCGACTTTGTATAGAGGCGGGGGAGGGGGATGGACGCTAATAACAACGCTTCTCGTCCTCATATACTATTCAGTAGACAGGCCACCTCTTTCTACCTCTTTACTTATGGCAAAAGAGCCTTTATAGGCTGTCTTTAGATGCCCAACTTTCCAGGTGTGAGTAAGGAAATCTGCTGTCCTTTTTCCTGCTGTCCTTCTGGAACATGTGCGGGATTAAATAGCTTCTCGTATCCGATAAAAATTATCAACGTTGGGAGCGAGAAGTTGTCCTTCTCTTCAGCGACGATGTCTTTACGCAGCATACCCAAAGCTGAGTACAAATCCAATGTGGAGGAATATAGACTAAGTAGTACACATTGGATTTGTACTCAGCTTTGGGTTTATAATTTTACGAACCTAACGACCTTTACGTATTTATGCTTTAATGTCTCATTAAAAATATTAAAGATTTTTAATTTTCTAACTCGTATTATAAATTATATATATTTGTTTTTCAATATCATTTTCCTGTTTATATTTATCAAGAATGTGTGTTTACTGTATTTATCGCATTGTATTTGTCACAGGCATTACCTCGTTTTTTCCTGTCTACACTATCTATAAACTCAGAATCTATTGTTTACGCTTTTCGGCGTCGACAGTAAGCTCCTATGGAGTCGGAGTTTATTGTCTACGCCGAATTCGCCGCCCTGCTACGCACTTCATGCCTCCTATAATGGCTTACTATGTTTCGTATTGATCAGTCTGACCATAAACAGAAAAAGTGCGTCTTTGTCGATGTTTTATTAAGCTGTTTGAAAAAAAATACAACTATTAATATATACGAGTAGTATTTGGTTTAAACTTTCTGTTTAACCGAGAACAGCCTACGCTATGTGACATAGGTTGACATTTGAATTAGCTCTACGAGACCATAAGCCGCCCAAGCTCTTTCTGAGGATACGAAATTATACGCATATACCTTGAGGAATAAATTCCGTCCTATATTTTGTAATTGTTACTGGACATTGCTATGCTTATATCTTTCGCACATGCGTCATTACTTGTGATGTTAGACGTTGAATTAAACTTGTTGATAAAGATTTTCGACCACGGCAAAATTTCCGTATAATGTCGGAAACTATTAACTATGGAGGATATAGTACTCGTATACTGCAACTAGTATGTGTACGCGCAAACACAAAGGCACGCACTCGTCCTGGCCTATCCACGTGTAATGCTCACGTAATGCAACATGCAATGTGTAATGCAACGATGTAAAGCTCATGCAATAACATCGGAGGCAGGCTAGGATGCAGTGTCAGAAACGCGGGGACAATCACAACACAACCAGACAACAAAACCAACAATTTGTGTTTTTGCACAAATGTGGGTTACGGCTGGAATTTGAACCCAGGATCTGCGGCGTAGAAATCATATATTCTAACCACTAGGACACTTGGCCCTCAACAACAATGACAATGGGACTGCCTATCATTTTCTTATTACTTTATTGTACTTATTGGTTCAAGTATACCTCTAGCCGACCAGAAATGTAATAAGTATGATCCATCAATTTTTACATATATTTATGCCCTTTTCCTATACAAGGGGTAGGCAGGGGCCACACCTGGAGCCCATTCTTCGCCCCCGCGGAAAACGAGACGTGACGCGTGGCGAACCACGTCGCCGCTATTTTGGTACGAGTCAATTATTCTTACTCCCCAGTGCGTTCCCACGAGCAGTATATTGACAGCTATGGTCCCCATATTATGGTGTTGATCTGCACAAATAAAGGCTGTCCGTACAATACCTTAGTCGCCTCTTACGACACCTCGGTAGGAAAGAAGTAGGTGTTAGTTTACTTTCCCGGACACCTATAAATTTTTATGTACAATAAGTATCTCATCTGTAATGTTAAAGAGTACTTTATATTTTATCTTTAAACAGAAAGAAAAGTTTTAAAGAGTTGTATAAGTTTTACACTATCGAAGTTTTCCTTTTATAGTTATACTTTTCTTTATTATAGAATAGAATAATCTTTATTCAACAAAGATGATTTACATAATACTTATTGAAAGTCAATTTTTCTTTTTTTTTAACTACACTGGTTCGCAAAAAAAGCCTCTGGTCCTGGGAGCCGGCGGGCAATTTATTTTTCTTTTAAGTCATTTTAAAAAAAATGCAGTTTTATAAAGATGTAGCAATAGCTAGGCAGCGATTACCTCATTCCCAGGGTTATCATCATCCATGTATTCATTAATATTATAATAACCCTTTTTACCTTCAGGAAGACATATGATTTCTTTTATAGGATAAACAAACGAGACGAACTAGACGTTCACCTGATGATTAGGGCAACGTCTGCACATAACAAATTCTGTTTCACACAGCACACGTACTGCGGTCGTCCTCCCGAGACATCAGTTCTTACTTCACATATGCCCAGTAATTACACGTATTCGCAGTGCTCTTCACACCGAAACACAGTAATGCTTTACGGGAGAATAACTGGCCCTGCAGTGGTATGTACCTACCTAAAGGGATTAATTTCTTTCACCAGGAAAAATGTAATATTATGGGGTTACTGAGCATAATGCTAAGGTATCCAAATATTATGGAATTACGGCTCGTCATGTGTAAATATAGACATTATTATCGTTTGCAGTATCTAACAAAAACATTTTATGTCATCTTTAAAACTAAAGTAGTAAATAACAAATTACATAGTTTGTAGGAGTAGTTACAAATCTGTAACACAGTCAATATATTAAAAAAAAACTAACACGCACACAAACAGTTATAATTTATTTTTGTTATCAACGTCTAGACATGTATCCTCGTAAAAACTCGTGGATAATTGCACTAACGCAATTCAGTTCATTAAAAAAGTTATTTATTATGGCAGTGCTACGCCGGTTAATGTATGAAGGGAAAATTGGAATCACAGTTCACGTAATAAAAAGTACAACGAGCGTAGGCTATAACCTACCTGAGCATGCCGTTGTGCCCTAGCGTGTGTGCGGTTATCATATTATAATAACGAACATTACCATTTTTTGTCTGGGAAATGATACATGAAACGTTTTCATATAAAATGTTAATATTACCTTCTTATTTCATTCGTGTTCAACATCTCTCACAATGTTACATATTTTATTCAATTATCTAAAAGTTTTCCGAAGACTCGATTTTACCGATCGCTTTGGAAACCAAGTTTAATAAAACCACCTTTTGCTTAACTGAGTTTAAATGTATCATTTGATCTCGGTTTTCGTCTGACCGATTTCACCGACTCCATTTTGATCGCGTTTAGAAAAACGAAGTTTACATAAAATATCGTCACAATCTAAAACAAAAAGATGATTTATTTCGTGTTTTGCGACATCAAACAGCCTGTTTTTATGCATAGGTGACGTAGGTAGGCAAACAATAAATAATACGAATTAAAAATAGTTCACACAAGGCCAGTTATTGTGCAGGGAAACAGTAGTGTGCAAATATTACTATGTTTCGGTCTGAGGGCAGTGCCCTCAGAGAGCTAGATTAATCACTGTACATATGAGACTAAGAACTCATGTCTCAGAGTGATGGACGCAGTGTCGTGCCACAGAGAAATGTTCTGGGTGACATAGTATTTGTTATGGGCACAGGTTGCACTTACTATAGAGTGAAAATTTAGCACGTCTCGTCAGTTTAGCCGATAAAAAAGATGCTATATAATCATTAGTAGATGGATACATGGCATACAAAAGACGGCTATTGGTAATAGCTTCGATTGGGTAAACAAACAACTAAGTTAAACGAGAAAATCCAAAATTTCTGTACTTTATACCCGCTTTCGGACGGCCTACGAATAAAGTAGAAAATAATCACAAGAACAAACTTCACCATGCGATACACATAATTTAAGTTACGGTATTGGCTAGATAGTTCACTAACTGCTTCCATGTGTATATGCGTTTGTTTTCTCAGCACAAAAAATATATATGTAATACTAGATTATCTTACATACCTTACTTTTATATATGTTACCGGCAATGTACGAAAAGACGGCATTGTACAGAATGCCTAGGCGTTGTATCATCATCGTCGCCATCATCATTTCAGCCTACCACTAGTCCAATTCTGAACATTAGCCTCCCCCATAGATTGCCACAAAAGTTTGTAGCTCTCATTTTGGGGGGATTTTTCGGGCGGGTTGACTACCGGAGTTTATTCATTCAGATGTTCCAGGAAGATGGTGCTGCCCATCTCCTGGTTTTAATTTTCCCTCTGTCAACTTTTACGACACCAACGGGATGTGACGGGGTGGTAGATTCTCTTAAACCGCTCCCACACGGTGTAGGCGTTGTAAATTGTGTATCATTATTTCAGGTAGTATTGTTTAATTATTTAAGATGAACACGAGCTCCAAAGACACATTCCAACGTGTCATATACAAAAGGCAACTATGAATTATATAGAAAATAGTTACTAAACTATTTTCTCGTAATTGTACACAACGAGAGCCGACGGGTCAGTAATTTTAAAAATCGTAGATAGGATTGTCTTTTGTGTCCTTTGACTTATATGATTAATTATCGGAAGAATCCTTAAGTACTTTAGTAGAAAATAATTAACATAATTAAAATATTTTTTATTATTATTTAAGTATAAAAGCAGAATCATAAAGATATTTCCTAGATAGCCTCCGACACAGTTTTATATACATAGTGAAACTCTTACTTTATGCCCTAGTTAGCAAGAGTCGACTTGAAGTAGTTTTGAATAACGTTTTTGATTAAGGATCAGACGCTTCGTCGCTAAGTTACTGTAGACAAAGTGCATAAGAATTTTGTATTGATATGATACATTATACATGAATCCATTTAGTTTCAATGTTTTTAATTGCAGTGATTCATGTTCATGCCAAACAATAAATTGCAACTTGCGATCCGATTTTTAAGAAGAATTTGTGGATACATTTTTTCAATGTCACTCGATAAGACAAACCTTGAATGTAAATCTCAAAATAATTATAGAATATTTCATTTTCTTCAATATTATGAAACAAAAATGCCAAAACTAGTATTTTAATTAAGCCTGTTGTCGCTGCAATGACGAACTAACTTCCCAACAAAATTAAGTTTGTTCGAAACTGGTGTAACCAGTGTTGTTATTAGTATAGGATTCGCCAGTTGAGTAAAATAGCTTATGCTTTCCACTGTTAATTAAATAGTGATTGTACAATAAAGCTACAATGGCTATCCGAGTACAGAACCAGAGTACTAGAGTGCTTAGATTAGTCGACGTGTCCTTACGGCGACGTACATTCAATATGACTTGACTTAGCTGTATACTTGTATGACGTAAACACGAACGAGCGAGACTTCAGCGAACAGTTTTGCTGTGGGCTACGGTCCTTTTCCCGACTTCACGTCCCTCTTCGAGGAGAGCGTGTTGCATGGTCGGCGCTCACCACACACGGCCGCATCGAAGAGCTTTGTGTGCCTTCCCCACATTTTTTAAATAAAATGTTGGGGGAACGAACGGTGAAGCTAAGAGGGTAGACGTATCCATCTCGGCAGGGCAGCGTTCGGGAAACGGCGTCACATCTTCTCGTGGAGTCTCAGAACAAAAGTCTACAACCAGTGCGTGTTGCCAGTGATGACTTACGGCACCAAGACATGATCCTTCACTTCAGGCTGCATGAGGAAGCTCATAGTCGCTCAGCGAGCTATGGAAAAAGCTATGCTCGGTGTTATTTGTGAAATTATATCTGTAACGATGACATCCGCAACAGAACTAGAGTAACCGACATCACTCTTATGTTTAGTAAGCTGAAGTTGCAATGGGCCACTCATATAGCTCGTAGAACTGATAACCGTTGGAGAAGAAAGGTTCTCGAGTGGTACCCTTGACCGGCAAATGTATTGTATGGCCACCACCCACTAGATGAGTGACAACCTGCATAGTTTTGCGGGTATTCGATAGAGGCTGAGAACCATGTGGCCAACTTTGTGGGACTCCTATGTTCAGCAATAGACTGGTGTGGGCTGAAATGATGAAATCACTCGGATACGAAGGTCTCAGCATCGAGCATCTGCAATATGCAGGTGTTGACCGTTCTAAAGTTCTTGCTATGTTCTACACGTGTTGTATGCGTCACATGTACTTACCAGACGACCTCATGAAGACTATTGGGGTACCCTTAATTAAAAGTCAGACCGGTCAAATCAAATTATCAAATTATAGGCAAATTTCCTAAGTCACTATTTTAGCGAAGGCGCTAGATAGTGTTTGATGAGCATCTAAACAAATATATAAATATGCACAATGCCCAGTTCGATTTTCGTCCTAGGTTATCAAGTGAGTCGGCAGAAATATGCTTTAAGTACACTGTACTACGAGTATATAGACAGTAATACGACGGTATACGCGTGGTTCCTGGATCTATCAAAGGCATTTGACACGGTGCCATATAATATCTTATGGTGTAAATTAAATAGTAATACGAGTTTTAAATACTAGTACATAAAAAGGGCAGCAGCATCTTCCTGGAACAACTGAATAAATAAACAGGGTTGTCAACCCGATTGCTTAACTAAGGCAAAATTCCCCCAGAATGAGAACTACAAACTTTTATGGCAGTCTGTGGAAGAGGCCTATGTTCAACAGTAGACTAGCGATCGGCTGAAATGATGATGATGATGATGACGACAACCAAACTAACTTAGATCGATGAGAAGGGAAGTATGTTGATGTCCATAAGATGAAATGTGGTTTGAGACACATTGGGCCAACCTCACCCATACTATTTAATATTTATGTGAATGGGTTGATTGAAGAGCTCAGCAGAGCGGGGGTGAATTAATTCGGAGGATGACTATTATATTAATGACATCAACTATGCTGACGACATGGTGCTGCTGAGCCCCTCTGTCAACGCACGCTCGCTGTGTCAAGGGTATGCTGTGGCACATGGACTCAAAAATAATGTAAAAAGAGAGAGATATTAGACTGCGAATCTGACTTTAAAACATATTCAGTTCCGCCAATACCTCTAGGCGGGTCTACTCTACAGATCGTTAAACAATTTGAATATTTAGGTCGCTGGGATACAGAGAACCTTAAGCATCATGTCGATTTGGAAAGAGTGCGCAGAGCACTATCAGTAAGGGGTAATATGCTATCAAGTAGGTTTTATACGTTGTTTCCAAAAGGTGAAAGACACTCTCTTTAATATTGTCAAACTTTATACACGTGGAACCTGTGGAGCAATTACACTAAAAAACCTTCAGTGCTTTGCGCGTCCTATACAATAACGCTTTCTGGGATTTGTTGGAGCAGCCCTGACGTTGCAGGGAATCGGGGATGTTCGCCGCTCGTAGCATTGCCAGCTTCCTGGCGAGTGGCTTCTGTGTGGGAACGGGTTCGGAGCAGCAACAAAACTCTTCTTAAGGTGATCGCAGACAGAATGGACAGGTCTCTCTTCTCCTATTAAATGTTCTTGCCTTTCCAAACCAATGAGCATTTTATATTTTAATAACAAAGTCTCGCCCTTAATTTCATAGTAAGCGAGTAACCTGGGTTCGATCCCCGGTGCCAGCACCGCCAAAATTGTTCTACAATTTTAAGCTGCTGATTTACCATGTGCTTAGCGGTGAAAGAAAACATCGTGAGGAAACCTGCATGTCCGAGGAATAGAAATATTTCGACATGTGAAGTCCGCCAACCAGCATTGGAGCAGCGTGGCGGATTCTTTCTAGCTCCAAAACCCTCTCAGAAATGAGAGGAGGCCCGTGCTCTCGGCAGTGGGACATTTTTAGGCTGAAACTTTACTTTACTATACTTTTAAGTTTTTCTAATGTTCACTTCAAATTTTACCAATACATTTTACTCCCTTTTCAAGTTTTTACCAACAAAAATGTATAGATTTTTTTTTCTGAAATAAATGACTTCAACTTCTCACTATCAACTAATTTCGTATAAAATCAGATATTTAAATGACTAATTTTTGCATAGGTCAACTTTGTCTTTGTTGTTTGTTTGTCAAAGCACTCAGGTAAAATCCTGCTATTGTTTCTTAATTGTTAAAATAATTTATCTATTTAAGTTATACTGACTAAAGAATTATACTATAAGTTTACGAAAATTGTAAATTGTATTTTTCTTTGAATCACAAAGCGGCGTTTTGAAATGTAAGCGCCTATTTATCTTAAAGTTCTGAGTGTAATTTATATCCTTAAACTAAATTAAGGAAATAAGTTCACTCGATGAGAGTTCTTCTTCTCTAACTTCGAATAATTAATAAGCTCATTGTTTTCTTATCCATTGTTCAATAACGTTTACATACATTTTTTTTGATCTTCGTTGCCTGACATTCACTGTTCGACATAAGCCTCTCTCAAGTTGGGAGGATTCGTAATCACCATGCTTGACAGGCGGACTGGCGATCGCAGAACCAGACAGCGCACTTTAGATGCGAATGTCTCTCATCGCTCTGCAAAATTGGATTTTAGGTCTGGCATAATTGAGATGGTTATGCCGCTATCAATCGAAGCCTGAGGTATTTTCCCTTAGTCGACTTTTTACGACATCCAAGGTATAGAACGTAGTGGCTGGTTCTCTGACGCCAGACGTAATTAAGTATAGGTGACATATCATTGTCGAAAACCATTGGCTCTAAAAATATATATTTAAGAAAAAAAAATACGAAAACTGAAGTAGAAAAATGGGGACAATACGTATAACAAACAGATTTACCAAGTTTGATTAATGAGATATCGGACCAAATATATTAATTAAAAGCTGGAGGTACCCCAGATTAACTATGACATCGGGACATTCGTCACTTTTGTGACCATGGGTGCTGTAAAGCACTCGAGACGTCGGGTTATAAATAGTTTTAAAATTAAACGCGATTAAATCCTATAAATTAGTTTTATCAAATATTTTTTTTTAAATACTTTTAATAGTACTAAGTCACGACAAGAGGAAAACGTTCACCTTTAAGTGCAACATATGCCCATAGCAAATGCTGTGTCACCTAGAACATTTCTGTGTGGAAACACACTGCGTCCGTCCCCCTGAGACATAACTTCTTAAATCTCATATGTCAAGTCATTTCGCTAGTTCTCAGTTTTCATTAGACCGTATACTGTTTCAAGGCAGACTGCCTGGTCCTGCGATGGTACCTAGACAGATGCCTGCATCGGAAATTTTTATTAACGTGTTAAATTAATTAAATCAAAAATTTGATGGACTTCAATTGCATACTGTGCAATCAAATAACCTTTTTGGTAATGTATTTGTCCGTAGTATATACATTTTAACATTTTTTATTCCACGCGAATGTCGTCGCGAGCGGAAAATCATTGGTATACGACGTATTTGTTTTACGTTGCAACTTCGCCGAAATCAAAGTAGAAAGGCATGCAATAAACGCGTCCAGGCAAAGTGAAAACTATTAACTACGTCATTTAAACGTAGACTACAGAGAGTGACATGAAAGTTAATAAAACTGTGAGATTACATGGTTTTTTTATTGGATAAAGTGATAAAACGAGCAAAACGTTCACCTGATGATAAGTGCAACGTCTGCCCATAACAAATGATGTGTCACCCAGAAAATTTCTGTGACACCGCACTGTGCCCATCACCCTGAGACATAAGTTGTTAAGTCTCATATGCCCAGTGATTACGCTAGCTCACAGTGCCCTTTAAACCGAAACACAGTAATGTTTGCACACTACTGCTTCACGGGAGAATAACTGGTCCTTGGGTTGTACCTACCTAGACGGATTCCTGCATAGGAATCCTACCACCAGTAGTTTATTGTTTTTATTATTCAATGTGTACGGAATGACAACAGTGAGCAACCTAATTAGAAGTTTCTTACAATTAGCATATACAAAGTAACAGGCCATAATAGTTATCCACAACTTACAAAGTACAGCTTAGCAGTAATAAGAATAGTATATAATAATACTCGTGCTTGTTTGAGCGGACGCATGGCCGGCCGTGTGTGTGTGCCTGTGTGTGCGTGGACGTGGGCGTGTGTGTGTATATAAATATATTCTATATGTCATACTGTTTGTTATATAGGTGCATACATTTGATTGTTAAGAAGTCGAATATGCCGATGAGTCATAAATATAACAAGTACATGTATGCCGTGCACTGAGACGAATGTAACATTCAAGTAATTCAGGTGATTACGCCTAAATGTGTATGATTTAGAAATGTGTACAATGTCAATCGTCGTCGTCGTCGTTTCAGCCTATCACAAGTCCACTGCTGAACATAGGCCTCCCCAATAGATAGCCACAAGTTTGTAGCTCTTATATTGGAGGGATTTTGCCATAGTTGCCACGCTTAGCAGGCGGGTTGGCAACCGCAGTTTATTTATTCAGATGTGATTCATCTCCTGGTTATAATTTCCCTCTGTCGACTTTTACGACACCCAGGGGATGGAATGGGGTGGTAGATTCTCTTAGGCCGCTACCACACGGCAATGTCAATCAGCATTATTTATTATTAGCATACAATTTCTAGGAAAGTTTTAAAATTACTACGAATTTTATGAAAATTACTAACCGTTTCTGGGCTGATATGCTGTGTAAGTTCAGAAACAAGACGCTGGCTTGGCTTTTTGCGATGATTATTCCACGTTTGGCTTTTTTTCTGATGGTAAGTGATCACCGCCGCCTATGAACATCCGCAACACCAGAGGAATTCGGGGTGCGTCGCCGGCCTATGAGAAAGGAGTAGTCTAATTTCTTGCTCTTTATCGATTCCTGCAACACCCATAGGATGTGATGAGGTGGTAGATCTTCTTACACCGTCTCCATATGGCGAGTAATTGTAAATTAACAACTGAACGTAAAACAATTTCTTCCACCAGTAGGGTAGGATTCCTATGCAGGAATACGTCTAGGTAGGTACCACCCCAGGCCAGTTATACTGCCGTAAAACAGTAGTGTGCAAACATTACTGTGTTTCGGTTTGAAGGGCACTGAGAGCTAGCGTAATCACTGGGCATATGATACTGAAGAACTGATGTCTCTGGGTGACGGCGCCGTGTGGTGGCACCACTGAAATGTTTTGGGTGATACAGCATTTGTTATGGGCAGACGTTGCACTTACCATCAGGTGAACTCTGACTGATTACTGAGGCTTAGTATTTAGTCTGAGCTTTATCTGCAGCCTGTTAATAGTCCACTCCAATAGGTTTCTCCAATCTTCAATAGATCAAGGGAGAATTTGCTGTAAATAGATCACCTAACAGATTGATCGAAGTTTAAGTGTATAAAATTAAAGTAATATGCTCGTTTGGCGTAGCGGCTAAACAATTGGCTTCTGCGCTACGGGTCACATATTCGACTTCCACTCATTACAAATATTTGTAAAACCAACAGATAGTTTTTTGCGGGTTTTGGGTGTTTCTGTAATTAGTCTGTTTGATCGCGCCCACGATATATAAGAATAAAATTATATAAACGACAAAGATTTATTTTTAATTAAATATAATTATAATCTTGATGTTGACGTTGAGCATTGTGTATATGCGAGTAACCATAAAGGATTTTAATTTCAAAGCTCCCACAGGTAATGGTTTTCGTTCAGAATTAAATTCACCTCTGCAAATAGATAGGTAGTAACGTATAATGGATACGTTTCTGAACAAAACTAAGGGAATCGTTTATGATTGCAAATTTTAGCATATAATCCTTTGTTTCCTCGTTATGTTTCCGGCTTATAAGCGCTTATTAATATTTGAATGGAATCAATACCAATGGATATCAATTTAGAATGAGGTGCTCCTGTTCGATTTTCATCCACGGCGGTAACTTTTGAATACATCATTTCGGTCTATTCCCAAAATCTACAAAATATTAAACAACCAGCTTCTAGTGGTTTCACCTGCGTAAAAGAAACCGAGCACATGACCGCGGAACGTTCTGCCCTTCTCGGAATTGTCGTTTTCATGAAGTATTGTATTATATTTTATTATATAACCTATAACTTTCTTTAATTAACGTACTATCTAATGCAAAAATATTTATTTAAATTGTATAAGTATTTCCTGAGATTAGTGCGTTCAAACATACAAACTCTCCAGCTTTAGTAGTAATTAATTACGATTAGGGAATTACATGAAAGATGACTGAATATAAATAAATTGTAGGAGGACTACGCAGTGGGGCTACAGTTTTAAATGCATATGAAGAATCAAATTTTCTATGGTATTGATATATGAATATATGAGAATGATTCATTGAGATATCGATTTTTTGAAGCAAAGTTTTTTACGTTGTTCGAAGCGCGTGTTACAATTTATGTCTATAAAATGTACTCATGAAACAGAAAATATCCTAGCATATAGTAGGACAACGTCAAAAAAGATAAAAAACGAATTGTATACTTTCTTAATAGACTGATACATTTTTATTCGTTGGCTTCTAGCTTGGACTTAGTTGGTCTTCTAGAACATCCTAATGAGAACCGTCTTCCTCAACTGGATCGCTGCATATCCCTTGTTCCTTGCAAAACGAATGAGGAGCAGGTTACCAGCAGTTCAATTTATAAACATAAGCTACATCCCGGACATCACATGCTCGATCACCATCGCCACATTGACCAACCACTGCGTAATCTTCTGCTGGAAAAGGTGTGCCATCACAATAGTCGATGTTTGCTTGGAGGAGACGATGATAAGCCATTGGACGCATACTATTGCCTACTTATATGTATTTATGGTGGGGGTATTTACGTACGAATGTTACCAGAATCTGTCCATGCGACATGTAATAACTTCTATACCACGTTATCATTTTCTAATTGTCAAAAGATTCTTGTCCTTGCTTTGTTGTTCCAAGTTAGATAGATACTTACTCTAGACAACTGATCCATATTTTTGACACGGTTATTTAATGCTTCGTTAACAAATGTTTCAAGTCTACAATTTTCTTATAAGTTCAAGTCCAAGTCCTACAATAGTTATGCTTTTACGATGTTGGAACTACTCTGTTTCTGTAACGCATCAGGCAAGCACAGTTGCGAAATTACTATTACTCAAAAGTACTTAATATCCTTCGCAGAAAGCGTTCCTGATACGCCTCGTATCGGACAGTCCCAGCAGCCTCCACAAACTGTTCTCGAGAAGACTGAATGTACAATTGTGCAATACTGTATTTATACACAATAAGTCCAGAGATACCATATTTAATTATATAATAAAAAAGCGTTACTGAACGTATGCATGTATGTATAAGGGTAAATCCAAATATCAGATAATTCACGGCGAAAGGCTAACAAGTATGCTCTATATGTACTGATGTTAATAATTATACTAATCAGTCATTGATGAGTATATTAATAGCGAGACACGATCGTACCGTTTTAAAATTTTAACTTAAAATTATGCAACATTGTACACCGCTGTGGTAAATGTTCCCTCGAGTGCTTAAACTTGCGCCGCTCATATTAGTGCACTTCATAAGATACAATTGAATTATGTTAAAGAAATTAAACGAAACGAGGAACGTTATTTTTTTCTTATGGCTAGAGGAATATAATGTTTTTAAGTGCTGCATCAACAGCCTGTAGAAGTTTATGGACTAAGATACTTCTTTAAAATTAACTTCAACATTACAATCCTATAAGGCAACATTTCCTAAATTATGGGAAACAATATAAAGTGTTCCTGAGACAAACATTTTAAAGATTGTATCAAACTAAGTGAAGATGTGGTACATACAACAAAACGTTCAATTGTGATGTGCAAAAACTATTGCAGTAGAAGTGAAACATTGATAATTTTTATATGCTTTATATAGAAAACCAAACTACAAAATAGAAAATAAATTTTAATAAATTTGAATTAAGAATAGTGTAAAAAATTCTAATAAATATAAATGATTAATAGTGTAAATAAGAAAAAAATGTTTCATTTAAGAAAAAGCGTGGGATGCATGGTGTCAATAGTTATAATATATATAAATAAATATTTCATTGACTGATATGAGAAGAAGGATTATCATTTCGATGATATCTTAAAAAGCACCCCACGCTTTTATTAAAATAAAACATTTTTTTCTTATTTACACTATTAATCATTTATATTTATTAGAATTTTTTACACTATTCTTAATTATTTTTTTTCTATTTTTTAGATTGGTTTTCTATATAAAGCGTGTTTTTTAGTTTTTTCAAACTATTATCTATTTTATTCGGTTTAGTTTACTTCTAATAATAAAATAACTGTAAAAATATATTTTAAATATCAAAAGCTTTACCAACAAATACTTTCAATTCAAATGATTTTGCTGTATAATAAAAATGAGTATTTTCTTTATTATTTTATTTAATAAAAGTCTTGAAGCAAGTATTTCTTTTAACCAACTGTTTATAACAGTATAAATAATCGAAATTAAATTCCAGTGGTTTACTAATATCAGTTTATTGGATTTTATCCGTTGAATGTTGTGTGAAATTCAATATGTTTTCCACTTTTGAAAGGGTTACAACCTTTTAAGATTTGTAATTAATCGACGTAGACAACTGTAGTGTACGTCTTTTGGAGAGACGACACGTCTTTTGCACTAAAGCTATTGTAAAGAGTGTAGACTTTTATAATCTACCGATCAACCAACAGTTCCTGTGTCACTTACATTTCTGTGTTTCGGAACATAAGAATTGATGTTTTCGGGTGTCGAGTGCAGCGTGGTATATATCATTAGTTATGGGCAGATGTTGCACTTACCATCAAGTGAACGATATGTTTGTCCCGTTTCGTCTACTAGACGACAATGTAGATTTTCGTTGGCATGGCTCAGAGAACGTCTTAGCATCATATTGCTATCAAATTTGCTAATTTCATATGCCAAGTCAGGCGATCATGACAACTTTCCATTTGGGAGTGGCCGAATTAGATTTTATAAAAGATGTACAACGTCGTCGTCGTAGTCGTATTTATTGATTTAGGATATTACAAATATGTTCACAATAAAGAAAAAATAAAAAAATGGCTTTTCATGTCATCAAATCTTTGAATATAAAATTATAAGGTACAAACAAGTGCATACACAAGGACAAGCGTTAAAGGATCTGTAATAAACTGTTCATACAGTTGGTTGATTAAACAAGAGGCTTAATAAAAACTCAGATACACTCTTCATTGAAATAGCATCACAACTAGCAAGTATCTTAATGTCAAAGAGCTCAGCAAGTCACTGGCAAAGTTCAACGTGTATATTCATCATCTTCAATCATGATGAGCGATATCCTAGTATAGGATTCCGACATCGTACAGTTTTTAAATGGCTGGAATTTGCAAATTTTCTTATACATTGAATCACTTAACCAAACCGTATTTACAACTTTTAATTAAACCGTATGCATAATTGAAATGCAAAAAAGGTTTCTTTTTTAATTTAAGTCGAGCCTTATTTCAGTTTAAATTGTAACGTACCAGTTGCGGTTCACATATTATACCACTGTAGTCGTTAATGAATTAAAACCGCATAAAAGCTGCATGTAAATATTTTGCATAATATTTTTAATTAAAATGATTTCTCTTGAACTTCAGTTTTTTTAATCATAAATATCTAACGTAAAAATTATTAGAGCCGTAAACGCATTAACAACGTTACTAACAGATTTGAGTTTTGATATTTATTGAATTTGATATTGTAAAGGTTTTATGAAACCAGCATTCTTTATAAAGACATCAAGTCAGGAGAACCTTTTAGAGTAAGGTAGTGTTGTTGTCTGTTAGTGTTGTTGTTGTTCTTCTGTTTTTAAAACCTAGTTCTAATTTAGGATTCATGCCGTATCGTGGCTGCATTTACAGACATGCATAAGTTGCATATGCTCAAAACCCCAGACTGAGAAAAATACCTTTAAGTCATTTATTACATTTGTCCCGTACGAGAATCAAACCGCAAACCCCAGAACTAAATCCAATTAACAGGTAACCCAAAAATATTATAATAATAAGAAAATTTTAAAATTGAGGAGAATCCATTTAGTTATATGTATGTAGCAGCAGCAGCTTATTTCTGGCCATTCTTTATTCATGCTGCCTCGTTTTAATGTTTTATTGCACGTAAAAACCTACTCTGCAGAAATAAGTTTTGCCAGTGATACATTAAAGTCAGAAAAAAATATTTAACTAAATTGAATATCTGAAGAAGTTCTCAAAGCACCAATCAGAAGTTCCAAATGTAACTTCGAAAAATTCCATTTCCATTTAATCTCCGGTCTTTGGTGGGATGTTGAAAGCAGCCGTCAAGATATAAAAGACCACTTCAACTAAGTTTTAGATGCTAGAGTACTAACATATTTACGACCAACAACTACAATATCTTCATTTATACTTGATTATTTTCTTGTTAATTGATTACTGATCAGGCCTTGACATGTGCATCATCATCATTTCAGCCTATCACTAGTCCAGTTGAAGATAGGCCTTCCTCATAGATTTCCACAAAAGTTTGTAGTTGTCATTTTGGGGGATTTTGCCATAGCAATCACAGTTTATTAATTGAGATGTTCCAGGAAGATGCTGCTGCCCATCTCCTGCTTTTCATATTAATATATAGGTACAAATATGTTTTTTTAATCGTACTAAACAGAAGAAAGGTTCTCAGGCGTGAATTTCGTACCGGCAAACGTAGTGTAGGGCGACTCTGACAGGCGGACGCCCTTCACGGTTTTGCTGGATGCAGGTGTCAGTGCAACTCTAGTTATCTCGCAGGAAATAGATGTAACTCAAATGACCCAAAAGGTAGGATCACCTAAGTTTTTCCAGGTCGTATTCGGTAAGTTAGAGCTTTACTAGTTGAGAAACAAGTAATTGAAATGATATAAAAGAACAGTAGGAGTTGTTATGTTGTGAAAGTAATTATTGATTTTATAACTAGTCACGTTCCCGATCGGATTTCCCATCTCCAACGATCCGTGACATTTCACTTTTCTGCACACCTACGTTGCACTTAGTGCACACCTACGTTGTTATACATTTAAGGAACTCAGTTAATCAGTCAGTCTGCATTAATTAAGTACTAGGTTTAAGTACCTAAAGTTTTTAAGTTTATTTTAAAGCTCCTAAAATAAACAATAAAAAACAATGTTTGTTAATTTAGGGTGTACCTTGAAATAATGGAAAATTTGAAAAAAAAAAACGACAGTTTCAGTTTCTCTCATCTTTGATAAATCTAAAGTTAAACCACCTAAAAAATAATACACACATTTATATAATTGTTTCATGCATTTCAAAGTTTTTTTAGTGAGTTCACACAACAACGCTGTAAACTTTTAAAGAAGCATTCGTTCACTGCGTCCGTATTATAAGTAAGTAATTGCAATATTTCCTTGTTGTAAGAGTGTATTGGCAATTTTATAACGTTAATTTATTTATTTTTGTCGGTGGCTTCCTTCTCTTTACTGACTTCGGTAGCGTTCAAGGTAATGGCGGGGCAAGGGATGTGAAGAATCTCCGGCCACGAATTAATTGAATATCGATTTTTGAACAATGTGATTACTTTTATATACTAAAGTCTGAATTTTAACCACATTTACACTTCTACTTTTGAGTTATAGTTCGTACAGACAAACTTACTTAAGAAGACTTAGTTTAGTATTCGAATATGCTTATGAAAAACGCATTATTTTTATTTATAATAGAGCTGAGGTACCTCAGGAGCGACTTGGGTTCGATCCATTTTAAGTTCTGATTTATCACGTGCTCAGCGATAACGGAAAACATCGTGAAAAAATAGTGTAATACAAAATGCGCATTTTAAAGCAGAACTCGAACTGTTCTAAGTTGCAAAGCTCTTTTAGAAATGAAGGCAGACCTGTGGTCAGTGGGCAACTTAACTTATAATTTGAATTGAGTATACTATATTATATTAAAATGAGAGAAACTGATTACTAATTAGTAATAAATAAAGAATTATTCTGTCTGTGAGCTTAAACTATGGCGATATGTTCTAGAAGCTGTCAGCTTTGCAGGACACCTGGTAAGATTATAATGCTGTATGTACTTATCCGTGGTTGCCACTCGAGAGCTTTGCTTCTCAAAAGGTTATCGGTTCTACGAGTTTTACATGGCTGGCCCATTCTTACGATGACGACCTTAGGTGACCAGCACGGTTTTGCAGGAAGTCGATGGATGCAGGTGGCTTAGGGCTGTGTTTTGTGGCTATCTGTGGGTGAGGCCTATTTTCAGCAGTAGACTTGCGATGGGCTAAAATGAGTGAATTATCTCTCCACTTATTCGGTATATCGATTCTGATTGACTAGTTTCGTAGTTCCTTATTCGATCTCCAATAGCGTATTTAGGTATATGATGCTTCTCTACCTTGATTGCGGCATATGATGGCGCTCTACAATTTTCCGTAATGTCTTAGTCAATTGTTTAATTCTGTAAGTTACAACAATCTCCAAGTTTATATGCAATATGCTCCGAAATACCTATCAAAAGACACAAGCTCCTAGCTTCCTCTGATCGTTGACCTTGCATTTTGGATTAAAGTTAATCTATATGTTTTTATTACTATGGCTATAGACAACAACCTTTGCAGGTCCAACAAGGTTCCAAGGTTTAAAGGTTCCAAGGTTTAAATTATATCTGACAACAATATAATAAATTAAGTCATATGGTGTAAGCAAATTTTCTAAGAAGATTCAATTAATTAAATTCCTAGGAATAATCCTTAATTAGTTTCAAAAGTTGACTGGCCTCGTCATACTTAATATTCTTTAACATAATATTCTTTATTTAAGGAACTTAATATTCTTTAAAAGTTATCATATTCTCTATAATTTCAAAGTGATTATACCAACTTCAGTACCTTTGCTTGATTTGAAGTGTTAAATATATAAATATCAGAATACATAATTATCGACTTTTTGATTAAAGTGCTGTGCTGTTAACCTTAGAACCCTAGTCTGTATCAAAAGCGCAAACACAGATCATGCATTAAAAATAAAACAAAATAATTTGTTATCATATAAACTTTATGTTCTATAATAAACATTACATTTTCTTGAAGATATTTCTTATTCCACATTTGTGCAAAAATACAAATTGTGGGTTTTCGGGTCTGGTTGTACAGTGATCACGGATGTTGTTATTTTTTTATTGGAAAAAGTGACGAGACGGGTAAAACGTTAACCTGATGATAAGTGCAACATTTGCCCATAACAAATGCAGTGTCACCCAGAACATTTCTGTGTGACACCACACTGCGCCCGTCACCCTGAGACATCAGTTCATAAGTCTCATCTCTCACAGGTTGTACCTTCAATCTTAGCGGATGACCGTTACATCGGTTGTTGATCGGTTAGGACGAGTGAGTATACCTAACTAATATCCCTTGCACAGCTAATAGCTTCCGACAGTAATCGGAAGTTTTTGCCGTTGTCGAAATTCGGTCAGGAGGACGTATTATGCTAACCCAGTTATCGACAAGCATTCTTTGTTAACATTTGTGTTTGGCAATAAAGTAATTATTATTCGTTCTTAACAGTTTCAGTAAAACTATAAAGAAGAAAAAAAGTTAACAATGTGTTTATTTGACACGATGCTCTATGAATGATACTTTAATCAGCATGTTGCAAAAAAATAGTGGTTGCATCATAATGAACTCTTGTTACAAAAGGCGATGATAAAAACGTGCCAAATCTCTTCGAATAATCTCATTTCTTGACGGAGCTCAAGATAAGTTCGTATAGATAGTTTCGATTCGTAAAATAACAAGCAAAATGGTTTTGCGCTTATCAGTAAAAGTTCAAAAAGTTACAAGAAATTTTATGTTTGACTCCCAAAAGAGTAGTTCGCCTTCTTACCTGCAACTTCTGCTTAGACTACTTGAAGTATGGATGCCTTAGCCTTCTTACGATGTTTAGGAAGAAAGTAATATTATTTGTTTCATTTTCATGCACGCAGATTACAGGTACATTTTTTAGTTTAAATAAAAAAATGAGTTATTAAAAGAACAATACGAACCAAAGTACGTTAGACATTACCTTGTTATGTTAAAAATCAACGATTAATACGAGTATACAAATTAATAATAAACTAGGTAAAAAAACATCACGGTAATAAGGCTAACGCTTGATAGAATATATAAGAGTAATAAAATTGGGCAAAATCCACCTTTTTTGTTGCGATGCTCCAAAAGGATTGACAGTCAGGATAATGTAGGATGTCCATGCCCTGGTTTTTAATGGTATGCTATTAATTAATTATACAATATTACGGTTCTTATATGGGAATTTACGTTCATCGTCATCATCGTTTCAGCCTATTACAAGTCAACTGCTGAACATAGGCCTCCCCCATAGATAGACACAAAAGTTTGTAGCTCTTCTTTTGGAGGAATTTCGCCATAGTTGCCACGCTTGGCAGGCGGGTTAGCAACCACAGTCTTCCACCCACGGAATGGGATGGGGTCGTAGATACTCTTAGGCCGCCACCACACGGCTTATAGGTATATACTAGTTAACCCTAGCGAATATTTCAGATGGCGTCACAACTACAACCGACAGCTGTTGTCCATGTTCGCTTTCTACGATTAAATTAATAAATTCAATCTTTTTAATCAATTATTTAACGAACACATTAATTTTAACACATTTACGTATTTTTCGTCATTAGAGGGTATGAAAATGTTCAAATTCGCAAATCAAACATTAATTTTGATACAGTATTAAGGGAGATATTTTATACCGACAAAAACACCTTTGGAAAATAATAGTAATTATACTATATAGTAATTGTACTATATTTATTAACCTGCGTTTTCTAGAAGGTACAAAAATTTCATAATTTTTTTGATATAGAGTTCACATCCATTTTATGACACGTCCCGTCAATAACCTTTTTTGTTACCTTAATTTGACTTACTATATATTTCAAATTGAGATAAATAAAATTGAAGAGCGTAGTCAGCTTGGCTGGCGCAGCGTCGAAGCGATTGGCTATTATATATTATATATATATATATTACATGGGTCGCGGGTTCGATTTTGCATGTGACAAACATATATTAGTATGACCTACAGAAAGTTATTTCGGTTCTTCGAGGTTCAGAGTATATTTTGAAAGGAAGCGACGAGACGACTGATAGTAACTGTTCGTAAAGTTGTGGTGTCACCTAAGGCTTTGCATTGGAAAGTTCTGTTTCTTATGTTTCTAAAGACTAATAAAGTGTCTAAATAACTAATGTCTTATTAAACTAAAAATGTTTTATTTTTAGGCGTTTGTTATTTATTTTGTTATATATATATATATATATATATATATATATATATATATATATATATATATATATTATATAATAATAAATAAACATTGATTATACTGTCTAGCATAATAAATATGTAATGTTATGTACGCCTTAATTGTTGCACAATAACTATATGTAATCTGCGTTTTTAATTATGGAACTATGTGTTATGTGGCTTTATTTACATAAAAATACATACATACATACAGTCACGCATATTTTTTCCATGTAGGGGGTAGGCAGAGGCCACAAACGTAGCCCACTTTCTCCCAAGCGGGAAACCAGACGTGATGGGTGCCGAAACACGCCGCCGTTTTGGTACACGTCCAAAAAAAATCTTACTCCCCATTACGTTCCCACGGGCAGTATAATGACAGCACTGCATATTATGGTGTTATTCTACACGAATAAATGCTGTTCGTAGCATACCTTAATCGCCTCTTACGACATTTGGTAGGTAAAAGGTGTTCTACTCTGCTGGACACCTATCGGCATTTAATAAAAAAATAAAGCTCGATGTGTTTTATTTACTGTCGCGTGGATACAGTAGATAAATTTCATAAGATTTATTAAAGTACTTACCACAGTTGCCATGCTTGACATACGGTAACATGTGGTTACTGCAATATATGTAATTTTTTTTAATAAATTTAAATTTATGCAGTTAGACACTGTTATCAAAGACCTGCGAAGCTTACGGGTAAATATTATTAACTGTTCAGTAAATATTTTCAATATTACAATGTAAACTACAAAGCCCTGGCCGCTCATACAAGGTTCGCAATTCTGTTACGTTAGAGTGCAGTAACCACAAATTTAGATTCTATTAATATCTACTCGTATAACGTTTCACTAAAATAGCCGCCACTAAACAATACTTAAAAATGGATTTTCTTGTATGATTATGATGATGATGATGATGATGTCTTCCAGTTCGATTTTAGACCACGGCCCGAGATATATAACAGCGCCACAAGTGTACGAGCAAACACAAAAGCACACTACTACCTTACCCGTGCAAACAAAAAGGCACACTACTACGTCACCCGTACTAACTTACCCGTGCCTGATGTAACATTCAATCGATACAATCGGAGGTATGTTAGGATGCAGTGTCACAACACAATTTGTGTAATTGCACAAATGTTGGCTTGGGCTGGGATAGAAACCTAGCACCCACAGCGTAGGAGTGAGATACTCTGACCACGAGATAGATGATGATACTCTGACCATGAGATTAAATATTGTGATAGATCCTTGTATCGGGTTTTTGTAAATATTATGAACCCTTTAATAGCGGAAAGGGTCCATAAATAAGGGTACATAAATTCGAGCACTGTCTCCAGTTTCCGCTTTCTCTAGTGGATTTCAAACAAACACTGCACAATAATGGTTATAACTAAGACTTTTACATCATCATTATCATCATCAGCCTGCGGCAGTCCACTGCTGGACATAGGCCTCTCCCAATAGGCGCCATTTAGCCCGATCTTCGGCTTCACGCATCCAGTTGCTGCCAGCCGCCTTGCGCAGATCGTCGCACCATCTAGTCAGGGGACGCCCCACACTACGTTTGCCTAAACGTGGTCTCCACTCCAGTATTCGCCTACTCCAACGGTTGTCGCTTCTGCGACAGATGTGTCCAGCCCATTGCCACTTCAGTCTGCAAACTTGAAAGGCATATCGGTGACTTTAGTTCGGCGGATTTCTTCATTTCGAATCTTATCCACCAGAGAAACCCCGAGCATAACTCTTTCCATTGCTCTCTGAGTGACTATGAGCTTGTGGAGCAGTCGTACCGTCAGTGTCCACGTTTCGGCACCATAGGTGAGTACAGGCAGAACACACTGTTCGAAGACTTTCGTCTTCAGGCTTTGTGGTATGGGCGACGAGAAAACCTGACGAAGCTTCCCAAACGCTGCCCAGCCCAGTTGAATCCTCCCATCGGCTTCTTTCTACTGAAAGCTGTTACTACCTGATTGCACTATCTGCCCGAGGTAGACGTAGTCCTGAACAACTTTGAGAGCTTCGCCATTGACGGTTATTGGAGCTGGTATGACGAGGTCGTTGAACATGACTTTCGTCTTGTTCAGATTCATACACAGACCAACACGTCGGGAGGAGTCATTTAGGCTGTTTAGCATTTCTTGCAATTCCTGCGGCGATTCTGCCACGATGACGATATCATCGGCAAAGCGTAGATGTGAAATGTGCTCACCGTTGATATTGATGCCCCGTGCTTTCCAGTCTAGCGTCTTAAAAACATCCTCCAGTGCATTGGAAAACAGTTTCGGGGATATAACGTCCCCTTCTCTTACTCCTCGATGCATCTGGATAGGTTTTATCTGACTGACCTATACTGGCACTATAAAGATATTTCAACACCTCTATGTAGCGCCAATCGATTTGGCATCGCCGCAAATAATCCAGAACAGCCCAAGTTTCGATGGAGTCAAAGGCTTTCGCATAGTCCACAAATGCAAGACACAGGGGCCGATTATACTCAATTGTCTTCTGTATAATCTGCCTCACTGTTCACACAGTGAGGCAGATTATATGTGGTTCATGCTGCCAAAGCCTCCCCGAAAACCGGCCTGCTCCGGAGGTTGGAAGTCGTCAAGCTTTCGCGCAAGTCAATTCGTGATGACCCTCGAGAACAACATATAGACGTGGCTCAGGAGAGAGATGGGGCGATAGTTTTTAAGTTGGGTCCTGTCTCCTTTTTTATGAAACAGGACTGTAATGCTCCTGCTCCACGCCTCCCATTTCTTCTTCTCGACTTCCAGTTCCCCCATTTTGTAAGACGGAGTTGAAAATCCTGAGCAGCTCTCTTAACAAGGGTTGTCCCCCTGCCTTTAAGAGCTCCGTTGTAACGCCGTCTTCGCCTGGGGCTCTTCCATTTTTAAGTTGCCCAAGGGCCAGCTCGATCTCGTCTAGACATAAATCTGGCAGTTCGTCGGTATAGCGGCGGGTCAGCGTGGCTCTGGGATCGTCGCTTTCAGGGTTACATTATTTAAATTGTTATTAGCGGCTTTATTAGTATACTAGCTGATGCCCGCGGCTTCGTTCCCGTGAATATAGGTTTTTTTAAATATCCCGTGGGAACTATTTTTTATTCGGGATAAAAAGTTAAAAATTCTATTTCCGTGTGCAGGATGCTCGCTATCTTTGTGCCAAATTTCATTAAGTTCGGTTTAATGATTCTGTGAAAAGGTAACAAACAGAAAGAGGTATATTCGCATTTATAATATTAGTATGGATGAAAATATCGTGATCATTTTTAGATAAGGACTCAGTAAAAAAAAATATTGAAATCTATCCAGTAGTGTTTGCGTGCGCAAAACGGCAGACCTCCATCATTTAATCTAATTATTTTATTTCAAATAATATATACATTATATATACACGTGATTTGGATGTTAGATAAGATTTTTATCTTGTTCAAATTCATCAGGACCTTTCAATTGGGACACACTGTAATGGTCATTGAGTATATATTGGTATAGTACTATGGTCTCCGGATTTTATATCTGTCATATGTAAAGGTCATATTTTCAATAAATAGTACGTAAAGGATGTATTCGAAATTGATGTGAATTCCGTATAACTTCTCAGTGACTTTATAAGTTTATCCGATGCATCGCTTCAGAGCTTGTGAGATATACATAATTATATCAACATGGCTTTCACCTTCTTGTCGTTAGTTTTGCACTTGGTATTTTATTTTAATATTATGCTTGCCATGCCTTGCTTTCCAAAAACTTCAACTCCTCGCTATAGCCATTGTTTATCCGGCTCTCTTAAAAAACCGATTATCTATTCTCGACTGAATCGAAAGGTTTTCCAGTGGCTCAAACGTTCGCGGCAGATTATAAACTTTAAAGGTTAAAGAAAATACCTTAACATATACTATATTGTTGTTTACAGATGCAGTGCACACAAAAATTCCATTCGTTGTTTATTACTATTTCACCATTGTTCTATATATATATCTATATAGCTGAATTCCTCATATATATGGGTAACGTGCTCTCAACGAGTGAAAAAATTTTCATTTTTTTTGTTCTGTTTTGATGTTCGTCGTTTTGCTCGCCAACCGAACCTGTATGATACAGGGCTATATAAAATAAAAGAAAAACAACACATGAAAGATTTTACAAGAGTACTTTTATAAAGTTCACTGGGGGTTAAATTCTCATACAGGAATCCGTCTAAGTAGGTACCACCGCAGTGTCAGTTTTTATGCAAACATCGCCAGGTCTGAAGGGCACTATAGCTAGTATCACAGGGCATATGAGACTTAAGAACTGATGTCTCATGGTGACGAGCGCAGTGCGGTGTTAGTCAGAAGGTGCATATCCAGAGTTTCTAGATGATGCCACGACCGTATTCTATTCAACTTGCCCGTCTCGTCACTGATTTTTATTAAACAAGTAACATTAATAACAAGCCTATAAATGTCTGACTAAATAGCACAGGCCTCTTCAAATTTTTGAAGGAGTCTTTGGAGTCGGGGTACGGCCCCCAACGCAGGTACGTGCAAATATAGTTGTTTGTTGCGGGTTTGTTATTTCTCTGACATGCAGACTCACGTTTTTCGCCGAGCACGTTATATCACACTCAGAATAACAATTTTAGTGCGGATCGAATACAGCCACTCGCATACAATAAAATTTAAAAGCACCCGGCTCCTGAGCTTTTTACTAAGATTTATAGGTTACGTGAAGTTCGAAAACCCGCATTGGAGCGGTATGGCAGACTCTTCTCGAGACTCTGAAAAGTTGATAGGAGTGCCCAGCTGAAATTAATAGGCTGCTATTTTGCTTCTAATTTTATTTAATCTATAATTTTGTTAAAATTACTAGGCAGTTATAACCGATTATGTTATACATAATTTAATTAAAATCAGAATTCGGCAGATATAAAATAAATTATAATCCACTATCGCTCAGTGGAACAGGGCGGCTGGCTACAGTCTACACCCCATATGATTTAAGATAAATATTATTAACTTGGTATTTCGTTCAAATATTTTATTAGTGTTCATCGGTTCCAAACTTAAATTTGACAAAATTGAATACTGTACAAACTAAAATGTGTTACAGTGATTATACCAATCATTGCATGCTACTTCTTTTTATTCAACAGTCTGTTAAAAGTCTACTGTTGGACTTAGAGTCTTCAAAGTTTGCCCATAGTGTCAATTGGAGCGGAGCATACTGGTGAGCCGAATCAATCTGAACCCCTCACTGCCAGCAGTAGTGTCAATGCTGAGCGGCGATACAGCGGGGAGGGCCTTTGCCTATTTCTGTGAGACCATGATGGTCCAAAATTAGACTGTCGAGAGGAATAGAGAGAGGATAGATCTCTCGCCGAGACGCCGCCAAGCCTATAAACAGCGGTGTTCCCATACCAGAAAAGGGGCCTTCGGACATATCCCTTAGTACTCTTACGACACCCAAGGCATTCAAACATATGAAAGATAACGCACATACATGCAAAAAATTTGAAGTAAACACAGAGTCGAGCAGGTAGTTCACTTGTGGGTAAGTGCCACACTTTTTACTAATTCCATGGCTAAGGTCCTCACGCATAGTGCCCTTGTCGGCTCGACCGGCATCGACGGCCTTTTATCGGGAGAGAACTTGTTCATCGTCCTAGCAATGCACGCCGTGACACAGCATGATTCCAACACGGCCTCCATGTCTGCGTGCCCATCAGATGCCCTGTGTTCTCCATGGCCAGAAAAATAGGCACTAGTGCTTCCGACCAGTTTTTGGTATCGCAATACCAAAACTCCTTTCTATCGCGGCTACACTACGGCTGCGGTGGGTAGAGTGAGCGGTGCTAACTCACAGAGGGGAGGCCCCTGCAGTCCTCCAATTCGCAAGCCCATTTTGGTTGCGAATTGAAGGAGCCTAGCCCTCTTAGAGCAAGCAGCCAGCTTACTGCTACTCGTACACGCCGACCGAGTTCCTTTTGTCTTCAGCGTGGATGAACAAGCCACGGTTACTAAGCTACATCATGTTAAGGCAAGAACCCATTGAAGGATCTTTTTGCTCTTTGTTGTTGTATCTTGGTGAGAGTATTATCTATGTATAGGTAAAATCGTTTTATTTTAAACTAGCTGTGCCTCGCAGTTTCACCCGCGTAACATAAACCGACCACTTGATTGCACCGTACGGCATGTACCTCGCTTACCTGAGCAGTAACACTTCGGCCCTTCTCGGTAATGTTTGGTTCAAAGCGGGCACCTTAAGGCGATTAATAAAAGGTATTTAATATTAAAGCTAATTTATATTCATATTTTCTGAACCCTGCAAAATATCGAAATAGGACATAAACGAATATTAAAGTTAAAATTCCTGTTTTAATTCATATCTTATTCAATTTTCATTGAAAATCGTTAATCCATTTTCGAATCTATTCGAGACAGACAAATATTCTATAAACTAGGTCATTTAAAATTAGGCGTCGTATATGTAGCAGTTTCGAGTTTACATTTACGAAAATGAAAACGCCCACTCAGAGATATATTGAATTGATTATTTATAATATACGTATTTTGCGAGTTGAAGCACACCTAAAAATTAGGTCAAATGAACAATTCGTTGTAGGTATAATACAAATATCCAACTTACGTGACAGCTTTTGGCGTTCGTCGAAAATTATCATTGTAATCGAAACAGACCAGTAGGGCAGAATTTCATAAAATTATCTGTACATATGGTTTTAACACGTAACAGCTTTAGGTTGTAGAACAAAATTGTATGTACTCAACAGTAGTCGAAAATAATAGCGACCAGTAAATAATAAGTTAAAAATAAGGATTAGGGAATATATTGTCAAGCTATTGCCTACCCCCACCCGCGCTGTTGTCCTTGTAGTTGATATTTTTACAACCGAAGCCTAGATAAATTCTCTTATGCTGTCACCAAATTACATCAATAGTATTGGTAAAACTATACTAATGGGATGCGAAATAAATGTATGCTGTAACAAAACTTGCACATATAACAGGACCGTTCTAAGATAAAATTTAAATCTACATATTCTGTAGTATAGTGAAATGGTAATCATTTGGAATGAATGCTTAATGTAATGCTGTTTCAATGTCTCATAAATCGGAAGTTTTTAATTACGAGTCCATTATTTATATCTCATGCGGAATAATAATTCTTTTTCAGTAATATTTATAAATCAAGAAAATGAACACAATTAAGAACCCGTATACCTTAATTGACAACTACGATCTTTTATATCCTGCATGGACGTTTATGCTTTTGATCTTATTATTAAAACCAACCAGAAAAACGATGTGAATAAATTTTATCGGGAAAGGATTTTATTAAAGTTAAATGAATACGACACTGAAAGTTGCGATAAAGCGCGTCACCCTTGATGTACAGAACACTTTCAGACAACCACTATGTTTTACGGAGTTTGTTTGTATGAACAGTGCTTTTTTGTACGTTCATTGTACATTTATATTTTATTGCAGTACGAGGGAGCTTATTCACAGTTTACAAGTTAAATAGTGTTGTAAAATGTATAAAATTCTGTTCTTTTATATTTTTCAAGTATTCTTTAGGAAAGTATGTTTATCAAAGGCTTTTACTTGTAGTAAGATACTACCTAGACTGATTCCTATGCAGGAATCAGTCTAGGTAGGATCCACCGCAGGGCCAGTTATTCTGCCATGAAGCAGTCAAAGTCAAAATCGGAATTTCTTTATTCAATTTAGACTTGTTTAAAGCTCTTACGTCAAAATCTGCACCGGTTCAAAAAAATGACCTTCTCAGAGAAGAACCGGCAAGAAACTTTGAGGTCTTTCTTTTTATCATATTTCTTTCTTTTATATTTGAAAAAAAAGTAATGTCATTTATAAATTACAAAAAAAATATTCATAAATTTAGTAGCCAGGGGGTAAGTGCAGAGTATGAGTTACTTCCACACACCTTTGTCCTCTATATAATGATCTATTTTATAATACACTTTATTTAATAATGTCTCCTAGATAAGTTTTTTAAAATCTATGTCCGATTTTTGTCTTACGCTTTTAGGAATTTATTATAAAATTTTATACATCTACTAAGAAAAGACTTGCTAGTTTTAGCCAACCTAAACATAGGAACCTATAGCGTCTCGGCCTCGACCCTTTTATAGTATAGATTATCTCTACTCTTTCTATTTCCTTTAGTGTGTGGTACTGGTGTGGTGTCGCCATCACAGGATGGAACTCAGTTTACACGCATGCTTCAGAAGCCGGTCCCACAGCCGACATTGATCACAAGCCACAAAATTATTATGAGTAGTACTAGTGGTCGCCCTGTAGTCGAAATTTGACCACAATTTTTTTTTAAGTTTGAACGTTATTGCGGTTCGAGTTATTATTTCTTGACAATATTTTAAAATTCTACGGCGACAATCTCTCCTCTGTGCCACTGGTTGACATTCTTCAGTCACACTTCATTCAGATCTTATTTTGGGGGCTTTACCATAGTTGTCACGCTTAGTAGGCGGGTTGGCAACCGCAGTTTATTTATTCAGATGTTCCAGGAAGATGCTGCTGCCCATCTCCTGCTTTTTATTTTCCTTTTGTCGACTTTTACGACACCCATGGGATGAGATGGAGAGGTAGAATCGGAAGTCCGCTGTTACCTTACTTTTTTTACTTGGCATTAATATATTCTGCTGTTGTCTTAAAGTAAGAGTTTTAAAGATTGTTATTAAACTGTTGCAAATATTATAAAATAATAAGCATTTTATTCTGCTTTGTTCGTCCATTCTGTTTTGTTTATTGAAATAGCTGTCACTTTATGATCATTTGACGGAAGTGCTGCTTTATTTTACATCGTAGTAATGTGATTTGCCAAGTTGCTTTCAGATGGCATACTTAAATCTATTTTTGTACTATTTACATAACATCGTCTGGTATCAAATGTTGATAATAAGTTTATTTATTTTTATTATTCAATTCCTGAAAAATAATGTTAATTTATTAACTGTGCTTAAAATATACTCTGCTTTATATTTCGTCATCACGAAAGTGCCGGCTCGTTTCTCCCATGCGATTTATTGCCCCAACTGCGTCCTTTTAAGTAACAATTATAGTACTTTAAAATTTATGGGCATCTTTTTCATATGTGATTTGTCGTTTTTAAAAGAGAACTTTAAATGGCGCAATTGTTTTGGGTAAACATTTAAAATAATTACGTATTTTATGGACTTTGACATTGTTTACAAGACATAGTGGCGCCTGCATGGTTAAGTGGTCAGAGTATCAGACTTATCCGTTCGGGTTCTGTCTTCGAATTCCAGCCAGTGCCAATATTTGTACAAAAACAAAGGTTTTCAAATCTGTTTGTTTTGTGATTGTCCCCCTGTCTCTGACACTGAATTTGTAAATGTTAAATATTATCATGATCCTTTAGATACTGATGCTTACCATTGTTATTTGTGAGTAACAATAAAAAATGTCACTAAGTTTTGCCGCTCCCTAATTTTTGCCGCTCCAGGCCTGGGTCTACTCGGCCTTTACTGAAATCCGCCGCTGGTCTAAAGAGCACGGTAAGCTAGTGAAGGGTATATGAGACTTAAGAACTGATGTCTCAGGGAACAAACGCGTTATGGTGCCACACAGAACTTTGCAATTGAATGTTCTGTGTGACATCGCAACTATTATGGGCAGGCAGGCATGTTCCACTTACCGTTGGTAACGCATTAGTCTAGTTAATAGAATCAGGCGTTACTTTGTGGAAATCCATTAAAACTGGAAAAAAAAGTTAATTTGCAAAGATCCACATAAAAATTGAGTCAGAAGACGGGACCACGAGAGTGGAGGAAAAGCTGGAAAATCTTATATTTTGCATGCGGATCTCAGTAAATTAAGTTTCTTTCCCTAACAAATTGGTCGTCATCTACTTCCATAAAAAAATAACTTCATAACTTATTGTAATAGGCAATACACATACGGTGCCTCGGACAAAGCTATTTGCGTGGAATCATTCTGCTTCGGACAAAGCTTTTTGCGCGGAAACAGTATTGTTTGGACTGAGGAAATGCAGTACATTATTTTGCGACTTTGAATTAGGTCATTGCTCCAATATTATTGCATAAGATTCGGAAATGCTAAGGGGAGGATGAGTTAGTGGTTGTGTTTGCATGGCGCGTCTTATCGATTGCACTAAGCATATAACTGTACCGTTACTGTTAATACTCATTTAGAGGTGGCAGGATTCCTATGCAGGAATCCGTCTAGGTAGGCCTACCACCCCAGGGCCAGTTATTCTGCCGTGAAGCAGTAGTGTGCAAGCGTTACTGTGTTTCGGCTTGAAGGGCACTGTGAGCTAGCGTAATCACTGGGCATTGGAGACTTAAGAACTGATGTGACGGGCGCAGTGTGGTGTCACACAGAAATATAAAAGTAATAAATCACACATATAAATATAATCACATATAAAATAAATAATCTGGGTGACACAGCATTAGTTGTGGGCAGACGTTGAACTTACCATCAGGTGAACGTTTTGCTCGTTCCGTCACTTTATCCAATTAAAAAAAAAACTCTGTTAAGTTCAGCTGATTGTAAATAACTGTTGTGACCCTTTGGCACATCCACCTAAGATGAAGATATAGATTTGAGCTTTTTTGGCAACCTCGTTTGATAAGAATACGGCGTAAAATTATCATACTTTTAATTAGTATATTAAAATATTTCTCATCCTATAGTTTTTTTATACATCATTTTTGTGTAAGTCTATTTCTATCAAATAAATCTTTTTTTTCCTTTTTTTTCTGTCATTAAGGTGTGCCGACTAAGATTACCTATTTGCCTTGTCAGAATTTGGATAATGGTTTTGTCACTCACCAAATAAAACGAATGAAGACTGTTTTGTAGTATTCTGTGATTTTATGTGATGTGACATACATCGTAACAAATTGGTGATGCCGCAGAGATATCAGTTCTTAAGTCACATATGCCCAATAATTACACTGGAACAGTACTGCCTCACGGCAGAATAATTAGCCCTGCTATCTACCTGGACGGATTCCTTCATACAGGTCAAACTAATAAAACATCAAGTGAAATCAGTGCTATTGTCGATTAGTTGCTATATCGGGGATGACAGAAGCAGATAGCTTATTGCGTTGAGGTGTAACATATCAACGGCTTGACGTGATTTTTCAAAACTCGGAAACATGGATTTTATTTTTCATTAGTATTTTTTTGTGTTTCTACTATATTAGCTAGTATTACCGCGAAGTTTGTATTATTCTGAGATGCGATTTAAAAATCATATTATTAAAACGATACACAATAAAATACTTACGCAAATGGGGATTCGTGTGCGAACATTACTGTTTCGGTCAGAGGGGTACTGAAACTGGGTGTAATTACTTCGCATATGAGACTTAAGAACTGATGTCTCAGGGGACAAGCACAGTGTGGTGCCACATAAATGTTCTGGGTGATACAGCATTTTTTATGGGCAGACGTTGCTTTTATCATCAGGTGAACGTTTTGGCCTTCTCGTCACATTCTCCATTAAAAAATTATAAAGTATGTTCGATAGTTTCATTCAGATTCGAAATAAATTCCATTTCAGCCTGCTAAAACAATCCTGTTCGAGCACTTTATGTTGTGACAATATAATACAAATTTCAGACAGCTTTTGGCGGTTACCGGAAAATATCACTGTTATCGAAATAACCGGTACGATATTTAATTTCATTACATTTATTCTTTCCATTCTGTGTAGGTTTAACACGTTATAGTTCAAAAACAAATAACTAAATAAACAACATTTGTAGATGTCAGAGTAGTCAAGTTACCTACTTATTTCCTACTGAGGTGTCGTACCAAAATGGCAGCGACGTGGTTCGCTAACCGTCACGTCTCGTTTCCCGCGGAGGCGAAAAGTGGGCAACGTGTGCGGTCTCTGCGTGCACTTTATATGGGAAAAAGTATGTTAACGTTAAGAAAAACCGCATAACTATATATCTTTTAGTAATATAATAGTTTTAAGTTAATTTTTAGTTGTTGTGTAATTGAACTACGTGTAGTTTAAAAAAACGTTGCCCCACACTTGGTTTACTCTAGTGCGTAATTTTTTCGTAATATCCTGAACGTTAATAACAAGTAAGTCAAAATACAACTCACACAAAGTGTTACTGTGAGTTGTGATTCCCACGTGATGATTATGGAAAATTCTCCCTTTTAGAGGAGAGGCTTATGTCCCGCAGTGAACTAATGAAGTGGGCTGATGAAGAAGAAGAGAAGAAGATTCGGCTGCAATGAGGTACTCGTACCTATTAGTTGTACCATATTTTTATGAATTCGTTTCACCAATAAATTATGTTCCGCGAATAACAAATTACCAACTAACCTTTACTACATAGCTTAGAGAAGCATAGCAAAATAGCAGAATCAGAAAATTAAATATTAAAAAAAATATGGTCTAGCTATTGCCGCATATTTGTTATCTTACAGTTGACACCTTAACACCTGAAATCTAGACAAATGCACATACACTCCTACCCACCACATTACAATATAGGGAGTGCTAAATTGCATTTTATGTAATAGGAAATTTATATGATATATAAGCACTGTTATCGTAAAATTTGCGTAATGATTACTTATAGGACCGTTCTAAGGTTATATTATGGTACAAATTTATATCATAAGTAATTTATAGTGAGGGTTATTGTCACTTGGTGAAACTAAAGTTTCACCAGTTCTCACACTATTTTAGAAATTTGATACCCCGAAGCCGTAAGTCAAAACCGAAGGTTACTGAAATATATTTCAAAGTCAAAGTCAAAATTTCTTAATTTAATTTAGGCTTTTTCTATAATCATCACGTGTGAATCACAACAATCACACTTTGTCTGCGTTGTCTTTTGAATTGCTAAGTAACGTTCAGGATATTAAGATATATAATAATTACGACTTTTGTCTCTTGTTGGAACTCCTTTTATCTAATCTTTATTAATTGTGGTTTACATGTGAAATGTTTGTAAAAAGCACCTACGATACACCTACACCTACCTACTGTGGAGCACAGTTTTTTTAAAACAAACAAAAAAAATTAATAATATGAACACTTGTACCAATTCGCAACACTGTTTCATTAATTTAGCAAACGGTTAGGTGTTAAATCGCTCATAGGATCTTTTCAAGTGTAATATAAATATTCCATTAAAGGTTTTGAAGAACAATTTTTATTGATAATTGACCGAATAAAGAAATAATTTTATATAACATTGTAACTTTGTATACGAGAGTCAGTAATATTTTAATTGTAATGTTCCCACTAAATGTGAAAAATTTCCATAAATTACTGTAATATTAAGAAAATTCTTCTACCGATTAGTAATGTTGATTTCACGTATATTAGGGATATTAGGGAAATTTTTTTTTCAAAAAGTTGCAAAAATATTGTACTTTAAGGAAATACAGAACCATAGTACGCATTTATTTTTAATCATTATTTTCTTTCATGTATATTTGTTATAACTCTTCGATTTGGCCATTTTATGTCAATAAAAAAAATAAACACTTAAATAACATTTAAAATAAAATCGGGCAGCATTCGTCGACAAATTGACAATAACAGAAACTTGACGTTTAATTGTCGTAACATAAGTGCCGTTATTGCGTTTCGTTCTGAAATTCGCCAAAAAAGCACACACAACTGTCCCGCTTTTTTTTTAACATTCAACGTAAACATTCAACATCAACATTAAGTGACTAAAATATAGTACGGTAATATATATTATAGTATGGGTGGCAACCTTTCACTCACTACACATTAACTACTCACACATACACAAAACGCGAACATTTACACGTAAAAAAACAATTTCAGCATTGTTTCTTTGTAAGACTAGTGTAACTAATAAAATAAAAAATGTCGTACTACACGTTACATTTATGTATTTTACACCTAAGGGGAGGATATGATTGTCTCTCCAAACTACGGATTCTACTTATACTGATGTAATCCGCATAAATGTCAAATCTGACTATGATTATCATCTAAAATATGAAAGTGTAAAAATATTTGAATAAAAAAAATCTAGGAATTAGGGGAACGCACTCAAGGATTTTATTATCACCTATCAAAAAAAATTAAAAACTTACCTGTAACCTCCGTTATTGTTTACCGGTAACAGAAGATGACAGTAATTTGAAGAAAGTTAAGTTGTTTGTAAAACCACGCTTCCCAATACTTTGTCCGTAAGTTATAATTTTGTAAAAACCTATTCGATAAAGTTCGAATCTCAGTCGAACTAACATTTGTGCAAAAACACAAATTGTTAATTTTCGGGTCTGGTTGCGTCGTGATTATCCCGGTGTCTCTGACACTGCATCTTAACCAATCTCCGATCTTATTGAGTGAGCGTTATATCTGGTAGGTTGGGACGAGTGAGTGCCTGTGTGTTTACGCATACATCTATGGCAATTTTATATCAAGCCTTCGGTAGTTGTTGCCGTAGTCGAAAATCGGCCAGGAGGATATCATTTTGTCATTTTTATCGACATTTGTGACAAAAATTAATTGTTGGTGCTTCGTTCGAGTTGTGATAGTCCCCGTGTCTTTTGCACTGCATCTTAGCCTATCTACAACGTTATAGCATGAGCGTTGACCAGGCTCAGGTAGTTTAAGTGGGTGCGCGTATCTATAATATCCCCTGCACAGTTGCTAGCTTCCGATAGTATCCGGAAGTTGTCACTGACGTCGAAAATCGGTCAGTAATTCATCATCATCATTTTCAAATGGTACTAAAAGTTCACTTATGGCTTTTTATGTGACTCAAGTGATAAAGCCTCATTTTTAACATTTTTACACCTTTAAAGAATACAAAAACGAGACATTGCCTCTTTATTTTAACTAAATGGCTTAACGACGATTACTGCTCAGACTCTCTGTCATCCATTTCTTTTGTGTCGACGAAAACAAAGATAAAAATATAACGGCTCCCTTAAAGTATTTCAAAACGCTTTTATCGTGAAAACAACGGTGGCAAAAATGGGTTGCCAGCAGAAATAAGTATTTGGGAGATCTGTTAAATTATACGTATGAATAAGTAGCTAAACATCAAAGTTCTATGATCTAAGTAGACATCTGATTACTGGTGCTAGGATTTCTATGCAGGAATCCGTCTAAGTAGGTACCACCGCAGAGTCAGTTATTCTGCCGTCAAGCAGTAGTGTGATTCAGTTGGCCACTGATACGAGTAGCTAGTGTAATTACTGAGCATGTGAGACTAAGGGGGATGAGCGTAGTGTGGCGCAACACAGAAATGTTCTGGCTGACACAGCATTTGCCAACAGATGAACGTTTTGTCCGTCTCGTTACTTTCTTCAAAAAACAATGTTTTTAATTAGTTTTTGAAGTAAAAAAAATGATAATTCACTATTTTAAATAACTTCCAAAATCGAAGATAACTTTTTAAGCGTCAGACCCCAGGTCACTTTCAGTCTCTTTAGCTTGCAACTTATAGCTACTCGTATATGCGATAAATAGCAAGTTAAAGACTAGCTAATTAACTTAAAAAAATTGTCACAAAGGTTAATACGCTTCGTCAGTCTTAATTTTGTTTCATACATCCATTTTTTGTCTTATTACATATATTTTGTAGTTTTAATATGAGCGCAATTGATTCGCCAAAAAAGCACAGAAGTAAAGGTAAGCAAATCATTTAAGTAATTTTATTTTGGATTATACTAGATGATTGACGGCGAAAGTTTATTTTAAGGTGTATAAACCACAGACCGTTATTACTTAATTAGAATAAGAAATAAGATAAAATCCGATGATGTTTCAAATGAAAGATTCGCGGTGCGAAAAATCCTTTTATGGTTTATATTTTAGCTCTGTAATTTTACTTACTATATTTTCCTTCATTCATTTACTTTGTTATTTTATATATAATTCATGTAGGTAAATAATGGTGTTTTTAGTCATATCTTTGTTAATTTATTAATATCAATTACTAGTTTTAAGCACCAAATATACATCTTGTAATTATATAAATAAATAAAAATAAAAAGGTAGGTAATAGGTCCCATAATAGTATCTTTATCGCATATCTGTAATTATGGATATCTTAAAATTTGTCGTAAAATAAATAAAAAATTACAATTAGTTATCGCCGAAAACTAAATTAATAAAAATGGAGGCATAAAGTTAAACGGTTCGTTTAAAAATAGATAAGCAAATTAAGATGGAACAACAGATTAAGGATTTCCAGTCTTTAGACTGTAATTTCTAGATATCATCTGCTTTTTTATGATACAGAGATTGCTTCATAGTTTGATGTTTTCATCTATGCGCAAGTAGGAAGTGCGCAAGTACCAAGTAGCATCATTGCCTTCAACCACCGCTACGTTATCATACGCAGATACATACTCATATCTTCAAATAAAATAAATAAATAGTTAAATAGCTGCTTTAGAACGGAACTTAAATTGATCACTATTAATTGCATAATTAACGGGTCGTAGAATTCCTATGCAGGTGTCCGTCCGGGTGGGTACCGTAGTATTCGTTATTCTGCCGTGATATACATAGTACTGTGCTAGTGTAATGACATAAATTATGAGACTCGAGAGGTGATGTCTCCAGATGATACGCGCAGTTTAGTGCTACACAGAAATATTATGGGTGTTAACAGTATTTATTGTGGTCAGACTTGCGGTTCCATAGAAAAATGATGAGAATAGATAGGCAGAAATTTACTATTACTTATATATTTAGTAAAAATTACTGGAGCCATAGCATGGTCAGTGATACTGATATATTCATACATTTGAAGCTAAGGTAAATTAAACATTCGGTATTTACAATTACCGAAGTACTCAGAATAGTCAGAATACGACTCACTCTAAAATGGCAATTATAACGAACAGAAAACTAGCGGGCCTCAACTAACTCCTAGTAGTTACTTGTTCGTATGTCTCTTGGTTTCTGTTGTCTTGTTTGATAATTAGCAGAAGGCAAAGTATAACTACCAAACTGGCACCGAAACCTCATTCTAGACATAATTTTCACAGCATTTATCTTTTATTTTTTTTTAAGTTTTCGTTTCGGACCCTGTAATCAGTGCTTACTCGAATACTTACTAGAATCTACACCGCGTCTCATCTTATGGAGCTGGTAAAAGTCAACTAAGAGAAATGCCAGTAAAGTATGAGGGTATGGGTTCAGGTGCCACGTTTACTTACCACATGGTCGGTTGGTACGGAGATGTTTTTTCTAAAATTTGTTTAGCAAACAAACAGCGTAGTTACATATGGAGTTTCAGTTAGACATAATCATAAAGGCCAAAAACAGTTTCCACTACAAAATAACAAAATGATGTGTTGAGTAAACATTAAAATTTATTTAACAGTGTTCAATGTAACACAGTTTTCTGTTAAGATTGTATCGAAATATATCTGTATTTTTCATTGTACTTTTTACTAGATCTTACTGTATACAGTTTTTGAAATAATTGGTTCAAAAAAACGGAATTGCAAAAGTTTTTGTACAGCGAAAGCTAACTCTAGAACATTGAAAAGCTATTTTACTTAAGACATAAGGAGAATCTATTAAATTTGGAAAAAAAAATGTAGAAGAAAATTTGGAATCTATGTTTTCTTTTCATGCATTCTTGTCTTCCCAGTGCAACGATGTGATCTGTGTTGTAATTAGAAAGCTTGTAATTAAGACGTTTAAAGTATTTTTTCTGAATTCTCTTTGGAGTCTCTATTTACAATATTGGGGGTTCCAGACGGTAGAAGCATATTCAAGATGTGGGCGACCGAGAGCGTTATACAGCATGCCATTAGTGCTAGGATCCTGAAATTCCAGTTTGTCTGAAAATAAAATGTAGCATCTTATAAACCTTAGCTATGTTATGTACTCAAATGTGCGCGGTAAACATTAACTTACTATCTAAGAAAACTACCTGGTCTCGTATCTCGGACTCTCTGTTCAAAGTAATATTATTGTTATAATCATTTATGTATAGGATATTTTTTCTTACAGTATGATATAACTAAACTTTTCCATTAATGTAGGGCTTATTAATAAGACAAGTTCTGCAAGTTCACACAATCTTGTTTACTTTTTATATTATTTTTTTCGATCGTCTACATATAAGAGTATATTTGTCAGATACATTTGACAACGTCATTTATAAACAATTTAAATTGAAATAGGACCGAGATAAGAGCCCTGAGGAACACCAGATGAAATCGGAATGAAACTGGATGAGAAACCCTTAATTACCACTGCCTGTGAACGGTAAATTTGATGTGAGCCACCTCAGTAGGTCGCCATGTATACCCATGTAATTCTAAGTTTTTTTTTATTAGTAGTGAGTGAGTAATTTTGTCAGACTTTAGAGTAATCGAAAAGCCGTTATTCATGGTCTCTAAGGTCATATCAATAAACTCACCCAAATTTGATTTCGTAGAGTACATCTTTAAAACCATGTTGTCTAATTATTAAATAACATGAAGAAATGATGAATTCGTGCTACGCCGCGGATCTTGGTTTCGTGCCAACATTTGTGCAAAATCACAAATCGTTGGTTTTCGACTCTGGTTGTTTTGTGCATGCGAAATGTGTGTCTGTAAAATACATTCATGATTCAGATATAGAGAGAATTCCTAGTGTGCGACATGATTTAAAAAAAAAACTTATTCGTGTATTATAAGATTCCTCGCGATATTTTCATTTCAGAAGTTAAAATATTGGTCGGCATATTAATTCCGTAAACCCGAATTAAGGTAGGGTGGCGTTCTTCTCAGTTTCTAAGGCTGAACATAAATGTACGAGTAGATGATATGAGATTATTTTGCAGATATGATACAACCAGATAATATCTATTAGAAAAATTTACTTGTGCCTGTGCTACAAAAATATTTATTTTACTAGTAAGTCCCGACTTTATTTTTTTCTGTAATTATATGTCACTGTCTGAGATATTATCAAGTAAATAGACTTTAAGATGTTTAACGGCTGGAATGATTCATAGATTGACCATCCAAAAATTAATTTTCAAATGTGCTTATTTTATTACAGACATACATACATTTAATCAGGCCTCTTTCTCTTTGAGGTAGGCAGAGACCACATCTTTCCACTTGCTACCATCCCTGACACACATCTTTCACTACTTTTATTAGTGTTTTCATGTGCTTAATTATGTTATAATGTTCTGAAAAACCGTTTCTCACCTTAAGTAGCTTATTTGTCTCATGTAAACGAATGAAATATATATAATTCTATAAGATTTAGGTAATTTTGAGAAATTTATTTTCAAACAAAAACAGTTGTTTATAATTCTGATTATTCAGGATTTCTTTTGCAGTAAAATAGGCAAACGAGCTCTAAGTTACTTGCTGAACGGCGATCACCTCCATCCACAAACATATGCTGCCTCAGTGGTGTTGTTGAAGTGGCACCTGCCTTTACTGACGACGTCATGTGCGTTTATGGAGTACGTCATATAGACATCAGCACATAGTAGAAAAAAAACAATTAAAACTAAGTAAATACATTATTGGTTAGATACAAGTATCTTTCCACAGCTGATTTTCGATTCTTATAGGAACAGAAACAAATAGAACAAGGTAACGCTGAAAAATATTCTTATAATTTAAAAATATCCGCAATTAAGTTCTCAAGTTAAAATATTTCTCTGATGGTATTTCAAACATAGCGTTCATTCATACTTTCATCTTGTTTTCTTTTTTTGCAATTTAAGTGATCCTTATGTGCAGTAGAACCGAGTTTTTATACAAGTAGCTCGAGAGGGTGCACCGCAAAGTCGCTTTCATTAATTAGTACTTTAAATAACAGAATTGTGTCTCTACTGTAGAAATAATAATTAAGTAATAAGTTTCAGTTTGTCATTAATTATTATTATAGCAAATATATTCAGTCATAGCACAAGTTTTGGGAATGAAATTTGTATATTGCAATTGCAGTTTTTTAAAGAAATGAATCGGTGAGATTAAAAATAAAAATAATCAATACTTCGTGTGAAATATGTAAAAAAAAGTGAATACTTATACCTCTTGTACAGCAGGCAGCTGCACAAGAGGTATAAGTTACTTAATTAACCAGCCACTAACAAGCCGACTGACAAAGTTGAGGACCGAGAGCGGTAGCGTCATTTCCGCTGGACCAGAGATTGTAAGTGAGATCGAGAGATTATATGGGCAGCTGTACACATCATCGTTGGAGCCACATACAAGTGTGAGTTACGACCCAAGAGCTAAACTCGTCCGACACTATTCCGACGATATCCCGGACGTCAGTCTGAGCGAGATTAGTATGGCTCTCGAACAGCTCAAGAATGGCAAAGCGCCCGGTGAGGACGGAATTACAGCGGAGCTTCTGAAAGCGGGTGGAAAACCGGTACTTTTAGTCGTTCAGAAGCTATTTATTTCCGATCTGATATTTTCAAACTGAAACGTAAGGTATTATAAAGTAGGATGACGAATATTTACAAAAAAAAAAAATAACGGAACACATTAAATAAAACCTAGGGCTTAATTTTTCTTCGTCTTAAAACTCATATTTTTACCTACGTACTAATGGTAGCTGAAGGATTCGTACTGATGGCTTAAACGTATTTAATACTTGAAATGCTCGAGATTTTCATGATGTGAATATAATAAAAACCTTTTTTAGTACGCTGAGCAATCGCGAGTCCGATTTAAAAAAAAAAAGTTTCAGCCTATAAATGTCCCACTACTGAGCACAGGCCTCCTCTCATTTCTGAGAGGGTTTTGGAGCTAGGAAGAATCCGCCACGCTGCTCCAATGCGGGTTGGCGGACTTCACATGTCTTCGAAATATTTTTATTCCTCAGACATGCAGGTTTTCCTTCACCGCCGAGCACGTGGTAAATCAGCACTTAAAATTGCAATTAACAATTTTAGTGGTGCCGGCACCGGGGATCGAACCCAGGTCACTCGCGTACTATGAAATTTAAAGCGAGCGCCTAGCCCCTGAGCTACCACGGCCCACGATCCCATTTATTCCGATTTATTCACATGGAATCATTATACAAATATACAGATACATAGACCAGGAACATAAAGCCTTCCTTAGGTACTTATATATACACAATTATGGATACTTGTATGGTACCTTATGGTACTTAGGCGATTAACAGATAGACGGAAAAACATTAATTTATTTAACAATAAATTTACTGTATCCAGTAGAATGGGTCGAGGCGACACGCTAGAGATTCCTGTGTTTAGGTTGGCTAAAACTAAAAAGTATTTACTTAGTAGGTGTGTAAAAATTTATAGTAAAATTCCTGAAAGTATAACACAGAAATCGGACATAGATTTTAAAAAACTTGTTAAGAAGACATTATTAGATAAAACGTATCATAAAATATATTCCGAGCTCATTATATAGAGGACAAAGATGTGTGGAAATAAATCATACTCTGCACTTCCAAATCCCCAGGCTACTAAATTTATGAAGTATTTTTTTTGTAATATATAAATGACATTATTTAATATGGCAATGAAAGAAAGAAAGACCCCTGAGCTTCTTACCGGTTCTTCTCTGAGAAGGTCATTTTTTGAACCGGTGTAGATTTTGATTTGCTCATAAGAGCTTTAAACAAGCCTAAATTAAATAAAGAAATTTTGACTTTGACATTGAAATATATTACATTAACCTTCAGTTTTGACTTACGGCTTCAGGGTATCGAATTTCTAAATCAGTGTGAGGACTCGTGATACAGTTTTCTGTTCACCAAGTGACTATAACCGCCACTAAATTACTCATGATATAAATTTGTACCATAATATAACCTTAGAACGGTTCTATAAGTTATCATTACGCAAGTTTTACGATAGCAGTGGTTATATATCATATACATTCTCTATCACATAAAATGCAATTTAAGTAGAAGTGTATGTGCATCTGTCTACATTTCAGATATGCGTGCTGTGGGCAATAGCTAGACCAAATTTTCCCTAAGCACGACTATGCAAAGCATTCATTTGACACTATTACCATTCGCCTATATCATAGAATATGTAAATTATTTCGTTTATAATATTTTATTATATTGCAACTATTTATAATATTCTCCACAACCTATATCGGGAAATCCTCGCTTTTGGAAGACGACTACTATAGGCCTGAAGATGATAAAGTAATTTATACTCTTTAAAGATTCGTTAGTCATAGATTCCAAATCAAATTAATACTTAATTTTCTGATTCTGCTGTTTTACTATGCTTGTCTAAGCTTTGTAGTAAAGGTTAGTTTAAAAAATTTTCATTATCGGAACATAATTTATTGGTTTATTTCAGGCTTTCTTATTTTAATATAAATATTACGAATTCATAAAAATATGGTACGAAGATTAGGTACCAAATTGCAATCTGTGGACTTGGGTTCAACCTCAGCCGAATCTTTTTCTCTTCTTCTTCATCAGCCCACTTCATGAGTCCACTGCTGGACATAAGCCTCTCCTCCGAAAGGGAGAATTTTCCATAACCATCATGTGGAAATCACTGCAATCACACTTTGTGTGCGTTGTCTTTTGAATTACTTATTATTAGATCTAGAACAAAAAGCCTTCTTTAGGTACTTATATATACACAATTATGGATACTTGTATGGTACCATTTAGGCGATTTCAACTACGGCGTCATCTTTCGATTGACAAACAGAAGATTTCAACTGCGCAGGATATACGAGTATTACAGTGCCGTAATTGTTCGCGCAAGCAAGATTAAGATACACTCGTGTTCACCTTCATGTATTATTTGCAATTCTTATGTGAAAATCAGAGTTAGGTCCGACGCAGTGTCAACCCGAAAACCAATCATTTGTGTGTCGCATAAATATTAACTTCGGCTAAAATTCGAGCTCAGGACCCACGACCCAGCAGGCAGGTAATCTACGCGCAGGCGATGAATTTATATAAATAAGTATTACTCACTGTAAAATAACGGTGCAGTACATAAACAATTATTAATAAATTAATCGATAAATATGAATTGAGTATAACAGAAACGTTGCACGAAAACGTTGCACTTAAATACGATCTGGAAATGTTCGATGACTTGACGATATTTCATTAGCGACAAGTGATTAAAAGACAATCCTGATTTTCACGTTCAGTTATCGCAAATATTATTTCTAAACAACTACATAGGTATTGGCGAAATAAGAAACATAGATTATTTGACATACGGCACGCTCTAACCTTAACTTTTAATAAAAATAGTAAATCAAAGCAACAGCCTATAAAGGTACTCGCTCCTCTCTTTAATTTATAAATATATATTTTGCGACCTACTTACTAGAATCATGATTATTTCGCAGGATTTAGGCCACTTTCTTGTCTCCATAATTCAAGAATCGTGTTACCTGACTCAATACTATAATATAAAAAAATATTGTATATAAAATATATTTACTTGATAGCCTCGCACCTATGACGCTACAGCCTGTCACTGTTCTGAATGTTTTCGGACCGGCATTTCTTTAAATAATATATCTTGTTTATTTTAGTTACATTATTTTAGTGTAGTGTTCTGATGTGGTAGTAAGTAGAATGTAATTAACTAATCGCGCTTAAAACCCAAATCAAAGTTCTAATCTATAAATTGCTCAATAGTATGTTTTAAAATCGAGTGATAATTCTTTATTAAAATGATGCATTTTATTGTCACGAATCGACGTATAAGCTTATGAATGACGATAATGAAAATACATCGGTATTATCTGTTTCTTTTTGTCACAGATGATCTGGCCGAATACGACCGAGCAAGTTTAAACTTCGCAAGATATATTAAGTCTCAATTGTACCGCAAACTATGGCATTTTTCTTTTGTTTTCACCGTCCCGTATCTGATGTAAAGCTTATGCGTAAAGATCGAAATAATGTTGAGATGCAGTGTCAGACAGACCAGAATTATCACAATACAACCAGACCGAAAACCTATATACAGGGTTTTCGTTCACACCTTCTCAGAGAAAGTAGGGTGTGATATGTAGGTGAAATAGAAGCTCGTGGCATGTTTATTTTACTTATTTTTAAGTTTCATTTATTGCCGCGGCAGGGTAATATCTCTTAGGTTTATGTAGTTTGTTGGATGTACGGAACTCTAGTAAAGCCAAAGATAGTCAATTAATAATACCGTGTATAGTTTTTTGTTCCACCCACCTATCACACCCTAATTTTTCTGGTACCGAGAGCACAATCACACTATATCGTTTCAGCATAAGACAAGTACACTGCTGAACATACGCCTCCCCCACAGATAGCCACAAAAGTTTGTCGCTCTCATATTGGAGAGATTTTGCCATAGTTGCCACGCTTGGCAACCCGCCCGGTTGGCAACCGCAGTTTATTTATTCAGATGTTCCAGGAAGATGCTGCTGCCCATCTCCTGGTATACACACACATACATATACATATACATACACTGTGTATATATTTATATTATAATACGTAATTTGCATTAATATATTTCGTACCTGGACTTTTGGATGTGTTTAGACAGGTAGGTGTAATTAAAGAACTTTTAGTGGAGTTTAAACATATGTATTTTATAATTAATAGACGACTTTTTACATTTATTTTAAATGCAAAGTTTTCAATAGTCTTTGGTTCTGCTACTATGCCATAGATAGCGTTCTGTGAAATATCAAGAATAGTCCTAATTTGACTCAGAGGTATATAAGAGTATAACCTGTGTTAAATTGGCGTCAATACGAGTAGCTTTAGTATTTCCATAAAAAAGTGATTTTATGAGTTTGTTTAAATTTACAAATGGAATAAAATGTTTTTTTTTTTCATTTTTAATTAAGAATATAACCATTTTTACACTTATATGAAAAGTAAAATCATTTTAAAGTAAAACAAGGCTGGCTATTTTTACTAAAATAAAATAATAACTTAAACTAAAATTTTCAAAAAGATATAATATAGACTAGAGTATGACAGAATATTTTAAAAAATACATATAATAAATTTTACAGCCCCGTGATAAATTCTTTTGTACAAACAGATGTAGAAAAAGGCACTTTTATTTTATAATGTATAATAAGTATTACGATAAAATGTTATCCAATATATTTGATTCTATAAATAAAATGGATACTTTTTTTCATTTCTGTACCTAACGATGAATGTAACATAAAAATTATCCTAACTAACTTGTATAAGAAAATATTTGTTACAGTGATATGGAATATTGGTCTTGTTTATACGAAAGGAAGTGGCCAGTCTCTCCAGCTTGTTGATCCTTAAGGCTCGGTCTGTTACTTTAGTTCTGTAGCAAAAATCATCGTTGCGATTGTTTCAACAGAGAAACTATTTCTCGAGGAACCTTTGGTTTCCTCAAGCAGTCTGCAGTTAAGGATCACGTCTCGGTTCACTGGCAACACACGCGAAACCAGGGACTGACAACAAGTTTAGCAGCCAAACAATAAAAAAAATGTTGGTTTAACATTATTTTTCGATTATTTTAACGTACGGTACGTTATGATGACATCGTAATATTTATTTTTCTGAAACACGTTATTATAGCAGTACATCGTGGCGAAGCTCACTTAAGCTTCTATCATTTCTCATACCCTGAAACGTTGCTTTATACGAAGCAATGAAATCTTAAGCTTATTCTACTTCATAAGTACGTAAAAATGTTTTCTTTATATAAAGCGATACTATACTATACTATGCGATAGCTATACATTTACATACGTTGTTCAAGAAAAATCATATTTTATTAAAATAATTCAAATAAAACCTTCTTAAATTCAGTTTAGGCCTCTTCGAGGTATTTGTATATTCCCCTGCTGAATTGGTATTACCCTATTTGAGAAAGTGACGAGACGGGCAAAAATTTCACCTGATGGTAAGTGCAACGACGGCCTATAACAGATGCTGTTTCATCCAGAACATTTCTGAGTGGCACCACACTGCGCTCGTCGCTCTGAGGCATCAGTTTTTAAGTCATGAAACTTAAAAACGCCCAGTGTTTACACTAGCTATCAGTGGGCACTGACCGTAACACGGTAATGTTTGCACACTACTGCTTCACGTCAAAATAGTTGGCCATGCGATAGTACAGACTCAGACGGATTCCCATTCTTAGTAGGCGGGTTTGCAACGGTAGTAAAACAATTTTCGCATGAGAATACTGTAAAATCACCTGTCGTGATTATTCTCTTAGTCCAGGGGTTCTCAAACTATTATATTCCTCGTAACACAAATGATCCGTTGAATCGGAATAGGTAGTCCACGACAATTGGGATAGTAAATACACTGGTGCACATTTAAAAATCTTCTACTTATAGCTTAGTGTTCCGCAATAATTATCCGGGTTCAGAAAGTATTTGGGAAAGACTAAGACCTAAGACAGGGGGTCATAGGTCTTAGTCTTTAATGTTACGACAAGATGGTGTGATTGATTCTCTTACGGCGCCATGTTGGTTGATATTCAAAACAAGCATACAATTCATTTATTGAATTCTAATTAAATTTTTGATGTAAAACTGTTGGCGCTACTCTCTGCAGCCGCTTTATACTGACTTTTGTGCGCGTTGCGCATACACTATTTAAAAATGTTTATTTGTCTTATATTTACATATTTACGAAATTTCTAGAACATTATATCTTTCTCTTAACGAACAGCAAAGTTTTTAGAACGTTATAATATCTTCCCCTTTGAAGAGCGAAGTTTCTGGAACAGTATATCTTCTCATTAACGAATAGCGAAGCTTCTAGATTTAACACAAACACTGTATATCGGGATTTTTTTAGAATTTTCCATGCTACAAGGACCCAGGAGATGGTAAGGCTCAACTACAACAAATGGCGTCGCAACATGCTAAACGTGACCAACAACAGGCGGCTATGCAGGCTGACCGAGACATACAAATAGCGGCTCAGCAGGCTGCGCGAGAACAACAGCAGGCAGCTCTGCAAGCTAAACGAGGCCAACAACAGGCTGAAATGGCAGCTCAGCAGAAGGAAATGATTAGTAAATGAAATACAGTAGAAGATCAGATTACGGCCTCTATAAAACTAATCAAGAAGGAAGTATCTGAGGTTCAATAACGAGTTTTCTAATTAGATGATAATACGAATAAGATCAGTTCCGACGTAGACAATTTGAAGACCTTAATTAAAAATGAAGTATCCGAAGTGGTTGCTTCAGGAATCAGTTGTTCAGGACGCACACAAGGACAACGAGCGAGGGTGCGATGGAATGGCTTCGGGGGCCCGCTCTGACGATTCTGGAGGCATTATCTGGAAGGAATAAGTGCTGTTGGGTGCTTTAAAGACCAGTAACGGAGATCTTCTCCTCGAACACGTGTACAGAGCTCAACTACGAGATTGTAGAAGGACTGCAGCGGTGGGCTGGTATGCAGAGCCTACCCTTCACCACAACTGGATTACTTCAACGACACGGTGGTGAAGTCCTTCGTCCATCCAGGATTGTACTCGTATGTTACAATCCGAAAACAACGTAAAAATCATTTCCACCTTTGGCACTTGCAATGCTGAACTTCTACTTTTTTTTACTTTTACTTTTATTAGTTTGTATGGATCAAGATGCATTTGAGTAGCGTGGTACTGCGGGGCCGCTCGGCCGCATGGGCAACTCTCGGGTGCGGATTGTGCCGCGTGGTGCGGCGCAAGAAGACTGTGAAAACTGTCATTGCTACATTTCACAATTAACAAATTAAAGTCCACATTAATACTTTAAAATAGGAGACACTCATTTAGAGTATCACGAATGAGAACTGAATAGCAAACTGAGATTTTTTTGCAGCAGTCCTTGCAGCCGCGTCTGTTCGTACAGAACGCCGAAAAGCAAGCGCAGTGCGAGTGCGTTTGGAGCTTTAAAATACACAGACCTGTGACAGGCAGCAGCGTCAGAGGTGCTAGGCGTCTGGGACTGTGACTCAAAGTCCGACTGCCATATGGCAAGACCTCTCTTTTTAGGAGAGGCATATGCATAGCAGTGGACTTCTAATATGCTGAAGAAGAAGACCGTCGAAGTCTGTCGTAGTATGATTACTTCAATCTCTAAAAGTAACATCCTATTAATGTCCCACTGTTGGGCACAGGCCTCCTCTCGTTTCTGAGATGGTTTTGGAGCCGGAAAGGGTCCGCCACGCTGCTCCAATGCGGGTTGGCGGACTTCACATGTCGTCGAAATATTTATTATTCCTCAGACATGCAGGTTTCCTCACGATGTTTTTCTTCACCGCCGAGCACGTGGTAAATCTACACTTAAAATTGCAATTAACAATTTTAGTGGTGCCGGCACCGGGAATCGAACCCTAGTCACTCGCTTACTATGAAATTTAAAGCGAGCGCCTATGAAACGAAATCGAAAACGAGATGAGGCCTGTGAGTTCTTTAAAGGGTTTCACTTTTGTTCCTGAAAGTTATTGACGCAAGTGTCAAATTGCAAAAGATAATTAAAATTCAAGATTTGCTTGTTTGTATATTTCTTTTCTATTATAGACCAGTAAGAAAATATATACATGTATTCGGATTTTTTTTAAAAACTTCTCTGTCGTGCAACTACATAACCAGACTCGAAAACCAACTTTTGTGTCTTTGCAAAAATTTTGGTTCCGGCTTGGATTAGAACCAGAACCCGCGACGATAAAGTCAGGTACTCTGCCACTAAACTGCGGTCATCAATGTGTGATTAGTGCATTCCTTTACGACTAGACTCTTGTGATGTATTTACGAGTAAAATTTATTTAATCGCACATCAAGAGCCTTTCATTACGAACAAACTAAGAGTGTGTATTTCTGAGTTAAATAATGCGATGTGCTTATAAAAGAAATAACAAATGTAGCGAATACAATCTGATGGGTCTAATATAGAAAGATTTACTATTTCTATTTATTTGTCAGTAAATATAATTACGTCAAAATCAATAAGGTCGTTTGTCGTTATTATTTCCTAGATAAAATGTTATCATAAACATAAAAATGGGAATTTATTATTTATTGATATTTAAAATTTAAATTAAACAGCACATTGAGTCGATGGTATTTTAAACCGGATATTAGCGTATATAATTACTGTAAATATCTTTTTCGACTTTTTTAATATCACTTTAGTATCCCTATCCCTTCTGTCAGAGCAGTGATGATGTCATAGGCAGCTAAATTCAGTAAGTGCCGCAAATATGAGTCTCTAAGTAATAACTCTATTTATGCGATCAGTCCGTGGGGTCCTGGTAAGCAGAAGTTTTTAAAGTTATTATATTCCCGTCTAGTTGCCGCTGGTAACAAACAGGTTCTATTTTGCTTAATCAAAAGTTATTTAAGTTTTTCATTTTAGTCAGCTAGAAAATAGCTTGCGTTCTTCACACTATGCCACAAGAGGCACAAGTCTTTCAATTCAACTTTCATCGACTTCCAGATGTCCGAAAAAGTTGTCTGTCCTTATAATTTCATGAATATGATCTGATATTCTCACCAGGATCATCCGCTCATTTATGTTCAGGCGTGTTATTTAAACTCTAATTTTGTTTTTTAGGATTTCAGTACTGTAAATTAGTGGAAGGAATCCGTCTAGGTAGGTCTAGGCTAGTAACTACCATAATACCAGTTGTTATAAATCATTGAGCACATGAGTCTTAATAACTGATGTCTCTAGGTGTCGAACTGAGTGCAGCGCCACGCAGAACTTTGTAAGTGCATATTGTAAGTCAAAGTTATGCTTTTATTAAGGGCCGGTCTGCTACTTACCTTCGGGTGAAAGATTAGCTCGTCTCGACAATTTATATCATAAACGATTTGTTAATAATAAAAAGCAAATAAGTAATCCATACTCATATTATAAATGCGAAAGTAACTCTCTCTGTCCCTCTGACTGTTTGGTACCTTTTCACGATTCATCCGCCGAACCGATATTGTCTAAATTTGGAACAGAGTTAGCCTGCATGATAATTTTTAACCAGAAAAATCAAACAGTTCTCACGGGATATTTAAAAAACCTGTATCCTCGCGAACGAAGTCGCAAGCATCAGCTAGTTAATAATAATTGTTACTTTTGGAACTTAAATAGTTAATACAATTATTACCGTGAAGATGTGGTTATTGGTATTTATTTATTATTGTACCAAAATGGTGACGTGGCTTGCCGTCCGTCACATCTCGTATTATAGTTTCAACCTATAAATGTCCCACTACTGAGCACAAGCCTCCTCTCATTTCTGAGAGGGTTTTGGAGCTAGGAAGAATCCGCCACGCTGCTCCAATGCGGGTTAGCGGACTTCACATGTCTTCGAAATATTTTTAATTTCTCAGACATGCAGGTTTCCTCACGATGTTTTCCTTCACCGCCGAGTTCGTGGTAAGTCAGCACTTAAAATTGCAATTAACAATTTTAGTGGTGCCGGCACTGGGAATCGAACCCAGGTCACTCACGTACTATGAAATTTAAAGCGAGCGCCTAGCCCCTGAGCTACCACGGCATCTCGTATTACATGTATGTATTACATGTTCATACATAGATGTATGTACATACAAACATACATAAAGTCACGCCTCTTTCCCATCCGAGACCATATCCGTAGTCCACTTTGTACCACTCGGGATAGATATAAATAGGCCGAGTAGAATAGGACCCTACCCCTTTCCTATCGAGGAGTCGTAAAAGGCGACTAAGGTAATGTAAGACAACCTTTATTCGTGCAGAATAATAACATAATATACAATGCTGTCAGTGTAATGCTTGTTGGTGGGGGAGGTTGGTTGGATGGGGAGTAAGAATTTCTTGACTCGTACTAAAACGGCGGCGACGTGGTACGCCACCCGTCACGTCTCGTGGTGGTAGGCAGAGACCACACACGTGGTCTACGTATGTGGTCTTACCCAATACACGGGAAAAAGGCGTTTTTTTATTGTTTTAAGTGCTGAAACGAGCAAAACGTTCACCTGATGGTAAGTGCAACGTCTGCCCATAACAAATGCTGTGTCACCCAGAACATTTCTGTGTGACACCTCACTGTGCCCATCACCTTGAGACATCAGTTCTTAAGTCTCATATGCCCTGTGATTACTCTAGCTCACAGTGCCCTTCAAACCGAAACACAGTAATGTTTGCACACTATTGCTTCACGGCAGAATAACTGGCCCTGGAGCTAGACGGATTCCTGCATAGGAATCCTACCACCAGTATGCGTCACTGTATGATAATGAATGTATAAATTATTCGGATGGAAGTGGATTAAAATTTAATGGGAAGATACATCATACATAATATTTTATACATTATGTTTTGACGACCGCGTGGCCTAGTGGTCAGAGTACCTGACTTCTAAGCCGCGGGTCCTGGGTTCGAATCCCAGCCGGAGCCAACATTTGTGCTAAAACATAAATTGTTGGTTTTCGGGTCTGGTTGTTTTGTGATTGTTCCCGTGTTTCTGACACTGCATCCTAGCCTACCTCCGATCTTATCGCATCAGAGTTACATCGGGCGCAGGTAGGTTAGGACGAATGAGTGCATCTGTGTTTGTGCTCTAGTGACCTCGACAATGTAGACGGCTGATATTCCAACATGCAATGAATAACATTCCTGTTATAAAATGTTCAAACTAAATTTATAGCACTAACGGACTAGAAAGTATGGAACGTCCTCATAAAATCGAAATATATTTTTTTCCGTACACGTAGTCAGTAGAGAAAGTTTTTCCTTTTTTACCGAATTGATGGAAAGCATTTCGTGCCGTTTCGTCGATGATTTCAAACCACAACAAGTGGTGGTTTATGAGAGCTATATTTTTCATTTGTCGAGATATCCTCCAATAGTTTTTTTTTAATCTTAAAATTAAAATACCCTTGGGTTTTTCTTGTAGTTCCATTAAGCCCCCATTTAATTTTAATCCAGCCCTTCGGTAGAAAATTCTCCGCTCTTTCCGTGTTGTTCTATATGGATGTAGCCTGAATGCGACTGAATGCTGGGAGGTTGTACCATTAGTAGGTGCTAATTATTATTAACATCACACACGGGATCATCAGACTTTTACTTTTTTAATTACTTTACAAGAATTGCTTTCAGTGCCCTTCAGACCGAAACGCAGTAATGTTTGTACACTACTGATTCACGGCAGAATATTGGCTCAGGGGTGGTACCTACTCTTCTGTCATCATGTATAACTTAACTTTCAATTCTAAAAACAACGGCGTACAAGTGTTGCTACAAATGAACTACATGACTATTTTAATTTTAATCTTTATTTTTATTTTTTAAACCACTACGACACATATTAAACAAATCGTTATATTGTAAACGACATATTCGTAAATGGTGATTTTTGACCACGGCGATAATTTCGGAATTCTGTCGGAAGCCATCAGTTGTGTAGGAGACATTCTAGTGGCCAAGTCAGTAATTCGTCTTAAACCACCTGCGTCCGATGTAAAGCTCATGCAATAAAATCGGAGGTATACTAGGATGCAGTGTCAGAGACATGGGGATACTCATCAATCACTCACCCAGACCCAATAATAAAAAAAATTGTGTTTATGAACAAACTAGGCCGCGTGGTGGTCACGTAATACATATTAAAGCAACTTCTCCTAAAATGACTCTTGTAAAACAATGGCACGACTCGCTTGTTCGTTAATGTATCATCATCATTTTTACTTGCTTCTATAAAACCTTATTTTAATAAGTCGACTACATGACTGTGCCGTACGGCATGATACCTTTATAATCTAAGCATCAGAGCTGCCAGATCGTACATTGCATACTCCTTAGACCATTTGCCTCACGTAAGTTTGCTAATTTTAAAAAAATATCGTGGTATCGTTTCTATGTTTTTTAATCCTTGATAACAAGCAGCAGTTTATCGTTAAAAAATTATAGCAAATGTTGAATAACAAGCTTTGATTTTGTAATCTTCTTTTAATTGTAATAATCTTTATTAATAAACGAGCTATCTATTGCAAATTTTTTTTAAAATCTGATAAGTATTTTCGAAGTAGTAGTGGTGGTAGGATTCCTATGCAGGAATCCGTCTAGGTAGGTACCACCCCAGGGCCAGTTATTCTGCGGTGAAGCAGTAATGTGCAAACATTACTGTGTTTCGGTTTGAAGGGCACTGACAGCTACCGTAATCACTGGACATATGAGACTTAAGTACTGATGTGAGTACTCAGTGTGACAGGTAACACAGCATCTGTTATGGGCAGACGTTGCACTTACCATCTGGTTTTGCTCGTCTCGTCACTTTATCAAATAAAAAAAACAATAAAAACTTTACAAAATTTCCATTTATTTTGTTTTAAAACTTAAGTTAAACAGAAGCAAAATTAAAAATTTAATTGACATAAGTCATCTCACCGTAGATAGTACGGTCATATATTTTGTCGAATATTGCGAGCGACGCGATTTGCGTTATGCAGTAGTTCATTATCTTTTTATTTTAGTTTTATTTCAGTTTTTGATGAACAAGGTACATACGGTAAGTTAATATGCATTATTTCTGGAAATATTCATAGCTTAAAAACCATTCATAATCTCTGATTCTATATTTACATTTTTCTATCCCCTACCGAATGCCGTAAGAGGCGACTAACTAAGGTATTGTACAGACACCATTTATTCGTGAAAATATGCAATGCCGTCACTGTAGTGCTGGTGGGAACTGCTCAGTGGGGATTAAGAATTTTTTGACTCCTACCAAAATGACGGCGACGTGGTTCGCCACCCGTCACGTCTCGTTTCCCGCGAGGGCGAAAAGTGGGCTATGTCTGCGTCCTCTGCCTACCCCTTGTATGGGAAAAAGGCATAACTGAATGTATGTATCTAAATCAAAACAGATGTAAAAAATTAGAACAGGCTGAAATTGAAAACTCGACTGCGTAAGAAATCGGATTTAAAAATACCGAATAAAAGTAACAGTCTTACGAGGTTACGACCTTCCGAGAGACGTATTTTTTTAATATTATGTCTCCGCTTTTCCTCTGGGCTTAATTCTATGAGAAAAAGGGGCATCAAAACTGGGTCAGCAGAGATGTGAATAATATTTCAGACCAAACAAGTCAAGCGTTGTTAGTTCGGAATATTTTGTAGAGACACATGTACGTGACTAAAAAAATAAAAATGGCGTTCCTATTACAGAATTTTTTTTTACATGGATGCTATTTTCTCAGTTTGGCTGAATCTCATCAATGCCTTCCATACCAGATCCAGAATGACAGTAACAGTCAAATAGCTTAATAATAATAATAATAATACTGGTTATCTCACAGTTTAAACTAATTATAAAGGTACATTAAAATATAACTTATCAGTAAAATATTGTTACAGTCTAGTCTATGTGAGGAGCTGGTGTCTGAGGTAGGCAAGTACACCTGTATTACAGATCACCAGATCCTCACCCCACGGACTAAGGATCAGATTTACTATTTTAACTGATATGGTTAGAAAAATAAAGCTAAGCTAAAAATTTAATTATGAGATGATTTAATGTGATGTGTCTATACTATAGTGTGTGAGTGTGTGCTCGGGCGTATGTGTGTGTAAGTGTGTGTGAGTGTAAATGTGTGTGTCTGTGTATTTGTATGTGTGCCCATGTGTAAGAAGCTGTGATTTTCTTAAATTGAGCTAAAATTTAAGCTAGCAGATTTTCTGTAGATGCGTAATCCAATTTCTGCAACCAGTCTTTCACAGTTTATTTACACACTGATTTAGGAAGTGAATAGATTGACAATACTTCATTAATTTTGTTATATAAATTACAGCTTTAATAGCAGAAAAATCGATGTGAGAAACGTGTATTTAATAAGCGTATTGTACAAACTCGGTCATTCCGTCGCCTATTACAATTTTTTTTAGGATTATATATTATCAAAGAATGTTGTTTAAGAACGGTATGAAAAACAAAAAGTTGTCTTACTGTCAGAACTTCAAATTATTTGTATAGATCTCTGGTAGGATGGTCGAACGGCTGAAAATAACATAATTTCAAAATAGTCCTTTGTGCTCAATCAATTTTAAGAAGGTTAGTTTTTGTTGTTCCACCCCAGTTATACAGTACGAAATTAACGATTATGTCAAAGGCAAAATAAACGGTTTTAATTATTTTTTTATCAGCGATGTGACGTAAATTTTTAAAAATAGCAATCAATTTACGCACTCGCTTAGACAGCAAGTCAATGTGAGTATGAAAGTTTAATTTGCTCTCTATTACGATACCCAGGTATTTAATAGAGTCAGTATTCTGAAGTATAGGACACACAAACAGTCAGAAGTATCAAAATTATCGCAGGAGTGAGCTATGATACTATTAAGAGGGCGATCAGCTTTCGAATGTCTCAAGGAGAAAGTCATATATTTTGTTTTTTCGACATTAAGTGTCAATATATTGTCTCTGAGCCACCTAGTCACAACATTCATACCTCTCTGCGCATTGGTGAAAACTGCATTCCAAGAGTCACCAGTAAGAAGAAGAGCTGTCTCATCAGCAAATGTTATGACTTTAGCACTTGGGAGTTGTAATTGGCACAGGTCATATATATATAAGAAACGGGGTTGGAACAACCCAGAATACTTCCTTGCGGAACTCCAAAACCAATGCTAACCTCATCACTTGTAAAATTTTCAATTTTCACACATTGAGTACGATTAGTCAAATAATCATTAAAAAGTTTCAACTGGATGTCTCTAATGGCAAATAGTTCAAGTTTTTATATTAAAATCGGAATGGAAACTGTATCAAAAGCTTTAGCTAGGTTCAAGAAAATTGCAATTGTTTTCTTCTTCTTATTCAAATTGGTTACTACAAAATCTGTTAATTCGTGCACCATCGGCAGTACATTTTCCGGATCTAAAACCATACTGTACCTGACTTAACTACCTTTTTTCGTCGAGATATTTGACCAGCCTCTTATTAATAATACGCTCGATTATTTTAGAAAGGTTTGGTAGAATCGATATGGGACGATAATTGTTTACAAGGTGTTTGTCGCCACTTTTAAAAATTGAATGAATTCTTGCTTTTTTGAAAGCTATTGGGAACTCCTGTAGATAGTGCTAAATTGCATACATCGGTTATTGGGGGCGTTAAGATATCTTTACAAGTTTTTAATATAGGAGCTGATATCATATCCAGGCCGACGGCGCTTTCTGATTTGAGGTTATTTATTAAGGTTTCAACTTCACTGAAGTCAATGGGCAAAAGAACAAAGGAATGAGGACATGAAGTTACTAGATTAGGTTGACCTTGCATAGAGTTATTTATGATTTTATTAGCGAATGTTTGTCCTACACTAGCAAAAAAAGTTATTAACGTGATTTATTGAATATATTGGGTCTTCAGAAGAAATTAGCTCCGATGCATTCTCTTTGGTTTTCGCGGTATATGTTTTTTGCTTAATTGTTTTCCAAAGTTTCTTATTTTCATTGCCAGCATTCAACAGCTGTGCCTATTCGGGGGTATGAAAATTTTTGCCTTTTTTAGAGGTGTGTAGCAATAATTTCTATATCTTTTATAAGTAGTCTTTAGTATTTCATTTTGAGGTGATCTCTTTAGTTTTTTATAAAGAGTATCTCTATTTTTAGACACCTCAAAATACCTGGTGTGTCCCATGGTTTTAGAATTCTTTTCCGCCTAGAGCATCTGAAGATTTTGGAATGTGATATTTGGAAGTTTTTCAATAAAAGAATCTGTAGCCATATTTGTATCTGTAATTTTATACAAATAACTAAAATCTAAGTTTTTTATATCTTCTACAAGACCCTTTACATCTATACGATTATAGGTATTAATAATTTTCGGTTTTAATTTTAAAGATTCAAGATATAGAACCACACTGTCATGATCGGTTAAAGATGTATTAAGAATAAGGCATCGGGCGTAAATAATTGAAGATGAAAGGACCGTCTGGGTTTATATTTATTTATCTCCTTTCATCCATGCCCTTCTGTTATTTAAAGGTTTCTGATTCTTGGACTTAACTATTAATCTATTCATCATCATCATCATCTTTCAGCCTATCACTAGTCCACTGCTCCACTGCCTCCCCCAAAATTGCCACAAAAGTTAGTAGCTCTCATTTTGGAGGGATTTTGCCATAGTTGCTATGTTTGGCAGGTGCCAAGGTGCAAACCGGCAACCGCAGTTTATTTATTCAGATGTTCCAGGAAGATGCTGCTGCTTATCTTCTTGTTTTAATTTTCCCTCTGTCGACTTTTACGACACACATGGGATGAGATAGGGTGGTTGATTCTCTTAAGCCGCTTGGCTTCATTTCAGTAGTGGTGTACATATGTTAATATAATAATTAATAAGAAACATCATTTAACAAACATCGAGTAATTGTATTAACAAACTCCATAAAAAGAATAAATGTGACTAAAAAATAGTACTTTCGACTCCTTGGTGGTTACTCTGCAGGCAAAGTCCGGTCGTAAAAAATGTATTGACTATTTGCGGTCAAATTAAAACATTGTACCTCGGTTAGTTCTTGTAGTAATAAGAACAGCTTTTTTGATTTAAGCTTTAAACTTCTGTTTAGTTAATTAAAAGTTGTAATCTTTTAACTTCGTTTATCATTTTGTTAATCCGAAAGATTAAAAAGGATGTTGGCGCAGTTTGGCACTATGCGTATGAGGTTTTATATTATAATTGCGACCCGCCCCGGCTTCGCACGGGTGCAATTTACTATAGAAGACAATGAGAAGTGCGCTGAAGGGTTTATTAAAAGTTTTTAAGTCCTGAAAACATGTGACAAAAGTACTGTCGAACTGAACGTCTCTTTTTTTATTGAGATTTTAATACAAAAAAGCCATGCTTTCCGACTTTTCCAGTGGAGTTTGCAAAAAATAATATCTATAAATCTGGAGAAAGTTACATGAAATTTACACAGGTTATACTCGAAGACCGAAGGGCGGATCCCTTCACTTCAATGCCAATCTTGCTATGTAATATTGCGGTAGGTTTTGAAACTACATAGATTCTAAAGTCTATCTGAACATAGTTTCGAGTACTGGCCACATTAAATAAAGGCGTACTTAAACTGTAATTTGCAATGTAGTCATAACGTTTTATGGAAACAAATTTTACTGGTCGGATTCTTATACAGGAACCCGTAACTACGAAGGTACCACCGCAGTGCCAGTTATTCTGTCATCAGGCAGTGGTTACCAAATTCCACTGTTTTTGGCTTTGAAGGATACTGTAGCTAGCGTATTTACAAGGCATATGGGATCTTATCTTCTTTAAAATTAGGTACAACATACAATTTTAAATTTTGTATGCGGACTTAGGAGCCGAGCCTCAAACTTACGAGCGCAGTGCAGAATTGTCCAATGCAAAGTTCTGGGCGACAGCGATACTGTTATCGCCGTACCGCACAGTAATAGCCGGGCAGGCGTGGCACTTACCATTCGATTTAAGAGTTGCTCGTCTTGTCACTGCAAATATTTTAGGGTTACGTATCTCCGAATGAAAAAAATAGAACTCTTATGGGATTAGTCGTACGTCTGTCTGCCTGTCTGTAAAAGCCAAATTATTTTGAAGTTTGATACACATATGTATGTCTGTGACCCAAATACGGACGTGTAACGTAATACATGAATTAAAAAAAAGAAAGTAATAAAATTTATAATATTTCCTAACTGTACTGTTTGAACAATAAAATGAAATAGGTTGTGAGGGTCCCAAATAATTTCTTAATGGTAAAATAAATACTTTTTAAGTTAACGTCACTTTAGGTACTCGTATCTTTGAATTTCCTTGCAACTTTGAATAAGATTTTTGTTTTTGTAAATTAAAAGAACGAAATCAAAAGTGACTAAGCCGGGAGTACGAAACTATGGCGTAAGATCAAATTACACCCTAGCACCATTATAGGAGGCCTTAATTGATATCAAACACAAAGCTTACTAAGTTACTTCAGATGCAATTTCTACAGACGGCCTTCTTTCCGATCCATAGGCGACCAACAGAATGAATGCTTTGTGAAGGGTGATATCGGCACTTACCATCCATTTAAGAGTTGCTCGTCTCGTCACTAACTTCAAATATTTTAGGGATACGTATCTCTGAATGAAAAATAGGATCACTCGCGAGTCTGTCTTTTTGTAACGGCCAATATGTTATGAAGTTTGATACATATACTATGTATGTCTGTGACCCAAATACGGACGTGTAACGTCAATAAATGAAAGTTAAAAAAGGATGTTTCCAGACTGTACCACGTGAAAAATCAAATGAAAGAGCTTGTTGTGATTGTCTAAGTTATTTAGGAAAATAAATGAAAACTGACCATCCCCCTTCCCCTCATTCTCTGAAATTACTGCACTAAAATATTGATAGATCTTTACTTATAAATTACAGGAAAAGGAACAAGAATAAAACAAAGTCTATGGTTTTATTATAACATAATACATTTCTCAATATTGGAGCGTACAAACTTACATTGTTAGTTGGAATGTACATCCTACTGCATGAGTAGTGGTGCGGGTAGGGGTATCGAGTATGTGTCACAGGGGCAAGTTTTTTTTTAAAATTAAACCAGTTACGAGTATTATCAGCAGTCTATTATTAGTCAACTGCTGGACACAGGCCTCTCCCAAGAAGGGATGATATGTCGAAATCTTAGCTTGGCCAAAGGATAGGCGATACCTATGGGCTTACTACGAAAATCGAAGTACGAAGTTTCGGGTCTATTCGAAGCAACGATGGACGTCAAACACAAAGCCTACTAAGTGACTTCAGATGCAATTTCTACAGACGGCCTTCTTTCGGATCCATAGGCGACCAACAGAATGAATTCTTTGTGAAAGGTGATATCGTGGTAGGAAACGTGCGATCCATCAGCCAAAACATCGTATTTCGATTTTTGTAATAGACCCCCAGACTCCTCGCACCTTATAAGCTGCTGCCCGTCACCGGTCTGTGTATTTTCGGTCTCACATTTTATGTGATGGTAATTCCGCCAGCTGTCGAAAGCCATGAAATTGTCCAATTGACTCTTACGCCCTTCACTGTAACTTTCTTAATTATATTTTTTTAAACATCATGTTATGATGACATCGGCTGCATAACTAAAGAAACCGATATAGCCCTAAGAATTAGAAAGCTAAAGTGGCATTAATCCGGCCATGTAGCTCGTAGAATCAATAAACGTTGGGGTAGAATGGGCCCTCCCGATTTAAGTAACTGACCGAGCTGAGGCCGGCCCCCTTGGGCACCCTCGAGTAACTGTCGCGCGCAGTCCAAGCCGAGGTCCCCTCGGGGAAGCCCTTGCGCCAGTCTTCCATAAAAAAACTTCGGCTTAGCGCCCTCAGCGCTCTGCCACCTTCCGGCGAAGCTATGAAGGCCTTTGGGCTAAGAGTGACCTATATTACTAAAAAAAGGGAAGAAGGAACTAAGTACGTGCAAACGTAATGTAGGGCAACCCCCCACTAGATAGACCGTGTTTTGTGGCAATTTATGGGGGAGACCTATGTTCAACAGTGATACGCTGAAGTGATGATGTTGATGATAATTAATTTAATGTCAGTTTCTTTTCAGTTTCAAAGGCAAAGCTTTATACAAACTAGAAATAATTAAATTTGCTCACACTATTCAAATACAGTTTGCCCAAAACTGGTATAAAATTTCGATTAAATGGAAGTTCCAAAGGCTTATTATAAAGAAATTCTAAGAGTATATTACCGGACTCACTGGCAAATAGAAAACGATCAAATGACTTCGTAAGTAACTCAATAAAAAATATTTTAAAACAATATTTAGATAATTCTTATTACTGCTATAGTACCTGGGGACCGAGCTTCGCATGACATCTTTCGAGTTTGCTTATATTTATTTACGCTATTACATCTAGATACATAATATACAATATACAAAATTTATCAATATCGTTAGAGAAATATTCGAGAAATGAATTATGTATAAGAGTTGTATGTTTAATAAAATGTTGGCTGCTTATATCGTTCAGTGACGCTACCTGCTGTCATGTTGATAATGTGATGTCTAGATAAACTTGGAAAGTAAAACATCATTTAATTACAAAATTTTGTCCAAATTTTAAAAGCCGTTTCCGAGAAACCATTTACACACACTCATATATATACAAGAAAAGTTAGTACTTTATTTGGACAAATAGAATAACCACAATTCCTTACACTTAACATTTTTACAAAAGCCAATAGCCTTATCCACTGCGCCTATCGAGCTGACTAATTTTGCACAGAAACGCTGCTATTAACAAAGCTTTTATTCGTGCATTGGTGTACTCATAATATAAATCGATAGTAACTGCATTTAGTTCAGTCAGCATCTGTTTCATGTGAGATCCCCACATTATCCCCAATATCGCCGTTATTGATCGTCCACAATGGACCCCTACCTGAGTGCGGTTTCCTTACGAAATTAACAACCCCTACGCTATGCATTACGTTTATGTATAGCGAGAATTATATACCTGCACACAAAAAAATTGGTTCGCCGTTTGTAGTTTAAAATATAATTTGTATAAAAAATATTACTCACTAATTCTTTATTATTAGCCTCTTAACAGCCTTTTGCTAGAGATAGGCCTCACCGAAGCTTCCAAAATATCAAATTTGTTGTTAAGAAGAGAGGCGATTTGTCGTTATCGAAAGACTTGTCGAAATGCGATTCCCATCGGCAGTGCACATAGCTTATCATATTTTAGATGGTTAAAAGCCGAGAGTTTTTTATGGTATTTTGTTTAGTCAACTCCTATAACATGTACAGGACCAGGATGAGAGAAGGTGGTAGATTGTCCTAAGCAGCAACGAAACAGAGAACTGATTCTCATTTCTGCACAATTTAATGACTTGAAAAATGATCAAAAAACTTGGCGATCACAATGTGTCTAATGTCCGCTTTGGGTCTTCAGGTGAAGATAGTTGTTAACGTTGCGATGAAACATTAGTAAGGCGAAAATATACTTATTTAACTCCTACAAGCTTAGACAGTGATAAAAGTAACGGCCTATAATGGAGGAGAGTCCGTCACGCTGCTCCAATGAGCAGACTTGTCCTCGAAATATTTTTAATCATAAGACGTAAGATGTAAATTGTGGTAAATCAGCACTTAAAATTTCAGAACAATTTTAGTGGTACCGGCAGCGGGGATCGAACTCAATTTACTAGCTTACAATGAAATAAACGTAGCCTTGCCCTTGAGCTCCTACGGCATATTTTTTTTATTTTTTTTATTTGTTAAGAGTGACGGAACGAGCAAAGCGTTCACCTGAAGGTAAGTGCAACGTCTGCCCATAACAGATGATCACCCAGAACATTTCTGTTTGACACCACACTGCGCCCGTCACCCTGAGACATCAGCTCTTAAGTCTCATATGCCCAGTGATTACGCTAGCTCACAGTGCCCTTCAAACCGAAACACAATAATGTTTGCACACTACTGCTTCACGGCAGAATAACTGGCCCTGAGGTGGTACCTACCCAGACGAATTCCTGCATAGGAATCCTACCAACAGTAATGTGGTATAGTATAGTACTAGTTATGTGTTAAATACTACTTATAACTGTGTCTATTCTTTGAAAGATTTAAAATGTACAGATGATTACAACGGGTCGGTTTCCGCAACTCCACGTCTAGTGCGTATTTTGCGTGTAGTCAGGAATAATGGTTTACTCGAGCCAAACAAGCGCCTCCAGGAATCGCAGCAGACCCTTGATGACCTCAGGGAACGATCTCGGCGAGCCGAGATGCTTAGCCCGGTATGTGGCGACCGTAGGGCAGTCCAGCAGGCCATGGGCCGCCGTTTCGTCTGTCTCCAGACAAGCTCTGCACAGAGGGCTGCCTGTAACACCTAAAGTAAAGTAAGTAGTAAATCAACGTTACGGATTTTATCACGCGGAGAAACTTCGAGCATAGCCCTTTCCATAGCTCGCTGAGCGACTCCGAGCTTCCTCGTGCCCTCATGTCATTTTGACTGCGACTTCTAATAATAGCTCCCGGAAGCCGCCATCGAGGCAAAATGTACGAGTATTACAGTGACATAGACAGAGGCCTCCTAGTTGCGATGACCAACTTGGAATTGCAAAGTCCTGTGCCCATTAAGTTGGTCACTCTAAGACATCAGTTGAGACTCCTATGAACAGTAATTTAACTACCGCGATGACTGTGCCTTGTGGTCAGATTACCTGACTTCTACGCCGCGAATCCCAGCCGGAGGCCACCATTTCCGAAAATAAACAAGTTGTTGGTTGTCGGGTCTGGCTGTATTGTGATTGTTGCCGTGTCTCTAACACTGTACCATATCCCACCTCCGATCTTATCGCAATCCGACGCGAGTATGTTAGCACGAGTGAGTGCATTTGTGTTTGCGCGAACTCTTGTGGCACTATAATATCTACTGCGCAGTTCATAGCTTCCGACAGTATTTGACAGTTTTCATTCTCTAGCTATATTGCTTTCAAACTGAAACACAGTAATATATGTATTGAGTGGTAAAATTACTAGCTTACACTGCGGTGCACTATTACTATCTAGGCAAACATCTGCATAGACGTCCTAACACAGATAAAGTTAATGGATCCTTTATATCACGAAATTAATTAATAATCTTATAACTTAACAAAGACCACAATTTTTATTGTTTTAACAATTTCAATTTTAATTTAATTATAATTAGACGAAGAAGTGTAGAATGATGTTAAGTAGTATGCAGCATTGTACTTTACCAGTACATGTACATATCACATACAAGTATGTATGTCGCAGCATCGCGAATCGAACACATATTTAAAAATGATACATATTTCGACACTTTTAAGATTTTGCTATTAACCGTTTTATTGAATTTTGTATAATACTCGTACATTATTATCGATGTGTTCTTCATGAGTTAGGGTGGCAATCTATAATACCAAAAATAACGCCCCTGCGCTGTGGGTGAAGAATTTTCTGAAGGTGAGAAAATATATAAAATATGAAGTATTTATGATAATTGAAAAAAACAAGGTTTTTCTCTTTGAATGTGTAGTGATGACGACTTCTGTACTTAAACTATTATTTATTGTTGTTATTTTTTGAATATTTTATACTTTATACACTTTTTTTAATATTTTTGATGTACACCGTCATTTTGCCTTTGACGTCACTTTCTCCGCTCACATTTGTATGAGTAATTTATTTTCGAATGCCAAGAAACTGTTATTGAACATTTCTTCACATGAATACGAACTTCAGTAGTGGCGTAAGACAATCCATTACTCCGTCTCGTCCCGCGAGTGTCGTAAAAGTCTACTAAGGAAATTTCCAGAAAACTGTCGTGGCCGCTCAAAGGCAGCTGAGTATTTACGTAAAATATATATTTACATTATGCCAGACCTTAAAGTCTCAGATCGTCAGATCGACGACGTGCAGCGACTCAGGTGCGAGACGTCTGGTACCATAATTGTCAATCCGCGTGCGAAGCGTTGTAATAAAAGAAATAATATGTTTCTCTCTTTTACACTTTTTTATAGGAGAAAGTGACGAGGCGAGCAAACGTTACTTAATGGTAAGTGCAACGTCTGCCCATAACAAATGCGTGCGTCATCCAGAACATTTCTGTGTGGCACTACAATGCGCTCGACAACCAGAGACACCAGTTCTTGTCTCATTTTGAAGTGGCCTATGTAGTTTAGAAGCGTCCTCCAGGAAACCCCAGTGCAGGTTTGCTGAGTTCACATATCCCTTATTCAGTATATCTTATTTTACCACCTAACATGCAGCAAATTTTTGAATTAACAATTCTATTCGTGAATACGCTTATACGGTTTTAGGAAATCCTTGCTGCTGAAGAATATGATAAATCATTACACCAATTTTAAATTTTAAATTGAAATTTGATATAGTTTAAGTTTGTATAGAGGAGAAGCGAGGAATCTAAAATGTATATAATAATAAGTGTTACAAATGCATTGAATTGAATAAAATAAAACCTTGAATGTCAATCACAAAATAGTCTTTCGTTTGTTTACATTCATACTGCCAAATTCAAACACGGTAGAGATTGACGCCATAGAATTTGAAAATGATGCCAGCAAATAATTACACAAACATCAACAACGTTCAAACTTAATTTTTTTTATGAATTAGGGTCGAATTTCGACCAGTGATGACGTCTAGCTATTATTAAACTGTGCGTTTCGGTTTATTAATTACTAGCTGTGCCCCGCGGTTTCACCCGCATAAAAAAGCCGACCCTGAACGATGATATACATTTATACTTCCCAATTTGAATCGGATTTTGGGGTTTTAATTTCTTTGCGCGCAGCCCTCAGAATATTTCTAAAATTCAAGTAGCCTAAGTTACCCTCTGCAATATCAGCAATCTCTCAATGAAAGTCCCGTCAAAATCGATGCAGCCGTTTCATTGCAAACAGACATACAGAAAGACAGACAAAAAAAATCGTAAAATTAGTTTTATTTAAATGTTAAATTATTTTATAATATGCAATCCCGCAAACTATAAAGGTTAACAATCAGTATTTGTTGTAATAATTACTTAAATAATGTTTTGTTTAGATTTTTGGTCGTATTTTTTTTACTGATGTACAAAACGACGTTGAGTTATTACGATGTTTTGAAAAAGATAAAAATACCGCTTTTGTATACCGGGGTCTTTTGTTTATCCAATATACCGAGTAGGCAATCTAGCTGATTAGCCTACTCAGGAAAGAGAAACAAGCCTTTCGCAAAAAACCCTTTAGGTTTTGATTATTTCTATAAATGAAATGATACCTTTATTAAAAGGGTTTATGAATTTGAATATATTACTGGCATGTAATAAAGTATCTTGTCGCCAAAGAACGTTTATTAAAATTTCTAATTTTGAAATTGTAATAAAATATATTTACTGAAAAATGTGCTTTAAAGGAGCGTATTTTGCAGGTTATCTCTATCAATCTCGGGACAGCTGCGGGGGTAGAGAGTAAAAATATCCTAACAAGAAATCAAGGGGAAAATCTATGGTAATTTTCCCCAAGAGACGATAGATGAAAATTAATATACAGAATGCAGAAATGTTAAACTAGCCGAGACTGAAATTCATGCGTCCATTGAAATTCTGATAAATGGGTAGACATAGATGGATAATATTACCATTCCAATGCGCCTTCGCACACAGTGTAAAAATCGAAAATGGGAAAATTTCGCAAGTAAATCTTGAAGAAGGAAGTGATGCCTGCCAGACTGAGATTATCTTTGAATTGTGGGAGTACAGAGTACTGCGTTAGCTTAGTATCCGGCAAACCTGAATATTTCTTCGTGATGTGACGTCAGTAAGTTCTAAGAAGACCAGAAGAATCATCGCAGAGGTTGCATGTTGTATGATATTTTAATATTTCATAGATCATGGCACATTAAATGTATTCAAGTACATAATAGATACCCTAATTAATCACACAAAAACCCGTATGGACCGCTTTTGAGGAGAAGGTCGAAATTCGTAGTTTGTATTGGTCAACTGGGAGTTTCAACTTCAATACAACCGATCTGTACGTATAAATTTTATAAAAAAAAATTATATCGCGTTTTATTAATGTGAAGTATTTGAGCAATATAAGAAATGATTATCGCACAAGATTTCAATTGGGCGTACAGATCTTACGTTACTTGTTGCGTGGTTACTCCATAAAACATAAAATATTTCAATTTTTTTCAACGTTCAATCTGATACAACCAAAACCTTGAAAGCTCATATGGGTATTTAATAAAATATTATTAAATTTTATTTTAAGGCCTCGTCTAGGGTGAGTTTTCGAGGTCATAAGTAACGAGTCCAACAATTCGTTCACCTGATGGCAAACGCCACGCCTGCCCATAAAAGTTGCAATATCATAATGTATATGTCCATAGCAGTAGCTGCAAATCAGCTAAACTGAAACTCACTAATTTCAGCACACTGCCTTGCGGGATAATAACTAGCACTGTGGTGTGCCCTACTTAGACGGACTCCAGCAAAGTAATGCTATTTTGGCAGATGATGAAATCTAGTCCAGTTCAACCCCAAGAAGACACAGGTTTGCGCGTTTACTGCTAAAAATAAACCCTTCGTCGTATCACCTAATTTTGAGAGCACTCCCCTCGTTGCCTCAGCCAGTATCGGTATTCTTGGCGTCGACATATCGAGTGACGTTCAGTTTCGCGGTCACCTGGAAGGGAAAGCCAAATTGGCTTCCAAAAAGCTTGGCGTCCTCTGTACAACGCGACAGTACTTCATGCCGGCCCAACGCTTGCAACTTTATAAGGCGCAGGTTCGGCCGCACATGGAGTACTGTTCTCATCTCTGGGCGGGGGCACCCCAGTGTCAGCTACTTCCATTTGACCGCTTTCAATGGAGAGCGGCTAGAATCGTCGACGACCATGTTCTATCTGATCGGCTTGATCCACTGGCTTTGCGAAGAGATGTTGCATCCCTTTCCATTTTTTATAAGATCTACCACGGGGAGTGTTCCGAAGAATTGTTCGGATTAATTCCAGCCGCTGATTTTCACCATCGCACATTGCGGCACAGCGCGAAATTCCATCGTCACCACCTTGATGGTTGGCATTCCAGCACAGTGCGTTTTTCGCGCAATTTTCTGCCCCGCACAACCACCATATGGAATCTGCTGCCGCCAGCGGTTTTTCCGGACCGATACGACTTAGGGACCTTCAAGAAAAGAGCCTATTGCTTCCTCAAAGGCCGGCAACGCATCTGCTATTCCTCTGGTATTGTAGATGTTCATGGGCGGCGGTGATCACTTACCATCAGGTGAGCCACTTGTTCGTTTGCCTCCTCTTACATAAAAAAAAGATGATTTTATCAAGGAAAAAGGTAAAGCTATCCGTCAGATCGGGTCGTCTGATCTGAGGTGGATGTCTTCTTCAATCAGTACCTAATCTTTAGATATTGTATATGTAATTATAATATATATATAGTTCACATCTCAGTAACTTTAATATCGCGATAAGATCTTTCTTGAGCTTCTTATGTGGCGTCATACTCGTACCAGCTCTGGAATTGAAATCCAGCTGTAGCCAATTTTTGTTCAACACAAAAGAAAATATTTTCGCTGAAACTGTTGTGATTTTGACGGTGTTTCTAAAACTATATCTGACTTTCCGATTATGTTAAATTTAAAATAGCTGCAGCCTCAGAATACTATGGCCTGAGTTCTTTTTTAATTTAGCAGATAGAATTTCTTCGGTTTCGTCGTGCATTTGCAGATATAATACCTATCTGCAGGTCAAACAAGTATTTATTTCCTGCAGGAATCGAATCCGCGATTCCTAGGCAAAAGCCAATCGTTTATTATGTTTAAGTATATAATTAAGTATTTTTTTTTGCATTCTTTGATATATAAATGAAAACAGTTGGCTTATTCTTCATCGGCCTTTTGGAAACAAGTCGCTTTTCGGGCTTTTATATCGTACACTTCTTAGTTTATATTTACGTCATTAGTTCCACGTCAGAAATCACGAGCGGAAACATTTATGTGATCAAGACTACTCCGCTACGAGAACGCTTTTCGTGAACTTTTTCTTAGAAAAACTGGGTAAAACCAGTATTAAGTTACCATTGAAACTAATTACTACAACCACTAAAACCATTTAAAATGACGCCACAAAAAAAAAATAACATTCTTAGATAATAAAATGGGTTTTACAGCCAGAGAATTACAAAATTTAAAAAAGGAATTACTTTTTTAATATCATTAATTGAACTGGTCAGTTTTCTGTAACTTTCAATAGGCTCGCCTAAAGATGTAATCGTTATATCGGATATGAAAAGTTGAGGACGATGAAGGCGGATTTGATACTAACTAAGGTACTATAGTATATCTCGCACAAAAATATCAGATGCTACTTTTTAGATCAGATGACTACTAAGATTGAAATAGATGTTACCAAAACAGCTCTTCAAATTTACAAACTATATTTGAAAATAGGTGTTCTAAATTAAAAATATAAATAATTTAGACTTCTTGTGAGATTATATTGCGTGTTACATATATTGCGTGTCGCATATGTATAGTGTATAATGTATCATTGTTTTTATTTGTTTTGAAAAAAAGGAGAAACAAAAACTGTTAACATTATAATATTATTACATTAGTTGCTGTTATTAAGTATTTAAATTAATCAAAACGAAACTGCCGTATTCGATCTGCATACTGAAGTGTTTCCTTTTCGCAGTTGTAATTAAGCTTCTTGCTAACGACAGACGTGTAGGATTGTGGCCCTGATGCGTAGCGTGGTTGCTAACGAAGCTCTTAAGCGGCACGACAAAGAAAGGGATAATGAGGGACAGAACTCCTTCTTAGGAGGAATCTTTTACATAGGTATACAGATGTACAGTTACGTACTTGACCAAAAGAGGTAAAGTGCTGACATCTTTAATGATACAAGGTTTTAAGCCTTCGAAATGTTAATCGAAGCAAGGTTTAGCAAAGTAGCTATAATCTGTCACGTCTGTTTTATCATTTTTTACGCTATGTAGATACTAATACTTTTAAGAAAATTTAGTTATGCTTAGGTCGGTGACGTGAGAGAGCACGGCTTGCTCAAGATGAAGGGGACGAGTAGAATAATATGAGCGCCAGATTCTGCAACAACTATTGAAAATGCTTCTAACAAAATGAGTAAATTAAAAGTTTTTTGACGTGTTCGTAATATTTTTTTAGTTATTCTAACCATATAAACGTATATGGTATGTGTTAAAAATTAAGCTTTTTATCGAATCAAATCAAACTTCCTAGGTCCTCCTTTGATAATTACACCACTGATCCACTGATAAGAAAGTTTAAATTTTGCTTGTGAATTTAATAAGAATAATGAAATATTTTTTTATTTGCATGTCTAAGAAATAAAAAAAATATTTCGAAGACATGTGAAGTCCGCCGACCCGCATTGGAGCAGCGTGGCAGATTCTTCCTAGCTCCAAAACCCTCTCAGAAATGAGAGGAGGCCTGTGCTCAGCAGTGGGACATTTATAGGCTGAAACTTTACTTTTTTTAATGAATCTAAATGTATTTATATTAAGGATTATTCCGTTAAAATCACACTATCTTAAGAATGTATTTAAATTTTCTTGAAAAAGTAACATCGTATTGATTATTTTACAGAATTTTAAACCATCGGCATATTAAATAGAATTGGCCCTACATAAGATCCTTGGAGGAACTCTAGATGTAATTGCAAATATATTTGAACTGAATCCATTGACAATAACAAAGAAATCAAAAAAGGTGTAGTAATAAAATTAATCGCGAGCAAAGAACCAAAGAAAATATGTGCTTTTAATATGTCGTTAAAAGTGTTACTTTAACTTAGTGTTAAATTTAGTTCAGTGTAAATAAAATCATATTATACTAATCATTAATAGGAAATCAAAATAGTAACATTCCAATACTGGCTGAACAGACAGACGTTTTGGTCACTACTGTTCAAATTAAATAATAATCATCCATATCAAGAATAATCCAGTTCTTAGCTAAAATCTCCGTAACGGTGTTATTTGCCATCAATGTGGTGGCAAACTGCTGTGTGCGTGACGGGGGTGATGGATTACGTGATGTTATCGCTTATTAACGTAGACAGCCAGCGGTTGCTCATCAAGTAGTATGAATAACAGCTTGTTAACAAAAAAGTTATTTACTTGTTAATACCTTGAAGTGAGGCAAAGCATGATAATCGACAAGATAGGCTATTTTAAATTATGTTATTCATACCAAATTATTTTTCCACGGGGATCTCAGCAAAATAAGTTTGTTTAAAAGTAAAGTAATATCCTGTGAATGACACACTGCTGAGCATAGGTATTCTCTGGTATTTCTACAGGTATTTTCAGAGAATTGTTAGAACTAACTTAGAGAACGCTTTGCTCTTGTAATGCAATTTGGCGGACGTCATATATCATCGAAATATTTGTTATTACTTATACATGTACGTTTCCTCATTATATTTTTCACTGCCGACCCAGATTACTAGAGTACTATTTTCAAGACAAGCGCCAGAGGTAATGCTTACCGGTAATGTTAATGGGTGACGGTAATTACTTACCATCAGATGAGCCGTTTGCTTGTCCTCTACTTTCTGTCTGTCATACTGGGCTACATGTGCATCAGATCCTAGCCTCAAGCAAATATTCGCCATTGAAAATGATAGTATCAAACCTTCAATGCATAAAGTCAGCACCAAATTAAATTTTCTTAACTTTTCGAAAGTCAAAGTTTATAAAAATATTTATTACCCTATATTACGCTGAGATTTCTGCCGTGTGAAAATTATTTATTTATTTTATTTCCATTCTTAATCGTGACAGTGTACGAGTACATGCAATTAAAACTCAGCATTAATGTCCATTTCTATATTTCATTATATACAAACATTAAAAATAAACAGAATTGACTAAGAAACACAGGAACACAGGAACAGGAACATATAATTTTAAAATGACATATTAAATTATCTACATATTATTTATATATAACATATTTAAAAAAAATACAAGTACTACGTTTGCATTTGAGGCGAGTACTGTTTTAAATAATTTAAAAATTTTGACATATCCACAACTGATTAATGATATGGAATTGTAATTGAAGTTTTTCCTATACACAAATGTTAAGTTAGTAAGATTTTTTTAAAATGAAACATAAAATTAATTTAATATAGATCGGGCAATTAAACCCCCAAGTAAACAGCCTCGATAGTATTCTACGAATTAAAAACTTTTTCTTAACTACATTTGTGATACTTACAAAATTACGTTGACGATCACGTGGGTGCACGTCGCACCTTAGATACCGCTGTCTATCACGCGTCAGGAATATGTTGATCCTATTAATTCCGGTCATGCTAACTCAACACAGGGATCGCTGTGATTAGTTGGGATGACTACAGGGATATTTGAGCGTTCCACCGGGACATGATGGATAAACTTAAGACCGGCGAATCACAAACACTAGAATCATTAATACATCACGCTCCATGATTATTTATAAAAATAAGGCTACCGCTTGTAAATTAGCCAATTTCGTAAGAGTTTTGCGTTATTACCCGTGGTGGCTTGCACACTACTGCTCGTAGCACAGTGAAGCAGTGTGCAAACATTACTGTGTTTCGGTTTGAAGGGTACTGTAATAGCGTAATCACTGGGCATATGAGACTTAAGAACTGATGTGTCAGGGTGTCGAGCACGGTGTAGTGTCACACAGAAATGTTCTGGGTGACAACATTTGTTATGGGTAGACGTTGCACTCAGATCAGGTGAACGTTTTGCTCGTTTCGTCGCTCTACTATACTATAAAAAAAGTCGATGGCTGCTGGCTCCGGATCATTTCTTTCTTTCTTTTGTGGCCATAGATTATGTATAATAATGGACTGAGTCAGGCTAAAATAATGATGATGATGAAGATACAAACTACATATACAACATTTATAGATTTTTGGTAGGAAGAGACGTCTTTCCCAGCTCAGACCTCCCGATCTGGCGGGTACCAACCCTTTTTCCATGGCGCTTTCATCTGCCAAACTGCAGCCTTAAAAAAAGACTTAAAAACAAAATCAGTACAATTACTAAACTTTACAATTTTGTAATTTCAAGCGTTAAATATTACAATATATAAAAGAAAGTTCATAATCCATACTTAATATTATAAATGCGAAAGTAACTCCCTCTGTCCTCCCTCTATCTGTTTGTTACCTTTTCACGGTTCAACCGCTGAGCCGATCTTGACCAAATTTGGCACAGAGATACCTTGCATCTTGGAGACGGACATAGGATACTTTTTATCCCGGAAAATCAAATAGTTCATACGGGGTATTTAAAAAAAACCTTCATCCACGATGTCGCGGACATAAGCTAGCATAGTATTATAAATGCGAAAGTACTCGTAAGCCTCTCTGTCTCTCTTTCTGTTTGTTACCTTTTCACGGATCAACCGTTAAACCGATCTTGACGAAATAGACGATTGACACAGGAATAGCTTGCATTCTGGAGACGAACATAGGATACTTTTTATTACTGAAAATCAAAGAGTTTTCTCAGTATTTTTAAAAAACCGTTATCCACCCGGAAGTAGTTCCGGGCTTTAGCAAGTATATAATAAATTGATATGTAACCATCCAACAGTCATACGATGTCGGAATGTTATTTGCCTGCCGACGGTGTGTATCGTGCAGGGTCATTGACCACAGGCCTCAGCGTAATTTTTAGCTAGTCATCAAAAACTTCGAGGAAATAAAGCCGACACTGCAAAAATGTATATGAAGTTTATTTTTGAAATGGCTTCAATATAAATTTTACTACGGATATAGAAATAATATGTCGGTAGATAACTATAAATGAAGAAGACCAGCTATTACAAAGGACGATTTCTTCTTCTTCTTTTATATTCATGGCATTCTCTGCGTTACCAATTCTGACAAGATCAAATCAGTAATGGGAGTGACAAAGATATTGTATGAAAGTAAAAAAAAATCTTCAAGACTGTCACTCATTCACAGTGCATGCTCATTTTGCGTAGATCGGACCAAAATTAATAATTAAAAGCTGAAGGTACCCCGGATTAACTGTGACATCGGGACATCTGTCACCTCAGTCCCCCCGTGACCATGGGTGCTGCAAAGTACTCGAAACGTTGGATTATAAATAGTTTAAAAATTAAACGAGATAAACTCCGTAAAATTAATTGTATTAAATGATGAAAAAAATTAAAAGGTAAAAATTGTTAAAGCCTTGTTGATGTCTGAAACAAAGGACATTAACTAGTTAGTTTACCACAACCAGAAAGTTAATTATTAAAACATTATAGTTTAATTTTGTTTATATAAATAAATTCCGACAACAGACGATTTGAAACGAATTACCTATAAACGTCCATTTCTGGGATATTAATATAGGAAAGCTACATAAATCATAATGGCAGTACCTTTCAAGAGTTTTTAATTTGCCAACCCTTAGAAGTTTTTTGTGTTAAAATTTAGGTCAGTAAGGGAAGCTCTTATGTGCCAATGTTATTGGATCTCGCACGGCACTTTATAGGTATACTCTCAAAAATTAAATCGCACGGGTGAATGTTCAATAATCGTTGACGAAATATAACAATAACTATTTATTATATTTACGCGAATATTACACATTTAATAACACCAAATTTTCATCCCGACGCGACGTTACGGGCGCTTTGCAACAGTCATGGTCATGGGGGGATTAAAGTTAGACCTCCTGATACCTTCAGCTTTTGATCATGCATTTTGGTTTCTGTGTAGATCGGACAAAAAAATTTCTTTTATGAAATACATTGTAATATAACAATGTATCGAAAAACTGTTTTAATTTTTATACTTTATTGAACCTTACAACTTAAGGTGGAATAAATGCTTAAAGTATACTCTGCCAGTCAACCTTAGCGCAGTGAGTGAACAACGAAGGCGGTTATAAAATGAAATGAAATGAAAATTATATATTTAAACAACGAATATAAATTTTAAGTAAGAAATATAAATTTGTTCGTTTTTTAATTATCGACCTACCACCGTTTTGTAATATGGTTCCTCTGACGGAAAAGAAACAGGAGAAAGAAACTCCATTATTTTTTTTTTGTGTAGAATACATTATAAATAAATTTACAAAGACTAGAAATTATTCTTTAGAGAATTAGTCCTCAGAAAATCAAAGCACGCTCAATGACAACGTTTTAGACAAGATTCAATAATAAATATGTAAGTGAATTGCATATATATACACATATATACATACATATACCCATTTACATATATAAAAATATTTAAATGATTAATGTACATATATAGACTTTATATATTATATATTTTTACAAACTGAAATTAATTATGATGATGATGAAAATAAATTCTGTGCAATTCAGCTATTATGTATATATTAAAGAAAATATTTTTATGGCCTACAGATATTCTTCGATCATTGTGTAATATGTATATACCAATTTAACGTGTAAGCATGTTTTAGTGTATATATCTATGACGAAGTGATCGTTGTATATAACATTTGAAATATAATTATTATTGATTCGATATATTTTGGTCTTATTAGTATAATGTTTTAATTAGTAAGTGTTTAAAATTATTAATTTAAACATTTTAAAGCGACTATCACAATATCTCTCCATGCCTTGGGTTGACTGGGAGAGAATGCCGAAAGGCATTAAGTCGATCGTTTGTAATCCTCCATTTTAAATAAGGTGAATACAAAAAAGAATAAATAAATAAAAAGTTGGATAAAATGAAGAAACGAACAAAAAGTTCACTGATGCTAAGTGCAATGTCTGCACATAACAAATGTTGTTTCCCCCAGAACATTTTTGAATTGTCATTCAGACGCCACGCTGTGCCCGTCACCCTTTAACATCAGTTGTCAGTGATAAGTATTAGGTCTACTGATAACATTGGTCACACTTACCATCAGGGGGACTCTGGCCTCGTTACCACCTTTTTCCATTGTAATATTATGTATATGTATAAAAAAATCCCGTCCGCCACAGTAACTTTTTGGCATGAACTCATTACATTTTTTTTGGTGAATTGTGACGATCGCAGTAATAGTGATCTTAGCAGAAACGTACGGTACGAATAGATGTCAACAGATATGTACGGTTGAATCGTACATTCTTAGATTTCTACCAGCTGGCGCCTCCAACATGTCGGGAACGCGAAAGAATTGATACACTTTTCTTTATTATTACCTACACTTTTTCTTTCTTAGTTACTTCATAAAGATATACACGTTTATGACTGACAAGACTGGAGAATAACTGATTATTTTTATTACTTTCTTCAACATACATTAAACAAATATTCGGTATTAAAGTTAAACTTTTATAAAACCTGAAAGAGCTTATCTGGCGCTAGATTAAACCTCTGTCTTGTCTGAACTTTGAGCATTATAACGATAGAGTTAGGACTTCAAAAGTATAACATACATCTGTTGAGGACAATCTCTCGTTACCTAGTTATGATTATGTTTAGAAGTGCGGGTTGTTATCCGCCGTAGTTGCGTTCTACAATTGATGTCATAGAGGAAGGCTGCAGGGAGGAAGAGAGAGAGCGTCTGATTTCCTGCCCGAAGCTGAAGAGTCGGTCGCTAGATAAAGAGTTAACAATACGGCATAACAAGGCATAACATTCTGACATAACGAGGTCAAGGCGGCGGCCACAGGAGGAATTCGGCACATGTTGTATATGGTCTGGAGGATGTTCGTACGGTGTTTGCTTACCTACAGGAATTGGATAAGGTGGAGAGCTCCAGCTCCATTCCAGTGATGGGAATCGGTCCGTTATGGGGAGTGAAACTATAACTATGATTGGAGAGCGTTATCAATCATTCTTGGAAAAGAATTTTTGTAATTTGGCACAGTTGCATCAATAACGACTCCAAACATTTTAGATAATAACGCACTCATTAATTAAAAGTAGTTCAGCAGTTGGATATAAATCACTCAGCTACCCTGTTTAAAATATAAAGTAAAGTTTCAGCCTATAAATGTTCCACTGCTGAGCACAGGCCTGCTCTCATTTCTGAGAGGGTTTTTGGAGCTAGAAAGAATCCGCCACGCTGCTCCAATGCGGGTTGGCGGACTGCACATGTCTTCGAAATATTTTTTATTTCTCAGACATGCAGGTTGCCTCACAATGTTTACTTCACCGCCGAGCACATAGTAAATCAGCATTTAAAATTGCAATTAACAATTTCTAGTGGTGCCGGCACCGGGAATCGAACCCAGGTCTCACGCGTGCTATGAAATTTAAAGCGAGCGCCTAGCCTTAGAGCGACCACGGCTCCCTAGTTACCCTTTTTCTTGGAAGTAAATTCCTGTGATTTCAAATTTTGTGGCTGTTACACTGTGCCACAAAATTTAAGGCTAATGCTAAGTTGGCAGGTAATAGATCAGCAGCAAAGGGATGTCAGATATTAAACAGATTAGCATTATTTCTAAATTAAATGAAAGCGGTACTTTTAATAATACAGGATCAATAACGCAGGAAGATATCCAATTTTTGATTTTCGAGTAAACAGCAAGTAAATGTTTTTTAAAAGTAGAAATTGTGTTGATGCTTCTTAGTTACGACCTTATATTAAGGAGGATTATAGTCATCAAATCGAATAAATAGATAACTAATACTGGAGGATAAGATCGAAGGTAGGATCAAAACTTACCTAGCCTTAGCTTCACATTGGAGTTACATTATTTAAGCCGGTATAAATGATAATATTAGATGAAAATGGCGACGACGTGGTCGCCACCCATCACTATTCCGTACGTCACGTCTCGTTTGACACGGGGGCGAAACGTGGGCAACGCGTGTGGCCTCTGCCTACCTCTTATATGGGAAAAAGCCGTGACTATGATTATATAGTAGATAGATATAATTTAGATGAAACTAATTAAATTATACATATATTTTCACAACAGTAGATTTTAGTTATCTACTTATTTAAGAATTTTTCATTTATAAGATTTGTTTTGTTTTTTATTTTTCGTAAGTGAACTTACGTAGTCAATTTTAATCGAAAAATATCACAAATATGACTATTATTACCGATCATAAATATTTACTTAATATAGTCTTCTTGTAAACCACATATGACAATGTACATACACGACACGTACCAAAATTATGACTCACAGTCCGTAAACTATTACACTTATACGAGTACGTTAGTGCCGATAAAACTATCGGGCCCAAGCAATTTTGAGACAATTCGATGAAAGAAAAACAAAAGGCCGGTTGTTTCAAACAATTGGTTAATGTAACACAGGTTCGTTAAAACTCAACGATTACGTACGAACTTTCACGCTTGTTAATTTGAAGCGTTGGTTCATTGTCCGTAAAACAGATGGGTAACATAATTTAGGTTTATTTTAGTATTCTATATGAAAAACATGGTTATTATTATATTAATCTATCAATTTATTTTTGATAACGACATCAGCAACATCACAATAAAAAAAAATATTACATAATAAAAATTACGAGCAAATAAATTTTGCATAGAGTCATGTCTCAGTCCCATTGGGGTAGGCAGATATTTCCACATGCTAAGGTCCTGACAAATATCTATCGCTTCTTCTACTTTCAAGAGCGCTTTCATACACGCTCGTCGGTCGCTTTTGTCGTTGTCTTACTTTAAAACGTCTTCGATCGGATTGGTAGACCCTTACCGGCTTGTCCATTCTTACTCGCCTTATAAATCTGTTTCGCCAATCTTCTTTCATCCATCCTCTCTACGTGACCAAACTATCTAAGCATCCTTTTTCTCTATCTTTGTCACTACATCTTCTACAACACCGCAACGTCCCTTTATCACACTGTTCCTCACTTTGTTCATGAAATTTGTCAATTTGCCAATTTGTCAATTTTAACCAACATAATAATATTAACCAATGCTCCAATAACTGTTTAACATCATCATTCATCTTTTTAATTGACTGCTGGACTTGGCAAATTTAGAGATAGTTGTTTCGTTTCCCAATAACACCACTACCACCCTGTCCCGCTCCAACACGGAATCTCGTCACTTACACTTAATATCTATGAATATAGCAAACGGTACCAATCTACAACTAATTATTAGCTTCTTTTTATGACAGAGTAAACGAATTTATAATTACTAATATTTTTCTTGTATTAGGTGATTTTAATATCACCCATGGTCATTGGTCTTATAATATGGATATACAAACAGGTAACGATAGTTCAACTTGTCTGACTGCTGACTTCATAAGTTTATCATTATTACTGCAACATGGTTCAGATTCTTAATAGTGGCAGTAAGATTTGTGACGTTTTTAAGAAACTCATTTATTGCGATTTGGTTTGCGCAATTCGCTTTTGTACTCGTATAAAAATAATTAATACTGTCGGCTCAAATTTGACGAAGTTCTGAGGTAACATTCTTAAAAAAATTACGCGTCGAATTGAACCTCCTTTTTAATTCGGTTGATAACTTCAATTTTTGTTATGCCGACCGTACTTCGATGAGTGAAGATAGCCGAGAGCCAGACCTATTTTTATTAAAGTATACAAATCCATAGATGATTCGCATTAAGTTTGTAGGAATTATTCTTTTTTTTATTGTATGAAGTGATGAAACGAGCAAAACGTTCACCTGATGGTAAGTGCAACGTCTGCCCATAACAAATGCTGTGTAACCCTGAACATTTCTGTGTGACACCTCACTGTGCCCATCACCCTGAGACATCAGTTCTTAAGTCTCATATGCTCTGTGATTACGCTAGCTCACAGTGCCCTTTAAACCGAAACACAGTAATGTTTCCAAACTACTGATTCACGGCAGAATAACTGGCTCTGGGGTGGTACCTACCTAGACGGATTCCTGCATACACTACTATTCTATTTGTAATAATTGTTTTGTTGTTATTTCATTATTTTATATGAATTACTTCCCATTTCATATATCATTAAACAGCTCGGTTAGCGTAGTGGTACAGTTCACAAACATTTTTATGACTTTGAGATGGTTGGTGTAAGTCATAAAAATATTTACAATAGTTACACTTACAATACAAAAGAAATCATAGTGTTAATTTGTATAAAATATTTAAATGAAAAGAATCTATTTTTTTTTCTCAGTAATTTGATAAATCGAAACACTCCATTCTGTACATTTTCTTATTTTGTTTCCAACAATGGTATGAAGGTTTCCATAAGTCAATTACTGTTTACTATTACTGTTTTTTTTCTTTTTTTTGACTATTATTCCAATGATATTAACGTTTTTTTATTGTTGAAAGCAAAATGCTACAGCGTTTCTTTTCATGTTCCCCGAGTGCTCTTGTAAACTCAAAGGTCGAGTAGTGAGCGAGTTCGTCACTACAGTACAGATTTAAAATTAACAAAAGGTCCATATACATACGTCATAACCAATCCTTGGTTTTTACAACAATATTAGGTTCGATATAATTGCGATGTACATATAATAAACTAACTTTAAGTACATGTATTTTAGAATTTAGGTACTTCTAGTGATAGAAGACGTGGGTTTAACACAGAGAAAAACGTCGAAGGTCACTCTACATGGGTGAACTAATTATATATTATAGTAACCTTGAAATGACCCAATGCTGACCTCCCTTCTGATGTCACCTCCCCTCCGTCACTCTTCTCATTTTTGAAAAGGCTTTACAGCTGTGAGGAGTCCGCCACGCTGCTCCAATGCGAGTTGGCGAACTTCAAATATCCTCGAAATATTTTTATTCCTCAGACATGCCTCAGGCAATCATTTTCTTCACCAAGAGCGTTGTAAATCAACACATAAAATTGCAGAACAGAAGACATAGAAACGGCGGCACCGGGGATCTAGCTGAAGTCACTCTCGTACTATGAACCTTAAGGCGAGCATCCGGCCTCTGCACTTACACTGCTCGTTACCCAAGCCGAACATTGGTGAAGTATTTGGTAAACATGTACTGACACACTGGATTGACAGTTAATAGTTTTAAAAATCGTATCAAACAGCATGACCGTATATTTTATTGTAGAAGAAAGTGACGAGACGAGCAAATCGTTCACCTGGTGGTAAGTACAATGTCGGCCCATAACAAATACTGTGTAGCACCACACTGCACTCGTCACCCTCCGACATGAGTTCTTAAATCACATGTACTTTTACACTAACTATCAGTGCCTTTCAAAACGAAGCACAGTAATGTTTCCAAACTACTGCTAAATAGTATAATAGTAATATAATAGTATACTAGCTGCGTAAAAAGGCCTCGGCTTGTTAGACCTCTTGTGCAGCTACCTGGTGTACAAGATTTTTTGCTTCGGTAGCAAAAATTCTAAAATCTACTATATGAAAACAGCCTATAAAAGCTACTTTCATATAGTAGATGTACTCTATTATAATACCACCCAGGGTAGGGAATTTCTTTAATAACTTTATTCTGTACAAGAGAATAATATTATTCATTTATATGTTAAATTGTAGGTGAGTTCTGATTTAATGCCAATGCTTAACTGATTTTGTTAGCTTCAGGTGCTATAGCGAACTTCACGAAGAGTATAATAATTGTAATCGCCTTTTCTGAAGCTAATTGCTTTAATCATAGACGATTAAAAAAAGATTTTAAGGTAATATTATATAAACACGTAACAAATTTAAAAAAGCACAGAAGAAAAAAGCCAAACAAACAAGTGGCAGTCAATTTTTAGTCCTGAGGTGCAGCGAGGATGTTGGAAAATTCTAACTTTTTCTTAATCGTTTCTAAATAGATACATGAGTCCCTAAACGTAGTAGTAAACAGCTTACGGTAACTTTTACATACTCTGTACAGCTTCAAGAGAATTAAAAAAGATTTGGAGCTGCTTAACAAATTTGACGCCATTTGCACATTGATCAATAATCAATATTTAGCAATGTATGCCTTATTTAAGACCAATAAAGCTCTTTAAGTTAATTTAGTCGTAAGTATCGAAATATATACTAAATAAATGACACATAACTTAGTTTCAAAAGTACGTTTTTTTTGTAATTGGAGAATGTGACTAAAAGAGGTAAACGTTCACCTTATAAGTGCAACGTCTACCCATAACAAATGCTGTGTCACCCAGAACATTTCTGTATGACACCACACAGCGCTCGTCACCCTGAGACATCAATTTCTAAGTCTCATATGATTAAGCTAGGTCTTTATACGTTATAAGATGCTTTGAATTAACATTACGCATATATTACGAGTATTTTGATCTCATTTTTCCATTTAACGTCGTTGTTTCGAAGGCGTGTGGAAATTTTCTCTAATATAATATGCACATTCACAGTAAAATCACCACCGCTCTTACAAATACTACAATAGTTAATAATTTACCCTAGAAATTTTAATAATTTAATTCCCTGCACAGCGACAGACAACATTTAAATTTTTATCGGTATTTATCATCCGTAACACTAAACCTAATTTGAGTATAGTAAGAATAATTCTTATAATTTTTGAAACTTTCATAAATTGTCGCACGTTTTTCATAATGTGAGAGAATTAAAATTGAGAATATGTTTCTGCTGACGAGTTTCTGTGAAAGTAATGAAGTTTACGCACACATCTGAACAAATTGAAGTATGTATTGTTGTAAGTCTGGATGCACTGGTGTCACCTTCATCCACAATTTATACGCTGCGTCATTTGTTACAAACCGTTAAGTGCATTAAAATGTTTTGTCTATGTGAAAAAGTAATCGTTGGATATATAAAAATGTTTAAACACCGACGTGCTGTTAAATGAGGTTGGGGTCAAAGTTGATAAACACGCAAACCTATGAAAAGTGATGGCGGCAAAGGTACACTTTTACTTATAATTATGGGTATTGATAACTCTGCTCTTAAAGGGCTCTGCCTTGTATTTCTAATTATATAGATTATTTAAAACCTTTCATCATCATCATGATTTCAGCCTATCACTAGTCCACTGCTGAACATAGGCCTCCCCCATAGATTGCCCCAAAAGTTGTAGCTCTCATTTTGGGGGGATTTTGCCATAGTTGCCACGCTTGGCAGACGGGTTGGCAACCGCAGTTTATTTATTCATATGTTCCAGGAGATGCTGCTGCCCATCTTCTGATTTATATTTTCCTTCTGTCGACTTTTACGACACGCACGGGAGGAGATGGGGTGGTAGATTCTCTTAAGCTTTTATAATAATTAATAGTTTCAATGTTTTATTTTAAACTAAAATCTAAAAAAAAAATGGTTTTCCTTGAGACTATTCTTTGAAAATTTATTTATAATGACTATGATAAAAAAGGATTTACAAAAAAAGAGGATCCCTACGGAGTTTCTTACGTATGTTTCTTCTCCGTTAGAGGAACCTCACAACGAAACGGCGGTAGATTGTAAATAAAAGACGTTTAACAAACGAAATTTATATTTCTTACGTCGAATTATAAAGGATTTTTCGAAGGACGATGGGAGTCCTTGCAAAAGGCGACAGTACTTTACAATAGGATAGCTTCTAACCCTGTGCTGCACAAAGCAGCTTTGGATTTAATGGAGAGACAAGCCAATATGCTTACTTAATCCCGTCCGATCCCACCGCATATCGGCCTATAAGCCTCCTCAAGGCCTTAGGCAAGATATACGAACGCCTACTTCTCGCCCGCTTAAGAGACTTCATGCACTCTCGAGGGATCCCCATCCACGAGCAGTTTGGATTCCGTGCCAAACACTCATGTACCCAGCAGGTGCACCGCATAACGGAGCACATTCAATCCCGCTTCATACGCGGGCTTCATACCGGAGCGCTCTTCTTCGACGTGGCGAAAGCGTTCGACAAGGTCTGGCACAACGGGCTCATATACAAGTTATATGGACTCGGTGTGCCAGATCGCCTCGTACTCATCATACGAGATTTCTTACGCAGTCGAACCTTCCGCTACCGCGTCGAGGGGGTGCGATCCGAATCACATCCCATCCTAGCCGGCGTACCACAAGGCTCAGTCCTAGGTCCCGTGCTCTACACCCTTTTCACGAACGACATACCGCACACCAGCGGCGTCGAACTCGCCCTCTTCGCAGATGATACCTGCCTATATGTGTCTGGACGTAATCCAGACACTATCTCTAAACGCCTCCAATCCGCAGCCCGAACCCTCGGGAACTGGTTTCGGAAATGGAGGATCGAGGTCAACCCAATCAAAAGTGCAGCCATGTACTTCTCGCGGCGCATAACGCAGCATCTCCCCACAATAGAGTTATTCGATCGTCCAATCCCCTGGGAAAAGACAGTCAAATACTTAGGCGTCCTATTAGACTCGAGACTCAGCTTCGGTCCACATATTAACCGAGTAAGGAACCGAGCGGCGTTCGTACTCGGTCGATTACATCCGTTACTAAATAAAAATAGCAAAATGTCCCTACGTAATAAAATTACACTTTACAAAGCCTGTATTCGGCCAATTATGACATACGCAAGCCCCGTATTTGCGCATGCCTCCCCGCGTCAAATTCACCGACTTCAGGTAATACAAAATCGATTCATGCGTAAAGCCACGGGAGCACCGTGGTTCGTGCGTAATGCTAACCTTCATATCGATTTAGGGCTTCCTACCATAGCCCAATATCTAAAGTTGGCCTCTCGCCGATACTTCGACTCTGCCGCCACGCACCCCAACCCACTGGTTGTCAGTGCCGCCACTTACAACCCCCTCGCGATACACCAAAACTCGACCCGCGGAAAAAGGAGACCGAGGCACGTCCTCGAGGACCCTGACGACGCGACCACTATTGCCCAAGCGCTCTACTCAACACTACACAAACACCCATTATCACCATCATACCGCCCCCGCCGTCGGCGTGGGCGTATCAGTCAAAGTTATTCGCGATACCGCCGCATCTCAGGCCGGTTTTCCCCTAGCAGTAGTGTCATAAACAGAAGCGTCGCTGGAGTTTCTTGCGCCATTTCTTCTCCAGCGGAAACGCATTCCGAATTGGTGGTAAACTTATCTAATAATAATCATGGTATTAATAATTATAGTAGTAGTAATATTGCCCTCCCGATTGCAGTAACTGACCGAGCCGAGACCGGCCCCCTTGGGCACCCTCGAGTCTGTTACTCTCGCGAACAGGATGACGGTCCAAGCCGAGGTCCCCTCTCGGGGGCCCTTGCGCCAGTCATCCATAAATAAAGGTTTCGGCTAAGCGCCCTCAGCGCTATGCCACCTTTCAATCCGGCGAAGCTGTAAAAGCCTTCGGGCTAACAGTGACCATCAGTCCTAAAAAAAAAAAAAAAAAAAAAAAAAAAAAAAAAAAAAAAAAAAAAAAAAAAAAAAAAAAAAAAAAGCTTACTTAATGACACTGAAGTGGTTACTACCAATCTGATTTGCCTCGAACACAGGCGTAGAGTCTTAGGGTAGTAGGGTAGTGTCAAAAGTTACGCCGACGAATTAAAAGACGCACGGCGAGATTAATAGCCCCCCCCCCCCCCCCTTTTCCGAAAAGCCTTAGCTATTGGCTAAAATGGTGCACCGTTTTCTACATACTTATTAAGATATTTTAAATTTTAATGATATATGCTTATAGATAAGCAAATGAATATAGTTGGATATTGAGAAATCACAGACAATCTTTTCTCAATAAAGATTTTATCTTAATGTAATGTAGTTATTCTTTAATTTTTTTTGGTCTGTGTCTGTTTATTTGTCGAAGCTTATCTCCAAAACGGCTGAATCAATTTAGACGGTTCATTGGCAGTTAGAGGATATTTAGAGACCTTATAAATTAGAAGAAAAAAATACTTGCTGAGTAAAATGTCTTTTTCATGTGCAGTACATTCTTGCTGTTTCTGTATTGCTATCGTCCTTTAGTAACCCCATGACAAAAAGCCTTTTAAGAGAGTAAGGAATAATGAATATCTAAGTCGATTACAGAGGCTGATTTTAAAATTGTTTCGCACTTTCATATTATTCTCGTGGTCATGGGATACCGTATAAGATTCACATGTTGTCATGTTGTCAGCTCAGCAGCACCATATTACAGGTAGTCAAGGTAAATAATGATTTATTTATCCGTCAACTTTCTTTTTCTTTCTATTACTAAATGGTTGGTGAGTGCTTTAACTATGCGGAGGATTTTTAACAGTGATATGCTGAGCATAGTTTTCCTTTGATTTTTGAGAGGGCTTTAGAACTGGAAAGAATCCGCCATGTTGCTCCAATGCGGTTCGCGGACTTCACATGTTCTCGGAATGAAGAGATTCTCTGCTAGGTGACAACTATTAAGGGAAGGCGTGGCACCACACTGTCGCAAATCCACCCGCCTAGGTGTATTCACGATAAAAGTGTATAAATCAACACACCTTGGACTGCTGCCCGTCACCGATCTGGGTATTTGCGGTTTATAATTTATGGCATAGTTTATTCAGCGAAGCTCTTGGATATCACGGGATTTATCAAGCATTTCCTTTAGACAATTTTATGACACTCCGAGAGGAAGTAGTGTGTAATAATGATCTTCTGGCCGATTTTCCGCAACGGCGATAACTACCGAATACTGCCCGAAAATGTAAGCTATATTATAGTGCCACAAATGTATGCGCAAAGTAAAGGAACTCACTCGCCTTAACCTACCCACGCCCGATGTACGTTATGCGAGGTAGGCTACAATTTTTTTTTGCACAACTGTTAGCTCCGGCTGTGATTCTATCGCAGGATCTGCTGTGCAGTAGTCAGGTAGTCTGACCACTAGGCCACGCAGTGCAGGAAGAACTTTTCACGAGTAATTGAAACAATATTTATTAAAACCGTTTACCACTGACTCACCACTATATCTTCGAAACTACAACATCTAATGAGTTGAAATGTTGCTTAACTACATATTCCTTACCATATTCCTTATCTCATCCAATGGATCTCGTTAAAGGCGAGTAAGGAATTAAATTGCACTGTGCACCCAACAGCGCATAATGGCGATGGGCTCACTACCTATCACACCAAATGCATTATATTGTTTTGGTGAAACGTGGATTGTGGCAGTCACCTGTTTTTGCAGTGAGTGCCCAGTCTCTGACTACCCCTTATGGGATACATTCGTGATCTTATGTATGTATGTATGTTATCTCAAGTTGGGAGGATTTGCTTTCCAGAGGATTGTAAATCGCAATACCAGACACTTCGCACCTTAGACCGCGCAGCCATCACCTGTTGGTTAATTAAGGTCTGGAACAATGGAGATCATAGGCCCAGGATCCCGCTAAATCTATGATTAAGTTGGTTATTCAACCATGAATCGCAGGCCATGAGATTATCCTCAGATTTCCCTTTGTCGACTTTTACGACACTATGATGCTGGCAACACACACAATATTAAATATAATTAAATAAATATCATAGCTATAATTGAACCCTTAATTTTTGAGTGCTAAAGTACAATGTCTTTCCATTACAAATACTGTGTCACCCAGAAAATTTCTGTGTGATGACACTGCGCGCTTCACAGTCAGTTTAAAGTCTCAGTCCAATAATTACACCAGCTGCCCTTCAGACAGAAACACGGTAATGTTTGCACACTACTGCTTAACGGCAAAATTACCGGCCCTGCGCTGGTACCTACCTAGATGGATTACTGCACAGGAACTCTATCACTAGTAAATTGTAAAATTATACTTAGTCCAGACAAGCATTCAAATCTTTTAAAACCTAAAAGGTTTAGATTTCATTAACATTTTAGCCCTAGAGAACAAAGTTGCCGGGTTGCTGAGTTTAATAGTAATGATAATAAAACGAACAAAAAATAGGAACTTGTTTATTTACATAAATTCAATTCAAATATTTACATCGAAACAGCTCAAACCCTATTTAAATCATATCCTTAACACGAAATGGCAACTTGAGCAAATCTTAAGTAGACGTTTTTTTTATGTAATGTTACATATAATTTTATGTCTATTTGTAGTTGTATCTTTATTACTACAAAACATAAAAAGCATTATTTAGAAATATTCTCGCCTATAAAAATATACTTATTTATCATTATCTGCGTCCAGTACGGAGCTATTCATTTTATATAGATTCTTCCGTTATTACTTACATTCCTTTATAATGCATGTAGCGAGATGATATGCAGATGAATACTTAATTAAGAAAAGAGGTACCTAATTCGTAAACGAGCTGATTTTTTAGCTGCCAGTTATTAATAATAACATTCTTGAATGTGTGAGGCTAATTTAGGAATATTGTTACTGTAAACTATAAAAAAATATTATTTCAAATTGTATTATCAATAAAAAGGAATGCTTTATTACATCTTTGGAATGAACAAAAACGAAAATGCTATCGCCGCTTTTAAAAGCAACTACCATTATTCAAATTTTGTGACGAAACATTTTAAAATATCACAATTATAGCCCTGCTTTTATTTTTCAATATAATTTTGTGTTCACACTCACTTCACTATTTTTGAAAAGCAAAACTCATAATACAAAAAAAAAAAACAATCGCTACAAACGCAAATCGTCGTCCTCTGATTCACTACTACTTGAATACTTGATCGCCTTATGAATTTCTTCTTCAATCTCCATGGCACTTTGATGCTTTTCATCTACGGCTAATTTGTTGTAAGCTACCTTTATGTTAGAATTATAATTGGCTTTATTATACACGCTACATTTTCTTATCAAATATGCTGTCAAAAGATACAACGCTACAAAACTTATAGCGGACAACACAATGGCGAAGACAACATTGATTTTGTAATGCCACTGGGCATTAGTTATCTCCGGTACCAATGTTACCGGATAACAGTAAGACTTGGACTCAACATCGGTTACATTGAAGAGTTGAGCGTCGTCTAAACACGACAGGCATTGACTGCTGTGAGGTCCCGAACAAGTAGCGCATGTGTAATGGCATGGTAGACAAATGAGAGGTGCTTTGTACTTCGAATTAGACAAAGGTTCCATATCCAGGGCCTCTGTAGCAACTGGTATAGAAGCGTTGGCGCCTTGACGTTTATTAACCCCCCTAAGTTGTTCAGAATAAGTAAGATTTCGCCTTCTTGAGCTTCTTTCTGTTAAAACCTCGCTGGCGTACGTACTGTCCGGGCAACGCTCATGGCACCGACCGTCGTATAAGTGAAAACCCTTCGCGCATTCTAGTGGGAGAGAGAACAAATACTTTTAATTGCAGTAATAAACAAGAGATAGTCCGACACCACCCAACACCGTATTCAGCGTCCATGCATGTTGCTATCTCTTGCCAGCAGTCTAAATGATTTAGAAGATGCGCTCCGGTGACACGTAGCCAGACGCAGTTTTTAAAGATTTAAGGTTTTGGAAAATTAAGGTATGGTAAGTAGAATCTCGTCACTGATCTCAAGTAACTTTGTTTCTGAGTTAAATACTACTGATGTTTTGTCATACAAACATAAATAGACATGCAATAAAAGGGTGCACAAAATTAAATGAAATCAGGAATTTAAACGATAGATCTAAAATCTAAAGTAAGCGTTAAGAAAAAGGGGGTGATATTAAAAGAGTGGGTGAGTAAGTAAAGAGTGAGTGATGCAAAAATATAGAATTATTAATGGTGTGCACAAAACGAAAGGATATCACACATTTGGCGATGAAGGGTTATATATTAAAAAAAAACAAAGTTTAGCGTTAATAAGCTGTAAAAGCGAAGCTTTCATGCAATAAACAAAACGACATAACATCATAGATTGACATCTGTTATTTCTTAACTATACAAAGTCCGACTTGTTTACAAAGCTAGTTACGACAGATATTTTACTTAATCTATAATAAACCGAGGCCGAAGCTGCGATCAGAGACAAGACTCAACATCCACTATCAATAAAATGATTATTTTTGTAGGAAATATTTTTATTACTTTCCTTTCACATCAAGTTCAATATATACAAATTATTCTTTAACATTTACAGTAATAAATACAATTCACTGATTAGCTGTTCAACGTCGATCTCGACAAACAATTTTACACTTACGTAAATAGTAAAACTGTTATAAAAATGAGCCTTATGAATCTTCTTACACATCGAGTTACAATTCAGAAACATTTCACAGCATGTCTCACTCGACGGTATTTCTAATTTTAAGAACCACACTCTATATCAATTCGCATACAGTAGAAATTAGTTTACCTACCAGTCAATGAGAAACCATTATCGTTCAGTCGTTTCGAACATGTTTGTGAGCAAATTTGTACAAGTCTCCAAATTTATTTATACCCATATATAATATACCTACTTAATTATATATACACATTAAACGTACTTTATTTTTAATGGATTGGCAATCACCGCTATGATCACAACCACAATATACAATAAAGTTTAATTTTTTCATTTTATACATAGATCCTTGGGCACGTAATTTGTCTGATCTGCAAAATCCAAGTGACAACTTACACTGCGATTTTTGAAAGTGGTCTTTATCGTTAAACATTATCGTTATTTTTATTTCAATCGTTTTGAAATATTCCATTGAAGTTTATAATTACAAAAATAGCTTTCGCCTCGTTTTGTCAAATTGTAACCAGGGCTTTAAATTTAATTCCGTTGGATAATGTTATATTCTTATTTAATTTTAAAATTATGTTTTTTCATTTTACTTTTTATTTGCTATTGAGGCAACAATTCCATATTAAATAACATGCAAAGAGAATCGAAGCTGTCACAGAGAAAATGCGGGGGTATATACATATGTATATACCCTATAACGATGAATTATGGACCACTATATAACTTATTTTCTTGTAACTTAAATTAACAGATATGTGTACCATTATGACTATACTTACAAGCATGTAGTGGCGAATTTTCTATAATTTTAAATGTATTATAAAATAAAAATAAAAAAATTCTTATAGTGATTATTAATTAAAGAGAAAATTAGTTACAGATAGATAGCAAAAAATCTTTAAAACACTCGATGTCTGAATACGATATACTATACTCGTATGTATTTAAAAAATGTTGTTACCATTATAGCAAATTTAATGAAAATATCGCCAAAACATCTTATAGAACCAATCTTACTAGAACTAAATAGTTATCTAATATATTTCCTTTAAGTATTTGCAATAAATTATTTATTTATGAAATCAAATAACAAATAAATGCTTACAATATCTGGTATGCGATAAAAGCTGATACAAATACGGGACTATTTGCTCATGATAAATAAAAACAGACATTATCGACATTACCACTAATGTAATAATGCTTTAAAACATTTAATTTTCTTACACGTAATTATACTGTTTGAAAAATAAATTTACTCATTTTCAACGGACAACAAAAATAGTAGGAGCATAACAATGAAGTAGAATTATTAACAGGTTTAAGTACTGAAAACATGATATTTAAACATAAGTTCAACTATAGTTCATAGAACCAAGCGTTACTATGCGGAAACCATTATAATATAGAAAAGAAAGTTAATTTGCTATCATCTGCAAGCATGCGGATCTTAGCAAATTAACTTTCTTTTGTTTATTTATTCATATACCTGGGAAATAGTAAACCCATTTATAATACAATTACGACACTCACATCAAACACTCAAATGATCACCCTCCATTCTATCGTTCCCGATTTAACGATGCAATTACTTCATTAAAATGGACGTCTTCGATTTTTAAACATTTTATTATTTATGTAATTGCACTTGTTATTTAGCTCGTCAATCTGTCAATTGATAGAATCAATACTAACTACGTATGGGATGTTGGAACATTGAGCTAATATATTTAAAAACTTCACAGTTTATAGCTACCAGTGTTTCAAATGAACACTAGGATTACCTTTACTAATAGTATAAAATTCTAGGATAGTGTCCCGACGTTGTGCAATTCTGTCATTGCGGCACAGAAATAACTTTCTAAAATTACGTAAATATATAAGTATCTATACTGAAGGTCCAGAATTTTCTTATTTATTTACTTATTATGCCGTGCAGTCGTTTATTATGCCGTTGAATTTCATAACACAGAATTAGATTCAAAATTAATTCCTTAACCTAACTTGTAGAAGTTTCTGGACCTTTCAATTATTATGCTTTCAGAACCTAACACTCATCATTACTACTAAATTCCACTATATTATGACTCCCTAGTAAATTGCGTCACTGTAAATTCCTGTGTACTTAAAATAACGATATAATAAATCAGTAACATTTAAAATAAATATAATTAGGGTACGTCTATGATCCGACAGCGGCCGTTGCTAAAAATATATTTGAGTATCAATAACACTGACAAATACCATTTGTTAGCGGGGTCAAATGTGACTAAAGAAATGAATTTTTAAAAATTAACGTAAATAAGCTGTGTAGGAATCACCATACCAGATGTATATACACTTTTCTCTGGTCAACATTCTAAGGCAGATTTTGTTAGTGCTAAAGATACGGAACATGTGAACACTTTTGATAAAATAAAACACTAATAGCTTGTACTTATTGATGAAAGCGCGCATCTCAGGAAATTGGGCTAAGATCACAATATGATTGGCACTAGCGCAAAGGCAGTCGGGCGTGTATGGCTTTCAAGCACGGCGCCCTAGGAGGCCTAGCGTTCGTTTCAGCCGATAGTTCTGTCAGTCCCAACTTAACCAAAGCGGATAGTGCACAATCACGTGCTGTAAGTCTACTCGGATGCCTGGTTTGCGACGCGGCATCTGCCAGAAGCATACCCTCGGCCGCCCACAGTAGCAGCAGGAGCAAGAGGCACAAACCTATGCAATGGTGTGGAGGTTGAGGCGCGCGTGTGCTGCATCCGGCCGCTTTTGCCGCACTACCTGCTGAACCTGACGTTCCTGATGAGCCCAGCAAACCCTCCTCGCGAATCTAAGAATGTGGTAAACATTGTATTAACGCAGGAATAGGTTTACATGTACTCTTTTACTTTGTATCGAATGTCTTGAATCTTTAGTCTTGAAATTAAATATATATCCCTTACATTTTTTTTGAGAATGCTAAGAATGCTAGTTGAATACTATTTTGAACGCGTGTTGTTAGAAACAGTTACAAAATCAAAGGATATAATACTTTATAAAAAGAGTTCATAATATAATCAGAGACGAGAAAGGAAGTTGAATTCATAACGTTTATCTACAGTTATTAATAAAGACAATAGCTGCTACAATTTTTTTTCAATTACTTATATACTGAGGAATGTAAAATACGAATGTTTGCCTAGAAGTGGCTACGTTCTGCCACTCAGTCACAACCCTTGAGTGTCGTAAAAACCCGTGGGTGTTTAAGATGCGAAATATCTATAACAGCGATTGCCAATCCTGATCATTATAGAAAATCCTCGCTTCTTAAGAAAGACTTATGCCCAGCAGTGAACTATATACAGGTTGGAGGCATACAATAATACGAGTATGTTTACAAAACATCTTGTGCTGTTTGTCATTTTTGTTTTAAAGAGCGTACAGTGTTATTCAAACACAACAAAACAATATTACCGAGTGATACATGTTTAACTTATACATTAGACAGAAGTGATTGTAAAAAACAATTTAATTAAATATAGTAATGACACTGTAATTTTAATATTAAAGAATAGATAAGTTGTTATTAGATACATTCGAAATTACAGTTATTGTATTTGATAAAAATTCGTACCGCCGCCATTAAGCTTCTTTCGGCTCTTACTCAGGACAATTGAAAAATCTATGTCGAATAAAAATTTAAAAATTAGAACCTTAATATCTGTTTAATTTTAAACATGCATGCACTCCGGATATGTTAATTATTCCCCCGGAAGTTATTCTATTGAAATAGATGGCTCAATTCAAAAAACTGTACAGAGAACAATATAACAAAACGTATTATAATAAAGCAACTTTCACAAATTATACAATGATGTCCCAAAAGTTATTATCGATATTCTAATTTATAACTACATTTTATTCAAATTTCGACTAACCTAACAGCTTGCGGCAATTATTAAATAACGGAATTCCTTGCCTTTATTTTGTCCTTTTTGCAAACCAGTCATAGAAAAGCGTAGTATTATAATTAAAATTGTTTACCCTTATCAAAATTAGTTTTGAATTTGTTTTCTTTCAACTAAGTATTACCTTTGATTCAGTACTGTAATTAAACCATGCAGAAAATATAACGTTCTGAGAATTCGACTAACACAAATAAATAAAATATGGCTCAGTTTAAACTATATTCGGTTTGTTATAAAGCCCAAATAAAATCAATGTCTTTAGTATTACTTACTTATTAAATACACCATATGTTATGATTTATTACATTTTTAATTGATTACATAATTCGTGGAATCAGGATAAAAGAACTAGGAAGTGTATACGTGTATATAATTTTGCTTACCGCATGCGAATCGTGCCATACTAAAGCGAGGTCGTCATCGATGACATTCTGTCTCACTTCCTCCGAGTCGGGCATGCTCGCGGCGTTCCAAGCACCCTTTCCGGTTTCCGATCCCGCTCCCGTTCCGACTACAACTCCCGCTCCTATTCCCGCACTGGTCCCCAGTGAGTTACTCTCAGGAGATGCATCATAATCTTGTGCCGGTGTCTCTGTCCCGTAGAAAATCAACTCCCATTGCGTTAAAGGCCCGGCTGCATAAAAAAGTATAATGTTAGATGAAACTTTATTGTATGATTAATAGAAATTGCTCTTTTTTTTCAGCAAGACTAGAGATGTACCAATTGATCGACAGCCTGAATACTCAGTCCACTTTTTCAAATTATTATTCCTAGAATATTATAATGTATTTCCTGTTATCATTGTATAACAACGAGTATAATAATGATTTCTAGAACTTTATTGAATGTTTAATAGGAATTTGAAAGACGATATAAATATTCAATATAAACTTAATCAGACTGAAAAATCAATAAGAAGTACTCTATTTTTTTTAATTAAGACTAGAGATGTACCAATTGATCGACAGCTCGAATACTCATTCCACTTTATCAAATTATTATTCCTAGAATAGAATATTTCTTTCCAGCGTTGTACAACAACAAGAATAGTAACGATTTCTTATATTTACTCGAATATTACACATTAAATAAAACTAATTTGAAAGATTTTACAGCGTTTAATTTTATTGTTTTATTAAAGACATTTTGAGCGTTATGCAGCACCCATGGCCACGGGGGACTGAGCTGTTTTATGTATTGATGTCGTAATTAGTACAGGGCACTAAAGTTTTGCGGCGGCATGCTTGGCTTTTGATTTAAAATTATTAATTATAGGATTCCAAGTTGGTGTTAGTACCCAGCCATATTGTCCATTTTCATTTTTAATAGGCTTGTGAAACATCCTAAGAAGGAATCAGTTTTATTTTGATAGGATTTGTAGTCTATCGAATCTGATATAGTAATAGTGGCCATAAGTGCTGCAATGCATTCGAAACGTCAGATATTAAATAGTAAAAATAAACGCAATCAAACTCGAAAAATTTGTTTTATTCAACAAGTATAATATTATACGTTTAATAGTTAATATATATGTTTTACATTTAAACCTAGGTGACGAATAAACGGTACATCCCTAAAAATGACAATAATTAATTAAGCATTTTGAGTTTTGAGCAGTTACATATGAAATAAATAACAAGATAAAATCAGTGCATCATTTCGAGACAAGTATTTTGTAAAAATGAGTAATTATTAATTAAAATATTAGAATATATGAAAATGTATTAATACTGAACTACATTAGCAGAGAAATGCAACATAGTGTTAAATAAATTTAATAATAACATAGTAATACCTATTTTAAGATTGAAATAACTATTAAAAAACATTAATGAAAACCCGTGGTAGGTCCAGTTGCCTGGCCCTTTTTTTGTATGAGATAGTGACGAGACGAACAAAACGTTTACTAAGCGTAACGTCTGCCCATAACTATATACTATATAACATAAATGCTGTGTCACCCAGAACATTTCTGTGTGGCACCACACTGCGCCCGTCACCCTGACGGGTCACATCAGTTCTTAAGTCTCATATGCCCAGTAATTACACTAGCTCTCAGTGCCCTTCCACCAAAACACAGCAATGTTTACACACTACTGCTTCGTGACAGAATAACTGACCCTGTGGTGGTTCCTACCTAGATGGATTTCTGCATAGGAATCCTACCGCCTGTAAAATTGTATGTGATCTACCAGAGCTTGATTCAAAATGCCAGGACTACTAAAATTGTAAGTCACATTTGATTGTAAGACGCAGTTTTTGCAGCTTGCGAAGTCAACATGTTAGCATAGTAGCAGCCTGACGAGCTCGGGACGAGATCTGTTTTGGAAGCCAAAACTCTTTCGAAAACGAGGACAGATCTGTGCTCAGTATTGGGACATTTCATAGGTTTTTTTAACTATAACTTTTATTTTAAACATACTCCATTGAAATAAATGTAGCTAACCTAATAGAATAAAATTAATGAAATAAATATTGTAGAAAGCCGTACAAAAATCAAAACGGTTCCTTTTGCATCCGACAAAAAAAACTTATACCAAGGTATATAAAACAAAAGAAAACTGTTAACATAGTTTGCGCACTATCGACATAGCGTTAAACTACTTCTAAAGTTTAAAGCGAATAACTGAAATAAAAAATCAGATCATACACAATTATTCTTTTGCTGAAATAAAATCGAAATAAAGTTTTGCAAAACACAACATGCACAGCGTGGCGGACATCCAAACAAAAATGACACACGTGCAGCCTCAGACTAGGCGGCGAAATAAGTCGACGCACACATTGCATGCAGTAGGTACCGTTGGCTTGCAGTGGAGCTGGGTATATGCGCTGGATTTTCGGATATTGCTCGAATAGATTAGACATCTTGCGCCCTCTGGCGTCCGCCAAGGGATCGGTAAGGTCGCCTTGCAAGTTGAGACTCAGGTTTGGTGCAGTCGAAGTAGTCGCGCGCGTTGTCGTACTCTCTACAGGAGATCGCGTTGCTGAATGACTCTGTTTCATCTTCTGAGAACTTCCCTTAGGGTTTTTGGAATTCTTATTCTTCTTCCTCTTTACCAACCCAACCGTGTAAGTAGGAACAATGCTGACGGATTTTCCTCTGTTACTCTTACGTCCAGCTTGTACCACAACGGGGCGCGTAGCGTTATTCTTATTGCGCGCTAAAATCGGACTGCGTAGTGGTATTGGGTCGTTTTTAGCGGCGGGGGAGCTTGTTCCATACAATGTCAAAGACCAGTCTTGCAAGGTCGCACGACCTACACGATATTGAAATATGTACCCTTTATAAAACATCGTGTATTTGGTAATCTAAGCAAAGCTAATCGTTGAATAATTACGATCTTATTGTCTATATATACCTGCAATTTTTTGACTTTTATAACTCTAAAATTGTCCAATTCCGCATCATATACTGTAAGTGTGTAAAGACTAATAATTAATTAAAAAATCAAAGGACGCCAATAATTGAGATTAGTGTTTAAAAAAAAGAATACGCAAATCGATAATATGTTAGTTTTCGTGGTTGGAACTATTTTTATCTAACGAGATTAAACAATCTAAAGATCTGTGTCACTCACGCCGTATCTAATGCAGAGCATCTCAGCTCTCTCTCTCTCTCTATCTATATATCTCTATCTTATATATGCAACCATCAGCTTTTGAATATGTTAATTATCAAATTATATCTTCATTCCATGACATTTATAATAAGATCAAATGAAGTGTCTGCTACGAGTATATTGCCGTATAGCAGCATAAGAGATGTCGTCACCTCATCATCCTTTTTTGTTAAATTTATGTTTGTAACACTTACGATGATACAATTTACACCAAGAGGGGAGGATTTACCATAACCACCACGCTTGGCTGGCGGATTGGCAGTCGTAAAAACTTCTCTGGGAACCGTGAGATTATCACGACATGTTTCAAAGTCGACTCAAACCACATCTACGAGATATGAGATGGCAGATTACGCCGCCATGATACGGTTATGATTATCGATTATCGTATAATAATTTTTACGTACCCATATATCGCCCCTCATTGGAAACCTCCAGCTGCCATACGCCGAGTGGAGATTCACCCCACATGTGCACCGACATGAAAGGCCACGAGTTAAAACCCGCGCGGGAGGAATCATGCGCCCTGTCGGAAAACGACGTCTAATTACGAATCTAATACTAGCCACATTTCCTCTGATAAATTCTCAATGCAACATGTGAAACAGTTTTGATTAATAGGTACTGTTTCTAGTATTTGTAATTTAACACAATATTGCTTTTTTAGAGCCGTAGTAGTTCAGGGGTCGGGTGCCCGCCTTAGTTTTCATGATACGAGAGCCATGGATTCTAACCCTGGTACCGTCACCACTTAACGATTTGACTGCAATTTTAAGCGATGATGTAACACGTGGTCGGCAATAATGGAAAACGTCGTGACGAAAGCTGCATGTCTTAGAATTAAAACATATTGTGACAATATGTTAAGTCGACCCCGGATAGCTCCAAAAACCTTTTAAAAATTAAGAGTAAACCTGCGCCTAGCAGTTGGATATTTATAGACTGTTAGTTTACTAATACTAGACTAGTCTTAGCATCTTAATTTTCGAGTTAAAGGTACATAAGTTGTCTTGTTTAAAGACCTAAGGGGCAACGAAAATTGACAGTCGGGGTATACGCTCGCCTTATTAGTTTTACTTCTGCTAAAACAAATAAGGTGGTTTTTCTTTCTCAGTAGTGAAAATCGGTTAGCAATCGCTTTGTAACTTATCAAATGCTTTTGTTATGTTGTAATATAACGGTGATTAAGGTTAGGAAGTGGAATAATTAAATGTAACTGAACCGGTAAATTTGCTTATTCGTTAGTTAACTCTTACTGTTATCGCAGTTTAATTATAATTCAGTAATATAAGTTATGTAACATCCAAACTGAAGTTCTTCTAAAAGACGGATTTTTTTGAGAACCGGTTTATAGAATAAAATTATATTCAATAAATATTAAGTACTAGGTGAGTCCTACGACCGTCCACGTAAATATAGGTTTTTTAAATATCCGGTTCCCTATTTGATCGCCCGGGATAAAAAGTATTCTATGTCCGCCACGAAGATTTAATCAATCTCTGTGCCAAATTTTGTCAAGATATGTTCAACTGTTGGGCCGTGAAAAGGTAACAAGCAGACAGAGGGACAGAAAGAGCTACTTTCGCATTTATAATATTAATATGGACACAGTATGGAAGTATGGATGTCTGGAGCCTCGACAAGTAAAAAATTTGTGGGATGTCACTGATCACAGGTCGTTCAGAACCGTGCTTCGAGGCAACCTATTGAGGAGGCCTATCTTCAGTAGTGGACATGTAGATAGGCTGTAATTAGAGTGAGAATCAAATATTACGTAAATAATCTGAATTAAATAATATAGTACATTTGTTTTATATTCGTATAATTAATGAAAATGAAAGAGTAAATTATTCTGTTAACAGTTTACTATAGTCTGACCACAAGGACTATGCCGTGACACAAGGGACGTGGTGCGGGGAGGGAAACTAGATAATGAGTTCACATCAGATCAAAATTCTTCGATAGCTCTTGCGATATTTGTTAACAATATTTCAATAATTGTAAAGAGCTTTGTATTATTTTAAGTAAGACGACATTATTAATTTATCAGACATTAAATTGGCACTTTAGCCCTTTGGCTTTGGCTACTTTGCCCCAGCAACTACTGCGCAGCTACCCAAATTGCAGCATTTTAGAGGTTTACTACTGCTTTACTAGGAGGTTAGACTACTGCACCCTTATTTCTATATGTGCTATAGTAATAAAGGTGCTATTATCTAAGACGTTTAGTTTGTAAGTGCGGACGTTGGAACATCACTTCACACAGCGAAATAAACTAAATATAACACTTTAATCTTATTATCGTTACGTAATACATCGGATTACATCCATACTAATATTGTAAATGTAAAAGTAACTCTCTCTGTCCCTCTGTTGGTTGTTACCGTTTCACATCTCAACCGTTAAACCAATTTTGACGAAATTTGTAACAGAGATAGCTTGCATCGGAGACGAACATATTTGTTAATTCTGGAAAATCAAATAGTCTCCACGGTATTTTTCTTCAGATGCAGATAATATTTTATAAATATAAACATACAGCCCCGCCTCTTTCCCATAGAAGGGGCAGGCAGAGGCCACACACGTAGCCTACGTCTAGACCCCGCAGGAAACGACACGTGGCGTGTGGCGGACCACGTCGCCGCCATTTTGGTAAAAGTCAAAAAAGTATTACTCCCCGTTGCGTTCCAACGAGCAGTACAGTGACAGCATTGCATATTCTGATATTATTCTGCATAAATAAAGGCTTTCCGCACAATACATTAGTCGCTTCTTACGACACCTCGGTAGCAAAGAGGTAGATGCTATTCTACTCTGCCTATCGGTTTATTAATTAATATTTTATCAACGCTTTCTATAATGTAATGTAGTAAAAAAATTAATAGTTCGTATCATACCTGGGCGCCAGCAGTGTGACTCTGGTGCCGGCTGGGGAGGTGAGAGCGATCCGTAGGTCGCCGCGTCTCGCCGCCGAAAGCGACACACGCGCTTGTACGTGTTCCAGGTAGTTCACGCCCGGGCATGCTCCCACGTCCAACTGTTTAACCATATTGATTAAACAAAATAATAATATTTAATTTTCTACAATACGTCATGTTTGTGGTGGCTTACAAACTGCCAGAAAAACTGTTACCGCAAGAATTATTTTCCATGTATATAAAATAAAATTTTTGGGCAACATGCATCTCGAAAGACCAAAATCTGTGAAATTCTTCTAGAATGTAACTTCGCTAGTGATGACAATGTTCTGCCCGATGATTTCTCAGCGACGTCTTCTATTTTGCAACAAAAATAATAATGGCAATAGTACGGCTACATATCTCGCAGAACTGACCACAGTCGTGGAAAAAAAGGTTCTCTAGTGGCAACATCGCACTGGCAAACGCAGTCTAGAACAAATTGCTATTGTTCAGAACGACTTAGTGTCAAATTTTGCAGAGTTGATGTATGCAGGTGGTACCAACGTTTAGCATGGACTTGCAATATGCTGTAATGATGATGATGACTAAATCAATTTTATTACATGAATAACTTTCTGTTAAAGTGATTACTGTAAACTATTTTTTAGTTCATCTAGTTTACAATAAGTTTTCAGTATTTACTATTGTCTGCTTACAACTTCATTACTATGGGAACAAAAAACATAAACTGTAGATTAAATGTAAATCCGAATAAGGCAATCAGTTGATTTTACAATCAATACGCGGCTGCACGTACTGATTGCTAAACTGACAAATCAAGCCAATTTTTCCCTTTGTCATCCCGTCCTTTATAAGCTTGCACCATACTGCAAAACATCATACCAAGTTTTTTTTTATATAAAATCTAAATTTTATTTAAATTCCAAAAGCAAGTTCGACTACATTCACTTTTTACCCCAGTAAAGAACTAAAAATAATAATGTAATTGTACATCATAAGGTCATTATTGTCTTTATGGCCTTCACTTGAAGTCAAACCCGTCTTATGGACGCCCAGTTACATTTTTTGTACCAATGTCATGCTTTATGAGAGCGATAAATTATTACAAACAATAAAACAATAAATTATAATTACAAAGGATAATAATAACAGAAACATAGCGATTACAACCACAGATCCTCATTGATATCACATTAAATTGTTGTTTTTATTTTTGACCTTTTAACGAAGGAATTCAAAAGCCAATTACTGAATCAAATACATTTTTATTATACGTTTAAATATGCGACCACTGGACGACCACTAGTGTTAATTAAGTCTGTATAGAGAAAAACAGCATCAACCCGTTCACTCATTTAGGAGTAAATGTTCGTAATATCCGTTCTTAGTCTACCTATGTCGGGGAAGGTCTTGCAGTTTCGAAGATATTGTGATGAATCAGTGGTAAATCGCTTATATAAACTCGTAGATTACATGTTTTTTTCAAGTACATACTCTCTACAGCATATCGCGATGGCACGTTTGTTCTGTTTTACACAAAAATGTCCAAAACATTCTCCATGTCTAATATACATTAGACATGGAGAGCTAATCTTGTATTTTTTATAATTCTGGATTAGAAGGAAAGCTTGTGCATATTTGACGCGAACGCAGTGTTTGGTGAATATAGTTCCGAGTGGTGAATGAATAATATTTTAATTCAACATTCAACCGGCTCGGGATTGTATTCTCCTGGGTACGGTCATCACCCAAAAATTAGCGTTGTGGTTCAAGTCGCAACAATATTCTGAGTGATGTCCTTCTTTGGCAAATCCCGCGACGTATAAAACTCGTTACGAAAACGCCATACCTTCAGCTTAGATATTAAGATTAGCAGTAAGGTTCAACTTTTTAAGGTTATTTTTATTTGTAGCATTATTTTTGCGTCAGCTGTTGACGACACGAGCTAAACGCTCACCAACAAATGCTGTGTCACCCAGAACATTACTGTGTGATATCACACTGCGCTCGTCACTCTGAGACATTAGTTCTTAAGTTTCGTATGCTCAGTGATTACGCTAGCTCTCAGTGTCCTTCAAACCGAAAACATTGCCCAAACACACAAACAAGCACCCTGAGACCATACAAACCTGTAAGGTGATGGAAGACCTTGGCGGCACGGCGCGTTGAGGTCTCGGAGCCGCCAGTTCACAACGCCGCTGCGGTGGAACAGATCGCCACGAGCGCGCTAATCGCACCATACCCGCCGCGTCCAACAGACCATAGCCGAACGAGTGAGAAACGTTGCGACCCACGCCGTTCACGCGCCAGTTGCCTTCGAGACTAAGGCGTTCAGGTCGAGCTGTCCGCACCACTGTATAAAATAATGACGAAACTTTATAGTAAGTCACTTTTTTATTTAGTGACTTACTGAGTTCATTCTCTAAAATTATTCTGAATTTTAAGTGCTGATTTACCACGTGCTCAGTGATGAAGGTAAACATCGAGAGGGAACCTACACGTCTGAGGAAAAAATAATTTCAAGGAACCGTGTATGTGAAGTCCACCAACCCGCTTTGGGGTAGCGTGGCGGACTATTCTCAGCTCCAAAAATCAAAAGATCAAAAATATTTTCAAGGAAAAATTCCCATGTGGTGGCACCGATATCAAAGCAATCTTATCTCATCTCGCAAGTATAGCAAAAGTCATCTAAGGGGAATTCAATTAAATATCGAGGCTAAATCTCAAGGATTTTAAATACCAAAACCGAATATAGCAAGCACGGTCGTCAGGAACGCGACCGATAATCTATTAACCAAGCTTACGAAAAATTCTTCAAATTTATTGTTCTATGCTCAGTAATATATTCGTATTGTCAATAGGCTGATAATGATGATAACAATGATGGTCCATGATGTGAGGTTATCATTGTTTATCAAAGAGATCATTAACAATGTCTTTATTGTTATCGGTGAACAAAATGAAATATTATGTGTGATAAAGAAAATCTATTTGCGTGAGAGTGTAAGTGACAACAAAAGAAAAAAGATCTTCGTTACAAGTAGATTTAAGAAATCAATACCAATGTGCTGCATATCACGCCAGGTGAGGTCCCGATTCGCCTGAAGTGCGAGCGCGCAGATACCGGCCGCAAGTGGAGCTGAAGCCGATGTACCTGTGTGTCCCGCCGTACACGAATGGTGAAGATCGGTTGTTATTACCTGTGTACGTTGTATAATAGTTAGATATTATGCGACGGTGTTCATTATTAACCCTATTCTGTATCTATTACTTAGCTACAAAAATATTACGATTTCAAAATTCAAAACGATAACATTTCAGAGGCGTTAGCTTTAAAGTCTTTCCCTTTATGATTTAATTCACACAGATTAGCTATATGTTTAATTGAAAGTTAGTCTAGTTTTTAAAATAATAGTTAAAATTGTTCGACAGTAAAGGCATACGGAGGATTATTCCGTGGATTCAAATTAAAATGTTATGTCCATTCAACATACATACATACAGTCACGCATTATTCTCATATAAGGGGAAGGCAGAAACCACACAATTAAGTACGAGTAAATCGGAAGATTCCATTACATTCATACAGGTCATCATCATCATCATCATCATTTCAGCCTACCATAGTCCACTGTTGAACATAGGCCTCCCCCATAGATTGCCACAAAACACGGTCCTGAGCCACCTGCATCCATCGACTTCCTGCAAAACCGTGTAGGTCGTCGCTCCATCTAGTGGGGGGTCGCCCTACACTGCGTTTGCCGGTACGAGGTTGCCACTCGAGAACCTTTCTTCCCCAACGGTTATCGGTTCTCCGAGCTATATGGCCGGCCCATTGCCACTTCAGCTTCATACAGGTCAAGCTAATAATAAAAGCTTGTTAAAAAGGAAAGAAAAGTTAGCCGATAGGTTTCCGGCTTAGTATCTGCCTTCTGTCTATAAAATCTGTATAATCTGTCATTATCTAACCATGCCATGTTTAATATCCTTTAAAAATATTTGAATTACATATACAATCATGAACACAACGATACGTGAGAACATTTCCTTTATGCAAACATTAAAAATACAGAGGCTTATGTACAAGGGATTACCTGTTTTTCGTTAATAGCACCACTGCTGTAGGTTGCTGCTAAGGTGGAACTGCACATTTCTGAGTACCATGGTACTTCTCCTCGCTCCGTAGCCGAGGAAATCGACAGCGTCCAGATAGAGTTTGTATAACCATCACAGTTGCAGTTATCGTGTTCCCGCCCACCATTACCAGATGCCCAAACAAATATAGAACCTTTACCATTCCGACCCTAGAATAACAACCATGCGGTTAAAACTCAAAATATTTTTATCAATTGCATTACACGGCACGATACTCGTCGCGTTATGAGAGCGTATTGAAACGGGTCCACCACGCGGGAACAGTGATAGTTGGCAAAAATCATATTCTTTTTCCGTTACATAAATCTGGAGGAAACTCATAAAGGAGATATACTCATTCTTTTCATTGCCTCAAAGTACTTGTTACTTCTGTACATAAAATTTGTTAGAATCTTTCATGTCTTTCTTTTGAATTTGTTGTTTGGTCTGTAATGAACGGAAGTAATTGAAAGATGGCGTCAACATTTAGTTCGGTTAGGAGAACATAGGTAACCATCATCGTCATCGTCATCACTATTATTATTATCATTATCATGAACATCGTTACAAAGTACTAAAGTAAGTTCTACAAAATTAGCTCCCACTTACTGGTAGACAGTGCCTATAGACACTAAGGCCGCCCTTTCTTACCTTTAACTTCTAATATAATTCTAATAAATAAATATTTTCTTTTGTTATTTAGTGTATAAAAAGCCTTTTTTTAATAATACTTCGAATGAAAATTAACAAGTAATAAAGTTTCTTGAAAACTGCCAGTCAGCTAAAGAGCAAAGACTAAATTTTTTAAAAGATATTTTTAAATCAAAGAGCAGTTGAAAATTTATGAGTGAATTTTTTATAAAAAAATAATAACAGGGCCAATTATTGACAACGATCACCGGTCCTTATCACTCAGCGTAAGTCACTTAAGCTAACACTTAAGCTTAAGCTGCTTCTTTATGCCGATATTGCTGAGAACATAGTCCTGTTAATTCTATGTCCTATTTATGTACTCCAGCTTCAACTTCAATATGATCCTATCATTTACTACCACATAAAGAAAATAAATTGCCCGCTAGGTTTTTTCTTTTTCTTACCAAGACAGAGGGAAGGAGAAAGTGATAAGATGAGCAAAACTGTGTCACCCAGAATGTTTCTGTATGATACCACACTGCGCCCGTCAACCGCAATTTATAAGCCTCATATGCCTATTAATTACACTAGCTCTCAGTACCCATCTTTTAGAAACATAGTAATGTTTGCTTACTAATTCATCACAGCAGAATAGCATTCCTTGCAGTAGTAACTACATTGACGGATTCGTGCATGGGAACCCTACCACCAGTGAACTAGTAACAGTAAAAAAACGTATATTGAATATAAAAATAATTCTATTCTTTATTTTACTTCTTCTTTTCTTTATTGGCCACGAGCAATTTTAAAGTCTCGGAGGGTGTTAACCAATACACCTACATTTACATTTTTAATTAATGTCGAATGAAAGTGATATAGTCACTTACATTCGTCCCATTATCGTTTTAGTGGTTGTAGGAACGCTATGCAGGAGTACATCTTAACACGTATAAGTAGCATACAACCATTTTATGTTCTGCTGTAATAGGCACAGTTAAGCTAGTGTTATTACTTGGCATATCAGAAATAACTGATACTGTACTACATACTACACTTTGTAATTTCTGGGTGACAGCACAACCGATAATAACAGGCCACATTTACCATCAGACGAACGACTAGCTCGACTCGTTACTAAATTCCACAAAAAAAGATAGAATGCCCTCATGACCTACCTTAGTAACACCTTCAATGAATGCCCTTGTAGCTAGCTCACCAGGTCCATCAACGGTTTTTCCATCGTCGTCTGGTCCCCAAGATGCACTGTAGATGTCCACATGCTGGGGATTGAGACTGAGCGATCTTGCTTCCACGGCATCAGTCACATCGCCATCCAACATGCGCACTCCTTCACAATAACCATACATGAACATGTTAAATAAGTAACTTAATAGCACAGAAGACATACTCTGAATGTAATGATTACTTTATCTTCATTATATTGTCCATTATTTTAAATAATATATCTTCTATCTTCTTCTTCTTCTAAATAAAATAAAATTCAATTGCTGCATGTATGAAATATCGTCACTTGAGAACGGCTCGAATGACTTTGATTAGTTTTTGTTGTATTCGTAATTGACAGGACGAGATTTGTATGAAAGAAAATATTAAATAATAAATAGTAAATTTAGACTGTATTTTTGTAATAAAATCTCAATAAAAAAAGTTACGATCAGTTTCGCCTGTTCTGGAGATAGAGACATGTTATAAAATAGCCATACTAAATATTTTTTTGCTAAGCGCACTACTCATTTTCTCCATTAGTAAATTGCACCCGTGCGAAGTCGGGCGGATCGCTAGTATAAAATAATTTTAATACTGCAAGTTTAGTAAACAAGGAATTAAATAATAAAAAAGAGAAATAACCAACGTTAGCAAGCTCAATTTAACAATGTAACACGCTACTGGAAAACTTTAAAAGAATAAACTAGCTGCCGTACCTGCTTTGTATTCCTAGAAAATGAGAAAAGATAAATAGCTAAATTTTCGATGTGGACTTGGATCCCTTCGCGAATATATGGTTAATATAATATTACTATAATATATTAATATAATATTATATAATATTAATATTAATATAATATTAAGATAAATAGCTAAATTTTCGATGTGGACTTGGATCCCTTCGCGAATATATGGTTAATATAATATTACAATGGTTTAAGTCAGTGGAAATATTGTCTCTTGCCTTGCCTACAAGTATGGGGATCTCTGTATCTGCACTACATGCAAACCTACCTTCGATCACATTGTTCGTGGTGTGTGTGATACGGGAATGTGAGGCCGCGTGAGATAATCATCATAATGTTACATCATAGTGTCATCATCATCATTACAGCCCATCCAAATATTCTTCCATAGATATCTCAGAAAGCACACTCTGGAGACTTACCAAAAATAATATAGTACGGATTCGTTGTAGAAGAGGTTGCGGGTACGATATTTGAACTTAAGAAACTTTCTTTACCAGCGCTTATCGGCTCCTCGAGCTATATGGTCAACCCATTCCCACTTCAACTTGCTGATCCTTAAGGCTATCCGATGTAGCCTTAGTTGCACGTGTGTATTGTTATTAAATTATTTCACAACCGCGTTACCTACTCGTCAGAGTACCTGACTTGTCCACATCAGGTCGTGGGTTCGAATCTCAGCCGGAGCCAAAATTAGGGCAAAAACACAAATTGTTGGGTTTCGGATCTGGATGTGTTGTGATTGTCCCCGTGTCTCCAACACTACATCCTAACCGGAGGATGACCGGTATCTTATCAAACGAGCGTTACAGCGTGCACATGAAGGTAAGGCCCAGTGAGTGCCTCTCAGTATTTGCGCGTACACTTGTGGTACTATAATATCTCCTGTGCAGTTGACAGCATTCGACAGAATTCGGAAATAGTCGCCATGGTCGTAAATCGGCCAAAATGTAATCATCATTATATTATTCCTACATTTAATTAAAAAAAGTGACAAAGATTGTAATTCATTCGTCAGCTTTATGTAGTTAAGCTGTCCTCTCCAGAGTAGGGGCCGCCCATGGCAGGCGGCGGCATCGGTGGGGTTGCGGAGGTTTGTCAAGCGTTCCCGTGGCCATTCCAACATGGGGCGAAGGCGTGGGGTTTTAGTCGGTGCAAGTCCGACATAACCCGTCTTTGCCCCCGCAAGAGTAGGTTTATGTTAGGCATTACCCCATTGGTAAATAAAATTACCTCCAACACTAGCCCCGAAGGCAACACCAACAGCGCAAAGCGAGTTATTTGCTGTGGCCGCCACCTCGCCGGCACAGCGCGTGCCGTGCCTGTTTGAATCGATCATATCGTAGCGTGGCTGTGGGTCTGAATCGTGCGAATTCACATCATACGATGCCATTGGATCCTGTGAACAAATAAAAAATATGGTAATTTATTTACGACCGATTTCGACCTTAAATGTTACATGAGTAAAATAACCGACAACAGATGTCTTACTACTGAGTGGCAAACTTTATCTATTTATCTTACCCAGGGCTCTGCTTTAATTTAAATACAAATTACAAAATACTTTTACTCATTTATTTTTAATACGAAATAAAAAATATTTTCAATTCGTGAATTATAAAATAATATAAAATAAAATATTTTTTTAAAATACAAAATACATTCAAAACCCATAATTGCAATAAATTGTCGTAAGTGCCCTTATCTAAGAACGACTTTTATTTGCACATTTGAAAGTATCATATTGCTTACCCTGCTTGCCCTATTATATCAAAAAACTTTAGAAGAGTACTTAAGTAACGTAATTTGACAAAACCGACAACTTTTTTTATGGAAAATTGTACAATATAGATGTACAACTGACGCTTAATGACGCTCAAGTTATTTATGTGAAAATATATTTTAATAACCATAAGTATTTAAAATAAAAATTACAAATTAAATTTTTTTGCACCTTGGTTTCGGAAAAAAGAACGGGTGCGAGGGTGCTGTGCGCGAGCGCGTACCTTCCTACAGCAGAGCGGATGTGAGGTATTACTGAAAGTTGACGTCACCAATGCTTTCAACACAGTAGACAGAGGAGCTCTGCTGCCAGGTATAAGAACATATTCCAACCGCCTACCATTACCTGAGGCAAAGTTACAGCAGTCTAACTAAGCTCATGTATAATCAACATGAATATCAGCAGTTGGCTGCCAGCAGGGTGACCCGCTTGGTCCAGCCATTTTCAATTTGGCAATCCACCCACATGTTACAAATTTACATTCTAAATTTAACGTTTGGTATCTGGATGACGGGACGCTTGGAGACGAAGCGACTACAGTTCTTAATGATTTGGATAGCCTTATTTCTAGTTTCGAGTCTATCGGTCTTAAACTTAACCTTCCAAAATATGAACTTCTTACCAACGATATACATATATTTTTATAAATTTCTCGAAAAAAATCAGCTAATTTCTAAATTGAACGCCCTGGACCCTCATTTAAAAATTGTAAACGGCGACTCACGTCGTCTTCTAGGTGCTCCTGCCTTGGTGGACTCCTTTCAAAATTTTGTTAATGATCTGATTTTGAGGTTTGAGGAGTCATCCAGACGTCTTAAAGAAATTAACGCACACATGGCTCATGCTCTTTTAAAATGCTGTCTTTTTGTACCAAATTTCACGTATGTGCTGCGTTGTTCTACCTTGTCTATGCATGTCGCTCTTTTAAAACGTCTCGATGATTAGGAAAACTGTTAACGAAATTCTAAATTGCTCTTTAAATGATAACTCCTGGATTCAGGCCACCCTTCCAATAAGACTTGGTAGCCTAGGCATTCGAAAGGTATCCAGTGTAGCGCTACCGGCGTTCTTGTCATCAGCTCATAATAAGTTAGACCTTGTTGGTAATATTATTAGTCCGAGGGTGGAAGAGGAGTCGGGTTACTGGTAGAATGCAATGCCTTCAGTACATATAAGGTAGGGTACTTTGATAGACAAAACTGCATTTTCTTTTGTAGTCAGTCTGACACTAGGAGTTTTACTCAACGAGCCACATCGCTGCCGTTGTGGTAGAGAGTTTGACCATCTGGGTCATCACGGCCTAGCGTAGCAGCGCAGCGTTGGTCGTATTCCTCGTCATGCTGCTATTGATGACGTCATTTGTTGGACTCTAACGCCTGCTGTGTTAGAGCCAAATGGTATATTACATGACGATGGCAATAGGCCTGACGGAATGATGCTCATTCTCTGGAAAAATAGGCGCACTTTGGTCAGGGATGCAACTGGTGATGACACGTTAGCGCCTTCGCATGTTTCGGGGACTGCTCGCAAGGCAGGCTCAGCTGCAGCGACGGCGGAATACACAAATATATAGCCTATATTATGTCCGTTGCGCACAGAAAGTACAATACTTTAGTCGCCTGTTACGATACCTCGGTAGGAGAGAACAGTTGCGGTGTCACTCAATTCAATTGCAAAGTTCTATAGACTGCACATATCTCATGAGTGTTAAATCGGTGCGGGTAGGTTAGACGAGTGAGTGCCTCTATACACTTTGGGCACTATAATATTTTCTGCGCAGTTGACAGCCGTCCGAAGTTTTCGAAAGTTCTCGCCGTGGTCTAAAAAACGAAAGACATCACAATCCAAACTAATATTTTAAATGCGAAAGTAACTCTCTCTGTCCCTCTCTCTATTTGTTACCTTTTCACGGTTCAACCGCTACACCGATCATGACGAAATTAATCACAGAGATAGCTTGCATCCTGGAGATGGAGATACGAGTAGGATACTTTTTATCTCGGAAAATCAAATAGTTTCCACAGGATATTAAAAAAACTTATATCAACGCGGACGAAGTCGCGGGCATCAGCTAGTGTAGAATAAAATGTCTCGAGTCTTGCCAGATATGCCAATAGGTGTCCGGCTGAGTAGAACAGCACCTACCTCTTTCCTAACGAGGTGTCGTCAGAGACGACTAAGGTATTGTATGGTAAGCCTTCATTCGTGCAGAACAACACCATAATATGCAATGCTGTCACAATACTGCATTAACGCAATGAAGTCAAGATTTTTTTTTAACTCTTACTTAAAAATGGCGGTGACTTCTCATTTCCCGCAAGGGCGAAATGTGGGCTACGAGCCTACCCCTAATATGGGTAAGAGGCGTGACTTGCTACTTGTTATGTGTGCATTAAATGTTATTAAAGAAACAACCTTTATTTAACAAAATACTAGCCACTAAGTAACCAATGTAACGCTGTAAATACCCACTAGGGCGCGTCTCTCTCAGAACACAAAGTCCGGCATTATAAAGTAGGCAGATTAACGGGTGTTTAACTTTGTCTATCATGTAAGTGTTTAGCTGGATTAATGTATGCGGGTACGTCTGTACATGTTTGCGCATACGTATATGTATTTACGTTTATACAAACAATATACAAATACTATGCATGACCCAAATATAAACACAATATACAATGTAGTCACGGAATTTACAGCTTGCTTTTTTGCCAAATAATGCCGCGCATAACGATGCTTCACTGCGTCATTCTCTCGGATAACACTACTCTTTTTTGATATCAATTGTTCACGTGATCGTACAGTATGTAAAAGTTAATTACTACAATACATTTTCGCAGTGTAACGTCGTTAATTACGTATCATTATTTATTACACCGCTTTACTCCATTAATGAAAATGACTGTGTTGCTCAGTCAGCTCAACAAACCCGCATGCTGAGTTGTGGAATTCGTATTTGCATCTCAGTTGAAGCCAAAATATATTTATTTAACAATTTTTAAGTAACCTTGATCCTTTTAAGTATTTATTTAAGCACGCTTCTCATAGGCATGGATACTTCAGTTCTCGAATTTCGTAGAATGAATCATTAGTGTATTTAGAATGAATAGGTTAACTTTAGAATATTTTTACCATCAGTAATATTGTCAGTCAAAATGGATATTACGTTAAATTGGCCATTTAATATTTAAACGCCTATTATAAGAATATAAAATCTTTAAACTTTTAAAACATCTTGAGCTCTTTCAAACAAATTCAAAAATTTATTCAGTTGCGTATTAGTTACTCATTAGTGAAATAATGCTTTTACAACAAAATACCAAAGTTGCACAAACATTATTAATTACATGTCAAAAGTACTTTATTTAGTTAAGGCGTACTAACTCGACGGTCGCCTTAAAATTTCATAGTACGAGAGTTCGAGCTCCAGCGCCGGCACCCGTAAAATTTGTTAATTTCAATTTTAAGTGCTGATTTACCACGTGCTCCTGCCTCTCCCGGACTCAAATTACACTTCCAAAAATGAAAGGAGGCTAGTCTAGCACTATCAAAACATTTTGAAATCGATTTTCAGTTTACGGGCTGTATGTTACATTTTTATTTTAGCTTTATTCTTTTTTATGTTACAAATACTAAATATAAATTAACAATAATATAATGATTTCTTATATTTACGCGAATATTGTAAATTACGTAAACTTAATTTACGAATTTTTTCGCGTTTAATATTTCACTATTTATAACCCGACATTTCAAGCGCTTTGCGGGGCCACAGTAGGACCGAGTTGTTTATGTCCTGATTGTCATAGTTAATCAGGGCTACCTTCAGCTTTTAATTATGACTTTTGATCCGATCCACACAAAATGTTCTACTTACTGTGTCTTGAAGTCCTGTAATGGTGTGCTTGGTTTTTGATTTAATTTTTTTAATTATAGGACTGGGGGTCCTTTGGCAATATCCAACCATCTTGTCTCTTTAGTTTTGTGAAATAAATGAATACATTTAATTATACATTCGAAGTTACCTGCCCCGGGGCGTTAACTAAAATTTATTAAATATCTTCTAATCTACCTCTATGAGAAATTTCATTACAATCTTCAGCGAAATTCAGCCGTTTGAACATGACTGAGTTACAAACATTTATAATATATTACTAAGGAGTAAGATATTACAAAAGAACAGCGAAGGGCAGAAAGAATTCACTTCATACCGAAGCCATCCTAGAATTTGCTCTACAATTCTCTTTTTGGATCCTTCAGGAGGCTTTTGACCTATCCGGAATTTTACATAATACTTTGAGATTCTTAGGCAGATGTACTGCCTAAGAAAATATTTTTGATTTTTATTTATTCCTGAATAAATAATGCTAGTAGATTTCTAATTATTCATTTTAAAAAATAGCGTTGACAAAATTAAACTTTTATCGCAACGAAAGTTATTTTATAGGCGACATAGCTCGGTGATCTGGATCCCGGCTACATGGCAAGTTAAACTGACAAATCCGAAAACCACCCAAAATTGTTAGTTTTAGACTATGAAAGTGCACCTGAACTCTTACTCCGATCTTATCGCATATGTTACATTTCGATTCTGATTTCTGGGACGTTAAGGGGAGTGAGTGCCTCTGTGTTTTTTCTAATTTTTTTTTTGCTAATTCTTGTTAGTGCTAACACTTACGGTACTAGGCCAGGGAGAGGTCATAATGTTTTGGTGTTTATTTTTTATAGAAAAAATGACGAGACGAGACCAATTGTTCACCTGACGGTAAGTTAAACATCTTCCATAACAAATGCTGTGTCACCCAGAATATTTCTATGTGGTGGCACAGGAGGACGGCCCCCTGAGACATCAGTTCATCATCATTACACTATCTCTCAATGCCCTTCAAACCGAAACACTGTAATGTTTGCAGAATACTACTTGACGGCAAAAAAAGGGCAATTGTGAAAAAATAAAGTGGAAATTCTTACCAAAATGGTGGCGACGTGGTTTGCCATCAGTTACGTAGCGCTTCCCGAGAGGGCGATAAGTGGGCTACTGATGTGGTCTCTGCCTATCCCAATGGGAAAGAGGCGTCAATGTATGTATAATAAAGGGCACTGCGGTAGTACCTACCTATCCGAAATAAGTAACTTGTGCATGAACATTGGCTCCGACTGGAAGTAAAACATGGAACATGGCTGCCAGATACGCTTGCAACATTAAATGATGATCAAAAAATAGTAAATACTCACGTAATTGGAAATTAAATCAGGGTGATCAGTCTCCAAACCGTCGTCCAAGATGGTGACTACGACGCCTCGGCCAGTGATGCCTTCCCGCCACGCCGGAATCACGTTCATATCCAAACCACCTCCTCGGTTCTGCATAAGAGAATATAACAAAAGTAAATGAGAATACACAGATGACTGATGCCGCGTGGTGGCGGCGTAAGAAAATGTGCCACTTCCTCTGATTATTTGGGTGTCATAAGAATGTATTGAGGGAAATGCCCAGAAAACCTTATGGCTTACGACACAGACGAGTAACGAGCAGCAGCATCTAACTGCTGGAATCCATCTGGTAGGTGTAGTACCAGATGGATTCCAGCAGTTATTCTGCCTCGAAACATTAGTGTGCAAACATTACTGTTTCCGTTTTCGGACACTGAGAGGTAGTGTAATCAGAGACATCAGTTCTTAAGTCTCATATGCCCATGTGACTTAAGAACTGATGTCTCTAGGTGTCGAGCGCAGTATGGCGTCTTTATTTATTTATTTATTCTTCATTGATTACACCTTAAGCTAAAGGCTACAATGGGCGGACTTAATGCCTTGTGGCATTCTCTACCAGTCAACCCTGGTTGACACACAGAAATGTTCTTGTTTATATTTGTTTGTATGCTGGGTACTACGAAATTTAAAGCGAGCGCCTTGCCCCTGAGCTGCAAACATGTGGACTATAATATGTGTGTAATATGGTAAGAACGTTTACTTAGAAATAGCAGGAGAATGAAACTGTCGATAGCCATACCACAAGATAACGCCTTCACTAAAAGCCGTACCGGAATTCGACGAAAGTTTTGTAGCTTTTTGACAAAACAGTTTAACGTTTCCGTTGCCGCAACTTTTTAATTAATTTCTGCCTTCCCGTTTAAACATACTTTTTATTGATAAGCTTCTGTTAACTCTAAGCGTTTCATTAAAAATAATTTTCGGTTTTTAAGGTTTGCTACTGTATTTTAAACCAGTTAACCCTCTAAAATACAGTACGTATTTTAGAAGGTTAACTGGTTTTTATAAAAGTGGGCATTCAATCATAGTTCTTACTAATTTTAAATCTAACAAATATTATTAATGTCAAATTTTTTTACAGAAGAAAGCGACGAAACGTGCAAAACGTTCACCTGATGGTAAATGCAACGTCTGCCCATAACAAATGCTGTGTAACCCAGAATATTTCTATGTGAAACCACACTACGCTCGTCACCCTGAGACATCAGTTCTTAAGTCTCATATGCTCAGTGATTACTCTAGCTCTCAGTGCCCTTCAAACCGTAACATAGTTACGAATAACTGGCTCTAGGGTGGTAACTACATAGATGGATGCATGTATTGGAATCCTTCTACTAGTATGTTTTATATTACCGAATGTGATAAAGTAATACAATAACACGTCAGTAAATTTGATAAGTAGATACGTAGTGGAGACTCACTGCTGACACTGTAGCATGTAAAGGCTCGATCAGAGAAATACACCATTCTTAGAGAATCCTCGCTTAAAGAAAGTACAGCCACTTCACGTATAGTTTCAAAATTAAAAATACAGATTACTTGTAGGTATTGTGCTGCTATGTGCAACAATTAAGGCTTGCATAACATAACATAGTTATTATGTATACAGTATTGTGTTGTCTCTAGACACAATCCATAGTGAACTTACGACAGTATTCGGTAATTGTTGCCGTGGTCGATAATCGGCCCCCTGGCCCATTGGCTGCCGACGCTCTAGTGGCAAATCTTACCACAACGAAATATGTATACTTACTAAATACCACATGTGAGGCCATTTGGGGTCATTAAGCAGGAACTTGGAGTCGATGGAACGTGGCCGTCCTTTGACTCGCGAATACTGTAGGTCTCGTTTAGAAGCTGCCTCGCGCTTCGCTGCTGATGGTGATGCAGGCGCATCCGATGAATTCGTTTCAGCTAAATAACAAAAAAATAAGTTGCATAATAAAACCCTTTTGAAGACCACCACCATCATCGTCATTTCAGCCTGTCACTAGTCCACTGCTGAACATAGGCGTCCCCCATAGATTGCCACAAAACACGTAAATTAGTATCTCCCTTTTTGGGCGGATTTTGCCATAGTTGCTACGCTTGGCAGACGGGTTAGCAACTGCAGTTTATATAATCATGTGTTCCAGGAAGATGCTGCTGCCCATTTTCTGGTTTTCGTTTTTCCTCTATCGACTTTTACGACACACGGGACGAGATGGGGTGGTAGATTCTCTTATTCCGCTACTACGCGGCAAGACCATTACATTGATTAAATTTAGTCAAACTGTTCTAAGAAATGGGGATTTAAGAGAATTCCAAACTCGAATCAACGAGTTTATTAGCAGCAAAAGGAAAACACAAACTCATAGTTTACAAGCCTTTTACTTATACACAAACAGAAGCTTGATTATTTGAGTAGCATTATTCAATTTGAACAGGGCTAATTAACGGATGTTTAAATTTATTAAACAACAGAACAAACCGAAGACGAGGCTTTTATATTGACTAGCTACAACGTACTCGTGTAATAAATGCACCTAGGCTACAGAGTGAAAATACAACAATGATTTAAAAGACTATCATCTTCTCACTATCAAGTTAAAAGATTGAAAGTTTACCAAAAAGTGTATAATATGACAGCAGTTTAAAATATTTTTTTTTAAATACACTCGGCGTCAAAAAAATCGCACATCCGAAAAAAATAATTTAAATACTATTTTAACACAACAGGCCAATGGCAATGTTGTGGTTTGAGGGTATCATTCGAAAGGTAATTTCATTAGCTTTCAGGAATTTTAATTGAATTTTACTTTTATAACGAGACGAAAGAGAAATTAAAGAAAAAGACAGGGTATGTACAAATTTGCAAATTAATAATTTAAAAAAAAAACTTAATAAATACAAAAAAAGTTTTTAAAACCTAGTGTTACCCCCCCCCCCCCCCCCTTGCCTTGATAACGGCTTCCATGCGATCTTTCATGGACCTTACAAGGATCGCAACAGCCTCTTGGGGTATTTGTTCCCACTCTTCAAGTACCGCATCTTGGAGCTCTTGAAGAGTGGCTGGAGCTGGATCTCGAGCTCGAACGCGCCGTTTTAGGTCATCACAGAGATGTTCTATTGGGTTAAGGTCTGGTTTTCGTGCTGGCCAATGCATAACAGGGATATCGACCTCCTGTAAATAATCCCGTACAATAGCCGCGGTGTGGCAACGAGCATTATCATGCATTAACATGAATCCATCACCGACATAACCAGCATACGGGACCACATGTTCCTCCAGGATTTCAGTAATGCACCGACCAGCATTTAATGACCCTTGCCCACGGCCACCCCGAGTCCGGGAAACGCACACAAGTTCCGTTTTCCCGTCGACGGAAATGCCGCCCCAAAACGTACACGAGCCACCCCCGTATTCGACGGATTCTTCGAAGCAGAGTTGTGTGAACCTGTCCCCCTGTCTTCTGTAGACCCTTCTACGACTGTCATTGCAGAAGAGACAGAGCCTCGTCTCATCAGAGAAGAGTACGGTCCGCCACTGTTCTAGAGTCCACTCGCAATGATTGCGAGCAAACTCTAGGCGATCTCTGCGATGCTGTGCAGTAAGTTTTGGACCTTTAGCAGGTCTATGGGCTGTTAAACTCTTTTCGTGTAACCTTCTTCTTATCGTAGAAACACTCACAGATGTTCTCCGAGTTGATCGAAGCTGTTGTTGCAACTCAAAAGCATTTGTAAAACGGTTTCGTAAAGATGTCGTAACGATGAAACGGTCATCTCTTTCTGATGTGCACCGTTTTCTTCCAGATCCCGGTTTTCTAACATAACCACCAGTCTACTGAAAACGTTGGAACACCCGTCGAACTGAAAAACGGGACAGGTTCAACTGTCGAGCAACGTCACACTGCCGCATCCCCGACTGCAATAGGGCAATCACTTGAGCGGCTTCTTCAGAGCTGGTGTCCATCTTTACTTGTTCTTACTTGGGTTACTTGTTCACGTGTGTTCACTGCAAAGTCTAAATTACGACTGGCCCATATTTCATCCAGATCGACCCTTTTATACCCTTTTTAGGTGGTGTAACTAGCGTCCTTACTAACGAGCATTTGACAGTGTTTATTTTTGACGCTCTATAATGATAAATGTTGTAATGATTTCATGATTTTTTTATTAATAATGTAAAGCTATTCAAATACCCATTTCAAACATACCAATATTTATATAAATATAATTCGTCTCTAGCCATTACAGCCATTTTTCGCGCAAACTCAGAGAGGTGCGATTTTTGTGACGCTGAGTGTATTTATGTATTCTTTTTTTGTTTAACGCCATAAACACAGAGTAACATTGGGCGGGATTGATGCCTTATGTCATTCTCTGCCAGTCAACCTTGGCTGATAGTGAAAAAAATACGTGGCAGGTGTGAACTATAGTACAAAAAAAGATACATTACTAAATTTTATGTTATTTCATTAATACGTATCACGTCATTGAATAATAAACGTTGGTAATATTTGGTTCGCTAATTAAATTACAAGAATGGTCTACGGTGTACTATTTCGTGGATTTCGTAAAAGCAGTATAAGGAAAACGTCAAAAAATAACCCTTGGTCTCTAACACATCTTAACTTTAATGGTGGCTGGATTCCTAAGCAGGAATCCGTGTGGGTAGGTACCACCCCACGCCAGTTAGTCAGCCGTGAAGCAGTAGTGTGCAAACTTTAATGGGTTAACACATATCTAAACTCACGACTTAGCAGACAGAGTTTAGCCAGATCACCTGGCTCACGAGATCAATAGTCCTTAGTTTGTATTATAAACCTAAATAATATACAATACAGTGCCGTGTCGTGGCGGCTTAAGAGAATCTACCACCCCATCTTCATGCCTGTGTGTCCTTAAAGTCGACAGAGGGAAAATGAAAACCAGCATGAAAACCAGATGTGCAGTACAATCTTCCTGGAATATCTGAATAAATAAACTGCAGTTGGCCGCCTGCCAACCCTGGCAACTATGGCAAAGTTCCCCAAAATACAAGGGAGGTACAAACTTTTGTAGCAGGGAGAGGCCTATGTTCAGCAGTAGACTAGTGATAGACAGAAATGATGATAATGATGACTATGACAATTTAATGATATTTAAAATTTTACCCGTGGTGGTGTAATGGTGTACATCCAGAAAGTCTCTTTTTTTTCTCGACAGTGCGCGTTGTTGCTTTGCCCAGTGGACCCTCGAGTCATTTTCTAACCGGCCGTGATTTTCTGATGCCGGCTTTACAGACCGCCGTGCCACCGAGTTATGGTAGAAGTGAAAGTGATTGTCAAATATCTGTAACAAAAATCAATACGTGATGTTAATAAAAAAATAAAATCAATTAATTTGGTCAAATATTTGACTGTTGTGAGTTGATCAATAGAAGCGACACAGTCAATTCGTTTTTAAATGTATTACACAACATTAACCAACACTCCATCATATCCCGTGGGTATCGTAAAATGGTGGATTCACCACCACAATGCCAGTTTTTTCTGCCGTCAAGCTGTAATGAGCAAACATTACTGTCGCGGTTTGGAAGGCACTGACAGCTGGTGTTATTACTAGGCATATGACACTTAAAAACTGATGTTTCAGGATGACGAGCGTAATGTGGTGCACCACAGAAATGTTCTGGGTGACACAGCGTTTGTTGCAGGCGGACGTTGCACTTACCATCAGGTGAAAGATAAACGTCGTGGGTCCAACAGACGCCGGAATTACCATTCTTTGCGTTCCGGATCAAAATTTTACAGTTCGGAGAAGAGCAGCTTTTAAGTGCAAGAAGTCAGGTTCTGCAATAGTGTAAGTTCTCCCTCTGTCACTCTGTCTGTTTGTTACCTTTTTACAAATAACACAAAGGTAACTTACATCCTGGAGACAACCATAAGGTGCTTTTTGTCCCGGAAAATTAAATAGTTCCCACGGGATATTAAAAAACTTACATCTACACGGACGAAGTTACAGGCATAAGTTAGTATCTTATAAATAATAAATACTAGCTAACCCGTTCTAAAATTTCGCTCAGTCATCACTACCTACCATAGCATCTACCTTTTTTAAAGAATGTTAACAACTCCAACCGACATCTATCGTGTATGTTCGTTGAACAATAGATGGCGGTTTCTACAATTAAATTAATTAATACAATATTTTCAATATTTTTGTAAAGAAACATGTTTTAAGACATTTACTAATTTTTCGTCATTAGAGAAAAAATAATCTTCAAAATGGCGCATGAAACATTCATTTGGTATTAAAGGATATTTCATGCCGACAAAAAAACACGTTTGAGAAATAATATGTGTAGATTTCGAAATCCATTAAAAATAAACAAAATTTAAAACCCTATTAAAAATGGGAGGGGCATTGTGTACAGTGTAAATGCTCCCCACTTATAGATGAATTATTATATATCCGTTCCTTTAACGATCACTTTTTTCTATCTCCACTGCTGAACGTAGGCGTCTCCTATTTTAGGAGGCATTTCGCAAGTAGAATGGCGGTCACAATATCAGATGCATCGCACCTTGTCCGCTGTCCGTCACTAATCTGTGTATTTTAGGTATGACCTACTTTAGTGATTCCGCAATTCGACGACTGTGTAGCCTAATGGTCAGTGTATCTGACTTCTACGCTGTGGATCCTGGGTTCGAATCTCAAACTGTTTTAGGACCTGGTTGTGTTGCGAATGTCCCCGTGTCTCTGACAATTCATCCTGAGCTACCTCCGATCTTATCGCCTTACATCGGGTGCAGGTAGGTGAGGACTCTAGAGGCCTCCTAGGCCGCTGTTTCATCGTATACTTGTGGTACTATAATATCTCCTGCGCAGGTGATGCCTTCCGACAGTATTTAGTATATTATAGTGTTGACAGACTATAACAAATATCAGTGTCGCTGTGTCCGAAAATCGGTCATGGGGACATCAAAAGACGATAAAAGAGTTCATGCGGAGTGATAACGTCATCATAATATCGGAATTCTTTAATCGACTTTTACGATACCCATAGGACGTGATTGGTAGAGATATTCTACAACACGGTAAATCAACCGTATATAATTATTTGAATAGCATTGGCTGTAATCTTTATTGCAAGCTTTAATCTTTGAATAAAACAAAATGTCTTAGTAGTAAACAACTGTTGTGCTGGAAGTTTTTTCTTTCGGAAAAACATAGTGGTTCTGTCGTGTAATTTGGAATTTGCAGCAGAATTTTATTCATTATAGAAAATTGATATCAAAACGAAAAAAATATTTGGGGTAAGTATTTATAAAGCAATGATTTTATAAAAATTGGCAGATAGGCGACAGGTAACCGGCAGAGTAGAATAGCACCTACTTCTTTCCTACCGAATGTCGTAAGAAGGGACTATGATGATCTACGGATAGCCTTTATTCGTGCCGAAATAGTACCACAATCAGCAACGCTCTCACCATATTGATCGTGGAAACGCAACGCGATTTTTGACTCATACCAAAATGCCTCACGTACTCGTAGTTTACCACCCACCACGTTATGTTTCCCGCTGGGGCGAAAAGTGGTCTACAGGTGTGGTCTATGCCTATCCCTTATAAATATAAAGACCACACCCTTATATCGTAACTGTGAAGTCACTGGGGTCGTCCTACACAGCAAACGCAATGTAGGGCGATCCCCCACTGGATGGAGCAACGGCCTGCGCGTTTTGCGGGAAGTCGATGGATGCAGGTGGCTCGGGACCATATTTTGTGGTAATCCATGGGGAGGCTTACGTTCAACAGTGGACTTGGATGATGAATATGCCAAACTTAAAACACTCATGGCAAAAACACGGCAAATCCACCAACTTATGACAGATCTTTGTTCAGCAATTATAAGTTTTTTTTTAAATTTCAGTTTGATATCTATAGACTGATATATTTTTATTACCTGATTGTTTGCCCTCGTTAATCATCTGGCGTCATTTTTATTTCATAGCCTACGTTATTTTTTTAAGGAACGCGAAAAATATTACGTATCTAACTTTAAGTTTAAAATTACATTGTATGTTACCAGAAAAACTAAATGTAGAAAAACTCCTTTCTTTTCCATTTATTTTTAGATTAAGATTACCAAAAAAATAAGAAGAGCAGGCTAAAATACACTTTGCACTTAAACTATATTTGATAACGAAACTAAATTAGGTACGACTTCCTTACTTCCGCTATAAAATCGGTCATAGACAAGTTAAACATTTTATATAAAAATGCCTATTACAAGAAACAAAAAAATTAATATCCCGATATTGCGACAAAATCATCCGCAGCATCTTAATCGATGATTCAAATATTCTAACAGCCTTGACATAAAAGCCCGTTTGCCACACGCCTCCATTCCAACACTGGCTTCATTCCAAGCGTCTATCGATCCATTCCAGATCCCCATGTAATTCCAACTGCAATGAATATCTATTAAGTAATTACGTTTCGAATCAGTGAGATATTATCAGACCCAATAATTACATAATATCCAATCGTTAATCTAATGTATGATAACAAAAAAGTCTAATTCATACTTGCGATTATTGTAACTGGATCATTAAGTATAAATAAGAATTACGCTCGTACACGTTTCACAAATTACTTATACACCGATTGTAATTTATACAATTTCATTTTATAAAAATAGTATTGATACAGAGCCGTCGTAGCTCAGGGGCCAGGCGCTCGACTTAAATTTCATAGTACTCGAGTTACCTAGGTTCAATCCCCGGTGACAGCACATCTAAAATTATTATTTTTTAATGAATGTCTGAGAAATAAAATTATTTCGGAAACATTTGAAGACCGCCAACCCGCAATGGAGCAACTGGCTCTAAAACTCTTTCAGGAATTGGAGGAGGCTTGCGGTCAGTAGTGGACATTTATAGGCTGTAACTTTACTTTTCTTAGAGACGTTACCAGCTAGTCGTTCACTTGATGGTAAGTGCAACACCTGCATATAACAGATGTGTCACGACCGCTTGGTCGCGTTTAAAGGCCTTGTGTAGCACCACACTGCCATCGATACCATGACACATTGTTTCAAATAAGTTTAATACTCCCTGTTATTACACTAGCTTCCTAATCTTTAGGGCTATATCGGTTACTCTAGTACTGCTGCGGATATCATAGTTATGGTGTTTATCTCGCAGAGAAACTCAAAGCATAGTCCTTTCTATAGCTCGCTGAGCGATTAGAGATCAGCTGAATGAATAGCAAGCTAAAGTGGCAATGGGCCGGCCATATAGCTCGTTAAACCGGTAACCGTTGGGGAAGATTAAATTTATATTATTACAATTAGGGAATAACTTATTACATTTGACTATTCCTGATGATGCAGTGAAAAGAAACCGGCTAATTCAATAAAAAAAATTATGTGAAACTAGTTGTTGTCAGTGTCATTTTTATATTAAAACAGAAATAAAAAAAAAACACATTTTCAAGTTGATACTAAAAGTGGTGAATGTGTTTTACTGGTGGTGAGATGAAGAACAGATGTCTCAAGGTGACGAGCGCAGTTTGGTGCCACAAATAAATATTCTGGCTGCTGTGACACAGCATTTGTTATTGGCAGACATTTACCATCAGGTGGACGATTTGCTCATCTCTTCACTTTCTCCCATAAAAGTCCATTGAAGAAACTTAGTGATACGACCGGAGGTTGGCTCATATAAGAGTCGGAGACACGAGCACATTACATGTATTATACCACAACCGAAAACCTTTTGACAAATTTTCGATCATCCACTTTAGAAATCGAACAAAGGACTACGTTAATCGCTGCCGTTACAACTACAATTAAAATCTACAACTAAAATAAATCTGACGAGAAAACCTTGAAATTAACATTTAAATAAAATGATTACTTAATTGCTTCATCGACCAGACTTCTTAACCGGATGTTATAGGTTTTCGAGTATGTATAATTATAGTGAGTTACATCTCTTTTAGGATCTATAAACTATTGCTTGAATACTCAACGCACTGCTGTTAAAATAATACATCATTTACGATACTCGCAAATAATAAGTTATCATAATAACTTTCATCTCATCACCTAACCTTTTTTTTTTTTTTGTACGTGGGGAAATCCTGCATGGATACCCGACTGGCCAGGGGGGCAGCCGGGTTATGTCGGACTCTTACCGTCGGACCCCACGGTGGCCTCCATCAGCGCTTCAGAGGGGTCACGGGATCTCCGTTCGGAACGCAACCGTGGCCCCTCTAACGCTTCGCTATATCAATAGCCCGACCCGGGAGCAGTACTTACTGCCCCCAGCACTCTCTCGGTGCTATCACGATGACTCGAGACCACATCGAGTCATCGTCCTCCCCGGGGTCGCTTTACTGGGCGTTCGGGTCCCCTATCCCGATTGCCCGCGATCCCGAAGGCCCCGTTTCTGGTGGGGGATCACCGTTTCTGATAGGAGGGCCGTGACGAGGCCCGCCGATGCCTCGGCGGCGTCGTCTCCGAGAGGGATCGGTCCTCTCTCGATCCCTCTCGGCAGCCTCCTTCTGGACCATCACGGTCTCACAGAAATTGGCTACGGCCCTCCACGCCGTGTCCCCGCTCAGCATAGCCGACACTACTGCTGGCAGGGAGAGGTTCCGTCCGATTCGGCTGACCAGGATACTCCGCTCCGACTCCCAAGCTGGGCACACCGAAAGGGTGTGGGATGCGGAGTCCTGGTCCCTTCCACCGCAGTGAAAGCAGTTCGCCGTCGCCTCGCGTCCGATCTTACACAGATAATCACCTAAGCAGCCGTGCCCGGTAATTATCTGTGTGAGTCTGTAGGTGAGTCTTCCTCCTCGTCGCTGCATCCAGGCCTCGAAGACCGGCAGGACTGCACTGACGACGCGTTTGCGTGCATATTGCTCCTCGCGGAGCCGAGCACGCCACGTCGCCAATGCGCTCTGTCGTTCCTGCCGTTTGATGGACTCGAGCGCCTCATCTGGCTCGCTACCACCGCTCTGGCGGAGGGTGCGGATCCGGTGATACACCCTCGCATCCATGTCCGCCAGTATGTCCAGCGGCGGGAATCGAGCCAGGATGGTCGCCGCCTCAAAAGATACCGTGCGGTATCCTCGTACGATCCGTATGGCCATCCTCCGCTGGACACTGTAGATTTTAGTTCTACAGCGTCGGATGGCTAGCCTTTTCGCCCATACGGGCGCCCCGTACAAGGCTACGGATCGTACGACTCCCGCATAGAGGCGGCGGACTTCCTCCCTCGGCCCCCCGAGATTGGGCAGCAGTCTGTGCATGGCACCCGCTACCCTCTCGATCCGGGGGACCAGGCGCTCGAAGTGTTCTTCGAAGCCCCAGCGACTATCCAGATGTAGGCCCAGGTATTTCATATACCGGCCCACTCTGACTACAGACCCACCTACTCGGACGCACGAGTCGGGAGGTTCCTTGCTACGTGGCAATTTGTGGAACCATAGCGCCTCGGTCTTGTGAGGGGCTATCTCCAGTCCCAACTCGTGGATTTTGGCGACGACGACTTCCGCCCCAAGCTCGGCGAGCTCCTTGGTCCTCTCGAAGGTATTCCCGATGGCGACCACCAGTGTGTCATCTGCATAGCAGATGACGTTTACACCAGCGGGAAGATCAACACGCAGGACTGCATCATAGGCGATGTTCCACAGTAGCGGGCCCAACACCGACCCCTGCGGAACACCGCACTCGATCTCCCTCCGGATTTTTCTATCGTCTTGATCCATGTACATAATGTACCTGTCGCGCAAGTAGTCCGCGATAACGCCTCGCAGGTAAGGAGGGACTTGATGATGTGCTAGTCCCCCCTTTATCGCATCCCAAGGAAGGGAATTAAAGGCGTTGACGATGTCAAGACTTATCGCCAACGCCACGCCTCCTCGGGATACCGCCTGCTCCGACAGGGAGCGGACGCGCAACACCGCGTCTACGGTGGAACGCTCCCGTCTGAAGCCAAACTGGCAGTCGGCGAGATCGGGACCGACACGCGACAGATGCCGGTTGAGACGAGCGGCAACGATTCTCTCGAACAGTTTGCCAATCTCGTCCAACAGGCATATGGGACGGTACGCAGAGGGAGAATCTGCAGCCCTACCTTCCTTCTTCAAGAGGACCAATCTTGCCTCCTTCCAGGCCGTGGGGAACGTGGCACTACGGAGGCAGCTGGTGAACAGCTGCCTCAGCCTGTCCCCCAGAGCAGCCAGACTCAACACCCATACCCGTCCTGGTATTCCGTCGGGTCCGGGCGCGGTGTTTCGGGCTCTCAAGCGGCTAACAGCTCGGTCCAGCTCCTGTACGGTCACCCCCAACTCGTCCTGCCACTCCCACAACGGCGGGGGGTAGACAGAGGGACTTGACCGGCCCTCCGGGAAAAGCGATGTGATCACTCCTCCCAGCAGGTCCGGATCTAGAGTCTCCGTCACCGGAGGCGTCCATGGCCGAAGTTTACCCAAGACCATCCGGTAAGGACGCCCCCACGGATTCTCGTTGAGTCCCTCCAGGAGCTCTTCCCAGGACCGAGATCTGGCGTCTGCGATTGCAAGTTGCAACGCCTTTGTAGCCGCTCGGTAAGCCCCATAGAGACTGGCTGTCTCTTCAGCCGGTGCTCGCCTTCTCCTTCGGGCTCTAGTGTACTGGCGCCGGCACCGCAAACAGATCGATTTCTGCCGACCACCAGTACACTGCCCTGTGCTTGGGGCGTCCGGTCCGGGGCATCGATGCATCGCAAATTTGCGTCATTGTGCTCCGGAACCAGTTTGCCTCCCTTTCAGGATCGGACGGAACCTCTTCGTCTGTTTCTGGCCATGCCGCGACGGTGGCGGCGGCTTCGAGCTTGTCTCGATCTAGCCGCTTGAGACACCAACGACGCGGGGGGCTGCCTTCTTGGCGGCTGGAACTTGCATCGGGTCGGCGAAGTGCGACATCGAATACGATGTGGCGGTGGTCAGAGAGCGTGACCACCTCCTCCGCGCTCATCACCTAACCTAACCTAACCTTTTTTTTTTTTTTTTTTTTTTTTTTTTTTTTTTTTTTTTTTTTTTTTTTTTTTTTTTTTCATTCATGGGGAAATGCCTAACGCATACCCGCCTTCACGGGGGGTAGGACGGGTTATGTCGGACTTGCACCGACTAAAACCCCATGATGTTCCGCCATCGCCGCATGTTGGCAGGGCCACGGGAACGCTCACGCACACATCCGCGACCCCACCGGCGCTGGCCGCCTAACATCGGCGGCCCCTTCTCGGGAGAGGACAGCTCCTCCCCACTCCCCTTCCCAGCAAGGCGCGCCGGAACACAGGACGCGCCTTCCAGCACGGCCCCCTTTGTGCGCGCAACGAACCCCCCCGAGTCCGCCACGCGGAGGCCACGGGGCCAGGAGACTTGCACTCGAAAGCACCAGTCTTCCTGGCCCCGGCAGCGGATCTGGTCTGTGGCTCCGCCGCCAACCACGTTACGGCCGCGGAGGATAGGGAGAGAGGCAACAACACACCAACACTCCTCTCCCTCCGCGGCCCCACCACCGCCGCATCTACGGTGCGGCCCCGCCAAAGTCGCGGGGGACAGGGAGAGAGGCAACGCAACACCTACACTCCTCTTCCCCCGCGACTCCACCTCGGCTGCGAAGGGCAGGGTGAGCAGTGTCGACTCACTCCTCCCCCCAGCAGTCCACCATTACCGCATCGACGGTACGGCCCCGCCAGAGTCGCGGAGGATAGGGAGAGAGGCAACGATACACCTACACTCCTCTTCCTCCGCGACTCCACCTCGGCTGCGGAGGGCAGCGTACTGCTCCCCCCAGCAGTCCTCCTATTCGCGTCCGGAGTGGGCTTGCGTAGCCCACTCGGAGCGACCTCCTCGGGTCAGCCCGTCGCCACAGGCCGACCATGTGGGCTCCTCTTAGCTTCACCGTGGGTGACCAAGCCACGGTTACTAAGCCCCCCCGCCACGACAAGGCTAACCTAACCTAACCTAACCTAACCATTGATCGTTTGGTTACTATATAAGTAAACGAAATATCGTACGAAATATCGAACTGGTTGTAATAAGCCAATAAAACTTGTATTAATTACTTTCAATAATATTTTTGTTAGTTGGGTAAGTTTTTAAATATTAACTGTACTACGAACATATTTCAAAAGTTCCATTACTATTTAAATCAGCATGCAAAGGCTTGCAAGCAATGTAGGGAATGTAGAGAAACATCATAAAAAAGTTTCACGAAATTCCTTCGTCGATCGTCGTCGTCGTTTCAGCCTATCACAAGTCCACTGCTGAACATAGGGCTCCCCAATAGATAGCCACAAAAGTTTGCAGTTCTCATTTTGGAGGGATTTTGCCGTAGTTGCCAAGCTTGGTTGGCAACTGCAGTTTATTTACTCAGATGTTCCAGGAAGATGCTGCCGCACATTTCCTGGTTTTCTTTTTCCCTTTGTCGACTTTTACGAAACCCACAGAATGAGATAAGGTGGTAGATTCTCTTAGGCCGCCATCACCCGGCGAAGCTCCTCATGTTGATTCATTATTACAATTCAGTTTTATGATTACTTTATATGTATCCGCGAGGATGCTGTTGACACTGGCTGTACCGCGTAAAGAAGGCTCTACCAGTAAACCAGCTCAAATTGTGATACATTATTATTACCAAGGCATTTATGTCATATGTCTAGGTCTAGGTGAGGGATGACTAGTACTGTTATCACCAGTATTTATAAATAGTGGTTTTTACTGCAAATCCTCCATTATTCTTCATCCTCGATAAATAATGAGTTGCCTTAACACCCGTCACTTATTGTCATGATTTTTTTACGCACGATACGATTACGATGTATATCAGCCGATCCATTTATGTGCTATGGAATCCAGTGGCGTCACGAGCGTTCGTCCGTAAATCGTTAACCTGATGGTTAGTGCCAAGCCTGCTCATTACTGATAGGATGTTACCAAGAACTTCGAATTGGAAAGTTCTGTGTGTCACCGCACTGCGTTCATCACCTCGAGACGATTTTTTTTTTGATGAGTGACGAGAACCAGTGCGTTTATAACAAACGGAACCGAGACGTGATCATTCAATGCAGCCCGCATGAGAACGCTCAAAGTCGCTAAGCGAGCTATGGAAAGAGCTATGCTCGATATTTTTCTGCGAGATAGATTCCGTAATAATGATATATATGAGATAGATAATAATGATATATAGAGATTCCGTAAATATGAGATGGCAGAACTAGAGTAAGCGAAATATGCCTAGGGATCAACAAGCTGAAGTGGCAATGGACCGGTCATATTGCTCGTAGAGCCGATAACCGTTGGAGTAAAAATTTCTCGAACGGCTACCTCGTACCGGCAAACACAGTGTAGGGTGACACCCCACTAGATGGAGCTACCACCTGCACGGTTTTGCGGGAAGTCGGTAGATGTAGCTACTCAAGACTGTGTTTTGTGGCAGGCCTTCAGGTTTCTATATGAAAGGCCTATGTTCGGCAGTGGACTTGAGTGTTCTTGCGATAGGCTGAAATGATGATGACGAGGAGATATTCCAATACAGTGTTTTAGGAGAGATTATTCTAGTCTTCGTTAAAAATCGAAGTGATGGTCATCGAGGTGAGATTGTGAGATCATTGCAAGCTTTACGTTCATCCATACTAATTTTATAAAAACGAAAGTAATTCTCTCGGGCCTTCAGTCTGTTTGTTACCTTTTTACAGTTCAACCGCTGAACCGATCTTGACGAAATTCGGCACAGAGAGCTTGCATCCTGAAGACGGACAAATAATATTTTTTTATCGCGGAAAATCAAATAGTTCCCACAGGATATTTATATATTTGAGCTATATAATTTAGGTTCATCAATCTCCTTTTTTAAATAATTGTATTTGTTTTATAAATATTTAAAAACGGACGAAAGGAATTCAAGAATAGGAATTTTAAACTATCAAATGTTTTGTTGTCTCGTCCTATTAATGTATAAACAGATTTACTATTTATTGATTTTATAAACCTACATTTAAAAATAATGTAAACCGACTTTGTAGAACTACTTAAAGAATGAAACTAAAGACTGCTTGTAGCAAGAGTTTGTTTTTTAAAAATATAAACTTATTTGTGATTATTATATATTATATACGTGTACGCGCAAACACAAAGGCACTCTTCACGCGCGATGTGTTTGCTCATACACGTGATGACCACACAACCAGAAACGAAAACCAACAATTGTTTTTTGTACATATGTAAGCTCGGGTTTTAACCGAAGACCCGCGGTATCTTGAACAGGCAATCTGACCACGTGGACATCACTATTGAAATAAATATATATAATATATATTGATACTTTATGATTTGCAAATGCGCAGCAGTCCTCTCAAACCTACCGAAGGTAAAATACAAGTGGTTAAAACAAAGACTTAAACGTTCAAAAAATTGCGGTCACCGCTTTTCAAATTATAAAACTGTGTATTGTAGTGACGGACCCCCCTAACGACCCTTGAATAGCACAAGGGCCCTCGCCGGAAAAACTGGAGAGAAGTAAAGCATTGCGCTCTCAACCACAAAAAGATAAAGTTAAATTCATCAGGCTAATAGTCAACTCAGAGTAAAAAAGAAGAGAGAACGAAATGTCTTCTTGTAATAAAAAAACGAGAATCGTATTTTGCATTAATGCAAGCTTAAATCAAACTGAAACAGGAAACGCTTTGACATTATTTACAACGTTTTTTAAATGTGGAACAATAAGAAAATTGTGTCGCAAATCTTCAAAGCTTCCATTTATTTTTGATGCTTCTTAATAAAAGGAACAATGTTGTACCGAAATTTAAAAGCTTTTAATTTTTTTTTATCTTATCAATGGTATTCTGTGTTTAATTTAATTTTAAATAAATAAGATTATAAAGAAACACTACACAAACTAACTTTTTCTGGTGGTACGATTCCTATTCAGTCTAGGCAGGTAACACCGCAATGCCAGTTATTCATAACTGTGTTTCGGTTTGAAGGTCACTGGCACTCATAACTATTGTTATTACTAGGTTATATGAGACTTAAGAACTGATGTCTCAGGGTGACGAACTGTGTGTGGTGAAACACAGAAATGTTTTGGGTAACACATCATTTGTTATGGGCATACGTTGCACTCACCATCAGGTGAACAATTTGCTCGTTTCATCGCTTACTTCAATAAAAATAAAACCTATTGCACAATTAATTAATGACGGCGTGGCATTGTGTGTGGTGGCGACGTTAGAGATTTTTTTTTATTTATTTAACTTCACATACAGACTGTATATAGGCGGACTTAATGCCTGAGGCAATGAATTTACCATACAATAATCTCATCCCATGGGTCTCATAAAAACTAAGTAAAATGACAGAATGATGTCTTGACTGCCGATTGATGGCGGAATAACCATCTTAAACATTCAAGAGCTAAATTATCCAGACCAGCGACGTTGGAAATTAAAAAAAATCGCTTTGGAAGCATAAGTTAGAACTCCGAAATCTACCGACTACGCGATATAAAAGAGGACATGGAACACGTGCAAAAAGACAACGGGTAGGTAGCGGACTGACTGATTTTTTTATTTCATTTTTCAGTCTCTCTGCATTTATTTTAAACGTATTTATATGTAGTTGTATATGATTAGAACACTGGCAAGTAAATAATATGTCAAGAGCAATGTCTGTCTTTTCAGTTGAAGGCAGTTTAATTTTTTTATTTTGTTAACAATAAATATGCCATAAAAACCTTTTTTTGCATTTATTACTTTAATGACATCAGCCTAATAACCCACTTAATTATTTTCGGGCTTTGGAAAAACTTTGTACACAAAGTTTTTAAATTAATGCACTGGTTCATAATTACTGAAGCGAGTTTAATGGAGGTACCCTGTGGGGAATATATCAGGTAGGGTGTGGCTTTATAAAATTGTTTATACTTTTTAATTAACCTTCTAACTTCTATCTTATATAATTATATACTGTATCCATTAGTACTTATGGTTATATTTGTATTTGTCGTACTTTATCATAGCCTTGCAATTACGTCAACGAAAATAATAACTATTTATATTTATTATTATCGATTCTTTTGTTATCAAAACGTTCTATCGCTAATGTAATATAACGTTAAAATCGGTACCTTATCTCTCATGCAACTCAATAAAAATTAGTCATGATAATAGTAATAATAGTAGTAGTAATATTGCCCTCCCGATTGCAGTAACTGACCGAGCCGAGACCGGCCCCCTTGGGCACCCTCGAGTCTGTTACTCTCGCGAACAGGATAACGGTCCAAGCCGAGGTCCCCTCTCGGGGGCCCTTGTGCCAGTCATCCATAAATAAAGGTTTCGGCTAAGCGCCCTCAGCGCTATGCCACCTTTCAATCCGGCGAAGCTGTAAAAGCCTTCGGGCTAACAGTGACCATCAGTCCTAAAAAAAAAAAAAAAAAAAAAAAAAAAAAAAAAAAAAAAAAAAAAAAACTCAATAAAAAGTTGTTTTTCTTACGAATCAAGAATCAAGAATATATTGAGTCTACCATACTTAAAATAAATTCTCTTTTATTTAAAACGTAATAATTTGGTAATGCATCATTTCAAAAATACTTAAGATAAGTTATAACTACTAAATAATCAAAATAATAAAATAGCTAAAACGAGCGTATTCCTTCAGTGATCCATTAACAATATACGAAGCATTTTCTCAGGATCATTATCAAAACTTTTTAAAGGTGTAATGTATGAAATAAACATTATAAGTTTAAACAACTCCAACTAAACTTTAAAGACTAAGTAGGGAGATAGTTCACGTAGTATCGAAGGCGGATGGGAACCTGTGACGTTAAAGCATAGATAGTCAATAAATTATTGTATGATTTATGGCAATGGACCGGCCATATAGCTCGTAGCACCGACAACCGTTGCGAGTTTTGCACTGGCAACCTTGTACTAGTAAACACAATGAGGACTCAGGACAGTTCAGCAGTGGACTTGTGATGGGCTGAAATGATGATGATGGAATTATATATGTTATGTAAAGTATATTTGCACGGCGTTTTAAAACATAAGTCTCTTATATTTTAAATGGAACCTTCTAGTATTTATGTATACGAAAATGCCGGTGGCTCTATCCAAAATCCACCGCGATTAAGAATCGTTACAAATTGCAGCAACATTTTATTATTACTGATTTAGTAGTATGGTAATAACACTTGACAAAAAAATCTATAAATAAAGGTCGCCTCTCGTTGTGGTAACGATACAATTCGAAGCGCTTATCCTAGGTACAGAAATGAATTGTTGCCTGACGAGTGGACCGCGCAAGGCTATGCGGAACTTACTCCAAGTTACAAGTGACATTCAATTGACGATCGCCTTCACTTTTAAAAAGAGTTTGTGGAAGAGTACCGCTCGCCATTTACATTGGAAATAAGGAAGCCAAGTAAATGTTTTAATGTCCTTTTGCGTCGTCAGTAATCAATAGTTTCAGGAACAAAGAAAATTATATTAGTTGTTTAAATAAAACAAATTTTACCGATTTTATCGCGTTTAATTTTAACTACTCGTATTTATACCACGACGCATCGAGGTCTTTTTTTAACCTTAAATTTTAAGTTTTTACATAATTTTTAGCTTTAATTTAAACGCAATAAAATCCGTAAAATTATTTTTATTTAAATGTTTAGTATTCGCGTAAATATAAGAAATAATTATATATATATATATATATAATTTATCTTATGCTCATATATTTCTTTACGTATAAATAAAGGCCGATAGGCGTCCGGCAGAGTAGAACAGCACCTACCTTTTTCCTACCGAGGTTTCGTAAGAGACGATTAACACCATAATATGCAATGCAGTCACTATACTGCCCGTGGGAACGCAATGGGTAAGAATTTTTTGACTGGTAACAAAATGGCAGCGACGTGGTTCGCACCCTTCACGTCTCGTTTCTCGCGATGGCGAAAAGAAAGCATCGTGAGTGGCCTCTGTATGTGGCCCTTATATGGAAAAAAGACGTGATATTTTTTTATATATATACATACATGTATAAAAAAATATATATTCATGCACATTGCTTAGCTATAGCATAAATTGACTTCCGTGGTGCACTGAGGTTCCATACGAAAATCAGCATCAGGCTTTATAATCTGACATAAGGCTGATCTAGAGACATATTTGGTCAAGCCGTGAGACACGCACATGTCTCTTTTTTTATATTTTTTATTTAATTTTTCTAGTGCTTTAACTTTTTGATGATTTTATATTTTATATTCTCTTTTACTAGTATGTGTTTCTATTGTGTATAACTGTATTCTCTTTGTGGTATGCCAATAAATACTCTTTTCTTCAATTATATCAGATATTTGATGTTTATTCCTCTATCTTTCTTCCGAAGGTTTTGCGTTTTTTAGACTAAATCCTCTGTGATTTCTTCTGAATCGTGATTGTGTGTTATATATAGACAAAAATTTGACATGCACAACATAAGAAGACCCGAAAACCAACAATTTGTGCAAAAACAAATAGATTGAGATTGGAATCAGAACCCGCGACGTAGAAGTTAGGTATTCTGACCACTAGTCTACGTAGCATATAAACAACCCATGACCGAGAGTACTCTGTGTTGTGTGTATTATCCCGTGAGCATTTAATGTATTCATCTAATGTAAATCTCGCGTGGCAACAATGTCAACTACCTCAAACATATTTGAAGTGTAAACAAATGGCTGAAATGATAGTCATGAAACTTTTAAGGTTATGTAGTGTGTCCAGTGGTATGCAGAAAATTTCGTTGCTGTTATTCTTCTACTTCCTTTTCTTGTTTTTATAATCGAAGCCTCATAGTAAGAAACTAAGGTTATACAAATATTTATTCTGGACGGAATCGAACCCGCGACCCGTAACGCAGAAGCTAATTGCTATGACACAGCGCCAATCTAGCAACCAACGGTATTCGTTATTTGCAGAAAGAATTTAAAGTAAGCAAAATTATTTATAGCTCACGAATAAAGCGTTGATAAAATCTTACTTATGAAATCTAGGGGTAAAGAAATTAGGTAAAATAAATTTTAGCTACAATAATACGAGCGGGTAGATAACACAAACAAAAAAAAAGAGACCAATTAGCAATTCTCTTAAAACCCCAACTAATTGGTGTCGGTACTTTGAAATAAACGATAACAGGTCGTTACTTGTAAGGTCAATAACAAATTGTCTCTTTGACAAACATTAACATCATTATCATTTTAAACACAAACATAACATTAATTAAGTAGAAATATACAATAAAGTCGTGTTAAATGTATGCAATTAAAGGCAAACGAATTTATCAACAGATGTGCAAATTCCGTGACACTGTTTCATAGTTGACCCAATTTGCTTGCGTAAAAACAAACTTTGTGATAATATGTAATACTAAGAATACTTACACTTGGCTGTGATATAATAATAGTGCTATTTGTGTTTATTAAAAGTACAAATAGTACCTACTTGAGGACCTTCTTTTCGTGTGGAAACCACCCCCGCGGGAAAGTAGATGTGGCAGGTAGCGAACCAAAATGGCGGCGATGTTATAAAATAAACCAAAAATTTCTAAGGATATGTACAGCAAAAACTAAACGAAACAAATTTCTTTGCTATTTAGACAAAATATTTGATTAATATTTTTACATGAGTTTTTCTTTAAAATCCCTAATTCTAGTTGTAGTCCGTACCTAGAAATTAAAGTGTCTCTCGATTCAAGGGATCTACCATGTGAATTTGTGCAAAGTTTCAAAATATCGAACTCGTTTATGAGCTACTTGTAACAATGTAATATATTCTATGTAGCGCTTCTTCCAGATAAATAACATGAATTATTATCTTACTTTGTTCGTAGGCGTTCTTATATAAAACAAAGTCACGTCTTCAATGTTATCTGGATTTAACGACGAATCGATACTTACTATTACACTTCAGTAGATTGTTTACAACTTCGTCTAATGTTACTAATTGCTAGTAACCTAAAAAAAATAAGAAAAGCAATCAAATTATAGCGTTCTGGCTTAAAATCATGATTATATTAACCTAATTTATTTTTTCCCTATACGAACCCAATATTGTTATACTGATGTTCGGAAATCCTATTCTTTGCCGTATGTAATAAAAAAAGGTTGGTTATGAAACTGCTTTGTGCGAATCACGGTACCAGTATCTGCACCAAATAAAAAAAAAGTTAAGTATTATTTGCATTGACGACCCGCGGTAGTAAAGGAGAGAAATTACGATGTCACTTGCGCAAAATCTCTGCTCTTTGTCGTTGAAGAAATAAGACTAACTGTTTTGCCTGACGTATCATATCTGTTATTGCCTTCCATGCAACGAGCATAATAATTCTCTTGAATTTCAAAAAACGCTACGTTTACAGGCATCACTAATACATACAAAAATAATCTAGAACTGGAACAAATATCTGTAACAGAATTCGTTATCAAACCCGCGAAACATACAATATAAGTCAATCGCTTAGTCACTGCGCCAACCGAGCCGATAATGTCACTAAGGATAAGATTCATGAAAGTGATCTCATCTGTTTAGTGGTGCCTGTCACGTAATACTCATGCTTGATACTGCCAAAGAATATAAAGATATGTACATTGTATAATATAAAGATTGGATGAGACCAATGTTATCGAAATCTCGGAGAATTAGAACAGAAGTTGTTATAAGGATAACTAAATTAACTAAATTCCACCTTCTTTCTTACTACATCGGTCAACAAAGCCTTTTGAGAGATTCCATGCTTATATAGTTAATTTACACGAAGTTATTTGCCATAAACAAATATAAGATACAAACAGTGAAAAATTTCAATTATTCACCGATATCAGTCTTACCCGCCAATAAGACATGAGACTTTTGAAGGAGGAATAAATATATCTCACGCTGTCGTGCTTCGCACCTTGGTCCGCAAAGCTGTTGACATCGAATTAAGTTCGTCGACTTAGCCTTAAATGAAAATATTATCTTAAACAAAGATATTTATATCACAATTAACGAATGTAAATGTAGGAGCATCCAGGTCTACCTGAAATATTTCGTTACCTCCGTTAATGTTAGGCTCAATCTGGTCATTCCTCTTATTTGATGCAGTTGTCGCAATTATTATTCGTTATTTTTTTTAAACGCTGTAGATCGTTGCATCTCAATCCAAGAGATTAACTAGTCATAGGAGTTCAAATATTTAAGTATTAGCAACAATATAATAAAACAAGCCGTGCCCCGCTGTTTCACCCGCTGTTTAATTTAAAAGAAATCGTTCTTAGGGTCGTAGCGTAATTTTATATAGCCTATAGCCTTCCTCGATAAATGAGCTATTCCACACTATTTTTTTTTGTTAATTTGAACCTGTAGTTCCTGTGATTAGCGCTTTTAACCAAACAAACTCTTAAGCTTTATAATATTAGTATAGATATGTATACAGGTAAGTGAATTGCGATTGCGAAGGTTAGACGCACAATGAATGGATCCACGAATCATCGACTACCCACTGACAACGGCCAGGGATATAGGGAAAAGGCTAGAATTATGACATCGATATTGTAATTATGGCCCAGCCTCACATCTTCACTTATAAGCTTTTATAAGCTTACTTACAGCACTATATCTTTAAGTTTTTACTGTGTCGATATGGGCCGAGAATAACGCTATTAAAAAATTCTCCCGGGTATTGAGTGCGTTTAACAGAAATAAATTTATACAAAACCACATTTTATACAAATGTCGACTCGGTCTCGGATTCGAAACCAGAACCCGCGTCGTAGAAGCCAGGGACTCTGACCACTTTGGAACGCGGTCGTCAATTATCATCATCATCTGCTCGTTTAGCACAACCCACTATCAGATTTTTAAAGTTAAGATGACAAAACTTACATCCTCTCTCATCGAAAAATGAAGGTTCATTGTAAAGTTCAATCTAAAGACTTAGATGAAATACCTGGTTGCCAATAATTTTGTCGCCCAGTTGTTGTTACTCACCATTCGAAACATAGCACCGTCATTTGTTTACCATTGTATTCTGTGAGGGTATGGTACTTCCCCGATAGAAGAGACCGGGGAACAACAGTAATCTGCTACAGCTGCCTAAAGCGTACCTTTTACATATTATGTACTCGTATTATGTAAAATGAAATGAATGTGTACAAATGAAAACAGCCTGTTCCCAGAATCCTCTACAAAAGTTCAAACAGAAACTTTCCCTCGCTGGCCTCTACTTCGTTTTGGGAACGTAATAAAGTTTATAAAAATATGTTCTATAATTTTTACACAATGTTTTCCTTATCACATGTACTCGTAATATATATAATCAACATTTGCAATCAACAACTACATCACCTTTTATGTCATTCAAACTCAGGGAACTGATTTGAAATCGAAATTTAAGGAAAAATTAAAAACAGCTCACAAGAGCAAAGATAACTCTGTCTTCCTACCAACAAATCTTAATTAATATGTTATTAAGTAAATCTTAATTAAAGATGTATAAGATACCAGTTAACTTATTAAAAGCAATGGGTTGACACGCCCGTCTTTAAAGACGGTTACGTGTATATCTCTCCTTTAATCATATTTAGTTGAAAGAGTATTTTATATTATATAGGCCCTTTTGAAGTCAAAATACTTTGACTTCAGAAGGGACTATCGTTCAAAAAATTGAGGAAATATTTTCTCATGCAAAAAAGATTCCAAGTATTTGAAATACAACGTGATGCATGAAATATTTTCAACGCTAAAATACTGAAATTATTGCTATTTTTTCATATATACATATATACCTGTGTAGCGACCACGTTGCTCGAAGATCCAATAAACGTTTGCGAAGAAAGGTTTTCAAGTGGCAACGTCTTGCCGGCAAACGTAGTGTAAGACGACCCCACACTAGATCGACAATTTTGCGGGAAGTTGCTGCATACAGGTGGCTCAGAACCGTGTCCTGTGGAAATCTAGGGGGGAGACCTATGTTTAGCACTGGTCTTGTGTTGCAATGATGATGACATATAAATATATGTACGTTATGTAGTTTGTATTGTCTCATTAGCCTTTAACAAATGGGTCGCATGTCAAAATTAATTTATTAACGCCGGTTGTTTAATGGATATGTTTCATAAACGACCTCTGCGGTAATGCGCAATTTCAACTTTGTAATTAAAACAATCATTGTTATTTTACCGTATGGTAGCGGCGTAATAGGAAATCATTCCATTAACGTCCTGTTGGAGCTGCATAGGGTTGCCATCCTCCGCATCGACGCAATAACATAGAAATACTTTATTTACTACTACGCAAATACGATGTATTGACCTTTAATGTTTTGAGTATTTTATTCTGCTTGATCCGTCTCTCTCAGTAAATGTGAGTAAGAAGAGTGAATGAAAAAAATTTTGAGCTTTCCTTATTTATTCCAAAAAAGATGAAGAGCAACAAACCAAGTAAATAAATCAGTTCACGAGAAATGTTATATTGTATAAACCATCATACTATGATTACAATCAGAACACGGGCACATAATATAAAGAGTTCAGAAGGAAAGCTCCATATAACTTGCGCTCCAGCAACACAGACGTAGCTCTCGGACACAAAAAATGCTAAATGGTGATGACACGTTTCTAGAGGTTTTTACTATGATACGGGCAGTCAGTTGATGCGTGTAGTTTAAAACTTAAGAAAATGTAGTAAGTTTCTTATACGAGTAGTATAAATTTCTGCACCTACTTTTTTACGTAAGTCAGTGTTGAAAACCGTAGCATTACAACGGATAATAGATATCAATAGTGAAGTACATACATATATTTGTACTACTAATATATTTATATTTTCATTTTAACTGTCCTAGTCCTATAATCCTAGCAAAAGTAGTATAGTATTTATGGTACAAATTTATTGGTTGTCCAAGCGAATAACACTAATTAAGTTTTTCGAAAACTAAAATACAACTCGAAGAAGCTTAATTTAATGAATCCTCATTCACAAATTAATTTAAAACTGTGATAATCCGCAGTGGGAAACGGCTAGGTGGACAGACCGATTTTAATGATAGCAACGTTTTCTAATTAACAAGTATAGACAATTTGTTGATTAGAAAACTGTAAGCACTAGGACGGATGGGCCGTGTGGTGGGGGTTACGATAATAATCTACCACCCCATCTCATCCCGTGGGTGTTGCAAAAGTCGACAGAAGGAAAATGACATCATGTTCATCTTGGAACATTTGAATAAATAAACTGCGGTTTCCAAACCGCATGTCATCATCCGCGTATCAACTATGGCAAAATTCCACCAAAATGAGAGCTACAAACTTTTGTGGCAATCAATGGAGGAGATCATGTTCAGCAGTGGACTTGTGATAGTCTGAAATGATGATGAAACACTATGATATATCCTGATTGAACACATTGTCTCGCCGGATTGAAAGGTGGCAGAGCGCAGAGTAGGTGAAAATCACATCGACGACGGTATGACATTGATTGTGTTTTATGTGTATGTCGTGTTGAGTAGAGCTCTTGGGCCCTAGTGATCGCGACGTCCGGATCCTCGAGGACGTCCCTCAGTCTCCTTCCTCCGCGAGTCGAGTTTTTGCGAGATTTATATTACGAAGGAACCACCGTGCTCTCGTAGCTTTGCGCATAAGTCGATTCTGTATTACCTGAAGTCGGTGACTTTTACGCGGGGAGGCATGCGCAAATCCGTATTTGCCCCGTGGCTTGCGTATTTCATAATTGGCCGAATACAGGCTTTGTAAAGCGTAATTTTATTACGTAGGGACATTTTACTATTTTATTTAATATCGGGTGTAATCGGCCGAGGACGAAAGCCGCTCGGTTCCTTACTCGGTTAATGTGAGCCATGTGTCTAATAGGACACCTAAGTATTTGACTGTCTTTTCCCAGGGGCAATTTTTCCCGGTTTAAGCGCCAGCGCATTCACCGCCTAGAATTACCGATAGGAGCCCGAAAGATGGTCTGGGCCTTCCTCGGACAGTCAATGGATGACTTGTATTCGAAAGGATAATAAGACGAATTATCTTACGAGACACACGTAAAGAACGAGTGACCTGATTTTATGATGATAATATTGACTTTAATTATGTAGTTATGTTGGATAGTCCAACCAAATCTTAACTTAGTGGTCCGATGAAGTAAAAGCCAAGAAGACTAACAGCGAAATCTTCAACTATACAATAAATATATGTCGGAGTTGAGAAGCGACGTGTGAAGCGGCTGTTTCTGTCGTTGTTATGAATCTGTGGTCGTTGTGATATTGTATTTCAAATATTGATAGTCTCACGATGTTAGTTAGTTTCTAGTAAATCAATTCTGCTCCAGATCTCCGACATTATATACCGGCGCTTGGCTGAGCGATTGGATTGGAAACTTAAATCATTCAAAATGAACGTCATAGATCTGCAAAAAAATGTTAATGTTGCCGGAGCCAAGTAAAATAGAGTGAAGAAACACACATAATTTTTCCACACATAACGATTTCACCAATTAAAAGAAAGCATTTCGATCACGTGCATGGTGTATGCGCTTAGATCCCTTTGCCTTCCGTCCACGAAAAAATATTACAAGAAATTTTTATGCAAACGAATACTTAAGAGTTGCTTCCATTTCGCATTACTTTATATACATAATAAGTCTATAGTATTATTACTATAATAATTCGAATTTCGATCACATGCGATATTAGTTACCATTGAACGATTATTGTACCGTTACTAGTTCGCTCATTTCTCATCTGTCTCTATTTAACAATGACTCGCTATCTTTCTAACTTTATTACCTTTTTTTCTTACACTAAAATATTTTTCTGTTAAAAATACTGTATATATAATGCACTGCAAAATAAAGTTATAGTCAGCACAGATCTAATGATTACTAGAGCATCAGTTAAATGGTGAAAATTAAACCTTATGAGGATTTTTCAATTTTCTCCATTTATCTACGATTAACTCTCTTTCTGTACCTTTACTACTCTTTATTGCACTAAAAAATTCCAAATTCCAAAAATTGTTAAAATTTTGTAATACGTGATGAGACACACTCTTTTTTTAGTATCATTTTTCTACACTTATTTTTACTTTTTTACGTAAGTCCGCGTTCACAACACTATCTCTCTACCTTTATTACTTTTAATCTCATGAAAACATTCGTGTGTTTAATTAAATTATGAGAATCGTAAGTATCACTCACTAAAACATTAATTTATAATCTGTAAACATAGACAACTGTTGATTCCATTAGCTACGAAAATTTAATAACAGATATTTTTTTTAATAAAATACGTAACAATAATTAAAATTACTTCAAAGAAATTTAAAAATACTTGTTTTTGGTAAAGGAGCTAGAAGAGAGGATAACAGCTAGTTAATAATTTTAATAATTATCAAGTTATCTAATTTTCTTTTTCTAACTTATAAAGAGAACCAATTAACCGGACAACCGCATGGCCTTATGGTCAGAGTACCTGTCCTCTACGCCGCGGGTAATCTGCCGCCTGGGTTCGAATCCTAGCCGCTCTCAATATTAATTCAAAAACACAAATTTGTTGGTTTTCCGGTCTTGTTGCATACACAGCCGTTTTCACATGCACAACATTGGAGCAGCATGGCGGAGACTTCTCTGCTCCAAAACCCTCTCAGACATGAGAGAAGGCTTTTTTTTAATGTGTAACGCAATTAGCCCTATGACCTTTACTGCGACATCAAAAGCGACTCGCGAGCAGAAGGCCCGCGATGAGAGAAGGCCTGTGCTCAGCGGGCTATTTATATACTGTTACTTTACTTTTTTTAAAACGCACTCACGATACCAGAGAAATAGTAGGATTAGCCGTTCAAAAAAAGTTAAAGGCTTTCCAAAAGTCTCAATCCCTTGCAGAAAATAACCTTGTTGTGCAAAGTACTGCTTGAAAGCAGATGGAGGAAGCCTCTCATAATGGTAGGAGTTCTAAAAGTGAGTATAAATGTATAAACAAAACTCATAAACATAAACACCAACAAGATTTTTTTTTAAATATATGCTAATAAGCTAACACATACGTTTTTATGAAATTTTAACAGAGACAAATATTTTATAGCATAGTTTTAAGTGCATTGACTAAAATAAAAGCTATCCATTTACGTGAATAAATTTAAAAGTCCTGACTGTAGACACGTTTCAAAGAAATGCTTCAGACAATTAAAATAAGAAAAACTTAGCGACTGGATGAAAAGTTTTTTATTTGTACTGACAGTCAGTAAACAAAGGTATGTCAACTCTTTATGACGGTTTATCTGTCTATCCGAAAGAAGTTAATTTAAAAATATTTGCTCTGTTTGCATAGGGCTCTCAATTGTGCTATATGGCACAATTGAGAGCCCTATGCAAACAGAGCAAATATGCCATGGACTATGCAGCAACCCTTGAGGTTTTTCAGGCAATTCCGTTTGTCGACTACTCCTTCGATACTCACAGGGTGAGATGTTACAGATTTTCTTTAGCCGCTACCACACGGCAACACACTCTTACTTAATAAAAAAGTTTCACCATCACCACCACCACCATTTCAGCCTATCACTAGTTTACTGTTGAACATAGACCTCCCCCAAAGATTGCAACAAAAGTTTGAAGCTCTCATTTTGAGGGGATTTTGCCGTAGATGCCACGCTTGGTAGGCGGGTTGTCAACCACAGGTTATTTATTCAGATGTTCCAGGAAGACGCTGCTGCCCGTCTTCTGGTTTAATTTTCCCTCTGTCAACTTTTACGACACCCACGGGATGAGATAGGGTGGTAGATTCTCGTGAGCCGCTACCATACGGCGTTTAAGTTTACTACATAATAATACAATGCAATAATAATATGACATTAGATCTAACAATAAGGGCTAACAGCCGCATTTTACGAGTATCTTAAGTTATCGATACTTGCTTATGACAACCCTACTGCGCTACTGGTTTAGATCGTACGGTTTGCATCCGGACGGATACAATGGCTATAGCGATTAGCATTGCAGTGTAATACTCTGATTTGATCTACAGCCGACAAAGGTACTGGTGCTTTATTAACGTGAAACGATAGAAATTAAATTCCAACAACGATGCAATTTTGACGTCTACTCGCAAATCACTATTTAAGAAGCTCAAGATCTGGACTTGAAATGATAATGTTGACGATAATGATGATAGAGGTTATGCATCTAAAATTTAGTTATATCTTTAGATTTATTATACAAAGTAAAGTAACAGCCCATGACCGTCCCACTGCTAAGCACACGCACTGCTAAACACTCCTCTCATTTCTGAGAGGCGTTTTGGAGCCGGGAAGAGTCCACCACTCTGCTCCAATGTTTTTATTCCTGACACTGAACACTTAAAATTGCAGAAGGTCACTCTCGTATTATGAAATTTAAGGGGAGCGCCGGGCCCCTGAGCTGATGCGGCTGTTTTTACTCTTTTTATTTACGATATATTTTTGGTTCGCAACAAAGTATATACGCTATTTACCTACAGCTAGGAAAAATAATTCCCAACCGGCGTCATTAACGACGAAGATGATGTCAATATCTATAGAATAGAGTGAATTGACATGAGACCAATATGCTCACCCCCTTCCAATGAAATTAAAAAACTATGTTTGCTGTTTTTTTTGTTTTATTGAAGAATGTGACGAGACGAGTAAATTGTTCACCGGATGGCTAATGCAACGTCTGCCCATAACAAATGCTGTCCCACCCAAAACATTTCTGTGTGGCACCATACTGCAGTCATCACATTAAAGCATCAATTCTTAAGTCTTATTTCCCAGTAATTATACTAGCTATCAGTGTCTTTCAACCGAAACACATTAATGTTTGCATACTACTGCTTCACGGCAGAATAACTGGCACTGCAGTAGTACCTACTAAGACGCATTCCTGCGAAGGAATCATAGCACCATTAAACATATGTACAGATAATAAGGTCGTCATTAGGAAATAGGAACAATATGTTCAACTTTAGTCCAGGCATGCAAATACCTTACACTTATGGCTTATTATTCAAAATCTCCATAATTTCTTTGTTATTAGCGACATGAATAAGGGAAAAGATATTCCATGATTTATAAGTCCAAGAAGAAACCTATATTGCAAAACTTATCTCATCTTTACTGGTTTTGAAGGTTTTGAAATGATTTGACACATTAATAACACATACATAAACTGGAAATAAACATGTATTGACACTTATCATGCATACTACTTTTAAGCAAATGAAATGTTGTATTTAAAACCAATTACCGATTTATCTAGAGAGAGATATATCATATTTTAAAAAGTTTATTTATGCCTTTCTAAAAATGTTTTCTTATTGATTTTCGTGATTATTTTTATTTCTATCGTTTTATTCATAAGACGGGAAAAGTTAGTAGTACATAATGTTTTGCAATTGCCTACCCGACAATCCTGCGTAATAAGTACCATAGACAGTAGCACAGCAACCCTGTGTCAATGATAATGCCGTTAAAGTAAAAACCGATTCATAATTATTTTTGTAACATGTCGTATTACAGCTCTTAACATTAAAACTCTTCATCGTTTTTTAATTTTGAATGGACAGGAAAGTTACGGCCCAAAAAAATAGAAAAATATACTTTTAATATTATTTAAATATTTATTATCATAAACACTTTTTTCTTTGTAATTAAATAATAATTTGAATGTTCAAAATAACTCAACCAAATCTTTTGTTTTCTAAACACTACTCATATAATATGATTCCATATGTTAGGGGACGAGCAAGTATAATCTTTCGCTACTTAAAAAGTAAAAAAATGTAATCTCCAATCTAAATTCGCTCAACCGTAAAGTATAATAAGATCAAAATGTTATACTTAGAAAGAATTATAAAATCTATACAAGCAGTAGATAATAAATTACAATAATAAAGTACGAGAGAGTAACAGATGTTTCGAGCATCGATTAATTTATTGCTAATTCGATATTTCCCTGGAATCTTCAAATTTAGTTCTTCAAAAGCTGTACTCAATTGGATTTTCTTTATATGTAATTCTAATAACTTTTTAACAAATCTTTGATTATGTATCTGAATTCTGTATTCGATCGTAAATATACGAGACGTATCGTTAAGAAGCATTAAATTTCGTCTGGAAAATGTAAACGTATTTCTTGATATAATTTTAAAAAGGCTTGAATTCATCGTGCCTAATAATTGCTTTAAAAACCAACCATTTTTCGAGACGATTTTTTTGTAGAGTAGGTGGCAAACGAGCAAACGGCTCACTGCTAGCTATGAACATACGCAATACCAGAGGAAAAGCCGGGATGTTGCCGGCATTTGAGAACGAAAGAGGCTCTTTTCTTGAAGGTCCTTAAGTCGTATCGGTCCGAAAAAGCTGTTTGCGGCAGCAAGTTTCGCAGAGTGATTGTACGTAGCAGAAAATTTGTCAATTTGTTGAAAAAAGCGCACGGTCGAATGCCAACCATCAAGATGATGTGGATGAAATTTTGTGCTGTGTCGCGATGTACAATGGCGAAAAACAGCGGCTGGAATAATTCCGAACGATTCCTAGGAGCACTCCCATGCGCAGGGCCAGTGGATCAAGCTAATCGGAAAGAATCTGGTCGTTGAGGATACAAGCCACTCTTCGGATGCGATCAAATGAAAGACGTTGGCACTGATGTGCCCCCACCCAAAGATGAGAACAGCACTCCATGTGTGGCGGAACTTGCGCCTTGTACAGTTGCAAGCGGTGGGCCGGCATGAAGTACTGTCCCGCTCTACCGAGCACGCCGAGCTTTTTTGAGGAAAACTTAGCCTTTCTTTCCAAATGACCACACAAAACTTAACGTTACTCGATATGTTAACGCCAAGGATTCGAATACTAGCTGAAACAACAAGGGGAGTGCTCTCAAAGGGAGGAGACACGACAGAGGGTTTCTTTTTAGCGGTAAACGCGAGAACTTGTGTCTTCTTATGGTTGAACTGGACTAAATTTAGTCGGTCCCAGTCTGAAATTTTGTCTAACACATCTAAAAAATCTAGACGTCTTCAACTTCAGACGTGTTCCCAAGAAATATTGGCACGGCCGGTATGAAGGGATCGCCAGTGCTGTCGTACTCATAACAATGAATGTGACTAATTAGTTGTTGATATGCAAAAGAAACATTGTTGGCGATAGCACGCAGCCTTTTGGAACACCAGCATACGACCCTGATGCTTCGATCTATGAGAAAACCCAATATCATAACTTCTCGGGAAGCTTCACGAAAAGCGCTTTGTGTCAGAACCTTCGCTATGTACAAACTGACTGCCAGGGCCTCCCCGTTGGTCTCGACTGCCTCCGCCCACCGATGAGTGAGGTAGACTAAGCGACCTCGACGGAGGTCTACTTGTTTTGTGTTTCATGTATAACGCAATCACTAATGTCCATTGAGTGGATATTAGATGCCTCCCACTCATAATTATCCTACTGCCAAATACCCTCCCATCTTTGGCAATGTTATAGATTCAGGAAGTCATACAGTTGCAGTACCGGTTTGTGCCAAGTTTGTCCACTTTGTGTTTATAGCAAGTGATATAAGAAATTCTAGAGTATGATAATGGATTTGGAATAAGCATCTGTACCCAAAGAATACTTCAATTCCGAAATTCAATCTCTGCATTGAACAGTAATTGAGACCGTTAACATAGCAACCGGACACAGTCGCTCTTAGGGAGCGGAGCGATAAAAATATATATTCAAACCTACACGATTTCTTTAATCATGCTCTCTAAGGTAATGTACTCACAAAACTATAAAATGCTTGTGTTGTATTTCTATAATATACTTGCCATCATCATCATCATTTTAGCCTCCCCAAATATATATATATATATATATATATATATATATATATATATATATATATATATATATATATATATCTTGATTGGTTAATTATAGTAAAATTCGTGTAGTTTTCTTTTTAAGAGGATGAGTGCAATAATTATTAAGTAAAATGAATAGTTGGACTTCCAGCCATCCGTGAAATTATAAAATTCAAAAGATCGAACTTATAACTTCCTTTGAAAAACCTACGTTCCTTTGAAAACTCACAAAAGCAGTCTGAAAAGCTTTCATTCAAAGAAGAATTTAACAATAACAAATAAGTGAATCGTAAAATTGGTCCAATGAAAAGGCCGCTCTGTGCAGTCGCGATATCTCTTTCAAATTAATATCGTTGAAAGACACAGGAAACATCTTGTTACTATCTCCATTGATCATAGCAATAATAAACTGAAGCTGAACAAGAGCACAAAAATAACCTACGGATTACAAAATACTATCTATTTAAGCGAAACGCATATGCAATTTCCCATAAATAACCAAAAAAAAATATTCTTCATGACATCTCCAATGGGCGTGCCAAAAATGGCAGAATTTTTATTTTGTTTAAGGAAGAGGTGCAAACGATCAAGCGGCTCACCTGATGGTAAGTGATCACGGCCGTCAACGAACATTTACAATACTAGAGGCATTGCGGGTTAGGTGCCGACCGTTTTGAGAAAGGTGTAGGGTCTTTTCTTGAAGGTCCCTAAGTCGTATGGGTCCGGAAAAACCACTGGCATAAAACCTCTGATGCGTAAATTAATGCCAATGTAATTACCAAGTATTACGGTATTTTATGTAAAGGCGACGGCGTTAGCTGACATTAGAACAGAATCCATCAATCATCCCACTTCCTTTTTTTTATTGGATAAAGTGATGAAACGAGCGAAACGTTCACCTGATGAAAAGTGCAAAGTCTGACCATAGAAGATGCTGTTGTCACCCAGAAAATTTCTGTGTGACCACACTGTGCTCATCACCCTGAGACATAAGTTCATAATTTAAAGTAGCCTGGGTTAATTACGACATCATAACATCTCAATTCCACCGAGACCAAAGGTGCTGCAAAACACTCGAATCGTCGGGAGTAAAGAGGAAATTATGCGCGATAAAGCCTGTAAATTTATTTAATGTAGTATTTGGTAAATCATTTTGTCAGGGTTATCATAAAGTAGTATTTACGAGCATAACAAAATGAATTCAAATATCTACAAAATGTAGAAGTGGCGAATCCGGCAAGTCCTCAGCTTCACGGCCTATTTTTCTCAATTAACTGTTTATGGGGTGGTTGGCTCAATAAACAATAGGCCATAAATAAACAACTTCTTTTAACGGTCGAAAATAAAAATTAAAGTTAAATTGACTGATATACTCAAAAGTAACCGAAGTAATAATACCATATCGAAAAAACATTTGGCAACAGTTAAGTAGGTCACTTCATACTCACAATCGATAAATTTCTTTTTTTTTTCAAAATTGGCTATATCCAAAGAAAAGAACTTCCGCATTGGCAGTGACCCAACGCCATTCCGCTACTTATTTGTCATTTGCGAGCATGTATCTGAAGTAAGTATCTAAACTTGTTACTTTATCGACAAAAGAAAGTTTCACGTCTTTGAATTATTTATTCCCAAACGATACTAAATCGGCCTATAAAAGTAGTACTCCGAGTGAAAAGAGTAATATTTATTTATTTCCTTTTAGTTTCGGAGTATTTTTAAAGAATATTTTAATGAAACACATTATAGGCATTATGAAAACAATACTTCATTTCAAATGCAAACATACTTTTGACGTGGACGAAAACGTTAACATAATAATCATCAAAATAATTGTTCAATGCTTTAATGCAAAAACAAATAACTGTTTTGAGTAGGTTCATTAAAAAATATAAAACATAGCTAAGTAATAGTTATTCTGCCGTGAAGCAGTGCAAACATTACCGAAGTTAATGGAATCATCGTTACTTTGAAGCAATCCATAATTATAAAGGAAAGAAAGTTAATTTGCTAATATCCGCATGCAAAATTTACATACATGCATATATGTATCACGCTTTTTCCCATATAAAGGATAGGCAGAGGCTAAACATGTAGCCCACTTTTCGCCCCCGCGGGAAACGAGACGTGACGGGTGGTGATACAAGTCGCCGTCTTTTTTGTTTGAGTCTAAAAATTCTTACTCCCCATCGCGTTCCCACGAGCAGTATAGTCACAGCATTCCATATTATGGTGTCATTCTGCAAGAATAAAAGCTGTCTGTACAATACCTTAGTCGTCTTTTACGACACCTTGGTAGGAAAGAAGTAAGTGCTATTCTACTCTTCCGGACAACTATCGGCTAAATTTTAAAATGGTGTATATGACCTAGTTTATGAAGACCATTTGTTATGGGCGCGTCGCACTTACCATCAGATAAGTGTAAAGTCTGACCATCTCGTTTCGTCACTTTATCCAATAAAAAAAATGTATGAATGTCCCACTGCTGGAAAAAGACCACCGCTCAATTTGGAGCCCGAAAGAGTCCTCTGCGCTGCTCCTGTAAGATTGGTGGACATCACAGAAGATAGAAGTTAGATAGAAGTTGGCAAGTTTGTGAAAGAAAATATGCATATCTTTGTGCAAGCAAAAGAAATTTCGGAAAGAAATATGAGAAATCCAGATAAACTAATTCTTCACATAGTTTCAAAAAGCATGCGGTTTCAAAAACATAGTTATGCCATGTGCAAGACAATCTATAATAAAATAACAGATCGATTAAAGCAGTTACCATCTGGAAGGTTAACGGGAGCTCTGCGGAGATGGTTAGTTTAGAAATCATTTTATTCTCTTGGCGAACTTTTAAGACATAGTAACTAATTTAATTTAGAAATACATCGATGCATTAATTTATATTAAATAACCAAAATAAAATTAAATATTAATGACAATTATTTAATGTAATTGTACTGACATATTAATAACAAATGGTTATAAGTTTTAACAAAAACATAATAATATTATTCTGACAAATGTAATTTTCATTTCCATGCTGTTTTATCTTAATTAGGTTTGAACTTAATTATCATTTGTAAACACGACAAAAAAAATATGTTATCGATTTTATTTATACTACCGTCTTCCTTCACCACCCAACATGAGGTCAGCATCAGCAATTTTAAAAGTTATAGTCGGTCACCCACGGTATTAAATTTAAGATGAGCGCCCATCCCCTGAGCTTCCAGGGCTCCAAATAATATAGTGTAATCATTATTTAATGCGACAAAAGTAGACAGTTGGAAGTTCCGTATCTAGGCAATGAATCATCGTATGTGGGAAAGAACTGTGACCCGATGTCCGGCCACTTTCGATGAATAAATAATGATGTTGTAGTTATTCCATCGCAAATGTTTGCGAATATTACGTTCTATTTTTTCTCACTTAATTTATAGCCGTTCATTATAGAAATGTCATGTCATACTGCCAATGTCATGTCGTTTAGGGGAGTGACAGCAAATACAGTTACATAACAGAGATTCCGATTTTCAGAAAGAAAAGACACGAAAAAATATTTATCATTACAAATATTCAAACCCATTTATTTTTACGAATAGTACGTTAGAATTTTGCGTTGTTAACTGTTGAAATAACATCAAATGGTTTGTTTGCAGATATAAGAAAACAAGCAATAGATGAATTCTTTGATTTAATTTTCTTTTCACAGAAACAAGTGAAATTTATTGTCAAAATGTATTGTTGTGAAATCATACAACAGATATGTAGAATAAATGGTATATAATCGCTAACTCTTAGTAACTATCATTAAAATGTAAGAAGTGAAACAGCTGTTAAAAATAAACAAACAGCAATACAGTGACAATAATTATTAAAATTAAATGTAAAAAAAAAACACTAGGATTTTCCCTCTATCGTAAGTGCTTTTTACTGATGTAAATTGCACATACCTAAACACCCAAATCCGGGACAACTATCTACGTTACATTATCGTGGAATTGATATGAAGGAATCGAAGTCGCGACCCACATCGCAGAAGCCACTCGCTTAGTAACTGCTAAAAATTACTTTGTTTAATTTGATATTGAAAAAAAATATATCATTTATATTTAAAAATTCATGCCGTCCGGTGGCGGTGTATGAAACTACCATCACGTCCCGCGAGTGCTGTAAGAGTCGACTAAATTCAAATCTCAATTGTCTCAAGAAAATCTCATGGCTTCCGGAAGATGGCGAAATACCATACTTTTAAACTGCCAACCGGACGCGGATTGGTGTCCGGCAGACTAGAATAGCCTCTTCCTCTTTACTACCGAAGTGTCGTCAGAGGCGACTAAGGAATTTATTGTACGGTCAGCCTTTATTCATGCAGGATAATATCATTACATACCCTTTTTATAGGAAAAAGGCGTGACTGCAAAGCTGCCAGACTGAAAAACTCAGACCCGTGACGGGTATATATTTATATATTTGCGATAGTTAATTCACCATCTGCTAAAGGCCTTTATTTTATTTTAACAATACTTACGGGACGACAGGGGGGACATCCCATGCTCAACACGCCGTTCACACACCAGTGCAAGGTATACATAGATACAGTCGTTTCTTTTTCTCATATAAGGGCCTACTCCTCCAGACTATACCCCCACTAGCCCAGTTTTCGCCCCCGCGGGAAGCGAGACGTGACGTTTGGCGAACCACGTTGCCACCATTTTATTACGAGTCAAAAAATTCTTATTCCCATTGCATATACGAGTATAGTGACAGCATTGTAAATGGTATTATTCTGCACGAATTAAGGCTGTCCGTACAATAACTTAGTCGCCTCTTATGACGCCTCGGTAAAAAAAAAGGTAGGTGCTACTCTACTCTACAATACAATACATATATCATAAAGAATATCGAAGCACAGACTAGGAATCCAGTAATTCTTGAGATATATTTTTATTTCCCTTATGGTTTTGCAGAGTTTTAAAGTGATTTCCGACAATTTGACACCGGATATAGCTAGTTTACCGCAAAGCGTCTCAGCTAATAATCGATGCCCTTTAGACCTGTCTAGACTACAGCGAGATCTTGAGGCAACGAGAAGCTATAATCCACATTTAATTATTTATTTATTAAATACACCGACAGTTTTTTTTTTTAATGAAATAAAGTGACTAGATCGGCAAAGTGTTCACCCGATGCGATGGTAAGTGCAACGTCTGCCCATTTCAAATGTTATGTTACCCAGAACAGTTCTGCGTTCCACCACACTGCACTCATTGCCCTGAGACATCAGTTCTCAAGTCATATGCCCAGTAATTACATTAGCTATCAGAGCAATTCGGACCGAAATATAAAAAAAATAAAAAAAATATATCAGTTTATTGCGACAAAGAAAACACAAAAATAAACCTTTACATGACATAATCCTTAAATTAATTTAAGGCAGCAGGAGGTGACTCTGCAATTGCTGACACGAGATTAATCCCATGCAGCGCTGATTATCAGGCACTCCAGTATCCCTGAGATGTTATGCGGGGATTGTGGTATTTGAGGACTCCCCAATCACCATTAAATATTAGAATTTGCCAGATATCATTATTATACGGTAGAGAATAGAAAGAAAGAAAAAACAAAAATGAAAATTATAAAAATGCTACAAAAAGTCACCAACATAAAGGAATAATAATTAGAATTAATAATTTCTTACTCGTAACTCTGTGTGTATGTGTGTGTTTGTGGGTGTTGGGGTTTCAATGCTACTGCTTGATGTTAGAATAACTTGAATTGCGGCGGATTCTTTCATAGCAATCCTACCACCATATAAAAGGTTGTTACACTTTTACATACTCATCATCATCATCATCTCAGCCTATCTTAGTCCACTGCTGAACATAATTTTATATATTGCCACGAAGGTTTGTAGCTCATTTTGGAGGATGTTGCCATAGTTTCCTCGATTAGCAGGCGAGTTGGCAACCGCAGTATATTTATTCAGATGTTCCAGGAAAATGCTGCTATAGTTTTCATTTTCCCTCTGTTGACTTTTACGACACTTACGAGATTAAATGGACACCCAAGCTGCAAATATTAATAGAATAAAAAGAAAACAACGCAAAAGGTATGAGGTAAATTATATTCACAACAGCGACACAGAGATAGAATAAGAAAACTTTTTTATTATTTCATTACATAAGGTTTCCGTTGTCCGACGATATTTATTTAGAAATAAATGATGTATGTCTATTGATACATTATAGTGCTAGTGCTATTATATATAGGATTATACTTCTACTTCTTCCGAAGACGATCACGTAGCCTAGTGGTCAGAGGACCTGACTTCTTCGTCGCAGTTCCTGAGTTAAAATTCCAACCGTAGAGAAATTTGTGCAAAAACAAAAATTGATGGTTATCAGATCTAGTTGCGTCGTGATTGTCGACGTGTTTCTGACTCTGCATTCTGACCTACCTTTTACATTATCGCATGAACGTTACATCGAGCGTTCATAGGTTAGGGCGAAAAGGTGCATCAAACCATAAATAATATACCAAAAATAATTAAATGTGTAGTACTCGCGTAAATATAAGAAATCATTATGATACGTTTACTTACTCTGCATTTTATAAATGTTATAATTATGCACTTATTATAGTTAGTATTTCTTACAGATTTACGAAATACACTGAATTCTGTCGGAAAAAATAGGTTAAAATTAACGACAATAATGGATTAAGCAAATATGTAAAGAAACAGCCTATCCTCCTCTCGTTTTTGAGTGGCTTTTTGGGCCAGGATGGTTACGGAATGGATACGGAAATCATATGGTCGAGATTTGGAGCGAAAAGCCGAAGATAAAAAACACAGCTTCCTGCATTTAGGCTCAAAGTAGGCCATAACACTGTTTAATTTAGATAAATTAAACCCGTTCGGTTATTTTTATTTATTAATTACTAGGTGGATTGAAAAGTACTCGGCCTAACACAGATCCATTCAATTCTAAAAATCAAATCTACCCACATTATTTAGTTCAGTTCAGACTAGTTCATTGTGTGAAGTTCGAAACGTGTGCGATAATTAGTTGTGATTTTATAAATTTATTAACAAAGTAATCGGTCATAATTTCCGCGAATGGAGCAAATCGAGCAGCGTGCCGTCATTAAGTACCTCCATAAGAAGGGGCTATCATCAAAAGCCATCCATGATGACATGGTCAGTACATTAGGCGATTGTGCTCTGTCATATTCATCCGTCAAAAAATGGATAGGAGAATTTAAGCGTGGTAGAGAGAGTGTGAAAGATGAACCCCGCTCTGGAAGGCCTTCGACGTCAACTACTGACGAAAATATTAAAAAAGTACTTGATTTAATAATGGGAGACCGCAGATTAAAAATTAGAGAGATAGCCGAGATTATAGGCATCTCTTATGAACGAACTCAAAACATCATTGTCAACGAGTTGGGTTTCCACAAGGTGTCTGCGAGGTGGGTTCCGCGACTGCTTTCAGTTGAACAAAAAAGGACGCGATTGACTATTTCACGCGACTGTTTGGAGTTATTTGAAGCTGATGCAGATGATTTTTTGAATCGTTTTGTTACTATGGACGAAACATGGGTTCATTACTGTACACCGGAAACAAAACAACAATCAAAACAGTGGAGAAGACCTGGTTCACCACCCCCTAAAAAGGCTAAGTCGATTTTGTCGCCAAATAAGGTGATGGCTTCAGTATTCTGGGACTCGAAAGGTGTGATTATGATTGATTATCTTGAAAGGGGTCAGACTATAAACTCTGATTACTACTGCACCTTACTACGTCGTTTACGAGAGGAAATAAAAGAAAAACGTCGAGTAATCCTCAGAAGAAAAGTCCTGTTTCATCAAGATAACGCCCGTGTTCACACGTCAGTACAGTCAATGGCTGGAATTCACAACTGTGGCTTTGAACTGTTACCGCATCCGCCGTATTCACCTGATCTGGCACCATCAGACTTCTTTCTGTTCCCTAACCTAAAAAAGCACTTGGGAGGTCAAAGATTTTCGACAAACGACGAGGTCAAAGCAGCTGTAGACGCATATTTTGACTCTAAGGAAGAATCATTTTTTTTAACGGTCTAAATGCTTGGAAGGGGAGGTGGCAAAAGTGTATTGAACTTGATGGTGATTATGTAGAAAAATAAAAATATAACTAATTTAGTATGTGTTTATTTTCTTGGTTAGGCCGAGTACTTTTTAATCCACCCTCGTATCAGCAGTAAGTAACATCTAACTGAACAGAGGATTACTCCCATTTAACTTTCGGATAAACTAAAATTACTTCGCATATTATAGCAACATTAAAGAAACACAAACGTAATAATGTCAAAATGAAGAACAATAACATTTAAAATACAAAGTAAACAGATAATTAAACAAAATTTATTTTCAAATCTAGAAATTAAGAACAAAGTATATTGACAAAAAAAGTTAACTACTTTTGCAGATTTTGATTTTAAAAGAACTATACATGACATACACACACATATTATGTGCCCTTGGTGTGCATGTGCCCTCGGTGTGGTACTGGGCTAAAGGGTAATTTAAAATAGAGTTTTTTCTTGTACTTTTTCTTCCTTTTACCAACTTCCAACGAATTCTGCCAACATCGTTTATTTTACTTAACTTCAGGTCCCTCGAGAATTGTATATCTGCGATTTGTGATCTTAAGATAATATTGTCCAATAAAAGGCAGCCGTGTTTCACACAAAACTGAAAAAGTGATTCTAGATTAAGAGATTTTAACAAATAAAATAAATATAATCAATAATTTTGATCATTAAAGAAAAATAATAATATTCCTACCATATTTTCTTTAATTAAACCAGTTAATTTTAGTAGTTTAAATTTAGAACGCTCTATTTTATAATCACACAATTAGTGTACATTCAACATTATTTTATTTTTTTGTGCCCGCTTCATTTTGCATATTTTACAGATTCTTCGTATTCCTTTTGCTTAACATGATTAGAAAAGTTTTTATTACAAGATAGACATGAGAAACTAAAAATAAAGACTTATTTCGCAATCTACTTGTAATTGCTTCGGAAAAGTTCCAAGAGTCGGGCACAGACTAGTTTCTCTCCAGTTTTTTCAAGTGAGGGTAACAAATAGTTACGTTATTAACAACGTCTCTGGCAATCACAAGAGAATTTTAACAATAGCGGCCGCGACAATGTGTCAACCTGTTGATCATAAAACAAAGGAAACCAATATATCGAAGTGTCAGGTATTCTGATTGTAATTCCGCCTACCAAGCATGGTGATTACGAATAATTCTTATAACCTAGGAGAGGAATACATTTAGCAATAAATTGCTAAAAGTTAATATACGAAACGATCGATGAAAGCTAGGATACAATCAAAAACTAATTTCATTTAATGAACAATTATCCTTCAAACTATAAATAAAATAAAATCTAGGTATCATTGATAGAGTAAGCTTATTTACTGAACAAGATAAAGTTGCCGCAAAATGTGCTAATTTGATAACAAGTTTGATACTTATCTTTTCCAAGCTGAAGCTCTTAATAAATGGTTCAGCTTGTTTGCAGATGCTCCGTTCAAACTTTTTGAGTTAAGAATATCCTAATATAACAAATGTAAAAATTTGTATTTTTGTTTGTTTGACATCCAATCACTTTCAAAAGGCTGAAGGGATTTAAATGAAATTTGGCATAGATGTACATTTTGTCATGGTAAATGATATACGATCCCTTTAAAAAAATATTATCATAAAAAACAATTATTTTTCAATTTTAATATACGCCGAGCGGAGCGGGCGGAAAACATCTAGTATTGCATTGCAAACAGACTGAAATAAAATATAAATGAATTTGTTACTCCAATTTTTACCACAGAGACAAGTATACAATTCAATAAAAAGCCGATTGGTCTCCGGAAGAGTAGAATAGCACCTACCTTTTTCCTACCGAGGTTTCGTAAGAAGCGACTAATGCATTGTACGGACAGCCTTTATTCGTGCAGAATAACACCAAGTACCAAAATGGCGGCGACGTGGTTCGTCACCAGTCACGTCCCGCGAAGGTGACAAGAGGTCTAAGTGAGTGGCTTCTGCCTACCCCTTATATGTGAAAAAGGCGTGACTGTATGTATGTAAAAATATAATCTCGTAAGCAAGAAAGAATTGATAACAATTTATAAAGGAACACCGTAGCATGAAGTTGTATAGCCTAGAACCCGGAACCCTAGTAACTGCGATCGCAATTTTGTCAACTAAAAGTGATGATAAAGACAAATTCTAACTTGAGAGAGGTTTATGTCCAGCAGTGAATTATTTTCCGGCTGATAACTACAACTCTTTGCTTTTTATCTTCCCCAGTTATTCTTTTTTATATTCCCGAGAAAACGGACAAATGTTATAAAGACAAATCGATGAAAACACAAGTAATGATCTTCTCGGGAACGAAGGGCGGGAGTAACTTACGTGTTAGACCCTCTATAAAAATTCACCTTTTTGCACCCTATTCTTACTTTTGCAAGAGTTACTACTTATTATATATTAAGGGAAAGGGAAAATAGGATAATTTGAAATATTACAAAAATCGTTTTAAAACCATTCTATTTAATAATATAAAAAATATGTTCTCATTTAGTATTATTATAGTAATGGTCTGAAAGCAAAATGTAAAAAGATGTACGAGGTAATGATATAACGAATATTCGCATTCGCAAATATTCTCATACTTTTAGACATTCGAATTCGAATTCGCATTCGCACAAATGGTGCGAATATTTTGCGAATGTGATTGTCACAAATACTTGATATTTTACTACCCTCATTTTGTTTATTAATTATTTCCACCACCCACCACCATTTCAGGCTACCATTAGTTCATTGCTGAACATAGGCCTCCCTCATTTTGGGGGGATTTCGCCATTGTTGCCACGCTTTGCAGGCGGATTGGCAATCGCAGTTTATTTATTATGATGTTCCAGGAAGATGCTGCCGCCCATCTACTGGTTTTAATATTTCCTCTATCGACTTTAACGACACCCACGGGATGAGATGGAGTGGTAGTTTCTCTTGATCCGCTACCACACGGCCATAGTATATTATGCCTAAAAATGTACATTCGTTACATGACTAATATGTAAAAATGGTAATAGTAATATATGAATAATTATACTATTTATATATATATATATATATATTATGTTGAAACATCATCAATTTTAAAAATTTGCTTAAAATTAGTAACACTCACATTACTTGTTTAGTAGCTTTTAGTGATAAATTATCTTTAACGTATACATCATAGTGTAATGCAGTGCCCATAATCCCAAAAACTTTCTGAGTTTACTTACTACTCGTAAGTAGCAGGTACTTACTAAGCAGTCTTCTTACAGCATCTTATATATGATTGGCTGAAAGATTTGGGCGGTCTCTTCACATAAAAAAATTCCCACGTTTTTCATAAAAAATAAAATATATACTATAGAAATACAATAGACATCGAGTTATGATGTCGACTGCTCCGCTAACATAAAATAAAAACTTGATAAATTTTGATAAACTATAAAGAGGTGAATATATGTGCTACGAAATTATAGAATATTTGAAAAAACCTTGAAGAGATATTCTTCAATTTCTGTTACACCGAAGCAGCTAAGCAGCCTGGAGACGACAGATTACTAGGAGTTTATTCTGCTGTAAGTTCCATCTCAATGGCTATTAGTGATCTTGGATTTTATCAAGGTACGTGGGAAAATTTATAACCTGCATATAATAAATATACTAGTTTTTTAGAGTTTATCAAATGGTTTTATAATATCATATGCAGTCGTTAATTACGCCCCGTAATAAATATAGGTATTGATCAAAATTTTCATTAATACCTATATTTATTTCACATTTTAATGTTATTTGAAGACAGATATTTGTGGCAATTAAAAGAGTATTATTATCACAATTATTATTATTTATAATATAAAAATATAATCGTACGTACGTACATGTGATGCTGCTATTTGCACCAGTATTATACGTACAGGAGGCGTATCGTATAGGAGGTCAAATTCATTTGCTAAAATCTGCGTGCAAATTTTAAAATGGCGTGTAATACCTATTTTCTCAAGAGCTTCTTTTACTGGTGGTAGGATTGCTATGCAGAAATCCGTTTAAGTAGCTTCCGCAGGGCCAATTATTATGGCACTACTGCCAAGCAAAACTGTAGTGGTACAGTCGAGATGACGGCACATGAGATGAGATGTCGCCTCATAACGGGGCACTATGTTTTGATATAGACATTCGACTGACGATATTCGGCAGCTATCTATCGCAAAATAACGCCTGATTCTGTTAATCTTAATAAATATCTATATATCCATGAGGTGGCGGCTTAAGAGAATCTACCACCCCATCTCATCCCGTGGACACCCACGGTTGGTTACGCCACCCTATCTCATCCTGTGAACACTTACGGAATGAGATAGGGTGACGTAACAGTCGACGGAGGGAAAATTAAAACCAAAAGATTTGAGAGTGCATTTTTCTGGAATATCTGAATAAATACAAACTTCTGTGGCAATGTATGGGAGAGGCCTATGTTCAGCAGTGGACTAGTGGTAAACTGAAATGATGATGATTAAATATCTAGATGTTTATTAGCTTAGGGGCCGGGTGCACGCCTTGAATTTCATAGAACGCGAGTGTCCTGAGTGCTGATTTACCAAGTAGGTACTCAACAGTGAATGAAGATAACGTGAGGAAACCTCCATGTCTGAGGAATAAAAATATTTCACGGACATGTGACGTACCAACCCGTATTGGAGCAGCGTAGCGGACTCTTCCCGGCTCCAGACCCCACTCAGGTATGAGAGAAGGCCTTTGCTCAGCCATGGAGCATTAATATGTATGTTATATGTATGGCTGTTAGTTTACTTTGTTTAATATCAGAAAAGCCCCAACTGTATAACAAGAATACAGCAGAAATATAGAGTTTTTTTACGAAGCGGACTGGTTAAAATTGACGAACTAACTAAAACGTGACTTGAAAATGAAACATCGTTAAAGCTTCCGGGCAACAAAATTCTACGTCAAAATGGCAATGTCCATATGAAGTTACAAATTAAAACAGCGAGCTTTGATTACTGGTGACTGTAGAAAGAATAAAATCTAATACAAAACAGAATAGTACAAACAGTGCATCGTTTAAACTTTTGGTCTAAATAAGCATTTACTGATAATTCGAGCAGTGGCTGGTCGCCCATAGGTCACGGGTTCGTGCTCGTGTAGAGTGCGTTTTACATTAAATGTCACACTGAGCACATGCCTCCTCTCATTTCTGAGAGGGTTTGAAGACGGGAAAAGTGCGCTATGCTGTTCCAATGCGGGTTAGCGGACTTCACATGTATTCTGAATATTCTTAATCCACATGTTTGTTTCCTCTCGATGTTTTCCTTCACCGCTGAGCACGTGGTAAATCAGCACTTAAAATAACATATTCGCAAAACACCGGGGATCGAACCCAGCGAACTCGGAGCCCATGTGATGGGTGATATGAGCAAACACTGTATGTGTCTGTAAACGCATCAACAACACAAGAGATTAAAAAAAAAAGATAGTACTGATCTTTTTTTTTTAAAAAAAAGAGAGATTGTTTATTATACTTATTCGCGTCAAATTAAATGAATAATATTAACAACATCAATAACAGAATTTAAAAAGTTTTAACCGTGTTTCCATAATCAAGTAGGTACGCCGTTGTCTGAATCAATTTTTGATACGAAATAACTTTTTTACATGTACAAATAAAAAAGTTGAATTTTTTTAAAAGCTGCTGCGCCATATTTGATTTGTTCAGTCATAAATTCACTTTATCTTTTTTATATGAATACACAAAGAATTTGCTAGTTTCGATGGAGTTATTTCATGCGATATCCACACATGATTTCACATGAAATAGATTAATATACTTAATTTCAGTTAAATTCAATGGTTTATGTTTTTTACTACTTTATATTAGCCGATAGGTGTCCGGCAGAGTAGAAAAGCACCTACCTCTTTCCCACCGAGGTGTCGTAAGAGGCGACTAAGGTATTGTACGGACAGCCTTTATTCGTTCAGAATAACACCATAATGTGCAATGCTGTCACTATACTGCTGGTGGGAACGCAATGGGGAGTAAGAATTTTTTGACTCGTATCAAAATGACGGCGACGTTGTTTGCCACCCGTCACGTCTCGTTTCCCGCGAGAGCGAAAACTACGTGTGGGCTACGTGAGTGCCTAACCCTTATATGGAAAAAAGGCGTAACTGTATGTATTTATGTATATATGTTTAAAAAAAAGGAAACGTAAAGAAGGCTTGGCACTAAGTTTAGCCCAGTTCAAAATTGTGACAGAGCCACAATGAACACATAAAGTTCAAATTGAGGTTACGATTTCAAACAACAGACATTTAATAAAGAGATCATCTGAATTAACTATTTCGTGGGCGGCCCATTATTGAGTCATCGGTCAACGATAAGGATTAACAAGACAATATTATTCATTATTAAATTAAATTAACAATATTATCATCGTCATTCGTGTTCATTCGCATCGCAATTTATCAAAAAGCAGCACACACGAAACGTTAGACACGAATATTCGCTAATATTTTATAGGATAGAGACTGGGCACTCGCCGTAAAATTCGTAGTAAGCGAATGACCCGAGCATGGACCTCACTCCTCGTCGCTGAAATTGCTAATTGCATTTCTTATGTGCTACCAGTCAACCCTGAAAAACACATTGTCAAGGAAAACTGCTTGTCAAACGTTAAGAAATAATTCAAGGGCATATTAAATACGAAAGACCGAACAGGAGCAGCGTGGGGGACACACTAGGCTCCACGACACACTCATAATACAAAACGTAGTCAAATATAAGCAACTAGCTGATGCCCGCGACTTAGGGCGGATTTCACCGTTGAAACTAAACGCGATCAGTTCAAGCTGAACGAAGTTTAAGCGTTTAACTGAGTTCAATGCTTCTGTTTGCATTTCACTAACATCAACTGAACGTGATTAAAGCTAAACGCGGTTCAAATTCTGAACGCCCAATTTTCGACGTTCAGCTCCCTAACGCGTTTAGAGAGCTGTCATTGTCATTTGCACAACTATGTAAACACAATAAATAATTTTAATACGTTTTGTTTATTGTTTGCATACCTATGTGTGTTACGTTTATAAACAGGCTGGTTGATGTCGCAAAATAATAAATACATCGAATTTTTGTTTTAGATTGTGACGATATTTCACGTAAATTTCGTTTTTCGGAACGCGATCAAAATAGAGCCGGTGAAATCGGTTAGACGAAAACCGAGTTCAAATGATACATTTGAACTAAGTTCAGTAAAACGTGGTTTTATTAAACTTGGTTTCCAAAGCGATCGGTGAAATCGGGTCTTAGTCAGCGTGCACAAAGGTTTTTAAAAATCACATTGGAAGTATTATATTTTCCGGAATAAAAAGTATCGGGATAATAAGTAGTCCGTCTCCAGGATGCGAGCTATCTCTGTGCCAAATTTCGTCAAGATCGATCTAGCGGTCGAACCGTGAAAAGGTAACAAACAGACAGAAGTTACTTTCACATTTATAATATGAGTATAGATTATAAAATAAAGCACTGACTATGTGCGCGATGTGATCAGGTGACGTTCATTTTGGATTTCATCATCATCAGCCCACGTGAATCGACTACAATATGTCTTCAGGTCTTTATGTCTTTACAAGTCACTGATTTCGCCCAATTCGCCATCTAGTTCATTTCAGCCACTTGGATCGGTTTTATTTAAATTCTTATAAAACATTTGCTTAAAAGTAATTTTGTATCCACGACTCACTCATTTAATTATAGGTTTAACAAACTTTATTATATACATTGGTAAGTAATGAATAATATAATGTAGGTGTACAATATTAAAAACATTCATTACTGAAGTATTTTATTAAATAATACAGATGCTAAACAACTCCATTTTCGCCAATGTTGTATTGTACATTATAACCAGTACAACTGGTGGAACTTTCGGCTTCTTTATAAATATATTCAGACATTTAGCCCCAAAAATATCACTTCTTTGTTAGTCCTAATAATACTTAAATGTTGTAACTTCAAACTTCGACTGTAAAAAGTTTGAGACTTAATTTTAAACTTTACTCTAGCAAACTACCTGTGTATATACAAATTGAGATAACAATTATTTGCGTGCTGGCCAATAAAAAAACAAACAAAGCGGTTTGACACAAAAAAAAACATTAAAGACGAGTCACTGGGTCGAGCGGAAAGGACGAGAAAACGAGATGACCAAACAATGCAATAAAGCGTTGAAAAGAGAAGGACATATATTGTTTCAAATGGATTTATTATTTAACCGGAGCACGACCCACCACCAGCCATCTGTAAAGTCACGCAGTAATTCTTGTTTAGCGTTTTTCTATCTGCGTTTCGTATTTTAACAAAATAAACAAAACATGCAACGATCTCACAGACATGTGTATTTTAGTCGTAAAATGTTGTTACTCACTGCGAATTAAATAATTTAACGTTTACTTGCGAGGATTTATAGCAAAATCTTAGCCGAAAAATACCGAACACTGTATGTAGAATTATTTTGTTTATGAACCGGAAATATTTAAAATTAAAGTACATATTTACGGCCTTTATGCGTCCAACTGCAGAGCACAAGCCTCTTGTAATAAGAGGGTAAAGTGTGATTCACTACACTGTGCAACTGCTCTTTGTAACATGTCAAAATATTTGTGTAAAGTATATAATAATTTCATAACCATATCTACATATGATCATACGAGTATTTAATTCTTTAATAATTAATGAGAATAAATTTTTCATGATACGTTAAAAGCGATTTGATAACGACCAATGGTTCGAATCCCAGTCGAAGCCAATATTTACAAAAAACTAAATATACTTCCGTGATCTTATTCTGATTGGTTAGTGTCTCCGACACTGCATTTTAACCTTCCCCTGATCTTATTGCACATAGCGGGTACGCTAAGGAAAAGGCGAGTGGCTCTGTGTTTGCGCAATATGATAAAGAAGTTTCAAAACAAGTATTTATTTAAGCCAATTGGTGAGATATACGCTTCTAAAGTCGTAAACAGTGTGCCTTCAGAATTTTCCAACGCAGTTGAAAAGTTAGCGGGGTAGAACCTAGAAACACTTTCGACGAAAATTGGTTTGAATAAGATAATATGTCGTGTAGTTTTGGAGATATAGGAAATTCACTCGCTAAAATTTTGAGCTTAGCGACCACAAAAATAAATTTGTTTTTTACAGTTTGTTTGAGAAATACTATAAAATAAGAATTTAACGTTATTTCTCACTACTGACCCCCTCATTTTGCGTGGTCTGACAAGCATTTGGTGGGTTTTATTAATTTTGCATGCAGATCTTTGCAAATTACATTCTTTCCTTTATTATAATGGATTCCCGCAAAGTAACACCCGATTCGATTAACTATTTTTAGTTGTCAGTACTTACTGTGCTACTTCAAGTTATTAACCAGACGATGATGTATGAATGAATATACATTTATTTGGCAAACACACACAGATAAGTATATGACATCTATCAAGTAAATTTTTCGTTCGCATTGATCGAATACGGCCAAGAATATCATCAAGTCAACTTTTTTTCTACTTCTTTGATAACAGCTTGTTAGACGTGGGGCCTACATAAGTTTAGAGAAAAACGAAAATCAAGTTATAGGATTTTATTATTTGTAGGTATTACATTTTTTCTAAATACTTCTCATGGTACTCTCTACACACTTTCCGTCATATTTACAGACGACGGCCACGTGACTTAGCGGTTAGAGTACGTGACTAGTAAGTCACTGCTACTGGGTTCGAATCCCAGCCGGAGCCAACATTTCTGCAAAAACATATTGTTGGTTTTTGGGTCTGGTTATGTGATGATTGTCTCCGTGTTACTGAAACTGCATCATAACCTACCTTCAATCATATCATAAACATGGGCCTTACATCGTGCGCGTGTAGCTTAGAACGAGTCTTCATCAGCCCACTAGTCCACTGCTGAACATAGCCCCCCCCCCCCCCTAGATTGCCACAAAAGTTTATCACTCTAAATTTGGGGGCATTTCGCCATAGTTGCCACGCTTGGCAGGCGGGTTGGCAACCGCAGTTTATTTATTCAGATGTTCGAGGATGATACTACTGCCCATCTCCTGGTTTTTATTATCCCTCTGTCGACTTTTACGATACCCACGGGAGGAGATGCAGTGAATTCTCTTAAGCCGCCACCAGAACCACCAGATCGAGTCAGCGCCTCTGTATTTGACCCAGACAAGATACTTATTGCACTATACTATCTCCTGCGCAGGTGATAGTTTCGGGCAATACTTGGAAGTTGCTGTTGTGGTTTGATCGTTATCGGCTCGGCTTTAACCGACTCTGAAAACATTATTTCTATTCGTTTTTCGACAGCTCAAAAATCGCTAAGGTGGGTACGGCTAGACGCCTTCAGAAATTTTTCTTTTAAGTTTGGCAGTGTTACAGTAATGTAGTAACATATTTTACAAGAACAACATTGCAGTTAACGTCGCCGGTGTTCAACAGGATGATCCGCTACGATCAGCCTTATTCAAACTATTACCAAGCATTTACCTTCGGGTACCTGGGTACCTCGACGACGAAACGTTGGAAGGTAAAGCAGATGACAGATTGAACTAGAATTATTCTTCGTCATCAACCACCACTAAAGAGTCAAGATGCTTTTATTTGATGCATGTTTGTTTGATGTAAATTGAATCGGTAATCGCGGATCTATCCTGGAGACTGCTGACACTGCCGCTCGATTACATGAATATACGAGTAGCATATTACAGATGATTTTTTCTTACGACGATATAGTAACGAGACGAGCAAAACGTTCACCGTACAACATCTGCCCATAACAAATGCTTTATCACACAGAACATTTCTGTGTGGCACCGCACTGCGATCGTCAATTCCACCATCTATCAGATGTTTGAGACCTTTATGTTCCATTACCTTAGTAAATAGTTACAATACCCGCAGGACGGCCTGGGGTCGCAGAGTATCTTACGTCGCCGCAGTCCGAATACGAATTGAATGAAATAACACCAAATATGAACGATTTTTTTTGATAGTTTTCAACTACTAAAAAAATGAAAAAACTAAATAAATTTTAATCAAAATTTTAGTAATAACGATCCGGAAATAAATACCAAAGGTAGGAAATCACTTTATCTCTTTACGGGCTGCTCGTTGCTAATTGAACGTTCGAAATATCCGATAAAAATAAAATTTCATGAATTTTATATCGTTTGTGCACTTCGCTTGATTCCCCAATGTGCTGATAGTCAAAGAAATTAACACTAAAAGAAATTAAGCGTTTAAACAGCTTTAATTAAATCTAAATTCATCTCTTAACTACCGTCTGGTCACCTATGTAACCTATAACATTTGGCGATATCAGTATATGATGTATTCTTTTACCGGCTTTTTTCGCCTCCTTTTACCGTGCAAGAGATCTACAAGAGTAAGAAAAGCATATAAAACTTTCTATCGAACGGAAATTTTTCGCTACCATCTAACCAACAATAGCGGTGCAACAATAGAAACTTACAGTATCTTAATTCAAGAAGTCCAAGTCGGTGCTAGCTTTCGCGGTGTTTCCACTTAGGTATCACGTTACACGTTTTGTCGTTAAACAATCTTGTTATATTATTTGACACTAAACTGTTTAAACTTAGAAATAGCCGGGCTATTCTACTGGTACGTCAACCACATGACTGTCTTTTGTTTACGTACAGAAATAGTCAATATTAACTTTTATTTATTTATTTAAACTTTATTGCTAAATCTTTAAATAAAAAAGTAACAATAAGCGAACTCAGTGTCTATAGGCATTCTCTACCAGCTAACACATAGAAATATACACAAATATATATATATATATATATATATATACTAATAATTGCTAATCATAATAAATGATTCAGGTAGTAAAAACCGAATACATTAAATACACACGAATCAACCAGTTGAAGGCAAATTTACTTGTAGTATTTCTAATGTCGTCGGGCAGGAAGTTCCAAAGGAGTATAGCATGAAAAGTAAAGGAGTTGCCATAGAACCCTTACTTGCTTAAAAAAAGTGTTGGCAGATTGACCCGTCTCTGAATAACGGGATCAATCTGTCTTGTACCGATAAATATGTATAGATTACTTCCGTCAGGGCCGATAGGCGTAGGAGGCATCCGAGTTAGGTAAGTGGTGCAAATATGAGTCTCGTAATGAAGACTTCTTTATACCATTTGCTGTAGAACCGATCGGTTCTCGGGGCTGGTTCTGTCCTTATTCAAAAATTGAGTAATAATATTTAAAGCTTGAAAATTGCCAGCGGCCTTTGCATTATGCCCTTGGTGTAGGTGTTCTCTATTATGTTTCGCCTTTTCCTGCTTTCATTAAACCAATAAAAGATAATTTCCAAATCATTTGAATGGATAGACATCGTGTAAAAAATAAGCCAATGAATTAAATTAAAAAAAGATTTTTGTAACCGTAGTTATTCTGCTGTCAAGCAGTAATGTGAAAACCTTGCTGTGGCACGGTCGGAATGGCACTGTAACATTAGTGTAATTAAAGGGGAAAAGAGACTGATGTTTTAGAGCGACGAGCGCGGCGTGGTGCAACACAGAATTTTGCTGTAGAATGTTCTGGGCTGACAAAACATTTGTTTTGGATAGAAATTACACTTACTATCAGGTGAACGATTTGCCCATCTCGGCACTTTTTTCCATCCACAGATGACTGTTATGGTTATATCGTGATACTAATTATTTGAAAATAATCTAACAATTAAACTGAATCTAACTGATTTAAGATCAGAGGCAAGCTAGCATGCAGTGTCAGATGCGCGGTAACCATCACAACACAACGGTCTCGAAAACAAACAATGAGTGTTTCTGTACACATGTTGGGACCCGGCTGGTATTCGAACCCAGAAGCCACTGCGCTGAAATCAGGTACCACTGGGCCACGCAGTCGTCCACTAATAACATTGCTATGAATCCACAAACTGCTGTATCTTCTGGAAACGTTCCAAAAATTATTGAAGCGTCACTGGCAAATGGTTAGCAGACAACATAACAATGCTTTGATAAATGCGAGTATTTTAGCTCAATTTAAACAATGCAGTTCAATGTTTAAAATTCAATAATAATTATCATTACCAATTATCAATGCTAATAAGCTATAATTGTTTATGTCGAATCCAGAAACTAAGTTAATTATATAGAAATATTAATATATTGTATACTAACTGTGCCCCGCGATTTCCCCCGCGTAAAAAAGCTGACCCCGATCGACGATATACTTCCCTATTTAAATCGGACTTTGGTGTTTTAATTTTTTTGAGCCTAACCCTTATTATTTTTCTAAAATTAAAGTAGCCTAAGTTATCTGTTATAATATCAGCTATCTGCCAGTGATTGTCCCGTCAATATCGGTCCAGCCGTTTCGTAGATTAGCCGGACAGACAGACAGAGACGATTTTTAAAAATGTTTTTTTCTTATATGTACCGTATATACTTTCATAAGCATTGAGTAAAAAGCTATTATTTTGTTATTACAAACAGGCATTTCAATATTATTTATTTGTCTAGATGTGGTATCTCCAGGGCCGGGCTTTCGCCTTAAGCCTTCATTTCAAGTGTTGATTTACGTGCTCGGTGGAGACCCTTCTATCCCCTTCTGCTATTTCTAAGACATGCTTCCCTAAGCATAGCAAATATTTCGAACGGCTGGTGAAGTTTTCCAGTCCGCTTTGGAGCAGCGTAGCAGACTCTTCCTAAAACCCAGTAAAAATAAGGGACCTATTCACTAAGTACAGAGAATATTCACCCAATAATGCACGCTGTCAGCACTTGCGTATTGACCCAAATTCATTATTTTAATGATTCCAATAACTCCGAGAATAAACGAGTCAGCTGACGTTCGGCCAATAAACATACCGCGTGTATTCATTTTATCAATTTTCACCACTTTACTAATTTTTAAGATTTTATGAACAACACAGACAAACTCGAGTAAATGTTATTTTTCCACTGAGAGTTTTGTAGAATAAGACTAAAAAATTATATAAAACTAGCAGAAGCTACGACCGCATGGATTTAGGTTTTTTCCTGAATCACGTGGGAACCAAAATAAAAAATATTCTAGGGCCTATCCGTCTCTAGGATATATCGCTGGGCCATATTTCATCAAGATCGGTCCAGCAGTTGAACCGTGAAAAGGCCACAAAGAGAGAGAGAGTTACTTTCGCATTTATAATATTAGTATGGATAATACTAAATTTATGTCAATTTTTTTTTCTATCGATTGCTAGCTGTCACGTGTATTAGAGTTCAAACCATTTTTATTAAAACCTAAATGGTTTCATTGAAGATGAACTATAGCTATTTAAACAAGCTTATTATGGTTATCCAGAATAACAACCGCGTGGCCTAGTGGTCAGATACCCTAGCTTTTACGCAGAAGGTTGTGTGATCGAATCCCAGCCGGTTTTCGGAGCTGGTTGTCTTGAGCATGGGTGATAACTTTTTATTAAAAATCATTAGCGTTACTTCCAATATGGATAAACTCAGTCAATACTTTAATATCAGAGGGATAAGATGCAGGGACAAGGGACAATCATAATAACTTTCAAACCGAAAACCAATCATTTTTTATTTAACACAGTTATTGACTGCAGCTTGGAATCGAACCCTCTACTAAACACTACTGAGCGACGTGGTATTTAAAATACACAGCAAAAGAAACGACAGCAAATAATAGGGCGTCCCCCGGAAGCGTAGGTCGAAATAACACATGCGCACTAAGGATCGCCATTATAGAGTATTGGTTCTCTGATAAGCGGAACAGGCAAACTAAGAGGTCTGCTAAGAGGTCTGTTCAAAAGTTACTTGTAGCATGGTTCTATACATTTTGAACGAGATATCATGTGAAAGCGCTCTATATGAGTAAATAATAATAATAGAAACAAACGTAAAAGTTGATTAAATACCAATTTTGAAAAGAGACTGTACTATGATGACGGTTAAAAAAACTTAATTAATTAAACCGAAGGCATCGTTGTCAGCTCAGTTTTTTCCTTAGTTGATACTCTCGTATTCGGAAGTTGTCTCCGTGGTCGAAAATCGGCCAGGAGGTCATCGAATTACAACACAGATATTGCTATCTCTGGATCGAATTAAATATATTTATCATCTTTCCAGCGCAACGTAAATTCACTGCTGAACATAACCAAACTACTCCATAGATTAACTACAAAGCACGGTCCTGAACTACCAGCATTCAACGACTTGGACGAACGCTTCATCTAGTACGAGGTATAATTTTCGTAATTATCGTTTTTTTAACTAAACAAACGGCCGTTTTTAAAAGCCAAAGCCACGACCTCCATTAGGACAGAGCCAGGTACAAGTTTTTTTTACCGGTTCCAATCTGGGATCACATTATGTTGTCTCTAACAAATGCTAATCGCTCCTTTCCAAAGTAATAATACGACATAATTTTAAAAAGCTCGCTGTAACCCGTATTCAGTAGCTCATCTATTTTTAATTTATAGAAGCTTATTAGTGTTTTTCAAATTATCTCTAGTTATGTCACCGTGAAACAGTAGTGAGCAAACATAACGTGGTAAAGTAAAAAAGGTAAAGTTTCAGCCTATAAATGTCCCACTGCTGAGCACAGGCCTCCTCTCATTTCTGAGAGGGTTTAGGAGCTAGGAAGAATCCGCCACGCTGATCCAATGCGGGTTGGCGGACTTCACATGTCTTCGAAATATTTCTATTCGTCGGACATGCAGGTTTCCTCACGATGTTTTCCTTCACCGCTAAGCACGTGGTAAATCAGCACTTAAAACTGTAGAACAATTTTAGAGGTGCTGGCACCGGGGATCGAACCCAGTTTACTCGCTTACTATGAAATTAAAGGCGAGCACCAGGCCCCTGAGCTACCATAACGTGGAATTGGATTTAAAGGGTTTAAAAGTAGTGTAATTACTTCGCATATGACACTAAAGACCTGGTAAGAACTGGTGTCTCAAGGTGACGAGCGAAGTTCAGTGCCACACAAATGTGTTCCAGGTGACACGGCTTTTCTCATGGGCAGAAGTTACGTTAAACTTAATGTGAACGATCTTCTCGTATCATCGCTTTTTTAATTAAAAAATAAATGTTTATGCATCACGAATTTACTAAGTTAGAAATAACTTTCTATTTACTACGCTAGTTGGTTCAAGCAATCACTTATACGTTCTTGAACTTGGCTTTTACTAAAGTCTGAACTTTGCAAAGTATCACGAAGGATTGCTCGTTAAAAATAATTACAGAAATTAGGAGCCATTATAAAACTTATATATACATCATACTTAAATCTACTAAAACAATCAATTTTCCAAAGACCCGAGTCAAGTTTATTATTTGAAATGAGAGGGTCTCTCTCCAAATTACGATGCTTCATCGAGATTGAAATAATTATACACTAAGCGATGTTCATATTACTTTAAATTAAAAGCTAATTACGAATTTTTCTTCAAATTTCTAAAACCAAACAAAATATCTTAAATCTGACTTAGCAATTTTTCGGGTAAGCAGGTACGCATTCAAGATTGCCTTGAAGAAATTGTGTCTCATACAGTAGAGTATTTAGACTACTGCGTAGGGGATTCCAAGGTCGAATCCCAGGCAGAGGCAACATTTGTGCAAAAACACAAAATGTTACTTTTCGTGTCTGGTTGGGTTCCCACGTCCTGCCACTGATCTTAGCGTACAAGTATAAGCGTTATATCGAGCACGGGTAGGTTAAGACGAGTGAGTGCCTTTGTGCGCTTACACTTGTGGCACTATAATATCTCCTACGCAGTTGATAGTTTTCGATTGTATTGGAAAATCGTCATCGATGTCACAAATCGGCAATTAATACTTCATTGAAAATGATTGGAGCAGTTGCATCTATTTATCTTACCAAATCAAGACTGTTTATAAAATGTGGGCATATGCTTGCAGCCTGTGTCTAAATAATTCCTCTTGTTTCCGTAGCATTTGCTTTTAATTAATCGTAGTTCTGTTGGTAACGTATGACTTAAATATCTCTAATGATAGAGAGTTTGCTCATTACAATTTAAAATTTTTAGCTAGTCAAAATCTAGTATATACTTCATAGTGACTCTACTTACCTCGTTTAATATTTCGTGTATACAGACAGACATCGTCACTGTTTATTTAAGCTATTATGCTTTTATAGGCATGAATACGCATAAAAAACGCCTTTTTACCTTTGCGGATAAATGTAAGGCACAATTTCCTCTTAAGACTGAAATAAACTGTATAAAACGACGAAGTTATAGATTAAAAAAATTACAAATTACATTTCATTTTACTATTTGCTTATAAAGTATTTTTAACACTTTCTAGGGAAGAACATTTTTTAATAATCCACCGTAGACTTTGCTTTTAATTAATTTTAGTTCTGTTGGTGACTTACGACTTACATACCTTATGACCCAGAGATTGCTTATTACTATTTCAAATTTTATTATCATTCACTTTTAACAGCTTTTAATGGTTTTATAATTTCAACTCGATAAAAGCCTCATTAAAAAAAAAGTTCGAATACACTCCAACCAAAACTTCTACCATCATCATCACGAATAGTATAGATTTTTTGATTACTTCTTTGTTCTATGTCTAAAAAATATTTCAATAAACTTTTTTAATACCTGAGATTGAAGGAATTAACACTTATTAAAAATTGACACCGACATCAAACAAATCTTGCAATCGTGAAAAAAGCGATTTCTTCAACAAGTGCGCTTTAGTACCGACCCGGAATGTTTTACGTAAAATATTATTTTATACGACTACGGCGAAGCCTAACGGAGGTTATTACTTTCATGAAGGTTATGTATGTATGTTCAACTTTTTGTTCATAGCTCCTAAATTACCTGACCGATTTTGACAAATCATCTCAAACTCATGTCAAACACTATACGGTAAGTCTAATACGGCGAAAATAAATAAAAATTGCAAGTAATTTCGACGTAATCGATTTTCTTCTTTTGGATAGCCTCTATCCTTATAAGTCCATAACTATTAGCAGAAATACAGAGGCACTTTATGACGTAACGCCTATGTTATAAGATGAGAAAGAGGGTCGGATGCAATGTAATAAACACGGGGATTGTTGCTGCGGTTGCCAAGGCAACTGTGCCAATTATTTCGTCTCTCCCCTACCTATAAAAATTCTCAGCGAAGCCCTATTCTCAGCAGTGAACCTTTATCTGACTGTAATTGTCGCATAAAATTTAATGATGATGATGATGATAATGATGAGACTCATTTCTTTCAAAAGGTTAAATCTACCGGAAGTAAATAGCCCCTAACTCATTTTAAAAAACTTAATATTTGTAAATTCCCTAATTATGGTTTTCAAAATTATCATCTGCGGAGGTTACCGTACCGTATAGATAAAAATGCTCGCCCTTACCCTGCCGCATATAATTTGACCTATAACGGGAAATCGATAGAGTTGGAAAAAATGTAGGATATAGATTTGGATTCAAATAAAGGACATATGGTCCTTAGATTTTCGACAACTACGACAACTTACAAATAATTAAACTTACAAAATACAGTCGCAATCTGTCAACTGCACAGGAGATATAATAGTGCCAGAAGTGTACGCGCAAACAGGGCACTCACTCGTAACATATCCGAGCCCAATGTAACGCTCATGCGATAACATCGGAGACAGCCTAGAATACGAGTAGTTTCACTCGTGGTAGGATTCCTATGCAGGAATCCGTCTAGGTAGGTACAGGTCAGTAGTAAGCAGTAGTGTGCAAACATTTCTGTGTTTTCCTGAAGGGAACTGAGAGCTCGGCATCGAACTGTCAATCACTGGGCATATGAGACTAAAGAACTGATGTCTCAGGGTGACGGGCGCCGTGCGGTGCCATGAAATATTTTGGGTGCAACAGTATATTTTACGGGCAGTCGTTGCACTAACCATTATTTGAACGGTTTGTTCGTCCCGTCACTTTAACAAATAAAAAAATACAGCGTGAGAGACACGGGAACAATTACAACACTATCAAACCCGAAAACCAACAATTTGTGTTTTTTTACTATCTTGGCCCCGGCTGACATTCGAACCCAGGACACGCGGTATAATAGTCTGACGACTAGGACACGTCTTCGTCAATTTAGGCATGTAAAATTTATGTATGTAAAACGCATTCACAATACAGGAGAAATCTTTGTGTAGATAAACGTTTTCAATTTAAAAAAATGGTATCTCTCTATTTATGATATAAAAATCGTTCAGAGTAGTGTGATAACAAAACACGTGACCCAAATGTATTTTGTAATAGACACTCTCTACAAACATCAGATCTTACTCAGAAAAATCTATTTTTTCTACTATGTTATGAATGTAAAAGAAAATGTTTCTCTTTGAAGATGATAATTTTCCATTTATTTCGCCACAACTTATTTCAGGGTTGCCCATTTTCAAACAGGATAGGTGGTTATTCCTGTCTTATACTTTATTTGATGGGTATTTGCCCATCAAATAAAGTGAAAGACAAAATCTATTCAGTTATTTACTAAAACTACGAAATGCTTGCTATGCAAAGGATATTTGTTTTTTCGCATACAAAAATTTAAAATAAATATTTAATAAAATGTTAAATAATCATTAATTAATTAACTCTTTTAACGACTGTTTCGGCGTAGAGTAATTTTGTAAACGTACAGAAATCTTTTCAACGTTAAGTCAGTCTGCCTACAAAAGTAATGACGACTTTGCAATCCCGTCTAAATTTTTAAAGTTAATTAGGTCAACGGGATATTTATTCTAACGTACATTATTTTGATGGCCCATGGTAGCTCAAACGCCAGGCGCTCGCCTTAAAATTTAATAGTACGCGAATGACCTGAGTTCAAACCCCGGTGCCGACACTTCTAAAATTGCTCTGCAATTTTAAAGGCTGATTTACCACGTACTCAGCGGTGAAGAAAACATCGTGAGTAAACATGCAAACTTTCGACTCCAAAACCCACTCAGAAATGCGGTGAGGCCTGTGCTCAGGAGTGCAGCACTTAAAGGATATAACTTTTCTTATTTTACGTCACTTTAAATATAGGAAAAAAACTTAATTTGCTTTTAAGAGCACGGGAGGACGGGTGGGTGCTTTTCAAATTAAGGTAATATATATCCTTTTAATATCGTCCGCGTTTCTTAGTAAATTAAATTTGTTTCTTCCTCATTACTGAAATGAATTTCCCCAAAGTTACGCCTAATTATACTTTATACAATAAAAACTAATTTTCGTTAGGTCACAAAAGAGTATATTATATTTTCGGAAATAAGTAACTGCTACTTATTTCCGAAATATAGTTAAATGAATTACACAAGACATTGTTAAACATTATAATACTACTGTAGTTGAACCGTGAATAGAATAGAATTAATACGATAATTTCAGTGAATAATGACCTCTCTACGTCTGCTGGGAGACAAAGATGCCGATAAACAAAGCAGATATCCCTCCGTCTTACATTACCTCCCTCTCTTACCCTCGCCTGGGAGACGGTTAAGCCGAGGACTATTGCCCGTCGCAAATATTCGAGGACCCCGCCTCTTACCCGCCGGTGCTCCACCCCGCGAACATCGCAAAGATTTTCGAAATAAAACGTAATCTCCATCCGAACCCACGTATATTGTTTAAGAAATTCAAATAATAGTCTTTTCCAAATCTACCGTTTACTCACATTGCCACCTTCCCTAGCTTTAACATGGACTATTAATAATTTGGACTATGATTATAATTAAACACATTAAATGACACAAATATCGTTTATTATTATAACAAATTGAATAAAAATTTTTTTTCTATTTGATAAAAGTGACGGAACGTGCGGAACGTTCACCTGATGGTAAGTACAACGTCTGCCCATGAGAAATGCTGTGTCACCAAGAACATTTCCGTGTGACACCATACTGCGCCCGTCACCCTGAGACATCAGTTCTTAAGTCACATATGTCCAGTTTTTACGCTAGCTCTCAGTGCCCTTCAAACCGAAACACAGTAATGTTTCCCACTACTGCTTCACGGCCGAATAACTGGTCCTGGGGTTGTACCTACCTTGACGGATTTCTGCATAGGAATCCTACCACCAGTAACTTAACTAACTTTGCAAGATTTATTAATAAATACGAAAGCTTCTGTTAAATTACTACGGCAAATATTCCCTATCGAGCTCACCCAAAATTTGGCCGGCCGCTTAAATTTTTGATCAGTGCACGTCCGACCCCGGAGCTGCAAAAGTATTGGACCAAGGGAAATATTTAACGGAAACAACTCTAGTTAATTCATTTTTTTTGAAGTGAAACTTCTTTGGACACGTTGCGAGTACATTTGAATGCAACGTATTAGTGTATTCACGTTTGTGTTATTCTTGATTAATGAATAATTGTTTATTAATAGTAAAATTTTTGTTGATTCATGTTTTTTTATTCTTATTTTGATCCAATTTGTAATATACATATACAGTTGCACGCACTTTTTTTAATATATGCATGTATAGGATTGCAGTAACTGACCGAGCCGAGACCGGCCCCCTTGGGCACCCTCGAGTCTGTTACTCTCGCGAACAGGATGACGGTCCAAGCCGAGGTCCCCTCTCGGGGGCCCTTGCGCCAGTCATCCATAAATAAAGGTTTCGGCTAAGCGCCCTCAGCGCTATGCCACCTTTCAATCCGGCGAAGCTGTAAAAGCCTTCGGGCTAACAGCTTCGGGCTAAAAAAAAAAAAAAAAAAAAAAAGCATGTATAGGCTGACCTATTATATGGGACCACCCTTACGATGCACTCTTTCTAATAAAAAAAACATTGAAATTGGTACATAAACAAAGAAATTATGTCGAAACATACATAAAACAAAATATACAGACGAATTGAGAACCTCCTCCTTTTTTGAAGTCGGTAACAAAAATAAACATGAATTAACAAAGTTATTACTTACTGTAAATTACTGCGCAGTATATAAACATTTATAATTAATCGATAAATATTAATTATGAATAACAGAAACTCAAATTCGACCTTAAAATTAGACTATAAACGCGCCCAAAGAAGTTTAACTTCTAAAACATAGTAAATCTTAGCAACCAGATTGGTATCGAATGTATGGGAATACGACCTCATCTTTCATCTTTGCTTCTTATTGTGTATTGTGTTTCGGTACAATCGGCGAACAATAACATTTCAAAGCAACTATATCAATACAAGCGCAGATCCAGATAAAGGATAGCTTGCAGCCTGCGATTAATTTTATATAGATTTTTATGCACTTTCAAAAGTAGTTTTGAATTTAATAAACAAATATTACTGAATAAAATAATTTTCGTAAACGGGACAAGTATAATAAAATTTTATGAAAAAAAAATTATTTGTCCTTTAACTTCACTAATTTAGAACGACCTGATTCAGTTAAAAATCTCTTGTTCGCAGGCTGTATTGTATATATTGACTATATTGTTTGCGTATGCGTGTGTGTTTTATAAGTCCATGTGTGTGAAAGAGAGAAAAGAAGGGAAGGGAGAAAGTATTAGTTTGAATATAATATAATCATCGATTCGGAAATACTATAAACACAAAAATCTAATTAAAAAAAATCAGTATAAAACAAATACGGTGATTAGATAGATAGTGCTTAGATCTCAACAAGTCAAGTGCAACTGGCATCTTGACACATTGGCAAATAAATTTGTTCTGATTTTTATTTTAACAACAGAAACACTTCTTTCAAGATCAACAATAGATTAATCTCTACATCATTAACAGAATCTATTTAAGATTAAATATACATTTTCTTTAGATTAGTGGTTGTATGTCCTGCTTATTTTGTACCAAATAGTGCAGCTTTCACAGTACGTATGCATAGTTTATGGTTCTCGGTCCTTAAGAAGGTGAGGTCGAGAGAGTGTCTCTATGTTTATAATCGTAACACTATCTAAGTCGTTGACATATTCTGTTTGTTATCACACGGTGAAAATTTTAAATCATATTGTATACATTAAAATATGAAGCAACGTACTCGTACAAGTATGAAAAAAAGTTGCTGTGAATTGTATAAAAATTTCCTTAATTGGACTTATACGTATCGTGTGTGCATTTTACAGACAAACATCCACAAAAGAAACAAATATCTGTAGGCCATACCAATATATTTTCCGAACGGGTATTGAACCTGTAACTCGTAGTCCAGATGGCAGTCGCCCGGCCAAAAGAGCCTGCTAAATTAAAAAATTTTTTGAAACTAAGATTTCTATCATGTGAAAACATAATAATAGAATAACCACGAGACTACGTGTAAAAGTAAATTAAAAAATCTTCCATCTCGTAAACATCCGACGGGAACTCTATAAACATACAAGTACGTACACGGTATTATTTTTAATTAAAAACGGGTTTTTGAAATGAACTAACGGCTCAGTAAGGTCTATTATTTTGTTGTCCTGGCCGATTATCGACCATTACTACGCCCTCCGAATACAGTCGGAATTTATCGACTGCGCAGGAGATATAACGAAACAAGTATCCGTGCAAACACAGAGGTGCCCGATAGAACAATCATGCAATAAGATTTTACTGAACTTTACTGATAGGATTCCTATGCAGACATCCGTCTAGGTAAGTACCACCCCAGATACAGCTATTCTGCCGTGAAGCAATACTGTGCAAACATTACTGTAATTCGGACTAAAGGGCACTGAAAGCTAGTGTCATGACTGGGCGTATGAGACTTGGTGTGGCCGCCGCACATCTGTTACGGGCAAACGTTGCACTTACCATCAGGTGAACGTGTTCCCCGCCTCGTCAATTAACCCAATAAAAAAAGAGAGATTAGAGGCCGACCAGTAAAGCTATGTTTTGCAGCCAGAATGCTTGGTAAATCAGCAGTTTAGTTTTAGTGGTTCAGACACAGAAACCCATCGTCAAGAAATTATTGCCAACTATACAGTATATCACAGCCCTAGGGGTTGAGAACCCCGTCTTGATTTTTCACGTAGTTGCAGCGTGCAGTCCATATCCATAGTCGCCTCTTACGACACCTCGGTAGGAAAGAGGTAGGTGCTATTCTGCTCTGCCGGAAACCTGTCCGTGATCAGAGGTGATAACGTACTTATTTATTTTGAATGTCATCAAATTCTACAGGAACTAGAACTATTACACTTTGGTAAAATTTTGATAAGCGTCAAAATACAACACTTATTAAAAAAATATATTATCTTAAGGTATTCGGTGTGTAATATGTATATGTGGTAGAATATTTATGCCAGCTACACAGGCAGACAAATTAACTTTCTTATTTTTAGGATATCAGACTCTTATGCATATTGTATATCAACGACAGCGACTAGGAGGTGCCGTCGTGACTGACCTTGAGACATTGGTCGCGTCGCGTGGCGACAGCTTACGGATACAGATGACCGCGACGTGGTGTTAAGACGTTCCAACTTCTTAGTACGTATACGATTTTTTAGGATCCCGTACCAGTTTAACCCTGTCTTGGTACACAAAAAAACAATGTTAAGACTGTTCCTTAATGCCTTTGTGGCGACGTAAGACTTACACTTTTTTCAATTCATATATTTTTAGCTAACAGCGTAATTATAGGTTATTTCTACTAATTTATTAAAATAATTAGAATATATTTTTAACTATTTATTTAATATCTTATTTTAATATTTCAATTTCGAGTTTACACGCCAAATAAAATAAAATTATACGAAACAAAATCATAGTGTACGTATACTAGTTTTTTTTTTGTTTAAAATACCACCCACAACATGTGTATGTTGCTAATAGCTGGTATTTAAAACAAAAAAAACTAGTAGGTATACGTACACACCAAGAACTTGCAGTCGGTATCTAACATCACTGCTGCCACCCAAATGCTTGTCAGTGTACTGACAGTTGTAGGCTTGAATTGGTAGAATTGAGAAGCAGATTGATTCAATTTACACGGCAGGATCAAATAAAGTACTTTAAATAATAACATCCATCCACTGTTTTGGATAATTTCGGTTTGTTATATTGAAGATTGTTATTCCGCTGTATGCCGGTGGTCTCGCGATTTTTTTGGCATTTCCCTTGAGCGACTTTTACGACACCTATGTGATGACATAATAAATTTAATTACACTGCCACCACACGACCTCTTAGCAACCTTAAGGCATTGATTTAATAATCAACTAAATACCCAAAAAAAACTAAAAACCAGCGGGCTCCTTTATACTATACCTATAAGGTATGTTTATTGTACGTACGTAGGTTCAGTCAGTCCTTTTTCTCATATAAGGGGAAACCGTAGCTCACGTTTCGCTCCGCGGGAAACGAGACGTGACGGGTGGCGATCCGTGTTGCCGCCATTTTGGTACGAGTCAAAAAGTTCATACTCTCCATTGCGTACCCACGCGCAGTATAGTGACAGCATGGCATATTTTAGTATTTTTCTACACGAATAAATGCTGTCCATACAATACCATAGTCGCCTCTTACGGCACCTCGGTAGTAAAGAGGTAGGTACAATTCTTCTCTGCCTGATACCTGTCGGCTATACAATAAACATTTTACAAAAGTTTACCAGTTGATCATTATGGTTTTTTAAAAAACAAACCGTCATTGTAAAAAAACAACATCAATTGATTCGAGAAGGTAATATACACGTTTATCTCAGTGATAGGAATTTATTAGGGAACCCTATGCATGTATTGCAAGCACCCTTAAACATAAAATGTGCTGTCAAATATCTTGCCGTTAGTACCATCCCCTGGGGTGCGGAAATTGCAAGCTACACGGCTGTTTCATTTAAAATTTTAATAAATTATTTTCTCATTCATACCAAAAGTTACATACGGAAAACCGATTTTTTTTTCCTTTATCGTGTCTTACATTGCTGTATACACATACAGTCACGCCTTTTTTTTCTATATAACGGTTAGGCAATATATAATATATAATTTCGGTGATGTAATTGCTGTTAGCCGCTTTGGCTTTTACAGCTTCATCAGATACTGTGCTCACGGGCCAGGGGCCCGCGTGCCAGGTTTGGTTTGATCCAAACATAAATTCGTAAATAAACTCCTACAAAAACTTCGAAATTCGCTGTTCGCTGCGTGCTTGCGCGATTTAGAATATCTCAAAATGATTTTAAGTTGTCTAATGACCGTCCGAGGGAGGCTGCCGGCCTCCATTTGGACTGTCGACTTGTGTGTCGGTAACTCTGAGCGGTGAGGCGGATTTCATAGTTCGCGAGTGACCTGGGTGCGATTCCCGGTGCCGGCACCACTAAAATTGTTAGTTGAAATTTCAAGTGCTGATTTACCACGTGCGTGAACTAAAACATCGTGAGAAAACCTGCATGCCTGAGAAATAAAAAATATTTCGAAGACCTGAGCAGTCCGCCAAACCGCACTGGAAAAGCGTGGCGGATTCTTCCTAGCTCCAAAACCCTCTCAGAAATGAGAGGAGGCGTGTGCTCAGCAGTGGGACATTTATAGGCTGAAACTTTTACTTATAATTTACGAAAAGAGCTACTGAGTTTCATAGATCTTTTAAACGATAATGATAAAAACGTCAAATTGGTTTGGGTTATTGCACAAATATTAGTCCCGTTTGAGATTCCAATCTGACCCTCGCGTCGAAGAAGTCCGGTCCTCATACCACAAGGCCACGCGGTCGTAAAATATTCATGTATATCATTTGAGCCATATTTTTTTTCATTGTTTCCCACAGTCGACTCCACGAAACCCAGGGTATGTTGTAATGGTATCTCTTACTCTGCCTCTTCTCGGCGATACTTAATCTAACTTTATAACTAGTAGGTATTATATATATTAGTTTTTTGTTAAAACAAACCTATTTTTTTCTTTAATTAATCAAAACGTTGTATTTCGGCAAACGATAAAAGAAACATGACATTATGAGGCGCGTTACTATTAAATTATTATCGTGATGGTGTTAAAGGATTGGGCAGTAAATTGGCCAAAAATATATTTTTTTTTGTCCAAATAACAACAAAGCTAATAAGTGTCCGGCAGAGTAGAATAGCACCTACCTCTTTCCTACCGAGGTGTTGTAAGGGGCGACTAAGGAATTGCACGGACAGGTTTTATTTCTGCAGAATAACACTATGGTATGCAATGCTTACACTATACTGTTGTTTGGAACGCAATGGGGACGGCGGAACCCAAAATGATGGCGACGTGGTTCGCCACCCGTCACGTCTCATCTCGTGGGAGAAAAGTGGACTACGTGAGTTATTTTTGCCTAACCGACACACGATACACCCATGTTTCGGGGCGGTTTTTCAAATAATTTTAAGGTTCCTTTTTTTATTATTTTAATAGAACTTTTTGCAACATGAATCTATTATTGCTAGACGCTATTTGAGAATTAACAGAAATTTTTTCTAAATATTTTAGAATGGCTGAAATTTTTATATGATGTTATGTAAGTACCTAACGTATAAAGCTAAATTGTATCAACATTTACTACGAGTTCGTTACGTCACAAAGTTTTGGAGAAATGATGAATTTAAAACACCTAACATCTCTATCACCTCAAGCTTCCGGCTGGACCATAAACGACGATAATTTGGTTTGTTGGAAAGCAATTACCATCATTAGTTGCCGACTTTATTATTAAAGGTAAAAATTAAGATAAAATGCTAAAAAAATTCTTTGCAGAAAGATTATAAAATTTTTCATTCTATTAAAGATAAAAACTTATTACAAAACGATAACTCTGAGCTTCCTCATGCGGTCTGCAGTGAATGTCCTGGCCTGGCAACATGCACTGGTTGTATAATTTTGTTTTGACGTCTCCACAAGAAGACGTGACGCAATTTCCCGAACGCTGCCTAGCTTTGAGTTGGATTCGTCAATGCACAAAGTTGGACCTACGAGTACCTAGTTGGACAATCTGTCGTAGGTACATGCTTCGTTGTAGTGTTCTCCACAACAACCGGTATAGGTGTGACACGGAACTTAGAAATGATCTTCGTCTTGTTCATGTTCATCTTAAGACCTACCCGTTGGGATTCAGTATTGAGGTCATTGAGCATAGTGCAAAATCGCCGTGGTCGAAATTAGTGAAAACATCAGATTTTGTCTGTTATTCGTTTCAAATAATTTAAATTTTCCTTAGAAGCCAAAGAAACATTTTTGAAATAGCTACTTTAACAAAATTATAAATCTGCTATAAACATTAACTTGTATTTACGTTACATTAACGAGGTGTGCGTCCGGATATTTTAAACTCGCGCTTTCCTAGTTCAGAATCCAGTCTCTCACAAACTTTAAATATGTGTTTCAGTCGTATAAATTAATGTGTAAATTACGTTGCAGTTGCTAGGATACTAAGAGAGGAAATTAAAACGTTTTTATAATTTGAACTTCTTTTTTTAACTCCTAAAGTTTTTTATCTTAATTTATTTACGGGCTTCGTCCTTATGGAATGCCTTCGACGAAAAAAACATTTGAATAAATTTGCATTTATAGTTACGCGATAATTTTTGAAAGCGAGGCAAATGCATTTCACCGAGGAGAAACATACGTCATGCAATTTTACGTGCACAATTTGTTTCAACAACGATTCAATTCACAATACTCCGATTGCTAGAAATTTCTAATCTATTTTATTCGATTTTAGTTTCGATCGGCTATACATGGAAGTTTTAATTCGCTGAAACGTAACAATTTAAATGTTCAGAGAGTAATAATATTAGTTTGTAATTACAGGACACAGGTTCAACCCGAAATACAGTAATGTTGGCACACTACTGCTTCACTGCATAATACTCGTAACTGGCCCTTGGGTGGTACTTACCTACACAGATTTCTGCATTTTTTTTTATTGTATTAAGTGATGAAACGAGCAAAACGTTCACCTGATGGTAAATGCAACGTCTGCCCATAACAAATGCTGTGTCACCCAGATCACTTCTGTGTGACACCTCACTGTGCCCATTACCCTGAGACATAAGTTCTTAAGTCTCATATGCCCAGTGATTACGCTAGCTCACAGTGCCCTTCAAACCGAAACACAGTAATATTTGCACACTACTGCTTCACGGCAGAATAACTGGCCCTGGGGTGGTACCTACCTAGACGGATTCCTGCATAGAAATCCTACCACCAGTTCAGTGCATAGGAATCCTACTTGTTAAATTCAGTAAAATATTATTGCATGATTGTTAAATCGGGCGCCTCTGTGTTTGCGCGTATACTTGTTTCGTTATATCTCTCGAGTTCTATACGGATCTCTTATTCTTTTAATCTATTATCAATTCATTATAATAAATTGAAATTACTTCTAAATTTCTCGTTTATGATTAGCTACTGTGATATTAATATCTTATTCTTGTTGCTAACGTACTCACTGGGCCAGATTTCACTAATTTTCCTAAAAGGTAAATTATGTACATAAGTCCTTTGAATTTCTTATTCAAGATTCGAGGGAGAAATGTTTGATGTAAAGGTGAAATTTCTAACTGGTCGATTGTATGTACGTTGAGTTTATAAGTGGGAATGTAAGAGATTCTGGGGCTTTGTTTATCATTACGCATTTTAATTATTAACTTTTGGAAGGAATCTGTCTACTATCCCAGGGTCAGTGATTCTATTGCGACATAATGATAACATTAATGCGTTTCAGTCTGAAGCACACTGAAAGCTAGTTTAATTACTGGGCATATGAAACTTAAGAACTGTTGTCTTATGGATGACAGAGCATCATGTGAAAGTTGCTCATTTCGTGTCTTTCTCCAATAAAAACAAAAAGACAGTCGGTTGTTAGCTGGGAGACGGCACCGTGGTAGAAATGTTCTAGGTGACACGGCATTTTCAAAGGCAGATATTGCACTTAACATCAGATATACGTCTCCTCAGCTTCTGACATTAAAAAAAAAACCGAAACCTGTAAAGTCAGGCAACCTACAATCAAGCAACGTGACGGCCTCTTCCACTTCATAACCCTGCTCATAAACTGTTACTCCACATTATTTATAATACAGTTACTAAAATATTATAATAGATTGTATTATTATAGCTAAAGTGGCTGCATCAAGCTAAAAGCTTGCAGAACGGAAGACCGTCGGGGAATAAAGATTCTCGAGTGGCAACCGTATACCGTTAAACGCAGTGCAGAACGGTCTTTCACTAGATGGAGCGCTGACCTGCACTAGTGTGCGATAAATCGATGTGTGTAGGTTCGCCGAGGACCGTGCGAGGTAGAAATCTGTGGGGGTAACCTTTGTTCAACAGTGAACTACTGACCGGCTGGTAATGGTGATTTTATGGTACTGTAAATGTCCGCGCCAATATTGTAATTAATATAATTAGGTTAAAAGGCTATAATGCTATCTTGTTTGTCTTGTACAAAACGAGCTACAACAACAAACTCCTTGTTTTAAGTTCGTCTCCTTGTTTTACGAACTTATTTAATTTTTGAATGGACCGTTATTGCTCGCAGTTCAGTTCACTCACATTTATCAGTCACTTACTGCTGCATATAGGCAAGACGTAAATATATGAAGCACTGATAACTAACTAACCGCATGATAATGAATTGAAATCATAAAGCCAAACAACGAGTGACGTTATATGTGCATATTAGGCTAGCAAACAAGTCCACCCGTAGCACTGTATTGACGTTAAAAATTTCAATGGAAAAACACATTGAAAAAGTTTCCATAACTTGAAACTTGATCGGATTACAATTCTGAATTATCTACATTAATAAGTCATTATTATAAAATAATTCTGTTCCCAATCACGTTCCTCCTCCTTACGTTAGGAAACTTTTTACAAGCTGTTGACGTAGGCGCGGTCAACATATTTTTGTTTTTTTTTTATTATTTTATAAAAGTTATCATCATCATCATTGCCATCTTTACAGTCCACTACTAATTTCTCAAGGGAAATGGTAAATCCATTGCAAGTGCATTGGTATAAATGAGCCCATTCCTATAAATGCCACGTTTTGCAGGCGAGTTATCATCAACAACAACGTTCCTAACATTTAAGATTTATTCCATAATATCTTCGTTTTCCATCACCACAAGGAGCCTCGTTAACCATTAACGTAAGCAGACATTTTCGAACATTTTCAGATTTACCAGTGGTAGTATATATTATTTAGTAGGTTTCACCGCAGGTGCCGGTGCTGTGTGGTAGCGGCTTAAGAGAATGTACCACTCCATCTCATCCCGTGGGTGTCGTAAAATTCGACAGTGGGAAAATTAAATCAGAAGATGAGCAGCAGCATCTTCCTGGAACATCTGAATAAATAAACTGCGGTTGCCAACCCGCCTGCCAATCGTGGTAACTATGGCGAAATTCCCCTCAAAATAACAGCTACACACTTTTGTAGTAATCTATGGGGGAGGCCTATGTTCAGCAGTGGACTAGTGATAGGCTGAAATGATGATGATGATGATGATGATGATCACCGCAGTGCCGTTTTTATGCTATGATGCAGTAGTGTGCAAACATGAAACTTTATTTCAGTCTGAAGGGCACTGATAGGTAGTGTAATTACTGGGCATATGAAATTCGCAGCAGTGTTTTGTCACATCTAAATGTTTTTTGTGACATAGCATTTGTCATGTTGTAGGCAGACGTTGCCCTTGCCGTAAGGTGAGCGCAAGGCCTGTCTCTTCACCGTCTTCAATAAAAAAAATATCGTCTGCTCATTAGATTGGTAGACTTTCCACGCTCTTATGTAATGGTTATGAACTCCACGAGAGGTTCTTTCTTTACCTATTATCAACTTAAACCGCATTTTATCTTCTCACTCTGTGGTCGCCAACGTTTTATTTAACTGACGCAGCTCAGGTTACTGCTTAAATGAAGAATTAAATAAAATCGCACTATTAAATTGTCAAAACTACACCGGACTCTATATTAAAAGAAAAAGCAAAAGACTTGGAGAATTTTGAACAGGCTACTTTTCTCATGGTTTTTTTATTTGGTTTGAAAATATGATTATTATTCAACCAGATTTCATTAAAAGTTTTAAGTTGTGCAGGCAATATTTCCAGTCTAATCTAATATATACGATCGGAGGAGAGTTCTGATGTAGTATCGGAGTCTCAATAAATTCAAGAGCCGAAAACCAATAATTTGGTAGTTGCACAGACAGTTGGCTTCGACTTTGATTCGAACAACCGATCAACTGCTTAGTATGCAGGTATTTTATATGTATTTTAGTACAGAGCAATTTTATTTCGTTTACGTATTAAAACTGTTAGTTTGGACATTAAAAACCATGCTGATAACTGTTATTTTAGATTTGAACAAACGAAGCGCATTTCTAAATATTTCAATACTCTATTAATAAAATTAGTTTTCAGTTGTGACATCATCATCTAAACACCATAAAAAGTTCACTGCTGGACAGAGGCGTTTCTCAAGGTTGAAAGATTTACAGTAATGGCCACGCTAGGCGTATTGGCGATACTACTCATAAATTGTGCCGCCATCTATGAAATCGATAAGACTTTTCTAACACTTAACGTAAAATGAGGTGGTAGAATTGGTAGAATTGACACTTGCAACAAGCGGCGATTCATTAGATCATAATGTAGTAGTTAATTTTGAGGTATTTAATTTGTAGTTATTTTAAATAACACTAAAGTATTGTTTTGAATTATTGTCAACAGACATCGTTCTTCATTAATAATGTTTCTCGTTGTTCTGGTAGAGACCTCTTTCCACTCTATAAAATGTCTTAGTTCATTAATGATTGATCCATAATCAAAATTATTTCTCCCACGTAAAGTTATGTTAAAAATAAACTTCCATGCTTAAAAATATTATTAAGCATACATAAAACATCTAATAAGCACTTTCGATAAAGTATTATTAATAATTAAAGATAATGCAACACACTAAGTCACTCGACACGGACTAAGACACGGACGTCAGGGCTGTCGGAAATTGTAGTATTGTGTGTAAGTAATTTCTATTTATACTGTACTGTATAGCTGTATTGCCATAAACGAAAAGCTGACACAAAAGACATAAACAGTCCAGACTATGAAACCTCCATTAAGATTTTTAAGTTTCATCAACAACTTCAGAAATATGTATAATATTTGAAGCGAAACACTAAGGCGCGATGAAAGAAAAACTTCAAGTTCAAATTTGAGTGCAGCGTTTTCGTGCAAAGTTTCTGTTATACTTAATTAATATTTATCGATCAATTAATAACTTCATCATTACCACGAAACAGATTTGATAAACTACAAATCCTTACAAAAGAACACCGGTTCCTACCAAGGATGATTAGCGAGGCTATTGTAATTAAAAATCATCGTAATTTCAATAGAGAAGATTGTTGGATATTGCCACCGGCTTGGGATCCTATAATTAATAAAATCAAATCAAAAACCATGCATACCACTACAAAACTTCAAGATACAGTTAGCCCTTTCTGCGTAGATCGGACCAAAAATAATAATTAAAAGCTGAAGGTATCCCGGGTAAACTATGACATCAGGACATCTCTCGCCTCACTCCTCCCATGACCATGGGTGTTGTAAAGTCGGGTTATAATTAAACGCGATAAAATCCATTAAAATAGTTTTATTTAATAGTGTAGCATTCTTTTTTTTTTTATTGTATAAAGTGATGAAAGAAGCAAAACGTTCAACTGATGGTAAGTGCAACGACTGCCGATAACAAATGCTGTGTCACCCAGAACATTTATGTGTGACACCTCATTGTGCCCATCACCCTGAGACATCAGTTCTTAAGCCTCATATGCCCTGTGATTACGCTAGCTCTCAGTGCCCTTCAAACCGAAACACAGTAATGTTTGCACACTACTGCTTCACGGCAGAATAACTGGCCCTGGGGTGGTACCTACCTAGACGGATTCCTGCATAGGAATCCTACCACCAGTAAATATAAGAAATCATTATGACACACAAGTTATTTGTTTCCTTTAAAAAAATGTGTGTGCTGTACACGATGTTACAGTCGTCCAATGATAAAAACAATATAGTTTTAGCAATAATAATATAATAAAATATAAGTAGTAGTACTTTAAAACGTTAAAAGTAACTGTATTTTGGGGATATGTTTATCAATGTACAATTACATTTATTTGCCCCGTTGCTTTGAAGAAAACGTATGTCTGGTCCGATGAGAGTCAAGATTTTTTTTAAAGGTCTCGGCCGGAGAATGAAAGTTAAATAGGTGACCAACATTCTGGACCAACAGTCTGGTCCTAGAACCGTCCGACATGCCAATATAGCCAATTTCGCATATAATAGAGTTTGATGGGCACCGGTTCAGACCCGTGGCGAATTAATCCGATTTTAATTTAAGAAATTGCTCATACGTTCTGCATCGTGCTGTTGAAGTTTTATCAACACTAACTATATACTCGTACATGTACAAGATCTAATGTTAGTGGCAGTAAGCACCCTCAGGCCAAGGGACCTGTTCCTGTTGTCTGTGGGTGGTCCCACCGGAAAAAGGTATATATTAAATTCAAAGTACATTTTAAATAGTGGTACTGGTGATAGGAGTTCTTTACTGGTGGTAGGATTTCTATGCAGGAATCCGTCTAGGTAGGTACCAGGGCAGACGTTGCACTTAGCATTAGGTGAACGTTTTGCTCGTTTTGTCACTATAAACAATAAAAAAAATTATCTTTTGGTCCAAGTCTAGAAAAAAACTACGAAATCACTGAAGCTATTAACATAAAATTTGTACGGATTACAATGCATTTTGAATAGTAGCTACTTATAAAAAAGTTATTTATGTTTTAAATATTTTTCCATTGGCTTATATACGAGTATTTACTAGATAAAATATGTTATATACTCGTAATCCAATATGTTAAAAGCTCTCTGTCCGACCTTCTTTGTTACATGATATGAAATTTGCACAAACTGAATTATAATATGGATACTAACTCTGGGAGTACCTTAGTCGGTTTCATCGTAAAATTTCGAAAGACTAGTTAAATTAATTTTTAAGTTTACGTGAACAGAGTCGACAGCATTTGGATAATGTAGGATACCATTACACTAATGAATAGCGATACGTGCAAATAGGCGTACCCATTTCCTGTCAAGCATACTATTTACTTGCGTCTGGTAATGAAACGTACAAAATTAATGTCACGGTACATATGATAAATACATTCGTTTGGCGCAGTGCATCAGCGAGCTTTTGCGTTACAGGTCGCGGATTCGTTTCCCGTAGGCAACAAATAATTTGATGACCTATAGATTATTGTTCCGGGTCTGGGTGTTTATGTATGAGCAGTGTTTGTCTGTAAAACGAACCCATGAAACTGGAGAAGTTCAATAGCTTACATATAAAAATGAATAGTTAAGAGGGAATAGTTACTATTGTGCAAACATTACTGTGTTCCGGTTTGAAGTATACTATAGCTAGTGAAATATTAATATAAGTATTATTTAATCAAAAAACCGACTTCAATGCAACAGCTTCAAACATGCTAAGCGAATTCAAAAGTTTAAATGAATAATTATTTTATTAAAATTAGACCGAAATTGACGAACACTTGACGACAAATTGACGATGACTTTTTTGAAGTCTGTTAAAAATTACTTAATATTCGGACGCTGACACTGACAGTTTATATATTCTTTTGATGAGAAAAAGATCAAAAAAATGATTCTGTGTATATATCTTACTACAATATAGCCGGTGTTGGTATCTGCTTTGCAGACTAAAAAACTTGTGTTAGGAGATTCCACACATCTATAGTACTTACATTACCATTTGCACGATGTGTATGCGTGTGTATGAGTGCGCGCGTGTGTGATTGCATGCGTGTGCCAGTTTTTAATTTAATTATTCACTAAAATGTAGCTAGTAAAAGTACATATTTAAAAAAATAAGTATTTTAAACTTTACATTTTTATGTAATAGACCAAAAAGTACATATTTTTTTGATAAAGTGACGAAACGAGCAAAACGTTCATCTGATGGTAAGTCCAACGTCCGCCCACAACAAATGCTGTGTCACCCAGAATATTTCTGTGTGACACCACACTGCGCCCATCACCCTAACACATCAGTTCTTAAGTCTCAAATGCCCAGTGACTACGCTAGCTCACAGTGCCCTTCAAACCGAAACACAGTAATGCTTGCATACTACTGCTTCACGGCAGAATAACTGGCCCTGGGGTGGTACCTACCTAGACGGATTCCTGCATAGGAATCCTACCACCAGTATATTATAGTTAATTAGTAAATACAACTCAAAACTTAAACAAATCCTAACTTACTAATCCATTAGCTAAAATTGCAAATGATGTTTGTCAAAGTCCTTTTCAATTTTCTATTAGCAAAAGCGTTTTAATTGAAGAGTGATGATTTTAAATTAATTGGAAACCAAATTTGACTTTATGTTCTCTGAAGTTTCCAATAGTGGGTGAGTTAACCAATATTGAAGTAAATGAAAACAGTATTATAGAAATAATACTTGTTATAATAACCAATCGAAAAACAATCAGAAGTGATAGCATACATCGAAAAATATTGTCTTGCCGCAAACAATAATAACTCTTTAAGAATTTCATAAACTTCCTATTTTCAAGAATCGACTTTATATGAGTAAACAAAAACACCAGGGGGCAAGACAAGTTGCAATATACAGCTGTAAATAACAACAGAAAAGTTTCAAAATATGTGATTATTACTGCCCAGTATATTTTGTGTTACGTCAATCCCATTTTTTGAAAAAATGGGATGCGATTGTAAACTACAATTTGTCTAGGCCCCGAGTTAGTAGCTCGCCCTGTGTCTTCCTTATCAAGACACCTGAATCGTAAACAAAAAAGTATTCTTATTGAAGAAACTGACAAAACGTGCAATTTTACCCCTGATGGTAAGTGCAACTTCTACCCGTAACAAATGCTGAGTCACCCAGATTTCTGTGTGGTAACAACATTGCGTTCGTCACTCTGAGATATCAGTTTTTAAGTCTCATATGCTCATTAATTACACTAGCTGGCATTACGGTGGTGGTAATGCTGGAACTGGAGACTGGAAACATGAACACCAAAACGAAGAAACGTCAACAGCACAATGGTTTAGAGATCGAGATCGTTGCAGGATCGAGCCCGCCGTTCTACTGTTATCTGAACCACCTCCGAGCATAAGCTATTACAGTAAGGTGGAGTGGTTAACATGTAGTAGTAATATTAATAGCTTTTTATACGAATTGTGACGAATATTTCCGAGCATACTCATCGTTATATATTTTTCTGTAAAACCGATATACTGTATTATTTTAGACTTAGTAGACAATAGGCCTATATTCAACAGTGGACTGTAATAGGCTGAAATGATGATGATGATGATGAGACAATATTTTTCTATATTCCAATTTTAGTGGATATTCTTCCAGTATTAGACTATGTTTTATTTGATCATCAAAAAACAACAACCATAGTGTGTCAAATAATTGATTTATTCTTGTAAGCGATAGTTTAAAGATGATAGTCGCATAAAGTTTGCTGACTGCAATGATCGTCAAAGTTATATGAAGCTCCGCGACATTAAAAGTAAAATGGATGACCCGTTGGTATAAATTTATAATCAGACGTCAGTTTTGTTCATCATCATTATTGTTTCAGACCTCTATAGTCGACTGCAGGTTATAAACTTTCTTTTTAACATGCTTTTATTAGCTGATCTGTATGTGTGTATGAATGTAATGGAATCTTCCAATTAAATTTTCGTCCACTTCCAGACGTCCAAATAATTAAAAATTTAGGGCACGTATTAAATACCGATGACATAATCATAATTTCATGACTTTTACCTGGCATTGTACCAGGATAATCAGCTCATATCTGTTCAAGATTGTTCTTTTAGTTTTTTAAAGTATTTATTATTTGAATAAGAATGACTAACAAACAAACAAAATGTAAAGTGGTCACTGAGGCTTTTACGTTTATTCCTAGTGAAGAATCAAGTTGAAAGTACACTTATAAACTAGGATTATGATGATAAGAGTACAATTACAATTATTGAACTTAAGTTTTAAAACGAAAGTATACTGCTTCACAAAAACACCAGGGGAAAGCCATAAAGATAGAAGGCTGTTTTGTTGTTAATTTTATTTCTAGTCAATCGTTGTGAAATGCAAAATTGTAAAATAAATATAAATTAAATAAACTTTTTTGTACACCATAATGAAAAATACGAAAAGAAAATAAAAATAAAACTATATAAGTAAATGTGTACAACTAAGTACCTACAATGAGCGGCCTTATCGCTAAAAGTGACAAAACTTAAATTTAACAAATTAAACAAATCAATAAACCAAATAAATAAAAGTAAAATATACATTATATATACATAGATTATGTCAAAGCTACAAAATTCAATATAATATATCTATATACGCGTATATGAGATATACGAACAAATAGATAATGAAGTATATACGAATACAAAAATAATTATGATTAATAATGTGATGTTGAAATATAATGCTGTGATGATGATCGTGATATCATTCTGGCCGCATTTCAACCACGCCAACTACTTTCGAATATTGTCGGAAGCTATCATGCAGGAGATATGATGCCGCAAATGTAAGCACAAACATAGAGGCGCCTACTGGTCCTACCCGTGTTCGGTGTAACGCATGTACGATATGATCGGAGGTAGGCAGAGATACGATGATAATCATAACACAACCGGACCCGAAAACCAACAATTTCTGCTCTTGCATAAATGCTGGCTTCGGGTGGGATTCGAACACAGGAACAAGAGCGTAGAAGCCCGGTGCTCATGTTACAAGAACACGGCGTCGCAAAATAAATATGTAGAAATACGAGTAGATGCCGGTTAGCCGGTTCCCTTCACTCACTTTACAATATTTTTTTGTTTTTTATTAGGAGAAAGTGACAAGACGAGCAAAACGTTCACATCATGGTAAGTGCTACGTCTGCCTACAACAATGCTGTGGGTGACACAGCATTGTTGTATAACATTGTAGAACATTTCTGTGTGGCACCACACGACGCCCGTCCACCTGAGACATCAGTTCTCAAGTCTCATATGCTCAGTAATTACACTAGCTCTCAGTGCCCTTCCGACCGAAACACAGTAATCTTTACACGCTACTGCTTCACGGCAAAATAACTGGCCCTGGGGTGCTACCTACCTAGATCCAGATAGTTCTCTAAGATCGTGGCACTTCCTCTAGTATCTGCAGTGGAGCTAGTTGATGTACGACGTACATCCCCATATGCAGGATGGCAGTGTGATTGTTTACACAAATATCGCTGCTGCCTATAATTTGGTTTATTAATTTCAACTCACAACACCCACGAAATAAGATGGCGTAATATATTCCCTATCGGCGCCATCGCACGACTATCCAGAAATATATTGTCGGTAATACAAAGTATGCTGAGAGATATAAAATCAACTATATATAATCATCTAATAGTCAAAACATGATTCTTCTAAGTGGTTCTCTAAACTTTGCTTTTGAAATATCTGGCTATCTTATTTTACTACTATAATAAAAGTATTTGTATGTTTGTAAAATCTCAAGATTCTCAGGAAATACTAATCGTATTTGAAAAATTATTTTTGAATTTGATAACTCGTATATTAATTAGGGTCTTAGATTGTGAAACTATATCCTAGGGCCTTAACAAGTCGCACACTGAGAACCGAACATTACCGAGAAGGGCCGAATTATGAATGCTCAGAGTAGCGAGGTACCATGCTACACGTCCCAACTTATTTTACGCGCATGAAACCGCGGGGCAAAACTAGTGTGAGGTAAATTGTCCTAAGCGTGTAACGAGGGACAGTTTCATCAGTGACATCTATCGCTAACGATTACCTGAGCACAAGCCGCGTCTGTAATTTTTTTTAACGTCAAGGCAATTGCTCATCTTAATAGCTTAAACGATACGATCACGCTATATAGCTCAAAGAGGTTCCCACTGGAAAACCAACCTGCATAAACTTCGACTAAGAACAGACGAGTCTGTTGACAGGTATAGTATGATGACCACTGAAACAAAAAATGTCAACAAAAAATGCTACAGCTTCATACCGTTCTCTTTAACAGCAACAAAGCAATGTTAATAAAGGTTTTACGGTACAAAGCTTGTACACTAATTTGAAATACAGTTTTATCTTCTTGTTTTTTAATCTTATGTCTTCGCTGTAAGGTTGTTAATATCACAACCGTATACATGATATAACATGCAACTATTTTATAGTTTCATCGTTCAAGCACATTGACGAAAGCCCAATGACGTAAAACATGTTCAAACTTAATGTCGCAATGCCTCTTCGCAATAGTCTTACGAAAAATACTGTGCTTCCTCTATAATGAAAACGTTGACGCACACTAGTAACTTCTTCTGGTAACGTTTTCCAAACATAAATGGCACATCCACAAACACTTGGACACATTCCTACTGTATTTGTGGGCCGTACAAATATTACTCGTAGTTTCGTGCGAGAATCGAACCCGCAAATCGTAGCGCAGAAGCTAAAGTAAAAAAAATTTGCCAGTTCTGTAATTGTCATTCGTCATCATCATCATTTCAGCATATCACTAGTTCACTACTGAACATAAGCCTCCCCCACAGATTGCATCAAGTTTGTCGCTCTCATTTTGGTGAGATTTTGCTATATTTGCCACGTTTCAGGAAGCTACCGCAGTTTATTTATTCAGATATTCCAGGAAGATACTGCTGCCCAACTTCTGGTTTAAATTTTGCCTTTGTCGACTTTTACGACACCCACGGGATGAGATGGGGTGGTAGATTCTCTTGGGCCGCTACCCCACGGATAAATTTTAGTTAATTTCGGATAAATTGTCTTTGTCACAATTAAATAACTACAAAATTACTGTTAAGGATTTTCGATGTTTTACATAGACATATTCATCAAATAAAATAAAACAATTAAAAAAATGTCTCTCTGTTTATTTCGGACGTCTATAACCCGGAAGCAAAAGAAATTATAAAAACATTTATAATTGTCACAGATTATGTATGGTAGCCGGGTACAACAGAGTTTCGCTTTCATTGTATTATGACAAAACGTTCAAGTTTAACATAAATTCTGAAATCCTCGCAAATAAAATCACAGACACGGCTTGTATAAAATAAAATTTAATATAAAATGTAAAAAACTTCTGTTCTCTTGTTGCTTGTGCTCTTTTATAGGACTAATGAAAAGAAGTAACAAAAGTATCATAAGTGTATGTGATAGGTACTCAAATGTAAGTAATATAAAGCGATAATGTTTAAATTAAGTAACAGATAATATTCTCTAACCAAACTAACCTTAAACCAAACCAAACAACCAAACCAAATCCATCCATTTTTTTGCGATAAAATGTTTGCCTAATCTACAAAAAAACTGTTACCCAGCCATTGACATCCTTTTTCTAGACCGGTTAATCGAAGGGTACAAGAACAGATTATATTCCAAACTAGCCCGTAAGTGCGATAATATTCTTGCATATAAATCAAGTGATCTAAATGTTATAAGTATTTTAAGCTAAAACAAACTCTGTATAATCGTCACTCGACAAGTATTGAGATGCGAGCGCCCCTTGGTCACGAAAATAGTGTGCCATAAATGGACGAAATCCCGATGTCACTTTGAATAAATAAGTGTGCCCAGTAAAATTTCCTGTCTATTCCCGTCCCCTACTTCGCACGGCGAGCGTTTCTTGAAGCGGATCTGACTTCGTTTTAAGGAATTAAAATCTTGAGTTTGTCTTTCAAAAAACGCATTACACTGATTTTTCCATACTAAAATAAAGTTTTATTTAAATTGTAATTTAAATAAAACCATAAAAAAAGGGACAAGAGGCAAAAAGAAATTATTAAGAAAATTAAAAACCTATGAAACTAAAATGAAAAAAAATTCTCAGAATGCAATAAATTTTTTTTGAGTCTGCTAAACCATATCCAAACAATAACTAACCAAAATTTACTAAATCAAACTAAATTTATTAGTAGTATTACACAATATTATTTATTGACGACCGCGTGAAGTCTTGGGTTTGAATCCTAGTCGAAGACAATATTGTGCAAAAATTTATTGGTTTTAGATCTGATTGTGGGGTGATTGTACCCGGGATCTGATACTACAACCTAATCTATCACCGATCACATCGCATGGGGTTTACATCTAACTATAATATCTTAATCGCAGTTGATAAGTTCCAAAAGTATTAGGAAGCTGTCGCCACGGTCGAAAATCGGGACCTCAGGACATCATCCATACTATCCAAACTAATATTATAAATGCGAAAGTAACTCTCTCTCTGTCCCGTCTGTCTGTTTGTTACCTTTTCAGAGTTCTACCGCGTAACCAATCTTAACGAAATTTGGCACAGAGATGGTTTGCACATAGGATATTGCTTTTTATCCCGGAAAATCCTATAGTTCCCACGGGATATTTAAAAAACGCATCAGCTAGTTATTAATAAATATGTTAATACAATTGTGTGAATAGTAAGTATTAAGATGTACCATGATGACTCAAGAGCCAGGTGCACGCTTTAAATTTCACAGTACACAAGATACACGGTTCGAATATCGATGCCGACACGCCAAAAACTGTTATTTGCTATTTTAATTTGTAATTTACCACGTGCTCGGCGGAAAAAGACTAAATAGTAGGAAAGCGGCATATTTTAGAAATACTAATATAATAAAGCTAGAGAGTTTGTATGTTTGGACGCCTTAATCTTAGGAAATAATTATCTATGAAAATATGGCTGGTGGTAGGATTGCTATGCAGGAATCCGTCTAGGTAGGTATCACCCCAGAGCCAGTTATTCTGCCGTGAAGCAATAGAGAGCAAACATTACTGTGTTTCGGTTTTAAGGGCACTGTGAGCTAGTGTATCACTGGGCATATGAGACTTTAGAATTGATGTCTCAGGGTGATGGACGCTGTGTGTTGTCACACATGTTCTGGGTGACACAGGATTTGCTATGTGCAGACGTTGCACTTACCATCAGGTGAACGTTTTTCTTGTTTCATCGCTTATACCAATAAAAAAAATTTCATTATCTCATTAATTGAGGAAGGTAAGGCCTAGGAGCTACACGCTGAAAACCAGACATATGAATAGCAATCAAGTAGTCGGCTTATTTTACGAAAGCCGCGAGGCACAGCTAGTATAAACTATAAACTCTATGTGAAGTGTGCAAACCAGCACTAGAGCATCATAATGTTAGGATATTCTCTTGTTACGTACCATTTGGAAATACGTTTCTTAATGGTAAACTACATTAAAATATACGTAAACAGGAAAAGTAATATTTTCTGCCACCAAAAAAAAAAACAAAAAAGCTCTTCAATATATTTAGAGTGTCTCTACATAGGCTCTATGAGCGGCATCTATTTTTAGCTGTCCTATTTTTCAACATTATTTGTACAAAACATGAAACCGTCAAATAATAAATAAAATACAAAAATATCGAATAAAAGTACACAATTCGTTTTAAACGTTTCTCAGAACTATGAGTGGGATAATTAATTGTGTTAATTTAAATTATTTGTTTTGCCGGTTTAGTATACAAAGGAATTTGTATTTGAATTACACAAATATTAGTTGCAAATTACAAAATATCTTCCCTAACCGTCTGTGTCAACCGATTCCACAATCATAAATAGCTAAGCTAACCACTAGAACCAAAATAGCTTATAGTTAACATTAACCTATTCCACGAATAAGCTTAGAATATTTTATATTTCGAAATATTAAAGTGAAGTAGGTATTTTAAAATATTAAATCACGCACTTACCGCTAGCTACATACAAATGCAAGGATTTTTTTTGGCTATCAATGGTATCATTTTTATGGAGGTAAGTAACAAGACAAGCACGTCGTTCACTTTACATTGGAAAGTTATGGTGTATAGTATCGCACTGCACTCGTCACCTTGGGCATTTGATTCTAAGTCTCATACGTACAATCAAGCCTTTTCCATTATAAGGGTAGGCAGAGACCACATCCGCAGCCCACTTTTCGCCCCCGCATGAAACGAGACTTGACGGGTGGCGAACCACGTCGCTGGCATTTCGGTACGAGTAGAAATTCTTGCTCCCCATTGCGTTTCCACGAGTAACTAACCATGGCCACGACAACCAATGGCTTGGCAGAGAGGAAGGAAAAAAGATTAGGTAGGAAATGGACTCGGGGTAGGAATAAGAATTAGGGAAAGGAGCTATATGTAGGATACTACTACTCGTATCTCGGAAGGTGCGGGAGGTTACAGCAGTAGCTCGAGGGGCCGGTGTCGCTTATCCGGTACTCTACCGTATTTGCCGGACAAGGAAACTAGGTCAAGTATCCCGGGAATTTCGGCTTAAGTCTTATATGCCCTGTAATTATGGCTTCAATCACCACTAATTGACGAAAAATAATAGGTAGTGGGGTGACACATACCTAAACGTATAACTTTGTTATTATAAGACTTAAGAGAATCTACCACCCTTTCTCATCCCGAGGGTGTCGTAAAAGTCGACAGAGGAAAAATGAAAACCAGGAGATGCGCAGCAACATCTACTTGGAACATCTGCGGTTGCCAACCCGCCTGCCAAACGTGACAATCTATGTCCCTAGAAATAGGCTGAAATGAATGAATGACTACTTTAAACGTCTGACTACAGCGCACGGGAAGAATTTTAATTTTTGATTGGGTTTCGATCCCGGGAAAAGTCCGCCACGCTGCTCCAGTTTTTTTATAGGAGAAAGTGACGAGACGAGCAAAACGTTCACCTGATGGTAAGTTCAACGAACTATAGAACGAAACGAATAAGAACATTTGTGTGTGGCACCGCACTGCGACATCAGTTCTAAAGTCTCATGCCCAGTAATCACACTAGCTCTCACTGCCTTCAAACCGAAACACAGTATCCTGCGGTCAGTCTACCTAGACGGATTCCTGCATAGGAACCTACCACTAGTCCGGGACTCCACCTGTACTCTAAATATTTTTATTTCACAGATATTCAGGTTATCTCACGTTTTCCTTCACCGCCGAGGACTTAGTATTCAGCACTTAAAATTGCAATTTACAACTTTAATGGTGGCGACACTAGGGATTGAACTCAGATTGCTAGTTCGTTGAATATGGATCGTTCTATATAATTTACAGCGGTTGTTCCTGATTTATAATACCTAAATTATAATGTCTTTTACTAGTACCTCAGTGACTATTATGAAAATGTCCCACTACGATCAGATGTTTAGCAAATTCAAGTAGAGTGAACGGTGTCCTTTATATAATGCAATCAGTAGATGTTAAATTAAACGTTTCCTGAAATCCACCGCTTCGCCACAAGTTCGTAGTGATGCATTTAACTCGAAATAGCGCTCTAATTTTATCTCGGCATTCAGTTAACGATGCGGTTCACTTGACACGAGATTCCGCCACATTCACGCGAATTTGTTTTGTTACGCACGCCCTCATTGTTTGGTTGTAATTTATCATATCGTACACCGCCTTAGTTATTACAAGGATGTATAGTAGTTTACGGGGCAGCTGTTCTAATTTTAGTCTGATCTTCTAATTGAATACAACAAGATTTACGGATTCTATAATAATTTATTTTGTTCCTAACATTTCGAGTGCTTTGCGGCACACGTGGTCCCGCGAGGGCTGACGTGTTATACGTTCTGTCAGGCTTCCTTGAGTTTTTAATTATTAATTTTGGTCCAATAATGTATTGAAGAATATCCAAAAATAAGAAATCAGATGTTCTATTTCAAAATCCTGTAAATAACTCTCCTGTAATAAATTTAGACAGTGTCTTAGCACGTATTTTTAAAAAAAATATACTCATTGGAAGGATTGCTTTAGTAACATTCAAAAACCTACTCTCTTGTCACCAGCGGCTATTTCCTTCGAAAACTTCACCGGGCGAGGGTCTCACGGACTGATAGTCTCTCAGCAAACGGCAAAAATACACAGATACACATATTTGCGCTACTTCGCGTCTAATTTCCCCGACTCTAATTGAGGTACACTTGAAACATGTTAGACAATGTCCAACACAAGGGACTTTTGTAAAAGCTTTGTGAGACTTTTTCTTTTCAATTAAAAATAAAACTCTTTAGCAGTAAGGTCATATGAATTCGAAGTCCACAGCTCAATGACATGTTACATGATTTGTCGAATTGTCTTGTTTTTTTTTTAATTTAGACATGTCAAAGCTGTCTACTTAGTATACACATACATGATTCATGAATGGATCGAAATTAAAAAAAAATTACATGCCCAGACGAAGTGTTTTCATAATATAATTGTATACTATATTTATACACAACCATTCAAAAACAAAAAAATGCAGCATCTAAGCAAAAAATACTGTCAAGAGCATTAAGGATTAGCAAGCTAAAGTGGTACTGAGCCAGTCACATAACTCATAAACAGATATCAGGTTTTCGAGTGACAACCGGGAAAAGCAGTGAAGGACGATCCCCTCAACGGATGGAGCGACGACCTATTCAATACTGCGAGAAATCGATTGAAGTAGGTTGCTTAAGACCTTGCTTTGTGCAAATACATGGGGGGAGGCCATTGTTTGTACCGACTCGTGATGGCCAGAACAATACTAACCTAACGGGTTTCTAGAATTAGATATGTTATGAAATGGTTTCGTCCAATAAGTAGTGACAAACCTCGAGAATTTTATAATATAATGCGAAATTGAGGAGAGGTCTCTTTTATTACGCAACTGGATGTAAACTAGACCGACACGGCCTCACCTCGGCCAATGAAACGAATATTTGTTCAGAAAGAGTTACAGGCAGTAACAATGCAGTGGCAGTAATTACATCGTAATTATATCACAGACAAGATTCGACCTCTGTCTACCGCCATCTTCTCCCTTTTTATCAGTCTGTAGAAAGGCCACAGGACAAAGGCCATTCCCAATTTGCCGATATTGCCGCGCTTGGCAAGCGCATTGGGGATCGCTGAACCAAGCATCGAATCTATAGCCCGCGGCATATAAGTCAGGTACTGTAGCTACTAGGTCACGCGGTCGTCAATAATGAGATAGCTGCATCTCCGCCAATCAAAAACCGACGAAATTTTTATTGCATTTTCCAAGTTTACTTTTACGACACCCACGGACTAAAAAGGTGCCACCGCACGGCTCCCAAAACCATTTAGTTTAAAATTTTCAACAATAAAGATTTTTATTAGAGCGTAGCTCCTGCTCTCGTGTTACATATGCAAATCAACGAGAAACACCACAGGTAACTTTGTTCAATTCACTCGCTAAAACAACAATAGCATGGGACATTTAATGAATGAGTTATCTTGACACCAATTTTAGAAAATGAACAATTAGTTTGGTTTTAATTTCACCTCGGCATAATTAATCCTTCCGTCGCGTATTATTTGTTCAAAATAAAACTCCAAGGTTGGCTCATTATCTTCTGTATTCGTAATTTATACGTCAGTTTTAATGGTTTATGCCTGAGTGTATTATATTTTAAAGGTATATGACCCTTTGCAGTATTTGTGCGAAAATACAAAATAATATATAAATATCCAATAAAAATGTATCGTACTGAAACGAAAGTTATCGTATTCATAAATATTAATAAGCTGTTAATTTAAATAACGCAAAAGAATACATTTATGTTAGTTCTTAATCAACCTCTTGATATTGAATATTATATCAGCCTATATCTTGTCCCTTATTTACGTCGTGTTTTATTAATAAAAGTAGCTATGCCCCGCAGTTTTACCCGCGTAAAATGAGCGGACTACATGATTGCGCCGTACGACACTTCGCTGACCTCTTCATACAGAGTTCGGTAAATGTCGGCTCTCAGCGTGCAGCTCCCTAAGGCCTAACATGAAGTTTTATAGCCTAAAACATATATGAACATACAGAATTTTTCCCATACAAGCGGTAGGGAAACGAGAAGTGACGTGTCGCAAACCACGTCGCCGCCATTTTGGTACGAGTCAAAAATTATTACTCTGCATTGTGTTCTCACGAGCAGTATAGTGACAGCATTGCATATTCTGGTATTGTTCTCCACGGATAAAAAGATGGCCTTACAAAACAATACAATAGTCGCCTCTTCGGCACCTAGGTAGGAAAGAGATAGTTAGGTAGGTGCTATTCTACTGTGCCGGACACCTATCGACTTAAGATAAGGCCTAAAATCTACCTTGACAAACTGTGTATCTAATGGAAAAATATCATTTCAAATCGGCTTAGTGTTTCCTGAGATTAACGAGTTCAAACATACACAATCCCCGGCTTTATTACAGCAGTAAGATTACAACTTATATTACGTTATGTAACTGAAGTATTTATCAAGCCTCTCATAAAGGGCTTTGCCGTAATCACCAAGATTGACAGGGGGATTTATGAAAGCACTAAGCACGAGGAGTCTGGGGCCTAAAACGCTACGCTCGTCATCAGCTCGTTTATTTTTGGTCTGCACTTTTTCGGAATGTTCATGACGCTATCAGACGGAAGCTGTGAGCTTTTCTATGTATGGGAAATACATAGAAAAGCTCACAGCTTCTGACTGATAGCCGATTATATCGGTATATAATAAGATAAGTCGATTGTAACGACACATCATGGGAAGGCAGATATTTTTACAGCGCAACCAGTTAACAAATAATGCATAACTATTACACTGCCAACAAACATTAAGCTCCATTGTATAATTTAAGGGTAAAAACAATAGCTTAAATAGATAAATTATTCCAAAAAGCTTCAGCAATACTTAGCAGTCAGTAAATACTAACATTTTTTTGGAATAGATTTATTATGGGTTATGGCCGGACTTTGCACTTACCATTAGGTGAACGTTTTGCTCGTCTTGTCACTTTATCCAAGAAAAAAAAACAGCATCTCTCCTGATGTTAAACAAGCACACAAAATAGACACAGATTGAAGTCGATTGGCACGGTGCCTTAGTAGATAAATATGAGTACATATTCACACTGATGAGTGTATCAGCACTCGGTCATTCTTGAGTGAATAAGCACTCGGTCATTCTCGTGAGTGAATAGGCAGAAGAATGGAAGTTGATCGTGATCGTATCTAGACTTAATCTACTGTTATCTTCACATTGAACGACAGCGAAGGTCATTTGGCGTTATGCCAAATGGCCTTATAAACTAGCTATGGCAATACCCTACTACCAGTGACAATAATAATATTGTAAGAAGAATTTTAATTTACCAGCGGACATATTTTTTTAACCCGAAAAAACGCAAGTTATTAATAAAAATCTCTGCTAAAAACTCCATTTAACATAAATATTAATTAACCTCAATAGCCATGTTGTCAGCGGCTGAAAAGTTGGAACCGGTATAGCGTTCCTTTAAAATTTAATGTTTATATGCATTTTTTACTATATATTCCTTACGAATCGATCAAAATCGATTCCATATGAAAAAACTAATCAAGTACATAGTTACAATACTTGCAACTACTTTGATAATGACGATGACATGGAGATATTTATCGCATTTATTTATAAAAAAGGTCGTATCCTTTTATATAAATAAATGCGATAAATATCTCCCTTTCAGTACAGGCGAAATACTAGTGTAAAGCATCGGAAAAGGAAAAGGAAAAGGAAAAGAAAAAGGTTAATGTAATAGCAAAAGGTTATTGGCTCTGCAGTAAGACTGTGTAAGACCGGAAAGAATGGGTCATTTAGTTGGGAAGGCCAAGATCCCCTTGAGGTTAGTGAGCTTAAATCACAGACGAATCCGTCGACGAATTCGTCCGTGGCTCGAATTAAACAATGAGCACAAAAGTTAGGGCATTGTAAATAGCACGTGGCATTCAATTGCACAGACAAAGACGGGAATGTGTAAATGCGACTTACAAGTTAGATAAAGAAACATGTATTGTTGATATGGCATTATATGAAAGTCTTTATTTTGTAAATATCTAATAAAGCCTCTATATGTTAGGAATTTATATCAATTATAATAAATAATGATACACAGAGTAATGGATCACAGAGACCGTTGCTCCATTGCGTATTGACGGAGCCATGCAAACTCTGTAAAATAGTTATAAACAAATACAGTGGTGCCCTTAGCTCGCTTACTATAAAATTTAAGGCGAGAGCCGGATCCCTGTACTGCCGCTACTAGTGGAGTCACTTTTTAAATGTAATGACGTTAAAAAAATATTTAATTGCGTAAAAAAGGTTAAGCAATGCCTGATAAACGTCCCAATCCTGAGAATAGGTCTTCTATCATTGTTTGAGACAGTTATAAAGCCAAAAATAGTCCGTCACGCAGCTTCATCATGGGTTCGCAGGCATCTGTGATCGCGAAAAATATTTTTCAAATGCCAACCATGCATTACAGTAAAAGTAAAGTAAAGTAACAGCCTATAAATGTCCCACTGCTGAGCAGAGGCCTCCTCTCATTTCTGAGAGGGTTTTGGAGCGGGGAATAGTCCGCCACGCTACTCCAATACGGGTTGGCGGAATTCACATGTCCTCGAAATATTTATATTCCTCGGATATGCAGGTTTCCTCACGATGTTTCCCTTCACCGCTGAGCACGTGGTAAATCAGAACTTAAAATTTTACAACAATTTTAGAGGTGCTGGCACCGGGGATCGAACCCAGGTTACTCGCGTATTATGATAATTAAAGGCGAGCACCCGGCCCCTGAGCTACCACGGCTCTGCATGCATGCAGTATATTCGCACTAAAAATAATACAGAATTTAAAAAATAATACAGCAATTTTTATTTATGTTACTTCACGTTTACCCAATAAATCCGCACTAATAGTTATTTTTTTTTATTTAATACTATTTTAATATTGTTTATAAAAAAAGTTATAGAAACAATAAACGCCTACTAATTCAGATATGCGGTTTACGTGTAGTGAGAGTAAGTTTCTACGAGTAATGTAGATATGAGAGACTTAAGAGTTAAGCTAGCAATTTACATTGTCTGAGTAATATTGTTTAACTAAAGATTTACAATGTTTCGCATTATGTAAAACTAAAACTAGTTTAGATGGCAATAAATTTATTATAATAAAGCTTTTATTTATTATATTATAGCTAGCATAGTATGTTTATGTAAATTTAGAATACGGTACGAGTACTAAGTACAGAGCTCTACCTATATCAGAAAACTTTTGCACAATTTGACGAAATTGACAACTTTTTCTACGGAAAATTGTAAAATTGACACTAACTGTATTTTTGTAAAATTATATTTTGAAGCCCACTAATTATAAAATTATGTCAATTATAAAATACCTGATCATTAGGTATTTGAAATACCAATTACAAATTTCATTTTTGGGATGTAATAAAAATACAAAATACGTATTTGTATTTCAAATATTTAAATTACAAGTAATTCAAATACTACCCAACCCTGGTCCTCATTATGTTGTTATATTTAGAAATTGTATGCATCTGGTAGCTCTGCTAGATGGCACAATGCAGGATGGTTACATGTTTAATTTAGCGAATTCTGGAGCATTTTTTACTTTTATGAACACAGATGCAATTTTACAACATTATATTAAAATTTTCTGCGGTACCGGTGCTAAGGATCAAACGTGGGTTGCGCGTGTACTCAGAAATGTTGTGCTAGCGCCCAGATCTGTGCTATTACGGCTTTTTATAATATGTAACATTGTTAAGTAATATTATAAATCGTTCATTTTTTTATTTAATAAAGTTACGAGACGAGCAGAGCGTTCACCTGGTGGTAAGTGCGTCTGCCAATAAAAAAATTCTGTGTCACCCAAAACTTTTCTGTGGCACTACACTGCGCCAGGCACCCAGAGACATCAGTTCTTTAATCTCATATGCCCAGTGATTACACTAGCTCTCAGAGCCCTTCAGACCTAAACACAGTAATGTTTGCACACTACTGTTTCACGGCAGAATAACTGGCCTGGGGTGGTACCCACCTAGTCGGATTCATGCATAGAAATCCTAACACCAGTACTTATTCATTGGACTCAATCGTTTTGTAAACAGATGTTTAAAAAAAACGCCACCGAGTTAACAACTTCAACAGTATTTGCAAAATCTTTTAATTATTTGGCTATGTTTGATTTACTATGTAATTGTTTGAACACACCGCCGCCTGAACAATAACATTGACGAATACCAAGACAGGTTTGAAGATACGTAAACATATGACTTTTTAATGAATTTGAATGAGTCTCACCTCTCCAAGGTTGATGAAACCATGCTCCGTAGCTACAGCGTCGGCTGCCTGCTTCCCTCCTGGCACGTGGACTGCCCACGTTGGCGTGTAATGCGCAAACGCAATATCCGTCACCAATAACACGTAGACCAAGATGGCCGAAGACGACAACGCACACCGCGCCATCTCACGCACACACGCTCACTAGCTAGTACTTATCAGCATTGCATTAACATTTAAATGTTTTTTTTAACCTAAAGATAATTCAAAGCCTGTAAAAACATAGAGATTGTTGCTGAGGTCGAAGTAAAGTGAAAATATATTTTTTGTTCCATAAAAAAGCAAAAACAGCTTTTTAATAATGAATTCTTATTAAAATCAGTATATGCATTACTTTAATAATCTGTCAATTATTACGTTCATCTAACACAACAGTGTTTTTAATTATTATTATTACAAGTGTCTGCAAGCCTTTGGCGTTATCAGAAATGTTGATCCTTCCATCGTCGCATTGTAAGTCTTATCGCAAACCGGATATGACGATGACTTACAGAAGACATATAATAACTTCGAAATATCAATTGTTAAACAATTACTTTCTTCCATGATTCATACCCTGATATCCCCGATTTATTTTTGAAATATCGTACCTAAATGAAGTTGTGTCGTTTTCACAATTAACAAATGTCTTGTAATTTTTTTAACGATGGACTTTGGATGGGATTTCTTCCGTACCGTGAGTGCGTTTTATAGACATAAATTTCACACGCACAATCGGACCCGTCAAACCAACGATTTGTGATTTTGCACAAAAATTGGCGCTGGTTGAGATTCGAACGCAAGACCCACAGCATAGAAGACCCGCTAACCACTAGACCACGCGGTCGTCGAATTCTATTTAAACCAACAAAGTTTCTTCGCATGAACTTAATAATCTGTTGAAATACTTATTGCTAGAATAGTTCAACTCTCATTATGATTTTAGAATTGGTACTGCATTAAATCTATAACAATTTTTTTTTATATGTTAAATTAAGTACTAATATTATTGGCAGTGTATAATAAAAACGCTTTTACTATTAACTAGCACATTCCCGGCAAGCGTTGCAATCTCTCCCATTTTTTTTGTACTTTGTTTGAAGTAGGTAACATATTATACAAATCAGAAGTATTTTCATGTACAAGATAAATAAAAGACAATGATTTTTGTATAAAAGTAAATTAAAGTAAAGTTTCAGCCTGTAAATGTCCCACTGCTGAGCACAGGCCTCCTCTCATTTCTGAGAGGGTTTAGGACCTAGGAAGAATCCGCCACGCTGCTCCAATGCGGGTTGGCGGACTGCACATGTCTTCGAAATATTTTTTTTTTATTTTCAGACATGCAGGTAATTCAGCACTTAAAATTGCAATTAACAATGTTAGTGGTGCCGGCACCGGGAATCGAACCCAGGCCACTCGCGTACTATGAAATTTAAAGCAAGCGCCTAGCCCCTGAGCTACCACGGCTCTTTTGTATTCATACATTAATTTCCCAGAAGCGCCAACAACACCTCCCCAAAGTTGCAACTCATTCAGACGAACGCATAGAAGATGTTAATCTATCTGATACGATTCGCACGTCACCTATTGTAAACTAATTCTGATACGTTCACGCAAGATAACGCACCAAAGTTTCAACACAATCGGATGAATGGTATAGGAAGGCATACCGGATTAATAAAGAAACACATTTTTCATTCGATTGGACAAACATATCTTTTTATTTATTTTGTGAAATGACGATACGGTCAAGTTAACTTGATGGTGCGTGCCACGTCTGCTATAGTAGTGATGCTGTCACGCTGATCTTTGAATTGCAAAGTAAGGACCCTGTATTGCGCTCGTCACTCTAAGACAATAGTGAAGTTATTGAGATTCTGTGACTTATTTATTCACGTATATGCTCAATTAATTCACTAGCTACAATGCTCTTAAACGGAACACAATACATGTTGTAAAATACTTCTTTCCGGCAGAATCACTGGTACTGTGACGAACTCCTGTGTAGAATTCCTACGGTCAGTAATTAGACTAACTAAACAGATAATTCTGTTGAAGGCGAAGTAATAATGTTACTATTGAATAAGAAATAATTACACTTCTCACTGATGGTAGGATTCCTATGTAGGAATCCGTCTAGTTAGGTACCACCCCAGGGCAAGTAATTCAGCCGTGAAGCAGTGGTGTGCAAATTTTACTGTTTTGGTCTGAAGGGCACTGTTAGACATTGTAATTATTGGGCATTTGAGACACAGCATTATTATGAGCAGACGGTGAACTTACTATCAGGTGTACGTTTTGCTCGTCTCGTCACTTTCTACAATAAAAAATATACATTCTTGCTATACCGCAATGTTACGCTTTATGAGATAAAACTGGTAGAAATGTGTAGTGTCAAAGACACGGGGCTATGGATTATAAATTAATAAGAAGATTCGCACAAAATTGACCTGGACTTGGATTCGAGCCCGTGATCCTGAACTCATCAGGTCAGGTACACTGCCGACAAAACCAAGCGGCCATCAATAAAACTTATTAAGATAATATTCATTTTCAATTAATTTGGCCACTTGGTTCCTTTAAAGGAGTTCTCATAAACATATAAAAAATTATAATTTATTAACTAGTCATTACGTAGTTATTTTTCTAAAAACTGTCGTAATTATTTTTATTATTAAATAATTAATATTGACCGAAAAAACGATAAAGGTCGACAGCGTTACATCACTTCTACGATAAGTAGGTCAAGTACATATCAAGGACAATGCTCTAGCACTCGGCAGGGGCAAGCTTATAACACTTTATTAACGTATCACTTTTCTACCATTAATCACTTCAACCCTACGATACGCTTTGGCCTCTTTTTTGCAAAAAGAGGTAACCAAACAACCTCTGCTCTTTAGAAGCTTCGCAACAAAAAAAACAACTATAAAAACTATACGCTCCATTTGTCGAATTGGCCATTCTCGCATCTCAAAAATCAGCCGTTATACGCCATTCACTGGGACCGACATCCGTATATTTCATGCGATACGATCGCGTGGCAATCGTCAGAATACCTGACTTCTACACCGCGAGTCCTGGGTTCGAAGCCCAGCTGGAGCCAACATTTGTGTTAAAGCAAATTGTTGTTTTTCGGAGCTGGTTGTGTTGTGTTGTGATTGTCCCTATGTCTTTTTTTATGAAAGAGAGCGACGATACGAGCAAATCGTTCATCTGATGACACAACACCTGAAGATACAACGTCTGCCTATAACAAATGCATTTGTCACCCAGAACTCTGTGTAACACCACACTACGCTCGTCACCCTGAGCATCAGTTTTTAAGTATCAACGGCCCAGTAATTACACGTCACATTTACTGGCACCGCGGTGGAACCTATCTAGACGAATTCCTGCATAAGAATACCAACACCAGCAAACGTCTGACACTGCATCCCAGCCTACCTCCGATTTTACTGCATGAGCGTTATGTCGAGCGCGAGTATATTACGATAAGTGGATCTGTGCTTCCGCGATCACTTGTAGCACCACTGTTGATAGCTTCCGATAGTATTCGAAAGTTAACAGTAGGGCATCACATGCGGCTAAAGAGCGTAGACAGTCACGTTGCTCCTTATAGGTATTTTAATGTTAATATCCTGTGATAAGCACGTTTCTTTATTGGATAAAGTGACAAAACGTTCACCAGGTGGTAAGTGCAACTACTGCCCATAACAAATGCTGTTTCACCCAAAACATTTGTGTGGCACGACACTGCGCCCGTCACCCTTAAACATCAGTTATAAAGTCTCATATGTGATTACACTAGCTCTCAGCGCCCTTCAGACCGAAACACAGTAATGTTTGCACACTACTGCTTCACAGCGAAATAACTGGCCCTGGGGTGGTACCTACCTAGATCCAGAAAGTTCTCTAAGATCGTGGCACTTCCACTGTCGAACAGACTTAAGATGTCTAATTTATGTTCTAAAAGCAGTATCTGCAGTGGAGCTAGTTAATTTACAACGTACTACTTTACTACTTTTCCTGAGGTGGTACCTACCTAGACGGATTTCTGTATAGAAATCCTACCACCAGACAAAAATTTACACCTTTACGAGTATATTCCTTCACAGCGGATCGAGCCATTTCCTAGGAAATTGCTTGAACGAGCATCAACCGAAACATTATAAACGTTATGTGGTGTTTACTAGTGCGCCTGACCTGTGACAGCCATAGTATAATAGCGTGACTGTGATATGATGATACTGCTCTACTTGGCAGACTTCAGATGTTAATTTATTTTTCTAACAATATGATTTTCCTCAAAATACGCGTTTTACAGCATTTCACGACCACGGCGGAATAAGCGATGTCTGCCGCTGAGCTTGCAATGCATTTATTCATTTGTTATTAAATCTTGTATAACATTTTCTCATGGAGCGTGCTTTGGTTATTCTATGAGACTGTTATTTGTAAATTTATTTATAATGTACTTTTGACAAAGATAAAAAAATAACAAAATAGAGGATACCTACACAGTTTCTTTCGCTTGTTTCTTCTCCGTCAGAGGAACTTTATTACGAAGCGGTAAAAAATGTCTTTGTAAAAAAGTAAATGTTATATTTCTTACGTTGACGAATAAATAATTATTATTTCATTTCATTTCTACTAGCCGGCTCATGGAATATAATATCCTTCAGTAAACGATACCGAAGAGCAGTCATCAATAGATATTGGTGTAGTTTGCAATACAAAACAAACCGCACTCAATGACATTATTTCGATTATTATTGTAGTTGTAATCGAGTCGTCATTCTTACTCAAATAATTATAACAGAAATCAAGATAATAAAATTTTAATTTGCTTTAAATGTGAACAGTCTAAATTATCACTACCCGCAGAATAAAAATAAAATTACTCAGTGTCCGGTAATATTAATAATTAATTGTTTTCGACGGGATATTGTTAATCCAACAAAATCAATTATTATTTATAGAATGCTCTTTGTAGAGAAATATAAAATAAATCATCTCATATATGTAAGCTTGATTACTCTTTCTGCAAATTTTTAACACGCTTTTATTAGCTTGACATCTATATATTTGTGTATGTATGTAAAACGTATGTAACTAAGAACATAATAATAAAATCTTCTGAATGATTTGAAATTTAGCAGATGGACTGATGACAGTACAACAATTTCCTGACTGGTATTCTCATTGTGATCACCAACTCATCTCTGTTCAAGCGTGCTTTTTAAATTTTTAAACTATAATGATTATTTAAACATTTTTTTATGCTATGAAAGAAACGATGATCAAATTAAATTTCGTAGAGTTTTTAATGTCCAATTCGTACAGCACATAACCACATTAAAGAAAAAAAAATAACCAAATTAATTTCGTCGAATAAAACTACGAGTACATTCAAGCTATGCATAATAAAAGGTCATGACAATGCTCGATATTTACAAAGACTTCAAAGACTAAAGTAAAGAGATAAATATTCGATAAGATAAACTTGTATATTTATCTATACGAAATAATTCTCGTAAATATTTGTAATTATCAGGTTCGAAAGACAATATTTAGTTCACTGAAAACTATTATTACTAGTGGATGTACCGCTGTTTGTTCCTAAATGTTGTTTTGTATATTTATTATGATTGATAGTCTATGTTTAAGAATATCTTGGGCGCCTCGCATCAGATCATTGTCTTCATAATCTATATATTATTTTCATCGCTATATAACATTTCATTTCTTTCAAAAAAAACCTTTTTTACATTTACAAATAAAAAATTTCACTAAAAGTTATGGGATATTTTGATATCATAGAAAAGATAATTGTAGGTTTGTATAAAAAGAACCTTAATGTTCTCTATACTCTTATAAGACCGATTTTAGAACTATACAAATATTTTTAGGTGCTTATTTAGTTAGTGCCATTATATGAAAAATTGAAATGAACTATTTAGTATTTTTCATAAAATAAAATAAAAACAGTAATATTGATTAATCGTTATAAATGTTAAAATAAAATTTGCAATTTAATAACAACGTTATTCAGAAATATAACGGTGTGCTACTAAGCACTTTTTCCATATAACATGAGCAAAACGCATCTCTACGTCACCGCACTGCTATATCATGAATTAAAATCAACATAATCACTTATTACTGTGTAAATAAATCTTTATATGTTTTCACTACATTGCTATGCAAACAATCTGCTTTTGTGACTAATCGTCATTACAAGAATTTTGCGTGGAGCCCATATTAAAAGGCGGATGTTTCATCGATGGAATCCGATGGGAAGGACCAAGATTCCGTGGCACTTAGACAATAGTAGCCGGTGAGAGTCGGCGCCGCTGTGACGAGCGTTCACCTCTCGCATCCAGCTTTACTGTTATTAAAACTTCGCCTACTGTGGGCAACGATTTGACATAAAATCCTCACGTACAAGTAAATAGCAACATCCACTATGGTTCACTGTGACACACTAAAATCATAACAGACTACGACACGACTGCCAACTAGCGCGTGAATTTCGCTGCAGAGCGGACTATGACGCAACCTCTGTACACCCGCACGTGATGCTGACTGATTCGTTTTACTTGCTCTCGGTCGCTCGTCGCGATTAAAGTACGAGACCATGCCTGTCTTGCCAGTTTCGAAATTTTCCCCAGAAATCGGCACTGTTATCTTGAACTTACATTCTTGAATTTCTGTAATTGAAAATTCTTAAATTTTTTTGAGCAAACTACTTGGTATCTTTTCTCAATGAAAAAACGCACGTTAAAAAGAATCTCGGTCGCTAACGTATTTAATTTATTTAAAAAGCCTATTTAAAAAAGAAAAATATTGTTATACAATAATTCTTACTAATTCCATTTACACTGTTCAGTAATAAATATATTAGCCGATAGGTGTCCAGCAGAGTAAACTAGTACCTACCTTCTTTCCTAGCGAGGTGTCGTAAGAGGCGACTAAGGTATTGTACGGACAGCCTTTATTCGCGCAGAATAACACCATAATATGCAATGCTGTCACTATAATGCTCGTGAGAACGACATGGTTCGTCACCCATCATGTTTCTTTTGCCGCGAGGGCGAAAATAGGGCTACGTGATTGGTCTCTTTCTACCACTTATATGGGAAAAAGGCGTGACTGTATGTATGTACAAATATATAGATTGATTGACACAAATTATTGATGTGATATAAATTTGATACAATTAATACAAAAAATATATTCTAACCTTTTTTTAGAAACCTTTATGTATTGTTTTCGTGACGCTATGATAACGGAATATTTAGCATGTTCATGTTAATTGTGGGTCAGAGCCCAGGAGCGTATTGCGTTCTACAAATTATAGAAATGTACCGTGATTTACCAACTTGACAGTGTTTAACGCCTAGCGGTAGTTTGGGTCTAGTAAGCGTTCGGCGGTTTACTTTTTGCAATCCGTCTTCTTTCTCTGCGAGAGAATTTAGTCAGAAATGATTTCTGTTCGTTTCTTCGGCGTTGAAATGTTCTCAGTTCGGTTATTTTATGAAGAAACTTTATTAATATTACTCGAGTTGATTATACCGGTATGAAATAAAGTAAAACACCAAAATATTATAAATCTTTTTAATATTTCACCTCGTCTTTTTTCGTTATGGTAGAGCTTTATAATGTTTCACTGACTTATCAAAACATCAGCATTTATATACAATTATGGTATCTTTCATACGAGTACATAAACAGTCTCGCCTTTTTATAAGGGGTAGGCAGAGACAACTCACGTAGCCCACTTTTCGCCCTCGGTAGAAAAGAGGGCTACGTGAGTAGGTGCTATTGTACTCTGCCTGTTGTTTAATTATGAAAACCGCGCCAGAATCAGAAGCCTTACACACTTACTGATGGTATTCCTATGCATGCATCCGACGTACCGCCGCCATGCCAGTTATTATGCCGTGAAGCCGTAGTGTGCAAATATTACTGTGTTTCGGTTTGGAGAGCACTGATAGCTAGTGTATTAACTGGGCATACGAGACTTACTTTAGCCGTGGTAGCTCAGGGGCCTGGTGCTCGCCTTTAATTTCATAGTAAGCGAGTAACCTGGGTTCGATCCCCGGTGCCAGCATCTCTAATATTGTTTTACAATTTTAAGTGCTGATTTACCACGTGCTTAGCAGTGAAGGAAAACATCGTGAGGAAACCTGCATGTCCGAGGAATAGAAATATTTCGAGGACATGTGCAGTCCGCCAACCCGCATTGGAGCAGCGTGGCGGATTCTTCCTAGCTCCAAAACCCTCTCAGAAATGAGAGGAGGCCTGTGCTCAGCAGTGGGACATTTATAGGCTGAAACTTTACTTTTTTTTTACGAGACTTAAGAACTTAAGAAAAAGAAAGAAGAAGTCTCAGGTTGACGAGCGTAGTATTGTGCCACGTAGAAATGTACTGGGTGACTCAGGGTTTGTTATGTTCACACATTGCACTTACCAACAGGTAAAGGATTTGTGAGACTTACAAATCCTAACTTTTTTACTTAGCTTCATACTCGTAATTGTAGTAGGAATTAAATAGTATTATTGACTAATTCTTTGTATTAAGGGCATAAAGCCAGCTTAATCTTACGAATGTCGTGTTCTTCATTAATCATTTGTATTTTTGCAGTATATTAGACAGTCCAATTATATCTATCTATTTGTATTTTGTTTTACTATTTATTCCCATGTTTTATTTCATCATTATTTGTGCTAAAAGATAAGGTTACAGCCTATAAATGTCGCACTGCTGAGCACAGGGTTCCTCTCATATTTTTTGAGTACACCACGCCGCTCAGGTGCGGGTTGGCGGACATAAAGGTTTCCTTACGACGTTTTCCTTCACCGCTGACATGGTAAATCACCACAGAGGTTCCGGCACTTAATATCGAACTCAGGTCAGGAAATTTCGGCGAGCGTCCGGCTCCTGAGCTGCCACAGCTATTATTTATATATTGCACATTTATTGGTTTTAGCTGAAATTGGAACTGTCATCCACAGTTTAGCCTTGAAGCCATAACGCGATCTTGTAGTGCATGTAAAATTTAACTAACGTCTTAGTAAATGTATCTAATAAAGGAAAGAAAGTTAATTTGCTAAGATCCGCATGCAAAATGTAAAACTTTCTTTCCTTTACTATAATGGATTTCCGCAAAGTAACGCCTGATTCTATTAACTAAATGTATCTAAAACTGTATATACATATTTTCAAAAAAATATCAGACTAGGACACTGCCTGTAACGAAGCACTTTAGATAATTGCATTCATATAATGTGAATGTGACACGAAAAGCCGTAAACTTGACGATGCTTTAACAGCACTCTACAACGGTAATAGCTACGCAGCTTTGTAGAAGTTTTTATGCATGATATTCAGTCAGATTTTTCGTCTCTGATGTCTTCCGCTTTGCAAACTCGAATTTGTCAAATAGAACTGCAAAGTTTCGAAGTGAAATCTCACGGGGAAGCATTCCCCTGGCAAAAAACAATTTTAACACGAGAACTCGGAGCTATTTTAAAACGGCACATCACTACTACGTTTAGTATATTATAATAAAATAAAATAAAATGTATTTACTATATTTTTAAACATTCTTTAAAAAAATAATCAAAAATAGACAAAAACGTGTATGGGCGGTGATTGTTATAAACAGCCACCAACCGCTGGTATTCTGGTATAGCCGAGATACATCGATTACATATAAATATAACAAACCAAAAAAAATGCTGGTAAGAACTATGATACGTGATAATTTAAGAGAATTTAACGTTGTAATATCTTTACAAACTTTTATTTAACTTATAATTTATCTATGTATGTGAAGTTAAATCTTGCAAGTCAAATTCGACCGACTTTACTACGTCAAATTGAGCTAAATTTTGGCATAGTTAATAATATGTTTTTTGTTTTAAACCTATTTCATGTTCTATCTAAGAGCGTGTGAGCGTATTCAGATTCAAATAAAGCATGTCCACACTATTGATGTCTGATGTTCTGCCCGATCATGCGACATAATCGGAGAAAGGCCGGGATACAGTAACAGAGACATGGGGACAATTAACACAGCCAGACCCTAAAACAAGTTATTTGTAATTTTGAACTAAATTTAGCTCTGGATTTGAATTGAAGCTAGGACTCGCGGCGCAGGAGTCAATTAATCTGACCGACACATAACGACACGTAATAATCATCATCATCATATCAGCCTATAACTAGTTCACTGCTGTACATAGGCCCCATTGCCACAAAAGTTAGTAACTGTCATTTTGGGGAGATTTTGCCATACCTAGTTGCCGCGCTTAGCAGGCGTATTGGCAACCGCAGTTTATTTATTAAGATATTCCAGGAAGCTGCTGCTGCCCATCTCTTGATTTTCATTTTCTCTCTGACGACTTTTGCGACACCCACGGGATAAGATATGATGGTAGATTCCCTGAAGATGCCACCGCATGGAACCCGCCTCCACCCGGAACCCGCCAAAACAAAATGTATATTTAATATAATATACCAAAATCCACAGACTGATAGGAAGCATCGTAATTTGTGCGCGAATACTGGTACTGCGCTCACCAAACGAGGCAGATATCTTCGAATATGTAAAGAAATGTAAAATAAAATAAATAAAGGTACAATGGGCTTATCGCTTAAAGCGATCTCTTCCAGGCAACCTTAGGATGGACGAAAACTAAAAAAAATTGAACAAACGTTTGTTATGGGCAGACGTTGCAGTTACCACCAGGAGAACTTTTTCCTCGCCTCGTCAATTTATCCAAAAAAAAAACAGGTTTTGTCACGACGTTTACCTTCATTGCGGAGCTCATGAGAAAACAACACCAGCAAATCGTTGACTTGATGGTAAGTGCAACGTATGCCCGTAACAGTTGCTGTGTCATCACTTTAGGTTAAAAACATCGACAGAATAACAGCACTGCATTCAAAATGGTGTCACAGGATGGGAACAGGAATTGTATTCAAAATGGTGTCACAGGGAACACTCCGCTAACAAAGTTATTATGTAAAAAATAATACTGTGACAGGTACATGAGAAGATATGATAATATTTCTGGGGGTGAGATCTATCCATCCCTATGTAGGAATCCATCTAGGTTCGGCCCCAGGGCCAGTTTTTCCGTGAAGCAGTAGTGTGCAAACATTATGTTTACATTATATTTATAGTGTTTCGGTGTAAAAAGTTTATCAAAGCACACATTTTTTTAAACGGTTTTGTTAGCTTGATCTGTATGTATGTATGTAATAACAATGTAATAGAATCATCATATTATGTTTATTCTCTGCTTTGCCTTATGGTTGACTGGGAGAGAATGCCTTTAGGCATTAAGCCCGCTCTAGGTACCACTAATGCATTTAAGGTTTAAATAAATGAATAGGATCTTCCCACCCTCATCCAGAGGTCCAAATAATTTGAAATTTTGCACACGTTTTATGGACCTATGACAATACAACAATTTCATGATCACGACCTGGTGTTCTCAACTGTTGCTTCAAACTCCTGATTTAAAAGTGATCAGCCTAATGCTACTTTAGGTTAGGGTCGTGCATTTATCACGTGAGATTCGAGGGAGGGGGGGGGGGTCTGAAAAATCAAAATCACGATGGGGATAATGTGACAATCATGTGTATTTTTTTGTGCGACGATTAAATATAATTTAATGTGCGCGGTGTAAGTTTTTTTTCCAGGAATGAATTGAATTGTTCGACGAAATAAAAACCCGTGCGAGCGAATTTTTGTATTAAAATAAAAACTCAATAATAAAAATACACGTGATGCTGGGAGGGGTTGGGAAGGGGTAGCCCAAAACCTCACGAAGTATCTCAAAAGGGGAAGGGGGGGAGGGGTAAAAAAGTGGCCTAATAAAGTGCCTTCACATTATTAAAGGATAGCCCCCACTAATTAGATGAGCTGGTAGTCTGGTGGTGGTGGATGAACTGGTCGTAGGATTCCCATACTGGAATATACCTAGGTAAGTACCACTGCAGTGCTAGTAATTCTGCCGTTAAACAGTGTTGTACAAAGATAACTGTGAAATTACAGGACTTCTGAACGACTAGCACAGTCCGAGGTTACACAGAGCTTTCGGACGAAAAGTTCTGGCAGGCACCGCAGTGTCATAAGCAGGCCTGGTACTTAGCACTTACTCGTATCATTAGATGAATTACTTGCTCGGTTACAAAGAATAAAAGAGCCCCGCATGCTAGGGTAAGGCTAGCCTTATTCGGGGGTCGCCCGTTCCCAGAGCAATCGGTACGCTAACGAACCGCCCCTAGGAACGCAACCACAGGCTTGACGGAGAGGAAGAGACTTGGGTTAGGGAATGCGAAAGTTGGGAAAGGAACTATGAGGTGTAGGATACTACTATCTTGGAAGGAGCAGGAGGAGACAGCAGTAGCTCGGGAGGCCGGGGTCGCTTACCCTATACTTTGCCGAATTTGCAGGAAAAAGCAACTTTGTTAAGAACTCTACTAGTAAGTATAAGATGTAAATAATTTAAGCTGTGTAGTGGCGGCTCGTTCAAAGAATACTACAACTCCATCTCATCCAATGGATCTCGTAAAAGGCGAGTAAGGAATTAAAGTGCACTCTGCACCCAACAGCGCATGGTGGCGATGGGCTCACCGCCTATCACACAAAGTGCATTATATTGTTTTGGTGAAACGTTGATTGTGGCAGTCATCTGTTTTTGCAGTGAGGGCCCAGTCTGACTACCCCTTATGGGATACAGTCGTGATCTTATGTATGTATGTATCAATGGTATCATGGTATCATTATTAATAATAAACTTTAACATGTTAAAAAATCTCTTGTGAAGCAGGAATATTAAGAAAGAGAAATTAATTAATTAATTGTAATTTAATGTAAACTTCTCAGGAATTAATGTGACATTTTGTGAAGGACTTACTCGGCCCAACAGTTAGAAGTAACTGTTGGGCCGAGTAAGTCCTTCACATAAAACAACTCTTACGTCATAAAGAAGACGTTATATTCGTACATTTTTGAAAATTATGGTTTTTTTTCCGTAAATAAATTTCTTATATCCGATTATTATCATATTATATATATTTTCGCGATTTTAACAAAATTAGTAAGAGATAACATTCCAACATTCAATGAAAATTCCACAATTTCATTTCGCTTTGAAATAACAAATTAAGAATCAAACACGTTTATCACGATTTATACTATGTAGTTTCATAAAACATAAATTTGTTAAAAAGAAGTTGACCAGTGGAAACACCTCGATTTTTGTGTCCGTAAAGAGCAATCTGACTTCAAACAGAATAGATTTCTTTATATACATGAACAGCATAACAATCAAATACCTGTTATTTATTTTTACACTACTATGCTCTATTTTGAAGACGTTTGAGTATTGCGATACAAAAACCTCATATAGACGCTATTCTTTATTATTTTATAAAAAAAACGTTAATCATCATTATTTCAGCCTATCACTAGTCCACTTGGCTACGCTTGGCTACCGCAGTTTTTTTATTCAGATGTTCGAGGAAGATGCCGCTGCCCATACCAGAGTAGTTTTCATTTTCCCTTTGTCGACTTTTACGACACCCACGGGATGAGATTGGGTTGGTAGATTCTCTTGCTTAAAAGGTGTTCGTGAGGTGTATTCTAGATTTTTACATAATACATTCCTTATTCATTTATTAGTAAATATTTCTCACATAACTACAAGATGTACATTCACATGTACAATCTAGCACATGGCTCGCATAACTGTATAGCTCTCATTGTCGCCTATTGGCAACAAGACTGACGATGCAGGTGGCCTACATTTCCTGCGACGCTCACCACAGATATGTTCCATTCTTAAAGAGTTCTGAATATAAAAAAGTGACGTTTAAACTTATTGCTATAATTGCTATAAGCAATTTTATTACTTGAGCTGTTTAGTCAACAATTCGTTAAAATTAATTTTAAGAATTTGGAAAAGAAGTCAATTCCTAATGTTTTTTTTTCTACACTAAAATTTCTCCTGTATCGTGAGTGCATTTTACAGAAGTGAGGTACTCTGAACACTAAACTACCCAGTCGTCAACTCTGTCAAGTTCTTTGGATTTTATTGATATTTGGAGCGCACAGCGGGAGACTCTTTCCTGGCATCGGTCTTCCCAGACCACTGTAAAATGGGAGTCTTTGAGACAAGAGTGAACAAACAAGAGCTATCTTCTTGGATAACGAGACTACCATCTTAGACCTTAACATCTGGTCCTGTTCTAATCCTGGTCAAACATTAGCTTTTTTTCATTAAAGAAAAGTGTAAGTTTTATTCTTACAAGTGTAAATATATTGTATTACTATGTCCAGTCATTTTTGAACTAGACTTACAGCTGAATACGACTTGGTTAGTTATTCTGGTTCTAAGCAATGTGATACCAATCTACACACGAAATATCCCGTCGTGGACTGCTAGTAATAATTATGAAAACATTCAATGTAAACATTTACAAATTTAATAGTAAATGTAAATAATATTTATGTGACAAATTAAAATGTACAAAAGTGTGTAGTAAGACAGCATACATCGGTTTTTCTGAGTAAAGTTTTAAATTTTCAGATAGATTTTAGTCGTCAACAACATTTAGTCGCCTGTAAGACCTTAAACAAGCCAGGGAGGCCGAGCCTATTTCTTTAACTTGAGGCTGTTTAATATTTTATTACTGGTAAAATGAGTTTTCCTCGAAAAGTAGTGGATTAAATTTTACTGTTACTGCTACGCCTACGACTGTTACGCCGCGTATCCTGGGTTATCATTCCCCGCCATATCCATAGCCTATCGTGCCCCCACATGGTAAAAGGAAGGAGAGTTCCAGCAGCACCCCCACAAGGTGGGACCTTCAAAGTAGTAGTCCCGACAAATGGCGACCGTTTTTACTGCCCCGTGGCGCAGAAAAATCTATGCACGATTTTCCCACAAAAAAAATGGACGAATAAGTGCCTCTGTATTCACAACAACCTATTCGTCGGAAGGTAATACGAAGTCGTCGCCGAGGTCGAAAATCGGCCGGAAAGACATCATACACATAAATAAAATTGAAGTGTCCGACGAATTCTGACATTTTAATATATTTATTTAAGAACTAGCAAGAAACCAATTTAATATTGTTTTAATCAGTTAAAAATAATGTACAATTACATGATTATATAGATGTATAAGAAATAGCTTGACATCGATCACCTCATTCCCAGGGGTTCTCATCATGAGTATTCCTTAACATTATAATAATTCTTCTAAAAAGTCTTTGTTTAACTTTTAAAGTTTGAAAGACTGTGCACTTTTTGGGATTCTGTTGTTAAAACGTATTCATTGCCCCATGAAAGCGTTACTTTTTTTTTCAAATGTTCCAAGAAGATGCCGCTGCCCATACCCTGGTTTTCATTTTCCCTTTGTCGACTTTTACGACACCCACGGGATGAGACGGGGGTGGTAGATTCTCTTAAGCCGCTACCACACGGCTATATTATTAGTAGAGTTATTTACATTATGAACATCATTTTTTTTAAAGTGGTTAATATTCTTATGTACATACGTAAATAGACATCTCTAGCTGTGACTTGAACCCAAGACCTGCGACGTAGTAGTCGGTTACTCTGACTACTAGGCCACGCGGGCCAGACGCCGCGCACCCATTCCGGAATTTTTTAGGAATACTCGGAATTCGAAATTCCTTGTATATACGAAGACGCAATGAGATTTTTCCTGGCACTTTCCTTAGTCTTTTATGACAGTCGCGTGAAGAAATGGGTTAATGGATTTTCTTGGAAGCCGACACACTACTCGTCCTTGTATGGTGTTTGTCACTAACTAGCTGTGTCCCGCGGTTTCACCCGCGTAAAAAACCGACTCGGATCGATGATTTATATATATACTTCCCGATTTGAGTCGGATACTGGATTTGAATTTTTTTGCGCGAACACTATTTACTTTTCTAAAATTAATGTAGCCTAAGTTACACTCTATAATATGAGCTATCTGGCAGTGAAAGTCCCATCAAAATCGGTCCATCCCGTTTCGGATATTAGCCGGAACAAAGAGACAGACAGACAGACAAAAATTTTAAAAATTGTCTTAGGACTTAGGACCGTATATACTTTCATAAGCATTGAGTAAAAAGGTGTATTACAAACAGACACTTCAATTTTATTTATTCGTATAGATAACATCATCATTGTTAAAAATAGTCACTTCTGATGGAAGTAACACTGAGTACTACGATAGAACGCAAAAAGTAAAATCTATAAGTCTACGAATTTCCCACATAAAGTCACGCCTTTTCCCATATAAGTGGACTACGGATCTGGTCTGGTCTGCCTAGACGCAGAGACTAGATCCGTAGCTCACTTTTCGCCCCGCGGAAAACGAGGCGTGACGGGTGGCGAAACGTATGAGTCAAAAAAAACTTACTCCCCATTGCGTTCTCACGATCAGTATAGCATTGCATATTATTCTTAGTCGCTTCTCACGAAACTTCGGCAGGAAAGAGTTAGTTAAAATTCTACTATGCCGGACACCTATCACCCGTCACGAAAAACATACGAAAATAAAAGTTATCTGTTTTAGTTATCTATTTCTAGTAATTATCACTAGATTTTTTTTTATAGGAGAGGGGGCATACGAGCAAATGGCTCACCTGATGGTAAGTGATCACCACCGCCCATGAACAACCGCAATACCAGATGAATCGCGGGTGCGTTGCCGGCCTTTGAGGAAGGAATAGGCTCTTTTCTTGAAGGTCCCTAAGTCGTATCGGTCCGGAAAAACCGCCGGCGGCAGCCGATTCCATAAAGTGGTCGTGCGTGGCAGAAAATTCCGCGAAAAACGCACTGTGATGGAATGCCAACCATCCAGGTGGTGACGATGGAATTTGTATTCTGCCGCAAAGTGCGATGGTGAAAACCAGCGGCTAGAATTATTCCGAACAATTCCTCGGAACACTCCCCGTTGTAAATCCTGTAAAAAATGCAAAGAGATGCAATATCTCTTCGCAAGGCCAGTGTATCAAGCCGATCGGAAAGAACCTGGTCGTCGACGATTCGAGCCGCTCTTCGTTGAATACGGTCAAAAGGAAGGAGCTGGGGTCACCCGCCCAAAGATGAGAACAGTTCTCCATGTGAGGCCGAACCTGCGCCTTGTAAAGTTGCAAGCGGTGGACCGGCATGAAATACTGTCCTGCTCTACTGAGCACGCCAAGCATTTTAGAAGCCAATTTGGCCTTCCCTTCCAAGTGACCGCGAAACTGAACGTCACTCGATATGTCTACGCCAAGGATTCCGATACTGGCTGAGGCAACGAGGGGAGTGCTTCCAAAACGAGGTGCTACGACGAAATTCTTTTTAGCGGAAAAAGCGCAAACCTGTGTCTTATTTGGGTTAAACTGGACTAAATTTAGTCGGCCCCAGTCTGAGATTTTGTCTAACAAAATATTTGTAGTAGCTGAGCCCCGCGGTTTCACCAGTGTAAAATAAGCCAACCACATCATGATTGCGCCGTGCGGCATGCTGCCTCGCTGTTAGAAGCATTCACAGTCCGTCCCTTTTTGGTTATGTTGAGTTTCCAGCGTACAGCTCCTTAGGACTAGAAGACACTGACCGATGATGACTGATTCTACACTACTACATGACCCGCGACTTTGTCCGCGTGGATATAAGTTTTTTAAATATCCCGAGGGAACTGTTTAATTTTCGTCCGTCTCCAGAATGAAAGCTATCTCTGTGCCGAATTTTGTCAAGATCAGCCGTAAAAAGGTAACAAACAGACAGAGGAACAGAGAGAGTTACTTTCGAATCTATAATATTAGTCTGGATAACCTTCCTGAATATACGGGCTACCTAATGTAAAAAACGTTTTTTTAAATCGGATTTCGGAATCAGTTCGTATTTCCTGAAGTTGGCGCGTTGAAGCACACGAACTCTCCACATTTATTATATTGTAGAAGCAAGATATGCAGTGATTACACTAGCTCTAGATTTAGATGGTAGCCGTGTGGTGGCAGCTCGTTGAAAGAATACTACCACTCCATCTCATCCAATGGATCTCGTAAAAGGCGAGTAAGGAATTAAACTGCACTGTGCACCCAACAGCGCATGGTGGCGATGGGCTCACCACCTATCACATCAAGTGCATTATATTGTTTTGGTGAAACGTGGATTGTGGCAGTCATCTGTTTTTGCAGTGAGTGCCCAGTCTCTGACTACCCCTTATGGGATACAGTCGTGATCTTATGTATGTAATGTAGATTTAGATATAGCTCAGGGGGCAGCGCGTCAGAGGCCAATCTGGGCTTGTGTGACCAATACATACATAATTTATTTTCTCGTCTGTATGTGATTGTACCGCCTTTTAACTTTTTCAAGCTCCTCATCGTCCTAATCGTGTAAAGGTTAGGTACATTGTGTACGGGAAGGGGAAAACGGGTGGGTGCCTCTGTACTAAGACTTACAGAACTTTAATTTCACAGACAACGATTTCTAGTTTTAATGGGAAAAATAAAGAAGGACATATTCAAAATCGGAGGACTTCTTTATTATCACATTTTTGCCCGACTACGGCTAACTGAATGGGTTATAAAGAAAAATGGGGATATATCATCAAGGTTTTTTCATCTGTTCAAGCATAAATTAATCGTCGTATTTTAAAAAAATAAGGAATCATATACATATATGGTCTAGTGGTCAGAGTACCAGCTTCAACGCCGCCAGTCCTGGATTCGAATCCCAGCCGGAGCCTTTGCACATTAACCTTTTTTTTTCGGAATAATGTGACTACACTGGTGAATCGTTCACCGGATGGTAAGTGTAACGACTGCTGTGTCACCCAGAACATTTCCACACATGACAACACACAGCGCTCGTCACCGTGATACATTAGTTCTTTAGTCTCATATGCCCAGTGATTACACTACCTATTAGTGCACTTCAAACCCAACCATAGTAATGTTTGCTCACTACTGCTTCACGGCAGAATAACTGGCCCTGGGATGGTACCACCAATAAACCACTAAAACATAAATCAATGGTTTTCGGGTGTGGTTGTGTTGTGCATGTGACATTTATGTCTATTAAACGTACTCAAGACACAGGAGAAGGGGGACCGTTTTTTTTTAACAAAAACTATTTAATGTATCAAGTCTCCGTAGGTCTCAAGCTATCAAGGTATATGACGATTTAATATAGTGGATATTAAATCAAACTTCACACGTTCCAAACATTTTATGAGATAAATAATACATTATGTTTGGCAAGTCTTGATGTATAGCATAAAAATATGTACAAATTATATATCATATTAATTACATTAATTATAAGCATAACGTTGAAAATACTTCCAACATTAAAACGCTAAAATATGACATCTACATCATCATCATCGTCATTTCAACCTATCATAAGTCCACCGCTGAACATAGGCCTCCCTCATTTTGAGGGGATTTGCCATTGTTGCCACACTTTGCAGGCGCGATGAAAACGGCAGTTTATTTACTCAGATGTTCCAGCAAGATGCTGTTGCCCATCTCTTGGTTTCATTTTCCCTCTGTCGTGACTTTTAGGACACCCACTGGTCGAGATGGGATGGCTGATTTTCTAAAACCGCCACCAAATACAAAACGAGAATAATTTTTTTATAGTCTAGCATCATTTTATTTTAATTTTTTATTTTATATTTAAAACTTAATAGATAAAAAACACTTCACTACACTATTTTATAAATAATTTCTACGTTTGGCAAAAAAACACGTAATTTCGATATCTAGTAGATATGCCATTTTCGATAAATTCCTTCGCATAATTTTTCGATAATACAAAAACAAATCGGACGATGGGCGAAGCGTTTTTATGACAGCCATCCCTGAAGAATGAAAGATAGGGAGCGTAAAACGAGTATTGAAATTGTATAACAGAAGATATCTACGCAAAACGCAACAATAGTAGCAATTTATCCGAAATCAGTTCTCACAATATAAATGTAACACGTGTTCGACTAATTTTACCGACAGTATGGTTTTTTTATGGAAGAAAGTAACAAGGCGAGCAATTCGTTCACCTGATGGTCTGCCTATAACAAATCCTGTAACAGCCAGAACATTTCTGTGTCGCACCACACTGCGGCTGTCACTCTGAGAAATCAGTTCTTTAGTCTCATAAACCTAGTAATTACATTAGCTGTCAGGGCCCGTCGGAACGAAACAGTAATGTTTGCATACTACTGTTTCACGGCAGAATAACTGGAACTGCGGTGATATCGCATATCACCCTAGGCGGATGCATGGCACCACCAGTTAAATTACAATAACGGACTACCATATATCTGCTCCCTTTCCGGGTAATGCCTATTTTCAGCATCGGGCTATCAGTTTGTAACTGATAAAGAAGCAAAAAGCATTACGATTAACAAAGATACTTTAATGAATACAACTAATGTAAGCAATATACAATAAAAGAAATCTTTAAAATGCTTGGCGGATGGTGTTGCCAAGGAAAAGGGTAGCTACCGGCCAGATCGGATGGTCTGATCTGGGGACGACGTCTCCTCCGACTAGTAATATTTAGAGGTTGTATATATTAGTTCGCATCTCAGAAAACCTTCATAGCGCGATTATGGACGTATAGGAATATTTCTTGAGCTTCTCATGTGGCGACATAGATGTCACTAAATCACTCCCCCGCTGAGACTGGAAGTCGTAGAGTTAGCGTGGAGAACTTGAGACGTCAGGCAATGAGGTGCAGTTTGGCCTTGCGGTGAACCTGTGTCCAGGTCTTAGGTGCGTCGGGACGTATGGAGACAGTGTTGATGCCGCAGGAGTCAGCCTGAGGAGAAGGGGCCGCGTTGATGATCCTCAGTGGCTGAGAGACTAGGAAGCACGCGGTGTGCCGACAGTAGAATGGTGCTGTGTCTGCGATGACTGCCAATGTCGTTGTTTCTGTGGTTCGGAGAGGCTGGTTGCGATGTTCATATCACGTCGGGGTCACCATTTTGGCAGATGGTATTGCCAAGGAAAAGGGTAGCTAACCCGCCAGGTTGGATGGTCTGATCTGGGGAGGACGTCTCCTCCGACTAGTAATATTTAGATGTTGTATACATAGTTCGCATTTCAGAAAACCTTCATAGCGCGATTATGGACGTATGGGAATATTTCTTGAGCTTCTCATGTGGCGACATAGATGTCGCTACAAATGTATTAAGAGCGATGAAAGTGGTATTGAAATTTTATGAAACGAGCTAAGTAATGTAATTCAAGAACATAGCACTAGATCATTTTCCATGCAATAACATTGGCAGACTTTTACTATTGAGCAAAGAGACCGCACTTACTTTTTATCGCTAATGGAAAGTGGACCTTGTTATTATAAAACGTACAAAAGGGCTCACAAAGGAAACCCATAAAGGACACGCTTTAAGAAAAAGTGTTTTACGTGTTCCTAATGCGAAACTGAATACGGGATTTTCTAAAGGATAGTCGCTAAGCAGCTTGTGCTTAGCACTGGCACATAAAAGAGAAACATAGGTTGTTGAAAATATATACATATATAGATTGAGCAAACAGATTTTCCGACTCTTCACATTTACAGGACAGTAGTGAAGAGGAAATTCTTTCTAAATGTACATATTTCACAAAAGCTTCTTATCATTTTAAAACGTTATATTAAATATAATAAACATTTTTTTATGGAATGTTCTATGACGGGATAGGCAAGTCAGCTGCCGTCAGATTCTCTTAAGCCGCCACCACACGTTGCGGCTTAAGAGAATCTACCACCCCATCTCATGGGGCACTCATGGGTAGCAGCATCTTCTAGTAACATCTGAATAAATGAACTGCGATTGCCAACCCAAAATGAGAGCTACAAACTTTTGTGGCAATGTATGGGGGAGGCCTATGTTCTGCAGTGGACTAGTGATACCTTCAATGGTTCGTATGAAAATTACGGCCAATCGGTGTCCGGCAGAGTCGAATATCTAACCCTTTCTTCTGAGATGTTTTAAGAGGCGAAGAGAAGTTATTTAATTATTTTTTTATTTCTTACAACAAATTATAACACCATAACAGTTAAAAAAAACCTAATCGATGCTATAAGACAAACAAAAAAAACTTCAGACATAAATATAAAAAAGAAAAAATATATGTAAAATATTCAGCAAACTCCGTTTTCTACGCATTTGTATGCTGCTATTGTGAATTTCGACTGACTACAAGAAAAAATATCAATATCCTCAGAAATAACATTTAAGTAACGTATCGCACGTGACAGGAGGGCGTTCTGAAGCAAGTTAGTTCTGGCGGTGGGCACAAGAAATAATTGGGGATGGCGACGCAAGCACACGCACCCATCAGGCGCGCGCAGCTTCAGTGCTGTGAGCACATCCGGGTGATGTACCCACCCGCGAATCACCTTCCACAGATATTTAATGAGCGCAATATCCCTCCTCACACCCAAGCGACTGTACCCGACCATACCTATTACAAATAAACTCGGATACATCAGCGGATAGTAAGGATAGACCCCATACTGTTTTAAATATAAAAAACGTTCCAATTTATTTTGAATTTTTTCCAGCATGAGACTGTATTTGTTTTCATTTGGATTCCATATGATGGAATTCATTTCGAGACGACTCCTGACGAGGGCATTAAATAAAATTTTTATAGTCACAGTATTTTGAAAATTCTTGCACTGTCTCAGACTAAGCCAAGATTCCTAAAAGAGTTTTTACATATATTTAAAATATGCTTGCGAAAGTTTAGTTCTGGAGAGTTATTGTACGGACAGCCTTTAGGCGTGCAGAATACCATAATGCAATGCTGTCACTATAGTGCTCGTGGGATTGCAATAGGGAGTAAGAATTCTTTTGAATCGTTTTAAAATAGCGGCAATGTGGTTCGCCAGCCGTCACGTGTCGTTTCCTGTGGGGGCGAAAAATGGGCTACGGGTCTCTGCCTACCCCTTATATGGGAAAAAGGCGTGACTGTATTTATGGATTAAATGTATTTTTACTGGTGGTAGGCTGCATGCGTAGGTACGAGTACTTAAACGAGAGAACCAACGTAGTGTTAGTTATTCTGCCGTTAAGAAGCAGTCTGCAAACACCACTTTGTCGATTTGAAGTGCACAGACGTTAGTGCAATTACAGAAAATACAAGATTTAAAAACCGATGTCTCATGGTAATTAGCGGAGTACGATGCTACACAGATTTTTACATTGCAAAGATCTGGGTGGTAGCGCAAATGTTATGAGCAGGCGTTGCATTTACCATCAGGTGAACGTTTTGCTAGTTTCGTTACTTTATGCAATAAAAAAATACAGAGAAGCCTATATAGATCCTTAACATGTGTTAGTAAAAATAATTCTTAATTAATCAGTAAATACAAATTATATAGGACTATCAAGTATGAAGTCGCATCTAACGGCCCAGCATTTGTCGGCTCGGATGGCGCAGTTGCTAAGCTGGCTTCTGCGTCGCGGGTTGCGGGTTCGATACCTGCACGGGACAAATATTTGTATGGCCTACAGATAGTTGTTCCGGGTCTGGGTGGTTTGTGCGCGTGGAATTTATGTCTGTAAAACGTACCCACGACACAGCAGAAATCCTACTGTGGAGCATCATTTTTTTAAACAAAAAAAAAGCTTTGGACTGAAGTTAGCAAGCGTGGTGATTATGGAAAATCCTCCCTTCTTGGGAGAGGCTGTCCGTGAACTATTAAAGAGGTGATGAATGAATCAGTTCTGGTCGTGGGAGTTAATCAGTTCAACTGTTGGTGACAACAGACTGGTGATCTTCCACATAATTGTACTGTAGAGATACTCGTATGCAAATATTGCTTTAGTAACATTTGTGTGTACTGAGTATGTCAATGCTTGCTTAAAGGTCTCTGCTTGCGGCGGCAGCGTGAAGTGGGTCGGGTCCGCCTCCATTTGATATGGCTTAGGACTTAGGAGGGCGATTGTTGCCACATGCATTGCGCTTGTTCGCTATACACTTATGAATATTTTTTGTAATTATCAAATACTTACGGCTTCAAAATATATTTCCACATAAATACATTTTTTTATTGGATAAAGTGATGAAACGAGCAAAACGTTCTTCTGATGGTAAGTGCAACCTCCGCCCATAACAAATGCTGTGTCACCCAGAACATTTCTGTGTATGTGACACCACCCTGCGCCCATCACCTTGAGACATAAGTTCTTAAGTCTCATATGCCCAGTGATAACGCTAGCTCACAGTGCCCTTCAAACCGAAGCACAGCAATGCTTGCACACCACTGCTTCACGGCAGAATAACTGGCACTGGGGTGGTACCTACCTAGACGGATTCTTGCATAGGAATCCTACCACCAGTAAGTCAATTGTATATCTACATAGATTGTACAAGTTGTCAATATTGGCAAATTGTACGCTTCTAAAGTTCTCTGATTTCTTTGTGCCATTGTATTCATACCATCATGTATTTGTACCGTATTCCAAATTTATATAAACAATATGATACTTTCAAGTTTGTAAGTTAAAGTCGTTCTTAGATTAGGGCACTTACGACAATTTATTAATATTATATACAATTTATTATATAAATAAAAGTTATGAATGTATTTTGTATTTAAAATAAAAATGTTTGAAATACCTACCGGTAGTTACACTATTGATAACTTAAGAACTGCTGGACCGATTTTTATGAACCTTGATTTGTCTCCGCTCCGCCCGGGATAGCAGAATAACTATAACAACAACGAAAAAAACAACTAAATAATATTCATAAAGAAAATTCATTTTCATACATTTTTTGTATACAATGCTCTGTCATACATCCCAGAAACAAACTTACATTATTTTGTATGCATGTCAGTTCTGTGACTGTCTTAGAAAGGTACTTTTAGTTTTGTCTCGGAAATATGTAATATAGACAGCGTTGTGCGTTTTGAGATCGCGATATTGGGTAATATCGCATATTGGGATCGTATCGGTCAGTGACAATAAATACATTTCCTTTCTTTCTGTCTTCTTTCATTATCCTCTGACAGCTGATTGAATCACGCGGTCCTTAATTGCATGCCATTGAGCTAGCTGTGCAGACGGGCGACGCGATTTATCCGCACTTTTTTTCAAGTTTTCACCAGCTTGCCTACGGAGATGTTCACTTTGTGAGGTTATCAAATTTGTGATTTGACATTGCTTCATTAATTATATTTACAATGTCGCGAACCAGAAGATCTAAACTTTGACATCGAAGCCGTAACGCAAAGTAGACTACGCAATTTTAAGAATCAATCCACTGCAGATGTATTACAATACTCCACGCTGCAATGCGCCTTGAATGTTTTGGAAAGAAGTGGCGAATACGGAATTACTCAAGTATTGTCCCCGACAAAATCATTTCCTTTCACTTCGTAGTGATAGTTCTATCGTTATCACCGTGCATGGTCGACGGCAAGTGTTCTGTTTACTGGCAACGATGGTTATCCAATGTCGTTGCCGATACAACTATAGAGAATCATTAACCGGTAGCACATCGTTAATATAATTCTAAAATTAAGGTGGAAACCCAAAAAAGAAAAGTACAAAATCCTACTTTTCGTAGTTAATCGTGTGGCTGTAAAGTTCATAGTTAAATGTAATTCAGAAATCAAACTCATCGTGTTACATGCCGGAACGGGCAGGACAACGTCGGACGGGCCAGCTAGTACAAGATATAAATATCACTGTTAGAAGGATATGCGTCCTCCCCAGATCCGATCACCCGATCTGGCGAATAGCTACCCATTTATAAGTATCGTAGTCGCCGAAATGGTATTTCCCAATATTTCACTCTACTCAAATGGTTTCCCATCTTACAGATGTCATTCCACTCCAACTCGGTTCTTTATTTTCTTTTTTTTTTAATAAACGATCTTTACCTTTATATCTCAACGTCAAATTTCGGTATCTTTCCTTGACACATGGTAGACTTCTTCTTACTCTTAAAGTAAGATTTGTTGTTTTCTTCGCACTTAATCAGGTTCCTTGGAAACTGCTTTACAATCCAGTGCATAGTATCCAGGCAATATTTATTTAGAAGACTTTATCCGATGACGTCATAAAATTACCTAGTAAAGGCTACAAAAGGTTGAATCATAAGCAGTTAAAACATCCATTGTTTCAAGATAACTTTGTCAAGTTCAAGACATCGTTTGCTGCAATAGGATGTTTGTTTCTATGTATATACTTTGGTTCATACTTTGCACGAAGGATCTGTTTCTGTTAGGAAATTCATCTTAGGTATTATGTTTACCCTTTTTTACCTACATACAATCACTCCTTTTTCCCACATAATGATTTAGGCAGAGGCCACACACGTAGCCCACTTTTCGCTCCCGCGGCAAACGATACGTGACGCATAGCGAACCACGATGCCGCCATTTTGGTACGATTCAAAAAAATCTTACCTTCCAACGAGTAGTCTTGTGACAGCATTGCATATTTTGGTGTTATTCTGTACGAATAAAGACTGCCCGTACAATAGGTTAGTCGCCTCTTACGACACCCTGGTAGGAAAGAGGTAAATGCTATTCTACTCTGCTGGACACCTTTCTATGGATACCTTTTTTAAATATCACTTTGAAATAAAGAATAAACAAATTTCTCGTTTAAAAACCGATAGCTGCTCATAGACATACGTTTCTGGTACATAAATGCGATTTCATTGGATCAGCACTCTACGGTGAAGGAAAATATCGTGAGGGAACCTGCAGGCCTGAGAATAATATTAATTATATAAAATATACTAATTAACAGTGGAACGGAAAGGTATTTAGTCACCTTCAGCTTTTATAATTGTGATACCCTCTATAGATTTACGGCTCAGGAGTCAGGATACTGAGTCGAGGGTTTTGGTTTCGAAACTCAGACAAAGCTACTATTTATGCAATAAACTGTGGTTTTTCAAATGTAGACTGATACTATATAAGTATTGTAACTGACACTGTGACACTGTATCCGACCCATCCTTTGATCTCGCATAAGCATCTTATATAGAACGGTGCCGATATGCACTAATACTTTTTGTTCCTTTTTTTGTATTGGAACAAATAACCCATCCAGGACCCTAGGCGTAGAAGTGATTTTCTCTGGACGCATGCGGTCGTTTACGCTGCTCCACCAACCAATCTTTTTATTTTCGGTCGTGTCGGAAGTCGTGAGATTTAACAGATATTTCTCTTGAACAACTCTTACGTTGTCGTTACACAGCCATGTTTTATACATCAGGACAGTTAACGTTATTATGTTTATTTGACCTCGTGCCTCTTATTGAAGTGATCCTTAATCCATTTATCATTATATACCAATTTCATCGCTAGTTAACTGCCGTGCTTATCCAAATACAATAACAATAAAAAGATATCTGTTAATAAACAGACGAAAATGTTCTTTACATTAAAATGTCGCGAACCTCTGCGTAGAATGCGGGGGCTGTTACTCCTCCACGAGATGGAACAAAAATCGATACAATCAGATGCTCGACGCAATTATAGATATAACGCAAATATACATACGAAGACGCTCACGTATAAAATAATAAGTTATTATATCGAATCTCTTTAATAAATTGGTTAAGGGGTAAAATGACTCAAAGGTTGGCGCGAAGCATTTTATTGTTTTAATCATCATATTGCAGGTATGCTGGTAGAAAACCCGCCTCATTGCCTCTTGGCAAATAGGTTAACAGAGAACAATTTATTACTGGAATGATGATAGTAACGTCAAAAAAAATATATACTACGAAATTATAGGTCGACACAAAATATATTTTTGACATACTCGTAGATGGTGTATTTTTTGGATCCACCCTCCGCAAAAATTCGTGTAGACATTGTTAGCTCCCATGACTGACTTGACATTGGCAGAATTCTAATAATAGAGGCCAAAACTATAAGAAGAAGAAAAAATCGTAAATAAATTGGAGACAAATTGCAGCATTTTTGATCACTCTGCGAAAGTTTAAGTTGAATTTTTGTAAATCCGCTATTTATAATTTATTTCCAAAAGTCTTGCTTATCTTCTTTTTTACAACTTTTGTTAGTTATGTAGAAACTAGAAATCATTAAAAGAAGATCCGTACATTTTTTAAATAATATATTTCTTTATACGATTGAATGAATGCAGTGAGATATTTGTTTCTAACATAGTTTTGTATTCATTTGCGGTACTGGACTGAAACTCCAGATTATCTAATAAAGCACTCTCACGAACACGCCTCGTCGAACTCGAAGATCCCGAATGATCGATCATCTTTACCACAAGATTTACACGGCTTTTATAACTAAAAAAGTTTCCTGTTACTGTTACTGAGTTATTATAATTTTAGAATCTTTAGAATCAAATTATAGGTGTTTAAAATTTGAAGAAAGCCGCGAAAATTAAAAAAAAAGGTTTAGAAAAGTTTAACTTTAGAGTTGCAATACCGCCAGCCCTGCAAATAAGGTATTTAATTAATTTATTTAGGGAAATAGTCGTAAACTATTTTCCAGTGTCAAGGTTTATGAGGTTTTATTCAATAAATATAGGTGGTGAATATATTATAATTGCCCTAAAAAGGGTTTAAAATAAAGGAGTAATAAAAAGTGTAAACGGTAGTAGAATCCTATAGAGTTTGGTAATGTATTAAGTTTTATAAGTCATTAGTAGTTGAAACTGAATCAATTAATGTTAATATTGTACTCATCCGAGTATTACATTAGTAAATCGTGTTTTAAAAAAAATCCTTTTAAACTCTTCGAACTAAATAGATTAATTAATGATGATTTAATTACTATGAAGTTATTAACAAGTGTGATTAAAAAGTTGTATAATGGAACGTTGCTTACTTCCAAATGCGGTTCAAAGATGGCGCGTAAAACTCACTGTTTTATCGACAACTACTCACCAATCATATTGTGAAAAGTGTCCTACATTCATGACGTCATTAATTCCACGTTGGAAGCTCTACAGAAATGTCATCTTATTTTATTGTTAATTTGAGCTGATGTTTTGCAATTAATAATGTTTTTGTAGTAAACAATGATTAATTTTATGTAGAATCATAATAATGAAAGTAATACAATTAAGTGATAATACAATTATGGTCAACTCAGTGGAACATTGCTATACAAAATGACTCTCGTTAATGAAGACATGAATGCCTTGGAATTGGAACTTAACGACGAAAATACAAAAATTGACAAGATGGATATTTATCAGCAAGACGGATTAATGGTTGGTATCACAACATTTACAAGGCCACTGCAATCGTAGTGATAACGTATTATTATAATTTTGTTGGTAGAAAAGCCACTGAAGAAATTACTGAATTAGTAAGTCTACGAGCGATATAATAGACGTGCCGTGTAGCAATGAACGCTCTACGTGACGAACAGACCTTGTTCAACAGCTTTCGTGGGCTTACGTTCCTACTTTTACCGTTATACGTTCATTTCGTTTTCGGATTGGACGTGGCTTGTTCGCCGGTGTTTTTAACGCGTCCCCGGTCTTTCCTTATCTAATTAGCAAATTACCATTTGGAAAACCGAGTTACACTAATTAAATAGCCTTAGATAGCTGTCAGTGCACAATATCAGTGTCTCCCGCGACTTCGGCGCGACGTAAACAAGTCCGATAAGTGCCAGCTAAGCACCATGCGGTCGGCGCTGACTCCATATGCCAGTTAAATACATTTCGCTGCATAATATCTAACGTAACAGGACTGGTTGGTTATTAGTGATCCAAGTGGAGTGTGTCATCACTTTCTTCTTTCTCTATCTTCATTATTTTTATTCAAAGAATCATTTGTGTTTATGTATCAGTGTTGAAACATCAATGTCAAATAAAGCTCAAAATGGATAAAAAATTAGACTTATTGTCACTGTTTGAGGTAATGATGAAATTAATTATTTTTCATATGTAATGTAATGTTATATGCATTTTGTATGCTTATTTATGATATTGCAATGCAACATTAATAACAATAATAAAAGTGCGCTAAACTATAAAAGTTTTACTAAGTTAATCTTATTATTAAACTGTTTTGAACAAATTAAATTCTAGCAAACTAAAAATTTCTCATATAAACTTTCAAATTTAAGGCACAGTGCCAATTCATTTTACTGATACCTTTCTCTTTATGCATTTTTTAGAGCAAATGAAAGTAAGTTCTGAATCAGCAAGTATTGTTGAGTGCAACCATTATACTTAAATTACACATAAGTTAATTTCCTTACTATTAAAATAGTCTCATTTTTAAACTTGAAAGTAAACTTTTTGAATTTCAATTCTTTTATTACTTATTGCACCAACTTTGAGTAGCATTATGAAAATATAAAAAATATTAACACATTGTACAATTGCCCATAATGGAAGTAAATAAGCTTAAGGAAAAGTAAATAAAGTTTTAGGCTCTAAGTAATACAATAAATATTTACAAAGAATTAATTGTAAAAATTGCATAATAATTTAATGATTTTAAAAATAAACTGAAAATAGCAGAGGTTATCTTATTTGTATACATAATGCATTTGATTGTAGATATTATTTTGAATGTTAGTTCTTCACTTTTTTTCTTGCCTTGGAAGTTGAACTAAACAATGCAAAATGTCATCATTTTCTTTAAAAAAAACGCACGGTAGGATTTCTCCTATATGGTGGGTGCGTTTTACGGACATGTTTCACAACCAGATCCAAAAACCATCAATTTGTGTTTTTTGCACAAATGTTAAAACTGGGATTCAAACCCAGGACCTGTGGCATTGAATTTTCTCTCACAAACTCGCCAATAAAAAACCACTACTACTTATAAACAATAGTTGCATTTTGAGTTCTCATTCTTCCAAAACTTAATAGATAAGTTGGAGTTTTCCCTGTTGGATAACATGGTTATTTGGCAAAGTTTTATGGACTAAAAGTAGTTTTTTTCTTTTAATTCGAAGTGACAATACAAACTAGTAATTCACCAGACAGTGCATTTGAATTATAAAGCTCTGTGTGGTACCCCATTGTGTTACGTTGATACATTAGTTCTTAAGGCTCATGTGCCCTGTAATTACATTAGCTACAGAGTCCTCTAAACTGAAATACAGTGGTGTGAAAACACAATTGATAGTAGAATAACTGTCACTGTGTTGTACCTACATAGGCAAATTCCTACATAGTGCCCACAACCAGTAAAACTATCTACTTATACTCCTGCAAAGTGCAAAAGTATGCATATATATATTTGTTTTTCTTTTTGTTACAGTCTGACTCCTGGCAGGCATCGGATGACCTGTTGGAGAACATTTTTTCTCTAGAACAAGGCTCATTTAAGTTTTTAGAGGAATCACTGCCAGATTTCAATTTAGAGCCAGATTATGTAACACAACCTGAAGGGCTCAGTAGCTCTTCTTCCGACAGTGGGTTGTCAAGTGACCAAGCAGAATTGTAAGTATCATCTCCTTATATTACCATATTTAAATATAAGTAATTACGCAGTTTCACCCATGTAAAATAAGCCTACCACATAACATGGTACCCTGCAGACCTGAGCATTCACCTTTTAGCCCTACTTAGTAATGTCAGCACAATGAGGCATTTTAAGGTTTTAGCATGAAATTTTATAGCCTAGAACCATCCACAGTAAACTGGCTACCTATTTTTTTTTTAATTGGATTAAATTTGATGCATTCAAACATACAAACTTGTCAGCTTTAAAATAGTTGTAAGATTAATTGATTTGATCAAATGAGAAAATTTGGTCCCTTACTTAACAATCTGAAAATATTTAATAATTGTGAAACAAATGTTTGATAGAGATAGGGATTTTGATATGTCGCCATGGTCCTGCCACTCTATCTGCATCTATACCTGCTTTCCATGGTGAGATAGAATACAAGGTGAAGTGAATATGTTATGGCTTCATGGTATATACTACATCTTTATATGTGTATTTTTACATGAATTATTGAACTTTGTTGGTTGTTTGTATGGTTACAGATATAAAGAATAATTAGAATGTTTTGTGTTTTTTTAAGTGTTACATATATTTTATAGTCTTCTCGTCCATTAACAATTTTAACAGATATATTTTATATTATTAACAAAATTCAAAAAAGGACATTCTCAATTTGCAGAATCTTTTTTTATGTATGTTCACGATAATTCTTTACTATGTGGACTGATTTTAATGATTCACATTTTTAGAAAGGGTGTACTTCGGTGGAAAAAGTCATCAAACTCTTAAAATTTTCATATGCATATTTGGGGCTGCTGTGTGAAGTTGATTTTTTTCATGGGCATTTTCTGAAGCATAACATGTATGGCAGGTTATCAAGTTATGCCACAGATGTTTCACCCAATCACTGATTAATTTAGGTATGATACAACTAAACATTGAGCTGACTGACTTGCAACCGAATATAAAACATCTTTAAAAAGAGATGTTTCTATTTGGTTTATTTCGTTTTTACTATTCTCGAGTAGTTTAAACATTCCTTATTGAAATTATAGGCTAGTTACCTATAACATCCCATTTAACCCACAATTAACAGTGTCATGACAGTTTCTATGACAACATTTAAACTGAAGTGACATTGTTCAATATTATTTCTGATTTTAATTTTATAATGTAAAATAATATTAACTAAACATAGTCATCCAGTTTGTTTCCCATTTTATTTCTACTTCAATAAAGATTTTTATCAAAATGCATATGGAACTTTATTATGAATAAGATGATGTAATGTCATGATAGAGTTGACTTGGTGTTTTGTCATGAACTAGTTTACAAAGAGTCTGTCCATACTTGTACTTTTTAATTTAAAACCATTATATCCAAGCGTAATAAATAAAAATGACGATTTAAGGGAGTGTTTTCAGTATGATTATGCGTTTTCGTTATTTTATGGCAATAAACAATTACTTAATTCACTCAAAATATTCTGTGATTCCCTGATTACTTAACCATGGAATGAAATATCATGGTGTATATTAAAATTCTAATATTTAATATGAACATATGATTAGCTAGCTTGTTTATGCATCACTTGTCGAATTTGGGCCTTCACTGGTGGTAGGATGCAGGAATCACAGGGCCAGTTATTCTGCTGAAAAGGAGTAGTTTGCAAACACTGTGTTTCGGTTTGAAGGGCACTGTGAGCTAGTGTAAACACTGGGCGTATGAGACTTGAGAAGTGATGTCTCAGGGTTATTGGCGCAATGTGGTGTCACACAAAATTTTCTGGGTGACACAGCATTTGTTATGGGCAAACATTACACTGACCATTAGGTGAATGTTTGGCTCGTATTGTCACTTAATCCAATAAAAAATAAATTGATTGTTCTGTCAGAGCCTACAACATTTAATATGTTACAAAACACCACCAAAAGTTTCCCTTTCTGTTAATATCTATAATATATGCATAGTATATTTATTACCAGTAATGCTGGTGGTAGGATTCCTATGCATATCTATCTAGTTAACTGTCACCATGGTGGTGCATAGTTATTCTGCTGTCAAACAGTACAGTGCAAACATTACTTTGTTTCGGCCCGAAAGGCACTATTAGCTAATATAATTGCTACGCATAACAGACTAATATGTGATTAAGTTTTGGGTTAAACAGAATTTGTTATGTGGGGATGTTGCATAAAAAAAAGGTATGAACAACTACTCAAAATTATTTTAAAACCATATAAAATTAATTTCTAACTACTGGTTAACAGTCAGAAGCTGTCATCTGTGCAGGATATGTTATTATATTACAGCTTATTGCACGTATATTGCCTATGACTCCGGTATACAACAACTCAGTTGGCGGGTATGCAACCATCAAACATTTCAGGAGCAGTTCATGTGTTAATATATATTTTGAAATATTTCTTTTATAATGAAGCAAAGGCAACTAAATAATTATTTTAAAATATACCCACTTTAAATTGAGATTAATTAATATTATAAAATCTTCATCCACCCTGAATTGCTGCAACAAATGAACTTGTTTCTTTTTTCTATCTTTCTATTATGTAATCATCATGTTTGCATAATTGAAATGTGTCTTCAGCATGGCGGACTCTCAATTTGCATAGGCTCATGCACAGTAATGGGACATTTGTTTATTATATATTTACTTTTTTCCGCGAGGGCGAACAAGGTGTGACTGTATTTATGTATACTAAACTAAAAAAAATGTTGAAAAATAGTACATTAAATAACCAAAGTATGACACAATGTGAGGTCAATGAAATGCTATGTGTGATTGTCATTAACCATGCTTTTCACGCATACACGGTAGCGTATGTACATGACCAGAATATTAGATGTAATGTGATTCTAACAATGACATAAAAACTAAGCAGTGGTGGTCGAAATCTCAGTATCATAACTTATAGGGTTGTGTCGTGATTTTGTAACTGTTATGGGCCGGCGTCGCATTTACTTTCCTTATATTAATTTCCAATAATAGATACATAATATTCACTTCATAATAAGCAAAATTTCATCAAAATCGTCACGGACGTTTCCGATAAATCGGTGATATACAAATGTACCTGCATTCATCCTAACTATGTCATGTAATGCCATCTGTTGTTGAGTAGCAAATATCAATGCATGAATATTTCAGCAGTGGACTAGTGATAGGCTGAAATGATGAACAATGCAGCGCAATGCTATCTATTGTAGAGTTGATATTTCAATTTTAATATGTAGGTGACTTTTCAATCTCTCTATATATATATATATATATAAGAATATATATATAAGAAAAGAGATAGAAAAGTGAAACAGTATTTTAATGCAAAATTTCGTCCAAATCGTAAAAGCCGTGTCCTGCTGTGTACATATATGCCAAAATCGCTCTCTTAAATTACAAGATATGGTACCAATTTCAAATAAGTTGAGAATTGTTGAACTAGTCTTACATTAGTTTGCAGTTCACTTGCCTTCTTTTTGTTTATTCTTCCCATCTTATAAGTATTCTATCGGATATAGAATGAAGAAGGCAAATGACATTCCTACTTGCACCAATCACAACTTCCAGATACGCTGAGTACAAAAATGAATTTACAGCTAATAAGGAAAAAACTCTTTTTAGTTTCTTACTAATCATGTGCAGACATACTGACACAGAATTTTGTTCTAATCACTTATTGTTAATTTGCTGGCTTTAACATATAAAAAAGTGAATATTGCTTTATATAATGAACTAGTAAAAATCAGCGAGTATGTTCGCATGGATTTAGGTTATTTTTAAGAATACCATGAGAACTTTGATTTTCCGGAATAAAATGTTACTGATGTCCGTCTCCAGGACGCAAGCTATCTGTGTGCCGAATTTCGTCAAGATCGGTTCAACGGTTGAATTGTAAAAAAGATAACAAACAGACAAAGGGACAGAGAAAGTTACTTTCGTATTTATAATATTAAGTATGGATTCATGAAGATATGTATGATTCATTATTTTAATAATAGTGTAATAACTGGTCATGTGAGACTTAAGAATTGATCTCTCAAGGTGACGAGAGCAGTGTGATGACACACAGATTTTTTTTTTGGGAGACAGCATTTGTTATGGGCTGAAGTTTCGCTAACGATGAGGTGAACGAACATCTCATTATGAAAGTTATTATATTCAAGTGTATTTCCATACTAACCACATTGGTTATCTATATATCTATATATTTAATACGTGTAAGCGAGTTACCACTGACTCATCATGATATCTCCGAAACTACAAGAACCAATTGACATAAATGTGTAAACAGGCTAATGCTGTGTTTATATATAGACTTTAACATTACAATAACTTCCGTGTGAAGCCGGGGCGGGTCATCTAGTCTTATACTGAATGCCTACATGAGTTTTATTTGAGACATTTACATATATCTGTTGCCCTTAGTTGACCTTGATATTGCTGTTATTCTGTTTTAAGTAAAAAATCTGCATATACTGATAGTAAAGCTATGATAGTGATTATGTATAGTAAAATGTAAATAAAATGTGTAGGTATGATTTTATTAAGCAATGAATATTGCTTAAATTATATCGAACGTGATGAAGGCACGTTCGGTTTCACGTAATATCTGTATTCCTCGATTATTTAAACAAACTTATCTTTACATTATCACTTGATTTTGGGCGCCTGGCGTTTTAATAAACATGATGTCCAGAATCTACTACAGAATGAGTGACCGTTATCATACATATTAATGAAATAGAAGTGTCCGTCTGTCATTTTTGAATTTCTTAGTTTTTAGTTGCAAACACGTTTTATGTTCAATGTTTGCTTACCTGACAAATATGATTTAAAAACATCTTTCTTATAAAATATTTAACTTTAAAAACTACATAATCTATTAACATGTAATTTGCATACTCTGGGATCAATAAACTTTGTTTCATAATATCTTAAATACTTAGGAGTAACGTGAATTTTTAAACTCTCGGAACGGAACTCGCGACTCGACTCGAATCCTGCATAATTTGAACCTTCATGACTTACCTCGCGTCTACTTTAGGATTCATTGAACTCCAGAATCTTTTTAAATACATTTAATAAATAGTTGTTCTCAGAATGATTGCCTATAATTTATTGTTTATATGTATATTATTGTCTATACATACATACATACATACACACATACATACATACATACATACATACATAAGATCACGACTGTATCCTATACGGGGTAGTCAGACACTGGGTATTCACTGCAAAAACAGATGACTGCCACAATCCACGTTTCACCAAAACAATATAATGCACTTGGTGTGATAGGTGGTGAGCCTATCGCCACCATTCGCTGTTGGGTACACAGTGCAGTTTAATTCCTTACTCGCCTTTTACGAGATCCATTGGATGAGATGGAGTGGTTTTTAACGAACCGCCACCACACTGCTATTATTATCTATAATTGGCGCAAATTGATATAATTTAGCATAAATAGTTTTTTACAGACGCCCAAAAAGTCTACAGATGGAGATTTTTTAAATATAATATTATTTCAAGCGAACATGAATACAGAAAAAATTATTTTACCCTTTAACAACGAACATTACTTTTACGTAATACCGGCTTCTTCGAATATTTTCCATTCCATTACATGTGACTGCAAAATAGATATCTAAGCAATTTAACAACGTAAGACTGACGTAGGCGTGAAATTAATAGTTTTTCAAATGAATACATTTCCAGTTTCGGGTCGTGAATGACATGAAAGCCTGTCACTAGTCATTGAACCTCACTTATTTTATGGACTTGCGTTTCAAGTTAATTTTGTTATCTTAACATATTATCGTTTAGGTTTATGATAAATCCCGTCTCTGACACTGCATTCGATTCTTCCTCCGATGTTATCGCATAGGCATTTTATCGGATATGGGAAAGACGACGTCGACGTTCGAGTACAACTTCTAGTCCAAAGTGTTTTACATAGAAGATAGTGACGAAACAAGCAAAACGTTCGCCTGATGGTAAGTTCAACGTCTGCCTAAAACAAATGCTGAGTCACCCGGAACATTTATTCGTGGCACCACACTGCTGGTACCTACCTAGACGGAATCCTCAATAGGAATCCTACCATCAGTTCCCTCGATTAAATTCTAGCTGAGCTCATTCTGATTCTGATTCAGACTCTCATTCCTCTGCGTAACTAGTAGTCTACAGATTCTGTTTACCGTCATCTCTTTAGCACCGATGCCATACTATACCATAATAAATGCTATATCACCATCAAGTGTTACAGAACTAAAATGTTGATGAATGCTATGTTAACATATTTGTATTAAATGGGAAGCAAAAACGTTACAATGAAAAGTGTTTCTACTAAATAGTATTTATCGTATTTTTTAATTCGGTAATAATTTCCATTACAAGTTTCCAAGTAACTAAAGTAAGACCCCCTAATTATAATGGAGACAATCAAACAAATGATATTTTAAGAAATTAGTTATCCTTCCATTAATGTAAATTTATTAATTATTATACTCTCATAAGATACCAAAGCCACGCGTTAATAAATTATAGTGAATCACCCATGGCTACACGGCAGAAATATGATTTTCTCCCTCTCCTTCACAACCAAGGAGGTTGTGATACATCGTTCCGACTAGACCAGGGAATATTTTTTTTTACTTTTAATTGGTTGTAGGATTACTATGCATCAATCTGTATAAGTGGGTATCACCGCAATTCATTTCTGCTGTCAAGCAGTAATCTGCAAAAATTACTACATTTCGGTGTTAAGGGTTGTTGAGTATAGCTAGTGTAAATAATGGGCATACGGCATACGTTTCAGGGTGTGCCGGGCACAATGTGGTGCCACAGAAATGTTCTAGGTGATATATCTTGTTGTGGTTACAGTATTGTATCGGTGACCAAGAGATGAGGGAAGCCTAAAACTATAGACCACTCGTTACGCAAAGGTATGCGGGAAAAAAAGTGTTACAATTGCTCAGCTAGAATTGAATCGTGCCGATGAGACGGATTATACGACGCTGTTAATGGCGGAATGACAGCGCATTCTGTCATGACGTTATCACAATAGGCCCGGAGGTGACAGTCCGCTGTTGGACAGAGGCCTTTCCCAAGACGGAAAGAATTTTCATAATCGTCACGCTTGGCAGGCAGATTATACAAACTGATTGTAGTACAATTGGATACATGCGCAGTTACAAAAAAATGGTTTGTACAAAGTAAGGCAAAAATTGGTAACGCTACTTCACAAATGGACGACGAAGGGTACACCGTGGCAGCCGGCAGGAGTCCCTAACCTATGCAGAACACCCTATTATAAAAAAGGTATAGGACATAGGGTATAGATTATTTCTCTTAATTGACCTTTTACGACATCCACGCGATTGGATGTGGGTGAACGGGGGCATGGATTTGTCTTAAGCTTCTGCCACTCGCCATGCGCACTAGTTTATTTTTTAAATTTGCAAAGGCAAGACAATACCTCGGATTATGTGTACTACACACACAAGCATATGACTTCTCACAATTTCCGTATATTATATATATATATATATATATATATATATATATATATATATAAAATGGTCGGATCGGATTGGATTGAAAGACATCAACGATGTTTTCCTACACACGACACTTTTACTTTTAAATAACAATTACTTCTATATTGCTAAATTAAATATCTAAACAAAATTCGATAAAGTCAACGTCAAAATTTCTTTATTCAATTTAGGCGTGTTAAAGCTCTTATGAACTTCAAAATCTACACCGGTTCAAAAAATGACCTTCTCAGTGAAGAACCGGCCAGAAACTCACTGTTTTTCAATGCCATATTAAATCATGTCATTTATAAATAACAAAAAAAATACATCATAAATTTGTCCTCTATAATAATGATCTATTTTATAATACGCTTTATCTAATAATGTCTGTTCTTGACTAGTTTTTTTTTTGCATAAAGTAAAGAAAGATAACACCAAATTAAGAATGACGATATAACGGATATTAATAAAAATATGCAGGTGTTATCTTGTACAAAATTTTTTACTAACTTCATTTACACAAGTGTTCCGCTTGAAGAAAATTTTATTTGGTAAATTTATTTTAGAAAGTAATTTAAACCAAGAAAGTGTAACTAGAATGGTAAGACTGTGGTTGCCACCCACAGTTTTGTAATTTTATGCACAGTAGCTATCCTGTGTGTATTGTTTACAGTATATTTTCGCGACATTGATTTTTCGAGTTCTTTTATGTATTGTTTCCGTTACCTACCACTTTTGCATTTACTAAGACTATTCTTTATCATACCGTAAAAGTAAAAGGTTGTGAATATTCGTATTTATGTTTCTCAACTTTTTGCTCGCTCTACTTTAGAAGATTTTTGTTCTATATTTGCTTATAACAATCAAAGGTCAATTTCGAGATTTTCGATTTTAGAATTCAAAGATGGTGTATTCCTCTTTGAGGAGATATAGATATAATAAAAGAGCATCAAAAATTATCGATAGTTAATTTTATTTTACTTTTGAAAGGTAGCAACTACTTATGTGTTTGACGTTGTCAGTATTAACGTAAATATTGAATGTTTTATTGTAATGACAATGTCAATTTAATGTGTACCGTCTCATCCCGTGGGTGTAGTAAAAGTCGACAGATGGGAAAATGAAAACCAGGGCATGGGCAGCAGCATCTTCTAGTTACATCTGATAAATAACAACCCGCCTGCCAAGCGTGGCAACTATGTCAGAATCCCCACAAAATGAGAGCTACAAACTTTTGTGGAAATCTATGGGGGACCAGTCCACTGCTGAACATAGGCTTGTTCAGCAGTGGACTGGTGATAGGCTGAAATGATGATGATGAATGTATTTGTAACACATGTATGTTACGAGTATATTATGGTGTATACTGGTGGTAGGATTCCTATGCAGGAATCCGTCTAGGTAGGTACCACCGCAGTGCCAGTTATTCTGCCGTGAAGCAGTAGTATGCATACATTAATGTTTCGGTTTGAAGGGCACTGAGCTAGCGTAATCACTGGGCATATGAGACTTAAGAACTTATGACTCAGGGTGATGGGCACAGTGTGGTGTCACACAGAAATTTTGCTGGGTGACACAGCTTTTGTTATGGGCAGACGTTGCACTTACCATCAGGTGAACGTTTTGCTCGTTTCATCACTTTATCCAATAAAAAAATATATAAATAAAATTATGTAAATTGAAAAAAGAATGCCCAGAGTTTCTTGCCGGTTCTCCTCTGAGGTCTTAATTTTTGAACCGGTGTAGATTTTCACAATCATAAGAGCTTTATACAAGCCTAAGCTGAATAAATAAATTTTGACTTTGATATATAAATTTTAGCTTCCTCGCTTCTTCTCGATGCAAACTGTACTATGTCAACTATAACTATGTCAAATCTCACACTCCTTGGTGCGCGCAATATGCTTAAAAAGGGGTACCAAGGTTTCTCTTCACGTATATAGATTGTAATAGAGTATTTTTTCTTAACGTTCTCCGTGGCTTACATAATAGTGTTGAGTATTTATATATTTATATTATTTATTGTATTTTCGTAAGTGAAATATTCATAATACTATCACATTGTTGCAGTGACTTCGAGCAGCAACTTTCGCCATTCCTTATACAAAATTCGTGCGATGAAGAAATAGTGCAACCAATACTGGGGCCCTTGAGCCCGGAGAACGTCCAGGATGTAATCATCCAAGACAGTAGCGAGGCCTCGAATAGTTCCAATGAATCGGTCGAGGAAACAATCGATATGTTGGATTTTGAGCAAAACGTTATGCCCGGATTCATAAATAAAAGCACATTCCAAAGCCCCGGTGAGTCACTTGATTCGTCAGACTCACAATTTTTTCACTGCATTTATTTAAAACAGCTGGGTGTCTGTCCGGCACAGTAGAATAGCACCTACCTCTCCTTCCGAGGTGTCGTAAGAGGCGACCAAGGTATTGTACGGACAGCCTTTATTCGTTCATAATAACACCATAATATGCAATGCTGTCACTATGCTGCTCGTGGGAACGCAGGGATGGGAAGCAAAAATTTTTTGACTCAAATCAAAATGGCGGCGACGTGGTTCGCCACCCGTCACGTCTCGTTTTCCACTAGGGCAAAAAGTGATCTCTGCTTACCTCTTATATGGGAAAGAGGCGTGACTGTATGTACTCGTATCTATGTATTAAAAGCATTGGTGGCAATAGAGAAATATTTTATGTGAAGATTGATAAATAGTTACTTGAAGTAAGTAACTAGATACAACTTTTATTATGGAGAATAAATGAGGTAGTCATACTGGGACTATTCAGTAAGTATTTGTTTATGCATTAACATTAATTTGTAATTTCGCGAAAACAAAATCACGTTGCAAAACAAAATACAACACAAAAATCGCTACTGAATGCAGTCATGTAGAATGAGGATATCTGTGAATACTCTGTCACAATTTCGCAATGGCACAATGATATTGCGTCGTATATTTAGCCGATATGTATTTTTATGATTCATCGCGTTTACACTTGAGTTCACAAGGCTCCATCTTGTTTCGTGAATGCTTCTGACATGACGTATAACTTTTACACTAAGTTTATGCATACATTGTTTAGGACGGACACTTAGTTCCTTGGATAAGGGTCTGTGAGCTAAAGTTTGAGGGTAGTTTTCGTCTCGAACCTTAATATATTATTTAGATTCGTTATTGGGTTCGGGTCATGACTAACATAAAAAGTTTTCCAAGTCAATGATCTCTGATAGTGCCGTATATTCTTCATCCAACATAAGCCTAAAATGGAAGTTTGCAAACATAAATGTCCCCGTATTTATGGTTACAAACTTTATACTTTTTGGCACTGCGACTCTGTGCTATAGAGGATTTTTGTCTGTGGAAGTTTGCCCCAGTTATCCTAAAAATTTTAACGAATGGCAACTAAATTTGTATTTAAATTTGCGTTATGAATTTACACTGCACGCACACATTTATAAGCGAATTATTTTTAGGCAAAGGCAACAGAAAACGTCGTCTCTCCCAAACTCCACATGTTGTGGTCCAACCAAAAGTCCAGAAGCCCGCTATCAGAATTCCCATGAATAATCTTCAGAAACCTCAGTTAGTTGTGAAAGCACAACCCCAGAAACCTCTTAAAGTGACCAACATTCAGGTTATCAATCCGCAGCCGACGAAAGTTTACTCAAAACCCGTGGAGCCGGTTGCACCACAACGGAGAGTTATTAGAGTTGCACCAATGGCCGGAAACCCGCGTTCTATTCTACTACCCGTAACGATTAAGGACATGAAGGACCTGAAATCGATAAAAATTATAAACGCTGCCGATTTGAAGAACGCACCGAACATCAAACTCGCGGCAGCCAATTTGCTTTCACAAAGAAAACTGCAGGATCTTAAAGAGGAAGCGCGAAATGACTACGAGTACCAACATGGCGGCAGTCACTGCGGTGAGTGGCCTTTACGATTTTTTATTGCGCGTCGATTGAATCGACTCATGTTGATTAAAAGTAATTGCTTCAATTTAGTCCTACGATGTTTTTGTTTGGTGTAATTGCACTATTATTAATAATGACTGTACTGTGTAAGTATTAAGTTTCAATGAAAACCATTTCAGTGCAGATTTTACGTTATTGGATAAAAACTTAAACACGATTCAAAACTCCCTTTGGATTTGACTTATTTTAAAAATCAGTGTCATAGATATACGCATATATAAAAGCCGTGGGAGCTCAGGGGCCTGGTGCTCGCCTTTAATTTCATAGTAAGCGAGTAACCTGGGTTCGATCCCCGGTGCCGGCACCTCTAATATTGTTCTACAATTTTAAGTGCTGATTTACCACGTGCTTAGCGGTGAAGGAAAACATCGTGAGGAAACCTGCATGTCTGAGGAATAGAAATACTTCGAGGGCATGTGAAGTCCGCCAACCCGCATTGGAGCAGCGTGGCGGATTCTTCCTAGCTCCAAAACCCTTTCAGAAATGAGAGGAGGCCTGTGCTCAGCAGTGGGACATTTATAGGCTGAAACTTTACTACTTTTTATATATAAAAGATTGTGTTTGTTACTTGATCTGCGTCAAAAACATAAGTTCCGTAGTTGCGATAGTAAAGTTAGAAATACTTAAAAACCGCGTTTTCTTTATCAACTTAAATTAAATTTAATTGTCGTTACGAAGTTGTAACTTACGTTCTAGTACTAATTAAACTTAATTTATAAACAGATGTTGTTTACATAATAACACCGGTTTAAATTATGTTACTTCGCTTATTGTGAGATGCACAATAAATAAAAAGAAAACGAAGACATTCGTTTATATACAGTGTGTCTACGCCATGCTTGCCATTTTTTAATACGTATGTTGTAATCAATAATATTATAAATGCGAAAGTAACTCTCTCTGTCCCTCTTTCCCTCCGTCTATTTGTTATATTTTCACGGCTCAACCGCTGAACGTATCATGACGAAATTTGGCACAGAGATAGCTTGCATCCTGAGGACGGACATAAGATACTTACTTATACTTTTCATACCGGAAAATCAAATAGTTCCCACGGAATATTTAAAAACCTATCCACGAGGTCAAAGTTGCAGTTATATGAAGTACAACACTATATTACGATTTAAATCCACTTCCATACGCCGCTTTACACAGTGCATATACCAGCCAATAAAAACCCATCATAATATATTAAAAATAATTGGTGGTTATAGAGAAATATTTTTGACTACGATCAATTAGACATTGATAAGTAATTATTGTGTATAATAAAAATGTATGCAAATACAAAGATAAGTCTTTTTCTGTCTGTCAGATTGGACGTATCTGAAAATTACTAAAGCTATTGATTGAGTATATGTATAAGCATAGGTTATAGAATACTGGCACTGCTTAATCTTTGTTTTGTTGTAACAGTTTTAGTAACAGTTAAGTTTTTAAATTTTTTTCTTTTATTTTTTTGCACTTTGTCTATGTCCGGTTGCTCGTGAGTTGAAAATGGATCCGACTGAAAACCAGTGCTGTGGGGTACCACAGATTATCACTGAGGCGAGATCCTTTTTGACATTACATCAAAAAATTTGTCTTTTTTTACACTATTTTTTGTGATTCTTGTTGATGGTGTGTCAAATAAAGAGGTTTCTTTCTTTCTTTCTTTTAATTTATTTATTTAATAAAAAGATATAAAATAATGAATTTGGCCAGAACCTCAGCTGGCAGGCCTTTATTTAATCAAATGTTCCAGGAAATGCTGCTGCTCATCTTCTGGTTTTAATTTTCCTTCTGTGGACTTTTATCACACTCACGGGATAGGTGGAAGATTCTCTTAAGCCGCCACCACACGGCAAACGTTTACGTGACGTAAATTGCAACGTATGCCCATAATAAATACCGTGTCATCCAGAACAATTCTGTGTCTCACAACAATGCGTCCGTCACCCAGAGAGAGTTTCATATGCCAAATTACAGTAGCCCTCAAACATTCCGAAACAAACTAATGTTCGCACACTACTGCTTCACGGCAGAAACTGTCTTTGCAGTGGTACCTACCTAGACGGATTCCTGTTTAAGAATCCTATCACCAGTAAACACAGTTTCGAGATCTCGTGGTGATGAGCGCAGTGCGATTCCACGTTGATCTATTCAACGCAAAGTACTAGGTGACACTGGTGTCTTGCTCGTCGCATCACGTGATTTACTTCCATAAAAAATGGGACATTGCGGATCCGTCGCAGCGCGGACTTATGTGGATACATTTATTCGAAAAAAATCCCTACGCGGTAAAACAAAATAAAAAGAATAATAATAATATATGTCAATAACAATTATCCGTGGAGTACGCGAGTGACCTGAGTTCGACCCCAGTGCCGGTACCTCCAAAATTGTTCTCCAATTTTAAGTGCAGATTTACCACATGCTCAGCGGTGAAGGAAAACATAATGACGAAACCCGGATGTCTGAACAATAAAAATATTTCGAATACGTGTGAAGTGGCGGACTCTTCTCAGTCCCAAAACCCTCTCAGCAATGTGTAGGTCCCTTAACACTACAATAAAAATAATAATAAGACAATGAAAGAAAGACAAACTTTAATAAAACGATACAAGCAAAAAAAAATTAAAACATATTTGAAGGCCATTTCGACCACGGTGGCGTCTGCTAGTAAATACAAAAGCAGCGCACTTCAATTTTACTTTACACACTCTAATGTTACGCTTATGCGATAAGATCGGAGGAGGGGTCAGATGCAGTGTCAGGGACAAAGGAAAGACCACAATACATCTAGACCCAATAACCAATTATTCTCGGAATATTCGGTTTCGGATTAATGAGACTTGTAATTATTTGTAGACTACATTTATTTTTTCTTTCAGATGATTCTGGAAGCGATCGAAGCGACGATGAGGAAGCTGACCATAAAGACATTAAAATCTCCGATGGAAGAAACGGTTATCCTCGTCTCGTTCTGACGGCTGAGGAGAGGCGCTTATTAGCAAAGGAGGGCATAACACTACCCACCAGCTATCCTCTCACTAAGCACGAGGAAAGGGAACTGAAGAGGATTCGACGCAAAATTAGGAATAAGATCTCCGCTCAAGATTCCCGCAAGCGTAAGAAGGAATACGTGGACGGGCTTGAAGATAGGTGAGCATTGTTGACTAATATCTTAGATGAACTCGTTTAAATTTAACTATTTATAACCAGTCGGTTCGAGCTCTTAACAGCGCCCATGGTCACGGGAGAACTGAGATGTTTGACGTCCTGATGTCATAGTTAATCCAGGGTACCTGCAGCTTTTAATAATCACTAGCTGTGGCCTGCGGTTTCATCCGCGTAAGAACCCTACCCCGATCGATGATATACATATATCTTTCCATATTTAAATCGGATTTTTGGGGATTTAAATTTTTTGCGCGTTATCCTAAGTTACGGAAAAAAAATTAAAAAAATTGTTTTCTTCTAATAAGTACTGTATATACTTTCATAAGCAGTGAGTACAAGACTTATTTGGTTATTACAAACAGACACTTCAATTTAATTTATTTGTATAGATTATAGATTTTTGGTGCGATCTATGCAAGACCAAACATAATATAAGAACTATTACATGGGTGCAGTGAAGCGCTCAAAACGTCCATAATATGCAATGCTGCCTATACTGCTTTATGGAACGGGGGGGAATAAGATTTTTGTCCGGCGTTCCAGAGTTTAAATCTAATAATCGATCTATACATCACTTTTTTTAGGAAAGAAAGTGACAAGAGCAAATCATTCACCTGATGGTAAATGCAACGTCTGTCCATAACAAATGCTATTGTGTCACCCAGAACCTTTCAGTGTGGCAACCATACAGTGGTAGGTCATGGGCCGTATGCTCGCCTTTAATTTCATAATACGCGAGTAACTTGGGTTCGATCCCCGGTGCCCAGCACCTATAAAAACTGTTCTAAAATTATAAGTGCTGATTTACCACGTGTTCAGCGGTGAAGAAAAACATCGTGAGGAATATTGTATATCCCAGGAACTGAAATATTTCGAGGACATGTAAACTCCGCCAATCCGCATTGGAGAACGTGGCGGACCATTCCCCTCTCCAAAACCCTCTAAGAAATGAGAGGAGACCCGTGCTCAGCAGTGGGACATTTATAGGCTGTTACTTTACTTTTTTTAACCACACAGCCCTCGTCGCCTTGAGATAGCATTAACGTCTATTATGCCCAGTAATTACCTAGTTAACAGAGCCCTTCAGATCGAAATAAGGTTTACTCTACTACTTTACGGACGGATTCCTGCATCGGTGTCATTTGTACCTTAAGGTACAAATGACACCGATGCAGAAATCCGTCTATTGATCAGTAAAAAAATGCAGGAATCCGTCTAGGTAGTTACCACCCCAGTGCCAGTTATTCTGTCGTGAAGCAGTAGTGTGCAAACATTTCTGTGTTTCGGTTCGAATAGCACTGAGAGCTAGCGTAATCACTGGACAAATGAGACTTAACTTATGTCTCTGGGTGACGAGCGCAGTGTGGTGACCCAGAATTTGTTATGGGTTGACGTTGCACTCACCATCAGGTAAACGTTTTGCTCGTTTCGTCACTTTATAAAATAAAAAAAATTCATATTTTATTTTAATAAAATTTCAAATATACGTGTTCATAAGTGAAGTCAAATATTTTATTCCTCCGTGATTTTTTTTGGCAACCTTGAGATCTCGTGATGTGAATCTAAATGCCATAATTTCGTATGTGAATTCGATTAAAGACTAAAGTGTCCACGTAAGGATTGATTATATTCGCTTCGAATTTTAAACCGGTTCAGAAGTTACGGCACTGGACCGGAATGAACCTGACAACTTCATTTTATATAATACTAGCTGTTCTTGTGCCCGCTTCGCTCGGCGTAAATTAGAATTTAGAAACGATTAATATATTTTATGGAAAAAAATTGTTATAAATATACAAACCGGCACAATTAGCGGAACGTTTAAAAAAGGCAGAGTATAGAAATAGTGTAGAGTGTACGAGGGGTGATCCAAAAGTAATGATAATCAATAATAAACACAATGAATAAAATAAATAAATAAATTTATTTCTCAACATAGTCTCCTAGCAAGTCTATACATTTAGTCCATCTCTTTTCTAATCCTAAAATTCCCTTAGAAAAAAAATCTTTATCTTGACTCTCAAAAAAGTCCTCAACCGCGGCCATCACGTCGCTATCATCGTCAAATTTCTTGCCTCGGAGGTGTTCCTTGAGTCGTGGAAAGAGATAGAAGTCGCTGGGGGCTAGATCTGGTGAATAGGGGGGGTGTTCCACCAGCTCAAAGCCCGCTTCCTGAATGGCAGCCATGGCAATTGCAGCTTTGTGAACCGGTGCGTTGTCTTGATGGAACAGCACTCCAGCCCGCAGTTTGCCTCGCCTTTTCTCCTTAATAGCCTCCCGCAATCTTCTTATTTGTTCTGCATAGTAGGAGCCTGTAATAGTGGCCCCCTTTTCCAAGTAGTCCACCATGATTATTCCTTCAGCGTCCCAAAAAACAGACGCCATAACCTTCCCTGCTGAGCTTGACACTTTGAATTTCTTCGGCGTCGGTTCATCGGATCGTTTCCATGTCATCGATTGTTGTTTTGTTTCAGGATCAAAATGGTGGATCCAGGTCTCGTCCATGGTCACAAAACGTGACAAAAAATTATCCTTGTCTGCCTGGAACTTTTCGAGATTTGCTCTTGACATGTCGACTCGTTTCTTCTTTTGCTCGTCGTTTAACATTTTCGGTACCCAACGCGCGGAGACCTTTCTCATATGCAATTCGTTCGCAAGGATTCTTTGAATGCTGCCATATGAGATCCCTGTGACCTCAGCTACATGCCTGATAGTCACTCTTCGATCTTCCAATACAACTTCTTCAACTTTTTTCACATTTTCTTCAGTGAGGGACGTCGATGGGCGTCCTTCGCGGTGTTCGTCTTCCGTCGATGTTCTTCCCAACTTAAACTCCTTAGCCCAGCGTGCAACTGTGGAATATGGAGGAGAAGAGTCCCCTAATGTTTCCACCAAGTCGCTGTGTATGTCTTTGGTAGACATTTTTTTCAAGCAGAGGTATTTAATGACAGCTCTGATTTCGTGTTTTTCCATTTTGATGTTCACTCCTTGACAGTCCGTATTCAAATGAATGTAGCTCCCGGGAATCGTGGCCTATTTATATGATTTTTTTTCCCTGAACTAGTGGTTAACTGAGTAAGTGACTGAAATTTTTTTGTATTTTTGTGTGCACTAGAAATAACTGATTATCATTACTTTTGGATCACCCCTCGTATATGAAAACAAATAATAATCAGATATGAAGTAACAAACTGATAAACATATTTTAACATCGACTTATAGAAGTTTTTAATGCAATTATATTAAAAATAATAAAAATAAAAAAATAACGCTTTCTCCTCATTTTGTGGGAACAAAAAGTTGTAAATTAATGATTACTAAGATTTTAACATTAAATAAATGAAAGATATTGTATTATATAGTTTTTTCAGGTTGTGGGGGGGGGGGGGGGTGATTCTGTATTTAACACAGTCGGTCTATAGGATTCATATCCGAGGATCTTGCTGGTCACTGCATCACTGTTATACCCACATGGTTTACTAGCTAGCTCTGAGACCGAGCATTATCCTGCATCAGAATAAAGCCCTCGTCATTATAGGGGGCAAATAGCACAACGTGTTCATATTAAATATCCCTGATGTACCTATTAGCAGTCATATTCTCTCCATCGACCATAACTGAACCGCTCCCATATACCACCGTATTTTCAAAATTAGTCTGAATGTATCGTTCTCTTTTGCGTGTCCATATTTTCTGCCTTCCATCGATCTGGTTTAAGAGCACTCTACACTCATCAGTAAAGAGTACCCATCCATTTATGTCCCAATAACGATGTTCGCGTGAAAAGTTTAACTGATGTAAACGATGGGTCTCTAAAGTTTTGGAGCTTTGGCCGGTACATACGAAACCATGCCCACTTTTTCAAATCCCCTGCGAACTGTAAGCTCGCTCACTCGCATTCCCCGCAGGACTTCAAGCTCAATTCGGGCCTGCACAGCCGTTACCCGCGTGTTTCTGCGAGCTCGAAGTTGTAGAAAATGGTCTTACATGCTCGAAGTGCACTTTTTCTGCCTTGGAATCCTGGATCCTCTTCACAAGAGGATCAGTCAACCGGTACCGTCGCATACTGCGATGAATCGTTGCAATTGATTGCTGCAGTCTGGCGGCAGGCAATAGATCTGTAGGAATTACCATTTCTTCGCATTTCATCTGCTCTAATAATGTCTGGTGGTGTTAAAACGGGCATTTTTACTTTATTTAAACAAATTTTTGACACAAAAAAATCGCCATCGTCATTTCAGCCTATCACTAGCCCACTGCTGAGCATAGGCCTCCCCCAAAGATTGCCACAAAAGTGTGTAGCAGTGTGGCAGGCGGGTTGGCAACCGCAGTTCATTTATGCTGCTGCCCATCGTCTGGTTTTAATTTTCCCTCTGTCGACTTGTACGACACCCACGGGATGAAATGGGGTGGTAGTTTCTCTTAAATAGCTACCACACAGCTCAACAAGATAAAATTTACTAATAAAATTGAGAATTTATCGAATTTATAAAACTTTTGACTCCTCCGACCGAGCTCGAACCACTAACAAATCAGTATTACCGGGAAACAGAAACAAATCCATTAAAAAATGACTGTCGCCTTGCGATCCATTTTTAAATGAAAGTTCTACATGAAAAGTTAACGTAACTGGCCACTCATTTATGAAATATTATGAAAAATAATGTTTTTTTTTTGTGTTCCGCTATTGGTGGCGGTGTTTGTATTGTCCGGATTTCATTAAATTTCCTTCCGCCGTTTGAGCGTGATTGAATGTCAAACAAACAAACATACAAAATAAATCTGTTGAGCCGTTTCAGAGCCTATTCGAAGGCAAACTTTCAGACAGACAGACAGAAATTCTTAAAACAGTGATTTATGATTGGGCATCGTCTAAATATTTTTTTTATTGGAAAAAGTGACGAGACGAACAAAACGTGATGGTAAGTGCAACGTTTGTCCATAACAAATGCTTCGTCACTTAGAACATTTCTGTGTGACACCACACTGCGCCCGTCACCCTGAGACATCAGTTGATGCCGCTCAGTGATAATTACACTACCTCTCAGTGTATTGACCGAAATATAGTTGCACACTACTGTTTGCCATGTGGCGGCCTAAGAGAATCTACCACCCCATCTTATCTCGTGGATGTCGTAAAAGTCGACAGAGAGAAAATGCAAACCAGGAGATGGGCAGCAGCATCTTCCTGGAACATCTGAATAAATAAACTGCGGTTGCCAACCCGCCTGCCAAGCGTGGCAACTATGGCAATATCCACCCAAAATGAGAGCTAATAACTTTTGTAGCTATCTATAGGGGAGTCCTATGTTCAGCATTGGACTTTTGTTACGATAGGCTGAAACGATGACGATGACTACTGCTTCTCGGTAGAATAACTGGCCCTGGGGTAGTACCTACTTAGTCGGATTGCTGTATGGGAATTGGCATTTCTTTTTCAATCACAGATACTTCAATTTTATCGTTGGTGTAGATTAAACAGTCCGATATATAAAATAAACATGTTGATATTTGTCTCAGTTGACGCAGTGGCTATGCGAATGGCTTCTGTTCCTAATTTCATGTATTCGATTCCCGTACGTTGTATGGCCTACAGATAGTTGTCTTAGGTCTGTATGTTTGTGCATGTGAAATTTGTGCCTAAAACGCACTACGATAAAAGACCCAGTGTGGTACATATTTTAAAAGAAACAAAATATATGGAATCATACCGTGACCATTTTTATCAAATTTTCGAACACCGCTACAAAACAGTAGACTAAATTGTAACGGTAACGGTGTTACTTTATAAAAACCCCCGAGACAAAAACTCATGATGAGATCTCGGCGGTCAGTGACGTCAAGTGTTTCCTTGTTGCACCATGTATGGAAAATACATGGTAACCAACCTAGCCGAAAGGTGTACGGTCGTATGTATGTCGTGCTGTTTCAATGTGACAACGCGCCATCTTGTAATATCATTAAGAATTTTATCAGATGGACTGTCTACTCATTAGTCGCCATTCGTAAACAATAAATATAAAAAAAAACGTAAAAGAAAAACATGTATCAAATGAAAAAGCAAAGCAAGGTAGCATTAAGAAGTACGAAATATATTGAGTCTTTAGATGAGGCAGACCAACTTGTCTTCACTTTAAAAAATATTTAGGCATTTCCTGTTGTATGATTTTGTGTTAAGTGTCTCATTAAAAAGAAATTTACGAACTGCGATGGTAGTGCCGATGTCAAATTGTCTTTTAAATATCGTGAACATTTATAAAACGTTTCCTGTACATTACACCTCGGTTAACCGAATCCATACTTGAAAAAAAAAACGACAAGGGCAAGCCACACGAATCATAAAAAATTGCATAATTTACAGAGATCCGTATTATGAACCGATATTTTAAATGACAATATTTTTTTTATTTTTTGGACGTCATTCTTTCCTGCCAGTGTAAAATGTATGCGGTCTCGACACTATCTCTTATTTGTTGAAGAGATTTTTATGAAAGTAAAACAAGACATGTAATATGGACCTGGTGGTAAATGTAACAACAAATGCTGTGTTACTCAGATCATTTCTGCGTCACTCTGAGACATCAGCTCTTAAGTCTCATGCCCAGTGATTATACTAGCTGTCAATGCCCTTTGAACCGAAATACAGTAATTTTTGCACATTACTACTTGAAGGTTTAACATAGGAGAGGTTCCTCAGTGTACTGCCACAAATTGATGTCGATGAAGCAATGTTAATAACTGCAATAACTACGGAACCCAATATCTATTAATATATTACTATATATCAAATTAATATATTACTGGTGGTAGGATTCCTATGCAGAAATCCGTCTAGGTAGGTACCACCCCAGGGCCAGTTATTCTGCCGTGAAGCAGTAGTGTGCAAACATTACTGTGTTTCGGTTTGAAGGGCACTGTGAGCTAGCGTAATCACTGGGCATATGAGACTTAGGAACTGATGTCTCAGGGTGACGGGCGCAGTGTAGTGTCACACAGAAATGTTCTGGGTGACATAACACTTGTTATTGGTAGACGTTGCACTTTACATCAGGTGAACGTTATGCTCGTTTCGTCACTCTATCGAATAAAAAAAAATCTAATGTGGTAAAAAAAAAATTATGTATCCGATATAGTTATAATATTTATGCAAATAAATAAAATTGGAAGTGCCTGTTTGTAAAAACACAATAACAGCTTTTTACTCAATGCCTATGAAAGTATATATAGGCCACTTAAAAGAAAAAAACCGTTCTTATTTTTTTTTGTCTCTGTCTGCTCCGGCTAATCTCCGAAAGAAATGGACCGATTTTGTCGGGACTTTCACTGACAGATAGCTGATATTATAGCGGGTAACTTAGGCTACATTAATTTTAGAAAAGTAACATAAAAATTAAAACCCCAATATCCGACTAAAATAGTAAATATGTATATCATCGATTGGGGTCGGTTTTTTTACGCGGGTGAAACCGTGGGGCACAGCTAGTAATAATTATTCGATCTGGTTATAATTTACAAGGAGACTAACAGGACCCAGTTACGCAGAACAGAACAAATCTACAACATGTCATCAACAAAATCACTGATAGATATTTAAATTGGACTCATTTTGTTACGACCGATAACTCCTTTAAATAAATATGATGACTTGGTTCTGATTTGCATAACAACGCCCAACAATTACGCGATTAACGAAAAATTATCTGTCGCAGAGTGAAACAATGCACGGTGGAAAATCAGACTCTAATGAGGAGGATAAAATTACTGCAAACGCAGAACCAGACCCTCTCGGCGCAACTGAAGAGATTACAGGTAACGTTTTAAATATTTATTTATTTATCTTCTTCTTTGTCAGCCTCCTAGTCCACTGCTGGACATAAGCAATTAACCACGCACGACAGGCGAATTGGAGATCGTAGTGCTTCCGAGGTTGTAATTCCACCTGTCGGAAGCAACGCCAGTTTTACGACACATACAGGATGAGATGGGGTGACAGATTTTCTTACGCCGCCACCACCACACGGTAGAATGTTATATTCACACGTATACAACTAGCTGAAGCCCGCGACTACGTCCGCGTGAGTTTGGGTTTTTTAAAAATACCGCGGGAACTTTATGATTTTCTGGAACAAAAAATTATTCTATATCCGTCTCCAGGATGCAAGCTGTCTCTGTGCCAAATGTTGTCAAGATTGGTTTGACGTTTCAGCCGTGAAATGGTAACAAGCTGACCGAGGGACTCACTTTCGCATTTATAATATTACCAGCTAATATGCACGCGACTTCGTCCGTGTGGACATGGTTTCAATTTTTCAATACAAGTTTTTAATGTTCCGGAATAAAAAGTATCCTGTGTCCGTCTCTAGGATGCATGCCATCTCTGTGCCTAGTTTCATCAAGATCGGTTCAGCGGTTCATCCGTGAAAAGGTAACAATCGGACAGAGGGACAGTGACTTTCGCATTTATAATATTTGTATGGAAGTGTGGATTAGTAGTGATGGACATAAAACGCAAAGATGGCCCAAGATGGTAGCTTAGTGTATTACTTTCGTATTAATTTCGAGTAACTTTGTTTATTTAAGCAACCAATAACAAATACGACAAGAGTAAGCAGTTAAATAAAGGTATAGGTATTTGTACATATGACATCAAACGTCTATCTTTAATTACAGCAAGTTACCACCGCAATTAATCAAACTTAGAGTATAGATTTAAATAAAGCTTAAAGTAAGACCCCGATGTACCCGCGACTTCGTTCGCGTGGGTTTTTGGATTTGTTTAGATATGTTAAAATTTACAGGTGGTAGGAATTCTATGCAAGAATCCGTATAGGTTGGTACCACCCCAGGTCAGTTATTCTGCCGTGAAGCAGTAGTGCGCAAACATTACTGTGTTTTGGTTTGAAGGGCACTAAGACCTAGTGTAATGATTGGGCATATGAGATTTAAGAGCTGATGTCTCTGGTTGATGAGCGCAGTGTATGCCACACAGAAATGTTCTGGGTGACACAGCGTTTGTTAGGGGCAGACGTTCCACTTACCACCAGGTGAACGGTTTGCTCGTCTCGTCACTTTATCAAATAGAAAAAACCAAGTGAAGTATAAACAACATGAGTGTATGTATGTATCAGCCTGTTTACCCATTTATATGCCTACGTCGGGAAAGGAATATTTATGCCAAATTTTAAATATATATGTATTGTAGTTAAGTGGTAAATCGCATATCTATACCAATAAATAAAATGTCTGTTTGTAATAACAAAATAACAACTTTTTACTCAATGCTTATGAAAGTATATACGGTACTTAAAATATCTATTTAAAAAAAAATTGTCTAACTTTTTGTTCCGGTTTTGACGGGACTTTCACTGACAGATAGCTGATATGATAGCGGGTAACTTAGGCTACTTTCATTTTAGAAAATAATTTGGGTTCTGCGCAAAAAAATTAAAAACCCAAAAACCGATTCTGATAGAGAAGTATATATGTATATCATCGATCGGGTGGGCTTTTTTACGCCGTGAAACCGCGGGGCACAGCTAGTCTACACATATAATTAACAAAAAACATGCTTCAATCAACGATAATAGTGCTTCATAAAATCTAATTCAAAGGCATCTTTACTACGATCCAAGTCAGTTACTCAATTAACCGTAGTTTTTTGTAATGAAAATCATTGGCGGCAGCCTATAACAAGTTGGCTGAAGCTGCAAAATGTTCAATTCATCAACGTTAAATTCATGTCAATATTTCAGTAGTTCTCGAGTTAAACATGGCTTTATGAAAAAAAGGTCAACAAACACAAACTTAGTTCTTTTTACTACGGACCTCAAAGAAGCATTTGATCAAAATATACAAGTTGATGTGGTATATACCGATTTTTCAAAAGCTTTTGACAAAGTAAATCACAATGTCATTCTTAAAAATTGTATGCGTTAGTAGTTAGTAACTGACAGCCTTCTTGAGTGGTGTACATCTTACCTTATAAATCGGTCGTCAAGAGTGGTAGTCCAAGGCAAACAATCTCACCCTTTTACTGCATCTTCGGGCATTCCTCAGGGCTCCATTCTAGGACCTCTATTTTTTAATGTTTTCATAAATGACTTAAGACCAGTAGTTAACCACTGTAAAATGTATTTGTTTGCCGATGACCTCAAAGTTATAAAAACGATTACGAGCATCTTAGACATAAGATGTCTTCAAGACGATTTAGACAATATTCATAAGTGGTGTAATGAAAATAATATGTACTTAAATACCTCAAAATGTTATCATATAAAGTTTACTAGAAAACGCAATGAGTTTCCGTCGGAATATTTCATAGCTGGTACCAAATTAGAAGAAGTTACTACTATACGAGATCTTGGCGTCCTGATGGACAGTAAACTTCAATTCTCAGATCATATTGACAAAATAACACTAGAAGCAAACAAAGCACTAGGTTTTTTACTAAGATCAACATAAGCTTTAAACGGCCAGCCCTATCACACAGCTTTACAACAGCTACGTAAGGAGCAAACTTGAATACTGTAGTGTTGTGTGGTGTCCTACCTACAAAATACATATAGACAGAATCGAAAGGGTCCAGAAAAAACTAGTTCGCAGCCTATCATATCGCTTTAAGCCCCCGAGATCTGTGATAACATACGCCGAAAAATTACAGCACTAAGCTTGAACAGCTATGCGCACGCCGAGGTTACGCACACTTAGATTTATTATTTTTGCATAAGTTGACAAATGGTTTCATAGATTGTCCACCCTCGTTGAACCGATTTCATTTCAACGACCCAGCAAGAATACCGCGAAATCCGTGCACTGTTTTTAAAACCATTTTATGCAGAACCAATCTTGGTCGGTCTTCACCAGTGGTGCGCGTCTCTCGTCTGTATAACGAAAGTGTAAAAAAACCCGATCTTGATATCCACTTTGAAAGCGTTTCCAGATTCTTGGCCAAGCTCAAAACGTTTGACGTATCCTCGGTTATTTAGTTATTATATAGCTTAAATTTGTATGTATATAAATAATGTATCAGTGCTAATACTTTTTAAATGTTAGTGTTCTTCTAAACTTCTTTGATATTATATAACATTACAACATAAAAACTTTAGCAACAAATCCACTGCGCATGCTGTGGTTACCTATATTATGAGAACCGTTAGATTTTATCATCAAATCAATGTGTATTTTAGAATTTAAGTGCTGTGTCCTGTGTTGGTAATCCAAAATAAATAAATAAATAAATCCGTTAAGTCAGACAGATAGCAAAAAAAAAGTACTCCTATTTTATACAAGTATATAATGTAGGAATTATACTAAACAAAAGTTAATTTAAAATATTCTAATCAATCTTTCTTATGATAAATAAATTATATTGTTAAAATAAATTAACGATGTCCTTCTTACCGATTTTGGCCTTGGATAGCTTCCGGTTGATATGATTTGAGTACGATTTGAGTGCCGTAGGCCCACTCTAACATGCCGCCCTTAATATTTAACGTAATATACACATATAACGTATAATATATCATGCGTCCAACATCGCGCTATTAAGTTTCACCATCTAAAGATTACTGGTTGGAGGAGACGTCCTCCCCAAATCAGACCACCGTATCTGGCGGGTAGCTGCTAGCCTTTTCATTGGCAACAATTCAACCAAAATGATATGAACATCGCAGCCAGCTCCCAACGAAACAACAGCAATGTCATCGCAAGACATCGCAGCCACAGCACTAGACTACTGTCGGCACAACGCGTGCTTCGTAGTCTCTCAGCCACTGAGGATCATCAACTGTGGCCCCCTCTCCTTAGGCTAACTCCTGCGGCATCAACACTGTCTGCATAACTAAAGCACTGAAGTCCTGAACACAACCGCATCGCCTGACGTCATCTCCACGCTAACTTCTTTTTTTAGTGGATTAATTGACAAGACGAGCAAAACGTTCACATGATGGTAAATGCAACGTTTGCCCATAAATGTTATGTTACCCAGAACATTTCTGTGTAGCACCACACTGCGCCCGTCTCCCAGAGATACACACTAGCTCTCAGTGCCTGTATATATTTTTTGAGTTTATAGGTATGAGTGTTTGGATCTGATCTAGCCTCGTTTCAAATTATTTTCAAAAAATTTTTTTTTTTAAGAATTATAACAATTCTTTTTAAAAAAACGATGCCCACCGTAGAATTTCTCCTTTATCGTGGGTCGTTTTTAGACATACATGTCAGATGCACAACACAAGCAGACCCGAAAACCAACAATTTGTGTTTTACACAAAGGTTTGGCTCCGGCTGGGATTCGAACTGATGATTCTCGCCCCAGCGGGAAACCCGTAACGGATGGCGAACCAATCCATTTTGGTACAAATCAAACTTACTATCTTCATCCTCATTGCGTTCCCACGTGCAGTACAGTGACATCATTGCATATTATGGTGTCATTCTGCACGAATGAAGGTTGCCCGTACAATGTAATGCCATTAGTACTATCGCAAATGTATCTGTGTTAGCGCTAATACTCTCATAACTTGCGTATGCAAAGTAAACTAAAAAAAGTATTAATATCTAATTGTCATACTGTGCAAAGCCCTCCTCACATGCTTTTTGTAGCCGGGAAGTCATCCAGTTCAAGTTGTCGGACTTAACTTGCAGATTTCTTCAAAATATTTCCTTTGTCCCACCAATAACGAGACAATTCGGCACTCAAAATTGCAAGTAACAATTTTATGTGTTACCAGCAACGGGCATCGAACTTAGGTCACTCGCGTGCTATACAATTTAAAATTGGCGCCTGAGGTGTCTTTTCTGTAAACATAATATTTTTTTTTATGAATTTATTAATCATCATCATCATCATTACAGCTCACAACTAGTAGTCTCATGGGGTCCATGAGAAAATGATAAAACCAAAAAAATATCATCTCAGAACCTGACCAAATTTATATGAAACCAATCCTACGAGTACATAAGGAGTCATCGGTTCTAGTAAAAAATAATCATTAAAATCGGTTCATTAAAAAAGAAGGCCTGAATAGTGCCCGAACATACGTAAAAAAATATACAGACAAATTGAAAACCTCCACCTTTTTTGAAGTCGGTTAAAAATAGAAATATATAATTGCTCTTTCTACTGGCCATGAATCCTCTCTCAATTTTTGACTGGAAACTTAATACAGCATATTGAAGATACCGCCACACTGCTCCAGTACGGTTTGACGAGCATACCATCACTGAATTTCCCTCTCCCCCTCACAAACTATATCCTCTACTATTACCATCAGCACGTAAAAGGTTCTGGCATATAGGATCGAACTCGAGTTGCTCGCGTACTAGAAAATTGAAAGCGAATACTCCGCTTTTGAAATGCCTCGGCTCTGCCATTCACCACAATAAAATCGTAATAAACTTTCGCCGGACTGTCCGTAGAGCTACCGATTATATCAGATTCATTGTCCGAGTTTTAATCAATTTAAGTGGTGGAGTTTTTAACCTAATTCCATTTCCAGATATGTTCTCCTTTTGTCCTCACCCAGATAAATCAATAACGGTTGCAACTAATTGTGCTCGAGACTTTCGCGAGGTCTTCATTTTTTTAGTCATAATTTATTTTAATGGTTTCTTATATTTACGCGAATACTACTTATTTAAATAAAGGCTTCAAACTATGTATAGATCGGACTAAAAAAAAATAAAAGCTTTAAGATACCCCGGGTTAACAATGACATCAGGACATCTGTCACCTCAGTCCTTTCGTGACCATGGATGCTGTAAAGCGCTCAAAACGTCGGGTTATAAATAGTTTCAAATAAAATCACTAAAAATAGTTTTTTTTAAACAAAATTTCTTTATTTAATTTAAGCTTGCATAAAGCTTTTATGAATGTCAAAATCTACAGTTTCGAAAAATAAGTCCTCAGACATGAACCGGTAGAAACTATGGAGTTACTTAATGCCATTAATAAATAACATAATTTTTTACATCACATATTCTGCACGGTGCAGTAAAGTAACAGCCTATAAATGACGTCCAGGCCACAGTAAATACATTAAAGCAGGTTCGGTATGGTCAAATTTTTTTTTAATACTCACGCCACCCGTCACGTATCGTTCCCTGCAGCGGTAGACCTTTTATGGGAAAAAGGCATGATTGTACGTATGCATGTCATAGTAGTAATTACCATAACACATGTGATCCAATATGGAGCGAGTCCTCCTGGATGACGCGCAAACAGAGGCACTCACTCGTTGCAACCTACCCCGATGTAACGCTCATGCGATAAGATCAGAGGTAGGCTAGGATGCAGTGTCGGAGTCACGTGGATTTTTTTCATAATATTTCGATTTAATCAAATTAAATTCTTTCCTTTTCTTTCACCACTTCAATGTAGCAGAAAATAGTTATTATATTTCCTTTCTACGCACACAAAGAGCATGTCGCGATTATGAAAGTGAGGGAGAAAGAAGAATATGTAAAAACATTCCAATGTTTTTGTAATACGGAGCTCTATCTTAACAAGTATACAACATAATCAAAAGTTTATGTATATTTTATTACACTACTTATCAGTAATTGAAGTGGTATTCATGCAATTCAATTTATTCTTTGTTATTTATAAAGCAAAAACCTCGCTAACAGCGATTAGACACGCTCGCTGGCGGATCGCTACAAGATAAGCTTTAACCTAAAAAATATCACCTATCTAATAATATGTATGTGATATGAGTTAGTGTTATAATTAGGGATGTTACGTAAGTGGCTTTAACGTTTAAAATATATGCCAAGCCTCTCGCATGGCAACCTCTACAATGTAAAAAGTTTTGAGATCTCATGCTCAACTCTGTAATTTTCTTATCATCGAATCACTGATTCAACTATTTTGTTATAAATTAAGTACTAATTAACAACCTATCTTTTGCTACTCGTCTCATTATTTTACATATTTGTTTTTTTTTTAAATTTCGTGCTCCGGCAATTGCACAACACAAACATATCTTTTTATTTCGCTCATAAAGTGATACCAGCCAAGTACTTTCATACGTAATATTAATATTTTTTTGCTGTGCTAGTATTCATGTAAACAAAGATGTATAATAATGATAGAGTCTCAAAATATTGGTTAATAATTGCTGTTCGCTTGCTACTGTGCCTGATGGACGCGAAAAATGATGACGGGCAATCGAGTACAGGGATTGAAATTTTTTTACGTTCCGCCATAAAAAGGGAACGTTACTGAGAGGAATACGTTTTTCTTTATTGTACTCATTAAGTAAGCCTCATCTACACGTGTATCGGCTGTGGTATTATCATCTTCATCATCGCTGCTCATCAATATTTTTGATAACATTTATTGGACATTACTTTTAATATTGCTCACATCAGCCAGCGCTGAGCCGCATTTGCAAATTTACCAGCATCATCACACTCATTAATTCGGATTCATTGCGTTTTGAGCTCGTTTATGACCTCCGATTTAAAACTGCCAGAGCCAAAGTCGGAGTCGGAAGTGTAAAATCAATCGGATGTTCCGACCTCCCGGAACGGGGGTCGAAGCTCCGTAACATCCCTAGTTAAAATATACGCTCAGTTTATGCTATAAAAAAAATTGGAAATTGAATACTGTTGAAACTGCTAGATTCGTTTATTTTCGTGATTTCCATAGCACAATGTGTTATGGTATATTGCTATGAGAAAATGCTACAGGCGAAATTATTTTAATTTATATTTATTTTTATGATTTTTGATTTGCAAATTGAGATAAAAACGAAAACTGAGACTAAAACGGCTATGAGAGTTATGAATAATATTAGCTCTTAAAGTTTCTCTTAGAGATAAATTTAAAGAATTTAATATATTAAACTTGGCTTCTCAATATGTAATGTAAAAAGGTTATGTATGTACATAAGAATATTAATCAGTTTAATAAAAAAGTTATGTACTTAAATACCTACTAGGAACAAGCACGAACTAATAATGCCAGTTACTCGGCTTCACATAGTCAGTATCTCTTTTATGGCGTAATGTATATGTTTTTTTACTACAAATATAGTTATATTTGTAGTAAAAAAATCCCAAAATGTGCAATCTTTGAATATTAATGTTTTATTAAATTAAGACTTTTAAGAAGGATTATTATTAAATAATATATTGGAAATTATGCTATTGGGAATGAGTTGATCGATGCCAAGCTATTTTTACATCTTGATGTTTATGATTCTAATGTTTTTGTATATAAATTATATTGTTTTTAATATTACTGAAAAATAATTAACATATTTATATTATCTTGCTGGTTCTTTCCAAGGCGAAGTCATTTTATGCGAACCAGTGTAGTTTAAAAAAAAGTTAATTGATAATTTATATTACATTAAAATTATGCTATGCTATACTTATATTTATGTGTAAAAACTGACCCACACAGAAAAAGGTCAAAATTGACTATTAAATAACCATTCCACAAAATTCGAAAATATTAAGGTGTTTTACCATTATTAAAAAACCACCACATTAAGAAAGGGTAAAGGGTAGAAGTATCAACGCCGGATTTATCTATATACATATTTACGTGAAGAGGAAACTTGGTCCCCTTTATTGAGCATATTGCGCGCACGAAGGAGTGCGTGATTTGGCATAGTTACAGTTTGTATGGAGAAAAAATTAAAAAAAATGTATAATATGTGTTACAAATATATAAAATAAAATATTCATTATTTACGTTCTTACTAATCATGTCAAACACATAACAGTCTGTTGACAAACAGTCAAAGTAAAGCACAGTTTAGAGATTATCGCCATAGAATTTTATAAAGTTGCATACAAATAATTACTCAAACCTAATTAACGTCCAAAATTTAAAAAATATATAATATTCAGTCCATACCGCGATCAGTAGCTCAATTTTTTGGCGTATGATATTTCCAAGGAATATGGTAGCTACCCGCCAGATCGGATGGTGTCTGATCTGGGGAGGACGTATCTTCCTACTAGCATTTTTTTTGATTGTGTAGCGCGTTGTTAGCCCAGATGCTTAACAACTTTATCGGAGGCGACTCGCGAGCTGTTAGTTCCGCGCGAGTGAGAACCTACTAGCAATATTTGTATAAATATAGTTCGCATCGCAGAAACTTTCATAGCGCGATTATGGAATGTATGAGATATTTCTTGAGCATCTCATGTGGCGACATCATGTGTTATTAGAATAGCTGAGACACGAATTCGTGTACGGGCACTAGAAAAGCGAACGCCTCCACCATTGAAATAGTAGGACTTAACATATATTATATAACTTGGGATAAATTGTTCAATTGTATAATACGTTAGCTACATAAAAATATCTCAATTTATGGTCTGCTTTTTTCATTCAAAAATAAAAATAAAACGTAACAGAGCAGATATAGAACACTGGAAATAGGCTAACACAGAACGTGCAGTTCAATATGTTCTTATTAGAACAAGCGTCACAATCGCAATATTAGTAATTGATGCCACTGATAACTACGGTTGTAAATAATCCGTATGTTAGCCTATTAATCAAGTGAGTTGCGAGCGCCTGCTATACCAGACTAGCAACGAATGTTTACTGTCAGACACAATCAACGCTTCAATTATATCGCATTAACCGGACTTTATTTAAAATTGAACGATTAAATTGATTAAAGACGTTATTGTTAAAATTACTAAATTTTTACCAATAAATATCAATCTTAATATAGTCATAAAAGTTACTAAAATGGTTGACATTTAAAATGGGGAAGAATTTTTTTTCATTGTTTAAAGTGACGGGACGAGCAGAGCTGTGTCAACCAGAACAATTCTGTGGCACTACAATGCGGCCCGTTACCCAGAGAAATCAGTTCTAAAGTCTCATATGCCCAATGATTACACTAGCTCTCAGTGCCCTTCAGACCGAAACATAGTAATGTTTGGACACTAATTTTTCACGGCAGAATAACTGCCCTGCGGACCTACCTAGACGGATTCCTGCATAGGAATCCTATCACCAGTGAACTTTTTCACTAATTTTTCGATAATATAAATTCCTCAAGTTCACAGTTAGCTGTTGTAAAAAAGAAACAACAGTAATAATGGGTCAAATCCGTCCGGCCAGTCTGTCAATAAAATATTGAAAGTGTGAAAAAATTATGAAATAATATTCTTAGGAGGAAGAGTGAATTGAAAAATATTATCAGACGGCGCGGGTTGACCATGTACTAATTTTAATAATCACCTTGTTTATCTGTTATATCGAAATTTCCAATGATAAATTTTGAATAATTTAGTATTCTGGTGATTAAAAACTTGAATGTAGAGGCGATTGTAATTAAGGATAATCCATACTATATAACTCTCTCCATCCCTCTGTCTGTTTGTTTTCCTATCTTTTCACGCTTTAATCTCTTAACCGATCTTGACGAAATCGAAGGCATCATCTATTACTATATAAATTTAAAAGAGTGCTTGTACATGCCAATATGATATGGTATTCTTATTCTTCACGTGCTCGTATGTTTAATATAGTTGACCTATTATAGGCGTATACCTTTACCGGCTTCGTCTGTGTTATTATGAGTTTGGATGTCAGCCTTTACAACGTAACCTGTACTCTTATAAGTATTTTTCATAATATTAAGAGACGAGGCAAGTCGTTCATCGGATCTGAACGGAAATTTAAACTGAATTGCAAATTTTTGTGCAGCACAAAAAATTCGTTACCTGTATTCAATCGCTACGACGTACACTTTTAACTAGTAAATAATTTGAAGTCCCTTTTACTTTAGTCCCCTAGCGTGGCGTTTACACGTCGATTCAATAAAAATGGCGATATTTGCGTATATGGCTGAGGCCATACGTTCAGTGGGTACGCTTTTGCGCGGTGTCCCGATTTTTAGGGGTCTGGTGACATTTCGTCCCGATTCACCTATGATCGGAACGCGAAATGTCCTGATTTTTTACTAACCTCTTAATTTATCTGGTTGTTTAACATTTATATATTTTGTTTCTTGTCCTAACCAATGGTAAAACGCCAGTTTCAAAAAAAATTACCTTCCGATAAAAATAAAATATGATCCACAAAAATCAAAAGCCATTGTAGCTGTCCCGATTTGAAAACCAAATTCCCGCTTATTTTTACTTTCCGTCCCGAAATTTGACCTGGCAACACTGGTTATAGCAATCTGTTTGTTTGCAGAGCGTGTTGACAAGCGTGACGTCAGGCTCGAGCGGCAAGTCTGCGCAGCCGGCGACATGTCTGCTCGTGTTGTTGCTGTCCGTGGCGTTGGTAGCGTTGCCGTCGGTGCGCGATGAGCTGCGGCCGCGACACGACGCGCCGCAACACGCGCACGCGCACGCCACCAACAACGCGCACACTTCGCCTGCAATCACGCGCACTCTTCTATCTGCCACCAACAGTAAGTTTAGTTTTTTTTATAGGAGACAAGCCGAAACTTCCGACTACGGCCGGCTTGGATTTAGCTTGATAAATACCGTGGTAACTCTAAAAATTATCCTATGTCAAAACCCAAGCTATCTTTGGGTTATGTGTTTCGTCAAAATCGACTATTGACCCGTGAAAAGGTAACCAAGAGACAGAGAGTTACTTTCGCATTTATAATATTAGTATGGATAGTGACGAGTGGAGCAAAACGTTTACCTGACGGTAAGTGCAACGGCCGCCCATAAATGCTGACACCCAAAACATTTATAGGCATCAGAATACTGCGCCCGTTCTCATCTCATATGTCCAATAATTACACTAATTTAGAACACGAGAAGAAGAGAAGAAATCGCAAAGCCGATGACGAGTCCGATTTCTTGCGATTTCTTCGGATCCGAATCGTGTAGAAAATCAGTTTTTTTTTGGACTGCGTAAAGACTACACTTGTGGCGGCAAGATGGTTTACGCGAATGATAACTGGATAAAACACAAAACTCATTGTTGGGATGTTTCGATCTGGAAGAAAATCTTTTTAAAAATCGTTAACATAGTCATGATGTCTTTAATGCGGATTTTATCCCAAAAGAACGTGAAGCTAATAAATAAAAACGCTGTGGAAAATGTCATTGGGTGTGCTGTTTCACCACGATACTGTTCTTGCACACCCATACGAAGCTGTACTCAAAAAAGTTAACCTTTAAAAAAAGGTAACTTTTGATCAAACCTACTGTGTGTTTCGGTCTCAAAGGCACTGAGAGCCAGTAATGTCCATATGACTCTTAAGTACTGATGTCTCAGGCTGACGAGCGCAGTGTGGTGGCGCACAGAAATGTTCTGGGTCATCTGGACTCATCATTCTTTATGGGCAGACAGAGAAGACATCAGTAAGTGCAGTGCCTTCAATAAATAAAATCAAAATTACGCAGACTTGCACCATTTTTCCTTCCCAAAATAGAAGGTGCATCCGTGCGACAAAATTTGACGGTTATGGTTTCCATTAAGAAGTTGCTTTTCAGATGGAATAAAATAGAGAAATCTGTATTCCTTCTAGTTTCAATTGCGATTGCGAGAATTTTTTGATTCAGGAGATAATATCGATACTGAATTACCAAGAAGACGTCATTATGAAATCGAACGTTTTATTTATTTACTTTTCTACGAAACTAATAACATAACCATTTTCTTTATGTTACAAAGGTCTTTCAACTTTGATACGATTACGTGTTCAGTTCTACAACAGAATAGAGTAAGCTAAAATTACGTAAAATAAAAATGTAGATTCAGCCGTGACGCCCGTTCGTCTCCGTAGTTGAAAGTGAAAGCGTCGAAAATCTTATTCATACTAAAAACATTTCAACGACAAAAAATTAAATTATACGTTCTGAAGAAATTGGAAACTTGAACACCAATTTCCAATGTCTTTGGTGTAAAAATCAAAATTATTATGTTGTCAAACTGTATAAATCACGTTCTTGTGCCTGTGGTTTTCCACGGAATTATATAATGACAACCGCATGGCGTAGTGGTCAGATTACCCAGATACTACGCCGCCGGTTCTGTATTCGAACTCAGTTGGAGCCAACTTTGTGCATAACGTAGAATTGTAGGTAGGGACAATTGTCGTAGCCAAGGCCCAGTCATAGACCACTCAAAAGTATTAATTTACGATTATTATCGGAATTTGTTGGATGCACAGATTATATTACAGCGCCGAAAAGTTATGCATAAAATACAAAGACTCCCACACGTCCTCATCTCACTGTAGCATGTCCCACAAGAAATCAAACCCCGCAACACCACTGGGATTCGACTCAGTAGTCCGGGACGGTAACCACTAAGCCACTCAGTCGCCTAAAACACAAGATGTACCTTTAAACAAAATTTCAGCTCTCTAGGTCTTTTAGATTAGGAAGTTCTACGATCTGCCATTTCATAATACGTGGTGTTTGACTTTAATATACATTCATACTTCAGACTTCAAGCCGTACCAACTTCGTTCACGTAGTCTTTGACGCCGGACTGCCCTGTCGGGCATAAAAGAATCTATCCCATGTGGTGTCATAGAATCCTACTAAGGAAATATCATCCGGCACCGGTACGGCCGATTGTACGAGAAGTCTGGTACCGCGATCGCCAATCTGCTTCTGCAGCATGGCGATTGATCCTTCCAATTTAAGGAGCATTAGTCGCCTATGTTGGGCAGTGGACAGTTGAGATTCTGATAATTACGGAATAAAAAAATTGAATTAGTTGTAAATTTGTATACTTATATACATTTTTTTTATTTGGTAAATTATGGGTATATGACGAAACTAGTAAAACGTTCACCTGATGAAAAGTGCAACGTCTGCGTATAACGAATGCTGTGTCACCCAGATATACCACACTGCGCTCGTCACCCGAGGCATTAGTTCTTAAGTTTCATGCCCAGTGATTACACTAACTCTCAGGCCCATCAAACCTGAAATCAGTAATGTTTGCACTACTTCACGGCAGAATAATTGGTCCTGGAGTTGTACCTACCTAGACGAATTCCTACACAGGAATCCTACCACCACCGAAGAGATAAAAATGATAACAAAATTTATCTTTTCAGAAATGGCCCTCGAGGAAACAGTTATCGATGACGGGGAATTCAACATGGACGAACTAATCACGTTCAACCGACCACATTTGGACCACGACTACCAAGTGGTGAAAAACCTCGAGTCCAGCAAACCGCTGCCCGGCGGCTACGTCGATCTGCCGATAGACGAAGACTGGCCGCCGAACTTAAAGAAACGAATGAAAAAGCTGGAATTCGATTACGACGATGGCAGGGATTACCTGCCACCCATCGTTAAAGAAGAGAACTATGAGAATTTCTACAAAATAGATTCTAAATTGGACGACAGCGTGAAACTCTTCGACAAAGGGTTTATGAGTAACGCATTGCTTTCAACGAGCCGCAAAATCGGAGAGCTGCTCGAGGCATTCCCCCCTATACCCGTGAACAACGAAGACCTGGTTATCGAGGAGGTCACAGACTACGACACTAGAAATGCTAGCGAAGTGAAGAGTTTCGTCGTGAATGGCAATATCAATGAATTCTAAATAGACTATAAGCTATATTTTATTTTCCTTGTTAAATTTAATTATTTTAAAACAAATATTTTTATTAAAAATTTATTGCACCAATTATCTGTTGCTATGTTCAATGCAATTCCTTTAGTATATAATGTAAGATATCGGGAAGTGTGGGGCCCATTGGTTGAGAAACAATGAATGAGAGAACTTGTTACGGTAAGGTGTGATGAGAATCAGTTATGTCGTTATAAGTGCGTATTATTAATTTGGAATGAGATTTATTCAAAATATTTATTTAAAACATCAAAATTAATATATTTTTCATATACAATTTGATTATAGATATTATTTCCTTTTGTTTTAATGTAAGTTAATTTTTAAGCATTTTCGTGTTACGAGTCGGTGCAATTATGTGTAGTTGATGATCTTCAGTGTTAGCTAGTTGTTTTACGTATTTGTATAAGGCTTTGATATTTTAGTTCTTGTTCCTTCGAACCTAAACTTTACATTGTTTTACTTGAGAGAATCGTTGGAATGAGACTGTTAATTGGAATAAATCGTGAACGTCTACTATTGTTTTTTTAAAACCCACATTTAAATACTACGTAGCCCGCAAGCAACCGGAAGTAACTGCATCGAAAGTCTGTTAATGTTCACGTCATTTTTGAATAGTAAAAAATGTAAAATTACCTTTTTCATTTGAGCTATAATTTTCTGCTACTTTATTTTATAAAATTAATATTTAAATTAAATCATTAACTAATGAACCTAATTTAAGTAACTGTATACAGCAGTAACACACGCGACAGCTTTAATGCGCACGAGTCATAATTAGATAATTTTCGTTTTTGATATTTGCAGTATAAATCGAAATAAGAGAGCAACTCAATAAACGTGACAGAAGTGAAATTTGTATACATACTAGCTGAAGCCCGCGACTACGTCCGTGTGATTTTAAGATTTTTTTAAATTGATTTTTCGGAATAAAAAGTATCCTTTATTAGTCAGTTAACGAATTTCGTCAAGATCGGTTCAACGGTTGAGCCGTAAAAAGGTAAGAAACAGACAGAGGGACAGAGAGCTACTTTCATATTCATAATATTAGTATGGATTAGAAATTTTTTACGCGGTGTGCGGTGCTACAGTGCGGACGCGTTGCAAATTTATTCCAAACATATAATTAAACACCAATAACCGTATAAACCTATTTCAATCTTAATTCCATTAGTGTAGTTATAAAGTTGTGTGAGCTGCGCGTGTGTGATTACGACGGTTCGTACCAGAGAGACTGCAGACCATCAGGTAACCCGCTGGAAAGAGACGGACTGACTACTGACAGTCTAAACTCAGACACGGAACTATGAATGTAATACGCTCACCGACTGGAAGTGGCTTTAGTGCTATGCGTAGTGATTCGCAACCTAATTTGTCAATTACTGAGCCAATGACAGAATTTTCGGATGTACGCAATGTAACTACGCGTTATAAGCGAAAGCATACTGATGAAAACGAACACATCAAAGATGATATTAGTAAGCAAATTACACAAATGATGGATCTGATGAAATCTTTTGATACTAACCAAAAAGAATTCATGGCTAAAATCACCGGCGATATTACCTCCATTAAAGAACAAGTAAGTGACATTAAATTAACAATTAACAACATTACAACTGAACAAAACACAATTAAATCAGACATAGTTACATTACGAGATAAAGAAACAGCTTTACAGAGAACAGTTAAAGCCATTCAAACTGAGGTTGAGGAAATAAAACACACCACACAAGCAACTTTTTCAACGACACTGGCCAGTGTTGGCACACTTGAGGAATTAATAAAAGAAATCAGGTAGCGTGAATTGAGGAAAAAGAATATTTTTCTTACTCGAGTACCTGAATCGGCCTTATCAAATAGATATATAAGACACGAGGAAGACATCAATGAAGTCAAAAAAATAATAAATTTAATTGATAGTAACTGCCCATAAATATCACCCGACTAGGAAAATTTTATCCTAACAAGAACCGTCCCATTAAAGTATGCTTCCAATCAACTGATATAACCAAGAATATATTACGTAAAAAGCATCTTCTAAATATAGACAATATCAAGATTTTTTCGGATCAGACAAAACAACAGCAAAATTATTTAACTCAACTCAAAGAAGAATTAAAACGTTTAAATGAAAAAGGAAATATAAATTTAAGTATAAAATATATAAAAGGAATACCTACAACAACATCAAAAAACTAAATTCAAACAAGACTCCTGAAAACATTACCAACAATACTAACGACCAGCCTTCTGAAGATTGTACGTCTTATCAACTAGTTAACCAGTATACAAACATCGTAACAACCAAAAAGTCATTGCGGTTCCTATACGCTAATGTGCGCAGTATTATGAAACCTAAACGAATTGATGAATTAAACTGCACAGTTCAATCTTTTCGGGATCCACTTCACGTTATAGTTTTAACTGAAACTTGGATAAAAACTGATGATGAAGCAAAAAGAATTCAAATTCCTGGTTACAATTATTACTATAGTTACAGGTGTAATGTAGGGGGAGGTGGTGTTTCAATGTTTGCACTCAAATACATAAAACATTATGAAATTAAAGAACAGTGCCTTAACGATAACCATTACCTCTGGATTCGTTTAGAACATTTTTGCCTAGACATCGGTGCCATATACAGAAAACCAGAAACTACAAACATTAAAGCTTTTCTTGATACTTTCAATCAGCACTTGCAGAAATATAATAGATGTGTAATATTTGGCGATTTCAACATAAATTTATTAAAAAAAGACCGTACAGCTGAGGCATAGACAGAAATATTAGAAGAAAATGGTTACAAAATTCTAAATGCAATTGATGAGGCCTACTGCACCCGCGAAACAGCTACCACTAAAACTACAATAGATCACGTGTGCTCTAACTTAAAAGAAAACAAATTCCACATGGCTATAATTGACTCATCCATGTCAGACCATAAACACATATATTTTGAAATAAAAAGGAAACGTTCACAACCCCCTAAAAAAGTACAGTACGAAGCAATTGACTATAAAAGCTACTTACAGTTATCACAGAAACTGAAAGCGACAATGAAGGTAATCTATACGAACTATTAGAATAAAGACTTATAAACAGTATAAAGAGAAGCAAGATAATAAAAACTAAAATCCAAAATCGACCCAGACAAGACCGGATAAAAAAGGAACTCATAAACGAAATAAATAAAAGGAATATACTATGGAAAAAACATAAAGAACCCTAACGATGTAAAAGTTAAAGAAAATTTTATTGAAAAACGAAATCAAGTTTCGAAGTTAATACAAGATTCGAAGGCTCAATACTACTACAAAACCTTCAATGAGTGTAAAGACAAACCCCAAAAAATGTGGAAACTGATTAACCATCTCTCCAGTAATAAAATAAGAGACTCACCCCTAGTAAACTTCAAACAACAGCTGGACTCATCACGAGTGAACAAGAAATCAGTGACCACTTTAATGAATATTTTGCAAACATAGGTTCAACCCTAGCAAACAAAATTCCTAGCCATTTGCGCAGTAATCTAATCTATACTACTGTAATAAGAACAGGTGTGCCTAGTAACTATAATCACAAACTTACTCATCTTACACCAACCACCACAAACGAGATTCTTAAAATAATTCGTGGGCTGAATTGTAACACTAGCACGGGTCTCGATGGCATAAATACCAAATCCCTTAAATGTGTGGCTCCAATTATACTAGACGAACTTACCAACTGCATCAATTCATGTTTAAAGAAAGGCATCTTCCCCGATAGGCTTAAGACAGCCAAAGTAACACCTATATATAAATCCAGTAGTAAAACAAATCCTAGCAACTACCGACCCATCTCGGTTCTCCCAACTTTATCAAAAGTTTTTGAGAGGATAATATATGATAGTATTGAAGCATTCCTAACAAAACAGAATTTTTTATATGAAAAACAATATGGCTTCAGGCCTAAATCGAACACCCTATCTGCATCGATAGACCTTGTAACCAAAATCCAAACAAACATTGACAACAAACTAATAGTACTAGGGGTATTTATAGACTTAAAGAAAGCGTTTAATACAATAAGCCACGATATACTTCTAAAAAAACTACAAGATATAGGTATCGAAGGAATTGCGCTAAATATGTTAAGATCTTACTTATCAAATCGTTGCCATATTGTTAAAATAGGACAAACACAAAGTAGCCCCAAAACCATCTCCTTTGGAATTCCCACAAGGCTCAATTCTAGGGCCACTTATTCCTAATATATATTAATAATATTCATCTTCTTGGTCTAAAGGGAGACCTAACATTATACGCTGACGATACATCCTTATTTCACTTTGATCACTCAATAGACACAGTCATAGCAGATGCACAGTGTGATTTGGATCGTTTAAACAGGTGGTTTTTATGTAATCTTCTTACAATAAACACTTCGAAAACTAATTTTATTATATTTTCAGCCAAAAATAAAAGAATACCAGATTTCACACCTCTAACTATAAATAATCGAACGATAAACAAAGTAGACCAAGAAACATACTTGGGACTAATTCTAGACAGACAACTGACGTGGAAACCACATATACAAAAAATAAAAACCAGGCTTAACTCTTTAAGCGGGCTGTTACGAGGTATTGTTCGATGTATCCCGCGGCAAATACGCCTTACTGTATATAATTCTTTGGTAAAACAACATATAGATTACCTAATCGAAATTTGGGGGACAGCTGCACTAACTAATTTAGAATTAATACAAATAACCCAAAATAAATTTATAAAAAAATTGTTCCATTATAATTACGAGTACCTTACCCCAACACAAAAAATATACAAAGAAACTAAACTGATGAACATTACACAAACCTACAAATATTACACTTGCATATTAGTACGAAAAATATTAAACAACGACATACATACACACAAATAAATTTAAATAAAAAACAGCATAGAATTAAATTACGAAGTAATAATGATATTTATCTACAAAAATCTCGTACAAATTATGGTAAAAAGTATAATGTATGAGGGAGCCAAAATATATAATCAGTTACCAAAAGCCATAAAACAATTAAACAATATTCAAACTTTCTAGAAATACATTAAAGTACACATGCATAATTATATCAATACAAACTAAATAAATTCAATACTATATCATATTATAATACTATTAATAATATATTTCTATTTGACAAAGATCAATGTCACATCTAGGTATGCTTATTCTGTGTTACTTTGCGTTGAGCGATAACCACTGTCCTTCTGTTGAGTTAAATTTATATAAAAAAATATTTGAAACTACCTAATATTTCTATTTATAAATATTACTCTATTTAAAACTAAGTTGCGTGTTATGTTAAATCACTAAAATTTTGTATTATTGATATATGTATTCTAAACTACTTACTAACTACGATATTTACCACTGTTCACCGCCATCATTTATGTTTTTACTTTCATTATGTTTAATTTTCTCATGTAAGTGAATGTCAAATTCTTTTGAGAAATAAATTATCTTAGACCTGAAATTTGTTTAAAATATACACGAATTAACCAAAATATTACTTATTGTAGAATAACTGTACAGTATATAAACAATTATTAATGAATCCATAAATATTAATTAAGGATAACGAAACTTGCACTCAAATACGACCTTGAAAGTTTGCGCTTGCTAAAGAGGTTTCACTTCAAAAGAACCAGCACATTCGAAATCAAGCAAATAATATAATACTTGTGTCTCTGTGACTAAAACAATAACATAAATATTAACAATATAAAACGAGAGCACTTGGCACGTCCTTTACAACTTGAGCGAACTCTGATATTCGAAGTTTGTTCTATTAACCTTTTTAGAACTTCATCGCACGAGCCTCCCGGGTATGAGGCCGGCAAAGTTAATGTAAAACATACTGGCAGCTAAGATAATCGCGGCATAAGACAAAAAGTTTTTATTAAACAATATATTATCCTATTAATTTATTGAATCACCACAATAGCAAACACTCGCCAACTTACAGAACATAATAAAACAACGTCTTGCAATAATTAATGATACGCAGATTACACCTTATGAATGATTAAATACGAGTTGCAACTCAAGATTTTACCCGCGTAAAATAAGTATGAACACATTGACTGTATATTCACAGTTCGTACCTTCTCACAATTTCTTCTCGGTAATGTTTGGTTGTCAGCGTTTGGCTATTTAAGCCTATAGTATAAAATATTATCAAAACGCGGTAGCTCAGTGCCGGCACCTCGATTTCATATTACGCGAGGTACCCGAGTTCGATCCCGGGTGCTCGCAGCTGTAAAATTGTTCTGCTATTTTAAGTGCTGAATTACCAAGTGCTCAGCGGGGAAGGAAAATATACTGAGTGTCTGAGGAATATATAGAAATATTACGAGGACATGTGAAGTCCGCCAACCCGCATTGGAGCAGCGTGGCGGACTCTTCCTAACTCCAAAACCGTCTCAAAAAATGAGAAGCAGCGGAAAATTTATCTATTTGGGCGGGGTATCCAATGCAAAAAGAACATTACTTCAGTTCAAAGTAAACCATTTAAAGGCTTATTACACTATCCTAAAGCGCTTATTAGACTGTCCTGAATTGAGAAATCTACGAAAAAAGAAAGCAAATTTAGCTTCTGATCACACTAAATGCGGCGGCGAGAGACGTGTCGAGTGTGAGGTGCGAGAATGGCTAAGCTATAGCTCTGGCTGTTGGCTCAATTAAAATAAAAAGAAGAACATGGGTAAAATAATATTTATTGCTCCGCGAAAAACTAGCTAATTCGCACATTATTAGTTTTTTACAACCAGCAGATTTTTGAAATTATCTACGAATGGATTCAAAATCCTTTGATATATTATTAAATATCGTGACAGAGACATTATTAGTACAAAACAAAGATAAGACTTAACATTGCGATTTCTCCTCTCCTTTAATATCCAAACCTCGGCTATCGAAAATTATTCCTGAATGTTGGGCTATTTATGCAAGTCTGAGAAATTTGACGACCGCGTGGTGTAGTGGTTAGCGTACCTGACTTCTGCGCCTCTGGTCCTGGATTCGATAACCAGCCGAAGCCAACATTTGTGCAAAAGCACAAATTGTTGATTTTCGGTTCTGGCTGTGTTGTGCATGAAAATTGTCTGTAAAACGCACCCACGATACAGGAGAAGATCTTATCGTCGTACTACCTTCATAATACGATCGTCTTTTCTAAGAAAACGAACGAAGTTTGGAAAATCATATTTTTACTAACATTATATATTTCTGTCATACTTGATCCCAAGGTAGGGCATATTTAAAGTTCTGTAATATTAATTAGTATTTCTTTTTCCTTTGATATGGTACTCATTCGTACTTAATCCGGAGTTAAAATATAAAAAGGTGCATACGCAGCGCAGGCGCGCACCGACTGAAGCGATCAGTGACCTAATGTTATTTACACATTCCTAAATCGTTTCCTAATTATGATGCTTAATGATTTAGTACGTTAGCGACCTTACTGTCTGTCTCCTAATTAGGTAACTGTATAGGATGCTAAGTTGCTAATGCGATCACTCCTTCCTGAATTTAGTAACTGAATTATTTAGAAGACTAAATTCAGGGTAGTGTAATAAACCATTAAGATATTAGGAGAAATATTTGAATTGATAGGAACTTAAATAACAATGACCGAAAGGTAAATTAAAGCGGCGCGTTACACGTCCCCATATACATAGCCCTTATTTCAGATATAACGTAGGAACCCTAAATATTTCCTAAATAAAAAGTAATTAGATTATATAATTATCTCGTCGTGAAATTTCTGAGAAGCCATGTTTTTCCGGTCTAGCTTGGAAACCATCGCCGTGTTAAGGAGTGTTGTCATACAAAAGCTATCCCGTACGCCTAATCTCTCTTATCTGTACGATTGCTTTACATTACATCAAAATAATAGCCAATTTACATAATGCAAAAATAAGAAGACCCCTTTAGCAAGTAATTATCAGAATACCTTCGCACATTAATAAAAAAGTAAAACTTGAATACTTCAAATCTGACCACGGCCTCACGAAGCTATTTCCGCTGAATTAACTTCAATACAATTTTGTATGATTGAACAAAATATTCCTATAGATCTTTTATCTAATTGTCCGTTGAAGGGCAACCGCAATCAGTATTGAAACAAAGTTTGGTTTGACGGGAATCGTTAACAAAGAAAAAGTTAGTACCCAGAATTCACCTGATTTAATCAACTTCCGAATAAGTTTTATGGTATTTTTCTGTTCGAGGGTAACGATAAAAAGCATCTCGCCGACTGGTTAACGACTGTGAAACATGGACAATGGGCTTACCATTACGGCGAGAATATTAAATGCAACAAATTATTCGACAACTAACCACCGTCATTACATTCCATCACAAGTTGTTAGGGTTACTGAGATATCGTTACTACTATGTAGGAAAATAATACATGTTTAATAACATAATAATACATTTATTTGCACTTCATAAATTATTTATTTATTTAATCTTTTTTAAACTTAAAAGTAAAGGTACACTAAGCGGACTTAATAGTATATAGAATACATTATGAGGGTAGGAAATATCTTTATCACAAAAGATAGTTTCAAATAACACGAAAATCACCTACCTTATTTCCTTTCGTTACGCTTTACATACGTAGACATATTAATATAAAAACAAATAGAACATTAATTACTTTAATTCGCATTTGCACGAGCACGATAACTTTGATCACTGTCACGACAGTACCCTACAAAATCAATAACAAAGTCTACTGTTGAATTTACCCCAGATTGCCATGTGTGCGGGTCGTCGCTTCATCTTATGGCCACTTCAGCTTGCTAATTCTTAGGGCTATGTTACTCTAGTTCTGCTGCAGATATATACGACCGCGTGGCCTAGTGGTTACAGTACCTGACTACCAAGCCGCTGGTCCTAAAATCGAATCCCAGCCGGAGCCAAGATTTGTGCAAAAACAAAATGTGTTGGTTTTTGTGATTGTCCTAGTGTCTCTGACAGTGTCTGATAGTGACTCATCTACCCCCGATCTTATCGCATGATAGATAGTTATTTATTTATAACTTTACAGAACACTCACGAAAATATAAAAGTTTTTATGAACAAACACTTAAACAAAACACATTAACTTCTTCCGGCACAGTTTGTGCACAGATGTGTGTACTGCAATGGTACAAAAAGGCTGTATCTCAGTGCACGTATTGCTCACTCGGAGGCAAAGCACAGATTTTCAGCTACATTGTTACATCGGACACAGGTAGGTAGAGACGAGTGAGTGCCCATGTTTGCGAGTAAACTTTTGGCACTATAATATCTCCTACGCAGTTTATGAGTTCCGACAGTATTCGTTAATTGTCGCCATGGCAGAACATCGGCCATATCATCATATATACAGTGGCGTAACTATAACCTTGAGGCCCGTGGCAAATTCATCGAATGTTTTTTAATAAATCACTACGTAAAGTTGGTATTTGCAAACGTTATTTTAATTATTACGATAATTTTCTTGTATTTTAAAGAGCATTGGATTGAAATAATTTTTAGAGAAATGTTTAATTATTCAAGTGATAATAATAAATGCTAGGACTTCCCTGTCCGCTATCGTGACGGCCGCTGGACGGAGCCCCTGGTATTTTACCCTATTGTTACGCCAGTGTATAAACTAAATTCATTTAATCATACTTTTTCTGGTTGTATAAAATCTGAATAGAATCTGTTTGACCGGATTTCAATTGTAAAGTACCAAAAAATTAAACATGTTGCACAATTATGAACGGTAGCTTTGAAGGCTTTCACCTCTGTTTCACTATATGTCAAATACTGGAGTTACCTTTACAGTTAGATCTATACAGTTTTCATACGCACCAAGTGTCGCAAGGCTCTACTCATTAATATAATGCCAACAGTTGGAGAGAAAAAAAGTTAATATTTATGTAAACTTAAAGATTTTATTAATACGATAAAATTGAATCCACTCGTAATACCCAGTGATGAGATGTTTGATAATTATTGATGATGAGAAAATGAATCAAAGAATAAAACGAACATCTTATAATAAGCTTTATTTAATTATGAGTTAACAAATATTTTCGTATTTTTGAACAGTTGTGACCTTAACTGAATACAAGTCAAATTGCATACGCAAATATTTATACATGTTACAGAAAAAAAAATAAACACTGAGACTGTTTCTATAATAATAATGAAATATTTATTTATTATTTTTTTTATACTTAACAATAAGAATTCAATTCAGTTTCAAAAAGCATCATGTATTATAATACATATAGTTAATAACTAGAGCTCAAAAATCTTCCTCGTGCATCCACAAGCCGACCGACTGAACATGTCTTACTTAGTAAGCGAACTCTTTAAAATTATAATTTAAATTAACTAGGCAGTACAGAAGCGTGTACCGCGTCGCGCATCGAGTGCGCCATTCGCAATAAATAGTCAATGTATTTCATTTACAGTTGTAACTTTAGTCGAAGTGTGAAACGTAATAAGTTGGTGCTTTATTATGTTATTTAGCTAAAACGCGCCCTCGATCAATGAGAAGCCAATGCTCTCGAAATGGCTCTCATGGCTCGCATGTGCTCCCGCGGATTCCGCGAGACGCACATCTGTTTCTAGCAAAAACTCTCACACCACAGCTTTATTGATATATACGCAGAAATTGAACCTTCTTTTGGTTAGAGATCACATTAAACTTCGATTTCCTTCTATACCAATCTAATTTGATAATCTATCTAGCAAATACAAAGTAACAATTAGGTACAAGTATTGGGTGTTATCATGTTCAAGACTTACACGTCTATTATATTCGATTATACTGCAATGTTACAATAATTTAATGATCTATTTAACGAGGGGAATATTTAGTTTACAATAATTTATCAAAAAAAAAAAACTCATACGGAATTCTAATTAGAATTTACCGTTATATACTTATTGACGATACTCGAATTTTCTATATTTTTTTTCTCTAAAAATATGAAAACGACACAACAAGTAATTTTCTTCATCAAAACACTTTAAAACTTAGCCAAAAAGAGATCCTATACAGGGGATACATTTCTTGTGATGACTACATAACTGTGACTAATCGGAAATACCATATAAAATTCTAATAGGTTCAGCGCAACGCCCTAACTTCATTCATGGACCGCCTTTTCCATCCACAATCGAGTTAATTACACAACTACGTCACGACCCCGATGCGCCGAGTCGAGCCACAACTACGAAAGAAAATTACTTCCACGCAATTACGCTAACTTGATCCTTGCCGCTTCTGTCCAAGCAAAAATATACAAATGTGTTTTCCCTAAGCTGTACAATTTTATACACTAGCAAAATAACCACTGCGCTTCGGCAGCGAGTGCGTGTCGGTGACGACGTCACTCAGTCTATTCACAGTCCGATTCCAAATCCTTAAAATTATCCCAACTCAGTCGAAACCCTCCGCTGCGATGGCTGCAGCCGTGACCTTCACACTACAATCCGGATTTCAAAATTCTTTCGAAGGTGTAGATAAATCGTTTGTATAACGCATTGAGAACGTTCGTCTCACGACTGCTGAAGATATTATTCTAAAAACGACACCGAACACACTCGATAATATAAAAAAATAAAAAATAAATTGTCGTAAGGCTAGTTTTTAAAGAAAGTAGAGTTACAACAATACAAATTGACAAGAGTCGAGGGGCCAAGTGTCTGTACAACAAGATGTTATGTTCCAATCAGTCTTGTAGCATTACAGTTCACGCAGGACTTAATGGGATTAATCGATTGAAACAAATTACTCTTCATTTTTATTATTGTAATGAATTTTTACATTTATTATTGCACGGTTAATACACCATTAATGTCGCCAATATAATCAATCTTAGACCGACATTATCGTTACAATAGCACGTAAGACAGTATTGGAAAAACATCTAGTTACTTCCATACATTCGTTCAATTTATTGCATAAAATTATTGATTCAGTTTATCTCAGCCACTTAAACCTACAATAACATAGAGATAAATAAAGATAGGAGTGTCTGGCGTCACTATAGGAACGGAGCCAATGTTATTATAATGTAGATACTTTATCTCGCGCACAAATCCGAGCTTAAAACAATGACTAAATGAAGGTATTACTACAATTTAAATCGATGTGTTGAGCGCTCCTGGAGCAATGTTCAGAATCTCCACTAATTTCTCTTTAGTACAATGCCAAGACATACAACTATAATATCTGCATAAATATAAGGAAGCATTACAAGATTTACTGTTTGACATAACCTATAACTTCTTGTCTCTCTCTGTCTCTCTCTGTCTCATCTGTACAATAGCGTAGTTTTTTTTAAATTAAAATAACAAATCGATAGATTCCAAATCACTCAGCGCTCAACACACCGTCGACGAAACGAAGACAGTCACAACACTCATAAACTTAGCATAGCCCTAAATCTTCTATGTTATGGTAATTCATTACTTATGTAACAAAAATATAATTACACTGCTTTCGTGGAAATTAAAATTATAGAACTCACAGGACTTACAAAAATAAATGTATAACTGTGTCACTACTGAATGAGACAATGTGTTATAACTACTCGGTAAGTATTATCTTTTTTAAACTATAGCATTTGCGATATTAATCAATTGATACTAATGCACTAATCTGTGGAAGTGTTCGAGCGCTACGGGCTGGAATGGACCCTTGACGCGAGGGACGTGCCGCTGTTGAGGAGGTGAAATCCTCGTCCCAAAAAAAATATATATAAATAAATCTTGCTACAGGTTACGACAACGAAACATAACATTCTACGGACGGGAACAAAAATATGAAAATCCTCGCCGCCCGCACCCCGCCTTCATGCGAAAATAATCTTTAGTGTTCAATGAAACTTCTTTCACACAATACGAACTAAAAAGCAAAGTGTCACGTGAACGACAACAAACATGAAATACCGCGCTAAATACTTCACATTCATATGCTGACCGTACTATAGTTTTGTCAGTGTGAGTGCTATTTTTTGGATGCAATTGCAATATCATGAAATGTTAAGACTACATATTAAGCGTACCGAAAGATTAAGTGTGTGTAAACAGAGAGATATACGAATTATTGCGGTTTAAAAATCATAACCACATGATCAATTTTAACTAAGAAATCTGCAATTTTTCATTGTGAAGGATTTGTCTTTTATGTATTTCATAGTGATTTCTATACTAGATTTACGGCTAATTTTTCATAGAAGTAACGGTGAAATTATTTTGAATTTTTAGTTTTATCATAAATAGCGATTTTGTTGTACTAATTTATTTATTACTAATTCACAAACAAATAAAAAATCACAGTGAGCGCGAAGAAGCAGATGAAATAATAATAATTATTCACAGCTACTAATGATTTGTTCCATCTTTAATAACAGGTCACTCGTATTTTCTATGGGTTTAAGGCATGTGTTGTCTTCACATCTGAACGAAGCGTACTTATTTTTTCTGGTTCTATTTTATAAGATTTTTACAATTTAAAATACTCTTTAAAGATTCTTTTCAACAAAAATGGTCGCGTACAAGTTTACATCGACAAATAACATTTACGAACTTACGAGTCAAAGAACATTGCGGCAATACGTATATAATTCACAGGTACAAGGCAAATATTGAAGCACCAAGTCGACTGTTTCATAATTTCAATTTCAAATATTATTTTTATGAAATGGTTCAGAAGTGATACAGAAGTCAACTGCAGATCATGTTTGATAGACATTATTTGGAAAGTGCATGGATGTAGCGCATGATGTGCAATTAACAGTCTGAAGCCTAATTTTTTTCTAAAACCAAACATTTTCTACCTCCAAAATTTTGTAAACAAATGATCATATAGTAGTAATACATAAATGGATATACAGCGTTTTTACAAACAAAAATTATTTCGCTAGCAATAGGTACTCGTATTTTACAAATTGTAACTTCTTTGTAAATTTTGTTGACACTGAAAAAAAATCTGTATATGTATTTCGATAAGAGTCGTTATTCTGATAAATTATATTCATTCGAAATATTGCTGTGGCAAAATAAACTTGAGGCATATATTGAAAAAATTAAAATTAAGAACTGTTAGGAAATAATTGTCTCGCTTAAAATAAATATCGTTTTAATGATACAAATTCCATTTGATTCAAACTGTAAAACAATTTTTAATAATATAAAAAATAAATCTATACAATCAATCTTGTATAATTTGAAACTGTTACAGTATATTAATAATTGCTGTGAAAAATAAGTTTCGTGCCTCTTGACAAATTCTGATCGAATTTATCTTTGTTCTTCAGCCATTAGACACCGTACTTCAGATAGTACATAACAATATCACTTATATGCTATAGTAGACAGGAATAGTGCTTTATCATCACACATTATACCACTGTGGAGTATTTTCCTTGGTTATCAATTTTGAAGGATTGTGTATTTAGTTAAAGCCATGAATAAACTAGAATTGCAGACACGTGTCGAGGCAAAATGTCGACTAGATTTCTCACATATTCTGTCTGTCATTAGGCGCTGACAAAAGTTGCGAGATTCCACTAATACTTTATGTGTAATTAAAAGTCGTCTCTACATAAATTGCAAACAAATGTCTGCAACGCTCAGTGTAAACGCGGATTAAGAATTGATCATATTTCAATAAAAACATCACACTATCCCTATTGAATTGGATAATTGTTCGCCGAGTTCATAGTCGTAACTATGACATATTATGATATGTGTGACTTCGACTTTCGATACAAAGTGTCTAATTAAGAACTGTCAAAATTTTGCTCAGTTGACAGTTTAAAAAGAATGCAAACAAATTGCGACCTGAGTCCGGTAGCTAAACAGTACGTGGTATTGCTCTGTATACTGCCGTCCAAAAGTGATCCGTGTCTTCGGATATACCGTCACATTAGTTTTTTTACTGCACTAAAATATAGACCTAAAATAGTGTCGGGAGAACAGAACAGGACGCCATGTACGAAATACATAAATAATTTTCGCCCCGAATTATATTGGAAACAATAAAAGCTGCCATATCAAACGGTAATGGTGGCGCGGTATTTATTTACTTTAGCAATGAGACCTGCATCTTTAATCGCAGATTACTTAAGCTAAATGACTTTAAGGCCCGCCGCACATATACGGTTTTCGTATTTGGTTTCCGAATACGGAATTCAGATTTGGATTTCCTTAAACCTAGCACAGACGTTATTTATTTTTCATTCGGAATTCTTACTGCCAGGACGTACAGTGACGCATTTGCGAACGCACTGCGAGATGGATGACGACGAATTAATTGTTATTGCGTATTTTTCTATAACAATAATTAATCTTTCCGCCTCTCACATTTCGGCGCCAAAAATACACAATAATAATAAGTACGATCACACATCCAATAGGAACGGCAGCTTGGGCGTTCTGAGTGGAAATTTCTGAACGGTAGCTGCTTTCGGTTTTGTACGGGATGGATTCCGAAACGAACGTCAGAAGTTATTTCCGTTAGTTCCGAACGGAAAATATAAGAACGTATGCGCCATAATTAAAAAAAAAGAACACTGTATGAAATGCGTGCACGGAAGCCTAATCAAAAAAACCTGACGTGTGCCCTGTATAAAACTATTATATAATAAATACAAACGTAAAATGAGTATTAATTCGGAATTCACACGCAAAGATGTATGCACGTGTGATCGAGAAACAAAGTAACGTACATACATAAGCACGGCGGCGTCTTTCGGATGGCAGTATCCTGGTTTAGAGCGAGCTGAGGGTGGGTTTGCGTGTGGTGCGGAGGCGTGGCGCGCGGGGAGGGCGTGGCGCGCGGGGAGGGCGGGGCGGTGCGGGGCGGCGAGTGCGTGCGTCGGCGAGTGCGGGCGGGGCGGGGCGCGCGCGGGGTGCGGGCGGGGCGGGTCACGTGGCACACACGCGTCACTTGCCCGCGCGCGCCGCGCACTTCTTCTTTTTACGCTTGAAGAAACAGCAGCACCTGGAATAGACGGATTGCCTACATGACGATTTACATAGTCTGTCTGTGTTTAAGCTCATACAGGTTGGTTGTAATCGATCCATCTTCGTGCATGGGGAATTACAAAATATCCTGATATAGTTCAAAGTAATTCAACTTGAATTGAGACAGCCGTCCATCGCTTACGGCTTTATTAAATACATGCAATCACGCCTTTTTCCCATGTAAGAGGTAGGTAGAGGCCACGCATGTAGGCCACTTTTCGCTCCCATGAGAAACGAGACGTAACCGGTGGCGAACGTTGCCGTCATTTTGGTAGTTGAAAAAAGTCTTGCTACCCATCGGGTTCTCACGAGCAGTACAGTGGCAGCATTGCATATTATGGTGTTATTCTGCACCAATAAAGGTTTGTCCATACATTGCCTTAGTCGCCTCTTACGACACCTCGGTAGGAAATAGTTAGGTGCTATTCTACTCTGCCTAGGTGTCCACCTATCTTTTTATTACACTGCATTATTCCTCGCTGTGAGCTGACTTTGGAGTTGTGTATTGCCTAATAGTAGTAATGTAATGGCTAGGGGCATCTGATGGCAGTTCCCGGTGGCGTTATATCAAACACCAGGCAATACACACTGATTTGTTTTTTCTTCATTTTTAAATAGATTATTTATTTTGTTAACAATAAAAAACAGAACAGAATAAAATATAGCAGAAGGATCAACACATTTTTTACATTATGTAGAAATGAAATCTACCATATCGTCTATATTTTATAAGCACCGCGTGGCCTAGTGATTAGCGTTACTTCTAATCTCTAGACATCTTCGAAGAAAGAAAGGAAGAAAGAAATAAAAATAATAAGATATATTTCATTAAAACTATCACTATAAGTACATAAAAAACTGTTTCCATAATGTTATGTAAGTCAGGGAACTGTTAAGTGATGTGATTGATAACCAAATTCTTGTGAGATCGTAATAGAGGCGGTTGTAAAATTAGTTAAATGTTTTTTGCACAAGTTATTTTATTAGATTTAGTAAATAATAATTGTGACGGAATATTTGCAATAGACAGTTTTCATTGAAAATAGATGTCTAAAGATCAATGAGTGATATCACTAACAAAAATGAAGAGGTTACGTTTTAGTTTCTCTGTAGGAGTTTTAACAAAAATCTTAAAGTAAAATCTGCGTAAAATTTCGTTTAAAGCGTCATCTCCTTATGTAACATATAATGTAAGCGTATGATAAAAAGCACTTAAAAAAATAATAAAAAAAAATAAAAAAACGTCCATACAGTTGAAACACTGACTTGGTGTCGTCGACCACGTCCACTTCGTGGTGCGGCTGCGTGATGGGAGTGTTGCTGTGGCCCGCCGTCGGGTCGTCAGCACCCAACTCCCCGTTTGTGGAGCTCACCACCTGTTTAAAATACGAAGTCCTTTAACGGACTCAAGGACAGAAACTATCGAATTCCAAATTTTTTATTTCATCATATTTTCCTGCAAAATGTCGCTACACGTTAAAGTAGCTATATTAAAATGATAAAGACCAAATGGATTAAATTTATGATTTGAAGGCTCATACTTCTTAAATATTTTATCTTAGTTGCGCAATATTATTCAACATCAAATAGCAAAATATTATCACACAAATGTGTATATAAATTTCAAATATGTATAATTTAAATTTCATTATTATTAAAATCAGTTATTATTTTTTATTGTCAATGATTTGGGTTATGTACCTATTGAATTTTCAGCGAGAGTCAGATCGTGGTTAAGCACATAAAAGCACTAGTTATATTTTTGATCACAATTGATTAAAAATAATTGAATAACAGTAAAAACTTTTTTCAATACTCAATATTTTAATTATTGAAAAAAATCGGCACTTATATTATAAATCGAGGAGAATAAAATACTTTTTAGTCTGAGAAATATTGATCGTGCTTTTGGGTACGGTCGCTAAACATTGAGTTTCACTATTTTGTCATTTACATTTGTTTTTTACCCATTACCAAAATTATATTTTTATTATTTAAAACGTTTTTAATAGTTATAATGAAATTTTATAAAAAACTAATAATTTTTAATAAATTTTGGTACGTTGTGAATATTTCGATAACGTAGTTTTAAGTAAGAAATGATACATCTAATACTTTGAGTATTTTTTTTTGTTTTTCGTTCGATTAAAAAAAATAAAACTATTTATAGCAATTATATATTTGAAATCGTGAAATTATTGTATTTTGTCTATTTTGTTACGGTCAATATGCAAAGTTCGTCACCTTACTTTCTAGTTAAGCGTCACACGACATCCTACATGAAAATACTATGCTTAGTACACTTAGCGACATAACTACACATCTGTTTTAAGGTAATCAGATGTACGGATTCTTATAGCCACACACCACAATACGAATGCAAGATCACTAAAAAGACGAAAGCGTCTCAGACCAAAAAACCAACAAAGTTCCAAATGCAGCCTGATCTGAACCTAGCCGAGATGCATTTGGAAGAAGTTATGGAGGTTTTCGCTTTGGGCAATTTTGATCACCTACAAATTTAATGAGGCTTTTTCATTGATAGTTATAGTGAATGAACCACATAGGTTCTTTCAAAATAAAAGATTTAATAGAATCAGGTGTTACTTTGCGGAAATCCATTATAATGAAAGAGAAAAAGTTAATTTGCTAAGATACGCATGCAAAATATAAAATTGTATCCCATCTTATCCCGTGGGATGCATGCAGATCTCAGGAAATTAAATTTCTTTCCTTCATAAAATTAAAAGAATCATAAAGCCTATTTAATAAAATAGTCCAAAACTAACAATAGACATTTCTATGTAATTATTTTATCATCATCATTAGTCTTTAAGCCGCCTACTGCTGATTAAGTCCCTCTAAGTTTTTTTCCAAGAGGTTTTGTCGCACTACCAAGCGCCTTAACCCATGTGATGGTGACGTACAAAATCTGCCACCCCATCTCATGCGAGTCGACTCAGGGATATGCCAGGAAAATCTCATGGTTTCCAACGTACATACATACAGTCACGCATTTTACCATATAAGGGGTAGGCAGAGTCCAAATCCGTTGCTCACTTTATGCCCCCGCAGAAAACGAGACGTTACGGGTGGCTAACTACGTCGCCGCCTTTTTTTGGCTTTCAACAGGTGGTAGAATAACCGTCTGCATAAATGTCTTTGATTGAAATTTTGTACGAATCTTCTAGTATTGTTGATCACAATACAAATCCGCCTGCCAAGCGTGGTGACTATGAAAAATCCACACCTTCGCAAGGAAATACCATTGTCCAGCAATGACATATTTAAATATTACAAGGTAATATTCAAATCGGTGGAGAGCAGGGCTACAGTCAAATGCATCATAAATCAGAAGGTACAGCCTTATGTATGTATATCCAGACCCGTCGAATGATTTGAGTTCTTCACGAGTCCTTACCACGACGGAAAATCGTTGTAACTGGTTAACAGGTTTATCATAACCATAGCTCTATCAGAACAGAATATTTTATATACAGTACAATTAAAGCGTGGGGTGATCATAAGTAAGAGGTAGAATGAATTAAGGTGGTCGCGCGCAGGTTTTACGAGAATCCGTAGTAAATTCATTCGAGAATGCGTAGTAAGTTCATTCGAGTAGCTCCCCTCCCTTCCTCACCCCTTTGCACACTTAGTTCTTGTTACTGCGCACGTATTCGCGCAAACTTAACAATCGCTCATTTATGATCATTCTATTATGAATACATATTCGACGACGAAGCCCTATTGTGAAATAGCGTGGTGATTGCACAGATCATATAAATGCAACTGTTCAAACGTAAAAAAGCGTGGAAAAGCGACAGATGATATTAAAGCCCCAAGTAACACTGCGTATGTAAAAGGCAATCGATGCAGACAGGATTTCTAGATTATAAAGTATATACGTAACACGGATAAAGAATAACTGTCCATTTACTACAATATAATGTTCTGTACGAACAAGATTATTTTTTATGTAATTAGGTTCAATTTAAACGAAGCATTGTGAATTGACACAAGAATGTTGAATTACAAACATAAACATTACGTTTACGAATATGCTGTTTTTTTTTAAATTAGAAAAGTGATGAAACGTACAAAACGTTCACCTGATGGTAGGTGTAATGTCCGCCTATAACAAATGCTGTGTCAACCAGAAAACTTCTGTGTGACACCACACTGTGCCCATTACCCTGAGACATAAGTTCTTAAGTCACATATGCCCAATGATTACGCTAGCTCACAGTGCCCTTCAAACCGGAACAGTAATTCTTGCACAGTACTGCTTCACGGCCGAATAACTGGCCCAGGGGTGGTACCTACCTAGACGGATTCCTACATAAGAATCCTACCACCAATGATGCCGCTCGCGTTTACCTATTATAAACCGATGGCAGGGGGCTACATTTAAGGTACGACCTACGATCGCCAATTATCCTAACGACGATGAAGAGATGAAACACTGTGCAACAAAGGCTAATGATGATTTTATATGATTAAAACGAAAAACCATGATTTCGTTACAGAGTGACATTTGTTAGGGACTTGGTTAGCGCAGTCAATGCGACTGGTTTCTGCGCTATGGGTCGCGGTTTCGATTCTCAACGGAAATTTTCATTATGTACAGATAGGTGTTTCGAGTTTGTATTTAAGTATGTGCAATTTTCGTCTCTAAAAATAGGTCCATGATACAAGAGTGTACTGGTGAGGGGCATCGATTGGTATTAAGAAAAACAATGAGACGCGTCAGACAAGAAAGCCTACAGCGTTAATAACAGACATCGATTGGTAATATTCAGCGAAACGCAGCGGTGCAAAGCGAAAACGTATTGCAGAGCGCAATTGTAAGGAAAGCGTCATGCAGCGTCACAACAAGGATTGTCGCAAAATGTTCACAACTGACCGTGGACACAGATCCGGGAAATTTCATATACCGAAAATGCTTATTCTTCAATAGCTAAAAAATAAATACACCAAATATACATTCACGTGTAAACAAAATTTCATAGGATCGATAACAAAAAAAAAACAAAATCATATCGGTAGTGTCGGAGGAAACATGCAGACAGACAAATTACTTTCTAAACATCTTCGACGGAACTGATATTTCACTTCTTAATTTGTTTAACTGTTCGTTAGTCTATCCACAGAGACGAGCTAGCACTGACAAAATGTATAATATATAAAATAAATATATAAAAGTATTTTTTTATTATATAATTACAAGTCACTGACGTCATGCAGTCGTGACAGAGTATTTTTTGTATTCATCACCTGATGGTAAGTGAAACGTCTGCCCAAAACAAATGCTGTGTCTACCAGATTCAATTCTTAAGTCTCACTTGCACAGTGATTACACTAGCTCTCAGTGCCCTTCAGACCGAAACAGCAATGTTTGCACACTACTGCATCACGGCGGAATAACTGGCCCTGAGGTAATACCTACCTAGACGGATTCGTGCATAGGAATCCTACCAGTAGAAGTAACGAGATGTAATGATTATTATTATGAAAAAAAAAATTGTTAGACTGACTAATTATATTTGTAGTGCCATACTTTTGTCCTTGTCTTTTATATGCAATGTGTGTCAAAAAGGCGCTTTGCTAGGTCGTCTCGACGGATAGAGAAAAGATTTTCAACAAGCTTATTTAATTAAAATGCGATATCGGGTACAGTCAAAATGTAGAATACTGTTCGGAGCAGATAGTTGTACAGAGGAGTCCATACCTGGACCGATCCGTGCCGATCGGCGGGAGTCAGATGACCCGCTGTCAATGGCGTGGCCTTCCCGCTGTGCGGCCAGTTCCCGCCCGTGTTAGTCGTCCCACCGGTTCCAGTGTCTTTTACTGCTCCCTACAACGAAATAGATAAAACTTTGCAATGTTGCTTCAGACATGCACAAAAAATATTACACGAAAAACTGTAGCATAGTTACACTGCCGGTAAAATGGAGAATATATAATTCGGTCTTTATATTTCGATAAAACTAGTGTACAAAAATACTCAGCAAAAAAGATACAAGAGAAACATGTTTGAAATTAGTAGTACAATGGGGGAACTTATCACTAAAAAAGATCTCTGCAAGGCAAATTTTAATTGGACAGAATCTTTGAAAACATCATCATCATTTCAGCCCATCTTAGTCCACTGTTGAACATAGGCCTCCCCCAAAGATTGCCACAAAACACGGTCCCGAGGCACCTACATCCATTGACATCCCACAAAACCGAGCAGGTTGTCTCTCCATCTAGTGAGGGGGTCGCCCTACCCTGCGTTTGCCGGTACGAGGTTGCCACTCCAGAACCTATCTTCCCCAACGGATAACGGTCCTACGAGCTATGTGGTCAGCTTGTTAAACCTTAGAGTTATGTCGGTTACTGTAGTTCTTCTGCGGGTATCATCGTTACGGATATTATCTGGCAGAGAAACTACAAGCAATCTTTCCATAGCTGGCTAAGCAACTCTTGAGTTTTCTCAAGCGGCCCGCAGTGAAGGACCACGTCTCAGTTCCGTAGGTTAGGACAATTATCGCAATCCATAAAAAATACCGATCTGATGAAATCCAAAATAAATATATTATATTAATTTCATCGATTACTGAATATGGACTTAGGGAGAGTCTATGGTCAGAAGTGGACTGCTCACTGGTTAATGATGTTAATGAATTGGTTAATGATTATGTTAAAGACACGACAAGACGTCCTACAACATAATTCTCCTGATATTTTTTTTCATAAAAACTCAAATAATATATAATAATAACACAAAACCAAATGACTCGCAGCAACAGAGCACAGTCGTGTTATCAAGTCAGTCACACGATGAAAACAAATATTTATGATATTTCCTTCAAAACGAACTACGGTGTAGAGATGTAACAACACACGACAGTGACATTTATAACAATTTTCTAGTCTACTGTACAACGCGAGTATACACCACACACCCAAGTAGCAAGTGAAGTGACCATCGTACTCGTTCCTAAAGTCCACAAGTCGCGAGCATAAATTACATGGGGGTGAAATATAAACTAGCAATGAATAAAGTCAGGATACTATACTCCATTCTGAGTACAGTACGGTAAGTAATACTAAAGCAAGTTATTAATGATTGCTTCTTTTTTAGTTTATATATTGCATTTTGCTCTCAACTTAAAAATAATTATGTAATGCTTAAACTAATAACTCCGCTACAATCAGAATGAGTTTGATGTATTTTTTTTAAAAAAAATTGCCCTTCACTGCACAACCGGACACAACCTATAATATGTATTTTTTTACAAATGTTGTTCCGATCGCGGTGCAGTAATAAGGTAGTCTGACCACTTATCACAAAACAATTATCATAAGTAAACAGCCGAGTGAATTAGCTGGTGGTGGGTGCCGCAGGTTCATTCGAGAATGCGTAGTAAGTTCATTCGAGAATGCGTAGTAAGTTCATTCGAGTAGCGCTAACGTAATATTTGTTACTGCGTTTGTTACCGCGCGAACTTCACGACCACTCATTTATGATAATTAAATTGTACATAGACACCAAGGACCGGAACAAGCATCTGTAGGCCATACAAATATTTGTTTCTTGCGAGAATCGAACTGCAGATGCCAATTGCTTGGCCGCAGTGCAAACCGAGCCGATTTTTAAACTTACGAGCTTGTTACAATAATGAAAAAATGAACAAGTTATACACGCGTAATTAACGTTCCGTATTTCTGAATTGTTTACAAATTTGATTGGATTTATCAAGGTCTCTTGGAAGAAAGCGACGAGATGAGCTCATCGTTCACTTGATTATAAGTGCAACGTCTGCTCACGAATACTGTGTCTACACACAGATCTTTCCTGTGCGGCACCACACTGCGCTCGTCACAATGAGACATAGGTTCTTAAGTCTTATATGCCCAGTAATTACACAAGCTAACTGTGCCCTTCAGTACGAAACGCAGTAACACAGTTTGGACACAGCTGGCGGTAGGATTCCTATGCAGGAATCCGTCTAGGTAGGTACCACCCCAGGGCCAGTTATTCTGCCGTGAAGCAGTAGTGTGCAAACATCACTTTGTTTCGGTTTGAAGGGCACGGTGAGCTAGCGTAATCACTGGGCATATGAGACTTAAGAACTGATGTCTCAGGTTGACGGGCGCAGTGTAGTGACACACAGAAATGTTCTAGGTGACATAACATTTGTTATGAGTAGACGTTGCACTTTACATCAGGTGAACGTTTTGCTCGTTTCGTCACTCTATCCAATTAAAAAAAAACACCTTGATGGCAGAATAACTGGCACTGCGGTAGTTCCTACCTGTCTACACTATCATGGTATAATAATATACTTTTTAATGAATTAATGCAAATTGAAATACGTTAATGTATACCAAAGGAAATTTACAAAAGTAATGAAACTTCGTGTAAGTGGCGAATGTCAGTTTAATGGAAGCACGAAATGTAACGGGCTTTCTATTCTATAAATGTGACCAAACCTCTCCGTATATCAGGGCCGCCTCATCGTCCTCAACCAAACCAATTATATAATCACACAATTCATCCTGCAGCGACAAAAAATGTGAGACCATTTGTTTATATTTCAATTATAGACATAAAACTCTATACTTTATATGTTCATCCCTTATTTTCTAGATGTAAGTATAACTTAGGAAGGAGCGCGCCGGCAGTTCTCCTTTTCCTGTATCAGCCACTGTGGAACCTTTCCAACATGGCAGAATTTAGCGTTACTGTCATGTTTCCGATGGCTTTAGACGCAGTTACCCGTCGCCAGTATTTTAAGCAAGCGACTCACCTGATTGAAAGTGGTCCCCGCCGCCCATGAACATTCGCAACACCAGAGGAATTCCAGACGCGGTAACTTTAGGCCATATAATATTTTCTACGCATTTCCCCTAGTCGACTTTAACGATATCCACGGTATAAGCCGTAGTAGCTCAGGGGCTAGGCGTTCGCTTTAAATTTCATAGTGCGCGAGTGACCTGGGTTCGATTCCCGGTGCCGGCACCACTACAATTGTTTGAAGCCAACTTTCCTTTTTTTACGGTATTAGTGATCTTTTTTAATAATGTCAACATACAATGTACCATTTCAAGAACCAAAAAAAAACATATCATTAGTCAAATAAACATTTACATATTAATCATTATTATATAATTAGTAACAGACTCTAAATAGACAACATATGCACAAAGCCGTATCCTCAATAAAGATAAAATTGTCGTGATAACTACGCTTGATCCGACGGATTGAAGTACCAGACATAATGTACCTTAAATGCGTTACCGGTCTTTGCATTTTAGTATTCCACCTCATCACCTATTTAAATCTAACACATTTTCTTCCCTTTGTCGACACTTACGACTCGATTGAGACGGGGAGCTAGATTTTCTTACGCAACCGCATCACGGCACCATCAAAAATTTTTCTGAAACACTGCTCAGTGTCGAAGAAAAACATCGTGAGGAAACCTGCATGTCGGAGAAATAAAAAATATTTCGAAGACCCGGCTCCAAAACCCTCTTAGCAATGAGGTGATTTTTGTTACCGCTTCAGTTACACACACACATATCTTTAACTATTCTAAATAAATATTGTTATTGAATATACCGCTCACGAATAAAGACGGACTGATTTCTCTATTGCGTCTAGCTCATTCATCACAGTTCCTAAATGATAATCAAAGTTAACGTTGTAAATATTAAATATCCTAAATAAAACTTTTGAATAATCTAGTCAACATACAGAAACGAACCATTAATCATAATTAACAGAAGCTGATAAAACTACCTTACTCTAAAATCTACCACCACGCAAAATAATTAGTGGTCACCTAAGAGATTATTTTGCGTTTTTTTTCAAATAATTAACGTAAAAAAGGTTGACAAAAAATCGTAGTCTACTTGGTGGTATATGATGAACACAGCGATATTCCTCGATAAAGAACGTCATCACCCTTGAGTAATGAAATGAAATGTGACGTTGCAAGTTATTATGTGTCCGGATAAAATCCTTTATAACATACGAAATTCATTTTTTAACACTCATTTTAGACATGTTTTCATTTTCCCTCTGTCGACTTTTACGACGCCCTCGGGATGAGATGAGGTGGTAGATTTTCTTAGGGTCTTTTTAATACAATAATTCATATTAATGAAGTTAGTGAAGAGCATTTAGTGGGTATTGTATTTAGTGTTACAAAAAAACGGCTACTGACCTTGTGGAAAGGTTGGTGTCGGTCGCGGTTAGGCGAGACGACAATCTCGTGGCCAGTCTGTATCGAACCCACCGGTGTAGACTGTAAACACACGAAAATATTTAGTCAACACAACACTCACTTTAAACGTGTCATTGTCTGCTTGAGACAAGTAAAATTGATCCTTATTAACATAATTCTAGTATATAAATACCCTTTACAGATTATTAATACTAAATGAAAACGAGATTATAGTACGTGCGCGACCGTCTTGCGGGCGAAAGCCGTGTTTTGTTATTGGATAAAATTACGAAATGAGCAAAACGTTGACCTGATGGCAAGTGCTAACAAATGCTGAATCACCCAGAACATTTCTATGTGACACCACACTGCGCCCGTCACCCTGAGAATTCAGTTCTTAAGTATCATATGCCCAATGATTACACTAGCTCTCAGTGCCCTCCAAACCGAAACACAGTAATGCTTGCACACTGCTGCTTCACGGTAGAAAAACTGGCCCTGGGATGCTACCTTCCTAGATGGATTCCTGCAAAGGAAGACACCAGCCCACCAGTAAAATGTTGGGGGACAGGCGCTTTCCCTCCCCACTACACCACCCGCCCCCTCTTACATCTAGGGTTCCTCGTCCCCGCCACCGTCTTTCGCCCTGCGGGACGGTCGCACACGAACTTGTCTACCTATAGTGATGAAATGGTATTATTGTAAGACAAAACTATTTTAGTTAATGTAGTTATTGTCTATTTTACGACTAACAACACTCAAGGTCACTCTTAGTGGTGACAAATCATTAATGATAAATATTATCGTTAACATAACACAGTCACGCCTCTTTCCTATTGGGGTAGGCAGATACCAGAAATTTCCACTTGCTACGATCCTGACACACCTCTTTCCCTTCTACTTTTATTAGTGTTTTCATACAAGCACGTCGGCTGCTGGTACTTTTGACGTAGCCTTTTCTTTAAAACGACTTCGATCTGATCGTGATACACCTACGTCGACCCTTATCTCACTTTGTCCATCATAGTCAAACCAACCATACTTCTCAAACTGTAATATTATCGATAGACAAAATAAATTTTATTATTTTCATGATAAAGTCCCATTATTGGGCAAAGGCTTGTTCTCGTTTAAAGAGCATATGCCTAGTATTAAAATATTTATGAATAAAAGACATGAATATACTAATTTATGAAAAAATACATGAATATACAAATGTAAAAAAATGCTTAGTTAAAATTATACATTGATATACTTTGAAAATTTGTTTTTTTTTTTTAATATTGTTTTTAATCTTTGATAAATCAATACTGTCACCACTAACCTTGTCCGACTTATTTCTAACAACATTGGACGGCGGTGCGTTGCGTAAAATTCTCATCACATGCATATTGGCAGGCTGACGTCGGACAAAAGCGGTAAGCATGCGGCATGCAACACCCAATACAAGTTAACACAAATAAAGAAGCATAAAATATTACGTTACAACTTCATACTAAATCCGTTTATTCCGTAAACAATCAGAATGGGTTCAAATACCTTGAATACGTTAATAAAATCATCGCGGGATAAGTAAATACACATTGGCGAATCTACCTTTAAATTATTATTTAAATTTTCTATATTTCTACTTCATGTTTTTCCTCAATTAATATTGGAAAAAATTATACCACAACAAATCCACAGATAGACCCAGAGACCATATTGTTTATTTTTTATTTTTGACAATTTTAATAGTGAAGTACCTTACCATACTTATTTGATTATCGATATGTTATAACAAATAAGGTCAGGATCCATTCTGAGAGTGAACGGGTTATATTGTCAAACATTCTTGAGTAACCAACATCAGCTCCGAAAAACCAACGTCTATGGACGTGGCATCGTCTCACTTCCTGCAGAAGCGTGGACATACAATAAGCTATCATGTTCACATCACATTCTGTTTTTGCGACACCTTTCTTAAATTGTTCTTGTGTGGTTGTTTTTAGCGAGCGCAAAGTGATATTGCGAGATCCTGGTAGATTTCGCTTTATTTGAATTTTTTAGATATGTTGTAGAAGTAAAGAAGTTACATTTTATTATTTACAAGAAGACATGCCTAAAACAGACGCGCTTAGGCGGTAACTCAGTCTTCCAGTTTTTGTAATCGAATGATGTTAAGGACCTTTACACACGACTGTCCACAAAAGGATTGTAATGTTTTCAGAGTTCATGTATGTATGTGAGTTTGTTTATTTGCTTTTGTTTTGTTTTTGAATGCGCGTTTTTAGTGGCGACTGTATGCGTCCGCAGCAACACTTACAGAACTAAACTACACATAAAACTCAGATTGTTAAGGGATAACATTTATTGTTAAACAATGTAATAAATATGTATGTACTTTCTACTTGTAACAGCTTTAACTAACAAAATAGCCAAGAGATCTTAAATACTCAAAAAAATGTTTAATTAAAAAACAAAAACCATTATAGGAGAGAAAATTTCATAGTTTATGTGTGAAGAATGTGTGAATTTTTCACTAAATATTTTTTTATAAACACGTATAAAATACTAATTTTCATGCCATTTTAAAGGAGATTTTCAGTCAAAATATAATATTTTCGAAAAATGTAAGTGACGTCATAAGAAGCCAGAGACAACATGGAAATAAATACGACATAGGCAATGCTTTTGACACATTTGTTTCCAAAAGCCACCAGCATAAAATTGCAGTTAAACTTGTTTAGTTATTAACGCATAACGAAGCAGCTTTAATTGGAGTCCTTACATACGTTTATTAAACCTTAAACAATGAACTGGTCATTAACAAAGCTATTTATTCAAGGACGAAATTGATGATTAAATGTAAAACTAAAAGTTTAAAATTAAGTAAAATGCATTGCGCACAAAGGAGGAATATTGCGTGCAAAATGTCTGTGCAAAATTGAAAAAAACAGTGAACAATACATAAAAGGCTATAACTACATAAGTACAGTAAGCAAAATAGTGAAATGCAAATATGAAGCATGTTAATTTTGAAACTATCTTTGTGTAAACTTTAGAAATTACATAGCTAGCAAAAGTATATTTTGAGATATAACTTCGAAACAAATTATATTTAAAACCTTCGTGTTATTTCAATAATAATAAATAAATATAATAAAACATTATATTTTATTTATTATATTTAAGATACTACAATTCCTAGAATTGTAGTATCTTAAAATTTTGTATTGTATCGCAGCATAACAAATAGAACTTTTAAAAAGATATTTCATAATTTGCAATCAAATTTAGCATGGATAATCGTGCCTTTGATGTTATATTATAGTCCCTGTAAAGATATATTAAATCTGTTAGCGATTGAAAAATGTTGTCAAATTAATAATGAGTCACGTAATCAAGTAAATTAAGAAAACTAAATGACAAAGAGCACGTAAATACTATGTAAATATGCGGTAATATAAATCACAGGCAACTGAGAGCATGACATGAAATCGAAAAGAAAGGTTGTAAAATGAGAAATGTAGAGGTGAAACTCGGTTTGTAGCATGAATGTAATAACATCACGTTTTTGAACCAAAATGCTTAAAAGTTTTTAAACAAAATGTTTAGGAATAAATTTATTATTGTTGATTTAATGAGAGAAAATTTGGGTTTAGAAGTCCTCGTTGCCATAAATGGCTAAAGACAGTTTACTGACATCTGTCAAATGAACTTTGTTCTCTATTCACAACAGCATAAGATAAAAAGAAAACAAATACAACAGTGGTGCAATAAGTCAACAGTGCTACAACAGGAGTGCAGACACAAGACGCCGATTCACACTTCTTTAACACAAAAAAAAATACTAGTAATTTATTTTTTAATTAAAAGTAACAATGTATCAAAATTTTCGAAAGCGCAAACAAACGCGGTCATTATGGTGGAGATAACTCGACGAAGCAAAACTAATTTTTTTACAATATAAAATGGTTGAACCTTGAACCTTCATTTCTTGTATAAAAATACATTCAGAAATTAATTTTCAACATGGAGTAAAAATAATTAAAAAGAAAAACATTTTCATATCAAACTGTAAAGACACTAATTTTACAAACATTTTTAATTCATTTTTACTTTTATTTTTTCAAGTTTTAGTATTATATTTTTAATTAAGTTTTCATATTATTATATTTCTTTACAGTAATAAAATATTTTTACTGTTTGTTAACATTTTGTCTCAAACTTACGTGAATAGGATAGATGCTGGTAGGAAATTTTTACAACTATAAAAAAAATAGTTAAGACTTTAGAAAAAGATAGTGGTTGAAATTTTTTATGTAAATTAAAAAAAAAGAAATCAATACATAAAAAAGCGTAATAGCAGCGAGCGCGCAAGTCACACGGCACTGTTTACCATAGTCTTGCCAGTCCAGTCGAACTCGCCGTCGTCGACGTAGCCGCGCCGCTCGAACAGGTCGCGGAACATCCGCCGCAGCTGGTCGTAGTCGGGCGTCTCGAAGAAGTCCAGCCGGCGCACGTAGCGCAGGTAAGTCGCCAGCTCCTCGGGGTGGCCCTCGCATAGCACCTGCAACAGGTTTATATATTTTTTATAAAAACCTTTTATTTGTCTAGCAATGTTTAGTTTCTTATGCCGAAAGGTGTCCGGCAGAATTATAGCGCCAACTCGAAAAGTGGCGATAGTGTTTTTTTTTTAGTTTTGATGTGTCGTGAAAGTGAACAATAATTGGAAAATACAATTCAAGACCAAAATTGTACTTTTCGTTTTTTTTAATGGATAAAGTGACGAGACGAGCAAAACGTTCACTGGTGGTAGGATTCCCATGCAGTAATCCGTCTAGGTAAGTACCACCCCAGGGCCAGTTATTCTGTCGTGAAGCAGTAGTGTGCAAGCATTACTGTGTTTCGGTTTGAAAGGTTAGGTCGGTCGCTCGTTTCGTCACTTTACACAATAAAAAAAAACGTTCACCGGATGGTAAGTGCAAATCTGCCTGTAACAAATGCTGTCATCTAGAAAAATTCTGTGTGACACAACACTGCGCCCGTCACCCTGTGACATCAGTTCTTAAGTCTCATATGCCCAGTGATTACGCTAGCTCTCAGTGCCCTTCAAACCGAAACAGTAATGTTTGCACACTACTGTTTCACGGCAAAATAACTGGCCCTGGCGTGGTACCTACCTAGACGGATTCCTGCATAGGAATCCTACCACCAGCGAAAAGTGTAATTATTTTTTATTCAATAGTAACATAATTACATCGCCTTCAATTAAACCTACCACCCCTTCACCGCTGAGCACGTGGCAAATCAGCACTTGAAATTGCAGAACAGTTAGTGTTAGTAGGAGTGGTTCCGGCACCGGGAATCGACACTCGCTTACTATGAAATTCAAGGCGAACACCCCCGAGCTACCACGGCTCTTTCGTAATTCTTTCCGGTTCAGATATTGTAAGTCAATTTTGACACAATTTCCTATGTCCAAACAATATGACAAAGTTGGTCTGACGATGGACCCGGAAGTTAGCCATAGGAACTCCTCAACTAAGTAAGATTCGATGGATTAGTTTGGCTTGGACAAGTACATTTTTTTTGCAAGTCCCTCGCACCATATGAAGTCCACTGCTGGACATAGACCTCACAAGTAAAAACAAAAAGAGAAATATGATTTTTGTTTAAAACTTATCGTATTAAAAATGAACGTGAAGCCGTCGCTCAGTGTCCGGGTGATCTGAGTTCCTTTCCCGGTGAACTCTAAAATTGTTCGGCAATTTAGCGCTAATTTTAACACGTGCACACCGGTGGAGGAAACCATCATGAGGACAAAACGTCTTGCACGTCTTAGACCCGCTTTGGAGCAGCGTGTAAAATGAGAGGCCTGTTGTCAATAGTGGGACATTTATAGGCTGTCAGTTTACTTCTTTTAAATAAAAACTAAAACAGGTATACAAGTTTTTTTTTTGTAAAGGTCAATGAACAATCCGCTACAGACGAGTGGCGTGTAAGAACGCTAGTTCGCATGAGGTCTAGTATCTTCGATTAAATGTTAAATGTTGTTTGATTTATATATTGCCTGATTGTCTTAAATATTTTTTACGATGTTGCAAACGGCAACATTTAACTGTTTATTTTTAAATTCCAGTAGCCGCTTTTTGATGCTCGTGTGGTTCGAGATTTCTGATAGCATTTAATAGAGACTCATCATAGATTAAATAAGCACTAAAATAAAATATACCCACCTCTATTGGTGTTGCCCGTTTGGTATCACCGATTTTTTGGTATCGTTCTTTGAGAGTATCAGCTTTTAAACCCTGCCAGGGTAAGGAACCGCGTAGAAAATACATAAACATATGACCAAGCGCCTCTAGATCATCGCGTCTTGATTGCTCTGAAAAAATTAAAAAGACATCAATTTAGAAATGTTATTGATTTAAAGTAATTTTTTACTGCTTCTTCGTACAGAGGAACCTCATTATGAAACGGTGGTAGATTGTAAAAAAAATACACTTGACAAACGAAATCTGAATTTCTTACGTCAGATAATAAATACATAAATTTAATTTCATTTTTGGTGGTAGGATTCCTGCAGGAATCCGTCTCAGTAGGAATCACAGAAGTGCAGTCATTCTGGCGCCAAGCAGTTGTGTTTCGGTTTGAAGAGCACTATTAGCTAGTGTAATAACTGGGCATATGAGACTTAGAACTGATGTGTCAGAGTGAAGAGCGCTGTGTGGCACCACACAGAAACATTCTGGGTAAGACAGTAATTGTTATGGTTATATCAGCACTTGCTATCACCATAACGTTTTGCTCGCTTCGTCACTTGATAAAAAAATAAATCTCCCAACACTAGGTTTACGACAAAAACTGGACAATTTGCAGTTCCACTGCTGAGCAAAATCCTGCACTAATAGATTGCGCAAAGCGCAGTCTGGAGTCGTCCTACATTTTACCAGTACGAGAATGTTTATTTTTTTAGAAAGAGAAAATCGTACATCTGATGGTAAGTGCAACGTCTGCTCATAACAAATGGTGTGTCAACCAGAACATTTCTGTTTGGCACCACACTGCGCTCGTACCTCTATAACTTTTATCAGTTCAGTTCTTTAGCTTCATATGCCCAGTAATTACACTAGCTGTCGGTGCCCTTATAACCGAAGCACATCAATGTTTAAACACTACTGCTTTACGACAGAATAACTGGCTCTGCGGTGGTACCTGTCTAGACGGATTCCTGCGCAAGAATCCTACTAGTAAAAGGCTTCTCGAGAATCTTTCTTTACAAACGATTTTAAAATTTTACGATTTATATGGCCGGCATATTATCACCGTTCTTCTACAAGTCGTCCAGATGGTATCGTAGAAAAATGAATATTCCAGGATAATCTTGTGGTATAACTATGTATATCAAATATGCCAATCAGAAATATCCAGACCGATGGCAGGAAGTAGCCATTGCCCTACTTCCATTTTTTTTAGGACTGATGGTCACTGTTAGGCAGAAGGCTTCCACAGCTTCGCTTGATTGAAAGGTAGCCGAGCGCTGAGGGCGCTTCACCGAAACCTATATTTATGGGTAACCGGCACAAGTGCCTCCGAGAGAGAACCTCGGCTTGGACCGTTACGTCCGTCCGTCTAGGCAGGTACCACCCTGGGCCCAGAACACAGCCGTGAAGCAGTAATGTGCAAACATTTACTGTGTTTCGGTCTGAAGGGCACTGGGTCCTAGCATGATCACTGAGCATACGAGACTTAAGAACTGATGTCTCAAGGTGTCAGGCGCAGTGTGGTGTCACACAGAAAACTTTGTTATGGGAATGGTTTGTTATGGCAGACGTTGCCATTACAATCAGGTGAACGTTTTGCTCCTTTCATCACTCTAGCCAATAACAAAAACTGACTCGTGGGTGTCTTGGAGGGCCGAACCTCTGCTCAGTCAGCACTTCAATCGGAGGGATCCTATTGGAGAACGAGAATGTGTTGGAGCATGGTCCGCCCGTCACTTTGCTTCGTTGAAAGAAACGCATTGTATATGTTTCACAACATGTAACATTTCGTCGAACATGAACTAAAATGAGCTAAAGAAATAATTGCATATAAGAAAGGAAAAGCGACGATGATCTCACCTTTTCCTAAATGTGTATTTATTGACATGTATCTCGCGGTCCCGGTGAGCGACTTGTGCTCCCGATATGGGATATGTTTGTTTGTCTCTAAGTCTATATATTCTTTGGCCAAACCGAAATCTGAAAATGAAAACATATATAGATTATATAAACTGAAATCAACTTAGTAAAAAAGGTAAAGTAACAGCCTATAAATATCCCACTGCTGAGCACAAGCCTCTTATCATTTCTGCGAGGGTTTTGGAGCGGGGAATAGTCCGGCACGCTACTCTAATGCGAGTTGGCGGACTTCACATGTCCTCGAAATATTTATATTTTTCGGATATGCAGTTTCCTCACGACATTTTCCTTCACCCCTGAGCACATGGTAAATCAGCACTTAAAATTTAGAACAATTTTACAGGTGCTGGCACCGAGGATCGAACCAAGGTTACTCGCGTACTATGAAATTGAAGGCTTTAAAATTAGTTATTTGTAGCAACTGGCCATACAAGCGACGAGCAGCAGCGTCTAAGGTACTTGGTGTCCAGTTCTCCGATTACGGTTAACACCTTTTACTTGACCCAATGAACTGTACTAGTTGATATATATAGGAAAAAAGTACATTATATCAAATTAAAGTATTATTTATTTTAGTGTAGTTTACGAGTGGAGGGATTCGTATGCAGTAATCTGTCTAGGTAGGTACCACCCCAGGACCAGTTACTCTGCCGTGAAGCAGTACTGTGCAAGCATTACTGTTCCGGTTTGAAGGGAACTGTGAGCTATTGTAATCACTGGGCATATGAGACGTAAGAACTGACGTTTCAGGGTGACGGGCGCAGTGAGGTGTCACACAGAAATGTTAGTGAAATGTCTGGGTGACACAGCATTTGTTGCGGGTGAACGTTGCACTTACCATCAGATCAACGTTTTACTCGTTTTTTTAATTTCTCCAATAAAAAAAAGTTTATTTGTTTAAAAAAGTAAAATTTGTCACTGATAAACAACTTCCATTTTTCCAGTTTAGATAAATAAATGATTCGTTTATCAATTTCACAAACGTATTGATTCTTTCGTCCCGCCTCTTAATATTCCTCACAGACAAACTTTCTCGAAATCGACATGAAAAATAAAATGATACAAATTTATAAAATCATCATTTATCGTACTAATTAGGATTCGAACCACGATTCGAAACGAAATTAACAAGACATTTTTTTTTTTTAAAAAAAAGTCTTCTTAATTTCGTTTATTAAAATTCTAAATGAAATAAATACAGATTAATATCAGTATTTATTTCATATTCGCCGGAGTACACACATATCATATACAGAACACAAAACAATCACGACGTGTTTTTCCCATATAAAGGGAAAGCAAAAGCCACACAAATACCCACTTTTTGCACCCGTGGGAAACGAGGACGTGTTGGGTGGCGAACCAAATCGCCGCTATTTTGATAGTAGTCAATAAAAATCTTACTCCTTAGTGCGTTCCCATGAGCAGTATAGTGACAGCATTGCATACAACACGTCATGAACATAAGCTACATATTATATATATACAACAGGTCACGAATAAAAGCTGTCCGTACAATACCTTAGTAGTCTCTTACGACACCTCGGTATTCTGCTATGCCGGATACCTATCGGCATTTCGATATTAACAATCTTAAAAAAAATTCGTGCATCTCTAATTTCTACCTCTTTTAATTTGTCAAACAAATTTCTTCGTGCCGGACACATTAGTGTCGTAAGGCTGTAATCAAAGATCCGATCTCATTTTTCGAATAAGCTGTTATCTATTTTATCGATATCGGATTTATCTATCTGTCTAATGTACCGACGTGGAGTCTTCAGAACAGCGCATGATTGCGAAGATAAGTGGCGAATATTGAAGTGCCTACTTGGACACTTATAGTCGGGCTCGCGAAAATGCCTCACGCCTTTTTCCCATTGAGGTAAGCAGAGACCACATCATTCCACTTGCTACCACCCTGACACAAATCGTTCGCTTCTTCTTCTTTCATTAGTGTTTTCATATAAACGCGGTCGATCGGATCGTGATACGTTCGCCTACGTCGACCCTTAGCGGCTCACCCATTCACACTCGCCTCATATATCTGTTTCGTCTATCTTCTTTCATTCATCCTCCCATTATCACTGCATCTACCACAACACAACGTTCCCTTATCATGTAATTTTGTATAAGGCGATTAAAACAAAGCTGATAGGAAACTAGTGGAGGTGGTAAAGTTTTAAGATTGCTAAGAACTGGTATCCGTAACTATGTCTATCTATCACAAAGTCAAACAAAGTAAACCAGAATTTGTGGCCAAAAGAGCGCTGGATGTGTTTTGCATTACATCTGTAATATAGGCTTCAGCTGGATTCGAACGACGGACTGTTAGATGCAGGCAGGCAAGTTGACAAGCAAGCTACCTAATCGTCAACTAATTACTACGATAATATACTTGGTTAAATCATAACATCATAAAACAAGAGAGTATCATTAGCGGTTTTTGTTAAAACATGCGCCAAATACGTAAGTTTTCGACCAGGAATAGAACTCACGACCAACCGACTAAGCACAATCACAAAGACGTTGGTTACAGTATTTTTCAAGTTATAAACGCGGGTGGTAAATGAGTTGCGCTTCAAATTATATAAGTAAGAAAGCGTTTGATTGCATCATTTTTTTAATCGGATCGTCGCATCTAATCGATAAATACTGCGATAATACCGTAAATGCAGACACCGATCTTCTGTTAAATGCACAAAATGGTCGCCATGTCATTTCTACGTGCACGTGACTTCCGATCCTATGTTATCATATCGGCGCGGGACAAAAATACAGCCTACACACCCACAGAAAACGGCAATCCTCCAATCTAACGATTTCTAATATTTACGCGAACGACGTCCTCCTGGCGAATTTTCGACTAATGCGACCACGATCGAATACTGTCGGAAGCTACTAAATGCGCAAGCACTCACTCGTCCTAACCCACCCTCGCTATTATAACACTGTTATAAAAAGATCGGAGGTGAGCCAGAAACCCCCTACTGGGTCACGCCTTGCCACGGCGGTGGAGTTTACTAACCGTGGCTTGGTCCCCCTCAGTGATGCTAAGAGAAGATGTGTGATGAAAGCGTTCCCGTGGCGTTATCATAATGCGGTGCAGGCGGAACACCATGGGGTTTAAGTTGGGGCTAATCCAACGTAACCCGTCCATGCCCCCACGAGGGCGGGTAGGTATACGTTAGGCATTTCTCCGCGTAAGAAAAATGGCGCCAACTAGGATTAAACACAGAACCCGCGACGTAGTAGCCAGGTACTCTGACCTTATTAAATAAAACTAATTCATCGATTTAATCCTGTTTATATTTATTTCAGACCATTCGAGCGCTTTGCTACGGACTACTTTATTACGGTCATGCGATAAGATAGGATACAATGTCAGAGACACGGGGAAATCACATCACAGCCCAGACCCGAAAACCAGAGTTTCCCCCAGGGGCGAAAAGTGGGCTACGGGTGTGGTCTCTACTTTCCCCTTATATGGGAAACGGGCGTGAATGTATGTATGTAAGTCAACTGAATCACAGTAATGTTTGCATAATGCTTGACGTTATTATGATCACGATTCCCACTGTTACCATTCACATAAAAAAAAATAGGTGTCAAAGTTCGCACCTCTAATTAGCACATTCAAATATACGAGCATCGATATCAGTTTAGGTTGTTCGCACTTGACCTTTCTGGAGGACGTAATTGAATTGATCAATGTAAGGGGCGCAACCTACCGACACTTTCGTTAACGGACCTCTCATCATTCCCTTTATAATTTTACTAGCTAATGGCCGCGACTTCGCCGGCGTACATGTATTTTTTTTTAAATATCCTGTGTGTACTATTTCATTTTCCGGGATAAAACGCCTTTTTCCCATATAAGGGGTAGGCACACACGTAGTCCACTTTTCACCCCCGCGGGAAACGATACGTAACGTGTGGCGAACCACGTCGCCGCCATTTAGGTACGAGTCAAAAAACTTCTTACTCCCCATTGCGTTGCCACGAGCAGTACAATAGAAGTTATATTCGCCTCTTACGACACCTCGGTAGGAAAGCGGCAGGTGCTATTCTACTCAGCCGGAACACCTATCGGCTTTTAGAATAGAATATTTTATATGTTTGTTTTAGACTTATTATTGGTTGTCGCATCTGGTTTTTGTGAATAAATTGTCCCCGTGTCTTTGACCTATGGCCCTAACCTATCTCCGATTTTATCGCATTAGCGTTACATCGAGGAGTGAGGACGAGAGTGTCCCTGTGTTTGCGCGTACACTAGTGGCACTATAATATCTCCTGCGCTTCGATATTATTTGGAAGTTATATTCAGATGTAATTACGTACCACCTAAAGGCACTGATCGACGAGCGAGTCATAAGCATGGGGGTAAAGATTAATGCGGTTTCACTCGCGGCTTGTCCTCCCTGATACACGAGCGAGCCGAACAGTCGTTGAGTTTGTTGAAATAAAACGTCAGCGTAGTTTGCAATCTGACATTATAACATGAACTCTAAGAATACGTAAGAAAGAGTGCGTAAATTCTTTTTGACATCCGATTCAAAAGGCAGCCGGATTTTCCGTCCGTGATGGAAATTTCAAACATTGCTGACGACTGACGTATTTGCCATGATCCACCAGCAGGCTTTACCGACGAGCCATCAAGATCGCGGTAAAGCTCTCGTCGACCAGGGCTTAAAGACACTATGATTAAGCTTTTTTTAAATATAACCGATTTAAAAAAAAATCATTTTAAACTTTTGTCGGCTCGGCTGGCGCAGTGGCTGAGCGATTGGCTTCTGCGTTACAGGTCACGGGCCGATTCTCGCACGGAATAAATATTTGTATGCAGTACAGTGTGTGTGTCTATGAGGATTTTTTGTGTGTAAGACATCCACAATAGAGGTTGAGTCCTATTGTGTTATTAATAAAAAAATAACGATTATGTCATATTATCATTCAGGATAATTGCAAGGTTGAAACCCTATACGCAAATTGTCACAAATCGAAAATCGATATCTTAGTATCGATAAAACTAATCAAAGAAAATCTATCTAAAAATATTCAGCATTCAGACTTACCAATGATGTGAATGATTTTTTCCCTTTTAGTCGATGCTCTACCTATTAAAAAATTCTCCGGTTTCACGTCCCGATATATTAGGTGCCTCGTATGGACATACTCGATGCGATGTAGCTGAAATAAATACGTAAATAATTATATAAAAGTTTTTAATTGCAAGTTTTGTCTTATGGCATTATACGGCAGCAGATTATTGATCTTTAACTACAATATGTACACGGAATCAAAGTATTTAAAAAGTTATAGTTAAAACTATAATTTATATTTATGTGTGGTTACGTCTTGTGTGAAAAAATACTTTCTTTAATTATCACTGGTGATAGGATTCCTATGAAGGAATCTATCTATCACTATGTGTGCCAGTTATTTTGCTGTCAAACAGAAGACGGATTTGATAGGAGGCAAGAAAGTTTGAATGTAATAAATTTAACATTACCAATAAAGGCTTTCATTTTAACACCATTACCGAGTAACGAACCGAAATGAGACAACTGCGCAGCACTGGAAAATTACAAATTAACGACAGTGACTTTCTCTATTTATTAAAAAAACAAAAATTTACGATTATTAGCCTGTATATTAAGAAAAGATTGTGCAATTTTGCTTCAACTGCTCAGGGCTCAGGGCGCCGGACGCCCGAAGTTCCCGGTGTCTACATTTTTAAGTGCTGATTTACTAGGTACCAGCGGTGAAGGAAAACATCGTGAGGAACATGTCTGACGAATAAAAATAATTCGAGGAAGTCCGCCAACGCACATTAGAGCAGTGTGGCAGACTCTTCCCGGCTACAAAACCCTCTCAGAAATGTGAAGTGACCTGTGCTCAAAAATGGGACATTTATAGGCTGTTACTTTTACTACTTTTTATTGGTATTCAAAAAAGAGATAAGCAATCTATTTTTTTATACAGAAAACACTGATGAAATTGCCTATGTTACGAATCAGTCTCTATTGGGAAACAAGAGGCACTGCTTTCAGAACGAATGACGTCATCCAAGTCAGATTAGCCCATTGTTTATCCGAGAAGCGCTTGAGCGTATAAATTAGCGTCAATTGTGTCGATGTTCAAGTGCATCTTAACGGTAACTGTTACAGATTAAACTCAACGGACCGACCGATCTTTTCTGCATCGTGTCGGTAAAGTCATGAAAATATAATTATTTAATCGAAAACCGACATCAACGCAACGGTGGAACATGCTTATACGAATTTAAGAGTTTCATAACTTTCTCACGGGGGAACCTTCATCAGAACTTTAACAGACAAAAATTATATGGGACCACCCTTATGGTATCCCCTTTAAAACAAAAACTTATTTAAAATTGGTCCACAATTGACGAAAATTTCGGTAAACATACATAAAAAATACAGACGTACATAGAACCGCCTCCTTTTTTGAAGTCTGCTAAAAATGTGGGATAGACTAAAAGTACCCTAAACTTCAAGTGTGAGCTGAGCTATCTTAGCGATCTTACAAGCTGCTTCGGAGCGGTATTTTTATAAAACATTCAAACAAGGCCCAAAGGTCAAGGAGCGGTCCAAAGATTAATAATTAAAAGCTGAAGGTAGCTCGGACTAACTACGACGGGACGACTAACACCAAGTTGCTGCAACGCGCTCGAAACATTGGTAATATAAAAACAAACGCGATAAAATGCATAAATATAGTTTTAGTATTTAAAAAAAGATTTAATATCCATGTTGAGATAGATAGCGAAAACTCTAAGAATATGTATATACTCTCGTATGGCGCCGGTTATGGTTGATTTAAGACAACCTAATAACAAACCTAACCTAATACACAAAGATCACTTGATATTAAGTGGTCATAGACACCTATCTCGGTCATCAATGTAAAATTAAAAAAAAATTTAAGGAAAAAAAAAATTTGGTGCGCTATTTTCGGGGTATGTGATTGATTGATATTTCAGATTTGTGCAGTTATTCCAACAAATTTGTTAAATGTAACGCCATTTAAAGTTTTGTGTATTTCTGTAAATACTTTATTGCGGTATATCTTGTACAACGTTTGTACAATGTACAAATGAATTCACAAAATTAAATTTCAAAGCGGAAAAAAGTTAGGAAGTCGATTTGCTTTAAAACTACAAATACTCACCAGCTGCATGGCGATCATTAAAACAGTCTTTAGAGAGAAACGTCGCCCGCACAAATCGAACAAGTCCTCCAGCGACGGGCCCAGTAGTTCCATCACCAGCGCATTGTATTTACCGCACGGCCCGAAGTAATACACCTCGGGGATTCCCTCCGCTGTCGACGGAGCTGCATGAATCACGGATGATAGGGACGGGAATTGGGAGAGAGAAACAGGCGTAACAAATTAGTACTTACTTATGAATATCGAGCATTGCTCTCGCTTCCACCTGCACGACACAACACTATATCCGATATTTAAAGCACGTGAATAACAGGCCGAAACGCGAGAGCATTGCTGAGTAAAAAATAAAAAAAGTTATACGTCATTAATATTACGTCATAGACGCGTCAAGCGTGAACGGGACGTCCATTGTGTTGTGATATCGATCTCACTGACATGAATCGCGGACCTTAACAACGTCCATGACCACGGTTTGCGAGTGCCCTCGCGGAGATCGACTAGCAGAGCGTTGAATATCGGTTACGGTGTTGTGTCCATAAACAATCACCTATTTCTACAGTACCGAATTTATATTGCACTTACAAGTTGCATTGCTATCAAAAGTACTGTCTTGAGTCGGAATCTTCGGCCGCAATGAACGAATAGGTCTTCTAACGAGGGCCCTAACAACTCCATGACCATGGCGTTGTAGCGGCCGCCACACGTTCCCAAGTAGTAAACTTTTGGTATGCCCTCTAAGAGGATACAAAGATCAATTTCCAAAATTGTAAGATTAAATTTGATATTTAGTACTTATAATAAGCAAGCGTGTAGTAGCGTTCAGTGGTATTCCCTCTTTATATTCCTTCAATCAAAGTCAATAAACAGAACAAATAAACCAGACCTTAAAAATACACAGACCGATACTGAAGAAAAACGTCTGTTACCGTCATCGCCCATCCACGACGTGGCGTTTACGACAATATATCTCAACTTGGGAAAGGTCAGCAGTGAACTCTATACGGGCGTGTGACGATAGTTGTAACATCTTTTAGTTCCAGTTTTAGCCGTGTGGTGATAGCGTAAGAACATCTGCCAACTCGTTTCAACCTGTAGGTGTCAGTAAGAGTCGACTAAGGGAAATGTATGGTAATTCCGATGGCTTCTAGTAGGTGGCGTAATTAACCATTAAAAACTATACTTAAAATACACACACCAAAGACGGGCTATAGCGCCTAAGGCGCAAGACGTCTGGTACTGCTACCACCAATCCGCCCGTCAAGCATGGTCACCACGATTTATCCTGCTTGGGAGATGCCCACGTACAGGATTGCCAGGCGCTGGACAAAGTCAGGCTTTTTGTATGCGTGTCCGACCAGTTTGTAGCTTTGTTTGCAGCTCTCATTTTGGGGGGATTTTGCCATAGTTGCTAAGCTTGGCAGGCGAGTTAGCAAACGCAGTTTATTTATTCAGATGTAGATGCTCCTGCCCATCTCCGGGTTTTTGTTTTCCCTCTGTCGACTGTTACGTCTATCACGGGAATGAGATGGGGTGGTAGATTCTCTTAAGCCGCGACACAGCGACACCCGGCAATGGACTAGAAACAAGTCACAATTTAATAGCGAAATATAGTACCTATAGTCAGCGAAAGTAACGGCACTTGCACAGAAGCACAACTACACGTTTTCGATAGAATGTCTATTCAATACGATTTTAGAATAAAGACGCTAACATACAATACGTTGAACTCCAATAACGAATAATTGTAAAAATACTGGTTGCAATTGGAAGAGCCCTCGACCTGCGACTAAGTACGAATATATACTCGTAGATACTGACAGCTGAGTCATGCGGTTTGCAGTGCAGTCGAGTGGAATTACTCAAAGTTAGTCGTCTGCCACTTCAACGTGAAAAAAAGACACACAATTTTTTTAATGACGTAACTTCTTTGCTCAAATAATACGTAGATTGTTATTACTATTTGGCTACTAGCAGAGAAAACAGCACACAGATTGCATGTTACACTAATCGCAGTGCTTATTAGCAATAATTAACTTTCAACCGGAGTTTTTGTTAAACGAACTCTTAAATAAACTATTCCGAGTGAACAAATGTTTTGAACACTTTAAACGTATAATACTCACCGTGTGTGCCTAATAACTTGTAAAATCTGTACTCTAGATGTAGTTGCGGAGCCTTGGACTTCATAGGCTCCATCTTAATGGCTACATGCTCATTGTTGTAGAGGTTCTTCCCTGAAAAATAAATTAAAAAAAATTAAACAAGCGTCCTTGCGAGAACGACGGCAAATGATTAGTTCACGCGCATCGCTTAAACAACCGTAGGATGTTTATCCACTAAAGCTGATACTCATGAGAATTTTGTAAGTCGAACTATGGATTTGTTTGACTCTAAGAACTCTCGTATCCTGTTAGCCGTAACAATTTAACAAACGAGAAATTTCAGTCGAATATTTCAGCTTATTATACAGAACGTAATGTAGCACGGAAATACTTTAATTCTACAATTAGATGTTTTGACGTAATAATTTAAATTTAAACCTTTCTACTTTTGAAAACGTGTAGAAAATTATGTTTTATGTCAATGAGTAACGCAAACTAAAGACTGATAGGTTTCCGGCAGAGTAGAATAGCACCTACGTCTTTCCTACCGAGGTGTCTAAGAGGCGACTAAGGTATCGTACGGACAGCCTTTATTTCTGCAGATGAACACCATAATATGCAATGCTGTAACTATACTCCTCGTGGGAACGCAACTGAGAGTCAGATTTTTATGACTCGTTTCAAAATGGCGGCGACGTGGCCCGCCACCCTACATACATGTATTGCCTACCCCTTACATGGGAAAAAGACTTGACTATATGTATGTAAACTAAAAAATCACAATTACGTTTCGCAAATTATTTGTACTGTTTTATTATCACAATTTTTAAAAATAAGAAATCGCGTTTGATGTTAATAGAGTTAGGCCCTTATATATTGAAAATGTTCAATATCAACAGTCTTTGACTGCCGAAGCATTTAATACCGTTGACAGAAATAGCAGCAATGCGTCAAAGGCATTTCGCGGGCGTGAACGTATCATGTTGTAACAGGCAAGTAATAGGCCGATCTGCCGACCATACCGGATACTGTTACAATGATTTAATACTTTATTATAACCAAATACATACATACAAACAGTCAAGTCTTTTACCCATAGGGTTAGGCAGAAACCAGTCACGTAGTCCACTTTTCGCCCTCACAGATAACGAGACGTGACGGGTGGCGAACCACGTCGCCACCATTTTGATATTAGAAAAAAAATTCTTACTCCCCATTGCGTTCCCACGAACAGTATAGTAACAGCATTACATAGTATGGTGGTAAGCTGCACGAATAAAGGCTGTCCGTGCAAGATCTTAGTCGTCTCTTACGACACCTCGAGAGGTAGAGGCTATTCTACTCCGCCGGAGACCTATTCGTGCCAGTAATGCCAGCAATTCCCCTATTAGAAACCCGTGCGAAGCATTAGAACGCTTAGAGGCCGATTCTTTGCAACAAACTGTGACCGCGACTTAAAAATTTATGTTAATCTAGAACTTTTCGTGTTACAGGTCTGGGTTTAATTTCTAGTGACGGGACGATAAAGTCGTTCGTCTGAAGGTTAAGACCACACGTTTCTCGCATTTTCGACCATGACGACAACTATTGAATATTGTCAGAAGTTATCAACTGCCCAGGAGATATCATAGTGCCTCAAGTGTACGAGCAAACATAGGGGCACGCGGCACTCACTCGTCCCAACCTACCCGTGCCCGACCGATGTAAAGCTCATGCGATAAAATCGGTGGTAGGCTAGGATGCATTGTCAGAGACTCAAATACAATAACAACACAACCAGACCCCAAAAACCAATAAATTAGTGTTTTTGCACAAATGTCATGTAATAGACAAAGTAACCAATTTTTTAATTCCAAGTTTTTTTAGATGACGTAATAAATTTTAACCAAAACGGCACCTATCCGTTTTTAGTTGAATAAATAATAGGGATGTACTAAAATTAAATAAATAAAAAGACATTAATAAATTATTATTCTAGTACGTAAACATGGATAATTGAGATGACAAGTACATTTATGAAATGTATTTGTCAAACGAATTATTAGATAGTATTTCAAATGTTAACAGAGTGTAATAAAGGTCATGGCAGTTTTATGTACTTTTTAATATAATTCATAAAAGGGTTGACACTTTTATAGTGACTGTGGTTTAATGTATTGGTGCGTTGCTCCTCATCAAAATTTACGCAGCACGACAAAAGTTTGACATCACCTCTAGAATATTAAATGCTGTTCGCCCTAAAGACCTTTGAGTTTTAGTTTAGTGTGATAAGCGAATTTCTTTCCAAAGTTTACAAACAATTTTTGGTTTTCAATAATTAATAAACAAATTAAATATATAAAAATGTAACTGGTGTAAGGCCGTTATCGTACCGCTTTACAAAGGAAAAGGGTCGCAGCAAGACTGCAAAAACTACCGAGGCATTAGCTTGCTCGTCTCGTCGTGCTTGTATCGTCGGCAAACTGTATGCAAAGGTTTTGATTAAGAGAGTGTTGAATGAAACTGAAGAGAAGATATGGGATGTACAAGCGGGATTCAGGAGAGGAATGGGATGCATGGATCAGGTCTTTTCCTTACGAAACATAGCCGAAAAATTCTTGACTCAAAGTCAAAAGGTCTATTGCGCATTCGTGGACTGGAAAAGGCCTATGATAGGGTAGTGAGGACTGAATTGTGGTCGATATTGCATATGTATGGGGTGAACGGCAGCTTGATACGAGCACTGAAATCACTCTATAAGGATTCCAGTGCTTGTGTCAGGGTAAACGGGGCTTACACAGACTGGTTTAACATTGAAAAAGGTGTTAGACAGGGATGTGTGGCTTCGCCGTGGCTGTTTAACCTACTCGTATTCATAGACAATTGCTTAAAAGATTTGAAAGAGAGTGTGTTTGGATTAAAAATGAATGATTTGACCGTCAAATGCCTCCTATACGCCGATGATCAGGTTATATTAGCATCATCGGAGGAGGAGTTGCAGACAATGGTTAATATTATGCATGGTGCTCTACAAAGCAAAGGAATGAAAATTAATGTAGATAAGACGAAAGTAGTGGTTTTTGAAAGAGAAGAAAGTATGTCGGATTGCAAAGTTCTGATTGAGGAGAAAGAGTGGAACAAGTGAAAGAGTTTGTGTACTTGGGTTCTAAATTTACGAGAGACGGAAAGTATGACTGTGATATTGAGAGAAGAGTATTAGCAGGAAATCAAGTGTGGGGCTCTGCATAACTTTATGTGTAGCCAGAACGTATCTAAAAAGGCACGACTGGCTGTACATAGGGGAGTTCTGGTCCCCACACTTATGTATGGTAGTGAATGCTGGGTCTGGCAGATGAAGCATGAAAGTAGGATTAACGCTGTGGAAATGAGAAGTTTGAGAAGTATAGCTGGAGTAACTCTGATTGACAAAGTGAGAAACAGCGTGATAAGGGAACTTTGCGGTGTGGTTGAAGATGTAGTGAAAAAGATAGAGAAAGGCATGCTTAGATGGTTTGGACACGTAGAGAGGATGAATGAAAGGAGATTGACGAAACAGATTTATGAGGCAAGAGTGAATGGAAAAGCCGGTAAGGGTCGACCTAGGCGTACGTATCACAATCAGATCGGTGAACTTTTGAGGCAAGGTCACGTTAAAAGGGTACTTTTAACGTGACCGCGTGTGTGAAAACGCTAATGAAAGTAGAAGAAGCTAAAGATGTGTGTCAGGATCGTAGCAAGTGGAAAGATGTGGTCTCTGCCTACCCCTATGGGAAAGAGGCGTGACTGTATGTATGTATGTATGTATGTAAAAATGTAACAGAGCAACCTATAAAAAGTTACAGCGCAGGGACAGATGGTGAAATTCAAGGCCCTTTTAAGATGTCCTTTAAAGTACTTTTTTGTTTACATACTACGTGTAATGTAGGTGGATGAATTTCCAAGTTTTAAGAATTTTGTACTGTAAACCATTGAGTACATTCAAGCACAATCCGGAAAGTAATTCATGACTGGAAGTGAATTTTGAGTTCAGAACGGTTGAGGGTGTAAAAAGGGACGAGATTTTCAAAATACTGCCGGAAAAAATCATGGCCACTAAAGAAATTTTATTAATTGAGAACACAAAAAGTGAAACCATACCAATAATCATAGCCTGTGCTTCGGGACTCAAAACGTAATTTTATCAATTGAGAAAACAAAAAAATGTGAAACCACTGCGCGGTATCTTACGCAATCACTTTTTAAAATAAAAATAAACAATTAAAAAGTCATAAAAGGCCGCGCAAACTAGTGATGTTGTCACGGCAACGCTTCGAAGAGAGCTGTGTGAAAGGCTTCGAAGAAATAAGCTACCACCCACCCCTAGTCCGGATCTGGCACCTACTGACTGCTTCTACGCTATCCAAAAAAAAAAAACTTTTAAGACGATTGCTGCAATTAGTTTTAGACAAAGATAAACACAATTTTTACTGGGAATTCGATATTCTTGAAAATTATTTTCATAAAAAATTAATTGTTAAAAGTAAAATCTACAAACGCTCCCTCGTCTATAAACATCCTTTTAACGAATTCAAGCATCGTCTCTTTTTTGAAAGGGTTATGGAAGAATCTGTCACGCTGTTCCAGTGCGAGTAATCTGATATATTTTTTATTTCTCCAGATCCAGACTTTGTGGTGTCCGTTTGTGGTGACTGTGTGATGTTTTATCTCGTTGCTAACACGTGGTAAATCAGCATTTAAAACTGCATAATAATTTTTGAATTCCTTTTTTTATAATGCATGTAAATGTTCATGGAAGAGCCTATAACTTAATCTGCCACCAGCGGGTTTTCCGGACCGATACGACTTAGGACAAAAAGGCTTAGGTGATTACTTATCATCAGGTGACAAGTAATCACGCCCTCTTCTATAAAAAAAATCATGTATTTTTTGGCGAAGTGTCTAGGCCATCCACGTCTCCTTTACGGGTCGCGATTTCGTTCCCTCACGTAACAAACATTTGTATGAACTAAATATAGTTTCTCCGGATTTATTAGTATATGTGAAATCGACGTCTGGTAACGCCCACAATACAGGAAAACCCCTAGTGTTGAGCTAAGTATTTTAAACTATAGAAAAGAAAATATTAGGGATTTGTACATTTATTTGCAATGATGATAAAAAAAGGGAAAAATAGCGGTTTACCCGTCAAACAACTGCAATCCCAAGGAGCACGACATTAGGTGATATATTAAATGTCCAGTAGATAAAGAAGCTACCACCAAAAAACAAAATAATAAATAAGAGACGCCAAAATAAATAACATCAGTAAATGCTATTACTGGCAACAACACGTCCATCATTTGCACTTGATTTCTGTACAAAATATTTACTGCAGACTTGCGCTGAACGAAAATATTGCCACCTATCTTTGCCACACTGGTACAGAAACTATATCTATCATACTCGTCGGAACGACCAGGGTAGCAAAACACTGTGTAGGGAATCCTCACAATGTATTTTCCTTCTGAATTGTTGTATCCACACGCAAAAAAACATAAGAATGAATGTGGAAAAATAAAAAGGTAAAATGGCTCAACTTAAATATTTGGTGAATTCGCAAAATTTAAAACTTGCCCTGAGCGCCTATGACCTTAGGTAAGACACTGACCCCAAAGACCACTAGGATTTCTATGCAGTAATCCGTCTAGGTAGGTACCACCCCAGGGCCAGTTATTCTGCCGTGAAGCAGTAGTGAGCAAACATTACTGTGTTTCGGTTTGAAGGGCACTGAAAGCTAGCGTAATCACTGGGCATATGAGACTTAAGAACTGATGTCTCAGGGTGACGGGCGCAGTGCGGTGTCACACAGAAATGTTCTGCGTGATACAGCATTCGCTATGTGCAGATGTTGCACTTACCATCAGGTGAACGTTTTGCTCGTTTCGTTTTATTTATTTTCGAATAATTGAATTATCGCCGAGTACGTCATAAAAACTACTGACACAAGGATCTGGCAGGATGGTGAACTAGTCAGGCAAGTGCGTGCGCGATCGTCCTGCGTTTGGGGGAGGTACGTGTTACTTACACGTCACACTAGTGCCCGGCTACACATGTAGTGAAACGTAGTTACACGCGCTTACCCTACCCGCTACACTACCCTCCCCCTCATACATCGAGGGTTAATCGTCCCCGCCACCGTTTGTCGCCCCGCGGGACGATTGCGCACGAACTTGCCTGCGTATAGGATCTCCCACTAGTATAAGGAAATATTTGCTTAACCGATAGCGAGTATCTTTATATATTCACAGTATGAATGTTGTAATGTTGTCATAAAAAATATTCGAATAAATATAGCGCCGTGGAGCGACTCTCGCGGTATTTACATAGTAACCACGTGCAATTGGCATTATTATTTTGATTTTTAGCTTTAAAAAAAAGAGTCATACTGTAAGAAACTGGCTGAAACAACGATTTTGTTGCTTAAAAAATCTTTTCTTTTGAGATACACTCAGCGTCACAAAAATCGCACATCTCTGAGTTTGCGCGAAAAATGGCTGTAATGGCTAGAAACGAATTATATTTATATAATTATTGGTATGTTTGAAATGGGTATTTGAATAGCTTTACATTATTAATAAAAAAATCATGAAATCATTAAAACATTTATCATTATAGAGCGTCAAAAATAAACACTGTCACTAAGTTTTAAGACTAAACACTAGGTTTTAAGAACTTTTTTTGTATTTATTAAGTTTTTTTATAAATTATTAATTTGCAAATTTGTACATACCCTGTCTTTTTCTTTAATTTCTCTTTCGTCTCGTTATAAAAGTAAAATTCAATTAAAATTCCTGAAAGCTAATGAAATTACCTTTCCAATGATACCCTCAAACCACAACATTGCCATTGGCCTGTTGTGTTAAAATAGTATTTAAATTATTTTTTTCGGATGTGCGATTTTTTTGACGCCGAGTGTATTTCGATGTAACAGAAACTAAATTAGTTCCGGCTTTAATATATTTTACTTATGTTCGATAGTAACAACTAAAATGAGAAGATACATTTGCTTATTTATTCGTATTGAGTTAGAAAAGTTCAAAATGTGATGTATGAAGAACACACAAATACAGGAGGAGGACGGAAAAGATCGGTTTAACCGAAAAAATCTTGTATAAAAAAGAGAGTAAATGAAAGAAGTTATAACTAATAATATAAAACAAAAACGAAAAGATGGTGGTCCAGGTTATACGACAAAGTTTAATTAAAAATAAGCTTGGCTCGCTACTTTGTACGCGTGGGTTTCCGTAACTGAAAGTTCAGTAATGCCGAAGTGAAGATTTTTTAAAGATAAACATAAACATAATTTTTTAAGGTTGGATTTTATTAAGTAAGGTATATAACAGGAAAAAGTATTCGAATTCAAAAATTTCAAAATCACTGACAACCACTACTATTTGATTTATATGTACGATAGAAGGCAATATTGATGAAATCTTTAAAAAAAATTAGCATACTACGATCCCATCTGGTGGTTCGAGGAGGTGAAGTTATGGATGGTAAACGCACTAGCTTAGAAAAAGCCTATTCACTATTCTAACGAAGACACCCACGTTGTAATCGGACGAGAACAATGATGCAGGCAAATTATTCCAGTCCTTTGCTGTACGCAAATAGAATATATTATATACCTATAACGTAATTCAGAAATTTCTGTGCTGTATATGTTAGAGTGCCATAAATGTAACTTAATATTTGCTGTGTGGTGACAGTTTTACAGAATGCGCCACTCCTTTTCATACCGCGGCAGAAAAATCTGATGGCCTCCGATTGATGGCGGAGTAACCATCTAACTAAACTGTGCCAGACCTAAATCATCGTGACTGGAAGCAGCCTCTATGGTTTGGTACTGCGATCTAAAAAACTAGTAAAATGTATGAACAGGAAACAATTGCACGCATTTATAAGGTTTGTAATTTACACGTTATGTTTTTAAAGTTGCATAGGTAATTCTTAAGTATAATATTAAAAAAAAAACTAAACTATAAAAAACGATGAATCGCTCGTTATGGAAACCGGAGGTCATTGGCATTGTGACTAAATCACTTCGAGTGATGTTGCGAGTGGAGAATGTTCCACTTCCGATCAATGCCTGCATTACGCTTCTAAAATCTGCGCATATATATTTTTTAACTACTTTCTATTTCTAAAAATGTTTCACAAATTGTGTAATACGGTAAATAAAGAGAGTCAGTACTTTTTACTTTTATATAGTAAAAAAAAAATTACCTTATTATTATTTATTAATTAAAGCCGTGTGACATTGGCAGTACGAAAGAAAACAAACAACAGAACATTATGTGATTGACATTGTCATTATGAACGTACATAAATTTTAATCAATTTAATATATTTGTAACCCATATAAATTTTATAGCCGTGTGGTGGCGGCTCGTTAAAAGAATACTACCACTCCATCTCATCCAATGGATCTCGTAAAAGGCGAGTAAGGAATTAAACTGCACTGTGCACCCAACAGCGCATGGTGGCGATGGGATCACCACCTATCACACCAAGTGCATTATATGGTTTTGGTGAAATTCTGATTATAAAAATTCGCTAATAAATTTTAAACAAAAATATTTTTTTGTTACATTATTTTATTTGTGAGGCATATGTCCAGCAGTGGAGTTTAAAAGAAGACGGTTGAGTTGAGAAGTTCCTATGACGAACTTTCGACTCCATCATCAGACCAGCTCCATGATACCATATTATTGCATTGTCATTGAAGCTACACAGGAATGTCAAATTTTAGCTCAATCGGACATCGGAAAGTAAGTCAAAATTGATTCACAAAACTTGATCCTTAAGCTTGTAAAAATGTGGAATTGAAATCACATTTTTGACAAAAAGAGGTGTTCTTGGCGGTGAAGGAAATCATCATACTTCTATAATAAAACTGATGAGTTTGTACACTACACTAATTTCAGAAAATACTAATCCGATTGAAGAATACTTTTTTGCATTAGAAAGCCCGTTTATTGAGGAAGGTTATAGGCTATAAAAATTCTTGTTACGGCTTTACTCTGCAGCTGAAGCCGCACGCTGAGAACATCACATTACTGAGAAGGACGTACGACGCAGTCATGAAGTCGACTTAATTATGCGGGCGAAACCGCTGCGTGCCTCTTACAGACATAATTTCACATGCACAACACAACCAGACCCGAAAACCATCAATTAGTGTTTGCACAAATGTTGACTCCGATTGAAATTTGAACCCAGGACCCGCGGTGTAGTAGCCACCGAGTCGTCAAAATAAAAGGACTATTTAACACTGTACTATCCGTACTCTAAGACCCGATTTCACCGATCGCTTTGGAAACCAAGTATAATAAAACCACATTTTACCGAACTTGGTTCAAATGTATCATTTGAACTCGGTTTTCGTCTAACCGATTTCACCGGCTCCATTTTGATCGCGTTCAGAAAAACGAAGTTTATGTGAAATATCGTCACAATCTAAAACAAAAACTGGATGTATTTATTATTTTGCGACATCAAAAAGCCTGTTTCTATGCATAAGACACTTATTTATATTTTACACATATATATTAGCAAACAATAAACAAAACGTATTAAAATATTTATTGTGTTTACATAGTTGTGCAATTGACAATGACAGCTCTCTAAACGCGTTTAAGGAGCTGAACGTCGAAAATTGGGCTTTCAGAATTTGAACCGCGTTTAGCTTTAATCGCGTTCTGTTGATGTTGGTGAAATGCAAACAGTAGCATTGAACTCAGTTAAACGCTTAAACTTCGTTCAGCTTGAACTGATCGCGTTTAGTTTATACGGTGAAATACGCCCTAAATTATAAATGAGTGACGCATGCGAATCAGATACAATCTCGGTCCCGAGTCTCGCGAGTCCCTGTTATACCCCGAGATACATACATACATTTGTTAATAGAATCAGGCGTTACTTTGCGGAAATCCATTTTAGTAAAGGAGAGAAAGCTAATTTGCTAAGATCCGCATGCAAAATGACAATGCAAAACACGACGTGTTTCACCTCAAAACAAGGAATTATCAAGTGACATTGACTCTACGACAGTCAGGACTGTCGTACAGTCAATATCACTGTCTAACTGCAAATCGTATTCTCGACTTCAGTGGTGTGTATTCCCTAGTGGTAGTGTTGTAGTGGTGGAGGGTATCTGGTGGCGGCTCCCGGTGGCGTATAGGTTTTCTTGTTCACGCTGTTGAGGGAGGGCGCGCGGTGCTCTTCAAAACTAGGTAATACACACAATTTTGCATGCGGAATTTAGCAAATTAACTTTTTCTCCCTTACATACATTTGTGATCCTCTGTAGTTTCGAGATGTCGTGCCGCCTTTAATTTAAAATTGTATATATCTTTACTGGTGGTAAGACTTCTACCACTCTGAAACGAATTATTCTGATGTACAGACATTGCACTTTCGTATGGGACTTAAGGATGACGAACGCAGTGCGATGCTACAAAGAACTTTGCAATTTAATTTTCTTGCAAAGACGTTGGGCGCGTCGACGCCCGAGCGTATCATATGTAGGCGTAGACGTCCGATTGTATCGTGGGTATGGAGTGTACCTTTCGTAGAAGGCGTTGAGGTCCGACTGCGTGTACCATGGATTAGATCCCACTCGAAAGCAGGGGCAATGCCTCACGTGTATTGACATTTGGCAACACTGTTGTTGTAGAGCGTTAGTCAAATGTGCCGTTCCGTCTGGGCCATTCAGGGTTACGTGGATGTCGTTTCTAGGTCGAGAGGTTATAGCAGAGACACAATTGGCAGCCTTTGCAATACGTTAGGGTTGTAAAGGACAGTTTCGAATCATCGCCAAGAAGTGTACAGTGAAGGGTAAACATTCTTATTTTTAACTAGCTGATGCCCGCGACATCGTCCGCGTGGATTTAGATTTTGTAATTATCCCGTGAGAACTATTTGATTTATCGGGACAAAAAGTATAATATGCAAGCTATCTCTGTGCCAAATCTTGTTAAGATCGGTTCAGCGATTGAACCATGAAAAGGTAACAAACAGACATAAGGACAGAGAGAGTTACTTTCGGTTTTATAATATTAGTATAGATGAATCGTCATAATTTCGACCATGAGTCTTGCTATAATTGCTGGAGAACACACAAAAGTTACAGACAATAAGAAACCAAAAAGTCAAATTAAAGTTCGATTTAGACTTTATACTGCAATTACTTCGATACAGAAATGATTTATAACGCTATTAAGTAAGACTAACCACTCACAACTTTATGCAACAACAGACAGTGCGACAAACGTCTCCTGTCAGATAGTTTTAACAGATACCATTGAGCGAGCTCCATTGGATCTGAGCATGAAACGGAAAATGTGCTAGCGTAGGACATAATGAAAGTCTTGTATTGTACTTGTATTGAAGCCGCATGGCCAAGTGGTGAGAGTAGCTGACCTTTACGTCGCGAGTCGTGGATTCGAATTTCAAGCGAACCCAAAATTTTTGCGAAAACACTAATTGTTAGTTTTAGGGCCTGGTCATGTTGTCATTGTAACCGTGTCTTATCTGTATTGTCTTAATTGTGATCTTATCGCATCAGTGTTACATCGAACGCAAGTAGGTAAGGACAGTTGACAGTGCCTGTGTGTTTGAGAGTACACTTGTGGCACTATACTGAGGGACATTTTCCATCAAACGTTAGAGACGGGCGAGAACTTGCAGTTCTAGAGCTTTCAAGCGGACTTCCGTTGCAACGATCTTCGTACTTTAAACGCAACCACGAAATTTTTGAAGCTTGGCGCGGTCGAATAATTCGTTCTTAATGCATTTCTGATGTGAAAACTACTTTAGAATCGTTGTGATTTGAAACAACGTGAAACGAAAAAGCGACACTAAAAAGAGACAAACATATACATCTATGCGATTAAGGGAGAGAATAAGATAGAATACAGTTTAGTGTTTCCTATAATATTATTTTTTCGAATTCATCCCAGTCTTCGATTTATTCGTAGATTTTGCTCTTAATAGCGCGGCAGTGAGATACAAAACCAAAACAGTAATTGTCGTTGTATTTCAGAGATATATTGATCCAATCCAAAGCAAACTATTTATTTCATACTTTAGTTAACATAAGCTCGTAATGATTTCTTTTATTTAAGCGAATACTACACATTTAAATAAAACTATTTTTTACGGATTTTATCGCGTTTAATTCTGAACTATTTCTAACCTCACGTTTCGAGTGCTTTACAGCACCCATGGTCACGGGAGGACTGGGTTAGAAATAGTTCAGAATTAAATGCGATAAAATCCGTAAAAAATGTTTTATTTAAATAAGCCAATCGTGTTGATCGTTTGTTGTCGTTTTAAAAACTTGGAGTATGTATAATATGTAATGTACATGAAGAAAAAATAAAATAATTTTTAAATATTTATAATAAATAAACCCTACAATTATCCTACAGCCTGATACTCTGCATTCGTCTCATTCTCTCGAAGGTTTCAGTTCTACCGCGTGTGAACTGCACACATATTTTTTTATAAGTCGCGTCACTCTTTCGGAGTTTACACATTTCTCAATTTCCTAGACCCACTCGCCGACAATATATCAAATTGAAAAATCAATTCATAAACGTCTTCCGTAATATTTCAGTTGCGTTTACAGCGCTGGTCACTTGTAACTGAAGTTCTACAAGTGATATAATATTAATGTTAGTCATGCGTTACTTCCGAGCGCTTACATACTACGGCATATTAGTATTTACTAGCGCATATTAGTCTTTGTTAAACAGATCATTCGCCTATGTTCTTTTATAAAATCATTTTTGCAAAAAAATGTTCGAAGGAATACGCTGAAAATGATGTTTAAAGTCAAAATCCACGTCATTATGTTACCACATCCGTCCGCTTAATGGAAACTGATGGCTTTCCTTTTTATTAAAAAAAGCAACGCAAAAGAATAAAATAACAACTGAAAAACAAGGTGTATTCGGCGGTGTCCGTTTTTTTCTTTGTGAATAATATTACTTTATTTATTTCGCTCTCACAAAGTTAATGTACATTATCAGGTGATATACTCATCGATCTTCTTAAAGCCTAGTGTTAGTACGAGTGAGGATAAATGGCCAATCACCAGAATAATTGTTTTAAGATTTTCTTTTATTTATAAATATATTTTATTTGATTAATAAAATCACTCACGGTTTGAAACTATTTAAAAATAATAATTTGGTAGCTCGGGTTTCTGCCTTTTTTAAACACTGGCCTTTGCGTTGGGACCATTCGAGTCGGAAGTTTTGAAACATTTGGTGTTTAAGTATTCCGATGGGAATTTGTGTTAATGGCGTGTGGGTAGCGTAAGAGAATATGTCAATAAAAAGGTGTGATAGCATTCTTTTTATTCGTTACCAATGGGTATGATTGCATTATGGTTGTTTTATCTGTGCTGCTATTGGTGTAATCGTTGCCATCACAGTTGCATGTGATGATGTCTTCCTGGCCGATTTTAGACCACGGCGACAACTACCGAATATTGTCGGAAGCTATCAAGTGCCGTTAGTATACACGAAACCACACAAGCACTGACTCGTCCAAACCTACCCGCGCCCGATATAACGGTCATGCGATAATATTGGAGGTGGGCTTGGATTCTGTGCCACACAACAAAATCTGTCCCGAAAACCAACAATTTGTGTTTTTGCACAAATGTTAGTTCGGGTTCGAACCCAGGACTCGCGACGTAGAAGTCAGGTACTCTGGCAACTAGGCCACGCCGCCGGCATATTTAAAAAAATCTGGTTTTCGGATATGTGTGTGTTGTTTGTGTAAAATATACTCTGTAAAACGCACCCACGATAAAGAAGAAATATTATCACATCGATTTTTTTTAAAAGGCGCTCTTTAAATCCTTTTATTGCAAAATATAAGGTAGGGCTCTGGGGCTCCTTCACATGGGGGAACAGTCTTGATGCTATAAGTTAATTGGATCAATTCTGAATAAAACCGTAACGTATTTACGTACCATACGCAACGCACGTGGCTCACCGTAATGTAATTTTCAGTGACGCTAAACTGAATCCAATTCTAGTCGCTCATGTAACGTGCAGCCATACAAAGTCGCGGTGATTTGTGACCAAAACGAAACCTTATTACAACGTAACAAGGCTTACATCTCTTGAAGGTCACCTTATAACTAATTATTTTTATCTAGGTACAGGTAGTATCGCGCGTGGATAATTTAAGGCAACAACTATAAGAACGACCTGTAAATGATAGCAAATTAATTGCATTATCATTAACCTGCTGAACTACGTCCGCGTGGATTTAGGTTTTTTTTTTAATAACCGAGGAAGCTCTTTGTTTTTCTGGGATAAAAAGTATCATATATACGTCTCCAGAATGCGAGCTATCTCTGTGCGGAAAAGCTAAAAAAATGACACGAGGCACAGAGAGTGTTGATTACTTTCGCATTTATAATATTAAAATGGATTAACATCCACTTCATAGTATGGTTCAAGTCGATGGATTCCAATGGCTCAGGACTGTCATTTATAACTTTTTTTTATGGAAGAAACTGACCAGTCGAGCAAACCGTTCATCCGATGATAAGTACGACCTCTGCCCATTTCAAACGCTGACAACCAAAATTTTACCGTGCGGCACGACACTGCGCTCGTCACTCTGAGGCTGAGAGTTCTAAGTCTCATCATGCCCACTAATTACACGACGACAGAATAACTGACACCGCGATGGTACCTACCTAGACGGATTCTCCTGCATAGGAACTTTACAACCAGTTGGCTTTCTGTGGATTTGTAATGATGATAATTTAAATTGGCTTTTTCATTGTTTAGAAAGGATAAGGAATGCTGAACCCACCACCACGTGGGATACATAGCCAGGAAGGGAGAGGGAGAATGCTAATTGTAATTATATATAATTTTTAATTATATATTTTAAATGTTCGACTGTAGAAACCATAAACAACAATTTCGCGGTTATACAGATATTTGTTTCGTGCGGGAATCGAACCCGCGCCTAATAGCGCAGAAGCCAATCGCTGAGTCACACAATCACACTGCGCCAACCGAGCCGTCCGAAGTATTGAATCTTATCGGATACTAACATTTTCGTAAAGATTGAATCGATGTTTGTTATAAAAGATAATTTTGTGTATAATGTATTTCAGTGCTCTGATTAAAATTGAAGTCAATCTTTGTGCAACGCATAATACACTTGTTTTCGGATCTGGATGTGTGGTGACTGTTCTCGTGTCTCTGACACTGCACCCTAGCCTATCTCCGACGCAAGAGCGTTACGTCAAGCGAGGGTAGGTTAGGACGAATGAGTGTCTCAGTGTTTGAGCTTACACTTGTGGCACTATAATACCTCCCGCACAGGTTATAACTTGTGTGTTTGCGTTGATACTCACATTACAATATATTTTACTGGTGGTAAGATTCCTATGCAGAAATCCGTCCAGGCCAGTTAGTCTGCCGTGAAGCAGTAGTGTGCAAACATTACTATGTTTCGGTTTGGAGAGCTAGTGTAATCACTGGGCATATGAGACTTAAGAACTGATGCCTCTGGGTGACGGGCGTAGTGTGGTATCACACAGAAATGTTCTGGGTGACACAGCATCTGTTATGGACAGACGTTGCGGTAAGCGTACCGTCAGGTGAACGCTTTGTTGGTGTGTTCACTTTATGCAATAAAAAAAATCCCTGAAAAATGACAACATCTGTTAAAAGATATCACCGTTGCTACTTTACTAGGGGAACATGAAGGCAAAAGATTTCACGTAAATTACCAAAGGAAAAGTTTACGTAATTTCCCACTGTATTATGTAAAGCCGACTTTAAATTGATCAAAAAGTTTGGCGCAGTCTATTGCGGTATTACGTAAGACCGTATAAAACATGAACACTGGAAACGATGGTGTAGAATCATGACCGTCTGTACTCGCAAAAAGGGACTGCTTTGTACATGACGCCCGGGTATATCAATGATTCATTAAAAAAAACTTTAAATAGTTTTCCAAGGTGGCGGGAGATATCTGCTGACTTGGGCAACAAAATGTAAAACCTTTTTAGATCTTTCCAACACTTACTCTTAAATTTTGAAATAATCCTAATTTTGCTTAACAGAGTAGTTAAAAAAGAGGCAGTCCGGTACGACTCGATAGTTTGCAGTTAAACCTGCTTTACATTAGACTTTTATTCAGAGAAAGTAAGCACTATCTAATCATCATTTTGTTGCAAATGCGGATTCATGCTAATTCCTCACTGAGAGAATAATGTAACAATCACTTGCCATATGAGACTTAAGAACTGATATCGCTGGGAGACGAACGCAGTGTGGTGCCATTAATAAATGTTCGGGTGACACAGCATTGGTTATGGGCAGTTACTCGTCCCGACACTTTTTCCAATAAAAAAAAATACTAAATAAAAAAAGGAGGCAACATAATCAAAATTGCGAAGACAAAAGATGAAACGGTTAAAGTTACTGTGTACTTTGTTAATATCAAATAATGTTATTTGACAAAAACTGTGAATTTTAAGCGTTCCTCGCTAATGAATGACATCATTCAGACTTATTAATTAAAGGAACGTCGCTTTCATTCAATTCATAAATTGTTTATTAATTGAACGGCAACATCAGGGTATCCATGAACATAAAATAGCTGTCGATTTATCAAAAAAAAAAAAAAAAAGTAATTTATAATTAGTAATGATACGACAGTCCCACTAATGGCCGGTCCAAACCGGCCGGTATTTATTGCGAGTGCTCTGTTAAGTGTTTAGTAAAAAGCCTGTTCGGACACCTCTGTTTAGTAATTAGTGTTTAGCATGCAGGGAGCTAGTACCACCCCGGGGCCAGTTATTCTGCCGTGAAGCATTAGTGTGCGAGCATTTCTGTGTTTCGGTTTGAAGGGCACTGTGAGATAGCGTAATCACTGGGAATTTGAGACTTAAGAACTGACGTCTCAGGATGACGGGCGCAGTGTGGTGTCACACAGAAATATTCTGGGTGACACAGCGTTTGTTGTGGGCGGACGTTGCACCTACCATCAGGTGAACGTTTTGCTCATTTCGTCGTTTATACAATAAAAAAAAGTAGTATTTAAAAGCGCGTTCTATTTTTCGGCGAGATGAACTTCCCCGTTCATTGCGTCTCCATCATCTTGCGGTTGTTAACCTTTGTGCTTTTTAGATTTTTAGAAAGGCTGTTTAGATTTTTCTATTAATTAAAGAAAAATGACGAGATGTGGTACGTAGTGATCTGTACCTCGTCGGGACTTCGAAATGAATAAACTATAAACGCTGTACTTAATACTATACAACAATACCTTCTAATCACTTCACATCAAACGCTATACTGAATACTTTGCTTGAAAACAATTGGCAAGTGTTTTTCAAATTTGATTTATTTGAGAAAATATAAACGGAATAAGTCATATACTTTAACAATGACTGCAATGAATATTAAAGTCAAGGATCCCTCGGACCAAAGGAGTGTTTATGAGTCTTTATTAAATTAACTCGCGACTGCTTTGTCGAATGCGCCTACGAAAATCTGAAAATATTAAATTTATTCGACCTTACGTTCATCGTCGTGTGACATTAATTAATGACAGCCAAAGTGTTTTAGCTAAACCTACAAAACGTCTCGCTATGAACTGACTAGAATAAATTGATAACAAGTATACTTAGGGACTGAATATTTGGAAAAAGCTAAAATACAGTGTAAAACTAGTTTAACCTTTATTATTACGTTGGTTAATATTATTTTATGTAATTTTTTACACATTTTATGGATCTCGTTTCCCCAGAACAAGAACGATCCTAGATTATCTTCAATTTGCATGAAAAATATTTGCATCCCAAGAATTTTTTTTAATCAACGCTAAGGCTCAGACGACGTGGATTGTTGGTTCGACATATCTATACTTATAGTATAAAGCTGAAGAGATTGTTTGGTTGAACGCGCTAATCTCAGGAAGTACTGGTTCGAATTGAAAAACATTTTAGTGTTGGATAGCCCATTTATCGAGAAAGGCTATAGGCTATATAAAATTACGCTACGACCCTTAGAACGATTTCTTTTCAATTGCGGATGAAACCGCGGGGCAAAGCTACTTTAAAATAAGGGTTACCTGTGTGGTATAATTTTAACGTTAAAGTAAAAAGTAAAGTTTCAGCCTATAAATGTCCCACTACTGAGCACAGGCCTCCTCTCATTTCTGAGAGGGTTTTGGAGCTAGGAAGAATCCGCCACGCTGCTCCAATGCGGGTTGGCGGACTTCACATTTCTTCGAAATATTTTTAATTTCTCAGACATGAAGGTTTCCTCACGATGTTTTCCTTCACCGCCGAGCACGTCGTAAGTCAGCACTTAAAATTGCAATTAACAATTTTAGTGGTGCCGGCACCGGGAATCGAACCCAGGTCACTCGCGTACTATGAAATTAAAAGCGAGCGCCTAGCCCCTGAGCTACCACGGCTTTTAACGTTAAGCTTGTATTAATTTAACGGAAAATTATATTTAGATTTTTTCAATCAATTATTTGATAAAGGTACATAATACAAATATTTAGAATAATTTTCTATTGTAAATTTTAAGTAGTACTTTTATTTATGACTTGTGTAGACAATATGACTGTGACTAAATTTATATTTATTAATATATATTAATAAATATAAATATTTTAATCCGAAGGTTAGAAGGATAGAAGCCCAGGCGGTGACAACGTCTGCGCAAAAACACAAATTGTTGGTTTTAGAGCCTGGTTGTGTAGTGCATGTGAAATATACAGGAGAAAGGAGTGTGTTGTATCATTTTAAAATAAAAAAGAAAGAATATACACCGGAAACGCACCAACAAAGGTGCGAAGTGTCTATCGCCAATCCGCCCACCGATCGTGACGACTATGGCAAATCGTCCCAACTTGACAGATGCTATGTTCGACCGACTTATGAGACCCTTACTCACCCTTACTCAGAAAAAGTTATATTGAGAATACATCTACGCGAGATATAGCTAATGATTTGGTACTGTTTTTTTATCAATGTTTCAAATATATACGTTCATTTCATCATCCACTGCTGAACATAGACCTCCCCCATAGATAGCCACAAAATAGCTCGAATTTTGGGGGGATTATGCCATAGTTGCCACGCTTGGCAGGTGGGGTAGAAACCGCAGTTTATTTATTCATATGTTCCAGAAGGATGCTGCTGCTAAGTACCAATATTAAATTGTTACAAGTTTAAGATATATTTTTTAAACTACGTTAAGACAAATCGATAGAAATTGTGTAATAAATCTTATGGATTTCCATATAATGTAAGACTAAGCTTACTCATTGTAAATTATGTTCTATTTATTTTTGTAATCCGTAAGTAGAAATCAAAACAATAAATATGTCCACTTGACCATGAACAGTTGTCAACAGATCGAGCATTACGAAACCAGAATCGGTCATACCTGCAAACGTAAGTTACGATCGAAGAGCGTTTCGTGAGTTTTATTGTTAGACAAACGTATTACTACGTACTACAACTTTGGTCGCACTGTACTATGAATATAAACTAGCTAACTCGTGCGAATATTCCGCACAGTGTCGTGATCATAAACACATGGCGCCACTTACCTTCTTTAAACAATGTAAACAACTCCAAATGACAACTGTCGTGCATGTTAGTTGAACAGATTGTCAACAGATTGCGCTTTTTACAATTAAATAAATTATATATTATTTTTACAAGAATATTAATTTTAAGACATATACTGAATTTTCGTCATTAGAGGGTCCTAAAAATAATCTTCAAAATGGAGTATCAAATATTATTAAGTAATTTTCGGTACAGTATTAAAGGAGCTATTTCATGCCGACAAAAAATAACACCTATGAACAATTATATATACAGAAATGAAAAACTGAATTGTTTTTCATTTCTGTATATATAATTTTTTATATATACAGAATCTGTGTATTTAATTAAAAACGTCTAAAATCTGCGCAAATATTTCTTGTCAATTAGAGAGACAGAGAATTTCATTAGAAATTCATTTGGTTTAGTTAGTAAAAAAAATAAAAATAAAATATTTTTAAAAAATTACTGGTTTCCTATTGCAGGAATCAATCTAGGTAAGTACCAACGCATTGTCACTTTTTTAGTGGGTGAATTAGAGTTACTGGGCATATGAGACTTAAAGACTGATGTCTCAAGGTGACACTGATCGCAGGTCATAGGCAGACTTCTTTATTCATTTATATCGTTAATCGCATATTATATTACTTCATTGTAAATAATCAAACAAATGACGGTTTACAGTTTACACTAACCAATGCCACTACGCTGTGTCGCCATTGTTAAGAATAAAAATAAATGTTAATGTTAAATATTCACGTGATTTGTTAAAATATGCGCATAATTTGAAAATACCTACTCAAAATAGTTTAAGCAGTCAATAACTGTGGCACTCGCAATGATAATTGGCGAGTCAATGTCTCGATAATTTAGTGTATTGTAGAACTCTGTATTATGCGGGACATCAACATTGAAAGTGTTTCGCTCGGTCAATCACAAGATATTTCTCGTTACGTATCATGACGTAAAAATTAAAAAAAAAACAACTTTACATATTACCTGTACGTGGTAGATAGTTTAAAGCGATTAGTTGACTTGACCGGAAAGTAGGTGTATCACTCACAGAACACCACCTCATAGTAGTTACGCTGATGATACGTATGATTTTTTTTATTAGATAAAGTGACAAAACGAGCAAAGCGTTCACCTGATTGTAAGTGCAACGTCTGCCCATAACAAATGCCGTCTCACATAATATTTCTGTGTATTTTCTGTGTATTTCTGTGTTCCATACTGCGACCGTTACCGTGAGACATCAGTTTTAAGTCTGATATGCCCAGTGATTAAGTAATGTTTGTGTGAAACACATTAATGTTTGCAGACTACTGCTACATGGAAGTATAACTGGCCCTGTGGTGGTAGGTAACCTAGAAGGATTCCCGCATAGAAATCGTACCACCAGATTTATAACGGTTACAGGGAATGAGGCATTGCATCTTAGTCCTCAGGAGGTGACAGCGCCTTCAACCTCATTCCTGACTGATGAGTGTTGTGATATGGGTCACATAGTCACCATTTACTATGAGGTGGGTGGTGTGCCCGTTTGTCACAAATTTCTTTTTATTGTTTTATGGAAAAAGTGACGAGACATATTTTATTATTACCACGTTTTTATTAACTCGCTTTCTCTGTTCGGTTTAAATTTTGTAATTGATTTGAAGCTAACTTCCCTATAAACTAGGGACTTGAAACTTTAAATATAGCTTAGAACTTGATGACGATTCATTATTAACTCGCTTTCTTGTCTGTGTGTTTGTTTGTCTGTTGTGTACAAATTTTGCAATTTATTTCAGTCCGTTTTAAAAACGTGGAATATAAAAGTTTTTTATTTTTATTTTATTCTTTTATAAACGATGCCCCACAGTAGGATTTCTCCTGTGTCGTGGGTGCGTTTTACATACATAAATTCCACATGCACAAACACCCAGACCCGGAACAACTATCTGTAGGTCATACAAATATTGTCCCGTGCAGGAATCGAACCCGCGACCCGCAGCGCAGAAGTCAAGCGCTTAACCACTGCGCCAACCGATTCCTCAGACATGCAAGTTTCTTCACAATGTTTTCCTTAACCGCTTTTAATATAATTATTTAATCAAAAACCTGACTTTGCCTCAGCAGCCCCAAACAGAGTTACATGTTTTTCTCATGGATGCCGTCATCAGAACTTGTACAAGAGATAAGTTATAAGAGACCAGCACTAATGATATCCCCTTTCTAATAAAACTAATTATTAAAATCGCTTCATAAACATCGTAAATTAACCCTTAAAATTGCAGAACAATTTTAGAGGTACCGGCACCGGGGATTGATCTCACCACGACTTAACAGTATTTTTTTTTAAATATTACTCAAGAACACATAATACAATACTCGAAAGATTAAATTTAATCTTCAATATGTTGCTAATTCTATGTAAAACGCCGGCAAAGAGAAGTAAGGCACTTCACCTTCCTTCTGAACCAACCACTCGACCCACATGTTATAAACACCTTGAGTAGGTTGACCATGTAGTCTACTATTTCGACGTCTACAGAAAAAGAGTACTAACTCCCATTTCGTAGACGTCGGAATTTAATGAAAAAATTTTTTTATGTAATCTGTAAATGACATTATGTAATATGGCATTGAAAAAAGAAAGACCCCAGAGTTTCTTACCGGTTCTTCTCTGAGAAGGTCATTTTTTGAACCGGTGTAGATTTTGACGTTCATAAGAGCTTTAAACAAGCCTAAATTGAATAAAGAAATTTTGACTTTGACTTTGACTTGACTGATTTAAAAAAATAACAATTTTTCAAAGCGAGCTTCTCAAAAGCTGAGAAATTTTTAAGGACGATTGTCGGAATTCATCGAAACCGGTCAACACCGCACCTGCCTACCGAGTCGTCATCGTCCCGTCAGAGGTTCGAATCCTATCATCATCATTTCAGCCTTTCACTAGTCAACTGCTGAACATAGGACCCCGAAGATTGTCACAAAACTTTGTGGCTCTCATTTTCGGAGGATTTAGCCATCGTTGCCACGCTTGGCAGGCGGGTTGGAAACCGCAGTTTAATCATTCAGATTACTAGGAAGATGTTTTTCCCATCTTCTGGTTTTTTGATTGATTGACATTGATTATCAAATCTGGGTAAATTGTGTCTCTTAAGTAACAAAACCACATCTGACGGTCAAAAAAATTTCTACAGGTCAGTCTGATCGAACGTCTATAACTAGAAAAGTTTGGCAAGCAAATTACACACCATAGACCCCAAAATAAATAAATAAATGTAAGTTTATTGTCATATAAGAAGAAAAAAAAGTATAACGATGTCGCAAAAGATTAAACTGCTAACAGATGAACGTAGGAAAATAAAGGAAACGACAGATCAAAAAGACCTTTCCACAATCAACAAACGTATCAGACACCTTATACGACAGCAATTGCGACAGAGGAAGAACAAACTTATTTTGGAAACGATCGAAAAGCATAGAGGGCCGAAAGTTTTCAGAAAACAGTTGAAGCGGGGTAGCCAGCAAATTCATAAGCTGTGTACAGAGGATAGCTTTGTTACAACTAACCGTGAAGACATAAAGAAGGTTGTGGAAAGATACTACTCCAATTTATACAGTTCCCCACACCAGGGCCAGATTCGCGGCGGAGGGATCCCAGTGCGCCATTGGTTAGGCACAGCACTGAAGACTAGCCTGAGATAAGTCTGTATGAAATCAAGCATACCCTCAAGCTCATGAAATCAGCAAAATCGCCAGGCAAGGACAGGATAACGTACGAATACCTGAAGTACGGAGGAAAGCCTGTGTTAAAGCAACTAAAATTGCTTTTCAATAAGGTGTTGTACCAGATACATGGAAGAATGCGGTTGTGATACTTCTACATAAAAAAGGAGATATAACCAAACTAGAAAACTACCGACCATTTCTCTACTAAGCCATGTGTGTGATAAGCTTTTCACCAAAGTGATCACCCTACGCTTGACCAATAGACTAGATTCTGCCCAGCCAGTGGAACAAGCAGGCTTTCGATGTGGATTTTCGACTATTGATCAGTCACACTGTCAGGCAAGTTCTGGAGAAGTGTACTGAATATAATCGACCTTTGGTAGTAGCCTTTATAGACTACGAAAAGGCGTTTGATACGGTAGAACACTGGGCCGTTATACAATCTCTGCAAAGATGCCAGGTCGACACGAGATATGTGGAAGCGATCAAAGCAGTCTACCAAAGTGCAACGCTTCAAGTGAAACTCCACGAGCTCACTGAGCCGGTTCCGGTCTAGAGAGGAGTTAGGCAAGGGGACACTATTTCGACAAAACTATTGACCTCATGTTTGGAAGACATCTTTAAGCTTCTTGACTGGTCAGACAGAGGTGTTAACATCAATGGTGAGCGCCTTACTCATCTCCGATTTGCGGATGACATAGTCATTTTTGCGGAAAACCTGGAGGACTTAACAGCTATGATCGAAGCGCTTTATGATGCATCAGTGATGGTTGGGCTAAAGATGAACACATCGAAGACTAAAATAATGTGCAACAACAACTCCAATATAGATCACATTACTGGGCATGGGCATGCGATAGAAAGAGTTGAGGAATATGTCTACTTGGGACAAACATTAAACCTTGCCAAATTCGGACAAAATAGTGAGATCTAGCGCCGCATACGCCTAGGCTGGGGTGCTTTTGGCAAACTGTCCGAAGTGTTCAAGAGCACAAGCATCCCCATTAACCTCAAGCGTCGGACCTTTGAACAATGCGTCCTACCAGTCATGGTCTGAACAATGCGTCCTCCCAGTCATGGTCTACGGAGCCGAGTCATGGACGCTGACAAAGCAAGTGTTACACAAGCTCCAAGTCACCCAAAGAGCCATGGAACGGGCTATGTTAGGTATCTCTCTACGTGATCGAATCAGGAACACAGAGATCCGGAAGAGAACGAAATTGGTCGACATAGCTCATGTGATCGCTAGCAGAAAATGGAAGTGGGCGGGCCATATATGTCGTAGACAAGACAACAGGTGGGGTAGTCGGGTGCTTGAGTGGAGGCCTAGAGTAGGGCATAGAAATGTAGGCAGGCAACCGATGCGTTGGACCGACGACCTTTTTAGAGTGGCCGGAAAGGACTGGATGAGAAAGGCGCAAAACCGGGAAGAATGGCGTGCATTGGAAGAGACCTACACTCAGCATTAGGTGGTGAAAGGTTGAAAAAGAATATTGATTGACTTAGGCAATAGAAGGTGACTCAGTGTTTCGGGATCACGCGGTATCTCGAAATATATTTACTTCTTCGATATTCTTTTTTTATAGGAAAAATTCATTCCACACAGTTGCAAATTAGTGTGTTATGACTAAAATCATCCAAACTTCGGTGGCTCCATTTTACAAGGACATATTTTGTATGTGAGCCTACTGACTACATAAATTATCTTCGATAGAAGCGTCGAAGCGGTGTGCCAAATGCAGTTGGCAACCTTAACCGCGAATCACTATAAGAAAATAACAAATTTGCTACAATATATTTGAGTAGATAATGTAATCGCTACTGATATATTTTTTAAGCAAATTTGGCTGACAATTACAGCGGATCGGGAGAGGCTTTACATGCTATGGAAGATAAAAAGCACTAACGTTTGTATGTTTCTGTTTTATTGATAAATTCGAAAATCGCATATAGATTCCATTTCTATTGTATTTACAACCACCTGATGCCCGCGACTTGGTCCGCCCGTGGAACCTTTTGGTATTTCCTAGATAAAAAGCATCTCATGTCCGTCTCCAGGATGCTTACTATCTCTCTGTCAAATTTCGTCAATCGGTTTAGCGGTTGAACCGTGAAAAGCTAACAAATAGACAGAGGAACAGAAAGAGTTACTTTCGCATTTATAATATTAGTATAGATAAAAGCAGCAGAAACGTTTGAGTCATAACTTTTTCGTGATTTAACTTTTAAATGATAATTATTTTATCGAAAAACCGACTTCCAAACAGCAGCTTCAAATATGCTTATGCTTCTTGTGGATCCCATCAACATAGCTAGACCAATATATTATGGGACCTCTCGTACGGTACCCAAGGGGGGTAATAAAAAAATCAATAAAATCGGTTCATAAACAAATAAGTTATGCCCGAACATACATAAATATATACAGACGAATTGAGAACCTCCTCCTTTTTTGAAGTCGGTTATAAACATAGATTATTTTTATTACGTTTCCAAACTGATACCTCTATTTGTCGTTGATAGTTGTGTGTTTACAAATGGTTAAGAAATACGGATAGAAACATTCTTCTTTTCTTTTTGTTACTACAATTTGATTACAAACGAAATATTTTCTATTAGATTTTATCAAATTTAGAATATTATGACTTGCATGTATAACGTAATTATCTAATGTGAGTTGTAACATAAATGTAACATATACACACAAGGTATGTGATATGTGTATACATAAATATCGTATATCTGTTTTAAATAAGGTTTACGTTTAATTCTGAAAACAATCGTAAACTTTTTTAACTTAATATGGAACAATATCGTTCAGCGAACAGATTAATTAGTGATATCTCTTCTAAAATTTAAATTTCAACAATCATGTCCAGTACGAGATATTAAAACAGCATAATTAACTAAACACGTGACGTATAAACTAAGTATATCGTGAGTATAATTGAATATACGTAAACATTTGCTTAAACTAAATACATAGTTCGTACATCACAGAGCTGATAACTTACCGAGCCTTAGTTCGCCAAAGTTGCCGCATCCGATCTTCTTGCCGACTCTGAAGTTGGGCCCGACCATAAGGACGCCCGAGGACGAGGTGACGGAGTGCCGCGACGTGTGCATCGCGCCGCTTCCGCCCACGCCGCGCCCGCCCACCGCACCAGTCGCGCTACAAGTTTGAAACAATCTGGTAATCTACAACTTTGGTATGCAAATATTTTCACTGCAAATTACACCCAAAATAAACACGAAGAAAGTTCCCGAAGGGGCGAAAAGTGCTCAGTCGATATGGTCTTTGCCTGTCCCAACAGGAAAGAGGCGTGAATGTATGTTAAGAAAGTAAAAATTGACTACTTATTAGTTCGGGCATACGGAATATAACGTATCAGTAAGAAAAACAATCAAGTAAGAGCCCATTATTGTCTCATTGCTGAGGAGACTCATTTTTTTAATATTTTTTTTATTTGAGAGGGTTTAATTTACCACATCCTCGTTGATGAAGGAAAACAACCTATCGAAGCCTGCCTGCCTGAGAAATAAAGAAATATTATAAGGACATGCTAAGACTGCCAACCGAGCCGCATGCCAACCGTGTGAGACTTCTGGTTCCAGAACTCTCTCAGTAACAAGTTAAAGTACATCATTCGTCATCATCATCCCATAAGGGGTAGCCAGAGACTGGGCACTCACTACAAAAACAGATGACTGCCACAGTCCACGTTTCACCAAAACAATATAATGTACTTGGTGTGATAGGTGGTGAGCCCATCGCCACCATGCGCTATTGGGTACACAGTGCAGTTTAATACCTTACTCGCCTTTTACGAGATCCATTGGATTAGATGGAGTGGCCGTATTCTTTTAACGAGCCGCCACCACACAGCAAACGTTGATTTGCTGGTCAGGGGCTCTACTGTGTAACTCTGGTTGGTTTCGTGGCCGGTTTCATTTGATCCCATTAACCAATGAATGAGCTTCATACTCGAAAACAGCTCCGAGAGCAACGCGCGTTGTTTTCTTAACGTAAAGAATCTTTCTGCGATTAACAGTTGAATGACTTAATTTGATAGAGTATAAAATGATTTTTTTTATTTTTAAAAGTGATGTCACACACAAGAATATCACTCCTACCGTCATAACTTTTTACAGACATATCACGTTTCGCTAAAACGTTGGTTTCGGCTGAAACGCGGACCCAGGGCCCGCGGCGTAAAATCAAGTACTCTGACCACTGTGGTCACATGTTCGTTTTTTGTATTATGTATGATTTCATCGCGAATTTTCTGTAAGAATTTGAAAATCCTACAGATAAGATCCTAAGATATAAACCGAATCGATAAATTTCTTTGCTTCCACCACTTTGCTGACTAACTTTGGGTCATGGTCGCTAGTTTCGGTTATTTGCGGGTCACTAGGTCGCGTCATGGTAATCGCGCGTCTTAGTCGCTACGGGTGGTATTGTAATACCTTTACGTGTTGTGTTATAAATAAATTTTTACACTGTAACTGAATGTATAGAGTCACGCCTCTCTGTCATAGGGGTAGACAGAGCCACATACGGTTGGCTACGTCGACCCTTACCGACTTGCTCTAAATAAATTTTTAATGGTAAGATTGTCCTCCATATTCGCCACCCATAGAATTGCCCAACTTGATGATTCAGGTAGAGGAGATCCGGACAAACGTGACGTAGCACGACACTTGAAATACATCATTTTTATCATAATTCTAGAGAAATAATAAAAAAAAATATTTCTCAGTCGCGACATAGAGCAGTATTTTTAAGGATACTGGAATTAATTATTTACAGTTGGTAGGACTTTTACAGTGCCAGTTATTTAGCCGCTAAGCATTACATATATACTACGTCACTAGTCACACCTCTTTCCCATTGGGGTAGGCAGAGACCACATCTTTCCACTTGCTACGATCCTGACACACATCTTTCGCTTCTTCTAGTTTCATTAGTGTTTTCATACAAGCTCGTCGGTTGCGAATTCTTTTGACGTGGCCTTTTCATAAAAGACTTCGATCTGATTTGCACGTATTAGGCTGTGATAAGATGCGCAGCGAGGGATGTGTATGATATTGTGGATCGTTTGATTTTCAGAGCTTAGCTTGGTTCTGGTGGAAAAGGGTTCGACGAAGCTAAGAGTTTTTTTACATACTCGTTTTAGCAAGGGGTGCATATATTATATAGGTAAAGTTTTCGCTGTTTGCCTTCTGGGCTTTTAAAACTACATCGGACCACTGAGCTCGCGGCCAGAGGCCCGCTAGCTTGGTTGGGTAGGACGACCTACCCAACATCAATACATAAATAAAGTTAATATCATGCATTCATGTCACTCTCGCGCTTCTCGTGTGTCTCGTAAGATAGTTTTCTTATTCTTTCGAATATAAATCGTTCGAAGGTTTGGACCACCTTTCGGGCTGTCGACTTGTTGTGTCGGTAACTCTGGGCGATGAGGGTGTACGAATTGTTGGCTGTAACGCGCCGCTCTCTACGGCGGTCGCGCGTCGTCGTGAGTATGTTTCTAATAATTGTAACTGAATGTACAGTGTTGAATCCGTAGCTGACCGTATTGCGGTTTGCGGGTGCCGAGACGTCCGGATCTCCGATTGCTCACATTTGCTATTGTATTGGATCAGTTAATCGGCTGTTTTTGTGTCATCGCCGGTGGGTTTGAACGAAGTGCGGCTCTATCGAAAAATCGCCTCAAAACTTCGCGAAAATATTCACAGATTAGCGGAATTTCATAGTTACGTTGAAACCGTAGTACAGTGGCTTTTAGCAGTAGCCCAGCTGTCGAAACTAAATTTAGAACAACGCTCTTTAACTTCTCTTTGCAGGTGGCGCAGTCTGAGTCTATTTTGTTCTGTTCCGTTCTGTATCGTTCGCCGGTCGTGGCTGATAGGTGTCCGGCAGAGTAGAACAGAACCTACTTCATTCCTACCGAGGTGTCGTGAGAGGCGACTAAGGTATGGTAAGCACAGCCTTTATTCGTGTAGAATAACACCATAATATGCAATGCTGTCACTATACTGCTCGTGAGAACGCAATAGGGAGTATTTTTTTATTCGTACCAAAATGGCGACTTGGTTCGCCACCCGTCACATCGCGTTTCCTACAGGGGCGAAAAGTGGACTACGTGTGTGGCTGAAGCCGACCCCTTATATGGGATAAAGGCGTGACTGTATGTATCGTTCGTGCGATCTAGAGGCGGTGTTCTTTGGTCTAATCAGGCATTGAAGGTCCGCCGGTAGGTTATAGGGTCGATCGCTCGCCACCGGAACCGTCCTTGACAATTCTTCGACGAGTGATTCAAAAGAACTGACAGACAGTCTATCGTCTACGGAGAGTCGATAGTATCGGGTAAGTTATGCTGGGAGTTCGTAGCCTCGAGTTTGATCCCGAGAACACGCTAGTCAACAGTGGTTTTGGTGTGAGTGCCTTCAACTGTAGGCGGTCCGGGTTTAAAGAGAACCGGACGGTGGTCCAACTCAAGTTCGTGAAGCGTAACTGTGATATTTTTGTCAGCCAAATTGACGACTCGTTCCATTGTGCCTTGTCTTGTAGTATTATTGGCGGCGGTGATTTTGTGACACGCTCCGCTAAAAGTTAAGCTCGTGGTCCACTTTCGCGACGAGTTTTTTACAATTTTTCATGACGACGGTAAAGTCGTTACGACAACACAGGTTAAGAATAGGTGAGTCATGGCGTGTCATAAGAAAATACCGACTTCCATTCTTCTTTCTAATCAACACGCTGCTGCGGGTGAGTTCTCACTTGGAGCTTCTTTCGTCACGGGCTCGACGGATGTACTCGGGAGAGCGGGTTGTCGTTGTTGTTGGCAAAGGCGACAACAGCGTCGGCCACGAGACGGTGGGTCCTAAATTGAGACCGAATCTCGGGATGCGCGTTGCTTAAAAACTCCGTGAGTTCCACATGTTTCGCGATGGGTGGCGCGGGATGTCGTCAATTCGGACGATTTCCTTATGGCGGTGTGTGACGAAAAAGGACTTTTTTTCAACGCCTCTCTACCTCAAGGTAGGGAGGTGTGTATTAACCAATGCCACCTACAGCCTGACGCTTGAGATGCGCTAGGGTGTGTACCTAGCTGTTCTCTAGTGCAACAAACGAACACAATAATCCAATAGCCGCCTCTAAGGCGGGGGATGTGTGAGATCTACTTACGAGAACGGAGATGCAGTCAGGCGAACTCAACACAAACACTGATACGGCACGTTGCGAACGTAACACACAACGCACACTACTGTCACTTCGAAGGAGACGTTCAACGAAGGCATGAGAAAGAAACACCGCCCAGCGAGCGGGTGTCGGCTATAATCGGTAACAATAATTTGGAAATCACTTTTATAGACAATTATCGGGCTTTCAAAGGCTGCCTCTTTTGATCTTGCTGCTTGAACACTATTAATAGACGTCAAAACAGCGCCAGAGCAGGGGTAAATATAGAGGGATGCGAGCTAGGGATGCAAGCTAGGGATGTTAGCTAGGATGTGCGAGTAGTGCAGCTTTGTAAAGAACGAAGCAGATGAGTAGACCACGTGCTTAATAGCGATGCATAGCCCTAGCTCGCATCGCGCATCGTCATTATCATGATGCTGCAGATACTGAGTGCAGTGCAATGTATGTAGATCAGGTGTCAAAGAAAATACCAACTTCGACTCTTCTTTATAATCAATAATATTCAAGTAAAATATACATATAAAATTGTAGTTTATAGACATTTAATAATCAGTCAGTGGTAGCTTTATGCTTTTTATTTGATATGTAATTATTGTTCTTTTTATTAATGGCATTCTCATTATTCCGTTGTAAGTCATTATCAAAAACTATTTTCCAGTACCTGCAAAAGTGCTGTCCATAAAAAAGACTGCAGCATGAGAAGCTAGAAAAAGATTTAAAAAATTAAATCTGAATATCCATCTCAATTATACCACACCTAAATAACCAAGACTCGTGATGGATTATAGTGTCTAATGTGTGAAGTGTCTGATACTGTGATCGCCAATTCGCCTGACACTTGGTCAGTACTACGGAAAATTCTCTCTACATGGGAAAGGACTCTGTCTATATTATTAAATTTTTACAGGGTGATGAAGGTCATAGAGTAACAGAAATAAATTTAAAAAAAAACATGATTTTATTTGCCGTCGGCTGCGAAAATACGAAAAATATTATTCAGAACTCTACCTCTGAAATTCATACAGCATTAGATTGGATTTGAGACCAAAAAAACCTCCACAGTAAAACCATTGAAATTAAATACACAGAGCATTTGCCAACAAACCAATAAAACCTCAACAGAAAAATATTTGAGATGAAATATGCAGAGCATTGGCCCACAGACCAAGAAAACCTTAAGAGAAAAACCTATGAAATTATCAGCAAACAGACCAAAAAAACCTCAACATAAAAACCTTTTGAGATGGAACGCACAGACCATTGGCCAACAGTCCTATGAAATCTAAACAGAAAAACCTTTGAGATGGAATACACAGAGCTCTGGCTGCCAGTCCTGTGCAATATAAGAGAATAGTAGTAATGTGAATAGCATTGCCAGTATTTTTTAAGTACTTTTTCTTTAGAATTACGTAAAGACTGTCAAAAAATTTAAGATGGACACTTATTATCGACCATTCTAGTTAAACATTGTTGTATTATTTACCACAATATTTTTATGCAAATATTTAACAAATAATCAACATGCATAAAAATTATTGCATGAAAAATACCATTAAAAGTGATGAATACAACAACAACTGGAAAATAGTGAAATGGTACTTCTTTACTTAGTCGAATGATAATTGTCAAAAGCATTACAAATTAAATGCAATGGCACAGCCAGAAAAGGACACACTTGTAGAATACCAGTAAAAAAGTAAAGTAACAGCCCATAAATGTCCCACTGCTGAGCAAAAGCCACTTCTCCTTTCTGAGTGGATTTCGGAGCTGGAAAGAGTCCATCATGCGGCTCTAATGCGGGTTGGCGGACTTCACATGTCTTGGGAATATTTTTATTTATCAGACATGCAGGTTTCCTCACAATGTTTCCCTCCACTGCAAGTGGTAAATTAGCACTTAAAATTGCAGAACAATTTTAGAGGTGCCGAGAAGCGGTTGCGTAACAAAATCTACTTCCCTGTCTCAATCGGATCTTAAGTGTCGACAAAGGGAAAATATCTTAGATGGGTATTGAACTCAGGTCACTTGCATGCTATGAAATTTAAGGCAGCCCCTGAGCTATTATGGAAAAAAAGTAGCAGTATAATTTACCGCAGTGTTTTACATAGTGTGTAATGAGAATCAAGGATTCATAGTCCTACAGTGGTGACAATGTAACTTTTTTATGGTATGTGTAACATCTGTCCATCAGGGCCTATATATGAATGCTACCAATGACTAAATGAGATATATCAATTCAATAAAATAACCCTACAATGGATTAACGGCACAAGGCTCCAATCAATGTGTCATGGGACCTGAGCCCATAGTCCCACATCCCCCCCAGGTATGTTCTCCTTGCCTTGCATCTCCAAGATGCCACTCCGCGCAAAATACGCGCATAGACGTGGACGTTGCGTAATTCAGCCCAAAGTAATCTAGAACATTTCTGTGTGGCACAGCACTGTGCTGGCCATAGTGAAACATTAGTTGTTTAGTCTCATATGCCCACTGACTACACTAGCTGTCAATGCCATTCAGTCCTGGATTTTTTTTTACTGAAATTGGCTGTAAATCCCCATGGACAGTTGTGACTTCTTGTCATCAGGTGGAATAAAAAAAAAAGTAAAGTAAAGTTTCAGCCTATAAATGTCCCACTGCTGTGCACAGGCCTCCTCTCATTTCTGAGAGGGTTTTGGAGCTAGATAGAATCCGCCACGCTGCTCCAATGCGGGTTGGCGGACTTCACATGTCTTCGAAATATTTTTTATTTCTCAGACATGCAGGTTTCCTCACGATGTTTTCAGTAACAATTTAGAAACCCATAATTTGAATACATTTCTTTTACTTTTACTTTTTTTACATATTTCCTTCATCTGAAATCATTATACCTCAACCCCTAAATATGTACTATAACACAATGTTATGGAAGTTGTAATATTTTACAGTATGAGCACTGACTGCCTTTAAACTAGAGGTTTTGAAATGAAACAGTGAGAAATGGTTGCAACAACATGTTCAACCCAAATGCATTCAAAGTAATTCAAGTAGCCATAATGTTAAAAATTAGCTCATATCTTGATTTAGATTGACCTAGGTAGAGTCAAACATAGCAAAAGGTCGAATTTTACTATTATCATTCTCTCACTCTCCAATGCCAATCCTTATAAATGTGAAAATAAGTATTTTTTTATTCTATAGACCGCTTGTCTCTGGACTGCCTGCCCATAATAAATATTGTGTCAATCAGAGCCATAGAACATCTCCAATTAAAAATTTTATATTGGGGCCCAGGTGTTAGCAAACAGATCAGTGAATTATCAGTGATGTGAAAAAAAAATCGTATTTATCGGGGGAACACCTCTTTCATAGCAGGGTGTCATAAGAGTATTGTATGGACAGCCTTTATTCGTGCAGAACAACACCATGACATGCAATGCTGTCACTATATTGCTTGTGGGGGGAACACAATTGGGAGTAAGAATTTTTTACTATTTTGGTATGAATCAAGAAATTCTTAAGTCTCCATAGCATTCTCAAGAGTAGTATAGTGACAGCATTTCATGGTGTGTTATTGTAGTCATGTCAGTCATGACACACTATTATATATATAATTTGTTTATGGTTGAAAGATACTACTAATATAATTAAAGGATTAATTGTTTACTAATTGTTTCATTAAATTATGTGGGCCAGAAAGTTTTAGATACTAAAAAGAAGTCCTATTGTTGAACTTTTTATTTTACATCTTTTCAAAGAACTTCACCAGCATCTACACAAGCTGTCATGTGTCTGAACCAAATTTGGAAACACATTTTTCAGTCTGCCTCAGACACCCCTTCTATGTCTAGCTCAAAAGCTCTGCAGGCACATCTTCCGGCGATGAAAATTATGTCACTTTCAGCTGATATTTTATTTGAGGGAATAAAAACAAGTCACATGATGCCAAATCAGGGCTGTAAGGACGGTGACCCAAGGTATACCAGCGGTATGTAGACAAATTGTCAATATATATAATATATTTTTACTGATTTAGAGGGTTTTAATTTTTTTGCACAAAACCTTAATTATTTTTATAAAATTAAAGTAGCCTAAGCTACCTGCTATAATATCAGCTAACCGTCAGTTAAAGTCACGTTAAAATCGGTCCAGCCGTTTCGGAGATTAGCCAGAACAAACAGACACAGACAAAAATTTTCAATTTTTGTATTCTTCTTATAAGTAGCATATATATTTTTATAAGCATTGAGTAAAAAGCTGTTACTTTGTTATTACAAATAGAAACTTCAATTCTATTTATTTGTATAGATTTGCAGTATCGCAAGGAAACAATTGTCTCAACAGTTTAATAATTTTAGGTCTTACAATATTATGGAACTAGTGAGATAAAAATTCCCACCAGTCTTACATGATACAGTTCTATAATACTGCTAGGAATGAACTAGACTTAATTTCATTTCACTGGCTATTCATACACAAATAATCAAAAATAATGTGGTGTTTAACTAATCTCAAAAAGTTCATATTCAACTAATTTATTAACAGAAATGGTTCTATATCCTTTAAACCAAATATAAATAATATTTCCTGTTTATTTACAATTTCTGTATTCGGTAATAAAGTTGAATTTTAATTTAACATCCATTACATTTAGTTGTTTCATAAAAAAATTATATATAGGTTACTTTTTATATATAATCAGTGTGGGCAAAATGTAAGCAAAAGCTGTATGTCATATACTATATATATATATATATATATATATATATATATGTGCACACACATAACACATAACCTGCACATATATATATATATATATATGTGTGCAGGTTAATCCTATTAACAATTAGAAATTAAAAAATGCACTCGGATATTATTTGCATGAAACAGCTTGCCTTACTATGTTCTGAACAAGTACTGCAGTGAATCAGCAACCGTTATTGGCATTGAGTCTAAAAGTGAAAGTCTCATTGCACTCTAACTACCACAAACTTTAAACTACATAATTAAGATCCAACAACATTGTCATACAAATTAAAAACTTGGAAACAATTAATTTATATTAATGCTTTCTTAGGTTTAAATTAAACTCTATGATTAATTAAACATATAAAAAAATATAAACTAGTAAATATTTGTCATTATCTAGAACTGTACTGTAGTTGTCCTCAGAATATAAAGTAAACATCCTTTAATAGTGTGGTTTTAAAAAAGGATGTAATAAAAATTCTAGCCCCATATTTACCTTACAAATTATGGCACCATAAATTATGAAAAAGTCTAAAAGTGTAATGTTTTTATAATTAAGGAAATAATTTTAGGTTAAACAATCATATTACATTAGAACATAGATAAATGCAGATACTCATTTTAGGTACTTACAATTTTCTATGCATAATTTTCAATGTTCTGACAACTTAATATACCTACAATAACTACTGTAACTTGTAGGCATTTTTGCAACTTTCAAAATAGCATTAGGTTAAAATTCACTTGTCAATTTTCACGACATGAGCAGAGCACTCTTGATTTAACAGAAACATTGAAACATTGTGTCAGATTAACTAACACATGTTTGCCTAAAAATAACTGGAAAACAATAATCTTAAAAAGGACCATAGCAAAACATAAACAAAATCAAATTGTGAGTTTATTGAAGAAACATTACTGGGCAGCAGTTTAATGATGATAAGTAACTTCTGTTTTTAATAAGAAGTGTTATCAAGGGTACTGTGAGTGATACAAGATGTTTACATTTTGTGATTCATTGACATAATAATAATACAATATGTTCATCTGAACTGTTTTAGTGTATAAAATCATTTAAGATTCTTGACTTAAACATAATTTTTTTTGACCGGTTGTGAGGTGCATGTGAAATTTGTCTGCGAAATGCAACCACGGTACATGAGAAAGACTAGTATAGGTGAATTGTTTTATAAACATAGAAAAGAAATGTTCATGTATGATACAAAACCTTATCTATATATGGGGGACTTCCCACTGACTAATCACAATATCTCCAAAACTACTAAACCTAATGACTTGAAATTTGGCATATTCCTTTTCTGATATAGACATCCCACTAAGATCAGTTTTTATGAACATTTGCCCCTAAATGAGTAAATGGTCTGGTGAAACAGCCCATATATAAATACTAACATAACAATAACATCTGTGTGAAGCTGGGGCAGTCAGCCAGTCTTATTTCAAAGATAGCATGTTTATCATTATAGAGATAGAGATAGAGAGATAGAGTATTATTTATGTGCTTCTTCATTTCTCCTAACAATTATTTCACTAGAAGGAGTTGAGTATGGTTCATTGAGTATGGTGGCACAATGCTGCATACTGACTGTATAGTACAAATGGGTTGGCTCCTCTACAGAAGAACTTATATCCCACAGATTATGAATGCAACATAGCACAATTATTGCTATGTTTATTTATTTACTTTATTTTAAAAACTTTACTGTTCACCTTAATATTAAGGAAACAAAAAGGAAGACACAATGCCTATGTATTCCTGCCAGTCAACTCATGTTTATGTGTTCCATTATATATGACTGACAAGAACGGGAACCCCATTTACTGATAAAACTGTGTTTCACACACTCCTTGGGATTAACACACCTACATCTTGAAACATCTTTGAAGTTGCAGGTGTCTATTGGCCAAAAGTACTATGAATCCTTGTTATTTGTGTAAGTACAGGAAACTGTAAACTGAGGCTGTTTCATTAAAGACAACAGGAAATAATGTTAATACCTTTTCAAAGTAAGTAAGGTCAGCTTTAGATAATGGGTGTTTTAAATTAAAAAAGGTCATTCATTGTGGTAGCGGCTTTAGAGAATCAACCTCCCAATCTCATCCCGTGGGTGTTGTAAATGTCAACAGTGGGAAAATAAAAACCAAAAATGTGCAGCAGCACTTCCTGGAGCATCTCAACAAATAAACTGCAGTTGCCAACCCGCCTTCCAAGTGTGGCAACTATGGCAAAATCCTCCCTAAATGGGAGCTACAAACTTTTTGTGGCTGTCTATAGGAGAAGCCTATGTTCAGCAGACTAGTGATTGATTAGATGATTGTGATAGCAAAGCAATGGCCAGAAATGTATACAGAATAAAATATTAAAATATTAGCTAAGCTCAATCACACTCATCACAATTATTAAATAAACTTAAAAAGTTATTACAACTTTTGAAACATATTATGGCGCTTATTACAAAATGTGGTTTAACAAATATGGAAATTAAAATATCATTTAACAAAAATATTTTTTGATTTCTTTTATTTACGCGAATACTACACATTCAAATTAAACTGATTTTTACGGATTTTATCGCATTTAATTTGGAACAAGTAAATTAGTTATAATAAATTTTAAAAATATTTTTAACAAACATTGTTTACCTTTTAGTTCTAACTAATTTAAGTTAGTCAAAAAAAAAGTATGGATGTAGTTAGTTCTATTAGCAATAATATACTAAGGCAAGATTTATAAACAGTTACAGATTACTACTATTAGAGTTAAAATAGCAACATTACAAATAGAAAATGAAGAATGTACCGGTAGCACAAATCCTATGCAAGAATGTGTCCCGGTGGATACCTCCTCAGTGCCAGTTATTTTGCCATAAATTAACATTACTGTGTTTTTATTTAAAAGGGCACTGTTAGCTAGTGTACTTACCATATGAGACATAAGAACTGATGTCTTAATATGATCCATATGAAACATACATTGACTTCTGCAGTATGGGACAATTTTTTATATGGCCTACAAGATAGTTGCCTCAGTCTGGGTGTTTGTGTATGTGAATATGCAAAATGCACCATCATACAGGAGAAATGGTAGTTTGTGGCTTTTCCAGTTTCAGAAATAAAATATTTCAATAACTAAATAAAATCATACACATTTAATCATTTTAATCTATCACAAATAAAAGTTATAATAGTGGATTAAATAGTTGAAGGGATTAAATTAGATTAATAGGCGAAAACTGTTTCTAAAATAACATTGTATGGAAAAAAGACTTTACAGCTTTGTATTGCTTTGTATAGCTGTTGTGTGCTGTAAGGACTGTTGGCCATAATTATAAGGTTGTATGGTATCTTTGTAACAATGATTATATACAATAGTAATTGAGTTATGGATGGGAAGACATTTTTATAGTCACACAAATATTATTAAACCATTTACTTCACAAGAAATTATGTAAAAGGACTGGTGAAATTATTTTATGTCATCTATTGTTAAGGGTCATTAAATTTAACAGATATTGGTCTTATAAGTCATGTACTCTTATACATATTTTACTTTTACTTACTAAAAACTAAATGCTAATAAGTAAAAATTATTTCTACTAATTTCGCATAAATACTATAATGTAAGCAAAGTTTTTGAGACTTTCAAAAAACACTTACGCAGAAGTTCTTTTGTCGTCACTCTGGCGTTCTTTTTCCTTATTGCTGTCACGCTTATTCATAATACTAGGATCTCGTGCAGGCACAATGCCAAGCACACCTGATCACTCCTGGAGCCCAGCTTCACTGGTCGCGCCACTGCAGTCCATGTCACCAAAGCATCAAAGATTGTACACAACAGTACATAATCCCCATGTCACACCATACACAACACTTTTTAATCACTGACTTTCTAATATTGATATTTATAGATTTTTGTACACTTTATGTTTACACTATTTGGAATTTATCTCAAAATCATTTTTATTACACTGCAAGAAAGACTTTTTTAATAACCATTTTGAAAAATTTTACGCGATTTTCGAGACTTTCAGCGAATTCTAATGAACGAGTGATAACTCAACATTTATGCTACTGATAATATCCAATATCTGATAATTCTGTTGTAGTTTGAGGAAAGCGGCAATGATATAGGTCGCCTTGTCAATGTTATGTTCAATGAAGAGTAACAAACGAAACGGGCCTCACACCTTGAGCAGAAACTGAACAACTATTATTATTAAGAAAACTACCAAAAATTAGACACATATGAAATTAATATTAATACTATATAGCAAGATATGACTGCTAGGAAACCTAGGAAATTATTATTTCATGGAAGTAGCAAATCAACCTTAATACAAATGTTAGCCCTAATCGTTTTAGAATAGTCCTGTATCGATGCTGAATAACAAATTTCACTTTTCAATACAGACACAAACTCATTTTCCCTTGTAATAGAGAATGCAGCTTTTGATTAGATTTACAAGTCGCCTAAACATCAAATCAAATGGACATTTGTCTTGATAAAAAGTTTAGGTTTTGTAATGGCCACCAATTCACACTTACTTCACTTTTAAATTAATATTTTGTAACTATTCTAATTTAAAAGTTTAATTTAGAGAATTAAATTAATTATAAGTTAACCGACGTAAATACAATCTAATGACAAAAATTCATAGTTATAAAATATTAGTTCAAAGATTATTCACTGAAATATCGCCATTCGGCGCATGCGCAAACTTGCAGGAGACAATGTTACTACATGAAAATAAATATACTAACGATATTCGCTTCAGAAATATACAAAGTGTATTTAGGTTAAATTTCAAAGAAACATAGATTTAATAATAATTTTGTTTGATAAAGCAATGTATATTACCTAACTAAAATAAACGAGAAGAAATTATATTTCTATTTTTACCATAGGCAACATTTCAAATTTACAGAACGTTCAAAATAAAATTAATTAATTGGGATTTTTTTACATTAATTATAATTTAAACTCAGATATTGCAAAAATGACTTACGGCAAAATAGTTGAAGTTTTGATTATTTATTTTTATTATAACCACAGTACACTATCGCAAAGTTTTCTCATTTCCCTAAATTTAGATTTTAAGGCGTAAGCGCTGTAATGTAAATAAGATTTAGTTGCCTACTTTCTAATTCTTTCTTTTAAAATTTATACTTTATTTACCAATACATTTTAAGCCAACTTTGTTATTTAGTTACAGAAACATATATTTACAATTTTTTTCGTTAGACACGTTTACAACACATAACTCAGTACGCAATATAAGTTTGAGTATTTGGATAGTTTGTATACATAGATAGTATGGATGAAAGAAGATTGACGAAACAGATGAGAGTCGAAGCAGCCAAATGTATCACTATTAGGAGATATTTTAAGGATAAGTCACGTAAAAAGTACCCCAAAGTATAAGTAGTTCCATGAAAATGTTTATGAAAATAGAAGCGACAGATGTGTGTCAGAATCGCAGCAAGTGGAAAGATGTGGTCTCTACCTACCCTGATTGTAAAGAATGTATGCATGTATGTATAGTATATGAGCTATACGCGATTATTTAAGCAGAAATAATGAAATTGGAAGCAAACTTCTGTTCAATTTATATTTTTAACTATTTTTAAACGCATTTATTTATGAGTAGTTAAGACAAAATATTTCATCAATATAAGATAAAATATTTAAGTTTGTTCACCTGATGGTAAGTGCCACCTGCCCACAGCAGTTGCGGTATCATCTACAACTTTACATTCAAAAGTTCTGTGTAGCGTACTGCACTAGTCAACGTGAGACGTCGGTTCTTATGCCCGATTTAAATTGTAAAATTTTTAAGGAAGTCAATAGGTACAGTAGGTAAGAACGGTAATGTAAACCAATCGGACACAAGCATGTCAAAGTGAATTTTATATTATTGTATGTATTCATGAATGTCTTTTCTGTACTATAGAACGTGAATACTTATCTTCTCACACTCAGTACAGTAATATTTCAAACGAAATTAAAAAATAATTATTTAAATGTATCTACTCTGAAAATAATACATTAATTGACGATATATTCCGACAATCATTGTAGCGCGTCCTTTGCTCTGCATGTTTCAACGTGTTAGAGAAGAAACGAAAAGGAAAGACTAACTAGCGAAGCTACGTCTCTCACGTCCAAAATCCAGTTTAACATGAACTCTGCCTATTGTTTTCAATTAAGAAGTTAAGTTTAAAAAAACATTTACATATCGTTTAAAAGTTTACAATTATCTTATTTTAAAATTTGACGTTTTAGATTTCTTAATTATTACACATGACCTATGATATTACAATACAGAGATACATGACGTATCTCTGTATTGTAATATCATAGGATAAAATAATGCAATTCTAGTCATGTTATTGTTTTCATATATAATTTGGTGTTATAATCATCACGTCAAAGTGTTGCTATCTAGTTCATACTTTAAAAATTTTAGAAGAAAATGGCAGTTCACTAACGCTAGACGGCGGTAGTTTAGAGGGAAATTTCTGTAACTAGTTATTGTATTTCATCCCCATGGTTACTAATATTACAAAATAAAACGAATTATATTCTAAAATATCTAACAATGTGACTACATATTATATGGCGGTCGTTCGGGAGTGACTGAGGCTTCTCAGTATACAGTGTAATAAATAAGACTGAGGCTGGACAAAAGGCGACAATCAGTGCTGCCAACAAGAATTTTTAGTTCTTCTTATTCTTTTTTTTTTGATCCCGTTAATTAGCTTCCAAATCGGGTCTATTTTGCCAATTGTCGAGTAGTAACTTTCTTGTTATATTTTATTATTTGTTTATTTATGGAAACATTCGTAAATTATTTTCCAGTGTCAAGTAACATATCCAGGTATAAATATATTATTTTTAGTTAAGTAGAAATCTGCAAGTAAAAGACATCATATTAAAGATCTCACGCTCATAAATTTGTGTGTCGTATTAGAAAAAATCATAGAGGCGTTGGTAAGAATCGCAAGTTTCGTACTTCCTTTAAAAATCCGTTACAATTTTTTAACCTGATAACATCACTCATCAGAATCTAATCGTAATCGTTGAGTTGGTAACTCGGCGACTGGCGCCTTTTGTTATGTTTTGTTAGTTTCACTCTGTTTACAGTTTCTTTTTAATGTCATTGTAATTTATCAACGTTTAATTATTGTTACGTATTTCTTATAACGGTTGCCAACCCTGCCAAGCGTCGACCAAAATCACCCAAAAATGAGAGCTACAAACTTTTGTGACAATCTATGGGGGAGGCCTATTTTCAGCTGTGAACTAGTGATAGGCTGAATTGATGATGTTCTTGAAAAATAATCATATCTTAATAGTATTTGCGACATTCGGTGGAACGACTATTTCAGTGCAAGCAAATATTTATAAAATTGTGAAATAAATGTCATATACTTCTCAATGGAATAAATTATTGGTGAATTTAGCAGGAAAATCAACCATTCGTTAAAATATTTTCTAAGTTTTTGCACTTGCCTATGAATTTTTTTCATAAATGTCTATGTCCTTTAAGCAATATAAAGTTAAATTGCCACACAGGTTTCTCGTTGCTAACTCTGTGCCAGATACAATTGTAGTAATTAAAAAAAAAATTCTAAAACATTTTAGTGTAGCTGAAATTTTAATATTATATAGTGATGCTATCAAAGAACCTAAAATTATTATATCTGATAAAAATACAGTTGTCTAATGAGGAGGTAGACCGATTTAAGTCTCCCGGACAGTTGGTGGTTTAGAAGAGTGCGGTCATAAGTCGGTTGCGCAAGAGAGATAAGAGTAGCTGCGACTGAGAGCATATGAATAGAGACACCACGACGCGCGACCGCCGTAGAGAGCGGCGCGCAATAGTCAATAATCATTAATCACACCGCGTACACACGATTCACCCGTGTTCCAGGGCAGTTCTCACCGCCCAGAGTTACCGACACACAAGTCGACAGTCCGAATGGACGCGCGCAGCCTCCCTCGGACGGTCATTAGACGACTTAAAATATTTAAGATTTTCGAAATCGCGAAAGCACGCAGTGAACGCGACACAGTCCGAACTTCGAGGTTTTTGTAGGAGTAGTTGTATCCGATGAAGCTGTAAAAGCCGAGAAGGCTAACAGCAATTACATCACCGAAAATATAATAAGAAGAAAGATAGACAGTCACAACTGCTACTTTTTAAAATTGCGTTGTCCATATAACCGAATGCTTGTGTTGGCATTCTCTACCAGACCACCCGAGTTTGTGATAAACTTGTGTAGGGTGCAATAAAAAAAAATTAAATTACTTAAGATACAACAATCATATCATAAAATAAATATTTACATACATGAATACATACACATATAAATATACATTTTTATTACATATACTTATATATTAATACACATAAGCAACGCATATCCATACATACTTCTACATACATTACAAATACATAAAGATGCAACGATCGATAATAACGTATGCCACGTTAACTCTCCACATTTGTGTTCCGAAAGTATTTCCGAACCAGCGTTTTGAAAATGTTTCTATGTAGTAATAGTATTTAGTCTAAACGGTAAAGGAATTACCGACGAAACAGGTAGAATGTTGATGAATACTAATCTTGTGATTAGACGAGGACCAAAGAACTCTTTCATGAGTTAATGAAAGATACTGGAAATTATCCTTAAGATATGACGGAGTATTTGGATCATTTAAAATGGAGAAAAGAACAATGAAATTTCTAGAGTTACGCCTTTGCTGTATAGTGAGCCACTTAAGGCGAGAACGATATTCGGAGATTTGTTCATACTTCCGAAGGCTGAAGATATATCTAATACAATTGTTGAGAAGGCGCTCTAGCTTGTATAGTAGATCTTTGTTCAAGTCTGAGTAACTCACATCTACTTAATCAATAATTGGTAGTACGAGTGTCTGAATATAAATATCAGATTGCACGTAAATCTGAAGGTCACCTGCATACAGTTACAGGTGGTACGAACAGTTAAGACTCAAGGTGATAGAGTTAATAAAAACTGAGAAGATTAAAGGAGAAGGCCATGCGGCTGCGGCACCCCAGAATCGATGTAAGCCCACTATGCGGTGTTTTGACACGCGTGAACGGTGTGCGTTACTAAGTTATTAGTTGAAAAATTGAACAAGGTTGTGGAAATTTTATATTCACGTTGCTTTAGACTTGTTGGATTCCAGTTTCTTAAGTCCTACTACACTACCAAGAACACTTCTGATAAGTGTATTGTATTTTAATTTTAAATAAAATGGGTTTGCTCCCCGCCATTACCTTAGTGAAACATCTCATAATATTTAGTAAACGGTCAAATTTAGCTTAAAGATTATCTAGCAGTCTAGCAGTTATCACAGACAATTATAAAATAGTAACTGTATTGTATAGTAGATAATAGATTAATAATTTTTAGTTAGTATTGTTTTAGCTGTAAAGATAAGATTATAATAGTATAAAATGTGCTCTTTTGCTACTTTTTAGTTTATATATTGTTTATTTTAATTTTATCTTTTGATTTGAATAACAGCACTGCAGTTAGGCCACTGTAGCATTATGCTGAATCGGGTGCCTTTTTGTTGCTGTATTCCTTAATTTTATAATAAATATCGATGCGAGCCTGTTCACCATCTTTAAAAATATGAAAATTAAGAGTTCTACACTTAATTACTGTGTATTGTAATAATCATTTCATAGTTATTAAGATTTATGTCAGCAACAATTAATTAATAATAACTTGCATAACTATACATAGTGAACTTGTATTGACTAAAATAAGAATGTTGTAACTTGTAAATAATAATTGTTTAATATTACCTAAATTATAACACTACAATAATTTGTAAATATTGTAAGACTATTTTATCAATAGTAACTTTCATGTTAATTAATTAAAAGAAATTGAGAGTCGGTAATTTCACCTGGGACGCCAGAGGGCGATAGGTAGGCAATTCTCAAGCCGCCTGCTGCACAGAGCTTCGGTGGGCATTCTGGACCAATCTGTGAACTGAGGGTACTGACTTGGTGTTATTAAGTGCTTTTTTAAGTCTGTATTGTTCATTAAAGAATAAAGATAATTAATTTGTAACTGTTGATTGTTAGCTTCTGTCTGGCAAACCCTTCTTTATTTATTACTTACCTACTTACTTATTGTTAACTTCCGTCTGACAAACCCTTCTTTATTTATTATTTACCTACCCACTAATTTGTAAAACTCGTCAATGATTGGATTGCATAAAAGTAGGGATTTGATATAAAGAGGAACTAACACGAACGTTAGGCATTCTGCTTCGAGCGTTGGATGGAGCAACTTGTGCCTAATGAAGTGAAGATATAAATTGGGTAGTGTGATTAAGAAGATTTAACTGTAAGTACATGTGAACTCATTTGCTACGAATATTTGCATTTCTTGTGATTTTAAATAGGATATTGAAATTATAAAGTGTTTATTTGAGATGTTTGACTTTAATTATTACAAGAATCCCCTTATTTGAACTGACGATAATAGGTCAGAAGTGAGATAGCAAGAGAATTTTTACAATTTTCTTTTCACGTCCACAATGGCCAGTACATAGTACACTTGTTTCACTATTTATGCACTGATAATAAATTGCTCTAGTTTTCTTTTCTCCTTTCAAATTTCTTTATTTATGAATATAATTTTTATTCTCGGAATTGTAGTCTGTACGTATAAAATAGCAAGGCAAATGGTGTGTAATTGCTACTTAATTTTTCAAATTATTTTTATGAAAGTTAGTAATCGAATAGTTTACCAACCACCTACAAAAAAAATATAGTTTGGTATTTAAAACATAAAAATTGTAATATGTGGGTACATAATTTTTTGTCTGTTTGATGAGCCATTTTTGTATATTTTTCTTATCGAGGGAATAAGATATCTTACTGACAAATATTTTTAATGACTAATTGTTATATCGTAAATTGGACATGACTTGGTATCAATTATTTTTATGAAATTTTCTTGCCAAATTTGAATTTCTTAAGATCGAGATGATATAAATGATTTTGAAGACATTATGAATATATTATATTTATTAATCTTATTTAATTAGTCATTAACATCTATTATTGACAATTGCCATAAATTCTCTATAAAATGGCATTATTTGACACCGCCATTATTCGAAAAAGATGTATGTAATGATTACATGCCTTTACGGTGGTGTGATGGATGCTAGGAAAAACTAAAACATCTTTGTACTACCCACATTCCTACAAATATAGATTTATGTTGACTTAACTTTGATGTCGTGCTAGGAAGTAGAAAGCTGTAATGTTGAATTGATTTTGGTGAAGATATTCTAAGCTATTCAATTGGAAGTTCCAGATACAATACTATGGACAACATTGATCTCGGCCGAGGGGAAGGGCCGTTGACCAATGAAAATGGATCACCCAGGTTTGAGGGTGAAGGTGAGCCCAGGTTAGAGGGCCACAGAATGCTCAGGTTAGAGAGCAGAGGATCACCCAGGATTGAGGGTGTAGGTGAGCCCAGGTTAGAGGACCAAAGAATGCTCATGTTAGAGAGCAGAGGATCACCCAGGATTGAGGGTGTAGGTAAGCCCAGGTTAGAGGGCCAAAGAATGCTCATGTTAGAGAGCAGAGGATCCCCCAGGTTTGACTGTGAAGGTGAGTCCATGTTAGAGGGCCAAACAATGCTCAGGTTAGAGAGCAGAGGATCACCCAGGTTTGAGGGTGAAGGTGAGCCCATGTTAGAGGGCCAGAAAATGCTCGGGTTGCAAAGCAGAGGTTCACCCAGGTTTGAGGGTGAAGGTGAACCCAGGTTAGGAGGTCAGAGGATGCTTAGGTTGGATAGTACAGAAAGAAGCATGGGACATCTGTGTAAAAGAAATGAAATAAAAGGAAGAGATGAAAAACGAAAGAAACAACTGCATACGAGTATGATTAGTAATTCGGATAGCTCCTCGGAGGCGCGGACATGTGAAAGGAGAAGCAAGCATAGAAGACACAATCGCTATATAAGGCACGGATCGAGGAAGTCTCAACGAAACGATAGTTCTAGTGGTGAGTCTGTTATCTTTAATACTAGTAATAAGAGAAAAAAAATCAGATACCAACATAATTCTTGACAAGTTTTTGACAATCTTAAATAACGTTAAGAGTTCAGAAAAGCCTAAGTTGTCATTTAATGCTAATGTTATACCGGAATTCGATCCCATGAGCAAAGAGCAGACAGTATTGGTATGGATCAATAAAGCAGACGAATGCGCGGAGGTTTATGGGTGGGAAGAAAGAGAAATGGTACACTATGCTTTACCGAAGCTCATTGGGGTTGCTAAGACTTGGTATCAAGGCCTACCATCGCCTGTTGCTCACATGGGGCGAATGGAAGAAAAAGTTAATTGAATCGTTCCCTTGTCGTGAACACTATGCTGAACTCTTGACCGAAATGTTTAGTAAACGCGTCAAATATGGCGAGTCATTAGAGCTCTATTATTACACGAAAATAAATTTATTGAATAGATGTAGAATACATGGAATGCAAGCGGTTGATTGTATTTTGCATGGAGTAGATTACCGTGCCATAAAAGTGGGAGCACAAGCAGCTCAATTCAAAGAACCCGAACAGATTTTAAAATATTTTCGGACTGTAAAAGTAGCGTAAGGCAAACAAGGGCATGATAAGAGTAATAAAAATGATGAGCGCAAAGTGCCATTTAGTACTAACCATCAATTTACAAACGTTAAATCTATACCGTCAAATTCGAATATAAGATGTTTTAATTGTAGCGAGTTCGGGCACCCTAGTTTCAAATGCGAAAAACGTCTCGTTAAATGTAATTTATGCGATAGATTAGGACATCTAGCTTTTAGCTGTTACCGAAATAAAAGTGATGTTAATTCAAGTAAAACCGAAAACACTAAATAAGATCTGATTGAAAAACTGTTTCTTATAATTCGAATTGTAAATACGTCTTAGATATCAAAATAAATAGCTTAAAGTTGCCGTGTCACACTGATTTAGGAAGTCAATGTTCACTTATTCGAAGGAGTAAAATCAGGGAACACGATCTTGTTTTCAACTAACCTTCCCGTGCTTAGATGAAATGGGGCTAATCTTATTAATCCTCTGGGCGTGATAACTGCTGAAGTAGAAGTCCAAGGAATAAAACGATATACAGAGATATTCATTAATAGTAGAAGTTTACATTTTAAGCTATTCTGCTCTTCTAGGTCACTTGTTTACGGAATTAAATGATACTTTAATAACTAGAACTCCCTCTAAATTGATTTTTGATAATGAATGAACTAAGAATTCATTTAATGTCCATTAATAATGTCAACATTCAAGAACTCACTAGGTTTGATACCCGTCAAATCCGATCTCTATGTATGATGGAAGCGTGTAAGTGCGAAGTTCACTAAGAGGGGAGGACTGTTGCCCGAAAGGAGGTAATTCTTATCAGATATAAGAGTTTTATTAGTATATAACGTGTCCAATGGTTATATAACTATTTCTAAAGACTACTTGCTTTTTCGGTCTTCTGGTTTTAAACTTCTGGTCCGGTACAAATTTGTAGTTACAGCATCTCTTTTAATTCATCTATTGCTGATCACTTAATAAATTGCTGCGAAAAGCTTAATGAAAATGAGTACGTAATAAAAAAATACTTTTCAATAAGCATCCCCAATGTCACTGAAATGGTTATAGAAGTAGAAGACAATAAACCTATTCTGTATAGACCATATCGCTTGTCACATGCGGTAAGGTTGTTAGTTAGTAGCATAGTATATGAAATGAGAGATAATGGAATAGTGCGGGAATTATCGTCTCATTTCGCGAGACGAATTGTCTTAGTTGAATAAAAGAGTGGCGAAAAACAGTGAATTTAATGTCGGTGATAATGATTCAGAAAATTAATATTGTATACTTTCAAAACGATTTCTTGAATTATATGTATATCACAATTATAGCAATTATGATTTGGTCATCCTATAATTTGTAATGCTTAATTATATAAACACTTTTTTTAATACATGTGCATCCTGTTTATATAAAGTAAAAATATGTAATACATTCAAATTTTGTTTTTGTCAAGCTTAATTAAATTGTATTGGATTTCTTCATAATATTCACGTGAATTCTGTAAGATTACATAATTGCTTAGCAATAGTATTACTGAATTAGGTTTAAGTTATTTTTCTTAACCTACCTAGAACAGAAATTAGTATTATTCGATACAACTTAACGATTACATGTTTATTGTTATTTTTCATCAATTATATGATATTTGTTTAACTTTATAATTATAGTTACGTCAGGATATGTTACCTAATTACAAATTAGTAACAACATAAATGCGAGGACGCACTAAGAACAGGATGGCCGAGCTGTTAGCTTCTGTCTGGCAAACCCTTCTTTATTTATTACTTACCTACCTACTTATTGTTAATTTCCGTCTGACAAACCCTTCTTTATTTATTATTTACCTACCCACTTATTTGTAAAACTCGTCAATGATTGGATTGCATAAAAGTAGGGATTTGATATAAAGAGGAACTAACACGATCGTTAGGCATTCTGCTTCGAGCGTTGGATGGAGCAACTTGTGCCTAATAAAGTGAAGATACTCGTATAAATTGGGTAGTGTGATTAAGAAGATTTAACTGTAAGTACATGTGAACTCATTTGCTACGAATATTTGCATTTCTTGTGATTTTAAATAGGACATTGAAATTATAAAGTGTTTATTTGAGATGTTTGACTTTAATTATTACAAGAATCGCCTTATTTGAACTGACGATAATATGATCTTAAAATGTTTGATTTACTTAAAATAGTAAAATAAAGAAGAAAAATGAAACTCAATGAAACTGCTTTTATTGTTTTTTGGATGGTTTTTAGTTATTTCAATTCATATTCTTATCATTTGCTATTAAATGTCGAGTGAGTGATAGTGAAGAACATGACGTCATGCTTTTTAAAAATAATTTATGAACCTCTGCCCCGTCATATACTTACTTTATTGTCGTATGTCTGAATTACAAGCAGCAAAACTATTTGTTTTTCTTTATTTCTAATATTACTCTTATAATTAGTAGTGACTCCTATAATTCGTTTTGTAATTAGTAGTGAGTATAGAACGCTTTCTTATAAATACTAGTATAGAACTTTTGGATACGGATACATCGAATCCCATAGTATCCAACCAGCCTTTTATAAGATTAAGCAAATTGTTCATCATATAACTAGCGGCTTAAGTCAAGTGTGTAATATATATATAGTAATACTGTCAATTGTACTTCTTGACTTCCTAAACCTACCTATATATATAGCATTCTGATTTATTTTTAATCAGAAATTCATCAATTTTAACCAAAACTGAAGAAAGTGCAATAGGTCGATGAGAAGAAGCTTCATGTATTAGTTTAATTAATTTCGGTATGGGCCAATTTCTTGTGATTTCCATAATGAAGAAATGTTTCCGGACATCATAGCAGCGTTTATAACATTTAAATAAGTCAGTCAGTCTCCATAAAAAGAAGTAAGGAATACCATCATTCCCTGGAACAGAAACTTTTACGTTCGACATGACACCTTTCAATTCCGGCAATGAAAATATTTCTAAGTCATCAAGAGGTGTAGAAGGTATGTAGGTGTATATTTATGTAAGAAAATGCTGGGATACTGTTGGCGGCGCATATAGGTTCATAAAGTACTTACTATTGATAAAGGAATGGGACTGCAAGATGCACTGTTAAACGCCGTCCTAAAACTACTACTACTACTAGTACACGTCCTTAAACTTATTATGCAATTCCAGACGTGGGAAGGACTAGTATCAGGAGACAAGGTTGTACAAAACGCTCTTCAGCCTCCATGTTTTTATTTTTAAGTAATTTTTGTTAAATATTTAAAATCTTCGACATGTCTTGACCATTCCGCAATTTCGCATTCTTCTTTCTATTGACCGCTTTGGAGCACTCTTCGTCCCAAAATGAAGGTGAGAGATTTTTTCGGAACAACTACCCTATGTAAAAAAAAATTGATCTCCAACATCTGCTAAGCATTTTGATAAAGCATGAGATGCTGCATCGATGTTGACGATGTAATTGGTGGAAGTTGTAATATCCTCTGTTCTATAAGAGATTTAAACCTGTACCAGTCAGCATTTAATTTATATTTCATTCGGGGTTTAATTTTTCATTCAAGTGGATATTTAATAGGAGTGGAGATAAGAAGAGATAAATGGTCTCCGCGAAAAGTTGAGCTAAGAGTGGATAAAGTCATGATACAGCCGAAATCTGGGGTGCGTATGGATAAATCTACTGCTCTTATATTGCAATTGGGATGTCTGCTACGTGTACGAACTCTAGTATTTAAGAAACACAAATGTCGAATATTTCTAAGAGGTTTTCATCATCATTCTTAGTGATAAAATTCCCCTATGATTGATGGTGGCAGTTAAAATCACCATGTATTAAAAAAATGTTTTGGAATATCTAAAAATATGATTAACTTAATCATATTTTTACAAGTTTTCTTTTGGTATAATATTTGTGACACGGGGCATATGCATATATATATGTATTATTGGGAAATATTTGTCAGGAACGTTATTTTCAGTTATTCCAAAAATAATGTAACCACTACTTTTTAAATGTTCTATCACTTGTTACTAGCCGTTCTGATTTTGAGCTCCGACGAAACAACTTGGAGATAATTTTTTTTTATAGAAAACGAGCAAGCGGTTCACCTGATGTTAAGTGATCGCCGCCGCCCATGAATAGCCGCAACACCAGGAGAGTCGAAATGAATAGGCTCTTTTCTTAAAGGTCCCTAAGTCATAACGGTCCGGAAAAACCGCTGGTGGCAGCAAGTTTCACAAAGTGGTCGTGCGGGGAAGAAAATTGCTCGAAAAGTGCACAGTGGTGGAATGTCACCCATCGAGGTGATATGGATGCAATTTGGTGCTTTGCCGCGATGTACGATGGTGAAATAAGCGGCTGGTATGATTCCGAACACTCTTCAAAGTATATACGATAAAAAACGCAAAGAGACGCAATGTCTCTTCGCAAGGCCAGTGGATCAAGCAGATCGGAAAGAACCTGGTCGTCGACAAGTCGGGCCGCTCTTCGCTGGATGCGGTCAAATGGAAGGAGCTGGCACTGGGGTGCCCCCGCCCAGAGATGAGAACAGTATTCCATGTGTGGCCGAACTTGCGCCTTGTAAAGTTGCAAGAGGTGGACCGGCATGAAATACTATCCCGCTCTACTGAGCACGCCAAGCTTTTTGAAGCCCATTTGGCCTTTCCTTCCAAATGACTACGGAACTGAACGTCACTCGATATGTCAACGCCAAGGATTCCGGTACTAACTGAGGCAACAAGGGGAGTGCTCTCAAAATGAGGAGACACGACGAAGGGATTCTTTTTAGCGGTAAACGCGCAAACTTGTGTCTTCTTGGGGTTAAAATGGACTAAGTTTAGTCTGCCCCAGTCCGTGATTTTGTCTAGCAAAATTTCAACTTCAGACACAAGTTTGTTCCGATACTCGTCGACGTGTTCCTGAGAAATATTGCCACGGCCGGTGTACAGGGCATCACCAGTGCTGTCGTCTGCATAGCAAAATTGTTAATAGTAGGCAAAGCCTCCTTCGCCTCTCTGCACTCCGAGTGGTTCGTCCAGAGGTGTATGTTGTTGGTTTCTGGTACGGTTGCAAACAAACGAGCGAACATACCTGAAGGGAAGTGGGAGTATAGGCTCTGGTCCCACGGTACACTGGTTAGAGCTCACCGAGCAAGCTCGTCCGCCGCATCGTTGCCTCTAGATCAGCTACATCCTTTTATCCATAGTCTTCTGAGAAGGTTCCAGAACCAGCACCTGGCTTTGTTTTTGAGCCATCCGTGAAGATTCTGAGTTCAAGTGGGTTTAGTCCTTCAGAAGACGAGAACCATTACTTTTGATTGAGTTTTGTGATAAAGACGTGTCGTGGCGGCATAAAATAATCTTTACCATTGTAACTCATCTTGTGGATTCTGTATAAACAGTATTTTTATACGAGTATCATAAAGTGACGAGACGAGCAAATCGTCCACATTGATGGTAAGTGCAACGTCGGTCAACATAGGCTGTGTCATCCAGAACATTTGTGTGTGGTATCTGCACCAGTCACCCTAAGACATCAGTTTTTAAATCTCATATGCGCATTGATACACCAGGTCTCAGTGCACATCAGACCGAAATACAGTAATATTTGCACAATACTGCTTCGCGTTAGAATAACAGGCCTGGGGTGGTATATACCCTCCTGGATACGAATTCTAACGCCAGTAAAATAGCAAAATAGTCGTTAAGTGCTAGAAAAATCTCGTCGCCTTCTAAAGATCTCTGAAAAACTATCATAAATATCCAAACCGTTAACGGACAGCAATATAAAGAGGCCAGGTACTGAGGTCCCCAACCTGTCTGCCAACCGTGGACGGCAAATGCTCTAAGATTTGTAGATGCCTGTCGACTGTGTTTAGGCAGATGATATTTTTTAATTTTTTACGGGTGATCAATGAGTACAAATTTCACTTTATGTCATTGTCAGGTATTCTGTGAGAGACTGGTCAAACTCGGCCGAGCCAATCTGTTTATTTGCTGCTACTACGTAAAAAATTAAACGGTAATTTTTTTACATTGTCGGTGTTAAACATTGGTACTGGATTATTGATTTAAAGTCAAGTGCAAAGTATGAATTATTTTCACGCATCTATGGCCTCTATATAATGATCTTTTTGATAATAAGCTTTAATTATGTCACTTCAGTAGTACACTCAGCGTCACAAAAATCGCACCTCTCTGAGTTTGCGCGAAAAATGGCTGTAATGGCTGGAAACGAATTATATTTATATAAATATTGGTATGTTTGAAATGGGTATTTGAATAGCTTTACATTATTAATAAAAAAATCATGAAATCATTAAAACATTTATCATTATAGATCGTCAAAAATAAACACTGTCAAAGGCTCACTAGTAAGGACGCTAGTTACACCACCTAAAAAGGGTATAAAAGGGTCGATCTGGATGAAATATGGGCCAGTCGTAATTTAGACTTTGCAGTGAACACACGTGAACAAGTAACCCAAGTAAGAACAAGTAAAGATGGACACCAGCTCTGAAGAAGCCGCTCAAGTGATTGCCCTATTGCAGTCGGGGATGCGGCAGTGTGACGTTGCTCGACAGTTGAACCTGTCCCGTTCTTCAGTTCGACGGGTGTTCCAACGTTTTCAGCAGACTGGTGGTTATGTTAGAAAACCGGGATCTGGAAGAAAACGGTGCACATCAGAAAGAGATGACCGTTTCATCGTTACGACATCTTTACGATACCGTTTTAAAAATGCTGTTGAGTTGCAAAAACAGCTTCGATCAACTCGGAGAACATCTGTGAGTGTTTCTACGATAAGAAGAAGGTTACACGAAAAGAGTTTAACAGCCCATAGACCTGCTAAAGGTCCAAAACTTACTGCACAGCATCGCAAAGATCGCCTAGAGTTTGCTCGCAATCATTGCGAGTGGACTCTAGAACAGTGGCGGACCGTACTCTTCTCTGATGAGACGAGGGTCTGTCTCTTCTGCAATGACAGACGTAGAAGGGTCTACAGAAGACAGGGGGAGAGGTTCACACAACCCTGCTTCGAAGAATCCGTCAAATACGGGGGTGCCTCGTGTATGTTTTGGGGCGGCATTTCCGTCGACGGGAAAACGGAACTTGTGTGCGTTTCCCGGACTCGGGGTGGCCGTGGGCAAGGGTCATTAAATGCTGGTCGGTACAATACTGAAATCCTGGAGGAACATGTGGTCCCGTATGCTGGTTATGTCGGTGATGGATTCATGTTAATGCATGATAATGCTCGTTGCCACACCGCGGCTATTGTACGGGATTATTTACAGGAGGTCGATGTCCCTGTTATGCATTGGCCAGCACGAAGTCCAGACCTTAACCCAATAGAACATCTCTGGGATGACCTAAAACGGCGCGTGCGAGCTCGAGATCCAGCTCCAGCCACTCTTCAAGAGCTCCAAGATGCGGTACTTGAAGAGTGGGAACAAATACCCCAAGAGGCTGTTGCGATCCTTGTAAGGTTCATGAAAGATCGCATGGAAGCTGTTATCAAGGGGGGGTAACACTAGGTTTTAAGAACTTTTTTTTTTTATTAAGTTTTTTTTTAAATTATTAATTTGCAAATTTGTACATACCCTGTCTTTTTCTTTAATTTCTCTTTCGCCTCGTTTTAAAAGTAAAATTCAATCAAAATTCTTGAAAGCTAATGAAATTACCTTTCGAATGATACCCCCAAACCACAACATTGCCATTGGCCTGTTGTGTTAAAATAGTATTTAAATTATTTTTTTTCGGATGTGCGATTTTTTTGACGCCGAGTGTATATCAAGATTGAACTGTAATACATTAATGTCGTAATCCCCTGTTTACGACGTAGTATTTACTGTAAAAGATGTCACAGGAGACAGGCGCTCGCTTAAATTAAGACCTGGGTTCGATCCCCGGTGCGGCGCCACTAAAATTTTTAATTGCAATGTTAAGTGATGATTTAGCTCGAGCTTGGCAGTTAAGGAAAACATCACGAGGAAACTTGTTCAATGTCATATTAAAAAAAAAAAACAAGGCGACCACAGTTTCAGAGTTAAAATACGAAATTTTTAGACCGGTTTTGCGTTTACTTTGTTGTAAAGGAATGGACCAAGGTAATTAAATAATATTTTGGTAAAACTAAAGCTGATTGTCGGAAGACTGCGAGCCTAGTCTCTACGCGGTTGTTTTTAAATGGGAAAATGTGATCCGACAGATTATAAACGCTGCGTAAAAGAAGTGACTTTTCGAGTTCTTCGACTATATTTCCAAACCCCACCTGCAATAATATCAAGATGAGATTTAAAATGAAGCCTTATGAAGTAGAGATATATGATGATTAGAAAAATTATACCAAGATATTGATATGTACAAGGATCAGATTCACAAGGTTGATGAGCGTTTCAATTTATGGGAGTTTTTTAGTAGCTAATGTTATATATTTATTATATAAACATAAAAATAACAAAACGACATGTTTATGTCTGGCTATCATAGGCTTATTTGAAATAGTTATTCCTCTATCTTTCGGAAGTGGTAATAATATGATAAATTCTGTGAAACAAGATGTCACGACGTACTTTGTAGATATGTAAAATGTATTCAATATTTCTAGCTTCATTACGTAGCCAACCTGATTGAGGTAGGGTGGTAGATTCTTTTACATCGCCACTACATGGCTAACCTAAAGAACACATAGGAACCCTTATTAATTTACTCCAAATTTATGCGAATAACATACCTTATTATATGTTTGCACCAAAGATGCGTCCAAACCACCACTTGTATACAAGTGGTGGTTTGGACGCATGTATATGACATAATAATACATGTATATACGCAGTTTTTTTTATTAAATTTACCGGATAAAAGAGCTAAGGTTACATATTATGAGACTTGCAACACTCATTAATAATATAAAAATATGTTCAACACTAAACGCATTTCCCTACGGCAAAATGCCAAACTAAAGTAAATTAAATAAAATTAACTAAATTTGCAATATGAATATCAGTACTGTACAGACTTAAAAATTTTATTACAATTTCAAGTGCTAATTTTTTTTTTGTTTTTCTTAAATAATGAAATTAAAAAATGAGACCATTAACTTTCATAAGGATCTAAGAAGTTCTCGCGTCATTTCATCTATTGTGCGCCGCTATCTGTTTCTGTCTGTGGCCGAACGCAGAACTTGGTGTATGGTTATGTCGACAGCGATAAAGATTTGAACGGTCCAAAGTCCTGTCGTGCAAGAGAACCCAATACATAGATAATCATCTTTATAATAGCGTACAATGCTATGACGGTATGGTATTCGAAATAAAATCAAGTGGCAAGCGGATTGGCGAACGTAGCATCGGACGCCCTTTGACACTATTTACTATGATTACAGCGCCATCTAGTGAAGCACACGAGATTGTTATAGATCCTATAACCGCCACTAAGTTTAATGACGTTCGAATTTAAATTAAGAAATTTACTCGTTGGAAGATGTCAAACGGAATTAGAATAATAGAACTGTATTTCTATAATATTTTCGTCATAGGCTATATTGAATTATCTTAACATGTGATTAAGTGACGTGTTAATTTCAATATATATTCGAAGTCATAGTTTGAATTGAATATCATAGTCAGACTCAGACAATGGCATTGTCAGGCGCTCACGCTCAGAACATAATGGTTACAATCTCTCTCTTCGCTCAGTCGTTAACTGCTCGCGCTGCATTCTCGACGTAGCAGAATGTTGTTTTAGATATTCAGTTCCGTAAAGTACGTAAATGTGCAACATTAAGTGTTACGTTTAATACTTTTACTAAAAGGTTTTAGGATACAGCTGATTTTAAAAGGTGAGGTATCAAGTGTATTTTTTTGTTTTAATGGTGAGTCAGACATTTAATTTCAAAGACATTTGTATTTTCAAGAGTTTATAGTGTACTTTAAACTTATTTTCCGTTTGATTATTTTCAAAAATGTATTTGCCTTAATTGTCCTAATACCATTATTATAGTTTTACTCAATGTACACATATATAGTTTTTAATTAATATAATTCTTGAGTGATGTTCTTTTAAGTCGTTGTGATAATTATCTTCTCATTTTTTGAATACATTTTGTATTGGCGTTTTATGTTACATCGATTTACTGTAATTATTATGCTATAACCATGATAATCTCCTTTAACAAATAATGATTAAGACTTCCTTAGCTCTAACAAAAATTTGAAGTACGCTATTTAGTGATAAGAATGTCCTTGGTAAATGCAAATTTTTCAGATTCGCAACTTACGTTTTATAGTTACTACTAGTACCTGTTGCTACTTATTGTTCGTTACTTTACTAGCGTGTTATTTTGTATAGTGACTTACATGCATTGTTATCTTATAGCTATGTTAGAGTATAAAGGGTTTTGTGTTGCAAGTTAACGAAATAATTCACGTTTATTTGAATCAGGTACATTGAAAAATATATATAATGCTGATGACGGTATTTAATTTATTATAACGTTGTTTTATTATTACTGACACCATTTTAATATCCTTATTGCAACTGCAACTATAACAAATTTTGTGACTCCTAGAAGCAGTTTTCGAGGGGGTTTGCCTTCCTGCCAAAACGGGTGACTTTTTCATTCAGATAAAACTTTAACTCCAGATAATGATATTACCTTCTTTAGATAAATAATAATTTGTCATGGGGTAAAGGAAGTTAATTTTACATCAGGACATCTGTCACCTCAGTCCTCCCTACCGTGACTACGGGTGCTGTAAAGTACTCGAAACTTCGGGTAAGAAATAGTTCAAAATTAAACACGATAAAATCCGTAAAAAATTGTTTTATTTAAATGTGTAGTATTCGCGTAAATATAAGCACTCAATATAAGATACTGGTGGTAGGATTCCTATGCAGGAATCCGTCTAAATAGGTACAACCCCAGGGGCTGTTATTCTGCCGTGAAGCAGTAGTGTGCAAGTATTAGGGCACTGTGAGCTAGCGTAATCACTGGGCATTTGAGACTTAGGAACTGATGTTTCACGGTGACGAGCGCAGTGTGGTGTCACACATAAATATTCTGGGTGACACAGTATTTGTTGTGGGCGGACGTTGCACTTACCATCAGGTGAACGTTTTGCTCGTTGCGTCACTTTGTACAAAAAAAAAAAATCTTTAAAAGAAGCTGCATTTTTTTTTTTTTTTTTTTATCTATTTTCTTTAATACAATTACGGAAAAGAACGGACGATGTAAGCGTAAACAAAATGTGATTAGATTTAACATCTTGTTGAATATTTTTATCCTTGAATGGAATACTACTTGGAGTAACTGAATGATTATACTTTAAGAAATCCCCTTGTAAGACTTTATTACTTGTGAAATCAAAATATTACTTCCACATAAAGCAATAGCTAAACTCCCTACCCTTATCAATGCACCGTTCAAACTGAAATATGTACGAGTTTTGTGAAAATTAGCAAAAGTGATGGTACATGGGTTCATGAAGTTACGACAAACAAATCTACATTACTAGTATCGACAATGTATAAATGTATAATCGATATAAATTGATCTAAAAGCTATTTTTGGAACGGTTATAATCAATATAGTGTAAGTGCTTCAGGTTTTATAACTTCTAAAAATTATTACAGTGTGTTGTGTGAATCTGAAGCCTTCGTTCTCAAAGTGGTCCAGGTGGACCCCCAGAGGTTCACGGGAGACTCGACGGGGGTCTACTTTGGCGTGACAAAAAAATGGGGGTTAACGAAAATTTATCTGCTTTCGATAGTGAAGAACTAAAATGTTGGCTTGACTTCACCTAACAATGTATGCAGATAATATTTTAAGAAGTTCAGCGACTGCTACTTCTAAAAACTTGCATATTCCATATTTAGTACAACTTGTCGAGTGTTCATATTACAATGTAATTTTAATTGATAATAATAATAATTAATAGTGTAATAATCACATAGCAACGCAAAAAATATACTATTTTTCTTTTTATTTTTTCCACTCAGAAACGGGAGTTTTCTAAATGAAGTAAGTAAAAATTGATTGGTTTCTTGTGCTATGAGTAGATGAAAAAAAAAAAAGTAAAATTTCCATAGTTAGATCTAATCTTCAAATTTTTTGTCGAATTTTGGGAATATGATAGAAATGTAGCTGCAGGGGGTCCACCGGAACCAGCTAAATTTGGAAAGTTTATGAGAAAGAAAAGTCTGGGAACCTCTGATCTAACGGATACGGTTCAAATATGTTTTTTAGTATAACGAATATGTCTGTTTAGTTTTTTTGATTCAACAATAAATCTGAAAGTACCCTAAAAATGTACATATTTTTCTAGTAAATAAACGGAGGGAAACCAGTAAAAATGAACACAATTTTTGTTTCATTAAATGTACCAAAAAATGTTAATAGAATAAAAAGAAGCCTCTAAATACTCGTAATTAATAAACATTACAAGTGATATTTTTTAACAATCAAGACAATACCGAGAAAAACGTGATGATTATAAACAAGTACAGGCATACAACGACGTAAATATCATTAAAGTTTAACAAAATATATTTCAAAACTAAATCGTTTTAGGTATACATAATCAGATTAAATAAATGTAAAAAAACAGTTAAGTTTCATCAGACTTAAGGAAAAACAATATAAAATACCAAGTCAAATTAATTAACATTTCAAGAAACTTAACTCAAAAATCTTTAGAAGCAGATGAAAATTGTTGTATGAGTATGTTGTGTAATACTCAGACACGTAGAATTGCATTTAAAAATTGCATATTATGAATTTAACTAAAAATAAAAGCTGTAGTGCCGTAAGAAAATGTTCTGGATTTTTTTTAGAGTTAGACAATAATACCATTGTTACCTTTCCAATGCAAAAATTATTATGGCAATCGAATTGTACTCAAATTGACAGATAAGATGAGTAAAAGTTTGTTTATTGGTTTTAGTATAAGTATCTATAATTTACAGAAACCGTACTGTTAACACAGCATGAATATCTATGATGACATTCGTCAAAAAGTTACGCTAGACAGCTTCATGTCGAAAAAAATCAGATATATTTCCTACAAAAACATGTATCACCAGTAACGGTGAAATATTTGCTATCGCTAAGCAACAAAATATTTCTGTAAAATCAAAAATGAAAGTTAATGTGGGAACTGACTACTGTACTCTATACTGTTCGAAATATTTTTATTCCTCTTGCAGGTTTCCTAACAATATTTTTCTTTACCACTGAGCAAATTGCATAACAGTTGTACAATTTATTCTTTAATCTACAAATTATTCCCTGGGGAACGGAAATGGTAGATTACAAATAAATACCTTTACGGGCATCTTATATCGGCTTCGTAATCGTAAAAGTGTATAAATGTATAAGTACTTCATTGTAATGTCAACGTTGAGGCCATCCAACTCTTTGACACGCTAAAACATTGGAAAGATTAAGAAGACAAAAACGTACAACTTAACACATAGTGAAAAAATTATGAACTTGTTCGTTACATTTTATTTCGGTTTACTTTATTACTATTTCGAATCAGTCGAAATACTAACTAATTTAATTCGAGTTTTATGTTTTCGTGGTTGTAACAGGTTATGTAGAAATAATAACACATTATTATCCTTGACGCATTTTACGACCCACTGCCTTTGTAACAGGAAATTAGTAATTGATGGCTAAATGGCATTCGCTTGTATATGATATGCAGCTTTACTCTGACGTCTTGTTACTACATGGTAGCTGCCAGTCTGCCAAGGTTTAGTAACATTGGAAAAACTATTCTTTTTTATTTCTCAGTGGGTACTTTTATGAGGTTCAGGTATTATCTACGAAGAAGTTCGAATGATTTTTGAATAATTTCATTAGTATCGATGTTTAGTCTTGTAAATCGATTAAATGTCATTATTATCATCATAGTCTATCAAGTCATTGTTTCTAACAAGTCACAAGTCCACTGTTGAACAAGATTGCCGTATGTAAGGTCCTGAGTCATCTACATTTGAACAGATTGCACGCAGATTGCATTCACTGTATGCGAGCTGTCTAAAAATTTATTGAATGATAAATATTTTATACATACAATATTATAGATATAATGATTATCGTTTATCAGTAATTTATCGGATAAGTAAAAAATAATATAACGGTGTAGTATAAAATATCATTACGTCATTTTTTTGTTTTGTGTGTAAAAATGAGCAATGAATAGCTCGCCAGAACGCGACTACAGTGATTTCTTCCGGTTAGACCGTCGACGCTAATGCATACTCCAACATGAAGTAATTGATTGCCATAACGCTTCCGATTGGGATGTAAGGCTAGACTGATATGGTACAAAAACACAATTTACTGTACAGTACGACGTACAGCGTACGTTACCGTTTACTGGTGTCATATGCCAGAGTTCGTCTCATTATGTACCACCACAGTACCAGTTATTTTCAGGTTTAAGATACTATATTTCTCATAAGAATTATATTATTCTCTTACATCAGAAAACGATTTTACCTACATAATTAAAAATATATTTGTGGCGTGTGGTAGCGGCCAGAGAATCTACCATCCAATTTCATCCCATGAGTGTTGTAAAAGTCGACAGAGGCAATATTAAAACCAGAATATGGGCAGCAGCATCTTCCTGGAACATCTGAATAAATAAAACTGCGGTTGCCAATCCGCCTGCCAGGTGTGGTAAGTATGGCAAAATCCCCCCAAAATTATAGCTACAATCTTTTGTGGTAATCTATTCGAGAGGACTATGTGGAGCAGTGGACCAGTGATAGGCAGAAGTGATGATGATGATGAAACATTTTTAAGAGCATTGACATTGCCCAATGACCTGGAAGGTTTTGTCTCTGAACTAGTATTTTGTTACTTTGTCACCGTCGATGTCGCCACGATCATACTATAATAAAAACAACGAAGATTAAGTAAGAATACAGATATTTCGCAGTGTTGTTATCGTCTTTCCCTATTTTACTCGCACTCTGAGAGACCTAATACATTTTCTTCCTTTAGAATTGTCGTGAGTACTCTGTATCATAATTACTGTTTCATCATCATTATCATTTCAGCATATCTTATTCCACTGTTGAACATAGGCATTCCCCATAGATTGCCACAAAACACGGTCCTAAGCCACCTGCATCCATCGACTTCCCATAAAACCGTGCTGGTTGTCGCTGTATTTAGTGGTGTCGCTCTACACTGCGTTTGCCGGTACGAGGTCACCACTCGAGAACTTTTCTTCCCCAATGGTTATAGATTCTACGAGCTATATGGCTGGCCCAATGTCATTTCTGCTTGCTAATCCTTAGGCCTATATCGGTTACTATTTATTTTGAATTAAATGAAACACATTACATCAGTTATCTAATTCAGCACCGGTGATACTACATGATATATTCTGAAGGTCTGATGTTGATCAGATAAGTGCTTACCGGTTCTCAGTAACGCAAATAGATATATCTAATTTACCTCCGGCATATCAAGTCTTACTGGCATACTCTATGATATGTTCAATAAACAAAACTTAATTACAAATTATAATTTATACATTTACAAAACTATTTTCTATTTTTATTTTACGCAGTATTCATATTTGTACGATTTACAATATGATTAAATTAAAAAATAATACAAAGTTGTTAAAACAAAAAAAATTTTGAAAATTTCAAAATTCAAAATTTAACATATATATAGTCTGCTTGTCACAAAAGTAGTCGAGACACTAATCATTAAAATCAAAGACTGATGAATGTTCTCCTAGCCGATTTCGACCACGGCGACAACTTCCGAATCCTAATGTCGAGAGCCATCAACTGCGCAGGAGATATTATAGTGCCACAAGTATACGCGCAAACACAACGCGAAGAAGCCGCTCAAGTGATTGCCCTATTGCAGTCGGGGATGCGGCAGTGTGACGTTGCTCGACAGTTGAACCTGTCCCGTTTTTCAGTTCGACGGGTGTTCCAACGTTTTCAGCAGACTGGTGGGTATGTTAGAAAACCGGGATCTGGAAGAAAACGGTGCACATCAGAAAGAGATGACCGTTTGATCGTTACGACATCTTTACGAAACCGTTTTACAAATGCTGTTGAGTTGCAACAACAGCTTCGATCAACTCGGAGAACATCTGTGAGTGTTTCTACGATAAGAAGAAGGTTACACGAAAAGAGTTTAACAGCCCATAGACCTGCTAAAGGTCCAAAACTTACTGCACAGCATCGCAGAGATCGCCTAGAGTTTGCTCGCAATCATTGCGAGTGGACTCTAGAACAGTGGCGGACCGTACTCTTCTCTGATGAGACGAGGCTCTGTCTCTTCTGCAATGACAGACGTAGAAGGGTCTACAGAAGACAGGGGGAGAGGTTCACACAACCCTGCTTCGAAGAATCCGTCGAATACGGGGGTGGCTCGTGTATGTTTTGGGGCGGCATTTCCGTCGACGGGAAAACGGAACTTGTGTGCGTTTCCCGGACTCGGGGTGGCCGTGGGCAAGGGTCATTAAATGCTGGTCGGTACATTACTGAAATCCTGGAGGAAGATGTGGTCCCGTATGCTGGTTATGTCGGTGATGGATTCATGTTAATGCATGATAATGCTCGTTGCCACACCGCGGCAATTGTACGAGATTATTTACAGGAGGTCGATATCCCTGTTATGCATTGGCCAGCACGAAGTCCAGACCTTAACCCAATAGAACATCTCTGGGATGACCTAAAACGGCGCGTGCGAGCTCGAGATCCAGCTCCAGCCACTCTTCAAGAGCTCCAAGATGCGGTACTTGAAGAGTGGGAACAAATACCCCATGAGGTTGTTGCGATCCTTGTAAGGTCCATGAAAGATCGCATGGAAGCCGTTTTCAAGGCAAGGGGGGGTAACACTAGGTTTTAAGAACTTTTTTTGTATTTATTAAGTTTTTTTTAAATTATTAATTTGCAAATTTGTACATACCCTGTCTGTTTCTTTAATTTCTCTTTCGTCTCGTTATAAAAGTAAAATTCAATTAAAATTCCTGAAAGCTAATGAAATTACCTTTCGAATGATACCCTCAAACCACAACATTGCCATTGGCCTGTTGTGTTAAAATAGTATTTAAATTTTTTTTTTCGGATGTGCGATTTTTTTGACGCCGAGTGTATATATACATATATAATACAATATATAATAATAATAATACAATATATATATAACAATGTCGTGTTAGTAACCCCATTTATAGCTCAAAAACAGCTGGACCGATTTTTATGATGTTGGATTTGTCTCCGCCTCGAATAGCTGAATAACTATTAAAACATCTAAATAAAATTATAAAGTAAATTCATTTCCTTGAACATCGCGTATAATACATACATAAAGAATTTATGACATGTCAGTCATAAACTAGATGGTAATGGCAGTAGATAGCGTTGTGTGCATTATCGTTAGGGAACTTTAGTTAAGGTTTATTATTTTGTATGCATGACAGTTCTGTGACATTAAATATTTTTTTCTTTCTTTCTGTCTTTCACTATCCTCTGACAGCTGATTCAACTGCGCGGGTCTTTCATTGCAGCTATCTAAGTGTTGTCGACCACAAAATCGTTTCATTTTACTGTCGTTGTGATAGTCTTACCGTAATCACTGTGCATCGTTAGGCAAGTGTACCAAAAAAGAAAATTACAAAATCCAACCCTGTGATCGTGAGGCTGTTGTACTTTCATACTGTAATTCAGAAATCAAACTTATCCCGTCACATACGTACATGGCAAGACAACGTCTGCTGGAGCAGCTAGTATAATAGTGCGTAGCGAATATGCATCACGGGCCTTGTGTGGATGCTGCCCGCGGGGTTTTAGCGTTTGTCGTTACTATTTATAATATTAAAAGAAATAAGGAAAGAAAAACAGTACACATTGTCAAATATTTCTTGTGACGAGTAGACTATATGTATGTTATTGCACCGTTTTTGGTATAAAATGTATGCCTAACTATTGAGCTGTTATAGAGAGTATTTACAATTTAGTTTAAAAAATTGGTTGTTGTTGTAGATTTTGCTACGAAATTTTTTCACGCAGCCACATATCCCCATATTTAAAGAAAACCTCTATGCCAACCAAGCGACGAAATGCTGGAACAACATTCCATCCCCACTAAGAAGCATCAACACAATTTGTACTTTTAAACAACATTTAAAAGGTTATCTACTCGAAAAGCAAAAACTTGATATTACATAGCATTTCTCGTAAGTGGCGGTGGTGCCAGTGAATGTTTTCCACTAAATCAAATATAGATTACAATTAATATATCTATTTTTAATTATTACTTATTGGACATTTATCTCTTTCAATCCTTTCTCCCTTAGTATTTATACATAAAAATTATATTCAGGACGCATATATCTAAATTCATCGTGTGTAACATATTCTACGCTTAAATATTAACAAAAACACAATCATCAATATATACTTTTATAATATATATTATTATTACATTTTATTTAAATACTTTTACCCTCTAGGTAATAGCTGAAAATTCAGTGTTTGCTCATTAAGCAATGATGCATTGCACTTGGTTATCGACCTTTGTTTCTTTAAATTTACACAATTTTATTTTTTATTGTTATTGTTTGCTACGTAGTTGTGTTTTCGTGCTTTAAGTTTATTTATTTATAAGTTTATTTATTTATTTATGTTCGGGTCAAACTAAACCTAGGCGAGCATCCGATAATGCTGTAAAAGCCGAGAAGGCAAACAGCAATTACATCACCGACAATGTATATGTCTCTAGCTTCGTGCTTTAGCTATCATTCTTGTAATGTAACTTTTGTACGTAAATTGTAACTGTTGTAGTGTAAGAAAATAAAGAAGTTATCTATTTATCTATTATCTTCGATAATTTTTTAAAAATAAAGAAGGAGTTCAGTCCGCCCTTAATGTAATATACATTAAGGGCGGATTTCACCGTTGAAAATAAACCCGATCAGTTCAAGCTAAACGAAGTTAAAGCGTTTAACTGAGTTCAATGCTACTGTTTGCATTTCATCAACATCAAATGAACGCAGTTAAAGCTTAACGCGATTAATATTCAGAACACCCAATTTTCGACGTTCAACTCTTTAAACGTCATTGTCAATTGCACAACTATGTAATCAAAAAAAATATTTTTAATTCGTACAGTTTATGTTTGTAACCTATGCATAAAAACAGGCCGTTTGATGTCGCAAAATATGAAATACATCGAGTTTTTGTTTTTTTTTTGTGACAATATTTCATGTAAACTTCGTTTTTCTAAACGCGATCAAAATGGAGCTGGTGAAATCGGTTAGACAGAAACCGAGATCAAATGATACATTTGAACTTAGTTAAGTAAAACGTGGTTTTATTAAACTTGGTTTCCAAAGCGATCGATGAAATCGGGTCTAAGTCTCGAGCTAATTTGGTGAACAATAAAAAGGACTAACTATGCAGTAAAATATGTGCAGAATCACAGAAAAACTTTGAAACCATCTCAAAACCACTTGTTTATTTAAATCGGAAACTAAAGTAGATAATTGAAATAAATATACATCTTTGTTGGTTTTCTGAAATGGTAAACCTACCTACTTTTTGAGATACCTAGCAAAAGTCTACATACATACGGTCACGCTCTTTATGAGACAAGTGAGAAACAGATGAAGGTATACAATTTAATTGCCGCCAATTTTTTTAAACTTAGTAAATTTTTTGCTTTTTTTAAAAAAACAATAACCGCCGATTGTTGAATAGTGTCCTTTCTCACAGATTCACGCCAAGCACAATGATGGCAAATATGTATTAAAAATATTTTTTTTCAGAAACCTTGAGATATGACGGACACGAAGCCGGAAGAAGTGTCAAAAGTAGTCGGAGAATTGAAAGAATGGATAAACACACAACCACATCTGCCAAAAAATATAGGTAACTAAACTTGTCTTTATTTGTATGTTATTTTGCTGGTTAATTTGTAATTTGATTTTTGTTGCATGACATCAAATTTACTTTCTCCGAGTATCATATAAGTCGACTAAAGGAAAGTATTACAATGAGGTGAAAAAATAACCAGCATAAATATATCACACATAAAATACGACTGCGCTGCATAGCGATTATGGCAACTACACGACTTCGGAGTGGTCTATGTCCATCAACAATAACTTCAAAAATGAAATTCTTGTAGTTTGAATTGTTGATGCTTTTTTAAAGTCATAATTTCTGTATTCAATTTAGGACTTTAAGAAAATAATAATAATAAGACCATATAGAACTTGACCAAAGACCAAAAGGTCTTATTGTTTGAACCATTTCTATAAAGGAACCGACCACAAACTCAGTAGTCTGTTTGAAGTGAAAGCTTTTTTAGAATAGTGATTTGAAACTCGATTAAACGAAAAAGCGACACTAAAAAGAGACAAATGTATAACTAGTGTGGCCATAAATACTGTTACATAAAAACTTTTCTTTTTTTCAACTTTTTAATTATTTTGAATTTGGAACACGTATATTATTTTAAAAACTTCTTTTGATTCTGCGCCATTTCACATATTTTTTCGTGTTCATTATCAAATTACAATATGCAATGGGATGTTAAAGAAAATAGGATTGCAGTGATCGCCTTGCACAAGGTGGGTATGGAGCCGTCGGTCATATTCCAGACACAAAAAGCTTGGTATCAGCCGTATGTTCGTATATCGTACTATCAACAGTTACAACATCACTTCCACTGTCGAAGATCAGAAAAGATCGGGGCGGCCGCGTACTGTTAGAACTACAAAGGCTAATACATACTAACTTTTAATGCTGTTAAAGCCAGAATTCGTCGAAACCCCATTAGGAAGCTAAAAATCTTATCGCGAGAAATGAAGATTCCCGCTAGGACTCTGTCGCGTATTATAAAACAAGACCCGAAGCTCGCTGCTTATCGTCGATATACAGGACATGCCCTAAATCAATCTTTACAATTAAAGAGAGTAGATCGATCAAAACGCCTTCTGTCGCGATACGCAGGTGAAAGGTACAGAAATATCCTTTTTACCGATGAAAAAAATTTCACGATTGAAGAACACTACAATAAGCAAAATGATAAAGTGTACGCTCACAGTTCTAAAGAAGCTGCTCAAGTGGTCGGAAAGGCACAACGTGGTCATCATCCTGCGTCAGAGATGGTTTGGTGAGGCGTGTCTTATCAAGGAGTCACAAAACTACATTTTTGTGAAAAAGGAGTGAAAACTTCAGTCAAAGTGTATCAAGATACATTCTTCGATTATGTTGTGAAACCTCTCAGCAATACACTTTTTAAGAATATAACGTGGACTTCCCAGCAGGACTCTGCATTTGTCACAAGGCACGAACTACCCAAGCCTGGCTTGAAACCAACGTTCCGGACTTTATAAGAGCTGAAGACTGGCCCTCATCTAGCCCAGACCTCAACCCTTCACTTCAAATTATAGTCAGTTTTAGAGGACATGGCCTGCTCTAAACGACACGGCGACATTAAGTCTCTAAAAATCTAATGGCCGGACTAGGTATATATGTAGGTCCACATGTTTTTTTCTTTAGTCTATACGGAATCCACAATTATTAATAAGCGTTAAAGTATTTGCTTTTAAAATAGATATTAACAACAACAACAGATATTTACAAGCTAATTTTTAAATAAAACGTGTTTGTTGTGACTGCATTTTCTTACGCTGACCGCTTCTTAACGTCAAACTACTTTGGCCTTTTGTAATTTTTTAAATAATCTTGGGAAGTGTTTTTGTGGTGCGGAATTTTTGTGCGGGTAGTCCGATGGCACGTATTCTCGGAATTATTTTTGTTTCCCAGACATGGAGATTACGTCACGATGTTTTTCTTTATTACCGAGCCTGTGGCAATTTGCAATTAACAATTTAATAGTGCCGGTAACGGTGCTCGAACTCAGGTATCTCGCGAAATATGCAATTTAAAGCGAACGCCCAGCAATGCAAGGCAATATATTTGAATATAAGAAGGCTACTTAAAAACTGTAAAATAAAGTTAGTAGTAAGTAAGAGATCATCATCAACATTATATCCATTTGAAACTACTATCATCACCATCATAACCCAGACTCTGCAGGTACGCTGACGGTTAGGCCTTGCGTCCGTCACAATAGACGTAAGAGAACGTAAGAGAGATAAAATAATCAATTGTTATTTTTTTTATTATATTACTACTTTAATCGGACCCTTTAACATAACGTTATGATCAATTTCGCAGTCGCTGCAGTATAACAATAACAAGGCCTTCTCGCGCATAGGCATTTCAAACCAAACTATCTATGGCCCCAGTCTGTTGCTAAATTTATCTTAAGTATATCGTAATAAACTGTTTTGGCGTCTTCGCTGAATTGGAAAATGGAGAGAAACCGAAAATATTTCTTGTTATTATTCAGGGTGACATTCTTAGTGTGGGACACGGCAATGGTTATAGGCAGACGTTGCATTTTCCATCAAGTGAACGATTTGCTAGTCTTATCACAAAAAAGTAAACTGCAACTTTATTTCAGTTGCAGCTCAGCTACTTTTTTCCAGAGGTGGATTAGTATTAATTTTCAATTCGATCTGCTGTAATTTTTTTTCATTTAGAAAACAAACCGGTCTATTACAAATGGAATCAAAAGTAGCCTACTTTTGCAGTATATTGCAACTTATTAAGTTTGATTTCTATCACTAGTGTTGCCATACTCGTGATTGAGATTATGATTTTGTATACATTTATTGCATTAAGTTTCAGATATGAGACTGTTTTATTGAGTAAAGTCGTGGTATCTTAGGCCGGTGTATAGAGAGAGAAGCTTAAGAGGAAGTTCTTCTTAAGTGTCACTATACCCGCACAATCTGAGTTCTAACCTGGTGCCGGTACCGATAATGAAAATGTTAATTATATTCTGAATACTGCATACCTATTGTTGTTCGTAGTTTTTATAGTAAAAGTTCGAAAATTTTATTATAATATAACCTTCGATGAAGTATGTCGATATCTACCATCTAATTTAAATGAATCTAAATTAAATTAGATTAAGTAGTAAATAGTAAAAATTAACATTTAATCAGCATAAATGGATAGTGTAATTAAAATAGCGTCGATAATGCTTGATTTTGTCTTCAGGGACCTTTTCATAATTACAAAACAGAAGTTGTTGAGTTGAACACATTAGTCAGAAGTATATATTATTTATGCTTCGCATTCGCTGCGACTAGAGCGCGTACAAAAAGTTTTTTGTGGAATTTAGTGTTTTCTTCAGGCAAATCAAAAGAATATCAATCATCACAGAGAGGTTTCAAAACTTCAAAATGAACTCATTATCAGAGCGCAGATTGTTCATTCACGCGAACTTTATAATCTATAATTCCATGTTCCAAAATAGACTGTCTGATATTGTTAGGCTTAATTAATTATAGAGTTCCGCATCGAGTATCTCTCAATATTTACACTACTTCGTTCACCACGTAGAAGAACAGTAATCCGGAACATCTGAATAAATAAACTGCGGTTGTCAACCCGTCTGCCAAGCGTGGCAACTATAGCAAATTCTCTCCAAAATGAGAACTGCAAACTTTTGATCTATGAAGAAGGCCTATGTTCAACAATGGACTTGTGATGGGATAAAATTATGAGAATCCGGTCTCTGGCAGACTCTTCTCCGGGAAGGTCTCAGGTCTTTTTTTTTTAAACCGGCAACGTATGCGGTATTACCGTAATTAACATTTTCGTTTTAGTATTCGACTGTACTAAAATAGAATTGTGATTTGATGGTTTGATACGTTATGCTGAACACTGAATATTGTTCATTAATGTAACATTTGATATTCTACAACAAACGAAAAAGCTAGGAAATTGACCATCGCATCCTGTCCCTTTAGTTTTAACATAATGCTATGATCACGTTCGCAGTCGTATTCGGTAAACAAGGCCAAGGTTTTTTTAAGTATTTCTCTTAAATTAATACAATTCATACTTTTCTTAGTTGATTGGTGTATTACGATATTCACGACGATAAAATAAATTTAAACAAAATTATGTTTCTGTTACAAGAATTGTGAGGTCTTTCCGCAGCGGTGGACTTTAAATCTTGCTAAGGCAAACATGACGGTTATATCTTGCTTTTTTATTGTATAAAGTGACGAAACAAGCAAAACGTTCACCTGATGGTAAGTGCAACGTCCGCCCACAACAAATGCTATGTCACCCAGAATATTTCTGTGTGACACCACACTGCGCCCGTCACCCTGAGACATCACTTCTTAAGTCTCAAATGCCCAGTGATTACGCTAGCTCACAGTGCCCTTTAAACCGAAACACAGTAATGTTTGCACACTACTGCTTCACGGCAGAATAACTGGCCTTGGGGTGGTACCTACCTAGACGGATTTCTGCATAGGTTGAGGAGCTCAAACGGGCAATTTCCGGATCCATTATCAGACCAGCTACATGGTACCACATTATTGCATTGCCACTATATGCCAAATTTTAGCTCAATCGGACATTGAAAGTAGACCAAATTGCCTTAAAAGATTTTAACCCGCAAGACAGATTTTTAGCCCAGAAGACAGATAAATGAAAGCTCCTAAAATTTTTGATATAATACAGGTAAAGCATTTGACCCCGAATGTGATCTTTCTAACGAAGTACCACTGCTGGACTTCCCCAAGATGATCGTAAGGTCAACGCTTGGCAATTTCCGCAGACTTCACTCGCCGAAGGAGACACCCGCAGAAGGAGAAGGAATGACAGATTTTCATATCTTTTTATTGTCAGAGTCGCCGTTCAGTAAACAATGGAAAGAGCTATACTCTGGCTTTTGGTTTGACAAACAAAATTTATATTTCTTGCGTAATAACTTAAATCAAAAATCATTTAAGTGTCATTTAATTTTTTAATGTATATATTTTGTAACCAAGAAATTCGCCAGGAAATCAGATTCACCATTTTTTTTAAAGAAGAATGACGCCCTACACTAGTATTATCCTGTATCGTGGATGCGTTTGCGGCACCCGAAAACCAACAATTTGTTTTTGAATAAATGTTGGCTAACAGGTAGACCACGTGGCCGTCAGATATATACCTTTCCGTGTTTGGACACCGGATCGGAAATGGATAGCTGACCCCACTCGGATAAGGCGCATCCTGGAGAAAAATTAAGCGTGAAACGCTCTTTAACTAGATGGAGCGACGTAAGGGCAGCAAATGGATACGTGAAGCCTGAAATCAGGCTAAGTGAAGCTACTTAAGATTGGTTGTCCAGGGATGATTTGTGGCATATTGCCGCTGATGATGATGATTTTATGAATACGAGTATATTACAATAAAAAATTGTACCCGCGAATGTGTTTGTGTACAGTTTAGGACTAATATAATTTCATAAGCTGTGCCACGCGGTTTCACGGCTTGGACACACGATACACCCGTGTTCCAGGGCGGTTCTCACCGCCCAGAGTTACCGACACACAAGTCGACAGTCCGAATGGAGGCCCGCAGCCTCCCTCGGACGGTCATTAGACGACTTAAAATCATTTGAGATATTCGTATTCAAAGTCGCGCAAGCACGCAGCGAACGCGACACAGTCCGAATTTCGATTTGTTTGTAGGAGTTTATTTAAGTATTTATGTTTGGGTCAAACCAAACCTGGCACGCGGTCCCCTGGCCCGTGAGCACAGTATCCGATGAAGCTGTAAAAGCCAAAAAGGCTAACAGCAATTACATCACCGAAATTATATCACGGCTTGGTACTTCGCTGACCAATTCGGTTTTCATCGTGCGGCTCCTTAAAGTGGTAGCATAATGTTTTATGGCTGAAAACTTTACTGAATAAATGTGCTATCTAATGCGAAAATACTTTATCAAATGGAATCATAATCAGAAGATTAGCGTGTTCAAACATACAAGCTCTCCAGCTTTGTTATAGTGGTAGGATTACCTAATAAGAAAAAAACTAGGTGTCCAAGGGTTATTTCATCTTCATCAGCTGGTTAATTGTCATCTGCTCGAAATTAATGTACATACATCATAACTATACCGATGAGGCCCGAGAAAAATTCATCGGATCGGGGCCCTCTCGCAATGTAAATAAGCGCAACTAACGTTGTAGTATCTTTTTAATAAAACACTACGTAAAGTACGTATGTACAAATGCTATTATTATTCTTTCGTGTATATTTCGTTAAATTTAAAGAGCTTTTTGAATTTAAATAGCAATTTTATTTTTAGTCAACATTTTAATTAGTAGAAATATTTTTTTAGGGATTTCAATTCAGCGAAAGTGTAATTGATAACATCAACAACAAGATCAAATTTCGGGCCATGGACTGTTCGATAGCTAAGTTGCGTAACGAATAGCCAGGGGCCGACTCTGGCTAGGGGCCCGTGGCATTTTGCTCGTCCTTCCACCTCGTTGCTACGTCACTGCTCTCGAATAGGTATTTGCCGTAATCACCGCGTTCGCGAGCCGAATTGATGTTGTCAGTACGACGCCTTGCTCTTTAGACGGATTTAGACTGGATATTTTATTGTTCCTTTTTCGTGTTGGTCATCCCGCCACTTGTCGGAAGCTATGGGATTTTCCAGGCATTATCCGCAGACGACTCCCACGCGCCTACGGGATGAGATAAGATGGCAGAATTTATTACGCCGCCACCACACGGCCAGAATGCCCCCAATCAAACTTCCCCCCGGGTCTTGGGTTCAAGTCAACATTTGAGCAAAACCATAAATTGTTAGTTTCCGAGTTTGGTTGTGTTGTGATTGCCCCTGTGTCTCTGACACTGCGTCCTAGCCTACCTCCGATCCTATCCTATGAGCGTTACATTGAGCGCGGGTAGTTTGGGACGAGTGAGTGTGTCTGTGTTTGCACGTATACTTGTGGCACTATAATATCTCCTGCGCAGTTGATAGCTTCTGACAGTATTCGGAAGTTATGGCCGTGGTCAAAAATGCAGATTAGAATTTGCAGGAGGACATCATCATCAAATTTTAGTTATAATAGGTTAGAACAGACAAAGGATTTTTTATAAAAAAAATTTAGTTTAATAATCGAATATCTAACGGAAGAAAGTCTTTAAATCCAAATGAGTAAATCACACAGATACACTTAATTTTTTTGTTGATGTTACCGATGTTTTGTATCAATGGAATAAATTACAATTCGACCTTGTTATACTTCAGAGTTAAATAACTATATATGAAAAGTAAACATGAATAATTTTTGCTTTGGATCAACCAATAATTTGTGTTATTAAGTAACCCAGTACCCGCGACGCAGTACTCCGATCACTAGGCCGCGCGTCATCAATTTCTGGTCAGTCGTTCTTGACATAAAAGCTGTTTTTCAATGTTAAGCAACAAGGTCCATTTTGAGGTCGTTTTGAAAACCGCTTATTTGACTTTATTTAAATGCGTCGTTACTTCTATTTGGATGCAATACCAGAATTTTTTATAGAAAGCAATCTCGTTTTGGATCGCGTGGATGAGTGATCGACGTACATGCTCGCAGAGTCGTGGATTCTGGATTCAAATGCCAGACGCAGCCAGTGTATAAATTTGATTTCACCCTTTTTGCTCTACATTAACTGATCATTACATACATACATATAGTCACACTAATTTCCCATATATCCACTCACGTAGTCCAGTTTCGCCGTTGCAGAAAACGAGACGTGACGGGTGGCGAACCACGTTGGTGTCATTTTGGTACGAGTCAAAAAATTCTTACTCCCGATTGCGCTCCCACGAACAATATAGCGACAGCATTGCATATTGTGTGATGTTATTCCACCAATAAATAGTACCAAAAATCCAAAACCAAAAAATATTCTTTTGCGGACCGAAAGAATGTTAAGAACCCTGTTTTAGACAATGATTTGATTTTGAGGTTCATTTTTTAATTATGTATAAAAAGTACAGTCTATAAATGTTCCACTGCTGAGCACAAGCCTCCTCTCATTATCGACAGGGTTTTGGAGCCGGTAAATGTCTACCACGCTGCTCCAATGCGGATTGGCGGACTTCACATGTCTTCGAAATATTCTTATTCGTCAGACATTCAGGTTTCCTCATGATGTTTTCCTTCAACGGTGAGCACTGAGTTTTGGCTGGATTCGTCTTATGTGACAGCTTCAATTAAAGCCGTTCGAAAAAAGTAACTAAAGCAGAAGTTCTTACTTTGCGAACGTGCTAATGAATGTTACAAAAAAAACTAAATATCTTCACACTAGCTGTTAAGTAACTTGTTAAGGAAGCTAAATTTAAAGATTTAAATTGCAGATAATAAATGAAACTACTGTAATAATTTTAATAAAATAGACGATAATAGTTTTAAATGACGGTGAGTAAACAATGCTGAAAAAACAATCTTTAATATTTGTTAAATAAGAGATGAATTGGCAATCTGTTACTTTAATTTTAATCTTCAAAGCTAACAAACTGAAAACTTAGAATTTTTTATATAGACCATTTTATTTATTCCTTACAGAGGAGTTTCTCCTACTACGTTTCGCCCACAGCTGCTACTATGACTTGGAGAAGGCGAAAAAGGCCGCAGATCTATTCTTCACTATTAGAGGAGAAAACTTAGCATTAATTACAGACAGGGACCCACTTTCACCACATATGCAGAGGATTCTTAGCATTATGTAAGTTTTACTAACTTATACCTAACCATAACTTATTTGGATAAAAATGTTTGTTTTTGCATTGCAGGATTATATTTTTTTTTATTTAAAAGGTAGTGCGACCTTAGTTAAACGCATTAGCTTAGGGAAAACTTATTCACTCTTCTCTTAAAGACATTGTAATCGGACTGATGCAGCCAAATTATTCCAGTCTTTGTCGTTATTTGTACAAATATATAAATTTGAGGTGTCTGTTAGATCGTAGCAAGTGGAAAGATGTGGTCTCTGCCTACCCCTATGGGAAAGAGGTGTGACTATGTATGTATGTCTGTTTGTAATAACAAAAAAACAACTTTTTTCTCAATGCCTCTGAAAGTATATACGGTACATAAAAGAAAAAAAAACAATTTTAAAAGTTTTTGTCTCTGTGTTTGTCTATCTGTCTGTTTGTTCCGGCTAATCTCCGAAACGGCTAGACGGAGTTTGACGGGACTTTCACTGACAGATATTATAGCGGGTAACTTAGGCTAGTTTAATTTTAGAAAAATGATTAGTTTTCTGCGCAGAAAAGTTAAAATCCCAAAATCCGAAATCCAGGAAGTACGATATATATGTATATCATCGATCGGGGTCGGCTTTTGTACGCTGGTGGAACCGCGGATCATATATAGTTCATAATATAACAGTAGACTCCGACGTCATGCAGTCGGCATTCATTATGCGTACAGCAAAGGTCCGCTTAGTCCGAATGCTCGGTAGGTAGATATTGAGCTAACCGTGTGGTGACAGATTAAAAGAATCTTCCACCCCATCGAATCCTGTGGGTGTCGTAAAAGTCGATAGAGGGAAAATGAAAACCAGGAGATGGGCATCAGTGTATTCGTGGAACATCTGCATAAAAAAACTGCGGTTGCTAACTCGCCTGCTAAGCGTGGCAGCTATGGCAAAATCTCCCCAAAATTAGATCTTCATACTTTTGTGGCAATCTATGGGGTAATCTGTATGGCAATCTATATGGTATCTAGTGTTAGGCTAAAATGATGATGATGATGAGATATTGAGCTTACAGCAAGTGACTGGAATATTTAACTGCATCAGTCTTCAAGAACAGTGAATGGACTTTGAGTTAGTACGTTTACGAAGACTGGTTCGCGAGGTAGGCTCGTAGTTATATAATAATAATAATTTCCTTAATTGATAAATGTAATTAAACAGTAAATAATTTTTAGATAAGATAGTGATATTGACTTATTGTCATTCGGCGGCTGACTGTCGTAGAGTCAATATCATTTGATAATGCCTCGTTTTGAGGTAAAACACGTGTCGTGTTCTCGGCTTCAGTGGTATGTTTTGCCTAGTGGTAGTGTTGTAGTGGTGGAGGTTTTCTTGTGCACGCTATTGAGGGAGGGCGAGCGGTCTTCTTCAAAACTAGGTAATACACACACTATTTTACATTTTGCATGCGGATCTTAGCAAATTAACTTACTCTCCTTTACTATAATGAATTTCCGCAAAGTAACGCCTGATTCTATTAACTATATCATTTTAGTTGTTTGTGACCGCACCACTAGAAAATAATACCTGTTATTAAAGCGCCACTTTGCTTCAAAATACATTTGTCAAACATAAAAAAATAAATATAAGTTTACCTGCACCGTAAACTGCCGATAGGTGTCTCGCAGAGTATAAAAGCATCTACGTCTCTCCTACCGAGGTGTGATAAGAGGCGACTAAGGTATTGTATGGACAACATTTATTCGTGCAGAATAACACTATAATTTGCAAAGCTGTCTCTATACTGCGCGTGGCAACGCAATGGGAGTAAGAATTTTTTGACTCCTACCAAAAAGGCGGCGACGTGGTTAACCACCGTCACGTAAATTTTCCCGCGTGGGCAAAATGTTAGTTACCTCTGCCTATCCCTTATATGGGAAAAAGTGTGACGGTATGTATGTAGGTACACTGTGAATCTTAAAATATTTTTAATAACTAAGCGGTTAACGCAATGTGCGTGTGTTTGTGTGTTTATGTGAGTGTAAGTGCATGTGTGCGTACGTGTAAATGATTATGTGTGTATGGGTGAATGCAATTTTTGTTTAAAATGTGTGCTTGATGTAAGATGTAAGCCAGTAGTATCTGTTATTTCTGACCTTGTGTAGTCCTTCAAACGCTTATTTAATCGATGTTTGCATCAGGTAAATGTCATACGGACATTCGAATTCAACCACTGTATAAGGAAAAACAGATTTTGCAATAGGGACCGTCAATCACTACGTTTATATGTCCAAGGACGGAAGGTCCAAGGACAGTATGATGACCCTCTTCTCTCAAAGTCGAGTTTTCTCAACAATTAAGCTTACTGCCGTGTGGAAGCGGCTTAAGAGAATGTACCACCCCCGCTCATCCCGTGGGTGTCGTAAAAGTCGACAGAGGGAAAATTAAAATCAGAAGATGGGCAGCAGCATCTTCCTGGAACATCACAATAAATAAACTGTGGTTGACAACCCGCCTGCCAAGCGTGGCCACTATGGCTAAATTCCCCCTAAAATGAGAGCTACAAACTTTTGTAGCAATCTATGGGGGACGCCTATGTTCAGCAGTGGACTAGTGATAAGCTAAAATGATGATGATGATGAGGCTTACAGAAATGGGATTTATTTATATATTTCGGAGCTAAAAAGTCTAAAAAGTGTATATATTTTAAATGTCCCCGTGTTTCTATTATTCCTATATGATATTGCATCAGAACTTCCCAAAGGCATTTTATAGCGTATTCGACGTTACATGAAATACATAATTATGAAGGCGAGAGAATATTATCGTCGCTATAGTCAAGTGCAACTTCTCATTATGAGTTTTGTTTTGTTTTTCAGAAATGTCGCAAAACTTAAAATGACTGATAAGAAAAATCTTTGGTTTTATCAAATTAACGATCCTGGATTAGACGTGTACGATTACGTGCTCGACGTGAAGCTTTTCTTCTTAGCCACGGATTCTTGGTTGCTGGAGGACAAAGAGTTAGAAGAAACTGATATTGTCATAATGGATGTAAAAGATATATCCCTAAAGTTCCTAACAAAATTTAACTTGTCTATAGCAAGAAAAATATCCAAATATCAAGAGGTTGGTATTGATATTTCTTTGTTTTTTACTTATTTAACGTCAATCTTGTACTATAAAGTATCCACACAGCTTGAGAGCCTCAAGTCCCAATTGACTTCTCTAGTGCTTTAAATTCGTCCACGTGGGAATAATCACAACGAACAACACAAGGAAGATATACTTTCTCTCATATTTTCTCTGTTCATTCAATAATTATATTATCTCCGTCATAGGTTATCTGTATCATTTGTATATGGAAAACTATAAAATTTACCTGTAATCCAATATTGACTGTCTTTATATCGCGATTTAATAATTAAATTTTAACCTATCCTGTTTAGAACTGTCATTTCTTCCGATCTTACCAGACGCGAAGCTTTGCTTATAGATAGCTCGACTATACTAGACAGTCTATAACATTAACATTTCTTCGCCAGTTTTCGTTCCGATTTTCATAACCGAATTATGATGAATTGTATCTGGCACATATTCACTGTAAATTTATTTAGATGAATGAACTTAGAGGGACTGAGGACGTAAGATCATTTTCCATCTTTTATTGAGATGTTGTTACTTTACATAGTTAGTAGAATCAGGCTTTACTTTGGGGAAATCTATTACAATTTGTTGGTGACTACAACATAAGGAAAGAAAAGAAAGGAAAGGAAAGAAAGTAAATTTGCTAAGATCCACATGCAAAGTTTAAAATGGTGTGTATTAACAAGTTTTTGAAGAGATCGCCCGCCGTCCCTCAATAGCGTGCACAATCAAACTAATAACGCCACCGGCACCCGCCACCAGAAACCCTCCACAACACTGGAGCTTTAAATTTTGCATGCGGATCTTAGCAAATTAACTTTATTTGTTACTTTAGATTTTTTTTATTTAATAAAGTGACGAAACGAGCAAAACGTTCACCTGATGGTAAGTGCAACGTCCGCCCACAGCAAATGCTGTGTCACCCAGAATATTTCTGTGTGACACCATACGGCGCTCGTCACCCTGAGTCATCTGTTCTTAAGTATCAAATGCCCAGTGATTACGCTAGCTGACAGTGCCCTTCAAACCGGTCATTTTTGTATACTACTGCTTCACGGCAAAATAACTGGCCCTGGGGTGGTACCTACCTAAACCTACAAAAATAAATATAATTTATTACATAATAAAATGAAAAAAAAATTGGAATTACGAACACTATTAATTATATAACTGTGTAATGACAGCGAAAGATAAATATCAGCCAAACGCATCCTTTACGTATCATAAAATTAAACGTCAGTGAGTCACATGGTCCCGACCATCTAAAATATAAAATATGCCAGATCTGAAATGTCCAGACCGGAGACGGTCATCAGCTTCTCAGATTCGAATGTATATATCGCCGTATTCATTTTAATAGCATAATAATTGATACAAAAATGTATAATTTTCTGTGTATCTTAGGAGGCGATCCCAATAAGACTCAAACAGGTGCACATAGTGAACGCTCCTTCTGTTGTCGACAAAATCTACGGCCTCATGAAGACATTTTTAAAAAAGGAATTGACTGAAATGGTTGGTATTCATATTTTGTTTTAAAACAATAGTTCAATACGATGACTATTGAATTTTAGTAAGAAAAAAGGGAAAAAAGTAATTCTAGGTGTTAGCGATACGCCTAGAATATGTCACACACTTTTTACCGACTTCAAAAATGGAGGCGTTTCTTTTCTGTTTTTTTTAAGTATGCTCATATTTCTTCAATTGTGGATCAATTGTAAAGTCTTTTTTTAAAGGGGATACCGTAAAGTGGGTCTCATATATTTTTGGTCAAGTTCTGATGATGATGGGATCTATGAGAAAATCATGACACTCTTAAATATGCTTAAGCATGTTAGGAGCCGTTGCATTGAACTTTGAAGTCGGTGTTTTGATTAAACAATTATCCATCACAAATTAATATATACGAGTATATTATGAAATTATTCTTTAAATTCCAAGTTCTCTCAAGTTTCATCACAAATGAGCATTTGTAAATTGTCACAGTCTACAAATGATCATTTCATTTCTACTTAAAAAAATAAGTTAAAAATTATTTTTCGCGTTACAGATTTACTTTCATGCTCCAAAGTCAGAAACGCTGTATAAATATCTTGATAGAGAAGAGCTACCAGCAGACTACGGCGGAACACGCCCAAAAATGGAGGAACTACAAAAGGACATCGTCGCAAAGATCATGAAAAACAGGTAAATAAATAGTTATTATCGGGCACAATTCCACTGAAAATAAGCATTTGCGCCTATCATCTAAGTTACAGAAAAAAAAGTTTAAATGTATACAATTAATCTAGATATTTCTAATACATACATACATACATAAGATCACGACTGTATCCCATAAGGGGTAATCAGAGACTGGGCACTCACTGCAAAAGCAGATGGCTGCCACAATCCACGTTTCACCAAAACAATATAATGCAGTTGGTGTGAAGGTGGTGAGTCCATCGCCACCATGCGGAATTGGGTGCACAGTGCAGTTTTATTCCTTACTCGCCTTTTACGAGATCCATTGGATGAGATGGAGTGGTAGTATTGATTTAACGAGCCGCCACCACACGACCTCTATTATATTTCTGATATTTTATTTCTGATATTTATCTTCTGATATTTCTAAAACAGTTATAATTAATGTGGGAGATCTACATATGTTCAACATTATATGATATTTCTACTTCTTCGTTTCAGGGAACGTTTAAACGAAAAGCTTTGGGTAGCCGTTGACAAAAAGTCTAAAAACAAAAGCAATGTTGCTGCTGAAACTTCCTCATTCCGTTCTCTTGCCATAGATTAAGATTATAAAACAAATGCATTTTGTGTAACTTTTGTGATTCGTTTATTTTAAGGTTTTTATTTTATTATAGTATATGTTTTACTTTTACTGTATTTATTAATTACTTTGTTTTGGGGTGCCACAATATAGAATTTCAATTAATGACAAAAATAAACGTTTCTTTGTTTCTTTCCTTCGGTTGAACAAGACCACGTATCAAAAGTATGACTTGTAAGCTATGATAAGCTCAGTTATCCTCAAAATCTACTACGTGTATATCTACAATTACTGCTGACTGATCATTATTGCAATCCGTTGAATCTTTCAACTTATCATTCCTCACAAATTGCTTATCCATTATATCCTTAAACGAATCTATTTAATACTAATATTTTATGAGTGATCTATAGCATATTTTATGGAAAATAGTGACGAGACAAGCAAGTCGTTCACCTGATACTAGGTGCAACGTCTGCCCGTAACAAATGCTGTGTCACCCAGAATATTTCTGTATGGCACCGGATTGCGCTCGGTTCCCTGAGATAACAGTTCTTAAGTCCCATATGCCCAGTACTTACAAGAGGTAACAGTGCCCTTCAAACCAGAACACGCAACACAATAATGTTTGCGCAAAACTGCTTCACGGTAGAATAACTGGAACTGTGGTGGTACCTAAACGGATTCCTGCATAGGAAAGGAAATGTTTATATTTATGGCAACTGTGGTAAATTTTCTGTGTACTACTACATATTTATATAAATTTATAGGGACAGATAGCAATCTTAATTTTTAAAATATGTAACAAAACTTCAAACTGATAGATATCGTCAGTTAAGTTGTGACTAACATTCCTTATTTGTAAACTATATAGTTCAAAACTCGTTTAGAGAATAATTTACATACATACATACATACATAAAATCACGACTGCCACAATCCACGTTTCACCAAAACAATATAATGCACTTGGTGTGATAGGTGGTGGGCCCATCGCCATCATGCGCTGTGGGGTGCACAGCACAGTTTTATTCCTTACTCGCCTTTTACGAGATCCATTGGATGAGATGGAGTAGTAGTATTTATTTATCGAGCCGCCACCACACGGCTATAAATTAATAATTTAGGAATGCGACAAAAAGGTTGAAGCTATCATTGATTTTAAAAGCAAACAAAACCTCCACGTCTTTCTACCACCTCTCATGGCAAATAACATTAGAATGAGTTTAACGAAAAGAAATCTTTTAAAATTATCTGGCGGCAAAAAGTGGTTCAAAAGTATTCGATATGAAGCAACTTTATATTCATAATATCATTAAACTTCTTCTTCTTCCACTTCTTTATCAGTTTGGTTGATACGATTTTTTTATATTAACAAAGATTTAACTGATACATGGCTACAAGTAGAAATTACTTTTATAACATAGCAAATTAAATTTAGACTATCTACTTATCTAAAAATATATTTAAACCTGTATATACTAATTCGTCACTGGCAAAAAGTTTAACACTGTTGCCATAAATAAACTTATATTCGTAATAATTGGAAGTTCATAGATGTTTGTATTAATTGCATGCATTTAAAAATATCTTTCGAACTCTTGTCGCATATGTGATATAATTTTTATTTTTTCTAAGAAATATTTCATCAAAGCTAGCGACTACACGGAGCATTCAGAGTTTAAGCGAAATAACAGTACATGTAGAAACTTTGTTCGTTTCGCGGACCGATAATATTCGGATGCACTAAACTTTCAAGGTGACTGGCCCAACCGGTTGCATCAAGTATGTCGTAAACTAGTTCGTCCGATTAACATCATCCTTTTCTAAAGAGTGGATAACAATAATGATAATTTAAAAAAAATACCGTGTTCATTAAATAATATTCCATATAGAATTAAATAAAATGTTTAAGTGAAACTAATTTTACGGATTTTATCGCGTTTATTTTTGTTATTTATAACCCGACGTTTCGAGTGCTTTACAGCACCCATGGTCACGGGGGGACTGAGGTGACAGATGTCCTGATGTCATAGTTAACACGGAGTACCTTCAGCTTTTAATTATTTTTTGTGGTCCGATCTACGCAGAAAGAGCTAACTGTGTCTTGAAGTCTTGCAGTGGTGTGCTTGGTTTTTGTCTTAATTTTATTAATTATAGGATCCCAAGCTGGTGGTAATACCCAACCATCTTCTCTATTAAAATTAGGATGTTTTTTAATTTCAATAGCCTCGCGAATCATCCTTGGTAGGAATCGGTGTTCTTTTGCGAGGATTTGTGGTTTATCAAATCTGATGTAATGGTTGGGATGATCCAGAACATGGTCACAGACTGAAGACTTCCTGGGGCGGCGATGCTTCACATCAGCTATATGTTCTTTTACGCGGGTTTTTACTTATCTTTTTGTTTGCCCTATGTAAGAGAGACCACATTCACAATCCAGCTTGTATACTCCTGCATCTTGTAGAGGGATGTACATCCCTCTACAAGATCCACAAATCCTCGCAAAAGAACACCGATTCCTACCAAGGATGATTCGCGAGGCTATTGAAATTAAAAAACATCCTAATTTTAATAGAGAAGATGGTTGGGTATTACCACCAGCTTGGGATCCTATAATTAATAAAATTAAGACAAAAACCAAGCATACCTCTGCAAGACTTCAAGACACAGTTAGCTCTTTCTGCGTAGATCGGACCACAAAAAATAATTAAAAGCTGAAGGTACTCCGGGTTAACTATGACATCAGGACATCTGTCACCTCAGTCCCCCCGTGACCATGGGTGCTGTAAAGCACTCGAAACGTCGGGTTATAAATAACAAAAATAAACGCGATAAAATCCGTAAAATTAGTTTCATTTAAATGTGTAGTGTTCGCGTAAATATAAGAAATCATTAAAATGTTTAAGCATTTCAGTGTTTAATATTGTACTTTGGATTATAAATACAACGTTTGCTTGATAATTAAACAGTAATCTATTTGTCAGCTGAGTGTATCTTTTATGCAGTTGCACAGATAATACAAAACAAAGTATAATACCTTATATACCGTTGTATTTTAATTTGGAATCCGATATCATAATTTTCTTGTGAATTCTTTATATATATCTCCCGAAAATACTAGGCAACTCTGTTATTTGTCCATGAACGGTTAAACTGTTCTCGAGTTTGGTATTTAAATTTGCCTGTTCTGCCATTTTTGGTGTTCGAGTAGGTACCACTCGTATAAAAATGATCAGGTTCGATCTTTTTTGAAATTTTGTGGGCATAATTATTATCAACGACGAATAAAATGCGAAAAACCTAATAAAACACATCTTGAACACGATTGGTAAGTAGTTCAAACATTTTTTTTTGTTTTACTTTGACTTAGGCCGTTATTTTCAAATATTTTTCTGATTACGAGAAATACCACTTTCATAACTATGGTCATGGTTATAAACCTTACAAATAGGTGCTTTAACAAAGATAGAAATAAAAATATTCCATTTATTGCTTAAATTAGGTTACTATTAAGTAACCCAGTATTAAGTTTCTTAGTCTACATTATTAACAAGATGCTGTTTGGACAAACTTAATATTTAAACATCATACATTCAAGTAACTTATAATAACCGTCTTACAGTATAAACGCACTTAAATTTTGCAAGAGAATTTTTAGAAAAATATATTTTAATGTTACTTTCGGTAATTTTTTTTATTTTATTGTCAACATAACTAGTACTAGCAATATTCAGTTTATCTTCAATATTCAGTTTATCTTCAATCTCGATACTATCACTCGTCTCGTCTCGCGCTCATTTTTTTAATTTTAGAACAAAAAACTTAATATTTATAAAAGTAAGCCTAATAAATCGTACGAAAGCGCGCACATTACAATCTAAGCCTAATACTAGCTATCGACGATCATAGACAGTGTAGATAAATCGGTAATTCCCCGATAGTCTTGAGATAACTTGCGTCATACATAAGACATAAGGTAACTTCAGTGGCTTACCATATTTTCCGGATAACGAGTACCTCAAATTTTAAGATGGCTTATTTTAATGTTACCTTCGGGCCATAAGACGCACCCACAATTTGAGTACAGAAAAATTTGTAAAAAGGAGCATCTTATATTCCGAAAAATACGGTACTTATTACTTTATATATTAGGGAATACTCGTAAAGATACTTTATAATTAAGTAGTGGACGCGTTCATTTATCCAGTTCATAACACGGGAGCACCTGGTTCGTTAACCCTCTTTTAGGCGACTAAAATTACATAGTAATTTTTATGAATTCCAATTTTAAAGCATCCCTTTATGAACTTTACATAGTTTTTCAAACGGCTCAGCATCATGCTTTGTGGCACCCTGTGTGAGTGTATGTTCATCTATACTTGCGATAGACCACAACGGTGATGATGTTCAAGTAAAATATCATGTCTGTGCTTAAAACCTCTTTATTTACCTACGTGCTCTACGGCCAAAGGAAATTTCGTAAGCAAAACCTGCATTTACGAAAATAAAAACTTTTGCCGTGAACCGGTAAAGACCACCGATGCGTTGTGATGCAGTATGGCTGGTTTTCCCGTTATAAAAATCATTTTAAGAATCACAAAACGTGCTGGGTGCGGGACTCAGCAGAGGTACGTTTTATTTTATTTCTACTGAGGAGAAGTCACTCAACGGTTACCCATCGCAGTACACTTGGTAAGTTTGAGTCAAAACAGGTGTCGGTGTCTTTTAATTAATAATTGTAATATGCTCGTATCTAAAATAGAGATTCTCAAAGTTTTCACCTCGTAGACTGAGTTTACTAATAAATTGATTTTTTTAACCCCTCATTTACACTTCGTACACTCCTAACTTATTTTCTCTAACGTGATCAGCGCAGCAGTCGAAATAGATCACCGAGGATCCACATATAATACTTTCGGGATCTACGATCTAAAGCCCTGATACCCAAAGTGGTCTATATCGGCCCCCAGGGGTCGATGACGGCCTGCAAGGGGTCTATGTTAGCCAAAAAAAGACATAAAAAGTTTTGCATCTAAGCTCATTTCCGCAATTCAAATATTAGTAGCGAAGTAGGAAATTATTGCACTATTTTATTCTATTTATTACACCGAATTACATATCAATTACATTAAATTTAATAACACGTAATTCGTAAATTAGTATATACATAAAATTGTGTTCATGTTTCATAAAATTGCAGGCTATTCGCTTTGTGGTCGCAATACACTTTGAACTTGTAAAAACTGCACGTAATGGATACAAGTATCATCATGTTACCCACACACGCGCAGTAGAAATTCTTGTACATTCTTATCTCAGAGCTTCGCAAAGACAGAACTGGAGGGTTCGTACTTGCACTAACTTGTTCAATTCTTCAATCTACACATTTGAAGTTGATGAATTTGCGAAAATTCGATATAAGGTAAGCAGGGGGTCTCATCGAAAAACATAGCAAGTGGTCTACAAGACAAAAAAGTTTGGGGACCTCTAAAGGATTGGTTTTTTAAGAGGAATTTCGATGTTGCGTGATGTGTTTACAATATTAATTTAGCACGATTACACCATTTGCAATATAGCAGATTTTCGTTCCCGATTTTTGTAATGGATTACCTTACGGTGCCTGACTCTGTTAACATACAGAAATTAAGATACGGTTACGGTTAAATACAATATAAGAAAAACGATAACATAAATTGAAAAAATAATAATTTCCTTATTAATGTGCGTCCATAAAGCTAATTTACTTAAAGCATTTCGAATATTACGCATAATTAAAAAAAAAACCTATAATCAAATAGTGTGTTCGGTAATAAACATAATTATGTACAAAACTAATAAGTTTTAATCTTAACAGGGGTGCCATAAGATCAAATTTAGTTTTCAAATGAATATTTTATCAAAATGTTAACATAAAAAATATTGTAATTTTTTATTAAAACTAATCCAGTTTTAGTCTAGAGCCAAAGAACGGAATGAGCCGGGTAGGTCCCGAACTTGGTGCGCCCGATCGTCTTGGCAGCTAGATGGTCTTAGCGCTTCATTTACAGCCCAGTTCTTGTCGTTTGCTAGGAACCAATCCCTGAAACATTAAAAAACATTTTTTTTTCTTTAAATAATTTTATTAATGTTATTATTTTCTCGTCTTTGGCCTTTTTGGTCTTGGCCTTGGTCCTTTCTGAAATTGTAGGTACCCTTTATTTTATATCTAAAGATGTATTAAATCATCCTATGTACTCGTAGTGATTATTGCGTGGCTATCAGAGGCACTGGTATATAATTAGAGGAATATTATTTTGTTAATTCAGTTGACTTACCTTTCTATCTATTCTATGGAAAATATATTATTTGCTTATAAAACATTTAACAATAAGTCAAAACAAAATATTACATACATACATACATACATACATACATACATACATACATACATACATAAGATCACGACTGTATCCCAAAAAAGCAGATGACTGCCACAATCCACGTTTCACCAAAACAATATAATGCATTTGGTGTGATAGGTGGTGAGCCCATCGCCACCATGCGCTGTTGGGTGCACAGTGCAGTTTTATTCCTTACTCGCCTTTACGAGATCCATTGGATGAGATGGAGTGGTAGTATTCTTTTAAGGAGCCGCCACCACACGGCACAAAATATTACCACATTCATTTAATTATGACTTCTTGGCAACGACGGACAAACTGTATACGGAAGCCAAAATTATGAATATTCATCAAACTTAATGCTACAACACCTGTATTCTTATAAAAAAATTATAGATACTAAAATACATACACAAATAAAATTCATATCATATAAATGTGAAGGTAAAAATGTACTTCGTAACGCTATAATATCTATATTCCAAAAGTACAGACAAAGAACGGTTAAAAGAATATATTTTATAAATACAATACAATTTTATATAGTGTGCTACTAATAGACATTAAAACATCAAAAACTTTTAACGTTTTTAAAAATAAGCTAAAACAATTTATAATTAATACAAATTAAATCCGACCCTGTCTTATTGTTGTTGGCTGCAATCGGAGTAAGTATACTCAAAGCTGATAAGAAGTGTTTCGAGTTCTACACGCTTTGATTACTTTTTCTTTTTAACAGTTGATGACCTAGTAATAACCTTTTAAAATAGTGTCACAATACTACTTCCTTTATCAATGTTTCGGTTTGCATGCTCACTAAATATTTTATGTCATTATAGTAATTCTCATTAAGTGAAATGTACATTTCTTTTGAGAATAAATATCTTTCACCAAATATATTCTTTGACAAATTAAATTTTTCAAATTGTCTCATCATGGCAATAATTTAATATTAAAAGTGTTTAATATGCCATTGTGTTATTATTTAAGTATATTACAAGACACTACAACATTTCAAGAAGCAAAAATAATGATATGTAAAGGTAACCGTGATGCAGTTCGATGTTATACTTTCGAATATATTATCCTTTCACTATAGTCTTTTAAGTAGATACGATGTAATCGCATACAGTGATTGCACTCCAAAAACAAAACTAAAGACAGTGATACAAATAACAATAATAAGGATAAGTTTAAAAAAATTATTATGTTAAATTTTAAAACTCGGCACGATAAAACCGATTGGTTTAATTGAAAGAGCGGGCCTTTTGTAAATTTTATTTCGTATGTAAATTTGTTTCTTAAGCAGCCACAACCAATCGCGTTGTTCGTTTTATAAAATAACGATACCCACACTAGGATTTCTCCTGTATCGTGAGTTCGTTTTGTCAGTCATACATAAATATCACATGCGCTATTTGCATTGAAAAACTGATTTGTACTATATTATTCTGAACATTATATTATATTGGATATTTTATAGGAAACCAGGAGATGGGCAGCAGCATTATCCTGAAACATCTGAATAAAAAAACTGCGGTTGCCAACCCGCCTGCCAAGCGTGGCAACTATGGCAAAATCCCCCCAAAATGGGAGCTGCAAACTTTTGTGCCGATCTATGGGGGAGGTCTATGTTCAGCAGTGGACTTATGATAGGCTGAAACGACGATAGGAAATATGGAGAATAAAATGCCTTAAACCATAAACATCTTGGTACAACTTTTCCAACAGAATGGATCGGTTCAAAGCAGTTCGGATTGGAGCTTACATTTTGATAAGATTTTAAAGTTATAAACTTAATTTTCCATAAAATTAATTTACCATGGCGTTGAATGTAATAAACGTATTTGTTAAAATACTTATAATTTGTTGAGCTTAGATATAACATAATTCATAGAAAAACTAGATGCTCGTGGGAACGCAATGGGGAGTAAGAATTTTAACTCGTTCCAAAATGGCGAGGACGTTGTTTGCCACCCGTCACGTCTCATTTTCCGTGTTGGCGAAAAGTGAACTACGGGTTTGCGACTTTGAATGTTAGAGAGAACTACTTCACTTACTTTGATAAAAAACAGTTTGAAAAAAAATTGACGTGGACATCCGGATTTTTTTAGGGATGTGGTCACAATAACTTCTGAAAAAACTGACATATCGAGACCGGGTTTTTTTTATCGTGTCCAGAATTGTATCTACTGGTTTCCTATTTCATATCAAAAGTCTGGGCACTTGCAGTTATTGAGAAAAATATTTTTTTCTTATTGTTTCCATCTGAAATGGCTCAAAATATTTGAACCACAATACGATTTTTTTTTCTTAAGAGTTAAATGACTTATGGATTTTCAAAACTTTGTCCTTGTAAGCTTTGAAAATCCATAAGTCATTTAACTCTTTTTAATTCCTGAATTTTTAAATTGTTTGTCGACTAATTTTGGTTCAGATTTGAGTTGATTCTATTTACCTTTTAGCTTCAATCCGCTTAACCCAGTATCTCTTGATTTCATCTATAGTGCCGGCCTTACCGCCGTACTCTTCGGGCAACAGATGTTGTGGCACATCCTTGTATAGAGACGTAGAATTTGGCTCATGGAATTTGACCTGTGAATCAATGATTTTATTTTCGTAACATAACATTTATAATGAATGAGAAATGATTATACAGACTCTTTAGTAAATGATTACTATAGCCCGATGAAGAGTGGATTTCTATACATTATCATCTCCGAGTATAATGATCGTACGGGTCTTTGCTGAGAATGTAGGTCTCTGGTCGAAAAAGTGATGTAGTCTGTAAAAGCTTGGTCGAGCCAAATCGTGTGTCACAAACAGCAACTACGTTATTTCGCTACGGTAAATTTATGATAACGTGAAATTTACAATTAAAAGAATTTTCAAAATTTCTGTCACGGTAAATTTAAGATAACGTGTCATTTACAATTAAAAATTTAAACTGGCAAACTATTGTCTTTGTGTTGAAATACTGTAACCATAAACTACCGGTGGTAGAATTCCAACGCAGGAATCGTCTAGGTTGGTACCAACTCATGGCCAGTTATTCTGCCTTGAAGCAGTAGTGTGCAAATATTACTGTGTTTCGATCTGAAGGGCACTGAGAGCTAGTGTAATCACTGGACATATAAGACTTAAGAACTGATGTCTCAGGTTTACGGGCGCGGTGAGTGCCACACAGAAATAATCTGTTTTGGGCAGACGTTGCACCTCCATCACTCACATTACACAATAAATAAAACTATTTATATGCAACATTAATACATCAAACCTGTATTTAAGAGCTATAGCAATGCCACTTTATACTATTGAGGTTTAAAGTAATGATGTTAGATTTTATATGTACAAAAGGAGCTTTAGTTTTTTCGGTTTGGCATTTTTTGAGGTAGCCATTTTGCCACATCGTGCGTCATAATATTGTCAAGTCATCCCTTTAGTTAGTTCTTATAACACGATCGCTGTACCAGACGCGTCGCATCTCAGACTCTGTTTCAGCTTATCTCTGTTTTGGAAATTAAAATTTATTAACGATTATGAACATAATAATAACCTTCATTGATTGTATGATGAACTCTCATCGAGAGTCAAAGAGTTGGACATCACAAACGATAGTTTGCAGGTTTTTTAAACTAAAATTTTTCAGTATTTGCTAGATTCGTTTTGGTTAAATCATTTTTAATGTACTTTTAAAATCAAACTATTTAAATTGTTTTATATTGTATTATCATTTTAACTGTTTTCGTTGTTGTTCTTTTACAATTAATTATCTTTTTTTTTTCATTCAATTATAGCTACATCCGCACCTGTTTTAAGTTTAATTGTGCGCGACGAGATAACCTGTAATTAGATTTACAATTCATATTGTAGTATATCTCACATTTTTTGCACGGTTTTTAACTTGTGTATAACATCGGTTGGTTATCCTTAATAAATAAATTAATCCCGAGATCTAGCAGATGCTACAAGGCATTAATTATCTGAGCATTTCTCTTTGCGATAGAGATTCCTACGCGGTCGAACTCGGTGAATTTAACCCGTAAACGTATCGTTGTCATTATCATAATCGTCATTATCATAACATCTGCCTCCAATAAACATTCTGAGTGTGAGCAAGCGAGTGACGAGACGAGCAAATGGTTCACCTGATGGTAAATGCAACGTCTGTCTTTAACAAATACTGTGCTACCCAGAACATTTCTGAGTGGCACCATACTGCGTTCGTTACCCTAAGACATCATTTCTTAAGTCTCATATACGCAGTTATTACACTTGCTCTCAGTACTCTTCAAATCGAAACACAGTAACGTTGAAACACTATTGCTTCATTGCAGAAACTAAATTGAAGACAGAGATAGCCACACACCACTGTTCTGAGAAACCTCCAACCATCAACAAAATTGGACAGGTCGCTCTAAAACTTTTTCTCCCAATGTCCCAATACACATACAAATTTATACTTTTTAAACTATATATAGGATTTCTTACCAGTTTAGCGACTTCTGATTTGACAAATGGTTTGCAAATACCGTAAATCTTGCTTATGTAAGCTGGAGCGTTGATCACGTGCACCTGCTTGAGCCTGATTGGAATAGCCTCCTGCACGGAACGACAACAAATTTTAGTTACACAGTCATCAGAAATATTAAAAACAATTTGTCTTTTATAGACTTGATTACAGAACATAGGCATTGGTCAAGTCGGGGACAATTAGCAAAGCTTTGCAAGCATATGTCTGTAAAATGCCCCCACGATACAGTAAAAATCGTATTGTGGAGGACAGTTTTTTTTAAAAAAAAAGAAACAATTACCCTAACGCAACTTGTGGGTGACGCAAAAAACGATCATTATCATCATCGTATCAGTCTACTACTAGTCCACTGCTAAACACAAGCCTCCCCCATAGATTGCCACAAAAGTTTCTAGCTCTCATTTTGGGGGGATTTTGCTATAGTTCCCGCTTGGCAGGTGGGTTGGCAACCGCAGTTTATTTATTCATATGTTCCAGCAAGATGCACCTGCCTACCTCCTGGTTTTCTTTTTCCCTCTGCCGACTTTGACGACACCCACGGGACGAGATAGGTTGGTAGATTTTTTTAAGCCGCCGCTACACTGCAGTGTTACCCTCGCTAAGTTAAAATTTAGAAACACAAACCTGTGTATACAACATATATTTCCTCAATACTGACAGATTCACTTTCCCAATGAATTTGAGGCAAACATTGGCGGAGTCAAAAATAGGAATCTCCCCAGACGGAATGTCATCTTCCTCCGTTAGTCTGGTATCGGCGAGCATGAAAAATGTCTTTACCGCGTCGACGAAGTTGAATAAGTCCAGATCAGGGTTTTTCAGCCGGTAGATAAATACTTTATAGTTCTCTTTTGTTTTGTTCGGAAGAGGCAGCATATCTCTGAAATAAATAAATGAACGCAAAACGAGATCAATAAATGATGAGACATTTATATTACACATTATTCTAACCCGTAATAGTTCAATGCTCAACAAAGAAATTAAATACGTTACCTAATTCAGTAATTGTCATAACGATCACGCTTATAAACCGCTGCTTTTTTATTTTCTTAGGCGCCTCTCGTGGGGTCTATCTTGGGACCGCTACTTTTTATTCTATCTAGCTCAGATGTATTCAATTCGGCATCATTCGAGTTTGCTATCATTAATTTCCAATAATAGATATTTAGATACATAATATACACTTTAATGTACGCTAGAGACGTTTCTGAGAAAACAATTATTTATAAGAGTTGCTCTTTTAATAGAATATCGTGTTCGTGTTCAGAGACACTATCTGGTCCCTTGTTATCAATGTCATGTAGTGCCATGTGTATATTGAGTAACAAATATCAATTGTACATTTAGAAAATAAACCTATCTTGATAAACTTGGAAAGTAAATCATAATCTTGATGCAAAATTTCATTCAAATTTAAAATTTAGATGTGCCGGCACCGGGGATCCAACTCGGGCCACTCGCGTTCAAAGAAGTTGGGAGAGGAGCGGTCGGCCCCTGAGCTATGGTTCTTTTGTATGCATCAAGGGATTGCAGTATAATTATATATGACCTTCTTACGAGCTCCGAACCGATGGAATCCGAACGAAAAAACCGGTCTTTGTAACCGTTATTGAACACTGCTGATGTGATTTTACATTTTAGAGCTTTCCGAATCCGTATCATCGTAATGATTGTGAATTTTCTGTAAGCTGTTTTAAGAGATATAGTGATGTATAAAAAGTGGAGTGGGGGGGGGGGGGGAAGGAATCTACAAATGCAATATAAAGAAGTGAGATGATGATGGTTGAAACCAGAAGAGGTCGTATGAGTTGTCAGAAATACATAAAGTGTGTGACATACATAACATTTCAAAAGTCATAAATTTGTGGGTTAACATAAACATTGACATCGGTTGGTATCGACCCAGGGCTGCCGACTTACCACGCACATAATAAGAAAAATATGTATAGGATAAAGACACACAAATAAAAATCGATCCTTTTTGCGGTTATGGAATCGCTTTTAACATGATGCTCTCGTTCTTGTGTGATGGGAAAGCTATCTTAATATCCGATTTTCGCTAGTATCGAAAAATACATTAAATCATTCAGAGATGTAGACGAATTACCTCAGTTATATACGAGGATTATTGCAAGTGTAAAGATCGAAGTCACGATATTTTGTATAATTGCGCTGAGTGAAACTAAATGCGACAATTTCGTTGGTGACTGACCTTAACATTTACACATGTATCTGGGTTATAAATGAAATCAACAAGTGTTAAATTACAATTTTTATGTTTAATATATATTTTTCATATTATCAATATCACACGACCCGCATTACTATTGCGTTCGAATCCCAGAAGAAACCCGTATATTTTATTATACCCATATTTTATTTCTTTACGGGGATTGATGGTGGATAATCGCATTCGCACTCGCGAATATACGCATATTTCTTGACATTTGCATTCGCAAAAGTCGTGCGAATGCTTTGCGAATGTGATTGTCACAAGTACTTGATATTTTACTTATAAATAATGTGAATATATCCTAAAATAATACAAAAAAATAGTATTATAATGAAGGTTTATTATTAGTTTGCTTTCGCTATTAAGTATTTCCTTTTTTTATAAAAAAAGTAGCTCAACTATATCCTTATAGGTAACTTGTCATTAAAATATAATCAAACTATAGAGTTTGTCGCGTGGGTTACACTACAAAACATACAATCAGCCTTAGTTCTGATCAGTTTGACATTTTTATACAAACGGCACTAATGTGTGATAGCAATTTTCAACTTTTTGCCATAAAGAAATGGAGCCAGATATAAAATGTGTATTCTAGTCTGGGTTAGTTTGCGAACGACCTAGTTCGGAAAAGAACCCTTTGGGACAAATTATGCGAACTAGTTCGTTGATATATCGTCGACAGACATAAATTTCACATGTACAGCAACCAACAATTAGTGTTTTCGCACAAATGTTAGCTCAGACTGGAAACCGAATCAAAGACCGGCAGCGAGAAATCAGTTACTGTGGCAACTAGGCCACGCAGTCGTCTTAGACTCGTATACTCGGACATATGTATTTACTTTTCTAGCAGCCGCATTATAGTGTTGCGCTGTAATAATTCATTTAAATTTTAATGTATATGTATTATTTTGAATGAAAATGTATTATTTTTTTATAACATTCATTTATGATTGTTGCATTCCAAATATTATAATAATATGATATTTTTGTCTAATTAAATAGCTCCGATAACTCGAATCTAAACTTGTTAAACATTATTGCTAAATATGTTAAACATTACTTAAATATTTGAAGAATAAAATAGTTGCTTAACGTTAAACGAAAAATTAATAATTAAATAATTATCCTGTTAATTATTTATTAACTAATGAATTAATATTTTTATAATAATCGGAAATCAATATTTCATTTGTTTAATTGTATTGAACTGTTAAAAATGTTTATTTGTTAAATCAATATAAAGAGAAGCCATCGTGGGCCCGACAAGAAGCTCGAACATACTTTGTTTGTTACATATTGTTTATACTGGTGGTTGGATTCCAAGCCAAGACTCCGTCTGGGTAGGCCAGTTATTCAGCCATGAAGCAATAGTGTGTAAACATTACCGTGCTTGGGTCTGAAGGGCAGTCACAGCTAGTGTACTGGGCATATATGACAAGAACTGTGACTCAAAGGGACGGGTCATTTCACTTACGTAAATTTTTAGCTTGACTACATGAGCCTTGGTTGGGCAGGTTCCGTTACGTGGCTCATATAGCCAACCTCCTTTCTCTTATAAAAAATACTCACGTAACTTCGAAGACACGTCGGATCTCCGGCGACCAGGGGTCCCGTTTGCAGAACAACTCAGGAGCCGTTGAGCGAATTGTAAAGAAGAAATCTATGGTATGCTTCGCTCGCTCCAAGCTGTAGCCGCAGCTGATGAAAAAACGGCGAAGCAGGACGTCCTCTAGCAAAAGGAAAAAGCACAGATAAAATAAATATCTTGGCAGTAAACACGTGTCTTTTCATTTCTTGTGGAGTCACATTAATCCTATCCCATAAACATCAAAAATGTACACCGGCTCGCGGAATAAGATCTATTGAATGAGAAACCACCTCCCATTGCAATAATGAAAATTCGTGGTGTGTGGTTGTAAGAGTTACAGGAAATATTAAATCCAAAAGATGGGCAGCAGCATCTTCCTGGAACATCTGAATAAATAAACTGCAGTTGCGAACCCGCCTGCTGCTGAGTGGCCTCTGCCTACCCCTTATATGGGAAAACGGCGTGCCTATATGTATGTATAAAATAATAATAATTATTCCACTGCTAAGTCTCGTCCGTTGGATAATGTAAAAGTTATTGGCTGAAAATCAACGGTGTGCGTGTATATTCCTTCTTTCCTACACAACATATGCTGAATGATAAAAATGATATAATGCCTGATGGTATTATTAGAAAAAATTACTTAAATGTTTTGACTTAAGAGTTCGTGTGCCGAATAAATGTTATTTCTATTCTATTGTAGTCTACTTTACTGTACACAAATGTATGTTCTTGACTGGTTGGTTCCAGGACCTTATATGAGACCTGTATATTATATTATGTAGGTTCTTATGGTCCTAAAGCAAACACTTAGAAGTCCCATGATTCGACGGTCTATTTAAGAAGGTAAAACTGCCCTGAATCGTAGGCCATGAGAATTTTACCGCCTTGGGAACGGATAGGGCGGTAAATTATCTTACAGTGATGGAACTTCACTATTTTGACTAAATGATATCCTGATGACCGATTTATGACGACTTGTAAACAGTGCAAAATGAGTATCAAATAACTAAGCAGTTCACGCGGACACATGACACATTCACCCTTACCATACACAATAACAAGAAATGCGATGACAAGATGATTATTATCTTATATTTTTTTTATTGTATAAAGTGACGAAACGAGCAAAACGTTCACCTGATGGAAAGTGCAACATCTACCCATAACAAATGCTAAGTCAGCCAGAACATTTCCGTGTGACAAAACACTGCGCCCGTCACCCTGAGACATCAGTTCTTAAGTCGCATATGCCCAGTGATTACGCTAGCTCACAGTGCCCTTCAATCCGAAACACGGTAATGTTTGCACACTACTGCATCACGGCAGAATAACTGGCCCTGGGGTGGTACCTACCTAGACGGATTCCTGCATAGGAATCCTTCCACCAGTAAAAATATCTTATATATCTATAATCTTATATTTATATTACTATTCATCATCATCATCATCATTGCAGCCTATCACTACTCCACTGCTGAACATAGCCTCCCCCATAGATTGCCACAAAAGTTTGCTGCTCTCATTTTGGAGGGATTATGCTATAGTTGCCACGCTAGGCAGGCGGGTTGGCAGCAGCTGTTTATTTATTCAGATCTTCCAGGAAGATGCTGCTGCCCATCTCCTGGTTTTTATTTTCTCTCTGTCGACTTTTACTACATCCACGGGATGAGACGTGGTGGCACAGCGATATTACTATTATCGTATTCGATTGCAGTGTCCGAATCGGATACGACACCCGAAAACAAGTAACTTTATTTATGAAACAAATATTAACTTAAATTAAAATTAAAACTTAGAAATTACAACTTAGTATGAAGGCACGCTGATCGTTAAGCCACGCGGTCGATCGCCGTAAAAAAATATTTAAAAGTAACTAACTACGATTAAATTTGTTATGATGTAAGTGGGTGCAGTGTACGTTTTTGGGACAAACATGTATTTCGTGAATCAACCAGTGCTTAAGTAATAATCTTACTCTCGGTTATGCAACTCGGAGAGATGTGAAGTAACAATTTCACATTATGCTACGAGCGGAACATGCCTCACAAAGCTTTACGAAAATGTTGTCAGTTCATTCATAGTACACTGGTGTTGCTAATCATGCGTATCTAAAGCACGTTCAGTGGCAATTTATGTTTTTATCACAACAATTTACCAACAAAAACTACACCTAATTTGACCCGAACAGATATACACGATAGCGAATTAATAAAAACGTCATAATAATAATAAAAACTTGTCTTTTCTGAAAGTTAACAAAGTGGTAATGTGGAGATTTTCAGTGAGATATTGATTTGTAAGATGAAAGAGAACGGTGATAACGCAATCTAGCAATTTTGCGGCAAGAAAAATCGCAATCAGTGCACCATTTCGACAGCAACTCGCAATCACTTGAATATAACATGTGCAGCGGCAATATCCTTATCTTACGGACTGGTTACCGCATTCTTATTTAGCCCGTATTGTTAACGTAACAAAGTCCTATTAAACGAATAGAAATTATTAAAAAAAATAGTAGAAACTCTAACATAAATATTTCTAATCATTGGTAGAGCCTATTACATTTTTCATCGTATAAAATCCAACATTCATCATCAACATTTCAGCCGATCACTAGTCTGCTGCTGAATTATCCCCTAGTTTGAGTGGTTGCCATAGTTGACACGCTTGGCAGGCGGGTTTGCAATCGCTGTTTATTTATTCAGATGTTTCGGTAAGATGCTGCTGCCCATCTTCTAGATTTCATACAGATAATAAAATAAGTGTATATCAAATAATAATGACAGAACGAAATCAATAGAACCTTCTTTGAATGTAAACACAAGTTTGTTTATTCTAGTGGCGTGCATTCTTTCCAGAAGTTTTACAAAGAACACAAAAATATACAAGATACCATTGGATAAAATTAAAGTAACAATCTATAAAGTTTCCACTTCAGTGCACGGATTCCCGTTTTAATGTATTACAAAAAGTAAATACAACAATATAAATAATAAAATACTTATTCAGATTGCATATTCTTATATCTATATCAGTTCAGTGAATAAAGGCTGTCTGTTCGCTTGGCCGTCTATGTGTAACTCTAAAAGCTATTAAAGTTTTTTTCATGCAAATTACACATAATAGATAGTATGCGTAATATATATAAGTAAACTTAGCATTATTTTAGAGTTAATAATATATCAAAGGCATGGCCTCATTCTAAACTTTATGCGAACTTTTCCAAGATCCCCGAAAGAGTTTCCATATTAATATAAATGTACATACATACACACAATCACACCTTTTTTCCATAAGGCATACACTACACACGTCGCTCACTTTTCGCTCTCGCGGGAAACGAGACGTGACCGGTGGTGAACCACGTCGCCGTCCTTTTGATACGAGTCAAAAAATGCTTACAAAATATTCTTGAAATACTACATACCTCAGTAGGACACGGGTAGGTGCTAGTCTACTCTGCTGTACACCAATCGGCAAATATCCTTTCGATATATAAATGTATCGTGTTAATAATGTAATGTGTTTCATTTTGAATAAATTATTACTAAAAAACGCACTCACGATTTAGTGAACTTTCAATATTAAAATTGACTTAACTTTTTAATCTCTTGTCTAAACGCGAATCTCTCAGAAAGTTTTGAGAAACTAAAACAATAGTTCTTTGGTTAGTTTTTATTATAGATATATTTTTTATACGTTTTACAGTGATAGATATTTTCAAAGGACTCCATCAGCATGCTTCATTTGTCCGAACCAATTTTCGAAACTCTTTTTTAAGTCGGCTTCAGCTCTCATACGTTCTGCTCGAACGTTGCTTGCGTATCTTCTTACGATGAAAACTATATCCTTTTCAACTATTCATTTTTATTTTAGGGAATAAGAATAAGTCATACGGTGCCAAATCAGGGTTGTAAGGAGGGTGAATCAATGAACTCTTCTGACAAGCATTTGGTGGTATACCATTCGGCATTGATGCTAATTAAATTTCGTATTAGACGCGGGGCTGCTTCTGAGCATCGGTGAGGTTGTGCGGCACCCAACGCGAAACAATATCCCTCACGCCAAGGTGTTCGTGTAAAATCTCGTAGACGCTTCCCGATCCAATCTGCAAGATGTGTTGAATCTCTTCATAGGTAATTCATCTATTCTCCCCAAAAAATGTTCTCTTCTTGTACTTTTCCTTTCGTAACAGCCGTCAAAGAACGACCATTTCTTTCTTCACCTCTCAAAGTTAGTCGACTTTGTCGAAATTCGTTATACTGGCGATACATACAGTTGCCTTAGTAGAGCCCTTATTAATAAATGCTATTTGAAGTTTATCACGATTCATTCGGTTTAAGGCGACATTTGAAATCGTGAAAAATCATTGCGCGAAAATGTTCCCGACACGGATCTATATTTCAATAAAGCACGATATTTCAATTTAGCGCGCAAAAAAATATGGAGGGAAATTTGAGTATGTACATTCTTATGTTTATTAGTAAATAATCGTATTTTCAAAATAAATTGTAACTGGTGTCTCATCAAAAAACAACTTTTCTTCGCCTCTTCCAAGTTGGGAGGATTAACCATAACTGCCTTAAATCGCAGGCCATACGTAATGCCGTACCATGTTAATTACATTGTTCTAAATATTTTATACATAAATATTGTTAATTATATTCGAATTGGGCAATACCTGTTATATAATATCCTTCATTTTTTTTTCAATATTCCAAAACAATTAAAACTAATGGCTTGCACAATACAAAACACTTACCGACATCGTGGGGTAGATGCGGTTGCTTGTTGAGCCAGTCCTTAATAGCAACCAGGTCTTTGTTGTGTTCTATCTCTTGATCAGGCATGGCTCTGAAAATATAAATATTATTATTTTTATTAAAAGCATATGTCACGTCGTCTTCATTATAATACTAGATATTTTAATAATAATAAGAAATAATGTGGCATAGTGTTCAGAGATCTGACTTCTAAGCCACTGATCCTAGGTTCTAATCCCTAGCCGGAGCCAGCATTTGCGGAAAAACACAAGTTGCGGTTGTTTCCGTGAATACATTTAGCACTATAATTTTTCTAGCGCAGTTGGTAGCTTCTGACAGTAGTCGGAAGTTGTCGCCGTGGTCAAAAGTCGGCCACGTGGGCTTGATCATCAGAACTAAACTAGTGGTACGCTATGAAGGCCGGTTTGACATTTGTTCGCTCATGAAGTTTTGTTAAAATTTACAACTATATTTGAAACGTGACGGAGTACATCGGCAAATTAGCAATTTATTGAATCTATAATTTTAGGACACACACATAAATTTAGTATTTATTTGTTTAGTTTTAAAGTGTACCATATAGGGGGTGGGTAGGGACCACTTTTCCACTTTTCGCTCTCGCGGGAAAAGAGACATGATGGTTGGTGAAACACGTCGCCGCCATTTTTGTACGAGTCAAAAATTCTTGCATCGTTGCATATAACGCCGCTATTCTGGACGAATAAAGGCTATCCGTACAATACCTTAGCCTTAAAGTAAATGGTATGATATATGTATATTATTGATATTATTACGTATAATATCCATGACTTTGTGTTATGCGCTAATGTATTATATACTATAGACAGTGTCGAACACAAAAGTTTGTAGCGCTCATTTTAAGTTTGAGTGTTTGCCATAGTTGCCACGTTTAGTAGGCGGGTTAGCAACAGCAGATTATTTATTCAGATGTTCCAGGAAGATGCTGCTGCCCATCTCTTGGTTTTTATTTTCCCGCTGTCGACTTTTACGACACCCACGGGATAAGAATCTCTTAAGCCACCACCACACGGAGAAACATCCATTACAATAAACTTTGTATAACTTTCTGATTTTTTTTTAGAGTGACACATTAGGACCTTGTTACATAACATCATTACAAATTATATACATACATATATATAGTCACACCTTTTTCCCATATAAAGGGGTAGGCAGAGGCCACACACGTAGCCCTTTTCGCCATCGTAGGAATTGAGACGTGACTTGTGGCGAAATTAGCTTCGAATAACTTTGAGTTTGCAAATGTTATGATAACTAAGAATAAGTCGGAAATAAAAACTGTAACATTCAGAAATTCACGATGAAAAAATTATATTCTCAGTTGAGTTCCCGTAAAATTCGACAGGTCGACATCTTACACTGCGTCTGTGAGTCGAGGTTATCACTCAATAACCTTCTTCTACTCTACAAACTTTTTATAGTATATATATTTTGACTAGACAAATAACAATACATCTATTTTTATTACGGATTTAAGATATTTTAACAGTCATATTATTACGAAATAAATTAGTATCGGCGAAAAACGTAAAACCTGTTAGGTACTGACTACGGAATTTATGCGATCCATCATTTTTAAAATGATCCTTTCAATTGTTATTCCGATGCACTTGATGTCTGTATACGAACCAGTATGCATAAAAAAGCGATTGTACGATATCACTTTTTTGAATATGTACTCGTATGTAGTTACGTAGTCATTAGGGTGTCAAAACATAGGTGCCTAAAAACCGTACGGTACCTACTAAGTAACAAATCAGCAAGTCATATTAAACAATGCTCCTATATATTTAAGTATCTATATCGTGATAATTCTATCTACGACATGCTCTAAGAACATGAACGGAATATACCGCTTATTAAAAATCAATTCACGAACTCACAGACCTTGATTAATGGCAGCAGTGTTATTGTGATATTTACATTAAAATTAAATTCTGACGACTACATTATATCCCGGACATCTATACTCTTAAATGTTGTGGAATGGAATTAAGAATGCATATTGTAATCATTCATCATTTGGATTTACCGCGTTCCTGAAAATTACCAGAAAATATTTTTCATTTATTTATTTATTTATTTATTTATTTATTGAATCGCCAACATAGCAGACACTCTTATCAACTAGAAAACCTTAAAATAAAAGCCCAAGCTAAGTGTTGCAATAATTATACGAGTAGTTACGAGTAGTATGCAGTGAAAAAATAAAAATTGAAATGATTACGGATATTTACTACCTCTTTCGTCAATGCACAATAAAGGAGATTTGTGTTTTTAAATAATACTATATTTATAATAACAATATTACATATTTATATGAATTGATAAATGATTTTAATAAAAGATTTGTACGAGTTCCAGATAACCATTTGTTATTTTTTACACATTTTTAAAAAATCGCATTACTCATGACCATTATTAATTTTATTCTGATTACACGAAATAAAAAAGTTGCTTTGTTTAAAAAAAACACTTGACATGTTGCGGGAATGAAGTGTTATTAATTTATTTGATAAGATAACATAATAGTACGTATTAATTTGGTTTTTGATATTATAATTTAAGCTTGTCAATTCTTTCATTGTTTTATTCTTCATAAAAGAAATAAAAATAGGCTGTATTATTTTTATTATTTGTTGATTACAAAAGTACAAATATATAGTTAATATAAAAGAGCTTTACTAATAGAAGAGAGAAAGAAAGAAGCTCTTCTCCAAAATAAATATCAAACTACTCAATAAAACGTTATTGGTCCCTGTTAGCCCAAAGGCTTTCACAGATTCGCCGGATTGAAATGTGGCATGGAGACTCGAAGGGCGCTTAGCCGAAACCTTTATTTATGGATGACCTGTACTAGGGCCAGCGAGACGAGACCTCGGCTAGGACCGTCATGAGGGACGAGCAAGTTGTTCAACTAAAGGCAAGTGCAACGTCTGCCCATAATAAATGCTGTTTTACCTACAACATTTCTGTGATTTGTGATATTCACATTTTTACGTTATAAATCCTTTTTTTCTGTTCTAGCTGCACCTTATTCCAGCAAATATTGCTGGCTCCATCGTATTACCGATGATTCTTTGCCGATGTCAAAGTTAAAGTACAGAAATATATTATTATGTATTTGCCTATTAGATACAATCTGATGCCAAAAACATTATCTGTACTCGCTGTCTCACTATTCGGTATAACTTAAACACTGATGATGTGCTCTTCGCTGTTTCTCGACCACAGTAATTTCTAAAAACTCTGCGTGTAGCGGCGTAACAATAGGATGGCATGGTTTGTTGATGTGTACTTTGTTATTTCTTTACTAAACTAGCTGCTGCTCGCGACTTCGTCCGTGTTGAAATAGGTTTTTCAAATATCCCGTGGGAACTATTTGATTTTCCGGGATATAAAATATCCTATCTCCGCCTAGAGGATGCAAGCTATTTCTGTGCCAATTTTCGTCAAATCGGTTTAACCGTGAAAAGGTAACAAACGGACAGAGGGACAGAGAGAGATACTTTTGCATTTATATTATTAGAAATGGATAAATTTTGATAAATTTTTAATAGTTTTATTACTTTTATTTTTTAGACACATGGACCTTATCTAAAAAAAATTATAAGGATATTTTCATTTAATATAAAGTTATTAAAATATTAAGAAACTACGATTTTTTTAGAGAATTTCTCCATTGTTCGCGCATCACTTAAAAACTAGGATAGATTTCGATCATTTCTTTTTAATTTTACTTCTTAGTTGAAATATCAAGATATTTTCATCCATACTAATATTATAATAAAAGTATCTCTCGCTGTCCTCTGTCTGTTTGTTACCTTCTCACGGCTCAACCGTTGAACCGATCTTGACGAAATTCGGCACAGACATAGCTAAATCAATCACGGTAATTATAAAATACCCTAATCCGGCGGACGTTTGACCAACATCTAAAAATTACCCTTACGTGTACCAAAGAGCATGAGTGAAATTAGTATTGTAAGAACTGACTATGAGATATATTTTTTAAAGGATGGTAAAATTCCTATGAAGTAGTCCTTTTAAGGGGGGCAGTGCCGGTAATTCTGGCGCTAAGAAAACATAACTGTGTAACGGGGTCAACGGCACTGTTATCTAATGTAAGTACTAACAATACCCCAGTTGCTCTTTACACTGTAGTATCAGACGAGCGCATTGTGGTGCTACACAGAAAAGTTTTTGATGACACAGCACTTGTTATAGACAGACGTTGCACTTACCATAAGGTCGTTCACCTTATATAGTGGTGATCGTATACCCGCGTAAATTCTTGAGCTAATCTGTTACAGCCCGCATGATATTTATTTGGAATTTTATAGTAAATTTTGTTAATTATTATGCGTATAATCATATTTAATGTTTCAGATGTCGCGAAAAGCATTGCTTCAAGCTTTTCTCGTCCATTCATAAGACTCAATAGTTCATATTTTTCGACAAGTTTGTCATCGATTAAGCGACTGTGATAAAATTTCTAACCTCTGCGAATATTTTTCCAGCCAAAGAATTTCAAAATGTTGCCAACAAATAATTACACAAACTTTAGTAATGTCCAAACTTAAAAAAAAATATGGGCGATGTAGTACTTATAAATAAAATAGAAGTGTCGGTCTGACAAAAATCGTTGCCTGTCAAAACGTCTATAATCCAAAAAAACACTAAAATATCTGACATGAAACTAGACTGTCATAAAAAGAATAAAAAGGTAACATAAGTAGAGCAGTTGATGAACTTGATACAATTTTAATAAGTGTAAGTGTACGGTTCAAATAATTTCGTCGTAATGTGTTCGACGCTTCAAAGTTACATTGTACATTCGATAACGAACTGCCAAATGTGCTTTCTCTTAGCGGCTGGACTATATAAAGAATGACGTAGAAAGATGCAGTGGTTGCGTTGGTACCCCCGAAACTAGGATGTCCAGTGATTACACATATCAAGGTCTGCGACCGGGGCGGTTTCTTTATCCAGTCTATCGTCGGATTTACCAACTAAAGCTTATTATTATACCATATTTACTGCAGGTCTCTGAATCTCGGATGAATATCGGAACCAACATTTGTACTGAAACACAAATTGTTGTCGGGTCTGGTTGTGCTGTTTGTCACCATGTTTCAAACACTGCATCCTAACCTACCACCGATCTTATCGCATCAGTGTTACAACGGTGTGTGCCTCTGTGTTTCCGCGTACACTTGAGGCACTATAATATCTCTTGCGAAGTTGATAGCTCCAATCAATATTCAGAAGTTGGAGTATTTCTGTTTCTAAAATGCACTGACGATACAGAAAAAATAAAAGTAACTACAGAAGTTGACTAAAGATAATGATTTCTTATATTTACGCGAACACTACACATTTAAATGAAACTAATTTTACGGATTTTATCGCGTTTTATTTTATTATTTATAACCCGACGTTTCGAGTGCTTTACAGCACCCATGGTCACGGGCGGACTGAGGTGACAGATGTCCCGATGTCATAGTTAACCCGGAGTACCTTCAGCTTTTAATTATTATTCCTTGTCCGATCTACGCAGAAAGAGCTTACTGTGTCTTGAAGTCTTGCAGTGGTATGCTTGGTTTTTGATTTAATTTTATTAATTATAGGATCCCAAGCTGGTGGTAATACCCAACCATCTTCTCTATTAAAATTAGGATGTTTTTTAATTTCAATAGCCTCGCGAATCATCCTTGGTAGGAATCGGTGTTCTTTTGCGAGGATTTGTGGTTTATCAAATCTGATGTAATGGTTGGGATGATCCAGAACATGGTCACAGACTGCAGACTTCCTGTGACCATGTTCTGGATCATCCCAACCATTACATCAGATTTGATAAACCACAAATCCTCGCAAAAGAACACCGATTCCTACCAAGGATGATTCGCGAGGCTATTGAAATTAAAAAACATCCTAATTTTAATAGAGAAGATGGTTGGGTATTACCACCAGCTTGGGATCCTATAATTAATAAAATTAAATCAAAAACCAAGCATACCACTGCAAGACTTCAAGACACAGTAAGCTCTTTCTGCGTAGATCGGACAAGGAATAATAATTAAAAGCTGAAGGTACTCCGGGTTAACTATGACATCGGGACATCTGTCACCTCAGTCCGCCCGTGACCATGGGTGCTGTAAAGCACTCGAAACGTCGGGTTATAAATAATAAAATAAAACGCGATAAAATCCGTAAAATTAGTTTCATTTAAATTGACTAAAGATATTAAAAAACGGGGACAATTTTACGTATTTTGGGGACAGCGGACACATAGCTTAAAAGCGAGACTGTCCCACTCAAAACGGGACGTGTGGTCACGTTATACATTACGTGATATTTTAAGATATTATATTGTTTATATAAGAACAATATACAAGAGAACCAAATCTAAATCATCGAGTAAATATTTCCATAATTGAAAGTTTTCTAGGCGGAATCGCATCAACATCGCTTCACAGATAACAGTGACTCGTATAACTTACACGGTCCAGTTAGAACCAAGTTAATTATGAATCTTGTTGTTGCTAAAATTCAAAGTGTATTTCTGGGCTCCCAGAGTAATTTCAAAATCAATATGTTTTGTTGAATATTGACTCTGTCATTAGTGGAGACCGATTTGACGACGATAAGTGAAAGCTTGGGGAAAGAGATAAACTTGCGGGGATCTTTAGTAACGCTTGTGCGTGACCCTTCGTCGTCTGCCGGTCTATTGTTGTTGTTTCCGGTTTTTAATTATTAACGTGGCGCAGTAGGTCGGCGATAGAAATGAAACGCCGAAGTGTTGTAAATAATCACTGTGGTATTTTTGTGTACACGACTACACAGAATATAAATATAAAGGTACATAAATGGTATGTAATACTTTTATGGTTATTGATGTGGAAGATCACAATAACAATTTCATATTAAAAAAAGTAAAGTAAAATTTCAGCCGATAAATGTCCCACTGCTGAGCACAGGCCTCCTCTCATTTCTGAGAGGGTTTTGGAGCTAGGAAGAATCCGCCACGCTGCTCAAATGTGGGTTGGCGGACTTCACGTCTTCGAAATATTTTTATTTCTCAGACATGCAGGTTTCCTCACTATGTTTTCCTTCACCACCGAGCACGTGGTAATTCAGCACTTAAAATTGCAATTAACAATTTTAGTGGTGCCGGCACCGGAAATCAAACTCGCGTACTATGAAAATTAAAGCGAGCGCCTAGCCCCTGAGCTACCACGGCTTTTGGCTAAGAGAGAAAATCAACACACAATAGACCTTATGTTAGTGATGTGGTCAGAGACCACAAGCAATATATATTTTCGAAAAATTAAGGTGGCCACTTTTACTATCTGTACCCCACAAACGCTGCTCAAACGACACTTTAAAGAACGATGAACTGAAAGTTAATGTGGCGAAAACCGAACGCAGAAGTACCTAAAGGTATATAATCTACAAGGTAATTTAGTTACCTTCCATTACTTACGCAAGAGTCTGTTAACGTAGGCCTTGATATCGAATCTCTCCAATGCTGCTTGAGGTAAACCACAATCGAAAGAAACATAACAAAAATCTTCTTGCGATTCATAACCATATCAATAAGAGCTATTATTATCGTCCCGGAATATAGCCAATAGTCCGGTGCTGGACACAGTACTCTCCCAAGAAAGCTGGTTTTTCTGTAATACCCACGCTGGGGTTTGACAGCCGATCGCTGTAGCAGAAGCTTTAAACTCAGCAGCTCCCCTCGCAAACACCCGAGTCATCTCTCTAGTCTCGCGCACTGGGTAACGGCCCAAGCCGCCCGGTTAACCATAAATACCCATAAATAAAGGTTTCGGCTGAAAACCTCAAGCGCTCGGCAAACTTTCAATCCGGCAAAGCTGTATAAGCCATCGGGCTAACAATAACTATCAGTTACTCGTACTTTAACCGACTTCAACACTCCAAATGTGCTTATGCGATTTTTTTTAAGTAATGAAAAACCTAGGGCGTTCACCTGATAGTATGTGCAATGTCTGCCCATAACAAACACTGCGCCTTACACCCTGAGGCATCAGCTCTTAAGTCTCATATACCCAGTGACTACGCTAGCTCCCAGTGCCTTTCTAACCGAAACAGAGTAATATTTGCACACTACTGCTTCACGGCAGAATAACTGGCACTGGGGTGGTACCTACCTAGATGGATTCCTGCAGAGGAATCCTACCAGCAGCAAAATTTTTGCGTTTCAATTTCAGTAAGAATTAAGAGTTTCACGATTTTCTCATGGATCCCATTATCAGAACTTGACCAAATTTCTACGCACTAATCTCAAGTATAACCAATTCAACTAAAAAAGAATCGATGCAATCGGTTCACAAATAGCAAAGATATCGCGTTACATTCACACAAAAAATTCAAAAATATTCAGTCGAATTGAGAACCTCCCCCTTTTTTTTAAAGTCGGTTAAAAAAAGCTGCGACCTACCACCGGTCTGTGTATCGATCTGGCATTTTTGAGGTGGTTATTCGGCCTCTCGGAAGCCAAGACATTTTCCACGCATTCCCCTTAGTCGGGTTTGACAAAAGCTACAGGACGTCGCGTCCCGTAGACTGTGGCAGATTTTCTAACACCACAACAACATATCACCGGTCACTACGAAGCAGTATGTATGTGGTTACGTGTGTATTTATGCGCATTTGCATATATATGTGTATATTTGAAACTGTTTTATTATTAAGTCCGAAGGTGAAGATTCTGTTTGTACTTTTTTATTGTAAATACTTTATTGTAGCAATGAATAAAAATGTTCTTTTTTTTCATTCTTTCAAACCATTCACGTGATGGTAAGTGCAACGTTCGCCCATAACAAATGCTGTGTCACCCAGACTATTTCTGTGTGACACATGCATTCTTATGCTGTAGCGAAATCTAGCGGGTCCGTGACACTACACCGATACCGTTCAGAATCAATACGTCACGGAAAATAAAATGCTGCGATATAAAAGCGACGTAACGAGGCGTGACCGCGATCGAAACAAGTATCCGAGGCAGTCTTACAAGACGTATTGGATGCACGCCGGGTGAGTCGGTTAAGGTGGTATTAGCATGTATTACGCAAACTAGAATAGTTAAATGGACATAAACGCGTAGATAACGTCGGATGAATGAGGCAATGGGCTACCGACGACACTAAGGGCAAAGAATAGTGAGGGACTTTTTTATATATTGGAAAACGAAACCTATATAGAGCCAAGACCAGGGTACCGTATAACTCTGGTTGGTTTCGTGATCGGTTTCATTTGATCCCATTAACCAATGAAAAAGCCTTATTTTGGCGTATGAAGCTCATTAATTTGGTAATGGGATAAAATAAAAAATAGCTGTGTGGTGGCGGCTCGTTAAAAGAATACTACCACTCCATCTCATCCAATGGATCTCATAAAAAGCGAGTAAGGAGTTAAACTGCACTGTGCACCCAACAGCGCATGGTGGCGATGGGCTCACCACCTATCACACCAAGTGCATTATATTGTTTTGGTGAAACGTGGATTGTGGAGTCATCTGTTTTTACAGTGAGTGCCCAGTCTCTGACCACCCCTTATGGGATACAGTCGTGATCTTATGTATGTATGTATGTATGTATGTACAGACATACATTTCACATGCACAACAGAACCATTGCATAAATGTTTGCTCCGGCTTGGATTCAAATCCAGGACGCGTATCGTAGACTGTAGGCCACGCGGTAGTCATCCATAGATCTGATCCTTTCTCCGATCTTATCGCATATACGTCACGTCAGCTTCGTGAAAGTGAAAACGAGTGAGTGGTGAGTTTTATTTTTGTGTGTAATGTTGTCAGCCCGGCGGCTTTTACAACTGCGTCGGAAGAGACTCGCGAGCAGAAAGCCCGCGAGTACAAGTGGTGAGTGCCTCTGTGTTTGTGCTACGTACGACCATAGACAATAAACTATAGTACGACATTGCGATCGTGCGCAGAAGACAATTTGTGATTGTAAAAAATATGTGAAAATTATCAGGTACAAAACATTATGTAATTTTAGAATTTGTTTTAAAGTTATGTTATCATTGCCAAAACAATATACAAAGACTTCATGATAAAAACGTATTGTCTTAATGAACAAAGCATGGCTACGTCAGTATTTTTTATTTTGAGAAAATGACGAGACGAGCAAATTGTTCACCTGATGGTAACTGCAACCAACATCTGCCCATAATAAATGCTGTGTCACCCAAAACATTTCTGTGGTCATGGCAAAGGTTGGGTTAGGTTACCTAGGCCTGGTTATAGGGCCGGACACCCCGGCTGATGATGTCCACCGAAAAATATAAGAAAATAAAATGGCACATATACATGATACTACGTTCACATCTCATATTTATATTTTACCGGTGGTAGGATTCCTATGCAGCTATACCCGAGGTTGGTCCCGAAAATTTAAAAATTTAGTCAAGTTCTGATAACGGGATCCACGAAAAAATCATGATGAACTCTTAAATTATCATAAGAATGTTTAGAGCTGCTATTGAAGTTGGTTTTTTGATTAAATAATATTTAATATTTTTATGGACACTCGAATTTTAAAGTTATGAATAATAAACAAGTGATGAATTTAAAATGAATAGATGAATATACCTTCTTTTAATTAAAAATATCCATAAGCAACACTTGTTTAAATTTTTATTTTATCAGATATTTCCTTGATTAATAAATAACAGAAGTAATTTATTTTGCGATGCAACTCTAAAGAAAATTTAGTTTCGTGGAAACGGGCGAAGGAATTGAAGTAAATACTTTTTCATTAATGTTAATAAGTATATCGATTTCACACTTTTTCATTTTCACACTACGAAGCTGTTTTCTGAGTTTTAGGTCCTGGATTCAAACCATAGCAGAGGCCAAAATCTGTGCAACTCATAAAGTGTCACTGTGTCTCTAATGGACAGTTTTTTTTAATTACTATGCCCCACAGTAGGATTTCTCTTGTATGGTGGGAACGTTTTACAGACATACATTTCACATGCACAACAGAACCATTGCACAAATGTTTGCTCCGGCTTGGATTCAAATCCAGGACGCGTGTCGTAGACTGTAGGCCACGCGGTAGTCATCCATAGATCTGATCCTTTCTCCGATCTTATCGCATATACGTCACGTCAGCTTCGTGAAAGTGAAAACGAGTGAGTGGTGAGTTTTTTTTTGTGTGTAATGTTGTTAGCCCGGCGGCTTTTACAACTGCGTCGGAAGAGACTCGCGAGCAGAAAGCCCGCGAGTACAAGTGGTGAGTGCCTCTGTGTCTGTGCTTATACGTACGACCATAGACAATAAACTATAGTAGACCGGGGATGGTTGACCATGTTTTTGGTCATCATTTTTAAAAAAAAAACTATTGTCTTGGTGTTAATAAAAAATATTGTAAACTGTGCCAAATTTCATATTTAATTATAAAAAAAAGGTTCTATGTGGATATTATTTAATAAAATCCGGATTTTTTTCAGTTTTAGGAAACCTCTCCGAGATGGTCAACCTGCCCCAATGCCGGGGTAGGTAGACTACTCAACTGTTGCAGGGTGGCTTGAATTACAAGATGACAAAATTTAATGTGTAATAAAAATTTCACAGAAATATTCTTTGTGACACGGCATCTGCAATGGGCCGACGTTGCACTTACCATCAGGTGAACGTTTTGCTCGTCTCGTCACTTTATGCAATAAAAAAATCATAAGTTTTGCAGAATTCTACCCAGATGGGTTTATTTATAATTTAATGATTAATTTTTATCTCAAACTTTGATTTCTTTCGTAAACCATAAATATTTTCGAAAAAATGGGACCATATGGATCATAGTCAGTAAACCAATACGCAATTGGCCTATCAACCCCGACCGGAGCTTTTGCTTTCAAAAATTCACTAAACTAAAATGCTTCGCATGACAGTCATAATACGTATTTGTATACCTTTTATAATAATTTACTTTCCATTTCAAACTAAGTTTGTGTGAACTTGACTATAAATTACAATGTAAGAACAAAAAGATGTGTTGATGAAAAACTACTTAGGTATCCCAATTATTGATATTGCGCTCTAACTGACAGTGAGACATTTCCTCGTGTCTCGCGTTCTGTGCGAATGATCGGTCAAGCAGCAGGCTTTCTTTGAGTGCAACGTTGATTCTCTCACTCAAACCTGCAAGAGGTTAGGATCTATTCTATCGGATCTAGTCTACCTACCCCAGTCCCCAACCAACCCCGGTCTGCCCTACGACATTGCGATCGTGCGCAGAAGACAATTTGTGATTGTAAAAAATATGTGAAAATTGTCAAGTAATGTAGCAAAAAATGTATAGTAGTCAAATCATATCCATCTATAATTATTCATTATACTTCACGGATAGTGAAGAAAGAAAAAACAAATTCTTAAACTGGTTCACTTTGACTATAACTTAAAAAAAACAGGTTTTTTTTCTTAATACGAAAACCGCTGACAGATACTCATATTTCATTTTTTTTATGTGAATGATGTACAGGTACAAAACATTATGTAATTTTAGAATTTGTTTTAAAGTTATGTTATCATTGCCAAAACAATATACAAAGACTTCATGATAAAAACGTATTGTCTTAATGAACAAAGCATGGCTACGTCAGTATTTTTTATTTTGAGAAAATGACGAGACGAGCAAATTGTTCACCTGATGGTAACTGCAACCAACATCTGCCCATAATCATTTTTTTTTTATTGTACAAAGTGACGAAACGAGCAAAACGTTCACCTGATGGTGAGTGCAACGTCCGCCCACAACAAATGCTGTGTCTCCCAGAATATTTCTGTGTGACACCGCACTGCGCCCGACGCACTACTTTACTGCGTACAAAACTTCAAATATCGGATCGAATCCTAAAATCGTGCCCTTTCCCAGGTATTTATTCTGAATTTTCCATTGATCGAAAGGAATAATCTTCCATTACATTTTTTTTTGTTTTAATCTCTTCATTGTGCAAATTGGTAAACTCACACACATAAGGAACATTGGTATATCTCAGATAAAGATGAAAATCTTTATCCAGTGCGCGTTGCCAGTGATTTGACAGAACCGAGACGAGATCTTTCACTGTTCGTATAAGGAAGCACTTTCTCTGTGAAACGTCGCGTGGCCTAGTGGTCAGAGTACCCGATTTTTACGCAGCGGATCCTGGGTTCGATTCCCACGCGGAGCCAATATTTGTTTTTGGGGTCTGGTTGTGTAGAGCATGTAAAATGTATGTGTAAAACGACCCCACAATACAGGAAAAATCCTAGTGTGGGACAAATAGAAAGAAAACTAAACAAACAAATAGATAATTGATATAACCTTATGGACCAGTAAGCTGAAATGGCAGTGGGGCAGCAATACTCGTATTAGTAGGCCAACAATTATCGCCAATAATATAGCTCGGAGAACCGTTGCTCGTACGTAATATGTATTAATGATGTCCTCTCGGCCGATTCTAACGAAAACTTTCGAAGTACGGCCGGAAGCTGTCGACTGCGCAGGAGATATTATAGTGCCACAACTATACGCGCAAACACTCGTCCTTACCTATCCGCGCCTGATATAACGCTAATGCACTTTCAGAGATACGGGGACAAGATTCGAAAGAATAAAAAGATTCAAGACTGGCGGCGTAGAAGTCATCACTCTGGCCACTCGGCCACGCGGTAGTCCTACTATACTAACTACAAAGTTATAGCCTATAAATTTCCCACGGCTGAGCATAGGTTTCCTCTCATTTCTGAGAGTGTTTTGGGACCGGGAAAAGTCCGCCTCCTCCATCGCTCGCTCCAATGCGAGTTTTATTTCACAGACATGCAGATTTCCAAACGATGTTTTCCTTCACCGCTGAACAGGTGGTAAATCAGCACTTAAAACAGCAGAATAATTTTAGAAGAGCCGGTATCGGCGATCGAACCAATTCGCGTCATATGAAATTTAAATCGAGCGCCCGGCTTCTCATCCACCAAGGCAGTTTCTGGTAGCCTAAACCTAACTATGACCTAAATATTATAAAGGACGAAATAAATCTTACGCCTTATAATCATTTATTATCTTAACATCTCTCAAAACATAAGACATAGAAAAAGTCCCAAAAGTTAAACACTCGAAGTGGAAAGTGAAATTTTTTACGAAAGTAAATTTCGCGGCAATCAGACACATTATCCCAGTTAACATACATCTACTCTTACATTGATTTATGCGGACTCGAAATGTGGAAGCTGTCGTTTAACGTTACTTCGTGTTGTCATAATAACTACGGGTATTATATAAATATACTGGTGGTAAAATTCCTATGCATGAATCCGTCTAGGTAGGTAATTATTCTGCGGTAAAGCAGTATAAAAACATTAATGTGTTTTGGTTTTAAGGGCACTGATAGCTAGTGTTATTACTGAGAATATGAAACTTTAGGACGGTTGATTTAGGGTGACGAACACAGTTTGGTGCCACACAGAAATGTTCTGGGTGACACAACAATTGTTATTGGCAGACGTTGCACTTACCACCCCAGGTGAACGATTTTCTTGTCTCGTTACCTTCTTCCATAAAATAAAAAGTAACTATTGATAAACATCGACCTGTAAGTAATTATTTAATGTCAAGTATTCGAAGAGAAGATGCGTCAAATGAAATGAGTAAATAAAGAGGAAATCACAGCAGAACATCGGTACCTTAAAATAAAATAATACATGGAGCTTCTTCTAGTTTATACTAAAAAAATGGTTTACTAATATTTGTTGTTATAAAATATATATAAAACATAAGTGTTTATCAGAAAATATATTTGTCAAAGAAAATATAATAGACTGTAAAAATATTATTATTCAGGCCATGTTCTAATTTTTTATTCATGAACCTCTATGCATTGTATGCAAGTCACGTGTAATAAAGGATATTTCGTTACACTGCGAGGCTCTTGCGCACTTAATGTTGCAAACAAACAGGATTTTTTATATTTAAACCTTCAGTTAATTTTTTATATCGCCTAAATAAATTTGTCTCATTCATTATGCACGAATCCATAAACTTTTTTTTATTTATTTATTATCGATTTTACTGGTGTTGATTCGATCACACAAGTTCGTCACTCTGATATGATATGATAGTGAGTCTGGTATGATAGTGAATACCCTAATAAGCATGGATTCCGCCCTTAGCCATTATTAAATTCCCCTTTTTAATTAGGTTATGTAATAAAGACTTAAAAAAATATTTACTCACAGCTTAATACACAATTTATAACGTAAAAATAAAAAAGTAACTCGGAAATATCGGGCGTACACTATCAAGAAACTTTGAAAAACGCGCGCGTTCTTCAGTTGTCTGCGTATAACTGGCCAGTATAAAACAGAATTCTTTGGAACGGGCGCTCGGTTTCAATGCAAAGTCGGACATCGAGTAATTGCAACCACATTTACTTCGATTTGGGACAAGAGTACACGATACAGTATACGTACTGGTTTGCTGATATCGTTGTACAGCGGACATTTTCAACTTGTTTTTATTTTTAGTTACTCTTGTTTGGCAATGTTTTGTTTTTAATTTACTGTTGGCGTACTGGACCACTGAATCGTTAATCTTGAGTTCATTCCCTAGCAATAGCTAATAGTAATCCGAAAACTATAGTTTGTGAGATGAGTTTGATTATGACTTTGATCGTGTATTTGACATATGATCCGGCCCTTCTTATAAGAGTAGTTTTTATGAAAATTACCGCACTATAACATATATTGTACAATTAAAAACTTGTAGAAATCGAAAAATATCGCCATGATAGAAAACGTTCGTGAGGATTTTTTTTTTATTGTATAAAGTGACGAAACGAGCTAAACGGTCACCTGATGGTAAGTGCAACGTCTGCCCACAACAAATACTGTGTCACCCAGAATATTTCTGTGTGACACCACACTGCGCCTGTCACCGTGAAACATCAGTTCCTCAAATGCCCAGTGATTACGCTAGCTCACAGTGCCCTAATACTTGCACAATACTGCTTCACGGCAGAATAACAGCCCCTGGGGTGGTACCTACCTAGACGAATTCCTGCATAGGAATCCTACCACCAGTAAAATTTGGATGTGTTGAGACTGCCATAAACGATTTCTTCAGAAACGACTAAATAATTATAAACTTATTTAAGGTCAACCGGGGCATTGGCGTCTTTGGGGCAATAGCGTTTATTCGAGATTACTTGAAAACTACTTGCGTTATAATATCATATGCAATCTAGGGAAATCTATTTGATGAAAACTTATTACATAAAATATCGATGGAGGGCATTGTGTGAAAAATATCCCAACCATGGGCCATTTTAAAAATCACATTGTTTCTGTGAAATCGTGTCTCGTGCCATGAGTGGACAAAAGCTTTATTAAATTAGTATTTTTACCGTTTATCCATTTCTATTTAATAGTGCACGTAAATAATATTTATTGGCTATATGTACAAACCATTATTTTTATTGTAATTGCTTTGATTGTTGAAATGTAACGCCTGAAAGTTTTGAGTTTAGGTTTGATTTGTTGAGGTAAATGCGTACACTCTTTTGAGGGAATTGCGTCTGTATGACGCATTTGCCCCGATAATAGTGATCGTCAACCTTTTTCTTGATACAATTTTAAGTATAATCATATAATTAAATATATCTCAAATTAATGTGATAAAAACTATTTTTTTTCCATTATCTAAAGAGTACTACTGTTTAGTTTTTTTGTTCGAATTTATATTTCAGGTGACGAGCATATTCCACTATGGTTATATTGAAATATATTTATATCGATAAATACTTAGTAAATATAGACTTTCATCAGTATATAGATCAAAAGCTTATTCTATAAATTTTTATTTTGATCTAAGTTATTACTTCTACCTAGATTGGTAACGTGATGTCGTAAAAAAATTATAAGGTGAAATTTAGGTGTTTTACCAAATCTTCGCAGGATGTTCAGCTATTGAGTATGAATAACTTTTACTACGGTAACAACTCTGACGTCGCAACAAAAACGAGCTGTTATAATATAAATAATATTATTAAGCTTTTTCATGTAAAAAGTTGAGCACTTCTGAATTTTCCAAGGGATAAATGCGTCTATGAAAAAGTAGACGCATTTTCCCCATGTTTATTATATCATCTATTAACACTTGAATATTTCATATTTTTCATAAATATTTATAAATTCTAATAGACAACTATATCTTAAACACAATTGCTTGATATCAGTTCTGGAAGCTAACCCATTTAATGTTCATTAAATAAAGACGCATTTGCCCAAAATGGTAAATACGTCTCAAATTCCCGTTTAAAAAAAAACGCAATTTGCTCTTTTTATGCCAAGACATCAAAGAAATCAACACATTCATCTTGTATCCAGATAGTCCTAAAATACTTTTACACCATAGCATTTTTAATCCTTCAATAACCAACACTTTAAGCGGCATTAAAAATGTGTGTGTAAAAAATATAACGCAATTGCCCCGGTTGACCTTACCTCTTTTTTGAGAGACTCACAATTTAACGCCGGTGATGATGGTACTCATAGTTACAGATATCTATGAGTATTGTCATTAGTTTGTTTTGTGCTGGTGCGCGCTGGTCGCGTCCAGACATTAATAACATTTCTATTAAATAACCAATATTGAGAGCAATGTGAAATAACTTGTGCAAATATCAAGCATTAAACCTATTTTCGCGTGTGCAGTGTTTATTTGGGTGCAATAGATTATTGTTCCGATATACAGGCGTACTTCTACCTCACCCCCGCTGGATTAGTGTAACTGCATAAATTCATGTCACTAATCCGCAGTGACTGCCGTGTGACGTCTTCAGCAGACACAGAGCATTTCGCTTTCAGAGAGCACAAAGTGTACTCAATATGTTTCGTTCTCCTAAAAAGCAATCTTCATCGACTCCTGATCTGTCTGCATAAGATAAACATAGAGAGACAGAGGATCATATAACGACACGGAAACGAAAACATAGTGACGATTTTTCGGAGATATTTAAGTCATTTAGCGAAAGCATTATGGCAACGCTACATGACTGGAAAGTAGAGTTTGGAAAAGAAGTGTCACAGATTAATATTTCTCTAGATAACATAATAAAAGTGATTTAACAAAACTTAATGAAACAACTTTAGAAATGAAATTTGAAATAAATAACATAAGAAAGGAATATAAGGAAATTAAGGTCTCAGTCACCAATTTAAACAAGAGACAAAACGAGATTCAAAAAGATATATCAGAACTACAAAAATCAATCGAATTTAATTGCAGCCAATATGATGATCTCACGAAAAAGGCCAGTTCTCTTTCTGAAGAAACTATGAAGATAAAACAGTTTGAGTCTGATCTGCTAACCTTGAAGAGTGAAAACCACCAGCATAAACTTGCTTTAAATACGAACGATCAAAGAGAGCGTCTGATGAACCTGGAAATATTAGGCATACCAGAAAACAGAAATGAAAATCTTACTGAAAAGATTATCAAGCTAGCACTGCACGCAGGTGTAAACATGATATCCACTGACATAGCCTACATAACCAGAATAACACCCAAAGTCAGGGTTCAAGGAAGGCCAAGAATTATAGTTGCTAAGTTCACCTCCAGAGTAATTAAAGATAATTTTCTTTCACGTGCACGTAAACATCGCATATCCACGAAGGACTTGAACATACAAGGGGACTCAAAACCTATTTTTGTAAACGAACATCTATCAATGTATAATAAACAGTTGCTGAGAAAATGCAAAGAATTAGCTAAACTGAAACAGTACCAGTTTGTGTGGTCAAAAAATGGAAGAATCTTTCTAAGAAATAACGATATCGCACCAGCAATACAAATATTGGAGGAGGAAGATTTCAGAAAAATTGTCTAAGGTTGTCAATTTGCTTTCTTCTTATTATTTTTTTACAAGTTACACACTCACTTTGTTTTCATATATCATGTTGTCTGTATAGTAAGCCAAAGTCTTACAAAAAAATCACATATTATACAAAAAGTTTAAATTTAATATACTCTGAGAGAAATTGCTCTGTGTTTGAGTCGTTCTCTGTCCGTAGTAACAACAATATTACCCACCTTCTACAACTAAATCAATTTATTCACTCGCTGATTATGATTGCACTTGAATTATTCGGTTTTTTAAAAATAAGATTGGATTTTAATTTTACAAAAGTATTTCTTTTTCAAATACACCAACTCTCAAATTGCGATCTACTATTATTTTTTTTATTTATTTATTTACATGGAATACATATAAATATGGCTTATATATCACTTAAATCTTATTATACTCGTATATATAAATTGTTTTATTTGTATCAATCTTAAAAATTATTTACTTGTAATACGTACTTTAAATATGATGAAAAACATATTGTTTACGCTGTGCAGCGGAATTAATGTATTATTAGTGGTACTTTATCACAGCCTGTACAGTAATTACTTTACAATGTTTAGTCTATTATTTTTTATGTGGCTTATTCCCCAAGGATTATTAATATTTAATAAAGTTAATAACGTATATTTAACACTCGTCTACGAGCTAATGAAACTTATTACCTCTTACCTCCAATTATCAATATGTTGTGTGTGGATTAGTGTTGTGGTGACACCTGCTGCGTCTTTATTTATTATTTACCAAATTAACACAAACAAAAGAAAATCTTCGTCATTTTGCAGGTACAAAGTCTTCAACTTTACAATACATTTGAGATTCATGATAGATATTTGTGGAATGGTGATGGTATTTGATATTTAAAGTATTAAGGTAAAATATAGCAGAGATGAGTAGTCTCAGTATTTATTATCAGAATGCTAGGGGACTTAGAACAATGTATCTGCATTTTAGTCAGAATGTACTGGGTAACAATTATGATGTATTGATCCTAACCGAGACATGGTTGCAAGATGGTATATTTGACAGGGAGCTATGCGACGATAGGTACGAAATATTTCGTAAGGATCGTGATTTATCTATTAGCGTAAAATCCACTGGCGGTGGCGTTATGATTATAATTCGACGCGGACTAGGTGCAATTAGAGTTAATCGCAACGAAATTGCTCCTACGGAGATGCTTTCGGTGATCGTGCCGGCCCGTAACATTACAGCTGATGCAGATTTGCATATAAGTGTGGCCTATATCGCTCCAGACGCACATCGCTTACCCACAGATATAAAAATAATAACGGAATGCTTACAGTCGGACTTTAACCATAATCCCAATCAAAATGTATTATTGGTGGGCGACTTCAATTTGCCGTGTATCTATTGGGAAAACTATAAAGCATCATACAAAAAACAGGGTACCGTTGATGTTCAGAATGCCGCACAACAGTTGGTGGAAGATCTATCCCTCCTGGGGCTAACTCAACATAATTCATTAAGGAATTATGTTGGTAACACGTTGGACTTGGTATTTTCAAATATGTCTTTAGTTATAAATAAATGCTCATTTCCATTAGTAAATGAAGATCCATATCACCCTGTTTTTCAGGTTGAAGTCCTTGATTTAAAATTAACGCCGCTTAAAGAAAACAGAATTTCACGTCGAAATTTTAACAGAGCTGATTATGATAATCTCAACAAATCTTTCCGCGAGGTGAACTGGTTATCTACTTTAAGTACTGGAACAGTTGACGAGGCCACCGCAAACTTATATAACATTATCAATCATGCAATAGACTTATATGTACCATTTGGTCGCAAAGTAAACAACAGAAAATATCCGATTTGGTATAGCAGAGCACTCATTAAAATTATAAAAGAAAAATTTAAAGCTCATTTGCGCTTGTAAACGTATGGCAATTTGAGAGATTATGATGAGTTCTCGTTATTACGAAAAAGGCAGAATAGGGTGCAAAAAATATGCTTTGAAAATTATACAGGTCATGCAGAAAAGCTTATTAGGAACAATCCTAAGACTTTCTGGAGCTATGTTAAAATATGAGAGGTGGTTCTAGTTATCCTCAAAAATTTACTCTTGGTAGCACAACTCATATTGGGGGTGATAAAATCTGTGAGGCCTTTAGTCAATACTTTCAAAGTGTATTCGGTGTACCTATAAGCAACTCCAGATCATTTATCCACACAGTTGGGGAACGATTCCATAAGTAATCTTACTTTATCAGTTGCCTCAGTATAAAAAGCTTTTAGTACATTGAATGTTAATAAGGGTCCAGGCTGTGATGGTATTCCACCAACCTTCTGGAAACACTGTAGGAAATCATTAGTATTACCAATCACATACATCTTTAATCGGTCTCTTAGGGAAGGTATTTTTCCTGACACGTGGAAAAAAGCTTATCTGGTACCAATTCACAAAAAAGGCTCTAAAACCCAAATCGAAAATTACAGAGGTATTTCTTTACTAAACATAGCGGCGAAAGAATTTGAAAAGTTGGTTTATAATCATATATACCCTGATCTTCAAAGAATTTTACCTGATGAACAACATGTTTTTTGAAGCGACGGTCTACACTCACGAATCTTGTGTGTTTTTTTGGATTATTTGCGGGAAAATATGGACGGTGGGGGACAGGTTGATGTGGTCTACACTGATTTTGGAAAGGCGTTTGATCGGGTAGATCACATTATCTTGCTCGAAAAACTTAATAACTTGGGTATTCATGGAGATTTGTTGAGGTGGATTCGCTTTCTTTGACTTCGATTCGATTATTTGACTCATCGCTCACAGGCTGTAGTAATTAAGGGTTACAGATCTAATTTTATTAAAACTCCTACTGGTGTCCCCCAAGGTGTCTCACACCTGGGCCCATTATTTTACACGGTGTATTTATATGACATAAAAAAGTGCTTTAGGTCAGCAAAGCATCTAATGTATGCGTACAATAAAGAAGTATACTATACTATAAAAAGACTGTATTGATCTACAAGCTGATTTAAATAATTTAAAGAAGTATTATGATAATAATAGGATTACTGTAAACATTAATAAATGTCAACATATCACTTACACTAGAAAAACGTTTCCGATCATACATGAGTATAAACTGAATGACGTCCCTATAACGAAAACAACTACTGTACGTGATTTAGGTATATTGTTAGATAAGAAATTACTATTAGCTGATCACATCAGCTATGTTACGGAAAAGGCATACAAAAATTTAGGATTCGTCATGCGGGCGTGTAGACCGTTCAAAATATATTGGCAATAAAATCGGTATACTACGCGTACGTTCGTATTACGTTAGAGTATGTAAGTCCGGTATGGTCTCCTTCACCTGCCGTGTACAAGAATCGACTTAAGCGACTCCAAAAAATCTTTATAAATCATATTAATTATCGTTTCCACAAACCATTCACGTCTTACATTGAATCATGCCACGATAACGGTCTTATGACGCTCGAAGAGAGGCGTACATTAATGGATATGTGTCTTCTGTACGACATTGTGAATAGTTGTATTGATTGTACAGAGCTTGTTGCCAAAATGGAATACTCCACACCAAAACGCCGCACCAGACACACACCTTTGTTATACGTCCCCAAGCACGGTACAAACTACGCACGCAATAGCACCACAACACGTCTTGCGCACACATATAACACTTTCTTTAATATTGACATCTTTGCTCCTCCAAAAAATCAACATAAAGCGCAATCTGAACCATATTTATTTATAAATAATACAAAAGAAAATCATTAAAATAGAGAATGTGTTTACATGTTTTTTCCATGTTATAATATTGTGTGTAAATATATATATATATATATATATATATATGTATTATTGTTATAATATTGTATGTATTTATTTATTTCTCAGAAACTACAACAATTTAAATATTCACGTGCATTTATATCACTAGGGTAAGTATGGATTGATCTTAAACTACAGTCAATTTGTAATGAATATGAATGTACTGTTATTGTATTTTAAAAATAATGTTTTTGTGATGTATCTGGTTGCTTGATATTGAGTAATAATAATAGTATATCATTTTTTAAGTATAATAGGATATGTATAAATAGAAACCTTTAATTGGCCTTACTGTTAATTTCAATTGATTTATATAACCATATGTTACGCTGTTGCTTTTGTTAAATAAAATAAAAATAAAAAATACTGTCGTCACCGACGTGAAGATAGTCTGTGTTGTGTTCTCGTTTCTTATTTTAAACAACAATGACCTACACTACGTTTCTCCTGTATCATGGGAGTATTTTACAGACAAAATTTTCACATGTACAAGACTACCAGATCCGAAGACCAACAGTTTGTGTTTTTGCACAAATGTTGGCCCGGCTAATATTCGAAACTAGGAAAGCGTAGAAGTCAGATGCTCTGGCCACTGGGCCATGCGGTGGTCGAAATGATCATTTCATTTAAACTATTTTTTGTAGGCCCTTCAGCGTTTCTAGTTTACATTCAAATAACTAATTTATTTCATATTTATAACACCGTGCGTCCTGGGTTTCAATCCGGGATCGGAGAAAATATTTGTGAAAAAATCTAAATGGTTGGGTTTCGGATCTCGCTGTGTTGTGGTTGTCCCAGTGTCTCTGACACTGGATCTCAGTCTAACTCAGATCTTATCCCAGGAGCGTAACATTGCATACTGGTATTTAAGACTCTATTATCTCTAGCGCTCTCTGGTGGAAAACATTAAAAAAAATCTCTAGCGCAGTTGATAGCTTTCGACGGTACTCGGAAGCTATCGCCGTTGTCGAAAATCGGCCAGATGGTAATCATTCAGTAACATCTTCAACTCGATAGCATCAAAGAAAGTGGCAGAGAATCAGATTAATATACCCATACCTAAAAAACCATAATACCTGTGCTGCACAATTATTTATTTATTGATTGATATATAGAAAACACTCGTATTTACATGTATTTTTTTTTGTATCAGTATCTCATATACGCGTATATATTAAAGTATATTATATAGTATTTTGAATAGATTATGTATATTTAACGTTTATTTATGTAGTTTATTGATTAGTTCTATCCATTTGTATTATTTGTATTATACCTTATTTGTTCTATTTCAGTTTTTGTCTATCCATAAGTTGCCTGAAAGAGATAGCTTTAGGTGATAAGGCCCATTGTACTTATTAATTGTATTTTTATTTCCTCTTTGTATGTTTTGATCATGGAATCAATTAAATTTAAAATTCAATCGGACGGAAGCCCTCGGCAGAGGAGACCACACGGCTGATGAGTTATGGAGACATGGAATGAAACCGGCGGACGATACGAACGGTATCAAGGAGCATCGCCTTCAGCATATGAGCACGAAGCGGCGACAGCCACGGAGTCCCAGTCGCCTCAGAAGTGCCGAGAGGCTGGCTGGAATTAACCCGTTTGCACAACACGACCACTGAAATAATTTTACTCGTAGTTCGGCACACCATCCCACATGTCGGTCACCTCGTGAGTCTTTGTTGTTTTATCTGTTTCGGCTTAGGTTAGCTTAGGTTTCGGTATTAGGCTTATTCGCAAGAATCGTCCTGGTCATAATGAAGGTCCAATCGCAGTGGCCTCCGGCAACTACTTATAATAAGGCAGTAGTCCGATCCACTCGACCGTATTTCAGAGCGAGCTCCTGATAAAGTATCCTGGCTACTAGGCTGTGTCTGTGCATATACTCAAAAGTTAGGAAGCGACGAATAGCTCAAGATGAAATGCCTGAGCGACTGGCCGGGACGGCGACAAGTTCGCATACGCCGACGGTGCCGTCTCTTAAGATGTATCTCTGATAGTTGTTCGTCTTATTAATCTGATCTTGTATAGCACGATTTCACTGAAACCGAAACGTAGGCAGTGTAGGGCGACAATGTTTGCAAAACATTCATGTAGAGCTTTGTAGAACCTCCCATGGAGCTCTTTCTCCGTCCACGCGGCCTCCCGGTCGAAAACACTGTACTGCTTGCCATTGCTCATGGGCCTAGGATAGAGGGGTAAGTCTTTTATCAAATATAATGACGGCCGTATAAAAAGATTCACTGGGTTTCGTAAAGAAGTAATTACGGAGGCTTAAGACTTCGCGATTGCGTATGGTGAAAGCGCTTAAAACCACCCACCACACTTCCGCGGCAAATACAGCCTCATCACCAGCGATCTCGGCAATGCGTCCTGTGAGACAAGATAGCCGTGCGGACTTTTCTGTCCCGGCCGTTATCAATAATGCAAAGTGGTCACAAACATCACGCAATGGACAAATTCATCCTCAATGAATAGCCATGGAGTAAATAAGTGCATTGCTCCTCTTGGTGATTATAATGAAAATACTTTCGAGCTCGATCTTTGGAGTTAATTATGGAGGAAGTTAGTGTCTAACAGAGCTAACTTTTTCGAATATAAAGTTTTGGGTTTTACGGCTTCATTTGTTTCAGTAATCGCGAAATGAGGCTCACAAGCTAGATTGATATATTAAATAATATACATATATAACTATAAAATGCACGCTAGACGAGAATTTGTCGGTTTTTGGGTTGGTGATTCTTATTCTTTTTGCATAATAAGACTATCTAGCAATGTGGCGGAGTATTCTCAGACCATAAGCTCTAAAAATGAAAGGTAGACTGTGGTGCTCTGTAGTGTGCCATTTATAGGCTGTTGATGATGTTGATGTGACTTTACTTTGAGACTGTCTAAGATGGACGATATACGTGGATATAATAAAAACACTTGTATTAATACATCGAATTAATCTGAGGAAAAAATTCGTTTTCCATAATTGACGAGGAGAATTTGCTCAAACATCAACAGTTCAGAAATATTCATTGCCTTATGCGTTCTCTTGATATCGCGACCGTTGGAGGCAGCTACAAAAGAAATTTCTGGAGATAAATATTGCACAACTAGCTAAACTAAACATTTAGTTCGCTGCATCATTTCGGAAATTACTATAGCTGCCGTAGAAAACCCGTAACAAAAGCTGTGCAAAAATTGACTCTGCAAGAGATGTCAAAAAGAATGGGTTCCATAGAACTACTAACCAGTGACTTATACCGGTCTGATTTCGGTACCAAAAATCATTATTTATTTATATCACCGTAATTTGGCGACCGAAAACTAGAAGTAACTCTTCATAAGCAAAAAAAAACAAAGAATCTTAGACTGTGCTAAACTAATTTACAGCCGCATTTAAACATTTATAAAATTTAAATTAAACTACTTTTTACGGATTTTATCGCGTTTAATTGATCGTTTAATTGGTCGCACCCATGGTTACGTGACCCACCGTGACCATAGGTGCTTTATAGCGCCCGAAACGTCGGGGTATAAATAGTTGTAAATTAAACGCGATAAAATCCGTAAAAAGTAGTTTCATTTAAATGTGTAGTATTCGCGTAAATAAAAGAAAACATCATTTATTAAATTCTTATTGTACTATTCGTTCCTAAAATATCTTAAAGTTTTATCAAACATTACGGTAACCATAATGATAGTAAAATAATAAGTAATTTCTATAGTGACATAATTCCACATCAGCATTATTTACTTTTACCTACTATTTTTTCCCAAATTTACTCCTGTAATGACTACTCCTTCTAAAAATCGCTATTATTTCATATTTAGTGCACGGCCATCGCCAAAAGGCAATCCATGGGGGAGCCCTATGTTCAGCAGCAGACTAGTGATAGGTTGAAATGATGATGATGATGACATCTTAATTTGGAAAAGAGTAATAAATCTGAAAATGTATTGTGAACTTTCAGTTTATTTGAGAACTGCTGTCAGAAGGCAAAGGCAAAATCCGTTGGAAATTTGGAAAGATTATAAAACACAATTTCCAAAATTGCATAAAATCGCCTCTTATTTTCTAACGACTGTTTTTACAAGGTGTGGATAAGAAGTATTGAGTATTCAAAATACTTCATATTTAGCTCTTTAATGGATATTTGTTTTATCCTTGGCCCTTCTTTTTCTCTAAAATTCTTTTAATCCGTTTACAATTGTAAACGTAATTTTTATTACATCGATTCCATTGTGCGATCCATTAGATCGACCAAAAAAATATCGATGTTTTTTTTTCAACGTCCGTCACTAGCGAGAGATCACCTGCATCCATTGAATTCCCGGAAAACCTCTCAACGCCCTACCTCTTGGCTCTACAAATGGATACTCTCAGTCAACGTCGGGAAAACCCAAGCTATTATCTTTGGCAGAGTGCAGCCACCTGCCAACTTAAAGATGAACGACACTCCCATAGCGTGGTCTCCCAGGGTTAAATACCTAGGGGTAACTATCGACCGCGCCCTGACTATGACACCTCACATTAAAATTATTGTTACAGGAACACGCGCCGCCAGAGCCCAGCTAGCCTCGAGACCTCGAGATCGAGAGTCTCGAGGATTTCATCGGTCGGCTCGCCAGGAACATGTTCAGGAGAGCCGACGACGCCGAGTTGCCGCACATACGGGGCATAGCGCCCCTACATGGTCGTTAGCTGGGCTTCCCCGCAAGGGGTCTCACCCGGCTGGCTAGTACCGCGCAGAGGGCGGTGTGAAAAAGTGAAGCCTCAAGAGAGAAGAAAGTAGAAAGAAGAAGCCTTATTACTCCGCCATCCAAATGGCCATAAACCACTCCAGCCGCAAAAACCGGACCCCAAAGACCCGTTTGTTTTTACAAACGGCGCAGACTACTACAATCAGGGGGCCCAGAGCCCCGAAACTGTCTCTCCGTGCTCCGTGAGGCGAGATCACTATGCAGCCGGAAAACCGTGCAGATCTTCGCTCTATCTAGCTGAGGTCGCTCTACACTGCGTTTGCAAATCACTCTACACTGTGGTTGCCACTCGAAAAATTTTCTTCCCAAACTGTTGTTGGTTCTACTTAATAAACTTTTAATTTGAGGGATTTCAGGGGTTTTGCTCAGACACTCGAGAAATGGATTATACGTCCTGCATAGCGCTATTGAAGTGTTAAAAATGCTAACTACAAATATAAAATACATGATTTAAAACTGCGTCGCGACGCCGAGCCATCTACTTGCAATCTTTCGATGAAGTTGTGAAAGCCGCTGGGTTAAAAGCATACTATACATATTTGAAAAAAAACTCAGGAGGTAACGTCCTTCCCAGATGAGACCACCCGATCTCGTGGGTTACCCTATTTCTTCATCTGCCCTTTGGGTAAATACTTTTAGAAGCTGGCAACTCTGAAATTTTCAGTTGTCTTTAATGTTGTTAAATTTTTAAGTCATACAGGTTATACTTAAATCGTTATTAATTATTTGTTTACTGTGAATGGTTTCATTTTTGAAAGTGCAATAAAATGTATTCTCTCAAACTAAAACACTTATACAATATCTCAGAAAAAGTTATTGTTAGGAACTTAAGAAACAGGCCACACTTAGATGTTAAAGTTCCTAACCCTGGGCTAAATAAAAGAATCAAAGCATTTCGCAAAGAAGGCATAAAAATTGAAGACGAAGATGCAGAGGAGTTTGTAGAAGACTCCAACAGTAATTTTTATAATGTAGGTTTATTGTTAGTTAATATACCGCATCAATGTTACTGAATAAACGTAGTTGCATGGCATTTTTTTAATTCTAAGTAAATACGAACGAGAAGAGCAAATCATTCATCTGATGGTAAATGCTGTCATCCTGATTATTTCAGTGTTACACCACACATCACTTGTCGCCCAGAGACAACATATTTAAGTCTTGTATGCCCTGACAGTAACACTATCAGTGTCCTACAAAACTTTTAGCTTGATTGCAAAAGAACTTGTGTATGTTTACTGTGATTTGGTGCTGTTAAAGAATATTTCACTTCTCTGTACATAGAGATCCTGTCCGTGACAGGTAGCGAGTAACTTGAAGTTATATATATATACTATATTTTAGTTGCCTAAACCTACTAAAGGAAGTTACAAATACCTTGTTAACCTTAATTGATACTTAATGTTAATAAATATAAATTACTAGCCTGTAAATAATAAACCTCGTCCAAATAAGTGGTAATTCAACCAATAGTGTACTACAAATACAAATATATTATTAATGCTCAGTTGTTAGCTTTTTACAAACTTTTATTTAACATGCTTTCTTTGTATATCTATGTGGTACAAATTAATTTTGATTGAGCTAAAATTTGGCATACCTATGTAGTTTCAGATGCAATGACAATGCAATAATATGGTATGCCGTGAAGCAGTAGTGTGATAACATTACTGAGACCTAGAATAATCACTGGGCATATGAGACTTAAGAACTGATATCTCAGAGTGACGGGTGCATTGTGGTGTCACACTGTTCTGACTGACACAGCATTTGTTATGGGCAGATGTTGCACTTACCATCAGGTGAATGTTTTGCTGGTTTCATCACTTTTATCAAAAAAAAAATGGTTTGTTTTAACAAGTATTATAATACCTTTATAACAAAAATATGATTGTTCTTTAAAACTTATTATGTTTTAGTGACATACATACTTATTTCACATATTTTTTATTATACGATTCTTATATATAGGTGGGTGAAGCATACAATGAACACTTAAATGAGACTTTAATTGGAAAATATGAACTGCGGCATAGAATTGTGAAAGAGAAATATTTTAAAGAAAATATGCCTAATCTTTTAACATGGAGTGAAAAGGAACAAATCCGCCACTTAGCTACAACACGTCCAGATGAGTGGACACCAGAAAGAATAGCTGACAGTTTCCCTATTACAGTACAGGTTGTAAAGGTATGCCCAAAACAATTTTTACATAATTGTTTTTGATAGTCTGAATCTTTTTGCTGATATCCATAATTGTGCAGATAATCAGTGGCACTTTTTAGTAGTGCATATTTTCCATCAATTTTTTTTTAAATGATTTACTAAAAACTAAAAAGAGTTGCACTGTAGAATTCTCTTTATTTTATTGACAGGGGGACATGCTGCTTGTGCTTTGTTTAATAAACATTATTTGAAGATAAATAAATTGGATTTACAATGTTTTGATAGTTTATTGAAAAGAAGATTCACATAATAATTTGTTATATTTATGTGAATTATATACATTTAATAAAATTAATTTTACAAATCCCCTATGACCATGGGTGCTGTAAAGCACTTGAAACAGGTTATAAATAATTTAAAATTAATCATGATAAAATCCATAAAATAAGTTTAATTAAAAAAAGGTTAGACTGATTATATCAGTCATTAGGTAAAGACAGAACACTTAAGTTTAGTGTGCAGGTGCACACTAGACTTCAGTGTTAGTACAGGAAAGTAGAGTTGGGCTTGTCAGTCCATTGTATTGAAGTTACTTTGCATATTAATTACTTTCTATTGTCATTATAAATTAATGCAAACTAGTTAAAATATCAAAAAAAAGGTCGAAAGTTTGTGTGTTAAGTATGACACCTTAATTCCTAATTTTAACTTTAAGGGGATGAATTTCGCAAATCGCTCATACAACTGACTTTTATTTACTAACAGAAGCCTAACAGCAATTTCCATATTTATAACTTAAAAAAGTACAAACTTTCTTCCATTATTTTAGCTAGTTAGTGAATGAATTTTCAAAAATCCTTTGATTTTTTTTTGATAATTCATAGATGAGCACTAGCTTATCTGTTATAAAAGGAATTTCTGGGCCTGTTGTTAATCAGCACTTAAAATTGCAGAAAATTTATTTTTGTGCCCAGCAGTATGGATCAAAATCTCGAAATTTTCAACTAACAAACTCACTGTTATTTTAATATTGTTATTGTCATAATGTTGATTAATTTTTTTTAAAAAACCTACCATATATAAATCAGCAATAGGTTTAGATAAAATAAAAAATAGACTAATGGTTTAGACAAAACATGACATCATAGGATGGAGCACGCTATTCAATTATTGTCATGAACCATCCTAACATAAGATTTTAAGCTTAGTTAGAGTGATTAACAGGAATATTAGTTGTTGTGTATTTATAATTAAATGTAAAATTATCATTACTTGTTGAAGGTAGATTTGAATAACTGATTTTGTTTTATCACTTGTTCTGGCATGAATCTTTTACTAGTAATATTGAAAGCTTTGCTAGTATTCTTTTACAAAAAAAATATATGAGTGACCAGGAGTGTTGAATGTTTATTGTAGCCAATAGTTCTGTATTTCTTATCTATTTGTGATTTGACTTTCATATTTATAACTTGCAGAAATTATTAAAGTATCCTTGGAAACCTGCTAGTGAACAACGTATTGCGCGGCATGATGATTCTGCTATGAGAAATTGGAGAGATTTAAAAGAAGGTGCTTTAGATATACCAGATGATTTGCGCCAGCACTTTCTCAAGTTCTCCGAGCGTACTATACCACCTTTAAACAAAAAATCAATGAAGGTAGATTTGACGCAAGAAGAAAAACTTGGAGAATTTGAACGAATAATACGAAGATGTTCTAGTGACGAAATCACTGAAAAAAACAGTAAAAATGTACATGATAATACAGAAAGTGACACCACTGGTGCTTCTAGTAACAAAAAAATCACAAGGGATACTAAAATGATGACTCTAGATGAATTAACTAACAAAATAAAAAAGCGGTTAGATAGTGGTAGTAACATAGAAATGCCTGATAGAATAATTGTGGACACTGTAAAGAAAGTGGACACTACAATAAAAAAAGAAAATGAAGAAGTAGAATTAATTAGTCATAAACCAGAGGAAATGGAGTTGAAGGAATATCAAGAAAATGATAATCAATCAGTCACAATGATTGAATATCCCGAAAGAATAAGAATTCCGAAAAAAGTGTACAAAAAAGGTGCAACATACAAGATAAAAGATTGCTATTATGACCATGATGGCAAATTTTTGTATAGAGTCTTAGGTATATCTGAATAATTAGGTTAAGGAGGCAATAGTAAAATAAAACATCCCAAGATTTTAAGCCTTATTTTTTATATAAAAATTATATGCATTTCATTATACTTGTCCATTATAGTAAAATAACTTAATATATCAATTACATAATGCTAATATGTGTACATATCAAAGTTATTGCGTCTTTTTTTGATTAACATACTTATATTTTATACAGTTTGAAGTTATTAATAAAGCTAATTCTATAACAAATAATGCATTAATTTATGTCATTATAAAAATACATTAAAGTGAATCTCATCACTGTTTTGTACAGAACAAGAAGTTTAAATATGGCTGTCACAATCACTTCATACAACTAAAATTTAATTAATTCTTAACTCTGGCTTATTCGAAATGTTTTGAATAAAATATAAATCAATCACTATTAACAACTAACTAATATTATCATGAAAATATTAATAAAGTTACATCTTGAAGCAAAGTGTACAGGACTGGACTTGTTGCTTTTATCAAGCATTTTCATATAAAATTAGGCTTATTTATAATAAATAACTTATTAAACACTAGCACTGTGTAATTTTATAAGAGGGCATTCTAAGATGTTGTAACTTAATTTAAATACTAAACAGTAGCAAAATTAACATTTTATCAATATGAAACTTAAGGCCGAAATGATGGAAAAGGTGTGGTGTAAAAAAATCTTTGATTGAGAGTTTTTTTTTGTTTTTAGAGATACTTATGAAGGTAATATATATGATACATAAGAAAGTACATCATCTAATTCAATAAATTCATGAAAAATTTGAAATTCCGTGAATTTGATAGAAATGCGCTCCTTTATATGCTTTTTATACAGGTATTTTATGACAATTTTATTTTAAAAAAGGTATACTTACATACTGGAGGTAATGCCGTTTGGGAATGTAGTGTAAGCCCAAAAATGTATGTAATTTCCCATATTTTTAAAATACTGGACTGATTATATTATTTTAATCTATAGATCATGAAAACAGACCAATGTAATAAAATAATTTGAACGGAATATGATGTAATTTATGTAGTCTTTCAAGGTGCTCAATAGAAAATTCTATTAAACACTTATTTTTACTTTGGACTGATACTACATAGAGGTAAGCATACTCTCCAGACGACAGTATGTAGAAACAAGTTCAGTCCTGAAACTTGACTCTTAAATGTAAATAAATATTGTTTAAACGCATATTGTAATATTTTACGCTTATGGCCATCAGGCTTCACGGGCATTGTTAAGTTACAGCATAGATTTCTAAAATAAATCAAATATTAGGCCTTAGATTATTGTTAACGAACTCAAACTGATTTACAAACAGCAAACTGATATAATGGTCACATTTTAAGCATCCAATATATGAAGCTAATTTTTTTATTTATTTTGTAGGTGGATTTAATGATTAACAACAATAACCTACAAATACAGATTTTATATTACCATCTACATACATTGAATAATTAATAAAGTTATGTAATACCTTCAGTATTTGGCAGTCACATTTATCATCACCAATAATATTCACAATTATTTTTGAATAACTATATGCACAATATTATTATTTATTATATAAAGATGACAACAGCAATTTTAAATCAAGTTAGAAATATAAAAAGAATTCCCATTTTAGCGTGTTGTAGACATATTAATATATATCAGACCCAAATACTGACAACAAGGCATTCTATTGTCGTCCTTCGGAGAAACACTCTCTCATATCATATTATCATAAGTAAGCGGTTGATTGAATTTAGATGCGAGAGAAGTTTCTTTCGAGAATGCTTAGTAGGTTCATTATGTAGTGCTCCCACTTCTTTCCTCGCCCCCAAGTACATTTATTTTTGTTACTGCATCCCAAGGATACACTGTAAGTAGTTCATGACCGCTCACTTATAATTATTCAATGGACATATAGTCTTTATCGAGGACGGACGAAGTGTCCACAATGTAATCACTTATCAGTTAGACTGTTAGTTTATTACTTTAACCAAAATAAAAAAAAACATATATTTCTACAATAACAATGATAGTGTAGTCATATCTAAAATACTACTTTTTAAATTTTCTTTTCTTTAATTCTTGATGTTAAAGTTTGCATATTTAGCAGCAGTTATATATTTTGTTTTAAAATTCAATCAAGGTTAAAATGTCTTACTAACCTCCTAAATAATACACTATACAACATTGTTTATGTACATTGTTTTTGTCAACACTTTGATCCGAAATACTTTAAATTAGCACCCACGATTTGCAGATATATGAATACATAAAACAAGTTGACCAGCGAAGGTATGAATAGTGCATTGAATATTATTGCCAAATATTGACCTGCAGGGCCTCACTTTGTACAAGGGGCCAAAAACAATGAAAATTCACTGTTCCCTCCACTGACTTCATTACTAATATATATGTAAGTTTTTCTAAGAAAAATGTCCTAAATATGTTTCACTTCTTCTCCAACTCCAAACTGATGGATTCCTCAGTTCATGTATACTTTCAATTAATAATATAAAATATACTCTGATACGAATTAGAACCAGATCTCAAATTTACAAGCAATTAAAATAGTATATTAGTTGGGGCTTTTTATTAACTATATTTTAGGCCGTATGGATGCAATTACTCCTAAAGTTTATACCGGAACTGGATAACAGTTACATAGCACAGTCCATTCATCATATAATAGATTCGTAAAGACAAAATATGAAAAAGTGCGCGAAGTGTCCGTATTTAGACACAGATAAAGTAATTAGTCACCATATTTTTAGGAAAAATATTCAAATAGTTAATTCTAATGTTATCAAATCGGATGTAGGTATTTTAAACCGAAGTAGGTGAAATAGGTTTGTGTGTAAGTGGAACCGTTACTGATGATTTAATAGTCCAATTTAAAGGAAATACATCATATACAGTCTTGACGTTGTAAACAGAGGCCGTTATAAATAGTTAATACTTTTGAGTTTAGCTAAAAGAATCAGGCGTTACCACTCTCGCTACACTACCAGTCTCGACTTCGGTGGTGTATTGTCTAGTAGTAGTAGTTGTTTAGCGGTGGAAGGTATCTGGTGGCGGTGTTAGTTTGCTTGTGCACGCTACTGTTGGAGGGCGACGGTGCTCTTCAAAAACTAGGTAATATACACCATTTAATATTTTGCATGCGGATCTTAGCAAATTAACTTCCTTTCCTTCATTCATCAATTTCATTGATACATATTTCTATCATTGTTTGCTCATAAAATAGTACATTTTCAACTAAGTACTCAGATCAACGAGCTTACAATCAGCAATGGATTCTGGCTTAGACCCATAAAATAATCCTAGTTATAGAATTGATCAAATCAAAGGTTTGGACGTGGGCGAAAATTTATTTGAAAGATTCCATTACATAAAAACGGGTCAAGCTAAAAGCACGTTAAAAATATGAATATTATTTAAATCAGCTTTTGTGTGTATTGGCGATAAAGTTTTAAAAGCTATCAACCTAACATCGGGAACTCGCGGGGCTCGTTTTATATATACAAATTAGAATTATTTAAAAAAGTGCGAGTAATCGTCCTAAAAAATATTTACAGCCAAAATTATTTAGAGCCAAAAAATCGAAAAAGCAGCCTAAAATAAACCAAATATGCTAATATATATGCATAGTTGTTGTGATGAAATTGTACTCTGTCTACTGTAGATTCTAAAAATATAAATCACATTTTACAATACTGGTGAATTCCAAAAAGGTTAGTTGGTATCGAAACTAACATAATAATTAATTTAGACAAAAAAGGTCATCAGCAGCCGTTTTCGACCGTTTATACTGATGGCGTTATATATGACATCAGGTTTAAAAGCTTCGTCATTCGTCAAATTGTTACAATACTAATTCGAGACAGAAATTGTTCTTTCAATATTAGTTTATTAAAATAAAACCATGATGATAAGAGTGAAGATGCTTAAGTTTGACATGGTCTCGGGACGTGACAGATGCAGCTAGAAGACACCGCTTGTTTCTTCCCATAGGATTACGTGCTACAAACAGTAACGCGATGTTGCTTTGTCTACCAGAAAATGGTTTTCGATCGATATTATGTGTGATCAGCGAATGCCCTTTTGGGATGTCAAAAGTAAAAAAGGTAATGCCTGCCATTGACGTAAACTTTTAGCAAGTGTCCGCTAGGGGAGCTGGTGACTGACAAACGTGTACGTGTGTGTGTATGTGTGTGTGTGTGTATGTGTGTGTGTGTGTGTGTGTGTGTGTGTGTGTGTGTGTGTGTGTGTGTGTGTGTGTGTGTGTGTGTGTGTGTGTGTGTGTGTGTGTTGTGTGGGTATGTATGAAGGAGTGTAGCTAGCGCGTGGCAAGTGCCAGACGCTTGAAGTAGTGCCTGCAGCAGAGCGCGGTGGGAGAAGGTGGCAGGTCCTGTGGGCGCGCCTCGCCGCCCAGCTGCTCCAGCGCACGCGTGTACTCGCGCTGCAGTGCCACGAAGTCGATGTTCTGCTCGCCCAGCGCCGACATCGACAGGAACACGATGTCCCTGGACGTACACGGACACAAAAGTAGACGCCGTTTCAAATGCGCATTGATCAAGTTTGCAAGAGAGCCCACAACATACATACGTATGTATTTTTTATTGGAAGAAGTGACGAGACGATCAAAACTTTCAGCTGATAGTAAGTGCAACGTTGCCCATAACAAATGCTGTGTCACCCAGAACATTTGTGTGTGACACCACACTACGCCTGTCACCCAGAGACATCATTTCTTAAGTCGCATATGCCAGCTGATTACACTAGCTCTCAGTGCCCTCCAAACCGAAACACAGCATATTAGCACACTACTGCTTCACGGCAGAATAACTGTCTCTGGGGTGGTACCTACCTAGACCGATTCCTGCATAGGAATCCTACCACCAGTAAAAAGTACGTATGTATGTTAGCGAGACGAGTCACGCCCAATTTTCCCAAATAAGGGTCAAGTCAAGTCAAAAATTCTTACTCCCCTTTGAGTTTCCACGAGCAGTATAGTGACAGTATTACTGCTACGGTGTTATTCTGTACGTAATAAAGGCTGTCCGTACAATACCCAAGTGCCATAGTCGCCTCTTTCGACACCTCGGTAGGAAAGAGGTAGGTGCTATTCTACTCTGCCGGACACTATCGGTTAAGCCCACAAAGACGTAAGTAAGCGCAAAGTTAGCTGACGCGAGACCACTTCGAAGAAACAACTTATCTATACAACGAATCACTATCGAGACAATGATAAGTATTTTGCGCAACGATATATAGACTCTATTACAGACAACCGATAAAACAGTGCCACCTGCGTACATGGGGAATGGCACACAACTTGTGTGACCTGCGTAAGCGTAAGTTTAGAATAGAGAATAGAATAGAATATTTTTATTCAATATAGATCATTGACATAATACTTATTGAACGTCATTTTTTTATAAACTACACTGGTTCGCAAAGAAATGCCTCTGTCTTGGGAAGAACCAGTAAGAAACCCAGCGGGATTTTTTTTCAGTCATTTTAAATAAACAATTACAGCAGTTTTATAAAGATGTAGAAATAGCTTGGCAGCGATCACCTCATTCCCAGGGGTTATCATCATCCATGTATTCCTTAATATTATAATATCCCTTCTTAAAAAGTCTTAGTTTAACAAATAGTAATGTTATGTCATGTCATGTAATTTTGCTAAGTGCACACTAAGTCTTCATCTCTTTTAAACTGTCCAGTGTCAGGCCAGCTGGAAGAAATTTCTAAATGAAATAAGCTGTGCCTTTGTACTAAATTTATTCATACTTTTTCTTTGTAATCATTGTTTGTGTGTAAATAAAATTATTAAATAAAAAAAATAAAAATAGTTCGTGGTCGCGCATTGCAGCTCTAATAAGACAAACAGGCTACGTAAGAGTGCTAAGCTTCGGAGTTACATGTCTCATTTCGAACCACGTGGAACACCGTATCATAGTAACTTATTAGGATCAGCGACTCAATCTCAAACAACAAGCGGTTCATAAAATACGAACATTAGTGACACTGACCGCCTGACAGGTGAAATTATCCGAGTTTCAAATAAAGCATTTGTACTGGGCTCAAGTGTTCCGGTACATTGGTAACACGTGTTAAATCAGCAATTAACAATTTAAGTGGTACTGATGTCGTTAAAAGAATACTACCACTCCATCGCAACCAATGGATCTCGTAAAAGGCGAGTAAGGAATAAAACTGCACTGTGCACCCAATACCGCATGGTGGCGATTGGCTCATCACCTATCACACCAAGTGCATTATATTGTTTTGGTCAAACGTGGATTGTGGCACTCATCTGTTTTTGCAGTGAGTGCCCAGTCTCTGACTACCCCTTATGGGATACAGTCGTGATCTTATGTATGTATGTATGATGTCGAGAATCGTCACGTCACTTGGGTAATAAAGACTGACCTAAAAATACAACCGCTGACAAAAAGTAGCATATAGCATGCGAGGCAACAAGATCGGATCAGAAATCAATTCAAACTGAGATGCCATGTTCAGGAGATTATTTACGGGCTGATGATAATGACGATGAACGTAACGTACTAATGGGAATGGAAATCGGAATAACGTTATGAAACTAAAAAGATCCGTGTAGTAACACATACCTGTAAAATGACGGGTACCGCTTGTTGCCGCTAGAGGTCTCCCGCCATGCGGCGAGCTTCCGCAACGCATCGGATAGGTCATTGCTCAAAAGTCCGTCTAAGACCGCCAATATCACTCTGTTAAGCAAAATAAAGAGTTTATATAAAGTGCTATTTTACGTTGGCATGTGTGTATGACAAGTGTGATCATGTATTTAGATGCAATTGTGCGTTAGTGGTAAGGGTTTTCATTGATACATACATTTACGCACAGATACGTCTATACTCAGTTGCGAACTCACATGTACGCACGCACACGCATACACGTACTTGCCAATGCATCATTAAATTTTAGTTGATTCTGTTTAGTTAAATAAAGAAATGCAACTATATGATTAATATGTACGCTTTGATGTGCAGTCTCATACGTTGCTCGCAGAAACTCGTGAGCGAAGGTCTTTCGTCGGTTCGCGCATCTGCGTGCTATAGTCATTCTGACACCAGTATCTCATCTCTACATTCTACATCCAGATGTAGCCTCCCAAGAGTCAAGCCTTTAAAGAACACTAGCGTAAAGTAACAGCATAATGATGAGTTATTCTAATTGATGAGCAACGAGAACTACATACTGGTGTCTGTTTGCAGGTGTATCTCTGTGTGCGTACATGTCTCTGTGTGCGTACATATCTCTGTGTACGTACTGATGAATCTGTGTGCGGGTGTGTGGATGTGTGCCGGTGTATTTGCGTGCGTACATCTATCTGCGTGCAGGTGTGTCCGCGTGCGGATGTGTCTGTGCGTGCGGGTGTGCCGGTGTGCGTGTGTAAGTGTGGTGTAGGTGTGCGTGTGTGCACTGACGTGTGCGCGGTGCGCGAGTCGTGCTCGGTGAGCAGCAGCGCGCGCAGCTGCTGCGAGCGCGGCGGCTGCGCGCGGCGGGCGCGCCACACGGCGTGCAGCGGCGCGCCCGCCTCCACCGTCTCGCTCGCACGCGCTCCCTCCCAGCAGCACCGCACCACGCAACCTGCACGCAATACAACTCTCGAGACACATCCAATTAGACAAAACACACGTGGAACTCGCTTAATCACTGGGCATATAAGACTTAAGATGCTCTGAGTGACACATCATTGGTTATGGGCAGACGTTGCACTCACCACCAGCTGATCGTTTTCCTAGTTTCGTCACTTTAACAAACAATAAACTATATATTCATATTTTTGTCAAAAGTTTTTATGTGCAAGGTCCAGCGGTGGACTTTAAATGTTTTGTTTAAAAGAAAATCTACAAATGCACTTTGAGACATCAGGCTTCTCACATGCCCAGTGAGTATGCTCTCAGTGCCTTTCAGACCCAAACACAGTAATGTGTGCACACTACTGCTTCACGGCAGAATAACTGGCCATGGCGCAAAGTATTACACACCCAACTGCTAAACTATAAAATGTCACAAGGACCATTGAGTCATCATTATCATCATCACTTCAGCCCGTCACAAGTCCACTACTGAACATAGACCTCCCCCATAGATTGCAGTTTATTTATTCAGATGTTCAGATCTAGTCACTTTATCCAAAATATTTTTAAAAAAATTGGATAAAAGATTAGCAAAAATTGCGCGTATAGCACAAAAATGTAACTAACAAAACAAAATGAACAAAAATAATAGTTTAAAAAAACAGCTTAAATAAACAAACAACATTAGAAATCTCACGCGATATTATAAATGACGTAACATTTTCTCACCAGACTTATCAGTATCGTGAAGTGTATCGCAGCTCTGGTACTTGGCAAAGTCAGGGCAGAGCAGGTCAGGCAAGTGGTTATCGATGTTGGCGCGCTCCAAAAACCACACTAGGTTCCAGTACACTATCGGATGGGACTCCACGAATTCCGGTTCAGCTAGGCACGAATCACCTTCCCTGCCTGTTTCAATGCATTACATATATATTAACTGATCGGTCTGTGGAACATTTATTACAGAACATATTTATCTTTGTACATCATATTTACGCAGGCCTATTGTGTATCCAAAGTAAAGACCCCTTATGAAAGTTTTGAATGAATATCTTCACTTTGGATACGCAATAACCCAATGGTCACTCTGATAGGCGGTTATGAACGTGTCGATAAAATTCTGGGCATAATGGTATTTTTTACGTATTATATGTTGAAGAAAAGAAAAAAGAATAGTTGTAAACTTACTTAATATTGATTCGAATTCCTTTCTCAAAACTAATGGGTTCAAATATGGCACGCTAATTGTTTCTGTTTGCGGACGGCCGTCTCGTATGATCTGCAAACAATTTAGATTATTCTACACTTGTTCACAAAACACGACACATTTTTGAAAATATGTCGGCTTTCTCGTCTCATCACTTACTTCCTTGAAATAAAATATTATGATATATATTAGAAATATTGTGATGTGTTTGGAGTGGAATCTTTAGGTAACAAACACTATCTTTGACCATAAAATAATCCACTTTTATACTAGAGAAGAAGGAAACCTGAAAGTATGATTGCTTTTGTGATTGTCTAGTGTTTGGGGCCATGCATAACTTTATGCCTAGCCAGAACGTTTCTAAAATGGCACGACTGGCTGTACATAGAGGTGTACTGGTCCCGACACATATGTATGATAGTGAATGTTGGGTCTGGCAAAAGAAGCATGAAAGTAAGATTTAAGAGTAAGAAGTTATGGAAATTGAAAAGTTTGAAGTATAGCTGGAGCGACTTTGTTGGACAAATGAGGAACAGCGTGATAAGGGAATGTTGTGGTGTGGCAGAAAATGTAGTGACAAAGATATAGAAAGGGATGCTTAGATGGTTTGGACACGTAGTGAGGAAAGAAAGAAGATTGACGAAACAGATATATGAGGAAAGTGGGAATGGGCAAGTCGGTAAGGGTCGACGCACGCGAACTTATCACGGTCAGATCGAATCCGTTTTAAGGAACCGACAAGCTTGCATGAAATCGCTCATGTAAGTAGATGAAGCGCAAGATGTGTGTCAGGATCGTAGCAAGTGGTAAGATTTGGTCTCTGCCTACTCCAATGAGAAAAAGGCGTGATTCTATGTATGTATGTATTATGTAGGCAAACGCAGTGTAGGGCGACCCCCCACTAGATGGAGCGACGACCTTCACGGTTTAGCAGGAAGTCGATGGATGCAGGTTGCTCAGGACCGTGTTTTGTGGCAATCTACGGGGGAGGCCTATGTTCAACAGTGGACTATGGTAGGCTGAAATGATGATGATGATGATGATGATGATAATGATGTATTATGTGCGCCGTGTAACTAGACACAAGATGGCGTCGTCTACAATGTACCGTCACGTACGTAATTATTCTCGCTAGTCAATTGTCTTATTTTTTTAGTTTTTATCTCACAAAACCATGCAAGTTATGTAAAATTCTGAATACCATAAATGTTTTAATGCTAAGAAAACAATGAAAAAATCTTTTAAAATGAACATTATATTATATCCTTTATTGTCGACCGCGTGGCCTAGTGGTCAGAGTACCTGACTTCTAAACCGCGGGTCCTGGGTTCGAATCCCAGCCGGAGCCAACATTTGTGCTGAAACATAAATTGTTGGTTTTAGGGTCTGGTTGTGTTGTGATTGTCCCCGTATTTCTGACACTGCATCCTAGCCTACCTCCGATCTTATCGCATCAGCGTTACATCGGGCGCGGGTAGGTTGGGACGAGTGAGTGCCTCTGTGTTTGCGCGTACACTTGTGGCACTATAATATCTCCTGCGCAGTTGATGGCTCTCGACAGTAGTCGGCAGTTGTCGCCGTGGTCGAAATCGGCTAGGAGAACATCACATATTATATGCTTGCTTTTTCCGGTAAGTTCGAAAGACGAAATAGTTTTTATGTATTCAGCTGTTTTAACTTAAATCTGAATTTCGTTTAAACCACTACCTTCTCTAAACTTGTACACTGTCTGTCTAATTGTACTACTTTTACTCTTTTGCAGCGTTACCCGCAGCAGCCGCCCAGCTTTTAGAGCGGGCCGGGTACTGTCGGCACTGCGGGTCGGTATCTGCGCGGTGAGCAGCGGCACTGCGGCACTGCGGCACTGCGGGTCGGTACCTGCGCGGTGAGCAGCGGCACTGCGGCACTGCGGCACTGCGGGTCGGTACCTGCGCGGTGAGCAGCGTCACTGCGGCACTGCGGCACTGCGGGTCGGTACCTGCGCGGTGAGCAGCGGCACTGCGGCACTGCGGCACTGCGGGTCGGTACCTGCGCGGTGAGCAGCGGCACTGCGGCACTGCGGCACTGCGGGTCGGTACCTGCGCGGTGAGCAGCGGCACTGCGGCACTGCGGCACTGCGGGTCGGTACCTGCGCGGTGAGCAGCGGCACTGCGGCACTGCGGCACTGCGGGTCGGTACCTGCGCGGTGAGCAGCGGCACGGTGTGGCGGCCGCACGCCGTGCAGCGCGTGTTGAGGTTGGAGTCGTCGGCCGCCCAGCCCGCCATGATGTCCTCGTCGTAGAGCGCGGCCAGGCACTGGTGGCACTGCGAGCACGACGTGAGCTGCACCCGCACCGACGCCTCCGCGCTCCCGCTCTCCTGGTACCATCACGACAATGCGCTCAACGTTAAACTCTACTCAAATTACGTAATCATTACGACCGATTCACATCGCACTCGCGTGCCTATGCTGAATCGTTTTTTTATTTTATACTAATAGCATGCAGTTTGTTTTATAAGTATGTGACTTGAAAATACAATGATGTTGGATTCCGGATTCGAGTCCATGCCAAGGTGAACTTTTGAAAAAGTAAACGAAAAAAAAAACGGCTTACAAAATGCAGGTTCAAACCACCTTTTTTTTCAGCGGGTTATCGAACCGGGAACAGTGTGCTACACTTCTGTTTTGATTTTTTGGATTACACAACTATAACGGTTTACCCACGTGCTAAAGAATGTAAGGACACAGCTCTATTAACATTTGTGTGACTCACAAATTATACATTTTAATTCTTCGGTGTATCTTACCACAATATATACTATTGGGTGTTAATTTAGATCCGGAGAAGGTAGAGTAAGTGCCTCTGTGCGATAAATCCTACATACTTAATATTTTCTAATTTTTAAATGAAAGTAATCGATGTTTTCAGCCACGAGGATGTTGTCTTTGACATTAAGTGATCTGGATCGACATCTGGATCCTTACTAACAAATTTTGTTTTTGCTTATATAACAAATTTTAAACATTCGCACTGGGAGTGGAGACTTCTGACTCCAAAAGCCTTTTAATAAAGAAAAGCCTGTGTCCAATACATTTATAGGCCATAACTTCACCTTTTACACAAGTGTTGGCTGCGGCTGGAATTTCAATCCGTACACTATGCTGTCGTCCAGACAAGTAAGAAAGCACGCGAGTAATAAATGATAAGCACCGTACCGCCAAGTGTGGGTAGAGGTTGTCGGGCAGCTGCGACAGCAGCGTGGCGAGCGAGCCGCGCTCCAAGCTGCACGCTAGCTCCGTCTCGCTCGACGCGCGCCGCAGCGTGCCGCCCGCGCTCCACTCTGCACACACATACATAATGCTAAGTTTACAATAACCAGTCACATTTCTCTTATAGATAAGAGAAATGTATATTGTTTGTCAATGGTGTTATTTTGTGGGTATGAAATATCTCCCTTAGTACTGCATCATAATTAATGTTTGATACGCCATTTTGAAGGTTATTTTTCCATCTAAAGACGAAAAATAAGTAATTACCTTAAAATTAATGTTTTTGTTAAAATAATTATTAAAATATTGAATTAATTAATTTAAGTGTAGAAGGCGTCATCTGTTCATGATCACGTTAGTGAGCGAAATATTCCCACGGGTCAAGCTAACAATAAAGCCAGAGAGTTTATAGGTTTGAATGCGCTAATATCAAGATATACTATGCCTAGTTAAGAAAATTTGTTGGTATTTGTATGTGGCGACATCTATGTCGCCAGTAACACACAAAATTCCTAGGTGTAACGATAGACCAAACATTAAACTGGAAAATGCACATTGAAAATTTATGCCATGGAATAAACGATTGTGTATGCACTTAATTTGTTGTAAAACATGACTGATAGGAAAACTGCCACCATATCTTATCGTTCATAAATAGAATCTATTCTACACTAAGGCATCATGATATCTAATACAAATAAATAAAATTGAAATGTCCGTCTTTGTGTCTGAATTTGTAATAACAAAAAAGCTTTTTACTAAATGCTTATGAAAGTATATACGGTACTTATAAGATAAAACAATCAAACAATCTTCAAAAACTAACAATCTCCGAAACGGCTGGACCGATTTATACGGACTTTCGCTGACAGATAGCTGATATTATAGCGGGTATCATGGGCTACTTTAATTTTAGAATAACGCGGGTTAAACCGCTGGGCACAGCTATTATTATATAAAAATTATTATACTATAATCGAATTTTTATGACCATCTATTGTTCTTTTTTACATTGTATTACTTCCATGTTTACAATTATGTATAACTTGCTAAAAATTGTAAAATTTTGTGGGTGACTAAGTCGTTACAAACAATGTACATAACACTGTTAAACCATTTTGTATACACATAATCTGCAAAAAATAAAATTAGTGTCGCGTGTGATACACGGTAACACTGAAGAAGGGTATTATCTGAAATAGATTATACCTTTTCATTATAAAAAAACACTATTGCATGGTACTGAAAATGATGCTAATGTAGGAACTCCGCCCACATGTACTTAGCCATATTAAGGTGGCTAGTTCTTGTCTTGAGTTGTAAATGTGCGAGTACAAAAGATGTGCGTTGGTTGATAGTTAATTATTGAAAAAAAAAAATGGTTATACGAAATGTTAATCTGCAGTTACCGTCAGGATTGACTTCCGACGAGCCATCGGTGGAGTCCTCTTCAGTTATAAAGCTAGTGAGTGCACTGGTCGCGTTCCCGAACGCGCCCTTTACCGGCGTCGAGTTCGCGGAGATCACTTCTTTCATCTCGTCGAACTTCTTCGCCATACTAGTGGCAGCCGACTTGAGACTGCTCAGACCGCTCTGTAGCAGCTCGTTGGATTTCTTTCCGGCTATGCTTGTTGGGCTGAAAGTTATATAGTTATCAATGTACACATACAATGTGTAATGGACAAATAAAGTCGGTGGTTGTAATTCTTGTTCATTATCAAATTATTTTGAACTGTAGTTGTCAAATCCAAGTCTACCTAGTACATTTACACAATAGAAAGTATTGTTTGGATTTCAATATTGATGCTGCCTTTTGTGTTGAGTAAAGAGAACCAGAGACCTGGCTACGAGAAGATTCATCAGGGGTGCCAAGGCACTTAAATGCTGCCTCTTGTGGTGAGTAAAGGGACCCAGAGACCTGGCTACGAGACGATTCATCAGGGGTGCCAATGCACTTAAATGCTGCCTCTTGTGGTGAGTAAAGGGACCCAGAGACCTGGCTACGAGACGATTTATCAAGGGCGCCAACGCACTTAAATGCTGTCTACCTCTTGTGGTAAGTAAATGGAACCAGAGACTTGGCTACGAAACGATTCATCAGGGGTGCTAACCAAATTAAATACTGATTCTTTTTCGATGATAGATGTCAGTGTCTGTTGATGACAGTGATTACTTACCAGTTGAAGCGCTTTACTTGTGGTAGGATTTTTCTGCAGAAATCCCTCAAAGACAGATACCACTCCAGTGCCAGTTATTTTACCGTGAAGCAGTTGTGTGCAAACATTACCGTCTTTCGGTCTAAAAGGCACTGTTAGTGTAATTACAGGGCATATGAGACTTAAGAACTCAATTAGGGCGACTAGGGAAGTGGCAGACGTTGCACTTCGTCAGGGGAACATTTTGCCATGTCCACTTTCTCCTATAAAAAAATCACGTGATGGTAAGTAAGTAGTACGTTGACTTAAAATCATATGCAACTATACTATATGACAAAAGAGCATCTCAGTTTTAGTAAAAACTTTATTAATTTTTAAAATAAATCCAACATGCGAATGAAGTATTACTATTTAGAAGCTTGATGAACGTGAAATATGGTTGATAAATAAGCAGGTTATCGTACCAAGCTAACTTAAGGAAATTTATCACCAAAAAACAGTAATTATTTAATAACTAGTAGATCTGTGAACAGCAGTCCAAAATAATTAAATAAAAGAAAATTTAACAACACATTAGTCGTGAGTGCGTAACGTAACAAACAAATTACTTATAGAAACAGAAAAACAGACGAAATGCTAAACGGTCGAGTAAGAACAGAACCCCATTTGTAACTTGTAATGTATGTATGTATGTTCAGTTCAAATCTTGCGAGCCCAAAATAGACTACTTTTCGATATCCGATGTACGAGTATGTAGCTTCGGTGACAATGCAACAATATGGTACCATGGAGCTGGTACGATGACGGAATACTTACATAAGCAAGATTGCTTCGTCATATTTGAGCTCACAAATAAAAGCTTGTAACAAAAATAGGATTTTTGTTTAAAACTTATTTTTATGTCTCGATTTTTAGAGGACATATTTTAAAGAAATATTTCTACTTTAATTTCCAAAGAGGCCGATGGTCGTGATTTCCGGAGACTGTATTAATTTACTTGTCCACGCTTTTGCGGGAGGGTGGCCTTTTTCTAAAACTAAGTAAGACACACCCTTCCTTATTTTGCAAGCAGATATATATTTATACATTCACTTTGGTTATACAACCTTAGTGCTTCTAATTCTAAAAAGTATCGGATGTTATTTAAAATCGATTGAGCATATAAGACAATCCTTATTCATACAAAACTGCCAACAGATATCTAACTAAAAATTATTTACGACGTGGTTGTAAGGATTATGGCTTCTTGCTTTTGTGGAAGTAAAATCAAATTTCACAGAACTACCAGTTAATGTGCCAAACATGTGGCCAAAAATATTTAAGACATGGCGACAGTGACCTCACCTGAAGTAGCTCTCGATCATTGCCTTTCCCAATGTCATGTTTTCTTTGCGCAACGACAGTCTGGCTGGCGAATAGCGTCTAAGAAAACAAACAGGCTAGCACTGCACAGCTATAACGTTTAATGCGGTTAAATATATTGTGTGAATTATAAACAGGCGGATCTAGTTCTAGTTCCTTTTGCAACTCAAGACTTACTAAACACCATGATATCTAATAAAGCAGTTTAAATGGCGGAAATATTATTTAAATAATGCATAATAGAATGGATAGTTTTTTTTAATTTAATTTTTTAATACCATAAGGATTTGAAATTATTGACTTAGATCCATCTGTTTTGAAATAAGTTATGCAACAAATAAAAATAACTAAACAGCGATTAATGAATTTAAAATAAAACATGCTTAAAAGTGAAAATGGCTCGGAAAGCGATCACCTATTATAAAACATTCATGGCAGTGAAGAGATATATTGGAACAATAGATAAAATTCCTTTTAAATCTATTTATATAAAGATTCATAAGTCATGTTTTGAGTGCTACGTTAAACTAAATTATAAGTAAATCTATTTGCCAGGGCACTAACTGTATGTTTTAAGACAGTATTTATATCCTTTTAATAAATTTTTAATAAAAGTCGAACCTTGTCGCCGTTTACACAGGACTTCGCCACCAATTATTGGAAGGCACTGCCATAGTTACCACACTTTGCTAGTGGATATTTATGTAGCCGGGCTGAAGCCATTATGCATCCTAAGGTTTTTTGTATGAACTGTGATATCTTTTCGAAACCATCGTGATGAATTAAAGAGATGGGCATGAGACGGGGACAGACTACCGATTTATCAATAAATTATAGTATAATACATTTACATAATATAATTTAGATATATAAACCGCAAAAAGACTTTGGCAAAATATTTTCCAATATTCCTCTTCAAAATGGTTGAAATCACAAATTGATAAATAAGGTCCGTTAAAAAAATTGTAAATACTCGCTATGAAATAATCGACGGGGTTAAGTTATAAAATGAAAATCTTAAAACATCTACTTATCAAATTACATATACGAGAAAATTCTACGCAGCAAACACACAATGCAAAACTCACCCAAAACTGATCTTCAGAGTGTTTCCCAGGCTGACGAGACTCGAAGAAACCGTACCGGCTGGAGCCGTCTCACTCCTGTGCAGTTTCCTGCCGGGAGGAAACTATCGAGGTCATCTTGCTCACACGCTGGTCAGCTCTAGCTATACGGGAGCTTGTTAGCGGGCGTTAAAGTTAGCTAGGTCGAGGATATTAGGCTAGGAACACTATGTGCAGTTACGTAAGGGATTTGTACGCCGTTGTAAAAAAACCCAGAAACTGTAGGAATCGTAATATCAAATTTTTGAAATACAAGACTACCCAAAGTTATTTTATGGAAGAATATAACATCACTCGCTAGTTCTTCCCAGTGGTTCCTAAACTTTTCTTCTCTAGGAACTCGCCTACCAAGCGAGGCAACTACGGCAAATTCCAGAAAATGAGAGCTACAAACTTTTGCGGCAATCTATGGGGGAGGCCTATGTTCAGGAGTCGACTAGTGATAGGCTGAAATGGTGGTGGACTTCGTGAGGCTGGTGAAGAAAGAAATAGCAAGGATGGAGTGTATATAACGGTAAGCGTATACCCGCTAGGCGTGTCCTTGTCTTCGTCGTCGGCGAAGGAGCCGGCGCGGCGCCGGAAAAGCTTAGGGCTGACGCTGAGCTCGTGTCGCGGCGCGGGGGGCGTGACGGGCGCGGGGGGTGCGGGGGACTCGTGCCCCCCACGCTCCTGTGCCGCTCGCAGCGCGCCCAGGGGGTCGTCGCACAGCACCGGCGTGCGCGGCGACACCCTGCAATGTATGCATGCAACACGTAATACTATGAAGAACCGTTCATACTAAGCGTTTAGCTAGTAACTCGGCGAAGGTAAAAATATTATTGTTACGCAAAATACCATCCACTACGCGTAGAGCCTGCAATGTCCATCTTGCTATTTACATACATATAATATTTCTAAAAGGTGTATTTGTCGACATAAACTATCTCCCTTAATGCTGTATTAAAATTAATGTTTGATAGGCCATTTTGTAGATTATTTTTCCCTCTAATGGCGAAAAATAAGTATCTTTATATAACTGTAAGAAGTCTTAACACCGGATTTGCATGTTTGTCTATAGTTAAATACGTTTAAGCTCCACAGATTAACAAGACAAATAGTATTTTATTAAGAAGAAGTAGATGAATGCACACGTTACTTTCTAAATGTACTGGATTTTTTTTAGAGTATATAACGCCTAAGAAATCAGCATTTTTAATTTTGACCATTAAGCGTTAGGTAAAGCTGTACCGCTTTACAACTATAAAAGCCAATACTGGTTTTGTATGTACTAATGTCGTTGAGCCACTACTATATCTCTTTATAATTCGAATATTAGGGAGGCCAGTGATTATTTATAACTTCATATATATAAAAAGCTTACTTGAGAGGCGATGATTTGGTCTGGTCTCTCATTTCCGTTGCAAGTGCTTCTCTCTCCGGTTCCTCAGGAAAACTTAAGGTCCGTGAACAACGTGACTTACTATTTGATGTACCTAGAAACATAAACATGTAACCAGGAACATAATAAACATAAAAATCAACTGGTGGTAGGGTTCCTATGCAGGAATCCGTCTAGGTAGGTACCAACCCAGGGCCAGTTATTCCGTGAAGCAATAGTGTGCAAGCATTACTGTGTTTCGGTTTGAAGGACACTGTGAGCTAGCGTAATCACTGGAAATTTGAGACTTAAGAACTAATGTCTCAGGGTGACGTGCGCAGTGTGATGTCACACAGAAATATTCTGGGTGACACAGCATGTGTTCTGGGTTGTTGCACTTACCATCAAGTGAACGTTTTGCTCGTTTCGTCACTTTATACAATAAAAAAAAATACAATAACAGGAAGAAAAGATTTTTTGTTTTGGATCATCGATGAAAAACAGAGGGCCGAAGTATCTTAAGAGTCGAACGCGTTTACTTTTCTTGTACGTAATCGCGAAAGCACAAGGTTCGTATCCTACATGAATGGTTACCGTTATTAAAACTTGACAGTGAATTATTCAAAGAAATTCGACAAATCGCAATGGAGCAGAGTTGCAGACTATGCCCTTGGACTATAAATTATTTTTGTTATTACTTTCTGCATAGGGGTAACTTAAGTCGCAAATGTAGTTATATAACATAGATAACAAGCTACTTAGTAAGCAAATAAATCATGTGTACTCAGCTGTAAGATGCACTTCTGCTTGCAGAAGAATTTAGTAAAATAAAAAGTTTGTTCATATTGACTGTTATTGTTATTAACAAATACTCTATGGTTGTATATTTCATATCTGATTATATATTTTATTGGTGTTTATTTTTAAAACTTGCTTAATAATATAAGAATATTTTTTTTCTTGCTTGCCTTTGAGAACTGTCTTAACGCGTTTCTTTTTATCAAAACGCTGGCCGCTTTATTTAATAAAAAACACAACAGTAAAAATAAAAAAGCAACGTTTATTATTACCTATTTAAGTTATTGGATGAAATAAGAAAAAACAAGTGAAAGTAGCGTGCCAGTAGTAATTTAGTTTTTGGGGTTCCAACAAATACATTTTTTCATTAGTTTTGCGCACGTACAGCACATGCGTAGCTGATATAGCTTAAAAACAGCTGGTTTTTATCATTATTTCAGCAACACACCCCCATTTCTGAGTACGCGTTTGGATAACTCACCACTAGAAAATGATAGCCTCTGCAAACTTTGTACGATCTGCGCGTCACCGGCGAAGCTTTCCGACCGTGTCAGAATACGTAAGTCCGACGGACTGTCTGGGCTTACGTGAATTGTCTGGAAATAAAAACAATGTTTTATATGCTAATGTAATTTTCATAGTTATGCAGACAAAATAATTGTTAAATAAGTAACAATCATTATTCACAATGATGTTGTGCATTATAAAGAAAAGAGAGTATTATTAGGATGCAAAGTACTATGGGTCCGCGATGGTAAAAATATTAAGCTAATACCAATTCTATTCGTTACAGATTTTTCTGTGTAAGAATCTTTAATTACATAATTAAAAAAAGGGAAATTAAATAAGAATCTAATAATAATTATTCTATGAAGTTTATAATATTCGGACCGGAGGTAATAATTTGTATTTCACAATATCTTAGCAGCTACATTCACTCAGCTTCTTATTTACGATGATTGTATTGTTGTACACTACTTGTTGTTAAATCATACAAATAGGAGAATCATATAAAACGGAAGTTTTTGTCTCTCTGTCTGTGCTAATGGATTTAACTCGAGAACTACAAAAGATTTTGATATGAATTTTACACAGATTATAGATAATAACGATAGATAAAACTTAGTTTCATTGTGTTTCCGAAGTTACAAACATTTTTAGATAATATTTCACAGAACGCCATCTATGGTATAGTAGCAGAGCCTTTGTACCAAACCATTAAAATTTATTTATTCCTCACTTAGGTATTCTTAATAGTATATCATACCTGTCGTTTCTCGGTGATCGACAGTGGTGCTGGTACGTTGATGTCTTCACTCCCCAATGAATTACTTCTTGGTCTAGGTACTTCGCTTAAATCAGGATTCGAAGGTAGGCCTATTAGGTATTAACAAAATGGTATTAATAAGTGAATAATTAGTTGTAAATATTTTAAACCCTAGTTGTAAAATGTAAGAAGAATTCTGTTTACTCAGAAAAATATTAAATTGTGAAAGTGTCTTAAGCAAACATTTTTAAGGTAAAAAGTAAAGTAAAATTGCAACCGGTTCCTCAATATTCCACCTGTAAAGAAAGATAAACGTAAACAATCTTTTGGTACACAGGAAGCACAAGTACATTCAAGAAGACAAACGACCGGCAAACAGTAGGCCCGACGACGTCTAGGGTCGCCTTTGTAGAGTTCTAAAGCTTTTTAGACGAGTGTTTGAACGTTTCTTTTCTGAAAGATGCGCTATTGTTTAGATGATTGTGGCTATTATCGCTTGGTAATGATATGTCTGCTAATTACAGAAACTAGAAAGATATTAATTTGTATGTACTGCATATTACGCTTTTGTTGTGGTGTACGAAATCTTACAAATATGTCATAATAATAGTATTTTTCGAAAACATGGAAAAGATGAACGTTTTCAGAGAAATCATTTTAAGAGATCTCATTTTGAGAGAAAGAGAGAATAGGTCTTTGGAACCGAAATGAGTTCATTCCGTGATTTAATGACATGTACACCATGCAAGTCATTTTTTCTCTTTTTTTAACTACACTGGTTCGCAAAAAATGCAACTGTCCTGGGAAGAACCACTAAGAAACCCGGCGAGATATTTTTTCAGTCATTTTAAAAATAAAACATCTTTATAACAGCAGTGTTATAAAGATGTAAATATAGCTTGGTGGCGATCACCTCATTTCCAGGGGTTATCATCATCTATGTATTCTTTAATATTATAATAACCCTTTTTATGAAGCATTTGTGCACTTTCAGGGATTTTGTTGTAAAAACGTATACATTGCCCCATAAAAAGAGTTACTGACCCTGTGAAGTCGGGTAACTGGCATTATTAATTTATGCTTGTTCCTGATATTTACATTATGAATATCACTTTTTTTAGTACACTGTTTTATGTTCTTGTGCACATACAAACCTTTTTCAAATATATTTTGAGAGGATATTAATTTCTTTAAACTTATCTCTAAGAGACACTTTGGAGCCAAGATTATTAATAGCTCTTACGGCTCTCTTTTAAAAAAGAAAAATTACTTCTACATTAGTCGCATTTCCCCATAACAAAATACAATAAGACATTACGCTATGAAAATAACTAAAATAAACTAATCTAGCAGTTTCATATTCAGTCAAATCCCTAATTTTTTTACAGCATAAACTGCAGAGCTAAGTCTACTTTCTAGTTTAGATATACAGGGGCTCCATTGAAGTTTTGCGTCAAGAGTTATTCCAAGAAAAAACAGTAGTATCTACAAGGCTCAACTCTTCCCCATTCACAAGCACAATTACATCTTATTGTTTAACATAATAATTATTTTGTCTAATGTATATTATTTTAACAATTTTTATTAATTATGCCTAATATTAAGTAATAGTGACAATCACATTCGCATGATATTCGCACAATTTTTGCGAATGCGATTGCGAATGTCAAGAAATATGCGAACATTCGCGAACACGAAAGCGAATATTCGTTCCATCACTAATACACAGCAGTGGTGTAGCGAGTCACCTGATATGAGTATCCCGGCGGCGGCGGAGAGCGCGTGCGCGCGCGGGCGTCGCGGCGCCGCGCGCACGATGTTGGCGCGCCGCCACAGCGCCTCCAGCGCGCCGCCCGCTGCCCAACGATATTACATAAATACACATATACCTAGTCCGGCCATAACTTCTTTTACAAAAGAAAATGCATTTTTGCACAAGTAATGTAATACTATTAAAATTTAAACCTACATACTTATTGCCGTGTGGTAGCGGCTGAAGAGAATCTACCACCCCGTCTCATCCCGTGGGTGTCGTAAAAGTCGACAGACGGCAAATGAAAACCAGGAGATGGGCAGCAGCATCTTCCTGGAACATCTGAACAAATAGACTGCGATTGCCGACCCGCCTGCCAAGCGTGGCAACTATGGCAAATCCCCTCAAAATGAGAGCCACAATTTCTTGCGGCAATCTGTGGGGGAGGCCTATGTTCAGCAGTGGACTAGTGATAGGCTGAAATGATGATGATGATGATGATGACTTATTAATCTCAGCAAAAAATAAAACAATATACTATTCGAAATCGCCACCTTTGGCTTTTATACAGACCTTTAATCTGTTTGGCCACGACTCTATGGATTTACGCACTGTTTCCAAGGGAAATTTCGCCACTGATTGCTCCAAATATTTTTTAGAGACTCAATGTCGCCGTGTCGTTTAGAGCAGGCCATGTCCTCTAAAACTGACCATAATTTGAAGTCTAAAGGGTTGAGGTCTGGGCTAGATGAGGGCTTTCAGAGGGCAGTCTTCAGCTCTTATAAAGTCCGGAACGTTGGTTTCAAGTATTATTTCGGTATATTTTTAAAAAGTGTATTGCTGAGAGGTTCCACAACATGATCCAAGACTGTATCTTGATACACTTTGGCTGAAGTTTTCACTCTTTTTTCACAAAAATGTACTTTTGTGACTTCTTGATAAGACACGCCCCACCAAACCATCACTGACGCAGGATGATGACCACGTTGTACCTTTCCGACCACTTGAGCAGCTTCTTTAGAACTGTGAGCGTACACTTTATCATTTTGCTTATTGTAGTGTTCTTCAATCGTGAAAATTTTTTCATCGGTAAAGAGGATATTTCTGTGCCTTTCACCTGCGTATCGCGACAGAAGGCGTTTTGATCGATCCACTCTCTATCTCTCTATCTCGATCTTATATCGAATTTTTAATCTATTTCAAATAGATTTTTTTTTTTGCTGAGACTAATAAATATGTAGGTATAAATTTTAATAGTATTACATTACTTCATTAAAAAAATGCGTTTAAAATATTGGATTTCTGCATAGGAATCCTACCACCAGTAAAATAATTTTCTAGAACAAACTTAGTGTAAGACTTATGGTTTTATTGAAAATTCAGCAGGCGTTACGAAGATTAGCCGGACCAAAAAGACAGACAAAAATTTTGGTTTTTTTTTATTAGTACCGTATATACTTTCACATTCATTTAGTACAAAGCTGTTATTGTGACATTACAAACGGACACTAGAATCTTATTCATTTGTATATACGATAGGTGTCCGGCAGAGTAGAAACATAGGTGTTACGTCTTTCCTACCAAGGTGTCGTAAGAGGCGACCAAGGTATTGTACGGAGAGCCTTTATTCGTGACGAATAACCATGATGTGCACTGCTGTCACTATACTGTTCGTGAGAACGCAATTATTTGACTCGTGCCAAAACGGCGGCGACGTTTCGGGACTTCCCGTTTCCCGCGAAGACGAAAAGTGGGCTAAGTGCCTCTACCTACCCTTTATATGGGAAATAGGCGTGATTGTGTGGAATGTATGTATGCATTTATGTATGTTTGTAAGTGTGTATGTCTGTATGTATGTATAGACAAGCAGTGTAAGGTACCGGAGTCGATGCTGGAGCGGCTGCGCGCCGGCTCGTGTGGCAGCGGCACCTCCGCCTCGCCCGGCGCCCGAACCCGCGGTAGTGTGCCGCCGCTGCCTGCAATCCACAATCCTATTTAAGTTCCCTACAACATAACTGTTGTTTTTTTATTTAATAAAAGTGACGGAACGAGCAAAGCGTTCACCTGATGGTAAGTGCAACTCCTCCCCCTAACAAATGCTATGTCACCCAGAACTGTGATACCACAATGAGCCCGTCACCCTGAGACATCAGTTCTTAAGTCTCATATGCCCAGTGATTACGCTAGCTCACAGTGCCCTTCAAACCGAAACAGTAATGTTTGCACAGTACTGCTTCACGGCAGAATAACTGGCACTAGGGTGGTACTACCTAGACGGATTCCTGCATAGGAATCCTACCACCAGTAAAAATCAAATAAAATTTCAAAAGTTCTCAAAGAATATCAACGAAATGTAACAGCATACCGCATCTGAGTTTTGTATGATAAATTACAGAATCGCAGTCCAAATTCCTGACAACAACGCATTCAGGCAAGTGCACGCTGTTGAGGGAGGGCGGGCGGTGCTCTTCAAATATGAGTAATACACACCATTTTACATTTTGCATGGGGATCTTAGCAAATTAACTTTCTCTCCTTTACTATAATGGATTTCCGCAAAGTAACGCCTGATTATATTAACTATAAAAGGGCATTCCATTAAATTGCTCATAGTGAAAATGCATCTACTCTTTGATTGAGATAGGCCATATCACCTGGTCGACTGTGACCTCGCTTATCACACACTTGCCATAAAAAATCTTTTTGGTTGAGCCAGTGGCGTGAATAAGGAATTTCCTTGTAGCAAAATTATCTTATGCCCAAAGCATTACATTATTTAAAATATAATTTATTCGTCATTTCAGCCTATCACTAGTCCACTGCTGAACGTAGGCCTACCCCATAGACTGCTACACTTCACGTAAGTTAGTAGCTCTCATTTTGGGGGATTTTGCGATAGTTGCCACGCTTGCCTGGCGGGTTGGCACCTACAGTTTATTTATTCAGATGTTCCAGAAAGATGCAGCTGCCTGTGTTCTGTTTTTAATTTTCCCTCAGTCGACATTTACGACACCCAAAGGAAGAGAAGGGGTGGTTGATTCTCTTAAGCCGCTACCACACGGCGTATAATTTAATATCCTTATTTATTTATTGATTCTACTAAAACACCATAAAATCGCGGCACACATTGAAACAACAGCCTAAGATAAAAATTATGCAGATTATTATCAGATGATAAGTTTTTAAATATACCTGGGACATTATGTGGCGCGTTGCCGGCGGCGCGACTGGCTCGTAGTGCGCCGGCTTTACGAAACAACGCCGCACCTACCACTGCTATACGCAGCTTATTCCATAGCAATTGCGATCCACTGCGAAATATTTCAACAGCTATAGCAAAATAAGTCATGGCGACTGCTAAAAGTTGTAAGTTCACTCAAAATCATAATATAATAATAATGTAACTGGGTTGGTTGCTATAGAAACACTTTTCTATTGTAACGATGATGTCCTCCTAGGCCATTTTCTACCACGGCGACTAGTTCACCCGTTCTAACCTACCCGCACCCGAAGAAACGCTCCTGCAATAATAAGATCGGAGGTAGGCCATTGCATCATCATTTCAGCCTATCCACTCTCCTGCTCAAGTACTACTCCGCTGTTGAACATAGGTCTCTCCCATAGATTGCCACAAAAGTTTGTACCTGTCATTTTGCCACACTCGGCAAGCAGGTTGGCAACCGCAGTTTATTTATTAAGATGTTTCAGATAGTTTAATTTTCTCTCTGTCGACTATTACGACTATTACGACACCCTCGGGATGAGATGGGTTGGTAAACTCTATTGGGCCGCAACCACACTGGTACAGTGTTATTTCGATAAAATTACGATGACATAGTTTTTGCAAATATTGTAAGGATAACGCGTATAAAGTCCATAGGCTTTAGGCTGTTGTAAAGGTATTTTATTCATAAGTCATATTTTAAAAGAAACAAATATTTAAAAAAAAACAGTGATCAGTTGTTGATATTATTGACAAATGAATTAAAGAAGTGTGGACTTAAGATGGATCCCTGCGATACAGCGGAAATAACAGCAGTCAAGTGAGAGGAAACGCTAATATTCTTATTATGATATAGGTATGAACAAAAACACCGAGCAGATCGCTTTTCAAGTATGAAAATTTTCTATGTACTAAAATATTTCTAATTGAACATCGTTTTGCAAAGAATGCCATAAAGAATATAATTATATAAAGTAACAGTACAATAGAGTGGTAGTCTAAGATAAATATGAAATACTATGCAGTATATTTGTGTACTTACCTAGTCTTGTCCTTAGGCCAGGCAGCTTCCAGCACGCACCGGTTGTAATATCCATAGGTGAGGGCGTTGGGTTGTAATCCAGCGCGCTTCATCAGGAACAGCAACTGCACGGCTAACACGGGCAGCGAGTGAATGCCGCATAGCTGCATCATAACTCGATAACAAACCTAGCATAGCAGACGACAGAAAACATTTTATGTTAAAACAAAAATACATTGAATAATTGAAGGCACGAGATAGTGAGTAACTTGGAAAACGGAGGATATGGTAAAAAAGCGGTTTCAGGATGTGTACAACAAAGTAAAAAGACGAGCATCCAAGTAGGTAGATAACGTTCAGGTAAAGAAAACTGTTAGGGTATCATAACGGGATTTATTTGCGGATAATTAAGAACAAAGTAAAAGTACAGACACCTTAATACATTGGCGGAGACTCTCAACACCGCGTTTTTGAAATAGACAAAACCGTACAACGCCATCTAGTAACACCTTTTCATTAATAACAACTAAAATGAATATTTTACAGGATGAACTGATCACAGAAAAGGACAGTAAGCAAGGTCTCAAAGAAAACACTTCTTACTTCTTAGCCTACACAAATGCCAAGAGACTTTTTCTCTTTCGTAATTCCTACTACAGCTTCATAATATTTAAGTATTAAATCGAATCGAATAGAATCCGTAACGACGATATCATCAGCAGAACTGGAGTAACAGACATAGACGTTAGCATCAGCAAGCTGAAGTAGCAATGAGGCAGCTATAAAGCTCTAAGAACCGATTACCGTTCTACGCAGTCTAGGGATCAGGGCCGTGTTTTGTGGCAATCGTTGGGGGAGGCCTATGTTCAGCAGTGGACTTTGAAGGACTGAAATGATGATTCTGTATGTGTCATGATTGATCTTGATCTTACCTCATCACAGGGAACTCTCAACTTGGTAGCACGTTCAAGCAGCTCGAAGGCATCCCTCAGCGCTGCGTGCTCTTTACCGCGATACAGCATGAGTCGACATGGCAGAGCCAAGAAATACAAGGAGTAACAAGCTCCTAGCAAACACTTCGCCCACGCTTCCGGTGATAGACTTGCTTTCCTTGCCAACCTGAAACGTCAAATAAATGATAGCTTTGATTAGGAAATCTCTTGGCTACTGTTAACAATGTAGCACTTTAATGCGATTTTAGAAGTCCTCTGGGTGAGGTTGAAGGTTGGCCTTACTCGCATCTTTATATTGGCAGTTTATGCTCCACAAGATGCGAGTTGGAACCGCTCTTCAAAAGCCCAAATGGAGAGACAGGAGTTTTGGGATAGTGTGAAAGATCTTTTGAACAAATGCAACAAAAATGAAAGGAAGAAAAGTAAGTTAATTTGCTAAGATCCGCATGCAAAATACAAAAATGGTGTATATTACCTAGTTTTTTGAAGTGCACCACCCGCCCTCCCTCAGTAGCGTGCACAAGCAAACTAACACCGCCACCAGGAACCGCCACCAGGTACCCTCCACCAACCACTACAATACCACCACTAGATAATATACACCACTGAAGTCGAGAACACGACACGTGTTTCGCCCCAAAACTAGGCATTATCAAGCGTAATAGACTCTACGACAGACGGCCGCCGAGTCTTATTCTACACGGGGATAAAATTTATGTGAGGATGTCTGTGTGTCGCAATTTTGTTTACGGGAAGAAGTGGATACTAAACGTTGTAATTTACGGGACTGAATCTGATACTTTAGATGGACAGCCATCGAAGCGAGATCTCTGGCCTTCCGATCCAAAATATCGAATTCAATATTATGTAATTTATAGGACAGTTCGGAATATAATAATTTAAGATGAAGTTTCAAGTTATCTCTGATGGAAAACCAATGACGACACTCCTCACTAAGCCAAATTTTTTGAGCCCTCGATATAGCAACGTCAGCTGCCCGACTGTGTGTGCCAGAACGTATGTTAATATAATTAGGTACAACATGCTGTTGCTTACACTGCTGATTGAACCAAACATTCTGAGCAGCAAAACGATGTAATTTTGTCAGTTTAATGTAGAGTCTTGCCTGCGCGGCCGTGCTAGCCAATTTGATATAGTTAATAGAATCAGGCGTTACTTTGCGGAAATCCATTACAATGAAGAAAAGTAAGTTAATTTGCTAAGATCCGCATGCAAAATACAAAAATGGTGTATATTACCTAGTTTTTTGAAGTGCACCACCCGCCCTCCCTCAGTAGCGTGCACAAGCAAACTAACACCGCCACCAGGAACCGCCACCAGGTACCCTCCACCAACCACTACAATACCACCACTAGATAATATACACCACTGAAGTCGAGAACACGACACGTGTTTCGCCCCAAAACGAGGCATTATCAAGCGTAATAGACTCTACGACAGACGGCCGCCGAGTTACTCAGGTGGCGGTGTTAGTTTGCTTGTGCACGCTACTGAGGGAGGGCGGGTGGTGCACTTCAAAAAACTAGGTAATATACACCATTTTTGTATTTTGCATGCGGATCTTAGCAAATTAACTTACTTTTCTTCATTGTAATGGATTTCCGCAAAGTAACGCCTGATTCTATTAACTATATCAAAAATGAAAGGATCATAATGCTAGGCGATTTTAATGGGTGGGTGGGAGTGAAGCGTGATGGATATGAGAGTGTGGTAGGAAGGTTCGGCGATGATAGAGTGAATGAAAATGGGGAAAGTCTGCTTGAAGTGTGTTTGGAGTGGAATCTTGTGGTAACAAACACAATGTTTGACCATAAAAAGATCCACTTGTATACTAGAGAAGAAGGGAACCTGAGAAGTATGATTGATTTTGTGATTGTGGATGAAAGACTGAGAAAGAAAGTGCTAGACACTCGGGCATGCCGCGGTGTCGGCATCAACACAGACCACTTTCTGGTGTTAAGCCGACTAAGAGGGCTCTTTAAGCGATGGCGGCATCGTGTGCATGAACCTATTAGTGTACTAGAGCGCATAAAAGTTGAGAATTTGCAAGAGAAAGAGGTGAGAGAAGAATTTGTTAGTAAACTGACCAAGCAGTTTGATACTTTATATGAGGAATGTGAGGTTGAAAAAGTATGGAAGCCGTTTAAGCAAGGAATTGTGGAAGTTGCTATTGAAGTGTGTGGTGTAAGTAAAAGAAGAAAAGGGTGTAAGTTAAAGACTGTGTGTGTAGAGGTTCAAAAGGCAGTGTTCGAGAAGAAGAAAGCTTGGCTGGACTGGTTGGCTACAAGAGCCAATCAAAGAATGCAAAAAGCAACGAATGAGGACGTAAGCATGACAAGGAGTGAGTATAACAGGTTAAAAGGTGTGGCAAAAGAGGTTGTGAGAAGAAAGAAAGAGAATGATAGAGATGAATTTGATACGAGGTTATCTGACGACTTTCAGAACAACATTAAGTTTTTCTGGAAGTCCATAAGAACAGCCAGAGGTCAAAATACGACCTCGCAACTGGACAAAATCAGAAACCAGGATGGAAGTATTGTGAGAGGTGAGGAAAGCATTCTAAAGACATGGAAGGAATATTTAGAAAGCTTATTTGAGAAAGAATATATACGAGCACAGGCCCCATCTGGGGACATGAATGAAGGTTGCGATGAAAGAGATATTAGTATGGAAGAGATTGTGGAAGCGATGAATAGTATGAAATTGGGAAAAGCTGCAGGGTATGATAGAATGACGATTGAGATGCTGAAAGCTGGACAGGGCGTGGTAGCTAGTCAGCTGTACCGCCTTTTTAACCTTTGCTGGAGGAGCGGCAACGTACCAGTAGACTGATGTAAGGCCGTTATCGTACCGCTTTACAAAGGCAAAGAGTCGCAGCAAGACTGCAAAAACTACCGAGGCATTAGCTTGCTCAGCATCGTCGGCAAACTGTATGCAAAGGTTTTGATTAAGAGAGTGACGAATGAAACTGAAGAGAAGATATGGGACGTACAAGCGGGATTCAGGAGAGGAATGGGATGCATGGATCAGGTCTTTTCCTTACGAAGCATAGCCGAAAAATTCTTGACTCAAAGTCAAAAGGTCTATTGCGCATTCGTGGACTTGGAAAAGGCCTATGATAGGTTAGTGAGGACTGAATTGTGGTCGACATTGCATATGTATGGGGTAAACGGCAGCTTGATACGAGCACTGAAATCACTCTATAAGGATTCCAGTGCTTGTGTCAGGGTAAACGGGGCTTACACAGACTGGTTTAACATTGAAAAAGGTGTTAGACAGGGATGTGTGGCTTCGCCGTGGCTGTTTAACCTATTCATAGACAATTGCTTAAAAGATTTGAAAGAGAGTGTGTTTGGATTAAAAATGAATGATTTGACCGTCAAATGCCTCCTATACGCCGATGATCAGGTTATATTAGCATCATCGGAGGAGGAGTTGCAGGCGATGGTTAATATTATGCATGGTGCTCTACAGAGCAAAGGAATGAAAATTAATGTAGATAAGACGAAAGTAATGGTTTTTGAAAGAGAAGAAAGTATGTCGGATTGCAAAGTTCTGATTGAAGGAGAAAGAGTGGAACAAGTGAAAGAGTTTGTGTACCTGGGTTCTAAATTTACGAGAGACGGAAAGTATGACTGTGATATTGAGAGAAGAGTATTAGCAGGAAATCAAGTGAATGGGGCTCTGCATAACTTTATGTGTAGCCAGAACGTATCTAAAAAGGCACGTCTGGCTGTACATAGGGGAGTTCTGGTCCCCACACTTATGTATGGTATTGAATGCTGGGTCTGGCAGAAAAAGCATGAAAGTAGGATTAACGCTGTGGAAATGAGAAGTTTGAGAAGTACAGCTGGAGTAACTCTGATTGACAAAGTGAGAAACAGCGTGATAAGGGAACGTTGCGGTGTGGTTGAAGATGTAGTGAAAAAGATAGAGAAAGGCAGGCTTAGATGGTTTGGACACGTAGAGAGGATGAATGAAAGGAGATTGACGAAACAGATTTATGAGGCAAGTGTGAATGGAAAAGCCGGTAAGGGTCGACCTAGGCGTACGTATCACAATCAGATCGGTGAACCTTTGAGGAAAGGTCACGTTAAAAGTACCCGCAACCGACGAGCGTGTGTGAAAACGCTAATGAAAGTAGAAGAAGCTAAAGATGTGTGTCAGGATCGTAGCAAGTGGAAAGATGTGGTCTCTGCCTACCCCTATGGGAAAGAGGCGTGACTGTATGTATGTATGTATGTATAATAATTTGAAACAAATCTAAATAGATCAAAGTAGAAAATAAATAAAATAAAAAACTATGGTATGCGGTATTCGGATAATGTGCGACACTGACGATCTTTTGTTTGGTGCTACGTTCTTCTGCAAAGTGGGGATCTCTTATTTGTTGCTATTTAGTGCCATGCAGCTCTACGCGGCTTTATCTTGGGCTTGGTGCTAAGTTCCATGCGAAGTGAGGATCTGCTGCTTGATGCTACGAGGGGTGATCCAAAAGTAATGATAATCAGTTATTTCTAGTGCACACAAAAATACAAAAAAATTTCAGTCACTTACTCAGTTAACCACTAGTTCAGGGAAAAAAAATCATATAAATAGGCCACGATTCCCGGGAGCTACATTCATTTGAATACGGACTGTCAAGGAGTGAACATCAAAATGGAAAAACACGAAATCAGAGCTGTCATTAAATACCTCTGCTTGAAAAAAATGTCTACCAAAGACATACACAGCGACTTGGTGGAAACATTAGGGGACTCTTCTCCTCCATATTCCACAGTTGCACGCTGGGCTAAGGAGTTTAAGTTGGGAAGAACATCGACGGAAGACGAACACCGCGAAGGACGCCCATCGACGTCCCTCACTGAAGAAAATGTGAAAAAAGTTGAAGAAGTTGTATTGGAAGATCGAAGAGTGACTATCAGGCATGTAGCTGAGGTCACAGGGATCTCATATGGCAGCATTCAAAGAATCCTTGCGAACGAATTGCATATGAGAAAGGTCTCCGCGCGTTGGGTACCGAAAATGTTAAACGACGAGCAAAAGAAGAAACGAGTCGACATGTCAAGAGCAAATCTCGAAAAGTTCCAGGCAGACAAGGATAATTTTTTGTCACGTTTTGTGACCATGGACGAGACCTGGATCCACCATTTTGATCCTGAAACAAAACAACAATCGATGACATGGAAACGATCCGATGAACCGACGCCGAAGAAATTCAAAGTGTCAAGCTCAGCAGGGAAGGTTATGGCGTCTGTTTTTTGGGACGCTGAAGGAATAATCATGGTGGACTACTTGGAAAAGGGGGCCACTATTACAGGCTCCTACTATGCAGAACAAATAAGAAGATTGCGGGAGGCTATTAAGGAGAAAAGGCGAGGCAAACTGCGGGCTGGAGTGCTGTTCCATCAAGACAACGCACCGGTTCACAAAGCTGCAATTGCCATGGCTGCCATTCAGGAAGCGGGCTTTGAGCTGGTGGAACACCCCCCCTATTCACCAGATCTAGCCCCCAGCGACTTCTATCTCTTTCCACGACTCAAGGAACACCTCCGAGGCAAGAAATTTGACGATGATAGCGACGTGATGGCCGCGGTTGAGGACTTTTTTGAGAGTCAAGATAAAGATTTTTTTTCTAAGGGAATTTTAGGATTAGAAAAGAGATGGACTAAATGTATAGACTTGCTAGGAGACTATGTTGAGAAATAAATTTATTTATTTATTTTATTCATTGTGTTTATTATTGATTATCATTACTTTTGGATCACCCCTCGTATGTAACTGTATTTGGCGGAAAGCTCCTGCTTGGTGGTACGTTCTTCTGTACGGTACGGCGGCGGTCTCTTGCTTGCTTCTACGTTCCCTTGCCAAGTGGGGACGTCTTCCTTGGTGCTACTTAACTTAACTTTTTCCTATGTTCCTCTGTCAAGTGGGGATTTCTTGCTTGGTGCTATGTAACTGTACGTGGCCGGTAGCTAGTGCTTGGTGCTGCGTTCTCTGGAAAAGTGGGACCGCTTGCTTCGTACTACGTAATTGTACGTAGCGGTTAGCTTGTGCTTGATGTTACTGTATATGCCGGTAAGCGAGTACTTGGTGCTACTTACCAGTGTGCCGCGGCAATGTCTCGCTTGATGCTACGTTCCTCAGCGAAGTGGGAACCTCTCCTCTGGCTTGGTGCTACGTAATTATATATGGCAGTTAACGCATGCTTGGTGCTATGTTACTGTATATGCCGGTAAGCGAGTACTTGGTGCTACGTACCTGTGTGCCACGTCAATGTCTCGCTTGGTGCTACGTTCCGCAGCGAAGTGGGAACCTCTCCTCTTGCTTAGTGCCCTACGTACCTCTGCGCGGCGGCGATCTCCTGCTTGGTGCGGCGCGCCATAGGCGAGGCGTCGGCGAGCGACTCAGCGGAGGCGAGCGCTGCGGCGGGCACACTCTGCAGCGCGCCGCCGCCTCTGCGCCCGCAGTTGCGGCTTCGTTCCACTAGCTCCACATTCAGCTCGAACTTCGCGTATGTATATGTTTGTTCTGTGACAAAGTAAATAAAATAATCAGTTTATAGTTGACGATACTGGTGGTAGGATTCCTATGCGGGAATCCGTGTAGGTAGGTACCACCCCAGTTCCAGTTATTCTGCCGTGAAGCAGTAGTGTGCAAACATTATTGTGTTTCGGTTTGAAGGGCACTGTGAGCTAACGTAATCATCACTGGGCATATGAGACTTAAGAAATGAAGTCACAGGGTTGACGAGCGCAGTGTGGCGTCACACAGAAATGTTCTTGCAGACACAGCATTTGCTATACCATCAGGAGAACGTTTCGACACTTTATCAAATAAAAAAAAAAGTTAACGAGATAATGATCCTGCCTCCCCTTAGAATGCCACAAGAGTTTGTAGTGATCTTTTTGGAGGACTTTGCTGGTCTACTATGTCTGGTTTTTAATTGCCATCTGTCGACTTTTCACGTTTCTTAGCTCACGGGATATTTTTACGCATAACCTAAGAAATAAGAGTAGACTAATGAAAATACAATAATAACAAAACACGTTGAGGAAACAGTGTAGGTCACACTTCGGCTGTTGAATACAAAATGATTTGTTAGGATACCATACACCATCTGTTGTTATAACAATGTAAAAAGTATCCTAACTATTTTCCTATGGTTATTGTTATAACGATGGTGGTAGTGATGATGATGATGTAGATTCGATTGTATTTTTTTATTGGATAAATGGACGAGACGAGCAAAACTATAGCAACGTTGTGTCACCTGGAATATTTCGGTGTGGCACGACACTGCGCCCATCCCCCTGGGACATACATACATACATAGTCACCCATACCCATAGGGGTAGGCAGAGACCAAGTCCTTCCACTCGCTACGATCCTGACACACATCTTTAGCTTCGTTACTTCTTTCCCCTGAGACTTCAGTATTTAATATGCCTAGTGATTACGTTTGCTTTCAGTGCCCTTCAGACCGTAACAGAGCATTGTTTGCACACTACTGCTTCACGATAGAGACCTACCACTAAAACTCCATTATACTAATGATAGTATTTTTTATTTGATAAAAGTGACGGAATGAGCAAAACATTCACCTGATGGTAAGTGCGACGTCTGCCCATAAAAAATGCTGTATCACCCAAAACAGTGTGACACCGCAATGAGCCCGTCACCCTGAGACATCAGTTCTTAAGTCTCATATACCCAGTGATTACGGTAGCTCACAGTTCCCTTCAAACCGAAACATAGTAATGTTTGCACACTACTGCTTCACGGCAGAATAACTGGCCCTGGGGTGGTACCTACCTAGACGGATTCCTGCATAGGAATCCTACCACCGGTGATTATGACGGTGGCGGTGGTGGTATAATCGCCATGATGACTACGATGGCGATGATGATGGCAATAACAGTACCGGGATCGGGCGGGTCCGGCGGCAACACGAAGACGGTGCGCTCGGACGCGTTGGCGGTGTCGGCGCCGAGCAGCGGCTCGTCGCTGGCCGCCACGCGCTCGATGCACTCGTCGAAGAACGTCAGCCCCTGGTCCGCGTCGCACACGAACGAACGCTCCTCTATGAAGCGCGTGAACATCTGTGTCCGCATCATTAGCGCGAAGAAACGCTGGTGCGTCTGCGGGGAAAAAATGTACGCCCCGAACATAAGACAATCACGCTTTTTTCCGATACAAGGCGGTAGGCGGAGACGACATCCGTAACCAACTTTTTGACGGGTGACGAACCACGTCATCGACATTTTGGTACGGGTCAAAAAAACTCTTACTCCCGATTGCGTTCCCACGAGCATTGTAGTTACCATTTCATATTATGGTGTTATTCTGCACGAATAAAGGCGATCCGTACAATCATCATCATCATCATCATCATTTCCGCCTATCACTAGTCCACTGCTGAACATAGGCCTCCCCCATAGATTACTACAAAAGTGTGTAGCTCTCATTTTGAGGGGATTTTCGCCATAGTTCCCACGCTTGGCAGGCGGGTTGGCAACCGCAGTTTATTTATTCAGATGTTCCAGTAAGATGCTGCTGCATATCTCCTGGTTTTAATTTTCCGTCTGTCGACTTTTACGACACGCACGGGATGAGATGGAGTGGTAGATTCTACCTTACGCTTTTTGTCCATACAAGGGATAGGCAGAGACAACATCCGTGGCCCAGTTTACGCCCCCGCAGAAAACGATACGTGGCGGGTGACGAAATGTGCAGCCATTTCGTAGAATCTCGAACGGTTGCAATTTGTGGCCGAGCGCTCTCTTGCAACACACAAGCGAGCAAATTAATCCTCTGATGCCGGCATCAAAAATATTGGTGCTATTTCAGTTTCTGATTTATCCAGCGCTATGTCGTAAAGCACATCGTAAGGAAATCTGAACCTATGGCAAAACAGACAAAAAATTCGAGGACCTAAAACCCACCAACCCTACACTTACAACTTTCAAGAGTGTTGCTCAAGAATTAAGATAAATCCAAAGCCCTTTTACTGTCTCATAACTTCATGTCATGAAAAAAAAAAGTGTCATACGCCAAAATTCATTATCATCATCATTTCACCCTATCACTAGTCCACTGTTGAACACAGGCCTCCCCTATTGATTGCAACAAAATTTTGTAGCTTTCTTTTAGGGAGGAATTTGCCATAGTTACGCTACGCATAGCACGCTTGGCAGGCGGGTTGGCAACCGCAGTTTATTTATTACATTCTAGGAAGATGCTGCTGCCCATCTCCTGGTTTTAAATTTTCCCACTGTCCTTTACGACACCCATGGGATGAGATGGGGTGGTAGATTCTCTTAAGCCGGCGGGCCACCACACGGCGGGCATTGTAAGATATGTATGTATATGTTGACAACGAAACACTTACCGAACTTAAAATTTAAAGTTGTTTCAACAATTTACGATTGAAGGAGTTGTATAATATATCCTGCATGAGCTTTTATGTATTTGTTATGTTTTAAAAGTATTTGATTAAGAACGAAATTAAAAAAAATACTATCTCACAAACAGAAAAGAAACAAATATAATATCTACCTTGTCCCTGGACCGAAGGAACGCTTCCATGTGGAACAGAGCATGCGGGTCGGTAGTGCCGATTGTAGGCGCCTTCGTTATCGGAATGAGATAGCTCCGGTATCCTTGCAAAGTCACAGCCATAAAACGGAGAAAGGCTTCTTGAATCTTCAGCTCTAGCGCTTGCTGCAAGAAATAATGTTACGCTTACTTTCATTGTAATTTTTCGATTTCCGAAAGAAACCAACATTTGTATCCTGTTTCGTATTTTTTTTCTAACTTAACGTTGTCAAGAAAAAATCTGTGGGTCTATCAAAACGTTTACAGCTCAAAAATTACGGAAGCTACATACATATACTTACTGACAAATTTAAACATAACAAATAATAACTCTAACAACTACAGTCCGGCCGCTGAGACAATGTGTTACTGACATCTGCGAGTTGGTCGGTTTTCATATTTTTTTAACAATAGTTGATGACCGCAACTTCGTCCGCGTGGATATAAGCTTTTTTAAATATCCCGTGGAAACTGTATGATTTATTAATTATTCTCCACTTTAAAATTTCAACGTCCATTCGATCATGACCTGTCAGGAATGCATTCCCTCAGCGACCGGTCTGTAACTCAGCAAGTTTCGTGGAAGGATCTCGAAGGGCTTTAGACTGATATGAATTCTAAACGCGAACGCAGTCACAGATACACCTTGTCATAAATTAAACTTGTTATCTGTATGGTTAAAGTTAAAAAAAAAGATAAAAGACCGCGCCTTAATAAATCCAACCGATTTTGATATCCTGGAGCAGAATATAACGAGAATAACAGACATTACAATATCAATTACATATATTAAATATTGGTAGCTACCTCTTTCTTTCTTCTTTGAAAATCCCTGTCCAAACTTGTTGTGGGTTCGCCATTAAATTTATTACTCGACTGACGTATAGGCGACGCTAAAAGAAAACAAATCAAATTAACAATCTATATATATATATATATATATATATATATATATATTATTTCTCAAAGGTGCTCTTTTTGTCGGTAAATCATATCTCCCTTAATACTTCATCAACATTAATGAAGGAGACCTCATTATTAAAATTACCTTCCCCACTAATGACGAAAAATAAACGAACAGTTTAAAATTAAGGTTTTGTTTAAAAAACATTATAATAAAAACTTTGTACGTAGCACGAGAGCTGTCAATTGGAGTTGCGAATATTCTTTAAAAAAATTAGAAGGCGCTATTAACGACAATGCGAAATATTAGCACAGATCTGCTATATGAACGAATGTAACGCCGAGCACCAACAGTAAGGCCGTTCTGGCTACGGATTTACGAACTTATTCAAACAATTCGAACGACAATTAGAAAATTAGCAAGGATGCGCTTTTTGACTATTGCCGTAAATCACCTAGCACTTTTTTTTATACCTTTACAATTTAAGAGGTTTACCAACCTCTTAAATTGTTGTAAAGGTTCATACTTAAATAACGTGGAAGTGACGAGACGAGCAAGTCGTTCTTCTGATGGTAAGTATCGCATTGTTATGTGCGTGCAGCACATAAAGGCAACAAACAGATAGAGGGACAGAGAGAGTTACTTTCGCATTTATATTATTAGTATGGATTACACTAGCTTCATTGCCCTTAAAAACTAAACACAACTGGACGGCAAAATACTACGGTAACCTACCTAAACGAAGTCATCTTTATTTAAGAGATTATTTCCTTTTACTTAATTATAAAAAAATTATAAGATACTTTATATATATAGATACCCCGCCCCATAACGCACATGCGATAAGATTGCAGGTTGGCTACAATGTATTGTCAAAGACATGGGAATCACAATACAACTGCAACACTTTACTGTTGGTAGGATTTATATGCAGGAATCCGTGTAGGTAGGTACCACCGCAGTGCCAGTTATTCCGCCGTGAAGCAGTAGTATGCAAACATTGCTGATTTCGGCCTGAAGCATAGGAGACTGAAGAACTGATGTCTCTCGGGGTGACGGAAGCAGAGTGGTTACAGCATGCAAGTGTTATCTTCGGCTGGGATTCGAATCCAGAACTCGTGGCGTAGAAGTCAGGTAGTCTAACCACTAGGCCCAGCAATCGTTAGCATAAAGCTACTGAGTGACGTAAAACTAGAACTTGAAACTCAATTACTGACAATGACGCATTTCATCTCAGTATTTAGTGGTAGCAACGCACATCGGAAGTAGAACTTTATAACTATAGCCAAATTTATTTTATTATTTTAAAAACTTCTTTCGATTTTGCGCCATTTCACATATTTTTTCGTGTTTATTATCAAATTAAAATATGGAATGGGGTGTTAAAGAAAATAGGATTGCAGTGATCGCCTTGCACAAAGTGGGTATGGAGCCGTCGGTCATATTCCAGTCACTTCAAAAGCTTGGTATCAGCTGTATGTTCGTATATCGTACTATCAACAGACACAACAACACTTCCTCTGTCGAAGAAGAGATCGGGGCGGCCGCGTGCTGTTAGAACTACAAAGGCTATTACTGCTATTAAAACCAGAATTCGTCGAAACCACATTAGGAAGCAAAAAATCTTATCGCGTGAAATGAAGATTCCCGCTAGGACTCCGTCGCGTATTATAAAACAAGACCTGAAGTTCGGTGCTTATCGTCGATATACAGGACATGTCCTAAATCAATCTTTACAATTAAAGAGAGTGGATCGATCAAAACGCATTCTGTCGCGATACGCCGGTGAAAGGCGTAGAAATATCCTCTTTTCTGATGAAAAAATTTTCTCGATTGAAGAACACTACAATAAGCAAAATGATAAAGTGTACGCTCACAGTTCTAAAGAAGCTGCTCAAGTGGTCGGAAAGGTACAACGTGGTCACAAGGCCTGAACTACCCAAACCTGGCTTGAAACCAATGTTCCGGACTTTATAAGAGCTGTAGACTGGCCCTCATCTAGCCCAGACCTCAACCCTTTAGACTTCAAATTATGGTCAGTTTTAGAGGACATGGCCTGCTCTAAACGACACGGCAACATTGTGTCTCTTAAAAAATCTTTGCAGCAAGCAGTGGCCAAATATTCCTTGGAAACAGTGCGTAAATCTATAGAGTCGTGGCCAAACAGATTATAGGCCTGTATAAAAGCCAAAGGTGGCCATTTCGAATAGAATATTTTTTTTTATTTTTTGCTGAGACTAATAAATATTTAGGTATAAATTTTAATAGTATTACATTACTTCATTAAAAAATGCATTTTCATTTGTAACAGAACTTATGGCCGGACTATCACGTAACAAGTTTATTATTAAATAGTAAAGTAAAGTAACAGCCTATAAATATCTCACTGCTTACCATAGGCCTCCTCTCATTTCTGAGAGGGTTTTGGAGCCGGGAAGAATACGCCACGCTGTCCTATGCTGGTTTGCGTTGACTTCACATTACTTCGAAATATTTCTTATTTTTCTGATATGCAGGTTTCCTCACGATATTTTCCTTCACCGCCGAGCAAGTGGTAAATCAGCACTTAAAATTGCAATTAACAATTTTAGTGGTGCTAGCACTGGGAATCGAACCCAGGTCACATGAGTACAATAAAACCACGGCTCTATTATTAAATAAGATTTGGAAATATCAGTACGTCATATTCAGTCTTTTATTCATGTGAAACGTGGTGCAGGAATCCGTCAAAATAGGTACCACCCCAGTGCCAGCTATTCTGCCGTGAAGCAGTAGTGTGCAAGCATTACTGTGTTTCGGTTTGAAGGGCACTATGAGCTAGCGTAATCACTGGGCATATGAGACTTAAGAACTACCTCACACCTTAATTTTCCGGGGACACAGCATTTGTTATGGGCAGACGTTGCACTTATCATCAGGTGAACGTTTTGCTCGTTTCATCACTTCATCAATCAATTTATTTATACCAGTGCTGGTGGCTTATTATCCTTACTTAAATTTTATAAAATAACATTCATACCTAACATACCCGGTCGTATATTGGCGTATAGCTGTTCTAACGTCTGTCGTAGTGCTCTCGCTTGTCGTTTCGGAAGAAGTTTTAATGAAATGTGCCGTTGAGACTCGCATATCTACAACAGGAGTCCATATTAATTATTGTTACAATACTCTTTGAAATTACAACGCATGCACGACTTGTAATTGAGACTTAATCCCGGTCACGTCATAGCATCGTGTTTGTACATTGTGTAAAACTAATTCATCATCACCACAATCATCATTCAGCCCATCATAAGTCCACTACCAAAGGTAGGCCTCCCCCACAGATTGCGACAAAAGACGGTCCTGTGCAACTTGCATTCATCGACCTCTAAAAGCGTGAAGATCGTAGCTCCACCTAGTGGTGTTCGCCGTACGCTGCGTATTGATATCAAATATCTCATACATACACATAAAACAGAAGTACCCTTCCTGTACAAATGGATTTTATTCAAAAACTACGACAGCTACTGATGTGATTTTTACACTAGTTATAGAGAAAAACTCATGGACCAACTTAAGACGACGTTTCATCGTGTTTGTTTCAGTGGTTCAGAAGTTATGAAAACTTTTTGATAATTTTCACGGAACATTATCAATGCACTAGCAGCAGAATCTTTGTTATAGGTAACTATATCAATGTTAAGAGAAACCTTTGTATTCCCTCCTAAGCATATTGTGTGTGAGACAGTGTTTTTGACTTGTGACAGAGTGTTGCACGTAAGGAGGGTGAGATTTGGCATAGTTAGTTTGTATGGAGAAGAATGGAGAAAGCTAAAATGTATATGTGTGATAACACACATTAAGTTGTAAGTTGTTGTAAGTTGTAACAAATACATTAAGTTGTATAAAATAAAACGTTAATTATTAAGGTTCATACTGACAATGACAATCACATAATGGTCTGTGGTCAAAAATTCACAATCTCTTCGATTGTCGCCAACGAATTTTTTGTTGCCAACAAATAATTACTCGGAATGTTTATGTACTCGTATACTGAACAAATCCAAAAGCCCGGTCGATGAGTCTGTACCCGCGGTAATAAAGAATAACACTGACAATCTGCCAATCGCGACGATTACGATACTTTCTACAAAGTAAGAGATGCGTAAGTCTCAGCAGTAGGTTGTCTGGTGCTATGGCTTAAGTCCCAAGTTACAGTGCATGCGCTTTACATAAATATGTATTTCTTATAGTATGACGCAATTGAAACAAAAAATTGAAAATACATACTGTGATATTGTTCGTATCTAAGTCCACACAAGTTACATCAGGGGGTGGTTCGTAAAGATCGAAAAATCTAGAGTCAACGCCGATGAGATACGGCAACGGTGCGTGTAGTACTTCGGCCAAACCTGAAAAACAACTTGACGTTAAAATAAAGAACGACAAATTTTGACGTGTTTAAATGGACAATTGATAAGTTTACTTACCCAGGGGACATAGCGGAATATACGGGCACTGCCATTTGAATGGGAAGAGGAGACTTGACACGGCTTCCGAAACTGCTGTTAATGTATCTGGCCTGCAAAGAAATTATAGATTATATAACCGTCAACGAGAACTACTAAACTCTCTTTTACATATCAAAGCATGATAGCACCGAACTGCCGATTCCTTGTAGCCGATGTTCGTGCCACAACACTGAGACTTAATTATAATAATTTAGTTATACTGTGTTTTTATAAGTTTACTGGTGGTAAGATTTCTATGCAGGAATCCGTCTAAGCAGACACCACGGGAGTGAAAGTTGTTCTGCAGTGAAGCAATAGTGTGTTTCGGTCTGCAGGGCACTGAGAGCTAGTAGGGACGCATAGGACGTAGGGCTCGCAATGTAGAAGTCAGTTACTTCGACCTCTAAGCCATTCGATCGGTAGTTGGTGCTTGGTGTTGGAGCGTGCAGCTTGGCGGGCGCGAGCAGGAGCTGTCGGAAGTGCGTGTATATGTATATATGTGTGTGTGTGTGTGTGTGTGTGTGTGTGTGTGTGTGTGTGTGTGTGTGTGTGTGAGTGAGTGTGTGTGTGTGTGTGTGTGTGTGTGAGTGTGTGAGTGTGTGTGTGTGTATGCTTGCACGCGAGTGCTTGCTGTACCTGAGCGAGTGTATGAGTATCTTCTGCTCGGTGATGGCGAGCGCGAGCAGCAGCAGGCAGTTGTCGGGGCCGAGGTTGAGCAGCAGCTGGCGGAAGCCGGCGGCGCTGCGCACCAGCGGCTGCTCGTCTCGCCGCGTCACGATCACGCGCTCGTGTGCGTTCGCTGCAGACAACTGGCGCACACAATTCATGTTCAATCAGTACGCAATTGGCGGTAAGCATATTATCTTACTTCATAGATAGCAAATGTATGTCGCATCCGTCGGCATGTGACAATATTAACAGTTTCGTTAAATTAAAGTGTGTTTTGCACTATTTAAGTATCTTTGCGCAAAACTAGAAGAACTAAAAATGTTTTTATCAAACACCAATGTTGCGTACCTGTAACAATATTCGAGGTTCAGGAAATGGCACTTCTTCCAACAGATGAGTTATATACCGCTCGATTGGAATATTTAAAGGTTCTTCACTCCACGACATATCCTGTAAACGAACATCTGAAATTATTTTATATTCATCGGATTTTAAGGTCCCGTAATTCCCTAGAAAAACGGAACCCTTATAAGACCACACTCGATTGTCATCCGTCAATCATAGGCAGAAACCATGCGGTGATGATATTTGGCACATATTTAGCAATATACTCTTTCTATAAAAATATCTAAGCAAAGCATTTTCGTTCATCAATAATTGACCAAGAAAACGCTTAAATAAAGCGATAATTACATACAAAAGACAAGGATAAAAGTAGATACAACATAATGATAATAGCATTTTTTTTTTTAAATTGTAAGGAGCTCTTTGCTCGAACGCTGCCTATGTGTATGTTTGATGAAACTTTTGAGGGATTTCCGTGCTATCGTTTGTCTGAATAAATATTAAAAAAATTAAGAAGAAAAATCAGTTAGCCAATTTTAAAAAGCTATGCGATAAATAATGCAGAGATCATTAAAAATACCTTGTTATAGAATATTTAAAAAGACATTTCGAAAAACTTTGTAAATGTAGTTTGTTACCCCCGCTTATTTTCCCGTTAAAAAAATGGGAATATCGGTATTTTTAAAACGTTTCGAGGAAAATTAAAGCATTCTAATAGATTTCTACAAATTAATTTATTATTTTTTTTTTGCCGACTGAGACTAAAAAGATATTAGGTACGGAACCATCCGCGCGCGAGGCTTTTAAATTAGTATGCGGTTCGGGCTGGGCAAAATACATGTTTTGCTTTAATTAAGATACTAATTACTAAATACTTTTTCGCACGTATTTAAAATACGAAATGCAAAATTTTTCAAGTCGTGTATTTGAAACATAAAATATAAAAAAACCAGTGTGTTAATTATTTTTTATTTAAAATACTAAATACATTCAGGACCTTTGCGACGAAGTGTCCTGATCTAAGAACGACTTAACCTTGCACGCTTAAAAGTATCATTTTATATAAATTTAATATGGTACTTCGTGTGGTAGCGGCTGAAGAGAATCTACCACCCGGTCTCAACCCGTGGGTGTTGTAAAAGTCGACAGAGGGAAAATTAAAACCAGGAGGTGAGCAGCAGCATCTTCCTGGAACATCTGAATAAATACACTGCGGTTGCCAACCCACCTGCCAAACGTGACAACTATAGCCCCCCAAAATGAGAGCCACAAATTTTTGACAACCTGTGGGGGAGGCCTATGTTCATCAGTGGACTAGTGACAGGCTGAAATGATTATGATGATGACAAATTCACACAACTGACAACTTTTTCTATGGAAAATATTTACAATGTAGATGAACAATTGACGCTAAATGTATTTATGTAAAAATACCGACCGCGCGGCCTAGTGATCAGTGTACCTGACTTCTTCGCCGCGGATTCTGGGTTCCCAGCCGGAGCCAACATTTCTGCTAAAATACAAATTTTTGGTTTTCGGTCTGGTTCTGGGTCTGGTGGATATTATAGTGTACGCGTAAACACGCTACTCTCGCCTTATGTAACACTGATGCGTTGAGATTGGAGGCAGGCTAAGATGCAGTGTCAGAAACACAGGAAAATCACAATACAATCAGACCCGAAAACCAACATGTGTTTTAGCACAAATGTTGGACACTGCTGGGATTCGAACCCAGCACCTGCAGCGTAGAAGTGTAGTACTCTGGCCACTAGGTCACGCGGTCGTCGCTGCTTCAGCGCCGGGCGGAGGTATAACTTTGCTTATAACTATAAATTTTTTTAATGATGCCCCGCAGTAGGATTTCTCCTGTGTCGTGGGTGCGTTTTACATACATAATTTCCACATGCCCAAACACCCGGAACAACTATCTGTGGGCCGTACAAATATTTGTCCCGTGCGAGAATCGAACCCGCGACCCGCGGCGCGGTAGTCAAGGGCTTAACCACTGCGGCAACGGAGCCGACGACATAGATAGACAGACGACACTGACCAGGACGTAGAGGAGCCAGCGCTCGAAGGTGTCGCTGAAGGGCCACCGCGACAGCAGGCAGATGCACTTGATGACGTGCGCCGAGTGCGTGGCGTGCGAGGCGCCGCGCCGCCAGCCCAGCTGCTCCTGCTGCGCCTCCGTCAGCAGCTCGTGCGGGTAGCTCTCGTAGAACGTTATCGCCGAGCCGTACACCTGGACGATTTTACACATACATACATACGTTACAGGTGCGAGATGTCTGACACAGGGATCGCCAATCCGCCCAGCGTGGCGATTATGGGCACATCCTCCCTATGAATGGCAAATACCACGACCCCCAGTTCCCGGTCGCCCCGTTATTCCTGACCAAGGTGGCGGTTATGGTTACGATGGGGCAGAGGGTGGTAAGAATCCCCAGGATGACAAGGCAGGCTGCCGCAAAGTACAATGGACGCAACTGGATGCGTGAAGCCGAAGATCGCGCTAAATGAGGCCTATGTCCAGCAGTGGACTGCTGGCTGATGATGATACAGTCATGTAAGAGGTAGGCAGAGGTCACACACGAAGACCACTTTTCGCTAAGTGAGACGAGACGTGACGGGTGTCGAACCGCGGCGCCGCCATTTTGTTACGAGTCGAAAAAAATCTTACTTCCCATTGCGTTACCACGAGCAGTATAGTGATGGCATTGCATATTATTTTGTCGCCTCTTACGACAGCTCGGTAGGAAGGATGTAAGTGCTTTCCTACTCTGCCGGACCCATCGGCTTGGATTTTATTGCAGTTTCAATAATTTCCGTAATCGTCAAATCACTGGTGGCAGGGCCAGTTACTCCGCCGTGAAGCAGTAAAGTGTGCAAACATTATGTGTTTCGATCTGAAGGGCACTGAGTGCTAGTGTAATCGCTGGGCATATGACATTTAAGAACTGATGTCTCAGGGTGACCAGCGCAGTGTGGTGCCACTCCGTAGTGTTCTTGGTACCATCAGGTGAATGTTTTGCTCATCCCGTAAATTTCCCCTACAGAATAAAAAAAATAATACTATGTCTAAGAATAGTGAGCACTATTTGAAAGATAAAAATCGTTTGCTTTTAATTTTTCAAGAAGTTTTTTTTTTATTAAGTAATAAATTCACTATTGTGTTGCAAACCGGGGCATTGTATGCGGTATCTATTGGAGGTGTCCTATAAAAGAGCCTATTCCTTTTTTTTTTATTGTATAAAGTGACGAAACGAGCAAAACGTTCACGTGATGGTAAGTGCAACGTCCGCCCACAACAAATGCTGTGTCACCCAGAATATTTCTGTGTGACACCACACTGCGCCCATTACCCTGAGACATCAGTTCTTAAGTCTCAAATGCCCAGTGATTACGCTAGCTCACAGTGCCCTTCAAACCGAAACACAGTAACGCTTGCACACTACTGCTTCACGGCAGAATAACTGGCCCTGGGGTGGTACCTACCTAGACGGATTCCTGCATAGGAATCCTACCACCATTCCCTTTCTCAAAGGCCGGCAAAGCACCCGAACTTACTCTAGAATTGCGGATGTTCATGGACGGCGGTGATCACTTACCATCGAGTGAGCCGCTTGCTCGTTTATCACCTCTTCTATAAAAAAAGGTCCCTGCAGCACACGCACCTTGTCTGTAGCATCAGCAACGGTGAGAACGAAAGTAGAGAAGACCGGTTTAGGCGCGGCTGCGTCGTTCGGCCAGAGTTCTAGCGTCGCACCCATTGGCAAACAGAACAATGGCACCGACGTAGGAAACGCCAGACTTCGCCTGTCTACTGTTGGATACCTGGCATTCGAAAAAGATTCACTCGTTAATTTAAAAAAATGCCCCACACTCCAAATTTGTCCGTTCTTACGATTACGATTACACATTTAAATTACACATACTATCTGTAGGTCATATTCGTTACATGTAGAAATCGAGCCCGCTTCACATGCACAAGCAAATTTTTTGATTATTTTAACAAACGTCGCTTTATCATAATTTCAGCCTGTCACTAGTCCACTGCTGAACATAGGCCTCCCCCTTATATTGCTACAAAAGTTTGAAGCTCTCATTTTGGGGGGAATTTTGCCATAGTTGACACGCTTGGCAGGCGGGTTGGCAAACGCAGTCTATTTATTCTGATGTTCTGTTCTGGTTTTAATTTTCCCTCTGTCGACTTTTAGAACACCCACGGGATGAGATGGGGTGGTCGATTATCTTAAGCCGCTACCACACGGCAAACGTCGCTTTTTGATTATTACAAATGCACATTAAGAAGAACGTTTTTCCTATACCTCGCGTAGGATTACAATGATAAAGTCGAAAGTTTAGAAAATTATAAAACAAGGCAATGTTTTAAAAGTTCACTTTATTAGGAAAAAAGATTGTATATTGCAACGGGTCGGTTTCCGCAACTCCACGTCTAGCGCGTATTTTGCGTGCAGAAAAAAAAAGATACAATGATTGATAATTGTGCCGACACGAAACATTTATTATCATCATTAACATCGTAATAATTATGTATCGTAAATAAAACATTTGCCGCAGGCGGGCCTCGGTAGGTCGTCCCACCTTGGATGATCTCCAACCGAGTCTCTGTAGACCGACGACATCTCGTTCGTATCCTCCCCTCCCCCCCTCAATTAACCCCTGCATTCCCCCAATTTATTAACCCGACCTCATGTATTCTGCATTTTATCAAAATTTTCGTAAAACCGCGCAAACGATTTACGAAGAAGTGTAGTAAATATTTTATTTTAATTTATAATGTTAGGTTTTTTTTTTATCTTACATTAAAGATACTTATTTTGTGATCAGATTTAAAACATTTAAATTAAACGCTAATTGATGTTGCTGTCAATGAACACATCCATTATTAACAGCAACGCAAAAAATATTAGTAAAATTGTATTGAAATACTAATCAACCCATTTCATTTCACCGATCGCTTTGGAAACCAATTTAATAAATCCACGTTTTACTTAACTGAGTTCAAATGTATAATTTGATCTCGGTTATCGTGTAACCGATTGGACCACCATGATTTTCATCGCGTTTAGAAAAACGAAGCTTACATAAAATATCGTCACAATCGCAAACAAATATTCGATGTATTTCCGATTATGAGCCTGTTATTACACATAGGTCACATAGGTATGCAAACAATAAACAATACGAAAAAAAACCGAACTTCGTTTAGCTTGAATTGAACTGATCGCGTTTATTTTCCACGGTGAAATCAGTCCTTAGACACCAACAGGAATATGCTGAGAAGAAAAATATGTAAATATGAGTAAAATTTTATAGTTTTAACCTCCATTCCACTAATCTCCCTTCGTGTGGTCAGAGAAACGGAACAGGCGAAATATTTACGTGCGTTGCATAAATATTGGCTTCGACTGGGATTCGAACACAGGATTCAAAGCAAGTAATAATAAAAAAAATCATAACAAAACTCACCTAAATAGCACCTCGGGCCTATAAGCTATCAGTGGCGGACGGTTCATCGACTTCTTGTAACAGAGAAAAACATCGCTGCCCATTAGGCCTGTAATTAACAGCAACTTACAAGTTAGTTATTTAAAGATAAGCTAAAATACATTACAGCCGACGTAGCTCAGGAGCTAGGCGCTCGCTATAAATTTCATAGCAAGACCTGGGTTCGATTCCCGGTGCCGGCACTACTAAAATTGTTAATTGCAATTTTAAGTGCTGGTTTACCACTTGCGCGGCGGTGAAGGAATACATCGAGTGGAAACTACCATGTCTGAGAAATAATAAATATTTCGTGAACATATAAGACAGCCAACCCGCATTGGAGCCATTAGTTCAAAAATTTTTAAAAAACTTGCTCCGCGCAATGTTTTCTGTATATACGTTAAGACACAAATTTCACATCGATAACTATTTGTAGGACCTAGAAATAAACCAACCGCTTAGATACTGCTCATCCACTGCATCTTCATCCACTTCATCCACTGGTGGTAGGATTCCTATGCAGGAATCCGTCTAGGTAGGTACCACCCCAGGGCCAGTTATTCTGCCGTGAAGCAGTAGTGTGTAGCATATTGTGTACATAGTAAACACATTACTGTGTTTCGGTCCGAAGTGCACTGAGAGCTAGTGTAATCACTGAGCATATGAGACTCAGTGGTGAACAGTTCGTAGGTTGATGATCATGATTATAATACACATATGTAAAATACTAGCTGTTTCCCGCGACTTCGTCCGCGAGGATATAGATTTTTTAAATGTCCAGTGGGAACTATTTGATTTTCCGGGATAAAAATCCCATGTCCGTCTCCAGGATGCAAGATATCTCTCTTTGAAATGTCGTAAAGATCGGCTTAGCGGTTGAGTAGTGGCAAGGTAACAAACAGACAGAAAGACAGAGAGTTACTTTCGCATTTATAATATTAGTATGGAGCCTTATATGCCTGTATAATACCTTCTTTGCCTGTTTGTCTGTACGAACGGGAAGAGAACTAAAGCTCTTGACATAAATTTTACACAGGCCAAAGGTGGATGCGTTCGTTTCGAACGTTTGTACGTAGTTTCCCTACTTCTTTATATATGTCGAAATTTATGGTACAGCAGGTAAAGCTTCACAATAGAAAACTGTCCACGCAAACGAGGTTAGTAAAAATAGTAACTAATTGCGATCAGTCTCTGGACATGTGGGCGACTGGGACTCTGTGACGTGCCATTCGTGCTCCTAGGACGGTGTTCCTGGATACCGCCCGTATCGTCCGCGGGTTTTTCCTATTATTTCTTATGTTGTTTAGTCGACATACTATCTTAATAGTATGTTATTAATTTTATCGCATGTTATATATTCACAATTATCCCGATCGAAAGAGAAAACATCAGAAATACCAATAAAAATAATAATAAAAATCTCGGTTTGACACTTAAGTTTTACAATTATATCAAAGAACCTTGACTCCCAAAGTAGAGTTGCCTGTATGTCAGGAGTCAATGCCTTTGATGTTTATACAACATAACACGCTATCACACTTACCTCTTTGTTCTAATTACCATCGCTAATTTATTTTATTTTGTGACAACTCCGTTAATTGGATAAATAATTCGACCTTGGATGTAATTCTGTTTTATGGTTTTCCGGTGGATTACCTGACTGCTGTCGCTTTGAAAGAAACAACTACATTCCAAAGTTTATTCATAGTTAATTAATATTTAAATTGACGATGCTTTGTGTTTGTTGAGTATAAAATATTTTAACAAAAACGCCGTTGGCAAAATTGTAACCAACATTGGCTAATAAATGAATGCAAATGCTAGAATCAGTCTAGGTACGTTACCGCAGAGCATATTATGCCGTGAAACTGTAGTGTGCCAACGTTACTGTCTTTGTTTGAATAGAACTGTAAACTAGTGTAATTACTGGGCGTAATATGAGATTTAAGAACCGATGTCTCAGGGAGACGAACGCAGGGCGGTGCCACATAGGTCTTTTCAATTGAATTTTAGGGGTGACCCTGCAACTGTTATGGGCAGACAGTGCACTTACCATAGATTGAACGATACGCTTCTGTCGTCATTATCTTTAAAAAAAAACTCTTTTTGATTGTCAATTAACTGACAGCGGAACATCTGTTAAAGTATACCGATCCCAGTGTAATAGTATTTGCATTACGAACACCAATCCGGCCGCCAAGCGTGGCGATTATGAGCGAATCTTTTAAGGAATTCATACCAGACTTTTTGAGCCTTTCCTAAAAATGCATTTGTAATTTTTTATTGGATAAAGTGACGAAAGAAGTAAAACGTTCATCTAATGGTAAGTGCAACGTCTGCTCATAACAAACGCTGTCACCCATAACATTTCTGTGTGACACCATACTCCGCCCGTCACCCAGAGACATCAGTTCTTAAGTCTCATATGCCCAGTGATTAATCTAACTCTCAGTGCCCTTCAAACGAAAACACAGTAATGTTTGCACACTACTGCTTCACGGCAGAATAACTGGCCCTTGGATGGTACCTACCTAGACGGATACCTGCATAAGAATCTACCCACCAGTAAAAGTAGCGACCGTTGATGGTAAAAATACAAACCTTTGTTTAAATTCTTATTGATCATACAGAAAGCGTGGGGCGGTGTCTCGCCTCGACTGGTCACGACGACGCACACGTCGACAACCACGAGCGCGTTGCACGGTGCGGTCGGATGCGCGCGCCGGTACGTGATGAACGTCTTCGCCGTCGAGTTGTTGACGTTCGCCAGACGCCCGCCAACCGACACCAGCACCATTTCCGCGTCAGCCATCAGCCGTTCTCTGCCATCGTACATAATACCTGCGAAACGTTAACATAAAGAAACTTAAAGTTCAGAGAAAAGTCAGACATCTATATAAGACAGTCTACAAGACAATCTTTTCTGACGTTTCAGACACGCACGAACACATTGTGGAATAAACAGTCTCCAGCGATTTTTCCGAACCGATACGACTTAGGGACCTATAAGAAAAGAGCCTACTCTTTTTTCAAAGGCCGGCAACGCATCCGCAATTCCTCTGGTGTTTCGGATGTTCATGCGGGGCGGTGGCCACTTACTATTCACACACCAGAAAGGATCAAAGTCTTGAGTACTTTAAAAACAAACTAAATATTATTACTTTTGTTGGTTCGTGTTGTTTTTAACGTGGTTCTCTAATACATATTTATATATGTTTTTTTTATTCTTATGGTTCTTTTTTCCTTCTTTTTTCTGATATTATTTTAAATCTCCTTTATCGAAGGCTTGGCATTTGTTAGGGGCAGACGTTGCACTTACCCATCAGGTGAACGTTTTGCTCGTGTCATCACTTTATACAATAAAAAATATATATATATATTCTTTTATAAGTTTTAAATCAGCACTTAAAATTGCAGAACATTTTTAGATGAGCCGAAACTGGAGATCCAACTCAGGTCACTCGCGTGCTTTGAAATTTAAGGCCAGCGTCCGGTCCCTGACCTACCACGGCTAGTTTTAGATACAACGCTATAAATTTCTTTGTAACGGTAATTAAAAGTTGCCATGGTTAAAATCGGCCGGATGGACATTCTCATCAGCATAACCGTAAAAGAGGTCAACAAGTTTTCAATCCAACAGAGTAAAGACTTGCCATCCAATTCTTGTACGCGGTGACCTACAGCCACTATCCGATATTTATTTTATACACAAGATAATTTCATTGCTTTATTCGGATATACTCCTATATAAAATAACACCACGTTTTTCTGTCTGTATGATCAGATTTAACTGAAGAACTACCTACTACATCGTTTGACAAATATTTTATATAGTTAAAAGAAACAGGCGTTACTTTGCAGAAATCTGTAATAATAGGGAAAGAAAGTTAATTTGCTAAGATCCGCATGCAAAATATAAAATCGTGTATTTTACCTAGTTTTTTTTTCGATAATATTTCACAGAACGCCATCTATGGCAGAGTAGCAAAGAGTTTGATATAACCTTTAGTGTATGTGTCCGCTGAAACACATCCAAGATTCCACGCGAATTACCACTCGGGTAGAACAAGATCAAAATAAAAACAAAAAGATAAACGGAGTTAAAGTTTAAAAAGATTGCTGAATAATTCATAATATTATTGTTATTCTTTATACCCAGTAGTGACGTTTGATAGCTTTAAACAAAATAAAAACCAAACTAAACGCAGTGCACTCTCATTAATACTTACTAGTCATACCGTACCATCAGTGTATGTTAATGAGGTTTGAGTAATTATTTGTTGCCAACATTTTAAAATTCTATGGCGACAATCTACTCTGTGCGACTGTTTGACCACATACTATTATGCGTTTAACATTAATAGTATGAACGAATATGCTTAATGATTTATTTTATTCGATTTAATTTATTTGTAACATCCATAATACTAATTATAAATGCGAAAGTAACTCTCTCTGTCCCTCAGACTATTTGTTCCCTTTTCACGGCTCGAACATTCTTCTTTCGATCTTGACGAAATTCGGCTCAGAGATAGAATGCTTCCTGAAGACGGACAAGGGATATTTTCTATTCCGGAAAATTAAAGAGTTCTCACGGGATTTTAAAAAAAAACCTAAATCCACGCGGACGATGTCGCGAGTATCACCTAGTTTTATATAAATTTTAGCTTCCTCGCTTCTCCACCATGCAAACTTACTATGCAAAATCTCACGCTTCTTCGTGCGCGCAATATGCTTAAAAAGGAGCACAAAGTTTTCACTTCACGTATTAATATATAGAAGATACTGTGTTGACTGTAACGGCACACGGATTATAATACGACCTTATTGAACATCTACAAGGTGCTGGGATCGTATTTCTATTAGTAACCAAATCCGCGCAGATGAGCGTGAATTTTTCTGTAACGTTCCATACTCGTACCTAACCTTTGATATCTTATTTTACTGCTTATAATAAAGATGGATAGTTTGTATGTTTGTAATCGTTAATCTCAGAAAATACTTATCCGATTTGAAAAAAAAATATGTTAGTATTAGATAGTTTGTTTATAGAGAAAGGTATTCGCTATATTATGCTACGGGCTTATAGAGTCGCACGCTGAGAACCAAACTTTACTCAGAAGGGTCGAACTATGAATGCTCCGTTCAGCTAGGTACCATTCCTTACGGAGCAATCCTATGTATCAAAGCCTCTTAGACTCTATATACTGCTGGAACTTAGGCCTTCCCCAAGTTGGGCGACTTGCGAATTGGCGATCGCAGACTTTTCGCATAATTTAGGTCTAGCGCATTTGATATGATATTCTAACATCTATCGGAGGTCTTCATGCCGCGTGACCTAATGGTCAGCGTAATTGACTTCTACGCCTAGGTCCTGACTTCGAATCCCAACCGGAGTCGACATTTGTGCAAAATCACAAATTGATGGTTTTCGGGTCTGGTTGTGTTGTGCATGTGAAATTTATGTCTGTAAAACGCCTACGATCCAGGAGAAATCCTAGTACGGGGAATCGTTTTTTTAATGAAAAAAAAGAAGAATTTTGAAATTTATTACATACATACATACATACATAAGATCACGACCTTATCCCATAAGGGGTAGTCAGAGACTGGGCACTCACTGCAAAACAGATGACTGCCACAATCCACGTTTCACCTAAACAATATAATGCACTTGGTGTGATAGGTGGTGAGCCCATCGCCACCATGCGCTGTTGGGTGCACAGTGCAGTTTAATTCCTTACTAGCCTTTTACGAGATCCATTGGATGAGATGGAGTGGTAGTATTCTTTTAACGAGCCGCCACCACACGGCTTTATTATTAAGATACTTTAATCCAAAGCTATAAAACCCAAAAAGGAATCGAAGGCTCATTAAGGCATGGATAACACTTCTTTTTTTATTAAAAACAGAACAACGTTTAATATATTTACAGATGGTAGGATTCCTATGCCGGAATCCGTCAAGATTGGTACCACCCCAGGGCCAGTTATTCTACCGTGAAGCAGTAGTGTGCAAACATTACTGTGTTTCGGTCTGAAGGGCACTGAGAGCTATTGTAATCACTGGGCATATGAGACTTAAGAACTTATGTCTCAGGGTGACAGGCGCAGTGTGGTGCTTGCTACTCAGAAATGTTCTAAGTAACAGCATCTGTTATGGGCAGACGTTACACTTACCATGAGATGAACGTTTGCTCGTCTCGTCACTTTATCAATGTTTTTTTTAAACAAAACGTTCACATGATGGTAAGTGTAAAGTCGGTTCATAACAAATACTGTGTCACGCAGAACATTTCTGTGTTGCATCTCACTGCGCCCGTCACCCTGACACATCAGTTCTTAAGCCTTCATACCGAAAAAGTATTGTTTGCGCACCACTGCTTGACGGCAAAATAACTGGCACTGCGTTGGTACCTGCCTAGACGGATTCCTGGAATCCTCACCTCCATAGGAATCCTGCCAACTGTAGCATATTGGCACATGCGTATTATCTAGCAGAATAGATTAACAAATGAGGGAATTCTTGAAATGGCGCGACTTCCCAGTCTTACTGCCACGCTTAAGCAGAGGCGACTGCTCCCGTGGCGAGTACTGTAGCCGCAATTCACTAAAATTTTAAGTTTGTACGTTATTGAGGTTTAAGTAATTTTTTATGGACATCATATGAAAATTCTATGGGGACAATCTCTACTCTGCGCAACTGTTTAACCACAGACTATTGTGTTTGACATTGGCAGTAGGAACGTACACAAACGACATAATATTATGTGTTTGATAGTATCAGGGTGAACGTTTATGTAATTAATGTTATATATCATTCAATTTAATTTATATGTAACATATATTATATATACATTTTAGCTTTCTTGCTTCTTCTCCATACAAGCTTTAACTATGCCAAATCTCACACTCTTTCGTGTGTGCAATATGCTCAAAAAGAGGTACGAAGTTCTCTCTTCACTTATTAATATATAGATGCATCACAACGTGGAGTAACAGGATATGGACGGGAGCGGAAGTACACAGCGGGGGTATTTTCGAATTGACAAAGTCGGGATTTACTTAAACAAGGATATTAGTGCACGTATTGTTGTTTTTAGAGTATATAGTAGTGGTTTTATTCAGAAAGTCGGGTCTTAGTGAAAAGCAATTTAGTTACTTTAGTTAGTACAAAAACGTTCGCTAGAAAAAGCCAAAGCAACGCAATCACGCGTAACGTTACAAAGATAAAACGCAACTAGAAGTGCTCCGAACGTGCGTTGCAGTAGCCAACCGAAACATTTCGGGAAACTATCGAACTTATCTACAGTGTAATAAAAAGTCAACGCTTTAGTTATAAAAGTCTTTATGAACTTCCGGGTGGCAGCGTATCACGATCAGATCGAAGTCGTTTTAAGGAAAGGCCACGTCAAAAGTACCCGTAACCGACAAGCTTGCATGAAAACACTAATGAAAGTAGAAGAAGCTAAAGTTGTGTCGGGATCGTAACAAGTGGAAAGATGTGGTCTCTGCCTACCCCTACGGGAAAGAGGCGTGGTTCGATCTATGTATGTCAGCTCTGTCCGTACCTGACATGACATTTTCATAACTTATGTTTATTGTTATTACTGGTGGTAGGATTCCTATGCAGGAACCCGTCTATGTAGGTACCACCCCAGGGCCAGTTACGAGGGGTGATCCAAAAGTAATGATAATCAATAATAAACACAATGAATAAAATAAATAAATAAATTTATTTCTCAACATAGTCTCCTAGCAAGTCTATACATTTAGTCCATCTCTTTTCTAATCCTAAAATTCCCTTAGAAAAAAAATCTTTATCTTGACTCTCAAAAAAGTCCTCAACCGCGGCCATCACGTCGCTATCATCGTCAAATTTCTTGCCTCGGAGGTGTTCCTTGAGTCGTGGAAAGAGATAGAAGTCGCTGGGGGCTAGATCTGGTGAATAGGGGGGGTGTTCCACCAGCTCAAAGCCCGCTTCCTGAATGGCAGCCATGGCAATTGCAGCTTTGTGAACCGGTGCGTTGTCTTGATGGAACAGCACTCCAGCCCGCAGTTTGCCTCGCCTTTTCTCCTTAATAGCCTCCCGCAATCTTCTTATTTGTTCTGCATAGTAGGAGCCTGTAATAGTGGCCCCCTTTTCCAAGTAGTCCACCATGATTATTCCTTCAGCGTCCCAAAAAACAGACGCCATAACCTTCCCTGCTGAGCTTGACACTTTGAATTTCTTCGGCGTCGGTTCATCGGATCGTTTCCATGTCATCGATTGTTGTTTTGTTTCAGGATCAAAATGGTGGATCCAGGTCTCGTCCATGGTCACAAAACGTGACAAAAAATTATCCTTGTCTGCCTGGAACTTTTCGAGATTTGCTCTTGACATGTCGACTCGTTTCTTCTTTTGCTCGTCGTTTAACATTTTCGGTACCCAACGCGCGGAGACCTTTCTCATATGCAATTCGTTCGCAAGGATTCTTTGAATGCTGCCATATGAGATCCCTGTGACCTCAGCTACATGCCTGATAGTCACTCTTCGATCTTCCAATACAACTTCTTCAACTTTTTTCACATTTTCTTCAGTGAGGGACGTCGATGGGCGTCCTTCGCGGTGTTCGTCTTCCGTCGATGTTCTTCCCAACTTAAACTCCTTAGCCCAGCGTGCAACTGTGGAATATGGAGGAGAAGAGTCCCCTAATGTTTCCACCAAGTCGCTGTGTATGTCTTTGGTAGACATTTTTTTCAAGCAGAGGTATTTAATGACAGCTCTGATTTCGTGTTTTTCCATTTTGATGTTCACTCCTTGACAGTCCGTATTCAAATGAATGTAGCTCCCGGGAATCGTGGCCTATTTATATGATTTTTTTTCCCTGAACTAGTGGTTAACTGAGTAAGTGACTGAAATTTTTTTGTATTTTTGTGTGCACTAGAAATAACTGATTATCATTACTTTTGGATCACCCCTCGTATTCTGCCGTGAAGCAGTAGTGTGCAAGCATTACTGTGTTACGGTTTGAAGGGCACTGTGAGCTAGCGTAATCACTGGGCAAGACTTAAGAACTGATGTCTCAGGGTTACGGGCGCAGTGTGGTGTCACACCGAAATATTCTGGGTGGCCAGCATTTGTTGTAGGCGGACGTTGCACTTACCATCAGGTGAACGTTTTGCTCGTTTCGTCACTTTATACAATAAAAAAAAACCCATAATGTATATTGACGCCAATAATACACATTGAAAAAAAGAAAATTTATTCTATGTTCTTTTTCGAGCGGTTGCGGGAGCGGTAATAATCCAGACGTCTAATACCAGATTCCCCGTGGCCGTGGAATTTTTTTAAAAAATTTAAAGCGATAAAATAAAATTTTATTTTAAATATTTAAACAATACGAAAATATCATATAGGCACTTCTATTATTTTTCTAAAGGTCACACTTTTGTAATGTCTTTTACAAAAAAAACCACAGATACCACAGAGAAACATGAACAAGAAATAAATATACAATCGGGGAGATCTAAATTCCACCATAACAAAGTCACAGGTACAACTCATAACTATAAACATGTTGCGTATTAACAATACGCCCTGGCGGCGCCCGTGCCATATAAGGTGCCAACAGCTTATAATCACGAATAGATATGGCGTCGAGAAGACTCCAAGCGGAAGCAGTTTTATGATACATCGTGAAAATTTAAAAAGCATTTTGAATGTGTTAATATTAAACAATGTAATTGAAATGTACGTATGTATTATAAAAACTGATAAATTAAAAAGGTCAAGCGCTAAACGGTCGTGTGTTTGATTCCCGCACTGTATAAATATTTGTATGCACTGAGAGACTAATAGTTCGGGGTCTGGTAATTTGGGCGCGTGCAATTTGTCTGTAAAACGCACCCACGATGAAGAAGATATCCTAGTGTGGGGCACGATTCATAAAAATATTATCGATAAAACTGCTTTTAGGCAGATGTCAGATACAAAAAATATTTCTAAAAGCAAAAGTTTTGCGAAAATGTTCATAAACATTAAAACTCATATAAAACCCGACTTAATTAGTAACAAGGTTACTATTCATAACCTATGCAAAATTTCAAGCCAATATCTTTTAAATATTTTATGTTACTTCGATCTGCACTTATCTTCACTTAGAATACGCAATAGCCTTTCCTTACGCAATTGCGTATCCTAAGTGAAGATCACTTATAAAAGTGTTGAACGAATATCTGTCAAATAACTGGACAGATAGACAGCGAAGACACATATTTGTATTAAGGTACAGATGACGCTATCAGCTCTGGTACGATTCGTGATCGGTTTTATAATAAAGCTCATTGATTGGTTAATGGGATCCAATGAAACCGATCCCGAAACCAACCAGAGTTACACAGTAGATCCCAAGGTCTTAAGGGTATATAAATCTTTAAACTTACCTATATCAACCAATGGAGGTCGATCGCGACCTCGGCGCAGGCACAGGAAACATTCAGGCGAACGTATGGAGCCATGGTTCAAATCAGCCGGCAGTCCCGTCGGTGTCGACTCGAGGAGTTCATAGCCGCTTGGAACAGTCTCCCCGAGACCCGGAAACACGACACCTAAAACAAATGTAGGTAGAGAATCATCATCATTCCAGTCCATCAAAAATCTTCCCTACCTACCTCTATACATTGCACACAATACCTGCATCTATCAACTTCAAGACTGTGCAGGTCGTCGCGCCATCTAGTGGGGAGGGCGACTACTTTGCCACTATATACCTGATTATTGGTTCTACGAGATATGTGGTCGGCCCGATTCCACTTGTTTCTGCTTCAGATATCGTCGTTATGATTTCTAGTAAACAGGTAAGCGGCTTAAGAGAATCTACCACACCATCTCATTCCGTGGGTGTCGTAAAAGTCGACAGAGGGAAAATGAAAACCAGGAGATATGCAGCAGCATCTTACTGGAACATCTGAATAAATAAACTGCGGTTGTCAACCCGCCTCCCAAGCGTGGCAACTACGGCAAAGCCCCCCTGTCCCCCCAAATTAGAGCAACAAACTTTTGTGGCAATCTATAAGGGAGGCATACGTTCAGCAGTCGACTAGCGATAAGCTGAAATGATGATGATGATGATCTTCCTGGAACATTTAAATAAATAAACTGCAATTGCCAACCGGCCTACCAAGCTTGGCAACTATGGAAAAATACCCCCAAATTGAGAGCTACAAAGTTTTGTGGCAATCTATTGGGGAGGCCTATGCTCAGTGGACAAATTGTGAGCTGAAATGATGACGATGATGACACGAGCAAACCGTTCACCTGATGATAAGTGCAAAGTCCCATAATAAATTCTGTGTCACATAGAACATTTATGTGAACTACACTGCAATCGTCCACTGACAGTTCTTAAATGTCTTAAGCCTTATAATTACACTAGCTGACAGTGCCTTGCAGTGGCACCCATCGAGACTCCTGCTTAGGTATCATATACACCAGAGATGTTCACATTATCTTTTTTGATAGAATATAATAAATATTTAAAAAATACAGTAAGCAGTTGCAAATCCAGTTAGCGTTTAAAACTTTGTTTTAAACTTTGTTACCCTTTTTCTAATCTATGCAATACATTGATAAACAAGACAGCCCTTAACATCGTATTATTATGTGTATTGGCGAAATTATAAATTGTTTCAACTTGTACCGTAGGAGTGGCAAGATAAGTGTAAACAATTAAGTAAAACAGGATGGACGGGATCATCCTATTATGATCATATTTGCGACAGCCAATCCGTCTCCCAAGAATTAACAAGGTAACTGCTTCTTTTTAAGCAATGTGTAGGGGAGAATGTTGAAACGTCATATTGTTACACGCCGGTTCTGATTTGGACAAATAAAACGATTTTTTTTAATGTATATGGTGACGAAACGAGCAAAAGTGCAGAACATTTCTGTGTGACACCACACTGCGCCCGTCACCCTGAGAGTTCTTAAGTCTCATAAGCCCAGTGATTACGCTAGCTCACAGTGCCATTCAAACCGAAACACATTAATGTTTTCACACTACTGCTTCACGGCAGAATAACTGGCCCTCGAGTGGTAGCTACCTAGACGGCTTCCTGCATAGGAACCAATCGTCACCACCACGATACATACAACATGTATTTAGTATATTCCTCTTAAATGAACAAGATCTGATTCATAAACTTATCACTATTTCTTATTTCGCCTTATAGTCCAATAAACTCAGACTGATCACAATTCGCCCTCCGGTCGAGCTCATATAGAAAATTCTAGTACGCCGAGAAAGTTTAATCGCAATGTTCGTTTTTAACTCTTATTTATTGGTCTAAGGTTTTAAATATAGAAACTTCGCTATATGTGAAGGCGAATATAACATAAAAGCTTGGCTATTCGTTAATGCGAAGATAAGATTTAAGGGGACTATATAACGTTCTAGAATGTTCGTAACAAAATTAAGGTATTTTTATATTATGCAAAATAAATTGTTTTATTTCCAACAAAGTATGTTACGGTACGATATTTACGGTGTTTCGCTATATCACTTTAAACACAGTTGTACTCTTTTTTGTAGTGCTGTTTCCTACCGAAGTTAATAATGGGTATTTAATTGGATTTTAGCAATCCTAACTTTGTCTTTAGCAATCATGGTAATGATTTTAGATTTGTTAGTGGGGATTATTTTTGACTCGTTGTAATGTTATCTAATAAATTTTTCTTTTTTGTTTCGCTACTACTTTTCAATTTACGTAGCTAACTTAAAAGTTATTGTACTGAGTCAAGTACCAATAAATATTGCATTATAAGTCAGATTTGTACACTATATAGGTTTCTTCATTCTATACAAATCGCCTGCATTCTACATTGAGTTTACCGTCAAGATATGTGTGTTATCTATATGTTGTGTTATGTGTAATCTCTGTTGCGTGTTATCTTTATGTTCCATCATCAGTATAAGCTCATAACCATTTCAGTGTGGATAGGCAAGAAGGGAGGATTAGCAGTAATTACCACGGTACCGCACCTTAAGACTATTCTTCCCGTCACTGTTCTGGGTATTAAGTATATTTGATATTGTTTTACCGCCATAAGTCGGAGGTCATAACACTTTTCTACCATTTCCTTTAGACAACTTTAACGACGTAACTGGCAAACATGCGAATCAACCGATTCAATATTTAGTACATAGGTATATTAGATTACATAATAGTAATAGAGAATTACGCTAAGGTTATTTTTGTTTACTAGTAAAGAACATCTATACAAATAAATAAAATTGAAACGTCAGTTTGTAATAACAAAATAACAGTTTTTTACTCAACACTTATGAAAGCATATACGATACTTATAAGAAAAAAAAGCTATTTTTATTATTTTTTCTGTCTGTCTGTCTGTTTGTTCCGGTTAATCTCCGAAACGGCTGGACCCATTTTGACCGGATTTTCACTGACATATAGCTGATATTATAGGGGGTAACTTAGGCCACTTTAATTTCAGAAAATAATTAGGGTTCCGCGAAAAAAAATTAAAAATCCGAATCCACAGGGAAGTATATATGTATATCATCTGTCGTGGTCGGCTTTTTTACGCGCGTGAAACCGCGGAGCACTACTATTACAACATATAATCATCTAAATAAAAATCACTGCATTATGACTCCAAATGCACATTTATCCAGTTTTGCACTGAAAGGTTGACTATGATTTATTATAATTATAGTTTTGCTGTCCATTCAACACACTTCATCTTTTTAGTGTAAGCAACGAGACGAGAAAGTCGTCGTTGTGGTAAGCGCCACGCTTGCCCATAACAAATGCTGTGTCACCCAGAACATTTCTGTGTGACATCACACTGCACTCGTCACTCTGAGACATCAGTTCTTATGTGTATTTTGTCACACTATGTTATACACTGTACATTTAGTGATATATATCGTAGTGCATCTCTGACTATAGCCAGGTTGCGGAGTCAGCATAACAGGGCAATGATCATCGTATATTAGCCATCTTACAGGAAGTCGAGGCCGCCTAAGGACACAATACTCATTTTAACTACAGTCCGGCAAGTTCATGCGAAACCAGCGTAGCCAGATTTTTTTTCGGACGGAGCGAGATTTTGTTTTTTGACCTTTTAAGTAAAAACGCGGGATTTATCCGTCGAAAGCGGACGTAATAAAAAAAACATAAATAATCAGTCGTTTTTTAGCATTCAAACACGGTCTCAGAGCTTATTAGGTAAGTATTAATGGCAACAACTAATGGTTTATAGAGCAAGAACATTAGTGTCACTGACCGCCAGTCAGGTGAAATGGTCGGGTTCCAAATGAAACATTTGTACTGGACACAAGTGTTCCTCACATCACATTCACACATCACATTCACATTTCTCACATTCGGATCAAATTCAAGTTTCGGAACAGTGAACCGGTTCATTGAAGACCGGCCACCTGACGTAAACATGTGTAGCCAACATGTGTAGCATTTATACGTAGGGTGACCGGCCATGCAACACACATGCCTGTGACGGCTGCGCCTCTGCCGCGCCGCATAGTCGCGTAATCCCCGAAAAGCGGGACTGAGTCTGTCCCGAACGGGACAATTCATTTTTGACTAAAAATCGGGACGTATGTCTTGATGAGACACTAACATCAGCTCCCTTTAAACCGAGACGCAGTGGTGTTTGAACACCATTACGCGACGACGGAATAACTAACACTGCAGTGATATCTCACTATGCTGATTCTTGCATCCTACCACCGGGAGAGGCCATTTTTAATTAAATATAATGAAGGTCGTGAATTATTAACCCGCAAAGCTTTTTTAAACTATGACCAGAAATTTTTATTAGAGAGAATTTCTTTATAATTCACTTTGGATTAAAATTAATGTACATCTGGAATCTTAATAATAATATCGGACACACACCCAGTCCTAATCCCGGATTGACCTGCTTTTTTTACTTGATGGTAGTACTAAATATACATATAAATGGATACCAGGTCAAGGAGTATTCGACCTAGTTGCCTTGTCACCACGTTGCGTTGTTACACCTATTAGTTCCTTTCCCAACTTCTGCATCCCCTACCCTAAGTCATTGGCCTTGCTATGGCTTCTGCTAGGTGACGGAATAGCCGTCAAAACGACCTATATAAGACTATGTAAGGTGTGGTGTGTGGTACGTCAAATCCTCTTTACTTCGGAAAGGCCTACCAGCAGTGGGCTCCTGCCAGGCTGGTGACGAAGATGAGAAAAACATAAACATGTATGACACAGGTACGATTACATTCATATTGATCATACAAATGTTTGCTATCAGCGGGTTTCAAACGTGCGACCCTCAACTGAACGAGCGGTCACTACTATCTAGGCTATCGGCCGCTCCTTTGAAATTTCTCAATGAAATAAAGACTAAAACAGTCCCTGAACTATGTGTTTAGCTGTAGTATTTTATGAAAAATGACTTATCTCGATATTAAAAAAAAAAACAACAAAAGATTCTTTTCACAGATTGCATTCTGCCAATGCATTCAAAACCCGTTCATTGTCCTGTGAATTTGTAGTAGTATTAGAGTCAATGAACTTATTAGCATTCATTCAGTATGATAATAGTGGCAATCAAAAATGAATCATGATGAATCAATCAAAGACAACTAACAGATATTGAAGTATCTCTTCTATTATAAATATGACTCCTGTCCTTGATTACATAAACGTTTTTCATTAACAAATGACGAATTCTGTACTGTGAATGCTTGATGTATTATAGATAAAAATTATTCATGACACACATCTCAGGTATTAAAAAAACAGTACGCAACATGTTCAAAAATACACATGATGAATGTAACATATTATTGATTTGCTATAACAAGGGATTCTTACGTGGAGGGCTAAAAAAAATTGTGTCAACATTAATAAGTATTATTTACTAGTGGTGGGATTGCTATGCAGAAATCTGCGTAACAGTGGTTTTTTATTGGAGAAAGGTAAAATATGAGTAAAACGTTCACCTTATGGGAAGTGCAATGTCCAACCATAGGAATGCTGTATCACCCAAATTATTTCTGTGTGGCACCACACAATGCCTGTCTCTCAGACGTAAGTTAAGACATAAGTCTCATATTCCCGGTGATTACACTAGATCTCAGTGCCCTTCAGATCGAAACACAGTAATGTTTGCGCACTATTATTTCACAGCAGAATAACTGGCTCTATGATGGTACCTAAATAGATGGTTTCCTGCTCCAGTAAAAACATCACTGTGTTTCATCTCGAAAGCCACTGCAGCTAGTGTAATGTGACATAGGAACTGATGGTGATGATCCAGGTCTAATTAAAAATATAGTAACTTTTTTATGTTTACACCATTTCAGTTACAATGCACCATTGCTACAAAATACACTGAGAATAGACACACAATAACTATTATAATTTACTGAGTAGTCCCAATGAAATAAAAACAATGAAATACTAAAAAAAAGGTTATGAATTTAACTGGCTAGCAAGACTAACCGAATAATAAAGGAATCTTAACAAATACACTGACATAATTTATTCTTAGTGTGTGCCCTATGCTTGTTGTGGAATTGAGAACATCTATAATGACCAGAAAAAGGTAAGTCAATACCAAAAACAATATCAGTAATGAGCACAGATGTAATACGAGGGTGGATTGAAAAGTACTCGGCCTAACCAAGAAAATAAACACATACTAAATCAGTTATATTTTTATTTTTCTACATAATCACCATCAAGTTCAATACACTTTTGCCACCTCCCCTTCCAAGCATTTAGACCGTTAAAAAAAATTATTCTTCCTTAGAGTCAAAATATGCGTCTACAGCTGCTTTGACCTCGTCGTTTGTCGAAAATCTTTGACCTCCCAAGTGCTTTTTTAGGTTAGGGAACAGAAAGAAGTCTGTTGGTGCCAGATCAGGTGAATACGGCGGATGCGGTAACAGTTCAAAGCCACAGTTGTGAATTCCAGCCATTGACTGTACTGACGTGTGAACACGGGCGTTATCTTGATGAAACAGGACTTTTCTTCTGAGCATTCCTCGACGTTTTTCTTTTATTTCCTCTCGTAAACGACGTAGTAAGGTGCAGTAGTAATCAGAGTTTATAGTCTGACCCCTTTCAAGATAATCAATCATAATCACACCTTTCGAGTCCCAGAATACTGAAGCCATCACCTTATTTGCCGACAAAATCGACTTAGCCTTTTTAGGGGGTGGTGAACCAGGTCTTCTCCGATGTTTTGATTGTTGTTTTGTTTCCGGTGTACAGTAATGAACCCATGTTTCGTCCATAGTAACAAAACGATTCAAAAAATCATCTGCATCGGCGTCAAATAACTCCAAACAGTCGCGTGAAATAGTCAATCGCGTCCTTTTTTGTTCAACTGAAAGCAGTCGCGGAACCCACCTCGCAGACACCTTGTGGAAACCCAACTCGTTGACAATGATGTTTTGAGTTCGTTCATAAGAGATGCCTATAATTTCGGCTATCTCTCTAATTTTTAATCTGCGGTCTCCCATTATTAAATCAAGTACTTTTTTAATATTTTCGTCAGTAGTTGACGTCGAAGGCCTTCCAGAGCGGGGTTCATCTTTCACACTCTCTCTACCACGCTTAAATTCTGCTATCCATTTTTTGACGGATGAATATGACAGAGCACAATCGCCTAATGTACTGACCATGTCATCATGGATGGCTTTTGATGATAGCCCCTTCTTATGGAGGTACTTAATGACGGCACGCTGCTCGATTTGCTCCATTCGTGGAAATTATGACCGATTACTTTGTTAATAAATTTATAAAATCACAACTAATTATCGCACACGTTTCGAACTTCACACAATGAACTAGTCTGAACTGAACTAAATAATGTGGGTAGATTTGATTTTTAGAATTGAATGGATCTGTGTTAGGCCGAGTACTTTTCAATCCACCCTCGTATGATGCCTAACCACAGTCAATGTGGTTATGATGATTCCTTGTAACACATTCATTTTATTGGCATTTTATAGTTCAAAAAATGCAGTTATTAAATTATTTATATGCTAGACCAATGCAGCATCTATATACAAGCTGTGTCGAATAAATGTTTATTTTTGAACAAAACGAGACTTATCCTTACAATCTGTTAAATTATCTACTATTCCTATAACTAAAAGACATTAGTAGCTGGTGAAACAGTTGTAAAATGCTGCATAACACCTCTTTACTTGTAGTAAAGAAAATAATTATTATTATTTATTTATAGTTGTTTAAACTTATTTAAATAATAGCTGTTAGCTGAACATAGGAACTAGGAGTAAACACTCTTACAGACTGCCAATATAGAGTAACAGCTTAAGTGCTACTAAACTAATAAGCTAATTAGCTATTTATTAAAAGTTTTTCAGAAATTTAGGTATTACAAGTTAGATACAAAATACAACATTGGCAATATGTTCTTGATAAAGGAACAAGTTAGTCGTGTTTTAAATTATAATTAAAATATTTATATGGTGGATTTGTAAGTGATCTGAAGTAATAAAAATATATTATGGTGGTATAGATATAATGAACTCATGTTAAATTAGAAAACAAACGTAGTTAATTAATGTAACTGAGCATTTTTATACAACCCATTTAAAACTTAACAAGCAATGGTGCTAAACTAACAGATATATTTAAAGAAAACACATATTACGCTTCATAGTAATTTCAAATATTTTTACAGCTAAATACCCACTTACCTATATCAGTTATCGGCGCTTTTGTACTGTATCCTTTAAGATGTCCAGAATCTGAATCATCTAGTAATTCTGGTTTCTCTGGCAAACCAGCTACAACAAAATATTCTGCTACTCGTCGTTCATCCATTGTAGTTTACTACTTTTAAGTTATCCTTAACAATTTCTATCAAATAAAATAAATATGAAATTGTACACAGCAATCAACGAGTAAAAACATTGCAAAATATAAGGTATAATAAAAAATATAACCTGTTTTACTACTACAGTACATTATAGTAAAACTGCAATTTTAACTACGTATCAGTGTAGTTCATGTTTCCAAGATACAATCATCTATAAATTAATAACAATTTTATTATCCAAAAAATAAATAAAATAGATAAAACATGAAATCTATTGAAAGACGAAAACTTACAATTAGTCTTAGTACAGATAATATTAAATACTAACAAAACACAGACACTACAATGTCAACAGAATTAATTTGTTTTTGACTTCAGTGTATTTTACTCTATAATTTTTATTAAAGTTTTAGATTTTTATTATAATTGTAATCTATATATATGTATATCTATAGTATTTTTAATATTTTTCATATAGCATGGCATATTTGTCGTATCCAATAAAGAAATAAATTAATATTAAAAAAATCAATATGTAAAGTAAAAATATTTTGATGTTTTAAATTACATGAATAATATTTGAAAGACTGTCATGTCTGAGAAATAACAAATATTTCTAGGACATGTGAAGTCCGCCAACACCAGGGACCCCGGTATTTGCAAACAGTTCAGTGAATTTTCATTGGTGTCAAAAATATCGTATCTATCGTTCTTTAGAATTAATTAGAAACAACCAGACCTTTAGCCTTTAGACATCTGACGGAAATAATATAATAATTTTAAATTGTTTCAAACTTGCAATGGTTTTTAATTATATGTGGCTAAAATCTGAAATAATAAATTTCAGTAAAGATAATATAAATTTTTAAGCGTTATGGAAATATTTGTTTTAAAACTTATTAATTGAAAACAATAGGTAGAGTTCACGTTAAACTGGACATTGAACGTGAGAGGCGTTAGTCTTTTCTTTTCTTTCTCTAACGAATATGAAATGTATGTTTCTTTTTCAACAAGTTGAAACTTGCAGGGCAAAAGACGTGCCGCAATGATTGTCAGACATTAATGACAATTGGGCCTAACAGAACTAATCCACTGGACTTTTGGCGTCAACTCGTATATAGACGGTAGTGAGAGAGTGGTAGTGTTTTAATTTAATTCTTTATTTTATGTTAATATTTTGAGTTTTGATGTTTAATATTGATAGTTTATGCATCAAGTGCTTGTGAAAGTGTACAGTGATAGGAAAATTCTTGTATTAATTGTACTTTTCGTTTTGTTTCCATTAGTCAAGCAAATCTTCAGTAAAAATCAACTATCATTTTACTGTTGATCGACATTTTGAGTTATCTATTGTCACTCTCGTGACTGACTTGACATAATTCTATTGAAAGAGGCCAGAATTAAAAGAAGAAGAAGAAACAATCCACACAATGATAGTTTTGAGAAAAAGCAGTTTTTGTTTATACTCGTATTGTGTGTAGAATTAAAATCTTCATTGAAATCACTACATTAAAATCTTCATTGAAATCAGTTTTCATATAAATTTTGTACATTTCATTCTTTTCAGCATAATTTCTTTAGTTTATAGCCGTGAAACTTTATCTCCATCTATCGTTTTCTATCTATTTATTATAATCTTTTCCAAGTTCAGCGATGGTAAGAAATCTTCATATTTGATTCTGTGTACATGCATTGGTTTAGTTTTTTTACTACTTTTTATAACCTGAATATAGTGAATAGAGGCTCTGTTGACGTTTTAAGGCACATTTATTTATTTAATAATTTATGTACACACAAACAATGATTACAAAGAAAAAGTATGAATAAATTTAGTACAAAGGCACAGCTTTCTTCCAGGTGGCCTGACACAGGACAGTTTAGAAGAGATGAAGACTTAGTGTGCACTTAGCAAAATTACATGACATTACACGTACATTCATACATACATATACATAAACATATACATACATAAAGAATAATAAAAAAACTATATATAAATGTATATATATTCATGTACATATACTTACATATACGTAAATGTGCCCACATATACAGAAAAATTCTTACAATAATTAATTATTGTGGTAGTAAGGAAAGATAGTGCTCTTTAATTTGTTTTTTTTTAAGAAAGACATCTTAGCCTCGCGGATTACAGGAGGAAGTTCATTCCAAAGTCTGACTGCCTGTACGGAGAAAGAATGGCAGTAGGAATTAGCTCTAAAGGTTGGAAATGCTAAGACGGTTTTGAGGTGAGATCTGCAAAAGGAGTTAGAGGAATGGTGAAAGGTAAATCTATCACGAAGATACGACGGATAAGCGGGATGGTGTAGGATATTAAAAAGAAAACAAACGATTCGAGTGTTCCGGCGAAGTCGGATTGGGAGCCACTTGAGCTGCTTGCGATGACATGAGACGTGATCAAACTTTTTAAGTTCGAAAATAAATCGAATACATAAATTTTGTAGGCGCTCAAGTTTATTTAATTGATCCTCTGTAGCATCTAAATAGCAAACATCGGCGTAATCAATAATCGGCAGAATGAGAGTCTGAACGAGAGAAATTTTAGTTGACAAGGGCAGGAAACCTTGGAGGCATTTTAATGAATGAAAGGCATAAGTGACTTTCTTGCCAATTTCAGTTATGTGTGCGCCCCAAGATAACTTAGCGTCAAGAGTTAGACCTAGGTTCTTAACTGTGTCTGAGAAAGGAATAGTAGTGCCGTTAATATGTAAATTTGGAAGAGAGGAGAAATCAAGTAACGCACGTGAAAATCTACTGCCTACGATTATAGCTTGCGATTTATTTGGATTAACAACGAATCCAAATGATCTAGACCATTTACTGATTTTATTTAGATCGTGATTCATCGCACCAATTGCTAAATTGATTTCAGACGCGGGAAAATGCCGATATAGTTGCAAATCGTCTGCATAAAGATGGAATTTAGAAGAGATGATATTAGCGATGGAGTTAATAAAGACGGTAAAAAGCAAGTGTGAAAGAATGCCTCCCTGAGGTACGCCCGCAACTAAATTACACCACTCAGAGAATGACTCGTTAGCGCGAACCTGTTGCGAGCGACCTCTAAGGTATGAGTTAAACCAAGATATTGTAGACGGAGACACATTAATGGACTCGAGAATTTTTAAGAGAATATCAAAATCAACAGAGTTGAAGGCACTACTAAAATCAAGCAACACAAGTACCGTAAGGGGTTTTTGATCTATAGCCCAGCGAATATCTTCAGTGACGTTGAGTAGTGCTGTTGTTGTACTATGACCCAGACGAAAACCAGACTAATAAGAATTTAAGATTTTGTTGGAGTTTAGAAATATCGAAAATTGCTTGAAAACAATGTGCTCAAGAACTTTGGAGAGGAAAGGCAAAATCGAAATAGGCCTAAATTGAGAAGCAGAAGATAGATTAGAAACTTTAGGGACCGGAATAATGTGAGCTAATTTCCATTGCGATGGAAAACAACAGGTGGTTAAGGAAAAATTAAAGATGTGTGTCAAAGTTGCTAGAACGTAGGGAAGAATCATTGTGATCATCTTGGAGCATATACCGTCATTTCCAATTGCGGCAGAAGAAATAGCAAGAACTGATCGCCTGGTGTCATCTTCAGTGATTAAGTTAAGAGTGAAAGGACAGTAAGGCAGCAATGGGCATCAAGATAATTTGAGAAGGGACCTTGCCTTTTCAAATGAGGACAATAAAATGGGTGGGGAAGAAAAGTGTTGGTTAAGGTTCAAGTCGATGTCATTTTCTATATTTTCTCGACTTTTGCCTTTACCAATAGTTTTGAGAAAGCTCCAAGCTTTGGCGGAATCACAGTTAGTTAGAGAATTGTGAAAGTGCCTTCTTTTAGCATCTCTGCACATACGATTGCAGCGGTTACGTAGAATTTTGAAGAGATTTAAATTGCGTTCGGAGGGAAACCGCTTAAACCGTCTTTTAGATTTATCTCTATGTGCCATTACGTCTTTTATCGCTTGAGTAATCCAGGGTGCAGGGTTGAATCGTATCTACACACGTTTAATTGGAGTGTAGCGGTTATACAAATTAACAACAGCAGAGTTAAATAAGTCCACCTTGTCATCAATGTTGGGGCAATTCATGACAGGTGATCAATTAATAGTATCAACTTCACGTCTTAATTCATCAAGATCTATGCCCTTGTAACTTCGGAGAAGACGAAACAGTGGTTTGCACTTGGGAGTACGAACACGGTAGGATAAATAAATGAGGTCATGATAAGAGAATGGGGTGGTTATTTGCCCGTGAGTGGAAACATTATTAAGAAATGAGACCACAATCAAATCAAGTAAAGATGGAATACAATTTGGAAAATGATGGGTAGCATTCAGGGGTAAGATTTGTAGATTCTGGAAAAATAACAGAGACTGCAGTTTATTTGAACGTGAATCATTTCTAAGTAGGCAAGTGTTAAAGTCACCCATCACGATGACATGACTATATACGGGACAAAGATTACTAAGAAGTATGTCAAATGATTCAAAATAATTTATGTTAAGATTAGGACTGTATAGTAAACCAAGTAAAATTTTCGTGCGGCAAAGGGTGATTTCAATAAAGAGGTGTTCCGCAGATTCCGTGTCGGCCGATGGAGATGTGCTAATAATCTTGTAGGGAATTTCAGCTCGAAGGTAAATAGCCACACCGCAAAATAATAGTAAACAGTAGTACTCTTCATATAATGAAAAAAAAATAGTTTTTATCACATCAATTTGAGATATACTTAATTATATGATTATACTTATAATTGTACTCTATTATCGGGGCAAATGCGTCATACAGACGCAATTCCCTCAAAAGAGTGTACGCATTTACCTCAACAAATCAAACCTAAACTCAAAACTTTCAGTCGTTACATTTCAACAATCAAAGCAATTACAATAAAAATAATTGTTTGTACATATAGCCAATAAATATTATTTACGTGCACTATTAAATAGAAATGGATAAACGATAAAAATACTAATTTAATAAAGCTTTTGTTCACTCACGGCACGAGACACGATTTCACAGAAACAGTGTGATTTTTAAAATGGCTCATGGCTGGGATATTTTTCACACAATGCCCTCCATTGATATTTTATATAATAACTTTTCATCAAATAGATTTCCCTAGATTGCATATGGTGTTATAACGCAAGTAGTTTTCAAGTAATCTCGAATAAACGCAATAGCCCCAAAGACGCCAATGCCCCGGTTGACCTTACCCACAACTAAGTTTAAATTTTTAAGTAAGCTTGAGTATACCGACAAAATAAATAAAAGTAAACAGTATAACACCGCTGACTGGAAATGTTCCTAACTATTGTTTGTTACCTAGAAGAAATAAGTGAAATATTATTGCTATCTCAACGTCGTCGGGTTTTCTTAGGTACATTTGTATTATTCTTAGAGGACGCACTTTTTGGAGATGAAGTTTCTACAGGTTGCGGAGCGTTGGATGTATCACCGTTGTTAGATGGATATTTGTGAATGAGTAGTTCCAAATCAGATAAAGTTTCAATCTTACAACGATACTTGTCCGGGAGACTTATAATTATTTTGCCATCAGAAGTCCAGCAATGTTTTAATCCGAAATGATTACGAGCTGTAGTAAATACTCGATGCCTGCTCTTAATGAGAAACTCAGAAATAGTGATTCCTGTATTTTTTAAGCTAATTTTATTATCAATTAGTTTTATTATCACATTCTGTCTTCTCGAAATCTGTAGCCTTTAATGTTGCGGTCAGTAAAATGAATTATTTCATTTTACTATCAAGCCTTTCTAAGATATTTTTGAGGAGACAGGAGCCCACCTCTTGAAAGCTCTTAGTATGTATACCTAAATTGTATACCCAAAGTTGTCTTTTGTAAAAGACAATATATGTCGGTATACGCGGTATAGGCAGCACTTTCTCGAGATTAATAGTCAGAGTTTTAACAGACTAATCATCTTTATCAAGCTTTATATCAATTTTTATTTGGTTTTCCAGAGATTTTGCGATTTGTTGATGCGCTATCGGCTTCTGTTCAATGTCGGCTCTATTTTGTTCCGACGACGCATGCAGTATTTGACTTTCAAAGTAATCACACTTGCTACAAGTATTTTTTAAGAGGTTTAGTACGGAGGTTAAACTTCGTCGTAATCAATTTGTTGACTTTTTAGCAGACAATATTTTCACGCCAGCTGTCATTGCTTTATCGCTATACCTCGTATATTTTTGATAATGTTATGCCTGCTCTTAAAAGCATCTTCTGTTCGTTCTCGGCGATAGTGGGATACATAAGTCGGCAACGAAGTTTATCTCGAACTTTCAGGAGATGCTCTACTGCACCCGCCATGCAGTTATCTGTAATGCATCAGTCTGATCGCAACTTACAAAGCCATGTATTTATTCTTTATGCCGACCTCTGTAATGTATTTGACTAACATGCCTGTACAAACTAATACATTATCTAAAAAACATTGGCGCGAGTAATAGTAACTTCGCTGATCTTTGTGCTTAAGAAAAGATTTAGAGGTTAGTAAAGAGTTATTTGAATTGGTATCTGTCCATAAAGCATCAGAAGGTTCGTTATTTTTATAAATGCCGAGGGGTCAGCGATGAGTATAGAGGAGGATCTATGCTCCTTTCAGCAACAGCTTGGGTTAGCGCATTGACATAACGAAGTAGCAATTTTGGAGTTAGCAAAGCATTTCTCGTACGAATATGAAGCCATACACCATTAGAAACTTTGTAATGTTTAGCACTGTGTGGACTCATGCCTATGTCCACGAGCTAAGTTCTGTTTTTTTTTAACAGCAGTCTCAATACCGTTATCACAAATTAATGCACTAGAATCTGGTATGGCTTTATCACTCATTTCATTTACCAAATTAGCCAAAGACAACTGGGGGGAGATAGCTGACACAAATTGGAAGCTTTAGGAGATACAGTAACTTATAGCACAAAGTAGGATAGGTATAGCTCCATCATCCCCTTCCCCCTTCCCCGCAAGTCGTCTTTTAGGCAAATTATTAGCCACATCGTCCATATTACATTTTCTTAGATGTTGTGAATAAAATAATATCAACAAGGGACCAAGTGATGGAAGTTTTTGTAAAACTATAGAATTTAATTATGCAAACAAGAACCAACCCGCATGGTTCTAATAAATAATAAAAAAACCATGTGACGTGGTTCTTTATGAAAATATAAATAACCACGTCATATGTACATATAATAATAAATATATATGTAATACACTCATAGTACGCGAGTAACCTAGGTTCGATCCCTGGTGCCAGCACCTCGTATAATTGTTATACAATGCTGATTTACCACGTGCTTAGCGGTGAAGGAAAACATCGTGAGGAAACCTGCGTATCTGAGGAATAGGAATATTTCGAGGGCATGTGAAGTCCGCCAACCCGCATTGGAGCTGCGTGGCGGACTATTCCCAGCTCCAAACCTCTCTCAGAAATGAGAGGAGGCCTGTGCTCAGCAGTGGTAGATTTATAGGCTGTTGTTTTACTTTTGTTACTTTACTATATACTGATTGTATTTAAACGTGTAATATTATATATTTATAGGTTTATCTAATATATTATATTATAGAATAGGGGGCAAACGAGCAGGTGGCTCACGATCACCGCCGCCTATGAACACCTGCAATACCAGAGGAATAGCAGATGCGTTGCCGCCGTAAGTCGTATCGGTCCGGAAAAACCGCTGACGGCGGTAAAAAACAACCTACTTAAAAACAATCGTAAGCCACCGCGTACAGTAATATGGAGGTGATTTATCATTTTAGTTACCAACGTTGTTACAACACTAAATCCACGTTCTGCAAAATATAACGATGGGAATGCTATCAGAAATCTTTGAACAATCGACAATAATCCTAGGTACAATGGAGAAATCGGCTTCCGCAGTAAATTTTTCGGTAGCCAGTTTTACTAGCCATTTAGGTTAGCCATTCTTAAATTTAATTTGAAAGGTGAGTGATGTACGAGTATTCATCATTGATGTTACTACCGTATCCTTTCCAGCTTGAAGACATCTTCCAATGGAGCGGTCAAGAGTTTCGGGGATATTACATCTCCCTGTCTTACACCTTTCTGCAATTGGATCAGTTTCGAACTCCGGTTCTGTACTAAACCGAGTATTCAGCATACCATCGTGGTATTGGTATACAAGAACTGCTGCACATCGATACACCGACAGTCAATTCGGCACCGCTGAAGCGACTGTAGCACCGACCAAACTTCGAAAGAATCTAAGGCTTTCTCATAATCCACATACGCCAGAGATAGCGGGAGATTGTATAATATCCTAGCGTAACTTGCTCACCTCTCCAGCCCCAAGATCTTTTCGTTGGTCTACAGCGTGCGTGCGTTGAATGTTGCCAGGTCCAGTCATCGGTGCTGGTAGCAAGATCTCCTCCTCCGGAGATTTTTTGCACTCCCTGCTTTGCCGTTACCATGACCGCTACCGTATCCAGGACTAGCGGTGCCGCCGGAGACTAGGGGCGGTTGCTTTTAGTGCCTCTCATTTGGGGGTGGGGGGGGGGGGGACTTGCTATAGTCGCCACGCTTTTTTGATATTCCAGGAAGATGCTGCTGCCCATCCCCAGGTTTTCATTTCCCTCTGTCAACTTTTACGACACCCACGGGACGAAAAGGGGTGGTAGATACTCATATGCCGCTACCACACGATTGAATTATCAATAACATAATAATTAACAAGGCCTGTTTTAAGATTTTTGTCAATTTGATACTGTGTTTAACGGGGATATCGTGACATCTGTCACCTCAGTCCCCCCGTGACCATGGGTGCTGTAAAGTACTCGAAACGTCGATAACCCGACGAGTTTAAAAATTAACCGTGATAAAATCCGTAAAAGTAGTTTTATTTAGAGGGTTGAGTATTGTTGTTTAATGCTAAATATCATACGAGCGTATTTTTAATCTGATTTATTTTAAAACAATTATTTTACATAATTTAGCTAGTTTTTAGTTTATTTAAAAAAAATCCATAAAGTAGAAATATCTATATTAATAAACAAAAATGATACTGATATATTCGATACTGCTATTATCGTTATGTGTCAACAACGGCACATCACTAGCTTAGCGACGGTTTATAATACTCGTATGACCAAAGATCAGATCAATCAAAGCCGGCTTATTACTACCATAACTATAGAGCCGGCCCTCCCGTCATACTTATCCACTTGAAAAAAGTTTTGATCACAATTGGATAGATACGGCTTCTATTGGAGTTGTTTTGTCTAGACGACAGACTAGGGAAGTTGTGGAAACTTTACAACTATTTTGAAATGCGCATGAAAGGCGACATAGAAGGCGAACGATGATTAAAATTTATTTGAATTTAAATCACCATCACGCCCCTAGTCATTTTACCATTTACATTGGAGTACTTTCTTAATTTGAATAAAAATATTGCTTACATAAATAAACTGTTTATCTATTTAATCCCAGCCGTTATTATATACTACTAGCTCTTGCCCAAGTCTTCATTTGCGTGGATTTTATTTTCTAAATATCCGGGAACTATTTAATTTTCTGGGATAAAAAGTATCCTATGTCCGTCTCAAGTTTAAGTTCCAAGCTATCTCTCAGCCAAATTTCGTCAAAATCGGTTCAACGAATGATCCGTGAAAAGGTAACAAACATACAGAGGAACAGAGAGAGAGTTACTTTCGAATTTATAATATTAGTATGGTTATCCATGAACAACTGTAGTTTAACTGTATCAAATTATAATTACCAATTTATTTAATCTTACCTTTATGTACTTGTTGATACGTCACAAATAGTCATTACTTATCTCACTACATGTCAGCCGGGTACAATTATGACTATTACCTTGCCTCCCCCAACGAGTTTGGCGACGCAGGGTGGTCGCGCATGAACTTGCAGGATTATAGATTATGAATTAGTTGAAAAAAAATTACATTCTATTGATATCTTAGTAACTTTTTCTTCTTCTTTTTATTCTGGCTTCTACCAATTCTGCCAATGTCAAGTCAGTCACGGGAGTGACAATAGAGAATTCAAAATTCCGATCAACATTAAAATGATAGTTAACTTTTACTTATGATTTGCTGGACTGATGGATACAAAACGAAAAGTATAATTCTGGTCTTAAATTTAATTTTTAAATCACTGTCCATTTTCACAAGCACTAGCTGCATAAAAAACTACCAACATTATAAACATTAAAACTCAAAATATACACACAAATTACAAAATTCAATTAAAACACTGCCGTCACTTTTCGAGTTGACACCAAAAGTCTTAATAACTGGTTGGTCATTTTATTAATCATGCAAAATACCTTCCATTTTCCATTAAAAAAATTGTACTGGTCTGCTTATTCTAAACTCGAATTCTAAATTCGAAACTTCAAAAAAGTAAAAGCCTTTTATATTTTTAAAATAATGAAACACCATATATGTGTCCCAAATGTTTATTTATTTAAACATCTATGACAATTTCTCTTTGTGCTTTGGATGATGGGGCAAGTATGTCATTCATTTCTAATTTATCCCTGGTAGTGTTGGTTTGTGCCCCAGACAGAAGAAGACCTATAGCTCCTTCCAATTCACTGGCTCTTTTACACACATCAATCTCTTGTTTAATTTCTTCTTGCAGTGAATTATATAACCATAGATTTTGTTCCGAAAACAACTTAATTCGATCCTCAAAAACATCAACAAATACGTTGACAGCATCAATAACCGTTCTTGTGAATCTAGTTTCACCTAGATTTTTTTTGAAGAACCTTAATAATGCACCGATATCTTTCTCTGATAATCCATCCATTGCAACCTGTAAAACTTTTCTACGGAGCATTTCTTGTATTAGTGCTATAGTTTTTTCTGGATGTTTTACTGCAACATACGATTTTAACACAGCTGTTAATGCTTTATCAAATTCCATTTTTCGGAGATATTTGTCATATTCTGGACCTTTCTCTGTTTTTTGTTTGGCCACAACAACATCTACAGTGGCAGTTTGAATATGATCTGGAGCAAATTTATATAATCCTTTCTTTTCTTCTGAATGTCTCACTGGTTGCTCTCTTTTTCTAATTGATATCACACCATCAATCATCCCTACAGCTAGAACATCATCATTCTCTGATATTGCCATACTGAGTATTGCATTAGGAAAATCTATGTTATGAACTACTTTAAATGTTGATATGTCATATATTTTAACATGCCTATCAAGGGAGGCGGACATAAGTCTACTATTATTACTAGATAATCTTAATGTTGTTACTGTTTTATGGTGCTGTGAAATATTGGCTAATAGTTTTCCACCATTAAATATGTCCCAAACCTTGATTTCAGTTCCTCCTGCACTTATAAACAAACCACCTGATGGTATAAAAATTGTGGATTCAACAGGACTTCCATGGTTAACGGATAAAACAGGCTCGTTAGTCCTACAATCATATAGTTTTACTGCATGATCATAACCTCCAGACAGAATAAGATCTGGCGATACTGGACTTGGTGCACCAGCCCTTATATAGTCTGTATGTTCAGAAAAGCTTGTAATTTTCTCTTCAGTAGCTATATCCCATAAACATACAGATTTGTCATCAGAAAAACTTAAAACTTTCGTTTGATCTTTTGCAAAAAAAGTTCTATGGACCTGTAAAAATAAATGTAATTAGAATTTCACTGTCTTACTGCTGCACTCAGAGACGTTCAACTATTATTATTTAAAGCAGGGATTCCCAAACTATGTACCATTGAATCTGGATAGTTCCGTGACAATTTGGGAAGTAAATACACTGATACAATTTAAAGATCTATATATATCGAATTGCGGGTAATAGCTAAGTGTCGCGCAAAAAACGGATGACAGTCAAGTGTTACATAAAAAATTCCAGTTGCGCCGAAGTGTTCTATTGCAGGAAAAGTTTGGAAAACCCTGATTTACACAATTTCATAGTATTATTTTTGCTATATTAAATCAATATTAAAAAGTTGCTTAAGTGGCCATTATTATTATGCTTCTATTTAAGGCTGGGCTTCTATGAGAGTGTGGGTACTTCCTATTCTCGTTGACCCATTAATGTTGTGGTTTGCGTATAATATTAGTAGTAATTACCACAGGTTTACCTTAGAACAAGCTGTTAACATTGTGAGGTGCGTGAACGCGTGTATTTGCAAAGATTATGCATACTTGGTAAAGTATGCATAATCTTTGCATACTTTACCAAGTATGCATAATTCGTAAATTTCATTTCGTCACTAATGACGAATAACGAAATGATCAGTCTTTCTTATTTGTCAGTCTGAGAACTACATCTAGTAGTTTAGTTACCTAAAGAGCTATTTTACTTACAGGTCCAGTGTGACCAGTAAATACTCGTAGTACATTTTTTGACTGGACGTCAAAAAGTTTCACTGCTGCCTCTTCACTTCCTGCTACAACAAGTCTCCCATCCTTTCTGAAGCAACCACCATAAGCTGCTTCCACAAATTTTGAAATATTCTTGGCAACAATTTTTGTTATTGGGTCATAAACCTAAAATGAAAGAAATCATTTCGTTACATTAATTATATAATTTGGTCTCATCCTAGCCTGAGATCAGCACAGTTCCAAAAAGTACCAAAAACCACCAAGAAGTTTATTAAAAACTGTGAGCAAGGTTGGTTTAATAAATGTCGCTATGTAGATATTTCTTCTCAGTTTGCTATATAAACTGATATTATTTAGTAAAACAAAATTTATGGATTTTATCGCGTATATTGTAACTATTTATCACCCGACGTTTTGGGGGTTCTACGGCATCCATGATCAAAGCATGATTGATATGTTTGACATCATACTTTCGTTGTTAACCCCGGGTAACCTTCAGCATTTTATTATTATTTTCGTGATCTATGCAGATACAGCTCACGGTGTCTTGAAGTCTTGCAGTGGTATGCTTAGTTTTTGATTGAATTTTATTAATAAAAGGATCCCAAGCCAGTGGCAGTTCTTCTATATTGAAATTAGGGGTATATTTTCAATAGCCTGGCAGATAAGCCTTGGGAGTAATTAGTATTCTTTTGCAAATATTTGTGGTCTATCAAATCTGATATAATGATTGGGATGATCCAGTACATGGTGACTGCCTGCAGGCATAAGCTGAATGTACCGCATATTGACTATGACATCAGCACATCAAACATCTCAGTCCTCTGGTGACCATGGGTGGTGTAAAGCACTCCAAATGTTAGGTTTCTACCACTTTACTGATGGTAGGATTCCTATGCAGGAATTGATTTAGGTAGGTATTTTATTATTTATATTCTTTACTGCAACCCTTACATGTAAAATAATTACAAAAAGTAAATTGTAAAAAAAAATATACACTAAGAGTGAGAAATGGGTGGTCTTATTGCTGGCAGCAATATCTTCCAGACAACCACTGGATGGACATGATAGCAAGACCAAGGAAAAAATAGTCGAGAGTGTCAGTCAGACAGTCATTTTTTATGGGCTGACAATGCACTTTCCATAAGGTGAATGTGATTGTTTCAACACTATATTCAATAATGATTTCTTATATTTACGCGAACACTACACATTTAAATGAAACTAATTTTACGGATTTTATCGCGTTTAATTTTATACTATTTATAACCCGACGTTTCGAGTGCTTTACAGCACCCATGGTCACGGGGGGACTGAGGTGACAGATGTCCTGATGTCATAGTTAACCCGGAGTACCTTCAGCTTTTAATTTTTTTTTTTTTTTTTGTGGTCCGATCATTAGATCCGAAAATTAGTTTCATTTAAATGTGTAGTGTTCGCGTAAATATAAGAAATCATTATGTGAACCAGTACGGACTGGAAATCGCAAACAAAATTCGCCGGTTAGAAGATCTCAAGACCAAGCGCGCAAGATTTATAACATCTTTAAATTTCTTGAAGAGATGCAGAGACGATAATCTCATTCCTACGTGTGTCAAAATATCAGCTAAAAAGGACATTCGAGGAAGCGCTAAGATCTTAAATCAGGCAAGTAAAAAGTTGTTACGAACGGTGATTCAGCAAAACCGTACCGATCTACATACAATAAATACAGCCATAGACAATTCATCCAGTGAACTAAAAACAATTTTAACGACATTTGATTTTAATAATTGCATCGAAACCTTAAATAAGCGTGAAACAGCTAAATATAATGAATGCAAAAATAAACACATAGAAAAATATCAAAAGTTAACGGCCAAATTAAATGTCAAACTTCAATCTCAACGAATGAACGGAACGCGACCGTTGAATAAAGACAAAGATCATAGATTACGCGCGGTCTATAATCTGTCAAAACAAACACTGGATGAATCAACATTAAAAGTATTATCGAAAGGTATGAATTTCGCAATAACACCGCGAAGAATCCCGTACGAAGAAATTATTTGTAGTGTTGAGGATTGTCTGTATAAAAATAATATTGGTAAAGAAGATTTGGAGGCCATACGTCAAGACATCTCGTCTATGTTACGTCGAAGTTCTGTGCCAAAACTGAATCTTCCCAAAGACGAATTAAAAGCTTTAAATAACTTACGAAACAGACCCGAACTCACGATTCTCCGCGCAGATAAAGGAAACGCTACGGTGGTAATGGATACGTCGGATTATAATTTTAAAATTCAAGAACTTTTGTCGGACGTTAACACCTATAAAAAGGTCAAAACAGACCCAACTACAAACACGCTCAAAACAACTAGCGATCTAATAAAGAAACACGCCGAGAAATTAAATCTAGACGTAATTCGATAATACCTTCCTGTGCCAAACCACCAAAGTTGTATGGGTTACCCAAAATACTCAAACTCAATGCTCCGCTACGTCCAATAGTGAGTCAGATCGATTCACCAACTTACAGATTAATGAAGAAAAGTAAGTTACTTTGCTAAGATCCGCATGCAAAATATAAAAATGGTGTATATTACCTAGTTTTTTGAAGTGCACCACCCGCCCTCCCTCAGTAGCGTGCACAAGCAAACTAACACCGCCACCAGGAACCGCCACCAGGTACCCTCCACCAACCACTACAATACCACCACTAGATAAATAATAATAGACGTAATAGACTCTACGACCGGCGGCTGCCTGTCGTAGAGTCTATTACGCTTGATAATGCCTCGTTTTGGGGCGAAACACGTGTCGTGTTCTCGGCTTCGGTGGTGTATATTATCTAGTGGTGGTATTGTAGTGGTTGGTGGAGGGTACCTGGTGGCGGTTCCTGGTGGCGGTGTTAGTTTGCTTGTGCACGCTACTGAGGGAGGGCGGGTGGTGCACTTCAAAAAACTAGGTAATATACACCATTTTTATATTTTGCATGCGGATCTTAGCAAAGTAACCTACTTTTCTTCATTATAATGGATTTCCGCAAAGTAACGCCTGATTCTATTAACTAAACTTACAGATTGGCTCAACATGTGGCTAAAATACTCTCCCCACTAAGAGGACATACAAGAGCACATACAAAGGATTCCTACCATTTTGTCAGTGAGATAAAACACTTACATCTTACTGACAATGAAACTATGGTCAGTTTTGATGTTCAGTCGTTATTTACATGTCTACCTGTTGAAGACTGCATCTCAATTGTAACTAGGAAGCTAACAGAGAACAACATGCCATTAGAACATGCAGAATTACTGAGACATTGCCTAACATCTGGCTATCTATTGTGGAAGGAACAATACTACCGGCAAGTAGATGGTGTGGCGATGGGCTCCCCGGTATCTCCCATTGTTGCTGACATTTTCATGGAAGACTTTGAGGAGAAAGCCCTCCGTACTTCTCCAGTAAAACCAAGGTTCTACAAGCGGTATGTAGATGATACTTTCACAATTCTACCTTCTAATAAAGTCACTGCATTTTTAGACCACCTTAACTCCATTAATTCTAAAATACAATTTACAATGGAGTTAGAGACAAATAACTCTTTAGCTTTTCTAGATGTTTTAGTAATTAGAAATCCTAATAACACCTTGAGTCACACTGTGTATAGGAAAAAGACCCATACCAACAGGTATTTAAACGGTGAATCTCACCACCATCCTTCACAGTTAGCTACCGTGGGCAAATCTTTGTTTCAGAGAGCACAAGGGATCTGTGACAGTAAACACCTGGCCGCCGAGCTTCAGCATGTCAAGCAAGTTTTGCAAGACAACAAGCTTCGGGTTCCGCGCCTTCGTCACAGTGACCGAGTGAAGCCGGCCACAGTCGAGCGTGTACCTGCAGTCCTACCATATGTCAGAGGAGTCACGGACAAGATTGGCTATATCTTAAAGCGGGCTTCCATAAAAACATTTTTCAAGCCGCCGAAGAAGATAAGTCAATTTTTACCATCTGTCAAGTGTAACATCCCTCTACAAGATGCAGGAGTATACAAGCTGGATTGTGAATGTGGTCTCTCTTACATAGGGCAAACAAAAAGATCAGTAAAAACCCGCGTAAAAGAACATATAGCTGATGTGAAGCATCGCCGCCCCAGGAAGTCTGCAGTCTGTGACCATGTTCTGGATCATCCCAACCATTACATCAGATTTGATAAACCACAAATCCTCGCAAAAGAACACCGATTCCTACCAAGGATGATTCGCGAGGCTATTGAAATTAAAAAACATCCTAATTTTAATAGAGAAGATGGTTGGGTATTACCACCAGCTTGGGATCCTATAATTAATAAAATTAAGTCAAAAACCAAGCATACCACTGCAAGACTTCAAGACACAGTTAGCTCTTTCTGCGTAGATCGGACCACAAAAAAAAAATAATTAAAAGCTGAAGGTACTCCAGGTTAACTATGACATCAGGACATCTGTCACCTCAGTCCCCCGTGACCATGGGTGCTGTAAAGCACTCGAAACGTCGGGTTATAAATAGTATAAAATTAAACGCGATAAAATCCGTAAAATTAGTTTCATTTAAACTATATTCAATAAAAAAAAAGTTGTCATAGTTACCATAGATGTTACAAAATCCATAAAATTAGTTTATTAAATTTATTTAATTATTTATTTACACTTTATTGTTTCCCCTTAAAGGATACAATGGGCGGACTTAATGCCAGTTGGCATTCTCTGCCAGTCAACCCAAGGCATAGCGAAACAATGTGGCAGGTGTAAAACTTAAAAAAACTAAAAATTACATTTTAAATACTACTGATAAATATGATAAATATTAAATACAATATAAAAATACTCAAAATACATATAAATAAATACATATCAATATATTTTTATGATAAATAAACAATAATACATAAATATGTACATACATATAAACTAACATACATACACACATACATATACATAAATATACGTGGTGGTTCGACATAAATTTGAAAAAAAAACAGTCCACAAACAATTTTAAATTAAATCTTTAAAATAATGCTCCCGTACTAACCTCTTAAAACTGATCTTATTTTGGGCTTTTTTAATGTCATCGGGCAAGGAGTTCCAGAGCAGTGCAGCCTGAACGATAAATGAGTTACCAACGAATTTGGAGAAGTGTTGAGGAATTGCAATCGTATAATTTGAAGCGGAACGAAGAACTCTTTCATGAGTTAAAGAAACGTATTGAAATTTGTCCTGAAGATAAGTAGGAGAAGTGGAATCATTTAAGATGGAGTAGAGAATATAGAGAATTCTAGAGTTGCGCCTCTGTTTGATAGTGAGCCATTTAAGGCGAGACCGATATTCAGAAATATGGTCATACTTGCGGAGACCGAAGACAAACCGGATACAGTTATTAAGAAGGTGCTCTAGTTTATTAAGCAGCACTTGGTTCAAATCTGGATAACATACATCAGCATAATCAATCATGGGTATAACAAGTGATTGCACAAGCATAAGCTTGGTCTGAAAATTGAGAAAGTTTCTCAGACGGTAGAGGGATTGTAAGGTGGCAGTGACTCTCCGGCTTATATGGGTGACGTGTGTCCCCCAGGTTAACAAGTTGTCCATGTACAACCCGAGAATCCGTACCGAGGTTGAGAACGGGATCAATACTCTGTTATAATGTACTGAGGGTAAGCCAGTTATATCAATTTTGCCTAACAATCTCGAGCTACCTACAAGAATTACTTGGCATTTATTCGCGTTAACAGATACTCCAAAACGCGACGACCAGTCAGATACGGCTATCAAACAGGTATTCAGTCTGGCACATACATTTGTGCACATAAATGTGTAGTGTATACATAAATATATGATTTAAATGAAACTAATTTTACGGATTTTATCGCGTTTTATTTTATTATTTATAACCCGACGTTTGGAGTGCTTTACAGCACCCATGGTCACGGGCGGACTGAGGTGACAGATGTCCCGATGTCATAGTTAACCCGGAGTACCTTCAGCTTTTAATTATTATTCCTTGTCCGATCTACGCAGAAAGAGCTTACTGTGTCTTGAAGTCTTGCAGTGGTATGCTTGGTTTTTGATTTAATTTTATTAATTATAGGATCCCAAGCTGGTGGTAATACCCAACCATCTTCTCTATTAAAATTAGGATGTTTTTTAATTTCAATAGCCTCGCGAATCATCCTTGGTAGGAATCGGTGTTCTTTTGCGAGGATTTGTGGTTTATCAAATCTGATGTAATGGTTGGGATGATCCAGAACATGGTCACAGACTGCAGACTTCCTAGAGCGACGATGCTTCACGTCAGCTTCACGTCAGCTATATGTTCTTTTACGCGGGTTTTAACTGATCTCTCTGACATCGGGACATCTGTCACCTCAGTCCGCCTGTGACCATGGGTGCTGTAAAGCACTCGAAACGTCGGGTTATAAATAATAAAATAAAACGCGATAAAATCCGTAAAATTAGTTTCATTTAAATGTGTAGTGTTCGCGAAAATATAAGAAATCATTATATAAATATATGAATTCATTAAACCATTATCAGCTTAGTACATACATTCATAGGTAATATTATTAAATATTTGCAGTGCAATTGTCAAGTCTCGAAATATTTTATATAACCAAAAATATATAATAATGATAGAGTTGCAAAATATTGGTTATTAATTGCTGTTGCTTGTTTTTGTTATGCTTGCTACTGAGTTTGTAGACACAACAAATATTGGAAATCATCAGCAAGCTCATCAATTCAGATTCATTGTGCTTTAAGTTTCAGTGTATCTTCTGATTTAAAACTGTCGGAGCCGAAGTCCAAGTAAAATCAATGGGAAGTTCATCCCTAATTCCGATCCTCAGAGACCCAATGGCACAAGTATTTAAATTTAACACAAAGTGAGACACTAGGTAATGAATAGCATAATATTTGCTTTCATGCAGCTCATAAAAAAAATATTTGTTTGCTAAAATATTAAATTTCTTCCATTTAATGTTTTTAAGTAAAGATTGCAACAGAATTCTTTTTAAGGTTAATATTGTCTTGTTAATATTGTAACGGCAATAGCAGTGTAGGGCGCCCACCTACTATATGGAGTGAAGAACTGTGCGATTTTGCGGGAAGTCGATGGATACAGGTGGCTCAGAACCGTGCTTTGTGGCAATATATGGGGGAGGCCTATGTTCAACAGTGGACTAAGATAGGCTGAAATGATGATGATGATCATGATCGTCTTGATTGTTCTCAAGCGTATTACTTTTATTTTACCTGTATTCTGACAGAGCAAGTAGCAGCAAAGTAATATGGTTCAACAGGGCTGAAGTCCAAGTAGTCAATAGCCCCAAATTCCTTTACCAGTACAGGTTGCTGAAACATTTACATAATTATAACGTTATATTTAAATTACCAATTTATAAGGTACATAAAATAATATTACCCCTAATTTTTTCCAGTATAAGTTATCTTCAGTTAACACGGATGCTGGCTTTTGGTAGACAGATTTGTTTGTTTTTTTAAATGGATACGATATATGAGCCATTTTTCATTTCTTTGGATTGTTTGCTTTCTTAAATCATACCGTAATTTGCAATTTGAATAAAGCTCTTTAATTATAAGAAAAATTGACATATAGTAAAAACAATGTTGTGCTCATGTGCTGTGGACTGACATTGACATTTGTTTTGGACAGTTAAAACCACGTGCTGCAATACATAGATTATATTTATATGCTTATTTATCGATAGGTCAGTCCGACGAAACCAATGCCAAAAAATATTTTTTGGCTAAATAATATAATGATAACGTAGTAACAGTCGCTGTCTCACATTATTACAAATTAATATAATTTTCACTCTTTTCACAAATTATGTAGATTACTGATAAGTTCACGTTACAGCATAAAGTTAAGGATCGTCTTTCTGGAATGGTCCTTTCATTATTAACATAGAAAAAATATCCGCCTTGACGAGACCCCTCACGCAGAATTATTTCATGTGGAGTTTGGAAATTACGACATGATAATAAAATACTCTTCGATTTAAGAAAACAGTTCAGTTTTTTTAGTGTGTTTTCAGAATTGAACCTTTCTGACATAAGATTTAATCAAAAGCAAGTGCGCTAGAGATATCTTTTTTTACGGACCTAAGCTATCCAAGTTTTCAGAAGAATTTCATTATTTGTATATTTCGAGTTTTGGATTTTAAAATTTAAGGTCTATATTTTTCATTAGAAAAATTGAATCCAGAATCATCATCATTGATATTCCTGCAAACTAACAGCGTTTACATAATCTTGTAAATTATTGAGATAATGGCAGAAATTTGACGGCTATTGCCATATCTACAAAAAAAAAACTTTAATGTCATTGTCAAAAAAAATTGCAATGTTTTATGATTAACTAATTGCTATTATTTAGCTTAAATCAGAATTATTACTTCTTAAAAATAAAATTAACGTCTGCACTAGCATTTACGAGTCAACGTAATGTTTAAATTGCTTAATCGTCATGCGCGTCGAAGTGGTATCATTAATTTGCTCAATGACAAATTGGAGGTTAGAAAAGCAAGAGTTTTTTATTGTTATTCATCAGCTGGGTCCGTAAGATTTGCTTCAACTGGTGGTATTGAAGTAGGAAAAACAGTTACATTAGTTGACAGTATACCTGAACCTCCACCTGTGCCTGATTCCACACATATTGGCGAAATAACAGAGGCAGTTCAATCGTTAGCCGCAAATGGTGAGCCGACTTTTGCAAGTTTAGGTTTAGGTGGCTGGGGTCCAGTCGGAATAGTTCAGCATTGCTTGGAATATCTTCATGTTTCTTTAGATATACCATGGTGGGGTGCAATATTGATTGGTACCTGTGTTGTTAGAATTGCTATGTTTCCTCTTGTAATATTGTCACAGCGAAACACTGCGGTAATGAACAATAATTTGCCTGAAATTCAACTTTTACAACTCAAAATGACCCAAGCTCGTCAAACTGGTAATCAATTGGAATCTGCTAGATATGCACAGGAAATGATGACGTTTATGAAAGAAAAAGGAATGAATCCATTGAAAAACATGATTGTACCTTTAGCTCAAGCTCCCCTGTTTATCTCATTCTTTGTTGGCTTAAGGGGTATGGCAAATTGTCCTGTTGAAAGTTTGATGCATGGAGGATTATGGTGGTTCACTGATTTAACTGTACCAGATCAGTACTTTTTGCTTCCACTGATAACAAGTGCAACATTGTGGGCTACAATTGAACTGGGGGTAGATGGTGGACGCCTCGCAGCACAAAATATGCAGCTTATGAGATATTTCCTAAGAGCAATACCAGTTATCATGATACCATTCACAATAAACTTTCCTGGAGTTATTTTAATGTACTGGTGCTCGAGTAATTTTATTTCTTTATTGCAAGTTGGATTTTTGAAGCTACCAGCTGTAAGGGATTATTTTAAAATTCCAAGACTTATAACACACACTCCGGACAACTTACCAATGAAGAAAAAAGGTTTCATTGAAGGGGCTAAAGATTCCTGGACAAATATGAAAATAACGAGGGATTTAGCGGACAGACAAAGAGTAGATGAGATGATCTTCACAAAGGCAGGAAAAGGACCGTTGCAGAAAACTTTTAAGTATGATCCAACTAAGTTATCCAATATACAAGCTAAATCGAAATAGGTAGAACCTAGTCTGTAATTGTGTTTTGTAGTATATATCAATAGATTATATAAAAGCTTTAAAATGAGTGTTTTTTATTTTTCTCTTAAGAAGATATCTGTAAATTAGAATTCATTTAAAGTAATTACTACGTATTGTGATACTGCCAAAAGGGAGGTACTAGTTTACCTCTGTAATGTTTATTATTATTCTTATGTAATTTTGAAAATAATATTGGATATAGAGGGATACAATGGGATATCCATACCCACACATCTTACCCCCTGTAAAAATATATTTGTAAGATTCAATTGTGTTAGTCGAAATATATATTTTATTATGTTTAAGAATAGCAATGAATAATAAAACAACTAGCCATAGATTTGAAGGATAGTATGAAAATAGTATTTTCTTCATTTAAAATATTGATCTGTCCCAAGTCATTACTTTTTTAACAGTTGTAACTAATGTAAATATTAAATCAATGTGATGAACATGGGAAATGTATTTTATATTGAAAAGAAAAACTTTAATATAAAACAATAAAACAATACAACTTTATTAGTTTGAAGTCCATAATATTATAATCCTCTGCAGTTCAAATATTGCGGTAGGTACTAGTTTTTTGCTAAATCTTGTCTTTATCACTAAAAAAATTTCCTTCTTCATTACATTATCATCGACGTTAAGTTCAGTTAGCTTACGTCAAGGGTCCCGGAAACGGTCAAACTGTTTGATATAAACCTGTTTGATCGTCGGACGTCGGTTTGAAAACTCTTCAAACGAAATTTTGCTTAGTGTCGACACTAAGCTCGCCGCAAGGTTCAGTTGTGTGACGTGCTCGCAAAACATGTCCTCAAATAAAGACAAGGCGTTCCTTGCATTTATTATAGCCATGTTGTATTTGATTAAAAATAAAAGAATAAAAAGAATTTGGTGTAAGGAATTGTACAAAAGTACGACCTCGCTTTACGTTTATTGTAGTCTGCCATTTTCTATGCGGTCCACTACACTGAATATGAACCTACATATTACGCGAAGTTTACATAGTTTGAAAGTCAGCACAAGACTGAGCCGCGTTTGATAAACAGGGTGTGGACATTGTCAAACGTCGCATTAAACAGAACAAAGATGAATTTTCATCAAACATGTTTCAAACCCTTGCTTGTTTTGACAAACCTGCCAAACCAATGTCGTAGAAGATCAAAATCGTTTATCAGAAAACTGTATGCTGAAACACATTCTGTGATCATCCTCCACAAAAGTTGAAAAACAAGTTATTATTGTTTTGTTAGGGCGTTCTACTGTATTTATCTGAGGTATATAACTAGTCGGGTCATAGGTTCTGTCACACTCCTGTTTTATCAAAATTTGGAATAATGGCTAGAAATGTTTGAACTAATTTTGAAAAAGGAACTTTTGAACCATCTTAAAATAAAAAAGAAATTGATTTTGTTCCATTTAAAAAATGGAATGGACATAAAAGGAACACAGATTCGCGATTATTGCGCTACAACTCTACGGTTACGCGCCAACTGAGATTTTTAAACTTCTGCAAGATTTGGAAATAACGCTGAGTTTCGTATACCGTACTATCAAACGATTTAGTGAAGATTCGACCTTCGAAGACCGTAAAAGGAAAGGCCGACCTCCTACGGTTAGGACACCAGAATCCAGCGTGGACATTATCCTTCATCATTCATGATTTGGCTTGGAGTTTCGTATTTAGGCCTAACTGTGGTGTTTTTCTGTAACTGCTGTGTATCAAAGTACTGTTCTTATAGACACTGCGTAGTCCAACAAGATTCTGTGCCAGCTCATGGGGCAGCAAGCACGCAAAACTGGCTTATCACGCATGGAATTAGCTTCATCTGGAAGACGAGTGGTCCTTTTCCAGCCCAGACTTAAACCCGTCGTATTACAAATATTTGGCAACATTTGGAGGAGAAAGCCTGTTCTAAGACTCTACAGAATTTGTGGTCTCTCAAAGCATCACTAATTAAAGCAGTGGCTGATATCAGACATGATCAATGTGCGTGCGGTCGACGACTGGCCTGGCTGACTGGAGAGACAATGTCGGAAGACGGTAAAAACCGACTTATCTTTTTCAGCGGCAGACTTGAAGACACTGTAAGCTATTTTGCCTAGATGGTGCCTAAGGTCCAAGCAGACTATGACTGTATCTGGTGAGACCGGCATCATGCAGCGGTGAGATTCCTCTGATGTTTGGCAGCTGTAGTTCGACTACTCTGTTTTCCGTAATAATACGGCCCTAAGAGTAAAAGTTTGAATATACTGAATCGGATAATTACTTATACTCGCATTAAAGCATGAGATATTTTTTATGTATTGTACATGATCTAATAATTTAATTACATTACCCTCCGTTCATTAATTTAGTTTCTTTTGTTTTATCAACAGCGATTTTGTTAGACTTATAATTAACGCGCAAAGTTAATTAATTTAAACTGCGAGATAAAAACACAAACGCTTTCTATTATCTTTGTAGATTCATTTCTTGTTTAAGATGAGAATTTGTTAAAAGCCATGATTAAAGCGTCCTCGTTTAGGTCATCTACCACGAAAGAATAATTGTAAATGTTGCTAAATTTGGCAGGCGTGGCACCTAAAGTATAATTATTATGATTTCCATTAAAGGATGCCGTAGCCACAATACTTTGGTTCATTTCCTGAGTTGGATTTCCTTATTATAATTATTTCTGACAAATATAACGAAATAAATATACAATGGTGTTAAAAATATTCACCTGTCTCCTAATTGCTGACTAAGTATGGTGGTTGTTGGTCCAAACTAGTAGTCACTTGCATATCTATACTAATATTGCAAAGCTGAAGAGTTTGTGTGGTTAAACGCGCTAATCTCAGGAACTACTAGTTTGAATTGATAAATTCTTTTAGTGTTGTAGCTTTACGTTTAAGTTCAATGTGCTTCTTACCATTCGGTGATCACTGTCGGTTTTCACCCTCGCGATCACAGAGACATTATTGAACAGCTGTCGTTTGGTCATCGTGATGAAGTCGATCTCATTTTTTGTGGAAACACCCGGGCTCATCCAGGTCATCTTTGTGTGGGGCTTTTAAATTAAATTAAAGCCGCTTTTGGAAGAAAGAGTTCATCATAAAGAGTCCCTACTTTTCCATAAAGTAAGTCCAGTCTATGCAGGAATCCGTCTAGGTAGGTACCACCCCAGGGTCAGTTATTCTGCCGTGAAGCAGTAGTGTGCAAACATTACTGTGTTTCGTTCTGGAGGGCACTGTGAGCTAGTGTAATCACTGGGCATATGAGACTTAAGAACTGATGTCTCGGGGTGATGGGCGCAGTGTAGTGTCACACAGAAATGTTCTGGGTGACACAAAATTTGCTATGGGTCAAGTCATAGATCATGTCATGTCAGATCCTCATTATTGTGTCTATCCATTAGTGCCTTAAAATGCCGTCTAAAGTTTTCATTAAAGACAAGCCCCTGTTCTATTTTTCTGTTCAGTTTTTTAAAATAAATTAATATATTTCAACATATAGAACACTGATGGAAGTTTCTGTGGAAGAGCCTTGAAAAGAAAAGCACGTCCTGTTAATTTTGGTATAGGTATAATAATTAATAAATCATTTCCTTCCCTGTCAGTTACTATGCATGTTTCGTATTTTTATTTTCAGACCGATCCGTGACATTTCTCTTTTGAAAAATCAACCCTAAAATCAGGCAAAACGAATTTTTTTATTAGGTAATTACTTTAGAAGTTTTTCAAAAGCCTATTTCCAGATGTTCCAAAACCAATTTCCAGATTCGTAACTTCATAAGTGACGCACTTACCAAAAATGTTTTTATTTATAAACTGAAGAACACCAATTTCCATATTTATAACCTTAAAAATTTCGTATTTCTCATACAAAGTTTTGTCTATTATTTTACCCCACTAGGGAACGAATTTCTAAAAAGACTGATACAACTGACTTTTATTTATAAACAGGAACCTAAACACCCCATATCCATTTTTATAACTATAATACTAACGCACTTTCCAAAAATCCCCTGGCCCGTGAGCACAGTATTCGATGAAGCTGTAGAAGCCAAAAAGGCTAACAGCAATTACATCACCGAAATTATATACTTTCCTAAAGCTTCGTCACTAATGTTACCCCTTAGGATATGAATTTCCGAAAACGGTGATACAACTGACTTTTAATACTAATTTCCGTGTTTATAACTTCAAAACTGATGAACTATTTAACCCCCTTCGGGGATCAGTTTTCAAAAAAAAAAGTGGCGCTGCCCATAACAAATGCTGTGTCACCCAGAACATTTTTTGTGTGAAACCACACTTCGCTCATAACCCTGAGACATTCGTTCTTAAGTCTCATATGCTCAATTATTACATTAGTTATCAGTTCCCCTTAAATGGAAACACAGTAATGCTTGCACACTACTGCTTCACAGCAGAATAACTGGCACTGCGATAGTAACTACCTAGACGGATTCCTGCATAGGAATCATAGCACCACTATCATATTCGTAGTTATATCAGTTATTGCCTAATACAATTTTACAAGAACTTATTTTATAGAGCCCTCCAATGATTTCAATAAAGTGTAATAGAAATTATAAAACAAATCGAGCAATAATAGATAAAACAGAAAACTTATTAACTTGATTATTATTATTTATTTATTTATTGAAACCTTTATTACTTTCTTTACAATAAAAGAATTTAAAGGGTGGACTTAATGCCTGAAGGCATTTTCTCCCAGTCAACCCATGGAGTGGTGAGATTTTGATGAGGTGCAGCAATAAATACAGACGGAAGAAAGAAAAAATTATTGAGTAATTATTACTTATTATTATTATTAAGTAATTATATAAATTGTTAAAATTAATTAACGGAACAGGTATCTAAATAATAATTGATAATGTCGTGTAATATAAATTGCGCGATAAACGGACGATATGTATGCGAAGAATAAAATTATGTATATTGCGATCATCCAAATTTATAATCCATTTGAGATTCGAAAAATATATGCTCTTAAAAAGTAGGCTCTGGAGTACTATCCTACGTATTTTATCGTAAGTATAAAACGTTTGAGTAATAAATAAGTGTACCAAATACTTTATAACAGTTTTGATTATAGAAAATAAGGTACAGTTATTATAAATCGTACAAAGTTAACTATGCTTTATTTAAAATTATGAGTAAAAAAATTAGAATTAGGGTGCAGAACCTCTGAATTTTATAATGGCATGCTTCTTTACAATATTGGATGTCAAGCCCTCTTTACTCGCCATGATGTCACCTGGCCCTCTCGACCACGGCAATTTCCGAATACTATCAGAACCTATCAACTGCGCAGGATACCAGCACCGTCACTCACTCGTCGTAAACTATCTGCGCCCAAACGTGTATGCGATAAGATCGGAGGTAGGCTAGGATGCTGCGCTATAGACACGTTGACAAGCAGACCCAGAAACCAACAATTTGTATTTTTGCATAGATGTTGACTCTAGCTGGGATTCGAACATAGGAAACGCAGATTAGTAGTAGTCATACAGTCGTACTAAGCCTACTAAGCCATGCGGACGAAATAAACTCACTCGCCATACGTTTATTGGAGCGTCTGCTACCATAAACGTATGCTACTTTAGGCTCTAAGAGTATCGTCCGAATTTTTTTGCAGAAATTTTAGCTATCACGTGCCAATCGTGATAAAGTAATGAAATGTGTACCAATGTATTATCTTTCCAAATTGTCGTAAACCCTTATTCAGAGTCAACGGAACACTTGTTTTCTGTGGCACGTAGCTTGGGAATCCGTGTGCCAGAGTATGTTTTGAAGGAAAGAAAATAAATTTGATAAGATCCCTATGCAAAATTTGAAATGGTGTGTATCACCGTCAGCCCGCCCATAATAGCGTGCACAAGCAAACTAATACCGCCACCAGGAACCGCGTCGTATAGTCAATGTTACTTGATAAAGCCTCGTTTTGAGGTTAAACACATGTCGTGTTCTCGACTTCAGTGGTGTGTATTTCCTAGTGGTAGTGTTGTAGTGATGAAGGGTATCTGGTGAGGGTCCCGGTGGTTTTAGTTTGCTTGTGCACGCTTTTGTGGGAGGGTGGGCGGTAGAACTAGTATCTAGTTCTCTTCTAAAACTAGGTAATACACTCCATTTTAAATTTTGCATGCGGATCATAGCTAATCAACTTTTTCCTTCTTTGTAACGCATTTCCGCAAAGTAACGCCTGATTCATTAGCAGCATCACTTTCCTGCACAAAATTATCATTGATTAACCAACTTGGTTATCTCAATTGTCCTTTCGATACTCTGTTTTCTAGTCACGAATCAACGATGAATGGCAGTAGCGATTCAGTATTAAGGTTGTAAATAAATCTTTTAAGTATTTAATTATTTATTAATTCGATACAAACGAACAGTGACTGTGCACAGATCTTGGAACGTTAAAAGAATTTTAATCAAATGTTTTCTTCGACATAACTGATTTAAATTACTACAAACAATTTAAAAGCAATTGAAATCGCTCTCTTTCAATGTTAGCAATAAAAAGTTTTATGGCGATTCGAGAAAGAAAATTAAAAGTCAGGAATTGGGAAGCTATAAAGAAGAGCATTAACGTAAAAGAAAGTAATACGAATCACTCGCAGTATTGCAAACGTTAAAATTAATTTGCATACGTGCTAGAGCAACGTTTCAGCTAGATGCTGGCTGTAGTATTAATAGGCTTAACTGGAACATCGCTTCGTTGCACGCTCGGCCACTTCGATAGGAAGTGCCTCCCTCGCTAGCTGATCAGTCGTACAGAGGACTAACAATTATCACAGAACCCGCGCCGAAGCTTAGTCTCCGGCGCCTGCATCGCATCTACATTTATATGCAAGAATCCATCTAGGTATCACCCCAGGTTATTTTGCCGTGAAGTAGTAGTGTGCAAACATTACTGTGTTTCAGTCTGAAGGGCCCTGAGAGCTAGTGTAAACATTGGGCATATGAGACTTAAGAGCTGATGTCTCAGTGTTTTGTCATACAGAAATGTTCTGGGTGACACAGCATTTATGTTTTGCGTTTTGCCAGTTTCGTCACTGTATACAATAAAAAAGCTATTCACCGCACACATGCTGGTAATTCAGCTGGGCTTCCAACAGGGTTTACTATAGAAGTGTTAAGACCAGGGGTACTGACGTCAATGCTACTGGCTTACTCTGATTATCTAGACCACGGCGACAACTTTCAAATACTGTCTGAAGCTATCAATTGCGCAGGAGATAGTATAGTGCCACACGTGTACACGCAACACAGAGGCACTCACTACCTACTACTAATATATCCGCGCCAGAAACACGGACACAGAAACACGCGGCGCAGTAGTCAGGTACTCTAACCATTACCACCGCTAATATCACCATCGCCAATGGCAAACCCGTGGCCACGCACATCTTCACATGCGGCGAATGCCACCATGGGGAGCATGTCCTGGACAAATTCTTAGCTCCTCTAGCGAGGCGCTACATAGAACCCAGTTGACAGTGAAGGGCCAGTCTTGCAAAGAATAGCATAAAGTATGGGGATGAAATGAAATGTATTAATCTCGGCGACAGCGAACCAACACTTTGTTTGTTTATTTATGTCTGTGGGTGGGGGTCCCAATGAACACTGGTGTTGCGAATGGTTCTTCGTATCGCTCGTTTCAGCCTATCAATCACCCACTGTAAAACATAGGCCTCCCCCATAGATTGCCACAAATATTTGTAGCTCTCATTTTGGGGGGAATTTGCCGTAGTTGCCGCGCTTGGCAGGCGGGTTGGCAACAGCAGTTTAAACTTATTTATTTCTTTGTCGATTAAATTATTCGCTTGTGTTCTTACTGACTGTTGCACATAAATGTGTCGGTATGATCGGGATAGTGCTGCACAACGGGTACATTTTCCACTGATGTTCATAGGCGGTAGTGGTCACCTACCATCAGGTGAGCCACATGCTCGTTTGCACCCGCTATATAAAGAAACTGCGCGAATTCGTACTGCGTTATTGTACGTGCTCGTTACACGTGAGCCTCACATGTACCTAACAAAGATCAGTACGTCCCGATAAAAGAAGAAGAGGAATTTACGTGAAGTGTATTCTTATTGATCACTTTCAGAATGCCGCAACGAGGAAGCAAATGGGACAGTTTTCGGTCAGACAAAGTCCTGAAAGATTACGACATAATTTGATTATTCTGTTCCGTTTTCTATCCAGCTTGTTTTAGTGTCGTAAATGTCGCGTAAACATGAAATCAGTATTAATTTCATTTCACCTGCTTTTATTAGACGGAATGAATTATTTATTTTTTAAACTTCTTTTAAATAAATGGCGATTTTTAAAAATACAATGATTACTACTCTACCTTTAGTCTGAGAAGAGATGTCATGAATGCAGAACTAAAAAGAAAACAGTAATATTTAAATATATTAAATACTAATTTGTAAAAAAAGAATCATTACAGCATATTTATTAGTAATGTATGTATAACATGTATACTTATATACTGTAAAAAATATGTATGTTGGTAAAACATGTAGAGTTATCTCGAAGTTTGAATGTCATCTGAATCGATGGGGCCTTGTGTGTAATATTGTGCGAAATTTAGAGAGCGCGTAGCTTACAGGTGATTGCCGTGTTCGATACAGAGTTGTAGTCTATAATTGTGCAACATAATTTAACGTTCGACCGTATTTTTCTAAATGAGTCCTGTATATGTTAAGCATTAAAAATATTGCGGAGAAAAGGTTTTTTTTTATATTTTGTTTATTTTAATATTTCCACTTAAAGTGTTAATAAATTCAGTCATTCGTTCCGTTCATATCGTCCACATGTTCGTCTCAGTTGTATTTTAAAGTGTATTTTTTCCACGATAAGATGTTCTTTACAGTTTTTGAATTTTTTAGAATAAGTTTTACTCTATTTAACGAGTTTGTCAAAAGTTACGCTAGAAGTTTTGAAAGTTTCATTAAGTTAATAAAACGAATTTTTCGGATTTTATCGCGTTTATTTTTAACTACTAACTATTAAGCCGATGGGTGGACATCTATCGGCTTAATAGTAGGCAGGATAGAATTACCTTACCCACCGAGGTGTCGTAGGAGGGACAGCCTTTATTCGTGCAGAATAATATCGTAATGTATTATGGTGTTTAATTTGCGCTTTATGGGAAAAAGGCGTGAATGTATTTATATTTTTAATAATTTATAACTCGAGGTTTCGAGCAATTTGCAGCAATCATGGACACGGAAGGAGTATCGCGTTTTTATAGGTAAACTTAGTTTTATTAAATGTATAAATTTTCAATTTATAATGATTTATTATATTTAAGTTAATTACCTTAAAAATAATAACGGCCGTGTGGTAGCGGCTTAAGAGAATCTACCACCCCATTTCATCTCGTGGGTGTCGTAAAAGACGACAGAGGGAAAATGAAAACCAGGAGATGGGCAGCAGCATCTTGCTGGAACATCTGAATAAATAAACTGCGGTTGCCAACCCGACTGCCAAGCGTGGCAACTATGGCAAAATCCCCCCAAAACGAGACCTAAAAACTTTTGTGGCAATCTTTGGGGGAGGCCTATGTTCAGATGTGGACTATTGATAGGCTGAAACGACGAAATACTCGTATAATAAATCATTATAAATTTCTTTCGTAATACTAAAATACAAAATATTTTCAATATGAGATGTATATTATTTTCTTTCGATCAATTATTGTGAACAATGCTATATTTAAAGAGAATTCATTTGCCGTAATAAACATAAAATTTAATTTAGTTAGCTATAATAGAAGCTCTTTGAGACGTAAAATTTTACGATTGTGGTTTAATATAATTATTTCGTGCCGTCATTTGTAATTTATGATGGAATGTGTGTATAATCATTGTGATTATTTTCGTCGTATTTGCATTGTATGCGATAGACTTTTGTGGTTGAAATGCATTTATAACCTATATACTATTATACAGTATATATATATATATCATACAGTCACGCCTTTTTCCTATATAAGGGGTAGGCAAGGTCTCACACACACTGCAATGTGCCACTGCATCGAACACTGCAGTCTTACGGTATTTTATTATGGGGACATGCGACTGACGTGAATACAATCTTTAATTTGCAGAAAAGAGCAGAGTATCACTTCCCTGTGCAGTTGGCGGAGGCCGGTCTGCTCGAGTTTGAAATTCATTTATTCATTTGTTATTAAATCTTGTATAACATTTTGTCATGGAGCGTGCTTTGGTTTTCTATGAGACTTCTTTGTAAATTTATTTATAATGTACTTTTAACAAAGTCAAAAAAAATAACAAAATAGAGGATACCTACGGAGTTTCTTTCGCCTGTTCCTTCTCCGTCAGAAGAACCTCATTACGAAACGGCGGTAGATTGTAAAGAAATGACGTTTGACAAACGAAATTTACATTTCTTACGTCGAAAAATAAAGAATTTTCAATTTCAATGACTTAGGTACAAAAAGCGTTAACCATCTCGTTCACGGTTCCTAATAAAGAAATACTGCCCCAGTCTATCTTTATGAGATCCTTTTGTAAAGCTTCCCTGCATACATGTTTAAGAGGCCTAAACTTAGCAATATGAGGCCTAAACTTTTCCCGCATTACCGCATTACTCACATATGATAACAGAGTGACCATTAATAGGCTTAAATTATATATATAGACATATAAAGATATATATAGATTCAACTGTAACACACCTAGCTTGGAGATCCGTACAGACTAAATCTATTAAAGATTCACTAGTATCTGTGTAATTTGTAGGGGATGTGACCAACTGTGTAGTATTTGAACAACCTCCTTTATATCACAGCGTGAACACGCCTACTACCACCACTGGGAACCGGCACTAAATTCTCTTTAACGGGACCTAACAACACCGCTCCACTACTAGGCAATGCCCGTCATCAAAATCGGGAATCGCTTCAAAATGATGCTCGAGTCTGTGGCACTTGATAATGCAAGATGTGAGGTATAACAACTTTGTTTCTCTCTAGAATTTACGAGTAGTTAGACACTGTTCAATTTGTAGTTGTTTATTTATTTTAGACATTGTGAAGTAAGCCTCAAAAAGGCGCACAGAATGTTTATTAGCATACGTTGCCAATCAACCTTTGGTTTTGAGAAATATATGGCAATCACGAACTTTTTATAAAAATACTATAAATATGACATTTATAAACAATATTACAAATTACAAACATGATAAAATGTCGCGAATTAGAACCATGTACTTTCTCTCTCTGCCACTGTACCATTCTATATTACACCACACTGAACACACAAATACAGACCACAGTTATACGTTAACCCCCTATTAGTGACATAGTTAAGAACTTGGGGATCCATATTGACAAGAATCTCTACTGGTGTCCTCAGCTGCAAGAAATTCGTCGTAAAGCTTATGCGTCTGCAAGTGTTTTGTGAAGATTGCGTAATTTTCTACCTACTGCCATTAAGACTCGCTTGCACAATTTCTTCTTATGCCACTTTTAGATTATGCTCACTGAAGTCCAACTAGATCAACTTGAGCGACTTCAAAATGTTTGTATGAGATTCATATTTGGCTTACGCAAATATGATCATATTTCATGCTATCGTAGAAAGCTCAAGTGGCTGCCAATTCGCCTTCGCCGGAATGCACATATACTTTTTCTCATCTATAGTGTGCTCTTCAATCCTTCTTTTTAAATGATATTCATTCGGGAAATTTGAGTTCATCAAAGAATTATCTATTAAAATTCCTTTTCACAGCACCAAATTCACAGATTGATCCTTCACCGTGCAGGCCGTGTGTCTATGGAATGCATTACCTGTGGCAGTTAGACATGCTCAGTCTTTAATAATATCGTCAAAAGTCACTACCTGTCGCTTTAATTAAACTTCTATTTTTGTTCTGTTGTATGTATGTATGTGTGTATTTATGTAAGTATATATTTTGTATATGTTTGTATTTATTATTTCATCATATATTTATAGGGCTATATTTTAATAGCCGGCACACCCTCTTTAATATTTTTGTTTATGATTTTTTTTGTACATTGCTGTGTAATAAAGTATAAATAAATAAATACTGTATTTCGGTTTGAAGGGCACTGAAAGCTAGCGTAATTACTGGGCATATGAGACTTAAGAACTGATTTCTCAGGGTGACGCATTGGGCATAAAAATTGGACAGTGTCTAACTACTCGTTAATTCTAGGGAGAAAACCTAACAACGGGCATTATTAAGTGACGCCGAATCAGCCTCATTTTGAATAGAAATATATTATGTCACGTTCCCGATTTAGATTAAGTATTGTTTGTATTGTCTAGTGGTGGAGCGATGTTGTTAAGTACTGTTGAAGAGAATTTAGTGGCGGTTCCCAGTGGCGGTAGTAGGCTTGTGCACGCTGTAACAGGAAAGAGGGTGTTCAAATACAAAACGCCATTTTAATTGAAATTTCCATGCGGATCTTAGTAAATTAACTAATTATATTGTACTTGTCAGTTGCAAAGAAAATGCTGATCGAACGATCTGCTGGTAAATAAGCGCTCTAAAATATAAGGTTTAAATTAGATAATATGCACGATTTTTGATAAACTAGTTGATATATTGGCATATCTTTTGTAAGGAGTTTAGACGCTGCCGTGTTTTTCTGTATTACCATTTAACTTATTATTACGGTGTCTTTTCTTGTATTGTATTCTAAGGCTTATTGTTGTTTTTACCAATTTTAACCAAGATGAATAAATGCATATGGTGTTCTCCTAGCCGATTTCGACCACGGCGACAACTTCCGAACACTGTCGAGAGCCATCAACTGCGCAGGAGATATTTCAGTGCCGCAAGTGTACGCGCAAACACAGAGGCACTCACTCGTCCCAACCTACCCGCGCCCGATGTAACGCTGATGCGATAAGATCGGAGGTAGACTAGGATGCAGTGTCAGAAACACGGGGACATTCACAACACAACCAGACCCGAAAACCAACAATTTGTGTTTTAGCACAAACGTTGGCTCCGACTGGGATTCGAACCCAGGACCCGCGGCGTAGAAGTCAGATACTCTAACCACTAGGCCACGCGGTCGTCAAATGCATAAATGCATATCTGAATAAAAGACTATAACATATAAATGTAACCATAAGACCAACAAATTTTTTATTAGTATGATGCCCTTCTGGTCGAACAATTTGGTATTAGCGTAACATTCATATAATGCTTATGCAGTAATATCACAAACATTGGACAATTACAATACATATATGCAGAGCCAATAACTAGTTAAACGCAAATATTAATTCGACTGTGATTTTGAACCACAACTTGAGATTCAGCAACGTGTTTTATGTAATTACTTAGCTATTTTTAAAGTTTTAAGAATTTAAACTAACTACCACGTGTCAAGAGTATCGTTTGGTAAATTTTACTAGTTGTTCAAATCTTTCTACTGTTATTCTATATTTTTCTACACAGCTAACATATTTTTTGTTCTCTTTAATACACTGAATATTACGTTTTACTAAAATAATAGACACTCGGTCCTAACTTACATGGAAAATGATTACTGGAACCGAAAACCGCAGCACGCGGTAAGATCATTTGTTACAGTACAACTGGTATTTTCCATTTTCGAAATGGGAAACGAGTGAATAATATTCTAGAAATGTTACGAGTCATTGTGTCATCGAGTTGACTGCGTTCATAGCGTAACACACTGTGCCCGTCACTTTTAGACATCAGTTCTTAAGTCTCATACGATAATACGATCTCATATGCCCAGTAATTACACTACCTCTAGTGGCCTTCATACCGAAACACAGTAACATTTGCACACTACTGCTATACGGTAGCATAACTGGTACCTACCTAAACTAGACTAGAGAATCCTACCAGTTAAGATTTTCTAAATGTTTTGTTAAATTATCTCTAACTGAACATACAAGCAAAATGAGAATGGCAGTGTGATTGTCTTGCACCTCTGAAACTGCCTTTTACCTTTTGTTTATTTAATAAAGCTTTATATTAGTTACAGCGAGGTAAAGACCACCGAGAACTTTTGTATTTGCGGAAATACGGTAAAACAATACTAAGTTGATCGAAGCCTATAGTTGTCAGACTGTTTTTTTTTATAATAGAAAGTAACGGGAGGAGCAAAACGTTCACCCAATGATAAGTAAAACGTATGCCCATAAAAAATGCTATGTCACCCAGAACAATTCTTTGTGGCACCACACTGCGTCCGACCCCCTGACACATGAGTTCTTAAGTTTTTCGTTATTGTTATGGGCAGACGCTGCACTTACCATCCTGTGAACGAATTGCTTATATACTAGTTGACGAGACGTGCGAGAAAAAAAGGTGGAGGAATAACCAAAGCCCTTGCGAGCTTAATAATGATAACGTTGATGACGTAATAAATAATTTTACAGTTGGTGTTTATAGGTGGGTACTGCAGTGCCCGTTATTAGTCGATTTGAACGGCATTTTAAGCTAGGGTACTTATAGAGCGAGATAGAGATTAGAAAATGAAAATCAGGAGATGGGCAGCAGCATCTTGCTGGAACATCTGAAAAATTAAACTGTGGTTGCCAACCCGTCTGCCAAGCGTGGCAACTATGGCAAAATCCCCCCAAAACGATAGCTAATAACTTTTGTGGTAATCTATGGGGGAGGCCTATGTTCAGCAGTGGACTATTTATAGGCTGAAACGACGACGACGACTTATAGAGCAAATGAGACTTAAGAAATGAAGTCTTAGGGTGACGAGTGCGCTGTGGTACACCGTAGGACTTTGCAATTTAATGTTTTGGGTGACACAACAATTGTTGTGGGTTCGTGATGCACTTTACATGAGGTGAATGATTTGCCCGCCTCGCTACATAATGCATAAAAATGCAGCAAAGTAAAAGTAAAGTAATATGAATTTCTCACCGATGATTACATGCCTCTTCCCTTTTGCGTAGCTAAAGTAAGTACTCAAAAGAAGATATTTTAAATGATTTTCATTTCGTTCATATTTTCCCCCATATTTATATTAGCGCAGATAAATTCTGTAAGTATCGGCCGTTATCTTAAAAGCTAAACATGGCTTTTAAAAAAATAAACGACTGTTTCAAATTCATTGATATTTTATGCGCAAGTGTTGTACGCGCCCCATTTAACATCTTGGTCCGTAGTGGTGGTATCATTTAAACAAATTGCCACAGTTGAATACACAAGTAATTGGAAGGAATTATTGATTGAATTCTGTGAAATAAAAATATATTTACATTCTCATAATTTCAAATTCTCTAATGTCGATTCTGTAATATTATATAGAAGAAGCACACAAATTTTGAACAAAGATTAATTGAAGTTACACAGTGTTCTGAAAGTTTTATTGTTTGTAAATCCAGTTTATAATTACTCTTTCATCCTGTATGTTTTATTGGGACTTTTCTCGTTGTTACGTGAACAGGCCGCAAACTTTGATTTTTATTTTTTGTTATAGCCCACTTCAATTAAGACTACGAACCACTTATCTGAAAAGTATGTTCTTTGAGCAATTATTATAAAACTTGTTTATTGCTGTTGTTTTGCTGGCTGATGCTTGTTAAAGTTAGTTTTAGTCTAATTATGACAGTGGATAATCAGGATTTAATGTGCTTAACATCAAACACATGATTGACAACCGTATTGCAAGTATGTTCGCTGCGTACAATCAGCGTATTTCATTACCAAATCGTGCCTTTGGTTGAATTCTATCTAAAATTAATATTTCGTATTTTCTGTCGTAGAGTCTATTACGCTTGATAATGCCTCGTTTTGGGGCGAAACACGTGTCGTGTTCTCGGCTTCGGTGGTGTATATTATCTAGTGGTGGTATTGTAGTGGTTGGTGGAGGGTACCTGGTGGCGGTTCCTGGTGGCGGTGTTAGTTTGCTTGTGCACGCTACTGAGGGAGGGCGGGTGGTGCACTTCAAAAAACTAGGTAATATACACCATTTTTATATTTTGCATGCGGATCTTAGCAAAGTAACTTACTTTTCTTCATTATAATGGATTTCCGCAAAGTAACGCCTGATTCTATTAACTAAATTAATATTTGTAAAATACACAAAACATTACTTTTTGCGGATTAGGATGTATTCTAATTTCCTGTTGACGACCGCATGGCCTGGTGGTCAGAGAACTTGACTTCTAAGCCGCGGGTCCTGGGTTCGAATCACAGCTGGAGCCAACATTTGTGCTAAAAGATAAATTGTTGGTTTTCGGGTCTGGTTGTGTTGTGATTGTCCTCGTGTTTCTGACACTGCATCCTAGCCTACCTCCGATCTTATCGCATCAGCGTTACATCGGGCGCGGGTAGGTTGGGACGAGTGAGTGTCTCTGTGTTTGCGCGTACACTTGTGGCACTATAATATCTCCTGCACAGTTGATGGCTCTCGACAGTAGTCGGAGGTTGTCGCCGTGGTCGAAATCGGCTAGGAGAACATCAATTTCCTGTTACCTCTGACACAGCATTCAAAACTATCCATCCGTACGATTTTTATCGAATAAGTCAAAACAGACGTGAGACATCTCAATGTTACCCAGTAGTAACACTGATGTTCTCTTCTAGTGGTAAGGGTGGTCTGTGGAAGAGTGTCGGATATCATCGCGATCATTATGGTCAAAGCCTTTATGCCTTTTATGATAGCTCATATTGCAACTAGCCCAACTGTCTGTCTGTCTGTCGTAATGCAACCTAACGTCTATAGATTATACTTTTATAGGAATAAACAGTATGTTTTAATACGAAATACGCCGCGATAGCATCGTTTCTTAATTCATACGATCGTATTATCCAAATAACGTCATGATGTTAAAAAAGTCAAATTCGGGTGTAGAAAATTGATCTAAACCTATTGTGTTGAAGCTTAATAATAGCATAGTGTTATTTATTACGTATTATTTGTTGTTCTCTTTTTTGTGGTCAATATATAACAAAATGGCGAAATGTTAAAAAAGTTGAGAGGTATTATAAAAATTGTAAAATATACCGTTTTAGACATTAAAAGTATAATAAAATAAACATTACTGCGTTTCCCATTTTAAACTCTGCGCAACTACACCTTAATAGCGGGGTTGTGGAAGAAAGTGCCTGGATTTTTTTTATTGTATCAAGTGACGAATCGAGCAAAACGTTCACCTGATGGTAAGTGCAACGTCCGCCCACAACAAATGCTGTGTCACCCAGAATATTTCTGTATGACACCACACTGCGCCCGTCACCCTGAGGCATCAGTTCTTAAGTATAAAATGCCCAGTGATTACGTTAGCTCACAGTGCCCTTCAAACCGAAACACAGTAATGCTTGCACACTACTGCTTCACGGCAAAATAACTGGCGCGGAATGGTACCTACCTAGACAGATTCCTGCATAGAAATCCTACCACCAGTAAGCAATAAACGATGTAATAGTGCAAGAGATAAAGATAACACTTGATCAAACCATATCAGTCTTGAATGTTTAAAAGTTGGATCAATCCTTGTCTTGTCATTCAGGATGGATGTTAGTCAAATTACCTTCCAATCGCGAAGTCTTTACGGTAACTTCGTAGAATACTTTTATTGTCAAATATGGAAATTGTAACATTTAATACGAAGCTTTGTGAAATCAAATTGACCTATTTTTGCAGGTTCTTCCTTGAAAACAAATCTTATAAGGTGGTGAAAAATTTCAATACAGATAAATAAAGTATGCTAAACCGTGGCATACTGTTCAACATATGTTCAATATTATTCAGCTTTTGAATGGACAATCGTAAGACACTATCATCCTACACATTACACAGAAATAACAAATTATAATTATAATTAATGTATATTTTTTTTTCTCTGAACTTCCGTACTTCAATTATAGGGCATAGACAGTTGACAGGTAACGAACACAGTTTCAATTTATTTGTAATTCATGTCACTCCCTTTTCTACACAGAAAATTAATATTGTCGCTCTGTGTTGTTTGAGTTATTGTATTGATAATTCAATTTGAGGTTAGTATAGTTTTGTATTAACACTTTTGCTCACTCTGCTACTTATTGTTATTTCTTTGGTTTCTTTTATTATTCATAATAAATAATACAACTGGTGGTAGGATTCCTATGCAGGAATCCGTCTAGGTGGGAATGTAAATCCATACATGTAAATCCTAAAGTTCTTCAAGCTTCTGCAACCATAGACTTGTCAGGTGAGGTTGTATAACTTCATGAACATCAGTTAGAACCTTATGCAGCAATAACAAACTAAAGAAGAATGTTAAAGTCAACAAATATATTTAAAAAAACACAAAAACTAATAAAAAATAAAATCGACACTAAAAATTACATTACTATATGTAAAGGAAAGCTGGATTTATTTAGTAAAGTAGAACGTTATTCGATTCCTCAATCTCTCCTCAAGCTCTGTCAGCCTCATAACATTAAACATGTTATGAGGCTGACAGAGAATATCTTTTTTTTTCTTCGTAGGATTTCTCCTGTGTTCTGTGTGCGTTTTACAGACATAAATTCTACACGCATTAACACCCAGACCCGGAACAACTATATGTACGCCATACACATATTTGTCCAGAGCGGGAATCGAGCCCGCGACCCTTGGCGCAGAAGCCAAGGGCTTAGCTACTGCGCCATCCAAGCCGACAATGTCTGAATACTGAAATCCAAACTGCATAATTCGCTTGACATTATGACTAACAAATGTAAATCTGCACAAAATGAGATTAAAGAGTACACACACTGGTACATCAGTTCCAAATAATTTAAAGTAAATTATAAGACAATAAAGAAAATCTCTAGCAATAATTGTGAAAGTAGTAAATTATAAAAGTTATATGAAAAAAGATTATATACCTGGTGTATCAAAATATACAGGGCAATTTAGGTAAAGAATTAGAAATTGAATTGTTTTTAAATATTTATCGTATACATATTTTGTGTATAACTGAACATTGGTTAAAATATTATAATTCAATGTTTAATTTTAGTAACAACCAGGTGGTTAGTTCCTTCATTAGAGAAAACGTTTTAAAACTAATAAGTCATTGCGATTTAAGGAACGCAAATACACTGTGAAATACTCTCTGTTAAGAGACCTATAGAAAAGTCATGTGTTGAGTTTGAGCACCTCATAATTTTCAGCATTTACAGACCCCCATGTGCTTTATATAATATTATGGATAAAGTTTTAATTAAATCTAATAAAAAGAACAAATCTGTTGTGATATGCGGAGATATATAAATATCAATCTCCTAGAAACTTCTTTCATCAGCATTAAATTTAGTTCTTTCATGAAATTATTTAATCTAGTAAACCTGTTTTTAGAACCAAACAAACCGAACAGTCGCAAGACTTTTAATGAATGGGCGACAGTAGGAATCCACAAAAGTAGGCAAAGGTTATATGTACCTTACCATGAAAAGTCATACCACCATAGTAATACATTTGTAGTATATGTTAAAAAATATTTTGAAAAATTTGCAATAAATAGCAATAAAATAAAGGGAGCGTCGGATAAAATTAAAATTACTTGCGAGTATTATTAACAGTGAAACAGGAAAGTCAAGGACCGCAACCATGATTACAAAATAAATTTCAACAACAAACTTATAACATCTGATAATAACGGTGTTGAACTTATTAAGGATTTATTCAATGCCTGGGAGAATTTTTGGGATGTCTTCGGTTTTTTCTGTGATCTTTCTAAGGCCTTCATTGCGTTCATTATGAAACACTCATCAGGAAACTACATCATTACAGTATAGGAAATTCTGCATTTAAACTTCTAACTTCATATTTGAGCAATACAACGCAGAAAGTAGTTGTCAATAGTACAAGTTCTTCCGGGTCAGCAGAGCTTTTCGCAAGGTTCGATTCTCGGCCCATTTCTGTTCCTTATTTACATTAATGACTTAACTTACCTTGCCAAGCTTATAACCATGATATAGTATTATTGGCTGATAATACATTTTTGATTTAAAAAATAAAACGTCAACTTTTATTATATGACCAGGTGAATAATGCTGTTTTATAAGTAGTACATTGGTTGAACGTTAAAATTTTAAATGGCAATAAAACTAAATGTATTAAATTCACAACACCAAATTTTAAACCGATTGGATGTAAACGTGCGTGTCGTAAATGAGGAAGAGTTGAGCCTTGTGGATACTACTGTCTTTCTTGGAATAACTCTTGACGTTGTAAAAAAAATTAAAAACTTGATTAATGTTGAAACTGATAGATTAATTTATTTAATTTATTTTCATAGCATAATGTTTTATGGTATTTTGCTATGGAGAAATACGACTGACATAGAGGTGATTTTTGTTTTGCAAAAGATGGTTTTAAGAGCTATTAACAATCTTGGCTCTAAAGTGTCTCTTACAGATAAATTTAAAGAAATTAATATCTTAACCTTGACCTCTCAATATGTTTATGAAAACGTTATGTTTTATAAAAAAAGTGATGTTCATAATATATGTTTCAAAAGTTTAAACTATTTATTAAACAAAGACTTTCTAAGGAGGGTTATTATAATATTAAGGAATTCATGGATGATTATAACCCCCTGGAAATAAGGTCCTATTTCTACATCTATATAATACTGCTGGAATTACAGATTATTTTTAAAATAACTGAAAGAAATCCCGCTGGGTTACTTGCTGTTTCTTCCCAGGACAGAGGCGTTCTTTGTGAACCAGTGAAGTTAGAAATATGACGTTCAATTAGTATTATGTAAATAATGTATATTGAATAAAAATTATTCTATTCTATTCTGGCTGTGCAGCCTGCACTATAAGGAAATTCCTAATATATAAAAAAGCCGTATAGAAGTCAAAGTCAAAGTCAAAATTTCTTTATTCAATTTAGGCTTGTTTAAAGCTCTTATCTCTATTACAGCTCTTAGTTCTATTATATACGTCAGAATCTACACCGGTTCCAAAAATGACCTTCTCAGAGAAGAACCGGCAAGAAACTCTGGTGTCTTTTTTTTCAATGCCATATTACATAATGTCATTTATAAATTGAATAAAATTTATTACTACTTCATAAATTTAGTAGTCGGGGGGTTTGCAAGTGCAGAGTATGAGTTATTTCCACACATTTTGTCCTCTATATAATGATCTATTTTATAATACGCTTTATTTAATAATGTCTTCTTTAAAATCTATGTACGATTTTTAAGTTACACTTTCAGGAATTTTATAATAAAATTATATATCTACTAAGAAAAGGCTTGAGTTTTAGCTAACCTAAACATATGAACTTCTAGCGTGTTGCCTCGACCCATTCTACAGGATATAGTAAATTTTTTGCTAAATAAATTACTGTTCCGAGTTAAAGATTGCCCAAAATGATTGTTTTTGCAAAATAAATATTGTTTTCAATCCAGCTGTGGATCCCCACAATAATACACCATATGGCATAATACTGTGTAAGTATGCAAAATATACTAATTTAGCTGTAGCTTCATCAGTCAGTTGAGTGGTCCATAAGTATGGTTTTATTTTATATGCATATTATATTTATCTTTATATATTAATATCTATCTTTATTTATGTAATAAATTTTTTATCTACAATCTTATCTAAAATTATCTAAAATCTACAAAATATGAACGTCTATTTTCTATTACATACTCGAATATTTTTAACAAATTAATTAAATAGTTAAATTAAAAAAAAAAATCGAGCGTCTATCCAGAATTTTAAATACCTTAAGAAATTATTTTATTACATTAACGTTTTGTTAGTACTATTGCATTAAAATTTTGCAAGCGTAATTTTTAATAGCAGTGACAAGAAAGGTAAATGAACGTCCAACAAATATAAAACAAGTTAAAGACATTCAAAACTTCGCTAACTTAAACGGATTTTTTGCATTACAATGAAATGAAACTGGAGCGAAAAGCTGAAATTAACTAAGGTAATTTAGTCCAACAGATGTCTCTTACAATTTAAAAGATATTTTTCACGGGATTCTAATGCTATGGTATCTAAACTAATATTATAAAGAAGAAAGATCTTATTTTTTGTATGTTTGGTTATAATAATTTAACTCAAAAACTACTGAACCGATTTTATAAATTCTTTTACTTATATACAACTACATTATCACCGACTAACATGAGTTATGTTTAATTTACAAAAAAAACGAGATTCCTACGAAAATTGCTATGATGTTACCTCAAGGTATCAAAAATTTACTGATAAAAGTCATTATTTGGCGTACCCTGCAAAAACTATTAATGATAAAGAAAATAATGTACTATATTTTCATAGAACTCATCATTACTCACAAAAAAGGCTATATGTCTAACTATTATAGTTAAGTCACAATAACCGCTTTTTGTTCAAATTTGTCTATCAAAATACGGGTAGAATTTAAAGATGATGACATTCGTATCATGATATTAATCTTAATCCCACAAAATTCATAGTCAAGGTTGATTATGTACATATAAAGTCCTCTTTAAATTTTTCTAATCGGACTTATCGTTTAGAAGTTACGACGGGTATAAAAATGCTAAAAGTAAGAAAAATGCCGCGGCGTGAGCGAACAGCTATACGCTCGCCCGCGCTACGGGAATAGACTAAAATCTATGAATTACTCACCTACTCATATTATTTTTTGTAAACTAGAAACAATTGAATAGTGGTTTGTAATTTTAATTATATATATTTTTTAATTGTCGCGGTGTCTCTCGAAAGCCGCGTCGCCGCCCGGCTTCATGCAACTTGGGCATCGTCGATGAGCGCGGCTCCCTTTGCGCAGCGGTCGAGAGCGGTCGTTTTATTTTGCTACCAGGACATCAAAATATTGGCTATATGTCATGGCTCATGTTCCATTAAATAAAACATTATTTTGGTAAAATAACATAATCTTATTTGACCAGCTGCAGAGCCGCCGATGAGAATAGTCGCTACAAAAAATGTTAGTGTATGGAATTGTGGTTGTTCTATTTGTCCAAATAATGTACTAATTTATCTACCCGTGAGAAGCCGGGGCGGATCGCTAGTATAATATAACTTACAACTTTTTAGTACAGTTGTTTTTATCTTAAACTAATTAATTTTTTTAAATGCTATTTTTTATAGGAGAAAGTGACTAAGAGAGCAAATCGCTCACTTGATGTTAATGTGCAATGTCTGCCCATAACAAATGCTGTGTCATCCAGAATATTTCTGTGTGACACCATACTGCGCCCGTCCAATGGATGTTTCAGTTATTAGGTCATATATGGCCAGTAATTACACTAGCTATTAGTGCCCTTCTGACCGCAAAAGTAATTTTTGTACTCTGCTACTTGATGGCTACTGGATGGAGTGACCTGGACGGACTTCTGCACTGCAATCCTACCACCAGCAAACTTAATTCTAGTTAGATAAGACATTGCAAACTTATAGCTAGTATTTTAATGGATATATTACCAACTCTAAAATGAACGTCAAAGATATTAAGACAATCTGAACTTGTGATTAAATGTAGAAAGCAATTTTACACGGATTACAGGAAAGATACGTTAAGAAAAGTTCTGGTGATATAATAATCTCTTTCCATTATTTTTTTTAATTTGATCACGATTTTAATTGAATTTGAAAAGGGGAGGAATAGATAAACAGACCGTCGAAGGTCAGTGAACATTTCTAGAAATTTCAATTTAAAAGCACATAAAATATTTTAGCTTTGATCGATGTTTCTTATTTGTACTTCAATTTTGTTTCTTTCTAAATTTATATTTTTTACATATACAGATTGAAAGTAAGCTATATTTTACCTTCAAGCAGTATCTTCAGATCACAAACGTCCTTTAGCGTAGTTGAATGAATTTTATTCTTCTTCTACTTCAACAGGTTGGGACGATTTGCCGTATTCTCCAAGCTTGGCAGGCGGATTAGCAATCGCAGTACCAGACACTTAACACCTTAGCCATTGCTCGTCACCGGTCAGGAAAAGTTATGTATGACATAATATCGCCCTCAATCGGACTACTTTCTTGGCATTTGCCTTAGTCAGTTTTTACTATACCCACTAGACGAAATGGGACACCACACCGCTCATATCATTTATTTTTCATTCCATTTCATATTTTGCTTTTCTTTATTTTCAAACTATTTTTGTAGCTCTTTTCGAGTGTAGTCTGGGCATTTCTGGGCGAAAAAACTTCTAAGTTGCTAAGTTAAGACTCTCGGCATAAAAAATAATATACATGTGACAGAGTACAGCGCTCTTCGATCAAAAGAGGATTGCTGACTAAGTAGCCATATTTGTTTATGTTTACGTCAGTAAGTTGAAAGTTTTTTGTAAATTAGGATCACGTGAACTAATATATAAAAGAAAATTGCTTAACAATTTATTATTATTTTGATCCTCCATATATAAATCATTAAAACAAAATCGAAACGAATTGCAAAATAATTTTTTTGTCAATTTGATGGTTGTCATTGGTTACGATAGCACGAATTATACTAAGCAAAATCGCGAAACAGTCTTAGTTGCTAGATGTCACAAACGAAAACTTACTTAGATATTCTGAGTTCAGAATCAGAAAGTGACTCAGAATTTTGTTCGCCCAGACACATATTACTATTACTAATATTCTTTCATCATTTCATTATTTTAGCCTATCTCAATTCACTGTTGAACACAGGTCTTCCCCATAGATTGCCACAAAAAAAATAAACACAATCATACTCTTTCTTGTACACCAAAAATCACAAAATATAATACAAAGAAATAATTTTAATTTGAACGTATTACAATGAGTGATCTTATCATTAAACATAATTTTATTCTGGAGCTTTGTTTTCAATGCTGTTATTAAGTAAGAATACCAACACCTGCTTGTGTTTAATTACCTACATTTATTATTTAATGGACTGAGTCTGTTTATAGACTGACCTCTAAAACCTGTTTTCACTATGAGGTTTCACAGTTATAGTATCTACACAAATCTATTTATAGACAACATTTATGTGACGAATACTTTTCAGCTTTTATGCGTCCAAGGAATTAAAAAAGCATAGGCTTATATGCATTAAAAGGTAGCCGGTGGTATTGGCAACAAAATTGTAATTGGGAAATATTTTATTTTAAAATGGAACTTTATAACTTTCCTAAGAATCCTATTATAAAAGAAAGCGGAGAAAGGTGCTAAAAATTATCCGTTTTTAATCTACTTTAGTCGACATTATGCGCTACAGATTTTTAACAGTCCGATTTTGCCAATTTTTTGAAGAACGAAACCATAGATTTTTAGTTTATGTAGAGCATAGCTTTTTATTTTATTTTAGGTGACGTTAAAGGAAACTGGCGTGATTGAAAAAAAAAGACGAAATGGAAAGTCTGTCAACCCGAATTGTAGTAGCAGGGCGGACACTTCCCTGCTCCAAAACACTCAAATATGAGAGGACGCTTGTGCTGAGCAATGAGATAATTATAAGCTGTTAACTTTTCTCTTTTTTTAATTATTTTTATTTTATACGTAAACGGTACGCGCTCTCTACTTGAATGATTATGTCTCCTTACACCACAGCGTCAAATAAAAGCTAGTTCAATTGGTCTTGAAATAAACTGAAGCCTTTAATAAAAACGTATCAAACATAGATGACAGTAAAATTTTATGATCGAATTTGACTGTAAAATTTTGGTGCAACGTTTCCTTTATCCTTAATTAATAGGTCCGGCAGAGTAGAATAGCACCTACCTTTTTCTTACCGAGGAGCCGTAAGAGGCGCCTAATGTATGCAGCTTTAATTCGTGCAGATTAACTCCATAATATGTTATAATATTAATCTGTCGTCATATTCCACCTGTAACTTTTAACAATGAAGTGATACCATATTGTAATAGTGTAAAACCTCGGCGTCTACATCGACACTACCTTAAGCTGGACAGTTCAAGTCGCAGAAATCAGTCGTAAAGTCACGGCCATGCTTAGCTCCCTTAACAGACTTAGAAATTTCCTTCCGATTAAAACAAAAATTGTCCTGATTCAAGCTCTCGTTTTCCCAGTTACTGATTATGCCGATGTGTGTCACCTGGACGTAAGTCAAGCCCTACTTAACAAATTTGACCGTCTTATTAAAAATGCCATTTGCTTTATCTTCTGTCTTTGTAAATTTGATCATATTTCTTTATATCGATGCGATTCAATTGGTAACCCATCCGTCAAAGAAGGACTATAAGACTTCTCTGCACTATTTTTTTTTTCTTTCTTTTCTCTGTTCTCTCTGACACATCGTCTCCTCATTTAAAAGCTAATTTGTGTTTCTCTCTGATTGCCGCGATTGTCAACTTTGTTCTAATACTTTTACTATATCATTCCTATTCACCAATCAGATTTTATGTCCAACTCTTTTACTCTCCAATCTGTAAGACTCTTATTTTTCGAACCAGTGGAGATTTTGAACACATCGGTCAAAATAAAAATAATATAAAAATAGTTCATAAAAGCTTTAAGCAAGCCTAAATTGAATATAGAAAGTTTGAAATTGACATTGACTCTCATTCGAAATAGATTATATTATCATATCTATGTATATGTGCATGTGTGCATATGTATACAAATTGTTTAAAATGGTGTGTATGTGAAACGAGGTGTACTACCTTCCTTTTTTTATCAGCCTCTTAATAGTCCACTGCTGAGCAAAAGCCTTTCCCAAGAATGGAGGATTTGTCGTAATCAACGCCCTTAGCAGGCGGATTGGTGATCGCAGTACCAGACACTTTGACGACCGCGTGGCTTAGTAGTCAGAGTACCTGGCTTCTACGCCGCGGGTACTGAGTTTAAATCCCAGTCGGAGCCAACATTTGTGCAAAAAAACAAATTGTTGGTTTGCAGGTCTGACTGTGTTGTGATTGTCCTCGTGTTTCTATAAATGCACCCTAGCCTACCTCCGATCTTATCGCATCAGCGTTACACTATAATATCTCCTGCGCAGTCATAGCTCCCGACAATATTCGGAAGTTGTCGCCGTGGTCGAAATCGGCCAGGAGTCCTCCTTATCATCTCCAGATGCTTCGCATCATCACCGTTAAACGCTGCTGCCCGTCTCCGGTCTGTGTATTCTCGGTCTGATGTTTTCGGGGTAGTTATTCCACCACTTGTCAGAAGTCATGAGATTTCCTAGGTCCCTCTGTCAACTTTTACGACACCCACGTAATGAGATTGGGTGGCAGGTTTTCTTAAGCCAGCCGGCAGTTCCCAGCACTATTTCAACGAAGAGCGGCTCGAATCGTCGACGACCATGTTCTATCTGATCGGCTTGATCCACTGGCTTTGAGAGATGTTGCATCCCTTTGCATTTTTACAGGATCTACCACGGGGAGTGTTCCGAGGAATTGTTCGGATTAAATCCAGCCGCTGAATTTCACCATTGCACCTTACACCTCAACTTAAAATTCCCGTCACCAACTGGAATTTTAAGTTGAGGTGGAATGGGTTGGAAAACTGGGTTGGAATTCCACCACAGTGAGTTTTTCGCGGAATTTTCTGCCACGCTTAACCACTTTATGGAATTTGATGCCGCTAGCGGTTTTTCCGGACTGATACGGACCTTCGAGAAAAGAGCCTATTCCTTTCTCAAAGGCCGGCAAAGAATCTGGTATTCCTCTGGTATTGTAGGTGTTCATGGGCGGTGGTGATCACTTACCATCACGTGAGCCACCTGCTCGTTTGCCCTCTCTTCTATAAAAAAGGAACGCTAGATAATGCACAGGTGAAGCGGATCACAGCCACTTAACTTTCTTTCCTTGCCAATTTATATTTTATCCTATTAAAGTAATTATTATATTAAATAATTATATTTGAAACTGGATGACTAAGTATGCCACAGTTAATTAACTTATATTCCAATTTGTATGTTTAAAAATAAACTTAATTTCGGTGTTATCTTATTTATGAACGAAATTAATAAATACGTTTAATAAAATGAGAAACAAGTCTATTTTAAGTAAAAAGTATATTTATAATTATGAGTGTCAAATTATCTATTCAAATAAAATAATATCTCTGAATTTCTCCGTATTTCTTTGATACTATTTTATCAATCAAGTTTTCCACGACGTGATTAATGGAAAATATGACAAGGAAAGTATTTCAACGTTTTCAGCGTAATTAATTTCCAAATATTTCAATTTAAACTGAATCTAAAGATGTTGAAAATTTGTAATATTTGTAATATTAATTAATGGTTTCCGAAATATTTAAGTCGGATGAATACGAAAGGATTATAAGTAGATGGACAAATGAGGACGGATAAATCTATTTTATATTATTTTCGTTTCATCATATATTTTCATAACGCCATAGATTCAGTCGGCTATGTTGGCCGGTTCTGAAGATCTTCTCATTGGTCTACCGATCGAAATTTAAAAACTGCTTAATACATTTTAAAGTATTACTAGTCTGGACATAAATACTGTTACATAAAAACTTATAGTTTTTACAACTTTTTGATTATTTTGAATTTGGAACACGTATATTATTTTAAAAACTTCTTTCGATTTTGCGCCACTTCACATATTTTTATCGTGTTCATTATCAAATTACAATATGAAATGGGGTGTTTAAGAAAATAGGATTGCAGTGATCGCCTTGCATAAAGTGGGTATGGAACCGTCGGTCATATTCCAGAAACTTCAAAAGCTTGGTATCAGCCGTATGTTCGTATATCGTACTATCACACAGATACAATAACACTTCCTCTGTCGAAGACCAGAAAAGATCGGGGCGGCCGAGTGCTGTTAGAACTACAAAGGCTGTTTATGCTGTTAAAGCCAGAATTCGTCGAAACCCCATTAGGAAGCAAAAAATCTTATCGCGAGAAATGAAGATTCCCGCTAGGACTCTGTCGCGTACTATAAAACAAGACCTGAAGCTCGGTGCTTATCGTCGATATACAGAACATGCACTAAATCAATCTCTACAATTAAAGAGAGTGGATCGATCAAAACGCCTTCTGTCGCGATACGCAGATTAAAGGCACAGAAATATCCTCTTTACCGATGAAAACATTTTCACGATTGAAGATCACTACAATAAGCAAAATGATAGAGTGTACGCTCAAAGTTCTAAATAAGCTGCTCGAGTGGTCGGAAAGGTACAACGTGTTCTTCATCCTGCGTTAGTGATGGTTTGGTGGGGCGAGTCTTATCAAGTAGTCACAAAACTACATTTTTGTGAAAAAGGAGTGAAAACTTCAGCCAAAGTGTATCAAGATACAGTCTTGGATCATGTTGTGAAACCTCTCAGCAATACACTTTTTAAAAATATACCGTGGACTTTCCAGCAGGATTCTGCACCTGGTCACAAGGCACGAACTACCCAAGCCTGGCTTGAAACCAACGTTCCGGACTTTATAAGAGCTGAAAACAGGCCCTCATGTAGCCCAGACCTCAACCCTTTAGACTTCAAATTATGGTCAGTTTTAGAGGACGTGGCCTGCTCTAAACGACACGGCGACTTTGAGTCTCTTAAAAATCTTTGGAGCAAGCTCTGGCGAAATTTCCCTTGGAAACAGTGCGTAAATCCATAGAGTCGTGGCGAAACAGATTAAAGGCCTGTATAAAAGCCAAAGGTGGCCGTTTCGAATAGATTTTATTTTTTATTTTTTGCTGAGACTAATAAATATGTAGGTATAAATTTTAATAGTATTACATTACTTCATTAAAAAAATGCATTTTCATTTGTAACAGAACTTATGGCCGGACTAGGTACTTACTTTTTTGAATGCAACTTCGTATTGTGCTACTATACCCAACCAGCCATATCATCAAAGTACCATCAAAGTATGTCACATATTTTGGTATAAAAAATGTGAAGACATGTCGCGTCGTTTCTCTTTTTCTGATGGTTAAGCAGGCCGAGGATCACTCCTACAACAGTCGTTATAGCATACAATGCAAATAGGCTAGTATTTCACAAAATTACAAAAACAGAACATTAGTATAAACATAGTTATGAAAAATAATAGGAATTAATTAAAAAGACGTATGTACCCAAATATTTTAATTTCTTTAAATTTCATTCTACTATTAATTTACTCAACGTACGGTGGCACTAACGGTGACTTTACCCGTACAAAATGAATGTAAAATTTACATAAAACTAATTAATACAAAACTTTAAGGAGATGGAGTTTCTTGAATTTTATCTCTAAACAAAATGAACAAATTTTAAACTTCTAAGTTAAAATAACTATTAAGAATCATTATCTAAAAACCAGAAACCGACTCGGTTGGGGCAGTGGCTAAATTGCGGGTTGCGAGTTCAATTCCCGCACGGGACAAATATTTGTATGGCCTACAATTAGTTGTTACGGGTCTGGGTGTTTGTGCATGTGAAATTTATGTCTGTAAAACGCACCCACGACACAGAAGAAATCCTACTGTGGGACATCGTATTTTTTAAAAAAAAATCCAAATTACTCATACTTTTTTAATTTTATTATTACTGTTAAGCGATAATTTATGTGTATTGCCATTGATTCCAAATGGAAGCGAGACACGATACATCACTGCAGGCTGCGTGGGAAAGTTCAGAATCTTCGAGCTATGGGAGGGCGTTGTTCGGTGTTTCTCTCCGAGATAAAATCCTTAACATAGCCCTAGGGATCGGAAAGCTGTAGTGATTATGAGCCCGACATTAGCTTGTAGAAACGTTAACAGTTGGGGAAGAAAGGTTTTCGAGTGACAACCTCGTGCTGGCGAATCATGTTTCGTGTCAATATATAGAAAGAGCCTATGGTCAGCAGTGGACTTGTGAAGGTCTGAAATGATGACGATAAAGAATAATCTGAAAACGCTTGCAATAATACGATATAGTAAAATAATAAAATAATTAATGAAACAAATAAATGTTTAAATGATTTATTCATTTTCAGTGGTATATTTTGTTTTGACGTTGAAAATGTTAGAGGCGCAACGAACCTCTTTGTAGACGGTAATTGTTAAAATTTAATTATTTCATATCCTTTGTAGCGTTTATTAAATTGGAAAACCTGAGGCCGGGGCTAAAAAGCGAAATTGGTTGAGCTAGTAAAATAATAAACAAAACAACGAATGTTTAAGATATTGAACATTTTTATGTAATTCAAGGAACACATGTTGTATTTTTATAATCACACGTATCATCATTATAATATAATTATACCCGTCGCATATAAGCATTAATATACGCACGTAGAATAAAACATAAACGTCTTTGTAATATAATTTCTCCAGTCAGTACTTAAGATAACACTTAGTAATGTAACATTAGGATACGTAAAGTATTATAATATTGTAATATATTTAGTAATACCCAATTTTGTAGTTGTAGCTGTATAATTATATAAAAAAAACCGACTTTGACGCAAAAGCTCTAAACAGAATTTCATGATATTCTTCATACATCATCAGAACTTGACCAAAATCATATAGGAAAATCCTTACGATATCCCCACTAGAATCATTAAAATCGGTTCTAAAACAAAAAAGTTGTGCCCGAACAAACATGAAAAATATACATACGAATTGAGAACCTCCTCCCTTTTTGAGGTCGAAAGAAGAAAATTGAAACTTTGTTTTTATTTGGAAGAAACTAGAATTGAAATGATAAAGAAAAATGAACATCATCATCATTTGATCCCGTCACAAGTCCAATGCTGAAAAGAGGCCTACCCCATAGATTGCCACGGTACTGAGCCATCACCATCTATCAACTTCCCGCAAAACCGTGCAGGTCGTCGCTACATCTAGTGGGGGGTCGTCTTGCACTGTCGAGGTTGCCACTCGAGAACCTTTCTTCCCTAACGGTTATCGGTTTTTCGAGCTATGAGCTGAAGTGATAATAGACCGTCCAGGTCTATTATCACTTCAGCTTGCTAATCCTTAGGGTTATGTCGGTTACTCTAGTTCTGCTGCGGATTTTATCTCGCAGAGGACCTCGTCTCGATTCCGTAAGTCATCAATGTTAGCACGTACCGGTTGAAGACTTTATTTCGAGATATATAGGTATACTCGATGAGAAGATGTGACGCAGTTTCCTGAATGCTGCCCAGCTGTGTAAAATCTTCTTCTTCGACTTACATATTCTTCGACAAATTCGAGCGTAGTGTTTCCAACGACAACCGGTATAGATGTGGGAATCGACGTTAGACATGAGATTCGTCTTGCCCATGTTCATCTGAAAACCTGCCCGTTGGGAGAAACTGTTGAGGTCATTGAGCATAATGCTTAGGTTCTCCAGCGATTCTGCCATGATAACCTTATCGTCGGCGAGTCGAAGGTGAAAGATGTTTTCGCCATTGATGTTAATTCCTCCTTTCCAGTCCGTCCAGACTTCTTTTGTAACTAATTTTATGTTGCATGTGTCTATAATTAGCAAAATCAGATCGTTGTAAATATTTTCATATTTCTAATAATTTACCATAAATTTAATATTTATAAAACTCTAGCGCTCTTTGTGAGAAACACAGAGCAACTACGAATGCCTTTGAATAATTTTCTGCAATATTTTCTTATACAAAAAACCTGAACTAAAAAAAAATCATTTCATGAATTTTAATGTTAATTCCAGTGCAGTCCTTTGTATATACAGAAAATAAAACCCATCAAAATTGACCTACCACGGCTTTTCTTAACATTAAGAACAAATATACGCATCAATATATAGTGACAGTGCATTATTTTTTCACGTGATGCTCCAAACTGGTATTTCTCCTGTATCGTGGATAAGTTTTACAGACAGTTCATATACACAACACATCCATACCCGAAATCAATTTTAGTTTTCGCACAAATGTTGGCACCTGCTGGAATTCGTACCCAGGACCTGCGACGCGGAAATCAGGTACCACTAGGCCACACGGTAAATTATTAATTTATATCTTTACTGTGGAATGATAAGAAAAAATGCCCCCTAGATAGTTGACGCCAAAGTGGAAAAGTATCTCAGGAAGGCCCATAGCCTTAACTAACAATTAAGCTCTTTTCATGCGTTAGTAAAAATAAGGATGTCGAAGTAGGGCCCTTAATCAATTGCGGAATTTTCACCGGAGGTGTTAAACCTTATAGAAATAATTATATAATTATTAAACAGCGCATTATTGTATTCGGTAATAATCCTAAAGTATGTAGCGTATCCTAGATACCATATAATTGTAGCCTAATGAGCACAGCAAGCTATTGGGTTGTGTTTTACTATTTTTACATGTAATGATTTCTTATGTTTACGCAAAAACTACACATTAAATAAACTAGGTTTCCAGATTTTTTCGTGTAATTTTTTACTATTTATAACCCGTCGACGTTTCGAGCGCTTTACAGCACCCATGGTCACGGGAGGACAACACACACAGAGGTGAAGGACGTCCTAATGTAACAGTTAATTCGGAGTACCTTCAGCTTTTAATTATTATTTTGGTCCGATCTACGCATAATACTAAACTTACTGTGTCTGGTATATATGTATGCTTGGTTTTTGTATATCCATATATTGTAGTATCCAACCATCTTCTCTATTGAAATTAGGATGTATTTTAATTTCTATAACCTCGCGAATCATCTTTGGTTTCCTGCCAAAGATGATTCGCGTGATTGGTGTTCTTTTGCAAGAATTTGTTATTTCGTCGTTTCAGCCTATCAATAGTCCACTGCTGAACATAGGCCTCCCCCATAGATTGCCACAAAAGTTTGTAGCTCTCGTTTTGGGGGGATTTTGCCATAGTTGCCACGCTTGGCAGACGGGTTGGCAACCGCAGTTTATTTATTCAGATGTTCCAGAAAGATGCTGCTGCCCATCTCCTGGTTTTCATTTTCCCTCTGTCGACGTTTACTGTAATGTAAGAGAGACATCATTCACAATTCAGTTAGTATACTCTTGCATCTTGTAGAGGGATGTAACACTTGACAGATGGTAAAAACTTTACAGCGGCTTTAAAAAATGTTCTTATGGAAGAACTTCCAGATAAAGCCAATCTTGTCTGTGACTTTACTGACATATGGTAGAACAGTGTATCTGACATGCTCGACTGTGCCCTGTGTCACTCGGTCACTGCGAGGTAGGCGTGGAACCCGAAGCTTGTTGTAGTGCAAAACTTGCTTGACTTGTTGAAGTTCATTGGCCAGGTGTTTCCTATCACAGATCCCTCGTGTTGTCTGAAACCAATATTTATCCATGGATGCTAACAGTGATGGATATATATATATATATATATATATATATATATATATATATAACAGGAAAAAAGGCCCATACTAACTGGTATTTAAACGGTTAATCATTACATTATATTTACATTTGGTATTTTACTGATGGTAGGGTTCTTTGCGGGAACCCGTCTAGGTAGGTACGCACCGCAGGGATAAATATTCTGCCGTGAAGCAGTATTGTTCAAACATTACTTGTGTTTTGGTCTGAAGGGCACTAACAGCTAGTGGGCATATGAGACTTAAGAACTAATGTCTTAGGGGGACGGACGCAGTGTGGCCCACAGGCCACACAGAAATCTTCTAGCGGGCACAGCATTTGTTATGGGCAGACGTTGCATTTACCATTCTTTGAACGTTTTGCTAGCCTCGTCACTATTTCTTATAAAAGAAAATGTGCAGTACTGCGCTACCAAAGAGTTTTCTCCATCACCGTACCTGTTTTGCTAAGTATCTCCTCATTTTCCCTGTATAAGACGTAGTGAAAAATTATTAACACTCTCAATAAAAAAATATTGCATGCATATAGCATTTTATTAAACAATAAGAAAAAATAATAATTTGAACTCTTATTTCAGACTCAACGTATTGGTTTTCCTCGTACTAGCATTATTAAAATACAATAATACTAAAAAAGTAAAGTTTCAGCCTATAAATGTCCCACTACTGAGCACAGGCCTCCTCTCATTTCTGAGAGGGTTTTGGAGCTAGGAAGAATCCGCCACGCTGCTCCAATGCGTGTTGGCGGACTTCACATGTCTTCGAAATATTTATTATTCCTCAGATATGCAGGTTTCCTCACGATGTTTTCCTTCACCGCCGAGCACGTGGTAAATCAGCACTTAAAATTGCAATTAACAATTTTAGTGGTGCCGGCACCGGGAATCGAACCCAGGTGACTCGCGTACTATGAAATTTAAAGCGAGCGCCTAGCCCCTGAGCTACCACGGCAATAATACTATGGTAATTGATATTATGGCACAATATTTTTGTTTATTTCTAATCGCTTGGTAGTCTGCTATAACTTTTCGTCATTAATTAAAAAAATTTAATTGAAGTGGATTTTGCTTATTATATTATAGTTCTAAACTAAAGCAACACAAATCAACAAGAAATTATTTACAAAGCAAGAAATAAACAAGAACACCTTTTGCTTATTTGAGTTCAATATATGCACTTCTATTATTTGGTTTTTGTGTAACTGAACTAAAAAGATAATATTGAAGTTTTAGTATAGAATCGTTCCTCAGAAATTTAGTTTAGTTTATTACATCGTTAGCTTAATATGAAGTACTGTCGTAAATTTATAATGGTGTTAGTAAGTGTACGTCGAGCAGCTTGTTATTGTCGTCGCGGAGTTGTCGAGTATTAATCTCATTAATTTGAATATCAGGGAGACGACATACTATGATGTATATTTTAGCGAAACTTAGACCGCTTTTAAATATTAAATTTAGTTTAAGGAAAACTTTTGTTAAAACACTGATAAATATGACTCTTATTTTTAGAAATTACTTTTAGAGCCAAAACACCCTAAAATAAGACGAAGAATCATATTTATCATCATTTTAGCCTATTACTACGCCTCCATAGATTGCCACAAAACACGGTCCTGAGCCCGTTGCATCCATCGACATTCTGTAAAACCGTGCAGGTCGTCGTTCCGTCCAGTGGATGGTCGCCCTACATTGCGTTTGCCGGTATGAGGTTGCCACTCGTAGAACCTTTTTTACTCATCGGTTATCGGTCCTACAATCCATATGGCCGGCCCATTGCTATGTCAGCTTACTAATCCTTAGGGTTATGTCGGTTACTCTAGTTCTGCTCCGGATAACATCGTAACGGATTTTATCTTGCAGAGAAACTCCGAGCATAGCTTATTCCATAACACGCTGAGCGACTCTGAGCTTCCTCCACGTCTCGATTTCGTAATTTATCACTGTCAGCACGTACTTGCTGAAGACTTTAGTTTCGAGATATTGAGATATACTCGACGAGATGTGATGCAGTTTTCTGAACGCTGCCCAGCCGTGTAAAATCTTCTACTTTCCGTTGGGAGAAACTATTGAGGTCATTGAGCATAATGCTTAGGATCTCCAGCGATTCTGCCATAAAACTAAATCTTCGATAAATCGAACAGTTACTCTAGTTCTGCTGCGGATATCATCGTTACGGATTTTATCTCGCAGAGAAAAACCGAGAACGATAAATGGGTTCTTCGAATAGGGCAAGTCGTCGTAATCTCCTTGTTAGTAGTCCACTGCTGGACACAGGTCTCTCACCAGTAAGAAGGATTTAACGTTCATCATCATTTCATCTATCATCACGCTTGGCAGGTAGACTCGCAATAACCAGACACCATGCACCTTAGACGGTACTGTAAGTAACCGTTTTGTAAATTTGGGTCGTGTAGTTTATTACGTGGTAATTCTACCATCTACTGACGTATGGCGGAATTATCGTGCAGAATTACCATGGAATTACTAAGTGTACGTCTACTTTAACGACACTCACGCGATGAGACTGGGTAGATTTTCTTATGCCATAACTTTACGATACATACATATTTTATAAGAAAAACAATGATTACCTATAAAAGTTATGTTTGGAATGGATCTTGTAAAATGTTGAATCTATCTAAAATGCATAAAAAAATTATGTTAGACGAACCGGTGCGTGGCTAGGACGAGATCAATGTTCCCACTAATCAAGGAAACATCCGAAACATCGAACTATGATCATGAGTTTGATCATTTAACACTACATATTTTTAATTCGGAGCCGATAAGTGTCCGGCAGAGTAGAATAGCACCTGCCTCTTTTCTACCGAGGTGTCGTAAGAGTCAACTAAGGTATTGTACGCACAGCCTTTATTCGTGCAGAATAATAGCATAATATGCAATACTGTCACTGTAATGTTCGTGGGAACGCAATGGGGAGTAAGAATTTTTGGACTCGTACCAAAATGGCGGCAACGTGGTTAGCCAAACGTCGCGTCTTTTTTCTCGCGAAGGAGAAAAGTGGGCTATGTGAGTGGCCTCTGCCTACCCCTTCAATGGGAAAAAGGCGTGTATGTATTTTTAATTCAATAAGGCTATGTTAAGCCTAAAAATTTATGTTCAATGTAATTATATAATTTTTGTACAATAGTCTTTTTGTTACAAAAGTAAAAATCTTGAGTAGCTATATCTTAATGCTTTTAGTGACATATGAAGTCTTCAGTAACAAAAATATTTGCAATCAATATCTACAGTTTGATGTATTTTCTGTAAAGATTTCGCGTAAACACAAAAGGGCTTCTGAAGCTTACGTTTTCGTCACAAGTGTTTTTTTAAGTGACTAGCAAAGATGGAAAAACAGCGGAGCGGTTGGAAGTAATTTTCTGTGCGGTAACGTGAAATAAACGGCTATCGTTTACAATGCGAAGCTTTGTAAATGATACTTTTATTAAATACTCTGTTGAAACAAAAGGAAACTGTTTTATTTATTCAAATAAAACTAATTTTTACGGATTTTATCGCGTTTAATTTTGAACTATTTCTAACCCGACGTTTCGAGTGGTTTACTGCACCCATGGTCACGGGAGGACTGAGGTGACAGATGTCCTGATGACATAGTTAACCCGGGGTACCTTAAGCTTTTAATTATTATTTGTGGTATACGCAGAAAAAGCTAACTGTGTCTTGAAGTCTAGCAGTGGTATACTAGGTTTTTGATTTAATTTTATAATTATTTGATCCCAAGCCGGTGGTAATACCCAACTATCTTCTCTATTGAAATTAGGATGTTTTTTAATTTCAATAACCTTGCTAATCATCCTGGGTAGGAATCGGTGTTCTTTTGCAAGGATTTGTGGTTTATCAAATCTGATGTAATGGTTGGGATGATCCAGAACATGGCTACAGACTGTTGACTTTTATTTATTTAGAATTTTTGAAACTATATTGCGTATTTATTTGGATATTTATAATGAAAAAAATTATTCCCAGCATCATCGCGGCGCAGCCACCACCTTTTGCATGATTGTAGAACGTAGATAAGTCAGCTCGACCGAGAAAATAACCAAGCTATCATAGATGCCTAGTATGGTATGGTAAATAGCTATTTAGAAATTTTACTGGTGTATATTAGTCAGCTATGATAGACGTTCCATAAAAAAATGTGTTATCGAATATTTATGGCTGTCATCGCTTGTTGGACCTGCCCTCATTTCTTGTAACATAAAAAACGATAATATTTCCTACATTTCTTTGGTACCAACATTTTATCTTCAGATTTTTGGTGTTTTTGTTTTGATCAAATGTGGCAAGGGATATTTTAGATTTATTGCTAGTAGGCAATACGTTTCGTAATAAGACATTAATAGCGCATTTACATAACGAAGGCTTTGTTGACAAGTTATCGATGAATTATAGTTTTGGTTGGAAACGGAGGAGGGCTTAGTTTCGCTTGATATGCAATCTGGCAGGAGCAAACAGAGCAACAAGACTACGGTACCTCTCACGACAACGTCTGTTGCACTACATTGGCAGATTTTAATGGGATCGGTTTATCCATACATCCTACCCTTTGGGGCAGATGTGCTTCTCGCTGGATGATCCGAATGCCAAGTCTGTTGTCGTGGTGCTTCAGTGTTTGGAACATTTCGTTCCATCATCTGTGGTAGTTATCGGAGGACGAGAAGGATAAAATTAGCTAACATTGGTAGTGATAAATTTTTTTTCAGTGTATAATCTCACAGAGATGCGAACAAAGACGAGATGCAAAGTACGTCAATAAAAAAAAATCATAATTGCTGTGTTTATTATATTGTGCTTCTCTTGAAGACCGCGTAGCCTTGTGGTCAGAGCAACAGACTACTGTGTCCCGTGTTCTGGGATCGAATAAGCCGGAGCTAATATTTTTGCAAAAACACAAAATAGATTTTCGGGGCTGATTATGTAGTGATTGGGGTTACATCTGGCGCAGTTAGCTTAGGATAAATGAGTGCCTTTGTATTTGCGCACACACTTGTGGTACTATAATATATCCTGTGGAGTTGATGCCTTACGACAGTGTTCGGTAATCGGCCAGAGGTTTATGTAGGTAATAGTTCGTTTGGTGTATGAAGTCTTAAGTCTCCGGCACTTCCAACCAGTCTGACCTTTCTGCCAACGAGGTACTAGCAAACAACTGACGTCTCATTGGCTTTCCATTGATAGTGGAGGTTGAGGGAAGTCAATATAATGTCGTCTTTCTCTTAATCGTAAGGTCTTATCATGGTTATATGGTTGAGGTTACGTCAGTATCGAAGCATCGTAAGAATTTGGCAGATTCCGGTCTTGATGGTATATATCATCAAGACCTGCATCTCATCATCATCATTTTAGCCTATAACTAGTCGACTGCTGAACATAGGCCTACCCCATAGATTGCTACAAAAGTTTGTAGCTCTCATTTTGGGGGGGAATTTTGCCATAGTTGCCACACTTGGCAGGCGGGTTGGCAACCGCAGTTTATTTATTCTGGTGTTCGAGGAAGATACTGCTGCCCATCTTCTTATTTTAATTTTCCCTCTGTCGATTTTTACGACACCCACGGGATGAGATGGGGTGGTAGATTCTCTTAAGCTGCTACCACACGGCAACCGCTACCACACAGCACATCTGCCATCTGTTAATTTTCAGAATTTGTATAAAATCAACTGGTAAGTCAAAGAGTGCGTGAGCTTCAATTATTGTATTGATGCATGCTTCGTGTATATTTTAAAGGGCGGAAGTTGATATTTTAGCCTAAAAAGAAGTGTTTTTCATATTCACCTTTGACGTTAACATATTCAGGTGCAAGAACGAAATAGTTAGAGCTAATAAATATGTGTAATGAAGCAGAAAAGGATTGTTTTTAAAGATTTTGTTGATTTAAAAAGTTTGCTGTAATTTTCGGAATTTGTAGAAAACGGCCGTTTAATTTTAACACAAAGACAATGTAACTTTATGCTTTTTGGGTTAATTGGTTCTTAAATATAAAAGCCGGAGGACAGGACAAGAAATTATATTGTTTTAAATGTAAAGAAATCTCAAGACAAAGCGAACTTTTTAACGGAATACTTAAATGTTTTTAGTTAAACCTCACTTTTTACACTCATTACATTAGGCTAATGAATGTATAAACTTAATTTTAAATTTGTTCTGTAAGATCGTATTGAATGGAAATATTTGTTATTAATTGAAAATAATAAAACTGTCTAACAAATTGGTTTGGATTAGTATTCTTGATATTCGGGCCGAGCAAGTAGAGTCTACTTATCCAAAATCAAAATATTAATACTCGTAAAATAAAAGTTACAGCCTATAAATATCCTACTTAGCACTGTCTAATTTCTAAGAGGGTTTTGGAGCCGAGAAGTGTTCGCCATGCTGCTTTAGTGTGGGTATATACATGCTCCAGTAATAAGTCCTCGTATTTTAATCATTTGTGAGGAAACCTGCAAGTTGGCGGACACATGTCTTCGAAATATTTTGATTCCTCAGACACGCACATTTCCTAACGCATTATTAACATACGAGTATTTATGTTCATATTGTTCTAATTTTAGTATTAATGGCCTTAATCTGAAATATTTGATGATCGTGATAAAAAGTCAAGTTACTTACAGTCTGTAATAACATCCCACTGTTTAGCACAGGCCTCCTCCCATTTCTGAGAGGATTTTAGAACCAGGAAGAGTCTATCACGATGCCTCAATGCGGGTTGGCGGACTTCACATATCTTCGACGTATTTTTATTCGTCAGACATGCAGGTTTCATAACCATGTTTTCCTTTACTGGTGAGTACGTAAAAAATCAGCACCGGGGATCGAACTCCACTCCAGACTCCAGAGCTATTACGGCCCGTGATAATTATGCTAAAATTTCAATTTCAGCGTTTGCCATTTTTTTAGACTTGCTTATTAAAACACTTATTAGTCGAAGGTTTCGGAAGAATTATATACGTGAAATTTAACAATATATTCTTCGTACGTATGTACCCAAATGTATGTATATTTTATGTCCTGATTTTGACGCAGGTGTGCCGGAGATGAAGGTTGTTTCGGAATTTTGTTGTAATGTATAACGTTAACATGCTAACATGTTACAAGAAATACCGGACTTTAATCATTTGTTGTACTTACACATTATCAAGGAGCTTTGCTGTCGAAGTTGATACACTTATTTTTCTGAGAATAGCAGTCCTTTCCCTGATTCCACTTACCTTTTCATAAGAGCGCGTTAGAGAGTGCTTAACACTCGGTACGGTTGCTTTATAAGTTGCGGTATTTTAGAAGTGTGTGGAACAAAATGTGAGTAAGATTTTTATAAATGGGGCACGCTCCCGTTTTGGGAATATCATTAAATTTAATATTAAGTATATTAATTTAATAGTAATTTATTTAATTTAATATTTAATAGTAAGCAGTAACATTAAATTTAATAGTAAGCAAAAGGGGGCAAACGTGCAAGCGGCTGAACTGATGGTAAGTGATGACCTGCCGCTCTTGAACATCCGCAATACCAGAGGAATTACGGGTACGGCCTTTTTCAAAGGAAAAGGCGCTTTTCTTGAAGGTTGACACACGTTTAAATGTCCGGCGGATACAGCAATATGTTGGGCCTTTATAAAAAAGGTATAGGGGAAGACCAGTTGTCGGGATTTCTGACTATACTTAGGGGAAGTCAGTGGCTGATCCAGTCTCTACTTTCCCACTGGCCAGCTCGTAGGTGGGAGAGCTTTTCTGCTCTGAATAATGTCATTTTGGCGGCCTTCAACTATTCTGCCGCCTGGCTCATGGATGTGCGCGCAATGTTCCGGCGCTTTTACATGTAGGTGGGGAGGAGCCACACTGCGAACTAAACTCTTTTCTAATATGTTCAGTAATTTCATCAGCTAAATTGCTTTGCGGAAGAATAATTGGAGGGAGGATTCCTATGCAGGAATCCGTCTAGGTAGGTACCACCCCAGGGCCAGTTATTCTGCCGTGAAGCAGTAGTGTGCAAACATTACTGTGTTTCGGTTTGAAGGGCAGGGCAGTTCGGTTGAGCTATCGTAATCACTGGGCATTTTATACTTAAGAACTGATGTCTCAGGGTGACGGGCGCAGTGTGGTGTCACACAGAAATATTCTGGGTGACACAGCATATGTTGTGGGTGGACGTTGCACGTACCATCAGGTGAACGTTTTGCTCGTTTCGTCACTTTATACTATTAAAAAAAATAAATTGGCACTGTGGTGGTAGTTTCGAAGACCTTTTAAACCAATCTAAATCGGTTAACCGAATTTTCATTCTTCATTGTCTTAGGGAAATTATCAACGGTCCTTTCGTCTAACGCCCTTCGCGTTAGACGAAAGGACCGTTGATAATTTCGAGCTGGTTAGAAATACCTAAAAGAGACTGGTTATTGACAAAAACCAAAACAATCATCATTTTAGCTCATTACACGTTCACCGCTAAATATCCTCCGTCATACATTGCCCCAAAATACAGTCCTGAGTCAATTGCATCCATCGACTACCTGCAAATTCAGTCGCTCCATCCAGAGAGGAGTCGTCTTACACTACGTTTTCCGGTTCAAGGTTGCCACTATACGGGCGTCTATTGCCACTGCAGCTTGCTGATCCTTAAGGCTTATTTAGGTTTTTAGTTGTGCTACGGGAAAACATAACAATATGGTTTTTTATAAGATCATCACATTATTTCGCGAAGTAATTTTACAGATGACCACTTATAATATATTACGTGTCACGTTATACATTTTATTGTAATATACATAAGTCGTAGTTGTATACATAAATCAATGATAAAGTTTGCTTTTAATGTAGTATTCATTAACAAATGTTATTGCTAATTAAAGTTTTATAAATAATATTTTATTTTACTTTCTAAATATTAAAAAAAAAGCAACAACTTTGGTTTTAAAATTATTTTCGCAGAGAACATAACAAAGAGACAGTTCTGAAGAAATTAAGGTAAGAAATATTTGTCAAGTGCTAGAAAAATTTTAACATAATAACGGACAAGAAATTTCATCGTAGTAAAGGAACAGGCAACAGTAACTGCAATTCTTTTAAGTGCTTGAAGCAATTTCCTCTCATCCTAAAAACACTGGGAATGGAGATTTTCTGGAATATTTTCTCCTAAAACGTAAGGTTGGTAAAATAGTAGTTGAAATTTATCTAAATACAGAAGTGCTACATTTCGCAATTTCTTTTTTAATGAAAAAGTTGATTTCGTTTTTAATGCCCAAAGAGGTGAGTTTTATAGCCGCAAGAAAAGGAAAATATAAACATTTAGTCGATCTTTCAGTCTCTTTACTACGGCACACTTCATTTATTAGTAGGTAATTTTGTTGAAAATAAAATATCGTACTGTATATCTATTTAATAGATGATATATACCTATATCTACATTTCGGTGCTAATATTTTATTTATTTAGTAAGACTAACAGCGTTACAACATTATTAGTAGTTTCAACAATATTATTTTATAAAACTATTTTACAATATACGTAGGGATCTACCTGCGTAAATATTTTATTATAAGTGTGAGCCAATCTCGTTATAACGTTGTTCTGAGCGTGATTTGTTCTGTGAGTTAGCACATTAAAAAGGCCAGTGTGGCGAGTTCGGTGATTTGGGGCGAGGATGCCTTAAGTGCTTTCTAGTATTGGGCAGTCGATAAGCGAACGAGATATCATCACCATCATCATCATTTCAGCCTATCTTAGTCCACTGTTGAACATAGGCCTCCCCCATAGATTGCCACAAAGCACGGTCCTGAGCCACCTGCATCCATCGACTTCCCGCAAAATCGCGCAGGTCGTCGCTCCATCTAGTGGGGGGGCGCCCTACACTGCGTTTGCCGGTACGAGGTTGCCACTCTAGAACCTTTCTTCCCCATCGGTTATCGGTTCTACGGGCTATATGGTCGGCCCATTGCCACTTCAGCTTGCTAATCCTTAGGGCTATGTCGGTTACTTTAGTTCTGCTGCGGATATCATCGTTACGGATTTTATCACGCAGAGAAACTCCGAGCATAGCTCTTTCCATAGCTCGCTGAGCGACTCTGAGCTTCCTCAAGCGGCCCGCAGTGAAGGACCACGTCTCGGTTCCGTATGTCATCACTGGCAACACGCACTGGTTGTAAACTTTGCTTTTGAGACATTGAGGTAAACTCGACGAGAAGATGTGACGTAGTTTCCCGAACGCTGCCCAGCCGAGTTGGATCCGTCGATTGACCTCTTGGTCGAAGTTGGACCTACCTAGTCGGACAATCTGTCCTAGGTATACATATTCGTCAACAACTTCGAGCATAGTGTTCCCAACAACAACCGGTATAGGTGTGACATGGACGTTAGACATGATCTTCGTCTTGTCCATGTTCATCTTAAGACCTACCCGTTGGGAGACACTATTGAGGTCATTGAGCATAGTGCCAAGCTCCTCTAGCGATTCTGCCATTATGACTATGTCGTCGGCAAATCGAAGGTGAGTGATGTATTCGCCATTGATGTTAATGCAGTATCCTTTCCAGTTCAGTAGCTTGAAGACATCTTCCAATGCAGCGGTGAAGAGTTTCGGGGATATAACATCACCCTGTCTTACACCTTTCTGCAATTGGATCGGTTTCGTACTCTGGTTCTGTACTCGGATAGCCATCGTAGCCTTATTGTACAAACACTGCAGCACTTCGATATACCGACAGTCAATTCGGCACCGCTGAAGTGACTGTAGCACCGCCCAAGTTTCGACGGAATCAAAGGCTTTTTCATAGTCCACATACGCCAGACATAGCGGGAGATTGTACTCTTCGGTCTTTTGTACAATCTGGCGAAGGGTATGTATGTGGTCTATGGTACTAAAGCCTTTTCGGAATCCGGCTTGTTCGGGAGGCTGGAAGTCGTCAAGTCTGCTTGCGAGACGATTCGTAATGACTCTCGAAAACAGCACATAGACGCGGTTCAGAAGCGATATCGGTCTATAGTTCTTCAAGAGGGCGTTATCACCCTTCTTGAAGAACAGGACAACCACGCTTCTGCTCCACGCTTCCGGCGTAGCGCCGCCGTGGATGACGGAATTAAAGAGCCTCTGAAGGACTAAAAGTACCGGTTTTCCACCCGCTTTCAGAAGCTCCGCTGTAATTCCGTCCTCACCGGGCGCTTTGCCATTCTTGAGCTGTTTGAGAGCCATAGTAATCTCGCTCAGACTGACGTCCGGGATATCGTCGGAATAGTGTCGGACGAGTTTGGCTCTTGGGTCGTAACTCACACTTGTATGTGGCTCCAACGACGATGTGTAAAGCTGCCCATAGAATCTCTCGATCTCACTCACAATCTCTGGTCCAGCGAAAATGACGCTACCGCTCTCGGTCCTCAACTTTGTCAGTTGGCTCTTCCCGGCAGACAGATCCCTGGCAAAGACCTTGGAGCCTTGGTTTCGCTCTATCGCTTCTTCAATACGAAGTGTATTGAAGTTGCGTAGGTCTCGCCGCATACATTGGGAGATCTGTCTGTTAAGTTGCCGATATGCTGACGCGTCAGTTGAGGACTGTAGCTTCATTTCACGCCTGGCCTCCATGAGACTGAGAGTGTGATCGGAGAGCTTCTGGATCTTCTTTTTGCGGCGGGTCTTGCAAAACTTTGCCCCCACCGCCTGGACAGTTTCCACGAGCCTCTCGTTTAAATCGTCCACTGTAACGCAATCATCTAGGCACTGAAAGCGATTATGCAATTCGAGCTGGTAGCTCTCGAGATTTTGGATAAGGGCACGTGATGGACGGAGTGTAGATTTCACCAGACGAGACCTCTCCAGCTTTACGTTCAAGTTCAATGTGCCTCTTACCATTCGGTGATCACTGCCGGTTTTCACCCTAGCGATCACAGAGACATCATTGAACAGCTGTCGTTTGGTCGTCATGATATAGTCGATCTCATTTTTAGTGGAACCGTCCGGGCTCATTTAGGTCCACTTTCTGTGGGGCCGCTTTTGGAAGAAGGAGTTCATCATAAAGAGTCCCTCCTTCTCCATAAAGTCGGCCAGCTGTTGGCCCCTTTGGTTCCGGTGCCCTATTCCAAATTGCCCCACTACCCATCTATCAATAGCTCATCGACTCATCTCCCCAATAGCTCATCGACTTTCTTCATGCCCAGCTTTGCGTTAAAATCTCCCATCAACACCGTGTAGTGAGTTTTGGAGGAATGTATGGCTTTTGAGATATCCTCATACATTACCTCCATCTCATCATCAGGGTGTGCCGAGGTAGGTGTGTATACCTGTATGACCTTCAGCGAATACCGTTTGGTTATTCTGAGTATAAGGTACGCAACCCTAGTCGACACACTCCCGATCTTGACAATGTTGTTAATGAGAGACTTGTGGACGATAAACCCGACTCCTCCTTGGGACAGATGGTCGCCCTCCCGGTGGTAGAATAAGTTACCGGATTTGAGGATTATCGTGTCCTCCCCCTGTCTTCGGACTTCAGATAACCCTATAACATCCCATCGTAACTTGTTCACCTCTTCTTCCAACTCCAGGATCCTCTCGTCGGTCCTCAGCGTGCGTGCGTTGTATGTTGCCAGGTCCAGTCGTCGTGGGTGGGGTGCAAGATCTCCTCCTCCGGAGATTCTTCGCACCCCCTGCCCCGCCGTTACCATGACTGCTACCGTAGCCAGGACTAGCGGGGCCGCCGGAGACTAGGGGCCGTTCCTTTGTAGCTCTCATTGGTGAGGATTTTGCCATAGTTGCCACGCTTGGCAGGCGGGTTGGCAACCGCAGTTTGTTTGTTTTGGTGTTCCAGGAAGACGCTGCTGCCCATCTCCTGGTTTTAAATTTCCCTCTGTCGACTTTTACGACACCCACGGGACGAGATGGGGTGGTAGATTCTCTTAGATATATTCTCATATCCGCGACGATTCTGAGATTTTCGAGTGTTCTTACGAGTATGTTATTGTAGGAAGGCTTTTGTAGTTTTAAAAAGTGATAAATTTATATTCAATATAAATTTATCACTTTTTAAAACTTGTTTCAAATTTATTGGGATGCGTAATGTAATAGGGATGCCAGATAGAGCTCGCGTATTGTACTTTAATACTTACGGCGGATTTCATCGTTGAAAATAAACGCAATCAGTTCAAGCTAAACGAAGTTTAAGCGTTTAACTAAGTTCGATACTACTGTTTGCATTTCATCAACATAAAATGAACGCAGTTTAAGCTAAACGCGATTAATATACAGAACGCCCAATTTTCGACGTTCAACTTTTTAAACGCGTTTAGAGAGATGTCATTGTCAATTGCACAACTATGTAAACACAAATATTATTAATTATTCGTATTGTTTATATCTATGTAACATATGCATAAAAACAGGCTCTTTGATGGCGCAAAATACGAAATACATCGAGTTTTTGTTTAAGATTGTGATGATATTTGATGTAAACTTCGTTTTTCTAATCGCTATCAAAATGAAGCTGGTGAAATCGGTTAGACAAAAACCGAGACGAAATGATACATTTAAACTCAGTTAAGTAAAACGTGGTTTTGTTAAACTTGGATTCCAAAGCGATCGGTGAAATCAGGTCTTAATGTATACTGAAATGATTAGCATGTACGCATGACAAAGCCTAGATTTTTGTACGCTTTGTTAACGATAATGTCGATATGTTAATTCATGGTAAGCTTACTATCAAGATGCACACATAGATCATGCGTAAATTTTGTTCTTCCTATGAGCCTTTTATTAATAGTGTAGCAGTATTTAATCGGATTTCATCAGTTGGCGCTTATCGACGTTAATTTTAATTTAATTTATTTCATAATAGTTTGAGAGACGTGCGAGATCTTCGTTAAGTTTTGTACAGTAAGCTAATTATAGTATGTTATAAATAACAGTGGGTGGGCGACAATTAGAAAGAATAATATATTATAATGGGCGAGTATTAAGGAATGTAATATTTGAATGTTCAATAGATTTTTGTTGTAGGTGAAGAGTGTGCTAGAGAGGAATGTATGTTTTATTGATGAGTTGTGAGGCTGTGTCTTGTACGTATATATAAGCAACGTCGATAAAGTTACAAAAAATAAACAAATCTAAAATCAATGGAAAGTTGAGTATGAATAGTACAACCTGTTTTAAGAAATATTTTTTAAATCCTCATTACAGTTGATTGGCACAGCAGGTGATTTGTCGTTTATTCGCACGAAGATTCTGGTGGCAGCTACCTTTTTGCATTTTTTAAGCAATGATCTATTCAGTGATGTCAAATGCTCTATATTTTTTTAGCTACACCTGCTATTAAAACGTCTTTTGTAGTAAGGCCTCGGCGTTTTCGTATACCAACTAGGATACTATCTTTAACTTAACTTTCCTTGGCCCTCCTGGAGTTGGATGACGTGGATGTAATTGGTTGACGTGTTCAATATCCTGGGGGCAGATATCTACGTCTGCGTGTTTTCCGATTAGTATGACGATCTGCCTCTAATCCTCCATTTGTACTTCTGGGAGCCCGGAAATTTCTAAATTAAGTAAACGGTCCCTCTGTTGGTGTTTATTTATTTCGAGCTGAAGATTTTTGAGAGATCCATGTCTGATGATAGGCTTTTGCTTGCTTTGAGATATCCTCATTTTTTGACAAACGGAGAAAAGAAAAGTCATCTATTCGCTTGGAGTTGAAATCAACAGATTCTGGTTATTCAAATACCTGTGACGCAGTTTTATTTTGTTCCCTGTACATGGCTTAAATTGAAGTACTGTTGCTTGCATTTTCAGAATGAAGAAGTTGCAGATCGCTTTTAAAGTTGCCTAAAGATGACAATAACTCAGACTTCACCATATCCATGATATTCTTATTAATTTCTTCAATTTTGGACGTCATATATGAATGGAAATCGGCTTAGGTAGGCTTCCGTAAACTTACATGCGTGGAAGTATCTTCATTATCGCCACGCAGGGTAAAACAAATCCGGTGGTGGAGAAAGTTTTGGAAGTGTACGTTTCAACATTATAGCCCGATAATAATCTTGAGCACAAATATATAACAAGTTCTACTAAGTTCTACTCATAAAAGAGTTTAAAGACAGGAATCACTATAGAAATATGAATTAGCAATTAACTCCGTCGCGTAATTTCAGCTGCGTTAATGAACTCGTCCGTCGCTCACGCGCTCTTATGGACATACATTGTAAAGTTTGATATTACTCGTAATATAAACATTTTTTTCAAGAATTAAGGAAACAAATATACATGTGGGTTTTATTTTCTAAAAACTGGTTTCAGTATTTGTTATTTTAACTTTTTTATTTCTTAACACCCTTATTTGGTAACAGCAATAGCTTACCACACCGTGAAGCAGATTAATAATCCCAACATATTGTGTCATCCATCTCTTTTTCTTTATTCATTCTGTAGTCTCACTCGCGTCGAAAGATAGAGCCGTGGTGGCTCAAGGGCTAGGCGCTCGCTCTTAATTTCATAGTGAGAGAACTTGGTTCGATTCCCGGTGCCGGCATCACTAAAATTGTTAATTTCAATTAAAAGTGCTGATTTACCACGTGCTCGGCGGCGAAAACATCGTGAGGAAACCTGCATGTCTGAAAAATAAAAAATATTTCGAAGACATGTGAAGTCCGCTAATCCGCATTAGAGCAGCGTGGCGGATTGGCAGTTACTTTACTTTAAATAGTTCTTTTTATTTAATAGTTTATTAATTCTTATCAGTTTTTATATGGATGATAATAATAATGGTAAAGGTTGGACTAATTATGAATAATATTACTTTTCATTGAATTAATAGAACAAAATTTGTAATTGCAAAAATATAACACAATATGTATGCATTTGTAAGCTACAATCGATGGCGAAGCTTCAATGCTACGAGACAACTTAATCAGATTGAAATCAAGGCAATTAGCAGATCTGTCTAATACAGAACCTACTAATCATTTAGAAACAGTTAATCTGATGTTTTTAAATACATTTGTTTTAGGTACATTGTTTTCATGGTAATCACAATAGATGAAGTTATATATAAACAAACATACAGCATTTTATTTTACAATACAGCCTTTTCCCATATAAGGGGAAGGCAAAGACCTTAACCGTAGCTCACTTTTCGACCCCGCGGGGAACGAGGCGTGACGGGTGGCGAACCACGTCGCCGCCATTTTGGTACTAGTAAAAAAAAATCTGACTCTCCGCTGCGATCCCACGAGCAGTACAGTGAGCATTGCATATTATGGTGTTATTCTGCACGAATAAAGGCTGTCCGTACCGTAACTGTCTCAACAATACCTTAGTCGCCTCTTACGACACTTGGTAGGAAAGAGGTAGGTTCTATTCTACTCTGCCGGATACCTATCGGCTAAGTTATTAAAATTTCTATTTGAATAGATTAAATTTAAATAAAGGTCATAATTCACTGAGATTTTTCGGATCGTAAAGAAACCTGCATGTCTGAAAAATAAAATATTTCAATCAGTGGGACACTTCTAGTCTGTTATTTATTAGAATATAAGACGCGAATAAGTTTTTCAATGACAAACTTTTTATAGCGTTCTCGTTTGACCACAATCCTGTCTGATATTAAATCCGTTTGACTGTTAGTGAACTCCTGGCAGATGCCTGGTCACTTTGCCTTGAAGATGTCAAAAATTCTGCCTCCAATGTCTAAAATCAGCAAAAAAACCAAATGGTTGCAATAAGAATATACATAAGAAAGGGACGTGTGCAAAAATTAGAGCAAAACAGTATAACGTCCATCTATTCTTCAAATGCAAATCGCAATGCCTTAAAGAAGCTTATTTAAAATTGTTGTTGCATTCTAGTTTATGTTGCTCTCGTCATGAAAGTAGAATTTACTTTAAATCTTTTTGGCTCCAGCTAGCCAAAAGTTTTAAGATACGGTAAAACTTTACCCGGATTAAACTTTCTACTGTTAAAAGTTAAGCTTGAACGTCTGGCATTTTTTTTCAGAATTTTCTGTGGCGTAAATTTAATCAATTTATTATTCGGTATGCCACTACAATTCATGTTATTTTTTGATTTATGTAGGATATAAATCAAAAAATAACATGAATTGCACTAATAATAAAATTGAAGTATCTGTCTGTGATTTCAAAATAAGTACCAAAATGTAAATAACAACTGCTTTTTAAATGATGCGTAATCATAAATTACCGTATTTAGAATTTTTAACTGTCTGTCTGAAACTTTGCCCCAAATAGACTCCGAAACGGCTGTATGGATTTCAAAGAAAATTTTAGGGGTTACAACATTTTAACTTAAATTTTCATGTATTTTCTGTCCTGCAAGGTTCAGGAAATATGAATATCAATATTTGTAAAGTAATCAAGTTATCGGTTATATTTATTTTACGAGGGCGAAACCGCCGGGCACAGCACATAAAATAAGTTATAAAATAAAAATAAATATGCTAATAGAAAAATATAAGTTTACAAAATTACACGTATACTTTTTTGTAACTTGGATTTTTTTTTTTAATAGAAGCGGGGGCAAACGAGCAAGCGGCTCACCTGATGTTTAGCGATCACCGTCGCCCATTATTTACTTTTAATTTATTGTTATGGATGTAAAGCGACATTAAGTAACCTTCAAGATCCATATGTAAGCATAGTTTATCATACATCCAAAAGTCATGTAGCGAAATCTTTAAAGCGTAGAAAACGTTCGAACGAAAGTTCAAAGATAATTGATAGCATAAACTAAAAGCTACACCAAAAATACTAATTTCAGTTGAATACGTTTTCAAAGACTTCACACAATAAATTAGTTCGGCAGTAGAATAATTCGGCAGAAAATACAATATGACGAAGTGACAAACGTTCCGTGCAAAACGTTCACTTCACGGTACGTGCAACGTCTGCCCTTAACAAATGCTGTATCACCCAGATCAGTTATGTGTGGCATTGTGCCCTGAGATATCGGTTCTTAAGTCTCATATGCCCAGTAATTACACTAGGCTATGCCTTACAGATCGAAGCACAGTAATGTTTGCACACTATTGCTTCACGGTAGAATAATTGCTTTGCGGTTGTTCCTATCTAGATTAATGCCTGCATAAGAATCCTACCGCCGTTAAATTTTGAAATTTAATAATAATAATGAAAGTGTCACATCTCTTTTTTAATACACTTGAACTGAACTTAAAAAATAAATAAAAATGATGGACCGTAATTATGGTATAGGTTCTTCGCTACTAATCATAAACCAATTAAAAACTTTTCTAAATATTCTTGTTTGCGAAATGAGACCGTTAACAGATGCCAAATCATACCAAAAGGAAAATAAGTTTTATTAAAAAAAAAAAAACTACAACGTAAAGGTGCTCTCTTTCTGTAATTTGAGCATTTCAAAATTAACCTTAAATAGGTTCTCTATGTACAACCCAAATATGCCAAGTAAGTTCAACCAAGTAATTCAAATCAAGAATATGTATACAATATTTGCCGCTTTAATTAAACAAAGGAAAACCCAATTACTATCCGAATATTGTAAAGCTTATATATACAATATGTGTAACAAAACAATTATTCTGGGTATAAGTGTTCGATCAATACGTATATACGTATGTAGTACGTTCAATAAAAGCGATTCACAAATTACTATTACCACCAACATTAAACAACAGTTATAAAACAACAACGTTAATATTATTTGATTTGCGAATAGCCAAAATAACTGTCTTTTTCGGAAATTTTCAGTTTGTGGGTTTCCCTATTAGAAAGAAACCTATAATCATCCGTTATTCGACTATGGTGAACCCGCCCAATGAATTGTCATTTTTCTTAAATTATTTTCCTGATATCTAATTATTCTTTTAAACTTTTTTTATAGTTCTGTATGTTCTGACAGTTATATGTCATCATTAACAACACACCAACCTTTAATACGTAGATATGGTTACTCACCTTATGCATGAGTCGTATTTTTTTACGGGACAACAAAATGGTTTATTTAAGAACCGATTGTTGAGAGGTTTTATTAATATCTGTGAGTAGAGAGAGCAATGCTACCTTTAATAAGCATATCATAACGATTTTTTTTAAAGGGGTACATTCATACATACATTCACGCCATTTTCCCATATAAGGGGTAGACAGAGACCACACATGTAGCCCACATTTCGCCCCCGTGGGAAACAATTCGAGACGGGTGCGAACTACGTCGCCGCCATTTTGGTACGAGTTTTTAATCCCTATAGCGTTCTCACGAGCAGTATGGTCAGCATTGTATATTATGGTGTTACTCTCCACGAATACAGGCTGTCCGTTCAATGCCCTTAGTCGCCTCTTACGATACTTCGGTAGGAAAGAGGTCGGTGCTATTCTACTCTGCCGGACACCTATCAAAAGATTCCATAAATAAAATAGATTTCTACGTTATTACATCTCATCTAACGATCACTGTGATTGTTTGTCACTGATTTTGCGAACTACTTACTTCCAATGACTACTACGGATTTACTTTATTATTATACGGATATTTATACACACACAGACTTCTTAATTATATAATTATACGGTTTTATATTTTACTTTATTTTTAAAATGCGTTTTCTGTGCGTGCCGTGGCATCGTAAGATAATGCATTCATAATGATGACCCTCGAAGTAATATAATACATACATACAATTACGCCTTTTTCCCATAGAAGGGGTGGGCAGACACGACACACGTTGCCCATTTGTCGCCCCCGCGGGAAAAGCGGCGAACCACGCCGCCGCCGAGTAGGTACGAGTAAAAAAAGTCAAGTTATATAAAGTATTAATATATTATAATGCCGTAAGATTAGCGTGCATACGGACTCATAAACTTGCCTTTACATAACAGTATTGACCAAAAATGACAACGCCAAGCTTAAGTGACGTCCTGCCTTCATGACTAAAGATTTAGTACATCATTTAAAATATTTATTGAATGTTTCTATAAGTAAATACTTTATTGTCATTATCATTGGCTCGGAAATAGTGCATGGCTTTATATAAGCCTTTCTTCAAAATTGTCACGCCAGGCGTGCTGATCATCGCAGTATTCGATGCCATACCTCTTACATGCTGTTATTCGAGACAGGTGTAGTAGGTACTTAAGATATAGCATATTCGATTTGGTTATCAGTGGATAGCTATAGATTTTCTGTATCTGTCTCTTTATCGTCCCACGGGACGGAATAGGGTACTAGCTTCCTATGCACCGCCACCACACAATAAGGGCTCACAGAACTTATTTTGTTTTTTTTTTATCGATACAAAAGAAACATTGTGTAATGAAAATGTTGACTTCTGGTCTCATTTTATATGAACCTCAATCACAATTATTTTTACCATTGTTAGAATTTGTTGACGTCAACAACGGGTTTAATCTAATACATTCTAATGTCTTTTTCTCGTACTTCCCTCTGCATTGTAACAAAGATCTTAAAATTCATTTCACGTTCGACTAGCTACGGTCACTTCCACATACAAAGTGCTGTTTAGAATTTGAAATTCGAGTTACTCATTAGAAAGGTCTACATACAAAGTGCTCATTACAATTCAGGGTAAACCAATATACGTAACGTCTATGAAACTTTTGAAATGCACTTTGTTACATTGTGATCAGAATGTAATTGTAGTTTTGTAATGAAACTTATTTATGTGATTAGACATTTTGACCTTTATCATTTTTTCAGCCCTCTACAAATCCCGTGTAGCAGCGGAGGCCTTGTGGTAGCGGCTGAAGAGAATCTACCACCCCATCACAACCCGTGGGTGTCGTAAAAGTCGACAGAGGGAAAATTAAAAGCAGCATCTTCCTGGAACATCTGAATAAATAAACAGAGGTTGCCAACCCGCCTGCCAAGCGTGGAAACTACGGCAAAATCCTCCTAAAATGAGAGCCACAATTTTTGTGGCAATCTGTGGGGGAGGCCTATGTTCAGCCGTAGACTAGTGATAGGCTGAAATGATGACAAATCCTATGCTAAACTTAGGTTTCCCCCGTAAATTACCGCAAAACACGGTTCTGAGCCATGCAGCAGGCCAGGTAGCCATTCCCTACACTGTGTTTTCCGGCACGGGTATGCAACTCAAGAATTTTACTTCTCCAATGGTTATCGGTTCTACGATCTATATGGCTGGCTCATTGCCACTTCAGCTTTGCTGATTCTTAGGGCTATGTACGAGGGTGGATTGAAAAGTACTCGGCCTAACCAAGAAAATAAACACATACTAAATCAGTTATATTTTTATTTTTCTACATAATCACCATCAAGTTCAATACACTTTTGCCACCTCCCCTTCCAAGCATTTAGACCGTTAAAAGAAAATGATTCTTCCTTAGAGTCAAAATATGCGTCTACAGCTGCTTTGACCTCGTCGTTTGTCGAAAATCTTTGACCTCCCAAGTGCTTTTTTAGGTTAGGGAACAGAAAGAAGTCTGATGGTGCCAGATCAGGTGAATACGGCGGATGCGGTAACAGTTCAAAGCCACAGTTGTGAATTCCAGCCATTGACTGTACTGACGTGTGGACACGGGCGTTATCTTGATGAAACAGGACTTTTCTTCTGAGCATTCCTCGACGTTCTTCTTTTATTTCCTCTCGTAAACGACGTAGTAAGGTGCAGTAGTAATCAGAGTTTATAGTCTGACCCCTTTCAAGATAATCAATCATAACCACACCTTTCGAGTCCCAGAATACTGAAGCCATCACCTTATTTGCCGACAAAATCGACTTAGCCTTTTTAGGGGGTGGTGAACCAGGTCTTCTGCACTGTTTTGATTGTTGTTTTGTTTTCGGTGTACAGTAATGAACCCATGTTTCGTCCATAGTAACAAAACGATTCAAAAAATCATCTGCATCGGCTTCAAATAACTCCAAACAGTCGCGTGAAATAGTCAATCGCGTCCTTTTTTGTTCAACTGAAAGCAGTCGCGGAACCCACCTCGCAGACACCTTGTGGAAACCCAACTCGTTGACAATGATGTTTTGAGTTCGTTCATAAGAGATGCCTATAATCTCGTCTATCTCTCTAATTTTTAATCTGCGGTCTCCCATTATTAAATCAAGTACTTTTTTAATATTTTCGTCAGTAGTTGACGTCGAAGGCCTTCCAGAGCGGGGTTCATCTTTCACACTCTCTCTACCACGCTTAAATTCTGCTATCCATTTTTTGACGGATGAATATGACAGAGCACAATCGCCTAATGTACTGACCATGTCATCATGGATGGCTTTTGATGATAGCCCCTTCTTATGGAGGTACTTAATGACGGCACGCTGCTCGATTTGCTCCATTCGCGGAAATTATGACCGATTACTTTGTTAATACATTTTTAAAATCACAACTAATTATCGCACACGTTTCGAACTTCACACAATGAACTAGTCTGAACTGAACTAAATAATGTGGGTAGATTTGATTTTTAGAATTGAATGGATCTGTGTTAGGCCGAGTACTTTTCAATCCACCCTCGTAAGTTACTTTAGTTCCGTTGCGGAGATACACCGTGCCCAGCAGTGAAGAAGAGATCGTGAGGAAACCAGTATGTCTGAGGAATAAAAATATTTTGAGAATATGTCAAGTGCGCTAACCCGCATTTAAACAGTGTGGCAAGCTTTTCCCTGCTCTAAATCTATGAAACTACTCAGAAATGAAAGGAGGCCTGTGCCTAACAGTGGGGCTTTTATAGGCTGTTTAATTTTTGCATTTAATGTAACGTCAACCGTATATTATATTAGGCAGAAGTTCATTTCAAATGACGAAATCCTAGTTCCACTAACTCCGGTTATGTACGGGCGAAACCGTGATTGTATTATTACAATTCGGCAAATGATGTATTGTATTACTTCAATACCTAGGAGCAATTATCCAACACAAAATTATTTATGAATGTTAGAGCGACTTGTGCAATATTTCTTTTTTGAATTAAACGTATGTACTCGTTTCCTATTATTCCTATTTAATATGGAATTATTCTATTACTCTGTTCTACTAATTATTCTATTCGCCGCGAATAAGTCAAAAATAATTTAGAAGAAAATTACCTTTTGATTCCCTTAGCGACAACTTCTCTTAAATTAAATATAAACATCAAATTAATTTAGAACATAACTTTTTTTATTCGGATAAATGAATATATAAGTAGGGCAGAATTTGCGAATTTTTTTACTGCTGAAACGTGCGCCAGAAACTGCAGGGGTTAAGTCTGTGTGTGCTTCCGTGCATGCAAGCCTGCGTATGAGTTGGTGGTGGCATCACCCATCACACCATCGCTAGTGATGTAAATCACTTAAAGTTAGAAGATAGTCTACACATTATTCGGAAAAATCGCTTAAGAAACTATCATAACGGAACCAGACAGATTAATTTTAGCATACGGCTTTTACTGAGGAATTGATATCCTTATTGTACTTTATTATTAATGTGAGAATGAGGTTTTTTTGTTTGCTATTTTAAAGAATGAATAATTTAACCAATTGTTATGAAATTTGGTATATTGATGAGAGTGAAGGAGGACGATAGGAGAATTTCATAAGATACATTTTATGCCGCTGCTTAAACCACGAGATTGCCTTTTTTTATTGTATGAAGTGACGAAACGAGCAAAACGTTCACCTGGTGGTAAGCGCAACGTCCGCCCACAACAAATGCCGTGTCACCCAGAATATTTCTGCGTGACACCACACTGCGCCCGTCACCCTGAGACATCAGTTCTTAAGTCTCAAATGCCCAGTGATTACGCTAGCTCACAGTGCCCTTCAAACCGAAACACAGTAATGCTTGCACACTACTGCTTCACGGCAGAATAACTGGCCCTGGGGTGGTACCTACCTAGACGGATTCCTGCATAGGAATCCTACCACCAATAAAACTACTGTCTACTTATATATATGTCTACTTATATGCAGCATGTAATTTTAAAAGTTATACTATGTTGGTTACTGTCTATGACTCGTTTGTTTGCTTTTTATTATGATGATCTATTTATTGGATTTTAATTTTGAATTAGCTCTTAGATTTTTAGATTTGATTTTTCTTTGGTAATAAACGAAAGTTATTATTTTTGTGTCATTTCCGCCTATCACTAGTCCACTGCTGAACATAGGCCTCCCCAATAGAGTGCCACGATAGTTTGTAACGCTCATTGGGGGGGGATTTTGCCATAGTTGGCAAAATCAAAATGACACGCTTGGCAGGCGGTTTGGAAACCGAAGTTTATTGTACAGATGTTTCAGGAACATGCTGGTGCCTATCTCCCGGTCTTCATTTTCCCTCTGTCGACTTTTACGACAATCACGGGATGAGATGGGTTGGTAGATTCTCTTAAGCCGCCACTACAGGGCGCGTTTACCAAACAAAATATAGTAATGTAGTAAGAGTAATCAAAATAGCACGAACGTATGAGTCGTCGATTCTTGCGCAGCGTCAAGTTGCCAAAAGAAAACAGAAGCCTCTGAGCAGAGACTCGCTTGGAAGAATGAGCGATCCGTCAGGACTTTTCTAGTCTTGTTTTCTGAGAAAACATTTTTATAGGAGCAGACTAATATATATAATATATATATATATAATAGTAAGGCAATGAGCCGAGTATGTAGCTCGTAGAACTAATTATAGATGAGAAAGGAAGTTTTTTTGAGTGGCAGCTCGAACTGGCTGAAAAGGCACGACCTGCACGGTTACGCAGAAAGTTTATGGATGCAGGTCAAGATTTATGCTATTCATATAGAACATCAAGTATTTTAAAAAACCGATTTATGTATTTTGTTGGTTTATATTTCCAACGTTTCGACGTCGACGTCGACGAAACATATTTATTTTGCAGTCCGGACTTCACACTTCCTGTTTTCATAGTCTATCGGGGCTACTTCATTGGGGCTCCTTTCATTTCTAGGTTTCTGAATTACTGATTCATCCAGAAAAGCTAAATAGTTACTTGCCTCAAACTCCATTGTAAATTGATTCTTAGAATTTATGGAGTTATGATGGACCAAAAATTCAGTAACTTAATCTGATGTAGACTTTTACCATCGTTTTATAAATGATCGTCTAAAATTTATTTACATTCTCTAAAGTGCGAACACAGGTGTTCTTAAATAACATACATTATCGTTGTTGAGGGAGCTGAAGAGGATAATGTTGTAATTACCCTTTGAGGAAAGGTGATTAAATTTCACTGAGTGAGCCATGAGCTACCCCTTTTACAAGATTCGTTGTCAGTATGCTACATAATTAATATGTCATTATGTTGACAAAGCTACTTTATACCCCCTTTATGTAAGTGGGTACAATTTTGTTAACTATTAATATTAAACATTTCGGTAATTAAAGCTTTAGAAGTATAATTAAAAGGTTCAGTGTTCCGCGAAGTGCACATTTTCAATAGGAGCAAATTTTCAAATAGGATACTCAACGAAGTAATCGTTAAGCTTTTGCTTTAAAGTAGAAAAAAATATTTTTTTTTTAGATTATAAGAAAAAGGCGACGTACTAATAATATTTTTGTGTAAGTGGCCCTCGATTCATATTAGATAGAAAACCATTTTTTCCATTTCGTAAAGACATATTTTTACATGGTTTTGTTAAAATTTAACTAATAAATAGAAAGCTAATACGTTTGCTCGCAAGCATATTATTTTTATTGTTGTTGCTGATTTTTGTTAAGTATTTGATCTTGCGTTAGTTTCATTACAGCGTTGTTTTGTTATAATCTAGTCTTTTTTTAATACTATAACTGTACAACTGTATTTTTACCATGTTTTATGCAAATAAAGATTGTTATTGTTATTACCAGTCTGAGTGCATGTAACAAATATTTATTACTTTATAAACAATTATCAATAATACCAGTTACAACTGTTCAGTTTCACGAAATTATTATAATTATCATTCATTGTTAAGGCATGCAAGGTAATAACTGATCAAGTTCCACTTTAAATTTGTGAACTGTTCAAGTTCCACTTTAAATTTGTGAAAATCCGTTCCACTTAACGAATAAATAACAGAATCAAAGAATTTTATTTACATAAAGAAATCTGATAACAGAGAGCCAGACATTAATTTGCTTTGCAAAAATGTCTGTTTTATGCATATTCAAATTTAAGAGGTCTGGCAAAAGACTATAAACTTTAGGTTATTTATATTCAGATTACTTGATGCTTTGAATTACAAAGATAATTATTATATGTTTTATGTAGACATGAACTAGCCATAATATTACTTACAGTAAAATAACTGTTCAGTACATAAACAATTATTAATTAATCGATAAATGTTATTTAAGAACAACAGAAACCTTGCACGAAAAAGTTGCACTCAAATTCAATCTTGAAACCTTACTAACTCTCATCGTACACAAAGAAGTTTCACTTCAAAAAGGCATATTGACTTTTGACGATACTGATTGCTCAAGATTTACATGTGATGAACCTATTGACGGAAATAACAATGACAGTTATACAATGTTTTGTTACGCATATTCCCACAGCCTTCTCTATTCTGTCCGTTACCACTTGAATCTAATCCATCGCAGTTCCAGTTATTCGACCGCCAAGCGAAGGGCACTAAAGATAATGTAATTACAGGGCGTACGAGATTTAAGAACCAATCCTCAGGTATCCGTCTCCTCCCTTATTTCTACCTAAACTAATATTATAAAGAGGAAAGATTTGATTTTTTTATGTTTTGTTGTTTTTGTTAACTCAAAAACTATTAAACCGATTTAAAAAATTCATTAAACTGTATAATGTATTTAATTTTTTTTAAAAACCGAGATCCCTACGAAAATTTCTATGATGTAACTCAAAGTATATAAAAATTAAGTGATAAAAGTCATTATTTGGCGTTCGCTGCAAAAGATTATTGACGATAAAGAAAATAATGTGTAGTACATTATTTTCATAGTACTCATCATTACTCACAATAAAGTCCGGGAGTCTATATGTCTAACTATTATAGTTAAGTCACAATTACCGCTTTTTGTTCAAATTAGTCAATCAAAACACGGGTAGAATCGAAAGATGATGACATTCGTATCATGATATTAATCCTTATCCTACAAAATAGTTTTATAGTCAATGTTTATTATGTACATAGAAAGTCAACTTTAAATTATTCGAATCGGACCTATCGTTTAGAAGTTACAAAGGGTATTAAAATGCTAAAAGTAAGAAAAATGCCGCGGTGTGAGCAAACAGTCCTACGCTCGCCCGCGCTACGCGCATTGCCTACTCATATTATTTTTTGTAAACTAGAAACAATTGAATAGTGGTTTGTAATTTTTATTACATATTTTTTAATTTAAATCTTTGAAACGCTCTTTAAAAAATACAGCGGCCGCGGTGTCTCTCAAACCCCGCGCCGCCGCCCGACTTCATGCGACTTGGGCATCATCGAGGAGCGCGGCTCCCTTTGCGCAGCGGTCGAGAGCGGTCGTTTTATATTGCTACCACGACATCAAATATTCGCTATATTTCATGGCTTATGTTTCCTTAAATCAAACATTATTTTGGCAAAATAACGTAATCTTACCTGACCAGATGCAGAGCCGCCGATGAGAATAGTCGCTAAAAAATGTTGATGTAATGAATTGTGGTTGTTCTATTTGTCCAAATAAAGTACTAATTTATCTTTCTAATATCTATCTACCCGTGCGGAGCCAAGGCCGATCGCTAGTAAATAATATAAATACCATAATATAACTTCATAACCATTTTACACGTTGTTAAAGCTGAAACTTGAACCTATAAATTTTTACGGGACCAGACGTCATGAAGTTTTTGTCGTAACAAATATGAACATAACTGTAAGTTTTTGTGGATAGATAATTAGGTGCATTTGCTAGTGAGGATTAAGTATGCTTCGATTGAAAACCCACGGTGCAGTGGGCGTTGCAGTGGGCGGATTTCAATGTCGGATAAATCCCCGATATCCACGTCTATACTTTTCGAACTACTTCTTTACTCTTACCTTTTGCTATAATATCAGAGAAACAAATACAACATTTTTTACAGGGGAAAGTGACGAGACGGGCAAATCGTTCACCCGATGGTAAGTGCAATGTCTGCTAATAACAAATGCTGTGTCATCGAGAACATTTCTGTGTAGCACCGCACAGCGCTCGGCCCCTTGTGACATCAGTTCTTAAGCCCAGTGATTATACTAGCTCTCAGTGCCCTTCAGACAAAAACATTAATGTTTGCACACTACTACTTCATGGCGGAATAACTGATCCTACCAAGGTACCTACCTGCCTAGACGGATTCGTGCATAGGATTCCTACCACTAATAAACGTTACATCTCATAATCCAAATGTTGACGAGTAGAAATACCATATAGATATAAAAAGCACAACTTCTTAACCATCATATTGCATAAAAGACGTTTACGTATATTTTTATACCTTGTTTAAGCTGTAGCTTGAATTTTACTTAACTTAATTTGAATGAACCGTTTTATAACCAATTTATGTTTAAGCACAAAAGTTAAAACGTAAATGTCAGGTATTCGTACCACTACGCCATGCGGTCGTCACTGTATTATATAGAGCTAGTTTTTAATACATACATAAGATCACGACTGTATCCCATAAGGGGTAGTCAGAGACTGGGCACTCACTGCAAAAACAGATGACTGCCACAATCAACGTTTCACCAAAACAATATAATGCACTTGGTGTGATAGGTGGTGAGCCCATCGCCACCATGCGCTGTTGGGTGCACGGTGCAGTTTAATTCCTTACTCGCCTTTTACGAGATCGATTGGATGAGATGGAGTGGTAGTATTCTTTTAACAAGCCGCCACCACACGGCTAGTTTTAATAGTATATAAATAACAAGACACCGTTTCTTAGTAACACATTTAAATCGCTAGGATACATCTTAATAAAGCAAGGACAGAACCGATTCTGTTGATAAATTAGAACGGAAAGAACACAATAAAATTTCATAAAACAAAATATAAACAGAATAAGAAATACAAAATTACAAAATAGGTTTTACGAAAATGGTGCCAATATCAAATGTGTCTAGTGGCCGATCCGCCGCAGAATGATCATTCAGTAATTTTTATCAATAAAGATGTCATTATGATGTTTCTCATGGAATGTTGCATTTTTTCTCATTTAGTAGTTCCATTATTAATAAAGTTTTAGTTGTCTACAGATAAGTAATGGTTTGTTATTTTTGATACGCCTCACAATTACAGGTTGGCGGGACTCACGTAGCTTTGATTTATCTTATTTTTAAATATACCAGTTTCAATTTGCACAGTTTTGTGAATCTGTACTTAAATAAATTATTTCATCAGTTGCATAGACATGATACGACATTTTTGATTTTTCTTTAATTGGATAATGTGATGAAACGAGCAAAACGTTCACCTGATGGTAAGTGCAACGTCTGCCCATAACAAATCCTGTGTCACCCAGAAAAATTATGTTTGACACCATACTGTGCCTATCACCCTGAGACATAAGTTCTGAAGTCTCATATGCCCAGTGATTTCGCTAGCTTACAGTGCCCTTAAAACACAGTAACGATGCTTTAAATGTCCATGGCAAAAAGTAACTTCTTCAAAGACCGTACATTTATTAGGAACGAGTGAAAAAAATAATAAATTATGGATCATTGTTCAGAGGGAAAAGTTGAAAGGTAACAAACAGACAGACTGACAGAGATAGTTACTTTCGCGTTTATAATATCAAGAGTATGGATATATTAGCTGGCCCAGCAGATGTTGTCCTGCCGTTCCGGTATGAGATGCGATGAGTTTGTTTTCTGAATTACATTTTAGTATGAAACTTTACAGCCACGCGAAAATAGCGCACGGTGTTAACGGTAGAACTATTACAACGAAAGTGAAAGAAAACGATTTTGTGGTCGATAACACTTGGATTCTTTTGTATTCGGAACTTCGTACGTCGGCGTGGAGTATTGTTATTTTCATCTGCAGGGAATTGATTCTGAATATTGCGACGTCTAATTGCATTACGGCTTCGATGTGAAATATTAGATCTTCTGGCTCGCGGCATTGTAAATAACACTAGAAAATTGGTCACACAATTCAAAATCACATTATTAAGCAATTGACAATCACAAATTTGATAACTTCGCAAAGTGAACATTTTCGAAGGCAAATTACTTTTTGACTTGCAATTGCAGTAACCGTCGAAAACTGAAAAAGAATTGGTAAACACTCGAAAAAAATGCTGTAAAATCTCTGCGCCTATCTGCACTGCTAGCTTAATGGTATGCAATGAAAGGACCGCGCAGTGGATTCAGCTGTCAGAGGACAATGAAAGAAGAGATAGAGAAAGAAAAAGTATATATTGTCACAGAACTGACATGCATACAAAATAATATAAGTTTTGTTTCTGTTATGTAACGCAGATACGGAAAATGTATGAGAAAATGATTTTTTTTCATAATTTATGTTTTATTATTCATTCTGCTATTCGGGCCGATAGCTGTCCTTAAGAGTAGAATAGAAACTAGCCCTTTTCTACCGAGGTGTCGTAAGAGGCGACTAGGGTATTGTACAGACAGTTTTTATTCGTGCAGACTAACACCATAATATCCAATTCTCAACGCAACGGGGAGTCAGATTTTTTTTGTCTCGTACCAAAATGGCGGCGACGTGGTTCGGCATCTGTCACTTCTAGTTTCCCGCGGGTGCGAAAAGTGGGCTACATGTGTAGCCTCTAGTTACTCCTTCTATGGGAAAAAGCGTGATTTATGTATGTATGTATGATTATGTATGTATGTATTCGGGGCGGAGACAAATCCAACATCATAAAAATCTTGATCTAGTTTTTGAGTTATAAATGGTGTATCTAACCCGACTTCATTTTATATGCGATTTACCACGGACTCATCACGACATCTCCAAAAATACAAGATCAATTGACTTGAAATTTGGTATAAATATTTCTTTTCCGACATAGACACGCACTAAGAACAGATTTGACAAACATTTAGTTTTAAATGGGGAAACGCATTACGCACAGCGAAGAGTAACAGCTAGTAATATGTATACGTCAGTAACAGCTAGTAATATGTATACGTCAGCACAACAACAGCTGCAATGTCATATGTACATATGGAAAGCTAAAATATCGATAAGACATTTCTGATCTATAAAAGTAGTTGATGCGTACGGGTACTTAGTGTTGTACGAATTTACTCTTAGGAACTTGGAATATTCATAACTATTTTATGGTTGCAAATTTTCCTTAATGATGATTTTGTGACTTCGCAATTATATCGATACGCTCGTTATTTCAAACTGTACTCGAAGTACGAGTAACGCGAATGCTGTCCTGTACCTGTCGTGCAGTGGCGAGCCCGCCAGCGATGCGAGATTTGTGACATCAATGGCTGTACAATTTATAAATTGAAGAAAAAAAAATTCATAACTTCGTCATTTATGAATATAGTGTATATAATAAAACTATAAAATATTCGTTTTTATTACAAACTTACCTTAATTTTAAAGCACACTTTTTTTTTCAGAAGCACATGAGAAAATATTTGTTTCCAGTTACCGAACCAATAAAAGATACGTATGTAGTCGAAGATGAATTATCGCGACGCATGTCATGAGTCATAATGGAATTGTCATTATTTTAGTAACATTTGATTTTTTTTATTGTATCAGGTGGCGAGAAGAGCAAAACTTTCACCTAATGGTAAGTCTCCGCCCACGACAAATGCTGTGTCACTAAGAACAATTCTGTGTGGCACCACACTGGGTCCGAAACTCTGTCACATCAGTTCTTAAGTCTCATATGCCTAGTGATTACGCTAGCTCTCAGTGCCCTGTGCTATCAGACCGAAACACAGTAATATTAGCACACTACTGTTTCGCGGCAGAATAACTGGCCCTGGGGTGGTAGACGGAGTCGCGGCAGAGTCGGTAATCCTATTCAAGATACAATCGAAGATATTTATGAAACATCTTCGATTGTATCTATTATTATTATAAAACATCTGCCGTGTGGTGGCGGCCTAAGAGAAACTACCACCCCATCACATCCCGTGGGTGTCTTAAAAGTCGACAGAAGGAAAATGAAAACCAGGAGATGGGCAGCAGTATCTTCCTGCAACATCTGAATAAATAAACTGCGGTTGCTATGGCAAAAACCCTCCAAAATGGGAACTACAAACTTTTGTGGCTATCTATGGAGGGGGCCTAGGTTCAACAGTGGACTTGTGATAGGCTGAAACGACGAAACGATAAAACGTGTAGGTTCCTATCGAATTCGTACATTGAGATTTTACAGAAGATTGGAAGGAAGTTGTAGATTTATTATATATACTACGCATTTACACGGTTAACGTATTCGGTACAGTCTCTTGAAATTTGCCTCTCGAGAGAGTTTTATTTTTGTGAAAAGCTTGTGTTATAATTCTTTGTACATATAAAAACAATACGTAGGTTTTCGACAGAAACCATTGTCATCCTCATTTTCAGAGAATTACATACTGACATACTTATTTGTGATGAAGCACTATACCTTAGGTCAATGTAATTCTGGTACCTTATTTCAAAGCAGCAGGACCACTTCATAAACCAACGCTGTATCAAAACTAGATACATGCCGCACAATTTCTGCTATGCTGCATAATTAAGGCTTGGTTATGATAAAACTGAGAAGTAGTTATTATAATACATTGTACGCACGCGCACGCACGCATGCTCGCTCACATACTCAAACATGCACTAATTAATACCAACTTAAGGGTATTTTATTTTTTCAATACAGTAGTCAATGACTACCTTACGCAAATGGTAATAATAATAATAATCATAAGGCGTAGGGTAGTGACGACCCCAGCGCCCGCTGACTTAACAGTTTATGTGAGAAAACTGTTACATCAGCGCAATCAGTCAGCACCTTGCCAAGAGGTGTTAGCGCCGTGCCTCGGCAAAATTGTGGGTGCAAGGGCCCGTTTGTGCGTATGGCTACACCATATAAAACGGTGCCGGGCCTGGGCGTCTCCCGTCAACTGACGCCCAAAAATGGATGATGGAACAAAAAAGATTGCGCATAGGGTCGCTGCCTGGGGGCCGGCGCTGGACGCGGCAGCATGCGGGTCGCCAGCCCAACGCGAGGTGCTGCACGACCACCTTGCAGCCCCTCGCATCCATCATCCCCACCAGACAGTTTGGTGTCGGCAGGGTCCTTACGTACCCAGCAATCGGCACCCGCCGCTGGTGGAGTACGCCGCATGCGCTGGACATCTAATATGAATAAGAACGCATTGCGGGCGTACTTTAGGGCGAAAGGGGGAGAAACTGGTAGGTTTGCGTATAGGGCTAGGATGAACCGCTTTTTTGCTGAGCTGGAGCCATCTATTGTCGTTACGGAGCAAAACCTGGCAGACCGAGTTCGGTACATCATACGCTCGAAAATATTTGATGATGCCGAGCTTGAACGACTACGGCGTGAGGCTATTCCCTCATAGGATGAAAATACTACGGCTGGAGATGCGGCTCCACAAGTCGCGGAACAACATGCAGATGTGGATGCTGCCGTGAATCTCGAAGTCGTGGTGGAGTCAGACGATGCTGGAATAGTTGCCCAAGAATTGGAGCCGATGAGGAGGACATTGGAGGAGGCGATTTTGGAAACGCGCATCACGCCTCTTGAAAATCGACCACGACTCCCTCGCATAACCCTTAGCAAGCGGAATCGGGCTGTCGTGAGGGCTCTGAACCCGATGCTGGCAACCTATTTGGAAACCAGCCAGGGCCTTTGCGATACGGACTCAATTCTCTTTGGCGCCGCACTGGCAACCTGTCGTATTATTAACGCCAAAGTTCCCAAGGCTGGACGCGTTACTGGACAAAGTAGCGCTATCCCAGCATGGAGAAGGAGGATTGAGGAACGTATCGCAAAGGCGAGGGTCCTCATCGGCAGACTGATAAGCTTCAGGTCGGGCAACAATAGGCCGGGATTGTGCGCTCCGTCAATATGGCGTTTGCTGGGACAAATGTAAGTTTGTCCCAGCCGGATATAACGCAAAAATTGACAGAGCGCATAGACGACCTGAAGCAAAGAATCGCTGCTTGGGGGAAGCGGATTCGACGATATACTGAGAGGTCAAGGCGGTTCAACCAGAATCGTCTCTTCCAGAGTGACCAGAAGAGGCTCTATAAATCGTTGGAGCGACCAGTAAATTGTGGAACGGGTCAAGGACCGAATCAGACCGACATGATCGCCTTCTGGCGCAGCCTGTGGTCAGAGCCCGTTAACCACAACGAGGGCCCTTGGACGGAATCAGTGGTAAGTCAGTGTGCAAGTATCGCACCTATGGACCCCGTCGTCATAACACCGGACGACGTAGCTGATGCAGTCAGTAGAGCCCAGAACTGGAAAAGTCCGGGACTACCCCATAAAATAATAATTATAATAATCTTTATTTTCACAAAATCAATTTGTACTAAATCTATACGTGAAGTTTGACTTCAGAGCTACGTTATCTGTGTTAGAGAAGTCAGTCTCCCATTTTCAATGACACATTCATTTATTTGTGTAAGAACTGAAGTAACCGACATAGCCCTAAATATTAGCAAGCTGTAGTGGTAATGGGCCGGCCTTATTGCTCATAGAACCGATAATCGTTGGAGATGAAAGGTTCTTGAGTGACAACCTCGTACCGGCAAACACAGTGTAACCCCCCACCCCTCTCTACTAGGTGGAGCGACGACCTGCGCGGTTTTGGCTGAGGGCTCTTCTCTCGCGCCCCGTAAGGGGCGCCGGGTAACTGTCTGGAGCGTAATGCTCCTCTCAGTGACTTCACTCGCCGCAACCTGAATACGGTTTTGGAGTGCTTTTCAATTAGCGTGGTGGTAACACTAAGGATGTCGACGTACGCACTGACGGTGGCTCAGGAAAGTGTTTAGTGGTAATCTATGGGACAGGCCTATGTTCAACAGTAGACTAGTGATATACTAAAAAGATGATGACGATGATTACTGGTGGTAGGATTCCTATGCCGAAATCTGTCTAGGTAGGTACCACCCCAGGGCCAGTTATTCTGCCGTGAAGCAGTAGTGTGCAAACATTACTGTGTTTCGGTTTGAAGGGCACTGTGAGCTAGCGTAATCACTGAGCATTTGAGACTTAAGAATTGATGTCTCAGGGTGACGGGCGCAGTGTGGTGTCACACAGAGGTGTTCTGGGTGACAAAGCATTTGTTGTGGGCGGACGTTGCACTTGCCATCAGGTGAACGTTTTGTTCGTTTCGTCACTATATAAAATAAAAAATAAATGATGATGATGAAATGTGTACTACATAAAGCATCGGCATGAGCCAATTGCATAATATTTGGATGTACTCCTGGAGGTGTTTTTACATTCACTATATTAACAGTTAAGGAAACTAAGGAAACTTATTAAATCTATTTTGACGTTTATAGATGATAATCTATTTAGAGTATCACTTCGTTAATTCTAATATATCCTAATTGTAAACATTGTAAGGCAAGGAATTGAGCGTCTACATTCAAAGAGTTAATGATTACGTGTTTCATGATCTATAAATAGATCTACTAAACTGAACTAAACTGTCTGCGTCGGTCGATATTAGACGAGCTTAATTCCCACGATGATAGACAAGTTTCTATACATAAACATGATTTAAGATAATATTTGCATCATGTGAAATTGTATAAATAGTTTTTAATAAACATGAACCAAAGACATATTCGTTCTTTTTTTTTTTCCTAATAGTGACGGAACGAGCAAAACTTCACCTGATGGTAAGTGCAACGTCCGCTTTACACAAATGCCGTGTCACCCAGAATATTTCTGCGTGACACCACACTGCGCCCGTCACCCTGAGACATCAGTTCTTAAGTCTCAAATGCCCAGTGATTACGCTACCTCACAGTGCCCTTCAAACCGAAACACAGTAATGCTTGCACACTACTGCTTCACGGCAGAATAACTGGCCCTGGGGTGGTACCTACCTACGGACGAATTCCTGCATAGGAATCCTACCACCAGTATTATTGTATAAATTCTTTAATGCACTGGAAATAATATAGTGCTGAAAGTTTTCGCGTATCCTAAAAAACTAATAGTACGATTGAATGCAGTGTCAGTTATTCAAAATTGATAGGTTGTAAATTACATAAAATTTACTGGTAGAATTCCTATGCAGGAATACATCTAGGTAGGTGTATTGAATATGTATTTCATGTGAACGTTATGCTCGTTTCGTCACTTTAGCCATTTAAAAAAAAAACAAAAAGGTACCAGTTATTCTGCCGTGAAGTAGTAGTGTGCAAACATTACTGTGTTTCGGTCTGAAGCTCTGAGAGCTAGGGTAATCACTGGGCATATGAGGCTTAAAAACTGATGTCTCTGGGTGACGGGCACAGTGTAGTGCCACACAGAAAAGTTCTGGGTAACACGGCATTTGTTATGGGCAGACGATGCACTTGCCATCAGGTGAACGTTTTGCTCGTTTCATCACTTTATACTATAAAAAATACACACATTTTGTTTTCAGCAGAAACTTAATCATTGTTTGGCATATGGATGATGTTTGAGTAAGAATTTTCTGACGGCACGTCTCGTTTCTCGCGATGGCGAAAAGTGGGCTATGTGAGTGGCCTCTGCCTATCCCTTATATGGGAAAAGTCGTGCTTGTATGTATGCATGTATGGATGACTGTAACACATGGAGGTTGCTATATAAAGAAATTTCAATTTATTTTAAATTTAAAAAAAATTATTCCCCTAATTTTTTCTACATATACTTTATCTAAGAAAAAGCTGTTTTTATTTGATTGTCTGCTGCTTTATGCTGGGTGTTTGTAAATATGTAGCTTTTCCTGTCAGGTCGTCCAATGTATATGTGTTACAGCTTACGGCTAATACATGTTGCCAAAAAATACGTTGGTACGTTGGTAACCAGTACGTAGATAATAAATAAATAATTAGATATTTAAGTAGTTATGATTTACGATAAACAAAAAAAAAAATAGAAAGCTTTATGTACATATAAAGAATGCCTGTATATGGGCACAGCTTCATTATTCGTTACATTGGAGTGAAATTTATATTTCGTTTGTAAAGTGTTATGGGTCACTCTGAACATAAGAAGAATTCAAAGTATAATTTTTTTAAATATTATTTCAATTATTTATAATAAGAATATTCATAGAGGCAGCTGTAGCTTATTCTGTGATAAACAATGCTCCATGAATGAGTTACTCAGTTTATTGAGTGTGGAGCTTTGATGCTTACTAACCAAAATACAAATGAACATGACAGTTATCCTTTTGATCCTAATATACGGTTGTTAGGTTTGGACATTCTACAATGACATGCTTTGGTAGCGGAGCAAAATTACTTAGTAAAATTTTGGAACTAACTAGGAGATTTCATGGAATTTAAAAAGCGATGATGATGTTCTCTACTACGGCGACAACTTTCGAATACTGTCGAAAGCTATCAACTGCGCAAGTGTCACTTATAGTGCCACGAGTGTACCAGCAAACACTGAGGTAGGTACCATCCCAGGGCCAGTTATTCTGCCATGAAGCAGTAGCGTTTTGTTTTTATTAGAGAAAGGGACGAGACGATCAAAACGTTCACCTTATGGTAAATGCAACGTCCGCCCATAGCAATGCTGTCACCCAGAATATTTCTGTGTGGCACCACACTGCGCCCGTCTCCCTGAGACGTCAGTTCTTAAGTCTCATATGGTCAGTGATTATAGATAGCTCTCAGTGTCCTTCAGACCGAAACACAGTAATGTCTGAAATATCGTTTAGTCTGGATTACGATATTACTGAGTACGACTGGTGGCGGTCTGTGACACATGACTCAGAAAATAACGCAAAACGACCCCAAACATGTTATGGTAGCAGTTGGCAATCGTCCAATATTTCAAAACATGTCGCTCTATTCTATTGTCCCCTTTTTTAGATAAAGTGGCGAAACGAGCACAACGTCTATTTTTTGTATATTAAGATCCTCGATTTCTCACAAAACTAAAATGGATTGAAATTTTAAAGGGAGAAGATACTTCACAATTGGAACACGAAACTCTTTGGAATTGCATTGTAATTTTTTTAAGATAAGATCGTTCGATCAACCGCGACTGCATTAGGTACAAACTGACTTTCTTTTGATCGCGATCGCGCATGAGAGCTCTTACTGAGCGGCGACTAGTCGGAAGGACTGTAACTGAAAAGGTCTCAAAAGGTCTAAAGCGAAGTATTTTGAGTAACCGATGGCTAGCAAACATTTTCGCCAAATACAGAGAATCATCGACTCTTCTAATCTAATAACATATTTTTTTAAAATATTTAATACTTCGCGATTAATTTAATAAATAATTACAATTTTTTATAAATATGACGCTATAAAGGATTCTATAATTCTGAGATATTAAATGAATATCAAAATATTCTAAACTATTCACACGATGTTTTTAAGGACGCTCGGGTAGAGAAATGCTGTTTTAAAAAAAAATATTATCCAGCTTATATAATGCTATGTTTTGCGTTTGTGAAAAAATATACGAGAATCCTGAGAATCCCGCACCGTAATTATATGTTTTAAAAACTTTGATTTTTGTAATAGTAATAGAAATTTGTAAAGAAATTGTAATAGTACGGGATGCGACAGTGATCGCTCATGGGTACTAATACGAGTAAATTGACTTGTATTTGCTTGTGTGCCGTTCACGCCAAAATCGTGATATAATAAATGTAGTTTATTTTAAAATTAATGTAATGTAAATAAAAAAAAATAGAGTTAAGTTTTAGCCTTTAAATGAGTCTAAGATACATCGATAAATGTGAGTAATAAAGGTCAAGACCAATGAAAACCTTCAAAATAATTATTTAATCAAAAAACCAACATCAATGTAGTTGCATTTAAGAATAAAATAAGTTTCATGATTTTCTCATGGATCATCAAACATCGACGAACGTCGGAATTTGACCAAAATTATATGTATAAATTATATGGAACCACTGTTACGGTGAGGATGAGGACCGGGGGATCAAACAAAAAAATCCATCTACAATTAACGAAAATATCGTGTACATAAAAAAAATATAGAGACTCACCTAAGTGAGTCTCTATATTTTTAAGTCCGTTAAAAAACGACAACTAACGACTAATTGTACAGTTATGGAAAAAATGGTAGAACAGCAAGTAAAAACAAATATTATAGTTTGCGTATAATTCATCTATTTTAATCTATATTGATGTAAAATAATGCGCCGAACAACTAATCTAGAATTTTATACTTTGTAAAAGCCTATTTAGATATCGAGATTCAGTTTTTTTTTATTCGGTTAGCACATGTTACAATATGGCCTCTGGAATTTATGATATATGAATTTTAGAGCATGCTTGCCTACCGACGACTTTGATAAAAATATATATGACCGATGTAGCGTCAACAATCGAAAGCGTTCATATCTCAATAAAAGCAAAAATTTGTGCAACACACAAATAATCGACGATTGTACAGAATCAATCTCACATATTCTTTATTAGATCTTTTCTCCGTTTATGGGTGTTTCTTCGATAGAGACTGTTTTTGACAAATTGGTCTGGCGCAATTTTTTTTTAGGATTTTATATAAAATAACACACAGAATAGTATTTCATTGCTCCGCTCAAGAACATATATGGAAGGCCGTTATTTACACACAATGATTTATGAATTAAAAGATGCTGATGAATTGATAGGTCAGATGAATGATGACTATGGCAGAATAATGAGATTATGTAAACATATTAATTAGAATCAAACAGTTGAATGAGACATTCATAGATTTTCAATAATCTTTATTATAAAATTAAATAACTTCTATAACAATAATCACATCAAACAACAATTTTGCAACAATAACAATCACATTTACCTTTATATTGATTATGGTATGTTTATACTATTGTTATAATTTTTCTGCATATGTCAAATTTAAAGAAACAACAAGCATTATAATTCTAATTTAGATTATTATTATGATTATAATGAGTGACATTACGGCTTTATTTGTTTCTATACTTTGTCAGTATACAATAAATTAAAATAAATCATATACAACACTCACTGAGTTTCCTTATAATTTTATATTCATGGTTTAAAAATAAGTAGGTATTACAAAACAAAATACTTATACAATAATGTTATAATAATCATACTTCGAGTTAAATTATCATTACAATCAGTCTCACAGTTAAAAATAGGTACAATCATATTAATTATAAGCTCAATAACGAACTGGCCGAACTGGCCAGTGGTGTAACCGTTATATCTTTCTGATATCCATTTTCTAAGATATAAAATCCAAGATGTTTCATATGGCTGCAACGGAGGGCTCGATATAGCCAAATTTTATCAGTACAACTTAGTTTTCGCACAGCGATTTCAGACGTATCTAAATTCCAGACAAGCTGGTGCATTTTCATGCAACCAGGAAAGCTTTTCACATTCTGGGGGAATAGCAAATCTTTCTCCCCTACATCGTAATCAGAAACAGTTCTTAGTTTAACTTTCTTCAAGTTTTGACTAACAGTGTTTATAAAATCATCAATATTTTTTATGTCTTGGCCTTGGGAGACTGCTCGATCCGCAGTTCTCTTCATAACGGCACCCACTCCATCCGGCGCTCCTTTCCCGTGGCCTGACTCACTGTAATTCCACGTAATAGTTTGGATGTGGCTTAGGTATATATGTAAGCAAGAAATCAGATGAAATATTTTTTTATTTCGGTATTGACTGGACGGTGAATCGGTAATAAAATGTAAAGTATGAATGTTTGATTTTGTTCCACCAATATACTCAAGGATAGGTACAATATGAGCCCATACTGCAGAAATATCAGGATACAAACATTCACTGACTGTACAAAAAGATTGTACTTGCTGTCTCAATTCAGTATCCAGAAAATATATTACAGACGTATGTAATGTTATCTGCTTACGACTACCTCCAAAATGGTAAGATTGTATCTCTTCATTGCACTTGACGGCATAATTTTCACTAAAGTCAACGTGTATAATACATTCACCTGCTTGAAGATTTTCTTTTAAGTTTTTGAATGCTTTTTGTTGGGCCACTATGTTACCACAGTGATTTAAATATTCATCAATAATTGATTCGAAATACTCTATACATAGTTTATGTGGTTGCCTTATTTTTATTTTATCAACGGTTCTTATTTTCCTGTTCGTTCCTTGCATTATAACTTGTTTAGTTTGCCATTGTCAGTGAGTTACTTCAATAGAATTATCAAACTCTTGATAAAAGATAACTTTTTTCCGACATTCTTCACAGTTTCGATACAAGCAGTCTCCGTTGTACACATCCCAACAAACGATAGAGAGAAAATTTTGAGAGGTCACAGACAAGTGTCTTGTGATCGGGTATCTGGTTGTAGTACCCAGAAAGGTCTTAACTTACATAATGCTGAATAGCTTATAGTAAAGTTTGACGTTTTGAGGAACTTTTTATGCAGATTAAGGAGACTGTCATTGAGGTATCTTTTCTGCTTACGTATTTTCTTCCGCACTATAAATTCTTTTTTGCCGGAACATAGGCGACTATTTTCATCATCCTCAAAATCCATTTTCAGCGCAAAAGGCAAATTTTTTGAATTAAGCTGTGTAGATTTGGTAAAAGTAATTATCTTTTTCGGTTTCAAAACAGCCGTCAAAGAATCCTCCCGGACGGTTACGGTGTCGAGCGATCGACGCTGTAACCTGCCGGCGGAGCTCCGACGCTTGATTAGAGAAAAGAATCGTGCAGCTCAAGCACACGATACATATAGAAATGACGAAAATAGACTCAGACTGCGCCTCCTAAAAAGGGATTTTAAAAAGCGCTTATCTGAGTACAATCATGACAGCTGGGTCACTACGCTTGGAGAAATCGATCCGTCGCACACTACCTAGTGACAGTTGGCACGATCTCTCAAAGCAGAGCCGGTCTCACCCATGCCGCCACTCATTAGATCTAACGATAACTCGCTCGCCTGCGACGACAGCGAAAAAGACAGACAGTTTAGAGAGCCAATGCACTCCGTCTCTTGCGCCTGCGGATTCCGACCACCTCCATCAGGTGGCCGCGGAACTCCATCGCAGGGCTGCAATACTACCAGTGGGCGAACCACTGCCTCCAGTGACTCTCGACGACGTCACTAAGATAGTCTAAACTTCCGTTTAAAATCCGATTCGCGCCAAAGGTAAAAAACAGGGTGATTAAATGTCTAACTGCGCCGCTATTGTGTCTATTAGTTAGTATTTTTTACGCGCTCCTCTCCAGGTGCTCCTTCCCGGGCATCTGGTGGAAGCCGACGTTATAGGTATTCCGAAACCTAACAAGCCTAGGAACATCCCGTCAAATTACCGCCCAATAAGCCTCCTTAACTCAATGGCAAAGATTTATGAGCGAATTATACTCAGTCATTTAAAATACTATGTCCTTACCAATAATATTCTTTCAGACGAGCAGTTCGGCTTTCGCTCCGAACACTCGTGTACTCATCAAGTCCACCGCTTAACGGAGCACATCTGAAAGAACTTCCACAATCGCCCTAAGCCTGTAGGCACAGGGGCCTTATTTTTCGATGTCGCATAGGCTTTTGACAAATTCTGACACGACGACTTGTATTACAAGTTGTATCACTCTAAAGTGCCAGATAGACTCATTAACATCATACGAGCCTTCTTGACAAACCGCTTATTTAGCTTCCGGGTAGAGGGAACGCGCTCTTCAAGCCGCCCTCTCCGTGCGGGTGTCCCTCAGGGCTTCTGCCTCTCCCCACTCTGTTGTTCGCTATACACTAGCGTTTTTGGCAGATGACATGGCCATGTACTATTCAGACAAGCACAAGGGCCGCATAACGATTCGTCTCCAAGCCGCAGCCGATCGCCTAGGCGAATGGTTCCGGAAATGGAGAACAGAGGTAAACCCCGAGAAAAGTGTAGCGATATACTTCTCGAGGGGCATGCCAAAGCCCGCTAGACGATGTCACACAAACGGAAATTATCAGCTACATAAGACCCGTAAAGGCTTATGCATGCGTCGCTTTCGCACACGCGACTGGCAATCATTTAAAGAAATTACAGAGCATACAAAATCGATTCTTGCAAACTGCCACCGGAGCCGGCTGGTATCAACGCAACGTAAACCTTCACAGCGACTGTGAAATGCCCTTAATCTCTGAACACTACAGAGAATTATCACGGCGGTTTTTCGAAAAAGCCGCGGTTCATCCAAATCCGCTGGTGTGATTAAAGCAGCAAATTACCGATCTGATAGAAACGCGACCGAACGCAAACGTCGCCCGCGAAACGTGTTAGACGCCACGGACGTCTCAGCACTCCCTGACCACGATACGGTCAGTCGTGATACAGGCTACACGGTACACACAGTTAAGCTAAGCTTTAACATAACACGCACCACGACGCGCGACCGCCGTAGAGAGCGGCGCGCAGCAGTCGACATACACACGGCGTGCACAAGACACACTCGTGTTTCAGGACGGTTCTCACCGCCCAGAGTTACCGACACACAAGTCGACAGTCCGAATGGTGTCCCGCAGCCTCCCTCGAACGGTCATAGGATGACTTGAAATTATTTTGAGATATTCGAAATCGCGCAAGCACGGAGCGAACGCGACAGTCTGAATGTGGAGGTTTTTGTAGGAGTATTATGTATGTATTTATGTTTGGGTCAAACCAAACCTGGCACGCGGGCTCCTGGCCCGTGAGCACAGTATCCGATGAAGCTGTAAAAGCCAAAAAGGCTAACAGCAATTACATCACAGAAATTATATATGACCTCAGACATATGCAATACATCCAATAAATCTTATGATTTATTGTGACATTTTTTGTAATTAGGGTAAACAAAAAACAATGAATCGTAATGTATTATATTACAGGTGAGTGTGTCGCACTTTTATATGTATATTTTAAAATTATGTGTCAGATTCATATTCATCAGCGAAATTATGAACTATGATGAAAAAAATATGTTTGACAAACAATCCAAAGTAAATAAAGAAAATAGCCGGAATACAGATATTGCTTTGGAAACAGAACTTCCTGCCTCGGAAAACAGTATGTATGTTTAACAAATATTTACTTCGGCTGTCATTCGATAATGGACAATAAAGATGTTGCTGTTTGTTGATTAGAAACTCACGTTTTTATTCCCTTAGCTGTGCTATGCGACCAGTTCTGTTTTTTATAAAATAAAGCGACGAGAAGAGAACGTAACGTAAGTACAACGTCCGCCAAATGCGTCAATCACACAAATGCTGCGCCGCGCAGAACATTTTTGTCTGGCTTCACACTGCGCTCGTCACCTTGAGACATCTTATGTCTCTTGACGTTTGTACACTACTGCTTGCAGAATAACTGACACCGCGGCGGTACCAACCTAGACGAATTCATTCACAGGAATTGTTTGTGGCAGGTTTGACTGTCGTCACATCGTAATCGGTAACTCAATACATGGGGCATTACATCATTCCAGGGGTTGTTAGACAATAACAACCCCTGGGATAACCTAATGGCAAAGATGACCTTCTGAAGACTTTCGACAGCATCAACTTTTTCCGGTTAACAATCAGAAGGAATTGAATACACCATACAACCATGTATACGAATTTTATTGGCATCAAATTCAAAAACTTTATATTCCCGACGTTTCGGGTGGTTTGCAGCAGCCATAGTCGCGGGGGAAAGGGGGGGGGGGGGGCTGAAGTGTCCTGATGTTATAGATAATAATACAATATAATAATAATTTTATTTTATTCCTATATTTATATTTCTTTCTTTGTACTTTAATTATATTTACGTAGGAGATAGAGACAAGCATCGTAAAATACATAGTTGCCAAATGTTGGTGTATATCTTCTTTCTGCTTGATTAGTGCCTTATTTCTCTCTTTTTTTTAACAAGTAATTTTATAATGAAATGAAATTGAATGCAGAAGCGTGTAAACATTTCTGAGTTTCGGTGTTAAAGGCACTGACAGCTAGTGTAATTACTTTGCATATGGCACTTGCTACTAAGGTCTCAGGAGGACGGGCGTAGTGTGGTGCTACACGGAAATTTTCTGGATGTCACAGTATTTTTTATGGGCAAACGTTGCATTTACTAAAAATTCTACTATAAAAAAAGATATGATGCTCTTCTAGGGGATTAAGATCACGACCACATCATCCGGTTAACATCTAGAAATTGTCATTATGTAGGAGTAATGCGGAAGTTCTAGGGCGGCGGTGATAACTTACGGTTGTACTATTAACTTAGGCGCTTGTTCGTTTCCTCCTTTTCTATTAAAGGAAATATATTACATTAGTAGAAGTATTTAAATGAAACTAATTTTACGGATTTTTTCGCGTTTATTTTTGTTATTTATAACCCGACGTTTCGAGTGCTTTACAGCACCCATGGTCACGGGGGGACTGAGGAGACAGATGTCCTGATGTCATAGTTAACCCGGAGTACCTTCAGCTTTTAATTATTTTTTGTGGTCCGATCTACGCAGAAAGATATTTGTTATAAATAACAAAAATAAACGCGATAAAATCCGTAAAATTAGTTTCATTTAAATGTGTAGTGTTCGCGTAAATATAAGAAATCATTAGTAGTAGTAGTTAGTAGTATTAACATAAACGAGTAGATACTAAGTCTCAGCTTTCTGTATCCGAAATAACGATAAGCGATGAGATTGGATTGAAGGAACAACATTAGAAGTCATTGCTATGATGTCCTACCGGCCGATTTTTTGATCACGGCGCTAACTCGTGAATACTGTTGGATGCTGTCAACTGCGCAGGCCATATTACAGTGCCGTGTAGACCCCAAATCTTTCGCTCATGCGAAAGTAGGCTAGGATACAGTATCAGAGACACTAGGGCAATAAGACTCATTGTCACGTTTTAAGCAAGTTAACAAATTAAGAAATAAAATATTTTTATATAAAACTATTTTTACGGATTTTATCACGTTTATTTTAAACTATTTATAACTCGAAGTTTCGGTCGCTTTACAGCACCCATGGTCACGGAAGGACTGCGGTGACAGATGTCCTGGTGTCATAGTTAACCCGGAGTACATTCAGCTTTTAATTATTATTTTTGTCCGATCTACGCAGAAAGAGCTTACTGTGTCCTATTATTAATAAAATGAAATGCAAAAACAAGCATACCACTGCAAGGCTTCAAAACAATATGTAATATAAATAATATAATTAATGTAAGTAAATTAACTTTCTTTCCTTCAATATAGTAAGTACTATATATTAACTCGTCCCAATATTTTCTATGATAAATATCCTCGTTGTGAAACAAAGTTCTAGCGAGTTATGTTAAAATTGCCAAATCAATGTAGTGCATATGGTGTAATGGAACAACAAAAAAATATGATAATACTGTGTTGCGGTTTATGTGTACTAGTAGTTGTCCATAAAAGTATATGTACCTATCCATATTTTGTCTATGGATCGATATGAAACTAATTATATTATAAACTTGCTGATGCCCGCGACTTCGTCCGCATGAATATAGGTTTTACAAATATCCCGTGGAAACTGTTTGATTTTCTGGAATAAAAAGCATCCTACGTCCGTCTCCAGGATGCAAGCTAATTCAGTAGCGCCAATGCGCAGGAGTGCAAATATCGTCACGATCGGTTAGGTGGTTGAACCGTGAAAGGTAACAAACAGACAGAGCGTCTGTCCCTGAGAATTACTTTCACATTTATAATATTAAGTATGGATTAATAGAAATACTTGGCTGCTATGAACGAAAATAATGATAAGCAATATGCAAATTAAAGCCGCGGGGATAACACCTAATTTCTATAGTTTTTCAGATTATACGCGGGAACCCTAAATATTTCTGAAATAAAAAGTAGCTACGATTGGTCTCTGAAAAGTCGCCGTCAATAAAAGTCACACCAAAATCGATTCAGCTGTTTGTGTGATTAGCCCGGATAAACAAACAGATACACACATGATTTTTATGAGTTTGGGTAAAGAAAAATAATTATTGCGAAAAACAAACAAACAGACAGACACACAGACTTTCCTAAAAATTATAGAAATGTATTTTGTTACTTATTTTTAGCATCCCTCAAACATTACTTTCCCAAAATTTTTAAAATTTTTAAATGTCACAGACATGTGAAGTTTACAGATTTATTATATGTATAAATTAATGCGACCTCCATCGGAACAAATAAATAATATTACTATTAATATTGTAGTACGTTTTCTTATTAGTAAAAATATAATTAGTTTTACATGGTTGTACAAACCATGTAAAACTAATTATATTTTTATGACTCAATATAGCGTTTTCGCTGTAAGTCGCTTTTACAAATGCCACTTTAAAATTATAATGTATTTTTAATTAATATTAAAGCCCTGGCCAATCATTTTAAAATCAAAAAGATGAAAAAAGTATTCATTATAAAACGGGTTTGACAAATAATTAATTATTTGTGAAACGAGCGTGAAATGTGTTGTATTATTACTAATAACAACGCAGTTCCACAGAGCGATCTTTAGTATAAATATTAAAAACTAACTTATTTATAATATAAAGATTTTCGTGATCATTGCTATAATACAATTAAGTAATTTATTTAAAAGTCTCAATGGTTCATTTAATTTAGTGTGGATTTTCCAAAATCCGAATAGGACCCTGTACATACGCTATAATACACTGTTATTATAAATAAAATAAATCCATTAAAAGTTATTTAACTTACGGTCGAATTTCATTACGTCTGCTAGTTACTACAAATCGTCTGGAGAATACAGCAACTGTATTAATATATAATGTATTACAGATGCTAGGTTTCTTCTAAGAATGGGCGTCAAGAATAAGTTAAGAATAATAAGTTATAAACATACGTATAATACGAACAATACCTACCTCAGACTTAATGAAGGTATGTTATGTCTTAGTAGCTGCTCAATTAGTTGTTTGGTTAGTTAATTGAAGGGAAACACTTAACTAAATGCTAAGTCAAATCTATTAGCGTTAATTCGAATGAGATGGCTCGTAATTGCTAAGTCTGGATTAATTGGCTTAGCATATCAGTACCAAGAATAATACATAGAGTTTATGAATAGAATATTTAGTGGTTATCAGCTTAACCTACGAGTACAATTATTAAATAAATAACAAACAATTCTCATAGTTGGATTTATTATACAGACCGGTGAGAAGCAGCGGGATAAAGAGCGTTTGGTGCTGAGGAAACACATCCGCGAGTCAAGATTGGGGATTACTGCAGATTCTTCCTACTTGGGAGAGGCCTATCTATACAAATAATTATAACAAATAATTTATTAATTGTGTAAGCGGTATAATTGTGCTGTGTCACTCAACTACCAACTACTTGAAATTGAATTATGTTGACAAATGAGACTCTTTATTAACAGAAACAAAATTGTGGATAACATATAATAATAATAATAAAAACATTTATTTCTCCTCACAAAATTTACAAAAAAAGAAAACATAAGGTATTTCCGGTAAGTAATGTGAGGAGCTGGTGACTATGGTAGCCCGAAGAACTGTAATACAAATCACCAGGTCCTCACCCCTCGAGACCGGTGAAGCTATTTACCTATTAAATATAGTGAGGTATATAGTATAATATAGTGAGGTATATACGTATATAGTGAGGTATACCTAATGTAGCCCAAGTTTTTTTTATAAGCATATCGTTGATATTTAAATTGTGTTTAAGTATACCTTGCGTCATCGGATATATATATATTTGGATCTCGCATAATTTCTTTCTAATATTTAGTTTGGGAAAACGGGATCTATTCAAGTTTCCTTTAAAACTAAATACATAGTAGTGAAAAACTGTTCTGAAGTAAGTGTAATCGTATTATTTAAACGTAGGTTTGTAACGAAGATTGATGTCGATTTCAGTAACGGTATATTATCCGTAAGGATAGTAAAAATTGCATGATATTTTTCGAAGATATTAACCTCCAATGCGCGAAGTAAAAGCGAAGTTCGGCCATATAGGGAAACCTCTTTAAAAATTCGATAACAGCTTCAGAGACTACTCCAAAACAGAGACCATTATAATAGTACTCTTACTAGCTGATCTTGGTTCAATATTTTTTCTTACCGAGTTATATAGATTAGTTTGAGATAAACATTATAAAGTTTAAACAAAAATAACAGCATTTTTATGTTCAACTGCAGAGCATAGACACTGTTGTTAGTTTTAAGTAAGTTAGTAAAGTTTTAAGGTTAAGTAATTACTATATGTAATCACAACCTTAATGTATTTATGTAAAAACTATCTATCGTACAGCAAGCTCACTTTCGAGGAAAAAATTAAATGACGTTTTATTTAATTTCAATGCTCATTCGAATATTATATCATTTTAACACAAAAGACGACTTTGTACCTATGTAGATAAATGACTTAGCTTAAGTTTCTGAAGTCATATCAGTTACTATAATACTTTTCTATAAAATACGAGGCCAATAAAGGAACACCTGTGCGCACTCCTCGTTCAAAATAAGTCTGACAAATTACACCAAATACGTTCTGGTCGCAAATCCCTTAATACATTTGTTGCCAATTTTTCTTTTAATTTTACATATTATCTATGTAAACACATGACAGAGAAAGCTTACCATAATTTTTATTTATTTACACAAAATAATAAATAAAACGTATTACCCAAATTAACGGTTTTCCAAAGCAATTGAGTATATTGATTATTTATGTAACTGGATTATGATTTCTTATATTTACGCGAATACTAGGTACTCCGGGCTAACTATGACATCAGGACATCTGTCACCTCAGTCCTCTTGTGATGGTCACAGGAGGACTGAGGTGACAGATGTCGTGCTGTAAAGGGTGCTGTAAAGCGCTCGAAACGTCGTCGGGTTATAAATGGTTAAAACTAAACGCGATAAAATCTGTAAAATAAGTTATAACTGGATTAATTTAGTTTTATAAAGTTTTCACAAATGTACATTTTTTTCCAAAGAGCCCGTAATCAAGGGACCAGAAGACGAGACAAGCCAAACATTCACCTGATGGTAAGTGCAACGTCCGCCCATTACAAATGCTGTATCACCCAAAACATTTGTCTGACACCACGCTACGCTCGTCACCTCGTGACAACAGTTCTTAAGTGTCACATGCAGGCTAGCTATCAGTGCCCTTTACACCGAACACACTAATGTTTGCACACTACTACTTCATGAATAACTGATACTTCGAGGTGGTCAGTGATTAAGTCTTTATGAATTTAATTCGATCCAAATGTTATCAGTTTATAGAGCTCATAGGAGTTCATAACCATGCCTTTTTATGGTTTCATATAGTTGAACGTGTTGGTATAATTTCTATATTTTAGACATTGTTATTTTAGAGCGTTCAGTAACAAAACGTATAATACTGTACACTACCAAAATCTAGTAAGCTCGATTTGGCCAGTGTCCATCGGGGAGAGGAATTTAATACTTCGATCACGAATGGAACTAAATAACATATTATTATGGACACATACACCTGCTTTTTTCATAATTGTGCTAATAAAAAAGCATTTAACCCAGTTAATAGATATTTGTGATGTTCCTTGGCACAAAATTGCCGCAATATACTGTTGGTAACACATTCACTTGTACGTAAAGCTTTCATTACTTTCCAATTAATGGATGTTTTGTAAATTTAAAAATATAACTAACAGTTTTTATTTTGAATGATTTTTGAGCCCATTATAAAGTGATATATGACACGATAAGTGACTTTCATACTCGTATGTGATTCATAAGATTGTTCTATCTAAAAAAACCCCTTTAGTGTTCAATTTATAAATTCTGATAAAAAGTAAGACAACTATTACGTTAGCTCTGTAGCGACATCTATGTCGCCACATGAGAATTTCAAGAATCATACGTTGATAATCGCGCTTAATTGCGCGATTATCAACGTTTCTGAGATGCTGTGTGTATAGCTATATATATACTAGTAGTATGTAGATACTACTAGTATATATATAGCGCTGTACATACTAGTAGTATGTAGATGTTGTATATAAATATATAGTTCCAATCTCAGAAAATTTAATAGCGCGATTATGGACGTATAAGGTATTTCTAGAGCTTCTCATGTGGCGACACAGATGTCGCTACCTCATTCTCCCGCTGACACTAGAACTTGTTGGTTAGCATGGAGAACTTGTGACATCAGGCATCGATGTAAGGCTGTGTCCAGGTCTTCGAGTCGAGACGTATAGAGACAGAGTTGAAACCGCAGGAGTCACCCTGATAAGTGGGGCCGCCGTTGATGATTCTCAGTGGCTGAGAGACTAGGAATCTAAATTGGTGGGTTTAGTTACCCTATTCCTTTGGCACCGTCATCGGCCAAAGCTCTAAATTGTTGATCATAGTTTTTACATTCATCAGTTCATCGGTGAAACCTAACCTAAATGTTTGCGGTACTGAATACATACTATATTATAAATATAAAGTATATATTCTAATATTCGTATATAGAACCTGAAAGAACGAGGCGAATATCGCAAGACATTTTTATTTTGAAAATAGATTTTTCCTGTTTTGAGGTATGTAAAGATTTAAGAAAATATTAAATTGTGGTTCAAAATGTTGGGAAAATATATATGAGGACCAATCCCAGTAGTGAAATTTCATATTTTTCAATTTAATTCTTCTTGGCATAATATTACATAAATAAGTGCTTAAAGTTTATTTTAAAACCTATAAAATATATCCAAGAGACCTAATTTATTGAAGTACTATACAAGTTAATTAAAAATATAGTTACTGGTGGTAGGATTCCTATGTAGGAATCCGTCTAGGGAGGTACCACCCCAGGGCCAGTCATTCTGCCTGTGTTTCGGTTTGAAGGGCACTGTGAGCTAGCGTAATCACTGGGCATTTGAGACTTAAGAACTGATGTCTCAGGGTGACGGGCGCAGTGTGGTGTCACACAGAAATATTCTGGATGACACAGCGTTTGTTGTGGGTGGACGTTGCACATACCATGAGGTAAACGTTTTGCTCGTTTCGTCACTTTAAACAATAAAAAAAAACAATATAAAATTAACTTTATTTGTATGGAAAATTCTCTATATAGTAATTCATAATAAGAAAGTGTTCGTGCATTTAAAATTTACTACTAAAAGAACATGTTACTATAAATAAACACAACGTAGATAAAAGGGTCCTAGTTATGACGATCACAATTTAAATAAAACTATTTTTTACGGATTTTATCGCGTTTAAACCCGACGTTTCGGGCGCTTTACAGCACCCATCGTCACGGGGGGACCATGGTCACCGTGGGTGCTGTAAAGCGCCCGAAACGTCGGGTTAAAATAGTTCTAAATTAAACGCGATAAAATCCGTAAAAAATAGTTTTTTTTAAATGTGTAATATTCGCGTAAATAAAAGAAAACATTACGATCACAATTTATTAAAATATATCATTTAAATGGCATAGAATGAAATAACCTTTAGAAATAATCTTGAAAAGATTAAGTCTATTTTCTGGTCACGAAATAAATTTCATCAACGTGAAATTTGAATAGTTACAATACGAAAACGCATGTGCTTTTCGAACGAGACTGACACATTTTATCGAGAATTCAGATAATGTTAGTTTTAGTTTTGAAACGGCGGGTGTGTACGTTTATGGTTTTATTTACAAAACCCTGCACGACATTAGTGCCGTTTCGTGCAAGAACTCATTTGCGCCGCTCTTGGTTGTGGCGGAATATAAAAGACAAAGTGGCTTTACTATTCTTATGCCGCTGTTTTCGCTTGTAAATAGTAGAATAATACAATCGCATCTATAAAATCAATTACATCATCAACAACGTAATTTATCAATACTAATCGACTTTTCGATTGGAAAAAAAAGTTTATATGTATTGTGTTGAGATACCATGCATTTGATTTTATTCAATTTTAGTAGTATCGATAATCGTTCCATCGGATACAAAATGTTGAAGAGGACAGATAGTTTGCGGTTGAAAAAAAAAACAGAGTTGTAATTCTTTATTTGATAGAAGTTCTAGAATGTAAATTAAAAAGTTGTAAATATATTCAACAATATAAATAATTATTCAATCATCATCAATATTACATCTTTTCCATAGATTGACATACTAAGACAATTCGTCGCTCCATCCATGAGATATATGAGAGGTGATGATTAGATGCAATTTCTCGATCGCTTTTCGTTCATTTAAGAGAATGATCAGGATAGTTTGGCATGAGGAAGCCCAAAGTCGCTCAGCGAGCTATGGAAAGAGCTTTGCTCGGTGTTTTTCTGCGAGATAAAATCCGTAACAATGATATCCGCAGCAGAACTATCATAATTGACATAGCTCTTAGGATTAGCAAGTTGGAGTGGCAATGGGTAACTAGTGGTAGGATTCCTATGCAGGAATTCGTCTAGGTAGGTACCACCCCAGGGCAACTATTCTGCCGTGAAGCAGTAGTGTGCTAACATTGCTGTGTTTCGGTTTGAAGGGCACTGAGAGCTAGTGTAATCACTGGGCATATGAGACTTAAGAACTTATGTCTCGGGGTGAGGGGCGCAATGCGGTGCTACACAGAAGTATTCTGAGTAACACGCATCTGTTATGGGCACACGTTGCACTTACCATCAGGTGAACGTTTTGCTCGTTCCGTCACTTTTATCAAATAAAAAAATTAAAATAATATAAATAAAGAGTATAATGCAAACAAAAAAGAGCAAAAAATATACAGAAAAAAAGGAACAAGATGTGTAGAACAAAAGTGACGCAAATAGCTCGTAGAACTGACAACCGTTGTGGAAAAAAGGTTCTCGAGTGGCAGTCTCGTACATGCAAGGTCAGTGTGGGGCGACCCCACTAGATTAAGCGACGACCTGCACGGTTTTGCGGGTAGTTGATGGATGGAGGTGGCTCAGGACCGTGTGCAATCTATAGGGGAGGCCTATGTTCAGCTGTGGACTTGTGTGTGCTGTAATGATGTTGATGATGATGAAATATACTGGCTTATAACTTCATAGGTGGTATTCCCAACTTAAATGTTAAAGATGTAAAATGGAGGTAAGAATTTGGTATTAACCGGAATAAACTTAACTAAACTAAAATTCAACTAAATATTTTTTTTTAAGGCTTTTGCAGTTGTATTGGTTTAGTATTCTGGTTTCTATTCAGATAAATACCGCACCGTACAAATCATATGATCAAATCAGCACTTTGATATCCTGATAGTCAATATACACAAAACTCTTTGGTCTTCTGTATAATTGTGCGATAAGTATGCATGGGGCCTGTAGTACTAAACTCTTTGCGGAATCCTGATTGCTTGTCAGGCTTTTCTTCGTCAAGTCTGCACGATACGTTGCAAATCTCGAAAAAAATATGTAAATGCAATTTAGAAGGGAAATCGGTCAATAGTTCTCCATATTATCCTGTTATTCTGCCGTGAAGCAGTAGTGTGCAAACATTTCTGTGTATCGGTTTGAAGGGCACTGTGAGTTAGTGTAATTACTGGGCATATGAGACTTGAGAACTGATGTCTCAGGGTGATGGGCGCAGTGATGTGTCACATAGAAATGTTCTGGGTGACACATCATTTGCTATGAGCAGACGTTGCACTTACCACCAGGTGAACGTTTTGCTCGTCTCATTACTATATTCATTTAAAAAACATACATTATAATGTTTTTTTTAAAAACATCTATCCGTTCTACGTGTACGATGTTGAACAGGTGCGGTTAGTGCAGGCTGGTCTGCTCGAGTTTGTAATACATTTACATGTTTTATTATTAAACCTGTTTGAAATCTTTGTCATGGGTCGTGCTTCGATTGTATACTTACTAATCTTTTTAAATTTATGTACAATGTTTTATGAGAGGAAAATAAAATAATTCCAAAAAAAGGGGATACCTTAATGAATGAAATATACTTTATTATACATCGATAGACAAAAATAGAAAATACAAAAAATAGAAAATGCTAACAAATTAAAGGTACAATTGGCGGCTTTATCGCTTACAAGCGATCTCTACCAGGCAACCACGTTGTTAACAAATTAAGAAAATAATTATGAATAGATATTCATGTTTTCTCCATCATAAATAACAATTAGCCTAAAATGTTTCTTTTTTACCGATAGTATTTGTGATTTCGCTCACTTTGTTATTTCGGCATGTTCAGCTGACAAATATGACAGGGTAGAGAAAAAAAATTAAAGGAAAAAATATGTGGCTCTTTATCAAGAACGAAGAATAGATAAGATGCAAACTTTATACACATGCGCAATTTCCCGTCAGATTTAAAGTGGTTGTCGAATAATGTATTGTACGAAAAATGCGCCCCTGGTAGTTTTGCCGAAACTATTTCACTAGAACCTTCAGACAATGATTCTAGCGAGGCAAATCAGTAGTCGGTGTGATCACTTCTCGCATCAATGCCATATGCAGAATATATTTTTCCTGGAGAAAAGTTCCGGACGCCTGGCAGTTATGTGATTTTATTATAAATCAAAATTTCAACATTAATTATTTCTATGATATGGGGGACAAAAGAGAGGTCTGCGATTACTTGAAGAAGATTTTTTGAATAGTTTCTGGGTCGCACTCTAACAATCTGAAGGTATTACCTTCAGATTGTTAGAGTGCAACCCAGCATTCAGTTGCTGTAAGGTGGTCAAGATGGACTTTCTTGGATAGGTAGTTATAATGTTTCCGCAATACATTCTCAATCTTTCTTATGTATGCGGTATTTGTTCACAACCGTCTCAAATCTACCAGTTGATATTGTTATTGACGAGACATTTCATCAATCCTATAGGATCCTACGCAGATATGAGACATGGCTCGTCTTGCGGTTGAACCTAAAGTTGGATTTATATACCTTGATCTTAGTGCAGCGGTTCATTACTAAAGAGATACATTAAGAGACATACCCACGTCACGGGCTAATTGATGGGTTGGAGGCGACTGTCTTTTGATCTGAGAACCTGTTGCTTCCACAGCTAAGTCAAAAGCTTTAATATAACACGCACCACGATGCGCGATCACCGTAAAGAGCGGCGCGCAATAGTCAATAATCAAACCGCGTACACACGATTCACCCGTGTTCCATGGCGGTTCTCACTGCCCAGAGTTACTGACACACAAGTCGACAGTCCGAATGGACGCCCACAGCCTCCCTCGGACGGTCATTAGATGACTTAAAACATTTAAGATTTTCGAAATCGCGAAAGCACGAAGCGAACGCGACACAGTCCGAATTTCGAGGTTTTTTGTAGAAGTTTTTATTTAATAATTTATGTTTGGGTCAAACCAAACCTGGCACGCGGGCCCCTGGCCCGCGACAACAGTATCCGATGAATCTGTAAAAGCCGAGAAAGCTAACAGCAATTACATCACCGAAAATATATTCCACAGCTACGTTGTGGCGCCGTGCGCGGTGTGTACATAAGAAAATCTCTAAGGAATAAACGCACGTACCTATTCATGCCTGGATGCAGTTAGCCAGTTTTGACCATTCGGGTTCCAGTTGGTATTCTCGCGATGAGACTTCAGACGGGATTCGGAGTACATCTAGATTTAAGATTTTCGGTTAATTGTGGGGTGCAAAAAAGATACTAAAATCGGTATAATCAAGCCGTTATATAACAGCTTCTGGTTCGCGACGGACGATTGTTAGTGAGCGATTGATTCAAAACACCGAAATTTTTTTGGATTTTAATTCGAGGTCTAGACGGCCAATCAGTGCACAGGACGTCACATACGTATTTTCGAAATTCAAAATATAGGCTGTGCATGGGCACAACTTTTTATGTAATAAATAAATAAGTTAAATATATAATATAAACTAATATTATAAAGAGGAATGATTAGATTTTTTTTAAGTTTTTGTTGTTTTTGTTAACTCAAAAACTACTGAATCGATTTAAAAATTCTTTCAACTGTATAATATGTATTTAATTTTAAAAAAAACCGAGATCCCTACGAAAATTGCTATGATGTAACTCAAGGTATATAAAAATTAACTGATTAAAGTCATTATTTGGCGTGCGCTGCAAAAGATTATTGATGATAAAGAAAATAATGAATACATTTTCATAATACTCATCATTACTCACAAAAAAGTCCGGTAGGCTATATGTCTAACTATTATAGTTAAGTCACAATAACCGCTTTTTGTTCAAATTATTCTATCAAAACACTGGTAAAATCGAAAGATGATGTCATTCGTATCATGATATTAATCCTTATTCTACGAAATAGTTTCATAGTCAAGGTTGTTTATGAACATGTAAAGTCCTTTTTAAATTATTCGAATCGGACCTATCGTTTAGAAGTTACGATAGGTATAAAAATGCTAGAAGTAAGAAAAATGCCGCTTTGTGAGCGAACAGCTCAACGCTCGCCCGCACTACTCGCGAATAGACTAATATCTATTAATTACTTACCTACTCATATTATTTTTTGCTAACTAGAAACTATTGAATAGAGGTATGTAATTTTAATTATATTTTTTTTTATTTAAAACTTTGAAACGCTCTATAAAAAATTCTGTGGTCGCGGTGTCCCTCGAACGCTGCGCCGCCGCCCGGCTTCATGCAACTTGAGCATTATCGAGGTGCGCAGCGGTCGAGAGCGGTCGTTTTATTTTACTACCACGACGTCAAGTATTGGCTATATTTCATGGCTTATGTTCCCATAAATAAAACATTATTTTGATAAAACAACGTAATCTTATCTTACCAGCAGATCTATCTACCCGTGCGAAGCCGGGGCGGATCGCTAATAATTAATAAAGGTAAATATTAACTACTACCCAACTTATTTTACAAGTAAAAGACATATCAATCAATCAATATAATTATTATTTTGCACCAATACAGAAATAAACAACAACTATTGAAGTAAAGATTCAAAAGTCGATCTTATCACTGTAAGCGACTTCCGGACAACCTTAGCCTCAAAGAACTGATGTAACATAATGAAGAAGGAAAAAGAGGGCCTATTACACTTGAGTAACTGACTTTTGACATAAACACGCAGGCAAATGGAGATATTGAGGAGCACAGTTATTGTGTAGGCCTACATTTTCACGCACTGGCACGCAATTTAGTCATCAAAAAGATCGCCAATTAATCTGTCTTCGTGTGGTTTGATATTCAAGGCTATATACTTTATTCCTAGGCTTGCTACACTGCACCTCACGACATTTACAGTTATAAAAGCAACGCTGAAAGCTATCTGCTGTATTTCACCCTAGAGTTGACCCGATATCCGATAATATTTTTTTATAAATGAATTGTTATTTATTTCAAAAATGAATTAAACCCTTTTCAAAATAAAAGGTAATGAGTTTCCTAAAACAATAAAAAGCAAACATTTTAACGTTTTAACGTAAACAAACATTTCGTTATATAAATACAGTTCAAAGTTTTTACAATTTCCATGTTTTACTGAATATCAACGAGCTTTAAAAACTCTTTGACAGACGTTAGTAAAATATTTTATTAAAAAAGAATTTTGAGAAAGAAACGGGAAAATTTTTGTATGCGTACTGTGTGTGTTTTGCTTTTTCATATTAATAAAAATGTTTTCCTTTATTACACAACTAAATAAATATTAAGCAGGAGTTACGCTTAGGATATCAGTTTTATTTTAAGACAGTCGGTGACAAGACGAGCATGTCGTTCACCTGAGGGTAAGTAACGCACGTGCCCTTATCAGCTATAAAGTTACCCAGAATTTTGAATTACCTTTTTATAGAACTTTTCATTCCAGTGCGGCAATGCACTGCGCTCGTCAGTTCTTATAAATAATTTATCTTAACCATGTTCTGATATTAGATGCTGTAGTTTCAGGCTCATAGTTGTTACACATAAATAGGTACAGTCACGCCGTTTTCCCATATACGGGGTAGACAGAGGCCACTTTTCGCCCACGATATGTGACGAGTGGCGGGGATTGTAAAATACTAGCAACATTAAGAGTAGTAATCGCCACATGGGACAAAGTTTCATTATGATGTAACATATTTTTGTTTTTTTTTTTTTTTTCTTTCGGTGAAGTGATCGCTGTTAGCCTTTTGGCTTTTACAGCTTCATCGGATGCTGTGCTCGCGGGCCCGGGGCCCGGGGCCCGCGTGCCAGGTTTGGTTTGACCCAAACATAAATACATAAATAGAAAGACTCCTACTAAACATCTAAATTCGGTCCGTTGCGTTCGCTAGCGTGCTTGCGCTACAGTGAATATCTCCATAAATTTATTGTATAAAGTCATCTAATGACCGTCCGAGGGAGACTGCGGGCCTCCGTTCGGACTGTCGACTTGTGTGTCGGAAACTCTGGGCGGTGAGAACCGCCCTGGAACACGGGTGTATCTGGTGTACGCGGTGTTATTAACGATAGCTGCGCGCCGCTCTCTACGGCGGTCGCGCGACGTTGTGCGTGTGATGTTGAAACTATTAACTGTGTGTACAGTGTTGTTCGGATCGTGGCTGACCGTATCGTGGTCAGGTAGTGCTGAGACGTCCGTGTCGTCTAGCACATTTCGCGGTCGACGTTTGCGTTCGGTCGCGTTTTTATTAGATCGATAATTCGCTGCTTTAACCGCCAGCGGGTTTGGATGAACCGCGGCTTTTTCGAAAAACCGCCGTGATACTTCTCTGAAGTGTTCAGAGAGTACGGGCATTTCACAGTCGCTGTGAAGGTCGACATTGCGTTGGTACCAGCCGGCTCCGGTGGCACTTCGCAAGAATCTATTTTGCACCGTCTGCAATTTCTTTATATGATTGCCCGTCGCGTGTGCGAACGCGACGCATGCATAGGACATTACGGGTCTAATGCATGTCTTGTAGAGGCGAAGTTTGTGTCTTAAGCACATTTTGCTTGAAGAGCAAGTTAACGGATATAGACGGCTTGCGATAAAAGCCACCCTGTTACGCACGTTCTTAATGTGATCAGCGAACGACATCGCTGCGTCTAACGTGACCCCGAGGTATTTGACGCTCTTTTCCCAGGGAATAGGGCGTCCGAACAGGGTGATCGAGCCTAGCTGATTGTTGCCGATTGTGTGGTAACGTCTAGCTGGCTTAGGCGTGCCCCTCGAGAAGTATATTGCTACACTTTTCTCGGGGTTAACCTCTATTCTCCATTTCCGGAACCATTCGCCTAGGCGATCGGCTGCGGCTTGGAGCTGAATCGTTATGCGGCCCTTGTGCTTATCGGAATAATACAGGGCCGTGTCATCTGCAAAAAGCGCAAGATTGACTTTAGGGTCTTTAGGTATATCGCTAGTGTATAGCGAGAAAAGGAGTGGAGAGAGGCAGGAGCCCTGAGGGACACCCGCACGGAGAGGGCGGCTTGAGGAGCGCGTTCCCTCTACCCGGAAGCGAAATAGGCGATTGGACAAGAAGGCTCGTATGATGTTCACGAGTCTGTCCGGCACTTTTGTGTGATACAGCTTGTAATACAAGCCGTCGTGCCAGACTTTGTCGAATGCCTTTGCGACATCGAAAAATAAGGCCCCTGTGCCTACTGGCTTAGGGCGGTCGTGAAAGTTTTCTAATATGTGCTCCGTTAGGCGGTGCACTTGATGGGTACACGAGTGTTCGGGGCGAAAGCCGAACTGCTCGTCTGGAAGGATGTTATTATTAAGGACGTAGTCTTTTAATCGACTAAGGATTATTCGCTCATAAATCTTGGCCATCGAGTTGAGGAGACTTATTGGGCGATAATTGGACGGGATGTTCTTCGGCTTGTGAGGCTTCGGAATACCTATAACGTCCGCTTCCTTCCAGTCGTCCGGGAAGGAGCAGCTGGAGAGGAGCGCGTTGAAAATACTGACTAACAGACACAATAGCGGCGTAGTTAGACATTTGATCACCCTGTTGTTTATGCCATCGAGGCCGGGCGCGGATCGGTTTTTAAGATTTTTAACAATCTTCGTGACTTCGTCGAGAGTCACTGGAGTCAGTGGTTCGCCCACTGGTGGTATGGCAGCCCTGCGTTCGAGTTCCGCGGCCACCTGCTGCAGGTGGTCGGGATCCGCAGGCGCGAGAGACGGAGTGCATTGGCTCTCTGGACTGTCTGCAAGGCATTCGGCTTTTTCGCTGTCGTCGAAGGCGAGCGAGTTGTCGTTCGATCTAATAAGTGGCGGCATAGGTGAGACCGGCTCTGCTTTGAGAGATCGTGCCAACTGCCAGTAGGCAGTGTGCGACGGCTCGATTTCTCCAAGCATAGTGTCCCAGCTATCTTTAGTGTACTCAGATAAGCGCTCTTTAACATCCCTTTGTAGGAGGCACAGTCTGAGTCTATTTGCGTCTGTTCTATATCTGTCGTGCGCTTTGGCCGCACGGTTCTTTTCTCTAATCAGGCGTCGGAGGTCCGCCGGTAGATTGCAGCGTCGATCGCTCGACACCGTAACCGTCCGGGAGGATTCTCCGACGACTGTTTTGAGATGACTTGAGAATGATTTTATCGCTCGACAGGCTACCTCTGGCGAGTCGATAATATCTGGTATTTCATCCAAGTGCTGGGAGCTCGTAGCCTCGAGTTTGACCCCGAGGGTACGCCAGTCCACAATGGTTTTGGTCTGTGTGACCTCACCATTTGGCCGGCCCAGCTTAAAAATGACCGGACGGTGGTCCGACTCAAGTTCGTGAAGCGTAACTATAGAGTCTATTTCTAAGTTCACGTCCTTAATAATGGCTACGTCGAGAGTGTCCGGCTGCTGATTTAACTGCGTCGGAACTCTGGTTGGTGTTTCGGGAGCTATAACGTTTACGTTATGGCTCTCCGCTAATCTGTACAGTATATTACCGTTTGTGTTATTTGCGTTGGAATTCCAACTGCCGTGCTTGCTGTTCAAGTCTCTGGCGAGAATAACAGAACGGCCTAAATCTAGTAGGGATTTTAGGTCTGATTCTAATAATTGTTTGGATGGCGAGAGGTAGACTGATGCTAGTACAAGCGGCCTATGGCCGGTCATTGCTAACCTACACGCGGAAGTTTCTATATTAACTAAGTCGGGTGTATCGAGCGCGATACAGTGCAAGGACTTTTTATAGTAGATCAGAGTGCCGCCTTTCGCGGTCGCTCTGTCATTTCGGATGCATTTGTAATTGGCAATCTTTGGATCGCGCATACTAGGTTTTAAGAAAGTCTCTTGCACTAGCACAACGTCGATGTCGTGGTCACGAAGGAAATTCGCGACTTCAACTAACTGCGTCTTAAGACCGTTTGCGTTAAAATACGAGACAGTCAGAGAGCGTGCTTTAATCCTACCTATATGGGACGCCATTGGTAACAATTAAAAATTTTATTTTCGACGCGGCGCGTGATGTTTAGGCGCATTGATACGTCCAAATCGCGTCGATGACGTTCATGTGCTCTACGGTAGCCATGAGTCGGTCTTGAGGAGACTTTGCTTCGCGGATTTTGCGTGCTAAAGTCGAAAGTTCGGCAACATTTATGCTGCGCATGAAGCCGCAAATTAGCGAGAAATCTGCGGCGAAATTTGACGAGCCCTGTATTTTGGGCGTTGCGATTTGAGGCGCGGGCCGTGAGGCGGCTGCGCTCTTTTGCGTCATGGGCAACGGTTTTGTCCATGCGTTCGTCGCCGGCGCGGCGCTCTGGCTTTTGCTCTGCCCGGTAGTCCCGTCAGCGGGACCGGGTTTCGCTGCGGCCGGAGCGGGCGCGGGCGTTTGTTTAGGCGCGGGTTTAGTCGCGGGCTTAGGTGTTTGTTTAGGAGCGGGTGTTTGAGGCTGTGTGGCCCCGGGGCCCTTCCTACGGCCGTTCTTCTTGCCTCCCCTGCGCTTTGTACTCCTCGGCGCTCTGTTACACCCGCGGTAATTCGCGGGGTGTCCCAGCTCACCGCAGAGTATGCAGCTTGGGGGGCTCTTGCGCTTCTGGCGTGCGAGCGCAATCCTGGGTGCCGTGATCCCCGAGGCATTTTACGCAACGAGGGCGGGCGAAACAATTTCGGGCAGAGTGTCCGTACAGTTGGCATCTGTGGCACTGGCCAATGATGCCCCTGTTGCGGGGTGCCTCAATAGAAAGGCCTGAAAGGCCGCAAATTGATTTTACATTGAAGACCTGCTTGCCTTCTGGAGTTAATTCCAGTATGGCAAGGATCAGGTCGTACGACTTCTTATTGTGTGGGTGATGCATCCGATGCACCTCCAACACAGGTATGTTCTGTGACTTAAGGTCACTAAGTATGTGGCTAGTCTCCAATTCCTTGGGCAGGCCCCTGATAACTACGCGGAGCCTACGTTCTTCCGCGAGCGAGTAAGTGTGGAAACTTATATTGTTTCCACGCAAATGGCTGGTGACGGCCCTGAAGTCGCTGACTGTGCTTAGGTATACGCGGATACCTTGCACACACAATTTTCTTGCTTGTCATCCACAATGACAAGTCGTTCCATTTCGCCTTATCCTGTAGGATTATCGGCGGAGGAGCTTTATTTAGTTGGGCTGCGGGATGCGCGGGCAGAGACTTTTCAATAGTCTTGCGTGTGTTTGACACGCCCTTCTTGGCCGGGTTCCGTGAAGCGGACGGCGATGTGGTATCCGAGTTAGGCTCGGAGTCCCCTTTCGCGGCGCGTTTTTTCGCTTTGCGCACGACGACGGTGAAGCCATCGTCGTGAGCACTTCGGGATTCTTCGCAATCCATGTCGGCATATTTTTGTATTATTTGGTTAGAGACTACAGTAGCGATTTTGTGTTTAATATTCTCTGTATGTACAACACGTGATATCTATTTTACGGAATGCAGGATTTCTATGCCGTATCTGTCTAGGTAGGTACCACAGCGGTGCCAGTTATTCTGCATTCTGCAAACTTTACTGTGTATCGATCTGAAGGTTAGCTAGAGTAATTATTGGGAATATAAAACCTAAAAACTGATGTCCAAGGGTGACGAGCGCATTATGGTATTACACAAATGCACACAGACGTTGCACTTACCATCAGGTAAACGATTTGCTTGTGTCGCCACTTTCTCCTATAAGAAAAAACATATATATATATATATGTAGTTTAATACATATACAAATATTTATCTCACTGATTTATTAATTTTTAAACAATTTGGACGCTTCGATTATTACAAACAACAACTTATAGATTAATAATGACTGTACTGACTTCTAAAAATAATTTAAACTACAGCAAGCGTCAGCTTTCATGCATGTTAGTTGAACATATTGCCGACAGATCTTATCGGAAGTTATCAATTGTGTTGGAGATGTTTTAGTGCAAAAGGTATACAATTTAATCTACCCACGCCTGATGTAAATCTTATGCGATAAGATCGGAGGTGGGCTAGGACACGGCGACAATCACAACATATCCAAATCCGAAAACCAATAATTCGTGTTTTTGTAAACATGTTGACACCAGCTGGGCATCGAAGCCAGGACCAGCAGTGTAGTAATAAGGTACTCAAACAAAGTACACGAGGTTTTAAAATAAACTAATGAGCTTCAATTAGCCTAATTATGGTCTAATTAATTCATGTGCATAAAATTGCCTCTTAGTTGTTCATGAGCCGAAAGTTCACAGCGTTATTCATTTCTTCTATTTTGTTCATTTTCATGAGTAAAACTCAACAGCGGGCTTTACAGCGCATTGAGTAGCCGTTCGTGAAAAAATCACTACCACAAAATAATTTCAAGTAAACGGGAATATATGAATTTATCTTTGTTTGTATTAAATACACCATTATGTGTGTTTTCTAATTTTAATTAAGGATTCAGAAAATAATTATTAACATTATATATTTATCCTATTTACAAGCTTTTCAGCGTGTATGATTGCATGTGTGTGATTTGTGAGGTGCATATGATCTTAGGGTTACGTAAAGAATGAAGATTCGTAACGTAAATTATGTGTTATATGTATGACTTAAGTTTTCATATAATTTAGTAGTTATCCTAAGTTAAATCACCAATATAGCTAAATACTCAATAAATTATGATTAAGGTCTTTTCTTAATTTATATGCATGTCATTTTACGCAGCTGTCTCTGGACTTTAGTATTTTTTTACAAGTTTGTTAAAACATTTTCAAAATGACAAGATTTTCAAGATTCCGCTTGTAAAAATGATGGTATGGTTATGGTATTCCATTTAACGTGTTGCTCAATTAGCACTTTTGTTAATTTTAATAAATAAAAGAGAATATTTGATTGTACGTTAATTTTTTTTAATAGAGTTTAATTTTTTAAGTTATCTAATAATTGCGCTTTTTCTGTGGTAATAAAACACAATTCCTGTTTCAAGAGGCAGCAAGTTGTTTTATCAAAAGTATTTGAAATAACAGATTCGTTTTATCGTTGTAAAATATTTTCGAGATACCCTGAGATATATTATTAAACTGGCACCAATTAAAGTGAGTGAATATTTTACATTTCGATTCCTCATAGTTATATTTTCAGGAGCAGTACCTGTTTTAATTATATTTTGATTTTACTAGTTCGCTTCTCCTGTATTGGTTTATAATATCGCCACCAATGAACATTTATTTTATTAGCTGATGACCTGAAGCTGTCTCTCGCAATAAGAAATTAGGAGGACTAAGAACGGAGGAAATGGATGGGGCATTGATAGAGTAATACATTGGAGTAAAGACAGCCTTCTACAATTTAACATTTCGAAGTGTGTGACTATCACTTTCTCACGAAAGCACACCCCCATCCTACACAATTAAAACATTAATGGGATGCCGATTGTCAGGGTCACAGAAGTCAATGATTTAGTAGTTCACTCCATCTCAGAGCTTTTCGTTTCGTGATAACATTATTGACACATGTAAAAAAGCGTACAGAATTGAATATTGTCGCAGAACTCCGAAATATTTTAGAGTTCCTAGGCCAAGCCTAGGTTAAAGCCCATAGATTTGTATGTAGAGCCAATTATGTAATCAAAATAATTGACAAAACTTGTTTAGAATCTTCTGATCTGTTATGCCGAGATCCCGTACCTTCTTTTTACTTTAGTCAGCGATTCTTGGATTATGTAGAATGTTGAATGGTATGTATTGACAATGTGTGTATTTTTATCCGTGTAAATTGTATTAAGAAACATTTTTTAGAGTTGCGCATACTATGTTTATTGTGATGACGATACGTAAGCCCAAGGGTAAGCCATCGTATCTTTATTTTTCAGAAACCTTTAAATTACCATTTAAATGAAACTAATTTTACGGATTTTATCGCGTTTTATTTTATTATTTATAACCCGACGTTTCGAGTGCTTTACAGCACCCATGGTCACGGGCGGACTGAGGTGACAGATGTCCCGATGTCATGGTTAACCCGGAGTACCTTCAGCTTTTAATTATTATTCCTTGTCCGATCTACGCAGAAAGAGCTTACTGTGTCTTGAAGTCTTGCAGTGGTATGCTTGGTTTTTGATTTAATTTTATTTATTATAGGATCCCAAGCTGGTGGTAATACCCAACCATCTTCTCTATTAAAATTAGGATGTTTTTTAATTTCAATAGCCTCGCGAATCATCCTTGGTAGGAATCGGTGTTCTTTTGCTAGGATTTGTGGTTTATCAAATCTGATGTAATGGTTGGGATGATCCAGAACATGGTCATAGACTGCAGACTTCCTAGAGCGACGATGCTTCACGTCAGCTATATGTTCTTTTACGCGGGTTTTAACTGATCTTTTTGTTTGCCCTATGTAAGAGAGACCACATTCACAATCCAGCGGCGGCGGCCAGGTGTTTACTGTCACAGAGAGCACAAGGGATCTGTGACAGTAAACACCTGGCCGCCGAGCTTCAGCATGTCAAGCAAGTTTTGCAAGACAACAAGCTTCGGGTTCCGCGCCTTCGTCGCAGTGACCGAGTGAAGCCGGCCACAGTCGAGCGTGTACCTGCAATCCTACCATATGTCAGAGGAGTCACGGACAAGATTGGCTATATCTTGAAGCGGGCTTCCATAAGAACATTTTTCAAGCCGCCTAAGAAGATAAGTCAGTTTTTACCATCTGTCAAGTGTAACATCCCTCTACAAGATGCAGGAGTATACAAGCTGGATTGTGAATGTGGTCTCTCTTACATAGGGCAAACAAAAAGATCAGTTAAAACCCGCGTAAAAGAACATATAGCTGACGTGAAGCATCGTCGCTCTAGGAAGTCTGCAGTCTGTGACCATGTTCTGGATCATCCCAACCATTACATCAGATTTGATAAACCACAAATCCTCGCAAAAGAACACCGATTCCTACCAAGGATGATTCGCGAGGCTATTGAAATTAAAAAACATCCTAATTTTAATAGAGAAGATGGTTGGGTATTACCACCAGCTTGGGATCCTATAATTAATAAAATTAAATCAAAAACCAAGCATACCACTGCAAGACTTCAAGACACAGTAAGCTCTTTCTGCGTAGATCGGACAAGGAATAATAATTAAAAGCTGAAGGTACTCCGGGTTAACCATGACATCGGGACATCTGTCACCTCAGTCCGCCCGTGACCATGGGTGCTGTAAAGCACTCGAAACGTCGGGTTATAAATAATAAAATAAAACGCGATAAAATCCGTAAAATTAGTTTCATTTAAATGTGTAGTGTTCGCGTAAATATAAGAAATCATTATTTAAATTACCACTTTGGAATATTAAATAGACTACAGATTTAAACACTTTGCATGCAAACAAGTTCTATGTTTGGAATAAGCAATAAGCAGCGAATAAAGCAACTGAATTTGGTTCCAGTTAACCAAACCTTAAAAGTTGAACAAATAATCTACAAAGCAATTTCAGCAGAATCTTGGTGAAAATAAGCCACACACTCGATTTTACTAAGAATATTTTAGTATTAGATTTCGTTACGTAAGCAATTACCCAACGGAACACTAGATTAAAACATATCCAACATTTCTTATCAACGATGATGATAATTAACTCATCTACGTCTAAAGACCTCAGCAGTAAATGGGCGATTTGTTCAAATAGACTAGCGGCTTGGTTATGGCAGTACCAGAATCGCAATTAGACGCTACTGTACATTTCTGGTCTGAGTTTTTCCAGTCTGACATTATTAAGATTATTATTCTACAGTCTCTTCGAAGCCCTTAGATTTTTTATTGCATAAAGTGACGGAACGATCGAAACGTTCACCTGATACGTAAGTTTAACGTCTGCCCATAACAAATGCTGTGTCACCCAGGAGATTTCTGTATCATACGACACTGCGCCCGTTACTTTGGGACATCAGTTCTTAAGTATCATATGCCCAGTGATTACGCTAGCTCTCAGTGTCTTTCAAACTGGAACACAGTAATGTTTGCACACTACTGCTTCACGGCAGAATAACTGACCATGGGGTGGTACCTACCTAGACGGATTCCTGCATATGAATTCCCTCTTACTTGATTTTTACAATAAGGCAAGGACGAGAAAAGTGTCAGTTTCAAAAAAAATAACAGACTACACGAGGAGCTGTGGAAAGAAGGTGCCCACTGTCAACTTTTTGCTATCTATTTTGTTGATCAGTCTTTTAGTGGATCGTTGACATTCGGAATTTTTCGACATTACGTAAATATAAGACTGAAGTGAAAGCTTTGGATACTTGAGTTACCCCTAAGTAGGGTTTCATCGCTGCTTTTGTTTGAGCAGTTATATTTAATTACTTTTATTAATAAAGGAAGAAGAAAACCTCATACATTGTAAAAATTTGATTAAAATCTGCAAAAGAAAGTAAATGTTTTTAAAGTTCAGTATTATTTCATTAATAAAGTTTGGAAAACTTAGGTTTTTTAAGCAATACGCCTTTTTCCATGTAAGGGGTAGGCAGAGGCCACTGAGATAGCGACACTTTTCGACCTCGCGGCAAATGAGACGCACACCCCCGCCATTTTAGTAGGAGTCAAAAAATTCTTACTCTCTACTGCATTCCCACGAGCAGTATAGTAACAGCGTCCCATATTATGGTGTTATTTTGCATGAATAAAGGCGGGCCGTAAAATACCTTAGTCGCTTCTTACGAAACCTCGGTAGAGGTAGGTGCTATTCTATTCTGCCGCACACGTAAAGGCTAACTTGCGAAGAGTGACAAAAATACATTGTCTTACCCAACCAACCAATATACGACCACATATAGCCATACATACCGGTATACCATGCATACAGGTATAGCCATCGCAACCTTAATGTTAAAAATTTGATATAGCATTGTTTAACATTAAACATTTTGTGAAAAATTAACGAGTAATGCATATATTGGAAATTAAAATTATTTGGTTAACAACCAGAAAGTTTCTTCTGCACGTGATATACAAAATAATACAAAATCTATATTATCCCCTACTCATCCCGTGGGTGTCGTAAAAGTCGTCAGAGGGAACACAAAAACCAGGAAGTGGGCAGCAGCATCTTTCTGGAATATCTGAATAAATAAACTGCGGTTGCCAACTCGCCTGCCAAGCGTGGCAACTTTGGCGAAATTTCTCCAAAATGAGAGGCCTATGTTTAGCAGTAAACTTGAGATAGACTGAAACGACGACCATAACGAGATCATAGCAATAAAAAATAATCGAAAATAATACGCATAACTTAGCATTATTTTGGTCTTTACGCTCATTTAAATACTATGTTAGTAAGATTAAATTGAAAAAAAGAAAAAAATATAAATCTCTCTAAACTGAATTGGGAATGAATGAATGCTAGTACAAGATATTTACATAACGTGATGCGTTATGTCTATCTCATTAGACTTTAAATCTAATATACCTCTATCTTTCCAGTCCGTTAAATGTGCGAAACGTTAGGTACTGCAATCATATTTCCGCATGCAGAATTCTGATTGATATAACGAAGTTTATTTATTGTAAAAGATTGCTGTGATCTGTTTTTGCTGGCACTTTGTATGAAATCCCTAACTATGTAGTAGTCGGCTTAGAAATTATAAAATATTCTTAATTATTTAATATTACAGTTAATAGAACCCAGCGTTAATTTGCGAAATTCCAGTAATAGTAACAGTAGTCCTGCAGTGGTGTTTGATCTGGTGTGGCGAATGTGGTGGTGGTTGCCGATGGTGGCAGTAGTTCTCTTGAACACGTTATTGCGAGAGGGTACCCTGTGTATAGATACTCTTAAAAAGTAAGGAGGGCAAACGTTTTCCTTAAATATTGTTAGCAAATAAATTTTGTTTCGATTTATCTTTAAGATATGTTATCATTTACTAGGAATATATTATTAAGTAACTAAACGCTAAAGCCAGCCTTATATAATTTCTATGACTTTCTGATCGACTTACTATTTTATTTTATTTTACTTTATTGATTCCTTTTTACTACTAATTCAGTGACAGATGTTGTATGAATAAACTATAAGCGCACGGAAGCTGTGTTCGTTTTCTGGAGGAAGAGGTCGAGGAGATACGAGTCAGAGGTTGTGAGATGGGAGAGAGTCGGTTATCTCTCCCTCGCTGTGGAGGAGAGCCTATTAGGACCTTCAAAAATGCCTTGGTAAAGGAGACGTGGCTTTCTCCGTAGGGCTCGTGGTGGCGTTCGCTGTGTTCCCGCGCGCTCCTAAATGTAGGTAGCGTAGAATCTTCGGGTTTTACCCCCTTTACGAGGTGAGTGAGACCTCTTAAGGTCCATTGCTGTGGAGGCAGTAGTGTGCGAAAGCGTTGTTTCAGTCCGGAAAAATGGTGATAAGAGGAACACCGTTAGGTTTTTGTTGGGTACGGCATAACCCATTCGTTGCCTCCGCGACGGAGGAGTATTGATGTAGATTTTACCCATGATAAAAAATGGTGCACGAATAAACCAAAGCTATTCCGGATTTATTAATCAAAAAATTATCGGGTTTGAGCCACACCAGTTGAACGCGGAGGAATGTCTTTATAATTAAATTGGAACAAGTTAATTGCTGATGTCAGATTATGACCGCTTTCTCTTTTTCATGAATAGTTTAAAAGTTTTAATTAACCTCTCGGCTACCCAGTTAGCTGCAAGATGCTAAGGTGGTATCAGAGGGTGATGAATCTAATACATTCTACTAAATTTAGAACGCGTATGATGAATTAAATAAAGAAAATTACCAATTAACGAATTCAGTCATTATATGTAATTTTAGTAGCCGTGTTTGTAAAATTTATTGTTATGCCAAATATTCGCACTAAAGTTTTATGTACTATTTCAAATTAAAATAATCTGTCGAAAACACTCTTCATTATTTACATGTCCCTTAGAGATATTTTATGATTTTTGTAGTTTGATAAAATTTTAAAGATAGCATAAAAATATCGTTATCTAGGCCAAGAAAAGTAAATTTTAAAATAGTTTGAAATGTTTGACAGACTATATTTTTCTTTTATTATTTATAATATATTAAACATAACACTTGACTACAATTAGAACTGTTGTGTGTAACCATGGCACAGGGATGGTTACTACCTAGACGGATTTCTGCATTAGAATCTTATAGTAAGGTAATATATTAAGCTTTCAGATATTTCTATATCTTTGTCCCTGCGTAACTTAACGATTGACAGGGCAGAAAAGCCATAGTATCCGTCACTTTCATCCACGAACTGAAGTACTGCTGGGGGAAGGAGTGGTGGTGTATCGTGGCCTATCTTCCTTAGCTGAAGTGTGATCGGTGACGGAGCCACAGACCAGATTAGTCGCTGGTGCTGGTAAGGCTGGTACCTCCAAATACTTGTTTTCCTAGCCCAATGGCCTCCGCGTGGCGAATTCGGGTGGGAATGGGTCCGTTATGCACTCACAAAGACTTTTGTGTTGAAAGGCACGCCTCGCTAGAAGAGGGAGAGGAGGGAGTTATCCGCGCCCGAGGAGGAGCCACTGAATGTAGGCAGCCGGCGCTGCTGGGACCGCGGACGTGTGCATGAGGATTTCTGAGGCCCTGCCCCCGCGAATACGGTAATACGTGAAACATATCCTCATGTTTAAAAAGGTGCACCAGAGGTGCAGGTGGGGTGGCAGTGGTTCCTGGTTTGGCTGTTCGTGTAAATGGAATTTAGAATAAGTAATCCTAGTGTTTTATAAAAAAACATACATTGATTACGATTGACATTATCCAGTCTTGAATTTTAAATTGTACATCATTTAAGTATTAAGTCGTCGTTTTAGCCTATCAATAGTCCACTGCTGAACATAGGCCTCCTCCATAGATTGCCACAAAAGTATGTAGCTCTCTTTTTGAGGGGATTTTGCCATAGTTGCCACGCTTGGCAGACGGGTTGGCAAGCATTATTAAGTAATAATTAATAATGTTCGAAAAGTATTTCAGAAAAGTGATCAGAATGGCAGACGGACAGATACGTGAATGATTTTATTATGGTTCCACTATTCCTTAAGAGGTACATAAACCTAAAAATGGGCTTTGATTTAAATTAATTGATGTTAATCAAGCAAGCATTTCTGCATTTCGTAATGAATAATACGTTACCTAATAAGTTAATTAATAACATCCTGAGAATGTCTAATCACCAGAATCAGCAAGACGTAGATAATATAATATGCCCAATTTCAAGATTATGGCAAAATTACAGTTTGATAACATTCAACGTTCGATGAAGGAGCTCAGTCAGGGTAAGGCAGAGCACCGACAAGAGCCACAATTATACCATAATAACTTGATAACTGTTGGCAATCTTACATAACTGATACTTTATACAAACTATTTATAGAAATTCTGTACTCTATTTTAAACATTAGCATTGTATAAACTTAGATTCGGCTGAAATTCACTTACGTACGAAAGACACAGAGTGAGTAACATCTCTGTGTAATAGTTTGTGAAAGCGAAAAGTATAAAAACTCCGCCTGGAACAAGTTTCAACAAAGCGTTTGCAGGTAGACTCCTTGCATGCGCTGCCCTTGCCCCCCATCACGGAGTACGGCGGTAGCTACTCATCCACGTGATTCCTTGTTCCCCGCGCTCTCGCCTCCCCTCTGAAAAGGGGGCGAAGTGCGAGAGGCCTAACCGCGGGTGACATTTGGTGGCGGGGTTTCGGTTATCTATGTCAACCACAGCCGCCATGGACGACAAAAGTTCTATTCCACGAACTTCTCTCTCAACTTCCAACACATCCTCTTCTGAGGCTGCGAATCAACCTGAATCAAACTGAGAACCAGCTCGGCGACAACCGCCAGCTCTTGCGAGAAATGCAAACAATTGCAAGACCGACGGATGACGAAAATATACTAGTCTTGGTTCTGCTTTACCGCTCCTCCCTTTAATGCATTGAAAGAGTCTTTTGAAAATGTATATATGAAGATCTGTCTGTGCAGTTGCTGCTACGAAGATAAGATAAGCTAAACTGACACGAAAGTTTGCAGCCTCATTTGAACCCGAACTTACATAAGATCAAAGTGCTTTTGGATTTTATTTGTACGAAAGGCGCTAGAAAACTGAGCCATACCGCATGGACAGTTTCCACAAGCCTCCCTTACGACCCAGGCGTCATACTAAGTAAATATAAATCATATGCTTATGAGTTGTATGTTAGTTGTTAGCAGTGTTTATATACATCGATTATAAGAGAATTACATTAACAAATCGTACAATTATTACGTGTAAAATATGTTACGAGAATATCATGTAAATTATTTAATTATTAAATATTATGAAAACATATTTTTTTCCCCATTTCTTGGCCTGCACGGTTTGTGCGTCAGCCATGCAAAAAGGTTAGGAAGTATTATATTGAATAATCAAGTATAACGTTGAAAAAAGAAAAAAATATAATATTTTCCCGGAGCCTTTTCTAAAGAGACTTTGTTTGTTTTTTGATACTTGTATGTGTTTCTAGCATGAAGCATTTTCAAGTAAAAACTTGAATAAATCCATAAACACTATAAAATCATCCTTTAGTATTAAAAATAATAGTACGTTGGACTCGAACAAGAATGCCAGAGTCTTGCTTGGTCGTAAAATCAACATTGTTTCTTAGTGGTTGCGAACACCTAATTGGTCTGAATTTAATTGAACCTCCTAACTAGTGGTTCACAACATAGGTTGTGTAAGTCATTTTGCAGTTCGAGTCGAAAGATCTCGGTATTTTGAATAAGGGCATGAGATGGACGGTGAATAAAATTAATTAGCCGAGACTTCTCCAGCCTAATGGTCAGGTTAAATGTGCTTTTTACACCTAATTTACATCCATTGCATGAACGCTTCCTCTTAGTTGTCACGATGAAGTCGATATCATTTTTCGTGGAAGATGTTCTGGGACAAGATTCTTCTGGAAGAATAAGGTACGCAGACTACTTAACACATTCCTAATATTAACTATGCAGTTAATGAGCTCCTTGAGATTAGATAGTCGCCCTTCTAGTGTTAAATTAAGTCACAGGTTTCCAGTCTTGCCGTGTCTTAGCTCTGTTTTTAGTTTTCTGATAAACTTATAATATTTAATTGTTACTTGTTCAAGTCTTCTGCCAGCTCTAGGATTTTCTCATCGGTCCCGGGGCGCGTGCGTTGTATGTTTCAAAGCCCAGTCGGTTTCGGTGGTTGCAAAATCACAACGTGTGGTTTTTCACACGATCCGCCATTACCATAACCAGCCAAGACTAGAGCCAGCGACCGTTTCATTAATTCATACTTGGCAAGGGCGTTGGCAATGACCATTTATATATTAAGATTCTATTGCCAGTTTCACAAACTAAACGAGAAGTTGATGTACTAGATGTAAATTTCAGATACGATACTTCTTTTATACGTATTTTTGGTTTCTTACATTTATTTGTCACTAGTATTTCAATGCCAGTGTCTGTTTTATGTTTGATCTGTTCTATGTTTTTTTCTGCTTCAATTTTTGTAAACATTTTATCATTAAAGCCTAAATCATTTTAGGATTCATAATTTAGCGTAAAATTTATTAACTGTTTTTTAAATCACTTGGGTTTTATTCTTCTTCGTAAATTTAGTCACAGATATCTGGTTCAGAAATTATACCTTTAATATATATGCTTATTTTTTATGCCTTTAACATAATTTAAAAAAATACGTTTTTCGTCACGAATATGTTTAAGTTTGTATCTGCGTTAACATAAAACGTAAACAGCATCGTAAACCTGACAAATTATACGACAAACAATCCACACAAATATGACACAACGGTCTGACATTTACTTACGAAGTTGTAGATGTCATATTGTATCTCAAATATCAAATATTTCAGTACCAAAATAAATTACATTTCATCTATTTTAATTGAATTCATATTTCCTTATTTTTAAAATTAGCACCTCTTTCTTACCCAGGTTACGTAAGAGGCGACTAAGGTATTTTAAGGACTATCTTCATTCGTGCAGAATACTACCATAATATGCAATGCTTTCACTATACTGTTCGTGGGAACGTAATGGGAAGTAAGAATTGTCTTGACTCGTACCAAAATGGCGGCGACGTGGTTCGCCACCCGTCTCGTTTTCCGCTGGGACGAAAAGTGGGCTACGGGTTTTTTAGTTAATGCAATCTCAGGTTTAAAACCGAGCTTGGAAGATATAAGATAATATAAGATTTGAGCGTCTTGCGTGTCGATTCGGAAGAAGTAGGAGTGTGGTGACTCGGATCGCTACGTTTATGTAGACGATGTGCGGCGGCTTATACTCAGAATACAATATTATACGTTTATTACATATACAACAATCGTTGACGTAGAGCTTAAGCGAGAAGCTGAAGAGCTTAACCTCGATAATCCTTTGTATCCCAATCGCTAGTATGCATGTTTACTTTAAAGTATGTTTTCTTTACTTTCTACCTAGAATTTTTTACATTTATTTAATGAAGTAACATATATTTTGGATAGAAAATCGATTGATTTATCTAGAGCTGAATTTTCCTCGTTTACGATTCAGAATGTTGAAAATTGTTCCTATCAATAACTTTGGAAGCTCGCCAATACGTCCCTGATTTTTATTCTGAACAAATGAAAGTCGTTAAATAAGGTTTAAGTAAATGTGTGCAGCGTCCTCTTTAAATACGATCGGATATAATTCATAAGGAATCAATATTTTTTGACTCGTACCAAATAGCGGCGACGTGTTTCGCTACCCGTCACGTTGCGTTTTACACGGGGGTTAAAAGTGGTCTACATGTATGGCCTCTGCCTACCCCTTTTATGGGGAAAAGGCGTGGCTGTATATTTGTAAGTATAAATAAAGAAGTTACACCCCAACATTCTTAGAAAAATTAATATACAGACTATATGAGAACCTCCTTCTTGTTTGAAAGCGGTTAATAACAAAATTGATTAAGGAGTACGAAATTGGTCATTGAAAATAGTTAACAGGATTCAGATCTTATTGTTAAATAATAAAGGTATAAAATAGAAGTAATAAACTTTCATATTTGGAATATATCACACGTCCTTGAGCTTATCTATACATAACAGAATGAAGCGCTACTGTGCGGATATCCATTATAATGATGGAAAGAAAGTTAATTTGCTATGATCCACATGCAAACTTTCACGGTGGCGATGTTAGTTTGCTCGTGCAAGCTACTGTGGGAGGGGCGGGGCGATCAGTGCTCTTAAAAACTGAGTAATATAAAACATTTTATATTTTGCATGCGGATCTTAGCAAATGAACTTTCTTTCGACGTTCGATTTGGAGGACAAGACATTGGAATGCAGTGTTGTATGATATATTTTGTCTTCTACAGTTTCATCGGATACTGTGTTCGCGGGCCAAGGGCCTACGTGCCAGGTTTGGTTTGACCCATAATTGACACATAAATAAACTCCAAACTAACATCTAAATTCGCGTTTGCTGTGTTTGCTTATCGCGATGTCTTCAATAAAATACCTTAAAAATTAATTCGTCTAATGACCGTCCCAGGGAGGCTGTGGACCTCCGTTCGGACTGTCGACTTGTGTTTGATAACTCTGGGCGGTGAGAACCGCCCTAGAACGTGGGTTTATCTTGTGTACGCGGAGTGATTGTTGACTGCTGGCAATCGTATAAAGAAACTGCAGACCGTGCAAAATAGATTATTGCGAGGTGCCAACGGAGCCGGCTGGTACCAACGCAACGTAGACCTTCACAGCGACTGTGAAATGCCCTTACTCTCTGAACACTTCAGAGAAATATCACGGCGGTTTTTCGAAAAAGCCGCGGTTCATCCAAACCCGCTGGTGGTTAAAGCAGCGAATTACCGTTCCGACAAAAACGCGCCCGAACGCAAACGTTGCCCGCGAAACGTGCTAGACGACACGGACGTCTCAGCACTCCCTGACCACGATACGGTCAGCCATGATCCAAGCAACACTGTACACACAGTCAATAGCTTCAACATAACACGCACAACGTCGCGCGACCGCCGTAGAGAGCGGCGCGCAACTGTCGTAAATCACACCGCGTACACCAGATACACCCGTATTCCAGGGCGGTTCTCACCGCCCAGTGTTACCGACACACAAGTCGACAGTCCGAACGGAGGCCCGCAGCCTCCCTCGGACGGTCATTAGATGACTTAAAATAATAATTTTATGGAAATATTCACAGTAGCGCAAGCACGCAGCGAACGCAACGGTCCGAATTTAGATGTTTAGTAGGAGTTATATTTATGTATTTATGTTAGGGTCAAACCAAACCTGGCACGCGGGCCCTTGGTCCGCGAGCATAGCATCCGATGAAGCTGTAAAAGCCAAAAGGCTAACAGCGATTACATCACCGTAACTATCGTTGACTGCTGCGCGCCGTGTACAGTGTTTACCGGATCGTGACTGACCGTATCGTGGTCAGGTAGTACTGAGACATCCGTATCGTCTAGCACGTTTCGCGGGCGACATTGCGTTCGGTCGCGTTTTTGTTAATTCGGCAGTTTTCTGCTTTAATCACCAGTGGTTTGGACGAACCGCAGCTTTTTTGAAAAACCGCCTTGATTCTTCTCTGAAGAGTTCAGAGATTAATGGCATTTGCTGTGAAGGTTTTCACAGTCGCTTTAAATGTAAAAGTGTTGCATGAGCAGACGTCCACTTTACCTCATTAATCCTCGAAAGATACGAAATGCTTGTAATATTACTTTACACAAGCGGTTTGGAATTTAAATCTATTGATCTTTTTGTCTGCAGGAGTTTATTTTTAGCTTCCACATTCGAATTTTTTATTCATATTCCTTTGAAACGATAAACCGTATGGTTCTAGTGTGATCTTTTGTCTCGATTTAGTATGTTTACGGTAAAAGCATTGTGTTCATATTTATGAAGACTGAATGGAAGCTTATGCTTCAATTTAGGCGTCGTGCTTGTAAATTAAAAGTAGTTATTATTATTCAACATTGCCTTTGTTTAAAATGCCTTTACAAGCTAAATGAAAATACAGCAGACGATAATAATGGCATGCAAACCTTTATTACTTAAAATACTTGGTATATAGTAACAGGACTATTTGTATGACCATCATCCTTTGATGTGAATGATGTTAAAATCTTAAAAAAGGACTGAACAAATATATAATAAGTTATAATAATTATAAATATTATAATAAGTTTTTTAGGCAAAACGAAAAGTTTTTAAATTTGCCATTTAGCTATTACCCCTAAGGTAATAGAAATCTCAACAGGTGGTAATTAGACTGTAATTAATTGACTTCAAAAAAGGGAGGAAGTTCAAAATTGGTCGTAATCCTTTTTTATGTATTCAGCTATAATTAATACATGTGAACCGATTTAGATAATTCTGGTACCGAAACCTGCATGACTCAGGTATATGAAATTCCCCAAACCGTACTGAAACAGCGTGTTTCCCGGCTCAAAAAACCCTCCCAGAAATGAGTGGAGGCCTGTGCTCAGCAGTAGGACTGTTACAGGCTGTAACTTTTTATTGACAAGAGAAGTAAGTCGTTTATCTGTTAGTAAGGGTCACGCCTGCTTTAAGAACGATGTCATCCAGAACATTCCACTGGAAAATTCTGTGTAGTAAGATCATGTATCAAAATAAGCCAGACCATAAGTCTCATATGCTCTGTAAATACACAAGAAAATTGAAATTTGAACCGAAACATTGTGTTGTTTGCACACCACTACTCGACGGAGTAATTTGCACTGCGGTGGTACACGCTTCGGTGGGTTTCAGCGTAGGAAACCACAATTTAAATTTAAAGTCTCATCTGATTAACTTGTTAAGGCGTCCATGTCCAAAACAGAATATAAATATTTAATAATTATGGGATATTCGGTCGGTGAATCCAAACACGAGCACTTAACGATATCTCTGCCATATGCTACACAGTGGTCAGGTGATTAGCTGAGCAACTGTTGTTTTACCATTTGAAGGCAAGATATATTTCATATCTAAATGGTACATAATCTTTATTTTGCTTTAAAAAATATCAAATTGATGCAGTGTTACTAGTGCTCGAGATCACATCGTTGTGTAAACACAATAAAGCTTAAAAGAGTCTATAAACCTTTGTGTAGAATCACTGCTACACTATTAAATAGAACGCGAAAAACTTTGAATTGCATTCCTAACACGAATTCTGGTGTGCAATAACGGACATCAGATGCGACTCAGTACAAAAGTGAATCGTGCCAATGTTTTCACCGTAGAAACTTTTATAAGTTCTTTTGTTCAGTGGTCTTTTTTACTTTGGATTTGCAACAAAAGAAAACTCATTCTCTTTCATTGCAACATCAGTAAAAAAAAAACAGCGTGAGTTCCATCCTAAATAGCGTTTTAAAATCCACACCGTCAAAAAAAATATACACTCACGTAAGGCTCTTTGTCTCATTGTAGAATCAGTACGCAAGAGTTTTTTTTAATAATTAATCATTTTGTATTTTATGATTATGAAAAACACTAATACGTTTCTCCACTGGGCTTGCAGGGTAGAAACCCTAATCAGTTTTTGTGTTGTTTTAGCAACTCGTTTTTATACCTAGCGACTATTATAATTTATTGCTTAATAAAAAGTGTACCTACACTGTAGAGAGACTTAAGAACTGATGTCTCAGAGGGACGGGCGCAGTGTTATGACACAGCGCTTGTTCCGAGCAAACGTTGTATTTACCATCAGGTGAACCAGGTATAAAAAAAAGGCACGGACTGTATTTCGAACCGGAAACCCATGATTCAGCGCACAAGCTGACCATTTAGACACGCGGATCGCAAATAATGCCCGTAATAAATATTGAAACAGAACTTTCAGCATACAGTCAACTCAGCTTAAAGTAATTAAGCAATTATGCTAACTAGACACTGAACCGTTGCCAAAACAATGTCCACATAGATAAATGTAATTTAGTCGCGAACCGACACGCTCTGCTACGTGTTTCTCAACACATTCCACACAAAGCGGCTCCGAAAGTAACGACTTGACTAACGACTGTAAGTTAGTGCTCTTAAGCGTGGACGTTATCCGACTATTTTCAATATTCCTCAATGTTATGAAAATAAAATGTTCATTTGTTTGCGTTGAGTTTTGTTACATTTTCTTTAAACGTTGCCGTAAACAGAGAAATTTGTTTTATCGTATGTGCGTTTGGACGTTTACAAACATAAATTATGAATTTATAAGTACACACAAATACGAGTATCTGTTCCGTAGAGGCATCGAACTCGCGACTCGTTGCGCAGTAGATAATATCGTAATCATTGTGTCAACCGAGCATTATAAAGAAGTTTATGTATTACCAACTGTGTCAACTATTTTTGTTTATTGTAAAAAAACGTTGCTCCACAGTAAGATTCCTCCCGAGTCGCGAGTGCGTTTTTCATACTTAAATTCCTCATGCACAAACACCCAACCCTGGAACAACTATCTGTAGGTCATGCAAATATTTGTCCCGTGCGGCAATAGAACTCGCGACCCTTGGGTACGCAAGTCTTGGGCTTAACCACTGCGCCAACCGATATTATTGGCGTAATGCTTTTTTCTTACGCAAAGCAAAATAATATATACTCGTCGCAGTTTGTACTCGTACAAACACTTCTGTGTAATGACTTTTTAAAATAAACTGAATCGGTAATTAACTTTAACTGGAAATAATTCATTTTCTTTACACTCTTTTTTCTAGTTTTATATTAGCTTTTGTTAGAAATGTGTGGTGGCGGCTGAAGATATTCCACCACCCCATCTCATCCCGTGGGTGTCGTAAAAGTCGACAGAGAGATAATGAAAACCTGGAGATGGCCAGCAGCATCTTCCTGGAATAACTGAATAAATATAACGCGTGCCGATGGCTCCGTTACTGTACGTACGAGTATATATGTATGTATTTTACTGTTATTGTTATTATACAGTTATTGGTCTGTACATTTCCTTAAACAAATAAATAAAATTAATATTTTATAGGCGAACGTATCATGAATAGATCGAATTTTATTAAATAAAGACCAAGTCAAAAGTACCCGAAACCGACGAGCTTGTATGAAAACGCTCATGAAAGTAGAAGAAGTGAAAGATGTGTGTCAGGATCGTAGCAAGAGGAAAGTCTCTGCCTACGGCAATAGGAAACAGCCGTGACTGTATGTATATATGCATATTAGCATATGACCATGTCATTATAAATCTTGGTCGCATTTTTTGAGTTATGAAATAATAAGATGTGATGATGATGTTCTTCTGGCCGATTTTCGAACATGGCGAATACTGTCGGAAGTTATCAAGTGCGCAGGAGACTCGTCCCAAACTACCTGTGCCCGATGTAACGCTCATGCAATAAGATTGGAAATAGAAAAATCACTACATAACCAGACCCGCGGTCTGGTTATGTAGTGATTTTTCATAACTTTTTGTTCTTTCACAAATGTTGACTCCGTCTTCTACGGGTCTCGAATTTAGGCTTTTAAAAAAAAGGTTTTTATAAAGGATTTATAAATATTATTGTTTATAAATATTTTATAAATATTAGCCTCGTCTGCGCGTCTTGGATGTTGGAACGGGGCTGAAGATAGATATATAAGATGGCTAACGATGATTCTCAATGCCTTGTAATGATGACTCTGCAAGCTGGCGATGGTCTGAGTTGCACTTCGGCATATGTTGGCCTACATGTACGGGGTATAACAGTAGTCGTCCGGTACTGTAACCACTGGGCCATGCGTGCGTATATGTTCCCTGTACACGGTATACAGAGATATATGTTCGTACATACGACCGCGTCGACGATATGTATATATGGAATACTTAAAATACTAAGTTGTTAAAGTCAGTGAATATTGAAATATTTGTGATTAATTTCTATTGTACGAGTATTTTTGAAAAACAGTCTATCCAGGATATTTAAATTGGTTTTTGAATAACTTTTAGCAATTTTTAAGTACAATATTCATTAAGAATTGTAATCTAACGTAAATCAATCAATAATTGTATTCTTTAGTTTAAACCAAATACAGGAATAAGCGCAAAAACAGAACAAAACGGTACAGCGATTTCTTTTAGACGATCATTGTATTAAGAATTGATGTAATAAAAATATAAAGAAGGGAGCAGAGTAACGTCGTAAAATTAAATTAATAATTCTCCCACTGCTGAGCACAAGCATCTTCTCATTTTCGAGAGCGGTTTGAAGCTGGGAATAGTTCGCCACTCTGTTTCAATGCAGGATGACGGATTTCACATGTACTTGAAATATTTTTATTTCGCGGAAATTCAGGTTTCCTCACGATGTTATTCTTCACCGCTGAGTACGTGGTAATTAATGGTATTAGAGGCCTGTACCGGAAATCGAACTTACGTTACTCGTTAGCATCGTGTGTAAAAAGTTTCTTCGCATTTTATGTGAAAACTCAAGACTTTTTTTTTTAATTTATTTACATTTAATTACAGTATATATGTGGTATTTTCTTCGATGACTTTAGACACTGCATTAGATCCATAAACCTCACAATTTTTTTTCGCCGCTGCGTTGTATATTTACTTTTTTGTAATAAAAATTTAAAATGTTTAAATTTAAAATTTCTTAATAAGATTCACTACAAACACAAGAAACAATATTTTACTAATATTTTTCTTTGTTGGATATGTAACCTTTTTAATGTTATCAAAACCAGCCAGATACAAATTGTACAGCCAAATAGATTTTATTACAAGTTTATACATACTATATGCGAAAAACTTTTTCCCCGACCTAATATAACAGATTTCTCTTTTTTTAAATAAAAGAAAGTTGGGCGAGGGCAGAGTTAACCGGAAGTTAAAAAACGTGTGAGGCATCGTTAGATAAGTCTTGAAAAATGACAACGTGGTTATGAAATAACTATTTCATTTAAGCTAGATTGTTGATGAGGTATGTGCTTATAATGTTGTAAAAGTGCCCCCCCCCCCCACTAACTTTTCAACCATGCGGTGGAAAATTGTGATAAAAATTTAAGATGGTAGAATCTAGAAAACACGTTCAACGAAAATTTGTTTAAATAAAATTTGTCGCGTAGTTTTTGAGACATGAAATATTTTCGGTTACAGGCTATTCATTACTACGGAACCCTTCACTGTGCGTGTTCCCTTACGCACATTGCCGGTTTACATTAGTCTTAAGAGTACTGTAAATTTAATCTAATAGTATTTATAAGCTTATATAGCTATATAGCTCTTTACTTTTTATTCACGCTGTGTCCACCTAACTTGCCAGAAACTGTTGAGATTTAAAATCAAATAAATTTCTAATGCGGCTGGTTTGTATGGCCAGAACGGGTGTACGTGCAGAGAAGAGTAAACATTTTATTTTATTTGTAGTTGTTACGTTAAAGATTCACGGTTTGCATTTTTAATTTTCAAACATATGACAATGCATAATTTAGTAATCACAATGCATATCTATATATTAAGACGTGAAGGGAAAACTTTGTATCACTTTTTAACCACATTGCGCGCACAGAGGAGTGTGAGACTTTGCTAATTAAAGTTTATACGAGTATGTAATAGGAGTTATAAAAACATTAAAAATCAATAATAAAAATCTTTTGAATTACGGACGAATTTCGATCACTCGGCGACTACTAGTAGTAATTAGATGTCTAAATGACATATGATCTCAATTTTTTCTGAATCTTTCAAGTTTCAAAACACCTTTCAAGTTTCAAAACACCTTTCAAGTTAGAAGGATTTGCCGTAATCGTCTCGCTTGGCAACCCGATTGGCGATCGCATTACCACCTTTTTTTTGCACCTTAGATGCTGCTGTACGCTCCAGTCTGGATAATTTAGGTCTATAGCATAATTGAAGTGGTTATTCCGCCATCAGTAGGTCATGAGATTTTTCTGGTATTTCCCTTAGTGGACTTTTTGAATTGGACTGGAAAATCTCTAATATCGTCACCACATGGCTAGTAAATGGATTACTTTTTCTGTATTAATAAGAATACATGAAGGAGCTTAACTAATAAATTAAATTATAATTTATGCTAACTTATGGGTTACCAATTTAAGCACTGAGTGTAATAACTGTAGGATTGGAGCAAATTGAAGAATATTATGTTCTAAGCAAATCATTTTATATTAGAACACTATTCTAGCGGACTTGCTGAACTATTTCGAACAGACAGTTAATAATGCACCAATAAGGTGGCAAGCAGTGCGGATTAACAAAATTGTGTTCCATTTCTATCAAAAGCGTTGATATTTTATAGGTAGATATTTTCAAGAAAACAAATCTATCCCTTGCGGCGCGGTAGAGGCGTAAGAGAATATTCCATTTCTTTTCGTCCTGTGTGTCGAAAGAGGAAAGAATCTCGGACAAATAACTAGCTATCACCAGAAACTATTGAATTTCGCAATATACAATTCACACATATTTAGGATTGACGAGCAATCTTAGAGCTAGGAGAATAAATAAAGTTACGTAAGGATGCTATAGGACTATCAGAAGTATTTGTCCTATCACCGGTACATTAACCATATGATGGATCTGATGGTTCTTCTACTGGTGATGTTATGTATCGCCTATAACTCCCTAATTAAAATAAAATTTTAAAATCGATTATCGTTGCTTACAAAATAACCAAATAGTATTCGCTGAAGAACTTTAGTTACACGCTCTGATGATATAATGGAGGCAGTATATCATAATTGCTATGTATGACGCTCGATAAGCCATTCCGCTAAAACCTACTACGCGGTGTTAATGCGCAGAATCAATGTCTTTCATTGTTTCAATTCAATTCAATTTGTACTACTGAAAGTTTTTAGTGTTCATAAAATGTGTAACTGAATTTAATATGTTATACTTTGGTAATGCTGCAAGAAATGTTTTCAACATCATGAACTGCTGGTAATATGCCTCTAGCTGGGACCTCGGAGCTGCTAACCGAAATCGGTCTGGATAATTTGTGTCGGATATATTTAATATTACGTACAGCGTCACATCTGATGTGGACTGGCTGCACCTATAACCCTTTGTTAAGAACGGTTCCTCTGTTGTAGTTCCTCGACCCCTTCTAGATAGAGCCGGCATTTGTTCAATTGCTTTTGTTCAAGTGTGTAGGAAGTTGATTGATGCAGCTGATTCAGGACCGTACTATATGGCAACATTTGCAGTAGCCTATGACCATTTATGTAGTGGTGGGCCAAAATGAGAATATAGGCATAGATCGTTTAAAAGAGATTCGTCGGCATTTTAAAAGAGATTATGACATCTCAGACTCTAAGACTAGAAGTGGAAATGAGAAGCATAGACCTTTCATTTTAGAAAGAGACTATGACATCTCAGACTCTCAGACTGGCAGCCGGAAAAAGTCCGCCACGTTGCTCTAGTGTGGGTTGATTCTTGCGTTATTCTCGATAATTAAACTATACTTCGGACCCATGAGTACCGTGCGCACGACCGCGTGGCCTAGTAGTCAGAGAACCTGACTTCTACGCCGCCGGTCTTGGGTTCGAATCCCAGCCGGAGCCAATATTTATGCAAAAACACAATTTTTTCAAATTTCGGGTCTGGTTGTGTTGTGCATGTGAAATTTGTCTGTAAAACGCACCCGATACAGGAGAAATCATACTGTGGGGTTTCCCTTATTTAAAAAATATGCTAAAATATATACATTATATAGAACAAAAACTTCAAAAAGGACTACGTAGGGAAACCTGCAGTTATAGATTACGCATAGATTTACACCTCTCTCATTGGGGTAGGCAGAGACCACATCTTTCCACTTGCTACGATCTCACACACATCATTCGCTTCTACTACTTTCATTAGTGTTTTCATACAAAGGTACCTCCGTCGTTCCGTCAAAGGTACCCAACGAGCAACAGACCTGTCTGTTGCTCGTTGGGTAGACGACAGCAGTTTGTAGTGACAGCTCTTGCCTAATTCCCCCAAAATGGAAAGCCTGAACTTCAGACTCATATTTTAAAGCATAGGTTTCACTAAAATCTATGTGAATGGTACCTATATCTATTTATTGAATAAGTATAGATAGAAACAAAAAAAGTGACGATAGACATAATATATATTTAATACAGCTGTACAAATATCAAACCACTACTGTAAGAGAAGATTGACAGTGATAGAAAAAAAGCGCACAAAGTGCTATTTTGCGCTTTTCTTGAATCTGAAACAATATTACATTTAAATGCTAAAATGCTTTTACTAAATAATAAGAAAAAATGTTATTCTTCGAAGGTTTCGTTTAATTTTTCTTATCATAATGGTTGAAAATTGGGAAAAGGGACACGAATGGTAATGAGGTTTTGGGAACTATTTTTTTTATAAAAAGGCTTATAGTTTATAAAACACAATAAATTAATCTACAATATGTACCCCACTTATTTAACTATGTACATAAAAAAATGATCAAAATCGATTTAGGTTTAATGTGTTATTCACAGCGAGACATCAAAAATGTTCGTTTACAAATATTCACCCTTTTATTAAATGTGTAATATTCGCGTAAATATAAGAAATATTTTTTTTTTAATTCGAACTAGTAGTTCCTGAGATTAGCGCCTTTTACCAAAAAAACTCTTCAGCTTTGTAATATTAGTATAGATTACGTACTTTGCGCGCTTTTTATAAAAATTTGGTTAGTCGAGCGGGTGAAACAACAAAACAATTCGATTATATTTAAAATTGTAACCTTTGCGAACAGTTCATGTAACAACTCGCGAATGCGAAACACTCGAAAGTGTAGATTTTCCGAATAGTATGCAAAAAATATACAATTTTTATTTTCAGTCAGTCAAATTCGCTTTCTGAACACAGCTCAGTGAGTTCATGGAAATTAACATTGGGTTGGATAAGCATAAATAATTACTATGTAATTCATATTTTGATTATTCAGGCACAATCATTCTAAATCAGTAGTCAAATTAATAATTAATACAATCTTTAGTATGGGAGACCATGCTAAAGATTGTATATGATACTGATATGTATTATGGAATATTTTATTATACGTCAAATTCTTACCAGTTTTGTTCAGTGTAATGAAGAGTTTGGAAATGCAAATTTCTGACAAAAAATTTTCATTAAAACCGAAACGAGATTTTTTTTGTATAATTTGAATTAATTGCGTTAATTATTCTTTGACTATAATAGAATTCAAGTAGAGAAAACTGTACAATAATTAATATATAATTAATGTGGGAAACTACACTATTTGTACTAGCATCAATTGTGTCGCGCATGGTCATGATAAATCATGTTCAAGGCCACCTGCGAACCCGGGTAAATGTAGATATTTGTCATGAAACGTGTAATTACTTATTTGTTCTATTTATTTTCCTGCAGCGTGAGTGAGAGGCAAGTTCAAATGTATGGGGAAGTCACGAAAAAAGTAAAATGTTATATTGTTCTTATTTTAATAGCCTATGTGTATTTTTCGTACTTATTACTAATAATCTTTATACGTGAAATTTATTATGAGCTTTTAAATACGGTACTCTAGTAATAGTCGAAATAAATTGCATTTCATTGCATTTAAATCCGTTCTCGTCTGGCCTCTGCTTACCTTAGATGGAAAAAAGTCGATACTATATGTATGTAAGTCAACCTGAAATATTTTATTTCCCATTAGAAATGTACACAGGAAGATCCGAATGGTGAAAAGGTGCCATTTATCAAATCAAGAAGATAACCGTTCTAAGTATTTTATTTCTTCCTATGGAGCTGATACACGGACTATAAAATACGTGAATTGATGCATCGACTAATTGAGAAGTTCGAAACAATGTGTCCCACTAACAATAAGAATCTCTAATATGCCACTTACACATCAGCATCGTCCCAACTAAATAATACTCCTAGAAATCGCTACTGCCGCGGCGGGTTACATTTGTTCGATGTACAGCTACGAAAGAGGAAAACTTTGGCAAACTTTGGGACTGGTACGGTCGAAAAGAAAACTGCATTATAATCTGACGGTCTGATTAGGGTTTTAACACAGTTTGTCGGTTTTCAGGTTTGGTTGTGTTGTGGACGTGATATTTATGTCTGTTAATGGCACCCACGAAACGGGAGAAATCCTGTTGTGAGGCATCGCTTAATCAAAAAAAAATAATACTTCTTCACTCGTTGCTACCGTCAACGCTAGGAAACACACAAGTTTGCGTATTATAAATACGATAAAACGATTTTGATGATTGTTAATTGTTTTTTGATAATTGAATTTTTAAAATAGTGATACTTAATCAGTATGTGTTTTTTTTAGAAATTGCTAGCCAATTTTACTTAAATCCTCCAACCAGCAATACCAGACACACTATGGCGTCGCTCAATTATTTTACCTTATTTTTTATAGAGTTCTTACATCTTAGCTTTTTTTCAACTACGCTCTCGCTCTCGCTTTAAAATTCATAGTACGCGAGTGACCTGGGTTCGATTTCCGTTGCCGGCACCAATAAAATTGTTAATTGCAATTTTTAATGCTGATTTACCACGTGCTCGGCGGTGATGGAAAACATCGTGAGGAAACCTGCATGTCTGAGAAATAAAAAATATTTCGAAGACATGTGCAATCCGCCAACCCGCATTGGAGCAGCGTGGCGGATTCTTCCTAGCTCCAAAACCCTCTCAGAAATGAGAGGAGGCCTGTGTTCAGCACACAACAACTGCTGTCAGCAGTAGCACATTTATAGGCTGAAACTTTACTTTTTTAAGTGTAAGCGTTTATGTTGTCTGTAGAGTGTTGAATTAGCGTAAGAAAATAAGCTCATCCCATGGGTGTCGTTTCAGTTAGCTCAAGGAAATCCTCCAAATTCTCATAGCTAAAACTGAGTTAGGAACATGGAGTTCTTTGAATATTGCTTTTTAGATTTTATTAAAAAAAATATAGTTAAATGGGAATCCCAATATACAAAAATTGAAGTTAAGAAATATCGAACAGTTTTTTTTTTAATATCTTTTCCCCAAAAATTTTAACTTCATTTAGATTAATGTTATAAACCTGTCCGATAAGCAGAATGAGTTTCCGCCGCTGGGAATAGCGGTAGTTTGGCCTCGAGAAATTCATTTAATTTTATGGCGCATTTTACATTGTTATACCAGTATGAGATACGGAAGTTTTAATATATTTTAAAGGAAAAATATGAAGTGAACATTTTCCATTTCATTTATAACATAAATTATATCAAATTTAGAATTTACCAATAATCGATAAATGGAAATAAACAGTCACCCAAACGTAATTTAATAAAAATAAAACTTATTTTTTGAATATTGTAAAGTCACGTTGCATTACTTGTTGTACGTGAAAGTGACAGTTATATCGAGGAAGAACCACGCTCTCACAGAATTCAAGCTTAAAATAGTAGCACATATCATTGGCTTCAGTGGTAGTGAAGTGCCTACATCTTGACTCAGTTATACTCGTAGCTGCCTACGGACATCTTAGCATCCAGTGACTATATTATCGTTTTATATAAAAATAACAAATATAACAGCGGGCCTTAACCGAAATATAGGTTTAAGTTTGGATATGCTTTAATTAATGCCATAATGATAATTCTTTGCCTTTATTATTTATAAGAATTACACTAGTACTTATTTTACAAATTATTTAAATGTCCATTTAACTGACCGGTTTCGCTTTACGGCAAATATCGATACTGTTGTGTAAAGGCGAACGTTTCTACTAAACTTTAATAATTAACGGGAAAAATAAAAAAATAAAATTTCCATAGATATTAATTACCTACTTAATTTTTATTATTTATAAATATTTTACTTTTTATTAGTAAAATCGTATTACCACTTTTACTTAAATGTACTCGTACCAGCTACTGAGTCCAGAGTTTCGAATACGTGCTTCAGTTAGATGTCAAATATCTGGTCTCATTCCTGTCATCCTTGTGTCTAAAACACTAGATCTGAAACAGATTTCTTCTAAAAGATTTTCCTACCCGAAATCGACCTTGAAGCGGATAGGCACCCGGCAGAGTAGAATAGCACCTACCTCTTTCCTACCGAAGTGACGTAAGAGGCGGCTCATTGGAACGTATTGGGAAGTAAGAATTTTTTGACTCGTACCAAAAAGGCGGCGACGTCGTTTGCCACCCGTCATGTCTCGTTTCCCGCGGAGGTGTAAAATGGACTACGGGTGTGGTGCAGCCTACATTGTCTATAGAAAAAAGGCGTGATTGTATGTATGTATGAAATCGACCTTAACGCCCAATAAAAAATGAACGTCAAAGTAGAAGTACTAAAAAAGTTTGAGACCAAATCACTTTTAGTGATTAGTAAGTCAAAACTAGTTTAGAATGTGTAAAAACTTGAATTTATGCAGGTCAATTTTCAACTGAATTGTATACAGCGTCGTGGTCATTATTTTGACAACGGTTCGTCGTATCTCATTAGCATAACTTTGAAATTATTTTAAGCGCTGCACACAATACTGCCAATTCTGTCGACTCTTAATTGCGACATTAACTTGATAACTTGTGTACGTTAACAGTTATTAAATAAAATCTCTGCTCTAATGAAAGTCTTTGTGTTTCAAAATATATACTGACGAATACAAAATCAAATAAGTTAATACAAAACAATATTTAGACATTATAAACAATGTTTTAATTAAAGTTTAAAACTTGCGGTGGATCTCTTCAAAAATAATTATGTCGTTATGCTAATAAAGAACAACCCAAATTGACGTGAAGCCTCTGTTAGTGAAGCATTATTTAAATCAGTTAGGCTTTACCCCCACGCTTCTCTTGAGTTACGCAAATCTGGCTTTAGAAAATAGGTTTTTACATTAAATACACAGGACTACTTAATACTCTTATTTTTTGTTGCTGCCCTCATATTCTGGTTATTTAATTATTTTGCAATAACATACATACAATTATGCCTTTTTCGCATATAAGGGGTGGGCAGAGACCACTCACTAAGCCCATTTTTCGCTCTCGAGATGTGAAGGGTGACGAAACACGTCCCTGCTATTTTCAAAAAAAACATACTCCCCATTGCGTCCCCACGAGCAGATTAAAGTGTTAGTCCTTCCTTTACGATACCTCTGCAGGAATGAGGTAGGTGCTATTCTACTATGCCGGACACCTATTGGCTGTGTAAGACATCTTGAAGAAAAGTGGAAGGGGTATTGACTCTATTCTAAATAAATTGGTATCGGTGAAATTAGTACACTAAGTACCATACGTTGGTTTTCAATATATAAGGGGTAGGCCGAGACCACTAAGTACCGAGTTGCTAATTAATTTATTTTTAAGAGGCCTTTAGAGCTCGGAATTATCCGCCACGCTGCTCCAATGCAGGTTTGCGGACTTCATCATAATCATCATTACCATTTTCGCCAACCACTGCTGAACATAGGCCTCCCCATAGATTGCCACAAAAGTTTGTAGGTCTCATTTAAGGGGGATTTTCCATAGTTACCACGCTTGACAGGTGGGTTGGCAACCGCATTTTATTTATTGAGATGTTCCAGGAGCCTTTGAGCTACCACGGCTTTATGGCGGACAAGGTAAGTTAATGTAAATCAATATTAACTGTAATTATTTTTTAATACACTGCGTATTATGAGAAAAAAAGGAGACGAAAAAAATAGAGGTTTTAAAACTGGGTTCGGGTTCATTAATATTGAAAAATGCAAATCTCGTGTAACAGAAAAACAATAACCATAACCAATAAACTGGTACACAATAATAAAAAAAGTATCAACAACAACAACAACGAATTATCATTTTTTTTAATAAAGAGAATTCACACTTAGCGCCGAGAGCAAAGGTTGACAATGTAACTTGATTAATAATCAAGCAACACTAAATCTCTCAAATAGAATTGTGGCCTCAATGCACCTTATAAAGCTACATTTTTATACTCGTATATAAAAAAAAAACATTAAAACGTAACATTTACCGTTTGATGAAGTTTACACAAAGATTGTTGAAAGTGTCCCACATCGAAAATAATAATATTTTCGTGTAAATCAGTACAAGCAGTTATTTTACATTTTGCTTAAACTTTTCTTTGTGTTAGAGGGTAACTGAGGTACGCACGTAGTGCCTCAGTAACCAAAGGAATATTGGAGCATTATACGATTATAATACGAGCTTAACAATGAACATTGCGATTGTGCTGGAGAACAGTTATTTTCCAATTTTCTAAATTTTTCGACCTAAAAAATTTATAGGTGGAATTTAATTTTTATCAAACAATTGAATAATTACTATGTTATATATATATTACTTTACATGTGAAAAAAAGTCCCGTGGACGGCCTGAGACTAAAGTGAATAATGAAGAATTAAAATCTGTTGTGGAAGCGGATCCATCGCTTCAGAGATAGCTGCAGGCTTCCGTTGCGTTACGTTGCTCAACCGGCGCAATACGGATGGGATTTTAAATCGGGTCATTACCTGTGATGAAAAGTGGATCCTGTACGATAATCGGAAGCGCTTTGGTTGAATCCTGGAGAACCAGCCAAATCCTGCTCCAAGCCAAAATTTTCTAGGAAAAAGTTACTTCTGAGTATTTGGTGAACTAGTGTCGGTGTCGTCCACTACAGCTTTCTAATGATGTTCTCCTAGCCGATTTCGACCACGGCGACAACTTCCGAATCCGAATGTCGAGAGCCATCAACTGCGCAGGAGATATTATAGTACCACAAGTGTACGCGCAAACACAGAGGCACTCACTCGTACCAACCTACCCGCGCCCGATGTAACGCTGATGCGATAAGATCGGAGGTAGGCTATGATGCAGTGTCAGATCCAACGATTATGGCAGATATCTATTGTCAGCTACTGCAAACCATGATGGAAGAACCAGCTGTTAAACAACCGAGGCTGGTCAATCGCTCTAGGCCACTGCTGCTTCAGGACAACGCTAGACCACACACTTCACAACAGACGGCCGCTAAACTAGAGGAGGTGCAATCGGAATGTCATCGACATCCACCGTATTCCCCGGACCTTGCTCCATTACCATTTTTACCGGAATTTGAATAACTTCTTACAACGAAAAAAATTCATCTTCGATGTGGCAGGTCCAAACCGCCTTCAGAGAGTTTATTGATTCTCGCCCCTATGGTTTTTTTTAGTAAAGGGAGTAATGAACTACCTATGAGATGGCAAAAGTGCATAGATAACAATGGTACATACTTTGATTAATTAAAAATATTTTACAAAAAAAAAACGACTTTATATTCTTCCCATACAAAACGCCAATTTCATATGTAAGGACCTAATAAATAGACAAGCAACTGAAGTAAGCACTACGATGGAAATCTACATTGTTACAGACTGCCCATTATCTCAATTCTACTACCACATACGGATATATAAATTCCATTTTGGGAACGGCACGGAAGGCAATGTTAGACACATTTCCTGCTGTGACCGAAATGGTTTCCAGATATTATAGATGATATATTTTTATTTGCACCAACAACATACTCTGAGTAACAATGAACGCTAAGTTATATTATTATTGCATATTGGGTTGACTGGCAGAGAATGCCTCTAGGAATTAAGTCCGCCTATTGTACTTACAATACTACTTAGATTTAGGTGTTACAATTAAGATTAAATAAATAAATAAATATTCTAGAAAAAAAACAGACAACACTTTTTTCAGCTTTTCGGATGAACACTTACAGAAGTTAATGTTTTCTTTTATTTACGCGAATATTACACATTTAAATTAAACTATTTTTTTACGGATTTTATCGCGTTTAATTTATAACTATTTTTAACCCGACGACTTTTACTTTTACCAGACTTTTACTCTTCTTCTCCAGTTGTAAAGATCCATAAAAACCCGCGTTAAAGAACATATAGCTGATGTGAAGCATCGACGCTCTTGGAAGTCTGCAGTCTGTGACTATGTTCTGGATCATCCCAACCATTACATCAGATTGGATAGACCACAAATCCTTGCAAAAGAACATCGATTCCTACCAAGGATGATTCGCGAGGCTATTGAAATTAAAAAACATCCTAATTTCAATAGGGAAGATGGTTGGGTATTACCACCAGCTTGGGATCCTAATATTAATAAAATTAAATCAAAAACCAAGCATACCACTGCAAGGCTTCAAGACACAGTAAGCTCTTTCTGCGTAGATCGGACTAAAAATAATAATTAAAAGCTGAAGATACTCCGGGTGAACTATGACATCGGGACAACTGTCACCTCAGTCCCCCCGTGACCATGGGTGCTGAAAAGCGCCCGAAACGTCGGGTTAAAAATAGTTATAAATTAAACGCGATAAAATCCGTAAAAAAAAAATAGTTTTATTTAAACTTACAGAAGTTATCAAAATAATAGCATTTCTAATTACTTTATGTGACATAATACGTTAAGATAATCGTGAAATGTATTTTTTCGATGTCATTGCATATCATTTGCATAGTATGTGCACTTATGTACAACAAAAAATTGAAATCATCTACCCTCCGCTCGTACGTAATTCACAGGCTCCCTCTACTTTGTTTATTTTTCATATTTATCTTTATTGTTTTCAAACAATATTAATATTTATAATTAAATATATTTTAAACATGATTTTTATGATAACATCTCATTTTGTCCCACTGTTTTATATTTTTTTTATTATTTAACTATTATTTTTAAGGTTTAGCTGAACATCAGCTTTGTAGCTCAATATTATGCTGAACTGGTGAAATCTGTCAGCTGATACCTAGTTATTATAATATTGACTGCTATTTTTGTTATGTACTATTATTAGGTATCTGTGGTATATTTTACTTTAATTTGTATTACTGTGTGTTATTCTACGTTAATATAAATAAATGGTTTTATTTTTGCGTTGACAAGCTATATAAATGTTCCTTTGTTTGTATCAATATTTCTCTTTTCCTTATTAATAAATTCCTTTGTAAATAAATAAAATAAGGTATCCCTAAAATCAGCTTCCGAGAGATTAAAATGGATTTTAAGCTACAGACAAGATAAGCTTTTGATGAACTTACTCGTAAAAACGGTAAATCGCGGTGTGTATATGGAATTACATTGAAAACGCATTTGAAATAAATATATTTCGTCCTTCGGAAGTTATTTACGATTTGGAATATATATTTGTCGCTCGGAGGCGGCATAAGAAAATCTTCCACTCCCTTATTACGATCATAATGCTTAAACGTTAAATGTGAAACGGGATAGTAAAGACGAGATTCTAATGTTTTAGGCAGTATGATATTATAGCGCAATGACACATTCTAGTTGATAAACAAAAGTTATCAAAGTCGTAAGGATGAAATATGATTTTATGTATTTTTTCCACCAGTGGACTATTAGCGATTTTTTTATGATGATATTCTCGTAGCCGAATTTGGCCCACGGCAATAACTACCGAATACCGTCGGAAGTTATCAACTACGCAGGAGTAATTAAGTGTCACAAGTGTACGCACAGGGACACTCACTCGTCCCAACCTACCCGTATCCGATGAAACGCTCATGCGATGAGTTGCGGAGGTAGGCCAGAATGCAGTGGCAAAGACAAACTTTAACACTACCAGACCCGGAAACCAACAATTTGTGTTATTGTACAAATTTTGGCGCCGGCTGGCATTCGAGCCCAGGACTCGCGGCGTGGTAGTGTGGTACTCTAATCACTAGACCACGCAGTCGTCTAACCGGTAATGGTTTTATTAACAATAACGTCATGCCGTGTGGTGGCGGCTTCAGAGAATCTAACACTTCATATGATCCCGTGGGTGTCGTAAAAGTCGACCGAAGGAAAATTAAAATCAGAAGGTGGGCAGCAGCATCCTTCTGGAACATCTGAATAAATAAACTGCGGTTGCAAAGCCGCCTGCCAAGCGTGGCAACTATGGCAATACACCTTCGAAATGAAAGCTGTAAACTTTTGTGGAAATCCATGGGAGGGGGGACTATGTTCAGCAGTGGACTAGTGATGGGTTGAAAAGATGATGAAGATGATGAACGTCATGCTGTCTCGCTATTCATTCAAGCTAAGTTAGTTCACTCAACTTTCTTCCCTATTGACATAATTATGTTTTTTTTAATTTCAATAGCCTCGCGAATCATCTGTGGTAGTAATCGGTGTTCTTTTGCAAGGACTTGTGGTCTACCAAATCTGATGTAATGGTTGGGATGATCCAGAACATGGTCACAGACTGCAGACTTCCTAGAGCGTCGATGTTTCACATCAGCTATATCCTACCTGCGGGTTTTTATGGATCATTTAGTTTGCCCTATGTTAGAGTATAACTCTATTGTATAACTCTACTTCTTCAATAAATTGAAAATACCTATTAGCTTATGACTTAAAATTATATGCATGGGACCCTATAGCCAATAAGTAAATCTTAATTTTTACCGAAGATATGATTTTTCTTGTCATTTAGTATTCGAAATTATTGATATAATTAATTCGGTATCATTAAAGTTACATGTTTATTTATAAGATACGTAAAGTAAATTTCTTATATTATCGCGAATACTACATATTGAAATAAAACTAGATTTTACGGATTTTATCGCGCTTACTATTTACTTTTTGGTGTGGGCTATCTCCTCAAAGTCTTCCATGAATATGTCAGCAACAATGGGAGATACTGGGGACCCCATCGCCACACCATCTACTTACCTGAAGTATTGTTCCTTCCACAATAGACGATGAGTCAGATGATGGGCAATGTCTAAGTAGTTCTGCATATTCTACAGGCATGTTGTTCTCTGTTAGCTTCCTAGTTACAACAGGTAGGCATGTAAATAACGATTGGACATCAAAACTGACCATAGTTTCATTTATATTGGTTAACTATGACATCAGGACATCTGTCACCTCAGTCCTACCTTGGCAATGAGTTTCATTTTTAAACTATTTATAACCCGACGTTTCGAGTACTGATTTACCGGTGGTAGGATTCATATGCAAGAATCTGTCTAGGTAGGTTCCACCCCAGGGTCAGTTATTCTGCCGTGAAGCAGTAGTGTGCAAACATTAGTGTGTTTCGGTTTGAAGGGCACTGCGAGCTAGTGAAGCGCTCGAAAGAGCGGGTTATAAAAAGTAAATAATAACGCGATAAGATCCGTGAAATCTCGTTTTATTTAAATGTAAGTAAAGTTGCTGAAATGCATAACTAGACTTTACTAATATTTCTTGCGAGCAGTAACAAATTTCGCAGGATTCGTTGGCAATTTGATCTGAATTTATGACCAACACCCTGAGCTCCATATTTCTATTTGAATTGCAACGTGACCAAGTAAAAGTTTCTCAATGGGCAATTGAATTAGCATCAACTAGCTATTACATGGTTGCTTGAACGTTATAATACATTCCGTGTAGTAATAACGCAAATTGTAAAAGATTTGACAAACTTTGGAGGAATTGTGCACATCACAAAAAAATCATATGTAAACCGTGTGGCATACTATATAAAATAACATAATTTCAATTGAAGTACAATTTTTTCAGATTCATGTGATTATTGAAATTGTAAAACTGAAAACATATGTTAGAAATGTGTAAGTATTTCATTTTTACACATTTATACTGCCGTGAAGCAGTAGTCTGCAAACATTATTGTTTTTCGGTCTGCCGGGCACTGCTAGCTAGTGCAATTACTGGGCATATGAAAATTCAGAACTGATGTCTCAGGGTGAGGAGCGCAGTGCGATGCCACAGCATTTATTATGGGCAGACGTTGACCTTACTATAACTGGAACTCGAACGAATAGCTCGTGTCCTTACTAACATACATAAAAAGAAATGATCTTTAGCTAAAGGCAACCCTAACTTAATACTAATTAGCAACTTAAACCATTCCATCAATCAATATAACTTGTACAATAAGTGTCATACCCGTCAAATGGAATAATCAATGAACTGAAACAAGAAAACCATATTAAATAAACCAGTATTAGTTTCACAAATATTGTAATTCTTTTAATTATAATTTGCAGTACTTATTTTCGGTGATGTGATCGCTGTTAGCCTTTTGGCTTTTACAGCTTCATCGGATGCTGTGCTCGCGGGCCCGGGGCCCGCGTGCCAGGTTTGGTTTGACCCAAAACATAGATACATAAATATAAACTCCTACTAAACATCTAAGTTCGGACCGTTGCGTTCGCTAGCGTGCTTGCGCTACAGTGAATATCTCCATAAATTTATTATATGAAGTCATCTAATGACCGTCCGAGGGAGACTGCGGGCCTCCGTTCGGACTGTCGACTTGTGTGTCGGAAACTCTGGGCGGTGAGAACCGCCCTGGAACACGGGTGTATCTGGTGTACGCGGTGTTATGAACGATAGCTGCGCGCCGCTCTCTACCGCGGTCGCGCGACGTTGTGCGTGTGATGTTGAAACTATTAACTGTGTGTACAGTGTTGTTCGGGTCGTGGCTGACCGTATCGTGGTCAGGGAGTGCTGAGACGTCCGTGTCGTCTAGCACATTTCGCGGTCGACGTTTGCGTTCGGTCGCGTTTTTGTCGGATCGATAATTCGCTGCTTTAACCACCAGCGGGTTTGGATGAACCGCGGCTTTTTCGAAAAACCGCCGTGATACTTCTCTGAAGTGTTCAGAGAGTACGGGCATTTCACAGTCGCTGTGAAGGTCGACATTGCGTTGGTACCAGCCGGCTCCGGTGGCACTTCGCAAGAATCTATTTTGCACCGTCTGCAATTTCTTTATATGATTGCCCGTCGCAATTTGCAGTGTGGTGGCGTTCTAAACTAACCAACCACCACATCTCATCTCGTGGGTGTCGTAAATATCTAAAAATGAAAAAATATATCACTTAAGTAAATGCCAGAAATTTTTTTAGCTTCCGATAGATGGCAGAATAATCATCTCAACTTAGAGGAATTTCAATCACTGAGATTGCCTTATACGGACCGAGGAGTCTAACGAGGAGGAGGCAATGCGATCGCCAATGCTTTGCTTTTTCAGCAGTGTACTTCTTACATGAGAATGCCGATCAAAATGAAAGCTTATTGCACACTTATGCACAACTGAACGCATGTACGTAACTGGAGTGGCTCACCATTTCCAAAGTGTCGGCACGGCTACGGTTGCGCGACACCGCACTTACAGCTAAGCGTCACCTGAAGTACGACATGACGTCGACGAGCATAACATATTTTTATTATACACGAAAAATTGAAAAAAATTGCACATGGCACGCACTCACTCGACGGAGGTAGGCTAGGTTGCAGTATCAGAGACACGGGGACAATCACAACACACCCAGACCCGAAAACCAACAACTTGTGTTTTTGCACCAATGTTGGCTTCGGCTGGGATTCGAACAGAGTGTCTGGGTAGATGCCAGGTCCTCTAACCACTAGGTCACGCTGTCGTCATATGGGTCACCGAGCTGATATGTGTGCGACGACCCGAAAAGCGATGCAATTATTTTAGGCAAATATCAGAGTAATATTTGAATTCAACTAATTTTTTTTTATGGAAAAGGTTGCAAACGAGCGAGTGGCTCACCTGATGGTAAGTGATAACCGCCGTCCATGAACATCTGCAAAACCAGAGTTTTTTTTAAGTAATATGGAGGTGATGATAACGATGATTTGTATGATAACAATCTTAAAAACGAAAAAATATCTCGTATGCAGATGATACTGCCTTTGTAACTCGAATTCGAGTGCAGCGTTTTCGTGCAACGTTTCTTTTATCTACTATATATCAATGCGTGAAGAGAAAACTTTGTACCCCTTTCTAAGTGTACAGTTTGCGCGCAAGTAGGAGTGTGTGATTTTGCATAGTAAAAAATATACAGAGAAGGAGTGCAGAAAGCTAAAATATATATATAGACATATGTATTTGTAACGCATTTTATATTTTATGAGTTAAAAATACATACCCGCAACAGACGAGCTTGTATGAAAACGCTAATAAAAGCAGATGAAGCAGAAGATGTGTGTTGATACGAGCAAGTGAAAAGATGTGGTATCCGCCTGCCTCAATGCCGAAAAGGAATTACTCTATGTATGTATGTATGTAATTACAAATACATAAAATTGGGCGACCACTAGTTGTTAATTAATATTTATCGATTAATTAATAATTGTTTATATACTGAACAGTTGGTAAACAGTACTGTGAATCATATTTTTGTTAATTCATGTGCATTTATTTTATTGTTATCAAACTTTGTTAAGTTTCACTTGTACTGAGTTGAACGCGCCCTTTTTTATGTTGTTTAAAAAAAGATGCCCAAAAACAACATCTCATGTGCGATACATGAGATGTAGTTTTTGGTGCGTTTTATACACTAACTAAAATTCCAACTTACCAAGATCCTGAGCTACTAGTTGTAGGCTATATAATTATTTACACCACTATTAGTTTTAAACCACTATTGGTTTCGTGCGGGAATCGAACTCACGACCCTCACCGCAGAAGCCAAGCGACCCTAACCACTAGGCCACCCGAAACATCTCCAATCAGTTCAAACAGTCTTTAATTTGGCGAATTATTTATTTATTTATTCTTTATTGCATTCACCTAATTTTAATAAAAAAAAAAGATTACAAAGCGCGGACTTAATGCCTTTTGGCATTCTCTCCCAGTCAACCCAAGGCATAGAGAGACATTGTTATAGGTGCTTTAGAAATTCATCATTTTAAATTCTTGCTAATAAAAACAATACGCTAATTGTACTAAAATATTGATTTATGAGATATAAATAAAAATAATATTTAATATCATATTACACATAAATATTTTCGTAAATATATACACTTATATATACATACAAAACTTAAATATAAATTAATGGCTGCTAAATGGCTAGCACTAAACACCGAAAAAGCACAATACATTATCTTCTCATGGCGCATTCTGACTTCGCCAACTCTCAAAATTATGGCGCACCTCTGTAAAATATCTACTGACTATGCTATTGGAGTGAAAATAGTCAAGTAATTTGGCAGTATGATTATGACACATAAATAATCACCATTAAATAAAGACATTTCGCGCGATCAAGTGCCTTCTTTGCTACTGGTCACGAATTTGATTCCCGCAATGGTCATACAAATTATTTGTATGATCTAAAGATAGTTGTTTTGTTTCTGGGAGCTTGTGCATGTGGAATTCATGTCTGTAAAACTCACCTATGATACAGTGTCTTGGATGTAGTGTGGGGAAACTTTATCTTATTTTATTATTATAACAAAGCTGGGGAGTTTGTGAGTTTGAATTCGCTAATCTTTGAAAATTCTAATTTGATTTTAAAAACAATTATTGAACTAGATAGTCCGCTTATAGAAAAAAGTTACAAGCTATAAAACTTCTTGCTACGATCTTTAGGAGCCGCACGCTGAGTATCGGCTGAGGTCGGCATATTTTACGCGGACGAAGCTAAAATAAAATACAACTATGTAAAAAACTAAAAATTTTAGATATGTTACATTTATTTGGAATAAGTACAATATTTAATATCATATTGTGTAAGCTGTGGAGGTAATTGGAGTGAGATAATACAAAGGGCGACACTGAAAGTTATTTCGTTTCGCTCCATTTTCTTTCCTACTAAGGTCCAGTGTAGGAGTTAGTCATGTGGATTTCTTTCTGTACGAAAACTATTTAATATAACATTATGTACTAACGAAGCGCTCATATACAATATATCTTAAGTGTTACAATAAAAGTATAGTTGATAGATTGTAAGGTTACTATAATTTTAAGCACTCATTTGTATAAAAGTATTTTTTTTTTCTTGGACCTTAATAACTTATGGTAATTTTCGTGACACCCTGACATCCGATGTTAGCATCCAAAAAGGGTTTTTCGCCGCAAGGTGAGTCGTGCGAACGGTTAGCGTTGGTGTGGTCAAATCTGTCTAATTAAATTAAAAAAAATTATAACGTTTCATACTGTATCGTGTATGCGATTTACATACATACACTGTAAAGCCACAAACACGTAGCCCCGGAGTAAATCTAGTAGACCATACAAATATTTGTTCCGTGCGGGAATCAAACATGCGACCCGTTGCGTAGGTACCGATGGCGTGGCTGCTACTCAATCCGGATAGATTAAGTGGAATTGGAATTCAAGCAATATTTTGATGTGTTCCCGCAATAAGGCTTTCAATATTAAGTAGACTTCGAAAGGCTGATCAGCTGAGGTTACACTGGAATTTGACTTTATAATTATCCTTCCATAATTATAAATGTTTTGATGTTAGGATATTTAATCACGTCGAGACAGCCAAATTGGTTTAAAGTCTTCCCAGTTTCTAACTAGATTAGAATCTGGCACTTTCTTAAAGATATTAATTTATTTCCACGAGGACAAATACTGGGTTGATGATAGTGTAATGTAAAAAAAAACAGACTCAATAATGGCAACTTTCAAAGTTTTTGTTAAAGTTATAATTTTTCACATTTCTGCATATTTCTCGCTTCTAGCTTATTCTTTGTAACAAAAGTTGGTGTCACAAGGTTTGTTACGAGTTCTGTTATTTTCCTTTCACAATAAAAATATCGTACTTTTCTTGCAATTTAAAATAAAATCACTACGAAACTATTTTGAATCGAGGCTATTTTTTTCTGTTATATAATTTTGGGACGATAGTTAGTAACTATCATCCCTAAATGACATCAGATACGAGGAATTGTATGCTAAGTAGATCTTTAGTTACTCGTAAATATAACATCGACATTTCTTTAATTTTTGTTCACGTAAGTACTATTATATTTATATAATAATATAAAAATTTATAAAAGACAATTAAATCGAACGACTATCAAAAATAGTGTCAAAATGTCCATATAATGTATAGCTTTTTCTATATTGAAACGTAGAAATCGAATCTACGCTCAAAGTTTTAACATTTCTCTGAACTGGCCATGGCGATAAGAGTCTTAGTGCGATTAATTCTGAAAAACAGTTCGTTAATACTACTTTCTCTATTTTGCCTAATATACGGCGAATCATTTTGCGGTCTACTGCCTTAAACCAAATTTTAAGTAAAGGGAATTTATGATGATATGGGGTACTTGCATGATGCTTATAAGAAGGTACGGGAGAAATGTGCGGCTTGATTGGGAAATAAGAGAAGTTTTTCAACGCCTTTAACAGGGATGATTATTCAAAATACCAGCGATGGCCCCCTAAAATATCAAATAATGTGATAATCATTTAGCGGGCGCGAAACCTTAGGCAATACTTTCCAACGAAGAGTTATTTGAGATGATACAGAAATTACAATTTAGGTTAAAATTACTGCACACATTCTACACCCATTTCATTTTTAACTATAATATGTCGTGTTCTTTGATTTTCAACACAGCGTCATCTTCCGAATACTGTCGGAAGCTATCTTCTGCGCAAGAGATATTATAGTGCCACAACCTACCCGTGCCCTATACATACATATAACGCTCATGCGTGTCATCAGTGCAAAACGTGAGAGACACGGGACTTGTAATGCTTATTTTAGTGGCTATGCTATATGCTTCTGAAAACTGTCAAGAGTAATAATATACTGTGACTTATACTCAGAGATAATTTACGACAATAGTTTACAACTAACTTCCACGTACAATACTAAGTTTTAGAGACTGACTTCTGGCGCAACAAAATGCTACCATATTTTAATGACATCTCAAACCACCATAAATTTGTTATCGTGTAATAAATAATTGAGATACCGTTCTACATTTCGTTCAGTTATATTTATTTAAATGACTGAAAAAAAAATCACGCTGGGTTTCTTACTGGTTCTTCTCAGGACAGAGGCATTTCTTTGTTAACCTGTGTAGTTTAAAAAAAATGACGTTCAATAAGTATTATGTAAATGATCTATATTGAATAAAAAATATTCTATTCTATTCTATTCTATATCTAGTTACTAACTATCGTCCCAAAATGCACTGTGCTCGTCACCCGTAAGTCTATTTGCCCATGATAACCTTGAAGAAGTGTGTATCAGTTCTTAAGTCGCATACCCAGTGATTACTCTAGCTCTCAGTGCCGTTCAAACCGAAAAACAGTAATGTTTGCACACTACTGCTTCAAGAGAGAATAACTGGCTCTGGTATAGTACCTACCTAGACGAATTCCTGCATAGGAAGGAAGCTCTGACGTCGCTACCCCACGGTTTTTATGTATATCCTAGATAATTTATGCGAGCGATTCTCTGTGAAGTGTAAAATCCGAGAAACGCGTAGAATCCGTAACGACGTAATCCGAGGTAGAATTAGACTAACTGATACCCCAACCATATAGGTTGGTGAAACAATAATCATCGGGGCAGATAGGATAGTAAACGCAGTTAAAAGACGGCTACGGTTTTTCAGGTAGATGGATGCAGGTGACTCAGGAGCAAGTTTTGTAGCAATCTATGGTTAGCATTGAAGTTGTGATGGGCTCTGAAATGATGATGGTAATAAAGCTGCCGGAGGGAGGGGGGAGTGGTAATAGTGTTTTTGAATGGTAGGTTTATGCATAAAGGGCGCTAAAGCGTCGTAGTGATAGTAGAGCATGATTGTACTAGGAATGGCACTCATTTCTGATGTCTGGTTTGTATGTCGAAGCCTTTTAATAATTGTCTAGATTATAAATCAAGATTATTTATCATCGTTAATAGAATCAGGCGTTACTTTGCGGAAATCCATTAAAGTAAAAGAGGAGAAAGTTAATTTTCTAAGATCCGCATGCAAAATGTAAAATGGTGTGTATTACCTGGTTTTGAAGAGCACCGCCCGTCCTCCCTCAACAGTGTGCACAAGAAAACCAATACCGCCACCGGGAGCTGCCACCAGATACCCTCCACCACTACAACTATACACAATACACACCACTGAAGTCGAGAACACGACAATAAACCAGTTGATTTTTTTATTCAGAAATCTATTTTAAATACGACAATATTATGGAATTTTCAGTCTTATTCGAAGAAACTAGTAAGGAGGGACTTAGCAAAGAGCATAACGATGCTGCAGTGATGACTCGGCGCTTAGCGTTGTAAATTCTACTGAACTGCGAACCTTTTTTTTTTGATTTTATAGAATAGGGGGCAAACGAGCAGGTGGCTCACGTGATGGTAAGTGATCACCGCCGCCCATGAAAACCTACAATACCAAGAACCTGTAGATGAGAAGACAGCAACGACTGCTATAAGGAAGACTCGTAGTAACTCTGGGGCACGTCTTCAGTAGGTTCGAGCTACTGTTTTGACCATTGTTGTTAAGGGTCGATTTAGCGTAGGTTGATCTAAAGAAGTGGTTAATCCAGTGAAGCTAATTCAATAATTAATACCATCAATATTAATATAGTCTAATTAAGCTAAGCCATACGAATATTACAAGCTAGAGCAACATTTCGATTTAACTGACTAGCTGGAAAAACATTATTTGAATTTTTTAGAACAATTTTCAATTTCTAAAATAATTTTTAGAAATTGAAAACGTTCTATTGTATGTGTATATGGTTTTATTTTAGCTAGGTTGCAAGTTTCAATGATTTTCAACTTATAACGAAGAATAAGATTGTATTCGAAACACAATCGATTTATGTGAACTCTGAAACTAGACAACTGATGTTGTATAACAAATAAAGCATCATTCAAATGCTTAATGGCATTTGAATTTCTTTTATGAGACTGAATGACTTTTTAAATGAAGACAAGCAGTTTAAAATGGAATGTAAATTATTTTAAATAAATAATTGAATAGTAAAGTTTTACATTAAAACTATTAATTAAAAAATATGATACATTATTTGTCGTCGATATGACAAATGCAGTATACAAAAGAGTGCTGAATGCGCTTTGAATATAGAAAATTAGTTAGTTATGAGCACGTGTCACCGGAGGATAAATATAGAATGTATGCAATATTTCATTGTATAAATAATGTAATGCACTTAAGTATATTCCAACTAATTTGACACTAATTTAACGTATGTAGTACATAAAATTACAAAAATAGCTAGAAAGTAGCTAGTAAAAGTGATGTGAAGAATATATGTGCTCAACAGAGAGCGTATTTTAATAAAATGTGTCCGTGCCCCGAAGTGCAATACAAAGTAGGAAAGCCCTCGCTATTGTTTTTAAAGCTATTCTAAGCGAGCATGATTCTTCTACTCGAATGTTTGAATTATGTTTAATGTGGGTAATAAATAAACTCAATAAAGTAAACAATAATTTAAAAGCCTATAAATTTCGCACATCATTATCATCACCATCAATTTAGCCTGTCACTAGTCCACTGTTGAGCTTAGGCATCCCTCATAGATTGCCACAAAACACGTAAGTTTTTCTCTCATTTGGGGGGAAGGGGAGGGGATTTGCCCAAATTTTCACGCTTGGTAGGAGGGTTGGCAACCGAAGTTTATTTATTCAGATGTTCCAGGAAGATGTTGCTGCCTATCTCCTGGTTTTCATTTTCCCTCTTTCGACTTTAACGACGCCTACGGGACGAGATCCGAGATGCTGTGCACAAGCCTCCTTTAATTTCTGAGAGGGTTTTTAATATGTGAAGAGTCCGTCATATGTATATTTTTATTCCTCTGACATGCTGGTTTACTCACGGTTTTTATCTTCACCGTTGAGCACGTGTTAAATCAGGTCTTAAAATTGTAGAACAGTTTTAGAGATGCCAGCACCGGGGATCGCATTCCCGGGGGATACTCAGGTACTATTAAATTTAAGGCGAGCCCGGCTCCCCCGAGCTATGACGGTTAATATATAAATATATTAAATATAATAAACACAATCATGAAATTATTTTATTTCTTTTATCAGAACCAGACGTCCTCAAGCTGCGACCTTACCGACGATACCGTTAATTAGATTAATATAAGATTTCCACTGTACTGTAAATCTTATTATTCGTTATTAGTATATTTTTGATTAGTCTTTGATTCCTCTCAATTATTTTCTTGTATCACTTCATATAATTGAAACGTAATTTCAGATGAGACTTTTCTATTGAACGATGTTAGATTGTCTCGATATGAAAATGGATATATTATTAACGAATACTCGTATATTACTTAGTGACAGCAATGTTCAGTATCGTACAGCAACGGAGTCATTTTAATGCAGTTTTAAAGTAACATTATCTTGCTTTTAGATTGTGTCCAAAATAATTTAAACAAGTACACCGGAAAGACAAAGACAAAGAAAATATCTCAAAATCGAGTATCATCATCATAATTTTAGCTCATTACAAGTCCACTGCTAAACATATGCCCAGTAGATTGCCACAAAACACGGTCTTGTGCCACCCGTATATATAGATATGACCGCCTTCCCACAAAACCGTGCAGGTCAAACTTTATTACTGCACAAAGTCTTTCAAAAAGTTATTTCAGTCAAAAACGATTTGTTAAACAAAGACTTTTTAAGAAGGGTTATTATAATATTAAGGAATACATGGATGATGATAACCCCTGGCTACATCTTTATATTACTGCTGTTATTGTATATTATTTTAAGGATAACTGAAAAAAAATCCCGATGGGTTTCTTACTCGTAATTCCTAGGACAGAGACATTTCTTTGCGAACTAGTTTAGCTAAAAAAATGACGATCAATGAGTATTATGTTAATTATCTATATTGAATAAAAATATTCTATTCTATTCTACTTGCAAATCTCGGTACATCATCAGGTAAAAAAGCAATATTTGTGTAATGCAAAATACTGGTGGTAGGATTCTTGTGCAGGAATCCGTCTAGGTAGATACCACCCGCACTGACCTTATTCTGTCTTGAAGCCGTAGTGTGCTAACACTGCTGTGTTTCAGTCTGAAGGGCACTGAGAGCTAGTGCAATCACTGGACTGATTAAGAACTGATGTCTCAGAGGGATGGGCGCAGTGTAGTGCCACACAGAAAAGTTTTGGGTGACATAGCACTTCTTATGGGCAGACGTTGCACTTCAGGTGAATGTTTTGCTCGTCTCATCTCTTTCTCATATAAAAAATTATGTTGTCGGTTTTGGACGTGTATCAGTAAATGTCTCCCTATTTTTTCACGTCACAGTACTGCCAACAGAAGTCGCATTGCTAAAGTTTTCAATCGAGTGAGTGTTTCTATGTCTCCGCCTATATAAAATCGCACACAACTAATATTGGTATGGCTTCCTGAAACCTGTACTGGGTTCGAGAGGTTGTGCATGTGCAATTTATGCCTACAAAATATACCGAGGCACAGGAAATTTTTAGTGTGAGACAACTTTATAAAACATATATACTCGTACATGCGCATGAGCTTTTAGAACTTTAACAACTAATCATAAACTTTTGGAATGACGAAAATTAATGCAATGAGTATTAGAAGATCAGTGTAAACATTGTAATGTTTTCTTATATATTGAATATCAATTTTCAAGAAATTATCGTAGCTCAGAGATCGGCATGCCCGCCTGCTGACTCGTAGGTCACAGTTTCGTATTTCGTATTCTAGTTGTAATTTTAATCCTAATTTATAATTCTACTTTTTCACTGATATAATCAAAGCGATATAAAAATATGTGTGATTACGACCTCGTGAAATTGTAGATCTATAAGATAAGTTAAAACCTAGGAGCTAAGCCAAATAAACTGAAAATATCCTTAGTTAAGAACTGTCTGCTGATATATATATAATTTCGGTGAAGTAATCGCTGTCAGCCTTTTGGCTTTTACAGCTTCACCGGAAGCTGTGCTCGCGGGCCCGGGGCCCGTGTGCCAGGTTTGGTTTGACCCAAACATAAATACATAAATATAAACTCCTACTAAATATCTAAATTCGGACCGTTGCGTTCGCTAGCGTGCTTGCGCTACTGTGAATATCTCTAAAATTATTATCTTAAGTCATCTAATGACCGTCCGAGTGAGGCTGCGGGCCTCCGTTCGGACTGACGACTTGTGTGTCGGTAACTCTGGGCGGTGAGAGCCGCCTTGGAACACGGGTGTATCTTGTCTACGCGGTGTTATTTACGATAGCTGCGCGCCGCTCTCTACGGCGGTCGCGCGACGTTGTGCGTGTGATGTTAAAGCTATTGACTGTGTGTACAGTGTTGCTCGGATCGTGACTGACCGTGTCGTGGTCAGGGAGTGCTGAGACGTCCGTGTCGTCTAGCAAATTTCGCGGGCGACGTTTGCGTTCGGTCGCGTTTCTGTCGGATCGATAATTCGCTGCTTTAACCACCAGCGGGTTTGGATGAACCGCGGCTTTTTCGAAAAACCGCCGTGATACTTCTCTGAAGTGTTCAGAGAGTAAGGGCATTTCACAGTCGCTGTGAAGGTCTACATTGCGTTGGTCCCAGCCGGCTCCGGTGGCACCTCGCAAGAATCTATTTTGCACGGTCTGCAATTTCTTTATATGGTTGCCCGTCGCAAGTGCGAACGCGACGCATGCATAGGCCATTACGGGTCTAATGCATGTCTTGTAGAGGCGAAGTTTGTGCCTAAGGCAAATTTTGCTTGAGGAGCAAGTTAACGGATATAGGCGGCTTGCGATAAAAGCCGCCCTGTTACGCACGTTCTTTATGTGTTCAGCGAACGACATCGCTGCGTCTAACGTGACCCCGAGGTATTTGACGTTTTTTTTCCAGGGAAATGGGGCGTCCGAACAGGGTGATCGAGCCTAGCTGATTATTGCCGATTGTGTGGCAACGTCGCTGTCTGCTGAACTGAATCTGATTTCTTTTAATAACATCGTGATTGTTGAATTCGTGACTGTTAGACGAGCTATGAAAATGTGAAATTCCGTTTTTCGTTCATGTTTCATTTTATTTGCTGGTTTCTGTCTTTATTTTAGTACAATAGCGTATCCTTGGCCTTAAACATTCTCGAAAAGGCAGGAGTAAAGAAGTAGTAATATTTATTTATTTATTTACTCTGTAATGTATACACCTGTATGAAAAAGGATTACCATTGGCAGACCTTTTGGCATTCTCTTCCGGTCAACAACGTGCATGGAGAAATAATGTGATAGGTGCTTTAGAAATTCTGGATTTGACAACACATCTAAAACATCACAAACATATTACATATAGATATACCCAGATACATACATAAAAAATAAACAAATATGTCTATATAAATACATACTATATAAATATATACACATATGATTACATACATATACACACAATCACCGATGGAATTTTGTCGATCTCATTTTACAATAGGTGTTTATAATAAATATTCACGTACCACTCTTTTGAAGGATACATTTTGCGAAACCTTTCTTACGCCTTCGGGTAAGGAGTTCCAGAGAAGTGTAGCCTGTACAATAAAATAATTACCGAAGAAATCGGTGAAGTGTTGAGGAATACTAATCTTAAGGTTATATGAGGAACGAAGAACCCTATCATGGGTTAAAGAAAGATACTGTTATTTGTCCTTACGATAAGAAGGAGTAGTAGGATCATTTAAAATGGAGAAGAGAACAAGCATAATTCTAGAGTTACGCCTTTGTCTGATAGTTTCGAAGACAAAAATATATCTGATGCAGTTGTTGAAAAGGCGCTCTAGCTTGTTAAGAAGATTATTGTTAAAGTCCCTGTAGCGCACATCTTATTAATTAAATATTGGCAAAATAAGTGTTTACACCAGCAAGAGCTTGGTTTTAAAAGGTAGAATTTTTTTTGCCAAAGTACGATACAGTAATCGCAATTTGGCAGAGACGTTACGGCTGATTTCTGTAATACATATGTCTTCCCCAGTTCATATTGTTATCAATATGCAGTCCAAGATACTTAACTGAGCTAGTAAACGGTATAACATTATCATTATAAGGACGGAAGGTAAAGCATCGAAATCAATCTTGGCTAACATTCTTGAGCTACCAACAAAAATTGCTTGGGATTTCGTAGGATTGACAGAAACTCCAAAACACGACGACCACTCATAAACAGTTTTGAGGTTATTATTTAAATTAGCAATCGCGTCCTGGAGACCGTCAACGCTTGATTGTACTTAAAGCTGGAGTTCGTCTGCAACAATCTATACTACAGGTGATGGAGTTAATATCTGATCGGATCCACTGAGTGGTATTTTTCCCCACGTGGACTGTTGACGCCCGTGACGATAGGAAGACCATTCCAAGACCGAACGAGTGAGTCTTAAGTGGTCTAAAACAGCTAGGAGGATATCATGGTCGACTGTGTTAAAAGCATTAGAAAAGTCCACAAGCACCATGGCTGTAATTTTCTTATTTTCATTCCTTCTCGAATGTCATCAGTAATTTTCAGTAAAGCCGTTTCGGTGCTATGACCAGGGCGAAACCCAGACTGATAAGGACTCAGTAAGTGATATTTATGTATGAACGAGGAAAGTTGCTTATAAACACAGGCTTCCAAAACTTTAAATAGTAAGAGCAAAATCGATATAGGGCGAAAATGACTAGGAAGAATAGAATTAGGTACCTTGGGAAGGGGTCGTACATAGGCTTTTCTCCAAAGAGTAGGATACCGACTGAGTCAATAGTGGAGAATGTACTCTATTATATTAACTATCATAACCCAGTTGACTTCATCGCAACACACGGCTTTGGATGTGATTGACAGGATAGTATTTTTAATCTCATCCTGGTCTACAGGAGAGAAATGAAAGACAGGAATGTGAGAGGTAGGTTTGAAGCTATGTAAGCTAAAGTTTTAATACGAATTGTATGGTCCATTGCATATATTGTATATTGCAGAAGCAGAAGCAAAATGAAGGTTAATATCTTCGTGAGAAAGAGATGGATCCTTATCTAGAGTTGGTGTCTTACCAGCACCAATAAAAGTCAGAAATTTCCACAGATCTACTCGTGCAGATGGTAAATTAACAAGACTTAATGAGCCCCCTAAAACCCCTACCAACTCAATTACTGCACATAAAACAAACGACGGAAGTTACCAATTTTTTTTAAGTTTTTAAGTTTTTCCTAATAATACATACATACATACATAAGATCACGACTGTATCCCATAAGGGGTAGTCAGAGACTGGGCACTCACTGCAAAAACAGATGACTGCCACAATCCACGTTTTACTAAAACAATATAATGCACTTGGTGTGATAGGTGGTGAGCCCATCGCCACCATGCGCTGTTGGGTGCACAGTGCAGTTTAACTCCTTACTCGCCTTTTACGAGATCCATTGGGTGAAATGGAGTGGTAGTATTCTTTTAACGAGCCGCCACCACACGGCTTCCTAATAATACGTTTTATAATACTGCAAAATAACTAATTCTTGTTATCTTCTGGTTGACTTATGATGTTTAATAAATGCGCGAGCAAGCGAGTTTAATAAAAGTAAAGTAACAATCTATAAACATCTCACCACTTTGCATATACCTCTTCTCATTTTTGAGCGGTATTCATAACTTAGACAATTCTCAAGTTTAGTTAAAGCCTTATCCATGAGATGGCGTGCAATTTTTACCAGGAGAAATTATACAAGTACATATATAGATTTATTACAAAGGTGAAAGACAATAAAGTTTGTAATAATATTTATTTCCTAATTTTGGTGCAATATACATAAGTACATATTCCATAACATAAATGTAGTAACAATTACATTGAAACTCTTACTTGAATTGCTACAGCAAATACAGAGTACAAAAACTTATTCTAACAGATAGGAACAGAAAAATGTCACGAATGGCATGAAAAGTTAATTTAATTAAAAAGAAAATAGAATATCGAAATCTGACACTGTAGAGTGTAGAAGGTTTAATTTTATATGCCCATAAACAGCCTATTCTTGCATTTTTTTTATGGATTTACAATTAATAAAACTCAACATGACTCTCTGTGACTGTATGTATTATATTTTAAAATTTTAAACATATATCATCATCATCATCATTTCAGCTTATCACTAGTCCACAAAGCTGAAAAGTTTGTAGATCTCATTTTGGGGGGAAATTGGCATAGTTGTCAAGCTTGGCAGGCGGGTTGGCAACCGTAATTTATTTATTCAGGTGTTCCAGGAAGATGCTGCTGCCCATCTCCAGGTTTTAATTTTCCCTTTGTTGACTTATACGACACGACACCCACGGGACACAAAACATATATAGCATACCTTAATCGTAAGACATTCAAAAGAGTCGAACGTATGAAAATTATAAAAAAACATAATTTTTAATATAATACTAACGGTGACTCTATGCCGTTTCTGTTCCTACACTCAGCAAGAGATTATTTCCTCGCCTACGGGAAAAAGAGTGCGAGAACTTTAATTAAACAAGTTTGGTGAGAATCGAGTACAAGAGTTTTTGTAAACGAATAATCGAAATCCTCAAGTCCACCTGTTAACGAAGTTTACTCCGAACGAGGTTTGATAACTGACAACGCCTTAGCTAAAATGAGATTGCGTGATACTGACATCTAAAATCGTTTTATGAAACTTGGTAAAGTTTATAATCGCTCCATAAAGTTTTGTTCGCTTTTGTAATCTTGACATATTGATCGAACGTTTGAATGTTCTATTATTATAATACTAGCTGTGACCCGCGGCTTCACCCGCGTAAAATAAACGGACCACATGACTGCACGGTAAGGCACGGCACCTCCTTAACCTGAGTATTCACATTTCGGCTCTTCTTAGTAAAGTTCTACTCTCAGCGGATCCTTTAGGCAGTAGTGTAAGGTTTTATGGCTTAGAACTTACCTGAATAAATGGGCTATCAAATGCAAAGATAATTTTTCAAATCGGATTAGCATTTCTTGAGATAAACGCGTTCAATTTTATACACTCTCTAGCTTTATTGCAGCAGTAAGATAAGATACGAGTTGTAAAAAAATATAGACTCAAATAAAAATAAAGATTTTCTGAAGACATATTTTTTTTTATTTAATTATTTAAACTTCTATGCTCCGAAATTGTAGATATGACGAACTTAATGCCTAAAGGCATTCTCTCACAGTCAACCATAACACTAAGCTGAGATAAACATATGATAGGCGGTGCAGCAAACATTAAAAAAGAAAAGAATTCTCACCGCCCAGATGTATATTCTACAGGCATGTTGTTCTCTGTTAGTCACGGCGGTTTTTCGAAAAAGCCGCGGTTCATCCAAACCCACTGGTGGCTAAACCAGCAAATTACCGACCAGATAGAAACGCGACCGAACGCAAACGTCGGCCGCGGAACGTGCTAGACGACACGGATGTCTCAGCACTCCCTGACCACGATAGGTCAGTCACGATCCAGGCTACACTGTACACACAGTTAATAGCTTTAATATAACACGCACCACGACGCGCGACCGCCGTAGAGAGCGGCGCGCAGCAGTCGACAATCACACCGCGTACACACGATTCACTCGTGTTCCAGGGCGGTTCTCACCGCCCAGAGTTACCGACACACAAGTCGACAGTCCGAATGGACGCCCGCAGCCTCCCTCGGACGGTCATTAGACGACGACTTAAAATATTTAAGATTTTCGAAATCGCGTAAGCACGCAGCGAACGCGACACAGTCCGAATTTCGAGGTTTTTGTAGGAGTTTTTATTTATTTATTTATGTTTCGGTCAAACCAAACCTGGAACGCGGGCCCCTGGCCCGCGTGCACTGTGCTCGATGAAGCTGTAAAAGTCGAGAAGGCTAACAGCAATTACATCACCGAAAATATATCTAAAAAAGAAAAATAAATCTTACAAGAAATATATACACAGATAGTAATAAAATATAAATAATTATACGAAAACATACATATTAAAATATACATACACATATACTCATATATACATATACATAAGTTCTTATAACTACTTTAAAATTGTTATCTTAGAGGAACAGAAAAAAAAAACCTTTTATATCGTTAAAACGTCGATTTATATGAAATAGAATTAATTTATACTTGCAGCGAGTTTTTTAAGTATTCTCGGACTTTATTTTTGCAGGCAACACAAGATATATAATTATTATATTTAAATTGTGGCTTTATAAAAATGTTAAAATTCTTTGTTAATGCGACTATTTTTTGTAAGTACTAAACCGACAACTATGTTTAACGAGGGATCTTTCCTGGGAAAACAATTAGCTCAACTTTTATATACATATCGTCGTCGTCGTTTCAGCCTATCACTAGTCCACTGTTGAACATAGGCCTCCCCCATAGATCGCCACAAAAGTTTGTAGCTCCCATTTTGGGGGGATATTGCCATAGTTGCCACGCTTGGCAGGCGGGTTGGCAACCGCAGTTTATTTATTTAGATGTTTCAGGAAAATGCTGCTGCCCATCTCCTGGTTTTCATTTTCCCTCTGTCGACTTTTACGACACCCACGGGATGAGATGGGGTGGTAGATTCTCTTAAGCCGCTACCACACGGCATTATATACATATGTGTATCCAAAATTTAATATTTTGTCTATTTACTCTAACTTTTCATTACTTCCATTAATGCATCGGGTATGTCCTACCACCAGTACGCTATGAATTAATTAATTCAGAACAGTATATGAAATTTCCACCACAATTGCACCACGATAACTGAAGTATTTGTTTAAACTCATTAATTGGTTAATTGCCATTTTTTCTTTAGCGTTCGTCATTCGTGCTTTGTTGGACCGAAGTCATGATGCCATAAAGATTTCTGATATTTCGGAATGTTCAGATTCTTGGGCCCACTTTTTAATTAAATTATCACAACTTAAATTAAATCTGCGAGCCAGTGATGATACTCTAGTGGCTGACCAGACCAGACATCACAGAAAATACAAGAAGACCCTGTGTAGAATGCGATTTTGTGTAAATTGTTTTTTTTTGACTCTGCTTCAATACGTTACTATTTATGAGTGATCCGGTGAGAAGTTTATTTCGCTTATAGACGGAGAATATACTTAAAAAAATTACCCTTTTTACCGACGGGAAAAATATTCAGTTGATTTCATGTAATACGTTAATTATATATGTATTATTTATATGCATGCATATAACTTATTGTTTTCACAGCTAAATGCATTTATTTATTTATAGTGCTACTTTTTTAACTGCTACGTATAGGCACATCATGATATGGTGTCGCGGTTGGCACAGTAGCTGAGCGATTGGTATTGCGCCATGGGTTCGATTCCCGCATAGAAAAATATCTGTATGACCCATAGTTACTTTCTTATGGTTTAGGTATTTGTGCATGTGCAATTTATGTCTGTAAAATGCGGATTTCGTGCTGGAGAAATCTTAGTAAGATGCAATTTAAAAAAAAAAGAAAAATATTAAAATCTATGTTATTTATTATACGTTATAGATTCTATAATTACTCAAATTTATGTAATGAATTTGAAAGTACGTAGCATTATTTACATATTTAGTCAAATATATATATAAACAAACATTGCAAGAAGTCTTGGTTGTGTGCGTCCAGGGGTGCTAGCCCGCATGCGCGTAGCATCTGTGCTTCTTCCTCTGTCTTTCCAACGAAAATACAAAAGGTCTTATGTGAAATCATTAGATTTCGAGTCACTAGACGCGAGATTTAAAGCTTAAAGTTGCTTGATTTATCTTATAGCCGGTGGAAATTGTAATGTGAAACGGTTCGGCAATAAGCTTTCGGGGCTGATTTTTTAGATATCTTCGTACCGAGCTAAGGGTGAAACGTATTTGTCCCACTCGGATTGCACTCGCGATATCTATAAAGATAAAACTGTTGCAGATGGTCGGAAATTTATGTTAAAATTAGTATATTTTCCGGTGTGCTTCGAATTGTGACTTTCTTTAACTGATTTGTTAAGAAGTGAATTTATTGGAATAAAGTTTGGAAGTAGCAAGTCAAAAGAAATAAAAGTAAGTCCTTACTATGATATAATGTTTTCTTCTCAGACATTTGCCTAAAAATTAAGATGAAACTAAAATATCTTTTAAATTTGGAAACTTTTCTTTTTTGTTCATTCATAATTCCTGTATAGTAATCTACCATGTACATATTTAAAAATTGTAATAGATAGCTGAAAATTGTACGAAACTTAAACGGTTATTAATATTATTTAAAAATATATTTTTTTCAATTCATTAATATGTTTGTTAGCTATTTTTGTGTTTTATGTAAACGCTACCCATATACTTTCTGTTCATTCATATGATTATATGGAATCATTTTAAATTGGTAAAAGTAGTCAATGCATGATTATTTAAATTGAAGTAATTATTAGTTTAATTTAATTTCAGGGCATTAGGTCCTGTAATATAATAAATATTTTGGAAATTGATTTTAAGGCTTTTTGACTTTAAGAGTAGGTATACTCATTATAATCTTATTAAATATATTTCTTGCGAATAATTTTTTATCTTGCATATTTAATTGCAGCAAGATTTATATTAATTTGCCTAATTAATTGACCCGATAGTATGTGCCTTCTCGGAAGCACCTTTGTGTAATATTACATTGCGCTCGTTACCATAAGACATTGGTTCTTATGTCTTACATGTAATTAGACTAGCTTCAATACTTTGAAACCGAAACACATTAGTGTTTGCAATTGCATACCTCAGCTTAACGGCAGAATAACCGGCACTTGGTCGTATCTATCGAGGCGTAGTATCCTTCCACAAGTAAATTGATATTCAAAATAAATTAAAACAACATACCTTGGTCGCTTATTTTTTATTTAAATCTATATATTAGGGTAAGGTAAAATAGTTGTAATAATGTTCCGTTGACATGTTCTGGCAATTCTAACTTTTTATAATAGTATTCATGCTGCAGAAAAACTAAATACTCGTACTGATTTTTATACATTCAGTTAGTCCTCGCGGTGACAACGTACCTTCAAAACCATTGTTTTTTGTGGATAGATGTAGATGTCGTATGAGTGCCAGTGACTACTTAGATCATTTAGATTTTTTTTTAATATATAAGCTGGCGTTTACGAGTAACTGTGGCGATGTAGTTTTTGTTGGTGAACACTAGCTTAGAAAAAGCCCATGCAATCTTCCCTTAAAGACACCCACATTGTAAGCGGACGGGAAGACTGATGCAAATTGTTCCAGTACTTTGCTGTGTGCATTATGAACGACGAAGCAAAACGTCCGAATGTAAGCTATATCCGCAACAAAAGCACGGAAACTCGCAGTTCGTCTTGTTGTTCGAGATGGAAAGGGGATGGTGGAATTGACTCCTCTAACTCAATTAATATAACTGGAATAAAAAAGATTTTGATTCAACTTATAAATCGTAAACCATCTTCATCCGGCTTGGCAACAGAACAAGAAATTAATTTATTTTCTATAATACTCCTCCGTTTTGACATTCATCAACATTGTCATCGTTATTATTGTCTATATAGTACGCTCCAGAACATAAGAACTTCCTGTGTTGGAAGGATTAATCAGCATCGCTACTCTTGATACGCGGATCACCCCTCCAAAGACATCTCGTTACGTGGATTCCTATGGAATAATAATCTTCTAGGTAGGAATAGGAATCCGTCTAGGTAGGTACCACCCCAGGGCCAGTTATTCTGCCGTGAAGCAGTAGTGTGCAAACATTACTGTGTTTCGGTTTGAAGGGCACTGTGAGCTAGCGTAATCACTGGGCATATGAGAATTAAGAACTGATGTCTCAGGGTGATGGGCACAGTCAGATGTCACACAGAAATGTTGCGGGTGACACTGCATTTGTTATGGCAGACGTTGCACTTACCATCAGGTGATCGTTTTGCTCGTTTCATCAATTTATACAATAAAAAAAAACACACTGTTATCCGTCCTGGATTATTTAGGTCTGAAATATTTGAGGTTGTTCTTCTGTAATCTCTCTTAAGCATATGACATTTTTTCTGGCGTGTCTCTCAGTCGACCATTACAGCACCCACGGGATGAGTTGAGCTGGCAGATTAATTCGTACCGTTACCTTAGGGCAAACGTTTTGTACACTACACTATATTTTTAAAAATTCTAAAAAATGAGAAAATAAAGGAAGTAAAAAAAAACCTATTTTAATCAAACTATCTTTGTCATACATAAAATGACGTAGTATACATTACAATATATAAAATTACATGAAAGAGTAAATACGATGTGATAAATTTACGTAATTAAGAGTTTTTTCTCTTACAAGATTTGAAAATAGAAAAGTAAAACTGTTTTTAGAATAACTTTTAATGGCGTAAGTTTCGCAGGTCCGCGAATCTTTCGTATTTTTCGATTTAAGATGTTAAGATTTGCGATAAGTACTTCTCTTTTAGTTAGATCTTAGGCTATTATGTATTGCTTTGTGTGATTATAGTTCTCAGCGCCTTAGAGACAGAATTCTGATATTTAGAATTTTGTGAAATCGTATTTTTTATTTTCTAAGGAAAATAATGTATTGTTCTCAACTCGGCACTCAGCTTGGATACTTGAACATATGTTAGTCGATCTGGGGGTTCATAATTACTGTGTCTTTTGTACACTTAGTTGGTGGAAATGCGCCGCACTCGATGGGGAGCGCATTGTATTTCGTCCGGTATAGCCAGTAGTATTTCGTGGTGTTTATCGAAGGTCGGCCGTCACGGTTATCTACAACGTTACGCAGATGGAATTTTCTTGGTCAATGGATTTTTAGTAGGGACGTAATTGATAGCCTTTGCTACCAGAGGGTAAAGGCAAAGGAGCGGCGCGCGGAAAATTGTAGCTTTCTTGTAAAGTATTTTGGGGTGATAGACAGGATAAAGCCGCTGTAAAGGTCGATGTTGCATTGACACCACTGCGGCCTTGAAAATCTGTTTGAGAATATTTGCAAATTTTTATGTGAATGTCAGCCGCTGAAAGCTAAAAGAATATCATGACTAGTCTATTGCAGATCTGTGTAAGTGAAGCTTGTACATGAGGGACATTTTCGTTCTACAGGCGGCCTAGAAGAAATACTGTTCAGTTAGAGGTTCAGTACAAGGTTAATAGGTAGTTTGCATAATATAATTAGTCACCTCACTTATGTTGATAACGGAAAGATGGTTTTGCGAATTCCCCAAAGAGAATCTACCGTATATATGTAGATACGAATGTAACGTCTCACACATGCACCCTTCCACACTCCTGATGAAACTAAGTCATCCCTTCGGGGCTTCCTCCATAAACAGGGTATATTTAAACTCAAAAAACCTAGGGAACGTTAATGGAGACTAGAGTTCTTCCAACCTTTTAGTAGTGGAATGCTGGGGTTGCTAACCTCCTAAAATGCAACGCCAAACAGTTTATGGAGAATAGGTACCGTTTCAACTTTAACTTTCATTCTGTAACAGTAGACAAAAGTTAGCGTATCATTAATAAAAAAAATACTCGGTAAGTAAGCATTTTTTTGTGAGTTGACACTTTGTACAGTCGTTGTTGGCTTTTGCGTGGAAATTTTTAATATAGTACCATAAACGTACAATAGGTAGCGGTACTGGATTGTTGTTGGTGATGTACAATGCTTGCTTTTATATATATTAATATCAAATATAATAATAAACAAGGTGTACTTAAAAAAAGAGTCTATACTGGAGTAATGCTCTCGCTAAATGGTGAATCAATCACTAAATCAATTAATTTAAACTGTTATAAAATGTGTAAAATGTTATAAAATGTTTTAATTGTTTTACATTGATAGCATACGTCAATCGCTATTAAACGTATGTATTACACGAAAGTTAACTTTAAGATGCCCTGATATACTGTAACTTTAAGCGAGATTCTCGAGTGAGTAATGTTGTGAACTTGACTTAGATAAATGGATATAATAATTAAAGCTTTAGACATATTAATCACTTAATTTGAATAAGCAAGTTCTAATATAAAACAGTCTTTAGAAATGGATTCAAAATCAGAAATTTGTGTTACATGATTCATTTTAGTGTTTTGTTTTTCTTATCATTGTTGGTCTAATCAAAATCTATAGGATAATTATCAAACTGATTCTCGTAGTGAAGCGACTTTACGGAAATTATCGATTAATCAGATAGAATGTGAATTTTTAAATGATATTTTTGTGTTTGTAATAAAATCGTATTCCTTCGATGCTTTAGACTTTAGAGGTATTTTAAAAGCAAACTTCTTACTGCAGTACTGTTTCTTAAAAATACCAATTAAGAATAATGTAAAGATCACTGTAAAGATTACAGATTAAAATGTCGAAAAAATTACAGTTAATGTACAAAGACGTCTTTATTTTTCTCCGCTTTTATTTTTAATAATGCAGTGATATTTTTTGATAAAATAAATAATTCGCGAGGCCTCGCACTTGCACACGCACCCAGAAACTGACTCGAACACGCACACGTACAAATTTACCCATCTAACAAGGTCCTTATCCTTTTTTAGCCGCTCTTTATGATAAGCACTTCTCAAGGACTTTTTTCCAATTCAAAGTGAATCTGAAAACCTCGTCCCATAACTTTAAAACTGAATATTTAAATTATTTTTTGAATAAGCTCTTAAAGAGAGGATTATCGTTTCACAAATACTCATTACGTATTTTCACAGTTTATTTACATCACGTATACCGTTCAAAACTCTTTTGTTCAGAAAATGTTAGTAATAGTATCTATTAATGTAATCCTTCCTAACCGATTAGTCACAAATGTTATACGCTTTACTGTAACATCACATCACAATTTTCTACACTCACTATAAGAAGTATTTCATTGTGTGGATGTATTTATATTTCAATATTGTTTAACAAAATATCACTGGTAGTAAGATTCCTATAAAAGAATCCGTCTAGGAAGGTACCACCGCAGATTATTCTGCCGTGAGGCAAAGATGTACATATAGTGTTTTGTTATGAATGGCACTGAGTGCTAGCTTAATTACTCGGCATAAGAGACATAAAATGTTCTGGGTGACACAACATTTATTATGGGCTAGCGTTGCACTTACCATCAGGTGTTTCGCCCGTTTTGTTACTCTCTGTGACAAATCCTAATGAAATATGTACACACAGTAAAACATTGTTAACGGTAACCAGAGGTGAAGAAGGGCCATTGCACTGAACACACAATTACTGCAGGCCGTGTTTAGCCCAGCCTTCAGTAATTGTGAGCCAAATTTAATGATTTTTAGCCTAAAATGTATAGATGTATACATTTTAAGGTTTTCATTAAAAGATAAGAATTTAATGAGCAGAAATGTAAACAGATTTACATTTCCAGCGTGTTTATGATCATTCCATAAACTGTCAACTATTCGGCATGGGCCTTTTTTAATTAGTGAAGATTTTGTCATAATCAATCCACCACCTGGCGGTTTAGCAATTGAAATACCGGTCAAATGTTATGCTGCTCGGAAACACTTTAAAAATATAACGGAGACCACAATATTTTCCGTCAGTCGATCTGTACAACACACGCAAGCTCTCGCGCCGTGGGTTAAGGGGTAATAGACTGATGGATTCTCTTACGCCATCACATCTCCAAACGTTAGTATTATATTTAACAATTAAAATATTCCGTAACTACTAATGACCGCGTGGCCTAGTGGTTAGAGTACCTGACTTCCACGCCACGGGTCCTGCGCTCTAATTCCAAACAGAAGTCAACAATTGTGCAAAAACACAAATTGTTGGATTTCGAGTCTGGTTGTGTTGTTGCTGTCCCCATGTTCTCTGAAACTGGCTACTTCTGATCTTATCGCATGAGCGTAACATCGAGCAAAGGTAAGTTAGGACGAGATACCTACCCATGCCCGATGTTTGCTCCTACACGTGTGGCACTATAATATCTCTTGCGCAGTTGATAGCTTCCGACATTATTCGATTGTTATCGCCGTGATCGAAAATCGGCTAGGAGGATCATCAATATTTTAATAATAATGATTTATTTTTGCTTTTTTGAATTTCATTAAAATTTATAAAATCTTAAATGAATTTAACGTAAATGATATTAATAGCGGCTGACAATATATTTACTACCAATGAGTATTCAAAAGTAACAGAAGACGTCGTTAAAAAAAAAATATTTTCACTTTTTATAACACGTCGTTCACACCTCTTGATAAGTAACAAGATACAGTATATTTCTCTAACATCTGTTGTTGACGTCATGTGGGAGTTTTATTTGTAGAAAGAGTAATGTATTGAGAAACTACATTAATAATGTAACAACGAATAAACTGACATAGAAATAATATAATATTTCTTGTACATTTAATATTGTTTTATATTCAATAATTTATGATCATAAGAACTTTACTGATATATTCATTGCAAATACCGATCAATAGCAAGAACATAGCAAAAGTAGATGCTTATTGAGGTCCTGTTACTGAGCACATAAAAAGAGAAATATCATATCGACGGAAAGCTAATTTATTGCGGAATTCGATATTCGATTGATAATATCCGTCAATTTTTTATATGAAAATGGATGTTGTACCGATAACCATAAAAGATGGAACATTTATTATTTTTCCATGGAAATGGATTTTATGCTATGCACTTTTTAACTCACCACTAGCTGAGACTGCAGCAACTTCTTATTAAAAATACAGGCAAGACAATGTCTACTGGGTTTTGTTAGTAATAGTAATAAATACGAGTATGCTGTATTTCCACCTCAGACTGTCCTAGACCACAGGACAAAACAAAGTTAGCAGAATACGGCCCACCCTCCTGCGTTCTCTGTAACACAAAGGGCCACATTTCCAACTACCTCGGCTGCCCCAAGGCTCCAAAATCCAAAAGACCGGCGACCAGACAAGCATCTGCGCCCAGAATTGTCTTCCAGACAATCTCTCCGCCCTCCGTATGAAAAAAAGTACCGACTACCCCCGTCGCGAGTCGATCCTTCGACGAGAACCATGCGGTACCAGCAGGTAGTCTCGGATATAGTTAATTTTCAAGCCTAATCTCTCACACTCTAACACACACACATACACAATCAAAAAAATCATCTGCAATACCGCCTCTCCGGCTGGTTTGATTAGAAGCGTCGCTGGAGATTCCTCTACAGCTACGCATTTCAAATTGGTGGTGAACTAGATGTTGAAAATCGTCCTCCCGAAAGAATTTACTGATCGAGCCCTGATCGGGTCCTCTCGGGCGTCCTCAAGTCGACTTACGCGCATAGAGTAACAGTCCAAGCCGAGGCCCTTGCGCTAGTTACCCATTGTAAAGGTCTCGGCTAAGCGCCCGCAGCGCTCGGCCACCTTTCAATCCGGTGAAGCTGTAAAAGCCTTCGGGCTAACAGTGAACATAGTCATAAAAAATGCTGTATTTTTAACCGACTTCTTTACCACGTAGACCGATTCCCGTGACCCTTTTTTTACAAGAAAAACTATCTAAATGGTATCCGGTCCCGTATTAATTTGGTCAAGTTATGATGATAGGATCCACCAGAAAATCATCAAGTTCTTAATTTCCCATACATGTTTGGAGGTGCTGTGTGGAATTTGGTTCGTTGTTTAAATAATTATACGCTTCATTACGTAAATAACAATTAAGTCATAAAATACGAGTCATACATACGTAAGTGACGTCTGCTGACTAACACAATACTATTCATCAATATCATTTCAGCCTGTCACTAGTCCACTGCTGAACATAGGCCACCCACATAGATTGCCACAAAAGTTTGTAGCTCTCATTTTAGAGGATTTTGCTGTTGTTGTCACGCTTGGCAGGCGGGTTGTCAATCGCAGTTTATTTATTGAGATGTTCCAGGAAGATGCTGCTGCTCATCTCCATGTTTTCATTTTCGCTCTGTCGACTTTTACGACACGCACGGGATGAGATGGGGTGGTAGATTCTCTTAAGCCGCCACCACAACACTATTATACTCCTTCAAAAAGTTGGTTTCGTGATAATTTATTTGAGAATTATTAGATGTGAATATAATTGTTAGTAATTAGTCACCGTTTTTAGTGTATTACATAATAGTATGTATATCTGTATTTAGTAAATTAGTTATTAACATTATACTTACATAATATATGTATGTGTCATACACGTTTTTTCTATTTTATTATTCTATGTTATTGCTACACTTACATCAAAATCTCATCACTCCATGAGTTGATTGATAGAGAATATCTACAGGTAAAAACTACTCTGCTAAAAATTTAATAAATAAATAAAAATGAAAACAGTAATACAACATTTGAATAAATCCCTTTGTTAAATAAAACTCGTCGTCTTTAGTTTGAAACTGTTTATTTATAGAAACTTGGTAAACACATGTCCCTTTGACATAAAAGAGTTAATTATCAATCTAAGAATATCAACAACATAAGTCTTCAAGCGTTACAAGAATAGCTCCCGCGGGAATCGCCACTGTTCCCGTTTTTATTTTCTTACACAGATTCTTGATACGGGTGCGCTTCCTAACGTTTTTCTTTGTGTTTAAATTGAGTACGTTTAGACTACGAATAAAATATGAGAAATTTATTACTTTGTTAATAGCAAACAAACTTAAAAATAGTAAGACTAGATTTGACTTATTATAGGACATGACGTAGACGTAAAAACGAACTATTAAAACAAATACAATGCTTTAAAAGTTCTCATGAAAATATTATTTGTTATTAAAAAATAAGTAGCTTTAATTATCAACGGCACTTTAGAAACGGATAATATTCCAAACATTAAGCGACGCGAATTAGTGGGCAACTTACTTGCTAATTCGTGACTACATTTGTATTTAAGCCAATTTAAATTTGCATATTGTAAAATTTGAACAAACTTAATTCCAGTGTTGAATTATTTTTGAAAATGTTCTTAGTTATGATTACACTTTTGTTATTTCTATTTTGTAATAGTCAGACGACACAAACACTTCAACAATCATATGAGTGTTTTTATCTTAATAATGAATTATATCTCTTTTCCACATTAAACATGGATTTGCCTGTAGGATATAAAATGAAATTGCTTACGGGAGTAGCGTCATTTCTGTAATGGGATTCCTTCCGTAAATGGCATCAGTAAGCTGAGATTCTTAACCAAGTGAATGAAAACATTTTGTGTTTGATAAGTTGCTTCCAAATTTTGCTAATGAATGCAATTCTCATCATTGAATGATGATTCAAACAATTTTACTAGAATTTCATTACTTAATGATTTCTTACATTCACTCCAATACTGTACATTGAGCCCCCCTGTGCTATACTAGTGCCTGACTATAGATGCTGCAAAGCACTCAAAATGACTGTAATAAATAGTAAAATTTAATGCGATAAAATCTGTAGATTTAGTTTTTAATTTTCATTACTCCTTGTACTTGGGGCCCGGGACTAGCTATTTATTAACCCTTTGTATTATATATTATTTAACGCACAACAGTTTAAAATAATATTGGACATTATTACAACTATTTTTCTTTGTTTCAGGTAACGTTGCGTTGGGTATTAACCTTCAAATGTGTAATATATGTTTACAACATAACTTTATCTGCAAATTCTAAAAGGTATTTATGTGAATTGCCTATCAATATTTAAGGTAACATTTGACAACGTTTACTAAAAATTTATAAAAAATATAGCCGTACAAGGCGTGAATATGTTGCCTTATTGTGTAAGTGATTTGTGACAAGAAGTCAATGAACAACTTAATGAGACTTTTTTATTTGTTAACAATAATTCAATATTATTCAACATTATGTAAAAATTCCATATAAACTATTACATATTCAATTACAAAAAAGTATATAGCATGAAACAGGATTTTGCAAAATTATGTAAAAAAAACTTTAAAAAAGTTGCACCGTATAGTACACATTTGCGAGATATCAACTTATTCACGCCATGTACGGATGGATAAAGGGGGTTGGTCCATTTACAAAAGTTTAAGGTGTAACCATATTAAGATCATCATCATCATCAACATCATTTCAGCCTATCACTAGTCCACTGCTGAATATAGGCCTCCCCGATAAATTGTCACCAAAGTTTGTATCTGTCTTTTTGAGGGGATTTCGCCATAGTTGCCACGCTAGGCAGGTTGGCAACCGCAGTTTATTTATTCGGATGTTCCAGGAAGATGCTGCTGCCCATCTCCTGGTTCTTATTTTCCCTCTGTCGACTTTAACGACACCCACGGGATGAGATGGTGTGGTAGGTTCTCATAAGCCTCCAGTACACGGGTAAGATACGAGTATTAAGATATACGTGTATAATTGTTTTTAATAGTTCTCATTTAAAGCTGTCGTCAGATATTATGCATCTTAATACCTCGAAACTTTACAACGAATTTCTAAAAATTGGAGAGTAATCCAGTCAGAGTCGAAGGCAACATGTTTCAAGAATTGTTTTTTATGATACTACTCTCGAGAGCTGGCAATTTCGTCGAAACAGCAAGAGGTAATTAGTTGTTTTAATATTCTTCCTCCTTACAAATTATTTCGGGTGCTTAATAAAATTCAGTTATTGAGATAGAAGCAGTGTATGCTTCTTGATATTATATTAACATTCTTTATTTCGAAAATATTTGTTAAACAAAAATAAATGAAAATTGAACAAAAGTCTTTCCTTACGCCTCTTTAGGATCTATATACAATATCGATATACAATATACAATATCTTTATACAATATCGATATTTACATAAAATATGGAGCAAAATGCAAATTATAGATTATTGGGTTTGGATTTATTATAACTGTCTCTGAAACTACACCTCTCCCTGCCCTTACTGATACTTTAATGTTAGCTCTCATTCTCTACCATAAGTATATAATTGACAAAATTTTCAACACAAGTTTCCAGTTCAGTTTAAAGAACTTTATCTACTAAAAACATTTTTTTTATTGTATAAGGTGACGAGACGAGCAAAACGTTCACCTGGTGGTTTCACCTTGTTCACTACAATAAATGCTGTGTCATCCAGGATATTTCACTGTGTGGCACTACACTGCGCTCGTCTCCCTGAGACATAAGTTCTTAAGTCTAATATGCCCAGTGGTTACACTAGCTCTCAATGCCCTTCAGATTGAAACACTGCAAAGTTTGCACACTACTACTTCACGGCCTAGGTTGGTAGAAACCAATAGAGGTGGTAAAAACCTCTTGTATGCTTTAGAGTTTCAACACAAATGAATTGATGTTCAAAATTTAATCTTCTATATAAATAAAAATGTAAATATTTCTTTGTTCAAAATTTTAAATCTCAGAAATTTCTTCAACGGTTGCTTTAAAATTTTGACACAAAGTTGAATTCGAATGCGCACGTCTTTGTGTTTTCATTTTATACCTTAACTATAGACTTAAAAGCGAATTACCACAGACCTTGCTATCTACCTACTTATCTGCGAAACTACATGACTTGTCGTCTTGAAATTGGGCATACAAATTGCTTTCCCGATATAAACAACCACTATTAACACATTTTACGAACATATACTCCCAAATGAGTAAACGGGCTGGTGCAGTTTTTCTCTATACATACTAAAATAACAATTACTTCTGCGCGAAGATGGTGCGGGTCAGCTATTATTGTATAAAATTCGAAACATTTGTCAAACCATAATACAAATTTAAGTAACAGCAAGTCAAAATAACTTCTGCCTATTTCACTGGAATATGAATTGAATAGAATTATTTTTATACAATATATTGTAGATTATTTGCATAAAACCCATTGAACGTAATTTTTAAACTGTTCTGGTTCGCGAAATTCTGGGAAGAACCAGCTAGAAATCCAGAGGGTATTTTATTTTATTTTATTAATTTTTAAAACAATATGTTATATAATTACAGTACTATCGTAAATATAAAATGTAGAAATAGCTTGGCAGCGATCACCTCTTTGCCAGGGGACACCATCATCCATGTTTTCTTCATTATTATAAAAACCTTTTTAACTTTTTGATTTCAAGACTTTTTGCACTTTTGGGAATTTTGTTGTATAAATGGTATATTGACCCCATGAAAGAGTTACTGACTCTGTAAAGTCCGGTAACTGGTAATAATAGCTTGTGTCTTTGTTTCTTTGTTTGCACTTTGCCAGTGTTTTCGTGAGAGATTCTAACAATGGTTATATAACTTAAGTAAGCTCTTATACATCTTTCTTAAGTTAAATGAGATAATTTATAAAATAGAATTTTTGAGTATTAAAAAGACGTGGGTACATACAAATTAGAAAAAAAGACTTGATATTGGACTCAAAAAGTAATGGGCCATATAACATCCCATCGGTAATCATTTATAATTGCAAAAAGATTTGATTTCAGTTCTAAAAATATATATTTAACTTCTCTTTTGATAAAGGAATTAACTCTAAAATTAACCCAAAAAGCTAGGGTTGTTTTTATATTATTGAAGCGGAAAAAACAATAGATGATTAATTATCTTTTAATATTAATTCTGTCAAATTTGTTAAGAGTTGTTGAGAAATTAAGTTTCTGACAACAATCTTCCTTTCAGCATGTGTTAGTCATATGGTGCTTATCTATTATACGAGTAATTAAACTGTCAAAATTATTTTCAAATTTGTGACATTGAGTTTCATAGTTATTTGAACAGAACAGAACATACATTTATATCAAATTATTGTAACGTATTTTATATTACATTAACGTTATTTAATTTTTAATGTGATTGCTTTTGCAAAAATTTATGCAATAGCATTTTTATTCTAAATAAATAACATAATATTTTCCACCTTTGTCGGTTTCTTCTATAGAGTGAAGCGATATTATGAACTATAGGTATATAGGTAATGAAATGTATAGGGTAAGTCCGGGAGAGTTGGCCGTAAGGAAGAGACGGCCACTCAAAAAAAATTATAGGTACATTCACTAGATGGCACTACATTTTCGTTAGTTCGCTTCGTGCAGTGTGCAGGAACGACATTTCGCCCGAAATGCGGAAAAAAAAACATAAAAGTAAGCAAAATGTACATATATTGTTTTGAATATAGCTTAAAGTTTTTAAAGTATTTACGTTACACAACTTGGTGATAAGACATTAATAAAAAAATGTTTTTTTATAGTTAAATTAACAGTTTATGAACAAAACGTACTCATAACCTCAAACCTAAGGCTAGGTTGTTTATATTTTACTTACAAAAATGTGGGGCCATTTATCCCAGATGGTTAGGAGAGATGGCTACATTTGTTCGGTGTGAGAAGGCCATAACATAAACTTGAAATACTGTGCATTTGTTAGGTCGTTTCATTTTATTTGATTTTATTAGCAATTCAGTAACTTAGATCATCATCATAATTTCAGCCCATCATTCTGCTGAACATAAGCCTTCCCCTTGGTTTGAACTTTGTAGCTCTCATTTTAGGGGGACGTTGCCACGCTTGTCAGACGGGTTGGCAACTGCAGGAATCCGTCTAGGTAGGTACCACCCCAGGGGCCAGTTATTCTGCCGTGAAGCAGTAGTGTGCAAGTGCACTGACGGGCACAGTGTTGTGTCTACAGTAATATTTTGGGTGATGTGTTATCGAGTACCAAGTAAGACCTTAGAAAGGCGATACAAGAAAAATAATGATAAGAAAAGACCAATGGGACGACCTTGTTTACTCGGTTGTCATATTAAAGCTATGCATAAAAAAATGGTTTCTCGTTGACTATTGACGTCAGAAAGATTGCGTTCCAGTTTGCGAAGCAATTAAATTTAAAACACAGATTTAATAGAGAAAGCTGGCCATGGTTGTATGCAAAGTTTTTTACGAAGAAATCCAGACATTACTCTAAGAAATTCAGAGAATGTTTTTTTAACCACATCTACTGCCATGAACAAACAGGAGGTAGACGATTTTTTGATTTTTCTCATGCCCGACTATAATGCTTTAAAACCGAGTTGATTCTGTAACATAGTCCTTCTTTTATTAGATGGTAAAGGAAAGACTAAAATTGGAACAAAACCAATGAAAAGAGTATCAAGAAAGAGAAAATCATTAATAAAATTATCTGATAGTACCTAGTGAAGATGTTGAAGAACTAATATTATGCGATTTGTCTGATGTTGAAAGTGGAAATAGAGAAGTGGATAACTGTGTAGGTTGTGGAGAAAAATACTATGAAACGCAACTTATGGAAGACTGGCTTCAATGCATTGTATGTGAATTGTAGGTGCATAAAAATTGCACTGAGTTTGAAGACAAGTGCTCGAAATGTGGGCAGAAAAAGAAAAATGATCTTAGGCTCAAAACTTAAATGAAAAGAGTAGTTAAATGTAGATTAAAAACTAGCCATCTCTCCCTTGCTATTATGGCCATCTCTACCAGGCATTCAGGGAGAGATGACCAATTGTAATGTGAAGAAAAAAGTAAATTATGAGACTGATTACTATTTAATTCAATCTTTTTTGTAATATTCTTATATGACGATAGTTTAATAAAAAGTTGATTTTTGTGGATTAACCCCTGTAGTTTTAATTTAACTGGCTTCTAAAAAAACTATGGCCAACTCCCCCGGACTTACCCTAAACACATTTCGGTAACCAAATTGAATATTTATGAGTTGAGATGGTTCTTTGGTCGAGTTATATATATAACGCGAGTGACGGTTCGATCGTCGATTCTCGATAATCATTAAAATCTTTAACTGAAAATTTAAGCATTTATTTAGCAAGTGCTTAGCGCAGAAGTAGTACATCATAATATAAGTAGTATCGTGACACATCGTGCAGAAGTAGTATACTGAAGTAGCATGGAGTGCTTTCCGGTTCCAAAACCTTTCTAAAAATAAGAGGAAGTCTTAAATGTGTCCAACACTTAATGTATTCGTTAATTATTGTTTAAGCAAGCACAAATGACACTTTTTTATTTGGTACACGAAACAGGTTACAATTAAAAAAAAGATTCAACATTTAAAGGTTAACCTAACTAAAACTTGACTCCAACCCTTTTCATGTGTACACATCTATTTTAAACATTAAAGAACAATTTTTTCTTTTCTTGAGCTGTATAAATAAAGAAAAACAAAGTAAATCAAAAAGAACCCAAAAACATTTTAGTGCGTTGCTGACAGATCAGTTATGGCTTCCCATCTTACCCCGTTTACTACGATTCGCAAAAAATTTCTACACTAAAATTGTGTTAGTGTAAGATATCAAAGCATAATCTTAAAACTGTTACGTTCCTGTGTACAAATACAACAGAAAATTATGTGATATGGAATTATAATTTAAAAGGTGTATAAGGCTTAAATATAATATAAAAATATCACATACTATACAATTTGTTTAACTTACTAATATCACTGTGTTCCTGGTATGTTAAGACAAAACTATAATAACTTTAATAAATAAAACATTTAGGTACTTACAAATTTAGATAAGTTTTCTTTTGAATCATAATGTACTACCGTGTAGGTAGTCCATCTCCTCAATAAATAAATAAACACATAAATAAATTATGTTAAATATACTTAACTGTACCATTGAGAATTAACCGTTTTTTCAGTGTCCATTGAAATTGCCGCTCAATGATCCCACACATAAAAGAATATTTTCAGCACTTATTGCTTACTGATTCCACGTTTGAACTTTTTGGTAAGCTTTTCGATTGGAAATACCTAAAATGTTGACTTGCAATACAGTAATATAGTTATATCTAATTCTCTCTATCTCTTCTATAGTTAATAGCAGTAAAGTATTTTCCATCTATTTTTATTTAAGTTTACAAAAATGTATCTGCTTCACGTTACCTTGTTTTGCGTTCAGTAGTCAGTAAATAACAAATACAATGCAAACAAGTTTCATCACTAAGTTAATATTCATTAATGACGGACAATGGAATCTTAAGAGTTTCCTGTATATGGTTATTTTTTATTCTTTTCTGGTTTTTAGACCACCTCGAGTTTTAATTCGTTACAGAAAAGGCAGAGTGACTACTTCTTATATCATCTAACTAGTAGATTTTTCTCAGTTTGATTTGATGGATACACATGCATAAACACTTTTGCACTAGACAATTTGAGGAACAAACTTTTAAGAAATTGTAAGAAAAGAAGAAACTTATTCCAGTCAGTATTTAAGTGCAGTTTCATTTAAAACAACTTTAAAATGAAATAAGCGACAATAGCCTAATGGTTTAGGGTACGGGCTGCGAAACATGAAGTCTCTGGATCGAGCACGCCATTCGACAATTGTTGTGAACCATCTCGTGGCACAAGCTTTTAAGCATAGTTGGAGTTATTAAAAGGAATGCTAGTAATATTAATAAGTAGCACTCTAGCAATGAAATATTCTTAACATAATCTTATGCTGTGGTTCAAATTTAATTGCTTCAAGGAGAAGATACAAATTTTTTATAGAACAATTGATTAAAGAAAGTATTACTTTTCTGTCTCCTTAAACGTACATCGTTATAGAAACAGCATTCTCGAAAAATAATGAATACGTAGTGTAGACGTTGTGCAACTAGTTACTTCTTTAAGAAGATTTTATGTCGCCTTATTTTATGTTTTCATATCAACTACGTAACGAACGCTTACTTTTGTTTCTGCTAACTACTTCTACTTTAAAACATTGCTATCGTTGAAACGACTATATAATTTGGGAGAAATTTCTTAACAGTTGTTAAGATTTTCTTTCCTAATACCGTAAATTAAATATAAAGAAAGGTCCAGTCTGAAGAATATATAATTATATATATGGCTCAGCAGTGGACTATTACCAGCCTGATGACGAAGAAGAATATACGAATTCAAAGAGAAATATCTATCTAGTCGTCGTCGTTCGTCGTTTCAGCCTATCAATAGTCCACTGCTGAACATAGGCCTCCCCCATAGATTACCACAAGAGTTTGTAGCTATCGTTTTGGGGGGATTTTGCCATAGTTGCCACGCTTGGCAGACGGGTTGGCAACCGCAGTTTAATTTTTCAGATGTTCCAGCAAGATGCTGCTGCCCATCTCCTGGTTTTCATTTTCCCTCTGTCGACTTTTACGACACCCACGGGATGAGATGGGGTGGTAGATTCTCTTAAGCCGCTACCACACGGCTATCTAGTATCATGATACATTTTGGGTTTTTTCTACCTCATTTGAATTAAAGCGCCTGTTACCTTCTCTGTACCACGCTTTTCGCATCGGTAGGCAAGGATGTCAATGTATGAGGGCGACCTTTGTTCAGCAGTAGATGATGAGTTATAATGATCAGTATATGAATATTATCGTCGCGTCAATAAATTATATCTTAATCATTTTACATAAAATGTTTGTGGTTGCAAATTTAAAATAAATGCAACTAATATAAGTGACAACATTAAATGTTGGAACATCAGTATATTATGGAACATATCCAATATTAATCACATAATTTGCATTTCCCTCTCTGGGAATTAAACGGGGCGGCCTTAATCAATTTAGGATAGATTTATAACTACAAAAATAAAGGGGTTGAAATTTTACCACACGAACAGGGTTCACTCAAAAGGAAATTAAAATATCAGCTCCTGTGGATACGACCATATTATTTTAAATGAATTAATTAATCTACAGTTCTTTAATAGATGTAACTAAATGCTAACTAAACGCACTTTTACTTCATAAGTCTTTTATGTTTTACTTAATAAGAAAAAAATGTGTAGCATGTTTTAAACAACGTTTGTTAGGTATGACCTTATGAATGATATTTGTGTAGCAAGCATAAAAAATTCATGTTGCAAGGTAGCTAACAACAGGACAACTCCGCGGTGCTAGATGCACCCTGGGGAGCAACAAAACGTAACGAACCGTGCCCTATCCTTTTATGTCACAGGTACATTTCCCCGACGCCAAAGCGCAAATAGGACTGCTTTTCATCAGGTTGGTTATTTATATTCTACACTAAAATTTATGGTATGTATTAATATATTCTTGGAAACAAAAAAGGACAATAGATATGTACAAAAGCGATAAAATTCCGAGCTGTGGAACTGGTGAGGAATTCATTATAAACGTATTTTTTGCTTGTGATTCATTAAAGTCTTTAAATTGGAAAGTTTAAACCCTTTAATATTGAAGCAATTTAAGTTCATAAATCAGTAATAATTTAAATAATTTTAACCTTTAGTGAAAAAAAGCCTAAATTATGGGTTGAGTGTGTTCTCTTATAATTCTGAATTTAAATGCATTGGATAAGTTCACACAATAAGTGGACCTTTCCATTTTTTTTCTATTATCATTACTCATCCTTATTAATAAGTGAAATTAAATTTTAAATACTATTTGCAAAAAAAAATAAAAGATTAAAATTTTACCTAATATACCACCCCATCTCATCCCGTGGGTGTCGTAAAAACCAGGCGGGCAGCAGCATCTTCCTGGAACATCTGAATAAATAAACTGCGGTTGCCAACCCGCCTGCCAGGCGTGGCTACTATGGCAAAATCACCACAAAATGAGAGCTACAAACTTGTGGCAATCACTGGGGGAGGCCTATGTTCAGCAGTGGGCTAGTGATAGGCTGAAATGATGATGATCGTGATAATTATATCCATAGCCAACAATATTCAGCGTTTTAATGGCACCTAAAACACGTAATGTTTTTTACAAACGCAAATCAAAATTAGTGTGATAAACAAAGTAGCGAGTGTAATAATGAGAACATAATATTAAAATGTCTTCCCCTGTTGGCAACATACATGTAATATAATATAATCATATTTAATTTTTTTATGCATTAGTCCTACATTTAGATTAACAATTCCAGAAAATACTTAATATTTGAGATATCACGAATTAAAACTCAAACTTCGACGTGTCAACCTTGACATAGTGAATATTATATTATTAGTAATATACTTACTGAGGATAGTTGCCATCAACGTCACTTTCGCGAATTAAAAAGAAATTGGTACGGCAAGAATTAAAAAAAAATGTTATTTAATATTGTCATTGTACCCTTACGCAATAAAAGCGGCTTTTTTACTTTATTGGCATATAATAATGAAAGGGAATAAATACATGGGAAAATATGTAACAGATGTCTAGTACAGACCTTTGAAAAGGATCGTAGTATTTAAATGGTAGCAAACTGTTGTTGACATTAAGTACTACAGTGGGGTTACTCTCATGAGAGCACAAAAAGAGCTCTTTGTAATTGTTTGCCTATTTTACTGAACTCTAAAGGGGGAAAGCGTATAGCGTCTATGTTGTTTTGTGCTATATAAACAAATATTCCAATATTAAAAGTCCATTAAACGTTCCTTTTTCATTAATCTGATTAAACATCCTCTTTATCGAAGTCCTCATACAAAATATTAAACTTGTATCTTGTATTTATATAAAAACTAACGTTTGTGTGTTCCTCTTCGTTTACGCACTTTTACAGTTTTTGTTGACTCTTGCGCGAAATTAATGAACTAAAAATAATTTTCTTTATTTATTTTGTGGATAGGTGTCCGGCAGAGTAGAATAGCACCTAACTCTTTCGTAAGAGGCAAATGAGGACGGTAGTACGGATAGCCTTTATTCTTATATGGGAATTTGCACAAGTAAATGTGTCAACGCATGCTGAACTTGAACTACATACTCGTAGTATCATATATGTATAATAATAGTGTTTTGACATCGATCACATATTTTAGGCAAATAAAACTTAATTCCTTTTTGGTTACGTCTTTATGTTATGGTTTTATGTTTGTATTGGTGGTAGGATTTCTGCTGCTTAACGGGAGAATAACTGGCCCAAGGGGTGGTTCCTACCTAGACCGATTCCTACATAGGAATCTTACCACTAGTGTGACAGCATTTTTATGGGCAGGTGAACGTTTTGCTCGTCTCGTCACTCATGTTTAATAAATTTCAAATGGAATCTTGACATTTATGAGACCATTTCTTTCAATATTTGCAATAATGTTTCCAAAAACATAAATGCGTTATCAAAATACTGGTGGAATCAATATTTCCTGCTAATATTGAATAGCCATGGCGAATATGAGAAATAAGGATTTCCTACAGGCAAGTGATTTACGTGGATGGTATAATAAATGGCTTTGCTTCCCCTAGTGACAAACTGAAACTGTTATAAGGGGAGTTCGCACCTATTGTGAGGGGATGTATTGAACGCAAAACCAACATCTATGCACTGCATACACTGTATGTCATCACCCTTTTCATCTCGAATCTTATAACTTGGGTTTCTATTGTTAGAAGTTTTCAATTAATTTTTGTGTTCTTTTTTTTCGGTTTCTAGCTAGGGCGATTTCATAAATATTTGATTTTCTTAAGTAGACAATACTCGTATGAATTAATAATTTAGTTTGGATTCATTAAGATAACAAAAAGTAGTTTTTAGCTCCAATTGCGTAGTACTTGAGTATAAAATTTGTTATAATTACTCTGCGTTGTTAGGGATAGTAAGCGATCGTTGCCCAACAACAGTGCACCCGCAGGCTGATATATTGCTCTCATTGTCGCGAACTAACAACAGCCCATTTTGGCTAACGGTTCGCTTTACTGACCTCACACGTCCGGGTCACACTAAACGATTAAAGTATACCAATATAAATAGCATTATGTACTCGTTATAGCAGCGTGCAGGTATACGTTTTCTTATTGCTGGTAATTTGTGAACTTAACGAAAAATATATTCATGATAAAAACATTATCAGTAGTATTGAGTATAATCTTTTGTTTTTAGTTTTTATACATATATTTTATTATAAAATCATTTACGTTTCAGTACCCCGTTATAAATATTAAAGTAGTATTATTGGTAGGGAGACCCTGAATAAGCGACTCACCCCTACCAGTGGGGTTATAATTAAGTAGACTGTATTTAAGGGTTAATGGGAATAAATCTTGTAATCGTGTCCTGGGGATAACAGGAAGTACGCTGTCTTGGGTTTGGTGCTGGATTTGGCGTGGCAGCGGCGGCTGATCTTCTTCACTTAAACTTTACTTGGCACAAGTCCATGGAAGCCGCTTCCTCGAACACTCATTAAAGTTTCAACCAGAACACAAATAATGAATTAAAACTTCCGCGCGTCCAATGCGGACATATCGTTCAAGCGGCCTATACATATTGCGAGAGTAGAACGGGACGGCGAATCGCAGCCGCATATGACTTAAAGTGCGTGCAGGAAAAAGCCGGGATAGGTTCGGTTATAATACAAAAAAAAAAAAAATTAGAGAGCCAACAGATGGCAATACCGTGGTCCTTATAGTGGTTTATTGCTTCTGTGGGTTGTAACGCTTTGGCACTGTTCGTAGTATTTTTCATTATCATCATAATTTTAGACCATCACAACTACACTGCTAAAAATAGGCCTCCCACATGGACTCGTCGCTGCATCTATTAGGGGGTCGCTATATATTACGCTAGTCGGCACGAGGTTGCCACCTTTCTTCCCCAACGGTTATCGGTTCTCCGAATATGGCCGGCCCATTGCAACTTCAGCTTCATAGATCCTTGGGGCTACGTTGGTCACTATTAGTACTTTGTCGGAGTCAAAAATATTTTCTGCCTTACCCTTAGTCGAATTTTACAATAAATATGACTCCAAGACACGGCTCAATTTAACTTGGTTGTACTTTTAATTCTATACAGCGAAGCGGGTAAAGTCATGGACTGCGCCACTTAGTAAAAGACGTGATATTTTCATTAGCATACACTTTTTAGTACTGCTGGTAAAACAAAGCATAGAAACTAATATTGCGAAAGTAACTCAGTCCCTCAATCTGTTTGTTATCTATTCGCGGTTCAACCTTTGATCTTGACGAAATTCGTCACGCCCTGGAGATGGACATAGAATTTTTTATTCCTAAAAATCAAAGAGTTCACACAGTATTTAAAAAAAAATCTAAATCTACGCGGACTTAGTCGCGGGCTTCAGCTAGTTAATCTTAACGATATTAAAAATAAGATAAAATTTTATTAAGTATTTACCAGGATCCCTCTGTTGATGAGGTGAGGCTAAAGCATCACAATAGGATTTCTCCTGAACCGTGGGGGTGTTTTATAGACAAAATTCATATGCACAACTCAACCGGACTCGAAAACCAACAATTTCTGTTTTTGCACAAATGGCAAAAGTCAGGTTCTGAGTCGCCTCTAGAGTCTGACTAGGCCTCGCAGTCGTCACCTTAGGTGTTTATATACTTGTAAAATTAAAAAAAAAAATTAAAATGCCTCTTCGAATTGCAAGGCGAAATCTCTTACATCTCTTAAATTCCTTTGCATATCTTAACACAAAAAGGTTAGGTGAGAATAGTAGCCAAAAATGTCACCCGAACATTCCAATCTCGTTTGATATGGGTTTCCCATCATACCAGCGGTGCGAAATTGGTCTGTTTCAGATTAAATGCTACGAAATCCTCTTCCCAAAACTATAAATAGTATATTGTCAAAGAATCTTCAGATTGCGACTGATCCCTTTTTTCTCAGGTTCGTCTTCAATGATAAAGTATTCTTGAACGTTTTTGTGTCACAAATATAACATTTCTTATAAAATTCTCATAAATTAAGCTGTTCTTAAAATACATTATTATCTTTATTGTTTTGTCTTTATTAAAGATTATGGAATTAAAAAAAAGAACTTATATAGCTAGTAACCAGTGTAGCGTTTGTAATATCATTTATTGTATTAGTATTAACGACCGCGTGGTTCAGTGGTCAGAGTACCTGACTTCTAAGCCGCCGGTCCTTGGTTTGAATCCCAGCCGGAGCCAACATTTGTGCTAAAACATAAATTGTTGGTTTTCGGGTCTGGTTGTGTTGTGATTGTCCCCGTGTTTCTGACACTGCATCCTAGCCTACCTCCGATCTTATCGCATCAGCGTTACATCGGGCGCGGGTAGGTTGGGACGAGTGAGTGCCTCTGTGTTTGCGCGTACACTTGTGGCACTATAATATCTCCTGCGCAGTTGATGGTTCTCGACAGTAGTCGGAAGTTGTCGCCGTGGTCGAAATCGGCTAGGAGAACATCATCATTGTATTTCATAGAATTCATATTGCTTCCCATAATATTATATATTGTATAATAAATTTGAAAACGTTTTTTATAATTTCATATTTATTAATAAAAAATACTTGCAATACCCATAAATCAATAAATTCAAATTATTTAATTAGTTTAACGTCTTTGTTTCGTTCAAGTCTTATTTTTTTGCAAAAGTGCTACTGTCTACACATTTTAGTATTACGAAACAATAAAAAAGACTAAGCAATAAAAAAGTATTTCCGATAGAATTCTTTTTAGCTCTTAGTAAAGTACGTATCGCCAGATGACTAGTCAGTACTTTAATAAACACTTAAAGCTGACTTGTGACAATAGCTCCGATTATTTTAGCTTCTCGCCTTTGTAAAATTGTGTTCTTTGTAAAATTTCAAATTCAATTTCAAATCTAAAATTTACAAAAAAAAAACAACTAAAGTCAATAAGTCATTGATGTCCTTTTACATAGACTAAATTACTATCGGATTCTATTTCATCTGATATATACGAGTACCAAGGATTAGATTGTAAAGTTCTAACAGTACATTGTTTCATTTCTTTTTGAAATCAGAAGTTAAACCCGTTTGCTGTACAATGTCACACGAAACTTTGTATAACAATTTATTCACTAAATATGACTGTATCTATAGCTTACGTTACTTGATCATTGCTAGAGTAAAATAGAGTTCTGGTGATCTTTACAGTGCAGATAACTTGACAGTTATTTGAATTGAGTGAACCTTTACTTGTTATCAGAATCAGAATTTCAAGTATATAGGTATTTTGAAGACCAATCACGTAAGCGAGCAATTTTTTTCAAATTTGCCAGGTAGTTGTGGAGTAGAGAATTTTTTTTTTAAATTTATTGTATAAAGTGACGAGACAAGCAAAACGTTCACCTGATGGTATGTGCAACGTCAGCCCATAACAGATGCTGTGTAACTCCGAATATTTCTGTGTAGCACCACACTGCGCCCGTCACCTAGAGACATTAGTTCTGAAGTCTCACATGCCCAGTGATTACGCTAGCTCTCGGTGCCCTTCAGACCGAAACACAGTAATGTTTGCACACTAGTGCATCACGGTAGAATAACTGGCCCTGGGGTGGTACCTACCTAGACGGATTCCTGCATAGGAATCCTACCACCAGTAAAGTGATTATATTCCGAGAAAATCTTTAAAAAAAAATGTTGTTGCTAATCTTGTATAAAAACGTTTTTTCTATTGCTTCAAAAAGTTACAATGAATCGATATCAGAAATGAACTGGTATATTGATCAAGCCAAACAACTTTTGATGTAACATAAGCAAGTGAATGAAGCTACTCGTATATATGAGTACTGTTATTACTCATATATATACTAAACAAGGATCAATAAAATTTTTCACATTTATTTTTGAAATGGGTAAATTTAATTTAATTTTAATATCATCATCATCATTTCAGCCTATCTTAGTTCACTGTTGAACATAGGCCTCCCCCATAGTTTGCCATACTATCCCACGATAGAAGTATTCATAATATAACTTTTAATAGCCACATGGTCCTGGTCCTGGGGTTGAATCCCAGCCGCAGAAAATAACATCTGCGCAAATACACAATTTGTTGATATTCGTGTCTGGTTGTGATGTGCATGTGAAATTTATGTATGATAAATGCACTAACGATACAGGAAAAATCCTAGGCTGAGGCATCGCTTTACACAAGCTTACCAACAGGATACGCAAAAATAACATGATTTTAAGGTTCTTCGAGGCTTAGCAGATGCCAACTATATAAAATCAGTTTACTTTGCTCTTTGCCAATCCCTTAAAATATATTAAATTACCTGTTTGCGCGAAGCTACCAAATCATGACAATTGTCACTGGAAAGATCTCAAAGGAGAATCTTGAAAGTAAGGAGCTTCCTATTCTTCAAATTTCCTTAGTGAACTTTATAAACTTTCTGAAGTACTTATGGCCCGAAAACCGATCAACCTATTAACTGTGTTAAAAAATGTACAATTTAAATATGCCCCAAATAATTTAATAAAATTATAACACCGTGAATGCCTAAATAAAGGCAGCGTGTTAATCTCATCGCGACCAGTCCTTTCATTTTTGTAGAAGATTTTTTAGCTATCTTGGCGACTTCCCGACACAGACATAACAATGAATATAACATCTACGCCTAATTAAGGCTAAAAATATGTCTATAAATTATTGCTAGGGAAAGAATAGTAAATAATATGAAAAGGGACTATAAAGAAGCGGAAGGACTTTTTACAAAACTTCGACGCGTACATGTTTACTTTATGTTTTTTGTAACTTACTGTATATTCGAGCGCATACAGGCTGTGTATGCACTCACACAATTCTACTCTATCTAATTTATAACGTAGTTTTCAATACAGCCGCCGAGTCAGTGGAACTCTGTCGCAGAGTCTATAACACTTGATAATGCCTCGTTTTGAGGTAAAACACGTAGTTCTCATAAGCTTATCAACACATTACAGCATGTGTGATTGATATTAAAGGTTGGAATCTAAGTAAAAAGTCATATAATTTTCTTCTTATTGAAAAAAGTGACGAGACGAGCAGAACGTTCACCTGATGGTAAGTGCAACTTCTGCCCGTAACAAATGCTGTGTCACCTAGAATATTTCTGTGTGGCACCACATTGCGCCCGTCAACCCGTGATATCAGTTCTTAAATCTCGTATGCCTAGTGACTACACTAGCTCTTAGTGCGCTAGCCTATAATTTATTATTATTTTACATAATTTTAAAAAATTAATACTTCTTTTTCTTAGACTAAAGTTAATACATACAGTGTTTAAACATAGAGTGTTTTAGATAAAGATAAGAAACTTTATCTAAAACACTCTATGCTACTCGCAAAGAAAAATATTAAAAAAATATGAAATGTATGAATAAAGGTATAAATGAACAAAAAAAGCCTTGTAAAGAAGAAACACGTAAGGAAGAATATACGGAGGAAATGAAAAGATAAATAATTTTTAAGGTTACTAGAATGGGCCATTATTCTCGATGAGCAGGTCATCTATCAAGTGTCGGGGCTTTCATTCCGTTGTAATGAACGTGTTTGGCCTTGAAGCAATCTATCGAGTACTTTATACTTAATACTAGTTTTACAAAAATACATTTTTTTAATTTCTTCAAACCTGTCTCAGTTCTATTTAAAAATAAAACTCTGGCAAAAACAATACGAATTTATTTCTTTCACTACTACACAAATGTTATACTACATACACGATATTCATTTATCTCTATCCATTTGATGTTAATGGTATACATTTCTTAAAAATAAGGTCATCCATATTAATATTATAAATGCGAAGGTAACTCTCTCTGTCCCTCCGTTTGTTTGTTACCGTTTCATGGTTCAACTGCTGAACCGATCTCGATGAAATTGATGAACACACATGTATCCTGGAAACGGACTTAGAATACTTTTTAGTATGGAGAAACAAATAGTTGCCACGGGATATTAAAAAAACGACGTGGACGAAGTCGCGACCATTAGCTAGTAATCTATACAACGTTATTCATAATTGGTATAACATCCTGGCACCTACTCATGCTACTATGATCTGCTTAACATATCGGTGAAGCTTTAATGACAAAATTGAATACTAAAAATGTCCATACATAACTTTAAAATTGTTTGTTTTGTAAAACTTTACGCAACCCTAACTCAGAAAGTCGTTGTCCCGAACCAGACAAATTCAAAGTACGTTTTCTTCTCCATTTAATTTATGTTACCCTACTACGGCGTCATACTAACAGATTTACTTCGCAACAGATTTCCTTAAGCGTCACGTTATCCTAGTACTTGCGCGCTCTTTCGATAGCAGCTCAATGGAAAAACGCCCAATTAAATTTATGAGTTCATTGCCTCGATCAGCTGTATAACAGGGTAGTCACCCATGAGTTTTAAGCCATTTTTTTAAGTCGACATATCTCCTACAAGTATCAAGCCACGAGGCTCATAATAATTTTTGGGGCACACATCACACATAGTCCCTAAGCCCAGCCTGTCGGGATGAATAGGACATTACGAATGACCCTGATTAATATGAGAATAGAAAACTTTGTACCCTTTTTAAGCATACTGCGCGTAAGGAGGAATGTGCGATTAAATATAGAAAGTTTATATTCAGGAGTGCAGGAAGCTTCAATTTTTATATAACATGTGTTATAAGTAATAATAAATGTATTGTATTATATTAAATAATATAATACAATACATTTATTATTTAAGTTCACATTGACGTAATACATTTTTATAATGTCTATACAATTTTTATGATGTCTTTCGTTTGTTTACGTTAATACTACCAATGTCAAACACTTAAAAGTCTGTGGTCAAGCAGTCGCACAGAGTAAAGATTGTCGCCATAGAATTTTCAAATGTTACCGACGAATAGTTACTCAAACCTCAATAACATTCAAACTTGAAAAAAATATGAATTATTCACGAATTTGCACCATAGGGCGACCCTAGTGGTCGGTACTTATTATTATCTAATAAATAATCATCTTCATATTTTAAGCCTTTTTTAACTTGATCGAGTCGACCCCTAGAAATATTATTGCATTATTAACCCTTTCACTAACATGAAACTTTTGCAGAAGTTTGTTTCTAAGGTATCATTTAAATATACCATCTTGAATAACTATTGGGGTTCTTAAGAAAGATTGGTTGTTTTTTTTATATAAATAGGGAAAAAGAATAATGTGATAAGTTTTAATGGGGTTTAAATACATAACATCAATGAACAATGTTTTACATGTGGTAGGATTCCTACGTAGGAATCCGTCTAAGTAGGTACCACCACAAGGCCAGTTATTCTGCCGTGAAGCAGTAGTGTTCAAAATGATTGTGTTCGGGCCACCGAGAGCTAGTGTAATTACTGGTCATATGAGACTTAAGAACTGAAGTCTCAGGGTTGCGGGCGCAGTGTGGTGCCACACAGAATTGTTCTGGGTGACACAGCATTTGTTATGGGCAGACACTGCACTTACCATAAGGGGATTGTTTTGCTCGTCTCATCACTTGCTCCTATAAAAAAAATAGTAACGCTTCACAAAATGCAAACCAATCGGGCACACTCAACCTTAACTAAATTGTGCTTTAATCCTCAAAGCTCAAACAAATCATGGAGTAGAGAAAGGATACTGGTGGTTAAACGTGTTGAGCATCGCTTGACATACTGTCATGTGGTGCTTCTAATTAATGCATTATTTAGTTAGAGAGAGCAAAGCACAGAAGCACACGCGCACGCACGTATGCAAATGCGCGTGTGCGTATAGACACACAAACTTATGTATACATTTACTACTTTGTAAGTATAGTTGTGATCCTAACCAAAGGTGAAACTAACCGAAGGTACAAAGAAATCTTAGCCTAGAAATTAAACCTTTAATATTTAAAGTGGCCCATTTCTTAAGACACAACATATAAAAAACATCATCATTTCAGTCCATCACCAGTCCACTGCTGAACATAGGCCTCCTCCATAGATTGCAACCAAACACTGAGCCAACTGAATCCATCAACTTAGCGCAAAACTGTGTAGGTTGTTGCTCCACACAGTTTTGCGGAGAACTTTTCTTCCGCAACTGCTGTCGGTTCGACAAGCTCTATATTTTGTTGAGTGGCAACGGGCCCCTTGCCACTTCAGTTTAGTAATCCTAGGAGCTTTTGCAATTATTCCAATTCTAGTTATAGTTAAGTATAAGTATTAACAAATTTTCAGATGTATAATTATTTATGATGTAAGAAAATATACAAATCAAATACCACAAAGATTTTGTAATCACTTTTTCAGTTTCGTATAAGCTAGAAATTACACCATCCGCCGGTAAATTTAGACCAACATCATCACTTCGTGATTCAGAACCTACTTTTGTGGGACCCATAGAGAACGTCACTGGTGCACTTGGAAGAGAAGCAGTGCTAACGTGCTCCGTATCTGACCTTGGAGATTATAAGGTATTTTAATTTTATTACTAGCTTATTTTTTTTTATAAAACTAATTTAACGGATTTTAGTCTGTTCCGTCGCACGACTGGAGTGTACACATTAAATGCGATTGCTATTGAATATACAATAGGCAAAGGGGGCAAATACGCGGATCTATTAAAATACTCTTATTAATGTTTATTTACATTGATTCGATATAAAAATTCTTTAAACATGTATGTTGTGTGGCCATGTATTGTCAGATACATTTTGATGTTACCAAAAGTTATTTAATTTTAAAGATTCTGCTTAAACGGTGCCAACAAAAACAAGCCGCATTTTGTTAATGATCGATTTTATTACCCATTAAATTTTTGTACCGGGGAAATCGATTCTTAAGGTGTAAACTTCAAAAAGCTTTACGTCAGTTCAAATATTCTGTAGTGATGTTCGCAAGCGCACATCATGTGGGTCGTCTCAAACTTTTAATGGTATAATTTATAAGAAGAAATAGAATAAGTATACTTTTCATACTCTTAAAGTTTATTACTTTTTTGTTAATATTTTATAAAAATTAAGTTAGATAATATGCTTTCATTTATTTATTGTTTTAGTTTAAGCGTATTCTTACGGTAATTAAACTTTAGGAATTCTAAGTCGAAAGCAAGCTTATTTTAAGTAATAAAATTCTAAAAGATTTCTACGCGGGATGTGTTAAAGGTATTTTCTATACCCACTTATTAGCGATTAACACGAGCGTCTGTGTAAGCCGCATTAGGTATTACCGTTAGGCAAGCCTGATTTTTATACGGGGGCTACGTGGTTCGCCACCCGTCATGTCACGTTCCCGCAAGGACGAAAAGTAGGCTACGTGAGTAAGTGAGTTTTACTTAAAAAGACGTAGTACATAAAATTTGGTTTTAAAGCAAGTGTGCGATGGAGAGGACCTGAAATAGGAAGTGTATAATTTAATGGTGTCACTCCATCACTAGACAAGATTTATTTTATAAAAGAAAGTGACGAGACGAGCAAATGGTTCACCTGATGGTAAGTGCAACGTCTTCCCATTACAAATACACTACCCAAAACAATTCAGACAACAGTTTTTAAGTCTCATATGCACATTACCCTAGCTATCAGTAATAATTGCACATTACTACTTCACGGCAGAAAAACTGACACTGCCAAACTAGAGGAATTCCTGCATGGGAATGCTACCACCAGTAGAATATATTAACGCAATTCATATTTAAAGATATCGTCTTATTTTAGTTTTGATCTACTTCAAAATATCACACAGAGTAGATTGTTTCAACTATGCTCCTCTTTAGAATTAGTTCAGTTAAGTTTTTTAAGGCCTGCCATAAATAATTTTTGAATGTTTTCAATATTTTTTGAAAGAAATTAATTTTTACTTATGTAGTTTTAATATAATTATTTTTGGAAAAATATATTGCTTTATACATAAGGATATATATATGGGGAAGTATTTTTACTAATATATTAAATGACTTAAAAGTGCTATCCATTTTCAATGTATTAATAATAAATTGCATGTACTGATTACAGGGATTTTTTTGTATTGAGTTTAGAAGTTGGGTTTTAAAACTTATGAAAACTGTTCAAATTGTTGCTCGTGGTATTTTGTCAAACTAATCTTTAAATGTGATATTGTTATATATAGCGATATAATGGGCTAATGTTTCCTAAGACGTTTTTCCTTTACTACCGAGTACGTGGTAAGCTGAAGCTATTACCAAAATCATCTTCATCAGCCTGTTACGAGTAATAGTCCACTGCTTAAGCATAAGCCTATCCTTAGACGGAGCATTTTCTGTAATGAACAATATACAGCTATTAAGTTACAAGGGTCTCTAAAGAAGACAGTTTATTTGCTTTGAATTTTGCATGTAGTGAACGCCAGAATAACATCGCGTAGTTTTTATTACTTTATTATTTTTTATTTATCAAAATCTATCAATTACATATAAAAGTATTACATATAAAATTTGTGAAAATTTTAATTTGATATTGAATTTTTTCTTTATCAATTTTATGAAACTGTTATTTATTTGACGTTTAATCCATAGGTAGCCTGGATTCGAGCTGATGACCAGACAATCCTTACCCTCCATAATCGACTTGTCACGCACAGTCCACGTTACGCCGTTACGAACGATTCGCCTGATTCTTGGCAACTTCATATTCGGTCTCTTAAAGTTGCAGATCGTGGTTGTTATATGTGCCAAATTAATACAAGTACTATGAAAAAACAAATTGGATGCATTGATGTCTTAGGTAAGCTGTAAAATTATATAACGCAATTGTAACGTCGACGTTTAATCAATAAAAATAGTGATAAAGCGTATAGAAAAAATATTTGATAGCGTACTGGGAGACGTAATACATCCGATACGTAAAGATAATGGTTGTTGCATGTACATTATGCAGGTGAAATAAGTTGACTGACGGTTAAGTAGAAAAAAATTATAAAGGAAATGTGTCACAATTATTACAACTGGCCTCGATTTTGAGGTGGACTATTTATTGTGAGATTATATATGATTCCGTCAGTTATTTTTTTATTTTATTGGGTAAAGTGATGAAACGTGCAAAACGTTCACCTGATGGTAAGTGCAACGTCTACCTATAACAAATACGGTGTCATCCAGAACATGTCTGTGTGAAATCACACTGCGCCCCAAATCATAAGTTTTTAAGTCTCATATGGCCAGTAACCATCAATAGTAATAAAGTTTAATTGTCTGGAAAACAGTATTATTGATGACTGGCTTAAATAGCGTGAGGTTACTAAGACTTGCGGTAGGAGAGCGTCGGTAATAGGAAGGGACTACAAAATAGTGGTAAACCGGTCTTAAAATGTGGCGGTAAAAAGTTTGCCTAAGTAAATCCTGATACTAGAGCCAACTTCGTAATGTTTAAACACTTGTAATAAAAATACTTAAATGGATGTTTAGTGTCAGTAAATCACGAATTCCCACGTGAAAATAATTATTGGAAACATCACACTAGAGCTAAAACGATTAGAACCAAAACAATTAACAGATATCATAAAATTGATTAATAAATTTACTTAAAAAAGTTTTATTTGTATGTAGTTCCACCAAACATAATGGATGAAGGTACCAGTAGCGATATTATAATTCAAGAAGGCTTAGATGTTATTATTGCTTGCAAAGCGGACGGTCGTCCTGAACCACGAATCATTTGGCGACGAGAAGACGGATCTAACATCCAACTACGTGATGAAGCTGGAAGTCTAAGTAAAGGTAGACTAAGTAACACAATTTGCTGCCAAAGAGCTTGTGATTTTTTATTTTTGTTCTTATACAATTGTAAATGTAATGGTTAATATTATGACACTAGGCAGTTTATTTTACATTAAGGTTCAATACAAAATATATAATTTTCCTTCATCATAAAATACTTAGTATTCAATTAGTTTTGTAAATGTTGGGTTAATAATTCGAATTATCGCGCTTTTTTCATTTGGTACCATAGCTCAGCCACATATCGTGTATGTAAACTGTGGCAATATTTATTAATGCTAAAACTCGTACATCAAAATCCACTATCGAAACCGCTAAGTACTGCGCTTTCAAATTTATGTTTATTTATATCAAACGCGCTGACATAAACTTTATTTTAAATAGTAAATAGTACTTTTAATTGTTACTGAATTCAGTGCTATTATCAAAGCCACACAGTAGCTGTTTGTTAGTTAATAAAACAAAAAAACGACTACTACTAAAATACGTCTGAATATCGTCATACAAACCAAAAAAATTATATTTCAGTCATAGTTTCATTAATAATTGCGAAGATTTTTTTTATTGTTACTTTTGGTCTTAGCAAATTAAGTAAATCAATCTTGTTTATGCATTATTACTAAATTAAAAACATAATACTTTATATTCATGCCCATATTTTCCTTTTGACTGCGCAGTTGACATGTATTTGGGGCCTTCACTGAACCTGTCAAAAGTACATCGTAAGCAAATGGGTGCTTACCTTTGTATTGCTTCCAATGATGTTCCGCCGTCGGTAAGCAAACGAATAATGCTTACTGTCAATTGTAAGTTTATTTGTTATGTAGTATATCATTAAAGTTTCTTTATGATTTTATTATCATTTAAGGTGATCTTGTATCTCATTTTTTTTTTTAGTTGGTCCAACAGTAAGAGTAAAATCCAAAGTTATTAAAGTAACAACGGGGTCACAAGCAAACCTTGAATGTGTTATTGAGGCTAATCCCTTAGCAAATACATACTGGCTGAAGAGTGAAGAAGAAATGATTCTCACCGGGTAAATATATTATTTCATTTTTAAGTAATATAATAACTTTTTTAACAAGTAGGTCTAATTAAAGTTTTAATACCATGTTTTCTTATTATAACATTATTGCATATGCTTTCTCTATTCAATTAATAGATAAAATATCCTTAGATAATTATTGTAGAATTTTCTTTGTCATAGATCAACAAATCTCTTAATATGAAAAAGCAGGTGCCTCAGGAATCATGTAATTTGTAATCGATATCTGTGTTATATAACCTACTTATTACAGAGAAAAATATGAAATTTTTGAGGAACGTCTCTCTGTTTATGAGGTACGGACGGCACTTATGATAATGAAGACTACTACCGATGATACTGGCATTTACACTTGCTTTTCGTCCAACGCTTTTGGTAAAGCCGAAGGAACTATGCGAGTTTACGGTAAGTGACATTAGGGATTGATATAAATAACAAGTACTCGTTTCTAACTCTAAGTTATATTTCTTATGTGTAACTACCAGCTGATGCCCGCGACCTAGTTCTCGTAGGTATAGGTCTTTGTATGAGGGAACTATTATATTTTCCGGGATAAAAGTATTCTATATCCGTCTCCAGAATGCAAGCTATCTGTACATAACTTTGCCAAGATAGGAGTAGGTTCAGCGGTTGAACCTTGAAAACAAGCAGACAGAGTTACTTTCGCATTTGTAATATAAGTATCAACAAGGCAGAATTTAAATTGCTTTAAGTAAGTCATATATGTACGTTATTGTCATTTATTGAAAGGCTGCTGGAGCCAGAGACAGTGCGCCGCACTCTATTTTTGGAAATGAGCGCTAATGCAGAGCTATCAAACTTTTTTATTCATCCAGATGTGCACGTTCCATAGTATTTAATTTCATCAGTATTTTAAGAATTTTCTTAATTAGTATTAAAAATTGCAATTAATTATTTTAGCAGTTGGTATCGCGTGCTGAACTCGGGTTGTTTACGTACTTTGAAAGTATCCGCGGTTGCATGGCCACTAAGTTAAACGTGAATCTACTATAACATTTTTGGCAGTTTTATCGTTTGTACTACCTATTAGGTAGGTTAAGTACCTGACTACGTCGCATAAGAATAGACAAGAAAAAATCTTATAAATTATGTAGACGAATTCATCGAAAATATTTTGAAAATCAATGTAAAAATATGATTTTTTTTCTTAAAAAAACGAAGCCTTACAGTAGGATTTTCTCCTGTATCATGGGTGCGTTTGACAAACATACATTTCACATGCACAGCACAACCAGACCCGAAACGCAACAATTTGTGTTTTTGCACAAATGTTACCTCCGGCTGGGAATCGAACCGTGGACCGGTGGCGCAGAAGTCAGGTACGCTAACCACTGCGTCACGCGGTCGTCAAATTATTACTCAATTACTAACGTTAATTTTGTTAAAACAGAATTGAAAACAACGACGACAACGACAACGACGACGTCGACTACGACAACGTCTACAACAGAAGCGACTTCGACAACAGTAATGTTTCCATCATCGACTACGGAAGTCACTTCGTTACCATGTAATGTGTTATTCTCATGTAGTTTCGTAATATTAATGAGGAAAAAATTTTCGTTCTTTTATAATTACTGACCATATTCATTCTATTAGTTGATGTTTCATGTAGACGGTGGATTGTCGACGTGTCGCATGTTCAGCTAAGTGATGTCCCAAAGCATAAAAATATATTTGTTTTGTAGAAAACACATCGAAAAAACTGACATTCAGAGTTTAATTGTTTGAAGTTAACTCGTGGTGGGATAACAATGCCAGAATCCGACTAGGTGCAAAATGGTGCGCAAAAATTACTTTGTTTCGGTCTGAAGGGCACTGCCTGCTGGTGTAATCACTTAGCATATGAGACTTAAGAACTGATATTTCAAGGTGACGGGCGCAGTGTGGTGGCACACACAAATGTTCTGTATGACACAGCATTTGTTATGGGCAGGCGTGCACTCAAGTGAATGTTTTGCTCGTCTCGTCACTTTATACATTAAAAAATGAATTGAGCAATAATTTTTAATGCGTATTTTAGTCACGATACAAACTTTTTTTAGGGGCATTATTTGGTAGATTTTTTGTAAGCGTTGAGTTTATTGTCAGATTATTTTGTGGTTCGAAAATAGTGAATACATATTATTTAAATATTAATCGTCTGTAATTGCTTCAATTTATAATCATACTTGTTTTTAGATTTTATGAGGCCAATGCAACCAGCAGAACATAAGTACTACACTTCAGAAGTTACTTATGGTAAGTCATATAAATAAATTGATTTAATTCTGTAGGATTCGTAGACTCGTCCCTTATAAAAAATATTTTATATAAACTGCAGGCAATAGTTAGTTTATTAGTGTGGTAGCGGCTTAAGAGAACCTACCACCCCATCTCATCCCGTGGGTGTCGTAAAAGCCGACAGAGGGAAAATTAGAACCAGAAGATGGGCAGCAGCATCTTCCTGGAACATCAGAATAAATAAACTGCGGTTGCCAACTCGTCTGCCAAGCGAGGCATCTATGGCAAAATTCCCCTCAAAATGAGAGCTACAAACTTTTGTAGTAATCTATGGGGGAGGCCTATGTTCAGCAGTGGACTATTGATAGGCTGACATGATGATGATGATGATGATGATAGTACACAGACAATCAGCTGCACACGTATAGTGTGTATGTATGATTCAAAACAATTAGTATTCCATAATATTCTTTATCAACTTTAAAGAATTCAATGGTTTAAGTAGTTTTTCACTGGTGGTAGGTTTCCTATGCAGGATACCGTGTAAGTAGTTAACAGCGCAGAGCCCGTTATTCTGCTGCGAAGTAGTATCGTGTTTCGGTCTGTAGGGCACTGAGAGCTAGTGTAATCACTAGGCATATGAGACTTAAGAATTGACGTCTCAGGAGGACAGGCGTAGTGTGGTGCCAAACAGAAATATTGTGGGTGACACAGCATTTGCTGTGGGCGGTCGTAGTACTTACCATCAGGTCAACGTTTCAGGTCAATGAAAAACATGATTTAAATAAAATATTATTCACTGTAAAATAGCTGCTCTGAATATGTATAAATATAATGATAGCTAGGTTCAGCGAAATGCGCGCATAACGCAAAAACTACTAAAAAGATTTTCATATTTTTTTTAGTTTTATACTCCTTTTATTCATCTCATAATCATCATCATTTCAGCCTATCACTAGTCCACTGCTGAACAAAGGCCTCCCCCAAGGAACTGACACAAAAGTTTGTAGCTCTCATTTTGAGGGGATTTTCCCATAGTTGCCAAGGTCAGCAGGCGGCTTGGCAACCGCAGTTTTTTATTCAGAGGTTCCAATAAGATGCTGCTGCCCATTTTCTGGTTTTCATTTTCCCTCTGACGACTTTTACGACACCGACGGGTTGAGATGGGTGGTAGATTCTCTTAAGCCGCCTCCATATATATAAATTTAGAATAGCAGAAACGTTGTAAAAACACGTTACATTCAAATTTGTCCTCCAAATTTTACACTCATCGCGCCCAACTACGAGTAAGCTTCACTTGAAAAAATATTTTAAGTAATATATCATTTTTAGCTAAATATTGAAAAATAAAATCCTTCAATTTTCATTACACATTTTAAAAAGCTTAGACGATGTTTCGTTTAATATTAATTTTTGAAATAAATAAATTTTAAGCCCAAAAACTTAGCACAAGTTGAATTGTGAGATTCCAATGCTTTAAATTTGTTTTGCTTTGATTATAGGTACAATGCAGAATGTTATCGACCAGTCGGTTCTAGACGATAAATGGTTGCCGACTGCTGAATCAACCAATTCAAAAGGTCATCGCATCCAACCTTTTCCTATACTACTTTTTATTAATCATCTAGTGCAGACACTTTACAAAAAGAATTACATTATATTAGTTTTTGTTTTCATTGTCTCAAAACAACGAGTTTTTGAAATAAGACACAGTGAAACCAGGTGACTACTAATAGAAAGCTTCGCAAGATTTGTGTCAATTTCATATGTAATATTGGGAGCTAAAGTCGAAGTTCTTCGTGACATAGTTAAAAACTGAGTAATTGAAATAGTGACGTGAATTTAATATTTTCCACGCCAATTATGTCTCAATGTTATGTTTTTTAATAATACTCACGCTGTCAGTTTAAACTGGACGCTGCGATAATTGTGAAATCAATAATGAACTGAATACATCAACATTATATTAAGCGTTTTCATAAAATAATACGTAAGTTGAAAATTGTATGTGATAGAAAAACGTATAATTATAAAATAACATCTTCCGAAAAATATCAGTATAAATAAATCATTAAGTGTATTTTCCTTGAACAGACTGATTATAGGAAACTGGATTTTTCAGTTGGTAAGAAGTTTAAAACGGTTAGTTGATAATGTTATTAGGTATACACTAAGGGCATTAAATAATACTTATAAGAACAAAAGTTAAATAATTAACCATAAGTATAACATTATCGTAACATTTTAGGTATTGCAAATTACCAAGCCCGCAAAACTGTAAGTGTACAAATTAATAATGTTACCAAAGCATATCAATAGCATTCCAATTGGAACAGGTACTAGTCTATCATATTGCAGACATTTTTAGAGGATTATATAAAACCTTGATGCTCCCAATTTCTTTGCACGATTTAAATTAATTTTTTTTGCTGGTGGTAGGATTCCTATGCAGGAATCCGTCTAGGTAAGTACCCCAGGGCCAGTTATTCTGCCGCGAAGCAGTAGTGTGCAAGCATTACTGTGTTTCGGTTTGAAGGGCACTGTGAGCTAGCGTAATTAATGGGCATTTGAGACTTAAGAACTGATGTCTCAGGGTGACGGGCGCAGTGTGGTGTCACACAGAAATATTATGGGTGACACAGCATTTGTTGTGGACGGACGGGCGACGCACTTACCATCAGGTGAACGTTTTGCTCGTTTCGTCACATTATACAATAAAAAGAAATCAGAGTACGGTGACGTTATTATACTTTTAGCTGTCTAAATTCAATTAGAACATCACTTGAATAGCTTTAAATAATTTTTCGTCTATGTTTATTTGGGCAACAAACATATGGTTCATGTGCATATTACTCGGATTGGTAATTATGTGTTCAAATAATACGTATTGTCACTTCGTCGTATATTACGGAGTGAGTTAATTGTGTGGTTCTGTGCACTGTTATTTAGTTGTTATTGACAATTGTTTGCTTTAAACGTATCTGTACGTTTCATATATAATTCAATTAACTTTATGTCAAAAACTAATAAAGCTTGTGTTGAGAGACTTTTATTAAAAGTGCATCGAATCCGTCCAAAAGTCGAAATCGAATGATAAAAATTTTTGGAATTTGGTTTATTTTGTTAACCAGTTACAGTAAAACAGTATTTTTTTATGTCAAGATAGACCCATTAATTATTTATCACCGAAAAAATTGTGTTAGTTGCCCACACGTAAGCAATATGGAACTAAATACATTTTAGTCATATGTACAACTTCAATATAAAATCTTGTTATATATTTTTTAAATAAATCCGATACTCGAATCAAACGTACTCACAAGAGTGCGGTCTTCTTACCAAAGGTTTACTGTTATAATTGTACTTAATAAAACTTATCAAGCCATAACCAAGCTGTGCAGCTACACTAGCTAAAATAGTTATCAAAGCTTACCTCATTTTTGTCCAATTATTCACACAACAAAACATGTTTACTATCGGCACATGAAACAGTTTATGTACAGAGGGCACAATAGTTTTACGAGTTGTTGTAGTCGAATTTAAATAATTTTAGCCGTTATTATGTTTCTATGTTTATTAAATATTGTAAATTAGTCTGTGTTTCGTTATTATAGGTGTTATTTAATTCTAAGGCAAATGTTACGTCTTTTCTTATAAGTATTTGATATTGAGTAGGAAATAAATGGTTAATGTAACTGAATGTGTTAAACAATAAATGTAACTGTAAATAAAAAAGAGTTTATTAACTTTTATTACGCTTATTTTCGTTATTTGTCTTTATATAATTTCTAAAAGTTTATTGCGTATATTGTAGGCGTCCATTTAAAATATTGCGACGGCAAAGCAAACCTTGTAAATGTTCCTCTGCTGGACACAACAACATTTCGTTGGATTTTAGTACCGAGAAGAGTTCGCCACACAATGCTAGTCTGAACTAAGACATGCACTTTTCCTTATAATGCCGACGACTTCTTCACTGTTGAGTACTTAAAGTTTCAAATGTAGTGATTTCGGCATCTGGGTCTGATTTCAAGATACTGACGTACATGTAATTTCAGGCATGATCTTGAGCTCCACGCACCGTTTCTGATTGACTATGATGATTATTACTATGAGATAAGGCAACAACAGAGTATAAGGAAATGGCTATGGCTATACATAAACCTTTTTTGCAGTTCCTTTAAAATTCCAGAACCATAGAACACTTAGACAATTAGTTTACAACCGAACCCTAAAATCAATAATTTGTTTCACAAACATTGGTTTCTGCTGTGATTCTAACTCAGGATGCCTATTTTAGCAGTCATATAAGCTGACTTAAGCCACGTGGTTGTTAAAAAATACGCTGGAAGCAACATAATTTTTTAAATACAAAAGATGGGTGTTACAAAATTATAGTATTTTTAGTATCTCAGCAGTGATAGCTAGCAGGAGCTAGGCGCTCGCTTAAAATGTCATAGTACGCGAGTGACCTGGTTTCGAGTCCCGGTGCCGGCACCACTAAAATTGTTAATTGCAATTTTAAGTGCTGATTTACCACGTGCTCGGCGGTGAAGGAAAACATCGTGAGGAAACCTGCATGTCTGAGAAATAATAGAATATTTCGAAGACATGTGCAGTCCGCCAACCCGCATGGAGCAGCGTGGCGGATTCTTCCTAGCTCCAAAACCCTCTCAGAAATGAGAGGAGGCCTGTGCCTGCAGTGGGACATTTATAGGCTGAAACTTTACTTTTTTTACAGCAGTGAATCATCAGATTATACAAAAAAGTAATGTGTTGGCAATACCCTTCTTGAATAAGAACCCCAACAAATGCCATAAAAGCATTTAAGGGGCCCCAATGTTGTAGAAAATAACGGAGTAAATCTTTGGGAAAGATAAAGGAGATGAAGAAAGCTAGATTAGGGCTGCATCTCAAATGACTTAATGCAAGGCGGGCAAATCCTTCACTAAGTGAAAGAAAAAGAAAGGAAATACTTATAACAAATCATATATCAATAATATGTATAAAATTATAAATCAATGTAATCACTACACTACGCAAGAAGAGACATTAATATTGTTTATCAGTGCAACGTCAAAGGGTGCAATGCGTAGTTTTTAATGCTACAACGTAGCGTCAACGTCGTAAAAGTCGACAGAGGGAAAATGAAAACCAGGAGATGGGCAGCAGCATCTTGCTGGAACATCTGAATAAATAAACTGCGGTTTCCAACCCGTCTGCCAAGCGTGGCAACTATGGCACCATCCCCCCAAAACGAGAGCTAAAAACTTTTGTGGCAATCTATGGGGGAGGCCTATGTTCAGCAGTGCTATTGATAGGCTGAAACGACGAAGTAGCCTGACCAATATATACGAGTATGAAGCTAGTGCAAAAGATGTTTGAGATACAAAAGAAAGATAATATAATATTTGAAAAACATAAGAATAAAACAAATGCATAAAATTAATAAGTATACGATTTATGAAAAACGGCCAGGGATAATTGACCTCGTAGCCTTGTCCGGCAAATACGGTAGAGTACCGAGTCAGCGTCCCGGCCGCGGCCTTCCGACCTACTGCTGCCTCCTGCGTATGCTGTGAGAAAGATCATATTACAGATATAGCCACTGCAAGATTAGTTTGCATTAGTCATTTTCACAGCTTGATGTCCTTTTTATAGGGACATGCGGCTGATGTGTATACAAGCTTTACTTTGCAGAAAAGAGTTCTCGCAATTTATAATAATTGGTTTAGAAAAAGGTTAAAAAAAAATAACTTTTACATGCCACTATATTTATAAAAGCGTTATGAGTACGTACATTTAAAATACTATTTCCGAAGAATAGAACAAACATATTCTAAAATTAACACGGAATAATGTAAAAAAAAATTATGGGTCGATGTCCGTGTATTTATAACAACATTCCGGAAGATATTGCGAATGTTACAGAGACTAAACTTACATTTTAAAAAAGAATATACAAAAAAGTAGGTATCCTACCTACGGAGTTTGTTTGAAATTACCCAAATTTTGATTGCAACTTCCTCAAATTCAAATTGATAGGATCTAAATACTTTGATATTTATTAAAACTATTACGAAAATCGTCTCTCCAAAAAATACCGATACCACACAACCCGATGTGGGCAAAGGTTCTCGATTTGAACGTGACGATGTGAATATTATAAATAACTGATGACAAAATCTTGTTTCTCTTCTATCTGGTTCTAGGTAGTATTTTGCTTTTAGCTTACGATATTTTTTAAAGGCCTTGATGTTTTTGTTAGTTATAGTACTTGTACTATAACTAACAATCATTTTTAAAGAAAACATTTTTTTGTTTGTTTAAAAATATTTACACGAAACGATGCTTTTTAATTGCTAATACTCAGATGTCTTTCCACTCACTTTCATTTAAACCTACTTTAGAATCGTATAACATCATTGCTTGAAAATGGTCTTGTTTTAATTCCATTGTTGCGAAGAAAAGCGCGATGTGCCAAAATAATGAATTTAAACAATTTTATTTTCGTTTTCATTTAATGGCATTCCGAAATTTGAATTATTGTTATTTTTTTTTAATAAATCTGGAACGAGTTCTATTTCTGAAATAAACACATTTTTTTTCAGCTGTATAGTGAATAACTAAAATTAATTTATTTTCGAAGCTATTATCATGATTATTTTCCGATTTACTTTAGTAACAGCGTTTTAAGTCTCTTTAGCAACATATAAATTACTAATAATATACTTTACTAATAATAAAACCCAGGATTTGATAATTTCAGATTTAAATAAATGTTAACGGAGATCCAAGTTAGAGGCCGCTTCGCAAGATTTTTTTTATTTATTGTTCGTTGTCATAGCATTTCATTCCTTAGTTCTTTGTTATGTAAATATATGGACGAAAACAATTTATATGTTAATTTATTTATCGCGGCATAAAATTTCGTTTTATGCTATTTATCTGATCACTTTTATTACGGTCTTGGTAACCATAAATTGTTTTGTCAAAATTAATAAAACGTTTACGATTATCTTTATTTTAATATTTAGTTAAATTATTATGGACAATGCGAATCATTTTAAGTGCAATAAAATTTGGATGCCATAACAAGTAATGGCTCCCAATCCAGTAGCAATTTAATAATAACTCTATAAAGTCGCGCTCGTCTAATCTCATGAACGTCTTAAATCCTACAAATCTCGTGGTATTCGAACGTTACACACCTCTTAAGACAGCCTTCAGAAGGTATCGTATCTTTTTTTATTGGAGAAAGTAAGACGAGCAAAAAGTTCACATGATGGTAAATGCAACGCCAGTCCCTAACAAATGCTCTCCCACCCAGAATATTTTTGTGTGGCACCACACTGCGCCCGTCTCCCTGAGACGTCAGTTATTAAATCTCATATGCCCAGTAATTACACTAGCTCTCAGTGCCCTTCAGACCGAAACATAGTAAGGTTTGCACTGGGAGAGCCAGCGGCGCTACTTATAACGGCTACATGCAGACATGGAAAGCGGCACAGGATCTATCAGCTAATACCGGACGAGATGGGTCCGCGACTAGACCAACCCTAGTGACGGGAGGCGAAACACGCAGAGTACCATATCGATGCATCCGCGAAGGCGACCTGGTAGCGATCGTCTATGCAATATCTGGGAAATACTATTTACACATTAACAATTTTGCACATTAACAATTTGAGTGGTGTGGCGACTAATGTTGCTCACGAACAGCCAACTTAAAAACTCATGTATTCACTTTTTGTACAAATATCAGTTCATATTTTAAATTATTTATACTAAAGTTTTTTTTAAGGTGGCACCCATATTAAATAATTACTTTTAATTTATGAATAGTGTGAGAATAAAAATATTTGAAGTATTAAATAGAATAACTACCACTATTTTTGAATTTATGGTTGCTATCAAAAAGAATATCGGCAATGTATTCATCAAAAAAACCTTATTTATCTATGCCTCTGCTGACGTTGTTAGATGGACAATGCAACGGTTTGTGTGTGAGTCTTTGCATCGAAACCGAGTAAGGGTCTAAATTTTTTTTTAAAACACAAATTGTTGGTTCCGGGTCTGAATTCATTATCGCTGTCTACGAGTTGATATTGTTGATAGCTTACATGGAATATGAAAAGCGACAATGAGTGCCTTTATGTTTGCGTGAAAATACATGTACAAATGAAAATTTTCCGTCGCCGTGGTCGAATTTCGGTAAGGAGCTCTAAATAAGTGGTTTACTGGTATATTAAACGCTGGCATGACGTTACATTACTAAATAAAAAGTTAACTCCAATAACAAACAAAAGGTTCACATAATGATTTCTTATATTTTCGCGATAAAACTAATTTTACGGATTCAAATTAAATGCGATAAAATCCGTAAAATTTGAATTTGAATTAGTATGTCACATTCTCACATTTTTCCACGTTGAAAATGTGACAATATATATAAGGTCTTATCATCATTGGAGACAACTGTCTCCTGGTAAGAAACAGTTGTTTCCACAGCCACGTTGTGGTGCGGGTTGCGAGGTGTGTATAGTAACAAAATAATACTGAAAACCTGTGCATACGGAAGAGGTAGGCGAATACAGACAGTGCGGACGATAAAAAAAGTGTAAGCTGGAAAAAATAGCTGCGGGTTAGCAACGGACGGTTGTTAGTGAGCGATTGATTCATTGTTTCTAGGTCAGTGCACAAGACGCCACATACGTAGCGTGCGTTCGGAAATTGGAACTGTAGGATGTGACGGTGTCCACAAGTTTTTAGGTAGAAAATAAATATTATAAAATACTCGTATTATAAAGGCGAAAGTAATTCTCTCTGTCTGTTTGTTACCTTTTCACGGTTCAACCGCTGAACCGATTTTTGTGTGTGTCTCATATGCCCAAAAGTCTAGACCGATTTCTACGAGACTTTCATTGGCAGATATCTGGTGTTCTAATGAATATTGTTATTGTTTTATTTTACAAAAATAATTAGGGTTCTGCGCAAAAAAATAAACCGCACGCTACGAATCGAACATTACCGAGAAGGACCGAACTGTTAATGTTCAGGTCAACGAGGTTCCATGCCGTACAGCACAATCATGTGGTGGTTTAAGCGCGTGAAACCGCGGGGCACAGCTAGTTAATAATGTGTAAACATTACAATATTTAGTTAAGGAAACAATCACATCAAACCCTTTAATTCAATATTACTGGAATATTTTTATAGGACACGTCTAAATATAATACTCTCTAAAATTGTATTTATAATAGCGCTAACTTAGTATTTACAATGGCAGTATTAATGTTGAAAAGGGTATGTATTTAAAAATGGTGATTCATAGGATGATTTATTTAAACAACGAGTCATAATCATCATTCAAAAATATTTTCAAAATGTTGGGGTCTGTAGAAATAAAGAAAATTAGATAAAAAACCTTTGCATATCACCATAATATTAAAATCAGTAATAATAATGAGCATGTGAACATGTATTTCAACAGTTTTTACCCGACTTTATAAAAGGAGGATGTTCTCAATTCGCCCGTATATTTTTATTTGGTATGAATATAATATTGATTATAGTTTCTTTGTTTATGAACCGATTTATATAATTGTGGAATCAAATAATTTTGGCCAAGTTCTGATGATGGGACCCATGCGAAAATCATGAAACACTGTTTGGCGCAGCTGCGTTGAAGTTGGCTTTTTGATTAAATAATTATGTTACCACATATTGTGATGAATAGTTTCCCTTAATAAGGGTCTTCTTGAAGCCATTCTGGTTATGCTATGCTGGAATTCATTCTGTACTACTGTAATCAGTCATACTTTTACATACATAACATCACGACTGTATCCCATAAGGGGTAGTCAGAGACTAGGCACTCACTGCAAAAACAGATGACTGCCACAATCCACGATTCACCAAAACAATATAATGCACTTGGTGTGTTAGGTGGTGAGCCCATCGCCACCATGCGCTGTTGGGTGCACAGTGCAGTTTAATCCCTTACTCGTCTTTTAGGAGATCCATTGGATGAGATGGAGTGGTAGTATTCTTTTACCGAGCCGCCACCACACGGCCTTCAGTCATACTTAAATGTTGTAATTACTGATTTAGTATTTTAACACTAGAAACAGTAGACGTTTACTTTTGTATTTGGCCATGTTTGTCTTATTAACAGATTGCGTGCGATTTTGAGTACGGTCGAGGGTAATTTCATTTAAAATCACTCGCTCGAAGGTTTAATCAAAAACTAAAGTTAGTGTCAGCTATTCTAAAGGTGTTTTGAGCTTCAGTCAAAGCGATGTAAGTCTGGCTCTCTGGCATCTTAAAAAAGAGAAGGCGCCGGATGTGAGCGGATTTTTTTATTTATAAATCTTTTTTGTTGTCATGTTAGAGGAAGAGCGTACTCAATGTTTTGTGGCAGTTTCAGACAGATGATCTTACTAATGGATGGAAAATATATTTATGCCAAGTACTAAACTGAAAAATGCAACGTAAAATATAAATTTTTATATATTTAATATTAATAACGCTAAATATTTTATGTGCAAACAAATAATGAATAATCATAAAAATAAATATTAATTATATTATCTTATAAATACTGTCTATACTACATGTAATAATCTATATACCTGAATGTTTGAAAACTAAACTTTGTAATCAGTATGAGTTGCTAGCGCATCACAAGCCGTTCAAAGTCACTCACCAGTCCTCAGGAGTAATACTGAAGTAGCAATGGGGTAGCCATGTATCTCGTAGAAATGATAAATGTTATCGTTGTGAAATAAAGATCCTTGAGTAAAAGCTGCCACGAACCGGTAAACGATGTTCACTCTCTTCTAGATTTGGCATCACCCAACTGCACGGCTAAATAGACTGCACGGTTTTAGGATAAGTCTTACTAGCATCCGCAAGTGGTTCAAGAACGTGCTTTTTGGCAAATTCGACAACGATTTGACTTGAATTCCAGGCGGTTATAGCCAGAAGTGTAAAAGAGAAATATAAAAAATGTAGCACTGTCCTAGGTAATACGAAAGTTTACATTATTAAGAAAACGAAGTATCCGATATAGTATAAAGATACTGAAACTTGTTTTTTGTAGAATTAAAGAAAACGTTACGATATGCCCTACTGGGAGATTTATTCAGAAGTGGACTTGTGATGGGCTGAAATAAAGATGAAGAAGATAACCGATTTATATTGATATAAGAGATATATATTCGTATTCCATTCACACCTGCACATGTATATATATATAAAGTAATTTGGGCCAAGATTTAGAAATAGAATTATTTCTTTATACGACCGGCATTGTGAATTTTGTATATAAATGAACCTTTTTTATCGTCAGTAGGATTTCTTCTGTATCGTGGACGCGTTTTACAGACACAAATTTCACATGAACAACACAACCAGATCCGAAAACTAACAATTTGTGTGGTGCTGGTGCTGCTAATGTTGGCTTCAGCTTAATTCGAATCAAGGACCCGCGGTGTAGCAGTCAGGTACTCTTACCAATATGCCAACAACCAACTGTTGTGATTTTTATTTCGTAAATACATACATTTAAAATGCTCTAGGCAGACAAGTTCGTGCGCGACCGTCCATAAATTTCACATGACCAACACAACCGGACGTCACTTTGCATTTTCTACCGTATTTACCATGGTGAGTGTTCCGAGGAGTTGTTCGGATTAATTTCTGCTGCTAAATTCCATCATCGCACTTTGCAGAACAGAACAAAATTTCATCAGCACCACCTGGATGACTGGCATTCCACCACTGTGCGCTTTGCCAGAAATTTTCTGCCACGCACAACCACTTTGTGGAATCTGATTTTTTCGGACCGATGCGACTTAGGTAAGTTCAAGAAAAGAGCTTTCTAAAAGGCCGGCAACGCACCCGGTATTCCTCTAGCATTGCGGATGTTCATGGGCGGCGGTGATCACTTACTACAAAGTGAGCCGCTTGCTGGTTTGCCACCTCTCCTATCAATTTAAAAAACAATTGATCAAAAATTGGTGAATCCAAGGCGTCTCATTATTAAGCATATTAACAAATAAATCATTACTATTTTATGAAAGGGTACATAATGTTAGTCTTTCTAATGAGCAAATTGTAGATAGCAAGCTTGAGTTTAAGCACTACATTGTTGTTTGCGTTTGCAGATCCAGGGTCAGGCGCTTGGTAGAATTATTTTTTTGTCAAATTGAGGAAGCCTCACGTGAATTTGGTGAACAGATTTTTTTTTCTGTTATATTAAATGAAATTTACTTTGTTCCGAATTCGAGCGGACCTTTATGTTACATATTTTACGCCGTTGGACCAATAATGTCTGTAAGATGTCGTCATGGTCAAATTAGGCAATACTTTAATAAACAACGATTACGTAACATATAAAGTACATAAAAGAACAAAATAATTCAACTTAAATTAAATGTGAGTATAGGTTTTTATGAGACTGATCATACAGCATTCATTCAGGATCAACCACAAAAACAACATTCGGACACTAACAGTTTTATTCTTATACGTTAATAGTTCGTCACTGGGAGGTCCTTTGAAATAAAACAAGGTCGTTTTTGTTAAAAGAATTTAAGAAAATTTTGATTTTAAGTACCTACTACAATGTTATAATTTTAGGATTTTGGACTAAACAGTAACACTTTGAATTTAAGTAAATTTTGATGTTTAATTAGACCTTTATTATACTCGTAATAGGTTAACACCGTTATTAGAATAACAAAGACCTGGGAGAAAAGTGTCCTTGAAGTGAAGTTGTAAAAGTCTGTGTCGGAAAACACAATAGCGATGTATTAAAATTGATGTCTTTATGCAAATTGTTTGAATTAACAGACACAAAAACATTTCTAATGCATAATCATAACGTTAAAATCTTAACATAAAAGCTCATTAAGCCTATCACTACTCCACTGCTGAACATAGAATTATTAGAGTAAGGGGATTCAGCATCTTACCTGTGGTAAGATTCCTATGCAGGAATCCGTCTAGGTAGGTACCAACCCAGGGCCAGTTATTCTGCCGTAAAGCAGTAGTGTGCAAGCATTACTGTGTTTCGGTTTGAAGGGCACTGTGAGCTAGCCTAATCACAGGGCATATGAGACTTAAGAACCGATGTCTCAGGGTGATGGGCACAGTGAGGTGTCACACAGAAATGTTCTGGGTGACACTGCATTTGTTATGGGAGACGTTGCACTTACCATCAGGCGCACGTTTTGCTCGTTTCATCACTTTATACAATAAAAAAAAAACCTTCGCAGTTATGTCATTAAGCCCAGGGATATTTCAGACAATCTGCTTTTGTGTGTAAAATAAAGTAAGTTACAAAGCCAATCACAAATCAATTTTACGATTTTTCCATTAAACTGACGTTATATAAATTGCTTATAAATAAAATAATTAAATGTTTAATTAATAGCCGCCTGTTCGACGGCGTTTTTTATCATGAAGATCTCTGAAACCATCTGACTTTCTCTGACTTCCGAAAAAATCTTATTCTCGTATTTAAAAAACTTTCAAATATGAGAAGAATATTTTTTAAATATAATATAAGATTACCACTTCTTTTTTACTCGAGAACCTTTATACGGCGAGGAATTAGTTCCGCGTAAACAAATAAATACTAAAGATACTTTAACAAACTATCCATGTAACGTTAGAGAGAAAAAGTAGACTGCACACATCAAATCACCTAAGTCGAGAAAATGCCACATAAATTTGACTATGTTCAAAAGCTGGCGCTGGGTGAACTCTAATTCCATCAAATATCCTCGGAACTTGTTACAGCCTAATAGGAAATTATAGCCGTCTCAGCCGGAATGCAAGCTCCGTTTGGCTTTGAGATCGATTAATACAAGCAACGAACGAACCTAACGGTCAGTCCACGCACATCATTATGTATTTCCTTTGATCCACAAATAAACAAACATAATTCCCGAAATAAGCAGACTCCATCTCCACCAAAAATAAAAACAGTCTATGAGACATTCGGCATCTAAATCATAAAAAAATCCACAAACATTTTAAATATGATGAAAGGAAAAAAATCCTGTTGTCAAAACAAAACCTCAATTTACTTAAATGTTAAACCAAAACAAATTAATAAATATTAAAACTATTTTCAGTTTTGTTCCTTTGAGCGTTAACGACTTTCTGACGTGGCTTCGGAGCCACGTCGGTAGGTAGTCTACTACACACTACTACTACAAACAAACATTGAATCTCGATTGGAATTCAGGGAACTGTATTATAAGATTTTAAATACTTTTCTAAATATAATTATTTAATAGTATTAATACAAAATTGTGATTAAAAAATATTTTTGAAAAGCCGCTTGACTGCCAGGGTAAAATCTATATCCACGCGGACGACGTCGCGGCCATAAGCTAGCTACTAATATTCCTGTTAACCACTCCAACTAAGCTTAAAGGCTTGTGCTAGGAGATAGTTGACGACAATAATCGAATGTAAGGCTCGATCCTGCTACGTCATGTTTCGCAGTCCGTACCCTTAACCATTATGGTATTGCCGCTATCCAAGTAAACACTGAAAGTTAATATTGAATTTTATGTTTCAGACCGAAACATAGTATAAACATATTACTGTGTTTCGGTTAGAACGGCACTGAGAGCTAGCGTAATCACTGGACATTTGGGATTTAAGAAGTCATGTCTCAGGGTGATGGGCACAGTGTAGTGTCTTGATAGTAAGTGTGATGATAAGCGCAACGTCTGCCCATAACAAATGCTGTGTCAGCCAGAACATTTCTGTGTAACACCACACTGCGCCCGTCACCCTGAGACATGACATGACGCTAGCTCACAGTGCCCTTCAAACCGAAACACAGTAATGTTTGCACACTACTGCTTCACGGTAGAATAACGGGCCCTGGGGTGGTACCTACCTAGAGGGACTCCTGCATAGGAATCCTACCACCAGCAAAACGAACTTTTTTCTCGTTTCGTCACTTTATCCAATAAAAAAATGTTTGCACTCCTGCTTTACGGCAGAATAAGTGGCCCTGGGGCTGACCTAAACAGATTCCAGCATAGGAATAATCCTTTAATCAGTATAAGATACGAGTACAATATTTCGTGCTTCTTAACAAACCGGTGTCGTCTGTTCGTTGTCTGTTAGTTATTAACTTGATGATTCCAATTATTTTGACCGTACCGAGTATTTTACCCTGTGGTGGCGGCGTAAGAGAATCTACTACCCCATCTCATCCTGTGGGTGTCGCAAAGGCGACAGTGGAAAAATTAAAACCAGAAGATGGGCAGCAGCACCTTCTTGGAAGATCTGAATAAATAAACTGCGGTTGCCAATCCGCCGGCCAAGCGTGGCAACTATGGCAAATCCCCCCGAAATGAGAACTACAAACTTTTGTGGCAATTTATGAAAGAGGCCTATGTTCAGCAGTGAATTGGTAATGGGCTGGAATGATGATGATGATGATGATGAATGATCTATGGAAAGGTCTAAGTTGCAAAGAGGCTGAAATCCGTCCGCCATGCGTGGAGACTAAATCAGTGATTCAGAGGGTAAATAATTCTCCATGGAAGAAGAATGTGCTCCAAGCCTATAAGCCACTCTGTATGTAACGCTTATATGGATAATACTGGTATATAAATATATTGTTATACCTATTTATATATAACAATATAAAATATATATCCCTGTTTAGGGACATATTGTTATCCCTTTTTCATATTCCTCCCGAATCCACGTAACACGTTTGTATAAAATCACTGAAGATATCTTAGATGAGGACGTTTCATCTGGTAAAATGTTCGTAACCATTAAAAACGAAATCCCTCCCTAATAAAAAAACCTGAAGTGGCGTCAGTACGCTAGCACTAAGAGCTCTAGTGAATGCTCTTTTAATACCGCAATACACAACAGTCGCGTTCCACGAAAGTTACCGTTATGCACCTACTGAATACTATAATCGCTTGCCTATACGTCTCTTGTCTTTACATGAATACGAAAGAAAACTTATTTATTAATATTTTTCATTGCCATATAATATAAAGATGCACAATGTTGTTTGTAGTTTTTATTGTATTAATACCGTGAGCGTGTGTGAGTGCCTGTGAACCTGATATACTTAGTCAATATTTGTGCAACATACACTTTGGTTTCCCAGTATTGATGTATTCTAAAACCGCGTATTTCTTAATTTTTTTACACATATTACTATACGAATATATAATTATAAATACTATATAAATGCATAACATATCAAATTATTGCCCTAATAAAAAAATAAATTGCTGTAACAATTATATGGAACTAGCACTGGCTTATTTCAAATTGTGATATACGTGACATAAAATGCGACATAAATGCTAGTCCCTTAAAGTGCAACGAAGGGACTTATGTGTCTCTCTTGTTCCGGTTTTTAGTTTCAGTAACGAGCGTAATATACTCGTAAGCGCTTTGCTTTAAGTTCGTGGCGAAGATAAAACAATGCAAGTTGAAAAATGTATGTTTATAGTTGTTTTCTATATATATTTTATCCTAAGCGATTTAACTATAATTGGACTTTAACTTTTTTATTATTGGAATCATAATTTACTGATGCTTTTTTTATTGTATAAAGTGATGAAACGAGCAAAACGTTCACCTGATGGTAAGTGCAACGTCTGCCCATAACAAATGCTGTTTTACCCAGAACATTTCTGTATGACACCTCACTGTGCCCAGCACCCTGAAACATCACTTCTTAAGTCTCATATGCCCAGTGATTACGCTAGCTCTCAGTGCCCACCAAACCGAAACACATTAATGTTTGCACACTACTGCTTCACGTCAGAATAACTGGCCCTGGGGTGGTACCTACCTAGACTACCTACCTACCTACCTAAGTAGGAATCTGTCTAGGTAGTTATCACCGCAGGGCATGTCATTCTGCCGTGAAACAGTAGTGGGCAAACATCGCTGTTTCGGTGTGAAAGGCACTGAAAGCTACTGTAATCACTGGCATTCATTTCATGCTTCTTCTGCCAGACCCATCATTCACTACCGTACATAGGTGTGGGAACCAGTACTCCTCTATGTACAGCTAGTCGTGCCTCTTTAGATACTTTCTGGATACACATAAAGTTATGCAGGGCCCCATATAATTTATTTCCTGCTAACGCTCTTCGTTCAATATCGCAGTCGTGCTTTTTGTCTCTCGAAAATTTTGAACCCAAATATACAAACTCTTTCACTTGTTCCACTCTTTCTCCTTCAATCATAACTCCGCAATCCGACATACTTTCTTCTCTTTCAAAAACCATAGTATGCTGAGCATGACGCTTTTTACTTCTTTGTGTTTTCTGATGTTTCAAGGAACCTGGTTGTACCGACCTTACGCATCGTTTGAGGATGTTCGGAATTTAGGAACCCGAGCCTGGCAAGCACTGCGTATATTGGCAGCGTGAAGTCTTCTTCTGACCGTCCACAGACTAATTGCACACCCCTTCATAACGTTTCGATTTCTTAGTGTTTGACTCACACGGAAGCGGTGGGTTTAAGCATATTTTTATTATAGAATCTGGCTTCCTCGCAAAGGATTTCGTCACCTTGAAGTCGCCAGGTCCTCTAAAAAGTAGAATGACTAAACTAACTACTAAACCCTCGAGACTTATTAAAGTGGCTCAGCTTTCTTCTAACCGCGCTATGTTTTTTGGCAGCTGTAATCATTTTATCGACCATTTTCGACTAAGAGTCCACGTCCAATATTTTTGATTATATGCCAGTAATATTTACTTATGATTACAACCTTTTTAATATTAATCTTTTTCCAGCTATAGAAAAAAATCAAAATGACCTTTTTGCAACAGAGTTTAATTAATCAATTTATTAAACTTACAGTTCCAAAATAGACATGAACAAAAAAAAAGTTATGTTTCTTGAAGCAATTATGTGGAGCTTTTATGGGCCATACATTAAAATATTTGTAGAAGCAGGGAAAGAAGTCATTATTCTCCTGAGCTTGCAATAACCTTAACATAATATATTGCAAGGCCATATACCCTACTCACTTAGACGTCAAAAAGTTTATTTACCAAATTTTTTATTGCTTTTTTCTTTTGAATAATGTTTCGAACACTCATCAATCATTGTTTGGCTTGAATATAAAATAACGTGTGTTTCATATAAGTTGACTTAGGTGATGTAAATTATAAATTTTTGTTGAAATTGATGAAATGTTATTCATTTCATTAGCTGTTATGTTCAAAGTGTAAGTTAATATCATATTCGTGTGAGAATTCAGTAGTTCACTTGACGATGACAAGATTTTCACCTTTGTCGAGTACTGAAGCGGAGTAAGATGCACTCAAAGAACCATCAAACAAATTACATACGGACAATAACACCTTTTTGGACAGAGGCAACACACGTAGCTCACTTTTCGCCTCGGCGTAAAACGAGACGTGACCGCTAGTGACCCACGTCGCCGACATTTTGGTACTAGTAAAAAAAATCTTTCTCTCCATTGCCTTCCCATAAGCAGTACAGTGACAGCACGAATAAATGCTCTCTGTATAATACCTTAGTAGCCTCTTACGACACATCTGTAGGAAAGAGGTAGGTGTTATTATACTCTGTCGGACACCTATCGCCTGTAACAAATTAATATTAATATTAAGACGATTACGCACTGGCTTGTCAGTGAAGTCACTAGGATTGAACCGAAAATCAGCGAAGCAGCGTATGCAGCATAACGTTGCGTTACATCATTTTGGTAGTGATTCTTTTTCTTATTCTTTTTGTGCTTTCAGGTATATGTTGTTCACTATAGTTAGGCAAGTTCGTTTACAACCGTCCTTCGGGAGATAGACGTTGGGGGAGTAAAGGTAACATGTCATACTACTGCTCGGCTGCACATGTAGTGAAGCGTAGTTACATGCTTCTTATTTTCGGTGATGTGATCGCTGTTAGCCTTTTGGCTTTTACAGCTTCATCGGATGCTAAGTTACATGCGCTTCCCTTTCTCGCTATACTACCTACCCCCTCTTACACCAAAAGTACCTTGTCCTCGCCACCGTCTTGTCCCGCGGGGCGGTCGCGCATGCATCTTGTCTGCCTAGAGGATTTTATGTGTTTATTAAATGTATTTATGAAATGAAAAAACACAACAACTGACCACGTGGCCTAGTTGTAAGAATACCTGACCGCTACACCGTTTTTGTGTTAGAACACAAATTTGTTTGTATTTGGGTCTGGTTGTGTCGACACTGCAACGTAGCCTACCTTCGATCCTATCGCATGTGCGCTACATCTGGGGCCGAAAGGTCAAGACGAGTGACTGCCTACGTGTTTTCACTTGTGGCACTTTTATATCTCTTGCGCAGTTGATAGCTTACGACAGTATTCGTAAGTTGTAGCTATAGATAAAAATCGGTCAGGAGGACATTTATTTGTTTATTCTTTATTGTTTCCCCTTAAAGGATACAATGGGCGGACTTAATGCCAGTTGGCATTCTCTGCCAGTCAACCCAAGGCGTAGCGAAACAATGTGGCAGGTGTAAAACTTAAAAAAAAACTAAAAATACATATAAATAAATACATAGCAATATATAATTATGATAAATAAACAATAATAAATAAATATGTACATACATATAAACTAACATACATACACACATACATATACAGAAATATACGTGGTGGTTGGACATAAATTTGAAAAAAAAGAGTCCACAAACAATTTTAAATTAAATATTAAATTATTTTGGGCTTTTTTAATGTCATCGGGCAAGGAGTTCCAGAGCAGTGCAGCCTGAACGATAAATGAGTTACCAACGAATTTGGAGAAGTGTTGAGGAATTGCAATCTTATAATTTGAAGCGGAACGAAGAACTCTTTCATGAGTTAAAGAAACGTATTGAAATTTGTCCTGAAGATAAGTAGGATAAGTGTAATCATTTAAGATGGAGTAGAGAATATAGAGAATTCTAGAGTTGCGCCTCTGTTTGATAGTGAGCCATTTAAGGCGCGACCGATATTCAGAAATATGGTCGTACTTGCGAAGACCGAAGACAAACCGGATACAGTTATTAAGAAGGCGCTCTAGTTTATTAAGCAGCATTTGGTTCAAATCTGGATAACATACATCAGCATAATCAATAATGGGTATAAACAAGTGATTGCACAAGCATAAGGTTGGTCTGAAAATTGAGAAAGTTTCTCAGACGGTAGAGGGATTGTAAGGTGGCAGTGACTCTCCGGCTTATATGGGTGACGTGTGTCCCCCAGGTTAACAAATTGTCCATATACAACCCGAGATTCCGTACCGAGGTTGAGAACGGGATCAATACGCTGTTATAATGTACAGAGGGTAAGCCAGTTATATCAATTTTTCCTAACAATCTCGAGCTACCTACAAGAATTGCTTGGCATTTATTCGCATTAACAGATACTCCAAAACGCGACGACCAGTCAGATACGGATATCAAATAGGTATTTAGTTTGGCAAGAGCGTTATGGAGATCATCAATACTAGAATGCACATACATTTGTAGATCGTCAGCATACAGATGGTACGAACAATCGAAAATCGAGGTGATAGAGTTTATGAAAACAGAAAATAATATTGGAGATAGTATACCGCCTTGTGGGATGCCAGATCTCAGATCAACCCACTGTGAGCAATCATGGCCTACACGCACTGACTGTTGACGCCTGCGAAGATAGGAAGAAAACCATTCCAAGACCGAGGGTGCAAATCTAAGATGGGATAAGATGGAAAGAAGGATATCGTGGTCGACTGTGTTAAAAGCATTAAAAAAGTCTACAAGCACCATCACAGTTACTTTCATATTTTCCATAGCTTGTCTTATATCGTCGGATACTTTTAATAAAGCTGTGAAGGTACTGTGACCAGGGCGAAACCCAGACTGGTAAGTACTCAGTAGGTTATGTTTATATAAGAAAGTGGAGATTTGCTTGTATACACAGGCTTCCAAAACTTTAGACAGAAAAGGTAAAATGGATATAGGCCGATATTGAGACGGAAGTGTAGGGTTGGATACTTTAGGAAGAGGACGTACAAAAGCCTTTTTCCAGACTACTGGAAAATGACCTGAGTCGAGAGAAAAATTTATGACATGAGTGATGGCGGGGAGAATATATTCTAAAATATTGTATATCATAAGTCTACTAATCTCATCGCAACCCACGGCCTTAGATTTAATAGTGAAAATAGTCTTCTTGATCTCATCTTGATCCACTGGTGAGAAGTGAAAGACTGGAATGTGTGGGGATGAAAGGGAAGCTAAATAAGCTATTGTTTGAGAAATAATTTCAGAGTCCATTGCAGTAACAGAAGCAAAGTGGAGATTAATGTCATCACAAGAAATAGAGGGACCGCAATCCATAGTGGATGCTTTACCCACCCCAAGAGATCTAAGAAATTTCCTAACCTCAGCTGTCGAAGAATGGACAATACTGCTATGGATAAATCGGCGTTTAGCATTACGTACCATCTGGTTGCATTTATTTTGAGCCAATTTAAAGGATAACCAATTATCATCAGTACGATCCCTCTTAAAACGTAGGAAAGCCCGATTTCGCCTTCTCATTGCCATCCGTACACCCTCAGTTATCCACGGAGCGGGGGGTCGCTTAAGTTTTACCTTACGGATAGGAGCATGAGCATCATATAGGCTAAGAATTAAATTATTGAGAAAATATACCTTATCATCAACTGTACAGGCCGTCGCTAGAGGACTAAAATTTAAGTTTGAAGCGTCACTCCTAAGCTTATCCATATTAAGTCGGGAGAAGTTGCGTAAATTCAAAGTAGTAGGAGAGTGTTTAGGAGGATTAAGCTTATATGAGGCATAAATTAGGTCGTGGCGCGAAAAGCCTAGAGCGGGAAGCTGACCATATGTTACAACACGATCAGTAGAACCAGTGATGATAAGATCAATCAAAGAGTCATCAGTGTCGATATTATGGTGAGTTAGCTCTAGAGGAAAATGCTGAGATTGACAGACTCGATGATACTACGAAGTTTTTGAGAACGGGATGATCCCTTTAAAAGATCTGTATTAAAATCACCCATGATCATGCAATGTGCGTATTCAGACCCAATGCTTTCAAGAGCTGCTTCGAAATTGGCAAAATAATCAATGGAAGGAGGACAATACACAACTCCGAGAATTATCCTTGCACCTCTGACGTCTAGTTCTAAAAATAGAAACTCGGCAGTGGTCGAGAAGGATGACGGTGACGTCAAAACAGACTTGTACGTAATAGATGAATGTAAGTAAACAGCGACACCGCCTCCTCTCCTACCAACGCAATCATTTCTGATGAGCACAAAATCTGCTAAATCTGCTGGTAGAGATGGTTTCAGCCAGCTCTCTGAAATTAATAATGCGTGAACCTTTTTAGAAGTTAATAAGACCTCTATCTCAGAAAAGTGGCATGGAATACTCTGAGCATTAATATGGCAGATATTCAGGAGTTTATTGCTGTTCGAGAAGGCATGATGCCTTCTCGAACAGCAATAAAGTCAATAAAAGTAATTGCTTCTACAACAAAGGCGTATTATCACTTAAAGAACCATCACATGAAATAAAAGAAGCGTCTGAATCATTGGCTTAGTAAAATGAATCAGCATCAGACATATTATTTGATACCATAAAGATAAATATAAAATATATATTTATGAATATATATAAAAAAGGCAAAAAAATCAATTAATATACCAATAAAAAAAAACAAAAGCTAAGAGAAAAAAAAAACATATAACCCACAAACACTATCCCATAAGCTGACTGTTTTACATTTTTACATAGCACGAATTAATAACAAGTCTTAAAGGAGTTAAAAGTATAAGAAATAACACAATTAAAGAAATTAAATTAATAAAAACTTTACAAATATCATCCGACTAAAGAACTAAAACATTTCAAAGTCGAGAAATCTTCAATAACAAAATTAAACTACCGCAGGCAATGTTTAAAAGGCTGAATAAAAACAACACAGCCTATGACCCTTATTACGACAGCCAAAAATTTGTTTACTGAAATAATTTGCAAATTTATAAATATTAATTAGAAGTTTAAAAAGTTAGGCAGAATTAATTAAGATCTGTACCTGCTTCTGGAGTTGAATGAAATTTTGACATTAGACTATTTTCGACATTATCTAGCTATTAATAACAATTTGTAAACAAATAACAGGTTTAAATAATAAAAAATACCAAGTAATATTGACTTCTTAAGTGCATAAAAGTAACATAGAGTAATGATACTCGTATAACAGTTTATACAATCCAAGGTTGCGAAAATGTAATGAAGTAAAACAGAAGTAAAACAGAACAGAACAGAAGTGAAACAGAATAAAACAGAAGTAAAGAAGAACAGTAAGACATCATTGTATGAATAAAATAGTAGTTGATTTCTTTCACGAGGAGAAGTTTATTTAATTCCAATAATAGTATAATTACCCTCCCGAATGAAGTAACTGACCAAGCCGAGGCCGGCCCACTTGGGTACCCTCTTGTCAGTTACTCGCGTGCACAGACTGACGTTCCAAGCCGAGGTCCCATCTCCGGGCCCCTTGCGCTGGTAATCAATAAATAAAGGTTTCGGCTAAGCCCCCTATGCGCTCGGCCATTTTTCAATCCGGTGAAGCTGTACAAGCCTTCGGGGTAACAGTGACCATCAGTCATAAGAAAGAGAAGTTTATTTACGAAATTTAATGTATGAATCAGTTTAATCTATAAACTGAGAAACTGTTATTATAAATACATAAGTTAATAGTCACCTACCAGATCACAAGTCACATCATATTGAGTCTAAGTACCATGAAATCGGAGATACTGTCTATATTTCCATACTTATAATAATCCATAGTAGCAACCATTTAATCCAACCTGGATAGTTGTATTCTGGAGATGGACATTGAATTCTTTTTATCCAGGAGTATTAAAGAGTACCCTCGGAATTTTAAAAAAAAACCTACCTACGCCGACGAAGTCGCGGAAATCGTCTAGTTATAAATATATGAATATAAATTAATGTCTATCTAAAATGTTGCTGAATTGTATGCCACGTATAACTGACTTGACATTGGAAAAATTCTATTAAAAGAGGCCAAAATTAAAAGAAGACGAATATACCGCGTACAATGCCAGTGAAGCTCAACAAATGATTTTATCTTATTAATGTTGGTCTAATGTTTAGCTACACATTTTTTTATCTCATTTAGTTTCTAAAACTTAATTTTGTTGATAATAAAAGTCTTTTATTATTCGCATTTTTACCAAATAAATTATATTTTTTCAATAGTGGACGATACTCAGCTATTGGGTTGACCAGACCGCCCCGCTGGGGTCGATCGAGCGTCGTCCTCCACCACCAAGAACATGTGCGTGGGCCTGGCCACTCCCCATTTTCCAGGCGGCATCGGTAGCCACCTCATCTGCCAATCGATATCTTCTTGGAGTATATGGACAGCATCGATATGGATGAGCTCTCTTCGCACGCCCATAAAATTAGAACTGCACGCTCTCGAGGTCCCAGGTTCACGGTCTGCTCGATTTACTTGTGCATTTGGGCTATGTCTTTTTCGATTTTATTTAGTTATTATTTGTATTTTTTTAAATATATAATAATGTACATATTATAAAATATACATAAAATTCCCCTTCGAAATTGATTCAAATCGAGTCCCGACCTCCTTCAGAGCGAGCTCACATCGAGCACACCCTCTATTAGTCGTATACTATTTTATTGTTTTCAAGGGTCGGAGATCAGCGGAGCGGCAGCGCCGAGCAGGAGCTGAAGTGCGACGTTGTTCTCAGTAAAAGCCACAAGGCTAACAGTATACTACACATTAAAAAAATCGTCTGTATACTATTTAATGTATGTTCGGGCACAACTTCTTTGTTTATGAGACGATTTATGAAACATGGTATTAAGATACCGATATAATTTTGATCATAACGTGATGATGGTATTCACGAGAAAATCATGAAACTCTTAAATTCGCAAAGATATTTTTGGAGCTGCCTCGTTGACGTCGGTATTTTGAATAAAGAATTATTTTATTTGACTTTTTTTTTGACTAAGAACGGATTTTAACGGTAAACAGGCTGGTGCTGTTTTACTCTATACAAGCTTTAATATAACAATAACTTCCATGCGAAGCCGGAGCGGGTCAGCTAGTATATGTATAAAATAGAAGTACATTTTTGTCTGCCTGAACGATCGGATTTAATTCAAGAACTGCTAATGCTTTTGAAATATATCTTTAACAGGTTATTCATAATAATGCTGGAACCAACTTTTACTTATGGTAAGATTCAGTTTGAAGGGCACTGAGAGCTAGTGTAATCACTGAGCATACGAGTCGTAAGAAATGATGTCACACTATCTCTCAGTGCCCTTCAAACCGAAACACAGTAATGCCTTCACACTGCCGCTTCAGGGCAGAATAACTGGCCCTGCGGTGGTACCTACCAAAACGGATTCCTGCATAGAAATCCTACCACCAGTAAATTTCAAATATATAACAGAATGTCAAGCTACAAAATCCTTGTTGTAACCCACATGTATTGATTATACCGGGTGGCCTAATGGTTAAAGTATCTGACTAGCACGCCGCCGGTATTACTGGAATCGAATCCCAGCCGGAGCGAACATTTGTGCACAAAACATAAATTGTTGGTTTTCGAGTCTGGTTGTATTGTGTGTTCGTGTGTCTCTGGCATCCTGACCTACCTTAAATTTTATCGCATGAGCGTTACATCGGGAACGGGTAGGTTGGGAGGAGAGACTGCCTCTGTCTTTGCGCGTACACTTGTGGCGCTATAATATCTCCTTCGCAGTTGATTACTTCCGGCAATATTCGATAGTAGTCCATGATCGGCCAGAAGGATAGCAGATATACTTCACTTAGATTTTTTTATTAAGATGCCTTAACAAACACAACTTAAAAAACAAAAGTCAACACATACTAAGGGTCCAGCTAGGTAATATATACTTAAAACATTTAATTAATAACTTTATGTAAATTTTACTCACTATTGTTCTAGATTTTAGCAGCGGTTTATTCAAAATTATTGCGAAACGCTGTTGTTTTGGGACTTTTAAGGAGATATCTAGGACGAGTTGAGGGAGAGAGAGATTTATTTTTCGAGTTAGTATGCTTGGTTACCACTTTTAATAACTACGCAAAAAAGAGCGTCAAAATGAAAGTGGCATCTTGAAGACATATTTAAAAAGTTCTCTCGGTTTATGTTTGTATGGGGTGAGGGGATACGTGACTTTTTTTCTTAATTGTAATAAAATCTTACGCAGGCAGGCTACGTCTGAAGGTTAAAAGTTAGTTGAAGTGTTTGAAGCCAGCGTGTATCATTAGATAAGATATGGAAATAGATTAGACATTGTGTACTTTTTTCTTTGGTTTTTTTTGGCCCTGCATAAGGATTTTATTTGTGTTGTAGTTTCGTTTTACATACAAAGATCACGCCTTTTTCCCATATAAGGAGTAGGCAGAGGCCACTCACGTAGCCCGTTTTTCATCCTTGCGTGAAACGAGACGTGACGGGTGCCGAACCACGTCGCCCTCATTTTGGTACGAGTCAAAAAATTCTTACTTATCATTGCGTTACCATGAGCCGTATAGTGCGAGCATAAAATATTATAGTGTTATTCTGCACGAAAAAGGCTGTCATTATAATTGTAACCGTTGTAACTCCGATTTTCAAAAGCGGGGATAAAAAGTTGCCAAGTAATTATAGGCCCATCTCACTTTTAAGCACGCTTTCTAAAATCCTGGAAAAAATAGTTAACATTAGACTCATGAAATTCCTTGAACAGAAAAATCTTACATCATCCAATCAGTTCGGTTTTAGAAAAAATAAATCCACCGATGATGCTGTTTTAAAACTATCTACACTTGTAACAAGCTATCTAGATAGTAATAATTGCTGTGTTGGTGTCTTCCTTGATTTTCAAAAGGCTTTTGACACCGTCTCTCCGAGGATCCTACTGAAGAGATTGGAGCGAATGGGTATACACGGAGTCTGCTATAACTGGTTCGATGATTACTTAAGTATCCGTAGCCAACAGGTTAAAGTTAGCACTTACACTAGTGATACATCAGTCTGCAGTTATGGGGTACCTCAAGGGAGCACTCTGGGACCAACCCTTTTTCTTTTGTATGTGAATGACCTCTGCAATCTAAAATTGGAAGGCGCAGACTTATTGATGTACGCAGATGACACGGTTTTGCTTTTCCATCATCAGACTTGGGATGGAGTGCATACTCTTACAGAAAGAGGACTACGTGAGATCTCGAAAATGCTGGAAAATAGTTTACTGTCATTAAATGTAGAGAAGACTAAATATGTATGTTTCAGTATAACAGAGGCTAGAAATCCATCTATTTATATAATATATTATTAAAGTAAAGATGCACACGTTCCCATGCAATTAAAAATCCGTAGTTGACGGTAGACAGTGTAACTGTAAAGAACTGGAGAGAGTTAAGCACATCAGGTATCTTGGCGTAACCATTGACGAGAAATTAACTTGGAACCGTCACATCGAAAACGTTACGAGTAGAGTAAGGAAGCTCATTTATATATTTAAGAACTTAAGACAAATTGCAGATCATGACCTTCTCTTACATGTGTATAAAGCTCTTTGCCAGTCTGTTATATCATACTGTATCGTAGCGTGGGGAGGTGCAGCTAAAAGCCATATGTTAAGACTGGAAAGAGCACAAAGAGCCATTTTAAAAGTACTGTCTTTTCTCCCCTTTAAGTATCCTTCTCATTCTCTTTATCAAAACTGCAGAGTACTAACCGTGAGGCAACTGTACTATAAAAGTATCATACTCAGATATCACAAAGAAGTTGTACCGTATTTGCCTACATCTCAGCAAAGAAAAGAGACATGCCCCACGGTAAGAACTCGGACAGAGTTTGCAAAGCGACAATATTATGCGTTGACATTTCGGGTGTACAATAAATTAGGAAATATACAACAAATACGAAAATTTAATACATATAATTTAAAGAAATATATAGATGACTACATGGTTAAACTTAACTATGAAGACACAGAACATTTGATGGAAGGTTTAAAGTTACACACGCACACACACACACACACACACACACACACACACACACACACACACACACACACACACACACACACACACACACACACACACACACACACACACACACACACACACACACACACTAACATACAATTGCATGTTATTTTGTAAGAAATAGTAATAATGTATAGTAAATTAAAGGGTACGTTTAAGGCACGAAAAAAATGAAGAGCACTGACTCCTGTAACACAGGCTATCCTAGCACAGGAGTCAAAGATCATAGTTTGAACATTTTACGAATTTTGTACTACTACTGTAAGTGTTGAAATTGTGTTTTTATGTAAATATTTGTGTTTGTGAATAAACTTATTATTATTATTAATACTATTATTAGTATAATACATTAGTCGCCTCTTACGACACCTCAGTAGAAAAAAGAGGTAGGTGCTATTCTACTCTGCCGATGCTATTACACCTGTAGCGCATACATAGTAGACATACATTCCACATGCACAAACACCCAGACCCGGAACAACTATCTGTAGGCCTTAAAAATGTTGTCCCGTGCGGGGATCGAACCTGCGACTCGTGGTGCAGTAGCCAAGGGTTTAGCCACTGTGCCAACAGAGCCGACGAACTAACGAACTATATGTATATATAGTAGACGTACCTATTATGAATTCAATTAAAAATTAAAAGCTTTATCATCATTTCAGCCTATCATAGTCCACTGCTGAACATAGGCCTGAAAGCTTGCACATTTTTTTATTAAAACGGTTAATTTAACTAGTATACTATGCATCGTAGAAAAACGATTATGAAGTCACAACTTATTGTTGTCTGTTTCGAATTTGTAATTATAATAAAAACAATCCAAATTGTTTGTACGATCCAAGTGAGTACTAACGGAAAATGCACCGAACGAAGCTTTGTCTTATTTATTCTACAAAAGAAAGTACTTATCAAGAATTATTCAAGTTCTTTGGCAAAAGTTTCTGGATTGAAATTCCGTATTCAGAGTTGGAGCTGATCGACGTTAAAGTTGCAGAGTTTTGCGTCTTACTGAGTAGACTTCATCTGATTTCATTTTTATAAACGTATCTTTTAATTTGCAGCTGCACACAAGGGATGTGGTAGCGCAAGTCATTACGCAAGATTAACCCCAGGTTCGATTCCATTGCTGGTACTACTGATTTTTTTTATACAATTTTAAATGCTAATTTGCCACGTGGGCAGAGGTGATAGAGAGGAGTCTGGGAAATAATAAGGAAAGAAAGTTAATTTGCTAAGATTTTTGTGAATACTTTTGTGTCTTTTGGACAAGTCGGGAATACCAGCGTCAATTTCTATCATCGACTGTTGTCAACAATTATTTACATATTTATTAAAATACATGATTGCTGTAAGTAAATTATTTACAGAGTAGGTTAAAGAATTGGCAAACATTGTTAAGAATTTTAGATGTTTCGCTTGGGTTGTTTGGCACAGGTGAAAAGTTTCGTACATATGTATATTCGTTATGCGCACAGCAGTCAACGTCTTATAGGATAATAGTAGGATTTTACGACAGGCAGAGCATTGAAACCTATATACAAGCGACTACATGCAATAATAGATTACTTGGTTAGTGTGTATAAAGTGTACATTAAATAAAAATTGTGGAATGTGTACCGAATTAGTGTCAGTATATAAATTATTACACATACGCACTTTATCGTTTTTAAGGCAAAAAAGAACATTAATGATATCGTTATTTATACGAAATCAAATAACTGTATTTTAATTATTTTATTAGGGAATTATAAAAATTAAATTAATGCTGTAAACATAACAGAATATTACTACTTTATTAATTTGAGTCTAAAACGCAAAACAGCTTTTTTAAATAAAAAAAAAATCCATTGAATCAAACCGTTTCGTTCGAATTTGTATTTGCAGTTACCAAACTTGGCAGAAGTGCCAAACATGTCCCAGATTTAATATTAAAAGAGCGCTCCACTGCCACCACCTGCGACCGACATTGCGACATAAGAGTAGTGAAATGTTATAACGATAGTTTATAGTTAAGTAAAAAGGATGTAATGAATGATAATGCGAAAATATTCCTAATTTTATATAGAATATTTATATTGGTCTATAAATTATATGATCGGCATTACTGGGTAAAGATCAAAATAACGAAAAATGCAAGCGCAAAGATTAACGACAACAAACAGATTAACTTGATGTGTAAATCGTAGACGGGAGTATTTCTGTCCTCCTTCTGCTTCTATAGTGTAAAGCGTTGTTCTAGGAACCTTTTTGTATATGTGGCATTCAGATAGTGTAGTCCCATAGACAGTAGGTATACTAGGTTCAGCATTTTTATAGCAACAAATTAAATAAAAATAAATATCACTTTATTGTACACCATATCAAAATATACAAAATGGAAAAAAAAAAGGTACAATAGGCGGTCTTATCGCTAAAAGCGATCTCTTCCAGGCAACCTTTGGATGGACAAATAACTAAAAAACATGTGAGTTATTGATAAAAATATCCGCAAATAAATTTGTTTTAACTTTTGAAGAATGATCCAGTGAAATGTCAGCTTCTTCCAGCGGTGGCAGTCCATAGTTTAAGTTAGTTTCGCAAGGAACTAAAACTCATTGTAACAATGCATGTTTCCTCACGATGTTTTCCATTAGCGAGCACGAGGTAAATCAACCTTAAAATTGCGATACATTTTTAGAGGTGCCAGCTCCGGGGTTCGAACTCAAGTTATGCCCTTCAACTCTTCACGGCGACCTAGGAAGATGTCTTCAATCGATAAATATCGTGTTTTATGGCAATGTCTAGGGGCCTATGTTCAGCAGTAGACTTGTGTGGGCAGAAATGATGACGATGATTATACTCGTATAATCTATGTATATCGTTACCAAATTTTTCATTTTAACATTTCAATTATTAAACAGTGATTTTTTCTTGATTTCGGCAGCACTGAAATTTCTGTCATAGGTGCTAATTAAAACATATATCCGTTTGCAATTTAAATTGTAATTGGTCGTCTCGTTACGTGTCGAACAGCCTCGTTAATGTAAGTATTTTTGAGTCCCGGTCCTGCGTTCGTGATTAATTAAAAATAAATTTGTAACTCACCTTCACTCATTAGTTAAAATATTTTACACTTTAAAAGAATTATGAATGTGTGTAATTTAAATTATCTGTAGGTACAACATACGTAATTATTACATAATTTCCTAATTTTCTCCATAGAGTCGGCTAGTTATTTCTTTCTTGGATTCCGATACCCTTTTTCAAATATTCTCACTTTCAGTTCATAGTCTTTCTTCATGACTAGTTTTGCGTTCGATTCTTCCCTTGGTCTTGCGTAACAGTGTTCTGAGTTTTTAAGTACACGTATAGCTCTTGAGATATCGCCATACATTTTTTCCACCTCATGAACAAGGCGTGTCAAAGTAGGTGCTTATACCTGTATTACCTCCGGTGACTACGGTGTGTCATTCTGAGTATAATATACGCGACCCAAGTAGACAAAGTTCTAGTTTAGTCTTTTTCTAGTTAACGTTTTTAATAATGATTTGTGGGCGATAAACCCCAGGGCACCTCGGCACATATTTCATTCGATACGGTAACATGCTTACCAGATTCGATGATTACTGTGTCATACACGCATAACTGCCGTAGAAGGTATATAATATGAAAACTAGTAAATTTGCTGTTGTATCGGGATTCAAAAATAATACGTCTCTGGCGAACCGAAGGCGAGTCACATATTGTTCGTTGATGATGATACTGTATCGTTTCCAGTCCACTAGCTCCAAAACTTCCTTTAAAGTTGCTGTAAATAATTTCTGCAATAATTTTGGCAGTTTATATCAGTTTTGTACTTTGCTGTTTCTGCGTATCCCTTAGAATACTGGTGGTAGGATTCCTATGCAGGAATCTGTCTAGGTAGGTACCACCCCAGGGCCAGTTATTCTACCGTGAAGCTGAAGTGTGCAAACATGACTGTGTTTCGGTCTGTAAGGCACTGTGAGCTAGCGTAATCACTGGGCATATGAGACTTAAGAACTTATGTCTCATGGTGATGGGCACAGTGACGTGCCACACAGAAATTTTCTGGGTGACAGCATTTGTTATGCGCAGACGTTGCCGTTGACCATCAGGTGAACGTTTTGCTCGTTTCATCACTTTATCTTATAGCATTCTCTTTTTCATTGGTGTATGTAAAGCATTCTCTAAACAACCATTTTAAATATGCTAAAACTACTACTAATGTAACAAATACTCTAAGCGGTGGCAGCAGAGTCCAATCAGCGGGACATCAGAAAATGTGATTGTCATCAAGCCAAGCGTGGTGATCATCTTGATATGGCTCTGTGCCCAGCAGTTGCCTATTAAAGCTGAACATCATATATACCAACGATGCTACAAAATCTTAGCTAATTTGACAACCTTAATTCTTAAATTGAAATGTAAATGAATCTTAGAATTTTGTACTTAGTTTTATTTCACATTAAATGCTATGAAAAATTCACAACAATGTTCAAATTAGGTATACGTAAATTTATTTTGTGCTCATTCAATTTCTTTTAAGCAAATGAGCAAATAACATCCAAGTGCTCGTAAAGATGACATAGTCGAGGCATAAAATTTGAATGTTTCAATAAAAAGACCCTTTTTTTTTTGTAAAAATAAGAAATCTATTTATATTCCAATATGCGTTACACAATATCGTAAGTACAGCTTTTATATTGTTTTAAATACCAAGTGTTTACATACATGATGTTTTGATTGCAAATAACTGATTTATAAATTACGATATCTTCTTAATATTTTTCTTCTCTTCATTAGCCTGTAAAAGTCTACACATAGACCAAGGGCTTTCCCAAGTTGGAAGGATATGCATTTTTTATAGATTGAAAGTGTCATAAAAACTATCACAAATGCTGTGTTACCCGCAACACTTCCGTTCGACACCTCGAATCATCAGTTCTGAAATCCATAGCCCAGTAATAACACTAGCTATCGGAGCCTATGAGAATATTTTGACTACTGCTTGACTGCAGAATAACTGGCACTGCGGTGGTGCTTAGACGGATTCAGGAATCATACCATCAGTAAAACCTCTTGCGGTACCCGAAACTTCTCACCTCTGACGCTGCTGAGCTACACCGGTCTGGATAATTTAGGTCTGGAATATTTGAGATGGGTTTTCCGCTATCAGTCAGAGGCCATGAGTTTTTTCTGGCATTACCACGGGATGAAAAGGGGTGACAGATTATGATTACACCTCTACCACACGGATCTTTTTCCTGTGAACTATATTTTTACAACACTATAAACGCTAAACGCGCTGTAACTGAAATTACTAAACAAAATATGTTCTTTGTTGTCATCCAAATATTATTTTATTTATTTCATAACTCATCAATGGTAAAGGTAACAAATATTTCATTATTATATGAATAAAATATATTTAAATCAGTCCGAAGAAGGAAATATTTGGGCATAATAAACTACAGTGTATATTTCCTACTGGAAGCATACTATTACGTTATGTAAGATAAATTTAACTGCTTGTTTATTGATAAATGGAAAGAAGAGGAAGCAAGGAATTTTATTGTATGTCATAGAGGAAATGTAAACCGGAAAACACGAACCATTTTCACATCGGTCACGAAAATTGCGTTGTAATTCCTGCAAATATATGTTGGATTGCCTTGCAATTGCACATATATTTGCGCTTTACATATGTTATTATATGCTGTTTTGCTAGTAGATCGTTATTCTTGAGCGATACTTAAGAAATATTGGTTGATATATAAAATTAGGGTCAAAACTAGTTAAACTAGCGAACTTATATACTATATGCATGTTCAAAGTGAATTCGAAATTTTTATTTGGTTTGTAAAATGTTTACAACATTTTGATTTATTTTTATTATGTTGAAGATTAGCCAACGTCAAACGCAACCCGCAAGTTAATTTGTTTAAATCCTAAAAATTGGTAAAAATTTGTTTTTTGTTCCAGAAAATCTGATACGATGGCGTTATGATGATTTTTTTTTATTGGATAAAGTGACGAGACGAGCAAAACGTTCACCTGATGGTAAGTGCTACGTTTTCCCATTACAAATGCTGCGTCACCCAAAACTTTTCTGTGTGACACTACACTGCGCCTGTCACCCTAAGACATAAGTTCTTAAGTCTCAGATGCCCAGAGATTGCACTAGCTTTCAGTGCCCTTCAGACCGAAACACAGTAATGTTTGCACACTACTGCTTCACGGCAGATTAACTGGCCCTAGGGTGTTACCTACCTAGACGGTTTCCTGCATAGAAATCCTACCACCAGTAAAATTTATGATACTCGTAATATTAATTAATTTTGTTTGAGTAAATAACCTTTGCCTGCCATTTTACATATTCAGTGTTTTTCTTTTTAATTATGACTATTAAAATATGCCTATGCAGGTACGAGTATATTTTAGAATATTATCTACCATATAACTAATTAAAACTGAGCCTTTTTGTACTCGAATTTACGCTGTAGCAGTTTAAGCAGTAAGCAGTTTAGGTGGCAGTGGACTGGCTATATACGAGTAGCTCGTAGAACAAACAAACGTTAGAAAGGAAATCGTCGAATAAATTGTACCGTTAAGCGAAGTGTAGTATGACCACAAACTTAATGAAGCAACGACTTTCACGACTTTACTGGAGGTCGATGAAGGCAGGTGGCAGCGGTGGCAGTTGAGGAATTTGGGTTGCCTATGTTCAGCAGTGGACTTACGATAGATTGTAATAAAGATGATGGTAATGGTAATTTAAATAAAACATTATTGATAATATCTATATAATATGAATCAAATAAAAAAAACTTTGGGTAATACAACAATTGTGATATATTTATTATATTTTTATTAAATATATGCATTTATTAAAATAAAACAGACCTACTTGTACTTTAATAAAAGAGGATAATGATTTATAATGCTTCATATTTTTAAACAAAGGTCACGTTCGACCTGACAGTGACAATGAGCAGATTTTTGTTTCATTTCTTACGTCAGAGTAAATCAAAAAAGAAGAAAAAAAAATTAAATAATAAAAATTAAATTTCTTACTTTCGAGGAGCACCATTTGTTCTTTCTTCGAAAAACGTGGTGGTGGATTCAGGTGGTGGCAGTGGTTGGCATCTGCACAGTTTTTATGAAAGGGTTGTATTTGTGTGGATTCTAGAAAATAAATCAGCTCTCATTGCTGTAATGAAATTTCTAGTGTAACTCTTTACTTGGTTACAAATCTCGTCGACAGAATAATTACAACTACTATTACTACTTAATCGCCATCAGCCTCTACCTGATGGTAGGATTCCTATGCAGGAATCCGTCTGGGTAGGTACCACCCCAGGACCAGTTATTCTGACGTGAACCAGTAGTATGCAAACGTTACTGTGTTTCGGTTTGGTGGGCACTGAGAGCTAGCGTAATCATTGGGCATATGAGACCTAAGAACTGATGTCTCAGTGTGACGGGCGCAGTTTGGTGTCACACAGAAACGTTCTGGGTGGCACAGTATTTGTTATGGGCAGACGTTGCACTTACCGTCAGGTGAACGTTTTGCTCGTTCCGTCACTTTTATCAAATTAAAAAAAAACCCTATAATAGTCTACTGCTGGTAGGCCTCATTCAATTGGAGAAATTTGCCGTACCAATCATCTCGCACCTTAGACGTCGCTGCCCGGTCAATGTATTTGCTGGCATTTTTCGACATGGTTATTCTGTCATCTGTCGGAAACCATGAAATTTTTCAGGATTTTCCTCGTACGACACCAACGGAACGTGATGAGGTGGCAGATTAGATTACGCCATTACCACACGTCTACTTAGACTGTCGTTATTAAAAAATAATAAGTAGTCTCTTTTGAGTGATTTACGGATCTAGTCTAGTCTATATCTTTATATACTTTATGACTATATTAACTGACTCTCTCTGTGAGAATAGCGAAGGTATACTTCCTGTCGAGTTTTGCTTTCAGTTTTGAATTCCAAAATGTATTAGGAGATTTCCTATGAAGCATTTTTATACAATTTCCTCTTCCGATTTTTATTGTATATTAACTTTTACCCTCTCTGTCCTTAATCTTGCGATTTATGTTAGATCAGATTAATAAGAAAATTGTAGCGAATCGAATGAGTGAAATCTCTCTTATTATCACGGCTTTACGTAGACGAATTACGACATAAAAACAGGCGAAAGATTTTATGTTTTGGCACTTTTTCCTTTGTCTACATTTTTATTCATATTAAGAACATGGTGTTTATTCCTAATTGAAAATTATTCTTTTATCAAGTTTATAAAATAAATTATATAAAAAGAATACAATTTGAGTCGATAATTTGGCGCCGTGACAAAGCGACTCGCTTCTGTTCTTAAAGATGGTTATTTCAATGCAGTGTGCTTTCAAAATATAATTCAATAAAAATAAATAGTATTCCACGACAAACTTTGCAGTCTATTATTTTTTTCCGAATGATCTACATAAGTTTCGTAACATAGCTTAAAGGGCAGTTGAGTGACGTACAAATAGGTGCGCCGTAGCTGTGGCGAGTACTGTTACGAATGATTTTCTCAAAATGGTGTCGTCGAAGTGTGACCTGTAAGTGTAACTAACGCATTGTGAAGAACAGATACTAACTACCTCAATAAGAATTTCGAAATTTTAGGAACTAAAAAGGCGAAACATAAAAAAATTAGAATTTAAATAAAAAAAAAACAACATTTTGTAAATGCTATGAAATGATACAGAGAGCATACGCCTAAAGTTAGGATTAAACGCAACTTTAACCACGCTAAAATATTGTCTAAGGTTAATTGAATATCTAAATATATTATTTGTCGAAGGTCCTTGAACGCCTCATTCACACTCAATTCAGCAGTTATCTCTCTGCAAATTCTCTCCTAAATTCTTTACAATCTGGATTCCGGCCTGGACACAGCACTACCACAGCTTTGGTCAATATCACTGACGACATCCGACTAGGAATGGAACACGGCAAACTTACTGTTCTTACCTTATTAGATTTCAGCAGTGCATTTAATACTGTTGATCATGACATCCTACTTGGTGTAATACGCTCTCTAAACGTATTTCTAACAGCGACTGGTTGGTTTCAGAGTTACCTGTCTGGTCGCCAGCAACGTATACGTACTGACGATACTTCCTCATCCTGGTGTAACGTATATGCTGGTGTTCCTCGGGGGGACGTTTTATCTTCTTTACTTTTTACAGTCTTTATTAACTCAATAACCATTCAATTAACCTCGAACTACCACCTTTATGCAGATGATTTGCAAATATATACAAAGGCCGCTCTTCACGATCTCCCATGGGCTATTAAAACTATTAATGCAGACCTGGAGCGGGTACTTGGATGGAGTAAAGCCTACGGCCTTCAGGTTAATCCTATTAAATCGCAGGACATTATCATCGGTAGCTCTCGAATGATATCACGCCTTGATTGTCGGCCGCAAATAGTGTTTGATGGAACTGTTGTCCCTATCAGTGATACCGTGAAGAACTTGAGGATCCATATGGACAATCAACAAATCTTTCTTGTATACGTCACATTAAAGAAATTAGTCGAAAAATGTATGCTTCTGCGGCCTCTTTACGAAGATTGCGTAACTTCCTTCCCATAAAGCCCCTTCCCACCAAGATTGTGCTTGCCTAGTCTCTTCTTTTCCCGATTTTTGACTATGCTAATGTAAGCTATCTTGACCTTACCGAATTCCAGCTTGATAAACTTGAGCATATCCAGAATTTTTGTATGAAGTTTATATTTGGTTTACATAAATATGACCACGTTTCTCTCTTTTGAACCAAGCTTAAGTGGTTACCAATTCGCCTTCATCGGAATGCTCATATACTTCATCTACTCTATAGTATTCTCTTTAATCCTCTCTACCCTTCTTACCTCTAAAAACGTTTTGAATTCCTTCATGATTCCTATTCGCGGAACTTAAGATCAGCAGAGAGTTTGAAGTTGAAGATGCCGCTTCATAGTAGCAAAATATTGGACGCATCATTTACTGCACAGGCTGTCCGCCTATGGAACGCGCTGCCTTAGACAGTGAAACGTGCACCATCCCCTTCAGTCTTTAAGAAACTTTTATTAAATTATTATCTGTCTCTTTAGAATGTAATTTAGTGTTCGCACTAGCCTCTATTCAATTCCTTTTTATATTTTATATATATAAAGCATATATAATTATATTTATATATATATACATATATATATATATATATATATATATATATATATATATATATATATATATGTATATATATTAATATGTGTATATAAACCTATTTACTAATGTATGATCGTTTATGTGTAGTATATGTGTATAATAATTTTGTTCTTTATGCAATATATTTTATTTATTTCTTTTCTTTTATAAAAGAATAATGTAGTATATTTAAAATAGAAAATATGTTCAATACGTCTGGCAACACTACATAAAGTAATCTACATCCATCATACTTATTATTGATTGAGTAAAATAAATAAGGCTATAATAATAATTTTTGGTAAAAAAGTATAATGAGTAAGTGAATCGTGATATTTAACTGGTTAACAATTATAAATAAGTGACTCGATAGTATGAGTTGTTGTAGTGACTACTGTGATTGTGTTGTATTTAAGTCCGTGGTAACTCTATTGGGGAAAGTATTGTCGATAACGTGTACCAGATCGTTACTACATACATACAGTCGCCTTTTTCACTTAGGGACAGAGGCCACACAAGTAGCCTACTTCGCTCTCGCGGAAAACGGGACGCGATGTTTGCCGTCTTCCCATTGCGTTCCCATGAGCAGTATGGTGGACTGAAATGCATATTATAGTATATTATGGCGTATATCTGATTGAATAAATGCTGTCTGTATAATACCTTAGTCGTCTCTTATGCCTCTGTAACTTTGGTAGGAAAGAGGTGTGTAAGTTATCTTGACGAAAAGTGAAAGTATTGGCTACTCTAGTCTGAATAAATCGGTATCGTTGGAATTAGTACAATAAGTACCATACATTCTTTATCAATATATAAGAGACCATCAACATAGCAGAGATCACCAAGTACCGGCGCTATTCTACTCTGTCTACGAACGTTACTCTGCCCAAATATTAACTGTTTCAAAGTATTCATTTAAATTTTTACTTATATGATATTACTGTCATCTGACTCACATCTGTAATATTCGTAATAGGTCCCTTTTTTCCTATTTTTTATGTTCATGCACCTAGTTGTTTTAAAGACAAGATTTATTAACATAAAAAATAGGGGTGCTTGCAATGCTGATATACTGAAAGAATACTTAATTCATTTAATATTTTTCGTGTTGGATAATTGCAATTTATTAAAAGCGGGGTAAAATAGCACCTACCTCTTTCCTACCTTAGTTGTCTCTATCCATAAGAGGCGACTAAGATAGGAAGTAGGTAAGGTATTGTAAAGCAGATTTATTCAAGCAGAATAATTGCATAATATGCAATGCTGTCACTATACTGCTCGTGGAAACGCAATGGGGACTAAGAATGTTTTGACTTGTACTCAAATGGCGGCGACGTGGTTCGCCACCCATCAGGTCTCGATTCAAGTGGGGGTGAAAAGTGAGAGTTTTTATTTTTGCCGTTGCAGTATTGCATACAAAGCAACAAGATAATCAGATAACGTTTTTATTAGAAGTACCACTTGTTAGAAAAAAAATATGTTTCCGTGATCCCAATACTGAAATTAAAGTACCCAATACCCAAATATCCATACCTTCTAGTAAAGGGCACCTTAACAAAGCCACTCTCTCAACCATGCCGAGAAAGTGAGAAATCTTTCTTTTTATATTCCGAAGAAAGCGTGTACGAACATATTCAGGACTATTGTATCGTCAACCTAATAAACTTAACGTTAGTTCCTGTGACGTCCTCCCAATCTTCCGATTCGTCGCGATTTTACTAGGATATGTTTGTGTATTATTATTATTTTATCCATACATAGAAAAAGTTTTGGTTCCTAATACAATCTGAAGGTAGCTAGTTCACAGAATCGATTTAAATTCTGGAAATTTTAATAAATCCATCAACTCCACGTAATTTCCTTAATACGTGCCGATTTTAACTATACCTTCAAGAAGAGCCAATTCCTTTCTCAAAGGCCGTCAACACATCTGCTGTTCCTCTGGTATTGTATATGTTCTTGGGCGGCGGTGATCTCTTACCGTCAGGTGAGCCGCTAGCTTGTTTGCCCCTCCTCAATAAAAAAATGTAATGTGTAATTAATATTTAATATGTTTATTCTAATTAGAAACACATGCACATTTTCATAAACAAAAAACATAAATAACTTTTCAGACATCGGTAATAATTCCTAGGAGATCTGAATATTAGTATTCAAGTACATTCGCAGCAAGTCACGTATTGGCGGTGTCAAAAGTTATTGCAGACTATTATTTTATGCTCATATATCTGGAATGCCATGCCGTATTTTCTTTTGTGATTTTACGTTTATGTGATATCATCACATAAACGTAAAATCACAAAAGAAATAACTATTTAATATTAGTCCCGTTTGTGTTAGTAACAGTGTTTTCTGAGTGTCTGTCGAAGGTGATGTGTCAGCTTATGAGAACGGTTTTGTAGTATTTTAAATTCTTCTAAGAATATATTATAAGTGAATTACAATTTCATCAATAAGTACTAATTATCCAAATCTAAAATCAAATAACTGTATCTTATTTTCCGACCCGGTGTAGATTTTGACGTTCGTAAGAGCTTTAAGCATGGCTAAACTGAACAAAAATTTTTTTACTGTGACTGGCTATAGTGAAAGAATTTACGGTCAATATATGTATGCACGCAATATGTTTGAGCAAAGATGCATTGTTTAGAATTTCCGCCTATTAAATAAGAGATCGATGTCTCTTTAATATTGTAATAATCTTAACGCTTTACGAAACGTAAGAGCAAGACAAAACTATATGTACTTATATTGTAATATTTTTAGAGAAAGATGATCGCGCCAGTGGTGATAACTAAATATTCCGACGTATCTCCGAGTCCGAGCTGTATCGAACATCTCGGTTTGGTATTAAACCAAATTAATTCTGTTGTATCCGGTCTTAATCCTGCTCCGTCCGTGTATAAGTCGAGATATTTTTTTCGTTACAAATGCAAACCTAATAGTTAAAATGCTAAATTTTAACTTTTAGGACCTCATCGCTGTTTTATATCAGATGAAAAGATATGTTTCAATCATAATTACCTACCCACACAATATACGGCCGGCCAGATCAAGTGTCCACTCGAAGTAGTAAGCTCTCCCTCTTCGAGTCGGTAATAATGTTGGTTTGTTGTATAGCTACTGCACGTGGGAACGCAACGGGGGTAAGAACCGAAATGGAGTCGACGCGTTTCGTCACCCATCACGTCTCGTTTCCCGGAAAGGCGAAAAGTGGGCTACGTGAGTGGCCTCTGCCAACCTCTTATGTGGTAAGAAGGCGTAACTGTATCTTTGTATGTTGTATGGCTGTGAATCGTGAAAAGCTACTACAAAAAAGGTGCTTAAAAGTTACTGGCCTAACACGGTCACTAACCAATATTTGTGTTTCAAGTATCATTAAAACCCCATCGGCATAGCTATTGCCCTACGCAAATGAAGATGGAATGGCCACACACTGCGAAGAGATCCTGCGGCAACCGGTGGCAGCCCAACATCAGGAGAAAGTGATAGCGTGGTAGTCAACAAGCAAGTGGAGGAGTTCGGTGGAAACAAAGCTGAATACGATAGGACTTACTAAAATGTGGCTATGATTATTTATATACTAATATATTCTTTATAGTTCATATATATTTTAAAGGCAAAGGTAAGGGAGACTGGAAAAAACTTGGAGGACTCTGTGTATTCCCGAAATATTTTTGGAAAATAACAACGAGATATACAAGTAATGACTACTAATTATTGAAATGGAAAATATTTTTTAAACATGTATGCAGTACTGCTCTAGTTTTACATAAAACCGCGTGATTCCTCGCTTCCAAAGTAACTAAATAATACCTTCATGCCGAGACCGATACTAGTATCTAAGATCGAGGGACTAAGTTACAATCTGATGATGACAACAGACATTTCCAACACAAACTAACAGACAGTGAGACAAGAAAGCGAGTTTATAATGAATTGTCAACCAGTTCTATGCTATGTTTAAAGTTTTAAGTCTTTAGCTTCTCGGGAAGTTAGTTTAAATTCAATTACTAAATTATACTCTTACAATATACATGAAAGCGAGTTAATAAAACCGTCGTATTAAACATGGTAATAATAATTATTTAATCAAAAAACCGACTTCAACGCAAAGCTCCTAACTTAGTTAGCGAATTTAAGAGTTTCATGAGTTTCTCGTGAATCCCATCATCACAACTTGACCAAACTTTAATAAGGTATTAAAGAAAAAAAAATTAAAATAGGTCTGCAATTGACGAAAATAGTGGCGAACATACATAAAAAAAATACAGCCGAACATATAACCGCCATCTTTTTAACGGTTTTATTTAGCTTACAGTGTTTGTGTCTTGTGTGGGTCTAATCTAGTATATGAAATTTTACCACTTTCCTGTTTACCGATTGATATGAAATTTGGTACACACTTTTGGCTATGCTTCACATTGATGAGGAGAGTGGTGTGATAAGTAATTAGGTAGGTACCAGGTACTACAGGTATTAAAAAGAGTATAATACTGCAAATGCGATGTAATACGTCGTGTAATCGTGAGACAGAGAAAGACATTTGGGCGCTTGTTAAACAAAATAAGTAACCAGGTACCTGGTACCTACCTAATTATTTTTTAGTTTCTAGTACATTATATGCATCATTGTTATGTTTCTTTACAATGAAACCGATTAACTTAAAAACATTTTTTTTAATTATTATACTATTTTTAAGAATAAATTCTTATTCTATTTTAATTGTTAATTACACGAATTGAACAAAGATACATTAAGTTGCTTACAACATTGTCAGCAATATGCACGAACTACAACTACAATGTGCATGAACGCGAAATTCTAATAATTTAATACTATTGTATGTAACAAACAAACAATACGATATTGTACATGTATTAATTTTCACTGGTGGCAGGAATCCGTCTAGGTAGCTACCACCCCAGGGCCAGTTATTCTGCCGTGAAGCAGTAGTGAGCAAACATTACTGTGTTTCGGTTTGAACGGCACTGTGAGCTGGCGTAATCACTGGGCATATGAGACTTAAGAACATTGTCTCAGGGTGATGGGCACAGTGTGGTGTCACACAGAAATTTTCTGGGTGACACAGCACTTGTTATGGGCAGACGTTGCACTTACCATCATGTGAACGTTTTGCTCGTTCAATCACTTTATCCAATAAAAAAAAAGCTGTGCATGACAGAATATTTTATCGATTTCGCATATTTATAATATCGCATAGTTATTAAATTAATCAATATTTTAATTGTTTTAAAAATAACGAGAAGCATTTCTACAAGCCTATATTTAACTTGGTTTCTTCGTATATCTTTCAGATTGAAATCTTTTAAGTCAACTTTGACTTACTTTAAATTTTGGTTTGAGCTACGTTTTGGCATACTTATGTACAATGTATAAGTACTATTTCCCGGTGACAATGCAATAATATAGTACTAAGGAGCTGGTCTGATAATGGAGCCGGAAGTTGGGCATAGGAACTCCTCAACTAAGCAAGAGAGCTCCGTCATGTTTCTGCTCATTGGATTTGTTTTGACAATTACTACCCTACCCTAGTAACATTTGAAGTCCACTGCTGGACATAGGCCGCGCAACTAAATTTTTAATATACGATTTGTTACTGTTAAGCGCTCGAAACATCGGGTTATAAATAGTCAAAATTAGACGCGATAAGTCCGTAAACTTACTTTTATTAAATGTTTAATATTCGCGTAAATAAAAGATATAAAGGCCTCAAAGGCCGGCAATGCACCCGCGATTCCTCTGGTGTTGCGGTTGTTCATGGGCGGTGGTGATCACTTACCATCAGGTGAGCCACTTGCTCGTTTGCCCCCTCTCCTATAAAAAAAAATATATAAAGAATATTAGGTTTCGGAAAAAGTTTTTTCGCATTTTATGTGAAAACTCAAGACATTTTTTAAATAACAGTAAATATGTTCCATTTTGTTCGATGAGTTTTTCCATTTGGAAGGTAGTGACATGACCCGTTGCTGTAGAAATTTTGGGAGTTCTGTGAAAAAAAAACGCGACGAGTAGTTTTGGCTGTCCTCTCTTGATATTAACCTGACACTACCTAATGAATTCTGAAGATATCGAAACTGGTGAAAATCTGAGGGTGCGAGGTCAGGGATATATGCATTAACGCCGCCCAGCTAAGTCTCTTAATTTTTCGCTGAGTGGCTAAAAATGTGTGTGGTCTAGCGTTGTTATGATGAAAGACAACACCCTTTCTATTGATCAATTCCGGCCGCTTTCTCTCAACTTCTTGCTTTATTTCATCAGTTGTTGGCAGTAGAGCTCCGAATCGATGGTTCTGCCCGCCGGGCTAAGCTCATAATGAACAACGCCCTTCCAATCCCACCACACACACAACATCACCTTATTGCGAGTTGACCCGGGTTTTAGCACAGTCTATAAAACCTGACCGACCCTTGACCACGACCGTTTTCGCACATTCTTGTCGTACGTGATCCACTTTTCATCACCAGTTATCAATATCTTGAGCTCGTGTGAAACTCAAATATTGATTTTTTATGTACCCAGCTTTTTTTTTAAATTTCAAAACTGTTTTGTGGTCAATTCCCAGTTCTTCAGCTATGTCGTAACTACTGTTATACCGATCTTGCTCTGCTTTTTCAAAATGGCGTTCATTTTATCCGTAGCAAGGCGACCAGAGCGAGGTGCATTTTTGACATCAAAATTCCCGTATTGAAATCGCTTAAACCAACTTTGTGCCTGCACTGCATTAGGTCCACAAACGTCACAAATTGTTTTCGCGGCTTACGTTGCATTTTTTCCTCTTTTGTAATAAACATTGAACATCAATCAAATTTCTTCATTAGATTCACTCATGTTGACAGAAAGAAAACCAAATGAAAAATAGCTGGAAACATCATTTTACTAATTTGTTTCTTTTTTTGAAATGTATCCTTTTTAATGTCATTAAAACCAGCCAGATACAAATAGTATATGCAAATGGAACAGATTTTATTATAAGTTTATATATTATTTGCGAAAAGACTGTTTACCCGACCTATATTATACGATTTTTGTTTGAAATTTATATAGAGCGTTATTTTTTATTTACGTACGTTTCCTGCGAGGGCGAGAAGTGATCTACCTGGGTGGTCTCTATCTACCCCTTGTATGGGAAAAGGAGTGACTATATGTATGTATGTATGTTCTATTTCCATGTTGAATACTGTTTCTATGTTTCTAATCTTTTTCTTTTGTGATTCTAAAAATACTTGAGAATACTTGAGAATTTATTACTGGCGGTAGGACTCCTATGCATGGAGTCAGTCTAGGTAGGAAGGTACGACTGCAGTGACAATTTAAATGTACAGTGTGCAGTGTACATTAGTGTAATTGCAGGGTATACGAGACTAAAGAACACAGAACTTTGCAATTGAATTTTCTGGTGACACTGCAACTTTTCGGGCAGATCTTGCACTTACCATCAGGTGGACGTTTTGTACGTCTCGACACTTTGTACCAATAAAATAACCAAGAAGCAAATAATGTATAGTAGTACAAACAATAGTGATGTAGCTCACAGGTTTTGCTTAGCTGTTTTTTCTTTTTGTGTTGTTGTCCCAGTTACTGCCACTAGACAGTAAGAATTTTTTGAATATTACCAAAATGGCGCCCACGGGGTCTAAAAGTTGGCTTCGTGAATGCCCATTACCTACACATGTATGTATGTCCCAGTAGTTGTTAGTTTAAATCTTTGCAGGAGTCAGTAAAATATAAATTAAATATTTTTATTCTCGGATGAGAATAAAAATATTTAAAGTCATTTGTCAAAATGAAAAATATATTTCGCTGGACAAATGACATTTTTTCTTTAATCTACGCGTTTCTTAATGAAGCCCTGAATCCGGAGAAGAAACAAACGAAAGGAATTCCGCAGTTACCTTAATGACTAATTAATATTTAGAAAGCCATGTATCACCTATGTACCTTTATATCATAATAACCATTTTTTCCATCACTATTTCACTAACTGATGCCGCGACTTCGTCCGTATGGTGTTTACATACATACATACATACAGTCACGCCTCTTTCCCATAGGGGTAGGCAGAGACCACATCTTTCCACTTGCTACGATCCTGACACACATCTTTAGCTTCTCCTACTTTCATTAGCGTTTTCAAACACGCTCGTCGGTTGCGGGTGCTTTTAACGTGACCTTTCCTCAAAAGTTCACCGATCTGATTGTGATACGTACGCCTAGGTCGACCCTTACCGGCTTTTCCATTCACGCTTGCCTCATAAATCTGTTTCGTCGATCTCCTTTCATTCATCCTCTCTACGTGTCCAAACCATCTAAGCATGCCTTTCTCTATCTTTTTCACTACATCTTCAACCACACCGCAACGTTCCTTATCACGCTGTTTCTCACTTTATCAATCAGAGTTACTCCAGCTATACTTCTCAAACTTCTCATTTCCACAGCGTTAATCCTACTTTCATGCTTCTTCTGCCAGACCCAGCATTCACTACCATACATAAGTGTGGGGACCAGAACTCCCCTATGTACAGCCAGTCGTGCCTTTTTAGATACGTTCTGGCTACACATAAAGTTATGCAGAGCCCCATTCACTTGATTTCCTGCCAATACTCTTCTCTCAATATCACAGTCATACTTTCCGTCTCTCGTCAATTTAAAACCCAGGTACATAACCCTTTCACTTGTTCCACTCTTTTTCCTGGTTGGTTGAATGGTTTTTAATAATAACAATATATTTTACTTACAGAAGAAACTTAATTATAGTAATATAATCGCTCGCCCCTCTTTTCAATAGCAAAAAAACAAGCACATTTGGGGGCGTTGCAGCCGCCAAGGCCATCGTTGTCGTCTACATATATAGAAACTTATTAACTTGATATTAAATATGAATATCGAAATATTATTTTCGTGGATTAAGATAGTTTCGTGTGGTAGCGGTTTAAAAGAATCTGCCACCCCTTCTCCTCCCGTGGGGGTCGTAAAAGTCGACAGAGGGAAAATAAAAACCAGGAGATGGGCAGCAGCATTATCCTGGAACATCTAAATAAATAACTGCGGTTGCCAACCCGCCTGCCAAGCGTGGCAACTATGGCAAAATCCCCTAAAATGAGAGCTACTAACTTTAGTGGCAATTTATGGGGGAGGTCTATGTTCAGCAGTGGACTAGTGATAGGCTGAAATAATGATGATGTTGATGATGAGATCAAGATAAAGAGTATAAAACTAAAAAAAATATGAAAATCTTTTTAGTAGTTTTTGAGTTATGCGCGCATTTCGCTGAACCTACCTATCATTATATTTATATATATTTATATAAAGGAAGTTATGTCCTGTTATGTCCTGTTAGAAAAATCAAGCTGTTCATAAAAATAATTACCAACACCATCACAGCTCAATAAGAGGGTCATTAACACATTTAGATAATAAACTTTATTTAAGATTACAAACTTGTCGCTGATATTAGTTAGGGCTTGGATTTAAACTCCGGTAATACGACGACACCGTCTACTGTCAGCCAGTGTTGGCAGTTGCAATTATAGTCAGCAGTTATAGTGGAATAATGTTAGTTGTGCCAAGTGTGGAATAACGCTGATAGTGCATCTGATGGTTAGTGCAATGTCTGCCCATAACAAATGCTATGCCATCAAGAAAATTTCTGTGTAGTATTGCACTGCGCTGCACCTCATCAGTTTTTAAATCTCTTATGCACAGTAATTACACTAGCTGTCAATGCTCCTCAGACCGAAACACAGTCATGATTGCACACTGTTGATTCATGGCAGAATAATTGGCCCTGTGGTGGTAAGACGGATTCTTGCATAGGAATCCCACAACCAGTAAAATGAGCCTTTCTTTTTTATATTATGTGCATGTCCACGACAATATTATTATTCAAGTTCCAGAACATTGCTTATGTATTTAGAATCTTAGCTGTTGAATTATTTGGCTTTAAACTCTATTACGTGAGCTAAAAGCTATGCTCTTGAATAACAGTTCCTAATAAATAGTGTCGACGCTCTAAAACCCTGTGACAAGTTATAATTAAGTAACAATTTCGTATATGGAGCAGTGTAGACAAGGGAGTCTACATATTAATTGGCAGCATGAAATAGAGGTTAACGCTAGTTCAGGAATCCTAATGAATACCAACCTTATCCATTATTTTGTGCGTATAGTTGTTGAGGCTTTTCTGTCTACCCCTTATTTAAACTATATACCCATGCACTTAATTTTTTTTTGTTTTTTTTTTAATTATTTGTAGTATTTAATTTTATTATTACATCATCGATTTATGTAATATTAGATTCGTTGGCTTTTCCATCATGTCCTGTCAAGCTATGTTATTTTCATGATTTTATAAGGATTTATTTATTATTATTTTACTGGTAGGATTGCTATGCAGAAATCCTTCTGGGTAGGTACCACCCCAGGGCCAGTGATTCTGCCGTGAAGCAGTAGTGTGCAAACATTACTGTGTTTCGGTTTGAAGGGCACTGTGAGCTAGCGTTATCACTGGGCATTTGAGACTTAAGAACTGATGTCTCAGGGTGACGGGCGACGTGTGATGTCACGCAAAAATGTTCTGGGTGACACAGAATTTGTTGTGGGTGGACGTTGCACTTACCATCAGGTGAACGTTTTGCTCGTTTCGTCACTTTATACAATAAAAAAAAACCTTTATTTTCGTAGTAAAAGACGAGACGTGGGAAACTTTCACCTGATGGTTAATGCAACGTGCTCTCATAACGAATGATGTGTCACCAAGAACATTTTTCTGTCCACAACACTGTGCTCTTCACCCTGTTATCAGTTCTTAAGTCTCATATGCCCAGTAATTCCACTAGCTATCAGTGTCATACGGACCGAAATATACTAATGTTTGCACATTACTGCTCTTCAGAATAACTGACTCTTCGGTGGTACGGTGGTGCATTTTTTTATTGCATAAAGTGATAAAACGAGCAAAACTTTTACCTGATGGTAAGTGCAACGTCTGCCCATAACAAATGCTGTGTCACCCAGAAAACTTCTGTGTGACACTACACTGTGCCCATCACCCCGAGACATAGGTTCTTATGTCTCATATGTCCAGTGATTACGCTAGCTCACAGTGCCCTTCAAACCGAAACACAGTAATTTTTGCACACTACTGCTTCATGGTAGAATAACTGGCCCTGGGGTTGTACCTACCTAGACGAACTCCTGCATAGGAATCCTACCACCAGTAGATAGCATAGCATAGATATCATACCACCATTAAAATAGTCACGAAACATCAAAGAAACATTGTAAGATTCGACTAAATACAAAAAAAAACTGGAAGATATGGCCATTTACTTTCCTTATGTTTATATAAGGAAAAGAACCGAATGCGCGTTTTTCAGTAATGTTTTTATTTACGATACGGTATTATCGTAATTAATTTTTGAAAAAGCCTAATTTGATAAAAATGTTTAATTGACTTCGACATGATAATGTTCAAGTACTCATAAGTACTTGTCACGACTGTCGGATTTCATGTCTAATTTTACATAATATAAATATGAAATACACATTTATATGTCTATATTTCTATATAGACGTATGGTTATTCCGCCACCTGTTGGAAGTCATTCCATCTTCCTCGATTTTATGATATAAATGATGATGATAGGTTCCTGCTATCCTTCAACAGGGGCAAAGCGTCCGTAGAAGGGTCCTTCGCCACTTTCTACCATTGGTGGCAATTTCGATATCTTCCTATCCGGGAACACCTGAAGCAGCCTTTCTTTCCAGGTTTATCTTGCCAGAAGCTTGCCACATGAAACTTTGTATGGACAGGTGGCTGTTTAATTTCTGCATCACATGCCAAATCCAGCGCCATTATCGTAAGAGTATCTCCTTGTCCAGGCTTCCGGTCAGTCAACTCCCAAAGTCTCGCATTGGAAATGGTTCGTGGCCAGTATATCCCTAGTATGCACTGTAAACTTTTGTTAACGAACACTTGAGACTTACTAGTTACATCTTTTTTTATGAAAGAGGGGGCAAACGAGCAGGTGGCTCACGTGATTGTAAGTGATCACCGCCGCCCATGAACATCCACAATACCAGAGGAATAGCAGATCCGTTGGCGGCTTTTGAGAAAGGAATAGATTCTTTTCTTGCTTGACAAGCCATGTTTCACACCCGTAAAGCATTTTACTTAAGAAAATGATATAAATATTTAAAAAAATCCATTACAAACATTCTATAACAAACTATGAAATTGTCTCAATTTCGTATTTCATCCGGGATTTTTATTGCACAATATATAAACATTAAAAGACCTATAAAATAATCACAAATCATTGTACTGTAACCACTCGAGCTATATAATTCTAACTATATAGTATAGCATCGGTTATACTTTACCTTTTTAACTTTATCTCTGATAAAGTTGTGTAGGATGAACACTTTTTTGATCGGATCGAGGATAACTAAGTTAACCGTGGGAAACGTTATTCCATTTGTACCGCTTTATAAGAAAACAAGTAGGTGAGAATCCAAATATTTATATTGTGATTTCTATTGTATGGGATGTTGTTAAAATGGAATTGTTGAGTACGGGTTTCTTACATTCAGAAAGGGTAATTTTTGTGTGCCTTTAAAAACCTAAAAAAGAATTTTAGTTTTCTAATAAAGTGAAATAAGTAGACGCAACTTAGAACAGTTAGAATCGAAACAAATAGAATTTCCATTAAATTAAAAATATTTAATCAATATTTAACCTATTATTTTAAGTTGTTAATATAATTTAAATAATAGTTATATAATATATACAAAATAAAAACATTTTTAATATAGGTACGTACATGAACCATACATTCATTTTCATCTGTTAGCCATATTCTACTGCTAGCGGAATGTGCAAATATTAATTTGCTTCGCATAAGCTCGTTTTGTTATTTTATTCTCCCATATTACGAGTAAATCAAATAGGTTTAATTGTATTTAATGTTAATTCCAAACTAATTTTATTTTTCGAGTCGTACACCTAATGGTAAGGGTTAAGAAATTTCGACGATGTATGAAGTCCGCCAACCCGCACAGAAGAACTTGTTATACTCATATTAATACATTATTATCATCATCATCATCATACCCATATTTTGCATAGACCAGTTCTCCTCCATAGATTGCCACAAAACACGGTTCTGAGCCACCTTCATCGATCGACTTCTTGCAAAACCGTACATACGAGTACTAACTATACTTTGTATAAGAATATTGATATACTCATATACCACTTACATAAAAATTTTTGTATTATATTATAAATTTTCGCATACATTCTTTATTCAATATACGTAATAAAATTAATATACAAGTCTGAGGAAATATTTTGCCAACGTAATGAAAACCGAACCACCATATCTGTGTTTTATGTTACGTCGATTGCTCATTCAACGACTTAGCAGTGTGAAATATGCTCCACTTAGAATAAGTAAGAATGTGGCGATGAAGTATTTCTGTCGGAAAAATATATATTTTACTAATTCATTGATAACTAGCTGTGCCCGCGACTTCGTTCGCTTGGATTTTTGGAATTGTTTGGACAGGTTATCAAATAAAATTGCAATGAATTATAAACGTATAAAAGTAAAAGTAAAGTTTCAGCCTATTAATGTCCCACTGCTGAGCACAGGCCTCCTCTCATTTCTGAGAGGGTTTTGGAGCTAGGAAGAATCCGCCACACTGATCCAATGCGGGTTGGCGGACTGCACATAGCATCGAAAAATATTTTTATTTCACAGACATGCAGGTTTCCTCACGATGTTTTCCTCCACCGCCAAGCACGTGGTAAATCAGTACTAAAAATTGCAATTAACAATTTTAGTGGTGCCGGCACCGGGAATCCAAATCAGGAAATTTAAAGCGAGCGCCTAGCCCCTGATATCAAGAGTTTTGCTATTATATGATAGATGTGTAGTCTGCGAAATATTATCAAAACGAAAAAAATAAACGGACAATTGCGAATTTAACTCGCGTGGCGAAGGTTCCGTAACTTGCTACAAATGTAAGTTTGTACGCGCAAATATTAAGAAATTTAATATTTTCTTTTAAAACCATTCACTTCTTGTAGGTTTTCCTGTAATTCAGAGCGAAATCCTCCCTAGATAAGAGCTACGAACTTTTGACGCAATCTATGGGGATGCATATGTTCAGCAGTGGTTACGCTGAATAGATGTAGATGCCCTTCCAAAAGTGACTACCATATTTAAAAAATCATTTATTGACGTTACACGGTCGTGTTTGCGTCGCAAACATACATATGTATACCAAATTTCAACTTATTCGGTCAAGTAGATTCAGAACAAATTGGCTGTGAGAGACGGAACGACAGACACACGAGTGATCCTATAAGGGTTCCGTTATTTCATTTAAAGGTATGGAACTTTAAAAATGTTTGTAACTTCAGAACCGGTGAAAGAAACACGATAAAATATAGTCTGAGTTGGTTCTGAGTTATGATCTGTGTAAAATTCAGGTTCAATAGCTTTAGTAGTTTTCGATTTCAATCCGTTTGTATAGACTGACGGATAAAATAGGCTCTATTTTATACGAATGTATGATCATACGAATCTTTTGAAGGGTTGATCATTTCACAAAAAGTACTATTCTACAGACTACCTACTATTATTCACAGATCTTCTTATGATGTTTGACAAATTTTATAGGTTCAGTTGAGAAGATTACTAATTTCGCATTTGGAAAAAGTTGGTCATTAAGTGCCTATGACTATAATATTCATAGCATTTTTATAACATAATAGTAATAGTAAAGTGACAGCCTATAATTATCCTTCTGTCCACAGGCCTCTTCTCATTTCTAAGAGGGCTTCGAATTCGAACGAGTCCGCCATGCTGCTAAAATACGTACGAGTATATACTTTACATGTCCTGAAATAATTTTATTCCTCAGACGTTTTCCTTCACAGTTAAACAGGCGGTAAATCAGCACAACATTTGCTAAACTATTTTAGACTTCTTACAGGCTTAGTGTGAAATTTAAGGCGAGTGCCCAGAGCTATCATGGCTCAATAGTTAATAATTAAATAATTTCTACAACATTTTTAACCTGATGTAAATTATTTTCTATTGCACGCTGTGATCATGTTAAATTACTACGGCTAACGAACCCATTCATGTGAATAAAATGTTCACATTCACAGAAATAAGAATCTCATATATTAGTTTGCTTATTTAAGAACGATAAAAAAACCTCGACTTAGCTACTTTCAAAAAAAAAATAAAGAGACACACAATATTTTAAGAAAGTAAGTAAAGTAAGTTTGTTAAGAAAAATTGCAATGTTTATTGCAATTTTTCTTAACAAACTAACTTCAGTGTCCTTAACAAACTAACTTAAGTTTTTCTTAACAAACTTAATACTGTTGTTACTACTAATATAATGCAAAAAAACATATTAGGTACAGTACCTAATATGTTTTTTTGTTAGAGACGACAGAGTAGCTGACTTCTACGCCGCGGATCCTGGGTTCGAATCCCAGCCAGAGCCATCATTTGTGCTAAAATACAAATTGTTGGTTTTCGGGTCTGGTTGTGTTGTGATTATCCCCGTTTCTGACACTGCATCCTTGCCTACCTCTGATCTTAACGCATCAGCGTTACATCGGGCGCGGGTAGGCTGGGACGAGTGAGTGCCTCTGTGTTTGCGCGTACACTTGTGGTACCGCCGTGGTCGAAATCGGCTAGGAGAACTTCATATTGTTGGAAGAATTTCTATACAGGAATACGTCTAGGTAGGTACCACCGCAGTTCTTGTTATTCGCGTCAAATAAGGGTTCAAACACCACTGTGTTTCGATTTGAAGGACACTGAAGTTAGTGCAATTACTGAGCATATGAGGCTTAAGGACTAATGTCTCAGGGTGACGAGCGCAGTGTGGTGCCACACAGAAATGTTCTGGGTGTCATAGCATTTTTATGGGTGGGCGGTTGCAATTACGATATACAATTATATCGTATCGTCACATTCTTCCATAAAAAAAATGGACGGAGTTGAGCTTGATATAGATTAAGAAGTTGCCCCTAAGTAAACTAACGTAAACAATATATTTAACTGGTCACCACAGCTAAATGTTTAAAGGAGTTATATCAACTGATCTAGGACTGATATAGGGCCGTGTGGTTGCGGCTCGTTAAAAGAATACTACCACTCCATCTCATCCAATGGATCTGGTAAAAGGCGAGTAAGGAATTAAACTGCACTGTGCGCCCAACAGCGCATGGTGGCGATGGGCTCACCACCTATCACACCAAGTGCATTATATTGTTTTGGTGAAACGTGGATTGTGGCAGTCATCTGTTTTTGCAGTGAGTGCCCAGTCTCTAACTACCCCTTATGGGATACAGTCGTGATCTTATGTATGTATGTATGTATGTATCTAGGAATTTACACAGATTTATTAGATTAGAGTTTGGAGTCTCGACCGATGCTAGCTTCATTCAAAGTTTAGAACACTGACACGATGTAACGATCATGTACTAGCGTAATTTTTGGTGATTTTATTGCTTTAAGCCTATAAATAAATAAATAGTACATAAATAATACTCCTAACTCTAACATCAAAATTCGGTCACTTACGCGTCAGACTTGTGTCACGAGTCCGAATATGTTACAATTTTAAGTCATCTAATGATCGTCGGAGGGAGGCTGCAGACCTCTGTTCGGACTGTCGATTTATGTCGGTAACTCTGGGCAGTGAGAACCGCCCTGAACGCAAGTGTTATCTGGTGTACCCGGTGTTGTTGTCGATTATTGTGCGCCGCTCTTCGCGGCGGTCGCGCGTCGTTGTGCGTGTTATGTTGTAGCTGTTTTGTTAACTGTGTGTACAGTGTAAACTGGGTCGTGACCGACCGTTTTATGGTCAAAGTGTGCTGAGAAATCCGGGTCATTGAGGACGTTTTGTAGGTGACGTTTGCGTTCGGTCGAGTTTCTATCAGGTCGGTAGTTTGCTGCTTTAACCACTAGTGCGTTGATGATGAACTGCGGCTTCTTCTAAGAACCGCTGTGATAATTCTCTGCAGTGTACAGACATTATTGACATTTTACAGTCGCTGTGAAGGTCTACACATTGCGCTGATACCATCCAGCTCTGGAGGCATTTCGCAAGAATCGATTTTAAACGCTCTGTAACTTCCGTAGTTGATTGCTCGTCGCATGAGCGAAAGTGACGCTTGCATAAGCCATTACGGATCTTATGCAAGTCTTGTAGAGGCGAAGTTAGTGTCTTAAGCACATTTTGTCAGAAGAGCAAATTAGTGAGTATGGGCGGCCTGAGATAAAAGCGGATCTGTTGCTCTCTCTTTTCCCGGGGAATAGGGCGTCCGAACAGGGTGATTGTACCTAACCGATTGTTGCCGATCGTATAAGATTGTTTAGCGAGCTTTAGCGTGCCCCTTGAAAAATATAACTCTTAATGATTTCTTACGTTTCGGGCACTTTACAGCAGCCATGGTCACAGGACGACTGAGGTGACAGATGTCCTTATGTCATAGTTACACCGGAGTAACTTCAGCTCAGTGGTAGCTCAGGGGCCGGGTGCTCGCCTTTTTAATTAATTTTATAACACGCGAGTAACCTGGGTTCGATCCCCGGTGCCAGCACCTCTAAAATTGTTGTAAAATTTTAAGCGCTGATTTACCACGTGTTCAGCGGTGAAGAAGAACACCGTGAGGAAACCTGCATTTCCGAGCAGTAGAAATATTTTGAGGACATGTGAAGTCCACCAACCCGCATTGGAGCAGCGTGGCGGACTATTCGCCGCTCCAAAAACTACTCGAATGTGACAAAGCATTGTTTTTTATTATTGCTCGATTGCGACGGCTGGCACGTCAGTGTAAAAGGGACTATATATTATATGTCCACATGTCGCTCTCTCTTATAATTATTAGATTGTGGGATGAGATTGCGTACACTAATTAAGTAAAGTTTTGCGCTATTCTACCTATACAGTTCAGACTCATTGTTTCTAAAACATTCACAGTGCAATTATGATTTGGTATAACTTGTAATAGTCTTATGTTTTTCCATTTGAAGGACACCGAAGCTAGTTTGTGTAATTACATGTCATATGAAATGTAAGAACCGATGTCTTATAGTGACGACGACGCAGTGCGGTTCTGCACAGAAATTTTCAGTGGAAAGTGGGTGACACTACACTGTTGGGCATGCGTGATACTTATCATTAGATGAACGACTTGCGCGTCACTTACTAACATAAAATATTGCGAATATTAGTGCGTTGATTTAAACTAAGTTTCCGGATGTTATCGCGTTTAATACCTGACCAAATTATTTATTAGCCGACGACGCTCGAAGCGCTTTGCAGCTTTATGGTCACGAGGGACTGAGGTGTTAGACTATCTGGTGTCATAGTAAATGCAGGCTAACTTTTAACCTTTAAAAAAAATACTTTTGGTCTGATCACAAAATTAGCTTACAGTATCTTGGCTTTAGAGTTAACTATATTTATTAAATGATCTCTAGCCCGTGGTAGTATTGAAATTGGGAAGTTGTTATTTTTATTTTTTTTAATCTATTTAATTGACGAAAGTTTGACCTAGTGGTAAGCGTATTTAACTTCTACGCCGCGGGTTCTGGTTTCGAATCCTAGCCGGAGCCAATATTTGTGCGAAACACAAATTGTTCGTCAAAAGACATCTTTTCACTATTAGTAATAAGTGTTTATTTATTTTTCGATGAATTGTCGAATGGCCAAAATACAACGCCGACTGTTTGGTTCTGGCACTAGCTAACCGCTGTCGCGGCAGGCTGATTTTGCTCGCTTGGCTCGTGTAGTCATAAACAACCTACTCGTAACACTCGTCGCTCCCTACGGTTGCCTCCCGCTACCCAACTATCCAATTCGGTTCAACGCGGAATGTAAATTTACGCTGTGACGTAGGACATGGAAAAAAGGGGTTATTTGATAAAATAAAAACTACGAAACATTTTTGTGCAACATGAAAGAAAGTATGGTAAATACAATCTCTGCCCATAACAAATTGGATGTCAACCAAAACATTTCTGTGTGACACCACACTGTGCTCGACATCAGAGACATCACTTCTAAAGTCCCATACGCCTAGTAATTACACTAGCTATTAGTGCCTTTCAAAAAGAAAACCGTAATGTTTGCACTACTGGTTTACGGTAGAATAACTGGCACTGCGGTGATACCTATCCAGACGAGTTACCGCATAAGAATCCTACTAACAGTGACAACCAATAACGAGATTTGACCATAAGTATTTTTTTTAAATCGATAGAAGTAGGTACGAAGTAAATATATTTTCATAATGTTAGGTAGCAAATGAAAGTATGTTAATCAAATATTTGAATAAATGAATAATAAGTGGAACGGAATGCTGCTAAAAGTTAACTTACTAAACGATACGTTTACGTAACGTTGTTTGCATTGTAAATATTTTTGATATGTTTTATGAACAAACGGTAGGATCTCGCGGAAGGCTAGGCTTGTTTAAGTACAAAGCTGCCCGAGTCATCAAATCTATACCACCGCATATAACGGACCTTTTCTAGCGTTAATTTCACATTGTTATATATTTTAATAGAACGCAGTTATTATTAGAAAGTATTTAATAATAACTGCATTCCATATTATTTTATTGTTCGTCTTTAAGAACATCCAATTACTACGAATATATGAGTTCAAATTGTAAGATAAAGCACAGACGCAACGTTGGGTTATAAATACTTAAAATTTGACGCCATACAAGTTTTTATTTAAATATATAATATTTGAGAAAGAAAGTAACAGTCTATAAATTTTCCATTTCAGAGCGAAAGTCTAGTCTTAGGTAATTACATGGTACTAATTTTATTTACCTACTTTACTACTTTTCTTTCACCGCCTAACTTACTTACGCGTTGATTTGCACAATTTAACAATTTCAACTTTTTAATATGATGTTGACAAAAATAATTAAATAATTAAAAAAAATGTTTTGTTAATATTTTAAATTTGTTTCAAACACTTTATTTGATAAATATGCATTCTTATTTGATTTTACACCAAAGTAATTTCTCATAACAGTTGTGTGCAAATTGTTACAATTTAGTGAAATTATGTTTAATATTTTTAATTTGTACAGTTTTACAACATGAAAATGAGACGTACCGATAATCTTATGAACCAACTTTATGACATGGTGTATGAAATGGTGTCCGTCTACTAACTTTTTATTTAACACTGTTATAAAACTCGCTGACTTGAGAGGCAAAAAGGTCAAGTTTGATATCACATTTCAACTTTACGAAATACTTCATACCAATTTAAACTTCGTAATAAAAAAACGCTATTTATTTGAAGAAATGAAAATCCAGGTATGTATTAAATCTTCAAATAAATGGCAAAAACAGACGGTGTCGTATAATACATTATATTTATCTATTAAACACAGTTTATTCGTTCATCAAAAAATCGTTTAAAAATGGTGGATAAATATAATGCCATATTTTGACGTGTACAGATTTTTGTTGGGACTTTCGAAGTTTTTAACAAATAATTACGTTAAAGTGGCAAAGTATCCGGCTAGGTAAATTCAATTATGTCCTTCCTCTTTCAGTGGATCTCAAAGTCAAGTCGTCTTAAGTCTCAATTCGGCATGTCTGTGAAATCAAATATTTTGGACGACATTTAAGTTCGCCAAAACGCACTGGAGTAGAATGGCGGGCCCTTAAAAGCTTCTCAGAAATAAGAGGAGGCCTGCACTCGGTAGTACAACATTTACAAACTGACACTTTTATAGTATAGTAATGGAACCGGCTTCGCACGGAAGTTATTGTTATGTTAAAGTCTGTATAGAGAAAAACAAAAAGTAAATGATCGTAAAATACGTTCTTAATCCGTGTTTATGTCGGAATGTGTATGCCAAATTTAAAATAAATAGTTCGTGTAGTTTCGGAGATATCGTAATCAGTCAGTGGTAAGTCGCTTATTTATAGTATATCTATTTACATAAAGTGAACTCTGTATTGTAAATCGATTTTGTCATACTATTTCTCTAAGCAAAATCCTGTTTTGGCTATCTGTTTTCCTAGTTTATAAGTATCTAGTTATGATGGTTTTTCATGTAACTAAGAAAAAAAAATTGTGTACTTCATCAGCCACACAACTAATTTTGGTGGGATGACGGTTTAAAATTTATAGCGCATACTCCAACCATCAGCTGTGACTTTCCGTGAATAGGCTTGTTAATAACGAATATATGAATTGTGATCGTTACCATCTATTGAAACTAGTTTCTATACCATCGCCGATAGTAACGAATTCATTGAAATTTATAATATTTTTACGAAGTACTATGTAGAATATTTTTGGAAGAATTTAAGAAGTTTAGATCTTATAAAATTTGCATGATAAATTTAAAGCTACGATAGTTGTATAAACTTGGGAACTTTCTTTAAAAAGGCATCAAATCGTAACACAATCATTTAAATAAAATTACTATAGATCATTCGTATCATAGAAACTTCTTTGAAATTTTGAGGTCGATTTTGAGTGTAACGTTTTCAAGCAACGTGTCTGTTATTCTTAACTAATATATTTGTTTATTCATGTTTATTTATTTTTATTTTAATCAAGTTTCTCGTGTATTTAAGTTTCACTCCTGTCACTTGGTACACGTATATAAACGTATATAAAGATAAGCATTACATGACTCTCGTCGACTCACGACTAGCACCTTCACTGTTAAGGCTATTTTCTGGGAATCTGGAGCCGAAGATGTTAGAAAAACAACGAATACTACGAGTACTAGTACTTTAAGAGTTCTTCAAGAAGTCAATTCCGGAACACTTTCTAATAGCAATAGTCCAGCTCAGGGGCTAGGCGCTCGCTTTAAATTTCATAGTACGCGAGTGACCTGGGTTCGATTCCCGGTGCCGGCACCACTAAAATTTTTAATTGCAATTATAAGTGCTGATTTACCACGTGCTCGGCGGTGAAGGAGAACATCGTGAGGAAACCTGCATGTCTGAGAAATAAAAAATATTTCGAAGACATGTGAAGTCCGCCAACCCGCATTGGAGCAGCGTAGCGGATTCTTCCTAGCTCCAAAACCCTCTCAGAAATGAGAGGAGGCCTGTGCTCAGCAGTGGGACATTTATAGGCTGAAACTTTACTTTACTTTACTTTTATGTAGTGCTGCCAATCTTAGTGCTACTTGCTGCCATTATATGTGACTTTAATGTTCTCCTGAAATATTTTCGGTCACGGGAACAACTATCCAATACTTTATCGGAAACTATCTACTTCGCAGAAGATATTTAGTGCCATAAATGTACGCGAAAAAAGCTCAAAGGCACTCTCTCGTCCTGTCCTAGCCTCTGTAACATAGTGTTATTCTTTAGATTAATATTAACTAAAATATTTAATTATTATTTAATTATTATTCACTGATATTTAACATGATAAAGTAAGTGTGTAAAAATAAGTGTGACTCAGCGTTTGGCCGGGCCTTGGCCTCAACAAGGATCAGATTGGCTTGCTAACAAGGATCCAGTAACCCAGTTAACATATCCAGAACCCAGCAAGGAGACTGTGATATCGCTAGGCTGAGACTGAGTGTGTTTCTTAAGACGAACGACGAACGTCTTGTATTTTTTGGTTATGGTTTTCTCATTAACCTACTTGTACTTTTTCTAAATATTTCATATGTCTATTTTTTTTCACGTTCTTCACCGCGACCGTTGGAACGCTCGTGCAATAAGATCGGAGGTAGACTAGGATTCAGTGTCAGAGATACAAGCTAAGCTGCTAAGCCTACTGTTGAACTGTGCAGCTGTTAAACATTGTAACCAACGTTGGTGATAAAAACGAAACTGATATTAAGGAAAAAAAAGAAGAAGAACACGGGCCGGGCAACCTACATACAAATACAATATTTTTGCACAGATGTTGGCTCCGGCTGAGCTTCGAACTCAGGACCCGTGGCGTGGTAATCGAGCACTCTAACCAGTGTAAGCCACGTAGGCGTCGTGATACTTTAATATTAAGGTAACAATGGGGGATAGTATTAACAAGAATAATTAATGCTCACGTGAATAATCATCTAATGATGTTATTGTCAACTGTAAAATAAAAATAACTATAAATATAATTATCTGAAGAATATATATAATACACTCGACAGGAGTGAAACATATATCGTCGTCGTCGTCGTCGTCGTTTCAGCTTATCAATAGTCCACTGCTGAACATAGGCCTCCCACATAGATTGCCACAAAAGTTTGTAGCTCTCGTTTTGGGGGGATTTTGCCATAGTTGCCACGCTTGGCAGACGGGTTGGCAACCGCAGTTTATTTATTCAGATGTTCCAGCAAGATGCTGCTGCCCATCTCCTGGTTTTCATTTTCCCTCTGTCGACTTTTACGACACCCACGGGATGAGATGGGGTGGTAGATTGTCTTAAGCCGCTACCACACGGCCTACACGAAACATATATATGTATATTATATATTTTGAAGCGTTAATCGCCCAATGGGTACGGAATGCGAAACGAGACGTCGCAGAATCGAGCCCGCCATTCAACTATTGTCGTGAACCATCTCCTAGCATAAACCTTTTAAGCTTAGTAGGAGCGGTTAACAGGAATATTAGCAATAGTAGCATAGCTAGTATTAATTTTTTAATACATTTGAAAATTCATTTATAAATATATAAAAAAACGGGAATTAACAAATATTACTCACTGTAAAATAACTGTTCAGTAAATAAACAATTAATTATTAATCGATAAATATCAGAAACGCTCAACAAAAATATTTCACTCAAATTTGTCCTTGAAGTTTTACTCTCATCGCGCACAAAGAAGTTTCACTTCAATTAATGTGAAGGAGGCGATTTGTTAATCGCTGAACATTGGTCTCCCCCATAGATAGCTAAAAGCTCATTTTGGAGGGATTTTGCCAAAGTTGCCACGCTTGGCAGGCGGGTCGGCAATAGTAGTAAATTTATTCAGATATTCCAAGATGATGCTGCTGTCCATCTACTGGTTTTAATTTTTCCTCTGTCGACTTTTACGACACCCGGAGCATGCGATGGGTGGTAGATTCTCATAGGCCGCCACCACACGGCGGCCATTTGTCAATAAATATTACTAAAAAATATGCGATACACTTAAAGTTTTATTAAGAGTTAGGTATTAAGAATGCACAACGATATTGCTGATCGGTGGCGAACTGATTTAATATTGCAAGATTATGCAAATCGCAGTATTAGGGCTATGAATTGAGCCCTGCTGAAATCACAACGATTTTATTTAGACTTGCAAAATGCCCGATAACGCTTAGTGGCCTTGCTGATATCCACTGTGATCCATGGCGTAGAACCGCTCAATCGAGCATTTAGTGTAGGCGTGTGTTTTTCAAATAGCTTGTCAATATTTGAATTCAATGAGTTTCCTTATTAACAATCTTATCTGTTCAACGTTCTAATCAAGAACTTATGTTGTTGTCTTTTATTAAAATACTTAAAAATAACTTAATTAATTTGTATTCTTATTATTTTATTTGACACCAAAGTACTCTTCTCTCAAAATTGTACTTATTTGCAAATTGTTGTAATTTACCCGTAACACTACCTGTTTATTTAAAATAGAAATTTCTATATAATAATATATTATATATTTCTGTGTCTATCACCGAGATGTGTCCGGCGCAGTTCATTTATTTATTTATTTAAGGTTCACCAAGAGATGTTACACTGATACAATTTTCGTAAACATTGTTATAAACAAATATGAGTAAGAGCACAACCAAGTGAAGGTTAACACCACATGCACCGTAAAAACCAGTAGCAAAATTATATAACAACTAGAAGAAGTAATCGTAAAGTAATGTTTAGTACTTATTTTGAGGAATTGAGCCAACGGTACTTCGGAACGGGAAAAAAGATCCTAATCTATTTCGAGGGTATCTAGCTGGAGCTCTAATGCGGAACCTGCCAAGTAATTGCGGGCAATCAATTTGGTATCTGAGCTTTAAGCCGCAATTAAAACAAACATTTCAGGTCTAAAAGGTCCCTACGTTTATTTAAAGTGAGCATTTTAAAAAAGACTAGGCTTGCAGCTTGTAGGACAAGTGCCAGGGGAACCTTTTTTCTACTCTTTCGAGCATCAGAGAGTGTGCCGCGATGTGTGACTGCTATACTGTAGTAAAGTACTCAAGAATACTTCGCACTAAGCTATTAAACAGTAGTATCTTAGTTTTCTCGTCTCTGAAAACTTTGCAACGAGGCAAAAACATGAGTCTGTTGTCCAGTAACACGCCAAGATCTCTGATACAACTGGCAAGGGAGTCTTATCAACGCTGTAGCTAGATGAAAATGAATTAAATTTGCGAGTATATTATATGTAAACACATATTTTTCAATTAAGGATCATGTCATTATCTTTGCAGTAGTTTTTTAGCCTGTCCAAATCACTCTGAAGGGATACAACATCCTTTTCACTATTTCCCCTGCGATTTTCAGATCATCGGCAACCAAAAACGGCGTAGAGAAATGGAAACAATCAGAGATTTCGTTAATAAATACGTTCAATAGGATTCGTCCTAGATGTGAGCCTAAAAGAACGCCTGAACAAATACTATGTGTAAATAAGCTGTATCACTTGTCTACAACATAGAATAAGCAATGTGTTAAATATGATTTCAGCCAGTAAAGCATTGATCCAGAAAAACTATAAATCGCAAGCTTCACAGCGAGGATAAAATGAGAAACACGATTGAAAGCTTGGCTGAAATCTGTATACATAACATCGGTTTGTTTATTACTATCCATAGATTCTATAAGAGTCTCGATGAATTCAACTAAGTTCGAATTTGTTGATCTACAACGGACAAATCCATGTTAATGATCAGTGAGGAACTTTTTGAAATAGCTTGTATAACAAGTCAAACTAAAGATTCCAGTATTTTGGTTAGCATTGATAAAATCGATATTGGTCTGTTATTTCCCACGCAGGTATCATCATTGGATTTGTGAACAGGTACAACCTTGGCAAGCTTCCACCTATCACGGAACACCCCACACTTCAAAGATTTATTAAAAATTATGTGAAGAGGCGCAACTAGTGAAAATGCACACTCTGTGATAAAAAAAATTAGAAATGTTTTCAGAACCGGCACCTTTATAACCGTCATGATTTTTTAGTCTTTTTTAAATAGTTTTAGGATCAAGAATTAGTAATGAAAAGCATTCACTAGCGTTGCCGAGGTTCTTAAAATTCTGTGCAATGTGGTTGTTTGATGGAAACGTTTGTGGATCGTATCTATGGTAAATTGCAGAGAAGTGTTCGGCAAATAGATTACAGATGTCTGTGCCACCCGATGAGGTTTTGCAGCCATTTGTTAGTGTTGCCAGGTATTTGCTGGCACCACTGCGCTTATTAAGAATAATAATAAAGGACCAGAAATGTTTTAGATTTACTGCAATATTTTTCTCAATATTCTTTAAATACGAATTATAACAACATACAGATAATTTTTCACACCTCTTACCTAAAAGTTTAGACGTTAATGTTTCTAAGGGTTCGACATACGTCTTAAATCGACTTCTGAAGTTATTTTTTCAATTAGAAGTTTAATTTATTAATTTGAAAAAGTACCTTGGTATATCAGTACTTATGCCGAGTAATTACTCTACCTATCAGTGCCCTTAAGACTAAAACACACTAGTAATGTTTGTACGCTACTGCTTCACGGCAAAATAACTGGCCTTACGGTAGTACCTACCTAGACGGATTCCTGCATAAGAATGTTACCACCATCAAAGTAGTTGTTAAAATTCATAATACGTCTAAAAGAAAGGCAAACAATAGCCCTGTGTTTGTCGTTTAATTATTTGAAATTTATCTGCTGCACAATCTAGCTGGCTAATTGCTAAAACTAAATATTACTTTAAAATAGCATAGCTAATTTTAGTAAGTTCATGCTGCTAAGTTAAATTCTAGTTTTATTAGTTTAAACACGATTCATGGATTTGTGAATGCTTTAACTTTACTTATAAAGCTTCGGATTTTACGCGAATAGGAATGGACTTAAGCCAAGTATTTGAATTTAAATCACAGCCGCTCTTTGGCAACTACGTGTATAATGTATTAAACCCTCTAATATATTTAACAGAAATAAAAACGTCGATGTAAGCGGTATACGATTATATGTGCATTGGCACGACGTGTGCGTTTTATTGACCAACCACCCGACATTTGTTGGTTCCATTAGAAGCCAATCGAACTTTAATTTAAGTAAATAAAGAGTTGAGCGTAATAGTACGATAGCTATTAGCATCTATTCCATTTTGACCGAATCTGTTTGGATCGTAACTGTTGCTAATTACCTTTACATATTAACAACACAGTGCTGTTCTCAAATGCAAAATTAGAAATGAATATATGCCTTCAAAAATTTATATGCGATTAATCTATTATTTTAGCTCTTATTTAAATTAGGTACGGATTTTGTAATATTTAATAACTGTAAGGTAAACATATACACACATTTTTTAATGCGTAACCATGTCACGTTAGTTATAGAACTGGGCGTTACTTTGGATCCATTTCGTAAAGGTGAGCTTTCTGTCGCAGGCTCTACATTCCTTAATAATTCCACGTTGTGGAGTGAAGCACGTGTCGTGTTCTCAAATTTGATCGTGTGTATTGCCCCGTAGTAGTGTTGTTGGGCGTCTGGTGGTTCTCGGTGGCAGTGTTCCTTTAATTTTAAACGCCATGTAACGTAACACAAATAATTTTTAATCGGATCTTAGTAAATAAACTTTTTGTTTTTAGAATTTAAAGGAAACAAACATGACACAATTAAAATTAATCCAAAAAACTGACATACATATTCTTCGCTGACCGTTTAAACTGTGACGCGCCAGGTGTCAGCTGTGATCTCTTTGTTCCATTGCTTGTTTTACGATGGTGACATCTGAAGATTTTAAAAGAGTAACTGACTACGCATGAGACCTAATATCCAGTAATGGGTCGTGCTTTACCAAGAAGACGTCAAATTTTTCTCAACTTTATGTGAATTTGCGTAGTCCCCTTTGCTGTCTGTACTACATCTTTCAAGCACAAGGTGGCAGTACAACTTATACGATCAGAGAATAAAGGGTTTTGAAAAACTTTAATTTGGTCTTTCGATGCTATTACGCTAAATGATGATGCTATAACGTAAAAAAACAATTACGCTCTACATTTTTATTCATTTATTTGTAAATAAAACAACCGGGTATAAACAAAATGCGTATAAGGAATTCTTCCATCTGTAAAGGTTGTATGGTAGTTAAAGAGTTACATAAAATAAGAAATGAGAACGCCAAAAGGGAGATTGCGGATAGTTGGATAGCACTAGCAAATTGAATAAAAAATGTTTATGAAACTCAAGCTTAAACTTGTCAACGTGCAGCATAGCACGTTTCTTTTTTGAACTGCGAAAGATGTCCAAATCAATAGAAACAAATTTCTTAAAACATTATTTCATAAATGTTAGAGGATTTTTAGGAATATTTCCTCATTTTTTTTCTCTTGCAGAGCATTCTCATACAAAATGAACGTAGTATAATTAAAAATAACAGTTCTCTAGCTTCAAAAACCAGTAGTGTTGTGTATTATCCCATTTCGTGAATGAATGATCGTGAACTGAATGGAAATTATTCCTTGATTCATTATTCAATCATCTACTCGTATATTACAGAATACACGGAACACTATCGTTTTTAATATTCTTTTTATTACCCCTATTTTTTATTAACCCTAGCGACCCTAAGAGCCGTGGTAGCTCAGGGGCTAGGCGCTCGCTTTAAGTTTCATAGTACGCGAGTGACCTGGGTTCGATCCCCGGTGCCGGTACCACTAAAATTGTTAATTGCAATTTTAAGTGCTGATTTACCACGTGCTCGGCGGTGAAGGAAAACATCGTGAGGAAACCTGCATGTCTGAGGAATAAAAAATATTTCGAAGACATGTGAAGTCCGCCAACCCGCATTGGAGCAGCGTGGCGGATTCTTCCTAGCTCCAAAACCCTCTCAGAAATGAGAGGAGGCCTGTGCTCAGTAGTGGACATTTATAGGCTGAAACTTTACTTTACTTTACTAGCGACCCTCCACTAGATGGAGTGATCCAAGGTTTTGCGGGAAGTCGATGGATGCAGGTGAATCAGGATAAAAAAAAAAAACTTTTGTGGAAATCTATGGGAGAGGTCTATGTTCAACAGTGGAGTGAGATAGATAGGCTGAATGATGATACGCATACAATAAGTCAACTGTAATTAAGTAAGATAAAAATACCAAAAAAGTCATAATGCATATGTATATAATTATTAACATTTATTTTTGTTGTATAAATCAACATTCACATAAAAACTACTAAAAACCGATATACTTATTTAACCACTCCGAATTATTTAAAGAGTATAAAATTTATTAATATTTTTCTTTTCTTTGAAAGAATCTGAAAATAAATTATAGACAATAATCACTCAAGGAATTATTGTTTTCATTTCGCTTTCAAAGAAGTATGATTTTGCGAAGAATAAAACTATTAACACTAGAAGATTGTTTTTGTTATAAATGACTTGACTTTGATTATAAAATTCTTTTAAATTAAGATTATTTTAAGTATATTATGTATGTATATAATATTTTATTAGGATACTCAGCTTTTATTTCACAAACGTTATTAGATTAAACTTTTTAAATTACCAGTAATATCATCTCGTTTAATAATGCTTTGAATTTCAGATCATTATTCAGTTACTTCTTCAAATTACCTCATTAGATAATACTATTACCTCTGAGATATTTGGTACTTTTAAGGAAGTGCATTCTTGAGGTGGATTTGTTTCTTTTAGATTAGTCTCTTTAGTTATTTTTTAGTTTATTATTATAGTATTTATATTGCGATGCCTGCATCCAGAAGTAGGCCTTTTACACGTTGTTTTTTACTTTACTAACAAAGAGAATACATATAATTTAGTAAAATTTACAGTACATTAGAGTAGAGAAGTAACGTAATATAATAAAAAGGGAAGTCAAACACAAGCCTTCTTTAATTTTGTTTTGTGTTCTTCATGAAATAAATGTTAATAAAGCTTCAATAAATATTTATCTTATTCAGTATTCTGTCATGGATGTTACTATTTTCCGGAACGATTTTCGGGTACGGCGACAATTTCCGAATAATCGGAAGCTACTGCACGGGAGATATTATATTGCCTGAATATTACACGCTAATATGTTGTAATGTTTATGTGTTAAGATCGAGGAATAAGATATATTATTAGAAACATGGGGAAAATCACAACACAACCAGACCCGAAACTTGCTATTTGCTTATTATTATTTTTATTTTGCACAAATGTTGGCTCTGGCTGGGATTTGAAACCATAGGAGGTGGCATTTTTTATCTAGCTTACATAGAGATTTACGTTGTTATTTAAAGCTTTACAATCCTTGTTGAGTCGTCTAACTTCTTCATTTGAAAATTTATGAGTTTAAATGTTGCACGGCACTCTTATTTTCTCTTAATTAAAAATATTATTAAATAGCTTAATAGAACTGTAAAATTATATTTAACTTGTACAGTGTGCCATAGAGCTGTCAATATTGTTTGCTCCACTGAGTCTTTCAATTAGCGCCTTGATGTATTCATTAAATAATTTTGAAAAGTTTGCGTATTTTCTCTTGCTTTTATATTCTTATTCATATTTTATTGGTATGTTTATTTAATTAACTAAATCCGTATTAATTCACTCAGTAACTTTTCCATCGTTTGATATTTTTAATTACTACTTCCATACTTAACAGTAAAATTATGCGTTTTGTAAAGGGAAATACATCATAAGTCCTCGCCAGATCAGGCGGTCTGTTCTGGGGAGGACGTCTTCTCCAAACAGTAATCTTTAGATCTCGTAAATACCCGTCACGTCTCGTTTCCCGCGAGGGAAACATGGTGGGCTTCATGAGAATACTCTTCCTACACTACTCCTTATATGTGAAAAAGGCGTGACTGTATGTACGTATGTAAATATAGTATGCATCGATGAAACCTTCAAAATATATTCCACTACATCACTCTTCTGCTGAAATTGGAAGTCATCGTGAGCGTGAGGATATCTTGAGATTTCTGGCGATGTGATAGATGTATGAAGGCAGTGATGAAGCCGCAAGAGTCAATCGGAGAAGAGGGGCCCACTGTTAATGATCCTCAGTGGCTGCGAGACAAGGAAGAACATGTTTTGGCGACAGTAGTTTGGTGCTTTGACTGCGATGGCTGCTAATGACGTTCTTGCGTTAGTTGGGAGAAGCTGATTGCGTGTTCTAAGTTCTAGTCTTCAATAAAAAAAGTATACGAATAAATATTTTTTTTTGTAAGGTTTAATGCATTTCGTTCAGGAAAAAAATCTAAACGGCACAGAATTGCTAAATTCAACATAATTTAACATTTTGGGAGGATTTTACAATAGTTGCCACACCTAGCAGGCGGGTTGGCAATCGCAGTTTATTCAGATGTTCCAGGAAGATGCCGCTGCTGCCCATCTACTGATTTTTATTTACCTTCTTTCGACTTTTGCGAAACCTACGGGTTGAGATGGGGTGGTAGATTATCATAAACCGCACGGCATTACTTTTTAGTAAAGGTCACTGATGACAGTTACCTTCTAGTAACTTCCTTCGTCCTTTAGTCTAAAACTTCTCCACTGTCGCAGTTAAATAAAAAGCATACTATGTAACGTCGCATTCTAGTAAAATATATGAACTCCGTTTGAAGGACTAACTTTTGTTCTTAAATGAAAATTCCATTCGGTTCAACTTTGGAAACCGTTCAAAATGTCACATCAGGCGGTAAAATTACACTTCGAACCTAATTTGTATTCCTGAACTTCTTCGAAGCCCGTTAATATATTTTCCAACGGCAAATAAGTAGACAGATCTATATCCAAAAAAAGGAAGGGAAATTTACGTATGTATATTTAGATAAAGTATCATAAAATTATAAAAACGGCACATGCGTTGTTTTCATTTCAAACATAAGTTTAGTGCTAGTGACGTAATACGTATAGGTACAGCTTTTTGTATTATTGTGAAAAAACATTAGCTAAAATTATGTTAACTGCACAAAATTTTAACTACTTTTTTATTTATTGAATTTTTATTGCAAAACTTTATGAAAAGGTAGCTAAGGGCGTACATAATGCCTATAGGCATTCTCTACTAGTCAACCCTGGATGTGGTGAGAACTTGTGGTACATGCATTTCTATGAATATTTGTAGGAAACGATAACCGTTGTATCCGTTATATTTTTCCTTATGTAGCTGGAATATAATCATAGTAAGAAGAAAGAAGGGCTGGCGTTCGTTCGCATCTTGTGGCGTAGCAATAATTTATAAATTACAAGCTCACGCATCATCGCTCAGACATCGCGAAACTCTTTGATTATCCAGGATCAAATGTATGCTACGAGTATGTTCGTCTTCAGGATGTAAGCCACCTCTGCGTCGAATTCCATCAAGATTAACGGTTGAGAAGTGAAAAGGTAACGAACAGACAGAGGGACAGAGAGAGTTACTTTCGCATTTACAATATTCGTATATAGTATAGATAAGGAATGTTATAAGTGACACAGCATCTGTTATGGACATGTTACACTTACATCAGGTGAACATTTTGATCGTTCGTCACTTTATCCAATAAAAAATAAATAAATAAAGTATGGATTAATAGAATTGAAGTGTTTGTATTAAGTTCCGTTTTCGCTGTTTGAACTTAATTTATTTACTTACTTGATTTTTACTTAATTCATTTGAACTTAATTTAAATTTTATTTTAAAAATAATTAAAAAAAAACATTAAATTTAAGTAAATCTTCAATATGTATGTTATCATAAAACCGGAATAATTATACAAATCGTAAAATTGATCTAAGAAAGCTTATCCTGATCATCTCTCTCTCAATACGAATAATTTTATTTTCACTTATTTTTGTTGGTTACTTTTTTGAAGTAGAGAAATTGCTGCACACCGTCCCCCTACCAAATGAAGATATGTTTTCGCGATAGTATCTTTGAATAAGGGGGTTATTTTGATTTAGTTAAAAAGCATTTAAATGAAACTAAGTTTACGGATTTTATCGCGTTTAATTTATTACTATTTATAACCCGACGTTTCGAGTGCTTTACAGCACCCATGGTCACGGGAGGACTGAGGTGACAGATGTCCTGATGTCATAGTTAACCTGGGGTACCTTCAGCTTTTAGTTATTATTTTTGGGTCCGATCTACGCAGAAAGAGCTAACTGTGTCTTGAAGTCTTGCAGTGGTATGCTTGGTTTTTGATTTAATTTTATTTATTATTGGATCCCAAGCTGGTGGTAATACCCAACCATCTTCTCTATTGAAATTAGGATGTTTTTTGATTTCAATAGCCTCGCGAATCATCCTTGGTAGGAATCGGTGTTCTTTTGCAAGGATCTGTGGTTTATCAAATCTGATGTAATGGTTGGGATGATCCAGAACATGGTCACAGACTGCAGACTTCCTAGAGCGACGATGCTTCACGTCAGCTATGTGTTCTTTTACACAGGTTTTAATCGATCTTTTTGTTTGGCCTATGTAAGAGAGACCACATTCACAATCTAGCTTGTATACTCCTGCATCCTGTAGAGGGATGTTACACTTGACAGATGGTAAAAACTGACTTATCTTCTTCGGCGGCTTGAAGAATGTTTTTATGGAAGCCCGCTTCAAGATATAGCCAATCTTGTCCGTGACTCCTCTGACATAAGGTAGAACAGCAGGCACACGCTCGACTGTGGCCGGTTTCACTCGGTCACTGCGACGTAGGCGCGGACCCCGAAGCGATAAAATCCGTAAACTTAGTTTCATTTAAATGTGTAGTGTTCGCGTAAATATAAGAAATCATTAGTTAAAAAGCGTTTGATTACACGTATGAGCTAATTTGCAGCGTACACATGGTTTGACACTCGAACATATACGCAACTAAAATATTTTCTATTTTTTAAAGTTTCACTATTGGTGGTTTTGTTTTATCATCAATTAATAAGATATGGATACTCGTATAGCCGAATAAGGATGAATATTACATACAAATACATATAACAATATTTATATTTTCAGTTCACGAATAATTATCCAACCTTGATTTAAGCTAGTTAAAAGTGAATGTTATTAATTATTTTATATTAGACTTTATATAATTAGATATATTTCGATGACATACTATTTTCCTCTTACAAGATCTTTCTTGGCACCTTCTTAGTTTTACGTTTATAATAAATAAATAGAAAACTATATTTATCACGGATTTCTTCATTTAAAATTACATTGAAACACTTCATTGTAATGTATGAGTACTATCCCCTTAGAGGTATTTTACGTGAATGCGGGTTTTTTAATCTCTAGTACTATATGTTAATTAACGTAGGTGTGCTTTGTCTTTTTTTTTATGTTAGAGGAGGCAAACGAGCAAGCGGCTCACCTGATGGTAAGTGATCACCGCCGCCCATGAACATCTACAATACCCGAGGAATAGCAGATGCGTTGCCGGCCTTTGAGGAAGGAATAGGCTCTTTTCTTGAAGGTCCCTAAGTCGTATCGGTCCGGAAAAACCGCTGGCGGCAGCAGATTCCATATGGTGCTTGTGCGGGACAGAAATGTGCGCGAAAAACGCACTGTGCTGGAATGCCAACCATCAAGGTGGTGACGATGGAATTTCGCGCTATGCCGCAATGTGCGATGGTGAAAATCAGCGGCTGGAATTAATCCGAACAATTCTTCGGAACACTCCCCATGGTAGATCTTATAAAAAATGCAAAGGGATGCAACATCTCTTCGCAAAGCCAGTGGATCAAGCCGATCAGATAGAACATGGTCGTCGACGATTCGAGCCGCTCTCCGTTGAATGCGGTCAAATGGAAGTAGCTGACAATGGGGCGCCCCCGCCCAGAGATGAGAACAGTACTCCATGTGCGGCCGAACCTGCGCCTTATAAAGTTGCAAGCGTTGGGCCGGCATGAAGCACTCTCGCGCTCTACTGAGGACGCCAAGCTTTTTGGAAGCCAATTTGGCCTTCCCTTCCAGGTGACCGCGAAACTGAACGTCACTCGATATGTCGACGCCAAGAATACCGATACTGGCTGAGGCAACGAGGGCAGTGCTCTCAAAATTAGGTGATACGACAAAGGGTTTCTTTTCAGCGGTAAACGCGCAAACCTGTGTCTTCTTGGGGTTGAACTGGACTAGATTTAGTCGGCCCCAATTCGTGATTTTGTCTAACAAAAACTCGACTTCAGACACAAGTTTGTTCCGGTACTCGTCAACGTGTTCCCGAGAAATATTAGCACGGCCGGTGTATACGGCATCACCAGTGCTGTCATCTGCATAGCAATGAATGTTACTAATTTGCAACATATCATTGATATGCAGAAGAAACAGGGTTGGTGATAGCACACAGCCTTGTGGGACACCAGCATTCACAGACTTAGAGTCCGAGCATGAACCGTCAACTACGACCTTGATGCTCCGGTCTGTGAGAAAACTGGTGATCCAATTACAAAATTTCTCGGGAAGCCCTTAAGAAGGCAGCTTCGAAAGAAGCGCTTTGTGCCAGACCCGATCAAAGGCCTTCGCTATGTCCAAGCTAACTGCCAGGGCCTCCCCCTTACTCTCGACTGCCTCCGCCTATCGATGAGTGAGGTACACTAGAAGATCACCAGCTGAGCGACCCCGACGGAAACCGTACTGGCGGTCGCTAATCAGCTGGTGCTCCTCTAAGTACCTCAAGAGCTGGCAGTTCATAATGGACTCCATAATTTTGGAGAGCAAGGAGGTGATGGCAATCGGCCTGTAGTTGGACGGATCTGAGCGGTCGCCTTTTTTAGGGATCGGGTGCACCAAAGCTGTCTTCCATGACTTCGGGACGACGCCTAGAGAGTAGGAGTACCGGAAAAGACGCGTTAAAACCGGTGCCAACTCTGGAGCACACATCCTCAGCACAATAGGTGGTATGCCATCAGGCCCACTCGACTTGTTGATATCTAGGGAGAGTAGTGCTTTGCGCACTGAGCTTTGCCAGAACCTGATGTCGGGCATAGAGCACCCACACCGCGGGATGGTCGGCGGTGAGCTCTCCCTGTCGTCAAGAGTCGAGTTGGACGCAAAAAGAGAGCCCAGAAGATCGGCTTTCTCCTTTGCGTCATGGGCCAGTGAATCGTCCTCCCTGTGCAGAGATGGTAGTGATGGCTGACAGAAATTCCCTTGGACAGCCTTGGCGAGAGACCACAACGCACGGGTTCCCGAAGGAAGGCGACCTAGTCTCTCGCCAATTCTGCTAATGTGCTCTGACTTTTCTTTAGCAATTACTCTTTTAAAGGACCTGGAAGCAGAGTTGTACTTCTTTTTAAAGTCGCTGGTTTTTAAATCCCGAGACGCCGATGCATAAGCCCAGGCCCGGTAACACTGCTGCTTTTGGCGAGATGCCATTCTGCAGGTGCCACCAAACCAAGGTTGGGACCTACCGCCGACGGGTACCACAGAGGATGGAACGAAGAGTTCCATTCCCTGAAGCACCACATCGGCGACAGACCCGGCAACGACGTCGGGATCATCCAGCGAGAAGCAAACCCGCCCCCATGGGTAGGATGCAAAGAAAGACCGCATCCCATCCGCCGACCTATAGTGCCATACACGGCGCGAACCTGCAGATCGCGATCGCATTGGGCACATGATAGGCACTGTACTCCGGATCAGACAGTGGTCCGAAGATCCCAGAGGGGCATCGACGGAGATCACATAGCCGTCCGGATGAGAGGTCAGCAGAAGATTCAGCAGGGAAGGTGTATGATCCTCAACATCTGGTACCCGCGTCGGCGAAGTAACCAGTTGTGTCAGATCATATGCCAGTACAAAGTCACAGACAGATCTCCCCGCATGATCGGTGGTTCGCGATCCAAGCCATTCGGCGTGGTGGGTGTTGAAGTCGCCGAGTATTACGATCTCTGCGGGTGGAATCTGCTGTACCACAGAATCTGCAGCCATTTGGATGTGGTCGATGAGTCGGTCAGTTTCGGTATTACCGCTGTGGGACCTATAGAGGCACCCATAGACACGAGGGTGGTCGTCGCTGTCTATGCGTAGCCAAAGGGTGGACAGGTCCCTACCTTCAAGGCTGCCGAGGCGTTGAGAACATATATCCTCTCTGACGTACACACAAACCCCGGCCCGGGGCACAAAGGAATGTTCCAGCTTGTACCCCGGGTAGGAAAGATAAGAGGTATCCGCCGGAGAGGATATCTGCGTCTCGGCAAGAAAAAGCAAGGCCGGCTTTGCCGTCTCCAGATGGTAGTGGACGGCATCAAGATTGGAATGTAGTCCCCTGATATTGCAGAAATCCACGGCAAGCGTGGTAAGGGGTGCCGTAGTTTTTTTGCTACGTTTGCCTCGAACAGTTGGGGAATAGAGCGGAACTTTGCCCCCCCCAGAATACGAGGGGCAGCCTGAGCACCCACGCTCAGGTAGCGACTGGTAGCCCGAGCGCGGGTGCCCAGAGGGGGATTCTCCAGCACTGGTGGTGCTGGTACCCCCCTGGGGTAGATTTTTTGTTTCCGCTACCATGTTTTGGGGGAGGGGGTGGGTGGGCCTCCGGTTACCTGCACTCACCAGACGAAACGCAGAAGTTTGTTAAATATCTACTTCACGTCGGTATTCTGTGAGGTCGTGGTACTTCCCCGGTCGAGACGGCCCATTCATGCAACAACAAAAGCTGATGCGTGGCTCTACCACTGTTGATGCGTGGCTATACTGTGGTAGGCATTAATGGCCAGCCTCTAAAAATAATGATTTATGATCGGATACAGTGCTAATATTCAAAGTAATATTCCTCGATTTACTATTCTAGTAGAACTAAATAAAATTACCTTTATGTATAATAAACTTGAATAGATATCATATAAATGTTCAAATTTGAGAAAAAGTTAGATACAAATTTTATGGAACATCTAAGCCCCATTCTCCACACATGCAATCCCAACTGATGATAAGCGGCGATAAGTTCTAAGATGGCGAGCATTTTGATGATCATATAAGAGGGCTATCCACATTCAAATAAAACTACTTTTTTACGGATTTTATCGCGTTTAATTTTTGAACTATTTTTACCCGACGTTTCGGACGCTTTACAGCACCCATGGTCACGGGGGGACTGAGGTGACAGTTGTCCCGATGTCATAGTTAACCCGGAGTACCTTCAGCTTTTAATTATTATTTGTAGTCCGATCTACGCAGAAAGAGCTTACTGTGTCTTGAAGCCTTGCAGTGGTATGCTTGGTTTTTGATTTAATTTTAGTAATAATAGGATCCCAAGCCGGTGGTAATACCCAACCATCTTCCCTATTGAAATTAGGATGTTTTTTAATTTCAATAGCCTCGCGAATCATCCTTGGTAGGAATCGGTGTTCTTTTGCAAGGATTTGTGGTCTATCAAATCTGATGTAATGGTTGGGATGATCCAGAACATGGTCACAGACTGCAGACTTCCTAGAGCGTCGATGCTTCACATCAGCTATGTGTTCTTTAATGCGGGTTTTAATGGATCTTTTAGTTTGCCCTATGTAAGAGAGACCACATTCACAATCCAGCTTGTATACTCCTGCATCTTGTAGAGGGATGTTACACTTGACAGATGGTAAAAACTGACTTATCTTCTTCGGCGGCTTGAAAAATGTTCTTATAGAAGCTCGCTTCAAGATATAGCCAATCACATTATCTCCATAACAAAGGAAGGACAGTCCGTTTATGAATAACTTGTTTTTTTAAACTTAAGCTTAGTTAAAGCTTAAGCTACAACGCTCTTGCAAGGGTGCCATAGTGAGTATTATGAATAAGACTATACGAGTATGTAGCAATTTGCACCGAGTAAATGGTTCATTGTGAGTTTGAGAACAAAAGCAATAGGAAGTATCAAATTGTCAAAAATATCAAAAAACGGTTCCGAGGTACTATAAAAGTTACGACCGAGTTCAACTAACAACCTTATTTATACTTGTGCTAGAATATATAAGGTCAATCGTTCACTTTTAATTATCTTGACAAAGTTCGTATGTATACAACAGAAAATCAATGAATCACATCGTCTGTAGAAGGGCAAAAACTACACTGGTGGGTCAATCAGCGAAATCTTTTCTGCGTCGATTCAGCTGAGTTTGAAATCAATCGGAACATTTTTTGTCACTTTATACATGTACAATTGAATTTCTCGTATTCTGAAACTGTTGAAGTAGCACTGTTTTAATAAATACTAGAAAATTTGGATTTAAACCCCGTTTGAAACTGCTTCGCATAAATCATTTTTTCTGTACTGTTTTTATTAGGATTTTTTTGCGTGGTTTAACGATAACTTATAAATAGTGAAACGTATTACCTTATCTAAATATAAAAAAGTTGCTAGAGTCACTTTGTCGTAAAACAAAATTAATATCGTTCATTTCTCGTTGTTTAATTACCAGCTCATGTAGTTAAAAAGATTTGAATTCTGTAAATATTTTAAGCTGTAAATATAAAACATATTTACAGATTAAGTTAATTAAAAAAGTTTGTTGTTGCTCGACCAAGCAAACGAAATGGATTTAAAACAATTGTATTTGGTTTTTTCCCTATGTTGCTTGCGTTATTTTTTGGTGGACTGTACCACAAAACACTTGTGCAGAGATTTTTGGGACAATATCCAGATAAAGAAGTGAAAATAATGATAATTAAGATTCATTACAAGAGACTGAGAAAAGTTTGTTATCGTAATAAGTAATTTTAACCATAAATATATGTAACCATACTAAGACCACAGTAAAATGTTAGAGACAATAGTAAATAGCAGCTAACAACTCTTCGTTCCTTTGTTTGTATTTATGGGCAAGTAAAGTTTTTAAGAGAGTTTTGCCAAAGTAGGCTTAATGTTTTACTGTAGAGTTTAGCTAAATAATTGTTGATTGATGCTCGTTTATTGTAGTTTCCAAAGTGTGGCTAAGACATTAAATTTTGCAAATAGCCGTAACTCATGCATTACTTATTGTTTAATAAATTTAGTAATAACATTGTTCACTGATATTTGTCCTAAATATTTCATATATATCAACAACTAGTTGACGCTCGCGACTTCGTCGGCGTGGACATAAGATTTTTAAATATCCCGTGAGAACTATTTCATATTCCGTGATAAAAATATCCCTTGTCCGGCTCCAGGATGCAAGCAAACTCTCTGTGCCAAATTTCGTCAAGATCGGTCCGGCGGTTGAGACTTGAAAAGGTAACAAGCAGACAGAGGGACAGAGAGAGTTACTTTCGCATTTATAATATTATATCGATGTGTGACATAATAATATGTCCACTAAAATCTTTTCATTATTAATCTTATGTTTCAAGATAAAAATGTATACTTACCACACATTACAAATTAGTTCCAACATTAACTTAATGTTATTCTTCTTTCTTCTCGAATTTGCCTGCTTGAAGCACGTCTTAAATTACAAACTTGTTAGCGTGAGAAAATTTCTGGTCAAGTCCTATTGAAACTTTTACGTAATTTTGTACATTAAAATATTCTGCCTGCTTCTATATTAACAGTGAAGCTAGTTTTCCTTTAACACATGTTCACCACAGCGATGGGTAAAACATTTCACTGTGAACTATAAATAAAAAGAGAATGAAAGAAATGCTATTAACATTATTAATATTAATGTTAACCGTTCCAATTAAGCTGAAAAGCTTATGCTGGGAGGTATTCACGTTAATGTCATGACATGCGACATCTAATTTTGGAGTCCGTATCCTAACACATAAGGTTAATGACCATTCAATCGAAATAGAATTGAGGCTTTTATGTCCTAACCTTAGCTTGGAACCTTAAAAATATAAGCAAAAAAATACTGCCTGTAGTTGATTAATGAGTCAATTAAATGTTCGATTAAAAATTCAACATCGCTTTGGCAACGGCTTTGTTTTTACAAAGCAGCATTTTTTGTAATTTATGTATTAATAACAGATTATGATAACAGTAAATGGGTCATTGCATTAAAAACAAAGTTATTTTTTTTTATGTAATAAGATATTTGTATTTACCTATATTGTGTATATATTACCTTGCATTTCGTCGACCGTTGATCATCGACTTTAAAAAAATATTAACTATAATAGCCTAATTTATTGCCTTAATTTTGTCTAGACTGAAAGAAAATTAATTAAGCATAGGTCTAACTTGGGTAAGACAAAAGAGCGGACCTTGTATTGGCAAATGCAGTATTGGACGACCTCCGACTGCATGAAGCGACGACCTGTGCAATTTGGCGATAGGTCTATTAATGCAGGTGGCTCAGGATCATGTGTGCGGCAATCTATAGAAGATGATCATTTTTAGTAGTTGTCTTGTGATACGCTGTAATGATAATGACAAAGCTTATTAATTTTTAGAATAGAAAGAAACCTGTCGCATGGTAACAGTTTCGTGAATATAACTTAGCCGTCATAGAAAATCGCCGTGTGTACTGTGTGATGCATTTTAATAACAATACGTGGACAATTTCGTTCAAACATTTTGAGTTACCGTTATATACTGCTTTAATTTGAAAGTTTATGTCGTTGTCAATTCATATTAATTATATTCAGTGAACCATCTATTAATGAACCCATTAAAACATGCTTGTGGTTTCCTTCAAAATATACATATTGCTGGAAATTATGTGCCCCGCCATCATTATGAATGATGTGTTTATCGCCACTCTTAAGTAAAAAACAACTAAAAAGCGCTTCTATAAGTGGGCGCTTCATTACTCTAGCTTTTTATAGAAGAAGGGCCAAACGACCAACCAGCTCCCCTGATGTTAAGTGATCACCGCCGCCCATGAACATTCGCAACCCCAGGGGAATCGCGGGTGCGTTGCCAGCCTTTAAGAAAGGAATAGGCTCTTTTCTTGAAGTTCCACAGAGTGGTCGTGCGTGGAAGCAAATTCCGCGAAAGGCGCACAGTGACGGAATGTCAAAAGTTGATGTGGATGTAATTTGGTGCTGTGTCACGATGTAAGATGGTGAAACTCAGCGACTGGTATGATTCCGAACAATTCCTCGGCACATAAACTATTTTTGTAACAGATCCCGTGCAATAAAAAACTTTTTTATGTTCTCTTAACTAAAACTAAACATCCTTTTTAATACTTTTATTAATCGACCAAATTACAATGAAATGTTTAAAAATTTTGATATTTTACACTTAACTTTAAGAAAATTCAAAGAATCCATTTTCCAATCATTTTACTTAGCTAATATTTAGAATTTACATGAAAATTGTAATTACATGCACCTTATATAATTATCTTGTGTGTGCCTGTTAAGTTAAACTTATGATTTAAACATTTGTGGTAACTTTACTGACTTACGTGTTTTATCTGTAAGTCTGATTTTTATAAATTTAATGATTATGGCTGTTTGTTTTCCTTAAAAAACATTAAAATAAAATTAAAACACTCCCCAAAGTACATTCGATAAAATACGCAAAGAGACGCAAAGTCTTTTCGCAAGGCCAGTGGATCAAGTAGATCGTAAAGAACCTAGTCGTCGACGATTCGAGCCACTCTTCGCAGGATGCGGTCAAATGGAAGGAGCTGGCACCGGAGTGCCCCCGCACAGAGATGAGAACTATTAATTTGGAATACTACGAGTAAATATGGCCGAACTTGCGCCTTGTAAAGTTGCACGCGGTGGGCCGGCATAAAATACTGTTCCGCTCTATTGAGCACGCCGAGCTTTTTTGAGGCCAAATTGGTCTTTCCTTCCAAATGACCACGGAACTGAACGTCACTCGATGTGTCAACAACAAATTGCGATACTACCTCCGGCAACAAGAGAAGTGCTCTCAAAATGAAGAGACACGACGAAGGGTTTCCTTTTAGCGGTAAAAGCGCAAACTTGTGTCTTCTTGGGGTTGAACTGGACTAAATTTAGTCTGCCCCTTTCCGAGATATTGTCTAATAAAATCTCGACTTTAGACACAAGTTTGTTCCGGTACTCGTTGATGTGTTCCCGAGAAATATTGGCACGGCCGGTGTACAAGGCGTCACCATTGCTGTTACAACATTTATTGCTATGCATTTGCAATATATAATCGATATGAAGCCTTGTGGAACACCGGCATTCACAGGTTTTGAGTCCGAGCATGCACCGTCGACTGTGAGAAAACTGGTGATCTAATTGCATAATTTCTAGGCAAGCCTATAGGAAGGAAGCTTCGAGAGAAGCGCTTTATGCCAAACCCAATCAAAGGCTTTCGCTATGTACAAACTGACTGCCAGGGCCTCCCCATTGCTCTCGACTGCCTCCGCCCATCGATGAGTGAGGTAGACTAGAAGATAACCAGCTGAGCGACCCGACGGAAGCCGTACTGGCGGTCACTAATCAGCTGGTGCTCCTCTAGGTAACTCAAGAGCTGGCCGTTAATAATGGTTTCCATTATTTTCGAGAACAAGGAGGTGATAGCGATCGGCCTGTAGTGGGACGGATCAGAGCGGTCGCCTTTTTTAGGGATCGGGTGCACTGACGCTGTTTTCCAAGAGTTCGGAACGACACCTCGAGAATAGGAGTGTCGGAAAAGAAGCATTAGCACCGGTGCCAACTACGGAGCACACATCCTCAACACAATTAAGTACAAGAACACAAGAATAGTATTAAATTATGATCATCAGTCCCTTTATTATTGTAACAGCTAGTTTTTGGAGTGAAATAAAGAGGTAAAAAAAAGGTTTTATTTGGTAGCGAAAAGCAGGAAGCAAGTAACATTGAAATCGATTTGATAGTTTTTAAAAAGTGTATCATCATTTCATAAGTGTTTCAGGGTAAGCGATTGTCAGTTCTCAGAGTCAGTTGTTGTTCCACATGCTTGTGAGAACTTAGGTATATATACGTAGTTATTTCTTAAGTCTTTAACCGCGCTGTCGCCATATTTACAATGTTAATAGCTGCAATGATGGATAGTCGAGAAAATTGCATTAAGCTCCGTGAACACTGTTTTGGCAACAATTCAATTTCTCGTTAGCATAATTGTACAGTTATTTTAAGCTAATCCTTCAGACAATAGGTTTAATTTTTATGGGAAATCGTTAATTGTTTAAAAAAAGTAATTCATTTGTCATGATTATTTTACTATAGTTTTTTTATTGAAAGTAAGAAAGTATACGTTAAAAAATTAAACGCGATAAAATCCGTAAAATTAGTTTCATTTAAATGTGTAGTGTTTGCGTAAATATAAGAAATCATTATAATACTAGAAATGTTATTTGAAACTTGTAGTAATCGAATTTAAATGATGGTAGCACAGGGGCCTGGTGCTCGTATAAAATTTCATAGTTAGCAAGTGACCTGAGTTCGAACCTCGGTGCCGCCACCTCCGAAATTGTTCCGTGCTCAGCTGCGAAGGAAAAGATCGCGAAGAAACCCGCATGTGCAAAGAATAAAAATATTTCTAGAACAATTGAAGTCTACCAACCCGTATCGGAGCAGCGTGGTGGACTCTTCCTGGCTCCAAAACCTACTCAGAAATAAGAGGAGGTCTGTGTTCCGCAGTGGGACATTTATAGGCTGTTACTTACTTAACTTCCAACTTAACAGTATTTTGTGAACCTCATTGTTAGACCAACATAGCGTTTACTCCTATAGCGACTTGACTTTATGTTTTTTTTTTGAACGAAGTTTTCTTGCATGATTCCATACAGTATTTTAATCAGAGTGACAAAGTACATACAGGCGTTATTTTGGTAGAAATCAATCATATAGAATTTCCTGTAAAATAGACTACTGAACTGAACGTACATTGAGAACGTGTTCGATGATAAAAAATTCGCGAAAAGTGGAAGTTTAAGAAGTCTGAATGTATATAAAATATATCGTTATAAAAATATCCCCGTATTAATGACGTGACCATCTTTTCTGTAGTACATGATTTCTTTTATATATATATGGTTTCACGTGCAAGCTTTAAGCGAGATAGAGGGCTGTGCCCACGTGCATGGTCGAAAACACACCACCAATTTATTATTTTTTGCTAGACGTTTTAAAATATTGACTGTGTTTTATAATAACAATTAAAAAAAACATAATGATAACAAAAGATAGGCCATTTATTATGCCAGCGTTATTCTGATCTAGCGTAATCATTGGGCATATGAGACTTAATAACTGACGTCTCAGGGTGACGGGTACAGTGTAGTGTCACACAGAAATGTTCTGGGTGACAGAGCATTTGTTATGGGCAGACGCACTTACCATAAGGTGTACGTTTTGCTCGTTTCGTGACTTCATCAAATAAAAAAATATGCTATCAAAAAGTGTAGTTGGAGTCTCCGTCAAAAGGCCGAAAACTGAAGCAATGATACAACCGTATATTAAAAAAAATTGTAATAAAAAATAAATGAACTGAAAGTAATACATTCATTGTTTTTAGATCGTTAAAATCAAATTATGATATGAATATATCATTTAATACATTCATAATTAGAGAAATCTATTAATATGTACCTAATATATGATTTTGATGAACAGTAGTTTTAATAGGTTTAGGAGGAACGGTAATATTAGTAATATGTAGGCTTTAAGTTTATATTGCAAAATAATCCAGCACAATCATGCTGATTTGATTACTTATTTCATTTTTTTTAATATACAAAACGTTAAGCGATCATACAACCTTTTTTCCAATATCGATATTGTCATAATCCCGAAGTTATTTCATAACATTGAATCAAAATAAGTCGTCAAGAAGGCTATGAGATGGTAAATAAAGGTTTCATTAGTAACTTGATTAAAATGACAAATTTAATTGAAGTGATCATGTCAATTAAAGCTACAAAGTTACGATGATTTTAATTTATGTTTGAAATGAATACTCATTTGCTAAGTAATTATTGTAATTAAAATCGAATTGAATGATTTTTACTCAAAGTCACGAATTAGACTTAAAAAAAATGTCAGAAATTAACTGTTCTAACTAAAAAAAAACGTATATTAAATAATTTTTAAGCGCTCTTTTTATTTAAAATTAATGCCATTCACGAGGATTTCTCCTGTATCGTGAGTACGTTTTACATGCACAATACAACTAGACCTTTTTTTTTTTCTTTTTTTTAAAAAACGACGACCGCGTGGCGTAGTGGTTAGCGTACCTGACTTCTGCGCCACCGGTCCTGGGTTCGATTCCCAGCCGGAGGTAACATTTGTGCAAAAACACAAATTGTTGCTTTTCGGGTCTGGTTGTGTTGTGCATATGAAATATATGTTTGTAAAACGCACCCGCGATACAGGAGAAAATCCTAGTGTGGGGCTTTTTAAAAAAAAAAAAAAAAAGATCTGAAAATCAATGATTTGTGTCTTTGCAAAAAAAGTTCGTTTCGGCAGGTACTGATGGTGCTGCCAGGTCGAGTGTGTCAAAATCGGGACGCAAGGTAAAAATAATCGGGAATTTAGTTTTCAAATCGGGACAATTACAATGGTGACAAAAAAGAACAGGTGAATCATTATTTATTTTTATCACAGCACGTCATTATTTAAAAAAAAACTAAACAAATTTTTAGGTTAGTAAAAAAAATCGGGACATTTGCAAACCTATAGGCATTGCGGGTATGTTGGCCCGCCTTAGAGAACGGAGAAGACTCTTCTTGAAAATGCTTAGTTTTACTTATGTAAAATGGGGTTAATAATATATAATTTCGGTAATGCAATTGCTGTTAGCCTTTTTGGCTTTTACAGCTTCATCGGATACTGTGCTCACGGCCCGCGTGCCAGGTTTGGTTTGACCCAAACATAAATACTTAAACAAACTCCTACAAAAACCTCTAAATTCGGACTGTATCGCGTTCGCTGCGTGCTGGCGCGATTTCGAATATCTCAAATGATTTTAAGTCGTCTAATGACCGTCCGAAGGAGGCTGCGGGCCTCCATTCGGACTGTCGACTGGTGTATCGGTAGCTCTGGGCGGTGAGAACCGCCCTGGAACACGGATGTATCGTGTGTACGCGGTGTGATTGTCGACTGCTACGCGCCGCTCTCTACGGCAGTTGCTAGTCGTGGTGCGTGTTATATAAAAGCTATTTACTGTGTGTACAGTATAGCCAGGATCGTGACTGACTGTATCGTGGTCAGGGAGTGGGGTTAATGAGAGAGGCGTGTTGCTCCTTAGATTACTTTAATTAGACTTTATCTTAATAATGATTGTACAATAACATAAAGCGTCGGCAGCAGATTCAAACAAACGAAAAACACCATGAATTGAAATGAAGTCAAGGAGATGTGGATGGAATTTTGAGTTATGCCACATTGTGCGATGGTGAAATTCGGAAGCTGTAATTAATCTAAACACTTAGGAGCACTCCCTGTGGTAAATAAGATTAATTAATGCGAATAGATGCAACGTCTATTCGCAAGGCCAGTGGATCAAGCCGATCTTTTCGTTGACGCAATAAGAGAAATAAAATCAAGCAGGAAATATAAAAAAAGTAAAGTTACAGCCTATAAATGTCCCTATTGTATGTAAATTGAAGGGTGTCATTATAGATATATAAGAATTCAAAATATTATTCTAAACAGTTTCTATCGACAATCTTATCATGAACAATCTAAGTTTACGTATTTTGTTTGCTAAATTATATTTCGCAAAAACATTACTCAGGAGTATCCCTCAGTATTATTGGTTCAAGTCACTGAAAATTTATCAAATATTTGATGTAGTTGTTATACATTACTGAAGTATTGTTTACACGCCATTCCACATTTACACAGTGGTAGTATTCTCAAAAGATTTGTAAATTTCTATCTTATTATTTGGAATTATTCACAGACATATTCCTTCGTACCTAGTTGAAAAAATCACTGAATAAGCGAACAAAACGATACCAGAAAAGAGCTTCTATGTTTATATTGTTTTTTTTTTATCCGATAATTAGGATTCGCTTCGGATTTGATATGGCTAAAATATAATTTAATGAATTGCTTGAAAATTCTTTTTAAATACCTTTTTCAACGTTATTTTTTTATTTTTATTTCTCGACAACGATTAGGTTGGCGCAATGGCTAAGTGATTAGCTTTTGAGCTACGTGTCCTGGTTCGGTTTTCTTACGGCCTACAGGTAGTAATTTACGTATATAAAACGCGCCCACAATAAACCAAAAATTATAGTCTGAAGCGTTTTTCAAGGAAAAGATCACTCCACTTTGTACAAAGTCAATTTAATGAAAGTGCAATACGGATAATGTCCAAAAATAGAGAAAAATATCAATTACAATTAGTGACTCTTTGAAAGGTATAGCTTTGTGGTATGTACGAGTAGATATTATCTTTGCTCGTACGGTAGTCACCTTAAACAACCTACAAATGAAAATATAACCAAAGAATAATAACTTAAATAAAAAGGCATGAAGAAATATTATACTTAAGTCATTTTAAAATAGCGTAGTATTCCATTTTCTAATTTACCTATAATTTTGAATATAGATTAACGTTGTTCGTGACATTCGAAAATTCCGGTGAGTTGCTATAAAAGCTGGTCTCTCTAAAATACAAAAATAATTAAGTTTAGAATCCACTAATATCTTTTCATTCGGAAGCAAGCTTTAACGTCGAGATAGATTTAATCAAATGATTTCTTGCTTGGTCATTGACACTAAACAGATAAAAACAGACGCTTCTAAGCCGCAATATTAGTCTGAAGCTTTGAGAGTCGCCTTCAGTTTTTTATTTGTACTCGTACTATTAAACTAGATAAGTAGCATACGATCTTAGGTGAATACTCAGAAACGTTTTTTTTTATTGGATAAAGTGACGAGAAGATTAAAAAGGTTCACCTGATGGTAAGTGCAAAGTCTGCCCATAACAAATGCTGTATCACCCAGGACACTTCTGAGGGGCACCACACTGCGCCCGTCACCTTTCAATATCAGTTCTTAGGCCTCATATGCCTAGTGATTACACCAGCTACCAGTGTCTTTCAGGCCAAAACACAGTGATTGCACACTACTGCTCCATGGCAGAATAATTGGCCCTGGAGTGGTACCTACTTAGACGGCTTCCTGAATAGGAATCCTACCACCAGTACGTCTAATTTATAGCGGTACATTGAGTGTCATTTTGACCAGTATTATTAAAATCGTAATAATCTTGCCGATAGGTGCCCGGCAGAGTACAATAGCACCTACCTCTTTTCTACCGTGATCTCGTAAGAGGCGACTGAGGTATTGTACGGACTGTCTTTATTTGTGCAGAATAACGCCATAATATGCAATGCTATCACTATACTGGCCGTGGGGTCGATCGCAATGGGGAGCAAAAATGTTTTGACTAGTACCAAAATGGCGGCGACATGGTTCGCCATCCGTCACGTCTCGTTTTGATTGCCACAAAACACGGTCCTGAGCCACATCTATCGACTACCCGCAAAACCGTGCAGATCGTCCATTCAAATGGGGGGACGGGGGATGCCCTACACTGCGCTTGCCGGTAGGAGGCTGCCATCCGAGAACCTCTGTTCTCCAGCCATTATCAGTTCTACGAGCTATATGGCCGTCACTGTTACATATAATTAATTAAAACAAACAACCTAAATCATAACTTTGGTAGATTTCTCGACACCATAAGCTCGTGGATTCCTCCTAGCTCCAAAACCCTCTCAGAAATGAGAGGAGGCCTGTGCTCAGTAGTGGGACATTTATAGGCTGAAACTTTATACAATACCTCTGTCTCTTAATCATATACACGTACATGCGCGTTCAGTCGGGCTTCATATTGTTAGAAAAATAGAAGATGCGCTTCTCAAATCACGGTTTTCACTTTTATTCTTAATAATCTTCATCATCATCGTTTCAGTCTATTACTAGTCCACTGCTGAACATAGGCCTCCCCAAGCCTATAGATGTCCCACTGCTGAGCATAGGCCTTCTCTCATTTCTGAGAGGGTTTTGGAGCTGGGAAGAGTCCGCCACGCTGCTCCAATGCGGGTTGGCGGACTTTCCATATTTTCGAAATAATTCTATTCCTCGGACTTGCAGGTTTCCTCGCGTAGTATGAAATTAAACACGAGCACCAGTCAGAGATAATTGTCGGTTTTTACGACAATTTTCATAAATGTACTACTTGATTGACGGATTGTAATAGCTATGGTAGCTCAAGAGCTGGGCATAACTTCGACATAAATTTCAAAGTGTACAACTCCAATCCTTTACACGACTACGGCAAAGCCAAAAGGAAGGTTTATTCTTTTAGGAGTCTTATGTATGTTTGTATTTCCGGTAGTCAGTAGTTATTTCAGCCTATCACTAGTCCACTGCTAAGCATAGGCCTTCAGAGGTATTGACTGTAGCTCTCATTTTGAGGGGATTTTGCCATAGTTGTCACTTCACTTCACCGGCCGTGTGGTAGCGGCTTAAGAGAATCTACCACCCCATGTCGTCCCGTGGGTGTCGTAAAAGTCGACAGAGGGAAAATTAAATTCAGAAGATGGGCAGCAGCATCTTCCTGGAACATCATAATAAATAAACTGCGGTTGCCAACCCGACTGCCAAGCGTGGCAAAATGTTGCACTCTATGGGGGAGGCCTATGTTCAGTAGTGGACTAATGGTAGGCTGAAATGGTGGTGGTGGTGGTGGTGTCACATCACGTTCGTTCCTCCGTTTCTTCTTTCGTTTGACATCCCACTAGATATCATAAATATATTTAAAAAATTACCCCACTTTTTTCGATGTAGCTTCCGTCACATTCATTTTGTACTTATAAAATATAGCCTATGTCGCTCAAAACATAACAGCAAATCGATTGATACCTCATTTATTAAAATCGGATGAGTAGTCGTGTGATGTGTAAGAGAATCACTTAAGAGAATCTACCACGACAGAGGGAAAAAGTTAAATCAGAAAATGGGTAGCGGCATCTTCCTAGAACATCCGATTAAATAAGCTGCGGTGGGCAACCCTGTCAAGCGTGGCAACTATGAAAAATCCACCCAAAATGAGAGCCACAAACTTTTGTCGCAATCTATACGGAAGGCCTATGTTCAGCAGTGGACTAGTGAAAGGCTGAAATAACTGAGTAGTTTAGGCACTACGGTGGAACATCCGTAAATACAAACATACATAGACTGCTATAAGCATAAACCTTTCTTTTCGCTTTGCCGTAGTCGGGTAAAAAGATTATAGTTGCACACTTTGAAATTTATGTCGAAGTTACGCCCAGCTCTTGAACTACCATAGCCATTACAATCCGTCAATCAGCTTTTAAATTTATGAAAACAGTGATTTACGAACAGAAACACTGAGTTTTAATAAGCTTCATAATTTCAGGATAAGTTAATTATATAAAATTATTTCTCATTGTCGACTTTTACGACACCTGAGATATTAAGTCAACTTAAGGATTCGTTTATGTTGCCATCACATAGCAATTTATGGCAAGTGTATAATATTTAAATGAATCTCTTAATCATGTAATGAACTTGCAAAATTAACGAGTTTATGACTAAAAACTTTATTAAATTAAAGAAGAGTTTGGAATATATAATACATACATACATACATAATATCACGACTGTATCCCATAAGGGGTAGTCAGAGACTGGGGACTCACTGCAAAAACAGATGACTGCCACAATCCACGTTTCACCAAAACAATATAATGCACTTAGTGTGATAGGTGGTGAGCCCATCGCCACCATGCGCTGTTGGGTGCACAGTGCAGTTTTATTCCTTACTCGCCTTTTACGAGATCCCTTGGATGAGATGGAGTGGTAGTACTCTTTTAACTAGCCGCCACCACACGGCTAATTGTTTTTTTTGTTTAATAATAAGCGCTATTATTGAGTGTCTGAAGCGCTTCTGCGTTGTAAGAACGTGTATATTATTGTTCGCAAAATGTGCAGCGATTGCAGTGGCAGTTGGTCACATGAATTTACTTTTGATCGTTTACAATATTAAATCGAGATTTAGAAACATCTTTACACGAATATTAATAAGTATACTTATCATTTGATAAAATATACTTATCATAAGATAAATAGGTATCTGTCAGAGTTCTCTTTCCCACCGAGGTGTCGCAGGAGGCGACTAAGGTATTGAACGGATAGTCTTTATAAGTGCAAAATAGTACTATAACATGCAATGCTGACACTATACCTACTGCTTGTTGGAACGCAGTCAGAAGTAATAACTTCTTTACTCGTACTAAAATGACGGCGACGTCTCGTTTCCCGCGGGGCGAAAAGTAGGCTGCGGGTGTAGTCACTGTCTACCTCTTATGGGAAAAAAGCGTGACCTGAGCATTCACCGTTCGGCTCTTCTCGGCAATGTTAGATTCTCAGCGTACGGCTTCTTAAGGCCGTAGCATGATAATACTGCTCGTGGGAACATAATGGGGAGTAAATATTTCTTGACTGGTACCAAAATGGTCGCGATGTCGTGATTGTATGTATGTTTAACTTTAAGTATTGATTTACAACGTGAAGGAAGATATAGCGAGGGAACAGTCTATGAAATAAAAAATATATGCGGGGCGATATTTGAAGTCCGCTAACTCTAAAATTAGCAGCGTGGCGGACTTTTGTTTTCTCCAATACCATTTCAATGAGGAGAGGTACCCTATATCCAGCTGTGGGAAATTTATATCCTAACTTTGAGCGCAATATTTATCTTTAGTAGCTAAATCCGGCGACGGGGACTCCGTATAGTATTTACAAATGGTAGGATTCTTATGCAGGAATCCGTCTAGGTACCTCCGCAGTGTCAGTTATTCTGCTGTTAAGCAGTAGTGTACAAATGTTACTGTGTTTTGGTCTATAGGGCTTTAAAACTAATGTCTCCAGGTGACGGGGCACACAGAAATGTTCTGGATTACACCGCATTTGTTATGCAGACTAAGCAGACTTTGCACTTACCATCAGGTGTATGTTTTGCTCGTTTCATCACTTTCACCTTTATAAAATAAATCTTCAATTCTATCTCAGATCATGGATAGATTGAATATTAAAATCCATCGCTAATCTCTGCGTTTTGCTGGCTTGTGTCTTATTCGCGATTACAATCTATTTTTTAATAGACTAGACTTTTTTATGAATGATACACAATGCTTTGTCAACCTTTCAGGGTACATAGCCTAAATAAAGGAATATCAATTAAAACAAGCAATACAAATAACAAAACTATACGAGTAGATAAAACTTCGGTGTACCGGATAGTAATTGTTGTGTTTGGTTTGAAAAGAAGTTATAGAAAATATTTGTCTATAAGCCAATTTGATTCATTGCTAATTACCTCTCAAACTGACTGACTGATCGTTTGGTCATCCCCAAACTTTTTCGTTAACGGAGTATAGCAAGTAAATATGAAAATATTGATGCTGTTGAAGTTGATTTTTTATTATAATTTAGGTAGGGGTGAGTGGGTGAGGTATAAGCGCTGTCTTGATTTTTTCATGATTTTAAGTTTGATATCCTTGTTTCAATAATATTTCAATAAATTATTAACTTTTTTGAGATATGTACAGAAGCTAGATAAGAAAAGAGTCAACTTCTTTCTCAAACGCCACACCTGAAATTCATTACCATAACGTCAGCCGCTTGCTTTCGTACGCCACCTCCCACCCGTCTCCCTTATATAAATAAAAATAAAAGTTGTCAGTGAAATGGAATTTGATATTGAATAGAGACTTTGCCTTCTTCACTGCATGCCGAATGACAAATATAAAAGTTGCTTAGGCTGACTATGATCGGGCTCAGTCTGCGAGATAGAATCCGAAACAGTGATATCCGCAGCAGGATCGAATCTAACAGACATAGTTTTAAGCTGGAGTGGAGATTGGCCGGCCAGATAAACACTGTCATTATGTTTTATCTCTAAAGGAAATCTCTTACTTTAAAACAATATATCTATTATTAAATAAAGAAATTTCGCTGGTGGTAGGATTTTTAGGCAGCAATCCGTCTAGGTAGGTTACTTAGGAATTATACCATGTAGCAGTATGCAAAAATTACTGGGTTTCGGTCTGAAGGACACTGAGAGCTAGTGTAATCACTGGGCATTAAGATATTTAGGAACTGATTTCTCTGGGTGATGGACGCAGTGTGATGCCAAACAGAAATGTTCTAGGTGACACAACTTTTGTTATAAGCAGACGTCGCACTTACCATCGAGAGAGATTGACGATACCAGCAAATCGTACTTGTTTCGTCATTTTCTCTCTTAAAAAAACTTCACTGTAACTGCAAATAGTATGATACGCGATGTATTTTTTAGTATATACAATTTCATTTCATTACCAAAACAAATGTTTCGACTTTTATCAATTTCAGTCGCACGTGATGTGCAACAACTTCAGTGAGCGATAAAGTAATCGGCCAGTTTACTACTTCTTGTTACTTAATAATAAGAGTTTATAATAAAAATACAGAGTGTTGCCACAGTGATAGCAAAGAAGTCGAGCGTTATAGCTCTTATTACGTAAGCAGCCCGCGTGCGAAATCCATTGCGGTCACCGTTAAAATTCTTAAGAAAACCATTGCAAAGAAACTTTCAAAAAAATAAATATTTCGTGCATTGAACTGCACTGGAACAGTGTAGCGGTCATTTGCTGGCCTCATAACTGTCTAAAAAGGAAACAAGAATCTAGATGAAGAAAGTTTGTAGGCTGTTAATTTACTTTTCTATGACCTAGTAGAAAAAAGTAGCTATATGCTGTTAATTTATTTATACTTAGTGAATCCACAAGTAATGTTTACAATAAACTGTTAAATAGAGCTCACAGTATAGCTTCAACTCTGCTTAAAATAATTAAGCATTTATGCTAACTAGACACTGAACCGCTGCCAAAACAATGTCCACATAGATAAATGTAATTTAGCCGGGAACCGGCACGCTCAGTTACGTACTCCTCAACACCTTGACAACGATTTTAGGCCAGCGTTCTACAGCGTGGTCGCTTTTATGCTTCACAATGCTCGAACAACCTGATTTTTATCGTGGATGCCGGTCAGGACTACTATAATTTCATTGTTGCTTTACAACCTGCACAGCTATGAAAGCTCATTTGAGTAATAAAAAAAATATAGGGGACATGTGAATCTGGCGAAAAATTTTTTAGGGGCTCTTAGATTGAATTGTTCCGCTAAAGTCAATTAAGAAAAAAGTCAGCGATATATCGTGTTCTTTGATTGACAGCGAATTGGCATGCCATAATTACAACAAATCTTTTTATCTTGAAGATTATATTTATCGGGAAAAAGCTTATAGGATGAAGATGATGATAACGAATTTCTGAAACTACTAGTTTATTATCAAAGTATACCTACATTTACTCTTAAGAATGTTTACTGTTCCAAATAGATGAGTATTATTCTAAAAAAGGTGGAAAATAAATTTTATTCTGGAAATAACTTAACCTACGATGTTCAAGTGTAAATTATTTAGTAAAGTCAAAAAATTCAATATTCTTTTTCTTTTTTATTGTATAAAGTGACGAAACGAGCAAAACTTTCACCATTGTAAGTGCAACGTCCGCCCACAACAAATGCTGTGTCACCCAGAATATTTCTGTGTGACACCACACTGCGCCCTGAGACATCAGTTCTTAAGTCTCAAATGCCCCGTGATTACGCTAGCTCACAGTGCCCTTCAAACCGAAACACAGTAATGCTTGCACACTACTGCTTCACGGCAGAATAACTGGCCCTGGGGTGGTACCTACCTAGACGGATTCCTGCATAGGAATCCTACCACCAGTAAATAGATAGCGGGCAGGGTGGACTTTCTCTATATGATGCACTGTGCCGCGTTACATGTCCCCACCAGCGGGACATAAATAATTTTTATTATCACCTACCTACATAGCGATTAAGTTCTTTGTTATTAACAAAATATTAGTTATTGATACTTGAAAATAAATGATTATTATTATTAATATAACTTATATACATTTTTACTCTTTGTTATGACCCTGCATTAAAATAAATTGACATCTCTGTCACTCCTGTTATCTGAACGAAAACTATCAAGGCTACTGAATTAAATATAGATTAGATTAGTTCAATGACTGACACGACTAACTATTCTTTGTTATATCTTTGTATTGCAAAATCTATTTTTAAATTATATAATACTCGTAATTTAAATTCATAGAAATAGATAAGTCCACACGAATGAAGTCGCTACTACTTGTGAATAATAATATTACTTTTGTCTAAATCTTTTTATTATTAATATTATGTTTATTACAATAAAACACTTTCATGTCACTGAAAACATATTTTAAAATATTGTTGTAAAGAACTAAAACAGAAATGAACTCAAAATTAAATAATCAGTTCGATATTTTTATATGGAATAATATTAACAGGCAGACGTTTTGACGGCGCTCGATAAAGTCCCCTAACCGCCAGCTAAAGGTTCGCTAACCACTAGACGTAGAGGCGTAGAAGTCAGGATCGTTAACCTCTAGTGGTTAGCGAACCTGACTTCTACGCCGCGGGTACCGGGTTCGAATCCCAGCCGGAGCCAACATTTGTGCAAAAACTCAAATTGTTGGTTTTTCGAGTCTGGTTGTGTTGTGCATGTGAAACCGCGCCCACGATACAGGAGAAATCCTAATTTGGCGCATCTTTTTTTTTAGCAATTGAGCAATAACAAATACTGTGTCACCCCGAACATATCTGTGTGGCAGCACACTGCGCTCATCACTCTGAGATATGCTCTGATTTTACGACTTTTCAGTGCCCTTCAGACTGAAACACTGATGTTCATACTTTACTACAAGACAGGCAACAGAATAACTGGCCCTGGGATGATAACTTCCCAGATGGATTCCTGCATCTACCAGTAAAATGTCATTACGAATTATAATATTTTAGAAAGTAGGTACTATTTTTATTCAAACAGTGGCCTTTTAAATTTTCCAGAAGCTGTAGAGATTTAAAATCAAATAAATTTCAAAGATGACAGGACCGCACGGCTAGAACAGGTGTACGTGGCGAGAAGAATAAAATGTTTCATTTCATGTTCATATATTTTAAGATCAATATTAATATTACATTATGTTATAAAAAACCGTGATGATAACTTATGTTGTTGCTTACTTCATCCGCTCGCTTTTTAAGATCATTCTTAATAAAATATAAAATTCATTTTATTAATCCCATTTAATATCTTAAGAGCAACGAATATAATAGCTTCTATCAGTAAAGTCACATAGTATTTTCGTTAGACATAACTTTAGGTACTAGTAATTTTCAATATAATTTTTATATCTAGTAATAATAAGATATGAGGGACTGAGGAATAAGGTATATCTATGCAAGAATACTTTTAAGAACGGCGGACGAAAATTTATTTAGTATAGCAGAAAACGGAATGCAAAAGTACAGATTCCGAATTTACGAGTACTAAAGTAGGTTCTCAATATGCAGTCAAAAGAGAAAATTTACATTCCTTGGTTCTGTACTGAATAGGTTCGGGAATATATATCAGTATATTAGTGTGTATCTGTATAGACCGGTGTATTAGTATACAACTATCGATACTGGCGAAATATCCAAGAAATCGTTGCAGTAACACTGCCGCAGAATTTGACAAGCATCAACCACAACCACTAGAAGAGTATACAAGACCGTAGAACCGTTGACCAGAGTTATAATATGCATTTATACCGATGTAACTCATCAATATAATCACCGAAAGATGTAGTATTACAATTAACGGTAAAAAACAGTGATATTATTATGCAGTATCTTTGATTAAGTATATATATTGCAGGTAAAAACCCTACACCGTTCTCAAAGGCCGGCAACGCACCCATAATTCGTCTGGTATTGCGGATGTTCATGAGCGGCGGTGATCACCCGTCTCCTATTAAAAATAAGTTGGCTTATTAAAGTTAACGCCTTAACTCATACATATTGATGTACCCTAACAGGGTTCTGTTAGAGCACAGCTATATATATAACTATAACTAAAGTATTAAAAAACATACAAACAGCATCTGAAATGTTAGAATGTTCAAGAAGTATAGTTAACATAATGAGAACAGCGCGTTGTAACATTGAACTGAACTAAAAAATATACTCAACCTAATAACATCCGACAGCATAATAGACGTATGCTTTTCCTTCATTGAAAAAGTTTCATTCCTGTACTTATACAATTTCAGAACAAATATCAAAATTTATACAAATATTAGTAATAAAGTTGCTAAAAATAATTTTAAACAAACAAACTACATTGTAAATATTTTACTTAATATAAGAGATCGTCGAGGATGGATGGCAATTTTTAGATTTATATTTGAAAACATACATAAGATCCGGGTAATGTTGAAACTGAACTTAATTCAAGGATCTTAAAATAAAATTCCTAATATGATATACACAATTTTATTCTTTAGTCGTACTTAGATTTATAGTGTTTGTCTGTTTGCTGGACATATTCTGATCACTTTTGTCTATTAGTAATAAACATTTTCAAAAATCGAATGTTATTGCTGCATCTTTTCAATCTCTCTTTGTGTGTTATACTATTAATTTTAGTATACAATTGGTTAATTACTGAGCATATAAGACTCAAGAACCGATGTCTCAGGCTGACGAGCACAGTGTGGTGACACAGATAAATATTCGGGGTGGCGCAGCATTTGTTAAGGGCAAGATGTTGCCATCAGGTGCAAGATTTGTTCTTTTCGTCACTTTCTTCCATAAAAAAATACAATGACAAAGAACGAACGAACAAAATTGCAACCGTGTATTATACAGTAACAAATTTGAGGCATAGGTTAGACCACTGCTAACTTACCCAAAATAACTATCAAATTCTTTTACTAACGACAATACGTATTAAAAGTCCATTTATTCTTGCCATTTTTTTAAAATTAATGCTATAGAATTCTACGAGACTTTCTTCTTACTGTTAGAAAGGATCATTAGCATCTTTTAAACGCTTAATCCTCTCGATATCCGGCGACTATAACTAGGATGGTGTAGTCAAAATCCATTTTAATTTTCTCTTTAAACTTACAGTGCTCCTTTGTACAGTCGATATCGTAATATCGTATCGATGTAGTAAAATGTACTAAATCATCGATCAAATCTATAATACCCTTGCTATTGATTTAGAACATCTTTTATCAAATATTAATACCAAACTTGATCTATCGATCTATAGTTTATTATAGAGTATTTTCAGTTTTTTAGTTAACGGAATGAACGTTTTATTAACCTGAATATTAATTAAATCTACCGGTGCAAATAACAATTTTATCCTCATATTTTTAACTCCCGGCTTCTAGAACAGAAGCCGGGAGTCACGGTCATGTCTTTATCATCAATTTTGCTGTTATTAGGGAACATATGAAACATTTCTTCTTTTAGTCAAGGTATATACTATGAATTTTTAAAGTCTCCCTATAAAGTTTACCATTTATAATGTGTTAAGGAAACGAAATGTTTACACGTGTATGTCACAGCCTTATCTTTCATTCAATTCCAATTCTAATTATTATAGTATTTACATTTATGTTTAACAGCTTATAATATATAAGGAAATAACGTTTACAATACATCGTAAAGATGAGATCCATAACGATTGTTACTAATAACATGTCTTATTTGTAATACCATGCGCAGGTTTTTCCAAAGATTAAGCATAATATTCCAATATATTCAGCAGTAGAAGTTTATATGAACATCTAAATAATTTGTCTTATTATTACACACCAAGTTAATGGCTCTATAGTTGTAAAAATATCGGATGTATATGTATAGCGGTGGTAACTGTGGGGCTGGGCGCTCGTCTTAAATTTACATTCATACATACGGTCATGACTTTTTTCCATTTATAGAGCAGAGGACATTTACGTCGCCTACTTATTGCCCTCGCGGAAAACGAGACGTGACGGGAGGCGAACCACGTCGCCGCCATTTTGGTATGAGTCAAAAAAATCTTACTCCTCCTTGCGTTCCCACGAACAGTATAGTGACAGCATTTACATATTATAGTGTTATTCTGCACGAATAAAAGCTGTCGTAAGAGGCGACTAAAGTATTGTACATACTTTAGTCGCCTCTTACGACACCTCGATAGGAAAGAGGTAGGTTCTAGTCTACTCTGCCGGACACCTATCGGCTAGGCCTTTAATTTAATAGTACACTAGTGAACTAGCGAACCCCGGTGCTCTAAAATTGTTTCGGAATTTTTAATTTCTAATTTACAATTTGATGGAAAACATCGATGGAAAACTTGCATGTCTGAGGAATAAACATACTTCGAGGACGTGTGACGTCCGTCAACCCGCATAAGAGTAGACTCTTCCAGCTTCAAAAGTGCTGTTATCTGCATTGGGACATGAAAACACATAACAGAATCTTACTTTATTGTTCTGTAAAAATATATTGACATTAACATATATACATAACATATATAACCCCAATTATATATTTCGGCAATATGAATAAATTATTCAAATCTAGTTAAAAATGATAATATTGAAGTTCTATAATCAGAAACCTGTCTGTGATAAAAAAATAACTGAAATAATTATGTAACTCATAACAAATAAGCTATATAAGCTTATGTGTTATGAGTTAAGCTACATAAGCTTATCTGTTATGAGTTTATTGCTTTTTATTTAATGCATTTCTACAAGAATTTATTAATTACTTCTTTTATTTATTAAATTATAAAGCTGAACGTTCCCTATAAATTGTCAAAAAGTACGGTTCCGAAAATCCTGCATTCTTACCGCAAAACTAGACAAGTCGCATTTTCGTTTAGTATGGAATTTTCTTTACTGCACGTACCGGTACGGGGCTACCGTCGTTCGGCGGTTGGCCTCTGGTTAGCGGTTGCCAAGCTCTATAGTTTTAGTCACCAATTTTATTCAATTAAATAAAAATCCTGAATATTAGTTAATATAAAAAATTAAACCATGAAATACTAAGCTAAGCGATTATCTTTCGCACTATGACTGACGCGTTCGGTTTGCCTACGAAATAAATATCGTTATGATCGGGGGGTTTGTGTTTTTGTAAACTCACACACGATGAGAGAAATTCCAGTATAAGAAAAACTTTGTAAATCAAAAAAAATAATAGGTTTCAAATTTAATACCTGGTGTCGTGTGCTCTAATATTCTTTGAATATCCTACTAATAGTGCAATGTTTGCATATGTAGAAAACAATGCAAACGGTTAATATATATTAAAGGTGGAAAACTAAGCTATTTATTCTAGCGCCAGAAGTGTCGCGCACGGTCGTGATAAATTATTGTGTCCAAGGACACCTGCGGATCCGGACAAATGCAGATATTTGTCATGAAATACGTTATTACTTATTTGTTCTATTTACATTCCTGCAACGTGGGTGGGTAACGTATTACATGCGACGGTAGCCCGTTTTGCATATTAATTATTATGCAAATTGTTACAGTGTGCATATTTTCATGAACTTAGCCATGTACTTTATATTTATAGCTATTACATTAGATCTCGTAAAAGGCGAGTAAGGGAATTCAACTGCACTGTGCACCCAACTGCGCATGTTGGCGATGGGCTCACCACCTATCCACTTATTGTTTTGGTGAAACGTGGATTGTGGCAATCATCTATTTTTGCAGTGAGTGCCAAGTCTCTGACTACCCTTTATGGGATAAAGTCGTGATCTTATGTATGTATGTATGTATGTATTACATTAGTATCGGATTGTCCGAAAAAATCCATTTTAGTTTTAAAACTGTCATATAATACTTGTAACTATTTATGCATATACTTTGGCTAAATTAAAAAGGTTTTCACTTCTGTGTGGATTTCCTTCTTTCTTGATTATTTCTGTTGTCTTTTTTGTGTAAGGGCTTTTCCGTTTGACATTTCGCTATACGTTGTTTTTGTAATTTCTTCGGACCTAATATACCTGCGTATTATTAGATTTTTATAGAACTATACAGCTAAAGATACACTATCTTTGTCAGAGAATTTAAAATAGCTACTGCTACCTTCCGGATACCGTTAATTTTTAAGACATACATCACCAAATGTTGGTCTGGGTATTTGTAGCTCCGATTTGCTTGAGAAGTATGACTGAACATGTTACATTTATCCGCCACCACCTTCCTGCGTCCTTCTTTCAGGATCCGTGTCGTCCGTCACCTTACTTTAAATTATTACTATTACTAACAAGTCCCTATAACGTGATTGGTAGCACTAAACTGTATATTTTTACCCTCCTTTAAAACGATAGCATTTGGTCTAATTACATCAAAGATTATGAGGCTAACTGATGGCATCAACAACACAACGTCACTAACATAACTGATATTGTTGAAACATTTAATGTCACAACAATCAACGTATCACCTGACTGACATATGGCCGATCAGGTTTATCAATAACCTTGATTCTGGAGTATCTCTTAGAGATATAAAACTGTGTCTCTGAAAGATAATATCTACTAACTATAATAAACACCTTTGATGAAAAATAACAGAAAAATACAAGTAACTTTAATTCATTTCTTTTTGATAAACTTATTCACGAGGAAATGTAAAAGGATTTAAAACACAATAGAAGATGAAATGCGTAAATTTTTCTAATTAACCAGTTAACTTTTTTTATTGCAAAATTTATAGTTGTTTCAAATACATTCTGAGAGGTGCCGTTGTTCCTAGGAATGATTGACTTGAATTTGAAGTTGCTTCATTGTATCATATCGCCTTATTTTGGCATAGCGATGAACGCTCGGCATGATGTCAGCTCGGCGTACTTTGTATCTGCGTCATAATCTCATCGCTTCTAATTTAAATTATCTGATAATTTATAAGGGTGCTACCATTAAGTCAGCTTTTACTTTATGTTTGGATATAACAAATAAGTTTTCGAAAACATTGAACATATCCCAACAAACAGTTTAGATGAGAAAAGTTCACGACGAAGTGGACGACAATGCACAGTGGCGACAAATTGCTTTAGTAATACAACATATTACGAACTCGAGCTCGATAAAAATGCTACAAAAACCTAAGAATGAAATACACCTTCATACAACTCATGTTAAGAAGTATTATAGTAGTATTTTATTTAGATATAATATTTGTAGAATACAATATTTATTCATCTCATCGCAAGGAATTGAACACCTCTCACTATGGGAGGGTTCTATGGTATAGTTAGCCTTGCTGTACTACCTTGCCAGTACTCGAAATACTTGTCATCGTAATTACCTATGAAGAAAACTGCTACACATAGTGTTATCTCAAATGTATTTGGACACGTTCCTGGCCTTTACTGGCCCCTAGAATTCTAGGTTTGGCATATTTAAAATGATTATTTTGTCATCATCCCACGAAGATCTGCCCTTTTTTTTTAAATAATATTGCCTTTGGAAAGTTTCTCGCTTTTAGTTTCATACAACGCGAGTAACCTGGGCTCGATCCTCGGTGCCAGCACCTCTAAAATTGTTCTACAATTTTAAGTGCTGATTTACAACGTGCTCAGCGGTGAAGGAAAACATCGTGAGGAAACCTGCATATCCGAGGCAGCGTGGCGCACTATACACCGCTCCAAAACCCTCAAAAAAGGAGGCCTGTGCTCAGCTGTAGGACATTTATAAGCTGTTACTTTACATTTTTTTTTTAAACTTTGAAAAAACTGGCTTAGCAAGATTTTTATCTTCAAATGTATAAAAGGCAACAAAACTATTAAATTACGAGTACCTTTTATTACAGCATTTGCCGCAACGGATTTTTCGATTTTGATTAACAAAACTTATCACTGTGAAAATCGCTTCTTAAAATTTCCGGACAATGAAGGCGTAGAACATACCATTGATCTCGAGGCAACGCAAGACTTAACATTTCTAAATAGAGCTATTAATTATTCTATCAATCAATATTATTTATATACACGGTAAGTGAAGTGTTGAATGTAAAAATAGTAGATTACGACCGAGCCAGTCAGCCAACAACAAACAAGTGCTAGTTTAAAATTACGTTGTGGTACTTTAAATCATATGAAAAGCCATGTATGCCGTGTGGTGGCGGCTCAATAGAATCTACCACCCCTTCTCATCGGCGTCATAAAAGTTGACAGAGGGAAAATAAAAACCAGGAGATGGGCAGAGGCAGCTTCCTGAAACATCTGAATAAATAAACTGCGGTTGCCAACCCGCCTGCCAAGCGTGGCAGCTATGGCAAATTTCCCCCAATATGAGAGCTACTAACTTTTGTGGCAATCTATGGGAGGCCGGTGTTCAGCAGTGGACTAGTAATGGGCTGAAATGATGATGATGTTGATGATATGGGAAGTGATTGTAAAAAAATAGAATATAAAGGATCTTTACCTTAATTATATGAATGAGAGCTATCCAGCGCAATAAGTCACAATCGCAAATTTAATTTTACTAAATTGTATAAGGTTTAATTAACAACTAATACCTTTATTCGTGTCGCGCGGCAGTTCGGGAGAATGACGGAGAGACTAGACTAGAGAGGCCGAGGACTAGCGCTCGCCTAAAAAATTTTAGTGTGAATCAGACCTGGGTTCGATTCACGTGACCCGTACTACTCAATTTGTTAATTGAAATTTTGAGTGTCGATTCTCTACGTGCTCAATGCGGATGTGAAGGAAAGTAGCAAGGAAAACCGCATAACATATTTTCGACGACACGTGAAGACCACCTACCCGCACTTCAGTATCGTAGTGGATTCTTCCCGGTTAGAAAACCCTCTCAAAAATGTGAGGCGGCCTGTGCTCAGCAGTGGGAGATTAATAGGCTTTGCTTCTACTTTGAAGAGGAATTAAAAATTGAAAATAATCTTTCAGGGAAAACCGCTGGTCGTTTGAAACTATTAAAATGAATGACGCACAATCTGTCTTCGATTCTAAATTTAATGTCAGTAATCCTACGGTAGTAGCCGTTCACGGCTGGACAGGGAACCTTGAATCGGGCGTCAACATTGCACTACGGAATGGTAATTCTTGGAGAATTATTATGTTAATTTTCCTTTTTTTGTTAATAATAATAAGAACGTAAAAATGTATAAATATTAGTAACACAATATGTAACACATAATAATTTCATCTGAAATCTATGCTTAATGTATTAAAACTATGTGCTATAATCATAGCAAAAATAAAAATAAAGGCACATAAATTCCGATTAAATCAACACAAATTTAATCTTATGCCCACGTTACAAAGTAGCTTTTATAATGAAATCAACAGTAGTCGCAAGACATTTTCAAATTTGTTTATTTGACGGAATAAAATTTGAATTAAATAATGAGCGCATTATGCGCTCATTTTCTGAGGAAGTTTTTGAGTCGCAAGTTTAACAGAATATCATCGACACCATTATTTGATAATTTCATGTTGTGATGTGGTGTTCATTATATCGTTTTAATTCCAAATATCGATTCATAAATACAGACATTTTCATGAAAAGTAAAGGAATACGAGGTTTCATGTTTTGGCACCATTAATGTTTATCATTACATGTTTTGTAGTCAAATGCTGAATAAATCTATGGAATTAAGTTTTTCCATAGATTTATAGGGGAGAGTTAAGTCACAATAATAATCTAAATATATTCCAACCAGATGAGAAAACTGTTAGAAATACCCAAAAATAATATGAATAAGAACTACTCGTATTTATTCACTTCCACAAAAAAGGTTTTACCGATATTAGGAGATGAAAATATGTTAAATCCTAAAACCACACCTAGTAACAGTCTGGTGTTTTGAAAAAAAAAAACTGAATTACAGGTTACCTCAATTACCCATAGTCGCTGCGTTTGGTAGCCATAGTATGACATTTACTTCTCTCTTACGGTGCGGTACAAGATACAGAGGTATAATTACTTGCATCGCCACCACAAGTTGTTACACGATTGCAAAAACTTATATATTAGAAATTTGATAAAACTAAATAAAATTAAACTAAACCACTATACAATGTAATGATTATCGCCGTGTGGTAGCGATGTAAGAGAACCTACCACCCCATCTCGTCCCGTCGGAGTCGTAGAAGCCGACAGAAGAAAAATATACAACCAAGAGATGGGCAACAGCATCATCCTGAAACACCCCAACAAATAAACTGCGGTTGCCAAACTGCCCGCCGAGCGAGGCAACTATGGGTTCAGCAGTGGACTGGTGATAGGCTAAAATGATGATGAAGATGATGATTATACAATGTTTAGCTCCCTTTTATTCTCCTTCTCTCTGCGCTATTGTAACAAAATGTGCCTAAACATGACGCGTCCTTGAAATTTCACCCTCAGTTCCCGGCCAATTATGGAATCGCCGCCTTTCACTTAAAAAAAAACTTTTATTATTAACACTATTTCATAACTAACTGTTATTACACACGTTTCAGCTTTTCTCGCAAAGGGCAACTACAATGTCATTGTTGTGGACTGGAGTCGCATTGCAAAATTGAATTATGTCACCGCAGTAGCGGGAGTACCGCATGTAGGGCAGCGATTAGGACAATTTTTATCATTTTTGATATCAATCACCGGTGCGTCACTACGCTCTATGCACTTAATAGGGCATAGTTTAGGAGCTCACGTGGTTGGGAATGCTGGCAGAGCACTTGGTGGAAGAGTAGCCCGTATTACAGGTATGTTTACATTACTTTAAATATACACTTATAAACTTGATATACTCTTGCTTCATTTTAGAGATAGTGACGTCTCCCGATTACTACGAAGAATAGTTTTTTTTTTATGAAAAAAGTGACGAGCAATTCGTTCTCCTGATTGTAAGTGCAACGTCTGCCCATAACCAATGCGGTGCCGCCTAGAACATTTCTGTGTGGCACCACACTTCTTTTGTCACTCTGAGACTGACTGACGGGGTTCTTAAATCTCATAAGCCCAGTAATTGCACTAGCTAATTACAGAAGCGAAACCGAAACAAAGTAATGTTTGTACACTTCTGCTTTACGATAAATTAACTGGCACTGCAGTGGTACTTACTTAGACAAATTCATGCATAGGAGTCCTACCAGTAAAATAATGAAACTCGCTTTCTTTTTTCTGCCACAAGTGGAGGAAAGTTGACGGCGATCAGTGGCACGACGATAGATAGTCGCACAACCTTTAAAATACAAAAATCTTCCGAGTTGCTCCTATATTATAGTAACTGGTAACGTAATTTCCGTATTATATTAATTTAATCTGAGGAAGATCTAAAAGTCAACAATTGATTCCGCATTTTGCAAATATTGGTATGACTCCAAGAATAATGACGACATTAACATATTTAACGTGAGAATTTAATATTGAATTGTATGTATGTAATAAAATATATGCATCTGTCCTCTAAGCTACGTTAGCTTACAATCGGAGCTCCGAGCGCACACCTTCATATTTTGTAGTAAGCGAATGACTAATTTCAATTCCTGGTGCCGGTTTTACTAGTTATGTAGTTATGCTAGTTATATCATCATCATCGTCATCATTTTAGCCTATCACTAGTCTACTGGTGAACATAGACTTCTACCATAGATTGCCACAAAAGTTTGTAGCCCTCATTTTGGGGGAATTTTGCCATAGTCGTCGCATAGTGGCAAGCGCGGTTTATTTATTAAGATGCTCCAGAAAGATGCTGCTGGCCATCGCCTGGTTTTGATTTTCCCTGTGTCGACTTTTACGACACCACGGTATTGTGTTTCTACACAAGTTACAGATATAAACACACCAGCTCACTTTTTAAACCACCGTATAATAATCGAGAACTGACTACTACTTACAATCAGCAAATATATAAAGATTTCGTCGAGTACAACGATCTCGATTAAAATGAGCCGTGGCGCCACCTAGTTCTGCCTCTAGGCATAATTTAGGACGTTAGACACACGGGATGAGACGGGGTGGTAGATTCATGATTAAGAGATTGATGATTAATAGAATTAAGAGCATTTATTTTCAATTCTAACCGCTAATTTCTCATGTCCATGGCGTCAAAGGAAACAACGTGATATTTCAACATCATGTAAAGCCGGCCAATGAGAGCTGGGCACCAGGGCAAACTATTTTTGAATCAAAAAGCCTGACTCTTTATATATTTATCAAATATATTTCATATAAGACGACCACGTGACCTAGTTGTCAGAGTTAACCTATTATACATAGGTGCCGTAAGAATCCCAGCCGGAGCCAACATTTCTGCAAAACTACAAATTAACGGTCAAATTAGTAAGCCCAAAAAGGCCTGCTATGCTCACGATACATGAGAAATACTAATGTCGTTTTTTAAACGATTAATAAAAAAATATGAGATTTTTAATAAAATTTTAAATATACAGGTTTGGATCCCGCTGGACCACTGTGGAGTCTTAACAGCAAACGCTTAACGAAGTCGGATGCCATTTACGTTGAGGCTATCCACACCAATAGTGGCACTTTTGGTATTATATACTCTGTGGCTACCGTTGACTTTTATGCTAACGGAGGAATGTCACAACCGGGCTGCGATACCGATTCTTGTAATCACAATCGTTCCTGGAAACTATTTGCGGCTTCAGTATCTTTTAACCACCTAGTTGGTCACAAATGCACAGACGTTTTACAACTTATGCTTGATACTTGTTTAGGAGATTTACTGGAATTAGGAAATGCCAGTTTGAACAAATCAGGGTAAGTTACAATTTCATTTATTTATTTGTTCTTCATTGCATCACCTTAGTAGAAAAAGGTCACATAGGGTAATGCGTTTAGGCATTCCCTACAAAACAACTCATGGACAGATGCAATTTTGGGATGGGTGCAATTGACATACCAGAGAAATACCAAAGTATACTATTACATTCTAAACTAGATATATAATGTTTATACAAATATAATACACATATAAATGTAATAATATTTTTTTTATTATTACATATATGCGGTCACAACGTAATAATCTGAAGTAACAATATACCTATATATAAATACATAGATAGCACGTATAACTAGCCGTGGTAGTTCAGGAGCCTGGCGCTCGCTTTAAATCTTTCCTTAATCAATACGCCAGTGACCAGAATTCAATCCCCGGGGCCGGTGCCGGTACCTCTAAAATTCTGCAATCTTAAGTCCCGATTTACCACATGCTTAAAGGTGAAGGAAAACATAGTGAACCTGCGTGTCCGAGGATTAAAAATATTTCGAAGATATGTGAAGTCCGCCAACCCGCATTGAAGCAGTGTGGCGGACTCTTTCCGTCTACCAACGGCCTTTGCTCAGACCAGTGGAACATTTATAAGCTGTAACTTTACTTTTGGAAGTGAAAACTTCTTTAGAATTTTTGTGATTTGAAACGAAAAAGCGACACTAAAAAGAGACAAACTTACATCTTTAGCATGCGAGCAGATGAGACAGAATACAGTATACCTACCTACAGTGTGTTCTGTTATATTTTCGAATTCGTCCAAATTTCCGATTTTTTCGTAGATTTTGCTCGACAACAAGATTAAAAAACAGTAATTGACGCTGTATTTCAAAGATATATCGATCAAACCAAAGCATGAATTTCATACTGTAGTTACAAAAAGCCACTCGTGTCATTTGTTGAATTTGAAAACTTGGAATATGTATACTACTCGTATATACAATAAGATATAAAATAATTTTTAAACTTGGTAACAATATTACTACTCTTCATACTTTGCATTCGTCTCATTCTTTCGAAGTTTAGTTTACTGATGTTTCACTTTTACTGCTTGTCAACTTTTTTAACTCTTATAACTGTTAACCGTTGATCAAAGAAAGGTTCTCGAGTTTCAAGCTCGCATCCGCAATTATGATCATTATGTTCTCCTGGCCAATTTTAAACATAGCCAAGGTTTTTGGCAAACAACCTACAGTTATTATCTGCGCAAGATAAATTACTCTGCCGTTAGTATAAGATCTCAAAGAAATAGACACTTGCTGGTCTTCTCTTTCGCACACCCGACCCATGGAGTCCAGTGCATGAAACTATCAGACCAGACTAACATCCACGCCACAAAACAAGTAGTTTTGTATTTGACAAACATTTGTTTTGCCTGTGATTCGAACCCTGGAGCCACGAATCAGCAGTCAGGTATACTCCTTACTGAACAATAAGTTTTCATCGGCAAAGGCAGCCATACTACCCTGACTAGTGCATGTTATTGCGTGTTAGTAAATAAAAAGTAAAGTAAAGTTTCAGCCTATAAATGTCCCACTACTGACCACAAGTCTCCTTTCATTTCTGAGAGGGTTTTGGAGCTAGGAAGAATCTGCCACGCTGCTCCAATGCGGGTTGGCGGACCACACATGTCTTCGAAATATGTTTAATTACTTAGACATGCAGGTTTCCTCACGATGTTTTCCTTCACCGCCGAGCACGTGGTAGGTCAGCACTTAAAATTGCAATTAACAATTTAAGTGGTGCCGGCACCAGGAATCGAACCTAGGTCACTCGCGTACTATGATATTTAAAGCGAGCGCCTAGCCCCTGTGCTACCGCGGCTATTAGTATATATTCATACATATTTATATATATAGTGTCATGTGACAATCAATGAGAAAAACTTACGTTTAGCAATGGACAAGCATGTACAAAAATATATTTCAGATACAATTACACATTAACATTATCTTCAATTACCTTCGTCGTACCAGTTCCCTATCACTAGTCCACTGCTGAACATAGGCCTCCCTCATAGATTGCCACAAAAGTTAGCTCTCGTTTTGGGGGGATTTTGCCATAGTCACCACGCTTGGCAGGCGGCATAGCAACCGCAGTTTATTTATTCAGATGTTCTAGTAAGAAGCTGCTGCCCATCTCCTGGTTTTCATTTTCTCTCCGTCGACCTTTACGACACCCACGGGATGAGATGAAGTGGTAGGTTTTTTTAAGCCGCCACCACACGGGGATTGCCTTAAATGAATTTAATTAAAATATTTTTGCAAACAAAGTCTATATAATGTTAGTTATAATATCTTATTCACTATGTTAGTACAGTATGAGACAAGCGAAAATAAATAACTATTTCGATTACACACAGTTAGTATTATGTATTGAAATAGATGTCTGTTTAGCTTCATTATAGCTATGATATATTATATTTTTTTCGTCTTCCAGGAGCGGTGTTTATCGCCTGAACACTAAATCGGTGTATCCTTACTAAAGATATGTGGATATTACAAAAATAATACTATAAAATAATTATTATTAAAGGCAGATTTAGCAATATTGAATTTTCAAATATCGAATTCGGTATTGGCATCAACAACATCTACGAGACGAGATAGGGTAGTATCCATAGACAATACCACCTCACCCTTAATGCATATGCATATTGGCGACCGCGTGGCCTAGTGGTTAGTGTTCCTGACATCGTCGCCGCGAGTCTTTGCGCAACCCACCACAAATGGTGGGTTGCGCAAATATTGGGTCTAGTTGTGTTGTGCATGTGAAATATATGTTTGTAAAACGCACCTTCGATAAAGGAGAAATACTACTGTGGGTCGTCGTTAAAAAAAATGAATTAACAAAAAAATATTATTTATTCCGGTGATTATCATTTTTATCATGAAAACATTCGTCGAAGGAGTTATGACTAAGGACCCCGTAACATATTTTTTTTAATGCCCGAAACAACTGACTGGTGGTAGGAGTCCTATTCATGAATCCGACTAGATTAGTGGCACCGTCGTGCCAGAAATACTGCCGTCAAGCAGTGGTCTGCGAACACCACTGACTTTTGGTTTGTAATCTATTGTAGGTTGTGTAGTTTTTTTTAATGAATAAATTGACGGGGCGAGCAAAACTGTCATCCGATGTTAAGTGCAACTCCCGCCCTTAACAAATGCTATGTTACCTACAATATTTTAGTGTGGCACCAAACGGTGCCGGTCATCCTGAGACATTAGTTCTTAAGTCACATATGCGTAGTGATTACACTACTCGTAGCTCTCAGTGACCTTCAAACCGAAACACATAAATGTTTGCATACTTCTGTTTCACGGCAAAATAACTGGTCCTGGGGTAGATAGACGTGGGCGTGGATTCCTGCATAGGATGAAGGAAAGTAAGTTACTTGTTAAGATCCCCATTTTGCATGCGGATCTTAGCAAAGTAACTTACTTTCCTTCATTATAATGGATTTCCGCAAAGTAACGCCTGATTCTATTAACTATATCATGCATAGGAATCCTACCACCAGTTGAGAGGCATACGCGATATAGGAACTGATGTCTCAGAGTGAAAGAGCGGTTTCCAGTTTAAGGTTCTAGATTAGATTGCAGCTGCTACGCAGGCGTTGTTCTTACCATCAAGTATCCGATGAAGCTGTAATAGTATCCGATGAAGCTGTAAAGTATCCGATGAAGCTGTAAAAGCCAAAAAAGGCTAACAGCAATTATATCACCGAAATTATATCTTACCATCATGATATTACAAAATGCGTTAGTACAGTCCTCTCTGATTTAATTTTTTTATTTTTTTATTTTATTTTTTATTTATTTATTTATGTTTGGGTCAAACCAAACCTGGCACGCGGGCCCCTGGCCCGCGATCACAGTATCCGATGAAGCTGTAAAAGCTGAGAAGGCTAACAGCAATTACATCACCGAAAATATATATATCTGATTTAAAGTGTCGATTGAGAGCACGTTGCCTTAGTGGAGCCTAGAGATAGAAATTGTAGTAGAAATTGAGTAGACTTATTCTCTAAAAAACTTAATAACGTATCATGCCACATGGACTCATAAGTTATTAGTAGTATACCTAATGAATAGTTATTAATTAGCTAGATTCCGCTGTGTCGTTTATAATCACGTCTTTAGCACATATTACAGTTTATTTACATCAATAGACTTCTGCTACAGAATTTGCTTTTTAAAAAGAACATTGAATTCCAAACCGCAGTCTTCAATAAAAGAACGATATGTAGTTAAAGTTGTTCGAACTCTAGTGAATATGTGCTGCATGGGGCAACCCCGGTCCACAAGTTTATCGTTTTATGACATTTTAAGTTTCCCTTGTAACAAAGGCCAGAATAATAATAAACAATAAATAGCCTGAATGATTTAAAAACATTAAAAATGCTCCATACTATAATTTCTTTTGTATCGTGGTGCGATTTACAGACATAAATTGCAGATACACAAACACCCATACCTGAAATAACTATTTAGTCCAAACAAAATCTTGTCCTGTGCGGATATCGAATCCGCTTTTCATATTATTCTATGCAGAAGTAAATTGCTTTACTGCATCATCCTAGCCGCTCGTTATGAGAGTATATCAAATGTTAATATCACTGATAATATCCTCCTGACCGATTTTCGACTACGGTGACAGATACCTAATACTGCCGGAAGTGATCAACTACGCAGGACATATTATAGTGCCACAAGTGTACGCCCAAACACAGGGGCACTCATTCGTCCCAACCTACCCGTGCCCTATGTAACGCTGATGCGGACTAGTGAAAGGCTGAAATGATGATGATCGATGGGGTTATTTCAATACCTTGAGGTCGGCGCCCAGTGGGTATTTCCACTTATTGCAAAGGAGATGTGGTACATTTTTGCAAAATGTAGTTAGCAATTGGCAGGCGATACGAATAAAATGAGCGAGTTCATATTAAAAGTAAGAGCTTGATGCTTAATTTTCTAACTGAATCGTTTATTCCTTGTAATGAAAAATATTTTCTTTCGTTCTTTCTTTCAATTCGCCGCGAAACTCTTTACACGCAACACTTCAATTTGTGTGATTATCTATTATACCAACATTTTCCCACGTTAAAACTGCCACAATTGACAAAAAGTATTTTGGTATATTATATTACATTTAACGTCTCTAGAAACTTTAAAAAAACTTGTACAATTTGAGTATGTTTGCTGACTGGAAATGTAGTTAAAAGTAAAATATGTTCGATAAAAATCGAACTGTATAAATTGTTTTAAAATCTTTTTGATTAGCACTCGATTTTTTTTAAATATGGTATATGTATAATGTTACAGACGTCTTTATAACCAAATGTTTATTTGTGAACCACTTATTTGTACTCATACCAGTCTTAAAAACAGATTACATCAAATTTGTTGAGATTTTTATGAAACATGGGATACAGTATTTTTGAATAATTTTTTTTCTATAAAAATTGCTGAATATCAGAAACAGGGCTGGCCTATAGGGGAAAAGTGTTTATGTATATAAAAAAGCTGATACGATCACTATGCAAGAGTGGAAAAATGTTTTACGTAATAAAAGTGGAAAACTAAGAGGAATAAAAATAATAAAAAATAATACGCTGATATGGATGGGATGATATAACGAATTATCATTAATGTAAGCGACATATTGGACGAAATTGAAGATCAATATAACGAAAATGAACGTGGTTGTCCGGCGTAGAAGAAATATAATAAGTATTTAAATAAATAAATAAACATTTTTTTTATTAATGCTACTTACAGTGATGACTCACCCAACACACACAAAGCAATTTTTTTGTCATGAGTACTGCATGACTGCATAACTGACAAGTTTCAAGAGTCAATTCTTCACTTAATATAATATACTTGTATATAAAAAAAAATTGGAGTTTTTGTATTTGGAGGCTTTCTTAAAAGGCGTAAAAGAAAAAATAAAAAATAGAACCTAAAAATATAAACTTACTACTCCAGTTTTGATAAGATTAATACATCGAGTGACAGTTAAAGAGAGCTTGACTCCGAAATCCGAATTGGAAAATCAGAGGTCACTTCGAGCAAAATTATTAATTGATTTACCCAAGAAAAAAATTTTTTGCGTTTCTCACTTTCCTTACAATCCATTCATAAACATGTTCAAAAATATTTGAATTATTTTAAATTTTCGCTGTTTTATATAATTTTGCATGTACGAGTATTTAGATTATTTTTTATGTTATTAACGTCATTTGGTCTAAAATATAATGAAGATTAGATAACAAGGCAAAGTTTATTTTTATTTTAAATAAACAGTAAACGCTGATAATGAATGTTTTCACCTTCACATCGATTTCGGGCGTCCTACCATAGCCCAATATCTAAAGTTGGCCTCCCGCCGATACTTTGACTTTGCCACCACGTACCCCTAACCCACTGGATGTAAGTGCCACATATAATAACCTCGCGTTACACCAAAACTCGACTCGCGGAAAAAGGAGACCGAGGCACGTCTTCTAGGATCGGGACTACGCGACAATCAGGACCCAAGAGATCTACTAAACACGACTCACTAACGCAATCCAGATCATACTGCACCTGCCGTCGGCGATGGCGTATCAGACAAACGTATTCGCAATATCGCCGCATCTCAGGTCGATTTTCACCTAATAATAGTAATGTCATGAATAAAAACGTCGCTGCAGTTTCTTGGGTCATTTCTCCTCCAGCGGAAATGCATACCGAATTGATGGTAAATGTAATTGTTTCCGATAAAGATAATAGTAATAGTATAATTGCCCTTCCGTTTGAAGTAACTGGCCTAGCCAGGGCCCCTTTGGGCACCCTGGAGTCGGTTACTCTCGCGCACAGGATAACGGTCCAAGCCAAGTTCCCGTCTCGGGGGCCCTTGCGCTGGTCATCCAAAAATTTTTTAACAGATGCTGATTAAGAAGTTCATGTGCTTAAGGTGATTACATATAACTTATGTAATTATAGGCTTATTTTTAACTGCTGCCGCATATAGTCATCGTGGCGCCAGTAAAAAGAATACACGCTTACTGTCACATGAATATAGTAGTTAGTATCTTTCGTGTTTTTTCTCTCAAAGTTGTATCTGGACTTTTTTATTTTATGTATTTGTATGTTATATTTTTTTAATCATTGACAATATTAATATTGTTTTAAATAAGTGCAATGTAGACATCATCAATATACCACTAAACAAAACAGCACGCAAATTAATAACCTACACTGTTATGTTTTATGACATGTTTTAATGACTTCCTACAAATCTGATTAGAAACAATCTAAGTATACGACAAATACAAAAATCGATAAGAGTTCTTTTTTCAATTTTATTACTACATGTATCCACTTAATTACATGTTATAGGACCTTTCCTTATTGTATATATATGTATAATATTTTGAACGAAATTACTTTTCAATGCATATAAGTATTTAACTATTCGTAATAGTTAGTACAATTATGATTTACGAATATGTATAGTTACAAATTGGAACTCGTTCCTTCTTGTTTCTCTTTGTAAATTGTTTTTAATATTGTGAAATAAGACCAGGATGTGCTGATTATCTAGAAAAGGAAAGGTAACAATCAGGCTACACTCTAAAAAGTTATATACAATAACCGTAAAACAAATTAAGTCAACATACCTTAGTGAAGCATTCGTAGCTTATAACAGAAAAATTATACGCTGTTAGTTGCTGTGGTTTATTAGATCTAAAACATAACAAAAACTTTATCTTATCATTACAAATAAATATAATTATTTAAAAAAAACTGTTTTATATTAACCTTATTAACACCAATAAAACAAGTTTCATCGAGCTTTCTTCCATGTTGTACCATTGACTTACATACGCGGCATCACCGATCTTTTGACTCTGTTAAAAAATAAATTGTTAGAAATAAGTATTGTTTTTAGCCAGTTTCTATTTTGACTTAACTTTACTTTTTAAATCAAAAAAGATATGGAACATTAATTTTACCTCCCTGATTAAAGTTTCGCCGAAGAAACATGTCATGTATATTTGAATGATCACGGAGGATAAAAACAAAATTACTCCAACAATTTCAGTCCAATTGCCCATCTACGAGGAAAACAAGAATATTGATTACTCAAAGAAAATTGGTTCCGAAAGTTTATAGGTTAAGTTTACCGGGAAACTAATTCTGGTACTTTCGAATAAATATTAGAATGATAAATGGTTTCACGAGTATGTTCACTCAATGTGTAAACACTTTCTAATGTATTCTAATAAATAAAGTGTCTGTCTACTTCCTAATGAAGACTTTTTCTTAATCTCATATAGTACGAGTATTTTGCAGTATACCAAAACTTAAAGACGCGTTTTTAGAATTTTTGTAGCTCTGTATGTCTGTTCGTGTGCAAAGACTAATCTCCGATACGGCACAATAGGACTTTTTAGAGATAAGTACACCCCCCCCCCCCCCTCATAACTTTCGGGGGCAAATGAAACTGTGAGGTGTACTCACTGGGCATATGAGACTTAACACCTGATATCACAGGGTGACAGGGTTGTTATGGGCAAACGTCGCACTTATCAAAACGTGAACGTTTTGCACGTTTCATACGTTACATTTTATTTCGGAAATATTTAGGGCTCCTGCGTAAAATCTGAAAAAGTGTACAAATTAGACGCGATGAAAGTACGGGCGGTTTTAATTATTATTTTAGTTGAAACTATCATGCAGTTTAAATATTTCTCTTAATAAGTGGTTCAGATAAATCATACTTCTTTTTTTACGTCTTTACTTTATATATCTTATATATAATTATTTTATATAATTTTGTCGCCTATAATATTCCGTAATAAACAGGCAATATAATTCAAATCGAATTACTATTTCCTGAGATTACCGCGTAATAAAACTGGAGAGTTTGTATGTTTGAATACAAACTCTCCAGTTTTATTACGCGGTAATCTCAGGAAATAGTAATTCGATTTGAATTATATTGCCTGTTTATTACGGAATATTATAGGCGACAAAATTATCAAAATACTCCATACTCCAGCTTTAAGAAGCTGCAGGCCGAGAACAGAACGTTACCAAGAAGGGCTAACTGTGAATGCTTAGGTCATGTGGTATCATACTCGTCGCATACATCGCAATCATGTCAAACTGCGGGGCATAGCTAGCATGAAATGCATTTAGCAACGTTGAAGTTCTAAGATTTGAATTATTGAGTTTTAATTTATTTCATTTATCAATGTTGAACTTACTGTTAAGTTGAAACCAAGAGCACAAATTTCAAGTGACCCAACTAAAACATTGAACAAATTAGGCGCTCTAAATATATCTTCTAGAACTAGAGATAATCTGGAACATAAAATTACACGTAGTACGTATAGTCACAGATGATGAAAGAAGTAGAGTATCTGTCCGTACTTTAGAACGTATTGATGTTTTTTAATGATGTCACGCAATGCTCTCGAGTTAGTTGCATCCAAATGCTGCAGCTCATTAGACAGAAGAGCGAAATTACTACAGACATGCGACGTTAAGCTATAATACAAGATATCAACGCTTGTGAAGGATAACATGCTAAGAAAACCTGAAACACAAATGATAAATTACTACATCTTAAGATGATTAATTCATGAATTAGGTAATAATAAAGATTCATAAAGTACATATTTATATAATCTCTTTTACATAATATATTTGTTCTATGCCCAAACCTACGACCCAGCAGCATAGAAGCCAATTACTTAGCTACTGCGAAATTATTGATATAAAATATTTTATTTTGTGAATAGGCATAATGGTTACATTACTTTGAAACACTCCATTTAGGTTCTGGTTTAGATTTTCGCGTTTTAGTTTTGTGTTTATTATTTGCACTAATTATATTGGGAATATTTTGCCGTTACTGGTACGATACGGCTATAAATAAGTTTTCATGCTAGGTAAATAAAAAAAAAACGATACGTGTAAAAGTTATAACTTCTTGGCGTATAAAAAAAGAAAAGTAACATCTCATAATGTACCACTGCTAAGCATGGGCCTCCTCTTATTTCTGAGAGGGTTTTTGAGTTAGAAAGAGTTCGCCACGCTGCTTCAATGGGAGTTGGCTTTTACATGTTCTGGAATTAGTTTGTTCCTCAAACATGCAGGTTTCCTCACGATGTTTTCTTTCACCGCTGAGCACATGGTAAATCAGCACTTAAAATTGAAGAACAATTTTAGAGGCAAATTTAATCTTTGACGTAACGAAATATAAGTCTTTAATGTATATATATATATATATATATATATATATATATATATATACACAATTATTCACTTTCGATAATATTTTTTATTTGGTTAAAGTAAAATTTTATTTTCTTGACGGCCAACATCATACTATCAAATTTTCGTTAGCTTTGCGCGCGGATTTCCGTAGCTTCCTAAAATTTTATTTACTTCCTTATCGCCAAACGGACTACAGCTTCAAAAAAATACAATTAAAATACGTGCCACAAGTAATTGAATAAATGTATACAGCAATCCAGCCAGTAAAAGAGTCCGTTGAGAAAGGTAATAGCAATGCATAAGGTAAAATGAATACAATTTCATTATTTTTTAAATAATAATAACACATTATAATAAGAGTGGAGAAATTGTAGACCACAATAAGAAAAGCATTCAGAATAAAATAATACTTTATCAAGACATTCAAAAAAAAGAAATCATCATTTACGACGTTTCTCTTTTTGATATTTAAACGTATTTCTTCATATAGATAGTAAAGGCAGTGCATCAATATGTTAATCTTTTGACGTTTTCTTGCAATACAAGATATTTTTAAAGTTGACAAAATTCCTATGCAAAAACATGGTGCGAGTTCAGTTAATTTTAATAAATTTTCAGTGGAAATCTTTGAAAAAAAATAACAAGTTTCCCCAACTACCATTAAAATTAAAAATACTATGAAAATATAAAATCTAAGATTTATTTTAGCTTCGTTTAATGGTACACCTAAAATATATAAAAATATTTTGATAAGTCTAAAAAAATCTTCAAAGTCCGGTATAGTCATAGTTATAACAATTTAAGACACTATCGTCATAATTAGATACAGAAGAAACTGCAATATAAAACCTTGACTGCAACTTATATACTTAACAAGCAAACGACAAACCTAGGGCTGTCAAATTAAAAAAAACATTTATGTCGAAGAATTTAGAAATGCGTTGTATTCCTGTAATCTTTAATGATTCCAATAATGAGCACTAAACTTTTTTGATACGTTGAGTTACTGTTCTTTCTGTTTACAATCTACAATTTTTAGGATTTTATTAGGTTTTGCATTCATCTACAATGAATTTTAAAACAACGCGCTGATAACAAATATATCTATCATAGAATTTTTTCTTACAACTAACTAGACATTGTGCAAGGTTGTTGTATCAATAGAAAATAATCTGTGTATCAGAGAAAAATTTATCCAGCTGTACCTTTTATATAAGGACCAGTTAACTACGAGATTGTAATAACATTATTATCATCATTTTAGTATTCACAAGTCCACTGCTGATCACAGGCCGCCTTCATATATGGCCATCGACTGCAAGGTCATCGATCCATCTACTAGGCGGTGTCCTACGCTGTTTGCCGGAACGACATTGCCTCCCAAGAAATTTTCTTGCTTATCGTCGTTTCAGCCTATCAATAGTCCACTGCTGAACATAGGCCTCCCCCATAGATTGCTACAAAAGTTGAAGCTATCGTTTTGGGGGGATTTTGCCATAGTTGCCACGCTTGGCAGACGGGTTGGCAACCGCAGTTTATTTATTCAGATGTTCCAGCAAGATGCTGCTGCCCATCTCCTGGTTTTCATTTTCCCTCTGTCGACTTTTACGACACCCACGGGATGAGACGGGGTGGTAGATTCTCTTAGGCCGCTACCACACGCCAAATTCTTGCTTATAAATATCGTGAAAACTACGTTATATATCGTCGAGTATACCTTAATGTATAAAAACAAAAGTCCTTTGGCAGTGCGTGTTACCAGTAATGACATACGGAACCAAGTCTTGGTCTTTCACTACAGGCCGCATGAGAAAGCTAATAGTCGCCCACAGACCTATTGAAATAACATGGTAAAAACATATCGGTTTAAGTGTGGTGTATCCATATTTTTATACATATTTTAATAAATAGCTTAGGTATTTGATACGTTTGCATCCTTAACGTAACTTACGATTACGGGAATAAATAAATCAGAGGATAGGGAGCAACATTTTTCGACCCACTCATTGTATGACTAAAATAAAGTTGATTTGGTATTTTTATTTAAAACCAACCCTATACAAAAGGGATAGTAAACAAATATGACATTTAAATTACATATTCCTGAGTATCAATATTAAAGGTGGCAACTAACAATTGTAGGCGATGAAATAATTTAATATTCCCTTTAATGTCACTGATTCGTATTTTAAGATATATATTATGTATTAAAACGGTATTAAAACGATCATGAGTGTGAAACATATATTTTGTGTTTACATAAACATAAAATATGTCTACGATTTTTATGTAATTATGTATATTAAGGTAAAAAAGAGCGCACTTAATACCTATCGGTATTCTCTTCCAGTCAACCTATGGCGTGGTAAATAAGTAGTGGCAGGTGCATTAAATATGAGTGAGATGTAAAGTAAAAAAAAAAATATAACCATGCCAACAAAGAAAAAGGTGATCGGCTACGCAATAATCATGAAGATGCTTTCATCAAAAATAAGGAAGCAGTGTCACTAAACTCGTCTAGTGGCATATATAAACAAATTTATTCTGACCACTCTATCTCATACCGTGGGTGTTGTAAAAGTCGACAGATGGAAAACGCAATCAGAAGATGGGCAGCAGCATCTTCCTTGGAAATATGAATATATATACTGCGGCTACCAACCTGCCTACCAAGCGTGGTAACTATAGCAAAATCCTCCCTGTATGAGAGCTAAAAAGTTTTGTGGCAATCTATGGGGGAGGCCTATGTTTAGAAGTGGACTTGTGATAGACTGAAATGATGAAACATGAACTGTCTTATTAACAAAAACCACAAGTATATTATCTATTGACGCATAATAAAAGTGTAGAAAAATCAATTATGTAACTTAACATATTTTTTAAAAAAATACATACATACATACATACCACCACATACATATCGCCACCAACTCCCTGTTTCTCACATGCAAAGCACTATGTGACATTTTCCCGCATAAGTTATGCAAACTATACATGTCCCAGGCAATACAACATCAAATTTTGTTTTCAAAGAAGCTTTGCAGACTTTGAAGGCTTTTAAATTCGCAAAGATAAGTATGTATGTGTAATAACACAATAAACGCAAACAAACAATACATAATATATGTGCAATTGACAATGACAGTTCTCTAAACGCGTTTATAGAGTTATATGTCAAAAATAGCTAGCTTTAACTGCGTATAATTGATGTTGGTGAAATGCAAACTGTAGCCCTGAACTCAATGAAACGGTTAAACTTAGAATTTCCAACCAAAATCCTGTTAGAGACTGTGGCATTTCGTTATAAATAGAAATGTGTGTGCCACACTTTACGGAGTGGTGGCGGCGTTAAATAATGTGAAAGTTGCATGGGCTCCGTTTGATGGCGGAGTAACCATCTCTGCCAGACCTAAACGCTCCTGACCGGTGTCGAACAGCAGCGTCTAAGATGCGAAGTGTCTTTGGAGAGGCTCGTGTTCAGTAGCGGACTTTTACTGGTAGATAAATAAGATCAAGCTAAGTGCCAATCAATCGCGCGAGCATAGAGATGTCCCCATTATTATTTTTAACACATTTTTTAAAATTTGCCATCTACTAGGATTTCTTCAGTATCGTAGGTGTGATGTAGCAAAAAATTCACATGCAGAAACACCCAGACCTGCAAATACTAACTGTAAGCCATACAATTTGTTCCGTGCGGTTATCGAAACCTCGACTCGTAAATCATATAAGAATAAATGTTAATATTACTAGCCTATACTATTGAACATGTTGACAAAAAACACACTTTTGAATATTATTTAAGTTTTTACTGGTGGAAGGATTCCTACGCAGAAATCCGTCTAGGTAAGTACCAGTTATTCTGCGGTGAAGAGGTAGTGTGCAAACATTACTGTGTTTCGGTTTGAAGGGCACTGATGAGCTAGCGTAATCACTGAGAATATGAGACTCAAGAACTGATGTCTCAGTGTGACGGGCGCAGTATGGTATCACCCAAAACATTTCTGTTTCAGCATTTGTTATGAGCAGGCATTGCATTTACCACCAGGTGAACGTTTTGCTCGTTTAGTCACTTTATCAAATAAAAAAAAGTTTAGAAAGAAAGTCCAGACACCATTTTATGGTACTTAAAATTTGCAACTTAAGTGACGTACTACAACCTCTAGGGTCGAGTTGCAAATCTTGCTTGAAGATACCAATGATCAGGGCTGCCTCACATTTATTGAAGCAATATTGCCGTTTGGCCTCCACACCGGGCAATGTAAACAGACGCTGAAAAATTTTTGGAAGTCTCATAGCTTCCGACAGGTGGTGAAGTAACCATCTTGGGAACACACATGGCAGAATAACTGGTCCTTGGGTGGTACCTACCTAGGATAACCGCATAGAAATCTCACCACCAGTTATATGAAATATAAAAAAATAATACCCTATTGTAATTTTTATACTGTAAACAAGGCGTGGTTGTTTGGTCTGGCTTGATGCGCACCAATTCAATTATTTATGAGCTTTGCGGACTGTGCTTGTACTAAAGACTAATTTCATAAACATATTTTAGAGAATCACTTTTGTTCCAATTCTATGAGTTCCTGCAGCTGTTTAAAATCCATTCGTTATTCATATACAGTAATTTACACGATGAAAGAGCACAACACCTGTTGTATTGTGTTACGAATGGATCGTCGGTACGGATAGTTTTTTATAAATATATTTATAAAATCGTTAATTATCCGTATCTATATGAAACGGATAATTAACGATTCATAGGAAGCTTATCACATTTCCTGCCGTACCTATTGCACTTACTTTTGCTTAACATATTCATCGTGTTCAATTAAATATATAATTTTTTTACTGATTATCTGGTATTGATGTTTAAAGAAGTGTGTTAAAAGTATTATGGCTATTGTATGTTTAACGGAGGGTTGCTGTTATAACTGATTGCCCTATGACCTGATGTCATAGTTAATCCGGGGCATTAGTTAAATAACAATACCTCGAGCTTTAATTTTTTTTTATTTGATAAAGTGACGAAACGAACAAAACGTTCACCTGAAGGTAAGTGCAACGTCTGCTCATAACAAATGCTGTGCCACCCAAAACATTTCAGTGTGACACCGCACTGCTCCCGCCACCGAGAGACATTCTTAATTGTCATATGCCCAGTGATTACGCTAGCTCTCGGTGCACTTAGACCGAAACACAGTAATTTTTGCACACTACTGCTTCACGGCAGAATAACTGGCCCTGGGGTGGTACCTACCTAGACGGATTCCTACATAGGAATCCTACTACCAATAATTAATTAATTCTAATTTTTGGTCCGATCTACGCATAATGACATTACTGTGTTTTATTTTTATTAATAACTAGCTTATAAAATAGCTTTTTAAATATCCCGCGGCAACTATTTGTTTTTCCAGGACAAAAAGTATCCTATTTCCGTCTCCAGGAAGCAAGCTATCTCTGTACCGAATTTCCTTAATTTCAATGGTTGAGCTGCGAAAAGGTAACAAACAGAGAGAGTTACTTTCGCATTTATAATATTAGTATAAATAAGATCTCAAGCCAGTGGTAGTATCCAACCATCTTCTTCTTCTTTATTGAAATTAGATTTTTTTTTTATTTTAGTAGCCTTGCGACATATCCTTGGTAGGAATCGATGTTCTTTTGCAAGAATTTGTGGTTTATCAAATCTTATATAATCATTGGGATGATCCAGAACATAGCCACAGACTGAAGACTCTTAATTGTAGACAATCACAGTTGTCATGAAAAATATTTTAATACGGCAATACTCTAATTCTAGGAGTTGGTAGGAGTGATGCCGGATTTGATAGATGATGAAAAAAGAAAAAATATGAAAAAAAAATGAAAAAGATGTTTATTTCTGCGAAAAACTCTAAAGCATACATTTTAGTTTGTGCAATTTACCGGTTGTTGCTTTTGACAATATAAATTAACCTTAAATAATGAATATTTCTTAATACTAAAAAAAACTACAAAATACCTAAATAATTACATAAATTTATTTCGCAGGACCGTTACTATCTTATACAGTACTTAACTGTCGGTCTCCTCACAAGGCAAAGCCTGTATCGAGGACGACCGAATTCAAAAAGGTTTAACAATCAGATACTCGTCGGACAGAATCAAAATACGTTATTTTATTACCAAAGAACAATATAGGTATTTTACAGCATATACTCACATGTATACTCACTTAACATACAAATATACAGTGTAGATAATGGACATAAAGTAAATAAAGAAAGGATAATAAAATATTCCAAATATTTTATTATCCTTTCTTTATTTACTTTTTATTTACTCAGACAAAAATTAAGATAGAGGAATTCAAAGTTTTCGATGAGTCATATTCAATTCAACTTTTAATTTTCATCAGGTTTTCTGTCGCATTTTTTACGAATTTAATGATACGCACGCAACGGATAACGCACGTTAATGAATTTAGCCACTTAAAGATCACATTTTTCGCTTCCGTCACTGATTTGTTTTTAATGTGGCATTATTTGACGACCCTGTTATAGATGTGCAATCGAATAAAATCTCCAAAACGTTGCGTAAACCTTGTATTAACAGATGAGGTTTTAGGGTGATAAACTCTAAGATTTTTAAGCAATTCGTGGTCACCGAATGATATTACTGATTTATGTACAGAAATCGATGTTTTAAGTATAAACAATATATAAACAAATCATCATAATCATCATTTCAGCCTATCACTAGTTCACTGCTGAACATACCCCCCCCCCCCCCAATAGCTTGCCACCAAAAATTGTAGCTTGGCAGGCGGGTTGGCAATCACAGTTTATTTATTCAGATGTCTTAGGAAAATGCTGCTGCCCATCTTCTGGTTCCAATGTTTCCGTCTATCGACGTACAACTTCTACGACACCCACGGGATCAGAGGGGGTTGTAGATTCTCTGGTCGCCACCATACGGCATTATATCAATGGGAATATAGTATGCAAGTAAAGTATCACCCACATTCAAACTCTTACTGGAATTCCTAAAGCAAATACTGACTACAAAAACTAATTCTAACAGATAAGAATACAGAAAAGCTTAGAATGGCATTACCCTAAAAAATAAACTATCATGTGCGAGTTCCACTAGCGGAACCAATAAGATCTTATGTGATATTGGTCTTATAGATTTAACTAGTTTGTAACGATTTCTTATATTTACGCGAATGCTATACATTTTATAAAACTAAAGTAATCCCATTGCGTTTAATTTATCTACTTACTATCCGAAGTTTCGAAGGCTTTCCAGCACCTACGGTCCCTCGTGACCATGAGTGCTGCGAAGCGTGAAATTTAGTTTTAATCAATTGTATTTTGACGTTAAATTTTTGTGTAATTTAAAGTAAAGTATAATAAAACATTTTAAAAAATTTAGTCATTCGATTTTCTTAACTAGATTTTACTTATTTACGCAATTCTTAATTTGATTTTACATCAAGATGTAAATAGGTTGGGACCCCACTCCATCTCATCCAATGGATCTCGTAAAAGGCGAGTAAGGAATAAAACTGCACTGTGCGCCCAATAGCGCATGGTGGCGATGGGCTCACCACCTATCACACCAAGTGCATTATATTGTTTTGGTGAAACGTGGATTGTGACAGTCATCTGCTTTTGCAGTGAGTGCCCAGTCTCTGACTACCCCTTATGGGATACAGTCATGATCTTACGAGTATGTATGTATGTATGTAACTTTAACTGAACTTTTGAAAACATGAAATCTTATATCTGTATGAAGGTTACAATTCAGTAAAATGCATTTATTTTATAACATTGTGTAATATTAATACAACTATCTTTGTTTGGCAGCAACCAAATTTTGAAATTTATGTTTTAAAAGGAAGGTAACAGAATTTTGTATCAACGGATTTTCCTGCCAAGCCCGCATTCCACGCTTTCGTTGATAACAATCAAGCTGGCCGTCTGACGAAATATCCATTAAAATCGACTAGAAAAAATATTTTCGGAAAAATTATTTACTCCATTTTATCAAAGGAGTTACTAGTTTCCAAGAGAGCTACTTTCTTTTTTCTTTAATCACGCTGTAAATTCGTATGTCACAAATAATTCAGCTGTATTCTATACAAGCGTAGACATCGCATACTGTATTCACATTTGATCATTTTTATCGTGTGCTACAATATTTATAGGATTATTGACAAATAATGCATTTTTTTTTTATTTACTAGTACAACAAAAACAATGCCGTGTGGTGGCGGCTCGTTAAAAGAATACTACCACTCCATCTCATCCAATGGATCTCGTAAAAGGCGAGTAAGAAATAAAACTGCACTGTGCGCCCAATAGCGCATGGTGGCGATGGGCTCACCACCTATCACACCAAGTGCATTATATTGTTTTGGTGAAACGTGGATTGTGGCAGTCATCTGCTTTTGCAGTGAGTGCACAGTCTCTGACTACCCCTTATGGAATACAGTCGTGATCTTATGTATGTATGTAACAAAAACAAACTAGTAACTAATATATAGTAACTAGTTTGTAGGCTCACGGCGTCACGGCTCTCAAGTCAATAAAAGCTGTAAATTAAAAAAACAGCACAAACTTCTTCGATTGTGCAAGATGTATAATCGGAATCATCATACAAATTTTTAGCCTGTTTGAAGTCTACTGCTGACTCGGCAATAGGGCAATTGGCGATTTTAGTACCAGAGACCTCGTACCTTAAACGCTACTTCCTATCATCAGTCTGTAAATTTTGTACATCTGCGATGGTATTTCTGTAACTGGTCGACGAGAGCGAGGTTTTTCTGGCCTTTACCTAATGATGCCATTATACCACGGTGAAACATCCTTATATAGCTTAAATTTAGCTACATTGATTACAAAATTACACAGCGCCAATTATTTCGAATTTAACCCAATCAAATAGTCTCAAACGTATCTTGATTGTAATTTAGATTTTAAATACACTGTTTGACTAGACATAATAAGGTAATTTTAATTCTTACTTATTTGTTTAACTTTACCGTAACGTCGATAACAGAACACGCGTTTCTCATTACAATTAGGCGTCATTGAGTGAATAATAAAACCTACGACAGTCAAGCTCAAAAATATGTATTATCTATCTTAACACGATTTTATTACCTTGATCTGCATAAGATGTAATGGAATCTTTCAAATCAATTTTCACCTAATTCCAGACGTCCGTATAATTTGAAACTTAGCACACGTATTTAAGAACCGATGACTATATAATATTTACAATTATATAATGTAATATGGACGGTTAATATCACCAGGAACATCAATGTATTTTTAGTTTTTTTTATACTATAATTTTTAGACTCAACTGTAGAATCTTTGTTTCTCTCCTCTTAAAGAAACGGATTACCACAAAGTAACGCTTAACTATAAGCTTTTATTTAATTTGCTTTCTTCGTGTCTTTCCGGTACAAAAACACTGCAATAATTTGGTAACATGGAGCTGGTATAATGATGGAGCAGCAAGTTGTCCATAGGAACTCTTCAACTTAGCAACCACCCCAGGGCCAGTTATTCTGCCGTGAAGCAGTAGTTTGCAAACATTACTGTGTTTCGGTTGTTCATTTATTATATACAAAGTGTTGAACATTTAATTAGAAATAGAATGTACTTATATGAATTTTTGTTTTTATTTCAAACCAGCTGCTCCCCGCGGGTTCAGCCGCGTAAAATATCCCCACTTCATGACTGCGTCATAGGTTAATGTTCGGTTTTCAGCGTGCGGCTTCAGCTTCAAAATCAACGTAAGTCTGTAGCAAAAAATGTATCATCATCATCATTTCAGCCTATCACTAGTTCACTGCCTGACATAAGCCTCTCCCATATATTGCTACAAAAATTTGTATCTCTCATTTAGGGGAGATTTTTTCACAGTTGCAACGCTTGGCAGGCGGGTTGGCAACCTCAGTTTATTTATTCAGGCGTTCCAGGAAGATGCTGCTGCCCATCTTCTGGTTTTAATTTTTCCTCTGTCGACTATTGCGACACTCACGGGATGAGATAGGCTGTTAGATTCTCTTAAGCCGCCACCAGACGGCAAAATTGTATAACCTTTCTCAATAAACGATAGTCCGTTAATGCATTTTTTTAAAATCGTATTATTATTTCCTGAGGTTAACACATTCAAACTTTCAAATTCTACAGCTATATTATAGTAATAATATGTGTTTCCGTTATTTTTTATATGTTCGCGTAGGGACTATGAAATTAAAAAATATTGCACAGTCAGAAGTATTTTATACCTATGATGTTCCTAATTTTTTTTTGGAATATGTGTTCGTATCGTCAGTTATGATCGAGTGCGCATACAAAAATTATGTTTTTTGCAGTTTGTCCGAAAATACCGACTTTCCTTTGTATATGTCCCGATTATGTTTTCATGGAAAAGTTTCCAGGGCCATATAAAATCCATAATACCATATAAAAATTTCCTAGGAGGGATTTGTGGAAGTTAAAGCTAGACCATTCTTACAATAATCATAGAGTTCAGTGTCTTTAGCTAATAGATTTATGAGTTCGTCAGTGATGGCAGTGTTTTGTCGACAAACTCTCGGTCCATGTGCAACCATATTTTCGTAATAGACGTTTAGTCATTTTAAGTCAAGTAGAAGTAATTTTTTACCACAAATTTTCCCTTTTTATTTTAAAAATAACAAACATGAATTGGTATGAAAATAAACGTTAAAAAGCAAACTTATAACTACGCCTAAGTATTTTTGTAGACTTCGCAATTTCTCTTATTATTTATAAAATCGTTAATTATCCGTTTCATCTATGAAGCTTGTCACATTTCCTGCCGTATTTATTGCACTTAATTTTGCTTAAGATATCCATCGTGCTCAATTAAATATACTATTTTTTTACTTATTATTTGGCATTGATGTTTAAAGAAGTGTGTTAAATGTATTATGTGTATTGTATGTTTAACAAAAGGTTGCTGTTATAACTATGACCTGATTTCATAGTTAATCCGGGACATTAGTTAAATAATAACACCTCGAGCTTTTAATTTTTTTTTATTTGATAAAGTGACGAAACGAGCAAAACGTTGACCTGATAGTAAGTGAAACGTCTGTCCATAACAAATGCTGTGCCACCCAAAACATTTCAGTGTGACACCGCACTGCTCCCGCCACCGAGAGACATAAGTTCTTAATTGTCATATGCCCAGTGATTACGCTTGCTCTCGGTGCCCTTAGACCGAAACACAGTAATTTTTGCACACTACTGCTTCACGGCAGAATAACTGGCCCTGGGGACCACCCCAGGAATCCGTCTAGGTAGGTACCAACCTACCTAGACGGATTCCTATATGGGAATCCTACCACCAATAATTAATTAAAAAAAATAGATTTTTGGTCCGATCTACGCATAATGACATTACTGTGTTTTATTTTTATTAATAACTAGCTTATGAAATAGCTTTTTAAATATCCCGCGGCAACTATTTGTTTTTCCAGGAGAAAAAGTATTCTATTTCCGTCCCCAGGAAGCAAGCTATCTCTGTGCCGAATTTCCTTAATTTCGATGGTTGAGCTGCTAAAAGGTAACAAACAGAGAGAGTTACTTTCGCATTTATAATATTAGTATAAATAAGATCTCAAGCCAGTGGTAGTATCCAACCATCTTCTTCTTCTTTATTGAAATTAGAATGTTTTTTTTAAATTTTAGTAGCCTTGCGACATATCCTTGGTAGGAATCGGTGAGTTGACAGGAGTGATGCCGGATTTGATAGATGATAGAATAATAGTGTGGGATTAATTAAAAAAAACAAGCATTGTCGTTTTGTACGGCAATGTAGACTTTTCTTTAATGAAGTCATCATAATATGTAACAAACTGCATTATACCTATGTCCAGGTCATTATAATATATCTGTGATAAACAAATCATCATTTCAGCCTATCACTAGTTCACTGCTGAACATACCCCCCCCCCCCCCCCCATAAGCTTGCCACCAAAAATTGTAGCTTGGCCAGGCGGGTTGGCAAACACAGTTTATTTATTCAGATGTCTTAGGAAAATGCTGCTGCCCACCTTCTGGTTCCAATTTTTCCTTCTATCGACGTACAACTTCTACGACACCGACGGGATCAGAGGGGGTTGTAGATTCTCTGGCCGGCACCATACGGCATTATATCAATGGGAATATTAGTATGCAAGTAAAATATCAGCCACATTCAAACTCTTACTGGAATTCCTAAAGCAAATACGGACTACAAAAACTAATTCTAACAGATAAGAATACAGAAAAGCTTAGAATGGCATTTCCCTATAAAATAAACTACTCGTATCATGTGCGAGTTCCACTAGCGCAGAGGGTTCCTTACGTGTTTTATAACACTGTATTAGTCGACCGTAAATAAAACTAAGTCTGTAACATTAATTTATAGACCAATAAGATCCTTTGTGATATTGGTCTTATACATTTAACTCGTGACCACGAGTGCTGCGAATCGTGAAATTTAGTTTTTTTCAATTGTATTTTTTACGTTCAATTTTTGTGTAATTTAAAGTAAAGTATAATAAAACATTTTAAAAAATTTAGTCATTCGATTTTCTTAACTAGATTTTACTTATTTACTCAATTCTTAATTTGATTTTACATCAAGATGTAAATAGTTTGGGATGGTTGATACTCTTACACCTCCATCTCAAGGCTGCACGTATATATTTTTTTATAGTATAAAGTGATGAAACGAGCAAAACGTTCACCTGATGGTAAGTGCAACGTCTGCCCATAACAAATGCTGTGTCACCCAGAAAATTTCTTTGTGACACTACGCTGTGCCTATCACCCTGAGACATAGGTTCTTAAGTCTCATATGCCCAGTGATTACGCTAGCTCACAGTGCCCTACAAACCGAAACACAGTAATGTTTGCACACTACTGCTTCACAGCAGAAACCCATCATACGCCGTGTTCGTTGTAATGCGTTGATCACGACAGCCAATAAATGAAAGTCAGGAGATTGTTACTCACTGTTTAATATTTGGCTAGTTCATAATACTATATACATAACAAGACACAGTTTCTTAGTAAAACAATTAAATCCCTATAATGAATAATTTTATAAAGCATGGGCAGAATCGATTCTGTTGGAAAATTTGAACAGTAAGAACTCAACACAAAATTACAAAAGAGGTTTAAATAAAAATGGTGCCACTTCAAATGTGCCTAGTGGCCGATCCGCCACAAAACAATAGATAAATATTAGTGTGGTGGCGGCACGTTAAAAAAATACTATCAATCCATCTCATCCAATGGATCTCATAAAAGGCGAGTAAGGAATACTGCTTGCACAGTACCCAAAATTCTGTAAAATGCATTTATTTTATAATATTTTGTAATACAAAATACAACTATCTTTGGTTGGCAGCAACAAAATTTTTAAATTTAGGTTTTAAAAGGAAGCTAACAGAATTTTGTATGAACGAATTTTCGCCCAGCCCGCATTCCACGCTTTCGTTGATAACAATTAAGATAGCCGTCTGACGAATTAACCATTAAAATAGCCTAGAAAAAATATTTAATAAATAATTCAGCTGTATTCTATATAAACGGTAGACATCGCATGCCGTATTCACAATTGCTTATTTTTATCGTGTGCTACAATATTTTTAGGCTTATTGACAAATAATGCATTTTTTTTTATTTACTAGTACAACAAAAACAAACTAGTAACTAATATATAGTAACTAGTTTGTGGGCTCACGGCGTCACAGCCCTCAAGACAATAAAAGCTTTAAATTCAAAAACAGCACAAACTTCTGCGACAGTCAAGCTCAAAAGTATGTATTATCCATCTTAACACGATTTTATTACCTTGATCTGCATAAGATGTAATGGAATCTTCCAAATCAATTTTCCTCTAATTCCTGACGTCCGTATAATTTGAAATTTTGCACACGTATTTATGAACCGATGACTATACAATAATGTAATGTAATATGGACGGTTATGCTCACCAGGATCATGAATGTATTTTTAGTTTTTTTTTATACTATAATTTTTAGACTCAACTGTAGAATTTGACATTTAGTTGGAAAACAACCACACAGGATGTGCATTTTTGTATGTATATTATATGGTACGCGCGGATCTTAGCAAGTTATCTTGGTTTCTCTCCTCTTAATGTAACGGATAACCACAAAGTAACGCCTAACTATAAGCTTTAATTTAATTTGCTTTCTTCGTGTCTTTCTGGTAAAAAAACTGTTGTTTCAGTGGCAATGCAATAATATGGTAACATGGAGCTGGTATAATGATGGAGCAGCAAGTGGTCCATAGGAACTCTTCAACTAAGCAACAAGCCCTCATGTTTGAGCACGTTGGATTTGTTTTGACAAGTATACATATTTGGTATAGTCCTAGCAATATTTAAAGTGCTCTGCTGGATATAGGCCTCACAAATAAAAGCTTGTAACAAAAAAATGATTTCTTTTTAAAACTTATTTTATAACTATAGTAACAGCAAACGTAAAACACTTCGTAATCCTGAGACAGAAACAGTTTAGGTATAAATTTTATATCTACAAAAAGTAAAGTTCTTAATAATATATAAATCTGTCCATGATGACTCTACGCGGTTTTTGTTCCTGTACTCAGTGTAATAAGAGATTATATTCTCCCCATAAGGAAAAAAAAGAGTGCGAGAACTTTAATTAAACAAGTTTGGTGAGAATCGTGATCCAGAATTTTTCTAAATAGGTAAAGGAATTTTTTGAATCTGCAGTTGAGTTTACAGGTAAAACTGATTCGCCTCTGAATAGGTTTGAAAACTGATAACGCTTTAGCAAATATAAGATGGCGTGGTACTAACATCCGAAAGTATATTCCGAAATATGACGAAGTCTTTAATCCCTTCATAAAGTTTCGGTCAGCCGTTTATTTATTTATACACAAAGTGGTGAACATTTAGTTTGAATTTTTGTTTTTATTTCAAACCAGCTGCGCCCGCGGGTTCATCCGCGTAAAATATCCCCACTTCATGACTGCGTCATAAGTTAATGTTCGGTTTTCAGCGTGCGGCTTCAGCTTCAAAATCAACGTAAGTCTGTAGCAAAAAATGTATCATCATCATCATTTCAGCCTATCACTAGTCCACTGCCTGACATAGGCCTCTCCCATATATTGCTCCAAAAATTTGTATCTCTCATTTAGGGGAGATTTTTTCACAGTTGCAACGCTTGGCAGGCGGGTTGGCAACCTCAGTTTATTTATTCAGGTGTTCCAGGAAGATGCTGCTGCCCATCTTCTGGTTTTAATTTTTCCCTCTGTCGACTATTGCGACACTCACGAGATGAGATGGGCTGTTAGATTCTCTTAAGCCGCTACCATACGGCAAAAGCTTTTTTATCTATTTGATGAAAGTGACGGAACGAGCAAAACGTTCACCTGATAGTAAGTGCAACGTCTGCCCATAACAAATGCTGTGTCACCCAGAACAGTGTGACACCACACTGCGCCCGTCACTCTGATACATCAGTTCTTAAGTCTCACATGCCCTGTGATTACGCTAGCTCTCAGTGCCCTTCAAACTGAAACACAGTAATGTTTGCAAACTACTGCTTCACGGCAGAATAACTGGCCCTGGGGTGGTACCTACGTAGACAGATTTCTGCATAGGATCTCAATAAACGGACTATTTATTGCATTTTTTTTAAATCGTATTAGTATTTCCTGAGGTTAACACGTTCAAACTTTCAAACTCTACAGCTTTATTATAGTAGTGATATATTTTTCTGTTTTTTTTTTATGTTCGCGTAGGGACTATGAAATTAGAAGCTATTGCCCAGTCAGAAGTATTTTATACCAGATGTTCCTAATTTTTTTCAACTGGAACATTCGATTGAGTTATTTCCATCCCGGGATCATAACGAACAACACGAAAAAAGGATCTATCAAATGTGTGTTAGTATCGTCAGTTATGAAGGAGAGCGCATACAAAAATTATGTTTTTTTTGCAGTTTGTTCGAATTTACCGACTTTCCTTTGTATATGTCCCGATTATGTTTTCATGAAAAAGTTTCCAGGGCCATATAGAACGAAACAAAAAATAAATACTCTTGAATACATCGTGAATACGAAAAACCCATAGAAAAAAACACTTCAAGATATTTCTGAAATTCCCAAGATAAATCTGAAAATTTGCCTTTCTAGGCAAATTTTCAGATTTTTCTTTCCCTTAAAACCTTTTTCGGACTATTACGAACATTAAAAAGCCGTTCTCAAGTGATGCGCTTACCAACGAGCAGCATTTCAAGATAATTAGATGTCTAAGCGGCCAGTACTAAGTACGTAGTACTTGTTTCTAATTAAAGTTTTTTTTAATTATCATGCATTGATCATTAAAATATTATAGTTGTGAAACAAGTACATTGTGACGTGATAAATAATCTTTGATCCCCGATTTCTTACCTTTACTTCAATTTCATAACGACAATTGTAATGCAGGTTGCTGCTCGTGTTGGTAAAGTATTATATATTTATATATGTTGCACGGCAAGAAATTTTAGTTTTTTCAATACTGAGAAAATTAATTGAATCAGTTCCTCCACCCGTTATTATCAGTAGAGATTTTAATTCTCATCACAGTCTGTTACAACGTACATAATATTGTTAACATATGCCCCACCGTAACTGATTTCGTAGATTACTTTAACTTGTCCGTTATATATATAACTTATATTAATGATGGTTCTACGACATGGCACATTGTTCCCGGCCAAGCTATGAGTTTTGTTAATGTCTCTATTCTCCTCACGGTTGTCTAGTCACATAGAAACGTCTATCTTTATCTCATGGTAGTAACTCATCTCATTCTTTAGCCATCCTTCAATTCAAAATACACCTTTACCTCCACTTCTTAAATATAAATTAAATATTTGAGACTGGGAGGGTCAGTCACCCTTGGAGGAATAGAAGATAAGATAAAACATCTTCCCGTAATTAACATAAGAAATGTTTAGAATACAGTCAGAAAGTTCCATAGAACATTGTCATTGTCATTCCAACATTGTCCACAGCTGATGAAACATTTTCCATAAAAAATACATACATACTCACAGTCACGCCTTTTTCTCGTATAAGGGGTAAGCAGAGGCTACGCACGTAGCCCACTTTTCGTCCTCGCGGGAAACGACACGTGACAGGTGGCGAAGCACATTAAAAATACTGTTCGTTGTACGAATCCATCGTCTTCGTGGTGAGATAAAAAAAATATTTTCTTTACTACAGAAGCAGTTAAAAAAGAAATCAGTCAGAAGCTATTTTCAATCAACATTAAAAATATTTTTAGATTTGCTGTACATATTTTCAAAATCAAAGTTAAAGACTCGCCGTTATGTCTGTAGTGTACATTTTATTTCACATTCTCATTTTAGCTCTCCGTCCTTCCATGATTTCCTTAAATAATCAAATCCCTATAGTTAACAAACTATCCTGGCCCTATCTAACAAAATAATATTACCCTATAGTTCCTATAATTATTAGCAATTCTTATTAACAATAACGATCTTAAAATACGTATATATTGCCCACTTTCCGTTTAACCTTTTTTTTAATTTGGTAGCTAATTGCCAGGGTCAAAACAGGAGAAGAAGACCACCACTGGATTTATAAAACTTCCCAATTGTACCCATGTCTCTATATATATTTTCGGTGATGTAATTGCTGTTAGCCTTCTCGGCTTTTACAGCTTCATCGGATACTACCCATGTCTCTGACACTGCATCCTAGCCTTCTTGTGATGTTATCGCATGAGCGTTACATGGCGCGCAAGTAAATCAGGGCGAGAGAGAGCTTCTTTCTACGCGTACACTTGTGTCGCTGTAATATCATCTACTCGTATAAAAGCGGTAATTCTACAATTGCTGCATTTTCGGTGTGTTATTTTTTAAATACACATATTTTTTTTTAAATTTGACAAAGTTTGTTTAAGTATTGGGTGATTATCACAGTTAACTAAACTTAAAAAGGGATATATTTTTAGGACGATTTTTGAATGTTATTATGGTAGTTAGCAATGACTTTGAAAAAAACATCACATGAAAGCCCGCTTGTGTGCGTTCAACGGTTCTAGATCGCATGCGCGTAACATCTGTGCATCTTCCTCTGTCTTTCCAACTCAGAAGCAGAAGGCCATAAGTGTAAAGATTACATTAAACCTTAAATCATGTTTAGATTAAAGTTTAAGGTTGCTTGATTTATCTCGCGGCCGATGGAAATTCTAATATGAAACGTTACGGCAACATGCTTCCAGGACTGATTTTTTAGACGTATTCGTACCGAGCTGAGGGTAAACCGTATTTGTCGCGCTTGAGCCGCACTCTCGAAATTTCATAAAGAGAAAACAGCAGATGTCGCAACAAAAATAAAGTGTTAATGTATTAAATTTTCGTGTGTGTCCCGAATTGTGACTTTCAAATTACTGATATAAAAGTGAATTTTATTAGAATAAACTTTGGAACAAGCAAAATTAAATAAAAAAATCTAAAACACAGAGTAAGTCCTAATTATTTATTAGTAAAACTGAAGACTTACTTACAAACTAAGGCTCTAAGTAAAATAAAGTTGACATATACAACAGCTTTTATTTTAATTCCTATACATACACATATGTATTTATATATACCTAGTAACTAACAATATAATAGTATAGTATAGTATATAATTTATATTTTATTTTTTCTGAAACCTTTATATTTTACTTGTAACTAGTGGTCGCCCAATTCATTAACTTTTTTATTTATTTAATTTAATATAAGCTTAAGCTATGCCAAATCTCACACTCCTTCGTGCGCGCAACATACTTAAAAGTGGTACAAAGTTTTCCGTTCACGTATTAATATAGACTAGTGGTCACAGGGATCAAAATTCGAACTTAATTCATTATTTTTGAACCTTGAACGTTATTGAGATTCTTTTGTCAAAGAGTAAACTCCTGTAACAATTGCATGTTTTTTAATATATTATATTATGTCAGCTGCGACAGAGTGTGTTTTTTGTGTTATAATTTATAATTATATATAAGGAAATTTAAAAAAAACACAATACAGTGAAAATTCTAAATGAGTTTGGAGACTATCTGCTCCAAAGCTTATACAGTTTTTTTAATTTTATTTTTGCATTTACCTTCGAGTAAATGAGGTTTAGCTTGGCTAAGCCATATTTAAAAAGCAATAACGCGTTTGTTGACATTTCTTTGGAATTTGACATTGGTAGTATCAACGTAAACAAACAACTGACTATTATGTGTTTGACGTTGTCAGCATGAACGTATATAATAAATGTTTAATTTTTTTCCAATTTAATGTACTCGTATCTGTTACACATATTATATATAAATATTGACTTCCTCGCTTCTTCTCCTTACAAACTTACTACGCCAAATCTCACAATATGCTTGGAAAGGGGAACAAAGTTTTCACTTCACGTATTAATATAGAAGATTAACATTAACAGTTCAGTGTTTACTGTGCCTTGAATTGACAGTATGCATTTACTTTACATATGTAATATTTCACTTTATGTTTCTGTATAATGTGTGTTTGCAAGATTAAATATAACAGTTACTTTGATATGTAAACCATTTTCTACGGTTCTTATAACATTGATACAATTCTTAAGCTTTGATACACTACGCGCTTGTTGTTAAAGGAATGGCTGTGGGCTACGTAGACACAAATTAGTACTAAAATCTAAACTATGTATAATATTGTGCATGTGGAATTTATGTATGTAAAACGCACCCACGACACAGGAGAAATCCTACTGTGGGGCATCGTTTTTTTTAAAGATTTAGATTTTAGATTTAAATATTGTTACAAAACAAAAGACATCTTCTTCTTTAGATTAAAACAGTTTTCCGAACCAGTGAACCAGTGACCAAAACAAGAATGTACAGGTAAAAAACGAATATTGTTTTATGTTGTTCAAATAAATTTAGGAGTATATTATTTTATATATATACCGTATCGATTGCCGAATCTAAGTCAATTGGATTTGAAAAGTTTGTTTTAAATGCAAAACTTAAGAAAATACGAAATAAGAAAATCAAGTTTTACTGACCAATGTTTCAAAGTTTTTACCCTTTTGGCATCTTGTGTTATTGTCCTTAGTAATTACAATTTAATTTTTTATTTTGAAATGCTTATGATGTTTGTATTTTATTAGTGCAGACTAACACCACTATATGCAATAATAATAATAATAGTTATTTGACACAAAAGTTGGTTACACTTAAATTATTAATATTGAGACCTACTCGTAGCTTCTTTTTTATTGGATATAGTGATGAAACGAGCAAAACGTTCACTTGATGGTAAGAGTAACGTCTGCCCATAGCAAATGCTGTGTCGCCCAGACCATTTCTGTGTGACAGACCACTGCGCCCATCACCCTGAGACATCAGTTCTTAAGTCTGATATTCCCAGTGATTACACTAGCTCACAGTGACCTTCAACCCTAAACGCAGTAATATTGGCACAATACGGCTTCTCGGCCCTGGGGTGGTACATACCTAGACGGATTCCTGCATAGGAATCCTACCACCATTAACTCCTGAACTAGGGATCCTGTATGTCAGGAGCCCGGAAGTAACTTCCAAGTTTTATTATGACAAATGATAAGTATGACTTTAACGTGTTACTTTAATTATCAATTATTAAGTTATATTAAACGAGAAGTTCGTACATAAGAAATAAAAAAGAACTACTATTATATTAAGATTAGACTGTGAATGTGTTGTATATATGTTGTGTGTTGTCTATGCTTGTTAGCGTATGAAAGTGTTACAGTCTAAGATGGGTATTACTTAGTAGGGAGTGATTTATTTTTTAGAATTTATTGAACTTTCGCAGATATCATAGTCATAATAAAACAACCACGATATAACCGCCTTTTTGATTTGACCATAATTGAGCTTTCTTAAAATTAGAGGCCTATTTCCAGCAGTGGACATGAAGAATATTTTTTTTAAATATTCTGATAATTGTTTTTGTTAATTTTTTGCAACATGTTCGTAGGTAACTTAATATCAAAATTATTAAAACTAAAATATCAGCATACAAGTCGCAGCAGTCAATTTGTTATTAATCATATTATACATACATACTGAGCATAAATACGCTTTCGAGCAACCCCCTGATTGGAATAGCCTGCGTTGTAGCCATATTTTAAGCCAATTAAACCTACATGGCGTTCTACAGATAGCTCTTCAATCCGTAGATTAATTCAGAGAGGTAGTTCAGGAGTAGATATACTGCCCAGAATAAAGCTAATAGATATAATTACTATTATAGCATCCTAAATAAATATTCAATATTTTGACAGATAATGCATTCTTATTCCATAAAATTATTACAGATTACTTCAACTTCATTCGTGGTTATTTTATGTGGCTTGAAGTATTTAAAAGAATTTTATAGAATAATTATAGGCGGCTTAATAGCTCATCCCATCCCGTGGGCGTCATAAAAGTCGACAGAGGGAAAATTAAAACCAGAAGATGGGCAGCAGCATCTTCCTGGAACATCTGAATAAATAAACTGCGGTTGCCAACCCGCCTGCCAAGCGTGTCAATAATGGCAAAATCCTCCCCATATGACTGCTACAAACTTTTGTGGCAATCTGAGTCCCCCATAGATAGGCGTATGTTCAGCAGTGGACTAGTGATAGGCTGAAAAATAAGATGAATAAGGATTTTGGAGTCGGGAAGAGTCTGCCATGCTGCTTTAATACGGGTTGGCAGACATGAGTCCGTATTTGAAGGTAAAATATGTACTAGTATTATTATATTAAGACAATTAGTTCAAGACCATCCCACTAATTTGACTTACACTTTCTTTTTATAACATTAAATAATGAATGAAGCACATAGGGATAATGCATTTCACATCCTTCTTGCTGAAACTTGTCCGACAGAGTAATAGGTCACTGGCAAAAGAAAATATTGTCTGATAATGGGGACTTATGAAAAAAAATACCAAAAACGTTTACAGGCCCAATGAAAACACTGTAATAAGCCCATGAATGTATAAGAAACATACATGTAGTCAGAAAGTTTCATTGATTCCCAAAGATCTAGGGTATTGTTTAACACAGAGACGTAAACAAACTTAAAATATAAAAAATAATGGTGGTAGATTTTTTCACAAATTCTCACTAGCTCTAAATATATACAGAGAAAAAGTGGTCTTGCTGAGGTGTAGTTATCATGAAAGATTATATTGTACCTCTAAGCCAACACCAGACAGATGCAGCATATTTGATACAGATGTTAATGTTTTGAGTTTACTAACAAAAAATACAGGAACGTATACTGTATATAAATTTTTATCAAATATGTATGAAGGATTTGTTGGGCACACACTTTATAGTGCTCTGTAGCTATTTTAACTGACGTTCTCTTCAAGTTTCCATAATAATTATTAAAAGTTTTTTTCATGTCGGTGAAGAACGTAATCTGTATGAAGTGTAGTGTTTTCGAGAAACTTTCTGTTATTTTTAATAAATATTTATCGATTACTTAATAATTGTTTATTACTGAGGAGTTATTTTACCGTAAGTAATATTTTTGTAAATTCATATTTATTTATTTTTATTTAATTTCTCAACTCAACTATGCTTAATCAAATGTTATCTGTTTTTAATAGTAATCAGTTATTTTATGGTTATTCACTTGATGTAATCAAGTTATAACTTATACAGGAGTAAATCTAATTCTTCATATATTTATGTAATTTATTATTTCCACTATATGAATAGAATTTGGGAGGACTCTGAGAAAGCAACCGGCGTGTTCTGTGATTTATCGAAAGAATCTGATCGCGTGGGTCACAAATGTCCACACTCAAAACCAAAATATTAATATAGCTCTTGTTTTGTTAAATTATAATCATAGGTTGAATTTTTCGTATTTTTTTATTAGATAAAGTGACGAAACGAGCAAAATGTTCACCTGGTGGTGAGTGCAACGTATGTTCATCATATATATGGTATGGTTTTCAGATGATAAATCCTTGATATTTAAGGTCAATAAAAAAAGTGAGGACCATAATGAAGTAAACAGTACTTTGAAATGGTTACATGCAGAAATTGTTGTACTAAATATCAAAAAAAGAGTTTTTAATTGGTATTGCCAAATATAAAACAGTTATCTAATGATTTTGCTATGCAGAATGATAGATTATTTTTTTGATAGTACAGCGTCTTTGGGGATCACATTGGGCTGTAAACTTCAGTGGGGTCTTCATATCGATGCTTTAACTAATAAACTCAGTTCGGTAACGTATGCTATTGGAAACATTTACCAAAAAACGGATACAGTCACTCCAAGACTAGTTTCACTCCAAAACTAATTTGAGTTATTTCAAAGCTTCTTAGTCTTTTGTTATTTTGTTAAGCTAACTTGAATATTATTTTTACTTTTCAGATACGATAGAAGCGCGCCATTTATATTATGCACTCTGGCAATCCACTAAGGGAATTTAAGAAGTTAACATTTCACATGCCAGTAATTTTATGTTAATGAAATGCATGGGGGGAAAATGAAATCATAAATAATCGTAAACTAAGTGTACGCAAAGTTAAGATTAATTTTTTCATAAATAATAGTGAAAAGTGTGAATTTAAATTTAATGTGAATTTATAAATATAAATGCATTTATAATAAAAAATTTAGAAATCATAGTAAACCTAACAGAAACTAAATATAAACTTAAAACAGATTTGTGTAAAGTATTATAATTATAAAAAATGTTTCTGCACAAGTATTTCCGCTACAATATATCTGTAGACAGAATTACTTTAAGTGACATAGAATAACAGGATGAAACTCCATTTTGTGGTAGATTTGTGTATTTCAAGTTTGCTTTAATGCCTGCTTCCGGTGGCATCATGTGGCGGGCCTTCCATTTTCCTTTAATATGGTTGAAGAGGGCAACGGCTGCCACATGAGTTATACTTGTGAACAGGTGCTGCTTGTGAAGATTAGTCTGACTAAATTGGCAATGCATTTATCAGTACGTATGACGAATTTCCTCTTATTTGAAATGTTACCATAGAGTATGCATCGCTTGCCAATCAGAATATTATTATGAATATTTTATCGTCTTAACTTAACAATAAAAGTACTAAAAAAAATCAAAAGGAAATCTCTACCAGTCAATCAATGGAACGGTGAGAGTTTGACGAATTTTAGGAGAATCTAAAATGTATGTACATGTACAAACAAATAAATAAAAAAATCCTTTTTTCTGCTTCGGTGCAGCCCTAGTGTCAAACAGCAGAAGATTATAAAATTACAGAATATATCACATAATTAAAGAATAAAATAAATTAATTTAAAGAACTCCCATTTCATTACACCTTTCCGTTAATGTAGCTGCAAATATGCTTGTAATAATAGTTTTTTCTCATACATGTTCTCCTAAAATGTATGAAAATTACATACAGTTTAGCAGTCACTGTAACTTTCATACATTATGCTTGTTAACAAATATAATTAGAAATTTATTCAAAAATAGTCAGGAGTTAGCTGTAAAAATGGTTATTTTAGAAACTTAATAAACATGTGTCCCTTTGACGTAAAAGAGATAATTACGAATCTAAAAATATTTACATCAGTCTGCGGGTGATACAGGAATAGCTCCTCGGGTATAGCTTCTGTTCCTTTTTTATTTTATTGCATTAATTCTTTAATACAGTTGCGCCAAGTTCTAAATAGGTTTAACAAAAATGTTTTAACAAGAACATTGCTCCTAAGTAAAGTTAATAGTTTTTATTTTCAAAAATACTTTATCCAAGTTTGTAATTAGGTAATATTCTTAACGTTTTTAACTTCTAACAATATTTTTGGATCTAGGCATATATGCTTTACCATATCGTAGTCTGAAAAGCTGGCAGCAATTCCACTTTCTTATCCGAGTTTACGGTATAATTTAGACTCGAACCGTTTAGTAAGTGCGTACCGTGCGCACCGCAGCGTGTCATTTTCTGACCGTCCATAAAGCTAATTATAATGTTCTTTCGTTTTAAAGGTATTTTTCAGGTCCCTCTTCGCAATTTTCGGTAGCTACGGATTTACGAAAGCTTGAATCGCTAAAAAGCGCCCATCTTTTTGGAACCCTGTTGGAACCTTCTCTGAAATTATGTCTCATTTTAATGTTACTATTCTGTTGATATTGCTATTAGATCAATTATATAGTTGTCCAACGACTCCCATTTTAGTTGCTGGGACACGTAACGTTGGCTACTGTCTTCATTCAATATTGCAATAACTGCTAGCTCTAATTTTTTTTGGCATTACAGAAGAGACCTAATAACGATCTTATATTTTTAATTTACTTTACTTAGATATAGTACTATAATATAAATGAAACGGATTTAGTTTTTACAGCAATAGGGCAATAAAACATGGATTTGTCTGGAGATATAAAATGAAATTACTAATACAGGTAGCGCCATTTCCGTAATAGGATCCCTTCAGTAAATGAAACCGGATTGCCGAGATTCCTCTAACGCTAAGTTGCACTCAAGTTTCGATAATTAAATATATTTTTATCAGAATTTAATTACTTGTTGAACGTCAGAAATTGAAATTGGCTAATATATATGAAACTTCGTGTATGAAGTCGAAAAAATTAAATTAGTAACACAGTAATTAACCATTGTTTCTTTTTGTTTCAGGTTACGCTTTTACTATTCGACACTTCCTGAGTATTAACTTAAAAAAAATATTACGTGAATTATTTCTTTAAAATCTCTGTCTCCGTATGAATTCTGAAGTGATAGTTATATTTGATTATTTTTTAATACCAAAATATGAAATTGTATTACGTGAAACAAGCAGATTCTATTCATATTAGTTTAACGGTATAATCTTTAACTTCTTTAAAAAGTTTTAGAATAATAGACTTTTAGATAAAAGAGTTAATTCATCTAATTATATATATATAAATAATTATTTACCTCGAAATTTTATAAACAATTTCCAAAAAATGGGTATTAATGAAAAAGCTCAGTTTGTGACCGTCCAAGGTAACAACATGCTTCAAAAGTTAATTTTTGTGCTACTACTCTCAAGAGCTGACAACTTTGTTGAAACATCGAGAGGTAATTACATATTTTTTGAACACGACTAATAACTTTATTTATATCATCATCATCATCATCATCATCACCTATCATCAGTCCACTGGTGAACATAGGCCTCCCCCATAGATAGCCACAAAAGTTTGTAGCTCTCCTTTCTTGGAGTTTTTTACCATAGTTGCCACGCTTGGCTGGCGGGTGTGAAACCGCAGTTTATTTTTTTCAGATATGCCAGGAGCATGCTGCTGCCCATCATCTTCAGGTTTTAATTTTCTCTTTGTCGACTTTTACGACATATTTTACTCACCGTGGGAATTTATTTATAGCAAAATAGAATAAGAATAATAATAAATAGTTTCAATTAATAATAATAGCCGATAGGTGTCCGGCAAATAAATAATGTCATTAATAACTGTTACTAGTTAATAATATCATAAAACTGATGAAGTAGTATTAATATCACGATTAAGACGAGCAAAGGACGTACGGCAATCGCTAACTTTACTATGAAGCAGAAGTTAAACTTTGTTTCCCTGTGCATGCGCGAGCACCGCATCGCAAATTTTTGGTCTGCATATTAAATAGGTAAATCGAAATATTTTAGTTTGTAGATTAAGACCAAGAGTGTATAAAACTAAACGAAATATCTGTTGTTGCTTCTGAGTGATGCACACACACCGATGAACCTAGTGTAACTATTCAACTTTCACGTTGATAAAATTAATTACGTGACCAGAAAATTAACTTAATCTTTTTCAAGATCTTTTCTAAAGGTTATTTCATTCTAGGCCATTTGAATGATATATGTTAATTAATTGTGATCGTCATAGGTAGGACCCTTTTATCTACGTTGTGTTTATTTTTAGTAACTTGTTCTTTTAGGTGTATCATGGAAAAATGTTTATTCACTAGAGAAGCTGCAAGTCCAAGACAGTGTACTAATACTAATTAATTACTATTCCCTATACTCTTGTAAAGGGTTCACAATGTTTAATATCTATTGCAAAGAGATTTGTATTCCGCACCTGTATAAGATTAACTTTAAATTATTAATAACCCACTACAAGCTATCGCTCCCCCAACATTTTTATTTAAAAAAAATGTGGGGAAGGCACACGGCTCCAACTCCCGCCGTGTGCGGTGAGCGCCTTCCAATCCATGCGCTCCCCCCGACACAGGACAAGAAGTCGGGAACAAGGACCGTAGTCCACAGCAACACTGGCGAACCAGCAAAAAGAGGGCTTGGCCTCTTGCTAGTGCGTAAGCACAAACTTAGACCGAAGTCTCGCATGTCAATGCGTGTTTACATCATACAAGTATACAGCTAGTCCAGTCTTCGTGAATGTACGTCGCATGGATTTGGCACACGTCGAGCAGTTATGAGCACTCGGCCCAATAAACTAGTAAAGCCTTCCGTACGCGCCATCACTTCGCCAGACCGCTGCAACTGTAGATGAATGTCGAGTGTGTGGCATCAACATCCAATACAAGGTCAGCACGGCAATTTGCCGCAGAGCACGTCGTGAGTCCACTGCTCACTTCAAGGGTATGGGGTCCCACGTTGTGCAGCTTTCGGCTGCAGCCTTGAGAGTCTCCTCCCGCCAGCTACCATCCGCATGAAGTAGACGCATTAGCTCCACCAACCATTGTAATGATGTATTTTGCCATTATTTATCATTTATAATTATCATTCAGCCATCAGGCAATCCGCATTCTATTATATTCGTCAAATGGGTTTGTGTAATTGACGTTGAGTATTATGTATTTCGATCAAGTTTGTCTCACCCACCACCAAGTTTCCAGTTATCATTCATTTGTGGGAATTTACTGAGAGCTTTATTTAATATTGTTGTTATTCAACACATGGAGGGCAGACAGTCTGCAGTCTCGTTATAGAGAGACCCGACTTGGACAAATCTAAAGAAAATGTGAGTCAAACCAAGTGCAAGACGCAACCATTATATTAACGACATCTAAGCAACTGTCACTAGGACGCATTGTCACAGGTGCAACAAGCATCATTACGACCATCGCTCAGACATACGCCAACACAAGGGCCTCTATACAGTCTTAGCAAACATCTACACTTCCGCAAAAAACCTCCGTCAACCCGAATCATAAGTTGTATTGAATCAGATGCAACTCATTCATATAACCGTCACTAAAAACACAATACCACAATAGCAGTAAGTATTATTGTGACTATCACATAGATGGTGCCTCCTCACAACACCCCTATATGATAATTATCGACTTTGGCAAAAGTTGTTTAACTAAAAAATTTACCAACGTGTCATAGTAGTAAGCCACTAAGACGCCGGTGTATGAACCATGTATCATAGAACTAATGCTCTAAGACATGGGGCGAAAGAGTAAGCTCCAGCACCGAAATGCTAAAAGCCACACCCTCTCTTATGTGATTGTATGAAAGTCTAATGAATTCTCTATCTTAATAATTTTAAGTTCCAACTCATTTTTATAATATCATATCTTACAAGAGACCTTCAATGATAGACCATTTTATCATATACTTTACTTACATAGGATCTTTGTATGGAACATTAGCACTATGCAACTTGATACTATAGAGAGTCATGCTCGACCTCACACACGTCTATGTTGAGCTGTTGGTATGCCCCTCCGCACGGTACTCGCGTCTCGGACTTAATAGTATAGTATTAGCAATACGCGAACACCTTCTAATTTTAAGATAGGTTTTATAATTGGCATTACATGAACACTTCCTTATTATGAATAACTATATAGAGTATTTTCCATACAAATGAAGTTAATTTTATATTGTAATATTTTTAATTAACTTCTATAGTACTTCGAGAGATAAGGTCTCTTGGATATATTTTATATGTTTTAAAGTAATTTTTAGGCACTGATCTATGTAATATTATGCCAAGAAAAATTAAATTGGAAATAATGAAATTTCACTATTGGGATTGGTCCTCATATATATTTTCCCAACTTTTTTGGACCACCATTTTTTTTTTTTTTTTTTTTTATAATTTTTAATATTTTTTTAAATCTTTCTAAAACGTAAAAATACGTAATTAGAGATAGTATATCGTTACACTAGGTATAATTATATTAACTAATCTAGACGACTAGATATTAAAGTAAAATAGTAATTGATGATTGTTATGTATTTACGCTGGACCACAAAGAAAAAGGGTCGGTTAGAAAATCTTCAATATCTTCGAAAATACCTGACCTAGCTTAAGGAAATAAAGACTAAATATAATATAATAATAAAGAATATTTAATGCCACATTAAATAATATGTATAAATCCTTATTATTTATTTTGATATTTTATGTGTTTGTGATTTTTTATGATTTAAATGTATAAAAATCTGAACATGAAAAATAATGGTCGTTTTTGAATTTAGTACCAAGAAATTTAAATCAACGTCTGTTTTAGTTTTGCAATAAAAAAGTTATAATTATGATATGTCTTATAAATTTTATTATTCTGAAGTCATCATGTCGTTAACCCCTGAAGAATGTACCAGGATCCTGACAAGGTAACTTGAAGATGGGCACAGTCAGCGAAATACAGCGAGAACTGTGTGTGTGTGAACTCTTTCTACAGTTTAGCAAGTACCTGACCTAGGTAATTTTGAAGATATTGAAGATTTTCTAACCGATCCTTTTTCTTTGCGGTCCAGCGTATTTAATTTTAAATCATCATCAATGTTAGTAAATTTAATATCAACGTCTCTCCCGAATTTTTAGAATATTCTGTTCGTATACGTAGTTATTATCGCATGATCACGCACCCCGCTCCTTCTACGGTCAGAAAATTTAAATGTGAAATATTTATTTGCGGTTTTTATTTTGAAGTTAGACGACCTACTACTCACTGAACGGAATTAATTGAAGGAGAATCTTTCGCTACCATGACAGGGCCGTAAGATTTGAAAGAAGTATGACGTTTAATTAATTTTTGCTTTTATCAATTTATAGAAAAGTACTAGTTAGACGTAAATATCAAAGGGCTTTATAATGCTCAACGTTAGGTATGATACGACGTTTTACCTTTAAACAAGTCGACTTTTATTTGATTCTCTTTAGTGGAATTTTTGATGTTAAGAGCCAATTCAATGGTATTTATAATTTTAAAAAATGTGGATATTTATAATAAAATAAAATGTTTTTGGGTTTTATTTAGAAAATTAATTATTTGATATATGCCTCATAATTTACGTGTGTTCTGAGGTAAGAGATAATATCGCAATTAAACCTATTTGCAGTGTCTCGTGTTAAGGTACAATTCGACCGATAGTAGTTCTACAAATATGTCAATTTTACCGTTGTTAAAATTTTCACCAATTTCCGTTTACCGTACATTTTCTTTTTTTTTAAAGAGTAATCTGTAAATTACTTTTGGAATACTTTTTTTTTTTTGGTATTTGCCGCTCTCTTTTGAGTTAGCGACGGAGAGCGACAGGCGTTTCGGCTGTACCACAAAGGGATTATGTATATCGCTCTCCCATAATGCTTTTAGTTCGTGAGTAAGTTCGGTAAATTAGCCAGTATATTATATAAGTATATTTTTTATTGCATAAAATGACGAGACGGGCAAAACGTTCACCTGGTGGTTAGTGCGACGACTGCCCATAAAAAATGCTGTGTCACCAAGAACATTTCTGTGTGGCACCACATTCCGCCCGTCACCCAGAGACATCTGTTCTTGAGTGATTACAGCTCTCTCTTTTGTTTTTTTTTATTCGTGGCTTTCGTACTACAATTGTATACATGGTGTTAACAAGTTCTGTGTTTTTTCAGACTTTTAGTCTGAATTAACACTTTACACACTTTACACACGAATTAACACACGTGAAAACACTTTCCTGTATTATTAAATACAAAAAATATCAGTTAAGTAGCCGATTGTAAATATATAATTTCCAAATCCTCCGTTTTCTAGACATATATTTCCGAAAGCGTCACCACTACCACCTGTGCATAATTCATGTAGGCACTTTAACTACTTATTTTTATTTTTTGACTGATGGTCACTGTTAGCCCGAAGGCTTTCACAGATTCGCTGAATTGAAAGGGTCGCTGAATAATGGGTAACTAGCGCAAGGGCCGCCGACAGGGGACCTCGGCTTAGACTGTTACCCTGTGCGCGTAAGTAGACTGACTCGAGGGCGCCCGAGAGGGCCGAACCACGGCTCGATCAGCTACTTCTTTCGGGAGGACGTTTTTAAACATCAGATTTACCACCAATTCGAAATGCGTTTCCGCTGGAGAATAAATGGCGTAAGAAACTCCAGCGACGTTTCTAATCATGATAAGGAAACCCGCCTGATCGCTCTCACGCTCTCGTCTACAGGTCGACTTGCTAGGGGGCGGTCGTTGGTAAGTTCGGCGGGGCCGAGTTTCTGATGGACGCAGGGGACGGGAGTTTTTTCCATACGGAGGGCGGAGGGATTGTCTGGAAGATAGTTCTGGGAGCGGGTCCTTGTCTGACCGCGGGATTTTTGGTTTTCGGTGCCTTGGGGCAGCCGAGGCAGTTGGCCGTGTGGCCTTCTGTGTTACAGAGAACACAGGAGGGCAGGCCGAAGTCTGCTAACAAAGTTTTGTTCTTTGGTCTAGGACAGTCTGACGTGGCGCGATCGCCTAGGCACTTTTTCGCACCGTGCTCGTGCGTAACATTTCCGAGAAGTGTGGCCATAAAGCTGACATTTATGGCATTGAGCGGGAGGGCCGTTTTTGAACGGGCGTTCAACTGTCAGCCCAGAGAGGTTGTAGCAGGTTTACAGATTAAAAATCTGTTTTCCGGCTGGGGAACGCTCAAGGGCGATAAGCACCATGTTGTAGGGCGCCTCAGTGCGGCCGCTGTATATCCGGTGCACGAATATAATGGGGAGGTTTTGAGCGAGCAGGTCAGGTTTGTCCTCCTCGACAAGGATTTCTTTTGGGAGGTTCTTCAGAGCCACCCGAAAGCGGTGGGCTTCTGACGACTCAAGCTGGAGCTTGATGCTGTCTGTGGTGGAGATCGCGTTATACGGGATATTGTTGTATAGGGCCGATGAGACTTGCGACCATTTATCTTTCGCCTGTATAAAGATAGGCTTCGGAGGTTTTGACGAAGAGGCAGCGGGATGCTGCGAAGCGGGGGCTTGCTGTGAGGCAGCAGGGGCTTGCTGAGAAGCAGTAGGGACTTGCTGTGGAGCAGCTTGAGATTGCCTTGAGGTAGCTGAGGCTTGTCGTGAGTCGACGGAAGCTTGCTGTGCGATGGTGTGTGACCTAACTTCCCTCCCTGCCGGGTATAGACAGGAAGGATGAATGCCTAAGGTGTGTATCCCTAGTGCATCCAAGTGCGGATCTTATTTTGCGCACTTTTGGGTGTGTGCTTTAAATAATTAAAACTAAGCTGGGACTCAGTCCAATTGAGTTAGTCTACGTTAAGCCCGTAAGCCCTAGACTCTCCGTACTGCGTTTTCCAGAAGGGGAACCGTGGGCAAACGGGGCTAGCCCTGCGCTAGCTTCGTTAGGTATCCACTAAGCGCAACCACCCGAGAGTGGGTTTACAATATGACGTCGTCTGTAATTCTTTTCTAAGAACAATAGAACAAAGCCATCAGAATTGCTTTGTTTATTGTTTTCCGAAAAGGGTCGGAGCAGGTAGCTAGCACGGGACATACCCGACTGCCTGAGCGGGTCGAAGCGGGGCGTTAGCGACCGCCTGGCCTGGTGCGTCAAGTGCAGTGTTTGTAACTACTTATTAGTTATAGAAGCTCTGATATAATTTTGTAAATATATACATACAGTCACGCCTCTTTTTTATATAATGGGTAGGCAGAGACCACGAAAGTAGTCCACTTTTCGCCCCCGTGAAAAACGGGACGTGACGGGTGGCAAACCACGCTGCCATTTTGATACAAGTCAAAAAAATCTTTCTCCCCATTGCGTTCCCATGAGCAGTATAGTGACAGAATATCAAATTAAGGTTGTTCGTACATAACTTAACTTAACTTTAACTTAGTCGCCTCTTACGTCACCTCCGTAGGAAATAGGTAGGTTCTATTCTACTCTGCCGGACGCCTATCGGCTGTTTTGTAAATATAATGCTTTATTATAACATAAGATTTATTTTTATTTATACAACCGAATATGCCAAGGTGACACAGCATTTGTTAGGGGCAGTCGTCGCACTAAAAACCTCGTTTTGCTCGTCTCCACACTTTGTACTATGAAAAAAGTTAATATGTTAAACATATTGTTTTAGTAACTTATATTGTGATGTCTCGTTTTTCTTACATAGCATCTCAATTACCGGTTTGGTTTATTGACAATGTTTTACATCGAATATGGGAAGATTAAAGCTAGTAAGTTATTTTATGTTTACGCTGTGCCGTAAATATTTACGGAATTATAATGTAAATGATAGCTTCTGGTTGTTAATCAGATGTCGCCAGTTCAGTCTTTACTGTAAGGGCACGTGGAGCACGAGCCTAGGGCCCTCAGCCTAATGGAAATGGCCCTGAAATGCCAAACCTTAGTACCTATGTATTTTTTCTCCAATTAGTAAAAAAACAGACATTGGTTTTTAGTTCAACGCATAATTAACAGTTTATAAACAAAAGTACATTCTGATGTTTTGGCTTCCTAAAAGGAACCCAAACTCTGCATGTATGACCTAACACTTGTAGTCAGCCTCATAGACGTCATCATAAACAACATTTGGGTTAAATTAATTCTTGAATTATATCTGCGCCACTGTGTTAAAATATTCACGTCGTAAGGTAGCTAGTAACAGGACAACTCCGCGGTGCGAGATACACCCTTGGGAGCAACAAAACGTAACGAACCGCTCCCCATTCTTTAACGTCACGGGTACATTTCTCCAACGGTTTGAAATATTTTTTTTTTTGAAAAAAATTTCGCCGGGTTAGTTATTTAAATCAGTCAAAATTTTTTTGTTAAACAGTATTTTTACAGTTGCCTACCGAGATTTGACCATGACCGTTATAGAGATAAAAACTGATGTATGCATACACATTTATTTTCTATGTAGCACACAATACCAATGAACTGAAAAATTACCAGAAAATTGCAATAACACACGGGTTTAGGAAATTGATCTCTGAATTAGATTAGTGAAAGTTATAAAGTCAGCGATGCTATAAAGTACAAAGCTTCAGTAATAATTTTAAAGCAGTCGGCGAAAGTAAGCATTTGTGCGAAGCACTCTAATTCTGAATTTAAATGCATGAGACAGCTTCACACAATAAATGAATCGCGCACAATTTTTTTCTTATTCCAGTTGCTTACTTATTAACGAATCACGTGAAACTAAATGAAAAAAAAGTATGGAAATTGTAAATTCTGTTAAAACGGAAAAATACTTATTTTCGCGCATATCTTTAATAACATTATTTATGGCGTATAATTACGCTCAAACATTTACGTTTTGTTTAAATTCGAAGAATTGATTGAATGAAGTGATTGAAATTACAAAATACAATTAAATTTTGTTAAGTGTTTTATTTTACTATTTTAGCCCCATGTTTCGAGCGTTTCACGAAATGACTGATGTTAGTCATTTCCTGTCGCCCTGATGTCAGTTGACTCAGGGTACCTTCAATTTTTAAATTTCTATCTTAGAGATAGAACAATAATGAGTTGCACTCGAAGCCTTTTAGATATCTATTCTATTTTGAAAAAATTGGTGCATTTTACAAACAATAATTTCTCTTACACAACACAACCAGACTCGAAAACCCACAATTTGTGTTAATGCGCAAATGTTGGCTCGTCAAATTTTACAGGAAAAATATGTAACAACATCAGATTTATTTAAAAATGATCCCTGGCACTAGAATGTCTCTTATGTAGTGGGCGCGATTCACACATATAAAACTTTACATGCAAGAACATACAGACTCGGAAAAACTATGTATCTGTAGGCCACACAAATATTTTGCTCGTGCGAGAAACGAACTTGCAACCCATAGCACAAAAGCCAATCACTTAGCAACTTCACCAACCGAGCCCAGTCACTACAAGATTCTATTTTTTTTCTTTCTACTACCAAACTCGCTTTAATTTAATTACGTCTTTATTAAGTCACATAATCGAAAAAACGTGTTTATCTGATACATTATTTCATTAATATTGAATTCAAGAGAAAAGGAGTCATTATAGAATAGGGAACAGATGTCTAGTGCAAACCTTTGACAAGGGTCCTAGAATTTAAATGGAACTGTCATTGACATTAATTATTACTGTGGGGCAGCCCACACGAGAGCACATAAAGTGCTCTTTCTGATTGTTTGTCCACTGTACTGAACTCCCAAGGGAACTTGCATATGGCGTTTGTATTTATTATTGTATGACGCGCAGTTTTGTCGCCTAACATTAACATGTTTTTCTTGCCACGGTGTGAGTAGGTAAATTGAACTCAATTTAATTGCCTTAAATCTGTATATCACACAATAGTCTTGGGAAGAAATTATTGAACAAAAAAGGTATCCTAATATTTCGAGGAATTAAACTTTAACGTAATTAAGGACATTTTAGACCCCACCATTCAGGCTAGGGAGTACTTGATCTAGTTGCCTTATACGGCAAATACGATAGAGTACCGAGTGAGCGAACCCGGTCTCCCGAGCAACTGCTGTCTCCTACTGCTCCCTCCGAGATAGTAGTACCCTACGCCTTAAAGTTTCTTTCCCAACTTCCGCTTTCCCTACTCCTAGTCCATTTCCTACCAATTACTTTTCCCTTCCTCTCCCCCAAGCCAGTGACCAGCCGCCAGCCGTGCCGATGGTTGCGTGGCTAGGAGCGGGCCTAGTCGTTAGCGTGCTTATCTGCTTTGGGACCAGGCGACTCCAGAATAAGGCTGGCCTTACCCAATCATGTGGGGTTCTATTTGGGTGGACAACATCTTCTCTAGCCACTCGTGGGTACGAAATGTTGGACAAGAAATTTAAATCTTACTAAAATGGTGGCGATGTGTGTGCGAAAAGTGGGCTACGGATCTGGTGCATGGTCCAATGGGAAAAGGCGTGAATATGTAAAACATATAATTTCATATCGACACTCATTGGTATATAATTTTATAAAACGATAAAGCTTGATTTCGAATTATTTAATTACAGTAATACGAGTAATAAAATATGTGAATAACTGAAATAGATTTATGATAATTCGGACAGCATAAGTATTCCGTTAATATCCATGATAATTTTATACATTTATGCAACAGTAAAATACCATATGAGAGTAGTTTATTACATCAGTTTTTACTGGCGATCGGTCGCATTTATATGCAGTAGTCTGTTCATGTAGACATCGCGAGATTGACAAGTATTCCGCCACCAATTAGTAGTATGCAAGCATATCTGTCATTTGGCTAGAAGAGCACTGTAGTGTGGCTAATGAAATTACTGGAGATGTTGAGAGAGGAGACTAAATAACTGTTTCGTACTACTGATACCATTATATAAAATAATCTACATACGTTACACTTATTTTTGATTATGAGTAATATAAATAACAGTATAATATGGAATTTAAGTAAATAAGAATAATAAGTCAATAAATGATAATACTATGCTGTGTCTACAAATATAAATAAGTAATTTGATATTACGCATTGTTGTAATAAGTGTTTAGCCGTGTGGTGGCGGCTCGTTAAAAGAATACTACCACTCCATTTCATCCAATGGATCTCGTAAAAGGCGAGTAAGGAATTAAACTGCACTGTGCACCCAACAGCGCATGGTGGCGATGGGCTCACCACCTATCACACCAAGTGCATATAATAGTGCACCTTAGTATCACACCGAATCTATAACGAGAGGTATGCGCAGCCATTGCTCGCATTGGGGATCCGTGGAATCCAAAATAAACATCTATACATTTTTTACAATATAATATCGTCGGTCTTTTCAGCCACAATCTTTTATAAATGTAGTTTGATAATTATTATAGTAATGAATTGATTATAGTACACTAAAAACTAAAAAAAAAAAACATCTTTACTTTATTTTCTATAAAGCTAGGATGATTTATAATAATTTCTTTTGGATAAATATCCTTCTTTAGAACGGTGTTCTAGTTAAGACTAAATTTTACTAATATCTGTTACCTTTTTTTAGTTTGTTTAGTTGCATATTATTTGAGATAAGTTTTGTTATAATGACCTCGCTTTATCCGGGATCGCAAGCGATTGTTGCTTACAATAGTGCACCCACAGGCTGATATACTGCTCTCATTGTCGCGAACTAACAACAGTCCATTCTGGCTAATGACTCGCTGTACTGACCTCACAAGTCCGGGTCTCACTAAACGATTTAAGTATATGAGTGTATATTCTTTATAAATATAAGAAATGAGGGAAAAATAATGTATTGTCAAATATCCTTTATTTATTTAGTGATTTATTCCATTATACAATTATATAGAGTTATTTACGGCTCATCATTCTTGCTATAGTGGTTCACTGGTTTGTTTGTGTAAGAAACACGACAACACCATAAACCTTAATTAGTCACCACCCACCTAGAAAAACCATATCGCAAAATGCCTTATTCATATTTCGGTATGATGCCCAATCGAAACTTTTCCTGTGTACTAAAACTAGTTTTTAAGTAACAGACTTGAGGTTCATTATTTACTTATTTATGTATGTTAAGAGTATGTTATATATATTGTTTTTACAGATTCCAAAATAAAATAGCGATGTAAAGAATATAGAATCATTTGAATAATCTAAAAATTTATTTTTAATATATTGAAATTATTACTTTATGTGTGGGGTTGGAAAAAAAAGTAAAGTGTTTTTTGTATACACTAATCTGCCACGAACTTTTTTCTCTTTTATATACCATATTAAATAAACTTCAGGTGGGAATGGTAGTTAGAAGTGCCGACCGCACATTCCAATCTTGTTTGATACGGGTACGTATCACACCAGCAATTCGAGAAAGGTCCGATTTGCAAAAACCTTTGCCAAAGCAGAAAGGAGAAAGAAAGTAGGTAAAAACGTGGGGTAAACCAAAATTTTATTATTGTATTATGTTACAAATGATGGGATGGTGCCTATAGCCATTTTAAAAATTACAGTACTTATTACATCGGAAAATGTTGAAAGTGAGTCAAAACAGATGACACTGTAAGTAAAGGTACGAATGTTTAAAATATCTTGCTGCTTATGGAATTTGTTCAATGAAAAACTCAATGTTGAGTAGTTCATATGAAAAGTTCTAAAAGACAAATGCAGACCTAAATAGTTCCTAAACAAACAATATTACGTTTTCGAAATTCGTTCGTTTCGTTCGTTAATTGTCGAAATTGTAAAATCCAAATTCTAAAAGAATTTAAATGTAGGTGTGTTATATCAGCTAGTCACTGTGATGCCACTAATTGGGTCCCGGTTCTTGTCACTCAACATTCGAAACAGTTGCGTTATACTTTACTTTTATATTTTGTGAGAGAGTGATTTTTCCCCAGTTGAGCCAACATAATAAATTGACGTAACTGTATTAAATTTCGTCACGACTCTTTGTCAATTAACGTAGAATAAAATCCCGAATAGTTTTAACTTCTCGAAATTCGAAACTTTCTTTTTTTTCGTACATTGTACACTATCAGATGTTAAATTTTTAAAACTTTTAATTCATAGTTCGTTCTATGGCAACGTAATTTATTAACGATGAAATTCAGTTTGCATATTATTAGAAACCATTACCTGTAATATTTGATTGTCTAATTTGTAACTGTGCAGCGCTTTGGTTAGCTGGTAGATATAATCACCTCAGATTCAATGAGACTAATTGTAATCCTTGACATTAGTTGTTGGTATAGGGATCAGAAATGTTTTTTTTTATCATCGGTCTCATAACGTTTAGTTTTTTTTAACTAAGATGGTATTATCTGCTCACATACATACATACGCCATAGAGTCGCGCCTCTTACCCATAGGGGTAGGCAGAGACCACATCTTTCCACTTGCTACGACCCTGACACACATCTTTAGCTTCCTCTATTTTCATTAGTGTTTTCATACAAGCTCGTCGGTTGCGGGTACTTTTGACGTAGCCTTTCCTTAAAACGATTTCGATCTGATATCTTATATATATAGCTCAGGGGCTAGCGCTCTCTTTAAATTTTATAGTACGCGAGTGACCTGGGTTCGATTCCCGGTGCCGGCACCACTAAAATTGTTAATTGAAATTTAAAGTGCTGATTTACCACGTGCTCGGCGGCGAAGGAAAACATCGTGAGGAAACCTGCATGTCTGAGAAATAAAAAAATATTTCGAAGACATGTGCAGTCCGCCAACCCGCATTGGAGCAGCGTGGAGCGGATTCTTCCTAGCTCCAATACCCTCTCAGAAATGAGAGGTGCTCAGTATCCTATAAATGTCCCACCCACTCAAAATCGGTCTAGCCGTTTCGGAGATTAGACGGAACAAACGTACAGACAATTTTTTTTTGTTAGTAACGTGTATACTTTTATAAACATTGAGTAAAAGCTGTTATTTTTTTATTACAAACAGACACTTTTATTTATTTGTAATTTGGTATAGATTTACCGCGTGTGTATCGGGTTCCGGTACTACTACTCGTAAAAGTAGATTCGAGAAACGCATAAGGCTATAACATTATGTGTATCGTGTCAATTTATCAAAATCTACGCTTAATTGAGGTAATTAAGCGCTTAGCCTAACTTTGTACAGAAAAGCTTCCGCATTGGCGTATAGATGACATCCTCTGCATCATTAAGTTAAATAATGCAACGCAAAAATATATTCTGAAACGAGATGTACCTGTTACAAAATATAATATAAATACATCTCCTTACTACGGTGCATTACTAAGTACATATGGAAACTCTCCGGTAAATAAATATTAATTAATAATAGCTGAATTATATGTAACCGATAGGTCCGCAGCAGAATAGAATAGCACCTACCTCTTTCCTACCGAGTTGTGGTAAGAGGTGACTGAGGTTATTATAGAGACACCCTTTATTCGTGCAAAATAAATCCATGATGTGAAATGCTGCCATTATACTGTTCGTAGGAACGAACGTCTCGTTTCCTGCGGGGGCAAAAAATATGCTACGTGTTAGGCATCTGCCTACCCCTTACATGGGAAAAAGGCTTGACTATATGTATGTATGTAATTATAATTTTAACATAGGTTGGTTTTATCATTAGTTCTGCTTATTTCTAAACGAACATTAACGAACCTAATAAGCGATCACGTAATATGATACTGCGCAGTCCAATGCCCAAGTCACGTACGCTCTTTATTCAAAATGATGACGAGCATCTGAGGTAGCAGTCGTGATATAATTGTTAAACAAACTTACATGTTAACCACTTAATAAATATGCGCATTATATTTATTTACATCTATGGATAGCAGCGTTGACGGTGAATACTGTCTGTTACTAAATGCCTAGGCGATCACGCCACCTCAGACTGTTCTAGACCAAAGGACAAAATCTTGTTAGCAGATTTCGGCCTACGCTCCAGTGTGCTTTGTAAAACAGAGGCCTACTACCTCGGCTGCCTTAAGGCACCAAAAAGACCCGTGGTCAAACAAACACTCGCGTCCAGAACAGTTTTTCAGACAATCAATCCCCCTACCGAAAAAACTCCCGACCCCCGTGTCCGTCGTAAACTCTTTTAGGACTTGTCTGTCTCTTCGCCGTTGTCTTCAACGGCGACGACGTTTCCGTCCTCGCAAAGGCACTCAGGGATTCCAATGGTAAGCCCTAGTACAGGATCGCCGAAGCTATGCGGTATCAACGCGCAGTCTCGGCTATAGTCAATTTCCAAGCATAGTGGGTCTACCAGATTCTCTCACACTCTAACACACACATACACAATCAATTTAGCATACAAATTAATCTTTCGCGATACCGCACCTCAGTCTGGTTTTCGAATAATAAAATAATTGAGTATAAATAGAATAAAAAGATGTACAGTACCTTAATCGCCTCTTACGACACCTTTGTAGGAAAGAGGTAAAGGCTATACTACCCTGCCCAACACCTATCGGGTATGTATTGGCGCCTTTCGCTTAATGTTTTTTTTGAAATGAAACATCTAATGCGCGGATTAGGTCTACTGTTGCCATGGCGATGCGTCGCCACGCTTTACGATATTATGATATATCTAATACGGAATTTTGTATCAAATTAATATAAATGTTTCTTAAGTATACAATCATCCACTTCTTTAAAAAAATCTGAACATTTTATTTTTGATTATTCCTTATTTATTTACTTTCATAAACTATGCTTTTAAGCATATTATCGGTACAAAATAATTTTGATGTTTTTAAGACATTCTTTATTTGTTTAATCTTTTAGCCGATAGGTGTCCGGCAGAGTAGAATAGCCGCTACACCTTTCCTATCGAGGTGCCGTAAGAGACGACTAAGGTATTGTACAGATCGCCTTTATTCGTGCGGAATGACACCGTAATATGCAATGCTGTCACTATATAGCTTAAAAGTGCTTTAAAGTGCGTATCGATAATGTAAAACCGAAGTGCGAAAGAAAAGCGCCGGAAAGCCTGCAATGGTGTGTTCATGAAAAACATGTGTCTGGATTTGTCATAGGTTAGATCGGTCGTATAGAAAGCTCTGATAGCAGGTAACAACAAGCTACTCGTAATAAACAACGACCGTAAGTTGCCATTAGTTTAATGAAAGTAAAACGTATTTTTATCATAAATACATACGGTCACGATTTAGTCCCATATAAAGAGGTAGACCACATCCGTAGCCCACTTTCCGACCCTGCGGGAAACGCGACGTGATGGGTCGCAAACCACGTCACCGCCATTTTGGTACGAGTCAAAAAATTCTTACTCCTCATTGCGTTCCCACGAGCTGTACAGTGACAGCATTATTATCAGAAGAATACAGCAAAAAAAAAGAAAACAGAAAAAGTCAATGGCGGTACAAAAGATGACAAAGATATATAAACAAATTAGACTTAAGTAAAAAAAATGAAAAACATTATCCACATGTACAAACATGAAATCAATAAACATATACCTGCACAAAACACACACACACACATACATATACGAGTACATATAAATAAATATATATTCACACATGCATACATATATAATCACACATGCACAAATACTACCTATGATAATACGATGTGTTAAGAGAGAGACATTGAATTCTCGATATACCTACGGACCCTATGTTTAAAAGAACATTTACTTGTAGGTGTCCTTATGTCATCAGGAAGTTCCTTCCAAATTACAATTTTTTATTGTAAATAGTAAAAATTAAACGTTCATTTGATATTGATGAAATGCAATCTGTAGCATTGAACTCAGTTAAACCTTAAACTTCGTTTATCTTGAACTGATCACCTTTAGTTTCAACGGTGAAATCCGCCCTTAGTCGCTTCTTTCGACATCTCGGTAGGAAACAGGTAGGTGCTATACTACTCTGGCGGACACCTATTGGCTAATTTTTTTTCCATTGACCATAATCACATGGCTGTGGTTTAGTTTTAGGTAGTACATTTTTGGGTCTGTTTGTGTTGTAATTGTCTCTATTTCTCTGACACGGTATACTCGTATTAGCGTACGCCCTCATCGCATGAACGTTACATTTGGCGTGGGTAGCATTGGACGGGTGAGTGCGTTTGTACTTATAATTTTTATATCTTCTACTCAGTTGGTAGCTTCCGACAGTATTCGGGAGTTGTTGCCGTAGTCGACCATTGGCAAGGATGACATCATAATATATGTTACTATTGAAAACTTGAAACAGAACCGTAACTCTTAGCATTGTTTATATTAAGCACTAATTTTGAGCGTTAGTCATAAAAATAGATTTTTTGTTTCTTATATTTACGCGAACACTACACATTTAAATGAATAGGGTTATAAATAGTATAAAATTAAACGCGATAAAATCCGTAAAATTAGTTTCATTTAGATTTTTTGTATTCATTATTATTGTTTTTAGTAGTTCTTAATTAGTCGAACAAAGTAGTAATTTGTATATTCTCTAGTCACAGTAGTTACTGATTCTCCCAGTTCTCACTGATTTTCAGATAAAAAAATCTTTGCATGATTATTAAATTAGATTAAAATTTTGCTAGTTCCCTATTTCCCTGTTTGCATAGAATAATATTTTACCTAGCCTTTCGTCTTTTCAAAATATTTATTAAGAATATGATAGAATTTCTGATAAAGTGAATATAATGCACGAAATGTCTGTAGTTTTAAGTAACAATGAAGGAGAAGATTCTAAGCTAGTCGAAGATAAAAACGAAAATATTTCCCAGCTCTTTTCTGATATACTCTTAACGATAGCAGTATTCATCTTCGACACTGGAGATTTAGTCATCATTATCTTTAATACCCAAGGTTGCTTCTATTTTACTCATAAATTTTCTGTCTATTTTACGCAACAATAATGTATTTTTTTGAAATTTTATATTATTAGATTTTAACTATAATAATAATAAAATGAGCGAATATTTACAGTATAAACTAGGAATAAAATTTACTCTTGTACATACATATAGTCACGCCTTTTTCCCATATAAGAGGAGGCGACTTACGTAGCTCACTTTTTGCTCTTGCGGGAAACGAGACGTGGCGGGTGGCCCACCACGTCGCCGTTGTTTTGGTTTACCACTAGCAGTACAGTGACAGCATTGCATATTATGGTGTTATTCTGAACGAAAAAAGACTGTCCGTACAATACCTTAGTCGCCTCTTACTACACCTGGGTAGGAAAGGGGTAGGTGCTATTCTACTCTGCCGGACACCTATCGGTATCACCTATTTACTCTTGTACGATTCTACTCGTATAATCAGTTCGTATCGTTTACCCTTTTATGACTTATAATAGGATACCCTGTGAGATACCCTGTAATGACTTACTAATAGGAGAAGAGGTAAAGAGAGGTTTTATTTTGTACTAGGACGTAAAATTGACGGAGATTTTCTCTCTAGAGTTGTAGTAAAAATACACCTAGTAAATGTAATAAGTAAATAAGATAAATCGTTTAAGTATAATGAAAACGGAACTCGATGAGCGGTTCATTTATCAAGTGTAGGGGCACCTCTGTTCAATAAATACTATACAAAAATATAAATATACACATGTAAAAATACTTCCAATTTACGAAAATTTTGAATTAAAGTCCCTCAGAGACCGAGAGGGACCTCAGTTCGATCGCCGTTTCCGGCACCTCGTAAATTGATCTGCAATTTCAAGTGCTAATTTACCACGTCCTCTGCGGTAGAGGAAAACATCGTGAGGAAACCTGCATGTCTGTCGAATAAAAATATATCGAGGATATGTGAAGTCCGCCAATACGAAAATAAACCAATTATACTGTAACAGTTTTACTTTGCTTCCTTAAGCTTCACGTTATCCTAGGTACTTGCGAGTTCTTTCGATGGCAGCTCAATGGAAAAACGCCCAATTAAATGTATCTCCAATCAGCTGTATAACAGGGTAGTCACCTATGAGTTTTAAGCAAATTCTTTAAGGCGACATATCTCCTACATATATCACGCTACGAGGCTCATTATATTTTTTGGGTCATATACACAGCGTCCCTAAGCCCAGCCTGCCGGGATATATAGGACATTACGAATAAACCTGTATATATACGTGGTGGTAACAGGTTCAAATTAAATGAAATGAAATATATTTATTCTCCGACGTAAGAAATTCAGATTTCGTTAGTCAAATGTAATTTTTTTACAATCTACCACCGTTTCTTAATGAGGTTCCTCTGTACGGAGACTCCGCAGTCATCCAATTTTTTTGACATTTTACAATGTTCTTTATAAATAATATTTATAAAATATATTTATTACATGAGGATTTCGTATTTAGAAACCTGGCAACGATCACTTCATTCCCAGGGGTTATTTTCATGTATGTATTCTTTTATATTATAGTACACTTAGTAAATAGGTTTTGTTTAATGGTGGTGGTTGTTTAATAGTCCTATGCAGGAATCCGTCTAAGTAGGTACCACCCCAGGGCCAGTTATTCTGCCGTGAAGCAGTAGTGTGCAAACATTACTGGGTTTCGGTTTGAAGGGCTCTGTGAGCTAGCGTAATCACTTGGCATATGAGACTTAAGAACTTATGTCTCAGGGTGATGGGCACAGTGAGGCGTCGCACAAAATGTTTCTGGTTGTCACAGCATTTGTTATGGGCAGACGTTGCACATACTATCGGGTGAACGTTTTGCTCGTTTCATTACTTTATTCAATAACAAAAAAATCTATGGGTAGCAAGACCTTGTGTTACTGGGATTTTGTTGTAAAAACTTATTCTTTGCCTCATGAATGGGTTACTGATACTATTCAGTCTAGTAAACGGCATTACAAGCTTGTGTTTGTCCCTCGTTTTTACAATGTAGACATCACTTATTTTTACTAAATCAATTTATATTCTTGTGTACGTACATAACATTTTCATATATATATTGAAAGTCTAATTTATTTCCTTAACTTTATGTCTCAGAGACACTAGAACTTGAGTTATAAATAGCTCTTGTGGTCCTCTTTTGCAATACAGAAGTTGTTTCTATATCCGTTGCATTTCCCCACAGCAAAATATCATTTGACGTTATACTATGTAAATAACTAAAATAAACTAATCTCGCTGTGTCGACATTCGTTAGACTTCTTATTTTTCTTACAGCATAAGCAGCAGAACTGAGTCTGTTTGCTAGTTTAGATATATTTGCATCAAGAGTTATGCCAAGAAAGACAGTGGTATCCACAAGGCTCAACTCTTCCTCATTTATAAGCACATTAAGGCGAAGTCGCTTAACGTTTTGTGTTGTGAATTGAATACATTTAGTTTTATTGCCGTTTCAAAGCAAATTATTGATACGAGTAATATACCAAACAGGCAATAGTTCTAAAAATAATCAACAAACAATATTATCCGCAATCTTTAAAACAATGCTCCCATACTAAGTTTTTAAAGCAGGTAATATTTTGAGCTTTTCTAATGTCATCGGGCAAGGAGTTCCAGAGAAGTGTAGCCTGAACGATAATAGTGTCACCAACGAATTTTGAGAAGTATTCTGGAATTTGAAGTTGAACGAAGAACTCTTTCATGAGTTAAAGAAATATATTGAAATTTGTCCTGAAGATAAGTATGGTGTTTTAAAGTCATTGGCAATGGTCATTGGCATTGGTCAAGGTATGGTAACCAAGAGAATTCAGTTACGTCTCTGTTTGACAGTTAGCCAATTAAGACGATTCCCATATTCAGAAATATAGTCGTATTTGCAAGACAAACCAGATACAGTTATTACGATCTAGTGTATTAAGCAGCACTGGGTTTAAATCTGGGTAGAACATATCGGCATAATCTATGATGGGTATAACAAGCATAAGCTTTGTCTGAAAATTAAGAAAATTTCTCAGACGATAGAGGGATTGTAAGGTGGCAATGACTCTCCGGCTAATATTGGTGACCTGTGTCACTTGTTGTGTGAAAGTTTTAAGTAAAAACTAGCACGATATTTTTAACGAATTAAAATAAATAGACGAGCTTCTTCCGTATAATTTTTAATGTTCGGGTACAACTTCTTTGTTTAATAACCGTTTTTTTTTATTAGAAATGGTACCGCCGGACTGGTCAAAATTTGTTTTTGGGATCTATGAGAAAACCATGAAATTTTTAAATTCCCATAAGAATGTTGGAGCTGCTGCGTGGAAGTCGCTGTCGGTTTTTTGATTAAATAATGATTAGATGAAAAGTTACATTAAAATAATGGATACAGTGGCGGTGTTGATTAAACATTGAAATTAAATTTAGGCATACTGTTTGTGCTATTTTTCTTTATTTATAGACGCATCATTTTTGGACAAAAACATTTTTTTGCAGAATTCAACCACCGAATGTACTACGAGATTACACCTCCTGGCAGTAAAGTTAGGCCAACGTCTTCACTGCGCGATTTAGAGCCTTCTTTTGTTGGCCCCATAGACAATGTTACTGGTGCACTCGGGAGAGAAGCAGTGCTAACGTGCTCCGTTTCCGACCTAGGAGATTATAAGGTATCAATAACTTGAGTTCTTGGATGATATTCAAATTTTAACTGTTTAGTTTACTTAATATTTTGTCATGCACATGCATAGGACATACTTTAAAGTTCATTGACTACTACAATGAACCAGTCATCCGTCATGAAACAGTCTTTTTAAGGTTTCATCTCTAGTTTTTTTTATAAATTAATTTTGTTTTTGTAAAGTAAAAAAAATGTTCGTATTAAAAAAAGCATACATATAAACTTTTACTCTACTCACAGATTATTTTTAGCATTTTTTATTAGAATAGTAGTCTGTGTGGTTATTTTTTAAAAAAAATTCTCTCTCATTCTAATGCCAATGAACAACTCGTCCTTTTGCAGCAATTTATCATTGCGGTGACTGTCAAACTTTTTTACTGGCGATTTAGTGACTCATCAAAAATATTCAGTAAAAATGTAATGATATTATATGAACATGACATCTGGTAGTCACTAACGTTGTAAGAAATTATTATCATCATCATCATTTCAGCCTGTCTCTCATTTTTTCAAAACTTATTATTTAATCACTAAATGTTGACTTGAAAGTCCTGATTGAGCAGTGTCGATTTTAATAATTTTGATTTATATGCTCTTTGAATATCAGTAATATGATAAGGAACCCGAAAGCATAGAGCGATTTACGAAAATTACCTAAATCAACCTGATTTTATTTTAAGCAAAATTAGAAACCGAATTCTAGCCGAAACCAAAAGTCGAGTAACGTGCAAATTATTTGTTTTCGGCTTTCGATATACTCGTATTTTGACTGTTCGATGTGTAACCAATATTGGACTTCTTTAGAAACATATATTTTTTACATACATATGATCGTCTACATTGTTTTTTAGAGCTACATTCGCAGCTCTGAATGTATATGTTGTAGACGATCAGCTCAGGCTTATGTCGCACTAAGCTTCTAACGACTTCCATTTCACTTGATGATTATGTGAAAAAGAGAGAGTTTGATGTCAGTAATTTCCGCTATTTTAGCGAACTAATACTATGTATATAGTCGTAGTTCACTAAATTCGCCCACCAAAACTGAAGCAACGAAACGAACTCTCAGTTACGAAACTCCCTTAAAAATGAGAAGAGCCTTGTATCCAGTATTGAGAGGTAAAAGGCCTTTTTGGTGCAGATAAGTACAAGACGTAGTCTGTGTATAATAGAAACGTCGTAAAGTATTTAAGCACCACGCTAAAATTTAATCAACCGCTACTCTACCGCATTCAACCTTCTGTATTTATTTGATATGCTGCCAGTAATTTCATTTAAAATTATATACAATTTAGGTTGACTTCTCCATCTTTCTAATTAAAATAAATAAATCGTCCGCAATAATATAGTAAATAATATTAAAATTGTAAGGTTTTTTTTTTAGTTTTTTACGATTTCCCTTTTTATTTAGTTAATTATTTAGAGATTAGAATGTCAAATGATTAGTTGAACTTATTATGTTAGAAATAGTAATTTTTTCAAAAAGTTATTACAAAATATAACAAAAAGTTAACTGCGACACAATATAATAAATATTGAGTTTAAGGTACTGCACTAGCGAACGAAAACAATAATAATTATAAGATAATGATTTTTTTTATTGGATAAAGTGACGAAACGAGAATAACGTTCACATGTTGGTAAGCGCAACGTCTACCACAACAAATGCTGACTGACACCATACTGTAAACGTTACCCTGAGACATTAGTTCTTAAGTCTCATATGCCCAGTGATTACATTAGCTCTCAGTCCCTTCAGACCAAGACACGGTAGGGTTTGCACACTACTGCTTCACGACAGAATAACTGGCCCTAGGGTGGAACCTACTTAGATTCCTGCAAAGAAATCCTAGTAGGATTTCTATCCAGTAACGTTAACGTTTTCCAATTTGACTTTTTAGTATATTTACTTAAGTATAAAAATAAAAACGTTATTACGTATTGCATAAAATAAAAAAAACGTAAATCGTAGAAATTTATATTTTTTATGACTTATAGTGACATTTATTCTACAGGTAGCTTGGATACGTGCGGATGACCAGACGATCCTTACGTTACACAATCGACTTGTAACACACAGTCCACGTTACGCGGTTACGAACGACTCTCCTGGTTCTTGGCAACTTCACATTCGTCCACTTAAGGTTGCAGACCGTGGTTGTTATATGTGTCAAATTAATACAAGCACTATGAAAAACAAAATTGGTTGCATTGATGTCTTAGGTAAGCAATATCTTTAAGATAGGAATGGTGTAATAAGTAATGAAAATTTTCCAAATGTGTACAATAACTTCTACGTAATGTGTTAACTGTTGGATATTGATTTTACGAGTATTATATAGCTTAGATTTAAAATTATAACAGTAAATAATTTCATCAATAAAATAAATATTCTTTCGTTCCTTCCTTTGAAGTATGACTGACATATCTTTTGGTAGTCTTAACTTTGATCATGGTTAAAGTAGATTAATCGATTTATTTGTTCTGACTAATAAAACACCTAAGGTCAACTGCTGAAAGCACTTTTACACAAAAAAGTAGTAAATCGTCATAATTTCTGCAATATTGGTCCAATTAATACGGAAAAATGAATATTTCGTAATTGAAATTAAAAATTAACATATTTTCATGTTTTTGTACAGTTCCACCAAACATAATGGACGAAGGTACCAGTAGCGATGTAATAATACGTGAAGGTTTGGATGTAATTATCACTTGTAAAGCAGATGGTCGTCCGGAACCTCGAATTCTTTGGCGAAGAGAAGACGGATCTAATATCCTATTACGCAATGAAGTTGGAAATCTAAGTAAAGGTAGTTTAATGGTTTATGAATGTACAATGTTTTGTTCGTTTATATACGATGCCGCGAAAATTTTATAATTGTTGAAGTTTCATTTCTTTGGGCGCGACGAGACGAGACGTTTTTGTTATTCTTAATTATTATTTATAGATTAATTAACAATTGCTTATATACTGTACAGTTATTTTTATGTGAGTTCCTAATATTTTTGTTATTTCATTTTTATTTTATTTTATTTTAATAAAATTTTAAATATACGCTACTAAGTTTAATTTCTGTCACGTGTACTATGTTTCGTACGCTCTATTTTTTACTGTATGCGTAAAATATTTACAGTTCGTAATAATATACTTGTGTCTCACTTTTACAGTCAACACTCTTTCATACAAACTGTTTAAATACTTACCAACATTACATTTCTTTAATCTAAACTAGTATTATACGACACTAAATACCAATAGTAAGACAAAAACACCAAAATCAAGTGGTGTTATGGGCCATACTACGTAGACTAGAACAGTAGTACTACATATATCACTTCACTCATTTACGCTGGACTATTATACCACGCGGTCGCAGTACTTATTACATACATACATACATACATAAGATCACGACTGTATCCCATAAGGGGTAGTCAGAGACTGAGCACTCACTGCAAAAACAGATGACTGCCACAGTCCACGTTTCACCAAAACAATATAATGCACTTGGTGTGATAGGTGGTGAGCCCATCGCCACCATGCGCTGTTGGGTGCACAGTGCAGTTTAATTCCTTAGTCGCCTTTTACGAGATCCATTGGATGAGATGGAGTGGTAGTATTCTTTTAACGAGCCACCACACGGCTAAACACTTATTACTACTCTACTTATTACTCTAGCCATTACCGCCATTTTTCGCGCAAACTCAGAGAGGTGCGATTTTTGTGACGCTGAGTGTAGTAGAATGAATTAGCTTTTTGCGTAATAAGCAAATATGTCGAACAATGTTAGATTAATTCTATAATTTTGGCTACGCGACAATCTTTTGTTATTTTATATAATAAAACAGCTGCCGTTATACGAGTACATACTTACAGCAAGTAAGGTTTGTCAGGTTTGTATTATATCAGTTCAATCAAGTTTTAATAAGTATTACAGTAGGCTGCTATTATACATTCATTTAGCCTGATATTTAAAAATTAATAAATTTAAATGAATTTTTCGTTTTTTTATGCAGTTGATATATATTTGGGATCTTCGCTCAATCTGTCAAAAGTAGATCGAAAGCAAATGGGGCCTTACCTTTGCATTGCTTCCAATGACGTTCCACCATCAGTGAGCAAACGAATAATGCTTACTATTAACTGTAAGTTAGTTCAGCTCTTTAAACAGTAAATTAATAAGCACATACTGTTGTCTTCATTACACTTTTGACTGATTTTCTTACATGTTTATGTCTGATATTATGTTTTAGTTGGTCCAACAATTAGAATAAAATCAAAAATTATTAGAGTAACAACGGGCACACAAGCAAATCTGGAATGTGTAATTGAGGCAAATCCTTTAGCAAATACATACTGGCTCAAGAGTGGAGAAGAAGTAATCCTCTCCGGGTGAATATTTTTACTTAAAAAAAAATGATATCCTAAATCATACTACTACTGAATACTACAAAATCTTGTTTTGATTATTTTGAATCACACTGCAAATTAAAGAAAAAAACATGTTCATAATAGCACATGTCTATCAATGTATCAGTCGATCAAATAGAACAATATTTTGCCAATATTATATTTATGGAAGGTAGTAACAAGACGAGTTGATCGTTTACACCTGATGGTAAGTGCAACGTTTGCCCGTAACAAAACATCAGTTTTTAAGGTGCCCTTCAAACCGAAACACAGTGTTGTTTGTACGCTTCACCTAGACGGATTCCTACATTCCTATGTGCGAACCCTACTACCATTACATTTTATCGGCACTTTTCATATTTTATCGACAGTTGTCAAACAATTAATACATATTTCAGAGAAAAATATGAAATTTTTGAGGAACGTCTCTCCATTTACGAAGTACGGACAACGTTAATTATAATGAAGATTGCAACCGACGATACGGGCTCATACACTTGCTTTTCATCGAATGCTTTTGGAAAAGCTGAAGGAACTATAAGGCTTTTCGGTGAGCTAATTGGACAAGCAATTTACGCTATGTATACGACTAGGACTAAAATTGTAGATATTCGTAAAAGTTTATTGCACATTACGTAAATTAAAACTTAAATTAAATTAAATTAAATTAAATTAAATTAAATTAAATTAAATTAAATTAAACTTAAATTAAAACTTAAACTCTCAGTGTTGAGAGATGTTTTTTAATCAAAAAGAGGTCGTCGAGCTGTACATGTGCGGGTAGACTTTACGCCTATATGTCGTTAAAAATATTTATATTAAGGAAAGGCCACTTTCCAGAAGATCCTCAAGGACCAGACTTTTATCTTACTATTCATCAAACCCAGATCACTCACTTACTGACTGATTTGGGTTTGATCACCGTTGCAGTAGCACTAGAATTATTAATTGCATTTGAAATTGTTGATTTACCACATGCTCGACTATGAGTGACAACATCGTGCGAAGAAGCGTGCACTTTTTTTCCTATAATAAATATTATTTTTGAAAGGAGAGGAAAATTATTTGGCAGAAAGTTATAATATAATCGAAATAGTAAGACCTCAAAATCGTTCACGCAATGGTAAATCTTTCGTAATTTATGTTACTAATTTTAAGGTTTAATTTACAGTCAATTTTTAAAATAACTTTTTATAGAAAACAAATACCAAAATACTTGAAACATTTTGTGGGTACAGTTAAACACATATATATTTAAAAAGTTTTCTTTATAATAATTTATACATATATAACGATATCTTTTTGCTATAATAGTGTTTTTAAGTGAATCGGTAATGTAAGTTTTCGAAAAACAGAATTAAAAACTACGACCACAACGACTACCACGACGTCGACTACGACAACCACGACGACAGAAGCGACTGCTACAACTACAACGTTTTCATCATCAACTGCGGAATTCACTTCGCCACAACGTAAGCATTATTAGATAAAATAATCAATCAACACATTGTTCACATAGTTGTAGACTCGAAAGGATTGGAAATAAGTCATACGTTATAACGCATAGTAATAGCTATAACAACAGTCGAAATAAGTGTAGTTATATGACAAATAAGCAAAGGCTGTTACATCTAAACAAATTTTAAAAAGCAAAATGAGATATTCCGAACTTACTTTGGTATAAGTTTACTATTGGCAATAATTTTTACGTGTATTTAGCCTTATCTTTATTTAGTATTTAGAGTAGCCTGAATGGTAAAGAAGTTACCGACTATGTGCGTAATTCGTGATAGTGATCTTGTGAATGTTAACATTATTAGAAAATCTTGAGAAATTACGTCAGATTTTTATCATAATTTTGACAAATTAACATTATAAAGATTTTAAATAGACTATTGGCTGTATATTTTAATGCTTGAGGTTTTAAAAAAATACATGTTATGGAGCTTTTACTTTATTATTATGCTTATTTCTAGATATGATGGTGCCAATACAGCCAGCAGAGCAGAAACATTACACTCCAGAAGCTACATACAGTAAGTAATAAAACATATTATTTATACATATAATTTTCTATCGTAGTTAATCAATTATCTCGTTTAATATATATTTTAGAAAACCAATTGCTTTGAGAACAATACATTATTAGTTTTTACATCTATATTTAGATAAAGCTCGTCAGACAGAACATAGTTATTCATAAAAAATTATTTTAAACAGAAATAAAAACATGTGTAATATGTGTAAATTTCTGAAATAAGACTAAAATTAGCATAAAAATAGTTTAAAGATATAAAAATTATACATCATCATCATTTAAGCCTTTCATATTTCACCGTTTAACATAGGCCTCCCCCATTGATTGCCACAAAACACGGTCCTAAGTCACCTGTATACATCGATTTCCTTAAAACCGTACACAGTAGTACACGGTAGTAGTTGGTCGGTTTGGTCTCTAAGAGCTATATGGCCGGCCCATTGCCACTTCAGCTTGCTGGTCCTTAGGGCTATGTCAGTTACTTTAGTTCTGCTGCGGGTATCATCGTGACGTAATTTATCTCACAGAGAAACTCCGAGCATAGCCCTTTTCATAGCTCGCTGAGCGACTCTGAGGTGCCTCATGTGGCCTAAAGTGGAAGCTTAAGCGACCTCAGTCATCACTGGCAACACGGTTCGGTTGTATACTCTAGATTTGAAGTATACCCGACGGCAGTGTTACGTAGTTTCCCGAACGCTGCCAAGCTGAGTTGGATCTGTCGATTGACCTAGGCGGACAATCTGTCCTAGGTAGACTCATTCGTCGACAACTTCGATCGTGGTGTTACCAATAACCACCGGTATATATATTACATGGACGTTAGACGTGATCTTCGTCTTGTCAATGTTTATTAATTATTAAATAATTATTACTAATTTGTTTTAATTTTTCTTGGATTTAAGGTACAATGGAAAATGTTATCGACCAGTCTGTTCTCGACATTAGTTGGTTGCCGACTGCTGAATCAACTAACTCCAAAGGTCATCGCATCCTACCCTTTCCTATGCTTACTTTAATTAATAATTTACTTCAAACATTGTTCAAAATAAGGAACATAAAATTAGTTTTAGAGATAATTTGTCAAGAAATCAGGTGACTGCTTAAGAAAATCTAATTAAACCTTTTGTCAATTTTATGGCTAATATTGGAACGTTAAACTTGAAGCAGATTCCAACTACAATCAAAAACAAATTTTATATAGTTAAAATACGGAAGCTATTGTTAATAATAAGCTAATAAATCTATGTGACACAGATAAATTACGTAGTAAATAAAATTGTATGGCCTAAAATTATTGAAGTTCTGGAAATGTCCTTTTCCAGTCTACTAATTCCAGTAAAAATATAGGTATCATTCATGTACACCAGCTGATTAAAATTTTATGCACACATGATTAAAAATTATGATGATTAGACACACATTTCCAAATTTGTTGTAAATACGAACAAACTTTTAACCAGACCGTAATCATTGTGTCATAAATAATGAAGATAGTAGATAAATATTTGTGTCAAGTTTTCATTGACAATTCAGAAATTAAAATAACCTCATCTAAAAATGTCGTTATATATTATTAAGTGCATTTTTCTGAAACGGACTGATTGTAGAAAACTGGATTTTGCAGTTGGTAGGAACTTTAAAAGATGGGTGATAATATCCAATAAGGTACTGACTAAGGACAGTGAACAATATACATAATTTAAGAATAAAAATATTAACAATAATTATAGGATTTGTATGGTAAGTTTCCATGTATACCAAAAATTTGGTAGCCGTACAGAATGAAGTACATCCATTTGTAACGTTACCAAAGCATATCATTAACATGTAAATAGTAATAACTGCTCTACTATCATATCATTAATATACTTTTAAGAGCTCAAAAACGTCTGTATCCAGAGACTTTTTCCCATACTTTTACATATTTCAAGGCATATCAAGAGCTAAATTCTGGTAGTCGATTTTAAGGTCATTGAATAATACAAAAAATATGTCGAAGGAATTCAAAATATAAAGAACGTGATTTGAACAGATTTATTAAAATTCGGCAATAAACATATGTATTTATCTAAATTATCAAATATTTGGTTTGATAATCAAAATTCTTCTTCAAATAAATTTAGTTTTCGTATTGTCCCATACATTGTCATTACCGTTGCCCATTTAGCCAAACACATGTTTAAATTTGCGATTTCGTTAAAACCTGTCATTTTTTTCAGAATATTCATCTATTTTTATTTATTTATTTATTGACAAAACTTCATAAAAGTGCATAGAAATCCGTCCAGTTGTCAAAACGAAATCATAAAGTTTTAAAAAATTCGAATGTGCAGGTAAAAAAATTATTGATGAAAAAAAATTATTTATTTACACATTACATACTCGTACAATTTAGTAATGTACCATGGCGACTACGATAAATTCTCACAAATAAACAAAAACAAAAAAAAGAAGCCTAAATGCAAAAATATATATATTGTTTTATAACTTACTATCTGATGCCAAAGACTCACGCACATGAACATACATTTTTTTTAAAAAATCCGTGGGTACTATTTGATTTTCCGGTATAAAAAGTATTCTATCTCCTACTCTGGGATTCACTCTGTCCCTTTGTCTGTTTGATGCCTTTTCATGGCTCAACCGCAGAACCGATCTCACGAAATTCTGATTCGGACTGGAGGTGGAAATAATATACTTTTTCTTTCGGATAATCAGAGTTCCTACGGTATTTTCAAAATAATTATCGGATGTTAACTATAACCATTTTTTAATTATAAAAAGTCCATCTTTGAACATCTGTACTTAAAAATCCTTGTGTTCGTTGCCCAGACGAATAACTACGTGGTATCAATTTAATGTTATACACTTTCGTTAATATTTGTAGAAATATTTAAAGATACTGCTATAATTCATTTAACTTTTTTTACTGGTGGTAGGATTCCTATGCAGGAATCCGTCTAGGTAGGTACCACCCCAGGGTCAGTTATTCTGCCGTGAAACAGTGGTGTGCAAACATTACTGTGTTTCGGTTTGAAGGGCACTGTGAGCTAGCGTAATCACAGGGCATATGAGACTTAAGAACTGATGTCTCAGGGTGATGGGCACAGTGAGGTGTCACACAGAAATGTTCTGGGTGAGACAGCATTTGTAATGGGTAGACGTTGCACTTGCCATCAGGTGAACGTTTAGCTCGTTTCATCACTTTATACAATATAGAAAAAAATCGGATAATATAAATGTAAATAAGCTTTTAAATAGTGCAGGCGTCTTGATAAAAAAAAACAAATATACTTTTAAGACCACTTACATGATCATTACAACGTATCAAGTTATTATTTTTGAAAAAGCTATAATTTTATAATCCATTTATATAAAAATATCACTTTATGTTTTGTTGTATTTGAATGAGATAAAAATATTGTATTTTATTATTTTTACTTTAAACTTTTGTTCGCACAAAAACTAAATGTACAGAGGTCATTATAGCTTTAGATTTATTGTCATCGAATTTAAAATTTTTTAGCCAGTATAATTGTTTCAATAGTTGTTAAAATTTGTAAATGGTACAACGTTGTAAATCCGTGTTTTGTTGTTATAGGTGTTATTTAATTGTAAGATAAACGTTATGTAAATATTTCTTATTAGTGTTTGAATAACGTCAGCGCTACAACAGTCATTAACACTATAATGAAGAAGCGTGCATATTTTTATTTTCACTAGGTAATAGTTAATATCTAGGGAATCATATCGAGTTTAACCATAAATGTAACTTTTAAACAATAAAAAGTTTACCTAATGAAGTTTTTATTACCCTGATTATAAAACTATTACTCTCATACGAGTATTTCAAAGTCAAGCAGAGTATTACTAATGGAATCATTAAATGTTTCTGACTGATTATTCATTAGTACAGAAACGTTTCTTAAAAGGTTAAAACAGAAAATAATAAAATGCTATATAATTTCCTACTTTAATTCCCACTTCTTAATTTAAATTATCTGACACTGTCCTCGTTAAAAAACTATTCAAATAATTTAAGCATCCGAACAATTCCTTTTTGTCAAATGCATAATATATATATTACTAGCTGATGCCCGTGACTTCGTCCGCGGGGATATAAGTTTTTGTAAGTATCGCGTGGAACTGTTTGATTTTCCAGGATAAAAAGTCTCTATGTCTTTCTATGTATATTGTAGGCTATCTCTGTGCCAAATTTCGTCAATATCGGTTCAGCGGTTGTGCGATGAAAAAGTAACAAGGAACCGAGGGACAGAGTGAGTTACTTTCGCATTTATTCTGACTTAACTATAATTTCCTGCTTCGTATATATTAGTGTCGCCTCAGTGACTAAGTGATGGCATAGTGATGAGCGCAGTGGGATGTTACACAGAAATGTTCTGGGTGACACAGCAGTTGCTATGGGCAGACGTTACTCTTACCATCAGGTGAACGTTTTGCTCGTTTCATCACTTTATTCAATAAAAAAATGTCGTAAAAAACTTAGTTAATAAGTAAAACAGAAAACGAGCATCCATAAGCGAAAATCTTTCGAGTTTTGTTCGAGGCCGAAATTATGATAACAAAACAGAGGTCAGAGTCATAAGGACTGCCTACCGAAGTGAAAACTCAAAACAATGGAATAACTATGTTCTTTTTTGAATTTTTCAATCAATTATAGTCTGAATTATTTAAATTTCATAATTTGTAAATTAAAATTTTTAACATTAGTCTGGTTTTCACATCTATTGGCACTCCGAGTAATAATTATATATATTTTTATACAGTTTATTAATAATTTATTTATTAATTATTCAACATATGATGGGCTCGTCACTTTATCATAAAAAAACAAAACTCGGATTAACACGAAAAAGATCACAGCGGCCTGTGTCAACTTGAAGTACGTTTATAATTTTATTTTATTTTACTTTTCACGTCATAAATAAATACTCGTATATATTTACATTATAATGAATTTGCAATACAACAAATAATACTGGTACTGACTACTTAACAATCGCAGAAACCAAATTTAACGCCTTCTTAATAAGGTTTTTCTTAATTGTTCGTTCTCGTTGCGTGTCATGCCTTAGTTCTTTGTTATGCAAATATGCGGACGAAAATAATTTATATGTTAATTTATTTATCGCGGCATAAAATTGCGCTTTATTTATTTGACCACGTATATCAGTAGGTTTCAGTGAAAATATTTTTTTTAATCAGGGTTGTTATTTATTTAAAAAAAAATGTTTATTGTTTTTTTTTTTGGCACAGATTTCAATTTACACATTCTGATGATGGTACACATTCATTTAATATATTTACACATTTCGATGTAAAAGTGAAAATATGTTAAGATTATAAATTTTTATTCTGATATTTGCAGGTTAGCCCATAGGTGTCCGTCAGGATAGAATAGCATCTACCTTTTTCCTACCGAGGTGTCGTAATAGTCGACTAAGGTATTGTCCTTATATCATTTATTCTTGCGGAATAACACCATAATATGCAAATCTGTCACTATACTGGCCGTGGGAACGCAATGGGAAGTAAGATTTTTTTGCCTCGTATCAAAATGGCGGCGACGTAGTTCGCCACCGGTCACGTCTCGTTTCTCGCGGGGCGAAAAGTAGGCTACGTGTGTATCCTCTGCCTTTATGGAAAAAAGGCGTGACTGTATGTGTATGTATATTTTTAGGTGCTGTAATCAATGGTTACTTTTATTAACTCCATGATTCGTTTTTAAAAACGAACAATGGAAATTAAAATTACGGTGTTTGGCTAAAAACTGGTAAACTCGTATAATCTGATATTGCTTTAATTGATGAATCAGCAAGCATCGGAACTGCTTACTGAGTTATTTTTCCATTCGCACTAAAAAGACTTTATTAAAATGAACTTTTATTTTTATAGGAGACCAACAAATATTTATATTCAAACATTTATTGTTATAGAGCAAACGAGCAAGCTGATCACGTGGTGGTAAGTGATCACCGCCCTCGATGAACATCCGCAATACCAGAGGAATTACGGGCGCGTTGCTAGTTTGAGAAAGGAGTCGGCGCTTCTTAAAAGTCTCTGAGTCGTATCGCTGCGGTAAAACCACTGTCAGCAAATTCCACAAAGTGGTCGCGCAAGACAGACAATCGTGCATATTTTCTTAACATGTTTCGTGTCTAAACATGTAGTGTGTTTATGTGTTTCATGTGTTACTGAAACTAAAGCCTGTCCTGTTTTCGCAAAAATGCACTTTTTAGTCCCATTAAAGCATAGTATTCATAAATACTTTCATGTCTTTCATGAAACTACCTTTTAGTATCGCACATTAATATCATTTCAAAATACTGGACATCTATGGTAAACTATGGTTGTAAGTAGTATTTCAGCAGTAATTCGGATAGAGAAATTAAATATCTTATCTTTTATTTTTGTAGTTAACTTCATTCTTACTTCTGTCATTTTATTACTTGTAACACCATCTGTCTTTAACGGTGACTTCGCTTCTACATCTCGGTAATCCCATTCCGCTGTATAGAGGTAGTCAGTCTTACGGAACTACAAGGAACGGACATAAATTTCTGGGACGTATTTTTCAGGGTCCAAGGTTTGAGTTCCGAAGTTGGAGTCCAAGCTTGGGCCGATATCCCTCGTGCCACACAGAGCCACAGAGGAGTACCAGTCTACGTCTCGCAAAAATTAGGCAGCCACCACATACCACCCACATCCTTTGTGTCTCTTTCTCTTCATTCATGCCATTATTTGAATAAAACTACTTCTTTTTATTGAGTGTGAAGTCGTCACTGTCAAGGATCAGTTGGACCGATGGTACCATAGAAGATACATAACAAGACAATCGATCATCTAAATGTTCAAAAACAAAATCATATTAATATTATATTTAGCATTAACACCATTATAATACTTGTTAAAATCTTCTATTAAGCCCGTAGCTCAGGGTAGCCGTGGTAGCTCAGGGGCTAGGCGCTCGCTTTTAATTTCAAAGTTCGCCTGTGACCTGGGTTCTATCCCCGGTGCAGGCACCTCTAAAAATTGTTATTTTAAGTGCTGATTTACCACGTGCTCGGCGGTGAAGGAAAACATCGTGAGGAAACCTGCATGTCGGAGAAATAAAAAAAAAATATTTCTGAGACATGTGAAGTCCGCCAACCCACATTGGCGCCACCCACAAGAGCAGCGTGGCGGATTCTTCCTAGCTCTAAAACCCTCTCAGAAATGAGAGGAGGCCTGTGCTCAGCAGTGGGACATTTATAGGCTGAATCTTTACTTTACTTTTTTTTAAGCCCGTATTCAAAAATTCATTTCATTGATATTTACTTTGTAAAATCCATATGATATTAAGTTCTTCAGACGATGGTTAATTTAAAAAAAAGTTTGTCTCGATAGCTTTTTACTAAGCACTCGGTATTTTAATTTAATACCAGCTTAACATAAAATGACCTATATTTTAAATACCTACATGCATATAATAGCTTTAGTCTTACATCGGAAACGTGAAGGTGAAGTTAAGTGAGTAGTTTGTGTATGCGATAATACATGGCACTATAATATCACCAGCGGAAAAGCATTTTCTAGTTGTTAATCAGAAGATCCCACTAAGATTGAAATCGGCCAGGATGACATCCTAGTCATGTAAAAAACGCAGTGGACAGAACTACAAAATTTTATGTAGTAATCTGATAGGCTGTGTTATTCATTTACATTCTCAATGTGTCGCATATTTTTTCAGCCACGGTTATAAAATAATATATTAGATATATAAGATAACGATTTAGAGAAGATTACGACTTATAAAAAATGTTGCAGAATTTCTGTGTATTTCATATACTTTATAAACCTTTTATGTTTAATTCTTAAATTCAATTGCTATGATGTAGAGGCAAGAATTTTTCACCAAAGCTTCTAACAGAAACCCGTTTTAAAATCCATAATGATCTGACAATAATGTCGGTGGAATATTGTCGAAATATTTCTGGTCTTTATTTAACCGAGGCCAGTTGAAGAGTTTGTTGGGTATTTATACATATTATATATCTGTGAGTTCATATTTTTTTTACTCTATGTTCTTACCTCCTTCTTCTTATCTCATTAGTGCCGGTAATTATAATTATTAAAAATAATTGTAATGTGGTGATTAATAAAATATATTAAAGAGATATACATAAAACAGAGGAGCCGTGGTAGCTCAGGGGCTAGGGGTTAGGCGCTCGCTTTAAATTTCATAGTACGCGAGTGACCTGGGTTCTATCCTCGGTGCCGGCACCTCTAAAAATTGTTATTTTAAGTGCTGATTTACCACGTGCTCGGCGGTGAAGGAAAACATCGTGAGGAAACCTGCATGTCGGAGAAATAAAAAATATTTCTAAGACATGTGAAGTCCGCCAACCCGCATTGGAGCAGCGTGGCGGATTCTTCCTAGCTCCAAAACCCTCTCAGAAATGAGAGGAGGCATGTGCTCAGCAGTGGGACATTTACAGGCTGAATCTTTACTTAATTTACATAAAAGAGATCCATTTATTTTAACAAAGTTAGTAGTTAGCAACATATTGTAGAATAATTATTCTATATGTAAAATAGTACTATTCTGATCGACAAGTACTATTCATACCAGTTGCGGTATAGAATATGTTGGTATAAATTTAACCAGACGTTTCTAAAGGAAGCGATATCAACACTTATTATCTGTCCGGATCTGTGATCTCAGAAGCTACGTTATTCCAAACAGACGTAGAATGAGTTTGGAATTTGGATCATAATAGTATGTTTCCGAATATTTACATATGCAAATAGTAATCAGGATTAAAGTTTTCTTTTCTTTCATCGTTATCATCATCATTTCAGCCCCTCACAAGTTCACTGCTGAACAAAGGCCTCCCCCGTGGATTGCCACAAAACACGGTCCTTCTCTTCTTTACATACATACATATAGTAACGCTTTTTTCCCATAAAAGAGGTAGGCAGAGACTATATATGAAGCCCATTTTTCGCGACGTGCCGGGTGGCGAACCACGTCGCCGCCATTTTGGTACGAGTAAAAAATATGCTTACTTCCCATTGCGTTCCCACGAGCAGAATTGTAATAGCATTGCATGTTATGGTGTTAATCGGCACGAACAAAGGCTGTCTGCACAATAGCTTAGTCGCCTCTTACGACACCTCGATAGGAAAGGGGTAGGCGCTTTTCTAACCCGTCGAACTTCTATCGGCGAACCTTTTCTTCTTTATAATGAAATAATTATACAATATCTCTTACAAATTAAAAACACTACCAAGAAATTGAAAACAATTATTTATTATTTTATAAACCCAGAACTAGAACCAAAAGGCAATAATTGATTCGATAAAAGCACGAACAAGGTACACAAACAAATATTTAAAGTGAATTAAAACCGAACTCGCAGAGCAAATTGGGATTTCTAAATCAATCTTCGACAGTTTTTAATGTTTTCAGACAATAATAATATAACATTAATATCATGAAGTATAATATTTAAACAAAATATAAACGTCATCAGTTATTAATATTATGTAAACACGTATCTCTATTGATAAGACTATAATTGTTAAATCTATAGAAGATTAGCAATAAGCTGTTTTATACTTTTTAATAACATTTATGACGTCTTTTGGCGTCAATTTGAAAAGTGACAGTAGTTTTTTTAATTAAATCTACTTATTTCTGTACATATTTTGAGTTTTATGTTTAATATTGATAGTTTATTATACAGCAAGTGTTTGTGAAACGCGATAGGGAAAAGTGTACAGTGATAGGGAAATTCAATGTAAGACCAGAATTGTACTTTTCATTTTGTCTCCATCAGTCAAGCAAATCTTCAGTAAAAGTCAACTATCATTTTACAGTCGATCGACATTTTGAATTATCTATTGTCACTCTCGTGACTGGCTTGACATTGGCAGAATTCTATTGAAAGAGGCCAGAATAAAAAGACGAAGAAGAAGAACATTTATGACAGGTCCATTGTCAGTCGCGTTACATAATGATTGGATAAATTTCAGTCACTCTTCCCAAGGTTATATACATCATCTATAATTTTGCATGCGGATCTCAGAAAATTAGCTTTATTTCTCTTTTTTTGTGATCCTCTAGTGTGGTAGTCGTCCTGTTGACTAATAAAATCGTTGGATGTAAAGTTGTTTTACTCTTAGCATGGGCAACAGTAATACATTTTAATAACTCATATTTTTTAATAAAACTTAATGGATAAGTAAATTTAGTTTCATTACCATGAATGTATGAAAATATGGAAAATCATTAAATTAACTAACATTTATTTATTTATTCAGAATAATGTCTACACCCCATAAAACAGTTACAAACATTTAAAACAAACAGACATTAAGTGAACATAGTCCACTTTTAACTACCGTCATTTTTCGGATGGAACAAGGAAACTGTTTGACACATTTTCCGCATAGCGAACATGGTGAAAATAAAACACTAATAAAATCACTGAACGCTGGGAATCACGTTTTGACGCTGGGAGACGAATTTTTTTTGATAAAACTGTACTATGTTTAAGTACATAACAAAGTTTTATTTTCCATCCATAAATTCACAATTTTTTTATTGAAAAATGTTTTTGTGTATTTTGTATTTAGTACATTTTTACAATTTTTTGATGTATAAAATATTTGACGTTTGTGAACTGTCTTTTAGTTTTTCTACATTGGGAACGATCGTATCCGCAAGCTACATACATACATGTATACAAAGCATGTGCGTGATCCAGTTAGTCTTACCGTACTAGTTGATACCCGCGACTTTGTCCGCATGGTTTACTAAATTGACAAAACATTTTACTTACAGAAGTAATTTAAGTAATATTTTAGTAATATAGAAAATAACAAAGATAAATAGTTGAAATAAATATTTTAGTTGTAATTATTAGTAATATTACACCACTAGGAATGTATATGTAAAATCAAAAATAATATTATTTATCATAAATCTCGACAAGTATTTTTTTATTATTTTTTACATAGAACTGCAGTGGACAGCAAGGGGTCGCTCGCGCAAATGATGCGAGGTAGTCGACTACGTTACGATGAGGCAGAATTAGAACATACAAAGAGAGAAAAAAAGATATTCTAACAACAAAAACACTATAAAAATATGGCATGAAGCACACGACAAATACATGCTCAACAAAAGGTGGTTGAGGTTTCCGGTTCTTGTTAATAATCTGCATAATCTGAAATCAAAACATTTTTTGTACATTAAAACATTAAGCCAATTCTCTTAAATGTATGATGTTTAATGATGGTAGGATTCCTTTGCAGGAATCCGTCTAGGTAGGTACCACTCCAGGGTCAGTTATTCTGCCGTGAGTGTGCAAACATTTCTGAGTTTCGGTTTGAAGGGCACTGTGAGCTAGCGTAATCACTGGGCATATGAGATTTAAGAACTTATGTCTCAGGGTGATGGGCACAGTGTGGTGATCCACAGAAATGTTCTGGGTGATACAGCATTTGTTATGGGCAGACGTTGCACTTACCATCAGGTGAACGTTTTGCTAGTTTCATCACTTGATCCAATAAAAAAAATTTGCTCCTGGTCAATTTCTCGACCACGGCGACTACTTCCGAATAATGTCGGGACTTATCAATTGTGTCCCAGTGTACGCACAAACACAGAGGCACTCACTCGTCCTAAACTACCCACGCATGATGTAACGCTAATGCAACTAAACTGGAGGTAGATTAGGATGCAGTATCACGGGAACAATCACAACACAACCCTACTCAAAATTCCAAAAAATATGTTTTTGCACAAAATACCCTGTCTGCAGTCAGTACAGGTAGAAACACACAGTACAGTAGAAGTCAAGTACTCCAGCACTAGGCCATGTGACAAATTACCCAGTTCGTTTGTTGTTTTTATCAGTATTGTCAAAATGTTTTAAGCTCTTTTTTTTAAGTAAGTTTTTTCCGATTTTTTATTATTAGTTTCATACTTAGTATACATACCATAACCGGATTACTTTATAAACCTTTGGTGTTATCCGAGTATATTGGTAAATGTATTTTTGTAATTACCACTGGTGATTCCATATAAATTAATAAAAGCACTCATTGATTTGCTGAACAGAGTACAAAATACAATGTTAAGTACTCATACATTAATATTCCTATATAGGAAAATATAATTTATCTATCAATAAAGGCGTTATTAACTTCTTGCATCAAATCCTTTACTTTATTACAATTATCAGATTCACTATATATTTCACTAAGTACTTTCCAAGCTATTTGTATACTTACTAGATTTTAGTACCCCTAGGAATATGGATTTGAATTAGGATTGCTGAAAGATTTATCGATCAACCAGTGAAATTTATATTATTAAATAAGTTAAATGTAGTTGTCCGACTCACGGAGGCAATTTATATTTACAGTTATCCTATCATATGTGTCACCAATACCTTTAATAAGATAAATACATTCAAATTTCAAAATCAATAGAAATAAATACCGTTAGATATATTACAGATTGAGAAATACTTTTTTACTCAGAATAAATTAATCTCTTCATTGTTAAAAATCTAATAACCTATGTAAGGTCTTAAAACTAAGCTTCTTTTAAAATCACAGTTTCTTTTAGCGCGACTAGCCTAATTTCGCCGTTCATAACGAATTACGTTTGAAGCAGTGTTCCTGATCCGTCTATTATATTAGTCTATAAAATTTCTTTTGATTAGTCATTGTTCAGAGTTAAAAGAATTTTACAAAGTTCTTGAATAGAAAATCCTTTTACACTTTTCATTATGTCGTACCATCATTCTTTACCTACTATAGTTGCGTAAACATTTTTTTTTAAATTCAGTACGGCAGCTGTCAAAATGTTTTCTGAAGACACTAACATAAATTTGACTAATTCTGAATTTCAATTATATCCCAGGATGTTTTTAATAAAAAAGTACACAAACAAATCACTTAAGTAAGACGAAAGAAATATTAAAAACATTAAAATGTTAAGATGTTTTTCATGGTTTCGGCTTTTGACAACGATTGAAGGGATGTTTGATTGTTTTTAGTACCAACGAATACTACAAAGGTCAATCATTTCAAATTATGGAACATGTTTCAAGATGGGAATAATGAAAATTTAAAGATTTTAACAATTACTTTATTTATTAATATCTTTTAAACATTGAATATAACATTTAAAATATTGGATTAACAGGGGAAAGTCCTTCGTACTTCTCCTGTAAATCTAAGATTTCACAAGCGGTAGGTAGATGATACTTTCACTGTAAGATAAAGTATTTCATTTCTAAAACACCTTTACTTCCTAAACTCTAAAATTCCAATTACAATGGAGTTAGAGGCAAACAACTCTTAAGTTTTCTAGATGTCTCAGTAATTCGAAATCCTAATAACACCTTGACTGTGTATATAAAAAAAGACCCATACTAACAGGTATTTAGTATATAAATTTCTTGTACGTTATACATATTGCATTTATTTTATTTTTATATACTATTTTTAACACGTGTTTGTAAACGTACCAATAAATGTTAGTATGCATTGCGATTCTACGACCTTCTATTAGTATACAATATAGTATAAAAGTCAATACACAATCAGAGTTACACAATTCTCGATTCAACAGTTAACTTAAATATATTGTAACGTTCTGTATATTGAAATGACATAAAATTTAATTATTATAATAGTCCATTATTAATTTACCCCACTAACATTTGTAACGCCGCTTACGCATGCGAATAAATGTTAGTACGTTCGCTTATCCCAGCCTTATCGCCGGCGATTCACACCGAGGTTTCCTTGTTAGTCGGTAAGCACATTATTCGTTAACAGCCGCCACGTGCCGAGTCATTTCGGCCATGGGCCTTTTACTAGCTAGTGTAATCCAATGAAGTTGAGAAAGTCGCCGTACTATCTTTTTCATTTCAAAATCAATAATTGCCGACTGGTTATAATATTCGGAACTACGTTAATTTATATATTATACAGTAAAATAATTTAAGAAACTGCCACTTAAATTTAACATTCTCCGATCAATACCAGTTTTTCCGTTTTCCCCATGACCGATATCTCTGGCGTTAATTCCTCTGACACTTCAATATTATACGTCACATCATAAATAGATATTCATTGATAGAAAAAAGTATATCACTCACTAACGCTTGAATTAAGAAAGCTAAACACTTTATTTAAGTACAAATGGAATTGCTGTAATTAAATTCTTGGTTAATGATGAATTGCGTTGAAACAAGCTACAACATAGGTATACATGGTTATTATAGCAAAAAGTAAAGTAGTATGTAACATTAATTCCTATTCAGCCTAACTGTATACAGCTTTGAATAAGAAGTAATGACCGGAGTTATAGCAGTTGCTACTGACAAGCCCATTCATGAGTATTTCGACTTATTATTTGTGAAAGAAATGTAGAAAATGTGCCTCGTACGAAACGTACATTCGTTCCTCACTCAGTTAATGATTCTTCCCAGTTCTTCAATAGTAATAATTTAAAACCATTCCACATAAGTAAAACATTTCGTAACTCTTCATAAATGTCATATGTATTGTTTGTCCACTTAGGCTTATCATTCATTATTCTCATTAATGATTTATTTTTATTTAAATATTTTAGAAACCTCAAGGTATAAATATGAAAACACAAGACATTTTTTTTAAAGTTTATTTAGATTTAATTACTGTATATATTTACGATTTCGTTCGAAGTGACATTATCCCGTTGCTGCAAAAATGTTAGGACTTCTGAGTAAAAAAAAAGGCGACCAGTAGTTTTGGCAGTCCTCTCTTGAAGTTATCTTATTATCTAAAGAATTCTGAAGAGACCGAAACAGGTGGAAATCTGAAGGTGAATAGTAAGGGCTGTATGGCGGATGCATTAACACCTCCGAGCCAAACTCTTTTAATTTTTCTGAGTGGCTAAAGATGTCTGTGTCTATCTAGCGTAGTCGTAATGAAAGACCACACCCTTTATATTGAAAGATTCCGGCTACTTTCTCTCAACTTCTTGCTTTGCTCTTATCAGTTGTTAGCAGTAAATATCCAAATCAAGGTTCTGCTCGGCGGTAAAAGCTCATAATGAACAACGCCCTTCCAATTTCACCGTACACACAGCATCACCTTATTGCGTGTTAACCCGTGTTTTGGCACAGTGTGTGAAGCCTGACCGATCTTTGACCACAACCTTTTTCGCACGTTCTTATCGTACGTGTTATCAGCAGTTATCAATCTTTTCAAATAAAGTTCGGTTTCATTACGTCTCAATAAAGAATCGCAAATGAGTACACGGTTCATTAGGTTTTATTCGGTGGGCTCTGTGACACTCAAATATCGAGCTTTTTTGTGTACCCAGTTTTTCAAATAGGTCAAAACTGTTTTGAGGTCAATTTCTATTTCTTCAGCTATGTCGTAACTACTATGCCGATCTTGTTCCACTTTTTCAAAAATGGTTTCCATTTTATCCATAACAGGGCGACCAGTACGAGGTGCATCTTTGACATCAAAATTACCGGATTGAAACCGCTTTAGCCAATTTTGTGCTACTCTTACTGACACTGCATTAGGTCCCTAAATGTCACAATTTTTTTTCACAGCTTGCGTTGCATCTTTACCACTTTTGTAATACAATTTTAAATGTATCGAATTTCTTCATTGGATTCACTCATTTTGACAGAAAGAATAACAAATAAAAAATAGCTGGAAACAACATATAATTAAAAAAAAGAAACAAATTAGTTGTTTCTAACTAAAGTGTTAACCATTATAATTAAGTAATTTGATAGTATGAGTTGTTGTGTAATAGTATGACTACTGTGATTGCCTTGTATGTAAGTCCTTCGTGACTGAGTGAAGTGAGTATTGTTGATAATACGTTACTCTGCCCAAATATTAAGTGTTTCAAAGCATTTATCCGAGTTTTACTTGATCATCTTACTTGACCTTGTAAACTTTCATAAAATATTAACATGAAAGATCTTTTTAATTTGCAGTTAAGCTATTGTTTCGAAAATTCTACATAAACAATTTGAACAATTGAAGACTTCATGTATCATCTTCCCATGTTCCATGTATGTTATATATGCGATAAGATTGAAGAAATAATTACGCAGTGTCGGAGAAACTGGACGGTCACCATAATAAAACTTGAAAAGTAATAATTTTTGTGTTGCATAATTTTCGCTTTATTTCGGTTTGTGCGTCAGTAAAGTTTTTAATAAAAATTATAACAAATTTGAATTGAAGGGTTCAAACTCCAATAATACTATATATGCTTGGTTAAAACTTTAATAATTGAAAAAATAAATAACAAAACATATTTGATCCCTAGACTTTGTTGATGTGACTATCAAATGGAGGGTCCCCGGCTCTCACCTAGGAGGCCGATTCCCCATTTTGGCGCTAAATCTTAATTAGATTCATGCTTTTGACAACCCAGTACCTTAGTAATTACAATACCTGACTATCACGCGGCGGGTCCTGGGTTCGAATCCCAGACGGAGCCATCATTTGCGCAGAAACATAAATTGTTGTTTTTGTGTGTGTGTGACACTGCATTCTAGCCTACCTCAGATCTTATCACATGATCGTGACATCGGCCACGGGTAAGTTGCCAAGGAAAAAGGTCATCAAATCGTATGGTCTGATCTGGGGAGGACGTCTCCTCCGACCAGTAATGTAGATGATGATGATCAAAGATGTTGTATATGTTCGAATCTCAAAAACTTTCATAGCGCGATTATGGAATGTATGATATATTTCTTGTCGGGGTCACCCTTTTCCGAAAATGATAGCTGTGTAGAGACATCTATGTCGCCACATGAGAAGCTCAATAAACATCTCATACATTACATAATCGCGCTACGAAAGTTTCTGAGAAGCGAACTATAGATACAACATTTTAAGATTACCGTTTGGAGGAAACGTTCTCCCCAAATCAGATCATCCGAACTGGCGAGTACCTAGTAGTCCTTTGGTAAATCGTGCGCCAAAAATTCTATATTTTACTTTAATAAAAACCTAATTTGTTGAAAAAGATTTCATTGAACAAATATGGCTTTCAGAAAGAAGTTTCATTATGACGACGTCATAATTTATATTGACATAAGAGGTTATATAATTACAACACAAATATTTGGAAATGAGGTTAAACTGAAAGTCTTCATCTGAATTTCATTCACAAAATGAAAATTAATTTTCTTTGTGAACAGTAATTGTAAAAGCGAAAAGAGGCTAAGATTTTGATATTATTACGAATGGATTTTAACATGATTACTGGCCCTTAGCAGCATTTTTTTAATTTAACTTCAACATGCAATTTAATAAAACGATTCCCAAAAACTTTTACGAAATCTTTTTAGTTTTAAAGTTAATTCTTTTAAATAAAAATAAGGTGCTGTATATAAATATACAACACAAGATGATATTTATGTCATATTAAAATAAATTAAATTAAATTTATAAATAACAAGTTACAAATAATAACATTTTACTAGAAGTAAAAAAGGGATTTGGTATGTGGAACGTGCAGAGGGCACTCCTTCAAGAAGCACATAACTATACAATTTTATTAATGAAAGGAGAGAAAAGCACTAGAGACAGCAGTGAAAGGTTAACAAAAAAAAGAAGAAACGGATCATAAGAGAGAAATATACACAACACGGCCTTTACAGTAATATAAATATATTATATAAGATAGATAGATAAAAGGGAATGAACAGCATGCAGGACAAATCAGAAAGAGGATGAGTATATACAATGTCGGGAACCACTTGAGATATATATGAAATTTAGATGATCGCTTAAGGTTATTAAGCTGTACTTTGCAAATGTGAAGAATTTTCTTCCTATGGCCAATAACTTAGTATCTCCACTTAATAACAGGTCACAGGTCAGACAGGAGTTAAAATATACAAGATGTGTATTTTAATACAGATGACCCACCTGTCAAGCAACTATGGCAAAACCCCCCCAAAGTGACAGCTACAATCTTTTGTGGAAATCTATGAGGGAAGCCTATGTTCAGCAGTGGACTAGTGATAGGCAGAATGATGATGATGATGATGAAGGCCAGTGAACGTTTTTAGTAGTTCTAGAACTTCTAGTCATGTTATATCTATAATGATTCATTACATATGCATTGCAATATGATGACCGCGGCCTAGTGGTCAGAATACCTGACTTCTCCACCGCGGGTCCTGAGTTCTAATCCAAGCCGTTGCCAACATTTGTGCTATAACACAAACTGTTTATTTTCGGTGTTGTGATAGTTATCATATTTATGAATCCTACCTACGATCTTATCACATCAGCGTTACATCGGGCGCAGGTAGGGGACGAGTGAGTAGCTCTGTGTTTACGCGTATATTTGTGGCGCTATAATATCCCGTTCACACCAGTGTTGTGATACATATGGTCTCAAAGCAGAGGTAAGTGAAAATGAGTTTAAGCTAATATTTACATCACTGCCAAATGTCTCTCGCAGATGATATCTTCTGATTGTTGTAAAGTAAAGTAACAGCCTATAAATATCTCACTGCCGAGCACAGGTTAATTGTTGAGAGGGTTTGGAGCCGGAAAGAGTTGACATCACATGTCCTCGAAATATTTATATTCCTCAGACATGCAGGTTTCCTCGCGATCGTTCACCGCTCAGCACGTAGTTAATCAACACTTAAAGTTGCAGGACAAATCATCCAGAATTCTTTAAAAATAGTGATTAAAAATAAAATAATGATATTGCTTTTACAGACAAATTTATATAGTTAATAGAATCAGACGGCCGTCTGTCGTAGAGTCTATGACGCTTGATAATGCCTCGTTTTGGGGCGAAACACGTGTCGTGTTCTCGACTTCAGTGGTGTATATTATCTAGTGGTGGTTGGTGGAGGGTACCTGGTGGCGGTTCCTGGTGGCGGTGTTAGTTTGCTTGTGCACGCTACTGAGGGAGGGCGGGCGGTGCTCTTCAAAAAACTGGGTAATATACACCATTTTTATATTTTGCATGCGGATCTTAGCAAAGTAACTTACCTTCCTTCAAGACAAATTTATACAGATTTTTTTTTTAATTAAAATGTTCCAGTTTTTTAAGTGCCCTTTTATTACTATTGAAGAACAAGAATCTAAGGAGTCTACGAGACGAAAGTACTTTTTAATAATTATTCGAGGATATTAAAAACAACTACCAACCACCACCAAACCACATACCTACATACAGTCACGCTTCTTTCCCATTGGGGTAGGCAGAGACTTTGGCTTTGACTTTGACTTAGATCTTTCCACTTGCTGAGATCCTGACTCACATCTTTCGCTTCTTCTACTTTCATTAGCCTTTTTAAACACGCTCGTCAGTTTCGGGTACTTTCAACGTGGCCTTTCCTCAAAAGTTCTCCGATTTGATAGTGATACGACCGAGGCGTAAGGTCGACCCTTACCGGCTTTCCTATACAGTCAGTCTTCTTTTATTTAACCTCTCTACGTGTAAAATCCATCTAAACATCCCTATCTCTATCTTTCCGCATTCCCTACCCCAAGTGCATTTCCTACCTAAGCCTTTTCTATTGCTCTCAACCAAGCCAATGGTTGCCGTGCCGATGGCTGAGTGGATAAGGGGTGACCCCAGAATAAGGCTTTCCCTAGCTGCTCGAGGGAACGCAACGGGGAGTAAAACCACTACTGGTGCTAAAAGTATCGTATTAGTTTTGCGTAAATAATAACTTTTAAAGTTTCATTGTAACCCTTAAGATGTCAACTATAAGGAATCACTAAAACAATAAATAATTAAATGGTCTAGACCTGGTCTAGAGCAGTTGCGAAGAGTCTTAGGTGTGACCCGATGATATATAATTTCGGTGATGTAATTGCTGATAGCCTTTTTGGCTTTTACAGCTTCATCGGATACTGTGCTCACGGGCCAAGGGCCCGCGTGCCAGGTTTGGTTTGACCCAAACATAAATACTTAAATAAACTCCTACAAACAAATCGAAATTCGGACTGTGTCGCGTTCGCTCCGTGCTTGCGCGACTTCGAATACGAATATCTCAAATGATTTTAAGTCGTCTAATGACCTTCCGAGGGAGGCTGCGGGCCTCCATTCGGACTATCGACTTGTGTGTCGGTAACTCTGGGCGGTGAGAACCGCCCTGGAACACGGGTGTATCGTGTGTACGCGGTGTGATTGTCGACTGCTGCGCGCCGCTCTCTACGGTGGTCGCCCGTAGTGGTGCGTGTTATATTAAAGCTATTAACTGTGTGTACAGTGTAGCCTGGATCGTGACTGACCGTATCGTGGTCAGGAAGTGCTGAGACGTCCGTGTCGTCTAGCACGCGGCGACTTCGCGGACGACGTTCGCGTTCGGTCGCGTTTCTATCTGGTCGGTAATTTGCCGCTTTAACCACCAGCGGGTTTGGATGAACCGCGGATTTTTCGAAAAACCGCCGTGATAATGCTCTGAAGTGTTCAGAGATTAAGGGCATTTCACAGTCGCTGTGAAGGTCTACGTTGCGTTGATACCAACCGGCTCCGGTGGCAGTTCGCAAGAATCGATTTTGAACGCTCTGTAACTTCTTTAATCGATTGCTCGTCGCGTGAGCGAAAGCGACGCAAGCATAGGCCATTACGGGTCTTATGCAAGTCTTATAGAGGCGAAGTTTGTGTCTTAAGCACATTTTGCTTAAAAAGCAAGTTAATGGATATAGTCGGCTTGAGATAAAAGCCGCTCTATTGCATATGTTTTTAATGTGTGCAGCGAACGTCATCGCTGCGTCTAAAGTGACCCCGAGGTATTTGACGCTCTTTTCCCAGGGAATAGGGCGTCCGAACAGGGTGATCGAGCCTAGCTGATTATTGCCGATTGTGTGAATTCATCTAGTGGGCTTTGGCGTGCCCCTCGAGAAGTATATCGCTACGCTTTTCTCGGAGTTTACCTCTATTCTCCATTTCCGGCTCCATTTTCTCCATTATAGGCGGTTGGACAAGAAGGCTCGTATGGTGTTCACGAGTCTGTCCGGCACTTTAGTGTGATACAACTTGTAATAAAAGCCGTCGTGCCAGACTTTGTCAAATGCCTTTGCGACATCGAAAAATAAGGCCCCTGTGCCTACAGGCTTAGGGCGGTCGTTTAAATTCTCAAAAATGTGCTCCGTTAAGCGGTGCACTTGATGAGTACACTAGTGTTCGGGGCGAAAGCCGAACTGCTCGTCTGGAAGAATATTATTGGTAAGGACATAGTCTTTTAAACGACTGATGAGTCAATTCGGTAGAGGCCGATATCCAATTGTGGACTATTTACAGGCAAAGTTACATGGCATCATCTTCAGATAATAATGATGATGACAAAACTGGAAGTATATTTCACAGTTTTATAGCGCACTAACAAATCTTACATCACACCTTAATTTTACATATAATCATAGTAATTTGCAGTTGCCCTTATCTTCAAAATTATATAAAAGTGTAGTCTGAATGTTCTATAATTTCATTTATTATTAAATGTTATGAATACATCACAACAATATATACAAATTTCGTTTCTGAAATTTATTTCTAGCTCATTCAATTTCTTACCAAGCAAATGAGCAAATAACGTCCAAGTGCTCGTAAAGACGACATAGTCGAGGCATAAAATTTGAATGGTTCAATAAAAATACCCCTTTTTTGGAAATATACGAAATCCATTTATATTCTACAATATCGCTGCGCAAATATTCATTTTGTTTACTTCCAAATGTTTATGTAAGTGATGTACTAACCGTAAACAGGTTTATTACCGATATTTTTTTTATATATTCGGTGTCTATCGAGATGTTAAAATGATCTGTGAACTATAACTTAATAATTAAAAAAGAGCATGGTCGACGGGGAGCCACTGGGGACCCACATCGAGATGCTGACTGTGTGGGACCTATCGAGCTCCACGCAAATCCAAAAGCCAATAAAGGTACACCCAACGTACACTCGCACTTAATAACGTGCGACGAAAACAACATCTCTGGGGGGCACACGCCCGGACAGATTTCCGGCGCGTGAGAAGACTAGACAGACCAACAGATAGGCCTCTCATTTCCGTGACAGTTTTGGAGCCGGGAATAACCGCGGTAGTTCAAGGATCGGGCGATCGCCTTAAATTTCATAGTACACGAGAGATACCTCAGTTCAATCCCCAGTGCCCAAAATTAGTCTGCAATTTTAAGTGCTGGGCAATCGCATTCTCAGCGGTGACGGAAAATATCGTGATGAAAACCTGCATATCTGAGAAATAAAGAAACGTAGATGTGTAACATGTGAAGTCCGCCCAGCCGCATTTGAGTAGTGTGGCGGACTCTTCCCGGCTCCATTAACTTATTATTTCAATTATTTTTGTTCTTACTTAATTCGATAAAGCTCTTAATTTAAATTATGTTTTATTTATTTTTCTGTTTTTAAATTGTTTAATGTAAAATTTGTGGAAATATTGTTGGTTTGTGTTCTGTTTTTATTTTATTTTTTATTTTATTTCTCTTTGTATGATTTTGATGGTACCAATAAACCTTTTCTTTCTTTCTTCTCCTATAATTTATACATAATCAGTGAGGTTTTACATACATACATTTTTTGTCGTAATCGTTTTGAATGAAATGGTTATTATGGTATTAGTTTTAAATCAGAATTTTAGTAAGGTTTACTAGAGAAATATTGATTTAAAATAAATAAATATCAGCAAGTGGCAGAGTAACGACCGATAAATAGTATTGCTCACTAAAACTAATTTGATGGGAGTCGTAAAGGTAGCGATAATAATGACACAATAAAATATGTTTTTGAGTTATCTCTGAGTAAGGATTCACTGTCTATAGTCATGTACTTACATTTAACATAATATAACAATAGTGAAAAAAAGCTAAATTGCTAAGATCCTCATGCAAAAACATAAAATGGTGTATATTACCTTTGAAGAGCACCGCCCGCTCTCCCACAATATCGCGCACAAGCAAACAGCGTCGTTAACTCTACCACAGACAGCTGTCTGTATATAACATATAACACTTGATAATGCCTCGTTTTGAGGGAAAACACCTGTCGACAGCAACATCAGTGGTGTATTGCGTAGTGGTAGTATTGTAATTGTGAAGGATTTATAGTAGCGGTTCCAGGTAACGGTGTTCGTTTGTTTGTGCGAGCTATTGTGGGAGGGCGGTTCTCTTCAAAAACTAGGTAATATACTAAATTTTTTTATATTTTGCATGCGGATTTTAGCAAATTAACTTTTTTTACCTACATTTAACTTTATCCGCTCAATAAATAATCGAGATGTAGATGCGTCGTTACCCAACGATCTAAGATGCAATCCCTTCTTGCCAGTTACTGGATGTTCGGTATCTATCATCCTACAAAATGGAAATGTGCTGGTTATTGACGTATCCTTTGAAAAATTGGTCTTAGACCAGCTAACCCAATATATTAGGGTTCCGTAGTAAATATAAGGAGCTATCGGGGATCCTCCGCGTGCGCTAGTTCATTGTAATTTATGCGAGTGGCTCGGCTACGGATGACAAATGACAAAAAATATTGATTTAAAGAATGTATTGGGCTTTAGAATAAATTCTTAAAAAAGAGCATGCCATCACTTCAATCTTTTCATATTTTTAGACGGAACAACTAAAGTATGAGCACACCGCCTCCACCTCGCGGCGATTATTTCATAAATTAATTTCTGTATTCAAAGATTTTAATTATTTTTTAATTCTCAAAACTACTAGAAGTATGGTAGCATAGTCTAAGCAACGAGGGTACGAAGAACGAAATAAGAATTAATAACTACTACACGTACAGCCACTGGCGCCCCAATCGTTTAAACACTACAAAGAACGCTTTACGAAGCGTCCTTTGTAAGACGTTTGCTAGCTTGACGATCCTAAGTGCCTAATAGTACGACGTCGACAATTTTGTTGTCTTTTTTGCAAATTCTCATGGAAAACATCTCAACCTGGAACGATGGTAGTGATATATGAAATAGAAAATTAGCGATAATACGTGACATGAAATCGTCTTGATTATATTGAATCCTAAGAGTTCAAGTATATCTATGATAACAAATTAAACAGACTTACACTTTTTAAGTTAGAATAGTTATGCTCGACTGATCAATTTTTCTAAAACAAAGGAACCAAGTAGCAAATTAACCAAAAAAATTCCTATTATGTGTATTTAATAATAACTTAAAATATTTTACACAATTTACTCTCGTGTTACATTTATGTAACTTTTACTGTTATTTGATGTAGGATAACTATATAAAAGTCATGTGATGGCGGCTTAACAGAATCTGCCAACCCATCTCATCCCGTGAGTGTCGTAAAAGCCGACAGAGGGAAAACTAAAAGTTGGGCAGCAGCATCGTCTTGGAACATCTAAATAAATAAAACGCGTTTGCCAACCCGCTAGCCAAGCGTGGCAACTATAGCAAAGTCCCCTCAAAATGAGAGCTACAAATTTTTGTGACAATCTATGGGGAATACCTATGTTCAGCAGAGCAAGAGCAACTAGTAATACGCTTGAATGATGATGATAACTTAAAATAATGGTAAGTTTATGTTTTAGTTTAATTTTAGGTTTTATATTTCGAGGGTTCGATCGGAAGCCCCCGCGTATAAGTAAACGCCGATTTACTGTTACAAAAAAAGTGTTTAAATAAATTATGTTTGTATTTTTTTAAGTGGACTTAATTGAAAGCATTTACTATAAAAAGTCAAAATCTTCAAATTGTTAGTTTAGCCTATATACATAGGACCCATCGATTTTAGGGTAAACATTTACGTGAATGCATCTTGAATTAAACTGAAACAAACCCAATCCTTGCAAAAAAAAACATCGATTCCTGCCAAGGATATGCGGGGCTAGTAAAATAAAAAATATAACAACCTAATTTCAATACAGAAGGTGGCTGGGTTGATAAACGCCTGTCGTCGCGTGATCATGGTCGCAGCAAATTGCTCGAAATGCGATAACAACCATAAACTCAATTTCAGTCAATATGCTTTTGCTTTAAATTTTAACTTCAATAAATACTCTTTATAAACGAGTTATTAACTACGTGGTTGCATTCGAAGTTATTAGTTAAATAACTTCTTCGTGCTGGAGAGTTTATTTACGTATTTATACTATAATCGACCGCTGCCTGCGTTTTCAGTTATTAAGTTACTGGCAACATGTTTTTAAGTTTTTTTATTGTATAAAGTGACGAATCGAGCAAAACGTTCACCTGATGGTAACTGCAACGTCCGCCCACAACAAGTGCTGTGTCACCCAGAATATTTCTGCGAACACACTGCGAACGTCACCCTGAGACATCAGTTCTTAAGTCTCAAATGTCCAGTGATTAACTCACAGTGCCCTTCAAACCGAAACACAGTAATGCTTGCACACTACTGCTTCACGGCAGAATAACTGGCTCTGGGGTGGTACCTACCTAGACGAATTCCTACCACTAGTTAATTTATTGTCGGGAATGACCTTAAATTCGACCATAAAGCTCACCAAATTCTCGAGCGATGACTTTCACGGTGTTGCGGAAAGTCAATGACTGCAGATGGTTTATTGTGGCCTCACGAATTATTCTTGGCAGGAATCAGTGTTCTTTTGCAGTGCTTTGTTTTGCTTCAGTTTTATTAAATAGTGTAGTATTAGCCGATAGGTGTCCGGCAGAGTAGAATAGCACCTACCCCTGTCCTACCGAGGTGTCATAAGAGGCGACATAAGGTATTGTACGGACAGCCTATATTCGTGCAGAATAATACCATAATATGCAATGCTGTCACTATACTGCTCGTGGAAACGTAATGGGGATTAAGATTTTTTTGGACTCGTACCAAATTGGCTGCTACCTGGATCGCCGCCCGTCACGTCTCGTTATCCGCGGAGACGAAAAGTGGGCTACGTCAGTTGCCTCTGCCTACCCCCCTATGGGAAAAAGGCGTGACTGTATGTATGTATGCAGTATTGGCGTTATTATAAAATATAAGAAATCATTATATATAAATAATTATTTAAATAATTATCTTAAACAAATTTAAAACTGAAGTTAATGTTAAAACAAACGCAAAGTTTGTTGCAAATATGTATTTTAAGTTTAGGAAATACTCATAATAGGCATATTTGTTTTCAATTTGCTACTCATTTCTCTGGCGTTAGAATAACTCATTAGTTTTGAACACATCGCAACATAGTTTGGTTTACTTTACTTTGTTTAATTTATAATCGCTTAGATGCTCACTCTGAAATACATATCGCTGCTTCAATTCAAAACTATCACAAATTATAATTACACCTTTTTGCAGGAGAGCTAATCAAAGAAAAACAAACTATTTTTTGTCTATGGCTTTCTTAATTTTTATCAAATATATGCATATTACAAATCGTTAGAAGCGAATTTTTAAGCAGCATTAAATGTTTTAAGTAGTTTTATAATAAACAATGCTAGAGGAGATATAAGCATATAAGTTACTTTTGAATTAAAAAAAATATGTTTGAAATATACTAAATATGGAATAAAACAACCAACCAGTCGTCAAAAAATAATAGTATTAATCATGTTTCTCTACAAAACTGTTAAGTATCACTATTAAAATAGCCATGCAATTTAATAATCTGACTAAAATGCTTAAAACAAATCAAAGTTTTCCTCAAAATAACAAATAAAAGTCTTTCAAACTGTTATAATAATCATCAATTATTTTTTAAGATCCAATCAAACAATGAAAACATAAAAGTAATATATAAAAATTGGCCATACTAATTAGCAAAACTAACTTAAGTTTTTCAAAACTCAAAATGAAACAAAGATTTTATAAACACGAAGAAAACATTAAAAACATTTGAACATTATCGTATATTTATTAACTTTTAATTTTATACGTTATTTTTTAACTTTTAAATCTACAATAGCTATTACAATGTTATCTTACAAGTATAATAGTATGTTAAATTCAATTAGGAACACTTAAGAGATTACAAAATCCCAACCATTTGTATATATAAGCTTTGATAAAACGTATAAGTATAGGCAGAAAAAATTATTCAAATCTTTGAAACACTAGCGCATATGATCCAATTTCGTTTACTCCTCGAGCCATACAAAACAAGTTGTCTTTTTAGGGCCCAGTTCAGTGAAAGTAAAATTAAGTACATTAATTTTTGATACAAATTCGTTGGTAACTCATTTATAGTTCAGTCTGCACTGGTCTGGAGCTCCTTGCTCGATGACATAAAAAAATAAGATCTGCTAGAGATCTGCTGAGGATATAACTAGAAGAGGGACTAGAAGAGGCAGAGAAATAGAAGAGAGACCTTTATTTTAAAAGTTGCAGATAAAATTGTTTGTTGATTCTTTTTTACAAATTAATGTCGAACCATTACGTGTATTTCTGTATACGTATGTGTGTATGTATGTTAGTTTATATGTACGTGCATATTTTGTGTATCATTGTATATTTATCATAATTATATATTGCTATGTTTTTATTTGGTATGTATTTTGAGTTTTTGTATAGGATTCTATATTTATGGCTGTCTCACAACACACTGGGTTGACTGGCAGAGAATGCCAACTGGCATTAAAGTCCGCCAATTGTATCCTTTTAGGGTAAACAATAAAATTTAAATAAAAAAATTAAATAAACATACTAGTAAAAAACTCGATACATCGCCCCGTGGACGTGGGCATTGCCGCCTGTAAATCATATACAGCTACTATCAGATTCTGATATGTGAAGTCCGCCAACCCATAGTGGAGCAGCGTGGCGGACTCTTCTCAGCTCCAAAGCTCTGTCAGAAAAAAATGTGAGAAGGCCTTTGCCCAGCAGTGAGCATTTATAGGCTGCCACTTTTTTTCTTTTTTTACTAGGTTGACTTAGGTTTTTGTTTGACTGTCATCTGTTTGTCTACAAATAGAAATAACAAAGCCACCCACCCGTCGACCTAGGCCATCGACTTGTTTTGAATTAACGTTCCGCTATGATGGTTCAAAAGGCGCCTGGCGTTTTTAAAATTACTAAACTTCATAAAATAGCATAAATAGAATAGTAAACAAAAAAATAAAAAGTCTAAGTCGAAATTCCTTTATTCAGTTTAAGCTTATGAATTTGGAAATCTACACCGGTTCAAAAAATAAGACTTTATCAGAGAAGAACCGGCAAAAAACTCTGGGATCTCTCTTTTTTCAATGCCATATTCCATAATGTCACTAATACATTGCATAAAAATAAAATTTAGTAGCCAGGTGGTTTGCAAAAGCAGAGTAAGAGTTATTCCCACCCTTTTTTGTCCTCTATGTAATGATTTATTTTATAATACGCTTTTTCTAAAAATGTCTTCTTGACAAGTTTGTTGAATTCTGTGTCAGTTTTTTAAATCACTTCTTTAGAAACTTTGTTATAATCACCTAAAAATTAAATCATCTTAAAATAAAATTCATTTATTTAACGTTAATACGTACGGAATAATAGTAATACAATACGTAAAAACATACCTACAATACTATAATTATTTTAAGATAAGGTCAGGTTTAATATTTTGTATTAAAATAACTCTGTTCAAATAAAAGCAAAACGAGTGTATTCCTGAATTAGGCCATTTTGAAATGAAATAATAATAATAGAAAGTGATGTTTTATAAGCAAAACGAACACATTGTCTCATAAGTTTATTTTGATGAAAAAAATTATCTTTTTTTAGGTATATTTTCTGTGCAAAACAACCAGTTTTGAAATACGGTTTTTAATTTAAAAATAGTGTCATACTGACGTTAATCTTTTATTCAAAACTAAAGTATTCCTAAATATGGTGATGGGCAGCAGCATCTTCCTGGAACATCTGAATAAATAAACTGCGGTTGCCAATCCGCCTGCCAAGCGTGGCAACTATGGCAAAATCCACCCTAAACAAGAGCGTTAAACTTTTGTGGCAATATATGGGGAAGGCCTATCTTCAGTAGTGGACTAGTGATAGGCTGAAATGATGATGATGATGAAGATGAAGAGACTCAGAGATAGTTACAGTATATTTAGTTGATAAGTGACTAATTGTGCCTTGCATCAATATTGATGGGCGACTAATCATAAATGCGTATTATTCGTGGACGATATTTCAGTAATTGTAACATCTAACAAAAATAGTAATACATTATATAGTCATGAAACAAACGTAAATGACCCAATCAAGAATATAATAAATTGGGTCAAAGAAAACCATTTAAAATTCAATTTAAAAAAATCTAATTTCATACAATTTCATCAGACAAAACAATCTAAAATCAAATTCAGTCTAAACATCAACGAAATTGATGAGATTGAACAAACTAAATTCCTCGGTGTGATTATTGATCAGAACTTGAATTGGAAAATGCATATAGATGACCTTTGTAAGAGAATTAATCGCTTTGTTTATGCCCTATATACAGTAAAAAATGTCACTAATAAAAAAAACACCCTTATATCATATCATTCGTATATTGAATCTATACTGCGATATGGAATTATAATATGGGGTAATGGGGTATAGACTGGAATAGAGTATTTATTGCACAAAAAAAGTGCATCAGAGCGATATGGGGTATCCCATCAAATGAATCTTGTAAACCAATATTCAAAATTCTTTGTATCTCTATCTCTGCCATCATTATATATTTTTGAAATAGGTAAATTTGTAAAAAAGCATTCGGAACTATTTATAAAATCTTATATTAACCCTAGGCTTATAAGAAATCCGAATAGGCTAATACTTAGTAACGTTCCGAAATCAGGTAAATATGGAAAAAGCTGTTTAACAATGTGCGTCCGTGTATACAACAAAATACCCGACGAATTTAAGAATATGAATATGAATTTATTTGAAAAAAGACTTTATAAATGGTTGATTTCTAATAATTTTTATGACATTAAAGAATTCTTTAACATTGTGAACTGATAAGTATTATATAAATGAGTATAAATAAGCAATATCATTATAAATAATTCGTTAAGTTTAAGATATTAATGTTATTGAGTAAAATGTTTGACAAGTGTTTTAGTAATATGTTGACCTCAATTTAATTTGCATGCTATATAATAGAATAGCAAAACATGTGAGTCTCGACAAGTAAAACAACTGTATTTTTACCATGTTTTGTGCAAATAAAGATTATTATTATTATTATTACTGCTGGAATTCGAAGCCTGGACCGACAACACAGTTCGACAATTCGAAAAGGTCTGTGTATTGAAAAAAAATCTATACAAATAAATACATAATAACATTGTCTGTTTGTAACAAACAAAACAAAATAACAATGCTTATGAAAGTATATACGGTACTTATTAGAAAAACTATTTTTAAAATGGTTCTCTGTTTGTTCCGGCTAATATCCGAAACGGCTGGACCGATTTTGTCGGGACTTTCACTAAAAGTTTAAGCCTACTAAACTATTAGTAATTAGTTTAAGGCTACTTTAATTTTACAAAAATAATTAGGGTTCCGCGCAAAAAAAATAAAACCCCAAAATCCGATTCAAGTAGGGTGGTATATATGTGTAGCATCGATCTGGGTCAGCTCTTTTACGCTGGTGAAACCGCTTGGTACAGTTAGTGTAAGATAAATGTGTTTCGGAATATCTAAGAAGATCGATCAGCAATAGAATGGGAATGATAGACGATGACTTCACGTATGTCGGAACAGTTTTTTTTATTGTAGACAGTGCCGAGACGGGTAACTGATGGTAAGTGCAACTTTTTTCCATAACCAATGCTATTTCTTCCTATTACCCAGAAAATTTCTGAGTGGCACTACAATGCGCTCATCTGCCCGAGACATCAGTTCTTAAGTCTCATCAGCCCATTAATTGCACTCTTGCCTTTGAGACATTGAAACACAAGAGTTTGCACACTACTGCTTCACGGCAGAATAACTGACACTGCGGTGGATCACACCTTAACGGATGCTTGCATGAGAATCGTACCACCAGTAAAAAATCAGTAAAAAAGTATGTCAACCGAGAAACAACAAAAAAAATTACCGGATATCATGTCACATGTATGAGCTTTGAACATGTAGCCTCGTTACTAGGTCATATTACTCGTACATAAGAGCTTACTGACAAGTCAATTTGCTTTTGAAAACTAATGCGTCTTCACTACGTTAGATAGGAACTAAGTTACGCCTGCAAAGTTATACCAGTACAAAACTGATGTACATATATGTGATAGACCAGAAATAAGTAAAATATTTGAAAGTGAATGTTTATTCATTTCGACAAATGATTCATATGAAAACGCTGTAAACGGCATCTTGCTCGATACCTGCGTCCTTTTATTTTTTAAGAAGATTTTTGAAGCTGTACGTCTGATACGCAACTTCTATGTCTATGTCACGAGGATATGAAGATTTCCGTCATCTTCTTGCACTTGGCAAATATTCATTTTAAAATATTTGGCAAGATTTTAGTGGTCCCAACGGGGAACGAACTAGGGTTGCGGATTAAAATTTGAAAGTTTAAGGTGGGTGCCTGATCCCCGTCTAGAACAGTTTCTTTCTTTAATTTTTTTAAGAAACGATGTCCTCGGATTTATCATGTATCATGTTTGTGCATTGGTGCGTTTTACAGACATAAATTTTACATACACAACACAACCAGAACTAAAACCGCGAAATTGCTATTACACAAATGCCGGTTTCTGCTGGGATTCGTACCCATAACCGCGACGCAGAAGAAGTACTTTGACCACTAGTCCACGCGGTCAGATATTACGGTGATTTTCTTGTTGCAAATTTTGACAAGGGCGCCTTCCCCTTAATTATAATCAGAAGTTTCATCTGCACAGTATAACAGTGCCATGAGTATTAGCGCAAACACATAAGTACTCATTTGTCTTCGACTTTCTAAACCCCATGTAATGCGTGTATGAGACCCGCGTCAATGGCAACACGTTATGACCGGAAGACTTGACTGGGCTTTGATCTTAGGACCCGTAATTTAGCGGGTAAGTACGATGACTATAACATCATATACAAGCAATATAAGTATGTATAGCAATATTTAATATTATATTATTCAAAATAAATTTCGTTTAAATATGTTCGAATATGATTATCAATCTGAAATGGCAATGGCAATGTTAGGCCACTAAATGCAGCGACGACCTGCAGCGGTGTCGATGGATGCAGGTGGTTTAGGACCGCGTTTTGTGGCAAATAATTGTTGGAGGCCTATGTTCAACAGTGGACTAAGATAGGCTGAAATGATGATGATGTTCAAATTAAAAAAAGAAGATAGGCTGAAATGAACATCATGTTTCAAATAAAAAAAGATATGTTTAAAATGTGCAAATAATTATAGTAACATCTTGAATTACTTTCAGTAATTCCGAAGTCTTATCGACAATATGAATATGGGCAGAATTAGCACTCACAATTACGTTAACATCTTGCTCGTCTTCTCACTTCTTTCAATATAAGTGAATTTTCATTGAGATTGTGTCTTATTCTTAAGTCTTCGCTAACAAATGTTTTGAAACTATAACTAGTAGACCTGTTATTAGCTTTATTTTTTCCGTTCCGTTATGTTATATTTTTTCTTTATTACGCTCACGTTTGGTCTTACGAATAAATAAATAAAAAGACGCCTCGCTTCTCAGACGCAGCTGCTTATTACAGGTCATTTGTTATTTCTTCATCTGCTACTACATTTTATTTTTGAAATCTTCTATTTTTCGATATTTTCTACGTCTTTTATGCTAAGACTTTTATGGCACTCACAGAACGAGATTGTTTTTTCGATTTATATTTTTGCGACCACCCCTTTAAAATAATCTATTTTACTACCTCACTTTAATAATGTTGTCTTCCAAAAAATTACGTCTTGGTTCTTTTTAATGAAATGCGAGAATATTACATTATTAAAAAAAAATGTGTCATAGTCAGTAGGGAAGCGAGGGGCTTGCTGTTACTAAAAGCCACAGGGAAACACTCAAAACTCTCACTCTGAATAGTTTCAGTGTTTCCCTGTGGCTTTTACGGCGTTATCAGAAGCAACTCGCAAGCATATGGCCCGCGAGTAAGAAGAACAACGTCTTTGCTGACGAGAGACTCCTCCAGTCTCCACTGGACTCTGACCCCTGAAAACGATTAAAATAGTATCCGACTAACAAGAGGGGGAACCAAGGGCCCCTCTGCGGGAGGTACGAACCTCGGATTCAAACACTATCTAATGGGAATATTATTTATATTATATTATATATACATTATAATATATACAATACAATTCAAAGAATAACTAAATAAAATCGAAAAAGAAAATCAGCCTTTGTAATCGAATGAATAGAGCAGACCGTGAACCTAGGACCTCACGCTCGCCGGCGAGTGCGGTGTGCCGCTTTGCTGGCAGATGCGTGTATGTGTACGTGAGTGTTGAGGCGTGATTGATGATGATGATTTTACATTTATTATTAGTATTTATTTTTATATAAAAAATATAATAACGCCGTTAACCACTACTGGTTAATTCACAAATAACATTTTTATAAAAAAGTACGATGTTACAACTTACCCCGGCTTGGGGTTAGTTGTGACATCTATTGTTGTAGGTAGTAACAATAATAAAAAACCAATATCTTACACATTTGGGCATTTATTTTTTTGTTTGTCAGCAATAAAAATAAACCCTTCATATTATTTGTAATTTCTATCAAATAATATACTGGAATATACTTCTTAATTAATCAACATAACTTAAGTTTTTAACTATTTATCTTCCTTCGTTAGACAATACCAATTTAGAAAAAGTCAATAAAGTCAGAGATTATCTTATATATATATATATATATATATATATATATATATAAAGAAGCTGGTTGACTGACTTATCAACGCGCAGCTGAAACTACTGAAGCTACAAACATGATATTTGGACAGTAGTTTCTTTTTGTGTCGTAGAGACTTACTAAGAAGCAATTATTCGAAATTTTAGCTAAGAGGTTAAACGGGGGTGGCAAAGATTGTATAGGTGACAAAAAATCTTCACCTATTAACTTGAAATTAAGCACAAAAACTTTCTAATGAAAATAAATACACGCCTATTCTAGCATTTGCCAAATTTCATCTCCTAAGTGTGTAAAATAGGGGATGAAATTTTTCATTGATATTTTTATGTCGGTACTTGATTTCTTATGAGATTTAATTTTCTTATGCACTTAAAATTTATGGTTATGCCCTAAGGGTACATATTTTCATCCCCAATTTGACACCTTTATTGAAATATATTTGAAATTGAAAAAGTTTAATTATGATTTTCATTATTTGTTTTATAAAGTATTTACGTAAACCATGGCTTAACAGTTAAATGGCGTAGTTTTTCATGTCTAATTTTAATCTTGCTTCGTGATAGTCACAGTTAGAAAAGAATTCTTTGAGTAATAATTATTTTGTTGGCATCGGCAAAACATTTGTACTAAATCCGCTATTAGTCACGACAGGGAAAGACCACAAAATTGCTTTGGCTGTTGCGTCTTCTGGCATTGCTGCCACACACACTGAATGGTGGTACAACAGCATACTCTACTTTTAAGCTGCCTTTAAATCTTATGCATGATGAGACACCTACCTGTAATATAGCTAAACAGAGCAACATAGCGCAGCTTCTAAGACCAAATAAATTGTGTGGGATGAATGGACAATGGCCCACAAACGGCGTATTGAAGCGCTCAATACAACGTTAAAGGATATAAGTGAATATAAGAGCCTGATGGGCGTTATTACAGTTCTTTTGGCAGGAGACTTTCGGCAGACCTTACCTGTAGTAGCAGTGTCACGGGCACAAAGATAAGAAGAGAGAAAGAAAGATGAAGGGAAGGCATGTTCAAAGTCTTCTACTGGTCAAACATTCAAAAACTAACTTTAAAAAAATATGAGACTCCTTTTAAGAGGTGACGATTCTACGGTACATTTTGAGGAATGTTATTAAATATAGGAGACGGTGATTAGGAAAAATCACTATCCCGCAAAGTCTGGCCACAATGTTGACATCTCTAAGCGAACTAACTAGCAAAGTATAGCCTGACATAGAGCACACTAAGATGAAACCGTTACATTGATTCTGTGAGCGTACTATTCTAACCCCTAATCAAAAACCAGCCATAAAAGATTTTTATTGAAGTTATTCGCAGGAGCTGTAGTGAAGTTTAAGTCAGTGGATTCAGTATTTCAAATTGATGATGCTGTAAATTATCCTGTAGAATTTCTTAATAGTCTGAATTCAGGTGGTCTTCATCTTATTCTATTGTACTAATTAGCGCACTAGTAATACTATTAAGAAACCTAGAAGTTCTTCATTGAAACATTGTCGAGGCTTTTTTTATGGAAGAGGGGGCAAACGAGCAAGCGGCTCACATGATGGTAAGTGATCATCGCCGCCCATGAACATCTACAATACCAGAGGCTACTGTAATCACTGGATTTGCTCAAGGGGAAAACTGTATTCATACCTCGAACACCATTGATACTCTTAAATTGCCCATTTGACTTTTAAACACTGCAGTTTCTCCTGGAAGTTTACTTCACAATGACCATAAGTTAGACCCAAGGGCGGTCATTGAAAGTGGCCGGGATAGACCTAACAGGAGTGTTTCTCTCTTCGGACAGGTATATGTAGCCTGTTCACGAGTGAATTCCACGACTAGTTTGATAATTCTTGCACCGTTAGGCAGTACCATCAATGTCGTGTTCTTCACTAATGTAGAAGATCTAAAAAGCCGGTGTGGTATTGAAAGTGAACAGATATTCATTCGCCGACGAAGTGATTAATAAGATCACAACTTGAATATGCTGTAGTTAATTGGAGTCCGTACTATAGTATATATAAAAAGAATATACAGCATGAATTACAAATGTAGACGCTTACATTAGAATCTAGACGTCAACATCCACAAGCGATTCTGCTGTATGTCATCTGTAATAAAATGTACGATTGTACAGATCTCTTAAAATTTTTATCATATAGTGTGCTCATTAGAACAGTGTGCGGTAGCGGCTGTGCCAACCCTACATTTGCTACTATAAGATGCTGAACAAACGCAGCTCAAAGATCCCCCGCTTATTTGTTGATGAATTCTTACAATAATATTTTTAAAAATACTTATGTTTCACCAATAAAATAGAAAGTTTAAAAAAGAATTACTGTCAGTACTTAAAGGAGAATGAGTAGGAAATAAGAAATAAGTAAAGTGATTTTTTATAACACTGTATATCGCAGATAAAATACGCCGTTTAGAAGGTCTCAAGACCAAGCGCGCAAGATTCATAACATCTTTGAATTTCTTGAAGAAAACATTAAACGCGATAAAATCCGTAAAATTAGTTTCATTTAAAACACTGTATAGTTTAGAACACACAATAGTAAGATAATTAAATCATACTCGTAAATGTGCGCTACTTCTCAACTATAATGTTAATTCGTTGTCAACAGTGTTCGTTGCACTATTGATTTATATGTATTCCTATATATTTTTTTAGTGTTACATTGTTTATAATTTTAGTTTGTTAATCCAAATAAATAAAAAAGTACCTTTTAATCAAGTTGGTGCTTTAAAATCACAGTAAAGAAAATTAGGTTAGGTTAAAGATTACAAACTATACATTCTACCTAATCACCTTTATTTGAATCACTACATACTTCACTGCAAACTAGACAGTACCATACTTCCAAAATATTGTTACACAACATCAGAGGTAGATAAATTTGAACGTTAATAAAACACAGAAAATTTCAAATTAGTCCATAATAATAAAAACAACAAAAGTGTTACCTAACTATAATTTTACGTTACCTGCCAAAAAGAAGCGCGTGCACACATCCACTCACTGCGCCGTCTAGCAGAAAGCAGGCTATGACGAGATGATGTGAAGCGATATAAAGATTAAATTGAGTCCAAAAAATAAATTAATAAAGTTTAAGTTCACGGAGAAAACCCGTGTTGCTACTTACCCCTGTTACAACAACTCGCTTCTTTTATGAATTTTTTTATGCATGTAAAGTAGAATTAAGCCTAAGTATAGTTAGGATTTCCCAGTTTCAGGGGAAAGTCACCAGTTATTGTTGGAGATGGAAATAGAGCAGAGAAGCAGCTAGGTTGTGTTTCGCATGTCTGCAATATTTATTTATTTTTGTTACAAAGTCATATATGCTACCTTAAGATATTAACTTTCTTGCTGAGAACACAGGATATAACAATTTTCGTATTCTTCAAAAGTTACAAAAATAATAAAAACGACTACAGAACGCTTTAATCTATTAAAAATATTAGCCAAATTGCTTAGGATATTTGATGTGAAAACGCGGAGAAAAATAGCCGACATAGCAAGTTGTCGATTTAGTTTCCTAAAAGATATTTCAATGCATTTTATTACCTATACCTTGCGTATTTTGTAACTTATATTCATATTTGTTTTCGATATTAAATGGAATTTTATAGTAATTCTGTCGCCACGTTACAATTAGATAATAAGAATATTTTTTTAAGCTTCCTTAGTCATTCAATTCATAATAAAGTTTTCTTTGGAGTAATTAATAACCTATATATTTTATTTTAAACGCATGTTATACGTTTACAAAAAATAAAACAAATATGTAATATCTGTCGTCATCATTCTTTGGACATCTGAAAATTAGTATTCAAGCCTATGCTTCACCAAGTCACGTATCGGTGGTGTCAAAAGTTATTGCAGTCTATTATGCTCGTGTTGCGACAATATCGTGACATGCAATAATATGCTAATATAATATTAAATTTGAGTATATTTGGTATTATGATCCACCCGTCTATAACACGTGCTCGTGGTAGCTACAGACAATTCAGTGAAATTCAAAATCCGACTACAAATGTTTAAGCAGGGCTCATACATGAATGCTACCAACGACTAAATAAGGTATGTCAATTCAATAAAATAACCCTTCAATGGATTAAGAGACACGGCGGATCTAGAGGCAACGACGCTGCAGATGAGCTTGCTCGGGGGGGTTCCAATCGGTGTTCAGTGGGACCAGAGGCCATACTCCCACTTCCTCTCAGGTATGTTCGTACGCTAATTTGTAACCACACTAGAACCAACATGCACACCTCTAGGAAAACCATCCAGTATGCAGACAGGAAGGTCTCCCAGCTATAAACAATCGCATCTCCAAGGTGCTACTCCGTCTGAAAAAGCCCCAAATCAGAATGGTCAGTAGCGCCATAACAGGACATGGATCTTTTAACAAACATCTGTTTTCTTTAGGTGTCATGGACAACCCCCTGTGCAGAGCCTGCATGGAAGAGGATGAAACGGCGGCCCATGCCCTGCTGGACTGCCCAGTGGTCGCAGAATACCGGGCTAAGTATCTCGGTTCGCCGAGATCTCTCCTCGAGGTCGTGGGGAAAACAAAAGGTTATCTGCGGTTCCTGGAGGAGATCGGTTGGCTCAAGTGACCAAAATATTCCTGCCCAAATGCAAAATACGCGCATAGACGTAGAGTTGCGGAAATCAGCCCGAAGCAATCTACAATCTACAAGCCCGACATATTTTCAACTTTACCAGTCATAATTGAGATCTTTTCCGAGTTAGTAAAATCAGGCGTTACTTTGACGGAAATCTATTTTAATGTAAGAAAGATAGTCAATTTGCTATGATCCGCTATAAATGCTGAGTAGAGACCTCCTCTCATTTATAAAAGGGTTTTAGAGCTAGGAATAGTCTGCTACGCTGCTCAAATGCGAGTAAGCGGACTGCACCAGTCTTCGAAGTATTTTTATTCATCTGACATGCAGGTTTCCTCACGATGTTTTCTTTCACCGCTGAGCACATGGTAAATTAGTGAATGTAATGAAGCAATCTAATCATTTTGTCCTCGTCACCGTTTCCTGTGGGAATCCATGTCGTGGATATTATAGTCCAAAAGTCATTAGATATACGATGGAATTGTTCAGCCCAATTTTGTTTGAATATACTGGCTCTTAGAACAATATCCGCTTTTTTGGTTTGAAGAACGAATTAATAGCAAATAATAGTGAAATTAAAATTTGTTTTTATTTTTTAATTGTTTATTTTTTCAAAAGTCATCTTGCGTAATAATTAATCGTTAATTAAATAAGAATAGAATAGAATAATTTTTTATTCAATATAGATTATTTACATAATACTTATTGAGTCCTTTTTTTTCTTTTTTTAAACTACACTGGTTCGCAAAAAATGCCTCTGTCCTGGGAAGAACCAGTTAGAAACCCAGCGAGATTTTTTTTAGTCATTTTTAAAATAATGTACAATAACAGCAGTATTATAAAGATGTAGAAATGGTTCTATGTATTCTTTAATGTTATAATAACCCTTTTCATGAAGTCTTCGTTTAATATAAAATTTGAACTTTTTGATTGAAAGACTTTTAGCACTTTCTAGAATTTTGTTGTAAAAACGTATACATTGCCCCATAAAAGAGTTACTGACTCTGTGAAGTCGGGTAACTGGCATAAGTATAGTAATAAACTAACAAAGGACTCCTTTTTTATATTTCGGCGCTTTATTCTTCAAATATTATGTAAATACTATTTAGTACTGAATGTAATGTTTCTTTAACTAATTTTTTCACATTTCACTTATGTATATCCATTTAATACATGTGGTCAATGTACGTATTGACCACAAGTATTAAATGTGGTCCTTTCTTCGTTAGCTGTTACCCATACCTCTTTCATCCATCCTTTCCTTTTTGAGTAAACGTAAAAGTCGTAAGCTTATTATTCAAATTTTGTTTACATTATTATTTTGTCTTTGTTCTATCATACTGAATTGAACAAGGACAAAATATGCTGCTTCCAGTATTGTACCATATACGATCTTTGTTAAATATACGTACACGAAATTCTAAATGCTATTGTATGCCGCAAACAATACATGTTCTTGTTACATGCTTTAAGCTATTGTTAGCAACTTGTAAATTAGTTAATAGTATCAGGCCTTATTATGATGAAATTCGATACAGTATTGAAACATACATACAGTCACGCCTTTTTTCCATATAAGGAAAGAGTAGGCAGAGGCCACACTCATCAATAACAGGCCTAAAATGTTATCAACTGGGCAGGAGACATAATAGTGCCGCAAGTGTAGAAGCGAAGTTGGTATAAAGACAGAGTAGAATAGCACCCCCTTCCTACCGAGGTGTCGTTAGAGGCGACTCAGGACGGATAGCCTTGGTTTGCGCAGAATAATACCATAATATGCAAATCGGTCACTAAACTGCTCGTGGGAACGCAATGTCAAACAAGAATATTTTGATTCGTACCAAAATGGCGGCGACGTGGACGACACGTCAGTTCGCGTTTCGTGGAAATTGAGCCACGTTCATGGTTTCTGTCTTCCCCTTATATAGTAAAAAGGCGTGACTGTGTGTTTTTATGTACATATATATAATAATATTCTAATATCTAAAATCTAAATCTATTTACTCGAAGTTGTAAAAAAAATAAGCATGTTTACATCGATATCAATGATACAGCGATGCGACGCATCCCACGCCTTATTGGCCGCATGATGTACAGGAACAGCGTCACCCTCGTCCACTCACACAAGCTAAATAGCTAATTTAGAGAGCTTAAGCGGTTCTGCGTTGATTTATGTATAACGTAATTAATGTTAAGTCAAGTTAAAATCACAAACATGAAATATGACAGTTAGATAGCTTTTAGCGACATTTCGTAGTACTATCACGGTTTTAGGGAGTTTATTTGCTATGGCAGTGGATTGCTATTTAGTGGATTAAAAACGGATTGTCATTGCCTAGTTACGTACGTACTACGTAGATAGAAGAAATGTGTATTATGTAAGCTATTTTTCGAAACTGTAATTTAATCATTTATTACTAACTAAAGTTTCTTTATTTCTATATAAAAAAAAAATTGATACCTAACAGTGTATTTCTAACCGGTTTACCATTGTCACTGCCTGTCAAAAATCTTATTTTAAAAATACAGATAACAAAAAAGTGAATGGTTTATAAGCTATGATACAACATGATGATTATGCTTGTAAGTTGTGTGTGTGTTGTGATTGTAAATATTAACACTATATTTGTTTTTTTATTGGATAAAGTGACAAGACGAGCAAAACGCTCATCTGAATGTCAGTGCAACGTCTGTCCATTACAAATGCTTTATCACCCAGAATCCTTCTGAGTGGCACCACACTACACCCGTCATCGTGAGACATCAGATTTTATGTCTCATATGCCCAGTCATTACACTAGCTCTCAGTGCCCTTCAGACCGAAACACAGTAATGTCTACACACTACTGCTTTACGGCTGCAAACGGGCCCTGGAGTGGTGCCTACATAGACCACATAGACGGATACCTGCATAGGAATCCAACCACTAGTAAAAGTGATGTAATAATTACATAAAAACCTATTTACTCTTATTTATATTATGAAACGTTTTCAATTACATTTACTCAAGAGGACTAACCTCCAGTAAAACCAACTTCGGATTTATTTTCAAACCTCAGTAACGTTAATTAAAACAATTAATCCTCGGGATCAAAACGAGAGGTGGCTTAATTTTAAGGAAGTTAATTAAAATCACATAAATAAAATGAAATGGTCCAATATATTATTTCAAGTAATAAAAATGTAACGGAAATATAAACGAACAGGCTTAAATATGAAGCAATAAAACAGTTCCAAGGGCTTTATATTCTTCTGGCTTCAGCCGGCAAACACTTAAATGTCCTCATTTACGTTTCATACTTATGATTTATTAACGTTTTTTCAGGTTATGATTACCACTTTGGCAGTTAAATAAACAATTTTCGAAATTGCTATTGTGTGTTCCACGGGTAGCAGGTAAAGTAGATTTGATTATTATAATTTACATACATACATAAGATCACGACTATATCCCATAAGTGGTAGTCAGAGACTGGGTACTCACTGCAAAAGCAGATGACTGCCACAATCCACGTTTCACCAAAACAATATAATGCACTTGGTGTGATAAGTGGTGAGCCCAACGCCACCATGCGCTATTAAGTGCACAGTGCAGTTTTATTCATTACTCGCCTTTTACGAGATCCATTGGGAGAGATGGAGTGATAATATTCTTTTAACGAGCCGCCACCACACGGCAATATAGAATTATAATTTTACAATAAATAATATCAAATGTTCGAAATATTCAAGCGAGGAACCAACTAATTGAAAAGAAAAGTACGTAGTCGACTTTCTCTCGAATTTAAGTAAGTCTGAAAAGTTCTCACATTCCATGCAGTTGTATGAATGACGTACAATGATGTACAGTGTAATTAAAAGCATAACTTGTTCGTTTGTTCTATTACCCACAAAGGTTGTGTAGGCAACAGCTATCCCGGAAATTGTTTATTAAACTGCTAAAGTTGTAATCATAACGTGAATAAAAAATATATAAATCATAAAATATGAAATGTATATCAATTAGCCATGGTCTAGGACTTTCATCTGCATGAAAAACGCATTAATTTTTGCTATAAAGCGTCGGGAAAACTCAATGAAATTCGGCAATATTGCTTCGATGTGGCCAGTACGAGTAATAACGATATTTTTTATTCTAGTTTATACTTAGGCGAATACGTTGCGTAGATTTTTTCATTCAAGATTTTAAGTAATTACTGCAGTTCTCGCAACGATTCTGTTTTCCGAAGCTGAGCATTTATAATTAGTTTCGAAAATATAACAGTCCAATCTTATCTAGATTTTAAATTATCGAGCCTTTCTGAGAGTAATTTCATAATTACTTTCCAAAAAAATATATATTATAGACGTAGCTAATAAACTTATTATTTATTGCTTTAAAACTAGCTGGTAGGTAATTCTGTTCCGCCCCGTTGGAGCTCCCCAATTTTGTAATTAGACTTAGTTATTGGGTCTCCGGTTCTCGTCCCTCATCATACAAAACGCCAAAACGTTATGCTTTTACTCTACTCTAATATTTTATAATAAGGTTGTCTTTTCCAGGTTGGGCCAAGCTCTGCATTCTAAAATCTATAAATTCTAGACAAGTTTAATTAAATATATATATATAAGGTATTAATGGGATTTAAAAATGTTGTATAAATAAGTATTTACTTCTGATTTTTTGTCATCTTTTTATAAAAATAATTTCAATCAAACTTTTTATGACATTTTTCTGAAAATAAAATCTCTTTATTTTTAAGGGTATAATAACTTTATCTCCTTAGCATACTGTTACTAATTAAGCAAACTCTTTTCTAAATATAAAATTTGAAATATTTTTATTTTTAAATTATAAATCAAGCAAATAAAAAAAATTAAATTATGAAAATAAAAACGAAGCTTTGGGAAAAGTTGCGAGTAAGATATGATTTAATAAAAAAAATAAACTGAAGTAACATCCTTTAAATGTCCCACTGCTGAGCACAGTCCTCCTCTCGTTTCGGAGATGATTTTGGAGCCGGAAAGTGTCCGCTACGCTGCTTCATGGCGGGCTGGCAGAATTCACATATCCTCTACATATTTTTATTCCTCAGACATGCAGGTTACCTCACGATGTTTTCCTTCACCGCTTAACACATGGTAAATCAGCACTTAAAATAACAAATTTTAGAGGTGCCGGCACCGGAGATCGAACTCAGTTCACTCGAATACTATGAAGTTTAAAGCGAAAATACAATGTGTGTACAATGTATACAATGTGTGTAATATATACTATTTACATTTAAGTAAGGATTTTTTGTACGCGATATCCTGCAATTTTCTATAAAATTATTCTGATATTGCAATACTTTTGAGATTGCGTGGTTTAACATTACGCGGTTGGCCGTATAGCCTTCACAGCTTTGAAGAAAGGCTATATTTTGTTACGTAAAAAACAAATATAGCCTTTTGTAAGTGCAACGTCTACCCATAACAAACGCTGTGAAACCGAGAATATTTCTGTGTGTCACCACACTGCGCCCGCCACCCAGAGACATCAGTTCTTAAGTCTCATATGCCCAGTGATTACACTAGCTCTAAGTGCCTCTCAACCCGAAACGCAGTAATGTTTGCACACTACTGCTTCACTGCAGAATAACTAGCTTGCGGTGGTACACCTACCTTTAATCCTACCACCACTAAATAATTGAATTGAAATAATATATATGTTCTAGCTATTCTCATTGTGAGTGTAGAAATTGTAGAGTGAGAGAATGTTTTTAAAACAATATTCACCCTTTTATGGATGGTTCTGAACAAAATTAGTAAAATAACTTTTTCTCCTAAATAATATTTCATCGTCATATTCTCACTTGTACGAAGTGAGCCATATTTCACACTGAAAAACCCTTGAATGGGTAATAGACATAACATAAAACACAGACATGGCGGCACGATTTTCATTGCCTTGGCGAAATAATTCCGCTGATTTGATATTATTAATGAAACTTGTAATTACACTGAATAATAATACTAAATCTTATTACGAAATCCTGATTATAGTGATAACGTCATATATCACTTTTTTCAGGTCTGTGTATCACACTTTATATAGCGAACTCTTTAAAACTGAGAACTTTGACGACCACGTGGCATAGGGGTCAGAGTATTTGACTGCCATGTCGGTTCTGGTTCCCAAATCCCCCGAGAACCGGAATCCCAGCAGGAGCTATATTTGCGCAAAAACTCAAATTGTTGGTTTTCGGTTCTGTTGTGTTGTGCATGTTTATCCAAGTTCCTATGTAGGAATCCGCGTTGATAGGTTCCACCGTTGGACCAGTTATTCTGCCGTGAAGCAGTAGTGTGCAAACATTACGGTGTTTTAGTCTGAAGGGCACTGAGAGCTAGTGTGCTTATTACTGAGCATATAAGACTTAAGAACTGATGTCTCAGGGTGACGATCGTTATGTTTTGCCGCACAGCTATGTTCTAGGTTACACAGCATTTGTTTTGGGAAGTCGTTGCTGAAATACTTCTGCATACATATCAGTCTGGGTTTCACCCTGGTCATAACACTGCCACTGCTCTAATCAAAGTCATCGGTAACTTTGATTAGAGCAGTGCAACATCACAAGAAATGGAAGAAAGTAAGATAATTGTGGTAGTGCTAATAAATTTTTCTAACGCTATTATCACGATTGTGATATCCTCCACTCCATCCTTTCCTTTTTTAATTTAGCACCTCTTAGAACTGTTTGCTTCTTATCTTCGCGGGCGCCAGGAATCAATTCACGTGGGACAAACATCCTCAGGTTGGGCTAATGCGAAGCTGGCGTATCGCAAGGCGGTATTTTCTCTCCTATAATTTTCTCTGTTTTTATAAACTTGATCACCTCCAATTTTGACTGCTCTTACCGTCTGTATGCGGACGACCTACGTATATGTGCACTGAAATAGATGACCTTCATAACGATATCAATAATTTAAACAAAAATTTGGTCCTGACGTAATGGAGTGAATGTCAATCCCCTGAAATGCCATGACATAGGTAGTCCGAGAATGTTGGCTAAGGTTGATTTTGCAGACTTACCTTTTATAAAATATAATAATCTTCTCATTCCATTCAGTAAATCTGTGAAAAAACTTGGAATCACTTACTCATCTGTCGGAATGATATTGCCACCTTACGTTCTCTTCATCGTCTGAAGCATTTTCTCCCTAATGAATCTAAGCTGACGTTTGTAGATGTGTGTTACCCAGATTGCCGTGTGGTGGCGGCTCGTTAAAAGAATACTACCACTCCATCTCATCCAATGGATCTCGTAAAATGCGAGTAAGGAATTAAACTGCACTGTGCACCCAACAGCTCATGGTGGCGATGGGTTCACCACCTATCACACCAAGTGCAGTATATTGTTTTGGTGAAACGTGGATTGTGGCAGTCATCTGTTTTTGCAGAGAGTGTCCAGTCTCTGACTACCCCTTATGGGATACAGTCGTGATCTTATGTATGTATGTTACCCAGATGTATACCAAGATCTTCTTAACAGGCTGGAGCGTCTGCTTAACAACTGTAGATTTATTTTTAGTCTAAATGTATGACCATATTTCTCAGTATATAGCTCAGCTTAATTGGCTAATCATTCGTCAAAGGCGCAATTGTAGAATATTGCTTGTTCTTTTCTCTATATTAAATGATCCATTTTCGCCTTCATATGACAAGGATAAATTGCAGTATCTCTCCTCATACCATGACAGGGTTCTTCGTTCTCCCGCTAAAAATAAAATTTGCATTCCTACACATTTCACCGAGTTCTGTATAAGAACTTCTTCACTGTTCAAGGTGCACTTCTTTGGAACTCCTTGCCCGATGACATCAGGAAATCGTCCAATAAATACTTCTTTTAAAAAGTTTACGTTCATACTGCCAAAGTCAAATCCCAAGGAACATGTCAAAAACACATTATTTCTTTTTAAATATGGCTTAGCCAAGCAAAACCTATTTTTTCTATCTGTCTTATTTTTCGAATAACTCGAAAACTAATGCATATATGTGACGGAGCCAGCGATGGCTAAGGGTTTCACGCCACCGTCCACTTGATTAGGCGGTACAGGGTCCATTGTGTAGATAGCGCAGAATAACAATTTCACTTTGTCTTCTTAATCACTAATTAACTAGGTAAACTGCTCGATCAGCTGTATAACAGGTAGTCACCTATGAATTTAAAGCAAATTCTTTAAGTCGACATATCTCCTACAGGTATCACGCTCCGAGGCTCATTATATTTTTTGGGGCATATACACATCGTTCCTAAGCCCAGCCTGTCGGGATGTATAATAGTACATAACGAATGACCCTGTATATAGCGGAGAACCTCCAAACTTTTTTTCATTTTTTTTTCCTTACCAAAAATTAAATGTATGTACTCCACTAGAATCTAAAATATTGTATCTACGTCTATGATTGTACAGTCTCATTGTTATTTGATTCAACAATAACATGAAAAATTAAAACTGACAATGAAATAAATCGAAAAGTAAATACGAATACGTGCAAGCTGTAATTATGTTTTTATTTAAGTGTTACTAATATTTAATTTTAAATTTCATCGGTATTGCAGGAAATTAAGACAAACGACATACGCTAATTACTTATTTATTCACGGCCGCAGCTGACGTACATACAGTCACGCATTTTTCCCGTATAAGGGGTAGGCAACGGGCCACACAGTCCACACAGGCCACACAGCAGGTGGCAAACCACGTCGCCGTCATTAAATTAATCAAAAAATTATTACAATCCATTGCGTTCCCACGAGCAGTATAGTGACAGCATTGCATATTATGGTTTTATCTGCAGAGATAAAGGCTGTCCGTACAATACCTTAGTTGCTTCTTACGACATATCGGTAGGAAAAAAGTACCTTGGTAGTATTCTATTCTGCTGGACAACTATCGGCATCGCATCGCAGCTAACGTAATAGAACAAAATTATTATTTACATACAAATACAACCCATTTCTTATTTCATTATCTTTAAAAGTATCAAAACTGTCAGTATGTTTAATTCTCCGATAGATAGCAGTTGTAACTGTTTATCGTTGAATGAGAGTTGCACGAAACAACGCGCGACATGTCTCAATTAGTACGCCATTTCCATATAGTGGTATTATCGATATATATGTAAACGGTGAACATGTAGTAAGGTGGCAAAAAAGTTTTATAAAACGAAAAACTGTTACGTTAATAGGCAAGCAATACCTTTTTTTCATGAACTATTTAAAAATTGTGTACCAATTTCCATAATACACATTAGCATAAGTTAAATGCTGTAGGCCTTTTGGTACCAGTGGCGGTAGTGTTTTATTGATTTTTGTAATTTCAAACATAACAAAATAGATATTTTGTTATGTAGATTTTTAATATTGATAATTTGTTATGTAAAAATTGTTCGTGAAAGTATACAGTGTTTGAAAAATTAAATTAAAGACCAAAATTATGCTTTTCTACAGAATATATTTATACCCGGAGATGTTACTTGACAATGGAAAATATTTTACGACTGTTTCATAAATAAATAAATAATAAAATATAACAGAAAAAATGTTACCTAACATAGGCAAAAATAGCTCGGTTTGGTATAATTGCCTGGATTAAAAAAAAGATGTGGAGTCATCTATTAAAATGTTACTGTGTAAGTTATTGAAATAGATACCTACATATTTTCAAATTAAGTTGCATTACTTAATATAAACAGCTTATACGTGTTAACAGACAAATTATAACTTGACTATTATTAACCTGACTATTTTTATTTTTTGAGTTTGTTTTTGAGTTAGTTATTATTGAAAAATTCAATTATTTCACTATGTACTAAACGAAGGCAACTAAGTATAATCAGATGTCAGTACGTAGACCCTCTACGAGTGAATAAATTATGCATATATAAGGTCTCTAAGATACAGTACCGTTGTAATGATCATGGGACTTGAAAAGGATTAAGAGACTGTTAGGTATACCTTCTGTAACGTAACAAAGCCGTTCTAAACGTGGACTTGAATCGAAATGTATTTAACGTTTCATCTTATAGCCGGTGATAAGCAGGTTTTTGTAGAAATACGACCACCGTAGACAAGCCAATCAAAGTCATTAATAGTTTAGACAGTGTTTGACCTTTGTATTGTGACCTTTTTATTTTGCCGGACGTGTACATTCGTCCACGTGTATATTTTGTCACGTACGTTAAGTGGCTAAGCGAGCTATGGAATGGCTATGCTCGGAGTTTCTCTGTGTGATATAATGCATATCCAATGGAACCTTTATTACCCAAATTATGAGGGGTAGTACCAATGGCTCCGCCAAAATGACAAGAAATAAAATGAATTATCTATTCTCTGACTTATGAAACTCAGATTTAGTTTATCAAATATATATTTTTTTACAATTTTAAAATATGCCTCACAGTCGGATTCCTCCTGTATCGCGGGTGCATTTTACAGACATACATTTCACATGCACAACTCAACCAGACCCGAAAACCAACAATTTGTGTTTTGTACAATTGTTGGCTCCGGCTGGGATTAGAACCCAGGACCCCCGGCGTAGAACTCAGGTACGCTAACCACTACGCCACGCAGGCGCTTTGGAGCCTGTAGGGAGAGCCCAGGAAGACCTTGTGCATTTGCTGGGATTTTGTTGAACATAGGGTCATCCAACAAATGTCATAGAGCCGTCAGCCATTCGCGGGAAATCTACGGAAATGGGTGGTTCAGCACAATTCTGTGTGGCAATCTGCTGAAAAGCGGTGAAAGTTTTGATCGTCTCGTCGCCCCTTTCTCCAAATAAAAAACCTATGTTCAGTAGCGAACTTCCAATGATGATAGTTTTATCTTAAATGAAGTGGCCAAAAATTCTGGCTGGTAACATTGACCATTACTGGAGGAAGCTTTCCGAAATGAAAGCATCCTCCGGTAATGATTATCCTTTACAATAAAAATTCACAAAAGTCTATATAATTTTACAATTTATCGACCACCAATAATATTTCGATCTCTGGGGTTCGTGGGTCACCAGGCAAGGTATAAAGAAAATAAAAATAATGATAAAGAAATACATTTGTTATTATTGATATGTAAGGTAATCACGATGTCAAGAGCATCTTCTCTTTTCATTTCAACTGACTTAGTTATGGACAGTATTATCTTTAAAGCGGCATATCCTATTTTCCATAATGCTATTACATGTTTTAGTGTTGAACTGGCACTGATGAAGCTCTCAATGTAGTCTTGGCAAGTGATGAAACTCTAAAAATCTTTTATTTGGACAATTGCGACTTTCATTTTAGATACCAGGTAAGTCTAAAATCTTCTCCAGGTAACGTAATTTCTCATAATTGCCTGATACGGCATCAAATTTTCAGTCGGCTTTTATGCATGGGAAAATACTTCTTAATATGGCGTTTTAATATTGCCATTGTGCATGTATTAGTGATGTGTAACAGCCAATCAATTTATTTGTTAAAGTCATTATTTATCTCTAACGTTATCGCGTTTAATTTTTATCTTTTTATAACCCGACGTTTCGAGTGCTTTACAGCACCCATGGTCACTGGGGAAACGTCGGGTTATAAAAAGTTAAAAATGAAACGCGACAAAATCTGTAAAATTTATTTTATTCAATGAGTAATATTCGCGTAAATATAAGAAATCATTATGTAAGGTTATCGTTAGCAAACATCATTATGCTACCTCGTAAAAACTTAACTAAAAATTACGTTGAAAATACATTGATTCTCCTACACACAACAGGGATTTTTACTTTATTTTACTTTTATATTTTTTATTAATATTTTATTTTATTTTGGTCTTGTGTAATAAAATAATTGACATAGGGAATTGCCAGAAAAATATAGGCTGTCGACAGATTAAATAGGCGTATCCTTATTCAAATAATCCTTTGATTTCAAAAATCCTAGTTTTATAATTTGATTATTAGATGTGCACAAATGAAACGAACATTAAATTATAAAGTAAATAAGTAAATTAATCCATACCAATATTTTTAATGCGAAAGTAACTCTCTCTGTCCCTCTGTCTGTTACCATTTCACGGCTAAATTGTTGAAACGATTTGGACGGAATTCGGCACAGAGATAGGAGTAGCTTGCATCCCGGAGACGGACATAGGATATTTTTTATTCTGGAAAATCAAAGAGTGCCCACGGTATTTTTACAAAACCTCAATCAACGAAGCCATAGTCGCGGGTTTCAGCATGTAGTTTATAAATGTCTCGGCTCCAAAACCCATTAAAATAAATCTTCGTTTTTTCGAGTGGGTTTTGTAGCCTAGCCGAAAAGTCCGCCACGCTACTCCAGTGCGAATTTGCGAGCTTCACATGTCTTCGAATAATTTATATTTCTCAAACATGCAGGTTTCCTCACGATGTTTTCCTTCACTGTGGTGTATAAATACATAAAATAAGATATTTAGAGGCTCCGGCATCGGGAATCGAACTCTGGTCACTTACGTACTATGAAAACCCTGAGCCATGGCTCTTAATTTTACATCAGTATCAGTAGTTAGCAATAGTATATTTATAGATAACTACTTAACACATGAAATGCAGCGTAATGGTAGACCACCAACCATAAAGGCGGTAATGGTGGGATTTCGTTTTAAGGCATCGTACTACACACAGTACGATGTTCAAATTCAGCTTATCAACAATAATAAATCTTTGTTGCTCCCAAAAAAAGTGCGGTGGAGAACACAAAGGAAATCATTGCTCGAATACTTTCAAATTACCGTTGCTAATTGAGCGCCAAGTATTTAATACACATAAACGCTAACAAGCTACCAACCGCAATAGCTGTTTGTACGATTTCGCCAATCAGGGTAGCTCAACGTTTGTGAAATTTATAATTATTTTATAGGGTTTAACACTATTTTTTGTTTAGTTTTTATTCAACTTACTTCATTTTTATTTATATTTTAAAAGGTTTATTTCTGTCTAGGTAGTTGCAGTTATTCTGCCGTCAGACAGTAGTGTGCAAACGTAACTGTGTTACTTAGTAAATTACTATCCTTTCCCAGTGTTGTGATTTACTTACACTTAAATGTACAATTAAATGGAGTTTGGCATGTAAATGGCACCTTGAGACATCTGTTCTTAAGTCTTATATGCCTAGTAATTACATCAACTATCAGTGCTAGTCAAACCGAATCATACTTACGTTTGCACACTACTGTTTGACGGCAGTTGTACATATTTCACCCTATTCATTTATTTTTTCTCAGTCAAGAATTTTACTACACAATGACATCTACTTCTAATGAACCGGTGGTACGATTTCTAGGCAAGAATCTGTCTAGGTAGGTACCACTCCAGGGCCTGTTATTCTGCCGTGAAGCAGTAGTGTGCAAACATTACTGTTTCGGTTTAAAGGGCAAAGAGAGCTAGCGTAATAACTCAAAAACATTCGCACTGATGATCTCATACGAGTCTGACGTGTCAATTTGTATATTTAGAATTAAATATACGCGTCGCGTATATTTCGGCCCTGAGGTGTGCGTCCCTGGAGCGAGGATCTTCCTCTGAGCGTCTTGTTCGACTAGGCAGTCGTCTCATCCTGAGGCGACTGTGTTTTCGGGCCCCGCTTAAGCGGGTCCCCGTCAGTTGAATAGGTGGAGAAGCAGGTTCTCTTCGCGACGTCACATCGTCGCCGTTCTACGTAAGTACATACACACACTCATTAAGCACACTCACACCTTGTTTACACACCTTGAGTCCACGGCTCAGTGCGCGAAAATAGTGAGAAGTGTTGTGTAGTGTGTGTGTAGGGAAGCCCTCCCGGGTCCGGTATGGCCCAAGAGCAGGCCTTAGGGCTGGAAGTTGGCCGTCTCCTGGCGGCCAACTTTCCCGGCAAAACATTAGAGGAGGCAATTATCGCCCTCCTGGGTGGAGCCGGAGTCAAAGAACCGGCCCCCCTCCCTCCGGCTTCAACAGCCGGAATTCAAAAACGGCCGTTAGGCCCCTCCGGCCCCTCAGGCCCGTCCGCCCCTTCCGGGCGCAAAACTCCGGCCCCCGCGAGCCCCTCGGCCCCCTCTGGGCCCACCCCTGCCGTTGCAGGCTCCTCTGGCCTCCAAAGGCAAGCTCCGACGCCCTCTGTGGCTGCCGCGCTCGCCCGTAGGGCTTCGCAGCACAAACCGCCGTCGCCGGACTGCATGTCGGGATGCTCGTCGGCATCCTCGCGCGCTACGTCGCGCGCCTCTTCCTGCTCCCGCGCGACATCCGAGTTAGCTTTTTACTCGGACCTCCCGGGAAGCTGTTCTTCGTCGACCGAGTCGACAGAAATCGATGCCGCAAAGGCAACCGGCGACGACGACTCCACCGTCGTCACCGGGCGTAACCGTCGACAGAGGAAGGAGGCCGAAAGCCGGCCCCCCGCAAAGTAGCAGCCGCGACGCCACGGCCTAAGGTCAAGGCCAAAAAGGCTCCCGCGGCCCGCAAATCAGTCCCTATGAAAACCGCGCCCTCTCAAGAGGCCGGAAAACCGACAACCCCCCGCGCACCTCCCCCTGTAGTAATACAGGATAAGGCGGCGTGGGTTCAGATCTCGGGTGCGCTCAACGTTGGTTTCGCCTTTGTAAAATGGATGCGCATCCATTTTACAAAGGCGAAACCAACCGCCAATGGAATAAGTGTCCAGGTTTCGACACCTGACAATCACCGCGCGCTCACCAAATGGTTGAGCGAGCGGCGTATTAATTTCCATACATACGCGCTTGAGGAGGAACGTATTCTCCGAGTAGTTATTCGCGGTGTCCCTCGCGAGCTCGAAACTAATTTTATCCTGGAGGACCTTACGTTCCAAGGATTTCCAGCCCTTCAGGTACACCGCATGACTAACATGCGGACTAAGGCAGCCTACAATCTGGTGCTAGTTCACCTAGAACTATCGCCAGAAGGCAAAGAAAACTTTGACATACGCAGCGTATGTCACCTTTCAGGCATAACTGTCGAGGCGCCGCGCAAGCGCACCTCGCCAGGCCAGTGCCATAGATGCCAGCTTTATGGCCACTCAGCGCGGAACTGTTTCGCGAGCCCCCGATGCGTCAAATGCGTCGGCGGACACGCGACGGTTGATTGTAACCGCGCTCCAGACTCCGCGGACCTGCCGAGCTGCGTGCTCTGCGGGGGGGAGGGACACCCCACGAATTATTGCGGGTGCCCCAAAGCTCCGCACGGCAAACGGCGACGCGGCGGTAAGAAGAACGCGAGGCGAGGGGCGACAAACAAGACGAACCCCCCCGCACCCGCCCCCTCGGCTAGTAAATCGACTAAGGGGCCCGCTGTGACACCAGAACCTCCGCCAAAGACAAATGCCTGGACCAAGACTCTGCCTATGGTCCAGGCAGCGACTAAACGTCACCTCCCCCCGCCCCCGCGCCTTCCGCGCGGCGATCAGCGGTCCCCCCGCCAAATAAACGCGGCGGCAAGAAACCGACTTCAGGTCTGCAGGAGGATTTCGACCTGATACCGCTGCGTAGATATGGACGAACTTTGTCTGTTCGCCCATAAACTGCGCACCGCGCGCTCCGGGCACGAGCGTCTTCAAGCGTCAATCGACCACTTTGGTGTCATTGACGCAATTAAAAATTATAAAGCCAAATAGGCTATTCACATAAGCTTTAATTTTATTTTTATTGATTCGTAATGGACGCACGACCTAGAATCAAACCCCGTTCTTTGGCTGTCGCCTTTTTTGGCTGTTGTCTTTTTAAAAAACAAAGAGATGAGTTGAGTGGCTTCCTCACCGCTCATCAAATAGATGTATAGTTAGTGCAAGAGACATTCTTAAAACCTAGCATGGCAAATCCGCGTATAGCCAACTATAAAATAATTAGGCACGACCGCCCCAATCAACGTGAAGGCGGGACTCTAATTTATTACAAGGCGTCCTTGCACTGCATACCGATAGATACTCAAACCCTAACAAATTTAGAAGCTTCTATGTGCAGAATTGCTATGACGGACCATCAGTCCGTCAAAGTAGCTTCTGTATATCAACCGCCAAGAAAAACCTTATTAAGGGGCGACATCAAGTCGCTACTTAACGCGAGCGACTCGGTGATTTTGGCGGGCGACCTAAATAGTTAACATTCTGCCTTGAATTAGGCGAAGGGAAACGCTAACGGTCGCAGATTATTCGACCTTAGTTCTAGTCTAAATTTTGATATCATAGGTCCCCTAGAACCTACTAGGGTGCCCATGGAACGGACACAGTCTCCGGACATTTTAGATATTGCACTGTTGAAGAATGTTGCATTACCGCTGCGCTCCTTAACAGTGCACCACGAATTAAATTCAGACCATCGCCCGGTCATTATGAATTTAGGACAGTCCGACGGTGAGGTCACTCTGACCAAAACCGTAACGGACTAGCGCAGGCTCGAATCTAGCCTCGAGACTATGCGTACTCCCGATCTAGATGCCATCCCTGACATCTTAGACACCCCGAAACTGGCCCTTCTGGCCGCGAACCACTTCACCTCTCACGTTAATACAGTCGTCAGAGACTCCTCGAAGCAGGTCACGGTGGCGAATGATCGTCGCTTTGAACTGCCACAGGAACTCAGACAGCTGTTGACTGAGAAGAACAGCTCAATAAGAGCATATTCCAGATACCGGTCTGTCGCAAATCGCGTCAGAATACGCCACCTCCAAAGGCAGGTTAAAGAGCGCATGGCCGAACTCAGAGGTAGTCGTTGGGACAGGTTGATGAAAGACATCACGCCATCCCACACCGCATTCTGGGCTCTGGCGAGACGTATGAATTCAGAAACGGTCGCAACGATGCCTCCTCTGATACGCTCCCATGGCAGTCTAGCCTTTGAGGATACCGAAAAGGCAGATTGCTTGGCAGACAGCCTAGAGCTTCAATGCTCTCTCAGCTCCCAGCCAACCGACCCCCTCCACCTTCAGAAGGTGGAAGAGGAAGTGGCCCGTAAATTGCCACTGCCACCAGCGGGTGACCCGCTGCCACCCGCCACAATTGATGAGGTTAAGACGATAGTCAAAAACCTCAAAACTCGTAAGGCGCCCGGCGCCGACGGAGTCTCTAATAGGGTGATCAAATCCCTCCCCTTGCCACTATTATAATTATTAGTGATGATGCCTGGAAAGAGGCAATAGTTATCGGAATTCCGAAACTAAATAAACCACGTAACCAGGCCTCGAGCTACAGGCCCATAAGTCTCCTCAGCAGTCTGGGGAAAATCTATGAACGACTGATCCAAAGTAGGCTAAAGGACAGCGTTCGATCCCTTAATTTAATTCCAAACGAGCAGTTTGTCTTTCGAGCTAAACACTCGTGCAGCCTCCAAGTGAACCGCCTCATGGAGCACATACTCGAGCGCCTCGCCGCAGGTCCTAAAAACTGCGTAGGAGGCCTCTTCTTCGACGTGGCGAAGGCCTTCGACAAAGTCTGGCACACCGGCTTATTATATAAGCTGTATTCCCTAGGGTTGCCAGATAGGCTAGTGCACATCATACAGGCCTACTTCTCGAATCGTTCCTTCCGCTACAGAGTCGAGGGGGCGCTCTCGAGCAGCAGACCCCTGAGAGCCGGAGTCCCTCAAGGATCCGTTCTCTCTCCAACCTTGTAGTCGCTGTACACCAGCGACATCCCAAAAACATCCAAAAGTCGAACTGGCACTATTCGCCGACGACGCCACCCTTTTCGCATCCGATGTAAATATATCGAGAATATGCATTCGACTCCAAACTGCAGCCAACACGCTAGGTGATTGGTTCCGGAAATGGAGAATCGAAGTCAATCCCGACAAAAGCCAAGCCGTACTTTTTAGTAGAGTGCTTTACCAAAAAAATCTTACGGGACTTAATCGCAGACAAATAAAATTATTCGACATACCCGTTCCCTGGGTGCCTCATGTCAAATACCTAGGTGTAATTCTAGACAACAGATTGTCTTTCGCCAAGCACATTAAAACTGTAAGAGATAAAGCGGCATTCGTTTCCGGCCGCCTTTTCTATCTTACAAATAAACATAGTAAAATGTCCCTCAGACACAAGCTGCTTTTATATAAATCCTGCATACGTCCCATAATGACTTACGCAGGAGTCACCTTTGCGCACACTCGCAAAAGACATATAAATAAACTTCAAGTGATCCAGAATCGCTTCCTGCGTCGCACTGCGTATCACAGACGCACCTTACTACTCGTATATGCGGAACGTAGATTTACACCGCGATCTTGAGTTCCCTACTATAGCAGCTTATTTCAAAGAAATGTCGATAAGACATTTCGACCGAATAAAAGATCACCCTAACCCGTTAGTGGCAGCAATCGATAATTACATCCCCGCGAAGGATGCCTCTTTTAGAAAAAGACGTCCGAAAAATATATTATTTGACGATTGTGATGAAATCACAACCATTAATAATCTTTACGACGTGGGCGCGCCGTCCCCCTCAGGACACGCCCCCGCCTATTGCGTACACTCGCACCGATACACACCCGCTAACTCAGCGGACGCAGCGCGCTCGCCGGCGAGCGCGTACACATAGGTACACGGCCTACACAAGGTTTATCCCTGTGCAAGGTCGATTTTAATATCGACACACATTTTCATAATTTTATATTGCCAGATCGCAGTGTTTGTGAAATAAAATATTTTATGGTTTTATAATACTTCTTAGCGATTACGTAATATATCATTATAAAAAACTCTTCTCTTTCGACAGCAGTCCAAGCCGAGGCATCGACCTCCTTCAGAGGGGCCCTTGGCTTGTATCGAGCCCCCCCCCATGTTAGTCGGATTCCTCATTCGTCTACAGGGGTCGGAGTACAGCGGAGCAGCAGAGCGACGTCGAGACGCAGAGCGCCGAGTCAACGCCAGCAGTGACGTTGTACCCTTACTTGCGGGCCTTCTGCTCGCGAGTCTCTTCCGACGAAGTTGTAAAAGCCGCCGGGCTAACAACATTTACACATACAAAAAAAAAGCGTAATAACTGGCAATATGAGACTTAAGAACTGATGTCTCAGGGTGACAGAAACACAGAAATTTGTTATGGGCAGACGTTGCACTTACCATCAGGTGAATGTTTTGCTCGTTTCGTCACTTTATCCATAAAAAAAGAAAAGAAAAGTCTAATTGTTTGACATTTAATTTCAAATAATTTGAATTAAATTATGAAGCTAATTTAGCAATAGAGTCATTAATTAATAAGTAGTCGAGAGTCCATATTTGATTTATTGAGTAGTTTTGATTTTATCCATATTTGATTTAAAAAATCTTTACGTTTATCCGAACGTCGTTAACACGAAACCTACTGAAACTTAACATGTTAATCTAATCATAAAGGTTAACTTATATAATTTCTTGATAATGAAATGTAACGGACACAGCATGGTACAAGTTGGTTACTGATTAATCAAATTACAAGTTTGTATTACAAACTTGAATTTTGATTAATATTATGACCACAGCCAAAACGAAGCAATAACACAACAATGTCACACTTCTATCAAAACACTAGAACATTATGATCAAACTACTCACACAGATTTATTTCTAATATTATTAAATATATGTTTTACAGTATTTTCCATATTTTTAAGGCCAAGCAAGGCCACAAAGAATAGTTATTAAATAAGGATTTTCATTTATAACAATAATAATACAAATATAATATTCTCTAAAAACTAGTCCAACTATTCACCAATTTTAGCTAGGATTACCACTAAGCGAAAAAGAAAAGGATTTAAATTTGTATCAGCAGGACTAGAGCTCCCATAATATACTGTCAAGCGTATGTCGAGCAATACAAGGTCATGGATTATGGATTCTGGGAGAAAAACCTTTTCGATTCTATTCTGTTTTTGAGTGTATTCTCTAAATCAACATAAAGAAATAAGTATCGTGCATGTCCCATGGCTGAACAAATAGATCTTCAGATCGACCTTATGTCAGTTACTAGATCCTAACGCTGATTTTCATCTTGAACCTACCAGGTTCGCAAATTATAAACCTGTGCATACAAGAATGGAATGCAGTACAAGTAAATGAGCATAGAATTAATAAAAAATGATATTTTAGGAAATTATGTTTTTGATTTTTAAATGACGTTCAAATGAAAATAATCAACAGATATCAAATAAAAACAATTCTGTTTTGATGACAGAGAGGGAAAGCGAAATCAAAATCGTTAAAAAGCTGATGCACTGGAACGATAAAACAGTCAGTATATATGGCTGCACTTATATGTGTCTTATTGAATTCGACTTGTCTTGAATTTTATTACAGTGCAGTCGAATGGTTCTCTATGAGATTATTCTTGTTGAATTTATTTATAATGTATTTGATAAAGACAAAAAATGACAAATAGATCATCTGTACGGAGATTTTTTCGCCTGTTTCTTCTCCGACAGAGAAACGTCATTAGGAAACCTCTGTAATATACAGAGGTTTATTAGTTATTAAATAGTAAATAAAAAATATCAAACTAAAACCTCGAAGAGGTTTAATTTTTATAAACACTGAAAAAGTGTCTTGGAGTGTTTCGGCAGCACTTAAGATATATAGTCCATTAGGGAGCTATCGTAAGGAACTGTAATAAAAGAAAAGTTTTGTTAAAAAGATCTTCAATGTGACGGGGCGTCATTTTATTTAACTTGCTTTAAGGTCGGCTCTTCGTCTTTATTGTATTTTTTTATTTTCTACGCAAAAGAAGAAAGCTCGTTTTTGAGTCAATGTAGTTTGGTAAGTAAACTGTTCCGCTACTTGTTATAAGATATTTTTAATTAAAACTGTTAGCACTGATTATACTCCTATTTCTTTGCTATAAAATAATAAATTATAATAAATAAATTATTCAGTCCATCGGTATATATACTGTTATACTTATATATACTTCTTATACTTAAGATTATTCATTGCAGTAAACTAATTTAGAGCAGCCAGTATAGGTATTTGAGCTGTATAATTTCTATTTTTTCTAATATATTGATCTGTAAAATTTATTTTTCCATTACTCGCATACTGTTAAATATAATTCGAGCTTTTAATCACCCACAGTCAAGTTACATAAAGTAGTATCAGTTGCAATTTTAGCAACGGTAATTCTTGCTTTAACTTATACTTATCGTTTATATATATAAAAAAAAAAACTGTGATAGTAGTTACTATACGTTGATCAATGACATTATAATACATCTCGTACATACGTCATATTCCTAAAAGACAACTGATGAAAGCGTTCCAAACGCAGCGACAACATAATACATATTCCATTCATAAGGTTGTCTCTTTCCTTGCGATTGCGTAGTTATGGTGGCGTTTGTAAAGGCGCCAAAATTGTCGCCTTTCTTTAGCTTCACTTTCGGAACGTTTCTACTTTAATTTTATAATATCAGTGCTCTTGCTATCTGAAATATGGGCAAAGGAAATGTATACAGCATCGGATGAATACGACGCATAAAATGAATAAAAATATTAACTATTTTTCATTGTTCAAATCCACCATTTTATCTTTCTTTTAATCGGAGATGAATGTAATGATTTCTTTTATGCGAATATAACACATGTTTTTAAATTTTAATCTAACAACAGAAACATTTAACATAATTGTAAATTATGGATTGCATGACATTTCTGTCAACTCAATTCTAAACTGCCATAAAATCGCAAAATAATTAGCGCGACTTAATTACAATAAAATACTAAACCGTGTGTTGGCGGCTGAATAAATAAAATGAGAGCTACTAACTTTTGTCGCAATCTTTAGTGGAAGCCTATGTTCGGCAATGGACTAGAGATAGGCTGAAACGACAACGACGACGAATAAACTATTTTATTTATAATATAAAATAACTTTTTCTCCTTCCTTTAATATAGTCCTCCCATAATAGACCGTCTTCTTCTATATCAATTCCTTAAGTAAACCTCGGGCTATGTACATTAAGAGCGATAAACAGAATTAAATATACATTTGTACATTTCGTAATTCTAATGTTTTAATGACTGTCTGTTATCCGCGGTTTCACTTGCGTCCCAGAGAAACTACTAACGCATCGTCAAAGGCATTTTGCAAACATGGGTCATGATGATATTGATTACTCGTCGATGCTTTTATCTATTATCCATTAACGTTGTATTTTTTATTTTAATTGTATAACGCAGGCTGGAAAGTTGACTCGGTAAAACAAAAGATAAGTATCCGCACAACCCCTTTCGATGTTCTGAGAAACAAATCCAATTCTACAAACACAGCGATCTCAGTCGCATTTGACGTTGCTGGATGTAGACTAAGCATGGTGCTCATCTGTAGGCTGTTTACCGAGCTTTGCGATATCACTTGCAGATTATCAAAAATTTGAGCAAAAAAAAACTAAATTGTTTTCAAAGATTAGTTTACAATTGGACAGATAATGAATGTATATTTCATATTTCTTCACTATTTTGTCTATTCAATTACAGACTGACCATCGAACGACATACCACAATTCAAATATTAGCTACGTACTGCAAATGTTTGTATGTAAATCACTACGAAAGTTTTGAGATAGCCAAAAAGTATAAAAAGCAAATATGAAAGCGATTTTATTTATTTAATTTGTTAACGAAATTAATACGCCACGATATTCATGCTGGTATATTTTATAAATATGAGCGGGGTTTGGTTGCTGATAAGTGTGTCTCTCCCGCGCTAAACCGTACACAGATTTGTATCCTTTGGACACCGTACGATCGAAACGAGTTTCAAAAGAAGTGTCGCGTGACTTAGTGTAATAGAATGCTCCAAATGTTTGAAGGGGTGAAATCCAAATACATATAGTGACAGGTGGATGGGTCTCAGCAATATTATTATGACGTCAGTCTAAATCAAAAGAATTGCATGGATCTTTGAAGACGAGGAAACAACGTGGAGTAAGAAATGGTCGTGTTTTATTTTGGTAAAAGGGATATAATTTAAGTAATATATATTGATAAATTTTTGTGTACTATTTTTGATTTTTAAAATAGTACACAAAATTTACTTGCAGCTCACTGAAACTCCCAAAAAACTGCGTCCGAATTGTTGCGAATCAGGCTCTATTCACTCAAGATTTTTGAAAAAACACTGGTCCAATCTTAATTGAATATTCTCTATGTCCAGTCTTGATCTTGCATCAAGTGACTTTGAACATTGATAAGTTTAAAGGAAAGCTTTCCTAACAATGGTGAAATTGCAACACGAGACTTGCCCTACAAGAAAGTTTCATCAGAAATGTGTGAGAAGGTATTTATTGTTTTCAGAGTATTTGAGAAGTGCATTGCAAGTCATTGATTATTATATATATATTGGAAAGTATTTTAAAAATCTCATAATTTAAGTTCTGTATTCCCAGATGTCTTCTAGTGACCTACTTATATTGTGTTAATTGGCTTTTTGAACTACACAAATCCTTTACTGCTAATCCCTTAATTGTGTTATTCTAAATGGTAAACCTACACAGTGTGTTAGTGAAGCGCGTAATTAAGAAGGACTGATTGACGACAAACTTCGTATTTGAAAACACGTTAGAAGCATTATATACGTAAGTAGTTGTTTCTATTTACTGAAGCCATTTTCCCGGATTCGTGATTATTTGAGCACATAATTATCGAGCGAACGTATCACGATCAGATTGACGACGTTTTTAAAATATGCTACATCAAAAGTAAGCGACAAAGCAAAAGAAAAGTGTCCGGAAAGATGTGATCTCTGCCTGCCGCAATGGGAAAGAGGCGTGACTGTATGTATGTGTGTATTCTTAATAATGACTCCTGTGAATTGCTAGCTTTGTCTAAACTCAATTATGCAAATACTCTTATTGGGCTGCCACTTTTAATGCGAACACAAAGCGTCGTGCAGAGGATAGCTAATGCATATGCGAGATTTGGCTTTAACATACCATTCCACGTTCGCGTTGTGCAATGCGTAAATAAGGTCAGCAGAAATGAAATGAAAAAAAATAAAAAAAATGCTGTGTAGCAGTTGTGTTGAAACTGTCTTAAAATGTCAAAAAATAAAATGTCTCAGGGGGGCGAGCGCAGTGCGGTGCGACACAGATTGTTACTGTGTGACACACTATTTGTTATGAGCTTACGTTGCACTTACCATCAGGTGAACGTTTTGCTCGTCTCGTCACTTACTGCAATAGTTTAGCTTTCTAACTTACGCTTTAGCTTACTAAGCACTAAACTTTTTTTACTTGGACTAAAAAACATAGATATACATAAGGTGAACGTTTTGCTCTTCTCGTCACTAACTGCAATAAAAAAAAGTTTAGTGAAGCTCGGACATAAAACATAGATATACAAAAACAGTTAAAAACTTTAAAAATGGCCTATTTACAGCAGTGGACTTGTGATAGGCTGCAGTAAAATTTGCGCGGCTCGGTTGGCACTGTGGCCAAGCGATTGGCTTCTACATGGGGCCCAGATTCGATTCCCCGCAGTACAAATATTTGTATAGCCTATAGATAGTGGTTCCTAAGTGTTTGTGCATCTGAAATTTATGGCTGCAAAACGCACCCACGACGTAAGAGGAATGTTAGTGTTAATTTAAATAAAAAATAATTGTTTTACATTAGCGTACCTTCTTATAAACCATGTATACCGCGACCCGCGATTGACGACCGCGTGGCCTAGTGGTCACAGTACCCGACTTCTACGCCGCGGGTCATGGGTTAGAATCCCAGCCGGAGCCAACATTCGTGCTAAAACATAAATTGTTGGTTTTCGGGTCTGGTTGTGTTATGATTGTCCCCGTGTTTCCGACACTGCATCCGAGCCTATCTCCGATATTATCGCATCAGCGTTACATCGGGCGCGTGAGTGCCTTTGTGTTTGCGCGTACACTTGTGGCACTATAATATCTCCTGCGCAGCGGATGGCTCTCGACATTCGGATACGGAAGTTGTCGCCGTGGTCGAAATCGGCTAGGAGAACATCATCATCATCATACCGATATGGTGAAATTAAGACGTCCGAATTTACTCCACGTTTGCAATGTTCTACTTCCCCGTATTAGACCCTACTTAGAGCCTACAGCGTATCTCTTTGTGTTTGTGCGTGTAGAGTAACGTGCTTGCGTGCGTATATTTAACACAAAAGAAAAAATGAAGGATTAATGTAATTTTCTGTACAACTAACATTTTTTCTTATAGTAATCACGCTGCCTCACAAGAGTAAGAGCTCATTACAATATAATTAGAAACATAATTAAATGTTTACCCGTAGCTCATTGCGCTATTTTGTTTGTACCTCAGATATTAATTAGATATTGCTGAGCTTGAATGTTATTAAGGAAATTTCTTTTGATCTTTGTTTTATGAAATGGTAGATGTAATTTCTAAAATTATAAAGATTGCCACGGAAACATATCGAAGCCCGATATTCTATGATTTATGTGTAACACAAGTCTCAGCTGAAATATGAACTTAGAACTGTAGAATCATACAGTTATTTTTTATTATAATATCATTTTATTTCGTTAATAGTTCTTAAGTCTCAATGAATTTTTGTAAATTTAAGAAGAAAATTATTAAGTTTACCGATTGAATACAACGAGTTACGGATTTTATCGGACCCATAATTTATTTTAATTCATTGTCGTTTCGAGCACTTTCCAGCACTCAGGATTACAGGGTGATAGATTTTAGACGTTTTGATGTAGTATTTAAAGCAGGCTACAAAATTAATAAAACTTTAAACTTGCGTTTAGTTTACTAATTGGAACCCGACGTTTCGAGCGCTTCACAGCACCCGTGATCATTACAGGAGGACTGAGGTGACAGATCTCCTGATGTCAAAGTTAACCCGGAGTACCTTCAGCTTTTAATTATTATTTTCAGTCCGACCTACGCAGAAAAGCTTACTGTGTCTTGAAGTCTTGCAGTAGTGTGCTTGGTTTTTGATTTAATTTTATTAATAATAGGATTAGGATTACACTAACAGCAACGCCGTCTTCTACCGCAACACACTGTTAGCACACTATTGCGTGACGGAAGAATAACTGGCACTGCATAGTCTTACCATATCAGTAAAACAACAACGTATTTGTAGCTTTTAACCTATTTGCTCAGATGAATTCAACAGTTGCACATTATGTTCTACATACAGTGAAAACGGCCACAGGAGTTTCGTCTGCTAAATTGCAGATCTGCACATTCTCGAGTTGCTTTTTCCCAAGACACACATATGTCCCTACTTAGGCGACAGTGACCAGTCCAATCACAGTTATTTTGTACATAACTCATTAACATCAATCATCAATATGTTAATATAATTTAACAGTACTTTGTTTTTAATATAATAACAAGTTTAAAAACTCTATGACCAAATAAAACTTTTTTTTGATTCGGATTAGATGACGCCGTCTGCGGATTGTCAGCGATTTGGTCTTGATTGTACTATGCTTGACTATAAGTATACTTAATGTTTTCTTTTATTTACGCGAATATTACACATTTAAATAAAACTACTTTTTACGGATTTTATCGCGTTTAATTTAGAACTATTTTTAACCCGACGTTTCGGGCGCTTTACAGCACCCATGGTCACGGGGGGACTGAGGTGATAGTTGCCCCGATGTCATTGTTAACCCGGAGTACCTTCATCTTTTAATTATTATTTTTAGTCCGATCTACGCAGAAAGAGCTTACTGTGTCTTGAAGCCTTGCAGTTGTATGCTTGGTTTTTGATTTAATTTTATCAATAATAAGATCCCAAGCCTTCTTCCCTATTAAAATTAGGATGTTTTTTAATTTCAATAGCCTCGCGAATCATCCTTGGTAGGAATCGGTGTTCTTTTGCAAGGATTTGTGGTCTATCAAATCTAATGTAATGGTTGGGATGATCCAGAACATGGTCACAGACTGCAGACTTCCTAGAGCGTCGATGCTTCACATCAGCTGTATGTTCTTTAATGCGGGTTTTAATGGATCTTTTAGTTTGCCCTATGTAAGAGAGACCACATTCACAATCCAGCTTGTATACTCCTGCATCTTGTAGAGATCTTTTCGAGTTAAAAATAGTTCTAAATTAAACGCGATAAAATCCGAAAAAAGTAGTTTTATTTAAATATACGTATACTGTTTCCCTACCGACACGTAAAGCACTCCGTTGTAAATTGATGGTCCACAGAATACAACACGAATAATTTCAGTTTAGAATCGCTTTTGTGCATCGGCTTCGGACAAAAAAATTATCTATAAGAACACCTAAAACCTAAGATCATCTTTTCAAATGTTTAAGAAAATAGAAGTTTCTAACAACACGTAAAAATAAGATGTTGTCGCGCTAAGTATAAATAATACTTTATAAAATGTCATTTGATAGATTAATTATTTAATAAGGCACTAATTCACAATTTTCATTCAGATCACACAAACCTCCTGACACACACAAAACACACAAAGATCCTGTATATACTGACTGACTTAAATTTGCGTGAAATGAAAAGAAATATTATATGTAAATTATAGAACTGAGGTCTTGATATGGACGGATTTCCCTGAGAATTAAACTTTATCGTTTATAGATACTACATATTAAATTAAATATTTGTAAATATATCTAAAAGATTAATACGACATCTGTAATTATAACATTATGTGTAAATTTGAAAATACGATTATAGTGTATCCTAACAGAAAAATAAACATCCTGTCGTGAAGGACAGTGTTAAGAGCTGTAGCAAAGTATACTAGCACTATTAATGTAATATTACTTTTTACCCCTTTCTTGTGTAATGGTCATAAAAAGTCTTCATAAACTTAACCAATCGTGGTACTTTATAACCGGACGGGTAACGACTTAAGCAGGTTTTGTTTGAATATCTACATGGAGGCTTCCTTTTTAAATTCCGTGAAACTCGCCAAATTTGGACTTCAAAATCACTAAACTAAGTAAAATCATAACAAACATGTTTTTTTAAACATGTTTTTTATGTCCTAACCTATCCATTTTCATAGTTTAATTGTAGTAAGTACTTACTTTCTACAAGCCTAATCACTTAAAAACACGTATATGAAGAAAAGCAAAAATTATTAGGTGACATTGGTCACTGCGCTGTAAGGCTAAATTTGGAGCTTTTGTGGCAAATTTTCTTACAGCAGTCTAAAGTTGATGGACTTAGCTTGGATACATTAAAAATCGACTCCCTGTATAACATTTTTTTGATGTTGTTGTCAATCCTATTTTAATGGCGACCAAAGATGGATGATGTCACGGTACATACATATTTTTACATACTTTGAACAGTATATATATGCTTTTAAAGTTATATAAAGACAGAGTAATATGGTAATAGGGCATAAATTACGAGGAAGTATAGGGTCTGACACTGACACAAAGGGGATCAACGTAAACCTTTTTCCAGCGTAGTAATAGTACAGAACAAAAAAATAACATATACTGCAGCTAGTAGATACTCTGAAAATATTATCATAGCCCTGCTAATCACATTGTTATCCTATCATATCTCTTACCCACATCCGGGGAGTCAAATGATTTTGTGTGAGAGGAGATGGATTTAGGCTAACTCAGCTATGGTTTGTGATTGAGTCGAAAGGTCCATCAAAAAAGCAGAAACAAAATGCTCATCGGGAAAAAGTGACGCCTGTATTTTGGAAAAATTAATATAGAATAATTCAGCAATTATTCTATATTCACGTATCGGTTCGGGACAATTCCCAAAATCCTTCCATTATCAAGCAAGTCTCTTAATTTTATTCTTCGTGAAAGAAAACCAAGGAGAAACTATTTCTTTATTCTCATTTACAGATAAAAAACATAATCATGAAAACATAAATCTTTTTTACCCCGATTCACGTTCGATTTTATTTACTCTCCGCCTACTTTGGCGTTTGCGATTTTAGTTACCTGCTGTCCAGTCGATTTGCTATTTGTATGGTCTATTTTTGCCATGCGGTCTGGTTGTGAGGCGAGAATCGACCCATATGAATCCTTCTTCAGTAAGTTTGCCAGATGGCTGCATGGAATACTGACGGAAATTATCATAATATATCGATTACAGCTTTTATATTAATTAAAGGAAATGAACAGTTTTTCTTACGTTGTATTTCCCTCTCCCATGATAAATTACTTCGTTCTTCTGTCAACCTCTCTCTAGTTCTTCTTTCTTTAGTTAATCCTTTATTGTCACAGCTGTACGCTTGTGGAACTACTTACCTTTACACATACGACGAGCTAAATCCCTTTTTTCCTTCAAAAACCTAAGCTTTTACGAAAGCTACAAATATCCCGACTACGTGCAAATTCCCCTAACCCGCACCCGGTGATCTCTTCCTGACTGAAGAGGGTTTTAGCCTCTTGTATATGAGATTAAGCTTGTATCCAATAAAGAGAGGAGGATACTGTATGTGTCCTAGGCGTATAATCTAGTTAATTCAGCATGTGTGTAAGTCGAATTATAATATTCTATTATTAAGCACTACAAAGCATAAAAAATATACTTCATTTTATTAACACAAATGAATAAAGAAAAAATGTAAGCGTAACATAAATATTTGTCACTGTTTCTTAGACTATTTTTTATTTGTGCTATTTCCTGCACTTTAAGCATACGCGTAAATACAGAGCCTATAATGTGTAGAAACTTCACTTAATAATAGCAACTATCAATAAATATCATGTGTTGTGGTGAACATAATATCAAAAGGATAGGAATTAAAAAAGAGGGAAAAGGGTGAAATTTGTCGCATCGTTGTTCAGGTATGATGCTTGGTGCCGCTTGTTAGATCCATTCTCCGGAATATGTCTGGAGAATGGATCTGAACAATAGTAAAGCATACGTGATAAGGTATCAGGTACCTAATCGTGAAGTGTTGCGGAAATTGAAACACAGTGCTTCGCTGGTCTCCCACTGGAAGTTGGATCCCCAGTAGTGAATTATATCTAATGCCCTGCTACTTTGTGAAAAATCTTTGCATGGTCCCATCGTGCCAGTTGGCAACTCAGTGAAAGGATACGATGAATCTCTAGGGCGGTTCGTCATCGTCACCTCATTCCTGAAGCGGAAGATAAATGGGATTCTTAGGGAGCTAAGAGGAGATTTAACTTATCACTGACTGGTTAACTATGCGATGCATTGTTTAGCTATTAACCAGCCTATTTAGTCTTTATATTTTAATGAAAAAAGGCGGTTATGGTCACCATTTCGTATCACATACTCATGACGCAGATATATATTTCTTTCCAAGATCATATGCGCGGCTCGGGTGCTATTACAGATGTGATACGTCACGCTAAGGAACATTTTTTTCTATCTTATAATTTGTTCATTAATAATCGATTATGCTACAATGCTGCGTTCGCCAACGCTGAAATGCTTAATTAAATAGCGTACTTAGAAAGCGTATTCGAGATATTCATTCTTCAGCAATGCAATATTTAAACGACTGGATTCGGAACAATACGATATTACCACCTTTTTCTAATGGCCATACCCGTTATGGCAAAAATTACTGGAGGACCATGGCATTTAGCTCAATGAGCCGTTTTTTCCGTCCGGTAGGCTTTAAGAACAATACGAACAAGACACATTACATATCGAACGTCCATATCAGATCTGTTACGGTTGTGGTTTTTAACGCTTCGCATAAAGTTGGTTTCGAGTTTATTTGAATAAAACAATTTTTCCAACTAGATACATCCAACTTGGATTAATTGAACTCAATTTAAATCCCCGTGTGGCTTAACAGAATCTACCACACTATTTCATCCCGTGGGAATCGCAAAAGTCGACAGAAGGAGAATAAAAAGCAGGAGATGAGCAGTAACACCTTCCAGGAACATCTGAATAAAGAAATTTCAGTTGCCAACCCGCCTGCCAAGCGTGGCAACTATGCCGAAATCGCCCCAAAATGAGAGCTACAAAATTTTGTGACAATCTATAAGGGTGGCCTATGTTCAACATTATACTAGTGATAGGCTCATATGATGATGATCTAGATCGGAAGCATTTAAGAAACTACGAGTAGGACGCATGTCTACTAGACTCCAAAGTTGCGTTGAGTATTATGTTGTAGACTAGTGCATATTGAAGTAAAAGTTCGTATGCACCGTAAGAGTAATCATCCGACATGAACTAAAGGAGTAGTGAGACGAAAAGAAAAACATGGAGCTCGGAGAACAGGCAATGGTTCGTAACGGTTTGCTACACGAGTGGCGACATCATATCCGTAAACATATTCTGGGATGTCCTGACAATTTTATTATAGTTATTATAAGACTTTCGATTTCGATTCTGCATTGGAATCCCACCACCATATTTTAGTTTTATGTTTAAGGCCTTTATTGATCTTTATTGGTGTTTGTTTGAATGAAACAACAATAAAAGCAAGCGATTTTGCATTTGTATTTGAAACGTAAAACAGTGTTCTTATATATTTAGTAGGTCAGCGTGCCTTTAATATATTTAAACATAATTAATTACAAGTCTTAACACTTTTTGTATCTATGCTTACATATTTGTATATCGCTTAATGTTTACCAGACAAATAATTACTTGAATATATAGTAGCATTTAACTGAGGTCAGGCAACTAACGCTTTCACTGTGCAATTTATCTTCAGTTAAAAGGAGCTACACTCGTGACGCTTACAAATAGGGTAAGGGTTTTAGTGAAAGACAATAACGTATTGTCTCTTCGAGACAACTCTATTGTGGCCAACTGAATATTATTCAAAACAGATTATATTTTCTCTAACACTCTGTTCATGTAATAAAAAAAACTGAGTAGCTATGGTTCAAGATAAAATGGAATAAAGGACCACGACGTTGAGTGCCCTTAATACTTTTACCAATAAAGCATCGTTTATGTATTTTTACAAAATTGAATAACGTAAAAGGAAAGTAAATACAACATAAATGAATAAAACGTTTCAAAATAGAAATGGAGCGTTTCGGTTGAATTTAAAAAACAAGTCCTTCTTTTTAAATTTCGCTGACTTCAAATACGTTTCGTTTCGTATAAAGTTTTGAAACATCCAACTGCTCTATAGTTCGAATAAAAGTTGCCGATCTACTTCGGTAACAGTTTTCGGAATAATATATTGAAAAATGTTCACTGTTCAATCATGAGTTTTACGGTTGACGGTACAGAATATATATTTAGTACAGTTAACAATACTATTTATAACTTTTAATCACTACCCCGTTTTCATTCATAATGTTAAAATATCAATCGAAAACAAACTATGCTTAATTAAAAATCAAGTTTCTTTTTATATTTATAATAAGCCTTTCATTGCAAGAGCCGGTAGCTTAAGAGATGATTTACCAAGTGCTTATCACGTTCCACGCATGCATATTATGCGAAAAAGCGTAGCTAGCAGGCGTGAGCTGTATAGTGACGGATTTATTTAAATGAAAAACCCGTTTAAGGTTTTTGATCACATTTGGAATCTATTTTATAGGTATATCAAAGAGAGTCAAGAAACGGAGAAGCTAAACGTGAGATTGGCGATGGTAAAAAAATTAAAAAAATCCTATACTGACACTGAATCCTGCAGAAGCAAGTAAGTATTTACTTATTATTTTTTTCTAGATAGACAGATTGTACGAATGAGATACTCGTACAATTTGAGAACAACGTATAAACAACCTTTGATCATTGTCACAAACACAATTGTCAAAGGTAGAAGTAAGAGCCTTAAAAGATTACTCAGAAATTCCAAACATTATGGAAAAAATATTTTATTATACCTGGGTAAAACTCGCATAATAAAAAAAGTTATATTTTCTTTTAGTTATAAGAAATTATCTTAAACATTTTTCACCAGTTTATTAATTAAAAAATAATTTTGGGTTATAAATGATTACAGAGGTAAAACAAAATTTCAGCCTACAAATGTTACAACAGCTGTCCACAACTCTCTTCAAAGTTTCTCTTTCTTGGAAAAAGGTTCCTCTGTTGGTCCCGGGTCTTTTACGACTTATTTATTTATATTTCTTGAAGTGATACTTCCTTGGAGGCGATGAGAGTAAGATTTCAAGGTCAAAATTTAGTGCAGCGTTTTCGTGCAACGTTTCTACTATTCTTAATTAATATTTATCTATCAATTAATTATAGTACGCGAGTAACCTGAATTCCGTCCCCAGTGCCGGCACCTCTAAAATAGTTCTGGTATTTTCAGTACTGATTTACCACGTGCTCACCTGTGAAGTAAAACATCGTAAGAAATCTCGCATCTCCATAAACATCTGCAGAATAAAAATATTCCGAGGACATGCGAAGTCCGTCAACAGCAGCGTGGCGGACTCCTCCCAGCTCGACAGCCCTCTCAAAAAATAACGGGAGGCTCAGCTTAGCTGTGGGACATTTATGCCTAAAAATGTCCCACAGCTACTTGTTACTTTTAAACTGATCAATTATTTTACAGTTAGTCATATTTTTGTTAATTCATGTTAATTTATTATAATAAAAAAACTAAGATATATAAGTTTCACTTCTGTCACGTGTACTGAGTTGAACGCGTTTTTTTTATTTTGTATGTCTTGCAGGTTCACACCATATTTTCACTCATGTGCACAAAATCAGAAATATAGCATTAATAATTGCAATCAACAATTTTAGTGGTGTCGGCAAAAACATAACAATAAATATAAAACAATAATAATATTGATCTGAGTTCAATCGCTGGCATTAAATCCAGATGAATATTATTATTGTTCTATATTTATTGTTATGTTTTTTAATAAAAGTCGCAGAAGTTTTAATACAGAAACCAGCAGTTGGCCCACCCTTTAATAGTGCGTTTTACAGAAATAAACAAACTCCCGGAAACAACTATCTGTAGTTCATACAAATATTTATTCCGTTCCGGAAATCGTACCTGCGACTTACATTGCAGAAGTCAATAGTTTACCTACCGCCCCAACCGAACTGATAATTGCGCTTAGAGCTGTTATATACGAGTTAACACCTAGCAACTTTTTTTAAACCTATTCAGAGTCATATAGAAATACATAAGAAATTACCAACACTTACAGTCAATATATATTATCTAATAGAAAGTATATTATACTCACATAACCTAAAAGCTTTTTTAACATCACAAAATGTGTTACGAGTACACCTGTATAACCAAACCCACCGTCAATCATTGTATTATTAATAATCATCCACTCGCGTGTCAAATCCATACGTTGTCTAGACATCATAATGGATAAGTAATAAATTATTATATTGAGAAAATTACAGAAAGTCATTCCAATTTTTTTATTCACAAGATATCGAACCTCATTTATTCACACTGTTTTAATAAACATGCAAACTTTGTATTAAAACTACTATTAGTCAACGACTCAATCCTGAGCGACATTAATATAAATTTAACGTAGATTTCAACAGATGGCACAATTTATAGTTGGCTTAAAGAGTACTTCAGCGCTATTTGTAAATGTTTAAAGTTTTCGTCCTTCGGAATGAAAATTGATTACTCAAGTTTACATCTATTTCACCACAGCTAAATGCCTAGAATTCTTTTTCTGTTCTTATTTAAATTCAGGGATATAAAGAAAATATGTCAGCTTTTTTGCCAAATGTCAACCGCACCTGCACGTAGTGCTGGCTGACAAACGAGGCTCAGATGGCCGACTGATGTTAAAAAATTTATTCGTATTTGCCAAATCGAAATCCCACTAACTGGTGACGGTATGTCGCAACATCTCTTCTTTTTTGTTATTATTTTATTTGTGTTGTTAATTTGAGTTTGAGTTAAAACATCAAATATACGTAAAATTAAAAAAAAACAAGAACTAGGTATGTGAATTTAATTAGCTTCACAGGACCACAGCACAAAATATAGAGAGTACAGAAGGCAAGCTCATGTATGTACTTCACTTTTTATACCTACTTTCGGCCGAAATGCTACTGTTGTTAACACTGACTTACGTAAAAAAGTGTGACTATGCTGGGTACTTGTATCATAACGTATTACAAAATTCACTGTTTCTTTACCTTTCTGAGACAACTGTTAATATTTATTACTGATAAAAATACCGGAAATAAAGTTACCTCCAGTTTTATAATGTACTTAATGTATATTTTAATCTAAAATTTATGAACATGTCGAAGTGTAATAGTAGTACAGTACAAATGGTACCTAACATAGTGCGTATGAATTTTTGAGTATGTGAAATTATTTGTCCTATATAAACACGAAATTCATTTACGCGCATTGGCATACTAATAGATGGAATCGATCTTTTTGTTTTTATTAATTACTTATGTTTTGAGACTAAAAAGTTCCAAACAATAATCAGCATTTACAGTCAGTCACTCAATAACATTATCTCGCCCTGCCTATTATATTTACCATATTTATACTGAAATATCTTCATGAGCCTACTAGTAGTCCACGGTATGTTCATCAGTGGACAGGTGTATGAAAATGACACCGAAAAGTCGTTCGCTGCTCTACATTTTCATGGGTCAGTTTTTTCGTGTGCAATATCGCAATGTCCTGAAGCAGCGTGATCTCAAAATGTTTAAAATGTTTTCTCGCACAGTGCGAACTTTGACATTATCATTTTAATTTTAGTTCCTAGAACAGCGTGCCTTAAAAATCTAAAAATAAAAACAAAAACAAAGCATTTAAGCAGCAATAGCCTAATATGATTTAAGGTACGGACTGCGAACCATGACGTCTCGGCATCGAGCCCACCATTCGACAAATGTCGTGAACCATTTCCTAGCACAAGCTTTTAAGCTTAGTTGGAGTAGTTAACAGGAATATTAGTAATGTAAATAGCATTGTTAAAATTCTTTAAAAAATAACAGCTGCTTCACTTATAGATGACTCTTGAGAGCATGGGTGAGTAAGTGCTCGTACCAACTGCATTCCTCGGCAAGTGCGTATGTTGATTAATGCTGTTGCCATCATTGTTTTTTTGAGTCTTAATAGTAACATGTGATTTCATACTGACAAGTAAGATTATTAACGTCAGTTTCTATACTTGAAGACTGTACATTTTGTACATTAGGTTGAGTCTCAATATGAAACATATATCTTTGCGTTGGTGAAAAACAATTTAAATAAATGATTTCATCTTGTACTCGTTGCAATTAATTACCCTGGTACAATTAATGATGTTTTTTACAGTAATAACATTTTATGGTTCTTTCAGAAGTCAGTTATTTAAAATATACTGAATTGCTATTTCATGGACAAATAATCAATGAAAAGTAGTTTTATACATGAGAGAAAGTTTAAGCGTAAATCGCCTAATGGTTTAGAGAACAGACTGCGAAATATGATGTCGCAGTATCGAGTCCGCCATTCGATTATTATCTTCAAGCATCTTCTCACACAAGTTTTTAAGCTTATTTGGAGAAGTTAACAGAGATATTATAATAGTTATGTTAATAGCATTGTTAATATCCTTTAAAAAAATGGTGTAAAATAACTGGTAAATACTTTGAACTACTCTTGCGTATGTATCCCCGAGGGCAAACGTAGATGAAGTTTCTATCAATTGATGACATATTGTGCGTTTTTATTTTTACAATGAATAGCTCTAGAGTCTAAAGTATCATAAAATTACTACAGTTCTCAACACCGTGTTTTGCGACATTTGTTGAGTTTATAATAACATTTAAATGTATGTACCTAAATGCTAAAAAGTCATAAACATTGTACATGCTGTCCAATAATAGAATTTTATCTTGTTACTGCATATGCTTTAGTAGATATTTTTTCGAAATAACATTGTTGTTGCCCAAAATCCAACGAAAAGGACTTTTTTGTATTATGTCCTTTGATATTGTACCTAAGGCGTAGCATTTTTTGGTATACATTTAGTTTTTGGTCAGTTAATATTAATATCCTTTATAAACTTAGAAAAGGCATGTGTGAGGCCAAATAGACAGTGCTAAAGTAAATAGATTACTTGGACAAAGAAATACATGAAAACTGTGCCTTACAGCGTCAGTGTATAGAAATAAACTGTGAATTAGCCTAGTCATCCACTAGGCTAATCATAGTGTTCAAACTCAAAATTTAGCCACGCCTCATTTTCATGTCACGCCACTGGAAATGTAATACAGTATACTTTGTAATTAGCTATTTATTATTTAAGCAATGGTAAAGTTGAGAAAATAGCGTTTAAGTTTGAAATTACGTCGGATTCATATCTATACATGCCAGGACGTCTCTAGAAAAAATTACAATTGGTTTTCAGACGGAAATTAGCAAAGTCGTAACATTGCTTTGTTTCGTATAGTGAGAGAAGATAACCGGAGACCGAATTACTGGAAACGAGGTGTCCTATCTTAATATTTAGCGGTTAATGTACTTTAATTTTTAATACTTCATCTATGCGATTTAGGTGATATGGGCCGCAGTTACCAATTACAAACCTGGAATGTGTCATCCATAGTAATATAAAAAATATGAAATTCCATAGGTCGAAGTAATGTGAATTGTTCGAGCTATAAAACATTGAGCTGAAAAATGCTCGCCTTTTTGTGAAAAGGTATCGACTTTACTCATATTTCGATAAATAAATTTACATCGTAAAAATTGCAATAATTCGATATTTCAAGTGTGCAGTTTCATGACGAAAGTTAAAAATATTTTAAAAGGCAATTATAATCAAAAGATGATCGAAGGACGAAGAAAGTAATCCAAAATATAAAATGTGGTATATCTAAACGTCTACTCGTATAACAACAAATTTTCTTTAATTTCATTATCATCAATTTCATTTGAATATATCGTCTCCTTACATTTAAAACCGAATTATTACGCCTTTAATTTACTGTTTATTCGGTTTTATATAAGGTTATCTGTAGGAAGATAACTTGTAGATAGATTTGTAGAAGCCCTAAATTTTATAGTAAACGAGCAATCATTGATCGATTCTCAGTACCGGTACTATTGCCAAGTTTTTCTTGCCAAAGGAAAATATTGTGAAGAATCCTGAGCCTAATAAAAAAAAGACTTAAGTATAAAGTTCACAACTTGCAGTTGGAGAAAATGACGTGCTCTTTGCAGCTTCAAAATAGTCTCTCTAAAATGAGGGAACAACACTTTTGCCAGGCTGTAACTTCACTTATTACAAAAAATACATGAACCTATATTTGGCCAGGCTTAATATCAAGAACTGTTTTACTAAGTCAAGAGATTCTAGAGTAATTTTCCAGTTCAACAAATAAGTAAATACGGTAAGTTTTGAATCTAAATATTTAAATTGCTCCTAATTATTTGTTTTAACTATTTAAATCTAGTTGTGATAACAACTTATATAAACATTTCTTAATAATATTTTGTTCTGTAATGTACAATTAATTGTAAAATATTGTAATATATTGTAAAATTGTAAAAGTAAATTAATTGTACGATAAACTATGTAGTTTACCAGTGTATGGTAGCTTCAAATAAAATTATTTTATTTATTAATTTAAACATTTGGTAATTAAAATTAATATTATTTTCAGAATAGTTTATGTATATTTTTGTGCCTATGCGGTTTGTTTCTATTTGTGTTAACCTTTGTTGCTATTGTTATGCTTATATGACACAACAAAAGAGTATCAGACACGTCCCACAATATATTATAGTAGCACACACAATGGGCGAAGATTTAAACAGAGCGACGCTTATTCTTTTTTGTTATTCTTTTATTCGACAATTCTAAAATAAATATACAACCCTTTTTCAATTGTATGTATAAATATTAGTATAACAGTGTTTAGAAGTCCGAATTAATTACGCGAATATTTAAATAAGGATGGAAACTGGAAAGGATTTTTTTTACAAACAGTGAATTCTCGGTTTGTATCTTAGTGGCATTCAAAATTTATACAATAAAACTATTCTGCATAGTTATTGTAATTGCCCCCTTTCTTTGTATGCAACATCCGCCAACTATCCATCATATAAGGAAATTTGAAGATGTTTTAGTACGTCTGATTTCGTCCCATCCTTGATAAAAGCCATGGTCGACAGCGAGAGCTTAACATGTCATGTCGCAAAAGGAGACTGCGCAAAAGGAAAGAGAGTACCCTTCGCGATACGCAGCCGGAGAAGGTCTGATCTGGTCCTGCTCTACCATCCATAACTGAGTCCTATATAGGGTAGGTTTTTAGCCGATAGGAGACTGGCATAGGAGCAACATGTGCTAGTCTAGTGTTCCTTTATTTAGCAGATGCGGGAAGAAATAGTTTTATCAAGCCATAGTGTCAGTCTCTAAATCTCTCTGGCGTGTTGAAGAGGCTGAGCCTTTGGTTTATTCACTTCTGGAATCGCGTTCAAGAGTTAGTTAGCCATGAGAAAGATGTTAAGGATCCCCTCACTCTCTGTCAGATTAAGCTCTTTTTCATCGCAGATTAAGCTCGTTTTATTATCAGTATAATAGAGTTCTACTCTGCCTTCGCCGGGCAGCATTAAAGTAAACGAAAACTCACAAACCTTTTTTTATTGTATAAACACGATGTCCCAAAAGCAAAAGGTTTTTAAACCGACTTCAAAAACGGAAGAGGTTCTTCGTTTGTCTATTCGTTTTATGTATGTTTGCCGATATTTCCGTCAATTGTGGACCATTTAAAAAAAAGGTTCTTTAACATGAGTGCGTTTTACAGATATTTGACATGCACAACACAATCAAACTTTCGATTCGTGTTTTGGCGCAAATGTTTTCCGGCTCCCGCTCCGGCTAAGATTTGAAACCAAGATCCGCGACGTAGAAGACGTAAATATTATAAAATGTAAGGGAAACGCGCGGTCAATGAGCACTCAACAATTAATATAGAGAAAAATTAAGATTCTTCGGCAGTCCGGTAATGCAGCTGTGAAACTATTTTTTGTAGAAATAATTTAATAATTGACTGTAGAACTAGTTTTAGTGTCAATTATTAACACAATAGCTTACACCTAACGCATCGGCGTCCCGAGATGTAAAAACTAGTTCTTGTTTTAGTTGAAGAAGAAGTACAATTTTGCCACCAGGTTCTCCATTAGCAACAACAAAATGGTTTTATATAAGCCTTAAATGCTCACAGACATTTCGGTGTGTTCGCCTAATAGTTTCAGCCCGTCTTGATAATATTGTCATTATTTTCCTTAGTGATACAACCGTGTTATACTCACAATAATGATGATGAAGATAATGGTGGTATCAGACTAAATTCTATTAATATATACATGAAACTGACTTTTTCGTATAAAACAAACAATTTTTTTGTAACCGAAATTCCATTTATGAATTTAGATTCTGCTACGTTTCTTTTAAAACGTCTCAAATCTATATGAGAATTCAACTGGAAGTTCATAACTTAGCTATTTCCACACAACCCTATTGAATACCGAGCCAACTCGATTGGTTAACAGCTGGAATGTCTAAAACGATAGCGTTCAATAAAAAATAGTTTCCGTTACTTTTCTTTTAGTAAAATTTTGCGAAAAAGTACCAAAATAGTATTTACGGTGCTTATAAAAGAACAAAATAAATTTTTATTCAATATAGATTATTTACATAGTACTTATTGAAAATCATTTTTTTTTCTTTTTTTAACTACTGGTTCGCAAAAAATGCCTCTGTCCTGGGAAGAACCAGTAAGAAACCCAGCGGATTTTTTTTCAGTCATTTTCAAATAATCTACTATACAGCAGTATTATAAAGATGTAGAAATAGCTTGGCGGAGATCATCTGATTCCCAGGGGTTATCATCATTCCTTTATATGAAGTCTTTCTTTAATATAAAATTTGAACTTTTTGATTGGAAGACTTTCTGAGATTTTGTTGTAAATGCCTGATTCACCTCCCAAATTTCGTCCTAATCGAAGTCTTTTTCCTAGTCCACATACGCTAGACATAGCGGCAGATTGTACTGTTCGGTCTTTTATACAATCTGGCGAAGGATATGTATGTGGTCTATGGTACTAAAGCCTTTACGGAATCTGGCTTGTTCGGGAGGCTGAAAGGCGTCAAGTCTGATTGCGTAGTATCCGATGAATCTGTAAAAGCCAAACAGGCTAACAGCAATTACATCACCGAAATTATATCTGATTGCGAAACGATTCGTAATGACACTCGAAAACAGCACATAGACGCGGCTCAGAAGCGATATCGGTCTATAGTTCGTTCGGCGTTATCGCCCTCCTTGAAGAACAGGACAACTACGCTTCTGCTCCACGCTTCCGGCGTAGCGCCGCCGTGGATGACGGAATTAAATAGCTTCTGAAGGACTAAAATTACCGGTTTCCCACTCGCTTACAGAAGCTCCGCAGTAGTTTCGTCCTCACCGGGCGCTTTAACATTCTTGAGCTGTTTTAGAGCCTAATAATAATAATAACTAATCTCGCTCAGACTAACGTCCAGGATATCATCGGGATAGTGTCGGACTAGTTTGGCTCTAACGCGTAACTCACTCCAGTGTGTATCTCCAACGACGATGTCTACAGCTGTCCATACAATCTCTCGATCTCACTCAAAATCTCTGGTCCAACGGAAATTACGCTATCGCCCTTCGGTCCTAAACTTAGTCAATTGGCTCTTCCCGGCACACAGATCCCTGGCAAAGACCTTGGAGCCTTGGTTTTGCTTTATCTAGGCACTGAAAGCGATTATGCAATTCAAGCTGGAAGCTCTCGGGGTTTTGGATAAGGACTCGAAATGGACGGAGCTTACATTTCACCAGACAGACCTCTCCAGCTTAATGTTTAAGTTCAATAATCTTAACATTTGATAATCACAGCCAGTTTTCTCCCTAGCGATCACAGAGACGTCATTGAACAGCTATCGTTTAATTGTAATGATGAACTCAATTTTTGGTAGAACCGTCCGGGCCCACCCAGGTCCACTATCTGTGGGGCAGTTTTTTGAAGATAGAATTCATCATATAGAGTATCATCTTTTTCCATAAAGCCGGCCAGGTGTTGGCCCTTTTGGTTCTCCTGCGTCGTATCACAGACGCACCTTACTATATGCGGAACGTAGATTTACACCGCGATCTTGAGCTCCCTACCATAGCAGCTTACTTCAAAGAAATGTCGATAAGACATTTCGACCGAATAAAAGATCACCCTAACCCGTTAGTGGCAGCAATAAATAATTACATCCCCGCGAGGGATGCCTCTTTTAGACAAAGACGTCCAAAAAATATACTTATTGACGATTGTGATGTCGTCGTCGTCGTCGTCGTCGTTTCAGCCTATCAATAGTCCACTGCTGAACATAGGCCTCCCTCATAGATTGCCCAAAAGTTTGTAGCTCTCGTTTTGGGGGGATTTTGCCATAGTTGCCACGCTCGGCAGACGGGTTGGCAACCGCAGTTTATTTATTCAGATGTTCCAGCAAGATGCTGCTGCCCATCTCCTGGTTTTCATTTTCCCTCTGTCGACTTTTACGACACCCACGGGATGAGATGGGGTGGTAGATTCTCTTAGGCCGCTACCACACGGTAATCACAACTATTAATAAACTTTACGACGTGGGCCCGCCGTCCCCTCAGGAAACGCCCCCGCCTATTGCGTAAACTCGCACCGATACACACCCGCTAACTCAGCGGACACAGCGCGCTCGCCGGCGGGCGCGCTCACATAGGTACACGGCCTACACAAGGTTCATCCCTGTGCAAGATCGATTTTAATATCGACACACATTTTTATAATTTTATATTGCCAGGTCGCGGTGTTGTAAAATAATACTATTGTTTTATAATACTTAGCGAGTACGTAATGTATCATTATAAAAATTCTTCTCTTTCGATAGCAGTCCAAGTCGAGGCATCGACCTCCTTCAGAGGGGCCCTTGGATTGCATCGAGCCCCCCCCATGTTAGTCGGATTCCATTCGTCTACAGGGGTCGGAGTACAGCGGAGCAGCAGAGCGACGTCGAGACGCAGAGCGCCGAGTCAACGCCAGCAGCGACGTTGTACCCATACTTGCGGGCCTTCTGCTCGCGAGTCTCTTCCGACGAAGTTGTAAAAGCCGCCGGGCTAACAACGTTAACACATACAAAAAAAAAAAAACCCTTTTGGTTCCGTTGACCTGTTCTCAATTGCCCCTCTAACAGCTCATCGTCTTTCTTTATGCCTAGCTTCGCGTTAAAGTCTCCCATCAACACCATGTAATGAGTTTTGGAGGAATAAATTGCTTTTGCGATACCCTCATTCTTTACCTCCACCTCATCATCAAGGTGTGCCGAGGTAGGTGCGTATACCTGTATAACCTTCAGCGAATTTTGAACCGTTTGGCTATTCTGAGTATAAGGTACGCAACTTGTGAACGATAAACAAGACACCTCCTTGGGACAGATGGACGCAATCCCGGTGGTAGAACAAGTTACCGGATTTGAGGATTACCGTGTCCTCCCTCTGCGTTGCGTGCGTGCGTGCAAGTGTTACCAGGTCCAGTCGTCGTGAGTGGTAGCAAGATCCCTTCCTCCGGAGATTCTTCGCACCCCCTGCCCCGCCGTTATCGTGACTGCTACCGCCACCGGAGACTAAGAGTCGTTTTTTTGCTCTCATTGGTGGGGATTTTGCCATAGTTGCCACGCTTGACAGGCGGGTTGGCAACCGCAGTTTGTTCATCTTGATGTTCCAGGATGATGCTGCTGCTCATCTCCTGGTTTTAAATTTCCTTCTGTCGACTTTTACGACACCAAGGTGTTAAAAGTAAGTAGCAGATTCAGTAAAACTTCCATCTCACCCACAGTTAGAATATTATTGAAACATAATCTTTTTTTTTTAATTTGTGTCATGAAAAATCACCATCTAAATGAAACAACGGAGGAGCTTATAAAGTTGGAAAACTACTTGCCTACGGGTTTTCGCTTATATTATAAAAAATATGAAGTAATAAACTATTGAATGTACCGAGGTCTAAGAAAAAATTTACGTTTTATGGCATATTTTCAAATGTACATTAAGAAGTGATATTAAGCGTAATAATAGACATACACCGTCTCATTCGTTTTTTTCTGTAATCGCACCCTCGAGTGTTTTGCAATCAAAATGACTTTGATATAACCGACTTTACGCTATGCAATTACATTTCGCAGGAAATTAGGGGAGCGCGATTAGGTATACCGTCTAAATTGAAATACTGCTCCAGGAAACTCAATTTTAGGGGGATGAAACGGCACGTGAGCTTCTAATTTCTTTTCGACTTGATTTCAATTATTATATATGAACAGTTGAAAAGTGAATTCCTTGAAAATTAGCTGTATTATAAAAAAAAAATCGATAACTATTCACTAGTTATCTACTAAACTTGACAACAGTTAGAATAATTGAACGGGAACTGGACATAGAATAAAAATCCAATTCAATAATTAGCACGAATGTTAAAAATAAAAATGATAAAATAAATTTCTTACAAGTTTACGAAATCGTTTAATTTTGGAATAATATTTTTAGTTCCCCGAAGTGTTCATTTATTTTAGCAGAGTACTGTTGGAGATTGACCATTTCCACGATGAGATATTTAGCCGGTTTATGCTGTATTTCATCATTTAACTTTTTTTAAAGCACATACCTGTCTTGCATTGTCGAATATAAAACCGTTGTTAGTATAACGCCGTAACACAAATGACATTCTTAACTTTTATAAAAGCTATTAAAGAGGACAGCTTATAAAGGAACAGTTACTGAATATATCGAAATTGAAAACGCTTCTGTTGTGTGTAATGAAGCACAAAATTGAATGTATGCCATATAATTTAATAATTAATCGATCATTAAAAATGCATAAGTGTACTTTTTTAGTTTATTTCTAAACTTTAACAATTAAATTAAAACTCTAGCTACTATGTTTACGTTCGCGATAATATTCTGAGTTGGTCTTTGGCTTGGTTCATAGTCCTGCTGTTACGACGAATCAAAAGTTTTTAAAATATTTTGATTTCGCAGCTATACCCGCCGCGGATACAGCTATGGAATGGTATTTTTAAATTCCGTGATTACAATTAGCGCGAGCAGAGAACTAGACTAAATTTATCTGGCCACTTAACAGGCCATCAATTTATAGCACTGTATGGATAAAGTATCTACTTTTATCTAGTTTTACATACTTAAAATGTATCTTTAAATAAATATGTTAGGTATTTGTTTAATTTTCATTGTTTTTTTTTTATAAAAGATAAAAGTTATTTTTTTCTTTAGTGGGTTTTTATATTTCGTTAAATAGAAAATATTAATTCACTATTAATATTTTCAAACGTAGTAGCCACCTACCTATACTTATACCTATTCTTAAGACATAAGAACATCTGGGCCTACAAAATTACATGTTTGTAAGTTCTTACGGCAGTAATATTTCACGTCGAAAAGCTTTTAAGCCACAAACACACTCGTATGTGTGCTGTGAGAAATGTGGAAGAACCTCCAAACTCTAAATTCCGGATGAATAAAATGTTGAGATTAATGATTAAAGCAACATAAGAACATCAGAAACCTGTTTTCAATTTCTTTACTAAAATCATAAATAGTGTTTTTATTTTATTTAACTATTAAAGAAAAAAAATAACAATTTAGCACAAAAGCCAACATCGATGCTAAGCAACATTTGTATTGAGTAAATAATGTTGAAAGGTTATAACAGAGACAAAATAAATAAAATCGATACCTTTATCAAATTTTGATCCACGAAAGTATTTTCGATCAAATATTTATTAGTAACTTGTGTTATAGAAAATCATTATATTTTATCATGAAAAATACGTAATTAAATAAAATCTTTAGCCGAGACAATTGTCAATAATAAATATCAAGTAATGTTGTCTATCCACAAACAACACAATATTCATAGAGATTGATTGGATTAACCTTGGTTAATCTGAGCTCAAAGCAGACTGCTAGTGGCAAAAAAAAAAAAGAGAAACATAGTAAAGGAGAGAAATTTGCTAAGATCCGCATGCAAAACGTAAAATAGTGTTTATTACCTAGTTATGAAGAGCACCGCCCGCCCTTCCTCAACAGCGTGCACAAGAAAACCAATACCGCCACCGGGAGCCGCCACCAGATACCCTCAAACCATTACAACACTACCACTAGGCAATACACACCACTGAAGTCGAGAACACGACACGTGTTTCACCTCAAAATGAGACATTATCAAGTGATATTGACTCTACGACAGTCAGCTGGCGAGTATACTCGGTGGCTGACTAAGGTGCGGTGTGGGTGGGTAACTTTCTATTCTTTACTATAATGGATTTCCGCAAAGTAACGCCTGATTCTATTAACTATAATGAGAAACATCTTAAGGAATTACGTAATGATTATATTAAGCAGTAATAGCCTATAAATACGTGAAAATGATTTACCACGTGCTTAGACGTGTTAAATCAACATTTAAAATTGCAGAAATGTTTGAGGTACCGGCAACGGGGATCAAACCTAGGTCACTCGCGTATTATGAAAATTAAACTACCACGGCTCCCTGAGCTACCACGGCTCCCGAGCTACCACGGCTCCCTGAGCTACCACTGCTCCCGAGCTACCACGGCTTCCTGAGCTACCACGGCTCCCTGAGCTAGCACCGCTTTTTTAAGTTATTGAATTAAAATAACTTCTTTTACAATTGGATAATAAAATCTAAATTTAATAAACAGTTTACTTCACGTTATAACTCTGCTAGAGTTAACTCCTAGTTCTATTAGTATTGCAGTAACAAGTTCAAAGCGTAGCTTCAGGCAGCGAGTCGGATGAAGTAAAATAATTTAATTTGCCTCGGTATCAACAGCACCATAAGGGATTAAAATTAAACTCCAGATTTTACAAATTGTGATGGCATATTCATAAAAGTTGTTAATAATACGTTATACGAATATTTCTATATTTTTTTCCTTTGAAATGTGTAGGTATTACATTAATAATTTAAAAATTTAAGTCGCTTCTAACAATAGATGTTTATAGATACACAAGCGTCGATAGTTAAGAAAATACATTTAAAAATGATCATCGTTATATTAACTGACCTTTTGAATTTCGTCAGTAATTTATAGCATTCTTCTTCTTTATCTTCGTGTCGATGATTATTTTGTATTATATTAGATGAGACAGTTATCCCAAAAGGTGAAGTCTCCTTTAGATTGCTTTCTGTGCAGCTATTGGGGCACTGAGGGCAGGATTGCAGGTGCTACATGGTTTGTACTGCGCCACAGCCACAGCCACACAAAGTACAATCCGCGTCGGAAAATCCCTATTTGCCGTGTTGAACCTGCAGCGGCTCACCTGGAGTCGGTTAAGTGACTTCCAAGTGGGTCACGTCAGGTTGCATTGCTCATTATGTGACGGAAGTTCTTCTGCGAGCACCACGAACTCGTGAAGCAGTGGGCAGCTTTCCCGCGACTGTTTGTAGCGAGCCTCTTTTGGGTGATCAGACAAGGCCTTTGGGGTGCTGAGAAAGCCTCTGTCGCTCTTGAGGCGACTGGCCGGAGCTTTGAACTATAGAGTGGGTGTCTATGGTCGCTTTCCGATTTTTGTTTTATTATAGAACAAGCAATACTTCTACGGACTTCTTGGGGATTATACCAGCTAAGGTTAAAGTGAGCTTAGTGGGGCGGATTGAAGGCATCCATGGGTGTCACACTAGACATGCATATTGCCCAGTTGAGAAGCAGTGCTAGCTCAGATGTACGCAATACTTGGACCGAGATGCCCCATATGGTGACAGTAAGTTGTTTCTGGCGCTGATTGATAGTATTGTTTTATTTTTGATTTTGATTTATTTTTATTATCTACGTTAAGAGAATAATATAGGCTAATTTAGGTACATCACGCTATGACCAGTAAGAGTGGAACTATAGTAAAAAATTTCAAGGGAAAGAGGACAGAACTACTGGAGTCTTTTAAAGATAATGTTACTATGCAATAATATTATGTAGGTATTTATAGAGCGTAGTTTTTTAAATTACTTCTGCGTACACGATATGTGTAGTTTTATTTTATTACGGTAGAAGAACATACTAATTTTCTGCGCAAACTGATCTTATTTACGCAAAATATAGTTGTCCGTGCGAAACTTTATTTATTGTTACGGTAAGCGATACCTAAACGGGAAATTGTATTATTTTGAAGTTAAAAGGCAAATCATTAAGAATCATTGGGATGCGAGGTATTAGCACCGTTTGGCCAACTGCTTGACCAGTCGAAACTATGGCAACGATGACATTGTTCCGAAGAAATTTAACTTGCAGTCAGGTTCCGTTACATAAATTTGGTTTTTTAAGGTTTGTTATTAAAATAATTGGAGTACCAGTATTTAATATGGGAAAAGCTGATGTTGGTTCGGAAATTTTAGGTATATCTACTTTGCTACCACTACAACATAGCTCAGGAGCTTCAGCTTTCCATTTCTGTTATTGTTGCATATTTTATCCATTCTACCAATATCAACAACATTTACCACAGAATAGTCAAGGTTACAGTCATAAGCAAAGGCCGAATTCAATAAATTTTATAAAATTGTAACAAAGAATCAATAAATTGTAACAATGAATAGACCTCGCAGATCGTGCAATTTGTTGAGCTAATCGTTAAGAACATTCAGCGCTTGATTCCCGTTCTCGGTTCGCCAAAGTTGGGGAATTCTTTGAAGCCCAACGCTGAAAATGTCCAGCGGTTGTTTCCCGAGCACGCTTTTGTTCATTAATTACTCGTTTAGTAGCCAACCCCTGCATCTTTTTATTCGCTGTTTCATTGCTGCGTAAAAGTCGCAACCGTTTTGCTGTAGCAGACTACCGAGAAAGTTGTGTTCTTTTTCTAGTTATTTTATTAATATGTCTACATAGATAAGTAAACTTTACAAAAAAATATTGAAATACTAGGGACGTAAAAAATGGCGATACAGATATAAGCAACTTAATTAATTGGTTAGTTAAACGTAGGATATTAGGTATTATTGTAAAATAACAATATTATTAAAAAAATATATAAAACTTAAAAGATAAATATGTTGTTGATATTGAAATGAAAGGAGTATTCTATATTTTTCGTCGTAAGAAAAATAAATTTAATTTATCAAACGTCATGTTTTACAATCTACCTCCGTTTCGTAATGAGGTTCCTCTGACGGACAAGAAACAGGCGAAAGAAACTCCGTAGGTAAAGTCTATTTTGTTATTTTTTTAACTTAGACCAGCTTCCACCAACAGCACCTGTTCACAAGTATGACGCACTTGGCAGCCATCGTCCTCCTCAACCATTTCAAAGAAAAGTAGACGGCCCCTGCACACGACGCCGCCGCAAGCAGAGACGTTAAAGCGACCATGACATACTCAAGTGTACCAAACAAATTAACATTACTTAAATTATTGTCTTTAACTTTCCAGAGCGCACTTTAGTGGTTCACAAGACACTTTACTTTTAACAATTACAAAACCTAAAGATACTTATTACGTAGCTGCCCACAAAATAACAATCACATTGTGTTATACATTACTTGAATGTCTCCCTGTATGGATACTTTCCATGCGTCCTTAAAAATGTATAATATAATAATATTATACCTACTTATATAATAAAACAAAAACAAAGAAAAAAAGAATTAGTAAAACTTACATACCTAGTAGTATTTATATACTAAGTACTTATATACTAGATATATATAATACTTAGATAATAAGGAACCAAATAAAACACAACAGAAAACTACTACAAAATCAAGTTAGGTACCTAGGTAAGTTGAATGGTAAGTAAGTTAAAAGTAACTACTTATTTTGTTAAGAAATAATTAAAAAAACATTTGTTAATAAAAAAAAAACTAAACTTATTCATTTAAAAGTATTATGTTATGATACGATGAGATATCGCTAAACATAAAAAAAACCAGTTTGCTCTACAAAAGCGCACTTGATCATTATTTTGCTGTGGAGTTATTTTAAAACTGTGATATCTCTTATGATATTAATTGAAATCGAATGATATAAGGGCAATTTTGATTCAAAATTAAATGCCTGTGATGAATAATGTACTTATTAAGATAAGAATTAATGCATTTTTATAAAAACGACTTCAAAAAAATTTTAGAACAAATTTGATTACCATAAAAAAGGTTAAAGCGAGTCAACAATAAAAGATGGACTGTATATGCTATCACGGACTTATTTTTAGAACTTATTAAGAGGAAAATTCCGCGTCATATGATTGTTGCGTAACTTTATTCGTTTACGCAGCACACGTAACGGAAGCTCTCGAAAGGAATTAGTTTTCCCGGGTTTTGCAAAATTTTTAATTGATGCTCTACTCCTATCAGTCGTAACGCGTATATGGCCTATAGCCTTCCTCGATAAATGGGCTATCAAACTAAAATAATGTTTCAATTCGAACCAGTAGTTCCTGCGATTTGTGCGTTCGACCAAACAAATTCTTCAGTTTTTTAATATATAAATGTCACACGGTACAGTTTGGTACGTTTATTTTTTGATATTCCCATATTTAAATGGGTCGAAATTTAATGAAATACGCCTATACGTTCCCCGTGTGTAATACGACTGTTTTATTTGTTCTAACACCTAAATAGAATCTAGATAAAAGCGTTTATGCTTTATATGGCCCGATCTCATATTACCGACACGCACACTGCCTGGCAGTGTTGCCATGTAAAATTTGCTTCATTAAATATATAGAGTAACGCCTAAAGGTGAGTATATACAATTCAGAAAGAACTAAGACTTACGTGAATTTGTATAGCCTACATTAAATGTTTATGAAAGACAGAATAAGATACTTTTGTCACAAGGTTTTTGGTATTGCAATTACTTTTACTAAGATCAGATCTATAGTTATTTACTTACAAGCTCTAACTCGAATTAGTTGGCGTGAACATATGGATTAAAAAAATCTAAGATATTTGAAGTATTGATGTTCTATAAAATATTTTTACATGAACGTTCTTAGTCCGACTGTCAATTAACTGCAGTCTTTTCGAATATACATTATAGATAGCAGCCTATGACACAGTTTTCAATAGTCAAGGGTTTTAGAATATACGTGCGTTCTGCGTAATGTACAATATTATCCAAAAAATGTTCATAACTTCGGAAACGGTAAAACAAACACGATAAAACATAGTCTATAATATATATATATCTATAGTCATATGCGTATGTAAAATTCATTAAAGTAGTTTTAGTTTTAAATCCGTTAGTATGATGAATCTATGATTACTTACCTATATTTATTTATGCCTGTAACTATAGTTGGTTTAGGAATTTCAAGATTTTCATAAATATTGTCCATGAAAGGAACCTACAACATCTAAGAGCTATTTGCTAAAAAAGAGCGGGTGTAACTCAGTACACGCGACAGAAGTAAAATTAAAATATACTGGAAATTTGATTAATATGAAAATAAATGAACAAGAACTAACAAAATTTAATGTCACTGTAAAATAATTGATCAGTACATAAAAATTATTAATTAATCGATAAACATTAGTTAGTTATAACGGAATCGTTGCACGCAAACGATGCACTCAATCAAATTCAACTTTGGAATTTTACTCTCATTGCGCCCAAATTAGTTTCACTTCAATAAATACACATGAATTAACAAAAATATTCTGAACTCTATAAAATTAATGCTTGGTACATAAACAATTATTAATTCATCGATAAATATTAACTAAGCATAACAGAAACGTTACACGAAAACGCTGCACACAAATTCGAATTTGAAATTTTACTCTCATTAAAAAATTAGATATTGATTTTATTTTCGGGTCTTTAACAACTGTATTAGTAACACGTTTAAAACGTATGAAATATAAAATGGTTATGACGAACAAGCCCATGTATATAACATATTGTAAGAATGATATTTTAGATAACATTTATCTTCAATAAATATAATACGAGTATAGTATCATATGTATAATAATACCATTTAATCTTCTTGATATAAACTAAATTTTGCCACTGACATTGGTTCGATATAATCTAACCTGGTTTTAATTTTAACTGGTTGTAGGATTCCTATACAGGAGTTCGTTTAGATAGGGGTTACGGCAGTACCAATTATTCTCTCGTAAATATTACATAAGTAATGTACTGGGCATATGAGACTTAAGAACTGATGTCTCAGGGTGACGAGTGCAGTGTGGTGCCGTATAGTTATTGACACAGTATTCATTATTGGCCTACTGCACTTACCATTAGGTGACGTAGGTACGTTTTGCTCGTTTCGTCAATTGTTAAATAAAAAAAATAGATAATAATATTGACTAACATGTTTACTCGCACTTCGCCTTGCGTCGGCATTGATAAACTATTTTTGTCATAAACTTCCTAAATGTAATTAGGGCTTAATGTAGGCGTGTATTCATTAATATTTTCATACATTACTCTACCTACTGTTAATGTATTTCTGTTTGCATAAAGAAATCAGCACATTAAACTAGTAAAATCATGCTGTATATTCCGTAACGGCCCCTATTATATTAAATTACACAAAGACTACGATATTCGCCATTTAGCACAATGTAATACACAAAGTACGTACAGTGGTTGTCATATAATTATTAATTAAGAACTAGAAGAATAATTAAGAACGTTTATTGAAGAAGACAAGATTTTTTCCAAAAATTTGTAAAATTATTTCTTAATTTTCATATTTGTGGTACATTCATTTATACACATAATTATTTAAAGAATCTTATATATATATATATATATATATATATATATATAAGATTCTATATATATATAACAAAATAGAGTTAGTTACACCATTTATAACACAGGAATGGCTGGACCGATTTTTACAATGTAGGATTTATCTCCGCCCCAAATAGCAGATTAATATGTAAAATGAGATTTTGAGAAGGTGGGTGAACCTGTTACGCTGATAGAACAAAACATGGATAAATGCCAACACAAAAATATCCTGGAAGAAATAATGGTATCCTACGCCGGAGACTTGCTTCCGATTATTTGGAGATTCCATAACGACAACGTGCGACGACTGCCGGCACGATGAAGGAAATTCCACAATCAGTTTCTGTCTTAGACAGGCTAGGTAACAACCCAGATCAAAATACAATTTCTTTGTAGCGAAATCAAGGAAAGGATATCAAATCGATAACGTGGCAATTTAAGAAAGCTGTATCACAAGGTGGTAGGATTTCTACCCATACAAGTTGACAGTCTGAACGGAGGTTTACTGGTGGTAGGATTCCTATGCAGGAATCCGTCTAGGTAGGTACCACCCCAATGCCAGTTATTCTGACGTGAAGCAGTAGTGTGCACACATTACTGTGATTCGGTTTGAAGGGAACGGAGAGCTAGTGTAATCACTGGGTATATGAGACTTAAAATGTCTCCGGGTAGCGGGTGCAGTGTGGTGTAAAACAAAAGTGTTCTGGGTAACACAGCATTTGTTATGGGCAGGCGTTACACTTACCATCGGGTGAAAGTTTTGCTGGTTTCGTAACTAATTATAAAAAAATAAAACTATCGCGCTTCTAAACTGTCAAAAAATTGTAGTGGATGCTTCGTAGTTGTAAGGCAGCAATTAAAAGCCGTGGACAAGCCCCTAATAATTATTAATTCAGTATAAATTGTACTCATTTATTCTTTTTCATTTATTTATTTAAACTTCTATGCACTGAAATTGTACATATGGGGAACTTAATGCCGAAAGGCATTTTCACCCAGTCAACCATAAGGATAAGCAGAGGTAAACATATGATAGGCTGTGCAGCAATCATCAAAAAAGAAAAAAAAAAGAAAAAATAATACCTTTTACGTTTGCATTTTCTCACATTATCGTAATTTTATAGATTGTGGTATTGCCCATACTTGCCTGGACGCCGCACAGTAGAAAGCGGTGCATATATCAGAGTTGTACATGGCTTCGGGCGCCACACTAAATTCAATCCACACAATATAATGAATGAATACGTAACTGTGTTTTAATATTAATATTTCTGGAGGTGAATTTAACTCAACAGCAGCAACAAAAGAAAGAAGGTTTTGCTTTAATATTAATAATATAACAATATTAGATTCAATAAAATAACTTGTCTGGGAAATATTCCACATCAACTAAAACTAATGTCTACTTTGTAATAAGTATTAAAATGTAGTTAAATGAAGTACTTCAGTATGTTAAATTTCGTGGAAAGACAATGTAACAGAGAGACACAGACTAATTAACTTGTAATTAGAACCATCTGAAACAACATAAGATTCAATGACGCTTTACAAAATCTAGAACGACATGGCACGGCAATACACGTAATGCATTTGCATCTAAATGAAAACCCTTGGAAAATAATTTAGCTTTTGTGAAGATTGTTATAATTACATTCAAATACTTATCTCTACTACTACAAACTGTATAATACAAATAAGATTTCAATATTAAATTTCATGAGTCGGTAAAACAACTGCAAAAAGTTAACCTTTATTAATTCTGTTATTTTAGAAATGAACATCCACTCTTTATCTATTTTCTCGTCATAATTTTGCCTCTTTACCTAGTGAGGCCTGAAACATACTACGAGAATATTTCTTACCCAGCAATTATCTGCTTCTTGGTACTTTATCTTACAAATCCAACTCACTTTTTGCATAAACGAACGAACTAAGTTTTATCTGACTAACGTCTCTCGCACTGCAGTAAGCAGCAATAGATCATTAAAGCATGTGCAATTTTGCTGAACATAGTCATTAGGTTTAAAGGTCCTATTATGTTGTTGACTATAATGTTAGCCTTATCTACAATATAGATACGTTATATGACATTTTTGCCCAAAAATAATGCCATTAACCGAACATTTTTTAAAATTGGTGCTCACAAAATTAAAGAGACAAATATGGGTTATGTAAATTCTTCACAAAATTTTATTTCCGTTCACTGTATTTTATAGATTAGAGCGATTCCCTTTTTCTTTATCAATCACATTTTTTTATAATTGTTTTTTTTCTGGCAAACAGGGCTTAAAAGCTAAAAGAGATTATACAGAGACATAAACACATTCACAAACATACACACAGGAGTCGTTTTTATACACACACGCACGTACACACAGATACACCCAAAATTTACCAAAATACATCTGTCTAAAGCGAGACGAGAATTTTTCAAAATTTAAAAAAAAATAATTATGATTAATTAAGATTAAGAAAACTTATTTACGGATTTTGCAGCCCACTGGATGAGCTTCTATATAGGCGTATATGGTGGCGAAGGTGGATTTTAGAAGGGAAAATACATCTTATAACGGGTGGGCCAAAACTCTTTGCACATTTGGAACATAAATAGAAATAAAACAAAGAAAAGAAATTTAATGTGCTAAGATCCTGGATCTAGATCTCACCACGCCAAGCTTTTAAGAAGTCAATTTGGCCATCCCTGCCAGGTGACCTAGAAACTGAACGTAATACGATATGACTACGCCAAAAATTCTGGTACTAGCTGTGGCAGAATAAAGGAGCCCAGCGCTCCTAAAATAAGAGGATACGACAAAGAGTTTCTTTTTAGCAAATGCGCAAACTTCCTAGGGTTAAATTAGATTCAATTTAGTAGGCCCCAATCCGATTTCATGTAACAAGATCTCGCCTTCAGACACAAGTTTGTTTGTTCCATTATTAGTCGACGTGTTCCCGAGAAAGATTGTCACTGCCGGTGTATAAGGTATCACCAGTGCTGACGTCTGCATAGCAATTAATATTCGTAACTTGCAATATATTACCTTTTACTAAACGTGTCAAAAAAATCTTACTTCTCGTTGCGTTCCCACGAGCGCTATAGTGACAGTATTGCCTAATGGTCGCGTTTAATTTCATTCTACGCGAGTAACCTAGATTCGATAACCGGTGCTAGCAACTTTAAAAAAAAATATTCCACAAAGTTTAGAGCTGATTTACCACGCTGCTTAGCTGTGAAGGAAAACATCGTGAGGAAACCTGCATATCCGAGGAATGGAAATATTTCGAGGACATGTGAAGTCCGCCAACCCACATTGGAACAGCGTGGTGGACTCTTCCCGGCTCCAAAACGATCTCAGAAATGAGAGGAGGCCTGTGCTCAGCACTAGGACATTTATAGGCTGTTACTTTACTTTTTTTTTCAAGGTCCGTACAATACCTTTGTCGCCTCTTACGATACCTCGGTATAATAGAGATTGGTGGTATTCTAGTCTTTTGGACACCTATTGGCTGTAAAATCTTAGAATATCTGTTTAGTGCTTGAGTATAATGTAAGTTGTTTAACGAGAACCGGAAACCGAATTATTAACCTCGAAGCATTTCATGTTAGTCCTGAGGACTGTGGTGGCAACTCATTGATTATTCATTGAATATTGATGTTGACGTCTATAGGCCACGATGGCATTTTACCATGGTGTAGAATACTTCTTTTCTTATATTCTTACTCTTATTATCTTAACAAGGTAGGTTTTGCTGTTCCTAAAATCGTGCAGTGTCCTATATTATGATTGCGAAGGTTGGATGGATGGCAAAATAAACATTTAACGAGAAAGTTAACTAACATTTAACGAGAAAGCTAACGTATGTGGACTTTGATAAATCCTTCGGTCAAAATGTTGGCAGTGCTACAGTAACTTTAGTAGTGCCAGATTGGCTGTCGGTATATCGAAGTGCTGCTGTGTCTGTACAGTAAAACTACGATGGTTTTGTGTAAATTAAGTATGTTCTAAGCTATGATAAAATGCTACAACAATTAACATTAATAAATAATTAAAAAAATAATTGATACATTAAAATTTCTAGATAATAATGCAAATTTTAATAATGGTTAAAAATAAACTATAATCAACATAAACAAATAACGAAAAATGAAATTTTGTTTATTAATAAACCTTAGGTTTATGCTAAATATTGTAATAGACTTTCGGTTGTGACAGAATATATAATTATTTAAGAAGTTCTCTCATTACGCACGGTAACTATAATCGCGACAGTTGTTAAGGCATTCACACGTTACTGAGTCGGCACTGCAATCCCTCCGCTGTGACCTAATTTCGTTGCAGTGTTCGCAGCCTAAGGTTATTCTCACACGCTACTTAAATTCAACTAAATTCTCTACGTTTTGTAATCACTAACTTTTTGTCGCCAATTAACTACATAACACAGCTTTACTTTGTAGATAGTGTCATTGTTTGTTTACTGATGGTAGGATTCTTATGCAGAAATCCGTCTTAGTAATTAGCACCAGACAGACAGGCAGGGCCAGACATTTTGACGTAAACAAATAATATGCCAACACTACTTTTTTTGATTGTGAAGGAAACTGAGAGCTGGTGTATTATCTGATCATATGAGACTCAAAAACTGAAGATTCAGGTGGATGGGCGCAAAGTAGTGCTATACAGAAATGTTCTGGGTGATACCGATTTTGTTATGGACAGATGTTGCATTATTGCACTTAGCATCAGGTGAATGTTATGCTCATCTCGTCACTTTCTGTTATAAATTTTTTTTTTACAATATCTTTCGTTTATACCTTTATATTCGTCTCATATCCCCTGGTTATGCGAAAATGCTGATTTTACATTACTCATTTTGAAATGTCCATTTAAACATAATGCTCCTAATCTCAGTGTAAAATTTCTTCTTCAAATACCGAAAGATAATGCTCCGGTAAAACTTTAGGATAGTCCATGTTAGTAAGCATCATAATCCTTACGAAAAGCTTTAAATAAGCTAAATTAAAGTTAAGACTATATAGGACATTGCCTTTTTGGAGATTTTTACAGATGACATCGATAAGCCAAGGAAGGGCCAAGGATATATTAGTGATATATGGCAAGGCCATTGAGAGGTCGTATCTTTTGAATTGAATTTGGACCTTTCTTTGGTTGTTGCAGTCAGTCTATTCATGTAACAAGTAATCCTCACAGGATAAAGCCATTACTATTTGGTCATTAACAGGAGTGTTTATTATAGCTAATCGGCGTTACATTGCGGAAATAAATCGGTGTATTATTATTTTAAAATATAACGTAACAAACATACTTTACGTGTACTCGCAACAATTAGAAATGACGAGAGATTCTATGACATCAGTAGGTAAATATCTTTTTTTACACTTGAAGGTTGTCAATTTCAACATTTAATGACGTAATTTTAATATTTTCTGTCACGTACTTGTATCTTCTTACAACTACTTAAACGCGAACTTAAAAGTAAAATAAGTAAAGTTTTAGCCTATAAATGTCCCACTGTTAAACACAGGCCTCCTCTCATTTCGAGAGGAAGACCTGTCCTCTCATTTGGAGCTAGTAAGAATCCGCCTCGCTGCTCCAATGCGGGTTGGCGGTCTGCACATGACTTCGAAATATTTTTTTATTTCTCAGACAAGCAGATTTCCTCACGATGTTTTCCTTCACCGCCGAGCACTGGGCAAATAAGCACTTAAAATTGCAATTAACAATTTTAGTGGTGCCGACACCGGGAATCGAAACCAGGTCACACGCGTACTATGAAATTTTAAGCGAGCGCCTAGCCCCTGAGCTTCCAACTTATTGATAAGAAAACCGTTTTAAAATGGACTTCTCTTCTTGATGTAACCCGGCGATCAAGTTATCTAATATCCATTGCCATCCTAAAACTTTCATTTAATTTAATGAAACCACACCTAATCCCGTTCTTTTCTCAGAAGCACCTTATGGCATAAGTGGCTGCGTTTTGCTGTGTCGTTATTCTCACTGTGTAAAGAAATTATAGCCGCTTGCATGACACGTATGCTCGGGACTCGCGGGAAATTCATTTTAATGGGTATAAGATTATTATTTTTTCTGTTTTTAAGAAACGATGCCAGTAGGATTTCTCCTGTATCGTGGGTGCGGTTTACAGACATACATTTCATATGCATAACACAACCAGCCCCGAAAAACCTACCATTTGTGTTTTGCATAAATGTTGGCTCTGGCTGGAATTCAAAACCAGGATCCGCGGCGTAGAAGTCAGGTACGCTAACCACTAGGCCACGCGTTCGGCAATTTGTGGTTGTGGAGCGTCATCCTGTTTAACACAAAAACTATAGGGAGTGAAAGTGAAAGCGGCTTTCAAGGACTAAAGTGAGGTGAATAATCCGCAGGCAATCGCAGGCATTAGATCCACCACACACCACACTTTATAAGAGCAGAAATTTCAAAATGAAATAGGCAGAGTGTGCCTTTCATTGTGTAATATCAATGAATAGAAACTAAACGACTACCTCTCCTTCTTAGGAATGCTTCTATACATCCATTAAATCCATTCAAAGTCTATCAAATATACCAAAACCCAATAGATTTGATATCTAAACCAAAGGCTTTAGTGTCATTTGTTACAATTTTTCATGCTCGTTCAGTTTAAGCCATTTTCTTATCCACAGTCATTGTTTAATTTTTGTTTCATTGAGACCGTAATATCGAGTGTAATCAAATGCACTGTCACGCTGATTTCTAATGCATTGTTTTAGATACGTACGATTTTTTTACACCAGTTCCTTGAGGTGCATTGATTTATGACTAGCATTGTGACGACATATTATAAATTATAAATAAAATTAAATAAATATATTTAAAGTCGTCCAAAACTATTTTTAAAATTATTTAATAAAATAATTAGAACGAATATAAAATTATAATTATAATATTTATATTTTTCGACAATATAGTATATTTCGTAATGAATTTTAAATTTAAAACTTGTTAAAAGTTATTAAAAAATAATTATGAATATGTTCAGAAGAGAACTATCATATATCATATATAAAAATACAGTGCAAATTACTTACAAATATTTCAATATAAACAGTTTTTATAACAACGAAAATACTACACATTTCTTCTATAAGTAGAGAGTGTTCGTGTATTGCATCTTTCCTTCTTTTCTTTACTTTAATACATTTAAAAGTTCTCGTGAACATCGTGAAATCCTTCCGTTTGTGTTCGGCGTCTTAGTATACTTTACTATGACTCGCCACTTATCTTCCGGATCAGGAATACCCCATATCTTAGCGCTCCAGCTCTCATAGAGCTGGAGCGCTAAGATGGATATTACTCGTATGTCACTGGCGTCTTAGTGCATTGCTACTATGATGCGTTGGTGGTGTTTTTAGTTAACACAATTACCAAAGTCGATATTAATCATATTGTTGCGTTCGTGTGATAGTCGCATAGATACTTACTGATATATGCAGTATTGTGTCTTGTGGTTGTTGCATGGGTGAGCAGCGTCTGAGTCGATGCGACTTATGGTTCTGGTTGACGGAGGTTGTGCGGGGTGTAGTGTCTGCTGGTTGTTGCGTCCTGCACCTTGGTATGGCTCACACTTTCTTAGTTTTGCCCTAGTCGGGTCTCTTATGACGAGACTGCACGCTATCTACCCTCCAATGTTTTGAATAACAACAATATTAAATAGCACTCTCAGTAAATTCCCACCTATGAATGATTAATGGAAACTTGTCGGCGGGTGAGACAAACTCGATTGAAATACACAATACTAAACGTTGGTTACTCGTATCCTACCTGGTGGCAATTATACAAACTTGCCTGATAGCTGATTTATAATTATGTAAAATGCTATATACTCGTACATCATTACAATGGTTGGTGGACCATAATACGTCGACCTGATGCGGGTGGTAGTTGGCGGGAGGAGACTCTCAAGGCTGCGGTAGAAAACCGAACAACGTTGGACCCCATTCCCTTGCGGGAGCAGTGGACTCATGACGTGCTCTGCGGCAAACAGCCGTGCTAACCTTGTATTTGGTGTTGATGCCATTAACTTAACACTTACATAACGTATGCAGTCGCAGCGGTCTGGAAATGTGTTGGCGCGTACGGAAGGCTTCATTTATTTATTGGGCCAGAGTGGTCATGATCATTCGACGTGTGCCAAATACGTACGACGCGCATTCACTAAGACTGGATTTAGCTGTATACTTATATGATGTAAACACGCATTGACATGCGAGACTTCGGTTGAAGTTTGTGCTTACGTACTACCAAGGGGCCAAGCCCTCTTTTTGCTGGTACGCCAATTTTTCTGTGGACTACGGTCTTTTCCCCAACTTCACGTCCCTCTTCGGGGGGAACGCGTTGTATGAGCCGGCGCTCACTGCACACGGCGGGTTATGGGAGCCGTTCACTTTCCCCACATTTTTTAAATAAAATGTGGGGGGAGTGAATAGTTTGTATTGGTTATTTAATATATACTATAATGTGAACCTCTTAAAACAAGTGCGAAACAATTCCCTATGTATCCAGCATGAATAAATTAATATTGTGAGCCCTATACAAGCTTTCCAAGAAACATCTAAAATAACTGGTTACTTAACAAACACAACGTAATTAACGATCGTAACTAAGACTATCACGCTTTGTAGTATAGTAATCATAACCGGCGACGACCGCGTGGCCTAGTGGTCAGAGTACCTGACTTCTAAGCCAGAATCCCAGCCGGAGCCAACATTTATGCTAAAACATAAATTGTTGGTTTTCGGGTCTGGTTGTGTTGTGATTGTCCCCGTGTTTCTGACACTGCATCCTAGTTGGGACGAGTGAGTGTCTCTGTGTTTGCGCGTACACTTGTGGCACTATAATATCTCCTGCGCAGTTGATGGCTCTCCACAGTAGTCGGCAGTTGTCGCCGTGGTCGAAATCGGCTAGGAGAATATCATCATTATAACCGGCCTAACAAAACTAATCTTCAGAATGATCCAAAGGAAATATCAAATAAATATACTGGTCACAACATTTTATTTTACTAATATTTAAATGCAAATAGTTACAGCATCATAAAGACTAAATATGTAGAACGCATATTTGCTAACCCTCATACTATTTCCTATAATTATAATAATTATGAATTTAAAGCAAAAAACAAAATAATGAAATAATTAAGCATTGAAAAACATTTTATTATGAGCATTTTACGTATATTGAAATGTATTACAGTGTTTTTAGAATATGTATTAAGACAGCAATTATAACCAAAAGCAGCGATGATAAACATGTAATGCAAAATGAAATACAATCCTCAAGATATTCACATAACGGGCGTGGCAAATCGTAGTTCTCACGTGGATAATCAATACCTTTTGGTTTCACCGGTGCCTTTGCTTCTAAAGACATAACATATTAATGTCAATCGTTATATAATATAATAAGAAGTAATTAATTACTAATATAACTTTATATGTAATTATTATATTATCACTTGGATTTTTAATTTTATTCTGTAAGTTTTGAAAAGACAAACTGGTTTTAGCATGCATAGATATTTTTGACTGTATGACTTGTATCAAAGAAATGAAACATAATTATTTCCATTGTTTTTTAAAGACTTAGATTTATTTTCTATCTATTATCTCTCACACTTAGATTTATTTTGTCTCGTGGTGAGTGCGTTTTGCGAACTATTTTGCACTTGTACAAAATTAAAACTCGGAGTAATTATCTGTAGACCACGCAATTATTTGTGCAACGCGAGGATCAAAGGATCGGGAGTCCAGAGTCAATGGCTTCGCCTCTTTTTTTTTTTCACGGGGGAATGGACGTAATACCGGTCGCAACACCGGATGCCTTCTTGAACAGCCTCTGGACCCCGTGGCGGCAAAGCCAGCCACGGCCTAGCAAAGCTAGCATATAGAATAAATACCAAAACTCATCTCCCTACGCGACTCCACCTAGACTGCGGGTGGCAGGTAGAGGGGTTCCGAATTCACAATCGGAGTGGAATCGCCAACTCCACTCAAAGCGGCTACCCCGGGCCGGCTGATCATGTGAGTTCCTCTTAGCCCCCCCCGTGAGTCTAAGAAGTAAGATGCATGAACTCTCACTTGTAGAAATCATGTACTCCTTCTGTCAAGGTGACGAGGAGGGGACTCCTATCGAACCTATATGTGATCGAAAACCGACCTACCTAAATTCTGTGTGCCTTATAGTTTCGGGGTGACTAAGAAAATACGATATAACACAATAGTTCGTTAGAGAAAACGTAAGAAATTCTACGATTTGTACAATTTCTTCACTTGATTGGATATTGAATATAACTCAGTGAGCCAGGTGCCTCCAACTCTACAACAGACCGTGAAGGTAGTACTTTGGGAGGAGATCGGACGTATTAAGATTGTATGAGAGATGATTGAAAATATAACTATCTGTTATATACTATCATGTACATTTATTATATCGATTCGGCTTTTGAACACTTAAGGTCGTTATCCAAATGGGTCCTAAAATACAATCCGTCAACATCTAAGAAAAAGTTTTAAGTTTTACTGAATAACGTGGATATCAGCAGAGTCTATATGAATTCATGTAGGAAATATGCTACTTTACAGAGGTGTTAGTGATTTGCGTAAAAATATATAATTGACAATTTGAAAATGTGTGTGTGTCGTTCCACATAGCATCGTAAATTAAGTAATGTAATAGATAAGTTTGCAGATTTAAGCTAGCTCTCATATAAATAAATCTAGCTGTGACTGATTGGCAGCGATACGGATATCGTCCGTTTCGTTTATCGAATTAGAAAGGGATCATGGAAAAATATGGTTCTAAATTTAAAAAAAAATCTATCTCAATCATTGCAGTAATATTATATAATTAAGTAAAAGAAATGAGAATGAAGACCGCTTTTCAAGAAATTATATATGGAATAAAAAAACAAACCTTCATTTATTGTGTGCAGTTGATAATACGCCATATATCCCCCTGGATGAAAATGATAAAAAATCCAGAAAACTTTATCAGTCAAGTCAGCAACCGTAATATGATGATTTGCTTAAAAAGATTTTGCGACCTATTCTTTGATTTAGCTCTTCCCATAGTCCGCGAGACCTTTCGCGAGGCCTCGAAGGTGTTAAACAGGTTATCAATATATTTATTATTGAAGTTCAGCCTATCACTAGTCTACTGCTGAATATCGGCCTGACCCAAAGATTGCCTCGAAATACGGTCCTGAGCTATCTGCTTCCATCGATTTCCCGCAGAACTGTGTAGATCGTCGCTTCATCTAGTGGGCAGTCGCTGTACACCGTGTTTACCGGTACGATGTTGCCACTCGAGAACCTTTCTTTCCCAACGGTTATCGCTTCGATGAGCTTGAGGGATTATTGCCATTTCAGCTTACTAAACCTTAGAGCTATGTCAGTTACCCTGTTCCCCAGTTCTGCTGCGGATATTAGGATGCATCGTTACGGATATTATATCGCAGCGAAACACCGAGCATAGCTGTTTCCATAGCTCGCTGAGCGACTCTCAGCTTCCTTATGCGGCTTGCAGTGAAGGACTGCGTCTCAGTTCCGCATGTCATAGCTGGCAATACGAACTGGTTGAAGATTTTAGTTTTAAGACATTGAGGTATACTAGATGAAAAGATGAAGAATTGGGACCTACCTTGTCGGGCAACCTGTCCTATATATATTCGCCGACAACTTCGAGCGTAGTGTTCTCACCAACAACACGTAAAGAGCTTATCCATGTTCATCTTAAGACCTATCCGTTATTTATAGATAGACTACGTCGTCAGCAAATCGTAGTTGAGTGATGTATTCGCCATTGATGTTAATGCTGTATCCTTTCCTACTGGACTGGAAAGAATACAGCAGAGAAGCTTGAAGACATCTTTCAATGCTTGCAATGCAATCTTTCTGCAGTTGGATCGATTTCCAAGTCTGGTTCTGTACTCGAATAGCCATCGTAGTTTTATTGTACAAACACTGCAGCACTTTAATATACCGACATTCAATTTGGCAAATTAACTGGTAACACGAGGCATTAACTTTCTTTATTAACAATCATCAATTCATTAGCAGTATAAACGAACTGCCTTTGAGGTTTCTGGACCGCCAGTCAACGCAAACCCCCTTGAAGTGGTCGTTTCTACGAACAAAATAAATAAAATCGATTAGACCTGCGTCCACAATATCCGAGAGTGATTAACAATGTTACCCTTTTATTTAATGTTACTCGCAATGACTTTTTGATCTATACAGCACACGAAATCGGTTAGAACATTGGCACAATGTTACAATAATGTGATATTAGCATACTAGTGGAATTAACATCAGTCTGGGTGAACCTGTACAGTGGTTTGCTACATTATTCAGTTAAAACGAAGTTTGTGATTTTGCTCACGTTTAACACTTTTCGTGACATCGTTATCACAGCAGAGTTGGTTCATTAACAGTGAAAAGTAAATCGAAAAGTTTCGAGCGATGTAATTAAATTCCTTTCCTTTAGATATATTTTACTAGAACGAACGGGATTATATTATTGTAAGAGTAAACTTTATTAACATACTAAAATTTGTTTCTAGAATAAACCATTGATTAATTTAATGTGAATGTAGAAGCGGCTACATAAAGAGAGCCGTGGTAGCTCAGGCACCGAGCGCTCGTCTTAAATTTCATTTTTTTTATTGAATAAAGTGATAAAACGAGCAAAACGTTCACCTCACCTAGATGGTAAGTGCAACGTCTGTCCATAACAAATGCTGTGTCACCAGAAAATTTCTTACTCCTCTCAGTATGTAATACGAAAATAACCGTAGAGTTTCAGCCTATAAATGTCCCACTACTGAGCACAGGCCTCCTCTCATTTCTGAGAGGGTTTTGGAGCTAGGAAGAATCCGCCACGCTGCTCCAATGCGGGTTGGCGGACTTCACATGTCTTCGAAATATTTTTAATTTCTCAGACATGCAGGTTTCCTCAAGATGTTTTTCTTCACCGCCGAGCACGTCGTAATTCAGCACTTAACATTGCAATTCACAATTTTAGTGGTGCCGGCACCGGGAATCGAACCCAGGTCACTCCCGTACTATGAAATTAAAAGCGAGCGCCTAGCCCCTGAGCTAAACGCCACCTATTTGTTGTCTAAATTTATATTTTTTTCTATTGTAACCACACCTATTCCGTCCTTTTCCCGCACGCACTATAGGTCATAAGTGGCTGCGATTCGCCGTCCGTTCTGTCAAGATATAATATATAATGGCCCCTTGTACGATATGTCCGCACGGGACGCGCGTGAATTTACTATATTTGTGATGTGTTCGTTTTAAAACTTTAGTGAGTGTAAGAGGAAGCATCTTCCAAGGACTTGGTAAAGTGAAGAGAATCAGCCGCCTGCGCCTTCTACCAAGGATGATTCGCGAATTGAAAAAACATACTAATTTCAATAGAAAAGACGGTTGGGTACTACCGCCAGCTTGGGATCCTATAATTTATAAAATCAAATCATAAAACAAGCATACCACTGCAAGACTTCAAGACACAGTTCGCTCTTTCTGCGTAAATCGGACCAAAAATAATAATTATAAACTGAAGTACTCCGGGTTAACTGTGACATTAGGATATTTTTCCATTTGTAGAATTTCATTTTAAGTCACTAAACTTAATATTAATCAATACATTAAAATTTTAATGTTCCATTATAAATAAAAATTAAATAAATAAAATTAGAAACAAAAATTGTTTATTATTACGGTGTCATATAAAAAATATCTAGTAATTTAGTTATTTATAACTTATAAACCGCTTGTCAGCGATCACCATGCATTCTATGATAATATAACCCCTTTAAAAAAGACTAATACGATCGCGTGGCCTAGTGACCCAGTGATCAAAGAACTTTTGTTCAAAATCAAAAATTGTTGGTTTTAGAGTCTGGTTATCATTGTCCTAGTTTCTCTGTCACACATCTTAGCCCGCCTTCGATCTAACTTCGATATAACACTCATATGAGAATATGAGCGTTATATCGGGCATAGGTAGGTCAGGAAGAGTGAGTGCCACTAAATTTGCGCGTACATCTCTTACCCAGTTTACAGCTTCCGACAGTGTTCAGTAGTTGTCGCCGTGGTCATCAATCGCCCAATAAGTAGGATATCATAAATCCTTTTATTAGTAAAGTAATAGTATATAGGGTTTTGGAGCTGGGAATAGTCCGCCACGCTGCTCCAATGCGGGTTGGCGAAATTCACATGTCCTTGAAATATTTCTATTCCTCGGACATGCAGGTTTCCTGTTTATATGATATTATATATATTAATATATATTATTTGTTGTTTATTAGTGTAGAATAATAATACCACAATATGCAATGCAGTCACTATACTGCTCGTGGGAACACAATTATAAGCGGCAAACGACATAGTTCGCCGCCCGTCATGTCCCCTTTCCCGCGGGAGCGAAAAGTGGGCTACTGTGTGGTCTCTGCATACCCCTTATATGGGGAAAAGGCGTGACTGTATGTACGTATAAAATCTTTTAAATATACACGCATGAGAAGGCCTTGTAGAGGGACGTTCTTAGACCGTGACCTCATGTTAATTTTATTAGTATATCTTCTCTGATCTTAGGTTTAGTTCTCTCAGCAATGCTACGTAAGGAGAGATAAAACAAATACGTTTTGTTGAGGCGCTTTGGAGCAAAATACTTAACATATATAGTAAAGGTACATGTTGTAAATTATCTCTGCTTACCCATGAGAAGTGGTGGTGAATGGATAATTAACTAAAACATATACACACAAACACCCGCGCGCACACACATAGACACACGCAATTAACGTTGTATAAAACAGTTTGAAGAAATCATCTCTATTGACCTTTCTGTTATGTATTATTTGTTGCAAGTATTGAGTATAGAACGTAGTTCGCTGAACATTTGCCAAAATGAAGAAAATGGAAGTAGAAAAATAAACGATATCATTACACACTGGCAACAAAAAAACTTATAGAGGCTTTTCAGACGCTCATTATTGCACACCAAACCCGTGCTGCTTTGAACTGAAATTCAAAGTTTTTTTGAGTTCTATTTAACAGTGTGGAGACGGACCTGCACAAAGGTTTTCGGGTTGCCGTTAAGCTTTATTGCGTTTACACAGTGATGCTATCTCGAACACAGGCAGCACTGCATTAATTGCTGGCTTTATTGAGAAAATTTCGAATGACATTTGTTATTTACTTCTGTCCCAAATCAAACACATTAACCACTGAAAGTACGCTGATATAAATATAATCCTTTTTCACAATACGGTAGCTTTGCAACAAATATTAATAATAAAATAGTAATTAATTGTAATTATTTAATAAAAACTCAACAAAATCATTTAATTTATACATTAATTCTCTAATTGAAGAATTCCGTAGAGCGTACTGAATTTGCAGTTCTATTACTATTATATTTTTTTTAAATAAAACAAAGTTCCGCGGTAGGATTTTCTCCTGTATCGTGGGTGCGGTTTACAGACATACATTTCACATGCACAACACAACCAGACCCGAAATGCAACAATTTGTGTTTTTGCACGAATGTTGGCTCCGGCTGGAAATCGAACCCAGGACCGGCGGCGCAGAAGTCAGGTACGCTAACCACTACGCCACACGCATAGGTGAAATATAATCTTCCAGTCCTACTGAACCACTGTGTAACATTGAAGAGAAATAACTTTATTATGTAACGGGAGAAGTATGAGACCTCTTGATTTATCGTCGATATAAAATCTCGTCCTTTCAGCCTAACACTAGTCCACTGCTAAACATAGGCCTACCGCATAGATTGCCATATTTGGCAGCCAACTACGGCAAAATACCCCGCCACGCTTGGCAGGCGGGTTGGCAACCGCAGTTTATTTATTCGGATGTTCCAGGAAGATGCTGCTACCCATCTCCTGGTTTTCATTATCCCTCTGTCTACTTTTACGTAACCCACGGGATGAGTTGGGGTGGTAGGGTTTTAGTAGGGGGGGAGGGGCTCCGTGTCCGATGTCCGCCAGCGACTTCACTTAAATTTTAGATCTACCGATGTTCAAAGCGTATTTTATACTCTCTGTGAACAAGTTACACTTGGGGAACCCTCTACTCTAAAAACGTAGTCCGTTAATGCATTTTAAACTTTTTGAGACTGTCAGTTCTGTCTCTCTCTTGCCATTTTTGTTACTCAAAAAAAATGATGCCCCACAGTAGGATTTCTCCCGTGTCGTGGGTGCGTTTTAAAGAATTAAATTCCACATGCACAAACACGAAGACCCGGAACTAATATCTATAGGCCATACAAATATTTGGCGCAGAAGTTAAGGGCTTAACGACTGCGCCAACCGAGCCGACATTTGTTTTCTGCTACACCATCCTGTTAAATCGCGAGACCTAGATGACTCGGAACAACAATCTGTATATCATATAAATATTTGTCTCGTACGTAAGCCACGGCCCACGACCCACAGAAGCCAATCACTTAGCCAGTCTGCTAACCGAGTCGACAAAGACATGACGTAGTAAAGTATGCTACTTCAAAAATTGTACATTATAAAAAAGTAAAGTAAAAGTAAAGTTTCAGCCTATAAATGTCCCACTGCTGAGCACAGGCCTCCTCTCATTTCTGAGAGGGTGTTGGAGCTAGGAAGAATCCGCCACGCTGCTCCAATGCGGGTTGGCGGTCTTCACATGTCTTTGAAATATTTTTTTTTATTTGTCAGACATGCAGGTTTCCTCACGATGCTTTCCTTCACCGCCGAGCACGTGATAAATCAGCACTTAAAATAACAATTTTAGAGGTGCCGGCACCGGAGATCGAACCCAGGTTACTAGCGTACTATGAAATTTATAGCGAACGCCTAGCCCCTGAGCTACCACGGCATTGTACATTATAAATTGTTCTGCAATGTTAAATCCTGTTTATCACGTGCTGAGCGGTGAAGGAAAACATCGTTAGGAAACCTGAAGGTCTGGGAATTAAATTTCGACAACATGTGAAGTCCGGCAACCTGCATTGGTGGAGTGTGGGTGACTCTTCCCGGCTCCGAAACCCTCTCATAAATGAGAGGGGGCCGGTGTTCAGCAGTGGGACATTTATAGGCTGTTACTTTAAATAAATTAATTAAAATTATGAAATAAAGTCCTTTATCTGTTTAACTGCCTTGGAGCTAAAGGAAGAAATATAGTAGTCTAATAGTGATACAGTAAGATAAGTTTATTATAGATATTATAACAACTTAATGTCCTATGGCATTTTGCTATGGGTAAAAGGAACTTCATTGAATTATAGTTAATAGAATCACGCGTTACTTTGCGAATATTCATTATAATAAGGAGAGAAAGTTAACAAGTGAGGATAGAATTTTAAATAAGCCAGTGGATCTAGCCGATCGGAAAGTAACTGGAAGTCTATTGTGTAACTCTGGTAGATTTTGGGATCGGTTTTATTTTGGCCGAGTGTATTTAACTGAGTGTGTCGATTACGTCAAATCCTCCTAACTCGGGACAGGCCTTTGTTATATAACTTCCTTTAAATATATATATGGCTAATGTTTCCATCAAAATTGATCTATAGACGTAGTGTCGTCACTAAAATAGAACGTTTTGACATTCATGTATGACAGCTTGCAAAAGTAAGACATGATATAATTTATAGTTGGCGCAGCAGATGTGCCACTGAATTCTCCGCTATAGGTCGCAGGTTCGATTCCCACACAGAAAAAATACTTTATGATCTAAAAATACCTGTTCCGGGTTTGGGTTTATGTGTATGTAATTTAAGTCTGTTAACGTACCATCGATATAGTGTTATGATGTTCTCCTAGCCGATTTCGACCACGGCGACAACTTCCGTCTATCGAGAGCCATCAACTGCGCAGGAGATATTATAGTGCCACAAGTGTACGCGCAAACACAGAGGCACTCACTGGTCCCAACCTACCCGCGACCGATGTAACGCTGATGCGATAAGATCGGAGGTAGGCTAGGATGCAGTGTCAGAAACACGGGAACAATCACAACACAACCAGACCCGAAAACCAACAATTTATGTTTTAGCACAAATGTTGGCTCCGGCTGGGATTCGAACCCAGGACCCGCCGCTTAGAAGTCAGGTACTCTGACCACTAGGCCACGCGGTCGTCAACATATGTAATCAACCACGTGTTTCAACTAATAATATGTACTTATACTTTAAAAATTGTGTGGTATTGTCTAGTAGTAATGTTGTAGTGAAGGGTATTTGGTGGCGGTTCCCGACAGCGGTATTAGTTATCTTGTGCACGCCATTGAGGGAGAATGGATGCTCTTCAAATACTATGTAGTTAATGCAAACCACTTTAAAATGTGACACGCGGATCTGTGCATATTAACTTTCTTTCCTTCATTATAATGGTTTTTCTTTTATTATTCGTGTCAAAGGCTGTTGTTGATGAAACCATTAGCATTTCAACAGTGACAAAGTATTTACCAAGCTCCTTTTCCAGAGAGCACTTTGAATGTACCTTTGTGATTCCGGTAACATTTCTTTCATTTAAATCAAGTGCTGCAGCTACGCGATCAAGTACTGAAGCACGGGTAATGGTGATCCTCCGTTTTTTTTTTGCCTCTCGTACAAAATAAAAACGAAGCTTTACAATTCACCCCCGTACTCATTTGATTAACAGTAAATATTAAAAATTGGAAAGTATAAATAGAAGTTCGAATAACTAGCATAGGTCCGTGCAGTATATTGAACTCGCACCTCATGGCATAACCAGAACATAACGATCTCCTTAGTGATCGACAAAACGAGTTTCGCCGTTGCGGTCAACTGGTGACCTTCTTGTGTATGCCACACAGCTATGGACCTCACCCCATCGAGAATAGTGGTGAAGCACTCGCTGTTTCGCTCGACGTCTCGAAGACCTATGATATTTGCCTTTGGTCTGGCATGCTAGCCTTATCAGCAAGCTTCCTTCATATGATATATCCCCTGAACGGTCTTTACGAGTGGTTATTGACAGCTGCTCGCCAGAGGCTATAGCTATTAATGTCGAAGTTCCTCGGGGGTCTGATCTGTCTGCAAATCTCTTTCTGCTGCACACAAACGGCCTGCTCGAGCCCGGTATCTTTAGGTATGCAGATGACAGCACAGTTGTGGAGAGATACTAGCTCGTGTTTGGGCCAGTCGGGATCAAGTACAGTCTGATCGGGAGGCCATGGTGGAGCGTATGAATTTCACATTGCAGTCAGTCTCCAACTGGGACATTATCAACCTTATGAGATTCAATGCCACTAAAACGCAAGCGTGTCTATTCTCCGCCAAGAGGAGCCTGTTCACCTTAGCTCCTACTTTTCAGAATGTATCTCTGGAATACACCGACCGCCTCCAGTTATTAGGAGTTGAGATCACGTTGAACCTTAACTGTGGGCGGTTCATTGAGTCTAAGGCGGAAGTGGCTGCAAGGAAGTTAGGAGTCCTTGCAAAAGTGCGGCGGTACTTTACTCCGAGACAGCTTATAACCCTGTATAAAGCTCAGGTCCGGTCGTATGTAGAGTACTGCTGCCACATATGGGCTGGAGCTCCTAAATATCAACTAGCAGCCTTGGACTCAGTGGAGAGACGAGGCAAGCAGCTTATTGGTGACCCTGACTTGGTTTCTACCAATTTTTCGTGTTTCTCTGAAATTAAAGGCGAGCACTAGGCCCCTGAGCTACCACGAGCTGGCAATAAAATATAATGATAAATTACACTGATGTAAAATCAACCAATTACCCAACAGAAATGTGCGTTGCCCGCGTAACATGCGCTACGACCCAAATGTTCCCACCCACAGACCACGATACGGTCAGCCACCACTCAGACACTGTACACTCACAATTAGAAACACACTCACGACGACGCATAACCGCCGTAGGGAGCTGCGCGCAGCGGCTAACACCGGGTACACCTAATAGGATTCCTATGAAGGAACCACTCCAGGGCCAGTTATTCTGCTGCGAAGCAGTAGTCTGCAAACACTACTGTGTTTCGGTTTGATGGGCAATAAGAGGTAGCGTATTTACTGGGCATATGAGACATAAAAACTCATGTCTCAAGATGACGGGCGCAGTCTGGTGTCACACAGAAATGTTCTAGGTGACACAGCATTTGTTATGGGCAGACGTTGCACTTTTATTTTTTTTTATTCGAAAAAGTGACGAAACGAGTTTCGTCACGTTATCCGATTAAAAAAATTACACCCGCGCTGCAGAACAGTTCTCAATTCTCATCGCCCAGAGCTACCCATACAAGTTGACAGTCTGAACGGAGGTTTACTGGTGGTAGGATTCCTATGCAGGAATCCGTCTAGGTAGGTACCACCCCAGGGCCAGTTATTCTGCCGTGAAGCAGTAGTGTGCAAACATTGTTGTGTTTCGGTTTGAAGGGCACTGAAAGCTAGCGTAATCACTGGGCATATGAGACTTAAGAACTGATGTCTCAGGGTGACGGGCGCATTGTGGTGTCACACTGTTCTGGGTGACACAGCATTTGTTATGGGCACACGTTGCACTTACCATCAGGTGAACGTTTTCCTCGTTCTGCCACTTTTATGAAATAAAAAAAGGTCCGAACGTCCTTCGAACGGTCAAAAGATCATTTATATTCGAAAGTATAATAAAACGAACTTCTCACAGTACACAAATCTAGTGCGCATGTGACATGACAATGATAATGTATCGAAATATTAGAGTTTATTTACGAGTATGTATATAAGTTTGGCTCAAACCAAATCCAGCACAGTTAACCAAGTCCTAATGTGTATGTAGAACAAAATTTACTGAAATGTGTGATTTCTTTATATTATTAAAAACTTTCGTGATAAAGAGACTGCCTATCCCTTATAATTGCAAAAGTATGTAAAATGTTGTTAAATAAACGATTTATGTAAATTTTAGAACCTCTTTTTTCGTGTAGTAGCGACATCAAAGTAATGCTCGTTTTTTTTAAAACACGATTCAACCAGACCCGAAAACCGTTCCGTGTTTTTGTACAAATATTGACTCCGGCTGAGATTCAAACCCAGGAACCGCGGCGTAAAAGTTAGGTACTCAGACCACTAGGTCAGTAGTCGGCCTTCTATTGCAATGGACAGCGTTATTTTTGAACTAAACTCAGATCTGTAATATTGTAAATCACTGGTTTTATGTATTACTAACTTCGATCACTAATAAAAACATTACTAAGTAGTTTCATAATGTAGGGCAGACCGGGGATGGTTGACCACGTTTTTAGTCATGATTTTTTAAACAAAAACTTGGTGTTAATGAAAAATATTGTAAACCAAATATGTGTGCCAAATTTCATAGCCAATTATAAAAAAAAGGTTCTATGTGGATATTATTTAATGAAATCCGGATTTTTTCAGTTTTAGGAGACCTCTCCGAGATGGTCAACCTGCCCCAATACCGGGGTAGGTAGACTACTCAACTGTTGTAGGGTGGCTTGAATTAGGGGATGACAAAATTTAATGTGTAATAAAAAAATCACAGAAATACTCTTGGTGACACGGCATCTGCAATGGGCCGACTTTGCACTTACCATCAGGTGAACGTTTTGCTCGTCTCGTCACTTTATCCAATAAAAAAATCATAAGTTTTGCAGAATTCTACCCATATATATGGGTTTATTTATAATTTAATGATTAATTTTTATCTCAAACTTTGATTACTTTCGTAAACCATATTTTCGAAAAAATGGGACCATATGGATCATAGTCAGTCAACCAATACGCAATTGGCCTACCAACCCCGATCTTTTGCTTTCAAAAATTCACTTAACTTAAATGCTTTGCATAACATTCATAATACGTATTTGAATATCTTTTATAATAATTTACTTTTCATTTCAAATTAAGTTGGTGTGAACTTGACTATAAATTACAATGTAATAACAAAGAAGATGTGTTGATGAAAAACTACTTAGGTATCCCAATTATTGATATTGCGCTCGAACTGACAGTGAGACATTTCCTCGTGTCTCGCGTTCTGTGCGAATGATAGATCAAGCAGCAGGCTTTCTTTAAATTGAGCAACGTTGATTCTCTCACTCAAACCTGCAAGAAGTTAGGAGCATCTAGTCTACCTACCCCAGTCCCCAACCAACCCCGGTCTGCCCTACTTGGTTACTTTGTAATACGATCATTAAAAGAAAAGATAAGATTCTATGTGCCTTTCACAGATTTAATATTAGTGGTCTCTATGAAAATAAAGGTTGAAAATGAAAACATTTGTTAGTCTAAAGGATATGTATGTATAAAGTTATTGTTTCATTATCTGCCACATAAAAAGTAAGACTTTTAGAATAAAAACGTAGCGTATCAGACGGCAGAATATTTTGTGACAAAATATAAACACGAAAGAAAAAAAGTGAAAGTAAACACTCTGTATCGATAATTATACGCATCTTTCACATGTCTAATGCTTTTTTTTAATTTGAACTTACCTCTTTCTCTTACAAGTAGAAAAAATAACTAGGTAACAATATTATACAACAGGCACATAAGTATGCGAGCAATATGCCTCGTTAGCTACAGAAAGTAGATATAAAGTCAAAATGTTATTTCTGGTGGAATAAGAAAAATACGTATAAGATATTTCAATACAATTATATATCATACCTTAAGTGACAGTGATGGACATGATTAAGACGTCCATCACTCATATCATTCTATATCGTCGGCATTCAAAGACGACACCTATAAAATCCCTTTCATCCTTCCTTCCTCCTTTAATGACCCTGTAACCATGCGAGTCACTCCCTTGTAGTTTTTTCGTTAACCAGGGTTGGGGTACAGTGGAATTAATTGTTTTTTTTATTTGATAAAAGTGACGGGACGAAAACTACCTTAGTTAGTAAATTCGTTTCGTATAAACATTGACATTTATTGCTGATATTATATGCATGTTGATACAGTAGAATATGGTGTCCTTATTATTAAAATTGAAAATTAAGTTAACTTAAGATCGTAATGATAGGCATATTCTGGCACATAAATTTCATTGTATTCACTTTTGAAGTAGTGCTTGTTTGGTTTTATTTTGCTAATAGTTAAACTCACACCGAACCGAGAATATTGACTTTGTTAAAAGATAGCGGCGTTCAAGAAAATTAGACAACAAACAAGTTGGAACAAAATAAAAACTATAATCAATTGCGTTCGATGGGGCCAAAATTCTCAATATCACGAGTAGCAGACGACCGGTAATGACATGTGCCGTAACGAGAGTGCCCGTTCGTGTAGGCATATCGTGTTATGTGCTATTTCTACCGCCCGCAGATGGCATTTACGCTACGTAAACAACGTCCCCGTGAGACCGGGTTTACTATTAGCAGGTTTTTTATTAGTAGTTATATTGCAGCCTGTACATAATATATTCAGATAAGATTATTTTATAACCGTCTTCGAGTTGGCCAGGAGAATATTATCGACAGTATTCTACTGTTATTGAAAAACGGCTAGAATAAATATATGCCCCAGACTTGGATTTGCACAATCACCTTGTAACAATTACTGTCTGTAGGATATACAAATTGTCTCGTGCGAGAATCGAACCCACACAACGCAGTCCATGAGCGCACGTTCAAAGTTTTTGACCATAATTTATGTTATCATCATTTCAGCTTATCTTAGTCCACTGTTGAACATCGGCCTCCCCCATAGATTACCACAAAACACGGTCATGAGCCACTTGTATCCAAGCCCTGCAAAACCATGCAGGTTGTCGCTCCATCTAGTTCTCACTAGTTAACTCAGATGTCAGAACATAACGTACGGCTTAATTGTCACATAAGTTGTTATGTAATGGTTACTGTGTACAATGATATACAAAACACCCTAGATACCCAGGCAGTAAAAAGTTTTCACAAAAAGAGCGCACAACGTGCTCATTTTGATTTAAGAACAAATTTAAAAATAATAAAGTTTGTGCTTATTTAATCGGAATTTGTTTTTTGAATAGCGGAGTGCATTTTTAAAATCTGTTTAAGGCGCGGCGACATTCGCTGTCACCATTCAGTGCCCTTCAGAGATGAGAGAGACTTCAGAATAGATGAAAAATCCTAACAGTATGCACTTCGATTTTTATTCATTTCATACGAATCCAGGATGAACTCAATCCATATTCTTAAAACAGTTTAAAGATGCACGTGTGAAGTACAATACTACTACCATTTTAAATGTTCTATTTCATGTTTAAAATATAATTTCGGTTAACTTCAAATGCCATACTCTTCTCTTATTCACTAAACATATAAAAAGAAAACATTGTTATTATTTAATCTCAGAAAACGCATTTAACAACGTTAGCACGATTAACTTTAACTTAATTCCAAGTTTCTTTTAAAGCGTTGGAACCAGTCGTTGCTTGTACAAAATAATTGAATTCAGTTACGTAATGTCGTGAATTATTCAATCATTTCATTTTATTATTTGATGTTTAAAATTAACTTGTCACTAGATATAATCAATATAAAATATTCCATGAAACCTCAGTTACTAGACGAGACTTTTAATAAACATAGACTATAGCAAGACTAACTTTAAAACATGGCTTAGTTTTGATTTAATGTAACTCAGTATTAATAAACATGGAGTAAGGAAGAATTAAACAACTCCAAGTCTAATCTTGGAATTAAAGTTAATCCTTGTAGCTACATACTTTAACAAGTGACTAAGCATAGACTAGATGTGCAATGACGTTTTTTGTACTAAATTCATAAAAAAAAATATTTAAATTTTGCCATGACATTTTTAATGAACGTCATTTTATTAGGAACTACTTTGGTATTTCTTAATATACTGAATTACACTGTTCTAAAGTCGTATTCTGTAGCTCGTACCTCGAACTTTTTTAGTTGTTCATCGAATAAGATGGATAGAGATTATTTTGTTTATACTTTTACTAATGAGGAAAGAAATTAATAATATTTAATTGCTTCATTAAAAATAACCAGCCATATATAAAACATTCAGAAATAAAAAAATAACGCGTCTAACACAGTACACGTGACAGAAGTGAAACTTATGTATCAGAAATTTGATTAAAATAAAAATCAATTAAAAAATATTACTGACTCTAAAATACAAACATACAAACGTACACGACTTTTTCCTTATAAGGGGTAGGCAGATGCCACATATAGCCCTCTTTTCACCCTCGCGGGAAATGAGACGCAACGGGTGACAAGTCACGTCGCCGCTATTTTGGTCCGAGTCAAAAAATTCTGACTCCCCATTGCGTTCCAACGAGCAGTCAGTGACGGCATTGCCAAATATGGTATTATTCTGCACGAATAAAGGCTTTCTGTCCGTACTGTACCTTAATAACCTCTTACGAAACCTCCGTAGGAAAGAGGTAGATGCTAATCTACTCTACCGGATACCTATAATGCTTAAACTTAACAAGCCAAAATAACCGCTCAGTATATAAACAATTATTAATTAATCAATAAATATTACGACACTCAAATTCTACTTTGAAATTTTACTCTCATCGCGCCCTAAGAAGTTTCAATTCGATAAAAGTGTATATATTATATAGATGATAAGAACGAGAAATCAAAAAGGGACAAAAATAAAAGATAACAAACAAAATATTGGCTCGCGTAAATCGCCGATAGGTGTCCGGCAAAGTAGAAGATCACCTACCTCTTTCCTACAGAGGTATCGTTAGAGGCGACTAAAGTATTGTACAGACAGCCTTTATTCGTGCAGAATAATACCATAATATACAATGCTGTCACTATACTGTTCATGGGAAAGCAATGGGGAGAAATATTATTTTGACTCATACCAAAATGGCGGCGACGTGGTTCGCCACCCGTCACGTCGCGTTTCCTGCGGGGGCGAAAAATGGGTTACGTGTGTGGCCTCTGCCTACCCATTATATAAGAGAAAAGGCAACCACTAAGTAAGTAAGTACTAAAATATTGTGCTAGGATATGGTTCACGACAATGTCCTCTCCTTGCTTATGGACTTTAAGTATCACAGCGAAACTTGTTCAGTCAGAGCTGATCTAAGATCTTCACGTCGAGCCTACGTTGTACGTTGCCAGGTGTTGTTGTCTTCGGTGGTAGCGCAATCTCTATCGGAGATTCTACTTAGCCTGCATACTTACATACATATATTTTGAGATTGCTTTATTTGGCAAAAACATTAACCAATTTTATATTATTTATCAATATGTACGTAAAATATTTTTTTAGGAATGCGGACCTAAAGAAAAACTTTTGGTACTCATAGATCTTATCAGAAATGGATGGCGGGCTAAAATGTCCTGAAGATTTATTTAAATGCGTGGAACTTAAGTTATAGCTGTTCTTAACATGATGAATGGTTTACCTGCTTAATGTTGGTCGTCGTTTGTCATATATATTTTAGATACTCCTAAATTTGTTATAACCAGAAAAGAAAATAAAAATTAGGTAAGAAATAGTGTTCGAAGGGACGACATTATAATAATAATAACTAAAATTCAATGTAGGAACGAACGAAGTCAATGTAAAACATGGTAAAGCACATATAAAATTTATTTATTGATTATTACTTTAGGGCTACTAAGAATGTAACACAGTCTAATCAAATAATACAAAGCCTACAATTACTGCATTGGTTGTGCTACATTAATTAGAAGTAGCCACGATACTAAATTATACGACAGACACCGAAGACAGAACCTTTTATTCGCCTGTACCTATGCAAAAAGAGGGTTTTAATCATTACTTTTTTTAATCATACTAATTATCAGTAGTGTGGATTATTTCAATCAAATTATACCGCTGCAAGACTGCCCTGCCGTGTAGTGGTGATGTGACTTGAGAATATGCCACCCCATTTCGTGTCTTGGGTGTCGTAAAAGTCGACTAAGCGAAATGTCAGAAAAGTCGAATGGCCTCCGATTGACAGTTTCTGATACTGTCAATTCGCCTTCCAAGAGTGGCAATTGTAGCAAATCCTCCCAACCGAGGAGATGCCTATCCAGCATTGGATTTTTACAAGTTGACGAAGAAGAAAAAGATGGGGGGGGGGGGTCTTCTGTTTGATTTTGTACATGACACAATACTTGACTTAATAAAAAAAGAAAATTAAGTATATTACAGACGTGAATTAGATGATCATGTAAAACTTGGATGAATACAACTTTATATTATAAATTATAGTGATTTTTAACCTACTGAGTAATGAATATGATGACACATTTACGTCTAAAAATTCTTTTTAAACAGCAAGACTTTTAATGAGTTAATAGACAGAGGGAATTAATTAAACTATAGAAAGTAAAATAGTATAAACTTTACAAGAAATGATCATACTATAACAGAAAGATATTTATAGAATTAGAGTAAAAGTAAAGTAACCTACTGATGTTCCACTGCTGAGCAAAGATCTCATCGTATTTCTGAGAGGGTTTTGGAGCCCAAAATAGTCCGGACGGACTTTACATGTCGCCGAAATTATCAGACATGCAAGTTTCCTCACGAAGTTTTCCGTCGAGTGCTTGGTAAGTCAGCACTTAAAATTGCACAGTTTTAACAATTTTAGTGGTGCCGGCACTGGATTGGATCCCAGGTCACTCGCGTCTATGAAATATAAAGTCAATGCCTAGCACCTGAGCTACGGCGGCTTTAAAAATTAAAGATATTCCAACAGTATTCTCCATACCCACGTCACTCACGTTACTGCTGAATGAAGTGTAATAGAGTGAATTTAGCATTATTGGTATGAGTTTTCCGTTTTAGTTTCCTTTAGTTAACAAGTTCGGTGACGGACTGGATGGCGAAACCGAAGTCGATATTTTTTGAAGGGTCTTTTTTGGCATTTACTTTAGTCGACTTCTATAACGCGAGAGGTGGCAGTTTCCCTAAAACCACTTCCACAGAGCATCCGCCATCACTTGGCATTTTATAATAAATGTTATAATTAAATACGTAATGCCATGTGATGTACGGACAGCGATTTAAAGCAAATTGCCTTATTTAATCTAACATTCACATAAATCTCATTTCATCTGCTACAACGATCACCAATACGCCTCCCAAATATGACGGTAAGGATAAACCCACCTAAGTAATTGACTGGTGATGATCGTTGTAAATCAATTGCTTATACAGGGTCATTCTTAATGTCCTATACATCCCCGCAGGTTGGGATTAGGGACGACGTGTATATGCCCAAAAAATATAATGAGCCACGTAGCGTGATACCTGTAGGAGATATGTCGTCTTAAAGAATTTGCTTAAAACTCATAGGTTTACTACCCTGTTATACAGCTGATCGAGGCAATGAGTTCATAAATTTAATTGGACGAATTCCCATTGAGCTGCCTTCGAAAGAACTCGCAAGTACTAAGATAACATGAAGCTTAAGGCAATCTGTTGCGAAGTAAATCTGTTAGTATGATGCCGATGTTTTTCGATCTTATAAATAGTTATCATAAATTAAATGGAGAATAAAACGTATTTTGAATTTGTCTGGTTCCGACACATTGACTTTCTGAGTTAGGGTCTCTTAAAGTTTTACATATCAAATAATTTTAAAGTTTTGTATGAACATTTTTATTATTCAATTTTGTCATTAAAGCTTCACCGTTGTGTTTATCAAATCAAACTAGCTTGGGTAGGTGCCAGGATGTTATACCAATTATAAATAACGTTGTATATTTTACATTACACAAATACAATTTTAAATCAAAGGTTGATTTTTTAATTAATAACTGCCTGAGAGTTGACGTAAAATAAGTTTACGATGCTATCTTCCGTTAATAAGATCAACTGTAATCGAATAGCTTAAACTTATTTGATATCAAACGACGCAGACAGTTTTGTAATTTATTTTAAGGAAATTGTATCACTGGATTATTAACTCTTTGAATGTAAGCATCTTAATCGCTTCCCTTGCCAATAACGTTGCTAATTAGTAGATATTGGTAATAAAGACGATCTCTCCACAGAGAACGATTAATGTGTTAGATAATGTGACATAATAATTAATAATGTGTGTGTGATAATGTGACAGAATAATTCAGCGTGAATATGCAGATTTTTCCTTATTTAAGATAATAAAGTTCTTAGTCTTTCTTAGTTTATTTTTGTTTTTATTTTAAAAACTCAGCGTTTGGCGTCTAGTACGGTGTAGCATAATTTATATTGTTTAATTTTTACCCATACGTGTCCGGTAGAGCACAATAACACCTATCTCTGTCCTATCGAGTTGCTTTAAGATTCGACTAAGGCGTTGTACGGACAGCTAAGTTTCCCACGGGGCGATAAGTGGCCTACATGTATGGTCCCTGCCTACCAATAGTATGAAAAAGAGGCGTGCCTGTATGTAAGATCAGATGAGATGATCATGCGATAAGATCAGAGGTAGGCTAGGGTGCAATGTCAGAGACAAGAACAACCATAACACAACCAGACCCGTCAACCAACAATTTGTGGTTTTGCACAAATGTTGACTCCGGCTGGGATTCGAACCCAGGACGGCCACGCGGTTGTTAAAACGTTGTTTTAAATAACGTCTTAATATTCTTACCGAAATAAAAAATAGATAAGATATGAAAAAAAACATTTTTATTCATATCTTACGTATTTTATAAACAATTGAAAAACTGAATCAGTTTAAAAGATATCAGATGTTGTTATATCTCATATATGCTACATCTTACTCGAAGTTTTCAGTAATTCAGATGCAACATAAATTCCTAATTCAGCTTTTCACAATATCAACAGTACCAGCAAAATACTCATGTTTCTTTTCAATTTTTTTTTGTTTCTATGTTGCTACTTATTTTGACACTGTATAGATTTAAAGTTATTTTACAGATAGGCAGATATATAGGTGTAGTAAACTAAGTTAATAGCTTATAAATTTGCCACTGAAGAGCGCAGGCCTTTTCTCATTTTTGAGGTTTTTCGAGCTGGGAATATTCATCAAGCTGCTACAGAGTGGGATGGATAACTTATGTTAAGTTATCCATCCCATGCTACAGAGAGCATCGATAACGAATACCTCGAATTCGAATGTTTCTTAACGATGTTTTTTTTTATAGCATACAGTGATGAAACGAGCAAAACGTTCATCTGATGGTAAGTGAACGTCTGCCCATAACAAATGCTGTGTCAACCAGAAAATTTCTGTATGACATCTCACTGTGCCAATCACCCTGAGACATGGGTTTTTAACTCTCATATACCCAGTAATTACGCTGACCGAAACTGAAACACAGTAATGTTTGCACACTACTGCTTCACGGCAGAATAACTGGCTGTGGTGGCGGCTTAAGAGAACCTTCCACCCCAGCTCATCGCGTGGGAGTCGTAAGAGTCGACAGAGGGAAAATGAAAACCAGGAGATGGGCAGCAGCATCTTCCTGGAACATCTCAATAGATAAACTGTGGTTGCCAACCCGCCTGCCAGGCATGACAACCATGGCAAAATCCCCTATAATGAGAGCTACAAACTGTTGTGGAAATCCATGAGGGAGGCCTATGTTCAGCAGTGGACTAGTACAGGCTGATATAAAGAAACCGCTTCCAGTTAACAATTTTAGTGTCGCAATCACCGGGGATCGAATCCAGTTCTGAAGATGTATTTTTGCGTGACATTCAGGGGCTCGGGCAAAGTTGCAACAGCTTTTAATTTCGTGCGTAATGAGTAAAATACAATTGTGCGAGGCTTCTTTTTCGTCGTGACCATAAATTTTATAAAATCGTAGTATTATAGTGGTCCAATTTTAACATTATGCTAATAGTCCTGTAATAACTTAGAAATTAGAAATAAAAGGAGCGCTCTTACTATTAAATCAAACCTATTTAAAAAAATCAAATTGTTTATTATTGTCACACGTGGCCTAGTGGTCAGAGTATCTGACTTCTAAGCCGCGGGTCCTGGGTTCGAATCCCAGCCGGAGCCAACATTTGTACTAAAACATAAATTGTTGGTTTTCGGGTCTGGTTGTGTTGTGATTGTCGCCGTGTTTCTGACACTGCATCCTAGCCTACCGCCGATCTTATCGCATCAGCGTTACATCGGGCGCGGGTAGGGTGGGACGAGTGAGTGCCTCTGTGTTTGCGCGTACAATTGTAGCGCTATAATATCTCCTGCGCAGTTGATGGCTCTCGACTGTAGTCGGTAGTTGTGGCCGTGGTCGAAATCGGCTAGGAGAACATCATCATCATCATCACACAACACAAATCACAAAATTTTTAGTTTACATAATTTCTTACATATTCAATTAGTACTTAACAACTAACGGGCATTTGGTTTTACTTAAAACCCACTGCAGCGGGTTATTGAATTTTCTCTGGATGGCGCTGAAAACATCGTTGCTGCTGTCGCGTACGCTGTTTAATAACTAGGCGCAGTTTTTATGCCAAACAGCAACAAAATTGTCGGTGCAGGCCTCGGCGAACATTCCTAAAGCATTGCAGAGTCGGAAGGAACGGCTGCTTTTTAATTGGTCTAAGTCAGTATAACTGCTGTATGTAACTGTTGTTTCATTAATTGACTAGCTGTACCCTGCGGTTTCACCCGCGTAAAAAAGCCAACCCCAATCGATGACATCTGTATACCCTATTTGAATGGATGATTCACCCGGAGTGCAAACAGGCAAAGGCAGCAGACATATCTCTAAGGAACTGCTCCGTCTGAACAAACCCCAAATCAGAACGATTATCAGCGCCATACCTGAACATGGACCATTTAACAAACATCTGTTGACTTTAAGTGTTACAGACAGCCCTCTGTGCACAGCTTGAATGGAGAAGAGCGAAACGACGGCCCGGGTCCTGCTTAACTCTATATACCGGGACAAACATCTTCACGCAAAGTACGCGCTAGACGTGGAGTTGTGGAACTACCCTAATTTAATCGCATTTTGGCGTTTTCATTTTTTGCGAAGAGCCCTAATTATTTTTCTAAAGTAGCTTAAGTTATCCGCTATAATATCAGCTATCTGTCATTGAAAGTCCCGTCGAAATCGGTCCAGCCAGAGATTAGCCGCCGGAACAAACAAACAGAGAGACGGATAAAATTTTAAACAATTTCTTTTTTCCTATATACTTTATTTCTTAAGCATTAAATAAAAAATATATTTTGTTTATTACAAATTATTACAAATAGACACTTTAATTTTATTTGTGTATAAAAGTAAAGTAAAGTTTCAGCCTATAAATGTCCCACTACTGAGCACAGGCCTCCTCTCATTTCTGAGCCTCCTAGCTCCAAGGAAGATCCCGCCACGCTGCTCCAATGCGGGTTGGCGGACTTCACATGTCGTCGAAATATTTTTTATTCCTCAGACATGCAGGTTTCCTCACGATGTTTTCCTTTACCGACGAGCATGTGGTAAATCAGCACTTAAAATTGCAATTAACAATTTAATGGTGCCGGCACCGGGAATCGAACCCAGGTCACTCGCGTACTATGAAATTTAAAGCGAGCGCCTAGCCCCTGAGCTACCACGGCTTCCAATTTTCGTCAAGTAAACCGTCAGTTTTTGACTCAAGAAACAATAAAATGGAGTAGGCTGAGACAAAACATTTAAAAAATTATTACGCTTTTTTGTATAATTGCTATCAAAATCGTCAATGTTGTTGTCAATAATATAAACGTGATGGATTAGATAAATTATTAAGTGAAGTCAGTATAAGATGTCAAGAATGTTACGCGATGCTGCCTCCGTCTTCTTAGTTACGGTAGAATGGATTGCAGAGACGGTGGAGCTACAAAGTGTCTGTTTTGAATTACGAACAGGCGTTGGTACAATATAACATTTATCCGTGGATGGTAGTCTATGTACACGCTTCTTATCACTCTTACCTATATATAGATAGTAACTAAGTATGAATAGATCAATATCTAATTAAGACAATACTTTTTATTCAGAAATCAAAAAATAAATAAATGAAGAAGTCATCAAATTAAAATAAAACAAATAATATTGTCACGGAATGAGTTTGCATATAATAAATAAATAATCACATCATATTTGAGAATCAATATTTTAACGTATGTTAAACTGTCTACATATTTGCCTTTGGAAAATATATTATCGGGTTTCGAAGAAGATCAGGAATAGCAATGAGGAAGAGACAGTAATGTCAACCGTCTGTTGGGACGCTTGGTTTGTTTTCAAAGTTGGATCAAATGGAATTTTTCATTTTAAAACAAAGGTTACACTTTTAACTGATGTTTATTAACTCTACTAGCGTGCTATGTTCAACTCTGCCAAAGTAAATTGTTTGAGAATTTACAGAATGATGCAAAATATAGTAAAATAACCAAAATATGTAATTTTATAATAGACGTACAAAGAGCTCTTTGTTGGTTCTGTTGCCACATCATAAATAAATAATGTATATGCGATGATCATGTAATAAAATGTAATGATAAAGTCGCTGTCAAATAAAGGAAAAGTCTGAAAACAAACCCGCTCTGACACTATAAGAAAAACGGTAATGTGTACTGTGTGTGTGTAATGTGTACATAATTAAAGATATTATTAAACAAAACAGCTGGCGACTTACGCATGACCAAAATAAAACATTTACATAGTGATGCGACATCAGAGTATCTATTCAATCATTCTGAATAAACGAACAGTACAAATAAAAGTACGATTATATTTCAAAATAATTTATGAGAAATATCCAATTATCTTGCTCTTACCAATTTGATGAGTTTTCATCAATGACGATAAATGTAGTGCAAAAATTGACTTCGTACATGATTATTTTTGAAAAAATCGTTTATTCTAAATAATTATGTTTTTTTGTATAGGAAAGAAACAAAGTTCATTTGCATCCACATGCAAAATAAGTAAACGATGACAGTCTACTATTTTCATTCGATATATACGAGTAAGTCAAATTTCCTGATCTCTCTCAAAAAGAAATTGGCGAGCACAGTACCAAATTCCATAAGTGACGGACACGTAACTAGTGGTTAGATCTGGTATATTTGAGGTGGTTATTTTATTATCTGTTGGAAGCCACGGGTCACTCTTCTCTTTGCAATTTCTCTTAACCAATTTTCACTAAACTCGCGAAACGAATAGATGATTTTTCTTGAATCGCATATTTAAAATATTCAAATCCGAATATAACAGACTTTGCCACTACTCATCGTATCATAAATCAGTTTTTTTTTTATATTTATTTATTAATTAAATACATACATACATACAGTGAGTAAGAGCCGTGGTAGCTCAGGGTCCGGGTGCTCGCCTTTAATTTTCATAGTACGCGAGTAACCTGGGTTCGATCCCCGGTGCCAGCACCTCTTAAATTGTTCTAAAATTTTAAGTGCTGATTTACCATGTGCATAAATAGAAATATTTCTAAGAAATGTGAAATCCGCCAACCCGCATTGGAGCAGCGTGGCGGACTATTCCCCGCTCCAAAACCCTCTCAGAAATGAGAGAAGGCCTGTGTTAAGCAGTGGGACATTTATAGGCTGTTACTTTACTTTTTTTTACTTTTATACCTACATTCACGCCTCTTTCCCATTGGGGTAGGCAGAGACCACATCTTTTTACTTGCTCCGATCCAGACACACATCTTTAGCTTCTTCTACTTTCATTAGCGTTTTCACACACGCTCGTCGGTTGCGGGTACTTTTAACGTGACCTTTCCTCAAAAGTTCGCCGATCTGATTGTGATACGTACGCCTAGGTCGACCCTTACCGGCTTTCCCATTCACATTTGCCTCATAAATCTGCTTCATCATCCTCATCAATATCCTTTCATTCATCCTCTCTACGTGTCCAATATATCTAAGCATCCCTTTCTCTATCTTTTTTTTCTTCATAAAAGTGACGGAACGAGCAAAACGTACACCTGATGGTAAGTGTAACGTTTGCCCATAACAAATGCTGTGTCACCCAGAAAATTAATGTGTGACACCACTCTGCGCCCGTCACCCTGAGACATCAGTTCTTAAGTCTCATATGCCCAGTGATTACGCTAGCTCTCAGTGCCCTTCAAACCGAAACACAGTAATGTTTGCACACTACTGCTTCACGGCTGAATAACTGGCCCTGGGGTGGTACGTACCTAGACGGATTCCTGCATAGGAATCCTACAACCAGTAAAATCTTTTTCACTACATCGTCAACCACACTGCAACGTTCCCTTATCACGCTGTTTCTCACTTTGTCAATCAGAGTTACTCCAGCTATACTTCTCAAACTTCTCATTTCCACAGCGTTAATCTTACCTTCTTGCTTCTTCTGCCAGACCCAGCATTCACTACCATACATAAGCGTGGGCACCAGTACCCCCTCTGTCAGCCACAGCCAGTCGTGCCTTTTTAGACACGTTCTGGCTACACATAAAGCATTATGCAGTATTCACTTGATTTTCTGCCAATACTCTTCTCTCAATGTCACACTCATACTTTCCGTTTCTCGTAAACTTAGAACCCAGGTACACAAACTCTTTCACTTGTTCCACTCTTTCTTCTTCAATCAGAACTTTGCAATCCGACATACTTTCTTCTCTGGCAAAAACCATTACTTTCGTCTTATCTACATTAATTTTCATTCCTTTGCTTTGTAGAGCATCATGCATAATATTAACCATCGCCTGCAACTCCTCCTCCGATGATGCTAATATAACCTGGTCGTCGGCGTATAGGAGGCATTGTATTTTCATTCTTAATCCATACACACTTTCTTTCAAATCTTTTAAGCAATTGTCTATGAATAGGTTAAACAGCCACGGCGAAGCCACACATCCGTGTCTAACACCTTTTTCGATGTTAAACCAGTCTATGTAAGCCCCGTTTACCCTGACACAAGCACTGAAATCATTATAGTGATTTTAGTGCTCGTATCAAGCTGCCGTTCACCCTATACATATGCAATGTCGACCACAATTCATTCCTCACTACCCTATCATAGGCCTTTTCCAAGTCCACAAAAGCACAATAGACCTTTTCGGCTATGCTTCGTAAGGAAAACACCTGATCTATGCATCCCATTCCTCTCCTGAATTACGCTTGTACATCCCATATCTTCTCTTCAGTTTCATTCATCACTCTCTTAATCAAAACCTTCGCATACAGTTTTCCGACGATACTGAGCAAGCTAATGCCTCGGTAGTTTTTGCAGTCTTGCTGCGACCCTTTTCCTTTGTAAAGCGGTACGATAACGGCCTTACACCACTCTACTGGTACGTTGCCGCTCCTTCAGCAAAGGTTAAAAAGGCGGTTCAGCTAACTAGCTACCACGCCCTGTACCCTGCCTGCCCTGCACGCATGCCCAGCTTTCAGCATCTCAATCGTAATTCTATCATACCCTGCAGCTTTGCCCAATTTCATACTATTCATCGCTTCCACAATCTCTTACACACTAATATCTCTTTGCATCGCAACCTTCATTCATGTCCCCGGATGGGGCCTGTGCTTGTATATGCTCTTTCTCAAATAAGCTTTCGAAATATTCCTTTCATATCTTTAGAATGCATTCCTCACAATACTACCATCCTGGTTTCTGATTGTGTCCAGTTGCAAGTCGTCAGATAACAGAAAGTGGTCTGTGTGAATGCCGACACCGCGACATGCCCGAGTGTCTAGCACTTTCTTTCTCAGTCTTTCATCCCCGATCACAAAATCAATCATACTTCTCAGGTTCCTTTCTTCTCTAGTATACAAGTGGATCTTTTTATGGTCAAATATTGTGTTTGTTACCACAAGATTCCACTCCAAACACACTTCAAGCAGACTTTCTCCATTTTCATTCACTCTATCATCGCCGAACCTTCCTACCACCGTCTCATATCCATCACGCTTCACTCCCACCAACCCATTAAAATCGCCTAGAATTATGATCCTTTCATTTTGGTTGCATTTTTCAAAAGATCTTTCACGCTATCCCTAAACTCCTGTCTCTAATTGGGCTTTTGAGGAGTGGTTCCAACTCGCATCTTGTGGAGCATAAGCTGCCACTATAAAGATGCGAGTGAGACCAACCTTCAACCTCACCCAGACGAGTCTTGGGCTAACACATTTAAAGTCAGTCACACATTCATTCATTCTAGCAGAAAGCAGTACACCAACTCCCTGACAGCCTCTACTGGTTTCCGGAACTCCCGACCAACTGGCTATGTAGGGTCCATGCGTGGTGGTGTCGCATCCTTTTCGCTTGGTCTCATTCACACAAAGAACATCAATCCGTCTTTCACTCATCATCTCGTATACTTCTTCAATTTTATCATTCATACCTCCGCGAACATACAGAGTAGCAAAGTGGCTATCCGCAGCCCACTTTTCGCCCCCAGGGGAAACGAGACGAGACGGGTGGCAAACCACATCGCCGCCATTCTGGTACGAATCAAAATTCTTACTTCCCATTGCGTCCCACGAGCAGCTAGGGAAAATGCTGTCCACCCAAACAGAGCCCCGCATGCTTGAGTAAGGCCTTATTCTGGGGTCGCCCGCCAGGGCAGGTCGGCACGCTAACGACTAGGCTCGCCCCTAGCCATGCAGCCATCGGCACGGCAACCATTGGCTTGGCGGAGAGGAGGGGAAAAGGATTAGGTAGGAAATGGACTTGGGGTAGGGAATGCGGGAGTTTGAAAAGAACCGATAAGGTGTAGGATTCTACTATCTCGGAAGAAACAGGGGGAGTCAGCAGCAGCTCGGAAGGCCGCTTACTGGGTACCATTGTATTTGCCGGACAAGGTAACTAGGTTAAGTACTCCCTGGCCAATGTGATACTTAAGAACTGATATCGCTGGATGACGGGCGCAGTGTAGTGCCCCCCAGAAATGCTCACAGCATTTGTTTTGGGTAGACGTTGCACTTATCATCAGGTGAACGTTTTGCTCGTCTCCAAATTTTTTTTTTTTATAATTTACCCAAAAAAAAAACATTTTATATGTGCCCGCGTTTCGTACGAATGGACTTTAAACTTAATGTAACTCAGGTATTTGCAATATTAAATTAAAGAAAGACTAAATTGATCCGAAACCTGCTATCCATAATGTATGCAAATTCCATACGATAGATTCACGATCAGACCTTTCTTAAAATTTCAAGTCAATTGTAATTTCTTTACAATCTACCACCGTTTATTCTGAGGTTCCACTGTACGGAAATTATTAAATTGCGAACTCAGGTAACTAATAATCACTGACGGAAGGAAATATCTTTATAATCTGTGATTAATGTTAGTGTCTTTAACTTAGGGCTCCAGTTTATTTTTTGTTCCAGTTCGCTCAGCATCAAATGACAAATCTCGTCATCATCCAGAACAGGGCGACCCCCTGCACGACCACCTGCACGGTTTAAAAAGCATTTGCCAGACCGGACTCAGTTTCTCTGGAAGGTATCTTTCCCGCCATTTTAACCATTAATAAAGTCTTTGTTTTTTAAATATGAAACAGCGTACGCAAATCTCTGTCACCATTAAAGACATCGCAAGCTATAAATTTTAAAGTGGCTTCGGGCACATTTTTTATTTATCTTGCCATGACGACATAGCATGCGTCTTAGCCAAACACAACAAGAAAAGGCTATAGATTTCGTTTATAACCACCATCACCAAAATTATGTATATATATATATATATATATATATATATACATATGTAAATATATTGTTATTCTGCCGTGAAGCAGTAGTATGCACTAACATTACTGTGTATCGGTTTGTAGGGCTCTGTGAGCTAGCGTAATCACTGGGCATATGATACTTAAGAACTGATGTCTCAGGGTGATGGTTACAGTGAGGTGTCACACAGAAATGTTTTGGGTGACACTGCATTTGTTATGGGCAGACGTTGCACTTAGTAAAACGTTCACCTGATGGAGGTGAATATAGTTACTACCTACTACTTACATTACTACCTACTAACTATATACACCTGGTGTATATAGTTACTATTATAACAGTATATATAGTTACATAGTCATTATATTCGTAGCGCAAACACAGATATAATTTAGAGACAGAGTATACACGAATGACCCAGACTGGTCATACGTGTATACAGCAGTGCAGACAGCAATCAGGACACGTTTCTAAAAAAATATATTGTACAATCTCTTTTTAAACAGTAACTTGTCAATTGCATTTGCTTCGACAATAATTTCGATGTTAGTATTTGAAAAACACTCATTTTCAAACTAAGCAGATGTTTATCTTTACATAAAAATAAATAAAACAGATATTAAGTAATACCGTAAAATTATTTGCACTGTCTCAAAGACAATAAATATAGAAAGGAAAATCATCTAACAGTACACTCTGTTAAGTCTAGTAAACAACTAAGCTATTTGTACAAGTACCAAAAGCAAGCGGTTGTGATAAATTGTACTTTAGACCAGCTGCGGACCAGAACAAATACAGATCATTTGTCATAAAACATGTTATAACTTCTATTAAAATTCCTTCAGCTGTGTGACTGATAGATTTCTATTCATTAACATCTGTCATTTATATTTGTAATGTAAGGTGTAAATTGTTTTACACCTTACACTGTGTGAATTTTAAAATAGGCTAATAGGCTAAATAGGATAATATAATAATAGGCTTACCTAACACTATGTATGATTAAGTATATTACCTATTTGTTATATTAGCTGTATATGATGATTTCCTAATAATTTCGACTACTTGAACATAATCTCTTATATCATATAATTTTTATATACATCATCAGCGTCATCATTACCACAGCTATATCGTAAATTAGCTGTACAAACGTCTCCATCAAAGATTTTCACAAAACATCATCCAAAACTCGATGCATCCACTGACTTCAAGCAAACTGAAATGAGTCGTTTCCTATGTGACCGGCCTATTTCCACTCTAGCTTACTAATTTAATAGGTTAGGCCGCTTACTCTATGGACCCTATTCTACTATGGATATTCTCATTGCAAATTCTTGCAATGCTGAGAAACTCCAAGAATAGTCGTTTTCATAACTTAAGGTTTAATAACTAATTTTGATCATTGACATAACAGTACGAATACCTATCGTACGTAATATTATATCCTATATTTCAGTATTGTAAATGATTGTAAATGTAAACAAAAGCACGTCTGTAGTCGCTTTTTAGGAGTCGTCGATAATATTGAAGGAAACGGCAGTTGCAGGGTCGTAAATAAAAGATAATCAAAATATAACGTGATGTGAAAATAAACAAAAAATTAAGTACGCACTTATTGGATACAGGTTCGATTCGAATCCCAGTTACAGGCTTTAGCGAAGTATCGCTGACATTTTAGCGCACTATCACAATTAAAATTTATAATTCGAGCTAACATAAACTTTTTAAATATGCTTGTAATTTATTTTATTACAGTTACAAAACGATCATGGTTTGCCTGTTTTATTGAAGAAATTTATGTTATAGATCTCTATGACAACTTGGGACCAAGAATTTGTCTTTGACATAATTTAAAGATAATGCTTATAAAAGATAAAACCGTACCGTACCGTACTTTTAAATCCATAGAAGAAAGAAAGTAGCATAACAAAAAAGAAATACTTTTATTTGCAACGAAAACCTTGACATTAAAAAGCCATACAACTTAATAAAAGAAAACTAAGACGAAGGAAAGTTAAAAGTGGCCAAGATTTTAGCTTGAGTAGCGTTTTGTTTTAATAATAACGTTGATAAAATTTATTTAATTCTTATACTGCGATGAGAATAAAATGTGAACTGTTTATATACTTATTCGAAGTTATTAACCAAATAATGTTTTTTCGTTTTGTGCCTAGCAAATAACTCTACGTTAATTTACGATCTAACGATACACATTTTTGCGACGGTTATTTGTGTGGGAGCAGTCAGCAAAACTTGATGCTTTATGCATATACATAAAGCCGATGGTGGCTGATATATTGATAATGCGTGGCTGGATATATTGTTGGTATAATATTATTCGATACGTTAATGCTATCCTCTATATATAACGTGTTTAACGAAATGAATGTTCACATTATTGCCTACCATTTACGCTACATCAACGGTAATAAAATTATAAAAACATTTGTGAATATTTTGGCGTAAAGTGACCTATTTTTATTATGGGAGGAAGTGACGATATCGACAGTGAGCATATTGTTCAGCTGAATGTAGGTACAACGTATGCCTAACACAAACTTTGTGTCACCTCACTAGTTCATCAGTTGTGAAGTCTCTTATGCCCCATAATTCTACTAGCAAAGAGAGTCCTCAGAAGCCGCAACACATGTATGTGGTACCTAGACAGATTCCTGCACAGGTATCCTACCACCTCTGAAAAATGTTGACAAACAAATTTAACTTGCACTCATACAAATTATGCATGACATGATGTGATGATGATGTTCTCCGAGCCGATTTCGACCACGGCGACAACTTTCGACTACAGTCGGGAGCCATCAACTGCGCAGGAGATATTATAGTGCCACAAGTGTACGCGCAAACACAGAGGCACTCACTCGTCCCGACCTACCTGCGCCCGATGTAACGCTGATGCGATAAGATCGGAGGTAGGCTAGGATGCAGTGTCAGAAACACGGGGACAACCACAACACAACCAGACCCGAAAACCAACAATTTATGTTTTAGCACAAATGTTGGCTCCGGCTGGGATTCGAACCCAGGACCCGCGGCTTAGAAGTCAGGTACTCTGACCACTAGGCCACGCGGTCGTCAAAGAAAAAACTCATTTTAAATAAAAGGACAACTCAATAAAATAATTTCTAGTGGACGCGATAGTTATAATATGAGTGTTAATGTTTTGTAAGATAAACTAATCTTTTTTATTGCTATCGTTGATTTATAATTAAAATGTCGCTGTCTTAAATTTAAGGTTTTTGGATAATTTAGATTATGTAAGATTGCAAATTGATTAAAGTTTTAGTATATTTACTTTTATAACAAAAATAATATTCTGTTCTTTCTACTTATATATACTAGCTACTAAGAAATTTCAAACTACGTGAAAAGCCTACTTCAATTTGCGTACTCGGAAATCTCTATCGCCGAAGTTGATTTTCCAATGAATTTGTTCATTAGCAATGTACACTTTAGTAAAACCTATGCTCTAGTTTCATTAGTGACTATACAGAAATAGTTTCTCCTATTACTATTTATTTATTATTTTATAACAGTGGTAGAGCCACGCATTAGCGTTTACTGTTGCATGAATGGACCGGTTTGACCGGGGAGCTACCACAACATCACGGATTACCGGACTAAAGTAGATGTAAAAACATACTTCTGCGTTTTTCCTGGTCAGTGAACGCAACCTGGAGTTGGTACCGGTTATAATCAGGGGCTGCATAAGCCCTTCATTTGCTTAAGGTTTCATAAGATTACCTTTTCATTTAGTTTACCCAAATTAATAGGTCTTATTATGATTATCCAGATGATCTGATAGATCATCTGGATAATCTTCCTAAAAGCTCTCCATCTGCTTAAGCCTCAATAATAATCACCTCTTCGTTTGCGTAGGTAATTTTTACAGGGCAAATAAATTAGTAACATATTAAAGGATCTGGCGGCGGCTGATCCTCTTCACTTCTCACAGTCCTTGGAAGTTGCCTCCTCTTACACTCACTAAAGTTTCCACACGAACACGTCACAATTAATAAAATAAATTAACGAACGTATCGTTCAAACGGCTATTACATAATGTGAGAGTAGAACGGGACGGCGAACCACGGCCACTTATGACCTAAAGTGCGAGCGGGAAAAGGACGGGATAGACATACTTACAATAGAAAAAAGATATAAATTAAGAGAGTCTATAAAAGGCGTACCATAACTCTCTGGCCTTAAAGGGTCGCCTTTAATAATATTAAATACATAGTGAAAAAAAGCAATGAAAAGAACTATCTTAAGTAAGACAAATGGAACCATTACAAAAACACTAATAACAGAATAGGTATAGGAAATAAGCAGGCCAGGGTTCACACTAATATACCTCTCTAAGTGATATCTTTAGATAAATTTCCTCTCAATAACACCTAGAGGTCATAAGTAAAGGAGGCGCGTTATTGTTAATACTAACTACCACAGTACTTTCCTTAATAGTGTCGTTATCGGGTTTGTTCCATTTTTTACGCATTTGTAAGCTATGAAAATACTCGCTTCGTCTCATCTCATCTCTTACAAAAACTCTGGACCATTTTATCCATCAATGAATGTCTATCGAGCAAGTTGTCAATGGTTGAGACTATCTCCGCGGCGGGCGGCAAGTAAAACGGTGCGGTATTCAAAAAGTGTGAGGGTGTTAAAGATTTGGCTCTGACAGATGAGAACTAAGAATAATTAGAGGCCTAGAATTAATAGACACTATCTGAGCAAGAATAGTCATCAATTTCTCATAAGAGAGCAGCTGTTGAGCTATAACCTTAAATACGCGAGTCTTCAGCATAGACTTCCATCAGCAACGAAAGTGAAGTGCAACGGGCGATAAAAATTGCCATTCAATACGATATTCGGTGAGGTTTTCCTCGAAAGCAGGGCGGTATTTTTGATTCAAAGTCAAAAGTCAAAATATCTTTATTCAATTTAGTCTTATTTAAAGCTCTTTTGAACGTCAAAATCTACACCGGTTCAAAAAATGACCTTTTCAGAGAAGAACCGGCTAGAAACTCTGGGGTCTTTCCTTTTTTCAATGCCATATTACCATAATGTCATTTATAAATTTCAAAAAAAAATGCATCATAAATTTAGTAGCCAGGGGATTTGAAAGTGCAGAGTATGAGCTATTTTCCCACATCTTTGTCCTCTATATAATGATCTATTTTATAATACGCTTTATCTAATAATGTCTTCTTGACAAGTTTTTTGGAATCTATGTCCGATTTGTGTGTTACACTTTTAGGAATTTTATACGTGTACTAAGAAAAGACTTTGTAGTTGTAGCCAACCTATACATAGGAACCTCTAGCGTGTCGCCTCAACCCATTCTACTGGTTATAGTAAATTTTTTGTTATACAAATTAATGTTTTTCCGAAATAATATTTTCGAAAATAACAACGGAAGTGTCAAAATATTGGTCTCCTTGAATGGTTCTCGTAGCGACTCGAGAGGTCCCAAGTAAAGGTTGCCCGAAATGCTTGCTTTGGCAAAATATATATTGTTTCCAATCCTGCGGATCCGTACAGTAATACGCCATAGGACATATATAGTACTATGGAAGTATGAAAATTATACTAATTTAGCTGTAGCTGCTTCAGAGAGCTACCTAGTCTTTCTTATTGCAAAAATGGCAAAACTTAATTTCGGAGCTATTTTGTTCTAGCTAATGTGTTCTCCCCACTGCAACTCGGAATCAATAGTGATTCTAAGGAATACAGTTGAATTTTAAAACGTGAGATTAGAATTCAGTAAATTAATATTAATATTATGCGCCGACTTAGACATTTTAAAGCGTAAACATTTTGTTTTGCCTGCATGTAAAACTAAATTATTTGCCGCAAACCATTTGGAAATAATATCTAGAGTTTCATTGGGCTGTTCCAGCGTTAAGTCATTTCTGTTAACTTTATACAACAATGATGTATCATCGGCAAACAGAACTATCTCAGAAATTTTTTGTACAAAATATGGTAAATCATTTATGTTAACCAAGAACAGAAATGGACTGTATCATGAAAATCTTCGCAGGCTTGTAGAACATGTGAGGCTAGTTTAACACTGGCATTAGTCGTGGACCTACCTTTTGTAAAACCGAATTTTTTGTCATTTTAAATTTTATATTTACTAAAATGAAACAGATGGCGCCAGTCTAAGACTATTGAAATCAGATTTTGCGGTATAGGTGCGATATTTTGAGGAAATAATCCACAAAATTATCTTGCCTATTTGCCTAAGTTATACCTACATTGTTTTATTTTTTATTGTAGAAAGTGTCGAAACGAGCAAAACGTTCACCAGATGGTAAGTGCAACGTCCGCCCACAGCAAATTCTGGGTCATCCAGAATATTTCTGTGTGACACCACACTGCGCCCGTCACCCTTAGACATCAGTTCTTAAGTCTCAAATGCCCCATGATTACGCTAGCTCACAGTGGGCTTCAAACCGAAACAAAGTAATGTTTGCACTGTAATGCTTCACGGCAGAATCACTGGCACTGTGGTGGTACCTACCCAAAAGGATTCCTGCATAGACTGGTGGTAGGATTTCTATCCTACCACCAGTTGTCTTACAAAACTTCCAATACCTTATCAATAGCTGCAAAATATTACAATTAATTTGTTCAAAATCATGCCCAGAGCAACTTTTAGCATTATTTTAGGTCATTAAACGTTTTTTATAGCTCTTAATGATTATGTCATAACAATAATCGGCAAAACATCTAGCCTCTTGAAAATATTAGAATTAATTTTGAAAATATTTCGAAAGGAGGACATATACTTCAAATAGTTATTTCTAACTATCCTATACTTGGATAGAAATCATACTGACTTAACAGGAACGTCTCAACAAAATGCATTGTAATCAGACCTCGATCTATCACCAGTAGATCACGCAGCAAATGTTTCAAAACAGACCATTTTCAAAGTGATTATACTTTTTTTATATTTTGGTTAATAAAAATATAGATATCTCTCGAAAAAAAATATAGACGTGGCTCAAGAGCAATACTGTCGAATAAAGTATTGTTACGTCGTATTAATAATCAAGTATACTTGTAACTCTTAAGATATGTCGTTATGATCCAATTTGATAAGAAACGAAATAGATCTCTCGTTAGGAGACTATTGAGGTCATTGAGCATAGTGGTAAAGTCCAATTATGTAAAAATAAAATATTATATAAAAATAAAAAAGTTATGTAATTACTTAAAAATATTAACGCGAATCGTTGATAGTATAGTATTTATATTCTGAATAAGATATATATATAAATATTCATTATGTGCGTTTTATGTTGTAGTTTATTTCGGTGCTTGAGCAAATTGCATTAATATAAGATATGTTTATAGCCATGTTATACGGTATTCGAGTATATTTGAATTACATAAACGAATAATATAAAACTAATTTTCTAATACCTTATTTATGTTTATATATATTACATATGTTTTTTTTTAAATGTAAAACTGTTTAAGAAGTTGGCTTTAAGTATTTCATCATCAACTGTAAATAGGACCTAGGTAAACTTATTTTTCTAAAGTTATTTTAATTATTATTCAAAATTATTAATAATTAATTATTAAAAAATGTATATTTATGTTCAATAGTAAACAACCCACATTCATATAAAAAGCACAACAAAAAATTAACTAAAATTTTATATATTGATTTAAATTATTCAGCGCTCATTTCACAACATGCGAAAAATACCTATCGTTATTTCTTAATGATTTTTATTGGATGTTCAATAAAAAGTAAAAGTAAAGTAACAGCCTATAAATGTTCCACTGCTGAGCACAGGCCTCCTCTTATTTCTGAAAGGGTTTTAGAGCTAAGAATATTCCGCCACGCTGCTCCAGTGCGGGTTGGCGGGCTTCACATGTCCTCGAAATATTTCTATTTCTCGCATATGCAGGTTTCCTCACGATGTTTTCCTTCACCGCTGCGTGGTAAATCACTTAAAATTTCAATTAACATTTTAATGGTGCCGGCACCGGGAATCGAACACAGATCACTCGCATACTATGAAATTAAAGTCGAGCCCGGTAAACCCGGCCCCTGAGCTACCACGCCTCAATAATTAAGTATTATACTTATATCAAGCACAGAACTTATTACGTTGTACCGATTAGCGATTTATTGTCTCCTTGATTTTCCTGTTTACTTATTTTTACTGCGTAATGTGGGCTATGAGAGTGGCCACTTGCTATCCTCAAATATGCCTCAAATAGAAAAAGGCGTGGCTGTATATATGTAAAGAAAATTTATAAAATGTATATATTATTACTCGTATATTTTGTTTATTTAACCTTGCGTCATCATTACAAGTTATGAACTTACAAGTATCACATGTCCATACTTTGTACCTTCTAGACTTTGTGGGATAATTGGTCGACTACGAACAATCAGGAAGAGAGTGAAATGATTTATGGAATAATATATTTAATATTTTTTCAGCACAGAACCTCTTAGGTATACTGTTATAAAAACGGTATAAAGTTAGGTATTCAGGTGAGCTACAGCATATTGTGGTAAAAAGGTTTTAGGCCGTTCTAATATCCTGTCTATCCATAATCCGAAATATATGATAATGGTGATAATTACTATTTATATGGAGTAACTATTTTCTAGGTATGGAAGATACCTAGATACCTAGAATAACAGATAGGTAGCTTATAGAGAACAGGTATTAGTGAACAAACAATTAAAACAAACAACAAACGGAATATAATTGTAATGAATTTTATATATTAACATTATGATTCATAAACGCCTTGATTGGTTTCTATAGTTACTCTGTATGATTTTTAAAACTTCCATAAAGTTCAAATTTTTAAGCTTAAGTCTAATTCATATAACTATTAAGGTAATAGGCTCATTAAATTTTTAAACCACATAGAAGACCCCATTGCCCTCAAATATAATCCTATTAGGCATATTATATATAAAAGGACGATTTTAACGGTAACATTTGAATATTATTGAATATCTATATTCATATTTTCTTTGATTAATTATTTCATTCTATGCCATAAATGGATGAAACCGTAATTGCTGTCGTATCATCATAACTGTACTGTACTGAAATATTAAGTTATGTATGATTATTCCCAATAGACTTACATATAGTTTTGTGGTTGTCGAAGTTTTGTTATTTCGACTACAGTTTATAGACTCGTTAGCATAATTATATAATTATTATAACAGCAGTTTCACTCGGTACAGATAGTTCTATATACACTTTATAACGACATTGCCTAAGCAGCTAACGTACCGTACAGAGTTGTTTATCGAAACCTCTGCTATGAGGAAGGTTATATAATGCAAAAATATTAATTAGGTTCTCGGATTGAAAATATGAACAAAAGTTAATTTCAGAATGAGTAATTTTAAAATTTAGTTTAGGCCTTATAATAAAAATATTGCTTATGTTGTGATTGTATACCATGTTTTTAATTAAAAAGCTAAGCGTGCGTTAAATAAAGATCTCTTCAAAAATTATTCAGTCGTTATGCTAATGAACTTCTGTTAGTGTAACATTATCTAAATCGGAAAATTCTGAAATGTAACACAAAATTATTATATGTAATACATTTTAGAACATACTTGTTGTCAAATTGGTTAAGTTACTTAAAAGAAACATTAGAAGCATACCAATATTTTGAAGATAACTCGCGTACTTCATCGACCATAAAAAATGTTGTGACGTCATTAATAAATTCACTTAGCATATTGATGAACTTTGATAAACTAGAGTAGTAACGTCGTATATGTCTGAAAACAAAAATGCCATCGATCGCAGTAAATACTATAACATATTACGACCACACTTCTTTTGCCGTAGTTACTTGCAATTCACATAGAAATAAGGCTATTACGTATTGCTAATCTGTACATCGGCCAAACAAAGATTAACATAATGTAGCAGTAAAATTTCCGACGATATTGGGGATATAATAGAAGAGCCAAAGTCAGTATAAAGTCCTTAGGAAATATCTAACGATAAAGACTTTTCGGGGCGGATTTGCGGTGACGGAATATTCTATCATTTTATAATATTTTTAACATACGTTAGAAATTATAAAATGACTTTCACCGATAGATAGTTTCAAAAAATGAACATATCTCGTGCAAAAGTTAAAATATTTAATCGTCGTCGAGGATTTACTTGTGGTAGGTTTCCTATGCAGGAATTTTAACATTCCGTCTAGGTAGGTGCCACCCCAGGGCCAGTTACACTGCCGTAAAACAGTAGTGTGCAAGCATTACAGTGTTGCGGTTTGGGCACTGAGAGCTAACTTAATCATCAGGGTGACGAGCGAAGTTCTGGGTGACAGCATTTGTTAAGGGCAGACGTTGCACTTACCATCACGTGAAATTTTGCAAGTTTCGTCACTTTTCAAATAAAAAAAAACGAAAAATTTTGTAACTCTAAAAAAAATATCTTCGAATTTTTAACGTCAAACTTCTTTGGGCGCGAAGAGAGTGAATTTCGAGGTCAAAATTAAATTCAGCATTTCCTATCAACGCTTCTGTTATTTATTTTTATTTTAATCATATTTGTAATACAGAAAGGTTTTACTTCTCTCACGCTCTTCTTTTTTATAAAGACAGTGTTTAAAGTGTAAAGATAGGAAAACTTTTACCTAAAAACCTATTTTGCATTATCTTTGCTCATTAATTTATGTAAGTCGTATATTTCTATAGTTTAAGTAGTGGAATTATGACGGGAGATTTCCTCCTAAAACTTTTATGCCTCATGTCTAACGGCTTGGCCTTAACTTTCCAAAGTGCAACCATAAATAAAAAAGTAACAGGTGTAAAATATGCATATGTTTCTGGAGTGACCTTTTAGCTATTTATTAGGCTCCTATCGGTGCATTGTTAAATTTTAAAGGTTCATTCTACATCCATAGTAGGCCATATAAAAGAATCCGTACTCCTAAGTATCATATTTTTAATAACAGTAAACACGAAACCGCTAAGAAGGGCCAGTAAGGACAGGGAATGAACTTTGCGAACGTCAGTAGCGTAATTTAAAAAGGAAGCAAAGTCAACTGACATAGGGCAAACTAAAAGATCCATAAAAACCCGCGTTAAAGAACACATAGCTTATGTGAAGCATCGACGCTCAAGGAAGTCTGCAGTCTGTGAACATGTTCTGGATAATCCCAACCATTACATCAGATTTGATAGACCACAAATCCTTGCAAAAGAACACCGATTCCTACCAAGGATGATTCGCGAGGCTATTGAAATTAAAAAACATCCTTATTTCAATAGGGAAGATGGTTGGGTACTACCACGGGCTTGGGATCCTATTATTAATAAAATTAAATCAAAAACCAAGCATACCACTGTAAGGCTTCAAGACACAGTAAGCTCTTTCTGCATAGATCAAACTAAATATAATAATTGTAAGCTGAAGGTAAAAGTTTCAGCCTATAAATGTCCTACTGCTGAGCACAGTCCTCCCTCTCATTTCTGAGAGGGTTTTGGAGCTAGGAAGAATCCGCCACGCTGCTCCAATACGGGTTGACGGACTGCACATGTCTTCGATGTATTTTTTTATTTCTCAGACATGCAGGTTATCTCACGATGTTTTCCTTCATTGCCGAGCACGTGGTAAATCAGCACTTAAAATTGCAATTAACAATTTTAGTGGTGCCAGCATCGGGAATCGAACCCAGGTCATTCGCGTAATATGAAATTTAAAGGGAGCGCCTAGCCCCTGAGCTAACGCGGGTACTCCGGATTAACTACTCGTATGACATCGGGACATCTGTCACCTCAGTCCCCCCGTGACCATGGGTGCTGTAAAGCGCCTGAAACGACGGGTTATAAATAGTTTTAAATTAAACGCGATAAAATCCGTAAAAAGTAGTTTTATTTAAATGTGTAGTATTGGCGTAAATAAAAGAAAACGTTATATGTATTCTGTTATCGGGACGCAATAGAATATTTGGATTTATTGGGCCAATATATACTAGTGTTAAATTATATTAATTAAAAAAAATATTGCTTACATTACTTCGTTGTTATTGTACTCGTATGTTATACATTTTGTGAATGCCTTGTGTCGGTAATGTAAGTACTTATTTTGAATTTCAAAATTTCAAAATAAGTTACTTACTTTGAAACAGTTAACAATATATTTCGATTTTTTTTTATTTGTACTGTTTATCTGCGTTAATCAATCATTCTCTCTCTTTTTTTAGGAAACGGTATCAACACGAATTTCAAACTAACAAAATATTCCATGTTTGCCGAGTTCTGGAAAGGTATCGAGCGCATTGATTTATATGCACTGTAAGCTCCTCCGGAGGAAAAACGGAATAAGATTTAATTAACTTTAATTAAACCTGGAAGTATGGTTCCAGAATTTTTCCTTTACAGGGAATCCTGCTGAAGGAATGAGAAAAATGTCAGCGAAAGTCAGGAAAGTGGCATTGCTTAAAATTTAGATATTAACCAAAAATTTTGGTTAATAACATCACTATAATATCTCCTGCGCAGTTGTTCGCTTTCGACTCGTTTGAGTGAGTTATTTCGTTCGTTGTGAGTTGTCGCCGTGGTCGAAAATCGGCCAGAAGGACATCATCACAGTAGCTGAATATGTAAACCAGCAGTTGTTGGCCCAAAACAATAACTTGTCAATTCTGCATAATAGCCCCCTCACGAAATAGGTAGCGCTAAGCGTACTATTAATTACAAGGAAACGTAGGAAGCCGCTAGAGAAGCTATTTTTTATTGATATAGTGACGAGACGATGAAAGAAAACGTTCACCTGATGGTAAATGCAACGTCTGCCTATAACAAATGCTGTGTCACCCAGAAAACGTCAACCCACACTGCGCCCGTCACCTTGAGACATCAGTTCTTAAGTCTCATATGCTCAGTGATTACACTAGCTCTCAGTGGCCTTCAGACCGAAACAATGTAATGTTTGCACACTGCTGCTCCACGGCAGAATGGCTGGCCTAGGGCGGTACCGACCTATACGGATTCCTGCATAGGAATCCTACCCCCCGTAATTTTCAGGTGGTATTTGATTATATTTATTTAGAATATTTGATTTTTATATTTGATTAATAATCAGCTCCTTTTCTAATATGATCACCACCGAAATTGACCTACGTCACAGTTACTAACTTCTATCGTAGATCCCGGGTTTGAATCCCATACGGGGCCAAAATCTGTATAAAAACACACATTATTGCCTTTCGGGTCTAGTTGTGTTGTTATTGTCCCCGTGTCTCCGACACTACATCCTAACCTACGTTCGATATTATCTGGTAAGCGTTACATTGGGAGAAGCTAGATTAAGACGAGCGAGTGTCTCCGTGTTTGCGCGTACACTTATGGCACTATAATTTCTTCTGCGCAGTTGATGACTTCCATCAGTATTTGGCTGTGGTGGAAAATTGGCTCGAAAATCATCATACCTGGTAGTATATATACTACCATTACTGAAATTGGAAAGCAAATATTTGAGATGGGCTGCAGTTACGATGAAAATGTCCGAAATTAACAACAATGATACTCATTACACACAACGAGTTCGGGCACTTTTAATAACAATATCAAATAAAATTACAGGCTAACAGACAAAATATATCTGTGCTAAATTATCATCAGAACGTTGTAATATTATTTGTGTTCATTTCAACGCCTCCATTATTGCTAGTCTGTATATACAGAGCAAATATGATTAATTAATTTACCGATAGATGTCCGGCAGAGTAGAATAGCACCTTCTTCTTTCCTATGGCGGTGTATTAAGAGGCGACTAAGGCATTGTACGGAGAGCCTTTAGTTGTGCACAATAATACCATAATATTCAATGTCGTCACTATACTGTTCATGGGAACGCAATGGGGAGTAAGTACAACTCGTACAAGCGGCTACGTAGTTTGTCACCCTTCACATGCCGTTTCCCACGGGGGCGAAAATTGAGCTACGGATGTGGTCTCTGCCTGCCCCTTATATGGGAAATAGACGTGGCTGTATATATATGTAATTATTATAGGTGCTGTTGTTACAAATTGATAGAGGTTGAGTTAGTTACTGGATATTAATGACTGTAAAAATGGTATAACTGTGAAATAAATGAAATAGATAAATCATTTACTTTTATCAATTTGAGAACTACTGCAAACCGACTCCTATTTGCCGGCACACCATAATGGTCTATATTAGCAAAACAAGCCAGAATCTTTGTGATACGCATCTTAATACTCCGCCTCAGTCTCGCTTTCTCAGTAACATAGTTCCGATAGCAAGGTGCTCTACCTCCCATGAGGCTATCGCTTTCCCGGCTGGAAATTATTGTTTACTAAAAAATATATAATTCTATTGTATTTTCAATTTTAGGCAACACTGGTGTTAATGCTACCGATATATTGGTACTTTAATCATTTCTTAACATTAGTTTGACCCAATCTGAAAATGTGTTTTTGTAGCATTTTATCGAACAGAAGTTCGGAAACTGTTGTAATAGTTAAGCAATTTGTCGCCGCTCCGTATTTTGCCGTCCGCTTCGCCGTGAACTTTTCTAATCTAAACTGTTCGCTGAGACACGTTCAATCTTCTTGAAAACTTCTTTGCGATACCAAAATTCTAAACACGATATAACTGATTAAATTTATGAATGTTACGAATCAATTGGTTATTTGGTAACTTCCAATTTCCAACATTTGTATATTTGGGGATCGGTAGAATTGTAACCATTTGACAAGAGTTCAGTAGCACTGTGTCTCTTGAACGCCTTTATTTAGCACACAATTTTAATATAACCTTTTTTCTACATACATTTACTAATTAATAACGCCCTGTGGTGACGACTTAAGAGAACAATAGCAGCATATTGCTAACTCGCCTGCCAGCGTGGCAACTATGACAAAATCGCCGCAAAGTGAGAGTAACAAACTTTGGTGGCATTCTATGGGGTAGGACTATGGTTCAGCAGTGGACTAGTGATAGGCTGAAATGATGATGATTATAAATTTACATTTACTTTTGAATGAAATGTTTTCTTTTTAAATTCATTGTTTGACGAGTATTTGTAGACATATTAGCTTAGGCCATTAAGTTATTATGTATATGTAGTATATTATTCTAACAAAATGGCCTAAACGTCATTTTACAACTATAAAATGACTATTGGCTATAAATCTCAGCTATCTCAAAATTTTTTGATGAAGGATGAAAAGGTGTCTTAGTTAATAAATGATTCTTAAGAACTTTTAAATCCAAAATCGTTTAATTATTTTATAAAATATAAATTAGTAATCACCGCTAAAGTCAAAAATTAGATTCCAAAAACAACGTTTGGTAAACACAATTAACTCGTAATTAAAGTTGCAAGAACTTGTTGTTATGTCTGAATGAGAATTTTTACTTTGTATCAGAATCATTTTTTTTAACATTTTCCAGGGGAGCTGATGAGATTTTACAAGGCAACTATGCGGGTTATGGAAAAACTGCGGTACAAAATGTCGTTTGTATGAATTATCGTATATAAAACGAAAACCAGTACATATAGTACAATACTTAAAACCACTTAAAACCGCTTCTATTATATTCTACAGTAAAGATATGTACTTCCTTCAGTTAAATGGTGTTTTTTTTTGTATATTGGTCCCCGGTTAAGCCATGATGGTTCTACCACTGAAGAAATGAATTTCTTAAACAAGTTCTTAAACGGCTTGCTTGGCCTTTGAGCAGTACTGGCTACGCATAGTAACTAGAACGTTGAAGCGTACTTCTTAATGTCGAGTAATTGCAGTGCGTTTTCTTCATTTATAAACTTGAATTAATTAGTCTGTCTCGCTGTTGCTTTGCGATGAGAGCTTCGATGCTATTTATCCACTTTTCCCAACACAATTACACCGAGCCGTGTCAAGAGCTTCCTCGGCATCTTGTTCGCAAGATCCGACTTCCAACATTCCGATCGTATGAAGTTGTACTCTTAATCACTTAATCACATATTTTTACTACGCATATACGCAGTGTTCGAGCCGATGCACTCCGTATTCCAGTTTTCGTTTAAGTTACCCTTTCCTTCCCCATCATTTACAAACGTGTCGTCAGCGTCGCTATCAGGTCCGGTCTCAACATTCTCATTACTCGGTACGTACATTTGATACGCGAATACTCGGACGCGAAAGAGAATAGCGATTTTGTGGGTGAATAGTTAGCACTTGATCCTGATGCCACCACTTCTCCACTCCATACCGTCCCCCATACTGACCCTATAAGAAACTGGTCCGGTTTTATTTACTACTGTTCTCTCGGGCTACTTTCCCTCCTATGCTGTATAACTACGCGCGAGTACCGGATCTCCAATCGCAATATTACGGTCAAATCCCTCGGTATTGACAATCTGGTGGTTTTGAGCCTTTCGCACCAGTGCAGCGGCATACTGGGACGCAAAGCGTCCAGACGGCCACGTAAGCGGCGCCCTAATAATGCCATAGCAGGCGAAATCGACGTGGTTAAATGTTCGCAATTGCGATATTGAAACAAAAACTTATTAAAGCCTGCAAAACCTGTTTAACCTCAAAAACTGCCCATTCAATAATTGTCCATTTTTAACAGGTTTCACGGCGTTTTCCGCGGCGCTATTTGCTTGCAGTAGGGCGCTGACGTCACGTGTTTGATACAATTTTTTGAACAATAATCCTGGAAATCACCTGATAAAAAAGGGGGTCCATTGCCTGTGACCAATTGCGATGCCACCCCAAATCGTCCAAATACTGACCGAAACGCCGAGATTGTAGTTTCAGCATCAGTACGACTCATCGAAATAACTTCAATCCATTTGGAGTAAGCGTCAATAATTATTAAATATTTTATTTCCGCGTATTCAGCAAAATCTGCATGAAGACGTTGCCACGGATTCAGGGGAAATTCCCACGCGTGAAGAGTGGACTTAGCAGGGTTATCCAGAACTGCGCGACTTGCCACGCATGTCCGACACAGCTTTACAATATCCTGGTCTAAACCAGGCCAATAAACATAATTACGTGATATATTTTTCATTTTATTGATTCCCAAGTGATCCCCATGAATCTCATTCAAAACCCGTATCCGCAACTTAGGGGGTATTACAATTATATATTTATAGATTAAACAACCTAAGTCGATCAACATTTCATGTTTCCTAGCAAAGTATGGTTTCTCTTCATCGCATTTAGTCGTGGGAGGCCAACCAAATATCACATAGCCTGTTATTTTACTCAACAAAGCATAATTTATGTTCCATGCGTAATTCATTAAAATTAACTGGTATGGAATTTTCTATGAAATGTAAATAAGAAGCGACGACAGGGGCCAGGAGGAGCCTTTATAGTTTTTGTAATTTTTCTATCATCGTCATTGCTATAAAATTATAGCCTTGACGATGATGGAAAAATTGCAAAAACAATTGTTTTAATTTAATTTTAAGGCTAACATAATAATCAAACCCTGTTTCAATTCAAACTTTTTCAATGATCTTAGCGTAATCTATATCTTTGGTAAAAAATAATAAAATTATATATATCCCTACTTGACCCAGTTCCCAGGACAAATTTCTTTCACTTTCATTTATTTTTTACTTTTATTTATTTTTCTATTACATTTATTAAGGTTCAGGAAAATAGCGGTGTGCCCTGCTCACGTATTTTAAATATCGAAACCCTTGTATACATATACTCTGAACCCTTTACAAGCGAGAAGGGAATAGTTAATAAAATAGTATTCGAGCGCTGTCTTTAGCTTCTGTCTTCTATTGCGAATATTCATCCATCCGAGAAATATCTTAAGATTACTAAACAAATATAACGTAATAAGGGTTCTAATTAAGATGATTACGTTTTATAATACAATAATTTTAAACGCATATAATCTTAAGACATATTCTATAGTTTATTTCAGTGGATATTTACGTCTAGTGATAATACTCGTAGTTTCCTGGTCAAGTGATTGAACAACGACTGGCGAAGAAGAATAAGAGTCATTAAAAGCAGTGTTTATTTACAGTACTTCAAGTATTCCGAGATTGAATGTGGATTAAGTAATACTTAAGAGAAATTATGCGTTTTTCTATATTCCGGCCCGGCACCGGCGCGGCAACGGCGAATGCAATGCCGTTCCGGGAAATGGAAAAGCGCACTTTGACGGTAGCCTAAAGAAAATGTGATTAATCACGGGCTAGTTTATTGAGTACGGTAGACTGTATTTCAATCAGTCTTTATTACGAAGAAACGTAAGAAAAATTTAAAAACAGCGTTAATAATTGTTTATTGCATATCCACTCTTGTTTTTCTTATCGATTTTTCTTCCATGCCAAATCGCTTTCCACGACAAATATAATCCGAGATAATCTCAAACTGAATTTATAAGTACGTATTTCAATAGGTTGGTTTTAAGTCTCGCTTAATTTAAACGTAGATGTTCTTTTTGATAGTTAAATCGTGTATTTTTAACCAAATTAGAAACAACACGCCAATTGAAGCCTTAGGTATATATTATTACCAGTAAATGTCGGACTCAGTATGCCTTTTTGCTTATGATTCAAAAATGTAATAAACTGAAATTATAAACTTATGGAGCATGTTCTTATTAAGGCAGAACAGCTTTCATGCAGCATATGCTATGCCGACAAAAATAAATAATTCTTAATATTTAACGAAATAAACAATAAATAACATCAATATAGCTGTCATTTTGTGTTTGATAGTTCTATTTAGAACTTATATCAAAATTAAATAAAGCATAAAAGTAACACAACAGTCTGTTTTTAAGCAATTTGAACCATATAGAAGTTATGAAACTACTTCAGAGTACTTCGACAAATAAATGCCGTTAAACTCGACAGCAATAATAAAACAACATAAGATAAAGTCATTACATGCACCATGTTCGCGAGCTGAAAAATAATTTTATACTATTATTTCTCCGACTGTGGAATTAAGTGTTTATTACAATGAATCCGAAACTGTAACATAATAAATATGACATGGTAAATAATACTACTTTATACTTCTCGCCTTTTATCTAATTTTTAATGTCTTTTCCGTACAGGTTATATACTCGTATTTAATTACTTTCTAGATTTTCTTATATGTATATAGCTTTCGTCAGTAGTAATTATACAATTTATCATCACCATTTGATGTTTCAAAAGTTTGTAATTCTCATTGGAGGGCTGGAGGGGAAGGTAGGGGGGATTAGCCATGGTTTCTGCGCGTGGCAGGCGGGTTGGTAACAAACAGTTTATTTATACCCACAGTTTATTAATGATGATGTTCCAGAAGGATGCTGCTATCCATAATTGTTTTCATATTCCCTCTGTCGACCCATGGGTTTGGATAGGGTGGTAGATTCTCTTAGGCCGTCACCACTCGATTACAAACATTATCTAACACACAAATTCCAATTGCATTGCTTTTCCTAAAAGTTCTTTAAAATATCAAAAATTCTACGCATTTAAATAAACTATTTTTTACGGATATTATCTCGTTTAATTAACATAATGATTTCTTATATTTACGCGAACACTACACATTTAAATGAAACTAATTTTACGGATTTTATCGCGTTTTATTTTATTATTTATAACCCGATGTTTCGAGTGCTTTACAGCACCCATGGTCACGGGCGGGCTGAGGTGACAGATGTCCCGATGTCATAGTTAAATCATAGTTAGCAAAAGAACACCGATTCCTACCAAGGATGATTCGCGAAGCTATTGAAATTAAAAAACATCCTAATTTTAATAGAGAAGATGGTTGGGTATTACCACCAGCTTGGGATCCTATAATTAATAAAATTAAATCAAAAACCAAGCATACCACTGCAAGACTTCAAGACACAGTGAGCTCTTTCTGCGTAGATCGGACAAGGAATAATAATTAAAAGCTGAAGGTACTCCGGGTTAACTATGACATCGGGACATCTGTCACCACAGTCCGCCCGTAACCATGGGTGCTGTAAAGCACTCGAAACGTCGGGTTATAAATAATAAAATAAAACGCGATAAAATCCGTAAAATTAGTTTCATTTAAATCGTTTAATTTAAACTATTTATAACTCGCTATTTCTGCGTAGATCGGACTAAAAATAATAATTAAAAGCTAAAGGTACTCCGGGTAACTATGACATCAGGGCATCTGTCACCTCAGTCCCCCCGTGACCATGGGTGCTGTAAAGCGCCCGAAACGTCGGGTTATAAATACATAGTTTAAATTAAACGCGATAAAATCCGTAAAAACAGTTTTCGCGTATTGTTCGAAAACATAATGGAGATTGGATAATATGCTATTGCGGATCTGATTCGCAATATAACCACCAAATAATTTATTATGCATATTCATTTAAATTGTATACTCCCGGTCTTACAGCTTTTAGACGATTTGCGATTAAGGCCTTGGTTTAAGTAAGTTTGGTGTACATATTCTATTCAGGTTTTGGTATCTTTCCAGGAGATGAACACGTCTACGTCTGAACTGCTTTTTAAAAGAAGAACGCGGATCTTCGCGATGAGTGTAGTTTAAAAAAAATTACGTTCTCTGAGTTTTAAGTAAATAATCTAAATTGAAAAAAATGTTCTATTCTATTCTTCATCACTAAATGCTAATTAAAGTCGCTCATAACTTTATCGTTGAGCATATTGAATTCAAGAAAATGACTTAAATCCACAGAAATGAAAACACGCAGTTTTCTCGAACAGTTTACAATGTAAACCAAAAATAATGACTCTGTACAGAGAATTACATTTTAAAAAACTTTCAGTTCGCACTCGTATACTAAGAATTGTCCGATGATGTCGGCAGCAGAACTATAGTTAACGAACGTTACACTACGTTACACCATAAAGGTTAAGGGATCAATGAGTATTGAAGAAGAAAGGTTCTTAAGTGGCAATATCGTACCGGCAAACGCACTGATCGTCCACGTGAAGAGCAAAGACCTGACTAAATTTGTGGCAATTCGATGACTTCCATGAATGATGAATGTGGCCTATTGAATGTGTGTGGCAGTGAATTTGTGATGATAAAATTATGATAGTGGTAAAGTATACCATATATTAAAGTTTTAATTTTTTGTTACACCTTGACAAAAAAATTATACGTAAACTGGGAAAACTGGAACAAACTCGAAACAACGACGAACCCCAAATTAAGTCAACGAAAACATTTCGTTACGGCTATTGCATGTGTATCATAAGTATTGGAGTCTAATGCGTGTATTAGAAGAAATAACAAGGCCCGTTAGGCTCATAAACGTTAACAGACTAAATAAAAATGTAATAAAAATCCGCTTTAGGTCACCGACTCAAAAGCTATTATTTTTAATGATCAAATAATTATTCGACCATTTCAGAAAGTAGCGATGCCTTTGTTGTATTTAATGCAAAGAAAAGAAGAAATAGAAAAGGATCAATGGCAATTGAAATGTTTTACAAATGAAAGCGTAATCGCCCTGAAGTTTAAATTATTGTAAGCTTGTGACAGTACATATCTATATACGCATATTCACCTTCTTTCCCATCGGGTTTGCAGAGACCACATCTGTAGCCCACTTTAAGCCCCCGCGGGAAAAGAGACGTGAGGGATGACAAACCACGTCGACGCCATTTTAGTAAGACTTAAATTTCTTGCTTTTCATTGTGTATCCACCCAAACATAGCCAAACATAGCCCACGCTTGGGTAGTCTTTTTTTTAAATTTTTTAAATAAGCCTTTTATTATTTCTTATTTTTCATGCAATTACAGTAATTATTAAACTTTAGAGGTATATAATTATTAGTGTTTTTTTCTTTTTACAATGTTTGTATATATTATATTTTTATTATATTTATTTAATTTTTAAATGAGAACCCCTCTGCGGGTAAAGGCCTCCTCCAACTTTGTCCATTGTTTTCTGTCTTTCGCCTTTGAATGCCACTCGTCTCCTGTTGCATCTTTGATGTCGTCGGACCATCTTCTAAAAGGCCTACCTCTTTTCCTTTTCCCCTTAGGTCCTTTCCATAGGACGACAGTACGCTTTGTCCAACGAGTGTCCGTCGTTCTGGCTATATGACCTGCCCATTTCCATTTTAGTTTCATGGAGTGAAGTAAGAAATCTATGTCTTGTTCTTTCTCTTATCTTGGTGTGACGTACTCTATCGTTCCTTCGTATCCCTAATATGAAGCGTTCCATGGCGGCTTGACATATCCTAATTTTTTCTTTTGCCTGTTTCATATATGTCCAGGTTTGTGAGCCATATGTTAGACACGGAGGGATTCCGCTATCTATTACTTTCTTTTTCACAGAAAGCGGCATGTCTCCTTTCATTATCTCTTTGTGAGCCCAGAATTTTTGCCATGTTATGTTTATCCTTCTAGTTATTTCTTCCAAGTTGTTGTTCCGGTGAAATGAGACTTGTTTACCTAGGTATATGTAGGTATCTACATATTCTAGGTTTTCGTTTCTTATCTTTATCGGTGATTTTGAGGAATTGGTCATCAATTTAGTTTTTTGCAGGTTCATTTCATGCTTTCTGACTGTAGGTGTTGTATCATATTTTCTAATTGTGAAATTGATTCTGAAAATAAGATTATGTCATCAGCAAAGCGCAGATGGCTAAGGTATTGGTCATTTATTAAGATACCAAGGTTTTTCCATTCAAGTTTCTTGAATATCATCTCTAATACTGCAATAAAGAGCTTTGGGGATAGAGGGTCACCTTGTTTTACGCCTCTTCTGATTTTTATTTCAGGACCGCTTGTTTCCAGTCTGACTCTACTTGTACTTCTCATATAAATATTTTTTATTATATTACAGTAGCTGCCGTCTATGTTGTTTGCCATCAAAGCCTCCCATATTGAGTTGTGTGAAATAGAGTCAAATGCCTTCTGGTAATCAATAAAGGCTAAGTAAAGAGGTCTTTGGAAATCCTTGTATTTCTCTATTACGTTCTCCAAGGTTTGGATATGGTCAATGGTAGACAATCCTCTGCGAAAACCTGCTTGCTCTACAGGTTGATTTTTGTCGATTTTTGTAGATTGTTGGGTAGTCTTACCCAACTTTAATAAAGTTAATAAAGTAAGGCAGTCCCAGATAACAAAGTTCTTCGTCAAGTTTTCAGAATTATCGCTTTTTGGATAGTAATAAATATAATATGATGTGCTTTTATACCCAATGTTGCAATAAGCTGATTTCAACTAACTTAAATTCCACTCAACCATGACGGCCATTTGATATTTTTATACTTAGGTCTTTAATGTGGCCTAGTCCCAGTTTTCGGAATTGCTATGTGAATAAGATTAATGGCTATACGAGTGCACTATTTTGTCGCTGATGGTAATATCTGGTTGGTTTGCTAAGATTATCCTATCAGATATTATTACTATAAAGAGATACAGGAAATTTAATTAAAAAAATCAGTATTAGAAATAAGTTGGTAACATCCATGCAACTAAATGAGTTATTATTAAGCAACAGGTGTTAATAGAATAGAATAGAATATATTTTATTCAATATGGATCATTTACATAATACACATTGAACGTAATTTTTTTAAGCTACACAGGTTCGCAAAGAAATGCCTCAGGACAGAGGAAGAACCAGTAAGAAACCCAGGGGTTTTTTTTTCAGTCATTTTAAATATACAATTACAGCAGTTTTATAAAGATGTAGAAATAGCTTGGCAGCGATCACCTCATTCCCAGGGGTTATCATCATCCATGTATTCCTTAATATTATAATAACCCTTCTCAAAAAGTCTTTATTTAACAAATAGTTTGAACTTCTTGATTGAAAGACTTTGTGAATATTAGATCGTATCTCACTTAGATATCATATCAGAAATATTCGCGGTAATTTGCTTGAGGTAATGACATGGTGCATATGTAAACTGATAAAAGTTATGTTCGAGGTCATTTTTGTACAACGACTGCGATTGTGAAGATTATATTTTTTTAATATTTTAGACACTGAATTGTAATATTTTCACAACTGGTGGTAGGATTCCTATGCAGGTATCTGTCAAGGTAGGTGCCGCCGCCGGGGCAATTATTCTGCCTTCAGGCAGTAGTGTGCAAACATTACTGTGTTTCGGTTTGAATGGCAGTGAGAGTTAGTGAAATTACTGGATATACGAGACTTATGAACTGATGACTCAAACGGAGGTGCTATAAAGAAATGCTTTGTGTGACACAGCATTTGTTATGGGCGAAAGTTGCACTTGTCATCAGGTGAACGTTTTGCTCGACTCGTCACTACTCGTATCTTCTGTGTAAAAAAAACATTTAAGTCATACCCATTCAACTGACGAGTTAACTATTTACTTAACCGATGTGCTAGTCGCTTTTAGTGTGTTTTATTAAGCTATAGCTTCAGAGACGGTTTTAATGCGATATAAATTTTTGTTAGTATTGTCATAGTTATTATGACTTCTTTATGTAGAAGTCAATACATGTAATGTTGATTGTCATAATTGATTTTGCCTATGTATCCTCCTCATTAAATTTAATGAAAACTTCTTTCTTTCGTGATAGATTTTATCTAGCTGGACAATGAATTTAATGGTTTAATAAAAAAGTAATGTAATAAATTAAATGACAAAGACAACATTATCAGTAATATTTAGAAGAACTTTTTTTTTCTAAGACAAATTATTTTTTAGTATTTATCGCGGTTATTTTATTGTATTACTATTTTACCATTTTTTGTTGACGTCGATAGATTGCTCAAATGTATGAACATTTTTAGTAAATAATTCTCCTACACATAACAAATTTGTGATAAAAAATATTAAGCGACTTGCAACTTTATGACAATGATACAGACGTTAAAGTTTTTTTTTATAGAGGAAAACACTACCATAACTTTAATCAAGCATCATAGCATAACATGACAAGATCATACAAAAGTCAAAGTCAGTTTAGGTTTGTATAAAGCACTTATGAATGTCAAAATCGACAGCGGTTCAAAATATAAGAGCTCAGAGAAGAACCAGCAAGAAACTCTGGGAGTCTTTCTATTTTTCAATATCATATTAAATATAGTCTTGTTTAAAATACATTATTTAATTATAATATCACATAAATGATATCCGCAGCAGAACTAAAATAATCTACATAGCCCTAAGAATTAGCAAACTAAAGTGGCAATGGGCCGGCTGTATAGCTCGTAGAACCGATAACCGTTGGGGCAGAAAGGTTCTCGAGTGACAACCTCGTACCGGCAAACGACCTGCACGGTGTTGCGGGAAGTCTATGGATGCAGGTGTTTTGTGGCAAGCTATGGGGCGGCCTATGTTCAACAGTGGGCTAAAAAAAACTGAAATGATGATGATTATGATGATACACTTTCAAAACCCCTACTACGGCTACATAATATCATGAGCCTCCCCCATACATTGCTAAAAAATTTTTAGTTCTCATTTTGGGAGAATTTCGCCATAGTTGCCACGACTGGCAGGCGGGTTGGCAACCGCAGTTTATTTATTCTGATATTACAGGAAGATTCTGCTACTCATCTTCTGGTTTTAATTTTCCCTCTGTAGACTTTTACGACACCCAAGGGATGAGATGGGGTGGTAGATTCTCTTAAGCTTTCCACACATCTTTGTATTGTATGTAATGATCTGTTTTAGAATACTCTTGTTCTATTAATGTCTTCTTGACAATTTAGTAGAATTTTTTATCAGATTTTTGCATCATACTTTTAGGAATTTAGTCATAAAATTTAATGGATTTAGTAAGAAAAGACTTTCTAGTGTTGGCCATCCTAACCGGAGGAACGTCTATCGTGCCGCCTCGGCCCATTCTAAGAATTCTACCCAGTCACTTTTTTATGAAATAAATTCAAGTGTCCGTAATTACAATATATTTTCATGAATGTACGACGGAAGTGTCAAAATAATCCTTCAATAGTTCTCGTAGCGACTCGCTAGGACCTAAGTTAAAGATTACCCGAAATGCTTGTTTTTGGAAAACGAATATTGTTTCCAGACCGGCCGCGGATACCCACAGTAATATGCCATAGGACATCATACTGTGGAACTATGCAAAATCGACTAATGAAGTTGTAGCATTATCAGTCAGCTGTCAGATCCTTCTACTCGTAATAGCAAAAATGGCAGAACTTATTTTCGAAGCCATTTTTTCAATATGCGCTCCCCACTGTAACTTGGAATCAATAGAGACTCCAAGAGATAAAGTTGAATTTTCAAATTAATGGTTAGAATTCTCTAAATTAATATTAATATGTGCCGACTTAGACATTCAAAAATGTAAATATTTAAATTAAAATTAAATTATGTTTCGCAAATCATTTTGAAACAATATCCAGAGTTTTATTGGGCTGTTCCAGCGTCATTTATGATAACTTTAAACAACAATGAGATATCATCAGCAAACAGAACTGTCTCAGACATTTTTTGCATGAAAGAATGAATTTGTATGAATTCAGTATGATCTTTATTGATATATTTCGTGGTAACGCCTGACTGGTAATTACAGAACTTTGTAATTACCAGTTATTTTACTGTAATGAAAGCAAGCTACTACGTTGTGGCAGAAAAAGTGACGCTGCTTTGGTGGTATTTATCTAGTTGGACTCCCGTCCGTCCAATCCCCTAATTTTTAAACTCCACGTTGAGCCTGTACTGTAACAAATTTTAAAGAGCCTTTTTTGTTGCTTTATCTCAGTAAACAAAAACACATTATATCGCTTAATAATATAGAACACGAATATTTTTAAGGTATTCATTCTCAAATCACAACCTGCACTTCGTTTTAAGAAAGATGTCTAAAATAATAATTAGTAACATTAATGAACAAAAGTAACAATGATATGTTTTCTTTAATATTCTGTATACAATAGTACAAAACTTTGTTCAGTCTCTTTTTATTCAGAAATTTTAATTTTGGTTACAGGTACATTCAAACGATTAATTTCAATATTCAACCATTGAAAAGCCGATTTCTTTTAGCTTAATATTTTCATAAAACTTTCCCAAAAATATCTAGAACGGGTATCTCCTCGCAGTGTCCAAGCGATACAATCCAGATCTGAAAAACAAGGTATTGCAATTGTTAATTTAACTTTCGTAGATTTTTTTTAATGTTATTTTAAAATGTAGTCAACGTTTTTACTTTAAATATGTGACCAGAAATAAAAAATACATGTTAAAGTCAGTTTCCAATTGAGTCAAACAAAGATAACCGTAATAATTTGTTTACGTTTATAAACTCACCCGTTTTTCGTTAAAATATCATTTCCCATATGGAGTCGACTTCCTCTACAAGTATTCGACGAAATTTGCTGGGTGCTGGAGCATTGTTGTCCAACAAGATGATTGTTTGTAACAGTAGAGGCGAAAAGTTCCCAAGCTCGGTTGTGGTCGCAAATACTTGTTGCACACCCTGGTTGTGATTTTCCTCCGTTGGGGAAGAAGTCAGCTTTAGCAACAGCTGAGCCAATTCCTAACCCGGCAGTTCCTCCGTCAGTATGAATAGCTTCGACGTAAACTCCGTCCCCAGCGCGTAGTCTATCGGAGTTGCTACTCCATAGAGGACCAGCGGGGTCTAAACCTGATTGAACAAAAGAAAACATTATAAAACTATCTAATATACTAACTTAAACATTTTTTTATACAATTTCATCATATTGTTGATAGTTGATCGAATTTCTATTTAAGTTGACTTAGACAATATATACAAAATTAGAAGCTTTTGAAATAAAATCATGCACTAAAAGAACATTTAGGTAGTGTTCAAAAGTTTCAAGTTTACAAATAATGAATATAAACTCGTAAAATATATTGATGATTTCTTATATTTACGCGAACACTACACATTTAAATAAAACTAATTTAACGAATTTTTTCGCGTTTAATTTTACTATTTATAACCCGACTTTGAGTGCTTTACATCTGTCACCTCAGTCCTCCCGTGACCATGAGTGTTGTAAAGCAGTCGAAACGTCGGGTTATAAATAGTAAAATAAAACGCGATAAAATTCGTAAAATATGTCGAATATAGTATAAGTCAACTGATTTAAATCTATACTGTAATCTTACTAATAAATAATTGTATCCTCAATTTTAATTTCTAAATATAAATCAGTATCCATAAAATGTGTAAATATACCTGTAACTCTAGCTGCTCTCCCACCAAGCTCTCTACCAGCATTACCAACAAGGTGAGCACCTAAACTGAAACCAATCAAATGCATTGAGTTAAAAGGTGCTCCTGTTACACGGTTGAGGAAAGCCAAAAATTGTCCGAGGCCACGACCAACTGCTGGAACTCCTTTTGCAGATGTAACATAGTCTGAAAGTGCAAGCCGTCTCCAATCCAGAACGATAACATTGACATCGCTTTTATCCAGGTAAGCTGAAACCATAAATTAAATAATATTAGCTATCGTAGACACTAAAACATATTTTTAAATTAAACGCTTTATGTCAATAACAACTATGAAATGCACTAACATACTTAAATTCTATGTGGGTAACATAAATGTGTAACAAAAATAATAATTAACAAGTTTCAAATATTTATACAAGTGAATAAAACGGATAGTTTAGTTAAGTGCATAATTTCTAAGCAGTTTTAAAATTGTACATCGTACTCGTATATACAAGTAATTTTTTTGAAAAATATCATTATATCTTGTTTCACACATCTTTAAGCGAATAAAACGTACCTTTTCGAATAACTGGATTTATATCCGTGTTTTGATTACTGAGCCAACCATGAGCAACGACAACCGTAGGAACACGGGCATTAAAATTAGAGGATGTAACTGAATTTGCATTGTTTATAACTAGCGTCTGGGATCTGCTAGGATTTCGCCTGAAAAAACCAATATTATTCTGTATTCACAGACCAATTCATACTATTATGACTGTGAAATAAATAATATTTCTATAAATTTTATTACTATTCATACAAAATGAACTACAAAATAACTTTATTTAGTTTTTTAAATAATAAAATTAGTTCTTTCAAACATTATTATGGCAAAAATAAACAATTTCATTTCATTTGATGTCCAAGAATAAATTAATCCCGATGGAATGTTCGCCATATTAACTTAAGACATCAACACTGGAGCAGTATATTCTCCTAAAGCTAATTTTATTACTAATATTATTGCAATGCTGAATTTTATCTAATAGGAATAGATATTTTATATTTAGTTCTACAACAGTGTACTCACATGTACGCTATAATGAGATTTACTTCATTTTAGGGAAGATACGGCACTATAAAACTTATACAAGTCTCTTAAGCACTTAGTGAAATTGGTTTATTTCAACCGATAATATCGATAACGGCTTAAGAGAATCTACCACCACATCTCATCCCGTGGTTGTCGTAAAAGTCGACAGAGGGAAAATAAAAACCAGGAGATGGGAAGCAGCATTTTCCTGGAACATCTGAAAAAAGAAACTGCGGTTGCCTACCCGCCTGCCAAGCGTGGCAATTATGGCAAAATCCCCCCCAAAGAAGAGCTACGAACTATTGTGGCTATCTATACGGGAGGCCTATGTTCAGCAGTAGAGTAGTGATAGGCTGAAATGATGATAATGATGATGAACCGATTAATAATTGCTGAATGAATTAAAAATTTAAATAATATATTATTTCCATGGTTTTCAAGGTATGTAATATACTTACCTAGTAAAGAGTAAATACAAGTTATTGGACGGGTTTCTATTAATTTCATCAAGAAGTTCCATATCTGGTTCCGCCTCCAGATCGACGGTATGCATTACTCCTTCGCCATCAGGGAACTCTATGAACCGAGGATATTTCTTGACATTTTCCAGCGTTGGCAGTGCCAATGCTCCGTAAACTAAAAGTTTAAAAGTATTAATTTAAATCGATCCGAAGATATTTGATTATTTTACGTTTTTTTAATAAGATATATGTTGTTATTCTCCGCAGAAAAAAAAATAAGATAAAAGTTAATTTTGTATAAATTAGAAGGAATAAATAACCTACCAGTACAGCTTATTACAAACAACAGTGTCAGCTTCATTTTGCTAACATTTTATGACGGTTTGGCAAATTTAATTCCAACTTTTATATTTTTTGTGAGGACGCTGGTGGCATCTAATCTAATCTTTTATGGCTTATCGGTAACTCTTAAAATATTAATACGACTACTTAAAAGATAACAAATGCAGTTAGTTCATTATCAATATCTTGTTATTCAAATCACATTATTGCATAAGATAACAAAATATCTTTTCGTATACTAAATAATACATTTATCAAGGTCGGTGAGAATACCGGATCGGTTCAGATATTTGAACATATATGAGAATTGTAAAATATCACCGTGTCGACATCAATACAAGCAAAACGTAGATAAAAAACTCAAAAAAATAAAATAAACTAAAATAAACCATACTCGAAAGTTTGCTTTATAAGTGCGATTTACAGTTATTAGTTCTAATTGCAAAAACATGCTATATATATTTATTCTGTTATTCTCGCGATTATGCTATCTACTAACGACAACTGGACCTGGCAACATTCAATGATGCGTTCATGGATCATCTGAATAAATAAACTGTGGTTGCCCACCTATGAGGGATGCCTATGTTCAGCAATGGACTTGTGACAGGCTGAAAAGACGACGTTAAGCTTCGACGAGAGTATCCTGGAGCTGGAAGTAGAGGTAAAAAGTTATGATGGGATATTATAGGGATATCTGAAGTCTAAAGGCACGGGGAGGACACGGTAATCCTCGAATCCGGTAAGTTATTCTACCACCGGGAGGGATCAGGTTAATCTTTCACAAGTGGTTCAGAAGTTAAATTTTTTTCATCAAAAATGTTATTAAGATTGCGGACCTTATACTCAGAATAACCAAACGGTATTTGCTGAATGTCATACAGGTATACACACCTCCCTCAGCACACTATTATGAGGTGGGAGGTAACGAATGAGAATATCTAGAGCCATACATTCCTCCAAAACTCACTACACGGCGTTGATAGGAGACTTTAACGCAAAGCTAGGCATGAAGAAAGACGATGAGCTGGTAGTAGGGCAACGGAACCCAATGAGCCAACAGCTGACCGACTTTTTGGAGAAGGAGGGACTTTTTATGATGAACTTCTTCTTTGAAAAGGGCCTCACAGTAAGTGGACCTGGATAAACCGAGACGGTTCAACAAAACTGAGATCGACTTCGATCATATCGACCAAACGACAGCTGTTCAATGATGTCTTTGTGATCGCTATGGTGAAAACCGGCAGTGATCACCAAATTGTAAGAGGTACATCGAACCCGAACGTAAAGCTGGAGAAGTCACGTCTGGTGAAGTCCACGCTCAATCTATCTCGTGCCCTCGTTCAAAATCTCGAGAGCTTCCATCTCAAATTGCATAATCGCTTTCAGTGCTTGGATGATTGCGTTACAGTTAAGGATGTGAACGGCTTGTGGAAACTGTCCATGCCGTTGGGATAAAGTTTTGCAAGACCACACTCTCAGTCTTATGGAGTAAGAAGGAGTACTAGGCGTGAAATAAAGCTGCAGTCCTCAACTGAAGCGCCAGCATATCGGCAACTGAACAGACAGAGGTCTCAATGTATGCGGTGAGACCTACGCAACTTCAATACAGCTCGTATTGAAGAAGCATCGTATAGATTGAAACCAAGGCCTCAAGGTCTTTGCCAGGTCCGTCTTGCGGATAGAGCTGACTTAGTTGAGGACCAAGAGCGGTGTCGTCATTTCCGTTAGACGAGAAATTTTGAGTGAGATCGAGAGATTTTATGGTTTATCGTATGAGTCCGACACTATTCCGATGATATCCCATACGTCAATCTAAACGAGATTACTATGGCTCCCAAACAGCTTCAGAATAGCAAAGCACCGGGTGTGGACGTAATTACAGCGCCGGAGCGTGAAGAAGAAGCTTGATTGTCCTATTCTTCAAGAAGGGTGATAACGCCCTCTTGAATAAGTATAGACCTCGTACCGTATATCGCTACTTAGCCGCGTCTACGTGATTATTTCGAGAGTCATTACGAATCGTCTTGAAAGCAGACTTGATGACTTCCAGCCTCCTTATAAAGTCGGATTCCGAAAAGATCTTAATACCGTAGACCACATACACGCTTTTTGCCAGATTATATATAAGACTAAAGAAAATCTCCTTGTACTGTCTTGGGTATGTAAACTATAAGAAAGCCTTTGATTCCATCAAATTTGGGCGGTGCTACAGTCACGTCAGAAATGCCAGATTGATTGTCGGTATATCGATGTGCTGCAGTATTTGTATAGTAAAGCTACAATGGCTATCCAAGTACACAACCAGAGTACAAAACCGATCCAATTTCAGAAAGGTGTAAGACGACTTGCACGATTTTGCGGGAAGTCGATGGATGCAGGTGGTTCGGGACCGTGTTTTGTGGCAATCTATGGGGCCTTTGTTCAACAATTGACTAAGACAGGCTGAAATGGTGATGATGATAATAGAACACTCAATGAAATAAATTTTAAAATTCTTTATTTTTGTTATAACAACATACAATTTACGCATTAAAAAAACATCACGAACATAGCACGTTTATCTTATGATCTTCATTTTTATTTGGATTTTATATCAACAGATCCATTATTTTTCGACAATTTGATGTTGCGATAAACAATTTATATCAGTAAGATTATATACCTCAAATACATATGTAAGTACGAGCATAACTCAATCATACAGATCTTTAGACCTTCGGTATTATTTATTTCGTAGAATCGACTGCCGTTGGCTCTCGGATTTTTACTGCACGGCTTACCCGCTAATACAAAACCTTTATAATTGATATTTAGTCATAATAAAAAATATATGTTGCTGCGCGAAGACAACGCTGCTTAGCAATAAGATTAATCAATGGTCATCACAGTCACCGCAAGCATATCTCATCTCAATGACCACATCATACAGAAGAAAAATAAAAATCAGGAGATGGGCATCAGCATCTTCCTGGAACATCTTAATAAATAACTGCAACAACTATCGCAACTACTGTGGCAACTATCGCAAAATCTCTCCAAAATTAGAGCTATAAACTTTTGTGGTTATCTATGGGGGAAGCCTATGTTCAGCAGTGGACCTGTGATAGGCTGAAGCGACGACATCGACGACAACGACGACGACGACGACATATTCATTACTGAAATTGTATTTATTTCAATTAGTAAAAACAATCTTTGTATAAACAATTCTCGTTTTGTTTATATTGTACATCAAACTGTGGATTATAGTGTGACTGAATTGTTTTCTTATCAACAACTTTAAATTTGTGAATCACAAAAAAACCATTATGATTTTATTTCAGATACCTTTATAGACATATAACAAACCTAATGTGACTGTAATGTGTGTGTAATGTAATCTACATCAGAGGGATTCCAAACACTCCAATAATTATTAAAAAGACTGATCACTTGACACCGGCTCTTAAATGGTACGACTAAAACAAAATACAATCGGTTCCGGTCCCCGTACATTTTTGTGATGGCAAAATTCTTACTTTAATGAATAAACAACCACTATATTATTACACACTAAGACCATTCTTAGAACGTTTTATTGGTAACATCTTACAAAAAATCGGTTAACTGTGTACTTTTTGGTTTCTTTATCATTACGTGTAAGTTAAACATACATACATTTAGTCACGCCTTTTCCCATTTAAAGTTTAGGCAGAGGCCACTCACGTAGATAGTCGGATTCCTTATTCGCCTACAGGGGTCGGAGTACAGCGGAGCAGCGGGCGGCGTCGAGACCCCGAGCACCGAGCGACTTTGTACCCATACTTTCGGGCCTTCTGCTCGCGAGTCTCTTCCGACGAAGCTGTCAAAGCCGCCGGGCTAACAGCATACCACTCACACAAAAAAAAACTCATGTAACCTACTTTTCGATCTTGCGAGGAACAAGACGTAACGGGTGGCGAACCACGTCGCCGCAATTTTGGTACTTACTCCCCGCCATATGTCCTGTTCCCACGAACAGTATAGTCATTGTCATAACAGAATTGCATTTTATGGTATGGTGTTATTTTGCACAAATAAAGGCCGTCCTTTCAATACCTTAGTCGCCTCTTACGACACCTCGGCAGGAAAGATGTAGGTGCTATCCTACTCTGCCGGACACCTATCGGCCCCTGTAAGTAAAAACAGCAATTAAATGCTTGTTGAACCTGGTAAGTGTTCCTAATCTTATTTTAAAATACATAACATCTATTTTGTCAATAGCATAAGGTGTAATTAAAATATACCAGCTTAATATCAACGTACTACACTAATCATTTGTATCTACAAAGATAAACATCACACATTTATTGATTTATTCCAATTATCGTCGTACATTCAATATTATCTTTTTATCCTACCCTATCTTCATGTAAGATCATTTTAATAAATAAACTAATACAAAAAAAACAAAGAGAAGTTCTGTGTAGCATTGTTCTCGAGTCTCACTCTTTATCTCCAGCGGCACAAAATTGTTGGACGGCAAATAACTACTGTAGTACTGCGACGACACCTACCTAAATATACCATATTTTATATTTCTTTTTATCAATATTAAAAATAAAACAACACATAATTAAATGCTGTCATTAATTCCCTGTTTTTAATTAATTTCGAAATCCTAAACGCCATTCCACGATAATATTATTAATTATTCGATCGTTGATGTGTGACCCAACCACTACCGCATCAGCAGTACGACATCGCCAGAGTAGCGGAGCATAGGCTCCACTCGAACATCGAAAACACATCTAAACCGACATTCCTTTCCCTGGCAGTGCCCCAAATCGCTTTCAGAATGGGAATCTAAGCGCCCTCGGAGCTACCACCCTAAGTGGACTTGCTGCTATATGCCGACCACTTGGGTACCTGTATGCGTTTAGTACCCAAACTCCTCCGCCACGAGAAGGGCGGGAACCCGTTGGACAAACAATGTAACCCTTAAGGTGGCAACAATAAATCTTTTAATTAAAACGTGAAGATAAAATTTTGTACCGCTTATTAAGCATAATGGGCGCATGGAGAAATCGTTTTTTTTTTATTGTACAAAGTGACGAAACGAGCAAAACATTCACCTGATGGAAAGTGCAACGCCCGCCCACAGCAAATGCTGTGTCACCCAGAATATTTCTGTGTGACACCGCACTGCGCCCGTCACCCTGAGACATAAGTTATTAAGTCTCATATGCCCAGTGATTACGCTAGCTCACAGTGCCCTTCAGACCGAAACACAGTAATGTTTGCACACTACTGCTTCACGGCAGAATAACTGGCCCTGGGGTGGTACCTACCTAGACGGATTCCTGCCTAGAAATCCTACCATCAGTAATGTTTAATTAATGTTTAATTTAGCATAGCTAAAATTTATGAGAAGAATCGCAGAAAGCTAAAATTGACATATAATATTTGTTACAAATACATTAAATTCAATAAAAAAACTAATGAATTACGAAAGCATTTCAGCCATTGAGCTAACACTAGTAATAAATAAATTAATACGCACTTCATCTTAATTCTCAGAGGTAATACACATTATAGTTAAAAGCATCAGGCGTTACTTTGCGGAAATCCATTATAATGAAGGAAAGTAAGTTAATTTGCTAAGATCCGCATGCAAAATATAAAAATGCTATATACGAGTATTGCCTAGTTTTTTGAAGAGCACCGGCCGCCCTCCCACAGCAGCGTGCACAAGCAAACGAACACCGCCACCAGGAACCGCCACTAGATACCCTCCACCAACCACTACAATACTACCACTAGATAATATACACCACTGAAGTCGAGAACACGACACGTGATTCGCCCCAAAACGTGGCATTATCAAGTGTCATAGACTCTACGACAGACGGCGCCGAGTGTTGTAGAGTCTATGACATTCCAGTTCTTCATTGTAATACACATATGCATCTTAATATTGACTATTGCTTTTCCGCCGGAACGTGCTTGATCCTTGCTAACATAGACGCTCGATTTATGCCGTCCCAGAACTATGTCTATATAAGTTGCGTAATCAAAAATATCTGGTAATAGCAGATCGCCAACATAGAGCAGAAATAACTCAATATGAGTGAGAAACACCAAAATTAACTGTATCAAAGCCAGAGGAGCAGCCATCAATGTCTCCTCAATTGTACTGTTGGGTCACGAAGTCTTTAATGCAAACTGACATAAAATATTTATTACAATACTTTCTTTATTATACATTTTTACAATATCGTGTGTATGAAAGAATATTAATAATAACTGCATTTAGCGAACCGTTGGTACAAGGTATCACAGTGGTGTCATAAAAGTGTATTGACGCAGCTGATCACATACGTGTCCGTTGAGCTAGGATAAACGAGCAAAGAGAAGAGAGTGGAATAAGTATATTTTTATACTCTATTGACTTCCATTCTGAAGCTTGTACGTCTGTAAATATGTTTACCTAGACTAAGGACTCTTTATTTTGAACCTTAATTCATTTCATGGGGGGGGGGGGGGGGGGATCTAGTTAAATGTTTCTCAATAAAATAAATAAATAAGAAAAATATTGCGTCAATGTTTCTAAAAGGAGCAGCAAAGGCATTATTGCCTTAAAAAGTAAATTTAGTTGTGAGTTCTTTTAGTCCATTAGCTCTTGGGTTATTTATTTATATTTGTTATAATAATACTAACTTTTATATTGTCCTTTAGTATTCAAAATTCTTCCAATCATTTAATGTTACTAAGTTACCTTCAAATAACAAACTAAAATAAACACGTCTTTTCTTATTTATTAATACAAAATTACAACAAATCGTTATCAGCACGTTCAAGTATTTGTTTATTCAAGAAAAGTAATGCGTGTATAGTTGTTTGGACATTGCGAACCCAAATGGAGACACAAATGAACGAGGTATGCGTAGTTCCTCTATTCCATCGTTCACTCTACATAATAGAGACGGTTATAGTACGTGGAAATTTAAAATGCGTAACTACCTTATGCATGAGGAATTGCGGGAAGCAATCATTGGCTACCCAACAAGGATAGACGTTTCCAATACAACTGAAGACGAGGAACGATTAGAAGGCACTAACAAAAATTTGCCTTACCCTTGAAGGTTCTGCAATTACGCATGTTCGAAGGGCTACGAAGGCAGCTGAAGCGTGGAAAGCATTGCAAAATGCATATGAGGACAAAGGAATGGGTCGGCGTTTACATTTAGAACGGAAATTATACAGGTTGAGGCTTGTAGACTATGATAATAATATTGAGTCGTATATCAATACTGATATTTCCACTGCCCAAGATTTGGCGGATATAGACAAAGAAATAGACGATGCGTCTATTGCTGCTATTCTTTTGGGAGGTCTAACGTCGAGATATGATCCACTGATTATGGCTCTCGAAAATAGTAATATTTATGTTACCACCGAACTGGTAAAATCCAAATTACTTAACGAAGTGTCAAAGAAAAGTTCAACAAAATTGGAGACAGCTATGAGGACAAAGACTCCTCTGTTGAGTCAAAGGTCAAGAAAATAACCGTGTGTTATGGTTGTGGAAAACCTGGTCACAAGATACCAAAGTTGTCCTTTGAAGAAAAAGAAGATCTTGGATAGGAAGAATCCCACAAATACGGACTCAACCTCTTTGTTCGCTTTAGGAGCAACAAATGATTAGAACACGGACAAATGGTATATTGATTCGGGCGCTACCAAACATAATATGACTTCAAGACAAGATTAGTTTGTAGACTTAAAGCCTATTGATCACAAGGTAACAGTTGCGAACGGGACTAAGATTGACGCTAAAGGTATTTTATATCCATAAATATCGAAAACACCGTTGACATACTTAGTGATGTGATAAATGTCCCTAACCTGAAAACAAATTTCCTATCTGTGTAGACAGTATTAGAAAAAGGGTTTACTGTAATGATATGTCAGGTTGTAATTTCTTTAATTCAAAAACCTTTCCACCATTCTTTAATCCTTTACAGGTTATGCGGTGCTAAATGGCTCGCCCTGTGGTGGATTGTACACACTTGATTGTGCGGTAAATACTATTTAGAGCCTATGATGTGCACTCTGATTTTATGTCAAGGTATCAGATATGGCATAAGCGTTTAGGTCATTTATGTGGCATCGGTATGAATCTGCTGAAAAACAATCATGAGGTTATTGATTATATGGATGTGGATAACAATCCATGTGTTGCTTGTGGTAAAGCGAAACAAGCACGAAAACAGTTTAAAAGTATTACTTATAAAAGAGATCTTTGTGGACCAATGTCAGTTAGCTCTTTTCATGGAAATAAATACTTTTTATAGTTTATAGATGATTTTTCGAGAACTATTTTTGTATATTTTATTACTTCTAAGACCCTCTGTCTTAAGAAGGATAAATTTTGTAATTTCCAGTCCATTGTTGAAAGACAAACTGGGGCTCAAATTAAAATAATAAGGACGGATAGTGGGACGGAGTTTGTCAATAGTGAATCCTCAAGCTACCTTAGTTCTTGTGGTATTAAACATCAAACTACGGTACCATATAGCCCTCAGCAAAATGGTGTTGCCGAGCGCTCTAATCGCTCTAGTATAGAAAAATAAAGCTCTCTTATGGCTGAAAGCGATCTACCCAATGCTTTTTGGGAAGATGCTACTAGAACGGCTGCGTACCTGAGTTGTGAAATGGCTACAAACCAGACCTAAGTAATCTCAGAGTTTTTGTATGTATAGCTCTTATACATATACCATCTTGTCACCGTAAGAAAATGGATCTTAAAGCTGAAGAAACTATATATGTAGGCTATACAGAAGATCCCAATAGTTATCTTTTTAGAAATTCATCTTGCCCTAGAACTTTACAAAAGTCTAGAGACGTTACATTTTATGAAGATTGTTTTTCTACCTTGAATAATAGAAATGTCAACAATACTTCTACTGAACCTTTAGTACTGTCTAATAGTCTCCCTATGCAGGAAGAAACCAGTACAGTTCAAGAGTCTTGTAAACATGTTCCAGTCGTCACTAATGAACCACCTGTTTAAGAGCAACCTACTCCTGGCCATACGGTTGTCACTGAAGATCAGTGCTGCTGCTGCACTGCTGAAAATTGCTGCTGCTGCTCAATTTGTGAAAGCAATTGAAGAAGCAGTAGTTTCTAATAGTCAAACTGATGGACAGCATAGATATCCATCAAGAAACCGGAAACCTCCTGATTACTTCTCATACCAAGTTTCTAATGAATTGTCAAATGAGCCGAGAACTTATAATGAGGCTATACTGGCCGATGATTTTGAGAAGTGGCAGATGGCTATGAAAGGAATACAACTCATTGATGAAGTTGAAGACATGGAAATTGGTTGACATAGATAACAATAAAGTTATACCATGTAAATTTGTTCATAAATTGAAAAAGATTCATTAGGAAATGTTGTGAAATACCCAGACGCCAGGTGTAGATTATTTTGAGACGTTTGCTCCTTTCGTGCGGCACTCCTCATTGCGCACTCTACTGGCTCTTGCATCCGAATTGGATATGAAAATGCGTCACACCGACGCAGACACTGCATTTTTTTAAATGGAGATCTGCTAGAGAAGGTCTACATGGAGCAACCTCATTAATTATTATTAATTTTCGCTGTCTATCAATGGATATGAAATGGTTTAAATTATATTGTGACCTAAAATAATAATAAAGAAACATTCAAATTTTTGTTTTAAAGAAAAGAATAGGCTCTTTTCTTGAAGGCTCCTAAGTCGTATCGGTCCGGAAAAACCGCTGACGTCAGCACATTCTATAAAGTGCAAGTGCGTGCAATAATTCCGCGAAAAACGTACTGTGGTGGAATGCCAACTATCCAGGTGGTGACGATGGAATTTTAAGTTGTGCAGTAAGGTGCGATGGTAAATTCAGCGTCTGGAATTAATCCCAACAATTCCTCGGAACACTCCCCATGTAAGACTCCTCCTAAGAACTCCTGTAAGAAAATGCAAAGAGATTCAACATCTCTTCGCATCGCCAGTGGATCAAGCCGTTCGGAAAGAATATGGTTGACGACGAGCCGCTCTTCGTTGAATGCTGCCAATGGAAAGAGCTGGCGCTGGCTTAATGCTGGTGGGTTACGAACGTAATTTGAGGTAAACTTACGTACAGCAATGGACTTATGATGTTATTACTGATCTTTACGATTTCAATCTTTGTCGTCATTTTTTATTATTGAAGAGAGGGCAAACGAGCAACCGGCGGTTGCTGGTGGTAAGTGATCACCGCCGCCTATGAACATCCGCAGTAACAGAGGAATTCCAGGTTGGTAACGCACCTGCCTTTGACAAAGGAGTAGGCTCTTTTCTTGGAACTCCCTAAGTCAGTCTAACGGTCCGGAAAAACTGATTGCGGCAGCACATTCCACAGAGTTGTTGTGCGGGGTAGAAAATTTCTGGCAAAGCGCACAGTGGTAGAATGCCGGTCATACACATATTGCCGATGAAACTTTGTGTTGTGCCGCATGTGCCGAATGTGCGGTATTGGAATTGAGTAGCAGGAAGTAATCCGAACAAATCCTGGAACACTCACCATGGTAAACACGGTAGAAAATGCAAAGAGACGCAACAACTCTTCGATAAGCCAGTGGATCGAGCAGATCAGAAGGAACTCGGTTGTTGATGACTCGATTGTTTAAATTAATATTTAAATAATATGTAAATTAATATTATTTATATTTATTTCATTACCTGAAATATAGTTTTATTAACCAAATTGGTATCTTATAATGTTCTTTTTATATCATAACTTTACGTATCAAAGAAAGAATTAATTTTATATTGATTAGATAGACTGTTAATTACAACAGTAATTACAAAAATCATTTGTTAAGCTTTGAAATGTTTTATCAATAGCAGGACGATAAATACCCAATTAAGTATTTTTATCATCAATTTATGTAATTCTCGTGGGAACGCAACGGGATGTAAAAATTTTTTGACTGGTACCGAAACCAAAACCTCGTTTCCCGCGGGGGCGAAAAGTGGGCTACGGTTGTGGTATCCGCCTACCCCTTCTATGAGAGAAAGCGTGATTGTATGTTTGTATCAACCTCGTCAGACGGAAAATAAACAAAGAACATGTAAAGGCAGAGACCACACCCGTAGCCAATTTTAGCCACCGCTGGAAATGAAACGTGACGGGCGGCGAACCACGTTACCATGGCGGTAACGTGGTTCGCTAAGAATCAACATATTCTTACTATTTATTGCGTTCTCGCGGGCAGTATAGTGAGAAAATTTGGTTAAAACGGTTAATAAAGGGTGGGCTATAAGGGTGTTGGCGGTTTCTATATTCAATTAAAAAAAGAACTACGAAACAAAACAAAAATATATTTGTATTTTTAAAAAGTAGAAACAGGATTTTTTAAGACCTAAAAATAATGTTGTCCAAATGACTTCCCTCGGCTGCTTGGCACTCTTGGAACCGAAGTCGCAAATTTTGGAAAACTCATTGAATAGTTGTTCTCTATTTTGTTACTTTCCTGAATAATATTCCTCTTCAGCTGCTCTAAATTGTCTAAACTGTCGGATTATTTTCGTAGACTACCGATTTGAGGTAGCCCCATAGAAAATAATCGCATGGAGAGAGATCGGGGCTACGTGGTGGCCATTCAATATACCCACTTTTCGAAATTAGTTTTCCGGGAAACACGTTTTTCAGCAGCTCTATGGATACCCTAGCCGTATGACATGTGGCCCCATCCTGTTGAAACCACATCCGAGGTATTGCCTTGAAGTTCTTGCAAAGCTGGCACCAAAAAGTCTGTTATCATGTTGCAATAATTGTTAGCTCTAACCGTCATAACTTGCCCTCTTTCGTCCTTGAAAAAGTATGGCCTAATAATACCGGTTGACGTTATCCCAGCCCAAACGACAATCTTAGGGCTGTGAAGTAGACGTTCATGCAAGCGTTGGGGATTAGTCTCGGACCAGAACCGACAATTTTGCTTGATCACTTGCCCATTAAGTTGAAAATTGACCTCATCACTAAACATCACGTTGTTGAAATTGTTGAACCGCTCAAGCATCAAATTGAAAGTTAAGTTGGTTATTGGCATCATCTGGTTTTAATTCTTGGATTTCCTGAATCTTATAAGCCTTCAAATGCAGATCACGCTTCATAAGTCGTCGCAAAGTCGTTCTTTTGATGTCCACAAACTGACTTCTCTTACGTGTTGACTGTTGCGGATTTCGCTGAACTGAAACATGAACTCGCTCCACAATGTCGGCTGATCTTGCAGAAACTGAGCGACCACGACCCGTAATTGGTACTGTTGAGCCGGTTGTTTCGAACATTTTGATCCATTTCCGTATCACATTAGCGCTTGAAATTTCACTTAAATCGCGAAAACGGTGTTCATGTCGATATCTACGAGTACGTCGGACAAAAAATCCACGCTGCGCTCCCGTGTACGGCTCCATGGCGACTAAATTTCCAGGAAGCGGCGCAGCTAACAACATATCCCCCAGCTGCCACGCGCCACGCGTTTCCGAGAAATTGAAGAATTAAATCGCCAACGCTCATATGGCCCACCCTGTATTATAAATATTGTCTGTAATTCGTTTTTAACTTAAATATGATTTAATTGGGTGGATAAATATTTCACCCAACAAAATTCGCGGTGTGGGTTTTTTGCCCACGCCGCGAACTTGCGACGCGCTCTTGCGCAAAAATAACTTTTTCACTTTTTGTTAAGATTTTGTTAAGATTATTTTGGTTAAGATTAGACCTTTTTTTTCCGTTTGAGATTAGATGCGATTAAAACAAGTACTGTAGCGGGCTATAAATATGTTACTGCTGGATACAGCCTTTTCTTATCTTGTAGAGAGATTTGGAGCCGAAAATATTTTACCACGATAGTCAAGTGTGGGTTGGTGGACTTTACGTGACATATTTAGACATTCAGGTTTCCTCACAGTGTTTTCATTCGTCACTGCGCACGTGGTACAACAGTACTCGCGGTAAAACGTTATCATCAGTATGTGGAAATCTACTGCTAGACTAGACCTCTCTTCCAATAAGCGCTACAAAACTCGATCTGCGATTTCATTTCATGCATACAGGTGTTGTTAGACAATTTGCATTTATTTCTCAGATTTGTTTCCAGCCGACTATATAATTGTAGTTATGTCCTCAACCGGCGTGGACAACCTATTGTAACTTAGTTTGCAAAGTCGGAATGCTATATCTGTGACCATGTGACCATGTGACCAGCAATGAGTGGTTGTTAATCCTGCTTTAAATTGCTTTTATATTAATTTACTCTGAATAATATTGAGCTTAGAGAAGCGTAGCACCATCAATGTCCACGTTTCGACACACCCTATAAATCAGTAGATAGACAGGACGCACTAATGAAATAGTTTCCTTTTCTAGGCTTCGCGGAAACGATGGCCACATTTGATTTAGCTCCCAAATTTATCGTGTTTAACTGAATCGTCGTGTCAATTTCTTCGCCAACGTTATGCTTGGCTGAACTGCGCAAGAAAATTAATAGTCTGAATAAACTTCGAGTATTTCGAACTTAATGTCATATGTCTTATTCAAATTACAAGACACTCAGGTCAAGTCGGAAAGTCGGGCTTTTTTAGCCGATTAATATCTCTGTAGTGATTCAGCGGATGTATACCATCAGTAAAGTTCCGATGTGTGATTTGTTTACCATTAAAGATAACTTTTTATGCAAAATACTGACCAAATATATTTAATACATCCCTAGGTATCCGTCCACGTATAGATCAGACTCTTCATATTACTTTAAGCATATGGATAGACCCACATGAATAGGGACATTGTGTTTTAAATTATATGACGATAATCGTAACAAAATCGCCGAGATGATAATATTCGTAATAGTAAATTAGTAATATAGTGACAATGATTTTAATGACTACGCATTCTAGCAGTTAACACGTTGACTACCGTGCGTATTTAACGAGGTTTGCCCATAGCATCAACATATTTTTTTTATTGTGCGATGTATATAATGTTAGAATAGAATAGACTATTTTTTTCAATAAAGATCATATACATAACATACATGAACATCATTTTTAAGCTACAGTGGTTCGCAAAGAAATGCTTCTGTCCTGGGAAGAACCAGTGAGAAACCCAGCATTTTTAAAATGTCTGATTTTTTTTTTAGATATTTTAAAAATTGCAGCTGTATTAAAAAGATGTAGAAATAGCTTGGCAGTGATTACCTCATTCCCAGGTGTTATTATCGTCCATATATTCCTTAATATTATAATAACCCTTCTTAAAAAGTCTCTGTTTTGATTAGTTTGAACTTTTTGATTGAAATACTTTCTGCACTTTTTGGGATTTTGTTATTAAAACGTATACATTTCCCTATTAAAGTGTTACTGACTCTGTGATGTCGAGTAACTGGCATTATTAATTTGTGCTTGTTCCTGATATTTACTATGAACACCAATTTTTTTATTTAAGTGATTAATATTCTTATGTAGGCCAAGGTTAAGATATTAATTTTTTTAAATTTATCTCTAACAGACACTCTAGAGCCAACATTATAAATAGATCACCTCTACGTCAGTCGCAGTTCCCCATAGCAAAATACCGTATAAAATTATGCTGTGAAAATAGATAAAATTAAATAATCTAGCAGTTTCAACATCAGTCAAGTTTCTATTTTTTTTACAGCATAAGCTGCAGAGCTAAGTCTACTTGCTAGCTTAGATATATGGGTGTCCCATTGAAGTTTCGCGTCTAGAGTTATTCCAAGATAGTTAGTGGTTCCACAAGGCTCAAGTATTCACCATTTACGAGTACATTTACATCCAATCGTTAAACATTTGGTGTTGTGAATTTTATACATTTAGTTTTATTGCCTTTTAAAAGCAAATTGTTAACGTTAAACCAATGTACTTTTGAAACAGCATTATTCACGTCATATAGTAAAAGGTTACGTTTTATTTTGAAAATCAAAGATGTATCATCAGCAAATAATACTATATCATGGTTATCCCCTTCTAGGTAAAGCAAGTCATTAATTTAAATAAGGAATAGAAATGGGCCGAGAATCAAATTTCTTATAACGTAATGATGTAGTTTCCTGATGAGTGTTTCATGATGAACGCAATCGAACGCCTTAGAAAGATAACAGAAAACACCCAAGGCATCCTGCGAATTCTCCCAGGCATCGGATATATACTTAATTAATTCAACACTGGCATCGGTTTTAGAACGACCCGTTGTAAAACCAAATTGGTTTTTGTGAAACAATTTATGGAAATTAAAATGTGTAAATTAAAATGTTTAACATTTGATTAAGAATATTTTTATCCGGGGGTTTTATCGAGGGGTCCGGTGTACTACCACGTTTAAAAAAAGGTACGATTTTAATATGTTTCATCAAATTATGAAATACACCAAGTTCAACTGAAATATTGTCTACAGCAGATAAGGTGAGTTAAATGAAATTTTTCGAGGTTGGGTCACCGGTGACTCCCGAGGCGCTGTAGACCATTTTTGCGATTATCATTTGTTTCGAACTGTTGCGCTTCAGTTGCTAAGCAACTAGTTTTATTTCTTAGGGTTAATCTCATAAATTAAATTACATCATAAATCTATTGGTCAGGTCAACCCTGGGAGACCAGAAAAGTGTTGGCAGGTGCAATGTTTGTAAAAAAAAACAATCTGGAGTGAAAATATAAATATTAATACATACTAATTATTAAATAAAATATACATTCAACATACATATTCACAAAATTAACATAAATAAATACATAAATACAAATAATAAACATATTATTATTATTATATTGCTTTTGTTTAAATAATATATATTTACACAAAAGCAAACAAAAAGTCTAAGAAGTCTTTTAAAGACGTTCTTTGTTGGGAGCATATTCCAGAGGAGTGTAGCCTGAACTGTAAAAGAAGAGTTGAAAAATCCAGTATGATGCTGTGGAATACTAATCATTAGACTATTTGAACAGTGAGGAATTCGATCATGAGTAGTAGTAGATCGTATAAAGAAATTGATAAGATGGAGAGATAAGATGGAGAATTAGGATAGTATAAAAGTTAGTAAAATACTAAAAAAAATCTGAAGCTTTTAACGATAAGTGGATATATGGTCATAGGTAGATCGTAAATAAATGTTATATAATTATTAAGAAGGCACTTCAATTTAGTTATAAGATTTTGTGATAAATTTGGATAACTCACATCTGCGTAGTAGATAATAAGTATAATTAGCGAATAAACCAGCATAAGCTTAGTTTTTAAAGGTAAAACGACTGTACTGTACGGTTTTTATCAGCAACCTGCACTTGCCAGCTCATAGTTTGGTCCATATGCACGCCAACGTTTTTCAAGGAGCGGCAGAATGGGATCAAGGTCCAATTACAAGCTACCATTCCTTGACTTCCAACAACCAACGTTTTACATTTAGTTGGGTAAACTGTATATCTGCAAAACCAACCCTTGATGGCTTCCAGGTTATCGTTTAATTTTTGTACAGCACTGTTAAGCTCAATAATATAAGATTGCACGTAAAGCTGAAGATCGTCCACATACAGATGGTATGAGCAATTGAGAACAGAAGGAATACAATTTATAAAAAAGAAAACATAATAAGAGAAAGAAAACCGCCATGCGGCACACCAGATTCAGTGTCAGGCCATGCAGAGTAAAGTTGCCCTACGCCGACTGATTGCTGGCGGCCACGAATATATGATTAAAATATTCCAAGACGTGGAGAATCTTAAATATGTCAGGAGGAAAAGAAGGATATCATGATCGAATGTTTTAAAGCATTTGAAAAGTCAACATGCACCTATTATACTCATAAATTTTATCACCACTGTTAGATTTTGCTCATCCATGCCTTTCCTTATATCATCGGTGACTTTAACCAGTGCAGTAGTGGTGCTGTGATCAGGATGAAACCCTGATTAAAACATTCAGCAGGTTATGTTTAGTTAGTAATACAGAGATTTGCTTATGAAAACAGGCTTCTAGAACTTTGGCAGAATTGAAATTGGACGATAATGATTGGGTAGTATGGGACTAGGAATTTGGAAAGTGGTTTTACAAAAAATGTTTTCCCCAAAGTGGGATACTGACCTGAGTCCAAGGTATAATTTACGATGTGTGTAATAGCTGGAAGGAGACACTCAAGTATCATAGACACCATTAACTTACTTATCTCGTCACAACCCACAGATATAGATTTGATTGCTTTTTTGCTAACTTTCTCAACTTCCTCCTGAGTGCCAGAAAAAAACCCAAAATGCGGAAAAGGAAGAGGTTGCATGAAACCAACAGTGAGGAAGGCTTGCCAATGCCGAGAGACCTAAGGAATTTCCACACATCAGCTGTGGAAGAGTTAGTAATATTATCGTATATATAACGCCGTTTAGCATTGCGTACCATCTGATTGCATTTGTTTCTTAGCAATTTATGTCTAGACCAATACTCGACAGAACGTTCCTTATTAAATTTCTGAAAAGCCCGATCATGCCTAACCATTGCCACGCTTACAACTCTAGTCATTCGAGGGGCTGGAGGACGCTTTACTCTTACAGTATGTATGGGAGCATGCACAATATAGAGGCCAAGAACTGTATTATTAAGAAAAGAGATTTTGTCTTCAATGGTGTTAGGTGCCACCGATGGAGCAATTTATGTATGAGCAGCGTCACTTCTGAGCCTTTCGATGTTTAATTTCGAGAAATTGCGTAAATTCAGAATAGTGGGATTATCTTTAGGGGGTTTAAACTTGTAGGACAACTATATCAGGTCGCGGCGTGAAAAACTCGGAGCAACAAGCTGTCCGTGCGTAATTATATGCTTATGCAGGAACGCGCAGTAGCAATTAAATCAATCCAGATTTATGTATTATGATGAGTTGCCTCTGCAAGGAAAATACAGAGATTAACTAGCACAATGATTGAACGAAGTTTTAGAGAGCATTTCTCAATCACTATCCGTATTTGAATCACCCATTAACATGTGTGTATAATCAATCCTAACAGTATCGAGGCCTGTGTCTAGAGTAGTGAAATATTCCAAAGTAGGTGGAATTCCACACGAGGAGTATGAGGAAGTACGGTATATAGGTATTACGAAAATAAATAGTATTGAATAAGATTATTTTATTCAATTTGAATAAAAAATTGACATTTGCGCTTCTATAAGGTAGTGAACGTACGAAATTTAAACAATCTGCATTTTGTTCGAAATAAAACATCAAACAAAAGAGGAATTTCATTTAGCGCGTAATCTATTCAATTATCTTTTATTGCTTCTATTACTTTTTTCCCTAAAAGCGATCTACAAATAGCCATTCCTAAATAAATTATTGTCTTCTTTAATGATTAACGAGCAACCAACAATATATCATTGTAATGACTGTTAAATAGTATTTACCGAAAGTTTTCGCAACCCAGCATAGTATTCCTTAAGACCGTCTTTTAAGTAAAATAAATTAATTGTTTATATTAATAAAAAAATGCCCCGATCTTTTTTATTATTTTCATTTCTCTGCCAAAGTAACTGTCACTTAAGCAGTAAACGCTTTCTCTGGAACTTGGAATACAATGGAATTGACTTTACATGTGACTGTTTTTATTTATACATTATCATCGTCATCGTCATCTTTTCAGCCCACACCAATCCACTGCTGAACATAGGCCTCCCTACAGATTGCCACAAACCACGGTCCTGAGCCACCTGCACCCATTGACTACCCGGAAAACTGTGCATGTCGTCGCTTCATTTAGTAGGGAGTCACCCTGTATTACGCTTGTCGTTGCGAGGCTACCACTTGATTATTTTATTAAAATGAATTTAAGTTAAGCTATTAAATATGAATAAATAATAAATAGTGCTTGTCCTTATGCACTGTTGTATGTATTATTTGGTTATATACGATAGGTGTCCGGCAGAGTAAAATAGCACCTACCTCTTTCCATGAGTCGATACGAGAACTGATCAAGAATACTAATATTTTGACATTTCCGTTCTTGTATATTTATGAAAATATAATATACTTACGGAAACACACGAATTTATTTAATAAAAAAGTGACTGTATCACGTAGAATAAGCCGAGGCAACACGCAAAAGGTTCCTATGTTTAGGTTGGTCAAAACTGGAAAGTCTTTTCTTAGTAGATCCATAAATTTATATAACAAAATTTCTAAATGGTGACACAATAAACTGACAACAAAAAACAATAAATCAACAAACTTATCAAGAAAACATTATTAGAAAAAACGTATTGATAAATAGATTATTATATAGAGGACAAAGATGTCTGGATAACTGTTACTCTGTACTTGTAAAAACCATAACTACCGAATGTGTGATAATGTAACTAAATAATGTATTTTATAAATTACATTATATATTTAAAAAAATAAAGACCCCAGAGTTTCTAACCAGTTCTTCTCTGAGGTCTCATTTTTTTTACCGTTATAAATTTTTACATTTACATGAGCTTAAACAAGCCTAAACTAAATAAGTGCTCATTTACAACGTGCTCAGCGGTAAAGGAAAACATCTTGAGGAACCTGCATGTTTGAGGAATAAAAATATTTCCGAATACACGTGAAGTCTGCCAATCCACATTGGAGCAGCGTGGCAAACTTACCAGCTCTAAAACCCTCTCAAATATGAGAGGAGACCTGCGCTCAGCAGTGAATCTCTCATAGGTTATTACTTTACCTTACTTTTATATAGTACATATAATCTTTAATGTATAAATAATATAAAAGTAGATAATATTAAATAAATAAAGAGAAATATACGTAGATAAGTAAAATACTGAATATATATTATATACATATCATATGTATATAAAATATATAATATATTCCTGAGATGATCCTGCTACAGCTTACTTAAACAGAGATCACGAACTTTTATTTTAAATATTTAGCGATTGTTTGCTGTCCTTATTTCGAGAGGGATTAATTCTTCAGTAGTCTCACATTTTAAGCTGGCATGACATCCGTTTAAGTGGGTCAAAATTTGTCTGAAACCTAAATATCCGTTTTTTACCCTTTGAGGAGAAAACGGGTCTATATAAGTGTTCGGTCCTCCGCTTGACCCTCTGTGAAAAGTACAATCTGCCGGCGGCAGAAGCGACTGCTTGACTGCGTACTGAGTAATATGTACAAAGTAAATTAAATAGAGACTGCTCCCATTTGTTTTTCTTTATTTATATTAAACAATTCCCATGAACACAAACATAATAGTCATAATATTTTATCAAAATAATATATTAATATCACGTAGTAATTAAATGGGAGTAAATGCTCTGGCTACGCCACAAGTTGGGTTGAAATTACCAGATATTTCGATGAAATAATATTTAATAGAAGTGTCCTTCGATCTCTAGTTTCCTCTGCTGATAATATTGTCTGATTTAAGGTTTTTGTTACACCAGTTATAAGAATGAGAGCTGGTCTACAACTGCCTGGTGAAGCTTGAATATTGGCTTGTTATATATATATATATATATATATATATATATATATATATATATATATATATATATATATATATATATATATTGATAACTGTTCGAGTAGTAGTTTGACAAGAGGATCTTTACCCAATTTTTTTGAGGTTATTGAATTTCCAAAAGTAATCACTACCGATTTATGCAAAACTTTAGTTTTTGTACCTAGTTTTACAACATTATGAAAAAAAAATATATCTTTATATACTAATAATAGCTGTGTCCCGCAGTTTCACCCGCGTAAAAAAGCCAATCCTGATCGATGATATATTTATATATATGATATATTTATATATACACGTATATACACGTTCAATATTCTTGAAAACTTCTTTGCGATACTAAAATTCTAAACACGATGTAACTGATTAAATTTATGAATGTTACGAATCAATGGGTTATTTGATTTCTTCCAATTTCCATTATTTGAATATTTGGGTATCAGTACAATTGTAACCATTTGACAAGGGTTTAGTAGCACTGTCTTTCTCTTGATCAATTAAAAAGAAACGAACTTATTAATAACGCCGTGTGGTGGTGGCTCAAGAGAATGTACCATCCCATCCCATCTCGGAGGGAAGGGGGACTCGACAGAACAGGAGATGGGCAACAGCGTATTGCTAACCCGCCTGCCAAGCGTGGCAACTATGACAAAATCGCCCCAAAATGAGAGTTACAAACTTTGGTGGCAATCTATGGGGGAGGACTATGGTTCAGCACTGGACTAGTGATAGGCTGAAATGATGATCATTATAAATTAACATTTGCTTTTGAATTAATTAGGTTTTATTTTGAATGCATTTTTGACGAGTATTTGAGTAGACATATTAGCATAGATCATAAAGTTATTATGTGTATGTAGTACATTATTATAACACATAGGCCTAGACGTAATTTTACAACTAACTACTTGGTGAATAAATTATAATATACTTAATGTTATGAGCACTATAAACGTATGCAATAACACAGAAATCCCGATAAAACATAAGTAACAACGATAACAATAAACTGATAAAAATCCGTTGGTTCTAATTATGTAATTAGTTAGGCAATAAGAAATTCAATTATTATTTTTTTATTATTTTATCACACTAATAAAGGTAAACGTTATTTAAGACTGATTGTTTAAAATTATCTTGCACAATTAAAAATTTAAATGATCTACATATCGTGTATGTTTTAGTAGCTAATAGCAAAAATAATAACATTTTCCGCAGAATATGTTGTGTTGTTGTAAATACGAGTATTAAACGAAATACAAATGACTCAATAGTCATTGCATGTATTTATATTATTTAACGCCTGTGCGGAAATGTTGAAGTTGTTATAACAACAATGAAAAGTCACAAAGAATTCTGATAAGAAAAACAATACACTCCGTGTGTATAATTTGAGAGTGGTAATCCTAGACAAAATATTAATAAAACACAGAATTTGTATTTTTTATTTGTATGACAATCTCGTAATAAGACACTGGTTTTGAGTGAATACTGAAATGCAGTGTTTTATTACGAGGAGACAGGGAATGCCGCTGAATTTATGTAAATACTTCACCATCGTTTTATCCTTTAGTACATGTATTTTTTTGCTACTGCACATTCATTGGGTCTGGCTGAAGATCGTCACTACCTACTAAGGAAAGCCACATCTATTTATGTATATTCACAATTTACACTGTTCTAATACGATGCTTGGTAAAATCAGTTTATAGTTTGACTCAAGTCTTAGCCTAAATAAAAGAATAAAAATGGTATAAATTTAAACTAAAGTTTACTTTGCATAACTTAAACATATAATAGAGAGAATATACTACATGTTACATATTAACAACTATTATTTACCGACAACAATTAATACATTTTTAAACTGTATGCGGGTTCTGGTAATACGATAAAAATCTTGAAAAGAGTACATCTTACTAATATAATAAAACTGAAGAGTTTTTATGTTTGGACGTGCAAATTTCAAGAAGTACTTATCCGATTTGAAAATGCCTTTTCGCGTTCGTTAGCCCGTTTATTTCATGGGTTTAATTTGTAGGGTATAAAACTTAATGCTATGGGCTTAAGATGTACAACGCTAAGAATCAAACATTACCGAGAACGGCCTAGCAGTAAATACTGAATGGCTTATTTTATGGGAGTGAAACCGCTAGGTGCACCTAGTATTGTTAAAAGATACTACTGAAAATTATATTGAACTACACCTTTAATATATATACACAGGAATGTAACATTTATAAGAAATGAGGCATTTTGGATATCATTAATGATTGTTCTTAAAAAGCTTTAGGTATATGTTAAATTCCAGTAAATGTCCCACTTCCGGACTCAGTATGCCTTTTTGCTTATGATTCAAAAGAGTAATATACTGAAATTACTCGTATAAACTTATGGAGCATGTTCTTATTAAGGCAGAACAGCTTTAATACAGCATATGCTATGCAGACAAAAATAAATAATTCTCAATATTTAACGAAAAAACAATAAATAACATCAATATGGCTATGCCATTTTGTTTTTGATGGTTATATTTAGAACTTATCTCAAAACTAAATAAAGCATTAAAGTAACATAAACATTTGTTTATAAGCAATTTGAACAATATAGAAGTTATGAAACTACTTCAGAGTAGTTCGACAAATAAATGCCGTAAAACTCGACAGCAATAATAAAACAACATAAGATAAAGTCATTACTTGCACCATGTTCGTGAGCTGAAAAAGTTTTATGCTATATTTCGACGACTATGCAATTAAGTTTTTATTACAATCAATTCGACACTAACAAAATAAATAATATAATATATAGTATAGTTGACATGGTAAACAATAGTAGTTAGACTATATATTTCTCGCCTTTTATCTATTTTTTCAAAAGTTTGTAGTTCTCATTGGAGGAGGGGGGGGGGGGGGTTGCCATACTTTCCGCGCAGGGGGGTTGGCAACAGACAGTTTTTTTATTAACACAGTTTATTTGTTTAGATATTGCAAAAGTATGCTGCTGCCCATCTCCTAGTTTTCATTTTCCCTCTGTCGACTACTACTACTCCCAGGGGATGGGATAGGGTGGTAGATTCTCTTAAGCCGTCACCACTCGAGACAAATTATCTTACACACAAATTCTAAATGCAATGCTAATGTTCTAATGGTAATGCTCTATAAAATAACAAAATTCTACAGTTTCACGTACTATATATATACTTAAATAAATAAAATAAAATTTATGATGAAAAATATTTAGCGACATGCTAATTTATGACATTGATAAAGGCGTTAAAGTTTATTTTATAGAGGAAAACATTACCATTAAGTTTTATTAAGCATCATAATAAAATATAATACATCCTACAAAAGTCAAAGTTTAGGCTTGTATAAAGCTCTTATGAATGTCAAAATCGACAGCGGTTCAAAAAATAAGACCTTCTCAGAGAAGAACATACTCTGGAGTCTTTCTGTTTTTCAATATCATATTACATAATGTCTTGTATAAAATACATTATTTAATTACAGTATCACATATTTAATATCCGCAGCAGAACTAAAGTAACCGACATAGCCCTAAGGATTAGCAAGTTGAAGAGGGCCGGTCATATAGCTCGTGGAACCGATAACGTTGAGGAAGAAAGGTTCTCGAGCGACGACCTGCACGGTGTTGCTGGAAAGTCGATGGATGCAGTTGGCTCAGGACCGTGTTTTGTGGCAATATATGGGGAGGCCTACGTTCAACAGTGGACTAAAATAGGCTGAAATGATGATGATGATATTTGTTTTTACACATCTTTGTCCTCTACGTAATGATCTGTTTTATGTTTTGTTGTTTGTGTGTGTTTCACAAGTTTGTTGAATTCTATATCAGTTTTTGCGTCACGATTTTAGGATTTTAGGAAGAAAAGACTTTCTAGTGTTGGCCTACCTAAACACGGGAACCTATAGCATGCCGCCTCGGCCCATTCTAGAGGATTCAGTCACTTTTGTATTAAATAAGTTCAAGTGTTCGCAGGTACAATATATTTTCAAAAATGTACAACGACGGAAGTGTCATAATATTAGAATCCTTAAATAGTTCGCGAGTTACTAACTAAGTTAAAGATTGCCCGAAATGCTAACTTATGAAAAATTTCAGACCGGCCGCGGATCCCCACAGCCATAGGACATCATACTGTGGAACTAAGCAAAATCGACTAATGAAGTTGGAGCATCATCAGTCAGCTCTATGATCCTTCTATTAGTAAAAATGGCACGAACTTATTTTCGTAGCCATTTTTTCAATATGTGCTTGCTCCCCACTGTAGCTTGGAATCAATAGCGACTCCAACAGATACAGTTGAATTTTCATATAGAAGATTAGAATTCTTCAAATTAATATTAATATCATGCGCCGACTTAGACATTCAAAAGTGTAAATATTTAAATTATATGCCGCAAATCCTTTTGTAAACAATATCCAGAGTTTAATTGGGCTGTTTCAGCGTTATTTATGTTAGCTTTAAACAACAAAGAGGTATCATCAGCAAACAGAACTATCTCAAACATTTTTTTGTATGAATGAATGAATTTTGTTCAATTCAGTATGATCTTTATTGATATATTGGCGGCAGAAAAAGTGGCGCTGCTTTCGTGGTATTAATCTAGGCGGACTCTCGTCCGACCAATCCCCTAATTTTTCACGACATCGAGCCTCACCGTAACAAGTTTTAAGAGACCTTTTTGTCGCTTTATCTTTTAAATGAAACTAATTTTACGGATTTTATCGCGTTTAATTTTACTATTTATAACACGACGTTTCGAGTGCTTTACAGCACCCATGGTTACGGGAGGACTGAGGTGACAGATGTCCTGATGTCATAGTCAACCCTTCAGCTTTTAATTATTATTTTTGGTCCGATCCAGTTTTATTACAGTAAACAAAAACACATTATGTATCGCTTAATAATATAGAACACGAATATTTATTAGGTATTTACTGTCGAATTACAACCTGCACTTCTTTTTAAGGAAGATGTCTAAAATAATAATTAATAACATTAATCAACTAAAGTAACAATGATATGTTTCTTTAACATTCTATATACAAAACTTTGTTTAGTATCTTTTAATTGAAAAATCTTAATTTTGGTTACAGGTACCCATATACATCCAAACGTTTAATTCCAATATTCAACCATTGAAAAGCCGATTTTTTGTAGCTTAATATTTTCATAAAACTTGGTAAAAATATCTAAAACGGGTATCTCCTTACAGTGTCCAGGCGATACAATCCAGATCTGAAAAACAAGTTATTGCAATTGTTAATTTAACCTTCGTAGATTTCTTTAATGTTATTTTAAAATATAGTCAACATTTTTTACAAGAAAATTGTGGCAAAAAAAAAAATTTATTAGCTTTGCTGAAATGTTAAACTAACCTTAATAATTAAAGGAAAAATTAGGTCAAATCAAAGGAGCGCAATAGGCAAATAAAAACTCATTTGTTTAACTCACCCGTTTTTCGTTAAAATATCATTTCCCATATGGAGTCGACCTCCTCTACACGTATTCGCCGAAATTTGCAGGGTGCTGGAGCATTGTTGTCCAACAAGATGATTGTTAGTAACAGTAGAGGCGAAAAGTTCCCAAGCTCGGTTGTGGTTGCACAAACTTGTTGCACACCCTGGTTGTGAATTTCCTCCGTTGGGAAAGAAGTCAGCTTTAGCAACAGCTGAGCCAATTCCTAACCCGGCAGATCCTCCGTCAGTATGAATAGCTTCGACGTAAACTCCGTCCCTAGCGCGTAGTCTGTTGGAGTTGTAATTCCATAGAGGACCAGCGGGGTCTAAACCTGATTGGACAAAAGAAAACATTATAAAATTGTCTAATACATACATACATAAGATCACGACTGTATCCCATAAGGGGTAGTCAGAGACTGGGTACTCACTGCAAAAGCAGATGACTGCCACAATCCACGTTTCACCAAATCAGTGTAATGCACTTGGTGTGATAGGTGGTGAGCCCATCACCACCATGCGCTATTGGGTGCACATTGCAGTTTTATTCCTTACTAATTTACATAGATATATTAAATAAAAATGATTTAATACAATGTTGGTGTATGCGATGACCAAAATGTAGTCAGCTCAGCATGAAGCTAAGGTTAAGGTAGCGCTGATTTTAAATGACTTAAAATATTGGATGACTTAAAATATTTAAGATTACCGAAATCGCGAAAGCACGCAGCGAACGCGACACAGTCCGAATTTCGAGGTTTTTGTAGAAGTTTTTATTTATTTATTTATGTTTGGGTCAAACCAAACCTGGCACGCGGGCCCCAGGCCCGCGAGCACAGTATCCGATGAAGCTGTAACAGCCGAGAAGGCTAGCAGCAATTACATCACCGAAAATATATATGCTGATTTTAAGCTGACGCCTACGAATGTGAGTCGCGGACAATCTGGATGCTGGTTAACTATGACATCGGGACAACTGTCACCTCAGTCCCCCCGTGACCATGGGTGCTGTAAAGCGCCCGAAACGTCGGGTTAAAAATAAAAATAGTTATAAATTAAACGCGATAAAATCCGTAAAAATAGTTTTATTTAAATGCTTAGTAGAAATTTAAAATAATAGTTTAGTAGTGTTGTAAAATGACCAGTGCGTGCTTGCTTGTTGTAGCAGGGGAAAGTTCAAGGGAAAGTGTCGTCCAGTTCACGACGTTTTTTGTGTGAGTAAAAGATAGTTTTTTACCTTGAACTTGAAAGCAGCCGTTGTTCCAGCATTTTGTAGACGCATATTAAAACTTCCTCGAAATCGCCCCGGTTGTACGGTGAAGTTGTGTACAAAGTAGCGAGGCTCGCGTACGTTTACAAAGCCAAAAAGCAATTACACAATGAGGTTTTCTTCTCTCAAATATTTTAAGTCTGTTAGTCTGATTAAGATAAGCCGTTATGCGTGGCCGAGGCGGCACTGGGAACCAAAACCGTGTGCATGCATTTTCACGAGACTCGAGGCTGTGATGTGTGGTGGAAAGTGCCACTCTGCCGTCACCTTTAAGCAATTCAAACAAACTGTGATCTGCAAGTCAAATAGCTTTGAAACCATTTGACCGCAGTAATGGAAAAACCGTAGTATGATAACTTTGAAAGAAGGAGTGAAATATTAATACACTCAAACGCACGTGAAAAATCTAAAATAATACTTGTACTGACGCCTGACCACTATCTTGAGCTACAAGTATATTATCAGTAACGTCCAGCAAAGCAGTGGTTGTAGTACGGCGCTTCCTAAAGCTTAATTGACGTCAAGACGATTCATCACAGTAGTTGACGGTACCAGTTGATTGATTATCTTGTGACGAGGAGGGGACAAGGCAGAAAAAAGTACACTTCGAGGAAGGACCACCGTTTTCTATAACTTCGAGCTCGCAGGAACACGCGGGTAACAGCTGTGCAGGCCAGAATTGAACTTGAAGTCGTGCGAGGAGTGCGAGTGGGCGAGCGTACAGTTTCCAGAAGATTTGAAGAAGTGGGCTCGTATGTCCAAAGGTCAAAACATGACAGCCACCATCGTTTACATCGAATAAACTTTGCACGCGAACATCAATTTTGGACATAAACCAATGGGAGCGGGTACTTTTCACTGATTAGTGTAGAGTGCTCTTAAATCAGATCGATGAAAGGTAGATAATATGGAAACGCAAGTGAAAACGATACATTCAGACTAATTTTGAAAATGCGGTGACTTATGGGGGCGGGATAACTTTCGGAGCTCGTACGGAGTTAGTGTCAGTGTCATCAGGGATATTTTAGAAGAACACGTTGTGTCGTTTGCCCTCTATAATGATGACGGCTTTATTCTAATATAAAATTTCATTAAAAAACTTCTTAAAGTCGATGTTAAAAGATGTTTATCAGTTTATTACGTCATGTTAGAATATCATGTGTTTTAATATATACGTTACTATTTCTATACTCTGCCTTTTCAACGTTTCACTAATTATGCCCGTGTGCATATATAAGTCAACTGATTTAAATTTACACTGTATGTAATTTGTTACTAATTATAAATCAATTTATTCACAAAAATAATTTCTAAATATAAATCAGTATCCATAAAATGTGTAAATATACCTGTAACTCTAGCTGCTCTCCCACCAAGCTCTCTACCAGCATTACCGACAAGGTGAGCACCTAAACTGAACCTAATCAAATGCATTGAGTCAAAAGGTGCTCCTGTTACACGGTTAAGGAAAGCCAAAAATTGTCCGAGGCCACGACCAACTGCTGGAACTCCGTTTGCAGATGTAACATAGTCTGAAAGTGCAAGCCGTCTTCAATCCAGAACGATAACATTTACATCGCTTTTATCCAGGTAAGCTGAAATCGTAAATTAAATAATATTAGCTCTCTTAGACACTAAAATATATTTACACTAATACACTAAAATATATAATTATAAAATATATTTATAATTATAAGCTTTATGTAATACTCGTAACAACAATGAAATGCACTAACATACTTAATTCCTATGTGGATAACATACTCGTAAATGTGTAACAAAAATAATTATCATTAACAAGCTTCAAATATTTATACAAGTAAATAAAATTGTGAATAAAACGGATAGTTTAGTTAAGTGCATACTTTCTAAGCATACTTTTTAAATTGTACATCGTACTCGTATATACATGTAAATTTTTTTGAAATATCATTATATCTTGTTTCACATATCTTTAAGCTAATAAAACTTACCTTTTCGAATAACTGGATTTATATCCGTATTTTGATTACCGAGCCAACCATGAGCAATGACAACCGTGGGAACACGAGCATTAAAATTAGAGGATGTAACTGAATTTGCATTGTTTATAACTAGCGTCTGGGATCTGCTAGGATTTCGCCTGAAAAAACCAATATTATTCTGTATTCACAGACCAATTCATACTATTAGAACTGTGAAATAAATAATATTTATATCAATTTTATTACTATTCATACAAAATTTACTACAAAATAAGATTACTTAGTTTTTTAAATAATAAAATTAGTTCTTTCAATCATTATTACGGCAAAAATAAACAATTTTATTGCATTTTATGTCCAAGAATAAATTAACACCCATGGAATGTTTGCCATATTAACTTTAGTTTGATGATGATGATGATGATTAACTTAATACATCAACACTGGAGCAGTATATTCTCTTAACGCTAATTTCATTACTAATATTACGGCAATGCTGAATTTTATCTAATAGGAATAGATATTTTATATTTAGTTCTACTACAGTGTACCCACATGTACGCTATAATGAGATTTACTTTATTTTTGGAAAGATACGGCACTATAAAAATAATACAATTCTCTCGCAATGAGTAAAATTGGTTCATTTCAACAGATTAATATTTGGTGAACTAATTAAATTTTAAATAATATAATATTTCCCTACGGGTCTCAAGCTATGAAATATACTTACCTAGTAAATAGTAAATACAAGTTATTGGACGGGTTTCTATTAATTTCATCAAGAAGTTCCACATCTGGCTCTGCCTCCAAATCGACTGTATGCATTACCCCTTCGCCATCAGGGAACTCTATGAACCGAGGATATTTCTTGACATTTTCCAGCGTCGGTAGTGCCAATGCTCCGTAAACTAAAAGTTTAAAACTATTAAGTTAAAACGATCCGGGGATATGTGATTATTTTTTTACGTTTTTAATAAAATATATGATGTTATTCTAAAAAATCATAAGTAATAGTTCATTTTGTATAAATTAGAATGAATAAATAACGTACCAGCTAAGCTTACTACAAGCAACAGTGACAGCTTCATTTTGCTATAATTTTACGACGGTTTGGCAAAGTTAATTCCAACTTTTATATTTTTGGGAGGAAGCTGGTGGCATCAAATCTAATCTTATGACTTATCGCTCCACAACTATTAATACGACTACTTAAAAGATATAATATTAAATTAGTTAATTATCAATATCTTGTTATTCAAATCACATTATTGTAGACGATAACAAAATATTTTTGCGTCTAGTAGTAGTAATAATAGTATTAGTATAAATCTCTTAGCTGCGTCTAGTAGTAGTAATTATATAGTACAAAGTATAAATATGTTACAATTACAGAGATGGCAAAAACAAAAAATAGTTTCCTGCAGAAATTGAATATAAATAAAATCAACAAGTATAAAATTTACAAAGATCGGTGAGAATATCAGATCGGTTCAGATATTTGAACATTTTTGAGAATTGTACAATATCACCGTGTCGATATCAATATAAGCAAAAGGTAGATGAAAAACTAAAATGAACCATACTAGAAATTTGCTGTGTAAGTGCGATTTCCAGTTATTAATTCTACTTGCAAAAACACCGAGGCCATACACATTTATTCCCTTATTCTCGAGATTATGCTATCTACTAACGACAACAGGACCTTGCAACATACGTTAAGGTTCGAAGAGAGTATCTTGGAGCTGGAACAAGTGGTGAAAAATTTACGCAAGTATATTATAGGGATATCTCAAGTCTATAGACAGGGGAAGACACGGTAATCCTTGAATCCGGTAGCTTATTCTACCACCGGGAGGGCGACTATCAGTCCTAAGGAGGGGTCGGGTTTACCGTTCACAAGTGGTTCCACAAGTCTCTCATCAACAATGATATAAAGATCGGCAGTGTATCAGTGTGTTCAGGTGGCACTACTAGTGCCAGCATTGAAGTTCGTGTTGGACAGTTCGCAGATAACATCTAGAGGTGGCGTTGTCAGGAGCATCGTACGAAGGGGGAGTGCAGTGAATGAAGTAGGCAGCGAAGGAATAAAGTGGAGATCGCTGATGAGAAGAGGCACTGTCGTCAAGGAGTCCCTAAGATCAGAGGAAGAAAGCAGACAAGTAACGTAAGGAAGAAAGTTTTAACAAAGTGGAAGTGAAATGCAGTGGGTTATGAACTGAAAGTTATTTTAAATTGGTAACGCCTATCGAAGTAGCTGTAATTAGTCAAAGGAATTTAAACTCTATTTTTAAAATAAATTTAATTTAATGGTTTCTTATATTTACGCGAATACTACACATTTAAATAAAACTGTTTTATACGGATTTTATCGCGTTTGATTTAAACATTTTATATTATGATCCAGAACATGTCTGCAGTCTGTGACCATGTTCTAGATCATCCCAACTACACTCAGCGTCACAAAAATCGCACCTCTCTGAGTTTGCGCGAAAAATGGCTGTAATGGCTAGAAACGAATTATATTTATATAAATATTGGTATGTCTGGAATGGGTATTTGAATAGCTTTACATTATTAATAAAAAAATCATGAAATCATTAAAACATTTATCATTATAGAGCGTCAAAAATAAACACTGTCAAATGCTCGTTAGTAAGGACGCTAGTTACACCACCTAAAAAGGGTATAAAAGGGTCGATCTGGATGATTTCATATGGGCCAGTCGTAATTTAGACTTTGCAGTGAACACACGTGAACAAGTAACCCAAGTAAGAACAAGTAAAGATGGACACCAGCTCTGAAGAAGCCGCTCAAGTGATTGCCCTATTGCAGTCGGGGATGCGGCAGTGTGACGTTGCTCGACAGTTGAACCTGTCCCGTTTTTCAGTTCGACGGGGTTCCAACGTTTTCAGCAGACTGGTGGTTATGTTAGAAAACCGGGATCTGGAAGAAAACGGTGCACATCAGAAAGAGATGACTGTTTCATCGTTACGACATCTTTACGAAACCGTTTTACAAATGCTGTTGAGTTGCAACAACAGCTTCGATCAACTCTGAGAACATCTGTGAGTGTTTCTACGATAAGAAGAAGGTTACACGAAAAGAGTTTAACAGCCCATAGACCTGCTAAAGGTCCAAAACTTACTGCACAGCATCGCAGAGATCGCCTAGAGTTTGCTCGCAATCATTGCGAGTGGACTCTAGAACAGTGGCGGACCGTACTCTTCTCTGATGAGACGAGGGTCTGTCTCTTCTGCAATGACAGACGTAGAAGGGTCTACAGAAGACAGGGGGAGAGGTTCACACAACCCTGCTTCGAAGAATCCGTCGAACACGGGGGTGGCTCGTGTATGTTTTGGGGCGGCATTTCCGTCGACGGGAAAACGGAACTTGTGTGCGTTTCCCGGACTCGGGGTGGCCGTGGGCAAGGGTCATTAAATGCTGGTCGGTACATTACTGAAATCCTGGAGGAACATGTGGTCCCGTATGCTGGTTATGTCGGTGATGGATTCATGTTAATGTATGATAATGCTCGTTGCCACACCGCGGCTATTGTATGGGATTATTTACAAGAGGTGGATATCCCTGTTATGCATTGGCCAGCACGAAGTCCAGACCTTAACCCAATAGAACATCTCTGGGATGACCAAAATCGGCGCGTGCGAGCTCGAGATCCAGCTCCAGCCACTCTTCAAGAGCTCCAAGATGCGGTACTTGAAGAGTGGGAACAAATACCCCAAGAGGCTGTTGCGATCCTTGTAAGGTCCATGAAAGATCGCATGGAAGCCGTTATCAAGGCAAGGGGGGGGGGGGGGTAACACTAGGTTTTAAGAACTTTTTTCGTATTTATTAAGTTTTTTTTAAATTAGTAATCTGCAAATTTGTACATACCCTGTCTTTTTCTTTAATTTCTCATTCGTCTCGTTATAAAAGTAAAATTCAATTAAAATTCCTAAAAGCTAATGAAATTACCTTTCGAATGATACCCTCAAACCACAACATTGCCATTGGCCTGTTGTGTTAAAATAGTATTTAAATTATTTTTTTCGGATGTGCGATTTTTTTGACGCCGAGTGTATTACATCAGATTTGATAGACTACAAATCCTTGCAAAAGAACACAGATTCCTACCAAGGATGATTAGGGAGGCTATTGAAATTAAAAAACATCCTAATTTCAATAGGGAAGGTGGTTGGATAATACCACCGGCTTGGGATCCTATTATTAATAAAATTAAATCAAAAACCAAGCATACCACTGCAAGGCTTCAAGACACAGTAAGCGCTTTCTGCGTAGATCGGACTAAAATAATAATTAAAAGCTGAAGGTACTCCGGGTTAACTATGACATCAGGACATTTGTCACCTCAGTGCCCCCGTGACCATGGGTTCTGTAAAGCGCCCGAAACGTCGGGTTGTAAATAGTTTAAATTAAACGCGATAAAATCCGTAAAAAACAGATTTATTTAACTTTCAAAGATTTTTCTTGATTTAGTGTATTACTTAGTACTTAGTTTAGTTTTTTTTTTATTTCATAAAACTGACGGAACGAGCAAAACGTTCACCTGATGGTAAGTGCAAAGTCTGCCCATATTTGTTATGGGCAGACTGCTGTGTCACACAGAAAATTACTGTGTACCCTGTACCCTGAGACATCAGTTCTTAAGTCTCAAATTCCCAGTGATTACGCTAGCTCACAGTCAAACCGAAACACAGTAATGTTTGCACACTACTGCTTCACGGCAGAATAACTGGCCTTGGGGTGGTACCTAACTTGACGGATTCCTGTTAAAGTACGTAGTTAGAACTTATAATAGTTTCTTTAAAACGGTTGAGACGGGAAACCTGCTTTAATTCAATGTTTTAATTTAGTCTTAGAATATTTTGTGAAATTTTAACGTGTTCACTCAATAGCGATTGAAAAATATAATACAAGTAATTTTAAAGTGTAATTTAGTAAATTATGGAATCTTTAGTAAGTTTTCATAATGATGCATCACATCGAATACAGAAAGCGTATGTTAATTAGAATAAGAGTTCCAAAGATAGACTAAGTGCTGAATACATTAAAAGTAGGTAAGATGCGAAAATATGGGAAAAGTTTCTGAACGGTCATAAGGAATTTATACAGACAGCCGAGCTAAAAGACCTTAATAAATCTAGTTTCATTACGACTGATGTTTGCGAATTAACTGAAGATAGTTAAATAAATTATAAAAGTAAATTAAAAATAGATTTGTTAAGTTTTAAGAGTGTAGAGAAAGTTACTACTAAGCACGGTCAATTCACTCATTCAGATTTGGACGTATCTAAAAACGTAATGAATTTGCCTAAAATTAGTATTCCAGTTTTCTCATGAAAGTACAGGGAATGGAAGTCGCTGAGAGATTTATTCACATCCATGATTAACAATAACAAAACTTTGGAAAAGTTCCATTTTTTAAAAGGTTATCTGTCCTGAGAGGCAGAGCAATTGTTACGTAATATTTCGTCAGCGGAAAATAATTATGAAAGATGTTGGGCTCTGTTAGATGCAAGGTATAACAATAAAAAGTATTTTTCACAATGTATTTTAAAGAGGTTTTTAAGTCAAAAAAGTGCAACAGTTGAATCCGCTGTCGTCGACAGACTGTTTGAATGCATTAAAAAATCTAGCTATCGATATTTCAACTTGGGATATAATTGTTATACACATATTAACTTTGAAGTTGGATAGTGAGTCGCGTAAACAATAGGAATTAAATGTGGCTTGTAATATTCCGTCGGACGAATTGCCGACTTATAGTCAATTTCTAGAATTTATAACCAATAGATTTAGAGCTCTAGAATTTGTGGATAACAGAGTTGTTTCCAAGTCTCAGCAACCTTACGCTAGTAAGCAGCGGAGTTTACATATTACTGGTGCACTACAAGATATTCAATGTTCATTTTGTAAGGGAAATTATAAACTATCTGCTTGCAAAAAGTTTATTGATCTGGATATTGAATCTCGGCGAGAATTTGTGAAAAGTAATTGTAGTTGCCTTAATTGTTTGGGTTCTAATCATGCGGCCAAATTTTGCCGAAATCCTGTTTAGTGTCAAGTTTATAAACGGCATCACCACTCTTTGTTGCATCCGAAAATTGCACCAAATAGCAACATAGCAATGTCTAGCGAGCCGCCAGAGAAAAGAGATTTACAAGAATTTATAATTTCACCGGCCGCTATCCCACATCAATCAGTTCTATTAGCAACTGCATTAGTTAACACAGAAGGAAAAATGGAGGTATTCCATTTCTTCTTAATCTATCAAGGGTCTCAAGTTTCTTTTGTGACGAAAGCCATAGTTCAATTATTGAAATTAAAGAAAATTCATGTTAAAAGTAAGTAAGTAAAACGGTAAAATCCAGTTCAGTTGTGAATCTAAAGTTAAAATCTCTTGTAGAACCCGGTATTGTAATAAACGTCAAAGCTCATGTTTTGACATCAATTACTACTACTCTTCTGGGACGGAAAGTAAAAGACATGGAATGGATAAAAAGCCATCAGGTCAAGTTAGCTGACACTCAATATTTCAGTCCAAATAAAATCTATATTTTATTTACAGTAAAATATTGGGGGTTGAAATTTTAAAATATCCTTCTGGATTCTCAATCAACTTCATTAGGTTGGATTGTTTCAGGTTTGGTAAGTTCGTCTGCGTGATGTGATGCATGCCGAAACAGAAGAAAATAATTAATTAAAAAGGTTTTGGGAAATTGAATGTGTGCCTGCTTACGAGTCGAGTGAGCAGAGAGAGCACGAGAGAGAGTGAAAAGATACTTACCGTGGAAGAGATCAGGTGCGAGAAGTTTTTTTGTAAAAACTGCACAACGAGATGAAGGCAGATATGTTGTCAGACTTCCATTTCAAAGTGATAAACCCTAAATGTATAGAGGTTAAATCTAGAGACATAGCTTTGAAAAGATTTTTTGCTTTAGAAAGAAAATTGGAAAGAAATGAAAATTTATCGAAAGAATATAAAAAGTGAGTGATTACGCTAGCTCTTAGTGCCCTTCAAATCGAAGCAGTAATGTTTGCACACTACTGCTTCAACACTAATGTTAATGCTACCGATACATTGGTACTTTAATTATTTCTTAACATTAGTTTGATCCAATCTGAAAATGTGTTCTTTACTTTAGTTTTTGAAGCATTTTGTCGAACAGAAGTTCGAAATCTGTTGTAATACATAGTAAAGCAATTTGTCGCCGCTCCGTATTTTGCCGTCCGCTTCGCCGTGAACTTTTCTAATCTAAACTGTTCGTTGAGACACGTTCAATCTTCTTGAAAACTTCTTAGCGATACCAAAATTCTAAACACGATATAACTGATTAAATTTATGAATGTTACGAATCAATGGGTTATTTGATTTCTTCCAATTTCCAACATTTGTATATTTGGGGATAAGTATAATTGTAACCATTTGAGAAGGGTTCAGTAGCACTGTCCTTCTCTTGATCAATTACAAATAAACGCACTTATTAATAACGCCGTGTGGTAGTGGCTTCAGAGAATCTACTACCCCATCCCACCCCAGAGGGAGGGGGGACTCGACAGACGAAAAATAAAAAAAACAGGAGATGGGCTGCAGCATATTGCTAACCTGCCTGCCAAGCGTGGCAACTATGACAAAGCGCCCCAAAATGAGAGTTACAAACTTTGGAGGCAATCTATGGGGGAGGACTATGGTTCAGCAGTGGACTAGAGATAGGCTAAAATGATGGTGATTATGAATCAACATTTACTTTTGAATTATTATGTTTTATTTTTAAATGCATTGTTTGACGAGTATTTGAGTAGACATATCAGCATAGACCATAAAGTTATTATGTGTATGTAGTACATTATTATAACACAAAGGCCTAGACATCATTTCATAACTATAAAATTACGATAGGCTATCAATCTCAGCTTTCTCACTCAAAAAATTATTGTAAGATAAATAAGTGTTTTACTTAATACGTCGATACTTAGTCGCCACTTAAAAACTTTTAAATCCAAAATCGTTTAATTATTTTATAAAATGTATAAATCAACCAAAGTCAACAATTAGATTTCCGAAAACAACGATTGGTAAACACAATTAACTCGTAATTATAGTTGCAAGAACTTGTTGTTATGTCTGAATGAGACTTTGTATCAGAAGCATTTTTTTTTTACATTTTCATGGGAGCTGATGAGATTGCACAAGTCAACTATGCGGTAAAACGTAATCCATATACACTTTTTACTCATCAATATCTCATAACAATTTTGTATATTATTTTATTTGTTCAACTATTGTATTGAATGTATTTTGTAGTATCTCAAGCAATCGTGTAATAGCTAGTTGATGCAAATTCAATTGCCCATCGAGAAACTTAAACGTGGGCGCGACGCAATTCAAATAGAAGTATAGAGCTTAGGTTGTTGGTTGTAAATTCAGACAATATTGCCATAGAATCCTACCAAATTTGTCACTGTTTCCGTAATGTGAGGGTACGGGCGACCCTCAGAATAATTTAGTTATGTTACAATAATTTCAATAGGTTTTAAGTATATCTCATATATATATTATTAATAGTTTATATATACACTAGTCATATATAAGTATTAATAGTAATTTCGTATGTAATAATACTTTCGAAATCATAGTTCGTTCGTTTGGTACTGCAGTCGCCAATACTCGTTCCAGGCGTGTTTATCACGAAAAACTCTCTCAAATTGGAAGAAGACTATGTCCAGCGGTTTTTTAGGGATAAAGGAGGAGATATTAGAAACCGGTATTCCGCCGTCTTCTTAAGACACGACATTATCTGGCATTACCGTTAATCTATTTGTATAATATGTATATCATACAAATAGATTAAGGAAGAAAATATCTGTCTGACGTGAAAACAGCAGGTATAAAATTGTTTATATTGTATAGCTGATAGTCTCACACAAAACATGACTAAGTTTTATTTTAATCGAATGAGTAGATGCATAGCTGTTTGAGCTCACCGTTCTTATTTGTCTCATAAAAAAGGGGGCCATGATTTTCTAGTTATAGCGTTACACCACTACCACAGTATACACATAATTACAGACACGCCTTTTTCCCATATAAGAGATAGGCAGCGCCAGTCACGTAGCTCACTTTTCTCGCGGGAAACGGGACGTGATTGGTGGCGTCCACCACCAACCACGTCGCCGCCATTTTACCACAGTACAAATAAAATGAATTCTTACTCTGTGCTCCTACGATACAACAAGACAACCAAATATGTTTAATAAATACTACTTCTACGTAGAATAAACATCAAGAGAGTGAAGCTACGCAAAATTAAGCGATGATTTTAGGAAAGAATAATAAAAGAGTGGTTGGGAAAATAAAAACCAGAAGATGGGCAGCAGCATCTTCCTGGAGCATCTGAACCAATACTCTGCGGTTCCCGCCTAAATGAGAGCTATAATATTTTTGTGGCTGTGTATAGGGGGGGCTTATTTTCTGCAGTAGACTAGGGATAGGCTGAAATGATGATGATGATGATGAATCAATGCATAGGAAAAATTGTAATATAAACTATTTTCACATTTTTTTCTTTTAACTGTAACTTTATAAAAATTATCTACAATTAGTTTAGTAAAAATAAAGTTACAGACTATAAATGTCCCACTGCTTAGAACAGGCCTCCTCTCAATTCTGTAAGGATTTTGGAGCCGACGATTTTATTATTTTAAAAATAGATTATACTGTCTGTAATATGTTTAATAAGTGCAACGCTATAACATTAACTTAAATTGTAATATATTGTAATACTATGTGACAGAAGAGATAAGGATCCATTAGCGATTCCATCGGAAATTTATACTTTAATTTTGATTTCAGTTTCTTCCTCTTATGGAAATGATACTAAAGCAGACCCTCACATTGGGTTCTATGAAATCTTCTGGAATACTTTGGTGCCTTGGTTCTATTCTATTGTGTATTCAATACGGAGCGTACAGAATGTGCGTAGGCTCTAATATATTTGAAGGTTTGTCTGTTCAGCGCCCTTACTCTTATCAATTAAAGGCTGTAGTCGTTTTTGGTCGGAATGGCTTTTAATCCTCACTTGTGCTATTAACTTTAGAAAATTTTGATTCATAATAGAAAACGGCTTATCACCTTTGTTAAAAAAAAATGAATCAACACGTCTTAATTTGTTGTAGATGACTTAAGGCCGCGGTATATTTTTCATCTGTTACAGTTGTACCAAGAAGTCCTCTTTTATATTACTTACTACTTATTATCTACTTTCTATAAAAATTGCAAAAATATTTACTAAAATAAAAGCCACTTCAGAGTATGTAATGCAAAAATTCTTATCTTTGTATTTTTTCTTCGGAACTAGAATTATTTATTTGGAATATGTAAAGGACATTACCCAAATTCGTCTAAGAATCAACATACTGTTCTAAGACATTATATCGATTTTATTGTCTAATCGCTGAAATCATTTAAATTACGACGATATTTTTTTTGGATTTATAGGTCACCTTTATACCTAATGCTTATCACAAAGTATATTTGTTTTTGTATCGTCCTTGTTATCTACAGATGAGTTCATTAATCGTGTAGTTTCGAGAACAAATCTATTATTTCGATTGTAACACGTGTTACAATCGAAATAATAGATTTGACGACTAGGTTAGGCAGAGACCACATCCGTAGCCCATTTTTCGCCGCGCAGAAAAAGAGATGTGACGGGTGGCGAACTACGTTGACGGAAATTTTGGGACATGATGAATTTTTGCTTCCCATTGCATTCCCACGAGTAGCTAGCCATCGTCACGGAAACCACCGGCTTGGAGGAGAGCAAAGGGAAAAGAATTAGGTGGGAAATGGACTTGGGGTAGGGAATGTGACGATAAGAAAGGTACTATAAGGTGTGGGATGCTATATCGGAAGCAGCAGAAGGATACAGCAATAGCTTGGGAGGCCGTGGTCGCTTACCCGTTACTTTACCGTATTCGCCGGACTAGGCAACTGGGTCCAGTACACCTGGCCTGTATTTAAGGAATTGTTTTCGATATTCGTACTATAACTACTATATATTTTTAATGTTATTTATATAATGTACATAAATAAAAAGAATTGTATTCTATTCCAATGTATTCTGCCATTCCAATGCTTCTCTACTGTTATACCAGTATTGGAGGACCACCATTTGCGAGGCTATTAAAATTTAAATCGAGAAGATATCTGGTGGTAGAATTCCTACGAAGGAATCAGTCTCGGTAGGTACACCTGCAGTGTATTTCCCCATGAAGTAGTAGTGTGCACACATTACTGCTTTTCTGTTCGAATGTTACTGATAGCTAGTGTAATTACTGGCCACATGAGTCTTAAGAACTGATATCTCAGGGTGACGGGGGCATTGTGGTGATACAGCATTGGTTTTTGTGCAGTTATTCTGCCGTGAAGAAGTAGTGTGCAAACATTACTGTGTTTCGGTTTGCAGGGCACTAAGAGCTAACGTAAATACTGGTCATATAAGACTGAAGAACTGATGTCTCAGGTTGGTGGGCGCATTGTGGACCACAGAAATATTCTGGGTGAAACAGCATTTGTTATGAACAGTCGTTGCACTTACTATCACATGAACGTTATCCACGTTTCCTCATCCATCGTTATCCAATAAAAAAGATACGGCAAAATATGCAGTAGAGTTTTCTCTGACGGAAATAAACTAGGTGTAAGAAACTACCTATATAGTTTCTGTAATTTTCATATCACCGTCATTGCTATAATTTTGTCACAATTGTTTTAATTTAATTTTAAGGCTAACATAATAATCAAACCCTGTTTCAATGCAAACTTTTTCAATGATCTTAGCGTAATCTTAACTTTGATTTTTGTGAAATTCACATGTCAATTGACAATTCAGTCATAAAAGTTATCCCTACTTGACCCAGTTGTCTTAGTTATCCAGTCATTAAAACTAATTTTCTTATTGGGACAAACGCCTTTTATTTATTTTTTATTAAATTTAATACGACTTTATTAAGAAAATAGGGATGTGCCCTGCCCGCATATTTAAAATATCGGAACCCTTGTATACATATACTCTGAACCCTTTACAAGCGAGAAGGGAGTAGTTAATAAAATATAGTATTCGAGCGCTATCTGTAGCTTCTGCCTTCTATTGTGAATATTCATCCATCTAAGAAATATCTTGAGGTTACTAAACAAACACAACGTTATAAGGGTTATAATTAAGATGATTACGTATTATAATAGAATTATTTTATACGTCGTTACTCTTAAGAAATATTCCAGTTTATTTCAAGTTCAGTAATAAGATAGTCATTAAAAGCTTTCTTTATTGAGAGTACTTCATATACTTCGAGATTGAATGTGAATTCCTGTACAGTAATATTTTAAGTGAAATTATGCGTTTTTCTATTTCCCAGCCCGGCAACGGCGCGGCAACGACGACGCCATGGCAGGGACATGTTGCGTTTTTCGACTAGGCCCAGCGGGGGAAGGACGGGTTATGTATGACTTGCACCGACTATAACCCCATGGTGCTCCGCCATCGGTGCATGTTGGCAGGGCCACGGGAACGCTCACGCACACATCCGCGACCCCACCGGCGCTGGCCGCCTACCATCGGCGGCTCCTCTTCAGGAGAGAACTGCCTCTCTCCTCTCTCCTTCCTAGTAAGGCGCGCAAGAACACACGAAGCGCCCTTCTAGCACTGCCCCTTTTGTGCGCGCAACAAACCAGCCCAATGCTTTAGGCTGACCATGTGGGCTCCTCTTAGCTTCACCGTGGGTGACCAAGCCACGGTTACTAAGCTCCTCCGCCACGACAAAGAGAGAACGCATTGGGGGGAGGCCTTCGCCATGCCAGTGCCGTGCCGGGCAATGGAAAAGTGCCCATTGACGGGAGCCAGACAATGCGATTAATCATCATCTAGTTTGTTGAGTACAGTGGACTGTATTTCAATCAATGTCTTTATTACGAAAAAATGTACGAAAAAAAATTAAACGTTAATAATTGTTTATTTCATAGCCACTTCCGTTTTTCCTTTCGACTTTTCTTCCATGCCATCATGTTTTTTGCAATCCAAAATCCGAAAAGGGCTGAGCAATAGCGCCGCCGACCTCTTAATTAGGCAGTACAAGATCCATTGTGTAGATAGCGCAGAATAACAATTTCAAATGACGCTTGTGTAATAATTTCACTTTTCTACTCTTAACCACAAGAAAACTGGGTAAACCGACAGTTTCGTTTTGGAAGAGTGACTAGGTCGGTGTTCGAATTCAACTGCGCCTCGCACAATCCGACACTCTCCAATACAACTCAGTCCACTGCCCACTATTACAATAACAACGTGACATCACGATTTTTACCACTTCCTCAGTACTACAACAATCAATTGAGCAAATTATTATTTAACAATATCGGTTTTCACGACAAATATAATCCAAGATAATCTGAAACTGAATTTATAAGTACGTATTTCTATAGTTTAGTTTTCAGTCTCGCTTCATTTAATCGTAGACTTTTTTTTTTAGTAATAAACTTCACAGCCGTGTAAGCCGTGTGGTGGCGGCTCGTTAAAAGAATACTTCCACTCCATCACATCCAATGGATCTCGTAAAAGGCGAGTAAGGAATTAAACTGCACTGTGCACCCAACAGCGCATGGTGGCGATGGGCTCACCACCTATCACACCAAGTGCATTATATTGTTTTGGTGAAACGCGGATTGTGGCAGTCATCTGTTTTTGCAGTGAGTGCCCAGTCCCTGACTACCCCTAATGGGATACAGTCGTGATCTTATGTATGTTTAGGTAAACTTCACAGAAGAGAAATCGGGTATTTTTAGGCAAATTAGAAACAACACGCCAATTGAAGCCTTAGGTATATGTTAATTTCAGTAAATGTCCCACTACCGGGCTCAGTATGCCTTTTTGCTTATGATTCAAAAATGTAATATACTGAAATTATAAACTTATGGAGCAAGATATTATTAAAGAAGAACAGCTCTAATGCAGCATATGCGATGCAGACAAAAATAATTAATTCTCAATATTTAACGAAAAAAACAATAAAGAACATCAATATGCCTATGTCATTTTGTTTTTGTATAACTATCAAAGAACTTATATCAAAACTAAATGAAGCATAAAAGTAACACATACATCTGTTTATAAGCAATTTGAACAATATAGAACCTGGCACGCGGGTCCATGGCCCGCGAGCACAGTATCCGATGAAGCTGTCAAAGCCGAGAAGGCTAACAGCAATTACATCACCAAATATATATATATACATTATAGAAGTTATGAAACTACTTCAGAGTACTTCGACAAATAAATGCCGTAAAACTCGACATTAATAATAAAACAACATAAGATAAAGTCATTACTTGCACTATGTACGCGAGCTGTGAAATAGTTTCATGCTGTATATTTCTCCGACTGTGCAATTAAGTTTTTATTGCAATCAATTCGACACTGTAACAAAATAAATATGACATGGTAAAATATAGTATAGACTATATATTTCTCGCCTTTTATCTATTTTTTCAAAAATTTGTAGTTCTCATTGGAGGGGGGGGATATTGTCATAGTCTGCGCGGTTGGCAGGCGGGTTGGTAACAGACAGTTTATTTATTTATTTAGATGTTCGAAAAGTATGCTGCTGCTAAAAGGAGATGGGCTCCTTGTCTTCATTTTCCTTCTGTCGACTATTACGACACCCACGGGATGGGTAGATTCTCTTAAGCCGTCACCTCTCGATGGCTCAAATTATCTAAATTCTTAGTTAAGTTCTTTATAGTAACAAAAATTCTTCGTGTAATATTCGAAAACATTATGGAAATTGGATAAAATGCTATTGCGGATCTGAATCGGAATATATCCACCAAATAATTTGTTATATATATTCACTAAAATTTTACACTCCCGGTCTTACAGCTTTTAGACGATTTGCGATTAAAGTCTTGGTTTAAGTAATATTAAGTTTTATGTACATATTCATTGCAGGTTTTGGTATTTTCCCAGGAGATGGACACGTCCACATCTGAACTGCTTTTTACCAGAAGTACGCGGATCTCCGAGATGAGTATATTTAAAAAAAATACGTTGTAATATTATTATGTTAATAATCTAAATTTAATAAAAAATGTTCTATTCTATTCTTCATCACTAAATGGTAATTAAAGTCGCTCATAACTTTATCGTTAAGCATATTTAATTCAAGAAAATGATTGAAATCCATAGAAATGAAAATGTGCAGTTTTCTCAATGAGTTTACAATGTAAAACAAAAATATTGACTGTCTACAGCCAGAGAATTCAATTGTCAAAAACTTTCAGTTCGCACTCGTATACTTAGGATAAATTGTCCGATAATATCTGCAGCACTAAATGAAACGACGTCCCACTAAGAATGAACAGGCTGGAATCGTAATAGACCCCCACCATATACGATATATTAATTTTAAATTTTTTTGTTACACCTTGACAAAAAATACGTAAACTGGGGCAACATCTTCCTAACAACGACAAACCTCAAATTAAGTCAACTATAATATGTGTAGCTGTATCCCGTTTTTCTATTGCAATTATTTCGTTAACATTTCGTTACGGCTATTGCATATGTATCGTATGTACTCGAGTCTGATGCGTGTATTAGAGGTAATAACATGGCTCGTTAGGCTCATAAACGTTAACACACTAAATAAAAATGTAATAAAAATCCGCTTTAGGTCACCGACTGAAAAGCTTTTTTTTTAATGATCAAATAATTATTCGACAATTTCCAGAATTTTGCTCTCACAAGGTTGAAGTACAAAGTTATGTTGTTATAGTCATTCAAACAGTGTCTTGTGAGAGCCTAGTGTTAGTACTAGGAAAACCTGTATTACTATTCACCAGACCCTCGTCGTCAGTCGAGTTCAGTTGCTATATAGTCCAAACCCAGCAACCACTCCGTTACTCGCTTTTTTACCGAATATTTATTCTCAGAATATATTGGCGTAATCCTATTTACCTTATTGTAAAGGAAAGTTCCCAAGTATTAAAAGAACCTTCGAGAAAAATAGAGGTGCAGTTTTGACAACTAACAAACATTCTTATCCTTCTCGAAGTCTCATACTGGGTTATTTTGAAAGGAAGCAAGCTATGTTTTTTTTAAATAATTTGTAGGATGAAGAGTTGTCTGGCAGTAAGGATCTTGCAACGCTCAACAATTTGTTAGTTGGATATAAATAAGAGCGTGCGTAGCCTACTTTAAGAATTACTCTTTAGCCTCGTTCCAGTTCTAACAAACGTGTTTTTGCCGCACCACACCATGTTCCTTTAGTGCTTTGTATTACTTACAAAGCACTAAAGGAGCTATCACAAAGCACTAAAGGAACCAAAAATAAAAGACTAATAGTATCCTTATTACCAACTCTTCTAAGATTCTTAAATACATAAATAAGCTTGCGCCATTTGGATGTGAGGTTTGCAATGTGATGTTGAAAGGTTAAGCGATTCGATGATTACACCAAGATACCTAATGTGGTCTGTTTGAGTAATACTAGGGCAAGAACAGCATATATCCGAGAATAAACCATACTGTCAACTACTACAACAACAAGAAGCAGAACATAAAGTCCTTGAACACGAGTGAACTTTAAGGTTTAAGGAGTTTAATACGGGTTGGTCTTGAGGTCTTATAGAAAAGGTTATAAACTTGGTCTTTTCAATATTCAAAGTTAGAATATTATTATTCAACCTATCTGCTACTATATTGAGTCCATGTTGTGCATTTACAAGATTTTCAGACCAAGAATCACCAAAAAAGAGCAAGGCAGTGTCATCAGCAAAGGTAACAATATCTCCATTATTTAATTTTAAACTACATAAGTCATTTATGTACGTAAAGAAAGGTGTAGGGCCTAGTATACTGCCTTGTGGTACACCGTAAGAAATTGGCAGCTCGTCACTCAGGAAATCTTGTATCTTGATATACTGTGTGCGATTTTGTAAATAATTAGCAAAAAGCTTTAGCTAAAGGTCACGAACACCGAAGGCTTCAAGCTTTTGAATTTGCCGGGGGACAGAGACTGTGCCGAATGCTTTAGCCAAATCCAAGAAGATGGCCAGTACCTTCTTTCTAGCATCTAGTTTAGTTGCTATACTTTCAGTCGAATAATGTACAGCTGCTTCTGTAGATTTGCATGTCCTAAAACAATATTGATTACAGGAAAGTAGCCTGTTAGTCTCTAGATATTTAATCAGTCTCGTGTTCATAAGACGCCCGAGGATTTTGGATGTAACAAGAAGAATCACTCGTCGTTTCAGCCTATCAATAGTCCACTGCTGAACATAGGCCTCCCCATAGATTGCCACAAAAGTTTGTAGCTCTCGTTTTGGGGGGATTTTGCCATAGTTGCCACGCTTGGCAGACGGGTTGGCAACCGCAGTTTATTTATTCAGATGTTCCAGCAAGATGCTGCTGCCCATCTCCTGGTTTTCATTTTCCCTCTGTCGACTTTTACGACACCCACGGGATGAAATGGGGTGGTAGATTCTCTTAGGCCGCTACCACACGGTAAATCACTATTGACCTATAATTGTTGACACAACCTTTACTGACACCAGCTTTAAATATTGGGTGAATAAACGATTTTTTAAATGCAATTGGGAAAACTGCTGTTGAAAATGAGAGACTGCAAATGAAAGTAATGGGGGCGACCAGATTATTTGTATAATTTTTAATGAATCTAGTGGATATATTATCCCAACCCTCTGCGCAATCAGTTTTCAAATTAGAAATTATATTTTCAATTTCAGATTCAGTTGTAGGTGAAAATGCAAATGAAAAGGAAAAAGAAGCAACAGCATTAGCAGAAGAAGACACTTCAGGATGTTCAATCAAAATTTTTGCGATTAATGTTATACCGATATTGGCGAAGAACCATTTTGCGGCATTCACAGAAGCTATGGGATCAACGTCTCTTATTAATTCTGATGGAGATAAAAATTGCTTTTGTGTATTTGTAATATATTTGATGGTTTCCAACAATTTTTTATTATTTAACTTACTCCTTTGTAATTCAGCTTTTTCATACTTCCTTTTAAGTCTTTTAAGTATATTATTGCAAAAATTTCTAAATGGTATATAACTTAGTTTTAAAATTTAATTATCCTCATCCTTTTTTAAATGCTTATGTAATCTATCTCTGTTCCTCATACATTTTAAAATACCGTGCATTATCCATGGTTTTATGATTCGTTTGCGGTTGGAAAGTATAATAGTTTTGGTGTTAGGTTCAATGACATTACAAAGGGCATCAATTAAATATTTTGTAGCAATAATTACATGAGTTATGTTGTAAACCAGGTTAAAATCAATTTGTTTTACGCATTCATTACGAGAGGTATAATTTTTTTTTTTTTAATTTAATTAGTTATTGAATTAATTGATAAATTACTCGAGACATAGTATGGTAGTGTGATGATGATGAATGTATTAAAGTTTTTTGCTTTAGCAGACAAGAAGTTTTTAAAATGAAAATAAAGTGAAAGGAGGTAGATGTAATAAATGTAATATGTAAGTGTAATAAATCTAAAGGACAACTAAAAATACGATGAGATCTAATGTTAGTCATTTAATTCGTTTTTGTATGTCTTCTTCTTCCTCAATCCTCATTGCAGGCCTTCCCTCTTGCTTACGCACTTAGATCTTACCAAATAATGTCCAACATCCAGCTATTTTCTTTGACTTAAAAAGTTGTCTTGCAAAATAACTTAAGTGTCTTGCTTTAGCAGTAAAATATTCTGTAAAGTAAATGTTTTTTTGTTGCCCAACCATGTTTATATTCTGAGTGTTTCGTTGTTGTTCGTTCATTTCTATCTTTGCTCTATTATACTCCTTACATTTAGTGAGAAAAGTTTCCTTATGACTTGTAGATATGTAGTCAATAATTAAAGTCTGTGATTTAGTGCGATAAATATCCCGCACTTCCACATCCTGAATATTAGGTTCTAAATGTATGACCGAGCCAACTTTTTAAGTTATATTTATTAATGTTTGTCGGGTCTCATTTATCTGCTTAGGGACGTTTCGTATTTCTACGGTTGTTGAACGGGAAAACTTTTCGAGGTAGTTTATTTTTAATTCTGATTCCACTGTATATTTTTATAGTGAGAGTTCTCTTGTTCAAACAAAGACATACGTTGAAGTAAGTTGTCATACTGTTTTGACATAAATTGAACTGATTTTTGAATATCCTGGTGTTGTTGTACAACGGTATGTATGGCAGAATCTAATCCAGTAAATTTCGGTATTTGTCGGGATGAATTGTTTTAAACATTTATTTTATTTCCCCCCAAACATTTGTCTGAGTTTTCACCTTTCCTGTCGGAATCGTGGTGATTTGGGGATTTGAGACATTTTCTTTTATTTCTTTGGATTTGACTGTTGTTTCTCCTCCTCATCAAAAGGCGATGCATTAAGCGATGGGTCTATGTCCAACTGGGACGTAACAGACGTTCCCGCGTTCGGAGATTTAAATAACGGCATTTTGTTTGGACTACAATCTTTCGCGTAGGCCTATACGAGTATTTATTTATTTATTTTACTTTAATTATCATAGTTGGAACCAATTACATTAATTAAAGACAACCTATTCATTCTTCTCGCTCACAGAACTTCACACATTCTGACAATATTATTGGCCATTCATCCGCAAACAGGTCACACTCCGGTCTTGTGTCCAGGAGAACTTTGAGTGCGATGAGGACGCGAGGCACGGGTGAGTTAGCACGCGCGACGGTGCGCGCCCGCGGCACGGCAAACAGTTTGTGTTTGCGACTACGAGCGTAGTTATTTGGCACGAATAATTGACATAGCGCGGCACTCAGATCCGGAGCGTCAATCCTCCCACGAATTATTTTACACGCCATGATGATTTGCTGATATGCTCGCCGAGTTTCCAATGAATTGTAACTGGGGGAGCCAAGGAGAAGTTTGGTGGAATATAAATATGGATAATATCCATGAATGCGCTTGTAAAGGTCTTAAAAAAACTTTTTGCACCTTTTCCAAAAGGAGCTTGTATGTACTTTCATATGGATTCCATACACAAGAAACAGCTTCGATTTTCGAACGTACCAGTACATTAAATATTAAGCGAATTACGGTATCATTGCGAAAGTCCCCAGAATTCCTAAGAACAAATCCCAAGCGCCTAAATGATTCCTTAGCCAACGCGCTTATGTGAACATGGAAGATAAGTCTTTGGTCAAATGTTACCCCAAGATCCTTTATGGTGTTAGTACGAGTACGTTCCGACAGCAAAAACATTTCTACCGTAATATGGGAGGAGTAAGTGCAGGCGCAAGTGTGTGCAAAAAATACAGCAAAGTAGGCGTGACAAGCAATTAAGGGTGTGAGATGTTGTTGTCAACGCATTGATTCGCTAATGCGTTAAGTAAGCATTTAAACAGCGTAATAAAAGTATAATTGCCTCGTTTTTAAGATTGACGGTTCTACTCACGCGGTGTTGTAATGGTGACTCTTCTGTGCTTATAAGTTTCTATTACATCACTTATTATGATTTCTTATTGATATGATTTTATATTTTAAGTTTTAAATTTCGTAAAAACACGTCTACTTTCTACAGAAGTCCGGTGACGGGAAGTAAGAAAGACAGGGATGTATAGCTTCGCCGTGGCTGTTTAACCTATTTATAGACAATTGCTTGAAAGATCTGAAATAGAGTGCGTTTGGATTAAGAATGAATGATCTGACCGTCAAATGCCTCCCATACGCCGATGATCAGGTTATATTAGCATCATCGGAGGAGGAGTCACAGGCGATGGTTAACATTATGCATGACGCTCTACATAGCAAAGGAATGAAAATTAATGTAGATAAGACGAAAGTAATGGTTTTTGAAAGAGAAGAAAGTATCTCGGATTGCAGAGTTCTGATTGAAGGCGAAACAGTGGAACAAGTGAAAGAGTTTGTATATTTTGGTTCAAAATTTTCGATAGACGGAAAGTACGACTGTGATACTGAACGAAGAGCGTCGGCAGGAAATAATTATATGGGGCCCTGCATAACTTTATGTGTAGCCAGAAAGTATCTAAAAAGGCACGACTGGCTGTACATAGAGGAGTACTGGTTTCCACACTTATGTACTGTAGTGAATGTTGGGTCTGGCAGAAGAAGCATGAAAATAAGATTAATGTTGTTGAAATGAAAAGTTTAAGAAGTATAGCTGGAGTCACTTTGATGGACAAACTGAGAAACAGCGTGATAAGGGAACGTTGCGGTGTGGTAGAAGATGTAGTGACTAAGATAGAGAAAGGGATGCTAAGATGGTTTGGACACGTAGAAATGATGGATGAAAGAAGATTGACGAAAGAGGTTTATGAGGCAAGTTGGTTTAAGGGGCAAGTCACACTCGGCAAAGGTCGACGTAGGCGAACGTATGAAGATCAGATCGAAATCGTTTTATGGAAAGGCCATGTTAAAAGTACCCGCAATCGACGAGCTAGTATGAAAACACGAATGAAAGTAGAGGAAGCAAAACATGTGTGTCAGGATCTTTGCAAGTGGAAAGATATAGTATTTGCCTACCCCTATGGGAAAGAGGCGTGACTCTATGTATGTATGTATTATTTGCCTGAGGTAAATTATATGGTGCATATGTTAACCGATAAAAGTTATTAGGTTCAAGGTCACTTTCGTACAACAACTGCGATTGTGACGATTATAATTTTTTTAATATTTTAGTCACTGAATTGCAATATTTTCACAACTGGTGGTAGGATTCCTATGCAGGTATCTGTCTAGGTAGGTGCCGCCGCAGGGCCAATTATTCTGCCTTCCGGAAGTAGTGTGCGAACATTACTGTGGTTTTCGGTTCGGTTTGAATTGCACTGAGAGTTTTTTTTATAGAATAGGGGGTAAACGAGCAGGTGGCTCACGTGATGGTAGGTGATCACCGCCGCCCATGAACACCTACAATACCAGATGAGGAGCAGATGCGTTGCCGTTAGTGAAATTACTGGGTATATGAGACTTAAGAACTGATGTCTCATGATAATTGGCGCAGTATAGCGTCACATAGAAATTTTATCGGTGACACAGCATTTGCTATGGGCAGACGTTGCATTTACCATCAGGTGAACGTTTTGCTCGACTCGTCACTTTCTTCTATGTAAAAAAAACATTTAAGTCCTACCTATTCAACTGTCGCGTTTAATATTTAATTAACCGATGTGCTAGTCGCTTTTATTCAGGCTATTACTTCAGAGATGGTTTCTAAGCGATGTACATTTTTGTTAGTATTGTCATACATAGTTATTATGAATTCTTTATGTAGAAGTCAATACTAAAAATGTTGATTGTCATAATTGATGTTGCCTATCTAAGATAGATTATTATTAAATTTAATTTAAACTTCTTTCTTTCGTGATAGATTTTTTCTATGTGGACAAGGAATGTAATGGTTATATAAAAAGTAATGTAATAAATTAAATGACAAAGACAAAATTATCAGCAAAATTTAGAAGAACTACATATATTTTTTTTCTGAGACTAATTATTTTTAAGTATTTATTGCGGTTATTTTATTGTATTAGGTACTATTTTACCATTTTTTGTTGATGTCGTTAAAAATGTGTACATTTGGTTTTGCTAAAATTTATGAACATTTTTAGTAACTAATTCTCCTACACATACAAAATTTGTGATGAAAAATGTAAAGCGACATGCAAATTTGTGAGAATGATAAAGGCGATAAAGTTTTTTTTTGGTAAAAGAAAACTTTACCATAAGTTATAGGACATCATACGTAAACGTTGCAATACTTAAATGTACAACGACGGAAGTGTCAAAATAATCATTGAATTGTTCTCGTAGCGACTCGCGAGGACCTAAGTTAAAGACTGCCCGAAATGCTTGTTTTTGAAAAACTAATATTGTTTCCAGACCGGCCGCGGATCCCTACAGTAATACGCCATAGGACATCATACTATGGAATTATGCAAAATCGACTAATGAAGCATCATCTCAGTTGTCTGATCCCTCTAATAGCAAAATTGGCAGAACTTATTTTCTAAAACATTTTTTCAATATGTGCTCCTCACTGTAGCTTGGAATCAATAACGACTCCAAGAGTTACAGTTGAATTTTCCAACGAAAGGTTAGAAATCTTTAAATTAATATTAATATTATGCGCCAACTTCGCCAATTCAAAAGTGTAGACATTTTAATTATTTGCCGCAAACCATTTGAACCATTGAAACAATATACAGAATTTTATTGGGCTGTTCCAGCGTAATTTATGTTAACTTTAAACAACAATGTGGTATCATCAGCAAACAGAACTATCTCAGTCATTTTTTGTATAAATGAATGAATTTGTATGAATTCAGTATAGTCTTTATTGATTTATTTCGTGGTAACGCCTGTCTGTACAGAACTTAATAATTACCAGTAATTTTACAGTAATGAATGCGAGCTACTACGCAGTGGCAGAAAAAGTGGCCCTGCTTTCGTGGTATTTATCTAGTCGGACTTCCGTCCGTCCAATCCCCTAATTTTTAAACTCCTATGTCGAGCCTCTCTGTAACAAATGTTTCAAAGCCTTTTTTGTTGCTTAATCTTAGTAAAAAACACATTATGTATCGCTTAATTAATATAGAACACGAATATTTTTAAGGTATTCTTTCTCAGTCACAACCTGCACTTCGTTTTAAGGAAGATGTCTAAAATAAATAATTAGTAACATTAACTACAGTAACAATGATATGTTTTCGTTACTATTCTATATGCAATAATGCAAAACTTTGTTGTCTCTTTTTATTGAGAAATGTTAACTGGTTACAGGTACATTCAAACGTTTAATTTCAATATTCAACCATTGAAAAGCCGATTTTTTGTAGCTTAATATTTTCATAAAACTTTGTCAAAAATATCTAAAACGGGTATCTCCTTTCAGTGTCCAGGCGATACAATCCAAAACTGAAAAACAAGTTATTGCAATCGTTAATTTAACCTTTGTGGATTTTTTTAATGTTATTTTAAAATGTAGTCAACATTTCTTACAAGTAAATTGTGGCCAGTCAAAAGAATTTTATTGACTTCGCTTAAAGGTTAAACTCAATTCCCAACTAACTCAAACAATAATAACCGTAATAAGCAAATGAAAAATTAGCTCAAATCAAAGGCGCACAATAATAAGCAAAGAAAAACTTATTTGTTTACGTTTATAAACTCACCCGTTCTTCTTTAAACTGTCGTTTCCCATATGGAGTCGACCTCCTCTACATGTATTCGCCGAAATTTGCTGAGTGCTGGAGCATTTTTGTCCAACAAGATGATTGTTTGTAACAGTAGAGGCAAAAAGTTCCCAAGCTCGGTTGTGGTTGCACAAACTTGTTGCACACCCTGGTTGTGAATTTCCTCCGTTGGGGAAGAAGTCAGCTTTAGCAACATCTGAGCCAATTCCTAACCCGGCAGTTCCTCCGTCAGTATGAATAGCTTCGACGTAAACTCCGTCCCTAGCGCGTAGTTTGTTGGTGTTGTAATTCCATAGAGGACCAGCGGGGTCTAAACCTGATTGAACAAAAGAAAACATTACAAAACTATCTAATATACTAACTTAAACATTGTAATATACAATTTCATTACATTGTTGATAGTTTCAAATTTCTATTTAAGTTGACTTTGACGATTTTTATACAAAATTAGAAGCTTTTGAAATAAAATCATACACTTAAAGAACATTTAGGTATTGTTCAAAAGTTTCAAGTTTTTAAATTATGAATATAAACTTGTAAAGTATATCAAATATACACACGCCGGCACAATTAGCGGAACACAAAAAAAACATTATGTTTCATAATATTTTATAAAAGACGGGCCAGTTATGTTACCTTTTTATTTAGAACTTTAATTTAAAAATGGCACATAAGGCGACCATTTTTTTATCGATTTGTGTCTGTTTCCCGGTAATACTGATTTGTTAGTGGTTCAAGCTTGGTCTGAGGAGAAATTTATAAATTCTTTATAAATTTTTATAATGATTTCTTATATTTACGCGAACACTACACTTTTAAATGAAACTAATCACGGATTTTATAGCGTTTAATTTTATACTATTTATTACCCGACGTTTCCAGCGCTTTACAGCACCCATGGTCACAGGAGGACTGAGTTGGCAGATGTCACAGACAAGATTGGCTATATTTTGAAGCGCCTTTTCATACGAACATTTTTCAAGCCGCCGAAGAAGATAAGTCAGTTTTTACCATCTGTCAATTGTAACATCGCTCTACAAGATGCGGGAGTATACAAGCTGGATTATGAATGCGGTCTCTCTTACATAGGGCAAACAAAAAGATCAGTAAAAACTCGCGTAAAAGAACATATAGCTGATGTGAAGCAACGTCGCTCCGGGAAATCTGCAGTCCGTGACCATGTTATGAATCATCCCAACCATTACATCAGATGTGATAAACCTCAAATCCTCGCAAAAGAACAGCGATTCCTACCAAGGATGATTCGATGAAAAACATCCTAACTTTAATAGAGAAGATGGTTGGGTACTACCCACCAGCTTGGGATCCTATAATCTAAAAAAATTAATCAAAAACCAAGCATACCACTGCAAGACTTCAAAACACAGTTAGCTCTTTCAGCGTAGATCGGACCAAAAATAATAATTAAAATCTGGAGGTACTTCGGGTTACCTATGACATCAGGACATAAGTCATCTCAGTCCTCCCGTCACCATGGGTGCTGTAAAGCGCTCGAAACGTCGGGTTATAATTAGTAAAATTAAACGCGATGAATTCCGTGAAATTATTTACATTTAAATTTTATAAATTAAAATAAGTTTTATAAATTCGATAAATTCTCAATTTCAGTAATTAATCATTTCAGTTCTCAAGTAATTTTTTTTTGCAATAGTAGGCACCTTTGTTGAAGTAAACTAAAAATGCCCGATTTAACACCACCAGCGATTATTAGGGCACATGAAATGCGAAGAAATGGTCATACCTACAAAACTATTGCCGCCAGACTGCAGCAATCAATTTCAACGATTCATCGCAGTATTCGACAGTACCAGATGACTGATTATTTTGTGAGGAGGAGGAACCAAGGCAGAAACAAGTGCAATTCGTAGAGGGGTGCCGTTTTCTACAACTACAAGCTCGCAGGAACACGCGGATAACGGCTGTGCAAGCCCGAATTGAGCTTGAAGTCGTGCGAGGAGTGCAAGTGAACTAGCGTACAGTTCGCAGAAGATTTTAAGAAGTGGGCATAGGTGCGTATGTACCGGTCAAAGCTCAAAAACTTGAAAGACACCATCATTTACATCAGTTAAACTTTGCACGCGACATTTTTTGGACATAAAACAATGGGGGCGGGTACTTTTCACTGATAAGTGTACGAGTTGAGTGCTCTTAAATCAGATTGATGGAAGGCAGAAAATATGTAGACACAAGGGAAAACGATACATTCAGACTAATTTTGAAAATACGGTGGTTTATGGAGGCGGCTCAGTTATGGTGTGGGGAGGGATTACTTTCGGAGCTCGTACGGAGTTAGTGTTGGTCGATGGAGGGAATATGACTGCGGTTAGGAACACTTTAGAAGAACACGTCGTGTATTTTGCCCCTATTATGATGATAGCTTTATTCTGATGCAGGATAATGCTCGGGCTCATAGTGCTCGCTCAGTCGAAGCATATCTAAACCATGTGGGATAACAATGATGCAGTGGGCAGCAAGATCCTCGGATATGAATCTTATAAAGCATGTTTGGGACTTGTTAAAGAAAAGTGTTGAATCCAGAATACCACCCCCCAACAACCTGAGAGAACTGCAAAACGCTTGAAGTTTTGAAAGAAAAAACTTGAAGAGTTGCTTGAGTTGAGTGGCAGAGCTTGGCCAAGACACATTCAACAACAAAAACAAAATCGCAGCATGCCCAGAAGGATGGAAACGTTAGACTTTCATTTATTAATGTTAAAATTTTTATAATCTTTAATTTACAACATTTTTTGTGTTTCCACAAAATAGAGAAGAAAGTGTTTTTTTTATTTTGATTCTTCGTTTCAGCCTACCATAGTCCACTGTTGAACATAGGCCTCCCCCATAGATTGCCACAAAACACGGTCCTGAGCCACCTGCATCTATCGATATTATTATTTTTATTATTTAAAAAAAATTATTAAAAACTTCTTAAAGTCGATCTTAAAAAATGTTTATTAGTTTGTTACGTTATGTCTGATTATTATTTATTTTAATAAACACATTATGATTTCTATACTCTGCCTTTTTTCAACGTTCCGCTAATTCTGCCCATGTGTACATAAGTCAACTGATTTAAATCTACACTGTAATCTGTTATTGATAAATAATTCTTTTCTCTATTTTTATTTCTAAATATGAATTGGTATCCATAAAATGTGTAAATATACCTGTAACTCTAGCTACTCTCCCACTAAGCTCTCTACCAGCATTACCGACAAGGTGAGCACCTAAACTGAACCCAATCAAATGCATTGAGTTAAAAGGTGCTCCTGTTTCACGGTTGAGGAAAGCCAAAAATTGTCCGAGGCCACGACCAACTGCTGGAACTCCGTTTGTAGCTGTTACATAGTCTGAAAGTGCAAGCCGTCTCCAATCCAGAACGATAACATTGACATCGCTTTTCTCCAGGTAAGCTGAAACCGTAAATTAAATAATATTATCTCTCTTAGACACTAAAATATATTTTTAAATTAAACGCTTTATATAATAACAACTATGACTTTTACATACTTAAAAATCTATGTGGATAACATAAATGTGTAACATAAATAATTAACATTAACATATTTCAAATATTTATACAAGTGATGGCATTTGTAAATAAAACTGTTAGTTTATTTTAGAAGTACTGGTGGTAGGATTCCTATGCAGGAATCCGTCTAGGTAGGTACCACCCCAGGGTCAGTTATTCTGCCGTGAAGCAGTAGTGTGCAAACATTACTGTGTTTCGGTTTGAAGGGCACTGAGAGCTAGCGTAATCACTGGGCATATGAGACTTAAGAACTGATGTCTTAGGGTGACGGGCGCAGTGTGGTGTCACACAGTAATATTCTAGGTGTCACAGCATTTGCTATGGGCAGACGTTACACTTACCATCAGGTGAACGTTTTGCTCGTTCCGTCACTTATATGAATTAAAAAAAAAAAGTGCATAAATTCTAAGCAGTTTTTAAATTGTCCGTCGTACTCGTATATACATGTACATTATTTTAGAGATGTCTTATATCTTGCTTCACACATCTTTAAGCGAATAAAACGTACCTTTTCGAATAACTGGATTTATATCCGTGTTTTGATTACTGAGCCAACCATGAGCAATAACAACAGTGGGAACACGCGCATTAAAATTAGAGGATCTAACTGAATTTGCATTGTGTATAACTAGCGTCTGGGATCTGCTAGGATTTTGCCTGAAAAATTAAATATTTACGCATATGAATACATACATTCACAGACCAATTCCATACTATTAGAATTGTGAAATAAATAATATTTATTTCTATTCATACAAAATTTACCACAAAAGTAAATTTTGTCTATTTGTATTGTATTTATAGAAATAAAATTTAAATTATAGTAGTCCGCCAACCCGCATTGGAGCAGCGTGGCGGACTATTCCCAGCTCCAAAACCATCTCAGAAATGAGAGGAGGCCTGTGCTCAGCAGTGGGACATTTATAGGCTGTCTAGACTTTTACCACAAAATAAGATTATTTAGTTATTAAAAATAATAAAATTAGTTCTTTCAAACATATTATGGAATAAGGAGTTCTTTCAAAAATACAAAAATAAACAATTTTATTGTACATTTGATATCGAAGAATAAATTAACCACGATGAAATGTTCGCTTTATTAACTTAAGACGTAAACACTGGAGCAGTATATTCTCTAAAAGCTAATTTCATTACTAATATTATAGCACTGCTGAATTTTATCTAATAGGAATAGATATTTTATATTTAGTTCTGCAATAGTGAACCCACATGTACGCTATTATGAGATTTACTTTATTTTAGGAAAGATACGGCACTATAAAATAATACGTCTCTCGCACTTAGTGAAATTGGTTTATTTTAACCGATTAATAATTGCTGAATTAATTATAAAATTAAATAATATAACATTTCCATATGATTCTCAAGCTATGTGATGTACTTACCTAGTAAATAGTAAATACAAGTTATTATTAGACGGGTTTCTATTAATTTCATCCAGAAGTTCCATATCTGGCTCTGCTTCCAGATCGACTGTATGCATTACCCCTTCGCCATCAGGGAACTCTATGAACCGAGGATATTTCTTGACATTTTCCAGCGTTGGCAGTGCCAATGCTCCGTAAACTAAAAGTTTAAAACTATTAACTTAAATCGATCCGAAGATATTTGACTATTTTACGTTTTTTAATAAAATATATGTTAATATTCTCTGCAGAAAAAAATCATAATTAATAGTTAATTTTGTATAAATTAGAAGGAATAAATAACGTACCAGTAAAGCTTACTACAAGCAACAGTGTCAGCTTCATTTTGCTAAAACTTTATGATGGTTTGGAAAAGGTAGTTCCAATTTTTATATTTGGGATGACGCTGCTGGCATCATATCTAATCTTTTATGACTTATCGGTAACTCCAAAAATATAATTACAACTACTTAAAAGATAACAAATGCAGTTAGTTCATTATCAATATCCTGTTATTATATATAATGTGATATTGTTAATATCACATTATTGTTGAAGGTTCAATATTAATAAATATTAATACCAACTTTATTGACTCAAGTAGAGGCGTGTTTAAACTCTCGATTAATGTCTAGAATCGATTCAGACGTAAATGAAATTGACATTCTGCCTCAAGAACATTTTTTGGTGGGAGAGCCGCTAATTACGGCTCCAGATAATAACTATAAAAGTTCGCATATTTCAAATTTGCGACATTGGCAACTTACACAACGTATGTTGCAAGATTTTTGACGTTGTTAATCGCATGATTACCTCATTAAATTCCAACACAAATACAAATGAAAAGACCAAATTACTGAGCCTAAGGAAGGAGACGTAATCCTAATAGAGGAGGATGATTTACCGCCGACTAAATGGCTGTTGGGTAGAATTGTTGCGAAACATCCTGGGGCTGATAGTAGTCTTTAATCAAGCGTACAACTTCAAAGTTATGCATTCTACCTGTAACAGAATCGAGGAAGAATAAAACTGTTAATCTTAAGCACATTTTTTATATTGGTTTAATTTATGTTTAGTCTCTAGTTCCATCAGCTAACAGATGTTGTAAACATATATTGTTTTTTTTTTGTGTTAAATTTATTTGTTATTTGTGAGTGGACACATTTTTTTGTTTTGTCAAACCCATTTATAAGGACAAGTTAAACCTTGTCCTTGGGGCGGCTATGTATAACGTAGATAGGTATTTTTAGTTTTGTGTTAGAAGTTTGTAATATAGATGGCGCTGTGGCTTTTTACATCGCGATATTTCGTTTTTCTTGTTTTCGTTTCCCTGGTTTCACTTTTTTCGGATGTATAAGGTCAACGACCTATTGTAACCAATTAACCCGTCCGATCTCACCGCATATCGGCCTATAAGCCTCCTCAAGGCTCTAGGCAAGATATTCGAACGCCTACTTCTCGCCCGCTTAAGAGACTTCATGGAGTCTCGAGGGATCCCCATTCACGAGCAGTTTGGATTCCGAGCCAAACACTCATGTACCCAGCAGGTGCACCGCGTAACGGAGCACATTCAATCTCGCTTCATACGCGGGCTTCATACCGGAGCCCTCTTCTTCGACGTGGCGAAAGCGTTCGACAAGGTCTGGCAAAACCGGCTCATATACAAGTTATATGGACTCGGTGTGCCAGATCGCCTCGTATGACGAGTCATACGAGATTTCTTACGCAGTCGAACCTTCCGCTACCGCGTCGAGGGGGTGCGATCTGAATCACATCCCATCCTAGCCGGCGTACCACAAGGCTCAGTCCTAGGTCCCGTGCTCTACTCCCTTTTCACGAACGTCATACCGCACACCAGCGGCATCGAACTCGCCCCCTTCGCAGACGATACCTGTCTCTATGTGTCTGGACGTAATCCAGGCACTATCTCTAAACGCCTCCAATCCGCAGCCCGAACCCTCGGGAACTGGTTTCAAGAGGATCGAGGTCAACCCCATCAAAAGTGCAGCCATGTACTTCACGCGGCGCATTACGCCGCATCTCCCCACCATAGAGTTATTCGATCGTCCAATCTCCTGGGAAAAGACAGCCAAATACTTAGACGTCCTATTAGACTCGAGACTCAGCTTCGGTCCACATATTAACCGTAAGGAACCGAACGGCGTTCGTCCTCGGCCGATTACATCCGTTTTTAAATAAAAATAGCAATATCTGTATTCGGCCAATTATGACATACGCAAGCCCCGTATTTGCGCATGCCTCCCCGCGTCAAATTCACCGACTTCAGTTAATACAAAATCGATTCATGCGTAAAGCCACGGGAGCACCGTGGTTCGTGCGTAATGCTAACCTTCATATCGATTTAGGGCGTCCTACCATAGCCCAATATCTAAAGTTGGCCTCTCGCCGATACCTCGACTCTGCCGCCACGCACCCCAACCCACTGGTTGTAAGTGCCACCACATACAACCCCCTCGCGATACACCAAAACTCGACCCGCGGAAAAAGGAGACCGAGGCACGTCTTCGAGGACCCTGACGACGTGACCACTAGGGCCCAAGCACTTTACTCAACACTACACAAACACACAACATCACCATGATACCGCCCCGTATGGGAGCGTGGGCGTATCAGACTCGCGAGCAAGATGACGGTCCAAGCCGAGGTCCCCTCTCGGGGGCCCTTGCGCCAGTCATCCATAAAGCTGTAAAAGCCTTCGAGCTAACAGTGACCATCGGTCTTAAAAAAAAGTAACCAATTAATCATAATCTTAGCATTAAACTATCGTTCAAGTATATAGACTAGTATCATTGCTAACGCGACCTTATAGGATCCAATTGGGATGATATTGATCAGGGAGGCCTATATTAAACAATTACCTATTACAGGCTAAAATTGTGATGGTGATGATAGAAGACTCAATGAAATAAATTTAAAACTTCGCTATTTTTTTTATAACAACGTCAAACAATTTAGGCATTAAAAAACCATCACGAATAAAGTACGTGTATCCTAAGATCTTAATTTATATTTGGATTTTATATCAATAGATCCATTATTTTTCGATAATTTGATGTTTCGATAAACAATTTATATCAGTAAGTTCATATATCTGTAATAGATATGTACGAAGTACGAGCATAACTCAATCATACAGAAAATGAAAGAAAATGCACCGACGCGGCGTCCGTAATGACATTTTCAATTCTTGCATATAATAATACTATAGATACGGCCACCGCTTTCACGGTTCTTTGGACTCACCGATTCTGATCAAATATTTGACATTGATTTTCAAAAAGCTTTTCTTCGGCAATCAATTAAAGATCACGTCAAACATACCAAACATCTATATGAACATATACTCGTATGTGAAAAAATGTTGTTAAAAAAGGATAAAGTTTTAGAACAGAAAGGAGGAGAATCAAGAATACAGTTTTTGATAGCTTAGGAAATTTATGCAAAAGATATTAATAAAAAGAAAAAGCAAAGACAAGTCACCAAGGCAAAATATAAACGGGATAATTACGCGAAATATTATACCTATTACCATAGGCGAAAGAAATACTAAAACACCTATTAAAAACATGAAACATCCTCCGCAGGTAGTGGCTTACAATGATGACCCTAGTTGCAATGAACCAGGCCCTTCAACATCAAGAGGTCAAAAGTAACCCGGGTATTCTTCCCGTTAAGAACGGTCAAGCCTTTCTGCAGAATTATAAGTGGAGCATAATAAAAATAATAGTTCTTACTGGTTTTGGTAATGACTTCGATTTTAACACACACTTAAATATAATGCGTTTTTAAAGCTAGTAGATACTAATAATAATATAATAATATACGAATTTCTATCTATTAAATTTCAAAACAATTACTTGAGTGATATGGTTCCAACAAGACGATTCAAAAGAGCTATTTTAAACCCTTTAGGATTTTTAATAAAAATCGTAATCGTTAATCTAGATCACAAAGATGCAGTTCTCTAAGACTCACTTATCTTCCAATTAATGGACAAAAGCCATCATACCTAAGGAAAATAACACTGGTTTCCAAAATGCCAAAATCTTATTAATGACACAGAGACCATTCATAACAATACTTTAAATCTTAACAAACGGCTAAAACGTGTAGAAAGAATAGTCGTAAATCTAATTACTAAAGAAGAGAACTCTATTTATAAGTAATTTTCGAACTACCTATTTTAAATTAAGTAAAATGGAAACTGCACTCGCCTTCAGTAAAGTCTCTGTCCTTCATCAATCTGTTGTTATTTCAACTGAGCTATTATATCTTTTACAGTCAATATCCAAGTTTGACAATTTAATGTAGCAACAGAAAGTAACTTGGTTAACTTAGAAATATTGATAGAAGTTAAAGCACACATGAAATTAAATCAGATAACGTTTATAATGGAAATTCCTCTAATATATAACCATTCTTATAATTATTATAAAAATTTTCGCTTACTCGTCTACAATTCCTCTGAAATTACCTTTTGGTGAATGGTTTAAAGAACTTACCTGTGGTGAAACCACACAAGCAGTCCACTGGTGCCGATCAATTATTGTGTACAGAATACGTCCTGGTGCCATATCTTGTAAATGTGTCTATTGAGCAGCTGATGGGATTTCGCCCAAATCTTACCTGCTGAGTGACCCTTGCATACATAGAAGAAGTTAAGATTTAAAACATTGGACTTAATAACTGGATACTCTATGCGAGACATATTGAGGTGTTAACTAAACATTGCACTAACGATATCAGCCACGAAGCCCTTCAGGGTACATATATTATAACCACGGATGATAGCTGCGGGCCGTGTGGTGGTGGCTCGTTAAAAGAATACTACCACTCCGTCTCATCCAATGGATCTCGTAAAAGGCGAGTAAGGAATTAAACTGCACTGTGCACCCAACAGCGCATGGTGGTAAAATACCGAAAAATACATTTATCATAATTATAATGAGTAATTAATGTGCAAAAAATATTAAGATCGAATTACAATGCACTATTTTTTTTCGAAGAGAGGCAAAGAAGCAAATGGCTCACCTGATGGAGTAGCAGATGCGTTGGCGGCCTTTGAGAAAGGAATAGGCTCTTTTTTTGAAGGTCCCTAAGGCTTATCGGTCCGGAAAAACCGCTGAGGTCAGCAAATTCTATAAAGTGCAAGTGCGTGGCAGATAATTCCGCGAAAAAAGGTACTGTAGTGGAATGCCAACAAATATCGAATTTTAAGTTGTGCCGTAAGGTGCGATGATGAAATTCAGCGGCCGAAATTAACTCCAACTATTCCTCGGAACACTATCTATGATAGATCCTGTTAGAAAATGCAAACAGATTCAACATCTCTTCGCAGGGCCAGTGGATCAAGCCGATCGGAAAGAGTATGGTTGTGAACGAGCCGCTGTACGTTGAATGCTGGCGCTGGGAGATCCCCGCCCAGAGATGAGAACAGTACTCCATGTGAGACCAAACATGCGCCTTGTATAGTTGTAAGCGGTGGGCCGGCACGATGTAATGTCCCGTTCTACTGAGCACGCCGAGCTTTTTGAGGCCAATTTGGCCTTCCATTCTAAGTGACCGCGAAACTGAACGACATGACCTGTAAGATTTTTCGAGAATTTAATTAACGCTGGTGGGTTAGGAATTTGTAGTAATTTATGAAGAAGACTTACGTACAGCAATGGACTTATGATATTATTACTGAGGTTTACGATTTCAATCTTTGTCGTTTTTTTTATTGAAGAGGGGGCCAACGAGCAACCGGCTCCCCTGGTGGTAAGTGATCACCACCGCCTATGAACATCTGCAGTAACAGACGAATTCCAGGTGCTTTTGAGAACCGGCCTTTGAGAAAGGAGTAGGCTCTTTTCTGGAAAGTCCCTAAGTCGGTTTATCGGTCTGGAAAAACTGAGTGCGGCAGCAAATTTTACAGAGTTGTTGTGCGTGGCAGAAAATTTCTGACAAAGCGCACAGTGGTAGAATGCCGGTCATCCAAACGTTGCCGATGAAATTTTGTGTTGTGCCGCAATGTGCGGTAGTGGAATTTAGCAGCAGGAAGTAATCTGAAAAAATCCTTGAACAGTCACCATGGTAAACACGGTTGAAAATGCAAAGAGACGCAACAACTCTTCGCAAAGCCAGTGGATCGAGCTGATCAGAAAAAACTCGGTTGTTGACGACTCCATTCTTTAAATTAATATTATTTATATTTATTTCATTACCTGAAATGTAGTTTTATAAACCAAATTGGTATCTTATAATGCAAAGTGCATTATATCATAACTTCACGTATCAGACAAAGAAATAATTTGATGTTGATTAGTTAGACTGTTTATTACAACGGGAATTACAGATTTTTTTTTAAGCACTGGAATGTTTTATCAATAGCAGGACGTGATAAATACCCTATTAAGTATTTTTATCATCAATTTATGTAATTATATTATTATATGCATTAAAATATACAATGCTGTCACTATACTGCTCGTGGGAACGCAACGAGAAGTAAGAATTTTTCGACTGGTACCAAAAACAAAACCTCGTTTCCCGCGGGGGCGAAAAGTAGGCTACGACTGTGGTATCCGCCTACCCCTTCTATGGGAGACAGCGTAATTGTATGTATGTATGTATCAACCTTGTCAGACGGAAAATAAACAAAGAACATATAAAGGCAGAGACCACACTTCCTGCGGCACACATATAGATACTGCTGACCCGGAAGAACTCGTACTATTGATAACTACTTTCTGCGTTCTGGTGCACAAATATGAAGTTTAAATGCAGAATTAAGTGCAGAATTCCTTATACCGTAATGATGTAGTTTCCTGATGAGTGTTTCATGATGAACGCAATCGAACGCCTTAGAAAGATCATAGAAAACACCCAAGGCATCCTGCGAGTTCTCCCAGGCATCGAATATATACTTAATTAATTCAACACTGGCATCGGCTGAAGAAAGACCCCTTGTTTTACAAGGGGTGTGTAACACTTCTAGGAATTTTATTATAAAATTTCTTAGATCCATTAAGAAAAGATTTGCTAGTTTTAGCCAACCTAAACATAAGACCTCTAGCGTGTCGCCTCGACCCAATCTACAGGCTACAGTCACATTTTTGTTGAAATTATTCATGTTTTTCCGTACGTACTCGTACATAATATTTTCAAAAATAAACAACAACGGGAGTGTCAAAATATTAGTCTCCTTGAATAGTTTTCATAGCTATTATGTTCAATTATTTTTACTAATGTGTTAATTATTATGATATATTTTTTTAATTTTGTCTTAAGAGTGTGAAATGTTGAATTACTTTAAGCTACATTATAATCTTACAAGTATAAATAAAATAAATAAAAATTAAATATATTATTCGTAGCAGAATTTCGTAAAAAATAATACATATAACTATTGGTCTGTTACTAAATTATGTTCAATTATTTTTAGATAAATGTTTATAAGATTATTATTATTCATTTGTTTAAATTTTGTCTTAAAATTGTGTAATTTTAAGACAAGTATAAAAAATGTTAAATATATTATACGCTATATTGGGCAATTATCAAAATTTGTTTTTCTATAAATGACTATCAAAATTAATATTGAATAATAATATAAAAAAATATCCTGCTGTTGTTATTTAATATGTTATACTTTATAATAGAAACCTTATCGGTTCAGTAATTATTTTCATAACTTGTTTAATATCCCTTACCAATTACACATAAATATAGGTATTAAACTTGAAAGTTTGTTAAAGTTGTAAAGCTAAATGTGATTAATTAACTTTGTAGAATGAACAATTTTGTGCTTATAAAATGGCGGTTTAAGTAAAATTATTGTAATAATAATGTAATCATCCACTTTTCTGTTTAAATTAAAGTCAATAAATATTGTTTTAGAATGTAAAGATTCCCATCGTACCTGTATTCCCATCTTATCATATTTTAAAACTTACGCTGTAATTAGGTACGATGTAATCGCAATTGTTTCCACATATTACGTAGCTGAAATCTAAAATAAAGGTGTCTCAAATCGCTGACCTCTAGGAAGCTCACAGTTTGGTCCATATGCACGCAACGTTTTTCACGGAGCGGCAGAATGCGATCCAGGTATTATTACAAAAAATAGGAGAAAGGGTTTCGTGATCAACCTTAGCCAGCATTCTTGAACTTCCATCTCATTATCACATCACATCCCATCGCTTTACAGTTGGATTAACTGTAACGCCATATCTGCAAGACCAGCCTTAGATGGCTTCCAGGTTATCGTTTAATTTTTGTACAGCACTGTTAAGCTCAATAATATAATATTGCACGTAAAGCTGAAGATCGTCTGGCGTACAGATGGTACGAGAAATTTATATCATATACATACGATCACGACTATATCCCATAAGGGGTAGTCAGAGACTGGGCACTCACTGCAAAAACAGATGACTGCCACAATCCACGTTTCACCAAAACAATATAATGCACTTAGTGTGAAAGGTGGTGAGCCCATCGCCACCATGCGCTGTTGGGTGCATAGTGCAGTTTAAATCCTTACTCGCCTTTTACGAGATCCATTGGATGAGATGGAGTGGTAGTATTCTTTTAACGAGCCGCCACCACACGGCTATTCCTGTTTATATCCCTAAAATTTTTACTATATTTGATTTTTATTTTTATATCATATAAAGATATATTAAATAAAGAAAACACAATAGGAGATATAAAACCGCCTTGTGGCACACCAGATCCGATGTCAGCCCATGCAGAGAAAAGTTGCCCTACGACGACTGATTGCTGACGGCCACGAAGATATAATGAAAACCATTCCGAGGCTGGGGTAGAGAATATTAAATATGTCAGGAGGGAAAGTATGATATCATGGTCGACTGTTTTAAAAGCATTTGAAAAGTCAACAAGCACCTATTATATTCATAAATATTATCACCACTATTAGATTTTGCTCATCCATGCCTTTCCTTATATCATCGGTGACTTTAACCAGTGCAGTAGTGGTGCTGTGACCCCCTGATGAAACCCCGATTGAAACACATTCAGCAGTTTATGTTTAGTTAGGAATACAGAGATTTGCTTATGAACACAGGCTTCTAGAACTTTGGCAGAATTGAAATTGGACGATAATGATTAGTTAGTGTGAAGAAAGCCCGATAACGCCTAACTATTGCCACCCTTAGAGCTCTAGTCATTCAAGGGGTTGGAGAACGCTTTACTCTTACAGTATGTATCGGAGCATGCACATTATAGAGGCCAAGAACTATTATTAAGAAAAGCAAGTTCTGTGTGACAGCGTCACTTCTGAGCCTTTAAATGTTTAATTTCTAGAAATTGCGTAAATGAAGAATAGTGGGATTATGTTTAGAGCGTTTAACCTTATACGAGTAGGACAAGTATATCAGGTCACGGCGTGAAAAACTCGGAGCAGCAAGCTGTACGTGCGTAATTATTTGCTCAGGAGATACAGTAACAATTAAATCCAGGTTTATGTATTGTGATGAGTTTTGTGTTTTGATTGAACGAAGTTTTAGAGAGCGTTTCACAGTAGGTGGAATTCCACATGAGGAGTATGAGGAAGTAGGGAATATAGGTATTACGAAAATAAATAATAATGAATAAGATCATTTTATTCCATTTGAATAAAACTTTGACATTTGCGCTTCTGTAAGGGAGTAATTGTACAAAATTTTAAAAATCTGAATTTTGTTCGAAGTAAAACATCAAACAAGAGGAATTTCATTTAGCGTGTAATCTATTCAATTATCTTTTGTTGCTTTTATTACTTTTTCCCTAAAAGCGATCTACAAATAGCCGATCCTAAAGAAATAAATTATTGTCTTCTTCAATGATTAACGAGCAACCAACAAAATACGAGTATCATTGTAATGACTGTTAAATAGTATTTACCGACAGTTGTGGCGACCCATCATAGTAATCCTTAATACCGTATTTTATGTAAAATTAATTTAGTGTTTATATTATTAAAAAAATGCTCCGATAAAGAAAACAAAGGTATATTATACCTTTGTTTTCTTGCCTTTGCCTTTGTTCTCTTATTCATAATAGCCGTTGGGTCTCCGAGTTTGTGTTCATTATTTCAAGATTTTTTTTTATTATTTTCAATTCTCCGCCAAAGTAATTGTCACTTAAGCAGTAACAGCTTTCTCTAAAACTTGGAATATAAAACAACCTTTACACGTGACTGTTTTCATTTATTCACAATCATCATCATCATTTCAGCCCACACCAGTCCACTGCTGAACATAGGCCTCCCTACAGATTGCCACAAAACTCGGTCCTGAGACACCTGCATCCATTGACTACCCGGAAAACTGTGCATGTCGTCGCTTCATTTAGTAAGGAATCGCCCAGTATTACGCTTGTCGTTACGAGGCTACCCCTTGATTATTTTATTAAAATGTATTTAAGTAAAGCTATTAAAGAGTAATAATAAATAGTGCTTGTCCTTATCCACTGTTTTATGTACTGTTTGAGTAGAATAGCACCTACCTCTTTCCATGAGTCGATACGAGAACTGATCAAGAATACTAATATTTTGACTTTTACGTCCTTGTATATTTATGAACATATAATATACTTACGGAAAAACACGAATTTATTTAATAAAAAAGTGACTGTGTCCTGTAGAATGAGCCGAGTCGAAACGGAAAAGGTTCCTGTGTTTAGGTTGGCCAAAACTAAAAAGTCTTTTCTTAGTAGATCCGTAACTTTTTATAACAAAATTTCTAAATGGTGATGCTTAAAGCTGACATAGAATTCAACAAACTTATCAAGAAGACATTATTAGAAAAAGCTTATCATAAAAAAGATTATTATATAGAGGGCAAAGATGTCTGGAAATAACTGTTATTCTGTACTTGTAAAAACCATGACTACCAAATGTGTGATATTGTAACTAAATAATGTATTTTATAAATTACGTTATGTGATATGATATTGAAAAAGAAAATAAAGACCCCAGAGTGTCTTGCCGGCTCTTCTCTGAGAAGGTCTTATTTTTTTACCGTTACAAATTTTTACATTTATAAGAGCTTCAAGAAGTCTAAACTGAATAAGTGCTAATTTACCACGTTCTCAGCGGTAAAGGAAATCATCTTGAGGAAACCTGCATGTTTAAGGAATAAAAATATTTCCGAACGCACGTGAAGTCTGCCAGTCCACATTGGAGCAGCGTGGCAAACTCTTACCGGCTCTAAAACCCTCTCAAATATGAGAGAAGGCCTGCGCTCAGCAGTGAAACTTTCATAGGTTGTTAATTTACCTTACTTTTATATAGTACATAATATATAAATTTTAATGTATAAATAATATAAAGTGGATAATATTAAATAAATAAAGAGAAATATACGTAGATAAGTAAAATACTAAATATATATTATGTACATAACATATGTATATGTAATATATAAATTATGGAATAGTTATTCCTGAGATGATCCTGCTACAATTTACTATAATAGAGCTCACGAACTTTTATTTTAAATATGTAGCGATAGTTTGCTGTCCTGATTTCGAGAGGGATTAATTCTTCAGTAGTCTCACATTTTAAGCTGGCATGACATCCGGTTTAGTGGGCCAAATTTGGCTGAAACCTAAATATCCGTTTTTTACCCTTCGAGGAGAAAACGCGTATATTTAAGTGTTCGGTCCACCGGTTGACCCTCTGTGAAAAGTACAATCTGCCGGCGGCAGAAGCGACTGCTGGACGTACTGGGTAATATGTAATGGGTATAAAGTAAATTAAATAGAGACTGCTCCCATTTGCTTTTCTTTCTTTATATTAAACAATTCTCATGAACAATAAATAATAGACACAATGTTTTAACAAAACAATAAATTAAAATCACGTAGTAATTAATTGAGAGTAAATGCTCTGGCTACGGCACAAGTTGGGTTGAAATTACCAGATATTTCTTTGAAATATTATGCTGATCTACAACTGCCTGGTGACGCTTGAATATTGGCTTGTTGAGAAAGGGTACGTACCAGCGATGACTGTTCAAGAAACTCATTTTAATAGTGGTTTGACAAGAGGATCTTTACCCAATTTTCTTGAGGTTATTAGATTTGAAGATATTATTGAAAAGTATTCACTACCGATTTATTCAAAACTATAGTTTTTGTACCTAGTTTTACAACATTACGAAGAAAAAATATATCCTTATATACTAATAGCTGTGCCTCGCGGTGTCACCCGCGAAAAAAGCCGACCCTGATCAATGATATGTATATATACTTCCATATTTGAATCGGATTTAGGTGTTTTAATTTTTTGCGCGGAAACCTGATTATTTTTCTAAAATTAAAGTAGCCTGAATTACCTGCTATAATATCAGTTATCTGTCATCAACATTAGTCCAGCTATTTCTGATATAGCCAGAACAAACAGAAAGACAGACAGACAGGCAGATAGACAAAAACTATTAAAATGTTTTTTTCTGGTACGGTACTTATACCGTATATATTTTCATAAGCATTGAGTAAAATGCTGTTATTTTCTTGTTACAAACAGACACTTCAATTTTATTTATTTGTATATTGTGGGTCTAATCTATACAAATAAATAAAATTTAAGTGTCTGTCTTCTGCGTTAGAATTGTCCACCTTACAGTCATTGGTTTTAGCCCACTCTCTCCATCGCTCCCATGAATGTTGATTTTCCCCATGAACCTTCCAAAACTTTTTAATTTACATTTATTTTTATTATTATATTATATAATTTACGGGAACTAAGCTCCCCGCCAAGACAAAGCACAGAACCCATTGTCAGAGGAGGCGGGGGGCACCTGAGCAGCAAAGTAAAAATCTGGGGGTAATCTCACAGTGGGTCAAGCGGAAGCTCGCACACCGGATTCTAATGAATTGGTTATAGTGTCATAATAGTCAGGCGTCTTGCAGTCGTTTTGTGTTGTTGTCTTGTAAGGTGTAAATGAAGATCTTAAAACACTTCCACAATAAATAAATATCGCGAACAGCAAGGTCTTTAAAGGAAATATCTTAGAGGTAAGAAAATACTACTGACAACACTTTGAAGAATATAATCCGCTGTACTTATTATTGATTATGTTTAATATAAATAGGAGTGTAATAAACATTTAGATAAAAAAGAAAATTTAATAAATAAACTTTATATAATATAAATAAATTATTTTATTCGTAGTTATTGTAATAACAAATATGATTGTATGGTATAAAAGTCCGTCGGAACTAGGAGAGAAGTTAATTGTAGATAAGGTGCACCAGGATGTTACTCTGAACAAATATTGTGTTTCAAAGTACTTACACGAGTTTTACTTCCCGATTCGACCTATATCTGTAATCTTTGAAATAATTTATTTTTCAAAAATTATTTTTTCTGTCTGCAACATATGCAAAAATTGCTTTATGTACGTTACGTACTGCTTTTGTCAAAAATACTCTAAATTTTAGTACTGTAGCTTTATAAATTTTATTATTACAATGTAATCATCACATCAATCTTCAGTCCAACTTAAACTTAGTTAAATGAGTTTCACCATACGCTTTGAGAAATCTCAGTCCCAAAGCAATTTACCTACTTAAATTGCAAACTGGTACCTTGGTAAATAATAGTTTACAGTTTGTCTTTAATTTTATTTTGGCCAAAGGGAATCTGAAAATATTAATATGCTTGATAATGTAGAAATTAACATTCGTTAATGTACATGGAGTACAAGAAATTTCCACCAGCTATATATTATAATGTACGTATTATAAAACATTTTGCATAGCAGGTCGTTTATTTGTTCTATAAATAAAAAATGTAAGAACATTATGAACAATGTTCATAATGTAAGCAACCCCTGATGACATATTGTAAGAAATTAGACTTTTAAAGAGGTAAAACTGGGCAGGATAAAAGTTGCAATTATAAATAAAGTAATAACTTGACAGATAAAATAATTTTGTGATAATGATGAATTTGTGAATGATGATGTCACACGGCTCCAAAATAAACATTTACCATTTGCGTTGAATGCCACCAAACAAACTGTACATTTCACCCGAAGAAAAACGTGAAATTGGGGATCCGATTGTACGCCATAGTAAAAATGGCGTACTCATCTGCTCTCTTCTGTTCTCTTCTCTCCCTTTACCTTGTTCTTTTCACTTTTCTTCTCCTTTTATGTTCTTTTCTGTCATTTGTTGTTCAATTCCCTTTTTAATTTTTCGTCTTGGAATAACAAACCGATTACTTTTTATGAGGGAAAAATGTACGGTTGCTGTTGTAAGCATAGAGCAAAATTCTTTAAGTCGACATTAAAGCGGCTGATCAGATTTTGATTTGAATTTAGCTGATTTTAATCAATTTGGGTGCCTGTGTGTTTACTGTATTTATAGTGTAAACTATATATAAAATTATTCTAAAAAGACCTTTACTCAGACATTTTTAAAGAGGTACAATGAGAAATAAAGGAGTATTTTTAATAGATACAGTCATGGATGCAGAACAGATCGGTCAGGCTTATGCAAAATTTAGATGCACCACAATGAAGTAAATTGTTATCATCGCACGGATCCCTGTAATCCCCACTAACTTACTTATCGAATTTAAAAGATTGCGATTCCCTGTCAAAGTCAGTTTTGCGATTACTATTAACAAAGCGCAATGTTGCTATCGCATGTGTCTGATGCCCAAAATTTACAACATTGTATAGCGTCCTTATACAAGTATAATGCTCTGAACTGTGTTCAAAATAGGTGCCGTACTGAAAAAGAAAACGTTCTTTTTCGTACAACTATGAAAGCAAAGCCACGGGTAAAAAATATACATATAAATATAACTGTGTATATAATTTTCCTTTGAGTGAAACAAACGTTTTTGTAATGGAATTGATAAATTATTGCAGTTAAAAATGAAGTGTGTAATATGTTTAGTAGATAGTTTTTTTTTTAATTGCTTCTGTTAATTTAAGCCTAACGCTTGTCATAAAACGTTGCATACTGTAGCATCCTAACGTAATGCTCTGTAGATTTGCTCTGTAGTTTTTGTCAATCGAACACCAATCATGGATTGGAATGGATTCACAGATGATTGGTGCTCTGTACATCAAACTCAATTATTATTTTTGAACCAGGGGAAAGAAGCCGCGGATGAAATTATTTATAGGTTGAAAAGTTACTGAGAGTATTATTTAATACTGACATTATATAAAATATTGTAGTGCAGACAAACTGAAACCGAAACCCAACTGAGGAATAACGAGTAAGATTTCAAGTATCAGGCATCACAACCAATTTAGAAACTAATATTTAGATATAAAAAATTGTGAATTAGGTTATCCACACCGGAACAGTGGCGAATACTTTATGGATTTTTAATATGGAATAATGATATTTTAATTTAATAAATTTAAAATACCATATGAAACGTAAATAATATGTCTTACATTTATAGCTAAATAATAGTTACGGGAGAAACAATTCATCACTCGCATTTTACGAGTACTTACTCTAAGTGTCCCATATTTCATTTTGCAGAGCCCTTCTTTGGATGCGGCATAAAATACAGGCCTTAGTAATCCTATTCACTCATGATTTATACCAAGAAACGCATTTATGTTATAAGCATTATACACTCTGAATCGGATGCTCGTGAATTTAAAGTGTTTTAATGTTTTTTTAAATTTTACATTTATACTTTCTCAAAATATTTATTAAATTATTTTACAAAACACACAGTATAAATAATTGAAATTAACTTACAAAGTTAAAAAAATGAATAAAAGGAATAACCTAAAACAATGTTAAACAGATTAAATGTTTGTTCATTACCCAGCAAATTATGCATTAACTCTTTGTTTTTGAAGGACTGGTTTGTTTTTGAAACATGTTTGAAAATGGAAATTGATTGTGTAAAAATATTGTGTGGTTAATTAGTAAAATTTCACTTACATAAAAACTGTTATCACTTGTATTATTATTGTATATTGTATTCTTCTGAGACGCCTTTTAGAATGGTTTTTACTTTTTAAGTAAAGTCTCAATTTTTATTTAATCTAATTAATATTAAAAACAATTATCAGAACAATCTACCCCGCACAGTTTAATCACAATAATATGATAGTGGTGGTAGGATTCTTATCATATTCTTACATACATACATAAGATCACGACTGTATCCCATAAGGGGTAGTCAGAGACTGGGCACTCACTGCAAAAACAGATCCACGACTGCCACAATCCACGTTTCACCAAAACAATATAATGCACTTGGTGTGATAGGTGGTGAATAATGAACAATGAATCATATTCTTATGCAGGAAAATAAAAACATAGTCGTTAGCTGCAGTTACTTTGCCGTTAAGCAGTAGTGTACAAAATATGCTGTTTCGGTTCTGAAGGGCACTGAGAGCTAGTGTAATAACTGGGCATATGAGACTTAAGAACTGATATATCATATCATAGTGACCATCACTAATATAGCAGAAATATTCTGGGTAACGCAGCATTTGTTACAGGCAGACGTTGACTTACAATGAGGTGATTGTTTTGTTTGTCATTACTGTGTTTCGGTTAGAAGGTAACTGAGAGGTAGCGTTATCACTGGGCATATGAGACTTAAGAGCTGATGTCTCAGGGTAATGGGCGCAGTGTGTTGTCACAAAGAAATTTTCTGGGTGGCACAGAATTTGTTATGGGCAGACGTTGCACTTACCACCAGGTGAACGTTTTGCTCGTTTAATCACTTTATCCAATAAAAAAAAACTAAAGTATATAGGTAACAAAATAAGTTTTGAGATACTTAAAATTCGGTTTAAATCTCATCATCATCATCATCATTTCAGCCGATCAATAGTCCACTTCTGAACATTGGACTCCCCGATAGATACCCACAAAAGTTTGTAGCTCTCACTTTAGGGGGATTTTGCCATAGTTGCCACGCTTGGCAGGCGGGTTGGCAACCGTAGCTTATTTATTCAGATGTACCAGGACGTTGCTGCTGCCCATCTTCTGATATTTATTTTCCCTCTGACGACTTTTACGACACCCAAGGAATGAGATGGGGTGGTAGAGTCTTTTAAGCCGCTACCACACTTACCGTTACGTAAAATAAGGATTCTATTTGGGAACTATATTTTAAATAAAATGTCTACAGAAAACCGTTATCTCTTTGTCACATTGTCAGGCAAAGCAGTAACTCTATTACAGTCCTTTAATTAAATGTATTATTAGGTTAGTAGAAATTAGACTCGAACGTCTATATGGTTCGTAAAGCATGATAAGTACATTACTTAAACGTATGTTGTATATATGGGGGAACGTGAATTTAATTACTCTATGAATCGTTGAGATCGAATAATCAATTTTCTTTTTTATTGAATTGAAGTTTTAAATCTAAACTACTAGCAATGTATACAGGCCAAGTATATTTAAAATCAAATAAAAATACCCAAAAAAAAACAATAATTAATGTATTTCTTGAACCTAGATTCGAACCAGGGCCAAAGCTAGACTCTGATTCGATTCCAATGCCCACTACATAGCAAGTAGGAGCACTGACCAGTGATCCACGTGGGTGGACCAACAAACTCAGATATAATGGACTTAAAATAAATACACATATAGTTTGGTGGCGGCTCGTTAAAAGAATACTACCACACCATCTCATCCAATGGATCTCGTAAAAGGCGAGTAAGGAACTGCACTGTGTACCCAACAGCTCATGGTGGCGATGGGCTCACCACCTATCACACCAAGTGCATTATATTGTTTTGGTGAAACGTGGATTGTGGCAGACATCTGTTTGTGCAGTGAGTGCCCAGTCTCTGACTACCCCTTATGGGATACAGTCGTGTTGTTATGTATGTATGTATATTACGGTCAAAAATGAAATGGCTTTACCACTCTTAGGTTAAATGTCGTTTGCACATCGCAAAACTACAGGGTCTATTTTCGCTTAAAATATCAATGGACAATTAGATACTCATGGCACGATTGCATCACGTCTGTGACGTGTAACTATATTCCACATTTGTTACAATTATTATATATTTTTGAAGTTAGCGCTGTTACGTCATTTCGAGCATATTTATTGGATAAAGCACACACCACCGTATAATCTACGTTACCATACGAAATATTATTTGTTACTGCATATTGTTTAGCATATATATTATTATTTGAGTCATATCATTAAATGACGATAATAAAAACGTTCAAATAAAAACGTATTATAGGTAACATCGTATTTATAAGTTAATAAAATTATACAAATAAATATAAAATCAGATCCATACTTATCAGCATAAAAGTAGAAATATTTTCTGATGAATGATAATAGAATTTTTAATCACGCTAATTTTACCCATAATATATTATGCAGATGTGTGTTACCCCGATTTATCCCAAGATCTTCATAAAAAGCTTGAAGGCCTCCTCAACAATTTTATCAAGTACATCTTCGGCGTACGAAAGTATGTCCATATTTCCCAATATCGATCTGAGCTCAATGGCTTACTTTCAGACAGAGGCGGCATTCTAAAATACTGCTTCTTCTTTTCTCCATTTTAAATGGTCCATCTTCACCTTCTTATCTCAAGGATAAATTTGAGTATCTATCCTTATCTCACGATAGGGAACTTCGATCGTCCTCTGATAATAAAATTTGTATTCAAACGCACTTCACCGTGTTCTATGGCAACTCTTATACTGTTCAGGTCGCACTCCTTTGGAACTCCTTGTCCGACGACATCATAAAACTACCATACACACATATAGTAATAATTGCTAATGATAATAAATGTAGTAATAACCAATTTCATTAAATACTCACGAATCAACCTTTTGAAGGCACATTTACTGGTAGTTTTTTTATCCTGCACTGGTGGTAGGATTTCTATGCAGAAATCCGTCTAGGTAGGTACCACCCCAGTGCTAGTTATTCTGCCGTGAAGCAGTAGTGTGCTAACATTACTGTGTTTCGGCTCGAAGGGCACTGAGAGCTAGCGTAATCACTGGGCATATGAGACTTAAGAACTGATGTCTCTGGGTGACGAGCGCAGTGTGGTGTCACACAGAAATGTTCTCATGACACAGCATTTGTTGTGGGTAGACGTTGCACTTACCATCAGGTGAACGTGTTGCTCGTTTTGTCACTTTCATAAATAAAAAATAAAAAATCACAAGTTCTCACTTGACTATGAGTTGGCTGGTAGAGGACGTCTACCGACCCTTTGTTACCTTGTTATTTAAAGGTTTAGAAACAAAGATTAAATAAATGAAAAATTAATAAATATTTCCCCGACTCCGTTCAATAATACTAGCAATCGGCTGCCATCGTTGCACGATAAGTTCAACAAGATTTTCAATTGGGTTTGAATCAGTTGATTTTAAAGGCTCTTGAACCAGCCTCTGTTAAAGTGTGCACTAATTCTACCAGACTCAGCGATAAGCACTAAATTATCTTCATCATATCTTGTATTGTTACAACGCCAGAGATTTAATCGACCATGTTGGCTGGATTTGAAAATCTCTTTGTCTGTAAATATTGTAGTAAACCAATCGAAATTTAAGAACTCATTGGTAAAATTCAAGCAAGCTGCTTTGTGGGCAACAGCTAAATAAACTTTTTATGCGTAACACCAGTAGTGCAACCCCATAAAAAAATGGCGCCCTATATAACCCAACTGGCGTCAAATTGTTCTGCAAAATGCGTATGTGTAAAACCGTTTTCTTCATACACACGTCTCATTATTTCCATTTGCGTGCTCATTACATTAGAACGGCGACCAATTCGCCTGTGATCTTGAAGGTTGCCTTCTTCGCCTTCTCGTGTAATACCTGGTACTGGAGGTAGGAATTCTGTGCGGGAATCCATCTAGGTAGGTAGTACCACCCCAGGGCTAGTTATTCTGCCGTGTGTGCAAGCATTACTGTGTTTCGGTTTAAAGGGCACTGTGAGCTAGTGTATTCATTGGGCATATGAGACCTAAAAATTGATGTCTCAGGATGATGGGCGCAGTGTGGTGTCACACAGACATGTTCTGAGAGATACAGCATTTGTTTTTGGCAGACGTTACACTTACCATCAGGTGAATGTTTTGCTCGTTTCGTCACTTCCTACAATAAAAAAAAACCTACGGTGAAACGTGATATATTTAATTTCCTCGAAATTTGACTTAGGATATATCCGATCAATGTAACAAAATTATTTCTTCCGTTACTAATATAATAGGTCGGAGAAAAAGTCTTTTCGCATATAGTACCCTCCCGTTGACCCCTACTGGCGGACAACGGTCACAAACGAATTGCTTTATCCACCAGCGAAAGATAATTTTCTTCATCATTATCTGTTATGCGCAAATTTTAACAGAAATTTAAACACAAGTATAAATAGTTGTTGTCACTAATTTTCAAAGTACATTCATGTTAATCAGACTGTAATTTTATAATGATGATATTTGTTTGCACTCTCACTGAAATAAGTTATTTTATTGGAAGCACGAGTTCTTGTTTTATTTATCGTACTTACAACAAAAATATTTTCATTGTCATTGAAACAAAAATAAATGAAACAAATGTCTTATATTCTAATATAATCCTATAAATCCCAAAAATATTTTTGTTTTACTCGATTAAGGCTTCTGAAAAATCTGGAAAATTTTCGCCTTTTGAACAGCTTTACACTATATACGGGAATCACGCAAAAGAGTGTCAATAGTATGCCATTGGTATATGTTATTATGTTCAATAAGATCAAAAGTCGTATTCCTGAGTAGAACCCAAAGTCTTTACACTATTAGCAGATATACCAATATAATGCAGAAGTACCTACCATTCACAGAAGTATTAGAACAAGCTTATTAAACACCGTACTCCTAGACAGCAGCCCTCCTCTTATTTTTGAGAGGATTACAAATCCAGTAATAGTCTATCGCAAAGTTACTTTACGATGTCTTTCTTCACGGTCGAGCATGTTGTAAATGAGCTCTCTAAAGTGCCGATTTACAAGATTTGCAATCAACTATCTAAGTGCCGACACAGGGAATCGATTTCAGGTTGCTCACGTACTACAAAATTTTAAGCGGGTACTCGCTCGCTTTGCCACCACATGTTTGTACTCGTATCTCAAAGTTTCAAAAGTCGTAAATACTAGAAGAAAATAATACTGTATCAAATAACTGTTAGTTAACAAAATAATGAATAATGATTTCTTATATTTACGCGAATATTACGGATTTTATCGCGTTTAATTTTTAAACAATTTTTAAACCGATGTGCTTTACAGCTCCCATGATAACGGAGTGACTGAGGTGACAAATGTCCCGATGTCATAATAATTCCGGGGTACCTTCAGCTTTTAATTATTATTTTTGATCCAATCTACGCAAAATGAGCTTACAGTATCTTTTAGTTTTGCAGTGGTATGCTTGGTTTTGTATTTTATTTTATTAATAATAGGAGCCAAAGCCGGTGGTAGTACCCAACCATCTTCCATATTGAAATTAGGATGTTTTTTAATTTCAATAGCCTCGCAAATCATCTCTGGTAGGAATCGGTGCTCTTTTTGCAAGGATTTTTTAAAATAAAACTTGTGTTGTTCTTTGTCAAAACAAACACTGGATGCATCAACATTAAAAGTATTATCGAAAGGAATGAATTTCGCAATAACACTGTGAAGAAGCTAGTATAAAGAAATCGTCTGTATTGTCGAAGATTGTCTGTTTAAAAACAATATCGGTAAAGAAGATTTGGAGGCCATACGTCAAGACATTTCCTCTATGTTACATCGAAATTCGGTGCCGAAACTAAATCTTCCTAAAGACGAATTAAAAGCCTTGAACAACTTACGGAACAGACCTGAACTCACGATTCTCCGAGCAGATAAGGGTAATGCTGCGGTGGTCATAAATACGTCGGACTACAATTTTAAAACATAAGAACTTTTGTCGGACGAAAGTACGTGCAAAACGGTCAAAGCACCGAATTTGTATGGGTAACCAAACGGATCCAAAATCGGAACCGAAGGATACACAAACCAAATGCTCTACTCCGTCCAATAGTGAGCCAGATCGATTGACCAACCTACAGATTTGCTCAACACAGTACAGTAGCGAAAATACTCTCACCGCTCAGAGGACACACAAGAGCACACACAAAGGATTTTTACCATTTTGCTAGTGAAATAAAAGACAATGAAACTATAGTCAGTTTTGATGTCCAGTCACTATTCATATGCCTACTGGCTATCTATATTGGAAGGAATTTGTGCTAGCAAGTAGTGGCCACGGGTTCTCCAGTATCTCTTATTGTCGCCGACATATTCACAGAAGACTTTGAGTAGAAAGTAAAAAATATACTTCTCCTGTAAATCCATGATTCTTCAGCGGAGATCACAAGCGGTACGTAGATGACACTTTCACAATTTTACCATCAGATGAAGTAACTGCATTTCTAAACCACCTTAACTCCATAAACTCTAAAATACAATTTACAATGGAGTTAAGGGGCAAATAACTCTCTAGCTTTCTTAGATTTTTTAGTTATTCGGAATCCTAATAACACCTGAGTCATACTGTGTACAGGAAAAAGATCCATAGTAAGAGATACTAAAACGGTGAATCTCACCAACAACTATTACAGTTAGCTACCGTGGGCAAATCTTTGTCTCAGAGAGCACCAGGGGTCTGTGACAAGAAACACCTGCCCACCGAGCTTCAGCATGTTAAGCAAGTTTTGCACGGTAACATTTCGGATCCCGCGCCTACTTCACAGGAACCAAGTGTAACCGGCCACGCTGTTCTACCATATGTCGGAAGAGTCATGGATACGATTGGCTATATCTTAAAGCGGGCTTTCATAAAAACATTTTTCAAGCTGCCGAAGAAGATAAGTCAGTTTTTACCATCTGCCAAGTGTAATCTCCCTCTACAACATGCTAGATTGTGAATGTGGTCTCTCTTATATAGGACAAACAAAAAGATCTATAAAATCAAAATAGTATATCTAAAATATATATCTATAAATATATATAAAAATATATAAAATCTGAAAACACCCGCGTAAAAGAACACACCTGACGTTAAGCATCGACGCTCTAGGAAGTCTGCAGTATATGCGACCATGTTCTGGATCACCCCAACCATTACATCAGATCTGATAGACCACAAATCCTTGCAAAAGAACACCGATCCCTACCAAGGATTATTCGCAAGGCTATTGAAATAAAAAAAAAACACGCTAATTTCAATAGAAAAGATGGTTGGGTACTACCACTGGCTTGGGATCCTATAATTAATAAAATTAGATCAAAAACTAAGCATACCACTACAAGACTTCAAGAACTGTAAGCTCATTTTGCGTAGATCCGACCAGAAATAATAATTAAAAGATGAAAGTACTCCACCGTGACCATGGGTGCTGTAAAGCACTCGAAACGTTGGGTTTGTTATAAATAGTTTAAAAAGTTAACGCGATAAAATCCGTAAAATTAGTTTTATTAAAATACTGAATAATCATAAGGTCCTGCTACACAGATCGAAGACGACGGATGCAGGTCTGTGGTTTTTTTTTCATAAAAGACACTCCAGCACAAAAAACTAGACTGCAACAACTTTAGATTAATTAAAAGAACCTAAGAGAGAGTTATCAAAATGAGTAGCAAAATTTCTGAGGACATTATTTTTAAACTTTTTTATATACATATTTACGCTGCAAGGTGATTCATACCATTTCATTTTCATTAATGTGGATTTAGTGTGAGAATATAAAGAAATCTTAAATACATTTTTAGTCTTTCAATATTTACATTTATAAGGTATGTAAAACGAATACGTATTAAAGATACGTAAAGCACACTGACACATTTATTAGAAACACAGATGCTCTCCTGGCCGATTTTCGACCACGGCGACAACTTTTGAATACTGTCCGAAAATTTCAATTTAGGAGATATATTATATATATTACCCAAACAGAGGCACTAACTAGTCCTCTTCTACCCGCGCCCAATGTAATGCTCATGTGATAAAATCGGACATTAGCCAGGACGCAGTGTCAAAAACACAGGGACGATCACAACACAACTAAATTCGAGAACCAACAATTGGTGTTTTTGCGCAAATGTTGGCTATGGCTGTAATTGGAACTCAGGTCCCGGGGCTAAGTCTGCACTCTGCAGGTAGCCTAGTGCCACGCAGTCGTCAATAACGAACATTATAACAGTAACGAAAAGTTAGTAGACAGTAGGTGATCAATAACGAAGGGTAAATAGACACCCGTATCAAAAACAGTTTACCATAATAGCTACAGTTACAGTTATGCAAATAGAATTTATCGTTTAATTAACATGTATTTATTAATACTGCCGTAAACAAACTTACAGATACTTTTTCGTCTATGTAACGAAATAATGTAACGATAGGAAATGTAAGATCATAAACTATTACAAAAGTTATGCAAATAGTTATAGGTAATACGACGACTGCGTGGCGACTGAGTACTCTGACCGAGTGGCCACAGTACCTGACTTCTACGCCGCGGGTTCTGGGTTGTAATAACAGCAATGCACTTATTATTGAATCTTGTCTAACATTTTGTCATGGAGCGTGCTTTGGTTTTCTATTTTTGAGTAACGAAATTTATATTTCTAAAATAATTTTCATTTTCATTTCAGTTCAGCCGGAACCAACATTTGTATAAAAACACAAATTGTTGGTTTTCGGGTCTGTTAGCGTTGTGTGAAATGTATCTCTGTAAAACGCACTCACGGTGCAGGAATAACCCCAGTGTGGGACGTCGTTTTATAAAAAAAATCGTCGCCTAAAAATATTATAAAATTACTGAACACTATAAGTGGGATAACTTCGTAAAATATTGAGAAAGCAACGTTCAGATGGTGGGAGAGGGATTATTTTAAAGATGACAAACTCTGAATGTATAATAACTGTAGACTTCGATTTTAACGAATATTTTTTTTATTTCGTACTATTTTCCCTGGCATGAGGTCGTATACATTCCTAAAAAATAGATAGACATGGTTTATGAAACTTTACTATTTTTAGTTTTAATTAGAATTATTGGATAGTAATGTTCTTCTGAGGATGGTAATTATATTCTACTTTCTCAATAAATTATATGTATTCATAAAATATAGTCGGTATTCAATAAATATTTTTTATATATAAACTAAACACTATCGAATGGATAGTTATAAAAGAAATAAAAATTATTCGTCTGAAATTTAAGTACTATAATGTATTAGATGGTGTAAGTATTAGATGGTTATTTAATCGTTAAATAATAGTTTTGTTATTGTTTGTTACATAAAACTAATAAATATAGTAATAATATGTAGTAGCCTGGTTATTTCATCGATTTCACCCTGTTAGATGAACCTTCCCCAGGGAAATTTAAGTTCCTTCCCACGATAGACATTTTTGTCGAGCAAAATATACGTCTGTTATATGAATCAGATAAAGTTAACAAGAAAGTCGCTTTTTTACTTTAATCAAAAGAACTACAATGAAATATAATTAATATTAAATATCGATAAATACATATAATCAAAGTGATTTTATGGGCTAAGAGTAAGTATTTTGGTCTGTGCTGCTACTGCACCGACGCGTTAAAAGAGATTGATTTGATACATACATACGGTCACGCCTTTTTTCGAAATAAGTGGTAGGCAGAGAACAACCACGTAGCCGAACAACTTTTCGCCTCCGCGAAAAAGAAGACGAGACAAGTGGCGATAATTCTTACTCCCCATTGCGATCCCACGAGCAGTACAGTGACTGTATTGCATATTATGGTGTTATTCTGCACGAATCAAAGCTGTCCTTACAATTCCTTAGTCGCCTATTACGACACCTCGGTAGAAAAAGGTAGATGCTGTTCTACTCGGACACCTATCGGCTAAGATAATCTCACATATCAATAAAAACAAAAGATAATGATATTTACGATGTAACATTTCTTACATAAACATTATAATGATTAGTGTTGCTGTGTGTTATAAACAAAATAGGGTCTAAGAGATGTATTCACAATTGTACAAGTGGATAATGTATATATATTTTTTTTTGTTAAGTGTTATCTGTTTATTTCATTCTTTGTCATCTTTTGTACCCCCATTGAGTTTTTCTGTTATCCCAAAGGTTAGCTAGCATAGAATACATTCGGCACAAAAAAATAATTAAATCAATGTTTTAAATGTTAGTTACTCACGAGAACAATTATTGAGCAGGTGTCCTGCGGTTGCGTCATCATCCCCTAAGTTATTAAATAGGTTGAAAGATAGTGAAATTTACTTGCTTCTACAAAGTTAACATTTTAATATTTTTCATTTTATTGTTTACATATATCTTACTCGTAAGTGTAAACAAAAATTTGTAACCGTTGGTTCTACTAGGAGTTTCTTCGGGTTCAAATCCTAACCCTCACCACTGCCCGGCAAGAAGTCTAGTTACAAAAATAAACAATTGTGTTAAAAGGAGAAATAAAATCAATTGATAGTAGTTACAACTATATATAACTTGTCTTCACTGTGAAGATTATAATGCAAACTTAACCAACACACAAGGTTTGTGAATAAATAACAATAATCATATTTTAGCTTAGTCATAAGCGGCCGATTTAGGTTCTAATGTATAAGAAAGGTTTAACATGTGGATTAACCTGTTATTTCATGCCACCACATTCTACTTCAACAACTTCTTTTAAATGTTTAAAAGAATACTACCACTCCATCTCATCCAATGGATCTCGTAAAAGGCGAGTAAGGAATTAAATTGCACTGTGCACCCAACAGCGCATGGTGTCGATGGGCTCACCACCTATCACACCAAGTGCATTATATTGTTTTGGTGAAACGTGGATTGTGGCAGTCATCTGTTTTTGCAGTGAGTGCTCAGTCTCTGACTACCTCTTATGGGATACAGTCGTGATCTTATGTATGTATGTATGTACATTATAAAATTAATTGGTTTGCACAGACCTCACTCCGAAGAACTTTTGAGGATGAGCAACCCGCAGAAATCCATGTCGCATATCTCAACTAGGTCTTCTAGTTGGTATCGGTGCACGGAAGATACGAGTATTTTGTACTGCACGGGTTTATAATTAAATTCAGCAGTATTGGCCCGTACCCTCTTTGCCTATATTATAAGTATTTTTAATATATGTATGTAATATATATTATTACCGTGTGGTAGCGGCTTAAGAGAATCTACCACCCCATCTCATCCCGTAGGTGTCGTAAAAGTCGACAGAGGGAAAATTAAAATCAGAAGATGTGCAGCAGCATCTTCCTGGAACATCATAATAAATAAACTGCGGTTGCGAACCCGGAGCGGAGGTTTGTGTCTAACAAGTTGTGCCCGATCGACTGCTATCTTTCCTATTGATACTGTCGACAATATATAATCAAATTTGGCACTTAAACAGTCGATCGCTGCAAAGGACCGACTAGATTTAACATATTTTTTTTTTTTGCCATTTGAAGCTTTTATCGACCGTCGATAATTTTTACAATGGCCAGTATCATAATGAGTGTGTTTTCGACTGTATGCGATAGTCCCATAATTTTAGTATTAGAGTAAGTATAACATATATAATTTATTTTTATTATAACTAGAAATTGACATATGAGTATGAACCTGTGTAATCAAGTAAATAATTAAAAAATATTATTATTTGCTTTCATCAGGGAGTAAACGGTAGTCATCGAATTCTGACACATACGTTTAAAGTGATTAATTAATCTTCAATCAACTCGGCAGCATCAAAGTAAAACCAAATCAGAAAGTTAAATTAAACAAAATGATGTCACTGTACCTCTTTCACGTGGTTGTTGGGTAAAAATAGAAATTGTGATTTGCATTACAAAATGTAGTAAATGTTTTGCATAGCTCAGATTTTTTTTAATAATAGAAAATGACGAAATGTGGAAAACACCTGATAGTCAAAACAAATGCTGTGTCACACATAACGATTCCCCCTGCGACATGAGTTCTTAAGTCTTATATGCCTAGTGGTTACATAAGCTCTCAATGCCCTTCAGATCGAAACACAGTAATGATTTCACACTACTACTTAACGGCAGAATAACTGAGCCGGCGGTGGTACTTGGGTACTAAATGGATTCCTGCATAGTACCTCCATGAATTCGCATAAATCCTAAACCATATCCAAGCAATAATTAATTAGTCTAGTCCGAATGGAGGCCCGCAGCCTTCCTCGGACGGTCATTAGACGACTTAAAATTATTTTGAGATATTCGAAATCGCGCAAGCACGCAGCGAACGCTTCAGTCCGAATTTCGAGGTTTTTGTAGAAGTAATATTTATGTATTAATGTTTTGGTCAAACCAAACCTGGTACGCGGGCCCGTGAGCACAGTATCAGATGAAGCTGTAAAAGCCAAAAAGGCTAACAGCAATTACATCACCGAAATTATATACTGACTAAATCTTATCACATTAGCGTTACATTGGGCGCAGGTAGATTAGGATGATTGAGTTCCTCTGTGTTTGTGCGTACTTTTGTCGCCTTTTAACATCTCCTGCGTAGTCGATAGCTCCCGGCAGGATTCAAAAGTTAATAGTTTTTGCTGCTAGGAATAAAAAATGTTCTATTCTATTCTATTCTATTCTAATTCTTCATTATCTACTTTGGTCTCCGGCCGTCCACGGGACTTGTTCTGAAGGTCGAAATTTCCAGCACGAAAACGTTGAAACCACAAACGTACTGTGTTTTCTTTTATGACACCAGCGCCATACACACCGTTAATCCTTCGAGCTGTTTCTGCAGCACTGGTGCCATGGTAGAACTCGTACTCGTAAATGAAGCGATAATTGGATGCCAGATTCTCTTAAGCCGCTATCACGCGTTTATCGTAACATCCAGCAAATAATGCAAAAAATATTCATACAGTGAAAAGCTACTACGTATATGGTGTATCATCATCATCGTCATCATTTCAGCCTATCACTAGTCCACTGCTGAACATAGGCCTCTCCCATAGGCAGCGAAAAAAAATTGTAGCACTCATTTTGAGGGGATTTTGCCATAGTTGCCACGCTTGGAAGACGGGTTCCGCAGTTTATTTATTCAGATGTTCCTGTAAGATGCAGTTCATCTTCTGGTTTTAATTTTCCCTCTGTCGACTTTTACGACACCCACGGCATGAGATGGTGTGGTAGATTCTCTTAAGCCAAACAATATTGTTAAAAAAACTCACATATAAGGACAACAATGAATATTTAAAATGTGCTACTATGGAATCCATTTCTTTGTTTTTTACTGGATAAAGTGACGAAACCTTAATAGATAAATTACTTGTTTTTTTCTACAAAACTAATTCTTACATAAAAATCGTATATTACTTTATAAATTGAAAAACAATAACAACGATTTCACAAAATGTTATTAAAACTCATGGACACAGTGAGTGGCAAATTATTCAAATTTAATTTAAAAAAGGAGTTTACTTATGTGGCAGCTCGGTAGCAAATGCGTTCATTCTCGCGTGTTACATTTTATGTATGAATATCAAGTTTTTTAATAAACAAAATGAAACCTATTTATGTCCGATGCTAAGAATCCATCTCCAACTGTGAAATTCAATAAATGTTCGGTTTTTAATCTCTAATATTAATCTGACAAGTGCAACTGTCAGACTTGAAAATAATTTTGACAGCTTATTTTCGTAGTGTTGTTTGTTACGGATTCGCTTATTTGATTTTTGTTGAGCTACTTTTATAATAATGAACACCTAACATAAAAATGTATGTATGTACGTAACAAGTATTACATAATTCTAACAAAAATTACAAATAGTCAACCTGAGACATCTGTTCTCTACTGCCATATCCTTAGTATTAACACGAGCTCTCAATACCCTTCCGACCCGAATCACAGTAATGTTTGCACACTACTGATTGATGGCAGAATAATTGACTCTGCTATGGTACCTATCTAGACGGATTCCTTTGCAGGAATCCTAGCACCAGTAAAATTGCTTCGGTTTGTAGGAAAACCCAATTACATAATTTATCAGGAAGCTTTGAGATTAGCGCTTTTATTCAGACACTATCAAAGACCTTCGCTATGTTCAGACTTACTGAAAAAGCCTCACCCTTGGTTTAGACCGCTTCCGCCCATCGGTGATTAAGGTAGACTAGAAAATCACCAGCTGAGCGATCACGACGGAAACCGTACTGACAGGTACTAATCAGCCGGTGCTTTTCTAGGTACCACGAAAGCAAAGGACAGACGTTTTAGTGGTGAAAGGTATCTAATGGCGGTTTCCGATGGCGGTATTAGTTTGCTTGTGCACGCTATTGGGAGGGCCGGCGCTGTTCTTGAAAAAGTACGTAAAATACACTATTTTGTATTTTACATGCGAATCCAAGTTAAGTTAACTTTCATTATTTTATCATATTCTTAATATAACGATCTGAGAGGTTTGTTTTCCTTCGGGAACTCTTTTTGCTGTAAACCTGCAAGGAGGTCTGATAGTAGCAAAAACGGAAACACAAAAGATATTCGCAAAGAAACAAAAAACTTCCGTGAGATAAAAAAACTCTAATCACTACCCGAATGAATTCTACATAATCATACACTAATTATTTCATTAATTCTACAAGCACAACCCACCCAAACCCGGAACAACTATATGTAGGTCATACAAATATTTGTCCCGTTCGCGAATCGAACCCGCGACCCGCGGTGCAGATGCCAAGGGTTTAGCCCCTGCTCCAACCGAGACACTGCGCCACTGCGCCAGCCAGAATGTATTAGTTATTATACTTTTTTCTTCAAATAGTGAAATAAAGTAGCGTCAATACTTGTACGCTTAAATAAAGAGTTAATAACACTATTATAGATGTCCGTCTAATAAGAAATAAAGGAAACATCATCATCATTTCTGCCTATCACTAGACCACTGCTGAACATAGGACTCTCCCATAGATTACCACAAACCACTGTCCTGAGCCACATGCATCCATCGACTTCCCGGAAAACCGCGCAAGTCGCCATGTGGTAGCTTAAGAAAATTTACCACCACATCTCGTTCCGTGGGTGTCGTAAAAGGCCATAGAGGGGTAATTAAAATCAGGAGATTGTCAGCAGCATATTCCTGTAACATATTAATAAAACAATTACGGTAACCAAAGCGCCGACCAAGCGTGGCAACTATAAACAAATCCCCTGAAAATGAATGAAGAGGTACGAAAAGTTATACTGCAGTGGTATTAAGAAATAATAAAATATTTACTAGGAACAAAAGTATACGTTTATCCTAATAATATCTACCACAAACAAAAGTATCGTAAAAATTAAGTTAGAAAATCTTGAGATTGACGGTATAAAAGCTTTACGTTGTAGAGCGCTAATGGATGTTTACTTATAAAACGTTCTCGGTTAATTTTCTTTGATATAATTTTTTATGTTGAAAACTCACTAGATTTTGTTCATGGGTTTTCGAAGAAGAAACGATTTATTTCAATATAAAAATAAATTGTTTCTTCTTTTGTTCAGTCACCAAATGAGAAACTCAAGAAATAACTCATACATCCAGCATAGCGCTATTGCTATATAGCTTCATCTAAAAAATGATCATGTTCTCCTAGCCGATTCCGACCATGGCGACAACTTCCGAATACTGTCGAGAGCCATCAACTGCGCAGGAGATATTATAGTGCCACAAGTGTATGCGGAAACACAGAGGCACTCACTCGTCTCAACCTACCCGCGCCCGATGTAACGCTGATGCGATAAGATCGGCGGTAGGCTAGGATGCAGTGTCAGAAACACGGGGACAATCACAACACAACCAGACCCGAAAACCAACAATTTGTGTTTTAGTACAAATGTTGTCTTCGGCTGGGATTCGAACCCAAGACCCGCTGCGTAGAAGACAGGTACTCTGACAACTAGGCCACGCGGCATACTAACTATGTATACAAGATATAAAGATTACTGGTTATGGGAGATGTACACCCCAGATAAGACCATCCTTCATCAACCTTTTCTTAATAATTATGTATTTTGGTACTCATATAAGATCAAAAGCTTTTCTTACCGTTAGATCAAGTGTGTCAAGGGCATGAAAAGTAAAAAAGGAAAAAAAGTTCAAATTGCTTTACTTGCTCAGCAACTCGCACAAGTTTCGGTTCGATGCAATAACCAAAAGGAATGTGCCAAACCTCTTCTTACCCTTCTAATTTTCCTTACCTCATCAACATCATCATAATCATGATTTCGGCTTATCTTATCTTTCCTTACTTAATCTCTGTTGTGTATCAATAATGTTAAGAGAGAGCAAACCTGTCTTCTTCTAATGATTGAACAATATTATATAAATATTAACAAACTGAGTATGTAATTACCTGTAAAACTAGAAACCCAAATAGACTCAAACTGCAGTGTAGTAATATATATAAATGGATGTATCTATGTATATGTGTGAGTTTATATGTATACATATTTGTGTGTCATTGAATTTTCGTCATAAATTATATGTATTATGTATTTTCTCTCAGGGTGTTGTAGTCTTTATATAAATAAAAGAATTCAGTTTCGCGACACGAACACTAAAATGTATTGTAAAATGTATACAAAATAACATTTAAGTAAAAAAAAAACAGATAATACGGGAGGCGAACTGGCGCCTTATTTGATGTTATTTCGTATTCGTACATCATCACAATTTTAAAATCGTTCTTTTGCCAGTGGTTAATAGTAAGGTTACATCTTTCCGCTCTGACCCAGGCTCAGCGTCCCTGCGTCTGGGTCAGTACTTTTTTTCTTTAAATAACAATGGGTCACGATAGGATTTCTCGTATGGATGTATCGTAGGTGCATTTTACAGACGTACGTTTCACATACACAACCCAACCAAACTCCACCAAACCAAAACCAACAATTCTGGAATTCGAACCCAGGACCCGCGGCGCGAAGTCAGGTACGCTAACCACTAGACCACGCGGTCGCGTTTGTCGTTGAAGCTTTTACTGGTTAATATATTTCTGTAATTTAGTCTCCGTCATGACAAAATAGGTGGAGATCATAACTTGCCGCTGTCGTTCGAAAAGTACTCTGCATCTTCGAACTTTAACATCAACAGCTTCTCTACAAAGTCTGGGTGGATCAGCTAGTATCTCAATATGTACATAGTATCTCAATATGTTTTAAATCAAATAAAGTAATCCAAACATTTATAAAAATTAACCCAAATAATTTACAATTATAGAAACTAATTGGATAAAGAGTTCATTGTTAGTCCATTCTCGCAGCGTATTAAAGTCAGTTTGTCAGTTTAAATAACATCACACTACAGTGAATTTAATGGTTATTATAATTTACTTCGCTGCGGTTTCAAACACAATTTTCCAAATTGTAGCTAACATTGTTTTCATCTGCACTTAAAGAACTACATTGTTATTTGCATAATATAATGAAACGTATCATACTTATGTATTTTGGTCCTACTGCAAATATAAATCTATTATACAACCGCGTTGTTGAATGATCAGCGTCCCGGGTTCAAATTTTTTTTTTTTTTTTTTTTTTTTTATTTATTCCAATAAAAGATTACAAAAAATATTAACAGTTCTTCCTCGCCAAACTATAATCATAGTTTGTAGGCGTTTCATACTTCTACGCCGTCAGTCGGAGCCAACATGTGCGCAAAAGCACAAATTGTTTTGATTTGGATTTGTTTGTGTTGTGATTGTCTCCGTGTTTCTGACACTGCTTCCTAGCCTACCTCCAATCTTATCGCATGAGCGTTAGTTACTCGTACATTGGGCGCGGGTGGAACGAGTGAGTGACTCTGTGTTTGGGCGTACACTTGTTTTACTATAATATCTCCTGCGCTGTTGATAGCTCCCGACAATATTGGGAAGTTATCGAAGTTGTCGAAATCGACCAGGAGGATAATCACATTGATTTAAAACTTTTCCAATCAATGGTAGCAAATTTTGCCGCAATTAAATTTGATTTTTTACTAAATATGACACTAAAATACTTTAGATAGTCTAGGAGGCTCAAGCATTTCTCGAATGTTTAAATGTTTAAAGACCTATTGTAAACAAAACAAAGTATGGTTTGAAAATCATCTATGCGTCTCATTTTTACTAAATAAATAAATACTAAATTTTGGAATATAAGTAAGTAGTAGTAAAGTATTCACACCTGGAATGCAGCGATGCCTCTATACAGTTGTACTTGCATATAATCCTATTGCAATACTGCCACCAGATTCTCTTCTTTAGAGCTCTATTGATTATAGCTAGTTTGATTATATTTACTTTTCAAAAACTAACGCCTATATCAAGGTCTTAAAAACCTTTACACATACAGCCGGCGAGAAGCCCTTTAAAACAAAGTCAACATCAAAATCTTAATAAAAATCTAAAAATAAAACTAAAAATAAATAAAGTTTTGTATTATATGTTACTTGTTCCCCGCCCACACATCGCGACGTAAATTAAAATTTAGAAAGTTTTATAAGAAATTTATAATTTTTTGAACAAAAAAATATTATAAAAAGTATCCTATAACATTTTACATAATTTAATGTCTAACAAACGAACATAAAAACTTTCACTTTTATAATATCACAACGATTGGCTTACTTCAGTCTCCGTTATCAAGTCGTCTTGTAAAACCTATCGCGGACAGCCTTAGGAATTGTTTTAAAAATTGTTGTATATAAGTGTGATAGTTTATTTGAAAATTCTCTATTACATAATTTCATATACCTAGTCCGGCCATAAGTTCTGTTACAAATAAAAATGCATTTTTTTAATGAAGTAATGTAATACTATTAAAATTTATACCTACATATTTATTAGTCTCAGCAAAAAATTAAAATAATATTCTATTCGAAATGGCAACCTTTGGCTTTTACACAGGCCTTTAATATGTTTGGCCATCACTCTATGGATTTACGCACTTTTCCAAGGGAAATTTCGGCACTGCTTGCTCCAAAGATTTTTTAAGAGACTCAATGTCGCCGTGTCGTTTAGAGCAAGCCATGCCCTCTAAAACTGACCATAATTTGAAGTCTAAAGGGTTGAGGTCTAGGCTAGATCAGGGTCAGTCTTTAGCTCTTATAAAGTCCGGAACATTGGTTACAAGCCAGGCTTGGGTAGTTTGAGCCTTGTGACAGGTGCAGAGTCCTGCTGGAAAGTCCACGGTACATTTTTAAAAAGTGTATTGCTAAGAGGTTTCACAACATGATCCAACACTGTATCTTGATACACTTTGGCTGAAGTTTTCACTCCTTTTTCACAAAAATGTAGTTTTGTGACTCCTTGATTAGACACGCCCCACCAAACAATCACTGACGCAGGATGATGACCACGTTGTACCTTTCCGACCACTTGAGCAGCTTCTTTAGAACTGTGAGCGTACACTTTATCATTTTGCTTATAGTAGTGTTCTTCAATCGTGAAAATCTTTTCATGGGTAAAGAGGATATTTCTGTGCCTTTCACCTGCGTATCGCGACAGAAGGCGTTAGATAGATTTAGGGCATGTCCTGTATATCGACGATAAGCACCGAGTTTCAAGTCTTGTTTTATAATCATTTCTCGCGATAAGATTTTTTGCTTCCTAATGGGGTTTCGACGAATTTGAGCTTTAACAGCATTAACAGTCTTAGTATTTCTAACAGCACGCGGCCGTCCCGATCTTTTCTGGTCTTCGACAGAGGAAGTGTTGTTGTATCTGTTGATAGTACGATATACGAACATGCGGCTGATACCAAGCTTTTGAAATGTCTGGAATATGACCGACGGCTCCATACCCACTTTGTGCAAGGCGATCACTGCAATCCTATTTTCTTTAACACTCCATTCCATATTGTTATTTGATAATGAACACGAAAAAATATTGAAATGGCGCAAATCGAAAGAAGTTTTTAAATATAAACAAAATAATTAAAAAGTTAAAAAAAGAAAACTTTTTATGTAACAGTATTTATGGCCAGACTAGTTACATAACTTTGAGCTATGAAGTGGTCGAACTGTAAGTACATATCTAAGTTTCAGGAAACGACGAAGACTTGTTTTTAAGATTTGCATGCACGACCACAAAACCTGACGAATCTTCCGTAACTTCGTACAATTAGTGAGTTTTGTTATTGATATTATTTTTCGGCCATTTATCAATATTTTTAGAATATTTTCCATGTGGATGGGAAAAAATTGATTGTTATGTTCTTTCTCCTGCTATATACCCAAAAATTCATCAAGATCAGTTCATTATATTAAAAAAGATATTTCTTTGCTATCTATCGAAATCTTCGTCTCTCATTAAGCTAAACTATTAACTTCGAACTTAAAATTTCGCTTCTTTGAACCAGAAACTTATTGACTTGTATTTCTTTAACAAATTTCAAGAAATCAATGTGGCACGAGTACTTACTTCAAAATATTTATTAATATGAATATATTTATTCATATTAATAAATATTTTGAATATTACCTTTAAACCTACCTATTTCCTTAAAAGTTATTTTTATATTTGTTTACATTACATTACATTGCCACTGTGTCTGAAATCAGTTGTTCTCTAAAATAGACACTAGTTAGGGGCAGTTGATTGGCTATATAGTCCATGAGACGGTTAACTTTTGGGAAAAACGCATATCAAACAACCTTGTCGACAAATGCAGTGATTTACCAGTTCCTATTAAAAAAAGATAAGTTGAAGCATTATTGTAATTTTTGCAAAGATCCAGCACCGTACTTCATTGTTATAGGTGTTTAAATTATTAATAAACCCCATTGTTTTGCCTGAGTTACACTATTGTCTGTTCTTAACAATTATTTTATTTTGCTTAGTTCAGTTAAATTCGCTTCAACCAAATCTCTTTAATGTTGATTTTAAGAATTAACATTTCATTATCATATATATCTTACTCGTATATATGTTATGGATTTGGACTAAATATATGTATAATAAATGTCAATTTTGTTACAATGTGCCTATCATTATTTTCGTTATCGACTTAAGTATCTATTAATTAAATTAAATTATAAAAGTTAAATATAAACAGCGTATTAATGGTTGTGCAGCTTCCAAATACTCTATATAAATATTGTTAACGCTCGTGGAATCTGTGCCAATTCAGAAAAACTGATATTACTTTATAAAACTACCTACGACATTTATCTGAGTCCTTGTAGAATTATAGTTTATACGAGCAAATACGGTTATCATTTAAGACAAAGTAAATGCAAGATATTTTTTTACAAAATGCATTGTAGTATTGACTTTACCACCATAGATTACCACAAAAGTTTGTAGCTCTCATTGCGGAGGAGATTTTGCCATAGTTGCCACGCTTGGCAAGCGGGTTGGCAACCGCAGTTTATTATTCAGATATTCCATGGTGATGCTGCTGCCCATTTCCTGGTTTTTATTTTCCCTCTGTCGACTTTTACGGCACCCACGGGATGAGAATGGGTGGTAGATTCTCTTACACCGCTACCACTGTTAATATATGACAAGCGAACTTAAGTTCTATGTTTACGAACAGTTTGAAAATATTCTGAAATTGGAAAAGCTGTAGCTCAAATTTCTTACCTCCGCTTTCTGCATGTATACTTCTTACCTCTTAAGAAAAGTTTTCTTGGATTTAACGAAAACATAAAGTGCACACTGATGTTGGAATTTAACCACACCACTTACAAAGTTTTAATCTCAGCCTTATCTCAAAGTGTTTTTCTTTCAGTGCTTTAGGTAACTAAGCATTCTAGTTTTAAATCCCAAGTGCATGAGTTTAATGTTCTAAAACTGCACTGCAAGTGAAAACTTTAAATGGCAAATAGAATAGAAATAAAGCTATGTAGACTAATAAAATTATGAGTCTTTTTGAGTGAATAAAAAAAGTAAAATTAAAATAATTAGGCGTTAATCATTAACATTATTAAAGTCCTACTGGTGGTAGAATTTCTATACATGAATCCGTCCAGCGCAGTGCCAGTTACTCTGCCGTCAAGGAGTGGTGTGGAAATATTACTGTATTGCGGTCTAAAGGGCACTGATAGCTTGCGTATTACTTAGTCATTACTTGGCATATGACATTTAAGAACTAATGTCTCAGTGTGACGGGCGCAGTGAGGCGTCACAAACTAACTGTTCTTGTTGACACAGAATTGGTTATTTCAAAACGTTGCACTTACCACTTACTGATTTAAAAGTCTTGTCACTTTTTTCCATCCCATGTTCAGAAGTGTTTCTGCTCATTAACTTATTAACCAAACTTTTTTTTTCATGGAGAAATCAACACGCACACCGCCTTCACGGGGGAAGGACGGGTTATGTCGGACTTGCACCGACCTCCGCCTCCGCCTCCGCTAGTTCCGCCTTTGCCGCTAACTTTCTGCAAATTTTTCTGCTAACCAATTGTATAGGATTTCATTTTTTTTTTTTTTTATTGTATAAAGTGACGAAACGAGCAAAACGTTCACCTGATGGTAAGTGCAACGTCCGCCCACAGCAAATGCTGTGTCACCCAGAATATTTCTGTGTGACACCACACTGCGCTCGTCACCCTGAGACATCAGTTCTTAAGTCTCAAATGCCCAGTGATTACGCTAGCTCACAGTGCCCTTCAAACCGAAACACAGTAATGCTTGCACACTACTGCTTCACGGCAGAATAACTGGCCCTGGGGTGGTACCTACCTAGACGGATTCCTGCATAGAAATCCTACCACCAGTAAAATTTCATCAAGTACTCGTTTTGTATCATAACTATTAAGTAGTCGTATCAGCTCAGGGGCTAGGTGCTCGCTACAAATTTCATACGTACGCGAGTGACCTGGGTTCGATCCCCGGTGCCGGCACCTCTAAAGTTGTTATTTTAAGTGCTGATTTACCACGTGCTCGGCGGTGAAGGAAAACATCGTGAGGAAACCTGCATGTCTGAGAAATAAAAAAAAAATATTTCGAAGACGTGAAGTCCGCCAACCCGCATTGGAGCAGCGTGGCGGATTCTTCCTAGCACCAAAACCCTCTCAGAAATGAGAGGAGGCCTGTGCTCAGCAGTGGGACAAGTAAAGTTTCAGCCTATAAAGGCTGAAACTTTACTTTTTATAATATATTGAAATCTGATTGTTGATTTGCAGGTAATATTAAGTTTGGTTGCAGAACAACTTTTACACCAGTTATTTGTATTTGTTGGCTAAAAAAACATTTTATGCTGTCGAAATGATTCAACGGCAACTTTTTCTTGCTTAACAAATATAATAATTGGGAGTCATATACATTGTTTCTCATGTAATATTATAATTTGTGAAATTGCCTTATAGACCGTCGTTAATAAAACATAACAGGAATGGATTATGAGAGAACAGAAATAGAAAAAAAGCACACAGTTTCATGCCGGTCCTTCTTTGAGTAGAACGTACTTTACAACCATTACTGCTGCTGCCTCTTTTGATAAAAACATGACGTCAAAGGTAGTATGAAAAAAAAACCAAAAATAATGAAATAACATTTTATGTTACCTTTGCCTGCTTTTGCGTTTGAACATTAATTATTATTTTACCTAGAATTTTAATAGCTTACTTTGCTCAGTTACTAAAATACAGGTTGATTATATTACAATATTATAAATTATTATAAATCCTAATTAATTAAGAGCGCTTCTATATATAAAGCCTTTTAAACTCTTTAAGAAATAACTAATAGATGTTTGTGTATAATTTGCTTTATTTTAAGTTTCATCTATAAATGTCCCGCTACTGAGTACTTGCCTCCTCTCATTTTTTTGACACGGCTTTGGAGCTTGGGTAACTCCGCCTCGCTGCTCCGATGTGGGTTGACGAACTTCAGAAGTCTTCGGAATATTTTATTTCTCAGACATGAAGGATTCTTCACGATGTTTTCCTTCACCGCTGAGTACATGTACATAAATCAACACTTAAAATTGTAAGAATTAATTTAGAGTCGGCATCGAGGATTAAGCCCAGGTGACTCGCGTACTATGAAATATAAGGCGAGGGCCCGGCCTTTGAGATGTCTCGGCTGTTTTACGGTATTGTAACATTTTCAGATAAATTATAACTTTATAACGCCGTTACTCATAGATCTATCCCACGAGGAAGGAGTACTAGATTTAATCACCACACTTGGTAGGCGATTCAAGCTAGTACTATATAAATATGGATACGGATATTTAGGTTTCGTATATTTGAAATGGGTATTCGATCTGTCGGAAGTCACGACATTTTTCTGAAACCTTCCCTTAGGCCACTTTTACGGCACTTACAGAAAGTAGTTTGAAAGAACCAGTAGGTGTTATGTTTTATCTTTAAGAATTTTGTGTTTAGAAAACGGTGGAAATATTTGATTTAAAAATAAATAGACTTTGTTGTGCTTAATGCACTGACCGCGACTACACTACAATTTGAATAACGTTTCCAATTAATAATTTTCGGTTATAATTATATTTTTATATCCCTTACCGACATAGCCCTAAGGATCCGGAAGCTGAAGTGGCAATGGGCGGCCATATAGAACATAGAACCGATGACCGTTGGGGAATAAAGATTCTCGAGTGGCAACCTCGACAGTGCAAGACGATCCCCGACTAGATGCGAGCGACGAACTGCACGGTTTTGCGAGAAGCATCGACTTCTGCTGCAGGTGGATCAGGACTGTGTTTTGTGGCAAACTATGGGGGAGGCCCATGTTCAGCAGTGGACTTGTGACGGGCTGAAAGGATGATGATGATGATGATCCGGTTAAATAAAGAAGAAAGCATATGAAGATTTACATTAATAATATTCGCCGAAGTTTTTTTTTTTTTTTTTATTGCATAAAGTGATGAAACGAGCAAAACGTTCACCTGATGGCAAGTACAACGTCCGCCCATAACAAATACTGTGTCACCCAGAAAATTTGTGTGTCACACCACACTGTGCCCATCACCCTGAGACATAGCTTCTAAAGTCTCATATGCCTAGTGATTACGCTAGCTCACAGTGCCCTCCAAACCGAAACACAGTAATGTTTGCACACTACTGCTTCACGGTAGAATAACTGGCCCTGGGGTGGTACCTACCTAGACGGTCTCCTGCATAGGAATGCTACCACCGGTAAAAAATGTTAAATGTGTGTTTAAATTCTTTGTAAGAGTCCGTAAGTTTCACCACTTTTCTTTAAGTAATAAATATGAGGTTTAACGTATATTTACAGTTCAGTAAAATATAGTTACCACTGCTAAATCAGGAAAACAAGTCCGATTTATTTGTATACGCGGTTCACAACACAGAAGAGATCACGTGTTACGTAGTCTGTCAGACTTTATTTAACTTATGACGTAATGTAATTAATAGATTTAAGAAAAAAGTAATATATTTGATAGTTATAAACAAGATCCTGAAATAACTATTTGTAGATTAAACCTCATTTGCTTTTAATGACTGAATGCAACATGCTTTAACGGCAATGAGCTGGTGAGCATACCAGGCCACATATATGAAATAGTTCCATGTCCGACAGAGTAAACATAGCACCTACCTCTTTACTACCGAGGTGTCATAAGAGGCGACTAAGATATTGTACGGACAGCCTTTATTCCTGCAGAATAATACCATATGCAATGCTGTTACTATACTACGCGTGGGAATGCAAGAGAAGTAAGAAATTTTTGACTCGCAAAATTACGCCATGGATCGCCACCCGTCAACTCTCGTTTCCCGCGGGTGCAAAAAGTAGGTTACGGGTGAGGTCTCTACTAGAGGTATCTACCCCTTAATGGGAGAAAGACGTTATTGTATGTATGTACGTAAAATATTTTATTTTATGACCAATTGTGATGAATTAGCAAAGGAAGTTCTGGTATGTTTCATCATCATCATTATTATAGCTCATGGCAAGTCCACAGCTGAATATAGGTCACTCTCATAGATTGCCAAAAACCTCGGACCAGAACCAAGTACATCCATCAATTTCCCGTGACATTAGACAGATCATTGCTATATCTAGTGGGGGGAGGGGGGTATCAAGCGGCTAGTAAGAACAATTGATTGAAAATAATTACCAAAATAAAGAAAAAGAATAGTTTTTTTTTATAAAACTCGAATTAGGACTCCGACCTTAAAACTGAGCATATAGCAAGAGTCTATCCACTGGAATCTCAATCTTAAATATAATTTGTATATCGTTATTATATTGTATAAGAAGACTGCTACCGGTACTGAGTTTCAATCCTTTGCTAAAATCACATAAATCATTTAGTATGTCTCCATGGGCTGAGAACAACGAAAAAAATGAATGTTAGTACCTTGTCGACCAATATTGAAAATATAGTAGCTATAAGATATAGTAAATTGTAGTATTGAAGAATTCAGCATCGGCGCTAAATGTATGCTGTAGAAAATTGCCGGACAGGGTTCTTTTCGTCAATAATAGAGACTGAAATGTAGCTTTTAATAGATATGTATCACCCACAAGCCTTTTTGTCTACCCTAAGATGATAGTACTTCGCCATACCGGTCTGAACTTGAGATTTATTAACTATAAAAGTTGTAACTGTATAAATAGTACTGTCTCCTTGTGAAAACATTAAGTTTCTTTGGTACCAATTTACTTTTGGACTCTACGAAATATGTTACTCGTATATTGTGTGTTTTGCTGATAAAAAGAGCTGTATATTTGTAGTTGATCTCAATGACGGGAAAACTTTCGGCTACTTTCAGAAATAATCATCTATTGCTGTCTGTACATCGTAAAGAAAAGGGTAGCTACCCGCCAGATCGGTTGCTCTGATCTGGGGAGGACGTTTCCTCCTACCAGCAATATTTAGATGTTGTATATATAGTTCGCATCTCAGAAAACTTTCATAGCGCGATTATAGAATGTATGAAATATTTCACTCCCCCGCTGAGACTGGAAGTCGTAGGTTAACGTGGAGAACTTGTGAGGTCAGGCGATGAGGTGCAGTCTAGCGTTGTGGTGAAACAGTGTCCAGGTATTCAGTGCGTCGAGACGTATGGAGACAGTGTTGATGCCGCAGGAGTCAGCCTGAGGAGAAGGGGCCGCCGTTGTTGATCCCCAGTGGCTGAGAGACTAGGAAGCACGAGTTGTGTCGACAGTAGTCTGGTGCTGTGACTGCGATGGCGATGACGTTGTTGCTGTGGTTCGGAGAAGCTGGCTGCGGGATGTTCATACCGGGGTCACCATTTTGGCGGATGATATTGGCAATAAAAAGGGTAGCCTACCCGCCAGATTGGTTGGTCTGATCTGGGGAGGACGTCTCCTCCTACCAGTAATATTTAGATGTAGTATATGTAGTTCGCATCTCAGAAAACTTTCATAGCGCGGTTATGGAATGTATGAAATATTTCTTGAGCTTCTCTTGTGGCGACAAAGATGTCGCTACATATAGAATAGCCAACCATTGTTCCACTGTTGGCCATGGGCGTCCACTTAATTTGAGAGTGCTTTGGAGTCGGGAAGAGTGCGCCACACCGCTCCAATGCGTGTTGGCAGATTTTGACATGTCGACGAAATACTTTTTTTTCTTAAGGCATATATATTTACACATAATGTTTTCCTTCTTCCGAACACGTTGAAAATCACCACTCAAAATTGAAATAACAATTTCAGAGGTACGGGAACAGAACCTAGGTAAGCTAAGACGAGCGCCCGGTCTCTAAGCTACCACGGCTATATAACTAATAAAATAAATAAAGCTTACCCGTGTTCGATTAATCTTCACTGCGACTTCTTCGCAACACGTGTGACACTTACAAATAGAGATAGGTTAAAAGCTTAAAAGCTTGTGACGCTTAGAAATAGAGATAGGTTAATGAACTTTTCTAGAAAACTCAATTGTAAAGATGTTTTCTTATTGATTACTTAAAATAAAATCGTCTTGACCTAGGCTTCCCGCACTCGAGATAATAAACTTGCTGAACTTATAATTTTAGTGCAGAATCTAAACCATCCTTATTATTATAACGGCACTAGGTTAATACTCGTAGTTACAGCACTCAAGCGAAATATTATATATGCGTATAAAAATTTTATTCTGTGATAATAAGCGGTATTCTCAGTAACATCCCGTTCCGTTTTAAGCGCGTCCAATTCGCGGTCAGCATGACAGTTAACAAAGCTCAGGAGCAGACGCTGCACGCAGGAGTAGATTACGCTATGACCCAGCGTTTTTCACACGGATAGCATTGCATTTTTTGCGAATGAGTTATGCAAACTGTTTATAAATGTTCAAGGCAGTACCACATCAAATTTTGTCTACAAAGAACGAAAAAAATTCGCGGAGATTAGTATGAAGTTCTGTAAAGAGTTTGTTAATACAGACACAACACAACTGCCGTGTGGTAGTGGCTTAAGAGATAGGATTCCTATGCAGGAATCCGTCTAGGTAGGTACCACCCCAGGGCCAGTTATTCGGCCGTAAAGCAGTCGTGTCCAAGCATTACTGTGTTTCGGTTTGAAGGGCATTGAGAGCTAGCGTAATCACTAGGCATATGAGACTTAAGAACGGATGTCTCAGGGTGACCCTTGCCGTGTTCAAGGTACATCATGCTTGATGACCTTGAACATGGCAAGGGAAATGATTGTATAATGTAGGCTTAAATGGCCATCGCGTAATCATTAAAGAATAAAAACTAGTTTTTGTTCTAATCGTGATAATTTGTCCAGAATAGTCTAGTATCTACTGTCCTAGCAGTGTAAGAACGAATACACAAGATTTTTCCCTAAATGTCTACCTCATCTGCACGTTGCGCACCGTGCTGATTGACAAATGAGGCACAGGCGATCAACTGATGGCGGAAAATTCATCCAAATTTATTAAACCCAAATCCTATTAACTGGTACTACTAGTGGAAAGAGCATTACCAGTATATTCGACGGCGCTTTGGCTTAGGGAAGGTTTATGCCCAGCAGTGGACCATAAAAAGGCTTGTTAAGAAGAAGATAGTCTAGTATAGTCGTATTTTACTATATGGATCAATGCTTGTAAAAATGGCTAGTAAAATAAGGTAACGCAATATTTTAAAAAGTAAAATTGGCAAGATACGAGTAGCGCGATGCCACAAATTGCACGTATACAGCATTTTGGGTCTATAAAAGCACGATTTATGTCTACCGAATTACCCCATAACATCAGACTATATCTTTATATTAATGCGTATGTTGCATGATATTATGCCACGAGAGTAATACTTTTGACGATGCTTTGGCTAGTATTCGCGGGACAAAATAAAGTTTATAAAGCTTAGAACTCACTGTATCTTTCCAGTTGCAGTGTTTGTGTGACCTTGTACCTAACGTTATATTTAGTAACCGTGATCAAAATTAAAGTCTGAAGGTACCCCGGGTTAACTATGACATCAGGACGTGACCATGGGTGCCGTAAAGTGCTCGAAACGTCGGGTTGTAATTAGTTTAAATTAAACGCGATAAAATCCGTAAAAATTGTGTTATTTAAATGTGTAGTATTCGCGTCAATATCAGAAACCATTATGTGAACCGTAATCTGTTCACTGATACTACTTTTAAGGAAAGAAAAAAAGGAATATCAGTTCTAGACAAAATACATACATATATAAGTAATAAGTAAATAGTAAATAATAATAAGTAAATAAACCGTAGACATGTACCTGAGTGGATAAAAATTAGTATTAATTAAAAAAAATGTTATTGATTGATGAGCAGCGTGGCGGATTCTTCCTAGATCCGAAACTCTCTCAGAAATGAGAGGAGGCCTGTGCTCAGCAGTGGGACATTTATAGGCTGAAACTTTACTTTACTTTTCATGTCTTCATGGCTGATTATCGACTACTTCTACTATCTGAATACTATCGGAAGCAATGAACTGCGCAGGAGATATTATAGTGCCAGAAGTGTATGCGCAAACACAAAGGCACTTATTAAGGATCACGGTCATGCGACAAGATCCGAAGTAGTCTAGGATACAGAAACCACGGCCAGTTATTCTGCCGTGAAGGAGTAGTGTGCAAACATTACTGTGTTTCGGTTTGAAGGGCATTGAGAGCTAGCGTAATCACTGGGCATATGAGACTTAAGAACTGCCCTGAGACATCACTCAGGGTGACGGGCGCATTGTGGTGTCACACTGTTCTGGGTGACACAGCATTTGTTATGGGCAGACGTTGCACTTACCATCAGGTGAACGTTTTGCTCGTTCCGTATTATAATTATTTGTTTCTAAAAATGTTACAACGTTTAAACCCAGGACCTGAACAAAGTCGGGCTCTGATCACTTGGTCACGCGGTTGTCAAAAGAACTCTATTTTAAGGACAACCGAGTTTTAACATGAAGCCACAGTGCTAATTATCAACTTGAGCCACTGGCGATAACATGACACATTAATATTTAAGCTACATGATTTAATTATAAAAAAAAAACATCTGTCATGTACCTACATCTATAATGAGACTTTATTTGGTTAATTGATTTATTTTGTTGATAATAGGATCCCAAACCAGTGGTAGTACCTAACCCTCTTCTCTATTGAAATTAGCATGTTTTTTAATTTCAATAGTGTCGCGAATCTTCCTTGGTAGGATACGGTGTTTTTTTCAAGGCCCTGTTATCTATTAAATCTGATATAATGGTTAAGATGGTCCATTATAGCAGATTTGATAGGAAGGATATAGCTGTGCAATCTGTGACCATGTTCTGGATGGTCATCTGGTATTTTTGAAGAGTTATTTGTCTCTAACTCCATTGTGAACCTTATTTTAGAATTTATGGAGTTAAAATGAAGTCTAAAAATGCACTACATACCGCTTGTAGAATCTCATCATGAATATATATATATATATATATATATATATATATATATATATATATATATATATATCACACATTTTATAAAATTTCATCTTTATAGTGTCAGTAACCTTGAAGTAAAATAGCTGTTACGTAGCGGTTAGGACGACATTTTACGGGTTCCTTTTTTACTACGGAACCTTAAAAACTTCTTGACTATAAAGTACACAAATTTAATCATAGTTAGATAAGAGTAAATAGAAAAACTAAAATTAACTATAATTTGTATTAAAGGAAGGAAGGCTGGGTTTATAAAACGATGTTAACACATTTGTTACTGACTGACTGGCTTAGTGTCATGTGCCTTAGCAAGTGTTTATCTTGTATTATACTTTTTATTTAATTTAAAATAGTGTTTAAGGTCCATTATATATAACAAGCTGAGTACAAGAACGAAAAAAATCTACTTTTGTCAACATAAACTACCTAATTATGTCAAATTTGATAAAGACATTTGATTTTTGTCTTGTTGGTATATTTGGATATCATTTCGGTATTATAAATACGTAATTTTTTTCAGACTTTACACACATACATACATACACGCACAGAGACCACATTTTTCTACTTATTTAAATGAAACTAAGTTTACGGATTTTATCGCGTTTAATTTATTACTATTTATAACCCGACGTTTCGAGTGCTTTACAGCACCCATGGTCACGGGAGGACTGAGGTGACAGATGTCCTGATGTCATAGTTAACCTGGGGTACCTTTAGCTTTTAATTTGCTAAGACCCTGACGCACATCTTTCGCTTCTTCTACTTTCATTAGCATATTCATACATCGGTTGCGGGTACTTTTCGAGTACCTTTCTAGGTTTTACATTTTAAAATATAATATATTTATGTGATTTTGTATATATATTATTATTTTCGAAAATTTGGATACATTTTTAATACTAATAAAAATATAGTAACACTGAAATGAATACAATGGTATTATTAGAATTTAACTCACGTTATGACGTAATTATATAGCGTAACACTATATCGACGACTCGGTTAGCGCAGTGGTAAAGCGATTGGCTTTTACGCTATAAGTTGCGGGATCGATTCCAGCATGGATCAAATATTTCACGTACACGTACAGTTAGTCGTTCTGTTCTATTTGTACGTAACGTGCCAATAATGCAAGAGAAAACCAATATTCTTTTTTAATTATAACTTTACCACTCGTCATATTTTTTAAAAGTTATAGCACACGTAATATTTGCACGCATTGATTTTATTACCGCACTGCCTAGCGGAACTTTTTATTCTATTTTAGAGCTACGCGCGAGCTACGCTAGCGCACAGAAAGTACGTTGTATTCGGTTGCACAAAAGACATACCGTATACTGTATAAATATTTTCTATTTTATTTTCGTTTCATATCGACTACACTAGTACCAGTTAGAATTCTGATCACGTTGTATAAAATTAAAAAAGAGCATACAGTCATCTAAAATCTGTTATGTTCTCCTGGCCGATTTCGACCACGGGTCAGCTTCGGAACCTTGTCAACTATTAACTGCGCAGGACGGACGCAGTGTGACGGCCACACAGAAATGTTTTAACTGATGTAGCCTTTGTTGTGAGCAGATGTTGCACTTACCATCACGTGAAGACGTGCTCGTCTCGTCACATTCGCCTAAAAAAATGAATTATACAATTAAAATAATGTAGAAATTAAGCAATGGTTATGCATACTGCTCATGCTACGTGAATAACACGGGATACGCGGAACGTCGATGCGCCTACTGCACGGCGCCGTAGCAATACATGTGTTATACCGTGGTAACTTGTTGTCTTCTTTCTTTCTTGATATGAAGTAGGTAAAATTCCTACGCGGGAATCCATCTAGGTACAATGATACTGCTACAGCGCCAGTTATTCTGCCATGAAGCAGTAGTGTACATTACTGTGTTTCCGTTAGAGGGTACTAATAGATAGAGTAATTACTGAGCATTTGTGAATTCAGAACTGATGTCTCAGAGTCACGAGCTTTGTACCACACAGAATAGAAAAGAGGCTAGGTATTCTGCCGTGAAGCATTACTGTGTTTCGGTTTGAAGGGCACTGTGAGCTAGCGTAATCACTGGGCATATGAGACTTAAGAACTTATGTCTCAGGGTGATGGGCAAAGTGTGGTGTCACAGAGAACTTTCCTGGGTGACACTGCATTTGTTATGAGCAGACGTTGCACTTACCATCAGGTGAACGTTTTGCTCGTTTCATCACTTTATCCAATTAAAAAAAATTAAATGTTCTGGATAACAACATTTGTTATGGGCAGTGATTGAACTTGCCATCAGCTGAACGTTTTGCTCGTCTTGTCCCTTTCTGTAAACTTGCATAATCGCACACATAAAATAATTAACATTAATTTGTAGAAATATGACGCCATTTTTCTTGAAATTAGGTAAATAAATGTATGTAATAATAAATGTATGTACTTATGTGAATCACACGCATCTCGTAACGCGAAATGCGATGTATTTGGGGCTTAAAAGCTTCTTAACGTAATATATTGCAGTTGAATGTAAATAAAAACTGTTTGTATTTGTAATGATCCGGTATGTGTAATGCTTAGCTTACTTAAAGAAATCATTAAGTTTGCATTTTAGTAACACTCTATTAAACGTACTAATTTACGTCACCGAATATTAATTCCTATTTGGTAGTGCTACTCCGCCGTATGGTGGCGGCTTAAAAGGATCTGCCACGTAAAGTATCTCATTCCGTGGATGTCGTAAAAGTCGACAGAGGGAAAATAAAAACAAGGATTTTCCAGGAAGATGCTGCTGTCCATAGCATCTTCCTGGAAAATCTTAATAAATAAACTGCGGTTTCCAACCCGCCTGCTAAGCGTGGCAACTATGGCAAAATCACCCTGAAATGAGAGCTACAAACTTTTGTGGTAATCTTTAGGGGGGACTGTGTTCATCAGTGGACTAGTGATAGGCTGAAATGATGAGTGCTACAGATTTACTACCCAACAATTATCGAATCGCTGTTATATGTTAATAGGGGCAACCTGTACAAAACCGTATATCTTGGTAAAACACTATGGTGTATCGATTCTAGTCAATAATTAAAATTTTCCGCGCGAAGGCTGCTCAGCGGAGTTATCCAATGGGAGCTATTTTTTAACAAAACTTGTCGCTGCAGGTACACCCGTTTTCAGAATATTTGGTTTTATGGTTTTTTGTGGTAGTCGTTTTCGTGGTAGTTGTTGTGGTAGTTGTTCGGTATTCTTGATCTTTTCTTTCATTTTTAGTGATAATTCAAGCAACAGTACTGACGTTGACGTGTACTACAGGTAAATCTTTATTCAACTATGTTCATTTGTGTGTTTGCTCGTAATTTAAAATATGTTTACCAGCGAGATTCATATAGTGAGGAAACTATTAACAGACAAAGCCTCGAAAAATATGAGAAAAGCTGTTCAAGACGTATTTGATGGAACTATGCGGCACTTGAAAGCTGTTCAAACCTTTCAGGTACCAAAATCAATATTACAAGATCAAGTCAACCAATTCCAACTGAACAATGAGCTAGTCTCTTCAATACGTAAAGACTTTGGCCATTTATAACTCAACCCTAACCAGCCACTGAAAAAACATAAATAGAGAAATAAAAATTAAAGAAAAACATAAAACCACCATTGAAGACCTTTGCTTAAACTGCTGTGAATAATACGGCACTAGCCTCGTGGATGAAGGTTGGGTGTAATGTACGGGTTCCAAAAGTTCGGCTCGTGATGGCTGCACAGGTTAGGACTCAGAGAAGTTAAATGATTTCTTATGTAGAGGATGCCTTGTTGAACTTACATTTCTGGGGCAGTGCTGTATATAGTATATACGGTTCAGTCCATGTAAAAAAAAGTAAAGTAACAGCTTATAAATATCCCACTGAGCACAAGCCTCCTCTCATTTCTGAGAGGGTTTTGGAGCTGGGAATAGTCCGCCACGCTGCTCCAATGCGGGTTGGCCGACTTCACATGTCCTCGAAATATTACTATTCCTCGGAAATGCAGGTTTCCTCACGATGTTTTCCTTCACCGCTAATCACGTGGTAAAACAGCACTTAAAATTGTAGAACAATTATAGAGGTGCTGGCATCGGGGATCGAACCCAGGTTACTCGCGTACTATGAAATTATAGGCGAGCACCTGGCCCCTGAGCTACCACGGCTTTCTATCCATGCGTCAGGGCGAAACCGGAATAAGTAGAGATTTTGTTTCCGTTTATGATTTATATTAAATTTTGTAATTGTTAGAAATATAATATTTTAATTGTTTTCCTTATCCGACTAGCTAATTAAAAACTTTGATTTGAAATATTTGCGTTTGGAAATGAACGACATACAGCCCTCAACCCTTAGCTATACGATTTCGCCCTGGTTTCCCCTTCTGGTTTTTCATTATTCTCAACTAAAAGTATTCTTGTGCTGTGTCGTATTCCACCGTGCTTATACGAACGGCAAACATAAAACAAACCTTCTTAGTCTATGATGACTTATTTTAATTTTTAACACAGATCATTCATTTTTAAAATTAAAATATTTACTAGATCATATATTAATAAAGTCTGTCGGTGCCTTGCATATGTATGTGCAAATGAAAACGTAGCATTTTAATTCTACATTCAAGTTTGTTCCCTCGCTTAATAACTCAACGCTTTCATGCCTGCATTAATAAATTTGCGCTCCAATGATTTTAGTAGCGGAGTAGGCACAAAAAGAATATGGTAATGCTAATTTTTTAGTACTTATTTTACGTTATATTTTTGTACGTATTAAATGGTCTCATTCTAGATATATCTAAATAATGCTGAGCACTTCAACTAATGCGATGTATGCGGTGGTACTTTTTTGTTACGTTCTGCAGTGAGGTCGCGTCGCGCTTCATTGCAAGCTGTATTAAAGAAGCAAAAAAGCGGAACCAAGGTTTAAAATTGTTCATACCTACTATAATCATAAGGCTGACCTTCTTCCGGAAAATCGCGGAATCGGGCAAAATGGATAAGTGGGGCAAAGCGTACCTTATGTCATGTGGGAGAACCCGCCCGCCACCGAACGTGATAAACAGTGTCAAATATGCTGAGGGATATTCGGGAATCGTGAGGGAGGCCATGCGAGACCTGTTGTGTGTCCTGTGTCCAGACGACGATGTGTCCAAAGGCAGGAATTACCATAGCCCGTCGCGGTTAACTGCGTCATCTCCGTCCATAAGGAATTTACATGATATATATTGCCTGAATTTTCGAATCCCAGCGAAACCCGATTTTTTTTTTTCTGAAAACACACTGAATAATTAGGGAAATTTTAATGAAAAGCATCGTTTTTCTATCGTATCTTTAGACCTATAAATTCCTTCCTATAAATAAATAAGTTTATATTTTCTGTGTTTATAAATTACTACACTCCCTGTACTTGGCTTAGTTGCCTTGTCCGGCAAAATCGATAGAGTACCGGGTACTCGATCCCGGCCTCCTGAACTACTGCTGTTTCCTTACATTCCTTCCGAGATAGTAGTATCTTAAATTATGAAGTTCCTTTTGCAACTTACCATTCCCTACCCCAGGTCATTTCCTACCTTATCCTTTTAACTTCCTCTCCGTCAAGCTAGTGATTGTCGTACCGATGATTAGCTACTCGTGGGAACGCAATCGAGAGCAAGAATTTCAACTCATACTAAAATGGCGGCGACGTGGTTCGCCACCCGTCACTTCAAAAGTGGTCCATGAATGTGGTTTCTGCCTACCCCTTATACTAAACAAAGGCGTATGTATGTTTATAAATTTGTCTACAGATTTTGACAATCAAGTAACAGAGTGATAAGTTTACAACCAAGTCTACCTTGACTTGGTTGTAAAGTCAAGGTAGACTTGGTTGTAAACTAATACTATGTCTTTCGTTGACTAATTATTATCTCTAAATATTAATATGTTTATCCTAGTAATATAAAATACATTTGCAGTGTTTTCGAACTAAGTAAGGTTTAAATAATACATAAATTTCTTTGCGGTTACGGAATTTTATTTGTTACAAGCTGATGCCCGCGACTTCGTCCGCGTGGATATAGGTTTTTTAAATATCCTATGGGAACTATTTGATTTTATGGGATAAAAAGTATGCTATGTCCGTCCCCAGGCTCTGTTCCAAATTTCGTGAAGATCGGTTCAGCGGTTGAACCGAGAAAAGGTAACAAACCGAGAGAGGGACAGAGAGAGTTACTTTCGTATTTATAATATAAGTATGGATTAATTACAGCTTCCTGTAAAAAAGCGAAATGATTTTAAAGAACAAAAGGAATTCAGCCGTTCTTCTGAGGCCAGATAGATACGATCCCACTTGTACAATTAGTTACTATGTCAGACAACGTAACTTCAGACGCATACAAATAGCGCATAAGTGTCGTTGATGTTCTCTATTAATTATAGCCTCCGTAAACCCTAGTAAAATGGGCTAATAACGTTATATATTTTATAGTTCACAATATTCTCCACTGTCTGTATGAAATTTTCAATTATTGTTCACTAGATAAAATCCTTTTTTTATGGAAGTGAGTTACAAGACAAGCGAGTAGTTCAGCTGATGGTATGTACCCAGAAGCACCACCTGTGTACACTACATTACGTGCTTCACTACGAGGCATCGGTTATTGAACCTCACATGTCCTTTAACTCAAAGCGACTATGACATGCCCTTAATCTCTGAACACTTCAGAGAATTATCACGGTGGTTTTTCGAAAAAGCCGCGGTTCATTCAAACCCGCTGGTGGTTAAACGCGGGCCCCTGGCCCGCGAGCACAGTATCCAATGAAGCTGTAAAAGCCGAGAAGGCTAACTGCAATTACATCACCGAAAATATATATATATGTCCTTTAATTACACTAGCTCCAATGCCCTGTAAACCGAAAACTTACTTTTTTTATAAAGTCCACGAATATTTAAATCATAAATAGAGCAGTCATTGATAAGAACAGTTTTGCTCCTTTTGAATGCTACGTTAATATCGTTACGGCTAGTGCTATTATTTATTTTAAGCCAATTAAGGACTGCTTATTTGCTTTCAAAACAAATAATTCACTGAGCACCCCTCAGTGAATTATTTGTTTGGGAAGTTAAGGGCAACGTATATAATTTCTCATTATTCGAAAATGCAGCAATTAAATATATTATACATTCGTCATCATAATCGCCATCATTCTACTGTTAGACTGAAGATAGACCTCCCCCATAGATTGCCGCAAAACACGGTCCTGATCCACGTCCGTTCGTCGACAAAACCCTGCAGGTCGTTGTTCCATCTAGTGGTGGGTCGCCCTGCACTGCATTAGAGATTAATTTACAATAAAATAAATATTATGCATAGATTTAATCAATTCAATTCTATTAATATGCTATCGCCAACATAATTTCCTTACGAATTTGAACTTTAAGGCTCTCGTTATAGAAACAGCTCCGAAATGCAATTGTCTGCTATTTAATTAAAAACGACATATATTATTTATTGTACTATATTTTGAATTTTAGAAAAAAAAACGAGATATATCTTAGAATAGAAAATCCACAAAGGGTAAAAGGATAGTCAAACAAAATTAAGAACAACGAGCTCTGTAACCTTTGATGATTGTCACAAACACAAAAGCACAAAGGCCAGTGTTGAAATATTACTCTGAACTCCCAAGCTTTGCATAACGTATGACGTGGAACAGCGTTATTTAAAAAAAGAAACTCGAGGAATTTTATAAAAAAAATATCTTCAGAAGTGTCAACGCGATTACCTTAAGTGCCATAGGTCGTGGGTTCTTGCGTTCAACAAATATTTGCATGGTCAACAGATAACTTCTGTGTTGAAGCGAAATACTAGAATGTGCAAAACATTTTTAAAAAATTTTTGGTTTTTAAAAAGTATTTTATACTGATAAATAATATTATTTTTAATTTAAAAATGATAGCAGATTTAAAAGGAAAGTTAAAAACTGTGCAACTTCTTAATATAGTTAAAACATTAAGTTTCGTTATGATAAATTATTAATTTTTACTGAGTCCGACACATTATTGCAAATTCAGTACCATGTGCTATTTATCAGCGAGAAAAAAGTTTCCGTTTCCTTGTCGACGTAGTTGCTCGAGTCTCATGGTCGGATTTAGAGGTCTAAAGGCCTTGGCGCAACAAATGATTGGGGGCGCCACAACGCTGCTCCAATGTTGGTTGCCTGACTTGAAATGTCCTCGAAATATTTATTCCTCACACATGCCCGTTACCCTGTCATGTTTTTTACTTAGTAAACTAGCACTTAAAATTGCAGAACAATTATGTAATAAAAATATCGAATCCAGGTCACCTAAATTTTTTTTTGCCACATAATTTAAAAATATTGGACAAACAGACCGCTTCATATAATTCTTCATTAACTTGCTCTTAATAAATTTTGGTTTTTTTGTGAGTAGAGAGTTTATATGAGATAATTATATATTACATTTTTCAACATTTTAGATTTATTTAAACATTTTATCTTCTATCTATCGAATACATTACCTGTGAAATATCCATTAATTTACTTAAAACCAATTTTAACAGCCTCACAATTTAGAAGGATCCGTTCTGTTCAGGAATGTAATGGATGAAATCTAAACGTACTCGTATATATAACATACGTAGGTAACTCAGGGTCTGAGAACTCGCCTATTTTCTACCTATTATTTTTTCTTTTCTGACGAATGTAAGGTAAACTGACAGTTAACAAATTTAATGGTACTGTCATTGCAGTTCAAACTAAAAATGTTCGCATACTAAACTTGAAGAGAGAGATAGCCTGGCCTCAGAACTATATCGCCCCTTTCATTAAGGATTAATGCTCATTTAATTGAAGTTAAAAATATGATATTTTATTAAAGTCTGTGATGATTGATGTAATCATAAAAATTGGGTAACTTTAATTGTTTTAAAAAGCAACTCTAATTTTTGATTATTGAAAAAACAAACTTCAAGTATAATTACATTGGTCAGTTTGTGTTACCGAAATATTATTCCTTAATGACATATTCCTTAGTAACATTAATTTGGTTTACGAAGGGTTAAACAGATGCTACAATTTATAGTCAGCTTATGGGATACTTAAGCGTCATTGGCAAATGTATAAAGTTTAGCTTTCCTTTGACATGAAAATTGATTACATAGACCAGTTTGAATCTATTCGATATTAGTTAAATAACTACGAACACTTATTAATGTTGTTTAATTTTAATATAATGTTCTTACTGTAGACTGTACTTCTAGATCTTTCTGTCAGATAACGTGACGGCTTCGGAGACAAATGAATTGGGTAAGTAGCATAGATATGAGTCGCTAAATTAAGACTATGTATTAATATCCTCGATCATTGCAGTTTTATGTATATGTAACGTATATAGAAGTATGTATGAATATGTGTCTATGGTTATTTGTATATATATATATATATACAAATAAACATATATACAATATACATAAACATAAATACAAACATATATATTATACACTGCATCCTTGCCAACCTCCGATCTGATTACATCAGCGTAACATCGGACGAACATACCCGATGTTGGGACGAGTGCCTCTATGTTTGCACGTACGCTTGTGGCACTATAATATCTCCTGCGCAGTTGATAACTCTCGACAATATTCGAAAGTTGTAGCCATTGTCGAAATCATCCAGAAGGACATCAGAGCGAGGAACTGCAGCCAGAGATCTTGGCACTATACCAGTTGGATTTTACATTTCTTTATCAAAGTAAGTGACGAGACGAGCTAGTCGTTCAGCTAATGTTATGCCACTAACAGTGTATGTGTCACCCAGAGCTTAATATTGCAAAATTCTGTGTAGCACCGCACTGCGGTACGAGGTGATGTCGGTTCTTAGCTCCTTGCTCTTTAATTATACTAGGTTCAGTGACCTTCAAACGGAAACGCAGAAGTTGTGCATTGCTGCTTGATGGCAGAATAACTGGCTCTGCGGATGTAGATTCCTGCATAGTAATCATCAGCTTGTTTTTTTTTTTGCATAGATAATTTACGTTCATTACATTGCAGTATTGTGAATATTTTAATCGTAAATTTATATAAAAACAATTTTAATTTGTAAGTATTATAGTATTATTTTACTTATTAATATTAATTGATGTAATATGTAAAACCGAATTCCTCTACTATTTAATCATCATTACAGTAGGTTATAGTCTACTTCTGAACAAGGTATTACTTAAAAATATTGAAGAATTGCAGCTAAAAGATCACCAAAGTATGTTTTAATGAAAACAGTAGGCATGCTTCGTGAGAATGGTTTTTTTTTTTTAAATATTTAATTTTAAATATATGTAAAAATGTTTAGTTTATACATACATACACACAATTACGCCTTTTCCCACACAAGGGGTAGGCATAGACAACACCCATAACCCACCGCGGGATCCGAACCCCCCATGCGGGAAACGAAACGTAACGGATGGCGAACAACGTTGCCGCCATTTCGGCACGAATCAAAAATTCTTACTCGCCACTGCGTTCCCACGAGCAGTATAATGACAGCATTACATATTATGGTATTACTCAGAACAAATGAAGGCTGTCCGTACAATAACCTTAGTCGCCTCTTATAACACCGCGGTAGGAAAGAGATCGGTGCTATTCTACTCTGCCGGACACCTATCGGCTATATATGTGTGTATATTTAAATGTATAGAGAAACTAGAAGCTAACAGGCATTATATTTTTTTTATAAATCTTTTAACACAGTATTTGAAACGGAACTGCTTTAGTTTTGATTACACTAGGATTTTCCCTGTATTGTGGATGTTTCTCTGACATAAATTACACATGCACGAGCACCCAGACTTGGAATAATTATCTGTAGGCCAAACATTTGTCCCATGCGGTAATATATCTCATGATCGAACCTATGAAATCTAAATAAAGTCCCTGAATTAGTATAACAAGTATTTATTTAGCTCTAAATTTTAGGGTAGAAGGCTATGTGAAATTAATTCTGGGAATAATAAGCGCTATCTAGGAAGATTGATTAGTATTGAAAATTTCCTTTTTTTAACAGGCAGAACGCTTTAGTCTTAAAATGTACTTGTCAGAAAATATATTATTTATAAAAGTAACTGGAAATGAAAATTGAATCTACCAAAGAATCAAACATTTTTCTAATCAAACAAACACCTACATATATCACTGAAACCGTGACCGTTTCCGAAAAATAACTAAACACATTTTTATTTAGAAAATTACATTAAAGCAGAGACAACCCCGAGAATATTAATTAAAAAATTAATTAACAATTTTTCTTTCTTCTTAAGTTTATCTATACGTATATTAATATATATTTTTAATACGTGAATAGAAAACTTTGTACCCCTTTTTAAGCATACTGCGCGCACGAAGGTGTGCGAGTTTTGGCGTAGTTAAAGTTTGTATGGAGAAGAAGCGAGGAAGCTAAACGAAACTACCGTGGTTCATAAATATCATTATCAGAGCTGAACACAAGCCCACTGCTGAGCATAAGCTTTCCCGCATTCATTGACCTTCTGCAAAAACATGCAGGTCGTCGTTCTGTTATATTATCGGTTCTACGAGTTATATGGTCGACCCACTGCTACATTAATTATCCTAGGCCTATGTCGGCACCCAAGTTCTGCTGCGGATTTCGGTGTTGCGGATCCTAACTCCAGAATTAATTGTGTCAATAGATTACTATAAAATCGACGTACTTGTACGTCGATTTTATAGCTTTAAATAAAGTCGCAGTGCTTTTCTTTCATAGACTCATTATAGTCCATAGACAATCATGTATATTTTAAGGCAAACATAAAAAACTGCACGGTTATTAAAATATCCGGCCGACCATCGCGTGGCTGCTGGGTTAGAGTCTCAGCATAGATTTATATTTGCGTAACGCAAAAATTATTGATTTTCGGTTATGGATGCTATCCCATCTTCGGCGTCTATCGTCTTACCGATAGTAGACGATAACTATGCAGGAATCCGTCTAGGTAGGTACCAATGCAATGCTGTTATTCTGCGGTCGAGCTGTTTCGTTCTGAAGGGCACTGATAGCTGGTGTGATTACTGGGCTTGTGAGACTGATGTTCTTAAGTCTCACACGACTGATACTCATGAGACTGTCTCAAGGTGACGCATGCAACGTGGTACCACACAGAAATGGTCTTGATGACAGCACTTGTTATGGGTAGACGTTGCACTTACCATCGGGTAAATGATTTGATCGTCTTTTTTCTACTTACGAGTACTTGGCACTGTAATTTTAACAGATGACAAATTCTGGATGTTAGCGACTTAGCCGTGATCTAAATCCGCCAAGTGGATGAAAAATGACGGTGTCAGTATCCTAGCTTAAAATATCTCATGCTATGCGTAAAGTGACTATCATCAAATATTAATATTTCTTAAAATAATTTACTCTTTATATTATAACCCCGCAAATAAATAATGTACATAAGAATTATACAAAACATTTTATTTTTTAGGAAACTCCTTGTTTCGGCGAAAATTCATAAAGTAATTAACCCTATGGAAGTTTTTATGGTGTCATCTACAGCGAAATAATTAAAAGTTCATTTATCACTACGCCAGCTTATAATTATTTTCGCTTTAATGTATAGGACTGCGGCAAGATTATTGGCCTTCAATAAACTGTATTTGAAAAAAAAAACTAATGAACTGAAGTTACAGTCTTTGAAGTATCTTCTTCAAAATATTTCAAAGGCTAAATTGTTCATAGCTGTCTATTACATCTTAAAATCAACCTTAAAATCAAAAAAATTATGCTAACAAGCCCACCATAATTTTTTTATGCGTAAAATTTTTAGTTTAATTTGTTTTTAAAGTTTGTAAAATTTATGTATTTAAAGTCTTTACATGTTGAACAAATTCAAACTCCGCTTCTCAATTACAATACGTTCCCATATCTTCTAAAATAAACTTAATTCTTGTATTGTGCAGAACGCTGCCGCACCAAATAGAGACAGGGTTCGATATCGCTATGCTTTTTCAATTACTAGTGAAATAGCTATCGCATTTGCTTTAAGGGAAAGCAATCTATCCTATTATTGAATCGACGCATCAGATAAGTTTAAAAAACGTGTTTAATTTTTTTTTTATTTTATACTACCCTAAAAGCCTTGCTTAAAAGCAAGTACAATCCGCGGCAGCTCAATGACAAGTGCCTTTTCAGTTGAGTACAACCCCGCAATGGTTTGCACTTCGCATGTAACAAGTATAATATTTAAATTTTAAATGTAGATTGACGACGACTTGAAACATTAACAAAACATTACAAAAAAAATTAACAAAGGAAATCTAAAATGTGACGAAAGTTACTTATTTTTATTTACATCTAACCGCAATTTTGATAATTATAAATGGCGAATACCGTCTTATTAATGAGCTCATATTGTAGATAGACATGATTGTATCGTCTGGCTACTTTCCGAACGTCACGTGTAAGCGCGTATTTTTCACTTACAACTCGATTACCGCACGAAACAATATTTGTATGGAATACACAAGGAACGAAAAAGACGTGTGTGTGAATGAAGAAGAAAAAACGATAAATTTATCTCTATACTCGTACTTAAGATCCTCTGACTAATAGTTATAAACGAAAAAAAATCGGTATTTGATTCAAAGGTTGCGACATTCTATAAATTATGCTTAACGTACTTTAATTGATATTTTTTAATCTCAACAATCGCTTTAAAACATCGACGCTCTCAGTCTCATCCTGTTAGTGTTATAAAAGAAGACTAAGCGGTATTCCTGGAAAATCTCCGGAGTTCCCATAGCTGATAAACAGACTACAGACGTCCGTCTGTAGTCTGTTTATATGCTGTAGCTACGTTTAATATGCGAGCGTATAATACTATGACCGCGAAAATGCATGCCATGCGTGATTATTTCTACAAATCATCCACTCTTGTAAGAGAACTTTAACCAGGATTATGATGATGAATATTTATAAAATATATCCTAATGTCAATTTCTAAATTTTAACAATTGATTTCATAAGCAAATTGTATTGAAGTACGCATAAAAATAACATAGTAGGAGTACGCATATAATACAATCATACAAATGGTTCAATAAAGAGACTTTTTTTTGGGAGCAAAGGACGTAACTCTTATTTACATTAAAATAATCATTTTTACGGAATTAATTTCAGCTTAAGTTATATTTGTTAGTCAATATATTAAAAGAACTTAACGTGATATGTGTCTTAACATATTAATATAGTTAATAGTACGAAAAATAATTAAGCGTCTCTCTTTACCCTATAAATAACAAGGATAACTCAGGTGTTTCAGAAAACATATACATTAAAATACTAAAACCCCCGAAAAAAGGCGTATACTTTCAGCAAGCACTTAGAGTACATAATATTTACAGATCTATTAAAAAATCTATATAGTAATGTATATGCAAATTGACTCTACAATACTTAGAATTATATTAATCAAAAAACCGACTTTAACGCAGCAGCTCCAAATAGAGTCATGATTTTCTCATGTATCCCATATTTAGAACTTGACCTTAATACCTTCCCCCACCAACTAACCATACATATCCCCGTTCTAATAAAATTAGAATAATTAAGATCGGTTCATAAACTGCAATAAGCGACAATAGCCTAATGATTTAGGGTACGGATTGCAAAACATGTCGTCGAGGGTTCGAGACCGCCATTCGACTATTGACGTGAACCATCTCCTAGTACAAGTTTTTGAGCTTAGTTGGAGAGGTAAACAAGAATATTAGTAATTTTAATAGCATTGCTAGTATTTACCCTGCGTTCGTCATCCTGAGACATCAGTTCTTAAATCATATATGATCAATAATTACACTAGCTATTACTAGTGTCTTTTAAAAAACACAGTACTGTAACTTGAGTAACGTAACATCCTATAAATGTCCCACTGTTAAACACAGGCCTCCCCTCATTTATGAGTAGATTTTGCAGTCAGGAAGAGTCTGCCACGCTGCTCCAATGTGGGTTGGCGGACATCACATGTCCTCGAAATATTGCGCCCGCCCCTGAGCCACCATGTCTATGTAATGTTTAGTAGCACACAATAAAAAAGAAACCTTACTAAATCATCACCATCATCGTCAGCCTGTAGGTGACTCATTGGAGAATATAGACCTTTCTCAAGTTGGAAGAATTTGTCGTGATCGCCACGCTTGACCAGCGGATTGAAGATTACAGCAAAACCTTATTTTTTATATAATTTTACAAAAAATTTATGTGTAACACCACACTGTGCCCATCCCATACCCTGAGACATAAGTTCTTAAGTCTCATATTCCCAGTGATTACGCTAGCTCACAGTGCCCTTCTAACCGAAACACAGTAATGTTTGCACTACTGCTTCACGACAGAGTAACTGACCCTGGGGTGGTACCTACCTAGACGGATTCCTGCATAGGAATCCTACCACCAGTGATAAGTTATACTTCATACATTAGACCAGAGGCTCCCAAACTTTTTCTGCAATGGAACACTTGACTATCATCTGGATTTTATTGCCGAACACTTAGCTATCACCCGCATTTCGATGTAAAGTAGAAGACCCAGTGTATTTAGTAAGTACCAGTATATTGACCTCGTCGTCGTCGTTTCAGCCTATCATAAGTCCACTGCTGAACATAGGCCTCCCCCATAGATCGCCACAAAAGTTTGTAGCTCCCATTTTGGGGGGATTTTGCCATAGTTGCCACGCTTGGAAGGCGGGTTGGCAACCGCAGTTTATTAATTCAGACGTTTCAGGAAAATGCTGCTGCCCATCTCCTGGTTTTCATTTTCCCTCTGTCGACTTTTACGACACCCACGGGATGAGATGGGGTGGTAGATTCTCTTAAGCCGCTACCACACGGCATATTTACCTATTCAGATTCAATTTCTCTTACTCGACTTTCACGACACTTTCTGGTCAAGACGCGGTGGAAAATTTTGTTAGTCTGCCACCGCATAGATAATATACAAATCAAAAACAATCAGTTATGTTGTTCTGTTATACAGCATGCAAAATAAATAAAGGTCAACAATATACTCCAATATCCAATATAACAAATATTACTCCAATAATTATGTAACATTTAATCAAAAAATAACATTAATACAAGTATCTTCATCATCATCATTTCAGCCTATCACTAGTGCACTGCTGAACATAGGTGTCTCCCATAGATTACTACAAAAGTTTGTGGCTCTCATTTTGAGGGGAATTTTGCCATAGTTGCCAAGCTTGGCAGGCGAGTTGGCAACCGCAGTTTATTTATTCTGATGTTCTCGGAAGATGCTGCTGCCCATCTTCTGGTTTTAATTTTCCCTCTGTCGACTTTTACGATACGCACGGGATAAGATAGGAAGAATTATAATTATATTATTTATACTCATTAATATAATACCAATCAGTTCACAATGTCAAAGAATAATTTAATCTCATAGAAATTTTTAGAAATTTACCAATTACAAAGTCTTTTTTTTTAAATAAATTCATTGTGGCAATCATCTGTCTTTGCAGTGAGTGCCCAGTCTCTGACTACCCCTCATGGAATAAAGTCGTGATCTTATATATGTACGTATGTAAATTCGTCGGGTATTTTGTTGTATGCATGGACGCACCATGTTTGTTATTTGCTATTGTTAAACAGCTATTTCTATAATTAGCTGATTTCGGGACGTTACTAAGTACTAGTCTATTCGGATTTCTTTTAAGGCTAGGGTTAATATCAGAAGATTCTATAAACAGCTCTGATTTTACAAAATGATAAATCACTCAGAGAAAAAAAATGTGATCCCCGGCGACAACACGGAGATCGACACACTCCCGTACGTTAAAATTAAAGGCGAGCACCCGACCCCTAAATTGCCGTAGCTCTTTAAATACGAGGAATAATTTACTGTCACTAATGTCATCCTCACCCGGTATGTTATAATAGCCTCGTCTTCACTTAATTGGTTATAATATATAAGCTTAATAAACTCTTACCATATTATTTATTGAGGCTTAGATGACATTCGGTTAATATTATAATGTCTAAATTGAAATTAAGGTTAGTAAGGGTCAACTTCAGTTTATATATATTATGAAAAATACACTTTTTGTTTTAGGATAACGAATAAGGTATATGTTCCATATCTGGCAAGATGCACGACCGAGACGTGATCTTTCATTGCAGGCCGCATAAGGAAGCTCAAAGTCACTCAGCGAGATAATTCTCTGCGACAAATTCCGTAACGATGACTTCCGCAGAAGTACTTGATTAACCGACATAGCCTTAAGGACCAGGAAGCTGAAGTGGCAATAGGTAGGCCATATAGTTCATAGAACCGATAACCATTGAAGAATAAAAGAAAGGATTTCTTCATTTCCTTTAGGAAAGGATGCAGGTTACACAGGACGGGTGACCAGCATCATATTTTGTATGAAAGGTCTATATTTAGTAGTGGACTGTTAATCAGTTGAAACGATGATGATGATGATATGACATAAGAAAAACCTGTAGTCTTTTTATATGTCATAGAATGGCGCTCTTTTCGCAGTGCTGTCTAATATCTTCTCATTACAAAACAATTATAACATTAGTACATAGTATCAGAAATAATTAAGTTGTCCGTCTATAAGTCCTTATATTTATTATGTATTATTCGTAAATTAATTGCTTCGTAAAATAATTGTATACATTTTTTTATCTTAAATTTGACTTTTCTAATTATTTTTCTTAGTGTGGCGCCTATTGTTTTCCATAAAAGTGACGTTAAGACATCCAATGCCATATTATTTAAAAAAAACTAGGTCTTTTTCTCACAGAAAAATGTTATTATAATGTGTCAGAATTTTTGAATGCTAAAACATAAATAATAATAGTAATTTAAAAATGGACATTTTCATGATTACAGATAACATATTTTTGACATTTTTTTTTTACTTGAATTAAATCTGGCATGTCAATTTTGTATTATACATAATATTAATTCATTTTAACTTTAAACTAGGACATGCTACATAATTTTATTTTAATTGTCAAAATTTATTTTAGTAGATAATTTGTACGCCTCCCCATGAGGCAAGACATGTCTTGTCTCAACAACACCGACAATGCTGCACTCTGTAGCAGTGAGTAACACATGTTTTTGCAAATAAATCAAATTTGAATTTGAATTTATAGTTCAAACTTCAAAATCATTACATCAAGAATGGTATAATTGAACAACATAAATAACGTGTAAATAATAATACCTAAATATACCGTATTTTTCGGACTATGAAAAACGCCTTTTTAGAAAGAAAAATGGAATTATGGTCCAAACGTAACATTAAAATATTGTTTTCTTATAAGCCATCTCCAAATTTGATGTACTCCTTATAGTCAGTAAACTATGATACGAGTGACAAAAATAGTTGAGATGAAAGTAATAAGAACGGTGACATAGACGCTTCAGTTCATCTTCAATCTCGGTACTATCTCTCGTCGGTAGTACCGAGATTGAAGATGAACTGAATATTGCTAGTACGAGTTTTGTTAACAATAAATAAAAAAATTGATCCAAGCAGTAACATTAACATATATTTTTCCAAAAGTTATCTGAACTCAAATATATAAAATAAAAAGAAAGTAAGCTGCGGCTTATCGAAAACATATAGCAAAATATATATACATGCAAAGCTTATGTGGCAATACTATTAATAACCTACAGACTTAAAAACGTGTTATAGTTAGATTACTGTTTAACTGATTAATAACTTGTGTGGTAGCGGCTTAAGAGAATCTACCACCCCATCTCATCCCGTGGGTGTCATAAAAGTCGACAGAAGGGAAAATGAAAACCAGGAGATGGGCAGCAGCATCTTCCTGGAACATCTGAATAAATAAACTGCGGTTGCCAACCCGTCTGCCAAGCGTGGCAACTATGGCAAAATCCCCCCAAAACGAGAGCTAAAAACTTTTGTAGCAATCTATGGGAGAGGCCTATGTTCAGCAGTGGACTATTGATAGGCTGAAACGACGACGAACGACGATTAATAACTTATATTAACAACATTTCCTTCCTCAGATATTAATGTAATCGGAACGGTTACTGATTCTGTTTTTTTTATCTTTAATATTTTTCGTAATATAATTAGATTTTCAGGGCGGTGATCAAAAACCATAATAATTTGTTTCAATTAACGAGCGGTATCCCTACCATTTAAAATCGGACATACACCGCAGACCTCATATGTGACTTAGGAACAACTAAATAATAAACATTATAATCTTGAGAAAGATGCTATTGTATTTCTAAAGTTCTGTAGATTAGCTTATACGATAACTTCTGTATATAAATGTTTAAATGACCTCTACTTTGTTGTTTTAGGTAGTTAAGCAAGTATGGTTGAGAAAACAACAGATATTAATATCTATCTTTATCGTTTATATAAGTACGTCGCATGATTTTGATCAAAAGTCAGATTGTGAGTGAATGGCCACTGGATTTCAGCATAATCCTGAGCAGATCCAGTATTTTGATGAAATTCCTGGTTTCCTTAAAATCCTGCGACATATATCTATATATAATAGGTTGGGGAAAAAGTTTCTTCGCATTTTATATGACAACCCAGAACGGCTTTTTTCAAAGTTTATTTACATTTAATTACAGTATACATGTGCTATTTTGTTGGAAGACTTTTTGCCATTTTAAAGGTAGTGACATGATCCCGTTGCTGTAAAAATTTTGGGACTTCTGAGCAAAAAAACGCGACATTTCTGAAGAGACCGAAACAGGTGGAAATCTGAAGGGACAAGGTCAGGGCTATATGGCGGATGCATTGACACCTCCCAGCCAAACTTTCTTAATTTTTGCTGAGTGGTCGTGGTCGTTGTCGTGATGAACTTCTTGCTTTATTCTCTTCAGTTGTTTGCAGTAGAGATCCGAATCGATGGTTTTGCCCGGCGTTAAAAGCTCATAATAAACAACACGCTTTGTGTACCCAGCTTTTTTCAAATGGGCCAAAACTAGTTTGTGGTCAATTCTTAGTTTTTCAGCTATGTCGTTTTTTTTAAAGGATAGGGGGCAAACGAGCAGGTGGCTCACGTGATGGTAAGTGATCCACCACCCCCCTAGAACACCTAAAATTCCAGAGGAATAGCAGATTCGTTGCCGGCCTTTGAGATCGTATCGGTCCGAAAAACCGCTGACGGCAGCAGATTCTATAAAGTGCAAGTGCGTGGCAGAAAATTCCGCGTAAAAAGCACTGTAGTGGAATGCCAACCATCAAGGTGGTTATGATGAAATTTTAAGTTATGCCGCAAGGTGCGATGGTGAAATTCAGCGGCTAGAATTAATCTGAACAATTCCTCGGAACACTCCCCGTGATAGATCCTGTAAAAAATGCAAAGAGAATGCGGTCAAATGGAAGGAGCTGACACAGGGTAGCCCCCGCCCACAGATGAGAACAGTACTCCATGTGCGGCCGAACCTGCGCCTTATAAAGTTGCAAGCGGTGGGCCGGCATGAAGTACTGTCGCGCTCTACTGAGCACGCCAAGCTTTTTGGAGGCCAATTTGGCCTTCTCTTCGAAGTGACCGCGAAATTGAACGTTGCTCGATATGTCGACGCCAAGGATTCCGATACTGGCTAAGACAACGAGGGGAGTGCTCTCGAAATGAGGTGATACGACGAAGGGTTTTTCTTTTGCTGTAAATGCGCAAACTCGTGTCTTGTTAGGGTTGAACTCGACTAAATTTAGTCGGCCCCAGTCCGACATTTTGTCTAACAAAACCTCGTCTTCAGACACAAGTTTGTTCCGGTACTTGTCGACGAGTTCCCGACAAATATTGGCACTGCCGGTGTATAAGGCATCACCAGTGCTGTCATCTGCATAGCAATGAATGTTACTAATTTGTAACATCTCATTGATATGCAGAAGGAACAGGGTTAGCGACCTTGATGCTCCGGTCTGTGAGAAAACTGGTGACCCAATTGCAAAATTTCTCGGGAAGCCCATATGAAGGAAGCTTCGAGAGAAGCGCTTTGTGCCATACCCGATCGAGGGCTTTCGCTATGTCCAAACTAACTGCCTCCCCCTTGCTCTCTACTGCCTCCGCCCATCGATAAGTGAGGTACACTAGAAGATCACCAGCTGAGCGGCCCCGACGGAAGCCATACTGGCGGTCACTAATAAAGTCTAAATACCTCAAGAGCTGGCAGTTTATAATCGATTCCATTATTTTTGAGAACAAGGAGGTGATGAAGATCGGTCTGTAGTTGGATGGATCTGGGCGGTCGCCTTTCTTAGGGATCGGGTGCACCAAAGCTGTCTTCAATGCCTTCGGAACGAAACCTCGAGAGTAGGAGTACCGAAAAAGACGCGTTAAAACCGGTGCCGATTCTGGAACACACATCCACAACGCAATAGGGGGATTCATTCGGACCCACTCGACTTTTAGATATCCAGGGAGATGAGTGTTTTGCGCACTGAGCTCTGGAAAAACCGGATATCCAGCATAGAGCACTCACTGTACGGGATGGTCGGCGGTGAGTTCCCCCTATCATCAAGAGTCGAGTTGGACGCTAAAAGAGTACCTAGAAGATCGGCCTTCTCCTTTGCGTCATGGGTCAGCGAGTTTTCCTCCTTGTGCAGAGTTGGTAGTGATGGCTGACAGAAGTTCCCTTGGACAGCCTTGGCGAGAGACCAGAACGCACGGGTCCCCGAAGGAAGACGAACTACTATGATCTTTCTCTACTTTTTCAAAAATGGAGTCCATTTTATCCGTAACAGGGCAACCAGAGCGAGGTGTATCTGTGACATCAAAATTCCCGGATAGAAAACGCTTAAGCCAACTTTGTGCTACGCCTACTGATACTGCACTAGGTCCATAAAAGTCACAGGTTTTTTTCGCGGCTTGCGTTGCATTTTTTCCTTTTTTTGTAATAAAACTTTTAAAATGATTTTCTCATACAATTCACTAATTTTGACAGAAAGAAAAAGAAATGAAAAATAACTGGAAACAACATTTTGATAATTTGTTTCCTTATTTGAAATGTAACCTTTTTAATGTCATCAAGGGGCTAGGCGCTCGCTTTTTATTTCATAGTACGCGAGTGACCTGGGTTCGATTCCCGGTCCCGGCACCACTAAAATTGTTAATTGCAAGTTTAAGTGCTGACTTACCACGTGCTCGGCGGTGAAGGAAAACATCGGAGGAAACCTGCATGTCTGAGAAATTTTAAATATTTCGAAGACATGTGAAGTCCGCCAACCCGCATTGGAGCAGCGTGGCGGGATTCTTCCTAGCTCCAAAACCCTCTCAGGAATGAGAGGAGGCCTGTGCTCAGTAGTGGGACATGTATAGACTGAAACTTTTAATGTCATCAAAATCCGCCACATACAAATAGTACAGCAAAAGACTTTTTCCCACTCCTAATATATAAAAGCGGTTTACCACCCACTGACTCATTACGATGTCTCCCAACCCACAAGCCTTAGTGGTTTGAAATTTTGCATACATATTCCTTTCCTGACATGGGTCTCTATGTCGGGAAAGGAATATGTACGGTACTGAGGACGCATTTTACGAATATTTATTTCTAAGTGTGTAAACGGACTGTACACAATACTAAGTAGTCGCGTAACAGCTAGTATTATTGCAACATACTCGTAGCAACATAGCTGCCAAACGTGGCAACTATGGTAAAATCCGCCTAAATGAGAGCTACAAACTTACGTGTTTTGTGGCAATCTATGGGGGAGGCGTATGTTCAGCAGTGAACTAATTAAAATTCTTGATTATTGATATGAATTAATTCTGTTAACCGTTTTGAGGTGTGAGGAAATTTTGTAGAGCCAGCGCAGGAATTACACGATTTTATTACATCTTCATCTTTCCATCATCGGACTAGACGCCCTCCGTGCTTCTGCATCATATATCTACTGCATAAGAGTTGTAGTATGCTGACGAAGCATTTTGCTTAGTCATTCATAATGCGTTCAGTGAAGACTTGGAATAATTTTCCTCCATCAGTCCTTCCATCCGATTACAATGTGGGCGTCTTCAAGAGAAGAGCGAACAGGATCTTACTAAACTGGTGCATTTACTATCCGAAACTAATATTCATCGAGCTAAACATCAAGTGGGACCGTAGCTTAGCAATAGCTTATTTAAGTATTAGTAATATTTATTAGTATTTACCGTAAGAGGAGGGCAATTAAATTTCGTATCATGTCATTCTAAAGGTTGCAATTAATGCAGATAAAATAAAGTGAAAACACATGATTTTTTTCATACAAAACGCTTTAACCAATCGAACGAAAGCATTTCGATCACGTTCATGGCTGTATGAGTTGTAATCCCTTTAGCTTTCCTGCACGGAAAAATATTACCAAAAAGTTATACTAACAAATACTTGCGTTGTTTTCGATTACGCATAAATGTGACTCTAAACTTAATTGGCCGAATTTCGACCAAATGCGATGCTAGTAATAATTATTAAGGAGGAAGGAATTGAAAAGGAGACTATGCTACAGCTACGAGTAGATGCTAGAGACTTGAAGTCTGAGGGGCAATTTTAATATTTTATTCACCTGTTTAATAGTAATTGCACACTATTTCTAACATAATTATAATGTTGACGAAAAAAGTTTTTCGCAATTTGTGTGAAAACTCAAAACCTTTTTTTTTTTCAAAGTTTATTTACATTTAATTACAGTATATATATGTTGCTGATGAAATTTTGGGACTTCTGAGCAAAAAAACGTGACAAGTAGTTTTGGCAGCCCTCTCTTGATATTAACCTGATACTACCTATAAAATTCTGAATAGATCGTAACAGGTGAAAATCTGAAGGTACAAAACCTATATGGCGGATGCATTATTACATCCCAGCAAAACTCCCTTATTTTTAGCTGAGTGGCTAAATAATGCACAACGCCCTTCCAATCCCACCATATACGCAGCATTACCTTATTGCGAGTTAACTCATGTTTTGACACAGTCTATGAAGCTGAAGGTCTCTCACACGTTCTAGTCGTACCTGAACCACTTTTCATCACCAGTTATCAATATTGTAAAAATTGTTTCAATTTCATTACGTTTTAATAAAGAATCGCAAATGAGTAGACGGTTCATTAGATTTCTTTCAGTTAGCTCGTGGAGCACCCAAAGATCGAGATTTTTGTCTACCCAGCTTTTTTGAAATGGGTCAAAACTGTTTTGTGGTCAATTCTTAGTTTTTCAGCTATCGACACTACTGATATGCCGATCATGCTCCACTTTTTCAAAATTGGCGTCCATTTTATCCGTAACAGGGCGACCAAAGCAAGGTGCATTTTTGACATCAAAATTCCCAGATCGCAAACGCTAAGCCATCTTTGTCCTACTCTTACTGACACTGCATTAGGTCCATAAACGTCACAAATTTTTTTCGCGACTTGCGTTGTATTTTTTTTACCGCTTTTGTAATAAAATTTTATAATGTATCGAATTTCTTTATTAGATTCACTCATTTTGACAGAAAGAAAAACAAATGAAAAATAGCAGGAACATGGACATTTTACTATTTTTTTTTAAATTTAATCTTTTTATTACTTTTTAGAGATTTTATTACAAGTTTATACATACTATTTGCGAAAAGACTTTTTCCCCGACCTATTATAAGCGGCATATATACAGCTACCTAGACGGATTCCTACATAAAAATCCTACCACCAGTAAATTGTGGCAAACCCTAGATTGAGGACTCGTTAAAAAAAGTTAATATAAAAATTACGCAATGTACACGAATCGCGCGAGTATAAGTACAATCTTTATTAAAATACACAAATATATTAATGAAAATCAATGATTTTGGTAATTTTTTGAAACTATAATTATTATTTAAAAAAAAAATGGAAAAGACTGTGTTCAAAAAGACGTTTACAGGCTGTGATATATTTTTATTTTACAGCAATACAAATAATTATGACTATTTAAATAAATAAAATTAACCGATGAAGTTTTTACGAGAATACCTTTCGAGAAATTAAACTTCTAAAAAAGTACATTCTGTAATGTGAAAATAATAATAGCGAAAAAATAAGCAACAGTTGCTTTTGTTAGTAAATACATACATACATACATAAGACCACGACTGTATCCCATAAGGAGTAGTCAGAGACTGGGCACTCACTGCAAAAACAGATGACTGCCACAATCCACGTTTCACCAAAACAATATAATGCACTTGATAGGTGGTGAGCCCATCGCCACCATGCGCTGTTGGGTGCACAGTGCAGTTTAATTCCTTAGTAAATTCTCGTACATTAATATGTTATTTTTCATACAACGTCAAGTGGTGCTAAGTTATGTTAAAACGAGGAAAATTCGTTATTCCAAATAAGCAGAAATCAGTGTAATAAACCTCTAAAAAATGACCCCTTGCCTTTTTCCTAAAGGACAGGACCTGGGCTGCTGTATGCTTTAACACTAACCCTAGCTCCGGCTCGGATTCGATTCGAATCCAGGACCCGGCGGTGTCGCCAGTTACTTTGACCTCTAGGCCACGCAGTCATCACTACCACGGTCCCAGTCGATAAACTTTCTTCCTAAACAGTTTTGGTATTTAAGGTATGTTGCCGTGGTTTATACTAGAAGCTATGTCGGCACAGTCACGCACTTATTAAATAACTATGTCTTCTTGGGGTCTTTTTCATTATGTCTTGTTTGGGGTATACTTAAAGTATTCCACATTAGAAGAAATGCCACAATTACCTTGACGTCCCCTCAATCGTTGGATCCGTTGGTTGATAGTGCTTTGTGGAAACCTACAAGCGAGACCTTAGTTTAGCAGTAGATTTACGATGGGCTGCAACAATGATGACGACAAAATAAATACTATGTAATGGTACGCATTTAACAATCGTCCAGAATATTAAAATGATTAATAATATATTATATTATATGATTAATAAATTGAAAAATAATTAAATACTCAATAAATCCCTAACCCAAAAGTTGAAGAGCAATTCTAAGCTGATAAACAGATTTACGGTCTAAACAATATAAAAGTTTCCGGTTATATTGAAACTCGACAATTCAGAAGCTTTACTTGTTCCGTTTAAGTCGAGTAGGTACTGCGGCAGTATTGTTATTATAAATTTGCATTTCTTTTGAGACTAGGAGTGGAAGCGATCCCTGTATTCTTAACAATTAAAGAAACGCAGTACTAAATTTGATGGTGTCATGCTCTTCGTAACATACATCAAAAAAATTGTATTAAATGGAACAGTACTTAAATTATTTCAGGAACGACATAACAATTATCTGAGACAGGGGTACCCAAACTATTTTCCACGGAACACATGTGTACCGTTGAATTTTAATAGGTGTTCCGCGACAATCTGAAAAGTAAATACACTGGTGCACATTTAAGATCTATATTGAATCTATATTGAAAGGCGGGTGATAGCTAAATGTTCCGCAAAGAATGCCGTATAATAGTGAAGTATTCCGCAAAGAGTTCCCGGTTCGCGAAGTATTCCATCGCAGAAAAAGTTTGGGGAGCCCTGATCTAAGAAGGCTTCTTTTCGAAAAGTGTTAACTTTATATCATGATAAGAACACACAAAGTAATATTAATCTATTTCAAGCGGGACTAGGTTTTGTTGAAAAAGAGTACTCACTATTAAATTACACTGAAATAATTACAATACACATTATTGACCAACTGTCAGTGCATAGTAAAGAGATAACAAAAATTACATAATTAGACATCATTCATGAATTTAACTACTTTTTATTTAAAAATAAAGTTGCCCCCACATTATTGTTCTCCTGTATCATGGATTTACTAACATTAATTGAAGACATACAAACTCTCAGAACAACAATGACGATGCGCCAATGATGCCTTTTTTAACAAATTGGCGGCGACTTGTTTATTTTATTACGTATTAACTTGTTAAGTGAATTGTTTACGCCACATTACAAATAAAAAAATTACGGATTTTATAGCGTTAAAATAGTTTTATTTAAAAGTTTTATTCCCGTAAATATAAGAAACCATTATTGTTTACACCACCTCAAAACGCGAGAAAATTTTTGTTCATTGATATATAATTACCTTCGATGGGCATACAACGATCAATCCTTATTTCGCGCTAATGTGTTTGTTGTCATACCAGTACTAACTAATAATACGATTCCGAATAAATAAAACTTAGTTCCAATAAATACCACAAATCAAAACCGTTCAATTACAGCACAACCTTATTACTAGTAGAAGAATTTGTTGAACTATCGCTGTGAACACCATAGAAAATTATTCGGCTACTACAATCGTAGATAAAATATTTAGAGTTTTCTAAATCCCGATAGGTATTCTACATAGTAGAGCAGCACCTGCCTCTTTCATACCGAGGTGTCGTAAGAAGCGGCTAAGGTATTGTACGGACAGCCTTTATTCGTGAAGATTAACACCATAATATGCAATGTTGTCACTACACTGCTCGTAGTTTTTTTCATAGTGCACATCGATTAAGGATGATACATAAAATAGTTTTGCAATAATTCAATAAAAACCAACGCTATAAACATTAAAGTTTATGTTAGGTAACGCCCGCTACTTGCACTCAAACAGCATAACATTCTAACAATTACATTAACCGCTTAATTATTTTCGAACATAACTTTAAATTACTTTACAGAACAAAACTTTGTATCAATCGAATTCCTTGTTACTATTTAGGTATCATTACGTAGCAAAGCAACATAAAATCACTTAACACAAGAATTCAATAAAAATATTTTAAATAATTGACCTATAAAGTCGTCATCATTATCATTTTATTATATATCAACCTATCGTAGTCCACTGTTGAACATAGGCCATCGCCATAGATTGCCATAAAGCAGTCGGTCGTGAGCCACCTGCTACTCGTACCATTGACTTCCCCCAAGCCGTACAGGACGTCGCTCCATCTAGTGGGCGTCGCCCAACACTGCGTTTATCGGTATGAGGTTGCCACTCGAGCCTAGACGGTTACTCTAGTTGTACTACATCATCGTTACGGATTCTATCTCGCAGAGAAGCTCCGACAACATATAGTCACGCCTCTTTCATATAAAATGGATAGGCAGTGGCTACACAAGTATCCCACTTTTAGCCCGACACTTTTAACGAGACGTGACGGATGGCGAACCACGTCGCCGTCATTTTGGTATTTGTTAAAAAAAATCTGACTCTCCGTTGCGTTCCCACTATTAGTATAGTTACAGCATTATTGTGGTGTTATTCTGCATGAATAAAGGCTGTCCGTACAATACCTTAATCGCCTCTTACGACACCTCGGTAAGTAAGAGTCAGGTGCTATTCTACTGCCGGAAACCTATCGAGACGTCTAGATAGGATGATCCAAAAATAACACTAAATAAAAATTAAACACTAGAAATTTAACATTACCCAACGACGCAAAGAGAAACGAATGTTGAGTGACAGATTATTGATTTGAATCTGCGAATTAACGACATTCAATTAATCAAAGATGCCTAATTTGCCAACTGTAAAATTTGGGAAAGGCACCATAAAAATTACGATATTTTTTCCAAGTGAAAATATGCTATAAAAATACGTGATACAAGCATTTTGAGTGACCTGTGCTCGATCGCCAGACACCAAATAATTGTTAATTTCGATTTTACGAGCTGGCTTACCACTTGTTTGGCGCTGAAAGAAAACCTGACAAAACTTGAAAAGAAAACGTCAACTTTTATTATATGACGAGATGAATAATGCTATTTCAAAAGTAGTACATTGGATTAACGTTAACAATTTGCTTTTAAATGGCAATAAAACTAAATGTAAAATTTACAACACCAAATGTTAAGCGAATGGATGTAAATGTACTCGTAAATGGGGAAGATTTGAGCCTTGTGGATGCCACTGTCTTTCTTGGAATAACTCTAGACGCGTAACTTCAATGGGGCCCCCATATATCTAAACTAGCAAGTACACTCAGTACTGCAGCTTATGCTGTGAAAAGAATCAGAAACTTGACTAATGTTGAAACTGCTCGATTAGTTTATTTTAGTTATTTTCACAGCATAATGTCTTATGGTAATTTGCTATGGGGAAATGCGAATGATGTAGAGGTGATATTTGTTTTGCAAAAGAGGGCCATAAGATCTATTTATAATCTTGGCCCTAGAGTGTATCTTAGAGATATTTAAAGAAATTAATATCTTAACCATGGCCTCTCAATATATATATATGAAAACGTTATGTATGTACATAAGAATATTAATCACTTAAATAAAAAAAGTGATGTTCATAATGCGAATACCAGGAACCAGCACAAATTAATTATGCCAGTTACCCGACTTCACAGAATCAGTAACTCTTTCATGGGGTAATGTATACGTTTTTACAACAAAATTCCAGAAAGTGCACAAAGTCTTTCAATAAAAAAGTTCAAACTATTTGTTAAACAAAGACTTTTTAAGAAGGAATATTATAATATTAAGGAATACATGGATGATATAACCCCTGGGAATGAGGTGATCGCTGGCAAGCTATTTCTACATCTTTATAAAACTGCTGTAATTGTATATTTAAAATGACTGAAAAAAAAATCCCGCTGGGTTTCTTACTGGTTCTTCCCAGGACAGAGGCATTTCTTTGCGAACCAGTGTAGTTTTAAAAAAATGACGTTCAATAAGTATTACTCGTATGTAAATGATCTTTATTGAATAAAAAAATATTCTATTCTATTCTGTTCTATTCCTGAGGACACCTGCATGTTGTCATGAATATTTGGACATGTGAAGGCCACTAATACTAAATCTAAACGCTTTAAAAATGTTAAACGCCTTTGCTCAGGAATGGGGCATTTATAGGATATTGGTTAGCTAGTTTTACATAATATACATTAAGGTAGGTGTTGCTTAATACAGGTTTACCATCAAATTAATAATATAAGCAACAAAAAGTAAACCGTAATTTGTAAAGAATATTGTATGCAAAAACAGCTTAATATATTCTTGGTTTATTAAGAGTATTAAGGTCAGATATAAGGCAACACCCACAAATGGCAGTTTTGTTTGTATTAATAATAATTTTTGTTAAGGTTCGCCTTGGACGCTGCCGCCCATTGCTAGTCTTGGTATTCGAAGTCTTGGAGATTTTATTTGCTTCGATTTCGGCAAATACATAAGTAGCAAAATAAACTGCTTAAAACTAAACTCATTGCAAAAATCATTGAGGCGGCGTTAGAAATCTAGCACCCCACTTCACCACGGGCGTTAAAGTCAACCAAAGGATATGAGGAGAAAATCTCCTTTTCCCGTAGACGATTTCACGGAGAAGAAATAGGCGAAAACAACTACGCGGGTCAAAAGGAGTTTTTATCATTCTTCCGTGTCTTTTGAGAATAATAACAAAAAATATATAATACATGTGGAATTAGTATTTAGGAAAAACCTGGTAGCAATTACTTCATTCTCGTGAGCTATAATCATCCATGCATTCTTTTAAATTATAGAGTGAATGTGAGAAGTGTTGTCCTCTGGTAATTACCATTCGAATGTGCCTTACCGATAATCGTACAGTTGAAAATCAACTAAGGAAACCAGAAAATACTGGCTGCCAAAAATATGATTGTATGTATGATAAAATAAAATTAAAATACTTTATAAAATATTTATAGCTTTTGTAATATGTAACGATGCTCAAAAATGAATGCCCGCATTTGAAGTAGATTGATCTAGAGTACTCTCGGAGTCGAGAATTGAACAGAATTGAATTAAGTGTACTTCATTTTTGAGGGTTCTTCTCGTCAAAAATTTCAGCATAAATCAAACAATTGAAAATACCAGTGTTTGGAATAAAACATTGAACACACATTATTTTACTAAAATGTTTAAAAATTAAGGTAAAGAGCCGTGGTAACTCAGGGGCTAGGCGCTCGCTTTAAATTTCATAGTACGCGAATGACCTGGGTTCGATTCCCGGTGCCGGCACCACTAAAATTGTTAATTGCAATTTTAAGATCTGATTTACCACGTGAAGGAAAACATCGTGAGGAAACCTGCATGTGTGAGAAATAAAAAATATTTCGAAGACATGTGAAGTCCGCCAACCCGCATTGGAGCAGCGTGGCGGATGCTTCCTAGCTCCAAAACCCTCTCAGAAATGAGAGGAGGCCTGTGCTCGGCAGTGGGACATTTAAAGGCTGAAACTTTACTTTTTTTTTACTTACGATTGGGATGTATTAAATGTGTCAACAGAGGAGCTACTAGTCGTACCTACTTAGTGATTCGTAGGTTCTGCTTTCGAATCCCAGCTGAAGCCAATGTGCAACATACAAATCCAGAGTATTTGTATTTTAAATTTAATTTGCTTTTGTCCCAACTCGTGATTTCGTGATAAACAAATGAATTTTGAACAGGGTGAAATAAAAACAACTTCTCTCAAATACGGCTCGGTTCGAAACCCAACGAAGCAAATGTTTTTCGACGCAAAATGTTGGTTTTCGGATACGGATGTTATGTGGCTATCATACAACTTGATTATCATCCCCTTGACAATTGAAAATGCATTCTACTACTCCTAGGATGATATCGTATAAATTATGAATCAGTTACGTGATGTGGAAAAAGTGAGTGAAGCACAAGAAATAGCCCAGAAAAGATTTATGAAAACTAACTACTCTGGACCGCAAAGAAAAAGTGTCGGTTAGAAAATCTTCAATATCTTGAAAAGTACCTGACCCTGCTTTATGAAATAAAGACTAAATATTGAATACCACATAAAATAATATATAAAACCAGTTAAAAATGAAACTAATTTTACGGACTTCATAGCGTTTAATTTTTTATTTTTTTACTATTTGTAACTCGACGTTTCGAGTGCTTTACAACACCCATGCTCACGGGAGGACTGAGGTGACAGTTGTCCTGATGTCATAGTTAAACCGGGGTACCTTCAGCGTTAAGTATTATTTTTGGTCCGATCTACGCAGAAAGAGCTAACTGTGTCTTGAAGTCTTGCAGTGGAATGCTTGGTTTTTGATTTGATTTTATTAATTATTGGATCCCAAGTCAGTGGTAATTCCCAACCATCTTCTCTATTGATATTACGTATGTTTTATAATTTCAATAGCCTCGCGAATCATCTTTGGTAGGAATCGGTGTTCTTTTGCAAGGATTTGTGGTTTATCAAATCTCCTGGAATAGTTGGGATGATCCAGAACATGGTCACAGGAAGTCTGCAGTCAATAAAGTAAATATAAAAAATCATTATAAAACCTTTTGATTTATTTTTGATAATTGTATAAAAACCTGAAAATGTAAAATAATGGGCGTTTTTGAATTTAGTACACAAAAACTCAATCAATTCTTTCGCGTTGTTTTAGTTTTGTAATAAAAAAGTTATAAATATAGTGTCTCTGCCTTATAAATTTCATTATTCTGAAGTCATCATGTCGTTAACCCCTAAAAATGTACCAGGATCCTGACAATGCTTGAAGATGGGCACAGTCAGCGAAATACAGCGAGAACTGTTGGTGTGACTCTTTCTGCAGTTCAGCGAGTACTCCAGCATTTCCATGACCAGAAACCGGCCGGAACAAGGTGCACGACGGCGCGGGAGGATCGCTAAATGGTGTCAACAATTTAGAGAAATCGCTTTCTTACGGCTGTTGAAGTAAAGAATCATCATTAACGAGCTGGAAGAAACTATATGAGTACGGATACAGTAAGGCGACGACTGACTGAAGCAAAATTAGAGCCATTAAGAGATGCAAATGTCCCAAAACTAGAACGGCAGCAAAGAAACTCAAGGTTAGCAGATATAAAGGTTACAGCTCAGATAGTGTTTGCCTATTTTCAAGAAGTCGGTATCAAACGCATGGAGTGTCCAGTACGCAGCCCCGACTTAAACCCCATTGAGCAAGCATGGTGTTATGAATATGCGTGTATGCGTGGTTATTTCGGAGAAACTTCTCTTTTTGAGTAAACTCTACGTCCAGCAGTAGACTGTTAACAGGCTGATGAAAAAAAATAAGGAAGACTATCCTGCATAATAGAGAAACGCACCTCCACACCTCCACACCACTCCTATATAGGGAACAAAGCCTCTACCGGTCTTAGGTAATCATGTACAATTAAACAAAAAAAAAAAAAATTTATATGGTTTCCAAAACGAAATTATAACGTAACTAAAAACCTTAAAATTTTCGTATTTTGTGATCTATATTCCACATTTTACATTATAATTTTATTAGTCAACCCAATTGACGCTTTGACTAAGGGCTTAAAACATTATACACATTTAAAAAGAATAAGCTTTATAGGTAATAGAAGATTACCGCATATCCGATAAACGCGTATTAAAAAGTGAGGCTTAACATGTTTCAAAATAAAAAAATATTTTAAGCGCACATGCGGGATAATTGACATGTGCGGTTTGAAATATTTTTCTGCAAACGCATCCTCGACTAGTTTAAAAAGAAAATCGACTTTGCACGATATGCAATTACATTTCACAGGAAATTAGGGGAGCGCGATTAGGTGTACCGTCTAAATTGAAATACTGCCTTAGGAAACTCGATTTGGGGAAGGATGAACTTGCACGTTAGTTTCTAATTTCTTTCTAAGTACATTGTATTATGATTAAAGGAAACGCCAAATATTTATCTACCATTTACAGTCCTTCTAACATATTTTATTTTTACTCAATATTCTTGTTGTGGTTATTACTTTAACAAATCATCTTTGTTCATCTATTAATTTTTGCTACAATTTGCTACATAGTCCAGTAATAAAGACGCGACAAAATATATTTAGTCACAAAAAAGCTTTTTTTCCTTATTTTTTATCTGTATATTTTATCATGTACATAGTTTCTTACTGTCCATCTGTTACCAAAACAAAGGACTTAGTCTACGCCGACAAAATTCTGACACCGGACATTTGTTTTAGCATCAGGTTAACCTGAATTAAGTAATCAGCATCATCATTATTCCAGCCTATCTCAGTCCACTGTTGAACCTAGGCCTCTCCTATAGATTGCCACAGAACACGGTCCTGAGCCACCTGTATCCATCGACTTCCCGCAAAACTGTGCAGGTCATTGCTTCATCTTGTGGTGGGGCGCTCTACACTGCGTTTGCCGGTACGCGGTTGCTACTTTAGAACCTATCTTCCCCAAAGTTTATCGGCTCTACGATCTATATGGCTGGAAGCTTTTGTTTCTCTTTCTTAAGTGTTCTTCTCATTCTGAAGTGATCGACGAGTAAATATACCTAGTCGTCTAGTCTATCAAATTGACTAGGGGAGTGCACCATTGACTAATTAGTCAACAGACGAATTCAGCACAGAACGACGTGAGACGTGAGAGCCGTGGTAGGTCTGGGGCCAGGTCACTCGCCTTCCAAGTTTCGTAGTACGCGTGTAACCTGAATTCTTCGATCCCCGGTGCCGGCACCTCGAAAATTGTTCCGCGATTATAAGTGCTGATTTACCACGTGCTCAGCGGCGAAGGAAAACATCGCGAGGAAACCTGCATGTCCAAGGAATAGAAATATTTCGAGTGTGAAATCTGCCAACCCGCATTGGAGTAGCGTGGCGGACTATTCCCAGCTCCAAAACCCTCTCAGAAATAAGAGGAGGTCTATGCTTAGCTGTTAGTTTACTTTAACTTTTTTTATTATTATTATTCGTCACGTGCACAAATATTGAACTTAAAGTTTGTTACTAAAGAGTTTGTAAAATAAATAAAATTGTAATATTATTTAAATGCTTCTTCATGATCATTATCGTCAATGCAGCCTATCGCAGCTCAGTTCGGAACCTTTCCAATCTTTAAAATTTCGCTATACTTTTGCAGTTGATCAATTTATTTTTATTGAACACAGAAACATTTTTAACAATTCATCGAAGTCCCGGCTTTTGAACTAGGAAACCCTGTATGTCAGAAGACAGTTTCCCTCCTCCTTACTTGCTGTGTACAATACAGACCATATACAGAAAAAAAAGCATGGTATATAAATGTTCTATATGTATGTGCTTATAAGTGTATGTGTGTAGGCGCGTTTGTGTGTGAAAGTGAATGCGTGAGGGTTTGTGAGTTTTTGTGTTTGTGAGATGTACGCGTGTGTGTGTTCGTGTGTGTGATTGATAGTTATTGTGCGAATGGTTGTCTGTTAAGTTGTTTTTGATAAAGTACACATGATTTAAATTAGGCGTTCACAGTTATCATAATCTTAAATATTAAAATTAATTAAAAAATTTATTATTGAAAAAAATGTTGAGGGATTACTGATTTTATTTACTAATAATAATTTATCTCAACATTTCCTTACTTCACCTGCAATTTGGAGTTTCGCTCGCGTTTCTTACCACAACAGACGAGAGTGTTTGTGACTTAAAAGCTTTTTGACGTGAAATATTACTGTTGTAAGAACTAAGGAACGTCTCATTTTGCAGGCGCAGATGTGCGTATTTCATGAAATAGTACGGGAAAGTTATTTGCAATGAATATGATAACAAATATTATAAATGAATCAATGTTATTTTCAAATACACAAAAAATGTAGCCTAATTAAAAATAAAAACAAACTTCCTATTTATTTTTATCTTTTTAACTTTGCCACTGACCTAAAAATGTAGTGCTATGGAACGTTATGTTTTAAGGTTTTCTTTAAAAAGTCTCGCTGCATACATTTGAAGATCTACCTCTTCTGCCTGTAGACTGCACTTGAATAGATACTGCAGCCTCATTTCACGCCTAGTTTTCATGGAATTAAGAGTGTGATTGGAGAGCTTTTCGATTCTATTTGTACGACGGGCCCTGCAAAACTAGCTTATCAACAAAATCGCGACCATGTAGGCATTGAGAACTCTTTTTCAATTCAAGGTACAACCAACTTTTTGTTATATTTTACGGAACTAAACCGCCCTTCCTCAGCAGCTGAACAACCACCCACGACACATGTTTCGCCCCAAAACGAGGCATTGTCAAGTGTTATAGATTCTACGACAGACAGCCGCCGAGTCTGTTCGGGTCTTATCGTTCGGATGTTATCAAATTAATTTCATTTCTTTCATTATAATGGATTTCCGCGAAGTAACGCATAAGTATTAATTACAGTACTCAAACAATATTTTTAGTTTTTTCTCCGTGTGGTATAAGTATATACTGATTTTCTACTGATCTAGATAATCTAGATAATCTAGATATCGAAAAATATAATGTCCACGGGAAAAACAGTATATTATCTTAAAACGAATCCGATATGCCCCTGAGTGACTTCGAATAATATCATAACGGGAACTTGTATTCTTTTAAAATAAATGCAAATCAGTGCGAATCATTGGAATCAATACCGTTTACCCAACTGCTGGCCCTGTTAGAAATTATCGAAAATGTTATATACAACATGCCGTAACGACGGATTTGGTTGTGAGGAATCAAGTAGTCCCAAGAGTCCACTCATGAAAATACATCGGGAATGATCAGTGCGATAATAGCGTTGAGATCAAATGCAGGATAGAACAGGCGCGTAACGTATTTCTCAAGCTCAATCACCTCAATCACCAGGATGCGTTTAACATGGTGCTACGTGTTTTCGGTTCTTTTGTACGGCGTTGAATCATGGACCTTAACTCAACCTTCTGGAACCCTTGGAGATGTGGGTGTACAGAAGGATTTTGAAAATATCGTGGACGGATAGTATATCAAACGCTGTGTTGCAAATGGTAAACAAAGAAGTAGAGGTCTTGAAAACTGTAAAGAAACACAAACTACAGTAACTTGTACACATAATGCGCAATGACAAATACTACTTACTTTAACTTATCATGCAGGGGAAAATCCAATGGAAAAGACCGCCCGGGAGAAGGCGTACTTCTTGGCTTAGGAATCTCCGGACATGGTTCAACCTCAGTACAAGATTACTGTTCCGAGCAGCGGTCTCTAAAGTAAAAATTGCCTTAATGATAGCTGACCTCCGGTAGGAGACGGCACCCCAAGAAGAAGAAGTTATTTCATTTCGGGGAAATTTCACTTAGAGTTCTTACTCTAAGTGAAATTAGCAGACTAGTCAAATTATACAAATTTGGTGATCTATGATTACTTAATAAAATAATAGGAGTGGAAATTTTTCATCAAGGGGAATTTATTATTATAGAATAATTTGTAGGTTCTTCCGTGTCTTCTTGATTCATTACATTGTTTATTGAAAGATCGTTAACGCTTTTCTCCTGGTAGTTTATAGTTTTTTCTCACTGATTGTTTCGTGGGGCTAAAATTACTCTCTATTACAGGCAATGTTTGCCAAAAATCGTCGGAAAATATAAAATTTGTGGCGGACGGTAATTAAACCACATATATATAGTTAAATTTTATTAGAGCACAAAAGAATAGAGAGAGAAGACGAATTAAAAAAGGATAGTAAAATACAGTTCGATAGTAAAAGCAGGAAGATGTGAAACTTTGAAGAAATAGAATTAATAACAATTTATACAATTAACTCGTTAGCGTAAGAGAGAGCGGCTGCAAAAGAATCTAGAAGTTGCAGAAGAAGACCACACGTCACACCGTCTAGGTAGGTACCACCCCAGGGCCAGTTATTCTGTTTCAGCAGTAGTGTGCAAACATTATTGTGTTTCGGTTTGAAGGACACTAAGGGCTAGCGTAATCACTGGGCATATGAGACTTAAGAACTGATGGCTCAGGGTGATGGGCGCAGTGTGCTCAGCGTGAAGCTCCTTAAGGCTCCAGCATAAGGTTTTACAGCCTAACATTCTCAATGAACAGTCTATCTTGACCTGTCTATTCCTATCCTTTTGAACGATCGATTTGAAATTTGGTACCCACTTTTAGATCTGTTGACGATACAATTATATTGAGTATCTTTTGTAAATCTAAGATGGCCGCCGCCAAAAAATGACGGATTACATATTATTTTTTCAAACACTTCAATATGGGTATCAAATGAAAGATCTTATCTAGTAGAGATCTTATATAGAATACAGTACACTTTGAAAAAATTCCAAATCCAAGATGGCTGCCACAACAAAATGGCGGATTACTCTATTTTTCCATTGTCTCAATATGGGTATCAAATGAAAGGGCTTGACAAGTAAAACACAGTACATTTTATAAAAAAAATCGTATTCCAAATTGGTGTTTGAAACAAAACGGCGGATCATAGAGCTTAGACAATCAATACATTTAAACTGAAATTTAGGTATATAATCAAAACAAAAGACTTAAGGAAAAATACCTTGTAATAATGAGACACTTAAAAAACTAAAATCTTGAAAATGTACTAAAAGCTAAAAAATTATTAGGTAGATACCAGGTGCCAGTCATCTCCAAATCAATCCAGAGCATTGATCAAACTAAATTAAAATAAAGTGTTATGACTAGTACTTTATACCTACCTAATTATTTTGTGTGTGACATACACACGCGATTGTACTTATTTAGTTGTTGCAATATTTTCTTATCTAAACGATAAGCGACCTTTTTCCGTGTTTTCGTATCTATGATAATATTTATAAAAATACCCTAAGATCATCTTCCTACATCAGTGTTGTTAAAACATTTGCGTGCTTATTATAAATTTCGCGCCATTTCTCGTAATTTTTTTAATTAATTATATGCGCTGAATTGTAAAATTTTTATTGAGGAAAAAAAAACAAACAAAAAACGGCGTTTGCTCTTAATTATCGGCTAGGTTAAAAAGTATACTCGTAAATGATAATATATTATAGAAAATCTAAAAAAAAAATGCTTATAAGCGTATACCTATTTCATTATTTAGTTAGTAGGTAAGGCTTCCTTTTATCGTATCGTACTGTACTTCTTATTTTGTAGTGGGGTAATAGCGCCTATTTCTGCCAGCCGACTTCTACAGAAGTGGCAGAGATGTGTTAAATTCGTTATTAGCCCATAAACTCTCTCCAGTGGCTCCAAGTAGCTGTGATGCGCGCAGCGGCCACACCCCGGTAAACCGTGTCGGCTCACGGACTAAACCTGGACGAGGGGCTTGCCACTTTTGGTGGACAAGTTTTTTATGCGGATCCCTCCTGCAAAGTGCATGAAGTCTGATTCGGCGAGGATGGCAACCCACCGCAGATATGCAAAGGGCTTGGCGGACTCGGCGATTCAGCAAGGCAATGTGGATGGCCAAGGGCGGCGTTAGAGGGCAAGAGTTAACGTCGGCCAGACACATCATCTGACCTCTGCTCCAGTCGTCACGGTTCTCCGTTCCACTGAATCAAGGAGAGGGAGGACGAGTGTGTGCGCCTGCGTGTGCGCGAACGCTTGCGCACCTTAATATATCCTGCGCATCTGACTGCTTCCGTTGTTTTGCGACGAGCCAATGTCGGTGGCATTGAAGCCTACTTAATGCGTCGGCAACTTCGGTGGTGCGGTCACGTATCACGTATGGCGGAGGAAAGAGTGGCAAAGCGCATCTTCTATTCTGAACTAGAGGAGGGTAAGCGAAAACATGGCGGACAACTCCTCCGGTACAAAGATGTTCAGAAAAGACACATGAGAAGATGCAACATTGAGCCCTCTCAATGGGAAGGTTTGGCAGCACAGCGCCCAGTATGGCGTGGATTGTGAAGAGGCAAGTTCGCGAGTTCGAGGAGCAGCGTATAGCTGACCTCGACGCTAAGCGCGATGAGCTAAAGGCCCGTCCACCCGCGGCCATAAAATTCAATTATGTAAGCGGCGTACTCACGTGCCCTCATTGTGCGCGAGAGTTCGCTGCGAAGATTGGCTACATAAGCCATCTTCGGGTACACCAGCGCCCGACCGATTAGGAGTCGAAGTGGTCGCCATGGCTGAAAACGGTCGGAAAGATCACTCACATATTTTTTAGCTTTTAGTTTCTGCATAATTATTCTATTTCTTTACAATAAAACCGGTTAAGTTAAAAACATTTTTTCCTTATTTTATTTTATCTGTGATAACCAAAACTATTCAACCATTTAACTTATGCAATAGCACAGCTTTACTTGACTTCTAGTTATATTGCAATTACAACTTCAAAGCGTGGCTTCGGACAGCAAGTCGGATGAAGTAAAATAATTTAATTTGCCTCTGCATCAACAGCATCAAAGGGGATTTAATTTTAACTCCAGATTGTACAAATTATGACGGCATATAATTAAATCGTGAAAGCGTCATCATACGAGTATGAAATTTATTTTGCATACTTAAATTTATTATTCTTATAAATTTTATGACCTAAATATAATAAGTCCAGAGACCGACTGTTATAATTTAATAATTGTAGACAACAATCATTAATAAATTTACTAACACTAATCATTAATAATTAAATGCTATTCAATTAATTATCCGATATTCATCTCCTCCCAGACTTGTATTTTTTTTTATCGGTTAAAGTGATGAAACGAGCAAAACGTTCACCTGATGGTAAGTGTAACGTCTGCCTAAACAAGTAAAAATTGCACATATTTAAATCTGTCTTAAAGAGCACTGTATTAATAAATGAAACTGGTGATTATTCAACAGAAAATATTTTACATTTTATCAAAATATCTTAAATCTATTGCTCGTCTAGTACATATATTAAAGGAAATCGCTTACTTCGTTTCTTTCCTTTTTTGGATGACTCTATTGTTATATAATATATACCCTATAACATAAATCAGCAATGCATCGTTATAAGTGATAATTTAATACGTAATATGTTCTATTTTTATTTCTGAAATATCATTAAACAAAAGAAAATAATATAGTTGATTCATACTCATATGTATACAGAGTACATTTCTTTACAAGCTAACAACGAAAACTCAACTAAAATCGCACATACAATTGTTAAGAGAAAAACAAACAAAGCATTATCACGATAACATACTTCAATAGAAACTAACAAGCACTGATACTTCTTATCATAGCCAAAACATGACAGTTTTTTAAAACGAGAAATTGCTTATGTACCTAGTTTATTAGAGTATTTTATAAGTTTAGCTGCTTTAAAAGGTTTGTAATTATTTAAATTAAATTAAAAATTAGTTTGTGTAACATGATAATAATAATCATTAAATATTCAATTCAGCCAATCAATCGAATTTACTACATATTATAATTAAAATAATTATCAGCTTACAATTTAATTGGTAGCGTCAAAGAAAAGCCTGTATACCTTAATAGTATTGGGGTTGTGTTTTACTGTCGGACACCTGAGTTTTATTATGCTAAAAGTATAAAGGGCTTACTGGCATTTACATTTTACTTTAAAACTTATATTTTATTTCCGGAAGCGCCTATTTAATTAGTTATGATAAAAACTGAAAACACAGAATATGCAACAAATGAAACGTTATTCTATCAATTTTACGTACTGTGCTGGTTAGTTATCTTAAAAACACATTAAAACGGGTAAAACGAAACGTAATGCCTTCCGGGTCAATGCCGTTGCCGCCATTTTGATTCCTTCCTTCTTTCCGATCCGATTATCTTGTAAATAGTAAAACTGATGAATCAAAACTTGGGAAGCTAAAATGTATTAAGAGATGTAAAGGTCTACGTTTCAATATATCCTCCTAGCTACATAATTCATATTTTTATAGTTGTTGCTTTAAAAAATATAGGTTTGAAGGTCGAATGCCGCCTCTGAACCGATACAAAGCACCCCACGGTATTTTGGTCTTAACCCCTAGAGTGTATATAAAAAATGCGTAGCCAGAAGCACGTGATGGAGGTCCTGAGCGGAACGAGCGCGCAAGGCCGCAGCGATCGGATGGAGGTGGATCCTGGGAGCCACTGGAGTCCCGAGCGGTGCAAGGTCGAGTGTGCGAGAGACTTTCAAGACTGACAAGATAGTCTTCTGGCGAAGCGCACCAAAAAATCTTTTCAGGTCACCTCTTAATCGTGCCAATTGATCGCGCTTGTGAGATATTCCCATTTAAATGTATATGAAAAATTGTTTACCTCTTTTCTTATAATTAATTTAATTTAAAACATTTATGTAATTAAAGACTTTGAAAAAACATACTTTCATTATTTAAACAATATAAATCGAAACAAAAATGTTGATGTTACACGTCATACCCGGTAGTCAGAGGTGGGGCTGAGGGGGCTTGTTTGTTGCTGTGTTTTTAATGTCGAGACACGCGTGCCTCTGGCTCGCGAGCACAGTATCCGATGAAGTTGTAAAAGCTAAAAAGGCTATCAGCAATCACATCACCGAAAAAGTTAATGGCGAGTGCCGTCCGTAGTGACTCACTTTGCTTCTGAGACTTGCAAGTAACGCCACTCTGCTCCCTGTCGGTTCTTTCTGACTCTGAGTACCTATTGTCTGCATATTACAGATAAAATAAGTATCTTGGTTATCCTTATTTTTATATTTAATATCTGTATTTAGTAAATCAGAGATACTGTATTAAAATAACACATTTAGTATCTAAAATTAAATCAAATTTGTTTTTGTTTGGATACTAATACAGCTACCACGGCTCAGGGGCTAGGCGCTCGCTTTAAATTTACGCGAGTGACCTGGGTTCGATTCCCGGTGCCGGCACCACTAAAATTGTTAATTGCAATTTTAAGTGCTGATTTACCACGTGCTCGGCGGTGAAGGAAAACGTGAGGAAACCTGCATGTCTGAGGAATAAAAAATATTTCGAAGACATGTGAAGTCAGCCAACCCGCATTGGAGCAGCGTGGCGGATTCTTCCTAGCTCCAAAACCCTCTCAGAAATGAGAGGAGGCCTGTGCTCAGTAGTGGGACATTTATAGGCTGAAACTTTACTTTACTTTTTTACTAATATTTTGATTTAATAAAAGTGGAATATTTAAATGTTTATTTTAGCTATAGAGTTGAATATAATTTATTTTTTATTTTTATATATAGCCCTCTTCTGACACGCTCGTATTAATTCTATGAAGTCTGCATATTATTATTTAATCTATGCAAACAGCGTCTAATGTAATTTGCAGAAATTCTTCTCTTATGCATAAAAAGGGAGGCTATAATTTTACAAAAACTTACATATATCTGTGGGGAGGGGGGCGTTAGCTTAAGGACCTCCTTAAGCTAACGCCGTTCCTCTATCTACGCTCTGCGAAGGTGTCAAAGTAAGATTTAGGCACAATAAATTGAGCTTATGGTTTAACAAAAAAATCATAACTTAAAAACTACAGTTCTCCGCACCGGGGGATTTTTAGGGGGTAATTTCCCACTAGCTTCTCCCACACTCCACTACTCGCTACGAAGCAAATTTTACCTGGTATTGCACTAGCTTATTAATATATTCCCTTGTAACAAACATCACTTTCAGCAGTTCATTATATCTTTATATCTTTTAAACAATGTCCCACTCCTCTTTATTTGTAACTTCACACCTACCAGTCAAGATATAAGAAATAACTTCTGAAAAAAAGCATAATCATCATATATTTTTTTAAATATAATAATATTAAAAATATTTCATAAGTTGGTCAGATGTTCAAGTGAAACTCAGATGAATACCTTGAAACGAACTTGAAAGGTAACGACTTGGTACGTGTAATCCACACGATCTCACCCAGTTAAGCTGGACATCATCCACACAGTCACAGTAAATTACTTATTTATCATTGTTGACTACATTATCTTGATTTATTTACTTATTACTCTTATATGCTTAATTTATTAGTATAGTCTTATAATAGTGACTGCAATGGATTTTTATTATTCTCTATTATTGCAAGTAGTATAAAACATTAGAAATATTGCCAGTAAATATAATAAGTATTTTAACAAATATTTTAGTTTTCTAACAAATACAAGTAAGGTCCGCGACCACCAAAGTATGGAAATAATAAACAAAATATTGATATGATATTCCATCTACTGAAGGCGTAAAATAAATTATTATCCTATCTAAAGCCGAGTGTGTCGTAACACGGAATAGATGGAATTACTAAACTAGGGACGAGCACCAGAAGCCTTTGTGTAATCCAATATACTTCAAATAGTCGTGGGCGTTACACCAAAAAGCTCTCAACACGAAGCAGCTTACTCAAAAAAAATTATAACCGCATGTGAAATTCGTGTAAACCGGTATACTGGCAACCGAAGTGTGCAACGCAACTGATCGAGGTGAACCAAATTACAAAATCTGTCAATAAAGTTGCAGTATTTTTTACATCTGTATATTATTGCTTTCTTAAATACAGCTTTTATTAAGATTATAGACCATCTAGTTTACGAAATTATTTCAAAATACTGTAATTAATTATTATTAAATAATTTGGTGTTTGTAATATTCACTAGCCAACTGTGTGAGGTTGGTGCGGCTTTTGCTCACTCATCATCATCATCACTTCAGCCCGTCACTAGGCCAATGCTGAACACAGGCCTCTCCTATAGATTGCTACAAAAGTTTGTAGCTCTCATTTTGGGGGGATTTTGCTATATATTTGATATATATTTATTCATATGGTCCAGGCATATGCAGTTGCCCATCTCTTGGTTTTTATTTTTCTTCTGTCGTATTTTACGACACCCACGAGATTAGATGGAGAGATAGATTCTCTTAAGCCGCTACCACACGCAAGGTACGTTTCGTACTGTACACCTTTACGCTGTACTTTACGCTATACAGCTGTACGCAAATTATAAACATTAATAACATCTTTTTATCCATCCTTTATTAGTGTTGTATTTTTGTTTATTAACGTCATTCGTTACTAAATTAATGTATTTCACAAAATAATCCAGATAGCAGACCAGACGGTAGCAGTAAATATAAATTATACCTATTTCCAAGTAGCAAGAAAAAATCGCAACTGTAAATATTCGCCATATATTGGAAGCCACGATATTTTTCTGACATTTCCCTTAATCGACTATTACGACATCCTTCGCACGACGGGGCATTTCGTTTTTACTCAACCTGCAAAACATGGAAGCCGTCTAAAACCTTGCAATATTGTGGAATACTTTTAACTTCAACTCAATTAATCAATCATAATACACAGTCTAGCATTATTTAATAGCACGTTATTCAGACGCATCTAGTTCATGGCCCATGTAATTACACTGTTTACGACAAATCTGTTGAAGCAGAAAATAGAAAATGTACTTATTCGTTATGAACATTTTCCCTCAAATAGTATACGAGTATATTACTAAACGCAAAATCACTAATTGATTGCAATCTTTAAGACGATGTACACATTTAACATATTTTCTACAAGTAATACTACCAATAATATGACGGTAAATGTCGTGTGATAGTGACTTAAGAAAATCTACCACCCCGTGTCAATCAATACATCCCGTGACAACAAACAACAATCGCATCCCGTGGGTGTCGTAAAAGTTGACAGAGAGAAAATGAAAACCAGAAGATGGGAAGCAGGATCTTCCAGGAACATCTGAATAAATACTCCGGTTACCAACCCGCCTGCCAAGCGTGGCAGCTAAGGCAAAATCCTCTCCAAAATGGGAGCTACAAACTTTTGTGGCAATCTATGGGGGAGGCCTACGTTCAGCAGTGGACTAGTGATAGGCTGAAATGATGATGATGACGATGATGAAACGCATCTTAAGCTTGTATATTTGTACGATACAACGTACTTGCTGCTATTGTCAACATTTTAACGCAACGATCGCTGCATACGAGTACAGTTCGCCAATTGTAAAAATATAAATTTTTAATTCATGTTTTTTACCTTGTCCATGCAAGTGTCTACTCATCCTACATAACAGTTAGCATTAAAAACATAGCATTGTTTACACAAATAGTGCCGTGTCTACCACCCCATCTTATCCCGTGGGTGTCGTAAAAGACGACAGAGGGAAAGTTAAAAAAAGTCATTAAACACTGTTTTATTTCACTTGATTGCACCAATTATATATTATATGATATATATCTATCTATTTATTTCTATTAATGTGTGAATTTTACCGTGTGGTAGCGGCTTAAGAGAACCTAACACCCCATCTCATCCCGTGGGTGTCGTAAAAGTCAGAGATAAAATAAAACCAGGAGATAGGCAGCAGCGTCTTCATGGAACATCTGATTAAATAAAGTGCGGTTGCCAACCCGCCAGCCAAGCGTGATAACTATGGCAAAATCCCCCAAAAATGAGGACTACAAACTTTTGTGACAATCTATGTTTAACAGTGGCTGGTGAGATAGGCTGAGGTGATGATTATGAGCATAGCATTAATCTTACCAAATTAATGTGGAGTAAAAATATTTTGACATAAACTTTCTACTACTAATCACGACGACTTTGACGACCGCGTGGCCTAGTGGTCAGAGTACCTGACTTCTAAGCCGCGGGTCCTGGGTTCGAATCCCAGCCGAAGCCAACATTTGTGCTTAAACATAAATTGTTGGTTTTCGGGTCTGGTTGTGTTGTGATTGTCCCCGTGTTTCTGACACTGCATCCTAGCCTACCTCCGATCTTTTCGCATCAGCGTTACATCGGGCGCGGGAAGGTTGGGACGAGTGAGTGCCTCTGTGTTTGCGCGTACACTTGTGGCACTATAATATCTCCTGCGCAGTTGATGGCTCTCGACAGTAGTCGGCAGTTGTCGCCGTGGTCGAAATCGGCTAGGAGAACATCACTACTAATCATTACCATTAATAAATATAAATTCGTTATTTTTTGGAATTATGCAAAATAATGAAAAAATCGCTTATAAATCCTACATACTTTGTAATATTACAAAATCATATAAACAAATTTCTTCCTAATACTCATAAAGATGACATTTTTGCGCATAAAATATGAATGGTCCAATAAAGAGACCCTTTTCAGGAAAATTATGTAAATGGTTTAGGTTCTAATAAATATTATGCGCTATGACTGTTACAGAACAGCTTATTATTTGTTTGTTTTTTGCGATATTACTAAGAAATTACGTATTTTTGACAGATAAGTACAAAGTGCACTTAAGGACAAGTTTCACTGTAGGTAGTGTGTTAAACTCGATCTTAAATTCTTCTTTTATTAAGAAATAAGATGTTATGCATGTTATCTCTTAGAACTATTATGAAATACATCATAATAAGTTATATGGTATGCCGCAAATGCAGAATTACAATACTGCCACTTACACTGGTGGGCACGTTTTCAAGCGTTTTTGTGGAAGCGTGGCCCTATTCGTTCAACCCGCATTAACTGGTAGGTACCACCGCAGTGTTGGTTATTCTGCCTTGAAGTAAGAGTGTGCAAACATTACTGTGTTTTGGTTTAAAAGGCACTGATAGGCCGTGTAATTAATTACTGGACATATGAGACTTCAGAAGTGATGTCTCAGGGTGACTTGAGCAGTATGATGCCACACAGAAATGTTCTGGTTGACACAGAATTTTATGGGCAGACGTTGCACTTACTACCGGGTGAAAGAATTGCTCGTCTTGTTTCACTTTCTTTAAAAAAACATACGGCTATAAATATGTTATGCAACATGAAATCCAATTTCCGAAGAAATTCACACATGCGGCGTGTTTCTTAGTTATTCCTCTGGCAGTTCTCACGTAAATAGTCAATACGTTTTGGTCCCAACGGTATCCGACCGTCTGTAAACACGTAGAAAAAAGTTTAATCACAATCGTTAATGTAATAAGAAACGTACTGTGGTTACAAATTATTAATATTTCTATATTTGTAAGCTCGGCTCAGGTGACACAGTGTGGCGGATCGGCCACAAGCTACATTTTATACTGGCAGCATTTTCGTTCAAACCTTTCTTTTGTAATTTCGTATTTCTTATTCTGTTTATTTTATGATATTATATCTTGTTCTTACCTTTCAAATTTTCCAAAAGAACCGATTCTGACGTTCTTTGTTAACATTTATTAATTATAGCGATTTATATGTGTTGTTTCTGAGTAAACTGAGTCCTATTATGTATTTACCAATACGAAATAGCCCTATACTATAATGTGAGTTACAATCTCCTGGCTTTCATTTATTGGCTATCGTGATCGAAACACAACAACGAACACGGCTCATGATAGGATTCTCACCCACAACTGCATTTGTTATGGGCAGACGTTGCACTTACCATCTGGTGAAAGATATACTCGTCTCCGGAAGAAAAAGTATCCTATGTCTGTCTCCAGGATGCAAGGTGTGTCTGTGCCGAATTTTGTTAAGATCAATTCAAAGGTTGAGCAGTGAAAAGGTAACAAACAGACTGAGGGATGGAGAGAGTTACTTTCGCATTTATAATATTCGAATACACGAGTAGGATTCGAATTTAAACCGTAGCTAGAATTGTACTATTCAAATTATTGGTTTCATCGTCAGTTTTTTTACAGCTAATAATGCTAAAGCTATGGTAACACAGGATAGACATTTTTAAAAGATCACCAAACACGTCTCAACAACCTTAAAATAAGCTCGCCACAATGCCCTTTTTTCTTTTTCACCTGCATGGTAAAATCCTACTGCTGGACATAGGTCTCTCCGAATCATTGCTAAAAAATATAGTTCCACTCTTTTCTGAAAAACGGAATATTAAATAAAAATTTGGACTGGAGAACCCAGTGTTTGAGAACAATGACACGAAAAGCTACCTTCACCTCTAAGGAAACAATGCAGTTTTTGAACAAAAATCAAGAATAAACTGTTACATAAGAACTATACATGAATGAACTAAAGGTTCGGTTCACGAGTCCCGGAGTATCAATGATTGGGTTTTGAGAGGCCATCGAAGACATAAAGAAGACTGAGCAAGTGCATAAATTGTTAGGAAGAGTACTTTGAAATAGTAAATATAATGTAAATATTAAAAGTTTACTTTATCAGGATTTCAGAAAAACCTATGTACTACTAATTCATGGGCGATTGCGGTATATACAGTCTTTTCGATAATTATCGTTGGTCGTGATGTATTATTTTTACAGAAATAACATGCATATTTTCCTTCTTCATAAATTCAAATGACTTACATAGGCTTTGGTAAACGTTATAAACCGAGGCCACAAAATTTACCTTAAACACCTATGTAGATCTTACTTGTGAAAAGGGTAACATCCTTTTAACTTGGGAAGCTTTTACGACTACAGTCATTAATTTAGTAAATTAGATTTTAAGAACATAAACTCTGAATTAGTTGACTCGTCCAATAAATTGTCGGATTTAGAAAAGGAATACATTGTAGATGCGGTCACTGTTTGAAGACCGCATAACTTAACAAGGTCAGGTATATGAAAGATCTAAAAGCGATAAGAAATTCCTTTTATTATTTTATCTTTACTATATTTTTTCACAAGCAAAGGCGCTTTGAAGGTAAGGAATGGACGTATCTAGTATAAATATAGGCTGGAACTGGGCGTGCTGACATAAGTAAATACAACGTCAAACGATTAACAGAGCTTAGTTGGTTGCAAGAAAAGTAGGGATAGTAAGCATTAGAGGCCTTCAAGAAAAGAGCCTATTCCTTTCTCAAAGGCCGGCAACGCACTGGCTACTCCCCTGGTGTTGCGGATGTTCATGGGCGGCGGTGATCGCTTCACATCAGGTGAGCCGCATGCTCGTTTGCCCCCTATTCTAGAAAAAAAAAAGCTTATGATAAATTCTGTCTTCCCATCTTTACAAATAAATTATAAAAACCATTGTGAAAGGTATCAAAATAAAGAATAAAAAAGGTTACTAATTTAAGAATTTCACAACAATTCATTGAAATATGCAGTCGATTTTGTGCTGGCAAAGTTATAATAGATATTATGTCCTATTAATAAAACTATTGTCAGAAGCTATAAGTAATAATACAAAATAGGTCCAAAATAGAGAGACACAAAAAATGTGGGCTGAAGAAAAAGTAATAACATTGAATATTCGAATAAAGTATGAAGCACCATTAATCAAAACTTTTAAGGAAAGCTTAAGACATTTTCATAACAAATTAGTTCTCCTCCGAAAAAAAAATTATAACATATTCTATTTATTCTCGTGACAGCGAATGACGCTGCAAACTTTATTGGCAATCGATATAACAGTTGAATGAGCTTATGGTGCAGTACATTATCTAACAAGCACGCATGCATATTTCACGCAACTGGTGTATTGTATTTTCGGTCACGCCCACATTAGTTACTAAGTTATCGATTTGTACACGTACGTCAGTGATATAAAAATCATGGAGTGAGCACTATCTTTATGTTGACTCTGTTCTTGTTGGTCAAACATACGAGTATGTAATTTCTCTGCCGTGTTACAAAAAAACAAGCTCTTCTATAATGATTTCTTATATTTACGCGAACACTACACATTTAAATGAAACTAATTTTACGGTCCGTAAAATTAGTTTCATTTAAATGTGTAGTGTTCGCGTAAATATAAGAAATGATTATGTGAACCAGTACGGACTGGAAATCGCAAACAAAATTCGCCGGTTAGAAGATCTCAAGACCAAGCGCGCAAGACTTATAACATCTTTAAATTTCTTGAAGAGATGCAGAGACCATAATCTCATTCCTACGTGTGTCAAAATATCAGCTAAAAAGGACATTCGAGGAAGCGCTAAGATCTTAAATCAGGCAAGTAAAATTTGTTACGAACGGTGATTCAGCAAAACCGTACCGATCTACATACAATAATCCGTAAAATTAGTTTCATTTAAAAGCTCTTCTATATTAGTTATATCGCACATCTCTAGGATTTCTAATATATACGCGAATACAATTAATGGAATAAAACTAAAATTTACGGATTTTATCGCGTTTAATTTTAACTATTATCCCGACACGTTTCGTGCGCTTTATAGCACCCATTTTCCAAGAGAACTGAGGTATTAGGCATCATAGTTAATCCGACCTACCTTCGGCATTTAATTATAAATGTTGGTCCGATCTACTATGCAAAACAAGCTTAAAGTGTCATGAAGTCTTACAGTTGTAGGATTAGTATTTGTTTTAATTTCATATGTCACCACATGAAAAGCTCAAAAAATGGTCTATACGTTCTATAAAGGGCTATTGAAGTTTAAAGAGATTCGTCTTTTCTACAGAGACGACAAACTTCCAAGTCACGGCCGAAAACCGTATTTTCCAGCACTTAGTAGCCGTAGGTGTCCGGCAGAGTAGAATAGCACCTACTTCCTCCTCCTACCGAGGTGTCGTAAGAGGCGACTAAGGTGTTGTACAGACAGCCTTTATTCATGCAGAATAACACCATAATATGCAATGAAAAAACAAAAGGATAAGTGAAGCTAAAAATTATTAAGTGGATTGTAACTGTGGTGCTGTAACATAAAAGTAAAAGTAAAGTTTCAGCCTATCAATGTCCCACTGCTGAGAACAGGCCTCTCATTTCTGAGAGGGTTTTATAGCTAGGAAGAATCCGCCACGCTGCTCCAATGCGGGTTGGCGGACTGCACATACATACATACATAAGATCACGACTGTATCCCATAAGGGGTAGTCAGAGACTGGGCACTCACTGCAAAAACAGATGACTGCCACAATCCACGTTTCACCAAAACCATGTAATGCACTTGGTGTGATAGGTGGTGTGCCCATCGCCATCATGCGCTGTTGGGTGCACAGTGCAGTTTAATTCCTTACTCGCTTTTTACGACATCCATTGGATGACATGGAGTGGAAATATTTTTTATTTCTCAGACATGCAGGTTTCCTCACGATGTTTTCCTTCACCGCCGAGCACGTAGTAAATCAACACTTAAAATTGCAACAATTTTAGTGGCACCGGGGCTCGAACCCAGGTCACTCGCATACTATGAAATTTAAAGCGAGCGTCTATCCCCTGAGCTACCACGGCTCTTACACGCTGTAACATACAGAACTATAATAATATAAACTACGCGGGCGACTATTTGTGGGTATTATCCAAATATTACTGTAGCCGAAATTGACTGACGTCACATAAATTAATACTCGTATTATTCTCATTTTTTTGAATCTAAAACAAACAAAATGAAAGTTGATGACAAAATGTAAAGGCCTAAAAATATAACCCTGTCCGGTAATTTGTGTAATGTTGCATTCCCCACTGCTGTAATTATTTGTTCTCGTTCCCTGAAATGTAAAAATGTTACAAATAGTATGAAAAAAGTTTGGAGAATCCAAAAGTGCACGTCTAATGACGCACATTTAACTCAGAAAAAAAAATCGTATTGAAGTTCAAATATTTCGAGTCATTTTCATTTCAGATGAAAACAATAAGAATTTTTTTTTCTTAATAACTATAATTGTTAGACTTTTGATATGAAAGCGGAAACCAGTAGATAAAATTCTGGACACGACAAAAAAAACCCGGTATCGATAAGTCAATTTTTTCGTGAGCTATCGGGACCACATATCTAAAAAAATCCGGACGTCTTCGTCAATTTTTTCATACTGTTTTTTTTTTCAAAGAAGCAATATAAGATGATTTTTTTTAAATTTTAATGAATTAATTAAAGTGTTTTCTTGATACGAGTCTATTCGTTCTATATAACAATCTTCTTGATACGTGCTATATAACAATCTCAAAGCATATATAACCTGCCACACATAATATATTGAAATCCCTTTACAAAATTTGAAAATAAAACAAAATTTCTCAATTGCGTAAATTATAATTTTCGTAAACTAGTTTCTCTAAGTAATAAAAATTTCAAATTAAGCTTTTTTTACTTTTACCATTGCCATTGCATAAATAAAAGTCGTTTAAACATATCACCATATATTTTTGAGCTGGGATCGCTTCTGATGAAAAGGCATTTAACTTCGTCGTAGTATTATCTCCTTATCTTAAGCCGAGATATTGTGCGTCTCGAATACTACAAGTTCATTATGGAAACCCGATAAATTAACAAACGCCTTGAATAATATCAGTTTAGTTTAAGGATTCCATTAATTGTGTAAACAGACAACTGTCAAGCGTAATTAAGTAAACAATTAAGTATAACTTTCGACTAATACGATACAATGAAGTTGTCCGTTATAATCCTTCCTTGCGCTTTTGTTCCACGTACTTACAAAATGGGCCGCACTGTGGTCACCACCAGCCGAATCACGTGTCAATAATATCTGACCTTGGGACTAGTATCCCTCTTAATCTCATCTCTTAATCGTAAATCCTATGGGAGAAAGTTTAAAGTGCGTGTAAAGTGAGTGAAGAGTTACAACTGCAGTACTCACTTTCTAGCCGTCGGAAATTTTCTGATCTTAATTACATACATATATTCTAAGTAGGCTATCTTTTTAGAAGTAAAATTGTGTGATGTTCTGGATGCAATTGTCTGAGAACAGTGCTTTATGGCATTCTATAAAGATAGCTTACGTTCAGAAACAGACTTATGATAAGCTTTAATGATAAAGATGTTCCCAACATTTCAGAGAACAGCTGTGATGAATGGTACTTATCGTGTTAATTTTAGAGAGTTAGTTAAGACACTGGCGATAGGATTCCTATGCAGGAATCTGTCTAGGTAGGTACCACCGCAGGACCAGTCATTTCACCGTGACACTGTAGTGTGAAAAAATTACTGTGGGCATATAAGACTTAAGAACTGAAGTCTCAGGATGACTGGCGCAGTGCGTACAAAATAAATGTTACGAGTGACACAGCATTTGTTATGGTCAGAAATGCACTCACCATCAGGTGAATGAACGTTTTGCTCGTCTCGCCAGTTTCTCGTATAACAAATAAGATCCGTGCTGCCGTCAAAAATTCTGGTGTTCACGCTTCTACAATAAACTCTCACTGTAAGTATCCATTAAAGCTTTACACCATAAAGCTTTTACGTCAGTATTTTTGGAACGTACATTTCAAATACTTTATCATAATATCATTACCCGAGGTTTTTTCACCCTTTTACAACACTGTATAATTACGATCTATATCACCGAGCTTTACCAATTCTTCCCGTTAGGCACTCTAGATTTGGTTAATGACAATAGTGGGATAAAAAACACTCTTTTCCCTTGTTTAATATGCTATGTAATAATATAATATGTACTATATAAAAAATGTGTCTGTTGGCAAACAATTTTATGTCTCTTTGCCTTGTTGCATATAAATGTATATGTTTTTTTTTAAGAAATTTTCCAACGGCTTCCTCTTCGATGAAATTACAACAAATTAGTGTACAATCTGTACCTCAACAATATATTATAGTTTAATGAAAATATATTCAATAATTTAATAACGTCTAATGGACAGATTAACAGTGACGTCAATTATTGTGAACTCAATCAATAATCTCAAGTTGTGTAATGCCTGTTTGACTAAAAGAGAGCATGTGTGTTAAATACTGTAAAATATTCTGACAATTGAGTGGTTGATAGCTTTGTTTGCACGGAGTTGGGTACAAATCCCAACTGGAGTCAGCAGTTTTAATTTTAATTATTTTCAGTAATGATTATATTCGGTTTGCTTTCAGCTGAGAATAAAAATGTTGTATGCATGGCAGTTCTATGTCATTAAATACTTTTTCTATCATTCTGTCTTCTTTGATTATCCTCTCACAGCTGATTCAGAGCTCATTTTTTGTGAAAGAAAGTTCGGTATGTATGTCTCGGTATATATATGTATATATATATGAAATGAGATAGTTTCATAAGTTTAGTTTCTTCATTAATATAAATTGTCAGTGTTAGCTAATCGAAATTAAATAGAAGTTAAATAATTTCATTCTGAGTAATTTGTAATTTTTTTAAGGTTGTTTTGTACCGAACCGACTTGGGAAAGCACCTTACTGTGCCACGGAGGGCACCCATAAGACATGATAGTTTTGATCGGACTTTTTCAATTTGTGGTTTCTAAGTTACTATCAAAAAGAATACCTACATATTGAACTGACTTGGGTTAGGGGCAAATTATTAATGGTGAATGGCGGAAAGTCGGTTATATTTTATTCTTGGCGTGAAATATTACGTATTTATGCGCTACAGATGAAATTGAAACCACTTGAATATAATGCTCTAAATATAAGGAGCTTTAAGCCTATATTTTAATGTTGGAAGCGCGTATTTGATTAGTTATGGCAAAAACTTATTCTGTCAATTTTACAAACTGTGTTGATTAGTAATATTAAAAATGGGTAAAACGAAACGTAACGCCTGCCGGTTCAATGCAGTTGCCGCCATTTTGTTTCCCTTCATTCCGATTTGCTCGTATATCTTACAAATTGATGAATCAGAACTTGGGGTTACGCGTCTGACTATTTCCTACTAGCTACATAATTCATTTTTTTATAGTTTTTGCCTTAAAAAATATAGGTTCGATTCGGCCGATTGCCGCTATAAAACAGATGCAGAACACCCTACTTCCACGCAGACAGTGTGGTCCCTACCCCTAGAGTGTATATAAAAAATACGTAGCCAAAAGCTCGCCAAAAAGGTCCTGAGTGGAACGAGCGCGCGAGGCCGCAGCGCGGCGAGCGGGTGGACGTGACTCGCGCAGCGAGCCCCTGGAGTTCCGAGCGGTGCAAGGTACTGTATGAGTCTTCTGGCGAAGCGCACCGAGAAATTCTTGAGAGCCATAAATCATGTTTATAAAGCTTAAAATATATTTTGAATTAAAAACCATTAGCTGTCTTCTCCATTTAAGTTTAATCTTTCATATTATTAATATATATATAAAACAGTAAGGGGCCTAGTATTAACCCCTGCAGGAAGCCACATGTAGATTATCTCTTCAGGGGTACTTTGTGTAAAGGGTAAGGACAGACTTAAATCAAACTCCGGAATGCGCAGCTGACTGATTAATTAAACTCGCGTTCTACAACATACATATTATGCAATACCCACATACTTTATTTATCACACTAAATTTTCCCCCATGTTTTATACAAATATTTATACAGTAATTACTAAAATCATGTGATAAAAAGGGTGGACCGTTATCCGTAACGAGTTGCGAAGGAAGACCAAATCTAGCAAAGTAAAGGCTAATATCGTCGATTCCGCGTTCGTACTATTCATCGTTGTCACTTCCATCCATTTCAAATGGGCATCAACTAGGAATAGATACTTTTTCCCGCAAATTCCGCTAAATCGGCATATAAGCGATGCCAAGGCTACAGTGGGAACTCCCACGGACGTACAACAGCATGCGGTGGTGCATCGCAGACCACACGACATGACTCGCAGCTCCGACACACTTCCGCCAGATCTTTATCGCGACTCGGCCAATAAATATAATTATTCGTAAAATTTTTCATTTTATCTACACCTAGGTGTCCATTATGGATTTCGTCTAATACACGCGGACGTAAAGTACGCGGTATAATGAGTTTTTGGATTTTTTGCGGGATACATAAAGGAAAGGGCGTTCGGCGATATACGAATGTCCCCACATGTGTGGTTATGGCAGCGTATGGTTAGGAGTCTTCCGTTAATCAAACTTATACCAAGTTTTATTGTTTTAAGTCTATTTTTGAAAACTTCTCCACCACTGAGGGAAGTAAGTAGGCCCGGTTAAGTTTCGGATTAATAGTTATTTTATAGTCACCGCAAATTCGTATATCTCCGCAATCTTTAGTAACCAGTACGATCGGTGTGCCATACTCCGAGTGATCAATGCGATAGATAGAGCCCTCTCGCTCGAGCCGCGCTAGCTCTCGCTCGGCTCGTGCGCGGAGCGCCAGCAACACGGGCCTCGCGCGCACTTACGCTCGTAGGTTTATTATACATGAGCTGTAATTTAATGGTCTTCTTACAAGTACCCAGTGTTATAATTACATCCGGGTACTGCATTAATAACCAACTTACAAAATCGTCATCGGTGGTAGCATTAAAGTTTATTGTCTTATATTTAGAGCGCGAATCCACTCTCGACGACGCCCGATAGCCACGCCAAGGCTGCCAAAGCCAGTGATAGCACGCCTATCCCGCAACCGCAGGTCGCCCCTGTAGCCTCCCAAGAGACCCCCGCTGCTTCACAGCAGGCCCCCGCTGCCCCGCGCAATCCTTCGCAGTTCGCTGCACACTCTCGGCGGCCACGGCCTATCTTCATTCGGGCTCTGGACAGATGGCAAGAGCTCACATCGGCCATGTCCAGGTTAAAATATACTGCCGTTTCTACCTCAAACGGCATTAAATTACAGGTGGAGACCACTGAGGTCTACCGCCAGGTAACACGTTACCTGTCGGGAAAAGGTGTATACTTCCACACATACACTCCAGCCGATGAGCGGCAACTAAGGGTGGTTCTCAAGAACCTACCCAAGGAAATCAGCGCGGAAGAGGTCAAAAAAGACCTCATCGCGCAAAACCTCCCCGTCGTCGCTGTACACCGCATGTACAGCGGGCGCACTAAGGTGCCCTATAACATGGTGCTAGTCGCACTTGACCGCTCCCCGGCAGGGAAGCAGATATTTAATCTGCGGACCTGCTGCAACCTTTCGGGGCTCTCAGTTGAGGCCCCACACAAAAACGGCCCTCCCGGCCAATGCCATAAGTGCCAATTGTACGGCCACTCAGCAAGAAATTGCTACGCCCGCCCCAGGTGCGTCAAGTGCCTAGGCGATCACGCCACAGCAGACTGTCCTCGTCCAAAGGACAAAGCTCTGTTAGCCTCCTTCGGCCCGCCTGCCTGCGTACTATGTAACGCAGAAGGTCACACGGCCAACTACCTCGGCTGCCCGAAGGCCCCAAAACTTAAAAGGCCTGCGGCTAAACAGGCCCAAACACAAAGGTACATAGTACCTCCCCCACCACCCTCTGTATGGAGGCCACTTCCGACCCGCGCAACTTCAAACGCGCCTCCTCCGGTCGCGATCACGCGGAACATACCGGCACCTTCACAGGTCGCACCAGTCGCACCCGTCGCAAGCCGACCGGTCGCAGAGAGCGATCTAGACCTCGTCTGTCGCTTCGCCACCGCTTTCAACGGTGCCGACATTACAGCCCTCGCCACGGCTCTCCGAAACACCAACAATAATCCTAATAAGAGGATCGCCGCGGCGGTTCGGTACCAAAGCGTCATAAACGCTATAGTCAATTTTAGGGCATAAAAATGACTCACAACGGCAGAGAGAAACCGCGCTCCCTAAACGTAGCGTTTTTTAACGCTAACGGCTTAAAAAACCAGCGCGACGAAATCTTCAATTTCGTTCGCGATCACCAAGTCGACGTACTACTCGTGCAAGAGACTTTTTTGAAATCACACACTCGCGATCCCAAAATCGCAAATTACAACATCATTCGGAACGATAGAGTTACCGCTGCGAAAGGCGGCACTCTTATCTACTACAAAAAGTCCTTGCACTGCGTACCAGTCGTCACACCGCCACTCAGCCATCTTGAAGCATCGGTCTGTCAGCTAGCCATGACCGGCCACTCCCCCATTACTATCGCGTCTGTCTACTTACCATGTAGAAATGACGCAAAAATCACACGCAGCGACTTCGAAGCACTTCTCTCCCTCGGGAGCTCAACTATCCTTCCCGGTGACTTTAATAGCAAGCACACCCGGTGGAACTCAATAACAACCAACCCGCGTGGGGTGGCCCTAGACTCGCTAGTCGACCTCCTCGACTTCGACGTCCTGGCGCCTACAATACCGACCCACTTCCCGCATACACTGGGACACACGCCGGATGTGCTTGACATAGCCATCCTTAGCAACATAAATCTCGCCATCCGCGATATAGAGGTGATCCACGAACTAACATCTGATCACCGCCCCGTTCTACTTCGGCTAGGACCTTCCGTCCAAGCCTCACCACCCAAAAAAACAGTAGTCGACTGGCAAAAGCTAGCCGAAAAACTTAAGCAAACTTCTCCGCACCTTGATGCGATTCCATCCACCATCAATTCAGTCAGTGACACGAACCTTGCGGCTCATGCACTCACTAGGCACATCCAAGGTCGTCGAGGATTCCTCGAGACAGGTCCCAGTGGCGGACGACCACCGCTGGATCCTGCCTAACGACATTAGAGACCGAATGAGGCGCAAGAACGCAGCCACGCGCGCTCACGACTTATATCCTACCGTCAGCAATAGAACAACACTACGCACCCTGCAACGTGAGGTCCGAATACGTATGGAGGAGCTCAGAAACGATCGGTGGGATAACAGTCTCATTAACATCGAACCGTCTCACCTCGCCTTCTGGCGACTTCCAAAATCACTAAAAGGAGGCACATCCCGTTCAATGCCCCCTTTAGTACGACCCAACCAACCGCCTGCCTTCCTAGACGAAGAAAAGGCAGAATGTCTAGCTGACAGCCTAAAATCTCAATGCTCCCCAAGCACCTTACCGGTCGACTCCGCCCACGTCGCGTTAGTCGACAGCGAGGTCGATCGGAAGGCTTCTCAACCGCTCCGCGATTCCATACCGCCAGTTAACAGCACCGAAGTAGAGTCTATTATTAAAAACCTCCGTCCGAGGAAATCTCCCGGTCCCGATGGTATCACTAACAAAGTAGTTAAGCTCCTTCCTACTACCATCATTCAGCTATTGGTATTAATCTACAACGCAGCTCTGGCCAACGCAATCTTTCCGAACACCTGGAAAGAAGCAGAGGTCGTAGGGATTCTAAAGCCCTCTAAACACCCGTCCGATCCCACCGCATATCGGCCTATACGCCTCCTCAAGGCCTTAGGCAAGATATACGAACGCCTACTTCTCGCCCGCTTAAGAGACTTCATGCAGTCTCGAGGGATCCCCATCCACGAGCAGTTTGGATTCCGTGCCAAACACTCATGTACCCAGCAGGTGCACCGCATAGCGGAGCACATTCAATCCCGCTTCATACGCGGGCTTCATACCGGAGCGCTCTTCTTCGACGTGGCGAAAGCGTTCGACAAGGTCTGGCACAACGGGCTCATATACAAGTTATATAGACTCGGTGTGCCAGATCGCCTCGTACTCATCATACGAGATTTCTTACGCAGTCGAACCTTCCGCTACCGCGTCGAGGGGGTGCGATCCGAATTACATCCCATCCTAGCCGGCGTACCACAAGGCTCAGTCCTAGGTCCCGTGCTCTACACCCTTTTCACGAACGACATACCGCACACCAGCGGCGTCGAACTCGCCCTCTTCGCAGATGATACCTGCCTATATGTGTCTGGACGTAATCCAGACACTATCTCTAAACGCCTCCAATCCGCAGCCCGAACCCTCGGGAACTGGTTTCGGAAATGGAGGATCGAGGTCAACCCAATCAAAAGTGCAGCCATGTACTTCTCGCGGCGCATAACGCAGCATCTCCCCACCATAGTTATTCGATCGTCCAATCCCATGGGAAAAGACAGTCACACACTCAGACAGACTCGAGACTCAGCTTCGGTCCACATATTAACCGAGTAAGGAACCGAGCGGCGTTCGTCCTCGGTCGATTACATCCGTTACTAAATAAAAATAGCAAAATGTCCCTACGTAATAAAATTACACTTTACAAAGCCTGTATACGGCCAATTATGACATACGCAAGCCCCGTATTTGCGCATGCCTCCCCGCGTCAAATTCACCGACTTCAGGTAATACAAAATCGATTCATGCGTAAAGCCACGGGAGCACCGTAGTTCGTGCGTAATGCTAACCTTCATATCGATTTAGGGCTTCCTACCATAGCCCAATATCTAAAGTTGGCCTCTCGCCGATACTTCGACTCTGCCGCCACGCACCCCAACCCACTGGTTGTCAGTGCCGCCACTTACAACCCCCTCGCGATACACCAAAACTCGACCCGCGGAAAAAGGAGACCGAGGCACGTCCTCGAGGACCCTGACGACGCGACCACTATTGCCCAAGCGCTCTACTCAACACTACACAAACACCCATTATCACCATCATACCGCCCCCGCCGTCGGCGTGGGCGTATCAGACAAAGTTATTCGCGATACCGCCGCATCTCAGGCCGGTTCTCCCCTAGCAGTAGTGTCATAAACAGAAGCGTCGCTGGAGTTTCTTGCGCCATTTCTTCTCCGGCGGAAACGCATTCCGAATTGGTGGTAAACTTATCTAATAATAATCATGGTATTAATAATTGTAGTAGTACGGTCCAAGCCGAGGTCCCCTCTCGGGGGCCCTTGCGCCAGTCATCCATAAATAAAGGTTTCGGCTAAGCGCCCTCAGCGCTATGCCACCTTTCAATCCGGCGAAGCTGTAAAAGCCTTCGGGCTAACAGTGACCATCATTCCTAAAAAAAAAAAAAAAAAAAAAAAAAAAAAAAAAAAAAAAAAAAAAAAAAATCCGCTCTCGACAGGACATCCTCCATTGTTTATAACGTGCATAGCTAAACAATCAGCTCGTGTGTCTTCGAGCTGTACTATCTACATAAATATAACACTTAAAACAAATTGATCACGGAAATTCTCCTCCCGTGTCCCCCCAAAGTTGCAAGTGGTTGCTAAATGTTTTAAATTGTGCAGGTACTCCGTAAGCGCCTCACCTGGCCGTTGTCTTCGTAATTGGGATACGTGTCGTTCGGCAATCTCGGATCGCTGCGGCTCGAAATGTTCGGCCAGCAGCTGCACTAGTTCTTCAAATGTCTTTGATTCTGGGTGTGCCGGCGAGCATAAATCGCACATAATCGAATCAGCAGTGGACCAGCTGAAATGATAAAACAGTTGAAAGTGTAAAAAAACGAGTATCATAATTATAATTTACTTTTAACAAATGTAGAATATACAAACATAGTTTAACACTCTGACATAGAAACACACGAATTTACGTAACTAGATAAAAGGGTTTTACAATATGTATCGTCTTTTTGACAAGTACGGAGTTACTTGTTTTGGTTGCTGTGAGCCATTTGGATTCGCAAATTCTGTGTACTCGTATATTCTGTGTTATATATTGTTGTTTCGTATCGTGTTAAAAAATGTACGACTGCATATGTGGTCAGTGATACTAAATACAATAAAAAAGAGAGTGTACAACGTGTACTGACACGTGACAGAAGTAAAACTTATTATTACAAATTTGATTAAAATAAAAATCAATAAACATCAATTCACAAAAATATTAAACACTGTACATTAATTGCTCAGTGTGGTAGCGGCTTAAACACAATAATTGAAATTTAATAATTATATACAATCATATAATACACATGATGTATCTATTTAAATCGCAAATCTGATATAATTGCTATAAGGGCTGAAGGAAAAACGATGGTCGGCAATGCTGTATGGGCCTCTAGTTTTTCTATGGATGGAAAGGGAATAAAGTGATTTGAGCTAAGATGATTAAGAGAGTCTACCACCCCATCTTATCCCGTGGGTGTCGTAAAAGTCGACAGAAGGACAAAAAAAACCAGTAGATGGCCAGCAGCATCTTCCAGCAAAATCTGAATAAATAAACTGCAGTTGCCAACCCGCCTGCAAAGCGTGGCAACTATGGCGAAATCCCCTCAAAATGAGAGCTACAAACTTTTGCGGCAATCTATAAGGGATGCCTATGGTACTAGTGAAAGGCTGAAATGATAATCTTTACTTAATCGATAAATATTATTAAAGACGACGGCGTGGCCTAGTGGTCAGAGTACCTGACTTCTAAGCCGCGGGTCCTGGGTTCGAATCTCAGCCGGAGCCAACATTTGTGCTTAAATTGTTGGTTTTCGGGTCTGGTTGTGTTGTGATTGTCCCCGTGTTTCTGACACTGCATCCTAGCTTACCTCCGATCTTATCGCATCAGCGTTACATCGGGCGCGTGTAGGTTGGGACGAGTGAGTGCCTCTGTGTTTGCGCGTACACTTGTGGCACTATAATATCTCCTGCGCAGTTGATGGCCCTCGACAGTAGTCGGAAGTTGTCGCCGTGATCGATATCGGCTAGGAGAACATCATCATCATTCAAATATTAATTGTTTATAACAAAAAGTTTGTACGAAAACGCTCTCATCTCATTGCAAGTTTAGTCTTACCACGAAAAAGGAGGTTTACTTCATAAATAAGATATCAAAGTACATTCAAAAATAAGATATCATTATGAGTTCTAGTGTAATACCCCAGCCTAAATACTTATTTAGTGATATGTATAAATTATTAAGTTTGTAGGTGTGAATGTACGATGACACTTTCTTTATCCGATCTTATCGCATAAGCGTGACATTGGAAATTTACGAGTGAGTGCATCTCGTTTTTACGAGAATTTAATATATCCAGCTGATATGACAACTTGTTATGTAAACCAAAAGTTGATCGAATAGGAAGATGAATCATGATGGCAAATTAATGTTGCATATATTATATTATAGGTGCCGATATGTGTCCGCCAGAGTAGAATAGCACCTAACTCTTTCCTACTGAGGTATCGTAAGAGGCAACTAAAGTGTTGTACGGATAGCCTTTATTCGTGCAGAAATGCAACTTAATATGAAATGCTGTCACTATACTGCCCATGGGAACGCAATGGAGAGTAATAAATATAAAAAAAAATTGAATCGTACCCAAACAGCGGTTTCACGCGGGGGCGTAAAGTGGGCTACGTATGTTGCCTCTGTCTATGTCTCAGTGTGTCGAGCGCATTGCGGCACTCGTTATGAGAAGACGTTGCACTTACAATCAGGTGAACGAATTGTTTGTGTTGTCATATTGTTTCATAAAAAAAATCATTAACAATCTAACAGTCAGTTCTCGATATAGACCTCTCCCAAGAAAATTCCACATATGTGCCATCCGTTTTACTTGTCAACTAACCGCACCTTAGACGCTGTTCTGCACAATTTAGTCGCTTTACCAGACAACTCGTACACTATAAAGGAACATCCTAAGTAGATAACCATTTTTATTAGTAAACTAGCTGTGCCCTGCGTGAAAAAGCCGACCCCGATCGATGATGACCGGTTTGAATCGGATTTTGGGGTTTTAATTTTTTTGCGTGGAACCCTAATTATTTTTCTAAAATCAAAGTAGTCAGAATTACCCGCTATAATATCAGCTATCTGAAAGTGAAAGTCCTGTAAAAATAAATAGTTTTTTTCTTATTAATACCGTACCTTTATACTTTCATAAGCATTGAGTAAAAAGCTGCTGTTTTGTTATTACAAACCGACACTTCAATTTTATTTATTTGTATAATTCTAATAACAAGTTTTGATGTCCTTAATTTCGGTTACATTAGATACAAAATTTTACATAATATGAAACAAATTTCCATAATAATAAACAGAGTATTATAGTTTTTTACGCGATTATGTTTACGGCTTTACAAAGCTTCATAGGTGTTTTTCTTTTTCGAAGTGATCTATTAGGTTTTTCGGTGTCACCAATAAACATTACGGTCACTTCAAAGTCTAAAATGTCACATGTGAAAATCATTAAAATTGTAATTATATTAAGGAAACTACGAATTAATTCAAACAACAGTTGACAGCACAAAATAAGCTTAACATGGAAATTGATGGATTTATTAAACTACAAACGCTTCAACAAAGTCGTAAGGCAAAGCTGATAACGCACGCTAAGCGTTGCGATAAGCGTTCCAATAATGTAAGAACACATGACAGGCAGCAGACAGCTTAATAAGAAGCTCTTTTATTAAGCAGTCTACCTTCCACCGGAACATTTGCCAAAGCAGTCACGAGGCGTAAATGAGCTAGCGACGCGATCACTCCGCGGTGACCTATTTTCTTCGAAGCATTATTAAGAATTGCTAAGTGAAGCCACTTGCATACAACTCTATTAAAATATTTACTATCTTAAATCTCTTACATACATACAGTCACGCCTCTTTCCCACTGGGGTAGGCAGAGATCTTTCCACTTGCTACGATCCTGACACACATCTTTAGCTTCTTCTACTTTCATTAGCATTTTCACACGTGACCTTTCCTCAAAAGTTCACCGAACTGATTGTGATACGTACGCCTAGGTCGACCCTAACCGGCTTTCCCATTCACACTTGCCTCATAAATCTGTTTCGTCAATCTCCTTTCCTTCATCCTCTCTACGTTTCCAAACCATCTAAGCATCCCTTTCTCTATATTTTTCACTACATCTTCAACCACACCGCAACGTTCCCTTATCACGCTGTTTCTCACGTTGTCAATCATAGTTACCAATACAGAGTTATCTCTTACAAGGTAAAGAAAAAATTGCAAAGCGGTAATGTTAATCACTCGCCTTAAAAATCGCTGTGTGGAGACGGCTTAAGAGATTCTACCACCCCACCTCATCCCGTGGGTGTCGTAGAAATTTACTGGGGGAAAATTAAAACCAGAAGATGGGCATCTTCCTGGAATTTCTAAATAAACTGCGGTTGCCAACCCGCGTGCCAAGCATGGAGACTATGGCAAAATCCCCCGAAAATGGGAGCTAAAAATTTTGGGGGCAATCTATGGGGGAGGCCTATGTTCAGTAGTGGACAGGACAGGACAGGACAGCAGATAGGCTAAAATAATGATGATGAATATTAATCATTAACGTCTTTTGTCATTCGGTTAAAAAAGAGCTTAAAACGTCTAACGATTTAGGTAATTGTCAAACAATAAAAAGACGGATTTAAAAATGTTTCGGTACATTTTAAAAGGTCAGTTAAAGTGCATTTGTCGCAGCAAAGAATTTTTTCCGGTAAATTTCATTTTATACTCTTCAGGAATACATATATTTTAACTCGCGTTTTAATATTCACTCAACTTATAATTACATCAATGCTCGGTCTGCTACTTTCGTTGAATTTGTCAGAAGCTAGTTGCGCGACGACCGGCTCGCTGAATAGCATGATAATATATCGCACTACCATTGCAAAACCGTTGTAACACAAAAAGTTCTTTTTCCAGAAGCGTTTAAGGTTTCTGACTTAGTACAAAATGTCTCTAGACGCTATCTATTGACGCTTCTTTAAATTTATTGATATTTTTTTTGTATGTGTAGTAGCCCAGCGGCTTTATGAGCTTCGTCGCGAGCAGAAGATCCGCGAGTAAAGAATACAACGTCTTGCAATTGTTTTGGTGACGCGTAGATCATCATCATTTGAGCCTATCACTAGTTTCTAATACAATAGTTTTGTATAAGCAGTGCGTATGTATTTATTTTAATAATGATAACTTAACTTTCGGGTTAAGCTGAGAATATGGAAAGGGTAAAGAGCGCCAAGGAGATCAGAAATAATTTCAAAACTTACATACAGCCTTTTTCTAGTGTCAAACAGAAACCACATCCATAGTCGGTTTTCACCCCGGCGGGAAACGACAAGTGACGGGTGCCAAACCACATCACCGCTCACAACGTCGTCATCGTTTCAAAAATTTAAGACGGGTAAATAAAAAACAATTCATGGACTATAATCTGATAATAATATTCACAACAACTAAATACGTTTATGAAATTACAAAAATGTTTCTTAATTTTCAATGTGATAGACAGGAGCCTATGGTATGGGTCTCCTGGCTCCACCTCTTGTGTTAAACTCCTCCAACGTGTTACAGGCCTATTACTAAACATGTGAGGCTCTATGTTTCCGTTAAAAGACAAGAACAGGGAATGAACGTTGAAGGTAAGTGGGCGTAAGCAATTGCTCTTAAATACTGAGGCCCGTTAAATACTCAGCCGTGGTAGCTCAGGGGCTAGGCGCTCGCTTTAAATTTCATAGTACGCGAGTGACCTGGGTTCGACCCGGTGCCGGCACCACTAAAATTGTTAATTGACATTTTAAGAGCTGATTTACCACGTGCTCGGCGGTGAAGGAAAACATCGAGAGGAAACATGCATATTAGAGAAATAAAAAATATTTCGAAGACATGTGCAGTCCGCCAACCCGCATTGGAGCAGCGTGGCGGATTCTTCCTAACTCCAAAACCCTCTCAGAAATAAGAGGAGGCCTGGGCTCAGCAGTGGGACATTTATAGGCTGATACTTTACATTACTTTACTTTTTACTGAGGCCCGATATTTGTAAATTCATCAAAAATTAAAGGCTCGCTATGTTTCCCGCTGATTCTTTCGAGGATAGTCATTTTGTCTTACAAGTGACAGCTTAAACAATACTTCAAAATAATAATATGTAAATAAATAATCTATAATTCTCCCATGTGGTAGCGGCTTAAATCAATGTACCACCCCATTTCATCCCGTGGATGTCGTAAAAGCCGACAGTGGGAAAATAAAACCAGGAGATGGGCAGCAGCATCTTCCTGGAGCATCTGGACGAATAAACTGCGGTTGCCAACCCGCCCGCTATGCGTGGCAACTATTGCAAAATCCCCCCAAAATGAGAGCTACAAACTTTTTGTGGCTGTCTATAGGGGAGGCCTACGTTCAGCAGTGGACTAGTGATAGGCTGAAATGATGACCATGATGATGAATCTTTAATTATTAAATGAACATACAATTGTTAAAAAATCTACCAGAGACAATTATCAATTATTTTGAGCAGTCGAAACATAAGAAAACTTTGCAGGAAGGTCATAAATAAAATTTATCGAATTGTGCGTCAATTTTATTCGTGCATGCTAATATCACGCACAATGTGAAGACTGTGGACCACATCTCTGATAACAACTCACGATAGCCTTTTCCAACATACATACATCCAGTCAAACCTTTTTTCCATATAAAGGATATGCAGCAAGGACGTCGCCAGCCGATTTTGCCACAACGAACAACTACCGAATACTGTTGGAAGTTATCAACTGCGCAGGATATATTGCATTGCCACAAATTTATGCGCCAACAAAGGGTACTTACTTGTCCCAAGTTACCGTACCCGACGTAACGCTCATGCGAAAAGATTACAGGTAAGCTAGGATGCACTATTAGAGATATACAGGGACAATCACAACACAACCAGACCCAAAAATCAACTGCTTGTTTTTTAGCACAAATATTGAATCCGGCTGGGATTCGAAGCCAGGACCCGCGGCGTAGCAATCAGGTACTCTAACCACTAGGCGACGCGATTGCCTCTTTTTAGACGACCGATATAGTATATGAATAGTAGGTAAAGTAAATATAATTAATTGTTTTTATTGTTCAATAAAAAAAATATAATATTGTTTCACTAAAAAAAATATCTGTCTGTTCGTCTGGGCGAATCTCCAAATCGGCTAAATCGATTATGACAGAAATTTCATTGGCAAGTAAAAAACTTTTCAGAGAGTATCTTAGTTACATTTGATTTAGATAATCTTTAGGGTATGTGAGAAAAATCTGAAAAACTGTAGAAATTTAAGGCTATGCGGATAGATGTGTTGCGCGCGGGTTTAATTTACATTGTGGTTATTATTAATTGAATTAATGGCAATTTAAATATTTCTCTTAATATCTTATTAAGTGGCTTAGAAAATACATGGTTATTTTTTTACGTCTTACCTTACTGCTACTATAAGAAGCGATTGTTTCTTTGAACGCGCTAATCTCAAGTAATACTTATCTGCCTTAAAATAAATATGTTTCTATTAGATAGCCCATTTCTTGAGGAAAGTTTTCAGCTGCCCCTCCCTGCTCCCCTTCGCGAAACTCTTTTTAGGCAGAGACGGTGTAACGAGAAGTAACGGCTGGCGCACCACGTCGCCGCCATTTCACTATGAGTCAAAAAATCTTACTCCCCGTTACGTTCCCCGAAGCAGTATAGTGACGACATGCATAATACCGCATAAATTTACTGGTTGTAGAATTCCGATGCAGTAATCCGTCTAGGTAGGTACCACCCCAGGGCCAGTTATTCTGCCGTGAAGCAGTAGTGTGCAAGCATTACTGTGTTTCGGTTTGACGGGCACTATGAGCTAGCGTAATCTCTGAGCATATGAGACTTAAGAACGGATGTCTCAGGGTGACGGGCGCAGTGGGGTGTCACACAGAAATATTCTGGGTGACACAGCATTTCTTATGGGCAGACGTTGCACTTACCATCAGGTGAACGTACTCTACCAAATAAAAAAAAAAAAAAAAAAAAAAACTGCACAAAAAAGCACCTCGGTAGAAAAGAGGTCTGTGCTGTTCTACTCTGCCAGACACCTCTGCCGGACACCTTTTCTAAATGCTATAGAATATACCAAAATCTAGTGTGTCAGTGCTAGCTCGATCCAATCGATACATCACAGCGCTGGCATTAGTATTGGTAGTCCGGTTTAGTGTTTTTTCCATTGAGTAGCGTAATATGAGAACTTTTAATATTATTCAATTTATGCTCTTATAATATGTGCAAACAAATATTTTCCTAATTCGAATGTTATCAGTATTTGCAATTATTTGCCATGAAACTTAGTGTTTAATTAAAAGTAATCATAATAAACTTGAAAATATGCATATTCTATACGAGGAAGTGGTAGCCTTACCGTAACTTTCGGTTTAATGCTCAGATTAAGTTAACCGTAAAGCCAACGTTGTTATTAAATCCAGTGTTATGCTATCCAGTTACGCATAAAAACTTATTTACCCATCCAAATAGCTAGCAGGTGCTTCAATCCATGCTACAACATAAAACAGACTTCGCGTTTTCCTGTTACGAACAAAAATGGAAAGTCTATAATTAAACTGTTGTACTTATCTAAAGAACACACTTTTTATTTTAAATAAACTTTTTATACCATTTTAAGTGCTGATTTTCTACGTGTTTATCGGTGAAGAAAACCATTGTGAGGAAACCCGCATGACTGGGGGATAAAAAATATCTCGAGGACATGTATAGTCCGCAAACCCGCATCGGAGCAGCGTGGTGGACTCTTCCCCGCTCCAAAACCCTCCCAAAACTGTGAGGAACCGGAGGAAGTCGGGCATTTATAGGCTGATACTTTACGTTTTCATTGTATGGCACATATGATGGCGGCGTAAGTAAATATGCTAACCACTCTCATATCGTGGGCGTCGTAAGAGACGACTGAGTAAAGCATCACAGCTTTCGATATGTGGCGAAATAACCTTCCCCAAAATGAGCGCAATTTAATAAGCAGATTGGTGATGGGTGGCAGCGTCTATGCTGCGATAGCCAATCCGCCTGCCAGGCGTGGTGATTAAAGCAAATCATTGAGTGAGGCCAATATCCATCACAGAGAGAACTATTAACAGTGTAAAGACAAAATTTATCTAAGCTTATATTAGAAAGAAAAAATATTTGATTTTTTGTATGTTTATTTGGTTGTAATGTATAAACTCAAAAACTACTGAAGCTCTTTTAAAAAATCTTTCCCCTATATACAACTACATTATCAGCGAGTAACATGAACTGTATTTAATTTAAAAAAACGGAGACCCTTACGAAAATTTCTATGATGTAAATCAAGGTATCAAAAATTTACTAACAAAAGAAATTATTTGGCGTGCGCTGCAAAAACCATTGATGATAAATAAAACAATGTACTACATAGTACCTAGTACTCATCATTACTCACAAAATTATTATAGTTAAGTCACAATACCCGCTTTTTGTTCAAATTAGTCTATCGAAATTCAAAACACGGGTAGAATCGAAAGATGATGACATTCGTATCATGATATTAATCATTATCCTAGAAAATAGTGTCATAGTCAAGGTTGACTGTGTACATAAAAAACAAACTCCTCTTTAAAAAAATTCGAATCGAACCTATCTTTTCGAAGTTACGATAGTAATAAAAATGCTAAAAGTAAGAAAAATACCACGGTGTGACCGACCAGCCCTGAGCTTGCCCGCGCTTCTCGCGAATATACTAACATCTATAATTATAATTATAAAATATAATAAAACATAATTTTTTGAAAACTGGAAACAATTGAATTGTATTGTTTGTAATTTTAATTATATATATCTACCCATGCGAAGCCGGGACGGATCACTAGTATTGAAATATAATGAATGATATGATTAAATGTTGTTAGTATTTTTTGTTTGTCATGATAAGATTCGAATCCCAGTCGATGTTAAAATTCGTAGAACTTAAAAATGGGCGAAAATATAACTCACTACGTATTTCTATCACTAACTCAGAATGTTTGTAATATCATGGAAGACCAGTGCCGAAGTGCTCTGTGTCCCGACATTACAATGAGTTTTATCATTTTAAAGACCATTTACTAAATTATTAAGAAAGATTTAGGAAGAAAAAAATTGTAACAAAATTTATCTTTTTTCGTTCTTTACTTATTTTATATTTATTCTATATTTTTTATATTTCAGAATCTTTCACTTTACACGATAAAGCGAGAGAAAGTTGACTTGTTTGTTTGAAAGTTTAAAAATAATGTAAACTATTCTCCTAGATTTTGGTACAACTTCGAATATTGTCGCAATCGTCTACTTAATACTTGGTAAGCCTGAATAATAACATCATTATCAGACACTATTTCTAATAAATAATATTAGAGATTCCTCTGTGTGAATAATATATTCATGGGAATTAATAGAAACCAATTATAATTTAAGTCACTCACCCTCCATAAACCAATTAAATGCCGTCCTTTAGTAGGTGGTTTATTTAAATATTAATTCACTAAAACTAAAACCATGTTACTGTGTAAAATTCAGTGCATACTCGACGGTCGCTAATGACGATAAAAGTCATTTACTGCCTTCCCGTGATTTACGAAATGTATGTACGGTGTATTACCGTCTGTTCGTGATAAAATCCTGGAATGCAAAATAAACAATAGGTAAGAGCGAAGGTAGATCATCTAGGTAGGTATCACCCCAGCACAAGTTATTCTGCCTGAAAGCAGTAGTGTGCAAACATTGCTGTCTCGATCTGAATGGCACTGAGATGTAGTGTAATCACTGGGCATATGAGACTTAGAACTGATGTTTCAGGGTGACGAGTGTAGTATAGTGCCACACAGAAATATTGTGGGTGACACAGCATCTGTTATATACGTTGCACTCATCATCAGGTAAACGTTTTGTTCGTCTCTTCACTTTCTATAAAAATAGAGGATATGTGAAGTGTACACCCACACTAGAGCAACTAAAAGGAGCTACTAGCTATACCTAAAACAGGCCCACTGTTGCTGTTCTACCATCAGCTGAACGTTTTGCTCGTCTCTTCAATCGATCCGTCGTCGTATCCAATAAAAGAAAACTTACTCATTATTATATTATGTGTAATAAAAAAAGAGCTCACAGGCAGGACGCTCGCCTTTAATTTAATAGTAAGCGAGTGACCTAAGTTCGACCCCCGGACCTCTAAGATTTACCACGTGCTCAGCGGTGAAGGAAAACATAATAATCCGAATCCGAAATATTCCGAAGACATGTAACAACTCGCATTGGAGCAGCGTGGCGGACTCTTCGAAGGTCAAAAGCCCTCTCAAAAAACCGAGGCCTCCCTATGCTCAGCAGTGAGATATTTATAAGCTATTACTTTACTTTATTAAAGTGTGGTGGCGGCTCGTTAAAAGAATACTACCACTCCATCTCATCCAATGGATCTCGTAAAAGGCGAGTAAGGAATTAAACTGCACTGTGCACCCAACAGCGCATGGTGGCGATGGGCTCACCACCTAACACACCAAGTGCATTATATTGTTTTGGTGAAACGTGGATTGTGGCAGTCATTTGTTTTTGCAGTGAGTGTCCAGTCTCTGACTACCCCTTATGGGATACAGTCGTGATCTTATGTATGTAAGTATGTATTAAATAAGGAACCCAAAAAAACGCTATGAATACATTTTTTTTTAATATTTTTTGGATTACGTGAATACAGGCCACAGATATGTGTGGACATGCAATGGACTAATATATTTTCCCAATCACAACAGTCAGCAGTAGCAACAATAAACATTAATTTCATTATAAATACGAGTACATGGCAATGAAATGCTTTATTAACTGTTTATAATATTTTATCTATGTCATCAAATTTTCTATTTTTTCTTTTGAAAAGGGGGTTGATAACGACACTCTGATTTATCTTGTATCGTGGGTGCGTTGACTTGTATCGTTTACAGACAGACATTTCACATGCACATCACAACCGCACCCGAAAATCTGCTATTCCTCTGGTAATGTAGATGTTCATGGGCGGCGGTGATCACTTACCATCAGGTGAGCCGCTTCCACGTTTGCCACCTCTCCCATAAAAAAAATTTGTATTTTAGCACACATGTTGGCAGCGGCTGGGACATAAACACAGGGCCTCACAGCACATATAATACATATTCTGACCACTAAGCCACGCTGTCATTTAAGTAACAATTATAAATACGTATTTTTATTTGTTAATTAAAGTTAAACCAGTTGCAAATTAGGTTATGCGCGTAACCATATCTTAAATGAATACTACTGTAATGATTAATTGAAATTTAAGTACTGATTTAAACACATATTTCCTAGACTTTGCACATGAGACTTAAGAACTGAAGTCTTAAGGTGACGGACGCAGTGTAGTGCCACTTAGTGTTCTGGGTGATACAGTATTTGTTATGGGCAGGCGTTGCACTCGCCATCAGGTGAACGTTATGCTCGTCCTGATTTATATCCAAAAAATAAAGACGCGGCAGTGAAAAATAACTTCGACAGGATATCTGTAAAATATCTGTATGAGTAAGACATACTGGTGGTAGGATTCCTATGCGAGAATCCGTCTACATAGGTACCACCACAAGGCCAGTTATTCTGCCGTGAGGTAGTAGTGTACAAACATTACAGTGTTTCGGTCTGGAGGCAAAAGGGCACTGAGAACTAGTGTAATTACTGATCAAACGAGACTTAAGAATTGAAGTCTCAGGGTGAGGAGCGCAGTGTGACCCAGCACACAGAAATGTACTGGGTGATAAGCAGTTGTTATAGGCAGACGTTGCACTTAACATTAGGCAAACGTTTTGTTTGTCTCGTCAATTTCTCTTATATAAAATAGAAGATGTGTGACGTGTGCTCTATACACTAGAGCAACTAAAAAGAGCCCGGCTCCATTCACTTTCAAAAGCCCAAAACAGTCCCACTGTTGCTGTTCTACATCACCACGCTCAGCTTCTTGATCACGTGCCTCATGCAAGTTGAACGCTGCCGCCCATCATCGGTGTAGATATATAAATACTTGAATATTTAAAAGAACTATTCGCCATGTTCAGTTCACCAGATTTTCCGAATAGGAGACAGTAAGTCATCTGTTACGACATTAATCGAATAAGATTAGGTAAAGATTTTCTTACACCGCAACCTTAGGGTCCTTAATTGTCAATAAGGCGTTTTAAACTGTAACACTTTAGTAATTGATATAAGAAAAAAGTCTGGTTATTCTAATATAAAAGAGGAGTAGATTAATTATATAAACAGGTAAAAAAGACAAAATGATTAAATATTTTTATAAAATACAGAGCGCTGATAAATAATTTGTTTTTCAAACCATACTTTTTTGTAATTGCGTTGCATCGCAATTGTTTGGTTTGTTGCTGCGAATGAACGAGTAAATCACATGGTATGTATTTTATTGTCTGTGATTTGGCTTGCAACATTTTATTTTTATGTTAAGAGTGTTATACGATATTTTTGTAGATACGCATGTTTAAAACATACAAATAATCGATACAACACTTATTTTCTGCCATCGGTTTTCTGTTCCACGGTTGACAACTTCATCTTTTAACACAAATAACCTTAAGTAATATTTATTTATGTGTCTATATGTATGTATTTTAAAAATATTTAATACTATTAGCAGACACGTCATCAATTGAAAGTTGCAATTTGTTGGTTTTCGTTAGACTGTTCAAACATTAATCAAATCAGTCCAAAACAAATCGATATGTCAGCAAGAATTAAATAAGAGATGAAATAAAAAAAATAACCATAGTTTTACTAACACCATTAATTTACCACCTGCATATTCACCCGCGTAAAAAACCGACCCCGATCGATGAAAGCTTCCCATTTTGAATCGGAATTGGGCAGACGTTGCACTTACCATCAGGTGAACGTGTTGCTCGTTTCATCACTGTATCCAATAAAAAAAAGTAACGTACAAGCTTTTTACTCAATGCTTATGGAAGTATCATAAGCATTGAGTAAAAAGCTGTTATTTTGTTATTACAGACAGACACTTCAATTTTATTAGTAGTATATACATACTGAAAACTAATGGGCAGGTAAAACTCTGAAATGCGAGTAATTTTGACAGTAACAAGTCCAGTCTCCTGCCGCAACTTGATTAGAACGTTGACTCTACAAAAGGGTTAACTAACCCTTTGATAGTCACTAAGCATAGTAAATGGATACATCCCTTTTCTATCCTATCTATCTACAAATTCTTCAAGTACTAAAATTATGATTAAGAAAAAAGTGAAACTCATCTTTATGAACATGATTTAGTCTGAATTTCAATTGTAATTAAGACAAAATGAAACTGTCGTTGCGTGCAGGTTTTCACTAATGACATCGATATTTCAAAGAAAAGGGTTCGAATCCTAGTCAAAGTTCAGCAAGAGAGGTCGAGTTTTTGGGATTGAATTCCAATGAGTTTCATTGTATCGATCTGTCGTCTGTCTGGACTATATAGTCTGTTATAATCCACATAATATATTCACTCCGCTTAACTTGCATTTTCTGTATCGACTTTTGACGCTGCAGTCCAATATATATATAATTCAATGTATATGCTTAAAGATTTTTTTTTATTTCGTTGTATATAATAAATGTAAATTACGCACAAAATGTTACTTTTTAAGTAAATATCAAAAATTGGTTTATGCACTCATATTACCAACCTGGTTCCATGAGACATGGACTCAGATAAATATCTCTTACCAATAATTAAATTGAAGCGTATGTCTGTGATTTCAAAATAAATGCCAAAATTTATGTTAATACTGCTATTTATACGACGTCAAATCATAAACGACCGTTTTTAGAATTTTTGTCTGTCTGTTTGAAGTTTATCTCGAATAGGCTCCGAAACGGCTCAATGAATTTCAATGAAAATTTAAGGGATCAAAAGATGAATATTAACCACAACTTGCCTGTATGTTCCATTTCGATATCTGGCAGGGTTCAGAAGATAGGAATATAAATATTTGCAATATAATCACGGGGTCGGCTTATTTTACGCTTTTAGTACTAAATAAAGCATTTACGTAATCAATTTTAAGATTTTAAAACATCATTATTATTTAACATTTTAGTTACATACTCTACATCTTAATGTACTTTAATATATTGCATTAGCAATTACAAGTTCTATTAAAACTCGTTTGCTTCTTATATTTTACTGATATGAAACGATTTTTTTAAATTTTTGTCTTTGTATAGGGACGGGCCTAAGCCATTAAGAAGCTTAACTTTCAATTTTATATTTAAGATACATGTACCCTTTAGTACATCAGTCTAGGATGACCTCCGCCAAATATGAATTATACTTTGTGACCGTGGGCCCAAAAGCAACGAAGTGAACGCTCCGTACGTCTCCAAGAAATTCAACTATCAAAATCATTCATTATCATTGCAGCCCGACACACGTCCACAGCTGAACGTCCTAAAGTTACAAACGACGATCAAAGCGTACTTGCATACATTGACTTTTATAATTATTTTTGACTCCTACCAAAATGGCGGTGACGAGGTCCGCCAAACGTCACGTCTCGTTTCGCACGGGGGCGAAAAGTGGGCTACGAGTGTGGTCTCTGCCTAAGCCTTATGGCCTCCCTACGTTATTATCCATTGATTTCCTACATCCATACTAATATTATAAATGTGAAAGAACGCTCTCTGTTTCTATGTCTGTAAGCTATTGTAAATTTCAATTTCGGTTTACACTCCATCTAATTGCAAATCGCATCTAATTACTTAATTTTAAAAATTTGCTGCTCGTCGATATTTTGAGTTTAACAGTTTTGCCTTTAAAAGGAAAGGCAAGTTACCGCACAATACCAACAAGGTTTATGGCGCATTATTCCACTAACTCACATAAGCTAGGATCAATTCCATCAAATAGAAGCATTCTTACGCCCATCAAGCTAACACATGAAATCCTATTAAATTCCTTGAAAATATCCAGCTAAGCAGCATGTGGTTCGTCAAATTTTTCTTATTTACTTTTTTTTCCGGGAAAAAGACAGTGATTCATCGCACTTAAAATACTAGTTATTACTAAACACCATTGAAATGTTTTCACAAACTGACACTAAATAATTTGGTTGTTCTCTGTTTTCAAATTTCTGTTATTTTTTTAAATAAAAAGCCGCATATAACCATTTCTGAGAAATAATATTATTGAGGGCTTTAGAGGAAGAATCAAAAACGTCGAAATCGGGAATGCCATCCAATTTGTTTATAATGTTTGCTAATCTTGTGAAAAAAGAATTTTATATGTATTTTGTACAACTGTGAGGCAAATCTGTATATAGCCTCGGGCATAAACGAGGTCATTAACCCGACCCTAGATAAATTAGATTCATCTTCTCTATTCTGTGCCTGGGTATTTCCTGTTTGGCGCGTCCAAGTCGCGGGGGTGGGTCAATTCTCACCTCAGTAGGCTGGAGTGAGTAGGCTAAGTTCGATAGGAGTCCTACTGAAGCATCGTTTTAGAAAAAACATTACGAAAGCTGCCCTGCTTCCATATGAGGAAATAGGTTACACTAGAGCTACTCTACCAGGCAGGGTGGAGTAATAGGGATGGCGGCTGAAGAGGTTTTTGTCCAACAGCGGCTCCCCAGCTCTCCAGGACAGTTAGTGCCTTGATGTCAGGCGGCAGCTGGTATATCCTGACCCGACCCCAAATAATGGGAAAACAAAAGGAAAAAAGTGTGATTTTATAGAACACTAGTTCTATAAAATCACACTTTTTTTTATAAATAACACAAGGACTACCTTGTGTTATTTATGTAAAACATTTTTATTATTTTTATTAACATTGCTACGCGTCGATAATGTCGTATATCCGTGATACCGCATCCGCAAAAGGACTAACACTCGACTTAAATTTTATAGTGTCCGGGGTGCGATCCCCGCTAAAACTGTTAACTGCATTTTTATTGCTAATTTACCACTTGCTTGGGAAATGCCAAGGTACCTCATGAGAATACCTTTGACGTCATTTGAAGTCCGCCAATCTGCAGTGGAGCAGCGTGGCGGACCATTGACCCTGCTTTAAATCCCAAAAATAGTAGGAATCCACGTTCAAGTAATTATTTATTTTGAAACCATTCCAGCACATTGAAAGACTGATTTTACAATGTTTCTCTATTCGCGAAATTGAAGTTTCGCGAATAGACTCCAACTCCTCCAACCCACGTGAAACGCTTGAAGGCGCTTTCGACGTAGATCATAATAGTATTTGCTTCCACTATTTAAAGAAGTATGCATTCGCTTTCAACAAAATTAAATTCGTTTCTCTCCTGTTACTGTAACGAATTTCCGCAAAGTAATGTCTGACGTCATAAACAATCTGAATGAAATCTCGTCATCTCTTCATATTATTGCTATTAATGATTTTTATACAGAACAAAACAAATCAGTAAATTCAAACAAGTGAAAAAACCGCTGAACCTTTGACAATCGAAATTGAAATTTGTGAAATAAGAAAGTGTAATCAAATTCATTGATGAATATGAAAATACGTCAATCAGCGCCTACATTCGATAATATGATCAAAATAATGAAAGGACTAATATCAGCTGGACGTCACAGCGTTATTAAAGAGGCGGACATTAGCACCATAATAAGATATTAAAAATTGAGGCACGATGGTTGCAGGATGTCTATACAAGATCTCGAAATGGAACATACATAATTCCTTAAAAGTTTAATTGAAATCCGTTGAGCCGCTCCGGGACCTATAAGACGCAAACTTTCAGACAGACAAACAAAAAATCTTAATGATTAGGCATCGTACAAATAGCAGTTTTCACTTTTCCCACATTTTGTTAACAAATTTTGACGTTTATTCTGCAATCACAGACGCTTAAATTCTATTATTGGTACAGGTGATACGGAAAATTAATAAAAAACGGAGAAACAATACAGGAATTTTGGAGAGCTAATATTTTTTTTTTTTGTATAAAGTGACGAAACGAGCAAAACGTTCACCTGATGGTAAGTGCAACGTCCGCCCACAACAAATTCTGTGTCACCCAGAATATTTCTGTGTGACACCACACTGCGCCCGTCACCCTGAGACATCAGTTCTTAAGTCTCAAATGCCCAGTGATTACGCTAGCTCACAGTGCCCTTCAAACCGAAACACAGTAATGATAGCACACTACTGCTTCACGGCAGAATAACTGGCCCTGGAGTGGTACCTACCTAGACGGATTCCTGCATAGGAATCCTACCACCAGTAAAAACCAGTAAACATACAGTTACATATACAATAACACATTTTTTAAACTAGCAATATTTTTAACTTTTTTTTTTATTGTAACTTAAGGACGAGACGAGCAAATCGTTCACATTATGGTAAGTGTAAGCATGCCCATAACAGTTGCGGTGATATCTAGAACTTTACATTGGAATATTTGTGTCACTATGAGGTTGTTACTTTTTATTACATGCCATGTAATACATAAGATCACGACTGTATCCCATAAGGGGTAGTCAGAGACTGGGCACTCACAGCAAAAACAGATGACTGCCACAATCCACGTTTCACCAAAACAATATAATGCACTTCGTGTGATAGGTGGTGAGCCCATCGCCATCATGCGCTGTTGGATGCACAGTGCAGTTTTATTCCTTAATTGCCTTTTACGAGATCCATTGGATGAGATGGAGTGGTAGTATTGTTTTAACGAGCCGCCACCACACGGCACAATATAATAAATAATATAATATCATAATATATATAATATCGTAATATCGCTAGTAATTGACATAAACACATAAATTTGCCCGTGGCTATGGTAGCTTAGGGTCCGGGCGTTTGCCTTAAATTTGATAGTACGCGAGTGACCTCAATTTACCATTTTCTCAGAGGTGAAAGAAAACATCGTGAAAAACCTGCATGTTTGACAAATAAAAATATCTCGACGACACGTGAAGTCCGCCATGCCGCATTGCAGCAGCGTGGCGGACTGTTCGCAGCTCCAAAATCCTCTCGGAAATGAGAGGCCTGTGCTCAACTGTGGGATAATTATAGACTGAATTTATTGGCTATTACTTTTTTTTAACTAAATACATTTCCCTTCAAAGCCAAACAGAATGGTGTTTATACGCCACTACTGCTGGTTAAACTTTCACCTGTAATCTTCAAACTACCTTTAGTTGATGGTAGGATTCTTATCGTATCTAGGTAGGTATCACCGTAGAGCCAGTTATTCTACAGCGAAGCAATAGTGTTCAAACTAAAAATTACTGTTTTTTGGTCGGTAGGGCACTGCAAGTTAGTGTAATTACTGGGCATATGAGACTTCAGAACTGATGTCTCAGTGTGACTGGCGCAGTGTGGTGCCCCACAGAAATATTCTGGGTAACAAGGCACTTGTTATGGACAGACGTTGCACTGACCTTCCTAAAATTTGATTATTGACGTATGCTTTTATATTTTGTAAGTAGTAGTAGTAATAAAATAGTTATATAATAAGTAGTAGTAGTGTGTAATAAAATAAAATAATTAAATAGTTTCAGTCAAATAAAATTGATAGTAAAAGAAATTATTTGTCTTCATTAAATAAATTATGACCAAAATATGTAAGTATCTTCCGGATTTTACCAGAATTTATCATCTGCACATGATGATTTATGGAGTCGTTAATATTAACTTAAATTCTTGTACTCGGCTTCACGTATCCGACGGAAGATCTTAACGGAGAAATAAAATTAAATATATGTTTTAAAATATTACTTACATTGAAATATACATTTACATGTTTCACTTTCACTTCAAACTAAAAAGTAATTACATGAATACAAAAAAATTATCATCATCGTCATCACTTCAGCCCATCACTAGTCCACTGTTGAACATAGGCCTCTCTCATAGACTGCCACAAAAGTTTGTAGCTCTCATTTTGGGGGGATTTCGCCATAGTTGCCACGCTTGGCAGGCGGGTTGGCAACCGCCGTTTATTTATTCAGATGTTCCAGGAAGATGCTGCTGCCCATCTTCTGGTTTAAATTTTCCCTTTGTCGACACCCACGGGATGAGATGGAGTGGTAGAGTCTCCGCCACCACACAAAAATATAATTATGTTATAATGACGATCGCGTGGCCTAGTGGGCAGAGTAACTGAGTCAACGCCGCGGTCCTTGGTTTCGAAACCTAGCCGGAGCCGGAGCTATACACAAATCACTAGTTTTCATGCAGAAGAAATCCTACTGTGCAGCATCGTGATTGAATAAAAAAATTATACAAATTATAAAACATAAGTTGCTCACTCTACTAAAAACTTTAGAAAAATTAAAGCAGGTGCTTACAAATATAGAAATATTAATAATTTGTTTGTTGCTTTACATTAACGATTGTGATTATACTTTTTTCTACCTGTTTACAGACGGCCGGATACCGTCGGGACCAAAAGGTATTGACTATTTACGTGAGAACTGCCAGTGGAATAACTTAGAAACACGTCGTATGTGTGAATTTCTTCGGAAATTGGATTTCATGTTGTATAACAGAATAGCCGTGTGTTTTTTTTTTCAGAAAAAAAAAAAGACGAGCAATTAATTCACCTGATAGTAAGTGCAACGCCTGCCCATAACATTTCTGTGTGGCACCGCACTGCACTCGTTTCCCTGAGACAATAGTTCTTAAGCCTCATATTTATATAAATACCGAAGAAGAATAAATACAGCGAATAACATAAGCTGTATATTATTTAAAAAAAATGACTTATAAAATTTTATTACTACTACTACTACTTACTAAAATAATAAAATAATGTACATTCTCCTGTATTATTCTCTATTACCTACCTACACTTTTTTTGTATACTAGAAACAATTGAATAGTAGTTTGTAATTTTTATTATATATTTTGCTTTTATTTAAAACTTTGAAACACTTTAAAAAATACAGCGGCCGCGGTATCTTCGAACGCCGCGCCGCCGCCCGGCTCCATGCGACTTGGGCATCACCGAGGTGCACGCCTATTTTGCTACCACAACATAAAATATTGTTTACAGGGAAGCTCTAAACCACTAAACTTTAGTGGCGTATTCCCATAAAAAAAATATATTTTCAGCCTAAAAAATCCCACTGCTGAGCACAGGCCTCCTCTCATTTCTGAGAGGGTTTTGGCGCTAGGAAGAATCCGCCACGCTGCTCCAATGCGGGTTGGCGGACTGCACATGTCTTCGAAATATTTTTATTTCGCAGACATGCAGGTTTCATCACGATGTTTTCCTTCACCGCCGAGCACATGGTAAATCAGCACTTAAAATTGCAATTAACAATTTTAGTGGTGCCGGCACCGGGGTTCGAACCCAGGTCACTTGCGTACTATGATTTTTTTTAAAAAGCGAGCGCCTAACCCCTGAGATACCACGGTTCCTATTCCCATAAATAAAACATAATTTTGGTAGTCGCTGTAATAGTCGCTACTTAAAAATGTTAGTGTAAGGATTGTTTGCTGTTATATTTGTCCAAATAAAGTACTAATTTATCTTTCTATATGCATCTACCCGTGCGAATCGCTATTAATCAATGACTGTTAGGGTTTTCTATGTAAATAGACCTTCGCTGTTATAAAAGAATTACTTAATGGTATAATTAAAAAAACAGAGAGAGCAACGGCTTTACATCGTTTCCGAGAGCACTCGAGGATAAATGCAACAAAGCGATCATCCTTCCATTTGTTGACGGCTCGAAACGACTGTCATGAACCATTTTTAATTAATTTTAATGGCTATGAAAATATGATTTTGCTTACATATATTATTATATACCTAATAAAATATTTATAGTGGTAGCGGCTCAAGAGAATCTACCACCCCATCCCATCCCGTAGGATGTATTTGTGTTTATGATTGTATTTGTAAGATAAATTTAACAAAGACCTTATAAAAAGGGTTGTTATAATATTAAAGAATACATGGCTCATAATAACCTCTGGGAAGGACTTAATAATTATAGCGTAATTAACTAGACCTCGAACAACTTCGTATATATATGTAGTCCATGCAAACTTGTTCTGTGCGATAATCGAACCTCTGACCCATAGGGCAGATGTCAATTGCTTAGCCAACTCATCAACTGATTTATAAATATTTAGGAACAAATAAAAATATTTTAGTATAAATTATGTATTTATCAACATGGTCGTTTGTCCTAATTAATAATAAAATATTTACTAGTGGTAAGATTCCTATGCAGGAATCCGTCTAGGTACCACCGCAGGGTCAATTATTCTGCCGTGAAGAAGTAGTGTGCAAATATTACTGTGTTTCTGTCTGAAGGGCACTGAGGGCTAGTGTCATCACTGGGCATATGAGACTTAAGAACTAATGTTTCACACATTTGTTATTCACAGACGTTCCACTTACCAACAGGTGAACGTTTTGCTCGTCGCGTCAATGTCTCCTATAAATAAATAAAGCTAACATCTTATATGATATGCTGTGGTCTACAATAATAAAAATTATTACATTACATCTGAGGGCAATATGGGATACCTTGGCAACACCAAACAAAGTATTTAAATAGATCGATTATATCAAGGAAGGCCTTTGCGGTCATAAAATACCAGTATTTATGTAAATATATGACGATAATGATGTTCTCCTGATTTTGGACCACGGCGACGACAACCGATTATTGTTAAAATTTATCAACTGCGCAGGAGATATTATAGTGCCATAAGTGTATACGCAAACACAGCGCACTCACCTGTCCCAAGCTCTCCGTGCCCGACGTAACGCTATTGCGATAAGACCGGAGTTAGGCCAGGATGCAGTGTCAGAGACACAGTCAATCACAAAAAAAACCAGACAGGAAAACAAACAATTTGTGTTTATTTGGTATTCGAACCCAGGACCCGCAACGTAAAAGTCGGGTACTCTAATCACTAGGCCATGCGGTCGTCCTATACAATATATCAGCGAAGAGAATAGGTTTTTCATGTCATCACCAACCTGCCAATGAACTCTCTTTACTCGTACTACTCTGTGCTTGCCTGCGACCCGAATTTCATTAAAAAGCTTTTGGGGTAAAGACTTTACGATGTTTATAAATATTTATTTCAATATTCAAACAAGATTTACCACTCCATGATTCACAACATAACATAAGTTATGTTGTGAATATGATGTCGTAGTGCTAAGAATGAGCGAATGTTTTACGTAATAAATCTAAAAAATCCATCAATTGCTATTCTAACAATAGTCGCTTCTTTCATTGTACATTGAAGAAGCGTGTAATGTATTGCAACATGAGTATAAATCGTATCCAATACAACATATTTCCTACACAAATATTATGCAAAATTTTATACTCTGCTGGTAAGTTGAGAAATAACTAGTGCAGAGAAAACTACATATCCTTAAGCAATGCATCAGCAAGCAACGTAACATTTGTTTATTTATTTACGTGACACGGGCCAATAATTATGAAAACGAAAAGAGTGGTTGATAAAAAAATAGCTGAATATCATTTCACAAATTTGAATAGCATACATAGTATTTTGATTACGTTCCTGATACATTGTTTTTTTTATTGTGTAAAGTGAAGAAAAAACGAACAAAACGTTCAGCTGATGTTCAGCTGATGAGTAGGTGCAATGACTGCTCATAATAAAAGCTGTGTCCACCCAGAACAGTCACCCTGAGACATCAGTTCTTAAGTCTCATATGCTCAGTAACTGCTCTAGCTCTCAGTGCCCTTCAAACCGAAACACAGTAATGTTTGCACACATCCGTGGTAGCTCGGGGGCCGTGTTCGCCTTACGCCTAGTACGCGATTAACTTGGGTTCGATACCCGTCCAGCATCTCTAAAATTGTTATACTACATATACACTATAAATACAGTTTTATGTGCTGATTTACCACGTGCTCAGCGGTGAAGGAAAACATCGTGAGGAAAACTGCATATCCGAGGAATTGAAATATGTCGAGGATATGTGAAGTCCGCCAACCCGCATTGGAGCAGCGTGGCGGACTATTCCCCGCTCCAAAACCCTCTCAGAAATGAGAGGAGGCCTGTGCTCAGCAGTGGAACATTTACAGGCTTACTTTACTTTTTTTACTGCTTCACGGCAGCGTACTGACCGTGGGGCGGTAGGCACCTACCTAGTCGAATAAAAACTACTACTCATTTAATTACGTATCTGGATACATAATACTTTTAATATAAACTTGAAACATAACTTTTCGAGTCCGGAATGGCAAATTTTTATTTAAAAAATGATAAAAATATCAGCTTGGAACGACGTCGTGCTACAAAAGTATTATATTAAGCTTATTTAAAAGGGTACTCCTTATAAGCTTAAATGCTCCTTCATTTTAAAGACTTAAAGCTAAAAAGGCTTGTTCGCCGGTTGTTCTGCTTTAACATCTTGACATAAAAACCATCTTAGCATAAGCTGTTTTCTACCTTTAACGCCCTAAAACAGAATGCGTTCTTGACGTCTCATCATTTAATGATCTTTTTAACCTACTTCAAAAAAGGAGGGGGTTCTCAATTCGTCTGTATTTTTTATGTATGTTCGGGCATAACTTTTTTGTTTATAAACAGATTTATATGATTCTTATTTTGTTAGAGAGGGGATATCGTAAGGGTCCTTAATATTTTAGTCAAGCTCTGATGCTGGGATCCATTAGAAAATAATGAAACTCTTAAATTAGCCTGTTTGGAGACGCTGCGTTGAAGTCGGTTTTTTAATAAAATAATGATATATTAAACATATATCATAATTGACAGATTACATATTAGTGTGAGATTGATATGCGATATATTAAATTTGTGGAATAATAACCGAATTGATTTTAATATTTTTACAAAATCGTAGGCAGAAAAAAAATAAAGCGAGCTTCAATCCCTCTCCCCGAACCTTGCTCCTTCTTCAGCTACACATGCAATGAAGACCGATTTGATCGGAGATTCAGAGTGCTCAAAGGATTTCACTCCGAAAGCGAAACTACAAAAACCTCGAGATTCTAGTGACATTGACTTGGGTAATTTTTTTTTTATTGGGAAGTGACGAGACTAGCAAAACGTTCACCACATCGTAAGTGCCACGTTTGCCCTTAACAAATGCTCAGTCACCGGGAATATTTCTGTGTGGCACCACACTGTGCCTCGTGTCATCGCTTACTATCATTAAAAAAAATTGCCTATATTTGTCGTATTTTTTTCCCTAATACTTCATTTTTTTACAACTTAACCATTAACATTTAGTTCAAAACAAAATCTTACAATCATAATTGGATGCATGCAGACAACATCGTTGGTTTTTTAAAGTTGTGCAAATTATTTTAAAGTATGATAGAATCTCCTTAAACAGTTTTATTTAGGAGCTCCTTAAAGTTAACGAAGAGCACAGACTGTCGGGATTGAGACGTGTCTCAACATATTGTGCCGATGCGCTTCTCGATAATGAAATAAACATCACTGACTTACATGACGTGACTTAATGTCGTTTAACTACGTCACCTCCTTCTTAAAACCATTCTATCTTAAACACTTTTAATGTTATTGTATTAAGTTAAAAAATTATGTGGATTTAAAATATTTTACATAGCCTTACCGTAGGACTTGGCTCAGCTCCCATACAATGTTTGCCCAAGAATCATCATCATCATTATTTCAGCTTACCACTAGTCCAGTGTTGAACATAGGCCTCCTTCATAGATTGCCACAAAAGTTTGTAGCTCTCATTTTAGGGGATTTTGCCATAGTTGCCACACTTGGCAGGCGGGTGGGCAACCGCAGTTTTTTATAGTGATGTTCCAGGAAGATGCTACTGCCCATCTCCTGGTTTTCATTTCCATCTGTCGACTTTTACGCCACACACGGCCCAAGAATAGCCATAAAATATTAATTATTGGGTTCAAATCAAAGTCTATGTATCCGTTAAAACAGATTAAAACGACGGACACTTCTCAGAATTTATTTATTCCTTAAAATATTTTTGATTTTGAGGTTATTCTAAATAGCTTTTCTGTTCGATTTTAGTTTTATTTCAAAATATTAGTTGTTATAATCCGGTTCTGGAAAAGCAAATCGAATTATTACACATTGTTATTTGATATTCAAAATCTCTCTCAATCGCACGCTTAGATAAGCTATATTTGTTTCTCGCTAGCACTGTTAAGTCTGTCATTCTACTGTGGTTTTTAACTGCGACATTTTGTGTGTGACTCAGCGCTTTAAGCAGCTTTGGTTATTTTCTCTTTTCTTATGGATCCCGAGCTGCAGCGATGAGTTAAGATGTTATTCCGAAAACGGTAAAGTGTCGTAATTAATGAAATGCCTATTTAATTTTTTTTATGAATCTGAAGTGTCCGTTGAATTTTAGTATTTGCAATAAAGGGCATAAATTAAGCTAAGAATTATAGTATACGCCTAACGTATACTCTAATTCTTAGCTTAGGTTAGCACTCTTAGGTGAATTTGGGCAATGTCCATTACATTTAACTCAATAAATGCTTAAAAAGATTGAATCAATAAATGAAGGCGTCCTTTTTGGCATTAACGGTTGCGTATCCTAAAATAACCAACTTAATTGCCCCTCTTTTCCCCTAGCAAACATAAATAACTCAACCTGTAGTGAATGATTGGCAGCGGTACGTATCGTCTGTTTCATTTAGCGCAAATTAGCAGCAGAAAGTGGGGCAACCCCGTTCTAAATAAATAAAAAATATTCATCACCTCGGTAGGAAAGAGGTATAATACATAAAAGAGGTGCTATTTTACTCTGCCGGATACCTATCGGCTATTTATTATTGATCTAAACAAATTTAATTTTCATTAAATCTGGACAAATATTATTTTATATCGTCTTTTGTCTATATAGAGCATAGAACATCAGTAAATTTTACTACAAGTCAATGATTTTGTAACATATTCCAAATATATTCAAACCTATATACCAGTTATAACCTATAAGGCATCCACAGAAACACAAAATAAAAGCTGTGAATCGTCATCTGTACTCGCCTCGATACGCTCATCGTTTGATATAAAGACAAGAACTTTCTGAAGCCGTTCGAACTGGCATATTTTCTACACAACTGAGACTCAATACTTGTAAAATACTTGTGTATGAAGGCTGAGAAAAAATTAATCAATAAACAATATTTTATCATCACACCATATTATAACACACACTAACGAACACACATATACACACAGTCACACACATAGACACATAGAAAACACTTACAAAGGCGTACTATTTCGAAAATTTTATTTTACTTCTTCTGTGTTTGTATCATTAATTTATTTTAAGCTTTTATTGCTTCCTTTACAATAAATTGTAACATAGGGCGGACTTAATGTCTTTAGGCGTTATCTCCAAATCGACCCATGGACCATGGAGTGGTGAGATATTAATGAGGTGCACCAATAAAGATAAGCGGGAGGAAAAAACCTAAGTAACTCATAAATAAGGATAATATAAATATACTAATTATAACTATGAAATAGTAATAAACATATAGTTTCCGTTATTGCCGTGTTGTGGCGGCCTAAGAGAATCTACCACCCCATCTCATCCCGTGGGTGTCGTAAAAGTCGACGGAGGGAAACGAAAATTAGAAGATAGGCAGCAACATCCTTCTGGAACATCTGAATAAATAAAGTGCGGTTGCCAACTCGCCTGCCACGCGTGACAACTATGGCAAATACCTCCAAAATGAGAGCTACAACCCTTTATGGCTATCTATGGGGGAGGCCTATGTTCAGCAGTTCTATCGATGGCAGCCTAATGGAAAAACGCCTTATTAAATTTATGAGTTCATTGCCTCGATCAGCTGTATGAAAGGGAAGTCACCTATGAGTTTTAAGCAAAATCTTTTGGTCGGCATATCTTCTACACACGTATCACGCTACGAGGCTCATTATATTTTTATGGCATATACACATTGTCCCTAAGCCCAGCCTGCCGGGATGTAGAGGATATTACGAATGACCCTGTATAGTAGACACATATATATACATATATGTATATATACATATTATACAAATATGTTATTTATGTTATTGTTTTCCTCATATCAAGATACTGTTTATACCTCAATCAATGTTACCGTACGAGTAATTTACTATTTTATCAAATGTCCAATTATCACTGACGATACTATGAACTCTTATAACTCTGAAGAGTGAACCTGTTATTGGCATTCAGTTTTTTTTTTCGTAACTTTTGCAATATGCTGTTGGTTCTATAATTAAATAAAAAAACACCAATTATATTTAAATAAAACTTAAACTTTTTACGAATTTATTCGCGTTTAATTTAGATCTATTTTTAACTTGACGTTTCGGGCCCTTTACAGCACCCATGGTCACGGGGGACCATGGGTGACCGGGTTAAAAATAGATCTAAATTAAACGCGATAAAATCCGTAAAAAGTAAAAGTAAAGAAAAGTTTCAGCCTATAAATGTCCCACTGCTGAGCACAGGCCTCTCATTTCTGAGAGAGTTTTGGAGCTAGGAAGAATCCGCCACGCTGCTCCAATGCGGGTTGGCGGACTTCACATGTCTTCGAAATATTATTATTCCTCGGACATGCAGTTTTCCTCACGATGTTTTCCTTCACCGCTAAGCACGTGGTAAATCATCACTTAAAATTGTAGAACAATATTAGAGGTGCTGGCACCGGGGATCGAACCCAGGTTACTCGCTTACTATGAAATTAATGGCGAGAACCAGGCCCCTGAGCTACCACGGCTCACGGTCAAAAGTAGTTTTATTTAAATGTGTAGTATTCGCGTAAATAAAAGAAAACATTATGTGAACCAATAATATTCCCAGCGCTTAATATCATAGTCGAAGATAACGCCCTGCCAATATGTGCTGGCATCTGGTGTGGTAGCTATTCGACGCAACACGATTGTTCATCATTGAACACTTTGCACTGCTACTTAAAATATACATATTACGATATACGACCGCGTGGCCTAGTGGTCAGAGTACCTGACTTCTAGGCCGCGGGTCCAGGGTTCGAATCCCAGCCGGAGCCAACATTTGTGCTTAAACATAAATTGTTGGTTTTCGGGTCTGGTTGTGTTGTGATTGTCCCCGTGTTTCTGACACTGCATCCTAGCCTACCTCCGATCTTATCGCATCAGCGTTACATCGGGCGCGGGTAGGTTGGGACGAGTTAGTGCCACTGTGTTTGCGCGTACACTTGTGGCACTATAATATCTCCTGCGCAGTTGATGGCTCTTGTCAGTAGTCGGCAGTTGTCGCCGTGGTCGAAATCGGCTAGGAGAACATCACATATTAACTTATTTGAAACTAGCCAATGCCTGCAACTACGTCCGCGTGGATTTAGGTTTTTTTGAAATACCGTGGGAACTTGTCGATTTTCCAGAATAAAAATTATCCAATGTCTGTCTCCGTAAAACAAGCTTTCTCTGTGCTGAATTTCGTCAAGATCGGTTCAACGGTTTAGCCGTGAAAAGATTAAAAACATACAGAGCGACAGAAAGAGTTACTTTCGCATTGATAATATTAGTATAGATTGACAAATAGTATACCAAATAATCATCTAATTTCATGCTTTGAATATCACGTAGATGAAATAGTTGAACGATCAGCGTAATCGCCTACAAAGCCGTGGATCCTGCAGTCGGACATAGTTTACAGTCGTAGTTTTTTGTGCATCACAGGTGTGTTGTTTTATGTGAATACATGGATTGTTATGTATTATCTGATTGTCACTGTATCTCTCATAGCAAAATTCCTGTGCGTTCCAACGTATATGCGACAGTGAATATGAATGAGCAAGCCAATACTGACGGTACTGTAATATATCCCTCTCAGATAACACACAAAATATAATTGAGAGCAAAATCCATGTATTTTTTTTTTTTTTTTATTGGATAAAGTGATGAAACGAGCAAAACGTTCACCTGATGGTAAGTGCAACGCCTGCCCATAACTAATGCAATATTACCCAGGAAATTTCTGTGTAACACCACACTGTGCCCATCACCCTGAGACATAAGGTCTTAAGTCTCATATGCCCAGTGATTACGCTAGCTCACAGTGCCCTTCAAACCGAAACACAGTAATGTTTGCACACTACTGCTTCACGGCAGAATAACTGGCCCTGGGGTGGTACCTACCTAGACGGATTCCTGCATAGGAATCCTACCACCAGTAAATGTATGTTTCAATGCAATCGTTTTACTATTAAAAAGCAAAGGATGATACTTTGAATACACAGTTTCCGTTGATGCATTGATTCTAAGTACTTTCCACAACAAGAACACCTTTTCTATACAACCAATCACCCCATCTCGTTCCATGGTGTCGTATATGCCGTCATCATCATCGTCCAAAACCGTGCAGGTCACCGCTCCATCTAGTGCAAAGGGCGCCCTACACTACGTTTGCCGGTAAGAGGTTGCCACTCTAGAACCTTTCTTCCCCAGCGGTTATTGGTTCTACGAGCTACATGGCCGGCCCATTTCCATGTCAGCTTGCTAATTAAGGCTAAGGCCTTAAGGCTATATCGTTCACTTTAGTTCTGCTGCGGATGTCATCGCTACGGATTTTATCACACAGAGAAACTACGAGCATGGCCCTTTCCATAGCTTGCTTATGAGCGACTCTGTGCTCATACGACCTGCAGTGAAGGACCACGTCTGTGTTCCGTATGTCATCACTAGAGACACACACTGGTTGTAGACTTTGTTTTTAAGACAGTAAAGTATACTCGACGAAAAGATGTGACGTAACCGTCGACTAGAGTAAATGCCAAGAAAAATCTGTTGAAGAATTCATAATCATCGTCACTTTGACTGTCTGCGAGTACATTGGTGAAGAAATGATTTCCCCATTCGTTGCCACAAACTTTAACAGGTGGTCCATCACCGTGTTTGCCTTCACGTGGCCGTTACTTGAGAACGTTTCTGCCCTGATAGTTATCAGGTCTACACGCTATTTGGTCGGCCTGTTGCTACTTCAGGTGGTAGGATTCCTATGCAGGAATCCATCTAGGTAGGTACCACTCCAGGGCCAGTTATTCTGCCGTGAAGCAGTAGTGTGCAAGCATTACTGTGTTTTGGTTTGAAGGGCACTGTGGGCTAGCGTAATCACTGAGCATTTGAGACTTAAGAACTGATGTCTCAGGGTAACGGGTGCAGTGTGGTGTCACACAGAAATATGGGTGACACAGCTTTTGTTGTGGGCGGACGTTGCACTTACCATCAAGTGATCGTTTTGCTCGTATCGTCACTTTATACAATAAAAAAAAAGAAGAATCTGAAAATATCCAGATCAGTGACGGAAAACACCGAGGTACCCGGCGTGAGATATAACGACACTGCGACCGCAAATCTGCTTCATCATAAATTTATATAAAAAACGAATACGAGACTTAGACTGATGATCGGCATTAGATCTTTTGCTAAAAGGATAAACTTAGTAAGAAAAATTTATGAAAGATTCCGATCGAGAATACTTTTTTTATTTTTCGGAAAAATAAGACATTGTATGAAAACGAAGTATTAATCTTTATGATAAATGAACGAGTTCCATTCGCAAGCCGATATGCAGTTCTACAAAAGATTGTTTATTGGTCGTACAGTTTATTTTTTTAATTTTAATATGTCTTCATTTCAAGTCGGCTCAGTATAAGCCACAATTATCATGTAAAAGTAAAAGAAGCATCATAATATTTATAAATATCAATATAATACAATACAAATGTTATCTCCACTAACAGACGATAAGAAGGTCGAATGGTTGTAACGGTAATATATATAAAATAAAAATTATAATATTCCTCAAAAACACGGTAATTTAAAAATGACTGTATTACTTTTATCATTGGCGTATTTGTCGGCTAAGCAATTCCATCCGAGTTACACTGGCAAAAGACATTTGAGAGTTAAAGAGCACATTTATTTAAACCTTAAAATACCAAAACTACATACACGACATACGCGACGTCCTAAAGTTCCCCTTTACTTGTTATCGGGCATCAAGATGGGGTAATGCCATGTGACTGTTTCCAATACTTATGGGATGATTATTTTCTTTTCCTCGTAACTTTGAGCTACCTTTTATTATCGTCTGACAAGTATACGTGTGTATCGAAATTAATCGTAAGTAATATAAGTTATACAGCGTTTCATCTATCTAAACTAGCTATACTTTAGCGACATTTTCAACAGCTACAATTAAAGTATTCAGAGCTTTGTTCGATGGCCACCTTAATGTTTTGACAGAAACTGTTTGCAGCGGGCTCGGGTTGATTTTGTTTACTTAATGTTAATGTTGCCATATGATGCATCTTAAGTGATATATAATAATAATTATAATGATTAATTGATATATAATAATTATAATGATGTAGAGCCCAAGCTTACCAGAATTCGAATTTTAAATAAATACCTCATGTGTTGGCTGTTTGATAAATAACCTGGAATTTAACTATAAAAAAACAAAAGCCCTAGAAAGTTTGGGCCTACTTACCCACCTCCTCAGCCCAGCTCTGCACTTGGGTGGAGCTCGTGTGTCCCGGGACGGTCCAATCGAGTGATATTTATTAGGTAGTAGGCTTTAGGGATCTTGCTGTGATGGAATTTCTGCTGATTCTTAAGTTTTACATAGTAATTTTACGGAGCGATTGACGGTTTCACCAAAGCATTTTGAGTTACTTTTTCGACTGACTACAGCGCCGTGGTGTGGCGTACGCGTAAAGCATCGTAAAGCATCAGGCATGGCGATTTGGTGGGAATTTTTAATTTTTAGGCCCAAAACCCTACACCTCATTTAAGCTATGTTTTTTTTAAATAAAAAAAACAGCTTAAATGAGTTCGAGTTCTGAAATTCGTTTATCTCAAAATTAATCGAGGAGTTTAACGCGTCGTACAGTATTCTAAAACTGATCAATAAGTAAAAGCGTCAGAAAAAGTTACTATTGAAACTAGTGAGTTGAGAACTGGTTAGATAAGATAGATTACGGCTTTCGGACTGAGCCACACACATGCCAATTGAAATATAACAAAATGTTAACACTGCAGTAAAGAGTTCTGTTAGAGTGGAAAATCTGCAATTCAACTGAATACGGACTGAACGGAACAATTTAACAAAGTAATTTGATGCAGTAAGACTAAAATAGCCTGCGAACTTTGAATTTCTTTTATGTAATACTTATTGAAATAATTATTACATTGTGATACGTATAATTTATTTGTTTTTTTTTTTTAATTAGCTTAAACCTTTTTCAGCTTTGTGTGGTTTTCTGATTTACGGAAATATTTAAATGATATTCGATAACATTTTTCGTCATTTGTTAATGATTCAAAAGTGGCATAAATAAATGTAAACCATAAGATATTCGCATAGAATATACAATGGCAGTAACACATTTATCATCCCAATTACAGATAAGCACTACGGACTTTACGAGACTCTTCGGGAAATTTGTACAAAAACCATAAATTCAATGTGATATTCTATGAAATAGAAAAGACAATATATAATATCGCCCTTTTTTTGTCTATAACGATTTTAATGTTTTTTTTTCAGTTTAATGTAGTATAATAGTCTTATATTTAAAATGTAATATCAAATTATTAATAATGAAATGAAGATATTACAAATATCACGTTAATGTGAGACATATGAGACAGGTATATTGATAAGAGATATGTAAATGAAATAAACTTTTAACTGAAATTAAGCTTATACTTTTGTAGTTGGAACATTTCGTAAAAAAATTTATAAAACGCGCAAGAAAGATTTAAAACAATCCGCGTTTTTCTTTTAAATTATCTATTTACGCCTATGATTTCTTCAGAAGTTAGTTTAATTGCAATATAAACCAGAATAAACACAGCTTACATACATACATATATGTATACGTGTTTGATGGCGTGTGGTAGCGGCTTAAGAGAATCTACCACCCCATATCATCCCGTGGGTGTCGTAAAAGTCGATAGAGGGAAAATGAAAACCAGGAAATGGGCAGCAGCATCTTGCTGGAACATCTGAATAAATAAACTGCGGTCGGCCAACCCGTCTGCCAAGCGTGGCAACTATGGCAAAATCCTCCCAAAACGAGGGGTACAAACTTTTGTGGCTATAGATAGCCACAAAAGGGGGAGGCCTATGTCCAGCAGTAGACTATTGATAGGCTGAAACGACGGCGACGACGATTCAATCCCAATCAACTCATAAAAGCGGACTAACGGAAAAGTCAGGAAATTCTCATATCCTCCAAATTAAGGAGAAATAATCATCCCAATTATGCAAGGTCTAAATTTCACATATATATATATATATATATATATATATATATATATATATATATATACATTCACGCCTTTTTCCCATATAAGGAGTAGACAGAGGCCACACACGTAGCCCACTATTCAGCCGCGCGGGAATAGAGATGTGACGAGTAGCCAACCACGACGCCGCCATTTTGGTATGAATCAAAAAAAATCGTTCCCACGATTTTGCACGAATAAAGGATGTCTGCACAATACTTTAGTCGCCTCTTACGACTGTTAATTACAATCTCGGTATGAAAGTGGTAGGTGGTATTCTTATCCCAACCGGTAACAGGCCACAGCGTCTATGGATCGAAGGCGCTGGTACTGCAAACGCCGGTATGCCTGCCAAGCTAGGAAACAACAGTAAAATATCGTAACTTAGTCGATGTCCAGGACCGATTCGACGTTAAACAGGTTGATGAAGTCGGAGACAATACATACATAATAAATACATAGTCACGCCTCTTTTCCATTGGAGTAGGCAGAAGCCACATCTTTCCATTTGTTACGGTCCTGACACACATCTTTCGATTGTTCTACTATCATGAGCATCTTTATACAAACTCGTCGGTTGTACACTTTTGACGTGGCCTTTCCTTAAAACGTCTTCGATCTGATCGTGATACGGTTGCTTACGTCGACCCTTACCGGCGGGCCAATTTACAATATCAACATATATGTGTTTCGTTAATCTTCTTTCAGCCATCCTCTCTACGGCTCCAAATCATCTAAGCATCTCTTCATCTATCTTAGTCACTACATCTTCTACCACACCGCAACGCTCCCTTACCAAGTTGTTCATCGCTTTTCCATCAAAGTAACTCCAGCTATACTTCTCAAAATTCTCACTTCCTTAGTGAGAATTTTGATCTTAATTTCATGTTTTATCTGCCTAACCCAACATTCACCGCCATTAAATACATATGGATATAATTATAACAATATATCACGAAACATTGCCTCAAAACTTTAGAAATAATAGTGAAAAAAAATGTGCAAAATATTTAACTTTTATGAAAGATAAATAAAGACAAGCAAGCTATTGTTTGTATTGTACTAAATTTGTACTAAATAAGAAAAAAAAACACTATTTAAATGTTTCTTTTTCTTCTCTATGTTTTTATTAATCACACACTTTAACATATCGTGTAAATATGACAACGTTTTGTCCATCTGATTAATAGAAGAGATGTCATCCGGAACATTTCTGTGTACACACCACACCGCGCTCTGAGACAGCAGTTCTTAAGTTTCATATGTCCTGTAATTACACTAGTTATATTTACTTTCATACCGAAACTCAGTTATGTTTGCACAGTAATATAATAGCACTGCGGTGGCACCTATCTAGATGCATTTATGTATAGGAATCCTACCACCAGTAAACTTGTAACATATCATTATCATTCCAAATAACAACTTGCGAAAGATCGTTTTGAATAACGACGTTAGTGCAAATAGATAACACAATATTTTCCTGTTTGAAATCATAATAAAGTCCTGTGTATGCATGTTTATCACGTAGACGCAGACATGAAGGGGATTTTTTATAACAAAAAAACGCTGCTATTATAGTGTCAATACGATATTCAAAAAGCACTATAGTAGTAGGCAAGTCACGCGTCTAGAATATATCTCATAAAATTCATCTAAAAGAAATGATATGAGACGTGATTTTTGCATCTGTCTTATTCGTACTGACGAATGTCGTAAATCAAATATATTATTTGATTTTCAAACAGTATTCATATTTTTTACTAAAATGAGGAAGCCCTATTCAGAAGGAACACATATTATTCATATTTTCATAGAAAATTCGCATGTATAATATTAGTATTGATATCCGACAAATGCTACTTATTAATTATCAGCAAGTATGTCTCTTCTTTGACATATTATCCATGTTATTTCTTTAAAAAATATTGGACTCATCTTCCCATACCCGAACGCGATTGTAAGCATTATTCTTATGGAACAAATAGTCATAAATTTCTTAAGTTGTATAAATTTTATTTCTCTTACGAAGCAGTTCGATTTCACTCATAGAAAATGCCAAAGAACAGAAACAGTATAATGTTAGTTTTATTTAGATATAATTTACAAATGCTCTTATAAACTGGTTTTACAAGATATGTTCATTTTAAAACATTGGAATGTTTAGTTACCGGGAATCACATAAACTTTTATAAGCTTGACATTGATAATACAATTTTATTAAGTATTTCACTGAGTCTTAAGATGGAATAGAATAGAATAGAATAATTTTTATTCAATATAGATTATTTACATAATACTTATTGAAAGTCCTTTTTTTTCCTTTTTTTAAACTACACTGGTTCGCAAAAACTGCCTCTGTCCTGGGAAGAACCAAATAGAAACCCAGCGGGATTTTGTTTTTTTTTTAGTCATTTTTAAAATAATGTACAATAACAGCAGTATTATAGAGATGTAGAAATGGCTTGGCGGCGATCACCTCATTCCCAGGGGTTATCATCGTCTATGTATTCTTTAATATTAATAATAACCCTTTTTATGAAGTCTTTGTTTAATATAAAATTTGAACTTTTTGATTGAAAGACTTTTAGCACTTTCTGGGATTTTGTTGTAAAAACGTATACATTGCCCCATAAAAGAGTTACTGACTCTGTGAAATCGGGTAACTGGCATAATTAATTTGTGCTTGTTCCTGGTATTCACATTATGAACATCACTTTTTTTAGTGAACTGGTTTATGATCTTGTGTACATACAAAACGTTTTCAAATATATATTGATAAGAATAGAATATATATAAGAATAGAATATAATACGAATTAATAAACTTCTAGAACACCGTACTCTAAGAACTTTATTGTATCCAATTCTAGGTTACATTGTAAACCTCCAATAGCGTAAATTTCTTAGGCGACACGTATTAAATTTAAGCAGAAATTAGTAACCTTACTGAGAAAATAACAATTGCAAGTACAAATAAATTATCGTGAAACAAATTCACAATGTCATCATTTCAAAGATATTGGGAAACACTGATTGTAAATTGAAAACAGAACAAAGAAATTAAATTTAAAGATTTCGAAATTTTCCCCAAACAGTTTCCACAGATACGCAAAGATAAACAAATTAAATATTGACTCACAAATGGAACCTGCCCATTAATCATTAAGATTAATAGTCCATTCGAAACAGGCTGTGCTGTTTTTTGCAAAAACAAGATTAATGCGTAAAATTATTTTTTTTTGTTTCAAATTAAAATACAGTCTTGCAAGAACCAAATAACGTATTGTTTGTGTTTGACAGGCTAATCTCTTTAGCGATATTTATACTTTCCGCTACTTCAGTGACGACATTTTTCATACAAAAAAAAAATAAACTGTTTTATTAGTATTTTTAGGAATTAATTATTGAAACTATACTTTCATCATTGTGTCGGTGCGGTCTAAGATAATCTACCACCCCATCTCACACCGTGGGTGTCGTAAAAGTCGACAGAAGGAAAATAAAAAGTCGGTCACGTAAGGTCGCAAGGTCGGTCTGTCTTGTGTAATTTTAGGATTCAAATGTAGCATGTAGTGTTTGCTTTTAGATATTGAAATAATGTGCTAGATATTCTGTGGACAACGGTGCTGGTTGTACAATTACAATATAAGTGTTTTAGTTTATGAGTGTTTAGAGTAAGGTGTATTGTCCAATTGTTTGTTGTTCCTAATAAATTAAAAAAAAATAAAAAAAAGTGTGTTCTTTAAGTCATTCTTGTTCAGCAAAAAAAACTGTTCGAAAATCTACGAGTATGTACTGTTTTACCGTTGTTATAAAAGTTTATATTACAATTTTTATAGTATAAACTTATGTAAAAAAATATTGATAAAAAAGATAATACTAATATTACAGAATAATTACTTTGATTTATATTTCCTATAGGGGCCTATCTAGATAGGCTACCCCTACCCCCCTAAAATTTTTTTTTTGGTTTTATTCTCTCGCTCGGGTTTTCACGTGGTTGAACAATTCAATTAATTTGTGGTAAAAAATATTTTACTCGTCACACATTAAATTACATCGTAGACTAACGGCTTGGAAAATCTTCTTCTTTTCTAATAAGTTTCAAAAGTACTATCTTTAATGAAATAATATGCTTTGAAAACTCTTTAACTCGTGAAATACACACATGATAATATTTTCATTTTTCAACATGTTGACCAGAATTATACATATAGTGCTCCACATTTTTCTAGTCAAACGACTGGTCCCAAAATCTAGGTGAAGAATTTATTTTATTCAATTATGAGCCTTTTTTGCCGTTTATAAAACATAAAATGGTTTAGGACTGTGTGACCAGGATACATTGCTCAAATTTATAGAATTATATTATCATCATCATCATTTCAGCCTATCACTAGTCCACTGCAGAACATAGGCCTCCCCCACAGATTGACACAAGAGTTTGTAGCTCTCATTTTGAAGGGTTTTTGCCATAGTTGCCACGCTTTGCAGGCGGGTTGCCAACCGCAGTTTAATAATCAGATGTTCTAGGAAGATGCTGCTGCCCATCTTCCGGTTTTCATTTTCCTTCTGTCGACTTTTACGACACCCACAGAATGAGATGGGGTGGTAGATTCTCTGACACGTTCACTTCTGACACCACACGGCTAATTACGCAACCCTTATTATATAAAAGCAAAGGAATTATAACCAGACGGATTAATAAACATTCTATTTTTAATTATTTTCATCCAAACCGTTAACAATATCGACGTCAGTCAATAAATCTTATTGATTAATAGATAAGCTGAACGTAGATTAAAACTGTCAATTGTTTATCTATGCTCGTTTTAACCGCTTTCGGATTTCAGAGCTTCTTAGTGATAAAATGATGCTTATTATTCTTTCGAGTTTATGTTTAGCTATTGATATAATTTTGCTTTTATTAGCTTTATTTTCTTCTTATTCCGCCTCTTTACAGTTTTAAATATTGAATAAGAATATCTTTGATATTATAATATATGTTTAAAGTTTTAAGGTTTTCGGGTCTCAACTAGTGTGGGCATCGTTTAAAATGTTTAAAGACTTTTTTTTAAATTCTGGAGATGACGCTATTTAGCGAACGCTGCCCAGTACCTACGTTAATTGAACACCTGGTGTTACTTTACTTGTCTAATATCTACAAAATCTATACAAATAATTAAAATTTAAGTGTCTGTTTGTGATAACAAAATAACAGCTTTCACTCAATGCTTATGAAAGCATATACGGTACTTATAAGAAGTCAAAATTTTAAATTTTTGTCTGCCTGTCTGTCTGTCTGTTTTTTCCTTCTAACCTCCGACGCGGCTGGACCGATTTTGTCGGGACTTTCACTGACAGATGATGTCATAGTGGGTAACTTAGGCTACTTTAATTTAAGAAAAATAATTAGGGTTTTGCGAAAAAACTAAAACCCCAAAATCCGATTCAAATGTGGGAGAATATACATATAATAAACTAGAGATATATGTATATCATTGATCGGGCTCGGCTTCTATACGCGGGTGAAGCCGCGGGCACAGCTAGTCACTTATAAATTATGGACTTTTAATTAAAATCATTCTCACCCTAAATGATCGGGAGTAATCGGCAAGTAAACGCAATAAATCATAATGATTAATATGAAACTTAATTTAATGTATAATTGATGATGGCTTATGATAAATTATTTTTTTAAAAGTTTTACAGAAGTTGTAGAAAGTAATATTGTTACTTTGAGGTTATGGAAATGTACTTATTCTAAAATTTATTTTAAGCTTACGCTTATATGAGTGCTGCCACACTCTTATAAGCGTATGTTTAAAATAAATTGTAGGGATCGGAGGCTCAGATTTTATTTTATAACACATGTGGGTGCAATCCTTCGTGCCGACACCACTAAAATTGTATACTACAATTTTAAGTCTTGACGTCACTTGGCGTGACAAGTACATGATGTACTTGTCGATAAAGTCATGAAAACAACTTTCTAAGGTTATAAGGTTCTTTCTAGACTTCTACGCCGCTAGTCATGGGTTCGAATCTCAGCCGGAGTCAACATTTGTGCAAACACCACATTGTTGGTTTTCGTGTCTGGTTTTGTGATTTTTCGCATTTAATCGCATGAGCGTTACATCGGGCACGGAGAGGTTGGGACAAGTGAGTGCGCTGTGTTTGTGCGTACACTTGTGGCACTATAATGCCTGCGCAGTTGGCAACTTCCGACAGTAGTCGATAGTTATCGCTGTGGTCGAAAATCGGCCAGGTGGAAGTCATCCATGCAATGATTTAGAACGTTCTCTTGGCTTATTATGAAACTATTACATTTTTTGATTATGGGACCTAAGCTACCTTTTTTTATAGCAGAATGTGACGAGATGAGCAAAAATGGTAAGTCCAACGTCTGCCTATATCAAACGAGTCACCTTGAGACATCAGTTCTTTCGTATCATATGCCCAGTAATTACACTAGCTCTAACCCTTAGTGCCATTCAGACTGAAACCCAGTCATATTTACACACTATCGCTTCACGGCAACACATTAATATGGCCCTAACGCCCAATGCTTGCTCCATGCGCGAAACGAGCCTCACAATAGGACGTCCCCAATACCGTGAGTGCGTTTTACAGATATAAATTACCCATACACAACACCACCAAACCCGTGTTTTTGCACTGCTGTTGACCGCGGCTGGGATTCGAACCCAAGACAGCGTGGCGTGGAAGTTAGGCGTATTCTGACCACTAGGTCACGTGGTCGTGAAGTTATGCAAGCTCGCAAAGCCAATAATAATTTAAGTGATCAACAAAAGTTACCTAATTACAGCTTAAAATTATTTAATTAGGTATATAAGTATAAGTAAAGGTTGATTGCTAGTTTTTATATTAATGTGCAATAGATAACTGCATAACTACCGTTACTATAAAAAGTGCATAATGTCTAACAGTTTGCAGTAAAGTAAGCCGCACTATTATATTACTCCGTGGGTTTCGTGAAAATGAGATCCTCTTCGCCTATAAAACGTTAAGCTGTCTGAAAGGATTCTGCTCGTGAATTAATTATGGAATGAAAGCTGTGCTATAAATCTTTTGTAAAATTTCATGGAGACTTGAAACGGCTGTAAATCATGCGTAAAACTGCGAATGTTCAAATGTTGGTTGTATTAGTCATTCGTTTTTCTTGTATTAACGTAGTGAATTGAATTAAATGAACTTTTACTGGTGGTGTGATTACTATTCCGAGATCCGTCTAGGTAGGTACCACCTCAGGGCCAGTTATTCTGCCATTAAGCAGTAGTGACCAAACATTACTGTGTTTCGACCTGAAGGGCATTATTGGGAATTATTGGGCATATGTGTTAAGAACTGTATGACTTAAGAACTGACGTCTCTGGGTGACAAGTGCAGTGCGGTGCCCACACATAAATGTTCTGGGTGACACCTCATTTGGTGTGGGCAGACGTGCACTTACCATGAGGTAAGTGCAACGTCAACGTATTTCTCGTCTTGTCACTCTCTCTCTCTCTATCCTTCTCCTATAAAAAACTAAATAAAAAAGGATGCTTTCTTTTTTATAATAGGTCATTCTGAATCATCTGTTAAATTTATATTACTAACATACACATAAAAATATCGCTAATAAGATTTTCAATATTCAATGAAATAGAAAAAAATAAATATTAATAATAATTTAAGTACATTTAATTTTATAATAAACAGCTATTTTAATATGATCTCAAATTTTATATGAACAAATGGATAGCTATTTTTTTATTTAAATAATATCATCGTAACAAAATGGTATTCTTAACCTTCAAAGGAAATCAGTATATACTCATTTCAATTCCTGATATCACAAAACCCACTGCACTGCACACATAGATGAGGAGAACACCCACACATTTCGATTTTTTTTATTTCTAATTTGGATATTCCGATTTTAAAAAATCTGAATTTCGTAATCCCTTAGAAATAAAATTTCGATTACTAAAAAATATGAAATATATTTTACTTATACTTTGTATACGATTTTTTTTTTGTTTTTCAACTTTCGTAAGTAGGGTAATAGTAACATTTTGTAGTTTAGGATTTATAAAAGTAGGTTTTGTGATAAATCGGAATTGATATATAAGAAGTTTTAAACCATTCGGAATTATGAAAATCGGGATTACGACTGTCGCCAACAAATTTTTAGTAATGTACCCAAATATAAGCGCTCACTTTTGAAACGTTGTTACATTAATAGTTCATAACTTTTCACATAACACTCAATCATAAACGTGAGTTATTTTGAATTGTTATTAAACTGTTAGCCGTTATATTCAATAGCTGACATAAAATTAGCTTTGTAACTGCCTGAATTGTTGAAGTGTGTACAAAAAAATATTAGAATAGTCCTTCTTTTTAACAAGCTTTTGAAAATAAGGACTCTTCTTATTTTTTTTTGTATACACTTCAACAATTCAGGCAGATACAAAACTAATTTTATCTAAGTAACTAAGAATGTAACAATAAAATCTTTCACTTAAATTTTTACCTACTTTCAGACGTCAACATTTTGTGCATGTGTTATGGATTGAGGATTATTCTCACATTACCTGGTATTCTCACTACGATTTTCAGCGCATTGCTGTTTAAGCGGTTTTTTTTGTCTTTAAAATATAATTTGATTAATATTTTATTTTCATTATGTTTTCTTGGTACTGTATTCGTTTTCAGTTCGACATATATTTACGCCTAAAACTTCTGATAGGTTTTTGTCTAATAAATTATATTTCTCAAGATTCATGTCTACTTTTGTGATCATCAGAAAATTAAAAATTCTTAAACAAGTTAAAAAAAATAGTTCACCTCTGGAATGCCATGCCTCTGTCAGTGAGAGTACCAGATTACTTCTCTCCTTTATTTTTAGTATTTATTGTTAATAGTTATAACTCTATTTTTTATACGTATATTATCTTCTTCTTTTACGTTATTAAACTAATAAAGCCTCATTTCACAAATATATACTAGCCGTCTGCCCGATGGGATTTTCTATCGGCATTATCTCAAGAACCATTCAACTTTTCTCCGAAAGTTTTTGAATGAGTTCCGCTTAAACAAATAAATACTAAAAAACTTGCAATGTAAACGTAAGAAGAAAAATTGCCTGAAAAAAGCCCTCTGACTCGAAAAAAGGCAGCATAAATTTGACCATGTTTAAAAGCTGGAGTTGGAAGACATGTTGATTATCATGACGAACGACAGCCTAATAGGAAATTATCGCCTTCCCAGCCGGAATGAAAGGCCCACTTGGCTTGGAGACGAATTAATCCAAGGAATGAACCTAACGATCTGACCACGCAAATGATTACGCATTTTCTGGGATCCACGTATAAAAAAATAAGACTCAAAATAAGCAGACTCCATCTCCTACAACAGGAACTGCCTGTGAATAAAAAATCCTGAGTCCCTGATATTATTTGAAGTTTTGTTTTTAAAAACAAATCCTCATAATTACTCAAATGAATTAATCTGAAATGAATATTCCGGATTTTGCCTTTTAGCGCAAACGATCTCGACTTTGTAACTTCAGGGAATTGTATTATACGATATTATTATACATACATACATACATAAGATCACGACTGTATCCCATAAGGGGTAGTCAGAGACTGGGCACTCACTGCAAAAGCAGATGACTGCCACAATCCACGTTTCTCCAAAACAATATAATGCACTTGGTGTGATAGGTGGTGAGCCCATCGCCACCATGCGCTGTTGGGTGCACAGTGCAGTTTTATTCCTTACTCGCCCTTTACGAGATCCATTGGATGAGATAGAGTGGTAGTATTCTTTTAACGAGCCGCCACCACACGGCACCGACGATATTATTATATAATAGTATTTGCACAAAATTAAAAAAAAAACATATTTTTAAAAAGCCACTTGTCTGCCGGGTTTTAAACTGGCATGACTGAGTAATATAGAAACCATACAATGACAAAAATATTCATAGAAATAAGTTTTCATAAACTAGAAGAAAGCCGTGAAAGAAGAATTTCCTTTAATTAAGTCACTCTAGGGAAACCTATAATAGGCTAGTGTTATGATTATACTATAAGGTACAATTGTTATTTTTAAAAAATGCTGTTGGTTTTCTAAATAAATAAATAAATAAATAAATAAATAAGCATAATATATTATAAAGGCTAATATTTCTCAAAAGTATTTGATCCTCATTATTGTGTCTATCCATTAGTGCCTTAAAAGGCAGTGAAATGAAGTATTTGTTTTCATTAAAGATTCCAGTGAACAGGAACTCGAACCAATCTTTAAAATATAACCACCCCAGGCCAGTTATTCTGCCGTGAAGCAGTTGTGTGCAAACATTACTGTGTTTCGGTTAGAAGGGCACTGAAAGCTAGTGTAATCACTGGGCATATGAGACTTAAGAACTCAAGTTTCTAGGTGATGGGCGCAGTGTCGTGTCACACATAAATGTTCTGGGTGACACAGCATTCATTATGGGCAGACGATGCACTTACCATCAGGTGAACGTTTTGCTCGTTTCGTCACTTCATCAAATAAAAAAAATTACTACATGTCATTTTTCATAAGGCTGATTTGGAAGAGCTTTGAAAAAAAGGACGTCTTATTATTTTTGGAACACATACATACAGTTACGCCTTTTCCCATATAAGGGGTAGGCAGAGGTCCAAAAACTAAAATGGCGAAGACGTGGTTCGCCATTTTAGTTTTTGGAATAAGAATATATTTAAAGTTAACACGGAATCCCTTACTTCCCAGTCAGATTCTATGCACAAATTCATACAAAACGAAATTTTTATGAGGTAATTAATTTCGGAGTTCAGAAGCCTAAACACCAACTTCCACGTTTATAACTTCTAAAGTAGCGCAATTACCATATAAACTGTCGTTCCTTTTTTTACACCCTTAGGGGATGAATTTCAAAAAACGCGTATAAAACTGACTTTTGTTTATAAACAGGAGCCTAAAAAAACTGACGAACTGCCATATAAACTTTCATAACCGATAGGTATCTGGCAGAGTAGAATAGCACCTATGTACCTATTTCCTATCGAGGTATCGTAAGAGGCGACTAAGGAATTGTACGGACAGCCTTTATCCGTGTAGATCTAGACTATAATATACAATGCTGTCACTATACTGCTCTTTTTTTGTTTCTGTGTGACACCTCACTGTGCCCATCACCCTGAGACATCAGTTCTTAAGTCGCATGTGCTCTGTGATTACGCTAGCTCACAGTGCCCTTCAAACCCAAACACAGTAATGTTTGCACACTACTGCTTCACGGCAGAATAACTGGCCCTGGGGTGGTACCTTTAATTAAGCTTTCAAGCTTAATTATATTTTAAAGATTGGTTCGAGTTCCTGTTCACAGAAATCTTTAATGAAAACAAATACTTCATTTCACTCTAGTCTCTACAATCCTACAATAACTACAATATACCACTAGTCCCTACAATAAATCGAGAAAATCTCTAGTCTTAGATTTTATGTTCTAAAAAATATTACAGATCGGACTCGCTAGAAACATTTTGTGATAAGATTTTGTTTACAGTTCATCACGCATTTTGTATAAAACTATAACTATACCTATAACTTTACTCTGGCATACTTATGAAATTCGACTATTTCTTTTATAGTTTTTATCATATTCAGAATTTTGTTAAAACTTTTACTATTTTATTTGCGTAGTTTGGCGGCTTCACAACGAAGCTTGTGTATCAACGGCAATCATCATTAGCATTACAGCCTCATCTCAAGTACACTGCTGAACATAGGCTGTCTTCATAGATTGTCACAAAACATGGTCCTGTGCCACCTACATTCATCGACTTCCAGCAAAAATTATTACAGACCCTTTAAAATGACCTACATAGGCGGATTCCTGAATATGAATCCTGCCACAGGTCGTTCTTTTTTCGTTCAAACTATAACTTTTCGGAAAAGAAACACCGTCAGCTTACATGTCACGAGATATATGGTGTAATATATTTTTTTTTTACTACAGCTGTACTTACATTTTGTTGTTGTTAATAATACATTTTAAATACAACAACCTATTTAAGTAATATAAGTAACTTATGTTTATTCAAGAAGCATAGTTCGATTGGAAATTAAAGGAAGGCTTTTCTTGTAAAGTTAGCCGTTCCAAGCACCACTCCTTACTGCGTAATGACAATGCAGACTCTACAAAGTCGTGCAAAATGAAACAAGTTTAACTGTAAATTTGTCCTTTCAATTACAAGCGTTGCGAAATTGCGTTACTTTGTACGATTTTAAGTTATATTTATAAATACTTTAACAGGTCAGTCCATAATAAGGGTTCTGAATGCTGTTAGACTTCGGTAGCCTATAGAATTATGTCACACCAGTTTTTGTAGGTGGGTGCAATCCTGTACTACACTTTTGTAGTTGATGTACACTGTCAATTTAAATAATAAGTTTATTTAATTATAAATAATGTAAAGTAACAGCCTATAAATGTCCCACTGCTGAGCGCAGGCCTGCTGTCATTTTGGAGCTGGGAAGAATCCGCCACGGTGCTCCAATGCGGATTGGCGAACTTCACATGTCCTCGAAACATTTCTATGCCTCGGACATGCAGGTTTCTTCACGATGTTTTCTTTCACCGCTGAACGCGTGGTAAAACAATTTTAAAGGTGCGGGCACCGGGCATTGAACTCAGGACACAGGCGTACCATGAAATTAAAGGCGAGCACCCGGCCCCTGAGTTCCACGGTTTTATACTCGTAATTCTACTTAACTATAGCTGCACTCTTATTGCTTAGATTTTTATGATATCGCTTCAGAGTTTTCAGCTTATATCTTAGCAGTGCTTACAGCGCTTTTTAAAATAGCAGTTCCTTCATTCGTCAGTTATAAAATGTCAATAAAATTTTACTGGAAAAATTAAGTGCCAAACTGCGTAAAAGTAACAGCCTATAAATGTCACGTTGCAAAGCACAGACCTACTCGTACTACCGCTTCAGTGCGGGTTTGCGAACTTCACATTATTTCGTTTCGTTATTTCTTGCCATATTTTCCTTCTCCGCTCTGAAAATTATAGTTGTGCTGCTGGTAACACCGGGATCGAACCGAGGTCAATCGAGTACGTTGAAATTTAAGGAAAGCGCTCGGCCTCTGAGCTACAAAATTGCATGATTCATATAACTTTTTACCTAATTAAAATGAAAATTTACATTTATTAGATGGCACTAAACTTTTCGTGTGAGTAGTCATGTGCGACACTTCTACTTACATTCTGAGTAAAAAAGATCCTCTTTTGCCACAACACGATTATATCACTAGTTGGCCAATTCCCTGCAAACGTCGCTTATTTCACGCTGATACTCAAACAACGTAGGCTAGTTTATAAAAAAATTAATAAATGGTGGATATCAGAGGCAGAGCTCTAGAATTCTCCTTGTTCTGTCATCTTGATCATCATCATTTCAGCTTATCACAAGTCCACTACTGAACATATGGGGGAGGCCCAAAGATTGCTACAAAAGTTTGTAGCTCTCACTTTGGGATTTTGCTATATTGACCACGCTTGGCAGGCGGGTTGACAACCGCAGTTCATTTATTCTGATGTACCAGGAAGATGCTGCTGTCCATCTTTTATTTTTAATTTTGCCTTTGTTGACATTTACGACACCCATGGGATGAGATGAAGTGGTAGATTCTCTTAAGCCTCCAAACGGTACTGTTCTCTACTCCATCTTAAATGATCCCGCTTCTCCCACATACCTTAAAGACAAATTTGAAAAAAAAAGAAAAGAAAATAACTTTATTCGTTGCTACGCTCAATACAACAACATAAAAAACAAACAATTAACAATAAAAACAATTAAAATTTATATTGGATTGCAGCAACGAAAATGACCCGACTCAGCATTATGCGACAGCAAAATTGCCGCAGCGGTGTTATTCTGTCGGCACCACTAATATAAAACCTACGAGCAGTATATCTTTCTTCAACTCATGAAAGAGTTCTTCGTTCTGCTTCAAACTGCAAGATTACAATCCCACAACACTTCTCTAAATTCGTTGTTTACTACATTATCATTCCGGTTGCACGTCTCTGGAACTCCTTGCCAGATAACGTCAGAAAAGGTCAGAACCTACTTTAGGAAGTTGTTACAGAAGCATTTATTGAAGACTGCGGATAATGTTGTTTTTGATTCCTTTTACAAAGTTATATCATTCATTAATAGATAACGTATATATTTTTGTAAAATGTGTGCTGTGTATGTATGTTTGTATCTGTAATTGTATATTTAAGCGTATGTACATATTTGCGTGACTTTATTTTCATCATAATATATACATATTATTTATTATTTATTTGTACGTATGTTATATCTTGAGCATTTTATATTATATTTGCTAATTTTAAGTTTAATAAAATTGTTGTATGTTTAGTGTAAACACCTGCCACAATGTGACACTACTCACTGGGTTGACTAGCAGAGAATGCCAACAGGCATTAAGTCCGCCCATGGTATCCCTTTTTGGGAACAATAAAACATAAATAAATAAATATGTTTGTGCTAGTTGCTGGTGGTACTATTTCTATACAGGAATCCGTCCAAATATGTACCCAACAGTGCCAGTTATTCTCCGATCAAGCAGTTACTGTGTTTCGGTCTGAAGTGTATTGTTAGCGAATGTAATTACTAGGCATTTAAGACGTAAGAACTGATGTCTCAGAGCGGCGAGCGCAGTGTGGTGCTACACAGAGATGTTCTAATTTGATTACTTCGTTCTCGTTCTATAAAAAGAAAAAAACATTCCGTAGAAAACCACACAAGATAGAAATCCGATCAGTGCTAAAGATTACTTTCACAAAGCTGTAAGTATTTGGCGGATGATATTGCCAAAGAGAAGAGTTGATACCCGCCATATCGGATGGTCTGATCTAGGGATGACGTCTCTTCCTACTAGTAATATTTAGATGTTGTATTTAGTTATATAGTTCGGGTCTCGTGGAACCTAATGAGGTAAGTACTTGTGGCGACAACATGTCGCTACAAGTACGTACCTCATTTGGAAATTGGTCACTCCTTTTTCCCATATAAGCGGTAGGCAGAGACAGCCTTAGCCCACTTTTCGCCCCCGCGAGAAACGCGTCGTGACGAGTAGCGAACCACGTCGCCGCTATTTTGGGACGAGTCAAAACATTATTACTCCTCAATGCGTTCCCACGAGCAATATAGTGACAGCATTGCATATTATGGTATCGAATAAAGGCCGACCGTACAATACCTTAGTTGCCTTTACTTTACGACACCTAAGTAGGAAAGAGGTATGTGTTGTTCTATTCTGCCGGACACCTGTCAGTCAAATTCTATTTTTATTTTTAATTGCTAAATTCTACTCTGCCGGATACCTATCGGTCAAAGGATCTAGGGAAAGTACTGTCAGTGTAATCAAGCGTATATTAGGGAACAAATTAACGTCAGTCCAAATAAGCCTCTACTTTAAATTGAATTACTTTAAATTGAATTGAATTCTATGAAGGAATCTGTGAAGGTAGATAACCATAGCAGGCCCAGTTATTCCGCCGTGAAGCAGTAGTGTGCAAACAGTACTGTGTTTCGGTCTGAAGGGCACTGAGAACTACTGTAATTACTGTGCATTTGAGATTATTAACTGATATCTCAGGGTGTCGAGCGCAGAGTGGTGGTCGACACGGAGATATTCTGGGTGACAAAGCATTTGTTATAGGCAGATGTTGTACTTGCCGTGAGGTGAACTTTTTGCTCATCTCGTCTTTTTCTCCTATAAATAAATTGACCTTGATCACTAAAAAGCATAACCCACAGATACATTTTGTAGGTTTTTGTCTAATATTCATGCAATATCACGTTGAAAGAATAAATGTAGGCATTATTACTACTAAAGTCTGAAGATAAATCACTATTATTATAAAATAAATTATAAGTAAAAAGTAAAAATATATAAAAAGAAATTTCTTTTATTCAGAAAAGGCTCTCGTAAAAGTCAGCGAGTTCTACAAATTGGAGGAGGCGCCGGGTATATCAAATAAAGCTAAGTATATTTTCATATTATAAGAATAATGGATACTTTCACAGGAATAAAATGCGACGTAGAAAATTCATCAGACAATTTGATTTTCGCCTAACTTTTTTGAACTAGAAAAATAGCTTAGGAATTGGCTCATACAGCCCAGCCCATCTTTTGAAAACTTTTAAATATTGAAAGACTCCGAAAACTTAGTTAATTTTACTTATTATCTCTCGACAATATGATGAATATTGTAATGTTTTCCTCGATAGGCTATGGTCAATTCGATGCAAACTACTCATGTCAAATTATGAAATGGTAATAAAATACAGTAACTCTACAGTTCAAGATTTAAATTAGGTACTAGTATGTTTAATTTTCTATGCTTTGAAACAAAAATTAAAAACATTCACGTCCTTTACACTCAATATGTACAATATTTTACTGAAACACACGCACGCAGCCATATGTATGAATACAGATATGTACTCTCGCACACAAACACACACATAAAAACTCATTTACCTTTTTTATTTCTTAGTTATGCAAGTTTCCTCACGATGTTATTAACGCCTTAAACAACTTTAAATTACAATTTTGAAGGTGCCGGCACAGGGTATCGAACTTAGGTCACTCGCTATTTTACGCAACATAGACCTTCTCCCATATCTGAGAGTTATGGGCAGACGTTGCATTTGTCATCAGGGAAATGATTTACTCGTCTCGTCACTTTCTTCAATAATATAAGCATGTGCAACTCAGTACCTACACGTGAAAGAAGTGAAACTTATAATATATTAGAAACTAGCTGATGCCTGCGACTTCGTTCGCGTAGATATAGGTTTTTAAATATCCCCTAGTAATTATAAAAATATATAAATAATTAATTATTTGATTTTCCGAGATAAAATTGTTCGTCTACAGCATGCAATCTGTGGCAAACCCTGTCAAGATCAGTTGAGCGGTTGAACCGAAAAAGGGTACCAAACGGACAGAGGGACAGAGAGTTACTTTCGCATTTATAATATTAGTATGGATTTGATGAAGATAAAAACATGAATTAAGAAAAATTTATATAATAATTAAAAATAACAGAAACTTTGTACGAAAACGCTGCACTCAAATTTGACCTTAAAATTTTAATCTCTTCGCGTCCACAGAAGTGTCTCTTCCAAAAAATTAAAAACTGTTTCCACCGGCTAGTCATTGACATCTTCGAGGCATTAGAAGCGATTTTTCAATTTAAGTTGAAAGACTTTGGGGAACGGCAGAAAAGGGATGCAGCGCAGACTTCATTATACGAGACGAAGATGAGCCATACGGATAAAAGGATACAAAAACAAAATAATCGGAAAGAAAAATATTATCTTTTAAGATACTCGTAAATATTTGATTTCAGTTTTATAAGGCAAATTGCTGATTGATTTCATTTTAATCAAATAGCAAACTACAATAAATTTGTTTTTATTAATTACGTTGGCTATTTTTCGTTCCGTAATGTGCCATGGTAGTTCAGAGCGGTTGCCTCAAATTTCATAGTACGCCAAAAACCTAACACCGCTTCTCCTTCCATGTTTATTGTTAAAGACGACTAGAAGGAATGCCAAAAAATCACGTTGCTTTTTACATATGGTGGAATAACCTTCTCAAACGCAGCACCTCTGTGGTAGGGTGGGGGTCCATATCAAACACAGTATGCATGACGACTGGTTTATTTAACTGCTGACTACCGGCTTATGAACTATACAGTCATACCAGCACTGACGAATAAGACTTTGATTCGATTCCGATGCCGGTACTACTAAAATTTGAACTTTCACATCGTATAGCATCGATCATGTTAGTATTGTAAATCAGTCATTTGCTTTTTCTGCGTTCAAAGCTTTATCAAAACGAGTCCATCATTCCTGCCATCGAAATTAAGCACATGAGGACAAATAAGAGACTTCCATTTTTATAACCCCACTGACTTATTATATAGAAATATTACTTTTAAACATCATTAATATTAAAAATGCAACCAAAATATGATATTGTTATGGTTGTTTTCTACCACGATGACATCATCTAGTTGTGATGTAGCGGTACGCATGATATAACTAGTCGGGTCATAAGTTCTGTCACATCCTTATATAATTTTAAATTTTGAATATTGGCCATAAACGTTTGAACTGGTTTGGAATAAGGAATTTTGGCGCCATTTTAAAATTGAGTGTAAGCAATGGGAAGACAGAGTCGCGGTTATTGCGCTGCGCTGCTGCAGTTACAGTCCAACTGACATTTTTAAACTTCTGCAAAATTCTGAAATAACGCTGAGGTTCGTATATCGAACTATATACAGTTAGGACACAGGTTGTCATCAAAGCAGCGCGTGTGCGAATCCAATTGGGATTAAGCAGAACTACGGTCAAAAGTATGCTAAATGAAGACTAGAGACTCCGAGCTTGCCGAGGAAAACCAGGACATTTTAATGAGCGTCTGAAAAAATTAACGCTCGACAGATCCCAGGCTTTGTTAAGGCCTGAGAATACTGCGTTTGCATTATCCTTCATCATATATGGTTTGGCTTGGAGTCTCGTATTCAGCCCTAACTGAGCCTATTTTTATGTCAAAAACGCATGAAAATTAGCACTGTTGTGTATCATACCGTTCTTACAAACATTGTAGAACCTCTTTCTCAAACATTTTTCGAAGACACTGGCTATTTCAACAAAATTCAGGCGCCAGCTCATCGGGCAACAAGCACGCAAAACTAGCTTATCATCCATGGAATCGACTTCATCAGGCACGACGAGTGGTCCTCTTCCAGCCAAGACATAAACCCGTAATATGCCAACATTTGGAGGAGAAAGCCTGCGCTAAACCTAGCCAGAATTTTGAGTCTCTTTAAGCATCCCTAATTAAATCAGTGGCTGATATAAACATTAACATTGTGCACGCTGCGGTCAACGTCCGTCCTCGGAGGTCAAAGAGGAAAAAGAAGGAAATCAAGGAGGGCATTTCGAATAACTTTTATAGAATTTTAAACTACGTTTAGCTACTTTTGCTTTTATATATATTTTTTACAGACAATAAAAGTCGTACAATTTCTTTAATGGAGTGTTTGTTATAGTGACATAACTATCAAACGATCCGACTTACCTGACTAGATATGTATTATGGAATCGTGAATCCGAGGCAAAGGTAGGTGCTCAACTTATAGTGTATAACCAAAAACCTTAGGTATACGCTGAGATAACGATTAGGGTGTAGTAGCCAGATAACTAGATAGAATGACGACCTACACGGTTTAGCAGCAATCTATGAGGGAGGCACATTCTCAAAATTGGACTAAAATGAACTGTAATGAAGATTATGACAATCTACACAACAAAATGGGACGAAATAGTCAAGTTCCCTGTCCACTGAGCGATGCGGTCTTCAGTGAAAATGTAACAAACATAGTCAGATCAAGTTCATTAATTTGTTTGTTACCTCTCAATCTAATGCAAATGTGGACACGGCTAATAACGTGAATGCAAATGTTATTTTATTGTATCTGTCTAATTACAGGCTTAGTACATGTATACCGCCATAGATCGTTATATCACTTGAGTGGCAACATTAGATTTATAAAAAATAGCGCGCTGCATAACATAATTAAACACGACTTAATAATGAAAAAAACACTACATACAAGCGCTTGTAATAAAGTAAGCACACTTTTATATTTCTCCGGTAGTTGCTAGTAAATAATATTATTTTATTTTGTTAATAAAATACTTGTGAATTCATTACGGAATCAACAAATAAATAAAAATTATATTTTTTTAAGTTTTATGAAAACTTACGTCAAACAAGTGAAATTTATTAAAACAGAAGTAAAAATATCAATTGTCATTCTACATTATTTGAGGGTTATGGTTTTCGTTGCGCACAGTGAAATAAGATCACTTTATTCCGTCCGTCTGTGTTTGTGTATTTGTTTATCAAGACCTTTGTTACAGAATCGGCTAAAGTTGAAGTTAATATAAAATTTTAAAGTTCATTAGGTCTTCAATTCAATGCAATGAATAGGTCTTTGAACGAACATTTTCAAAAATTAAATTCACATAGCTGATTTTACAACAGCGCTAGCAGTTACTCTAAAAAACTTAACAATTAATGTCTCAGGGTGATAAGAGCAGTATACTGTCACATAGGACTTTGCAGCATAAATATTTGTATAGCACGGCAAATGTTATGTGCAAGCGTGACACAATAAACAACTTGCTGCATTGCATTGTTAAAACCTGTCGATTCCCATTGACCTAGAATGTGGAAATTAGTACGAAAGATTATCTCATTACACTAATAAAGGAAACAATTGCAAAATCCTCTGACATGCAGGTTTCCTCCAGATGTTTCTCTTCGCCGCCCAGCTCAAAGTAAATAATCAGTCGTCTGAACGGTACATTGAGCGTATGTAGTTAAAGACGAGTAAGTGCCTCTGCTAGCATATACATTTGTGGCACTATAATATCTTCTGTGCAGCTGATAGCTTCCGACAGTATTCGAAAGTATTCGCCGTGGTCAAAAGTCATATATCATATATGATATGATCGAGTCATCAAACACTGTTTTATTTCAATTGAGTGCACAAATTCTATGATTTATTTCTCTTTGTGTGAATTTTGCCGTGTGGTAGCGGCTTCAGAGAACCTAACACCCCATCTCATCCCGTGGGTGTCGTAAAAGTCTACAGAGAGAAAATAAAAACCAAGAGATGGGCAGCAGCATCTTCCTGAAACATCTGAATAAATAAACTGCGGTTGCCAACCCGCCTGCCAAGCGTGGCAACTAAGACAAAATCCCTCCAAAATGAGAGCTACAAACTTTTGTGGCAATCTATGGGGGAGGCCCATGTTCAGCAGTGGACTAGTAATAGGCTGAAATGAAGACTTTGACTCATTTTCACAATGTCACTAGTAACATTATGGTCTCGAACCATAATGGTAATACGTTAGCCCAATGTTATGTAGGTCTCAGCAAAGTGGCCCAGTTAAAGGGTTCTAAATCATTGAACGATGTACCAAAAACAAGAATACAGCAAATCATATTTGCAAATCGAAGCAATGTTATAGTATATATAGAACCCTGATAGCTCAGGGGCTAGGCGCTCGCTTTAAATTTCATTGTTCTGGAGTGCCCTGGGTTCCATTACCGGTGCTAGCACCACCAAAATTGTTAATTTCAATTTTATGTGCTAATTTATAACGTGCTCGCCGGTGAAAGAAAACATCGTGAGGAAACCTGCACGTATCAGAAATAAGAATATTGTGTGAAGTCCGTCAACCCGGTTACAAAACCCTCTCAGAAATAATAGAAGGCTTGTGCTCAGCTGTGGGACATTTACAGGCTGTTGCTTAACTTTTAAATAATATATATAATGTATATATATCCACAACTATTTGTTAAAAAAATCACAAAACATACTAACCAAAAAGAAATACATTACATTTTATCTCCCGTTTATTTGTGCTATTGATAGCATAGCTATTGATAGCTGTCTCAAACGCGATAAGCGAAGCTTTCCGTTAATCACTATGATTCATCGTGTTTACTAGCCGGTCATACCCGATCTGTAGTAAGATGGGTCGTTAAAAATCCACAATTTATAATCATTGACATGAAAGTTTCTGTTGAATGAAGTTGAATTATGTACATACAATCCTCTGTCTTAATGGTTTTAAAAATAAATCTATTGCAGCTTAGACATACATGATTAACAAGAATGTTAATCCTATGATCTAAAACTAACTAAAATCTCCAGAAAGTAAATAATACTTCCAAAGAGCTTTTTTGCGATCTCTTTAAATGATCTAGAATAAATGAAACCATTCGGATGAGCAGGGCATTGTGGTAAGTCAAAAATTACCTCATTGTTTTAGGTATCCCATGGAGAAGACCCATAAAGGGCAGAACAAGGGGCAGAGAGATTGCTACAAGGCGTATTATGTGCAACCATGCACCCAGAATAGCGGAATCCCCTGCGGAGGCTGTAATTCAAGAAACGGTTTATTAATACTCCAGATTTCAGTATGCAGACTGAACACTCCCTACTGACTACTCCCGAATTCTGTGGAAAACTATAAACTGCGCAGGAGATATTATAGTGCCACAAGTGAACACGCTAACACAAGTGTACTCGTCCTTACCTACCTATGCTGGATGTAACGCTCATGCGACAAAATCAGGCAAGTGGTAGGATTCCTGTGCAGGAATCCGAATTCTGAATTAAATTTAGGTAAAGTATTATCAAAATCCATCAAACGGTTGCAGAGTCCTCGTAGCTAAGCCTTCAGCTTTTAATTATTATTTTTGCTCCGATCTGCGCAAAATGAGCTTACAGTATCTTGAAGTCTTGCAATGCTTGGTTTTCGATTCAATTTTTTAATTATAGGATCCCAAGCCGGTGGTAATTTCCAACCATCTTTTCTATTGAAATTAAGATGTTTTTTTTTAATTTTAGATAGCCTCGCTAATCATCCTTGGTAGGAATCAGTGTTCTTTTGCAAGGAAGTAATCTGATGTAATGTAATGGTTGGGGTGATCTAGAACCAAAAATCCTTGCAAAAGTACACCTATAAGATCGGGATTGTGTCGATTAGGGTTGCGTACCTTATACTCAGAATAACCAAACGGTATTTACTGAAGGCCAAACAGGTATAAGTACTTACCTCGGTAAACCCTGACAATGAGGTCGAGGTAATGTAAGAGAATATCTCAAAAGCCATACATTGCTCCAAAACTCTTGCCAACTCGCTTGCCAAGCGTGACAACTATAGCAAAGTCCCCCTAAAATCAGAGCGACAAACTTTTGTGGCAATCTACCGGGGAGGCCTATTTTCAGCAGTGGACTAGTTATAGGCTGAAATGATGATGATGAGGGACTTTTTACGATGAACTGCTTCTTTCAAAAGCGGCCCCACAGAAAGTGGACCTGGAAGAACACGGACGGTTCATCATGACGACCAAACGACAGCTGTTCAATGAAAACCGGCAATGATCACCGAATGGTAAAAGGCACATTGAACCTGATTGTGAAGCTGGAGAGGTCTCGTATGATGAATTCCACGCTCTGTCTATCTCGTTCGTATCGTCGTTCTTATCCAAAACGCCGGGAGCTTCAAGCAAGACTAGCATATTCTTTTTCAGTGCCTGGATGATTGCGTTACAGTAGACAATATAAACAATTGACTCGTGGAAACTGTTCATGCGGTAAAGGCAAAACTTTGTTGCAAGACACGACGCCTAAAGGGGATCCAGAAGCTCTCCGACCACACTCTCAATCTCATGGAGGCTAGGCGTAAAATGAAGTTGCAGCCTTCAACGCGACAGCATATCGGCAACTTAACAGACAGATCTCCCAATGCGGCGAGACCTACGCTTCTTCAATATAGTACGGCCTATAGTATTGAAGACCCTACTAGTTGGGATGACGACCTGCATGGTATTCCGTAAAGTCGATGGATGCAAGCGGCTCAGGACCGTGTTTTGTGGGGTAGGCCTATGCTTAACAATAGACTGATCTTGGCTGAAATGATGATGACTCAGTGACTGACTGTAGGCATTTGTCTTTAATAAATGTTAAATTAATCTCCTTTTCGAAAGCTATAAACTGTGCTGAATATAGAGTAACCCGATGTAACAGTCATGCGATAAGATATAAGTTAAACTGGGATGCAGTGTCAGAGACATGGGGATATCACAACTCAACAAGTCCCGAAAACTAAGAATTTTTTGTTTTTGCACAAATGTTAGCTTCGGCTGGGATTCGAACCTAGGACTTACGGCACAGAAGTCAGGTACTTTGACAACCGCGTGGTGGTTATTGAAAATATCTACATATCTACTCGATAAAACTCCATATATTACCTAAAATACCAGAAAATATTATGTACTTCTACGGATGGCCTACACCTATGTAATACCCAAGTGGGTAATGGACAGAAGCGTCTTAGGTTCCAAGCATACAGCGATCATCTATTCGCCTTCATAGTGATAACGGGAAATACTCCGAACTAGGAGAGGTTGTAAGGTGCGGTGTTGATATTAAATGAAACTCATGAATGCTCGAATAATACTGCGATATATTGTATGAAATAAGACATTTATATATTTACATTGTAACAAAGATTAACTTAAAATAGGTTATTGATACATCCCCCACAAGGCCGATAGCAAGTCGTGAGCGATTAAGAGGATGGTAAAGATGATAATGAGTTTCATGAAATGAAACTAATGTAGAAATTAACTTATAAGTAATTTAAGTACTGATAAAGCAAACCTTTATTAAGTGTATGTGTACACCAAAATCTCATTATATAAGATGTTCGGATTAGCCTGCGTACACTCAATTCGAAAAATGCTTACAAAAATTTCCTATCCCTTTGTCGCATACGAGTCACTCGTGCCAATTTCTGTTTTATCCGACATCTGATACGATGATCCTTTTTTGTAGGATTTTGCTTGTTTACTCATAGACAAGTTAAAAAATATATTTATCATGTCTATGAATAATATTCTGTATCTAAAATGTCATACGCACACCGGCACAATTAACGGAACACAAAAAAAAAATATTTTTCATAATATGTCATAAAGACTGGCCAGTTATGTTACCTTTTTATTTAGAGCTTTAATTTAAAAATGGAACATAAGGCGACAGTCATTTTTTCATCGATTTGTTTCTGTTTCCCAGTAATACTGAATTGTTATTGGTATAAATTCGAAAAATTCTCAATTTTATTAGTTAAAGTTATTCTTTTCGTGACAATAGTAGGCTACTTAGCTGAAATAAACTAAAAATGCTTAATTTAACACCACCGGAGATTATTAGGGCAGACGAAATACGAAGAAATGGTCATACCTACAGATCTATTGCCGCCAGACTGCGGCAATCAATATCAACGACTCACCGCAGTATTCGACGGTACCAGTTGACTGATTCTCTTGTGAGGAGGCCGGACCAAGGCAGAAAAAAGTGCACTTCGAGGAGGGATCACCATTTTCTACAACTTCGAGCTCGCAGGAACACGCGGGTAACGGCTGTGCAGGCCCGAATTGAGTTTGAAGTTGTTCGAGGAGTGCGAGTGAGCGAGCGTACAGTGCGCTGCAGATTTAAAGAAGTTGGCATAGGTTCGTATGTATCGGCCAAAGCTCCAAATATGAATCCTGTAGATTAACTAATTCACTGGTGGTAGGATTTCTATGCAGGAATCCTGTCGTGAAGCAGTAGTGTGCAAACATTGCTGTGTTTCGGTTTGAAGGGCACTGTGAGCTAGCGTAATCACTGGGCATATGTGACTTATGAACTTATGTCTCTGGGTGACGAGCGTAGTGTGGTGACTCTTACTCTTATTTTGGAGGAATTTTGCTATAGTTGCCACACTTGGCAAGCGCGTTGGCAACCGCACTTTATTTATTTAGTTATGTTCCAAGAAGATGCTACTGCCCATCTTCTGGTCTTAATTTTCCCTCTGTCGACTTTTACGACACCCACGGGATTAGATGGTGTGGTAAATTCTCCAAAGCCGCCATCACACGGCGATCGATAAATATTAATTAAGAATAACAGTAATTAAGTTAGTAATTAAGATTAACAGTTTACTGGTGGTAGGTACCACCCCAGGGCCAGTTATTCTGCCGTGAAGCAGTAGTGTGCAAACATTACGGTGTTTCGGTTTGAAGGGCACTGTAAGCTAACGTAATCACTGGGCGGTGACTGGTGTGGTGTCACACAGTAATTTTCTGGGTGACACAGCATTTGTTATGGGCAGACGTTGCACTTACCATCAGGTGAGCGTTTTGCTCGTTTCATCACTTAATGCAAAAAAAAATGAAAATAAAAAATTTAAATTCAAATACTCTCATCGCGCCTAAATTATTTTTAAAAGCGAATAATATTTTTTTGTTGGGCTACAAATATTTGTTGTCGACCGATTTTTTATTATTTAATTATACAATAGGTATTCAGCATTTTGAAAATAATACTTAGTACCAATTAAATTAACTAAGGTTTTCTTCCCAATCCTAGAATTTTTATAAAAAAAAAGCTAAAATCCTGATTGGATAATACAATTACACCGATTTGACTCCAGTGGAAGCGTAGTGATTGCCGAGTAAAATTAAGGTTGGAACTTTTGCTGGTTACGATATATGCAATAGAAAAAGTAACGTTTTACCGAATTTCCCCCTGCTTTATATGATTTAGGTGCCCGTCAAATCAATGTTAGTTATCAGTTGATAAACAAAGTAATACAGAAACTAGAATTAGGCATTCCGACTTTTCCCTAGTGGGTGTTATCATAAATCAAGAGATTTTTACTCATTCGTCTGGCTAAAATAATTGATTGACTGATTTAAAAATAAGGCACTTATACAATGTGTCCGGAATCGTATTAGCGATAATTTAGGCACTGATTCTTCATCTCATCCCCACTCTAAAACGACCCTCTAATGCGTCCTATCCCCTTTCCCCTTCGAAACATGGTCATTTCAACTTTTTGCGCGTTTTGTTGTGTATGTCCTCTTAACGCTAATATAATACATATAATAAATAAATTAATATTATAAAACTGCTTTTACGGATTTTATCGCGTTTAATTTTTAAACTATTTATAACCCGACGTTTCGAGTACTTTACAGCACCCATGGTCACGGGGGAACTGAGGTGACAGATGCCCCGATGTCATAGTTAATCCGGGGTACTTTCTGCTTTTAATTATAATTTTTTGTCCGATCTACGCAAAATGAACTTACAATGCCTTGAAGTCTTGTTGTATATGATCCCAAGCCGGTAGTAATACCCAACCATCTTCTCTATTGAAATTAGGATGTTTTTAATTTCAATAGGCTCGCGAATCATCCTTGGTAGGATTCGGTGTTCTTTTGCAAGGATTTGTGATCTATCAAATCTGATATGGTAATGTCAGATCCGTAATGGTTGGGGTTATCTAGAACATGGTCACATACTGCAGACTTCCTAGAGCTGACTTCCTAGAGCAGACTTCCTAGAGCAGACTTCCTAGAGCAGACTTCCTTCCTAACGTAAAATAACACATAGCTGACGTGAAGCATCGACGTTCTAGGAAGCGTATTCTTGCATAGGAATTCACCCACTAGTAAATGGAATATATTTTGAATAGAATAATTATGAATCAGCCTACATTTCATTTAAAAATAACTGTTTGAAAAATCACTCAAAAATTAAAAACAAAAATCACTTGATTAATACTTTTTTTTTATTATTCGTACAATAATAAGGTCTGGGCCGGACGCCCGCCTTCAATTTCATAGTACGTAAGTAACCCGACTTCGATTCCCGTTGCCGGCACCTTCAAAACAATTACAAAACCGACATGTCTGAGAAATAAAAATATATTATTATTATTTAATATTAGAGGAGGCCTCCGTCAGTAATATTTATTGGCTGTTACTTTACTTTAAATAATAAAAGGGCAAAAACGATCATTATGTAAAATAATTATTTATATGGGACTATTACATGTGAAGATTTTTGATTGAATATTTGTGATGAAAATGGAGCTCCATCAGGACAAAGATTAATCACTTAACATTTCGTATTTCGATTTTTTTTGCACATTCTATTTGAAATAATTTTTGTGCTTACAAAGTTGTGCAATTGACAACGGTGGTGGTGGGGTGGTACCTACCTAGACGGATTCCTGCATAGGAATCCTACCACCAATAAATACAGAGCGATAAACTATAATTCCCATAAAATGTAAACAAAAGAACGTTCGTAGAAGTTTCCTTCGAATCAGTCCTGCGTGTTATAAAAGTTTCAGTATAGCAAGAAACAAAGAAAGATAATCAGTGCTAACGGCTTTAATTAAAAGTGTTTCATTACGAGTAAAATCGAAAGATTTAATTACTAGCCTACTTTAACTGGAAGAACGAACATTCTTCTTTTGCGTAGAAAATAAAAAGAATACAATTAAAAAGGAGAGTCGACCGTAAACCAAATTAAATGCATTGACGCCCGCGTCACATTGAAGACCTTTTTAACAAAACTTTTCTTTTATTTCAGTGTCTTACGATAGCTCCCAAATGGACGATACATCCTAAGTGCTGCCGTCACACTCGAGAAGGCTTTTTCAGTATTTGTAGAGGTTGGACTTCTTCAAGGCTGATTTAGTATAATTTTTTTATAAACATAAAAAACAAGATTTTTGGTAGTTCAAAATTATAAAATCAAGTAGTAAGTTAAGTACTTAATATTAAATAAAGATTTCGTCCCTTTACCCTGCATTACCTACCACGAATTATTTTATTGGGGGGGGGGGGGGGCGTTGAGGCTTCCCAATAAAAGAATAAGAGGGTTTGAGAGTTGGGAGTTTCAGTAAACAACAATAACAATCTAGAAATTTTCCGCTGGGCTCAGTCCTATTCACATGGTTCGTAGGGTTTTGAAATCGAAGAAAAAAATCCGTACTTGTCCAATGCGGGTTGGCTTACTACACAAGTTAATAAGAAATATTCTACTTTTTATGTCGTGCGTAAGCGTGGTATGTAATTAAAAGCGAGCGCCTGGCAACTGAGCTACCACTACTCGAAATTTAATTATAAAAATACAAAAAAGGGCTTGATTAATCCAAACATTTGTTTGTACAACAAATATCCAGAACAAATATTACCGTCGAAATTTTTGTGGCCGTTTTTTTACGCGCGTACATTGATATCACTTTAAAACCCACTTTATGAAATTGCCTTTGCCTTTCGCGTTAATGCGCGAAACTAAACATTTATTAAATTAAAAAACTTACTTTTGGCGCCAACTCGAAAAGTGGCGGTAGTGATATTATTTAATGTAGTAATTTTAGGTGTATATTTCGAGTTTTGATGTTTAATATTGATAGTTTAGTATTCAGCAAATGCTCGTGAAACTGTACAGTGATTGGAAAATTCAATTCAAGACCAAAATTGTACTTATCGTTTTGTCTCCATCCGTCCAACATTTTTTTATTGTATGTAGTGACAAAACGAGCAAAATGTTCATGTTATGGTAAGTGCAACATCTGCCAAATGCATACAACATAACAAATGCTATGTCATCCAGAACATTTGTGTGTGTGTGTGACAGTACACTGCGTCCGTCACGCTGAGACATCAGTTCTTAAGACTCATATGCCCGGTGATTACACTAGCTCTCAGTGCCCTTCAAACCGAAACACAGTAATGATTGCACAGTAATGCTTCACGGCAGAATAACTGGCCCTGGGGTGGTACCTACCTAGACGGATTCCAGCATAAAAAACCTACCACCAAGTGAATAATCATTTTACTGTCAAACGAAATTTGAAGTCTTGAATATGTATATATATGTATATAATTATTAGATAACAAGAAAAGATAAGAAATATTTAGGTACGACTGTTTTCATAATTAAATAAACAAAAGTAAAATAATTATTGTCCGGAATAAGTAGTACCTACTAGTGATAATACTGGTATGTAAGTCCAAGGCAAATAAGCAAGAGTCAAGAGTAAAAGAATCCACAAACACACTGCAACTATCATAAGAATTAACTATATATTTCACTTTTAGGGATTTTTTTCCCCAGCATTTGGTTAAAAGTATAGTACTTCAGAATATTTCGTGTTTTTGATTACATTTGGAACCGGTTTTCAATGTACCTATGCATTTATTTGCACACAAGTTTTTTGGTGAGTAAAAAATTGACATATACAGATTATTTATAATATAACAAACAACGCCGCATATTATGATTTCTCTTGTATCGTAAGTGCATTTTACAGGAATCCGAAATCAAACGAATTATCACGGTGGTTTTTGGAAAAAGGCGCGGTTCATTCAAATCCACTGGCGGTTAAAGCAGAAAATTACTGATCAAATAGAAACGCGACCGAACGCATACGTCGCCCACGAAACGTGCTAGACGACACGGACGTCTCAGCACTCCCTGACCACGATATGGTCAGTCACGACCCAGGCTACACTGTACACGCAGTTATCAGCTTCAATATAACACGCACCACGACGCGCGACCGCCGTAGAGAGCGGCGCGCAACAGTCGACAATCATACCGCGTACACACGATACACCTGTGTTCCAGGGCGGTTCTCACCGCCCAAAGTTACCGACACACACAAGTCGATCGCCCCGCAGGCCCGCAGCTTCCCTCGGACGGTCATTAGACGACATAAAATCATTTAAGATATTCGAAATCGCGTAAGCACGCAGCGAACGCGACGCAGACCGAATTTCGATGTTTTAGTAGGAGTTTTTCTATGTATTTATGTTTGGGTCAAACCAAACCTGGCACGCGGGCCCCTGGCCCATGAGCACAGTATCCGATGAAGCTGTAAAAGCCAAAAAGGCTAACAGCAATTACATCACCGAAATTAATTAATAAAGTAATTTTAGCAGAAATTCGTTACAATGCCGACACTAATGAATTTTTGCTAAGATTCACATACAAAATTTATTGAATGTGAATTATTAAATACAAAGACTTATTTATTGTTACATACAAAGCCTTATTTTTTGTTTGTTGGTTCTATGTACACTTTTAACCGCAAATGTGAGCTCTCCTCTTTACTCCAAGGTTTGCTGGAAGAAAACGGTTTTAAACTCACCTTTGTACATAAATCACTTATCATCGTATTTAATGTTAATAACATAGTGTACGAGTACATACATAAGGAAAAAATAATTAAACAAAATTTTATAATATGCATTGCCTAGTTTTCAAGAATTCTTGCAATTCGAAATGAACAAACCTTTCACTATTATTACAACAGGCCAAATTTCGATGAACGTCAACAAAATTATATTAACAGATTGAATAGATTAATTACTTCAATTATACTAAGTGAGTTGACGTGAAAATCTTAATATGAGATTATATTAATCATTGTGGTTATTTCCTGCTATGTGCTACCAACACCACATGCCGAACTACGTCTAAGATATGTACGTAATTTAATACAAACGCAATTAATATTCAGTTTGTATTGATCAATTGAGGCTGAATGTTATTAATAAACATAGAACAATAAGAGCCGTGATATCTTAGGGACTGGGCACTCGCCTTAAACTTCCCATTACCCGAGTGACCTTGGTTAGATCCTTGGTGCCGACACCAATTAATTGCAATTTTACGCGCTGGTTTACCACCGCGGCGGTAAGGGAAAATATCGTGAAGAATAGGTAAAGTTGCTGCAGGAATCCGTCTAGGTAGGTATCACTCCAGGCCAGTTTTTCTGCCGTAAAGCAGTAGGGTGCAAACATTACCATGTTTCGGTCTGAAAGGGCACTGATAGCTAGTGTACCACCTAGGACTAGGCTCATGAGACTCATAAACTGATGTCTTAGGGTTATGAGCGCAGTGTGGTAGCACACTTACCATGTATCACATACAACAACATTACTATATACATACAGTCACGCCCTATTCCCAAATAAGGGGTAGGCGGAGGCCACTCACGTAACTCTTGCGGGATACGATACGTGATGGGCGACGAACCACCATCCGCCATTTTGATACAAGAAAGAAAATTGCGTTCCCACGAGCAGTATAGGTGGTTTTGCAGGAAGTCGATGGATGCAGGTAGCTCAGGACTGTGTTATGTGGTAATCTATGGGGGAGAACAATGTTCAACAGTGGACTAAGATAGGCTGAAATGATGATGATCATGAGGAACAGTATAGTGACAGCTTTGCAGATTATGGTGTTATTGTATACGAAAGAAGGCTGTTCCTTGCGACACGACACCTTGGTAGGAAAGAGGTAGATGCTATTCTACTCTGCAAGACTTCTGTCGGCCTCCTAAAAAATATCTACAAGCTTCCTAAAATATATATATCATTTATATCAGCAATGTGAAATTTATAAACTGTGACGTCACTCTTTACTTTTATAATAAGACCTCGCGCATTACTTAGTCGGCAGTTTATTTACAAGTTTTCAATTTTACATCATTTCTACAATAGATACTCATAAAGAACACTGTCATAAATAAAAAAACAAACAGTTTTACTGCGCTCATATTTTTACAAACAGTTTTTAATCCCTTTATTAGTAACACTGGAATAAAATCCAAAGATTCCATGTTTATTTACACGCGATTACAATTCAAATGAATTAGCGCAGTAAACCTAACGGCAGAATAATATATCATCGTACTTTTTCTAATCGAACATTTTTAAAACTGCAATATTTGCATTAAGCATTTTTTATCACGTTCGCTTTTTATCACGTTGGCTTTTACTGTTAAAAGCGACAGCGCTTATTATTTTATTTATTACAAACATCAAACCAAAGATTATAAGATTCTATGTACTATTAAAGAAATATTATGATCTATTCAAAAATAAATAAAACTTTACGTATCGTTTGGATATGACCTTCACACTTCCCGTTGCCCTTATTATGTCGAAAATGTGTACAAAAATATTTCATATTAGTGATATGGTTCGTAAATAATAGTGGTGACCTAGCTCATTTTGACCACGGGTTATGTATGTCTTACTGAGGACATCGTGGCCTAGTGGCCATATTGCTGGGTACGAATCTCGAAGCAACATTTGTGCAAAAACAGTAATTGTTGGTTTTCAGGTATAGTTGTGTTGCGATTGTCTCCTATAGATTATGTTATCTCTCTTGCATCCGACCGTATTCGGAAGTTGTCGCCGGGTCGAAACATCGGCCAGTAATAACATGATTTTTTTTATTGTATAAAGTGACGAAACGAGCAAAACGTTCACCTGATGGTAAGTGCAACGTCCGCCCACAACAAATGCTGTGTCACACAGAAATATTCTGGGTGACACTACACTGCGCCCTTCACCCTGCGACATTAGTTCTCAAGTCTCAAATGCCCAGTAATTACGCTAGCTCACAGTGCCCTTCAAACCGAAACACAGTAATGCTTGCACACTACTGCTTCACGGCAGAATAGCTGGCCCTGGGGTGGTACCTACCTAGACGGATTCCTGCAGAGGAATCCTATCACATATTTCAATACTAAATTTATTGATGTTTACGTGCCTAAAATTGTCACAGGCTAGTTGGTGTGTAAAAGTTATTAGTCGCCTCAATTTTACTACTCAAGAAACATGTACCGAGAGAATTGAAACAACTTTGAAGTAATGATGAAATACATTAGAGACCCATAACCGTTTGCCAACTAATCATACGAGTAATACTTACGTATTAGGGTCCAATTATATAAGGTAACTACAAACTAATATTCTGCAGCTAAGAGGATTTGTAAATTATCTATGATTAAACGATTAAACATTTAATGAAGATCACTGACTTTTTTGTTTTCTAAATAAAGATAGGTATAATTTAAACACCAATGATAAAGTTATTTTATGCGACACAAAAGATTATAAGGTTTCAAAAGGTTAGAAAAAATTACATTGCTAATACAATCGTATAAAAATACGAGTAAGTTCTTGATTCGGGTAATACACAAGCTATTTGAGTTAAAAAGGCTTATCTACTATGTGTTAGCCTATCACTAGTCCACTGCTAAACTAAACTGACTAAACACAAGATGATCCTGAGCCACCAGCATTTTTTTATCGAAGAAGGGGGCAAACGAACAAGCGGCGCACCTGAAGGTGAGTGATTACCGCCGGCCATGAACATATGCAATACCAGAAGAATTGCGGGTACGCTGCCGGCAACCTCATACTCGGCAAATTCAGTGTAGGGCGACTCGGGTGACACCCCTAGGTGGTGCGACGACCTGCTCTATTAATACTTAATATTTTCTCTATGTTGTATTTATTAATATCTATGTAGTGTGGATCATTCAGATGCACCCTACAACAATGGTTCCTTTCGAAAGAAACCACACTGCCGGCTATCATCACTAAGACGCGATAAGGGTTGCTCCGCATTCTGCAAACCACGAACATGTACCCATTGCGAATTCTTGCCTAAACCATCTACTCTGTGTTCCAGTAAATTTCAAATGCACTGCAGAATCGAAGCAGCCCTATCAATAACCGGAAGGCGCTGTCATATCGAAACCGTAAAGAGTTCTACGATATGTTATGATGCGTCTTCAGTTGTCTATTAGACAAGAATTTTTTTATTTATTTGTAACTTTTTTTTTACTATACAAAAAATATTAAAATCCGCCTGATTTCGGAGAGAACCGAGGTTTTTTATGACATTCTATTTGTCGACTTTTACAACAAATATGTTTCGAGATGTTTATGTGGGATGCGATATTTCTGCAAAAATTCTAAATATTTGTTGTCGGGTTTGGTTGCGTTATGACTGTCCCCGTGTCTCTGACACTGTGTCCAAGCGTTCCTACGATCTTATCGCATGATCGTTACATCGTGTGCGGGAAGATTTGAACAAGTGGCAGCTTGTGTGTTTGCGTACAGTTGTTAAGTCTTGCGCAGTTGATTGCTTTTTTTATATTGTTTAGAGTGATAAAACGAGCAAAACGTTCACCTGATGTTAAGTGCAACGTCTGCCCATAACAAATGCTGTGTCACCCAGAAAATTTCTGTGTGACACCTCACTGTGCCCATCACCCTGAGATATCAGTTCTTAAGTCTCATATGCTCTGTGATTACGCTAGCTCACAATGCCCTTCAAACCGAAACACAGTAATGTTTGCACACTACTGCTTCACGGCAGAATAACTGGCTCTGGGGTGGTACCTGTCTAGACGGATTTCTGCATAGAAATCCTACCACCACTAACCAGTAGCTTCCGACTGTTTCCGTAGTATTCGTGGTCAGGAATCGGTCAAGAGAATATCATATTCATCTATACATAGTGTAAAAGGAAAACCCTGGCGAGCGTTTGTCCTTCCGTATCACCCCGCTAATCTTTTCCCTACTTTGAACAGAAATATGTATGCGTATAAAAAGTAGGCTCAGCTGTTATAAGAATGAGCATACTCGGTCGGCTCGCAAATTTCAAATAAATATAATGTAATAAAAAAATGTCACCCGTTTTTTATATTCCCAGCTTGGATATGATAGAATTTAATTAACATCGCCTAGTAAATAGATTTTATAAATAATGTAATAACTGGTACAACAAATGGCATAGAAATTTATTCTTAGGAAGATTTAATTAATTTTAAGATTGGATAATATTGGAATTTGTCACGGGGAAATACCTAACGCATACCCGACATCGCGAAAGCAAGGATGGGTTATGTCGGACATGCACTGATTAAAACCCCATGGTGTTGGTCCTTCGCCGTATTATGACAGGGCCACGGGAATGCTTGCGCACATCCGCGGTCCCACCGGTGCTGACCGCCTACCATCGATGGCACCTCCTCGTAAGAGGACATCTCCTCTCCGCTCTACCTCCCAGCTTACTTGTAACACCTTAATCTAAAGAATATAAGTAATCATCATCATCATCATTCCAGCCCATCACTAGTCCACTGCGGAACACAGGCCTCCCGCATAGATTGCCACAAAAATTTGTAGCTCTCATTTTGAGAGGATTTTGCAATAGTTGCCACGCTTGGCAGGCGGGTTGGCAACCGCAATTATCTTTATTCAGATGTTACAGAAAGATGCTGCTGCCCATCTCCTGGTTTTCATTTTCCCTCTGTAGGGTCACCCACGGGATGAGATGGGGAAATAGATTCTCTTAAGCCGCCACCACACGACAAGAACACAATGGGCGGACTCAATGGCCAGTTGCCATGCTCTGCCAATCAACCCTAGACTATATATGAAAACGTTAGCAGGTTGTTTACATAAATAAAAAAAAAATATATTTTATTAAAATTAGGTGGAAAATACATTATTACATACTAATTTTAAAGCAATATAAATAATAAATTAACGTATAGAAATAGATACAAACATATAACAAATATAGAACAAAAATAATACACATAATGAAAATGAGAAGTGAAATTGAATTTGCCTTTAAATAATATCAAGAAGCTTTTAAATAAGTTTTGTAATAAAAACTACTGCTATTTGGTGGCAGAATAACTGGCACTGGGAACATTATCCTACATCAATTTCAATACTAAAAACTATTACTACTAACTTTTTACTATTAACTAACGACTATTTTTAAATTTAAATTGGTAAAACTTTCCCAATACCGATGTGTGGACTACACACATCCATAACATTCTTTTTCCAGGTATCATGATATGTCAGCATTTAAACACAATTAACCAATTTTGAAGTGCTGTTGTTTTTATTCAGGTTCTTACTATGAAATTTAAAACGAGCTCTGAAGCTCCTACGGTATGAAATTTCAAAAGAAAATTACCAATCAATATCTGCAATGCGCAATTCACGTTTGAAATTGTAATACGATGTACTTGTAATTTCAGTATTCATAAGTAACCATAACGTCACACTAGCCGCAACTACGTCGCGTGGATTTTGGAATTCATGTAAATATTGAAATTTGTAAATAAGAAATTTGAAATATGTACAAAACGAAGACTAAAATAGTCCTGCTATTACGAAATAGTACCTATTACTATTATAAGTAGTATTACTACACACACTATGTTAAACATATCGTTATTTTATATATTGACGACCACGTGGCCTAGTGATCAGAGTACCTGACTTCTAAGCCGCGGGTCCTGGGTTCGAATCCCAGTCGGAGACAACATTTGTGCTAAATAATAAATTGTTGGTTTTCGGGTCTGGTTGTGTTGCGATTGTCCCCGTGTTTCTGACACTGCATCCTAGCCTACCTCCGATCTTATCGCATCAGCGTTACATTGCGCGTACACTTGTGGCACTATAATATCTCCTGCGCAGTTGATGGCTCTCGACAGTAGTCGGCAGTTCTCGCCGTGGTCGAAATCGGCTAGGAGAACATCATTTTATATATTATCACTGATTTTATGAAACCGTTGTACCGCTGTCACTCTGAAACATCAGTTCTTAAGTCATACGAACAGTTATTACAGATATTGATGTCCGGCAGTGCAGATTACCACCTACCTCTTTTCCCCGAGGTGCCATAGGAGGCGAGGTATTATACGGACAGCCTTTATTCGTGCAGAATAAAACCATAATATGCAATGCTGTCACTATACTGCTCAAGGGAACGCTATGGGGAGTAAAAATTATTTGTATCGTACAAAAATCGCGGCGATGTAGACGGCTAGCTAGTGAAGATGTTGTCCACCCAAACAGAGCCCCGCATGCTTGAACCAGGCACGCAACCATCGGCGCGGCAACCACTGGCTTGGCGAAGACTGGAAGGAAAAGGATTAGGTAGGAAATTGACTTGGGGTAGTTGGGAAAGGAAAACTATAAGTTGTAGGATACTACTATCTCGGAAGGAAGAGGAGGAGACAGCAGTAGCTCAGCAGACCTTACACGGTACTTTATCGTATTTGTCGGACAAAGCAACTACATCAAGTACTTGCTGTCTGATAAAATTGTTTATTTTAAGTGTAAGCGCCTATTTAATATGTCTTTGGCAGTGAAGAAAAAACATGTAAGCCTGCATGATCGAAAAAAAATATTTCAAGGCCAGGCGATGTCCGTCAACTGACACTAGAACTGTGTGACAAACTGTGTACGGCATAAAATACTATCAAAAGTTATTTATTTGCGTCTATCCGAGGAACGTTTATAAGCTGTTTTACTTTACTTTTAATAACAGAGCTATTTAAAATTTTGTGTCATAAAATCGTTTCGGCTCAGAGGGCGGCTGCTCGCCGTAAATTTCACAGTTCGCTAGTGTGTTCGATTTCCGGTGTAGGGATCACTAGAATTGTTCAATTAATTTTATTTGCAGATTTACCAAGTACTGATAGAAGAAAAACATCATTTGGAAACTTGCATGTGTGAGGACTACAATATTTCGATGATATGTGAAGTAAACCAACCTAAATCTGGTTCCTAAACCTCTCGCGTTTCCAAGGCCCTCTTAATAATCAGAGAATCAGGGAAGGCCTGTGATCAACAGTGGGGCATTTATAAGATGTTGCTTCAATCGACATCATCATCATCATCATCATCATCATTTCAGCCTACCATAGTCCACTGTTGAACATAGGCCTCCCCCATAGATTGCCACAAAACACGGTCCTGAGCCACCTGCATCCATCGACTTCCTGCAAAACCGTGTAGGTCGTCGCTCCATCTAGTGGGGGGTCGCCCTACACTGCGTTTGCCGGTACGAGGTTGCCACTCGAGAACCTTTCTTCCCCAACGGTTATCGGTTCTCCGAGCTATATGGCCGGCCCATTGCCACTTCAGCTTGCTAATCCTTAGGGCTATGTCGGTTACTCTAGTTCTGCTGCGGATAACATCGTTACGGATTTTATCTCGCAGAGAAACTCCGAGCATAGCCCTTTCCATAGCTCGCTGAGCGATTCTGAGCTTCCTCATGCGGCCTGCAGTGAAGGACCACGTCTCGGTTCCATATGTTATCACTGGCAACACGCACTGGTTGTACACTTTTGTTTTGAGGGATTGCGGTATACTCGACGAGAAGATGTGACGCAGTTTCCCGAACGCTGCCCAGCCGAGTTGGATCCGTCGATTGACCTCTTGGTCGAAGTTGGACCTACCTAGTCGGACAATCTGTCCTAGGTATACATATTCGTCAACAACTTCGATCGTAGTGTTCCCAACAATAACCGGTATAGGTGTGACATGGACGTTAGACATGATCTTCGTCTTGTCCATGTTCATCTTAAGACCTACCCGTTGGGAGACACTATTGAGGTCATTGAGCATAGCGCTAAGGTGCTCCAGCGATTCTGCCATTATGACTATGTCGTCGGCAAATCGAAGGTGAGTGATGTATTCGCCATTGATGTTGATACCGTATCCTTTCCAGTCCAGTAGCTTGAAAACATTTTCCAATGCAGCGGTGAAGAGTTTCGGGGATATTACATCACCCTGTCTTACACCTTTCTGCAATTGGATCGGTTTCGTACTCTGGTTCTGTACTCGGATAGCCATCGTAGCATTGGTATACAAGCACTGCAACGCATCGATATACCGACAGTCAATTCGGCACCGCTGAAGCGACTCTAGCACCGCCCAAATTTCGACGGAATCGAAGGCTTTCTCATAGTCCACATACGCCAGACATAGCGGAAGATTGTATTCTTCGGTCTTTTGTACAATCTGGCGAAGGGTATGTATGTGGTCTATGGTACTATAGCCTTTTCGGAATCCGGCTTGTTCGGGAGGCTGGAAGTCATCAAGTCTGCTTGCGAGACGATTCGTTATGACTCTCGAAAACAGCACGTAGACGCGGCTTAGAAGCGATATCGGTCTATAGTTCTTCAAGAGGGCGTTATCGCCCTTCTTGAAGAACAGGACAACCACGCTTCTACTCCACGCTTCCGGCGTAGCGCCGCCCCGGATGACGGAATTAAAGAGCTTCTGAAGGACTACTAGTATCGGCTTTCCACCCGCTTTCAGAAGCTCTGCTGTGATTCCATCTTCACCCGGCGCTTTGCCATTCTTAAGCTGTTTGAGAGCCATACTAATCTCGCTCAGACTGACGTCCGGGATATCATCGGAATAGTGTCGGACGAGACTTGCTCTTGGGTCGTTACTCACACTAGTGTGTGGCTCCAACGACGATGTGTACAGCTGTCCATAAAATCTCTCGATCTCACTCAAAATCTCTGCTCCAGCGGAAATGACGCCACCGCTTTCGGTCCTCAACTTAGTCAGTTGGCTCTTTCCGGCAGACAGATCCCTGGCAAAAACCTTCAATTCAATTCAATCGACAACGACAATCAAAAATATCTTTATCGATTTCATTTTAACACGACCACTAATTCTGACATATTGATTTTCAGTTAACGATTTGTGCTTCGGAAGGAACACACATGGACCACTCGTCAGTAATTTGCGTGGCGCTGTCGAACCTCGCCATATGTGCAGACGTTGGAGGTGAATCGTGGCAATAAGGCTAAATGAGGGCGTTCGGATTTACTCCACGTTCGCAATTTTCCACTTCCCCATATTACACTTCTGTCTAACTTGTGAACTTACGTATAGATAAAAATGTGTATGCTCGACACAAAAAAGAACAAAGCATTAATTTTGTTTTCTATTTTACCAAAAACTTCTTTTTTTCAGCTTTAGTAATTACACAGCCTCGCAAAAGTTTCGGCATCTCATTTCAGAGTAATTAGAAACGTAATTAAATGTTTGTTCGTAGCTTATTGCGCTGTTTTTGTTTGTACCTCAGATATTAATTAGACATTGCTAAGTTTCAATGGAATTAAGTAAATAGCATTTGATCTTTGCTTTTGAAGATAAAAGCTTTCATCTCTGAATTAGTAACAGCGATGATGATAACCTGCTGGACGGTTTAGACCACTTCGAAATAAATCCAGACTCGAGAATCAATGACGATCGCGTGGCCTGTGAGTACCTGACTTCTACGCCGCTGGTCCTGGAGTAGTGTTCCAGCCGGAGCAAAAACTTGTGCAACAACAAATTGGTTTTCCCGAAAGCCAGTTCCGTCCGGTTGTGTTGGGCGTGTGAATGTATGTCTGTAAAATGCACTCACAATACGAGGTGTTGGGGCATGCTTCCAAAAAAAAATTAATTGTGTGTGTGTGAAGTGAAGCGTGTATTCATGTAATACACGCTTCGAGTCAGACTGATCTGTGCTAGTAGTCGGTTTAAGTAATTATTTGTTGGCAACATTTTAAAATTGTATTGCGTCAATCTCTACTCTGTGCGACTGTTTGAACACAGACCATTTTGGGTTTGACATTGTCAGTATGAACGTAAATAATGAATGTTTTATTATATTCAATTTAATATGCTTTCTCGCTTCTTTTCCATACAAACTAACTATGTCAAATCACTCTTTCGTGCTTGCGATATGCTTAAAATGGGTTACAAAGTTTTCTCTTCACATATTAAAATATAGATTTCTTGTTTAATAAGTTTCTTGTTCCGGAATCATTCTCAATTTTCGAGATGTACAAGGTGTTTGGTAAATTGTATAACAACCCTACCCGCGCTTAATGTAACGCTCACACGGCAATGACAACACAACCGGACCGACGACCAATAATTTATGTTTTTTCAAAAAGGTTGGCTCCGGCTGGGATTCAAACCTGCGGGGTAATAGTCAGGTCGTTATCGGTTCGGTTACACTGGGCCACCACTGGGACTCGCGGTCTAAGGATTTGTAATTGAAAACTTTTGATCTTTAATGCGTAAACAAGCACTTGCGGCTTTTTATGATCCACTATCAAAATTAAGCTGTGTGGTGGCGGCTCGTTAAAAGAATACTACCACTCCATCTCATCCAATGGATCTCGTAAAAGGCGAGTAAGGAATTAAACTGCACTGTGCATCCAACAGCGCATGGTGGCGATGGGCTCACCACCTATCACACCAAGTGCATTATATTGTTTTGGTAAAATGTGGACTGTGGCAGTCATCTGTTTTTGCAGTGAGTGCCCAGTCTCTGACTACCCCTTATGGGATACAGTCATGATCTTATGTATGTTATGTATCAAAATTAAAAAGAAAGAAAGTCTTTATTATTTCGTAAAAAGAAGTAAGAAAGAAAGAAGCAAGTACGTAAGTGTACTCTAGATGGGAATAGGGGGAGTGCTGGGGTGAACAGTACGCTGCCCTCCGCAGCCTAGGTGGAATTGCGGGGGAAGAGGAGTGTAGGTGTTGCGTTGCCTTTCTCCCTATCCCCCGCGACTTTGGCGGGGCCGCACCGTAGATGCGGCGGTGGTGGGTCCGCGGGGGAAGAGGAGTGTTGGTGTATCGTTGACTCCCCTATCCTCCGCGGCCGTAATGTGGTTGGCGGCGGAGCCACAGACCAGATCCGTCGCAGGGGCCGGGAGGACTAGTGCTTTCAAGTGCAAGTTTCCTGGCCCCGTAGCCTCCGCGCGGCTGACTCGGGGGATCTGTTGCGCACACCAAAGGGAGGTCCGGCGCGCCTTACTAGGAAGGAGACAGGAGAGGATTTGTCCTCTCCCGAGGAGAGGTCGTGGATGTGTGCGCAAGCGATACCGTGGGCCTCCCAACATGCGGCGAATGTAGAACACCATGGGGTTTTAGTCGGTGCAAGTCCGACGTAACCTGTACTTCCCCTCGTGAAGGCGGGTATGCGTTAGGCATTTCCCCATGTAAAAAAGGCGCTATTCTACTCTGCCGGACACCTATAATAATAATAGCATATAAATGTCCCACTTCTGAACACAGGCCTTATCACATTTCTAGGAGTTTAAAAGCTGGGAACAGTCTGCCACCCTGATCCAATGCGTTTTTCTATACCGCCGAACACGAGGTAAATCAGCACTTTAAACTTTAAAAAACGGGCGCTGGCCTTCAAGCTACCACAGCTCGTAAGTATATCAAAACCCAAAAGAAAAAAAAGTAAAGTAACAGCCTAAAAATGTCCCACTGCTGAGCACAGGCCTCCCCTCATTTCTGAGAGGTTTTGGAGCTTGGAATAGTCCGCCACGCTGCTCCAATGCGGGTTGGCGGACTTCACATATCCTCGAAATATTTCTATTCCTCGGAGATGCAGGTTTCCTCACGATGTTTTCCTTCACCGCTAAGCACGTGGTAAATCAGCACTTAAAATTGTAGAACAAATTTAGAGGTGCTGGCACCAGGGATTGAACCGAGGTAACTCGAGTTAAAGGCGAGCACCAGGCCCCTGAGGTACCACGGCAAACCCCAAAATTATGCGAAATCATTACAAGTTAGAAAATTCTTATTCCCCATTGCATTCCCACCGTCATATTATGGTGTTATTCTGCATGAATAAAGGCTCTCCGTACATTACCTTAGTCGCCTCTTGCGACACCTCGGTAGGAAACAGGTAAGTGCTATTCTACTCTGCTGATAGCTAATTAGTCATTACTAGGCATATGAGAATTAAGAATTGAAGAAGCCTCACTGTGGTGCCAGTCTACAGTATTAATGTTCTGGTTAACACAGCATTTGTTATGGGCAGACGTAGCACTATCCATCATGTGAACGTAAACGATTAGAACTTCTCGTCTCTTACTACAAAAAAAGTATGTTCAAAGATGGATTGGCTAATAAACCCGTTCGAGTAAACTGAAGTAATTATCGCGTAACTGTTTCTCAACGCAAGTAATACAAAAACGAAGTCTAACGTCCTTAGCTGATCTGTAAGGCATATGAATGTATTGTATTTGTACCAGGCCACAGAAAATTATAATGTAAAAATTTAAAAAAAGTTATAGCATTTTGAAAGAAAATACTATCTTCGAGTTACCACGTTCCATAATATAGAAGGAATAACATAGACGCAAAAATCACGTCTCATATCATTTCTATTAGATCAATTTTATGAAATGTATTCTAGGCGCGTGACATGCCTACTTCAGTGCTTTTGGAATATGCTTTTTCCTATAACAGCTGCTATTCTCTTATGAAAAGAAAATTCCGTATATTGAGAATTTATTTATATGCATTAATAGCATTTCAATAGTTTAATTTTTTGTTAATATTAAAAAAGTGACGAAACGAGCAAAACTTTCACCTGATGGTAAGTCCAACTAATGCTATGTCACCCAGAACATTTCTCATTAGTTAAACGAATTATTATACTAACCTTCAATTCGCAGAACAACAACTCAGTAGCCATTCAAGGCGATTGTCGCAAATCCTTACATCTATGCGAGCTAAAGCTATGTCAAGCACTGGGCTGATAATAATGATGATGATGATGAAAAACAGACCTTAAACAAGCCCAAGTATATCAGAGTTTTACTTGACAGACTATTATAGGAGCTACTAGGTACAAAAGATCGTGGCCTTCGACAGATAGCGGAATAAAATTCTATGGGAAAAGAAATCCGTGACGAAGGAAGACTCTGATATTCGCGACGGCTAGTAATGCAGTCACCAGAACGTCACTAGAATGTCAATTTATTCTAACTTAGGAGTTGTCTACGTTCTCCAGAGGACTTATATCTACCCAGTCATAATGATGATGATCGCGCTATTATATCCCGACCATCAATCCGTCAAATTTAATATAAACAGAGTGCCTTTCCTGCTGGTTTGGTAAGCAGGAATCCGTCTAGGTGAAGTAGTAATGTGAAAACATTACTTTTTGTTTGAAGGGCACATATTGTAATTACAGCAGCATCTGAAACTTAAGAACTGATTTCTCAGGCCGATGAATGCAGTATTGTGACACCACAGAGAAATGATCTGGGTGACAGAGCGTTTGTTATGATATGTTTGTGACAGACGTTGCACTTACTTCGCTTTCTTCGATATATTTTTTTTCTAGAAGTAACTACAATAAAGCACATGACCTTAAAGCCCACGTACACATTTTGAGAGCTTTTTTCTTCAAGCGAAGGCTAACTATATAGTCATGTGTCCTTGGACTGCCGCAGGATAAATAAAACTTCGAACGTAATACGTGACGTTTTGTGAAGGATCACTTAGGAACAGAATCCAATTACGCGATATTTGGTGATGTTTTTAAGTTTAAGTAAATCTGTCTTGGGTGTCACTTTAGTAAATACTGGCTGTAAATTTATGTCGAGTTATTAATACAAAAAGAAAAAAATAGTATTGTTAAGTTACCCCGTGTGTATCTTAGGAGCCATATTCTTGGACGAAATTGATCTACAAATATACAATGAGTTTTATTCTTGGCAAACGCCGCAACAGGTACACCAGTATTATAGTATTTTTATGTCCCACCTACAGTTATGACAGAGATTGCAATTCATGGCATTAATTTCATTAGAATTTGTTGCGAACTTGATGTGGTGAAATTTGATGTGAAAACTTGATGTGGTGAAATTTGACTTTAAACATATTTATAGTGGTAATAGTTCTAGGCAGAGCGCTTGCATTAAATTTCAGAATATAAGAATATATTACCACCTACACGAGGATGTAGGAAATCTTATAAAGGAAACCTTTTGTAGGTACTGAAAAATTCAGAATACAGTATTTCGAGGTGTTAAGTTCGCCAACTATGTATTTAAAATGAACATTAGACTTTAAAATGTTCTAAAAAGTATCAAAAGAAAAGGCAGTAAAGTGTTATTTTAAATAAAACTGTATCAATTACTGCAAGATCCATACAGAAGCACTGCAGAGTGTCGCAAAGGTTTTATTCTTTAATAATGAACAATCGTGTAGTGTGGAATAGCTATCACGCCCGATGCCAGCTCATCTTGGCAGGGTGCTATCTTTTATAAGGATATTACGCGCTTGGAATAAAATCAGCGTTCATTGCAGGATATTGATCATTTATTAAAGTGTGACGGTGAGATATGATTTACTGGTTAATTTAATCTCAGCCTTTTCGGCCATGGAGGGTTTTTTCTTAAGTAAATTAAGGTTTTGAATGTATTGGAAAAGCATTAACATCTCCTTGGCACTGACAGATGTGACACTTTTTAGAGTAACAGACAAATAACGTGGACATCAGTACAACTTACCTATCTCTGTCTGTCAATTTCTACATTCATTGTGAAGTTCGCAGAAATGAAATTGCTATGAATATTTTGCCATTTATAAAAATAAGAGATAGTATAAGTTCTCTTTTTCCTATTAAAAAATGTGTTATCTCGTTATCGCTTAACTTAGCGTATGAGGTTTTGCGAATACCACATTCTTTTTAAATTTAGAATGATGTTATTAGTGAGTCCCCTGCTAACGCGCTAAATGAAACACGAGATAACCGTACCGCTGCGCTGCCAATCAGAGGCCAAAGCCTGATTTATTTATATTTATTAGAGAGCACGAGAAGCGGTTACATTAAATAATCTATTTTAGGCTACGCAACCTTTTGGATTGATCCAATTATTCAAATTAACTCATAAATATCTTATAAATGCGGGGCCTGGCTATTTAAAATCTCAGATAGAGTAAAAACATGTCGGTTTGTGAACTACACTACTGGTAGGATTCCTATGCAGGAATCTGCCCAGGTGCCACCACAATGCCAGTTATTTTGCCGTGAAGCAGTATTATGCCAACGTAACTGTGTTTTGGTCTGATTAACACTGTTGGTCCTTTCAGACCGAGGCACGAAAATGAGCTAGTGTCATTACTGGGTGGGAACTAAAGAACTGAAGTCTTAGAGTGACGAGCGCAGTGTGGTTTCACACAAAAATGTTCCGGATAAACAGCATTTGTCTGCCCATAACATACACTGTGACAGCCAGAACATTTCTGTGTGACACCACACGAGTTCTTAAGTCTCATATACCCAGTGGTTACGCCCCAGTGCCCTTCAAACCGAAACACAGTAACGTTTGAACACTACTGCTTCACGGCAGAATAACTGGCCCTGGGGTAGTATCTACCTAGACGGATTCTTGCATAGGAATCCTACCACTAGGAAATAATAATTTCTTATTGTAAACTAAAATGGGGACGGGGCCCCTTCAGTTTTATAGTAGGCGAGTGACCTGAGTTCAATCTCCAGTGCCACGTACCACGTGCTCAGCGGTGAAAGAAAAGCAAAGAAACCGGCATGTTTGCGAAATAAAAATAGTTTGACGAGATATGAAGTCCGCCAACCCGCATTGGAACAGCGTGGTGGTCTCTTCCCGCCTTCAAAACACTCACAGAAATGAGCGGAGGCCTGTGCTCAGCAGTGGGACATTTATAGGCTATTACTTTATTTTGAACAATAACAACGTGCCCAAATTTTTTAAACTAAACATATTCATGACATAAATAATATGGGCAACTTTTACAATATTACCATTTGGATTTATGGGGACAAGGTATTATGGCATTAAGTCGCGTTATGTAAGTCAGCGAAGTGCAACTTCATTACCAAGCAGCGAAACGACATAATATATAGAAAGTCGTGAGAATCCTGATAATTCCAACGCCGGGATCTTCATTAACTTTAACAAGTTCCTATACATGTATAAGCTTTAAAAGAAATAATGTCTGTAATATATTCCTGTGTTTGTTGTAGTTATATTGATTTCGTTGCAGAGAATTCTACAAGATATTTTAATTAAAAATAATTCATATTCGAGTAACCAAACTATTTTTAACTAAACGGTCGACCTAGTAACTAAGCGATTGGCTTCTGGTTGGTCGCTACCGGTCAGGGGTTCTTTGCCCGCAGGGAACTTTTATTTTAACTTATAAGCCGTGGTAGCTCAGAGGCTAGGCGCTAGTTTTAAACTTAATAGTAAGGGCGATCTAGGTTCGATTCCCGGTGCCGGCACCACGAAAATTGGCAGAGGTAGCCTGTCGAGCGACAAAATCATTTTCAAGTCATCTCAAAACAGTCGTCGGAGAATCCTCCCGGACGGTTACGGTGTCGAGCGATCGACGCTGTAATCTACCGGCGGACCTCCGACGCCTGATTAGAGAAAAGAACCGTGCGGCTAAAGCGCACGATAGATATAGAACAGACGCGAATAGACTCAGACTGCGCCTCCTACAAAGGGAAGTTAAAGAACGCATATCTGAGTACACTAATGACAGCTGGGACACTATGCTTGGAGAAATTGAGCCATCGCACACTGCCTACTGGCAGTTGGCACGATCTCTCAAGGCAGAGCCGGTCTCACCCATGCCGCCACTTATTTGATCGAACGACAACTCGCTCGCCTTCGACGACAGCGAAAAAGCCGAATGCCTCGCAGACAGTTTAGAGAGCCAATGCACTCCGTCTCTCGCGCCTGTGGATCCCGACCACCTGCAGCGGGTGGCCGCGGAACTCGAACGCAGCGCTGCCATACCATCAGTGGGCGAACCACTGCCTCCAGTGACTATCGACGAAGTCACTAAGATAGTCAAAAATCTTAAAACCCGATCCGCGCCCGGCCTCGACGGCATAAACAACAGGGTGATGAAAGCTCGAACTACGCCGCTATTGTGTCTATTAGTTAGTATTTTTAACGCGCTCCTTTCCAGCTGCTCCTTCCCGGACGCCTGGAAGGAAGCCGACGTTATAGGCATTCCGAAGCCTAACAAGCCCGCACAAGCCCTAACAAGTGCACCGCTTAACGGAGCACATTTTAGAGAATTTAAACGACCGCCCTGAGCCTGTAGGCGCAGGGGCCTTATTTTTCGATGTCGCAAAGGCATTTGACAAAGTCTGGCACGACGGCTTGTATTACAAGTTGTATCACACTCAAGTGCCGGACAGACTCGTGAACATCATACGAGCCTTCTTGTCCAACCGCCTATTTCGATTCCGGGTAGAGGGAACGCGCTCTTCAAGCCGCCCTCTCCAAGCGGGTGTCCCTCAGGGCTCCTGCCTCTCCCCACTCCTTTTCTCACTATATACTAGCGATATTCCTAGAGACCCGAAAGTCAATCTTGCGATTTTCGCAGATGATACTGCCCTGTACTATTTCGACAAGCACAAGGGCCGCATAACGATTCATCTCTAAGCCGCAGCCGATCGCCTAGGCGACTGGTTCCGGAAATGGAGAATAGAGGTAAACCCCGAGAAAAGCGTAGCGATATACTTCTCGAGGGGCACGCCAAAGCCCACTAGACGAATTCACACAATCGGCAACAATCAACTAGGCACGATCACCCTGTTCGTACGCCCTATTCCCTGGGAAAAGAGCGTCAAATACCTCGTGGTCACTTTAAACGCAGCGATGTTGTTCGCTGCACACATAAAAAACTTTCGAAATAGAGCGGCTTTTATCTCAAGCCGACTATATCCATTAACTTGCTCCTCAAGCAAAATGTCCCTTAGGCACAAACTTCGCCTCTACAAGACATGCATTAGACCCGTAATGGCCTATGCATGCGTCGCGTTCGCACACGCGACGGGCAACCATATAAAGAAATTGCAGACCGTGCAAAATAGATTCTTGCGAGGTGCCAACGGAGCCGGCTGGTACCAACGCAATGTAGACCTTCACAGTGACTGTGAAATGCCCTTACTCTCTGAACACTTCAGAGAAGTATCACGGCGGTTTTTCGAAAAAGCCGCGGTTCATCCAAACCCGCTGGTGGTTAAAGCAGCGAATTATCGATCCGACAGAAACGCGACCGAACGCAGACGTCGCCCGCGAAATGTGCTAGACGACACGGACGTCTCAGCACTCCCTGACCACGATACGGTCAGTCACGATCCGAGCAACACTGTACACACAGTCAATAGCTTTAACATCACACGCACAACGTCGCGCGACCGCCGTAGAGAGCGGCGCGCAGCTATCGTAAATAACACCGCGTACCCAAAATACACCCGTGTTCCAGGGCGGTTCTCACCGCCCAGAGTTACCGACACACAAGTCGACAGTCCGAACGGAGGCCCGCAGCCTCCCTCGGACGGTCATTAGATGACTTCAGATAATAATTTTATGGAGATATTCACAGTAGCGCAAGCACGCTAGCGAACGCAACGGTCCGAATTTAGATGTTTAGTAGGAGTTTATATTTATGTATTTATGTTTGAGTCAAACCAAACCTGGCCCGCGAGCACATCATCCGATGAAGCTGTAAAAGCCAAAAGGCTAACAGCGATTACTTCACCGAAATTATATATACACAGGAAGGTCCTAACATTTATTATTATAAAAATGTAAGTAGTTTTGTATTCAGATATAACCAAAAAATTATCAAGATTTTACTAAATATTAAATAGTTATTTCAATCCAATACGCTCTTTTAATTAAAAGCTACTAAACATAATCAACATCCAATCCTTTTTTGATTTATTAAATGACTTATTAAAATCAAACAATATCCGATGAATTTGTCACGGGCCTCCACGGTGTAGTTATGTCACTGCAAATCAGGGTCACCGATTAGCCTCTTGGCTCATCTACCAGTTGATATTTGGCAGCATCAGCCTATGTGTGGCAGCTGTACCCTACAGCCGACCGGACCTGAGCTTTATACAGTCCTCCCAGCTTCCTTGCAGCTGCTTTCGCCTTAGACCCTATGAACTGCCCAAAGTTAAGGTTCAACGTGCGTAAGAATTTTTGATTCGTACCAAAATGGCGGCGATCTTGTTGGCCAAGCGTCACGCCTCGTTTCTCACGGGGGTGAAAATTGGGCTACGGGTTTGGTTTCTGCCTACTTATACAAAAAATAGTTGTGCATGTTCATATTGTCGGGAAAATATTTAGTTTTATTCAATGTTCCATTATTATCTGAAACTTAATTTGACTAATAACTAATTTAAAATGACCGACGAATATAAAATTTTTGTGAATTTATTATAACAATTATATATTCATGTAGAGTACTAAATACGACGGCAGTGCCAGGTATTCTGTCGTCGAGCAGTAGTGTGCAAAAATGTTTTGTAATTATCGACTTCAAAAAAGGCCTCTTCCTTTTTTCTCAATTGGTCTGTATACATTTTTTTGTTTTATAGGAATGTTAGAAATGAAAGAATGGCATAACGATTCGGCATTAAGAACCCTTTTAATTATTCTTTTTTTCATATAATGTTTTCTTTTATTTACGCGAATATTACACATTTAAATAAAACTACTTTTTTACGGATTTTATCGCGTTTAATTTTTGAACTATTTTTACCCGTCGTTTCGGACGCTTTACAGCTCTATTGTGGAAGGAACAGTACTACAAGCAAGTAGATGGTGTGGCGATGGGCTCTCCGGTATCTCCCATTGTCGCCGACATTTTCATGGAAGACTTTGAGGAGAACGCCCTCCGTACTTCTCCTGTAAATCCAAGATTCTACAAGCGGTATGTAGATGATACTTTCACAATTTTACCATCGCATAAAGTAACTGCATTTCTAGACCACCTTAACTCCCTAAACTCTAAAATTCAATTTACAATGGAGTTAGAGGCAAATAACTCTTTAGCTTTTCTGGATGTGTTAGTAATTCGGAATCCTAATAACACCTTGTGTCACACTGTGTATAGAAAAAAGACCCATACAAATAGGTATTTAAATGGTGAATCTCACCACCATCCTTCACAGTTAGCTACCGTGGGTAAATCTTTGTTTCAGAGAGCACAAGGGATCTGTGACAGTAAACACCTGGCCGCCGAGCTTCAGCATGTCAAGCAAGTTTTGCAAGACAACAAGCTTCGGGTTCCGCGCCTTCGTCGCAGTGACCGAGTGAAGCCGGCCACAGTCGAGCGTGTACCTGCTGTTCTTCCATATGTCAGAGGAGTCACGGACAAGATTGGCTATATCTTGAAGCGAGCTACTATAAGAACATTTTTCAAGCCGCCGAAGAAGATAAGTCAGTTTTTACCATTTGTCATGTTACACTTGACAGATGGTAAAAACTGACTTATCTTCTTCCCTCTTCCCTTCCCCTTCATCCCTCTACAAGATGCAGGAGTATACAAGCTGGATTGTGAATGTGGTCTCTCTTACATAGGGCAAACTAAAAGATCCATTAAAACCCGCGTTAAAGAACACATAGCTGATGTGAAGCATCGACGCTCTAGGAAGTCTGCAGTCTGTGACCATGTTCTGGATCATCCCAACCATTACATCAGATTTGATAGACCACAAATCCTTGCAAAAGAACACCGATTCCTACCAAGGATGATTCGCGAGGCTATTGAAATTAAAAAACATCCTAATTTCAATAGGGAAGATGGTTGGGTATTACCACCGGCTTGGGATCCTATTATTAATAAAATTAAATCAAAAACCAAGCATACCACTGCAAGGCTTCAAGACACAGTAAGCTCTTTCTGCGTAGATCGGACTAAAAAAATAATAATTAAAAGCTGAAGGTACTCCGGGTTAACTATGACATCGGGACAACTGTCACCTCAGTCCCCCCGTGACCATGGGTGCTGTAAAGCGTCCGAAACGTCGGGTAAAAATAGTTCAAAAATTAAACGCGATAAAATCCGTAAAAAAGTAGTTTTATTTAAATATTCTTTTTTTATTAGAAAAAGAGCGAGATCACACATTAATTTGGTCAAGTTCTGATGATAGGATCCATGAGAAGGTAGCGCCGTGTGTGCGCCGTGTGATGGGGTAGAATGACCATCTCAAATACGCCATAACGGTGATGGACAGCAGTGTGTAATGTACGGCTAAATGCGAGGTATCGACTAGGTATACTGCAATCGTCAACCCATTGCCAAACGATTACGGCAAATTCTTGATTTATCCATGAGGTCCTGTTTAGGAATCTGTTGAAGTAGTAGGTAGAACCTCGTTTTTATAACCATAACATTTTTAATGTTATACAAAAATCATCAGTAAAACGGTAGAAAGGACTGAACTCGACTATTAGCAGAATTATGCGAGTTTTGTTAGGACTTTTTCCAACGTTTTCCGATTCCTATGCAGGAGTCCGTCTAGGTAGGTACCACCCCAGGGCCAGTTATTCTACCGTGTCTCAGGGTGATGGCCACAGTGTAGTGTCACCCAGAAATTTTCTGGGTGGCACAGCGTTTGTTATGGGCAGACGTTGCACTTAGCCTCAGGTGAACGTTTTGCTCGTTTCATCACTTTATGCAATAAAAAAAAACACCGGAGTTTAATTTATACTCAACAGTTATCTTACTTACTCATCGTAATTTTAGTTCGATGTAGTTATTTTTTAGAGCCTTACACGTATATCTTCGAACTCGATCACCGATGCCGGCACCATTTATATTTATAATTTTAAGTGCTGGTTTACCACGCTCACGGGAGTTAGAAATCATTATGGAGAAAGATGCCTGTAAAGGGACAGCCTGGCAGACTATCCAGCACCAAAACCCTTATATACTACGAGGTCAACGAAGGAAACAGGTATTTTCCTTTCTGTATAATATTTAACAGCTAAGATGTGGGTATCATGTGTCTTAAGTTACCTATTAAGTAGGAAACAATGCACAACTCTCGGATCATTCGCCTCACCTTACATTCATCCACCGTTTCGTAATGAGGTTAAATTCAAACAGATTTAATGATGTCGTCCTGGCCCATTTTCACGGCGACAACCTCCGAATAATATCGGAACTGCGCAGGAGATATTATAGTACCACAAGTGTAAACTAAAGCAGATCTGCCTCCACATGCAGCACCTGCTTTTCTAGTTTTGACGCATGAGGTCTGGGAAATTTGTACAGGTCGTCGCTCCATTTAGCGAGGTATGTCTTATTGAGTTTGCCGGTACGAGGTTGCCACTCGGGGATCTTTCTTCCAGCCGTTTATCAATGTCACGACCTATGTCAGTTACCCTGATGATAAGTGCAACGTTTGCCCATAACAAATGCTGTATCACCCAGAACATTTCTTTCGGACACCACACTGCGTCCGTGACACTGACACATCAGTTCTTAAGTCTCATATGCCCAGTGATTACACTAGCTCTCAGTGCCCTTAAAACCGAAACACAACAATGTTTGCACACTACTGCTTCACGGCAAAATAACCGATAGAAATCCTACCACCAATTAAAATTACATTCATCATCAACAAGCCTTAGTAGTTACACAAACTATAATTTCCTATTCCTATTTAATTTTTCCATAGCAATTTATTGTGATAACTAATGCAGAGGTTTTGACAATGTTCTTTTTTATAGGACAAAGTGCTCCCAATGCTTTTCAAACCGAAACACTAATATTTGCACACTACACGCACGACGGCACGACTTGCCAACTGTACAATCCGTCTAGGTTCGTACCTTTACGAATTCCTACCATCTACTTTTAGATGACAAATCCAAAATTAGATTGGATATTAAAACAACATATGTTTTGCGAATTCTATTTGAAAAAAATAAACCATCTAAACCAATGAAACCTCATATACCCAGTGTGTATTTTATGTTTGTCACTATATATTGTAGGCATGTAATGTTACCATATGCAAAAATATAATAAGGTTAATATGTTTGATAAATCTAGTTAAACGTTAACTTAATGTTATTTACTTCATGAGTTTATATGTATATTTACATAACTTTATATACCTTTTTGTAAGAAAATTATAATTATACATTTTTAAAATAATTTATAGGTATACAAACTGTATTTTAAGTACAAAATTGTCGTGCATTTTTCACTTGATTTTAGTTACTATAGCAGAGCTAAGAAATTTATTTGAAATATTAATATGAAATGGACGTTTCAATTTAGGCTTAATTCGTTTTAAAGTGCTTTTGTTCTATGCTGTTGTATGTTAATAAAATTTTATGATATACATACTACTAAAAAAAATCACCTTAAAAAAATTTGTGCAATAATTTGATAAATATCTAAGTACTAACTAAAGATAAATGGAGACAAGAGAAGCCTTCAATTTCTTGATTTTCATACATCAATTCCTTTTATCTGTATAATTCACTAACACGATTACTCCTCATTTCTTCCGAGTTTTATATCTATTTTAATATTAAATCGGTTAACAGTATGTCAATTTATAACGATAACAACAAATTGTGACACTCGACCCGAACGTACAGAAAGCCTACAGAAAGTACAATATAAAATATAAAAATAACCATTATTATTTTTATAAATAGAATTACAGTGAAAAATCTATTATGCGGATTCACGATTATCCGAACTGCCAACTGCGCCGAGCAAACCCAGAAATGTACCCACCCACGTAGCTCGTCTCGTTATTGTTTTAAATGGAAGATATGAAAAAGTGGCTAGATAGTATCAAAGTTAACAGATATGTCAGAAGACGAAATTGTATAATGATAGTAGTTACATACTACAGTGCTATGCGAATGATTTTGTTTGTTCTTTTGAAATAAATATCTCACATTTTGTAAGTAAAATTTCTGTATTTCTTTCATACGTCCTATTATCCGGATTTTATAAAAATAAATACTGTTTATATAATAATCTTTTCTGAATGTATGTAACACCTAAGTATACTAATCTAGTCAAAAACAAAGAGAATATCATTAGTCGGCCTGTTAGCACAGTTGTCAAGTGATTGGCTTTAGCGTTATGGGAGCCGCGTTCGATTTCCGCTCGTGATAAATATTTGCATGGCCTGCAAATAGTAGTTCCAGGTTAAATGCATATGCAATTTATGTCTATAAACTGTAGGAAATACATATTAAATCGTAGTGGGGCTCATTTTCATTTAAAAAACTATATAAAACAACTGCCTACTACATCTTTTTTTTTAAATTTAGTTTAGTTTCATGTGATTAAATTTTACCACCAGATTCCTTTTGAAATATAAAGGGAGTATAGGGAAATACAATAATACATACTTTTCTGTGCGAGAAGACAAGTGTAAGCAGTCATCTCATTAAATACCTGTATATGATTTTAGCGCGGAATTAACAGTACGCGATTGGGTTAATTTTTATCCTTTTATGAATCAGTCCACTGTCAGTGCCAGTAAGTACGTATGATTTTCTTTTAAATACTTTTCTGATATCATTTTCGATCACTAAATAATACGTTATTAAAATTAAAGGTCGCAAAATAACAGCTGTTCAAAAATTACACAGCTATTCAATGTAAAGGCAGAAATTTTATGACGAATACAAACGATAGGTCATTCGGGCGGTTTTAACGTTTCTTTTTTACGAGCACTGGCCTCAGATCTTTAGTTCGACCATGTCCAAATAAGGATATACTCCAGTTCACTACCCATTCCGGGTGAAATTGAAACCAGTCAGGATGCAATTTTTTAGAACATTTTAGTGAAAAAAGTCATAAAAGTTTCTAAGCCATTTAGCGCACTATGCAAAAACAATTGGCTGTAATCCTATGCCAATCTACTCTAATGTGAGTAAAGCTTCTACTTAAAGATTGTTGAATGTCCGTTATTTCACCCAATATAAATTAATCAAGGTTCATACGCGCCCACACCAATTCATTACTGTCCTGCCTGCGACTCATGTTTTTGAGCATAAGCCAATGTTTGGCCATAATTATATCTAACGTATGAAGGCGATGACGTCCATGATGATGAATCGACTCAGTTAGAGAATGAGAGTTGAACGATTCTAGATCCAGACCCCAGAAATTAATTAATGAAGCAAGTTACCGGAAAACGACAGAAGTCATAACGGTATAGCTTTGTCTATGATAGAGCCTGCCGATAATAATAAACCATTTGTTAGGGCAGCCCAAGTAGGAAACCTAGAATTAATACCTCCACAGCATTAGAACTTTAATAATAACTTGATTATTGAGACTTTTTGTTAAAGATTTTAGAGTATTTTTTAATATTTTTCACAGAACTTCAGTCTTGTGACAGTTGTACAGTCGGAATATATTGATCAAAGGATTATTTTATAAATATGACATACCGATTACTAAGCTAACACAGTTTGTATTAGCTTTTTTATCTCCATAACGGATATGCTAAAAGCCTTGATTACTTTTAATATATTTTCGGTTATTGGATGATTTTGTTACTTTTTTCTAATATATCGCATTTATACAACATGCAATTGAAACGATAAAAAAACGATATGGTTTTAATTGACCATGTATGCATTACTCTGACTTATTATTCGAAATAAGAATTTACACATAAGAAAACGTAATTCATGTTTAATTAAACTATTTTCATAACAAAAAAATGATTATGCGGTTCTATTTCGATTCCTAGACGATTGTTAGTTTTGCTTCAGTAATTATAGCACTGAACATTTTTACAACACCCTGACAATAACCAGGGACTGCATAAGCGTTTCGTTTGCTTAAGCCTTTCAAAAGATTATCTATTCATTTAGGTAACCCAAATCAATAGGTTATCAGATCAACTGAGTAACCTACCTAAAAGCTACGCCTTAAAAATAATAACCACTTCGTTTGGGAAAGTAATTACTTCTGGTTACAGGGTAAAGTAACCCTTTTTTTTGATAGCAGTAACCATCTATTTATTGTTTAATTTTAATGGTAAATTTTTACGTATGGTAAATAAAGTACATAGTTAATAATCATTTCGAAACAATGAAAACTGAAGAGCCTAATATGAAGGCTGCCACTGGACGAATATTAGAAAACTTAAGCGCGTCCTTTTATTACAATCACAATATACCTTTAATATTGCTGTAAATAACCACATACTATCTATATCAGACGTTAGACTGGGAGTAAGAATGACTCTTTATAAAGTGGTGAGTCTTTTGAAGATGTTATTCGTACTAAGTACATAAGGTTTACCGTTTAAAAGGGTAACAGCTGTCGACGTGGTTGCTACTTCCCTTGATTTTGATAAGCGGATAGTTTGACTTGAAGTAGTAATTCATTCCAAACTGTCATTCTTTCAAGAATGCTATTCAATGCAAGGGGGTAACATTTTTAACCTCTTTAAAATAAACCTTTATAACCTTCTCCAATGGCATTACCGGAGCAGTCCCTGATAATAACCTGTTAAAGTTTTACTTATTACAGTATCATTTATCAGATCAGTATCATTTTTCAAAACCATACAAATTTTTTTTTTCATATTCTTTTTGGTCAACATTAGACATTCGCCGTAGTTGTTTTCAAACTGTCGTCAAACACATCATGCTACGTGGAAAATACCTATACATTGACGATCTTGATCGTATGCAATGTACGTTTGTTAAGCTAAAGCACAGTTGCCCACTGAGTATCTAGCTTATTTGTAACAAATATCATGGCACAATGAATGACATTATTATATTTTACTATAATACTAAATAATTTCGTATCAATCGTTGTCCTCAATTTGATTGATTTCCTTAAACTGTTTACATTATAAAGAATTAGCACCTAAACCTTTAAAACCTTTAAAGTTCAAAGTATACGACAATTCCAAAGTCAAGCGACAATACTGCAAAAATAATACATCAAAAAAATATTTGTCAGAATACTTTCGCAAAATATAGTACATAAAAGTAGACATTTTTATAACCATTTCGCAGATGACTAAAATGAAAACTTGAATTGAATAAAAATGAAAACTTGAATTGAATATGTGTCGCAAAATAAAACCGGAGCTAAACTATTTTGTACGTATGTTCACTGTACAAAGAAACTATATTTGTATACACAACTTATTTTAAATAACACATTTTAAAGCACTATTCAACGTCTGAAGCAAAAATGCTATTTAATGTTTCACGAGAGAAATCGGTTGTTGATTAAATTTTAAATGAAAAACATACATTATATGTATTGCAAATTACTTATTACTTTTGATTATATACCTGTCTAGATATAAATATCACGCAACAAATAACACGGTAAATAGCAAACGACTGGTGTGTAATACATTGTAACTATGCATTGCAATTTGTAGGCATATTTTTTTATTAAACGGTATTCTTGTTAAACGAGGTACTAGTAAAAATGTTACTCTAGTTAAAAGAGGAAAATGAAACGCTTTTTAAGCTCACCATATGACTCCCAAAAAGTTCATAAATATCACTAGCTTACTAAGACATATTACATGGATAAAATTGGTGTGTATTTAAGTGATCGTATTTATATTAATTTTTTAAAAAATATTATTGCTTTTATAATATTTATTGTATTTATAATAAAACCCCCAAAATCTCAAAACCATATATATATTACCAAAAAAAACAAATTCGCCATTTTGTAATTAAAATTAGAAGTTATATTTTTTAAGTAGGTATTTTTGCGCATATTTCGTGACTTTTGTGACGAATTCCCGGGCAGCAATATTGATATTTTTTTGGGTTCTAACAGGTATATACTCAAAGTTTAATACAAGAGCATGCACATGCTTATGTATATTTTTTATTTTGATAATTTACAATGTTTACAGCATTAAAGAGCTCTGGATACTGCTTGCAAATGACAAAGTAATCTCAATTTAAGTTATAAATATATAACTAGGCTTCAAATAATTATCAATTACGTTAATAGTATACACTCAAATACAGAACGAAATAACGTTAAAAAATATTTTATTAACATATAGTTATTGTGCAGTGACTGAATGTAAAACTTAGTCTATTTTGAACAGTAAACAATAACATTAACGGCATGTTTCATTAATAATAACCTGTAAAATAAAGCTATGACTCGGAGGACCATTTTTCGTGTAAACTTTTGAGATGTTCGTGTGCCCTCCTAGTTATATTCAACGTGGGTACGATTTCTATGAGACTATTCTCTCCTATCAAACTCAGACCAGCTAAGCCAAGATATGTATGCATGGGATCGGTGCATGTATCAGGCCATTTCGAAAAACCACCGACCACACAATCCTGAGTCTCATAAACATATTTTCTATTAGATGAATAGTTTGTCAAGTGAAGCGCATCTAACATTTTCAAGGAAGCTCCAACCCAGAAACTGTAACATGTGTCGACAGGTTTGTTCGGTCTGCCTTGGAAGCCGTCGACTTGTCTGAAGACGAGCCACCTTCGTAACCTATCAACTTGGTACTCGGATAACTTTCCCAGCTGATTTGTTAGATATAACGTTGCTAAAGCACAGTATGTTGTTCCACCGTGAGATTCTAATTCCGGACACTGTGCGATCCCACAGTCGTAGCCCTATAACATAAAAATTAATATATTAACTTGAGAATACATTCATATCCACGAAGTGACTGAGAAGCATGAAATAGGATCCTAGGCAAGGGCATACACCTTTCCCAATTTTGGAGGGGCATTCTTAACGTGACCATACATCCCGCATTGAGCGGGACAGTCCCTCTTATAAGCTATGTGTATCACTGTCCCCAAAATACATAAAGATGTCCCGCTTTGACAATACACACATAAAATAGTCATGCAAACAGTTGAAGTAAAACTGATAATAAACAAAATGTTATCAACTGAAAAGATATTAAAAGGCTGCCTGCCAAACTACTTAAGGTTAGTTCTTTTTTTCATTTTTAATCTGTGAGACTTATGTTGTATTTGTAAAACAGTAACTAATAATTTAAGGGTGTTCCGCTCTGAGGCAAAAAATAAATAGTCACAATAGGATGAGCTCTGATGACTGCTGTGATGATTTGATGATGATAATGATGATTAGATACTACTGTCACGTCACCGGTCTGGATAATTTAGGTCTGGTATATTTGTGAGCCTTTTTAGCTACGGTAGTTAGGTAGTTTAGGCGGTAGTTTTCCAGACGTTTCCTTTAGTCAAGTCATACGACACGACACCCAAGGATGGTATGGCAGATTTTCTTACTCCGCAAAGCTTTGAGTTTTTGCGCTATGGGTGGAGCGTTCGTTTCAGATACTTGTTCCGGGCCTGGGTGTTTCTGTGTGTGCAATTTAAGTATGTAAAAAGCAAAATGAAGCTACGTACTTCAAAATAAATTAACTTACCACACATTTGATAATATATTCCGTCGCCTTTTCAATGTTGAAGCCGGACCAATCGTTTAATATATAACTGATACAAGCGGCGCAGTACACAAATCGCATGTCAGACTCGCAGCCCGACAACGTAGCAGAGAAGTTCCCCTCTTCGGTCTGCAAAGCTTTCACTCCTGCAAATTTTACATTTCTAATGAGCAATACAGAAAACCTACATTGCACCATCTTCTTTGAAATTAACTCCTTTGGATGCGATAAGAGTAAAATATCAAGATCGAATTTGAGTGCTACGTTTGTGTTGTTCTTAATTAATGTTTATCTTTTTATCGCGTTTAATTTTATTATTTATAACCCCGGAGGGGGGGCCTCCCGTGACCATGGGTGCTGTAAAGCACTCGAACCGTCGGGTTATAAATAATAAAACTAAACGCGATAAAATCCGTAAAATTAGTTTCATTTAAAGTTATACTTTTGCCATGTCCATTTGGTACTGCGATCACCACTGTGCCATTCTGAAGATTAATTTTCCCCTAATGACGAAAAATAAGCAAATGTCTTATTATATATATTCGTTAAAAAAAATTATAAAAAAGATTAAATTAATGAATTTAATTGTTGAAAGCGCCATCTGTTGATAATCTGTTTAACTAACATGCACGGCAGCTGTCGGTTGGGATTGTTTACATTATTTAAAAAAGGTAGATCCATCTGTTCATTATCAAGATACTGTGTGAATTATTTTCACGGGTTAGTTAGTATTATTTATTATCCGATACAGCATCAACAATACAACAACACTTTCACGGCTTCACTTGCCAATTCTCACCGTTTATGATAGCTTTCCTGTTAATCCGCGACAGATCATCGCCCAGGGCTAAAAGTGTGCACAATCCGGTGTACGTCATCGCAAGATGGCCGCATCGATAATTATTGTTTGCGCTGTCTAAATCAATGTTAATCGTCGACGAGCCTTGAAAGCCGCAGGTCGACATATCTCCATCTGTAATTGAATATAAAGTCCATGACTCAATGTTTACTTTTGACTTCCGACCTTGCTTCTTATTCTACATTTAACCAAGGTATACTACAATTATTATAAGTAAGCGGCTGAGCGAATTTAGGTGCATGAAAATTCAAATCAAAAAGTCGCTAGTTTGTGAATTTTGACTAGCCATGGCTCAAACCAGTCAAAATGCAGCAATGCCTTAAGGCACTTCGGTACGACTGTATTATAATACATAAATGGTATTTCAAATTTTGGTTTTCTTTTGGTAGGTACATTACACAGTTTTTTTTTTGGATAAGGTGACGAAACGAGCAAAACGTTCACCTGATGATAAGTGCAACGTCTGCCCATAACAAATGCTGTGTCACCCAGAAGATTTCTGTGTGACACCACAATGCAACGGGCCGGTTTCGGAAACACCACGTCTATGGGCGTTCTTTGCGTGAAGAGAGGCATTATATCTTTGATTACCGCGTGGCCTAGTGGTTAACGTACTTGACTGCTATGCCGCGGGTCCTGGGTTCGAATTTTGCACACATTTATGCAAAACACAAATTGTTGGTTTTCGGGTCTGGTTGTGTTGTGCATGTTCCATTTACATATGTCATGAAATCCCACTGTATATATATTTATATATATATATATATATTATATTTATATATATAAATATATAAATATTTTTTCTTTGTTTGACCCGTATGCGTTGGATCTTACGCCATTCTTCTTTGCGTTCGCGCATCATTCATTCGATTGAGTTGAAAGTTTGTATACTTGTTGACACTTTTGCGAAATTAATTAATGTATTCAGTTAATGTAAATTAATTTATACCGTGTGGTAGGGGCTTTAGAGAATCTACCATCCCATCTCATCCCGTGGGTGTCGTAAAAGTCGAAAGAGGGAAAATAAAAACCAGAAGATGGGCAGCAGCATCTTCCTGGAGCATCAGAATAAATAGGAGGCCTATGTTCAGCAGTGAACTAGTGATAAGCTGAAATGATGATGATAATAATACAAGTAAATTAATTTATAAGATTACTGTTTTTTTATTGAAAAAAGATACGAGACGAGCTAAGCGTTCACCCGATGGTAATTGCAGCGTCTGCCAATAACAAATGCTGTATCACTCAGAATATTTCTGTGTGGAACGACACTGCGCCCATTTCTTAGGTCTCATAGGCTCTGTAATTACACTAGCTCTCAGTGCCCTTCAAACCGAAACTGTAATGTTTGCACGCTACTTCAGCACTGCCCATTGGCAGGTAATAACCCGAAAAGCGGGTAATTTGACGATAAATCGAGATTCGGGTAATTTGGCGGGCATTTGTTGGGTCTTGGTGGTATACCGGTTATTTTGATGTACCAGTTTTAATTCATAAAAAAATAGGCTGTTTTCTAAGCCTGACTTTATGTAAGTCAATACCTGCATTGCTAGACTATTTAAAACGATATATATTGTCGTTAAATCACCTTGAAAATCTTCTTGCTGATATATAACAAGTGGTAAACATGTTAGCTTAAACTAAGTAATTTTAATTAAATTGTAATAATTTAAGAAAAACCGCCGTTTTCAGATAATCTGTTTTTGGCGGCGGATAAAAGCGGGTATTCTTGTGATTTATTTAGGGTAATCTGATGAGCCATGTCTGACGGCCCTGCACTACTGCTTCACGGCAGAATAACTGACCCTGCGGTACACCGCACCTTCCTAGACGGATTCCTGCGCAGGAATCATCTATTCAAATGGTTGTATTTGTGGTTTTCGTAGATGTTAAGTACAGAGAGATAGACAGAGAGGACACATCACATGAGACGACAATACAACAAGAGTATAGAAGGGAACAAATAAACCACGTGACGAATGCCAGCAGCGCTTTATGTAAGGTCATTACAGCTGGTTGCTAGACCGCATCATCACGAATTATTAACCGTTAGTGCCGCAGTGGTAGGATTCCTATGCAGGAATCCGTCTAGGTAGGTACCACCCCAGGGCCAGTTATTCTGCCGTGAAGCAGTAGTCTGCAAACATTACTGTGTTTCGGTTTGAAGGGCACTGTGAGCTAGCGCAATCACTGGGCATATGAGACTTAAGAACCCATGTCTCAGGGTGATAGCACAGTGAGGTGTCACACAGAAATTTTCTGGGTGACACAGCATTTGTTATGGGCAGACGTTGCACTTACCATCAGGTGAACGTTTTGCCCGTTTCATCACTTTATGCTATAAAAAAAAATCTGCCACCTTGTTTTGTCATGTTTGCATCGTCAGACTCGAGTAAGAGAAATACTTGGAAAATCTCATGGCTCTCGACAGTTGGCGACAGTGGCGGATTTCCCTGTAGGCCGACAAGGCCCGGGCCTAGAGCGGCAATATTAAGGGGGCGACAAAACTTAGTGAGATTTTTATTTTTATTTTTTGTTACTCACAAATAAATATGATAAGCATCTATCTATCTATATATAGATATCTAAAGACACAAGGTTATCATGATTGCTTTATATAAATAAAGCTCACTAAAAGTAATTGAATAAACTTGATATTTTCGTACTTCATTCGTCCTTGCCTTTTTTGATTCAACATACATTTCTTGCAGCTATAAAACCAGTTTTAACGCTTGATAAAAACAAAATATTTTAAATTTGGAACGCTGAAGAATTTTCTTTACTACAACAAACCAGTAAAACATTGTAAAATTTTAAACAAATATACAAACAAAATTGTATCGACATATGTGATGCCTATTACGAGGAAGACTGGCATAGATAATCATTTTTTAAAGTTATAAATATCACTTATATAAATAATATATAATCTATCTATTATATATATAATAGTACTGGAATTTGTATGTTGTTCACAAAATATGTTCGAATATTTATATGTTACACCGTATCTTTGCCTCAAACGTCAAACGTTATAGTAGCGACTTTTAAAGTTTGCTAACTTATTTATTCCGTCTATTAAAAAACCTATAATTATTTAGAGCTATGATGCAAAAACTTGCTGTCAATACAACTAGTGAACAATGTATTTATTTACCATTATACGATTACGGTGTAAATATTTATTAACGTTTCCTCTATTGACTATATAAGAAAAAGAGATGAATTACATAAAATATTTACTACTACCATCGCATATTTTAAGAGACAGAATGAACGAGACGACGACTATATAATTGAATTTTTTGTTTATATTTTACTGGGGGTAGGATTCCTGTGCAGGAATCGGTCTTGGTAGGTGCCACCCTAGGGCCAGTTATTCTGCCGTGAAGCAGTAGTGTGCAAACATTACTGTGTTTCGGTTTGAAGCACTACTGAGAGCTAGCGTAATCACTGGGCTTATGAGACTTAAAAACTTATGTGATGACTCCACATTGTATCCATCACCCTGAGGGTGATGGATACAATGTGGAGTCATCACATAATATAGATATATATATATATATATACATATGGATTAAAATTAAATCATTTGACATTGGCAACAATGGCTCGATTTGGTAGCTAATTGGCAGGATCAAAAAATAAGTCTACAAAAAACATGCTAAAAATATACGATGACATTTTATTACATTTACGTGTATACTTATCAGAAAGCGTGTCATTGTTTCATGGGATTATAATATCAAGAATTTCAAGCCTCATTTGAGTAGGTGATAACACTTTATTATAGGTATTAAATTAAGTAAGGTACACGTAATGAAGTATTATACCCGTACGGTAGTTAATTGCATATAAATTAATTTTTTACGACGTTAAAGTATGAAATTTACGGCGATCGTTATCGTTTTCCGCGCGGAATAATAAAAAAAACAAGTTTGAAGTGGCAGCTGTATCAATGGTAGTACACAATTAAATGATATTTGGACTATTTGCTTTAGGCTTAACAACATATCTGCATGCTGCGCCTTTATTATATAAAGATGTCGCAATTTTATGCTATGGTGATGTATTCTCCTAGTTTTTGACCAGTTACATTTTTCATTTTTTTTTAAACGAGACCGTGATGAGACGAGCAAAACGCTCACCTGGTGGTAAGTGCAACGCCTGCCTATGGTCACCCAGAACATTTCTGTATGGCACCACACAGCGCTCGTCACCCTGAGACATCAGTTCTTAAGTCTTCAGGCCGAAACACAGTATAATGTTTGCACACTACTACTACTGCTTCACGACAAAATAACTGGCCCTGCGGTGGTACCAAATACCTATGGGATTCTTGCATAGGAATGTTACCCTCATTGATACCATCATCACCAAACCGTCACATCACATCTTCGGATCACAGCGAGAAGGTGTCAACTGGTGACAAGATATGCCGTAAGTAATTGGCCGTGTGGTGGCGATGTAATAAAATCTACCACCTCATATCCCGTGGGTTCCGTAAAGGTCGAAGGTTCGTAAGAGAAATGCCTGAAAAAATTCATGGCTCATTAAAATGCGACCTCTGTGGTGGCATAATTTACTGCTCAAACTGTAAATCCTCTCAACATGGCCTCTTGGCCTGCAGTGGAAGATTAGATGATTTAAAAATAAATGCTCCACACTGCGATTTCTGTATAAATTCACAGCCTATTAATGTCCCACTGCTGTGCCCACGCCTCTTCTTATATTTGAGAGGGTATTAGAGCTTGCAAGAATTCGCCTGCTGCTCCGATACGGGTTAGCAGATATCTCTACGCCACGAAATATTTTTATCCTTAAGATGTTCAGTTTTCCTCGCGACGTTTTTTTTTACTGCGGAGCATGTGGGTAAGTAAGCACTTAAAAATGCAGAACAATTTAGGCTCTCGCATACTAAAAAATTTTTGGGCTAGCGCGAGAATTACCACGTCTTTTTTGGATACGATTTACAGATATACTATTAATTCCACATAAACAGCCATCCAAACCCGGGACACTGTGAGCCATAGGAATATATATCTCGAGTTGGATTTAGTGGAGGGCAACCGGCGTTACAGCCCCGGGGCTTCTACAAATGAGGGGCTCTATAGAAATTACTAGGCAATTTTTTTTAACTAATACCGGATAATAAGCAAAATCATATATATAAGAAACATTCAGTTCTACATTACACTTTAAGTTACTATATCTACATATCTTTGTAGTAATAATTTGTTTTGTCGCGCAATAAATTATTACTTATTTATTTATTAACCTATTCAAAAAATTATTACAAGTTCCACGACTGATACCAATAGCTTAGCCACTGCGTCAAATGTGCCGATAAGTTTTGATGATGATGACATTTATGTCTAAAAGTTAATTCACACAGTGATGACCTTCAGCCTCCAAACAGGCTGCTGGACCTAGATGCTCCCTATTACCGCTATGGGTATTTTTCTGGTATCAAAAAACGTATCAAAAATGGGACAAATCGCCGCCTACGTAGAACAATGACGGTTCTGACGGTTCTTTACTTTTCACAAAAAATATTAATTGCTTTATCAACAGACAAGTGTTATAATATTTTACTTTAATCACCCAGTTTCAGAGTTGAAATAGTAATGCGGAACTGAATGATTGTTACAAGATGGATGGCAAGACTACAAATAGCATACATACTTTTGCCTTGCCCATAATACATACCAAAAAATTGTAAAATTATACATGTTTATTAATGTCATTAATATTATTTTTATAACAACCTATAACACATTACTACTTGAAGATATGTAGGTGCAAAAATCATGCAAGTTTTTCCTGTACAATTATTTATACATATTAATTTTCCTTATTTTTAACCACTCTCCTAAAGTTTGTGTTACTGCAGCAGCAGTTAATTTTTTTAAATGGCTTGTTTATTTTTTATCTTGAACACTTAGTTATAAATATAGTGCTAATAGCCTACAGCAGTGGTCTTTTTTAGCCTCGGGACAAATAAACCAAAAGTGTGAATATTATAGAGACATTTGGGTCAGAGATATTTTCATATTAAAACAGTCTTTTAATAAGATATACATTAAAATAAAATATTGATCTTAGTATTTATTTTCAATTATTTTATTATCAAAATGTTTGTTTCATGGTTTTTCTTAAACATTATATTTTAATTTCGGAACTAAAGTTAATGTTAAGTTAAGAATGCAACTAAATACTTGAAATTATCAGATGGGCCACTTGGTGACCCTTGGATAATTGTTTGCCCTGGCCTTCATTATGGGTTTATGAAACATGATGTTGCAAGATTGAGCCGCCATTGGACTATGGGAGTGAACCAGCTCCCTAGCATTGCTAGTGTTCTTGTAAAATATATAATACAACAAAATCTTTCTGCGCACTCAGGAAAGATTAATGGTTACTTAAGCAACTTCTTAGTATTGATTAAAAATCAAAACTCTGGCAATGTTTAAATAACTGTCTCTAAATCCAGGAGTTACTTGCAAAATCGATAAAATTGAGCTACTGATAGCTCAGCTATTATCAGATCCACTTTGCTAGTAAATACTAGAATTATATAGGGAGGCAGAAAAGTTAGCATAATATATTTAATTAATATTTTTTCATAGAACATTCACTCATTAAAAAATGTTTATAAAATGCCTCTATCACCATTGGACAAGTTTATTTTATTGTTAGTTTTAGATTTTTTAATTACAATAGTGTCATAATTTTCTTAACATCACATACTATTATTACAATACACATATTATTACAATATAACGATTATTGGAAATACTGAATACTTACTTTCTTTATTGGGATGGACTTGCAATAAGTAAAGCCACTCAATAATCCTGGACCGCAGCTCTAAAGAAATTGAGGAAATTGATCCCAACACATCTAAACCTGCCACTGAAAAGTATGCTATTGTTACCCTGAAACAAAATCTAAATTAAGGATATAGGTTTTGTAGGCACATGCAAAATTAATGTACACTTTTATAAATTTAATAAAGTTCTGAAGCATCAGAGTGAGCAAAAAGACATTCTTATCATAACCCTTTAATATCTGACATAAAGCCAAACAAAACAATAGAAGGTAAGTTCAAATGCACCATCAACAACATGAGCCTATTATCACAAAAACCTTTTACTTAAGCTTTAGCCTAATACTGTTTGTAGCCAGTGAATAGGTTAACTGTAGAAGGGAAGGATCAAATCATGAACATTCCACTATAGAGACTTCTATGTCACTCTATGGGAAACTTGCAAAATAACTCATATGTCCTACATCACACTATTGAAGTTTCATTGTAGCTAACTATATATACAGGATCTAAGATCTGGTTGGAAGAGATATCCTTCCCAGATCAGACCTACCAATATGGTAGACTCTTCTATCTTAAACGATAAATAGTCAACTGCCTAGATGGATTCCTACATAGGAATCATCCCACCACCAGTTAATCGGTCGTTTCTGTCTTAACCTGGGAGTATTTCTGTAAACCTAGCAGAAGCATGGAGTTGGTATAAACAATAGTAAGCATCATAATCTGCAGTACACATTATTGATACACATTTTATTTAAAAAAATCCGATTTTTAGAAGCTAATATAGAGAGTATTTCGTTGCTACAAATTCAAATAGCAGATTTCTAAATTCTCAGATTAACATTTAACTAAATAAACAGGAATGATATTGAAGGTATAATTTTAACTCATTTCATACTAATTTGAAAAATTATAAAAGTAACACTGTAAGACCTTCTTTTCAATAAGGGTCCAACAATATCAATACTAATTTGTTTTGATGTTTAGCAATAATTTGGTATACAATAACATAGAAGTTTTCATAAAAAAACTATTGAATTAAATTTTTTATGTAACTAATATATGACATATTTTATTCTTGTAACATCTTTAGCTAAAATTAGTATATAAAGAACACTTCACCTGGTTGTATCGTGCGATGAGAGTGAAGAAGGTAAAATATTTAAAAATCTCATAAAATATTTTACATGCTGCCTATGAGCTAACTCTTTGTATTCTTCATTATTCATTTTTCCTGTTTTTGATTATGATGTTAACATTAAAAACTTTATTTCTTTTTAATTCTAAATAAAAAATTTGCTGTATTTTATCAAAATGTCCAACACAACTTTATCATCTTTTATTTTATTCTTGCAATATATCAGACAAGAAATTTTAAACGTATTACATGAGATTTTTTGGAAATGTAGATTGCCTTGACCAAAAATGATTTAAGAACAACTACAACATGTAGACATTTGAAACGAAATGTCAGCGAAAAACAGAACGTCTTTTGTTATAGATGTCTATCAAACGTCACTTTGACGTTAAACAGGGACAGATTCAGGAAAAAAGTCAAAACTATATTTTTTAAACTTTTATTTCAAATTAAGTAATATACAATGAAAGTGTCTGGGCGAACAAAATTTTAAGTTGCGAAGTTAGATACACATACAAAACACTTTTTTTTTTCGTGGGGAATTTCTTCATGGATACCTCTCCGTCGCGGGGCAACGAAGTGGTTATGCCGGACTTCTACCGGCTAAAACCCCACGGTATTCTTCTTATCGCCTTTTATCGGAACTACGGGAACGTTTTCGCACACTACCGCAGTCCCGACGTCGATGGCCCTATGCGGACCCCTCCTTTTTGTAAAGTGGAACTGGAGCTCTCCCTTTACCCTCCATTCCTTTAAGGGCGCGCGGGAACACCGTGCGAACACCTCCTCGAGGCCTTTTATACTAGTGGTGGACCATCCCCGGGTCCTCCACCAAAGCCTCTGTTATGGGGGGTGAAGGAGAGCTTGATAGGCCCTCCTCCGGCGCCCAGCTCTCCGGCAGCGGATTGGAACAACGGCGTTCCGCTCTCTCTCCCTCTCCGCAGCCTCCTTCTGCGATATTACCTTTTCGCAGAAGGTAACACCGGCACTCCACGACCTCTCGCTACTTACCATGGCCTTAATTAAGGCTGGAAGCGAGAGGTCATCCCTCACAATGGCTACGGGCTCTAAACGCAGCTCTTCCCAAGCTGGGCGGAGTGCCCAGCAGCGTCATTGCGTTTCAGCGTATATTGCGCCGTATCCTCGTTGCTGCCACAATGGTGGCACTCGGTTGTCGGCTCTCTTCCGGCTATGCGGCACAGGTACCTCTCGAAGCATCCATGCCCCAAGAGAACCTGTACCAGCCGGAAGGTCAGTGACCCGTGCCGCCTGTCCATCCAGTCACCCAGGACCGGACGAACAGCTTCGACACTCCTGCTACCTGCCCTAGGATGGGCCAGTCGCTCCTTCCATTTTACCAGCATAGACTGCCGAGAGTGGAACCTTGGCATTTCTAATACTCTTGGCGGGGGTAGTACCCTTGGAGTCGGAAATCCGAGCGCCACCGATACATAGATGCTAGGAACTCCGCCTCCAAATCCCAAGGAGGAGATCCCGCCAGTACGAACGCTGCCTCGTGGGATATGGTGCGATATCCTCGTATGACCCCGACGGCTATAGCTCTCTGAGGTCTTCTCGGAAGAGCAATGGTCCTCTGCGTCAGGGCCTCCGAGTAAACGGGAGCCCCATAAAGGGCCATAGACCGCACCACCCCCAAATAGAGGCGGCGGATACTCGAGTCCGGACCCCCGAGGTTGGGCAGCAACCGCTTTAGCGCAGCTGCAGTTTCCAACCGCGAGGTCAGACGCGTGAAATGCTCGTGAAAATTCCAGCGGCTACCAAGGATTAGACCGAGATACCTTATTCGCTTATCCCCACCTCAATTCGGACATCACTGACAACGATTTGTGCCCCCTGTGGCGGCGCTCTCCGAGGCTTGTGGAATGAAATGGCCTCGGATTTATTGAGCGCCACCTCTAGTCCCAACCTCCGTATCCTTTTTTTTTATTTAATAATAGTGACGGAACGAGCAAAGCGTTCACCTGATTGTAAGTGCAACGTCTGCCCATAACAAATCCTATGTCACCCAGAACAGTGTGACACCACAATGCGCCCGTCAACCTGAGACACCAGTTCTTAAGTCTCATATGCCCAGTGATTACGCTAGCTCACAGTGCCCTTCAAACCGAAACACAGTAATGTTTGCACACTACTGCTTCACGGCAGAATAACTGGCACTGGGGTGGTACCTACCTAGACGGATTCCTGCATAAGAATCCTACCACCAGTTAAATAATCCTACCGACAACCTATGCCACAGCTTCAGTGGCAAGACGAGCAGCCTCCTCGTATGTGATCCCCCGGGCAGTGACAAGTGTGTCATCTGCGTAGCAGATCAAACTAGCGCCCGGGGGAAGAACGCCGCGCAATATGCAGTCGTAGCCAATATTCCACAAGAGCGGCCTAAGAACCGAACCTTGTGGAATACCGCACGATATTTGCCGACTTAGCTTCCGGCCTTCCCGCCCAGAGTACGAAATGTGCCTCTCGGAGAGGTAGTCCTCAAAAATTCGACTGAGATATTGAGGCACTTTGTGAAACTGAAGTGCCTCCTTGATGCACGTCCAAGGTAGGGTGTTAAAAGCGTTGACGATGTCTAACGACACCGCCAACATCATGCCTCCCTGTGCCACTATTAATAAGATAAGTTGGGACCTACATCTCCGAGATGCCGGATGAGGCGGTTAGCGATGACTCGCTCAAAGAGCTTGTTCACCTCATCGAGCAACACTATTGGGCGGTAGCCAGACGGAGATTCAGCTTGGCGCCCTTCCTTCTTCAGTAGGATTAGCCTGCCCGTCTTCCACTGTGATGGAAACTGACCCGTCTCTAGACAGGCATCAAAGAGCCTGCGGAGACGGTCCCCTATCACCTCTAGTGCTATGACCCAGGCACGTCCAGGAATGCCGTCAGGCCCCGGAGCTTTGTTCTTAGCTCGGAGCCTCCGGATAGCTGCGCTGAGCTCTACCTGCGACACTTGCGGCACTTCTGCACGCCCTACCTGTTCCTCTAGAGGTGTCACAGCCAGCGACGATGACACTACCCGCCCAGGGAATAAAGCGGCCACCACCTCCTCCAAGAACTGAGGTTGAAGACTATCTGTGAGTGGTGGCGCCCAGGGATGAAGTTTATCCCTAACTAGTTTATAGGGGCGCCCCTAAGGATCTCGGTTGAGAGACCCCAGGGGCTCTTCCCTGTTGCGAATCTTAGCCTCTTGGATGGACAGCTGTAGGACTTTCAGGCGCTCCCTATATGCCCCATAAAGCTGTACTTCCTCTGCATCGTCACGGAGCTTTCTTCTGCGATATCGAGTGTACTGGCGTCTGGTGGTGGCAACCACACAGTCGACTCGTAGACTTGCAAGATCTTGAGACCACCAGTACACGCGACGCCTAGGAGGAAGCTAGCATCACAGATAGAGTCATTGCATCCCGGAACCAATTCGCCTCTTCTTCTACCTACACAGGCCCAGTGGGAGGGGCCAAACACGCATAAACAATAGATGCCTCCTTCAATGCATCCCTGTTGAGACGTCTAAATGCCCACCTTGTCGTTGACGACGGGGTATATCTTCTTCGTGGGTGACTGACGTAAACATGATCTGACAATGTCTCCACATCCTCCAGAACCTTCCAGCCACGCACGCAATATGCGACGGCAGGGGAAGCAAACGAAAAGTCTACAATGGATCTACCCTGCCTTCGTACGCACGTATTGACCGTCCCCTGGTTGAGAACCATCAAGCCGGTCATTGTCGCCCAATCCTACAGTACCTCGCCGCGTGCATCAGTTGCAGGGGAACCCCATGCCGTAGATTTTGCATTAAGGTCCCCATGATGAGCGCTGGGCGAGTTGGGTTTCGCCCAATAAGGGCCCCAGCTCACCCAGGAAATTTTCAAATTCGGCGAGGCATCTATTAGGTGAGAAGTACACCCCAATCAGTATTGTCTTCTCCCACTGGATCGCCAGATATCCCCTTCCTCTCTCTATAACAGTGAGGGCTGGGGCACCAGCTGCTCCGGACGATACAATGGCAATCAAACCATCGATGGCAACAGCTGTGACTACCTCCTCTACGCTGACTGAGTCATCCAGGCCTGAGATTCGTAAATCTGCACACTTTGTTGGCCTGGAGACCTTCACTACGTCCTCTGGAAGGATATCTTTGAGCTTTTGAGCCAAAGAGTCCGCCTTTTTGCCGCTTGTTATACCGGGTACTTCTAGAATTCGGGCCCCAGTAGCCGCCTGCCTGTAACGCAATGAGTTGATGCCGAGACTAGAGATGTCAATTTTCCCTTTAGCTTCCGCCAACACATTTATTTTATTTATATATTTATTTATTTATTCTTCATTGATTACACCTAAAGGCTACAATGGGCGGACTTTCGAGTTGGCGCCAAAAGTCCAACTTGCTACTTGCTGATGCTGACTAGCGTTGCCATATGCACCGCAATTACGGTAGATTTGCCGTATTTTTTATTTTTGTTTTTATATCTGTCACCTACAGTAGTCATAAATTACGGTGTATGAAAGTTACCGTAGGGCGGGCGTTTGTCTATCTTATTCGCTATATTTGAACACCTCAAGATAGATCAACGCCTATGCTGCTCACCTGTCCGGAGAGCAGTATGGCGAATGGTTTTGGGGGAGAGCGCAGGTCGTGATGATCCCCAAAACAAGTCTGAGGAGTTGTCCTTCCCGTGGTTGCTGCCCGTTATTGATCTGGTTCACTAGGAAACAGATAAAACTGAAACACTCAGACGACCCACAGGCTGTCCCCTACCCTTTACCCACACCCTCCTCTACCCTCCTCATTCCTATCCCCTAACCACACCTTCCCCACTGTTCCGCCGAAGAGTGTGGGCGTATCCGGCGGACTATAACGCCCACCTGCGCTAGGACCTGCGCAGTAGAGCGCCGTAAGCGGGGATGACGGAGTCCTGGAGGGTTGAGCCGATCGTCACATGGGGTTATAAGTGGCGTTAGGCAACACGCCCTCTTTGGTCCCGATTTCAAGCGAAACGGTTGCCCTGTCTGCTAACCACGGATGGGGAAATGGCCACGTGTCCCGTCAGAGGGCCACAGGTGAGGGGCGTGGGGTCCGCTTAGGTTACTATTGTAACCAGAGCGGTGGCAAAGGCCATGCTGACGGAGCAAGTGAAGGTTATTTGTAGGCAGTAGGGATGGGCCTATTTTTCAGACCTATCTGCCAGCCGGATCGAGCACCCGATGTCGCGCTGTAAGCCAGCCCTGCGCACCTATATTCTCCCGGTAGTCCTAACGTCCGAAATTATAAAGTAGGACGTTCCCAAAGGTGCGGGCTCCATGGAGGGCGGGAAGCCGGGGGGACGAATTCTCAAAACAACAATGGATGGTTCAAGGCCCATAAATACTAAAACCCACAGAGGCATCGCTGGTGTAAACCAAAAATGCCAAACAAACAAAGACGTGTTTACCAGGTTGCTGGGAATCCCGTCTACTTCAAAAACTACTCCCAACGTTGGTGGTCCCTCGGGTAAAACCGGAGACGTAAACCCATTGAAGGGAGCGCGCAGTGCCGAAGGTCCACCAGCGGTGAAAACCGCAGGTTGCGACCAAAAAGCCAGCGCTAAACATGGTGGTTCAGTGACGGGTAACACCGGCACTGGTCCCCACACCTCGGTTGCAAAGGATCCTCTGGAGCCTTTACGCACCGTAGACGCCTTCTCAGCCGCTTGGAAAGTGGTAAGCCGTAAGGGCAAAGGCAAAGCGCCAATTAAGACGCCGCGCCAGCCTGTCGGGCCCTCTGGGGTATCCACTCCTGCCAAAAATAGGCCGAAAAGGAAAAACAAGAAGCAGCGCATGAAAGCCTATATGAGAGCTGAAATGGCTGCTTCAACAACAAAGACCAGGTCTCCCAACCAGTCACCGTCTACTGCGTCGGGGTCCGGTGCGGGAGCCGACCGGCGTCCTAAAGCAGGAAGTGGTGCAAACCAACGTCCAGCCGAAGGATCGCAGGTTGGCACCGGCACAGGTCCAGCGGCAAAGAAGGGGAAGGCTGCCAAAAGACCTGGTAAGAGCCAAAGGGCTAGCAAACGAGTGGTCGATGAGTCCACAACGCCGCGAGGCGATCACAAAAAAGTGAGACTGGAGCACTCCAAACGAACCTCGGTCAGCTACGCCTCAGCTGCCAAGTCGGAGCTGTGCGTCGCAGTAACATGCGCACGCACGGGCCATTTGTCTAAAGAGGACGCAGACAAGGTCCTCGCTGGTATTCAAATTAAAATCATCAGTGAGGCCTGGAACACCAAGGAGCCCGGCACATCAGGGCCCGTGTTCAGAGGTAAACCTACCTACACTGACGGTGCAGTCAAACTTTGGTGTGAAAACCAAGGTGCACTCCAGTGGTTACACGAGAATGTCTCGGACTCAAACCTTGTCCCCGGTGTCCAGCTGGTGGTTAAGAAACAGTCTGAGTTGACAAAGCGAATTCGCTGTGGCATTCTCATACCAAACGAACAGGGAATCTGGAAGGACTCACGCGACATAGGACGTGTGTTGGCCTACCAGAATCCGTGGATCGCGGTACCTAAATGGTTACTACTCGGCGCCGAACAACAAAAGGACGGGTGGTTCGTAGTGGTGTCGATTCCGGAGGACCAAATCCCGACTCTGATGCAGGCAGAGCGCCGCCTTGCTTGTGCATGCGGTGCGGTCTATGTCAAGTTTCAGGGTCGAGGCGGCAAGTTTGTCGAAGTCCCTCCGGATCAGGACCCTGCGGGCAGCTCGGACTTAGGCGCAGAGGACAAACCAACAAGCGCCCAAACGGTCAAGGAGAGCACGGCACCCGCAGACGGGGCGATGACTCCTGCCGTTCCTGAGTCGGAAGATCGCCTCTCTGAGGAGGAGTTGGACTGCAGTATGCTGTTCAACTCTGACCCAGTAGGGGAGGAGGAGACTCAGGGCCTTTTGGCAGGGCTAAACATAGGTGGGGGGGAAGGGGACACATCATGCGATGGCGTGCCCTTCGTACCCGATTAACACCATACAGGCAAACCTCCACCACAGCGAAACTGCGACGGCTCAAATGCGCAAGTGGGTGGAGGCAAAGCAAACGGCCATAGCCCTGATTCAAGAGCCGTGGATCAGGGCCGGCCGCATACGGGGCCTCTCTAATTCAGGAGGTAAGTTATACTGCTCTTACGATCACGACAACCCTAGAGCGTGTATCTACATCACAAATAACATTAGTGCACAACCTTTAACAGATTTCTGTTCCAGAGACCTGGTTGCTTTAAGGATCCTAAACACAGCGGGACTGAATGTGGTCGTCGCCTCGGCATACATGCCGGAGGCAGACACACCACCTCCACACGACCTAACCAGGCTGGTTCACCATTGTGAAAAGACCGGACTGGAGGTTGTCATCGGTACCGACTCCAATGCACACCACCCATTATGGGGTATGGAAACAAGCAATGACAGAGGTAAGACCTTGGTTGAATATTTATTTACAACTAACCTAACACTTATAAATATAGGTTGTGAACCAACATTCGTAACGAGACGAAGTCGCACAATTATTGACCTTACGCTCGCTTCCGAAGGCGTGGCCAAATCCATCCAGGGCTGGCACGTTTCCGATGAGGCTTCATGCTCAGACCACAGATGGATTCGATTCGAGTTACAGGTGAATATTTCCTCAATACCTCCGAAACGTAACCCCCGCAAGACGGATCGGGCGAAATATATACAAACGCTAGTACCCAAGCTTGCGGGGCTTACTGAAATCGACAGATTGGAGGATACATACAAAATAGAAGAACAGGTAACGGCTCTAACAGATACTCTGATAGAAAGCTACCACAATGCATGTCCAGAAACTGACGCCGTAAAGAAATCTAGCAAGCAATCCTGGTGGGGGATTGAGCTAGAACGTAAACGGAAAAAAGTCAGGAAAACCCTAAATAGGGCAATGAACACATCGACTGACGAAGACTGGGACTCCTACAAAGAGGCCAAGTATGAGTACAAAAAATGCATCAGGTATCGACGAACTGTGGGATGGCGCAAATTCTGCAGTAACATAGAATCCTGTGAACAAGCAAATCGGGTAAGGAAAGTTCTGGCCCAACAAACAATCTCAGGGCCTGACACTCTTCGCAAACCCGACAACACATACACCTCCTCACCAGCTGAAGCCCAACGCATCCTGCTGGAGACACACTTTCCAGGATGCAGATTGGTTCAGGAAGTAGACTGGCAAGAGGAAAACATAATTCCAAGTGACCAAGACTGGAAATACGCCCAACATGTGGTTACAGTTGAAAAACTACAATGGGCCATAAGCAGTTTCCAACCTTACAAAGCGGCAGGACCTGATGGTATCTTCCCTGCTCTCCTTCAGTGGGGGGGGGCACTGATTATAAAGGTACTTGCCGTAATTATGACAGCATGCCTAGCGCATAGATACGTCCCAAAAATCTGGAGGGAAGTGAAAGTAATCTTCATCCCCAAACCGGGCAAAAGTGACTATACTAATGCCAAATCCTTCAGACCTATCAGCCTCACATCCTTTATGCTGAAAGCCTTGGAAAAGGTATGTGAAAGGGAGCTGAGGGGAAGGGCACTATTATACAAACCTTTGCATAGCAATCAGCATGCTTATAGCTCAGGTAAATCAACAGAATCGGCACTCCACCGGGTAGTCACCCAGATCGAGTTAGCCCTTAACCAGAAAAACATCTGTCTAGGAACCTTCATCGATATAGAAGGAGCCTTTGACAAAACCAACTTCACCAGCATAGGTAATGCCCTCGTCAAACATGATGTGGAGCCAACCTTAACGAACTGGATTATAAACGCACTAAGCAAACGTATAGTGCGCATCGCAGGTGAGAGTCAAATAGTTAAGATAGCGAAAGGTTGTCCACAGGGTGGTGTGCTGTCACCGCTCCTGTGGAACCTAGTCATCAACGACCTCATCACAAAACTAAATGTAAACCATTTCTACACAATAGGGTACGCGGACGATCTAGCAATACTACTCTCAGGAAAGCAAGCTAGTATAGTCTGCGACCTTGCACAAGCGGCGCTACTTATAGTAGAACGCTGGTGCAAGGAATACGACCTAACAGTCAACCCAAACAAAACTGAACTGATAATGTTCACCCACAAACGGGTACTGAATAAATATCATCTTCCCAGTTTATTCGGTACCGAACTACGGCTGTCATCAGAGCTAAAATACCTAGGCATCATACTGGACAGCAAACTGAACTGGAACAATCACATTGAAAACAAAATCAAAAAAGCGACTATCACCTTTTGGCAATGCAAAAGGATGATCGGCAATCGCTGGGGCCTGTCACCGAAAATCATCATGTGGCTATACAAGATGATTATCCGCCCAATGATTACATACGGTGCAGTAGTTTGGTGGCCAAGAACAAGATTAACTACTGCTATTAACAAACTCCAAAGATGTCAGAGGCTAGCATGTCTGGCCACGACAGGATGCATGAGGACTACTCCCACAGTGGCCCTAGAAGCCATGCTAGACCTGCCACCGCTGCACCTACACATCCAACAGGAAGCAGCTTTGGCAGCCATAAGGCTCAAAACACTGAATCTCTGGAGTAATAACAAGATCCCACATACCAATATACTTACAGAACTGTTTGCAGAAATGCCCGTTCTACAGGCTGTGTATGATAGGATCCCAAAGCAATTTGTATTCGATAAGAAGTACAAAATACAATTACACGAAGACCAACGTTCTGAAGGACTAAACCCAAGGGAACTCAGAATCTTCACAGATGGTTCCAAAACCGGGTCAGGTACAGGCTCTGGAACTTTTTCAGAGGACCTAAATATACAAATAAGCACATCACTCGGTGCCCACAATACAGTGTTTCAGGCAGAGTGTATGGGCATTATTCACGCAGCATCGGCTATAGCTGAAAGGAAGGTAAAAGACTATTCTATCCGAATACTCTCCGACAGCATGGCGGTACTACTGGCCCTCAATAGCAATGTTATGAATTCAGGGCTCATCTACGAATGTAACCAGAAATTAAATGAGGTATGTCAATTCAATGAAATAACCCTACAATGGATTAAGGGACACAGCGGAGCTAGGGGCAACGACGCGGCCGACGAACTTGCTCGAGGAGGCTCCAACCAGTGTGCTGTGGGTCCAGAACCTATACTGCCACTTCCCCTCAGGTATGTTCGCTCGCTAGTCTGCAAACGCACTAGGAACCAACATGCACAAATCTGGGCAAGTCACCCAGAGTGTAGACAAGCAAAGACAGCTTTGCCCGTTATCAACAGTCGCATCTCCAAGGCGCTACTTCGTCTGAATAAACCCCAAATCAGAACGATCAGTAGTGCTATAACTGGACATGGATCATTTAACAAACATCTGTTTAATTTAGGTGTTACAGACAGCCCTCTGTGCAGAGCCTGTATGGAGACGGACGAAACGGCGGCCCATGTCCTATTGGACTGCCCTACGGTCGCCATATACCGGGTCAAGCATCTCGGCTCGCCGAGACCACTCCCTGAGGTCGCGGGGAACATCAAGGGCCTGCTGCGATTTCTGGAGGAGCTTGGATGGCTCGAGTAGCACAACGTTCCTGCCCACACGCAAAATACGCGCTAGACGTGGAGTTGCGGAGACCGGCCCGTTGCAATCTACAATCTACAAGTTACCGTATTTTTCGTACCTAAACCGAAACTGGTACTTAATCCTCTTAAAAAGACTATTGCCGCGACTACGTCGATCAGTCTCTAATCTTTGGTATTCAATACTGCCAATATAACACCGAAAATTGAACTTTACGTCAATGGAATAACAAGTCTAGTCTACACATAGTACAGGCCAGTACAGGCGCTGTGCTACCTAAACAGGCTTGCTGGTAGACTTATTATTTTATGTTTACGTCAGTAAGGTGAAGCTTTTGTGGCAATCTGTAGGGAAGGCCTATATTCAGCAGTGGACTAGTTATAAGCTAAAACGATGATGATGAACTTAGCATATTCATAATTTTGTTTGCTCAGAAAAATTGTTCATGTCTAGAGTACGTGTTTGTTGATTTGTTTTTAATTTTATTGTTTCGAAGTGATAGGTAATTACTGTTAAAATGAATACTGAGCGTTTAGAATGAGTTCAATTGTTATAGTGACAGATACGAGTCTTGAAATGCGTGTAATCAAAAAAAAGGGATGACAATTATAAAATAACTTTTTGTCATTATTTTTGTAGTATTGTCATCTGGTTGAGATATACGAATAGACATAAGAATCAAAAAAAAAGTAAATAATATACAATGCCATATTCATTAAAATAATAGCAAAAACAAATTATAAAAAGATATTAAATACCTTTTTCTTCACATTATTTTATTATTTAGATCTTAAGTAACGATGGCTTCTTAAATACAACTGTTCTGTTTCTACAAAATTTAATAACGTCTAATGATTAATTTTTTCCAGCTGTTATCGTCCACGTAGTAGCGGTAGCGGTAATCAAATAGAATAATTAATATTCCTACTAAAATTTATTTCTCAATATTAGAATTAAAATGGGCGGCAGCATCTTTCTGTAACATCAGAATAAATAAACTGCGGTTGCCAACCCGCCTGCCAAGCGTGTTAACTATGGCAATATCCCCCCCAAAATAAGAGCTACAAACTTTTGTCGCAATCTATGGGGGGATGCCTGTGTTCAGCAGTGGACTAGTGATAGGCTGAAATGATGATGACGAATGGACTTTTTGGCGGGAATTCAAAAAGGACGATATTACATGACGGGTAGTAAATAAAACAATTATTATTTCCTTGTAAATATTGATTGTAAATTACTAGTTTTACCCACCAATGTTGCAGTCTAATAAAATTAATTAATAATTAAGTTAATTTGTTATGGATAAAACATATATAAACCTTCCAGAACCCACAAAGCATTCAATAAATTAAGAGATGGTGAGCAATTTGCGGATTCTTGATAGCTTTGAAGCCATAATTAAGACTAAACGTCTGAGTAGGAAAACTGCCATCCAAGAGGGGATAACTGTGATTCTTACTCAGACAGTTGTTTAGACTTTTGATGGTCAATCACTTTCTTCCCATGTTTAAAGTTTTTTCACATCATTACCTGTAGAACAATATATTTATCACACCATTCAATGTTTCCATTGCTGTCGATTCGGTCACGCCTGTACCGCCCTAATCCTAGATGTTATAAGTGTGCAGATGAGCATGATGGGCATCCTATACTAATGAAGAAGTTATCTGCATTAACTGCAAGGGGAACCATATGGTTCTCATTGCTGTTTATGTATTAAAATATTTTTTGTATTTATAAAGCATTCGAGAAATTTTCATTGTGTATTGGAGCAAAGTGACGGGTATTTTTTAGCTCAAACACACCCACAAAAATAAAATTAGGCCTGTACAACGCAGATGGGACATTAAGTTTTTTTTAATTTAAATAATAATTATAATTATAAACACACAAGAACACTTAGTTGATCATTAGGCAATTTCTTGATCCCATACCTACCTTCACATATGTAATTTTTGACATACGTCGTTATAAAACTAGTTTTGTTGTTGTTTTATCCACAAGCCGAACGAAAGTGGAAAAACATTTCAGTTTTACTACAGAGCTTTTCTTAAATATTATGGAATTTATTTTTTCTCTCGAGTATATCCTATATCCAATAAACATATAAATTTAGTGATCATAACATACTTATATATATGTATATCCATTTTTGTCTATTTTAGTACATAACTTATTAATCTCTGTTGGAGTTTGTGTTGGATCACAGAACAGTATAAGATAGTGATTGCTTATATTTATGCGAATACCACTCATTAACATTAAAACTGGATTTTACGGATTTTATCGAAGTTCCGAGCGTTTTACAGCACGACACATGATCACTACACAATCATTGTAATATGTCATAGTACGGCAAGTCCCCCAAAATGAGACCTACAAACTTTTGTAGCGATTTATGGTGGAGGCCTATGTTTAGCAGTGGACTAGTGATAGTCTGAAATGATACTGATGAACGAAATCACGAATGCGTGGCAGTCGCTCCCGCAAGGAGATTTTATGCGTAAAAACGCATGATAACCACATAGCACTTCTATTCTATCCTAAACTGTTCTTTAGGTCGGATTATGAATATTACATAGATAGTGAATAACTCTTTTAATTTGTATTTTTTGGCAACACTTCGTGTCAGTTGTCTATTTAAACCAAATTCTATACTTTATTGCTCTGTGTCTAATGTCTATAATATTTATGGTTCTTTTTCATGGCTGACGTTCGAAGGAGCTAACCGTAGTCATGAAGGTTTACATATAGTGTTTCTTATTTTTTAATTGCTACAGAAAATAGTTAAAATAAAGTTTGTGCATTATTCTAGGTGGCTTAATTTCTTGATAAATAAATCTACAAATTAAATTAATGATGTGATTCTTGAAAATAGTATAGATTAGTTGTTGACATGACTGAAAGACATGCTCATTTTACACTGTTATTTCTGTTTTTACATTGTTCAGATTCCATATCTGAAGTCACAACCACATAAAACAAAGTATTGTCTCCAGATCAATATTTGTCTTCTTACAGTGTGATTATAACCTCTCTTTGTTATTGTAGCTGAACGTCTCCTACCCGGTAACGGGATGTCAGAAACTATTCGAAGTTGTGGACGAGCACAAACTCCGCATTTTCTATGAGAAGCGCATGGGCGCTGAAGTGGAGGCAGATCAGCTAGGAGATGAATGGAAGGGATACATTCTTCGCATCGCCGGTGGCAACGACAAGCAGGGATTCCCTATGAAACAGGGTGTCCTGACTAATAGTATGCATCCATTAATTATTGTATTTGAATCACGTAACCCCAGATTTAGAATACCTGTTACCAATTAATTAAAAATTCATAAGTAACCCTCGTCTCAACTCTCGAAATATTTTAACCGTTATTCTAATGAAAGTAGCTATCATAAAAACTTGTTAAAAATGTATAATGTTAAAATGAGCCATCCCCGTTTTTTATTTTACAGAACTACAGCTTATACTTTTGTTTAATGTAAAATGATAAACATATTTACTATTATTTTTTCAGGCCGTGTCCGTTTGTTGATGTCGAAGGGCCACTCTTGCTACAGACCACGCCGTGACGGTGAACGGAAACGCAAGTCAGTCCGAGGCTGCATTGTAGATGCTAACTTGTCCGTTCTGGCTTTAGTTATCGTCCGCAAGGGTGCCCAGGTAACTATTTGTGTTCTTTAGTCACACCGTAAATAAAGGAATGCCACCACACGGCTTCACACTAATTTAAGGAAGAATATATAAAATAAATAAATAAATATCAGCAGTTGATTTCAAGTTGTATGCATCCATAGTCAGAATGTAAGGAACATTGAATATAAGTTATAAGTTTTGACTTTTTTATCCCTGTTCTTACTGTTTCTCAGATCCTCACATCTGATGTAATTATATGCGACAGGGTATAGTAAATTATGTTAACTTATTTCCATGCTTACTTATAGGCATTGGTTTTTTTTTAACATAATACAAAAGTAAACAGTCCCTATTGTGTAATGGCTAAGCAAGTTTGTTTTCCATATCATCATCATTTCAGCCTATAGTCCACTGCTTTACATAGGCCTCCCCCATGTAGCTCTTATTTAGGAGGATTTGGCCATAGTTGCCATGCTTAGCAAGCATGTTGGCAACAGCAGTTTATTCATTCAGATGTTTCAGGAAGATGCTGCCTCCCATCTTTTGGTTTTAATTTTCCCTCTGTCGACTTTTACAAAACCTACAAGATGAGATGGTGTGGTAGATTCTCTTAAGTCACCAACACACGGCAATTGATTTTCTGTATGATCTATGGATAATTATTCTGGGTTTAGGTTTTACTGCATGTAGCAGTTTGACTACGAGTTTTCGTCGTTTCAGCCTATCACAAGTCCACTGCTGAACATAGGCCTCCCCCATAGATAGCCACAAAATTTTGTAGCTCCCATATTGGAGAGTAATTGCCATAGTTGCCACGCTTGGCAGGCGGGTTGGCAACCGCAGTTTATTTATTCAGATGTTCCAGGAAGATGCTGCTCCCCATCTCCTGGTTTTAATTTCCCTGTCGACGTCGGGTGGTAGATTCTCTTAGGCCGCTACCACATGGCGTTTGACTACGAGTAAACCCACAATACAGGAAAAATTCTAGTGTGGGGCATTGTTTTATTTTAAAAACAAAGAATTATTATTTAAAGTTTAATGCATTTTGAATATTAGTGGTACATTGCAAGACACTTCTAATTCTGCTTTAGTAAGTATTGTTTTTGTACTTGATCAATTACTTTAAAATATCCAAGGACTGGTTTCTACATTCCCTAAGTAATCTATTAAAGTACATGAGTGAGACGACATTGTATATACAGTCCAATGGGTATTTTTCTGAAATTACTTACTTCATCATCATCATCATTTCAGCCTACCACAGTCCACTGTTGAACATAGGCCTCCCCCATAGATTGCCACAAAAATATTAAAAAAATAATAAAAAATAAAAATATAAATATTACTTAATATAATACAATCAAATGTCTGTTACATATGTATTACAAAACCCAATGAAAATAAAAGGAGCTTCTTACATTTTCAAACACAATAATTAATTAAGTTGAGAAAATTGTACCTTAAGACTAGATTGACCTGTCTTCTCTGACCTCTCAATTATTCCTTCAGGAAATTAATGGCTTGACTGATGGTGAAGTTCCGCGTCGTCTTGGACCTAAGCGTGCATCTAAAATCCGTAAACTGTTCAACTTGACCAAACAAGATGATGTCCGTCGTTATGTAGTGAAACGTCTGCTGCCTGCTAAAGAGGGCAAGGAGAATGCAAAGCCCAGATATAAGGTAAGAGTGACTAGGGCTTTTAAATACGCTAATTTTTACGAAAATCTGGCCATAAGAATCAACACCACTGAAATAAAATAACATTCCCAAAGTAGGACTTAAAACACTGTAATAAATTGATAATTTATTTATTAGGTCTTTATTTTTAACCATTGATTTCATCTAACAATTCTATAATTTACAATATTATATTTTTCATTGCCTTTATTAATAAAGATGAATAAGAATTAAATTTTCTTCAAACTCAGATTTAGATATGTAAATAAAAAATAGAGTTTAAGCTAGTGATATTTATTTACGTAAATTAACGTAAATACTGGTATTTAGCGACATCTATGTCACCACATGAGAAGCTCAAGAAATATCTCACACATTCCATAATCACGCAATGCAAAGTTTCTGAGATGCAAACTATATATAAACATCTAAATATTACTAGTTGAAGGAGACATCCTCCCTAGATCAGACCAACGGATCTGGCGGGATCCCTTGGCAATATCATCCGCCAAAGGTATAACATTTGTTACTACTACTGCTTATAAGTTAACCGAAGTTGGAATTTTAAGAAGTGACTGGATATGGTGAGGTGTATGTTAGTTTCACTAGTTCTCTACACAGCATACATACAAATTAGAAATATTTTTTTTTAAACACAGTCCCTGATTTTACATATTGTTTGTTAGTCGCTTAATGTCTGACAAGCAGCAGCATCAGGGAAAATCATATTGGCACCGAGCAGAAGATTCAGTCTGCTGTCTGTCTCTTTTACAGTGTGCTGTACAATAATATTCGTAACATCACTCTTTGATTATGTGCGTTTTTGATTGTCTAAATATTGTTTCATTATGTCCATCTTTCAAATTTAATCACATCTATTATGAAAATACCTAGTTTTATGTAGACAAGGCCGAAAAAAAAGGCCAAAAATACTGTCGATAGATTAAAATAGAACTTCAAACACTTATTATATTTAGTAATTTCAAAATATTATTGACTTCTAGATTACAGTAGTTTACAGATTTGATCAATATTATTTTGTGGTCATTTAGGCCCCCAGGATCCAGAGGTTAGTCACTCCTGTGGTACTACAACGTAGGCGTCACCGTTTGGCACTCAAGAAGAAACGTTTGGCTAAACGTAAGGCATCTGAGGCTGATTATGCTAAACTTCTTGCTCAAAGAAAGAAGGAATCAAAGGTAAGTGTAATTTTATAATCAAATTGAAGTACTTATTATGTAGAAAAAATTGATATCTTATTTTGAGGAATTCACAAAGATTTTTTCTTTTAATTTTCTAAATTATTTTCTAAACTCATAAATAAATAATTGACTATTTTATCCAAAGAAGATACAAAGTAAATCTGACGCCTAGAAGAACTGCTTGTTAAATAGACAAATTATAAGCAAACTGAGTTAATATAAAAATGTTATGTGTTTATGCAATTTCTTTATATAGAAATTCTAATAAGAATAGTTTATATATTTATTAATGAATTACCTAAAATACTTAATTTTTAAAGGACTAGAACTAGTTGGTAATACAGCGGGTATCATATGAGCATACTAAATTTATGTTGATCATACTTGGCTGTAAGATAAAGGGCTGTGTCTTACCCCTTGGCATATGTTTAATATTAGCGAAGGTATTAAATCAGCAACAGTCCAACCAACCCAAATTGTATTTATATTGTAAATTTTCTTTCAATTTTCTGGTCTAACATCTGTTTCTTACATACAGGTCCGCCGGCAAGAAGAAATTAAACGCAGACGATCCGCATCTATTCGCGATTCCAAGAGCTCTAGCCAGAGTGCCCAGAAGTGAAAAACTTTTTAAAATATAAAAATTTTAAAACCTTTACAATTGTTTTATTCCAATGTTCATAGTTTGTAATTACGTAAATTATCAGTTATAAGTAACATTTTATCTTTTATCAAATTAAATTTGTGGTATGAAAGCCTAACCAAAAATTTTCCAATCTTTTGGAACTATTTCTGAAATATCTTAAATAAACCATTTATAATTTTATTTACAGGCCCGTGAACCGGCATCCATATATTTCACATATATTTTCTTAAAATTAAACAGTAATATCTGTATTCAAAATAAAACCATAAATTTTACATTATTTTCCTGCTTTCTAAACAACAACTAAAATTTACAGTATCCTCTGACCATACCTAATAAAATTTTTGCTTATCATTTGCCTTGCAGTCCACCGCTGTATATATTTTCCGTAATCGCTTCTCTTCATAGACAGGTGATCACAGTACCAAACTAACTATTTTAGACGCGTCTCCCAATTTTCATCATTTATTTTAGTTTCCCAACATTTTTTTTTCGTACCCAAGCTTTTCTAATATTTTTAAGCTTCCTCTTCTAACATCTGCATAATTAATAATATTCAAAACTTGAATGAAATTATTGAGCAAACGTTGAGTCAATTATCAACTCACCCTGACCTGAAATTCAAGTACAATATAATTGTAATGAATGATTTTTCTATATTATTTTAATTTTTAGTAATTATTTAGGACGATTATTTCAAATTAACACCAACAGTGAATTCTGAGCATTACTGCGAATCACTGCAGAAAGTAAGATGCCCGATATTTATAGCGCGAAATCCTAAGTGCCATAAAATGTGGAATATTTTATGTCCAAAGACAAGGGCAGGACACGGTAATCGACCATCCGACCACCTGTCACATTTATGTGTAGGGTTTATCGTCTACAAATCTCTCTTCTAAAGTTAAGCCCTATAAGCAACTTCTGGCTCAAACACAAATTAAAAACACATTACAGAAATTACTAAACGGTAATGTGATTCAGGAATTGTTTTCCCCTAGGTCAGCTCTACTCCATTTAGTTCCAAGAAAAACCCATTTGTTCACCAGTATAGGATTTATCGACTATAGACGATTGATCGATCTAACTGAAGACGACAAGTAACCTGTACCTAACATTTCTGTCATTTTTGACTTTTTGAGATAAAAGTTCATATTTTTCAACTTTGGACTTGTGGCTTAGCTTTGAATTAGAGATGAGATGTATTTATGCTACCAGGTTTTAAAACGACGACGATGTCCTACCGAATAAAGTTGCGTTGAACAACTCCTGGAGTTTCAGCCTAACCTTGATGCCTGTGAACAGCATACTGTCGACATCGAGGATCTTATAAATCAATGGATGAGCCATGGACACTGGATACTCTACTTGAAAAATCATTACTAGAAAGTGCGACACTGACGTCACTCACGAATCGTTGTATGGTACTTACTTAATCACAATAGACGATTTAAAGTGAAATTGAAAATATTAATTTCTAATACCAATCTTCTGCGGAAAACCTGAATTACCGAATTAACCCAATAATTAACCAGAAGTGAAGATTTCGAAGCCTCACAGTGTCAGTGGTGTACATTTAAAAGGCCTAAATCTAGACGAAACTAAACAAATGATTCAACTAGAATCAATCCTAGTGAAAGTACAAGTGATAGTAACGTTAAGTGTTATTTTTTTATTTGATAAAAGTGACGGAACGAGCTAAACGTTCACCTGATGGTAAGTACAACGTCTGCCCATAACAAATGCTGTCACCCAGAACAGTGTGACACCACAATGCGCCCGTCACCCTGAGATATCAGTTCTTAAGTCTCATATGCCCAGTGATTACGCTAGCTCTGTGCCCTTCAAACCGAAACACAGTAATGTTTGCACACTACTGCTTCACGGCAGAATAACTGGCCCTGGGGTGGTACCACCCAGTACTTTAGAAACGATTATTGTGTATGTTATTCTGTCAATGATATTTATATCATCATTAAAATTAGATATAAATCATGTGTCTATTGCGGCGAAATAGTCTGGAAAATGACGATAATTTCGCTCTTGAGAAGGGAAGAGTCATTGTTCGATCCCACACAGAGTGATACAAATACGTGCATATAGATTGTTGCTGACTGTGCACTCTGTGTGGCCCCATGGCTTAAGTAAGCAAAAGATGATAATAATAATATTAGTTTTTAAAAACGGGAGCAGTGGAGGCATCACTGCTCCCGTTGACTAAAATAGTTATCCAATTGTTAAAAATAAATAAACAGGGCCCAGAACCAAACATAGCATTTTATTAAAGCAAAAGAAAATAATTATTTCCTTTTTACCTTTGTAATGTAATGAAGGTAAGTTAATTTGCTAAGATCCGCATGCAAAATATAAAAATGGTGTAGATTACCTAGTTCTTTGAAGAGCAGCCCGCCCTCCCTCAGTAGCGTGCACAAGCAAACTAACACCGCCACCAGGTACCCTCCACCAACCACTACAATACTACCGCTACCGCTACCGCGTTAGGCCTACTAACATACAAATGTATCTTCTGTAGCATAACCAGCTTGACGGATTTTGAAGTGCCAGTTGTCGTTTTATTTATCTTTGCCACTTGGACTGTTATAGGCTATACTGTTTAATATTTAATCAGTTTTACCAATTTTACTCTGACCATTTCAAGAAATGTCTAAATGTTTTGGACAATGAAAAATTTAAAACATTCTGTCAGTAGTTTATTATTTCAGATTCAAAGACGAATGACTGGCCATTTCGGAAACCTTTTGGCACTGGTCAAAATAGGACACGACATGTAGATCAATAAGTAACACACAATAGTGAATAAAATGTATAAATAAAGACAATGGGCCATTAAAGTACACGCGACACGAAAGAAGTCCCGTGGAGTGTTCTATCTTACTAATAAGATTCATAATTGTTCAACTCGCTTGACTTCTTAAGTACCTAGTTCTTTAATTATATTTTACAAAAAATTATATTAGTAAATTATAGTACGTATGATGTTGCAACAGGGTATGAAATTAATGTGGAATATAAATTAACATTTTAAAGCACAAGCCGACAAAATTGAAGTGATCTCTGATAATATAAGTAATATTTTTCAGGTTATACTCATTGATCTTTATAGACCGCCGTGTGTGTTTAACTACTCCGCGGACTAAAATTATTAACCGTTAATGTTTATCACTTCCTCCCACCACATTTCTTTCACATTGAGTTTGATTGTTATAGATAGCACGCGTGGTAGACATCCGTCTACAACGATGGACAATCCGTTATCACAGTTTGGTTTTAGTCGATACGATACCAGTGCGTATTTTACAGCACAATTTTACGGCACCACCATACGGCGAAATAAATGATAACTCCATGAGTAATTAATACTTACCTTCAGTTAAAAAGTTATACAGTGCAAAATATGAAGAAAAATACATTACAACTGATAAATATGCAAAACTACACCAGTGAATTTCGATTAATGTTGAGATCATTAAACTGTAAAAAAATGTTTACACTGTTTTCTTCGGTGTTTTAATAAACCTAATCCCACGTATCTTGCCATCACTCTCAGGTATGAAGGATTTAATTTCTTTCTCTTCTCTAGTAGCGATTTTAGGAGTCTTTTTGAGGATTCATCAAATGGTGTTTGATGGTCAGAGGCCTATAAAACACAATGTTTGAAATTAATGCAAATAAATGAAACAGGAAGATTCTGACTGCGATTTTTGAATTTCTAATAACTTAAACATATTTAAGAGACAGGACGCGGTAACTAACCTAAGCTTTTGCTTACACTATTATCAGTTCCTTAGTAGTATCAGGTACATAAGCTCTCAAAGTCATACCTTTATGCTATGCTTTTACATTTGCCTCGGAACTAAGTTTGTTGTTATCGCGAAACTTATTTTTGAAGGCAACCTCATGTGCTCAAAGATTGTTAGAATTATAGGTATGTGGGATGATCAAATCTTCATCCTTCACTACACTTATTAAAATATAGTTAATGTAGTAACATCCATTAAATTTCGGCACAGGCTTTGTAACGCAATGCCTAGTCCCATTACAACAGATAGTCACCGATACACCGATACACTTTCGGATGTACTTTATGTGAGGACACATCAACTAATTCAAGAATTTTACAGGATATGATGTACTCTGGTCTGACAAAGTATTTTATTTTGTCCGGTACATTCTTTACGAATGTATCATTAATAATTTTAATTATATACTCGTTTTTGGGTTCCAGTATAGCTCCTTCACACAATCTTTGAACATTAGAATAGAATACAAACATATTTATTCGCTGAAACTTCCAATTCAATGTTCTGATTGATACCGCAGGTGTTGACTCGACGCCTCAGATATTACTATTAAAAATATACTTTTGTATACTTTTGTACTACGTACGCACCAGGGATGTTATAGAATTCCTTAACTGTAACCGAAACTATCGGATATCCGAAATAAAAATCTATCCGAAACCGTAATCAAATCTGATATAAAAGTTTCGGATAGAGGCGGAGACTAAACAAGACATTAAAACAGATTTCGCCCGGCCGAGTAGACACACTAGCCCCGTCGCTTGCACCGTTCAGATCGTTTTTATTATTTCTATTGCATGGCCATATTAGGTCAGCCGTCCATTCTTGTGGGATTACAATTACTTAGCCAAAAAAGTGTTGTTTAGTAATATCTGGGCAACATGCTAAATCTTGTTTTATTTGGACAGTAGCCGTTTATTTCTGTGATTGTAGTACCGAATGATTACCTAGAAATTAAGTCAAATCTCTATCTTTTAATTATTCGTATTCTCCTTACAATTTCTAAAAAATCTTATATCCGTAACCGAAACTATCGGATAATCCGAAATAATATCATATCCGTAACCGTAACTGAAACCGGTATAATATTATTGATATATCCGTATCCACATTCAGATCCGAAATTTCATATTCATAACATCTCTAGTACGCACAGATTTAAGTAAGAAAATATACGAACTAATATAGTAATATATGTACGTAACTACGTTCATACATATTTACTTTTATTCTTCTTTCCTAACTACTCGTGGGAGCGCCTGTCACTGTCTGTTTCCCGAGGAACCGCAAAATGACCTACTGATGTGGTATCTGCCTAACCCAATGAGACTGGGACCGGGAAGAGTCCGCCTCGCTGTTCCAATGCTTATTGGTAAATCCGGATTGCCGCACACTATTGGGGTACGTACTCTAGCTACGATACGCGCACAGAAACAATAACAATACAAGATGGCGTGTCACTAATATGTCTAAACATAGACTATACGATGCTTTAATAAACATACATAAGATCACGACTGTATCCCATAAGAGGGTAGTCAGAGACTGGGCACTCACTGCGAATACAGATGACTGCCACAATCCATGTTTCACCAAAACAATATAATGCACTTGGTGTGATAGGTAATATAAAAAATCATATTTGCGTCTACACCTTTACCCTATAACCTTTATTACACAGACTAAGAAACAAATGTACAAAATATTATGTACGATCTATCTACATTGCAAAATAAGAATTTGATGTATTTTCATAATTCTATATCTCCTAATAATAATACTTAAACAACGACATTATAACATAATATCAACATAATAACTATTAATAATTCTTATTTTATGAAAATATCTTACAGTAGTTTTTGCAATCCAATAGAGCTCCTCCAAAAGATTGTCACTTGGCTTGTTTTGATTTTGAAATAAGGATATTCCTTCATACTGCATATAAAAATTATTTAAAAAAAGGCGGTATGAATAATTCCGAACAATTTCTCGGAATACACTCGAAAGTCTCTTCGGAAGGCTAGCGGATCAAGATGATCGAAAACTACCCGGTAGTCGACGATTCATGCAGCTTTTCGCTGGATGCGGTCAAATGGAAAGAGCTGGCACTGGGTATGCTACCGCCCAAAGATGAAAACAGTAATCCATGGAGGCCGATCTTGCGGACTGTCCCGATACCTAACCGTCTACTGAGCACGCCGTGCTTTTTTTGAGACCAATTTGGTCTTACCTTCCAAGTGACCACGGAACTGAACGTCACTCAATATGTTATTTTACTGGTGGTAGGATGCCTATGCAGGAGTCCGTCTAGGTAGGTACCACCCCAGAGCCAGTTATTCTACCGTGAAGCAGTAGTGTGCAAGCAGTACTGTGTTTCGGTTTGAAGGGCACTGTGAGCTAGCGTAATCACTGGGCATATTTTCTGGGTGACACAGCATTTGTTTTGGGCAGACGTTGCACTTATCATCAGGTGAACGTTTTGCTAGTTTTATCAATTTATGCAATAAAAAAAAAGAAAAATATGTCGACGCCAAGGTTTGCGATACTAGCTGAGGCAACAAAGGTTTTTTTTAGCGGTAAACGCGCAAAACTAGACTTAATTGGCCCCGAGATTTTGTCTTACAAAATCTCAACTTTAGACACAATTTTGTTCTGGTACTCGCCGACGTGTGATGCCTTGTACACTGATCGCGAATATTGGCACTACCGGAGTAAAAGGCATCACCAGTGCTGTTGTCTGCATATCAATTAATGTTACTAATTTGCAATATACTGGTGGTAGGATTCCTATGCAGGAATTCTTCTAGGTGGATACCACCCCAGAGTCAGTTATTCTGCCGTGAAGCTGTTGTTTGCGATTTGCAACTGTTACTGTGTTTCGGTCTGAAAGGCACTCTGAGCTAGTGTAATTACTGTGCATATCAGACTTAAGAACTGATGTCTCAGGGTGACGGGCGCAGTGTGGTGCACAGAAATATTCAGTTAGCACAGCATCTGTTATGCGCAGACGTTGCACTTCCCATCAGGTAAACGTTTGTTGTTCGTCTCGTCACATTATCCAATAAAAAATTTAAAGAAGAAAAAGATTTGGGGATAGCACGCAGCCTTGCGGGATACCAGCATTCATAGGTTTGGAGTCCGAAAGTTTCTTTCAGGAGTTCGGGACGATGGTAATTGTGACGATGGTGATTAAAAGTTTATACTGTTCTTTGGTACAGTTGCCAGGGTGCATTATACAGACAAAGTGCACATGGACAAACACCCAGATCCGGAACAACTATCCTTAGGCCAAATAAATATTTGTTCCCACGACGTCTGTTCCAGAAAAGGCTTATCGTCACATGCCAAGCAAGACGATAAGTCTTTTACGAAAGTTTCAGCTTACGGGAATCTTGTGACGTGGTTCACCACCCCTCACATTTAGTTTCTAGGGAGGGCGAATGTGGGCTACGGGTGCGGTCTCTGCCTACCCCTTATAGGACAAAGGCGTGACTGTATGTATGTATGTATGAAGATGAAGAATCCACTCGCATGCTATTGTGCGGGTGCAGTACTACAGTGGCAGGCTGACTACTTAATTGTTGTGAAGTAACAGCATGGAGGCCGATGATATTATTATTATTCACTTACTTTATACTTAGATAATATTATTTCAGTTCATGTAAAGTCAGCAAATGTGCAATATTAGATATGGAATAGTCTGTCAGTCAGCTATGTTAAATTTTATAGAATTTCGAAATGATAAATGCAGAGAAATTATCAAATTAAAATTCCCGATAAGGAATAACTACAATATTACACTTTATAAATCATATAACGTTAATAATTTTGTACGAGTAACTTTAAACGAGTATTACTGGAAATCATTATAATATATTTTTTAAAACTTTAACTTTAAGTTCACCTGTGACACGCAGACGTTTTCCTTTTCAATAACTTCGATTTCCATGTCAAGTTCCGTTGCGGTAGTTATTCTATTTACGGCGATTCCTTGCAGTAAAATAGGTCGAAACCGTTTCAGATTTGTTGTTTCTTTTTTATTCGACAATAAAAGAACGAGAATGGCCTGTGCAGGTGTTATTTCCTTCAGCCAACTTTTCATCTGCAATAAAAATTTGTACTTTTTTTTTTAGGACTGATGGTCACCGTTAGCCCGAAGGCTTTTACAGCTTCGCCGGATTGAAAGGTGGCATAGCGCTGAGGGCGCTTAGCCGAAACCTTTACTTATGGATGACTGGCGCAAGGGCCCCCAAGAGGGGACCTCGGCTTGGACCGTCATCCTGTTCGCGTGAGTAACCGACTCGAGGGTGCCCAAGGGGGCCGGCCTCGGCTCGGTCAGTTACTGCTATCGGGAGGGCAATATTACTACTACTATTATTACTATTATCATGATTATTATTAGATAAGTTTACCACCAATTCGGAATGCGTTTCCGCTGGAGAAGAAATGGCGCAAGAAACTCCAGCGACGCTTCTGTTTATGATACTACTGCTAGGGGAGAACCGACCTGAGATGCGGCGGTATCGCGAATAACTTTGTCTGATACGCCCTCGCCGACGGCGGGGGCGGTATGATGGTGATGTTGTGTGATTGCGTAGTGATCAGTAGAGCGCTTGGGCCCTAGTGGTCGCGTCGTCAGGGTCCTCGAGGACGTGCCTCGGTCTCCTTTTTCCGCGGGTCGAGTTTTGGTGTATCGGGAGGGGGTTGTATGTGGCGGCACTTACAACCAGTGGGTTGGGGTGCGTGGCAGCAGAGTCGAAGTATCGGCAAGAGGCCAACTTTAGATATTGGGCTATGGTAGGAAGCCCTAAATCGTTATGAAGGTTAGCATTACGCACGAACCACGGTGCTCCCGTGGCTTTACGCATGAATCGATTTTGTATTACCTGAGGTCGGTGAATTTGACGCATGCGCAAATACGGGGCTTGCGTATGTCATAATTGGCCGAATACAGGCTTTGTAAAGTGTAATTTTATTACGTAGGGACATTTTGCTAGTTTTATTTAGTAACGGATGTAATCAGCCAAGGACGAACGCCGCTCGGTTCCTTACTCGGTTAATATGTGGACCGAAGCTGAGTCTCGAGTCTAATAGGACGCCTAAGTATTTGAATGTCTTTTCCCAGGGGATTGGACGATCGAATAACTCTATGGTGGGGAGGCGCGGTGTTAAGCGCCGCGAGAAGTACATGGCTGCACTTTTGATGGGGTTGACCTCGTTCCTCCATTTCCGAAACCAGTTCCCGAGGGTTCGGGCTGCGGATTGGAGGCGTTTAGAGATAGTGTCTGGATTACGCCCAGACACATAGAGGCAGGTATCGTCTGCGAAGAGGGCGAGTTCGACGCCGCTGGTGTGCGGTATGTCGTTCGTGAAAAGGGTGTAGAGCACGGGACCCAGGACTGAGCCTTGTGGTACGCCGGCTAGGATGGGATGTGGTTCGGATCGCACCCCCTCGACGCGGTAGCGGAAGGTTCGACTGCGTAAGAAATCTCGTATGATGAGTACGAGGCGATCTGGCACACCGAGTCCGTATAACTTGTATACGAGCCCGTTGTGCCAGACCTTGTCGAACGCTTTCGCCACGTCGAAGAAGAGCGCTCCAGTATGAAGCCCGAGTATGAAGCGGGATTGAATGTGCTCCGTTATGCGGTGCACCTGCTGAGTACATGAGTGTTTGGCTCGGAATCCAAACTGCTCGTGGGTGGGGATCCCTCGAGACTGCATGAAGTTTCTTAAGCGGGCGAGTAGTAGGCGTTCGTATATCTTGCCTAGAGCCTTGAGGAGGCTTATAGGCCGATATGCGGTGGGATCGGACGGGTAAAAATTTGTACACACATATTATTTTTATCTACAAATGTATTCTCATTTTCAATGTAGAGTGGAGGGCAATTCTACTCTTTGTTGCAATGGAAGTGTATGCAGCATACTTTGGAATGTAATCGTGTTGCTGAGTTGTTAAGAAACAAACTTACTAGAGACCATAATAAAATGATATAACTATAATTTTATTGGTATTATAAGCGGCAAAACAATTTATGTACAAAGTAAAATGTTTCGCCGATGATGTAACAGACTTGGATTCCTTTACATATTTTTTACAATTCACATTAAAATAATTCAATGAAATATATAATTCAATTTTCTTTTCTTAAAATAAAGACACTTTAACGTTTTTTTATTAATACTTTATTGACCTTAAACAAGGTTACAATGGGTGGACTTAATGCCATGAGGCATTCTCTGCCAGTCAACCCTGGCTGATGGTGAAAGGTGTGTCAGGTGCCAACTAGCTTTTAATGAATACTTAATCAAAGAATTCAATCCTGCTTGTGTTAAAGCTACTTCTTACATACATACATAGAGTCACGCCACTTTAACATTGAGGTAGACAGAGACTCTATCTTTGTCACTACATCTTCTACAACACCGCAACGTTCCTTTATCAAGCTGTTCCTCACTTTGACCACTAAAGTCACTCGAGATACACTTCTCAAACTTTTCATTTCCACAGCATTAATCTTACTTTCATGCTTCTTCTGCCAGACCTAACCTTTACTACCACACACGAGTGTGGGGACCAGTACTCCTCTAAGTACAGCCATTCCTGTCTTTTTAGATATGCTCGGGCTACACGTCAACTTATGCAAGGCCCCTATATACTCGATATCCGGCCAAAACTCTTCGTTCAATATAACCGTAGTACTTTCCGTCTCTCATAATTTTTGAACCCAAGTATACAAACCCTTTCAAATGTTCTACTCTTTTTCTTTCAATCAGTTCTCTACAATCCGTCATACTTACTTCTCTTTCAATAACCATAACTTTCATCGTATCTTCAATTATTTTAATTTCTTTGCTTTGTAAAGCACCATGTATATTATTATTTATTATACATGTTTTTTTTTAATTAACTATCGCAAGAGCCGTGGTAGCTCAGGGACTCAAGTAACCTGAACTCGATCAGTGGTGCTAGTACCACTAAAATGATTAATTGCAATTTAAAGTGTTGATTTAACGCATGCTCGGCGGTAAGGGAATATATCGGGAGAAACTTGCACGAGTAATACACTCGGCGTCAAAAAAATCGCACATCCGAAAAAAATAATTTAAATACTATTTCAACACAACAGGGCAATGGCAATGGCAATGTTGTGGTTTGAGGGTATCATTCGAAAGGTAATTTCATTAGCTTTCAGGAATTTTAATTGAATTTTACTTTTATAACGAGACGAAAGAGAAATTAAAGAAAAAGACAGGGTATGTACAAATTTGCAAATTAATAATTTAAAAAAAACTTAATAAATACAAAAAATAGTTCTTAAAACCTAGTGTTACCACCCCCCCCCCCCTCCCTTGCCTTGATAACGGCTTCCATGCGATCTTTCATAGACCTTACAATAATCGCAACAGCCTCTTGGGGTATTTGTTCCCACTCTACCTACTAGTACTACAAGTACCGCATCTTGGAGCTCTTGAAGAGTGGCTGGAGCTGGATCTCGAGCTCGCACGCGCCGTTTTAGGTCATCCCAGAGATGTTCTATTGGGTTAAGGTCTGGACTTCGTGCTGGCCATAACAGGGATATCGTCCTCCTGTAAATAATCCCGTACAATAGCCGCGGTGTGGCAACGAGCATTATCATGCATTAACATGAATCCATCACCGACATAACCAGCATACGGGACCACATGTTCCTCCAGGATTTCAGTAATGTACCGACCAGCATTTAATGACCCTTGCCCACGGCCACCCCGAGTCCGGGAAACGCACACCAGTTCCGTTTTCCCGTCGACGGAAATGCCGCCCCAAAACATACACGAGCCACCCCCGTATTCGACGGATTCTTCGAAGCAGGGTTGTGTGAACCTCTCCCACTGTCTTCTGTAGACCCTTCTACGTCTGTCATTGCAGAAGAGACAGACCCTCGTCTCATCAGAGAAGAGTACGGTCCGCCACTGTTCTAGAGTCCACTCGCAATGATTGCGAGCAAACTCTAGGCGATCTCTGCGATGCTGTGCAGTAAGTTTTGGACCTATAGCAGGTCTATGGACTGTTAAACTCTTTTCGTGTAACCTTCTTCTTATCGTAGAAACACTCACAGATGTTCTCCGAGTTGTACGAAGCTGTTGTTGCAACTCAACAGCATTTGTAAAACGGTTTCGTAAAGATGTCGTAACGATGAAACGGTCATCTCTTTCTGATGTGCACCGTTTTCTTCCAGATCCCGGTTTTCTGACATAACCACCAGTCTGCTGAAAACGTTGGAACACCCGTCGAACTGAAAAACGGGACAGGTTCAACTGTCGAGCAACGTCACACTGCCGCATCCCCGACTGCAATAGGGCAATCACTTGAGCGGCTTCTTCAGAGCTGGTGTCCATCTTTACTTGTTCTTACTTGGGTTACTTGTTCACGTGTGTTCACTGCAAAGTCTAAATTACGACTGGCCCACATTTCATCCAGATCGACCCTTTTTTAGGTGGTGTAACTAGCGTCCTTACTAACGAGCATTTGACAGTGTTTATTTTTGACGCTCTATAATGATAAATGTTTTAACGAGTTCATGATTTATTTATTAATAATGTAAAGCTATTCAAATACCCATTTCAAACATACCAATATTTATATAAATATTATTCGTTTCTAGCCATTACAGCCATTTTTCGCGCAAACTCAGAGAGGTGCGATTTTTGTGACGCTGAGGATATAAAAAAATTAACAACACGTACAGTCTGTCAACACTCACTGGTATAGCGTAAAAAAAAGTAAAGTAAAGTTTCAGCCTATATATGTCCCACTGCTAGGAAGCTAGGAAGAATCCGCCACGCTGCTCCAATGCGGGTTGGCGGACTACACATGTCTTCGAAATATTTTTTATTTCTCAGACATGCAGGTTAAAATTTCAATTAACAATTTTAGTGGTGCCGGCACCGGGAATCGAACCCAGGTCACTCGTGTACTATGAAACTTTCTGCCAAAAAAGTAGTGGCCTTACCTTACTATTTTAGCAATGAAAAAAGTACCTCTAATATAGACGCCAAGATTGCTTTTCCTGTGTAACCATCTACGACGCCGGATAGAGAACTATAACATCCTAAAGCAAGAAAGAATTCATCTAGATTCGTTATATGGTTTAAAGAAGTGTTGCAAATTTTCTTAGAAATATTAGTCATCAGACACTTCTTATGAGAATTTACTAGAGTTCTCTTGCTTCTTTTTTTACAATTTTCGTATCGAAGTTCAACATTTTTCTTTCTCTTCTCTTTAATTTCACTATTATAATTTGCGCAATCAACTAATTTCAAGGAAGCTATGAGCGTGTCTTTAGCCCATGCAAAGTTATATATTGTATTAACCGTTTGTCTAAACGTATTATGAATGTTGTAGTAGTAATAATTTTGCTCAGTAACGGTAATTTCTTCCAGTTTATATCTATTTATTAGTGTCATTAAATAATTAATTCCAGGACTGCATTTCTGCAGATTGTTTATTCTTGGTAGATAAGTAAAACTAGACAAAGACATTATGAAAGCAAGAATAGACGCCACTTTCGGTGATATGTATGGCTGCAGCATTCTGCAATTATTGACTGATAGCTCCTCATAACAAATCTCTCTCATAATCAAATTATCGTTTCGATATGTAAAACTTCCTTCTTTAGTTACGGTATTTGAGAACTTAAATAAAGGGGCTGGTAAACATAGTAATGATTTCATTCTAATCTCTGGTAAAAGTATATTTTCTCGTTGGCACAAATCCACAAATAACAAATTTTCTTTACTTCGTTTAAGTAAAACTTTAAAATATAGAGTATTTGTAAACTTTCCACTCGTTAAACTTTGAACATTAAAATCTAAATACTTAATAGGTTCCGACGTTTCCAAGTAAGCGGTTTTGGACACCATTGGAAGAGAATTTATTGGTAATTGAGGTATTAATTTAGGTAAAAGTCTGCATAATTCAGCAGGTAATGTCGCATTTACAATACTGGTATTACATTTAAGTAATATCGTTTTATTCTCAGTTGCCGTTATAGGAACGAATAATGATGAAAATGATGTAAGCGATGAAATTATTATAGGTGCCGTTTCTGTAGAAACCGTTATATCAAACTGTAATACAAACTTTGTTAAACGATGGTGTATTGATATTTGGTTGCGAGTCAACTCTTTGACTTCAAAAATTGATTGTATAATGTCGTTGGCTTTACTGTCGCCTAGTATGTTGTCAAAACATTCAAAATTTGACTGGCCCACAAACACATTTGTTTCCATATACTTAGGAATTACTTCCATACATTTTTCATGCTTTTTATCTTTGCCAACTTCACAGCCAGGAACAATTTTGTTTGAAATCTTGGTATCTAAAAATAAAATAGTTTACTTTCGCCCATTATAGAACTGGCTGACTTAAATAAATAAAAGTTTCTTATTATATGTTAACATTCGGTTTTAGATTCCGAATTTACTCATCAACAAGTGCAATGTGTTTAAAGTAGATGAGTAGATTTGGCTGAATCTACAGTCTATTTTTACCGTTAAATTTAAAATTTGCGCTTACAGAAAAAGCAGGAATTAGAAGAGATTGTTATTTTTAGAAGTTATCGTGACAGTTAAGCATAAATACGTCTAACCACCACACCAGCGTTATGCTGATAACTTGATAAAAAGTCGTACTTTCCAAGAAGAATTATTTCTTTTACCTGCTGAAGACGGGTCTACTACGTACAATCCTTCTGTAAATCAATCTGTAATCTCTTTTTTTTAAATGTACGTCGCTTAAACCAAAACTGCTGCTGCTTAAATACATAAGATATAATGAAACTTACCCTGTATATAATTTTGTGAGACTACATTAGGGTTATGTGTATAGTATATGCCTTTCTTGATATTTTTTATAATAGTGTCAATAAAATCACTAGCCTGTTTCGCTTTAGCCCATGGGTATTTTATAGAGGACTGGATCTTATTTAAGCAAAATGAGGTATCAAAACATTGTTCGACTTCATTTTCTTCAGACGCTTTTGATGATTTATCTATTTCTGTAGTAGCATCTATAACATTTGAAGTATTACCCTCCAAAAATTTTTTTTTGGTTTTATTACAATTGTCAATATTCTTGTCAACCATACAATTTGTAGATTTCTTACAAATCTTAAATCGCCCTGAAGCCTTTTCTTTTTGAGATTTGTAATTGGTTTTACAATCTGTTCTTGATGAATAAGGAATCTCGTGGTTAAACATCTTTTTCCGACTAAAATTAGAGGTAATATTTTTATTCTTAGTATCCAGTGAATTTAACGCAGTTGTTGTACTTAAGTCAATATCGTTCTTTAAAAGACCGATGCTGGATTTGTTTATTAAATTTTTGAATTTAAGAGTTTTCTCTTGATTTCTAACGGAGTGATATTTGTTTATATCGGGTGACCATTCTGTCATGTATGGCCAAATATGTTTTTGCAAACCATTAAATTGAGGAGTTTCATAATTAAAAACATGAAATATGGAGCTAATTTGATCTCTTTCTAATATTATAATTGGAAATTTCATGTTCGCGAGCCTTCTCTTAATTTCGGTGCAAGTAATTTTACATGTTTGTTTAGGCTTAGTAAACTGTGACTTTTGTACTCCAATAACAGGCTCTTTTGAGTATGTATTTCCTGCTTCACTTAAAATAACTTTCGTGTTTGCTTTTATTTCGTGCTTTGACTTATCAAAAGTTTTACTTATCTTCATTTCGTTATTCTCTAGAAAAAATCCTTCACCATATAAACCGCATATATTCTCTTTTATGGACTTATCTGAAGTCCTAGGAAACCCAATATTCCATTTGTCAATTCTAACTTTGTCTATTGATACATTACATTCATTAAACTGTTTTTTTTGGTCAGAGAATGGATTGCCATCAGTATTCGAGTTCTTTGATAATTTTTGATATTTGTCATGGCTTTGGTTGTCAGATTTATTATTTTGATGATAATTTAAAGAATTTTTAGGTATTCTTTTTTTGTGTACTTTAAGAAACCTATCACTATGGAATAAGTTATTGGTCCCATTTTCTTTGCCGCCAATTTCTGGAGCGTTTGAAATTTTAGTTATATGTTGTTGGCTTTTACTAGCATCATTTTGAGTACACTTATTGGTTACGTTTTCTTTCTTTGCAGGAATTCGAGGATTTAAACCATTCATCAAAGAACATTTCATCACCTTTTTCACTTCATCCCTCTTGTCTATTATAGTAATGCGATCGAAACTTGTTGGTTGTGAAAAAATACTTTGTGATTTGCTATTGATGTCAAAACTTGATACATAAGAAAATTCCTCTGTGGTACATGTTTCAACAAGTCTGGAAAAAAGGTAAAATATGACGATGATGGTTAATTTCGCTATTTACGTGTGTGTGTGTGTCTACTATTTTTTTTTAAGTCAGGATGGTGAACGAGCACATAATGTATCTTATGATAAGTGACCACTACGATCCATAGAAATCTTCATTTATCGTCGGTGAAGAATCAATATGACGGTGATCCATGTTGTGTTGGAAATATAGGACGGCGGCAGATTAGAAGCGGTCGATAAAAATACATCTGATAAGCTGTTATTATTATATAATACCGTGTGGTGGCGGCGTAAGAGTATCTACCACCCCATCACATCCCGTGGGTGTCGTAAAAGTCGACAGAGGGAAAATAAAAACAAGGAGATGGGCAGCAGAATCTTCCTGAAACATCTGAATAAATAAACTGCGGTTGCCAACCCGCCGGCCAAGCGTGGCAACTATGGAAAATCCCTCCAAAATTAGAGCTACAAACTTTTGTGGCTATCAATGGCGGATGCCTATGTTTAACTGTGAACTTGTAATAGGCTGAAACGACGACGACGTATACACGCTTGTCCCGTGCCATTATTTCACACAGTATCGTGATCATGAACAGATAGCGCCATATACCTTCTTTAAAGAATGTAAGTAACTTCAACCGATAGCTATCGAGCACCTTAGTTGAACAGATTGTGAACAGATGGCGTTTTCTGCAGTTAAATAATTTAATTCAATATTTTTAATTAATTATTTTTACGTATACATCTATTTTAAGATATTCACTTATTTTTCGTCATAAGATGGCATATTAAACATTATTTTTGATTAAGGGAAATATTTACTATTAACAAAAACTACTTTTACTGGTGGTAGGATTTCTATACAGGAATCCGTCTAGCTAGGTACCACCACAGGGCCAGTTATTCTGTCGTGAAGCAGTAGTGTGCAAACATTACTGTGTTTCGGTTTGAAGGGCACTGAGAGCTAGCGTAATCACTGGGCATATGAGACTTAATAACCGATGTCTCAGGGTAACGGGCGCATTGTGGTCTCACACAGAAATTTTCTGGGTGACACAGTATTTGCAGGTAGGATTCCTATGCAGGAATCCGTCTAGGTAGGTACCATTCCAGGGTCAGTTATTCCGCCGTGAAACAGCTGTGGGCAAGATCAAGCTAATGGAATTACTCGGAATATGAGACATAAGAACTAATGTCTTAGCACCTTTAAAAATCTTTTAAATTTTTTTTTTTAGAAAAAGCGGTGTAAATTCAACTAAAGCACATGACAAATAATCACATGGTTTCCGACAGATGGGAAAGTAACCGATTCAAATAAGCCAAGGTTAAACCTTGTTATATGATTTTGAAAATATTATATGTTATGTCTGGTACTGCACGTCCAATGTGCATTGCCAATGTGCCTGCCATTACGATAAATGCTGTCAACTTGTGAGTGGTTTTGTCCTGCAGAAGACTTCATTAGGTTGGTGGTGATGATACTATGCTTATCAAAACTCGATTTCAATTGATTGAAATCGAGTTTTGATAAGCATAGTATCATCTCTTCTTCTTGAGAAGAAGCCAACCAAGTTTAACACTGGACTAACATTGGATGTCGATGGTGAGATGAAAATTCATTTTGAAATTGGACGTACCGTGCATCATTATAATGTTCGTATCTTTTGACAGAGTTTCTCTTTTTTTTTATTGTTTCTACGCTATCTTCAGACGAAGGCGGAGATGATATATATTGAGATTTATTCATATTTCTTAGTAATTTCCACACGCTAGATGGCCGAACGTCATCTTTGCCTCTCACTTTCTGTGCATTTTTTGAAGTTTTACGAATTACATTCTTATTTAAATGTAAATAATTTAAGTCTGTAGTCATCTCATAACACTGTCGCATATCTCCACTACACAATTCCAAATTTTTGTTTTTGTAATGGGGGTTGCCACATTTTATTTTTTGTCGACGTCTCCTTGCTTTGCATCTGCGATTGCTATCGACTCTACTAAGATACTCAGAATCGTTCATATCACTTACAGTTTGCGGCACATAAGCTAGTTTATTAGGTAAGGTGGAAATCGACACCTTATGATTTTTGTGCTTTCCTTCTAAACATTTAAATTCGTCTGAATGAGCTTTATAGATGTGATAAGCTTGAGAAGATGTAGAAGTGTTATCTGTTAAATTTTTGTACGGAATTTTTCTTTCAGACATCCGGGAATGTTTTTGAATCTTTGTGCCATTTAGATATGGTGATATTACTTCTTTGTATTTATTTAATTTAGCGCTTTGATTTGTGAAAAAGCTGTTGCTTGTAGAAAAAAGAACTTTCTTTGTACAGTTCGACGATACATTAGAATTGTTAGTGGCACAATTTGACTTAGATGAAATTTTTTCAGTGAGTGAATTCACCGATTTTATTGCCATTACTTTGATAGACGCCTTATAATTACAATATCTCTCGTGAGTTCTATAATTAAAGTATTTTAATTGTATTTTATAAAGTTAAAAAATCGGATAGTCAACATTACATACACGATCACTTTATTTAATTTCTGTTGCTAAACATCTGTGGTGTTAGACTTGTTTCGTTAACTGCTTTATCCTTCTACGACTCGCAGGTATTAGACCCGCAATATACCACAAGTCGACAAGTAAATTCGCATATTTTGCAACATACCTACATACCGCATAAACTCAAGCTGCGAGCTATTTGGTCTTATTTATTCATGTAAGTCAGTAAATCAAGAAATGGGCAGCAGGACATACCATTATACTCCAGAAACAAAATGGCTTGCCAGGTTTGGCAACTATGGAAATTACACAGATTTATCAAATCTACGCAAAGGATACCAGGTTAATACATGATGATAAAATTTGTAGGTACTTACTATGCGTCACAATAATTTAAAAAAACTGTCAAATTTTTCTAATTGCTTTCTACATTGGAAAGAACGAATAGTGGCCTGATGAGCACAAATAGTTTTAGTAGTAAATACAAAAACAAAAATTATTATGCCATGGACATTACGAAAAAGACGTTATGACTTTTTCATACGTTTTTATTGTTATAATAAAATTAGAACCTTTGTTCTAATTTTTATATGCCAATATTGTGGTTGTGTAAACAAAGTTTTTTTTTATTACTGTTATTATATTATGCTGCCTAAAGAATAAGAACGTAACATCCTATCTACGGCCATGAACAAACAACTTCACAGTATTTAATGTACAATCTTTGCAGCAATTTGCAAAGATGATGATTATGTGCGGTACAAAGCTTTATAGTATAGTAAATATAGGGGAAGTACATAGAGAATGTAAACAAGTTTTAGTGCGGTATGGCCAGAGATAGGGTTACCAGACGACATGAATTTTCCTGACAAATCCGATATTTCGACCTTTTTGAAAAACTGTTAATGTCTTGAATTGAATTGAACGAGGAAAATAACATACTCATAATTCATTCTGTAAACAAAAAATAAAATAATGAAATCTTACGTTTAATATAATAAATAATTGAATACATGCGCTCTACGCAAGATTTTAAAATCTCGCCGCCTTCACATACCACATTCAAAAAAATGTCTGGAAATTTACTGAAAAGTCAGGGAATCTCATTATTTTAACTGGTAATTTTATTATTTGAACTGGTTATTTGAACAGAGAATGGAATAAAAGAGAACCATCGAATATAGAAACGATGATTAAAAAAAAAAAATTGAAGAGAGACACTTTCTTTCTCCTTCTTCTTCCTTATCTTGTTGTTCTCTATGCACAGGTAGATTTCATATGAATCGTCTTAGACACAAAATATAAGGAGTATAGAAGCCAAGTTTCATGAAATGTGTGCTCCATTAACACATAAACACCGCTTACGGACATGGAATCTCATGGAAAGAAGCACCGGTCATAGGGATACTAAAGCCCTCTAAACACCTGTCCGATCCCATCGCATATCGGCTTATAAGCCTTCTGAAGGTTCTAGGCAAGATCCACGAACGCCTACTTCTCGCCCGCTTAAGAAACTTCATGCAGTCTCGAGAGATCCCTATCCACGAGCAATTTGGATTTCGAGCCAAACACTCACCCAGCAGTACCCAGCAGGTGCACCGCATAACGGAGCACATTCAACTCCGCTTTATACGCAGGCTTCATACCGGAGCGCTCTTCTTCGACGAGGCGAAAGCGTTCGGCAAGGTCTGTTACAACGGACTCATATACAAGTTATATGGACTCGATGTACCAGATCGCCTCATACTCATCATACGAGATTTCTTACGCAGTCGAACCTTCCGCTACCGCGTCGAGGGGGTACGATCCGAATCACATCCCATCCAAGCCAGCGTACCACAAGGCTCAGTCCTGGGTCCGTTCTTTACACCCTTTTCACGAACGACATACCGCACACCAGCGGCGTCGAACTCGTCCTCTTCGCAGACGATACCTGCCTCTATGTACGTGACGTAATCCAGACACTTTCTCTAAACGCCCGAACCTTCGGGAACTAGTTTCGGAAATGGAGGATCGAGGTCAACCCAATCAAAAGTGCAGCCATGTACTTCTCGCGGTGCATAACGCCACATCTCCCTACCATAGAGTTATTTGATCGTCCAATCCCCTGGGAAAAGACAGTCAAATACTTAGGCGTCCTATTAGACTCGAGACTCAGCTTCGGTCCACATATTAGCCGAGTAAGGAACCGAGCGGCGTTGGTCCTCGGCCGACTACACCCGAGGTACGTCACCCTGACGACGGGACTACTAGGGCCCAAGCACTCTACTCAGCACGACACACACACTACATCACCATTATACCGCCCCTGCCGTCGGCGAGGGCGTATCAGACATAGTTGTTCGCGATGCCGCCGCATTTCAGGCCGCTTCTCCCCATGTGTCATTAATAGAAGCGTCACTGGAGTTTCTTGCGCCATTTCTTCTCCAGCGGAAACGCATTCCGAATTGTTGGTAAAGTTATTTAATAAAAATCCTGATATTAGTAATAGGAGTAGTAATATTGCCCTCTCGACTGAAGTAACTGACCGAGCCGAGGCCAGCCCTCTTGGGCACCCTCGAGTCAGTTACTCTCGCGAACAGGATGACGGTCCAAGCCGAGGTCCCCTCTCAGAGGTCCTTGCGTCACCCATATAGTCACCCATGAATAAAGATACCGTCCTCAGCGCTCTGCTACCTTTCAATCCGGCGAAGCTGTGAAAACCTTCGGGCTAACAGTGACCATCAGTCCTAGAAATAAATGAAAAAAAATTGGATATATATATATATATATATATATATATATATATATATATATATATATATATATTCTCATATATAAAATGTACTCAGTGCACTTAGACCTTAACTTGTGGCTGAGTGTCTTACGTAGCAACCTACAATCTTGTACGCTCAGACACGCCCTATTTTCGTAAATGAACACCTAGATAGCTCACTCTTGGCTCATTCATTCATTTACGAACGCATTTCAGCTGTTTTTGACATTGTCGATTGTTTGACAGCCTACTCCATCAAATTATATATTATTATTTATAATTCAGTTCGGTTAGGTAATTGCCAAGATAACTTCATCACCAAAAAAGAAGAAAAAATATTTTGAACCATTAATATGTCGGCAGATCAGAAAGAACAAATCATACAATATGTACCGTTTATGTCCTTTGTGCACCCGTCCTTTTGGCACAGCCTTACTGATATAAAACTAAACGTAGATAAGTTAGACGAAAACACAAAACAAATTCACGGACGTTATACTTACCGGGATGATATAGGAACAGCATTTGAAATTGATGGTACATCTTTCAATAAGTGAGTATGTATTAAAGGTTGTCATAAATAAATCGCTTCACAAGTATCTAATTAAACAAGTTCCTGGCTATATGTAATTTGTATTTATAATTTTGTTTTGACGATTTTTTTTATTGGATTAAGTAACGGAACGAGTGAAACGTTCACCTGATGATAAGTGCAATGTCTGCCCATAACAAATACTGTGTCGCCCAGAATATTTCTGTATGACACCACACTGCGTCCGTCACCCGGAGACATGAGTTCTTAAGTCTCATATGCCCAGTGATTACGCTAGCTCTCAGTGCCCTTCAAACCAAAACACAGTAATGTTTGCACACTACTGCTTCATGGCAGAATAACTGACCCTGGGGTGGTACCTACCTAGGTAAAATATATTAATGACCATAAATGACCTACTGCTAATACACCCTTCTTTTGATTGTTGGGAGAGTAGCTCTGATACTGCCTTCCCTTTAATTATAAGTTTTTGAGTTATCTGGTTTCATTCCCAGCCACTCCCAGTCATTCAATGCTAGCACCATTAAATTTTTAATTGTTATTTCAAGTCTCGATTCTTTCATACTCAGTGGTTAAAGAAAACTTTATATTAGAGAACTAATCATAATGAAACAATATGTAAAACCCCCATTAATGCAGAGTCTTTCTAACTACAAAATAAACTTTATTTCCATTTTATTCTATCACAACATAAAAGTGCTTTAGTGCATTATATTGAACATTAAACTCAAGCAATTGTTTTTGTAACTAGCTTTGCCTCACAGTGTCCCCCGCATAAAATAAACAAACCACATGGCTGCACCATATGGCATTGAACCTCGATTACCTGAGCATTCACAGTTCAGCCCTTCTGGTTAATATTTGATTCTCAGCATGCAGCTCCTTAAGGTTATAGCATTAAGTTTTATGGCCCAGAACCTTTCTCAATGGTCAGGCTATCTAATGGTAAACAAATTTTTCAAATTGGTTTCCCTGAGATTTGCATGTTGAAATATATAAACTCTGTCTATCTTATGGTAGTAAGATAAAATAACACACACATAGCCCACTTTTTGACCCTGCGAGGAATGGGACATGATAGGTGTCTAACCCTGTCGCCGCCATTTTGGTTCGAGTAAAAAAAAATCTTACTGCTTATTGTGTTCTCACAAGCAGTATAATGACAGCATCGCATATTATGATATTATTACAATTAAAGATAGTCCATACAATACCTTTGTCGCCTCTTACGACACCTTGGTAGGAAAGTGGTAGTTGCTATTCTACTCTGCCGTACTCCTATGTGCTATCCTAACAATCATTGTATACATACTCAGCTATTACAAAATGTAAAATATATGTAAATATATGTAATTGTAATATTTTTTTTTTTATGTTATTAGAGTACCTGAGACTGAACAATTTTATCACAATATAACTGGAACTATAATGAACAAAAACACAATCGAGGAATTTAAAAATATTGACAAAGCATCCCTACTCAATAGCATTGGTGAAGTAATATGGCCGAATATAAGGAGGAAGACTTGGATCTCCAACCCAAACAGTTTAATAAATTTCATTATATTATCTTTTGCAGTAAGTATAAATATTTTTGGAAATTTAAGTGATATTACTCGTATAATAAAACAGAGACTATGTTGATATCCAAGCTACTTTTCATAATGTAATTCATTTTTTTTTTGGAGGAAATTAATGTGACATTCAAATTTTTTACCTGATGGTAAGTGCAAGTAATCTGCCCATAACAGATTCTGTGTCGCCCAGAATATTTGTGTAGTGATATGCCCAGTAATTGCACTAGCTCTCAGTGTCCTTCAGGACGATACACAGTAATGTTTGCACACTTCTGTTTCATGGCAGAATAACTGACCCTGGGGTGGTACCCTCCTAGGCAGAATAAAATATTTTTAACTTATTATTTATGCTCTTTATTGCACACATTAAAGATGGAGATTTAGGAAACTAATTGAAGAGAAGTATGTAACAAAACTTTCCTTTTTTTTTCAACAGGATCTCAAGAAATTCCATTACTATTATTGGTTTGCATTCCCTTGCCCTAGTCAGCCTACTGTATACCTCAAAGAAAAGAGCAAGCCTGTGACAACATGTTTTAGTAATAAACAGCTGGAGGAACTGGCCGTGGGCTTCAAATTGCTGGATTCAGCACAGAAATGTTTTTTTGCAATCACAAAGGATGGTGATAGCATATCTGTCAATCCCTTATCAAAGATTTTGGATCCGAATAAGCCTGTACTAAGTCCAATGAACATTGATATGTTTAATACATATTTTGGATTTTCTGATCCTAGTAATGGATGCAATCCGGGATGGCCTTTAAGGTTATTCATAGCTGCCTTATTACAATACTGTCCTAGTCTGTGTGGCTCAGATATTACTATAATAGGACTGCGGTGTGATATCAGTGGAGCTGTAAATAGAAGCCATGTTTTTATAATAAATATACCACAGGTTGGTTGGATTACTAAATTTCTATTTGTTTATTCGTCCACCGAATATCCACGAAATAGTGACCTTAAAAAATAATTGCTATAAAAGTGATAACATATGACTGAAAAGGGCTATGCTCAGTGTTTCTCTGCAAGATAGAATCCTCAACGAGGGTATCCGAAGCGGAACTAATGTTACCGACATAGCCCTATGGACAGCAAGCTGGAAGTGGCAATAGGTTGGCCATATAGCGCACAGAACGGGTTACCGGTGTGGAAGATAGTTTCTCGAATGACAATGTCGTACCCGCAAACGCTCTGTTAGGCGACTCCCACTAATGGATGGAGCGACGACTTGCACGGTTTTGCTTTACAGTTACACTGAGCTGAACATAAGGAGGCCAATTCTGCACTGTACTTGTAAAAAAAAAAGTAAAGTTTCAGCCCATATGTCCCACTGCTGAGCACAGGTCTCCTCTCATTTCTGAGAGTGTTTTTGGAGCTAGGAAGAATCCGCCACGCTGCTCCAATGCGGGTTCATTGTATCCGACTACTACGCGACAGGTAGTAGTTATGACGAGTAAGAGCTATGTGACAGCGCGTACACTTGTGGCATTATAATATTTCCTGCACAATTGATAGCTTCCGACAATATTTGGAAGTTGTTTTTTTTTGGATAACGTGACAGAAGCAAAAAAAACAGAGCAAAACGTTTTCCCGATGGTTAGTGTAACATCTGTCCATAACAAGTGCTGTGTCGCCCAGAACATTTTTACCACATTGCGCCCGTCACCCAGACGTCAGTTAAGTCTCATATGCTCAGTGATTACACTAGCTCTCAGTGCCCTTCAGACCGAAACACAGTAATGTTTGCAAACTACTGCCTCACGGCAGAATAAGTGGACCGGGGGTGGTATTTACCTTGACTTAATTTACTTTTTAACACAACAGTTGTAGAATATTGTATTATTTAAATGAAACTAATTTTACTCGGTATCCCGAGTTAACTATGATATCAGGACATCTGTCACCTTAGTCCTCCCGTGACCATGGGTGCTGTAAAGCACTCGAAACGTCGGGTTATAAATAGTAAAAATTAATCTCGATAAAATCTGTAAAATTAGTTTCATTTAAATATGTAGTGTTCGCGTAAATATAAGAAATCATTATATTGTATTATATTCTTCATTTCAGGAAATACAAAATGTGGAAGATTCAGGTTGGGTTGGCTGGGAGAGGAATGATAAGGGAAACTTTGGTCCAAAACTCGCCAATATGTCTGCATCAATGGACCCAATTAAGTAAGCATGAAATTAATATTAAGGAGGTATCTTTTAGCCGTGTGGTGGCGACGTAAGAAAATCGGCCATCTTATTGTATCCAGTGTCGTAATAATTGACTAAATGACAATGCCTGGTAAACAGTATGACTTCTATATATAAGCAGTCATACTATACGCATACTATACAGTAAAATATCTGCGCTTTTGGTTGCAGGTTTGATTCTTGCACGGGATAACTATTTGTATGGCCTACACATAATTGTTTCGGGTCTGGATGTTTGTGCATGTGCTATTTATGTCTGTAAAACACTTTCACTATATAGGAGAAATCCTTAGTGTGGGGCAACGTTTTTGAAAAAATAGTTCTACGGGAAAGAGGTGACAACGCACCTAAATTTTGATCTAACTTTGTTGAGTGTAGGTAACTATGGGCCACGGGGACTTCATTACCATCAGCCGGGCTCTTATATCACATCTTCACAGCCTGCCAAAAAGTCTGCTGGACATAGGTCTCACCCAAGTTCGCCCGCAGGATTTGCCGTCAAGCTTGGCAGTCGAGTTTGCGGTTGCACTGCCGAATACTTCGCACCTTAGATGCTGCCCGTCATTAATCTGGAAAATTTAAGTACGATGTTTCCCTTAGTCGACTTCTAAACCACCCACGGTATGAAATGGGATGGCAGATTGTTTACCGCCTTTTCACAAAAGAATAATAAATACGACTGTTACACATCTATATATTATTTCGCAAAGGTGTTTTTTATCGGTATAAAATACCTCCCTTAATACATACATACAGTCACGCCTTTTACCTATATAAGGAGAAGGCAGAGGCTACTCACGTAACCCACTTTTCGGCCCCGCGGAAACGAGACGACTTCTTACTCCCCATTGCGTGTCCACGAGCAGTATAGTGACAGCATTGCATATTATGATATTATTCTGCACGAATAAAGGCTGTCTATACAATACCTTAGTTGCCTCTTACGACTCCTCGATAGGAAAGGAAAGAGGTAGTTGCTATTCTATTCTGCCGGACAGCTATCTCCCTTAATACTGTATCAAAAGTAATGTTTGATGCTTGCTTGATTTTGAAGATATCTTTTTTCTAGTGACGAAAAATAAGTAAATGTTTTAAAATTAATGTTTTCGTTTAAAAAATTATAAGAAAGATTGAATTAATAAATTAAATTGAATAAAGCACCATCTGTTGACAATCTGTTTTACTAACATGCACGACAGCTGTCGGTTGGAGTTGTTTACATTCTTTAAAGAAGGTAGATGGAGCCATCTGTTTATGATCACCATACAGTGCCAAATAGTCGCCCGGGTTAGCTAGCCTGTTTATATTCGTGCATTTCAGATTAGCTGATGCATCGTCAGATCTCAATATAAAATTAATGAAATGGAGACTGGTACCGAATATTGACGTGGAGGTGATGAAAAATACCAAATGTCTCTTACTGGGGGCCGGAACTCTTGGATGTCATGTGGCCCGTGACCTCTTGGTATGGATTATTATCTATAACTATATGTATAAATAAATGTTCATTTGTTTAGAATCTTAAATCTCAGCTATTTCTTCCCCGATTGCTTTGAAAGTTTGACAACGTTGCAGTTATTGGTTAATATAGATTACCAAGATATCACCACGATGCATTAGTAACCTTTTTTTTTAAAAATACTGTTCATGCGATGGCATTGGAAAAGCGTCAAGCAGGATGTCTATTTGTTGTGTAATTTGTTGTTTCGTAATCAGTTTTATTTTGGCGTACGAAGCTAATTCATTGGTTAAGAGATCAAATTGATCCGATCACGAAACCAACCAGCGTTACACAGTAGACCCCCTGGTCATCTATTTAATTCAAATCAAACTAAACAGGCCTTACAGCGTTCGTGTTGTGTAAATAACATCTTGTAAAACCGCATGAAGCAATAAATGATATGACTATGACTATGAAACTACTAAAGTCTATTTAGGGCACACGTTAATACAGCATATGTATATTTAATTTAGGAGTTTTTTCACAACATCGATAGAGCGATTCCTTGGGCTATAAACGCAAGCATACCAGTGTAGTAAATGGGTCTAATCTATTCTTAAAATATCATCAAAAAATTATTAGCATGAAAATCAAAAAAATTGGTATTATAAAGTTATTATTTACAGGCTTGGGGCTTCCGACAAATAACTTTCATAGATAGCGGTAAAGTGTCTTATTCGAATCCAACACGTCAAGTGTTGTTTAACCACAGGGATTGCCTCGACGGAGGGCGGAAAAAGGCGGAAGCTGCTGCCGAAAACTTAAAACTAATTTTACCAACGGTCGTAAGTATCTACATGTTGTCACCATAATTATGTTATGTTATTTTTACAGGAATCTTTTTTATAAATTTCCCGTTATTTTTATTTATCCAAAAATTTGCGATGAAAGGAAATTTGATTATTTTACTTCTTTATTTAAGTAAAATATAACAAAGAAGTTTTTTCCACTTATTTAAATTACTTAGATTACTAAATTATTTTTATTTTTATTATTCCTGTTAAAATAGATTTTTCAAAATAAGAAAAATTATGCTTAAGGTGTCCTTGCATGCAAGAATGTAATTTAAAATCTCGAATCCCGCGCCTAGGTTTAAAAAAAATAAGTTGATTTTCGGCGCAAAAATAGCATGGTTGGAGATATTAATCGCGTTTAGCTTTAACTGCGTTCATTTGATGTTGATGAAAGGCAAACTGTTGCATTGAACTCAGTTAAACGCTTAAAGTTCGTTTAGCTTTAACTGACCGCGTTTATTTTCAACGGTGAAATCCGCCCTTAGCATCATAACATTTCTGATTTTTTGTAGTAACATTTATGTTTACATAATATTTTTCGTTTTTCATTAAATAAATTAATGTTGTTATAGTCATATGTATGAACTTTATACTATTTTTAACATCTTTCTTGAAAATCAAATTTGATTTAAGCAATTACTATTTCAATTAAACAAGGCAGGATTCCTTTGCAGGAATCCGTCTAGGTAGGTACCACCCCAGGGCCAGTTATTCTGTCGTGAAGCAGTAGTGTGCCAGCATTACTGTGTTTCGGTTTGAAGGGCACTGTGAGCTAGCGTAATCACTGGGCATTGAGACTTAAGAACTGATGTCTCAGAGTGCAGTGTGGTGTCACACAGAAATATTCTGGGTGACACAGCGTTTGTTGTGGGCGGACGTTGCACATACCATCAGGAGAACGTTTCGCTCGTTTCGTCACTTTATACAATAAAAAAAAACTTATTTTACTTTGTATTAGTAGTGCTTATGTATTCGAATTTATTTAGACTTGGAATTATTAAAATTAATATAAGTAACTTAGGAAACAAGACTGTTACTGGAAATGGTAGTTTTGTAACGATATACACTTTAAATATGTAGGTACATTCTGTAAATGTTTATTACTCCTGGTTACTTTTGTATTTTTTGGTATCAAATATTTCGAAAAATCTCAGCTTACGTGAAGTCGTGATGGTTATCTTTTTCTTTATCATTACGTAATAAGTCTATGCATTTATCTTTATCATTACATAATGAATCAGTATTTAATTAAGGTTAATATACACATTTCTAGAAAAGCCAAGCCATTGTTGCACATATACCAATGCCGGGACATCCGATAGGAGAGTCACTGTTAGAGGAAACTGTAACAAATCTTAAGCTAATCACTGAAGCGATCGCAGATCACGACGTAATATTTTTATTGCTCGATACGAGAGAAGCTCGTTGGTTGCCCACTGTTATTGCGGCGCATTATGGCAAGGTAAGATAATACTAAATAACTAATACTCATAGACATATTTCTGTAACTTTTTAATCCGCCTAGGTAGGTACCACCGCAGTGACAGTTATTCTGCATTTAGGCGATGTTGCGCAAATATCATTGTGTTTCGGTTAGTAGGGCACTGTAGCTAATGTTATTACAGGGAATATGAAACATAAGAACATTGCCCTCGTCAGCCACCAGATGTCTCGGTGCTGAGGTCGTCTCGTCTCTTTCTTCCATAATATCGGCATTGGGTCCATATTTCGACATATAAGCGACGAACCTTGAGGAATAGCAACGAATGTAGAAGTAAAGTTATGGTTTACACATTACCAAGGCTCAGTGATGGATTAAGTGGTAGGCGCGTGAGGTTCGGGCCTAAGGCGGCAATATTTAAAGGGCGCATAAAGATCAATATTGATTGGCTTCGGTCGTTGTTATGTTTAAAGACGTTTTCTGCTGCGCAACTGTGTCGGAAGCTATCAACCAGGTTGATAGCTTCCGACAGTGTTCGGAAGTTGTCGCCATGGTCGAAAATAGGTCAGGAAAACATTATCATCAAACAGTTTTTTACTGTAGCTACCAGCGCTGCGCTTATGGGTTACCTTCACTAAAATGTTATTATCTTAATAAGAAAGAAGAGAGAAAGAGAAGTTTATTTGATGCTCCCACAGGCATAATTGCAAACAAGACACGAAAAAATTAAAACAATAAATAAAATAAAATTCCTTAAAAAAACAATAATGCCATAGTAAAACAATAACAATGAACAGTAAAAAAACACTAGGACAATTATATGGCAAATATCTGAATTAAAAACTATTGGAAAAAATAAAACAAACAGAAAAAAAACTACCTATATCCTATAATTATACACAACTAGCTGATGCCCGAGACTTCGCCTGCGTGGATAAAGGTTTCTTAAATATTGTGTGGTAACTATTTGATTTTCCGGGATAAAAAGATAAAAAGTATTCTATGTCCGTTCCCAGGATGCAAGCTATCTGTGTTCCAAATTTCTTCAAGATCAGTTCAGCGGTTGAGCAGTGAAAAGGTAACAAACAGACAGAGGGACAGAGAGAGTTACTTGCGCATTTATAATATTAATAATATGGATTACGTGGTAATAGCACCTCTAAAATTGTTCTGTAATTTCATGTTTTCATTTACAACGTGCTCAGCGGTGAAGGAAAATATCGTAGGGAAACCTGCATGTTTGAGGGAAAAAAACATTTCGCATACACGTGAAGTCTGCCAACCCGCACTGGAGCAGCGTGGGGGACTCATCCTGGCGAGAAAACCCTCTCAGAAATGAGAGGAAGTCATGTGCTCAGCGGTCGGACTAGGTTGTAACTTTAAATTGTAATAAGAACCGTAGAAACTCCTCCACTATTCTAATTTCCGTAGCGCATAGCATCAGCTATAACAGACTATTGTATTGCAGATAGTTATCAACGCAGCCCTAGGATTTGACAGCTACCTAGTAATGCGACATGGCGTCGGCTTAAGTTGTTCAGAGGATGCCGCATCCGTCATAAGCAGTCATATACAAGGTGGGCAACTGGGCTGCTATTTCTGTAACGATGTCACCGCGCCGGGTAATGTAAGATTTTTTTTTATAATATTTATAAATAGCTAAAAACTTATTCCAACATTTTTTGCCAATGGCTGTCTAAAATTGATTAAGTATACCTGGTGTCTTATACGTGATGCGAAATCGGAATGAAACGCGTATACCGTCTGTTTGTTTGGACTTTGAGACTTAATATGGCTGAAGGAGTCTTGTTTCTCGCTGATGCGAAGTCTTTCTCGCCTATATTCCCACGAAATCGATCTGATATTTATCTGATATCTACATCATCATATTGTTTACTCTCTGCTTTGCCTCATGGTTGACTGGTAGAGAATGCCTTTAGGCATAAAGTCCGCCATATGTACCACTAGTGCATTAAAGGTTAAATAAATAAATAAATATATTAAAAGCATTGTTTATCATTTTTATTTAGAAGTGTAGTGCATTAATAAAGAATATTATGATAAATATTGGATATCCTGTTCCAGTCGTTAAAGGACCGTACGCTAGACCAACAATGCACAGTAACCCGACCCGGCGCGGCCGCCATAGCGGGAGCTCTAGCGGTTGAAATACTTGTTGCTTTGTTGCAACACCCGCTGAGGTAAATATATTTATCTGGAAAACTCACAAAGACATCGTTCGACATTTTGATTCTTTGTAAATAAGGGTGACAAATCCACCACACCCCTTACATACGTCTTCGATTAAGACACATATCCTGAACACCAAGATCGAATGCCTCGGTGCTGTTATTGAAGTAAAGATTCAAAGTTACGTAATTTTTTTTTTATTTTGGATTAATGACGAATACGATTCAATTATTGATGAGATTACTGGTGGTAGGATTCCTATGCAGAAATCTGTCTAGGTAGGTACCACCCCAGAGCCAGTTATTCTGCCGTGAAGCAGTAGGGTGCAAACATTACTGTGTTTCGGTTTGAAGGGCACTGAGAGCTAGCGTAATCACTGGGCATATAAGACTTAAGAACTTATGTCTCAGGTGTCACACAGAATTTTTCTGGGTGACACAGCATTTGTTATGAGCAGACGTTGCACTTACCATCAGGTGAACGTTTTGCTCGTTTCATCACTTCATCCAATAAAAAAAATGTATTATAAATGAATCGTATTCATCATGATGTATATTAGACTCATCAAAAAATACATAATATACACCATTTTATACTTTCCATGCGGATCTTAGCAAATTAACTATCTTTCCTTTAAATATGCAATTAGAATATGTAACTAAAAACGAAAATATCGGAATTAAGCTCGTCTAAATTGACTTCTTCTCTTCTATTCTTGTTTTATGTCCTCTTGTCTTATTTGCGACCACGGTGACAATTCCGAATACTGCCGGAAGATGTCAACATGCGCGCAAACAGAGGCACTAACCCGAGTTAACCTACCCGATGTAGCTCATGATATAAATTCGGAAGTAAGTTTGGGTGCAGTGTCAGAGACACGAGGCCAATCACAACACAATCAATTTGTGTTTCTGGTCGACATTTCTGTGTGTAAAACATATGTATAACTTTGTTTTTCTTTTTACGAAAGGGCGGACGCTCCGGCGATGTACAACCTTAAACAAGACGAAGACGTAGCTCCTGAGCTACAGGGTGTTCTCGGTCCGATCCCTCACTCGATACGTGGCTTCCTCCATTCTTACCAAACCATCACGCCAACGTGTGCGAAGTTTCAACAGTGCATAGCTTGCTCCGATGTCGTCATAAAAAAGTACAGAGAGGAGGGAACAGAGTTTCTATTGAAGGTTTTCAATAGCGGCAACTATTTGGAGGAGGTCACCGGTCTGACCGAGTTGCATCTGACTGCCGAAATGACTGATGTAAGTATTGGAAATATTGATTTAAGTTCGTAACCAAATTAGGTAGGTGCGTCTATATTTTTAAGGTAGTTTTTTTAATTTTTATTTTTTTCAATTACAGATACTTACGCTTTCGGATGAAGATCAAGAGCAAGAGTGAAACGGTATCGCTAAATGAAGTCGAGCTTCGTTATAGGAATATTACAATATTTATTACATCTATTTGAATGTCGCTTACTGGCAAGCTATCCGTACTTATATGTACTGTTTTGACTGAGATGCATTTAGCGTGCTTTAATTTTTCTAATATATATATACCCAGGATGTAATTGATTGACAGAGATAAAGAAGAATACTTGTTAAATTATAATAGAAATTTGTGGGAAATTAAAAATAAATTAACAGAACCAGCGTGTACAGGCGCCTCGCCTTTTTAAGAGGGCTTTAGAGCCGGCAAGAATCTGCCACCATTTTTATTTGTAAACGAGCAAGCGGCCGGAACTGATATTGTTATTTTATTTTTCAATGTGCAGGTTTTTTCACGATGTTTTCCTTCAGCGCAGAGTTCTTGACTCGCTACTGTATTTTTGTTTGTGCGTGGGTGGTAAAAAGGCGTTGTTCAAGTGCTTCGCTGATAAATATATAATTACAGAGACGAACAAACTGACATGTTTTTTCATTACAATCACTCAAATCAAACAGTATATTGAAATATTGTATTCTGTATACTCCTCCACTTATCATGGCGCTACAACGGTATCAAACCTTTGAGACGTATAGGTTTTTATTTCTTGTATTATTCGTTATTAGTCGCTTGCTAACATTCGTATTGTCATATATTTAGTAATTAAACCTGTATATTTTTGATTCTGTGGCAGCTATTAGTTAAGAAACAACCACACTACATACTTGCTTAGAACCATGTACTTGATGTCTTTGTTATCCATACATTAATAGAATGAAGCTGAATCTCACAGGGAGCAGGCAGGGCCTTAGATGCGGCACGGACTTCCTACGCGACCTCATCTACTATACGTTTTTATTCAATACAGGTTCTGGTGGTAAGATTCCTATGCAGGAATCCGTCCAGGTGTGCAAACATTACTGTGTTTCGGTCTAAAGAGCATTGAGAGCTAGTGTAAACTGGCCATATGAGATTAAAGAACTGATGTCTCAGGGTGACGGGCGCAGTGTGGTGCTGCACAGTTGCAACGTTATGGGTGACACAGCATTTGTTATGGGCAGACGTTGCAGGCGAACGTTTTGCTTTTTTCGACACTTTCTCCTAATAAATAAAAACTTTTTTAACATTTATAATGGCTAACTTATTACTTATTTATAATCGTATGGGCTGATTTTTAACAAGATTTATATACAAATCTAATAGTCAATATGTACTTTAACAATATAGCTATATACTAGTAGATTAATTCTCGACTGTATATTTATTTTGACCAACAAATAATGTGGGTTTTATTTTCATACTGTATAAAACCCACATTATGTTGTTGGTCAAAATATATTACTTGGCCAGTTATGATACCTGTTACGTTATAAAAAAACTATAAACCTATAATTTCTAATTGTATAAAAATGTACCGGCTAATGTATTTTTATTAGCCACGTGTATAACATTAAAAGCTAAAGTTACCCGCTGCAGTTTAATAAACCAGTTAAAATTCTAAAGTTTTTTTTTTAAATATTACAATTTCCTTTGTGCTTTGTTACATATCTTTATATCGTAGAGAAGTTGGAGACAAGACGCTTTATTGTTGCGCATATATTCCGAACAATTGTCCGCATCTGATAGTAACAGAAAACAGTCGCCGCGGTCAGTAAAAAAAAACAAATACAGATAATAAATGGGGTAAGGCATGGATGAGGAGAAAAATAGTATGATATTTGGCGCCAACTCTAAATGTGATGGATGAATTTTTCAATGAATTTTGTTATTTCTGTGTATATTTCGAGTTTTGGTGTTTAATATTGATAGTTTATTTTGTAGAAATTGCTTGCAGTGTATAATGATTCAAGGCCGAAATTGTGCCTTTTAGTTTTCCAACAAAGTCAGTTGAAGTCAACTATCATTTTACTTTTGATGTTCTTACAAACTTTGAGCCTTTACGAAAATTTTGAGATACAATAGCCCTAAATAAATAAATAAAAACAATATTCATAAGCAACACTTTATTACACTACTTCAGTAAACATCTAATGGTGCATGGTGAATTTTATTTCTGGTAACTGTAAGTCCCTGGCAAGGTAGATCTCCTTCACTGGCTTCGGTGGTCTAATCTTCCTTCCGTGTCGGCCATCTTTCCTCTTCCATAGACCAGAGCGTGGTCGATTACCGAGCCATCTGTTTCTTTGTGGAGAACCTATAGGCGTGCTTCCATGCTCTACGTTCGATAAACGTCCTGTAAATGAAATTACACATACAATACATGCAATCACGCCTTTTTCCCATATAAACGGTAAGCACATTCGTAGCCCACTTTTCGGCACTTTAATGAAATTATATATAACACTTGCAGATGCCCGCGACTTCGTTCGCGTTGATATCGGATATAATATAGATATTTTTTAAACGTGGGAACTATTTAATTTTCCGCTATAATGATACACATTATAGCGGAAAATTAAATAGTTCCCTATGTCCATCTCCAAGATGCAAGCTGGTGGTAGGATTCCTATGCAGAAATCCGTCTAGGTAGGTACCACCCCAGGGCCAGTTATTCTGCCGTGAAGCAGTGGTGTGCAAGCATTACTGTGTTTCGGTTTGAAGGGCACTGTGAGCTAGCGTAATCACTGGGCATTTGAGAGTTAAGGACTGATGTCTCAGGGTGACGGGCGCAGGTAACACAGAAATATTCTGGGTGACAGAGCATTTGTTGTGGGCGGACGTTGCACTTCCCATCAGGTGAACGTTTTGCTCGTTTCGTCACTTTATGAAATAAAAAAAATAAAAAATATCTCTGTGATGATGAAGTAATGTGTGTGGAGAGGGGGCAAACGAGCAAGCGGCTCACCTGATGGAAGTGATCACCGCCGCCCATGAACATCCGCAATACCAGGGGAATTCCGGATGCGTTGCCGGCCGTTGAGGAAGGAGTAGGCTCTTTTCTTATAATTTCGTTAAGTTCGGTTCAATGAGGTGTGAAAAGCTAACAAACAGAGAGCTGTAACTGTCTGTCTACTAACTTTCGCATTTAAAATATTAGTATGGATCAAAACCATGTAGTGTTCGGGCCCTAAAATTATAGATTGCAATTTCAATTCCAATTTTAGACTAGTTCGAGGACAGGTTTATCCTTGATCTGACTTGGTGACTTTGTCATACAGGAATAATTTGGATGTCGGGAAATACCAAAATATATGCAGCAGATTTTGTAAACCGCTATTTGTACTGCTTGCCTGCCTAAGTTTGGCAGATATGGCAAATGCCCGAATGTGAGTAATGTAGGAATGTGATAAATGAAGGTACGAAAAGCCTATAATTTTTTCTATTAATAAATAACCAAGACCCACATTAGAATGGCTCCTGTATCTACAACTAATTGCTAGTTGCAAAAAATTTAAATACTGATTTCCTTAGTGGTGAGAAGGAAAACAACGTGATCATCGTTTTTCTCGCACAATGTATAGTGTACTGTTAACCAGGAGGCTTTTACAGCTTCGTCACTAGAGACTCGCGAGCAGAAGGCCCGCAAGTAAAAAGCGCAACGACACTGCCGACAGTGACACGACGCGAGACGTCGCGACGTCGCCCGCTATCCCTTTGCACTCAGACTACTTTAAGTGAGGATGGTTACTGCAATAACGTAGGGGGGGGGGGCTGAAAGTAGTCCAATGGGGTAGGGGGGCTCACAGTGGTCCTCTGAAGAAGGTCGAAGCCTCGGCTTGGAAAAAAACAACGTGAGGAAACCTGCTGAAATAAAAATATTTAGATATAATGTAAAGTTCGCCAACCCGCTTTGGAGCAACATCTCTCTTTCGGCTCCAAAACCCTCTCAGAAATGAGAGAAGGCCTGTGGTCAGCAGTGGGATATTTATAGGCTGTAGCTTTAGTTTTACTTTACATACACAAATCACAAAATCATAAAAATGTTTTACGCATACCAACTACAGCCATGCAATGCTCATCGAAGCTGAACAATCTCTTAGACGGCATCTGAACAATTATGCGATCGTCTTGCCTACGAATGATTGTTCCGAATGTCCCTGCAGCGTGGATGTACAAACCACCGTGACCTGTTAATAGTAAAACAAATTATAACTTCCATAACACATGGCAGAGCAGTGGAAGGAGAGGACGGGCGCTCGCCTTACATTTTACAGTACGCGGGCGAGCTGTGTTTCACTCCTGGCATCGGCATCACTCGCAAATTGCAATTTGAAGTGCAGATTTACCAAGCGAAAGAAAAACATCGCGAGGAGACCGATTCGACGACAAATGAAGTTCTCTAACTCGCACTGTAGCGGAGCGGTGGACCCTTGCTCCAAAATGAGATTCTGTGCCTGACAGATGGAACATCCGTAGGCTGTTACTTGTTACGATAAGCACCTAACCTGCCCTGTCTTGTTTGATGATCCACGACAGTTCTAGCGGGTTAGGGAGGTTTTAGTAAATTCAGAACATAATCAGATTATTTATAAAGACACACATGAAAATTGGCGATGGACAATTCATTAAGAAAATTCATCGCTCCACCGAGTGTCGCAAAAGTCGTTCATGGATTTTCAAACTGCGATCATCAGTCTGCCAAAATATTAACAGTTTATAATAATTGCACAGAACTATTGCGACTGTTTGTTTGCCGTAGGTACACTTCTGCGGCGAGACCTTATACAGGGTCATTCGTAATGTCCATCCCGGCAGGCAGGGCTTAGGGACGATGTGTATATGCCCCAAAAAATATAATGAGCCTCGTAGCGTGATGCCTGTAGGAGATACGTCGACTTAAAGAATTTGCTTAAAACTCAGGTGACTACCCTGTTACACAGCTGATCGAGGTAATGAATTCATAAACTTCATTGGGCGTTTTTCAATTGAGCTGCCATCGAAAGAACTCGCAAGTACTAGGATAACATGAAGCTTAAGGAAATCAAAAAAAAGTTGCGATGTAAATCTGTTAGTATGACGCCGTAGTAGGGTATAACATAAATTAAATGGAGAAAAAACGTATTTCTAATTTGTCTGGTTCGGGGCAACGACTTTCTTAATTAGGGTCGCGTAAAGTTTTACAAAACAAATAATTTTTATGTTTTGCATCGACATTTATAGTATTCAATTTTGACATTAAAGCTTCACCGTTGTGTTTATCAGATCAAAGTAGCATGAGAAGGAGCCGGGATGTTATACCAATTATGAATAACGTTGTATATGGGACTCAACTATGTCCAGGCAGTTCCTAGAAAGCTACGGCATAAAAATTATCTGCTCAGTTTCGGCCTTGAAGTCCAAACCTATTTTAAAATGCCTGCAACGTCCCGACCCTACAGAACCTATAGAATGGGACTTTGTGACTGGTTTTTTTTATTTGATAGAGTGACAAGACGAGCAAAACGTTCACCATGATAAGTGCAACGTCTGCCCATGTAGTGCCCACAAATGCAGTTTCACCCAGAATATTTCTGTGTGCCCTGAAAGATCGAGACCGAAAGGTCTGACCTTTCGGTCTCGATCTTTCGAGTCACAGTAATTTTTGCACGCTACTGCTTTACGGTAGAACTGACATGCGATGGTACTTACCTAGACGGATTCCTGCAAAGGAATCATATTACCAGTAAATAAGTTATGTATATTGAACCTTAACCCTAACAGCAGTATGTTTTTTTTTAATTAGTCTGTCACTATCTGACTGTTTTATGTATGGGATGTGCGTAAACATTTTAAGACAGATCGCAGACTTAATACACAATAATATCATTTATAGTAACAACCTAGCAAAGGCACCGCACAAACTTACAAAATCTGATTACCTGGTTCTTTCTCAATGCAGTGTACAACCGTGCCAGTTGGTAAGGCTCCCAATACAAATGCATCACCCTCGTTTGCTCTTACTAAAAAAATACAGTTTATGATATTAATTTAACAAAAAAAACAGTTGCCAAAGTAGAAATTACAATAAATTCAACTATAAATTGATAAAATATAATTGTCACAGAAAGATTGAGTGCAAATGCAAATGATGTAAGTGTGACAAATGAAAGAGACTGAAGTTGAAACTAAAACAGTACAGCTTCTAAACAGATATTCACGAATTATCACAATCAATTTAGTAATTATCCCCCTACATACTGTTTACTGACTGCTATGAGGAAATGCGACTGATGTAGAAGTGATTTTTGTTTTGCAAAAGAGGGCCGTAAGAGCTATTTATAATTTTGGCTCTAAAGTGTCTCTTATATAAATTTAAACTACTAAGTTACTCGACTTCACGGGGTCAGTAATTCTTTTATGGGGCAATGTATATGTTTTTACAACAAAATCCCAGAAAGTGTAAAAAGTCTTTCAATCAAAAAGTTCAAATTTTATAATAAGTCTTTGTTTATTATAAAATTCATTAAAAGGGTTATTACAATATTAAAGAATATATAGATAATGATAACCCCTGAGGATGAGGTGATTGCCGCTAAGCTATTTCTACATCTCTTTAATACTGTTGTTATTGTACATTATTTTAAAAATGGCTGAAAAAAAATATCCCGCCCGGATTTCTTACTGGTTCTTCCCAGGACTGAGGCATTTTTTGCGAACCAGTGCAGTTAAAAAAATAAAAAAAAAAGACTTTCAATAAGTATTATGTAAATAATATATGTTAAAGAAAAATTTATTCTATTCTATTCTATTCACACTCCCTTTACAACATTATAAAAGTAATAATTTTATCTCACAGAATACTAGCATAAAGGGGCAGCATTAACCTGCCTTTTCAAATTATAAAAACGGGAAACTGAATTACATTGGCAATCTTGTTCATTTTCTGAAGATATCAAAGTATGAAGATTCTTAGGACACAGACTAATTAGAGACTGTGATTAAATAAGGGTGAAGAACTCATTCATTCTAACTTGCTTTATTATTGTACCTGGTATCCTTGGCAAGTGGCGTGATGTCTTCAAAATATCACCTGGCTTCATATTTTCTGTTGCAAGTATGTATTTAAGTTTGTCACCAACTGCTACAAGTGCTATATGAGCAGTTCTGCAGCCATCTTCTATTATCTGATTGATATTTGAAATATAAAAGACAATAGTACAGATAAAACCAGCCAAGTGCGAGTTGGATTACATAGTGTGAAGGATTCCGTAGTGGGGAATAGCATGTACCCAAAAATATCATATATCTCAAAAACTACATGACATCATCAAACCAAATTTTTGTCAAGTGTTTTCCAGGTCCTACCACCTTAAATTTTTTCAGAGTTTTCCACCACATAGTTGAAAAGTTAGAGGGGTGGGAACTCACTTTTCATGAGGCAAATATCTCACCGCTTCTTCACCTACTGCTTTAAATAAAATAATTCTTTTGCAACTTCTTTATAATTTTTAAGACCTATATAAACCTACACTTATGAGCACTGAATTTTTTTTTTCATTCCTTATATACGTGGACTCAGTTATTGCATAACAGTAAATAAAAAACCTTTGATGCAATGATGATGAAATACATAGTCATCATCATCATCATTCTAGAGTATCACTATCAGGTTGGGAACCACAGTAAATTTTTTTCAGATGTTACAGGGAGACACTGCTGCTCATCTCCAGGGTTTCATTTTCCCTCTGTCGACTGTCTCAACACCCACATGATGAGATGGGGTGGAATATTCTCTAAAGCCACCACCACAGTATAAGCTGCCATCACACATTGCAACTATTAAAAATACAAATATAAAAAAAAACATATTTATTAAGCCATATAGTAAAATTTTTGTTATGGCTTTAAGTATGTAACTATTAGTTGCACCCTAAAAGTATTTTATATTTCTAATATAAAATATTTATCAACATTTATATTTTTATTATATTATATTTATAATTACATATCAAAATTTGCATATGGTCTTCAAATTAAAAAGAAGAACATGTTGGGCCTAAAACAGGAAAACATCTTAAATTAACAAACAATATAATTTTCTATCTATGATGTTTATTTCTTATGTAAATCTAGAATAATGTCATGTGAAACTGGCCACAGACCACTTAATTACAAGCACCACAACTATATATTTCTTATGTCCATTTGAGTTTGCAGATAATTTTGTTAATCAGATGAAGCAAATATGTTTTTAAATTTTGATACATTTTGAAATTGCAATTTGTCAGTTTTAAGTATTCAATCTTCTATCAAGGTACATGTCTAGGTATTTTACAGAACTGCAGTCGCTTTGTGGTAGCATATTTCCCAAATTAAAATTTAGGTGATTTCAAACACTTACTTTTATTATAGTTATATGAATTTCTATTAACATGATATGTATTATTTATTGGTAGTGAGAATCCAATTTCTATCAGTAATCATGTCATTCGTAGACAGATATTTTTGAGTCTAATAACTTGCAATTTTAGAGTCTCAGATACTACAACTGGCCACACTGGCATCATAGGGTGGGACTAATCACAGACATGAAACTGCTTGCTCTATGCAACTAGCTGCTCAATGTTACAAATTGTGTAATACTGATTGATTAACCATGGTTTTAGAAATCAACAGGCAGGTTTCCGTAACTTTTTATGTAGGCTTAAGATTTTGTATAATATGTACAACAGAAAAATCAACAAAATAACTACACAATTACCTGGATAACTTTCTCTTCTTGCGGCGGTCCTTCTGTAGGGCCAATTCTGTACCAATCTATCCAATGGTACTTATGTTTTATTCCTCCTCCTATACCTTTTGCAACCAGTCGACCTATAATCCAACAATGTTTATATAGTTTAAAAAATATCATTATAGAATTAATACTCTATAAACATACCCGTTACAGGATCTCTCCCAGCAAGATTAGTTACATCTAAAGGTTTTACTGTGTATTTTTCTGGAAAATGAACGATTCTTCTGTAACTTTTACCAAATCCAGGTTTTGGTTTCACAATATTAGGTTTACTTGCAAAATTGTAACATGACACGTGAATTGCCCTTCTTGTTACTAAATTTGGTGATATAATTAAACTAGTGAATAATCTATTTAATGCCATTTCATAAATCTATCTAAATGTTGATTTATTATTATATTTATAACCTACAAACTTATGACACTAAATTTATTACATGAGCATAGACATGAGACAAAGAGTATCGTAACATGAGAATGAAAATGACACAAAGATCGGCAGTCAAAACAGATATTCATCACATAACACATATTTTTTAACTATCAAATATTATTATTTGTTCATTTCCTTAATTTGTATAATGTAATAATATATCATTATGATATTTCGATAAGTAAAAATAATTATTAGTATTACGGCTGAATAGAACGGTATTGGTGTCTCCAAATAAAAAACAAAAATGTTTAATAACGACGACCCCTAGCGGCAATTTTCTGATAAAAATACATCGTGAATGTGGCGTGTGTTGTTTGTAATATCGTGAGTCGTAAATAAAAATGCATTCAATAGACTGGTATTACTTGTTATAAGTGAACTTCGTGTATCTTAAAACAGTTATCTGGTAAAGGACTTTCTGCGAATAGCATGAACTAGGCGTGAAAAGTGATTTACTTTAAGAATTTTGTCATATGCTGCACGCCTTGGGTCTTGATGAGGACAAAAAAATAATCGCTTATTCCGATCCATAATTGATAATGCTGTAAGTTAAATATATATTTTTTTGCGTTTGCTTCAATTATTTGTTATCATGTAGGTATTTAATTCCCAAAGAATAAATTTTCGCGGTTGTAATAGCCAGGTTAAGGCTCATTTCATAGTTATCGTAGTTATACTTTGACGTCGAATTAATTTTAACGCAAACACAGTATTCTATACAAGTTTTTCGTTCAACATGTAATGTTTTAAGTGCCCTCGATATGCAGATACAATAAACTTTTATTTTTGTTACAGATATAGACACAACCAGTCTTCCGGCACGTTATTGCGCTTTCTCATAACAATGAGGTGCCTTATTTGTGAATCTATTTTCAAATTTTCCTATTATTGATAAACTCCTCATGATGCTTATCAGAGGTGAGACAGAATAGAGTCAAAATGAGTCACAATCTGGCAGGAATGCCATCTTACAGGTTGCCTGGTCCTGGGTTAGGACCCTCCGATTTTAAACCACCCATGGACACACCCACACCACCTGCACCAGCACCAAGTAATCCAAAAAAGCGAAGAAAAACATCAAATGCCAATAATGCACTGACACCTCAACCACCACCAACTGCCCAAGATTTACTACCTCCTCCATTAACTGGGTATGGGGATACTATTGTAGCTTCAAATCCTTTCGATGACTCACCATCAACTGTATCACATAACGGTCCAATGATGAGTCAAAACGGACCTATGATGGGTCAGAATGGTCCAATGGGAATGATGGGCCCTATGCACAGTATGGGTGGACCTCCTATGAGACACATGAGTCCACTTCAGCATAATATGAGTCCTATGAATCAACAAATGCCACCAAGAGGAATTAGCCCTATGGGTAACATGAGCCCTATGGGTCATATGGGTGGCATGTCACCTATGGGTGGGCCTAATATGGGAATGAGTAATCACAGCATGGGCCCCGGTATGGGACCATCAAGGTCAATGGGAAGCCCAATGAGCCCCATGAATTCAATGCCAATGGGCTCACCTATGTCGTCTGGCCCTATGGGAAGTCCAATGAATATGGGTTCTATGGCAGGTGGTCATATGAGTAACAGTCCTATGGGTCCACCTATGCATAGTCCACTTGGTGCGGGGTCAATGAATGGTCCCATGAATGGACCAATAGGGGGTGGAGGTCCTGGTATGAATGTTCCAAGAATGAATGGACCTATGGGGCAAAGTTGTTCAAATGGTTCTATGGTCCCTACAAGTTCTATAATGTCATCAAGTCCCATGCAGAGTGGAGGAATGGGCCCCGGGCATTGCGGTCCTATGCGACATGGCAGCCCAATGGGATCTGGTATGGGAAGTGGTCCTATGGGTAACAGTGGGCCTATGACTTCTATGGGTCCTGGTCCCCCATACTCCAGCAGCCACATGGGACATGGTGGACCTATGGGAATGGGAAGCAGTGGTTCTATGGGAATGGGGCCAGGTCCTGGCAATATGGGTAATTGTGGCCCCCTTGCTGGAATGAGTGGAATGGCAATGGGTGGGCCTGGAGGGCAAGGTGTTGGCCCTATGGGTCAAAGTATGAGCATGTTTGGGCCGAAACCAATGCCAGTTAGTGCTGGCAAAATTTACCCTCCGGACCAGCCAATGGTGTTCAATCCGCAAAATCCAAATGCACCACCAATATATCCATGTGGTGTGTGTCACAAAGAAGTACATGATAATGATCAAGCAATTTTGTGTGAATCAGGATGTAACTTTTGGTTTCACAGGTAAGTTGCTACTTTCTCTTTTTTTTATGTATATATTTATTATATCTGATATTGTTACATCTGTTCTCAACTATGTAAAGTGTCATTAAAAAGTCATCAAACAGAGATGCCAAGTGGTTTGTCACATTTTTAGTTAAGTTACATATAATTATGTTAACAGTAAAATATATTTTTGCAACTAATATGCTTATAGCTGAGTGCATGTCTACATTAAAAAAAAGCTGTCTCAACATGAGATGATTTGACATCAAAATTCTTCCTTTTTTTTGGAAACAGTGTTCCTAAACATATTTTTTAAAGGAAATTTTTACATTTCATTTAAGTGTCATTATACAATATAAAATTCACTATCACAAATTACTTTTACTAAACTAATCTGCATTGTATTAGTTAGTAGTAGTTATATTAATTAGTAATATGTATTTTTGTCAAGTTCTGTGTCTTCATCATCATTATTAGTCTTTGAAGTGTCTTCTGAAGGTCATAGGCATAAGTTAGAATGATTTGCTGTAATCTCCACTTCACCTTCGATGTTAAATGCTGAAGCTAATGCTGCACCAGTCTTGCTCATTTAGATTTGGCATATTTGAGATATTCTGGTATCTGCAAGAACCCATGAGCAATGATTTTTTTGGCATTAACACTAATTGGATTTTTACGACATCCAACATCCAGAGATAAGATAGGCAAGTAAATTTCCTTATTCCACTAAGACATGGTGACTGGGGTGTGGTGAGGCCTGGATGACAGTTATGGTGTAACCCAGAATATGCAATTAAAAGTTCTTTGTACTACTGCTTGACAGACAGAATAACTGGCAATGCAGTTGTACCTACCTACCCACCTTGTACCTGTAACCAGTAATTCCATATTAGTTAATGGTAAGCCATGTTGGGCATTTCTTGCATTATTTATGTGGATATTTCTATAGCTGGATATTACATATTCTATAAATTTTGTGCACTGAAAGATTTAGCTTAACACTGTTTCTTTCTGAAAACTTAAAAACCTACATCTATTGGTTCCTGATTAGTGTTTGAATAATTGTTTTGTAACATTATTTTTGAAATAGTTTTATGTAAGTAAATAAAAAGACTGTTTTGAGTTAACTGTTAATCTAAAAATGTACATTGTAATTGTTAAATTTATTAGGCTGATAGGTGACCGACGGAGTAGTACAGAACCTACCTCTTTCCTATCAAGGTGTCTTAAGATGCGACTAAGGTATTGTACGGACAGCCTTTATTCCTGCAGAATAACTCTATGGGGCAGTACCATAATATGCAATGCTGGCACTATACTGCTCATGGGAAAACCATGGGGGGGTAAGAATTTTTCGACTTGTACGAAAATACCATACCGTCACGTCTTGATTCCCGCGAGGGCGAAAAGTGGGCTACGTGAGTGGCCTCTCCCTACCCCTTATATGGGTGACTGTATGTATATAAATTTAAGTGGTGCAGGTGAGAATCTAAGCCCCATCTAATCTCCTATAAAAAATTATCTATTTTTATTTGTTTATTTTCGAACTTTTTCTGTGGACTACCTATAACAAAATAGTATACTTGTCTTTTGTAGGTCAATTATTATTACTAGAAGTCGCTGTGGTCGGAATTCGATCTTAATTCACAAAGTTTTAACAATTTCACAAATTTTTGAAAATTATTGGGGTTTAAGTAATGATTTCTTGGCAACATTTTTTAAATTCTGTGGCGACAATCTCTACTCTGTGCAAGACTGTTTGACCACAGACAATTATGTGTTTCACTTTGGCAGTATACACGTAAATAATGTTTTGTTTTTATAATTCAGTTTAATGTATTTGTAATCACATATTATATATACAATTTATATATAATATTTGTATATATCTTTCTCGCTATTTCTGCACACAAATTTTAACTATGCCAAATCTCACAACGCCTTCCTGCGAGCAATATCCTTAAAAAGGAGTACGAAGTTTTTCTTTATGTATAAATATATACCTAGATAAAAAACAAAAATATCTAGCAAAACATCGGGGCGTAATAATTTTGATTTTCATATTGTTCTCAAAAAATATTTATTCATTCATCTTAAACTGTCTGAGCTGCTGATCTTAACAATAATGTTAAATCGAAGACCATGACCCTAAAAAAATTACGCTACTTTTATTAGACAGCCTTTTTAAATTTAATCATGTTTCAAAATTGATAAATTTACCTACAAAATTTACTTTATCAATATATCCATTATTTCTCCCGTGAAGTAAGGGAATCTACCAACCCCTCTTATTCTGTGGGTGTCGTAAAAGTCGACTGAAGCAATTTTTTTTTAAGTTTTAAGCACTACGCTTAACTCCAAAACGATCCAATCTCGCGGTAAGTGGCGCTGTATTTTTAAATGGTAAACTACCTTAGTAAAAGTTCACACTTCTCTTAAAGACACTCCACACTAAATCGAAGCGAAACGCTTCTCCCGAATGCTAGGTATATCCACAGCAAAAGGATGGAAACCCGCCGTTTGTCTAGTTACTAATTCCAAACTCTGCCAATAATAAATGCTGTGTCACCCAGAACATTTCTGTTTGTCACAGCATTTATAACGTCCCCCTGAGGCATCAGTTCTTAAGTCTCATTTACCTATCAGACCAACTGTCACTGTGGTAGGTACCTACCTAGACGGATTCCGGAACAAACTATCTCATACGTCGCTATTAAAGTTTCTGAGATGCGAAATATATATACCTACATCTTAATATTACTCCGATTCCTTCGCATCTCAAAATTTTCCCGAGCTTCTCATGTGGCGACATAGATATCGCTGCATATCCTTCCATCAGTATATACACATTTCATGTAACATAAATATTTTACGTGCAAGGTACGCTGTAGTACTGATACTTGCTGTTGCAATTAATAGGTCAGCTCAACCGGTGAATTTCTATGCTCTCATAGAGTACCAGCATAAAGTAGCAGTATAACACTGCTACATTTGGAGTGACGATAACGGCCATCAATTCATTTTGGACTGCACACTTACCTAGGCGGACGGTTTACTTGTTGCTTACTCTTACTGGTGTAAAATATCAACAGTCTTTGTAGTTTATAGTTATATTCATAAGTCGCTGTTTCATATCCGGCTCAAAGGACCAATTTTTATGTTGGCGCTAGATTTTGCTTATAAAAGAAAGAACTTTGCGTGCTGAGTCAAACCTTTTAATTCATCATCATCATTTCAGCCTATCACTAGTCCACTGCTGAACATAGGCCTCCCCCGTAAATTGCCACAAATTTGTAGGTTTTATCTTGGGGGATTTTACCATTTGTCACGCTTGGCAGGGGAGTTGGCAACCGCAGTTTATTTATTCTGATGTTAATGGAATATGCTGCTGCACATCTTCTGGTTTTAAATTTCCCTCTGTCGACTTTTACTACACCCACGGGATGAGATGGGGTGATAGATTCTCTTAATCTGCTACCACACGGCAACCTTTTAATTTGCGATCTCAAGAAAACTGTTACAAAAAGTTAGCATAATTCAGTATATATGTAAAAAAGAGAAATTGTAATGACGATATAGTGACAGACGAAAATACTTGGATCAATCAGGTTACAACACATACCATTGCGTTTCGTTTACTCTTGAACCTTTGTCCAAATAGACCAGGAAAAAGATTTTACGTCAATTTTCCTTAATTGAACACGCATTTTATTCCTAAAAATTCTAAAAATCACATATTTTTGAATATATTTTATTCATTGGTATCAATTTGGAGTTACAAATAAAACTTTACCTGTTAAAATTTCCAGAGGATGTACGGGCTTAACGGAGCCTGCGTTCCAGCTGTTAACGGCGGAAGTTTACGCGGAGTGGGTTTGTGACAAGTGCCTACACTCAAAGAACATCCCCCTTGTAAAATTCAAGCCATAACGTTGCGCTGAAATCCCCTCTCCACCGTTCCTGCCACTTATATGAGCTAGTGCTAAAATATCATCACAAATATTTATTTCACTCCACAATCTGCGACAGACGAATTGAATTTGTAATTAAGAATTAGGACAATGGATTGATTTGCTGGGAGTCTAAATAGATCTCAAATTGGCTAGAATTAGAATTGTTTAATTTTATGAGGACATGAAATTGTTATGAAATTGCCTTAACACTGTACATGATTGGAGTGTAAGTGACATTAAATAACAAAACGCAGACGGTCATTTATAGCTAGTCTGTTTATCATTGTCATTATAATTTATTTATTATCTATATCTTTAAAATAAGGTGTGGTCCGACTACATTTCAAGTGTTACACTCATGCTCCTTTAACACCACCAGCTAAGACTGATAATTGCTTGTTACACTTAATCTGCAGTCGGCTATACAATCATGGTTGCTGAGAAATGCTAGAGGTTTAGAGTTGAGGATTTTGTTCTAGAATTTAATTTTTTTTTATTAATCAATACAAAGTGTGTAAATTAAATAAAACAATTCTGATTGAAGTGTGTTCCAACAGCTTGAAAAGGACTAAAATTATTATTTTATTGTTTAACATATATTGGATTTCAGAATAGTTATTAGGTTTTATAACAAAGCAAGATTTTAGACCGCGTCCATGTTTTTGCGTGGAACATATCTGGTAAAGCAATCGATTGTGATTTTTCATTAGATAAAAAAAAACGCCAGCATATTATAACAGAAAGTAAGCAATATGATGTTGGCTGTCCAATCTGTCTTTTAAATTGTTTGTGTGTCGCTTTTTCTTTGTGCATATTGTAAATATGGATAAGTAATAAGTCTAAACTTTCCGCCTTACTATAATGGTGAGCTATGTAAATTTATGGATAGATTTAACTACATAACACATTTGGTCCCTTTTAATTATTTGTAATAGAAATGGTTACTTTTGTAATTTAAAGTGTGACAAATAAATAGTAATTTGTTATATTTAAGAAGTAAAAAAATATCTTAATTTTTGTAGTTTTAGTTTCCGTTATAAAATATACAATAATCATTAAAGAAATATCTAAATGTGTTCACAAAACCATCAAAAGAATTGAACAAGGGACCATTTGGTGTCGGTAATAAGTAATTCATTTCTTAGGCATTGTGCACATGGATTTATTCTTATGATAGGAAATGAAAATGTTGCAGCTAATATTTGGTGCAATAAAAATTAAACAATGTATCCATATTTTATTGCAGTAATGATCTTTGTAACATAAAAACATTTCTAGTATGTTCTGTGTATATCCATAAATTTATTTATTTATATTAGAATGTCAACAGTACATCCATTAACTTCATCTTATAAATAAAAACACAATCAAGTCTGATGTGTGTACCAATTACAGAAAAACATATCAATAAACATGACGTTGATGTGTAATATTTGATAAATGTAAAAAACCTGTCTGAAATTACTTGTTACGATATCATATTGTAGTAGGTGGTTACATTCTGAATCCTTTCACCATCGAAAAGCAAGACGCCCTTGGCGACGTCAACTGGTCTCTTGATGACAAGACTGAACATGCCGCGTATTTTGACCTCTTTACTGCTTACATTATTAATAGTTAATATTATAACGAGTTTCTGCTCCGATGCTATAAGAGCCTGTAATGTCATCTGCCAAGTTGTATTGTTATCTTAAACCCGCTTTCACCGAACGCTTTGGAAACCAAGTTTAATAAAACCACGTTTTAGAAATTCAAATTCCATCACATCCACGTTCAAATGTATCATTTGATCTCGGTTTTCGTCTAACCGATTTCACCAACTCCATTTTGATAGCATTTAGAAAAACGACGTTTAATAAAGTTAATGTAAAACATAAACTCGTAACGTAACAGTCTCAGTCTCTGTGTGTGTAACAGCCTCTTTTTATACATAGCATATATAGGTATGAAAACCGTAAACAATACGAATTATAAATATTTTTTTTGTTTACATAGTTGTACAATTGACAATGAAGGAACGTCGAAAATTGGGCGTTCTGAATATTAATCGCGTTTAGCTTTAAATGCGTTCATTTGATGTTGATGAAATGCAAACTGTTGCATTGAACTCAGTTAAACGCTTAAAGTTCGTTGAGCTTTAACTGATCGGGTTTATTTTCAACGGTAAAATCCGCCCTTAGACGCTGTTGCCTCTCAGCGGTATGTTTTAGATAGATATTCTTCCACGAGATCACGAGATCACGAGACTGCATTTCCTTATCGAATTACAACACCCACGGATGGGGTGACGAATTCTGTAACGTCGCTCATACAATGGGTCCATCGTTATATATTGTTTGATTGATGTCTCGATATAACCTATTGTAACGACGAATGAGTCCATGTGCATAAAGCTTATGAATTTCAGCGCTAATTATCTCTCATCTCGTTGCGATGGCATTGCGTGATGAAGCTCCGTATTATTTACTTCGCTAATATCAGTAATAACGTACTTATTATTTTGGTGCCCCAGATTGCATGTAACAAGTGTTATCTTTGTAATGTAAATAACTACGAATCCATACGCTTTGTTAAATGTAAGTGTGTGACAATGTTTTAACTTTTGAAGGTTTTTGATTATAAACATGTAATATAAGTAAGGTGACTTTTGTAAATATTCGTATAGCTTTTAATATGTTGAGATTATATAACGATGAAACATTGACTCCGTTTAGATATCTTATGATTGAATCATATATGACGAAGAGCATCGGCGTGAATAGAGACTGCATATTTTATTTTTCGATTATACTAAAATGTTTCCCAGCCAAAATTATCACGTTTATATACTGTATATCTCGATTCGTCAGTACGTCAGGAATTCCTCGAATTGAACATCGGTACATTTATAAAGACTCTTTAATAATGTAGAGTTACGTCAATTTTCGGAACGAATTTCTTTTCATGTTGCTTACTAGAAATAAAACCCCCCGCTCCCATTGTCAGCAAAAATTATAAGAAATTAAACCGCCCCAAGCCTGCTTACGTAATACTTGAACGTCCCCAACATCTTCTAAATTGACAATACATTGCCCTAGTTGAATTCGGATATTTAAATGAACTGCGTAATCTCTGTCTGCGTCTGGTGTGAAGCGTACATAACACGGTTGTGACATCTATGTAAATTTTTCGCAGGTAGTCTTAAAAGGTTACCACGCTCTCCTTGAGTCCCTCGTAAAATTATTAGTTTTGTGTTATATTTTATCAAGCTGAGCGTAGGGAAGGGTATGTTACGATGCAAGTTGAACTGTGAAATGTATCTACACCAAATAAAGTGTTATTTGGTGTAGATAAATTACCGTAGCCGTGATAGCTCAGGGGCTAAGATTTCATAGTACGCGAGTGACCTGTGTTCGATTCTCGGTGCCGGCACCACTAAAAATTGTTAATTGCAATTTTAAGTGCTGATTTACCACGTGCTCGGCGGTGAAGGAAAACATCGTGAGGAAACCTGCATGACGGAAAAATAAAACAATATTTCGAAGACATGTGCAGTCCGCCAACCCGCATTGGAGCAGCGTGGCGGATTCTTCCTAGCTCCAAACCCCTCTCAGAAATGAGAGGCCTGTATAGCAGTGGGACATTTATAGGCTGAAACTTTACTTAACTTTAAATAAAGTCTATATTTACTTGACCGCGAAAATCACCTACGCGCGCTTGCATTTTCATCTAATTGTCATATTTAAAGGTTCATAGATTTTCGATTGATAATTGATCGCATCGTTGTATCTAATTGCACAAACAGTTTTATTCTATCTAATTAATTTCCCTGCCTATTTCAAGCAATTACCGATTTTATTACTTGTTACATAAATGTCACTGTTAAACTTGTATATTATTCCATCTGTCTTATAAAGTCAGTCAACAGCCAGAATAAAATCTAGACACAATTGATTTAATTTTATGAAATCACTACGAAGTTTAGTATTACAGAAGTTATTTTTAAAGTATTTCTATACATTGATAATAAACATAAAATTACATATTGTATTAACGATTCTCTTTTTTGAGTTCATATGTTAATTTTTGTTTTGTTTTTAACTACTTGAAAATTGGGGCACATTCGATGTGAAGCTTCCCGACGTGTCCTTATCTCTGGAGTGCACTCATTTGGGAACAGACGATGGTAAACGCATGCCACCCCCTCCCCGGCCCTGCTGTCCTGGAATAATTTAGTGTCGCAAGCAACTGGATCGAATCCTGATCAATCGCTTAAAATGAAATTTAGTCTCAAGGGCCGGACCTACCTGCCTACTGACTCCAGTAGTTGCTCAGGGGTCCGACGCGTTATTTAATTTTCATAGTAAATGAGTAAACTGACTTCGATCCTCGCTGCAGCCGGTAATAAAATTATTAATTGCAATTTAACCACCTGCTCAGCGGTTTACGAAAAAATCTTGAAGAAATCTGCATGTATGACAAATGCAAATTTTGACTTGAGCGATTTATCGGTGACGCAAAGGAGAATTGTCACTGTGTTTGAAATCGATCTTAAAAATATTAGCAATACCTATACTTAGGCAACAAATTACTATAGATAAATATTAAAAAGTGCCTGCGTATGATAGTGAAGCCAAAGTGAACCATTTGTCTGCTTATCGGTGCAGGAAGCAATTAAAAACATTATTTTTCAATTAGCTTAAGAAGAAAAAGGGATATCTAATTGTTTCATAATTTATCACATTATATCAAAATTGATGTGGAAAATAACTAAACGTACATCAAACCGTCGTAAATTTCTCAACGGCGACGATTTTATACATATAAATTATACAGCACAATTGCGTAGTTTGTTCGGAGATCTCGGTTAATGTGCCCAATCTTCCACTTATGTGATTGTATGTGATGTGTGTATTTGACTAACTAAATATCTGTATTATAATTTATCTATATAAAGGAAACATGCACGAGACTAGTTGAGTTTGTTATCTAAATTTTTAACTTTTAAAGACAGTAAATGAGAAAACAATAATGATTTTTAATTAAAATATGTCAAACTTTTCATAATGAGTACGTCGCCAAGCAAATGCGGGTGTTAAAACAGACCGCACAGAGTCGCAGTCTTTCCACGTGTATGGCAAAATGAACCTTGTACGTGTGCGTAATATTATATTTTTAATTATTACAATTAAATTATGGCGTTGTTGGTGCCGAGTGTCCGTGTCAGAAGATTAAAGTAATTTTTTGCAACATATATTATCATATGTCTAAAAGTTCATTTAACACACTAACTAAGTGTGCCATCTAAAAGGATACCAAGTGATTATTCTCAATGATAACGCTCAGAAAAGAAATTAAAATTACTATTTGATGAATACAATATTAATATTTTATGGAATATCAAAATATATTTAATACCATTTCTGTGCCGTCTAGTAAATATAAAAATGTCAAGTTTATTTTGAAAAGTATATTGACCCATAAATTAAGAGGATGCAATAAATGCTCAGACATAAAATTCGTTATGTGTGTTGTTTTGTAATTGTGAAAAAAGTAGGAATGTTGAAGAGTATGTCGTAAATCAAATAAATGGTTAAGTTGGCATCAGATTCTTAACAGTTTTATTAAAAATATGTGTTTATACTTCACACAAATACGATGAAGACGCAATCTTAATCTCGTGACGTTATCAAATATACAATGAAAATACGCATTAATCGGTAATGAAATATTTATGAAGGCGCTTAGATATTTTGACATGCAAAAATTGTATAACAGAAATGGACATTACTTCGAAAATTTGAAAGTACTTTTTATTTTACTCTTTACATTTATAACCAGTGAAGCTGTAATTATTTCTATATTATCATTATAGTATGTACCTCAATTCAATGGAGCAAAAATAAGAGTTATTATGTGACTATTTAGTGCCTAAGCATAATTAATGGTTTTAAATATTAACCTATGCACAATACGTTAAATTTTGTAAATGCTTGATATTATGCAGAGTAACATTATATCGTTTAAGTACTTTTCCATGAACCATGTTTTTTTTTTTAATTTAAAACATTTTTTTTCCACATTACAAGTACAATGGTACAGTCCGTGAATGTATATTAAATTTTAAAGCAAAGAAATAAAGTACGGGCAATTAATTTGGTGTATATTTTGTAAGCAGTAAGGACTAAAGTGGTACAACCGGCAGAAATATATTTTATTTCGACATTGTACTGTGCCACCTATCTTTGGCAAAATACTTAGAGAACTGGCAGACGAGAGACAGCTTTATTTAATAATTTGTAAATATATTTAAAGTGAACCTACATATAATTATCACGTACTTGTACAGTTTCATATAATACAATTATCTAGGATATGCGGCCATGAATGTAATTATATTAGAATAGACATGTCATCGAACATCACAATTAGTTCGGAGATTGCTGCTGTTTATCTCATGTTACTTGTTACATTGTCTGCAACAATGTGGTGAATGATAGCAAGTTATTTTTCAGAATGTTTTATGAAATCGAAATAGTATGACATCAGTGGTCTTAAACTTGTGCATAGTTTATTTTGTATTACCTATGTGAATAATAACAAGCAATAATAAAATTGTTATTGAGGTATTTTATTTCGATTACAACCAATTCTTTGATGTCGTACGATATTTTTATAGTTTGTCTAATTTACCCATATTTCGCTTTTTATCTTTTTCCTCGTTATGTATAGGTGTCCGGCAGAGTAGAATAGCACCTACATCTTTCCTACCTAGGTATCGTAAGAGGCGACTAGGGTGTCGTACGGACAGCCTTTATTCGAGCAGAATAACATCTTATTATGCAATTCTGTCACTATACTGCTTGTGGGAACGCAACGGGGAGTAAGAAATTTTTGACTCCTACCAAAACGTCGGCGACGATGCTACTTGCCCATCTTCTGATTAAAATTTTACCTCTGTCGACTTTATGACACCCACGAGATGAGATGGGGTGGTAGATTCTCTTAAGCCGCTACCACACGGTCACAAATTCGACCGTTCGACGCATGCTCCGTGTGTATGTATGGGTCGACGTCTCCTCCAACTAGTAATATTTAGATTATATATATATAGTTCGCATCTCAGAAACTTTCATAGCGCGATTATGGAATGTATAAGATATTTCTTGAGCTTCACATGTGGCGACATAGATGTCGCAGGAGTCAGCCTGAGAGGTGTGGCCGCCGTTGATGATCCCCAGTGGCTTAAACTAGGAAGCGCGCGCGTTGTGCTGACAGTAGTCTGGTGCTGTGACTGCGATGGCTACCGATGACGTTGTTGCTGTGGGTTCGGAAAAGCTGGCTGTGATGATCGCGTCGGGGTCGGAATTTGGGTGTTGATATTGCCAAGGAAAAGGGTGTCTACCCGGCCAAATCCGGTGGTTTGATATGCGGGAGAACATCTCCTACAACTAGTAATATTTAGATAGATTCGCATGTCAGAAACTTTCATAGCTTGATTATGGAATGTATGAGATATTTTTAGATGTCGCTACAAATAAAACAATTTAAAAATGTTGGTTACCCTTTGAGGGTTGGAAGTCGTAGTGCCTTTCATTCTCTAGTATTAAGTTCTGTAGTCGACTCTTACGATATGCACGGGCATGGTTTTGTGATGATCTCTTAAGCATTATTGCGTCGCCATTTCATTGACTACTCCTCAGGTACTCGTATAAACACTTACCACAACGTGAACCGTTTGCTCGTTTGATCTTACAAAAAAAAACTGCACCGACATACGATATTATATACTTTCTCCGCGAAAATCTTAAGTGGTCATTATTTGAATAAAAGAAGAAAATTCTAACCGTTTTTTACATTAAACACGGAACAATTAAACAGATGAGTGAATTTTTTTTTTTAATTTTAATTTATTGGGAAAAACAAACAATTGTACACGATTATTACAAAGTGGTTAGGTAATTATGTAAGACTATATGTACAATCCATACCGTTTTCCGCATATTGCTATGGAGAACAGAAACAACTATGTGTAGTGTAGTCAACAGCAGGTTGACCCTGTATACGTAGATGCTATCAAAAGATCTTTGTATAAAATGCTTCGGGAATATCAACTTCCTCCCGACTACCTATCGAGGACAATCTTACAATTATTAAATGAACATAATAACTTATAAATATAGATAAAAAAATTCAGAAATGTAATTTTAGTTTATGAGTTGTATTTAAATTTCTTGCTTTAATATATTACCTACTATTTTTTTGTATTTGCTTGATGGGGTACTAAATAAGTCTGTGTTACTGAGCTTATCATTGTATAACTGGCACAGACGCCTTAAGGGCGCCCGCAAACCAGCGTTAGTACGGCAGAAACCAGTATCAAACAAGCGGTGTGGGCGCGTCTCTCGTTGTAACCCTCTGGGTACTCGGTATTTTATTTCACCAACAAGATCTACGCAGTCGAACTTGTGATTACATATGCCATGGAGAGTCATGGCACCTAGAAGTTTACGTCTAGAAGCAAGAGAGGGAAGACCATACCTGTCGAGCAATCGAGTGTAAGACGCACGCGAACGATAACATTTATAAGACAGTGCAAGCAGGAATCTGCGTTGCACATGTTCAACTTGTTCAATGTGTTTATTGTAAATAGGATCCCATATTTGTGAAGCATATTCTAAATGTGGGCGAATGCGACTATTAAATAAGTGAATATAAGGACGGTTTTTTAAAATCCTTACTAGATCTCATAACAAATCCGTACATTTTGAAGGCATTGTTGACTATTGTATCAATATGTGTATTAAGTTGAAGTTGTGAGTCGAGAAAAACACCCAGATCACGAATCGTCAATAGTTTGGATAACTGAACTGCCCCCAGTGAATATGAACTAAAAACATGCGTTTTTTTAGTAAAAGTTAGTGTTACATTTAGAAAGGTTTAGATGTAGTTTATTGTTAGCACAGTAAATAAATATTCTATTAAGGTCTTGTTGTAAATTAAGACAGTCTTGTAGACTATGAATACCAAGGTATATTTTAAGGTCATCGTCGTATAGCAGGAATTTAGAGTATTTAAAACATTGGTTGATATCATTTATGAATATTAAAAATAACAAAGGCCCTAAAATAGACCCCTGTGGAACGCCAGAAGAAGGTAAAAATGTGTCAGATTCATAGCCATTAAGCACAACTCTTTGCGTCGTATTCGTTATATAAGAAGCAAACCGGCGAAGGAGATTGGCCTTGACGCCATTATAAGCAATTTTGCGAAGCAGGAATTCATGATCTACCTTGTCGAAAGCCTTACGGAAGTCAGTGTATACTGAATCGACTTGCACTCGATCATCCATTTGTTTAAATAAATATGATGTATAGAGTATCAAGTTGGTTACAGTAGATCTTCGCTGTACGAATCCATGTTGTTCTTTTATTATTTGAGTATGAACTATGGGATAAAGATGTACGTGTACTAGTCTCTCGAAAAGTTTCGACAAGGCAGATAGAATGGATATTGGATGGTAATTTTCCACATCAGATTTGCGTCCACTTTTGTAGATAGGTGTAATGTTTGCTTGTTTCCATATATCCGGGAAAAAGCATTCCTGAATGCATTTATTAAATATGAGGTGAAGAGGAATGCAAATAGAACATGCAGTGCGCTTTAAGAAAGAAGGGGGAATTGTATCAGGGCCCGGGCCTTTAGTCGCATCAAGTGATTTTAATTCTTTCAAAACGTTTTCAACTAAGAAAGATATAGTGTGGATGCTAGTGTTAATTTGTGAATAGTCTTCGGGTGGTTCCCGTGAGTCTTTGTCAAGAGTGGAAGTCTCATAAACAGATTGGAAATAAGATGACAACATGTTACAACTAGTCTTAGGTTCACTGGAAGACTTATCCCTATAGTTCATCGTTAAAGGTAAGCCAGTATTAGCCTTGCGATCAGCAATATAGTTCCAGAAATATTTTATGTTATTATGAACACCTTCTTCGACGTGAAGAATATAGCGATTAAAGCACTTTTTCGACTCAATTTTAAATCTTTTACGATATAGGGAAAATATTTCGTAGTCAATCGTTACCGTACTTTTTTCACTTTATCCAGGCTGCATTTTTAGCCTTATATATGTGAATAACTGCTGAAGAAAACCAGGCTGGGGAGCAATAATTTTTAGGGGCACAAACAGGGGTATGTGATTTTATAATTGAGTATATCATTACATAAAATATTTCAACGGATTTTTTGGCAGGTTCATTATAAAGCAGTGAGTACCAGTTTATTTTTGAAATGTCTTCGTTAATTTGAATATAGTTTGCTTTATTGTAAGATAATTTTCTCAGAATATATCTATGCATCGCTTTACTTTTTGTTTTGAGGTTTAATGTTAAAAATAAGAAAGGATGATGTATAACTTCTGGTGATATGGGACTAGGAAGAGTTATAGAAATGCAACGAATATCAGACAGAAATAGGTCGAGAATACGACCGTTAGAATTTTTATTTAAATTATATTGTGAGGAATTAGTAGAAGCTAGAAACTGAAGAAGATAATTCCCTGCGTGACTGGTATTATTACTTAGTTTTGGTACACAGGTTTGGCCCGTTACTTGCCATTCGAATGTTGGAAGGTTGAAGTCACCTGCTAAACAATGATGAATTATGCTATCGGAGGTTAGTAAATCGCTGAACAAATCGAGATACGTGACATACATATCGAAATGTAAGTTAGGAGGTATGTACGTTGCACTAATAATATGACATTTGTCTTGGTAGGCAGGCAGCTCAATAATGACGTAATCAATGCATCCTGGAGCGGCACCCGGCAGCAGGCGGCGCACGGGTTGCAACCCGTGCCTCACCGTCACAAGCACTCCGCCGCCATCCAGTTTGCCAGTAGCTTCTCGGTTACGGTCGCAACGGAACGCAGTATATCGATTATCAATAAATTCATTGTCCCCTATACTTGGAGTTAACCATGTTTCAGTTAAAATAATAATGTCGTACGAGTAGGATAAGATATTCATGTAGATAGTGTTTAATTTAGTTCGAATTCCACCACAATTTTGGTAGTATACTGCAAGCTGATTTATCGAAGGCTTGATCCCGCAACGAAAACAATGGTATTTGATTTGTTAGTATTAAAATCGACATTAATATACGATAAACATATTGAAATAGTAATTGTGAAATTAAATCGTAACACTCAACGATTTCATTATTTAAAATCGAAATACAAAGTAATATGTACGATTGAGGGTAATTTTGTAACAACATTTGCATAGAGCAGCTATAAATTAAGAAAACACAGTGAGATATTAATATCACAACAAAGTGAACAAATATCACAAATTTTATCGATACTGTCATAAAACTAAACTTAGGAATGTTTTTTAGATTTAATCTTGGCGAGGTCTTCGTGGCCACGGATGGCAAACACAGGGGATGTAGCACTCTCGCGGACAAGTATGCTGCCATGCTTCACCCATGCGAAGCGAAAATTATTTTGTTTAGCAGCCTCTCTAACACTGCGAAATAGGTGTTTATTCCTTAATGTAAGATGTTCATTTATATATATCTTACGCGGTTCTCCTGATATATTTAATGAGTCTGTTTGAAGTCCTCTTGACGTACGGGCCGCTGACAAAATATTATCTCGGAGAACTCGAGTGCTAAATTTCACTATGATGTTCTTGGGGTGACCACTTGTTGAACCAGCATGAGGCACGCGATGCGCGGAGACTATGTGATTTGCAGTGATGGTGTGTTTTATTGCAACTCCGAGATCTTCAACTATTTTTATAATATTTTCACCTCGTCGCTCTGGAATGTTGCTGATCTCAATATTGCATTGTCGTGACTGTTGCTCCAAAGATTCTATTTTATTCTCTAATACCGATATATGTTTAGTTTGCTGCCATTGTTGCGAGGTTCTTTTCCATTTGGGATATACGGCTCAGACATTGATTAGTTTTGGTGTCCAGCTCCTCGTATTTATTCGACATAAAGATCACTGACTTTTTTATATCCTCAAACTCCTCTAATACTTTTGACATGACGGCATCTTGCTTTGCGAACCATTTTTCTAAAATGTTTGAGATGGAATCTTGGAAATCCTTAAACTCTTTGTGAAAAGCATTAATCGTATCCTCGGAAGTTGATCGTACACGACGAGTAACGAAGCTTGGGGATGATTGTAAACTTACATTATCAGAAGTTTTGAGCTCTTTAGTTTTATCTCGTTTATAATAGATTTGATATGCGATACAAAGCTGTCTCTGTTTCTTACGTTACTCTATATACGCATCTATCGATACCGGGTGCCAGGCAGGTACAAAATGCTCGCGGTAGACACGACCGGTTACTGCGATCGACACACAATGATGTGAAAAAAAAAATCCTATTTATCTTTCTTTAGTAGCAACTAGTCCTTTGACCTATAAATATCTGACGCAAATTTATTAAATAATTCTGAATTTTTACAAAATTTTCAATAACATATGCTGTTAAAAAATTGTAAACCCCAAATTTCAGTAAAGACAATACTTATAAATTTTTAAATAGTATTTAAATATTTGCTTTGAAAGTAATTAATTTAAAAAAGTAGGCAGTATTCATGTTGAACTGGACGTTGAACACGTTGAGAGATGCAGAGCAAAGGACGCGCCGCAATGATTGTCGGATTTTATGGAAAACTAATAGGGGTTTCAGAGTAGATAAATTTAATTTTTTTTTTTATTAATTTCATGTGAAATATGATATACTAAGTGTAAGAAGATAAGTATTCACGTTCAATGGTATACATAGAAAGGATATTTATGTTATGAATACATATTAGTAATATAAAATACGATAAAAAGCATATTAAACATATTATTTTAACACTAAATATTATTATTAATCTCTATCAAGTATGTATTTGGATATCGTGATGTCCAAATCGTTCGCCCTTTACATAAACAAAATTGTAAAATGCACAATGTTTGAAAGATGGAGTTTAATCAAATGAAATCAATCTGAAAGTATTAACAATGTTTGTACGGTTTTTGTCAAATGGATTAAACGACACTCAGCACTATTGTTATTTGAGATGATTAGATTGTAGATTGCGACGGGTTGGTTTCTGCAACTCCACTATGGCCATGAGCTGCCGTTTTATGTCTCTATCAGAGGGCTGTTTGAGATACTTATAGTAACTACGCCATTTGTCGGAGTCGAGATTTTAAAAGTGTTTTCCCGAGCGACACCCACGGAAGAAAATAGGAATAGATTCCGCTACGCCACTGCCACACAGCGGTGTAGTCTAATGTTAATGCATACTAAATAGAATATAGAAACACTAAATAGGTATCATTTTATTGACAGTAACGTCATAATGGCATACAACACAATTCATACTAAAACTATTATAGAGAACTATTCATATGCTCATACTTCATAAATTGCACAATAAAATGTTTTATGTTTCTATACATAATGGCAACCGAGAATGGAACTTAGGAGTAAAGAACTTAAGACAATATAAAGATTTAATGGTATAAAATTATAATTTCCCTATCATTTTAAACTCAGTCATCAATATGATATGGGCATAATATTAAAAGATTTGTACTTTTTAATTAAATTTAGTTATTTTTTTCGCAATTTTGTTAGATAATATCACATATTTTATATACTTTTCATAAATTTAATAATATGGTTTACATACAACTTATCAATACAAAAGTACTAAAAATTAAATAGTTTGGAGTTAGGAAAGTTTCTTAGAGTTACAGTCTTCTAATATCAATTGTTATATAAAACAAATCAATATTTTACAAGTACTTTGCATTTCATTTAAAACACTAGATTCGAATACTGCTAATTAGGCAATATGACAAACATACATGTGTTTGTCTGCCAATTATCTATCCTTTACTTCCATACTATACTACCTTTGCCTAGGTGCTATTTTGTGCTTACAATCACTATAGAAAGCAATAGTTGATTAACAAAATCGTTTTAACAAGTACCATATTTAAATTTATGCTATGTATGTATTAGCCATAATCTGTGCCATATGATGTTAAACCTTTATTCTGTATAGCAAATGATACTGCAGCATCCAAGAAGTCATAATGATTGTTTATAATGTCATTGTTGTTCGAACTAACATTTTCATATTCTAAATTGGCGGCTTGAAGATTATCAGTCTCATTAAAATACTGGTACTGGGAACTAGATGTGTCAGGAAACAAAGCTAAATGGGTCAGATCATTTACATTTTTTCTCATTGCCTCTTCAGAATAGGACCAAGACATATCAGATTCACTAGAAGAGTTCCCATTATGACTGTTCTCACTGCTATTATTTAACAATACATGTGATACACTTTCATCCGGGATTGGACTGCTTGTAGGTGAAGCATATTCCTTATTGTCACCTAAAGAAGAATTACATTGGCCTAAGTCATCTATGTTGCAGCTGCTAGAACTTGAAGTGTTCTGTAGGCCATGTGCAGATATTGCCATAAGAATTCCTTCGTTTTCAATGCTATTGTCCCCTGGTAAATTATTTATAAATTCTGCAACATCCAGAGCAATGAACCTGTTATTGTCCATTTCAGCTGGTAAAGGTCCAACTAACCATGAGTCTAGCACACGATTAATAGTATTGTCCACAAAACCTTTGGCCATCTGGAAGTAAGCAATAAAAAACAATATGAAATTAAAAGAAAATTATTTATTTTTCAAAGTAAGAAATATAAATTTCATTAGTCAAATATTAGTTTTAACAATCCACCACCGTCTTGATACGAGGTTCCTCTTTAGGAGAAGGAATAGATGAAAGAAACTTCGCAGGTATCCTTTTTGCAACTTTTTGCAATTCTTTTATTTTTATTTTAGTCATAAAAAATTATATATGGTCATAAAACAGTATACAATAGTCTCATAGACAATCAAAGCATGCTCCATGACAATAATTTCAAACCAATTTATCATACATATATGTGTTAATATTCCAAACTTAATCACCCTCAACCATACAAAAGAGAAGTGGACAACCCACCACACAACACCACTGCAAGCAGAGACATTATAGTGAGCATTATTTACTCAAGTCTACCAAACAAATTTGACATTACACACTTTATTGCCCTTTACTTTGATTATTGCACTTATAGAGACATGACGGGTCGCAAACCAAGTCACTGCAGTAATAACTTAAGAAGTCATATTACTATTATTTACCTGTATTGCCTGCCATCTTGCTATACATTCATCTTCACTAAATGCATGTGATTGTACCATTGACGTAGGAATTGTTGAGTATCCTTTGTCACTAGTAGCTTTTCTAGAAATATTGTTAGATCTTTCAAATGAACTAACATATCTAGGATACTCCAATTTTTCATTAGGTATGCTTGTGCTTGGCATTAAAGATTTATCATTATCTGTAATAACAGAATCTAATGTATTAAAATCCTGTTTTAATAAGTAATCTCCTAAGATTTCCAAGTTTTGTTCTGTATTCCCTACAAGTTCATTTGAATCACTTTCTGATGATGAATCGGATCTTTCAGTCTCTTCAGATTTTACTGTTGCAACTTTATTGCTTTCTGAAATGTCGTTTTTTAAATGATATTTCCCTTTAACTTGCCACGCAAATCGAGCCTTTTTTAGTGGGCGTTCGGATTCCGTTGTTTGGTCGCCATTTTCCTGTCGTTTGCACGAAGACTTTCCCGTAGTTCCAGGAATATTCATATTATTAACTTAGAAAGCACTCGCTAAACTGTCATTAGTAAACAAACATTGACATAGTTAATTACTCATAACATATGATTGACTGACAAGTACTTAATTAGGGTATTAAAACTTTTATACTGTTTAGCTGCACTGCCACTTCACATTTTTTATAAATGCATAGCGAAAAATAGATAATTTTTAGATATCAAATGTATTATTTAATTTTATGATACAATGAAAATTAATCAACGTTACTTTCGCTGTGTGTACAAGTTACTTACTTTACTTTGTCTTTGTTCTTTCCTATCTAAATCTAAAAAATATGCTCTATGGTTGCCTATAAATATACAGTCTGTGGTTGTAGAAAAATTCTTGTTAAAACATGCCCAAAATATTATGTTAGGTTTTTGTTTTATACAATAAATAAATATGTATGTTAACTTTCTATTTCACCCATGAATCATCATAATTTCTGCCTATTTAGTCCACTTCTGAACAGAGGCCTCCCCCATAGTTTGCCACAAAAGTTTGGAGCTCTCATTTTGGGGCGATGAATCTATCCCATGAATAAATCATACAACTCTATTTTCCCAGAAATCCTGATGTATGCTAAAATATGAATATGAACGTTAGCTCTTTTGTTCATCGTTTATACCTGATAGCTCCAATATGTTGTGGTTTCTATTATTAAAGTGACTAAACGGATTTTTTTTTTATAGCAGTGGGGGCAAACGGCTCACCTGATGTTAAGTGATCACCGCATACGCACACTGTTGTGGTGGTATGGGGCATCTGGTGGCGGTTCCTGGTGGTGGTATAAGTTTGCTTGTACAGCGTGCACTGTGGTGCACAGGTGCATTGTGGGTTGATTCTTTTAACATACTGTCTGTAGCACATAAATGTATCGGCTAGCGATTAGACCGTCGTGGTACTCGTATTTCGCTCTTTTCTTACGGTTTGTGACGAGAACCGTAGACCCAATAACTGACAACGTTGCAATCTGTCTTAGCCTTCAGGGGGTGACCACGCTACGTATATCTTAATCCGTCATCGAGAAGGATAAATGGTTCGGCTAGCGGCTAGACCGTCATGGTATTTCGCTCTTTTCTTATGGTTTGTGACGAGAACCGGAGACTCAATTACTGACAATGTTGCAATCTATCTTAGCCTTCGGGGGTGACCGCGCTACCTACACCTTGATCCGTCATCGAGAAGGGCTATTATACTATGACCATTTACTATAATATGTCCCCGATACTTACGTAAAAAAGACGGATCAGAATGGTATAATTCGCCCCTGAGGGTTTTTATTGTAATTAGTAGTAATGACATTACCAATAGTCAACAGTTTAGTCTTAAGAATCCAGCTAGATTTTTGAAGACAGTATATGTTTATTGCTTTGAGCATTAAGCTTAAAAAAAAATTGTGCTTGCAGGATAATTTGATATTCATTCCAAGATGATATCAGTATTTGAGAAATAAAAAATTCTGAGGAAAACGTTTTTCGGATATTCCTTTCACCGTTTCCTATACAATCTTGACGCATGCAGAATTTTAAGTACTTTGCATGACGTGACGTGATTGAAAGGCCCTTTTGTTGTAAGTAATTACAAGTTTGAATTTCCTTAAAGACTGTAGGGTAGTAGATTTAACATTTAACAACTGGGTACCTGCCACTACTGATAAAAAGGGTCTAAATACACAAATCTAGAACTCAGGTGCATGATTGATGAGCTTATTGTTTAAGATACAGACTGTGAAACAGGATAGTGCTTGTCATTCTACAATTTTTGGATTTATGTATGCAATGCTCCATGGCTAGTATTCTTAAAAAAATACATTGTATTTTGGACACTTACTTAGTTTTTGATATAAATATACATAATATGACGTTATTAAAAATATGTTTATTATAAACTACCATAAAATTATTATTAGTTTATTTACAATAATATAACAAATAAGTCTCTGCTAGGAGAAAAAACCAATGAGCCACATCGCTGCCGTTGTGATAGGGAGGTTGACCATCTGGGTAGAGTGCCAGCTCAGCCTCCCTCGCCATGCTGCTATTAATGACATCATTCGTCGGGTCATAATAAGTGCCAGTGTACCTGCCGTGTTAGAGCCCAATGGCATAGTGCGTGACGATGGCAAAAGGCCTGGCGGAATGACGCTCATTTCTAGGTAAACGGGAGCACTTTGGTCTGAAATGCGATTTGTGTTGACACGTTAGCGCCGTCGGATGTTTCGAGGAATTCACGCTAGGGCTGCTGCAGCGATGGCGGACAGCGCCGCAAATATATGGCCACGCACGGCCGTAAAAACCAGACGTGATACTTTTTTACCAAGATATCTGGTTCCATGGTTACCATTTCGTGAGACCCAAGAACTGGCTCACACTTTGTCACAAAAGAGCCTCGCGATACAGCGTGGCAACTCGGCAAGCTTGCTGGTTATGCATAATTATAATAAATTTTAGATGTGGTAGGATTCCTATGCAGGAATCCGTCTAGGTAGGTACCACCCCAGGACCAGTTATTCTGCCGTAAAGCAGTAGTGTGTAAACATTACTATGTTTCGGTATGATGGGCACTGTGAGCTAGTGTAATCACTGGGCATTTGAGACTTAAGAACTGATGTCTAAGGGTGATGGGCGCAGTGTCACACAGAAATGTTCTGAGTGACACTGCATTTGCTATGGGCAGACGTTACACATACCATCAGTTGAACACATGAACGTTTTGCTCGTTTAATCACTTTATCCAAAATAATAATAATAATTAAACCGTTTACAACCAGATTACTAATATTTTTTTAATAACTCTTCGATTATTTTCGAAACCCGTTTGCAATGAGGAAGTCATTTAGTGAATTTTTATACGTCTAAATTATTCTGCCCAGAAGCAGTAGTGTGCAATTGCTGGTTATGTATAATTAAACCGTTTGCAGACAGTTTACTAATATTTTTTTAATAACTCATTGAATTTTTTCGAAACCCGTTTGCAATGAGGAAGCGATTTAGTAATTTTTTATACGTCTAAATTATTCTGCCGAGAAGCAGTAGTGTGCAAACATTACTGTTTCGGTTTGAAGGGCGCTAAGAGCTAGTGTAATCACTGGGCATATGAGACTCAACAACTGATGTCTCAAGGTGACGGGCGCAGTGTGGTGGCACAGACTTGTTTTATATCACCAAATTTTATACCATGAATGTCGACTAAAGAGAAAGCCAGAAAAGTCGTCTATATTTATACCAAAACTAAAATACTCAGGTGAAGTGTATGGTGCTGCGCTGCGATTATAGTAAATTCTCCTTACTTTGAAAATCTCTATTACCAGAAGTTGATTCTTCAGTCGTTGGCCGTTAAAATTGCATTTTTGCAAATTGTTTACCGCCTATAAAAATAATTTCACTGGTGGTAGGATTTCTAAGAAGGAATCGGCATTCTTGGTTTTACAATAGGGCCCCAAGCTCTGAGTGCCGATGCCCTCATGTGGCTATGAGTTATTGTAATAGAGATTTTGTTTTATTTTAATAAAACAGTTGTCATCATTTTGAATGTTTTCGAATCGTGGGTACATTTTACACACGTAAATACCACATGCACCAACACCCAGATAGACCACACACAACTTTTTTGTGCGGGAATCTAACCGGCGATCCAACCGACAGTGAAGAAGCGAATCGCTCAGCCGTATACATAGGTATTAAATTATGAGAACCAAAACGCTGAATAAAATATTCGTAAATAACTAAAGTATGTTTTTATTTCTTCACAGAAATATATATATTATTCACTAATTAATTACGTCGCAATAAGTAATTTGGCTTATATTAATAATCTATTTATTACAAGAAATGCATTCAATTCTGTCATTAAGAGTTATCGTTAAAAGTCTAATGATGTCACAAAGGAGGGAGGGAGTGTTCCCGGTATGGATTAATGCGATGATTGCGGCCAGTCACTCCCTATTCGTCCAGAATAACGTTGCCGAATTGTTACGGTATATATAAAAAGTGGCCATTTCTACAGTAAACTAGTGTATTGATAATTATTTCAATAAATTATACGTGGCGTCGGATTTAAAAGCATCATGCAGGTATTGTTTCATAAAATATATATATATATGTGTATTTATATCACTTTTATCAAGATAGTATTGGAAAAAAAATAATATCTTACTTATCGTCGCCTAGAGTTTTGAATTCCCAGCGTCGGATGAACCACTTCTTAATATATTTACACCTCTTGTTAAGGTTGACGAAATTCCTTTCAGTTATTTTTATTCTAACTTATCTATACTAATATAAAATATGCAATAACCTTTATTTAAACTGCCCCCTACTCATATATACCCTTTCAAATAATCTCATCACATAGAATTGCATTGATAAAAACATTATCTCAATGATTAAATATAGAAAATACATTGACTTAGTTTTAAGTTCAAACAAAAAATAAAGTTTGCTCAGGATGTTACGTACACTCTTTTTGATATTATGGCGGTTATTTTACTAAGGATAAAGTAACTAAGCAAACAGGCCTGGTAAAAGCGATAACGGCTATAAATTTCGTCGCATGATTTGTTCCTTGGATTCTTTTTTGTTACTATTAGCAAATCGTGAACGTTTTAAGCAATGATAAAATTATTTTTACAGTGTGTAGAGCTTTTGTGCCCTATATTTGTATTCCTGATTGCAACACTGGCACACGGAACTCCACAGATGACAGATGCCCAGCTGGAACAAAATTTAGCAGACAGAAATGGAATACAGCGACACTTGAAGTGTGCGTTAGGAGAGGGGCCTTGCGACCCAGTTAGTATTCGGCTCAGAAGTAAGTTGTTATAAACCTTGTGTCTTCACACTCATGATCTGTATCGAAGTAGACATATTAATAAGTCTACATCAATTTAAATACACATGTTAGTATGGCTGAAATGGACTACTAGGCGGAGTCGGTATACTCTCGCCATCATTGTTAGCTCCCGCGTTACCATAATCTTTCATCAGGTGGATAAAGTAATCGGATGAGCAAAACGTTCTCCTGATGGTAAGTACAACGTCTGCCCTTAACCTGGACACTGGCAACACATTGCGCCCGTCACCTTGAGACATTATTTCTTAAGTCTCATATGCCCAGTTACACTACACTAGCACTCAGTGCCCTCCAGACCGAAACACAGTAATGTCTGCACACTACTGCGTCATGGCAGAGTAACTGGCCCTGGGGTGATACCTACCTAGACGGATTACTGCATAGGAATCATACCACCATCGCATTACCAAACACCACGCATATTAGGCACTGCTTCACCTCACCATTAAAAAAAACTGTGTCTGGCATTGACATTTTTCTGAGATATTTTTCTTAATGGAAGAAAGTGACGAAACGAGGAAACCGTTTACCTGATGGCGAGGGCAACGCCTGCATAACAGTTGCAGTGTCAACCAGAAATCCAATGGCAAAGTTCTGGATAGCAACTTACTGTGCTCTTCACCTTGAGACATACATAAGTTCCTAGGTCTCATATGCCCTGGAGTTACATTGGCGTACATTGCCCTTTAAACCGAAACACCGTAATATTTGCATATGGTACTGTTTCATGGTAAAATACATAGGAATCCTACCACCATACAAAAAATATCATCTTACAACTAGAACAATGCCTGCAAACCTTAATCTCTACAAAATGATTGATTATACATATAATATCAAATAGCAAGATCAGACAAACCCACTCTATTTGATACTTTTTAAACATAACTGCTTTTTACTCAATGCTTACGAAAGTATATACGGTACTCATAACAAAAAATCAATTTTTAAAATTTATGTCTCTGTCTGTTTGCGGAACTAACATAATACATAGCTAATCTCCGAAACAGCTGGACCGATTTTTACGGGACTTTCACTGACAGATAGCCGATATTATAGCAGGTAACTAAGGCTATTTTATTTAAAAAAAACAATTAGGGTTATGCCGAAAAAAATTAAAACCCCAAAATACGATTCAAATAGAAAGTATATACTCGTATATACATAACGATCGGAGTCGGCTTTTTTACGTGAGTGAAACCGCTAAAACCGTTAAAAATATAACTAGCATTTCTTCTGATGCGATTTACAGACACTCATTTGAACAGGCACAAATACTCAAACCCGGAACAACTGTTTATTGGTACAATTATTTGTCCCGTGCAGGAATAGAACCGGCGACGTACAGTATAGAACCTAACCGTTTAGACCCTGAGTCAATCGAGCCGAATATAAAAAACGATAAGGTGAGAATGAAAATGAAAAGCCACGCTGTAGCTAATGCTGTGTGCTACGATATAAAATAAATAGATCAGTTGGACCGGGGTTGGACCACTTTGTCAAAGTACCAACGTAAATCAGTAGCATAACTCTGCTAAGACTTTACCATCGTAATTCGCAGGGGTTACAACGCACCTATGTATAATGAGATTGGATGTAGGCATCTTCGTACCACAGAGATGCTTCTCATTAGGTGTATTATATGGATTGCTCGTTTATATAACGTGCGATACTGGTCGTAGGATTCCTTAGCAGGAATCCGTCTAGGTAATTACCACGGCAAGGCCAGTTATTCGGCCGTGAAGCAGTAGCGTACAAACATTACTATGTTTCGGTCTGAAGGGCAGTGAGAGCTAGTGTAATTACCCGGCATATAAGACATAGGGACGGGCGCAGTGTGGTGCCACACATAAATCTGTGTGACACAGCATTTGCTATGGGCAGACGTTGCATTTATCATTGGGTGAATGATTTGCGCGTCTCGTCACTTTCTCCTATAAAAAAGGTTTTCTGCTTCATGTTTATGTTAATGCGACGAAAATAAATCCGTTTATAATATTTTTATTGGTTTATTTTAATTGTTATTTTTAAGTCGTTTCACGTGACGCGGCATATTGATACGGAAAGGTAGTTACGTCTGAAGATAAGATCCTGAGATCATCGCGTGCCAAACGTTTAAGTTTCGGCTACTCTTCGAAACAAATAATCTAGCAGTTATCCAACCGTAGTTTGCTTCGATTGCGTGAGAATTAGAAAGCGTCCCATTAAAAGAACATTACGGCAAAGGTGGCCAATGTTTGATTCTTTTTTTCTGCTATAGTTCTACCATAGAGAATTCCAAATATTCCTTTCACTTACCCGTTAATCTGACATTCCTACTTGTCAATGAATATTACAAGCTTTTTTAATAAGAATAACTAAAGGGGCTTTATGGAACTTTTTGTACATTTTAAATATCGAAAAAAAATTAGTTTACAAAAAATACATACCAATGCGAGAATCTCCATATTCCGATTTCGCTTTTATTACTGTGTAAAATATAATTTTTTTGGTGTTTTTACAGCGTTGGCGCCTTTGGTACTTCGAGGAGCTTGTCCTCAGTGTTCAGCGCATGAGACGCGGCAAATCCGCCGCATCCTGGCCTTTGTACAGAGGAATTATCCATGGGAATGGGCAAAGATAGTTCGCCAATATGGATGATTTCATAGTGTTCTGCAAGCATGATGCTACATTTCATGGTGTTAATTTATACATTTACTGTACCTTATATTTCAAATAAATATAGCAATACGGGTTATATACTAATGTCAAATTATTTATAAGGCATCTTTTACGTAACTCATAATTTCTATTGCGGTAAATTGTAAAACACTTCGTGGCGTTCTGCTAACGTAAGATACTTAATGGTGTAAGTTTTTTTTTTATATAAGCGTTTAAGTAAAGTTGTGAGTTGAATAAAAATATTAACCTGGTAAACAATTTTATAAGAGAATTTATGGTCGAGCATTTCAGTCTTGTACGGTTTTTTAATGTATGGCCAATGGCCTCAAAAGCGTAACTGGAAAAAGATTTACCTTAAAGACTTTTCCTATGCTCGGCTGCAAAGATTCGATTACATTCGCTAAATAAACTAAAAAAAATAAACTTTACCCTCCTTTCGGTTAAAGTTAGTCACAAATTTCTACCGTTCTCTATTCTAGGCTAAAATATTAATGTATCCTTTTGCAGCATCATACAGGAGGCGTTGGGACAGATTTTTTTTGTAATCGAAATTAGAAAAGAACATTAGCAGAATTCCTTTAATTTATGTAAATCTGAAATATAGTAAAATATGGTAAAACATATTTTTTTAATTTGTAGCTACTAGTACGAGTACATGCAAACGATGGGCGTGTCTCGAACAAAACTCGGTAAGTTGTTATGACACTCGGCATAAAAAAAATTAAGTCTAAAGTGACTGTGTAGGTACAGTGCTATTAAATCAAGACAGGCTTGCCATTTATATTTTTTTTTGATCCAACATAGATTAATCATTAAATTTTTTTGTAACGAATTACAAAAAAAAATTATGTCATTTTGATGGTTGTCATTGGTTACGCTAGCTGATACGAGTACTTAGTAAAATGGCGCAACAGTCTGCAGTCTGTTACTAGAAGTCACAGACGAAAACTAACTTAGATCACAGACTATCAGATGACGTTAGATTTTCTGAGTGTCTAGCATGCTCAGAATTTTGTTCGTCCAGACACGACCAATGAAAATCTGACATAATATTAAAATATAGCTAAGCATCTTCCAATCTTTATGTCCATAGCAAATGTCTTCGGCCGCCTAGAATTCATGATGTAATTGTATTGAGATACGCGTTACGACGTTATAGGAAATAAATTGATTTCATGTTACGCTCTTTAATCTGTGCAAATAGTCAATACCTTTAGTAGATTTTAAATTGGGACAGACAGACCGAGATTTTTTTTAACATCAGATTAGCTTAAGCAAGCGACTATATTACGGAAACCAAATTATTGACAGCCTCATCTCTAAATGAACGCTACAGTTGTTGTAGTAAGTGTGCGTTTGACTTTTACGCTATGGGTTTCGGTTCATAACTAATTCCCAGCTAATATTATTAACGACGAACGCGTGGCCTAGTGGTCAGAGTTCCTGACATAATGCCGCGGGTCCTGGGTTCGAACTCACCTGGGCCAACATTTGTACAAAACACAAATTGTTAGTTTTCGGGTCTGGTTGTATTATGCATGTGAAATGTATGTCTGTAAAAACGCACCCACGATACAGGAGAAATCCCACTGTAGGGCATCGTTTTTTTTTTTTAATTTAATGGCGTACAGATAGTTGTTACTGCATGTGCAATTTATGTCTGTACCTACAATTTATGTACGTACCTATACTCAGTGCGGTGTTATGCCATTTATAGACCCGAGCAATTCAAGTTTCGTGGCCTCTCTGAACCAGAATTCCTACGGGCTATACCGCTACCGACGTCCTGGCAGACGTACGTGGAGAGGCACGATATGACGTTGATTTACGTGTAAACTCAAGGTGGTCTGGTGTGTGTCTGGTGGACAATTGGATATAGAGCTTCATTAGTTGTTCTTGTCGTTTTGTTTTTTTTTTTTCTTTTTCGCCTCGCAAGATAGCCAACTTTGTCTTGAGGTTAATCCCGCTCTGCTGTAATATAGTGAAATCCTTGAGTGGAGCAACGTTGTTTATAATTACAAAGAAAAAAAATATTGATGTTTAAAAAAAAACTACTTTTACTGATACATTAAGCGTAGATCGGACAAAAAAACAATTTTTTAAAAGCTGAAGGTACCCCGGATTAACTGTGACATCGGGTTATAAATAGTTTAAAAATTAAACGCGATAAAATCCCTAAAAGTAGTTTTATTAAATGTGTAATATTCGCGTAAATATAAGAAATCATTATGTATTGATGTGATACAGCCTAAAATTTTACTAAAAAATCTTAGTTATTACTTTTGCCCCATCTATACCTAAATAAAACATTTAGCTCGAATGGTAGGTAACAAGTTATTTAAAAATGATTTTGAAATTATTTCTCTACAAATAATTCTTGAAAAGGGTTGCTTAAAAACCTCGTTTTGAAAAGAAATCATTACACCAATTTTTATAGAACCCCAAAAAAACTATAATAACATTATTACACAATAAAAAAATAGGGTAATGCTATTTTTATATTTAAATTCAATGTCTGTTACGTTTCACATAACGTCCTAGTGGCGCACGTTGAACACGGGCGTATTATACGCAAGTTGAAATAAAGAGAGGGGAGTTAAGTAAGAGGTTACGGCATATCCAGTCGCTTAGGCATTCGCTGTCCATTCGCAAGTTCCAACGAGTCACCATCGTGAACATAATATTTAAGAAATTGTATTACGGAGATCCGGTTTATATTACTAGTTAAGCAGCGGTCGCGCAACAAGTAAAAGTGTGTTGGAACGTACCCGTTCTACTAAACGAATAAGGATGCAGGTAAGTTGTATTTACAGAAGTTTCTATACATCATCCTATACCAATAAATCGTTCTTTGAAGTTCGCGTTGGAAATTCACAGATTATTGGACTGTGAAAAACGCTGCGTCACATGAAATGCGAGGTGCATATTTTTCAAATCAAGGAAATTAGTTTTGAGTGATCATTACATTCAAAATTTTTTTTTTGTATTTCTACTAATACTTTCAAATTACCTTCACTTTCAAGTCAAGAAATCTTTGTTCATATAACAATTATGCATGTATTTCGTATTCATGAAAGATGACAAGAATTTTTAGATTATAAAAATTTGCTTATTCTAGTTTTTTTGTCCTAGTTAGATAAATAGAATAAGATTGAAATATGTACATAGTTATTTAAATAGCTTTTTAAAAATATATTCCACAAAGTACGTAACAAAGCAAAACTTAACGCCAACAGCCTTGTTTTTTTTCGTTTACGTCGACAAACCAGAATGACATTCAACCTTTTATTCTTTTAAATAACAGCCTATTTTAAAAACACTAAACACTAAACTAACAATTTTACATCAACCGTGTTTTGTTAATTTCCTCTATTTATTTTAAGCCTTTGTAGATGGCCGTAGTACATTTTTTTGTTACATGGCTGTGACCCTAGCTTTACTTCGTGACTAATTACTTGCAATAATCATTCAAGGTTGACCAGACCCTAAAACAAAGCGGTCATGCTGCATATTTTTATTTTAGTTTGTTTTGTTTGTAAACCTTTTTTATCCACACTTACTACTTATACACAATATTTAAATATTTTACTACGACGTAGTGCTGTACGTTGACGTAAGTTCTGTATTGTATTTATGCCGAAGCCAATATCATGCGTATCTTTTTATCATTAAAACAACGAATATCTCAATGTTTGATGATCCGCTTGAAGCAAACAGGAGTATTTCTGGGGCTTTCCGTACACGAGAAAGTGTCTCTTCTAGCTCTATGCCTTGGTCGGTTTCAGCCAGGACGACGTCAAATTACGAAACAATCGAACTAAGTAACACACTTCGCTTGATGCCTATTAAATTAAATATGAATAGATTTAAAAAAATAGAGATACTGCTATCTGTACTACTACGTCTGAAATGCCACATTTTTTTATAAGAGAAAGTGACGAGACGAACGAAACGTTCACCTGATGGTGAGTGCAACGTCTGCCCATAATAAATGATGTGTCACCCAGAATATTTCATTATGGCACCACACAGCGACTGTCTATCTGAGACATCAGTTCTTTAGTCTCATATGCCTACAAATTATACTAGCCCTCGTTGCCCTTCAGACCGAAACAGTAATGTTTGCACACTACTGTCCTCCGGTGGTACCTACCTAGGGGGATTCCTGCATAGGAATCCTACCATGAGTAACAATTTTAACATTCGATTGGAGAATATGAAGCTAGATTAAATTATAATTGTCAAAAATATTCAGTCATCTTTATTTGAATTAGTATGGTTTCCCAATGTGTTGTTTTATGCAATTTGTCTTAAACATATCTATAAATAGTTTAGGATTTGTTATTGGCCGTGTCAAGTGCTTGGGAACCTGTGTACTATCAGTTTACTATCAGTAAATTAATATCGAATGTAAAAGTTCCAACGTTTAAAGGAAGTAATATAACCAAGCAATACATCATGCATATCTTCGTTATAGGGAATGGACGTTTCGTTATAGAAAATCAATGTATGGATTTCAAAGCCGATCAAAAAGCTCAAGTTACATTAACGTTTCGTGGAGTTATTCGTTTTAACGGTTTTAATTATGGAGTGATTTCTATAAACATGTGTGTTTTCTATATACGTATGTATATATATAAAACTATAAACACTGTAGTTGAAATACTACAAAGCTACGCAAATGGTACCAAAAGCTTAGGGATATCATCACATTATATAGTAGTTCACACGAAACCATTAAATACGATACAAAAAAGGATTTAATTTTCAAAGAAATTTTTTGCAGTGGTTCGCGGCAGAAATTTTAAAAACTTATTTGCATCCAAATCTAGGTTAATATCCGAGAAAACGAAATAACATCCCTAAAAATTTTGTTACAATGTTATATAATTTCATGTGCTTTTAACGTAAGAGCTTCCATCGCCCACATTATCTCGTCACATGGATATAGTAAAAGTCTAATTGGAATAAACAATGTTTCCTTACAATGCTATAATTATATTATTATCATTGATAACAAACTATTATTTGGCGTAGTCTACTTAAGAACGCTAAAAATTTGGAGATGAGTGTTCAATTATACTCGTAGTAAATAAAAAAAATATTATGTTACATATTATTTTGTCAATTATTATTTCTTTTAACATACAAGCATAAAAAATGTTTAATAAAACTTAACTTCATCGGTGACAAGCAGCCACACTGACTGCCACACATTTATATACATATAATACTTGTCTGGAAAGAGTGGTGATTATTGCAGTCTCTCAAACTAGACTGAAACTGCGTATAACCTAAATGGGTCTTGGTGTGATCCTTGATGGCAAGCTTTCTTTGAATGCTCACGTCAGTCATGCATGTTGCTGAAATAAGTATTGGAATGTTTGATTTTCTAAAACATCTCAAAAGGAAGATTAGCCTAAAAAATATTTTCAATTGCTTAATGCGTATACACCTTGAATACTGTAGCCTGGTATGGAATCCGACTTACAGTGTCGATAGTGTGAGACTCCAGCGTTCTCCTTACGAGATACTTAGCTTCTAAGGACTACTTCCGAGGTACTGGCAGGCGGGCATCTATGAGAAAAAGGTGAAGCATATTACTATACACACTTTACGACAGCGCAGGGACTATCTTGCCATGGCGTTTCTGCACAAATTGTCAAATGTATATTGTATCAGACGAATATCTTTTTAGCAAAATTAATATGAATGTTCCTCGACTCAACGTTCGTCCTTCTCGTAAAATTAAGCTTAACCTAGTACCTACTAATGTTGGAAAAGGTGCACCATTATATAGAATGCAAAATCTGTATTAACCAGTCCGAGAAATTGGAAAGTTTTGACATTCTTTTGATCGCTTACGCACCTTGTGGCTAAAAATTATGCATTATTTCTTTTTAAAATTCTTTTTTTTATACTTTCATAAATATTAAATAATAGGAAGTTACATTGAATGTTATTGCACGCCTATTAGTGAGTGTTAGACTCGACCGACACTATCGTAAGTGAACTATTATATAAAATGTTGTAACCTAACATCAGTTGGCAGTGTCTATAATAAATAAATAAAATAAATCCAGGCGTCTATTTAGACTTAAGCGTCTTGATAATAATCACATGAAACCAAATCTAAATTAGATTATTATCAGCCAAACATATAGAGAAATCATATGTTATTATTTACTGACATACATATACAAAATGGACGGCAAGTTTGCAATGAATCACAACTTGACGCTGTCCACCTGAGTAGGTATTATGATATTCATCGGTTTAAGTGTTATGGATGTTAAAGTCATTGTGGAATCAGTTATACCATAAATGTGGTTAAAGAAAGAATCTATCCATCCATCTTGAAAAAACAGTATAATAACTCGCCCGGGAAAAATGCTAAATAAATTAAAAATAGAGCGCGTGCAACTCAATATACGTGACAGGACTTATATATATTAAAAATTTATTTAAAATTAAAATAAATGAACATGAATTAACAAAAACATTACTTATGTAAAGTATAACAACAATTTTTAATTAATCGATAAATATTGACTAGGAATAACAGAAACGTTCCACTCAAAATCTTCCTCATCTCATCGTGCCCAAAGAAGTTACAGTAACTGCCTGTAAATGTCCAACAGCGGGGCACACTCTCATTATTGAAACATTTTTGAAACCGAGCACACGCGTTCTTTAATTTCTAAAAAGTTTTCACGTGTCGTCGAAATATTTTTGAGACATTCAGATTTCGTCATGATGTTTTCCTTCACCGACGAGGAAGAGGTAAAGCAGCACATAAAACAGTTTACAATCTTATTGGTGTCGGCACTGGGGATCGAAAAGAAGCCAGCGGCGTTTTGGCTTACACGTTTCTTAAAATATAATTGTTTGTAATGTCATCCTATTTTTAGTAATGTTATCTCGTGTTTATTTGACGAAAAGTAGAAAAGTCAGCATTTTATTTACAATTTTTAAATGAAAAAAAAAATTAGTACGGCGTTAAAGTATTTACAATTCCTTTTGTGCTTTACAATTCGCTTACTTATTACAATCTATTGTTCAAAATCTTTGTCCATCTGTTTGGCCGAACTGATTAACAAAAACGGTGGCTAATCGATTCGATTCAGCGCTTCAGGTCACTCGTACTCACTGGTACTCAACCCGTGGGTGTCGTAAAAGTCTACAGAGGGAAATTGAAAACAAGGAGATGGGCAGCTGCATCTTCCTGGAACATCTGAATAAATAAACTACGGTTGCCAACCCACATGCCAAGCGTGGCAACTATGGCAAAATCCCCCCAAAATTTGAGCTACAAACGTTTGTGGCAATTTATGCGGGAGGCCTCTGTTCAGTAGTGCTCTAGTGATAGGCTGAAATCATGATGATGATAATGATGGTGGCCTACAGTCGCTCCGGGTCTAGAAGATTGCCTAAAAAATATATCTATAAATTATAAAATAAATTATTTTGTACGGCGACAGGCAACATCGCCCAAAATGTAAGCAGTTACTACCTGATAGTATAATCGTCCATCTGCCAAAGGTGGAAACCGCCTATGCCAGTTACCGCCGCAATGTCAGTTATTCTGCCGTGAAGCAGTCGTGTACAAACATTGTGTTTCGGCCTACATTTTCGGTGATGTAATTGCTGTTAGCCTTCTCGGCTTTTTTACAGCTTCATCGGATTGTTTCGTCCTGAACGGCATTGATAGCTAGTGTAATTATTGGGCATATGGGACTTAAGAACTGATGTCACAGAGTGACCAGCGCAGTGTGGTGCTATGCACGAATGTTCTGAGTGATACAGCATTTGTTATGGGCAGACGTTGCACTTACCATCAGGTGAACGATTCGCCCGTCTCGTCAATATCTTCCATAAAAAACACCCACGACACGGAAGAATACCTCATATGTGGTCGCGTTTTTTATTTGCTACAAAATGTGCTGAAACTGGAACCAAATTAGTTTTAGTTCCACAGTAATTTCGGGTTAAATTCGCATGTTTAATTTCAATGAAATTGACAGCGGCTCTTGCATTACTATTTCCAATTGTGATAAGTAATACATAAACATTACGTTATTATTTTGAACATTGTTAAAAACGTTCTCACGTTCTGTAAGAAAATGATTAATTTATGAATGCAACCAAAACAAAAACAATTCTCATAGGTATTCATTATTGAGTAGTGTGAACTGAGACCTACTTTTCTTTACGTCTATAGAGTTTCGCAGAAAGTCGTGTCTAGACGGTGCGTCGATCGTAAACAAAAACGGAATGCTTATGACATTTCAAGAGTTTTTTAAATTATGATTAACATTAAAAAGCGGATCTTTATTGTTATAATCAAACCTAATGTAACTATTACAGTAAAATAACATATAATACTTAAAATTACATAATAAAGAATATACGGGTATTATATAAAACGAACTATTTCAGAAATTACACCGAATATATTCGCTCTCAGTGTGCCTGTAGTGAATGATAGTTCCTGGTTTAGAATTTCAGCCGAAACCAATAATATCTCTATCTGGCGGTAGGGTTCCTATGCAGGAATCTATCTAGGTAGGTTATTCTGCAGGGCCAGTTTTTTTGCCGTGAAGAAGTAGTGTGTAAATGTTGCCGTGTTTCGGTCTGAAGATCACTGCGAGCTAGTGTAATTGTTAATTACTGGGTGTATGAGACTTAAGAACTGATGTAACAGGGGGAAGAGCGCAGTGTGGGGCCACACAGAAGTATTTTGGGTTTTTGGGTTAGATAGCATTTGTTATCGGCACACGTGGCACTTACCACCAGATGAACGACTTCCTCGTCTCGTCACTTTCTTCAATAAAAAAAGGCTTTTACTAAGCGAGCGCGTAGTTAGTTACCATTCAGAACTGCAGCACCATTTACCATGAAAGGGGATCGTAGTTAAGCACCGTTTAAAAAGAACTTATTACTGACCTTCCGCTGTATAAAGGTCTCTTCAAATTTTCGCTCTATCGCACTGTCTCTATCCCGTCTCAGATATAGATCGCTAAGATATTTCATTATATACATAAGGAAGAGCGAAAAGCAGGTAGGACCTACCTTTCAAGTCAAGGGTCTAAAATCATTTCGGACGTTTTAATAATACTAAACCCGGTCAGTCGCTGATCAGCCGAAGCGACTCATTAAACTTATTCAGTTGCCCCATCTGCCGTTATAGTTAGTCGGAACCTGCTAGAAGGTGATTACAGATGAATGTCGGTCTGTGACATTAACGACACAAAATATCCTGGGTGCAAGCAATTTCTATTGGACACGGAAAATAATTATTATAATTTTTAAGCCTAGTGTTTTTTTGTTTGTTATATAAACGATACTGGAAAATATCCTGGGTGGCAGACTACTCCTTGAAACATTCGAAAAATTATAAGCGAAAGTTATAGATTTACATATAAAAAGACGATACACTATATCGTATTCTAAATAGCTATATAAAATGCATAAGTAGTGTCTAGTTTTATTAAAGAACTTAGCTTAGTAAGGAAATGTGGGACGTAGACTTTGTATGTAATAACATTTATTGTACTATATGTTATTTTAAAAACACTATTGAACAGTGGTTAACGCTACGCTGCAAGGCAGCTTTAGTTAATGACACAGCTGTATGTTTTCCTGCTATAGGTACGTGATTAGAATTTAAACTATCCAATTATCACCGCATCCATAAATTAACTTTACATGATCAAGTACGACACGAGGAATCACTTAGGCACTGTACGAACATAGACTAAGTATTTTTTTTATTGTGAATGGGCCAGAGTCTGACCAGGATGCCACTTGATATTGAGTGACGATAAGGTACAGTACGCCACACTGCTTCGTGGTATACCCGCCCACTACGCGATAACGTCATTACGTGATGACAGATTATTACTCGCATACTTAGGCTATATTTCTCTCTCTTCCATTTATTGAGTGTGTTTTGGAGTCGGGAATAGCTCATCTCATGTTTCGGTGCGGATAGGCGGACTTCATATGTCCGTATAACAATGACAGGTACATTCCCACACAAAGTTTTCCATTATCACAGAACGCGAGGTACTCGTATATAAACACTTTTTATTATTAAAATACAACTTTATTGATGCCCGTATTATGAAATTAAGTCATGTTTCTGAGCCGTGGAAAGTTAGTGACCGTGCCGGATGTGTAAAGAGGAACGTGACATTTTTAGATAATGCATCGAGTAGTAGTATACATTTCAGTGTAGGGCGACCCCCCACTTGACCTCCCGCCCGTCGAAGGATGTAGACGTCTCAGGACCGCGTTTTGTGGCAATCTATGAAAGAACTATGTTTAGCAGAGACCTTATGATAGGGCTGAAATAATGTTGACGACGATACATTTCAGCCTGTTTAGTCCCCACTTGCAGATATACACCCATCACTAAAAGAAGTAGGGAGGATTTGCCGTGTTTACTACTCTTGAGAGGCAGATTGGCAATCACAGTGCGAGATGTCTCGCATCTCAAGCATTGCTATTTGTTGTTAAGGCCCCCACGACCTCACAGAATACTGGCGTGAAGTAGATGTACAAACATACTTCGGAAGCACACCCACTCCACCTTCCCCCTCTAACAACATGGTAGCGGCATTACAAACCCCCCCCCCCCCCCCCCGGGCATCCACGCTTGGTTCGGCCTCACATGGAATACTGTTCTCACCTCTGGGCGAGGGCACCCCAGTGCCAGCTCCTTCAATCCAACGTAGAGCGGCTCGAATCGTCAACGACCGAGTCGATCAGCTCGATCCACTGGCTTTGCATCTCTTTGCATTTTCTACCGTGTTTGTCATGGGGAACGTTCCGAGGAGTTGTTCGGATTAATACCTGCTGCTAAATTCTACCATCGTACATTGCAACACAACAAAATTTCATCGACACTACCTGGATGACTAGCATTCCACCACTGTGCGCTTCGCAAGAAATTTTCTGCCACGCACAACCACTTTGCGGAATGGGCTGCCGCCAGAAGTTTTTCCGGACCGATACGACTTAGGGACCTTCAAGAAAAGAGCCTACTCCGTCCTCAAATGCCGGCAACGCATTCGAAATTCCCCTGGTGTTGCGGATGTTCATAGGCGGCGGTGATCACGTACCATCAGGTGAGCCGCTTGCTCGTTTGTCCCCTCTCCTATAAAAAAAACGTAAATGTTACTAAAGTATATGACCTAAAGTACTCGTATAACTAGTTATTGCTGATTTTAATATCATATTTTATTTTCTTGAAACACAGGTCCTTCGTAATAAGGAAAGATCAAAATAAATATGTTTACTCAATTTCATTCCTTGTGCCTATACGTGTTGACAAAAAATGTAATATTATTTTTAATCACGTGTGGTTAAGGTTAAAAAGAATATAAAATAAATCTGGTCAAGTACTTTAATTGTATGTAGGTTGGAAGTTCCGTATTATTAAAAAAGTTTATAAAAATAACTTAAATACGTCCATGACGATTTTAGAAATTAATCACATTTCTAAACCTATTAATATAGTCAATTTAAACAATATCATGCCACTTGACGTTAATATTAAATAAATAATTAAGATGATCAACAATTCTTACTAAACTTTTTCTTTACTTTTTTCATTCATTTTATAAGTAACCATAATTGAAAACAAAAATCGATGAAGAGCGATTACATGCGACTGGTTAACTAAAAAAAACTTTCACCCATGATCTTTTCAATCAGGCCAAAAAAAGCTGTAAAAGCCAAAAAGGCTAACAGCAATCACCTCACCGAAACTATATATCAATTAAACATTCAAGAATTTATTGTAACTGTATCTTCAACATTGCTTCCCTCTCTTCTTTTGGTCTATACTTTTGAATGTTATTGTCTATTTTTGCGCAATATATTTGCACACATTATATATCAATATACATGTATTATATATCCTGCACATTTGACTAAGGGAAAAGACAGAAAAATATAGTGGCCTCCTTAAGTAACCATTTTTAATATACCACATAAATACTCTGTGCGGTAACGGGTTGCATCTAAGGCGCCATTACCAGCAATCTGCCTAACATCTGTGGCGATTACACACTTCCTTTATATCTTATCAAATATGTTTAAGTTAAGGTTAGATTTGCATTTCAAACTCAAGCACCCTAACCCTAACCTCCAAAAGCTTTATCTTCGCTTTGCTTTATTCATCGCGTTACACCAACAATCGGCTAGCTGCAACAGGAGACCGAGACACGTCCTCAGGGATCCGGACGACACGACCACTAGGGCCCAAGCGCTCTTATCAACATTTCACACATCACATTCACTATCATACCGCTCCCGCCGTCGGCGAGTGTGTATCAAACAAACTTATACTGCTGCATCTCAGGCCGGTTTTCTCCCAGTATTATTAATAGAAGCGTCGCTGGAATTTCTTACGCCATTCCTTCTCCACCGGAAACGCATTCCGATTTTGACGTAAATTTAGAAGTCCGAGCCGAGGTCCCCTCTCTGTGGTCCTTGCGCTGTCTCATCATCATTTCAGCCTATCACTAGTCCACCGCTAAACATGGCCTCCTCCATAGATTGCCACAAAAGTTTGTAACTCTAATTTTAGAGGGTTGCGCTGGTCATCCATAAATAAAGGTTCGGCTAAGCGCCCTCAGCGCTCGGCCATCGTTCAATCCAGTGAAACTGTCGTAAAAAACCACTTTAAAAATCTTAACAACAAAAGTTAGTAGTTAAAATCTTTTTGACGTCATCGTCCCTGTCAGTCAGTAAAGTCAAGAATGGATTATTGACCATATAAATTTAAAATGTAGAGTATGTATAGGTTATATTGGTGTTGGCAAGGTCGCATACAACATCAGGTATGCAGTCTACACTCGTTTCTTAACGGACGTATAAACCGCATTCGAAAGATGTATCGATTGTTCTTGTCATAAAATGCGACTTTACATTGAACACACATATTAACGAAGAGTTGTAATTTGTTTAGTGAGTGCATAAAACGTGCATAAATTTTTTTTTTTTAGCCGTGTGGTGGCGGCTCGTTAAAAGAATACTTCCACTCCATCTCATCCAATGGATATTGTAAAAGGCGAGTAAGGAATTAAACTGCACTGTGCACCCAACAGCGCATGGTGGCGATGGGCTCACCAGCTATCACACCAAGTCCATTATATTGTTTTGGTGAAACGTGGATTGTGGCAGTCATCTGTTTTTGCAGTTAGTGCCCAGTCTCTGACTACCCCTTATGGGATACAGTCGTGGTCTTATGTATGTAACATATGTTTTTGAAGTCTACCGACACAGTGCGACATTGAAAAGTTTTATTGCGTGCATTCGGCTTTTTTGAAAAATACCTCGCTTACGCCAATAAGTATCACCCAGAACCTAAAAATTGCAAGGCCCTAGAGACTTCGTTTGTATAGTCTAATATTCCCAATAATTTCACTAGCTACACTGTCTTCAAAACTAGAACACAATGCTTGCATACTACTGCCTGAATACAGAATAAGCAGCACTGTGGTGGTATTTATCTAGACGAACTCGTGTTAGATAGAAGTTCTTCCGCCAGAGTGTAAGTTTATTTACAATTCACGTTCGTTAACGTCAATGTAGGATTTGATTGCATTGGCGACGTGGGCCAGTTCTAAGAGGCCCTTCTTGTAGGTCAGTTTTTTTTTGCTTAAGCATATGAGTGTCTGGATAGAGTATTCGTGGACAAAACCTTGCATCAAATTATTTTTATCAGAATTTATTTATTATGATTGGTTGTGTTTGCAATTAAGGTTGAATTTTGAGCTTGTAAAAAATTAATCAGTGTTAATTTACTCATAGTCGCTTCTGAAATTTTGGTCATCTACATAATTTAGCTGTTTCCTCATATAGTACCTGCCTAGGCCCGTTGTCAATCAGACTTTATTTGTGAAACATTAGAACGTAGGTACATAGAGCCTTTTAAGATCTTGCGATGTGACTAAGACTAAATTAGTTCTGGGGTTACCATATATTCTTTACTTTAGTAAGGAAAGATCTTAATTTAGTGCACCCTTAAAACTCGAAGAGGGAAGCAGATATATGCCATTTGATTTATGTATTTTTGGGTCGAGGTCCCAAGAAAAAAATACTAGCTACGTCTGACATCGCAAAGCTCTCTCATTGACACGGCAATTATAAAAACAAATACGCACAAATAAAATTTTAGATTCAAACGAAACAAGAAAATTGCATTAGTAAATACTTATTCATCAAATAGTAATAATATAGTAGTAATAAATAAACATAAGCGAAGTTTCAAGCTAATATTAAATTAACTTAAAGTGTTGGTTTGTAGTATAATATTAAATGCGCAATTTTTGTTACAATTTAGTACAAACATACCATTACAATTACCGGTGCAGGCACCACTTAAAATTGTTAATTGCAATTTAAGTACCGATTTACCACGTGCTCAGCGGTGAAGGAAAAAATCGTCAGAAAACTTGCATGTCTGAGAAATAAATAAATATTTCGAGGACATGAGAAGTCCATCAACTCGCATAGGAGCAACGTGGTGGACTGTTCCCGGCTTCAATAACCGTCCTATAAACGAAAGGAGGCCTGTGATCAGCAGAGGAACATTCATAGGCTGTTATTTTTTACTTTTGTTCCATTACCCAGGTGCTGGTGGCGGAAAAGTATAAGGTGGTAAGGTTCAGTTATTGTTAAGCTACTGCACTACGGATCATGAGTTCGATTCCTGCACAGAACATATTAGTGTAGCTTACGGACAATTATTTCGGAAATTTGTGCATATGCAATTTATATCTGTAAATCGCATTCGCAACACAGGATAAATAGTCTTCGATTTCTAAACCAAAAGAGTTAGTTTTCAAGTTCGGGAGATTTGAAATTTTCTAATTGCCTCATGTTTCATCGTGTATATTTTTCACCCGATATCTATATTTTATGCATGATATATTTGAGACGGTTTATTCTACCATCTATCGGAAGTCAAGGCAAATCAAGAAATTAAGCCCTAGGAATAATATAATGCTCCAATCTGTTCCAGATCAATCACATTGTGTTAGTGTTGTGCGGGATGGCCGCAGTTTGCGCCGCACAAGCCCAAACAGAACGACCACAAGTCTCTGACACCGCGCTAGAAGATGCTCTTAACGACAAGCGGTTCATTCAGAGGCAGCTTAAGTGTGCGCTTGGAGAAGCACCATGCGATCCCATCGGCAAACGTCTTAAAAGTAAAGTTTCTATTAATGTATAATCTAATCTTTACGCGATTATTATTGTAATTAATAAACGACAATTATTTTTATCCGATTTAATTAATATTTCCGTTAACACATAATGATTTCTTATGTTTGCGTGAACTTTGTAAATATCATTGCACTATTAATGCGTACATCGCTGTTGTTGTGTTGTTGTTTATTTCAAGTTAAAATTAGTTTCAGTTTAAATTTACATTTCAAGTTATAATGGTAATGTTCATTTTATAATAAATATTATATATTCATTCTTCCGCAGCACTCGCTCCACTTGTACTGCGTGGCGCATGTCCACAATGCACTCCGCAAGAGACGAAACAAATTCAACGCACGTTATCTTACGTGCAAAGAAACTTTCCGCAGCAGTGGGCCAAGATCGTTCGGCAATACTCGGGCTGAGCAATAATAACAAAAAGTTGTATAGAGAAACGTATTATTCAAGGCTGAATACATTTCTATAAGTGTCCGCTTTTCTTCTTTTTTTTATTTGAAATTGTGAACTTGACACACGATAAAAACTTAAATTACCAAATTTTGAAGTGTGAAATGACAAATTTTGAAGTATGAATGACATTAATGAAAATATTTAAATTTATGCAAGAAACTTGGCAAACATCAATGGTCCTTTAAAAAAATAGGCATATATAGATTACACTTTTGTATAATTACGTAAGGATTATGATTAGATATCCAGAACAGTTTATTAACATTCCGGTTCCGTATTTAAGGGTAACTAAAATTAGACACTTTAATTTCTATTATTTGTAGAGTGGCTAAATAGAATTATATCTTAGTTTAAAAAAGCATTGTTCATTAAAGAACAAATTATTTCCGACACTAATACAAGCTTATTATTATAATCATCAGTAATTAAATCTTTAAATTTAAAGCGCTTATTTTTTTATATTGGAGGAAGGGACAAGACGAGCCAAATGATAACCTGTTGATCCGCCCATAGCAATGCTGTGCCACCCAGAATATTTCTGTGTAGCACCACAATGCGCTCGTCCCCTGGGATGTCAGTTCTTAAGTCTCATATGAAGGGCACTGAACTAGCTAGCTAGTAATTACATTAGCTCTCAGTCCCTTCAGACCGAATCACACTAATGTTTGCACACTACTGCTGCATGGCAGAATAACTGGATACATATAACAGTTTGTGAGTGTATGTAATATTCAATATAAATTTATAATTTTCAAACCAATACTGTTAGAATTGGTAGCCCAATGAAAATTCCCGCCAAAATTCAAATGCATGGCTGTGCACAGCAGAGCTACCACAAACTTATCACTTCAGGAAACGGATGTTGCTTGCTTTGTCAGCAAAAATCATGCTTCAGTGCAATTAGCAATTAAAACTAAAGTTATATACATACACATATATACGTAGATACTAAATTGAATTTTAAACGTAAAACACGTTTAATTCTAAAAATACAGTAGCTTGATTGTATATAATTACAATCACTTGTTATAGTTTTTAGATCATGTGTAAAAGAACAATGGAAGGTTTTTTTTATGTTTTAAGTTTGCAAAAAAAATGTAAAGTTAGTATTTTTTTGGAAACGCTTAAGGTTTGATTTGAGTGACAGACATTGCTTGTATAAATAAGTGACACTGATAACTATGAGATTCTACTAGTTGTATAAAATTCATTCGTATTTCATAATTTTCGTTGCTTTTTGTATTAATTTATTACTATGAGATAAAATAACAGTAAGTCTTATATAAATACACTACAAGTTTTTTTAAAGCTTTGGAACTTATAACAAATATTATGCTATCCCTACCACTATCCAAGCCAAACCAAGTTCAATTTGTCTCGAGAGGCTTTATCCAAGTATGTTTGCTTGTGGCACTATACTTTATTTTTGCGTTTAATCCACCAGATCAATCGTTAAGAATTAAATCACGTTATCTATACCGATGTATATTAAAATTAATTTAATTATGCGTGTATTTCACGAGGTAAGACAAGTTTGATCCGAAACTTGTGATGTGTTAATATGTGAATATAAATGTTTGTATTAAAATATGAATAAAAAAAAATATCGTTTTATTATATTTACACATTTTATATGTATTTTCAACAAGTTTTTTTTATTTAACTTGCTTTCTTCGTATTTCCGGTTCAAACCTTCTGTCAATTTGGCCTACTTTCCGATTTCCAATTGAGCTAAAATTTATTATACCTACGTATGTAGTTTCAGGGACAATGCAATAATACGGTAGCATGGAGCTAGTCTTATCACTATATTACGATAAAGTGATACTTCATTAGTTTTTATTACCTCGAAAGAATAATCGGGGAAATAACCTAAATTACGACTACGAGTGAAACCGGCCACAGTCGGGCGCGTACCTGCCGTTCTAACATATATCAGAGGAGTCACGGACGAGATTGGCTATATCATGAAACGGACTTCCTTACGAACATTTTTCAAGCTGCCGAAGAACATAAGTAAATTTTTACCATCTGTCGAGTGTAATGTCCCTCTACAGGATGCAGGAGTATACAAGCTAGATTATGAATGTGGTCTCTCTTACATATGACAAACAAAGAGATCTATAAAAACTCGCGTAAAAGAACACAGCTGATGTGAAACATCGACGCACTAGGAAGTCTGCAGTAAGTGACCATGTTCTAGATCACCCCAATCATTACATCAGATTTGATAGACCACAAATCCTTGAAAAAGAACACTGATTCCTACCAAGGATGAATCGCGAGGCTTTTGAAATTAAGAAACATCCTAATTTCAATAGAGAAGATGGTTGGGTATTATCACCGGCTTGGGATCCCATAATTAACAAAATGAAATCAAAAACCAAGCATACCACTGTAAGACTTAAAGATACTGTAAGCACATTTTGCGTAGATCGGACCAAAAATAATAATTAAAAGCTGAAGTAACCCCGGATTAACTATGACATCGGGACATCTGTCACCTCAGAGATCCCCCCCCCCCCCCAAGGGGTGCTGAAAGTACACGAAACGTCGGGTTATAAATAGTTTAAAAATTATACGCGATAAAATCCGTAAAATTTGTTTTATTAAATGTGTAACATTCGAGTAAATATAAGAAATTATTTCGTAGCTTAGTAGTAGAAACACAGACAGAAACTTTTATTCAAAAGTATACAAATGCAAGGGCGAATAGTGGGCTACGGGTGTGCCTCTGCCTAGCCCTTATATGGGAAAAAACGTGACTGTATGTATGTCTGTAAAATTCTTGCTTACATTAATATGTTTTATCCATTGTTATTATGCCGGTTTTTATTCTTGCCACGCCACAAACCATCAAACATAATGGTCATATGGTAAATAGGATAACCCACTTGGTAAAGCAAATATGCATTGCGGTTATTCGATATCCTCATTCCGTTTCGTAGGAGCCTATATATCAAGAGTAAACGAAGGTTCGCTGATGTAAGGTGTGCTTTAATGAGTAATAATGAGCAAGTGGGAAAGTCCTTAATGGTCAAGGTTATCTTTCATGAAATTAACGTTGTACATAAAACATAATTTTTTCCGCGTGAAGGCAACAAAAGGAAATCAATCACCCCAACTCATGCTTTAGATGTTCTAATAGTTAGTTGTTGCAATACCAGAAAAATATCATGCCCATTGATAAAAGGCAGAATATCAAAACCCTTTACCAGTTTCTGTTAAAGATCCTGAAGTACCCAAGGTGTGGGGAGTATGGCACTGCGATCAACAAACTACCTGTCAGCTTGGCTATTATTAGCGCACGGATCCGTCTGAATTTACTCGGAATCGTGTTAATTTAATATAATTTAATGCGCGACCGGTGGCCATCCGGTAAGTTCTATAAAATTTCACCTGTACACACCCAAGTAACACACATTAGCTGCATAACAGCTGGATAACTAAAGATACAATCGGAACTTAAGGCTGCTGAGCCCTGCTGTACAAGAGCTGTTTAGCCAGCTATATTAGCTCTTGAAATGCTAAAAGAGGACCAAAATTAAACAGCCTTCAGCTGTCTTATGTCTCTTTAATGACTGTACACGTTTTTGAAATAGCTGGCTTAGAGCTGCATTGGGGCTTGACCAGTTTATATTCTACGATTCAGCGTCTATAATGCTTTAACACATTGTTCAGTTGTATTGAGCCTCGAAAAAAGTTACCACATAAGTATTCTTCAAAGAAATATCAATATTTCTTAAAAAAATTAAATGACGTATTTGTCACCCGCTGTGCAGAGAATGAAATTATTAAATTTACTAAATTATTAACTATTGTAGTGTTTGTAAGTGCGGTGGTAATTTTACTGTGCATAATATATTAGACCTAAATTTTCAAGCGCCTTCGAAATATCAACGTTTAATGGAAAAATGAGAACAATATATGCTTATAGTTAATTAAGGTCATTTTATAACATATGACGTCTGAAACTCGGGCATTTGTCATTAGTTTAGTTGTATTTCTAGAATAATCACTACATTGACATAAGGATGAAGAGCTTTAATGGTCTTAGATAAGGCATACATTGTTAAATATTGATTGTTGGTTGATCAATGTGAAAATGGCGTCAATTTGTTAAGCAGCTCCAATTCTTTTTTTAAACTTTTATAATCATTTTGTCTGTAGTCGAGCATTTACAGAGTCTATTAACCCTATTCTTGGCACAGTGTATGATTTGATACATTGCACTTTCGGAAAATCTACGGAGGTTTTAAAATGTATTTTCAATACTTATATGATATAATATGGTCGGAAGTACTATCAAGAGTCTACCAAAAAATATTTTTAGTTACTGGTTAACACTAAAACAGTAGTTGAACGCAAGATGACGGACCGGTTGAAGGCGTCTACGCATCGCAAGGTAAAAATTGTATTTTTTTAAATATTTTGACCTAATTTTGTTCGAAAGTGGTTTGCTACGAATAGTTAACAAAATTTGCTTCTCAGAAAAGGTTATTTCGTGCACCGAAATGTATTACAAACACATTTGAAACGCCGATTTTTTCGAGTGTGTCAAATATGCTACATTGCCAGATAGACATACTAAGTTTTTTTAGATATGTATCAAATTTGCGACATTGCTTGATTGTACTCATACGATTATTTTTTATTTTGTGCATAATCAGCTTAGTCAGCAGCAGAAAATAGAGTTCGTCAAGTCGCATTGCTTGTTACCAGACCGCGGGGCATAGTCAGAGTCAGATTTTATTTATGTATATATTTATGAATATATTTATATTTATGTGCAAAAATATACAATACTATAAAATAGCTGAAATAATGCCCCTGAAGGAGTTCCAGTTGCTGCAACGGTATTTACATTTTAATGATAATTTGAAAGATGACGGTGACAGATATTACAAAGTGAGGTCTCTTCTTCTAAGAATTCGTGAAAACTGACTGCAAACAGAAGAAGAACTACGCTTTAGTATCGATGAGATGGTGATACCGCATAAGGGAACTAGAGCAGACAGCCTGTACAACCAGGCAATAGTAGCAAAAGTACATAAAAAATAAACCTAAAAAGTGGGGTTTCAAAATATCGGTTGGCGCTGGGTTTTCTGGAATCGTGTACAATTTCCTGGTCTATGGGGGTGACGATGTTGCTTAGGATCAAAAGTAGTTTTAGTTTTAGCGAAATCTATTCGTCAGCCCGCATGCAAATTGTTATGCTTTAACATTTTTTTAACTTCATTAGAGCTACTCTACTATATAGTAACGTAACGAATACGAAATTTTCGCACTGGGATTGTTCCCAAGGTCACGAGGAGCGAAAAAGAAATTACTGGCGGAACAACCTATAGAAAACGGGCAGAGGGTCTCTTGGTCAAGTTGTATGCAACAAAAAAAGATCGTGGTTATAAAATGTGTTACTGCTGCAAGCAGTTTGTTGACGCAAATCCTATACAGACTGTGAATCGGTGCCAGAAAGAAGAGGGCAGGAAAGGGCAAGTGGCTTACCCAAATTTAATCAAGGAATGTAATAACATCGGAGGAATATAATAGAGTCGGCGGAGTTGAGTAGCAGAAAAAATAGCTTGAGCTCAACGGAAAGACTTCAGAAACTGGTAGCTGAAAGACCTTCCGAAGCTGTTTGTTATGATAATATTGCTCATTATCCAACTATAGCGTCCATCAGAGGGAGATGTACGAGTATGTATTGTACAAAAGGGTAGACTTTTTTTGTCATGCAAAATTAGGTTGTGCCTATTGCCGGAGCGTAATTGTTTTGTGGACTATCATACAAAGAAATAAGAAAAGACAAAATCAGAAATAATCTACCAATATCAGACTTATATATAGTAGTCCATACTAATATTATAAATGCGAAAATAATTCAGTCTGTCTGTCTGTCCATTACGTTTTGACGCCTTATACGCTTAATCGATTTGGATGAAATTTGTCATGGAGATAGAATTCCATCCCGAGGATGGACACAGGCTATCTTTTGGCGCGATAACCAACATCAACTCGAGCGGAGCCGCGCCTATCATCTAGTATGTAGATAATCATAAGTGATCTCATTTAAGTGATATCTCAGATTTATATAAAGTAAAGGCTGTCTATATGTCTAATATTGTTGATTTTTGGTGTGCAGAACATAAAAGTTTAAAATTTTTATAATTTCGGTTTGTCATCTTACGTTAAAATGTGATATTTAGTTTTGTTTTTGTTAGAAAAATAAATTTGATGTTATTGGAAACCTGGCGGTATCACTAATGTGATACACAGATTTTCTAAGGTTGATTACTGTAAATCTGGCGTGTGCCTTATGTGATACGCTCAATTGAACCTTATTTAACAAATCGATGTTTTTTTATTATTTTTTCCGTCAACAATGAACACCTTAGTACACATATAAACTATAATTAATCAACATTTCCGAAAAAAAAAATCTTGCCAAGTATAGGGTTAACCAGCTCATAGCACTCTTAAGGCTTTCCAGAGTAGGTAATAATTACCGTAAGCTGTTTAATAATACGTTTAGGGACTCTTAGGTGTCTATGTATTTAGTGACTCTTAAGAAAAAGCTAGGATTTCCGACAATAATCGCTGCACAATAGTACTAACAATTAGCTGCCGCTTGTTGGCTTGGATCCTAATTAATCAATTAGATAATCGCATTTTTGTAATTATCTGTGCTAAATTTATTAGTTTCATGCTTAGAATATTACTTTAAAAGCTTTTTACGTAATCGTTACGTCTATGGCTAAAGCAATGAGATTCAGAAAAGGCAAATATAATACCATTAGAATTATATACTATATACCATAAGAATTATATACTCTTCGTGGACTCTGCTATAGCACCTGAAGCTGTAATAAATGTAACAAAATTACTAATGGCATTAAAACAGAACTTACCTACACTATTATACATCTAACTTAATCTCTTGTACAGAACAGTTGGTAAAGAGATTCCGTACCCGACGTTATGAAGCGTAATTGGATGGCCTTATAAGGGAATAAATCTACAGGCAGCAGGCAGCTGCACAAGAGGTATAAAGAAAGAAAGAACGAAAACGTTTATTGGTACCAGCAAAATACACACACATATATACGTATATATATATATATATATATATATACTTATATATATAAATGCTTACTTATTCTAAGAGACCGACAATGTTTGTACAAATTTAACATAGTTAATAGAATCAGGCGTTACTTTGCGGAAATCCATTATAGTAAAGGAGGGAAAGTTAATTTGCTAAGATCCGCATGCAAAATGTAAAATGGTGTGTATTACCTAGTTTTGAAGAGCACCGCCCGCCCTCCCTCAACAGCGTGCACAAGAAAACCAATACCGCCACCGGGAGCCGCCACCAGATACCCTCCACCACTACAACACTACCACTAGGCAATACACACCACTGAAGTCGAGAACACGACACGTGTTTCACCTCAAAACGAGGCATTATCAAGTAGAATTGACTCTACGATTGTCAACTGTCATTTCGGTTGGTCATATTGGTTTTCTTGTGCACGCTGTTGAGGGAGGGCGGGCGGTGCTCTTCAAAACTAGGTAATACACACCATTTTACATTTTGCATGCAAATCTTAGCAAATTAACTTTCCCTCCTTTACAAATTTAACAGTGAAACTTAGGTATATCTAATTTAAAAACAGGAAAATAAATAAAATATATGTTTTTATAAGTTACTTCGATGTCATGTCGAGGCCTTCTTAATCAGCTAGGAACCTAAGTTACGACTAATATCTGAACAATAGTATTCGAAATAACTACTGTAATACTTCTCATACTATTTTCCCCTGTACTACAACTCTTAGCCAGAAAGGCTGTACAAGTGCAGTCTTAAACATACCCTTAAACTCTTATACATCTTTACATACTGTTAAAAGGCTGACTTGTTTCTGTGTGTTACTTGGGAAATAATACCCAGGTTGATTAAAAACATAAAAATGTGATGGAAATTTGCTACATTATTGGTTGATTCGAATTCCATGAGAATTCACGGTATTAACATTAAACGATCGAGTTATGGCTATCAGTATTTCTTTGAGAGTAAAATTTTATCTTTGGGATTTGTGTGCCCATGAATATGATAAAAATATCGTAAGTATATGTTACAGACTTTGGCTTACTTGGAATGCACAGCTTAAATATAAACTACACTAACTGAGAGCTAATTTAAAAATACGAACTTGGCTCGCTTATAATACGTAATACCCGCTCTATCTAAGTGATCTTTTCATTACTCCGCCTGGAGAATAGAGGTAAGCCCCGAGAAAAGTGTAGCGATATACTTCTCGAGGGGCCACACCAAAGCCCGCTAGACGATGTCACCCAATCGGCAACAATCAGCTAGGCACGATCACCCTATTCGGACGCCCTATTCCCTGGGAAAAGAGCGTCAAATACCTCGGGGTCACTTTAGACACAGCGATGTCGTTCGCTGCACACATTAAAAACATACGCAATAGAGCGGCTTTTATCTCAAGCCGTCTATACCCATTAACTTGCTCCTCAAGCAAAATGTGCTTAAGACACAAACTTCGCCTCTATAAGACTTGCATAAGGTCCGTAATGGACTATGCTTGCGTCGCTTTCGCTCACGCGACGGGCAATCAATTAAAGAAGTTACAGAGCGTTCAAAATCGATTCTTGCGAACTGCCACCGGAGCCGGTTGGTATCAACGCAATGTAGACGACTGTGAAATGCCTTTAATCTCTGAACACTTCAGAGAATTATCACGGCGGTTTTTCGAAAAAGCCGCGGTTCATTCAAACCCACTGGTGGTTAAAGCAGCAAATTACCGACCAAACAGAAACGCGACCGAACGCAAACGTCGCCCGCGAAACGTGCTAGACGACACGGACGTCTCAGCTCTCCCTGACCACGATACTGTCAGTCACGATCCAAGCCACACTGTACACACAGTCAATAGCTTTAATATAACACGCACCACGACGCGCGACCGCCGTAGAGAGCGGCGCGCAATAGTCAATAATCACATCGCGTACACAAGATTCACCCGTGTTCCAGGGCGGTTCTCACCGCCCAGAGTTACCGACACACAAGTCGACAGTCCGAATGGACGCGCGCAGCCTCCTTCGGACGGTCATTAGATGACTTAAAATGTTTAAGATTTTCGAAATCGCGAAAGCACGCAGCGAACGCGACACAGTCCGAACTTCGAGGGTTTTGTAGGAGTTTTTATTTGTTTGGGTCAAACCAAACCTGGCACACGGGCCCCTGGCCCGCGAGCACAGTATCCGATGAAGCTGTAAAAGCCGAAAAGGCTAACAGCAATTACATCACCGAAAATATTTATATTACTCCGCCTCTCAAATTTGCGGTTTAATATATAATTTTTTTTTTTAATTTCGTAATGTTTTTTGTTTGTATACTTAGGTAACCTATGCATAAAAGCAAGTTTTTGTTTTTGATTTGTGAATATCAAGTGAATATGGAATGAACACTTAGTTCCGGAGATGTTACTATAAACAATTTTTCTGTGTCAAAATTTGCTGGATTGATGTTAATAAAAAAGTTATTATAATTAGTGAATTATATAATTAAAATCTAAATAAATATAAAAAACAATATTTATTATATCAGGGTTGTTAACCATGCCACTTTTTCTCTAGCCGTCTTTATTGACAAAGAGACATCAAATATTTTTTGTAAAATATTTAATAACTCCAAAACTTTTTATAAGGGATGACATTTCCAGTTTTATAATATTAATATTTTCTATCGCAAACTAGTGCGTAAAGTGCAGCTTTATCCCAATTCACCCCATTTTACGGTAATCATTTTCTGATAAATTTTATTATTTATTTATGGAAAACGGAAACGGTAGTCAATTATTTTCCTGGATAAGTACTTGACACTGTTTTCAATTACATATTAAGGTATGTATCATTAGTGGGTGTTATGTACGCATCATTTTTAGTTAATTAGAAATGTTAAAGTAACAAGTCTTCCAAATTGGGATAGTCAAATGATAGTCGACTTTTACTGAAGATTTGATCGACTGATGGAAACAAAACGAAAAAACACTTGTCTTGAATTGTATTTTCCAGTCTTTGTTCCCAAATACTTACTGCATAATAAACTATCAATATTAAACATCAAAACTCAAAATATACACAGGAATTACAAAATTCAATAAGAACACTACTATCACATTTCGAGTTGGCGCCAAAAGTCTCTTAGTAAGTTAGTAATCCTCCTCATTAGTTTTATTTATTTATTTATTAATGGAATCTGTCATAAACTATTTTCCAGTGTCAAGTAATATATCCAAGTATACAATGTTCAAGCAGCAAGACTTCAAAATTTTCAACGACAGGAAAATGATAGTTGACTTTTACTGAAGATTTGCTAGACTGATGGACAAACAAAAAGCACAATTTTGGTCTTGAATTAAATTTTCAAATCACTGTACACCTTCACGGGCACTTGCTACATAATAAACTATCAATATTAAAGATCAAAACTCAAAATATACACAGAAATTACAAAATTCAATAAAAACACCACCACCACTTCCGAGTTGGCGCCAAAAGTACCTCATTAGTTTATTTAATTATTTATTAATGGAAACAGTCATAAACTATTTTCCAGTGATAAGTAACATATCCAATAGTATAGAATATTCAAGCAACAAGACTTCAAAATTTTGGTCGACCGTAAAATAATAGTTGATTTTTACTGAAGATTTGATGGACGTATGGAAATCAAACAAAAAGCACAATATTCGTCTTGAATTTAATTTTACAATCACTGTACAGTCTCAGGAGCACTAACATCAAAACTCCAAATATACACAGAAATTACAAAATTAAATAAAATACACTGCAACTTTTCAAGTTGGCGCGAAAAGTCCTCCTCATTAGTTAACATTGTCATATTATATTTTCAGTTGCCACTGTGTAATTTTAAATATTTTAATAAGTTTAAGAAGTTACAGTATAAGGTTTCTATTTTTATATGTATTATTTTAAATTTTGAATGTAACCAACTAAGACTTTTAAATATTAAGCGGTAAGAACTGCGGAATTTGTATTACATTTATTTTTTCTGTACAAAAATGCTAACTTTATTCACCATTAAAAGAAATAAATTATAATTATCTATAACCTAAATCGTTTCTATGAAAGGTTTCTTTTTAGTTCTGGCAGTATTCAATAATTTTGATATTAAGTTGGTATCTGCTGACGCTGCCCCTGTATCTATTTCCGTTGGAGTATGATACTATCTTATTTTGTCTTCTATTGTTTCCTATATTAATAACAATAAGAATTGGTATAAATAATTTAAATTTTTAGATTTTGAAATATTTTGTTATGTTTAAGTATATAGTTATTATTGCTTTTATTTATAAGATACTATAATCAGTGCTACCATCTGAAGTAGCTCATGAAGTAATTTCGTACGCAGTCGGTAAATTTATTTACAATCAGTATTTTGCAATTATTTTGACAAATACGCAAGTAAATCACAAGAATTTTATTTCTTTAACAATATTTGTTAAACATTTAGTGAATGTTGTTTAGTGTGAATGTCGCTTTAGATTATGTTATGGTAACTGATCTATCCGACCTATACTTGCTATAGAACAAAATATGGTCGTACGTTTCGCCTGAACAGATAAGTGGTGATGTGTGAGCAGGCCGAAGTTAATTATTTGGATGGGGATGTGGTGTGGGTAAAGCTGGGCTCCTGCTGGTGGCCTGGCGAAGTAGTGGGCTCTGAGAAGCTGCCACCAGATGTCCTGCCATCGTTTAGGAAGCCTCCTATTGCTGTTGTCAAATTTTTCCAAGAAGACACTTAGTAAGTTTACTAATATTACCCGAAAGATTTCCATAAAGTTTCAATAAAACTTACGATTTTAATAAAATTTCCAATCTTCCAAAAATAGTAATTTGAAGTCAGACAATTTGTCAAAATTATTAGAACCTCAATGAATATTTAAATTGCATTAAAATAATTTTCATCAGATTGATCTGGTTTTCCTATCATTATAACATTGTACATGTGATTTTTTTATGTCAATGTTATTTTCCAAGATCTTATGTAAGTACTATAAAAAACTATTATTTTATCACCTATTTACTTATAATTTTCAGTGAATATGTGAAGAATAATAACTCAATTTACAAATACAACTGCAGTCGGAAAAATGAATTTATCAACAAAGGACTGTGTAAGTATTTGTGCTTTATTTTGTTAAACACATTTATTAAAATGTGCTTAATTTTTTGTATTATCATCATCATCATCATTACAATCCTCTGCAAGTCTAACTGCTGAATATAGATCTCACCAATACATTGCCACTCAGCTCATTCCTCAGTCACCTACATAAATCAACTTCCCATAATATTAGACAGAGCATTGCAACAACTTTTGTTTATACATACTTAAGTTAGTGATATACATAACTAGTTGATGCCTGCGACTGTTTCGATGTGGATATAGGTTTATTAAATATCCTGTGAGAACTATTTGATTTTGTGGAATAAAACGTATCCTATGTCCGTCTCCAAGATGCAATTGCAGTTGAGCCGTAAAAAGGTAAGAAACAGACAGAGGGACAGAGAGAGTTACTTTCGCATTTATAATACTAGTATGGATTAGAGTGATGATTTCATATGTATATATATAATATCCAGTCTTCTCATGACAATGGGTGCTGTATAGTGCTTGAAGCATAAGGTTACAACCATGTGATAAAACCTGTAATTTTATTTCATTAAATACATAATTAGTACTTTTTCTGAGTGGCCGCCTATGTTCAACAGTGGACATTAATTTAATTGAATAAATATTAATTTGTAGAAAACAGTATTCTAATATTTACTTCCTTTATAATACACACTACCAGATCTCTAAAACTTTGTCTATGTGGATATTGGTTTTATTAAATATTGTGTGGGAACTATTTTATTTTCTGGGATAAAAAATCCTATGTACATTCCCAGGATGCAAGCTATTTCAGTGCCAAGTTTCATCAAGATCGGTTTAGCAGTTAAACTGTGAAAAGGTAACAAACAGACAGATGGACGGAGAGTTTCTCTCGCATTTATAATATTAGTATGTACGAACTGGTTTTGTATATTCAACATAATAGTTTGTTATATTGTAAGTCATAATATTATGTTCTTTTCTTATTTCAGATATGTACAGGACTAAGCATGGGCATATGGAGAAATTTCCAGAAGATGTAATAAGAGCAGAGACAGCTGTTGGAGGTGACATAAAAATTTTAACCAGAGATGAATTTCAAGAAGAAAAAAAAGAAAGTTATGCAGGACTTTTTGGGGAACCTGGCAAAAGAACTCCTATTTCTGCAAAGAAAGGTATGCCATGTAGTAAGTATGAAGTAAATTAGAAAATGCAGTTCATTCATATAGTTTTTGTGTATGTTGTGTCAAATATTTTTACTGGTGTTAGGTTTTCTATGCAGGAATCCATTTATGTAAATACCACTGCAGTGTTAGTTACTTTGTTGTGAAGCAGTAGTGTGCAGGCATTACTGTGTTTCAGTTCGAAGAGCATAGAGCTAGTGTAATTTACTGGACACATGAGACTTGGAACTCAGGGATCTATTAAAAAAAGTTATAATAAATGATAATGTTGAGAGTTCTCAACAAAGTAAAATAATTGTGTTTTTAGAGTAAAGAAGTTATGGCTGTATAAATTATGGGTATAGAAGACAATAGATATAGATAATTTATGGGTGTAGTATATAAGTTTCAACGAAATGAAAATAATCACTTAATAATAATGCTTCTGAAAATGTTTATATACTCAGCGTCACAAAAATAGCACCTCTCTAAATTTGCGCGAAAAATGGCTGTAATGGCTGGAAACGAATTATATTTATATAAATATTGGTATGTTTGAAATGGGTATTTGAATAGCTTTACATTATTAATAAAAAAATCATGAAATCATTAAAACATTTATCATTATAGAGCGTCAAAAATAAACACTGTCAAATGCTCGTTAGTAAGGACGCTAGTTACACCACCTAAAAAGGGTATAAAAGGGTCGATCGGGATGAAATATGGGCCAGTCGTAATTTAGACCTTGCAGTGAACACACGTGAACAAGTAACCCAAGTAAGAACAAATAAAGATGGACACCAGCTCTGAAGAAGCCGCTCAAGTGATTGCCCTATTGCAGTCGGGGATGCGGCAGTGTGACGTTGCTCGACAGTTGAACCTGTCCCGTTTTTCAGTTCGACGGATGTTCTAACGTTTTCAGCAGACTGGTGGTTATGTTAGAAAACCGGATCTGGAAGAAAACGGTGCACATCAGAAAGAGATGACCGTTTCATCGTAACGACATCTTTACGAAACCGTTTTACAAATGCTGTTGAGTTGCAACAACAGCTTTGATCAACTTGGAGAACATCTGTGAGTGTTTCTACGATAAGAAGAAGGTTACACGAAAAGAGTTTAACAGCCCATAGACCTGCTAAAGGTCCAAAACTTACTGCACAGCATCGCAGAGATCGCCTAGAGTTTGCTCGCAATCATTGTGAGTGGACTCTAGAAAAGTGGCGGACCGTACTCTTCTCTGATGAGACGAGGGTCTGTCTCTTCTGCAATGACAGACGTAGAAGGGTCTACAGAAGACAGGGGGAGAGGTTCACACAACCCTGCTTCGAAGAAACCGTCGAATACGGGGGTGGCTCGTGTATGTTTTGGGGCGGCATTTCCGTCGACGGGAAAACGGAACTTGTGTGCGTTTCCCGGAGTCGGGGTGGCCGTGGGCAAGGGTCATTAAATGCTGGTCGGTACATTACTGAAATCCTGGAGGAACATGTGGTCCCGTATGCTGGTTATGTCGGTGATGGATTCATGTTAATGCATGATAATGCTCGTTGCCACACCGCGGCTATTGTACGGCATTATTTACAGGAGGTCGATATCCCTGTTATGCATTGGCCAGCACGAAGTCCAGACCTTAACCCAATAGAACATCTCTGGGATGACCTAAAACGGCGCGTGCGAGCTCGAGATCCAGCTCCAGCCACTCTTCAAGAGCTCCAAGATGCGGTACTTGTAGTACTAGTAGGTAGAGTGGGAACAAATACCCCAAGAGGCTGTTGCGATCATTGTAAGGTCTATGAAAGATCGCATGGAAGCCGTTATCAAGGCAAGGGGGGGGGGGGGGGTAACACTAGGTTTTAAGAACTTTTTTTTGTATTTATTAATTTTTTTTTTAAATTATTAATTTGCAAATTTGTACATACTCTGTCTTTTTCTTTAATTTCTCTTTCGTCTCGTTATAAAAGTAAAATTCAATTAAAATTCCTGAAAGCTAATGAAATTACCTTTCGAATGATACCCTCAAACCACAACATTTCCATTGGCCTGTTGTGTTAAAATAGTATTTAAATTATTTTTTTCGGATGTGCGATTTTTTTGACGCCGAGTGTATATATATACATATGCCATATCCATTGTTCACTGTAAACAACTAAATGGCTCAGTTAATGTACTGGCTAAACAATGGGGTTCTGCACAATCGCTTTATTGTGCGGGTTTGATTCCCGCATGGAACAAATATTGGTATGACCTACAGATAGTTGTTCAGGATGGTGCATTTGTGAGCAAGTTATGTATGTATATGCACTTCAGGATTCAGGAGAAATATTAGTATTAGGTAAACATTTTTTTAATAAATCCAAATAGAATTAAATGTATTATTATTAATCACATAGCAGTTACACCTCATTGATGTATTCTTGTTAATGGTATTAAGCGATGAAAAGACATGCATTCATCCATAACTTTCCATAAGAAAGTTCTGTGAAGTACCGCATTGCTCTTGTCACCATTATAATCTGGTTCTTACACCCCGTAATTACACAAATGTGAGTGTTCATTAAACTGACACTGCATTGGTATTTTGGATCCTGGTGGACCTCCTTACCTACCTATCACCAGTTGATTTTATACACAATTTTGTCTATTCTCAGTTTTTAAATGTGTTATATTTTGTCCATATTTTATTAAAATAATTTAGAAAATGGTTCACACCACAATTTAATTTCTCCTATATTGTGGGTTTACAGGTAAATATTGCTCATGCACAAACACCTAGAGCCAGGTCTAGTATTATCTGTAGATCATGGAAATTATTGTTCCGTGCAAGAATTGACCCAGCAATGTGTAGTGAGGTAGCCACTGATTTCAATACTTGTATGGTGCAGTAATAATGGAATAGTCATAATAATTTTAAGCTAGAGCTTTAACAAACTGACAAATTACATCTTCTGTATGTTTTTAAATCTCATCACAGTTTAAATGAACAAGAAGGTTAAAATGACATAAAAGGAACATAAATGTACCAATAAAAAAAATAAGTTAAGGCACTATTATGAAGCGACGAGCATAACATAGGCCTGATGGTAAATGCAATGTCTGCCCATAACACCCAGAATATTTCCCTGTGACACCACACTGCGCCCATCACCCTGAGACATTAGTTCTTAATTCTCATTTATTGCTTCAGTGCAGAATTACTGGCCCTGTTGTGGTACCTACCTAGACTGATTCCTGCATTAGAATCCACCTTTATATACCATCTTTTTATCACATACTCAAATTAAGATTAAAAATTATGTTGTCAGCTATCTAAATTCAAAGTGCTATTTATAATAGGACATATCATATCCACTTCGGTTACAGTTCACAATCATCATGGAGATATTAAGATATCTTAAGTCTTCTTACCTACAAGTAATTGAACAATGCTTCCCCCATTATACCAATAGGGTAATTTTTTCAACGGGACATGGATGGCCTAATCCGAAAGTTTTGGAAATAGCTCAAAAAATACTCAAAGCAATCTCGGGGCCATTTTAATTATTTTTAAAAATTACACCAGGCATAGACGCATCATCTTACCATACACCATTACATTACATACAGTTTTAAACTGTTATTGTAATGGTAATTGCTGAATTCTATTATTATCCTTATGGAATTTGGTAGTTTGTAATCTTTTTTGAATGCCCATCTTACCAAATTATCGTGCACATGCATTATGAATGTGTGAAGTCCGCCAACCCGCATTTTAGCAGCGTGGCGGACTTTTCCCGACTCGAAAACCATTTTAGTAATGAGAGGAGGCGTGTGCTCTGCAGTGGGATGTTTATAGGCTGTTTACTTTACTACAGTGAGATGTTTATAGGCTGTTTACTTTACTTCTTTAGTTATTTTGATTTATATAATTATTCATTGTTTGTTTTTCTATTATAGGCAGAGGTGGAAGAGGACGTCCCCCCGACTTGAATAAGATTACATCGCCCGTAAGAAAGGTAATTGATTCTATTATAATATACAGAACTTAAAGTATCTGGCTTGAACTTTCATATTATCTAATACTATAATATCTTAAAAACTAAAGAAGCAGGACATATAAAGAAATTAGGCCTTAAATAATGTACTTATAATGTTTAAAGAATGACACTGTTTCTAAAAGTTTTAGAACTAACAGTGTCTCTTGTAAATGAGGTATTAGACTACTATACTACTAGGTACCAAATGTACGACAAGGTCATTTTTAATGATATTTAAGCTAATATATTATCTCATGCAGCATTGCTATATAACTATATCTAAGTGTATCATAATAAAGCAATTAATTTCATCTTAAATCCCAACCATGATTTAGCATTAGTGCAAAAACATAAATTGTTGGTTTATGGTTAGAGTTGTGTTGTGATAGTCACCCGTGTCTATGACACTGCATCCTAGCCAACTCTTGATCTTATTGCCTGAGCGTTACATTGGGCGCCGGTAGATTAGAACGAGAGAGTGCCTTGTGTTTTTTATTATTATAGAAAGTGACGAAACGAGCAAAACGTTCACCTGATGGTAAGTGCAACGTCTGCCCACACGCCACTTCACATCTTGTAATGAAATATAATATTAGTTAATAAATTTGTACAAAAGTATCCGGCAGTAGTTTCGTTTCTTACATTTTGTAAAAAAATATCGGGTCTGTTATCGTGTTACGTATATCGATGTAGCTCCATCCCTATCAGTTTCTCCGACCCTGGTATAACCTTGTACGTGTGTAAACGTCATATTTTTATAAAATAATGCATACATAATGTACAAAAGACGCTCGTTCAAGTTTTCACAGGAGCTGTCATCGAGAAAATAAAGAAATGGAAATAGTATATTGTTAGCACTGTTGACAACATTGTTACGGGTTAGTTAGGTTAGTAGGTAGGAGGTAGTTTTTTCATGATTGCTAACAATTTTTTTAGGAAGAGTTACATATGCGCACTTTTTTTCTTTTCTTTTTCTCTTTAAAAAAAAAACTAAGTATCACATTAGGTGTCGTGGGTGCGTTTTACAGACATAAATTCCACAGTTGCACAAACACCCAGACCCGGAACAAATATATGTAGGCCATACAAATATTTAGCCGTGTGGTGGCGGCTCGTTAAAAGAATACTACCACTCCATCTCATCCAATGGATCTCGTAAAAGGCGAGTAAGGAACTGCACTGTGCACCCAACAGCGCATGGTGGCGATGGGCTCACCACCTATCACACCAAGTGCATTATATTGTTTTGGTGAAACATGGATTGTGGCAGTCATCTGTTTTTGCAGTGAGTGCCCAGTCTCTGACTACCCCTTATGGGATCGTCGTAGTAGGCGTAGTCGTGATCTTATGTATGTAAATATTTGTCCCGTGCGGGAATCGAACCCGCGGCCCGCGGCGCAGAAGCCAAGGGCTTAGCCACTGCGCCAACCGAACCGACTACAGTACTTAGTATACTCAATGGTTACTGTTCTTTGTGGCAGGTGCATTGTCATCCTCTTTGCAGTCATTTAGAATTCTATTTTTCATTGAAAATTCTAAATGACTGCAAAGAGGATGATCACACACCAAATGAAACAACAGTATTCATTGGCTAGTTTTCACTGGTATTCAATGGAAGTGTAGTTATAACCTTGTTCTTGGCTTGACCCAATTCCATCACGCACAATGAATTATGAGCTTTTACCATTCTCAGTTTTCTTCATTTTCGATTTATATTTATAAAATTCAGGACGTCAATTACTATAGGCTTTGTTATGTTTTTTGCTTGGTATTCTCATAAAGCCTTGATTAAGACAGTTGGTAATCACACTTATCATATTAAATATAGTAAAAGTAACAACCTAAAAATGTTTTTCCGCCGAGCACAGGCCTCCTCTCATTTTTGAGAGGGTTTTGGGGAAGGGAAGAGTCCGCCACACTGGTCGAATGCGAGTTGGCGGACATGTCATTGAAATATTTTTTATTTCTAAGACATGCAGATATCCTCACAATATTTTCCCTCCGACCGCCGAGCATATGGAAAATCAGCACTAAAAATTGCATTTAAATTGGATTTTAGTGGTAATGCACCGGCAATCGAACCCAGGTCACTTGCGTGGTATGATACTTAAAGCGATCGCCTCAGCTATTGCTGTGAGTTTATTTATAAACTTATTAAAAAAAAAATATTGAAAAAAAAATCGCGCTGGGTAACTTACTGGTTCTTCCCAAGACAGAGGCATTACTTTGCGAACCAGTGTAGCTTAAAAAAATGACGTTCAATGAGTATTATGTAAATGATCTATATTAAATAAAAAAAAACTTTGAAATGTACTCATTTCATTCTAAAAATTATTTCTTACAAAATTACGGTTTAATCTGAAAGTCACCATACTATTCGAGGTGAACATAGGTTTAATTAGATAAGAAAATATGTTAGAATGTATCTTAAAACCACCTGAGCGAAGGGTAAATCGCTAGTAGTTTAATATTATTCCATATTAAGATATTTAATTTGTTTCAGATGAAAGAAAAAACGAATTATAAAGTACATATATTACTACAAGGATCAAAAACCACTTCAAGCCAATTAACAGATACAGCTTCTACACCATCAACAAGTCGCGCTGGCTCAGAACCGGCAGAAGAAAAATCTGAAAATATTGTAGAACCTATTTGTACTTTTAGCACGCCAACAATGTCTAGTACTGGTGTATATTCATGTCACGCATGTGCATTTACAACGACACGTCTTAATGTCCTCATAATGCACAATAAAACTCACAGTGTAACATTTATGCCATACACACCTTCACCAGTTAAGAAAAAGGTAACAAAATTAAAAACACCGAATTCATCGAAAACACCAAAACCTCGTAAGCCCAAGCTTGAAAAAACCGAGAAAGTAAATAAAAATAGTCAAGCTCAAAAACGTCTATCACAAGAAAAAACAGTTGAAATTGAAGTTAAAAAGGTGAAAACTGATGAAGAAATTAAAAGTAGTCTTTTAGCAGATTGGGATGATGGGGATGAGGAATCAAATGATGAATCTACTATGGTTATGGCAGGATCTCCTGAAGTTCCCGTAGGAGCTGAATCTCCCGCCGTACCAACGCCAGCTGAACTACCTAGTGCACAAATCCCTGGAGAAGTGTTGTCACCTTCACGCAAGAAATCGGAAGAGTTACTGCCGACTGAAAAACCAGAATCTTCTAGTGATTCTAAATACGAATTTTGTGAAGATGAAGATTGGTCATTAGAAGCAGATGTTGGTAGGAAAATTCCCCGTGTTAAGAATCCATCTAAGCGTAAAGAAGACTTAAAAAGCCTTAGTATTGACGATGATGATGTAGCAAAAGAGGTTGCTGAACTACTAAATAAGACGGCTGTACCTGAACTACCATCGGTTCCAGAATCATTGAAAGTGGAGGAAAATTTTCCAGAGCTCTCGATTGTGAAATCCCCCGATAAAAGAAATGATCCAAACGTCGACGAAAAACTACTAGAAACAAATAAATCGTCTGAATTAAAAGATATTGATCAGCCACCAAAAACAATTTTTAAAACTAAAACATTTTTTCGCAGTCGTCATTCTAGGAGCCAAGATGCTATAGGTAAGTATGTAGCAGAACAATTAAATGCAGCTGAAAGAATGGATATGTCGGAAAGTGAAATCAATGGTGCAGATGTTTCGTCGCCTGAGGCCAGAGAATCACCGCCGGTTGAACATATAAAAGTTGCTCGTTTGGCACCAAAAATACAACTGAAAAAGATGAAAGCTGAAGCTGCTCAACAACGCGAAAAAGAAAAAAATATTTTAGATCAAAACAAAGAAGATGCTACGAATGGTGCCACGGTAATGACATCAGAAATAGTAACGATGTTTAGTAACGATTTTACAATAGAAAAAGATTACACGGATAGTTTATCAACAAGTAAATTAATGCATACAAATAATACATCAAACATACAAAAAGTCACCAAGGAGAATTTCACTGAAATAAAAAAAATATCCGAGACTTCATTGCATTTAACATCTAATATAATCCAAACCGATAACGACGATAATTTAAAAGGAAAAACTGTTGTCGAAGTAACTGATACTGAAAAGAATACAGTCTGTGTCAATGTAAGAGAAAATAAAACGCCGGATGGAATATTTGAAGTCAAGAATAACAAACCAAATGAGCAACAACTGGACTACGAGCAATCAATCGAATCGCCCATGACTAAAACAACAGCATTAGCTGTAGATGCTTTGTTAAGTGTGTCTCGAGAGACTGACAGAGTACCGAAAGTTGTTGGCGATGATCCACCAGAAGATTTGTTTGAGGACGACAATAAAGATAACGCCAGTGTTTATAATGTAAATGGTTATAATGAAAATAAGAAGACAGAAGAACGAAAAGATGAGAAGTTGTTAGTCAGAGATGATCTTGAACGTAAAGAGAACCAAGCTGACAATTTGAATGAAGTTACAAAAAATATCAATAATGACATAAAAATACGTACAGACAACAAAGAAGAAACGGTCGAAAGCGTAATCATGGAAGAAAAAGATTTACATCAGAATAACATCCAAGAAATTGTTTCAGATAGTGCTCCAACTGAAAGTGATCTTCAAATAGCAGAGGCACTTATCAATTTACCTTCAACAGCTGTACAAAATAAAACATTTAGTGAACCACAGAATCCAACTCAATCTTTTGAAATGAAATCATCAGAAAGTATGAAGGTAGATGAAAATGTTAACTCCGATCGTAAAACAGTTGTAATGATTACAGAACCCATTTCGGAATCCCATGTTTTGGCCAATAATGAATCTATAGGTCGCTACGAAACTGAACAAGAAAAAAGTGAAAATCTTAACGCTGCGCAATCTTTAGTACAGATGTCAGAGTCTATTGATCACACAATAAATTTTGTTGAATTAAATTCGGACAATAACGAAGAAACAGGTCAACCTACCACCAAAAAACCTAAAAAGAGTGACATCTCATCAGTACCTGAAATTACTGTGGAACAAAAATTAGCATTGTTGTCCAATGAATCGAGTATAGAGCAATCTAATGGAAAAACTATTCCGTATGAAACCTCTTCTTCTAAATTGTTAAAAATTTTAGAAGAACCTACTACACCGAAAGTATTATCTAATAAAGCAATGGTAACTAAAAAAGTTATTGTGCCTGGGAAAGAGAAAATTTTAAATTTCGACGTCGGCAAGCAATCACAAAGAGGCAAATCGCAATTGTCTAAGCAGAAAATAATTATTCGTCGAACCACACCTAATAAAAACTTATTAAATAATGTGAATGAAGTTTCTAGCCTTGATAAAATTATTTTGTCTCGTAGCAATAAACCAGTCCAAGATGGATCATCTGTACAAACATACACCATTCAGACATCTCCAGAAACTCCATCTGATGCAAACTCTATAATTATTCAACAGAAAATTAGAAAAGCATCTAAACCATCTCCGAAGATACAAAAACTCAAACCACATACGTCACTCATTGCACATGCAAAAGAGACCAAGCCCGCTAACGAAACATCGCCAAATGAAGAACCTATGTTTGATATAAATTCTATGCCTGTAGTATTGTCTGATGATATTTTAACTCTTGAAAATATTGAAAAAATGCCAATTGTAATGTCCGATGGCAACCTTTTAACAAATTCAGCAAATCCACCAAAACTTGTTAAAACTAAACAAACTGTAGTTGAAAACGAAAAAATTGCCATTAGTCCCATATCTAGTAAAACTGAACTTAAAACAATTTTGGTGAATCCTTCTAATGAAGGGAACAAAGTTACTACTCCGAATATTCTTTCTAAATCATCTAAACTTCGGGGTGCTAAACCTATGTTGGTTATTGATAAAGCTACTGGAAAACAGAAAATTATAATGACTAAACCAGAGCCCGCTACCAAAGAAGTGAAACAACCAACTACCACTCTGTTACAAACAGTTCCTCAGACAGGAGGCAAAACTGAAAAATTTATAATTTTGCCTACACCTAGTTCACCGCGCCCCACTCGGACGCAAAAAATAGTAATAGATCCACAAACAGGAAAAGCTCATGTACTTGTTGGGAAAGGACCAGAAACTGCTTTAGGCGTCCCAGAAAATAAAACTGTATCAGCCAAATTAATCCAACCATCGTCGGACAACACGACTCCTGGCAATACAGTAATGATCATAACGAACTCTCAAGGAGGTCAATCAAAGATTATATTAACTCCAGAGCACGAAAAGATATTGTTCCCTAACAAAACAAACGTGTCACAATTAAAAACAATTACTCATCGTATAACTACTAACTCAACAGTCCAACAAAAAACGATCGTTCCAACGATGACTTCTGCAAAAAGTCAAACAAGAATTGTACCAAAACAAAAGAGCGCAATTATTACTTCTAAAGGCCAGTTAATAGTTGGAGGACGTGTGACTTCGGCAACTCAAAATATAGCTCCTATGCCTGAAATAAGACCAGCTTTAAAACGAATAGTGCCTGCAGAACCTAAAAAAATTATTCAGACTATGCAAAAAGACGCATCAGAGCCATTAATATTTTTTCAACGAAAATCTGGTGCAGTTATCCAGTTAACCACGGCCCAGTTTGAACATTTACAAAGAACAGGGGAGCTCATACCAAAATCTCCAGGGCCAATGCAAGAAAATAAAATAGTTGTTCAAAAATCTATTACTATTCCTAAAAGTGAATCAATGATTACAAATATACCGAAGCAAAGAGTGAGAAAAGGAGCAATTGACCACCAGGCACCGTTGAAAAAGGTCAAGCAAGAAGTACCCATAGCGCCTGCTCCGGCGCCTACATCACCTATGCCGGCTTTAACTCCTTTATCAAATACCATTTCGACTATACCAGCTGTTCCAAGCACGGCTTCTGCAGCGTCAGCATCTTCTTACCCTGATTTAGATAATTTTGAAGAACTTTTACCTTCTACGGCCATCGCACGGCATTCAGAATCAGTGTTAATGCAGCCCGAACCGCCTAACCCTCCCCCGCAGGCGGCGATCTCCGACGGTCAACTGCTGGCGGTACCTGGAGAGCATTTCGGGGGATTGCCGGGTTCGTTTTATTTATGCGTGGAGGATAACGGCAATTACACAATAGTGGACAATCGTCCCTTAATGCTAGAAAATAATCAACTCGTTCCCATGGCAGAACCCCTACCGGTGATTGCACCTCAACCGGAGAGAAGGGACATATTAGAAGCGGCACTAGCAAATAGTGACGTTTTTCACGCTGAGACTATTCGTGATGAAGCCCCAGATTTTCGAGACTTAAATGCGAACGTCTCTGTTCACTGTCGGGTTTCGGAGACTAGTACAACTCTGAATCAACCAATAATGACGCCGGTAGAAGTACCGACTAAAGTTGACACAGAACCAACTGTGCCGTCGAATTTAGAGGACGGACTCGCTGTGATTGGCGTTACGCCACAGACGGTGCCTACTTCACTAGAATTACCCATCACAGTAACCGATCCGCGCATAGCCCCTAAAACGACGGATCCACTTAGCAACAACAATTACGGAACGGTTCTACTACCCTCATCTAATACCGAGATGACCTTCGTACCTACCGAGGAAGCCGATGTGCCTGTCGTTGGACCTATCTCTATGCCGCTTTTGACTGAAGAAGAATCTGTAGGAAAATCCATGCCCATATTAACTGACGATGTAACGGATAGGACCGTGTCGTCAGTGGAGTCTACAGTCGGTTCACCGTCATCAATTGATGTAAGGGAATCAGAAACTGAAGACAGCAGTCAGTGGCCGCAGCGGCTTTTAACGCCCGGATCAGACACATCTGAAACATCGTCCGAGATTCCATTGCAGCCAGTGATAAAGCTTTCTGTAAATGATCTATCTCATAGCGATTAAAATAAGTTAGGTCACTTTAATGCCGTGCATTTTATTTAAATTGGTCTAATTGATTAATTTTAACAATAAATATTATTTATTGACCTTACGTAATCAATTTTTAAATTTTATTAAAAGTGCAATAGATTGTTTAAAGTTATCTTCCTGAAGCACATGACAGTTTCTGATAGAAATGGTTGTACTTTGATTTAACTGGGTTATTCTGTTGTTAACATAAATTGTATACTTGTACAAGGCAGTCTTGCCCCATTAACCTACCTTCTCAAATATTTTTAAAGGCCTGCTCTTAGCTGTGGGACGTTTGTTTATAGGCTGTTACTTTAAGTGCGATCTTGCGTTTTAAACGTATTTTTAGAAATTCCGGATGTTGTGTACATATATATATTACAGTCTATAGAGCGTAGTTAAATAAACGCATCGATCTAAAATAATACATATTCTGTTAAGTTATATGTCCTCTAACAATTTAATGTAATGCATTATGGCGTAGAAATTTAAGATTATCATTTATGAATGTAAATTTAAATTGAATTATATTGTTGGATCGTATGTGTAATATATGAAAGTTTAGGTATATTGTAATATTTTTTATAACGTTTAGCAAACTTTGGAATATTATGTGTACAATTACACAGGTTTGTACATGAAAAAATTGTGCTATTACGTTAGGTATCGGCATTTTGTATGTTCAGTTGTGGTTTGGCAGTTATTTGTCATTCATTAATAGGTAACTTCAGTTATCTGAATTAAGCAGAATGTAACATTATATCATTATGTAGTTTTAATGTAAGTACAATATTGTTGATGTAATATGTCAAAGGCACATAAAGGTTTGCATTCGATTGATCTATTTTATAAGATAGGTCCGATTAATGAAAGAAGAGTTTTTTAGGAATAAACTTGTGTAGTTTAAAGTTTTAATAAAGAAACTTTATTCAGTATAATGTTTTATTTCTTCTTTTTAATAACTTATTTCTATGTGAAATGAAACATTTAAACCTGTTCTTGATTTAATTAAACTGATCTAAGGATGATTGATAACATTGGTACATTTATCTTCATACATACGACGCTTGACCTTAAAGCGTTAGATTGAAGGAACCGTCATACATATTACGGTATCTTCATATATTTATAGGGAAAATGTTTACACTAGTATGACATTCTACACACTACATAACTATAAACTACGGTAACAATATTTTAATTTATAAATTCGTAAAATGTAAACAGTTGCATGTAAAAACAGAATTGCAATGATCACTTATCCTATAATACTTTATCCAATTAAAATGTGAATCACCGTTTGAGTTATTATATACTACGTACGTAGTATTCAATAATAACTCAATGGTTTGAGTGTGGTTTTTTATTTCAAATTCGATCTTAAATTATAACAGTACAGTCATTTCCCTTAACTAGGAATATTGCTCAAGATTTATTTCGTAATTACATTAGTTTTAATCAATACAAGTTTATTGTAGCGTTATGAACAAACGCACCAGCACGCAACATGATCTACAGAATTTCGTACAACGATATTATTTCCTAAAATAATTATCACATGACGGGCCGCAGCGTCGTTTTTGATAATTTAAATATCGTTCGAAAATATAAATATATAACAAAATAATCGTGTGTAATAATCGATGAAAGTTTCCCAGGCTATTTTCTGTTCATAAAAAGTTTTTAAATTAATCTGAGTCATACGATTTGAAAAGAAAAAATGCTTTAAATAACAACTTAATTAGTGTACTGTTTTACAACAACGGGTAAACATTGATTCATTTTTCAAATTACATTTTTTCAATTTATGTGTTTAATCTGTGCCTTTAGTGAAATATAAACAGGCGGGCTTTTAATTATAAAAAGGTAAACCGTACTGGCCATTAACATTGCATTAAAATAAAAAAAAAATCATTTTCCAGTTAATGTTTTTTTAGTGTATGATATTAGAGCACACGATTTATTTTAACTTTTCAACGTCTACTGCAGAGCTTGGCGGGTCGTGTTCGGCAGGAAGAGGCACATGAGGCCGCCGCTGGCGAGCAGCACGGCGACGATGAAGGTCGGCGCGGGGCAGTACGTGTCGAGGAGCGACGCGATCACCACGTTGCCGATGATGCCGCCGAGACGCGCCGCCACCATTGACACCGCCACGCCGGTTGCACTGTTACAAAAGACAATACGTTAATATTAAATTGAACATCGTCAGCTTTTGTATATTGTTTAAGAAGTTTGTTCTATACGCCTAATGACTTTTAAATCTTTATAAGACTCAGGGTATCAGCCTCTGAGCAGTCCACTACATGATACACATATTTCAAGATAATAGATTAGTTAAATAGAGCCACGAAGAGCGGTGATTACCTGTTTACGGTGTAAGTATGAATGCCTCCGATTTAGAGCGGGCGATTGTAAAATTAGTATTCTATAGGGTAACAGACCACCAACCCGCATACGAGCAACATGGCGTTTTTTATAAGTCTGGCTAACAAACGAGCACTCAGTCCATCTGATTCCCTTCATTCTTTACGATGAATCAACACGTAGGTTGGTCACCCCTGGGCACTGAAATGAAACGGTTGCCAGATATCGAATTTTCGGTAAAAGCCAATATAGCGACATCTATGTCGCCATATGTGAAGCTCAAGAAATTTCTCATTCGTCCAACATCGCGCTATTGTAGTTTCTGAGATGCGAACTGGACTATATACAATTTGTAAAGATTACTGATTGGAGGAGTCGTTCTCCCCAGATCAAACCACCGATCTGGCGGTTAGCTACTCTTTTCTACTGGCATAAAATCCGCCAAACCACTCACGCTAAATTTAGCAGAGTTATGCTGCTACGTTACCAGTATCATAATGACCATATCTAGATACGCTTACCGCAAGTTTGTGGGGAAAACTTCAGTGATGAGGCAGTCGAGTGAAGCGTTGCCGCAGGATATGACGGAGCTGAAGATGGCGCTCACGATCAAGTTGTTTGTCTTGTTGTACACGAAGTACATCGCCGCCGAACAGAGACCCGCCGAGAATGTCGCGAACACTGTCAGAAAATTATACACAAAAATAGAATAGAAGTGTCTGTTTTTTTTTAAATTAATTTTATATTTTTCTGTTGAATTCGCTCGCTTGACAAAGTCCGAATTTTAAAATGTCTGTGATGATTTGTGTGTGATTTTCGTATGCTATTTGCTTATGTAGATTATGGTATAGTAAGTAGGGGTAACATCCATATGTAGTATCCATATGTAGTGCGAATGCGACAAGTCCCACGTTTAATCACTAGCAGTGGAACATAAATGCCGCTGCGCAGGAACTTGAAAAAAATCGTCCGGCAAATACACGGGATAGCCATAGGAATGCCTAGAAAACCGGATTTCCAACAGATAGGGGGAAAACTTTCTCAAATAAGCCAGACCCAATTTATCGCCGAACCACCACGTTAGCGAATAACTGCGAACCTTTGAGACAGACTTATTTTCTGATGATGATGATGATTATAACTGCAACATGTATTGTCCTACTATTAAACACCCAATTATTTAAATGCTAAGATTGGCATTATTTTGATATCACAATCTTTAATAGGGAGACAAGTGGAGGAGCCCCTCGGTCATCCACCAAAGCCAGTAAGATAGCAATATTACTCGTACACAATCTCGCAAAACAACGGGTGCTTCTGTGTCTTTTTTTATGAATGAATTTGACTATACGAAGAAAACAATTTGTGCTTATCTACTATTCAGTGTAGGAGTATATCCAGCATCGTCTGTTGCTCCTGGATTTGAAAATTATATAAACGACAGCTGTCGGTTGGAGTCGTTTACAGTCTTTAAAGAGCTAGATTTCGCCATCTGATCATGATCACGATACTGTGCGAAATATTCGCCCGGGTTAGCTAGTCATATATATTATTTCTCAAAGTAATTTTATGTCGGTACGCCATATCTCCATTAGTACCTTATCAAAATTTATGATTGCGACATTATTTTGAAAATTATGTTCCCCACTAGTGACGAAAAATAAAAATCGTTTGAAAATAACCTTGAAAAAAATGATTAAAATCTTTTTATAAAAAATGTACTTTCATAAAGAATGAACAAGGCGCTATCTGTTAAACTACATGTACGATGTCTGTCGGTAGGAGTTGTTTACCACTCTATAATGTGTAAGGTCTGCCATGAAGCAGTGGTGTGCAAACGTTACTGTGTTTCGGTCTGAAGGGCACTTAGAGCTAATGTTATGCCCGAACATACAATAAAGAATACAAACGAAATGAGAACCTCCTCCTTTTTTGAAGTCGTTTAAAATGCTTCATGAGTTTGATTTGAAATTATCTGAAAGAGGTACACTCACCCAAGAAGAACTTCCTGCCGAGCCGGTCCATGCCGATCACCGCGAATATGTTGGAGGGGATCGCGGCGGCGACGGTGATGAGCGACTCCATGAACACGTCGGAGTGTATGTGCGGGTCGCAGAGCGCGCCCTCCGCGTGCGAGCCGCGCTGCGTCACGTATGACGTCACCTGGCAGATGTCCGCCGGCGCGTCGTCGTGCGCCCGCGACCACTCGTCGAACCGGTTGAACATCTCCGGGAACCACATCATCAGCCCGTAGTACCTGCAGAGAGTGGCAGTGATGTTATTTTTTATAAGTGTCACGCCGCGCAGATAGGCGTCCGGCAGAGTAGAATAGCACCTACCCCTTCCCTACCGAGGCGTCGTAAGAGGCGACTAAAGTCTTAAACAGTCTTTGTTCGTGCAATATAACATAATTTGCAACGCTGTCACTATACTGCTCATGAGAACGCAACGGAGAGACAGATTTTTATTGACTTTTGAAAGCGGCGTTGTTCGCCATCTGTCACGTTTTTTTTCTCAAGGGGGTGAAAAGAGGGCTACGTGAGTTGCCTCTGCCTGCCCCTGTATGTATGTAACATCACGCCACCGCCGAGCCACGCCAAGTCATTAAATAAGCCAATCGATGACCATAGGTGACCTTAGGATGTTACCTACCGAGTGAGAGTATCGCTTGACGTGGAGAGGATAACGTTATTTATACCGAAGAGCGCTCAGTTTGAGTATCTTCGTTGTGCGCACTCTGATGCGTTGTAAATCTGTTCAATTGCGTTGCAAATAAATAAGTTTTATTGTTGGTAGGAATCCGTCTAGGTAGGTTCTCACAGAACTAGATATTCTGCGCGGAAGCAAAAGTGAGCAAATATTACTGTGTTTCGGTCTAAACGGCACTGAGAGCTAGTGTAATCACTGGGCATATGAGACTTAAGAACTGAAGTCTCAGGTTGACGGGCGCAGTGTGGTGTCTCACGGAAATGTTCTGGGTGGTTCAGAGTTGCACTAGTCAACTGGTTGATGCTCACTGTGCACCAAAATCCTACACCTATGAAGGATTGAGATATAGCCGATATTTAGTCAAATACGAGACGAGAAAAACTCCATTAATATGAGACGAGGCTTTACTAATGTGATATTCATAGGTTGGCCTTATGCCTTGGTCTTATAGTGTTCAGAGAATCACGTTGAAAAATACTTCGAAATAAAAAAAATATCTTACCCGATATGAAATGTGAAGTTGATTGTGATGGAGATCGTAGTGAATTTGAGTATAGGCGGCATGAACAACTGCTTGCTGTGCTCCACGATGTCGCTGAGCATTCTCCTCATCTTCGACTTCGGCTCCTTGTGTTCCAACTGCTTCTCTGGCTTCGCATGCAATGGTTCGTCCACTAAAATCTGTTTCACTGGGTACAGCTCTTTGCTTTTTCCGGTATTCATAAGATATATACTCCGGAAAACTTCTAACGCTTCATCGTGACGGCCATTTGATATGAGGAATTTAGGAGATTCGGGCAAAAGGAATAAAAGGGCAGCAACAACGAAAGATGGCAGGGACATCACGAGTAAGAAGATTCTCCAAGAGTTGTAAACGAAACCGCCAGTTGATCCACCGATTTCTATAATATAAATGAATGTTTGTATCATTTTTGGTTTGTGGCGTGTTAAGATAAAGGCCGGCTTAAGGCCGTGTGGTAAGAGAATCTACCACACCATCTCATTCTGTGGGTGTCGTAAAAGTCGACAGGAGGAAAATTAAAACCAGAAGATTAGCAGCAGCATCTTCCTGGATCATCTGAATAAATAATCTGCGGTTACCAATCCGCCTGCCAAGCGTGGTAATTATGGCAAATACCCTCCAAAATGAGAGCTACAAAATTACGTGTTTTGTAGAACTAACTTCTGACGATCAGACACTGGATCTGAGACCACCTGCGATCTGATCGGATGATTATGAAAACAGTTATCAGACCTAAATTTTCCTGACCGGTAGCGGGTGGTAGAGTAACACGCGAACTCTGTAGCTCTGCCATCACCAATCTGTCTACTTAAAAATTTGGGGGAGATCTATCAGCAGTGGTCTGCTTATGTGAAGTGTTTCCGTTGTTAGATAGATGAAATGAAAATAAAATTATTAATTTTTTTTTGATTAGGACAATCAAATATGGTTAATATTTTTATTATTATTCACTGTTTATTTTATTCATTATTTTTGTCCGGCAGAGTAGAATAGCACCTACCTCTTTCCTACCGAGGTGTCGTAAGAGGCGACTAAGGTATTGTACGGACAGCCTGTATTCGTGCAGAATTACACCATAATATGCAATGCTGTCACTATAGTGCCCGCGGGAACGCAAATGAGTAAGAAGTTTTGAACTTGAAAATGGCGACGACGTGTTTCGCCACCCGTCACGTCAAGTTTTACGCGGGGGCCAGTGGCGTCTGCCTAACCCTTATATGGGAAAAAGGCATGACTGTATGTATGTATGTATTCATTTTATGCATGGTACAATAGTCCTATGCTCCTGACATTTTCGAATTTTCTCCTTTTCGTTTGAAACTAGTATTGAATTTAGCGCAACTGTAAAGAGAGGTACAATTACCCAAACTTTTTTAAATATATTACACGGAAAGTTATAGTTTGGATCATAAAATTACCGCAATATTGGTCACAAAATTCTTTCCTCTTTTAATAATAGTTTAATAATACACGAATACAGTCCGCAGATAACTTACTTTAATTAAACTTTTACTTAAGACTTGTATGTTTTTTTTTTTTTGATAAAAGTGACGAAACGAGCAGAACGTTCACCTGATGGTAAGTGCAACGTCTGTCCACTTCTAATATGCTAGTTGTAATAAAACTACCGCTTAAGTTCGAATATGAATTTGGGACTCACCGCTAGGTATGATGACCCAAGCCAGCCCAGCGACGAACAGATTTCCCAGTGTCCAGAACGCAGCCATGAAACTCAACATGGCGCCGCGCTTGTTCTTCGGTTGGAACTCGGCGAAGTACGACCAGATAACAGGACCTGACCCGCCTAGGCTGTGAAGATTAATATGAATAGGTAATTTTTTTTTTAAGTGAGGAGACGAGTAAAAAGTTCACTTGATAGTAAGGGCATGCAAGATGACAAGTGGAACCTCTGTGGAAGTACCGATTCAACAAGTTCTTCTTGCCACTGCTAAGTTTGCTGTCCATTCTAAAGATAGGATTTCATACATTATGAGAGCAAGGTTCACAAGCATCCTTCATCACCGTACGCGCTATACAATTGCTCAGACTTGAGCGTACAGTTGTTAATGGAAATGTCACAGGAATATCTGATACCTACGAGTACATCCCTGTTTTTTTTACAGCAAATTGTTTTCATGAACATCTTTGTAACAGTGTAGCATCGAAATCAACAAATACTCACGCAGCGCCATTGATGAAACGGAACAGCATGAATAGTTCATAGTTCTGGCTGAATGATGAGGCGACGATGGCGAGTCCGTTTACCACGGAGATGGCTATGAGCACGCGCTTCCTGCCCACCGAGTCCGCCACCGAGCCCCACGCGTACGCGCCCACCATCATACCGATGAAGATTATGCTGTTTAGCCATCCCTGAGTAATACAACATGTTTATTTAATTATGTTATTATTTAATCTTTATTGCTAAATCAACCATGTAACTAACAAATATACATATAGTCACGCCTTTTTCCCGAATAAGGGATAGGATCTACTGGTGGTAGGATTCCCATGCAGGAATCCGTCTAGGTAGGTACCACCCCAGGGCCAGTTATTCTGCCGTGAAGCAGTAGTGTGCAAACATTACTATGTTTCGGTTTGAAGGGCACTGAGAGCTAGCGTAATCACTGGGCATGTGAGACTTAAGAACTTATGTCTCAGGGTGATGGACACAGTGTGGTGTCACACAGAAATTTTCTGGGTGACACAGCAACTGTTATGGGCAGACGTTACACTTACCATCAGGTGAACGTTTTGCTCGTTTCATCACTTTATCCAATTAAAAAAAACACCCTTAGTGCACTTTTCGCCCCCGCGGGAAATGAGAGATGACGAGTGTTTTGTTACGAGTCAAAAAATTATTTGTCCCTATTGCGTTCTCACGAGCAGAATAGTGAAAGCATTGCATATTATGGGGTTACTCTGCACGAATAAGGCTGTCCGTAAAATACCTTAGTCGCCTCTTACGACACCTCGGTAGGAAAGAGGTAGGTGGTATCCTACTCTGCCGGGCACCTAGATAACAAAGGGCGAACTTAATGCCTATAGGTATTCACTACCAGTCTTATATTATGATACTCGTAGTTTCAAAAAAATGATATGTATGTACTATGTATGTGCCTATTGTGTTTATCATTGTAAATATCAATTTTTTGAGTCTATTATATATACACATAAATACATCCGACGAGCTTTTATGAAAACGCTAATGAAAGTAGAAGATGCGAAAGATGTGTATCAGGATTGTATCTACCGCAATGGGAAAGAGACACGTATACAAAGATCATAAATTATTTATTATTTCAAATTGCTATAAAAACTTGTCCTAACCTACCCGTGACTGTAATGGTATATATGGCGATGTATCGCTTATGCGATAACATCAAAGACGTTTGACAATCACAACAGAACCACACCCGAAAACCTATAATTTGTGGTTTTGCAAAAATCTTGGCTCCAGCTGGGATTCGAACCCTAAAACCCGCGGCGCCTTAGTCAGGTACTCTGATCACTAGGCCAGGCGGTCGATATGTCATGTCAATAAAATATTTTCACAGAAGGAGGCTGACGTATATCTAACATAAAAAAACGACAACACTGTAAATCAACACGACGTGTTTGAAAGCTCAAGCAAATATTTGCTCAGAGTATACGCCGAAATTATCCTCATTACAAAAATCGAGTCATTCATTTGACATTTTTTTAAAATTGAGAATAAAGGTAGTTTCTATAAACTTTTTTGTGCAAAATTTCAGAGACGTTGATTTCCAAGTCTCAAGTTGCGAGCAGCGTTGAAAACCAATTCTATTTTGTGATTGTTTATTATACAATCATGTGGTTTTCGGAGGTGCGGTTCAACTAAATAAATATTATGAAATTGACCAGCGGAGACGTTGCTACGTTCGTGTTAGTTAATATCGCACGTGTGTGGTAATTGTGTTCAATGAGCTGTGACTGTGAGTAGGGTAGCCTAAGGTATCGATTTTATAGGATTTCCTTTTTTCATAGGAGAAAGTGACGAGACGAGCGAAAAGTTCACATGATTGTATGTGCAACGTTTGCCCATAACAAACTGTCACGTAGAAAATTACTGTGTGGCACAACACTGCGCCCGTCCCCCTAAGACATTTGTTCTTAAGTCTCATATGCCCAGTTATTACACTTGCTATCAGTGCACTTCAGACCGAAACAGTATAGTTGGCACACTACTGCTTCACGGCAGAATAATTGGCGCTGCGTTGGTACCTACCTAGACGGATATCTGCACAGAAATCCTACCACCAAAATAATGTTTTTGCTGTTTTTGATAAGTCAACTATTGTGTATCTTGAACTCATGGCTCAGAGGTCAGATTACGTCCAGGTCAGATATGTCCTGCCTACTAATGTCAGCCGAAATTAATATTTTATTAATATACAATTTATTGTTTTTCGAGTTTTGATGTCACTGTAAGGGGAAAGTGACGATGAGTAAACAAAACTGGTGGCTATAAAGATTTTATTATTAAATTTAATTCCTTTAATTCTCCTTTATTTAAGAGTCGACTCAGGGAAGGAAAAAAGAAACCGGAAGGAAGAATAGATTGGGTCACAGATCACAACGTTCCTTTGAGTAATTCCTTTTGAGGTTGCAAACCCATCTGTCAAATTTAAAAATAATAATGCCTTACCTATTTGTTTATCTGTAAGGAAAACCGATATTAACTTTATTATATTAAACTAAACTTATGGGGTTAAATGATAAGTTATTCTTTCTACTTTTCCTCGCCTTTATCCTAGTAAAATAAGTGTCATAAAATTAGTTTTCCGCAAAGCTACTACTCTCAGCAAATCCAGTCGTTCGTAATGTTATGATCGATGTTTGATCCTACCCGCTTTATGTTAAGTTTCTCCCTCTTCATCATCATTATATCATGTAGCCGATAGGTGTCCGGCAGAGTAGAATAGCACCTCTTTTCTACCGAGGTGACTGACTAAGGTATTGCACGGACAGCCTTTATTCGTGCAGAAAAACACGAACTATGCAATGCTGCCACTGTAGGAACGCAATGGGGAGCAAGTATTATTTTTACTCGTATCAAAATGGCGGCGACGTGGTTCGCCACCCTTCACGCCTCGTTTCCCACGGGGGAAAAGTGGGCTACGGGTGTGGCCTCTGCCTTCCTCATATATGGGAAGAGGCGTGATGGTATGTACATATGAATGGTACGAGTATATCATATGAACATGTTTGATTTTTATATTTGAGTAACACTGCTTTCCAAGTTTTATTACTGCTCGTCAGTTATTGTAGTTAGTAAAGCATATGAATTTTTTGTGTGTTATTGTTTCCAAATTACCTTAAATTTGTGATTTTTAAATTAATCGTATTAGCAACTTAAAATGATATATAATAGTTAGATGACATGAGTGTGTATATTTTGAAAGGCATAGATTTCCATAAAAATGACAGCAAAATACTATCTCGATTTGATGTGTTTCTATATGGTCACAGTTATTGTAATAATACATACTTTGGTATGTGTGGTAAGGTTTAAGTCGCACTGCGCGGAGGGCAGGATGAAGGACATCGAGATGACGTCCATCTCTTCGGAGGTGCTGACAAGGCCGCATACTGCCAGCAGCAGATAGTGGAAGCGTCCATAGCCTGTGGATAAAAAAAATATTATAATACTTCTTAAGAAAAGTACACAAATTACAAGATATACACTTTACATACACAAATTCGTAAGCAACCTCTATAACATCTTTACAAGATGAAGTCGGCACAACTGTCACTTTGTGCAGAAATATATGGCATTGAAGTGTCTGTTTGTAATAACAACAGCTTTTTACTCAATGCTTATGAGAGTGTCTACGGTACTTATAAAGAAAAAACAATTTTTGAAATTTTTGTCTGTCTGTCGGTTTGTTCCGGCTTATCTCCGAAACGGCTGGACTAATTTTGACGGGAATTTCACTGACAGATAGCTGATATTATAGCGAGTAACCTAGGCTAATTTTAGAAAAATAATTAGGGTTCCGCGCAAAAATCTTAAAACCCTAAAATCCGATTCAAATAGAGAAGGATATAGGTACGAGTATATAATCGATCGGGGTGGGCTTTTTTACGCGGGTGAAAACGCGGGCGCAGCTAGTATAACAATAAAAATACGCCTTAACTATCTGTTTATTAGTATAAAACATCTTAACTTAAACATAAACAATTAAAGAATGTAATAAAATCTTACTAATATAATTTTTACCTACCTAGATGGATTCCTGCATAGGAATCCTACCACCAGTAAAACCACTTACTTACCCATTTATGACTAAATGTTCGTAAAATTCATTATAAGTGGGTGTCTATGTTGGGAAAGGGATACATATACGTCAGTTTTCAAGTCAAAAGGTCTTGTAGTTTCGGAGAAATCGCGATGAGTGGGTAGCAAATCGTTTATATAGCATATAGACAGATATAAGACAGAGATAGAGATAAAAAATATGTCTGCATTTGCATAATTACGGTTGTACATTGTAAATGTAACAGAATTAGGTGTTACTTTGCGGACAATCACAACAACAATAGACGAGAAACAATTGTTGATTGTATTTGTTGCGTAATAACGCGCGTGACCTAGTGGTCAGAAACCTGACTTCTACGCCGCGGGTACTGAGTTCGAATCCCAACCGGAACCAACATTTGCAAAAAACACGAATTGTTGGTTTTCGGATCGGTTGTGTTGTTCACTTCACACAATTTCACACGTAAAATAAATGTATGTATAATGCAACCACGATACAGGAGAAATCGTCTTGTGGGACTTCGTTTTTATAAAAGAAAGTTCAGGGAAACACATTTTTATTCTGCTTTAGAACATTGTAATCCTTGAAATCGGATCGGATCTTTAACTACGGATTAACTTTGTTTCTCTACCACCGTCACCTAATAAGTCTGTCACTGCATCCTAGCCTACCTCCGAACTATTCGCATGATCGCATGATAGTAACATCGGGTAGGATTTTTTTCCAGTGACACTGGAATATCTCCTGCTGATCGCTTTCGACAATATTCGGAAGTCTTATCTGGGGTCGAAAATCGACCAGGAGAACATAACTATATGTCTATAAGTTATATACTCTCGTAATTTTATTAGGCGTAGGGAAGTACAGCCTGTCCCTTACAGTGAGCCTTAGTAAAAACTGTATCTTGAAATATAATATTCGGACTTTGCTTTGCTTTTCCATCATAAATTTCACGTCAATAGCATTTGTACTTTAAGAGTTTCCAGAGTTAAATACATAAACCTTTTAATTTAAATTGTTAACTACATTAGATTTACTATATTCATACAAATGCTTTTCCCTCAGACGATTTTTGCTAATAGTTTGAGTTATTGTGTACTTGCCGTATTTGTAACGGAAATCGTAGCTGCTTTCCCCACAGGACAGACATTTGCCTAGTGTGGGGGTCGGCATTTCAATTATTGTAAGAAGGTATGGTAAAAGAAATAAAGTATAAAAATAAAGTATAAGTATAATTATAATCGTTCGGTTCTTGTCTAGGCATGTCCGGACAAATAAAACACACCAATTTCCCGTAGTACTTTTACGCCGCTATGACACGGTTTGAGAAAGGAGTAAAATAACAGCCTATTAATATCCCACTGCTGAGCACAGGCCTCGTGGGTTTTGGAGCCAAGAAGTGTCCGCCAGGCTGCTCCAATGCGGATTGGCAGACTTCGCATGTCTTCATGTTTGAAATATTTTTATTCCTCAGACATGCAGGCTTTTCCATGATGTTTTCCTTCACCGCTGAGAACGATTACCACATTCAAAAATTCAACACTTTAGATGCACTTAGGATCGAACTCAGATCGCTCGCGTACTTAAATTTACCACTTAGCTTTCACGGCTTCCCGGTATGCGGATTATTGAACTGTAAGAGAACTTTCGACAAGTGACCAACCGTTTTGAAACGTAAACAATTGTCGACTCGTGTACGGACTGTGTTCCCAGAAACGGTGGCGTGTTTACACCGCGGTAGCGATCCCGTGGAATGCAACGCAAGCGCTCTTCATTCATAAAACTACGCTCGTAAGTCCTCTTCATATTACAGCTTTGTTTACATACATTTATTTCCACGTGTCGCTTTAATAATGCTACGGAATGCGCTTTTCGGTAACAGCTATGTTTTAATTGCGACGAAATGTAAGCTTCTTGTTTATGCTTGTGATAATAATATTAAAATTGTGTGAACCGTTTGTTATTTTGAGTAAATAATTCAAATAAAATTTGAATAACTAAAAAGTAATATTATCATAGCACAATCTACACCTGCGGCATAGTTCCCCAAACGCTGGCCGCATTTCCTCATGATATTTCTTATAATATTAATAATAATTTCGGGCATGAAAATTTCCTCATGGTTTTCTGGGTCACAGAGCTTCACTTGACAGTTCTGAAACTTCGCTTTTATCAAGGATTTCATACATATACATTAATCAATCTCTTCAGGGTCTGCAATGATATTTTTATATCGACTACAATGTCATAGTTATTGGTATGATTGTAAGCATGACGACATGTCAAACCTATGTCGTATGTAAATAATGCGTCACTTCCTAGAACACGTGATGGAGGCTAAAAATCAGTCGCATGACGAAATAACAGGCATTGATTTCTTTTTTCAATTTTTATAGAATCGGAAAGTCTGAATTCTATTATTTGTATTAAGTTTGAAACTGTTTAGAAATTGAATATTAAAAAAATCACACTTGTAATCTGACAATGATGACCTGCCCTGTGTATCTGATAATATTATTTTAATTTAAAAAGGGTAGGTTAGGGTAGGTACTGGTGATAGGATTACTATGCAAAAATCGTTTTAGGTGGGTACCGCCGAGTGACAGTTATTCTGCCGCGAAGCAGTAGTGTGCAAGCATTGCTTACTGTATTTTGATCTGAATGGCACTGTTAGCTGGTGTGATTAATTATTAAATTATTTTTGCAAAAGAACCCTACTATTTTAATAGTTCAAGAGTGAAGTTTCAGGGTGACAGCGCAGTGCGGTGCCACATATAAATGTTCCGGTTCTGTATGAGACTGCATTTATTATGGGCAGACGTTGCACTTCATCCCATTATTGCATTAAAAAATGAACAGCGTACAAATGTCCCCATATTGAGCTAAGGCCTCCGGTTTGCAGACTACACTTCACTTCACACATCGATATATACTCGTAATAATGTATACAAGGATTTGAATTGAAAATTCTTTCAGTAAAATTTCTAGGGGGAATTTGAGTGCGACGTTACTGTTAAATAAATTTGTTAATTAATCTTAATTTATTTTTATTTTTATCATCTTTCTAATATATGTATGTGTAATTCTAACTTCTGTCCCATGTACTGAATTGCAGGCTTTCTTTTTTTTATATCACAGACATGCAGGTTTCCTATGGATGACCTTTACTGCCGATCACGTTGTAAAACAACACTCAAAAATTAAAAAATACAGTAGTGGGGATAAAACCCGGGCCACACGCATTTATACGCACCACGACGCGCGACCGCCGTGGAGTGCGGAGCGCAATAGTCAATAATCACACCGCGTACACACGATTCACCCGTGTTCCAGGGCGGTTCTCACGGCACCGAACACAAGACTTACCGACACACAAGTCGACAGTCCGAATGGAGGCCCGCAGCCTCCCTCGGGCGGTCATTGGACGACTTAAAACATTTAAGATATTCGAAATCGCGAAAGCACGCAGCGAACGCGACACAGTCCGAATTTCGAGGTTTTTGTAGGAGTTTATTTATTTATTTATGTTTGGGTCAAACCAAACCTGGCACGCGGGCCCCTGGCCCGTGAGCACAGTATCCGATGAAGCTGTAAAAGCCAAAAAGGCTAACAGCAATTACATCACCGAAATTTTATATACACGTTTATAAAACCTAAAGCTATGAGCCATGAGATACGGCTTATTTATTTCAGAATAATATAAGTAAAATAATATGTACTCACCAGTTAGTTCGATAGCCCGTTCGAAATCAGCTTTTTCCGAATTAGGGACTTTTTCCGGGTCGCACTTGGCTGATGTCTTCAGCGAAGGTACGACGCCTGGGAAAACAAAGGAAACATTTACAAATATATTCAAGACAATTCTAAAGAAATTAATGTTGTATTTTATTGGAGAAAGTGAGGAGACGAGCAAAACGTTCACCTGATGATAATATATATGCTCATAACAAATGCTGTGTCAGCTAGAACATTTCTGTGTAGCACCACACTGCGCTCGTCTACTGAGACATCAGTTCTTAAATCTCATATGCCCAGTAATTACAGTAGCTCTTAGTGCTCTTCAGACCGAAACAGTATGTTTGCACACTATTGCTTCGCGGCATGATGACTGGCCCTGGGGAGTTACCTACCTAGACGGATTCCTGCATAAGTATCCTACAACCAGTACACACCCCATCTGATTACGTGGTTAAGGTAAAGTGTGAGGTGTTTGGTACTGCCTAGTGATTAGACCCTCCCTTGTTAATAGACATGCCCAGCAATAGACTAACATAAACAAATGAAGAAATTTTTTAATTATGGAGATAATTCCCGTAACCTATTCCCGGACGAGACGTCGCGTAAGGCGAAGCTTTTTCATAAGATATCGGTAAAAAATTTAAGACTACTCATAAAACTCTGAAAGCTGCTCGAAGGCAAGGTGAAATAACAGCAATGAGAAACACCAAAGTGATAAAGCCGTCTTGATACTGTTTTGATATCATGTTCGTTTCGGGTATCTGCCCATTCCGTAAGTGATAAATGGTGTGAAACTAATACAGTATATAAATGACCTATTTTTAATAGATTTTAAAAGGTAGGAGATTCTCAATTTGTGTGTAATTGTTTATTAACCGACTTTAATGATTCCTTTTTTTATTAGAAAGGAGATACCGTAAGGGTGGTCCCATATAATTAAGGTCAGGTTCTGATGATGGGATCAATGCTGCGTTGACGTCGGTTTTTTGATTAAATAATTATTCTGGTTGTTACGAGCTGTCGATGTTTTGTTTCCTAATGCCTTATTGTAAAGACGTTGCTTGTTTCTAGGTATTATAAAAAATTGCATGCAAATAATCTTTAATAAAACGATGTGGCTGCTGGTCAACCAGAAAGTAAAACTATAATATTTTGAACTTTAGTTGTTATCACAAATAAAGTAAACATTTTCACTACCAAAATTTATTTTTATTTCGTCTTTTCATTGTTGGTATTCGGATCTGGTCAGCTCGTGTTGTGATTGTCCTCGTGTTTCTGAATGACTCGTGTTTAAGCATCCGAGATTAGTGTCTACGTACGGTGGCTGTACTAATTTTTCAATCTAGCCATTGTACACCTATATATTAAAACGTGAATAGAAAACTTTGTACCCCGTTTTAAGCATATTGCGCGCACGGAGGAGTGTGAGATTTGGCGAGTGTGATATTCTAGCCTACCGCCGATCTTATCAACACCTATAGTTAACAATTTTAGTAGGGCCAGTAATGGAAATGAGACAGTACTCAGGTTGCTCACCACCCGTCGCCTTATTTACTGCGGATTCTACTTCAATGCTATTTATAGATATTTCAAAATAAAGTACATTTTTCTAAATAAAATACGGCTAATTAAAATCGACAACCTCTTTTTTATTTATAAATGTTATATCGTTTTCTTTGATACGAAAACATGCTTGTAATTAACAAATTAACCGATAAGAAATACAAATAAAATGAGAGTGACATTAACTAATTTGAGGAATTGAGGATGAAATAAAATATTGAACTTAAAAATTAAATGTAGCATTTTAAATATCAATTAATATTCGATTTTTGACGAATAATGAATAACAATAAAAGGTGGTTTCGAAATTATGTAATTAATGGTAATAAGTCCATGTAATTTGTAATGTTTAATTAGTTCTTGGTATTTCCTTCTCAAAAATTTCCGCATATTAAAATAATAATTATAGAACCATATCACAAACATACGCATAAAAAGGACCATATTTGACTAACTCCATCTACTGGACATTTATTATATAGTTCAGCTGACACGTGCCCAATTATGTTCCAATTATACAACACTTATTCAAATATATTATCATATTTAAGTACATGTTACCCGAGCTAGAAGTGTTAATCGTATGCGAGCAAATAATTGAGATAAACGTATAAACTATATTTTGTTTATTAATAGGATGCCACTTAAATCATTTATTTATTATGATTATGTTTTCATCTTTTGACTGCTATCTATTTTTTAATACTAAAAATAAACCAGTGATCTGCGAACATGAACAAACAAATTTTTCTTTCTTTCTAAATAAAATAAAGACTTGGGGCAATAGAATTTGTCATTTAGATCATTGTAATGGGTAAATTTCGTAATGCGTTTTTATCCAACGTTCCTAACTTTTTTATAATTTCATAAATTACGCCTAACGATGCCCACAGCTATATTGAGTGCGTTTTACATTCCTAAATTTCACATGTACAAGAAATCCAGACCCAAAACCAAACCACCAACCAAAAATTTGTGATTTTGCACAAACTTTGGCTCCGGTTGGGATTCGACTACTAGGCTATGCGGTCGTCAAATTTGAGACCATTTTAGCTTTATTTACTGGCGGGACAGGATAATGAAATACTAAACCTGTTTTCTATAAAACAAATATGAATTATTAAGTTAATTCTTAGTAAAGGAAATAAAAGTTAAGTCAGATGTAATTTCAACAACCGGCTCATTAATAAAACTTATCTACTACAAGGACTTCTACATTCGATCGCTCAATAGTGCCGCCGGATTATTTCTACGGAAATTAAACAACATTTTGTTTTTTAAATGCCAATACTTGTTCTTTGTGTGTCACGCTATAGACTATACGTATTCTTTTCGCAGTACGTAAAGTAACAGACTATGAATGTCTCACTGCTGAGCAAAGGCCGTCTATCAAATCTGAAAGGGTTTAAGAGCCGGGAAGGGTCCGCCAAGCTGCTCCAGTAAAGATTGGCGGAGTTTACTTTCGTCCAAATACTTTTTTATTTCTCAAACAAGCAGGTTTTCTTATCATGTTTTTTTTCCCCGCTGAGCAAGTGGAATTTCAGCACTTAAAATAATTAATTTAGTTGGTGCTGTTACCGGGCCACTATGAAATTTATTGAAGCCTCTGAGTCAGGCCTCTGTGAAACATCACCATACCATACAATATATTTAGTTTGTATAGTACAACACTGAAGCAAGATACATGCATGCCACATGAACAGGTGGGCTCGAAGGACCAAGTTCACAGAATAATGTAAAGAAACAGCACTTATGCTTTTCGTACGATGATTGAGGTGAAACGGAGACCTTAATACACTAATGGGACATTCCATCATATTCTTCAGGGGTAGCAATGCACATATCTTTATTTATCATCAAGTACGGATTATAATATCTATTTATTATTTTCTTTTTCTTTATTGTGGTTACTTCTTTTAAAAATGGACTTTTTAAAATAATAGAAATGAATGCGGTCTAGTTTATATTTTTCAAAGTAACGTGATTCAAACATCAACATGATAATTCTTTAATCATAAACTGACTTCAACGCAGCAGCTCCAAATATGCTAATGCGAATTGAAGAGTTTTATGATTTACTACCGAATCCCATCACCAGAACTTGACCAAATTTAAATGGGACAAGCCTTACGATATTCCCTTTCTGATAATAATCATTAAAACTCGGTCATAAACAAAGAAGGTATGCCCGAACATACGTAGAAAACAAAAAATATATACAGACGAATTGAGAACCTTCTCATTAAGTCGGTTAAACATAAACAAACATTTCATAAATTTAGTGTTTTGTGAAAGTCCTAATTTACTTTCACGTTTCGTATATTTGTGACAGGTTTTTAAACTAAACTAGACTAGATATGTACGTCATTATATTATATTAAGTTGTTACTATAACTGTTCACAAACTACTACGCGTTATAAAATTGTCAAATTACACCACCACCATGCCACCGACAATAATTATAATCATACAAAGTTGTGAGTTAAACGATGCTGTCGCCAAATATCACCATAAATACCATAATCACCAACGATACTATGAACATAATTATATAACGCTTTACTTACCAAGCTCGACGGTTTTGGAACCGGGGCCGTTTAGTAGGTGTTCGTCTTTTACATCACAATCTATAACAAATGAAATAAATATATATTTTGTTATCAGTTTGTAATAGATGGGGAAGATAGATTCAAGTAATGGATCACACTACAGTTGGGGAAGACTAGCCAATGCACTACGACTCCCCACTAGATGAAGCGACGACCTGAAGGTATTTTGTGTAACTCTGGTAGGTTTCGGGATCGGTTTCATTTGATCCCATTAACAAATGAATGAGGTTCAGAAGTCAAAATGAAACCGATCCCGAAACCTACCATAGTTACCCAAATACCTCCTGTTCATGTGTTCGTAAAGTGCATTACAATAATTTAGCGGACTTGCGTTGGGATGTATTTACGATGTTTATCGTAGGATAGGATAAGAGGAAGTCTAAGATCATAATTTAAACTATACTTACTGTGAGGTTTCTTAGGCCCGGGGTCAGTTTCTACCATCCTATGCGGGCGGGCGGCTATGTATGCTGGCGTCTGGCGGACTAGTTACTGTCTTACTGGCTCGGGGCTCGCTTCCAACGACGCTGGACTCGTCTGTAATATGCATATTTATTAGTTTAAATGTTAGTTATATTTTTTTTACAAAAGCGCGGGAAATTTGAAAGATGTTTAATATTGTAAATGACGGCGTAAGAGCCCTTCTCGCCCCGTGAAAATTAATTTTTGTTAAGATTTAGGACATTGCCGTAACTGGGTGACGGAATAACCATCGTGAATATGCCTAACATAAATCGAGGAAAACGTTTAATGTATTATATTTATGAAGATATATAATATTTACTTCTATTACGTGTCTTGTATAATTGCTTTCTTCTACTTCTAATACTGCATTACATGCTTTCATAATTAAAACTTATTTAAATAAAAAAATCGAATACGGCGCTGAATCTTTAAAGAGATCATCATATCTTTATCAAATTTATAATTTTGTTATATTATAAAATACAGTAAACGTATCCTTTCGAATGAAAAAGAAGGAATCTAAAATGGCGCATTTCGCCCGTAATTCTACATACGAGTAAGTATGTAAAAAATAAATACATCTGAATTTAGAACCTCTTCCTTATTTTGAAGTCGTTAAAAAACTAGTCGTTATGTAGCTTAGAAAGGAAACCTGTTATTTTTAGTTTAAGTCCTGATCGGGTAGCCCGTTCGAAATTACATAATGATTGCTATAATAATGATTGTAGCCTAGACTAACGGATTGATTTGCTAACGCGGGCACGGACAGTTATAAGAATAAATATTTCATGTAAGTGATACCTAACTTATTTAAAAACAAAAGTTGGCCCACAACAGATTTTCCCCTATGTCGTTTAACAGACATACATTTCATATGCACAACACAACCAATTCTGAAAACCAACAATATGTGTTTTTGTACAAATGTTGGCTTCGGATCCGAATCCAGGACCCGCGGCGTGGAAGTCAGTGACTCTAACCACATGGCCACGCGGCCGTCACAGTTTCAGCTTAATTTTTTGCAATTGTAGAGAGTTTAGACCATGTCATGACAGCAGAAGAAAACCCATCGCACAATCTCGTCCTGTAGGTGATAAAGTTGAATGAGGAACCACTATTCTTTTGGATAGAATAGGATTAATTTTATTCAAAATAGATTATTTACATAATACTCATTGAATGTTATTTTTTTAAACTACACTGACTTGCAAAAATTCCCCTGTCCTGTATATTTTCGAATTCGTCCAAATCTTCGATTTCTTAGAAAAATTTGCTCTCTTTAGCTCGATAACAAGATCAAAAACAATAATTGACGCTGTATTTCGAAGATATATTGATCAAATGCAATCCCAAGAATTTATCTCATACTATTTAGTTACCTTAAGCCACTAAACACCTAAACCGGCAACGAATGAACAAAAATAATATGTACAATTCGGTTCTGTTTCCTAAATCCCTTAAAGATATCGAAAATAAGCGCCTGAATTCATATTGTCTTCAATTATTATAAGGTAAGATTTAACCCAATGACTTAACAAAGACGAAGTCACCCGAAGTTTCCCGAGATCGGACCAAACCTGTCTAGTTTGGCCGCGGATATAGAGACAAATGCACATCCCGATTGAGCGTATTTTGTCCGAGCGAGGCGTGCGTGTTTTGTTTGTGACATTAATTCAATGATCGTAATGGTTTATGCGAGACTTCCTGCGGTTAGTAGCGAAAATTGTCAACTCATGCGCCGGACACGATGATGACGATGATGTCCTCTTAGCCGATTTCCGACCACGGCGACTACTTCCGAATACTGTCGGAAGGTATCAAATGCGTAGAAGAATATAGTGCCACGAAAAAGTGAAAGTAAAGTAACAGCCTATTAATGCCCTATTGCTTGGCATAGGCCCCCCTCTTATTTCCGAGAGAGTTTTGAAGCTGAGAAAAATCCGCCACGCTGCTCCAATGCGGGTTGACGCCACAAGTTTACGCGTAAACACAGACGCCTTAACGTAACAGCTTACGATGTAACGCTCGTGCGATAATGTCGGAGATAGCTGAGGATGCAGTGACAGATACGCGGGTACAATCACAAAACAACCGGACACGAAAAGTAACAAATGTCCCCACCCAAAAGGACCCGCGGCGTAAAAGTCAAGCGTACTTTGACGACTAGATCATGCAGTCATCAGAGGTTGTATGCAGTCATAAAGAATCCGATGTAATTGCGCGTCACTCCTAAGCACTACGATGAAATACTTGGTTGTCAGAAATCAGATCAGAATACAGGGTATCAGGTTCTGTAGAAAGACAGGTCAGAGTAGCCATTGTAACTGTTCCGATTTGAAAACCAAATTCCCGATTTAGCTTTCCGTCCCGAAATTTGACACACCGGAGCTGGCAACATTAATGACGGAATATCCTCGCTAAATCGTAACCCCTGAGCAAAGTAAGAACCAGGCGACAATTCCTACAGAAGCACCCCTTCGATCGTCTCTATAGACAAATTCACTTCAAAATTCTTAACAGATTAAATTCATTATAATGAAGCAGTTTTTTTTATTTTTGTAGCCATTGTAACTGTTCCGATTTAAAAACCAAATTCCCGATTTAGCTTTCCGTCCCGAAATTTGACACACCGGAGCTGGCATCATTAATGACGGAATATCCTCGATAAAACGTAACCCCTGAGCAAAGTAAGAACCAGGCGACAATTCCTACAGAAGCACCCCTTCGATCGTCTCTATAGACAAATTTACTTCAAAATTCTTAACAGATTAAATTCATTATAATGAAGTAGTTTTTTTTGTTTCTTAAATATTTATTTTGACCCCAAAGTTTCCATTTTTATTGGAAACTTGTAAAGTATAATCTAAGGTAATATCTTTCGTTTCTTATTGCATAAAATTGCATTTCGACGCCCGTTCGATTAACATTGAGATATTTTTACAGTTCAATGACTTTGATATTTTATTACAATTACACACATACACATCCAAGTTGGCAAATAATGTGGACAATAATATAAAGTTGTTTTTCTAAATGGCTTTATGGGGCAGAATTGGATGAAAAGTTTCAAACAAAGTCTTTGTAGGATTTCTGTATATATAATCTGTGGAAAGTTAATGTCAATGTATGTTTCTCAGCTTCCTCATACTTCCCAAACTCTTCATGTTTATATAAAACATTGATAATGCTTCTCTAAATTCAGTTTTCGGTTAACATTTTTTTTTTAAAAAGATGCCCCACACTACGATTTTCTTCTGTATGCTGTGGATGCGTTTTGCATATATTTCACATACACAACACAACCAACCCCGAAAATCAACAATTTGTGTTTTGCACATACGTTGACTCCGGCTGGGGTTCGAACCCAGGTCCTGTGGCGTAGAAGTCAGCTACGCCAACCGCTACGCCACGCGGTCGTCGATGAAAATATACACCAATAATTTAATTAAATAATTTTCATATAAACGACTTTCAATAAATAAAGTATTTAATCTCATTATAATAAAGACAGCAATTAAAAAAATGTTAATTACTGCGTCTTTGTATTAAAAAATGGAGCACATGGCACCTGTAAAACCTTTTGTGCAAAAACCGTGTTTGCTTACCAAGCGTGGCAACTATAGTGGAATCTATGGTGAAGGACTGAAGGCCTAGAAAAAAACTACGAATTGAGTATTTCATGTTTTTAAAAATGCTATGAACGAACTTGTCGACAGTTATCGAAACACGGTACGAAGTGATCTGGTTAATACCAACTTTCGTCGACATTTACTGACCTCAAGAATTTACTTTTTATGTGAATACATTATAATTATTGACATTTTCACTGTAATAAAATAATGAGACATTGTATTCTATTTTAATTCAAAATTTACTACGCAGGTAACCGGTAAGCTCATGCTGCAGGAATATACTGCTGGGGACGATCGCACTGAACACTTAGTTGAGTGAGAACGACCGCACAGAATACTTGGTTGAGTACGTACGACCGCATTCTGTATCAAACGTGAATGTAGGTGTCTACGGGCATGTAAAGATCACCACATTGTCTTTATGCTTGTTAGTTGCTCTATGAAAAGCATTTTGATGTGATCCTGTATTCGATGTATGTGATGTTATATTCACCGCGGCGATGACTTCCGACTACTGTCAGAAGCTATTTGTACTGCGCAAAAGATATCTATATAGTGTATATAGTGCCACAAATGTGCGCGCACATAACAGATGCACTTATTCGTCTTAACCTACCTGCGCCCGATACAACGTTCATGCGATAAGATTGGTAGCCTAGGATGCAAAGTCAGAGACAATCACAACAGGGGCCTAAAGTTAGACATTATTTTAAAAATTGTTTTTTTTATTATTTTCTTTTATAACTGCCGCTAAGTGCATAGTACAATACTTTCAAGTGTTTTTCTATTGAGTTTGCGCAACCGAGAGCCATGGTTGCTCAGGGGCTTGGCGCTCGCTAGTGACCTGGGTTCGATTCCCGGTGCCGGCACCACTAAAATTGTTAATTGCAATTTTAAGTGCTGATTTACCACGCGCCCGGCGGTGAAGGAAAACATCGTGAGGAAATCTGCATGTCTGAGAAATAAAAAATATATTTCGAAGTTATGTGCAGTCCCCCAACCCGCATTGGAAGCGTGGCGGATTCTTCCTAGCTCCAAAACCCTCAGAAATGAGAGGAGGCCTGTGCTCAGCAGTGTGACTTTATAGGCTGAAACTTTACTTTTGCGCAACCTTTACCTTTTAACCGACTTCAAAAAAGGAGCAGGTTCTATGTTCTGTATGTATTTTCTTTTTTTTGTTTGATCACCAATATTTCCGTCAATTGTGGATCAATTTAAAAAAAATATTTTTTTTTGTTCTACTGCGGATATAAAAGCAACGCAGTTTTAGTAGACGACCGCCTTGCAACTTGTGTTTTGTTAATTTATTTAACGATATGGACTAGTGTCTGCAGAAATTTAGTTTCTTTGTAAGCGAATTACCAATTCTCCGAGATACGAGAATATCGTACATGATGGGTACTATTAATTTTATTAGCACATGCAGTTTTTGATTCGCTCTTATCCTTGATATCGTTTAAAGGAATGATTCACGACTGCGTAGGAGTGACACGAGTCGTTGAACTAATTTATTGAGTCTGTTATCCCTCTTTGCAGTAAATACAAAAGCATAAATAATAATTTCACAATTAAAAGTAAGTAGCTCGCTTTAAATTTCATAGTACGCGAGTGACCTGGGTTCGATTCCCGGTGCCGGCACCACTAAAATTGTCAATTGCAATTTTAAGTGCTGATTTACCACGTGCTCGGCGGTGAAGGAAACATCGTGAGGAAACCTGCATTCTTTCTAGCTCAAAAACCCTCTCAGAAATGAGAGGAGGCCTGTGCTCAGCAGTGGGACTTTTATAGGCTAAAACTTTACTTTACTTTACTTTACTATTACTTATAAAAGTAAAAAAGGTAAAGTAACAGCCACCACGTGCTCAGCGATGACAGAAAACATCGTGAGGAAACCTGCATGCCTAAGGAATAAAAATATTTCGTCGACTTGTGGGGTCCACCAACCCAGATTAGAGCAGCGTGGCGGACACGTCCCTGCTGGAAAACCCTTTCGGAAATGAGAGGAGGCCCTCTAATAAGCACAGGCATCCTCTCATTTTTAAGAAGTTTTGTACCCGGGAAGTGTCGCCCTCGCTACTCCAATGCATCCAGTCCGCAGTCCGTGTCGAGTTTTTTTTATTTCTCAAACATATAGTAAGTCAGATTTTGCAATTAACAATTTAGACGTATTAAAAAACGTCGGCGACAATTGACGACCGCGTGGCTTCGTAGTTAGAGTACCTGACTACCATACCGCGGTTCCTGTGTTAGAATCCTTCCGAAGCCAACATTTGTGCAAAAACAAAAATTGTTGTGGTTGTATTGTGATTGCCCTTGCGTCTCTGACACTGCATCCTAGCCTATCTCCGATCTCATCGCACGAGCGTTACGTCGGATACGGGTTGGGACGAGAGAGTGCCTCTGTGTTTGCGCGTACCTTTGTGGCACTATAATCTATACCTACATATATCTCTTGCGCAGTTGATAACCTCCGACAGTATTCGGTAGGTGTCGCGTCGAAGAACTGATAGATCTTTAAAAAAATTAAGACCCCTAACCTACCACGGCTTAAAATACCATTATTTCCTAACCAAATCGGACGTATTAATCTCTGTTTGCCCATCTGTCCGAACAGAAGTAACGTGGAAACTATTTTTAAACTTTGTTTAATTGATTACGAAGGAGGTCCTGTGTACCTATGGATTTGTAGCACAGTCTAATTACTTTATTATTTAAAGAATTCATTTTTGTATATTAGATCGGATAAGATTATGTGTAATTTTAAAATTATCATGAAAATTTCTATAAATTAATATTTTTAAACCACTCAGAATGTCAATTAGCGTGTAATACAATAAAATGTTTTTAAAGACGTGTTGTTTAGTAGTCTAAGGTTTTTTTTTATTGTATTAAGTGATGAAACAAGCAAAACGTCACCTGGTGGAAAGTGTAAACGTAAGTGTCTGCCCATAACAAATGCTGTTTCTGTGTCACCCAGAAAATTTCTGTGTGACTGATAAAAAAAAGTCTAGCAAAATTTTTTACTTTTTTTAATATATGATTTATTTTATTAAGTTACAAGTTTAGTTGGTTATATAATCGCCATCACTATGTATAACATTCGTCCAACGCCGTGGTAGCTTTTCTATTCCCTTCGCCCAATACTCTGGATGAATAGGAGTTAAAAAGGTAATAACTACCTAATTCGCGGGTTACGCGTCGTCGTTCAGAGCGGATGAACGACCAGAGTGTTGTTGATCTTCGAATCAAATATTCCCTGATCGAAAGCTTTGGTACCAACGACAGACGGTGGAATGGTGAACGACATTATTTTTGAATTCGGCATAATTGTTAGCGGTAACAGTTCATGCATTATATCCTTGGAGGAACTCGTAAATTGTGTATTACAATTTTTATTGCTTGAAGTGATGGATGGAATGAGTCATTGGAGACATTGTTTCAGTTTACACTGTACGTTACGCACTTATATACCATCGGCGTGTTAGATACGACAAACATCTACCATATTCCACTACTAAATAAGGCTGAGACTAGAAAATTCTAAAAATGAAACAGGAAAATGTTGCAAGACATTTTATAGAACCCAATAGTTTGCTGATAAAATATATTACAGAGTAACCTATAACATACAAATGAAAAAAATTAAAATATAAATTATTATTATTTTCTAGTTTATTTTCTAACGTGGGCAACGGGCTCTCTAAGGGTTAGTATGTGCGTTAGTATGTATAAATTACACATTCACAAATACCCAGACAAGAAAAAAGATTTATAGGCGATAAATATTTACTCCGTTCGGGAATCGAACTCGCAACTGGTAGCTTTTTTTTATTGTATAAAGTGACGAAACGAGCAAAACGTTCACCTGATGGTAAGTGCAACGTCCGCCCACAACAAATGCTGTGTCACCCAGAATATTTCTGTGTGACACCACACTGCGCCCGTCACCCTGAGACATGAGTTCTTAAGTCTCAAATGCCCAGTGATTACGCTAGCTCTCAGTGCCCTTCTAACCGAAACACAGTAACGCTTACACACTACTTTTTTTCAATGCCATATTCAACATAAAGAACATGTAAATGTCATCTACTAATACCAGGGGACTTCACAGGTGCAGTCAGGAATTAATTTTCTACTTATATTTGTACCCTATTTCATAGTTCGCTTTTTAACTTTAGTATTAAATTAAATATCTCTTCGGTCAAACAGATAAAAAACACATTTGTGTTTGTTTTTTGAAGTATTGATTTATTCAAAATTATGGAACAAAATTTAAAACTTTATTTTCACTCGGAAAAGTATTGGTTGTATTAATTTTTTTATTGAACATTGTTATTTATGTGTATATTATTTGAATTTAGAGGTTTAATATGGATAGTGTATTATGGAGCAAGTGCTCGTAAAAGTGTAGAGCGTTTGAAAAATTCCAGACCTAGGAAACAAAACTTCAGAGAGTATACCCTACCTTAAATCTAAAAACTTATCAGTCACTTTGAAGTCTGATATTTGTTATTATGCAAAAATAATATGTTTATACCTGAATATTATATTTGATACTAACACAAAGCTTACGGTCATTGCAATAAATAAAAATAAAATAAAATTAGTAATTATAAATGGTTATGGTAGAGCTGTGTTCTTTGATAACCGCTGAAAATATAGTAACGGTTTATAAAAAACGGTTAGCTTCCTATATTGAAATTTGCATGAGCGAAACAATTTGTTTTTCTATTAGCGACTGGTTTTGTCGTTTTGGATTGGACGGCATTCAGGGCTACCAACATAGCACACGATATCGCGTTGGTTTTCAAGGCACGATCGTCAAATGATTAACAAGTTGGTATGATTTTATTTTGACATTTTGTAATATGATTTACTTAAAACTTTTTAGCATGATTATAAATGTATCGCCGACTCGGTTAGCGCAGTAACTAAACGATTGGCTTTAGCGCTATTAGTCTAGCGTTCGAATCTGAACTGACTGAATCAGTCATGAACGTCAGCAATTAGTCAATATGCTTCAGTATATAGTAGCAAAAACGTGGAATAAATATTATTATGAAGTTAAACTTCTTTGAGCGCGATAAGAGTAAAATTTCAAGGACGAATTTGATTGCAGCGTTTTCGTGCAACGGTTTTTGATATTTTGAATTAATGTTTATCGATATTTGTTTATATACTGAGCAGTCACTTTACAGTGTGTATATGTTTGTTAATTTACAGGCCGAAACGATTTATAATTTCAGCATAAATAAGGAAATAAAAGAATAATACCAAAAAATATATTACATTAATTTGGAAAATCGAGGGTGTTGTAAAAGGCGACAGAGTGAAAATGAAAACCAGGACATGGGCAGTAGCATCTTCCTGGAACATCTGAATAAATAAACCGCGGTTGCCAACCCGCCTACCAAACGTGGAAACTATGGCAAAATACCCCAAAATGAGAGCTATAAACTTTTGCCGCAATCTATGGGGCCTATGTTCAGTACATGACTAATGATAGACTGAAATGATGTTGATGATGAAATTGGAAAAACCTTACGTAAAATAATTCCAGCAACAGTGGAAAAATCTGGACGCGAGTGTAGCTTCTTGGCAATTCGACTTGTTACTGTTACACACCGACTGTTATACAGCCTCATGGAACTCTATACCACTATATTCGATATCAGTGTTTAATAAAAATATTTATTTATTCACGGTAAAAATATCAATTGTTCCGCAAAAAATAACATTATAGTTACATGATACTTAAAAAATGAATTTATTTGAAATACAGAAAAAGAAAAATCTGTATCATTACTGTATTACTAGAAAGTAAAGTAAAAAAAGTAAAGCCTTATTTTTAACAGGGTTTAGGGCCGGAAGCTGTGATCTAAATGGCAGTGGGATTCCTATGCAGGAATGCGTCTAGGTACGCACAGCCGCAGAGCCCGGAATTCTGCCGTGAAGTAGAACTGTACACTTTGTACTGTGTTTCGGTCTGAAGGGCACTAATAACTAGTGAATTTAGTGGGACTTAAGAACTGAGGTTAAACGTTTTGCACGTCAGCATCAACCACAAAATAAAAATCAGGATCTTAAGTCCCACATGCCCTGCATTTACACTAACTTCAGTGCCCTTCACACCGAAAAACAGTCATGTTTGCACTCCACTAACTTACCGGGAGAATATTGGCACTGTGCGGTTCCAAATCCCAATACCAGTGAAATGCGAAAAAAAACTCTAGTTTTTAAAACCACGCAGATATCTGCACGATGATTCTTAAAACACTTAAAATTGCAAAAAAAAAGTAAAGTTTCAGCCTATAAATGCCCCACTGCTGAGCACAGGCTTCCTCACATTTCTGAGAGGGTTTTGGAGTTAGCTCATTAATAAGGGCCGACATTGAGAATCGAAACCGATTCACACGCATGCTACGCAAATATAAGGCTGGCGATCTGACCAACCACGGTTCTTACAATCACATCGGCTTTATTACAATGATAATTTAAAAAAAATACTACAACGTACACTTTTCAATGCATCTAAATATCGTATAACGTAAATCTATGCGCGATTTGTCACCTATGATTAAAGAGTCGTATCGAATGACGCTCGAGTTGGCATAAATGTACCGTAACATTTTTAACGATAAATGGTCAATGCATACATCAAACTGGAAATAAATTATAGATACGTTTGCGAAAAGTACGCGAATAACTTCCTGTCCTTTAGTTAAAAATAACTTCAAACATAATTCTCTTTTTTTCGATTTGTTTTAAAATTCTTGATCGTGGTGTGAGGAGACAAGCTTTTTAAGTTCTCACTGTCTTCTTTTTTATAACTAAAACACTAAAAATCCAACGCTGGCAGTATATATTTCATGAGAGTTCGATACAAGAAAAAAAATTTAAAGTAACATTAACTTTTTCAATTTAAAATAGTATATTTAACTATATAATCGTCGACGGCAGAATTGGTCGATTGTTATCTGTTAATTATTTTTACGAAACAAAAGAAAACAAGTCCCATAAAGTCATAAAGCCATCCAATGCTCATGTACTAACAATGTACAAAAATCATATTGTGTTTTTGAAGAATATATGGGTGTATTAAATGTTTTTGTATTTGATCGCGTGTACTACTCGTGGATCGAACCCCAATCAAAGACAACATTTGTGATTGTTTAAGTGATATTTTAAGTAAGCATAAGTTGCGTACACATGATAAGCGGTGTTAAAGTACAATCATGTGTAGTAACTTATATACAGTTTCGACGACCTTATTCCTTTTTTTTTTATTGGAAAAAGTGACAAGACGAACAAAACGTTCACCTGATGGTAAGTGCAACGTTTGCCCATAACAAATTTTGCATTACCCGGAGACATCATTTCTTAGGTCTCATATGCCCAGTGATTACACTAGCTCTCAGTGCCCTTCAAACCGAAACAGTAATGTTTGCACAGTACTGCTTCACGGCAGAATAACTGGCCCTGGCAACTGGGGTAGTACCTACCTAGACGGATTCCTGCGTAGGAATCCTATCACCAGTAACAAGGTTAGTTAGCATAGACGAAGCTGAAGAATTGAATTTGTTAACTATCCAGGTGCGTTCTTAAAACAAAAGATTGATAAGAAGCTAATTCATTGAATTGACTGACCGAAAGATCTCCAGCAAAAGTGATATGTCATTTTATCTGTCGATGTTCTTTGGAAATATTTATTGCTACTTCTGCATAAAAAAACATATATATTTATACCAGAATGTATTTTTTTCAATAGCAGAAAGCTTGCGACTATTGCTATAAATACAAAAAAAAAATTATTTCATGTTGTTATCCAGGTATGATAATATTGATGATGTTACCTTCCTGGCCGGTTATGAACGACTTCTTAGATGATTAACCAGAAACTATGATCTGCCTATAATTTATTATAGTGCCGTATATTCATTGACACCGTCTCTCCGTGTGAGAGATCAATAAACATTTATTTGCACATACATTATAATGTACTTTAGCCGTGTGGTGGCGGCTCGTTAAAAGAATACTACCACTCCATCTCATCCAATGGATCTCGTAAAAGGCGAGTAAGGAGTTAAACTGCACTGTGCACCCAACAGCGCATGGTGGGGATGGGCTCACCACCTATCACACCATGTGCATTATATTGTTTTGGTGAAACGTGGATTGTGGCAGTCATCTGTTTTTACATTGAGTGCCCAGTCTCTGACTACCCCTTATGGGATACAGTCGTGATCTTATGTATGTATGTATGTAAATACGTAGAACAACCCCAATACGTATAACAACTATCACAATTATTTAAAATTAAAATTTTTTTTGCAAAATTGAGACTATATAGAGGTACAACTAACAGCCTGGAAAAGTTACACTACTAAGCATTTTGATAGAGGAATTTCAACCGGGATGAGTTCATATCGCTGCGCGAGGTTGGACTTCAAGTTATTGCAAGTTTAAGTAGATTTCTTAGTGACAAAAGCAAGATAATTTATTATCCAAAAACGCCCTGAAGTTTCGCCAATAAATTGTTGAAACTTTCTCTGATCTTATAATATCATTACAAAAAATCAATCCAATATTAATATAATTACAAATACAGAAAGGAGAGATGAGTCCCTTTCGTTTGCATAGCTACTGTCGCATTTCCCTGCGTAACTCTACTTACATCCCGAAATGTATCCTTGGCAAAATGCAATCCACCTACTGGTGGCGAAATTGTTTTATTGCCGCCGCTGTCTTTTGAATTATGCGGCGATTAATGTTTCAAAAAATAAACAAAACCGATATCACTCACATTAAGTAATGATGGATAACAGTACTTCACGCATTGACACTGACGCTCGCGATTACTAGCGATTTAAAGGCAACACGCAGCGACCATTTTGGAGGAATTACCGAGCGAACCAAAGAGCAACAAAAATGAAAACTGTCCGTTGTTTTGTCAGTTTTCGTTCATGGGGTTTCACCAACGATTTTCACATCAGGTGCCACCACAGACTTAGACGCTACTGCCAGTCAACCGTCTGCGTATCTTCGGTTCGTTATTTTTCGAAATGATTATTACGCTAAACGACGGAGGCCATGAGATTTTCCGGACATTCGCACACACACTCTTACGACATCCACACAAAGATATATGTTATATTTAACAGATTTATATTTATTTATACAAAGAAGTATGGAGTAATGTGAACACTCACTCGTTTCGATCTGCCACAGAAACATTTTGGGAGAAGCGGCAGTGGTTGCATGTAAACAGAAGTCGTACTTTGACATATCGCTGGCAAGTGGCAACTTCTAATTGTATAATCAAAAAACTGTCACCGTTGTCGATATCTACCGGAAGTATTTTTTTTTAAATATAAAAAAAGTAAAGTAAAGTTTTAGCCTATAAATGTCCCTCTACTGAGCACAGGCCTACTCTCATTTCTGAGAGGGGTTTGGAGCTAGGAAGAATCCGCCACGCTGCTCCAATGCGGGTTGGCGGACTTCACATGTCTTCGAAATATTTTTAATTTATCAGACATGCAGGTTTCCTCACGATGTTTTCCTTCACCGCCGAGCACTTGGTAAGCACTTAAAATTGCAATTAACAATTTTAGTGGTGCCGGCACCGGGAATCGGACCCAGGTCACTCGCGTACTATGAAATTTAAAGCGAGCGCCTTTTTAAATATGCCACGGTTTTTTAAATATAATGCATTTAATATATTTAAGTAAGGTAGGGAAGGAAAATATCGAATGGAAAACTTCATAATGTTATTGAGCACCGTAGCGACCTACGCTACGAGACGAGGCCTTAGCGGCCTATGCCACGTGCTAAACGTGTGAAGGCGATTATTATATAACAATTAAGGTTCGATAATTATTATTGTTGTTTATTTAACGAACCGAACTGTTATATTCAAAGTATGCATATGTTCTACAAGACCTTTGTAGTAAAGTAGGTAATGTTGTCTCATTGTTTTATTTTAAATAACCCACAAACAAGACTGCAATATATTAATTTATATAATTAACAAGACAATGTTGGGTCTCACCGTAGTAAATAAATACATATTATAATGAAGGCACAGACATTCTCACTTTCGCATTGATGTTTTATTGCTTTCCAAATCTTAATTCATTAGCAAGTAGAGATTTTTTTAAAGATTAGATCGTAAAATTGTTTTTACGTAATAATTTAAAAATGATTTGTATTGTAAACTAAATAGTTTTTTAAAAGGATTAGTTTCTGTAGCAAATAGACAAAAAAATATTTTTTTTTACGTAAGAAAAAGAAATCAATTCGACTTTTGTCTATACGATAAATCATCAACTTCATCGACATTTTCAAAAGTATTAAGCTATTGTAAATCTATAGCGTTGCATACTCGTATGTAAATGAAGCCTTCAAATTATTTCCGTTTTCATTAGTAAACACGTGTAAGTTGACATTGATTTAATTATAAGTTTAAAGTTTACTCGTAACTATCTACTTGTGCTTCAGGGTGAAAATAAATATTTCATGGTCCGTCATCAGTTGAAAAATTTAGCGAAGAATTTTTTAAAAATAACTAATATATTCATTCCAACAGAGTTCTCGTTCTGTTTTTAAAAAAATCACATAATGAAAGTTTTTTTTAATATTCTTAACTGCAGTTAAGCTGGGTAATTTTAAGTTGGCTTTGAGTTTTAAAACTTACAAATGTAAACAATAAAAGTATATTATTAAAATTCTCTTACCAAACTGAAAGCTCTAAACGTCTTAGAACTTGAATAGTCAACAAAACGATCACAAACAGAGCATAGTCTCATAAAGTTTTTAAGACAGATTTAGTTTTATAAACGGCAATCGGACAATGTAAACTCGCATCAAATATCACTGTGAGGAACCATTGCACGTCACTCCGAGTCCTTAGTACACGCATAGGGTGGTTTGGCGGGAAAACGAAAAACAGAAAAAAAAAAGTTGGTTATTTTTTTAAGGCGCTATGTGATCGACGATGTTGAAACTACGGAGACGTGTTGATAAAAGAAAGGCACGCGGGTTTGTGGCGACCGAAGGCACGACTGTCACGTTATGCACCACCCAGTACACTACACTGCTCATAGATTAATATATAATACTGGAAACGCTGCCCCACCTCGGTTGTTATTGTTTCTGATAATTATATCTTTTTAAGGTTGTATTTTGTTTAAGTTCCGCAACTTGATCGCTATTTTGCAGATAAGGTAAGTCGCGTATACAAGTATTGTCATTAATGAATATACTTAGACGAAGCAGCCAAAAATGAACAATCAAACGTTTGCATAATTATGAGAAAAATTATCGTGGTAAATATATTTAAAAAAAGTAAAGTATAGCTTTTAATGTCCCACTGTTGAGCAAAGACCTCTTCCCGTCTCTGAGAAGGTTATGGAGCCGGGAAATATATTAAATATATTTTATTAATATATATTTCTTTATCTCATCATCTTAGGGTCATCATCATGTTGCAATGCAGTGGCGGCGTAGGAGAGTATACCACCGCCAACATTTTTCCGATATGGGTCGTAAAAGCTGATGAAGAGAAATGCATGAAAATTTCTCGTATCCTCTAACAGCCAGCGGAATAACTGTCTCGAATATACCAGACTACAAAAATCACATAAAAATATGCAGTCCTGTGACAGATTAGAAATAGTAGTTACTTTGTATTTCATCATAATATTTTGTTTTATTTATTTGGGAATCAAACAGCTTAGTAAAAACCATATAATATATAAATAAAATAAAAATGTTTCCATAATATTTGTTGAGTAAACTCTAATGAGGCATCTTTATTTTTTAACTTTTATTAGTTTAGGTTATGTGAATCTATTCAGGTTTTTATATATAGAAGGTCAAAGTTATATATATGCTCGCAGTTTCTCTGCGAGATAACAATGATATCCGCAGCAGAACGAGAGTATTAGGCCTAAGGATCATCATAGTGAAGTGACAATGGGGTTCTCGAGTGGCCAACTCGTACCGGCAAACGTATTTGATAGCGGAAAATCAATGGATGCACGTACGCGAATGACCTGGGTTCGATTCCCGGTGCCGGCACCACTAAAATTGTTAATTGCAATTTTAAGTGCTGATTTACCACGTGCTCGGCAGTGAAGAAAAAAATATATTTTTGAAGACATGTGTAGTCCGCCAACCCGCATTGGAGCAGCGTGGCGAATTCTTCCTAGCTCCAAAACCCTCTCAGAAATGAGAGGAGGCCTGTGCTCGACAGTGGGACATTTATAGGCTGAAACATTAATTTTATGTGGCTCAGAATTGTTTTGTGGCAATTATTGAGGCCTATGTTCAGCTGTGGAATTGTGTTGGGCTGCAATAATGATGATGATGATTATTATTATATTTCTATAAATAAATTAAGATTTTTATACAATTAAGATTTTTCTTTGCCGTGTGCTCGTTATAAGAATACTACCACTTCATCTCATCCAATGGATGTCGTAAAAGGCAAGTAAAGAATTAAACTGCACTGTGCACTCAACAGCGCATGGTGGCGATGGGCTCACCGCCTATCACACCAAGTGCCATCATTATATTGTTTCGGTGAAACGTGGATTGTGGCAATCATCTGTTTTTGCAGTGAGTGCCCAGACTCTGACTACCCCTTATGGGATACAGTCGTGATCTTATGTATGTATGTATGTATGTAAGATTTTTCTATAAATAAATTTCAGTAATATCTGATTCGAGAAAAAAGAAATGACGAAAGTTTTGTTTCAGATTGAATACTACAATACTCATTAAAGATATTATATTAGAGATGATTTTATATAATACATTTTGGCCTATCTTCGTTTTTCTTTAACACGACGAACGCGTGGTCTAGTGGCCAGATTACCTGACTTCCATGCCGCGGGTCTTGGGTTCGAATCCCCGCCGGAGACAATATTTGTTCAAAAATGCAAATTGTTGATTTTTGGATCATTGGTTATGTTGTGCATGTGAAATTTGTCTGCAAAACGCACACGCATAAAAAGAGAAATCCTACTGTATGACATTGTTTTATGTTTTTATTCAAAAAACTAGGCGGTTATTATGTTGGTCTGTATGTATTTTTTAAGTATGTTCATCGATATTTTCATCAATTGTAGACTTGCACTTGGTGTACCTATATTAAAACATCTCTTCATATAATAAATCAATCAATCATATAATTATTGTCAAGTTCTGATAATGGGATTCATGAGACTTGCGAATTTATGACAATCACAAAGTTTTGTGATTGTCATAAATTCGCAAAAGCATGTTTGGAGCGATTGCGTTGAAGTCGATATTTTGAATACTTAATTAAACAAAATTATTTTTATATTGATACTCCGGTTGACTTAGGCTTACGACGGATTGCCTCCCTGTTCTCTGCAAAGCACGAAACATTGGATGACGTATAAGAGTTGAATTAATATAAAAAAAAAACAACGAAAGTCTGTAAATTTTAAAATATCTAAATCAGTGTCTTTAGATACTGCTTACCTTGTTTATCTGTGAGTAACAATTAATAACAATATAAAAAAAAAATCATTAAGTTTTGCCACCCAAGGCTCGGGCCTGTTCGTCCTATAGGGAAATCCGCACCTGGTCGCACTATATTTCATACGCTTTCAACCATCTTTAACCTTAATGTACTTCGTACTTAGTCCTATGCAGGAAAGTCTAGGTAGGTACCACCCCAGGGCCAGTTATTCTGCCGTGAAGCAGTAGTGTGCAAACATTACCGTGTTTCGGTTTGAAGGGCGCTGTGAGCTAGCGTAATCACTGGGCATATGAGACTTAAGAACTGATGTCTCAGGGTGATGGGCACAGTGAGGTGTCACACAGATATGTTCTGGGTGACACAGCATTTGTTATGGGCAGACGTTGCACTTACCATCAGGTGAACGTTTTGCTCGTTTCATCACTTTATACAATAAAGAAAAATACAATAAAAAAAAACTAAGGTAAATATGGTAAGTAGACAACACTAACACAACTTTAAAACTAATTCTAAACGGATACTATGTCTTATACTCAAAATCAGGTTCTAGTCTCTGACTGTTGTATGTTCAATGACCTACACCAGATTTATACAAAGTAGGTTAAAGAAAATGTTTATATAACCTTAAAGTTAGGTTTTTTAAAAGGATAGTCGGTGACGTCACTTTATGCTCTGAGTTATTTCAGATAACAACGCCATCTCGCGACATCTTTAATTTTTAAATGGCGCTTGCTTATTTCCCGCCATTTAATAATAAACTGCAGCGTCGGTATACCACGTACCAGTGACAGTATCATGAAAATTTATTATCAACCAAATGATGTCCTTCTGGCCGATTTTCAACCACGGCGACAACTTCCGGCTACTGTCGGAAGCTCTTAACTTACCAACGCCTCCTTTTTTGAAGTCGGTTATAAAAAACGATGCCACACAGTAGACAGTAGGCCTCTATCGTGAGTGCGTTTTGCACACATATTTCACATGCACAACACAACCAGACCCGAAAACCAACGATTTGAGTCTATGCACAAATCCGAATACTGTCGGAAGCTATCAACTGCGCAGGAGATATTATAGTGCCACAAATGTACAGAGGCACTCGTCTTAATTTCCCGCGCCCGATTTAAAACTCGTGCGAATAGATCGGAGGTAGGCTAGAATTCAGTGACAGCGACAATTAGAACACATGCTGAAAACCAACAATTTTTTTGCACAAATGTTGTCTCCGGCTGGGATTCGAACCCAAGACCCGCGGCGCAGTTGTCAGATACCTTAACCACTAGGCCTTGGCCAAGGACTTGGTCGTCATCGTACAAATAGTCAACTCCTGGACATGGCCCACTTCCAAGTTGGACACAAAAATAATAACCGCAGTTTAAAAATATCGTTAAAAACAAGTAGACTTAAGTAAACTTATACAGCGTTCACACGTAAGATCAAACAATCGGTCTATCTAAGCAAACGTTTGATTTGCATTAGGACTTCCCAAATGCGAGGTGATTTGGCATTAATAATAGGAAATACAATATTTGATTGTACAAAGAGCAATTGACTCCGATCTCAAGCAGGTGGTAGGATTCCTATGCAGGAATCCGTCTAGGTAGGTACAGTTATTCTGCTGTGAAGCAGTCGTCGTCGTCGTCGTTTCAGCCTATCAATAGTCCACTGCTGAACATAGGCCTTAAAGTTTTAAAGGGTTTAAAGGGCGCTGAGAGCTAGCGTAATCACTGGGCATATAAGACTTAAGAACTGATGACTCAGAGTGACTGAGCGTTTGTTATGGGCAGACGTTGCACTTACCATCAGGTGAACGTTTCGCTCGTTCCGTCACTTTTATCAAATAAAAATAATAATAAAAAAAAATGCATGGTCTTGAAAGATTAAAGAGAGATATTAAAAACTGCCAAGATGTGTTTATATCTTTTTTTGTGTGTCTATTTCTATAAGATCTTACAAAAGTTGGATTGTTGCGTCTCGTTTTTACAAGCTTTTATTTAACTTGCTTTCTTCGTGCCTTTCCGGTTCCAATCTTGTAAGTAAATTTTGACCTACTTTCCGATGTCCGATTGAGGTAAAATGTAGCTTCGGTGACAATGAAATAATATGGTATCATGGAGCTGCTCTAATAATGGAGCCGGAAGTTAGCCATAAGAAGGAGGAATACTGAGTGCGGTACCGGCCTTTGGGAAAGGAGTAGGCTGTTTTCTTAAAGGTCCCTAAGTAGTATCGGTCCGGAAAAAACCACTGGCGGAAGCAGATTCCACAAAGTGGTTGTGCGTGGCAGAAAATATCTGGCAAAGCAGTTGTGCTGATGAAGCTTGTTTGCTTAGGCATTAAAATTTTGTAATCTACATCGTTAATGGAGAGTTTTTCGCAGATTAATTCTTAGGTCGGGTAAACGTCAATACAAAATGGCTACTGTTTGTAAAAACGATGACGTTCGTCTATCAAAATTGTTCAATTTTCGTCTCATGTAATAATATGTGGATAGGTGATGGTGATGCTGATAATCAAGTAATATCAGCATCATCATACCTTGCATTCGGACGAAGCGTATTGCTTCGTCGTTCATAATGAATACAGCAAAGGACTGGAGTAATTTGCCCGCACCAGTCTTCCCGTCCGATTACAATGTGGATGTCTTCAAGAGAATAATGAGTAAGCTTTTTCTAAGCTAGTGTGTTTACCATCAAATACTACATCTTCACTTACCATCAGGTGGAATCGTAGTAAAACACTAGCTCATAAATAAAAAAATAAAAATAATAGCCTATCTATAACACACATTGTAGACAAGCAGATTTCATTAGAGATCATTTAGTTGTTGATGTTACAATCGATACTAACGGTAAATCAAGTAATTATCTCAATGAGGTCTAATTAAATCATCGCTTATCGTTTTCTCGGCGTGGAACCTGATAACATCACTCATTAAAATATAACCCTGAGGTTAGTTCTTACAACTGATTTTTATGAATTTGGTCGTCGTAATTAGGACGATCGTTTTAATTTAATCTCAAATAAAAGTAAAGTAAAGTTTCAGCCTATAAATGTCTGTGTTTCGGTTTGAAGGGCACTGATAGCTAGTGTAATTACTGGGTAGATTGTACACACAGGTAGTACAGACACTTATGGTCTTAAGAACTGACGAGAACTAAGAGTGAAATCATAGTCATGAAATTATTGTATTGTCGACGGTCGGTAATACGTGTGCAAAATTTCAAATTATACGGCCGTCTGAAACTTTGTGAAAATTGAATTGAAAGATTCCGTTACATTCATTTATAGTTACGAGCATATACATACATACATATACAAACAGGTCAATCTAATAAAAGCGTAAAAAAATATGAATTACTCTACAAAACAGACAAGTCTCTTCTGTAAGACTAAAGTCTTGTTTTAAATAGAAAATTTTGAATGAAAAATTAAACACAAATAATGATACTTAACACATGATTAATGTGTTGACCTCAAAGAGTGTCCCGTAACTACGATACTTGTTGGGAACCGGTCGATCAAGGTGAAGGCTCGTGTTTAAGCACAGCCACTACGCAACCGGTAAAGGTAACGAATTGTTATATGGTTAATAAACAATTACAATTCATTTTTATTTTCGGAATCAAATTATTATTTAAGCTATTTAAAATTTTCATTACTACTAATAAAAGAAAGTCCCATTATATTCCTCACCCTTGTGTACATCCAATTTTTGTTATTGCGCACGTATCCGCGCGCGCTTTACCACCGTAAAATCAAATGTAAACTTCAAGAAAATACAATTAAAATTTACAACATTCAAAAAATGGTATCTGTATATGTGTGTAAGAAAGTCCGCACCGCATCTCATCTGGATTTCGTAAGAAATGACTTAAAGAAATGCCTGGAAATAGTCATGGCTTCTGACATGTGGTGGGATAACCATACCGAACTATTGTTATTGTTACCAGACCGCAATTCCTATGCAGGAATCCGTCTAGGTAGGTACCACCCCAGGGCCAGTTATTCTGCCATGAAACAGTAGTGTTCAAACATTACTGTGTTTCGGTCTGAAGGGCACTGAGAGCTGGTGTAATCACTGGACATTTGCGACTTAAGAACTCATGTCTCAGGGTGACGGGCGCAGTGTGTAGTAACACAGCATTTGTTATGGGGAGACGTTGCACTTACCGTCAAATGAATGTTTTGCTCGTTTCGTCACTTTATCTATAAAAGAAAAGTGGTGACAAGCAGCATCGTTTAATGTGATTAAAAGAAAGTTAAAAGTGATTACTCGATTGATAAACGGTCGCTTGTAAATTGCGATCGACCGCTTATCATAATATATTATATATACATAATTTTTTTTTTATTTTTTTTTAAAAAAACGAACAGAAGGATTTTCTCCTGTATCGTGGGTGCGTTTTACAAACATATATTTCACATGCACAACACAACCAGACCCGAAAAGCAACAATTTGTATTTTGCACAAATGTTACCTCCGGCTGGGAATCGAACCCAGGACCGGTGGCGCAGAAGTCAGGTACGCTATCCACTGCGCCACGCGGTCGTCAACGAAAAAATGTAATATCTATGCCACGATACACCCTACCTAGACGACAATCCTGCATCACACATACTTGCAGCCTCTCAGAGTCGATCGATCATAGTCTAACAATAGTGAGATAGATCGCCAGCAGAAGAACCCCTGCAGTAAACTGTTAAAAACAGGGGATGGGGGATGGATATGCATAATTTGACACACTTTCACGGATTAGCGATCGCATTATCAGATGCTTCGTATCTTAGACGCTTCTGCTCATTACCCGTGTGAACTAGGCATATTTGAAATGGTTGTATTGCCTTATGTTTAATGAACTTTTTCTGATACTTCCCTCAGTCGACTTTCATGTCATATGTACTTAACACGCCCGTAAAAATTCAAAATTCAAAATTATCTGCGAGAATATACTAAAACGCGGCATTAATGCAATGCAGCATACAATAATGAATAAATAAAAATACATATAAACAAAATAATATTTAATTTCAAATTATTTTTTCTTAAAGTATTTCAAAAAGTAACTCTTTACAATTTCAGTGTAAAGAGTAAATTTAATATCTTGTCTATGATTAGCTTAGCTTAGGCAAATAATAATATGCCACCGGCTTAATCAATTAAGTTGTTTGATTACGGATTCCATGCAAATTATATGGATCGGTGCCAGTATAAGTCACGTGAATCAGAAAAACTCGTGTATACACTTAATAGAAATCAAGTTTCTTGCTAATCGATTTATACTCGTAGCATCGCAAATGTAAATCAGGTTATAGACAACGTTTAGCTTCATATGACAAATAAATAATGGACCGCAATTACATATATACGTACAGTCACGCATTTTTCCCATTTAAGGGGTAGGCAGACACCACACCCGTAGCCCACTTTTGGCCTCCGCGGGAAACGAGATGTGACGGTGCCGAACCAAGTCGCCGCTATTTTGGCACGAGTCAAAATATTCTTACTCAAGATATTATGATGTTATTGTGAACGAATAAAGGCTGGACAGCCAGTACTATACTTTAGTCGCCTCTTACGGCACCTCGATAGGAAGGAGGTTGGTGCTATTCTACAGACGTAGGGTGTCCGGCAGAGTAGACCGAAATTACGGAAGATTTTTTACAAATATAAACTACTACCTGATGCCCGCGACTTAGTCGCGAGGATAAAGGTTTTTTAAATGTCCCATGGAAACGAATTGATTTTAAATGTATCCTATATCCGTCTTCAGGATGCAAGCTATCTCTGTGCCGAATTTCGTCAAGATCGGTTCAACGGTTGAGAAAGAGGGAGTTGTTTTCGCATTTATAGTATTAGTATGAATGTACGGACTTTGAATTTATTCTCTTGTTAATGGATATATGAGCGAAAGGGGATGTTTTTGCCCAAGAGTGAGACAGAATCGGCAGGAGAAAAAATATGGATTAACTGCATATGGCATAGTCTATCCAGGACTTATGGTTTACTTTTCACTTAATTTTTAATAGTCTCAATACGAATAATTGAAATAAAGTAGGTAATAAATTTTATATCTTAATGCGATATGCGATAAAGAACATTTTATTGTTGAGAACCGATTTCACACCTTATGTGTGACGATTAATAGTTATTTAAATAGTAGGAATAATTTGAAAACCGCGTGGCCTAGTGGTCAGACTTATACGCCGCGGGTCCTGGGTTCGAATCCCAGCCGGAGTCAACATTTGTGGAAAAACGCAGATTGTTGATTTTCGGGTCTGGCTGTGTTGTGACTGTCACTGTGACTGGCTCTGTGTTTGGGCATACACTTGTGGCACTATTATATCTCCTGCGCAGCTGATACCTTCTGATAGTATCCGAAAGTAGTCGCTGTGGTCGAGAATCGTCCAGGAGGACATTAAATAAAGGAAATTTTATTGATTACATACAGATTAATTTTAGAATTCAAGCACCATACATCTAGACTAGATCATTCGTTTTTAAATTATAACTCCTATCGACACTTATCCCATAACATAGTTAAAGTGAACATTATATTATATCCTAAAAAATATTCTGGATCCTTTTTACTTTGTGAGATAAACATCTTAAGATTTAAAAATTAATTTTACATAAATTTATTTAAAAACGTAAATCCTTGCCCTATATTGTAAACATAGTTACTCGTGAAATACAATCAGTAATGAATAAGCAATCGATTTTGATTAGTCTCATTACATAACGCGAATTACAAATAATATATTAATTATTTATTATTTAAGAATAATAAAGAAGTATCTTTGTATTTTAAGGCAATTATACATTGGAGTCTATTATTCCGACCTAGAACTGAAACTTATGAGACCACTGCACGCAAACGATTGTCTTGAAAAAAAAAAACAACTCCTGTTTGTCAGATAAAATATCTTCTTTTTTTTTTACTTTTAATAGCGACTCATCAGTCATTGTTCTGTCAATATTTCCGTATCTTTGTGTTCAGAATTTTGAAAGTCGTTCATTTTCCGTTAAAAACAAATTTTTATTCCAATTCATTTGATTACCTCATTGTTTACAATGGGTAAAATTTTTGTTGTATCCTTTACAATGGGTAAAGAAGCTCTATTTTTGACACAGATTTTCTTGCGAAGCAGTGAAGATTATAAAACAACGACTTTCAATAAGTATTATGTAAACAGTGTAGATTAAATTTTATTGTAACTCGTTATTAGTGGCATTTCCTTATTCGACCTTTACGACATAAAACCGAAATAGGGTGGTATAGTTTCCTACGCCGCTAATACAGTTAATAACAGTTGAACTATTAATATAAAGCAGATAAATTAATAAACTTATCTACTTTATATTTATCTTGTTTGCCCAGTTTAAAGATTTCGCTTTTTTATAAAATGTATAGTAATAATCAGGCTCAGATTTGATTGCGATGGCGCCGTAGGGCCGTCCTTCCGCTGAGATGTCAAAAAGTATATACTATGCATATATTTTTTATGAGTGTCTGGTTTTCGTCAAATGATTTCAGATAGAAAATAATTTATTATAATGGTTGTATTTGCAAATAATAACGGATTTTAATCGTCTTACACAAATTGTCAGTGTTATTTTAGTTATAATATTTCCGCCCCCTCAAATTGTGCCGCCCTGATCCCGGGCGTCGCAATTTGCGCCTGGTAATAATTACAATTGTTATAGAACCTGCCATTGCACAAACCACTCAAAATTGTGGCTGGTTGATTGTTAGTTTCTTCAAGACAGTTTTACACCGCAGATTATAAAAAAAAATTGTATTGGAGGTGTCAAACATAAAAAAATATATAAATGCGTTTCATGTCATAATTTAAGCTACACACACGGCGTTTCATTATTTTGATTTATTTTATAACATTATTTGCACTGAGTACTTCATCACTTCCATTTTATATTCGTTATTGTGTAACATCGTTTCGGTAACATCGTTTCGTTCTAGCGTGCATTGAAAAAAATGAAGGTCACTCATACAAACGTAACCTTACTGCCGATTTAGACAAAATTAGTCATAGGAAAATTGCACATTTCGGTACAGATACAACTTTATTAAAATCATTACGACGACAACAGTGTTGGCAGAGGGAATGCATATATTATCATCATTCATAATTTAATCTTGATCACACTTGTCAGCTGTGGTTGCGCGATAATTTTACGTGAAGGATATCGCCTACTGAACTGTAGCCTGAACAAGCAAACCGTATCTATGACAGGTGAGTTTACACTACAAACAATAAGAAACTTCCATTTGTCGTCTGTCTGTCACTATTACGTGTGAGATATTTAAATCACGGATATTTTTCGGTTGTAAAGTTTTCATTTATTTGGGCCATGACTGTATCTAGTTGGATAATCAGATTGCGTCAACTGTAGTATGTGGTACGCGAGTGGCGCGGCACGCAGCCACATTACATTTATATCTAAAAAATAATACTTTGTGTTTTTTCTAAAAACAGCTCCACAATAGATAACACTCTATTATAATATGGAATGTAGGATTCATACATCGTCATTACACTGTAACGTCTACAGTAAGAGGGTCGCCGTTTAACAGAAAAGGATCGTTATTTGTTACCTTTATATTATATTATATGCTTAATAAAATATTGTCTTCGACGAACTTTCGATGATAATAACTGTAAAATCGCTGGCATTATAACCTACTAAACTTATTTGTCTACAATAGCGGGACTGCTTTTTAAAATCTGTCATGATTATAATTTCTAATCTATTATACGATGATGACCCCTTAGCCGACTTCGAACACAGCGACACCTAGCGGTTAAGAATATAAAATAAAATAAGGCGAGATAGTGTCAGATGCAATGTTAGGACTACTGGAACATAACAATCCATCCAAAGCTAAAAACCAAAATTATTATGTTTTAAAAACATTGTATGTCATCAAGATGATGTCATAAAGTTGTAGTAAAATAAGTAAAGTTGCACATTTACATGCCATTGGAAAAATTCTACCACAAACATCGATATGACCAAATGTACGATGAAAAAAAAATATACTGCGAAAAATCAATTAACATTTACTTAGTACTATCTCACTCAAAATAAATTCATGTAACGTGCCAATAAAATGATGAGATTGTTGGTGAATTAGAAACGTTGAAATTGAATAAGGTATATTTGTAAATCGCAAAAGTGTTTTAATTCCAACAACGTGTGTAATCATTTTTGAGAACATTCAACGTACCTATTGTAACGTTTGGCAGTCAGAGTATGAATGCATTCCTCATTCTTACAAATCTTCGACGCACAAATGAAATAATGACTGTTAATAAACGACGAACAGTTGTTGAAATGGGGCACAGTAAGAGAATATGGGCTATATACAATAAGCATCGGCGAAAACTTCTAGAAGGATTATTAGATATTGCAATTGATGGAATATTTTTGAAGGTGTATAGAGACAATTTGCACGAATTTGTATAGCAAATGGTTTAATGCTGGTGCTAATCGACGGGCTTCTGGTACGGAGGTGTAACGAGTTGTTATCGTGATGTTTCAATTAACATTGTCGCAGTTGTGGGGAAGGAGGCAAATGAGACCAGAATTGGCACCGCCCATCAATGTAAGGTCTCATCATCATCATAATTTCAACCTATCACTAGTCAACTGCTGAAAATAGGTCTCCCTCATAGGTTGCCATAACTTTGTAGCTCTCGTTTTGGGGGGATTTTGCCATAGTTGTCACGTTTGGCTGGCGGATTGGCAACTGCAGTTTTTATTCAGATGTCACAGGAAAATGCTGCTGCCCAATCCCCTGGTTTTCATTTTCCCTCTGTTGGGTTTTACGACACCCACGGGATGAGATGGGGTGGGTGTTGTAGCGACTTAAGAGAATCTACATCCTCTTAAGACACCATCACACGGCTAATGTAAAGACTGTGGTGCTGAAAATTCAATTTGTATTCGATTCCACAAACTTAGTAATGTTGTGTAATAGCGTATATAAGCGTCACTTTTTATAGTGCCAGTAAGAACTCAAGAGTGAAATTTTAAGAAAACAGTCCACTAAAAGCCTACCGATAGGAAACAAACCATATCGAAAAATATATTAGTTACGAACTATCGAAAGAGAAAGTCTACAAACTTACCGAACGTGCCTTGTGTTCCTCTTCTGTTTTTTTTTTGATGTGAAGTGATAGTTCAGCCACTAATGTGGCTATGAACAAAAACAGATGATGAGGTGAACTTAAACACTAGAGGTTGTCACTGGTGGTAACACTCAGGGAGTGTGAGCGGGGACACTCCGTTACATCCTATATATCAGGAGAGGCCTCGCAAATGTCAACAAAAGTCAATCCGGCGACAAATACTACGCTTAAATACTATTTGATTGTGGATTTCTAACGTCGCCGTACAAATTGCTTTTCCGGGGGGGCGCGTATTGCGGTTTTCCGTGGCGTTGCCTGATTTTTAAATTAATTGTAATTTCATTAATTGTAGCGCTTTTATAGACTTACTCTTATGACTGATTTAGACAACGTTTAGTTAAAAAAGACCTTCAGGTTTAGATTAACATGTTTTCTTTGGATACATTTTTCGAAAAACTTATTTAACGGGTCAATATCTAAAAATATCCTTATCCTTTTTCGGAACGGATATAGCTTGAAGAAAGTAAAGTACCAGCCTATATAAATACGTCCCATTGCTGGCAACAGTCCTCTTATTTTCGAGAAGGTTTCAGAACCGGTAATGAACAAACAACTAGCGCAATATGTGAATTCCGTCAAATAGTAGTTTCGTCGAAATATTCTAGAAGATTTCGACACGATGTTTTCCTCCTCGCCGAGAAGTAATTCAGCACTAAAAACTAACAATTTCAGAGGTGCCGACACCGAGGATCTGACAACAAGAAGTATTTAATAATTGTACTAATTGTTGGGCAAGTGATTCTCAGAAACTTCTAGATTTACATTGTCGACCTAGGCGTACGTATTACAATCAGATCGGTAAACTTTTGAGGAAAGGTCACGTTTAAAGTACCCGCAACCGACGAGCATGTGTGAAAACGCTAATGAAAGTAGAAGAAGATAAAGATGTGTGTAAGGACACGAGGACGCACTAGGGCTACACACCTAGGCATTCATCCTCCCTGCCTATACCCGGCAGGGAGGGAAGTTAGGCCACACACCCCGGCATCCCACCGGCGGCCACTTCCCCGTAGGAAAAAGAGAAGGACAAGTATGTCGGAGGCGTTAGCTAACGCACTCTTAGCGGCCCAGGCGGAGCAACCGGAATTACTCCGGTCGGTACTAACCGCTCTGCCGTCAGTAGCCTCAGCTTTTGAGGCGCTATCTAGGCCCCCCTCTAGGGCCTCGTCCTCGGGCTCCGAAATGGAGTTCGATTCTCCCTCGGCACCCGAGGACCCCCGCGACACCGGCCGCGACACCGGCGACGACATTGGTTTTCTGCAAGTGCAGAAATCAAAAAAGAAGCGCAAGAAGCGCGTCCTACTTAGGCGTCCTATTAGACTCGAGACTCAGCTTCGGTCCACATATTAACCGAGTAAGGAACCGAGCGGCGTTCGTCCTCGGTCGATTACATCCGTTACTAAATAAAAATAGCAAAATGTCCCTACGTAATAAAATTACACTTTACAAAGCCTGTATTCGGCCAATTATGACATACGCAAGCCCCGTATTTGCGCATGCCTCCCCGCGTCAAATTCACCGACTTTAGGTAATACAAAATCGATTCATGCGTAAAGCCACGGGAGCACCGTGGTTCGTGCGTAATGCTAACCTTCATATCGATTTAGGGCTTGATACCATAGCCCAATATCTAAAGTTGGCCTCTCGCCGATACTTCGACTCTGCCGCCACTCACCCCAACCCACTGGTTGTCAGTGCCGCCACTTACAACCCCCTCGCGATACACCAAAACTCGACCCGCGGAAAAAGGAGACCGAGGCACGTCCTCGAGGACCCTGACGACGCGACCACTATTGCCCAAGCGCTGTACTCAACACTACACAAACACCCATTATCACCATCATACCGCCCCCGCCGTCGGCGTGGGCGTATCAGACAAAGTTATTCGCGATACCGCCGCATCTCAGGCCGGTTCTTCCCTAGCAGTAGTGTCATAAACAGAAGCGTCGCTGGAGTTTCTTGCGCCATTTCTTCTCCAGCGGAAACGCATTCCGAATTGGTGGTAAACTTATCTAATAATAATCATGGTATTAATAATTATAGTAGTAGTAATATTGCCCTCCCGATTGCAGTAACTGACCGAGCCGAGACCGGCCCCCGTGGGCACCCTCGAGTCTGTTACTCTCGCGAACAGGATGACGGTCCAAGCCGAGGTCCCCTCTCGGGGGCCCTTGCGCCAGTCATCCATAAATAAGGAGGCATAGAGGAAGGAGGCATAGCGCCCTCAGCGCTATGCCACCTTTCAATCCGGCGAAGCTGTAAAAGCCTTCGGGCTAACAGTGACCATCAGTCCTAAAAAAAAAAAAAAAAAAAAAAAAAAAAAAAAAAAAAAAAAAAAAAAAAAAAAGAGTGTGTAAGGATCGTAGCAAGTGGAAAGATGTGGTCTCTGCCTACCCCAATGGGAAAGAGGCGTGACTGTATGTATGTATGAAATTCCACGCACATAGCCCCATTATGCTTCGACAATTGTAGTCTCAATATGTATGGGTTTAGCATAAGCTTTAGAGAAGTACTGGGTAGCCGTAAATATAATTGTAAATAACATGAAAGAAAAACTCTTAACAACTTGGCTAAAAAGTAAAGGAAATGCAAATAGTTAAAATTATAAATTATTTCAAAAAAATAATTGCCTGCATATTCTCTATAGTCTATGTTGTCATTTGTACAAAGATTGTGGCCTTTATCAGTAAATATATTAACAGAACGAATATATTTATAAGTTTATTTAGTTTAGACGATGTTTTCTGATAAGGATCCGTCGATGCTGCTATGTCTGATGAACAGTTTACTGAAATCGGCGTTAATTGTTATTATTATTTATGTATGTATTTATTATTTAAATATGTAATTTGCGTGGTACGGCTTTAATCTGCTTAGGAAATCCGAATCCAAATCCCAGTTAAAGAGCTATATTTCAGATCCACCATCTCAATATTACTATCTTAGACTCAACTCCGTTTATTCCACCATTATATCGCGATATAAGTTACGGGAAGGTTAAAAGGTGTAATCTGTATTAGCGCGTGTACTTTGATGTACTCGGTTGCTAAGGGAACCTTCAGTGCTACAGGTTTCCAGGTTTGGGTGTTTGGGCGTGTAATTAATGGCTGTAAAATGCACTTATGATACAGGATAAATCCTTACTAATATAACTTTTCTTTTAAATGTCCCGGACAGCTTTTTTATTTCAATAGTAAACGGACGCTATTGGCATGATCGAATGGTCTACAACAAATTAGTTTCTATTTATTATTTAGTCTACCAAACCTGGACTATGTTACGTCACATGTCTCCATCGGTTTAATAAGTTTACAATAAAGTAAAAATTTACATCCTACTGGTGTAAGGATTCCTATGCAGGAATCCGTCTAGGGCGGTATCACCGCAACGGTATTTATTCTGCCGACAAGCAGTAGTGTGCAAACATTACTGTATTTAGGTCTGAAGGGTACTAATAGCTAGTGTAAGTACTGGGCATATTAGAGTAAAGAATTTTCTCGTCACCTTGAAAATTCTTCACAACACAGAAATGTTCTGGGTGACACAGTATAGTTATGGGCAGACGTTGCATTTACCATCAAGTGAACGATTTACTCCTCTCTAAATCTTCTAATTTTTTTTTTCCAGTAAAAATAATCATTTTACTGTCGATATTCTTCCGAGCGTTTAAGAAGTTTGTTACTTGTTCCTAAAACTTTATATATAAGGACGTTTATACTGATTGTGCTACTTTAACATTGGCAGAAGGCGACTGTAGCCTTAAATACAAGAAAAAAGCATATGAACTATGTGCTCATTTTTGTCACACTATTACTTCAAAACGCTTTGACGACCGCGTGGTCTAGTGGTCAGAGAACGCTTTCTATTCTTAAGAACTTCTAAGCCGCGGGTCCTGGGTTCAAATCCCAGCCGGAGCCAACATTTGTGCTAAAACATAAATTGTTGCTTTTCGGGTCTGGTTGTGTTGTGATTGTCCCCGTGTTTCTGACACTGCATCCTAGCCTACCTCCGATATTATCGCATCAGCGTTTCATCGGGCGCGGGTAGATTGGGACGAGTGAGTGCCTCTGTGTTTGCGCGTACACTTGTGGCACAATAATATCTCCTGCGCAGTTGATGGCTCTCGACAGTAGTCGGCAGTTGTCGCCGTGGTCGAAATCGGCTAGGAGAACATCATCACTTCAAAACCGCTAAGGCGCACTTGCTCTGCTGGGCACACATTAGCGTCTCTCATTATGAAACACTCATCGGAATACTACATCATTATGGTGTAAGAAATACTCCACTCATACTTGTCAAATCTTATTTAAGCATAAAAACGCAAAAGTTGTTATTAATGGTACGAGTTCTTCCGGGTCAGCCAAGTCTATGGGTGTCATCCAGGGTTCGATTTTCGGTCCATTCCTATTTCTCATTTATAACAATGACTTTCCTTTTTTAGTAGGAGATAATCATGACATAGTATTGTTCGCTATTGATATATGTTTGATTAAAACGTCAATTGTTAGGTGAATAATTTATTTATTTATTTAATAATTCAAAAATTTCATTACTTCAACGTCAATAATTTGCTTATAAAGGGCAATAAACAAAATGTATGAAATTCACAATACCAATCGTAAAGCGACTTGATGCGAATGTGCTTGTAAATGGGGAAGAGTTGAGCCTTGTGTATACCACTGTCTTTCTCAGAATCACTCTTGATGCGATTGAAGTTTTGAATCTAATTCAAAATCAAGCAAATGCCCTAATAATATACTTACAACATAGCATATCTCATCTCGTCACTTTCTTATATTATTTTTTTCTTTCAATGTAACATTTCAAAAAAAAATATTGAATAACACTTACTAAAAATAGATGATACCTTCGGAATTTTATACCACTATTTCTTATCCGTACAGAGAAATCCAGTTATAAAACTGTAAAATGACATTTGACAAACGAAATCTCAATTTCTTACGTCAGAGAATAAATATATTTCATTTCATTTCTGGTTGCGCTGATACTTAGGGCACTATGATTTATCTACGCGTATGATGCTGAGCTGATAAGATGTCAATAGTGACAGCCGAAATAAAAGAATAGAAAGCGTACAATTTATCATTATCATCCCCAGTGTATGTTATAATAATAACCTGCACAAAACAATCATGGAATAATTAAAAAAAATTAAATGCCCTTCAAATCTTCTGGTCTTTGCCACAGACTGCAAAGTTCAATATTCTTATTATGTAATTTCTAAACACGACTACATTTTTTTTAATCTATAGTTTTTTTTTGTTAATAATTGTTACGAACGCGTGCTTTAAACCATTTAAAAATTTGAATCCCTTAGGTGAAATACTTGCTTACTGTAATTATATAAGCAAATTTTGCTATCGATGTTATTCTCTAGTATTGTTTACTTAAATTATTATCAAAAAATGTTAATTAGATTATAGAAATTAAGTTATTATGAGACAACGTCACGCGGCTCATTTTCTGATACCATTTAAGTCAGTTACAAACACGGAGTTTGATAAAATTTTCGGCTTTAAATAAAATACATGTACTGAGAAAGACGAATCTACGGTCATGTGAAGCCGTACAGTAAAAGCATTTAACAGTTCCACTGCTAAGCACAAGCTTCTCTAATTTTTAATGGGTTTTGGAACAGGACCTCACATGTTGTTGCTTAGTTTATTTCTCAGACATGCCATTTTCCTCACGGTCTTTCCTTAATCGCCGAGGACTTGGTAAATCAGCTTGGTAATATATAACTGCTATTAACAATTTTAAAATTCCAGGAGAGAATCCGTCTAGGTAGGTATCACCCCTGGGCCAGTTATTTTGCCGTGAAGCAGAAGTGTGCAAATATTACTGTGTTTCGGTATGAAGGGCACTGTGAGCTAGCGTAATTACTGAGCGTATGAGACTTAAGAACTGATGTCTTAGGGTGATAGGCGCGGTGTGGCGTCACACAGAAAAGTTCTGGGTGTCACAGTATTTGTTGTAAGCAGACGTAGCACTTACCATCAAATGAACTGTTTGCTCGTTTCGTCACTATTTACAATAAAAAGAAAACAATTTCAGGGCGATTGCCCGGCCCTCTGAGCTACCACGGATCACGTAAAGCTAAGGCTCATGAAGTCAATTAATATGTTACAAGCTATTTCGATATACCGAGATGTGTGGAGTTTAGGAAACATACAAAATAATGACTTTCGACAGAGGGTAGAACAACCACCGTAAATATTTCTACTACTTATTATAAAGCTGGAGAGTTTGTTTGTACTAATCTCAGGAAATACTAATTCGATTTATAACAAAAAAATAGTATTAGATAGCTCGTTGATTGAGAAATATTCTAGGCTATAAAACTTAATTCTTCGGCCTTAATGAGCCGCAGATTGAGAACCGAACATTACCGACAAGGGCCGAACTGTCAATGTTCAGGTCACCGAAGTACCGACCTGAACGGCGCGAACAGCTTATTTTACGCGAGTCAAACGGCAAGGCACAGCTAGTTTACCTATAATAACAAACTAGATAATCCAAAATTTAGACTTAATGAAGTAAAACATTCCTTTATGTGTTTCCGAAATTCCAAAATTCCGAAGGACATTACATTTTTTTATTTTTTTGAATTGAACAGAAACTATATTTAAAACTTACGAGTACATTAAAAAATGTCTATGCTCTAAAACTTATTATAATTTAAATGATTATAACAATGATAAGGAAACATGGAAAGTATCCATCCAGGGAGACATCAAGTAACTTACGACATGATGTGACTGTTATTTTATAAGCAGCTACGTAACATGTATTTTGATGTAGAGATAGATTGTTACAAACAAAAGATAGTAAATAGTGATGACATGTAATGGAGGTATAATAGAATCCATGACTCAAGATAGTGTCCCACAGGTGTCCAAAAAATATCTAGTGGTTTCCCGTCACATCTTGTTTCCCGTGGGGGCATAAAGTGGGCTACGGGTGTGGTTTCAGCCTGCGCTTTATATGGGAAAAGGCTTGACTATATGCATGTATGCTTATTATAACAGTTTCAAATATGAGAGGCACCTGTAGCACCAAAAAAAAAACAAAATACTCAAAATGACTTTAGTAACTCGCTTAAATAACATATACATATAACTAGCACTACATAGCATACCTGTTACATACAAAAAGTAAATTCAATCTACCTATTCTCGAACCTTGTGAAACAACCACAAATTGAAGTAGCCGTATGTGATGTTATTATCGTAGGCATTATTTCTAAGAAACTTAACGTTCCACTAATGTTATCTTTCGTCTTTAGTCTTTGTCATGGATTTATAAACATTCTTCTATTGACGTGCTATAAGCATAATCCTCAAAATATCAACGAGTATTGCTAATTTTATTAACCGCCAAAACAAATTAACTTGTGGACGTTTTTTTAATAACATTTATTATGACGAGATGCGTCCGAAGAGTCCGAATAATGTTTTGGTTTTTTTAATTTATTAAATAAACTCAAAATTTAAGCTATCATTATTTCGCGTACTTCTATACTTATTTATCTATTATATACATTTAACCACCAACTTACACTTTAACATTTATATTAAGAGAATCTACCACCCCATCTCATCTCGTGAGTGTTGTAAAAGTCGACAGAGGGAAATTTAAAACTAGGAGATGGGCAGAAGCATCTTCCTGGAACATCTGAATAAATAAACTGCGGTTGCCAACCCGCCTGCCAAGCGTGGCAACTATGGCAATATCCCTCCATAATGAGAGCTACAACCTTTTGTTGCAAGCTATGGGGAGACATATGTTCAGTAGTGGACTTGTGATAGGCTGAAACGACGAAACGACTCTTTATTTGTTATATAAATATATGAGAACTAATTGATACCATGGACTTTTGGCGCCAACACGAAAAGTGGCAGTAGTGTTTTTATTTAATTTTGTAATTACTGTGTATATTTGGAGTTTTGTCTTTTAATATTGATAGTTTATTATGCGGCAAGTGCTCCTGAATGTGTAAGTGATTGGAAAGTTCAATTCAAGACCAAAATTATTCTTTTCGTTTTGTCTTCACCAGTCCAGCAAATCTTCAGTAAAAGTCAACTGTCAATTTACTGTCGATCAAAATTTTGTATCTTGCTGCTTGAAGATTGTTTACTTGGATATGTTACTTGACACTGAAAAATAGTTTATGACTGTTTCCATTAATAAATAAAAAAATAAATAATTGACAACATTAACATATAATTTAATTAATTTTATGCTTTGTCGTTATAAAGCATATATAACCCAAAAACAAAGAAAACAACGCCTAGCCCGCTTCCCCCGATTCCCCAGTTCCCCTGGATTGAAGTAACTGAATGAGATGAGGACCGGTCCTGTCGGGCACCCTCGAGTCAGTAACTACGCGCACAGGGTAACGGTCCAAGCCGAGGTTCCCGTATCGGGAGCCCTTACGCTGATTATCCATACATAAAATACTTCGAATGAGCGCGCGGTCATCTTTCAATCCGGCGAAGCTGTAGAAACAGCAGCTAGTGTAGTGAAATAAGGTTTACCGCGTTTACTTTAGAATATTCAACACTTCACAAGTATTTGGGATATTCCCATATCACTAAAAGAAAATTGATCACAGAGCCATCCATAATCTATGCATTTTTTTACAGCATAATTAGTTATTAACTTAATCCGATCAGATATACAGACTAACAATTTATTTTATCATAGATTTCTCAACCTAGTCTTTGAGCGAAACATGAAATTTTCAAATAACTCAATCTCTCATTCGTACAGTGATTTGATTCAGATACTTTTGAAAAGGCTAAGCGCCGAAGAAACCACTTCTGTATTATGTTCAGTGTTAGCGAATGTGTGGCGAAATGCAGTCACACAACTACTAAAGCGCTTTCGACTGTTTACTTACGTTTTATTATGTTATTTATATCTGTAGAATAAATATAGAGATACTCGTATTACAATTAACAAAAGCTGCATCTTCACTGTTTTTACTCGGTAACTAAATTGTATGTTTTTTGTAAAATGTAATAATGCTATTTTTAGAGTTCCTTAGTAAAAAAAGACCCTTATAATTTCGTCCTGTCCGTCTGTCCGTATGTCACAGCCATTTTACTTAAATACTATTGCCACTATATAGACGAAATTTTAAAGGAAGGTGGTTTTTACGAACGGCATACAATAGTGTAGTAGTGAGTGTACGAGTGGCACACCATCCCGAATAATCACGAGACAACCTTTTTTTCTTTTTTAATTTATGCAACAATTAACTTTTACTAGTTTTGATATTTTATACGTTAAAGGTTATTATAAATATAAGACAATTTCTCGTACTTTTTAGGAATTGTTCAAATAAACAAATTGTGTTGCTTGCTCTGAAAGAGTATAATTTATTTTAGTACTCACACGTAACTTTACTTATTATTAACTTTACTTATTAAACCATCACTATCTCACCTGAAAGAAACGACATTTAAAGTTTATTATTTCGTCAATTCCAGAATTATTATTTTCGAATTATATTACCGCGAGTTCTGCTCTGACATCTTTCAAAAAACAATTAACATTATGGTTACTATTCACAAAATAGGTTGTATAGAAAAACTAAAGTAAAGCAAACTGTTTACGGAGTTTTCACATAAAAATAATTATTAAAGAACTACAGTTTCTTTACATAATTACAAGATTTAAAAATAAATTTCAGGTAAAACTTTTAGTCTTTCTTAAACAACTTTTGAAATTCTTTTAGTTCGTCAGCAAAGAATAAGCAATTGTGTTATTAAGATAATCATTTACATACATAATAAACAGGTTTGGTTAAAAATCCTTGTGATACCAAGAGGTAACTGTACATATTTTCGACTCATACTTATTTACCATAACATAAAAACTGTAACTGATGCATATTGTCATAGCAATGCTCAACCAATGTTGCATTGAAATCCTTTAAAATATATGTGTTTTAGTGTTTGTAACAGGTGGGAATGGACGTGTAGATCAGTCGTATTAGTGTAGTCTGATATTATATGTCAGTTATGTATTAGTGTTAGAAAGGACTACCTACCCAACACTAATACATAACTAACTACCTAATATAAATAATAACTAGTCGGTATGTGTCCAGCAGAGTAGAATAGCACCTACCTTTTTCCTACCGCGGTGTCGTAAAAGGCGACATCCTTTATTAGTGCAGAATAACACCACAATATGCAATGTGACAGTATTGTATATTGTGGTGTTGTGGCTATACTGCTTGTGGGAACTGCGGTAGTAACCATCTAGACGGATTCCTTACTTACCTTCATAAAATTCCTACTACCAGTAAAGTTAGTACGATAGACGAATGAACTGTCCACCAGATGGTACTGGTCACCGTTACATAACCGTCCATCCTCAATGAAAGTTCTAGACTGCACTTCGGCCTCCATGAGGAATAAGATGGAACGTATCATTACCATTAATTTGGTCTTCGGTTAATATCAGCTGCTATTTTTTTTTTTAATTGCATAAAGTGATGAAACGAGCAAAACGCTCACCTGATGGTAAGTGCAACGTCTACCCATAACAAATGCTGTGTCACCCAGAAAATTTCTCTGTCACACCACACTGTGCCCATCACCCTGAGACATAGGTTCTTAAGTCTCATATGCCCAGTTATTACGCTAGCTCACAGTGCCCTTCAAACCGAAACACAGTAATGTTTGCATACTACTGCTTCACGGCAGAATAACTGGCCCTGAGGTGGTACCTACCTAGACGGATTCCTGCATATAATTTGCGCTGACATGGTGTCAGAGCGTATACATCCCAAGACAAGACAACCCATTTATATGTTTTTTTTATTAAATAAAGTGTTGAAACGTGCAAAACGTTCACCTGATGGTAAGCATACCGTCTGCCCACAACAAATGCTGTGTCATCCAGACCATTTCTGTGTGACACCACACTGCGCCCGTCGCACTAGGACATCGGTTCTTAAGTCTCATATGCAAAAACATGTTATAAACAGCATGGCTGGCATAGGATTTTTGATAGTCGTTCCGAGTTTGGAATTTTTAAAATTTGCAAGTTATTTTTAGTAAAATACACCCACCTTCCAGTAGAAATTCCAGTAGAAAAAAAATCAAGAGTGATTTAAAAAAAAAACAAGTAAATACCAAACCACGCTGTATTATCATGTTCCTTTAGAGGTATAGAACTTTTGTGAGAATAAGATTCAATTTATTAAAACATTATTTGAACCAAAAAATGTACAAAAAGGCAGATTTAATGCCAAGTGACATTCTCTACCAGTTTACCTTTGAGATAAACAGCTAAGACTTTAACAAATGCGAAATATGAAAAAAATTATGATGTCAATGCAAAATTTATAAAAGATTAAAAAGACTACAAGTTTTTATAATTATTAAGAGTTGAGCTAGGTGGATGCCTTGTAGTCTTTCTTGGTATAACTCTTCATAGGTAACTTAAATGGAGCCTCTACATAACTACCAAGCAGGCTAAGCTCTGCAGCATATGCCTTAAAAACTTAAAGTTATTAATATGTTTCAACAAGAACATAAATCAATTTAATAACAAAAGTGATATTCATATTGTTTATCCCAATAAGAAGCACAAGCTTTTAATAGCAGTTACTCGACCTCACAGAGGCAGTTCCTGGTCTATACGTTTTTACAACAAAATCGCGGAAAGTGCACAAAAATATGTTTTCCTATCAAAAAGTTTGTTTATTAAGAACTAGCGATCCGCTCCGGCTTCGAACGGGTAGATAGATTTTATTTGGATAAATAGAACAACAACAATTCCTGACACTAACATTTTTTGTAGCGACTATGTCGGAGCATCGGCGGCTCTGCAGGTGGTCAGGTAAGATTACGTTATTATACCAAAATAATGTTTTATTTATGGGAACATAAGCCATGAAAGTTTAGTGGCTCAGAGCTTCCTTGTAAACAATATTTGATGGCATGGTAGCAAAATGAAACGACCGCTCTCGACCGCTGCACAATGGGAGCCGCGCACCTCGATGATGCCCAAGTTGCATGAAGCCGGTCGGCGGTGCGTCGTTCGAGAGACACCGCGGCCGCTGTATCTTTTATAGAGCGACTCAAAGTTTTAAATAAAAAAATATATAATTAAAATCACAAACCTGGGAAAGAGGTTTGGAAATAGAATAGGGAAACGGAACAGATGAATCCGGTGAACATCTGACAAACATCCGCAACCCGAACATGTCCAAGAAAGGCCGGTGCCTAGCAGAGAGATTACCTATTACACATACATTCTAGAACGTTCCATAGAGATAAATTTCAACATAAAAAAATATCTAAATTCACTTCTAAGATATAGCTGTTGATATTAGATGTAACGATATCTTCCGGCAATCATAAGCTTTAGCTTGCGCAGGAAACATACTGGCTCTCACCCTAATTTGAGTAATAAAACCGACAAATCGATCGATGCATTAGAAGGGATCGGATACATTGTCACAGTCAAGTAATTCTCTCACTGCAATAATGGCATACATACTAACTATACCCGCGACTTCGTCCTCGTGGATGTGAATTTGTTTAGACAGGTTATAAAAAAATCTGTGTGAAGAAAATGGTGCTGTATAATTTTTTTCTCAAAAACCATTTTCCGTGGAAGATCTAAGTACGGTATGAGAAACAATCAGGGACTGAACCGGTAAGCCGTTGGAGAAGATTAAAAGATGTTTTTTTGAAGAGGTAAAATTTTATACCCCTTGCATTGGATAACCTTTTCATAAGAATAACATTTTGGAACGAATGACATCTACAAGTCAAACTTTCCGCTTATCAAAATCAAGTGAGGAGGCAACCACGACCATAGCAGTTACCTTTTGAACCCTTATGTACTTTTAAGAATTACATATTTTAAAGGTTTACTACTTACCGTCATGACGAGTTATTCATATGAAATTTGTGTTTGTATTTCTTACAGTATGTGTTTATTCATAGCAACGTTTAAGTTATCTTGTTATTGTAATAAAAGGATATTTATCTATTTTTTGTACGCGCACGTTTGAGTAAGTTTTGTGGTGTTTTCCCCGTGGCAGCTATTTTGCAAAAAAAATGCCACCCATTATGATGGTAGGACTCACCTGTAGAATGTAATATGGTAGAATTTGTATCATCTGTATAACATCAATCATTTTATGATACAATTAAATAACATGTTTCACCTACATTTTTCGTTAAGATTATTTAAAACAATTAGATGGTTACGGCTATCAAAAATTAGGTTTACCAATTCAATATGATACCCATTTGTTTACCCTGTAACCTAAAAAAATTGCCTTATACAAACGAAGAGGTAATGCTGCAATAAGGGCTTTTAGATAGATCACCCAATGGATCTGATAACCTATTACGACCTAATACGATTTGGGTATAGTAAATGAATAGGTAATCTTATGAAAATCTTAAGAAAATGAAGGACTTATAAAGTCCCAGCCAGCAAAAAACTATGGCCAGGGTCTCAGCACACTCCGATAAGTACAATGACTATGCTACTAACGCTTGATATAGCTTCTTCAGCAAGCATTTGAAGTCAGGACTTTAACACATTATGTTATTTTCATTTACGCTCTACCTTTTTTCGATAGAGATCGTAGACTTTTGATTTAATATTAATTTATCTTTTCTATTCTATTCAATAATAATTTATCTTTTCTATCTGCTTGCGCTAAATTTTATCGTTATAATTCAGACCTATTTTTATTATTTTATTTATTTATCGATTTACTCAGCAAAAATACAAAGAGATGAAATTTTGTACAAAGGATGACCTTATTTCATTTTGAAACTTCTTTACTTCACTTTTCCATAAGTTAGACTAAATAAAAATGTACGATACAAGTATCTAACAAAAATATACCAGAAAAAGATCTAAATCACAAATAATTTTAAAACACGAATGCATGTTAAAAAAATATACTTACTAGTGTTGAAATTGGGAAAGGAAAAACTGGTCAAAGGATTCGAGTGTTCCTGCGTAAAAGCCAGAAGTCACTAAAACTGCTTGAGATAGAAAGGTCAATTTTCTTGAGTGCGAAAATTTAATGAATGCACAAGTTTTGCAAGTACGCAAATTTATTCAATTGTTCCTCTGTAGCAGACATCAGCGTTATCCAAAAATCGACAGGATGACGTCATTTTAATACGAGTTTAAAAAATCTTTCTCCCATTGCGTCACTATACTGCTTGTGGGAGAGCAGTATAGTGACAAGATATTTGTGAACAGCTTTTGACATAGGCAGACGTTGCGCTTTCTATCCGGTGAACTATTTGCTTGTCTTGTCACTTTCTTCCATACAAAAACTGTGCAAAATGTCGATATTTTTACATAGGCGTTACTTTTATGAATGCTTCATCTTTTCTTATTGTATTTCCGTTTTATACCTATACCTTTCTCAAAGGCCGGAATCGCATCCATTATCTCTCTAGTGTTGCTGCTGTTCATGGGCGGCGGTTTTCACTTACCATCAGGTGAGCTTGCTTCTTTGACCCCTCTTCAAAAAACTTAACTTTTTATGGTTTCTTGAAGTTAACAAGAAATTCGTATATGATTTTTTTCTTTGTTTATTTTTCTATTAAGCATAATAAAAAATGATACAAATGTGCCACTTTCGTATAAATTATAATAACGCTGTTATGTTTCATGCGGGGAGTGAAGAGAACCGTATACCAAATAATTGGCAAAAAGACATTCTGTTAAGCTCTCAGAGGCAACGTATCTCTGTCGAGTCTTCATCTCAGTCTTCAGTACACCCGCAGTTCCGGAATGTTTGCGGATGTTAAAGGGCAGCGGTGATCACTTAAAACTTGTCTTGTGACATTTGCCTATGTCCAAGTTTTATTATCAAGCCGTTACTGGTGGAAGAATTCCTATGCAACAATCCGTCTAGGTAGGTGGAATCAAGGCCACCGCAGTGCCAGTTATTCTGCCGTCAAGCAGTAGTGTCCAAACATTACTGCGTTTTGGTTTCGAAGGGACTGACAACTACTGTAATTAATGGGATTAAGAGACTTAAGAACTGATGTCGCAGGGTGATGAGCGCAGTGTAGTTTCACACATAAATATTCTAGCTGACACAACATTTATTTTGGGCAGACCTTGCATTTACCATTAATAACTGACCATTTACCATTTACAACAAGGCGCAACTTTATTGCATAAAAAACGCTTATGATCCTATGTTATTCCCATTAGGAAAAATTTAAACAAGCATGTTTGGGCACGCTGGGCGGGCGGTGCTCTTCAAAAAACTATGTAATGTTCACCATTTTTAATTTTGCTTAATCTCTGCAGCTTAACTATGTTCCTTTTCTTTGACAAATAATTTTCTTACGAACTTTTAAGAATATAGTGAGCGTAATTTATAAAATAGTAGGCGTAAAAAGAGGAACAGAGTTAGCCCAGAGAACTTTACGAGATGGAGACATGACGCTATATTAAATCAATTAATTATTTCCGTATATCTTGGAATACATAAGAATTGGAATCATCATCATCATCACTTCAGTCTATTGCTAGTCCATTGCTGAACATAGGCCTCCCCCATAGATTGCCACAAAAGTTTGTAGCTCTCATTATGAGGGGATTTTGCCATAGTTACCACGCTTGGCAGGCGGTTTGGCAACCGCAGTATATTTATTCAGATGTTCCAGGAAGATGCTGCGGCCCCTCTTCTGGTTTTAATTTTCCCTCTGTCGACTTTTACGACACCCACGGGTTAGATTCTCGTACGCCGCCACCACTCGGCCATGGAATACTCTTTTATTTTTATTCTTTTATGATTTCTTTTGTTCTTTTATGGATTTTCTAATCTAAAAACGGTTCTGAGTAAGAATAAAGAAATAAGTAATGATAGCTTTCTCACGAACAATTCAATGTTAGTTCATTACGAGTATCTAACGCCTGAAACATCGATATTAAACGTTAACATACGCATTAGGTAGCAAACAATCATCCTTTAATGGTAGTCACATCAATTCTAAACTTCCTTATTGTTTTCTAACAAGATCTCTTTTTCCATTAACAGCATTAGATGAAGTTATCTGTAGCGGTGTGACATTGAGGAGAGAAGTAGCGAATGGAGGCGCTCTCGAGTCGACAGATCAGCGTGAACTCGACGCGCCGGCAATTTATCAATAATGGCAGTATAAAGTGTTCCGGCTGCCGTGCGTCGATTTCGGCCATCATCATACACGTCCGCCCGACACACTACTGTTGTGACTATATAACCAGAATGCCCACCGTTCACTCTTACTCGTACATTAGTGGTGAAAATGAATGGCCTCCTGGCCGATTTCTACCTTTGTAACATTTTTTGCTTAACAACCAGACCAAGGCGACAACTTCCGAATAATGTCGGAACCTATCAACTGCGCAGGCGATATTAAAGTGCCGCAAGCGCAGAGGCACTCACTCTTCCTAACCCAACCGATCCCGATGTAACGCTCACGCTAAAAGATCGCAGGTAAGCTAAGATGCAGTGTTAGGGACACGGGAACAATTACAACACAACCAAACCTGAAAACAAACAATTTGCTTTTTGCATTAACGTTGGCTTTCGGCTGAGATTTGAACCTCGTGCTAGAGATACTTGTGTTATCTTCCCGTTCCCGATGTAATATATATTAGAAATTTGTTTTAGGTATAATCATGAATTAACAAAAATATTACTTACTGTTTGTAACAGTTTAGTATGCAAATTAAATAAAAATAACAGAAAGCCGTGTAGTGGCGTCATTAGAGCATCAGCCACGCCATTTCGTCCCGTGGATGTTGTAAAACTCGACCAAGAGAAATGCCAAGAAAATCTCATGGCCTCCGATTGATGGCGGAATAACCATCTCTGTTATGCCAGAACTAAACTATCTTGGCCGGTGCGGGCAGCGTCTAAGGTGTGAAGTATCTGGTACTGCGATCGCCAACCCGCCTGCCAAGCCTGGCGATTATGGCAAATCCTCCCAACTGGGGAGAAGCCTATGTCCAGCAGTGGACTTTTACAGGCTGTTGAAGATAAAGAAAAACAAAAATGTTGCACGAAAACCCTGCACTCAAAATGGACCTTGAAAATTTGCCCTCATCGTGACCAACAAAGTTTCATATTACAAATGTAATGGCAAATACAATACTGGCTGGCTGTGCTTCATTCTAACAACTGCTCTGTAAACTTCATGCTGTCAAATGCGCAGGAGATATTATAGTGACTACAAGTGAACGCGCAAACACAGAGGCACTCACTCGTCCTATCTCACCCGCGCCCGATGTAACGCTAATGCGATAAGATCGTAAATAGGCTAAGGATACATTGTCAAAGACACGGGGTGATTTTGTGTCTTTGCACAAATGTTGGTTGCGGTTAGTATTCGAAACAAGGACCAGCGCCGCATTAGTCAGGAATTCTGACCACTAAGCCAAGCGGCAGTGATTACGTGTATCTCGATACTTCATAAAGGCGTCGCTAACTGTAGAAGTGCAATGTTAAACAATACTCTAGAAAATTAACTCCGAAGCGCCCCCACTTCAAACGTGACCAACGTGGTGTATACACAATAGACGTTTCCGCTGAACAGACGTCCTAAGCCAATTAACGAATAAACATAATTGCCGATAAAAAAATGTACCGCAGCGCAACGTTGTTGCTTCATTGTATTTTTATAATTATAATGCGTAGCCCGTACGTATTTGAGCGTAGAATAAACAAAACGACAAGCACCGTGATCTCTGTACAAACATGGACGTAATACAGAATCAGTACTTTTGACGTGTACAGTGTATTGTGTTACTTCTCAAGTAGAAGTTGCATGTAAACTGCTGTAATATTTAAAAACATTCATTATATTAAAAAGTATAAACTAAAACCCGCAGTAGGTACCAGTTATTCTGCCGTTAAGCAGTAGTGTGCAAACATTATTGTGTTTCGGTATGAAGGGTGATAATTATACTTAAATATAGCTAATTATATAGCTTTACTGGACTACTTTTTAGGGTGAGCGCAGTGCAGTGACACTCTACCACATTTGTTCAGAGTGACACAGCAATTCTTATTTCTCAGGAGCCAGTTACCATTGCACTGACCATCAAGTGAACGATTTGCTCGTCTCTACATTTAATTCGATAAAAGAGCGTATGGCAGCGGGTGAAGTTAGAGAATCCACCACATTGTGGGTGTCGTTAAAGTCTTCCTAGGCATTAGGTAAACAAATCGCATCTCTAGGGGTGGGGGGAAGCTGCCCCTCCGTACTCCCCCTTGGCGGCACCCTTGCTTGAAGTCAAAATTCTATAGAAATAACAATCCGAAAACTATAAAAATTATGACAAAGTCGATGAACGTTAATGTCAAAATTACAGACATTTATTTTTGTCCACCGAATAGGACAGAAATTTATTTAAAAAAAATTAAACCTATATGTTATACCTTTATATAAGCCGCGTGGTGGCGGCTTAAGAGAATCTACCACCCCATCTTGCCCCATGGGTGTCGTAAAAGTCGACAGACGGAAAATAAAAACCAGGAGATGGGCAGCAGCATCTTCCTAAAACATCTGAATGAATAAACTGCGGTTGATAACCCGCTTGCCAAGCGTGGCAACTATGGCAAAATCCCCTCAAAATGAGAGCTACTATCTTTTATGGCAATCTATGGGGGAGGCCCATGTTCAGCAGTGGACAAGAATAGGCTGAAATGATGATGATGATGATGATATGTTATAATAGTTTTTATTGGACATTATGTAATTTCATAAAAATTTATAGTTTGACAACAATTTATTCAAAGCCCAAGCCCATAGCAAAAACTACAAAAATGTCGTGGCATCCGCCCGGTGTCAGACTGATGGCGGACATACGCGTTAAAAGTGCGGAGCGATTGCGATCGTCAACTTACGCGCACATATATATATTTTCGGTGATGTAATTGCTGTTAGCCTTCTCGGCTTTTACAGCTTCATCGGATACTGTGCTCGCGGGCCAGGGGCCCGCGTGCCAGGTTTGGTTTCACCCAAACATAAATAAATAAATAAAAACTCCTACAAAAACCTCGAAGTTCGGACTGTGTCGCGTTCGCTGCGTGCTTTCGCGATTTCGAAAATCTTAAACATTTAAAGTCGTCTACTGACCGTCCGAAGGAGGCTGCGCGCGTCCATTCGGACTGTCGACTTGTGTGTCGGTAACTCTGGGCGGTGAGAACCGCCCTGGAACACGGGTGAATCGTGTGTACGCGATGTGATTATTGACTATTGCGCGCCGCTCTCTACGGCGGTCGCGCGTCGTGGTGCGTGTTATATTAAAGCTATTGACTGTGTGTACAGTGTGGCCTGGATCGTGACTGACAGTATCGTGGTCAGGTTACGCGCACAGTATGGCAATTACAGCAAAGAAGAAGCACTGTCGAGAAAAAAAGAGTAGCCTCTTTCCAGCGGTGGATTGCTTAAAGTCTCATGCTACATGTACTGTTTTCAAACCTTGTTTACTAAACGATTCTATATATTAATATTAAATTATGTAATATTCTATATTAATATTTAAATGACAAATATGTGCATTTGAATGACAAACACAAACAATAAATATTATGTTCTGAATATAATACTATGTCAGATATAAATATCCAATGTACCAATTAATATGATATAGAGTAGATATGAGAACAGTACTCGATGTGAGGCCGAACCTGCATCTTGTAAAGTTATAAGCGATGCATCGCACGAAATACTGTCCCGCTCTTCTAAGCACGCCAGGTTTATCAGATGCCAATTTGACCTTCCCTTTGAAGTTACCGCGAAACTGAACGTCCAAATACATTAGAAAGACTTTTTTAAAACTACACTGGTTCGCAGGAAAAGCCTCTGTTCTTGGAAGAACTAGCTAGAAACCCAGCGGGCATTTTTTTTTCTTAGTCTTTTTAAAAAGAATGTACAATTACAGCAGTATTACTGGTGGTAGGATTCCTATGCAGGAATCCGTCTAGGTAGGTACCAACCCAGGGCCAGTTATTCTGCCGTGAAGCAGTAGTGAGCAAACATTACTGTGTTTCGGTTTGAAGGGCACTGTGAGCTAGCGTAATCACTGGGCATATGAGACTTAAGACCTTATGTCTCAGGGTGATGGGCACAGTGTGGTGTTACATGATTTCCTGGGTAATATTGCATTTGTTATGGGCAGACGTTGCACTTACCATCAGGTGAACGTTTTGCTCGTTTCATCACTTTATCCAATAAAAAAAAAAGTATTATAAAGATGTAAAGTAGCTTGACAGCGATCACCCCATTCCCAGGGGTTATCATCATCCATGTATTATTTAATATTATAATTACCATTTTTATATAGTCTTTCTTTAATAAAAAAAATAACTTTTTTAAATGAAAGATTTTGTGCACTTTCTGGAATTGTGTTGTAAAAGCGTACATTGCCCCATAAAAGAGTTACTGACTCTGTGAAGTCAAGTCAACTGGCATTATTAATTAATTTGTCAACGCCAAGGATTTCGATACTGGCTGAGGCAACAGAGGGAGCAAGAGTTTCCTTTTAGCGGTAAACGCGCAAACTTGTTTCTTATTAGGGTTGAATTGGTCTAAATTTAGTCAGCCCCAATCCGAGAAATATTGACCGAGGAATGTTAACCGACTAAGACCTTGATGCTCCGGTCGGTCAGAGAATACTAAAAAATATAATACTTTGTGTAAATAGTAAAACATTACCTTATCTAAAGTCACTCTCTCTGAGCACAAATCTCCAATAATTTTTGATAGTACTGAATGTGAGAAAAGTTCGTCCCGATGCTTCAATCAGGATCGACGAACTTCACATACCGTTGATATATTTTATATTTCTTAGGCATGCAGGTTTCCTCATGATGTTTTCCTTCACCGCCGAGAAAGTGGAAAATTAGAATTTAAAATAGTAATTAACAACAAGGGTGCGTTTACAGACATGCATTAGAAACAGCCAGACTTGAAACGACTACCTGTAAGCATAATCACGCGAACCAAGCCGTTAAATACTTACTATTTATTCTGCACAGATAACTTCAAATATATCATAAGTGTACAGTCACGTGTCATTGCGCCATTGATATATGTGTACCGTAACTTGGAAGTTCTCGCTTCGCTCAATTTTAGTTTTAATAATGACGTCACACTAAATAATCATTGGGCTGATTTGGAAATGATCAGCACTTTACGAAACAATTTTTTTCCTATATTTGATGAAGCGTAAATTACCGTAAGCAAGACAAGTTATTGTTACACAAAAATTATATCAAAAGTGTATGTAGTGTATCTATAGTTATTATTTACGTAATTAATAAAATTATAATCTTAACGAAATTCGAAAATAATTAACGTAAGAAAGTTACAAACACTTTTCTATGCAATATAGTAGTAGAACCATTTATATACAAAGGTGATGAAAAATATTTCGAAGATTTTTTTTTATTGTATAAAGTGACGAAACGAGCAAAACGTTCACCTGATGGTAAGTTCAACGTCCGCCCTCAACAAATGCTGTGTCACCCAGAATATTTCTGTGTGACACCACAGTGCGCCCGTCACCCTGAGACATCAGTTCTAAGTCTCATATACCCAGTGATTACGCTAGCACACAGTTCCCTTCAAACCGAAACACAGTAATGCTTTCACACTACTGCTTCACGGCAGAATAACTGACCCTGGGGTGGTACCTACCTAGATCTCCTGTATAGAAGACTATAGGTTACCTGCAGCGTAGGGGCATCGTGGTAGATTTCGCCTCCTATCTTATTTTAAAAAATGACATAAGGTCTATGCCCTATAGCCTACATCATAAATATTACAGTATTGTGTAGGCAACGGTAAGTAAACAGATATCTTTTAGACTAGACTTTTTTAAATTTCTAGGAGCATTGAAGCAAAAGTCCCATGAAAATAGAAGTAGTTCAATAGCTTTCCGGACGGGCTTTTGACCGATAACCCATTCGCAAAGCACGCCATATAAAGATTTTTTGTTTTTTATTTTAAAGAGTTAAAAAATATGTTAACATATTTTTGTGTAATTTCGTCTTAAATACAATTTCATTCCTACAGATTATTTCGAAAAATTGAAGTTACGGCGATTTTCACGATACACGTGTAAAAAAACCTTGCCATCACTTTTGAAAAAATAAACTAGATGTTCATAATTCATGGTCAAAAATATATTAAAAAAAAGTTCACTGCATCCGAGAAACTACTTCCCACGAGCGTGCACGATGGTTATTTTTTTTCTGCTCGTTTTCCTGATGAAGACTGTACATGGGACGGTTTGCTTGGAAGGGCACAAGGTTTCCTTGGACACTAGATATTCTGAAAGTGGGAGTGGGCGCAGTATACACTTTTAACTCTTAGACACGTGAAAAATGTGCCTGAATTGCACATGACCGCAAAGCAAGGCCGCCAAACCGCCCGTTTTCGCCATCGCAGGAAACGCGACGTGACGGGTGGCGAACAACAATTGAAGCAAAATTCCAACATAACTTAGTCGCTTCTTACGACTCGTGGGTAGGAAAGAGGTAGGTGCTATTCTACTCTGCCGGACACCTGTCGAGATAATATTGATATCGAATATATGTTTCTTAGTATTACTATGATTGGTGACCGCGTGGTTCAGTACACAGCATCATCATCATCATCATTTCAGCCTATAGGACTGTAAGTCCACTGTTGAACATAGGCCTCCCCATAGATTGCCACAAAACACGGCCCTGAGCCACCTGCATCCATCGACTTCCCGAAAAACCGTGCAAGTCGTCGCTCCATCTAGTGGGGGGTCGCCCTACGCTGCGTTTGCCGGTACGAGGTTGCCACTCGAGAACCTTTCTTCCCCAACGGTTATCGGTTCTACGAGCTATATGGCCGGCCCATTGCCACTACAGCTTGCTAATCCTTAGGGCTATGTCGGTTATTCTAGTTCTGCAGCGGATAGCATCGTTACGGATTTTATCTCGCAGAGAAACTCCGAGCATAGTCCTTTCCATAGCTCGCTGCGCGACTCTGAGCTTCCTCATGCGGCCTGCAGTGAAGGACCACGTTTCGGTTCCGTATGTCATCACTGGCAACACGCACTGGTTGTATACTTTTGTTTTCAGGCATTGAGGTATACTCGACGAGAAGATGTGACGCAATTTCCCGAACGCTGCCCAGCCGTCGGCTAGTCAGCTAGTCGGACAATCTGTCCTAGGAATTTTTATATATTCGTCGACAACTTCGATCGTAGTGTTCCCAACAACAACCGGTATAGGTGTGACATGGACGCTAGACATGATCTTCGTCTTGTACACCGCATACCGAACACCAATGATATTATAAAAAAAAATGCGTCTAGGTAGGTACCACCCCAGGGCCAGTTATTCTGCCGTGAAGCAGTAGTGTGAAAACGTTACTGTGATTCGGTTTGAAGGGCACTGACAGCTAGTGTAATCGCTGGGCATATTGACTTAAGAACTGATGTCTCAGGGTGATGGGCACAGTGTGGTGTCACAGAAATTTATTGTGTGAGCTTTGGTATGGGCGGACGCTTACCATCAGGTGAACGTGACTCATTTCATCACTACATACAATAAAAAAGAGGTAGATATGTTACCAACGTTCCTTAAGTGAAGCTAAGAAAAGTCGACTATTGTTGCCTTTTCAACGTTGCCATTACTACGCAATCGCAAGGAACGAGACAACCTTACTCCGGTTACAACGAGAGTGACAGTCTGACTTGTGTTCAAATCCTTGTCGAACCCAACGTGGCACACACCTCAACTTAGTCATCACGTGTAAAATTTTACAAGCGCATGGTAAAAATTATAAAATTAAGAGTTAATTTAAATCGGAAAAAAATTATGCTACAGAAAATACTCGTTCATTTTAGTACAAAAGGAAGGTCAACGACTGATGCCGGTGTTCAACTAGTCACACATGTTCTACAGGCCTTGGAAGATTTTCATGACACTATCGGTGTGTTTTATGATTTCTCAAAGACATTTGACTGTGTAGAGCATAATCATTTATTTCGTAAACTTAAATACTACTTAAGGCATTCATGAGGCCTCACTAGATCTTGTATCATCGTACCTGGAGCAAAAAATAGCGATCAACGGTGTTACATCGTCGGGTTGTTCAGTAAAAATGGGTGTTCATCAGGGATCGATCCTTAGTCCATTTCTGTTCTTGGTTTACATGTTCTTCACGATCTTCCTTATTTGATTCAAAAAATGTCTGAGATAGTTCTGCTTGCTGAGGATACCTCATTGTTGAATTAAAGTTAACAGAAATGACTTGACGCTTGAACAACCCAATAAAACTTTGGTATTGTTTCCTGGTGCTTTTTTTGCGGCAAATAATTTAATTTTAAATGCGGGTAAAACAAAATGTCTACACTTTGGAATGTCCAAGACGGCACATAATATTAATTTAGAGAATAAACTTAACTGACCTTTCTTTTGATTTCCAAGCAGTGGGAAGCACATATTGAAAAAATCGCTTAGAAATTAAATTCTGCCATTTTTGCTATTAAAAAGATCAGACAGTTGACTGATGAGGCTACAGATAAATTAGTCTAATTTGCATACTTCCACAGTAATATGGCCTATGGCGTATTACTATGGGGACCCGCGGCCGGTCTAGAAACAATATTCATTTTGCAAAAACAAGCATTTCGAGCAATAAAAAAATTAACTGTATCCTGTAGAATGGGACAAGGCGACACGCCGAGGTTCCTGTGTTTAGGTTGGCCAAAACTAAAAAATCTTTTCTTAGTAGATCCATAAAATTTATAACAAAATTCCTAAAAGTGTGACTCAAAAAACTGACATAGAATTCAACAAACTTGTCAAGAAGACATTATTAAAAATGCGTATTATAAAATAGATCATTACATAGAGGACAGAGATGTGTGGAAATAACTCTTCGTCTGCCTCTTCTCCAGGCTACCAAATATGTGATATTGTAATTAAATAATATATTGTATACATGACATTATGTAAAAAGGCATTGAAAAAAAGAAAGTCTCCAGAGTTTCTTGCCGGTTCTTCTCTGAGAGTCTTTTTTTTGAACCAGTGTAGAATTTGACATTCATAAGAGCTTTATACAAGCCTAAACTAAATGAATAAATTTTGAATTTGTCTTTGAATATTATAAGAAAGAAAAAATGTAAGCCTTATACACAAAAATGTTTGGTAAATACATAGTATAACAAACGGGAACGTACACATACAACCTATACATGTAAATATTTAGGCTATGTCACATTTACCGAAATCAGGTGCTCCATATATTTTGTTTGAGTAGTTATTTAATTCTGTATAAAGCGGATGATTCTTTTTTTTTTCGCGATTTTTTATTGACATCATAGTAAAAGTTACTTGTATTGATGGGTACTTTCACCCCCTTTCGGCTTGTTACTCTATTTACCTAACACCTTTAATATATGTATATATATTATATGTGTATTGGTAACAGAGGCTGTTTATAAAACAGTGTCCACCTTTCTGTACAGCTCGTGGCGTGTTGACTTGCCAATAGATAGATCGTCGATTTATTCATACTCGTACCACTTGAAATTCCGTGATGGGAGAAGTAATGCGACTAATATTGTTATTTAATGTTATTTTTTCCTACGCACTTTGTAGAATATGAAAAACAAGAGTCTGAATAAAAAATAATGATACTGACACTCATTCGGCTCATTAAAATCAATTTAATGAGCATTAAGTATGACGATGGTGCCATTCTCTCAAAAACACAGAAAAAAGCACAAAACCTATATATTTACGAGTTGCACTAAATTTCGCTTCGTCTGCGATTTGAACTAAGACCGGACCCACGTCGCGGCAGTCAAGTAGCTAACCACTAGGTTAATTTAACTATAACTACTGAGTTCCGACCTTTTCTTTTACAAATTACTCTAAAAAAAAGTAGATTATAAAAAAATGGTAGTAAAGTAAATGAAATTATTAAAAGCAATCTCAATTATAACGTTATCATTATACTTTCTTGTTTTGATTTGAACTATGGAAGAACATTCATGACACTCATCAATTCAGTAGTCATTTATAACATTACGCGATGATATTTATTTATTTATTTATTTATTTTTTTAAAAATATACAGTATATATTGTTTACAATTAATATTTAATAACCATAAAATGTTATCGATAATCAAATTCTAATGCTTAAAATTATCATTAAATCTCAGTCCCCTTGTGCCAAAAATGCTGGTAGCATTTTACTGGTGGTAGGATTCCTATGCAGGAAGCCGTCTAGGTAGGTACCACACCAGGGCCAGTTATTCTGCCGTGAAGCAGTATTGTGCAAACATTACTGTGTTTCGGTTTGAAGGGCACTGAGAGCTAGCGTAATCACTGGGCATATGAGACTTAAAAACTCCTATCTCAGGGTGATGGGCGCAGTGTGGTGTCATACAGAAATGTTCTAGGTGACACAGTATTTGTTATGAGCAGACTTTGCAGTTACCATCAGGTGAACGTAATGCTCATTTTGTCACTTTATCAAATAAACAAAATTCTTCCCCGAACTAGACACTTCTGGCCTAGAAAAGAAGCTGTCAAAAGCTAATAAAATATAAAAAATATTGATTACGTTTAAGTTGCTCTTAAGCATCAAGAAAACAAGAAAGTGCGCGTGAAGCGCCAGTACACGTGACAGAAATGAAAGTAATGTATATAAGAAAATGTATTAAAGTTAAAATAAAAAAATGAATTAACAAAAATACTACTCAATGTAAAATAACTGTTCAGTATATAAGCAATTATTAATTAATCGATAAATAATTATTAAGAATAACACTAACTGCACGAAAATGCTGCACTGATACTCGACCTTGAAATTTTACTCTCTACGCGTTTAAAGAAGTTTCACTTCAATCTTATCGACTAAATTATAGCAATATGTGATGTCAAACTTACGGGTGCATAATTGCTCGAAGACAAATAGGTGGCAGAGATCGTCTTTGTGATAGAGCCGACACGTTCGCGCTGTTTTCATGCCTCGGAAGACTCACTTTAACCACACACACGACTCCGGAAAATTTGAGAGTTTTCTCGCGTTGTTAAAAAATTAAGAATAAATAACGTCAAATTTTACGTTAACGTATTACTCATGGTCTCAATGGATCACTTGTGGTGCAGGGCACTGTGCTCAGTGAGTACTAACAAAATAATGGCTCTACGTCCTGCCGGCAGTCGACCCTACATCATAACAATTGGTTTTGTCTACTGTAACACATCGTATATTACCATAGCAGTACTTGTTAATTTTTTGTTTGTTATAAACGTTATATTTTGGCTATACAAAGTGCTTAATAAATAGCAAATATTTTAGCATACACATAATGTGGCAACTAACTGTCAACTACGTTAGTAGAATCATTCGCTACTTTAAGTAAATATATTACTATAAAAGACAAAAACAAGTTAATTTGCTAAGATCCGCGTGAAAATTAAGTTACCTAGTTTTATAAGCGCACCACCTTTTCACTAAAGCGTGCACAAACAAACTAATCCGCAAGCCGCATCCAAGATCGACCACCAGATACCCTCTATCGCTACGTAGAGTGTGTGAGTGGTGCAAGGCATCAGGTCTTAGCAAATTAACTTTATTTCTCTCCTTTACTATTAATTTGTCTTACCGTGTCGTAGTGGCTTAAAAAATATACTACCTTATCCCATCGCGTAAGAGTCAAATGCCTAAGAAATTACTTTCAGGTTGCGGAATAACAATATAGAAAAATAAAGATACCAGACCAGTAAGGGGCAGGGGTATCTACGGTTTTCTTTTTTTTATTGATTTAAGTGACGAAACGAGCAAAACGGTCAACTGATGGCAAGTATAACGTCTGCCCATAACTAACGCTGTGCCACCAAGAACCCAAAACATTTCTGTGTGACGCCACACACCCGTCACTCTGAAACATCAGTTCTTAAGTCTCATACGCCCAGTGATTACAATAGCTCTAATTGCCCTTCTAACCAAAATACTGTAATGCTTGCACACTACTGCTTCACGGCAGAATTACTGGCCCTGGGGTGGTACTTACCTAAACGGATTACTGCACAGGAATCCTAAGACCATGGAGGCGTTTGATACTGCGATCATCGATCCGCCAAAACCCGCTGAGATCCGACCAAGCGTGGTAATTAGAGCAAATCCTCCATTCTTGGGAGAGGCCTATGTCACCGTATGATGATGAATAGTCTCTTAGTGTCTGTCACGGTTAAAACTCTTACAGTTGGTGAACATATTACGTCTATGCTAGCCCTTACTTCTAAAGGTCACCTTTAGAAAGTAATCATATAATAGAATATGAGCTAGAGCTTCAGCTTTTGTCAAACTTCGGCACGAATTGTTTCTCTCGGACAGTATTCTCTCTACCATGTTTAGCGTGTATTTTGTAATCCTTCGAGATTTAAGTGCTGTACCGAAAGGCAAAAGAGGTTTCACTGGAAATGCGTTCGTGATTCTTTTTTTATAGGAGAAAGTGACGGAACGAGCAAAACGTTCACCTGATGGTAAGTGCAAAATCGGCCCGTAATAAATGCTGTATCACCCAGAACATTTCTATTTGGCACCACCCTGCGCCCGTCCCCTTGAGACATAAGTTCTTAAATCTCATATGCCAAGTAATTACACTAGCTCTCAGTGTCCTTCAGACCGAAACACAGCATCTTTGCAGATTACCTGCTTCACGACAGAAGCGGTGGTACCTACCTAGACGGATCCTACCGCCAGTAGTAGATAAAATAGTTACATCACGTAAGAAGTAATTTCGTTTATCGACATTGTCGGATTCAATATTTGAAGGGATGCGTGGCAACTGCTGTTCTTGTCTCGCATTGGAGTTGCCACGTATCCCGAGTGTCAGAAAAAATTATGTTTTCGGAATTCCAGTACGATAGGTGAAATTGCGAAGACGAGTACTTAAGTTAAGATGAAATATCAAGTTCTTAGGTAGAAAGTAGACTTTACATCGATCGAAACGGAAATGCCTTGTCAACTGAACAGTTTATAAATTTGAAGAACTGTATAATCGCGTTACACAAAACATATGAGAATTAAGGCTAGACTATTGGCGATCATCTCGTAGCCTATTATTACGTGAATGTGTGTTGATGAATCGGTGGCCGCGTTTTTAAGATCAAGATTGAATGCAGTAGTCATCAACGAGCACACGTTCGTGCTGAGCAACAATGCCCTGTGCAATAAATTATCAGTCAGGTTAACTTCGCGAAAATATAAATCAGAAAAGACATCATCTCTTTTTATAAATCATTCATCAACAACATTCTGGGTGACTGAGCGTTTATTATGGGCAGACGTCGCACTTACAATCAAGTGTACGTCTTGTTTATCTCGTTACTTTATCCAATAATAAAAATATTCGACTAAAACGTATCTAATTTTTTTATTGGATATATGTCTTGATAACTAGAAACTATTTGAAATCGTTTGAGTACATTCCCTCCGTCTTGATGGCGTGGGAGTTCAAGAGAGATTTTAATCTCGCTATAAACAAAAGCGAACAAAGTAAACTGTGTAGTGTTCGCATTTGTTTACGAAACTTGTAATGTCATCATCATGCAGGGAACGTACGATTTTATCTGGACATCCGGGTTCGAGCAAAATAAACCAAAGCATGACGATGACCTTGTTTATAGCTGAGTCGATTTAGTTCCGGAGAACCAGGTAGTACCGATAGCGATACTATAAATCAACAATTAAATACTACGCCAGCAAACTCTAGCAGTTGACAAAAGCAAAAATGTGTCAATACGAGATACAGCCACAGCAGTCCAAGAGATCACAACATATTTTGAATTACTCATGAGCTCGCTTCTATTTCCTTTAATTCTAAACCATATGGTTCTGTGCAGTTTGCCGCTGTGAACTAACCGTTTTCTTATTCGACTTGTTGTTTACTGCACTGAAAACTCCTTTAATTACTAACACTCTTAATCTGCCGACCCTTTGCGTACTCACAAGCTCTAAGATACAGGCAAAACTTAAATAATTTATTTTGTAATCACCTAACCACATATCATTAGCGCTATACACATATGGAACAACGGAAATTACAATTTATTTGTAATATCTGTAAGGCTGTAAATTGAGCTGAGACAACTTAAGGCGACGGATTACTTGCAGATAATCAGCCGCGTCCGCTCATATACAATACGAATGCAGTCTAACTGACCCAGCCTCACAATCATTCTACTACTCTGCGATCGTAAACCCGATGTCTATAGTATATAATATACTCGTGTAGTATTGTATATAGGGCACCTCATTATCTTATTTATCTAATGGCGTTTTGACCTAACTTAAACTGATTTTTTATGAATGAGGTATAGACTGTGATATAAAATTTAAAAGTAAATAAAGAAAGTAACTGTCTATGAATGTCCTTCGATTAGGCAGGATATAAATTGTAGGTAAAAAAAGAAAAAAACCCGTAATTTTTTTAACGAAAATATGATTTTGCAATGTAATTTAGCAATTAGTTTAGACAATTAGCTTATTTAAACAAGAAAAAAAAATTAATTCGCTTAATAATTTTTATTAAATACCCTTCCTTATCAATATGAAACGTGTTCTTTTTAAAGTTTTAAAAATGTGACAAAATACCCAATTTAGTAAATTCCATCCAAAAAAAAGTACGTCTGAAAAACAATATGTAAAACAGACTTCATTGTCCTGCATAAGTGAGCGTTTCATATCGCATGACGCGGGAATTATAAATCGGACAATAATTACTAGGCATTTCTTATTTAATTATTATACTTAAAAAAATGTCGAGTCTCTCGGGCCAACCCCAGACTTGGTCCTTGGCCCCCGACGCCCTTGAATCTATGCACAGCAAAGAGTATATAAGTATGATTGCACAGCATGGACATTGGACAATAATTCGAAACCCTCTAAATAATGCTGTGGTAGTTTTTAAGCAAAATTTATTGGATTTTAGTAATGTAGTAGACAGATAAACGGAAAAATGAATTTAAAAATTGAAAATTCGTCAAAAAATAAAAGTAAATCAAATAAGTGAAAAACAATTTAACATCTATTTAATTTTAAGTGTAGCAAGGAATGTTATTCACGCGTTAACGTGCCGCAAACAAATTAATTTATTTGAAGTAATGTTTTCTTCCCATTGATGTCATTACATGCAAGTGTATTTATGGTTATCCATTTATTTTTGTAGCCTTAAAAATATTTTCGCCTGACCAACCTGTTATGCTATAAGTGGGTCTTCTGCGTAATGGATGTGTTGATTCACCTACTGGAAGTCTGCGTGCGGTGAAGATTGAGGTCGCAATTTATGTACACTACACTAAATGTATAGTGTTGTTGAAATAAATGTTTACTGAGATGTTTCTAGTATACAATAAGCTGATGTAAAATCAGTGAATCTATTTTAATTTTAACGAGCAGTTCGCCTTCTTATACTCTAGAATTCAAGTAATATTTCTAGTCATAAACTTTTAATATATTTTAATGAACCTATAGCAGAACAAAACACATTTGAACAAATTTTGAATATTGGTTTTGAGTTCTTGATTATCTATCGACCCTCTCTTGATTTCCAACCCTTCATCGCGAACTCCATAAATTTGATATTATATACAGAATTCATGCAGTAATTTATGTTATAGTGTATAGAGTACAAGGCGTAAATTTAACTTAGATGTTTCTCAATGCGTGGCATACGGGCGGACGCTAATCTTCTCATTGTTGGTGACCCCTACCACGGGGCTTGTCACTCTTGACAAACCGTAAATGTATATTGATATTTAAGGTCAATGTTAATTCAGATATTTACTGCCGATCGACCGTTGGATGCGAAAGGCGTCATGCAGTACGCGACAAGAGAGGGAATATGTCATATCGATTCACTAAAGCCTATAAAAACTATACATGTTATACCTTAAAAGAAACTGCTCAGTCAGTGGAAGCTTAAGCTCCAAATCAAAGAGTGAGGTCACGTTTTTTACACTACCAGCTATCTCAGAAAGGTAAGCAAACGGTGAATTTTTAATTTGCCATAATACCGGTATTAAAGAAAAAAGTAAAGTAATATTTCAGCCTATAAATGTCTCACTACACAGGCCTCCTCTCATTTCTGAGAGGGTTTTGGAGCTAGGAAGAATCCGCCACGCTGCTCCGATGCGGGTTAGCGGACTTCACATGTCGTCGAAATATTTTTAATTTTTCAGACATGCAGGTTTCCTCACGATGTTTTTCTTCACCGCCGAGCACGTTGTAAGTCAGCACTTAAAATTGCAATTAACAATTTAAGTGGTGCCGGCACCGGGAATCGAACCCAGGTCACTCGCGTACTATGAAATTTAAAGCGAGCGCCTAGCCCCTGAGCAACCACGGCTCTAATACCGGTAATATGTTTCTACTAATATTATTTTTTGCATCACATTTTTTAACGTAGCACTACGGCTGTGTGAAGGTATCAAAGAGCGAAGTACAGATGTGGTTTCACCATCTGTACTCTCTTTGTTTTGTAACGAGATGATCGTTGTCAGAGTATTTCAATAACTTATAATATATACAGATATTTTTTGTAGTTTTAATGCCTGAGATACCACCAAAAAATAAATGCCGCTGAGTTCATGCTGGTTCATTGCAGCACTGAGGCATATGTTAGACGCCGTAGTAGAGTAAAAAAATACGAGTGCAACTCAGTGCACGCGTCAGATGGGATACGTGACAGTGATATTAGAAATTAGGTAAAAATAAATAAACATAAATTTAAAACTGTGCATTAGATACACAAGACATAGCTTTATTTCATCTTTTTTCTACTTTATATATTTCTGCTCTCTCTTGTAACATAAAGTGCCTAAACGTGACGCGTCTTTGAAATTTCACTTTCAATTCTCGCCCAATTATGAAATCACCGCCTAAGAAGTTTTACTAAAGATGTACATAATAAAATGGTGTATATTACCTAGGTTTTGGAGAGCTAATCGTTAATAGCATGCACAAGCACACTTACACCGCCACCAGTAACCGCCTCCAGATACCCTCTACCTCTACAATACTAACACTAGGTAATATACACCACTGAAGTCGAGACCTCGACACGTTTTTCGCCCCAAAATGGTGCCGGCACAAGTATCAAGTGTTATAGACTCTACAACAGACACCGCCGAGACCGCCAAAAGTATTTTATTGGTGGAGGGTATCTGGTGGCAGTTCCTGGTGGCGGTGAAAGTTCAAAAACTAGATAATATATGTACACCATTTTATATTTTTCATGCGGATCTTAGAAAATTCCTTTTCTTCATTATAATAGATTTCTGCAAAGTAACGCCTGATTCTATTAACAATATAATACTTTTAAAAATATCCTTTTTTATACTACTTAAAAATTTTTTTCTTCTTTACGGATCATCCATAAATTATTGGTTGTTCACGGAAAATTTATATTTTATTATTGCATAAATACGTTGTCATTAAGAACATTTCTGTGTTGCACCACGTTGCCCTTGTCATCCTGAGATGGTCCTCATATGCCAAGTGTTTACACTAGCTCTCAGTTCCCTTCAGACTGAAACACAATAATGTTTAAACTGCTTTACGGCAGAATAACTAATATATATTCTATCACCAGTAATACAAAGTTGCCTGTCACGGGGTGTCACCCCGAAGCACCATCTGTGTAACACCACATTGCGTCACTATAACGGCAGAATGACTGCCACTGCAGTAGTACCTATTATTTCACTAAGACAAACATTATTAATAATGTAAACATGCATACATAGTCACCGTTTTCCCATTTCAGGAGTAGGCAGAGGCCACTCACGTAGCCCACTTTTCGCCTTCGCGGGTCAAAAAATTCTTACTTCCCATTGCGTTTCCATGGGCAGTAAAGTGACAGCGTTGCTATGGCGGTGTTGGGTATTTTGCAGGAATAAAGCAACCATACAATACCTTAGTCGCCTCTTACGACACCTCGATAGGACAGAGGTAGGTGCTAATCCACTCTGCCGGACACATATCGGCTTATAAACATACACACAATTATAACATAAATAATCATACATATATACACATATGAATACATTCACATACATATATGTACATATATAAATACACATGGGTATGCCACACAAATCTATACGTACTTCTTTTTAAAATACAATTAAAATACGTAAAACTGCCTCGATAATGATGACCGATGATGACGTATGCAACGGTAACTCTCTTGTCTTCAGAAAGTATTCCTGAATCAAGTTTTTGAAAGTGTTTTTATTGGATAGATTAATATTGCCTGAGCAAAATGACATACGCGTGCTGAAAAACGACAGCAATTACAGTAATAAATAATACATCCATAAGATATATAAAAATCATATACAGGACCGAAAATCTATGTATACTTTTCAACGTGAAGCAATAAGAACGAATAACGGCCCTTTCGCCGCAGTACTGTTAAAAATACAATCTTTTTCAAACAATGTTCGGAATCAGACATTGGGCATTCCAACCAGATTCAGCGCCAGCGCATCGAGCAGCAAGCACGCAAAATTGTCTCATCAGCCATGGAATAGGCTTCATCAGGTACGACGAGTGGCCCTATTCCAGCTCAGACGTAAGCCCGTTGGATTACAATACGGCAACATTTGAAGGAGAAAACATGCGCTAAGCCTCACCAGAATTTGGAGTCTCTCAAACCATCCATAATTAAAGCAGAGTCTGATATAGACATGAACATTGTGCGTGTTGCGGTCGACTACTGGCCTCGGAGGTTGAGGTATTGAAAATAAAGAAGAGCATTTTCAAAAACTTTATTAAATTTTTTAACTACATTTAGCTACTTTTGTTTTCATATAGTAAGTATTTTATATAAACCACAAAAGCCGTACAATTTATTTAAAGAAGTGTTTGTGACAGAACTTATGACCTAACTAGGTATATAAACGACTTACCACTGACTCGTTGCCGTGTGGTAGCAGGTTAAAAGAATCTACCATCCCATCTCGTCCCGTGGGTGTCGTAAAAGTCGACAAAGGGAAAATGAAAAACAGGAGATGGGCAGCAGCATCTTTCTAGAACTTCTGAATAAATAAACTGCAGTTGCCAACCGGCCTGCCAAGCGTGACAACTATGGCAAAATCCCCCTAAATGAGAGCTACAAACTTTTGTGGCAATCTATGGGGAGACCTATGTTCAGCAGTGGACTAGAGATAGGCTGAAACGGCGACTGACTCATCACGATATCTCCGAAACTACAACTTCGTTTCCCGACATAAACAACCACTAAGAACGGATTTTACGAACATCCTCTCTTCTTATTCTTCTTCTCCAGCATAGATAAACGGGCTGGATGACCAGCGAAGAGACCGCGTAGCAACTAAACAATACTAATATTATAAATGCGAAAGTAACGCTCTCAGTCCCTCTGTTTGTTACCTTTTCACGGTTTAACCGCTGAAATGATCTTGACGAAATTTGGCACAGAGTTAGTGTGCATCTGGGAGACAGACATAAGATACTTTTTAATTTCGCAAAATTTAGTTGTTCCCACGGGATTTTTAAAAAAAACCTATTTCCACGCGGATGAAGTCGCGGGCAGCAGCTAGTATAATATAAAGGCACAATTTATTGACTTTTACATAAAAAAAATTATATCAGACAATAAATTGTCAAAAAATATACACATTTTTGCCGTGTTGGCTTAAGAGAATCTACTACCCCATCTCAACTCGTAGGTGTCGTAAAAGTCGACAGGTGGAAAATGAAAACTAGGAGATGAGCAGTAGCTACTTCCTGGAACATCTGTAAATAGTAACTGCAGTTGCCAACCCGCCTGTAAAGCGTGGCAACTATGGCAAAATCCCCTCAAACTGAGAGCTACAAACTTTTCTAGGAAGGCCTATGTTCAGCAGTGGACTTATATTAAATAAAGTGAAATTGTATTAAATCGTTTTTAGTACTTCGATCCGAATATGAACCCAGTAAAGTATGCGATTATTGAATCCCATTCTAATTGAAGAAGGCCTTTATTAACCTTATTAATATTTTAGTATATATATTTTCGGTGATGTAATTGCTGTTAGCCGTCTCGGCTTTTACAGCTTCATCGGATACTGTGCTCGCGGGCCAGGGGCCCGTGTGCCAGGTTTGGTTTGACCCAAACATAAATAAATAAATAAATAAAAACTCCTACAAAACCCTCGAAGTTCGGACTGTGTCGCGTTCGCTGCGTGCTTTCGCGATTTCGAAAATCTTAAACATTTTAAGTCGTCTACTGACCGTCCGAAGGAGGCTGCGCGCGTCCATTCGGACTGTCGACTTGTGTGTCGGTAACTCTGGGCGGTGAGAACCGCCCTGGAACACGGAATATTTTAGTAATGTAGCACTATAGAATTATAAGTTCTAATTATGACACATCAACACTGGAACTTTTTATTTTTGTTATAATCTAATAACTCAGAGATTATCTACGAGACTGTTAATTTGTTATAAAAATATCAAAATATTTCTGTTAGTTTGTATTAGTGATGACGAGTATTCGTATTCGCATTTGCTTTCGCGAATATTCGCATATTTCTAAACATTCGCATTCGCAAAAATCATGCGAATATTTTGCGAATGTGATTTTCAAAAATACTTCATATTTTGCTTATAAAATTTTGTAAATAATATATAGTAACCCAAAAAACATTAGTATTCTAATGACCTTTTAATATAAAAGATTGTTATATGAATAAACTATCCACTTTTTTTTTTATAAAAATAGCTCAACTATATCCTTCTATGTAATTTAAATTAAAATTTACATTTCATATAATTATAATCGATTATTAGCTCCACTTGTTGATCAATATCATGTTACATGTACTTTTGTGTTACTTCTCATATGTAATTAGATATGTCAAAAAAGCCACATGGGTAAGGCAAACTAAATTAGGAATAAAGTTATAAAATCACTAAGTATTTTTACAAATATCATTTATACTCAATCGTAACAAATTAAAGTACAAATGAAGCTGGACTATTTGTCAGAATCAAGAACGATTAATAAACTGTTAGACAATTGTTTAAAATGTAAGTAAATAAATTGCATTTATATGAGACAATGTAAACGAAAAATGGCAAATTAATACATTTTTAATAATTACACCGGCGAGACATTGACTTCATCAATTTATGAAACTGTCACAGCTATACAGTTCCATGCTTCTAAAAAAACGTAGTACAGCTCTCCTAAATAGCCGATTATTATCGAATAGTTATCGATTTGATACCCTTTCATTGACTTCGCATCAAAGATGTTCCATTGGATTTAGGTCTAGGCTGTTAGCTGACCAGCCTAAGGCAGAAAGCAATTGTGAAACGTGGAATTCTTTCACCATGCGTGAACTGGTACGCTTTGAGTTGCTGTCATTGTCGTGCTGGAATGCCCAAATAACCGGAAGCACGCAGAATTTTAACATTAGTTTCGTTATATACATAGGAATTGATCCATGTTTCCTTCTATCAGCGTAAGAGGTCCAACTCCATAACACAGGAAAGCGTCCCCTAATTTTTAAGTTTTCCCCGCTGTTCTTTAATATCTCATATGTGTACTTGGCTTCGAATGCTTTATTCGGAGAATGTCCTAATAGTTTCCATCAGAACACACTTGTTTATTTTAACCTCTCTAGTAAAATAACATTTTATGTCTGTCAGTTTTTATACTTTCTTGCAACCGTGAAACGGGCTTGCCTATGGCATCGTTTTAACTTGGGTACCTTGCTATACCTCTCTTTCACCAAACGCCTTCAAATAGTGCGTGCCGAGGTTGCTAAATTATGCTAGTTTGTACTGAAAAAATAAAACCATTGTCTTTATATAAGCGTTCTTAATTGTATGTCCACTACAACTCTATCGGAATTGTTAGTTATAGATCTGGAATAATTATTTCATGTGCTTCCTTTTATTGAACTGTTAAACGTTTTAATTTGTTTCAGCTAAAATAAGAAATGCCTATTTAATTTATAATTTAGTTGGGCACTTTTAATGAAGAACGAAATTGGGCGCTCAGAATGGCGACTTATTATGCCTAAGACTATAATATTCACAGTCGCATTCGCGAATGTAAAAAAAAGTAAAGTTTCAGCCTATAAATGTCCCACTGCTGAGCACAGGCCTCCTCTCATTTTTGAGAGGGTTTTGGAGCTAGGAAGAATCCGCTACGCTGCTCCAATGCGGGTTGGCGGACTGCACATGTCTTCGAAAAAATATTTTTTATTTCTCAGGCATGCAGGTTTTCACGCATCACCATTCCTCACGATGTTTTCCTTCGCCGCCGAGCACGTGGTAAATCAGCACTTCAAATTGCAATTAACAATTTTAGTGGTGACGGCATCGGGAATCGAACCCAGGTCACTCGCGTACATAAAATATATTTAAAACGAGCGCCTAGCCCCTGAACCACCATATTTTGCTTATAATTCGCGAATACTTAATTCGTTACATCACTAGTTTGTACACACCAACTGGTGATGCTTGAAATTACAAATTTAGCGAATTTAATATATCCATCATGTTCAGGATTAACTACCAGTCCTTCTATATTTTTAAAATTACACTTATACAACTTGGGCAGCAGAAGTCAATACCATTTATTAATAGTTAACACTAAACCTACCAGAGCGGTCAAATCTCGCTTCTGAGACTAATCAAAACTGTTAAAAGTTGGATTTTGTAATAATCCATAACATATTTTGTTCAAATTGACATTAGTTAGTATCTTCAATTTTATATATTGACTTTTGATATTTAATTGCCTTACTATCTTTAAAACGGCTATACTATATATAAAGATAACATCTATAACATCATCAGTGTTTAGAAAATATAAACATGAAATAAAAAAAAAAAAACAATAGTTCCAAGTTTCAAATCTGCCTTTACCACCAAAAAAATTAAACTTTTAGTATGAAAATAAAAGATCAATAAATCAGATTTTAATTTAATATTAAAACATGAGTTACAACAAATGGCATCTTAAACAAAGACCTACATACAATAATAAAGCTGCTCAATATATCAAAACGATAACAGAGGTTTTGAAATGAGTCGTTTTCAACAGTCACGTGAACCACAGTCAAGACATTGTTAGTGCAAAAGCATTGCTATTCTTAATTCAACATTCATATTCGAGAAAGAGTAAATCCACGGAAAAAAACGATCTAAAATCAAGGAAAATAAATATTAAAAAAATATGTAATTGCACCTTCGTGCCTGCATTTCGTAATGTAGTGAACAAAGTTCAAAGGGTACAAACGATTCTAGGAAATTTATTTTGTTAAAGAGTAGTAGCAGTTGCACTGTTTTGAAGTCATAAGTCATAGACCAGCTGGGACAAAGATGTGCAAGTGATCATGACATGCAATCAGATGTCGCTCATATCATACCTAAGTAAGGGAGTATTTTTAAATAGTATATGACCGTAAATTCGAAGTTTTGCTGTTGTTATATAAATACTAGTTGATTAATAAAGAAAAAAATATAACCCATAAACAAATTATAACAAAATAAACGTACTTGAATATGAACGAATGAATATAGAGGCCTATAATCTCGAATGGACCTATTGGTGGGCTGTAATGTATAAAATTTACATGCATGTTTGATGATGTAGTTTTAAATAAATAAAGAAATTGTAAACACATAAGTATAATCTTAATTTAATAATAAATATACATTGGTTAGACTTTCTTGACTGTGGAAATATCAAATGAACACACAAAAGATTCTAAAGAAAAATTTATATAGGTTGCTGATCGCTAAATGAATTATAGAATTTTGATCCCAAAATGTTTTAACAAATGTATGTCTTGATGAAGTTGGCTAATTGAACAACATCAAATATTCATATTATTATCACGCAAAAAGCAATGAAAAAGTTCTACTTTCGATTACATTATTGGCTATTGATAATATATTATTGTTTAACTAATTAAGTACATGTATGGAATTCTATGTCCTGTAAGGTTCATTACTAAAAACTAATTCTATTTGCTTATTTTTACTAAATTTGCATTGTTTCGTTATTCGTCTATCTACAAGGTAAAAATTGAAGTGGAGATTTGTGCCAAAGAACTGTGAGCGTGTGATGTTAAGAAACAATGGTTCCGTTTATAATTTACAATAATCAACAATATTATCTATGAATTATCTAAAACTGCAATCTACTAAACATACTAAGAATAGAAGTGTACAGTCGGATGCACTACAATTCTGAAAACTTTGAAAACCTATCACATTGACAACAGGTTCCAAAATATAAGTGCTGTGTATAGCTGCACTTTATGTGACTGTACACATGGTATGCTCATCAATTCGATCACTAGGTGTTAACTGACAAATGTGCTGCAGTTGCTCGAGACAATGCATTATAAATTTCGGTGGATTTTTGTACTAGATTTTGGGATCAATTTATCTTAATCTATTTAGCCCACTCCACTGTAAGGTTCTAATTGCAAAAAAGCTTTTTTAAAATAAAATAAGTAAACTACAAAAAAGATTCCAGCAAAATGTTACCACTATGTAATACATTAAAAACATGTTGATGACTTATTAAAAGTAAAGTTTAAAAACTAACAGTAATTTACAAATAAATTAGAAACAAAAACAATTTGTTCTCAGTAATCACAATCATCAAGGCTTGCAGAATAATCGCAGGTGTGCGCCGACAATGTAAGCAGCGGAGAAACTTATTTGCTGATAAGAAAATATCCACGCATTAACCAGTATATATATTTTTTTAATTAAATTAAAACAACCAATCACCTTATATCTAATATATTTACAGCTTATATAACGCATAAAAAATATAGAGAGATTTTAGTACATGATATAAGGCATGACCGAAGAACCCCTATCCTACATACTGTGGGATATCATAATGACCAGACGTCTTGGAAATTTTTGTTACTTAACAAATATGTCTACCGGAAGATAATTAAAAATGACATAATTATCCATAACTAATATTATATTAACAACCTTCAAACAACATGACCGCATCTAACCCTATTAAAACTTTTCAACACTTAACATCAGTTCGCACCAGTGGTCGTTATATAATAAATTCATTAGTCTATCATAATTATCGTTATGTTTTAACAATATTAACTAGCCTATATAAAAATAACTTAAATAAGTTTGCTGTTGCATAAAACAGCTCAAACATGCAAGACTTATTTGATACTTATTATATCAAAATCAAATAAATTTGAGATTACAATTGTAAACATGACTAAGAAATAGCCATCTAGGTATACAAAAAAGAAGAATAAATTAATAACGACGATATAAAGAAAACGAATGTCACGATTATAGCAAAAAGAGTTTAATTATTTATCTTACAAAAATATTGTAATCTATGATCAAGCTATGATGTTACGTTTATATACAAAAATTACACGAGATTCAATACCACAATCTGTATTTGCCATGACCCATTAGGACCGGCCTTTTTTATTGTCTCAAACAATAAATGTTAGCGGAATGTAATTCATTCTATTAATTTTTTTTTATTTCTCATATAAGATAGTTTCTTGCTAACTTATAATAAAGAAAATACAAGAAAAAAGTTTTCTTAAATATTATTTATAAAGGCGTAGTAAATTCAATTATTTTAAATATTTCGCAGTATATACCTTTTTGCTGTGAATAGAGCAGTTTTTAATAAATAACATTATAAATATGTAACTGATACTATGTTCATTTCTTAGCACTTAATCTCTTAAATTTAATATCCTTCTGGACGTTTTACAAAACAAATGACATGAATAGTACACATGCACCACACAAGATATAAAAAATCATACATGTACAATTAATTTTGAACACCCCAAAAATTATTCAAATTCACTTAATTCTACATTGATTAGTCACTGCTGAGAAATCGTAATCACCTCATGCCATTGAATGGCTTGTTCTTCTAATAACTGCATAATTATAATTAGCACTTAATTATTTACTCATTTACTTTTACTAAACACTTGTAATATGTAAACTTTTCTTAATTGATAAAATGAAATAGGCACCATTTCATTATTGGTAGAATTGGGTGAATTGTTACTTCTTGCCTGCCATAATTTAAGCCATTCCCCCACTATTTGTTTTTTGGCCTCTGAGCAACCGTCGATGTGAATGCAAATAGTTTTAGTGCTGGGTATTTTGTAATTTTAAACACCACCTTTGTTTTACATACATTCATTATGTCAGGACTGTAGATTGCTACGGGCCGATTTTCAATACTCTATCTCTAAGAGCGCAGTTTGTGTAATGTTAGGCTTAGCTATTTCGAGTTTCGAAACATTACCTGATCTAACTTCAGATCTAAGATGATATGTTTTTATAATTTGCTGCTGTGGTTTGTATAGGGTCAGTTGTTATAGTTAATTGATTCCTAGTTCTCAATCGGCTTATTTATTTTGTTTTAGGCCTATTATGGGCTCAATTTTTGTGTTTGTCTAAGTATATAGTAAAATCTTTGATTTCTGGTGAATGTCGTTCAATATAAACGGAACTGGTCTTCTTAAATTTGTCAGTTAGGCTTTTCAGGATTTAGGTTACAGTAGGTGGCCATATTTTATGTTGACGTATACTATAGGTAATGTTCGGTATTTGCTACATTCCTTTCGTATATATAATGTTGCTGAACATTATTTTACATAGACATATGTTCGTCATACTGAGTTAGACGTAGAGGCAATTGTGTAGATGCGCATATTTAAGAGAGTCGATGCTATCAGACCGTGTTCCTCAATCTCACCGCCCAGATGCAATTTAAAAGTGTCGATATATTATTTTTTTCATATGGCTCAGCTCTTGTCTGTTGGCCTTATAGTCGGGACGTGTGTAAGTACTATAAATGTTTACATTTTTGCATGTTTAGGTGCGAGTATTTTAGGCGAGGTAGGTGCGGGTGCGGGTGCGGGTGCGGGTGCGGGTGCGGGTGCGGGTGCGGGTGCGGGTGCGGGTGCGGGTGCGGGTGCGGGTGCGGGTAAGGGTGCGGGCGCGGGCGCGTGCGCAGGTGGCAGGTGGCAGGTGGGTGGCGGGCTACGCGCGGGCGCGGGAGGGTGGCGTCCTACGCGAGGCAAGCGCGGCATCGTCAGGAGGCGCGCGGCGCGGGGCGGCGGGCACGCGCACGGCGCGGGCGCGGCGCCAGCAGGTAGGAGGCGTCGAGCGCGCCGCGCGCCGCGCCCGCCCCGAGCAGGCGCCGCGCTATACTGTTCACTCGCTCCTTCTGACGCTCGCGACGCTCCGCAGGTGTGACCGAAGCTGGTGCCTGTAACCAATAAAACTATTTTTACGTACGGTAAGGTGATCTAATGTTGCCTATTATTCGCACAGTTACATACTTACATACATACATTAAATACATACACCTAATGCAAAGCTGCGAGAAATCAAATTACAGTGCTTAGTATCGGAAAAGGTTACCCTGTTACAATGATTGAAGAGGTTACCCATTCGGACCGAGTTACCGTTTCATACTATTAACCAAATTCTATCGAAAACCCTATAAACAGGTAACCAAAATGAAAGTGTTTTAAATAGGTTATCTATTGAAGCTGGTTACCGTAATTAAGTGTAACCAATATGCAGTAGGATTATCAAAAACCCTTTCAACGGTAACCAAATTGGTCCCTGGTTTAAACTCAATATTTGCATTTAAAGATTCACATAAACCAATGTTTATGTGAATCTATCCATCCATATTAACAATCGTATTCTAATATGGTTACAAAATCCCTGACTACAGTGAAACAATTTACTTTGTTGCTTGTCAAGAAATGAATGTATCTAAAAATCAACATAAGCTAGATGAGAAATCAACAAATCAGAATTTACCTTATTGCCAACTGAACCAGGAACAGCACTGGGCGGCTTCTTCTTGGATTCCTGTACGCCTTTATTGGCCTTTTCAGTTGGTACAGCACTCTTTGCAGCTCTGCCCTTTAGATATTCCGGTGACACTTCATGTGGCTGCGAGAATTAAGAAAAATTTTAATATGTCTAGAATGATTGAAACTATTGTAATGATCCTTCTGGCCGATGGCTACAACAACTTTTATCATCTCTGCAGGCTACATGGAATACGGAAAGTATCAGAGAATACACGAAGGTGATTCACCTTCCCGAATCCGATATAACACTTATGCGATTAGATCAGCGGAAAAGTCAGATGGAGTGCCAGAAAAACGAAAAAATCACTGTATGTTTAGAGCCAAATATCTATTATTTGTTTGTTGGATAAATTCTAGCTTCGGCTGTGATTAGAACTCATCAAAACTTAGCAATGAATTACACAGACCCGTCAATACATATAAGATTTATTTTATATATTTTAATTATTTATAAGATTATGTAATAAAAATATTTCACTAGCGTAAAATAAGCCGATCACGTGATCACATTACAAATATTGATATTCATATCTTCTGATTCCCGCAAGATATAGAAATGGAACATACGCGATGTAAATTAAAAAATGTAAGTTAAAATTTCTGTGTTAATCCCTAAGATTTTCATTGAAATCCGTTCAGCCGTTTCGGAGCCTATTCGAGACAAACTTTTAGGTAGACAGACAGGTGACACTTCAATTTTATGCTTAGATTTATTGTAGATGCGTTACTCAATATTGGATATAATAATATCACATTGGGAATAAGACTCACAGCGTATGTCCGTGTTATCTTGAGCCGATTTGGGAAGTGGTCGAAGGCGTAGGGCTTCGTGCAAACTGGGTACTTCGGGCGCGACACTTTGGTGAACAGCCGCGCCGTTCGATCAACTCGCAGCTCGCAGATGTACACGTGTTCCTCCGAAGCGCCCACAGGGCGGCCCTGAAGATCAAATACATTTAAAAATTAATTTCGAACAGTATAAGTTGCGGTTCGATATCGTTGTAACAAATAAATGGGTCTACTCAAAAATTATCACACCCCACAGACATAATAATATGCCATGACACACCATATGCTGAGTGGCGGAAACAGCATCCGCCATTAATGACAATGAGGCCTTCCATCTTCCATCAGTCGCTTACCTCTGGCTGACAAATCCACCAACATCTTAATTATCGAAGATCACTTTATGGGTCACTGAGGACAACTTATTTTATAGGTAGGCTTGGTGTTCATTTGTCACGTAATGAATATGAGAACTTCACTAGCGGCACTATTATTAATCAGCACACGTATCGATTTCTAGTGGCAGCCAGAAGATGTCATCGTGATCGAAATCAGTTAAACTACCCTTTATGATGAACATATCTAACAACAACCATGCATTTAGTTACTTTAGTAAACAATACGAGATTGCAAAGATTTACACGAGGAAATTTTTTAAGATTTAAGTGATTTGTGTGCATTCGGGTTTAGGTAAGACTTTTAAATCATTAGCATAGCAACTGGACAGTTTTGGAAAGTATACATACCTTGCAGTAAGTGTTTAGATCCATGACCCAGCATTGTGACATGACCAGCTCAATTGGAACGGCTTCGTATAACGGAACGCGCATCACTTCATTGGGGAAGAACCTAAAAAATAAAGTATAATAATTTAAAATTTAAAAATCAGATAATCATAGTCTCTAAGCATTAATGGTTTTATACCAAACTTGATATGTATCATATCAAAGCAAAGAAGAAATATTCTACGAAAATAATACCACTTATGCTATTGACATGAAATTTGCCTCCCATTATAGATAAAGGCACCAAATCTGTTCTACCGTAGTCTCAATAAACACTATATTTACACGAGTTCTAGGTGAACAGCACATTCCGTTTCGAAAATCTTCAACCTTACATTGTTCAAATGTTATAAACATACACGCGACTGTCCTTTATGTACAATTATCATAATTAAGCGGCTCCATGAATTTCGCTGCGGATGGGTTTGCAAGTTCATTCAAGAATGCGTGGTAAGATCATTCAAATAGCGCTCCCATTAGAATGACTATTCTTCAACATAAGAAATATAAATATATTTTGTTATTTTTTTACAATGTACCACCGAATCGTAATTATTTGCGGTGGTAGATTGTAGGTGCATTGCTTTCCTCACCCCTGTACACACATATTATTTTACAGCGTATGACATCCGTGCGAACTTCATGACTGTTTACTTATGAGAATTCAATTGTACATGTGTAAAATTTATAATAACAAAAAAATATTTTGCACGAAATAATATTAAAGACGTTTGATTACGCACTTTCTGGTTGGTTCGTGGAAAGTCTCGTGAGGCCTCAAGTAGTGGTGTCCGTACACGTAGCGCTCTTGCGTGTCCTTGTGCTTCCAGATGCGCTCCACGCGGAATATGTCCAGCTCCGATACCGGGATCTCACCGATGGTTTGGTATGTGTGCTTACGGACCTCACCCTCCTTTGACAAATGTAAATGAAAATAATTACTTAACTACCTACTAACAGATTTAGTTAGTATGACGCCGTAGTAGGGTTACATAAATTAAATGGAGAAGAAAACATATTTTGAATTTGTCTGGTTCGGGGCAACGACTTTCTAAATTAGAGTCGCGTAAAGTTTTACAAAACAAACAATTTTAAAGTTTTGTATGGACATTTTTAGTATTCATTAAAGACACATAAAATGTTGTCATTAAAGCTTCACCATTGTGTTTATCGGATCAAAGTAACATGGATAGGTGCCGGGATGTTACACCAATTATGAATAACGTTGTATAATATAAATAATTGATTTATTATCTTTATTTGCCACTATTCGACACCTGCAAGAACATCGTAGTATTTTACCGATTTTTGTTTTGACTTACTACCATAAGCTTAAAAAAGACCTTTCTGTTATCCCAGTATTTTGTTTTACCGAAGAGGGGGAACGAGGAAACGAGCGGGCGGCGCACCTGATGGTAAGTGACCGTACCGCCCACGAATATCCGCGATACCAGAAGAATTCCAGGTGTTGCCGGCACTTGAGAAAGGAGTAAGCTCTTTTTTGAAGATCCCGAAGTCATATCGGTCCGGAAAAACCGCTGGCAGCATCAGATTCCACAGAGTGGTTGTGCATGTGAAGAAAATTTCTGTCAAAGCGCACAGTGGTGGAATGCCAGTCCTCCAGGTGGTGCTGATGAAATGCGAATGCCACAGTGTGCGATGCTGGAATTTAGCAGCAGAAATTAATCGTAACAGCTGTCGGAACACTCCCGCGATAAAAAATGCAAAGAGACGAAGAGTCTCAAAGCAAAGCCAATTTTTTCTGTATTTTTATTCTCAGCCCATAATGATATTTACAAAGATCATACTGTACTCAGACATTCTTTAAAAGCATGTGCAATTGTTTAAAACTGTTAAGTAATACAGAGTGAGTTACATCGATAATTCTTGCAGGTTTCGATTTAAATAAATTGATAACTAAAGAGAGGAAACAAATTAATTCAGTAAATATTAAAAATACATAACATGCCTTATTATGGCCCCCATCATCGGTCTTTTCCTTCCCTTTACCTATCCCCTTCAATTTCTTCCGATCCACTCTTTTAGTTTTCGGCGAATCGGCTTTATCTCCATTCTTCTGACTAACGTCCGGGTTTTTATCGTCGATCGGTATGTCACGCAATACGTATACGGTGTCACCTTGCCGTACTTGTAAATCGCCCCGCATTAGCGATAAGTAAAACTGGTGTCCTTCCTCAGTATAATCATCTAGAGGTATTTCGCGGTCCACCTGAAAAGTCGTTGAAATATTAATTATAATTATGTTTTACTATAACAAATCGATTTTACGTGCGAATGTTTGTACGTGTGCGTGTGTACGTGCGAGTGTTTGTACGAGAGCGTGTGTACGTGCAAGTGTTTGTACGTATGCATAGTTGCGTGTACGTGCGAGCGTTTGCACGTGTTCGAGTGTGTAAGTGTTAGTGTGTGTACGTGTAAGTATGTGTACGTGCGAGTGTTTGCACGTATGCTTGTGAGTGTCCTTTCGGTGAAGTACGTACGGCGCGCTGCGCGCAGTTGTGGCAGTAGTGCGGCGCGGAGGTGTCGGCGACGCGCATGCATCGCGCGTGCTGCCACACGCCGCAGCCGCTGCCACCGCACTGCACCATAAGCCCCTCTTCCACGTGCAGCCCGCAAATGCACAGAATAACCTCCTCTGTAAATGAATAACAACATTTAACGTTCGATTTCTTTATTTCCAATTCGAAGCTTATTCATTACTACTACTAGGTTATTAACAGTTAATTGCTGATCATTTCACCTACTTGCCAGCTGATAACTGTAGCAATATCAGATGCAACGCATCTTAAATCAATATTTCTCTCTACTAGTTTAGTTAGTTTGTTCTAAGATGACATCTTAGTAATTAATACCTTAACAGCCGCGAGCTGTTATAGATGATAGTCTTTATACAGCTATTTATGTATATTTTCTTTTCAATGAGTATTAAATTTATAAACAAATGCAATCCATTTATGCAGCATAATAAATCTGTTACCTACACTCATTGAAACACTTGCAGGTATAGTAAGCCACAACATCCTTACCGGTTTTAGCCTTTTGCACGAAACCCGCTGGCAAAGTTTCTTGTGGCCCCAAAATTTTCGTCAAGTGCTCGGCGCAGTCAGACTTTGCAGCGTTGTATGCCTAAATAAGAGACAGTCAGTCATTGCAGCTAACTTAATATTTGAATAACAAACATGATAAATGTTTCACTGTAGAATGGACAAAATAGTTGCAGAACTATGTAAAAATATTATGCAAAACATAATGGTAAAGACTTCATAAAAAGAAAATTTATAATATCAAAGAATACATGGATGATGATAACCCCTGGGAATTATGTGATCGTTGCCAAGCTATTTCTTACATCTTTATAACACTGTAATTAAACTTTATTTTTAAAATGACTAAATAGAAAAAAAAATCACGCTGGGTTCGTCATGCTGGTTCTTCCTAGGTATTTTTGCGAACCAGTGTTGATTAAAAAAATTACGTTCAATAAGTATTATGTAAATATTCTACGCTGAATAAAAATTATTCTATCCTATTAGTTGCGCCTAAATAAATAGAAAAATGTATTAGAACAGATGATATCTGAATCCTATGTAGTGCATATAATCCTATTAAAATAGGAGACAAGACCTGTGCCCAGAAGTGAGGCGATTATAGATTATTCTATTATAAACACCATAGAACCTTTTTAAGTTGTGTAGCGGCAGCCCCCATGACAGATGAGCGTCCATGTTCCCTTATGACCGTCGAGAAGAGCATGTTCATGTCCCCGTCGAACTGTCCGATATTTTCGTAGTGACCGCTGTTGATGTTACTCTCTATGGTGTTCAGATCTAAACATAGCGTTTCTTGTTGTTTGCCGCGTTCAGCTTTGATCTTCAGTAACGGTGTACAGACTAGTTTGTCTTCTTCATCTGTAGAGAAGTATTGGTTTAGTTGTCATTTTTAATTATTTCATCTGGTATAGTATGCAGAAGATACGTTGGGAGACTGTCATAATCGTCAAAAAGTTTTAGTGCCTTGTACTAGAGATACTGCTGTTCCTCATCGGGTTTATATATCTGGATTTCCTAGGTTTGTCATAATTGAGAAGATTACTTGATTATCCGTCGAGAGTCATGCTACTTTTTTGCATTTAATAATAATAATTCTTAGTCTTTTATCTGAAAATTGTACTTCTTTTGCTGCGTCTAGAGGAAAAATTTTGCAGGCAACAGTAGTGCTTGTGCAAAGCTTACACAAATTCGCTAGCATGAAATTGCTCGTATAAGAAAATGAAATGTCGCAATATCAAACAAAAAAATTCTGAATATATAAGTATCTTATTCATTTATTTTATTTATATGCAAACAACTAAAAAATTACATTTTGAAGGTGTTTTTAAATATTTGAGGTAAATTTTTTGTAAAGGATTTGAGGTAAGTTTTTTAATATATCTTTCTTTGATTGTTTTCGCTTCATCAATCATCATCAATCATTCCTACTTGTGAAAAGTCTGTGTACTGTTGTGAACTATTTGAAGGCGGACAATGATTCTTCAGAAAAAATAGTATTTACTGCTAACCTTTAATAGCCACAACCGAACTTAACAGCGCCTTAAAAATCCTGGACAGTCGCTGCTTGGGCTCTAACGAGGGATCGTCTTCAAAGCGCAGCAGCTCCTTCGTGCTCTCCTCCTTAGAGGCTCGTAGCATCTGCAGCCTTTCGAGGAATATGGCGGGGTTCATGGTGTCCGGCAGCGACAGCGGGTCCACGTTGATGACAGCGGGGGGCGCGGGGGCCGGCGCGGCGGGGGGCGCGGCGGGGGGCGCGGCGGAGGGCGCGGCGGAGGGCGAGGGCGCGCGAGAGGGCGCGGGGGCGGACGCAGTGGAGGCGCGCGGGGAGGGCGGCAAGGAAAGCGACAAGCGCTCGCGAATTCGACGCACCTGTCAAAATAAAATTAATTGAACGGAATGACTTACAAAGTGGCTATGGTATTTAACGATTGTCACATTGGTGAATTAATATTTTTAAAAAATCATGTGTACGTGCTGTTCACACGCAGTAGAAGTAAGACCTTCAAAAAACTACGAGGTTGAGACGAATTCAGAGTTTAATTTAAACAAATGACACAAGTGGCATATAGTAACTAAAGTATGAAATAAATTCTTTGGTTTAGATTTGATCCATATATATATCTTTGAAATACAGCATCAATTACGGTTTTTGATCTTGTTGTCGCGATATTTAGACAAAAATCTAATCTGGTTTGTTATAAAACACTTTTGTAATATTTCAAAACTTTTTTCGATATCGCATCTACAAGTACTCTATTATTTTATGAATGATGATGTGAAAGCACTTACATTTTCAAGATTCCTAAACAAAAAACAATGCCTTTCTTTGACCAGATTCCTTTCCTTTGCTGTAAGTGGTTTCATTTGCGGTTCCTGCCACAATTTATTCAAATGTTGCTGATATTTCAAAATTGTCATATTTTTAATATCACAAGCAGTGACACTCTGTTGTTCCGACTTCTTGTTGCATTTCACAGCTTTTCTAGGACGCCCGACACGAGGCTGGTTGCCATTAGAGCTGTGGGACTGGTTCGATGCGTTCGATGGCGTGCGGGTTTGCGCTTTAAGGGGTTGTTTCGTTATCCTCTGGGATTTTCCGCCGATCACACCGCGGCAGTCTTCCGAATCGCATTTGCAGGGCTGTAAAATTTAAGTAAATACGGATATAATTTATTAATCCAAAGGAATATAAAGATAACTCTGAAAACAATAATTAATACAAATAAACAGAAATGTCGGTCTGCCCGATTCACATCGGTCTGTCGGATACACAGACATTGTGATAAAAATCGACATAGATTAGTGTAGTAGCTTTGGAATACTGGAATGGTGTTTTAACTACTAAGAGTTTATATGAGTCCTAAGGTCACGACATCTTCACGGCCGTAGCTTGTATAAAAAAAACGCAATTTTGATACCAAAAAGATACAGTGGTATGTCTATAAAAAAATCTGTAAGCAGTTTTCACATAGACTATTTAAATTACATATTAATAACATCTAGGGTACATTTGGCATTTATGACATTACCTGACCAACAGCAGGGTTGAATAGCGAAAAGTTATAGTCGTAGGTGAGCTCTTCTCCTGGGTCAATATCGCGTAAAGCATATAACGCCATTCGGAATGTACCTAAAATTGAAAAACGAATTTTTAATTATTTGATTAAATTATTGTTAAAATATATATATCGTCGTGCTACATGTGTTCGTGCTGCGTGTTCGTGCTGCGTGTTCGCGCTGCGTGTATGCGTGCTGCGTGTATTCGTGTGTGCGTGCTCACGTACCGTTGGCGGTCCACTTCTGCATCTCGCAGTTGGGGCGGCAAGAGTGGTTAACGAAGCGTCCGTCGCCGCCCATGCGGTGACCATCGATAACCAAGCCACCGTCCAGGTGCAGGCAGTAGTGGTGCGTGTCGCGAGCGTAGCGCGTCGCCATGCGCTCCTGAGAAAAAAATATATTAGTAGTCCACTACACGATCACCAATTAAAAATGTTAGCCCTTACAAGATTTCATTCCCATTATATCCAGATTTGGCAAATTATGTGCCATCTAAACTTGTCATAAAGTTCACGCCACCGCGGGAACAACGAAGGGAATTACAGCGGTCTCCTACAACTAGTTATATTTGAATGATGTTCTTATCGTCTCGACTACGGACGCCCTTCATGATTCCTCCTTATTGAGAGGGACGACAAACAAAACGCGCCACATCGAGGCCTAGACGGACCACCCCCGTGTCCGCTGTACGCCTCTTTTCTGTTTAAAGACGATCGAAAAGTAGGCAGGGTCGCGCCAGCCAGGACCTCGATATTTCGACTGATAGCCCTCAAAAGATCCAACATCTCTTTTTACTTCATGAGTAAGGACTGCGGACCGTAAAGCCCGGAACCATAGGATGCAGCCTTAAAATGATTTATGAGCCACACAACATTCCCATACAAAAAAAATCTTTGTTGTTTGAAAATTTATTGTTTTTCTAACGCTGTAATTATTATATGTCCTAAATGTCTATAATAATAATAAAAGCTAAACTATATTGGCCACTAAATATTTGAGAAATAATTTGGAAATAATTATTATTTTATAATTTATTTTATTTAGCCATGTGGTAGCGGCTTCAGAGAATCTACCACCCCATCTCATCCCGTGAGTGTCGTAAAAGTCGACAGAGGGAAATTAAATACCAGGAGTGGGCAGCAGCATCTTCCTAGAGCATCTGAATAAATAAACTGCGGCTGCCAACCCGTCTGCCAAGCGTGGCAACTATGGCAAAATCCCCCCAAAATGAGTGCTACAAACTTTTGTGGCAATCTATGGGGGAGACCTATGTTCAGCAGTGGACTAGTGATAGGCTGAAATGATGATGATGATGATGATGAATTTATTTTATTCATTTGATCTGTAAGATACTATGTAATACATATGGTTGAAAGTCAATAATTTTAAAGCTGGTCCATCATACGAATACAGAACATTTATAAACGTCATCAGTTTTTGCAGTGAGTGCCCAGTCTCTGACTACCCCTTATGGGATACAGTCGTGATCTTATGTATGTATAAACAACTCCAGTCACGAAAAGAGAAAAATATTTATACAAAAATTAAAATTGTAAACATGTTATAAAGCAAATATCAAAGACTATGTTCACAAACTGACAAGCGTATCTGTTTATCAATAAATATGCTACTTACTTTAAACTCCTTGTCAGAGACGACTTCGCCCACATACTCCAAAATGAAATCTCCGGAAGTGATGCTGTGTTTCGTACGTACTCCCCATCCTTTATTCTCTGTCATGAACTTTTCTAATCCCGATGCCCATTCGTGACGTTGTATGCGTTGGTTCTTGCATTTGTCGCTGCACGTGAAAAAAATAACTTGTTTGTGATGGCGAACATTCGCGCAAGGCAGCTGGTAGCAATTTAAATTGGGATATCCTCCATGTCCAGCAGTGGGCTACAGGAGGCTGATGAAGCTGATATTGATTATGAAGTATTTTGCCTAAGATAAATTCCGCCAACTGTAAGTGAAGTATGGCGCCTTGTAATCTTAAATTGCAGCATTCGAAAGTAGTATCATGGTAGTGTCAGAGAATCCATTATCACATTTCATTCCGTAGGTCGTAGAAGCCGGTTAAGAGAAATGTCAAAAAATTATCATAGCTTCCATAAGAACCTATATTTCGAATTAACCTACCTCAAAAATGCAAGAAGTTCAATATTTACTGGTGGTAGGACTCCTATGCAGGAATCCGTCTAGGCAGGTACCACCCCAGGGCCAGTTATTCTACTGGTGGTAGGATTCCTATGCAGGAATCCGTCTAGGTAGGTACCACCCCAGAGCCAGTTATTCTGCCGTGAAGCAGTAGTATGCAAGCATTACTGTGTTTCGGTTTGAAGGGCACTGTGAGCTAGCGTAATCACTGGGCATTTGAGACTTGAGAACTGATGTCTCAGGGTGACGGGCGTCACCCGTGTGTGGTGGAGTGTGGTGTCACACAGAAATATTCTGGGTGACACAGCATTTGCTGTGGGCCAACGTTGCACATACCATCAGGTGAACGTTTTGCTCGTTTCATCACTTTACACAATAAAAAAAAATGCATCACGATTTATGGAGCGTCTTAGAGACCAGTCCGCATAGCGTTCGCCTATCTGCCTGCCCATCATAATACATGTCAAATCCTACCAACTTACAAGAAGCTATGTCTAGCGGAATATTTTCCATAACAATTATCCCCTTTCGTCTTTACAGTCTTTCGTCAGTGAAACGAAAAAAGCTGACCAATCCACCGCAGTACCAGAAAAATTAATACAGAAACCCTGACATTCTACACCAGAATAGGTTATACGAAGTGATGAGGAGTTGCACGACTTACCCACAGGGACAGAGTTGCGGGGAGCACTCGGAGTACACGAGGCGGTTGATGCAGTCCTCGTTGCAGCCCGACATCGACGCGCAATTGCACGCCACGCTCTCGCACTCCTCCGCCGACGGCTTCACGTCGTAGTACACGTCTGTGAATATTCACTAAACATTATACACACATGCCCGGACGATTCATCGTCATCAATACAGCACTGCTGAAAAAAAGTTTTCCTCATAGTCATAAAGAAAAGATGCCGAAGCCACATTTTTCAACTTTCCGGATATCTATAGTAGTCGTCACTCCATCCTACTCTCAGGAACATTCCTTTCACAACGGTTATCATCGTGCAACCCATAAGTCTGAAACTTGCCACTTCAGCTTCCTGGACCTTCGTTTATATTGGTCACTCTGGTTCTGCTGTGAATATTTTATTGATCCATAGCTTTGAATAGCATTTAAATCCAAGTAAAAAAGTTACATAACCCTTTCTGATATTTCTTTTACTGTTGGAAAGGCCACCGTGTTCTATGAAAATACTTTCCCGAAAATCATAAAGAAAAGTGTAAGTGTACTTGTAGACGGGGAATATTGTTACTAAACATTATTTCTTAATCTAAAGCTAGCTGTAAGAAAAAAAAAATCCGCGTAGAGTGCAATATAAATGTATAAAAGTATCACATAAACTAAAATAAATGAACAGGATAATTGCGTCATTTTTTTTTTTATTTCGATCTATATAATTCAATAATAATTGAATTGAACTTTTTGCACTGATTGAAAGACCGGGCACGCAATTATTAACTTTAGCCGCGTAATTGCCAAATTATTATAAAAAACTGTACTGGTGGTACTTACTGGTGCGTATCTTCTTATAGTTCCACGATGGCACGGGTTGGTTATAATGCTGTTGCCACCAGATGTCGTAAGGCAACGCAAAATGTTGTTGACGCCGACGCACCCATCGCTCGCAATATGACGGCGGAGCCAACAAACCTGGCGGGAATTCCGTTTGTGTCACTAGATTCTTGCCCTTTCCCTCTGGTTTTGGACTGCAAAACAATAGTCAAATTATAGATAGAATTAGGTAACCAATAAAAATATTCAAAATACCCGTTACTCACTCATCTTTATAATAATCGGAGAACAGCCCGGCTACCAAGAACTTCTTCCTCAGACGCGGATTTCTCTTCGAAACGATAGGCTTATCTCTATTGTCCACACTACTAGCAGGACTATCATCCCTTGACGAAGCAACTCGCTTTTTACAGATGATGCTTTTCGACAACACATCTATGCTTTTCTCGAAATCTATTTCTTTTTCATTGAGTGGCAGAGGCTCATTTTCGTCGTGGTCTTGAAGAGTGTCGATAGATGGCTCGCGGGACTTGCAAGTAAGTTTGCGGCTGACGACGGTATCCAACGAGCTTTCTCGCGAACTAGAATGCATTTCAGGTGGTTTTTTATTAGCCTGACACAATCTTGACTTTCTTCTAACTGTTACAGCGACCGGTTTACTGGATTTTTCAACGTTGACTTCAGGTACTGATTTTTTGGTATCTTTCTTGGATTTATTTTTTCCTTCTTCATTAGCGTTGTCGAAACTTCTCGTTAACCGTCTCTCGCTGGGATACAAGACTGCTAAACTAGATTTTGGTCTAAGTCCCACCTTGGCGACCTTTTCGACGATTTTTCTCTTTGAAAAAATTTCTTCAATCTCATGGGAAGGCGACATAGCTCGAGTTTTTCGTTTTAGCCTTTCCAGGCTATCCAATCGACTTATTGGTTGACCAACTTTCAAATTAAGTAAACTCAAAGGTATACAATCTTCAGGATCATTACTAAGAGAACTTGCTAAAGACCGTATACTGTCTGTTTCACTTAGTACCTCCCACTTATTAATATGATTTTTCATTTCTTTATCATTCTTAGTTTGTTTTAGCTGTAGCGCTGGTGCCCTCAGAATAGAATTAGTAGTAACCCTTTTGTCGTTTACACTCTTTTCAGAAACATGAACTGATTTATTTGCATTATCTGTTACGTCTTTTCCTTGTAACTTTTCTAAAGCAACAACAGTTAAACGACCTTGCTTAGGACATTCATCTTTATTTAACACTACTTTGAGTTCGGGTTTTTTATTTGTAGTTCGCTCCAGGAAAGTACTCGTAGCCTCACCATCTTTTGGGACTCTTTCAAACGCGGAATTGTCAGTGTCAGAGGTGAAATGGCTGTCAGAATTCAGGTTCGAAGTGTTGTGTTCCACTTTCTTCTTTTTTCTTTTGACGCTTGGAAAACCAGTACGGTTAATGGCTTTCCTTCTTCTGGCCTTCTTTTTAGAAGCTTCAACGTTCTTACTATCGGTAATCTCATTCGTTGCAATTTTTTTAGCAGATAAAGTATTCGCTTTTTTAGGTAAGTCGGTAGCTGATAATCTTTCTGCTGGAATTTTCGGAAGCAGCACTTTTGCTGGCAAAACCAATTTGCTTTCTTTTATAATGTTATTAGATATTTTCTTTTTCTTTTTATCATTCGTGTCTTCATTCTCAATGCTCAGATTTCTTTTAGGCTGACGTAAGTTATGACCGCCAGCTGTTTCTAGAATTTTATCAGATATAACAGCGGCTATTGACTCACCTCTTTTTGGTCGAATAATAGGCTCTGATGTTTCCGATATTAAGCCAAGTTGAATATCCGACTCTGTATCTATGGCACCCAATAATGAATCTGTGTTTTTGTTTTCGTTAACTTTTGTTTTACATTTGCTTTTATTGGCATCGACCACAGTACTATTAACACAAATTGATGACTTAGGGATTTGATCTTCTAAGTCTACCGAAGGTTCAAAAATACCAGTCGGGTTATCGACATTAACAACAACCGATATTTCAGTGGTTATCTCAGGTGCTTTACATTTTTTTGTATCCATGGTTTTCCCCTTCGATACTGGTGATTTTATAACAGTAGCTCTTGTATTTACAAGTGGAGATTCTTTATTTTTAGATTTGTCTTCAGTTACCTTAGAACAATCAGTTACATTTTTCTCTTTTTCAAGAATACGAGATTCAATGGACTTCCTTATATTATTATTTAATAAAGTATCTAAAACTTTAGTAGCTGCACTTGGATTAATTTTAGAAACCAAATTACTTGTTAAGCCTTCTAACCTATTCTTTTTTCTCGTCATAATTTCTGATTTCTGAGCAGGCGGTATCAAACTCTTATATAAGGAACGTGCCGACATACTCTTTAGTGGGTCAATAGAGGTGTTCGTATTAGTAAACACAGAATTCGACGGAGAAACATTAGTGGAACTTTCAGTGTCTTTCTCATCTACTTTCGCATTGTTTTGATTCACGTCTTTGCAATTATTTATATTGACGGATTTGTCTTCAGACAATTTTTTTGACAATGACTGCACTACTTGGTCTAAACTAGAATGAGAAGCTGCTTTTGCAGCTTCTAATCTGTGGCGTTTCTTAGGAGTAACGATTGGAGCACAATTTCTTATAGGCGACGATTTAGCTTCTGATCTTGGAGAAGTTTTATTAGCATTAGTTTCTTGTTTTAACGATTCTGCTTTCACATCAGACTCTTTAAATCTTGGTAATGACTTTTCTAAATCATGTACCATTTTGTGTACACCTTTTAATGTTTCTGATTTCTTGTTAGTAGACAATACTTCACTAGATTCTGAATTGATTGGATGACTCTTTGAAGCAATTAAATCAGAAACATCTGTCTTATGTTCAAGATTTTCTGTGGGCATATTTACGCTAACTTTTGTAGTTTTTGTAACATTTTCAATATTCTGGCCTTTAATTTCGTGTACGTTACTTGGATGTACAGCCTTTAAAGTTTCACTACCCTTCTTCCCTTTCTCATTAGTAGTTTTTGTTTTAGATGATTCACCAGAAATATTATTTTGAATTTCACCCAAACAGTCAGTTTCTGTGCATAAAAACGTCTCTGTGCTTATTCCGTTTTTTATGTTTTCGTCAAATTCAGTAGAAACTAGACTGAGGCTAAGAGAATTACTAGTTGATGAATTTATGTGGTAATGCCTTTTTTTAAGGGGTAATTTATGTTCATTTGTGTCTTTTCCTCCTTTGTTTTGCGATTCTGTTAATTGTTTCTTGTGCCTCCTTTTTGATGTAAGAGTAACAGTCTCTTGATTGTCAGACGTCTTACGCTTTTTCGAGGTTCTTTTAACTACCTTAGATTGTTGCGGTTCGGATAAAGGTTTCTCTACGAATTTTGGTTGATTTGGATTTGGTTGGTTGATTAACTTAGGGGCAACTTGACATAGTTTCAAAAAATTGGAAATAAGTAAATCCATATCCTGACTAAACTTCTGATCAACTGATTCAACATTGTTTTTGTTTGTGTAAAATTCGCGAGATCTTGATACAGATCTTGATCGATGTCGCCTTTTACTTCTGTGCCTATGGTGCCTATTTTCAGTTTTTATGGCTATACGTGAGGGCCTTTCAGTTGGTTTTAAATTAATTTTTGGTGGTGCAAGTACGACTGTTCTTCTGTGTTTTTTAATATGAAAAGAAGGCTTCAAATGAGGTTTCTTGAAGTTTAAAAATACATTCCTAGATAAAGATTTATTAGGAATATAACTGTTCCTTGCTTTTTCGAAAATACTTGGAAGTGGTTTAAGTGCACTTTCTTTTTTTGTCGGTGAAGGAAACAGCGTGCTTTTTACGTGTTTACGACTTTTTGGCGATATTGTTGTTGATGTATTTTCCATACCATCAATATCTTTTCTAGAACTATGTATTTTACCCAAGTTGCTGATTGGGGGTGTACCAAATTTATGAGTGAAAGCAGCCTTAAGAACTGGTAAGGAACTACTTAAATTAACAGCTTTAGTAGGAGATTTCAACAAAGTATTATTATTATTGTGACTGACTTTGAATATATTGTATGTAGTTACGGGCCTTTGCAAACCACTGAATACTGGGCCTGGTGCAAAAGGATCAGAGGAATTTAGCCTAAGGACATGTTTTTGATTCATTTTTGAGAATCCGAAATCATATTTAGAAGGCAAAGGGTATTTTGTACAAACACTTATATATTTAGGACTCGCGTTTGGCTTCCGTAAGTAACTTTCACACTCAGAGTCGCTTGAACTGTGACCTAGAGTAAGGCTACTAAAAGTTTTGTTCGTTAATAATAAAATTTCTTGATCAGAAACAAAATGTTTTTGATTTTTGTAATAAGATCGATCTCGGACCGACCGTGTCTTTTTCAATTTTCTCATACGCCTCCGCATACTTCTAACGCTATAATCGGTTTTGTAGCCAGATTTATCACTTTTGTAACCGGATTTATGGTCGCTTTTATAACCAGAGCGATAGCAATCACTTTTATATCCTGACCTACACCCATAGTCACTTTTATACCCAGACTCTATAAGTCTACTACAACTTTTGTAAGGTTTGAATTCATGGTCACTTTTGTATCCTGAAAGAATGTCTTTGTATTTCGGATTTAGATCTATTTGCTTCCACGTTGGATCTAATGGGTCATCTGCTGCCGCTTCGTTTTCGCTTTGATTATCCCTCCATGTATTCGTAGAATTCTTATTTGCTTTTTTCGGTAAATTTGAAAGTTTGCTATTAAGTTCCTTTCTTTTCGCATAAACTCCAGACAACACAGACCTGTTAGAGGGAATTGAATCTTCGTCACTATCTCCTGAGTCATATTGATTTTTATCTTTTAAAGTTTTAGGAGAACTTTTAGTTATTTTCGATTTACTTTGTGGTTTGCGACCAGTTTTCTTTCTCGGTGGATAAAGAACTCTATCTGTAGCATATAACATTCTATCTAAAGCGGCAATATCTAATTTGTTGTCAGATTTTTTGGGTTTATCAAACTTGTTTGGTTCTTGTTTTAACGGTATCGGCGATGGAGCTTCTGTTTTTATTTGTTTAATCTCGTTTTCTAGTCGTTTCTTATGAAAATCACAGTCACTCGAATCGGACAAATTATGAATTCTGCTTCTGGTTTTCGATTTAGATCGCATATTTTTCCTCTCTATCGTATTGTTTTCCTTTTGAACCGACTTTCTGCTTAATCTGCCATGGCTTTCGTCCAAATCATGGCGCCGCAACGGTGAATGAGTAGGAGAGTTATGATTTGACAGAATTCCTGAATCCGGCGAAACATTCGGTGGGTCATTATTATTGTGAAAGTCATTTATAACATTTACAGCAGACTTGTCTTCTTTATGAGATTCAATAGTATTGTTTTCAAATTCACAGGTTTTTCTTACTTTTCGGGGCCGACCCCTTTTTCTTCTGGATTCTACTATTACATTTTTGACATCCTCTTGAGATTCAACGGAATTTGTACTGATCGTATCAAATTTTTGAGTATCAATCTGGTTTAACGAATTCATGTCAGAGTTGACCACGGTTATCGGTGAGGTTTTTAATAAGTCACTCGCACTACCTAAATCCGATCCTCCTGGTGTGATATCCAAATTCATAAAGTCATTATTATCAACACAGTCTTCAAGACTAGGAGGATTTGGTATTGACAATCCTACAGAATCTGAGACACAAGTAATTTCTTCAAGATCTTTGTTAATCTGGGTAAGTTCTTCTGTTTGTTGGGGACTCAGATGTTGCGAGGTAGTATTTAAAAAATTTGAACCTATAGGAGGTATTTCAGGCAGGTTATTTATCTGCCCTAGAACACAATCAGTGATTGTACCCACACTGTCAATAGGGCTTGTACTAAGTCCACAAGTTAATGACGACGTTGATACTGGGTTAATAGAATTCAATGGAGCTGTGCTACTCAGAAGCTGTGTTTGCGCTACAAATTGTTGTAATAAACTGGACGCGTAGTGTGTTGTATTCTGACTTACTACATCAGAATTGGAACACTCATTTTCTGATCCAGACGAATCAGCCGTTGCTCTTTGAATCGCAGCTGTTACTATCTGCGGTGTGAGCTCCATTTCGCTACTTGACCCATCTGCTGAAAACAAAACAAAAATATGCAATTAACAAATTAACATATTTTAATGGAAGTATACAAGTTGCAAAATGTATACCTAAGTAAAGGCAAATTACTGAATAATTCGTGCTTTGGAAAAATGCCATGAGCCAATAATTCATCAAACGAGGTAAAATATATTTATCAAGGAAAACTTAACCATATTAGAGCCTACTCGTAAGATATGAAGTGTCGAAATTAGTTAACATGTCCACTCAATAAAATATGCTGGCCTTTAACAATTTAAGGTAAAATTTATAGACCTAAAATTAGATTTCGTTTAACGCAGCGGCTTCGTTAAGTTGCACTACCTTTACTAGCCTCGAGATTCAATACTGTGAAATTATTTCACTCGGAACAATAAAAAATAAGGAGCTCCATATTTTTTTCAATTAATAATAAATACTTACCATTATCGGCAATGGATTTGTCGTCGTTGTCTGGCGATGCGTTGTGCACTGGAAAACTGGGGAAATTAGGCTGTTGCGCCGGCGCGCTCGATGTTTGTTCCGGAAATAGTTCCGCAAGATCCGCATCATCGATAATCTGTTGGATTTCGTTTTACTGTGACAGTGTCATATACTTTTGATTGTCTACATATTTATATATACCGATATAACAGTATAACAATATATTTAATAACTCGGGATTACAAATTTATTGCAATGGTAAAATTGAACAACCAAAAATACTGCTGATACATACAATTTATAATATAATAATGCAAAATTTACAGAAGACTAATCAATTACAAAGCAGACAACACAACAATTCATTAACACAAGTTTATAATTTAGTACATAAGCATTTCATTATTCCTTATTTCGTCAAAGCAATTTACTAATAATTTAACGGCAGCAGTTTTAAAAAAAGAACTAAATTATTATTTTTTTCAGATTTCTTTCATAATACTTAATTTTTATTTAAATTATTCAAAATAAATGTATTTTATTATTGTTATTCTGCGCATTTTGTCGCTTTAGTATTTCTTATTATCAAAACAGCATACATTCTTTCAAAAAAAGAACAAAATAGGTATTTACACAACTTTATTAAACTTATTAGCGTGTACCGGTACACGCGGCCTGGAAATGACATCAATCAGTTAAGCAATTAAGATTAAATCTCACTCTAGTTGGCTACTCTCTTTACATACTATGAAACGATTTTACTTCACGTGAAACTGATACTGAGCTTAACGGATGGCGATACAGCTTGCGAATAGAGCTCAACAGAAACTACTGAAAGTCTAATAAAAACGATATTAATAACGACGCTCTGCTAGATACTACGCTGGTATATACCATAGGGCATATATGGTAGATACCATAGGGACAGCCAGAAGAAGACAATCTATTTTTATATCACCCTTTCGTTTTCAATTACCGGGGCGACAAAGTTTCGTTCAAAACTTTTCACTATTTTACTTTCTTTGGTACTAGACTTTAGATGATGTTATTACATATTTATTTTTGTAAATGTTATAGCTATATCGGATAATAATAAAAAAAAAATTAGCAAATAACGTTAAAATTAATTTAACTAAAAACTAGCCTAGCCTGGATCCATTCCTTGACCATAACAAAAACTGCAAAGACGTAAATTTCATCAGTACTAAAACATTAGTGCCGTTTTCATGAAATAAATTGCAAATGAACAATTACTGTTGGTAGTATTTCTATGTAGGTAATTGTTAGGTACGATTTACAAGGTATACCTACCCAGAAGTCAGGGCCACCTACCTAGTTTTTCTGCGGTGAAGCAGTGAGGCACTGAGAGCTAGCGTCATCACTTGACATATCGCAAATGTGACTTTAGAACTGATGTCTCAGGTTGACGAGCGCAGTGTGGCGTCGCACAGAAATATTCTGGATCGACAGCATTTCTTATGGGCTTACCATCAGGTGAACGTAATGATCGCTTTGTCACTTTATACAATAAAAAAAACATTCTTAAATTAGAATAACAATTCCCGTTTGTATAGCATTAGTTTCACACATACCTGCAATTGACACGCGGCGGCGAGGGCCGCGCTGGAGTCGTCTGCGGACGCGTGAGCTGACCCGGCAGCTTCTGCTGAGTCAGAGTCGCTAGACGACGACGATGATGAGGAAGAAGACGAAGACGATGACGTCGAAGATGACGTGCTGCTGCATGCTACGCTCTCAGCAGTCGGCGATGCGAACTGCAACAAACAAAAATAATCTTTAAATATTGTAAAATCATGAAATTTGAAGACAATTCTTTAAGTTTCATTTAAGATTTTTCCCATGACAACGGGCAATTTATTTTCCGGCACTTGGGATCGTGGGTTACAATTCAGCCATCTTAAACAACAATAGGGCAATGACAATGAGGCAGTATTTACGTAAATGCTTTTTTTAGGACGGAAGGTTACTGATAGCCCGAAAGTTTTCACAGTTTTACCGGATTAAAATTCACCTTTTAATTAGCCAAAACCTTTATTTATGGATGAACAGCGCGAGTTCCCACGAGCTTCCCCATAGTTCCTCAGCTTGGACCGTCATCCTGTGCGCGAGAGCAACTGAGCCAAGGGTGCCCAAGGGGGCCGGCCTCGGCTCGGTCAGTTACTTCATCCGGGAGGGCATTCACATTATTATCTACTTTGACATTTGACTTTGACTTTGACATATTTTTATCGAAGCCAATAAGAATAAGTAGTGAAAAAGAAAACAAAATATTTTATAATTGACTAAAGTCATTAATACAAAAGTTGTACATAGAGCCCTCGTTGATAATATTTAGTCGCAAACTGTAACAACAATTTTTCGCTAAATCCTAATTTTAAGGAAAAAAAGACGTTATGGAAAAGACGTGATAAATTATTAAAAACTAGATTACTCATAATATTTTCATTGTATTCCAGTAACATAATTCAAATATTCAAAAATTTATTGGAAATATACTTTCAACATAACATCAGCCTTAGCAAAAGAGTCGTCTACAGGTTAAATTAGATATTGATAACTAAAGTACTCGTATTAAAATCTCGACTAACATCATTTAGAAGTATACAAATTTGAACTAATCATCACTTAAAATCTTGAAAGGCAAACATTCTTTCGCAATGATCCCGGGCTCACTAGGTGCATCATATCAAACTCATGTCATAACATGCAATACTATCGAAATAATAGAAAGTGTCAGTAATGCGTCATCATACTACTCGGGCTAGATAGCACTATTACACCTACACACTATGATACTTACTTGTAGATGCTCACATTTCTGCCACCCTGTTAGATGAGACTAAGAGATTTTAAAGACAAATTTCTAATGTGAACTGCACACATTTTTATTTTCGGGCAGTATCGATACGTTATTATCGAAGTTAACGCAGTCTATTCCCGATATTCGGTCGGACACTACTTCTTTTTTAATTCTTGGTCAAATATTGGATTTCTTTACATAACGTAAAATCCCGTCTACTAGAATAAAATAACTAAACTTCTTAAATGTGGACATCTGTGAATTTCATGAATATGGCTAGTACTAATATTACCGTCTAGTATTTCATTACAAAGAAATCACGCATCTTCGTAGAAATGTAAATTTTTGTTATTGGATATAGTGACGAAACGAGCAAAACGTTCACCTGATGGTAAGTGCATCATCAGTCCATAACAAATGTGTCACCCAGAACCATTCTGTGTGACACCACACTGCGTCCGTCACCCTGAGACATCAGTTCTTAAGTCTCATTTGCCCTTTTATTACACTAGCTCTCAGTGCCCTTCAGACCGAAATACGGCAATGTTTGCACACACACTACTGCTTCACCGCAGAATAACTGGTCCAGGGGTGGTAACTGCATTGGTATAGATAGGTATTTAAAATAAATTTCTTAATATTAAACAATGTACGTATTGTTGGATTTCATCTAAAATGGTTTCACCACATTGTAGCCATGATAAATCGAATAATTAACATGGGATTACATCAAGGCTTTGCATGCGGCGATCACTGCTTAACAGTATCAATTTGTGTGCTGTCTATTCCAACGAACATAGAGTTATGTACAACTTTCAACAAACTGGACGTTTAACGGTAGTAAGAATTACTAGAGCTGCGTGATTGATTGGGCTCGACCATTAGCAGGCGGTGAGGTGACGCAAGTGTCCCCTCACCGACCGCAATACCCGTCTGTACCTTTACATTTGCACCACAAACGGTTAAGAAATAACTCTGATATTTGTATAGTCAGTCTTGGGTTGTACGGTGTTAAAAATTCTGCTAATTTGTTTCGCAAGATCGCGCTATTTTTTTAATTCATTCAAATATGTAAGAGCGACAGATAAGCACAGGGACCACAAAAAAGCAAGTAGCGACGCTGGGCCTAAGGCCATCCTTGGTGAAGATAAGTGCGGTTACACGCCTAAGCAGGATGGAATGCCTAGTTACCAGTAATTGGGTCTCCGGTTCTTGTCACTGACGCAGCAGCGTTATACTGCCTTTTAATGCAGTAATTTTGATTGAGCGTGGTCTTTCTCCGCCCGAACTGACCTATTTAGCAGACCTAGTTACTTAGATACTGACTACGGCGTGGCTCTTTTACGTACCAAGCTGATACTGTTTGAAGACCTAAGTTACAGAAACAAAGAACCGGGTCACAAGTATAAAGATTGCGAACTTAATGTCAATAGATTTAGTACTTTTTTAGATATATACGATCAAACAAGCAGACGGAGAAAACACATATCTATATCTATGCAACGAACACAGCAGTGTCACACAGAAATGTTCTGGGTGACACATAATTGGTATGGGCAGGCGTTACACTTACCATCAAGTGAACGTTTTGTCACTTTATCAAATAGAATGAAAAAAAATATTACTCAGCTATTATATGTGGCTGCAAATTATTCAACTGTCACACTTTCACTTATAATTTTGGTTATTTACATACTTGTTTATCTTTAACGTCCAAATTTGACGCGCACCGTAGTACGCCTCGAGTGCGTTGTGACATGTACAGTCTATAAAAGGCTTTATGCCGACACACGTGTCTTTCAGCTCTTTGGATCTAAAGAGCAAACGAGTGCCTAAGACACATCAAAAATCTAGAAACTCTGGATCTCTAGATATTGCAAAATGTTAATGGACTGGGAAGAACAGCGTCTCAAGGAATACCTGAGTAAAATTCTATTAGTGCAAACTTGTAAATTAGAAATTTAAAAAAAAAAATCAATTTATGATTTTTGTTAATTGGCTGTAAGGTTTACGGACATATTAGAAAAAACTCCATCGTTTCATACAGTAAATTATGATAATCGGCGACCTATTCCCGGGCAACGTCAAACGAGGCATTTACATTATAGTCAGAGTGGAAACGCTTGATTACATCTACGTTTTGATGCTTCATCAAAGATGAATGGCGATTTTTGTATGGGTCACACATACAGCTGGGCTGTACTCGTGGAATTGTCGTTGCCATCCTCATTGAATAAAACATCGATAATTTTATGTTAGCCCTATGACCTTTTTAAATTTAAAACTATAATCGTAAAAGAAACCTATTAGTAAAATTAATTTAAATTTTATATTTTCTTATATAAGCAAAATCAAGAAAATGGACTGTGCTAATATAAGATAATCAAAAATTTTAGTACAAATTTAATAACGATTACAGATAGTTCTAGACGTTAGAGAGCATAAAAACTAATGTGAGGGTAAAATTGGTTACGGTATTTTTGGTTGTCTAAGCGTGAGAAGTAATCTAAACAATCAGACAAGCCAAGGAGTAGATGTAATGGTTTTAACAACATAATCAGTAGTAAGTGTATTAGGTCAGTACTTACAATCAGAATGTCTTTTAGTAGTTTCACTTCTAAGTGTAGTTAAGTTACTACTAAATGTGAATTAAGTTAATTTGCTAGTATTGCTAGTATTCATTTAAAAAAAAATACTGGGTATTTTTTTAAATGAATACTAGCAATGCTATATTTACATTACTAATATTCCTGCTAACAACTCCAACTAAGCCTAAAAGCTTGTGCTAGGAGATGGTTCACGACAATAGTCGATTGGCAGGCTCGATCCTGCGACGTCATGTTTCGCAGTCCGTACCCTAAACCATAGGCTATTGCCGCTTCCGAAGTAGTATGTTTGATGTAATTATGCAGAGGTCAAAATTACGGTATCCTGGTTTTAAAAAATACATACAGTCACGCCTCTTTCCCATTGGGGTAGGCAGAGACCACATCTTTCCACTTGCCACGATCCTGGCACACATTTTCGTTTCTTCTACTTTCATTAGTGTTTTCATACAAGTTCGTCGGTAGCGGGTAATTTTGACGGAGCCTTTCCTTAAAACGACTTCGATCTGATCGTGATACGTTCGCCTACGCCGACCCTTACCGGCTTGCCTATTTACACTCGCCCCATAAATCTGTTTCTTCCATCTTGTGTCATCCATCCTCTCTACGTGTCCAAGCCATCTAAGAATCCCTTTCTCCCTTTGTCCCCCGACAGAAAAACCTATTAAATTAAATTTTCGCATAGGAATCCTGCCACCAGTAAATTGTATTTTTTACAGCTTTACGAATACAATGACTTGTAAGATAGTGGGCATATGGAAGAAAATAGTCAGAAGCGTAAGTTGTCCCTGAGGAATTCCTAATGGCTTTTAAGAATAGCAATGAGTGTAAGATGTTAAGATAAACACTAGGCCCTAAAAGATGTAAAGAAAAATGCCATTTCATCATCAATCATTATTTCAGCCTTGAAAGTTGGTAGTTCTCATTATGGGGAAATTCTGCCATAGTTGCGTTTATTTATACAGATGTTCCAGGAAGATGCTGCTGCTCTCTGTCAACTTTTACGACACCCACGGGATGAGATGGGGTGGTAGATTCTCTTAAGCCACAACCACACGGCACTTGCCGTTTATTTACTACTTTTACAATTTAAATAAAAAGGACATCTTATGGTTAATAAAAAGTATTTAAAACTTATGCTATTATATCATTTAATAGACATTGAAAAATACGTGAAACGTGTTTGTTTGGTTTACACTCAGAGCCTATATGTACGAATAAATTAAAATAATTCTCAGAGACCATATGTAGTCAAATCAACTCATTTACATACCCGTCGATCGAAATTGTCATTACATAACGTTAATGCAAGTCGACGGAGCTGATACAGCCCCCACTTGCTTATATTGTTATCCTCGTAAACAACTAAGAATACATAATCGAAAAATGTCTTTTTTAATTCTCTTTATTAGGGATAACAAACAGTGAGTAAACTATTGTCATAGAAAATTAAATTGCAAACATACATAAGATCACGACTGTATCCCATAAGTGGTAGTCAGAGACTGGGCACACACTGCAAAAACAGATGACTTCAGAGTCATAATAGTCATAAGTCAATTACAAACATACGGAGTATTTTTCTACAACTAGTATAGTTGGTGTAGTTTTTGATAAATGGTCGAATAATTAATATTAGATGCCGTCAGTGGACGAAATTCGACCGTAATATATATATTTTTTTTGAGTTTAAGACATCATTTTAAAATTCAAGTCGAGTTCGAGTAAAAAAAAACCCTGACTCTTCGTTGCGTTCCCATGAGCAGTATAGTGACAGTATTGCATATTATGGTGTTATTCTGCACGAATAAAGGCCGTCCGGACAGTACCTTAGTCGCCTCTTACGACACCTCGGTAGGAAAGAAGTAGGTGCTATTCTACTCTGCCGGACACCTATCGTCATTCGTATTAATATATAGAATTTTATAACGTCACAATAAAGTTTACAGATCATGTTTGGCACAGTACTCCATTCAGTAATATTGTTTAACATCTGTTAAACGTAAATTTAAAACTACAGTGCAAAATAAAAATGTACGCTCACCAACTTAACAGTACGGTACGAGTTATATTTGTAAAATTGCAATATTTTGTCTTTATGGTAATTTTGTTTAATATTTTAAACGTAACGTATAATTAAAAACCACACAAGAATTTCTCTTACATCGTCTGTGCGTTTACAGATAAAACTTGCACGATACAACAGCCCATACCCGAAACAACAACATGTATATCGTATAAATATTGTTTCCGTGCAGGAATCGAACCTATAACCCGTAGCACAGAATCTAATCGCTGAGCCGCGGTGCCCTCCGAGCGGTTAATAATAGTCGAGTCATTAACACCCTAACGGCCGTTTTCAATAACTAAAATACAAGTTATAAGTTACTCTCCGATAGCCGGAGCTATACCTAGTATCGTCTATCGCTTATCTGTCAAAATCGTCCAGTAGCATAACTTTGTCTTTCGAAAATAAATATATACAAGCTTACTTTATATTCATAATGGCATATTATAGCAGGGACGATAGTGATAATGAATTATTTCAAATGATAATAGATTGTGATACAGTGGCAGTGAGAGTGATACCGGTAGCATCTTTCTGCTACAGAAGGAATATAAACCACGTGTTAATTATATGACTAAATTAAATGATTACGAATTTGCATATAGATTCCGGCTGAGCAAAAGTGCTGTGAATGAATTAAAAAATTTAATACAAACATATTTAAGTGTAGGTAACATCTAAGAGGTAAGGCTTTTTAACATAGCTACTTCTAAAGATAAGTGTAGCTATAATATCAGGTTAAAATTATATTTAATTTTAATTTAATTTAAATTAGTTACTTTATTTTACCCCTAAGGCAAAAATTATTGCAATCTTTAGAAGTTCTAAGACCGCGCTTTTTAATTAAATAAGCCATGAAGCACTTAATTGGTTTTTTAAAAACCTTTCTTTGTAAAAAATATAAAAGGCGATATTGTGTTACGAAGTTTACACAGCCCTAAGAAAAGCAAACCTCGGAAAGCAAAACTTTCTAAACTTGGAAACTTCACATAATGCTTTTACTCAATAAAAAATATTTTTAGGGTTTTAGTTATTTGCCCGAAAAGTTTATCTACGACATTCTCCTGGTAGTCTGAAATTATATTTTATTTTTCAAAAGAATACGAGCAATGTTAACATTAAAAAAAGTAAAATAACAGTCTATAAATGTACCACTGCTAAGCACAGCACAGGCCTCATCTTATTTCTAATAGGGACTTAAAGCCTGGAAGAGTCCACCACACTGCTTCAATGCGGGTGGGCTGACATCACATGTCCGAAATATTTTTATTCCTCAGACAAGCTGGTTTGTTCACGATGTTTTCCTTCATCGCTGACCACGTGGTAATTAAGCACTTAAAATTGCAGTACAATTTTAGAGGTGCCGGCACCGGGGATCGATCTCAGATCACTCACGTACTATGAAATAAGGCAAGCGTCCGGCCCCTGAGCTTCCACGGCTCTTGTTGTTGACATAACTTCTGTATATTCCTGTTAACCACTTAAAAGCTTTGTGGTAGAAGACGGTTCACAATAGTCGAAAGGCGGGTTCGAAACTGCATGGTGATGTTTTGCAGTCCGTACCGTAAATAGTAAATCTGTAAATATTTTATCAAGTGTTTGCAAAGAAGAATCATGAACACTGATCGTATAATCAGTTTCGGTTTAGTAATCTATACTAATCCATACTTAGCATTACGAATTCGAAAGTAACTCTCACTGTCCCTCTTGTCTGTTTGTTACCTTTTCCTTAACTGTCATATGCCCAGTGATTACACTAGCTCACAGTGCCCTTCAAACCGAAACACAGTAATGTATGCACACTTCTGCTTCAAGGCAGAATAATTGGCCCTGGGGTGGTACCTACCTAGACGGATTCCTGCATAGGAATCCTACCATCAGTAAAATAATCCTATCCTGAAGATGGACATAGGATACTCCGGAAAGATTCCTGAAACTCAAAGAGCCGCTATTTTTAAAAAACCTATCCTACGTCCACGTCGCGGGCTTCAGCTAGTTGTTAATATTTAATGAATATTGTATGGCGTGCAGTTTTGGATTCAAAAAATTAATTGCTTACATTACGGACATTATTCGGTGAAAAGTTCACCGACTTAGAGCGGTCTGTTTTAAGTCGATGTCTATCAATGGCTGTTAGTTTTAGTAGTTTACAACTTTTTTGGTGGCTTTTAAAGTATTCATTGTCAATATATACACGCAATGTAATGTGTGTTCGATCTTCCCAGGTAAGATTTAGACTTGAAATGAAATAGATCATTATAGAAGATGTGTGGAAATAACTTTTACTCTGCACTTGTAAACCCCCTGGCTATCAAAGACATGATGTACTAAATGAATGTAATTTATGGATTACATTTCTCGCCGGTTTCTCTCTTAGGCGTTATTTTTTCAAACCGGTGTAGATTTCGACATTGCTAAGAAATTTTGACTTTGACTTCACTGGCCTTTAAGCAATTTATTCCCCAGTTTGAATCGACGAAATTCATTTATCATCGCATAATATTGATCACGATTAATAAGCGAATCGACGATCCCACGAGTAGACGCATCGCACCTACACTGTCAAGTAAAATTAATCAACAATACGAAAAGGATGATGCATTTTCAGCTAATTGGAATAACAATCGTCCTGTGTCCACGTGTAAGTTTCAATGTACAACTTCTTTCTGATAAAAAAGGAAGCATCCTGACGAAAAGCTCGCTAGTATTTTTTTCGTACAAACACTATGATTTGTTTCCAAAAGTCGGGGGGTAGCTGGTAAAGTAATCAATAGCAATCTTTTCTTTATACCAAAACACATTATGTCAACACTTTTCATCAATTCTAGAAAATATTGCTAGTGTTTCGAATTTCTGAGATTCCGACTGCTGATAATGCCTTCCTAGACATAGGAATACGAATATATGTAGACGAGTTCTACACTACTCTACTAACAAAATACGATTTAACGACTTAACGACTTAAAATTCTAACGGTCGTATTCTCGACTTATTTCTGTCTGATATTCCTTGCACATGTGTAGCTCCTCCTAGTCCCATATCACCAGAAGTTATACATCATCCTTTCTTATTTTTAACATTAAACCTCCAAACAAAAAGTAAAGCGATGCATAGAAATACTCAGAGAAAATTATCTTACAATAAAGCAAACTATATTCAAATTAACGAAGACATTTCAAAAATAAACTGGTACTCACTGCTTTCTAATGAACCTGCCAAAAAAACCGTTGAAATATTTTATGAAATGATATACTCCATTATAAAATCACATACCCCTGTTTGTGCCCCAAAAAATTATTGCTCCCCAGCCTGGTTTTCTCCAGCAGTTATTCACATATATAAGGCTAAAAATGCAGCCTGGATTAAGTGGAAAAAGTACGGTAACGATTGTGACTACGAAATATTTTCCCTATATCGTAAAAGATTTAAAATTGAGTCGAAAAAGTGCTTCAATCGCTATATTCTTCACGTCGAAGAAGGTGTTCATAATAACATAAAATATTTCTGGAACTATATTGCTGATCGCAAGGCTAATACTGGCTTACCTTTAACGATGAACTATAGGGATAAGTCTTCCAGTGAACCTAAGACTATTTGTAACATGTTTTCATCTTATTTCCAATCTGTTTATGAGACTTCCACTCTTGACAAAGACTCATGGGAACCACCCGAAGACTATTCACAAATTAACACTAGCTTCCACACTATATCTTTCTTAGTTGAAAACGTGTTGAAAGAATTAAAATCACTTGACGCGACTAAAGGCCCGGGCCCTGATTCAATACCCCCTTCTTTCTTAAAGCGCACTGCATGTTCTATTTGCATTCCTCTTCACCTCATATTTAATAAATGCATTCAGGAAGGCTCCGGATATATGGAAACAAGCAAACATTACACCTATCTACAAAAGTGGACAAAAATCTGATGTGGAAAATTACCGTCCAATATCCATTCTATCTGCCTTGTCGAAACTTTTCGAGAGACTAGTACACGTACATCTTTATCCCATAGTTCATACTCAAATAATAAAAGAACAACATGGATTCGTACAGCGAAGATCTACTGTAACCAACTTGTTACTCTATACATCATATTTATTTAAACAAATGGATGATCGAGTGCAAGTCGATTCAGTATACACTGATTTCCGTAAGGCTTTCGACAAGGTAGATCATGAAATCCTGCTTCGCAAAATTGCTTATAATGGAATCAAGGGCAATCTCCTTCGCTGGTTTGCTTCTTATATAACGAATAGGACGCAAAGAGTTGTGCTTAATGGCTATGAATCTGACACATTTTTAGCTTCTTCTGGCGTTCCACAGGGGTCTATTTTAGGGCCTTTGTTATTTTTAATATTCATAAATGATATCAACCAATGTTTTAAATACTCTAAATTCCTGCTATACGCCGATGACCTTAAAATATACCTTGGTATTCATAATCTACAAGACTGTCTTAATTTACAACAAGACCTTAATAGACTATTTATTTACTGTTCTAACAATAAACTACATCTAAACCTTTCTAAATGTAACACTATAACTTTTACTAAAAAAACGCATGTTTTTAGTTTTGCATATTCACTGGGGGCAGTTCAGTTATCCAAACTATTGACGATTCGTGATCTGGGTGTTTTTCTTGACTCACAACTTCATCTTAATACACACATCGATACAATAGTCAACAATGCCTTCAAAATGTATGGATTTGTTATGAGATCTAGTAAGGATTTTAAAAAACCGTCCACATATATTCACTTATTTAATAGTCTCATTCGCCCACATTTAGAATATGCTTCACAAATATGGGATCCTATATACAATAAACACATTGAACAAGTTGAACATGTGCAACGCAGATTCCTGCTTGCAATGTCTTATAGATGTTATCGTTCGCGTGCGTCTTACACTCGATTGCTCGACAGGTTTGGTCTTCTCTCTCTTGCTTCTAGACGTAAACTTCTAGGTGCCATGACTCTCCATGGCATATGTAATCACAAGTTCGACTGCGTAGATCTTGTTGGTGAAATAAAATACCGAGTACCCAGAGGGTTACAACGAGAGACGCGCCCACACCGCTTGTTTGATACTGGTTTCTGCCGTACTAACGCTGGTTTGCGGGCGCCCTTAAGGCGTCTATGCCAGTTATACAATGATAAGCTCAGTAACACAGACTTATTTAGTACCCCATCAAGCAAATACAAAAAAATAGTAGGTAATATATTAAAGCAAGAAATTTAAATACAACTCATAAACTAAAATTACATTTCTGAAATCTTTAATCTATATTTATAAATTATTATGTTCATTTAATAATATAAGTAAGATTGTCCTCGATAGGTAGTCGGGAGGAAGTTGATATTCCCGAAACATTGTATACAAAGATCTTTTGATACTCGTAGCATCTACGTACACAGGGTCAACCTGATTTTGACTACATTACACATAGTTGTTTCTGTTCTCCATAGCAATATGTGGAAAACGGTATGGATTGTACATATATTCTCACATAATTACCTAACCACTTTGTAATAATCGTGTACAATTGTTTGTTTTTCCTAATAAATTAAAAAAAAAAAAAAAAAAAAACATTAAACAGAAATAATAAGTTACTTATGGATAATTACGCTTTGTTTTGACCACAATGTATTTCCCAGGGTGCTAATCAATAAGGCGGAAGGGCAACTACCCTCCCTAGAAGGGGTTGAGCAAGTGTCGCGTGGCATTATCACGGCTTGCGTATAAAAACTACCCCTACCCACTTTTATGACATGCTTCCGGTAATTTTGAGGTTAAAATATTAATTAATGTTAGGTAATCTTTTAGGTATGTATGGAATAAATTAAAAAATATTTTGGATACAAAATGATCAATCACTCCTCCTCGTCCCGTGAAACAGTCGAGTATAAAATTGTAAGATATAACAGATGGCAAAATTTCTATATGTCATCATCAACATTTCAGCTTATCACTAGTCCCCTGCTGAACAAAGGCCTCTCCCATAGATTGCCGCAAGTTTGTAGCTTTCATTTCGGGGGTTTTTTGCCGTAGTTGCCTCGCTTGGCAGGCGGGTTGGCAACCGTAGTTTATTTATTCAGATGTTCCAGGAAAATCCTGCTGCCCATCTTCTGGTTTTAATTTTACCTCTGTCGACTTTTAAGACTCCCACGAGATGAGTTGGGGTAGTAGATTCTCTTAAGCCGCCACCAAACGAGGTCCATATGTGATTACCAAAAAAAAATATCCTGCATTGGTTACTAGGTGCTGTTGGTGATGATAATAAAAATATTCTAAATACGTATACAGATAAAACATATTTCAGCGACCGTTAGAGGGAGCAGAACAATCATAATTGTTGTACCTAAAGTAGACGGGTAGCGGCGTCTACGATACTAATCTGTTTGTCCATTACGAAAAATCCGTACTCTTAGTAACTAAATCCAGAACTAACCTGATGAAGAGGTTTGTATATTCATTCTTTATCAGCCTTTCTTCTTTCAGGAAAAACGCCAACAAATGTTTGCATAATGCATGCAAGACTTACGAAACTCATGAAGTAGGGTTAGGTTTGGAAAAATATTTGCAGATTAGTTATAATTATTTATATTGAATATTCGATCTAGTCCAAAATATTTTTTTTCATTCTAAAATAACTTTTTAAGTATTAAAACTTAACAAAGAAGCGGCGACAATATCGTTCCTGCAATCATTACTTATTAACATTCTTAATCACGCAGATTATAGTCTAGATCAGCGATTACCATCCTGTGGTACGCGTACCTCTGGGGTTACGCGGGGTCCCATTGGGGTTACGTGAAAATTATATTGGTAATGGCGGAAATACTGAGACGTTAAAACAGTTAACTTATATAAACATTATTATAATTTTATGCGTCTACAATATGTAGTTTAAAATGAACCTTATAACTAATAACTTACTAAGGTGCGAGACAAGTTCATAGTCGAACATGTCTAGCACCTTATTTCAAGGTTAAGATTGACAATAAGGTCTATCACCTTAAGCACCAACCAAACACATTTTTAGGAGTAGGTATTGAATTGTCTGGGGAGGGGTACTCATAAATGAAAAGTTTTATTAAGGGGTACGGGAACGAAAAAAGCTTGGGAAGAACTGGCCTAGATAGTTAACGAGTTTAGTGCGTAGCTAAACTATCACATAAAATCATTTAAATTCCACCGGTTCAATTTGCTAAATCCAGCTAAAAACGTACATTCCCCGGAGAATAGATCGAAAATATCGGAACAATATCTTTTACCGCTCGCGATGCTAAATCATACAATCGCTTGTCGGGACAAATATGAGAGCTCCGTGCATTTGAATCGACAATGGAGTAACGGTAACCATGTATCAGAGACGGCGCCGACACGAATATCACATTAACGGCCTCGTGATCTACGGAGATTTATATCTGACAAGGCGCATAGATACACAAAACTATCGCACTGAGTTCTAGCTTTAGATGTCAATGTAAAATGGCTTTCTCTTTGCTTCCTAGATCATACACACATTACGCGCTAAATTACAGGGACTTAAATAATAAATTAAGTTTGGTTGGTATGTTCTTTGTGGGCTCAAGATATAGTTTAGCACAGGCTAAGATGTTAAGAGCAGCAGGTGGAACCTGAACAGTAATGTCCACAATTGTAATAATTAGAGCATTACGCTATTGTGACTTGTGTGTGCGTTCGTGTGCATTTGACGTTCTCTTTATTTCTGAGACGTTAGACAACATTAATAATAAAACAAAAACTATGCACGTAGACGTAGTTTAAGAAGTTATGGATCGCTTAATAAATATTTACCCGATTCGTGGTACCTGAACCGAACTATCCTTTCACATGTTTAACAAATACAATAATTAGGGCATTTCGTCAGTATAACTCGTGACGGAACTTTCTCTCTACTTCCTAGATCTATGACACCGCGATAAATAAGACCACGCCACATCTTAGAGTATATATAAAATAGAAGTACCTTTTTGTCTATCTGTCTGCCTGTAGCGGATTTAATTCGCGAACTACTTAAGCTATTGTATGCATGAAGTTCTACATAGGGTATTGGTAAAAATTTTGGGAACAACTTAGACTATGTTTCAACGTGTTAGTTTCACCGATTTCGAAGTTATGAACATTTTTCATGAATATTCCTCAAAACGCAGTCTGTGGTATAGTAGGAGCGGAGCACCCAATGAAAACTATGTCATAAGCCGCCGTCTGTGATGTATATTGGAAAAGACTACGGTAAATTCACTATCAGACTTATTTCGACCATGAAAAGTCGCATTTGAATAAGATTATATTTCCATTTACAATGATTAAGGACGAGACTCTAATGATAATTATAATATAGGTTTATACTTCACTTATATTTTTTTTCAATATCCTCCTGCCTTAACCTAAAATGCCAAGTGAACATAGTCGCGGGTACAGCTAATAAATAAAAAAATACGTTACGTACTTCCATTCTTTTAGCTGCTTCGTGTACACAAAAAAACTATAGTGTTTTTTCTACGAAACCTACTCTTGTTGTACTGCTGTGCATATTTCGCATAACGAAATAATGAAATAAAGCTTCGTATACAGTTCAAATTAAAGTACGTTAGTTATCCTATTTACAGTAAGTGTCTACAAGAAAATCAACAAGACATATTACGGAACGGCACTCGTGACAAAGCAAAACTAAAGCGACCAAACAGTTTGATTGCACGAGTCGTTGACCCCGCGCCAAATGTCGAGAACAATACTTAATGGAACGCCTCGCACTGATCTCGTATCGTGGCTGATCTTAAAAATATGTTATGACGAATAGACTCAGAGACAGGTCATAGAACGACGAAAGCGTCGTTGCGATTTCGGCAAGGGGAGATTGTGGTCAAACGTAGGCTTGTAAAAAAAGTTATATTAACTTAAATGCATACGAATAACCGTGTGCCGTGTGGTAGCGGCTTAAGAGAATCTACCACCCCATCTCATCCCGTGGGTGTCGTAAAAATCGACAGATGGAAAAATAAAACCAGGAGATGGAAATCAGCATCTTCCTGGAACATCTGAATAAATAAACTGCGGTTGCCAATCCGCCTGCCAACTATGGCAAAATCCCCCAAGCCAACCATGGCAAAAAATTAGAACTACAAACTTTTGTGGCATGATGGTGGTATGAGGGAGGCCTGTGTTCAGCAGTGGACGGACTAGTGATAGGCTCAAATGATGATGATGATGATGATACGAATAACTTGTTCGTAAAATCATCATCATCATCATTTACAAAAAGGGCTTAAAAAAGTACTACAGGTGTGTTCTCGTAAGATTCATAAAGTGTTTATAATATGACATTTTTTAAGAAGTTGGGACAAAAGAGTCAGTGGCTCACCTAATGGAAAATAATCACCGCCGCAAATGTATATTTGCAATACCAGAGGAATTGCGGGTGCATAATTACCTAAATATCAGCGAAGCGAAGACCTGTAATTGAATTGTACAATTTATAATTACACGGAACGGACAATTATGCGTCCCGTCCCTAGTGCGTGAGTACCGCTTTCAATGTTAATATTAACAGCACGACCGCGTGGCCTGGTTGTCAGAGTACCTGACCACTACGAAGCGGATCTTGTCCCCATTTTTTAAAATACACAAATTGTTGAAGAAGTGTTTAGTCGGAAGGACGAGTGAGTGCCTCTGTACTTGCGCCTACACTTGAGGCTGTATAATATCTGGTGCGTTTTTAATAGCTTGCGACATTATTTGGAAGTTGACGCAGGGGTCGAAAATTGGCCAGGAAGTCATTATTATTATTATATCAGCATCATGAACATTTACTGAAAGGGTCTCTTCTCAATTTGAAAACAGGACAGTTTATGAGTGCAGATGTAACCGACGGTTGTAGCATGTGTATTTTAAATGTTAATATCACAAATTTTGGTGACATAACTACAATAAGAATTCGGTGGACTGGAAAACCACGAGCATTGTAACGTAAAAGAGAACCTGTGTTAACTGCGTTCCCACGGCTTAATTGTTTGATATCAATTAATTCATAGCCGAACCCCCCATGTCAGATGTGAACAGCTGCATGTTAGCAGTATAAGATAACCATATTAAGTGTAAGTTAATCCGTCATATTCTTCGTGTTTAAAATTCTCAAATCCATGTCAGTTGAGACTAATAACGTAACAAGATATAAAGGGAAACGACGAGACCTTGAACTTGGGGGAACAGATAGTCGGCGGAGCGCGGAAGTACGCGAGAGAGGTTTGTTCAATTTCACCGAATAATACATGCAATGGGAACCCTAAACAAACCATACATACGTGTATCCATACTAATATTATAAAAGTGCCTCTGTTTGTTTGTTAACTGTTCATGGCTCAAAATCTTGGAGACGGACGGGTACTACCGGAAAATAAAACGAGTACCCACGGTATTTTTAAAAAACCTTAATCCACGCAGACATGTTCGCGGGTATTAGCTAGTCTTTTATATATTCACGACTCGGACCAATAAAAAATAAAGACGGAACGCTGTCATGTCACAAAACTGAAGCCATTTTTATAAGTACGTGTCTTCTAGGTGTTGTTATCTAAAACAAAAAATCCCTTAAACTCGGATAGTATTTTATTTATTATCTACTTTAAGTGTACAACGCATCAGAAATTAAATTTATGTATTTATATAGATTTAAGAATATTTTAGCTATTATCGGCTAATTATGTGGAATTGAATAATGTGAGATACACATTTTATGTGAGACGATGTACTTGGTAATGCCAAGTTGTTGACGTTCAAATCCGATTATAGAAACAACATATACGAGTAGAATACTAAAAAATATGTATTTTATCAAACCGAAGATTTTTATTATGGCTATTTCTCGTAATGGTTTTCCAGTTGCTTACATTAAAAACGAAGGAAAACGGAAAGAAAATTTAAAGTAAAAAAATGTAGTTATTAAGACTGTCAGAGTAATTTAAAATTGTATTTCTGGCAATCCACGCGTTTTATGTCACATCGTTTGTTGAATACACGTGTTGTTGATTTTAATATTTGACTTTTTGTATAATTTGCTGTTATTTTTGGCAGTCACACTATGCAGGAAGACATATTTCTTATGTGTTCACGGGGCAACGTCTCGATCTTGACTAAGAGCAATGGGCAAGGTGGTATTCCCTGTGTGAGCGCGTGTATTTACTCGATTGAGCATGGTAATGTTGGTTTCACTAGGATTGCACGAAAAGATCTAGACTCTGATCTTGCATCTCTTTTTTTGTTGAGATTCACGATAGTTATCAAGCTATATGGTCTTAACAAAAAGTAAACTAAATAATGTTGACTCTAAAAGGTAATCTAACACTGTAGACTACAAAGCTTATGAACTACGTTTAAATACAGTGCATCACCAATTCTTTTTCTTGCTAACATGGACCTCACAGCACTTGGAAATCGACCCCTCGTAGGCTTATATAGACCGCAGTGGGAAACTACGATAAATCACTGTGTATACAATGATTCGTTCAGAACGCACTAACGTGATGTATTCATGTATTTCGTAACGCTTATGCAATAACATCAAACATGGCGTTATTAATTAATCGATTCAAAAGTCAGTTACTACACTATGCCAATACTCCTTTTTTTAAAACACAACGACAGAGCACTTTAGACAAGCACAACGACAACATTTGACGCTTCCGGCTCCGAAAACCTTTTTTTTTGTGAAATTAAACATTTTTTGTATTACGCAATATTGGCTTTGACTAAGATTCAAAGTCAGAAAACCCCGATAAAATAATAATCGCTAAGCGAAGAGGGTCGTAAACAAAATAGAAGAAAAAAGCAAAGTGCGACTGTGACTCTGCAGGTAACCAACCCAGGTTATAAATAAAAGCTTTAGCAAAATGGAACAATAGTAAAATATAATTGACTGGTGCGGTATGTAAGCGGACTAGCTCGACATTATTTAAACCATTAAAAAACTAGCAAATATTTAATGTGGAATATATAACTTCAGAAAACGATTTTTTTATTATTTGATTAATAACGCAAACTTACTAATATGTGTTTGATATAAAATCTTATATAGAGGAAATACATATATATAAAAACTTTAGGGGTTTGAATAATGAAATTTTAATGTAAATAATATAAGTAATTTTATAAAATATAAAAACAGATATTTGTATACAGAACAGTTTATATAAAATTCAGTACTCTTGCGACAAACTTACAGCAATTTTTTTCTAGTCTGTTAGCCACTTTCAGTGTTAATTAAAATAGATTTGTACAGTTTCCATTATTTTAAATGATTCAACATCTGTTTTTTTTTTGTTATTTACAGAATAACGAAAGAAAATGGACGAAACTAATGAGTTCTGAGATATTTTATTTGCCGAGAGCCATAACAGACTATTTTACTTACATGGCTAATCATTTATGCAAATAAAAATTTGAGTGTACGTCTGTGATCTCAGAATTTTTGTTTTTATGTCCAAGTTGAACATAAAAAAATTGTCTGTAGGAACGACTATAGTCGAAGACTACTAAAAGAATTGACATTGATTTATTAGCAGATTATGAATAATTATCACACTACAATCGAGAACGTCATTAGCATGTCCATATTTTGCTTAAAAACAAAGTTAAATAAACGAATCTAAAGAGCAGGCCTGCCCTAATACAGTTTTATTAAGCTTAAAAAAGCTGTATTGGGCCCAGGCTGCCCAACACTTCTAATATATGTACTTGTTAAGTAATAAAGAATTATTTTTTTTCATTTTTAAGTAACTCTAGAGCCAGTCGTTTTCTTGTAACATCTCAAAAGCTTCTGGATTTATATGAATCCATATACCATGCGCTGGCACAGGTTTGAAAAGCCAGTTCCTGAATATTCTTGCATACGTACGTAAAACCTTCTTGCTTGTTAGTACTGAATAACTGATGCCTTAAGTGACGAGCACGGTACAATACCACAGAGAAACGACTCTACAATTCAGTTCCGAGTGACACCCCAATTGTTATCGGCAGGCATAGCTCTCGCCATCCAGGTCCAAGAACTTGCTCTTCTCTTGTTCTTCTCTTAATACAATAAGTATAAATAAATAAACGTCATATTAAACAGTCCATCAGGGAATGAAACCTAGATACATCGTTACCTCATTAAAGTATTTAAACTACTCCCGACGCATGTATTATATAATTAAGGATAAAATATAGACAAAATTTATGTACGAGGGGTGATCCAAAAGTAATGATAATCAATAATAAACACAATGAATAAAATAAATAAATAAATTTATTTCTCAACATAGTCTCCTAGCAAGTCTATACATTTAGTCCATCTCTTTTCTAATCCTAAAATTCCCTTAGAAAAAAAATCTTTATCTTGACTCTCAAAAAAGTCCTCAACCGCGGCCATCACGTCGCTATCATCGTCAAATTTCTTGCCTCGGAGGTGTTCCTTGAGTCGTGGAAAGAGATAGAAGTCGCTGGGGGCTAGATCTGGTGAATAGGGGGGGTGTTCCACCAGCTCAAAGCCCGCTTCCTGAATGGCAGCCATGGCAATTGCAGCTTTGTGAACCGGTGCGTTGTCTTGATGGAACAGCACTCCAGCCCGCAGTTTGCCTCGCCTTTTCTCCTTAATAGCCTCCCGCAATCTTCTTATTTGTTCTGCATAGTAGGAGCCTGTAATAGTGGCCCCCTTTTCCAAGTAGTCCACCATGATTATTCCTTCAGCGTCCCAAAAAACAGACGCCATAACCTTCCCTGCTGAGCTTGACACTTTGAATTTCTTCGGCGTCGGTTCATCGGATCGTTTCCATGTCATCGATTGTTGTTTTGTTTCAGGATCAAAATGGTGGATCCAGGTCTCGTCCATGGTCACAAAACGTGACAAAAAATTATCCTTGTCTGCCTGGAACTTTTCGAGATTTGCTCTTGACATGTCGACTCGTTTCTTCTTTTGCTCGTCGTTTAACATTTTCGGTACCCAACGCGCGGAGACCTTTCTCATATGCAATTCGTTCGCAAGGATTCTTTGAATGCTGCCATATGAGATCCCTGTGACCTCAGCTACATGCCTGATAGTCACTCTTCGATCTTCCAATACAACTTCTTCAACTTTTTTCACATTTTCTTCAGTGAGGGACGTCGATGGGCGTCCTTCGCGGTGTTCGTCTTCCGTCGATGTTCTTCCCAACTTAAACTCCTTAGCCCAGCGTGCAACTGTGGAATATGGAGGAGAAGAGTCCCCTAATGTTTCCACCAAGTCGCTGTGTATGTCTTTGGTAGACATTTTTTTCAAGCAGAGGTATTTAATGACAGCTCTGATTTCGTGTTTTTCCATTTTGATGTTCACTCCTTGACAGTCCGTATTCAAATGAATGTAGCTCCCGGGAATCGTGGCCTATTTATATGATTTTTTTTCCCTGAACTAGTGGTTAACTGAGTAAGTGACTGAAATTTTTTTGTATTTTTGTGTGCACTAGAAATAACTGATTATCATTACTTTTGGATCACCCCTCGTATATCTCGTTTCAAAAGTTCTACTTCTTTTCGCTTAGATGATAAATTTGATTTATTCTATTTATACTTACACCGACGGAGGTAAAAACTAACAGCGAAACATCGTGCTCATTCGTTACCGCTTACCAAGTTGTTATAGGCATATTAGCCGTATACAAAACATGTCATGTGCTCATTTTTTTATAATAGCGATTACAACTGGTCAACCGCAAGCTTTTAGCGTTTTTAACAAGCCGGAGAATAAATCACAATCAATAAAATCGACTAAATAATTGGTATGCTACCATATCTCAGAATTGCGTTTAGGGTGTGCCTTTTTTTATTGGATAACGTGAAGAGGCGAGCAAAATGTTCACCGAAACACGGTAATGTTTGCACACTACTGCTTCACGGCAGAATAGCTCGCCCGGGGTGGTACCTACCTAGACGAATTCCTGCATAGGAAACCTGCCATCAGTACCTGTCCGCACGTCATGGGTCCTGGTTACGAATCGCAGTGGTTTTCGACTCTACTTGATCCTCAAGGGTAACAACATCGTACCTACATCTTTTACAAATAATGGCCCACAGATGATTTAGATGTCACCTGTATTTATATAAAAAAGTAAACTTTTTCTTTATAAAAGTTTGCATATAAACATCTGTCTTAAAATGATTACAAAAATTCCGATACTGTATCACTATGCAATATGACTAGTCCTCCTTGAATTAATTTGGCGCTGATTTTTCGGTAATAACTAAACAAACACGACACGGTTTCTTTTATCTTATAGTGCTACATGAAACCGGCCGTTTACAATACGGACAGAAGTCCGCTTCGGATCGCGTACAGTATCCACAGCAACCACGCCGCTAACAACAAGCGTTTCGCGCCTATTTATTTTCAGTTTTAGTTTTTATCGTCACACTAGCTAGTACCAATGCAACATCGATAGCGTAGGGCTGCACGTTTTACTAAAAATCGCCAATTTTCTTATATTATATATCTGTCTTTGTTTCTTATATCTTATCCTTTTTTTTTGATTAAGTGACAAGACGAGCAAAACATTCACCTGATGGTAAGTGTAACGTGTGCCCATAACAAATTCTGTATCACCCAAAATACTTCTGAATGGCACCACACTGCTGTATCACCTTGAGACGTTTTTAAGTCTCATATGCCCAATGACACACTACCTTTCAGTGCACTTCAGACCAAAATACAGTAATGTTTGCACACTAATGCTTCACGACAGAGTAACTGGCCTTGAGGTGTACCTACTAGACGGATTCATGCATATGAATATCTTACCACCAGTAAAATCCCTGTTTCCGATCGTTTTTTTTTTGTTACTAGAACACAATGTGTCTTTGCGGAAATAAATTACAGTAATGCGCAAGAAATAAAGTTTTTAGTTAATTTACTTAGATACGAACGCAATATTTTCAAAGAAGAATACCGCGCTTTAATAGCCTACAACTGTCACCACCCGAAAGCCACAAAAGTTAATATTTACCTTATTTACTTTCGATTCCCAAACGGATCAAATATTTGCATAACTTCAGATAATTGTTCAGTGTATGGGTGTTTTGTGCATGTGCATTTGCGTTTGTATAACGCACCCACGATACAGGAGAAAACTTTCAATATAGTGAAAATAGTATACACCTAAAAATTTTACTTTACAGAAATCTACATAAAAGTTGAAATTCTATATTTTACTGCACTTGCTTACTAGTTTAATAAAATGGTCAGTAGCATTATTAAAATTCATTACAAATAAAGGTAACAATAATAAAAAACTTTTTTTTTATAATTGTTGTTTTAAATTTAATTAGCAAAATATTTTGTAATCGTGTAAAAATATTATAAAATAGCCTCGAAGGCTTGTCGTTACAACGTATTTTCAAGTAAGAATAATTCAAAATCAGACGATGACATATAAAATTCGTAAAAAATATCTTTTTTATGTACATGATGTGTTTACACATTATCTAATCCCTCTATTATGGTTCGAACGTATGTTAGTCTGTTGTATGGTTATCGTGTTGTATAAGAGCGCAAACAAAGTTGGCATATCATCCAACTACGTTCTAATATTATAACGATGTGTGATAAACGTGCCCACGTAGTCTTACTTTCAAACATATTGCAATGAATCCAACATATAACACAATACTTGTCGCACCGTGTACACCTATTGGCAGCCCTGAGCGTGCGCTGCTATCCGGTGGCGGTTGATTGTACTCATCAAGGATTTCTGCACTCAAGGACGATGGGGCTAGACGATCGCGGCTGTCGAACGCCTCTTATTATTTCTCTCCAGACACATCTTGTTTTTGTCTCGGCTCATTTAAATTCACGATACATATCGACGGTTAATCTCTATAAATTGCTTTTTTCCGTTCACGTAGCGACCACTGTCACTCTACGGTTGGATTTGATTATTGCTCATTGGACAGCATGAGGTACTTATATTATTTATATTTTCCAATGTGACTCGTTATTTTTATAACGTGTGTGTTAGCTAATAAAAGCCGTGGTTAATTATAAAGATACATTAAATTCTATAGTACTAACGTTACTGTCGACTGTTTAAGACTTCATTAAGCAAGATTTTTCAAAATGGTCTTTTAAACTCCTAAACTCCTCCAAGAAAGGAGGAGTTTTTACAAAGAAAATCAATCATTAACTCATTGAGGAACAAAAATAGAAATACTTGCAATATTTCATACTCTTTATATACATATTATAATATTTTATTGACAACTAGTCTCAAGAACTTCTGTCAACACTATAAACCTTAAAGTAATTAATAAATAAGGAAATCTAGATTATTAATTACTTCTACGTGTAAATTTTGTATACGATTATAAAATAGTCTTACTTTTTAGATTCCTATTGGATAAGTCGCAAACTACTCCAACTTGACTTTAAATATGCGATCATGAGAAAGGTTATTAAAATATTTTCGCAGTGACGATTAAAGATTTCACTTTACATTTCTGGGTTATATGGGCCAAACCTTAAACGATAGTAAACCAATACATACAAAATAAAAAATCAAAAAAATGCGTCACTCGCACACTTTTTGTATTGGTAAAGGCTAACCGCACAAAAAAAAATCTAAAATGTTAGTCGTTTTTCATTGGTATGCAGCAGTAAGTTTATGATTGGGTTAAAACTAAGGCATTTTTCAGAAAAGATTTATTAATGATCATGTACCCATTTACACTTTATCGAGTTTTATTAGCACCTTCATATTATTCACGATCGAATTTGCCAGTGAATCCTTTTCTGCAGTTAATTAATACCAGCGCCGTCCCCATATCGTCTCCTAGGTGTCGTAAAATTCGTCTGTTTGCCGAGATCTGAGCTTTTTATCAAATAAATATAATATTTTTATCTTTATCATATATATTATTTGCTTTAGTTATTTCTGTTTTAACGTATAATGTAGTGCACTATTGTTGCAATGACTGTTTTGTAAGAACATATAAAATGTAATTTTGAAGGTAACAACAGTATAATAAACAACTTTGTCCTAAAATTAATCCATTACAGTAATTGGAGTGAAACACAGTTACTTTGATAAGATCAACATCTTCATTCAAAACCAAAATGATGTATTGACTATTTTTTGAGCATCCCCCAGGGTCTGGCAGGTCACAGCTGGGATCAAAGACGCAATTCCACACACCAGAGCTACTTATAAGAATATTTTTAAATGGTTTCATCCCTCATCAAGCTAAATTATTCCTATTATTTCGAAAAAAGCTGAATTATTGGTGTTCCCTTAATTGGTAGTCATTATTAAGGCAAGTAAGTAATGACTACCATTATTAATTTGAATAGTTTTTATATTCCTAAGAGGTTATATTCATCTTATGTCTTATCTGTTTATTTATAACAAACATCCTTACGATAACCGCCTTCACGATGTTCCTTCAGCGCCAAGCACGTGGTCAATTTAGGACTTTGAAACGGCAACTGCGAATTTAAGAGAATGGGACTCGGTGCTTGCATAGTTTAAGGCGGAGTGCATCGAGCTACCACAGCTCTTATATTTATATTAAAGTAATTGCTAATACGTATTGCATCGCGCTATTGAAGTTTCATCGATGCAAGTTCGTTTCGTTCGTTTGTTAGGTATACTTATACCAGATCTGACAGGTTGACCTTTTCGTTGTTTCGACGTAAGCTCTAGCTTTAAGGAAGTAATATTTGGGGTCAGCATTACTTTGAGATTCTAGAAACATTTTTTGCCCGATGAGGTAAATAACAAAAAAAGATGGAACAAGCTCATCAGCGTGGGTTCAATCACCTCGACAATTTCAAATGTGCGAAACTCATTGTCCGACACTATTTTTTGCGACATATGGCCAGTTCGAGCAATTCGTGCAGATGCTCAATAATTATAGATGTGTTATATTCTTGCGAAGATAAAAAATGAGACAAGCTTATCGCGCCAGATGAGAACCAACAGTTACCGTCAGGGCGCGGGAAAAACTCGACATTGCAAAACTATTCCCATTTTTCAATTTTGATTTATTTAGACAGAGCACACGCTGTAGGTATCCACGACTCTAAAAGATTTGACTTAGCATTCATGTAACTCTACAAGCTTTTGTGGAAACATTACGATGACGCAAAGACTAATATAGTCCCTCGCTTATCTTTTGTAATATGTGAACATTTCAAGACCATAGCTTGAATAGTTGAGTCGAGTTATAGGACAGACATATCTTCTTTGACATGAGATTGAGTCGTCTTCGCGAATATTCTACCAATAATTCCATACAGACAACGCAAAAAAAAAACAAAAATCACAGACAGACTTTTCAATTTTATTTTATTGTGTGTTAAACTTCGATAAAAAAAAATTATTTCGTGTGTTTCTGGCCGATTATTCGACCCCCGCGAAACAGCTTTCGTATAAAACTATCAATTACGCAGCAGAGATAACAGTGCCACTAGTTACGTGGCCGATATAAGGGTGATAAGATCGGAGTCAGACTGGGATTCAGGGTCAGAAACATGGGGACAAACACAACCAAGATCTAAAAGAAACACAATTTGTGTTTGCACAAACATTGGCTCCAGTTGAGTTTGGAACCTGGGTACCATGACGTAGTAATTACAAGGCCACGCAGTAGTCAATAAAATTATTTACAGAAGTATTGTCTACAATAAACGCCTTGGGGCAATCACCCCTTAATTTGCCTTCATTTTTAAATACAGGCTGTAATCATCGGTGATAAGACTTCGGATATATCGAAAGCCTAGCGGATGCCGGAGCCCCCGCGTGTTGTGAAAAAGATAAGTCTTTGGCTTTAAAACATCGTACTGGGACAGTTAATGGCTTTATGTAATGAACAATTAGATAAAATATTAGTCCTAAACATAAACCTATACATATTTCACAGAAACGGGACCTTAGAAATAACAATTGCAAGCGTTACTCGAAATGGTTAATAATCATCTCCCACACCACGCAAATAGTGCAGAATTTATAACATTTTTGCATTTTGTGTCATTTGCAAATGCAGCTGTTGCAATATTTTTATAACAGAACACATGTTGCTTTATGATCGATTCGACGTACAAACAATGCTTCAACGTTTGACAAGGCATCCGACGACTCAAGGATATATGCAAATATTCCTCACGTCGACAAAGCGCATTGCGGACAAGCCCAAAAAGTAATAAAAGCATAAAGCAAGGGCAAAGGCACTTAGCACTCAACCAAACGCAGCGGGCAAGACTTATATTTTTTTTTAACGTTTATGACATTTTTGATAAAAGTGATGATGTATTCATGGTCGATTTAGCAGTGAGACGTTGTCACCTGCACAGGATATTAAGTGACTTAAGTGATAATAGCACAAAGCGCACAGAATAACTGGCACCATAGTCAAGCAGTAGTGTGTAAATATTACAGAGTTTTGGTTTGGAGTGCACTCTTATAACTGGACATACGACTTAAGAACTGATTTCCCACGGTGACGAGGGCAGTGTGGTGCCTCATAGAAATGTTCTAGGTGACACAGCATTAGTTATGGGCAGATGGAGAAGGTGTACATTTTGTTCGTCTCGTCATTACCATTCCCATTCCATAGAAAAGATAAAAAACTAGTCTTTATCTTTCTGTACCCGTAAAGTAGGATTAAATAATGTCAAAGACAATGGTCTTTCGAGACAGGTGATGAAACCCATTAACTAGTGTTTAGAACGAATATTAGCTCTGATTCTGATTCGAACCCAAAATAAAACAAACAGGGAAAAATATTGAAGTGGTTGTAGGACAAGTATCCATCTAGGTGGATACCACCGCTGGGTCAGTTATTCTGCCGTGACTGTTTCGGTCTGAACGGCAATGAGAGGTAGTGAAATCACTGGGCATATGAGACTTAAGAACTGATGTCTCTGGATGACAGGTGCAATGTGACACAGCATTTGTTATCGGCAAACGATTCACTTAACACCAGGTGAACGTTTTCCTAGTTTCGCCACATTTTACAATTAAAAAAGAACTCATTAACTAAAGCTCACAATGTTTTTAAAAACGATTCACATATGAGGTTGCGCATTTAGAATCTTAATGAAATTCCCGTTTCCCATTTCCACGAACACCCGCCATTAACTTCGCACCACTCGAAATGACTGGCAGGTTTACATGTTACAACGTCCAGCGTCTAGTTTACACAGCGACGGTAATTTATTGGCTCCCATCTGCCTACATTAAACACGGATTTTGTGTGTTTCTCGCGTTATTTACATCCGTGAACTCGGAACGCTTCTAGTTTTATAAGTTACGTTTGCACAAAAGCACGCGGGGCTGCGCGTTCTAAATTTTAACACGAATTAATTGCAGCGGCGGAGGCGACGCGTTTACTAAATTTTCTAAGCCAACTAAATATTAAACAAATAAACGAAACTAGAACAATATTAGTACATTTTTCAGACAAATGGATGTGGTGATTTTGCATAGTTTGATTTCTTAAATCTATTTACATAACGATATTTAAGTTTTTAGCAGATGATATTGCCAAGTAAATGGGTAGCTACCCGCCATATCAGATGAGCTGATCTGAGGAGGAAGTCTCCTCCTACCAGTAATCTTTAGATGTTGTATATATAGTTCGCATCTAAGAAAGTTTAATAGCGCGATGTTGGACGTATGAGATATTTCTTGAGCTTCTTGTAAACAGATGTCGTTACAAGGTTTAGGACAATGTCCAGCGGTAAACATTCATATGATGTAACTTTTTTTTTATTGTATAAAGTGACGAAACGAGCAAAACGTTTACTTAATGGAATGTGCAACGTCCGCCCACAACAAACGCTGTGTCACCCAGAACATTTCTGTGTGACCACCACTCTGCGCCCGTCACCCTGAGATATCAGTTCTTAAGTCTCAAATGCCCAGTGATTACGCTAGCTCACAGTGCCCTTCAAACCGAAACACAGTAATGCTTGCACACTAATGCTTCACGGCAGAATAACTGGCCCTGGGGTAGTACCTACCTAGACGGATTACTGCATAGGAATCCTACCACCATTTTCTTTTAACTTTACTTTCTACAAAAGCAAAATTCGTCGTTCTTTTCGTGTAGTTCCCCAACACACTCAGTGTCAAGTCGATGACATAATTAGAATCAGCACAAACCGATCGTGCGGTTTGTCGACGTAAAGTACACGTGTGTACGGTTATGATGTGCAAAGTGCGTGCCGCGTCAAATGACCGCAGAGCTGATACGATCCGATGCGCGCTCGTGAAATTCATAACGCGGCGACACAAAGCGGTGCACATTGAAATGACGACTCAAACAAATTGCTTACACAGTTTTTTAATGTTTATGTTATCTTATTGTTTTCATCATCGTACTTTTAGGAATAACAAATATGTTTTTTTTTTGCTGACGCTGTCGGTAGAAATGAGCAACATACAAAGTTTCAAAAGAACATTGCTCAGCTCCAATACAAATTTTGCCCAAGAACCAGCAGTCATAAAACATTGATTATTGGGTTCAAAACAACACCTATGTATCCGTGAAAGCAGATTAAAACGACGGACATTTCTCAGAATTTATTTATTATCCAAAATATTTTCGTTTTTGAGGTTGTTCTAAAATAACCTTGCTGTTCGATTTCAGCTTAATGTCGAAATATCAGTTGTTATAATCCGGTTGATTTAATACACTGATACGACTGTCCTTCAAATTATACAGGGTACAAATTTGATTAAAAAAAGTATTTAAAATTAACGTACCGTAAACATTGACAAGAGCCGTGGTAGCTCAGGGGCTAGGCGCTCGCTTTAAATTTCTTAGTATGCGAGTGACCTGGGTTCGAGCCCCGGTGCCGGCACCACTAAAATTGTTAATTGCAATTTTAAGTGCTGATTTATCACGTGCTCGGCGGTGAAGGGAAACATCGTGAGGAAACCTGCATATCTGAGAAATAAAAAATATTTCGAAGACATGTGAAGTCCGCCAACCCGCATTAGAGCAGCGTGGCGGATTCTTCCTAGCTCCAAAACCCTCTCAGAAATGAGAGGAGGCCTGTGCTCAGCAGTGGGACATTTATAGGCTGAAACTTTACTTTTTTTTTAAACATTGACAGGTACATTTTTAGTAAAGATTTTAATATTACAATGACTGCCATTTTTGACGATTTCCACCACGACAACAGCATCCGGTTAACAAACAGTGTCACTTGCGCGGGATACATTCAAGTGCCGCGGAAATATCTTAATATATTCAAGTTCACCTTCCCGCATCTGATGTAACGACTGAACAATAAGGGACAGCGTCGGAGTCACGACATATACAGAAAATCCTGGGATTTGAACCCGGTATACAAGACTCAAGAGGCTGACCGCCGAGCCACGTTATAATACTTATTCAACACAAGTATTTTCAACATTGAATCTCGCTGACTTCTTACATATAACAAACGAAAGCAAACGGCAAAGAAGACGAGTCGATAAAAGCTATCAACGATTTAAGATATTGTATATCGAATTTAGACAACCATACGGAATGTTTACAACGGTATGGATCAAATCGATATTCTGGCAATCCGATACGTTTGTGAATATCAGATTAATTAAAGAGTTATCGTATGGGCAAATCCAGAAAACTCGCTTCTCAGTGCAGTCTCAATGTCAAATTAAAGTTATATTCCTTGGATGGCTTCCGCACCACCATGCACATAACACTTATCTTTAACAATTCTCTGTGAGACGCATGAATGGCTGAATTGCAGGACTTAGTAGACTTTTTAAAATAACTTATCTGGTGGTAGGATTCCTATGCAGGAATCCGTCTAGGTAGGTACCACCCCAGGGCCAGTTTTTCTGCCGTGAAGCAGTAGTGTGCAAACATTTATGTGTTTCACTTTAAAGGGCACTGTGAGCTAGCGTAATCACTGGGCAAATGAGACATAAGAACTATTGTCTCAGGGTGACCGGGCGCAGTGTTTTTTCACACAGAAATGATCTGGGTGACATATAATTTGTTATGGGTAGACGTTGGGCTTTACATCAGGTGAACGTTTTGCTCGTTTCGTCACTCTATCCAATAAAAAAAAGCTTTTTTTTAAAATTGGTCCACAATTGTCGAAAATATCGGTAAACATGCGTAAAAAAACATAGACGAACATAGAACCGCTTGCGCGATAAGGATGCTTCGACGCGTTACTGTTTTCTCGGAACCGCTTTAAGTAACGAGAGACGAAGTGAATCTTATCATAAGTTTAGACCAGGTAAACGGTTGCTGCACTGGCGTACACCGTCGCACAAAATGTCGACTCATTCGGCAATAATTATGACAATTTGGAATCATCTGACACTAAATAAACAATTACTACTTATATACGTTTTCCGTATAAATGTATAATTTTTGGTAAGAAAACCTTGGCACATTTGATTCGTATGTAATGCTATATGGCAACAATTACCATAAATTAAAATTTAACAAGTTTTTTTCTCTTCGAAGTTCGTTGCTATATCCACCTTTTATTATATTTTACATAACTAAGTCTTAACTAATACTATTTAATAATATTTTAAATTAATAAGTAAATAAATTAGTGACTAAAAAAGAATGGCTTTCATATTGAAATCATAATACAAAACAATGAACCGTGTATTCAGCAAACGCGTTTTGTTTGCTAAAACAATTTTCAATTAAAGAGTTATCGAATCACTAATTCAATTATCACAAACAATGTAAATCAAATTACCCGTATCCAATGAGCCAGCGCGCTGCTCTAAAGCGTATCAATCATCCGGCGACATAGCGATAAAACTCGTTAAAAATAATAATTTTGTCTGCAGACGTTCGAGCCGGAGCATTCATGAGACGTGATGTCACTCGTTCGCTGTGTCACGTTGGACACAAGTGCAAAAAAAACCAAAATGTTTGCCGACTACATCCAAGTCCTTTTAGGAGCATATCAAAACAAACAAAGGGATAATGACGCTTAAAACCCCAATTTGATAAGTCATGACTCTGTAACCTTTAAATGAGACATGAAAAACTGCATTAAAAAAAATACAGACAAAGTGTAATACATTAGCTCGAAAATCGGACTTAACACCCTTTTATAAGGTGCAAGTGAATTGTGCTCAACTGCGAGTTTTGGATTATCATATACACGTTTAGTAAAATAAACATACACAAACTGCAGAAAATTCTGTTTATTGTTTAGTCTGATGTTGTTATTCCTTTACCCTAAATATATCCGAATACTTTTATTGACGATTACCTGCATTGGTATAATCGTTAAAATAACTGCTTCGTAATTTAAAGCTAGAAATTTGATTAATAATTCTGTAACACAGACAAGGTCAAATAATATGTTGACTATTAGAAACATTTTCTTTTTTTACCGCGCAATCCACATGATGGGAAGTGGTCGCTGTTAGACATCCGTCTAGGTTGGTGTCACCACAGTGCCAGTAATTCTGCCGTCAAGCAGTAGTGTGCAAACATTACTATTGCGTTTCGGTCAGGAAAGGAGAGAACAGGGCGGGGCACTGTAGCTAATGTACACTCAGCGTCACAAAAATAGCACCTCTCTGAGTTTGCGCGAAAAATGGCTGTAATGGCTAGAAACGAATTATATTTATATAAATATTGGTAAGTTTGAATTGGGTATTTGAATAGCTTTACATTATTAATAAAAAAAATCATGAAATCATTAAAACATTTATCATTATAGAGCGTCAAAAATAAACACTGTCAAATGCTCGTTAGTAAGGACGCTAGTTACACCACCTAAAAAGGGTATAAAAGGGTCGATCTGGATGAAATATGGGCCAGTCGTAATTTAGACTTTGCAGTGAACACACGTGAACAAGTAAAGATGGACACCAGCTCTGAAGAAGCCGCTCAAGTGATTGCCCTACTGCAGTCGGAGATGCGGCAGTGTGACGTTGCTCGACAGTTGAACCTGTCCCGTTTTTCAGTTCGACGGGTGTTCTAACGTTTTCAGCAGACTGGTGGTTATGTTAGAAAATAGGGATCTGGAAGAAAACGGTGCACATCAGAAAGAGATGACCGTTTCATCGTTACGACATCTTTACGAAACCGTTTTACAAATGCTGTTGAGTTGCAACAACAGCTTCGATCAACTCGAAGAACATCTGTGAGTGTTTCTACGATAAGAAGAAGGTTACACGAAAAGAGTTTAACAGCCCATAGACCTGCTAAAGGTCCAAAACTTACTGCACAGCATCGCAGAGATCGCCTAGAGTTTGCTCGCAATCATTGCGAGTGGACTCTAGAACAGTGGCGGACCGTACTCTTCTCTGATGAGACGAGGGTCTCTTCTGCAATGACAGACGTAGAAGGGTCTACAGAAGACAGGGGGAGAGGTTCACACAACCCTGCTTCGAAGAATCCGTCCTGTTGTGCTAAAATAGTATTTAAATTATTTTTTTCGGATGTGCGATTTTTTTGACGCCGAGTGTAGTTACAGGGCAATGAAATGTCAACCGATGTCTAATGGCCACAAGCGCGATAGCGCGGTGCGCCACCACTGCAACTGTTATTAAAAGATTTGGTGCTTACCATTGGGTGATGGACTTACTCGTCTCGTCACTCAATTCCTTTACAAAATATTTATCTATCTAAACTAAACTATTTTGACAACGGCGAAAACTTCCGAATTTTATCGGGAACTATCAATTGCCATATGTGTACGCGCAAACATGAGCACTCAGGCACTCACTTCTCCCAACCAAGCCGCGTGCGATGTAGCGCTGAATGATAAGATCGGAGGTAGGCTAGGATGCAGTGTGAGAAACACGGGGACAATCACAAAACAACCTGACCAGTAAAACCAATTAGTGTTTTAGCACAAGTGGTGGCTCCGAATGGGTCCGAACCCAAGACCCGCGGCCTAGAAGTCAGGTACTCTGACCACTAGGCCATGCACTATCTAAATTACCGAAATGACGAAAAAGGTGAGATTCAGACACTGACTAAAATTAAACAGATACAAAGCGCAACGCAGCGCATATTCATATTAATGCCTTTCTCTACGTTGCCCTTCGCCCTTCACGCTAGATCATTAACTTAGATGGCGCATGCACCCCGGGGGTGAGAGCGCATGGTATAAACAGTCATTAACATAGGCGACTATTATTTAACGGGAAGGTGTGTTCGCGGCCCCGCTCTGTGAACTTGTTAATTGAATGCCGAATTAATATTCAGATGCAAGTCCCTTTTTACTGACGCATTTCAGTTCACTCCCTTTGTCGTCGTTAACGGTAAGATATTCACAGCAATTACTTCAGAGTGTAGTTTTATTTACCTCGTATTACAAGGAACTTTTTAAATACAATAATAGTCGAAAATTATATAACCACTACAATAACTTTTAACGATAACGCGTTAACAATAAGTCATGGTCTGATGTGGAATATAAACTAGATGCCAGTTAGTGGTCGAAATTCGAACGTAATTCATATTTTTTTAAGTTTGTACGTTATTTTTATTTATTTATTTATTTATTTATTTATTAATCTTTATTGTTCCCTTACAAAGAAAGGATACAAAGGGCGGACTTAATGCCGTTAGGCATTCTCTCCCAGTCAACCCATGGAGTGGTGAGATTTTGATTAAGGTGTAACAATAAAAGACAAAAAATATAAGATAAAACAATATTATAATAATTATATATATAAATATCTTATAACATTTCCATATATGTAAATAGAAACATACATATACATACCTATATATATATATATATATATATATATATATATATATATATATATAAACATATACACAAACAGATATATACGTATACATATAAACACATATACTATACACAAAACAATGCAAAATCAAATCGGGGACAGACAACTAACAATTTAACATGCAATGACTCTTCAATAAATAATCACGAACCAATTTTTTGAACGAGTTTTTATTAGAAGCTTTCCTGATGTCATCGGGCAAGGAGTTCCAGAGAAGCGCAGCCTGAACAGTGAAGGAGTTCCTATAGAACCCGGTGAAATGCGTAGGAATACAAATATTATTATTGGAGGAAGAACGAAGAACCCTATCATGTGATGAGAAGAGATACTGAAATTTATCTTTGAGATAAGACGACGAAAATGGATCATTTAAGATGGAAAAAAGAACAAGCAAACTTCTGGATTTGCGCCTTTGTCGAACAGTAAGCCAATTATGCTGAGATCGATATTGAGATACATGGTCATACTTTCGCAGACCAAAAATAAATCTAATGCAGTTGTTGAGCAGGCGCTCCAGCTTGTTAAGAAGATCTTGGGATAGGTCTGGATAACATACATCTGCATAATCAATAATGGGTAGTATTAGCGTATGGACAAGCATGAGCTTAGATTTAATGGGAAGAAAATGTTTTAAACAATACAAAGAACGTAAGGAGGCAGTGACTTTCCGACTGATTTCAGTAACCTGAACTTTCCAGGAAAGGGTGTCGTCAATGATAAGACCAAGATCTTTTACAGACTTACTAAATGGAATTAAAATATTATTATATTGTATAGAAGGTAAGTCTACAAAATTAACCTTAGCCAACATCTTCGGACTACCCACTAGCATAGCTTGGCATTTTGAAGGATTAACAGTCACTCCATAACGAGATGACCAATCTTTAAGGGCGTTTAAATTCTTATTTAAGTTATTAATCCCGTTTTGAAGATCAACAACATCGCATTGTAAATACAGCTGTAGGTCATCAGCATACAGATGGTACGGGCAATCAATTATGGAGGTGATCAAGTTTATAAAAACAGAGAAGGAAATAGGAGATAGTATACCGCCTTGCGGTACGCTAGTTTTAACATCAGCCCAAGCTGAGCATTTTTGTCCCACGTGAACAGATTGCTGACGCCCGCGAAGATAAGATGAAAACCATTCTAAGACAGCAGGTGCGAAATTAAGATGAGACAGGATGGAAAGGAGAATATCGGGATCAACTGTGTTAAAAGCGTTCGAAAAATCAACTAGCACTACCACTGTAATCTTTCTATCTTCCATACCCTGTCTAATGTCATCAGTGACTTTGATTAAAGCAGTAGCAGTGCTGTGACCGGGACGAAACCCTGACTGATATGTACTCAGTAGGTTATGTTTCGAAATAAACATGGAAATTTGCTTGTGAACACAGGCTTCTAAAATTTTGGAAAGGAAGGGCAGAATTGATATAGGACGATAATGATTTGGGAGAATAGGAGTTGAAACTTTAGGAAGTGGCTTAACAAAAGCTTTTTTCCAATGCCTAGGATATTGACCAGAGTCAAGAGAAAAATTTATAATATGGGTAACGGCCGGGAGTAAATGTTCTAATATGGTGACAACCATATGTCTGCTAATGTTATCGCAACCCACAGCCTTAGACTTAATTCTCAAAATAAATTTTTTAATTTCATCCTGGTCTACAGGTGAAAAGTTGAATGCTGGAATGCTAGGAGATGGCATTGACGCAATTGAAGCCATAGCTTGAGCACGGATTGTAGGGTCCAATGCTTCGACAGAAGCGAAATGTAGATTTAACTCATCGAGTGAAAGAGAAGGACCACAATCCAGTGTGGCAGGCTTGCCAACACCAAAAGTACTGAGGAATTTCCACACTTCGGGAGATGATAAATTATCAATATTGTCATGGAAATATCGGCGTTTAGCAGCCCGTACCATTTGATTGCACCTGTTCCTGGCTATCTTAAAGCACGACCAATTCTCCTGCGTACGTTCTCTCTTAAATCTAAGAAATGCCCGATTCCGTCTAGACATTGCCATCCGTACGCCCTCCGTCATCCAGGGGGCAGGTGGATGCTTCAATCTAACTTTGTGGACAAGAGCATGAGCATCGTAGAGGCTGAGAACTTTGTTATTGAAAAAAGTAACTTTATCGTCAACCGAAGGTTCTGCAAACATTGGGGCTAAGTTAAGATTGAGAGCGTCACACTTTAGCTTGTCGTGGTTTATTTTGGAGAAACTGCGTAAAGACAGTACGGAAGGAGAGTGCCTAGGAGGTTTAAGCTTGTATGAAGCGTAAATAAGGTCATGGCGAGAAATACCCAAGGCGGGTATCTGCCCGTGTGTTGCAACACGGTCAGGCGAAGCAGCTAGGATAAGATCTATTAAAGAGTCATTGGTGTCAACATTATGGTGAGTTGCCCCTAATGGAAGAAGTGAAAGATTAACCGACTCCATTATCGAAATAAGTTTTTTAGAACGTGGGGATTCCTTAAACAAGTCAGTGTTAAAATCCCCCATGATCATACAGTGTGTGTAATCAGAGCAAACGTTGTCGAGAGCCGATTCCAAAGTGGCGAAGTAATCAGTAGAGGGTGGGCAATACACTACCCCCAGAAGCATCCTTATGCCCTTGACATCAAGTTCCAGAAACAGGAACTCAGATGAGGCGGAGTAGCTAGATGGAGAGGCTAGCAAAATTTTATAAGGAATCGATGCTCGCAAGTATATAGCCACTCCACCTCCTCCTTTATCAACGCGATCATTCCTAATGAGAACAAAGCCGGGTAAGGGATACAATGTTGACTGTAAAGACGGCTTTAGCCAACTTTCCGACACCAAAATAGCATGAGCGTTAATGGAAGAGAATGATAGTTCAAGTTCAGAATGATGGCTAGGAATGCTTTGTGCATTAATGTGACAAATATTCAAAAATTTATCGCAAGTCGAAAAAACTCCTTTAAGTAGGTCATGAAGATTGGAAGTGCTACCATACAAAGAATCATTACAAGAATTAAATGAAAGATCTGAGTCATGTGCAGAATAGAAGGATTCTACATCAGACATAATAATTATTAAGATATACTATATATTAATTAAAATATAAATAATCAAAAATAATTATATTAAATATATAAATATATATAAGAAACTATGAAATTCTAAAACGTAAGATTTGTCAACAAGACAACACCATCCCAATAGTTAACCGTTCACAAAAACGTAAAAAAAATACAGTTATTTAGTAAAAAAGAAAACAAAAAAAAAACAAAAACAAACGACAAAAATGAAGTGTAGCCGTCAACTACAACAAGAGTCAAAGTATTGAATACAATGATATATTAATGTTATATTTAAAGTTGATATATCAGACAGAATAACGTTAAAAATTTAAAGTTATTGAGGTTTAAGTGATTATTTGTTGCCAATATTTTCATTACTCTGAGCGACTGTTTGAGAGACTATTCCGTGTTTGACATTGACACAGTATGTGAATATAAACAAACGACACACTATTTTGATTGACATTTTCAGTATGAATATAGATAAATAAAGTATGTTTTAATTTATTAAATTTAATGTATTTGTACATACATACATACATACAGTCACGCCTCTTTCCCATTGAGGTAGGCAGAGAACACATCTTTCCACTTGCTACGATCCTGACCACATCCTTCTTCTACTTTCATTAGCGTTTTCACACACGCTCGTCGGTTGCGGGTGCTTTTAACCAGACCTTTGCTCAAAAGTTCACCGATCTAATTGTGATACGTACGCCTAGGTCGACCCTTACCGGCTTTTCCATTCACACTTGCCTCATAAATCTGTTTCGTCAATCTCCTTTCATTCATCCTCTCTACGTGTCCAAACCATCTAAGCATTCTTTTCTCTATCTTTTTCACTACATCTTCAACCACACCGCAACGTTCCCTTATCATGCTGTTTCTCACTTTGTCAATCAGCGTTACTCCAGCTATACTTCTCAAACTTCTCATTTCCACAGCGTTAATCTTACTTTCATGCTTCTTCAGCCAGACTCAGCATTCACTACTATCCATAAGTGTGGGGACCAGAACCCCCCTATGTTCAGCCAGTCGTGCCTTTTTAGATACGTTCTGGCCACTCATAAAGTTATGCAGAGCCCCATTCAATTGATTTCCTGCCAATATTCTTCTCTCAATATCACAGTCATACTTTTCGTCTCTCGTAAACTTAGAACCCAGGTACACAAAATCTTTCACTTGTTCCACTCTTTCTCCTTCAATCAATGTATTTGTAATGCATATTATAATATAAATATTTAATTCCTCGCTTCTTTTCTATACAAACTTTAACTATGCCGACCCTCGCATTCCTCCGTGAGCGAAATATGCTTAAAAAAGGGTACAAAGTTTTCTCTTCGCGTATTAATATATATAGATAAAAATCATCACTGGAGAAAGGCTGGACCTATTTGACAGATTTTTTTTTGTTGTGTTCATAATTGTCACAACAAGGTTTGTAAGAAAGAAAATTTTTCGGTAAATCCACCGGAAGTCTGAAATTTGGATGGTATATTTGTTGAAATGAAACTAATATTAACGGATTTTATCGCGTTTAATTGTTTACTATTTATAACCCGACGTTTCGAGTGCTTTACAGTACCTATGGTCACGGGAGGACTGAGGTGACAGATGTCCTGATGTCATAGTTGACCCGGGGTACCTTCAGCTTTTAACTTCCTAGAACGATGATGCTTCACGTCAGCTATGTGTTCTTTTACGCGGGTTTTTATCGATCTTTTTGTTTGGCCTATGTAAGAGAGACCACATTCACAATCTAGCTTGTATACTCCTGCATCTTGTAGAGGGATGTTAGACTTGACAGATGTTAAAAACGGACTGAAGAAGATATCTTCGGCGGCTTCTAGAAAGTTTTACGGAAGCCCGCTTCAAGATATAGCCACTCTTGTCCGTGACTCCTCTGACATAAGGTAGAACAGCAGGAACACGCGCACGCGTACTTATCGAGTAAATCCAAGATTCTACATACGGTATGTAGATGATACTTTCACTTTCATTGCTGTTCTACCTTATGTCAGAGGAGTCACGGACAAGAGTGGCTATATCTTGAAGCGGGCTTCCATAAAAACATTCTTCAAGCCGCCGAAGAAGATAAGTCAGTTTTAGTGGTCTTTCTTATATAGGCCAAACAAAAAGATCGATAAAAACCCGCGTAAAAGAACACATAGCTGACCTGAAGCATCGTCGTTCTAGGAAGTCTGCAGTCTATGACCATGTTCTGGATCATCCCAACCATTACATCAAATTTGATAAACCACAGATACTTGCAAAAGAACACCGATTCCTACCAAAGATGATTCGCGAGGCTATCGAAATCAAAAATCATCCTAATTTCAATAGAGAAGATAGTTGGGTATTACCACCAGCTTGGGATCCAATAATAAATAAAATTAAATCAAAAACCAAGCATACCACTGCAAGACTTCAACACATAGTTCGCTCTTTCTGCGTAGATCGGACCAAAAATAATAATTAAAAGCTGAAGGTACCCCGGGTTAACTATGACATCAGGACATCTGTCATCTCAGTCCTCCCGTGACCATGGGTGCTGTAAAGCACTCGAAACGTCGGGTTATAAATCGTAAACAATTAAACGCGATAAAATCCGTAAAATTAGTTTCATTTCAATGTGTAGTGTTCGCGTAAATATAAGAAATCATTATGGTATATTTGTATTAAAATCTCGATAATAATATACATGCTTTCAGTACAGAATGCTGATGCTGATTAATGTTTTTGCCAAGCGCACTTCTTAATTACTTGGTAAATTGCACCCATGCGAAGCCGGGATATGTCGCTAGTTAACGATAAAAACATAATGATTTCTAATAATTTACGCGAATAGTACAAACTATTCGAAAATCGGTGGATATGCAGCAAACAAACAATTTAGATTTAAATGAAGGCAAAACATTTGGATGTTTACACTTTAAAATGTCCAAGACGGCACATAATATTACGATTAATTAAGAGAATACTAATACTTCTTTTGAAAATTCAACTGTATTTCTTGGAGTCGCTATTGATTCCAAGTTACAGTGGGGAGCACATATTGAAAAAATGCTATTTTTGCTATTCAAAAGATCAGACAGTTGACTGATGAGGCTACAGCTAAATTAGTATATTTTGCATACTTCCACAATATTATGTCCTATGGTGTATTACTGTGGGGATCCGCAGCTGGATTGGCAACAATATTTATTTTGCAAAAACAATCATTTCGGGCAATTTTTAACTTGGGACCTCGCGAGTCGCTACGAGAACTAAGAACTATTCAGGGAGACTAATATTTTGACATTTCCGTCGTTGTTTATTTTTGAAAATATTATGTACGTACGGAAAAACATTAATTTATTTAACAAAAACTTGACTGTATCCTGTAGAATTAGTCGAGGTGACACGCTATAGGTTCCTATGTTTAGGTTGGCTAAAACCAGGAAGTCTTTTCTTAGTAGATGTTTTTTTTTTTTATAGGAGAGGGGGCAAACGAGCAAGTTGCTCACCTGATGGTAAGTGAAATGTATAAAATTTTATAATAAAATTCATGTAACACATGTGTAACACAAAAATCAGACATGGATTTTAAAAAACTTATCAAGAAGACATTATTAGATAAAGCGTATTATAAAATAGATCATTATATGTATGGACAAAGATGTGTGGAAATAACTCATACTCTGCACTTGCAAACCCCTCCTGGCTACTAAATTTATGACGTATTTTTTTTGGTAATCTATAAATGACAGTTTCTTACCGATTCTTCTCTGATAGTCATTGAACCGGTGTAGATTTTGACGTTCATAAGAGCTTTAAACAAGCCTAAATTGAATAAAGAAATTTTGACTTTGAAACGCATTGTTCATACTCGACTTAACATTACGGGAAATAATGCAAGTAAGTTACGAGATTCCAAATAAATCAACCTATTCAGATTTAAGACAGTACTAAATATAGCGATGCAATTAATACTAACACGAGAAATGTTAATGAAGCGCCAATTGCACACAATAATGTTTAAATGGAGAGCGTGCCATTGAGAGCTCAAGAAAATGAATGATGACGGTGTCTGAGATAATTTGTCTCGAATTCAAATAAAAAAACCAGCTGTCAGGCCGAAATCTACGTCAACTTAAGACTGGTTTCGTTTCAAATTCACAACGGTGTGGAAGACTGTAATAGTCTTCCACAAGCGACATTTTTTTATTATTGGATTTTTTTTTAAATAACTTACGATTCATCACAGTCACATACCTACGGGATATACATGTAGGTATAGTTACGTCAATAAATATCCCACCGCTGGGCGTAGTCCTCCTCACAGATTTTGGAGCCGGAACAGTTCACTGCTAGTTGTCGGAATGTCGACGAACTAAGACACATTGCACCCTATGTTTTTTTACTCCGTCGTCAAAATTGTAACCAACAATTCTAGTGTGGTGCTGGCACTGGGGATCGAACCCATGTCACTTGCTTGCTTTAATAATGATTTACATGTACAAAAAATATTATTATTTATATACTATAGTATAGAGTTAAATCTCTCAGACATAGTCAATTACAAGAAATCACATTACACCGAAAAAATTCGGTTCATTTTAAATTCCATACATACGTCACGTCTTTTTCCCATATAAGGGGTAGGCAGAGACCACACAGGTAGCCCACTTTTATCCCCCGCGGGAAATGCGACATGACGAGTGGCGAACCACATCGCCGACATTTTGGTACGAGTCCAAAAAAAAATTCTACTCCCAAATGCGTTCCCCCGAGCAGTATTGTGAGAGCATTGCATATTGTGGTGTTATTCTGCACGAATAAAAGCTGTCCGTACAATACTTTTGTCGCTCTTTCGACAGCTCGGAAGGAAAGAGGCCTAGGCGGTAGGGGCTATTATACTCTGCCGGACACCTATCGGCTTAAATAAAATTCCACCAACCAATATACAGTGTTCCAAATAAGGCCACAGTTTAACTATGTGGTAAATCGTTTACTTATTTCCTACAACGTAATAGATTTCGTTATTCATAAATAAATAGAAAAAAAGAAAGAAAATCACTTTAAAATTATAATTAACTATTGTTAATTATAGATGCAATGTATGTATGTTTTAAAATTTACATTGTATTGCAGCAACTAAAAGCTGCTAAAACCCGACTTAGCATTATGCCCAGCAAATTTGCCGCAGCGTTATTATTGTATCGGTACAAATACAAATATGGAACCTACAAGCAGCTGTCAGACAGTTATCTATATAATGCACACATGAATAAAACAAAAAAAAATACGAAAATGTTTAGTAAACGAGAAATAAATAGACTATATTAAAATGCCGGTGATAATTACCTGCGACTGACTGTGTGGTTCGTATCGACTTAAAAGGATTTGAGATGTTGTAAGTACTACTAATTCCGTCCGTAACAATTTTAATACCTTTGTCTCGTCTGTAAACGTACCAATAATACAGGAGAAATCTTGTGTGGGACAAAGTTTATAAATTTCTCGGCGGCTGACTGTCGTAGAGTCAATATCACTTGACAATGCCTCGTTTTGAGGTGAAACACGCGTCGCGATCTCGACTTCAGTGGTGTATGTTGCCTAGTGGTAGTGTTGTAGTGGTGGCGGTTCCCTGTAGCGGTGTTAGTTTTCTCGTGCACACTACCATTTTATATTTTGCATGCGGATCGTAGAAAATTAACTTTTTTTCCTTCATCAAGTTTATGAAAAAAAAATATTTCCTAATATTATCATCGAGCGAACGTCAACCAGTTGATCAGTGTATGGTCCTACGCATACATATTTATTCCACTTCATTATAATATAAGAATGTAGGTAAAACTGAGTCATAGTAATAATTAATAGCTTGGCTTCGTATGGACATATCCCTGGACCAAATGCATCAAAACTTGGCATTGAATAAGTACAATTAACGTTCCTGATAACAGCACAAACTAATCTACTAAGGGTTGATTTACGATAAGGCCCCTTAGGTTATTTGAAGGTATATATTAATGTAGGAACGCGAGGATAGCAGCACCCACACTATTGTTCACAGTGATTTTTCTATTATAAGGTTTCATCATTATCGTCATCATCATTTAAGCCTATCACTAGTCCACTGCTGAAAACAGGCCACCCAAATAGACTGCCACAAAAGTTTGTACCTCTATTTCCCACGCATGGCAGGCGGGTTGGCAACCGCAGTTTATTTCAGATGTTCCAGGAAGATGCTGTTGCCCATCTTCTAGTTTTAATATTACCTCTGTCGACTTTTACGACACCCACGGGATGAGATGAGGTGGTAGATTCTCTAAAGCCGCCACCACACGGCGGTAATAAGGTTTACCACCTATACACGAGACATTCTAGTATCGAGCATCGTTTTCTAAAGAAAAGTCAATAAAAGATCACTAATATATGTATATATTTTTATAGGATACTGACGAAACGAGCAAAACATTCACCTTATGGCCCATAACAAATGCTGTGTCACCCTGAACATTTCAGTGTGACACCACACTCAGCCCGTCACTCTGAGATATCAGTTCTTAAGTATTATATGCCCAGCGTTTACACTAGCTCACATTGCCTTTCAAACCGAAACGCCCTGGGGTGGTAGACGGATTCCTCCTACCACCAGTTTTGCCTAAATAGTTTTCTTACCTTTACATGATGATTTTTCATACTTCATATTTCATCATCTCATCTCTCGATCAATCGTGTAGTGATTACTTATTTACGTATACTCAAAGCGGGGCTATCTATCACAAGACTAATGTTTCTGTCTTAAGATAAAAAATTCGGAATTTGTGGGCGATACACACAAATATGTATTAAAATGAGTATATTGCGTTTTCGCTGTATTTCATTGAAATATTTGCTGCCCTAAATAAGGTAATAGTTAACTTTGAAATATTTCAGGACTTACAATTTGAATATCGAATTATTTTGCTACTGTGACACTGGCAAAAAGCCTACGATTTTTGTTCATAAAAAAAATCAAAAGTAGTCCAGTACTGTTCGTCTTTAGTCCGAGGGCTGACCGTTCCGTGTGAGCGGGCACTCCGACCGAGCCGCGCCGGCGCCGCTTTCCGTGACTCAGAATTAGGCCCACCATTACCATACCCGGCGATCACAATCGCCAGATCCCGACCGTGCCTAATTAACGTGCATACGTTTAGGGTGCGAAATGAACGGAAAACCTCGTGTAATAACACCCAAAGCTCTTTATATATTCATGCAATGGGCTAACGTGTGTTTGTTGTGCTACGTTGTACCTGGGCAAGCCCAAGTTTGTAAAAGACTTAAATTTACCACAGCTGTATTAATTAGCTAATTTTAAAACGTTTCCATCGTATCATTATACTATATTCTGAATAATTATTACTACCAAAGTAATAGTCAAAGTGGTACTTTATTAAAACTTAAATTTTTTTATTGCTTTAAATATTATTACATAACTATTATATTACCTAATGAAGTTATATTTCATATATATAATACGAGCGGTCACAGGCCGACCGCTCGTCTAAAATGTCATAATGCATTAAAACTTGTATTGCAAATTAAAGTGCACATTTACCGCGTGGTCAGCTGTAAACAAAAATATTCTGAAAATTATTATCCACATTTTTTAACCTAATTGTTTAGCGATAAACATGTTCTACAGATTGCAATCTGAACCAAGTAAACAAATACTAAATTTCGAATTAATCGTACGTATTATATTGATAAGTATAAAAAAATAACATCGAGCACTGCGAGCAAGTCTTGGCTTTATCCTTCACATCTCCTTGCAGTGGCAATGTTCCCAACGATGACAAGATAGCGACCCGAGACTTCCTTATCCGTGACGCGATAAAATCGGCCAAAGAGCGACGTCTAATTTGAATAACCAGCGGCCTGATAAGTGCCGATCTACATACATTTATTCACTAAACCGACATGCTTGGGAAAGACAATATAATACGCGTTATGATTTTAGTATTTTTATTTTCATATTATAAAAATGGCGCAACATTACATACACAACAATATTAATTGACCCTTACTTAAGTAGTCAACGATGATGATACAAAATTTCTATCTATTTAAATTGTATACTATATTCGACTGAAATGTTTTTAAACACTCATGCAAGGAGTGTACGTACGGGTAGGCCAATCGTACGATATATGTTTTCAGTTGACAAACAATTCTAAATATCATGTCCTAATTATGATTACATTCCTTTTGTTAACTAAGCTTACAGTTTTCATAAAATAAAATAAACTAAATAAATTCAAAATTTGTTGCTAGTGTGAGTCATCACCCCAGATTTTCGATACAAGAAATATTGATGGCGATCATATTAACTGCCGAATTTGTCACTTCTGCACATAATATACCTATTGTAATCAGTATTACCGCAAACACAGGCACTCATACGTCTCTACTTTTCCGTACCTGACCGTCCCGTCAAAGAATCATACATACATACATACATACAGTCACTCCTTCTTCCCACAGTCCTTTTAGGCAGAGGCTACACATGTAGTCCACTTTTCGCGCCCGCGGGAAACGAGATGTGACGGGTGGGGAGCCACTTCGCCGCCAATTTATTACGTGTCAAAAAAAAGTTGCAGCATAAAAACAGCATTGCATATTATGGAGTTAATCTGGACGAATAAAGGCTATCCGTACAAAAAATACCTTAGTCGCCTCTTGCGACACCTTCACAGGAAAGAGGTAGGTGCTATTCTACCAACAATTTTAAATCGACCTCATCAATGGTCCACTGCCTGCGTGCAATGGTCTGCGTAGTTACTGTCTTGCATTATTCAAGACGGGTATACAAGTTTTTCAGAAGCCTTAGTTTTCTATGCAAATTTTTCTACAAATTATTTTCGCTTCAGTTTCTCAAGGTATCTGATTCAAAGACCCATGAGTCTCGGCAACGATAAATCCACTGAGGACCACAACGTTACCGATGATCAGGGGTGGCGGCGGAATACAAACGTTATCCATACTAATATTACAAATGCGAAAATAACTCTTTCTGTCCCTCTGTCTGTTTGTTACCTTGTCACGGCTCAACCGCTGAACCGATCTTGACTAAATTTGTGGAAATCCAAGGTAGATAGCTTGCACTATATTTACTTACTTACTTTTCGTACCGGAAAATCAAGTACTAAGTAAATAAATAAATATCCCGTGGGGGATATTTAAATTAACATATGTCCACGCGAGCGAAGTCGCGGGCGTCAGCTAGTGTGAATAATAAGCAATTGCATAGCATTACAATCAGCATCCAAATACGTACCGACACGAGTTGCAATACCGCCATTAATATCTCACCGTAGCATTTACAACGGAATTCTGTAGAAATTCCCGCGGGTACCCCGCGAGGTTCGATTCGTGACCGCGTGTCTCGGCGCGCAATTTGCTTACCCATACAACGCCGACGCCGCTCTAGTCATGTGTAAAATATTACTGGTACCTCGTCACTGTATCACGGAGTGAGGATGCCGCGTCAAAAGTCAGTGTAAAGCGGCGCAAGATTAATTGAGCGCGATAGTGAGTGCACGACTGTGGTTGTTGACGCTGACACTTGGAGCGTGGTCGTAAGCCCTGTTTAATAGGCATGGTTTCGTAAAACAGCTCTGACATGCCCCAACTAGTGATCGAATCGGCCTACTGGCAGCTGTCATTCATTCATCCAAGATAAAGACAACATAATACCATTAACTTTGTGGTCTTAACTGGTGGTAGGATTCCTAAGCAGAAATCTATTTGGATAGGTACCACTGCAGTGCCAGTTATTCCGCCGTCAAGTAGTAGTGTGCAAACATTACTGTTTCGGTTTGTATGGCACTGATGACTAGTGTAAATACTAAGCATATGAGACTTAAGAACTGATGTCTCAGGGTGGCGAGGGCGGTGTGGTGTCACACAGCATTAGTTATAGGTAGACGTTACCATCGGGTGAACGATTTGCTCGTCACGTCCAAAAAAATAACAGAAACGAAGCATAGATTTGCAGTCATATATGCATTTACTAAATAACAAAGCATATGATGCTACTACTTTATTTCAGGCTAAGCAGAGAACATCAGTTGCTAGTGACAACGGCATCTGACTAAATTAAAAAGCCCCTTCTTTTGAGGTAACCAACTTATCATCGTTCGTCCATCATAAATCCGTCTGACAAGCGTGGGAAATTAATCAAATCCTCCCAACTTGGAAGAGTCTAGGTCCAGTAGACAATTCACACGACGATAGTCATGTTAATACAATTATGCTTGTCACTGTAGAATAATCAGTGAATACCATTTAATGTTTGTAACGATTTGGATTTGCCATTGAGTTATTATGTACTACGTACTAGAGGAGACACCTCTGCTTGATTAATTGTAACACAAGTTGAAATAATTGCGCCCAATAAACAGTATTTCGCATCTGCTCACACTCATTATTATCTATGAGAACATAAACCGTCCTTTTTATTTTATTGGATAAAGTGATGAAACGAGAAAAACGTTCACCTGATGATAATTACAACGTCTGCCGATAACAAATACTGTGTCACCCTGAAAATTTCTGTGTGACACCACATTGTGCCCATCACCCTGAGACATAAGTTCTTAAGTCTCATATGCTCAGTGATTACGCTAGCTCTCAGTGCCCTTCAAACCGAGACACAGTAATGTTTGCACACTACTGCTTCACGGCAGAATAACTGGCCCTGGGGTGGTGCCTACCTAGACGGATTCCTGCATAGGAATTCTTCCACCTGTAAAACTACTTCTCTAGTATTTAGTACATTATTACTCAATGGGATTTGCTTAATATTTAATTTACATTTTTTTTTTCATAATGCTCAAACTCGAAACTCTGAACTCAAAAAATGAGATTTTATTAACATATAAAAAGATCTACGGAGTACATTAAAGCATACGATAAAGAATCACTCGATTACATCTTAAACAGATTTTAATAGGCACTTACAAGAGTAAGGATGCAAAAAACTCGTCAGCTATAAAAATAATGCCTATAAAAATTGTTGTAGGACACAGTACAGTACAGTGTAATGGCAAAGGGAAGATGCACAAAATCTCCACGCCACATCACAAAACATCAACGTATACTGAAACTAACATACCTACAATATAACCGATACTAGAATTATAAGAATCCGCTATCGGACATAAACAATCGGCGGCTATAACTTAGCACTGGAAGTAAAATGGTCGGTTGAATAATCCACCGCAAGTCCTGTAAACGCCTTGGGAATCGAACCGGGTTAGACGCCTGACCCCGGCCGGGCATAACAAGACGAGTCGGTATACATCGGTGCCCATTTGAACAATAGTAGCGCGGGAGCGTGCGATCATAAAGATACCGCAATCAGCGTCGATATGCTGATGCACGCACAAAGTTGCCCTCTTCGAAGCGATTTTTTTCATCACAGTGTTGCTTATTATACAATCGTAAAGCTACCAAAACATATATCTAGATCGAATACTTGATATAAAATTGTCGAAAAGGTATATAATGCTACAGGCAAGTGACTGTCTTTAGTAAATAAGGTGACGAGACCGAGCTAGTCGTTCACCAAATGATAGTACCGTGTGTATAATTTAAGTATGATATGACAACCACGTGGCCTAGTGGTCCAGAGTACTTGACTTCTACGTAGCAGATCCTGGGTTCAAATCTAATGGAGCCTTGTGTAAAAGCTCAAAATCGTTGTGTTCGTGTCGGATTGCATAGTGCATGTGAAATTTATCTGTAGAACGCACCCACGATACAGGAGAAACCTAATGTGAAGCATCGTTTAAAAAAAATGCTTCAGAGTCTTACCAGCTGAAGCACAGTAATGTTTGCACACTACTGCTTGATGGTGAATAACTGGCAATGTGGTGGTACCTTCTTACGCAGAGTCCTCTAAAAATTTCTACTACCAGTAAAATCATAATATAGTATAGTAGTATAGAGATGAAAGTATCACATTACCATCACCGTTAATTCCACCGTTGCTTCCTGTATGTACCATTGGTAAGCAAACAGAAGGATTACTTAGTAGACATAAATCATGAAGAAATCACACGATGTAAGATTTAAAAATAAATGTTAAATTAACAGCCTTTTTATACCAAAACAAACATATTCAATAATGATGGACTAAGTGAGGAACAGCGTGATAAGGGAACGTTGCGGTGTTCTTGTTCTTGAACAAGTAGTGGCAAAGATAGAAAAAGGGATGCTTGAAATATAGATGAGCAGATAGATGAAAAAAGACTGAGAAAACAGATTAATGGGGGCGAGTGGGAATAAGCAAGCCGGTAAGGGTCAATCGTATCACGATCAGATCGAAGACGTTTTAAGGAAAGAACATATCAAAAGTGGGGGTACTTTTGATATTCTCTCAACCGACGAGCTTATACCAAAATAATGAAAGTTAAAGAAGCGAAAGATGTGTGTCAGGATGTAGTAAGTGGAAAGATGTGATCTCTGCTTACCCCAATTGGAAAGAGGAGTGTATGTATGTATGTATTCAATAATTCAATATAAATTAATATTTAAAATTTTGTATCAAATTTTCTACTCTGAATTAAAGTATGTACTCGTACTGGATCACTTGACGCGAGTGTTTTGTAAGCAAAAACCTTATGGAGGAGAGTAAATATACAAACACCCCGTTTCATTTAATACTTAATCTAGCCTTACTACCGTAACAATTACAATGACAAAAGTACGCGAGTGACCTGGGGTCGATTCCCGGTGCCGGCACCACTAAAATTGTTAATTGCAATTTTAAGTGCCGATTTACCAGGCGCTCGGCGGTGAAGGAAAACATCGTGAGGAAACCTGTATGTCTGAAAAATAAAAAATATTTCGACGACTTGTGAAGTCCGCCAACCCGCACTGGAGCATCGTGACGGATTCTTCCTAGCTCCAAAAGCCTCTCAGAAATGAGAGGAGGCTTGTGCTCAGCAGTAGGACATTTATAGGCTGAAACTTTACTTTACTTTACTTTTACTCGTACGTCCGCGAATTATCCTTACTACAAATCTTAAAAATATTTTTCCTTAAACTTCACACGTCTGAAGTTGAAAGATAAATGTGGATAATAAATTTATATATTAAAAGTAACACGCAATATATATTATATATAGACTTACCCAAAACTGTTATAGAAAACTTGAACTTGAATTAATGTACGCATTGTAGGTTAATCGCTGCTGCTGCTGATGATGATGATGATGCTTTTAAAATGATGACAAATATTACTGATCCGAGATTATTTCCTCTGAGGTATCAAACGGATTTATCCTTCTTTGCCTAAGATTGTCAATACTGCGCGAAATATAGACATGCTCTATTATATAATCTTAACTTAAACTCGCAATTCAATGAAGAATTACCAATCATTATAAATTCTCTTGTATGTTCTGCGTGACGTGTCAAATGGAATCTGCTAAAATATATTTGTCATTGATGAATGAACATCTTCGTCGCCAATACAACGAAATAAAATAAAAGCAGTTATAGCGCTTTATTACGCCTTTTTTTTATCTACGGCACAGCAGCACCTAACCGCAGTAATTACTTAAGTGTACCTATTCTAACTTTAAATAAAAAGCGAAAGTTAACCATAGTGTACCAAAGTACTTAAGAGATTCAATTATGAACGAACATACGAGGGTGGATTGAAAAGTACTCGGCCTAACACAGATCCATTCAATTCTAAAAATCAAATCTACCCACATTATTTAGTTCAGTTCAGACTAGTTCATTGTGTGAAGTTCGAAACGTGTGCGATAATTAGTTGTGATTTTATAAATTTATTAACAAAGTAATCGGTCATAATTTCCGCGAATGGAGCAAATCGAGCAGCGTGCCGTCATTAAGTACCTCCATAAGAAGGGGCTATCATCAAAAGCCATCCATGATGACATGGTCAGTACATTAGGCGATTGTGCTCTGTCATATTCATCCGTCAAAAAATGGATAGCACAATTTAAGCGTGGTAGAGAGAGTGTGAAAGATGAACCCCGCTCTGGAAGGCCTTCGACGTCAACTACTGACGAAAATATTAAAAAAGTACTTGATTTATTAATGGGAGACCGCAGATTAAAAATTAGAGAGATAGCCGAGATTATAGGCATCTCTTATGAACGAACTCAAAACATCATTGTCAACGAGTTGGGTTTCCACAAGGTGTCTGCGAGGTGGGTTCCGCGACTGCTTTCAGTTGAACAAAAAAGGACGCGATTGACTATTTCACGCGACTGTTTGGAGTTATTTGAAGCCGATGCAGATGATTTTTTGAATCGTTTTGTTACTATGGACGAAACATGGGTTCATTACTGTACACCGGAAACAAAACAACAATCAAAACAGTGGAGAAGACCTGGTTCACCACCCCCTAAAAAGGCTAAGTCGATTTTGTCGGCAAATAAGGTGATGGCTTCAGTATTCTGGGACTCGAAAGGTGTGATTATGATTGATTATCTTGAAAGGGGTCAGACTATAAACTCTGATTACTACTGCACCTTACTACGTCGTTTACGAGAGGAAATAAAAGAAAAACGTCGAGGAATGCTCAGAAGAAAAGTCCTGTTTCATCAAGATAACGCCCGTGTTCACACGTCAGTACAGTCAATGGCTGGAATTCACAACTGTGGCTTTGAACTGTTACCGCATCCGCCGTATTCACCTGATCTGGCACCATCAGACTTCTTTCTGTTCCCTAACCTAAAAAAGCACTTGGGAGGTCAAAGATTTTCGACAAACGACGAGGTCAAAGCAGCTGTAGACGCATATTTTGACTCTAAGGAAGGATCAATTTTTTTTAACGGCTAAACGCTTGGAAGGGGAGGTGGCAAAAGTGTATTGAACTTGATGGTGATTATGTAGAAAAATAAAAATATAACTGATTTAGTATGTGTTTATTTTCTTGGCAACTCCAACCGACAGCACATGTACTCGTACATGCACAATGTACATGTTAATTTAACAGATTGTCAACAGATTGCGCTTTCTGCAATTAAATTAATCAATTCGATCATTTTTGAGACATTTACTTATTCTTTGACGTAAGAGAGGAAAATAATCTTGAAAATGGCGTATCAAAAATTAATCTTGATACAATGTTAAGGGAGATATTTCAACAAAATAACACTTGAGAAATAATATACATAGACAAATTGATATAATAGACAGACTTAAATAGAAAACGACATACTATGTACTTATAAAAATAGATAAAATCGATTAAAATGTTTAATTTCACGTACCGTATTAGTAAATAAGTTTTGTATTTCGCTGAACATTCATGCGTACGATTCAAAGTTCTCGAGACAATGTCTGAGGTTATTATTAAATTCATAAGTGCTTTAGATCGCAGTGAAAGCTGAGGTAAGCATTACTGCAGTGATAAGTGACATGACAGTAGCACGCGGTCGACGAAGGCGGCAAGCATACGATGCTATCTATCTACGAAAGTGCCCCTAGCGAAAATCCGCCATTTGCTTCAATACATGTAGTGACTTGTGTCTCCTTAGACAACACTACAGGTCTTTTGTGAATTGATTTCAAATGAGATATATGAATGCTATTACGTTAGTTTTATTACGTTCCATAACCATATATGGATAACGAAGGCAGGCTTTCATTGCATTATTAATATTATGTTTCGTATGTAATACATATATATATACGAAACAAAGTCTGCCCCCGTTATGGGGGTATTGTCTACCACGCTGCCTTTGGGTAAGCTAAAAAAAACGCCGGTTCCGAAATAATACAAATATAGGATTATGTTTATTTGACGATCATTCAGGCCGTTTTTCGAAAATAGCGACAATGCACGAATACTGTTGGAAGCTATTAACTGTGCAGGAGATTTAATAGTGCCAGAAGAGTGTTTCCGATGTAGTGCTCTACATCGGAAACTATCTATGCGATAAGAGAGACACAAAGCAAACAGAGAGGAGGAAGGGATAATCACACAGACACACACAGACTTGAAAACCAGCAACTTGTGTTTTCGGTTGGAATCGTCGTCAAATTTTTACTCCATGCCTGGTCAATCAAACCGCACAGAGGAGACCTAACGGACCACGACGCAAGCTCCAGTAGTGGGTGGCCAGTAATATACTAACGCAATTATTGCCTACATCTCTACATAAAACCAGCTTCGTCCAAGTGAACTCGTGTAATTAATAAGGGAATGGGTATAGACAGGCAGCTGCCGACGCCAGTGTAAATACCGACATGCCCCATTGTCCCAGTTCACATAAGTTATTTAAATTCTATAATACGAGCAAAATTGCGTGCGTTCAGTTATTTAGCGATATGATAAACAAGATGTTACTAAGAACTAAAAACATATAGCAGTAAAAGTTAGACAAAAAATTGGTTTATATTGTAATTCTCAAACTAATGTGATTAAAAGATTTATTACTACTTTCTGTTATTTATGTGGTTTAAACTATAAAATTATTATGATTTTATTTAGTAATAAAATGGTATTCTTGTAAACGCCAAGATATTTAATTATATTCGGGATGAAACCAATTATTTTAAAAAAAACAACCATTCACAAGCAATTATACCATTTTTTTAATTACATAAATAATTTGTTCGTTATTACTATGACTTATCACTACATCGCCACTTTACCCACCATATACCAACATAATCTAGTCTTGTTTTATAGAATACAATTAAAATAGCAATAAAATATGATTGAAAGCAGAACGTACGTAAAAAATTAATCTACAGGTTATTAATGTCCCATTGCTGAGCACAGGCTTCCCTCTAATTTTGAGATGTCTCCTTAAGATTTTTTCCTTAGCCTCTGAGCACGTGGTAAATTAGCAACAAAAATTTCAGAACAATTATAGAGGTGCCGGCACCTGGGGGACGAAGCAATTTAAGGCGAGCGCCGGGTCCCTGACCTACCCCACCACTCTTAATTCGTACGTAAAGTTGTTATTCTGTTCTATTTTATTCTGTTGTACAACTGCAATATTCGAGTTAAGTTTCATCATAATGGGACTAAATGGTGTGCTGCCGACAAATCTTTATTTAATAAAACATTGTCCTATGCTAGACCACAAGCTCATTCTCCGATCTATTGGCCACAAAGAAGTAATACCACGTTTCACTTCATTGACATTTTGCGTTATTCTTTACCCCATTTTGTCCTGTGACAGTGAAGAATTCTTATACTCGCTACATTAAACACACAGTAATATAGACAAACCACTGAAATTAAAATTTTCTTTCAACAAATTTAAAACTCTAAAAAGAGCGGACATCAATATTAACGAGCCACACTGCACATAAACGCCACGATACGTTACGACGACACTGCTAATTTTCATATATGAGAAAGAAATCTAAGCTTACTAGCAAAGTGACGTCAAGAGAAAATCGTTCACCTAATAGTAAGTGCAACGTCGGCTGCCCATTACAAATGCAAGGTCAACTAGAACTTATCTGTGTGGCGCCACAATGCGCAGTTACCCTGAGACGTTGATTCGTATGACCAGTAATTACACTAGCTATCAAAGCCCTAGCCCTTCAAATCGAAACAGTAATGTTTGCGAGCTTCTATTTTCAGGATAGAATAACTGACACTGTGGTGGTACCTACCAAGGCGGATTCCTGCACAGGAATCCAAGTACTGTAATAGTCAGGAGTGAGTTATCCACCTACGTCTTGGTTCTTTATCGATGATGAATGCGGGTGAGAATAAGCCAATATGACCACACAGGTAGACTGTGAGTGAAGTCACCATGACAACAATAAAATATATATAATCTGTAGCCAGTATTTATACATTCATAACAAGCATTCCGTTACCGAATCCCGACGTAGTACATCGAGACACCTCAATGCAAAATAAGAGCAAGCCGTGAAAATAAACAGTGGTCAATTACGTCGGGCGGTGGCGAGTGGCGTTCGGAAACAATAGAAGCGGCGCGATGCTAGAGATACGCGCCCGTAATAACTCTAATGGCGAGATAAGAGCTCACCCAGTATACACGATGTACGTAGCCAGTGCAGGCAATGTGTGCGAAGTATAATCTCCGAATTCAAGCTAATTTTTACTCTGACCGCGTGGCATACTGTATCTGACTAAAACGCCGTAGGTCTGTTGTTCGGATCCCAAACAAAGCCAACAGTTGTACAAAAACACTAATTGTTGGCTGATTTAATTGCAATTATCCCTGTCCCCTATAACACCGAAGTTGTCGCCGTGTTCGAAAATTGACCAGGTGGACATCATCATATATTACTTGTACTTACTTGGCAAGCATGTCGAACCAATCTAATCAAATAAACCTACATCCCATTGTGGCTAGATGATCTTTGATCAGTGGTGACCACTGAGGACTAAGATGGAATGCAATGATAATTAATAGTTAATTGGCAATTCGGTTCTCTGCACTAACAGTACGTGGGAGTAGAGCCCTATGCTGTACTAGTTGATGCCCGCGACTTCCCCATGTTCCCCCCCATGTGTCCCATGAAAACCCATGAAAACTAATTGATTTTCCGGAATAAAAAGTATCCTATGTCCGTCTTCAGGATGCAAATTACCTCTGTGCTGAAATTCGTCAAGATCGGTTTTACGGTTGAGCCGTGAAAAGGAAACAGACAGAGGGACAGAGAGAGTTACTTTCGCATTTTTAGTATTAGTATGGATTAATTCTCTAGTATTACTTGAGGGCGAACAAATGAGTAATAAGCAATTTCTAGCTGCAGCTTATCTTTACTACATACACTACAACTTACACAAAATGTCTGGAAGATATCTGGCTGTCGGTAGCTATAAATTGAAGAGGTAATTATTATGCCACAAGTATCCGCGGAAACACAGATGCACTCGCTCGTCCTCGCCTATCCGCACCAGCGTTAACGCTCTTGCGATAAAATCGTAAATCGACGCGATGCAGTGTCGGAGACACAGGAATAATCACAACACTACCAGGCACGATAACCAACAATTTGTTTTTTTGCACTAGTATTAGCTCCGGCTAGGAATAGAACTCGGGGCTCGCGACTTAGAAGACAGAGACTCTGGCCACTTAGCAAAGAACGTACTGAATGTTTTTGTTACAGGCACAATATGGTTGACTAGAAGATTGCGCCCGTCACCCTGAGACATCAGTTCTTAAATCTCATATGCCCATTGATTGCACTAGATATCAGTGCCCTTCAGACCGAGACAGCAATGTTTGCACACCACTGCTTCACAGCAGAATAACTGACACCGGGATGGTGCCTACCTAGACTGATTCCTGCATAGGAATCCTACCACCGGTGATACGTCTGTTATACTTTTTTTTTTGGAGATGTGCAATTTAATATCAACTTACTTTACCTGGAATGACGCTCTCGTATTGTGACTATTAGGCGCTATTAGCGGTAGCGATCCGATTTATAAACGATTCTTAGCCAAAGATCCCTAATAAACTTTAACGAATAATTAAGATTACCATAGATATCAAAGATTTTCACAATTTTAAGCATTATTAAAGAGAATAAAATTATAGCTAAAATAATGTTACGGAACGCAAAGCCTAATTATTGGATTTTATAATAAGAATCGACTCATTAATGGAGATGGACGGTTGATAGTTTTGACAGGCGATGGCATCTCTTACGGCTTCCTGCCTCGGCGCGGTATCGTCCTCGACCAGCGGGACCAGTTTACGCCGACAAGCATGTAAACGATTTATCCCCGAGCCTCGTTTTGCATTACTCGATCGGAAGTTAGGGCCGTTAAATGTTTCACAAAATCAAAGTGGAACTCATTTTTAGAGAAACGGTTCTGACGGCTAGACCGATAGACAGTGTTACTTTTAATATGTAGTACCCTAAAAATATAGGTAAGTTATATGCCATGGCCATCATTACACTTTTAAACCCAACCGCAAATAAAATGATGTAATTTCTGATGTGTATATTTTGAGTTTTGATGTTCAATTCAAGTTTATTATGCATCAAGTGCTTTCGAAAGTGTACAGTGATTTAAAATTTTTATTTATGATCAGAATTGTACTTTTCGTTTTCTCTCCATAAGTCTAACAAATCTTCAGTAAAAGTCAGTTATCAGTTTACAAAATTTTGAATTATCTATTGCCACCTCCGTGACTGACATGAAATTGGCAGAACTCTATAGAATAGATCTAGAATATAGAAAAGAAGAGAAAGATGTTAACAAAATACACAATTTTAGTACATTATTTATAGGTTAGTAGATAGTTCTATTATAATGTACATATATTAATTCGCATATAAACAGTTACAACAAACGCATGATACTAAAAAAAATCTGATTTATGCAATATTGTACTTACTTACAGTTTTTATGCAATGTAATATCGATTATATCTTTGTATGTGTGTGTGTTTGTCAACCCTATCAAAGCGTGCAGTTGTCGCAGGGGCTTTATTAAACGACGCAAAGCTATAGCGCTCGTTGGACCGGCTTATCCCGATTCCCTGCGCGCCCTTCACGACGCGCCTTTAATACTCGTACGCAATAATCCTGTTTTCACTCGAACCAAGGTAGGTTCATAACAACGACATAGTTTCGAAAATTATAAAAAACATCAATGAAAAGTATCAATTATATTCCAAAATTAACGATATGCGACCAACGAATTGTAACGAAGAACCAGAATAAATTCTGTTTTTTGAAAATTTACGCATGTCATGTTGAAATCGTATATATACTCGTATTAGTGCACGCGACTCTAACTACAAAAGTTTTTTATGTAATGAAGTCGATGCTTCAGGCGCTTTTGTTTCTTGAAGTACTCGTACTTCAATTCGAATATTCGGATAATATTCAGTATAATTTAAATGCTTACATCCGTTTGATAAGATAGAGCAGTAAAGTAAAAAGTAAGTAAAGTTTCAGCCTATAAATAGATAAATGAGCCGTGGTAGCTCAGGGGCTAGGCGCTCGCTTTAAATTTCATAGTACGCGAGTGACCTGGGTTCGATTCCCGGTGCCGGCACCACTAAAATTGTTAATTGTAATTTTAAGTGCTGTTTTACCACGTGCTCGGCGGTGAAGGAAAACATCGTGAGGAAACCTGCATGTCTGAGGAATAAAAAATATTTCGAAGATATGTGAAGTCCGCCAACCCGCATTGGAGCAGCGTGGCGGATTCTTCCTAGCTCCAAAAACCCTCTCAGAAATGAGAGGAGGCCTGTGCTCAGTAGATAGAGCAGAACAGACTTTATTACACACAAAAAGTCGCCAAATAATTAATTCAAGGGCCTCTTATTATTTTTCAGACGGCTTCGGAGTTTTCCAGAAAATCTTTATATTTATACGAGTATTAAAGTTAATATATAAAAATTTCTATAAAATTATCTAATTTTTTATATGTGTTCCATAGCAATTAATAAAAATACCTATCTATTACGAAAAGTAAAAATGATTATTTTTTTAAATTTGGCAATATAAGTCATTTTTACACACTAAACGTCGTAATGACTCAACTGTTTAAAACATTTTTAATACAGAGATTTTATTATAGTAGAGAACTTAAATGGAGTTGTCACCACATAATAAAACGGGGTTAGTGTTATCATGCGATAAAAAGAAGCCCTCATAAAAACGTGAACCAATATTGGTGAGACAGAGCTAAATTCAGAAGAACGCCCTTATAAATATTTAATTGGCACATAAGGAGCTCGATTGAACGTGTTTATTATTAATACAACCCGTATGAGGGTCGGAAGAATTATTTATAAAAGGACCGATTGAATATGAGTGCGACGGCGATGGTGCATAAAATCGATGTGAAAGAGCAAGCTCGTTCGAGCTAGCTGCATTCCCTCACAGCTCTTACCTGTCTCGCTTTATACATTTGCGTATTATTGCATGCAACTAAACTAATATAAGAGAAATGTGCATTCCAATGCCCCATGGTTAGATGTTTGTTGGTATTATACAAGTTAGAAGTTAGTCTTTCAGAAAGATTAATTGAAATATATTTCTCTTTGAGAATATTAATGACATCAGCCTTTGACATGACTTGTTTGTTACCAAATCGTAAGAAAGTATTAATCTATTTGAGATCTAAGGCACGAAAAAGCTTTTACTAGTGGTAGGATTCCTATGCAGGAGTTCGTCTAGGTAGGTACCACCCCAGGATCAGTTATTCTGCCGTGAAGCAGTAGTGTGCAAACATTACTGTGTTTCGGTTTGAAGGGCACTGTGAGCTAGCGTAATCACTGGGCATCTGAGACTTAACAACGTATGTCTCAGGGTGATGGACACAGTGTAGTGTCACACAGAAATTTTCTGGGTGACACAGCATTTGTTATGGACAGACGTAGCACTTACCATCAGGTGAACGTTTTGCTCGTTTCATCATTTTATGCAATAAAAAAAGAAAGAAAGAAAGGCTTGACTCTCAATATATTTTTTCGTATATTACGAGTATATCTTGAATTTATTTGCAGAATGATCTTAACTGTCAGCGACAAACGAACGTAGCTTAATCAAATAAAACAAATGATGGTCCAAAAGGCACAAGCATTTAAATGCAAGTAAAAACTCTAACTACAAAAGTAATTAAGAGAGCGGGCTCTCTGCCAGGCTACCATGACTCGTGTATAGCTAACCTAAACCATTAAACGTTTGCAACTAGTGTACCAGCTCATTTACGCTATCGCTTTGCGTCCGACCGGTTTAAGCATCAGAAACGGTCGATAACGAGTTAGGCGGTTTGTCGGTCCACTCGGGCGTCGATTGGGAATCCGCCAAAGTACGCGACTGTTCACTTTTTGCGGATGTCGCCAAAAGTCGACGGAGCTGGAGGTGCCTAACCGGTTTTAGTTACCGGACTCCGTCATACGCGTCTGCAAATTCAACAACCGTCAAACGCCGCTGAATGCAATGCGACCGCTACGCAACGAGGAATGAACGCACATCATTTTACTGGTATGTAACATGACGTACATGAATTGTTACACGTCATGTTCTGCTTAAGATATATAAAATATAATAGTCCTTATTGTCCTCGAAAGAAAAAATCGATTTGAAGATGTGTACGTTTTTCTTCTTAAAACAGTTATCCAGCTTAAAGCAAAAAATCTGTACGATATACATAAAATGTATTAATATAAAAAAACCGAAACATAAATCGATGACAGCCATGTGCATTATAAGAGCTTTAGTGTACTAAGTACAATACGTACTATATAGAAATGATGTTGATAATCTCCATCCACCTGGCCGATCTCCACCACGGTGATAGCTTCTGGGTCACAGAAGACCTATAGAGGATAATACAATACCTATCCTATACACATAACGATTCTATAATCGCAAATAAGTAATTACGTTCCCATCTGCTAATAAGTATTAACGACTAAAATACAACATGTAATGTTCACTTAATCAGATCGTCATCTTGTGGTAAATAATAGTTCTGCTCGATTTAATTGGTCACTTCAATAAACAGACAGAGCAATAATTCAACATAATAAGAATCATCTAAACGCATTGCATAATCGAACACTGAAGCCGATAGCAATTGCGCGATCGCCAACAATAGCTTGTAAAATAAGCGCACCAATAAAATAAGGAAACGCTCAATAGTTTAACGTGTCACGCTTCAAACAGAATAAGGAAGCGAGCCTATGTTTTGTTATCGATGATAACTCTTTTGCGACATAGTACTGTTACAGAATTTAATACTAGGTGGATTGAAAAGTACTCGGCCTAACTAGATTTGATTTTTAGAATTGAATGGATCTGCATTCAATTCTAAAAATCAAATCTACCCACATTATTTAGTTCAGTTCAAGACTAGTTCATTGTGTGAAGTTCGAAACGTGTGCGATAATTAGTTGTGATTTTATAAATTTATTAACAAAGTAATCGGTCATAATTTCCGCGAATGGAGCAAATCGAGCAGCGTGCCGTCATTAAGTACCTCCATAAGAAGGGGCTATCATCAAAAGCCATCCATGATGACATGGTCAGTACATTAGGCGATTGTGCTCTGTCATATTCATCCGTCAAAAAATGGATAGCAGAATTTAAGCGTGGTAGAGAGTGTGAAAGATGAACCCCGCTCTGGAAGGCCTTCGACGTCAACTACTGGCGAAAATATTAAAAAAGTACTTGATTTAATAATGGGAGACCGCAGATTAAAAATTAGAGAGATAGCCGAGATTATAGGCATCTCTTATGAACGAACTCAAAACATCATTGTCAACGAGTTGGGTTTTTCCACAAGGTGTCTGCGAGGTGGGTTCCGCGACTGCTTTCAGTTGAACAAAAAAGGACGCGATTGACTATTTCACGCGACTGTTTGGAGTTATTTGAAGCCGATGCAGATGATTTTTTGAATCGTTTTGTTACTATGGACGAAACATGGGTTCATTACTGTACACCGGAAACAAAACAACAATCAAAACAGTGGAGAAGACCTGGTTCACCACCCCCTAAAAAGGCTAAGTCGATTTTGTCGGCAAATAAGGTGATGGCTTCAGTATTCTGGGACTCGAAAGGTGTGATTATGATTGATTATCTTGAAAGGGGTCAGACTATAAACTCTGATTACTACTGCACCTTACTACGTCGTTTACGAGAGGAAATAAAAGAAAAACGTCGAGGAATGCTCAGAAGAAAAGTCCTGTTTCATCAAGATAACGCCCGTGTTCACACGTCAGTACAGTCAATGGCTGGAATTCACAACTGTTACCGCATCCGCCGTATTCACCTGATCTGGCACCATCAGACTTCTTTCTGTTCCCTAACCTAAAAAAGCACTTACAAAGAGATAAACAAAGACAAGGAGGTCAAAGATTTTCGACAAACGACGAGGTCAAAGCAGCTGTAGACGCATATTTTGACTCTAAGGAAGAATCATTTTTTTTAATGGTCTAAATGCTTGGAAGGGGAGGTGACAAAAGTGTATTGAACTTGATGGTGATTATGTAGAAAAATAAAAATATAACTGATTTAGTATGTGTTTATTTTCTTGGTTAGGTCGAGTACTTTTCAATCCACCCTCGTACATTTTACTATGCAGGAATCCGTCTAGGTAGGTACCACTCCAGGGCCAGTTATTCTGCCGTGAAGCAGTAGTGTGCAAGCATTACTTTATTTGGTTTGAAGGGCACTGTGAGCTAGCGTAATCACTGGGCATTTGAGACTTGAGAACTGATATCTCACAGGGTGACGTGCGCAGTGTGGTGTCACACATAAATATTCAGGGTGACGCAGCATTTGTTGTGGGCGGACGTTGCATTACCATCAGGTGAACGTTTTGCTCGTTTCGTCACTTAACACAAAAAAAAAATTCAAAGGCAAATGGGTTTTAAGATATTTATGAGTAAAAAAACCAGTCGATGAACATCGGTCTTGAAATCAAACATTATACTGCGATTGCAAAGCGTGGCAATTATGAAAATGGCCCTACCCCCTAAAAAAATACGACGAGGCCTGTGTTGAAAAGTGGACTAATGGGAAGACGGCAATGAAATGCAGTCCGCTGCTATATGTAGCCGTCGAAGTAGGATAAATTCGCCATTATCGACACGCTTGGTAACCATATTAGAAATTGTAACAGACGCCTTGCATCTAAGAAGCTGCTGGCAGTTTTAATTTCTTTTTCATTGGATACAGTGATGAAACGAGCAAAACGTTCACCTGATGGTAAGTACGTCTGCCCACAAAAAATGCTGTGTCACCCAGAAAATTTCTGTGTGACACCACACTGTGCCCATCACCCTGAAACATAAGTTCAGAGACAGTGATTACGCTAGATCACAGTGCCCTTCAAACCGAAACACAGTAATGTTTGCCCACTACTGCTTCACGGCAGAATAACTGGCCCTGGGGTGGTAGCTACCTAGACGGAAGTATTTTAGTTTTGGCATATTGTGGATATTTAATCCGCCATCTGTCAGAGGCCACGATATTTTTCCTGTCATTTTAATTAATCGACTTTTACGCCACCCACAGAATTAAAGGTGATGATTCTTTTACGGAGGTCAAACACGGCGTGGCGTATAACATTGCCGAAAAAGTATAACGTCGCATTAAGCGACAGATGTTGAGCAAAACATATGTAATGAATAAAATATAAGTTGTGAGTTGGAGGAATGTCTGTTTATACTAAAGTGCATTTGTCGTATGGCAACGCTCTGTCATCCACGCGATATATTGCTAACACGTTACTTAATTCAAGTACCTGTAATTTATTTCGATATCATGTGTACGTTCTAAAATTGGCATTTACTTATAAGTTGTTACTTTAATTTTTACTTACTTTACTTACATCGAATAGCGGGTGATAGCTTAGTATTCCGCAAAAAATTCTGGATGACAGTCGAGTATTCCGCAAAAATTACCGGGTCCAAGTATTCCGCAAAAAATACCGGGTCGCGAACCCGGAAGTGTTCCATTGCAGAAAAGGCTTGGAAACTCCTGGCTTATAACAAGATTGTAACAGGCCGGTTTCCGCATATTTTGCGTCATGAATACTAGAAAAAACATGATTTTACTCTAGATTATTACAATTCGTCACAAAAATACAATAAAACAATGTGCCTGTGTTCAAAATCAAGGAGGGCATTTCGAATAACTTTAATAAAAAATTTAAAGTTATCTACATCACATTTAGCTACTTTTGTTTTCATATGTATATTTTATACAAACAACAAAAGTCGTACAATTTATTTTATATGAAGCGTTTTTGATAAAACTTATGACCCGACTAGGTGTGTAAATTTTAGCTTTTTGCTTTCCTTCTCCATATAAACATTAACCATGCCAACTCTCTCACTACTCCGTGCGCGCAATATGCTTAAAAAGGGGTACAAAGTATTCTCCTTACGAATTTATATATAGATTCTGTATACCGATTATCTATCGATTGTGGTTGATCAAACATCAATGTGATAATCAGGAATGGATGTAAATTATCCGATGGGTACCGTAATCCCGCTTAAGCCGGTAATCGAGATTGCATCGTATAGCGAGGGATATATCGGTGCGCATCAATCAGGACGTCTCGCAGCGCCGCCTAACCTAACATTTCTCTTTTATAATGACGTAGTTACATCGAGCAAACTAGTAAGTCGTAATAAAGTTAATGACAAATGTTTTAAGTAGTTAGAAGTTGCATTAATTTTATCCCTATTGCCTTGAATCATACAACTTTCGTCGTAAATAACAAACACGACGACAGCTCGGTTGGCGTCGTTGCTGAACAATTGGCTCTTTTTTATTGAATATAGTGATGAGATGAGCAAAACGTTTACCTGATGGTAAGTGGCATTTCTTGTATTAATGATTTCTGATATTTACACAAATATATTATGTATACTGTATTATCTTTATATACATTTTATAAAACAAATTTAACGGATTTCATCGTGTTACTATTTATAACTCGACGTTCGTGCGCTTTACAGCACCCATGGTCACGGCGGGACTGAGGTGACAGATGTCCTGATGTCATAGTTGATCCGGGGTACCTTCAGCTTTTTAATTATTATTTTTGGTCTGGTCTACGAAAAAAGTTACGTTATAAATAGTTAAAAATGAAACACCATAAAATGAAGATAATTTCAAAGCGTCCTTGAATCGATCGACGACATCAATTTATAAAATCTGAGCAAGCGGGAGTAACATCATAATCAATTTTTTTCTAACGCTATTTTTATATGTAGCCGGATGTAAAATACGATCATTTAGTAAATAAATAAATAAACGGTATGTTATTGAGATGTCTCTAACGCTGTGTAACACATTTGTTCTAAAACAAATTTATACAAAATTGGACATAAAACCAAAGGCATCAATATGGTCACAAACATCTGTAACAAAAAAGAATATTGTTCGCAGGTCTGCACTATAAACAGTTTCTTAATTATACTATAAAAAAAGATAGATATTATAAGACTTCAATATGTAGGTAAATTACAACTACGACGACCGCGTGTCCTAGCCGACAAAAACACAAAATGTTGCATTTCTGGCCTGGTTGTGCTGTTGTTGTCCCCGAGTCTCCGACACTGCATCCTAGCCCATCTCCGATCTTATCGCATCAGCGTTACATCCGGCGCGGGTAGTTAAGGACGATTAAGTGTCTCTGTGTTTGCGAGTTCATTTGTGGCACTGTAAATCTCCAGCGCTTTTCATAACTTTCGACATTATTCGAAAAGAATCAAAGAATCGGTCAGGAGCACATCGTCACAACACAGTTAAAAATCATTAGCCACTAAGATAATTTACAAATGCATCGATTCAAAACTATAACACAATTAGATATAATACTATTAAAAAGCTTCTTTATGATGGCTTCGTTTCCTGTTGCATTAATAATAAATATTAATACCTCAACCATCGTTATCTCTGACCAGTACTCTATTACTGATTCCTGATAACGATAAGTGGAAGAAACCATTCCATTTCGAATCGATATTGCATTACAAGAATTTCTGATTTGCATTTCTTCGGAAAGGCTGGAAGAAGTAATAATTTTTTTTTTTTTTTTTTAGGACTGATGGTCACTGTTAGCCCGAAGGCTTTTACAGCTTCGCCGGATTGAAAGGTGGCATAGCGCTGAGGGCGCTTAGCCGAAACCTTTATTTATGGATGACTGGCGCAAGGGCCCCCGAGAGGGGACCTCGGCTTGGACCGTCATCCTGTTCGCGAGAGTAACAGACTCGAGGGTGCCCAAGGGGGCCGGTCTCGGCTCGGTCAGTTACTGCAATCGGGAGGGCAATATTACTACTACTATAATTATTAATACCATGATTATTATTAGATAAGTTTACCACCAATTCGGAATGCGTTTCCGCTGGAGAAGAAATGGCGCAAGAAACTCCAGCGACGCTTCTGTTTATGACACTACTGCTAGGGGAAAACCGGCCTGAGATGCGGCGGTATCGCGAATAACTTTGTCTGATACGCCCACGCCGACGACGGGGGCGGTATGATGGTGATAATGGGTGTTTGTGTAGTGTTGAGTAGAGCGCTTGGGCAATAGTGGTCGCGTCGTCAGGGTCCTCGAGGACGTGCCTCGGTCTCCTTTTTCCGCGGGTCGAGTTTTGGTGTATCGCGAGGGGGTTGTAAGTGGTGGCACTGACAACCAGTGGGTTGGGGTGCGTGGCGGCAGAGTCGAAGTATCGGCGAGAGGCCAACTTTAGATATTGGGCTATGGTAGGAAGCCCTAAATCGATATGAAGGTTAGCATTACGCACGAACCACGGTGCTCCCGTGGCTTTACGCATGAATCGATTTTGTATTACCTGAAGTCGGTGAATTTGACGCGGGGAGGCATGCGCAAATACGGGGCTTGCGTATGTCATAATTGGCCGAATACAGGCTTTGTAAAGTGTAATTTTATTACGTAGGGACAATTTGCTATTTTTATTAAGTAACGGATGTAATCGACCGAGGACGAACGCCGCTCGGTTCCTTACTCGGTTAATATGTGGACCGAAGCTGAGTCTCGAGTCTAATAGGACGCCTAGGTATTTGACTGTCTTTTCCCAGGGGATTGGACGATCGAATAACTCTATGGTGGGGAGATGCTGCGTTATGCGCCGCGAGAAGTACATGGCTGCACTTTTGATTGGGTTGACCTCGATCCTCCATTTCCGAAACCAGTTCCCGAGGGTTCGGGCTGCGGATTGGAGGCGTTTAGAGATAGTGTCTGGATTACGTCCAGACACATATAGGCAGGTATCATCTGCGAAGAGGGCGAGTTCGACGCCGCTGGTGTGCGGTATGTCGTTCGTGAAAAGGGTGTAGAGCACGGGACCTAGGACTGAGCCTTGTGGTACGCCGGCTAGGATGGGATGTGATTCGGATCGCACCCCCTCGACGCGGTAGCGGAAGGTTCGACTGCGTAAGAAATCTCGTATGATGAGTACGAGGCGATCCGGCACACCGAGTCCATATAACTTGTATATGAGCCCGTTGTGCCAGACCTTGTCGAACGCTTTCGCCACGTCGAAGAAGAGCGCTCCGGTATGAAGCCCGCGTATGAAGCGGGATTGAATGTGCTCCGTTATGCGGTGCACCTGCTGGGTACATGAGTGTTTGGCACGGAATCCAAACTGCTCGTGGATGGGGATCCCTCGAGACTGCATGAAGTCTCTTAAGCGGGCGAGAAGTAGGCGTTCGTATATCTTGCCTAAGGCCTTGAGGAGGCTTATAGGCCGATATGCGGTGGGATCGGATGGGAGAAGTAATAAGAAAAAAAAATCTTTAAGCTCAGTTAACCAAATTTTCAAAATACTTAATTTCGATCTTTTCGGCACCATTAAACCCGTTTATCTTTTTAATTATTATACATATATTAAAATTTAAAAAAATTACGATCAGACTCGAAGTCTGTCAATCCATGCAACAGAATGGCGGACTTTGCTTAGTTATATAAACAAGCTGTCAAACGAGTGAAAGTTTATTCGTATAAGGTACGTAGTATTGAGGTACTATGTCATTCCCTTTTCAATAACATTACCTCATGTATATGTCTAAGATGCTGCCACGGAAAAAACGTAAATATTGGATTGTACTTACATTGTCAAAGAATATTTTAACGTTAGTAAGAGTACCACTAGGTTTAATCATGCTAGCTCTTTATTAGTATTAAAGCTACACAACTACAGCTTCCTGCATTATTAGCCCTTTTATGTTATTGCATTTTTTTAAAACGTCCCACGCTGTATACTGTATTTATAATGCGTTAATTGGTGCACAAACACCAATCTGAGTATAAGAAACCAACAACTATCTGTACAATCACGTCGTGACGTGACGTCTGTCTTTACGCATATCGTTACATATTTAAATTAAAAGGTTACATCGTACAAAAAAAATTCTTACGCGAAATATATTCGATTATTTCCGGGGATAATTATTTGTTGTTATCCGGTACAGTTTTAAGACTACTGCAGATGCGAATGCCAGCTAAATAAGCACGCTATACGGACACGCTCGCTCAATCACAATTTCACGGTCAAACGTAGCAGGTTCGATCCGGCTATTACGTTGCGTTTATTGTCAGCGTCTTAACAAATAGGTTCAATGTACAGAAGCTCAATATTTCTATTATTTGTTTCTTTAAAACTGTTGCGAACTTAAGTTTTGCACGTAACGACAAGAATACGACAAGAAATATCAAGTTTTTGCTACACCGCAAAAAATAGCATTACATTAATAGGCGGTGCCCGTCCACTTAAAGCATGTTATTGAACTTGATTTCAGGTTTAGATTTCATATTTAAAAAGTCTTTCCAGTTGACCGTGACGTGCGATCCAATTCCTTGAAAGGAAAGACAAATATATAATTTATTTGAAAGATAAAAACATTACTCTTAGCTATGTTTTATTGATGGTAGGACAGGGGCCGGGATATGGTCTTAAATTTAATACTACGGAAGTGACCTGAGTTTGATCCCAGGTGCCGGCACCTATAAAATTGTTCTGTAATTTTAAGTGCTGACGTACGACGTGCTTAGCGGTGAAGACAAACATCGTGAGGAAACCTGCATGTGCGAGGAATAAAAAAAAACGAAAACATGGTAGACTCTTTCCGGCTCCAAAACCCTTTCATAAAACGAGGAGGCCTGTGCTCAGTAGTGCGATATTTATAGATTTATCACACATTACACATGCCCTGCAGTGTCTTGTTCCACGTCTAATTAGCAGATTAGCAAATAATGTTTTACCCTTAATGAAACTGTAATTGTATAAAATGTTAAAAATAAAAAAATTACGGATTCCTTTGCGTTTAATATTTAACTATTTATAATCCGAGGTTTCGAGCGCTTTACATACTCCTGGGTACGGGAGGACAGGTGTCAGACGTCCGGGTGTCATGGTTTATCCGGAGAACCTTCAGCTTTTTAATTATTATTTTTGGTCCGATCTACGCAAAATGAGCTAGCTTACAGTGCCTTAAAATTTTGCAAGGGTATTCTTGGTTTTTGATTTAATGTTATTAATTAAAGGATTCTGAGCCGGTGTTTGTACCCAATCGTCTTCTCTATTGAATATAGGAAGTTTTTTTTTTTTTATTTGAATAGCCTCGGTAGGAAACATGGTCAAAAACTGCATACTTCCAAGAGCGTCGATGCTTCACATCAGATACACGTGTTTTTATATATTTTTTTAAATTTTTAAACTATTTGCTTTGCTGCATTAAAGTGAGAAGTTCGGAACTTTCCTACTACCTTATTATTTTGACAAGCTTATGGTGCTGGGGAGAATTCGCTACACTGCTCCAATGCGGGTTGGCAAACTTCACAATGGACACCGAAATATTTTTTCGTCGCAGCTTAGGGGACGGGAGCTCGTCTCAATTTTTTAAGTACGTGAGCGGCCTAAGTTCAAACACGGATGCCTGCACCTCTAACCTCGCTATGTCCTGATTTACGCTCAACGTTAGGGGGATACATCGTGAGAAAACCTGCATGTCTGTCAATATTAAATTAAAATTGCGAAAAGAGAAAAGGAAGGACCTATTCAAAGGCAAATAAAGATTATATTTAATAATAATAATCTTTATTTTGGGTATGGCAGTAGTGGTCAATAAAGTTAGTAATTCAGCCACTTCAATAATGCCAAATAATATTTACAAAACAAAATAAATGTATGTAATAAGAAAAGGGTAAAAAGTGATTTTGTTTGTTTGTGTAGGACTAGTACAAAAAGTAGATGGACGAAGTATATAAACTGTTATATTAGCTATTAATAGTAACATAATTAACGAGGAGGAATGCATTGAGCTTCAGTTGTGTAATGAAAATGTCATAATACTGAATATATCAAAAAATCCAACCAAACTTTGACCACATTAAAATTACGACAAGCCTTTCAAATAACGTTGCGGGGCGCAGTGTTTCTATATATAGCATAAATCTCGCATGAATAATGCTAAAATGTGAATTGCAAGAGGTGCTAATGAGAGGCGTGAGTCACGCGTGTTGTTGCCGATGCGCACAAGTGCCCCAGATATTCGCGTTACAGACGTCGAGGCGAGAACAAACATACGTCAAATTGAAATACCATTAATGAGCCTTTCGATAATATTTGCCACAATCGCTTTCAATTTTAACTATTTATAACGAGACGCGACATTTCAAGCGCTTTACAGCACCCATGGTCACGGGATGCCTGAGGTGACAGACGTCCAGGGTGTTATAGATAACCCGGGGTACCTTTAGCCTTTAATTCTCTTTTATTATATATTCTAAATGTAAGAAATCATTTTGGAAAATTTACTTATAAGTGAATAATTTTTTTTCTTTTTGGTGACAATTTAATTAAATAATAATTTCACCTTAACAAAAATAAACATTCGCCTTTAATAATCCAAACGCTTTACAAATTCTGATCCGAAACAGCATACCTACAGCTAAAATATTGAACTAAGAAACATTCCATGGCAAACATTGGTTACAAATCTTTTTGCCTAAATTACTAAAGTAACACTAATTCTTACCTGAATTGTACAAACTACAAAGAAAACAGTGCTTCTGTAAACGCCAATAGGTTTAGGGTACGGAACACGACGTTGCAAGGTCGAGCCCGCCATTCGACTACTGACGTAAACATTCTCCTAGCACATACTTTTAAGTTTAGTTGGAATGGTTAATAGGTATTGCCAGTATTTTTTTTCTAATATTTTCTATAATCTATCAAATAATATAACCAAAAGTTATCTATATAACTAAAAGATCGGGAATATTCGTCATCTTATTGCTGGATGAAACAATTCCCACGTGACGCCAATTAAAAGTAAATTGAAGAATTTGACGCTGAACAAAAAAGCGTGTTTTTTAATTAACTTTATTTTCAACATATTGGCCTGTAATCATCATCATCATCATTTCAGCCTATTATTAGTCCACTGCTGGACATAGGCGTCACCCATAGATAGCCACAAGTTTTTAGCTGTCATTTTGGGGGGATTTTGCCATAGTTGCCACGCTTGGCAGGCGGGTTGGCCACCGCAGTTTATTTATTTAGATGTTCCAAAAAGATGCTGCTGCCAACATCCAAGTTTTCATTTTTCCTCTGTCGAGTTTTCAGACACCCACTGGATGAGATGGTGTGGTAGATTCTCTTAAGCCGCCTGTATATAAATAAAAAACCTAATTTCGGCTTAAAAAGTTTATATTCTAACCTACTCACCCTATTTTGGGTCATAATATAACTAAGTTCGATTTTGATGTGACTGTGTAACAAAAATCCTAACAATTTTTTAAACTTAATATAAAAGATAGGGCACAAGTCATTTCTCTGCGAGAGTATAAAGAATGAAAGTCCTTTGCGGTTATGCGGACATTACATGCCTTTTAATCTCATTTATTCTTAGGCACGCATATTTTCACGCCATATTTTTAAACCGCAGAGCACGTGATAATTATGTTCTAGAAATTGTATGTTCTTATTTAATGAAACGATTATCTATATACGAGATAGCTATCAATGATATCTCAAAAATAGTAAAAGTGTATGTGTCATGTTGGATTTATCTTGGTTTTGATCCTAAGACAGACAGAAGACAGACTATGTAAATTATTTTGGTCTTTATTTTGCTTTTATTACATACATACAGACACGCCTCTTTCCCTTAGGGGTAAGTAGAGACCACATTTTTGACATGTTAATAGTACAAATAATTCCGACCACGGCGACATCTTCTGGTAAAGCATCAGAATTTGTCAGCTGAGCTGAATTTTGTTTTTCTATTGAAGTAAGGGACGAGACGAGCAAATCGTTCACCTGATGGTAATTGCAACGTCTGCCAATGACAAATGCTGTGTCACCCAAAACATTCATTTGTGGCACCAACAGCGCTCGTCACCCCGAGACATCAGTTCTTAAGTCTCACATGCCCAGTTATAACACTAGTTATCGGACCCTTCAAACCGAAACACACGACTGTTTCATGGCAGATTAACTGGCACTGCGGTGGCAGCTACCAAGACGGATTCCTGCATAGGAATCCTAACAACAGAAAAACATATGCAGTATCAATTATCACAAAGAAGCCCTCACACATCTCTCAATTTCCATATCCGACAGATCGATAATTGAACCACACGAGGACAACACTAAAATTGAGACCCTTTTAGTGTTGCATGAATATAATTTCGAACTCAGATGCGGTCGTAAACATACATACATACATAAGATCACGACTGTATCCCATAAGGGGTAGTCAGAGTCTGGGCACTCACTGCAAAAACAGATGACTGCCACAATCCACGTTTCACCAAAACAATATATATATAGCACTTGGTGTGATATGTGGTGAGCCCATCGCCACCATGCGCTGTTGAGTGCACAGTGCAGATAAATTCCTTACTCGCCTTTTACGAGTTCCATTGGATGAGATGGAGTGGTAGTATTCTTTTAACGAGCCGCCACCACAAAAGTCGTAAAGAACTGAAATATTCACCTGACAATCATGCTGATCGTGATAGGAGCTGACTAGTTGGCTCACATACTCCCAGACCTCGCCAGGCGCGGTCCAGGCGGCAGTGTTCGCTGTGTGCCGCATCATGCCATCACACAACTCACGTAGACCTCACTAATCACCACACTCCAATGAACACCTCACTGTGTACTACACACGCAGCTCAAATCAAGCTGGACACGTTAATGGTCTATTTATATTGTTTTATCCTCAAGCAAGTAGGTCGCGGTCCACATACAGCGCCAACTAAAACCAACGTTGTTTGTAAACAGTCGCAATATGTCCGTCAGTTTCTCTCTTGAGGGTTGTCCTATTGTAGATTAATATTTCATTACACTATAATAATGTATTTATGCACTAATTACAAACACTAAGTTAGGACGGATTTCAAATATGTAAAATTCCAATTACTATACTGCACATGTCAAATTCAAACATGATTTTTTAAAATAAACTGAAAATACAAATGCCATTTGAAACGTTAATTAGTGAAATATTCACGAATAAAATACGATAAAGAATGCATCGGCTTCTTCGCGATGTGCACAATCACGGAACTAATTCAAGCGCTGATAACATCCGACCTTGAGCCGCTAAGCGACTGATAAGTGAAATTCGGCGCCCGCCCTCCCCACACCGCCTAACCCCGGCTGTTTGTTTTGCATGAAATTAGTGTCGTATTACGTGAGACGCGCTCGCGAATTAATGTACTATAATACCGTCACTAACAACGACATCAAGTGATCTGTTATCACACTTACATTTAACAATAAATTATCATTAATGAAACGGCTGTAATCAATTTAAAAAAAAACGCACGCAAAGTCACCTTCACTGATCGTAAGTGTAACCGAAGGCACAGGTACGGGCGCGCACATAGTGGGGACGCGCGCGCGCCTCGCCGCGTACTCGCTAATGGCCGGCGCGTCGTATTCGCGGCCCCCACTACGCCACCGTACGCTATCAAACCTGTTTTACGTGAAAAATTTCAATTCCTCGGGTGACGACCGGTCGCGCTTTCCTCGCGCCTCCCCCGCTAGGAAAAAGCGCAGCGCCCCCGGGGCGCCGGAAGTGCACCGCCGCACGCAAACCGAGCGCACCCACCGACTTAATTAAATGCTGCACGATGCACTCCACGCACGCCAACCTTCCACCGGCTCTGATAATATTATCGAGACTAACACAGACTCGATGCGGCAGCAAATCCCCGCGAGATCTTTCGATTTCATGAAATCTCAATTTAAACAAATCTGTCTCGGACTAGAAGTATCCTAAATGGGCAGAATTAAATGGCTGGATTCACAATAATCATTAAGTTTTCAGAGGATGGTAATTGATGTTTTTTTTTGTTAATTTCCGCCCACGTTACTTTCGAGTTTAATTCACTCTAATAAAACTTATATTGATCGTTTTATCGATAGAAAAACCGTTACACTACACAAAACATTTTTAAATGAAAATAGAGAAAACGTACAGAATATATCAATTAAATTTAAGACTAAAAAATATCGCACTCGCGAACGGATACTAAAATAATGGAATTATTAATTATTAACACTACTATTACACGATATTATTAACACTGAGCCTTCCTTTGATAACCAGATGAAATGAAACAACGTTTATGTATTCTACATTTTATTTCAAGTTTCCACTTACTTTATTCTATAAACAACAAAGACGCTAACAAATAAAACGACTTTATAACATAAATTATCGATTGTACGAAAATAGAGAACACATATATTAACACTTGAACAAATATTATGGCACTCAATAGTGTACAATAATGCTATGGAGCAATAATATACAAGAATCTACTCGCGCTTCCAACATGCAACATCACTAAAAATGAAAATCAGAAGGCGAATATTTGTATCTTTCACACGGATGTGATGACGCGCGTTTTTGTAGTTTTAATGGAATTTCTCAGTAACCAGTAACGTTAATTTTTTTATTAATAAATCAGAGAACTGACTTCGCACGTCGGAAACAATAACAAGCAATTCTTACTTATGGTTGAACGACCCGAATCATCTGTGGGCGGTGCCGATGGCAACGGTAATAAAACATTCAGCCCTATAATTTCCAAAATCCTAAGAGTAAAAAGAATGTCGATTTTACCACTTATTCTATCCGAAATGTATCAAGTTTATCAAAATTGTGCTGCAAGAATACGATAGTTGTACACAAAGCAATTTGCCACTGTATAAGATCATTATTAGTATTTGCAATAAGGATTTTCAAATGGATTAAATATCCTCACTACAGAATGAGTTCTCTGCTCAGAATGGAAACAGTAATTTTTCAAGGAAAATTGTGTACCGGAAAAGACACGCGTAAATTCGGAAGTAATCTTTCTAGAAATTTTCTTATTCTGTTCTAACACACGCCTTCGTATGAGTGTGGGTAATAGCGCAAAAATACGAGGGGTGATCCAAAAGTAATGATAATCAGTTATTTCTAGTGCACACAAAAATACAAAAAAATTTCAGTCACTTACTCAGTTAACCACTAGTTCAGGGAAAAAAAATCATATAAATAGGCCACGATTCCCGGGAGCTACATTCATTTGAATACGGACTGTCAAGGAGTGAACATCAAAATGGAAAAACACGAAATCAGAGCTGTCATTAAATACCTCTGCTTGAAAAAAATGTCTACCAAAGACATACACAGCGACTTGGTGGAAACATTAGGGGACTCTTCTCCTCCATATTCCACAGTTGCACGCTGGGCTAAGGAGTTTAAGTTGGGAAGAACATCGACGGAAGACGAACACCGCGAAGGACGCCCATCGACGTCCCTCACTGAAGAAAATGTGAAAAAAGTTGAAGAAGTTGTATTGGAAGATCGAAGAGTGACTATCAGGCATGTAGCTGAGGTCACAGGGATCTCATATGGCAGCATTCAAAGAATCCTTGCGAACGAATTGCATATGAGAAAGGTCTCCGCGCGTTGGGTACCGAAAATGTTAAACGACGAGCAAAAGAAGAAACGAGTCGACATGTCAAGAGCAAATCTCGAAAAGTTCCAGGCAGACAAGGATAATTTTTTGTCACGTTTTGTGACCATGGACGAGACCTGGATCCACCATTTTGATCCTGAAACAAAACAACAATCGATGACATGGAAACGATCCGATGAACCGACGCCGAAGAAATTCAAAGTGTCAAGCTCAGCAGGGAAGGTTATGGCGTCTGTTTTTTGGGACGCTGAAGGAATAATCATGGTGGACTACTTGGAAAAGGGGGCCACTATTACAGGCTCCTACTATGCAGAACAAATAAGAAGATTGCGGGAGGCTATTAAGGAGAAAAGGCGAGGCAAACTGCGGGCTGGAGTGCTGTTCCATCAAGACAACGCACCGGTTCACAAAGCTGCAATTGCCATGGCTGCCATTCAGGAAGCGGGCTTTGAGCTGGTGGAACACCCCCCCTATTCACCAGATCTAGCCCCCAGCGACTTCTATCTCTTTCCACGACTCAAGGAACACCTCCGAGGCAAGAAATTTGACGATGATAGCGACGTGATGGCCGCGGTTGAGGACTTTTTTGAGAGTCAAGATAAAGATTTTTTTTCTAAGGGAATTTTAGGATTAGAAAAGAGATGGACTAAATGTATAGACTTGCTAGGAGACTATGTTGAGAAATAAATTTATTTATTTATTTTATTCATTGTGTTTATTATTGATTATCATTACTTTTGGATCACCCCTCGTAGCTATCTGGGGCGAGACTCGTTGGCTGCTACTTCTATTTCGTAGGCAGGTATTGAAGGCAAAAACATTCTACAGTATTGCGTCTAATTAATGACTCGGTTCATCATTATAACTTCTAGAAAGTTGAGGTATGCATGAGGCAGGCTTCACTAAATAAGCTCCGATTGAAAGGTGGCAAAGCGCTGAAGGCGCTTAGCCGAAACCTTTAATTTTATATGACCAGAGCAAGGGCCCCCGATAGGGGATCTTGGCTGGAACTGTCATCCTGTGTGCGAGAGTAACTGACTCAAGGGTTCCAACTCAACGACAGTCAATGCCTTGTTTTGAGGTGAAACACGCGTCGTGTTCTCGACTTCAGAGGTGTGTATTGCCTAGTGGTAGTGTTGTAGTGGTGGAGGGTATCTGGTGGCAGTATTGGTTTTCTCGTGCACGCTGTTGAGGGAGGGCGGGCGGTGCTCTTCAAAACTAGGTAATACACACCATTTTACATTTTGCATGGGGATTAGCAAATTAACTTTCTCTTCTTTACTATAATGAATTTCCGCTAAGTAACGCCTGATTCTATTAACAATATTGTTCAACATGAACGAAGACCTGTACCCAGCAGTGGGACGATTACTACGGCTAGAAATCCTAACGATATAGGTAAACTGGCAAAAGCATTCCTATGCAGGAATCTACCTCGCATACGTACCACCACAGAGCCAGTTATTATGTCGGCAAACAACACAGAACGTGTTTAGGTTTAAAGAACACTGGCAGTTAGTGTAAATACAGGACTTGATGAGACTTAGGACCAGATTTCACGAAGTGGAGAGCGAAGTTCTGGGTGTCGTCGCAACTGTCGTGGGCAGGCGAGGAAATTACCAATAGGTGGAGGATTAGCTGTAGTGTCCGGCAGAATAGAATAGCACCTGCGTCTTTCCCACCGATGTGTCGTAAGAGGCGACTTAGCTATTGTACTGCCTTTATTCGTGCAGAATAATACCATAATATGCACGTGAGAACGTAACGAGGAGTAAGAATTTTTTGATTCATACCAATATGGCGGCGACGTGCCCACCCGTCACGTTTCGTTTCCCGCGAGGGCGAAAAGTTGGCTACGTTAGTAGCCTCTGCCTACCCCTTATATGGGAAAAAGGCGTGACTGTATGTATGTGAAGCTAGCTCGTCTCGTCACTTTCAATAAAAGAAAATCCATGCAACACATCTAAGAATATGTTAATGATATAATGACGATAATGAATAAACGCTGTCGGTACGTCTATTGTCGTCTTTCGATTGTAAAAATAATTATATTTATATAAAAAACATTGCCCGACATAAAAATTACCAGTATCGTGGAAAAGTTTACAGGCATAACACATACACAAACAACCAGACAAACTATCTGTAGGTTATACAATTATGTGCGGTATGCGAACCCGTAGTGCCAAAGTTAATCGTTAAGCTACTGCCTCTACCTAGACCTATGTAAAATCCCGTTTGCGTCTTGCAATGTTAGGCGCCCATTACCTAGTTAGATGTCAGCTTAACCGCAGTAAAACTGTTGATTGACGGAAAAATAACCATGTAACGTGATGACTGTTGGACTGATGAAACTGACGAACTCACGAATTTTCTGATGTAAAATGTGTTCCATCAATCAACAGTCATTCATGACTGACACCTGCCCAAGCGTGCAACAGACGCCTAACTACTAATTTGGATAGTTATGCGGAGACTTAGCGTAAATTAAAAAGAAAACGTTTAGTTGACACGGTACAAATGCTTACATACCACAACATCACTGCAGTGACCATGCAGCCTAAACTGGGTCACGGTAAAGGTTAACCTATCTATAATCATTGTTTGTTGCAAGGACTTTACGGAGTAGAAACGTGAAGTTCGACGCTTTCTCCTCATTGCCGTTTCTTCTCGTGCTCTTTTTTGTTTTAATGCTTGACGGTAGGATTTCTCCTGTATAGTCGGTGCGGGTGCATGCACACCACAACCCGAAAAAAACCCCGAAAACCAAAAATTTGTGATTTGTGATTTGCAAAAATGTTGGCCCTGGCTGGAATTCGAACCCAGGACCCGCGGCGTGAATATCAGCTACGCTAATCACAAGGCCACGCAGTCGTCAACTACTTACTGAACATGGAATATGGAAAAATCACAGTTAATGAAATAATTTTTTATTTTAATTTACTTTAACACCTATTAATTCGGTATAAATTTTTGAGAGGTCCGAATATAAAATGTTGATTACTTTTTTAAATATAGAAAACGATTCTGGGACAACAAAATGAATAAATTATAGAAAAAAATTAAAATTTGAATTGACTCACCAATCTCCTATCAAATTAATTTATTTAAATGGTCATATTAATATGGATGGTATGATAATTCTATAATTTATATAGTCTCTATGTGAATAATAATTCATAATCTACTGAAGCTATTGACATGACATTTGTGGAGAATATAGCCCTAGGCCAATTTAGTTTATTATTTAAAATATTCGAACAAAGTCGCAAGCACAGTACGTTTCAAATATTATAATTCAGATTTTAAAACCCTGCGAACATTATTAACGACACAACGACGAATCCTTCAGTCATAACATTGACTGACTACCAGTTTTAATATCCAGCAACACAAATAGAAGTTTAATGAGCGATTTCAAAGAGCGGGGGGAAACGTGACGCGGGTCGGATTGTGGGATATGGTACTGATATTTCACCGCTATGGTTGTATTTTGCTAATAACAACGATTAAATAATTAATTATTATTTTAAAGATTGCACATAAAATTGTTTGTGAATTCTTTTTTACAAATTTATGTCAAACCACTACGTGTATTTCTGTATATGTATGTGTGTATGTTTGTTAGTTTATATGAATGTACATATTTATGTATCATAATTATATATTGCTATGTATTTATTTACATGTATGTTGAGTATTTTTTAAATTGTATTATATATTTATTAGTAGCTTTTAAGGTATATTAAGATTCTTTAAATTTTACACCTGCCAAATTGTTTCGCTACGCCTTGGGTTGACTGGCAGAGAATGCCAACTGGCATTAAGTCCGCCCATTGTATCTTTTAAGGGGAAACAATAAAGTTTAAATAAATAAATAAAATATATTTTAATAGAAGGAGACGAGACGTGCAGTACGTTCTCCTGGTGGTAAGCGCAACGTCTGCTCATAACAAATGTAGTGGCCCAGAACTTTTCTGTGTTCATCAGAAATCAGTTCTTGAGTCTCATATGCCAAGTGATTAAGCTAGCTCTTTATGCCCTTCAAACCGAAACACAGTAATGTTTACACACTACTGCTTCACGTCAGAAAACTGGCCCTGCGGGTAGTACCTACTAAGACAGATTCCTAGAAAATCTATTTTCATAAAATGGCTAATGTTACTAATGCCTCGATCATAACATACAGTAAGCTTGAAATCATCAATCATTAAATTGTACAAATCGGGGACAAGATGTTTTTACCAGCTAATGGCCGCCTTCCTTGTCATTTCTATTAGCGCGAGTTTTTGACAAACGTAAGTCAGTCATTATTTACAATGCTTAAACGTTTTTTATTTTCATAAAACGTTAGTGCAATTTATTTAATATTAGCCTATGTCCAGCAATAGACTTTTTGTAGAAGATTGAGAATAGTAAATAACCCAGAAGATATGATACACTACCTTCTAACGCACACAGACACTTATAAAACGTCCCAAAGTATCATCTCGTTTAAACGCACCCATAATACAACAGTAACAGAAAAAAAAATCAAAAGACTTGAATAAAACTCATCGTGCCACTTACATTAGCATATGTTCAGACAATAAATTACGAAGTCCGTACGCTCCAAAGGGTGAGGAGGTTGGGAACATCTAAAGGGTGAGCGGTTGGTAAACAAGAATAAAGAAATAAAGAAACTTTTGTTACCAGGATACGTATTAGGTTCGAACTACAAAGGTATTGGGGATACCTTTGATCAGAAAGCCCTGCTGCGCAGTTAACTTGTGTTAAAACCCTAAAGATAAAAACGCGATTGTATAATACTTTGAGGGGGGAACAACATAGTCAAGTTGTATATGCGTTTACCGTTTAAATATGGAAGTTATATTCATTTACATATTATACGTAACAGGGGCAGATGTATTTTTAATAACTAATTTTATACATCAATATTTATTCATAATAAGTAACTTTTCCAAAACAAACCAGGGTTGTTTCGATCTTATTACTTACTATATTTTTAAATATGTAATGGCAGTATGAGTTTTAGATCTTTGTCTTTACTAATAGAAGAATATAAATGTCAAACATTTTTGTAAATATAATTTCGGTGATGTAATTGCTGTTAGCCTTTTTTGGCTTTTACAGCTTCATCGGATACTGTTTTTGTAAATAAATTGCATAGTAGACGCACACCCAGGCGGAACAACTACCAGTCATTATAATTTTTATTATTTCACTGTAACTTTTTGTATGTTAGAAATGCTATTCCCAACCATTTCATGGAGATAACAGACACCAGGCGCTAATATTTTGTTCAATGTAATCTAAAAATTGACTGAACTTTTTTCACTATTTATTGCGTTCCAGACTTACGCGCACACGATTGCAGTTTCGACGTAGACTAGAACATTACGCACACATATGGAGTAAAAATTTTAAAGCGTAATTTATATGAATAGATCCTTACCTATACCTACATTTCACCAATGCGCCCAGAGGCGGATTTAAAGGACCGGAGGCAACGAAGTAAAAGTCTCGAATTACTTTGAAAAACGGACGAAAAGTTTAATTTACACAGTTTGTCAATAATTTATTTCAAGAAAAACAACGTTTTTTTAGGAACACATTACGTACGTTAGGGTTACGTTTGCCGATACGAGGTTGCCACTCCAAAAACTTTCATCACTCACGGTTATCGGTGCTATATGGTCGGCCGTTGCCATTTCAGCTTGCTGATCCTTAGGGTTATGTCGGGTACTCTACTCGTAGTTCTGATGCAGACATCATCGTTACCGATTATTCACACAGCGTCAATATTTTGGATAAACCACAGATCCCGCAGTTGATCGTTTTAAATACTAAGCAGGGATAACTCTGACGGGCGGTCCGGGCGGTCCGGTGTACTATGGATGTAAATTTGCGAGTGGAAATTTGTTTTATCTAAAAACATTCCTAATGTCATATAGTGTAGGCCCGCTCCCTTGTCGAGGCCCGGTGCTTTAGCACTTGTTCCCCTACCTAAATCCATCCCTGGCTACGTCGCCCCTAACAGCAAACTACGCAAAACCTACACGTGTATTACTTACAAACTGCGCAAATGTTCCCAAATCAAACCTCGGTCAACATATCAGAAGAGAATGTATTTAATATCTATATATTAAAACTTGAAGAGAAAAATTTGTAGCTTGTTGCATATTGCGGCCACGGAGGAGTGTGATTTAAATTTATATGGAAGAGTGCTAAAATCTATAGGTACTCGTATATATGTAATACAAATACATTAAATAAAAAAAATCGATGAATTACGGCCATTGGCGTCCAATAGTTTAGATAGACAGCTGAGGAGACTTGACGGTAGAATTGTATGTCCTGAGCAAATCCCAGACATATTTCTAGAAAATATAGACGATCCTATAATTCCATAAATATTTATGATTACTTTCAAAAGAATAAAATGCAAGGTTGAAGATTCATGATTCTTTTACCTCTCCATTATGGTTCACACTATAAGGCCACGAGATTTATACGGCATTTCCTTCATTACGCCATTTCGTTCCACGGGTAGAGCGAAATGGGGCGATGGATTCTCTGTTATATATTGTTTACAGAACTTACCAAGGAGACATATTGACAGCGTCATACAATGTTAAAAAAGCGTAACATCAACAATTCGTGCAAAGTTCCATTCATATTTAAAAACGAAACTTGATATATTAAACAAATTTTGCTCGTCCGGAAAATAAAACCAGACTACACAATATGTGCTCTTATTTGAATTTTTGATCAAATCATTTCATAAATATATCAAAAAAATGTTTTATTAAAAAAAATAGGTTGTCTGATGTCTGGGTGCTGTGACGGAAAAAATAAATGCTCACGTTAATTTAAGGTGGGTGCTTGGCAATGAAGCATCATTCATGATAGAACAGCAATATCCCAACAAAATAAATAGGTCACATACTCACAATAACTTAATTTTGAAACTTAAATACTTTTCTAGCATGTATTAATAACCGCTAATAGCAGTAGCTGGATCAACTTGAAAGATTTTTTATATTTTAGTGAATACTTATTATACATTTAATTAATATAAATATATGGATTCTCTATCGCGTTATCGCGTGCTTTACAGCAACCACACTCACTAAAAATAAGTGCGATAAAATCCGTAAAATTAGTTTTATTTAAATGTGTAGTATTCGCGTAAATATAAGAAATCATTATGTTTTATTAGTTAAGAAAACCTTTTTGTATATTTAATTTTTTTCTAATAAATTTATTTTCTTTTATAGTACAGGCATTTTTAACGGACGTAAAAACGGAGGAGGATCTTAAGTCGAACCAAATAACCACACCGGCACAATTAGCGGAACACAAAAAATACAATTATTTTTCATATTTCATATAAGAGTTACCAGTTATGATACTTTTTTATTTAGGACTTTAATTTACAAACGGAACATAAGGCGACAGGCATTTTTTTAATCAACTTGTTTTTGTTTCCCGGTAATACTGTGGTTTGTTAGTGGTTTGAGTGAGGGGAAATTTAAAAGTTTTATAAATTTGATAAATTCTCAATTTTATTAGTAAAAGGTTTTTCGTGCCAATAGTAGGCACCTTAGTTGAAATAAACTAAAAATGCCCGATTTAACACCACCTTTATGATTTCATTTATGATTATTAGGGCAGAGAAAATGCGAAGAAATGGTCATACTTACAGATCTATTGCCGCCAGACTGCAGCAATCAATTTCAACGATTCATCGCTACTGGTTGTTTGATTCTCTTTCGGAGGGGCCAAGGCAGAAAAACGTGCACTTCGAGGGGGGATGTCCGGTTTTTTTACAACTTCGAGCTCGCAGGAACACGCGGATTACGGTTATGCAGGCCCGAATTAAGCTTGAGCGAGAAGAAGATTTGAAGAAGTGGGCATAGGTTCGTATGTACTGGCCAAAGCTCCAAAACTTGAGAGACACCATCGTTTACATCGGACCTTGCACGCGAACATCGTTTTTGGGACATAAACCAATGGGTGCGGGTACTTTTCACTGATGAGTGTAGGGTGCTCTTAAACATCGTTGGAATTGCTTTAAGGAGCCGAACACTGAGAACCAAACATAACTGAAAAGGGCTGAATTGTGGATGCAACCATGTGGTCAGGTTATTTTTCGCCAGTGAAATCACAGAACTCACAGTTAGTATTAAGATAAAATGAATATATATCCTTCTGTATATGAAATTGAAATGACTATTGTGAAATGTAATTTAAACTGTTTTTCCTCTCCATGAACATGGAACAGGAACATGTGTGACATTGGTTTGTTGTTACAAAAACGACATGTGAAGTTTGCAAAACTAACAATGAGCAATCATTGATAAATGTTTTAAAATGTATCATACATTAATAGTTTTTGTATTCCAGTCCTCTTTACTTTTGCTTTTCCTTCTAAATTTGAATGAAAAATGCTTGCACATTCATACTAATGCAAGTGCTTGAGGTTTTTCAGCTTCAACTTAAATAATAATACAGCACCCACAAATCTCTATACTGTGTTTTCACTGACTCCACAAGCAGCTAGTTGATGATCAGTACCATCCAAAAAATTGCAACAGTACTCCATAGACTGGCCTGATTTGAGTCCAATATAGATTTGGAAGCTGTTTCCATATGAAGTACTCAAGGACAAAAAACAATAACAAAGTATATTAAGTTTCTTAGTGACAAATTTCAAATTACTCATGACTCAATGAACTGTTCAAAATTGAGGTCAAGTGTATTTTTTACACACAAGAAATCTTCACCTACATTAGAGCAGCATGGCAGACTCTTCCCAGATCCAAAGCCCAGTTGGGAGAAGGCCTGTGCTTTTATATACTTTAAGCCATCTTACATATGATCACAAGTTATTGTGGATATTATAACCAAACCTGTTAATACAGGTGAACATGAAGTACATAATCAGATCTTTATCTGTTGTTTTAATACACTATAATTTGAATATTTAAAGTTGTCTAGAGACCCTATTTGCATTAAAGTACAAAAAAAAATCATTTGTATTAAGACCTCCTTCTTGAAGTAACTTAAAAAAACATAAGGTAGTCTTAATAATGTGTTGACTTACCTTTGTATGTTGTCTCCCCTGACCTCTTTTCACTGGTGAATCATGACTTGATTCTTCACTTTTAGTTTTTTTCACATTACTATTAGCCTTAAAAGCACTAGGCTTGTCCTTCACATCCTTTTTAGTTGTAACATCTTTATCATTATCACTTGAATGTCTATGTTCATCACTTTCACTCTTCACTATTGCAGTGTTCCTACCACTCTTCAATGAAACCTTTTGTGGTGAGCACTTAGCTGGTAAAGTCTTTTTGACCGCTTTAAGGGGCAAATCATCGTCACTAGATGAATCACTGGAACATTTGCTACATGACTCTGAACTAGAACTTGTCTCTGATAATTGTGATTTTTTCTTTTTCACATCCACTTTTTCGTTTGTATTAGAATTTTTTAAAGACTCATCCTCGGGTTTCTTCTTGGCTACTTGTTTCAAAGTCTTTTTGGGCGACACCTTCCGAGCTGGAATGGCGGCGATTTTAAGCTTCAATCCCGTATCAGAAGATGTGACTGAGAAGTGCGGTTTATGTACAGAGCTCTGTTTGGTACCAGAACATTCCCAATCACTACCCGAAGAGTCACTGCTGCTGCTGTTCTGTAAAAATGAGAATTTATGACTTATAAACCAACAACTTATAACAATAATAACTTAAACATTACATAAAACTACTGTAGCCATTAAAAAAGAAGAATTATAGAATATTAAAGAAGGAGAATTCAATAGATATAATTATTATCCCCTCCAACATTTTTCGATAGATCTTAGTTAGCGCGATGCATTTAAAATAAATGTCGTGGAATATTCTCAGTCTTCCTCTACAAATTATTTATAAAATAATATGAACACTTGAATCTCCTCCTTTAATTTTTAAGGTAGCTGTGCCCCCCCCCCCCCCCCCCCCCCCGATTTCAACAGACACGTCAATTTTATTTTTTTGTATATATTAGTAGCTGGTACAAGCTAGTAAATGTCACAGTATGCGAGTGACCTGGGTTCGATGCCAGCTCCACTGAAATTGTTAATTGCTGTAAATTTTAAGTGCTGATTTACCAAATGCTTGGCGGTGAAGTTAAACATCGAAAAACCTGCATGTCTGAAAAATAAAAAATATTTCGAAGTCATGTGCAGTTCGCCAACCCGCATTTTTTTGGAGCAGCGTGGCGGATTCTTCCTAGCTCCAAAACCTCTCGAGGAGGCCTGTGGTCAGCAGTGGGACATTTATAGCCTGAAACTTAACTTTACAAGCAACTTTGTCCACATGGATATTGGTTTTTTAAATATACCGTGGAAAGTATTTGATTTTCAGTCTGCAGCTTGCAAAACAAATTTTGTCAAAATTGGTTCAGCAGTTGAATCATAAAAAAAGTAAAGTAAGTAGAGGGATTACTTTCACATTGCTTTCACATTTAGAATATTAGTGATATATATTATGATTATATTAGTGATTAGATACTATGTGATAAAAATAACAAAAAACAAATCTACCAACATCAAAACTATCACAACTTTAAAGTTATTAACAAACTGTTTAGTATATTTAATACAAGCTGTTTCCCACCTGCTTCACTCGGCAAAAATTTTGATAAAGAAATTATAGATTTTGTTTATGATAAAAATCTTGTCTGTGTGATGTCAAACAAATAAAATTTCACATTTATAATATTATAAGGAAGGATCACAATGATTTACTCAATACAAAAGTAAAATAAAATAACAAGTTATAAATGTCCCACTGCCGAGCTAAGCATTTCCTCTCATTTCTGACAGGGTTTTGGGACGAAAAAAATCTGCCATGCTGCTCCAATGCTACTTCGGTTGGTTTTCAGGGCTGGTTGGTTGTGTTGTGCATGTAAAATGTAGGTCTGTGAAACATACCCACAATACAGGAGAAGTCCTAGTGTGGTACATAAGTTTTAAAATTATGAAATTTATGACTAAGATATGTTTAATGGTCACTTAAACAACTCCTTAGGTACTTTGATAATTTCATCAATGTTCACAGAACAGCAACAATCACCAATATATTTATAAGTCAGTAAAGGTAAAATATATCACAGAATCCACCTGATGGTAACTTGTCCTTGTTTTATACACCTTTCTATGAATCTGAATTTAGATTGAATACAAGCACGTGTACACTGTGGCCCGAACAACTATTTGTGAGCCACACAAATACTGGTTCCTTGCGAGAATTGAACTTGTCCAATAATGCAGAAGTAATAGCCTAGCTCATGCGCCAAACGAACAGACATTACCAATTACAAACTGCAAACTAGACTGATCTCTCAATTTACAGTACTTTTATTAAAAAATGTTTCAGTACAACTTACTTTACAATCATATTGGAAAAGAAAAGAACTATAAGCATTAATACTCTTTATTTTAATTGAAACAAATAAAAATGTTCTGTTCCATCAAATTAAGTAAATGCATGATCTATTTCTAGCATTAACTAAATATTTTTTTGTTAAATGTAAAACATAACTATCATATACTTAAAATATTGAAGACATATTATATAATCAAGCTATGTTTGACATATAGTTATTGAATTAAACACTATTACAAAAATGGCATATTTTTTATTTGGTATGTACAATTACTTATCTATATAAATAATGAAAACATAAGCCATTTTTCAACAAAATGTTTATTAACTTAAATTTCTTATTTTATATTTAATTTTAATGTAAATCTCGTAAGAGTAAAATGAATCAGTGGGTTGGTCAGTGCCACTCCATAAAGGAGCGGCCACCCAAAAAGAACTAACAGTGAAATCATCAACAAACTAGTTCACATAGTTTGTCTATAAGATGGCTCTTCTGACCTAGGTTTTTCGCGATTTACCGAACAATACAGGTATAATCAGGAAAAGATCAATTGTTATTAGGATTCATAGAAATGGGGCTGTTTTTGCCTTGCACCTCTAATCTGGGGGAATTTTGCCATAGTTACCACACTTGGCAGGTGGGTTGGCAACTGCAAAAATGAGGCAGTCCCGCTAACTCTGAGACACAGTGTAACATAGTAACACAGAACATGAGTTGACTCTTGGAGATAAGATGGACAAATGTCAAATAATATGTCAAAGTAACCAAGTTCTATCCTCAAATAACAGAATAAATAATTATATATTAACACATTTAATAACAAAGTAAACAAATTAACAAACCTCAGAATCAGTATTAGAATCAGTACCACCACTTGAATCTTGAGTTTTTGGCAACTCTGTGCCCATTTCTGTAACAAATAGACAAATTAATCATTATAAAATAATAATATTATTGAATTGATTAACCAACTGAATTGTAAAATAAATATTACTACAGAAGAATTTTTTTGTTTCTAGGTAATTACTAGCTAATTACTATTTGTTTGTAGGTAATTACTAGAAAAAATTTGAACAAAATGCGCAATCTAAAATATCCTAAATTAGTAATCTAGAAAATAATGTAAAAATTAAAAAGCCACCAAGCTGTTGAAAATCCAAATCATTGTTTATGTGCCCGCAAAGAAACGGACAACCACTAAAAGTTGCATGTTTTCGGTAAAAGAATATATACATCGCCTACTTACTATAAAGATTGGTCAAGATGTTTCCAATAGTAAGCTCACGAATTTCGTCATTTCAGTCATAGGTTGTTATAATAAGATTTATTACAGGACTGACCTGAAAGAAAGGGATACAGTTATGTTATTACCATTACAAAATTACGTCTCAACTGTTTTTTATTGTTTTAGAATAGCGTTTTCTCTCCAAAGCAATTTGTGTCGGATGACAGATCAGACGACACTTTAAAGACCTGTTTTATTTCATGATGTCGCTTAGAACTTCACTAAGATATGAATATTTTTTAAACATCAATAATATACCAATAAGATCGATTTCTTTTTACTTTAAATGGAAATTGATAATGTTTAACGGTTTTTTATAACGACATTGGCGCCAAATAAATGCATACGTTTACATTAATAGCTCCAACATATATGTGAAAACAAATTAAGGTTATTATTTATCAATCGTGTAGCATTTTTCTATTCTATTACTAACCACTTTAAAGTATTCCGTCGGTAAAGTAAGAAAGTTATTATGATTACAACAAAAACACTTCGCCTTTACAGCCTTTACTTTTCTTGGCCTCCATGTTTACAAATCTTTCGCATAAAATTTTGTAGGTACTTAGGTAAGTAGGTATGAACAGGAGAAAGCCAGTGAATTTGCAGCGTATTCATTTACGCTTACGATAAACGTGAATGTAAGAAGGAGACTTATATCATAACAATAGCTGAAATATACGGCGCAAAATGGCGTCATGGCAGAACCATAGTGTTTATATTACATTTTATGAAAACTTAAATCAAGAGTATCCACAAAATACAAATAGACCTTATTAAAACAATGACGCGGAGTTTTCATGAACAATAATAAACAAATGGAAACAAAACATTAGCAAACATGGTCTGTGATTGGCTTTGGAAATCCATGTGCTGCCATCTACAGTAAAACATAAAAAATTATATTCGTTCAAATATTTATATGAGATTCGCTGTAGGTTACCCGAAGTGTTTTTTCGTTCAAAGAGGCGAAGCGACAAGGGAGAGGGTATCTGAATATCAGTCAGGGAGTCAATGTATATGGAGTTTTGTGATCTTTGGACTGTGCAAAGATAGTAACACGTTGCATTATAACGAATGTCGTCGAGCTTGTTTATACATTGAGATGAATACTCTCTTTGTCGAGTTCTTTTATATAACCAAAGAGTATTATCATAGAACTACGTTACGTAGATAGATATGTTTTTGATACGTATAATATATTATGGTTTTAGACTTTAAACAGATCAAAATATTGATGTTTACGTTTAGCTGGCAAAAACTGTTTTATCTATACTAAATACTAAAATCAACCATTTATTTATCTTCTCTTCTCTCTCCTGTCACTGTCAATCAAACTATTAATGTCACAATAAAACTGCTAAGGCTTCAATATTTCTTTAATTATAATTTATATAGACTAAATATTTATAAAGTTATTTATATAATATAGAAACTCATGATATTTGTAATGCAACACCAACCATATTGTTACATATGTTTGAAAAAAATGAATGAACATTTTTAAATTGTAACCTTAGTATACACATTTATTGAGAATGATATAAAATTAATCAAAAGTACAATATTTATCATATACGTGTAAGAAATATTATGTTATGACAATACTTTATTTGAAAAAGATGGAAGAAATACAAGCTTGGGAAGATTTGTCGAATATACCAGCAGACCCTCCTATCATGCGTAACTTATGCGGAAACTGCGAGTAAGTTACAGCTTACTAATTTCTTTAACACATTAAATCCATTAAATCTTGGCAGCAGAAAAAATTTTTTAATCTTAATCTGGCTGCCATATACAGTTGAAGGTCACCTAGTTACGAGTTTATCATAGTGAATAGAATTTATAGTTGAAAGTATCGGTCATCTGAAGAGTTTAACTTTCAGCTGGAGATATTTAGAATAATAAAACTATAAATATTGATTTATGAGATTATTTGATGAGATGGTACATTCTCTTAGGCTACTATGGTTATCTGCTTAACCCAAGAAAACTAGGTGACATTAAGAGGAATACCAGTGAAATGCCAATGATTCTTTATTGATGGATAGATGATTTTGTGAAACCATTGTTTCTTATAGTTCAAGTTAAACACAATTAAAGCTTGCAGGGGTATATTTCATTCTTCCCTATAAGGAAATTCCAGAAAACTACTTAAGGCATAAGTAATACATATCTCATAAGGAAAAAAAATATTGGAATTTTATGGTTAAACAATTGCTCTGTATTTTAACTTTCTGCCCATCTCTGCCCTTTTTCTCAATAACAGCTAGATGTATAGAAGATTAAATAAATATCAACAAATTAAATGTACAACTCTATAGCCAGTTTTGTGGGTATAAGTCACTATACAGACATTATATCAGTGTTACCATTTATTCGAGCAACAGAATCAAGTGACTATATAAAGGCACCATTGTGACAACTTAATTAGGTACAATATTAAACCTAATCCTTGTGGCAACAAGCTTAACCATAAAATAAACCAGCATTACTTTTAATTTCAAATCGCATTATATGGAAATATAACTACTGTGACTACATAATTATGTCTCAGAAATATTTTTATTACAATAGTTCTTAAAAATAAAATTTTACTTAAATATTTAAATAAAAACTAGTTGAATATTTACTTCAATTGAAAATTAATTGCATAGGTGTGGACAAACACATTAAGACAAAACATGGATTTTAATTTGAATTTAAAAAAGCTATATTGACAAATTATACATTATTATCGGAGTATAGTATGTTCCCCTTATGTAATTCTGTTTTTCGTGATGGTATGTGCAATGTCTGCCCATAACAAATGCTGTATTACTTACTTAGAACATATTTGTGTGACACCACACTGCACCCTGAGACATCAATTATTGTCTCGGTAAGTCTCATAGGCCCAGTGATTACAGTAGCTCTTAGTGCCCTTTCAACTGAAGCACAATTTTGCACACTACTGTTTTACAGCAGAATAACTGGCCCTGGGGTGATACCTACCTAGACGGATTCCTGCATAGAAATCCTACAACCAGATTTTTAACTACTGTAACACAGTTACTAACATTTCAATTTCATATATGTTTCAGGAGACCATTGGTTGTCTGCTGGTGCTCAGCTCTACCACCAAAACAATTAAATCCACAAAGCAATATCATCCTTTTGCAACATCCAGCAGAAGAAAAGAGATGTTTACGTACTGCTCCAATGTTGCAATTAGGATTAGCGAAAAATAAGTGCCTTATTTACAAGGGGAAAAAATTTCCACTGCCTAAACATGATAACTTAGAAAATATACTAAATCAGCCTAACACTGTATTACTTTATCCCAGTAAAACAGCTATGGACATAAGAGAATTAAAGTGTGATGCTGACTTTTATAATTTAATTTTAATTGATAGCACATGGCCTCAAGCAAAAGCAATATATGCATCTAGTCCACTTTTACAAAAAATAAAACAAGTAAAACTTGTAACAAGCAATACCAGTAGTTATATTATAAGAACCCAACCTACCGAAGGCTGTTTAAGTACATTGGAGACGGCTGCTGAAGCTTTGTCTCAGTTGGAAAAGAATTCTGTTTACACTGAGCAATTAATTCAACCTTTACACATGTTGTGTAAATACCAATTAGAAAATGGAGCTGTAACTCATCAATCTAAAGAGTTTTTAATCAAAACTAGATCATATCCTAAATTGATTGGTAAACGGTTATCTAAATTACTCAGGTCTACTAATGAATGTGCTCTTGAATAGAGTAAAACATATATATAAAGACAAGTGATAAAAAATGTTACAAAATAAACATTTTGCAATTGAATCAAGCTTAATATAGTTTTTTTATAAATTCGAAATGCTGTTTTATTTTCAGATTGAAAGACATTCGATTGGTATAGGGTTGGATATTACAAATATCTCATATAAACATACCATGTTTCCAAACTAAGCCAAATTGCAGCAAAGGAAAATTGTATAGGCTGGAATCTCGATATCATTGCAATGACCATAAAAACGATAATTCAAGCTTACTTCGCTATTTCAATACAAAAGTGACAGTTAATCTTGCTTATGGGCTGCAGATCTTCAAGTGCTTAGACCAAAGCTACGAAAGTCATTTAGCAGTAATGACTAAAATGAATACCGCGTATTTTAAGGACGGCGACTTCATACTGTATACAACTTTATGTTGTAATCGTTACAGCGTAAGGGAATACTTTGCTGTAATATGTAAACCATTGTACTTTACGGTTCGGTAATTAACCTGCACTAGACATGGGGAAATAACACCACATGGGTTTGTACCTCCCAGTCTGCCTTATGTTCAGTAATGGACTATTAGTTAGGGGTTATAGAGCACTCGAGTTCCTGCAAGGATGCAATGTCGCAGAAAGAAATAGACACGATATATCTAGACCGTCAATCTTTCGCTGAGATTTGAACCCACAACCCGTGAATCAGCTACACTGATCGCTATCTGTTACTTTGTAACTGATTTTATGTGGTTGTGCCGTATCATTCAATTTTTAAAGTTTTCGGTTTAAACAAGGTTTTTATCGTTTTCTTGGAAGGACCTAAGGGATGTTGGTCAATATTAGCAGTGGAAACTTTATTGTACCCATTATCTAATATAGTTCCTCTCTTTCGTAAATATTAAATAATTATTTTATCTAAAAACTTCGTTATTTACATAGACTACTTTTATATGAGCAAACGTTGCACTTACCATGAGGTGAACGTTTTGCTCGTTTCGTCACTTTATACAATAAAAAAAATACCTGATGAGGACGACATAACGACTATAAATGGAAACACAGTCGCTACTAGTCGATCAAAATACTTTAGTTATTGTTTGCCTCCTGTTCTATATTAAAAAGAAAACAAAGTTATTCAAACACTTAAAAATAAAAAAATGCAAACAAATTAAATGCGAAAATAATCTTAACGAAACTCATCTCCTTTATATTATTAGAACGTCGACGAAAAGACTTCACAAAAAGGGTTATTATAACATTAAAGAATACATAGATGATGATAACCCCTGGGAATGAGGTGATCGCCGACAACCTATTTCTAAGTACATCTTTCTAATACTGCTGTTATTGTACATTATTTTAAAAATAACTAAAAAAAATCCTGCTGAGTTTCTTACTGGTTCTTCCCAGGACAGAGGTATTTTTTGCGAACCAGCGTAGTTAAAAAAAAGAAAAAAGTCATTTGACTTTCAATAAGTATTATGTAAACAATCTATATTGAATAAAAATTATTCTATTCGACTAGATGTGCTGACGCTGACCCGAGTATTCATTTTCGACCTTTCTCGGCGTGCGGCATCTTAAAATCGTAGCATAAAGTTTTAAATCCTAAAACCCTCTTCAATAAACGGGCTATCTAATGCAATTTGCTTATATACTCTTTGGCTCTTATAAAAAGCCCCTCATATTAGTTTTTCTTAAATATTATTAGTGTATCTCACTCATCGATGGGCGGAGGCAATAGAGAGCAAGGAGGAGGCCCTGGCAGTTAATTTGGACATAGCGAAATCCTTTGATCGGGTATGGTATAAAGCGCTTCTCTCGAAGCTTCCTTCATATGGGCTTCCCGAGAAATTTTGCAATTGGGTCACTAGTTTTCTCACAGACCGGAGCATCAAGGTCATAGTTGACGGTGCACGCTCGGACTCCAAGTCTGCGAACGCTGGTGTCCTACAAGGCTGTGTGCTATCGCCAACCCTGATCCTTCTGCATATCAATGATATGTTACAAATTAGTAACATTCATTGCCATGCAGACGACAGCACTGGTGGTGACCTTATACACCGGCCGTGCCAATATTTCTCGGGAACATGTCGACGAGTACCGGAACAAACTTGTGTCTGAAGTCGAGATTTTGTAAGACAAAATCTCGGACTAGGGCCGTCTAAATTTAGTCCAGTTCAACCCTAACAAAACACAAGTTTGCGCGTTTACCGCAAAAAAGAAACCCTTCGTCGTGTCACCTCACTTTGAGAGCACTCCCCTCGTTGCCTCAGCCAGTATCGAAATTCTTGGCGTCGACATATGAAGCAACGTTCAGTTTCGCGGTCACTTGGAAGGGAAGGCCAAATTGGTAAGGCGCAGGTTCGAGCGCACATGGTTCGCTGTTCTCATCTCTGGGCGGGGGCACCCCAGGGTCAGCTCCTTCCATTTGACCGCATTCAACGAAGAGCGGCTCGAATCGTCGACGACCATGTCCTATCTGATCGGCTTGATCCCCTGGCTTTGCGAAGAGATGTTGCATCTCTTTGCATATTTTACAAGATTTACCACGGGGAGTGTTCCAAGGAATTCTTCGGATTAATTCCAGCCGCTGAATTTCACCGTCACCACCTTGATGGTTGGCATTCCACCACAGTGCGTTTTTTGCGGAATTTTCTGCCACGCACTTGCACTTTATGGAATGTGCTGCCGTCAGCGGTATCTCCGGACCGATATAACTTAGGTACCTCCAAGAAAAGAGCCTATTCCTTTCTCGAAGGCCGGCAACGCATCTGCTATTTTTCTGGTATTGTAGGTGTTCATGGGCGGCGGTGATCACTTACCATCACGTGAGCCACCTGCTCGTTTGCCCCCTATTCTATAAAAAAAGACTAGTTACAGTTTCATTATATGTATAGATATCGTATCAATAACTCAGCTTCTAGGCGGCGTATTAAGATAAAACATGCACTGGATTTTGAGTCAGACCTCCTGCAATACAAACGTGAAAATAGTATCAAATTCCGTGCAGTAGTTTTTTGCGACATGCACGTAAAAACTTCCAGACAAACAAACAAAAATGATAAAGATAATTGGTTTGGCTTTTATTGCTCTTACAAATTATATAAATTTTTCATAAACATCTCCTATGTAGGTAACAATAAAGTCAAAATTGCTCGGAAGTCTTTGTCGGCGTATGTAAATGGGAATTTTAGCGTTAAGTTTATTAAGTCTTAATTCAATTAACAATGTTTTATTCTTTCTAACTAATAATTTGTAGCCGTGCATTTTATTTGGTTGTGTTTTACGCATGTAGTTAAATATGAATGATTTCGGTCCTTCTATACACCTAAACTGTTAGACTGTTAGTGTAAGACTAAACTAAAATCTTTTGATACCACTGCTATTGCAGCAGAAACAAGATCTCAGACATTTATTTTCTCTAGAATATACACGATTTTATAAATTTTTCATTTATAGTTTTTTGTAGCATTTTGACATAATTCTTGTAATGTACCATTGCAGTGCTAAAAGTTAGTTATTTTAATTATTTTACCAACAAATAGTGGTGTGCAAACACCACTATGTTTTGCTTTAAAGGGCGCGGAATCTGTTGTAATTACATACATACATTCACCCCTTTATTCCATTGGGTCAGGCAAAGGCCACATCTCATCCGTCACTTTTCGCTCCCACGGGAAATTAAACGTGGCGGATGGCGATTGATTTTCTTGCTCCCCATTTCGTTCCCATTAATTACAGGGCATATGAACCGATATCTCATGGTGACAAGCGCCGCGCGGTGCTACACAGAACTTTCCAATGCAAATTTCTAGTTATGGGCAATCTTAGCACCATCAGATGGACGGTTTGCTCGTCTCATTTCTTACTTTTAAAATAACAATATATTTTGCGTGTAAATTATATTATAATGTCTTTTTATGAACATTGTTTCCAAAAAGTATATAATAGTAAAGTTATATAGTCTCTACGACGAATCGCGGTGTGGATCTTTAAATCAACAATTTTAAAAGTGACGAATATTTAAACTTACTACAGAACTCAGAACAGAACAGAGTCGGCTGTATTAGCCATAGCTAGTTAACCAGGCGAACTTTTCAGAAATCCATTTCAAATAGTCTTGCTGCTTTACCACTAAAATTATTCAGCAGTTTTAAGTGCTGATTTGCCATGTGTTCAGCGTAAAAGGAAAACATCGTGATAAAACCTGCATGTCTGAAGAATAAAAATATAGTTAATAGATTCAGGCGGAATACTTTGCGAAAATCCATTATAATAGGGAAAATTGATTTGCTTTATAAGAATATAATACAAATTAACTTTCTATACGACAGCCCGCATTGGAGTAGCTTGGCGGGCTCTTACCGTCTCTAAAGCCGTTTTGAAATGAGAGGAGGACTGTTCCCAGGAGAGGAATATATATATTTATTTTACTTTTTTTATACATAACTTGCTGAAGCCGTGGCAGGGCTTCGCACGGAAGTTATTGTTGTATTAAAGTCTGTTTAGAGAAAAACAACGCCAGCCCGTTTTCACATTCATCACGATATCTCTAAAACCTATTGACTAACAAGACCTATTGACTTGAAATTGGCACGCATTTTTTTTTACCTACATAGACACCCACTAAGAATTTTTACGAACGGATTTTACGAACATTAACTTCAAATGAGTAAACGGGGTGGTGCTGTTTTTCTCAATAAATACTTTAACATGATAATAAATTCCGTGCGAAGCCGGGGCGGGTCAGCTAGTATACCATACAGCTGCACCACCAAAACGTGGCTAAGATTGAATCCCATAAAATCCCGAAATCCTACATAGGTGCAAAAATAGAAATTGTTGATTTTCATGTCTGTCTGGTTGTGCTGTGATTGTCCTCGTGTCTGTGATATTAAATCATTGCCTACATACGATCTTATCGCATGAGCTTTACATCTGGTGCGGGTATATAAGGAAGATCGAGGGTTTCAGTGCTTGCGTGTAAACTTTTGGCATGGTTAATATCTCTTCCATAAAATTGACACAGAGTAAATTTTATGTATGAGAAGCAGTTGATAACTTCGCTGTGTCGCTTTATTGCTCGTATTGTTGGGCATTGAATCTCTATGTTTTTGGTGCACCATCGTTTTTTTTTCATGTCGTCAGATCTCCATGGTTCATTAGTAGACATTTAATTAATAGCTCCAAAAATTCTTCACTTTTTTACCAAACAAAACAAAGTACGGATAAATTATTCAAACACATTCAAATATTATATAATGAATATTAATTAAATCAGATTATGACAATACTAGGAGGTAGGAAATAAAAGTCTTAGAAAAATAAATCCAAAAATATCAACACTATCGTTTAGCTGCTGGTTAAGTTCGATCCTTCAATATTACGTGCGATATTTAAAAAACTCTCTTTCTGCACGTTTGAAACGCGTTTCATCGTTTGTTTTACTAACTTAATTATCGAGTTGTGAATAGTTGAGGTGAAAGTCAGTTAATAGATCTAGCGCAGTCAGGGCTAGCTATCCAGATTCATCATTTCCTGGACGTTTTTGAAGGGACATTAGAATTATAGATTGAAGTGGACATAAGATTATATATATACATAAGATTCAACGGCGCGGTCGTTTCATTGCATATCATCGAGCTAGCTGTGCAGACAGGCGCCGATTTATCAATATTTTTTTCGAGTTTTAACCAATTCTCATTCAGTTTTCGATTGTTGTTGTATTTGTAAGTCAAACGGTAAGTTGCCTTCGAAGACGTTTACTTTGTGAGGTTATCAAATTTGTGATTGATAATTGCTTCATTATGTAATTTTGAATTGTGTGACCAATTTTCAGTGTTATTTACAATGTCACGAGTCAGAAAATCTAATCTTTCACATCGAAACCGTAATGCAATTAGACTTCGCAATATTGAGTAGCGCTTTAGCATGAAAAGTGTTTTAATTTAATTTTGTCATTTCTGAGTATATTTTGAGATTTGATGTTTAATATTAGTAGTTTATTGTGCAGCAAGCGCTTGTAAAAGTGTACAGTGATTGAAAAATTCAATTTAAGACCAGAATTGTACTTTTCGTTTTGTCTCCATCAGTCAAACAAATCTTCAGTAAAAGTCATCGTCATTTTACTGTTGATCGACCTTTTGAATTGTCTATTGTTTGAATACTCATTGACTGTCTTGACATTGGTCATAGGTGTGCTGCAGCCAAAAGTGTACACGCACGTCGCATCCCAAAATAAACATTCCCGGAGGCTACAAGATACTAGGAATATTAGCCGATACAAGAACATGATGAATTATGTCATTCAGTGCACTATGGCGAGACAATCTCCCGGCACATGTTATACAGCTGAGAGCATGATGCCCGACAGCTTCCAGCATTACACCACAAATACATATGGGACACATACGTCGCAGCCATGTCTATAAGCTACGGCCACTCGTATACTGTCGTTGTCCAGGTATGTGCCTAATTGTGGTGAAGGCAGCGCATGGAGCCAAGCTCCAGACCTCGTCAAAACCTAAAACATGCATAGTGTGCCCCTGAACAAGTTTCCAAAAGTTCGTCGACAATAGATCTGTTATGAACGTCCCATCTTCATTCTTATAACGTTTTTTATTTTATTCGTATAGATACAAAAACTTGACGATGGACAAGGTAAATCTTCTACAAATAAAAGTGTTTATCACATAAAACTGTAGTTATCTCGCTTTGCTGCTTACGGAGCACGAAGAAACAATTTCGGGGCTCTGGGCCCCCTGATTCTGCCAATCTGCACCGTTTGTAAACCGAAACGTGTCGTTATATTTGGCTTTTCAGTGGGAGTGGTTTTGGACCATTTGACTGGCCGGGCGATGTCGTGTATATGTCTCCTTTCGTAGAGACAAGCTTTTTCATGCCGCCCTCTGCGCTGTACTAGCCAGCCGGGTGAGACTCCTTGCGGGGAGGCAGAGCACTCCCTGGAGACCACTGAGGCGTCTGGAGGTCGCGCATGTAGAGTGCTCCCTCATAAAATTACAGAGCGGCGAGCATAGAAAACCCCTATTGATTTTGTTTATGCAAAATACGACTTGCGAGTAAACGGCCGAATTCCGGCCGGTTCGGGGCGGTAACGTACAATTAAGAATACCTACGAGCTCATAATTATGGAGCTTTTCCCCTGGCAACCCTAAATAAGCGTGGTCAGAGTTGACTCAATTGTACTGTTTATTGTGTCACATAGAGTAATTACTTTGGTCTACAAGCCTGTTATTAATTTTCAAGGAAAGGAAATTGTTTATTTTATTTTTATTATAATGATAATTAATAGGTTTTTAATTTTACCATTTATTTTGACAATTTTTTAGAAAGGCTTAAAAGATTTGTACTTATAGCAATTTTTTTTAAGTCTAGAGTGTCTGTCAAATGTAACAAATATCCAGTGAAATATTTTGACGTTTCTCTCTTTTGATTCTGTCAAACGTCTTGAAACATGGCTGAGGTTTGTGATAATTTTTTAGTGTTATAATCTGATAGTACTATCCCAATCGTTCATTAAATAAATGTATAAAGAACAGTGTTTTAATGGATATATAATATTTTCCGCAATTGTGTGTATATTTTATAGTGTCATAATGAACTTCTTTTACAGGTCGACGAAACCCTCAAGAAGAAACGTACCTTCAGGAAGTTTACCTTCCGAGGGGTGGATCTTGACCAACTTCTTGATATGCCCAAGTAAGTTTCTGTTTCTGTTGACTTATCGGCGGCACAGTTGCATGGTTTTATTATTATAATTTTTATGCAGTTTTACATGTCTGCCATTATCTTGATGAAAGTATATGTAGTTATTTGTAAATCATCTTCGCAAATACATTAATTTTTATACAACGCTTTAGTACAAAACTGAAAAATGGAATGTCAAGCGTGAGGAAAGTGTATTATTTATTTTCGTGGTGTAAGGCGAAGTTAACCTTAAATTATCTTGTTTCCTTTCAGTGAGCAACTCATGGAGTTGATGCATGCGCGCGCCCGCCGGCGGTTCGCCCGCGGCCTAAAGCGTAAACCTATGGCACTTGTAAAAAAGTTACGTCGCGCAAAGAAGGAAGCTCCTCCAAATGAGAAACCTGAGATCGTAAAGACACATCTTCGTAATATGATCATTGTCCCAGAGATGGTTGGCTCTATTGTTGGCATTTACAATGGGAAAACATTCAACCAGGTTTGTACTTAGTCTTGCAGCCTCTGTTGTTTTAATGCTTTGTTTTATGATTAATAAGTGAGATGTAAAATCTTAATAAGTGGCTCTCTCAGTTTGAAATCGGAATTTAAAATATTGCAGTAGATGACAAAATTTGTGCAACATTAATAATTTGTTTTAGGCATGTTTCTTTAACATGGCATCTGACCATCTTTCCAGTATATTCTTCCACATTATATTCATGAAGAGCATCCTATTTTTTCTGCTAATAGTTAGGATACTTCAGCATATGCTGCATAGAAGACATCTGGTTATTAACTTGAAGATGTCACTGCACACTGACTTGAAGTTGTTTTAACCAGCACTTAATCACTAATAATCTATAGTAATATTATAAATCGGAAGAGTTTGTATAGTTAAACATGCTATTCTCAGGAACTACTGGTTTTAATTGAAACTTTTAGTGTTGGATAGCTCATTTATCAAGGAAGGCTATATCCTATATAACATCACGCTACAACCCTTAAGAGTGATTTTTTTTTTAATTAAATGACGAGTGAAACTATGAGGCATGGGGGGATTATAATTTGGTTCATACAAATATTAGTAAATAGTTCTGCAAAAAAAGTGATGGTGTTGTTCATTCTAGATTGATTCATCAAAGCATTCTTGCAAAAGTTAGGACCAACAACAAATCAAGATACTTTTAAAAATTACATGAAATTCATCACACTTCATCACATTTTTATTACTTCTTCAGTAGTTACCTGTAATATCAAAGTTGCAACTTTATCAGGTTGCTTAATGCTATTTTTAATTTCAATTTCAATTGTGACTAAATTAAAATCTACTATTACAACTTGTTTATAAACACAATTATCAAAAAAAAAATAACTATATAATTCTCTCTCTTATTTCACTGTTTGTAATGTAATTTTTTAAATTAATTAATTGTAACGTCACCGCCGCGTTCGGTAGAACTGCACGCTTCAATTTAAAGTATTCCAAATTAGAAAATTAAAAAGGGCGTCGAGTATCGCTTCGTCGAGGCTGTGAGATCAGGTAGTGGGTAGACGATAAATTATACGGTGAACTAGGATTTAGCGGATTCGTGGCAGTGTGGTAGCGGCTTAAGAGAATCTACTACCCCATCTCATCCCATGAGTGTAGTAAACAAAAAAGTAAAGTGAAAACCAGGAGATGGGCTGCAGCATCTTCCTGGAATATCTGAATAAATAAACTGCGGTTGCCAACTCGACCCAACCCTGCCTTATCTGCCTGATCTTAAAATAAACTGTTTACAATAATGTAAAACATTCCCAAACTCTACACTTGCAAATTTATAAGGAACAACATTTAATATTCATTTGATAATGTAGCAAAACCTTTGTGTTTCTTTTCATATGTGTGTTTTCACACATGAAATTAGTGTACTTTTACATGTATACATAGTCATGCCCCTTGCCCATTAGGGTAGGGAGAGACCACATCCACCAGTGTGCTTTTATCTAAATATTTTATTATATTCAGATAATTCCTCATTATATGCCTAAACCTAACCTAAACCTTACCAAGTTATTTTTATTGGTACATTTTTATAATTTAGTTACTGTTTTTCATTGTTATACAATGGCATATTCATTATTAAAAATTATGTGACCTAGATTTCTTATACCTCATATGTTTTGTGTAAAATAATAAAAAATACAAATAATTATATTTTGTGATATGCTTTAATTTTAAGGAAGTCTTATATTATTTCTCTATCATATATGTAATGTCCATAAGTTTATCTTTTCACTTTCATGAGTAATCAACTGCCAACTTAACTTTAGAAATATAAGTATTTTATTTTATTTATTGTTCATCTTTCATCCCTAGTAATGTTTATTTATTTTTAAATTTCAGGTTGAAATTAAGCCTGAAATGATTGGTCATTACCTTGGCGAGTTCTCAGTTACTTACAAACCTGTCAAGCATGGTAGGCCAGGTATTGGTGCTACACACAGTTCGAGGTTCATTCCTCTCAAGTAGAACAACTTGAGTGTCTTTATAGGTTAAGTGGTAAAAATTTGCACAGGAATACAAATAAAGTTTCTTGTGTAAAATATTTTTTTGTTTTATTGCATTTCACACTATATTTACAACTTTTATATGCATAGTGTTACAACTGCGGCAATTTATTTCCCAATGAATCAGACTATAAAATCAAATTAGCCTGTAAAATAGCTATATGTCAAAATAAGACATCACAAGCACAGCTAGTAGGGCACAACAATGCATTTCCTTGTTTAGAAATAATGAAATTATTATGGATATGGATGGAGCATAAGCATACAACTCATTTGTATGCTTATGCTCCATCCATAATCACATCCAGCAGTGATGTTCGACTTGACCACTGGCTTGAGAAATGCCCTTTGTATATAAAGAATAATAAAACATATAGTACAAGACTTACACAGGCATGAGCGAAACACAGTCCTGACATACAGAATTAGTTTTTTTTAATACTTCCTTTTTCAGAACTAGAATCCAGAAACTTCCGTAACGAATAGTTGTAGTTACAGTCCCCCACTAAGAGATGTTTCTGTTCTGATGTCTATCAAAAAATATTCTTTTATTAATTTAACATTAAATGTAGCGCAAAATTATATAATTTATTGTAAGTTGATATAATTTTTAAAGATATTATTCGTTAGAAGGGCAAGTAAACGAAAATAATATTCTTAACCGAAATTTTTCGACGCTGCAAAGTTACAATATCATTTTATCGCAACCTGTCACAAACACATTCTCTCAGCAGCCGATCTAGTGGGTAATTTATAATATTACATTTCGGAAAGTAGGACTCATGGTAAAACATCTTCATTTGGTGCTGATGAAACACTTATTTTGAAAGTTTTAATTGCACTTCAATTTTCCCAAAAAAATTTTCAAGATTTCTTGTGGGCGCGTGAACTGGATTTGTATCTCTCCACAATCGTCCTGTCTCCTGCATACCCTATATATATGCTTTTGTTAAAACAGTTGCAGTAAGAACTGATCCCTGAGGAAGTCTGTCATTGCCAGCCTAATGTCCAAATATGTCAAGTCTAAGACATCATATCCCAATTTTCATAACCAAGGCATTAAATTCTTCTCCTACTGCCGCTGAGACATTACATAAACAAAATGTAAGTTCTTGTACAAAAGATTTCAAATTCCATAAGGTAGATGCAAATGAAATTTTAAATATTTTTAAAACTATTGATTGTGAGAGAACGGCAGATCTATGAGGGTATGTCCGTTGAAGTTAGTACATCTATTATAGATATAAGAGCACCTCAATTAGCCATAATTTTTAATTCCGGTATTGAATTTGGTGTTTTCTGATTTAATGAAACAGTAAAACCATACCTTTATTTAAATCTGGTAGTACATCGGAACCCCGATAACTTTAGACCTATTTCCGTACTACTAACATTAAGCAAAATTTTTGAAAAAATTATACTTATCAAAAGATAAAACATTTTAATTTTCATTAATTGTTTCACAAAAACCAATTTTGTTTCACAAGTAAACTAGAGAAAATCTAGAAACTTTCAATCATACTTAAAATGCTGTATCAATAGTGTGGCAGGACGGGAAAAATGCCACGGGCCTCCGACCGGAGCTTGCATAGTAGAAATTCAACTTAGCAATCAATCATTCCAGAGACCGCAATTTGAGAAATTTTGAGAAAATTGTTATTTCAATCCAATATGTTTTTGTAAAATTAAAAGTTACTAGAAAATCAACAAAATACTTATACTACAAAAACAATAATTATAATAGCGTTTGTAGGTGCGTGCTATCCCCAACAGTTTCTTCTGCATATCCATGATATGTTGCAAATTAGTAACATTAATTGCCAGCTGTGCCAATATTTCTCAGGAACACATCGAGGAATACCGGAACAAACATGTGACAGACTAAATTGAGTCTAATTCAACCCCAAGAAGACCGCAAGTTTACCGCTAAAAAGAAAGGCTTCGTCGTGTCTCCTCATTTTGAAAGCACTCCCCTTGTTGCCTCAGCCTTAAAAGGAAAGCTTCAGCTTCAAGAAGAGCATTTTTCTTTCTCAAAGGCCGGCAACGTACCCGCGATTCCCCTGTTGTTGCGGATGTTCATTGGCGAACATTTAGCTCGTTTACCCCCTCGTATATGCGTTTTTTACGTAGTGATCTATTAAAAAGAAACTACAACAATGGTTGAGCTTTTCTTGCATTGAGAGAGGGTCGGGCCACCTTCGATGAATTTGTTGCAACGGACCACGGACCTCATCTGTTACGCAACTGCATCACTTAAACATTGCAACATACACTAACAAAAGATTCTAGAAATTGGGAATAGATACCAAATTCTTACAAATTTCATAACGGTAAGTGGTAAGCCTCTTGAAGGTGTAATTCTTACGAAGTATAAGGATTACCGGTTAAAAAGGTAACTGCTATCGTCGTGATCGCCACTCACCTGATTTTGGTAAGGTCTTACATCATTAATTGAACATTTTAATTCCCATATTTCATCAGTCAAACTAATTCATCGAGACAACTAATCCAATAATACTGAAATAATATTGCCGCCACTTGTAATACGGTTGGACTAAAAATCAGCAGTCAGCTCTGTATCGGATTACGGTCTTACTGTAGAGCAATGTCAGCCTTTTTCCTTTGCCTTTCTAACCGCAATTACGAGGGTGGATTGAAAAGTACTCGGCCTAACACAGATCCATTCAATTATAAAAATCAAATCTACCCACATTATTTAGTTCAGTTCAGACTAGTTCATTGTGTGAAGTTCGAAACGTGTGCGATAATTAGTTGTGATTTTATAAATTTATTAACAAAGTAATCGGTCATAATTTCCGCGAATGGAGCAGCGTGCTGTCATTAAGTACCTCCATAAGAAGGGGCTATCATCAAAAGCCATCCATGATGACATGGTCAGTACATTAGGCGATTGTGCTCTGTCATATTCATCCGTCAAAAAATGGATAGCAGAATTTAAGCGTGGTAGAGAGAGTGTGAAAGATGAACCCCGCTCTGGAAGGCCTTCGACGTCAACTACTGACGAAAATATTAAAAAGTACTTGATTTAATAATGAGAGACCGCAGATTAAAAATTAGAGAGATAGCCGAGATTATAGGCATCTCTTATGAACGAACTCAAAACATCATTGTCAACGAGTTGGGTTTCCACAAGGTGTCTGCGAGGTGGGTTCCGCGACTGCTTTCAGTTGAACAAAAAAGGACGCGATTGACTATTTCACGCGACTGTTTGGAGTTATTTGAAGCCGATGCAGATGATTTTTTGAATCGTTTTGTTACTATGGACGAAACATGGGTTCATTACTGTACACTGGAAACAAAACAACAATCAAAACAGTGGAGAAGACCTGGTTCACCACCCCCTAAAAAGGCTCAGTCGATTTTGTCGGCAAATAAGGTGATGGCTTCAGTATTCTGGGACTCGAAAGGTGTGATTATGATTGATTATCTTGAAAGGGGTCAGACTATAAACTCTGATTACTACTGCACCTTACTACGTCGTTTACGAGAGGAAATAAAAGAAAAACGTCGAGGAATGCTCAGAAGAAAAGTCCTGTTTCATCAAGATAACGCCCGTGTTCACACGTCAGTACAGTCAATGGCTGGAATTCACAACTGTGGCTTTGAACTGTTACCGCATCCGCCGTATTCACCTGATCTGGCACCATCAGACTTCTTTCTGTTCCCTAACCTAAAAAAGCACTTGGGAGGTCAAAGATTTTCGACAAACGACGAGGTCAAAGCAGCTGTAGACGCATATTTTGACTCTAAGGAAGAATCATTTTTTTTAACGGTCTAAATGCTTGGAAGGGGAGGTGGCAAAAGTGTATTGAACTTGATGGTGATTATGTGGAAAAATAAAAATATAACTGATTTAGTATGTGTTTATTTTCTTGGTTAGGCCGAGTACTTTTCAATCCCCCCTCGTACATTTGTTAGTGGTCGAAATTCGATCGTAATTCGTAAAAGTTTTAGTAATTATTTGTTGGCAACATTTTAATATTCTCTCTGTGCGACTGTTTGACCACATTCTATTATGTTTCAGTCTGGTTCTGTTATGATTGTCCCCGTGTCTCAAATACTGCATCATTAGAGACTGGATTGATTTACCAAATGCCAAGCTGACGTATAACAATATTCGGTAATTGTTCCCGTGGTCGAAAACCGACGCTTTTGTGTATTAGACTAGATTGGCAATTACCGCGCAAAAGCAATGCCATTAGACATATAGCCACAGCCATATACGCGACTTAAGTCAACATCGGGCTTATCACTACAAGTCAAGCAATATCGCCATCTCTATCAAATCGACGTTACGCCGCCATGCCATTGAACTAGAGTAAAAGAGATAAATATATGTTTACTTCAAAATGTGTACTGGTTGCAAAGCGTACGTCGTTGCATTGAATAGTGGTTACGCATTTTTGACGCGTTAGTAAGAGGTTTGCCACTCTATTTGTTTACCTCAATGGGATATAGGGTTAAAAAAAAGAAAAACTGCTATAAATTCAATTTAAATTTCAAAGAAGAACCATAAAACCGTTTGTAATCAAATCATGGCGAAGGCTTGTAGAGTTCATAACTGAACATAGTAAACTATCCTTTTCTGGTAGGCATGTAACCACCTACACCTTTAGCTTCTCATCTTGCGCGTGTAAGTTCTTCGAATGCCGACATTACTGGTGGTTGGGGCACATCATTTGGGGGCATTGCAGGCGAAGGCGGCATTTGTCGAGCGACCTGAATCGAAATGAATTATTATGTAATTTTGATTGCAAATAACACGAAAGTAAGAATAACAATTTAAGAGTATAATTTTGGTAACATCATACACATAGATAAAATATATGTGTTGATGCATGGACCCTCTTCTATATAAGAAGTAAGAAACTAAATATACTGGTTTATTTGTCAAAATCTGAAGTTAAAAATTGTCTGCCTGACTGAATTGAACTAATTGTCACAGGCTATGAGTTGTACCTAACTCTGGGCTAAAATCAAGCGAGGTCATTTATTATTATTATTATTATTTATTTATTTTACTCGCTATTCGCTACTATTATTTATCTAATATATAGATAAAATCGGTCTTTTCTATTTTTATTTTTAGTCTGCTTCGAGGTTTCTTGTAGCAGATCGTTAAGTCTCTTAGTTAAGCAGGTTGTATCACTAGAAATCCTAATTCAATAACAATGTTACGACGTGAACTTCACTACTAATTTAAAACTAGCAGATCCTCAAGTTTCAAGATTTACGCAGGCCGAAACTCTGCATTATCAGGAGGAAGGAGTTGTTCAATACAAAAAAACTCTACATGCCCACTATACTAATTAAAATCTGCACAGCCTCAACTTTCACGGAATTTTTATGCAGTACTCCAGCAGCATCATTATTTGAAGATTACATACATACAAAATATCACGACTGTATCCCATAAGGGGTAGTCAGAGACTGGGCACTCACTGCAAAAAGAGATGACTGCCACAATCCACGTTTCACCAAAACAATGTAATGCACTTGGTGTGATAGGTGGTGAGCCCATCGCCACCATGCGCTGTTGGGTGCACAGTGCAATTTAATTCCTTACTCGCCTTTTACGAGATCCATTGGACGAGATGGAGTGGTAGTATTCTTTTAACGAGCCGCCACCGAGATTAAAGGTTTAAATTATGATAATGCTGTCATGGTAATTACATTCGGCGAATAAAATTCAGTGCGCGAACTTTAATGAAAATCGGCTAAGTGGAAGTAGTAAGTATTAGGATTTTTAAAGAAAATGTTTACCAAAGGAAATAAAATCGTTCCAAAATTATTAGTCTACTTTAAGTTCATTCTAAACGTTTTACTTGATTATGTACAACTAATATTATATTTTTAAGTAAGGCTATTTTTTACATAACGTGGTCCGTGGATTGCAGAGTTTTGATTAATAGGGAAAAATGGGAACAGGTGAAACTTGGGTTCAAAGCTTGCGAGAGACGGATACTATGATGGTGATATTGAGCGAATAGTGTAGTAAATCAAGTTTATGGGGCCCTGCATATCTTTAAGATTAGCCAGAACATTACTAAAAAGGCACGGCTGGTTGTACCGGTTCCCTTATCATCATTTAGTTTCATTTATCTATTGGTAGTGAATATTGGTTCTGTCCGAGAAGCATGAAAGTAAGATTAATGCCTTTGATAGACAAAGTGAGGAACAGCGTGATAAGGGAACGTTAAGATGTGGTAGAAGCTGTATTGACAAAGATAGAGAATGGGAGATTCTTAGGTGGTTTGGACACGTAGAAACGAGGGATGATAGAATATTGACAAAACAGATTTATGAGGCGAGTGTGAATGGGCAAGCCGGAACGAGTCGACGTAGGCAAACGTGTCACGATCAGATCGAAGTCGTTTTAAGGTAAGACAACGTCTGAAGTACCCGACGAGCTAGTATGAAAAAGCACATGAAAGTAGAAGGGAAAGATGTGTGTCAGAATCGTAGAAAGTGGAAAGACGTGGTCTCTGCTTACCCCAATGGGAAATAGCCGTGACTGTTTCTATGTATCCTTATGTATTATGTGGTCCTTTATGCGTGGTGCGCTTATTTCCAACCCATTGCTATTTCAAGCAATTTATGATATTTTAATTAGATAATACTATGTAGCAAGTCAAATACAATATGCACTCAAACAATTGCAACGAAATAATCACAAACGAATAACAGTTGTGACGTTACCCGTCTGGAGCCTATTTATGAAGGTACCTAGAGTAAAGAACTGAGTGCTTATGGACGAAGATCCATTATATCATTAAGAATTTTTATTTATAAAATAAGCTAAAAAGATATAAAACACAATACTTACGCGTTTTAAAAGGTGCACTGAATTATCAGTCGCCGTAAGCTCCGCAGGTTGTACAAACGTGGCTTGCGTCTGGCCGCAGTAAGCTGCGACGCAAAAAGCAATTGTCGTTATTAAATATATTGAATGTTTCATTGTTTATGCAGGGTGCTCCAGTGGTGTAACTTATGGTAATCACATATTTATATATGGTTCATGGCATGCAGTTACGCTCAACGATAACCTTTCATAGACAATACAACTTCCGGTGGAGATAGGCGCGTGAGATTACTAGATAAAAATGCACGAAGTGGTGATAAAATTAATTACGGGGTACTAATTACCCGTCATATGCACATGTCAATTACTCGCTGCGAGGTCTAATTGAGTTTCATTATCGCTTGTTACAGCGACAGTCATACTATTTAAATGTTATAATGATTGTAATCACTTGCAAGATGAAGGTAATTCAAAAAGTAAAAAATATATTGTTTGTTCTGTAAAATCCTATTAGCGTCTTCATACTGCCAAATGATAAAAGTTAAGACAAAACAAGAACAGTGTAAAATTATTTTATGTTACAAGAAGGGACAGAAAAGCTGCTTCAAATTATAAACGTAAATCTCTTCTGAAGCACGGCATGGTCGTCCATAATTGCTGTTTTTAAGGACTACAATGAATTAATCAGCGTGAGAGCTTGACGAAACTCGGTCGCGCCACTCCGTAGCCTCACGCAAGAGACTCCTCGTGGAGTTAGAGGCGAAAGAGCGGTTAGCCGAGCTCAAGCTTGAACAGGCTCAGTTACTAGCAGGAACGGAGTTGCAAGAAATACACGTACAGCGATTACAAGCAGAAGCCGGAACAACGGACGACGAAGACGAAGAAATTGAGGACGATTTGGTATCGGTGCGCATAAATACATGGTTGCAAGAAACGCCGGCATCACATTCTTTTTTTTTAGACTTGGATTGTTGTAGATTCAATATAGCGCTGCCAAATCGTCAGTCGTGTTGGCTATCATTTTTACTGAAAAGTGACAACCCTATTTGCTTGACGCTGCTTGCATAGAAAATAGCTATGTAACATTGCCCGCTCATTTTCCATATGATAGTTTCGCCGTACTAATTAGATATTTAATACAAATGATGACATTACCCAAATCCTTGTACTGACTCTTATTTTAAATTCCTGAAAGTTATACTTGCGTAAAAAATGTACGAGGGAAATGTAGGCAAAGAGGTCAAATTATTTAGACCATTATCAAAATCCATCAAATATTTCATGATCACAATATTGTAGCAGATAAGAATAGATACTTAATTTCCATAGACTTAAACTTAAACTTAATAAAAAAAAACTTAACATAACTTAACATTAACTTTAACTTACAGTTACTTCAGAAATTTTGAAAAAAAAAGCGAGCAAAGTTGGCGTGATTGACGGTAGCTATCTGCTGCAGCAAACAAGAAGTGAAGACATAGTATACATCAAGAAGATTGAAATTTTTTTAGATTTCTCATTCTCATTATTTCTACATTGAAAAGGGGTCTGGAATGCGCATGATGATTCATTAAATAAAAACTTGTGCTGTTCACTAGCGGAAGAAGAGAAACCTTCAAACCCAAAGAATGAGACGAATGCAGACTATACATCGTCAATTACTTTTTTTGATCTTGTTGTCGAGCAAAATCTACGAAGAAAACGAAAACTTGGACGAATTAGAAAATATAAATATAATAGAAAACACGTGTACAGTGTTTTCTGTTTAATTGTTGTATTCTATTTAATTCTCTCGTAGGCTAATCCTACAGATACATGTCTGTCTCTTACCACCTCCACCTCCCAGCCAAACTCTCTTAATTTTTGTTGAGTGGCTAAAGATGTGTGTGGTCTAGGGTTGTCGTGATGAAAGACCACACCCTTTCTATTAATCAATTTCGGCCGCTTTCTCCCAACTTCTTGCTTTATTCTCATCAGCTGCTGGCAGTAGGAATCCGAATCGATGGTTCTGCCTGGCGGTAAAAACTCATAATGAACAACACCCTTCCAATCCCACCATACACCCACTTTTTATTACTAGTTATCAATCTCTTCAAAAACGGTTCGGTTTCATTAAGTCTCAATAAAGAATCGCAACTGAGTACACGGTTCATTAGGTTTCTTCCAGTGAGCTCGTGTGGCACCCAAATATCAAGCTTTTTTCAAATGGGTCAAAACTGTTTTGTGATCAATTCCCAGTTCTTCAGCTATGTCGTAACTACTAATTAGCCGGTCTTGATCCACTTTTTCAAAAATGGCGTCCATTTTATCCGTAAAAGGGCGACCAGAGCGAGGTGAATCTTTGACATCAAAATTCCCGGATTGAAAACGCTTAAACCAACTTTGTTCTACTCTTACTGACACTGCATTAGGTTCATAAACGTCACAAATTTTTTTGGCGGCTTGCGTTGCGTTTTTTCCTTTTTTGTAATAAAATTTTTAAATGTATCGAATATCTTCATCAGATTCACTCATTTTCACAGAAAGTAAAACAAATGAAAAATAGATGGAAACAACATTTTACTAATTTGTTTCTTTTTTTTAAATAATAATAATAAAAACTTTATTGACTAAACTTATTACGGACAGATTTAGTGAAGTCTCTGATTTCCGAACTAGGTATAAATACCTGTATCTCAGAAAATCAGCGCCGTCTTCCACAGTACATTATCACTCGAATGTGTCAACATACTAGTGGGTAATAAAAAAATCCTTAAAATTACAAAATAAAAATTATAACAAATTTGTGTGTGTATGTGTGTGTGTGCTGTGTGTGAGCGCGCATGTGTGTGATGCAGTGAAGCTACATACGTGCTTGGAACAGTTCCTCGGTCTTCTGGTTATCTAATTTTGATAACCAGTTTGTAACTACCGTTTTACATTCTTCGACAGTTAGGTAGTAGACAACTGGATAAATATTTAATAATTTATTTGCTTAATTGTTCAGATATACAGATAAATAGATACTCTGCCGTCTAGCCAGGGTAGTTCGACATACAATGGTATTTACAACATTTTTCATGACACGAGGTACAGCAGATACGAGTATTACAGGATTATATAGTACGTTGTCTAATAATACTGCGTAAAATGAAAAGTTTCCTAACAGTCAGAACATCGCATTTTTTATACAAATTAAATGTTGGAAATCTAAAAGGACTAAATGTCATAGTTTAAAGCAAGGATCTTTGCGCTCTCTCATTTGGGTCATTATTGATTTGCACGCACCCTCCCAAATTACAACACAGTAACCCAAAATTGATTGCGCTAGTGCGTAGTAAATTTTCCGCAATAGATTAAAATCAGCCACATATCTGAGCTTCTTGAAAATCCAAATTAACTTTCGGGTTCGGGATGTCATCTCTATCATCTCTATATGTGACTGCCAACTAAGTCTATCATCTAAGACAACTCCTAGGTACTTAACTGTATTAGATTTAACAATGGATGGGCATGTACAAGAATTTTTTGATTGTCTTTTACATGATTGAGCTCTTATTTCTGAGATTTCGAAGTTGTGAATTGCAAAGATGTTGATTTCGAGGAATTTAACTTTAGACAATTATTTTTTAGCCATCCAGTGATTTTGTGTAAGTCTTTCTCTGCATTAAAGCGTACTTCTTCCTAGGACGCGCCATGAAACACAAGTGCAGTATCATCAGCGTAAGTGAAAATTTTACAAGAAGTAAGCGACATTAGACATAGGCCATTTATGTAAATTAGAAATAGAGTCGGCCCGAGGATACTGCCTTGAGGGACTCCGTAAGTTACAGCTTCTTCTCTACAAATGAACTGGTCTATTTTAACCTGTTGAACACGATTCATGAGAAAGAAGAGAAAAAAAAAAATAGCCAGCGCCGTACCCCTTATACCAGCCTTTTCCAGCCGAGAAGTCCACGAGAGCCGGAATCGAGACATTGTCAAAAGCCTTAGCCAGGCCTACGAAATTCCCAATACATTTCTTTTTAGCGTCAATGTTAATGATTACAAATTCTGTTAGACTTTTCACGGTATCTTCAGTACTTTTTTTAGATCTAAAACCAAATTGATTCCGATAATAATTTGTTTTTCTCTAAGAATTGTCTTTTATTCAATATTTTCTCTTGAATTTTAGATAAAGCTCTTAGAACTGAAATTGGTCTAAAATTTGTTACACTGTTTCTACTCCCGCCTTTGTGGACAGGAGTTATAAGTGCTTTCTTAAAGACTTTAGGAAATATGCCTTTTTCGAAGCATACCTTAAAAAGTGTAGTAAGGACCGCACCGGCACCATAATATCTTTTGCCATTTTTAAAAACTTGTTTGGAATTCCGTCATAACCACTTGCACCATCCGTTTTTAAATTCAAAATAGTGGACTCGAATTCACTTTCATCAGGGGGTAGTAATACTAAAGAATTAACAAGACGAGGAATTTGATTATTGGAAAATGGTGCCGCTGGTGACAATGTTATCTGCTAGTTGTTTACCAATATTTGCAAAATAATTGTTAACTGTTGTAACGGCAAGCGACAGGTCATCTGACACGAGTATGTTCAGTAGCTCATCAGGTGATGGTTTTATGTTTGAAACATTAATTATATTTTTAATTGCAGACCAAGTTTGTTTATTTGCATTCTGAATTAATGATTTTTCATATTTTGATTTGATTTTTCTCAAAAGCGAATTACAAAAATTTCTGTATCTTTTAAAGCAAGTTTCTAGTACAGTATAATGGTGGCTCTTCTTAAGTCTGAGATGCAGTCTGTCTCTATAGCGAAGTCATCTAAGCAATCCTGATGTTACCCAAGGTTTAATTGATCTTTTTCTTCTAGGGATCCTAACCAACTTGGTGTTACTGCTTATAGCATAGGAGAGCTGCTGAACGCAATAATGTGCAGCCTCGTTAGGATTAGAAGACAGGGATATAAATGAGAAGTCTACTTTTTTATACATTCCATGGCAGCGTTTAGATTCAGTTTTTCAAAAAGAAACTTCTTATCAGTTGTTGAACACTTTAAACATAAATTCAGCAAGATTGACGAATGGTCAGTTACCGTAGAGTCCATCACCACAACATACATACATACATAATATCACGACTGTATCCCATAAGGGGTAGTCAGAGACTGGGCACTCACTGCAAAAACAGATGACTGCCACAATCCACGTTTCACCAAAACAATATAATGCACTTGGTGTGAGCCCATCGCCACCATGCGCGGTTGGGTGCACAGTGCAGTTTAATTCCTTACTCGCCTTTTACGAGATCCATTGGATGAGATGGAGTGGTAGTATCATCACCACAACGGTTGCAGTATAGTTTTTTTTATTAAAAATGGCCTAAACAATTGATAAATGTTTGAAAAAATCACCCGGAAGGAGTCCTATTTTGGCGGGTAGGTTAAGGTAATATGAACTTTTTGTATCAGTATTACCGGGCTTTACGTTGATATTAATATCCCCAGTTAATATTATATTACTTGAGCGTAGAGGTCTAATTATATTTTCCAATGAAACAAGGAAACTATCCGTGTTATAGATAAATACTACTAATTGGTCCAGGTTCCTCTGTAGTACATTTCAGGATATCTTTCTCATATATGACGATGCCATCATTTTGGTTTAAAGTTTTTCTAGAAAAATGGCAAGAATAATGATCAAGAAGAGGTGGTGGTTTGCTCTCACTGAGCCATTTTTTTTGTTATTGGATACGTAAGTGACGAGACGGGCAAAACGTTTACCTGATGGTAAGTGCAAAGTCTGCCCATAACAAATGATGTGTCACCCAAAACAACGAGAGGCACCACACTGCGCCCGTCACCTTGAGACATCAGTTCTTAAGTCTCATATGCCCAGTGATTACACTAGCTCTCAGTGCCCTTCAGACCGAAACACAGTAATGTCTACACACTACTGCTTCACGGCAGAAAGTCTCCGATGAAGCTTCAGTATCCGATGAAGCTGTAAAAGCCGAGAAGGATAACAGCAATTACATCACCGAATATATATATCACGGCAGAATAACTGGAATCCTACCACCAGTATATAATAATATCTGTTAAAATTATAATAACTACTTCGAATTGTGGTCTTGGATAAGTGAGCGACAAAGCCATCTGTATTTATTTACACACTTCTGATGTTTTGAGTTATTATGTTAAGGGAATTACCGGATCTGTCAAGTAAGTTGTTACATGAATCAATGTAGCAAAAGTGAGGTTTTGCCACTGTTATATTGTCAATATCAACAGAGATATTATCTATAATTGGATCAAGGCCGGCGATGGATAATAATACACTCGTAAAGATACGCGAGAGACGATACAAGTAATGTCCTCTTGGCGACAAACTTTCAGAGATAAAACCTGGTTTTACTGGTCCTTCTAGTGAGAGAACTTTGGTGTTAAATTTATTGGTGTTATTTTTACGATTGTAGTACATGTTTTTTTTTATAATTTTGCTTCTTTTAACCGCACTAACAAAGTCTACAACCTCTTGTTTATCATTCTTACTTTTATTGCGAAAAACGTCTTTTATTTCTTGTTTTTGAACCGGAACGCCTATGACACTTCCTATTTTTATAATGAGTTCTGAAAGGACTTCTTTATTCTCATTTTCCTTTTTAGGTACATTTCTTAGCTCTAATCTTGTCGAATACTGTAAGCTCTCCAGATTCTCAATCTTCATCTCTAATTGTTGTATATACATATACGTATTGTCGTTTATACGTTTCCTCCAACTTATATCTGAATTTCGTCATATTTCTTGTTAATAAATTCCACAGAGGTCATAATATCCCTATTTTGGTTAATGATTTCTTCCATTTTAGACTCAAGTGACGAAAATTTACTCTTATTCTGTTGTGTTGATTTAGCAAGCATTCCGCAAAACTCTTCCATATATTCTTAAGATGATACCGTAGACATATCGTCACGCCTTCGCTTTCTTATATTAATATATTCTTGCTCAATACTGCTTAAATTAGGTTTTGAGCCCGAATATGTAAGCGTATCAAAATTAGACTTATTAGCATTAGTTGCATCCGGAAAACTGGGGTGGCGTGCATATTGCAGCATCGGCATAGCAGCGGCATATTGTAAAGAATCCAGTAAATTATGTATAAATGTCGCCAGGATCGCATAGAATGAAGGCGTAGTATCGTAGTAACGCCGTAGCAGCGTTGTAGTAGACTTAGCGTTTTCGTAGACACGTTTCCGTAGGCGTCCCCTAGGGCGACCTGCAGTTTGTTATGCACTTTTATTTTTGCATTGCGAATTTGTGATTTAAGATTTGTTTTTACGTTTCAATTTCAAAAGACACTACCGCTGTTTCAAGAGGTGTGCTCACGGTGGCGGTCCGGGAGGAAGGTGGAAATGTAACCTTAATATCAAGAAAACCAGTCAGATACGAATATACTATATGCGGAAAGACTTTTTCCCATATTATTGCTACAGCATTTTGGCTATAATTTAAGCAAAATAATCTATAGTATTTACTGCATATCCACATTTATCTATTTAATATTAAATTTTACGGGGCCACTACCAAGTACTAATTACCTAATTACCGATGGCAGGTTATGTTTGGTTGATTTCTTTCACTGCAGCTTTCATAGCCTATTATACCGTAATTTACCTTAACTGTGTGATATCTAGGTACGTTAAACAAAATAAAATAACACCAGTGACACAACCTTTGCAAGATCTTAAGCGCCCACTGCACTCTCGTCGTAGAAGTTCCCCGAGTACTCGGCGAAGTTAGCCGAGTACGAGGAGCGTCACCACCATATATTAAATTTATTAAACATTATATTAAACATTTCCATATATTAAAAAGTACTCTGTGGGCACCACACTACACTGGCTCAACTTCGCAAGGACCTCAGTCGCTCACAGGTTAATCAACATGCATTACAAGTGTTGCCATATTCCAAATTGATTAATCTATATGGAAAAGTCTAAAAATCTCTTCTACTTTCATTAGCGTGTTCACACACACTCGTTGGTTGCGGGTACTTATATATATACTTTTATAAGCTAACATTGCTCATTATTGAGTAACTGTTTGGTTAAAATTAGTCCCTCCATCGTTTCGGTACCTAGATGATTTCTTGTTTTGGTTTTAATTAAGTTGATAGAAGAAAATATTCTTTCAAGCGCAGAACTGGAGTGGAGTGAGGACGGCATAATAATGCAGCGACTAATTAGTTAAGGGTCGGATACAACAAATATGTCTTGTGCACAATTAACTTTATGCCACAAAAATTCAGGATCTTCTTTGTTTGATTCAAGAAGGCTGTCGTTCATTCTTAAATGACGCTGCCCATTATCTAATTTTTGTGTCCTTTCTTGGCCGAACTTTGTGTTAAAAAAAAATACTTTCAATAAGTATTATGTAAGTAATCTATATTGAATAAAAAAAAATCTATTCTATTCTAAATTCTCAAACAATGATTGTATTTACGGCTTTTCCGACTGCATGGTTTGATTAATTTTGTGACAAAATCTAAATAATATTCCAAAATCTGCAAGAAAATTTTGTGGGGCTTCAGTGCAAGAAACTCTTGAAACTCTTTCAGTACACCTGCTCGTTTTGGAATTGAATACATCCCTGACTAGCCCCATCTGCCGCAAATCTAACCTTATTATCTTTATAGGTTATTTCATTTTCTGTGTTCTTGAAATTGTTGTTTAATAATTTGACAAGATGTTCATATAATTTTTTACCGGTGGTATCTTGAACGGGTATCGGTCGAAACATCTTACGATAATGCTTAATAGTTTGACATATCCTCTGTACGTACTTTCATCAATCAGTAATGAGAATTTGCTGGTATTTAGGTCGGCAATCGTATTTTCTTTTTCGTAGCTCCGGTAACAGATTTTGTAATAGCCGTTGTTTTCGTACGACTACAAGCAAGTTCTTTTCAGATGGTGGAATTACAGATTGTTTTTATCAGTTGGGGAGGTGTTCCAAAGGTAATGCTCAGCAACAAAAGACGATAATAAAATTTCGCCGTTCTTTACAACGTCAGCAATATTATGTTTTTGTAAAACTCTGGAATTGGCTTTTGAACGGTAGAAGAACCGTGAGGTGAGTTTCAAGTGTTTAGCAGTTTTCATGTGTCGAACAAGATATTTTTTTCCACCACCTCCAATAGCAAGATCTGTTAAACAAAACTTACTGTATACGTAATCTTTTCCTTTTTTGACTTGATTTTAACCATGATTTAAAACAGCTTACTTCCAGCCAAGTCTGATTAAAACGTTGCGTATTCCGAAGCTTTTTCGATAACATATTGATTATTTTCTTCATATTTAGATGAGTGCATAAAATAAAAAACAAATCGCCATGACACTAACAATGACACACAAATGCAAACAAATACATTCTATCGATTCTTTCATTCTTTGACAAAATACATGTTTCGGGAATTCTCCGTTGTATAGCATAATCGTCAAAGACGTCAACAACGTTTTACCCAATACCAACCAGAAAAAATGTGAATCGAAAATAAACACTTACTTATTATACATCAAAAATTATACCAATTTAATTATGATCACAGTTTATGTCCTTATCCTAAAATCTGTAATAAAGTAAAGTCAAATCTGTGATCCGTATCGGTGGTCTGAAATCTGTATATACAGGCAGGCTGGGCTTAGGGACAATGTGTATATGCCCCAAAAAATATAATGACCGTCGTAGAGTGATACCTAGGTAGGAGATATGTCGACCTAAAGAATTTGCTCAAAACTCATAGGTCATCGAGGCAATTAACTAAATTTAATTGGGCGTTTTTCCATCGAGCTGCCATCGAAAGAACTCGAAAGCACTAGGATAACATGAAGCTTAAGGAAATCTGTTGCGAAGTAAATCTGTTAGTATGACGCCGTATTAAGGTAACATAATTTAAATGGAGAAGAAAAGGTATTTTGAATTTGTCTGGTTCGGGGCAACGACTTTCTGAGTTAGGGTCGCGTAAAGTTTTACAAAACAAATAATTTTAAAGTTTTGTATTGACATTTTTAGTATTCAATTTCGTCATTAAAGTTTCACTGTTGTGTTTATCAGATCAACGTAGCATGGGTAGGTACCGGGATGATATACCAATTAATAAACGTTGTCTATATAGTTAACTCTGTGTACATGGCAGCACTGTGCATGACGTTCCAGTGGCACAGCTGCGGTCGCTGTGTGTACTTTACGTATTTCAGTCATTGCTGAGTTACATAAAATTAAAATACGCGTTAGAAATAAAAATACATATTTGGTTTTATAAATACATATGATATTTTACAACTATGATATTTAATTACTTCCTAAAAATGTAATTGGTATTTAAAATATCTGACGCTGAAGTATTTTGTAATGAGTATTTAAAATAAATATGGCTTAAAAATATATTATTACATACATCTGACACTACGCCCTCTCACTTTAGATAAATAATATTATTCGAGCCCGTCTATATCTCTTTAATCTGCCTACGTCCAAGACGGATAATGTTTGTTCCTGGCAATTAATCATTATTTTGTTATTCTTGGAAAAAATAAATCAAATGAAGTAATTTATACGACTGAAAATATAGTAATTATTAATTTCAGTACTACGTAGAAGAAATCAATATTAATAAGAATAACCCAAAAAATATTATAGGCACGTCTTTGATTCCCGAATTCAGTCTTAATTAATTCTTCTCGTTCTCGAATTCCAAATTAAATTCAGATCTGGCAACATTGTAACTACCCGCCAATATCAAAATAGTTCGAAAGTACACACAATTTAACCATTTACTGTTTTACATTTTAAGGATTAAGAATAATTTTCGTTGCAACTTACGTACGACAATGGAATCGCGAACTACACCAGTAGTAGCAGCTGCAGCTGGCAAAATATTCAAACCCTTATTACGAGTTGGTCGTGGAATCCCTCAAATAACTAATGCGTATACCCATAGATGTTCATGTAATAGAGACAAGACTATGGTGTTTTGTCGCGCATGCGGTTATTATTGCCATGGACGTATTCGTTTGAAATGCGAACAACATCCTCGAGTATGTAAAAACTTTTATTTGTCTATAATCTCTTAATAATTGGAGGTAGTCAGTACGATTTTTAACGTGATGATGTCTCAGAAAATTCTAGGTCTGTCTAAATAATATTTTGCCATTAAAAAGTTTCCATAGTTCACATCCGGTCCACATAGCGTGGATAGTTTAATTATAGAATGTCTTTATAATTATCACAATGAAACGAGGGTAGGTTCACTTGTAAAATTAGCTAAAATCTGGGTTAACAATTCAGTACTTTTCAAGATCAAAACTTAACAACTGTTACAATAAAATTGTTATACATTTTCCTAGCTTTGGCTATTTGTAATTAGTCTTACAAACATTTTTTTATATAGCCTTTTATATATGCGTATTGGTAACTTTATTCTTATGGTTGCAGGTCACATTCTTATTGGATATTACAGAGTGCCCAAGATGCCATTCATCTGTATTTCTAGATGAGTATTTTACTTCTGACTAACTGATACCTTAATATTAATTAACATAACATGCAAACAGTTTTATATAGAATATAAAATTATCATGTTATTCATGAGTAAGTCATTGATTTGTGAAAACACATTCAAATATGATTTGAATGTTCGGTTGTTCAATAACATTTTCTCTAAGTATATTACTAAAGCATTGATTGCACTAATTCTAAATGTGTTATGAATGAATACAACATAATAATATTTTTGAAACACATGAGTTTTTGTAACAAAAACTTCTATTGTTTCAACTAACATAGTTTATTGTGTTGTCTCCATTCTAAATGTTAATTTTGTTAGTAAAAAGTGTTGTATTATTAATAAAAATTATTGTTGATTAAAAATTTTCAATAAAGAAATGCAGGTGCTTTGTATTTAATTTATTTAAAAATTGCATAAAATCCACATAATAAATACTTAAAGAAATTTTTACTAGTGGTATCTTAATTAAAGATACAAATATGTCTTGCTAGTTTATTAATGAATGTATATTAAGTGAAAGTTAAAAAATTCTTGAAAAATAAATTTAAAGGTGCTTCTTGCAATTAAAAATGAAAGAGTTCCTCTAATGATTATTACATTCATAAATTAATGTAGCAGACCTACTAATTGGTATCAGTTTTTTTAACTTTTATTAAACGGAAAAATGAATGAACTATATTAAATGCAAAATTTAATTAAAATAATTTATTTTCAAACTTAGGTCCAAATATCCTTAGTATTAATTTTTTTTAATTAATAATTGATTAGAAGTTATCCAATTTCCCTTACATTCTATGTCAGTAACATAATTATGTGAAACTTATATGTACACAATATTGCTGGCTCACCATGCTCGTAAATTCAGAGTATTCAATTTGATAACATTTTATTTACTGGAAAACCATATATTCCAGATTACCGCATACTCCAGATTACCGCATACTCCAGATTACCGCATACTCCAGATTACCGCATACTCCAGATTACCGCATACTCCAGATTACCGCATACTCCAGATTACCGCATACTCCAGATTACCGCATACTCCAGATTACCGCATATTCAAGATTACCGCTGCAAATATTGGTGCATAAGATAAACCATTTTGTATAGTCAATGCCAACATTGCCAAGCTTCCAGATTAGCTTAACAAATGTAATCTAAATATACCATAAATTTTTAATTGGGCTGTGCTTCAATCAAGATGGCAACTCAATGACAATAACTGAGGTTCCTATCAAGACACGATCTGTGTTCTTTTACTGCCAGCCCCCTTAAAACGGTTGTCAGTATTTGATAGACATGGGCGCCGCCTCGAAAAACTTGGCGGTGGCGCCCTGTAGATTTTCAGTGAATGGCGGCGTTGGTCATTATGATTTTCGATTATTTGTCATCATAATAAGATATAAACCAAAATAGAAAGGAAGTTCTAGTCATATTTTGATTCTCTAAAAAATGTCAATTTCTTTCAGGCCCATGAAGCGGTTATCTAAAAGTTCTGCAGCTATATTCGGTTTTAAAACTGAAAATCTCTCGTTGACGCTAGCCATCATGTTGCGTTTTAGACTTAGCATAATCAGCGATTCGTCATATCATTTTAATAGTTAGTACTTTTTATTTAATTGTTGCGTTAATAGTTAGTAAATTTAATACGTCAATAATTTCAGAACGGAACACGAAAGCAACATTAATCGTACATGTCCTCGGTGATGACAGGATCTCAACAGCTTCGCGAAAACTTAAAAAAAATTCACAAGGTCTTCCAAAAGGATCCACTAGCTCTAAGTGATTCTGAGCTCTTCGTGGCCAATCTTCCTCAACATACTCAAGCTGCTGTTGTTCTTTTTCAGCTTCACTTTCTAATTCTGACGCGCGATTTATTACAGCCTTTTATGAGTTTTTTGCATTTCTGAACCACCGCTGTAATTTCTGGTACTGTATTTATACCATCAATGTTCACAAGATTGTACAACCCATGACCAAAACAGATGATGAGTCATATTGCCATTGCAATTGCCCGTTTCACATTGCAGCATCAGTAACGGCTACAATCTTTTAGCCATCTAATACGAACCTCTTTCTTATGTACATCGATGACACGCATTTTTTATTTTTTATCCAGTTTTTTTTTGCAGTCATTGTTTCAGTACCCAGAGTCAAAGCCTTTAAAAGTATTTAGACACGCCAAGCAATAAACTTGGTCATAGAAGTCCGAATTAGGAAATGTCCGAAATATTAACTATATAAAAATTAAGTATCATACTTCGAGTTTTGGCGTCGTAAAATACATTTATCGAAATATTTTCCTTTGTTTTTGAGTATTCAGACATTTTTTAAGCACTAAAGTTACCAAATAGAAAAAAAATACATCAAACCAATCACGTATTTAAGCCACTCACGCGGCATATGATTGCGGCGCGCGGGTGACCCACGGCGGCGCAACGCCGCCCACGTTTAGACGTCGACGTCGTATTTGCCACTTCAGTCTGTAAAATCAGACATATTATCTCCAGCGAAATGTCACCATTATGTGTCTTATACACCAGATACACTAAACACTTATGAGTCCTGAGGATATTTAACATTGATTCTACCATGGCAAAGAGATACGAGATCTTGGACAAAGGGTTGGTGTGAGATGTGGTCACCAATGGCATTAATTAATAACTTTCCACTCTTAGCATCTTGAAAACATTTTCCAGTGCATTAGTAAACAGTTTCAGGAATATAACATCCTTTTGTCTTACTCCCCGAACAGCTTAACCCTAACCGCTCTACCTAACTAACCTGGGACGCCGCGCCAGAGAGCACGCTCTCGTGAGCGCGGTGAATACGAACTGAGCCTGTTTGTATTATTAAAGAGACGTGCATGCGTTGGGTTTATTTGAAATAGTTTTAAGATCGTGATCTTCTAAAACATGTTAAGGGCGTCAAAAGCGTGTTTGGGTGATCCTTAATCGAGTTAAAATATCAAATGTATATTTCTTTGAAGTATTAAAATAATGAGGGCATATTAAGGTCGCAGTGTATATCTTATTTCCGTGACAAAGGTACTTCGGTAAAGGACCGTTATTATAGACGATTCAACATCTCCTTTACAGAGATGCCAATAACTTCGGTAATCTCTGTAAAGAATTCCGCCCTTTGACTTCATCAAAACGTTATTTATTGGATGGAGTCAAAAGGTTTCTTTCGTAGTCCCGAAATATTGAATGAAGACATGGGCTAATTATACTCACTTGTATTCTGTATAATCTGTTTCACTCTGTGGACGCAGTAGGATGCTGCTTCTGTCCTTATTTAAATAAACCTGTAATATTTAATTATAAAATGGCTAGTTAAGAGTGTCGCCCTTTATACGCGACAATAAAAACAGGCAAACTTTGACATGCGTGTGTGCGTTCGGCTAGTGTCTACACGCGTGTCAGTGTCACTTTGTGCGTAACGAACTAGTTTCACCTCAGATCAGAATACAGTTATCCGTATTCCTGCATAGGTATCCTACCAACTGTACATTTCCATAGATTGTCATGAAATATTGTTGAAGCAACCTGCATTTATAATAAACTATCGGTTTGTTGGGAAAGTAATCTTGTTTTTTTTATTAATATATTCAATACATATAGCGAATACCTACATATTTCTGTAAGAAGATGAGGAACCCATATATCGAGCTTTGTGATTAAGCCTGGGGGTTTCAAATGATCATGAACGGTAAAATTTAATCTTTCAGCGATTAAAACGAGTTGTTATTCGCCGGTTTGCATCTATTACTGCCTTTTTTGTGTTTTCATCAGCTAATTATGGCCTTATCAAAATTTCCAGATCGAAATTTTGCAAACCAGTTTGGACACTGGCATTCTGTCTTATCTTCTCCATTCACATCTGATAATTGTTTTCTTGCTTCACAGAACTTACATTAACTCTTCGAATGCAAAAAGTTAAATATACCAAAAATGCCATGTTTCACTTTCCATATTTCTATGTGGTAGCGACTTAGAGAATCTACCACCCCATCTCAACCCGTGGGTGCCGTAAAAGCGACAGTGGGAAATTGAAAACCAGGAGATGGACAACAGCATCTTTCTGGAACATCTGAATAAATAAACTGCGGTTACCAATGTGCCTGCCAAAAATGACAACCAAGGCAAAACCCCTTAAATTGAGAGCTACAAACTTTTGTGTCAACCTATGGGGGCGTGCCTGTGTTCAGCAGTGGACTAATGATAGGCTGTAATGATGATGATGATTTGAAATAGCACCACTACTACATACAATCAATCAAGGTTTCAACAAGCAAGCCTTGCTAGATCAGTTGACAAAATATATAATGATTATGCGGCTTAAGTTGAAGTTGGCTGTGAAAAAATACAATTAAGTCCTCTGTTTGGAAAAAACGAAATTACTTTCCGAACAACCCAATAGTTAGACCACAGAAAACTGAAAGTATAATAAAACAATATATTATGCATAAAATTACTTTATTCTACTAATAAACAAAACAGTGTGGATTAGAAGTACTACTTAACTAATAAAATAAATTATATGTAGTTGAAAACTATATAGAAAACCAACTTGGGACATCAGTTCTGTCTTTATTTTTGTCTATGTAATCATTAAAGCTCTTTTTAGCTTCATCTAATGATTTTGTATCATCCTCTTCAGTTTTATTTTTATCGTCAAAAATTTCTGGGAATTTGAATGTCATGTCCTTAGGCTGAAATATTAGTGTTATTCATTAAAAACTGCAAAATGTAATTGTAGTTCTTATTAAAAATTAAAATCATATTGTCGCATGAGATGGAGAGGGTCTAGTGGTCAGAGTACCTGACTACCATGCCAAGGGTCCTGCATTCAAATCCCAGCCAGACCCAATATTTGTGCACAAAACTCAAATTCTTGGTTTCCAGTTCTGGTTGTAATGTGCATATGAAATTTATGTCTGTAACACAAACCCACAATATAGCAGAAATTCTACTGCGTGGCATAATTTTTTTATAAAAAAGATTGTATATATAATACCCACAAATTAAAAGAAGTGATGCAACAAACACTACTTTTATTAATATACCTGACCTGCTAAATGACAAATATCAATATAAATATACATTTATGTATTTTTAAACAACAGAGCAATATAATAAACAAAATTAACTAAGGCAATTATTTATTGAAAAATCACATATTCAAATAAAAGTTGGGAAACTTATTTGATGTACATGCACCACAAATGTAATTACATATATAATATAGGTACTCATAGAAACCTTCATAAGTAAATGTGTTTATAAACAGATTATAGTGTCATACTTACCAAAACAATATAGGCATATTTAATATCATTATCTTTTACTATATATCCTTTTCCTAAATCTTTCCGAAACTTTCCCAATGTAATATTAGTTCTTACGTCAACAACAGGAATATTGTAAATCTTTTCTAAATAATTTTTAATGTCATACTTTGTCATTTCCATTGAACACTGAAAATGTACAACGTTAGGTAGTTGCCTTCGATAAGGTCTTACCATTTTCATCCAAAAATTCGGTAAAAAAACTCGAAGTTGTGGATTTCCTCTCTGATATATTGGGTACCTAAAACATTATTTACTAATAATAAAGAAATGCAAAAAGCGTATAGTCTGATCCATATAATGGCAGAAAAAACTCACCAGCGTGTAGACATTTTACACTTATCTAATATAAGTACTTATCCAATAATATAAATATTATTAAAATATATTTTTTGTCTTTTTGTCAAATAATTTATTTTCGTGGTTATCACAAATAACCTATTTTTTTTACAATTTTCCCTTGACAATGTTGACAATGACAAATACAATATGATGTCAATTGTCACCAGGAGTTGCCATTCAGATATTTGAATTCGAGATAGAGTTGCTTTGTTTTATATTGTATCTATTTATATTTTATTTATTTAAGTAACTAACAAGAATTACAACATATAAGAGAAAACGTGTATTATTAATTAAATGTTACTACCACAAAGGTCCTGATCAATCGGAACCGGTGCACCTATATACCTATTATATACAATTCATTCAATAAATAAACAAAGTGTGTCCGCGTTTATGGGTGTATGTGAGTGCGTGAGTGGGTGTATCGGTGTGTGTGTGTGTGTATAAAGGACTATGAGTGCGAGGCTTTCTGTATTAAGTGGTCGTTTACATGTGTAAGATACGAAGTGTTTATTTCTTAGGCCTGTGGTATGTTTAAATTAATACTCTACAAATTAATCGTTGAATGTTTTCTTTATAATTATAGTAGGTTTTCCGTAAAAGTATAATTTTGTTCTTGCAACCAGTCACTAACGACTAACTTACAAGCGGATTTTGACAAACAATGAATTAATAATATTTTACAGCCTTGGTAACAAAATAAACAATGTGAGAACTTTGTATTAAGTGCAGGAATAGTACACATTAAATCTTTTCATACATACATACATAAGATCACGACTGTATCCCATAAGGGGTAGTCAGAGACTGGGCACTCACTGCAAAAACAGATGACTGCCACAATCCACGTTTCACCAAAACAATATAATGCACTTGGTGTGATAGGTGGTGAGCCCATCGCCACCATGCGCGGTTGGATGCACAGTGCAGTTTAATTCCTTACTCGCCTCTTACGAGATCCATTGGATGAGATGGAGTGGTAGTATTCTTTAACGAGCCGCCACCACACGGTTTCAGCGCTTGTAAATGAAGTTTTTTGGATAATGGAGTGTAGTTGGAGTACTGTTTAAAGAACATAGAGTTGTCTCACTGTTGAGACCCCACTTTGTGTGTAAATATAACTATAATATAATATTCAAATCTTAATATTAAACATCATAACTCAAAAAATACACAGAAATTACAAAATCCAATAAAAACAGTGGTGGCGGCACTGTTTTTATTGGATTTTGTAATTTTCAATTAGGTACCAAAAGTTTTATTAATATTTATTGAAATTAACGGAAACAAGGTTCTTTTTTCGTAGGCTTTTTTCCACTATCAAGTCCTTTTTTAAAGAAAATTGTAGATTTGTTCTTTTGGCGCCAACTCGAAAAGTGGCTGTAGTAATTTTATTCAAATGTGTTATTTCTTTGTATATTTGGAGTTTTGATGTTTAATATTGATAGTTTATTTTGCAGCAAGTGCAGCTGAAAGTGTACAGTAATTGGAAAATTCAATTCACGACCAAAATTGTCCTTTTCATTTTGTCTTCATCAGTCAAGTAAATCTTCAGTAAAAGTCAACTATCATTTTACTGTTGATCGAAATCAAAATTTTAACGATATATGGCTGACGCACAAACCGTGCAGGCCAAGAAATGGGGAAATAAATAAATAAATTCAATTCAAAACGAAAATTATACTTTTCGTTCTTTCTATCATCTATCATCCAGCAAATATTAAATAAAAATGAACTATAATTTTCCTGTCGATAGAAATGTTGATCGCTGCTTGAATAACTCTAGTTATCTAAAATGGATTCCGAATATTATAGTTGATACTGGAAAAAAATTACGACTTTTTCCGTAATAAATAAAATGTACTTAGAAGTAATTCTTTACTATTGAAGAAACTGACAATTCTTTCTAAAATGTCAGTTTAGTCATAAAGATGGCGGTGGCCTTGTCACCCGATCAAGAGTTGGTAAGTAAAATTAATGTTAGTTTACTCCATACGCAGACTCTTAAGCATTGCAAATTATTTCTTAACAAAACGGTATTTTTAAGTTATCGTACATATTTTCATTTATTATTTTTCTCATTAGAATAACGGTATTGGTGTTATAAAAACTATTGTCGTTTAACATGTCATCAATGTTTGTTTTGGTTTCGTATTGGCTGCATGTTTTGTAAATTTATGTTACTGTCTGTTTTGTTTATAATTTAAATTTTAACTTAAAAGGTAACTTCGAAAGTTACTTTATTTTTATTTATAACTTTTTGCTATACTACGTTCGTAGTATAGCGTCTATAGTACGTCCTTATCGTTCTTATGATAGTTACTGTTACTTCTTAGTATTTTCCATTACAATTAGAAATAAAGATAGATGTGACGACGTTGTATCGGAGCAAGAATTGACGATATCAATTTTTTTTAATTATTTACCATCTCTATTGAGTCTTATAATTTTGTTTTGAAATGCTTTGTTTATTCATAATATAAATCAGTCTCCATAATGTTTTAGGCAGATAATGGTCTCGTTCAATATACTCAGTAGTAAGTTTTATAGTTCAATAGAATGATTTTAATTGTAGTTTAGCATAATACTGATAGGACCATTCTATCTTTGTATCTATAACTGACACAAGCCCTTAGGTTTGGTTAGCTGAAGTGGTAATGCAAAAGATGGCCTAATAGATATGTAGACAGAATCAATAACCATTGGGGAAGGTAGGTTCTCAAGTTCTCTGAAAATGCGGTGTAGGGCAATTCCTCCACTAGATGGAGCAATGGCCTGTAAGGTTTTGGATGCAGATCTATGTTCCGCTGTGGATTAGTGATAGGCGTAAATGACGCTGTGTAAACCATTATACAGTGGCTGCCAAATGTACCTGTCTTTGTGTTGATATCTGTGGATGTTGCACTCACCATCAGGGAAATGATGTGCTTGTATTTTCTCTTACTTTTATTATATGAGTAATCTCTGTGCTTGTCTATGTGCATATTTTGCATTTGGGCAGGATTATTTTATTCATTCGAGCCAACCAATTTCCTCCAGGAACCGCTGCAAACCTTTTGTGTTGCCCACAACCTCGGGGAGAGATCTTGGCAAACCGAAAAACTTAGCCCGGTAATGCATACATGGGCCGCCATTTCATCCTCTTTCATGCAGGCTCTGCACAGAGGGCTGTCCGTGACTCCTAAAGATAACAGATGTTTGTTGAAAGATCTATGGCCTGATATGGCACTACTGACCATTCTGATTTGGGGTTTTTTCAGACAGAGTAGCACCTTGGAGATGTGATTGTTTATAGCAGGTAAAGCTTCCTTTGCCTGTCTACATTCTGGATGGTTTGTCCTGAGGTGTGCATGTTGGTTTTTAGTAGTAGTGCGATTACAAATAAGCGTACAAATATACCTGAGGGGAAGCAGGACTATGGGCTCTGCACCTGCGCGGCACACCTCTTGGAACCCCCCCAAGCAAGCTCGTCCGCAGCGTAGTTCCCTCTAGATCCGTTGTGCCCCTTAATCCATTGAAGGGTTATTTTATTGAATTGACATACCTCATTTAGTCATTGGTAGCATTCATGTATTAGCCCTGAATTCATGACATTGCTGTCAAGGGCCATTAGTACTGCCATGCTGTCGGTGAGTATTCTTATAGATGATCTTTAACTTTCCTTGCTGCTATGGTGGATGCCGCTTTGATAATGCCCATACACTCTGCTTGAAACATGGTGTTGTGTAAACCAAGTGATGTACATATTTGAATGTTTAGGTCCTCTGAGAAGGTTCCAGAACCGGTACCTGTTTCTTTTTTGGAACCATCTGTGAAGATCCTGAGTTCTCGTGTATAATTGTATTTTGTAATTTTTGTCAAATACAAATTGTTTGGGGAACCTGTCATACACAGCCTGTAGAACTGGCATTTCTTCAATGAGTTCTGTAAGTATAGGTGGGATCTTGTTGTTACAGAGATTTAGTCTTTAGTCTTATGGCCACCAAAGCTGCTTCCTGTTCTATATACAGGTGCAGTGGTGGCAGATCCTACATGACTTCAAGGGTTGCTGAGGTGCTTGTCATGGTCTCATGCATCCTGTTGTGGCCAAACACGCTAGTCTCTGACATTTTTGCAGTTTGTTTCTAGCAGTGGTGAGGTTCTTTTTGGGCCACCATACTACTGCTCCGTAGGAGATCATTGGGCAAATGATCATTTTGTACAGCCATAGAACAATTTTCGATGACAAACCACAATGTTGTACAATCATTCTTTTACATTGCCAAAAAGTGAAACATGCCCTGTTGATCTTAATTTTCTATGTGATTGTTCCGGTTTAGTTTGCTGTCCAATATTATACCTAGGTATTTTAATTCTGTTGACAGCTATATTACAGAGCTGAATAATCTGGGTAAGTGGTAAGTATTCAGCATTTGTTTCGAGTGAACATTACCATTTCAGTTTTATTTGGGTTTACTGTTACAGATCATATTCCCTGCACCAGCATTCTACTGTGTGTAGAACTGCCTGTGTTAGGTCACAGACTATATATAATATAAATAATTTATACAATTACAGATCACGAAACTGTTATTAATAATAATACTATAGACAAACGAATAGGATGAACTAGACATTAAGTTGTTTATCTATAAATAACAAAATACGTAATTACCAAGTGCCAAATTGTAGATTATTAATGATTAATCTGCACTAATGAAAAAAAAATCTGTAGTCTAAAGGCATTCATTGACAAGAAAAATTAAAATACCTCCCATTTTGTATACTATTTAATATACACCTGACAAAATATTTACGCCTTTTATTTGTTTTGTAAGATCAAATTATACTATATCTTTGTATATAAAATATATCATTGTTATTAACACGTTTAAGTTACTGTAGTTGAATACTGAAGATCTTATATGAAGTCTTATATGATATTAATTGTTCAATTTCTAAAATAGCACAGGATATCGATTAGGTACTCGGTCGACGAACAGTCGCGACATCCGGCCCCGCAACGCATAATTCATTATGAGTAGAGAGTTATTATTATTTCTATAATTAGTTTTGATCACTGCTACAACAAACAAGACAAGTAAATAAAAAAGAAGAGTCTTTAAATGTTGAACTGTAATGTTTTAAACATATTTATTTTAAAACACAACTGTTATTATAATTCTAAAATTGTATTTTAGTCGCTCGGTTACAAGAAACCCGAAAATTACTAATGCGCATAAATCATAATGGATGAATAAATAAATCTACGCGAACTAGGTATGTTGTTGTTGATAAGCTAAGTTTTAGTTTACGATATTAATAAAAAATTGTTTTCAAAACTACTTCTTTTTCAATTAATCTCGATCTTGACACCTGTATGACCGGGTGCGTGGTTTCAGACCCTAAACTTTCTTGTTCAATTTCATAAAAAATCTAAGTATAAGAAATTCTATCGTTTCTGATACCTCCATACAGCGCGATTGTTTACACACCATAGTATATTTAGACGCGTGTCTAAGCGTATAAGTTCCGTACAGTTCAGTTCAGCGTTATTTTCGGCACTTCCGCTTGAGATGTTTATTAATAAAAGCTTGGTAGGTAAATTGCAGGTATGGAATGAAAATTCAATGCATCGGAAACGTTCTTTACAATCCATTATATTTGAGTGTGAGTGACGGTGAGAGCTGGACTCCGGCCCATTTCGACTTGATGGAGTGCTCACCCCGCTTTGTGCTCAATTACACGCCGCTGTTTAACCGTTCGAGTTGGGTCGACTTGGATCTTTTCTGCAAATACGAATGATTTATATTTGTTTTAAAAATTACAAACAATCCATACAGTAATATTATAAATGCGAAAGTAACTCTCTCTGTCCCTCTGTCTGTTTGTTACCTTTTCACGGCTCAACCGCTTAACCTATATTGACTAAATTTGGCATAGAGATAGCTTGTATCCTGGAGATGGACATAGAGTACATTTTATTCCTGAAAATTAAAGTGTTCAAACGGTATTTAAAAAAAAAAAACTAAATCCACGCGGACTAAGTCGCGGGCGGATTGGCAAACACAGTACGAGACGCTTTTCGCCTTAGATGTTGCTGTCTGTCACCGGGCTGGTATATTTGAGATCGTTACTCCGCCATTTGTCGGAGGCCATGAGATTTTTCCAACGCCTTTTTAACTACACGCAAAATACGCGCTAGACGTGGAGTTGCGGAAACCGGCTTGTGGCAATCTACAATCTACTCGTAGTCGGCTTATACGACACCAAACGGTGTGGCAGATTATCTTACATGCTTCTCTTATTAATAAACTGAAATTAGGGTTTTTTTTAGGAGTATGTAAAAATTCTGTCCTATAAACAAAGAATCGTATTAGAACATTTTCTGCGCGTGTTTATTTGTGTAATAGATACATTGAGTGTTAGAGGTTGATACGTTTTATGCAAATTCTTGGAGCGTGATGCGGCATAGATCAGAAGTAAGGTCGGTTTGTACGCTCGTTGGCAAAATGTGACAATGCGTTCAGGGAAGCGTGTCCCTGGTGAGATCTTTAAGCAGGCCTCGGCCACAGTAAATATATAAAACAGTATAGAAACCAGGTTGCTGTGATAAATACCTAGTCTCATTTAGAGCACTTGGTTTTCACTCTTTATTTTTTGTAAAAATTAAAAGTTATTTTTTATTAATTAAAAAATTTGGCTACTATGATATTGAATAATCGAATTGAATAAACTAGTTTACACATAAAATTTGCTTTTAGAACTTACTATATTTTTATATCATATATCATTATGTTATGAATAATGATGGTAAATAGCGATGTATCACGATCACGGACTGTCCGTGGAGCAAGTCTCCGTCGTTTTGTGTTTATCTGTGTTGTGTTTAACGCAAACGTCAAACGTCCACTCGTCTCGAGGTGGCACCCGCTATTGTCAGCACTGCGAGGTCCGCTTAGATTATGGTTGAGGCATGCATCAGTGTGAGTGCGTTCGCTTCGAACATTTGTACGCAGTTTCCTCAGAGCTGATATAGAATCGATACGTAATATGTTTAAAAATATTTACATTAAAAACTTTGTTATCATAATTATGTTGTAATATTTTTAAATAAAAATAAAAAACAAAACTCCGAAAATTAGGCGCAACACTAACTACAGTTTATTGTTGTCTGCTTTATATATACTATTTTTAACTCTTGCCCTTGAAAGAGGCGATGATAAAAACACTGTTCCTATATAAAAAAATTGCTATTTTGTATTTCTAACCTTATATAGCGATTTTTGATATTTGGTTGTCCGTAAGTTAAAGTAATAAATAGATACGGCCTCTCAAAATCAGGTATTTTGATACTATAATATGATATTAAATAGTATGAAATCCTAAGAACCCAGTCATTCTCGCCCTTGTGTGGTCTAGTACGAGTATAGCACACAACAATAATGGCTCACCTCGCATCTAAGGAGTAATATAATTAACTAGTTGATGCCCGCGACTTCGTCCGCGTTCGGCGCTGCGATAGAGTTCTAGGAAAATGACAAAAGTCACTCAGTATACAGTTTATCGATAATTCGTAAATCGAAAAATCGTTTGCCGAATCTGTAAACAGCAGGCAAGCCAACGTTCGGGCAGGACAACGTCTGTCCTACCCGCTAGTTTTATATATATTTTTTTTACATACACAAGACTAGTACTAAACTTGCATTATTCGTATACAGTGTAAATAACGTCACCTCAGTCCCCCCGTGACCATGAGTGCTGTAAAGCGCCCGGAACGTCGGGTTATAAATAGTTTAATTTGTAAAAATTACTTTTTTTTATATGTATACTATTTAATTGATATGTGCGGAAAAGACATTAAGAGGCGTTACTGTTTGCATTATTTATATGTAGTTAATAGAATCAGGCGTTACTTTGCTGAAATCCATAATAGTAAAGGAGAGAAGGTTAATTTGCTAAGATCCGAATGCAAAATGTAAAATGGTGTGTATTACAGTCAACCGCCGAGTTGACTGTCGTAGATCTAGATATTGCGTAGTGGTAGTGTTGTAGTGGTGGAGGGTATCCGGTGGTGGCTCCCGGTGGCGGTATTGGTTTTCTTGTGCACGCTGTTGAGGGAGGGCGGGCGGTGCTCTTCAAAACTAGGTAATACACATCATTTTATATTTTGCATGCGGATCTTAGCAAATTAACTTTGTCTCCTTTATTATTTATATGTTATTTTCTGTGATCGAACGTATTATGGCATATAGCGTTTTGTCATATATCAATAAAATTATGATTTAATACTGAGAATAAATAAAGAAATTGTGATTAGTTACTTTTTGTGATTATAATTAATATCGTAAGTACCTACGTTTCCATTACAAAATCACCTCTGTGTCATATTTTCATTAGAAACCGTTGAGCCGTTGGAGCGTGATTAATTTTAAAAGTAGTAATTGTTTATTTTATTTCGATTATTAAGGTAATGACTGTATCGAAATTTATTATGTTTTCGAGAATGTATCATACTGTAAGACACAACCCCTTGTATGAGAAGACTGGAGCATAGTCCGCCATGCTGCTCTACTGTTGGTTGGCGGCAGTTAGCTTAGTAATTTGATTCATTCTGTATAGTAGAACGGAGGCCAACAAATCAGCAAATATTGCTTGGAAACCATTGAAAGTCATCAATATTTAATTATCATATTATTCCTTACCGAAAAGCAGATTTGTATTTTATATATTCCGTCTCATCATCATCATCATTATTTCAGCCTCTCACTAGTCCACTGCTGAACATAGGCCTTCCAAATAGATTGCCACAAAAGTTTGTACCTCTCATTTTGGAGGGATTTTGCAATAGTTGCCACGCTTCGCAGGCGGGTCGGCAACCGCAGTTTATTTATTCAGATGTTACTGGAAGATGCTGCTGCCCATCTCCTAGTTTTTTTCTGTCGACTTTTACACACGGGATAGGATGGGGTCGTAGATTCTCTTTAGCCGCCACCACACAGGTGTATAATATTCCGTCTGAAAAAATGGTATTTGAAATAGTAAATGTGTAACAAAAATTATTGTAGCCATTGAAGGAAATGTCATGACGATGTAAAAAATAACGTCATTTCTTCTGTTGAGGCTTCATTCAATATGTATATAAGCATATTTTCGCGTAGTAATGGTATTTAGTTTTAATTAAAAACTAACTTTCTAACTTGCTTTCAAAAATGAACAAACAAAAGACATTGATTAAGAAAAAGATTGTGCTACTGACAGAAAACGAAATGTGATATTTTCATGCTTAAAGTAAGTGTTATTCGTTGAATTCGGTTGTTAATCGAATCGGAACATTTTAAAAAATATTTAATATTTTTTTAGAATATGTTTTGGGTGTACTGACGGCATTTTTCACTATTATTAAATCGTTATCTTTGCTTTCTTGGCAGTAAAAGCTTGCATTGATTTTGAATAGTGAACAGTTGCAAGTCGCTGCCTACTGGGTGCGATCGTGCGTTCGCTGTCTAAAACTTCGGATTAGAAACGCGCGCGATAAATTGTGACTTAAAAAGTGTGCTTTTCGTTTTTAGTGTTAAAAATGAGGCTTATTAATAATAGAAAATTTAAAATTTATTAAAAAACGTAAGCTTTCAGTGTAGGTAGTATATGTGGACATGTGTGGACAACTACTAATGTAGCTATCCATATTTCTTTGTAGACGAGAGATGTGAAATTCGAATTATTTTAAATAAATATTATCGATAACCGTTGATCGAGAACAAAGGATCTCGAGCTGCATCCAAGCTAGGACGACCACTTACTAGATGTAGTGACGTTTTGTCTACTTTTGCAGGAAGTCGATGACTGCAGGTGACTCAAAACAGTGCTTTGTGGCAATCTGTGGGCGAGACCTATGTTTAGCAGGTGACTTGTGATGGGCTGTAATGATTATGGTATATAATTTGTTAACATTACAATGAGAAATATTGTTAATTTAAATGTTAGTTTATTATTATTGATCGTAGATTAAAATAAAATGATGGCACTATTGTTAGAAGTAGGTTCATAGTATACTAGACTATACATGTTACTACATCGTTATAATGTACATATATAGTTATCTAGTTATATATTTTGCTTGTATAACCAACAAAAAAGATTATACATAAAATTGTATGTTCTGTAATGAAGGGTGAGGGCAAGTCTCCTTAACACAGCCTACCTTATAGTTTCACTAAGTAATAATTCATTAAACGCATTTTATGTACTTGAAATTCTTATAAAAGTTATTATTCTTCTATTTTGCTACCGATAGTGTTATGTCAAAGCTTATCGTTAGTATAGTTTATATAACTTTTTCTTGATTGCTTGCTGCCTTAAATTTGGCATGAAATACAACCAGTTCTACATAAGATTTTTAGAGATCAGCCATTGATAGGTTTTTAGTTCCCAATAATGATTTATAGTTTAAAAAGTTTTAATTGTTTGAAGTTTTATTAATACAATTTAAGGTGGTTTCAATATCCAATGTATAATCATAGTGTGGACGTGTTGAGAATTAGGCAAATATGTATAAATAATCGAGATGAAATTTGACAGCAATACCTTAAGTGATTACTTAAGCTAGAGTTATCACAAAGTATTGCTGTTAAACTTCATCTCGGTTCAAAAATATTGAAACTTTCAGCCTAGACGAGTAGAAAAATGTCTCAAGAATTATAAAGTCAGTGTATAATCTTTATTAACCGTTTAAGTATTAGATAAGTTGCTTTACAATGATAAAGATAACGCACGTAGGGACTTTCACTTTTACAACTAGCACGTATCTGCGTAATACATATCTAATCCCGTTTAATAATATATTCAATAGGTTCAGTAGCGGTATACATGATAGCATCATCTATATTCATCATAGCCCATCGTTGACTGCTAGACGTAGTCTTTCCAATAAATGACCACAAAGCACGGTCCACCACCAGCATTCATCGACTTCAACGAATCCAACTTTGCGCTTCCACAAACGACCTTCAGTGATGGACCACGACTATGTTGCATATCCCATCACTGGCAACATGCACTCATTAAAAAGTTTTGTCTTGACTTTGAGGTATACCAGACTAAAAGATGTGACGTATATTCCCGTACGCCTATGAGATACGTGTCGCTCACTATACCAAAGCTGCCACGTTTGGCAGGCGGGTTGCAAACCGCAAGAGTATGTTTTAAGTTCTTTTACGAGCATTTGTCCACCCACGGGTGCAGTTGGGAGATCTCATAAGTCACATGACGACAAGTGTCATTAAGTAGTTTTTTTATGGCCATTTGCTTCATGTATATATAGATAGACAAACGTTAGTGTTATCCCAATATTTGTTTGTGAATATTGTACACTTCTACTTTTATTTTAAACAAAGTCTCCGATATTGATTCGTGACTGCTCATGCTAATACCTAAGTGGGCTCCACACAGGAAACACATCCCGGAAGAATTATACGTCGCCCCGCCACGCGCTCGATTTGTTTGCATCATGTACTCGTAACTGCCGATGTTCTCTGTTATTTTCTCACGGCGTTTGTATTTAATAAGCTATGAAACCATTTTGTTCAGTATGCTCTTGTATTACTTCCACCATATAAGATAAGGCCCCTAAGATAATCTATAGTCGTTTACGACAACAGAAAAGTCTCAAAATGTATGGGATTCTTTCTACAGGTATTGGACGGTCGTAGATGTGTGTGACGCTAGTCGTATTAACAGCTTTGGCTGATGAGAAAGAAAAGGTCCTTCTCATATAGAAGATAGAAAGTAAAATAGAAGATAGGCGGCATATAATAATTTCTTATGCCTACGCGAATACTATTTGTTGACTAAATTTACGGACTTTCTCTCTAGTTAATCGTGTTTTTATGTTCTACACGAACGTATATTCCATAATTTTCGAGTGCATTGCAGCGCCTACGGTCACTAGAAGAAAAATTAAATCACTAGAAGAAAAGTTAATTAGAATTTAATTCAAAATTAAACGTGATAAAATCCGTAAACTTAGTTTTATTTAGAGGATAGTTTTAGTCTGACTCGCTGTACAACACATAATTAGCTTAAAGAAGAACTGATGATAATTTTTTTCCGATAGAAAGAACATTACCAGCGTTTTTCGGCAGCATTGATGAATATGTCGTACCGTTTATTAAAAGCAGCATTATGCCTGCTCCTTGTGTCGCCTTCCGTTTTACTCCCTTTTCCTGTCGACGGTTTTTTGTTCTCAGTTCACCTCTTAGCAACATTGGAAATAATGTTCCTGAGTGCTTGAAACAAAAGATACTTTTAAAGGGTCTAAAAAGTTTGATAGGTGTGAAAAAGCAAACATGTGTAAATGTTGTGCACATACATTAATGACATATTATACAAATACCATGAGTGATACAAGATAAGAAAGTAATATTTACATTACAATATTTATGACAGTTTTATGAAATCAACTTTATAAAAGTTAAAATAACGAAAGACGTCAAAAATAATTTGTTGCCAGTAATGATTTAAGAAACCGAAGGCTTAAAGTAGCTTAGGGCGCTATGGAGATGCTGTGTTTGGGGTTTCTATGCGAGACAGAATCCGCTACGAGTAAATCCGCAGCAGAACTAGCGTAATCGACATCGCCTCTAGAATCAATAAGTTTAAGTGGTCGATGAGTTGGGACAGTTACATGGCTCTTAGAACCGAAAACCGTTGGGGAAGAAAGGTTCACGAGTGGATCTATCGTACTGGCTAGCGCAGTGTATAGACGTCTCAAAGGAGTGTTCTAGGCGGGAAGTCGATGAATGTTTAATGTAATGATAATTTTCAAATGGTTTTCCAAATTAGTATTGCAAATAATTGATGTTTTCAATCAATAGAAGCATCTATAAATTGTTTTTCTGATATTTGAGTAATCCAAAATACGTAACAACGTAACAACGTTGTCATGTAAATCATCTATATTTTTATATAAATGTATATAAAAATTTACGTTTCTTTGTTTGTCCCGTATAAAAATTAACGTACCATATATCATTCATACGATTGCGATGAAACTTTGGTGAGTTGTTGTGTGCACGTCTGCTATGGTTTTTCAATTAATACAACCATAGGACAATAGGTAGCGCGTGAGTAGTATCGGGTAATTGTTTATTTTAGCGTTCGCGCGTCGTTCGTCCGATTGAGATGCAACTTTGCACAGTTGTGGTTGGAACTTCGCGAATTTAATCAATAATTCATTGTCTTTTATTTATTTTGTACATGTGTCTGCTCTGCATAGTAATGATGCCTTATATATACAGGAGTTTTCTTAAATAAATATTATAAAAATAATTAGTGTATAATAATTATATAAAATTTACATTAAATGTACGTTATAGTTCATAGCGCATGGTGGCGATGGGCTCACCATCTATCACACCAAGTGCATTATATTGGTTTGGTGAAACGTGGATTGTGGCAGTCAGCTTTTGCAGTGAGTGCCCAGTCTCTGACTACCCCTTATAGGTACATACAGTCGTGATCTTATGTATGTATGTATAGTTCATTTGGTTTTTCCCGTTAATGATCGCACCGAGTTCGTATCAAGTTTCTTTTAATAAAATAAGTGAAAAGTAAATTTTAAGTAGAATTTTATTATGTAGCCAGTGGCGATGAAAAATATAGCCATAAAGTCTGCATGGCTGAGAATATTTTTAAAGGCATGTAAATACATCAGTGAAATCCCTCAAATCAGACTGAAGAATATTTAAAATAGATTAGATAAGAAAGGTATTACTCAATTAAATCATATCAAGGAATTATTTTTCATGTCACAGTTTTCGAAATGTACATACAAAGTTCGTGTGGTGGCGGCATAAGATCCCCATCCCCATCTCATCCCGTGGGTGTCTTAAAGTCGACAGAGGGGAATTTCAAACCAGAAGACGGGCAGCAGAAACTTCCTGAAACATCTTAATAAATAAACTGCGGTTGCCAACTCGCGAAAATAATAGGTACAAACTTTTGTGGAGGCCTATGTTCAGCAGTGGACTAGTGATGGACTGAAATGATGATGATGATGATCTTACAAAGTTTCTACATTAGTCATTTCTGTGGTAGTACCTATGTATATGGCACAGCATTTTCATATAACTAAATGAAACCTTTGCTTATTGCGACCATTATTAATTTGCTTAATATAGCGTTACGAGTGATCAGTTTATCGTAAATTATTATTATTTACGGTCCACCGCAGTGCCATAGGATCTCTGTTGAGGTTCGTTACAGCGGCGAGGAAAGTGTGACGGAGTAGTGAAATCACTGACTGTTTTATAATAAATTATACCGCGAACATTAATTAAAATTACGTATCTATGGTTGCGGAAATACCTTACTGGAAGATGGAGACTGCTATCGTCCGGAAGCTTCTCGTAATATTACGGGTACAGGTTTTCTTTACGTATATTTTTTTTTATATATAAGTGCAATGCTAACAACCACCCAGGCCACCTAATGGTCAATGGTCACTGTGGCCCGCATACAAGGTCTTCGGTTGCGGGTACTTTTCACGTGGCCTTTCATTAAAACGACTACGATTTGATCGTGATAAGTTCGCTTACGTCGACCCTTACCAGCTTGAACATTCATACTCGCCTCATGAGTGTTTTTTTTTACTGGATGTTATAATAGTAAGTCGCTGTGGTTCACATTAGGATTTCTCCAGTATTGTTAGAGACTTTGACAGACATTCACAAACACAACACAACCAGACCCGAAAACCTATGATTTGTGTTTATGCAAAAATGTTGGCTCCAGCGGGATTCAAACCCTGGACCCGTGACGTAAAAGTCATATACTCTGACCACTACGTCCAACGTATTTTGTATCATTAATTGTTATGTAATTTGAATCCGCGATTATATTTACGTAGACTTTATAAATCCTAAACTAAAAAATAGAACCTAGACCATTCCGTGTGATAGTAAGAGTAGCCGCCTTACCGTCTTATCTCCCGGACGACGCCAGAGTCGACTAAGGGAAAATCAAGAGATGGTGGGATAGTTTTGAAATTGGATGCTAGACCGGCGACATGACGCAGCGTCTGAGCTGCTGTCTAAGAGTAAAGCTTGCTAGAAGCTAATATTTGCAGCTCTGGAATATAAACAGGTTGAAGAAGACGAACGTATCACGATCAGATCGAAGACGTTTTAAGGAAAGGCCACGTCAAAAGTATCCGCAATCGCCGATCTTTTATAAAACGCTCATGAAAGTAGAAGAAGCGGAAAATGTGTCGGGATCATAGCTCTCCCTACCCCAATTGGATAGGGCCTGACTGTATGTAGAAGAAAAAATCTGATCTATTACGATGAAATAGACTTAAATTATACCAGCGTTATTATTCAAAATTAGTGCAAATTGTATGTAAACAGCTTCTTTGGAACCCCACAGAAGCCGTTTAAATACAATTGCTAATAGTAAATCCGGACGAACAGACAGAGAATTGTTTTCAAAGTCAGATTTTTTCAAGTAACTGAATTAACGTCAAAATTCGAAAAACAGACATTTCTATATAATTTATATGTGTGATATTGTGGTTGTTGTCCGCGTAGTCTAGTTGTCAGGGTACCAGTTTATTGCAAACATTTGGGCAAAATCACAAATTGTTGGTTTTCATGTCTAATTATGTTCTCATTGTTCGGGTTTCTGATACTCCAACCTAGCCTTTTTTACAGTAGAAGTTGAGGAGACGAGCGAGACGTTCACCTGATGTTAAATGCAACGTCTGCCCATAACACTTGCTGTGTCACCCAGAACAACAGCGGCACCACAGTGTGGCCGTCGTCACCCTGAGTCATCAGTTCTTAAGTCTCATATGCCCAGTAAATACACTCGATTCGATCGATCGAAACGGAGTTATGTTTGTTCTTTATCTTTTTTCTTTTTTTTTTGTCTTTGTGGATGTCGACCTACCTAGACGGATTCCTATGTCTACTAGATAAGTACGTGTGTACGACGACAATTAAATTCTTGTCATGCAATTTTCAAATAAGTCCACGGTTCTACAATGCAACATTTTTTTTGTATGAAATTACACTTTTCGCTCAGGATGTATTATTGATTTCTAAGTATACCACTAATTTGCTTGGTTCCGGTCGTATTTAAACGGAAATAATTTTGTGTGATTGGCTTTTTCATCGTTGTGAATTTATATGGTTAACCAGTGATAATTTTTATACTGTTTTTATTTAATTGATTTCAATAAAATCGGAAATGCCCATTTTTCGATCGTCAAGGAAAAAATTCTACCGCGTTTAGATATACCTAGTAAATTAAAGTAGGACTATTTTTTTTGTGTATTTAATACTTCAAAAACTTACTGGCATATTGTTTTTGTTTCGTGTGTGTAAAGGTTTTGCTTGTGGTATTTAAAGCATCGGTTTATTCGCTAATTAATGTATTTTTATTTATTATTATTTTTTGTATGTATTATTCTATTATTCAATTCAATTCTTCTTGAAATATTACTATAAAAAAGGTATTTTAATATAGAAATGGCGAATATGAAACAGGTAAAATGTCACGTAGCATTGTAGGCGTGACTCGGTGAATTAACTTAAACGTAATATGATACCACGTCATTATGTTCTATTATCAACACAACGTTCCATGGAGGTCATTACATTAAATATACTTTATGCCTTGGTTCATTCCGACCAAGGATTACTGAAAGCATCAGTTTTTTATTTATTTATTAGAAACAACAAACAATTGTACAATACACCTTACTCAAAACAGTCATAAGCTAAAAAACTTATATAGTAATTGTACAACCAGCACCATTGTTCACAGAATATCTAGCACATTATATCAAAACCTAAAAGCAAACACTACATTAATATGCTACATTTAAATCCTAAAATTACACAAGAAAGAAAAAAAACATAACAATAATCTGTGTTTTAGGATATTCTATTGTGCTTTTTAGTTAACTAACATGAATTTATCTTTCTTCACATAATTATTAGTCCTCTATTGCTTGCCACTTGCCATTGAAACTAATATTTTATTGGAAAGGTATTTGATGACAATACTAATATATCATTGTCGTCAAATATATAAAATAAGTAGGTGTTCATATTTCAAACCAAATCATTATAAACACCACCTTATTTTTGATGATGAGATATAAGTCCGGAACTGGCAGACCTTGCTTATCCAAACGAACTTTGTTCGAACGATATTTTTTTTTTCGTTTTCATATAATGAATGAATGAAATAAATCAGATGAGCCCTTTTATGCAATAAGGCCTCAATGGTGTTTTAATTTTTAAATTTTGGATCATGGCTTAATGAAATGTGAAATAACTTTAATGTATCATTCCAGGCGACAAAGGCGTTCTTGGACGCGCTAAGCGAGGCGGGTGCGACTTGCGTATCGCGCGCAACTGCCCTCAAGTTTTTGCTCGCGCGTAAGTTCGACGTCGCTCGCGCACACGCGTTGTGGCAGCAGCACGAAGCCACGCGGAGACGCGAAGGGCTCACCAAGTTTGAACCTTTTGAAGACCCGTTGAAAACAGAACTTGCTACCGGAAAATTTACTATATTGGTAAGTTTACAGCTTACACATGCTAGTTTATCGGAAAGGACATTGAGCTTAGAACGTAACTGTTGATGTTTTGTAACTGTCATAAGTCTGTTAAAAATTTTTTAACTGTGATTCCGTGTTGCGTATAGGTGTCTTTCTTTCTTTAAAACAATAATCTCCTTAGGAAAGTGAAGGAGAAATCTGACTTAATATTATAAATGTGAAAGTATGTTAGTTTGGATGTTTGTCCTTCAATCACGCTCGGACTCGAATGAAATACTTAGTTGACTATGTTGTCGACTAGACTCTAAATTAGTTATTGTAATTATAAAAAAATTTAGCTGCTACCGGAAGTCCGGCAGATGTGACACATCGAAATTGATGGTTATTGAAAGAATTTATAATAAAAGATAGTCAATAAAAGCATATGGAGTAAAATAAATAAAAACACAGTTTCGTTGATCCTGATGTTATGGTCATGCGATAACATCGGAGGTAGGCTAGGATGCAGTGTCAGAGACACGGGGACAACCACAACACACCCAGACGCGATAACCAAGTATTTGTGTTTTGTTTTCGGCTGAGATTCGAAGCCAGGATCCGTGGCGCAGCAGTCAGGAACTCGGACCACAGGGCCACGCGACTGTCATCGCATAATTGTGTATTATAGAAACAATGTCTGTTTGTTAAAGATATTTAAAAAAAATGTCTTTGTAGCCTACCCGCGATGCGACGGGAGCGGCAATTGCAGTGTTTACAGCCAACAAACACTTCCCTACCCAGACAACACATCAGATTACGCTACAGGTATGTCAGTTATGCTATTTGTTGAATAAATATGCCAGTGATTGACTATTTATTAGATTACTGGTGGTAGGATTCTTGTGCAGGAATCCGCCTTGGTAGGTAACCACGGCAGTGTCAGTGTGTCTGACCTAAACCAGCGGTGTGCTAATACCACCGTGTTTCGGTTTGAAAGACACTAAATCTTTTATAATCATTGGAAATATGAGGTTTAAGAAGCAATGTCTCATCTCATGTTTCCAATTATTCAGTAAAAAGTGAGTAACACCGTACTGTTATGGGCAGACCTGATATTTACTAGTAGTAGGATTCCTGTGCAGGAATCCGTCTAGGTAGATACCACCGCAGTTATTCTGTCATGAAACAGTAGCGTACAAATATTACTATGTTTCGGTTTGAAGGGCACTGCGAGCTAGTGTAATTTTATTACTTGATAAATATATAGGCACTAGCTGATGCCCGCGACTTCTTTCGCGTAGATATATGGTTTTTAAATATCTTGCGGGAGCTTTTTGATTTTCCAGGATAAAAAGTATCCTATGCCCGTCTCCAGGAAGCAAGTTATCTCTGTGCCAAATTTCGTGAAGATCAATTCTGCGGTTGAACAGTGAAAAGGTAACAAACAGACATAGTGACAGAGAGAGAATTTTTTTCGCATTTATAATATAAGTATGGATATGAGACTTAGAACTGATGTCTCAAGATAACTAGCACAGTGAGGTGAACTAACACACTGATATGTTTTGGTTGACACATCATTAGGAATTTTCAAAACTAAATATTCCTGGAGGGATGCAGATCATAGCAGTGAAAACCGCATGCAAATTCTTTGAGGGGTTTGATATTGTTGTGGTGCAAGATGAATTCGCTTAACACGAAAGTGTTAACGTGTTACACGCTGTAACTAGCCAACGTGTAACATACAGTTAACTAGTGGCTGCGTATCTCTACGTGTACTAATTTTACCACTATAATAAAATGAAGGAAAGAAAGTTAATTTGCTAAGATCCGCATGCAAAATATAAAATGGTGTATCGAGTACGTAGTTTTGAAGTGCACGAGGAAACTAAAACCGCCACCGGAACCGCCGCCAGATACCCTCTACCACTACCACGCTATCAGTAGGCAATATACACCACTGAAGTCGGGACACGACACATGTTTCACCTCAAAACGAGGCATTATCAAGTGATATTAACTCTACGACAGTCAGCCGCCAAGTCAATCTGTTGCTTTTTGCACCCTACTGTGGGAGGGCGGGCGGTGCTCTATAAAACTAATTAATATACACCGTTTTATATTTTGCATGCGGATCTTAGCAAATAAGGTTTCTTTCCTTTATTATAATGGATATCCACAAAGTAACGCCTGATTCTATTCACTATAATAAAGCTGGATAGTTTGTATGTTTGAACACGCTGATCTCAGGAAATACTAATCCGATTTGAAATATTATTTTTTTATTAGATTGTCCGTTTTTTGAGGAAGGTTATGGACTGTAAAACATTATTAACATTAAGGAGCCGCACGTTGAGAACTGGACATTACCGGCCGGCATTATATTAAGGGCCGAACTGTGAATGCTTTTTTTAGGATACTGGCAATAAGCTACCAAATTGAGCCATTTTTGCCAATGTCGAGTAATAATTTAATATTAACAAAGACGTCATATAGATCGACAGAAAAACTTTTATTGAAGATTTGCTAAACTGATGGAGACGAAACTAAAAGTACAATTTTGGTCTTGAATTGAATTTCCCAATCACTGTATACTTTCACGACCACTTGCTGCATAATAAACTGTCAAAAATTCAAAACTTATATACACAGATAAAATTCAAAATACTACCGCCACTTTTCGAGTTGGCGCCAAAAGTCTACGGAGCAATCATATGTCGGTCGGCTTATTTGACGCGTGTGAAACCGCGGGGCACGGATAGTTTTAATATAATTCCGTGTCCAGGGCGTGGTGTATCAGCTGGACGTGGCGCTGCAGTCGCAGGAGACGCAGCGCGCGGGGCTGGTGTTCATCTACGACATGACGGACTCCAAGTACACCAACTTCGACTACGAACTCTCGCAGAAGATACTCACCATGCTCAAGGTACCGCTGTCTTTTTTTTTAACAATACGACGTCGAGGTAATTCGATAAGAAATGAATGTATTACTTAATAACTATACGATTTGTTCAGTTCCATCATTGATATACAAAAACCCAAGATACACAGTTTCATACAAAATCGAAGATTTGGACGAATTCGAAAATATAAATATAAAAGGACATCCACTCTCTACACAGCACTGCCAGGGCTGGATAGTATTTGAATTACTTGCAATTGAAATACGTATTCTAAATACAAATACGTATTTGGTTTTTGTATTTCAATTACTTCCTAAAAATTTAATTTGTAATTGGTATTTCAAATACCTGACGCTGTGGTATTGTATAATGAATATGGTGTGGTATCGGCTTAAGAGAATGTACCACCCCATCGCATCCCGTGGGTGTCGTAAAAGTCAACAGAGGGAAAATGAACACCAGGGAATGGGCAGCAGCATCTTATTAGAATATCTGAAAAAACAAACCCGCTTGACAAGCGTGGCAACTGAGGCAAAATAACCCCAGAATGAGAGCTACAAACTTTTGTGGCAATCTATGGGGGAGGCCTATGCCCTGCAGTGGATTATTGATAGGCTGAAATAATTTTAAATACTTATGGCTTCAAAATACATTTTCACATAAATACATTTAGCGTCAATTATTCAATTTTCAAATTGTAAGTTTTTAAAGTTTTCTGATGTAGGGATCTAATACTTGTACCATATTCAAAATTTAGATTTACATTAGCAATATGATACTTTAAAGCGTGCACGTTAAAGTCGTTCTTAGTTTAGGTCACTCACGATAATTTATTAATTTCCAATTGCGAATTGGAATCGCTCCTCACAAGCCCAAACTAAGAGACAGGAGTTTTGGGATAGCATGAAAGAAGTTTTGAATAAATGCAACCAAAGTGGAAGAATCACAATGCTAGGCGATTTTTATGGGTGGGTGGGAGTGAAGAGTGATGGTTATGAAAGTGTACTACGAAGGCTCAGCACACTGACAGAATGAATGAAAATGGGGAAAGTCTCCTTGAAGTATGATGGGAGTGTAATATTCTGGTAACAAACACAATGTTTGACAATAAAAGATCCACTTGTATACTAGAGAAGGAAGGAGGAAACACAGTTATTTTTGCACACTACTGCTTCATGGTAGAATAACTGGCCCTGGGGTGGTACCTACCTAGACGGATTCCTGCATAGGAATCCTTCCACCAGGAGTGACTTTGATGGAAAAAGAGAGAAACGGCGCGATAAGGGACGTTGCGATTTAGTAGAAGATTTAGTGACAAAGATAGATAAATGGATGCTTAGATGATTTTGACACGAAGAGAGGATGGATGAAAGAAGATTGACAAAACAGATTTATGAGGTGAGCGCGAACGGGAAAGCCGAAGTCGTTCTAAGGAAAGGCCACGTCAAAAGTACCCGCATCTGACGAACTTGTATGAAAACACTAAAGAAAGTAGAAGAAGCGCAAGATATGTCAGGATAGTAGCAAGTGGAAAGATGTGGTCTCTGCCTACCCCAATGGGAAAGAGGAGTAACTCTATGTATGTATATGTGTGTATTGAAATCAAAGGTTCTAAATGTATTTTGTAATTTGTATTTTATATTTCAAATAAACGACATGAAAATATTTTGTATTTCGTATTTTAAATACATGCTAAAAAGTATTTTGTAATTTGTGTTTTAATAGAAGAAAGCATGTATTTTGCCCAGCCCTGTGCACTGCACACATTTGTCTCTTTTTAGTGTCGCTTTTTCGTTTCATAGACTTTTGAATCACAACTATTCCAAAGAAGTTTTCACTACAAAAATTTAGTCGAACCTCCCTTTTTGAAGTTTGTTGATAAAGACAAAGATCACAAATTCCTATTAAATAAACATTAATTTAATCTTATTTATCTTATTTAATATACAAGATAAAGTAACTTTTATTATAAAGCATAAAGTAACTAATAATATTTAAATTGAATCATGAGCGCATTGTGCGCTATTTTTTACTTTTTGGATGTATTTGATTCGTTGACTACGTGTGTATATAAGTTTTTTGTATCTAAAATAAGGGTCTGTGGGGCATGAGCTCATGGCCTCCAGCGAGATGGGAACCCCGCCACGCCGAAACGGAACCCTGATTTATTGTACATATTTGTTATCTAAATATTCAATTCAGTTTCTTAGTTCAACGCATAAGAAACAGTACCAAAACAGAATTATATTACGTTGGTTTTGTTAATGTTTTTTGGCTTCGCCCAAGAGCCACAAGCTGTGGAAAGGCCTAAGGCGACATTGGATTTATTAATGTTATTAACACTAGATTTACGAAACCCGTCAAGTCAACGACTGGTTGTCAATTTTATGCTTTAAATTCTGAACAAATAAATATTATTCTATAGCGATTATATATTGGTTTTGAAGCGACTGGAACACCTATATTTTATTATGTCTAGATGTTGTCTACCTATTCGTAGTATAACCCCTCCCGTCCTTTCCGTATATGCCCGAAAATGTAGTGTTAATACGGCTTCGAATAATCGAAGTTATGTTGCTTGTCGTTCATCAAATTCCGCAAATGTGACGGTTATGTGAATAGGTAATAGATTAAAAATGTCTTTCTTAATTCTTGTAGACGAGGCACTAGCGTTAATATTTATCTACATGACGCTACGTTAATATTTATCTATACGAAACGAGAAGTTATTTTGACATATCGACTAAATAAATTCTAATCTATAAATGTAATTGGAAAATGTTTTCAAGCTACTGGACTGGAAAGGATATGGTATTAACATCAATGGCGAACACATCAATTCCCTTCGAAATAGTCATTATTTACCTGAATTTCTCGTCTGCAAAGGTATGTGACTCTAGGAGTAGGCAGTAATTTACAGTAACCTACAATAAAACAAAGATAAATTAACTAAACTTTGAACACAGTTTTACATGAATAAGTAAAAAAGTACAAACATAGCAAAAGTAACACTCTCTATAATTTTATTTGGAGTCGGTAGTTAAAGCAAACTGTTGACCGAAGTTAAAAGCTGCCAACATTTGTAGTGCTCCGGAAAGTGGTCTATAGGCAATTTGTCTCAGTTCGGACGTTAGCGGTTCAGTTTCAATTTAATTAGTTACCACGAAAGCGAACATACGTGTCCCTATTATTTAATAACAAGCTAGGGCTTCGACTTTATTCGAAAAGATTTAGTACTTTACTCGAATGAATTTAATTTACTCTAGAGTTTTCTAGAACACTTAGACTTTAGGATATACCGAATAAGACTTAATTGATCGGAAAGCTGTCTGCTACTGTGAACAATTTCATGTTAATAACTTAGCGATTTTCGGGTTAAAGACGTACGAACATGCATGCAAAGATTTTTTTACATCAGACTTGCTTCTCTTTTGGGGAACTCTTTTTGATTAATCGCATATCGAACTCGAGGAGCTAATGTCGCTGTTTGTGACGGCAAGGTACAGTTTTTAATTTTCCTTTAGAATATTCTAAAGGCAAAATGTAAAAGTTGCTTTTGTACTAAGTCTTACATTTTTTTCATAGGTAAAAAAGATGAATATTAAAATTCATAAGAAAATATTACTGGCATATAATAAAGTATCCTAGCATTATTACAAAAAGTGTTCCAAATTCAAATTACGCGTTTAAAAAAGCTAAATCAATTTTTACGAAGAAAATATTTTTTAATGCCGCGAATCGTTACAAATGTTTGTTAGCGTTAATTAGTTTTGACAGTTTTCGTTTATTGGATTTTAATAAATTTAATTGACTTTTAACCTTAATATTGATAGTATTTGTGCTCTAAAATTGACGTTGAAAAGATAACAGCTACCAAAATTATGGCTCTGCTAGAAGAAGGCTGTAGCCAGTTACTTGTCTCGGCTGTTAAGTAAGTAGTCGTTCTATGGTTCAGATGACCTGGCAGCGATTTCAGAAGACTGGATACATTGAGACCAGGCCAGGTTCTGGAAGAAAATACATACATACATACATACGATCACGACTGTATCCCATAAGGGATAGTCAGAGACTGGGCACTCTGCAAAAACAGATGACTGCCACAATGCACGTTTCACCTAAACAATATAATGCACTTGGTGTGATAGGTGGTGGAGCCCATCGCCACCATGCGCTGTTGGGTGCACAGTGCAGTTTAATTCCTTACTCGCCTTTTACGAGATCCATTGGAAGAAAAAGAATGGAAGAGAATGATGAACTGAACCACAGGACCAGCGCTTCTTAGCGCGCCAAGCACTTAAGAAATCGAATCGAAAAGTTACTTTGGTCTTAAAATAACAATTGTAGAAGTAACGGATGTACAAATTAGTCTGTGGACGGTCAGAAGGCTTCACTCGCCCAAGAAACATAATTATCGCACGGCTCGGGCCCTTAATGAAACCGCGAGCACGGAGTTGCCAGACTTGAGATTCACTCAAAACTGTGAGTTGTGGATTCAAGAGGAATTGGGTGCCGCCTGTGAGAGCTTAAAATCAAGAAAAGAGTAAGCTTTCAGTTTCTAATCAGACATGCCATTCAAATTAATAGAATAGTACCGATTAATATACTCAATATTATATTAAAACATCAATCTGAAAAAAAAAAACAAAAAAACCCGGCCTTCTTCCCCAGCTAGTTTCTAAAATTGGATTTAACAATCTGATTAGCTGTCGCTGCATACAGCTGATCTGATCAAACATGCTAAGTTTATTTAAATAACGCACATAAACTTTATAATTTGACACTTATATGACAGTGACAGCAGGTGTTGCCAATATAGCAGTTTAGAAATTTAAATAATTTCATGGTTTTGGCTTGTGCTATATACTTTTATTATAATGAAATTAAAAAGTGTCCCAATGTTGCCCCACATAATATAGGTCAGTGGGTACTTGGCAGTCTTACTGAAATAACAAACAATTTCCTAGTTAGGTCACCAACGTTCGACGAGGAAACTTTGCTGATTCGTAACTGAATTATAGCATGGTATTAGCTTTTCTAGTATTTTTTTTAATTAATGAGTTTATATTTAATGATGACAGTAGTTGTGCGATCTTTATTCCAGAATACAAAATTGAATGCACTTGCAAATGTATGATTTTGGGACGAATATTTTTTTTAAGCTTTAGAAAGGATTTTCGATATTCCCTCTAGCTAATTGTTCTGTATCTTGAAGCCTTGCAGTGGTACGCTTGGTTTTAAATTTGATTTTATTAATAATAGGATCCCAAGCCGGTGTTTGTACCCAACTATCTCCCCTATTGAAATTAGGATGTTTTTTTAATTTCAATAGCCTCGCGAAACATCGTAGGAATCGGTGTTCTTTTGCAAGGATTTGTAGTCTATCAAATCGATAAACGCGTATTTTTATGGATCCATAAAAGCCCGATTGATATTATAAATTGATAGACATACATATTAAATACAAAAAAATAGTAGGTAATTTAACATAATATTCGAGTGGACACATCAAATAAGCGAAGAATGAAATAAAATTGTTAAAAAACTACGTTATTAAATAAAGAAACCGATAACCTAGTTTAAAAAAAAAATATTTGTCTATGCCCATACATATAATAAAAAGGTAGAGATATTCGTTAGGTTAGTTAATTTCGATTGTAAAAACCAATATTTATGATCGTTAAATTATTATATCTAACTATCAAACTCTTTGTCTTAGTAATTATAAATAAATTACATAATTAACGCTGAGTATTCATCACTATAATTCACCATAATTGTCCTATTTTCTAACTAATAAAATCAATGTAACTAGATTATAGCATCCATAAGCAGTCAACCCACTTTATGTAAAAACGTATCTGCAAATTAAGAAAATTTAATAACCAGGAATATTTAGGCCATTAGGTTCCAGAACTTTTATTAAAATAGTTAGTTCCCCAGAATGATTTTTTAGTTTTAGTTTTCTTCTTAGTCCATGTAGGCTAGTTATATATTGTGATAACACCGCTGCTTGTACAGAGTTGCTTTCATTTAAGTCTGCATAAGCACGTCCTTTTAAAACATTAAACGATACTTAAGATCACTGAATATATCAACTGTTCGGAGATTCACGTGAAAATTTCGCGAATATTTTTGTACTCAATGAGTTGGTAAACACGACTTTCATTTTCCAAGTTACTATCTCTTGGTACAATATTCTCGTAAATATTTAATTTTATAGAAACGTAATGACTACTTTTACGTTTATTTTATTTATTGTTAGTTTGGAAAGCGTAAGAAGTCGTATGAATTTGTAAAGCTTTACAATTGCGTCAGTTTTCATAAAACAGTTTTTTCCTTTTTGTATGTTAATTTATTATATCATTATTGTTGATAATCATAGTTGTTGATAATATTATTGGTAATAATATTATCAACAACTATATAATACCCGTCATATTTATATAACTCAATTATATTCTAATTATATTCAGGGTTTCTTGTGAAATGCTGGGTAGTAATTTTCCTGGAAAATAACCCGTAATATTAAACAGCACTCAAGTATACAATAACCGTTTCAAATAAGTTAGGGCGGATTTCACCGTTGAAAATAAACGCGATCAGATCAAGCTAAACGAATTTTAAGCGTTTAACCGAGTTCAAGACTATAGTACTGGTGGTAGGATTCCTATGCAGGAAACCGCCTAGGTAGCCACCCCAGGGCCAGTTTCAGTTCTGCCGTGAATCAGTAATGTGAAAAAATTACTGTGTTTCGGTCTGAAGTGCACTGAGAGCTAGTGTAATTACTGGGCATATGAGATTAAAGAACTGATGTCTCAGGGTGATGGGCGCAGTAGTGTAACACAGAAATGTTCTGGGTGACACAGCATTTGCTATGGGCAGACGTTGCACTTTGCATCAGGTGAACGTTTTGCTCGTTTCATCACTTGATCCAATAAAAAAAAATTCATTTACATCAAATGAACACAGTTAAAAGTAAACGCAATTAAAATTCATAACGCCCAATTTTCAGTAAAATCGGTTGGACGAAAACCGAGATCAAATTATACACATGAACTCAGTTAAGTAAAACGTGTTTTTATTAAACTTGGTTTCCACAGCGAACGGTGAAATCGGTTCACTAAGAACCGATTTCACCGTTGATCGACATTTTATAATTAACGATTTTTTTTTCAACAGTGACACTTACAGGTCAGATGTCAATTTTCATATCTTTCAGCCATCACTTTTTTCGATGGAGGTATTATTTAATAGAGGAAAAATTCGTAGCGCGGTTTTCCCGAAGGGCGGTGAGCGGCTACGGGTAATAGTTAATGCGTAGCCGCCCGCAGACACCCGACCGCGGGCCTACGTCAGTCGAGCTCGGGCCTTCGTGCACGACGTTCGTCAATTCCGGAAACATTGTGCCGTACTCCAAGCCAAATCGAAACGTATCTTATCGAGCGGGAGCGTTAAACCGATAAGACTCATCTAATCCGCATTGAACGTCGAACTGGTATCCGTGATTGTTCGTTCCGTGAACAGGTGGCGATATTTGTGTTATTTTTTTGGGCCGTTGTTGTCTTGTAGTGTTGTGCTTGTGCAGTGGACATCAATCTGCTAGAGGCCGGACTGCCTTATGGTCAGTGCTTGCCTGTGACTAAAGGGTCTTGTTATCCTGAAGTGACGGATCGATAGGGTTCACAGCTGAACCGTTTGTGGGACTGCCTTTGTTGATTATATAAGGTAAACGTTTACGTTATGATAACTCTCTGTAATCTACGATCCGAATAAGTTCAATACAGTTAAGGTTGTAAACACAGGTATACACAAATTTTTGTCTATATTTGTGATATAATTTTCTTATTAATAAAATTCTCGTCTAGCAGCGATATAATGTTGCATTGCAGTATAATTATCAGCGTTTTTTAATATTTATTATTTGCTATAAATGAAAGACATGTTATTGTTTCACCATCTACACGCATAAAATATGAGAAATGTCTGGCACACAGTTAAAATATAAAAATCTTTATAAGTTTAAGATAATTGTATTGGATGCTTTGAAAGTTGCAACAAACGACGATAACAGTAACGAACAACCGGCATATTTACATTTATTGACGGAAACGCCAACATTTGTGTGATCCACACACAAGCTGTGCTTGTCTGAAGTCATATTGTTTGCAAAATTTTGTTGCTTTAGAACCTTTTGAGATTTACTAACAAACATAAACAAGACCAAGTTACTTAGCGTCATTTGTTTTATATATCTGTATGATGTGATTGCATTGCTTTAACTAATATTCAGTGGGGTACGAATTCTTCGTACTAGAGTATCCAGAATCAATACCAAGAATTTACATCATCTGTTGGCCGTGATCGTGTTGTTTATGTCCGAAATGAATGTTACATTTGATTTTCTAATTTTGTAAATCGGAGAAGTTAACTCATGAATCTGTAGCTGCGTTATTTTGACAGTTGGATAATGGACATTCATTTATGAATTGGTAATAAATTACTGTTGAGAAAATTAGCAACTGACGACAACAACTTGTTCTTCAAATAAACGTTTGAATTTTAAAAAAAATAGTTGGCCCCGTCAGGGTTTTAACATTTATATACACGTAAATTATTATTATTTTTTTAATTGAAGATAAAACGAAACTAGCAAATATATCACCACCATTTGTTATGGGCAAATGTTACACATGGTAAGCTGCGTCACCCAAAATAATCATCTTCTGAGACATCAATTCTTAAGTCCCACATGCCCAATAATTACACTGGCTTTCAGTGCCCTTCAGAACGAAACTCAATGATGTTTGAAGACTAGTGCTTAACGGCAGAATAACAGACCTTTGTGTTACCTACACGGATTCCTGCATAGGAATCTTTCCACCACATACGTTTTGCCATCTCACGTCGATGCCGTAAAAGTAAATTTTAAAAACTAGTGTCTAGTTCTGCCACCGCCAATCTGCCCGATAATCTAGGCCTATGGAATTTCGTTTTGAAGATGATAATGAACATTACGTGACTAGATAAAGTGTTTAGAGGGATTTGTAATCGGACTTCGTCAGGTGCTATAAAAGCACCTATGTTTTTCTTTATATATTAGACTACAATAGGCCCGTAACATAAACAAGCAAATAAAAAAAAAACAATATTGACATATAATATTATTCACAACAATTAAGGAAAGGGACAACAAAATAATAAAAAACAAATCGTTAATTTTGCGCATTACCGCATAATTACAGTACACTTTTAAAACGGTGTTAACAAATAATTATTGCTGGCAATGGTTCTGCTCCTACATTTAAAATGAAATAATAAATAAGAAAAAAAAATGTCAGATTTCTTCATATGCATGTCGCAAGAAGTAACTTAGGGTGAGTGAGTGTGAAAATTTAATGACAATAGTCATTAGTTATTAGTTAGACGTAGTCACAAAATTGTCGCAGATTTAGTAAGCCGGTTCCTTACATACTTATACGTCTACTAGATACACGTGCATCGGCGATTAAATGGGACTATGTATTCCTCTCTAAAAACAGATACGAGTACATATATGAAGATCATGATAATAGCTGAAATTAAATATCACTTTTGATCCGGCGACTGAAATTCGTGTAACTACAGACTGCTGAGAAATGTTATAATGATGAATAACAAAGTAAGTCCCGAAAATTTACGCTAGTTTTATTACTTAGTTTTCGGAAGTTTTCTATCTGTTGTCGTTTAGACAGAAGATTTTATACAGATAGAAGATTTTTTAAAACTTTATTTAGTTTACTGAGCGTTCGGTAACGGAAATACTACGAGTATTTTAAACATTCGAAAATGACAAAGAGATTTTATGTTCGTACTGATGCAGAAATTACTTCTCAGGTCTTAGTTTGTAATAAACTGAATATTTTTCAGATACCATTATACTTCGTATTATGGGGAAATAGATAACTAAGGAAACTATTTTCATCATATTTATTGTTTTTATACAAACCTTTGTTTTTTATTATATAGCCTTTCGGACCACGGCATCGTTTCAACGTAGATGCGATTCCAGTTAGAATTGTGATTTATATACAAAATGCAAGCTGGATTACATTATATTACTGCATATTTTAAATCGCAACCATAGAGGGAGAAAGTACATAGCTTCTCGTAAATAGTCTGGATGAGGGCGACGCTAAAATTGGGGTGGCAACAGACACGTTTCCCCACAAAGTTCAATGCCAGACGTAGGCCGACCCTTGCAGGCAGCGCCTGGAAATTATTCTTGTTTCTGCCTCGAAAGAATTGTGAATTTTTAGCGTTTCTCGCTATTTTCATCATAAGTACATGCACGGTAATGACTGTGTTGCCATGTATGGATGTGTGCCACTGTCGCAGTCATCATCATCATTTCAGCCTCTCATTAGTCCACTGAACATAGGCATCCCCCATAGATTGCCACATAAGTTTGTAGCTCTTGTTTTGGGGAGAATTTGCCAAAGTTGCCACGCTTGGGAGGCGGATTGGTAACCGCTGTTTATTTATTCACATGTTCCTAGAAGATGCTGCCATCTATTTTCTGGTTTTAATTTTCCCTCTGTCGACTTTTACGGCAACCACGCGGTACTGTACAAAAAGGAATGAAACGCTCATTATGTTGTACACGTCGCCAATTAATGCCAGGCGGTATCGGGGTCAAGGTTTACCTTTTTGAAACGAAAACTAATTAACTAGATATGTTTTGCAATTAATCGATGAGGTTGGCTCGTCCACGCGTATCGTTGCGTGGGTGGGACCGTGGCGTCGCCTCCACACACGATACCTATATTCGAATAACTCCTGGTTACAATTTTCCTATAAATAACGTCAAGTTAAGCGTTACCTACAACCGATATCCTATAATTTTGCAGTGAATAGTATGAATTTAGACGCCTACTATTCTACCCTAAAGTCTCAACTGGACAGTAAATTTGTTTACGGGTTACTATAGTTTTACTTATAAAAACAAAATATTTTACGTATAATATATTAAACAATTTACAACCTTGGTATAAAACGGCGTTCGTTTTAAAGCGATGATATCCAAGCTATCGTGCTCAGCACTCCGTGCAGTGTGGAAAATTAACTGCTGTAGCGCCCGTTTGCTCGTCGAGTTCTAGTTTCACTCCTTATTAGATATCCAGGCTGTGACCTAAACCTAAACGAGTCAGTTTTTTCTTTAGACGCATTTCCTGTTTGAAATAATAATAGCTTACATTAACGCAGTCGATTGCATCTTAATTTCATAATTATGTCTAAATTCCCAGTTTGCTAAATAATATGGGTATAATTCAATGGTTTTCGGTGCAAGCTTACATTCTTTCGTACTAGGGACCGCATTATAATGCGGCGATTGCTATATATGTCAATTGCGTCAATTGTTTGTTTAGTTACATTTTGATATTAACAGGTGTCTAAATTTTAATTTGTGCATATTATTGAATTCTAGTTGAAGCCTGCGACTACGTCTGCGTTGATTTAGGGTTTTTAAAAATACATTTCGTCTAGATCGGTTCAACGGCTGAGCCGTGAAAAGGTAACAGACAGAGGGACAGAGAGAGTTACTTTCGCATTTCTAACATTAGTATGGATTCATCCAGTACCGTACAAAAATTGGTTCTTGGAGCACCGGATTGAACTAGCGACCTATAGATGGACTCGAATTAGTCTAAGTATATATAATTTATTAAACTGTAATCATACTAAAACGAATGATATGTTATTTAATGTTAAAGTTAAATGTTGATGAGTCCACAATCGTATAATATGAATAAATTTCAATATGCGTTTATTTTAATTGTTTATACTGACTACTGACTGATGAACGCTTTAAGCGTTTGTCAGTAAATGCATTATTTATCTAAAGGATAATTTGCTTGGACATGAATGTAAAATATATTTTTTTCCACCTCACCGGCGATGACGTGGTTCAGAGGCCTCTCTTTCTGCCTACATACATACAGTCACGCCTCTTTCCCATAGGGGTAGGCAGAGACCACATCTTTCCACTTGCTACGATCCTGACACACATCTTTAGCTTCTTCCACTTTCATTAGCGTCCTCACACACGCTCGTCGGTTGCGGGTACTTTTAACGTGACCTTTCCTCAAAAGTTCACCGATCTGATTGTGATACGTACGTCTAGGTCGACCCTTACCGGCTTTTCCATTCACACTTGCCTCATAAATCTGTTTCGTCAATCTCCTTTCATTCATCCTTTCTACGTGTCCAAACCATCTAAGCATGCCTTTCTCCATCTTTTTCACTACATCTTCAACCACACCGCAACGTTCCCTTATCACGCTGATTCTCACTTTGTCAATCAGAGTTACTCCAGCTATACTTCTCAAACTTCTCATTTCCACAGCGTTAATCCTACTTTCATGCTTCTTCTGCCAGACCCAGCATTCACTACCATACATAAGTGTGGGGACCAGACCTCCCCTATGTACAGCCAGACGTGCCTTTTTAGATACGTTCTGGCTACACATAAAGTTATGCAGAGCCCCATTCACTTGATTTCCTGCTAATACTCTTCTCTCAATATCACAGTCATACTTTCCGTCTCTCGTAAATTTAGAACCCAAGTACACAAACTCTTTCACTTGTTCCACTCTTTCTCCTTCAATCAGAACTTTGCAATCCGACATACTTTCTTCTCTTTCAAAAACCATTACTTTCGTCTTATCTACATTAATTTTCATTCCTTTGCTCTGTAGAGCACCATGCATAATATTAACCATCGCCTGCAACTCCTCCTCCGATGATGCTAATATAACCTGATCATCGGCGTATAGGAGGCATTTGACGGTCAAATCATTCATTTTTAATCCAAACACACTCTCTTTCAAATCTTTTAAGCAATTGTCTATGAATAGGTTAATATGAATAACTTTCTGCCTACTGTATCGTTTTCAAATCAGAAGATGTCGCCTTTGTAGAAATTCATCAGGAAGATTTTCTAATTTTATAATCTATACTGATAATATTTTATAATTAATATGATATGTTGGCAGATTGAATAGAACTGATAGCGTTTCGAGTTATAAGACTTCCGATTCAACGCGGCTCACAGAAAAGCTTAGGCCGTGATTGGTCAAATTATATCGCCAATGTGGCGGTAAACGTGGAAGAAGCATGCTCCGCTTAAATGACTGGAGATAATGAGTATTAGTTGATAAATGGGTTGTTGCGACTGCGGCACCCCCATAGAATACCTGCGTAAAGAAGCAGCTTAAGTTTCGCTTTCGCCTCCGTTCATCCATACTTGATTATCTATTGAGGATGGGTTTGTTTGTTGCTTTCGTTCACGTGGACTGTGTCTCCGCCTGTAACCCAAACCCAAATTAAAAAAAAAATGGTGTCAAGTGTATCCTATTTGGAATACCGAAAAGGGGGATATTTTATAATTTAACTTCTGTTATCAATATTCTTCTAAGCTGACCATCCTCGACCTCAACACAGACATTAGACTGGTGGAGTGGTAGAACCATTTCCAACGTTAACTTTTTGAGTGTTCATTTTTGCTACGACATCTGAATATAACCGTCACGAATTGTAAACACAGGTGGTTAGCAGACATAATATCTATGTCGGAAATAGCAATTTTATTTATTTTTACTTAATTTAAGGGTCGAGTGCAGCTTCAGTGTCACTGAAGCAGTCGTGATACAAGTAATTTGTATATAGGACAAACATTTCCGTCGTCTCTGATTCGAAGAGTTATCATACTCGTATGTCCGTTAAATGCTTCAAAAAATGTCCCGCTGGTGAATCTTTCACAAGTACTGGTGATTAACCGCTATTCGTCGATCGCCATACTTGACTTCTCCCATCTTAGACGTTTGTCATTGTCTAGCATATTTTAGTTATTGCGCTGTTTCTTGAAAGACACATGATTTTTCTACTATTTTCTTTTGCCAATTATTACATAACTTGCGAGACAAGGTGGAGTGAAAAATTCTCTAGAATAATTGAACAACACATTTGACATTTACATAAGTATTTCCCTATCTATACATTAATAAAAGTATTGCCTGTCTTCTAACGTCATGTCATCTTCGTTTTCTGCACAATACGAGAATTAGCACGTAAATTTTAACATCGTAATTTTCCATGAAAGACATCTCAGTAACAGTAATAAAGGGAACGAAATTCTCTTTTTTTATCTATTTAAGGAATATTTTTATTTTACTTTATAAAAATATCTTTTACTTTATAAAAATTACTTTATCAAAAGGCAAAAGACAGGTTTTGATGAAGAGCGTTGCTTAGCGAAGAGTTTATTTCAATTATTTATAATTCATTAAAATGAATTTTACGAGTAAAAACTCTACTTTTAATAGCAGTTTCCATTTGAATTAGAAATTTTGAAAAATTTAATGACTTAGATTCTTCGTAAATCTAGAAATGTGTTTTTCAAAATAAGTTTTTAATGAATATTAATTAATAGCTACTTGGCCCATAATGGCTTGGTCCATATTAATAGCTACTTGGCCGTGTAGTTGCGGCGTAAGAGAATCTACCACCCCATCTCATCCCGTGGCTGTCTTAAAAGTCGAAAAAGCGAAAATAAAAACCAGAAGATGGGCAGCAGCGTATTCATGTAACATCTGAATAAATAAACTGCGGTTGCCGCCTGCCAAGCGTGGTAACTATGGCAAAATCCTCCCAAAATGAGAGCTACAATGTTTGGTGGCATTCTATGGGGGCGGCCTGTGTTCAGCAGTGGACTTGTGACAGGCTGAATTGATGATGATGGTCCATATTAAACATAAGATGACGAAATCACTTTCTGTAAGGATTGCAAAAGGCGACAAAGGGTATAAATAAACCAAAAAAGGTTTAGTACCATGATCTTGTGTTTAAAATATCTCAATGTGATGCGAACTATGCCAAGCTATGACGGGACGTAGTGATGAGCTATTATATGAATTCAAGTATTGTAAATTGTGTTGAAGTTGAAAATCCAAAGGTAAAATGATTCACACTACAAGACAATCTCTGAAAAATTCCTGCACTGAGGAAAATAATCATTAATTTCTTTTCGTGATTGAGAGGTACTCATGGTAACAATTTCGAAATTTTCTAGATGCACGAGTATTTATCTTCCATTAGCTTTCAGATTGAATCTGTTAAGCGTGTGATTGCCAATTTTTCACTAGTAAATGAGGTAGTCTTAATTGCCACATCGGACGGCCTTTACGCTCCCTATGGATAAGAAAATTTGGATGAGAAGAAAATGGAAGTGAAAGCTACGGTTTAGTTATTGTTAATATTTATTCTTATCGTCTACTGTGTACTATTAAAGTAAACAAATATTCTTAGAAGTATAATTAACCTTTCCATTAATTACGATTCTATTTTTTACACATTACTTTTTAATTAAATGTTTCGCTTAAAAGCTTTTATGGCAACCATTAAATATTAACAGCTGTATTGACGATCCGTCCTCCAAAACGGCATTAATAACGCTTAGTTAATTTTAGATGATACGAGTACCTAATAATATATATACAAAGTTCTGTAATAATAGTATTTTGCGCAGTGTGTTTTTTTTTAGAATTTGTAGTATGCCCGGCGAAATTTTCAGCTACGTCGGAAGAGACCACGATCAGAAAGAGCCTGGAGACTTGCTGCAGCCAGTTCCCAGTACTGGCTGTATTTTACAAGCTTTTATTTAACAAGCTTTCTTCGTATTACTTCCCTGTTCTAATCTTGTAAGTCAATTTTGACCTACTTTCTTATCCGTGTTTCCCATTGTATCTTCGGTGTCAATACAATAATATGGTACCATGGAGCTGGTCTAATAATGTAGTTGGAGGTTGGCCTCAGAAACTTTTCAACTAAGCAAGATAGTCGCACAAGTTATTCTGCCGTAAAGCAGTAGTGTGTGCAGCGAGACAGACACCTAGTTCGTCTATAAATAATAAAGCACTTTTTAATTTTCTATTACAATATTTTAAACCGCTAAAGAAATTTTAAATAAAGGTCAAACCTTGTAAGAGAAATGTGTAAGTGAAATGTTCTTGATTATATTGTCGCAATGATAGAGAAAATTAAAACGATATTTTTAAATTTTTATGTACATACGTAATCATCGTGGCTTTGAAATAGCGCACAAACCTCGAAGCGTTCTATTTTTGTAATGCGACGGTATTTGTAGTTAACGTATGTATTGTATGTGTATCGACCTGAGGTCGCAAAACCGATTGTTATTAGCGATTGATTGAAATCGACTTCTAGTGAAACGTTTCGTCATAATTTCATCGCTCCTCGTGTGTGAATCTCCAGCTTCAAGTTTTCAAATTCACGCTTATAAAATACTTTTGCTTTTACTACAAAGGTGACGAATAGTAAAGCAAAAACTAAAAAGTTTCTATATATATATATATATATATATATATATATATATATATATATATATATATATATATATATATATATATATATATATATATATATATTATAGACCGGGAGATAGTGACAGAAAATACCCAGGCAATTTGTTTTAAGTATGCCGACCCTTTAGAGGTCGAATTACGTAATTAATGAAATTAAAATAATGGTCATAGCACTGGTCGTCAGGGCGTAATCGCAGGACGATTAATAGGAACTGTCTCATAAATTAAGAGTTTCAAATAGCCACAAAGATGCATATTTAGATAATAATACAAAACGATTTCTGTTATTGTGATATTTGATAAACCGAAATATGTTTCTGAGCGAAATAGGTTTCGAGTTTCACAGACCTGCTTTTTTAATTTAATGTGTAATACAATTAAGATCTACACTCTACCTGAAATGTTTAATTGCTGTCCACCTTGCCGATTTTCGAACACGGCTAAAGCTTCCAAATATTGTCGGATGCTGATGGCATAGGCACCGCGCAGGAGATATTTTAGTACACGCAAACACAGTACTCAATACAGATACAGTGTCAGACACGGGGACACTCACAACGCAACCAGACCCGAAATCCAATAATTTGTGTTTATGCACAAATGCTGGCCCTTGCTGAAACTAAGTCCTACGGTTATTCAAGAACTCTCTACTAGGTCACATCATTTCGGCCTATTTTAGTCCACTGTTGAACATAGGCCTCCCGCATAGATTGCCATAAAACACGGTCCTGAGCCACCTGCATCCATCGACATCCCGCAAAACCGTGCAGGTCGTCGCTCCATCTAGTGACCCTACACTGCGTTTGCCGGTTCGAGGTTTCCACTCAAGAACCTTTCTTCCCCAACGGTTATCGGTTCTTCGAGCTAGATAACATTAAAACATGTTATGAGGCTGACATAGAATGTCTGAATATTGAAATACAATCACTACATAGTTCGCTTGATGTTATGACTAGTAAATATAAATCTACACAAAAAGAGATTAAGGAGTACATGCTGGCCATGGATGAGCTGGTTAGCTTATGTAAATATAACGAAGACCGTTTTGAGTCATTGACAAAAACTCAATATGAGTGTCCGCAATCAATGCCAGTTCTTTCAGGGACAGTGTGTGTTAACAATGTAACAAATGATAAATACTCTTTATTGACAGCTGAACTCTGTGACAGTCCCATAACAAACACAATTGAAAAAAAAATTAAATGTAATAATAGTAAGAACAATGTTATTGTTTTTAGTGATGAATTGGGAAAAAATATAGGAACATTATTAAATAATTTTTTAAAAGGACAACAAGTTACCAATTATTGCATGCCAGGAGCATCATTTAATGACATATTAAATAAAATTTTAGTAGGTACTTATTGTCCTAATACTATATTAGTGTTATTAATAGGGAGAAGGGGCAATGTTAACAGGAAACAATTATTGCAGTACTATGAATATTTAAACAATTTAAATGTAAGCAAAATTATCTTGTTTACATTGCCTTACATTCGGGGTATGCCACATGAAAATAATATAAGATATGAATTAAATTTATTATGGAATAATATAATATGTAACAATAATTTAAATTTGACATGTAATTCTAATAATGACAAATTCCATTTAATTGACATAAATAATTTATTCAGAAATATTTTAACTAATGATAGGTATTACCTATCCAAATATATATTAAGACTGGTAGCAAATGCGCTATATTATTGTTTATTTTTGAATACAGCCAAGAATTTGGCTATAAATACATCTGCTTTTATTGAGCAGTCTCATTGTTTGACATTAAATTTGGAATCAGTTCCAAATAATTTAAATTAAGTAAGAAGACAATAGAGGAAATCTCTAGCAATAATTTTGACATTAATAAATTAAGACAGTCATATGTAAATAATTGTACCACTTTAGAAAGTCTTAATAATAAAGATTGTATCCACCTGGTGCATCAAAATATACAGGGAATTTTAGGCAAAGAATTAGAAATTGAATTATTTTTAAATAGCAATCATATTCATATTATGTGTATAACTGAACATTGGCTTAAAGATTATAATGTAATGTTTAATTTTAGTAACCACCAGGTGGTTAGTTCTTTCAATAGAGAAAAAGTTTTACGTGGTGGCTCTTTAATACTAGTAAATAAATCATTGCGATTCAAAGAACGTAAAGATATCGTGAGCCTCTCTGTTGAGAGAACTATAGAAATGGCCTGTGTTGAGCTTGAGCACCTCATAGTTGTCAGCGTTTACAGACCCCCATGTGCTTCATATGATGATTTTGAAAAAAATATGGAAGAAGTTTTAATTAAACTTAATAAACAGAACAAACCTGTTGTCATATGCGGAGACTTTAACATCAACCTCCTAGAAGCTTCTTCCATCACTGTTAAATTTATTTCTTTGTTGCAATCATTCAATTTAGTTAACATGTTTTTAGAACCAACGCGTATTACTGGATCTAGTGCAACTTGTATAGACAATATTTTTACAGATGTTAAGCCTTTGCACCGATCCATAATTCACAAAATAAGTTCTGATCATTCCGGACAGTTAATTTCGTTACCTTACATATTATGTAAAAAAACAAATAATAAAAAAATTGTGTTTGTTCCTGTAAATAAGTATCGTTTGGAGAAGTTTAGAAGTAACGTTAATAAAAAACTACTATTACTTCCTTATAATAATAATACTGACTATTTATATGAAGTATTGTTTAACCTGCTGAGCAAGGAATTTGATTCTATTTTTACTTCTAAAACTATCTCCTTGAATAGTCGCAAGACGTTTAATGAATGGGCGACAGTAGGAATCCACAGAAGTAGGCAAAGATTGTATGAACTTTACAATGAAAGATCATACAATCATAGTAACACATTTAAGGAATATGTTAAAAATTATTCAAAATTATTTAAAAAAGTATGCTCTGAAGCCAAGTCATTACACTTGAGCAATAAAATAAAGAAAGCATCAGATAAAATTAAAATGACTTGGAGTATTATTAATAGTGAAACCGGGAAAGTCAAGGACCGAAACCATGATTACAAAATTAATTTTAACAATAAGCTAGTGACATCTGATCAAGATGTTGCTACAGCCTTTGAAAAGTTTTTTAGTGATATTCCAATTTCCATAACCAAGCCATTAAATTCTTCTCCTACTGCCGCTGAGACATTACTCAAACAAAATGTAACTTCTTGTACAAAAGATTTTAAATTCGATATGGTAGATGGAAATGACATTCTTAATACTTTTAAAAGTATTGATTGTAAGAGAACCGCGGATCTATGGGGTATGTCCGTGGAAGTTAGTGCGTCTATTATAGATATAGTTGCACCTCAATTAGCCATAATTTTTAATTCCGGTATTGCATTTGGTGTGTTTCCTGATTTGATGAAACATAGTAAAATCATACCTTTATTTAAATCTGGTAGTACATCGGACCCTGCTAACTTTAGACCTATTTCTGTACTACCAACATTAAGTAAAATTTTTGAAAAAATTATACTTAATCAAATGTTAAAACATTTCAATTTAAATAAATTGTTTCACAAAAACCAATTTGGCTTTACGAGGGGTCGTTCTACAACCGATGCAGGTGTTGAACTTATTAAGAATATATTCGAAGCCTGGGAGAGTTCGCGGGATGCCTTGGGTGTTTTCTGTGATCTTTCTAAGGCCTTCGATTGCGTTGATCATGAAACACTTATCAGGAAACTACATCACTACGGTGTAAGAAATTCTGCACTTCAACTTCTAATTTCATATTTGAGTAATAGAACGCAGACAGTAGTTATCAATAGCAGGAGTTCTTCCGGATCAGCAGTATCTATGGGTGTCCCGCAGGGTTCGATTCTCGGCCCATTTCTATTTCTTATTTACATTAATGACTTACCTTACCTAGTAGGGGACAACCATGATATAGTGTTATTTGCTGATGATACATCTTTGATTTTTAAGATAAAACGTCAACTTTTATTATATGACGAGGTGAATAATGCTATTTCAAAATTAGTACATTGGTTTAATGTTAATAATTTGCTTTTAAACGGCAATAAAACAAAATGTATTAAATTCACAACACCAAATGTTAAACAATTAGATGTAAATGTGCTTGTGAGTGGGGAAGAGTTGAGCCTTGTGGATACTGCTGTCTTTCTTGGAATAACTCTTGACGCAAAACTTCAATGGAGCCCCCATATATCTAAACTAGCAAGTAGACTTAGCTCTGCAGCTTATGCTGTAAAAAAAATTAGGAATTTGACTAACGTTGAAACTGCTAGATTGGTTTATTTTAGTTATTTTCATAGCATAATGTCTTATGGTATTTTGCTATGGGGAAATGCAACTGATGTTGAAGTGATTTTTGTTTTGCAAAAGAGGGCCGTAAGAGCTATTTATAATCTTGGCTCTAAAGTGTCTCTTAGGGATAAATTTAAAGAAATTAATATCTTAACCTTGGCCTCTCAATATATATTTGAAAACGTTTTGTATGTACACAAGAACATAAACCAGTTCACTAAAAAAAGTGATGTTCATAATGTGAATACCAGGAACAAGCACAAATTAATTATGCCAGTTACCCGACTTCACAGAGTCAGTAACTCTTTTATGGGGCAATGTATACGTTTTTACAACAAAATCCCAGAAAGTGCTAAAAGTCTTTCAATCAAAAAGTTTAAATTTTATATTAAACAAAGACTTCATAAAAAGGGTTATTATAATATTAAAGAATACATAGATGATGATAACCCCTGGGAATGAGGTGATCGCCGCCAAGCCATTTCTACATCTTTATAATACAGCTATTGTAATACAGTTATTGTACATTATTTTAAAAATGACTAAAAAAAAAAAAAGCCCGCTGGGTTTCTTACTGGTTCTTCCCAGGACAGAGGCATTTTTGCGAACCAGTGTAGCTTAAAAAAAAATGACTTTCAATAAGTACTATGTAAATAGTCTATATTGAATAAAAATTTATTCTATTCTATTCTATTCTATTCTATGGCCGGCCCATTGCCACTTCATCTTGCTAATCCTTAGGGCTATAATGGTTACTTTAGTTCTACTGCGGATATCGTCATTACGGATTATATCACGCAGAGAAACTCCGAGCATAGCCCTTTCCATAGCTCGCACCATTCTGAGCATCCTCATGCGGCCCGCAGTTAAGCAACACGTCTCTGTTCCCTATGTCATAACTGGCACCACGCACGTTGTAAACTTTGGTTTTGTGACTGAGGTATGCGCGACGAGAAGATGTGACGCAGTTTCCTACACTGCCCAGCCGAGTTGTATCCGTCGATTGACCTCTTGGTCGAAGTTCGACCTACCTAGTCGGACAATCTGTCCTAGGTATACATATTCGTCAACAACTTCGAGCGTAGTGTTCCTAACAACAAACAGTATAGGTGTGAAATTGATTTTGAACATGATCTTCGTCTTGTCTATGTTCATCTTAAAACCCCTACCCTTTGGGAAATGCTATTGAGGTCATTGAGCATAGTGCCCAGTTCTTCCAGCGATTCTACCATTATGACTATATTATCAGCAAAACCAAGGTGAGTGATGTATTCGCTATTGATGTTAATACGAGTACATACGGTATTAACACCTTTCTAGTCCAGTAGCTTGAAAGACATCTTCCGATGCTACGGTGAAGAGTTTCGGGGATATTATATCGCCCTGTCTTACACCTTTCTGCAATTGGATCGGTTTCGTACTCTGGTTCTGTACTCGAAAAGCCATCGTAGCCTTATTGTACAAATACTGCTACACTTCGATATACCGACAGTCTGTAGCTCTCATTGGTGGGATTTTGCCATAGTTGCCACGCTTGGCAGGCGGGTTGCCAATCGCAGTTTGTTTATTATGATGTTCCAGGAAGACGCTGCTGCCCATCTCCTGGTTTTAAAGTTGTTTATATATCAATGATACAAATCGCAATGGTAATGCTCATAAGTGTATTTAATTTTCTATACGGCTTTACTATGAAGTAATAGCTTTAAAACGTTTCACTGCTTGGCACATGCCATTTCTCATTTTAATAAAGTTAAGTTTCTTGCTGCTGCAATGCAGATAACTCGCTTTCTTGGCTGTATGTCTGTTTGTTTATCTGTGGGGCACAAATTTAGCTTTTGATTATAAACTAACTTTATATTTTTAGTCCGATTTAAATACCTGGTATATAATTTTTACGATACTTGTTTTTGACCATATTACAACACTGGTTGTAATAGATGAGAATAAATGCCTGTGTGCACGAATATTGCCTGTATATCTATCCTGTAAAATGAAATATCTTGAAAAAATAATAGGTTATAAATCTGTAGAGGATTCTATATGAAACGTATTACGTAGCGAATTCGTAACATGCAATTTGTTTACGTTCTTTTATAGTTTTTCGAATGAAAAGTATCAGGCACACGATAGTTTGTTTACATCATCCATTGAATTTTTCTGAGAATTATTAGTCGCATAACTGAATAGTTATCGATTCCAGAAAGTGCACGTTTTTGCGAAAAAATGTGGTTATAAATCGATAGCTGTGTGGTCGTGTGGGCGCGAGCAAGCCTCACGACCAAGGTCAGTGCTATCTGTAGTCGGAAGCTACTTGTCCGAGGTTGAGTCGCCACTTCATCGACCTACTGACGCTATTAAGAACGGAGCAGCTTTGTGTTTTGATAGTTCAATAAATTTAGCTTTAGTGTTTACAGATGATGTTTATATTGATAAAATGAAATTTTTTGCATATCATATGCTTTTTTATTCTATACTAGTTGTTTTGCTTTATTCATAAACTTTGGCGTGCGCTACTTTGTTCGTGTGAACTTTAAAGGTCATATGCATCTATAAATATTTGAAATATTACGATGTAATGAATATTAAAAGGATTCTAGTGTGATAGTAATCAATAATCTGTGCAAATTTAACATAAATAGTTTTAGCAGTTTTTAAGTTAGTAAATCCGGTCGGACAGACATTTTATTTAATCAAGTAATTTAGTATTCATACATCACGTAAATATGTATTGAAAACGTAAACATTTGTAAATCACAAACATCTCGTGGGGACGCAATGGGGAGTACGATTTTTTGACTCGAACCAAAATGGCAGCGATGTGGTTCGCCACCCATCACGTCTCGTTGACGCACGACACGATACCACACGAAAAGTGGACAACGCGAAAAGACTCTGCCTACCCTTTATATAGGAAAAAGGCGTGACTGTATGTACAAACAGGCACTTCAATTTTATTTATTTCTAAGACGTATTTTTTTCTTAATCCTAAGTTTTAGCCTAGTTTAAACATTCCTCGTTTGTTTTTTGTAAAATTCTAATGTGCGAGTATTTTACGCAAGTTTTTTTATTATTTGGTGCAGAATGCGCTTTGAAAGTAGATAAATAGTCAAGGGTTATTATTTCACTTCGTCACGCAACATTCTCTTATATACAAATACATCTCGCGGTTCATTTTAAATTTTATTTATTTCGGAATAACAGGTGACACCTAAGCATTGATGCGAAAAACGATAAAATCTTCGTTTAGTTATTAATATTTGTATTCAATTTACCTTGTTTAGTAAATATTAAAGTTGTGTGTATAATTTTACGATCGTTGTTAACTGTAACTTTGTATTGATCTATAGAAGAGGCCCTATGTTCAGCAGTGGCCTTGTAATGAGCTGTAAAGTTAATGATGAGTACGTGTACGTACATGTATCAGCCTAGATTTTATTATACTTGTGCAGATTTTATGGCATATAGTAATAATAAAACTTATACGGTTTTACTTGTCAAAAATGATTGCAAATAGTTGTTTGGTTGGCTTATTCTAAGAAAAAAATAGATTGTTGTTTCAGTTTTTCATGAAGTAATATGCTTTAGTTTTTCCATGGTCAATAGTCTTAATACAAAACTACATACTTTCTCTGATTTCTTTATTCTCAGATCTTTGTTATTCATTACATAAATTACTATGTGTCAGACTACATTCAACTTCGACTTTCATCACGTATCTTGCGAGTTATCGTTGCGTCGCGATATATTTCTCATTCTCACGATGCAATTTATTGATATTTATTATTGCTTCAAAACATTAATGTAAAAATATCCTATTATTATATTTAAGCTGAAACTGCTGATAAAAATAAAACTGCCTGTTTGTGTAATTTCGTTTGGTATTTGATAGTATAAAATTACCTTACGATAAATTAAGAACCAATACTAATAATGATTTGAAATAAACAACCAATGCCACCGACAACTATACCGATTTTATTTTCATGACATATCTACACATACAATGTTGCGAAGATCTCAACATCGCGGTTCACTATTTGATTGTCTTTGTATAGCGCCGTCTGTTATAAACTAAAGTAACCAATAATATAATTTGAACATTAATAATATGAAATATAAACAATAAATTAAATAATTAATTTAGCAATGATCGACTATTTAGGTGATATAGAGCTGATGTACATTTGTTTTTTATTTGGCGTGGTTGATTTCCACTTGGCTAGTCACGTGTTGGCGCGGCCTTCCGAGGGGCGCCTGAGTCATCAACTGGTCGAGTACTGCGCAGCAGGCGAGACCGAATAAACATAGTGTTTATTGCGTTTGAATTATATTTGTATCGTACGATTAGATTGTACGCAAATTTGTTATGATGTGCCCCCCTACGCTTATTTAGGTAACTAAAATATAAATATTAAAACAATTAAACATTTTCCTGTTGAATTTTATAATTTGTATTTGATTTTGTTAAGTGCTCTCCATCATGTTCTATTTCTCTTATACACCTTCATTCGTTTAGACCAACACTGAAAACATTGCGAGTTTTCCTTTTACAGCTCAAAAGTCTTTGTTCTTAGGAAAGTGTCAAGTCTGCGTCTTGGTGCAGCAGCAAGCAAGAGCACTCTTAGCCCTGTCTTTGGTCTTCTCGGCATGTCGTAAAACTGTTTTCTATTTTAAAGTAATGATGTATTCCAATCTGAATTGACTGATCTGTAATTTTTCAGCAAATATATTGCATGTTTTTTATGATTAGAATAGAGATTAGAATAGCTTCATACTGAGGGGTCGTAAGAGGCGATTAAGGTATTTTACGGACAGACAGATATGAAATGCTGTCACTATACTGCTCGGGGGAACGCAATGGGGAGATAAGATTTTCAGACTCGTACCAAAATGTCGGCGACGTGGTTCGCCACCTTGGACTACATGATTGGCTTGCCTTATATGGGAAAATAGCGTGACTGTATGTATATATGTATGCATTCTTTTGATAATATTTCTTGGTCTTTATTATTAATGGTGATAGGATTAATAAGCAGATATCCACCTAGGTGTAGAAACAGCAGTTCAAGTTATTCTAGCATCAAGCAGAGATGTGTAGTAAAAATTAATGTGCTTCGGTTTCTGAAGCCAGTGTTATTATGCCCTATAGGTATTGTATAGGCCGATGTGTCATGGTGAGGCGTAACACAGTGTGGTACAAAACTTTCTATTGCAAAGTTTCAGGTAATAGCGCAACTCTTATAGGCAGACGTGACATTTACAAGTGAACGACTTGCTCGTCTCATAATTTAGTTACGGCCTATAAAAGTCCCACTGCTGAGCACAGGTCTCCTCTCATTTTTTAGAAGGTTGGTAGAACTCAGTTCCCTCGATCTCGAACAAAATTTAAGGCGAGCACTGCCACTGAGCTGCCACATTAAGAATAAATTCGCGATCCTCGCTATTTTGTTCGTAACTACCTAAAACGCTTCTTAGGTATTTTCTAGATCATACTTATAGATCGTTTTGTTGTCAGTTGCGATTTCGGAAACACGTTACGATGTCCTACTTTCATAAAGTTGCCGTACACGAGCCCGTTTGCGGCAATCTTTGGAATTTAAAAAACTGTTTGAAACAGATTCCCGTGACGAAGCTGGCGTTACCTGACGCTGATAAAAAGCTATCCAAGCTGAGCTCTTCGTTTAAATCAAATTCAAAGTCACAATGCATAATCTCAAAGCAAAACGGAGAAATGCGGTCACATGAAAAAAATATTTTTATTTTACTGTAAATGCCTAGTTCTGTACTAGTTTCAAATGTTTTACATTTTCAGTTTCATTTTTGAATTAAGACTGTAAAAATTTGTAACCTACATGTGTATAAAAGAGCCTTAAAATATACTTCTTTTTAATCAAAGACAATAGGGAAACTGGGATATTTCCCTCGTAGTAACATATTGCCTTTTACGTGATTATTGACTAGAACAGTTTGTGTGGGGATAATTGTATTAGCAACCGTCTTTAATATCATTAAGAATGTTTATTATTGATCTATTAGTTGACTTTGCTCCTTTAATTTATTATTAACTTTACAACCACTGATTAAGTAACTAAACTGATTGGCTGTCTGTAAACGTCACCGACTGACTGGTACTGATTTCCCACAGGTTTCATAAAAAATATGGAAAAGTGAAGAAGTAAAAGTGCTTGTTTTGAGTTTGAGTATTCACGGCTCTTTAGTGTCACGGCAGACGGAACTATAAATTTTTGTTATATTGTTCGACCCGTCCTCGACACGAAGTCTTTAATTTTTTTTGTTTATTGTCAGCAACAGTTGCTTGAATTTTTCATATAAACAACTTACGGTAAACATCATTCGTAAAAAATGTTTATATAACTATTTTTTTTTTAATTAGCCGACAGGTGTCAGGGCAGCGTAGAATCGCATTTACCTCTTTCCTTATCGCGGTGTCGTAAGAGGCGACAAAGGTACTGTCCGGACGGCCTTTTATTCGTGTAGAATAACACCATAATGTTCAATACTGTCACTATACTGCTCGTGGGAACGCTGTCGGGATTAAGAAATTTTTAACTCTTACCATAATGGCCACCCCTCACGTCTCGTTTCCCACGAGAGCGAAAAGTAGGCAACGTGAGTGGCCTCTGCCTACCTCTTATGTGGGAGGAAGGCGTGACTGTATGTATGTATGTTTTTTATTAGGAATATTTACGGAAATCTGAGTAAGTATCAATTTAAGTGCATACAGCGAACTATTTATTATGCTTGCGTCATTCTTAGTTTTGCAATACGTTTTTTGTAATATACTTTGATGTTTTAACTTATATCTCTCATTCACCCCCACACTTTAGCTGATTGTGAAACGTTTTTGTATTCAACTTTACATGAATCAGAGGGTAGCAAACTTATTCGATTAGATCCGTATGCAAAGTTAAATTAAATGGGTGTGCATTACCTTTGACTCTGCTGAACAACTCTAAAACCACTACAGCGCTAACCTTAGGTGAGACACATCTCTAGGAAAACGTGCCGTGTTGCTATTGCGGGTTGTAATAAAAATCCACCCTAAAAAAAGTACAGTTTCAGCCTATAAATGACCCACTGCTGAGCACAGGATTCCTCTCATTTCTGAGAGGGTTTTGGAGCTAGGAAGAATCCACCACGATGCTCAAATGCGGGTTGGCGGACTGCACATGTCTTCGAAATATTTTTTTTATTTCACAGACAAGCAGGTTTCCTCACGATGTTTTCCTTCACCGCCAAGAACGTGGTAAATCCACCCTACCACAATATAAATAGAATTTGATAGTTCGTTGTCTGAATAAATGTGTGTTTGTGCATGCTTGTATTTACATTTATACTTACGAGTTTAATTTCTGAGATAAAGTAAAACAAATTTCTTGGTAAGTGAAACTTGTAAGCCGAATGAATAATATTGTTATAGTTTTATTACGTCATTTACAAATTTACACACTTTTTTGAACGGCTATATATATACGCTTAGAAGAGTACAAGAAGACGAATCGTATAACTTTCTGAAGGTTTTCTCGTCTTATATTTCAAAGTACGCTAACAACCCTGAATTCCATTTCCGGTGCAGGTAATATTAAAAAAAAATGCAATTTTTGGCGCTAATATGTGCTCGGCAGTGAAGGATAAATGGAAGACAAATAAATTGAAATTGAAGGGCAAAGAAATCAGTATCTCTGAGAAACAATAAAAACATTTCGAGGACTTGTGAATCCGCAAAACCTGCACTGGAGCTGCATGTCGGACTTTCCTCGACACCATAAGCCTCTTCAAAAATTAATGCAGGGGGTACGTCCCGTTAGGGAGACGTTTATATGCAGTTACCTTAATTGTGAAATATATATTACGCTACAAACGTGAGACTTCATTAACGATCTAGTTAGCGGTAACCTCTCAGTTTTAATTAACAGTTTTGTAACGTGCACGGATTTATTGGCAGTTTGGTGGCGGAGCAAATCTGTTATGTTGAATATTTTAGTACTGTTTTATAATCATTTGCTTATTTTCTTCAGCGTTATATTCGAAAACAATTTAAGTTAACCGAACTGTATGATGCCGGGAATAACGCTTACATGGTTGTTTATTAGAGCGTTCTATTTATTAACCTTCTACGCGTCTCTTTGAGTGTATCGTTCATGGTTCGTTGGATTGTTTTAAATTAATAATAATTAGACAAAAAACGTGGATCACAGGGGCTGTGCGCTCGCTCAAAATTTCATAGTACGCGAGTGACCTGGATTTGGTCCTGCGATCGAACTCAGCTCACCAGGTGGTTCGGTACCGGTTACCGCGTGGCCTAGTGGTCAGAGTACCTGACTTCTAAGCCGCGGGTCCTGGGTTCGAATCCCAGCCGTAGCCAACATTTGTGCTAAACATAAATTGTTGGTTTTCGGGTCTGGTTGTGTTGTGATTGTCCCTGTGTTTCTGACACTGCATCCTAGCCTACCTCCGATCTTATCGCATCAGTGTTACATCGGGCGCAGGTAGGTTGAGACGAGTGAGTGCCTCTGTGTTTGCGCGTACACTTGTGGCACTATAATGTCTCCTGTGCAGTTGATGGCTCTCGACTGTAGTCGGAAGTTGTCGCCGTGGCGTAGCGAAATCGGCTAGGAGAACATCATCAGCAACCACTAAAATTCTTAATTGCATTGCAATGTTTTAAATACTAATTTACCACGTGAAGGGAAACATCATAGGGAAACCTGCATCTCTGAGTTATAAATTAAAATATTTCGTATAAAATATGTGATGGCCGCCAACCCGCAATAGAGTAGCGCGGCGGACTTTTCCAGACTTCGAAACCCTCTCACAAGCCAGTGCTCAGCAGTGGGACATTTATAGGCTGTAAATTTAAACAAGTTTTATCATTTTCTTGCGTCCGAATTTCTAGCGGTAACATCCCTTTAACGTAGGTTTAAGGTCTACCTTACGGTGGATGGTATGCCAAATATACTGCCGGTAGACTTCCTATTTCTATTGTAATTGTTTACGTAGTTATTTATTGTTTACGATTCAGATCATATTTCGCAAGGGTTTTGGGCTAAAGAAACTTTGGATATCTTTCCATTCATTTCCATTAATATTGACATTAAGAAAAAGACGGACAGCTATATTGTTTGTATTGTCTTTAAAAGCTGTTACTCAAATCAACCGCAAGCTTATTATTAAAATTATACTGTTTATATACTAATGCTTAATATTGTTATTGAACAGGATACCTAGTTCAGAGTTTTTTAATATAGAGTTTTACGTTTCTTATTGTATAATTTTTTGTTCTGATACTATTTATTGTATGTAACAATGTTATTTATTGTAACAAGTTATTTCAGCATAACCAATAGATTTCTGCTGAAATTTTGCTTTTACTATTTTTTAAGAGCCTTTGTACGTTTCACTGCAGGTAGATCTATATACTCGTATATAGATCTTCGATGACAAGTATCGGTGTATCAATGACCGAGTCAACCACATTCTTCTGTTGTGTTTCGGGACTTTATTTTACTTATGTATAGTATAATAAGTAGTATAATATTCTCTGGTAAGCAGGCTTCCTTAAGAAGTGTTCCTTTAAGGCAGACCATGTGGTCGTCACTGTGTGCACTAGAAATATTATTAAATATATAGATGGTACAGGCGCAATATGACCTTGTGTACTCGCGTTCATAAGAACAAAATGCAATATAAGAGGAGTGAATGGGTTTCTACTCGAAATTGTGTATCCGGACTTACGCCACGCGTGGTTCATCTGTAATGTAACGGTGGCATCATTTACTCGATAGATTCGATGCGGCTTCATATCGTCTGTAGTGGAGCCGGTATGATTAATATCCGGACCCAGAAGGTCGCTGCAGTGACGTCACCTCCGCGCGGCGCCGCTTCCGCCGAATGTACGTGCAGCAATCGCCATTCACGGCACGCGTCGCACGAATGCGATATAATATATTCAAATCGCTCGTATTATCCTTTTACTTTATTGATAAGAAGCCTCGTGAGGCTGCCGCTTGGAATGTTCGTAAATATTTGTGTAGGTGGTTATTAAGAAGTTCATATGTAAAAAAATAGCATGGGCGTAGTGGTTTTGTTTGTCGTCGTTATATCAGAAATAAACACGTTTAGAGGATACCAACCGACCTGCCTAACGTGACTTATTATTTATTGAATTCTACATACCGTATTTAGTATGGAGAAAGGCAAATTTTTAAGAATAAATGCCGAAGTAAGGTCATAACGGTTGCCGGGGATGGATACATCCCTATAGCTAACGTCAACGTAACTTCTGTACATACTCGTAGCTCTATACATTTGGGATTTATAACGTGTTCGGGGGTGAAGGGAAACGCTCGGAAGTAATGTGCGTGTGCCAAACGATTTTCGGAGACTTACGTACGTATGTGTATGTAGCATGACGAACAGCTTCGTTTGTTCATTTATTTATCACAAGAGGCCTCGCAGTGGAGGAATTTGTGTAGTGATATCAAATCTTAAGTGTGTATCTTGTATTTTTATTCTTGAGGTGGATACCTAAATTGTTTTTCTTTTTAATATGTATATGCGACAGTAACTCTCTGTCCCTCTGTCTGCTGGTTACCTTTTCAGGGTTTAACCGCTCAACCGATCTTGACAAAATTTGGGACAGAGAAAGCTTGGAACCTGGAGACGGACAAAGGGTACTTTTTATCGCGGAAAATCCCAAGTTCCCACGGGATATTCAAAATGCCTATGTCCACGCGTACGAAGTCGGACATCAGTTAGTAAATCATAAATGATAACATAGTGACAAGAAATAATTAGCCGTATATTAATAATTTCATTATATCTTACAATTTTGTTTTCATCGAACGGATTTTGCGATGCGACGTTGCTTTTCACTAATGGCGCGTTCCAATGAGATCGGTTACGCAGACGGACATCGTCATAGTTCCACGTATTATTACGTTTATTACGTACGTTAACGTATTACGCCGGATTTTCAATAACTTTACAATGTATTTAGTTAGAACTCCTAGGTCAGTTCTTCATACATACAGCATACAGTTTGGTTGCTGCGTTTCTGTTGAATCGTTGATATTTTAGTTAACAATTTCAGCCAATATTCGTTTAACTTCACTACTGCTTATGATTCCCTGGCCTGACACTACATGCCGAGCGGTGGCATTTTTATTTTTATAGAATAACAGACAAGACGAGTAAATGGTTTACCGAATGGTAAAAGAAACATTTGCCTAAACCAAAATTTGTGTTACCCAGAACATTTCTGTGTGACCACACTGCGCTCGTCCCATCTGTCCCTCTCCCCCCGTAATTTCACTGCGGTGCGTACCTAGACAGATTTCAGCTTAGGAAGCCTACCACCGATCTTATCATATGAGTGTTACATCGGGAACGTAAAGACGACAAATGAGTCTCTGCTGATACTTGTAACACTAATGTATTTTCTGCCTAATTTTATTTTAATTGTAGGTCGTTTGTTATTGATATAGGCAGGGTAAGTATCACAATGAAAAAAATAAGATTATACGTTAATTGCGGGTAGAAGAGGCCTCATTATGCCTTTGTTATATATAAATAAATAATGTTTAATACGAATCATAATATTATTAGGGTAAAAACTAGTACTCTAGTCAAATGCTTAAGTGAGGCAGGCGAGATCGATTTGTTGAGTATTTTACACTATTATCGAACTGCGTATATTTTCGAACTGCGTTTTGTATGGGTTCTGCATTCACTTGCGTCAAAGTTGTAAAGCCCGCAAGGCTAATCGCGTTCCTTGTCACATCTACGTCCAAAAATGAGTTATGTAATAGCTGCTCTCGATTTGAACTGGAAGGAAGAAAAAACTGCTGCAATATTTAAGTAGCGGGTGCTCGTAAGAAATAGACCAAACAACGTTTACAGTGAAGTATTTTTTCTTTCACTTAGAATAGTACCTGTATTGTGAATGCGTTTTACAGAAAAAAAAAATAGTTTTTGAACAAATATTTGGCTCGTGCTGGGATTCGAACTCAGCAACGTAGAAGTCGTCAAAGTTGGTCACCTTCGATTTTTTGAAATCTCATAGTTTTATAACGCAGTGCTTATTAACCCAGATCTTTAGAATGGAGGAGACCCAATTAGTTAATTGCTGTCTGACTGAGCGTTGTTGCTACTTTTTTTATTAACTCACTATTTTAGTCTGTTATGGAAAATTTATAAATCTCAGCTTAAATGAAGATAGTATTGAAATTTTTCTTTCCCTTAAGTTTCATTGTTTAACAAATATTTCAAACACTAGGCAGCTACGTATATATAGTTATCTAATTTATTTCTTACTAAGTAAAGCCCGCGACTATGCCCGCGTGGATTTAGGTTTTTTAAAAATACCGTAGGATCTCTTCGATTTTCTGGAATAAAAAGTATCCTATGTCCGTTTCCAGGATGCAAGCTATCTCTGTGTCGAACTTCGTCAAGATCGGTTCAGCGGTTGAACCGAGAAAATCGCATTTATAATATTAGTGTGGATAGTATGGATATTATATTAGTATTGAGTATGGAGAGTACTCCGAGATACGGATCATTTATTGAAGAAGCTTTTATAAAGAAGCAGAACCTTTGTTTTATCACGGTTGTCCATTTGCCTGTTCCTTTTTTTTTCAGGAACAGAAGGAAATATGAAGTTGAAATTAGATTTATGCCGAGGTCTTACGACTTAGCCTTTTAGAAATTGTAGCTTGTAATTCGATGCGAAAGAGACGTATTTTTATGACACGTATTTTAAATACTCTCTACTCTGTTTGTTGGTATATAATCTAGAAATTTGGCACGAATAACTAAAAGTAAACATGAAAATCCTAAAATCTAGTTTCTAGTTTTATATAAAGTATTATTACGTGATATATTGTAATTCCTTTTGGTTCCAACACACAATAGAATACTGTCAAATAGTCACACTATGTTATTTCGGTAAGGCGGTGTAGTAATTGCAGGGGTTGCTCGGTGCCGATGCAACTAAACTATTGAACTGACAGCGGCGGGCAAAAAACTATCCCGACGACTCACGCGCAGCTGTTGGCCTCGGATACATCTGCCAGGTGGTTGGAATGGCAGCGCGTAGCGTATTCATTGTAAATACAGATTAAAAAAAAGAGGTTGAATCTAAGTGTTTTCTGTTCGCGGGTCACGAAAAGAAAGATAGAGAATATTCTACATTAAATTATTTTTTTCGCTATTATGACGAAACAGAGGCATCTGTTAATAGAATACAACTCACCATATTATTGATTGGTTTAGTAATATCTTTGTTCAATGTTTGATCACAAATCCCCAGTGCTTAACGATGTGCTGTGATCATAACAAAAGGATGAAATCTCTTTGAGCATCCTTCCTGAGAATACGACGGAATGCTTCCTCATTCGATGCCAATATTCTTTTTTTTTGCGCGCTTGGACCTTTCTCCGGTTGAGCCCACTCACTTGTATGCTTTAGCTAGTAAGTACGAGGGTGGATTGAAAAGTACTCGGCCTAACACAGATCCATTCAATTCTAAAAATCAAATCTACCCACATTATTTAGTTCAGTTCAGACTAGTTCATTGTGTGAAGTTCGAAACGTGTGCGATAATTAGTTGTGATTTTATAAATTTATTAACAAAGTAATCGGTCATAATTTCCGCGAATGGAGCAAATCGAGCAGCGTGCCGTCATTAAGTACCTCCATAAGAAGGGGCTATCATCAAAAGCCATCCATGATGACATGGTCAGTACATTAGGCGATTGTGCTCTGTCATATTCATCCGTCAAAAAATGGATAGCAGAATTTAAGCGTGGTAGAGAGAGTGTGAAAGATGAACCCCGCTCTAGAAGGCCTTCGACGTCAACTACTGACAAAAATATTAAAAAAGTACTTGATTTAATAATGGGAGACCGCAGATTAAAAATTAGAGAGATAGCCGAGATTATAGGCATCTCTTATGAACGAACTCAAAACATCATTGTCAACGAGTTGGGTTTCCACAAGGTGTCTGCGAGGTGGGTTCCGCGACTGCTTTCAGTTGAACAAAAAAGGACGCGATTGACTATTTCACGCGACTGTTTGGAGTTATTTGAAGCCTATGCAGATGATTTTTTGAATCGTTTTGTTACTATGGACGAAACATGGGTTCATTACTGTACACCGGAAACAAAACAACAATCAAAACAGTGGAGAAGACCTGGTTCACCACCCCCTAAAAAGGCTAAGTCGATTTTGTCGGCAAATAAGGTGATGGCTTCAGTATTCTGGGACTCGAAAGGTGTGATTATGATTGATTATCTTGAAAGGGGTCAGACTATAAACTCTGATTACTACTGCACCTTACTACGTCGTTTACGAGAGGAAATAAAAGAAAAACGTCAAGGAATGCTCAGAAGAAAAGTCCTGTTTCATCAAGATACGCCCGTGTTCACACGTCAGTACAGTCAATGGCTGGAATTCACAACTGTGGCTTTGAACTGTTACCGCATCCGCCGTATTCACCTGATCTGGCACCATCAGACTTCTTTCTGTTCCCTAACCTAAAAAGCACTTGGGAGGTCAAAGATTTTCGACAAACGACGAGGTCAAAGCAGCTGTAGACGCATATTTTGACTCTAAGGAAGAATCATCTTTTTTAACGGTCTAAATGCTTGGAAGGGGAGGTGGCAAAAGTGTATTGAACTTGATGGTGATTATGTAGAAAAATAAAAATATAACTGATTTAGTATGTGTTTATTTTCTTGGTTAGGCCGAGTACTTTTCAATCCACGCTCGTATCTGCAGGTCTAAACAGGAAAACGATACTAGCCTAATATTATAAATGGTGTGGAAATTTCGATTATCTATATGCGACCATAAACTAACCAAAATACGGTTTTAACTTCAGCAAATCCTAGCTCATGTAACACTGTTCGTTTTCGTCATGCTACTACTTTTAAATGAACTACATTCCACCAATTAAACTTTTCTATCTTTGCACACCAACATTTTATAGCTAAAATTTTCTGGACCTTTTAAAAAGACCTTTCTCAAGTTAGTTAAGTTAATGTGACCATTATCGGTTGGCGATTAAAGTACCGGATGTTCGCACCTCGCACCGTATTCGCTTGGTGTCATCATCGGTCTGGGTATTTTAGGTCTGACATTATTGTGGTCGTCATCATTTGTGGGACCACGAGATCTTTCACATTTCTATTAGTCAACTTCTGCAACTCCCATGTAATTTAACGCTGCCACCGCACAACCAACGACGTTCTTTTTTTATTCTTGTTGTATTTTGTTTGAATAACTGAATTATAGGTTAGGATCATAGCAAAAAGAACTGTCTGTAGGTCATGCATATATTTCTTCCGTGCGGGAATAGGACCCGCGACTATATGTAGAGAAGCCAGTCGCTTAGCCACGGCGCCAACTGAGCAGTTAGTTAAATGCACTGTGTAAATGGTTCGCATAAATATATTCAATGAATTTGAGATCATTAAGACATTGGCAACGACCGAAATTATATTTTAAACTATTTTAATGACAATCAACCTTGTGATAGATTCACGTATAAATTTATTTTCCATATTCTAGATTAATTCGATTAAAGTTATTTGTATGCGAACTAACTTCATTCGTAGAAGTTGTGAGGTGGGTATGCTATTTGGCCGTGACTCGGAGTTTCCAACTGGCTTATTGAAGCGAATTTTGCTTCGACACTGCTACTGCAGTTTAGTAAATTTTCACTTATTATTATTACATAGTAATAGCTAAAGCATTAATAACAGAATTGAAATTTTTTAGTAAATATTGATTAGATTACGTTAAATATGAACCAAAAGCAATTTTTTTTAGTTTAAATATATGAGGAGAGAAATTCAATGTGGGATGCAATGTTAATTTTCATATAAATAAATCATAATACAAGAGGACTAGGGACTAGATTACAAGCTTATGGCTTTTCATTTAACGAATAGGCACGTCAAGGCCGTTGTGATCCCCGATGAGCATTCTTGTTTAAAACTTTCTTATGAATATATGTAAACTATCTCTATCAGCAAATGTACTGACATTGCATGGCATCAAATGGCAGTGGTTCGCCTGACCTACATCAAGCCACTGCGGCGACGTCTGGGACGTTGCCAAATCCGCTGCAGTAAAAAATATTCCAGAAAGGATCAGCCTTTCCCAGTCAATTTACACACACATCCATTACTGCACTGTTGTTACGCCGTAGGAAGCGCTGTAGTGAAAAATAGTTACGCGTCTTTCTTTACGCATAGCGCTATACCTTTATTTATACTAATGCTCTGATTGCCTTATTTCTTTATCTGTATATTACAGCGGCCTCGTTTCATTGGAAGAGAATAAACAACAAATAAACAAATCAACAATCTTTATTTGCATAGAACATTGTTACGAGGTAAATTTTGTTATTTATATATTTTATATATTAATATGTGAAGAGAAAACTTTGTGCCCCTTTTTAAGCATGTTGCGCGCACTGAGCAGTGTGACATTTGGCACAGTTAAAGTTTGTATGGATAAGAAACGAGGAAGCTAAAATTTATAAATAATATCTGTTAGAAATATATTAGATTGAATAAAATATATCATTTATTCCAGAACTCCGCTGCGACAAGGCGTATGACGTCACAGGATAAATGAGAAAATAGTAGTGCTGGTTATTGAAGTTGCGAATTAGATTTTTTGTCGCCGTTTATTGAAAGCGTTAATCTACCACCACGTTTAATCTCGTGGGAGTCTTAAAGTTGACTAATGTAAATTCCAGGAAAAGCCGAACGAATATCTCTGATTAATGACGGAATAATCAATTTATATTTACGCCAGACCTAAATTATCCAGACCGGAGGCGCACAGTAGCGTCAAGGGTGCGAAGTGTATGGTACTGCGATCGTCGCCGCCTGTCAAGCTTGGCGATTAGGGGTTATCTTTTAATCACGTGAGGTTTGAACAGGGGGAGCAATTTTTTACCAATAATGATTTGAATTGTGCGACACAATAATAAAATATACACGTGATGCTGGGAGGGCGAAAAAGCGGTACCATAAAACCTAACGACGTGTCACCAAGGGGGAGGGAGGGGAGTTATAAAAGTGACTTATAAACCTCACGTGATTTAACAATCGCCTCTTATGACAAATCATCCCAACTTGGTAGAGGGCTTTGTCCGGCAGTAAACTTTTTTCAGGCTGTTGAAGAGAAAGAAGGTCGTTGCGGCTTTGTAAGTCGGCGGGAAGAAGTGCTTTTAGAATTTTGAAATACTCCCAACTAAAACTTTTTAATAACACTACGACTATGAAATTACGAAACGTTTTTACGTCACCTAAATGATACTCGACCAGCATACTGGAGTGTTTATTTACATCATTAGTCTACAATAGTGTAAATTGTGATCGCACAGTACAAATGTGTTTTTTGGGACGGAGCGGTAACCGTGTACTTAAACGGTTACCGCGGAATACATTTTTATATATTATAATATAATTTAAAAGCAAAATATAGGATAATATCTTGGATAATACCAGAAATTATATTATTATGATATAAAAATCAGTTTTCAGTTAAATACTCATAACGTATATATGCCTTGGTAGGTAGCTCAGTAGCCGGGTGCTCGCCTGAAATTGCATAGTACGCAAGCGGCTTGAGTTTGAACCCCTCTAAAATTGTTTTGCAGTATTATGTGCTGATTTATCACGTGCTTAGTGGTGAAGGAAAACATCGTAAGGAAACCTGCATGTCTGAGGAATAAAAATATTTTGACGAAATGTGAATGTGAAGACCGCCAACCCGCATTAGAGCAGTGTGGCGGACTCTTCCCGGCTCCAAATTCCTCAGAAATGAAAGGAGGCCTGAGTTCAGTAGTGGGAGAATTATAGGATGTTGTTCTACTTTTTTTTAAAGAATCAGATTTACTTAGTTTGTGTCTTAATAGAGTCTTTCAAGAATTCGTGGATGGATACTGTGGACGATATATGTGTGACGATAATGTGGACGGGGAATCATGAGTTGCACCGTCTAAACGACGAATCGGTGGGTAGATTGGGTATTGCGGATGTTCATGGGTGGCGGTGATCACTACTACTTCCTTTGCAGAAATTCTATCATAGCAGGGAGCAGGGCCGGTTATCCTGCCGAGAAGTGGTAGTGTACAAACATATGTGTTTCCAAATATAGTGTAATACCACCTAGGAGTGTTCTAGGTGACACAGCATTTGTTTGCAGCAACGTCCGCCGTTGCACTTACCATGAGGTGAACGTTTTGTGCGCCTTGTCACTTTCTCTTATATTAAAAAGGGCGTACAAATATTTGTCCTGCATATATAGCGCAGAGCCTACTGTGCCAGCCGAGCCTGTAGACTTGTGGTTTAATTTTGTTATATTAGTAAAACATACACGGTTTAAAGAAAGCATATCGGTAACTATTTTTAGTTTTATTTGGCGAATTGGTTTTGTCAAGGGTTATTTAAAAATTCCAATTGCGTTACTTATTTGTATGCTAATAATAGGGTAACGTCGAAACCAAGTACTCTATCGACAAAGAGGGTTTCATTGTGAAGCCGCATTTGTAATTCAAATTTTTGTATCGATAAAGTGAACTCGCACTCACATTTACGTCGCTGTTCTACTTTTCAAGCGCTGCATTGTTACGTGCCCCATTATAACTTGCCACGTTGAAATTAAATGTTTTGTTCGCGATTTCGCGCACTGTAATGATTTGTAATTTAGTTGGTGTGAATTATGACCGCCTTTATCGTGTTTCCTGATGAGTCGCGTTTTTTATTAACGTAGATGCGGTAGTACAGGGGTCGGACCTTATTATGTCGGACCAATGATTCTTCGCGAGGATCATTTGTTAGTGAAATCTCTACAAAAAGTGTTAATAGCTCGCCTTAAATTTCATAAACGGTAAAAGGTTCAGTTACTAAAATTGTTAATTCTGATATATAAGTTCTCATCGGTCTGAATAAAATAAAAATATCGTGATCCCCACGTCGTTTTATTTCGACTTACAAATCAATGATTATTTGGAATTGTATATCGGTTTTTCGGCAAGTACATGGGCGCAGTTGGCTCAGGACGGTCTTTTGTAGCCATCCATGAGGTAGCCTATGTTCAGCAGTGGTTCGCCATCCGTTACGTCTCCTTTCCCGCGAGGGCGAAAAGTGTGCTACGGTAGTGACCTATGTCTACTCATATGGGGAAAAGGAGTGACTGTATTTAAACTAATATTATTAAGAGAAAAGATTTGATTTTTTGTATCTTTGTTTGGTTGTAATGAATAAATTTAAAAACTACTGAACTGATTTCAAAAACTCTTTCACCCATATACAGCTTACATTATCAGCGACTAACATGACATGACATGGGTTGTATTTAATTTAAACAAAAAATATTTTGATATGTATTACTATGATTTTTATGATCAAGGTATCAAAAATTTACTAATAAAAGTTATTATTTGGCGTGCGCTGCAAAAACTATTGATGATAAATAAATTAATGTACTACATTTTCATAGTACTCATTATTACTCACAAAAATGTCCGCGAGGCTATAAGTCTAACTATTATAGTTAAGTCACAATAACCGCTTTTTGTTCAAATTAGTAAGTCTAAATACGGGTAGAATCGAAAGATGATGACATTCGTATCATGATATTAATTCTTATCCTACTAAATAATTTCATAGTCAAGATTGATTATGTACATGAAAATCCCTGTTTAAATTATTCTAATCGGACCTATCGTTTAGAAGTTACGACGGGTATAAAAATACTAAAATAAGAAAAATGCCACTGTGTGAGCGAACAGCCCTACGCTCGCCTGCGCTACGCGCGAATAGACTATCACCTATTAATTACTTACCTACACATATTATTTTTTGTAATCTAGAAACAATTGAATAGTAGAATAGTAGTTTGTAATTTTAATTATATATTTCTTTTTATTTTAAACATAGAAAAGTAAAAGTAAGAAATTATTACTGTATGTATAAAAATAGACCTACAGTTGTATCTGCATATACTTTTTTGCTTAGTAGTAGCTGCATGTGCTGGTGAATCAGACGTTTTCAATATGCGTAATAGCACTTAATAGTTGGCTCTGCATGTAGCGATGATACTCGTACTACTGGAGTTGTAGTGCGGCCACGAGTTAATAGTTCTCGCATGGACGGTTGTTGAGAGATAGAGGCTCGAGTCTGTGCCCTGCGCGTCTGTCAGCGTACTAGCCGTTAATGTAAGCTTTGATTAGAATTTATTTAATGGCAACATGACATTCTAGGAAATTATCTTTAATTTTGTATAGATAGACAATGCAAGACTATACGAAAAATATATCTAAACGTAGAGGTGGAAGGTGGACAGGGAAACACTTAACGAGGGATATCATATCCGTTGAGTTCAGCTCATTAAGCTTGTATTAATGACGCTTTCGAACACTTTGCATTTCGGTCTCTTTCATTTGTCCTGAAGAATGGACGTTTTATTAAATAGATAAAAACGAATTGAGATTGGTTGATTGATAGGTGCCACAAAAATATTTTTATTTATCTTATGGTCATGCCTCATATATTGCATATAGTGCTGTTACAGTGACATACCAAAAGAAATCTCATGGCTTCCGGTCGAGAAATCTTGTGGCAGCTCAATTATGCCAGATCTAAATTATACGGACTGGTGACGGGCTGCAGCGTCTAAGGTACCAAGCGTGGCTGACTACGGCAAATTCTCCATGATCAAACATGGGAGAGGACAAGTTGACTTTTCACAGGCTGATGAAGTAGAAGAAGTAATCTTCTTCTACTTCATCAGCCTGTGAAAAGTCAACAAGCATAACTAAGTTAAAACATTACGTTATACTAGGACTGAGTAGAATGAGAGTGCCCATGTTATAGATGGGTGCCGAAAGGCTGAAAGGCAGATGGTATTAATATATACGAATGCTGCTAACGTAACAACCTCTGGACACCTGATGCACTCGGATTTTACTTTCAGGTATTTTTTTTCCTCCTTTGTGTCTTATATTAAAGTTAAGTTCAAAATTTTATACAACGGGTTTCTATGCAGTGAATACATTTGCTACGAAAGCCTCTACGAAGGTCTACTGAGGAACTACAAACGCTTTTTCAGTTCACTGGCTTTTAGCGATTATTCTTTGTTTAAGCTCGGAGCTCTGATTCATTCGTGGCAGCATTTGAGGACACCTTTGTGTCGTTTCGGTTGCTTCATTCGTCGTTATTTTTCATTATTTCATTTTGTCATGAATAATTTGTAAAATTTTATTTTTAGTATTTACATTTTTAGTACTATACATTTATTTTACTTCTATGTGTATGCCATAATGCGAATTTGTCTCACACAACCATAGTTTATTTATTTCATCAGCATTTTCTTATGAGCTAGTTATATGTGGTGACGGTTTCTGGAAAATAATTAATTGAAATGAAATATATTATATTTCTCTTAACCTAGTTCTGAAGTCTTGCGTTGGTCGTAGAAATTTGCAAATTAAGTCAAACATAACAATATCTTGGCTCCGTAAAGCAGAGCTATAATTACATTTTATGATTGAGATGAATTACGGAAATATTTTCATTGCTGTCTTGACAGTTCGTTTCTAAATATTTTTCATTTGCTTCGTGTACGACTTTTTATTTTAAGCATCTATTTTTTATATTAAATTATAATGATAAACGTTGCTAAACCGTTGAAAGGGATTTCTTATCTATACTAATAAAAAGCTACTTTGTTTGTTTTTTTTGTTTGAACGTGCTAATCTCTGGAACTACCTCTGGAACTAGGATTTGAAAAATTTTGTATTTGATAAATTCTTGAGGAAGAATATAGGCTAGATCTTTTACATTACGTTTTATTCTTTGTTTACCTACCACCCTAACAAGCGATTTCTTTTAAATAGAACCGCGGGGCACAGCTAGTTTAGAATATAAGAAGTAAATACATTCATATATATAGGTAATTTTGGCTCCGTTAGATTTTAAGCGGAAGGTTCAGATTTTAAGTATTCAATTTAGACTGTAAACGAGACTATTAAGTCATAAAAATACTTTGTTACATAAAGTGGATCATTTGATTTTTTTGTCATTTTACATAGTAAGTATTGTATAGTAGAAGTGCTGTAATGTTGCCAGACTATTGGTGGTGATTACCGGGTAATACGGACAATTCTTAATGTTGCATGTGGATCTTAGCAAAGTAACTTTATATTTCTATAAAAAAAGTAACTAATGTTAATGTCTCACTGCTGAGCATAGGCCTCTTCTTATTTCTGAGAGAGTTTTAGAGCCGGGAAGAGATGGGAAGAGATGCTGCTCTAATGCGGGATGGCGGTCACGTTTCCTTGAAATACACAGATATGCAGGTTTCCACGATGTTTTCTTCACCACCGATCACGTGGTAAATCAGCACTTACAATTGCTATTAACAATGTTTATGGTGCCGGCACCGGGGATCGAACCCAAGTCACTCACGCATTACGAAACTTAAAGCGAGCGCCTGGTTCCTGGGCTACCACAGCTAATTTCATTGTATTTGTATATAAAAATGTAATTAAACTAATATACTATAAAAATAACTATAACTAATATACGGATATATACTAGAAAGTTTAATTGACGTAGAAATTTAACTATCAATTGTTATCAACTCCGATTCTCTATATATTTTCATCTCTTACCTTCGTATGTTTAATAAAGAATTTCGAGATAAATCGCAAAGAAATATTCTGTCTTAATTATATTCTATTTTCGATGAACATCTCTTCGAAATATTAACTGCAATAAATAGGATGCATTGACATTTACGTGCAAAAGGTCGAACGTAGTCGTAGCTGCAATAATTGAGAGTTGGTATCTACACCCCTTGTACCGGGTAAATCTGAGTATAGAAACAGTTTTAAAGGAAGGTGACATTTTAGTTGACCCCTAAAATAGATATTTAGAAATGAAATTGAATGTAGCAATTTATTTGAATATGATGTATTGATAATATTTCAATATATAAAGTTGTTTACACAATTTAAAAACACAAGTTTACAATTTATTTCTAGATTCGCAAAACGTTTTAAAGAAAGTGAATGATCATCGTCCAGCAGTCACTTACGCATTGGCGTCGAGCCAACTCCGTCAGTTCGGTTGTGTTTGTAGAATGAAATTGTGTCAAACATGAACATCTACATTGATGAGACTCATGTTTGCTACAGACTCCCATTTTGCTGAGTGCTTTTATTTCCTAACAAATTGTTTCTGCATATCTGTATTTTTATTTGATATTTTTTTTTCATGTTTGGTTCTTCGGATGCGACTCGCGAGTAGGAGGTCCGCGATTACAGAATACAACATCGCTGCTAGCGATGACTCGGCGTACGTCGTCTGTTAACGAATACACGCCTGAGATGTAAATGCATGCTGCGATCCGAGGGTGGTGAGATCTCGCCGTGTGGTGGCGGATTAAGAGCATCTATCACCCCATCTCATTCCGTGGGTGTCGTAAAAGTCGACAGAGGGAAAATTAAAAAGAGGACGGGCAGTTGCCAACCCGCCTGCCAAGCGTGACAACTATAACAAAATCCCCCAAAATGAAAGCATTAAACTTTTGTGACAATCAATGGGGAGGCCTATATTCAGTAGTTGATAATTGATAGGAAATGATGATGATGATCCAAGGACATATTTTAAGGAGGTTAGAAACCACGGCTTCGTGGCTTTTTTTTGTCGAATTCATCATTTTTTGTAAATCGTTTTGTGATAGTATAAAAGAAGTACTAAGTTACGGGTTACAACTGTAATTAGCGCTAATTTAGTATTAAAAGTTTTTAAAATTTATTCGTGTCATCAAATAACGCAGTAGACAGTTGTGATGTGATATATTAATAAAATTGATTTTAATGAATACACCAAAGCAGATGTGATTGCTTTTAAAAGTCAAACTACGTAGCTCACACCATGTTAATTGGCTAGCGTCCTGCGCTACCACTCAGTACAGGCCTCATTTCAAGTCTGAATGCATCTATTCACCGCGTGAAATGGAATAGGACAGTCTCCTTTGACCTTTTCATGCTTTTCAAAGGACACTATATCAGAATGTATATTGCGCGCGTAGATCTGAAAGCAGTCTAGATACTTTATAACTTTCTTTTAATCTTTTCTGTTAAGTGACTACGATAGGGTTTTTCCATTTTATGTTAAGTATTTATTTAGGTATCGCTCCTCTAGCTTTGGAGGGAGTTTACTCGGAGTTTCTCGGCGTATTGAAACGAGGATATCCCCAGAAATATCGGTCATCTACATGGTCAAAAGAAACGATAGCAGTCGAGTGAAAAGGCAAAATATTGGTCACATAGATGCTGGGGCTATAAAGGTTCTCGAGTGGCAAGTTCGTACCGGCAGAGGCCGTTACGTAACTTTTATTACCGAATTATTTTTAGACAAACCAAATATTCTCAAAAATATGAATATATTGCGTATATCCAAAAAAAAATCCTCATAAATGCGCAGCAACGACGAATATTTGATATGGAAATTGTAATTGTTTTGTCTATCAACGTACATTATTGAATGAACATTAATCTTCAGCAACCAAAGTATTCAATTGATGCCAAATACATTACTTAATTTAAAATTATAAATTATTCAGCCACAAAATGTTAACAAATCGTTCGAGTAAATAAAAACTAGTATTTTCTTTAGAATATAATTCGCCTTGGTAAACCACTAATATACCTACATAGAAATTTACATGTTTCTTCAGAAATTTAGCTTATGTTATCAGTCAAAACATTACCGTCGGTATAAGGTTTCGGAAATGAAGCAAATGCGAGTTTGTAGACGGACCAGACAGTCCCAGGAAAGTAAAGAAAGCTAGGGGTGAGAGGGCGTTGACCCTGCTTTTGAGCTATTCAATTTACGAAATCACCTAACACCGGTCCCTACCGCGACTGAATTTTATTAAGCGTATCTAAAACACATCGCTGACTCAGAACGTGCTAATGTTATCACACAATGTATTAATATTTAACAGAGAAAATATACTTCCTTGAACCGTGTGGTGGCGACTCAAGAGAGAAACCTAAGAAAGATCTAAGTCCATCACGCAATTCGTCCCTTAGGTATCGTAATTGCGGCCAAGTAAAATATCCGGAAAATCTAGTGTCGACCGACAGATGGCGCGATACCATCTTTAATGATGATGTTCTCCTAGCCGATTTCGACCACGGCGAGAACTGCCGACTACTGTCGAGAGCCATCAACTGCGCAGGAGATATTATAGTGCCACAAGTGTACTCAAACACAGAGGCACTCACTCGTCCCAACCTACCCGCGCCCGATGTAACACTGATGCGATAAGATCGGAGGTAGGCTAGGATGCACTGTCAGAAACACGGGGACAATCACAACACAACCAGACCCGAAAACCAACAATTTATGTTTTAGCACAAATGTTGGCTCCGACTGGGATTTGAACCCAGGACCCGGGGCTTTGAAGTCAGGTACTCTGACCGCTAGGCCACGCGGTCGTCATCTTTAATATGCCAGATAAAAACATACAGATTGTTAACTGACAGCAGCGTCGGTGTGAGATGCCAATACGCTTGCCATGCGTGACGATTACGGCAAATCCTTACTTGGGAGACGATTTTTTGTATAAATTGTGTTCTTAACATAACTTGCAGTATTTGCATCGACAAGATTCTTTTAAAAAAAATTAAAAGCTGCTATTGAAAGTGTGGAATAATTTTCATTGTTAATTGACTTCATTTTTTTATAAAGGATAAGTAAAGATGACACCGCCCGTTGGACGCGTTTATTATACGATTAGGTTATTATGAACAAATTTAGAGGTGCTGGCACCGGGGATCGAACCCAGGTTACTCGCGTACAATGAAATTAAAGGCGAGCACCAGGCCCCTGAGCTACCACGGCTTAAGTGCTGATTTACCACGTGCTTAGCGGTGAGGGAAAACATCGTGAGGAAACCTGCACCTCCGAGAAATAGAAATATTTCGAGGATATGTGAAGTCCGCCAACCCGCATTGGAGCAGCGTGGCGGACTTTTCCCAGCTCCAAAACCCTCTCAGAAATGAGAGGAGGCCTGTGCTCAGCAGTGGGACATTTATAGGCTGTTACTTTACTTTTTTTAGGTTAATATGAAGGATTTTTCTTTTATCTCATTGCGAAGTATAATGTTGAATTTGTAGTTTATAGGCGCGCCCTGCGGTTTCACCCGTATAAAATATGCCGACTTCATAACTGCGTCGTATGTTTGTCCCCTCCGACTTCAGTGTCCGGACGTAGCAAGGTTAAGAAATTTGTGAATATATTTACATCAATATAAGCATAACTCTCTCGCTCCGTGGTAGTTCCTGTGCCGGACGCTTACCTTAAATCGCAAAGTACGCACATTTTCATGTGCTGTGTTGTTTAAATTTTCTGATATGCCACATGCTCGGCGGTGAAGGTAAATATCTCGAAGAAATTTGCATGTCTGAAAAATAATGACGAAATGAGAATTCCGTCAACTGGAGTGTCACAGATACTTCTCAGCTGCAAGGCGACCCTCTCAAAAAAGAGGAGATCATTTATAGGCTGTTACTTTGTTTTTTAATTTATCAATAAGAAAAGGCAATAATTTTTTTAATGTTTTCGTAAACGACTGGCAGACTACATTATTCCTCATTTTTATGCATACACAATAAAACATTATTAAAGTGAAACTTCATTGGGCGCGATGAGAGTAAAATTTGAGTGCAGCGTTTTCGTTAACATTTATCGATTAATATACGAGGGTGGATTGAAAAATACTCGGCCTAACACAGATTCATTCAATTCTAAAAAATCAAATCTACCCACATTATTTAGTTCAGTTCAGACTAGTTCATTGTGTGAAGTTCGAAACGTGTGCGATAATAAGTTGATTTTATAAATTTATTAACAAAGTAATCGGTCATAATTTCCGCGAATGGAGCAAATCGAGCAGCGTGCCGTCATTAAGTACCTCCATAAGAAGGGGCTATCATCAAAAGCCATCCATGATGACATGGTCAGTACATTAGGCGATTGTGCTCTGTCATATTCATCCGTCAAAAAATGGATAGCAGAATTTAAGCGTGGTAGAGAGAGTGTGAAAGATGAACCCCGCTCTGGAAGGCCTTCGACGTCAACTACTGACGAAAATATTAAAAAAGTACTTGATTTAATAATGGGAGACCGCAGATTAAAAATTAGAGAGATAGCCGAGATTATAGGCATCTCTTATGAACGAACTCAAAACATCATTGTCAACGAGTTGGGTTTCCACAAGGTGTCTGCGAGGTAGGTTCCGCGACTGCTTTCAGTTGAACAAAAAAGGACGCGATTGACTATTTCACGCGACTGTTTGGAGTTATTTGAAGCCGATGCAGATGATTTTTTGAATCGTTTTGTTACTATGGACGAAACATGGGTTCATTACTGTACACCGGAAACAAAACAACAATCAAAACAGTGGAGAAGACCTGGTTCACCACCCCCTAAAAAGGCTAAGTCGATTTTGTCGGCAAATAAGGTGATGGCTTCAGTATTCTGGGACTCGAAAGGTGTGATTATGATTGATTATCTTGAAAGGGGTCAGACTATAAACTCTGATTACTACTGCACCTTACTACGTCGTTTACGAGAGGAAATAAAAGAAAAACGTCGAGGAATGCTCAGAAGAAAAGTCCTGTTTCATCAAGATAACGCCCGTGTTCACACGTCAGAACTGTTACCGCATCCGCCGTATTCACCTGATCTGGCACCATCAGACTTCTTTCTGTTCCCTAACCTAAAAAGCACTTGGGAGGTCAAAGATTTTCGACAATCGACGAGGTCAAAGCAGCTCTAGACGCATATTTTGACTCTAAGGAAGAATCATTTTTTTTTAACGGTCTAAATGCTTGGAAGGGGAGGTGGCAAAAGTGTATTGAACTTGATGGTGATTATGTAGAAAAATAAAAATATAACTGATTTAGTATGTGTTTATTTTCTTGGTTAGGCCGAGTACTTTTCAATCCACCCTCATACTTATCTATTTATCGATATTGTTTATATACTGAGCAGTTATTTTACGTTAAGTAATATTTTTGTTAATTCATGTTTATTTTTTTATTTTATCAATTTTGTAAATTAATGTTTTTAATTTTAATCAAATTTCTATAGAGTAGTGAAAATATAAGTTTCACTTTTGACACGTGTACTGACTGTATGCTATTTTTCTTTAGTTTAATAAAATAAATATACGTGATCTGTTTATAGCAGTAACTTTACCTTCAGAAGTGCATTGTCCTCGATCTTCCGCCTTGCCTTAGTCTAGACCAGTTGAAATGACGTCAGAACAAGCCCACACCGCAGAATGAATTGTCGATCCAGACGTCTAATGTCGCTAGGGGCCTCAATTATAATACATGTGTACATTGCAAATTCTACGGAGTACGAAATTGGGCTCTGCTTCGCTCGCCATCATCATCAATATAAATTGAAACAGATGTCTATTCTCCGTCCTTCATTTCGAACGGATATAGCTGTAAAACTAACATTAAAACGATTGATTATATTCTAATCCTGATCTTATATTTTAATCCTGGCGCTTACCAAGTCTTGGCATCATCGTAATATCTCTTTATACTTTTTTGAATTCATAATGTCCACGCAATTTGGGACTTATGGCACTAACACGAAATGTGATGTCTAGGTTTTATTAAATTATGTCATTCTGTGCATATTTCGAATTTTAAAGTTAAATAATGATAGCGTATCATGCAGCTTGTACTCGTGAAACTGAGGAGTATTGGAAAATGTAATTCAATGCCGAAATCGAGCCTTTTTATTTGGAGTCATTAGTCCAAGAAATCTTGCTACAAATTCGAATATTGTACTTATCTACTTTGACACTTGCAAAAAATGCTAACGACTGATGCCATGAATAAATAAACGAATGTCCACGCGAACGAATCCTCAGGTACAGTTTGTGTTTAATTGATACGATACGGATAATAAGTTCACTGGAGCAGAGATCACTTCTTTAATTTCAAATATTATTCAATAGTTCTCAACGCTACAGTGAACTTTGATAAAGTATGGATCAGTAGCCCACGCTTCGAATCACGCGCGCCATTATTTGTGCAAAGAAAACATTATTGAGTTTAGGATCTGGATATACTTTGACTGTCCCGCCTTTCTTGTACTGCATCAGACCCTTCCATCGATCTTATCACATAAAAGTTACATCGGATTTGGAAAGGTTACGACGAGTGAGTGCCTCAGCGTTTGAGTTTGTAGTTGAGGCACTGTATTAAAATGCGTGAAAAAGTGCTCGAAGTCAGCCATCATCCAGTCCAATACAGTAAAATTGAATTTATAAATATATTTTTAAGCCATAACATATGAACTTAGACAGAAAAGAAGCTATAACATTTGAACTTATTTGATTTAGTTAGAAATAGAACAACTGTTAAAATTAAACACACACATTTATATGTATATATATATATATATATATATATATATATATATATATATATATATATATATATTATATTTTACTATGACAGAACAAAGAAAAAGTAAAGGATTGGTATATCCTTTTCTTTGAAAATGTAATTAGAACTCAGTACTATAAAACGATTAAAGTTACCCTTCTTGGTTGTCGTCCTGTCCCGATTATTAATCGTGGACGCATATAAATTTTCCTAATTATTCCCGGTCCGTAGGCAATAAAAGAGAAATTATATTTATAGTAAGGGCTTGTTCAGGGAGACGCGGGGCGTTGCGCGTTTCTTCGGTTTCTCGGCGGGCGTGGCCTGCGGCGTTGTCCGCGGCGTCGCACGCACAATGACAAACATATGGCAATGTGTGGTCCCATTTATGAAAACGCGGGCCGTAGTGCGGCGCGTAATGCGGTGTCCGACGCTGCGGTCGCGGCAGTCCAGCTACCGCTTATAGCAATCTTCTTCGGATATCTCACTGACGTGTTTTCGCAATGGAGTACGATTTTATAGACTTATTACTAGAAGATAATTGTTTCTTAAAAAGTAATTTTATGTAACAAATATCGCCGCGGGGGACGCGACGGCGGTAGCACTGGCAAACGCGTTGGGGACCGCTGAGTGCTCTGCCGCGAGTAGCGAGTAGATACGAGTATATCAAACAAAAAGCGCGTGAATACGCTTCTACATGAACGCTATCATATATTATACACATATGTTTGATTTGACCGCCCGACGCGAAGTTAGACGTGCCCGCACAACGTATCCCTGAGCTCGCCCTTAAGGTCATTTATCTAATAAGGTCTGTAATCCGTAATAGGTTAAAAGGCTTTTAATACAACAAGAGTTTTTTGTATGTTTTTAACCGATTCCAAAAAAGAGGATATTCTCATTTTGATTGCTTTTTGTGTATGTGTGTATTACCACATATATCTGGCATTTCCATACCATTTTGCTTATATTTTCTGTTCCAAAAGAATATACTTACAGTATAGTCCCTAGTATATTTGGTTTAGATTTGATGATGCAGTTTGGGAGATACTATGCGGCGTCTAACTCATCGCAGTTACTTGCGATACTCGATCTTTTTTTCGCGCGCTAAATTTAACGCAGTTAATTTAGCGGTGCAATATTCGTTGAATAACGAAGACATGAAATAACGAATAGAGACATTTAAAATATGACCCGCGAAATGTTACTACTGGAAGAAGTAAATTATATTCGTTAGGTACATATTGAAAACTTCACAAATAAAGTACCTTACATTTATAACAACGCGATATTTCTCGTCTCTCATCGTTTAATCCATCTCTACTTGCTTCTATTCTTATTACAACTCTTTTTATTTTTTCTATTTTTATTTTAAAGTTTTAATCATAACGCTCTGCACTGCATTGTTTTCATAACATATTGCCGGCATTAATTAACAACATATAAGTTTACTCATATATTGTTAATTCAAATTATAGTTCTTAGTTTTCATTGTTTGTTTTTAAAATAACCCTTTTCAATTGATACTTAATAATAGAATAGATGGTTGGATAGTTTACAACTGTCTGTGCATATCTCTAAAATTTGGGGTACGCGTATTATAAACGTGTAATATAAACAAAATATTAATAAAGGCAGAAAAGGTTCTCGACCTGCACGGTTTTGCGGGAAGTCAGATGCAGGTGGCTCGGGACCCTGTTTTACCTGTAATAGGCTGCATAATTATGATGATGGATAATTAAGGAAAACAAAAGTGAATGAAGGTACACTTAACTAAAATTAGGAAACCGAAGAAGTTTCACACCTAATGTAGTCTTTCTCAATTCTACTATACCTAATATACTCAGACTGTTGATGGAAAGCACCATATGCGGACCGCAGTGCCGCGGTCGCCAATTCGCATACCAAGTGTGCAATCACTTGTACACCGTATAATATATTTCTTCTACTATTTAATAAATATACGAGGCGCATAAGTTGGTTCACCTAATACAAAATGGCAGTTGCCGTATCACCCAGAAGCACTTGCGTAACACCTTCTGTATGACAGCTCGCTACGCTCGTCACAATGAGACGTCGGTTCTTAAGTCCTCAAATTACACTAGCTTCAGTGCTCTTTAAACCGAAATGGTATTAACCGAATGTAGTAAGCACACAACTGCTTGGCTGCAGAAAAACTGACACTGTTTACAGTAATAGGAAAAGAAAGGTATCCTATCCTATGCGGGAATCTTTCTAGGTAGGTAGCACCCCAGGCCCAGTTATTCTGTCGTAAAGCTACTGCTTTCACACTACTGTGTGCAAACATTACTGTGTTTCCGTCTGAAGGACAACGAAAGCTAGTGTAATCACTGGGCATGTGAGACTTACTCGTGTCTCAGACTGACGGGCGCAGTGGCGTGCCACACCGAAGTATTCTGGGTGACACACCATCTGTTACGGACAGACTTTGCACCTACCATCGTTGAACCAGAGGTAAACGTTTTGCCCGTCTCGTCACCTTATCCATGAAAAAAAGTGTTACTTGAAATGTCACTTGCCACGACCATTTGTAGCATTGTCTTGTGCTTAAATTGCAATAATTAATTAAAAATAAATTAAATTATTATGTTTATTAATTATAAAAATTAAATATATTGATAAATTATTATAAAAATAATATTCTCTCGAATACAATAATGCAGAAAAGACCACCACAGAGAAAACGACATTTTGTAGTGCAATTACGAACTGCTTCGCTATTTTTTACTTTTTTTTATGGATTATAAGGAGCAAACCGTTCACAAAACATATCTCATATGCCCAGTAATTACACTAGCTTTCAATACCGAAATACGGTAATGTTTGCACACTTTTGCTTCACGACAGAATGTCATGACAGAAAGTTACTGTAGCATCTGGCTTATTGTAACATCTTTTTGAATGTAGGAAATATTGACTGCTTAACTTAGTGATATTAATCAAAATCCGATTATCTTCATTAAAACATCAAAGCTTTTCTCTCTGTAGTGAAGGTCTACGTAAGCTGGAAAAAAGTAAAAAAATAAATTAATAATACTTTTTATATTAATTATATATTACAGAACAACAATAAGAGGATAATACATTTATTTTATTAGATAGGTTTTTGGGCCGATAGGTGTCCGGCAGAGTGGAATAGCACCTACCTCTTTCTTACCGAGGTGTCGTAAGAGGCGACTAAGGTATTTTACGGACAGCCTTTATTCGTACTGAATAACACTATAATATGCAAGTGTTATAGTGTTATTCACAGCATATTATAGTGTTGTTCACAGCTATACTATTCGTGGGAACGCAATGGAGAGTAAGAATTTCTTGACTCGTACCAAAATTTCGATTACGTGATTCGCCACCCGTCTCGTCACGTTCCCCGCGAGAGCGAAAAGTAGGCTACGTGTTTGGCCTCTTATAAGAAAAGATGTTACTGTATGGGTCGAGCATATCGTTCACATGATGGTAACTGTCATGCCTGCCCATAACAGTAAAGGTATTAATAACGTGACCATTTTTTTATTCCCTCAGAGCGGGACGCCATCAAATTATTTTTGCTTTAAAAATAATACGCTTGTTCATAATATATTTATAAAATGCCTAATGATCAATAATAAAAATAAGAACTAATCTTGTGTAATGTGGTGCTGGCTTTTTATATTTTTGGGACGAGAAAATCGTGTTCAATATGTAAATTGTAAAGTTTAGTTTTAAAATACTAATGAAACTGTTGGCGTGACTTGTTGATGTTACGCTATCGAAAGCAGAATTGTCCCGCTCAAAGCGGGACGTATGATCACTTTAGGAATATTACCTGGGTAATAACCCAGAATCTTGAATTGGAAAGTTCTTGTGGCACCGCACTGCCCTCGTCACCACGAGACATCAGTTCTTACGAACGGCGATTAAAAGTTTGCGACCTGATGTCATACGTATTTAGTTAGTTCAGTTATTCAGTCTTCAAGCAGTAGTGTGCAAACGTAACTGTTTCAGGATGAAGGACTGGAAGCCAGTGCAATCACTGGGATATGGGACTCAAGAACTGGCGTCTCAGAGTTATTAGTGCAGTGTGGGGTCACACAGAAATGTTATAACGTATAGGTGAACGTTTTGCTCGTTTCGTCACTTTCTCTCTTCTTAGGAAAGAGGTAAGTGCTTTTCTACTCTGCTGGACATCCATCGGCTGAATAATCTTGATAATGTTCTAATTAAAATTAGTATATAGTAAAATTAGGTACGTATCGGTTGCTGACTATGACTACGACTTTTATATAGCTCACACACAACACAAAGTACGCGCCAAGATATACAATCGTTTAAACGTATTATACATCCACACCAATTATTTGTATGTTTTGGACGACCAAACAACACTGGCAAAAGTTCACAGATATTTACTTGTGCCACGTTTTGAGGAAAATCGCGAAACATTGGAAGTTATCCAATATTGTCCCATTGATTGATTTTATATTTAACAATGAAATACATATTAAAAAAATAGTATTAATGTGTAACTGCTTGTAATTATCCACAGCAAGCTCAGTACAGCTCTTTTCTCATTCTTGAAAGGGTTTTTTTTGCATTTGGAAGTTTCCTTCACCTTTCGCCAGTGCGGCATGGCTTTTTTTTATTGCATAAAGTGACGAAACGACCAAAACGTTCACCTGATGGTAAGTGCAACGTCCGGCCATAACAAATGTTGTGCACTTAGAACATTTCTGTGTGACACCACACTGCGTCCGTCACCCGGAGACATCAGTTGTTAAGTCTCATATGCCCAGTGATTACGCTAGCTCTCAGTGCCCTTCAAACCGAAACACAGTAATGTTTGCACACTACTGCTTCATATATACATACATACATAAGATCACGACTGTATCCCATAAGGGGTAGTCAGAGACTGAGCACTCACTGCAAAAACAGATGACTGCCACAATCCACGTTTCACCAAAACAATATAATGCACTTGGTGTGATAGGTGGTGAGCCCATCGCCACCATGCGCTGTTGGGTGCGCAGTGCAGTTTAAATCCTTACTCGCCTTTTACGAGATCCATTGGATGAGATGGAGTGGTAGTATTCTTTTAACGAGCCTAGACGGATTCCTGCATCGGAATCCTGCCACTAGTGTAGTACCATCTACTTACGTCGGTATATATCCCCGAAATGAATAGTTTTTCAATCACTCCGATCGAAGTAACTGACCGATCCGAAATTCGGCCCTCTGGGGCACCCTCGAGTTAGCTACGCGCACAGGGTAACGGTACAAGCCGAGGTTTTCCTTCTCGGGAGCCCTTGCGCTGGTTACCCATAAATAAAGATTTCGGCTGAGCGCCCTAAGTTCACGGCCACCTTTCAATCTGGCGAAGCGGCAAAGCTAATAGTGAGAGTCATAAAAAATGTATTTCAGGGAGGTTGGTTTTCTTTCTCTTTAAAAATCCCCTCACTATGATTTCTCTTCTTTCGTGTGCGCATTTTAAAGACACAAATTGCACACGCATGAACTACCCGAGACATTTATCTGTAGGACATCCAAATATTAGTCACACAATTATTTAAATTAAAAACAGAAGGCAATCGTTTATCCACTGCGCTATCCGCTAACCGAACCGACAAATTTTCCTCACAACATTTTCCTTTATCGCCGAGCACCCCCGAATAAGCATTACAATCACTTAATCGTAATTAACCAGTTTTGTTTTCTTGTATTATGTAATTTAACGCTGCCGCCCAGCACCTGTGCTACGAAGGCTTTAAATAAGTAACAGAAATGTAGGACAATATATATATTATGTACCTAATATAAAACATAATGTCATTAGTACTGAAAGTACTGAGAAATCTTTAAAATGTTCTGAATTAAGCTTTATTAATAACGTTTCACATTGCAGTTCCACACTCAATATGATTAATTAAATTTATTTTTATTGTCAAGCTAATACATTTAATTTGTAATATAGTAAGTATACATGAAGGATTTTCCGTCGACGTGTACGTTAATCAAAAAAAAAAAATCCGCTGTAGAAGATAGAGGAATACTGAATTGGTAATCAACCCCGACCCGTCATTAAATGTTTGTCGCGGACTAATTATGCGTTTACTTTAGTCAATTTTGCAGCCGTGAGATTGAAATCCATTAAGTTTGATTAGCTTGTACTATTCACCTTTTCTTTTATGTAATTACAGTACGGTAAATGCCCTTAATATAAGTAGTAGACCTTGAAGTATGTATTTACAGTCTTGTTCGTACTTAATATAACTTCTCATCCCGCGACTGATGCTCGAGACTGTGTTCGAATTCCAGCCGAAACCAATATTTGTATACCATACCAATTAAAGCGTGCATTGTGATGTTGTTATTTTTGACTTTGCATTTGAACCATAGGTAAACCGATAGTATAACATTTTATAATTTTTAAAAAGAATACTTGCTATTAATTACTAATATTCCTGTAAAACTCTCCAAATGACCTTCAAAGCTTGTGCTTAGAGATGGTTCACGACCGAATGGCGGTCATGTTTCGCAGTCCAGGCTGTTCACGCTTATTGAGTTTTCAGTTACTCGTTACACATTTCAATCCAATGCCAAACTTAATAAAGAGTCTCTAAGGATGGGTCAAATTTGTGTTATAAAACATTTTAGTTTTGTTTTATGTGGATGCAAAAAGGAGTTGTTACACAATCTCACAAGTTTGTCACACAATTATGGTACTGGTACTCCTTGTACATAAAAAATATAAAACAACTAAAAAAGCGAAACATTAACTATTGCAATATCAAAACTCGGAGCCAGCGTAACAAACTCTCAACTAACTATGATAAAAGTATCCGCGCTGAAATTTTTTACGAAGTTCTCCATTACATGTTTCGTTAATCCGATCCTTAAACTTTTGTTGTGTTAATACAATCAAGTTTGTCTTTGTGGAAATTGATTACAAAAATTGCGCAACAAAGTTATTTGCTAAGACCTTCTTGCAAATTTAAAGTGGTGAGTAAAAACCAATGAGTTTTGACACTTTATAATGCCATGATGTGGCTGTGACCTTGGATGTGATGTGCCATGATGTGGCATTGAGTGTCAAGACTCATTGGTTATTCCATCACTTGTAATAGTGGATCTTATAAATTTATTGTAAAATTTTTCTATTCATGGCATCACGGCCATCCGGGTCATGTGTTTTGATTATTTCCATGTCTGACACTGCATCCTACGCTACCTTTGATCTTATTCGCATGAGCGTTACATTGGGCGCGTGTTAGGACGAGTGAGTGCTTCCTACTTGTACGAGTATGTTGACGCGTACACTTGTACCACAATAATATCTACTGCGCTGTTGAAAGTTTTCTACGATATTGGGAAGTTGTCCCCGTGGTCGTAATTTGGGCAGGAAGCTATTATCATGGGGTAAAACACGTGCAGTGTTTTCGGCTTATGTGTTATTTACGGTGTTTGTTATTAGTGTATGGACTGTAGGTGATGGTTCAGATGTAGTATTTCGTGGCAGAGTTCTGTGCTGTGCAGCGTAATGCTTATTTGGGTAATAAATAACACGTCAACTCGGTGCTGCCGATGTACAGGGGTGGAGGCGATCCACCTACAATCAAGTAACACTCGTCCGTTGGGCACAGAAACCCTTCTGAGATCTGCATGCGTTAGTGATGCCTGATAAAAGTGTTTTACCCAATTATCTTTCAGTCTTCATATTTTATTGCTTTTATATGGCGACGAATTCCTTATCGACTTAAAAACGAACGAAACGATGCTTCATTTTTCAATAGTTCATTCCTTTCGGACTTGCATGACTCTTTCTTTTGAATTGAATTTTCTTTCTTTATAGAAGTTCTTTTCTTTCTTACTGAGCGACTATGAAAACATGTTTTCGTAATTTATTTCTGAATATTACTTATATAATAATATTTGAAGATAAAACTTTGTATCCCTTTTTAATAATATTGCGCACACGAAGGAGTGTGAGATTTGGCATGTTCAAAGTTTGTATGGAGAAGAAACGAGGGAGCTTAAGTTTATATTATAATATGTGTTACAAATGCATTAAATTGAATATAAAACATACATTATTTACGTTCATACTGACAATGTCAATCAATTAATAGTCTATGGTCAAACAGTAGCACGGAGTCGCTATAGAAAAAAGTAAAAAACTAACCTATAATAATAATAAACCTCAATAACGTCCAGCCTTAAGAATGTAATGAATTCGATTCGATTTGACGAATTTCGCACTCATTTCGCAATACATTTATTTTCTCGCAATCACGGGGCGATCACTAGTTATGATAATAGTATTAAAGACATCAGCTTCAAGCTTCCTGCCTTCCCACTCAAAACTCAACTTCCTTTGAAATTTAAACATTTGTCTATTTTAATGGTAAAGTTTACAGGGTAGCGAACTGTAATCAAACAACAACTTTTATTTTTCTCACACGACCGACAATCCTCGGTGAACTTTTTTTTGTAATAAATATCGGATCATGGTTTCCTGCATTCAATTTGACGGTAAAGTTAAAAAGAATAATTTATTTCTCACCACAAAAGCAGAATGCCTTAGTATTAATGATAGTCATTTGTAACAGAACAATTGGCTGTAGATCGTTGGTCTCTGGAATAAGCAATTAAAACCCGAGCACAGGTCACTCGGCACGGTGGCACAGGCCTCCATCACTCGGTTGCGGATATTTACGACGGTGGTATTGTAACACATCCTATTAAAGCCATGACATTCACAGTCTCTCCTCTAAGCCACTGCAAAGTTCTTTGGCTGAAAATTTGCACGCTTCTTGACTTAATAAGTTATGTCGCTCGCGTCTTAAGTTTGTTCCGAAATTAATATTCAAGACTGGCTCTATATCTTTTAGGTTTTACAGTCTCCACTCTTGTTTGTTAGTTTTTCACTTAATTAACATCTTAAAATTAAGATCCTAAACTCTATTCTTAATTCTTGTATATATATAATAGGTTTCCAAAAACAGCATCTTACGATTTAGGTGAAATTTTGTGTTTAAATGTTTAAACGAAACACATCTAATGTTTCCTTTTCAAACAAATATTTTTTTTATTTAAACTGATATTTGCATTCAACAACAGATGGCACTGGGCTTCATCATTAGCGTGGTTATAATAGTACGCATATAACATTTTGCTTATTCTGTTGATGTAGAGAATGTATGAGAAACAGTTGAAGTACCCGAGAGCTGGAATGAAGTCAATGCCAAAGAAAGGAGATCTATCACTATGTTCTATTTGGCGAGTTATAAATTTTCTACCTGTTTGTACTAAAATCCGTGGCAAAGTGATTTTGAATAGAATGAAGTTAGCTGTTGAGGCTTCGTGACGAACAGAGTGGTTTCAAAGCAGGGCAATCTTTTACTGGTGGTGTCAGCATCTGTCTCGTCTCTCGTCACAAGCTTCTATAAAAAAACTATGTTATTTATATATTAGTTTTGTATTTAAATCAAATTATTGGAAATAAATATAAGCTAACTCGAAAAGTGTTGAAAGGTGCTGGTCTTGATTGAAGATTTAAAAACGGTGTAACCTTATCTATCCCTTATCTAGGATTGGTAATTAAGCAACTGATCGACCATATCTCAGATTCCATGTATATTATAGATAATGTTGTGTAACCACCTTTACACGGCGAAGTAAACACATACGTTATTAAAATCTGTATTCTTACTACATCGATGTTGCATTCAACACAGTTACGATTATCAGGAATTTCGCGATGGAAGAATGAAATATCGTGGGAAAGTGCTTCCTACTATTTCTATTATTGTATTCGTTGCGCCATTAGATCTGCAAGAAACAGTTTATGTAATCAACTTCTATGCAAAGCATATAAATACCATGACCTTATTTTTTCTTACGGATTTTTTTTTTATTGGATTAAGTGATGAAACGAGCAAAACGTTCACCTGATGGTAAGTGCAACGTCTGCCCATAACAAATGCTGTGTCACCCAGAAAATTTCTGTGTGACACCACACTGTGTCCATCACCCTGAGACATAAGTTCTTAAGTCTCATATGCCCAGTGATTACGCTAGCTAGTATATATAGTAACAAAGAGTAAAAAGAAAAAAGTTATATTAACATAGCATGATTGTAACTATGAATTACTTATGCGTATTCTTGTATTATTTTTTGTATATCCCAGCAGACGTTAAGCCAACTTCTTATCTACCCAACGCGTTTTTCTTTTCATTTGCCTTCCTTTGTTTATTTTATATGTACTTGTGCTGAATAAATTTTTAGTCTATTTTATTTGCATGTCGTTGTTCGAAACGTCATCAGTGAGCCAGAAGTGGGTGCTGGGGCGTATGTGACTTACAATGAAAATTTAAAGAGCGTTTTTTTACATCTGTCGAACACCTTTATCGAACACTTATGTTGGTGTACGCGGAAAAACACATTTTATGAGTGTGAGCGCATTTGACTAAAAGGTCGTTACATATTGCATTAAATCCTATGAATTTTGCCGTACTTCTTTTTGCGTCGCAACGAAAAGTTAGCAGACTTGGTCGAGTACAGCCCAACAAATATCATAATAATTATGAAAATGGCTCGTTGTTTGAAGTTTTAAAAGTAAAACCAAACACGCTGATTATTCTGCTGCATTTTAATACGTACCACGCGTAATGATCAGACGAAGTTCATACTAGCAGACTAGCACTGCGACACGCCAGAGCGTAAACGGTGTAGGTGTTTAGCTCGATACGACGAGCCAAGTCTTTGGTCTTGACGCGTGTCAGGCGCTTCAGATGCCGCAAACACGCGTGTTAGAAAAAAAAGATATATACCATACCAAAGCAGATGAAAAAATGCAGTAAAGCAGAGGAACTACATAAAAGGAGCAAAAAAAAGCTTTCACGGTAAACGTCTGTGTTGCAGAATGGGGAGTTACGATGACTGTTTGGGGGTTGCTCTTTTTGCGGGTATCAGGTATAAGAGATAGGGAAAAAATGTCTGTTATATTTATCATGATAAGTTTTCGCATATTTTCTCTTTACGCTATTCAAGTACTGGTAAAATCAAAATAAGTGTGAAAGCGATGTTATCGATACTGGGTATAGTCTATAAGAACTCCATACCCAATGTCCGAATCGAAAAACGTGACAACGATCTTACACGTAAGCTGATTTGTTTTAATGTACAATCATTATTTTCAGCTCGTATAGTCAACTCTTAGATATAAAACCTCATCTAAGTTGCAAAGATTTACTGTAATTGCCACGCTTCTGTAATTGACAATCTGAGTATCAACCGTCATGCACTTTAGATGCTCCTTCATATCATCAGTCAGGGTATTTTAACAAAAATTGCCGAATTTGGAGTGGAAACCCAGAAAACTTTGTCGAAAAGCCTTCACATCCATTTAAAGTCACTGTCTGGTGTGCTTTATGGGCAGGTGGAATCATTGGCCCACATTTCTTTAAGGGCCAGAATATTACCGTCAATGCGGTACAGAACCATGATTGCAGACTTGTTCGTTCCTAGGTTGAATGGCATTCATGTGACAGAGCTTTGCTTTCCACAAGATGGCGCAATGCCATACGGCGAGCGACACCATCAATTTATCACGGGAAACATTTGGCGAGCGCATAATTTCACGTAATAGACTTGTGAACTGGCCTCCACGATCATGTGATCTCACACCTTTATATTACTTTCTATGGGGGTATGTGAAGTCACTAGTCTATGCCGATAAACCAGAGACGTTGGACCATTTACAAATCAATCTTCGCCGTGTTATTTATTGGTGATGAAGTTGTCGAAAAATGGACTCCACGTTTGCGCTTTATTCGAGCTAGCCGTGTCACATGAGCGAAATCACATGTAAACAGTAATGACATAAAATAATCTATTACATAAAGCCAATATCAAATATATTAAAATAATTTTCGTGTTTTATTTCATTTTGAATTTGTATACTACTAAAAAAAACAACCTTTATAAATCGAAAAGATATTGATTTCTTCAGATTGTTTGAAACAGTGTTCATCCTAAAATATTCTTTTTTTTTTGTGCAGTTTTCGTTTTTATTTGGTTTCTGGATAAGTATATGACTTAGGTTTAACTGTAAAAAATCCTATAAACCTTGCAATAATTTATAGCGCATGATTAACTAAAACGGAATACCGTAAACTTTACTATGTGCAAGTAAAATTGCATATTTTACAAACGGTTTAAACATTATGACAAGTTTGAGACAGTTAACAAGATAATAGTATAATTATCTTGCATATCATACATACTTAAGTAACTAACAATAATAAACTAACCTCCATTCATTTCACTGCACGACACTGGACTCCCATTATGAGAGAGTAGTGGAGCGTTATCCGTCACGCTGCTGCACCGCGGGTTGTGTCAGTTCACCTGCTTTGAAATTTATTCTTAGTCGTAGGGTTTCAAGGAAAAGTCAGTCACCCTGTTCCATTGCGGATTGGCGGACCTCAAACGTCATCGATATATTTTATTGTCTAAAATAACTTTTTTTTACATAATATACGAGAAAGCGACGAGACGAGCAAAACGTTCACATGGTGGTAAGTGCAAAGTTAACCCATTGCTAATGCTGTGTCACTTAGAACATTTCTGTGTGAAACAACACTGCGCCTGTCATAACTTACAGACTCCGAATCTCGATCTCGAATAATATAATACCGTGTCCGGTACTGAGATTACTAATCCGCTTGCCAAACTTGATGATTACGGCAAAACCTTCCTTTTTGGGGGAGGTTTATGGTGCCGGTACTGGGGATCGAACCTAAGTCACTCTCGTTCACTATACTCGTGGAGCTAGATAATTATTACATACATACAGTCACGCCATTTTCCCATATAAGGGGGTAGGCAGATACCACATCCGCCCTTCCCCCGCAGGAAACAAGACGTAACGGGAAATTTTTGCTCCCCATTGCGTCCCTACGAGTAGCTAGCCATCGGCACAGCAACTACTAGCTTTGCAGAGGAACGGAAAATAATTAGGTAGGAAGTTGACATTGGGGTAGGAAATGGGAAGTTGGGAAAGAGAAAAGGAACTATAATGTATATGGTGTAGTATCCTACTATCCCAGAAATAGCATGAGGAGACTGCAGTAGCTCGGGAGGCCGGGGTCGCTTACACGGTACTCTTCTGTATCTGTCGGACAAGGCAACTTAGTCTATGTCTTTTGATTACAAATGTACCTACGTACGTGGAAATGTACAAGTTATGTTTTATGTACAACTAAGGTGTAGTTACACATTTTAGCGTTACACGTGTTTTGTTTTCCTAGAGTGTCAGCTGTCGTTACATCACGGTACTGTACATAACAGGAATTACCAAGTCTGAAAGCAGTCTGAAGCTATTATTAAAACACACGCGGCCGTGTCCCGCTTTTGTCTGTCCAGTCTATTCCCGTGCTCACGAATTCGTTACGCGGCTAGCACCACTCGGCTACACTGCGGAACACTCGGAAGCGTCGAGTGCACTCGGCTGAAATTTTCTTACAGTCTCTCCTGGCAGGTTACTCACACATTAATATGAGTTTTTGTTGTATCTCTTAGTCTTACCTCACAAAATTATTCATAAAGAAATACATTTCACTTTATTTATGTACATGTTTTATTTTACGTCTGGCTTTTTTTGGTCTGACTACCTTTCCTTTCCCGTGTTCGCGAATTTACCAACTGAATCTGGCAGTTATTGCCGTTTTACTTGCAAATTCGAATAAATGGTATAGTTCATTATTGACGCTATTAGATAAATACACTTCAGATAGACGGAACTTTATTTTGTCCCTCCTAACCTGACCAAAAATTTTATTTTATTACAAATTAAATTAATCTTACGAAAAGTATCGACTATTTAAATTAAGTAAACCCCGTACTTATGTGAAAGTTTACTTTAATTTTTGTGTAATTTCGATGAGTTTTACTTTAGAAATCATGCAATAAGTATTTTTTTGTGCGTATAGGGTGGCTACCCGGCTAAGTTGAAGAAGGTGTTGATTGTGACGGCACCGCTGTGGTTCAAGGCGCCGTTTCGGATCCTGCGATTGTTCGTTCGAGAGAAGTTGCGTGAGCGCGTACACACGGTGAGCGCACCGCAGCTCGGTGCTCACGTGCCTCGTGCCAGCTTGCCTCGTCAGCTCGGCGGCCAGCTCACACCCGACCACGCCGCTTGGTAAGTACCGCATCCCATCACGTCGCCTGGTGAGAGCCCATCGCCACACCATCTACCTGGAACATTTGAATAAATAAACTGCGGTTGCCAACCCGCCTGCCAAGCGTGACAACTATCGCAAAATCCCTCAAATACAGCTATAAACTATTGTGGCTATCTGTGGGGGAGGCCTTTGTTCAGCAGTGGAATTGTGATAGGCTGAAACGACGACCCCTTCCCGGCCCCAGGAAATGTATTCATTAATAGTGACTGTCCGATATCTATGAAATTTTATTCTTATTTCCATCGTATATTGCTCAATTAGGCCTTCTATACAAATACAGGAAGTCAAGGTCGTGGGATTATCTATGTTTTCGTCGACTTTTTTACGCGTAGATAATAAATAGAACATTTTCTGATCTTGGAGTCAATTTTTTTTTTTGTTTTTTTTTTTAAAAACGGTGCCCCACAGTAGGATTTCTCCTGTGGCGTGGGTGCGTTTTACAGACATAAAATCCACATGCACAAACACCCAGACCCGGAACAACTATATGTAGGCCATACAAATATTTGTCCCGTGCGGGAATCAAACCCGCGACCCGCGTCGCAGAAGCCAAGGGCTTAGCCACTGCGCCAACCGAGCCGACAAAAAAAATTGTTTAAATTTATTTGGATTCAATAGTTATATAAATTATTTTTTTATTATTAGCTGTACTAACATTGTTGTAAACTTCAAAGTTTCGCAGAATATAAACGAAACATACGAGGGTGGATTGAAAAGTACTCGGCCTAACCAAGAAAATAAACACATACTAAATCAGTTATATTTTTATTTTTCTGCATAATCACCATCAAGTTCAATACACTTTTGCCTTCCAAGCATTTAGACCGTTAAAAAAAATGATTCTTTCTTAGAGTCAAAATATGCGTCTACAGCTGCTTTGACCTCGTCGTTTGTCGAAAATCTTTGACCTCCCAAGTGCTTTTTTAGGTTAGGGAACAGAAAGAAGTCTGATGGTGCCAGATCAGGTGAATACGGCGGATGCGGTAACAGTTCAAAGCCACAGTTGTGAATTCCAGCCATTGACTGTACTGACGTGTGAACACGGGCGTTATCTTGATGAAACAGGACTTTTCTTCTGAGCATTCCTCGACGTTTTTCTTTTATTTCCTCTCGTAAACGACGTAGTAAGGTGCAGTAGTAATCAGAGTTTATAGTCTGACCCCTTTCAAGATAATCAATCATAATCACACCTTTCGAGTCCCAGAATACTGAAGCCATCACCTTATTTGCCGACAAAATCGACTTAGCCTTTTTAGGGGGTGGTGAACCAGGTCTTCTCCACTGTTTTGATTGTTGTTTTGTTTCCGGTGTACAGTAATGAACCCATGTTTCGTCCATAGTAACAAAACGATTCAAAAAATCATCTGCATCGGCTTCAAATAACTCCAAACAGTCGCGTGAAATAGTCAATCGCGTCCTTTTTTGTTCAACTGAAAGCAGTCGCGGAACCCACCTCGCAGACACCTTGTGGAAACCCAACTCGTTGACAATGATGTTTTGAGTTCGTTCATAAGAGATGCCTATAATCTCGGCTATCTCTCTAATTTTTAATCTGCGGTCTCCCATTATTAAATCAAGTACTTTTTTAATATTTTCGTCAGTAGTTGACGTCGAAGGCCTTCCAGAGCGGGGTTCATCTTTCACACTCTCTCTACCACGCTTAAATTCTGCTATATGATATATATGCCATTTTTGACGGATGAATATGACAGAGCACAATCGCCTAATGTACTGACCATGTCATCATGGATGTCTTTTGATGATAGCCCCTTCTTATGGAGGTACTTAATGACGGCACGCTGCTCGATTTGCTCCATTCGCGGAAATTATGACCGATTACTTTGTTAATAAATTTATAAAATTACAACTAATTATCGCACACGTTTCGAACTTCACACAATGAACTAGTCTGAACTGAACTAAATAATGTGGGTAGATTTGATTTTTAGAATTGAATGGATCTGTGTTAGGCCGAGTACTTTTCAATCCACCCTCGTATAATTCAGAGTTGCGGCAAACGATACGCGTTTTCCTTTAATTTATTCTTAGTAGGCAGTCTTCCGTCTAATTCTGTTGTTTGTCCTTTTCGATATTGTATATTATCCCACATACACGTAATCTGCGAGATCGATTTTCTTTTGATCGTTTCTCTCCATTCCCATAATGCGATTTCCAGACCCCTTCTTTAAACCATTTCACGTTCCCAGTTTATACTCGTACATCCGACCTCTACTTCCTCTGCTTACTGTACACTTCAGTAAGACTGGAATATACTTTTGATTTATTTACTTCCTTTACCAATTCGTGCAGTTATAACATATATTCAGTCTGCTGCTGCTGCTGTTGTGCAAGATTTGTGTTTGTGTTTTTTTTATTTATTATTGTATGTATACATAAACTGTGAAATAAAAATAAAATTTTGCAATATCCAAAAGTGCATACCTCCGTATCGTTAATTCAATTTTTAATATGAAACACATTGCATCAGTATGAAATAAAACGAGCACGCAGCATTTTATGTTGTGGAATTACAAGTTTTAAAATTTTCAAAAGTTATACGGTTTCAGACAACATAGTGGACAGAACGGATCTTAGATATTTATTTTTTAATTAATTCATCGATAAATCGACTTTTAACAAGATTGGAATTAAAGTTTAATAAATTATCTACATGACAGTATAGAGATTTACAGTAAATGGGTTGGAGGAAAATCTTGTAGCGATAAAACAGCACTCCTAATTATTTATTAGAGAAACAAACCAACAGTATACCTCAAACAAGCAGTCTATCCTTTTGATAAGTGGTATCTGTGGCAACTACTAGACATTAGTGATGTAACGAATATTCGCATTCTCATTCGCATTCGCGAATATTCGCATAGTTTTTCACATTCGCATTCGCAATACACGATGCGAATGTTTGGCGAATGTATTTAACAAACAAAAAGGAAAATAAATTATTTTTTCTGGAGATAGTGACGAAACGAGCAAAACGTTCACCTGATGGTATGTGCAACGTCTTTCACCCAGAACAATTCTGTGTGACACCACACTGCGCCCGTCACCCTGAGACGTCCAAACTTCGCTAAAATGTGCTTTACTCATATTTTTTATATCACTTTGTCACTTTTAAATATCAGTTAAGTTTGACATTGACAAATGCAATAATACAAAGTAAACAGCAGTGCCAATATTTCTCGACGAGTGCCGACGAGAGAGAGAGAGAATTTTATTAGATAAAATTTCGATATGGGGCCGACTAAATTGAGTAATTCAACCCTAAGAAGACACAGGTTTGCGCGTTTACCGCTAAAAAGAAACCCTTTGTCGCATCCCCTCGCTTTGATAATACCCCCTCACTGCCTCAGCTAGTATCGGAATCCTTGACGTTGACATATTGAGAGACGTTCAGTTCGGCGGTCACCTGGAAGGGAAGGCCAAATTGGCCTCCAAAAAGCATGGCGTGCTCAGTAGAGCGGGACGTTCTTTCCGATCAGCTCGATCCACTGGCTTTGCGAAGGGCCGTTGCGTCTCTTTGCATTTTGTACCGTGTTTATCATGGGCAGTGTTCCGAGAAGTTGTTCGGATTAATTCCTGCTGCTAAATTCCACCATCGTACATTGCGGCGCACAACAAAATTTCATCGACACCTGGATGACTGGCCACCCACCACTGTGCGCTTTGCCAGAAATTTTCTGCCACGCAGAACCACTTTGTGAAATAGGAGCCTCCTTCCTCAAAGGCCACGCAACGCATTCGGAATGCCCCTGGCATTGCGGATGTTCATGGGCGGCGGTGATCACTTACCATCAGGTGAGCCGCTTGCACGGTTTACCCCCTCTCCTATAAAAAAAACTACCAAAACAATCTTCTTGAATGGACTTTATGTGACTAACTTCGTTCATTCCACCTGTATCAGTTCAGCTATGTTCGAGACGAAATGTCAACATTCGCATTCGCATTCGCATTCGCATTCGCGAATGTGAAAAATCCAACATTAGTAACAGCACTACTAGACATACTAGTCTACAATACTACTAACTTCAACCCCTTAAAAAATCCATCTGTAAATACGTTGTATATCCTAAGTATTACTACGACGGAATGCCTCGTTGCCGCGCTGTTTACTGCTGGCTGGCGAAATTTACATACCTTCAAAAATATTATCGGGTATAAAAAGTTGAGTTTGTGAAAAAACACTAATCCGATTTGAAAAATTATTGTCATGCTACGGCCTTATATCAAGCCATAGCATCTTCCTGAAATAGTTTAATAATAATAAACTGCGGTTGCCAATCGGCCTGTCAAGCGTGGCTACTATGGCAAAATCCCCCCAAATCGAGGGGGAGGCTTATGTACAGCATTGGACTGCCGATGGACTGAAATGATGATGATGATGATGATACGGCCTTAAGGATCCGTACGCTGAGAATCTAACATTACCGAGAAGGGTCGATCGGTTAATGCTCAGGTCAGAGATGTACCACGCAGTATAGCGCAATCATGTGGTCAGCTTATTTTACGCGAGTAAAACCGCGGGTAGACAGAGACTACACTTATAGCCCCCTTTTCGCCTTGGCGGGAAACGAGACGTGACGGGTGGCTGACCATGTCACCGCCGTTTTGGTACGAGTCAAGAAATTCTTACTGCCCATTGCGTTCCGACGAGCAGTATAGTGACAGTATAGTATATTATTGTATTATTATGCACGAATAAAGGCTGTCCGTACAATACCTTAGTCGCCCCTTACGACACCTACTTAGGAAAGAGGTAGGTGCTTTACTACTCTGTCGGATACCTATCGACAACGCACAGCTAGTAGTTTATTACCTCCTATTTATGACAGGTTTTGGAGTCGGGGTGAATCCACCACGCCGCCTCTGTGCGCTCCGTTGTAGAACTGTTCTTATATACATAGATTTTATCACAATATTTTCCTTCACCGCAGAAAATGTGAGGAAACTTTACTCAAAACTTTCACTTTATATATTTTAACAGTGATATGTACACGATAAAAGTTCAACATTGACTACAAAGAGTTTTAGTTACTAACAAATTGTTAAATAACAATATAGCTAAATTAATTAAAAGAAAGATATACGGACACATTCTTGGCTTGGTTTAATTTCTTTGTAGTCTTCGACATATGATTCCGAGGGCGTAGCGTGAAATAAGCGTCATAGTGTTTTGTTTGCAAAGAAACAATCTGCTCGGAATAGCTTGAGACTACTAGGAACCTTATATTAACCGGCTTCCGTTCTAATATTGCATATTTACATTTCGAGTTTCCTTCGCATGCACATTTACCGGTTTCCAGTACAACTCTGCACGTTGTAGCTATTTCTGCCCTACATCTGTTTGCTCCTGATTAAATTCGCACAGAATTTCCAATAGCGCTATGAAACCTCCCGAGGCTCTCGAAGTCTCGAATATTCCTTTTGTGAATTTTTAAAATCTCATCTCGTAGCGACGAATCGTATTTTAGATTTTCAATTGCACATATTTTATACGACAATACTCAAGAAGAACATTACCTTTTATTTATTTGAACAATAAAAAAACAATTAGTTGTTTTTGTTCAAGTAAATAAAACGTAATACGCTTAAATTGTAACACATTTTTTATGGAAGTGCCCAGAACATTCTATGTGGCACAACACTGCGTCTCGTTACTCGTCACCCTGAGACATCAGTTCTTAAATCACATATGCCCAGTAATTGCATTAGCTATCAGTGCACTTAAAACTGAAACACAGTAATGTTTGCACACTACTGCTTCACGTCAGAATAACTGGCACTACGGTGTTACTTACCCAGACGGATTCTTGCATAAGAATCCTACCACCAGAAATCTACTTTTGTTATCTTTGGACTATTCTAGACATTGAACACTGTCACCACTTTGCTTTTTATTTACTTGTAGGGGGAAGTGACAAACGTCGCATTTCTGTTGCTTTGATTGTTTATTACTTGGCCAAGTTTATTTTCTATTTCAATTGATAAAATACATTGCCACTTCCGTTCCGGAACTACACCACGGAATGATTTCAATATTGCAATTTGTACTTAATATACTACTGTATGAACCATAATTTTATTAGCTCCGCCGGTATTATCGTTGTATTAAATAACATATTCAGTACAGTGCTCTAAGCACTAAATGATTTCCTATAATTCATTGTGAGTGTCATATGTATTTCTCTTTTTTTATATTAATATAAATGAATTATTATTATTATCCACATTAATATTATAAATGCGAAAGTAACTGTATCTCCTCTCTCCCTCCCTCTCGCCTCGTCTGTTTGTTACCTTTGCAAGGCTCAACCGCTGAACCGATCTTGACGAAACTTGGCGCAGAGATAGCTTGTATCCTGAAGACAGACATAGGATACTTTTTTTCTCGGAAATTCAAATGGTTCTCGCGGGATATATAAAAAATCAATATCCGTACGAAGTAGCTGTAGCGGTGGGAATCAGGTAGTAATTAATATTGATGAATATGATATAACACTATATTTGTTTAGTCGCCGGAAAGCGGGCAGTATTACCAGAAAATGGTTTGAATAAAGAAAGTCGTAGTCGTAGTCAACTTAACTTTCTCTCCTTTACTAATTTAGCTTGTAAACTGTCTAAAATAAAATTTATAATATTGTTTTTTTTTGCTTTCAGGTTGGAACACTGTAGGAATTGTTATACGAATAATCTTCAAAACAACAAATTAGATGGTGTGATAGACGAATATGTGATCAATAACTACATTCCGCCGGTCAAGCCACAGAATGGTAAGAACTTTGCATAACACCTAAGTCGATTTTTGTAAATTGTACGGCTTAATATTCAGTTGCTGCATAATATCTATTTTACTACTTTCTATTTTCCTAAATGTACATCCCTTCCTCTCCGCCAAACACACGTATAAACGCAACGGGAAGCAATTTTTTTTTATTTTTTTTTAGGCATTGCCTACTAAATGAAAATGAAACTTCTGAAGTAATTGAAAAAAAAAATCGTGTTCTAGATAATGATGTTGATATAGTCGTCTGCTGTTTGTTTTAATTAAGAATTACAAGATTTTGTTTTTGTTAAAAGTGGGTAAAGTATGCGACAACCAGATAACACGCTATCAGTAAAACATGGTGCTGATTTACAGCCAAAGATTATCTATACCAACTCTGTGTATTGTGATTGTTCTATTTTACTTAAGATTTGTTGGATTGGTAGAGAGAACGACCTCCGGTCTTGAATTGAATTTTCCAATTACTTCGGGGAATTGGTTTATTTTTCTTCGTAATTTACCAATTTCAGTAATTGGGAAATTCATTAAAAACCATCAATATTGAACATCGAAACTCTTATTATACACAGATATAACTATATTGGATTAAATATACGCCTGTCACTTTTCGAGTTTTCGAGTCCCACAGTTTGTTTTAAGTTAGTCTTGATTTCTTTGTTAGGTTTAATAGAGCACGAGGTGGTTGCATCTGACATGACCAGTGACCGCGTGTCGCGTCTCGACGACAACGAGTCGGACTTCTACAGCAGTCCGCTCAGGTGACATTCATATTTCATTTCTTACCAGCTGATGCCCGCTACTTCGACCGCGTGGATATAGATTTTTATGGGTAACACAGCAATTGTTATGAGCAGACGTTGCAATTACCATCAGGTGAGCGTTTTGCTCGTCTCGTCACTGTACCTCAATGTAAATGAAGTTGCTAAGTAGCTCAGAGGCTAGGCGCTCGCTTTAAATTTCATAGTACGCGAGTATCCTGGGTTCGATTCCCGGTGCCAGCACCACTAAAACTGTTAATTGCAATTTTAAGTGCTGATATACCACGTGCTCGGCAGTAAAGGAAAACATCGTGAGGAAGCATGTCTGAAAAATAAAAAATATTTCGAAGATATGTGCAGTCCGCCAACCCGCATTGGAGCAGCGTGGCGGATTCTTCCTAGCTCCGAAACCCTCTCAGAAATGAGAGGAGGCCTGTGCTCAGCAGTGGGACATTTATATGCTGAAACTTTACTTTTTTTGAAAAAGCAGCATATTATATTAAATTGGTAAGTGTAATTTTACCGGTAGTACGAGTAGAATTCCTATGCAGGAATCCGTCTAGACATGTATCACCACAGTGCCAGTTACTGTGCCGTCATTACTGTCTGAAGTATGTGTCTGAAGGGCACTGCTGCCTAGTCATTTACTGGACAACTATGGCAAAATTCCTCCAAAAATAAGAGCTACAAACTTTTGTAGCAATCTATGGGAGAGGCCTATGCTTAGCAGTGGACTAGGGATAGGCCGAAATGATGATGATGATGATGAAAGCACCAAATTAAGTGTAATTACCCGCAACAACGCTAACTTTAGTGCATTTGGTCTGACATATGAGACTTACTCGTACAATCATTGATATACAAAAACCCAAGATACACAGTTCTATACTAAAATCACTTCAAAAAGGGTCCTCGATCAATCGAAACATAAAAAAGACATAAATTATAAATTACTTTTAAATAAAACTCAAATTTAATAAATTTAATATTATGCCCTCGACGTAAAGTAGTTTTTTATTTATTTTTATTTTATTTTATTCGAGAAACCGACAGCTTACGATTTTGCCTTAGTCTAAGGTGCTTAATATTACATAATTGTCATTAATTGATTTCTACATTGATTTTCTAGTGTTTTTGAAAGGGCCTCCAAGTTCTTAGTACAAAGCCTACGTCGCGGTATGCTTTATTAACAATCATATCCATTTTTTACCTACCAAAATGGCGGCAACGTGGTGGCTACATGCGTAGCCTCTGCTGCCCCTTGTTTGGGGAAAAGGCGTGACTATATGTAAAGCGGCAGCTCTCCATCTGTTATACATAGAGTGGCAATCGCGTCAGTTCAGACTATCCTTATGTCCGCCGCCTAAGCCTTCATTGCGAAGGGTAGATGAAGGCTTGATAAGCATTTTTCCCGTTCTGGTTCTCCGACTGTGCTATGCTATGTTCACTACCTGGATTAACCATTAATTTTCACTGGATCACCGTCATCACCCCTTCCAGCCGTTCTGCTTTTTGCCAATACGAGATTGAATTTATATAGATTTTGAGTTATACTGGTAGAGAAAATGTAACGCAGTTTCTAATAAATGTTCACTTTTATCTTAAATAAATAAACTCTATACTTTTTCTATGTAGTTATTTCCACCGGTTCATAGAAGCAACCTTCAAAATCTAGAAATTCCTCTTAAATATGCACGGTGCGTGCAATACAATGCATTTTAACATTTTACGAGACTGAAAATTTATTTCTCGTGCAAATAGGACAGGCGTTATATGCTCGCCAAATGTCCTAGATTTATCCGGGAATTTTTCTTTTTAAATATTTGCTGGCATCCGTTCGGAATCCTTTTTTGCCATCGTATCCAGAGATCTAGATCTTGGATTTCAAAGCCGCTGCAATAATCGGTTTTCTTTCAAAAAGTCTGCGTATTTTGTTGTAGTTTACTGTTTAATGTTAACTCTAGACTAATTGTTTTTGTAAGTACACGTTTAACACAATAGCTTTCCCAATTTTGGTGACCTTCCGTAATTAGTATCACGTTTGTAAATGATAGTTTGTCAATTATTTAGTACGTTTATACACTTATTGGTCTTGAATCACATAGACAAAATTATAAAGCCACACAACGCCAAAAAAATAATTAGCCGTGATAGCTCAGGGGCTAGGAGCTCGCTTTAAATTTCATAGTACGCAAGGGACCTGGGTTCGATCCCCGATGCCGGCACCTCTAAAATTGTTATTTTAAGTGCTGATTTTTTTATTTATTTTTATTGCATAAAGTGATGAAACGTGTAAAACGTTCATCTGATGGTAAGTGCTACGTCTGCCCATAACAAATGCTGTGTCACTCAGAAAATTTCTGTGTGACACCACACTGTGTCCATCACCCTGAGACATACGTCGTTAAGTCTCATGTGCCCAGTGATTACGCTAGCTCTCAGTGCCCTTCAAACCGAAACACAGTAATGTTTGCACACTACTGCTTCACGGCAGAATAACTGACCCTGGGGTGGTACCTACCTAGACGGACTACTGCATAGGAATCCTACCACCAGGAGATCTGCATGTCTGAGAAATAAAAAATATGTCGAAGACATGTGAAGTCCGCCAACCCGCATTGGCTGCTCCAATGCGGGTTGGCGGACTTCATCTCGCGGCGGATTCTTTCTAGCTCCAAAACCCTCTCAGAAATGAGAGGATGCCTGTGCTCAGCAGTGGGACATTTATAGGCCGAAAGTTTACTATTTTTTACTTTTATACCCTTCAATAAGTACGTTAATTTTTAATCCCGACAATACACTATCCCGCAATAGTGTTTTGTCGGGATCGGGTCGATTTACTTTTAGTGACGCTTTAGTATTTTCAAAGGATATGTTCAGTGGTCTGTAATATCCGCTTACATCCATGATGGACTTTAGTCAGTTCGCCTAGTCAGCGTGGCAAAGACCCACTTTAGTAAATCTATTTCGGAGGCTTATGCTCATAACGATGATTTCTAATTTTAACTTGGATGTAGTGTGCAAACATTGCTGTGTTTCGGTTTGAAGGGCACTGTGAGCTAGCGTAATCACTAGGCATATGAGATTTAAGAACTTATGTCTCAAGGTGGTGGGCACAGTGTGGTGTCACACAGAAATTTTCTGGGTGACACAGCATTTGTTATGGGAAGACGTTGCACTTACTATCAGGTGAACGTTTTGCTCGTTTCATCACTTTATACAATAAAAAAAAAACTTCAAAATGCTAAAACCTATAAATATTTTCTGATTAGCACAGACCTCCCTCTCATTTTTGAGGGGTTATATAACTCCTATGAGTCAGGGGGATTTCGCCACGCTTCTCCGTTTAGGTATAATGGACTTTACATATAGTCGAAATATTTTTTTAGATATGTAGGTTTTCTTTCACCGCCGAGGACGTGGTTAATCGGTACTTGAAATTGCCATTATTAGTTCTAGTGGTGCGCGTGCTATAAAATCTTAAGGCGACAGCTTATCCCCTGGTGTACCCCTCTAATAATATATTTTATATTACCTTTCAAATCAGCTGTGTCATCAGCAGTCAATCATCGGCCTAAGAGAATCTACCATCCCATCCCGTAGATGTCGCAAAAGTCGACAGAGGGAAATTAAAACCAGAAAGATTAGAAACAGAGCTACAAACTTTTATGGCTATCTGTGGCGGAGGCCTATGTTCAGCAGTGGACTTGTGGCTGAAACGGTTTTCCATCGAATGTCAGTTGTATGTGATTTGAAAATTAGGCACTTTTTTATAAAATACTCCGCTTCTATTGGTGTAAATTAAAACTTTTAAATAACTGTTTTTTTTATGATAAAAGAATTTGTTTATAAAAAGTATCGTATAAAATGTTCCATGATAAAATGTACATGTATGCCAAATATACCTTCAGGCATTTGATTGTCAAACAAATTTTAATTTTTTTAATATAAGGAAATCTTCATATCTTACATTTTCAATCTAAAAGGCTGTATGAAAAAAACTTATAACGTTGCTTTCAGACACATGCAGAATTTAAATGGTGTAACGAAGGGCTTACCCATTACCTCCGCCGACGAAGACGCCGCGGACTTGATAAGTAAGTGGACGATTGAACGAATGAAAATTTTACTTTTCGGACCCCAATTATAATGCCGACGTCATGACCGATTTAATAACACAAGTACCTGAGCGGCCCTCATGGCTCTGAAAAGTGAAGCATTTAGGACAACTTAGTGAAGTGCAAGGAATCAGATAGATGAATAAAAGCCGAAATCTGAAGTACGTTATAAAATAGGGTGGTACAGCATCTGGTAAAATCTACGCACAATAAATTAGTAAAGAGTTCTTATCTGAAGATTAACGAAACAGATTTATGAAACGAGCTTGAATGGGCTAGCCGGTAAGGGTCAACGTAGGCGAACGTATTACGATCAGATCGAAAGCGTTTTAAGGAAAGGCCACGTCAAATGTACCCTAAACCGACGATCTTATATGAAAACTTTCATGAAAGTGGAAGAAGCGAAAGATGTGTGTTAGGATTGTAGCAAATGGAAATATGTACCTACCCGCGGCCGGTGTAACGCTTATGCGATAAAATCGGAGGTAGACTAGGATGCAGTACATGAGGACAATCACTAGACAACCAGACTCGAGACGAACAATTTGTATTTTTGCAAAATTGCTGCCTCCAGCTGGGATGCATTTTACTAATAAAAAAAATTAGAAGTGTACTTAGAAAACCAATATTATGTTTATTTTCTTCTTCTTTGTTTAATGGCTGCTCTTCAAAGAATTCTGCCAATATCAAGTCAGTCATGGGTGACAACAGCGCCAGTGTAATAAAGAAAATTTGAATTTCAATTGAGAATCCCAAATCTGAAACAGAACAAACAAATACTACACACTTAAAAACCTTCACCTTGTTGAGACATATACATTAATATTTTATATTATTAACACTTATGAAATTACACAAAACTTCTACAATAGGAGTGTCAACTAAAGAGAACAGGGTAACCATATTCATGGGTCGTGGGATACGTGGAGGGAGGAAATCATACAGACATCGCATACATACACACTCGCAGATCGAGTTGTCGCTGATCCTCATCTTAGCTAACGACGTCATCTTAGTTAGCCAAAACGAAGGCGACAAACGGTAGATGTAATCTTTTTGCTAGAGTTACGGTAGTAAAAGAACCAAGGCTTATTTGGGATATCTTCTTGAATATATAGTACTAGTAGTACTAGCATAGTATTTACCCGTGACTAGTTTGGATTTCCGCCATGCGTCACGCCATGAGACCATGAGGTAGTAGTGATCTACATACCAGTGGCATCTTTTGCTAGAACATCCGCATATTTATGTTTATTTTATAACATTACTCTATCTCCAGAGCTTTCAAACTGAACGTCACTTACTTATGGAGATTTTTATACAAAAATACTATCCAAATTTCCGACTTTTCCCGGTGGATTTTCCAAAAAATATCAAATCACTATTCAATTCACTTCGCTGTTTTACGACTCCAACAAATGACCTCTTTTGGTTTTTAGGTCACAATAAAACCTCTTTAAGCGTTAAAAACATTTTGTCAGATATGACAGTCGCGATTTTCGTTCCTGTTTGTCCGTTTTGGCAATTTGTATAGCATAATTTTGCAATTTAGTTGGTTTTGCATTTTTTAATTAAAATGGATGGAAATTTGTTAAAACTTGTAAAATGAGTGACGGGAATAGTAATGTCGGTACGTTTGGCCGTTTTTTACACGTAAATTAATTCAATTTATTAAGAGATACTTCAGTAATTTAACAGATGATCAGATCGCTGATGTACTTGTGTTTACTGTTAAACCGGTCGTTAATCTATATATTAATACTTAAAGGTAAACTTTGTACCCCTTTTTAAGCAATATGCGCCGAAGTTGTGGGAGATTTGGCATAGTTAAAGTTTGTATGGAGAAGAAGCGGGAAATATAAAATTTATATTATAATATGTGTTACAAATACATTAAATCGAATAACATTAAATTATTTATTATTTAAGTTCACACTGACAATGTGAAACACTTAATAATCTCTGGTCAAACAGTTGCACAGAGTATTTAAAATGTTGCTGGTGGTAGGATTCCTATGCAGGTACCACCGCAGGGCCATTCATTTATTCTGCCGTGAAGCAGTAGTTTGCAAATATTACTGTGTTTCGGTCTAAATGGCACTTGGAGCTAGCGTAATCACTGGGCATATGAGACTTAAGAACAGATGTCTCAGAGTGACGGGAGCCGTCTGGTGTCACACAGAAGTGTTCTGGGTGACACAGCATCTGTTATAGCCAAACGTTGCACTTACGTACAGGTGCACGTTTTGCTCGTTTCGTCACTTTGTCACTTTTTTGAATCGAAAATACACAATTTAAAAAAAACCAAATTAAACTGGGTATTTCATTTCTTTGCTATATATCTGTAATACCGATTCATTCCTATTTATTTCATTTCAATTCAATTCCTAGTTCGAGAACTCTTGTTTACAACGTGGTCATCCGGTGAAGCTTCGCCCGGGTTGTCGGACGAAGAATGCGCCGGCGGTGGAGTTGGAGAGACCCCGGCCGCCTTGTTGGCGCGTCTGAGGACTCTGGGCCGTCGCGGCCTCATCGCCGAGTACGAGGAAATACGTTCCCAAGCGCCGCTCGGCACCTTCCACCACGCCAAGTGAGTTCTACTACCCTGGCCATCATCATCATTACAGCCTACACCAGTCCACTGCTGTCTGTCCCCTGTCCACATAGGCCCTCCTCTAGACAAAATCTCTTCATAGATCTAGGGGGATTTTGCCATAGTTTTTACGCTTAGTAGGCGTGTTGGCAACCGCAGTTTAATTATTTTGATGTTCCCGGACACGTGTGTGTGTTTTACGACACCCACGGGACAAAATGGGGTGGTAGATTCTCTTAGAAACAAATAAACTAATCTACTTAACAAGTATGAATAATAATTAGAGCGAAATCCTGGAAGCATCTACCTCGTCTATCTAATCTTACCAACAGTAGTGTATGACATTTATTTCCGAAGGTTCTGATCGAGGTCAACGACTCCATGAGAGCATATCGAGACCTCGACAGCGGCGGCAGGCGCACGCCACGCAATCTGCGCAATCGGCGCAGATTTCTACCAAAAAAAATACTCATGGTAGAAAACTAGCGCCATTTTCTACCATGTGGCATACTTGTTAGCATGACACAACCGTTTCTGTGTCACTCCAATCATCTTTCTTCACTTTTCAACTTCATCTTTTTAAAGACTGAGCTTTTAGTGATGTTCTCCTGGTCCATTTTCGACGACGATAACTTTCGCGGATTTGAGTCCAGGACAGTATTCAGATACCCTGTAAACTAAAACACATGTTTGTCATAGCACCTGCTATTGTGATCGCCACTCCGTGTGCGATTACGGCAAATTGTCTTTACAGCTTGGATCCAGCAGTGGACATTTTACAATGAGGTCTGATAATGATGTTGATGAGAATAATCGCAAAGGAATTTGTAATGACTTGCTTGGTGGTAGGATTAGGTAGGTACCACCGTAGTGCCAGTGGTTCTGCCATGAATCAGTAGTGTGCAAACATTACTGTGTTTCGGTTTGAAGGGCACTGAGAGCTAACGTAATCAATGGGCATATGGGAATTGGGAACTGACGCCTGGGCGTGACGGGCGCAGTGCGGTGCCAAGGCGGAAATGTTCTGGATGACACAACAATTGTTATGAGCGGACGTTGCACTTACCATCAGGTGAACGTTTTGCTCGTTTGGTCACTGTGTCCAATAAATGAAAGCCGCTGTGCTGTCGGCACAGGTTGCCGAGCAACGTGGCAAAGAACCGGTACACGGACGTGCTGTGCTACGACCACTCGCGCGTGCTGCTGTCGCAGTCGGACCCCGACGACGCCACCACCGACTACATCAACGCCAACTACGTCGACGGCTACAAGCAGAAGAACGCATTCATTTGCACACAAGGTGAGTCCAGATGACGACACCCGGCTTTTGAATTTAAGCCAAAGTCAATAATACATACATACATACATACAGCCACGCCTTGTTCCCATATCAGGGGTAGGCAGAATGTCGCCGCCTTTTTGGTAAGAGTCAAAATTTTTACTCCCCATTGCGTTCTCACATGCAGTATAATGACAGCATTATGGTATAATTATGCACGAATAAAGGATGTCCGTACAATACCTTAGTCGCCTCTAACGAAGTTAACGATGGGAAAGAGGTAGATGCTATTCTATTCTGTCGGATACCTATATAACTGATAGGTTTTCGGTACGGATGTATTGGGATTTTCCCCGAGTCTGTAACTTATCTTTATTCCTCGCGGGATGTTCTATTATATCCTAAGCGGGGAGATAAGGACAGATAATAGTGCCTTTGCTTTTTTTTTGGAAACATAGACATGTTTCCAAAAACAAAGCAATCAAAATCCAATGTGTAGCAAATACAATTTCCTACACATTGGACTTGCCTTGGCATCATACTTAGGATTCTTAGGACTTTAGGATATAGCGAAGCAACTTGTTCGTAATTTGGGCGCAATGAATTTTCCTTTCATGTGCCCCGGGGTGCAATTGGATAAAATATTCATATAGTGGGAAAACGTAAAGATCGTCCAAATAAATTAGAAGATCGCTGCTAGAGCTCTGAATTTTGTTACTTTTGTTGAATCAAGCACCTCCATTCAGCGAGATAGCTGGCTAGTTTGTCCTATCGATCAAATATTATATATATTTAATCGTTTTCGTAGCACTAGATGTGTCTATTTAAAAGGTGTTTATAACTTACAGCAGTGATGTAATTGCTGTTAGCCTTTTTGGGATTTTACAACTTCATCGGATACTGTGCTCACGGGCCAGGGGCCCGCGTGTCAGGTTTCGTTTGACCCAAACATAAATACATAAATAAACTCCTACAAAAACCTCGAAATTTGGACTGTGTCGCGTTCACTGCGTGCTTGCGCGATTTCGAATATCTCAAATGATTTTAAGTCGTCTAATGACCGTCCGAGGGAGTGTATCGTGTGTACGCGGTGTGAATGTCGACGCTCTCGCTCTCTACTGCGGTCTGAAGCTGTGTTGGGCTCAAATGATGATGATGATTTATGGTGTGATCGTGTTTGGCAGGTCCGCTGCCGAAGACGTTCGGCGACTTCTGGCGCATGGTGTGGGAGCAGGGCAGCCTGGTGATAGTGATGACGACACGCGCGGTGGAGCGCGGGCGCGTGAAGTGCGGCCAGTACTGGCCCGCCGCCGCCGCCGCGCGCGCCGTGCACGGCGCCTTCGCCGTCACCACCGAAGCGGTGGAGCTCGAGGACGACTACATCGTCTCGCATCTGCTGCTCACCGATCTGCGGGTATGTTGCCACGATCTTCTAGACTTTTACGCGTTCGCTTCTTCTTTTTATAACCCGACAGCTTACGACACCCATGTGGTGAGTCACGGTGGTGACAGATGTCCCGATGTCAATGTTAATCTGAGATACCTTTACTTTTTAATTACCTTTTTTGGGTCCGATCTTCGCAGAACGAGTTTACTGTGTTGTGAAGTCTTGCAGCGATATGCCTGGTTTTAGATTTAATTTAATTTATTATTATTTTGCAATTTTCCGATTATCCTTTATAATATGTACGTGACTACCCTTATATATACGGAGGCTACTTATCGTTCCCGCATATTTGTAACTTAATGACTTCTTGTTGCAAATACAGTTATGTATGCAGTATCGGCGCCGTTAGTGTTATTTACAGTAATATAAGCTATTGTTTATAAAATTTAGATGTATAAAAATTTCGTATATCTCTGCTGCTATTAAGAAAAAGATCCTCCTCACGATTATCATAGTGTTCGTTGAATAAAGTTGTGGCTCGTTTAAGATACAGATTTTGTTTATACCGTGTGCGCGACCGCGACCACGGAACAAATAGGATCCTCGAACAGACAACGATTTTAATTTGGGTTTATTCAGCAAACGTAATATGCCCATATGCCCATTAGATTTCACAAGTTTGGATTGATTGGAGTAGTTTATTTTATGCTCTGATTCAAATTACGTTTGCTAAATCATGGTCAATCTTGGCAAACGTTGTGTGAAATAAGAAGCTGTTAAATATTTGTGTCTAACCAGAACAATTCGCGCACTTCGCAGACGGAGCAGTCGCGTCGAGTGTGGCACGGACAGTACGTGCGCTGGCCGGACTACGGCGTGCCGGGCGGCGGGCGCGCGCAGCCCGTGCTGCGCTTCCTGCAGCTGGTCCGCCGCGCGCAGCGTGCCGCGCTCGCAGAGTACGTACCACAGTCCGCACTCCGCACACGTGCCGGGCGGCGGGCGCGCGCAGCCCGTGCTGCGCTTCCTGCAGCTGGTCCGCCGCGCGCAGCGTGCCGCGCTCGCAGAGTACGTACCACAGTCCGCACTCCGCACACGTGCCGGGCGGCGGGCGCGCGCAGCCCGTGCTGCGCTTCCTGCAGCTGGTCCGCCGCGCGCAGCGTGCCGCGCTCGCAGAGTACGTACCACAGTCCGCACTCCGCACACGTGCCGGGCGGCGGGCGCGCGCAGCCCGTGCTGCGCTTTCTGCAGCTGGTGCGCCATGAGTGCTCTAATGAGTGACTCCTCACTGCACTCATTAGGAAAACATAAATAATAACTAGCCACAACTGGAACCTTGTTCCACTAAATGAACCTCGTCCTCTCGACGGCACAATAATAGAATAACATAATTAACACCTTTAGTTATCTGATAAATTATCATGATTTTTTTTATTTGATGTGGTGACGAAACGAGCAAGACATTCAACTAAAGGTAAGTGCAACGTCTGCCTATAACAAATGTATCACCCAGAAAATTTCAGTGTGACACCAACTGTGCCCACCACCTTGAGACATAAGTTCTTAAATCACATATGCCCAGTGATTACGCTAGCTCACAGTGCCCTTTAAACCCAAAAACAGTAATACTTGCACACTACTGCTTACGGCAGAATATTTGGCCTGGGGTGGTACCTACGTAGACGTTTCAGATCCATAGGCAACCAATAGAATAAATGTTTTGTGAAGGGTAATGTCGTGGTAGGAAAACGTGCGATCCGTCAGCCGAAACTTCGTATTTCAATCTTTCAGATCCATAGGCATCCAATAGAATAAATGTTTTGTGAAGGGTAATGTCGTGGTAGGAAAACGTGCGATCCGTCAGCCGAAACTTCGTATTTCAATCTTCGCAGTAGACCCCCAGACGACCAAATCGTAGACTTACTAGGTCAACAAGCAAGTTAACAAGATAGCAAGTCTGCTCATAACAAATGGTTAGTCACCCAGAACATTTCTGTAAGTCAAGACACTGCGCTCGTCACTCAAAGACATCAGTTTGTTTACCTTTCGTCACACGGCTGCCTGAATAGACTATGACATATCTAATTATTTATCAATAGGCCTGCCTGTCATGAAAATTACTTAATCTTTCATTTATAAATTTCCGCAATATTCATGTGACAGTTTTTGTCACGTGGTTCTTATTTAATGTTTAATTAAATGGTTACAGCTTAGGTGACGCATGGGCTGGACACAGTAGAGGACCTCCTATTGTTGTTCATTGTTCAGCCGGAATCGGACGAACAGGTAAGTTAAGACAGTTCAAAAGAAATGTTAAATTAAAAAAAAAAATATTCATTAGTAGTTAACTTATGTTTACTACTCTCCATCCATCACAAATTTCGGGTCATCAAAACTTTACTTATTTGATCGACAATCGCTGCGTACGTTTTCTATATGTGCCAATAATCCAAATGTGTACCTAGCACGTTTGCATTCAAAGCAAAGACAATATTTAATTTCTTTGAATATAAAGATTCGTTTTAGATATCCATTACTTAAAGCCATTACTCGACAAAGGGTTGACATCTATTTTCATGGGGTAATCTCAAGGAGAAATAGAGACGAAAATAGTACATAAATTTAATATTTTAAGAAACTTCAGAAAATGTGTTTAACTATTAAATAATGTTCTGAATTTTTCAAGGTAAATATTTAATGACAAGTGGAATTTTTTGACATATTAAAATTACGTATTTTTTTGTGAAGAATAGTTCATCGTACAGTGCAACAAAAAAAAAACGTTAGATTGAATGTAGACGCTTGCGCGTCCACAAAGGTGGGCCAAGGTCTGTGGAGCCGCAGGTACAAGTTGTGATGAAACGAGCAAAACGTTCACCTGATGGTAAGTGCAACGTCTGCACATAACAAATGCTGTGTCGCCCAGAAAATTTCTGTGTGAAACCACGCTGTGTCCATCACTCTGAGACATAAGTTCTTAAGTCTCATATGCCCAGTGTGTACGCTAGCTCTCAGTGCCCTTCAGACCGAAACACAGTAATGTTTGCACACCACTGCTTCACGGCAGAATAACTGGCCCTGGGGTGGTACCTGCCTAGATGGATTCCTGCATAGGATGTGTAAAGTATAAAGGCGAGTGGTGTCAGTATGTTTGTGTGTCGCAGGCACGTTCCTGACGCTGGACGTGTGCGTGTCGCGGCTGGCGGCCGAGGGCACGGCCGACGTGCGCGGCGCCGTCACGCGCGTGCGGGCGCAGCGCGCGCACTCCATACAGATGCCCGAGCAGTACGTCTTCTGCCACCTGGCGCTGCTCGAGTACGCGGTCAGTGCACCCACCACATCGTCTGTCGCACTCCATACAGATGCCCGAGCAGTACGTCTTCTGCCACCTGGCGCTGCTCGAGTACGCGGTCAGTGCACCCACCACATCGTCTGTCGCACTTCATACAGATGCCCGAGCAGTACGTATTCTGCCACCTGGCGCTGCTCGAGTACGCGGTCAGTGCACCCACCACATCGTCTGTCGCACTCCATACAGATGCCCGAGCAGTACGTCTTCTGCCACCTGGCGCTGCTCGAGTACGCGGTCAGTGCACCCACCACATCGTCTGTCGCACTCCATACAGATGCCCGAGCAGTACGTATTCTGCCACCTGGCGCTGCTCGAGTACGCGGTCAGTGCACCCACCACATCGTCTGTCGCACCTGTGCTACCGGTGCCCGCGTGATACTGCAGTGATCATGCGATCTAGTTGTTCGACTAGTATTATGTAGTACGAAAATAGCTATCATAAATACTGTACCAACTCTGATACTGTTTTCACTTTGCAGACTTAGTAATTATAATAATTATATAAGCATTGGCCCTTCGAGCCGGATGTGCGTTTTGCAAGTGCGACAAGAAAGTGATGGTGGTCTATTATCAACAGTGTGATGATCATGTTACTCTTTGTACCCTTGGCAGTGGATCGCTGTATCGTGACAAACTATCCTATCTCGTTTTGTTAATAAACATTAGGCTATCGCCATCTGAAATTGTAGAGCTTTGTAAAAAAAACGAGTATCGTAACATAATTTTCAAGATTCCATTAATAATATTGTCATAGATATTCTTACTTTGTAGTCAATACGATAAGATATTGCAAAATCATCATCACCAGTCACTGGTGAACATAGGCCTCCGCCACAGATAGCCACAGTAGTTTGTGGCTCCTTTTTGGGGTGATTTTGCCATAGTTGGCACGCTTGGCAGGCGGGTTGCCAACCGCAGTTTAATTATTCAGATGTTCCAGGAAGATGCTGCTGCCCATCGCCAGGTTTTTATTTTCCCTCTGTCGATTAACGACATCCACGGAATGAGAAGGGGTAGCAGATTCTCATAAGCCGCCACCACACGGCGAATTGCAAAATGCTATAAAGTAACGCTGTCCACAGGTGATGCACGGGTACTTGGAATCGGCTGAATTAAATGGATTCGATGACGATAACGAAGACGAATCAGAATGAAGCTTGGCGCGGTCGTCGTGCAGCGTGCTGTAGCGTGATGTCGCGCACACTGCAGCCCACGCCGCACTGCAGCGTGAGGTCGCTCACACTGCAGCCCGCGCCGCACTGTGCGCACGCAGTGAGTGCAGCGAACACTGGTTGACTGATTGTCCTACTCTAGCCTCTACTTGTCCAAAACCGATCTTATCCGGCTTCTAGCATTAAGTCACTTACATATACATATAGCTGTAAAACGTTCCTGTAGCCTTAATAAGAACTGAAGTTTCCATTAAAAATTAAATGATTTTCTACTATTTATTTCGCAATTAATGAAGTGTAACCAAAAAAAAAAACCTTGTATGCCTATTTATTTAGATTTGTTTTCTTATTTATTTATGTAATATTGGTATGGCTGTGTGGAAACTAAATGTTCGCCATTGGTTCGTTCTAATTTTAATATATTCCTCTTCCAATAAATTATAATTCGCATGAAAATTTGACACCAAACATACGAGTATGTCGTGGTGCTGGTAGAATAAAAGTTCATTATACTACGATAGTCACTTGTTTCGTACTTGTGGTGGGGAATTTTTCACGTTTTTTATATAATGTAAAACTTCTAAAATATTCATTCGTTCTATTTTAAATATTATTACACGGAATGTTTAGATAATGTTATATAAAATAAATATAAATATATATACGGATAGACTGAATATTGTTAACTTTTTAGTCAAAATTTTAATTGCGGCCTGAATTTTATTGCAATCGGTGAATCGATGGAAATTCATTATATGTTCATTTGTAGTGGAACTTAATGCAGTGAAATAGATGTTACAGATTTTTTTTAATATACATCAATAGTAGCGAATGTGTATAAAGTATCGAATAGTGAAACGTTAGATGACTCTCAAGTTTGTAGTAATAGCGGAGAATATTTTTTAAACAGTAGCCAAAGTAATCGACGTAGAACAATGTATTTTGAACCGCCGTCCTAATACGCAACTGACATATCGCTGTCTTTTCATTTGGCCCTTTGCACGATTGCTGCAAACACCTTTGTGTAGTTGCATGCAAATTAACTCTTGTTATAAATATAGTAACCGCCCGTTTTTGTCTTACGAAATAGTCTTGGAGGAATACGTTCCCTGTGTCCTTGACACTGCAACCAATCGTTTCTGATCGTTAGAGTTGTATCATAGCCATACAAATAAAACAGCACAAACTGCATTTACCGAAAGATAGGGCTGTGAGTCAATCACGAGTGACTCCAGCAAAATTGTAGTAGGGGTTAATGTAAATAGTTTTATTTATTTAATCACAATAGATTATAAATACATACATTAAATGATTTATAAATCTTTCCCTAACTATTTTCAATGATCTTACAACTGTACAGGGCGATTTGAAAAATATCTGCACCCTTCTTGGTCTAAATAAATATTATTAAAACTAACAACTAATGATTTACGAATTTAAAGTTAAAATAACAATTTTAAATTAAATTTTTATTTAAAGCTGTTATTTTAGAAAATTCTAGGTTAGCGTCACGACAGCGATACATTTTCATTACTCTTCACATGTAACGTATTAATAATCTAATGAAGAATACAATATAGTGGAATTTGGCAACAGTTTAAATAATAAAATTAAATTGGAAACATTTTTTGTTATTTCTGTATGAAAATGTCGAATTTAGAAAGTCGTGGAGCAAAAAAGGCCAGTTTTAATGCTATTAATTCAGATCTAAAACTGAACTTAGAGGGGATATTAATTGAAATATAAGAGGGGTGCCAGTACTCAACTCTATATGGAACTTATATTAAATTATACAAGTTGATACGTCAAATGGTTCTACCGCCGTTTCGTAAAGTGCCGCTACAAGAACTACAAAATATAATTACAAAAAAAAATGAACTATAAGTAGGACATACCAGTGTTGCTATATCTAAATCAATTCGTGTTCATGTTGAAAAAGTGCAAAATGAAATATATTTTTAATAAAATGTAAATAACTGGTACGTTTTACGCTGTTCTTTAAGAAATTTCAGTAGAACCTATAATGCTCTATGTGTCATTATATATCTTGGTTTCACTTGTGGACTGTAACACGTTACATGTTAAATGAATCATTATAAAATAAATTATGATAAAAGATTACAAATGTATAATGGGAGTCGAAATAAACACTATTTTCTCTACCTTAACGAAACAATTTTGTCATTTTATTTTTTAGATTAAGGAAATTGTTAATCTCATGCAACTGTTGATTCTTGTATCTGTAAATATTTTTAATGGTTATTTTCTGTTCAAAAACTAAATTAAAACCCCTCCTGTGAAATAAGTGTGAAATAAAAAGAGATAATTGTAATATACATGAAAAGTGGTTTTATTGCGTGCATTTTATGCATTACATTAAGATGTTGTTAAGATTACATTTAGATGGTGTGAGCTGTGATGCCTCTTTTGGAGGAGCTTCGTCGAAGCGTGAAATAATTCTTAGTATTTTTGATTTCTTATATTTACGCGAACACTACACATTTAAATGAAACTAATTTTACGGATTTTATCGCGTTTAATTTTTTTACTATTTTTAACCCGACATTTCGAGTGCTTTACAGCACCCATGGTCACGGGAGGACTGAGGTGACCGATGTCCCGATGTCATAGTTAACCTGGGGTACCTTCAGCTTTTAATTATTATTTTTGGTCCGAACTACTAATACGCTTAAAACGACTAGCAATCTTATTAAGAAACACTCCGAAAAATTAAATCTGGACGTTAGTTCGATAATACCATCTTGTGCCAAATCACCGAAGTTGTATGGGTTACCAAAGATACACAATCCAAATGCTCCACTACGTCCAACAGTGGGCCAGATCGATTCACCAACCTACAGATTGGCTCAGCATGTGGCTAAAGTACTCTCACCACTCAGAGAACACACTAGAGCACACACAAATGATTCATACCATTTTGTCAGTGAGATTAAAGACCTACACCTGACTGACAATGAAACTGGTCAGTTTTGATGACAAGTCTCTATTCACATGCCTACCGGTAGACGACTGCATCTCAATTGTATCTAGGAAGCTAGCTGAGAACAACATGCCAGCGGAATATGCAGAACTACTAAGACATTGCCTTACATCTGGCTATCTATTGTGGAAGGAACAGTAATACAAGCAAGTAGATGGTGTGGTGATGGGCTCCCCAGTATCTCCCATTGTCGCCGACATCTTCATGGAAGACTTTGAGGAGAGAGCCCTCCGTACTTCTCCAGTAAATCCAAGATTCTACAAGCGGTATGTAGATGATACTTTCACAATTTTACCATCATATAAAGTAACTGCATTTCTAGACCACATTAACTCCCTAAATTCTAAAATTCAATTTACAATGGAGTTAGGGGCAAATAACTCTTTAGCTTTTCTAGATGTTTTAGTAATTTGGAATCCTAATAACACCTTGAGTCACACTGTGTACAGAAAAAAGACCCATACTAACAGATATTTAAACGGTGAATCTCACCACCATCCATCACAGTTAGCTACCGTGGGTAAATCCTTGTTTAAGAGAGCGCGAGGAATCTGTGACAGGAAACACCTGGCCGCCGAGCTTCAGCATGTCAAGCAAGTTTTGCACGACAACAAGCTTCGGGTTCCGCGCCTACGTCGCAGTGACCGAGTGAAACGGGCCACAGTCGAGCGTGTACCGCCTGTTCTACCTTATGTCATAGGAGTCACGGACAAGATTGGCTATATCTTGAAGCGGGCTTCCATAAAAACATTCTTCAAGCCGCCGAAGAAGATAAGTCAGTTTTTACCATCTGTCAAGTGTAACATCCCTCTACAAGACGCAGGAGTATACAAGCTAGATTGTGAATGTGGTCTCTCTTACATAGGCCAAACAAAAAGATCGATAAAAACCCGCGTAAAAGAACACATAGCTGACGTGAAGCATCGTCGTTCTAGAAAGTCTGCAGTCGGTGACCATGTCCTGGATCATCCCAACCATTACATCAGATTTGATAAACCACAGATCCTTGCAAAAGAACACCGATTCCTACCAAGGATGATTCGCGAGGCTATTGAAATCAAAAAACATCCTAATTTCATTAGAGAAGATGGTTGGGTATTACCACCAGCTTGGGATCCAATAATAAATTAAATTAAATCAAAAAACAAGCATACCACTGCAAGACTTCAAGACACTGTTAGCTCTTTCTGCGTAGATCGGACCAAAAATAATAATTAAAAGCTTATGGTACCCCAGGTTAACTATGACATCGGGACATCTGTCACCTCAGTTCAGTCCTCCCGTGACCATGGGTGCTGTAAAGCACTCGAAACGTCGGGTTATAAATAGTAAAAAAATTAAACGCGATAAAATCCGTAAAATTAGTTTCATTTAAATCTTAGTATTTTTTTCAAGTTTCAAAATATTCTACACGTTAAAGTTATGTAGTCTGTTTTAGTCTTATTCCTTTTAGTTTGAAAAATGTCTAGTTATTTAATAATAACATCATAGAAGTTTTCAGTTGGTAACCTTTTAAATTTATTTTGGAAGGAAAGTTTGTATAGCATTATAATTAACTGTAAAGTAACAAACAAAGCTATATTCAGTGTAGTTAGATCAGACCACAATGCTCTTAAAGATTCAGTTGGTTTCAAAAATATTAATGACGTTATATCTATTGAATGTAGAGCTGTGTAACAAAGATCAGAATCGAGCTATTTAAACGCAAATTAAAGTCTCAGTGTTACATTTTGCCTCGAATCGCCGTGATAGCATCTTTAACGTCATATTTTATGTTATTTCTAACAAATAAAATGAAGTATTTACTGCCCATATGGTGGCGGCTTAAGAGAATCTACCACTCCATCTCATCTCGTGGGTGTCGTAAAAGTCGGCAGACGGAAAATTAAAACTAGAAGATGGGCAGCAGCATCTTCCTGGAACATCTACATAAATAAATTGCAGTTGCTAACGCGCCAAGCGTGGCGACTATTGCGAAATCCTCTCAAAACTAGAGCTACAAACTTTTGTGGCAATCTATGGGGGAGGTCTGTGTTTAGCAGTGGGCTAGTGACAGGCTGAAATGATGGTGATGTTCCGCTAGGAAGGTACTTAATATTCGTAAGATAATATACTTTAGTGAGTTGGCAACTAAATAAATTGGAAACAGTAAAGTCAATCCTTATGATATCTATAAAAATACCTCTTACAGCGAATATAAAGAAATAAAAAATAAGAAATTTTGGTATAAAAGCTAAAGCTGATTTCTTAAGGGCGGGGTAAGGTTAATTCGGTGAAAAAGAAGCATGTTTATAAGATTTTTTTCTGGCGATACAAATAGTGTAAATTTATTACATAGAATAATGCAACATTTGAACATATTTACTTAAATTTTCCTTGCAAAATATTGAAAATTAAGCGGGTGTCTGAATCTCCGGCGGCGAAAATAATAATTACTCGACGCGATTGGATTTGGTAGCAAGTAAGTATTTTATTAATAAGTAATAATATAATCTAAATTAAACGTAAGCAAATTTATGTTTATGATTTAAATGTGGAAGATTGAATTACAACTTGCGTTCCTTTCCTCATCGATGTGATTAACTCGTTCACATAAACCACGTCGTTTTGAGGTCGTCAATGCACATAGGCACCAGATTTCTTGCTCGAACTCTCCGTTTAAGTCCATACCACAAATGCTCAATGGGATTCACGTCTGGCCTGAACGCTTGCGAGTCCATGGACTGAATACCGACCGAGAATTGTCGTGCAATAGCAAGAAGCTCTGCTTAATAAATTCGCAATTGATGTATCTCGCAGCAGCCAGGCCGCTGCGTCTCCACCAGGCCCCCAGGTCTTAACCTTTAGGGGCTAGTCCACATCATGCAAGAACCATCGCCAACATATACTGTTTTCTGCGAAGCAGCACTGCAAGAACCGCTCATGCGTCTTGTATGACGTCTGTAGACCAGGCTTCTTCTTTCACTACCATGCCTGTACACCCTGCACTGGTCAGCGAACTAACCGCCATTGCTCGATTGATAGAGATAGATGGTAGGCAGAGACAGAGGAAGCTTTTGCAAAAATAAATAAAGATTTGGACCGTGCGTATCAAGTGTGTCTAACATGAACTCGTTAACTTTGAATCCATTGAAGTCAAAAACGATGGTAATGAGGATTGAACATCAGACAAATAAAGTTCTGGAATACGATACAAACCTCTTAATAAATAATAATTCTTCCTCTTAATAAACCTCTTAATATTATTCATATAGTAAAAGATGCAAGAAATTTAGGGCTACCACTAGATGGCGAAATGAAATATGTAAACAATTTAGGTAATAAAGTGTATTTCACAACTTAAAGTTCTTTACATTAGAAGAGATCACTTTTAGGAACAAGGACAGTCACTTGTGTACTCCCACGTCTATTGAACCGCATTTGTTATCCATTCAGACAGATATACGTAACCATACATACATGAGCACTCACACTAAATACATACACACTGAGACACACTACGTCTTCCACTCACTACACACATAACTCCAACATACACTATAAGGAGTCCGGGCGGCGCTGCGCAGAGCATTGCTTGTGCAATAAATTGTTATTGTGTGCAATGTTAGTTTATTTTATGTGCACTTTCCTCATTGACAATAAGTACTTTCTTTCAATTAACCGGTTATGAAGATTGCTATAGGCGATTTCGTAATTAAGACTTGCGCGCGAGCGTACATACATTTTTTTACATACATACATAAAGTCACACCTTATTCTCATAAAAACGGGTAGGCAGAGGCCACAAACGTATCCCTATTTTCGTACTCGTAGGAAATGAGACGTGACCTGTGGCGAACCACGTCGCCGCCATTTTGGTAAGAGTCGAAAAGATTCTTACTCCCCATTGCGTTCTCACGAGCAGTATAGTGACAGCATTGCATATTAAAGTGTTATTCTGAATGAATAAAGGCTGTCCGGTAGAAAAGAGGTAGGTGCTATTCTACTCTGCCGAACAACTATCGGCATTGTTTTAAAACATACTAAACAGATTTTCATGCTGCCGTCATTGTAATGCTAAAATATCACAACTTTAAAATGTTTATATCATTAGTTAAGCTATGTTTTTTAAACTACTTTTTAGGTGAACTTTCGGGGTAGGTCGATTTAGCTGAACGGAGTGTATTTGTTAACTGTCAGCTGCAGGACATAATGGAAAGATTTTGAGTAAAGTTTTATTCTTGATAAAGCATAGCCAGTGCATTGGCGATCGCTGTAACCGATATCTAACATTTAGATTTTCCGTCATCGGTGTGAGTATTTTAATTTTGGCATATAATGAGGCGATTATTGCGCCCACGTCGCAGGGCACGAGATCTTCTTTACATTAGCTAAGTGTACTTTTACTCTCATTCTCTTTCGCCGTCACCATACACGTCGTAGTTCCTTCTCCCAGAAAGTTATCTTTGGAGATCACCGATAAACATACTAGGTACCTACCTAGCTAGCTACTAGGTAGGTACCAACCCAGGCCAGTTATTCTGTGAAGCAGTAGTGTGCAAACATTACCGTGTTTCGAACTGAATTACTGGGCATATGAGACTTTATGGGCAGATGTTGCTTACCATCAGGTGAACGTTTTGCTCGTCCCATCACTGTATCCATTACTGCCGCAGAAAGACTTTATATTTTTATTAAAAAACTATTAAGTAAACAGATTAAAAGTCTTTACCCACTATCACGGTAAAAAAACAATTAAAAATAATAAAGAAAACAATTTTTAAATCTTAAAAAAAAAACATTACTTTGAAAGCACTGATTAAAAATATACCAACGCTACAAAACGCAAAAAAAAACATTTGCATTTAGCGTTGGCGCATTTGTAATCTGATGATGCATTTCGATGATATTACGTGTCTTTTGTTTTTTGATGAAGTTAATGGTTATTTAGTTTCCACTAAACTAACATGTTATGTTAAAGTATTGTGTAATTAAATTACAAGCCGTTGTATAATTCTTTAAAGTGCTTATCTTTAAAATGATAAGCGTAGGCGGTGATAGCTTTTTAATTATTAATAATATTCTAATTTAAAATATAATGAAATTTTAATATATTTCATTCTTTCGCAGCATTAAAACAAGGGGATATAGCTCAGTGGTAGAGCATTCGACTGCAGATCGAGAGGTCCCCGGTTCAAACCCGGGTGTCCCCTGATTTATTACCTTTTTTTCCAGAATGTGTCACATAATTTTATTTAATCAATTACACACATCAAAGTTAATCAAAAAGTACTAAACCAGCATTACAGATTATCGTTAGTGTTATTCATTTCCGATCGATCTTCCCAAGCGTACTTCAACACCAATCCGTTGTGTTATTATTATTATTATTATTCTCTGACCGCCAATAATGCGTGGCCCGAACTTTTCTATCAATGCTTTATAAAACATGAAATAAGTCAGAATAAAAAGGTTGTTGTTAAAGTTTCTTTTGTATACTGTCAGTTCACGGTTTCTTCAAATTTATAATAGATGTCGTTAGTTGTACTTCTACTTTATATCGCGTTATTTACTATAGAAAATCTGTACATTCATATTAATTTTATAGCATTAAAGTAACAGCCTATAAAAATCCCTCCACTGAGCGCTATACGAGGCGCTGTATAGTGATCCATCGGTAGTCTATTATGGAGGTTAAGCACTGGCCATCGCAGTTGCCGCTGGTCTCCAGTAAGTGACAGCCTATAAATGCTTAGCACAATGTCCTCTTATTTCTGAGAGGGTTTTGGACCTGGAAAGAGCAAAGTGCTCTAATGCGGTTGGGGGATTTTACATGTCTTCGAAACGTTTTATTTCGCAGCTACAATGGCCACAATCTTTTCTTCGATTCATGTTGAAACAGGTCTTCGATTATGTTAACTGTACCTATACCAGTTATTTGTATATGTTTGGGGATCTGTACACCTAATTTTTTACTAAAGTTTCGGAAATGTTTCGTTTTTCTTTTGTCTTATGCAACCATAGATTAATGTCTTATTCGGTGACGTCACCGCCGCCCACAACGAAAACGCTCGAATAACCGCTCCATGGTCAATTTGAATCTGATAATACACTTTAAGCTGAGAAATTTGAAAATAGCTATTGTCAACATAGTCGGCTGCAATGTTATACGGATAGTTGGAAAATAATCAGACAGCGATACTTTTTGTACGAGGCTGTTGCATATAAACACAGGTTAGCTCGAACTCACACTTTACAGAATAAAATCGTAAAATTGCATCATTTCAACGTTTCGTATTTCGACGAAAACCATAGATATTTTTCAGCTCAATGTCACTTGTAGTCTCTTGATGGAAGTCTTGTCTTGTCGGATGTCCAGGTTTCCCCACATTGTTTGTCATCTTCGTCAAGCAATTGAAATTGCAATTAATTATTTTATTAATGTCAATACATAAAACCTATCGAATACCTAAATAATAGAATGTAAACAGACACATGGCTTGGGCTTTCCGTATCCATCCCTTCCCAGTAACTTTTGACAGATCAACTAAGTGGTTGGTACGAATAAGTGTATTAAATAAAATGTAACTGTTCCCCGTCAGTCCTCAACTTTCTTAACAATAAAAATTAGGTTTGATTTATCGTGAATTCTGAAAATCCTTTTCTAACAAAAAATCGCCCTAGAAGGAAATAAGATTATTAAAAATGATATACCTAGTTGTTGCAGCCTACCTCACTATAAACTATCTTAATTAGCCTTTCAATAAACAGCCTAGCTTTTTTACTAAACAGAGAGTGCTTTTTCTTCACTTTTAAAGAAAATTTTGATCAAACTTTGAAAAAAGCATCAAAGTTACTGTGTTTTGTGTAAACAGTGTTAATATAATAACAGCAAAATTAGAACATAATTTCGAATCGTGGCTGATCCTGGGCTGTGGAAAGTGCAGCCCTCCGCCGACTTTACAAAAAACATTCTATGGGTAGGACAGACAAGACTACGTGGTGTCAGAGTTGGCAAATTCGGTTTTGTGACAGTTTTCCTCACTTGTATTCCCTTTTTTTTTATAGTGTTGACAGTCTCCCTTCCTTCTCTTTACTATTACATGGAATACCATTTTTAAAAATAACAATTGCTAGAAAAAAAGGGCGCGATTTTTCGAAAAAGCCACGATTGTCAATATTTACCATATTTTGTAATAGATGCTTAACACTAAACTTTTCATGACTAAAATTTTTTTTGCAAATTCTATGTATGTATGTAGCTAGACAATTTGAAATATTATTATATTGATTGTTTAAATATTGTGTTATAAAATTAGTTTACTTAAATTAATTTGGCGGATGATATTGCCAATGAAATGGGTAGCTACCCGCAAGATCGAATGGGAGGACGTCTTAGTAATATTTAGATGTTGTATAAATAGTTCGCATCTCAGAAAATTTTCACAGCGCGATTATGAACGTATGCGAATATTTCTTGAGCTTCTCATGTGGCGACATAGATGTCGCTACATAAACAATTGTCAATGTCAGATTACATCTTTTTTTTGTCACACGTCAGCCCGTTCATTAAATTATGTTGTAATGTGTATGGCCGTTCAGCCAGCAGCCTGAATATTATTTAGGCTGCTGGCTGAACGGCGCCGTTTAGTAAAAAAGCTAGGCTATTAATTGAAAGGCTAATTAAGGTCACAAAGAGCAATGCCTATGTTGTGAAATAATTAATATGATGGATGGGCCAGTTTCTTGTCCCAAGTTCCCTAGTTCAAGTCCATTTTAGGAGCAATTTGGTTGAATTTTAATCTTATTTCGGATTCAGCATTAAGTCGGTTTGTGTATGTCGCTTTTGTAATGGTGTAGCACTGTGTTTTGAAGGGCACTGAGAGCTCGTGTAATCACTTGGTATATCAAACTAAGAACTGATGTCTCATGGTAACGGGCGGTGAGGTGTCACACAGAATTGTTCTGTGTGACACAGGATTGTTATGGGCAGACGTTGCACTTACTACTATCGGGTGAACTTTTTGCTCGTTTCGTCACTATCTCCAAAAAAAAAAGGTGTGAAAACCCACTTCCACATAAGTAAGTCTCCAAAAAGAAATTCACCGCTTTGTGTGTGTGAGAGCTCCGGATATTTTTCCTGTATTGCTGCCCAAAAATCTATGAAAGACACATTTTTAAAATCAACTTAGAGTCTGATCTGCGGATATATCCAGCAATGATGCACCATCAAGCGTGTTCACTAGCGAGCCAGCCATGCTGCCCCCAAATTATACATATAAACCTTGTTGCGAACCCCCTTCGATCAAATGGCCAATCCATAAAGGGTCGCGTACCCGCTTTGAGAAATCCTGCCTTTAATAACCCTTATAAATCCTTTTGCTAATAAAGACCAAACATGACACGTTTTATAAAATAATAGGCAACTTATTGAACAACAATTATTTATTCTGACCATATAATTGTCTTTCATCTGTTTGAAATGTGTAATACACAAAAATAAATGTATAATATAAAACTGGTATACAAGATTACTTCACAAATCAACAACAACACAGACAAAAAAAAATACTTAAGTTTTTTAAATTGAATTATTTTTAAAACCAGTAGAAATTTTAAAAGTGGAATACAATAGTTAGGTTACAACTAAAGAAATAAAAATCTCTTCTAACACGTTTGTAACGTAAAATAACTACAACTATAATTAAGTATAATATTAAAATATAATTAAGTAATACTTTCAGTAAATGGTAAAAAAAACGAGATATCAATTCCTACATTACATATTTTTTTTAGTAACAAGCACACAGCTACTGATGCTAACTGGTCGCTTGGTAGACCTTACTTGTCCTGTGTGTTTCCTCGTCATCATTTCATTTCAGACTATCATTAGTGAGATATGGTGGTAAATTCTATTAAGCCGCCAGCACGCGGCTCCTCACATGTGTTTTCAAAGCCGTACGCGTTATTAAAACACTTATCTCACAATCGATTGGGTCCATTATACGAAGAGCGAAAGAAACAATTTCTAGCATGCTAGCACGGCTTTAAATAATAATGTGTAAATGATGTGTAATTTTAATAATAATATAATGTTGTATCAAATTATGCTGTAGGCTTCCTCAAGTAGCGAGGATTTGCCGTAATCAACACGAATTGGTGATCGCAGTGCCTCACGCCACGTACCTGAAACGGTTTTCCTGTCATGGGTCTGTGTATTTTAACATTACTATGTTTATTTATTTATTGAGAAAACCAACTGCGATAACAAAATAAATACGGTTTTATGTGATTAGATAAACATAGGTAAGGTCATGAACAGGTTTTCCTTCATAAACTAAAAGCATTTCTCGATAGATACATTTTATAAACAGTCGTTTGAGTATTTCTGTGTTATTGTATTCTAATTTTAATAGTAATTGTAGTTATACTCGTATGTATTATAACAAGGCGATGTAAAAAGGCGTGCGGTAGCGGCTAAAGAGAATCTACCACTACATCTCAACTCGTGGGTGTCATAAAAGTCGTCAGAAGGACAATAAAAACCATGAGATGGGCAGCAGAGTCATCCTGGAACACTTGAATAAATAAACTGCGGTTGCCAAACCGCCTGTCAAGCGCGGCAACTACTATAACCCCCCTAAATGAGTGCTACGAAATTTTGTAGCAGTCTATGTGAGAGGCTTATGTTCACTAGTGATAGGCATGAAATGATGATGTAAAAATAGCGACCTAAAAAGTACATTTGTTCCGTATTCGTATAATTTTATAACAGGTCAAGTAAATGAAAGTTTAAAGTTAAAACAATCTAAAAGTGAACTATCCCGTTGCATTGTTAAGTAATGTTAGGGCATATAGGCCGATGGAACAATTTCCTACCGAGGTGTCGTAAGAGGGGACTAAGGTTTTGTGAGGACAGCCTATATTCGTGCAGAATAACACCAGAATATGCAATGCCACTGTCACTGTCCTTCTCGTGGGAACACAATAGGGAGTAAGAATATTTTGACTCTTAACAAACTGGCGGCGATCTGGTTCGCCTCGTTTTGGTCAGATCTCGCTTCCCGCAAGGGCGAAAGTTGGCTACCTTAGTGGCCACTGCCTACCCCTTATATGGGAAAAAGGAACTGTATGTATGTATGTGAATAAAACTTTTATATCATCTTAATTCTTGATCAAGATCTCTGGATCACAGCGACCACTTACCCCCCGGTAAGTGCTGTGTGTGCTCGTTCGCCGCTCGTTGTATTAAAGTAGAGAGAATATATAAAAAACTGTAAATCAGACTTCCAAGAAGGCTATATTAGACCAGGGGTCGGCAACCTATGAGCGGCGGGTCACCGAGTGACCCATTTCATAATTTCAAGTTGTTGGTGGTTTCCGAAAAAAAAGTATAATATATAAAATAATTTATAAAACAAACATGAAACAAACATTATGAGAATAAAAAAAAAAAATAGGTACTAAGAACAACATTTTAGTTCGATATTATTTATTATAAAACTGTTTTAATACGAAAATATCGTTGATTTAGACCCGAGACCAAAAAAGGTTGCCGACCCCTGTACTAGATCAAAGATGTATGGGAATAAAATATTTCTTAACTTTCTTATTGATAATTTTTTTTTGTACTACAATTTATTGTATTAAAATTATTTGTATTGAATAAACTAACTCTATCTGTCCTTCTGTCTGTTTGTTACCTTTTCTCGGTTCAACGGCTCAACCGATCTTGACAAAATTTGGCACAGAGATAGCTTGCATCCTGGAGAAAAACATAAGATCCATGTTTTTATCCCGGAAAATCAAATAATTCCCACGGGATATTTAAAAAAACTTATATCCACGGGGACGAAGTTGCGGGCATTAGCTTGTTATTAATAAATGTAAAAAGGAAAAATTAATATCAAAAAATACTACGACCGCAGAGTAGCTTTCCTGTTTTTCTCTGTACTTAGTGACGAACGAGCAAAACGTTCACCTGATGGTAAGTGCAACGTCTGCCCATAACAGATGCTGTGTCACCCAGACACACTTCTGTGTGGCATCACACTACGCCTGCGTTCTTAAATCTTATATGCCCAGTGATTACACTAGCTCTCAGTGCCCTTCAGACCGAGACACAGTAATGTTTGCACACTACTGCTTAACGGCAGAATGACTGGCCCTGGGGTCGTACCTACCTAGACGGATTCCTGCACGGGAATCCTACCATCTGTAAAACTTCGCGAAAGTCTAACCCACTTTTGGTAATTTTTGGCTTAAAGCTTTTAAAAAACCTAAATCGAAATAACTGAAAAGGTAATAAGCCTTGCCGGTCAACGCGGTATATGTCTACAGGCAGTAAATGGATTACTTTTAAGTATTTTTTTATGGGACGTCCATGGTCAGAAGTGGCCTTACGACGTAGGTCAAACATTTACTACACTTAAAAAGTAACGTTAATTTTTAATTTTTACTAAGTTAACTAAACTAATACAACACTAACAATTATAATAACTATTTTTTACGAGTTTAGCTGCGGAGGAAGTCGATACTTTAAATAACGTAAAAAATGCAAATAATACATATAAATTGTTACCACATAAATTGTGCTCACTAACTTCGCATATAGAGATATGATATAATATTATATTACATAATGGCCTCCTGGCTGATTTCAACCGCGGCGACAACTTTCGGATGTTGGCGGGAGCATTCAACTGCGCAGGAGATATTATAATGCCACAAGTGTACGCGCAAACTCAGAGGCACTCACTCCTCTCTCACTCCTCGCGCCCGATATAACACTGATGCGCTAATAAATCGGAGATAGGCTAGCTAACACAACCAGATCCAAAAGCCAACAATTTATATTTTTGCACAAATGATTGCTCCGACTGCGATTCGAAGTCAGAACACATGATACTACATACTCGTTGGAAGGTTATGTTATTTAACGCTCAATGAGACAGTTGTTTCTCGTTTAAATTTTTTAACTTTTAAATGTTCTTGTTACCGTAACATATTTTAGCAGCATTGTTATGTAATACAGACATACGGAAGTTTTACTTTTAAATTATTTATGTTTACCAAAATGCAACCATAGGGATATATGTGCCCGCCACATTTCAAACTGTACAGATATATCAAAGAGTAACCAAAGGAATTCCTTTGTACGTTGCGTTATACTGCTCGTGGGAATGCAATGGGGAGGAAGAATTCTTGACTCGTTCCAAAATGGCGGCGAAGTGGTTCGCCACCCGTCACGCCGCGAAAGGTGGGCTACATATGTAGGTATATATGTTATTATGATAATCACATCACAATAACCATGTTTTCGTTTATAGAAGTATTGCGTAATTATTTTACAGGGCACAGCATTTGATTAAAATTATACGTCACTTTAACATAAATCAGTAAATTTAAGTTTTGACTTTCGTATATCGAGTTATAAACACTAAAATTAACTTTACATAAAAACTACGTGAATATAATAAACGACATTTGTTTTAAAATGCTGCATTTTCTATAAAACTAAGTACTGAATTTGTGGCTACAGATAATTAATTTTAATCTATAGAAAAGTATTACTACATAATATTTTTAAAAACTGGTATAAATGTTAAATTTACAGCTATTAATTAAGTATAATATGTATATAATAATTTAAACAGATCGCGAGTAAGGAATATGCAAAGAAAGTATTCACTAATCAAAGATTAAAAACGAAGAGAAATGTATATGTTAATCTTTGGTGTTTCCCAAAAAGGATTTTTTGGCTAATTTAACAAAAAAATAAACTTTTGATGCCAACTCGAAAAGTGGCGGTGGTTTGCAATTGAATTTTGTAATTTCTGTGTATATTTTGAGTTTTGATGTTTAATACTGACAGTTTATTATGCAGCAAGTGCTCGTGAAAGTAAAGTGATTGGAAAATTCAATTCAAGACCAAAATTATACTTTTCGTTTTGTCTCCGGTAAAAGTCAACTATCATTTTACTGTCAATCGAAATGGAGTTATAATTGAATTATTACTCGACATTGGCAAACATGGTTCGATCAGGTATCTAATTGTCAGGATCAAAAAAAAAAAGAAAAAGAAATAGCAATAACAAAAGAATGCATATGCACATGTCAGATCAGTTCTTATTCTAGGGTTTATTTCTTACTTAGGCTATAATTTGTTTAGTTAAACTAAATGTGTTTATTTGTAAATTTAAGAGTAGAATGTGAGAACGGAGGTTTGGTTTCCTCGCACGAAGAGCATAGGCGGCAGGTCGCGACTCATCATCTCCAGCCACGCCATGTACAATGGGGCCGAAATTGATCCCTGGAAATAAATATATTTTTATTAATTTAATATTGCTACGCTCATTATTATTATGATGACGATGGATGAATCCCCGCCGGAGACAACATTTTGCAAAAAACAAAACTCGTTGCTTTTGGGGATATTTGTGTTGTAATGTTGCTGCCGTGTGGTGGCAGCAACGTGGTAGCGGAGGTGGCGGCTTAATAGAATCTACCCCCCTTGCCGTATAAGTTGACAGAGGAAAAATAATAACCAGGAGATGGCAGCATCATCTTAATTAAACATCCATCCCGCCTGCAAAGCATGGCAATAATAGCAAAATCCCCCCCGTAATGAGAACTACAAACTTTTGTGGCAATCTATGGAGGAGGCCTATGTTCAACTGTGGACTAGTGATAGGCTGTGATGATGATGATGATGACTATCATAATGATGACGATAGACGAATCTCCGCCGGGGACTATATTTGTGCAAGAACAAAACTCGTTGCTTTTGGGGATGTTCGTGTTGTGATTGCTTTCGTATCTTTGAAATTGCATCCTTGCTTATTTATCTGCTTGTGACCACGATTGTGGCACTATAATATCTCCTGCACGGTGGCCGGCACATATCCAAGTGTGATCGTTACTTACCAACCACGCAGGAGATGTTATAGTGCCTGAAGTGTCTGCGCAAACATGAACCACTCACTTGTTCTAATCTCCCCGCGACCGATGTAACGCTCAAGCGATTACATCGCAGGTGGGTTTGGATCACAAAACCAAAAATTAAATGTTTTTACACAAATGTCATCTCCGCCTGGAATTCAATCCCAGAATGCTCGGCACAATAGACTGGTATCCTGAGCTCGAAAGCGTATAGTTATGCCTAATGCAGTTGTAGTTTTGTTTCGTAAGGTGCGTAATGAAAATTGTAGGACCAATTACTGGCAACGTGCCATTCCCTCTTACCTTACATCTGAAAATGCCATATTGATTACTAACTACTTCATGCGGGACAAGGGTGTCGACTGACTGTCTGGTGTCGACTCTCAATGTAATAAAATAATGTGTGTTCTATTAATTGTGTATATTATGTGTGTGTGTACGAGCAAGCGCGTACATTGTCTCGTCAGCTATTTCAACGCGGACCCAAATTAAGTATTTATTAGCAATAATGTTATATTAATAAATCAGTTCGCAATCATCTAGCAATCGAGTCGCGCTTACTATCATTATATATATAGTATATAATTAGTTCATAATTATTTGGTTTTATATCTAATTTACAAGTTTTAATTCATCAATTTCATCATTTCTTAGTTGGTCCTTCGATCCGGATGCACTTGATAAAATTGTTTTTGCGCTCGGGATGGTGGCAGGAAAGGGGTGTCTCAATAGAGTTGAAATTTGTACGGACCTTCCGAGGCATGGGCAGCGACATGACGACGAGGCGGGCGTCCTTGGAGTTGGCCAGCAACAGCTCCCTCAGCCGCAGTTGCCGGTTGGTTTTCTCCGCCAGCGTGGCGAGCTCCGTCTTGCTTATGCGACACTCTAAATGGTAAAAAAAAAATTGTTAGGTGAGTTGTCACTTGGTCATATTCATAGTGTCACGTGGCAACCTCGTACCAGGCAAACTCAGTGTAGGGTGAAGCGCCACTAGATAGAGCGACGACCTGCACGGTTTGTTTAGTGGTAATCTTTAGAACAAGTCCACCCAGCATCCACCCAGTATATAATATTAATAAGAAAATATTAAAGGTAGGCGCATAAAAGTAAAGTTAAAGTAAAGTAACAGCCTATAAATGTCGCACTGCTAAGCACAGGCATTATCTCACTTTTCGAGAGGGCTTTAGTGCTGGAAAGAGTCCGCCACGCTGCTCCAATGTGGGTTGGCGGACCTCACATGTATTCGAAATATTTCTCGCCACATATGCACGGTTAATCACGATATTTTCCTTCGCTGCCAAGCACCCGGTAAATCAGCACTAAAAAGTGAAGAAATTTTTTTTTGGTGCCGGCACTGGGGACAAAATCTCAGGTCGCTCGCTGACTTAGCTCATGCTCCATTTCGTTACCTTCACTCGCATTGGCGTCTGTAAATTTCTTAATAACTTCATCGAACAGTTTCTTGGTCTCGGGTTGCGGAAGCTCCGTGATGTCCTGCACCATTGTCAACGACGAGTAGTCTATTCGGAACTTAGCCAACAAGTTTGCCATACTGAAAGGAAATAGTTTATGTTATTATTATGGGAATTCAAATAATTCTCATATTTCTAATTTCTTTTCAGTTACATCGGTTCAATCGAAAACTGTCTGGGAACTTTTTCTTGTGGGAGAGTCAAGCTGATCCAAAATGCAACAACGTGAATTTAAGGGTCTACTGGCATTGACCTTTTTCGTCCTAGCCTTCAGGGGTGACAAAGGGGCAATGTTCCAAGTCTACCTGGTGGTAGAAAGCATCAAAAGAAGATGATGGTTGACATTCCACCACTGTGCGCTGTTCGAATGGAATTTTCTGCCACGCATGGACCACTCTGTTGAACTTGCTGCCGCCAGCGGCATTTCCTGTCTGATACGACTTAGGGACCTGACGAAAAGAGTCTATTTCTATCTCAAATGCCGGCAACGCAACCGATATTTCCCTAGTATTGCGGATGTACTTTGGCGCTGGTGATCACTTATCAGATGAGATTTAAAAATACCTCGGTCAAAAGGCTTCAGTGACCATACATTAGTTTTTTTTTGCTGGAATTAAGCCCGCCTAAAGCATCCTCTTGATTTTGCTGTGCAGCAACTATTTTTGAAATGTAGAAAGGCACGAGACGATCAAAACGCTCAACTGATGGTAAGTGCAACACCGCCTGTGGGCGGACAGCACAGCATTTGCTATGACAAATGCTGTGTCACCCAGAACATTTCTGTGTGGTACGACACTGCGCCCGTTTCCCTGCGACGTGGATTCTTAAGTCTCATATGCCCAGTGATTACGCTAGCTCGCAGTGCTCTTCAAACCGAAACACAGTAACGTTTGCACGCTACTGTTTCACGGCAGAATAACTGGCCCTGGGGTGGTACCTACCTAGACGGATTCCTGCACAGGAATCCTACCAGCAGTAAATTGAGGCTCAGAGATAAATTATCAACGAAAACCGGGATCGAAGGCGGCTCTTTCCCGTAGAATATAATTTAAGGTGAATTTCACCATCCGACCTGAGTGCTAAAGATTAGACTTGCAACGTTTTGTTCGGACACGTACTTCCTCTCCTCGAGCTCCAGCTCGTGGTGCCTGTTGGCGAGTGCGAAGACGCGCAGCTTGCAGTTGGCCCAGCTCGACCGCTGCGAGATTATGTACGGCAGCAGGATGGTAAGCCCGCCATCGTCGTACAACCACCATACGTCTAGAGTACCCTTATCCTAAAAAAAAATCGTGTTAATTAACAGTAAGAGCCGTGGCAGCGCAGGGCTCTAGGCGCTCGCTCTAAATTTAAGTACGCGAGTGACCTGATGGGGTGAGATGGGGTGGTAGATTCTCTTAAGCCGCCACCTCCATTGTGAAATAAGATTTTCTTATTTTCTCTCATATCTGTAAATTTTGAAGTTACAGAAGTTTTACATATTCATGTAAATCTTTTGTATCGATCTGCATGAGGTTTTTTTCTTCGAGATTTTCCGCAGATACCGTCGTAAGACATTTATTATTAACGTTTTTATGTTTCATGTTATAAAGTATATAGTAAAACTTCTGACACGAATATTGCCTTAACTGCATTAGTTTATATAAAACCCCCGTAACGAAGGAACGAAAAGAAAAAAGGCTAATGTTTGAGCGTTCAAAAAAAATGTCAATAAAAATATTCTCAATTAAAAAGAATCGACTTATATATACCTGTTTTCTTTGAAATATAGTCATCTGCGAAAGCTGGTCCGTCGAAACCTCGAGGCCGGAAGACGACTTGTAGACGATATTTTTGTGGATGTCGAAGGACTTCTTATCCATTTTCTTCTCCTTTTCCTTTTCTTTATCCTTTGAGTCACTTTTCTCGGATATTGTGAACGAGCGCGATGTTGTCAGGGTTAATAAATCTGTAAAATTAATAACATAGATAGACAGCATTCATCTGCGCTTGGCGGTCTGCATGCTCAAAACCGACCGAGGTCTATTGTGTAACGCTGTGGCGTTTGTCATTCATTGATCAACTATCAACTATCATCGTGCAGGAGATATTAAAGTGCAACAAAGGTACGCGCAAACGCAGGGGGACACTCTCACTTGTCGCAACCTACCCGTGCCCGATGTAACGCTCATGCGATAAGATCTGTAAGCTAAGATTCTGTGTCAGAGAGACAAGGACAATAACAAAACAACCAGAGTAGAAAAATAACAATTAGTTTTTGCACAAATGTTGGCTCCGGCTGGGATTCGAACCCATGAGGCCACGCGAACCTATATATCGAACAACTGTCTGTAGACAATGCTAATATTTGTTGGGCAACAGACTACGTGTACACGTAGTGTGTTGCTATTGTTGCTATGCTACTACGCTAACCGTGCCAAAAAACGAGGGTATAATAAACAGCGCGCGTCGATTACTTAGCGCGCTACTTGTGGGTCATCTGCTCGCGAGTCGCTTCCAATGACGCTGTGAAAGCTACAGGGCTTTTAGGATACTACACACTCAAAAAAGAACAAACTTAGCGCGCGCTCGCTGATGCCGCTGTAGATTGTGGCGGCTGGAGGGCTGCGAGTCGGGCGGCAGGCCGCGCAGGTCGAGGACGGAGTCGGCGTTCAGCATGGCGGCGGCGCGCACTGGAGACACTTACGTAGGTTGTGGCGGCTGGAGGGCTGCGAGTCGGGCGGTAGGCCGCGCAGGTCGAGGTCGGAGTCGGCATTTAGCATGGCGGCGGCGCGCACTGGAGACACTTACGTAGGTTGTGGCGGCTAGAGGGCTGCGAGTCGGGCGGTAGGCCGCGCAGGTCGAGGTCGGAGTCGGCGTTTAGCATGGCGGCGGCGCGCACTGGAGACACTTACGTAGGTTGTGGCGGCTAGAGGGCTGCGAGTCGGGCGGTAGGCCGCGCAGGTCGAGGTCGGAGTCGGCGTTTAGCATGGCGGCGGCGCGCACTGGAGACACTTACGTAGGTTGTGGCGGCTAGAGGGCTGCGAGTCGGGCGGTAGGCCGCGCAGGTCGAGGTCGGAGTCGGCGTTTAGCATGGCGGCGGCGCGCACTGGAGACACTTACGTAGGTTGTGGCGGCTAGAGGGCTGCGAGTCGGGCGGTAGGCCGCGCAGGTCGAGGTCGGAGTCGGCGTTTAGCATGGCGGCGGCGCGCACTGGAGACACTTACGTAGGTTGTGGCGGCTGGAGGGCTGCGAGTCGGGCGGCAGGCCGCGGAGGTCGAGGTCGGAGTCGGAGTTCAGCATGGCGGCGGCGCGCACTGGAGACACTTACGTAGGTTGTGGCGGCTGGATGGCTGCGAGTCGGGCGGCAGGCCGCGCAGGTCGAGGTCGGAGTCGGAGTTCAGCATGGCGGCGGCGCGCACTGGAGACACTTACGTAGGTTGTGGCGGCTGGATGGCTGCGAGTCGGGCGGCAGGCCGCGCAGGTCGAGGTCTGAGTCGGCGTGCAGGATGGCGGCAGCGCGCACGCGAAGTTCGGCGCTGCTGCTGGAGGTGGCGGTGAGGCCGCGCGACGGCGCCTCCTCGCCCGCCACCGCGCCGAAGTCCAGGCCGCCCGACACGCGCACCATCGCCACCGCCAGCCGCGTCTCGAACGCCGTGCTGTGTACACAACCACACGGAAACTGAAATAACTCAAATTGCTGCGCACTTTCTTTTTTAATAATTAAATGGATTATTTAATGGATAGTCGGAATCTATGAACTAGAGGATATTATAGTTACAAGCGTACGTTCTAACTTAGAGGCATTGATTTGTCCTAACCTTCCCGTGCCCAATATACCCCCTGGCCGATTGTCGACCACGGCGACAACTTCCGAACGGAAGCTGTCCACTGCGCAGGAAATATTAAATTGAAACAAGAATACGTTGACCCGATATAAATTTGATGCGATATCATCCGAAGTAAGCTAGAATGCAGTGTTAGAGATACGAAGACATTAACAATACAAGTAACAAAGAAAGACGACTATTTGTATTTTTTCACAAATTTGGTTGCGTTTGGTATTAGAATCCAAGATCCGAAGCGTAGGAGTCTTCACATGTATTTATAAAATAAAACCGGCCAAGAACGTGCCGGACCACGCACAGTGAAGGGGTTTGCAGTGAGAAAAGCGTGTTTTAAATGAAAATATCCCATATCTCAACAACTACACGATATCTCATTAAAAAAAAATTTTCGATGATTGTGATTTCTATGTGGAAAATTTTTTGAATTTTCCATCGCATAGTTGAAAAGTTTAGGGTGTTAGTACAGAACCCTTAAAAGTTTGAAATTTCTTAATAAAGCTTTAGGAAGTATCGGGTATTTGCTGGAATTCCCAAGATTCACGATTTAGCAGTTAAATACGTAGTACAGTAAGCAAATGCTTTTTAAAAAAATATATACAACGTCTGCCCATAATGTAGATGTGTCAACCGAAACATTTCTGTGTGGCACCACACTACGCCCGTTACTCTAAGACATCAGTTCTTAAATCTCATATGCCTCGGGCTCGAGGTGACCGACTTCACTTACTGCAGCACGTTGAAGTAGGAGACGAGGTCCGCGCTGGGCGCGCTGGTCCAATCCGCCTTGTAGCCCATGAGCAGCACGTTGGGCGCGAGGCGGCCGACGCCGGCGGCCTGCATGAGCGCCCGCGCGCCGGCTTCGAACCCGTACCCGCTGACGGAGGCGTAGAACGAGCGCACTTTACGCCCGCGCAGCCATTCGTCCGCCGCCCGAGCTCGGTTTGCTCGTTCCTTGTATGATAACTTGTTCTGGAAATAAATTGGTATTTTATTGTTCCTACCGAAGTGTCTTATGAGGCATCTCGTGTACGGGCGGCCTATATTCGTGCAAAACAACCCCATAATATGCAATGCTGTTACTATACTATTCGTGGTCAAGTGGAAAGTCGTAGCCAATATTTGTGATAAAACATACATTGTTGGTTTTCGGGACTGGTTGTGTTGTAATTATCGCCATGTTTCTGACACAACATCCTAGACATTAATATTCGATGTTATCGTATCAGCGTTACACCGGGTGCGGGTAGGTTGGAACGAGTGAGTGGTTCTGTGTGTTGCCCTTACTCTTGTGGCACTGTAATATCTCCTGCGCAGTTTGATAGCTCTCGATAATCTTCAGAAGTTGTCGCCGTAGTCGCAATCGATCAGAAGGATGTCATCATCATATCCAGCAATGATATAAACCGCCTATAGATGGCGTTCACATATTTTTAGGATTTGAAATTAAATTGAGTACATCAAATATGTTCAAATATGTTATGGATATGCAATTTCGAATCTAGATATCGATACGAATATATCAATAATAATATACGGGTTTCAGTTACGGCTACGGATAAAAAATAATTTAGCTATTGTAAAAGGAAAACACAAATAATCACATAATTACTTAAAAAACGACACTCCACGTTGCAATGCGCTTTTAATGTTATGGAAAAGAAGTGGCGAATACTGGACAATTCAAGTATTGTCGACCACAAAATCGTTTCCTTCCACTTTCGTTTTGATAATTTTACTGTTATCACCGTGTATTTATTATTAAATAATAATATTACTTGCCGTCCAAGTGTTTAAAGTGTTTTCCACGAAATATGACGTCGGTTGATCACGAAAATTACGAAATCCGACCCGGTAGGTAGCGCTGTGATCATGTGGCTGTATAAAGTTTCATGCTTAAATGTAATTCAGAAATCAAACTCATCGCGTCACAAACCGGAACGGGTAGGACAACGTCTGCCGGGAGAGCTAGTAACATATAATGTAGACTCCGCCCTTATCCGAAATTATTCGAAACTTTTATATCAGTTCGGTTAGCGATTTGGATACATTTTTATTTCGGATATCCGATCGCTTCGATTATAGTAACGGTGGTCCATAACATCCCTGGTTCAAATATATTTGGTCCTTCAAGCCGGATCAATAAAGTAATTGTTTGTGCACTAACTTGTGATATATCCCCGACGATCATGAGCGAGCCGGCTTTGGTGATGAGGTTGCCGAGGTCAACGAGCGCAGGGCGGTGCTGCGGGCGGCCGGCCAGCACCAGCAGCTGCGGCCAGTAGTTCTTCACGTGCTCGCCCGTGCGCGCCAGGCTGTGCGCGCTCGACAACGCTGTCTTGTACATCTGCGCTTGGGTGCTGCTGCCCCAGTTCACATCTAAAACAGAAAAGATTCACGGAATCGAGTAAAATTAAAATCGCGATGACATGTCAAATTCATTTTCCGTGTGGTGGTTTAGAGAATTTACCATCCCATCATATCCCAACCATACAGAGCAAAAATTTAAACCATAAGATGGGCAGCAGCATCTTCCTGGAACAAATGAATAGATAAACTGCGGTTGCCAACACATCTGCTTAGCGTGGCAGCTATGCCAAACTCCTGCCCCCCAATGAGAACTACAAGCTTTTGTAGCAATCTATTGGGGATACCTATAGACCTGTAACCAGTAGTAGGACGTTTATAGGTCGTTCATCATCATTATTATTTCAGTGATATTGAACATAGGCCTTCCCTATTCTGGGATTCAGGGATTCTGAAGACACGGTTCTGAGCCACCTGCATCGATCAATCTCTCATAAAGCCGTGGAGATACTCTTCGTTCCATTTTCCAGTACGAGGTTGCTACTAGAGAGCCTTTCTTTCCCAGCGGGTATCGGTTCTTGCCAGCTATATGGCCGGCCCATTGCCTTCTCAGCTTGCTGATCCTTAGGACTATGTCAGTTTCTTAAGTTATGCAGGAGAAATACTAAATGCAGTTCTTTCCGTAGCGTGCTGTGCCACTTTAAGCTTCGTAATGCGGCTTGCGTCTCGGTAACGTATATCATAACTGACAACACGCACTGATTGAAGAGATGTTACTTCACTTATATAATGATAAATTTCGTTTAGTTCATTGATTGCTTACATACACACAGTCACGCCCTTTTCCTATATAAGAGGTAGGCAGAGGCCACTCCCGTAGCCCACTTTTCGCCCTCACGGGAAACAAGACGTGACGGGTGGTGCACCATTTTACGCCGCCGTCGCCTCATTGCGTTCCCACGACCAGTATAGTGGCAGCATTGCATATTATGGTGAAGATTGAACTAATGTTTAAATAAATACGTGTAGATTTCCGAAGTCCGCCGCAAACTGTGCCCATAAAATGTTATTTGTTTAGAATATTTCCATAATCATTCTATTGCTAATCGGATTATAAGAAAAACTATTTTTAATATACACCAAATCGATGTAACGAGTTTGTAAATATTAAACACATACATGAAAACTCTCTCATAATATGAAGTTTATGCGAACGGACCGAAGCGTAAATGATGCAATCATTCATTGAGACCCATACGAATTTAGCTCTCAGTCAACAATAAGTTATTCTCGTACATAAGTATGAACATCATCATAGGAACGCGTACTTAGAAATATGTGAACCGATAACGTACCTGGTTTTCGGTAATGGACTATCAGGTATAATGTGAAGAATATCGCGAAGGTGACGAGTGACATCACCCAGCTGATAAGAAGCATGATCGCCACACACATTAGGAAGCCCAACAACGAGACCCATACATTGTAATACTGAAAAAGATCAACAATGACATATTACAATAACATTACATATTAAAAATTTATCACTGTCTGCGCCCATCAACATCAGTTCTTAAGTCTTATATGCCCAGTGATTACACTAGGTCTCAGTGCCGAAAGAAATTAGTTTTTGATCTCAGACTGAAACACATTAATGTTTCGATGTGAGGTATAATCTGTATAGGAGGATACCAATACAGTGCATAACTTCTGTCGTCAATTAATAATGTGCAAACATTGATGATGATGTTCGCCTAGCCGATTTTAACCACGGCGACAACTTCCGAATCCGAATGTCGAGAGCCATCAACTGCGCAGGAGATATTATAGTGCCACAAGTGTACGCGCAAACACAGAGGCACTCACTCGCCCCAACCTACCCGCGCCCGATGTAACGCTGATGCGATAAGATCGGAGGAAGGCCAGGATGCAGTGTCAGAAACACGGGGACAAACAACACAACCAGACCCGAAAATCAACAATTTGTGTTTTAGCACAAATGTTGGCTCCGGCTGGGATTCGAACCCAGGACCCGCGGCGTAGAAGTCAGGTACTCTGACCCCGATTACTGTGTTAAGGTCTGAAGGGCAATGTAGGCTTGTGTTAGTACTTGTACAGGTCATGTACGACATAAGAACTGATGTCTGGCTGTGATGAACGCAGTATAGTGCTACGGACAGCTTTTTACAGCTTTTTTCTATTAAAGATCTGCTCGTCTCGTCACTTTCTTCCTTACGAAAGATATATCTACAATTGTGTTTTTTATCATTATTTTTTTATTATTAAAAAACGATGCCCCGTAGTAGAACTTCTTCTGTATCGTAGGTGCATTTTACATACGTCAATTTCACATGCCCAACAACCAGACCCGAAAACCAACAATTTGTATTTTTGCACAAATTTTGGCTCCGGCTGGGATTCGAACCCAGGACCCGCGGTGGACACCAGACCAATAATAATTTTATTCTATCACATTTTATGCCTGTCTTTTCACCTATACTTGAGTCTAGCTTTAGATCATTATTATATAGTAGGTTAGATACAATATGCTACACGTTATAACAAAATAAATTAGAAGAACAGATTAGTACATTGTAGTAGTAGTAGTGAAGAATTGTGAGTGGAGTCGCATGAAGCTAGTCATAAAATGAACGTGAGTTGTTCCATACCACGAGTATAATAATAAAGCATGAATATATTCCAAGACATTATGTAAACAGATCAAAGTCTCTGTGACCTGAATATCTGCTAATATGAATCAACTCACCCGAAATGTAGGACGCCAGCCGAGGGGCCGTACTACCGCAGCGTGGAACGTGCAGAAATTGATGAGGGCGTAAGACGCTAGGTAGAAGTTTGAGATCAGCGGCGCTATGGTGTTCAGATCAGCTGCAAACGTACATAGTATATGTCATTTGTGTTCATCGTCCTAATCGCTTAAAGTAACAGTTCATAAATGTCCCGAAGCTGGGCACAGGCCTCCCATATTTAAGAGAGCTTTGGAGCTTGGAAGAGTCCGCCATGCTGCTCCAGTTCACGTTAACGGGCTCAAATGTTCCAGAAATAGTTTTATTCATCAGATATACCGTTTTTTTTATAGATAAGGGGACAAAGATGAAAATCAGCGTCAGGTTTGACAGTCTGACATTAAGCTGATCTGGAGACCTGGATGCAATTTTTTTATTTTTTATTTTAGGTGCTTAAAATTTTTTGTTTCATTCATTTATTTTTCATTTTTCTGTTTGAATTTTCATTTGTTAGTAAGTGCGTATATTGTGTCTTAGTGTGTTTTCCTTTTGTGCTGTGCTAAAAAATGCTTTCTTTCTTTCTTTCGAACGAGCAAGTGGCACACCTGATTGTAAGTGATCACCGCCGCCCGTGAACATCCGCAATACCAGAGGAATTTCGGATGCATTGCCGGCTTTTGAGAAAGGAATAGGTTTTATCACAATGTTTTCCTTCACAGTTGGGCACATGGTAAATCAGATACTTTGCAGAACAATGTAAGAGGTGCCGCCACTGGGAACCGAATTCAGGTCATTCGCGTACTATGAAACTTAAGGTGATTGCCGGGTCGCTCAGTTACTAGGACTCTAATCTCTCATCAGCCTGTAAGCAGGTTTTTTTTTATTGAAGAAAGTGACGAGGCGAGAAAGACGTTCATCTGATGTCGAGTGCAACGTCCGCCCATAGCAATGCTGTGACACCCAGAATACTTCTGTGTGGCGCCACATTGTCCCGTGCCCGTCCCCCTAAAACGACAGTTCTTAAGTCCCGTATGCCCAGTGATTACACCTGCTCTCAGTGCCCTTCAGACCGAAACACAGTAATGTTTGCATACTACTGCTTTACAGCAGAATAAAGGATTTGCCATACACACCTTAGATGCTGATCTTCGTCACCGATCTGGGTATTTTTTGTTGGTAATGTTGGTTTTTACGCCATCGTTCGTTTATCGTTCGTTTATCCTATTGTCCATCCACGATACCCAATACATAATTTCGGTGATGTAATTGATGTTAGCCTTTTTGGCTTTTACAGCTTCATTGGATACTGTGCTCACGGGCCAGGGGCCCGCGTGCCAGGTTTGGTTTGACCCAAACATAAATACATAAATTAGACCCATTATATGATTTAGACCCATTTTGTATTGTTTATTTCTAACGAGATGTTATTTGAAATGAGATGATAAGGAGTTCACCATCATCATCCTGTAAAGAGTTTAATGTTGCACATTGCAAGGCCATCCGTTGGACATATCGAATTTTCCCAGCAATACCATAAGTAGCCTTTTACGATGCCCCAATATTAGAGGGGTGGCAGATTCTCTTTCGCTGCTACTCCTCATCTCCTATTAAAATGTGTATGTATATCCTACTAGCTGATACATGCGACTTTTTTCGCATGGATATAGGTTTGTTAAAGATCCCGTGGGAATCATGCGATTTTCCGGGAAAAAGTTTACCCTTTGTCCGTCTCCAGGATGCAAGTTATGTCTGTGCCAAATTTCGTCAAGATCGGCTCAGCGGTTGAACCGTGAAAACGTAACAAACAGACAAAGGAACAGAGAGAGTAACTCTCGCATTTATAATATTAGTATGAAAAGTATGGATGGATTTAATCATAAAGATTATGATTAAATAGTAAAAGGAATATTCAAATTTGTACCAATTAAAAGAAAGATGAGTGACACGAAGAAGGTGAGCACGTATCCGCGGTAGGGCTCGCCGTGGCGGCCGTAGGGCTTCGCGAAGAAAATGAGACCCGGGTAGATGCGGTCCACGCCCAGCGCCTGGATCAGCCGTGGCACGGACAGCAAGTTTGTTAGCGCCGTCGACAACGTCGCCGCCCAGCAACCACCGTAGATTAACGGACCCCATGCAGACATCAGCTGCATGACCTGTTTGGGAAAGTTTTAAATGTCAAAACGATTCAAAATAGAAATTTCTCAAGTGCAAGCTAATTTATTATAAGATATTTTTTTTACGAAGTCGAGTAAGGAATTGAACTGCACTGTGCACCCAACAGCGCATGGTGGCGATGGGCTCACCACCTATCACACCAAGTGCAATATATTGTTTTGGTGAAACGTGGATTGTGGCAAATCTGCTTTTGCAGTGAGTGCCCAGTCTCTGACTACCCCTTATGGAATATAATCGTGATCTTATGTATGTACGAGTATGTATATTTTTTACGACCTACTTAGAGCTTACCAAGACCTTTTAAGACAAGTGCCGATATGAAACTGTATGGACTTTTTTCAATACATCATAAAGGCATAAAACTAGTTCTGTGCCACCCACATTTGTCGATTTCACGAAATGGCCTATTACCCACGCGGTTGTTGGTCATGTTTAAACGTTATGTGTTGTTTGTCTTTATTTTCAAGTTTTGATCGAACGAGGACGGTTTTTGAAGTGATTTTTTTATGGAACTGTATATCTTGGGTTTTTAATATCAATGAGTCTAAAAGAAAAAAACTTGATAATTAAAATACTAGCCGTTGTCTGGCACATAGCTACGTCCCAAAAGGGTGGAGGGAAGTGAAGGTAATCTTCATTCCTAAACCAGGCTAAAGCGATTACACAAATGCCAATTCTTTCAGACCGATCAGCCTCACGTCCTTCCTGCTTAAAACAATGGAAAAGATATGTGAAAGAGAACTGAGAGGAAAGGCACTAATAAACAAACCTCTGCATAGCAACCAACACGCGTATAGCTCTGGTAAATCGACAGAATCGGCACTCCTTTTGGTAGTTAGCCAAATCGTGAAAGCCCTTTGCCAGCAAAATGTTAGTTTTGGCACCTTTATTGACGTAGAAGGAGCTTTTGACAAAACCAACTTCTCCAGTATAGGCAACTCCCTCGTCAAACATGATGTGGAACCTGCCTTAATAGGCTGGATAATAAACACACTTAACAAACGACTAGTGAGAATCACAGTTGAGAGTAAAATTGCAATAATAACCAGAGGCTGCCCACAGGGAGGTGTATTATCACCACTCTTATGGAACATAGTCATAAATGACCTCATCACAAAACTAAATGTAAATCATTTTTATACAATTTGGTATGCAGATGACCTAGCAAATATAGAGGTATGTCAATTCAATAAAATAACCCTTCAATGGATTAAGGGACATAGCGGATCTAGAGGCAACGACGCTGCGGGCGAGCTGGGGGGGGGGGGGGGCGTTCCAACCGGTGTGCCCTGGGACCAGAGCCCATAGTCTCGCTTCCCCTCAGGTATGTTCGTACGCTAATTTGTAATCGCACTAGAAACCAACATGCACACCTCTCGACAAACCATCCAGAGTGCAGACTGGCAAAGGAAGATTTGCCAGCTATAAAAAATCGCATTTCCAAGGTGCTACTCCGTCTGAAAAAACCCTAAATCAGAATGGTCAGTAGCGCCATAACAGGACATGGATCTTTCAACAAACATCTGTTTGCTTTAGGTGTCACAGACAGCCTTCTGTGCAGAGCCTGCGTAAAAGAGGATGAAACGGCGGCTCATGTCCTGCTGGACTGCCCAGTGGTCGCAGAATACCGGGCTAAGTATCTCGGTTCGCCGAGATCTCTCCCCGAGGGCGTGGGCAACACAAAAGGTTTGCTTGGCTCGAATGACCAAAATATTCCTGCCCAAACGCAAAATACGCGCATAGATGTGGAGTTGCGGAAATCAGCCCGAAGCAATCTACAATCTACATCTACCCAGTTCCCCAAGTGTACACGCAAACACAAAGCCACTCACTCGTCCCAACCTTCCCGCGTCCGATGTAACGCTCATGCGATAAGATCGGAGGTAGGCCAGGATGCAGTAACAACCAGACCCGTAAACCAGCAATTAGTGTTTTAGCACAAATGTTGACTCCGGCTGGGATTCGAACCCGGGACCAGCGGCGTAGAAGTTACCTGACTCTAATCTGCCTAGTTATCCTTGAGAAATGTCGGGAGACGCAGTCGTTGAGACATGTAACAAGATTGCAATGGTAAGTATATGTTATGAACATTTTTAAGCTTAGAATCTCGAAAATTAGGACAACCCTTAAAATAGTATCGTTGGGTTTTACTATTCCCAAATAATACATTGGTGACAAATCTATTCAAACAAGCTAAAATCACATAAAACAAACATTATTTTAAGATACATTTTTCATATTTATTAATTATTACTTGAATTATATCTTATAATGCGTTCTTACCGAGTAACTGTTGTGGAGACCGTATTTACATCCAGTTGTTGTGTTGACGCATTCCCATAAGGCGGTGTAGTTAACAACAGTCCCGTTATCGAGTAGTATGTCAGTCATGTTGCCACTGGCGTCCCTCAAGGCGCCGCCCCCGGAGAATAGTACCATGGCAGCGTAACTTATCATAGATATCAGTAAGGCTAGAAGAGTCCCTTTAGGAATTGCAGAGGCAGGATCCTGTTAACAAGTGTTACAAAATATTGGTGCAGATTCTTTTCAGATCGTATTTGTAGTGTTGGCTAAATTAAAAAATAAGTCACATAAGTAATTTAAAAGTCACCAGCTGTCGTTAAACAGCGAAATAAAACAAATTGCTTCATTACTTTTGCGTAAAATGTGTTCGCTCACTGCAGCTTCCGAGTCCAAAATCGTAAATATTGTACTACTTATAATCCTTACGAAGTTTTTATGTTCTCGTTAAAAAGTCACTTACTAATGCAACAAGGTATTGTATAAAAACTTTTAATACCACGTTTTAAAAACGGACTAAAACTAAAAAAAAAAATTTAAGATTATAAATATACCCAACAGACAAACAGACACGAAAGAGTTAATAATGAATTGTCCCCTAGTTCTAAGCTATGTTTAAAATTTCAAGTCTCTAGCTCCTCGGGAAGATAGTTTAAAATCAATTTATAAAATTTGTCCCGAACAGACATACATGAAAGCGTGTTTATTAAAACGTGGTACAAAAACCCAAACTAAAACTTAAGAGCGTTTTTACTGGTGGTAGAATTTTTATGCAGGAATCCCTCCAGATCATCACCCCAGGGCCAGTTATTCTGCCGTAAAGCAGTAGTGTGCAAACATTACTGTGTTTCGGTTTGAAGTGCACTGAGAGCTAGCGTAATCCCTGGGCATATGAGACTTGAGAAATGATGTCTCAGGGTGACAAGCGCAGCGTGGTGCCATACAGAAATGTTCTGGGTGACACAGTAGGTTTTGGGCAGACGTTGCACTTACCACCAGGTGAACGTTTTGCGCGGTTACTGTTAAAAGTGTCAAACACCCCGCATTGTAGTATTATAGTCCTCTTAGTCTGTGAATACCCACTATACAGTGGACTTTTCCCTGCTCCAAAAACCCTATCAAAATTCAAAAGAAGGCCCGTGCTCAGCAGTCTGTCATTTATAGGTTGTTACTTTACAAATAAAATCTATATTAAAATAAACAAGAATCCGTTAATATATCACTAACTTAACCACATCTAATTTTAATCGGTCTCTCTGTCCAAACGTTGACAATTCAAATAATAATTTCTAAAGCCAGAGATTATTTCTTATGATATCACAAAGATTCTCGAGTAACCTTAATTCTAACTCGATGAAAGTCACGGACGCAGTTTGTTAAGAAAAAAACGCGTTTAGAAATACATTAATAAAATATTGTTAAGGCGTGAAAATATTAAAAGATAAAATAAAATATTAATAAAAAGGAAGGAGGACTATTAAAAATTAAATAAATCATTTCATGCGGGAGATGGGCTACATTAAAAGCGTTGTTAAAAATAATTTACGAGCATAAATAAAAGCACGCAGTTATGTTGTTTATCAAAATATTTCAGTATAGGAAAAAGTGAGCAACGGAAAAGTTTAGGTACTGCGAAATATAAGGTTGCGTTAAATGAAACATCTGTAATTTTTAAATAAATTAAGTGATTATTTTATACTAGGACGAGTCGAGCATAAGGTATACCTCATGGTAAATACAACATTTGACCATAACAAATGCTGTGTCACCAAGAACATTTCTGAGTAGCACCCTGAGACATAAGTTTTGAAATGTTATATGCCCAGTGATTAATCTAGCTCTCAGTGCTCACTCTCATGCACACTACTACTTCTGGTAGAATAAATGGACCTACCTAGACGGATCTCTGTATAGGAAGTCTCACCAGTAAAAATCAGCCAGAATCTAGTTTTATTTAAAAAGTTATTAGAGTTAATTATATCTAGAATGGCGGCACCGTCAAAGTACCCTCAATAGACTATTACGACACTCACGAGACCACGAGATCTAGTTCCAATTTCTACTATCAAATCTCGTAACCTAGAATTTATACGATTAGATTTAGAGTCGAATCAGATTATTTCTTATTATCTTCTTGTTTTTTTTGAACGAAAGTGACGAGACGAGCAAGTCGAATTTGGATGGAAGTGCCGCCCAACGTCTGCCGGTTACAAATGCCGTGTCACCCAGAACATTTCTGTGTGACACGTCAATGGCGTTTACTCTAAGACATCAGTTTTAAAGTCTCATTTTTTACACCAGCTGACACTGTGCTGGCGCTGCAGTGATGGCCTTCATCCACCCTGGCGGTTGCTGCACAGGAACCATACCACCAGTTAAACTTCTAGCAGTTTAAGAGTAGCCACTCATCATGACCTTATAACTTCTATGATGTGTTTAGAACAAGTAGAAGGACCTTCCGAAGCAAAAAGGCGATCAAGAATAAATACTACTAAAAGTTGATGCTGTAAACAAAACCTGGTACAGCCACTACTCAAATAAGACGTTAATGTTCGAGCTGACCCGAACGAAATATAATACTAATTGTTATCACAGAATACCAGTTTGAAAAAGCAGCATAACTGAACATAGTGGTTAGAGATCTTATAGCATGAGCATCACATCAGGCGCGCGTAGGTTAATACGATTGTGTGCGTCTTTGTTTGCGCATATACTTGTGGCACTATAATGTCTCATGTATAGTTGATAACTTCTACAGGCAGTATTCGGAAGTTGTCACCGATGTATAAAATCGACCAGGAAGACATCACTGATTGTCGACAGGGAAAGTAACTTACTGTTACGGAGGACGATGTACATAATTACAAGCGGGAAAACTATTCTCCGATTAGTACATTGTTTATTTATCTGCTTTTCCAAATATAAAAATCTCTATAATCAATCTCTCCATCAATAATATTTTAATTATATCTCGAATGACTACTTTATACTCGGAAAAAGGAAAATATTGTGGCCTGCCTAGAATGGAAGCAATGACTCAATATATCGTAAACAAACGTATAGCTCCGCAGTTATTTGACGACCCCATTCATTGTCATTAAATGATTATTTCACAACTTTGATAATTCATCGAGTGATACAAAGTAACGAATTTTTTTTAATTGTAAATAGTCACGAAACGAGCAAATCTTTCACCTGGTGATGTGTCATCCAGAACGTCCCTGTGCGACACCATGTTGTGACATTAATTCTTAAGTCTCATGTCTCTTAGTGTCTTTCAGACCGAAACACAATAATGTTTACACACTACTGCTTCACGGTAGACGGATTCCTGAATTACATTTTATAGTTCAAAATTGATAGTATTCTAGAAGTGTAGCCGACATTACAAAATAGCTCATGAGTCGTGATTTCAATTTTTCCTAAATTAAACAATATAGACACCTCATATCAATCTGCATTAGTGCTGGAGGTCAAATCAATATACTATATATCTTCTGTCCCATAACAGATTAGTGTTGTCTATGATACGTGCTCTAAATTATCTAACACGTCTATACCAACTTTAATATACCAAACTTTTACAAAACATACAAGATTAAGATAGCAGCGGTCTTTATTTCTGTTTGTCTTTGTTTAAACCACCATTATATTTATTAAATTTATCTATAAACTATATTATGTTATTATCTTTGACACGCATATAACTATATTTAAGAATTATCAGGTGTTGTAGAAGAGTCTTGTCAATAGTCATGTTATATATATAGTTGATATCATTATAATTAAACTGTTATTTACCTTGAAAGTAATACATGTTTATCTAATAGAATGAACACATTAGTTCCACTCAAAATGGTCCAAGTAAACAACGTTATTAATAAAAATTCAGTTCAGCCTTATTTCACTAGATTGCTACTTCGCAATCAATAAATATAATGGGGATTAAAATGCAAAACAAAGTGCTGATTAATGACCTAAGAATGCAATTGGTTTTTATTTTAGTCATTATACTGAAGAAACTATAAAATGATCTGGAGAATGGTTTGATTAGATTCTCGATCTCGGTTGAGTCGAACAGGATTCTGGTCAAGTGCGGGCCAATTCTAAGAAAAACAATACATCTCCATAAATAAAACGAGTTTAGATAGATACGAGTTAGATGCAAGCAAAATCATCAACGACTTCGATCGAAACAAAACTCTACCCAAAATAAATTTGAGTCATCAACGGGTCTGACATCAATTGCCTCTAATAGATTGATTCAGATCTCTTTGGCGAATTGACTTATGGAATTCGGATATGTCATGATTCAATTGAAATGTCATCTTTAAATTCTGGAAATAATTTCAAAACTTCGTCACCGAAAAGTAATCAAAATGCAGAAAAAGGATCAAATGACAATTTTTCAGTATAAATCATAGTGTTTTTACAAATTACGAATCTTTTTACGTAAACGTGGGTGACAAATAGAAATTATACCACCAGTAATACATACATTCAATCTCGGTAAAAAAGAGGATGAAGGTGCATTGTTATCCCTGTACAATATGGGCTAGTAAAATGCCGTTTAAAAATATATAATTCATACTTATATCTTTTTATTACTATGACCAGTGACTTTTCTATGGCCGTTGGTGTGGAACACACTGTGTTCTTTCTACGTTCGTCGGTTTATTATATTATTTTTTAATAGTATAAAGTAACGACGCGATCAAAACGTTCACCTGATGAGAAATGTCTCCTGTGCTGTGTCATCCAGAACAAATCCGTGCGACACCACGTTGAGATATAAGTTCTTAAGTCTCATATGCCCAGTGATTACACCTGATGGTAGTACAGATGGTTTACCACAGAACCAGACGCCATACCTTACTTCGTCGCTGCTCTCCTTCACCACCTTAAGTATTTTAAGCCTGAAACGGTTAAAATACGTATTGTATCAATCCAACATTTTCTCTGAATTTTCGAGTTTTTGAATTTTTGAGGACTACGGTGCAACTTATCTGATTCTGCGAATCTCTGTGAAATGCCTTCAACTTTTGAGAGACCTTTTTCCAGCTGTGAACTTTTTACAGGCTGATGAAGATAATTCGCATGCAGAACATTCTGTGCTATCACAACATCGCGACATTGCGTATTTTGCGTAATTTAGAATCGATTTGTATAACACCATATTTTCATTCTAACTTCAACGTTTTGACATGCTATTTGCGTAGTTGAAAGTTTCCAGCGACTACAGCTACTCGTAGCTTATGAAGTTATTTCGTTTATGAACTATTCAACAAATTTTAGTCTTTATGAAACCACAGATTATTGTGAAATATCTATATACGAGTACGTGAAGAGAAAACTTTGTAGCCCTTTTTAAGCATATTGCGCACACATTGCAGTGAAAGATTGGCATAGTTATAGTTTGTATTCAGAAGAAGCGAGAAAGCTAAAATGTATATCCATACTAATATTATAAATGCGAAAGTAACTATCTCTATCTGTCTGTTTGTTGCCTTTTCACGGTTCAACTGCTGAACCGATCTTGACGAAATTTGTCTTGCATCCCAGAGACGGACATATTTTTTATCCCGGATAATTTCTATCCCGGAAAACCAATTAGTTCCCACGGGATATTTAAAAAACCTATATCCAAGCGTACGAAGTCGCGGGCATCAGCTAGTATAATATATGTTACAAATAAATTAAATTGAATAAATTAAAACATTGCTTTTAACTTTGGCAGTAAGAACAATGTCAAACACATAAGTCAAATAAATTTCGCCAATAAATAATTACTTGAGGTTTGCTCAATAACGTTCAATGTTCAATGTAATGAATTTAATTTCTGATTGTACCATAGTATAATTTATAACTGACCTTCCGATTATAACTGACTTCGAAAATTACCAGTTTATGCAAGTAAAGCATTACTTTTGATTGATTCATTCACTTGATTATGCGTCCTAGTTAGCATTTAAAGATGCGAAATGTAAAATATTCGATTTACGTCTACTGCATTCGTAACTGTTGAGACGCTTGGTTTATTACACTAATAATTATTAATTTATATTAAATATATAGACCCTATTATAGTTTTTTTTAACATGCTGTTGTGGATCCACACCGTTAACATCACCAAACGGCCGCAACGGAAGACGAGTGCCGGTTGTTAGAATATGCTAACAACAGCCAGTGAAGCCGATTTGTGACTGCTTGCTTTTTTAAAATATTTTAAGCGCTTTGTAATTCTTATGTCTTTTAATGACATTAACAAATTTGTCATTTTAAGTAAATATTTTTTCAAAGTTTGTTTGCTTCTTCTGTATCGCGGGCGCTTTACAGACAAATTTCACATGAACAAATGTTTTTTTTTTTCTTTCTGGTAATGCGCGCGGTCATGACGACAAATCCTCCGTAGCTGGAAGAAGTATGTGGTCAGCAATGAATTGTTTTTAGAACATTAGAGGAATTTTGAATAGTAAAGTAACAGCCTATAAATGTCCCACTGCGGAGCACAGGCCTCCTCTCATAACTGAAAGGGTTTTGGAGCGGGGAATAGTCCGCCACGCTGCTCCAATGCGGGTTGGCGGACTTCACATGCCCTCGAAATATTTCTATTCCTCGGATATGCAGGTTTCCTACGATGTTTTCCTACAGCAGAGCACGTAGTAAATCAGCACTTAAAATTGTAGAACAATTTTAGAGGTGCTGGCACCGGGGATCGAACCCAGGTTACACGCGTACTATGAAATTAAAGGCAAACACCAGTCACTTGCTGCAACTATTTTTTTATGTTATAGTGCCACTGAATGTCATATGCAGCGAAACACACACAGTCGCGCCTTTTTCCCATATAAGTAAGAGGTAGGCAGATGCCATACACGTAGTCCACTTTTCGCACTCGCGGGAAACGGGGCGTGACGGGTGGCGAACCACTTCGCCGCCATTTTCGTAAAAGTCAAAATATTCTTACTCTTAATTCTGGACGAATAAAGGCTGTCCGTAAAATACCTTAATCTTACAACATCTCGGTAGGAAAAACGAAGGTACTATTCTACTCTGCCGGGCACCTAGGGGCTATATACAGCCCACATAATAAAAGAGATAGTTTACGACAATAGTCGAGTAGCATATACGAATCTACGAAGTAAAGTTCCGCAGGCCGTAATCGAAATCTATTGGCGCGTCTATCTAAAACCCCATAGTGAATAGATGATAATTAAGAAGTGTCAGCGGTCTAATGGAAGTCAGTGAAAAAGTTTCCTTTTACTCACTAAGTGGTAACAATGACCGCGAGCAACAAGTGTGACGTCATCTCACATGGCGCGTGCCCTTCCTACAACGGCCGCACGGATCGATTCCAATTCCACGTGTTGGTGTTAGTGCCTCCAATCATACTATTTATGTCCGGACATCCCTCATCCCGTTTTTCGAATATACTTTAAGAGAGTGCAAATGAGTTTTGTAGCTATAAATGTATAAATCCGACGAAATAAAATATTAAGTTTAAGTATATTCTAACGGCAGCGTTAAGGGCGCTCCAAGAATAGGAAATTGTGGTTATAAATAGACTTCATAACAATCATAAATACAATCGCTGAAGTATTATGAACTATGCTGACTGAAATTAAAGATTTCTCGTATCTTGTAAAGGTATTATATCTCTTATCCATTTCAGAAGCTCATTTGGCTCAGTGTGGCTCATTGAACAGTCTCCCTTTATTGTTTCGATAGCACGTGGTTCAAATTTTTTTAGCCCTGTCATCTGTATTGCCACCTAGGAAGCGTAGTCGACAACTTTCTTGAGATGTCTTCGTATGTAGGTTCTGTAGCACGCAAAGCAAGAAGTAAGGTGGGTAACTTCATTAGTAACAATTTGTCTAAAGGTAAGTTGTCACTGCGATCCGTAAATACCCACATCCGTCTTCAATAAAGAAACAAGATAGTAACAATGTGCATTTTCACTCCTGAAGTCTATGCTGGAATATGCCTCTTTGTTGATAATCGGGTCTTGATTAAACATTCGAAATGTAGCGATATTATCCACTTACTGTACTGCGATATTCTATGAGAACAGGGTGCTGCCCCGGTCAAGCTGTTCCATTCATGTTTTATGGCTGATTGCGTGACCAAATGGCCTAGCTCTAGCTAGCTCGGAGTACAGACTTTATAAGGCGCAGGTTCGGCCGCACATGAAGTACTGTTCTCATCTCTGGGCGTAGGCATCCCGGTGCCAGCTCCTTCCATTTGACCGCATTCAACGGAGAGCGGCTCGAATCGTCGACGACCAGGTTCTATCTGATCGGCTGGGTCCACTGGCTTTGCGAAGAGATGTTGCACATCTCTTTGGTCTTTACACGTTCTACCACGGGGAGTATTCCGAGGAATTGTTCTGAGTAATTTCAGCCCCTGAAATTCGCCATTGCACCATGCGGCACAACTCCAAATTCCATCGTCACCACCTTGATAGTTGGCATTCTACCACAGTGCGATTTTCGTGTAATTTTCTGCCTCGCTCAACCACTATATTGACTCTGCTGCCGCCGGGGGGTTTTCGGGACCGATACGACTTAGGGACCTTCAAGAAAAGAGCCTATTCCTTTCTCAAAGGTCGACAACGCATCTGCTTTTCCTCTGATATTGTGGATGTTCATGAGCGGCGGTGATCACTTACCATCACATCACGTGAGCCACCTGCTCGTTTGCCCCCTATTCTATATAAAAAAGGGTCATGGGTTAGAGTCTTAATTGTTGGTGTCCAGGTCTAGTTTTGGGTTTCAGTGTCTCTAGTCGCCGTAACACTGTTTCTTAGCCTACCTTCGATCTTAACGCATAAATGTTCTATCATGCGCGAGTAGGCTAGTACGAGTGCCTATGTGTGCGGTAGTATAATATCTACACAGCTGCACAGTTGACATCTTTCAATATTACTGCGAAATCAGCCAGGATCATTATAGCTGCATCGAGGCTTCACCATTTAGAAATAAAACACATTTGGTTTTGAGGCGTTTTGTGTGTAGTTAGATTGAGGGTAAATTCGACTTGACATCCTCAAATTATGCCAAATCGGCAGTATGTAGAAAGCGTATGAAAAAACACCGTAAATAAGGAAAAATTCCTACTAGTCACTCGGAAACTAAATTACAGAGCTATTTACGTGGCTTTGACACGGGCAGAAAGTTTGCGACTGTTGCCATAAATACTAAAAACGTATTTGAGATGTCCTTGAAAATTGTAACAAAGCATGGTAAACCCTCAAGCTATACTCTGAAAACAGATCGTATATGTAATGTAGTGCAAGTCCAATTTTGTCCGAGTTGCTATTCGTTGGCATTGCCTTGACCTCATTTACATCACTATGTTTTGGACGCGTTGGAAAATCGTTCCTACTCGTATGAAGAATACTAGAGAATGAAGTCCCCAACAACTTAATATCCTGTCTTATTCAATTTGTTCTTTTGTTGGGACTTACTCCCAATCGAAATCAGAACAGCCAACAATCGCTGCTCCTTCTAGATGAAAGCTTTAAAATAAATTATCAAGACCATCTAAGCCAGAGTTCAGCCATACGTTTTATTATTTATTCATTATATATTTTATATATAGTGAGAACAGCCTCTACCAACGTAGTCTTAATTCCTTCATCACTTTTTAAGTATTTATCACACAAGCGTTTCTTTGTTAAGAAAGCATTCTTTTGTTATTAAATCATTTATCGGGTTATAATGACTGCCTTGTATCGGCAACTCTAGTAAAGAGATTTACAACCGTCATTCTATGCAGTAACAGTGAACTGTTATTATATTAAGATTAATATTGAGTAAAAGCATTTACTTATAATATATATAACATTGAATTGTACAGTAATTAGAGAATACAGTTCCAGATCGGAAATCGTTTTGTCTTTATCACACTAACAAATTTTACATAATTTAAGGAGCGTTTGTTAAGTGTGTTTGTTAAAATAAATTGTATTATATTGCGAAATATATTCATTTGTAATAAATAAATTAATAGTCGTAAATGAATTGCAATGGATTAAGAGAAGGACAGTGCTACTGAACCTTTGTCAAATTGGAACAGTAGTACTGCTTTCCAAACAGGCTCATCAGCTATAAAATATATATTTATTTATTTAGTTTTGTACCTACATATACATAATTACGTTTACTTATTTTATATCGGATTTTGTATATGGGGCCCTGCATAAGCTAGATCGTATCTAAAAAGGCACGACTGGCTGTACATAGGAGAGTACTGGTTCCCACACTTATGTACGGTAGTGAATGTTGGGTCTGGCAGAAGAAGCATGAAAATAAGATTAATGCTGTGGAAATGAAAAGTTGGAGAAGTATAGCTGGAGTGACTTTGATGGACAAAGTGAGAAACAGCGTGATAAGGGAACGTTGCGGTGTAGTAGAAGATGTAGTGACAAAGATAGAGAAAGGGATGCTTAGATGGTTTGGACATGTATAGAGGATGGATCAAAAGAAGATTTACGAAAAAGATTTATGAGGCGAGTGTGAATAGGCAAGCCGGTAAGGGTCGAGGTAGGTGAACGTGTGGCGATCGATCAGATCGAAGTCATTTTAAGGAAAAGCCACGTCAAAAGTACCCTCAACTTACGAGCTTGTATGAAAACACTAATGAAAGTAGAAGAAGCGTAAGTTGTGTGTCAGGATCGTAGCAAGTGGAACGATGTAGTTCTTCCTACCCCAATGGGAAAGATCCGTGACTTTATGTATATATGTATTTTATATCGTTTGTCGTAACATTTCTGTAGAACTTGAAATTTTAATTCGCGAGTACGGTTAATATTAATATATTATTTTACTTTTGACATACTACACCTACCTGTGTATCACCATTGAGGCAGACTGGTAGAGAATGCGGCAGGCATTAAGCCGACCATATACATTTTGTCATCTATGTGAAGTTAAATAAAAAAATAACGAATAAACTTAATATCGATTCAGCTGATTGCTGAGAACGTTTCATCACGTCAATAGATTTGTATGAAGGAGACGAGGCTCAAAAATATGTGGCAAGACTTGACTTTTTGATACACAATGAAATGAACTTAATATACTTGCTTAGTGAAGCCACTTTATTTCATTATCTAAGCTAATGTGTTCACTATCTTAAACTAAAACAAAAAAAATATAAGAAAAAGCAGAAGATTAGTAATAATAGCAAATAGTTCACACGATGAAATCTTATTCAAGATAAAGTACACAAGTAAAAGTATACAAAATTTTTTGAATGTATTAGTGAAAAGAAAACAAATATCCAGATTAAGTATTTTTTATCGGAAGTAAGCGACGTGACGAGTAAGTCATTCATCTGATGGGATAGTGCTGCACAGAACTTTCCAATGTACATTACATTGGAAAGTTCTGTGCAGCACTACGCTCGTCACTATAAGACATCGGTTCCTAAGTCTCATATATGCAACTACCTTAGCTTCAAACCCTTAAAAATTAAGAACGGTGATTTTGGCACACAACTACTTGACTGGAGAATAAGTACCTACAAATAACCATAGCAATCCTACCAACAGTAAACTTTTATAAGAAACCTGGCGACCAATAGTTTACTAGCTGCTAAATATATTTCGTTCATTCTTAATTAAAATATACACCATTTCGTTCGTAATAAAAATGAATTGACTCCAAAATTAGATGATGTCCGCAGAATTTCATGGACGGAACAGGTTATTTTCACGTCATACCTAGAATTCACAAAGCCGAAGGAAATATGGTGTAAATATTGACTAGTTTCTGGGTGAGGGACGCCTACGAGTTAATTAAGACCTACTGTCGTCACTTGCTAGCTATCAACGAATAATTTGATTATAGATATGTCGGCAAAAGACCGCGCCTGAAATGTTATCGAGCTTTTATAATCGAGGTAAATTAATTAAGAACCGAAAGTAAGAATTGTTTTCGCGTACGTCACAATAACAGATCCAAAGCTATTTCGGAGTAAGAAGCATTCGATTACCTTATAGAGAGTCAGCGCAGTAAAGTTCATAATACAGACGCGTAAAGCGTACCAGCTAGTACAGCACGTATTACAAATACTAAAAGAGTGGCTTGAACGGACGTACCTTGATGCATTTGCAGCAGGAACAAGACCCCAGTGACATGACCAAGAATTATGAGCTTTATGTCATGATAACGAAACTACTGCCGATGGATGAGTCTTGAATTTGACACGTCACGCAGGATGCTAAAGAACGGAGGAAGGTAGAACCGGCCGGGAGAACGGTTGGAGGACAAAAAGTGAAAACTAAAAGTGCGAGAAAATTCTGTTACATAGTGAGGACGTTAAGTTACATAGCGGACATCTTAAACAACGTTTTAAATCGTTTCAAGTGTTAAGTTATGTTAAGGTTTCTTTTCTAAATTAATAAAGCAATATATATTACCTTAAGATCGCCTGATATGTTAGCACCAGCCTGTATTCCAGTGACCGATGGAAAGAAGATTGCAAAGACAGTGAAGAAATTTTGCTCTAAATTTTCACTATACCGAAAGTCCGCACCAAAGTTTGACTCGAAGGTTGTTGCTGCAAACAAGATTATGTGTTAGATGTTTAGACTATAATTTTTAGCATTATGACCAATTTAAATTGTTTCCGTCATAATAATATAACTTGCTGGTTGTAGGCAGCAATCCGTCTAGGTAGGTACCATCGCAGTGCCAGTAATTCTGCCTTAAAGCAGTAGTGTAGACATTAGTAGGTTTTGGTTTGAAGGGTACTAATGGTTTAATGGCTAGTGTAATTACCGGGCATGTGAGACGTAAGGACTAATGTTTCTGGGTGACAAGCACGATGTCGTGTTACACAGAAACGTTCTAGGTGACACAGCATTTGTTATGGGACGTTGACGTTACACTTACCATCAGGTGAAGAAGTGAGGTTTTGCATGTGTTGTCATTTCATTTAAAAATAAATCACAAAACAAATACATTTAAACTATCAATGTATTAAATCAACGCATCCATTTCACTGTTGATCCACAATACTGATGATTGCAATTTTTGATTGATGATTGACTTGGGAAATTTCTGCTGCGTAGGAAATATTAACCGCTAAGGGCTAAGGCACTCGCTCTCACACCGTCCTAACTCAAATAGACCAAGCAAATCTATTGATAATAATAATTATCTCTGATTGTATATATTGCTTGTGTGCTGTGTCAGAGACACAAGATAATTTCAAGTTCAGCTGGACTTCAAAACAATTAGTTAACAATGTGTAAGAAGTTTATATTGAGTTCGTCTCTATTCGAAAAGAAAGACACGTTCGTTATTTTAAAAAGTTTAGTGAAAATAGAACACACAGACGGAAGCAAAATGTAAACTGCGGTTGCCAACACGCCTGTCACTCATGGCAACTATGGCAAAATCCACCCAAAAAGAGAGCTTATCTGGCAATCTGTGGAGGAGGCTTATGTTCAGCAGTGGACTAGTGATAGGCTGAAATGATAATGATGATGATGTTTTAGTTTTATTATTACATTTTAGGAAGTACACTCACCACTCAAACCGACGAATCCTTTTGCAATTTCTTCTAAATTCTTTGGTCCCATAAAGGTACCCACCATAAAGTCAACCATTGCAATTACAATAATTGCAATCAGGAAGTTCTGTAAAGCACAAAAAACTAAGTAAGACAGAAAAGTTTTTGGGGTCAATAAAAAAATGTACTAAACTCTTCCAATATCAAAAATCGCAATGTCTTGGCGACGCCATAATACTGATAAGGATTATGATCAACGGCCGCAAACACATAGAACTCTCTGAAGTTTAGAGAATTTCGTCTAGTCACGCTTGGCTAGCGATCATAGTACAGCACTCGCACCATATAGGCTGTTCCTATAGTCTACAGGTTTTAGTTTATATTTACATACAATTACGCCTTTTTCTCATATTAGGGATAGCCAGGGACTACACAAGTAACCCACTTTTCGCCGCCGCGGAAAACAAGACGAGACGGGTGGCAAATCACGTCGCCACCATTTTGTTACGAGTAAAAAATAACTTCTTACTCCCCATATGGTGTTAGTCAGCACGAATAAAGGTATGGTACGCATTTTTAAGATGGTAATCTCGCCACCTTCGCCGCCATACAGCCAGCTCAAAGACACAATAAACATTTAGAAGACTGAACACTGGACCCTCGTGTACTATGAATTGAAGGCAAGAGCCCGACTCTGGGAACTCAGCTACCAGAGCTCGAAAAATCTGTATTATTAGTAATAACCTGCATCTAAGCGGTAAGTAACGGTGTCTAGGAAAAGCATAATTATTTTGTGTATGAGAGCTTAAAAAGGTAACATTTTTCTGCGAACGTTCCTAAGTACGAAGTTTAAGAATCCACAATAGCTTAAAATCACCTACTACTCGTAAGATCAAAGTCTAGACCGCGATATTCACGTTTCCTTAACCAATTGATTGCTGTAATAGACGCGATGCAAGCTTCGTGGAGATGTTTTAAAAGCCGTACTCATTTAATTTGCGCGGAATTAAAAACACTTATGTGCCATTTATTGGGTCCATTATTCGTAAGGCAACACAACATAATTAGGGTAATAAAGCAACTGTCACGCGACACAATCAATCTTCTGGCACGTCTCCTGAAAGACATTTTATGTTTACAATCTTCTACGGAAATTTCCACAGCACGAGCTTTTTATGTGTGTGTGAAAGTGAACATTATTGTTTAATATATATACACCGGCAATAACAATTCGCGGAACGTTAAAGAAAGGCAAAGTATAGAAATAATAACGTATATATTAAAACAAATAATAATGAGACATGAAGTGATAAACATCTTTTAACATCGACTTTAAGAAGTTACTTATGAATTTTTTTTTAAAATAATTAAAAAAAAACTCTATTTTGTGGGAACACAAACAATGTTGTACATTAAATTATAGACTAATAACGTGTGTTTCGCCTTGTGGTCTAGCTAACGTTTCCATCCTTCTGGGCATGCTGCAAATTATGTTATCTATTGTATCTTGGAACAAGCTCTGTCACTCTTCAAGTAATGCGTTTTGCAGTTCTCTCAGGTTGGTATTCTGTATTTAACACTTTTCTTAGATTGATTTCATTGACACGCCCGCGTCATTTCTCAACTCCCCCCACCCACCTCGCTGTGCGGGGAGGACGTGAGGTGTGTCAATAATTTTCGTGGTCCTTATGTTCCAAACATGCTATAGAACTATAGGATTCACATCCGGGGATGTTGCCGGCCACTGTATCCCTGTTATACCCACATGGTTTAGATATGCTTGTACTGAGCGAGCACTGTGAGCCCGAGCATTATCTTGCATCAGAATAAAGCCGTCATCATTATAGGGGGCAAATACCACAACGACCATCACCGTACGAGCTCCGAAAGTTATCCCTCCCCACACCATAACTGAGCCGTCACCATATGCCACCGTATTTTCAAAATTAGTTTGAGTGTATCGTTCTCCTTTGCGTCTCCATATTCTATGCCTTCCATAGATCTGATTTAAGAAAGTCCACTGTTGTACATGGGCCAAAACCTTCATTAATTATATCTATTGCAAATCCTAAAAGATTGTAAGTGACTGACAAATTTAATGAGCAATGTCTGCCTAAAAAAATTACAGACACGAATATGTGAAAAATTATAAATGGGCCAATTAGTTTTATTTGCTGCGATGTGTTTCTTGAAGGTAAAATTCGTTTACAATATCAAAATCCGAAGGTTTGTTTATAAAGGTTAGCCTCGGTATATCCCGCTATAAGCCAGTTTGTAGCATAAGCATTTACGTAACTCATCAGAAGTCAAGCAAACATTTGGTCTGCTTCTGTTATACTTGTAGTAAACGAAGGTTTATTATGTCTGTTTACCATTACTTCCAATTGACCAATTCCATTGGTTCCAATGTCTTTAGTGCATAACGTGAGGCTCATGAATTAATTTAACGGATTTTAGTTTCTTGGGCTTGGATTCGGCATATAAAGAATTTTTGCCGCTTAAACCAACATGGATGTGTTTAAAACCATGACCGCTGAGATAGAAAACCAGAAACTGTCAAAATACCAGGTCCAATAAAATGCCTTAAGTAAAAGAGTCTCCAAATCGGTGACGAGCTGCAGCGTTAAAAGTGCGAGGTTACTTGTATTGCGATCAATTATCCACTTGCCAATCGTGGTAAGTACGGAAAATTTTCCCAAATTAGAAGAGAACTATGTTCTGTTGTATAACCGGTCGGTGTCTGATGATGAAAAATGAATATTTGTGCGAAAACAAACATCCTCTGTGAATTTGATGACCGTGGGGCTGGTCACAGTATCTCACTTGTACGCCGCGGGCCATTTTTTCGAATCTCAGCCCTAGCCAAAATTTTTACAAAAACTCAAATAGTTGGTTTTCGGCTCTGGTTTTGTTGTAATTGTCCCCGTGTTCTAACACTGCATCCTAGTCTACCACCGATCTTATCGAACGGGTAGGTTATGTATATGTAGGTGCGGAAATGTTAGCCTCGGTCGAAAATCGGCCAAGAGGATATCACTATTATTGCCTTATGACAATCTATCCATCTATGATCGATTATTATAAGGTAATCACACATTCCCTACGTCAATCTACAAACGGGCTGGTATTCGAACTAAAACTCTGGGTCTTAAAGAAAACGCAAAGCATGTTGAATGTCAAGACTTGTTTCATATGGAAATGTATTTGCTGTATGGTTTTTACCTGCGCTTTGCTCTCCCAATCCATTCCGACAGCGCAAATAATGCACATGAGGATCAGAGCTATTGTGCCCACTATTCTGACATCGTTAGGCCCATTGTCGATAATCTTAATTCCGTGAGTGCCCAACAAGTCATTCATGGAGTCGCAGAATCCAATGGTGTTCATACTAGCCGCCACCGCATTGGCGAAAGCAAATATAATACCGACAGACGCCCCAAATTCTGGACCGAGGGATCTTGAAATAATGTAGTAGATTCCACCTAGAACAAAATAAGACAATTAAAACAAATCAAAGCGCCCGTAGCCTAATTATATAAGGTACGGACTACCAATTACCTTTCTTATGCAGGAACCCGTCTAGGTAGTTACCACCCCAGGGCCAGTTATTCTGCCGTGAAGCAGTAGTGTGCAAACATTACTGTGGTTCGGTCTGAAGGGCACTGAGAGCTAACGTAAATCACTGGGCATATGAGACTTAAGAACTGATGTCTCAGGGTGACAGGCGCAAATATTATGAGTAACTCAGCATTTGTTATGGGCAGACGTTGCACTTACCAACATGTGACGTTTTGCTCGTCTCGTCACTTTATCAAAAAATATATATAAAAAAACAAACATCACGATCGAACGCGCTGTTTGACTATAATCGTAAAGCATCTCGTAGCACTAACTTAGTTTTAATAGTCAACAGGAATAAATTTTATTTTGCAATTTCAGATTGGAATCGCTACATTCTATTTTCTGTACATTTCTGGTTGGATTACATTTCTCATTGATTTTATCTTCCGACAATTTAACACCTTAGGCATTACATCGTGTTTAGGAATTAATGCCTCATTATTTGTATTGTATTATATATACATACAATCACTCCTTTTTCCCATATAAGCTAGGCAGAGGCCATTTTATCCTTCGCGAAACATAATTTTTTTTATTAGTTATTGATTATTGGAGAATTATATAAATTATTGTAACACACTATTTTTTTAAAAAGTTATCATTAAACTGTGAAATAAAGAAAATGTAAAATGAAGTTATTTCTTAATTTTACATTTTCTTTATTAAAACAATGCAATGTAATTAAGCGTTATTTTATATAAAAGCTTGTCTTTTATTTTATTGATAGCATTACGAATGATGTAATATGGTATATTTGCATAAAGATTAATTTAAATTACTCAACACAATAGTGCTTAAATATCTAAATTAGGTAGGTTGTTTTCGTATCATGCCAATTACACTACTACACGTTAAGTAAACTAAGAATTAGTGATAACATCTTTTTCATAAATAAAGTAGTGATTCCTTTCGGTCAAGTCCCTGGAACTTAAGTTTGCGCAGAATACATAATGCCGTAAGTATTAATACGCCGATAGGTGTCCGGCAGAGTTACTATACTGCTCATGGCAACGCAATGGGGGAGTAACAATTTTTTGTCTAGTACCAAAATGGCAGCGACGTGGATCGCCATCTGTCACGTCTCGAGCAAAACTTTCACCCGATGGTAAGTGCAACCTCTGCCCATAACTAATGCTATGTCACACAGAACACAGCGCGGTGTGGTGTCACTATTGCTGTGTGACACCACGCCGCGCGCGTCACCATGAGACATCAGTTCTTAAATCTTATATGCCCAGTGATTACGCAGTAATGTTTACACACTACTGCTTCACAGAATAGCTGGCCTGGTGTGGTACCTAACTGGTGATTTTATATCACTATTCGCTTTAGCAAATTGTCTTTGCCATAAGTAACAAAGGCTTTTGAAACCGTATACTTATATTTTCAAGTGATTGTACAAGAGTAACTGATAATTAAACGGGTTTAACGTTATCTTATAATATATCATAGCAGAGGCGATTATTTTCCAACATACATAAATAATACAGTCACGCCTTTTTCCCATATAAGGGGTAGGCAGTGCCACAAACGTAGCACACTTTTCGCCCCCGCGGGAATAGACAGACGGCTGGTAAACCACGTCGCCGCCATTTTGGTATGAGTCGAAAAATCTTACTCCCCATTGCGTTTCCACGAGCAGTATAATGGCAGCATTGCATATTATGGTATTTTACTTCACAAATAAAGGCTGTCCGTAAAATGGCTTGATCGCCTTTTACGACACCTCGATAGTAAAAAAGCGAAAGTCTCACAAAATAAACTTTTTATAAAAATAAAATCGTGTAATGATGTAAAACTAAGTTGCATCTACTTTTTTTTTATGTAAGAGGGGGCAAAAGAGCAAGCGGCTCACCTGATGGTAAGTGATCACCGCCGCCCATGAACATCTACAATACCAGAAGAATAGCAGATGCGTTGCCGGCCTTTGAGAAAGGAATAGGCTCTTTTCTTGAAGGTCCCTAAGTCGTATCGGCAGATTCCATAAAGTGAACTTGTCTATTAAAATATAAAATAATGTATGTACGACACAAATATACACTGGTCGCTTAAGATTTGAGCAAAAATTCGTATGTGTTGCGCTGGTAAATAATGTGCACCGAGTTCCGATTCAAAATTTTAATTAAAGATTTTTGACATTATTCAAAAATTGAGCAATTGATGTGATGGCTTAAGAGAATTTACCACCCCATATCATCTCGTGGGTGTCGTAAAAGTCGACAGAGGTAAAATAAAACCAGGAGATGTTCAGCGATATCTTCCTCGAACATCTGAATAAATAAACTGCGGTTGCTAATCCCAAAATCCTCCGAAAAGATGTTGTGTTGTGGCAATCAAAATGGAGGCCTATGTTTAGCAGTGGACTAGTGATAGGCTGAAATGATGATGATGATGAGCTATTAAACGATATGATACGAGTACTCTTTTAGTCGTCACTAGGTTTGATAACCAACGATTTCGTTCGATAACACTGGACTGCGTCGTAATGTAACGGAAGCACTAATTAGCCTTCAATTCCTCAAATGCGAATGAAAATCTTATCAATATAATCGATGGAAGGGTTTGAATCCAGTGTCAGTAGATTGGTATTGGCTGGGATTCCAACTCAGAGTTCACAATTCGGCAAGCATGTTTGTCGATCACTCACCGACTGTTACAGCAATTAAATTATATTGCTTAATAAGTTTAACCAACCATTTAGAGACGAAATCCTTCGTCAGCCACCTCGTACTGTACTATATCAAGAATAGGACACTATACCTTATGGTGTCCTATTCTCGATTTTTTTATTACTTATGGTGTCGTAAATATTTTATGGTAATTATAAAACTGTTGAAGTGAAGGAAAGAAAGTTAATGCCAATTAACTTTTATTCCAAGTTCTTTCCAAGTGATATTGACTCTACGACTGAAATAATGCCTCGTTTTGAAATGGACACCCGGTGGCGGTATTACTTTGCTTGTGCACGCTATTGAGGGAGGGCGGCCGATGCTCTTCAAAAACCAAGTATTACACACTATTTTAAATTTTACTTGCGGATCTTAGCAAATTAACTATCTTTCCTTCGATATAATGGATTTCCGCAAAGTAACGCCTGGTTCTACTAATTATATTAAACTGTTCAATATCAACAATTAAACAGCAATTACAAATCACAGTCCACGACTGAGTTCGTACCTGATTTCTACGCCGTGGGTCCTGGGTTAGAATACCAGAGCTAACATTTGTGCATAAACACAAGTTGCTGGTTTTCGAATCAGGTTATGTTGTGATTGTCCCCGTGTCTCTGACAGTGCATCCTGCTCTGAAATTCTTGTTTATCTTCCTTTTTAAATAAATAACAAATTTTAAACAATAATATCTAATACACACCTCCTTTCACTTCGCCATTGGTGCAGATGGCGCTCATGGATAACGTCGTGATGACGCATACGATGGCGGAAATAGCGATGATGATCAGCGACAGACCTATGCCGGCCTGTGACACCACCCACGAGATCCGCAGGAACAGCATCACACCCCAGATGTTCAGCAGGCATGGTATCAGGACGCCCTAGGAAATGACACAGGAAAATGGCCAGTGAGATATAATTTAAAACACAAGTGTTTTGTTAGTATTTAAGAATAAAAAAATATATATAGTTTAAAAAAAATGTGCGTTCGGGGTACCCCCCCCCCCCCCCGCCTATAGATTTTATGCCGCGTCTCTATTGATTTTATTAGTATATTTTTGACACGTCAAAAAGCGCAGCCCACTCTTAACTCTCTCTCTCTCTCTCTCTCTCTTTCTCTCATTTGTATTTATTTAAATTCTTTATCATTTTTCAAATAAAAAATGTGAAGTAATGATTTAAATCAATAAATTTCATTTAATATTTTACTAAAAATAGTAATTTAATAAAACATAAATATATAATATTGAATTATAAATTACATATAAATAATATTTACACATGTTTAGAATTGAGGTTATTCAGCTGACCGCGCACAAAGCTTGCTGCTCGGATCTCGATACTCGCGAGCACGCACACACATCAAAATTGTAATCAAAAGAGACAGAGCGAAATAGAAAGAGAGGGAAAGGTCGCCTGGAGCATAACGCTTTTTCCTTACGTTACGATTTCTGCGTACACTTTACTGTAAGCCGCGTAAAAGAACTTCGTTCCCAAAAAGTAAAAAAACGCTTCAACACTATTGCTGAGCTGAGCTGATGATCCCGGGGGTCTACTGTGTAACTCTGGTTGGTTACGTGATCGGTTTCATTTGATCCCATTAACCAATGAATGAGCTTCATAGGTCAAAATTAAACCGATCACGAAACCTACCATAGTTACAAAATAGACCTCCTGTTCAGAATAAGAAATCATAGTCATGAAATCATTGAATGGTCATCGATCTTTAGTACGCGTGCTAAATTATTCGGACGTCTCGAAGTGGGTGAAAATTTAATAGGAAGATTCCATTACATTCACACAGGTCAAGCTAATAAAATAATGTTAATAATAAATTGACATTCACTCCATTGACAACATTTAACAATCTTTCAATCAATCAAGTGGATGGATGTAGATAGATCCAGCCCAAAACCAGATTGTGGCTATATATGATGGATGCCTATATTTAGCAGCTGGAGTTTATTTCTTTTTTTTTCGTATCGTTGGTGCGTTTTACAGACATAAATTTCAAATGAGCAACACAACCAGACCCGAAAACCAACAATTTGTGTTTTTGTCCGAATGTTGGCTCCGGCTGGAATTCGAACCCTGGACCCGCGGCGTAGAAGCCAGATTCCCTGACCACTATGCCACGCGGTTGTCAACTTCTTGTTGACTTGTGGTGTAATGATAATTAATAACAATATTCTCTATCGATATTAACCATCGATCTAATTTACTTTCAAAAAATCGATTACTTTCAAGAATGATTTTCGTTTTCTTATTAAAAAAAAGGATCGAATTATTTAGAGACTACTCAATTTTAAACCTCTATTTGCCCTTTTGACTTATATTTTATAGTACTATAAACAGTAGTACGGTGTTTAACGATAGTGAATAGAATCAAGGCATTACTTTGATGATATCCATTAGAGTAAAAGAGATTTGTTTTTTTTTCGCCTTTACTGGTTAAAGTATTTACAAGAGATTTTGAATGTTAAATTATGCCTTTCAAAAATTATTATATACTAGTAGAGTACCTGACTTCTAAGCTGCGGGTCCTGGGTTCGAATCCCAGCCGGAGCCAACATTTGTGCTAAAACATAAATTGTTGGTTTTCGGGTCTGGTTGTGTTATGATTGTCCCCGTGTTTCTGACACTGCATCCTAGCCTACCTCCGATCTTATCGCATCAGCGTTACATCGGGCGCGGGTAGGTTGGGACGAGTGAGTGCCTCTGTGTTTTTCCAACCCGCATTGGAGCAGCTTGGCGGATTCTTCCTAGCTCCAAAACCCTCTCAGAAATGAGAGGAGGCCTGTGCTCAGCAGTGGGATATTTATAGGCTGAAACTTTACTTTACTTTTACAGTATATATGTGCCATTTTGTTTGATGACTTTTTGCCTTCTTTAAGGTAGTGTCATAATGCCGTGCTGTAGAAATTTCGACCACACCCTTTCTATTAATCAAGCTCATAATGAACAACGCTCTTCCAATCTCACCATACAAACCACGTGGGTTTCGAATTTCTTCATTAGATACACTCATTTTGACAGAAAGAAAAAAAATTGAAAAATAGCTGGAAACAACATTTTACTAATTCATTTCTTTTTTTAAATTTAACCTTTTTAATGTCATCAAAACCAGCCGGATACAAATAGTACAGCCGAAGAGATTTTATTACAAGTTTATACATACTATATGCGAAAAGACTTTTTAAATTTCAGCTTTCTCGTTTCTTCTGCTTACAAACTAACTATACCACTCCCACTCCTTCGTGCGTACAATATGCTTAAAAATAATTATATGGGGTACAAAGTTTTCGGTTCAGATATTCGTTTCAGAATAGAGTTTCATAAAAAAGTGAAGATACCTGAATCCATCCTAGTTTAATTCCAGCTATGGGAGTCGGCGATTTAGTTTCTCTTTGTTCTTGTCGTTTTTCATCCTGTAAAATACATATCAATTAATTATTTAAATACAAAACAACTGTGAAGTTAATCTTCGGCATCGATTCGATAATTGGAGATTAAAATTTCCTTGTCAAACTGTCAAAATCCGGTAAACAATCCACAGAAAGACATAGACCTCTCTCAGGATGAATATGACCTCAACGGCAACGCTGCTTATCGGGGGTCAACCTTTTTTTAACTCAAACATCGTGAGGAAACCTGCATGTCTGAGGAATAAAAAATATTTCGAAGACATGTGAAGTCCGCCAACCCGCATTGGAGCAGCGTAGCGGATTCTTCCTAGCTCCAAAACCCTCTCAGAAATGAGAGGAGGCCTGTGCTCAGTAGTGGGACATTTATAGGCTGAAACTTTAATGGAAACATTAAATTACTGTCTGAGAAATGAATTTAATTCAAAAGGGCTACTTTACACAAAATTAGTAGACCTTTCTTCCGTCATGGACAACGTTTGTCCACGTAAGACAGCGTCGCTATTACTGATGCATATACTAAACTGTGCCATATATTCTCGTTCAGTATATCTCAAAGCCTGAAAACACAACTCTTTAACTAGTGGGTGTTACCAAAGATGATACGCAATCGAGACTTAGTCTTTCACCGCGGGCTACATGAGAAAAGTTAATTTCACTCAGCGAGCTAAGGAAAAGGCTATGTTCATTGACTCTTTGCAATATGGAATCCTTAACGTTGATATCTGCAGTAGAACTAAGCTTATATGACATAATCTTTAAAATCAACAAGCTAAAGTAGCATATGACCGTCCATATAGATCCTAGAACCGATAAATACATACTTACATAAAGTCACGCCTTTTTCCCATAAAAGAGGTAGGCAGGGCCTACACATATAGCTCACTCCCCCCCCCCCCCCCCGCGAGATATGAGACGTGACGGGTGGCGAAATACGCCGCCGCCATTTTAATACGAAAAAACTCGTTGCATTCCCACGAGCAGTATAGTGACAGCATTGCAACTGATAACCGTAGGGGAAGAATGATTCTAGAGTGACTATATCGTACAGGCAAACGACGACCTGAACAGTGTTACAGGAAGTCGATGGATGCAAGTGGCTCAGACCGTGGTTTGTGGCAATTTACGAGAGACGCGTATGTTCAGCAATGAACTTGTAATGAGCTGCAAAGATAACGTTGATACCTCTTTTGGGGTTGTTCCTGGATCGAAAACAAGTATCTCTGTATATGATCGATGAATCCCTTAGTATCACAATAAACATCGTGATCATTTATCTTGCATATATTATAACATAAACTGCATACATCATCAACCATGCGCAGCGAGCTTACCTTAGGGTGGTCAACTAAAAAGTTAATGAAGATTAATATTTACAAGTACAATACATATCTTTCATTGAAAGATGACCAGAAGTTCGACCAATATTTAATTTAAGATCCAAGATACAAAAGTTTTATAAGCAATCATAATCATCATTTCAGCCTATCACTAGTCCACTGCTGAACATAAGCCTCCATCCCTCATAGCATGCCACAAAATTTGTAGCTCTCATTTGGGGGGAGATTTAGCAATAGTTGGCAGGCGGCTTGGCAACCGCAGTTTATTTATTCAGATGTTCCAGGAAGATGCTGCTACTCATCTCATGGATTTCATTGTCCTGTCGACTTTTACGACACCCACGGGATGAGATGGGGTGGTAGATTCTCTTAAGTCGTCACCACACGGTAAGTTTGGTTGTTATATGCAATAACACCACGCAATAAACATAATTTTAATTAGACGTTACACAGCAAATAAGTACCAGAAATAGATAGAAGAGGAATACATCAAGACGTGATTCTCTTCGAGACGTGAGTTCTTCTCAAACTAAAATAAAGCCAAATATTTCTCGATGTAATAAATGGATGTTTAAACCAAAACACACTTAACTGCGACAGATGAAAATTTCAACCAATAATATTACAAGTTTCGTTCCTCGTCAATGAAAATATTGTTTGGAGTTAAGAACGTAAACACAAGTTAAAAATTGCTTAACGCATGATAGGATAGCCTATTATAAATTTCTTCCATAGTATATAGTACGCTAGATCAAAATAGTGCACAAAACTGTGGAAAATAGTACGGTCGACAACCCTGTGCATAGTGGATGACTGACATGTGGCTCTGTGTACCGAGCCGTGATGGACTCAGCCTGCTCCTGCTACGCTTATTTGAGCCATAACTATGCTCACGTATTGAAACCGATAGGTATTACAGCAATGTATTGTTTGCAAATGTGCCACTAACACCTATATAAACAAGGGCATAACCGTAGTAGTTTTAACACGTGGTTGTAAATGGAAAATATATGACGGAAAGACGATTGAAAATATAAAATGTTGGTACATTGGCAAAGCCTTATTGCGGCACTACTAACTGATGCTATACTTTAGGAACTATTGACGCTCTAGATGATATTTTGAAAAAGACCATAAGCACTCATCAATTAAAAAAAGTTATGTTTACCATTCTGTGATTTTTTCTACATACATACAGACAGTCAAGCCTTTTTCCCATATAAGGGGTAGGCAGAGACAACATCCGTAGCACACTTCGCCTCCGCATAAAACGAGACTGGACGGGACGCGACGATAAGAGTTGAAATTATTGCTTGCCATTGCGTTTCCACGAGTAGATAGCCATTGGCAAGGCAACCACTAGCTTGGTGGAGAGGAAGGGAAAAGGATTAGGTAGGAAATGGACTTGGGGTAGGGAATGAGAAGTTGGGAAAGGAACCATAAGGTGGAGGATACCATCTCGGAAGAAGCAGGAGGTGACAGCAATAACTCGAGAGGCCAGGGTCGCTTACCCGGTACTCTACCGTATATGCCGGACAAGACAACTGAAAAGGTCAAGTACTCCCTGGCGTTGTCTTTGCGTAATACGAGTATGTTCTGTGGACTAACTACACGAAATGCAGGAATCCACCTTGATAGGCACCACCCTAAGTGCCAGTCATATTGCCTTTAATAAATGGTGTGCAAATATCGCTTTTTGGTTTGAATGGCGCTGTAGTTAGTGTAATTACAGGGCATAATTATGAGACTTAAAACCAATTCCTCTAGTAACGAGCACAGTGCGGTACTGCACTGGTTATGGTGATTGTGAGTTCTCGTCTTTAACGTTAAAACGTTTATCCCACAGAGACTATATTTATTGTTTCAAAACTACTTCTGTGGTGGAAAGAACCAACAAGAACTTTAGCAATCAGTATTTTTTTTAAATCAACTGATTAACAATAATGTATGCAATAGTTTACGCAAAACTAGACAACGATCATCGCATTGCTAGAGATTGATATTAATAAAATTAATAGACATTTATTAGTACAGCTTTTACGCTTTTGGAGATCTTTTTGTAAAAAGCAGACATATTTATCCCATAAGTGAAATACTAAATGTGATCGAAAGATGTTATCTGAGATTTGTATTGAAATTATATAGATTTGTATTAAAAACATTCATAGCTGGTTCTCATTCAAACCTCACCTTAATTATCATTTCAGCTCATGTTAATCCAAAAAAAGACCACGTCCCAAAATTGAGCACGCGTTTATTACACTAACAAAATTCTCAGAAAGAAATCCTTTTCCGAACTCTTTATTCATAAATCAATTAAGTACAAATAAGATAACATAGATAAAATTCACGCACGGTGTGGTTACGGCGTAAAACTATCATTGGCAAGTTCTCGTTCCCTGTGTGTTGCTATAGTTGATTAAGGGAAATTACACAAAATATCATGATCTCCGACAGTTGACGAACATCTCAAATGCGGACTTAGAATGTATGGACCAACGACGAGCAGTCGCATCTAAAATACGGCGTCTCTAAAGTACAGCGATCGCCAATCACCCTGGCGAGAGTGACTCTTACGGCAAATCCTTCCAACCTTTCAAGGCCTTAACCAGTGTACTAGATACAGGCTGGTGATGAAATGTAAATGACGTCAATAGTTAGATACCAAAGAAAAAAATATTTCCAACTAGTTAAGGCTAAGTGGAAGTGGCTAATACCGAATTATACCGGCGAAAACCGGCGCAGATCTACTACAGCGATGGCCGCGAAAACGATAAATGTGCTCATTGTCTTAAGTGCCAGCCTCTTAATTAATGTCGATGTTTAAGGAAACAAATACATGAAGTATGTTATGTTCTGTTCGCATTATCGTTTTTTGATCATCATCATCATCATCATGTCATCTTGTCACCAGTCCACTGCTGAGCATAGGCATTCCCCATAGATTGCCAATTAGGTTGGTAGCTCTCATTTTGGGAGGATTTTACATATTGATAGGCAGGCGGGATGGCAACCGCAGTCTATTTATTCAGTTGTTCCAGTTGTTTTTTTGATATTTGTTGGTATTAATTTTACTTTATTCCGAAATCACTCACGACACGAACTGAGTTTACCATTCATTTTTTATAGAATAAAAATGTATAATACATGTACAATTGATTTTTTTTCCATTCAACAAAATCGAGCATTGCTATTTTAGTGTTTCGTTTGTTTGGAATCTTCGATTTCCTATAAATTAACCTTAGTGAAGACGTCATCGAAATATATTTATTTAGACCACAGAGAGCAGTTACACTTTCACATTTTATTGTGTTATATACTGCATTTTTATTAGAAAGACTGGTTCATAGAATAAAAGCTGTTTCAGTAACTCGATTCGATCGATTGAAAATATGTAAAATCTAGAACTTTATTAGTTTTTATTATTTAACAAAAACTATAGTCCCAGATTCACTAGCTTCAATTTACATTACCTAAATGTACAGATACTTTCTTTGGTTCTTTCATGTGCACACAGTGCCGAAAATCGGTTAAACAAAGAAGATAACTATGTATAATTCATGTATGATTTTCGAAGTTTATCTTAAATTACCGTTCTTGTTTATAACATAAAGTATATTTTATATTGGATAAACATGGCTGTCGACAGTGGAAACAGTGTAAGTCTGTAGAATTTTTTTTTTAATATTCTGTGTTATAAAGTACGTATGTACATGTCATTTACATGTTACATCGAGCTGTTTGCTTTCCGATATGCAGCAACTTGAATTTTCTGATAATAACATATAGCAGTCTAGACCAAAGACAGTTTGTTTGGGACCTTGCACGATTTCATCATCATCGTCGCTAGTAAACAGTCCACAGCTGGACATAGGTCTGCCGTTGGGAAGATTTTCCGTAATAGCCGTGCTTGGTAGATGCGTCGCTGATCGCAGTAACAAACGGCTTGTAAGTTGCTCGCCTGTTATTAGACGGTTATTCCATTACTAGTAGAAGGCCACGAGATTTTTCAGGAATATCACTTAGTTGACTTTTACGCGAGGCACGGTGGGATGGAGCCACCACAAACCAAACGTTATATATCAAATGTTAATATAGGGGCGTAGATACTTTACTTTATTATGTAAAGCGTTCGAAAAGTCGGGTTATAAATAGTTAAAATTAAACGCGATAAAATCCGTAGAAATTAGTTTTATTAAAATACATAAAAACAGTTAAATGTATCCACTAAAAGACATCTTCGAGGTTTAGTGAAGTAGCACTAGAAGATAATATAACAGGTTTCAGTTAATGTTTTGTCAATGTTTTGGAGCAGGAAAGAGTCTGTCATGTTGCTTCAGTTCGTGTTGGCGACTGTCACATGTCCTCGAAATATTTTTATTAATCTGACATGCTGATTTCAAAACGATATTGTGGCAGAAAAATTGTTAGAACAATTTTCGAGTTGTCGGCATTGAACTCAGGTCACTCATATACTATGAACTTTAAGGCGAGCGCGTATGCCATTGAGCTACCAAGGCTCTATACAACACTATATATTTTTACATAATTTTACATAAAATATACAACGGGTAATTTTAAGACCATGGGAATGGCGTATTACTTTAGACGTGTTAAATACATTACATACGTGTTCTTTTATTGTTTTTTTTTAGTGAGTTTTTGTCAGTTTACCACTGACCGTAGACATACTTCTTTATACGATGTAGATGGAACTGGCTGGGGTGGCCTTCTCACCACTTCTTTTGAATATGATGGGCTCTTGCTTTCTTGCTTTGAGAATGTGGTCCACACCGGAGGTGACGACTGCTATATGTTACGGAGTTTCTATCGCCTGTTTCTTTACCACTTTCTGAACCAGTATATATTTTAACAGTACATATTTTAACGTCCAATTATTAACGATACATAATTTTACTAAATTAAAAGAGGCAAAGTAGAATAGCACCTATTTCTTTTCTACCGAGGTGTAGCAAAAGGCGACTAAGGTATTGTACGGGCAGACTCCAGTCGCTACCCGTCACGTCTCGTTTGCCGCGGGTACGAAAAGTTGGCTACGTGTGTGGTCTCTGCCTACCCCTTATATGGGAAAAAGGCGTGAACGTATGTGTGTATGTAATTTAAAAATATTTTTCTGTAGAATATATTAACGGGCAGAAACTCTACACAAAGTTTAATGAAAATCTTATCTAATCCCGCGAAGATATTCTTGTATAGGAACATTTTCACTTTTACATGTTCTCGTAAGTAATTCCTTCGCGACTTCGAACCGAAGTACAGTGGCATTATACGAATGTCAAAGTATGGTCTAATGTTAGTAATGTAAATGAAATATAATATAAAAGTAATGTAAGTGCAATAGCGTAATGGTTTAGGGTACGGACTGCGAAACGTGACGTCGCAGGATCGAGCCCCGCCATTCGATTATTGACGTGAACCATCTTCTAGCACAAATTTTTAAGCTTAGTTGTAGTGGTTAGCAGGAATATTAGTAATGTTAATAGCATTGCTAGTATTCTTTGCAAACAAAAAAAATGTCTATGAAATAAAAGTCATTATATAGAAGGTCTCTAAGATGTAAAAGCACTATAATGATAGACTTGGGATCTGAAATGGATTAAGATAGATTGCGTAAACCTTCCGTATCGACATGAGTCCTCGATAAACGTCGACATGAACCGGGTGGTAAGCGATTTGGATGTACTAATACGACTTTTGGCGCGTGGTGGCGGCTTAAGAGAATCTACCACCTCATCTCATACCGTGGGTGTCGTAAAGTCGACAGAGGGATAATGAAAACCTGGAGATGGGCAGCAGCATCCTTCTGGAACATCTGAATAAATAGAAAGGTGTCTGGAAAACCATGAACCGAAAAAAAAGTTTTTTTAATGTATATAATTTCGGTGATGTAATTGCTGTTAGCCTTTTTGGCTTTTACAGCTTCATCGGATACTGTGCTCACGGGCCAGAGGCCCGCGTGCCAGGTTTGGTTTGACCCAAACATAAATACTTAAATAAACTTCTACAAACAAATCGAAATTCGGACTGTGTCGCGTTCGCTGCGTGCTTGCGCGACTTCGAATATCTCAAATGATTTTAGGTCGTCTAATGACCGTCCGAGGGAGGCTGCGGGCCTCCATTCAGACTGTCGACTTGTGTGTCGGTAACTCTGGGCGGTGAGAACCTCCCTGGAATTTTTTAATGTGATGGTGTTGCATAACGCTATAACAGTAGTACTTAACGACACTTTAATAATCGGAAGCGTGACGAATGGTTATGAACCGACGTGAAACGCTTATAATCGTTTCAAGGAAATTAAAGGCATTTGGTATGACACATAATTATTATCCGGTTAGGTCAGTAAATGGTTGAACTTTAGTAATTTGAGACCTGCAACGATTTTTTGATGTGAAACGTGCCCAAACGTATATAAAACTATATATGATTGCAAAATCTCCATGGCAAAAATCAAAAATAATTTACAGTTTAATAAACAAAAGTAAGTAAAAGAGTTTTAAAGAATTTTGATAACAAACACCTAAAATTTTGGCACTAACTTGAATTCTAAAAAATTGCTAATGATTATTCTACAAATTGTCCTGCTCACATTTTCGAAACGTGGTCTGGTTGAATAATAATATTTGTTTTTAAAAAGCACGTTATATACGAAATACATTTTTTGTATTGACGCTCGCCTTCTATAGTAAACTCGAAAAATTTAGTAGCTCACGAGAGCTCACAGAGAGGTTATCTTCAATTTTTGAGCGTCGTACCGTAACACTCAATTGCGATCTTTTGTATACGTATTCTCTTAACGTCCCTTTATTAAGTATATTTTTTTAGATGTGTTTATTTTAGCAATAAAGACAATTGACAATTGTAAACAAAAATATTTTATTAAATTAAGTTGATATGACATATAAAGAGTTTTATTTATTATTAGCCCACTTTTCGAAAAGTGGGCTACGTGTTTACCGGGCCTTGAATGCCTTATAAGATTACAAAACACACCGTTATTTATATTAACATTTTTTGGGCCTGTAGAACATATGGGACCAGTTTTCTAACTGCATATGTCATTATATAAGCCATTTATAAAGACTTTGCGTATTATTTAAATCTATCTTTCGGGCGGTTTTTCACACACTAATATTATGATTATAATTTACATAAGTTTTTGTTAATTTAGTTTTTTTTCTTTTTTTTAACATGTTATCGATTTTACAATAAAAACTGTCAACTTACCAATGAGGCGGTAACTTATCATAGGTTATAGAAAAAAACACAGTCAGTGACCGTGAAGCAAAACCATAGCTAAGGTTCTATGACTAGAACCGTGTACGTAGTAGCGCAAACTCACAGATATTCCCCATAATTTTATTACAATGTTGACCTACCTATATCCAATTTAACGCTTATGTCATGATACTGGACTATCACGAAACTTTTACATACATTTGTATTATTTATTTAACTTAGCTTTAGCTTGAATTAAACACGGAGCCGCGGGGTCATTAAAACGCATCCGTTTAGCGTCTTCTAAAAGTGTACGCCCGATGCTTTGCCCTATTATTCAATCTTGTGATATGCAATAATTGACTAAATTTAACGAACGATCAACTTTTTTATTAAAAATAAATTTCCGCGTACTTTGAACATGCACTGAATATATACTTGAACAAAACACAATCAAACTAATCATATAACAAGTACAGGTATGAAAACAGCAGTATTTGTTTATAGCAGGTTTCAACTACAAAAAAACACTTAATAAATGAGCAATACATTACCTCTTCCGTTATAAGATTGTCTCCGTGCAGTTCCCCAAGACTGGGTCGTTTCAGAGCCCGCTTGGAGTTCCTGTAGTTTTCCATTCTGGGCAGGGCTTCCCTCGTGAGCTGAGCTAACGACCGCTTCCTCCTCCAGCCGGCGTCATGTAGCCACGTATCGGGCTGGTTGTTAACTGCTCCATCGCCACGCTCGGCAGTCTCAACGGATGACCGCAGCGGACGTGTAATGATGCTGGCACCCATATGAACACCATTCTTCTTATTCTCCGACTCCACGGTGGAGACCGAGAACCTAATAATGGAATATACGAAAGAATGATTATTGATATGATTAAAGAGATGAAGTTTCACATGCACAACATGTGAAATGTATGTCTGTAAAAATATCTACCATCCCGTGTTTTCCAGTGGGTGTAGGCGAGGACTAAGAGAAACACTTAAAAAATCTCATACTAACTTAGTGATGGAAGTAAGCCTATATCCAACAGTGAATTCTTGCCACTCTTTAACTTGACAAAAGAAAATAAAGTCATGTTTGATTTTAATAAAACATCAAATTTGTCTTTGCTTTAAGAATAACAGAGGGAGGGCATATGGACTGCGCTGACTAGGGACTAAATTCCTCAATGAACTTTTGTAATCGATGAGCTTTTGTCCGTCGAGAATGTATAGGATTAAATAATAGGGCAGTTTGCTACTAAACATGCACCAGGCATATTTCACTCACGTCTTTTAAATGTTGCAACTGCTGTAATTAAAACAGAAACACTGACTACCACTCCTCGCGAGTGGTAAACTCGCGTGCTTTTGACACGGAAAAAAGTCAGCGGCAGTCCGCCTTCAGCGTTCATGCGCCTTGAATAATTATGGGGAAAGTCATATATTTTTATATGTTTATGGAGTTCCCGCGTACTGCCCGCGTCGTCAGTGTTCACCTATTTCCCTTCATTACAGTACGCGGTACTTTTTGTAATCCGTGTGTGTTATGTCAAACAGTTAAGTGTGTTCTATTATAACACGAACTACGTACGTCACGTACAAAAAACGTGACACACAGAAATTTTCTGGGTGACACAGCATTTGTTATGGGCAGACGTTGCACTTACCATCAGGTGAACGCTCGTTTCATCACTTTATGCAATAAAAAATAAAAAATAGTTAATAGAATCAAGCGTTACTTTGCGGAAATCCATTATAGTAAAGGAAAGAAAGTTAATTTGCTAAGATCCGCATGAAAAACGTAAAATGGTGTGTATCACCTAGTTTTGAATAGCACCGCCCGCCCTCTCACAACAGCGTGCACAAGAATACCAATACCGCCACCGGGAGCCGCCACCAGATACCCTCCACCACTACAACACTACCACAAGGCAATACACACCACTGAAGTCGAGAACACGACACGTATTTCACCTCAAAACGAGGCATTATCAAGTGATATTGACTCTACGACTGTCAACTGCCGACTGTCACTCGGCGGTTGACAGTATAGACAAGATCACTATTGTAAGTTGTCGCTGCAATTAGAATAGGCCATTTTCTTTTGATACAATTAAATCCCGAAACTATAGATTTGATTATCAGAACTGCGATTTCTCGACGCTGATGAGTTATATTTGTAAAGAGTTACTTACATGCGCACCTACAGAACAAAGAGTAGTATGAAAAGTAGTTAAATGCATTTTTTTTATAGAATAGGAGGCAAACGAGCTGGTGGCTCACGTGATGGTAAAAAATAGTAATTATATAATTGTTTACAATTAAATATTATTATTATTATATTATATTATTTTTAATTATATATAATTATTTACCTGTTATCTTCCATTGTGTTGGTTAAAATTTAAAAACTATCGGATACTTTTTTTATGTGATAATTGTCGTCGGTAATTAATCATAATACAATGATATTTTGTGTTTGGACTTAACCACATAGTTCTTCTGCTGTCGATCTGTAACAAGAAGAAAAATAGTGATTTATGACATATACAAAACTTCTTACACATAACTCGTTTGGCGAGGTAACTGATTTCGGATTGATGTACCGGACCATTCCAAACGAGTTGAGCCCGCGACTTAGTGCGCGTGAACTTTACTTTTTTAATGGAAATAAGTGACGAGGCCAGAAAGTCGTTGACCTAATGACAAGTGTTATGCCTGCATATCAGCTAAGATGCAGTGCCGGGCCATGCCATGAAGAAGCCCCTGGGCAATTCAAGTCTCGTGGCCCCTCTACCCTTTTTTAACACCCTAAAACAAATTTATACTCACTTAAGTGTCTATTGATCCTGGGCTGTCTATTCAAAGGAGTCGGTCAAAAACCCTACAGGCTCTACCAGCACCGTACGGAGAGGTATCATATAGATTTATTTACGAGTAAACACAAGTTATAAAATCTGGTATCTTTTATAAATGGGTTTTTGAAAAAAAAATATGAATTTTTCTATGTATTTTAAAACTTTATCATAAATTATAATAATAGTAGATGCAAAAACTCTTAATTTTTAAATCTATTATAATCACTTTAAAATTGATAAAATTTTAAAAAGAATCACGTGACTACGAATGCGCCATGATTGGTCGCCATGTTTGTGACGTCATAATGATAAAGGAATTTGTCGATACATATTTATGATAACAGATTTTCTTAAAAATGATATTCGGTTTACTTCAGCTGAAGTTCGAGGTGCTAAAGCATCAATGTAAGTTTATCAAAAATAATGTTGTAGCGGCTTAAGAGAATCTACCACCCCATCTCATTCCGTGGGTGTCGTAAAAGTCGACAGAGGGAAAATAAAAATCAGGTGATGGGCACAGCATCTTCCTGGAACATCTGAATAAATAAACTGCGGTTGCCAACCCGCCCGCCAAGCGTGGCAACTATGGCAAAATCCTCCCTCAAAATGAGAGCTCCAAAGTTTTGTGACATTCTATGGGGGAGGCCTATGTTCAGCAGTGGACTAGTGATAGGCTGAAATGATGATGATGATTTTATTATTTATTTGTTAAATTAAACATGAATAACAAAAAGTAACTGTTAGTAGGATTCCTATGCAGGAATCCGTCAAGGTAGGTAACACCACAGGGCCAGTTATTCTGCTGCAAAGCAGTTTGTTAGTTGTTGCAGTTGGCAGTTGCGTAGTTACACTAAGCGGCTAGGATAAAATGAAATATAAAATGAAAATATTAAATAATCTATTTTCCATTGAGTATAATTTATTTATTTTTAAAGTATCACGTGAGAGTTACGGTGATAAGGCGGATTATGCGCAACTGGACCATAAGAACGGTATCTGTATAGTAAAAGGTCGTGTATGTACAGAAAATCGGGTTAGGATTTAATCTTACTCAGTTAGTTTTTAAAAGTTTGCTATTTTAAAAAGTACGTTCAATGTTATGACTGTGCAGCATCAGCAGGTAACAAATACTCTAATAAAAACATAAGTTGTTTAATATTATAGACAATAATGATCTTTTATATATTTATATTTGATATACAGGTGGTTGCAAACATGCATTAGCATTACTTAAGTGGACTCGTCGGAGAAGTGTAGATCCAACACCTACTGACGATGCGTGCGATTAGAGAAAGTCTCGATTATCAGGCATCGAAGCGTATTACACACAATTTCAGTTTCGTATATTACATAACCTAGCACGTAATTAAAATATAAAAATACTAAATTAAACCGAAATGACTAAACGTATACAAATTTATTATTTAATGGTTATAAAATATATATAGTATTTTTAATGCTATGATTTTTTAAAGTTATGACTTGGAATTTAGTTAAAAAAATGTTTTTATTGAATTCTATTTATTTAAGTTATACATTTTCATAAATAATTATTTATTATTATTACAAAATACTAACGTCGAAGTGATGTTTACAACAAAAAACATAGATGTTGTTTTGGGATTAGGTCATCGCACTGCCAACCCATTAGGGTTCAAGCAGTGCGTTTTGACGTTTTTGCATGTTGAAGTTTAATATTTTGTGAAACATTTAAAAACATTTTTTGGGGATATACAGTATTCGTAAATAATGGTACGAAACAAGTACCATAACTCTTAAGGTTTGACATTTTTGATATATTTATCAATATATTGAAGATAAAAACAAGATTTCATTGATTAGAAGTCACAGTCAGAAACACTTTATCAGCTATGTGCTACGATGAGTAGAAATTAACATTGTGGTTTCAAAAAGTTAGTTTTAATTTAATATAACTTTTTAATTAGAGCAAAAAAAACTAAAAACAAGTTTCCTCCCTATATTTTAACAAGCATTTCAAATTATATGCCAATATGTGTCTGGCAGAGTAGAATAGCACCTACTTCTTTCCTAGCGAGATGTCGTATGAGGCGACTAAGGTATTGTACGGACAGCCTTTAATCGTGCAAAATAACACCATAATATGCAGTGCTGTTATGTCAATGAGTATACTGCTCGTGGGAACGCAATGGGGAGTAAGAATTTTTTGACTCGTACCAAAATGGCGGCGAAGTGTCGCGCCGCCAGTTACGTCTCGTTCCCGCGAGGGCGAAAAGTGGGCTACGTGAGGAGCCTCTGCCTGCCCCCTATATAGGAAAAAGGCGTAATTGTATGTATGTATGTATAAAATATTAATTAAAAATTGTAACGATGCCGAAACCTGATATCGAACTCATGTTACCCAGGCGTACAATGATATTTCAGCTACCATGGCACACGACACGACAAAGTATTTAAAACTAAAAAATACTAAAATCACTGGGAGACACGATTGGTGACGACCCTAGCGTGACCTCTACAATTCATTAAAGCATTTAGAAACTTCTGAAATATAGCAATGAAACTAAGACCTAATCTCATATTACTATAATCTATGCAAATTACATTTCAATTGATGGAGCATGTCAAAGTTATGTCTGTTCGAAAACAAAGAGAAGAAAAATCCTTTTAACCAACTTCAAAAAGACAGACAGCATTTTTATATCAATATCGATGACTCTATTTTTTATAAAGATGTTTCGGGTATAATTTTTAGTCCTAGTTTTTGATGATGTATTTTATTTACTTCCAATAAATAAAAAAAGATATTAATTTATTTTAAACACGGCGATGTAGTTTAATATAGAAAACACGTTGCTCTTTATTCTAGATATACAATATCTAGAATAAAGAAGCTAAACGAGGACTTGGTATATCGAAACAAGACAGACTATCGCCTCATTGGTCAAATTATCTGACCTCTGCGCCGCGGGTGTGGATTCGAATCCCAGCCGGAGACAAGTTTTGTGTAAAACTACACATTGTTGGTTTTCTGGCCGTGTCTGACACGATATCATAGCCTACCTTCGATGTAATCGCCTTAGCGTTACATCGGGTGCTGGTAGAGACGAGTGAGTGCCTTTGTCCACCACCGTGTTGCCACTGTGTTACCCATACACTGGATGCACTATAATATCTCCTGTGCACTTGATAGACAATATTTGGAAGTTGTCGCCGTGGAACAGGCCCGGGAAACATCAACAACCCTGTTTTTAACCCTTTATCGTCGTCATCGTCATCATCAGCGGCTATCCACTGCTGGACAAAGGCCTCTCCCAATAACAGTAAAGTAAAAAAGTAATATAATAGCCTATAAATGTCCCACTGCTGAGCACAGGCCACCTCTCATTTCTGAAAAGTTAGCCACGCTGCTCTAGAACGGGTCGGCGGATTTCGCATGTCTTCAAAAAATGTTTATTCCTCAGACACACAGGTTTCCTCACGATGTTTTCTTTCATCGCTGAGCGCGTAGTAAATCAGCACTTTAACAATTTTAGAGGTGCCAGCGCCGGCAATCGAAATCGGGTCACGCGCATACTATTAAGTTTAAGACGAGCTCCCGGCCCCTAATCTTGAGTCCCTGAGCTTGAATACTATAAACTGGAATTATCTAATGTATACCACGACTATTCACTAGGAGTCTGATATACTATTATTATAAATATTGCCTAACATATAATGCTCAAACTCAAGCCTACACCAGAAAAGTGGATTGTGAACATTTGGGTTCTATCTCCATAGTTTTCTAAAAATGCACCGCTTCGCTATCACATGCAATTATGTCGCCGATATACTCGTTAATATTGTGTAAAGTAGCCTTACTTGCCACAGCCTTCAAGACGATTTAAATTAATAACTAATGAATTCACTAATCCAATAGCAATTTAAAATATTGTATTGTATTATATATTCGCATTGGTACACAATACGAGTAACTCGTGCATGGCTCGTGTTTATAACCGGTTTCATTGAGGAAAATTATAAGATTTATATGGTTTCTTAATATATTAATAAAGATCAGGGATGAGGTTTTATTTTTGTCAAACGAACGATAATTTTATAATTCTAATTACTTTTCTTATGTGTAATATCATTCGTTTTATTTAATAATAAAAATATAATATTAACGATCCACTTTTAAGAGTCCCACGTTCGGATACTGAAGACCTACTTCAGATTATGTGATGATTACCGCTGCAGTTTCCCAAACTTTATATGACATGGGGCGTATAAGTTTTGTACGATCTACACTATACACGTGTTAACTTACAATTTACATTTTAAAATTTTTAGTGGTACAGACCTAATAAGAATCTCGTCCTTTTCTAGGAAATGCACACTCCTGACGCGATTCGCAAAATCGTTAGACGAACACGTGAATTGAGGACGAGTGAGTGCTTTTACTTGTGTAATATATCGTCGAGCTTATAATTTATTGATTGAATTATTCTTGTCTAAGATTTGAAAATGGAGCGTGCTTTGGTTGTCCTTGACACTATTCTTTGTAAACAAAATTATAATGTATTTTTGACTAAGATGAAAAAGGATTTACAAAAAAGAGGATACCTACGGAGTTTCTGTCGCCTGTTTCTTCTCCGTCAGAGGAACCTCATTACGAAACGGCGGTAGATTTTGTAAAGAAATGACGTTTGACAAACGAAATATATATTTCTTACGTCGAAAAATAAAGAATTTTCATTTCATTTCATTTCATGCGCATTTAACAATTTACGATAGTAACCAGTTGACGCCGCTTGGTCGAATTCAGTCAGAACGTCATCATTTGTAATTAGTTTCGACGTAATGGCGCTTACGATTTCAACCAATTTAGCGGCCTGTAAAATAGATTTTAACATACCGGAAAATTGGTTTAAACGTAATCTAGTTTTAATGAACATGTATTGCCATTACACATCAAGTCAGAATGCTCTCTAATAAATTGCGTTTATATTCTTCTTCCCTATCAGCTTGTTAATGATCCACTTCTGAATAAATGTCTCTCGATACGAAAGAATGGTTAGTCTTGTCTTTATCGCCACGCTTGGCGGATGGACTGGAGATCGCAGCACCGGACCACCACCACCATGTCTGGCATTTTACGAAAATGATTATTTCGAAAGCTCCGAAGGCGATAAGATTTTCCAGGCAATTTCCATTGTCAACTCTTAAAACACCTTTTACTGGTGGTAGGACGTAATTGAACATAGCTTAACCAAATAAAACCGTGTTGTGCCGTTACTCGAAATCATATCATCATCATCATCATTTCAGCTTATAACTAGTCCACTGCTGAACTTACGCCTCCCCCATAGATTTTACCATAGTTGGCAGGCGGGTCGGCAACCACAGTTTATGTATAATATTCAGATGTTTCAGGAAAATGCTGCTGCCCATCTTCTGATTTTCGTTTTCTTTGTGTAGACTTTTACGACACCCAAGGGATGAGAGGGGGTGGTAGATTCTCTTAAGCCGCCACAACACGGCTACGTAATAATATGCTTAATTAGTATTTTATCAACAATTGACGTACCCTTTCATGTATACTTGATGGTACCTACCTGGTGGTAGGATTCCTATGCAGGAATCCGTCTAGGTAGGTACCACCCCAGGGCCAGTTATTCTGCCGTGAAGCAGTACTGTGTTTCGGTTTGAAGGGCACTGTTAGCTAGCGTAATCACTGGGCATTTGAGACTTAAGAACTGATGTCTCTGGGTGACGGGCGCAGTTTGGTGTCACACAGAAATATTCTGGGTGACACAGCATTTGTTGTGGGCGGACGTTGCACTTACCATCAGGTGAAGGTTTTGCTCGTTTCGTACCTTTATACAAAAAAAAAGGTTGTGAATAATCTCAATAGCTCGACCAATAATTATAGGTTATCTATAGAGCGGATTAAATTGAAGGTATAGAACATTGTGGTTGACAAGGTCCTTTTGTAAGACTTAAAGAAGGTACAGAAGCAATCTATATGTAGTGTTTCACACTACTGGTCTTACCAGCGGCGGATTTGATACCCTGGTTGCCCTAGGCCTACGGAAGATTGCCGCCGGAAGGGAGTAGGCCCTTCAAAGCACGAAAAATTTAATGATGTATTAGAATTAAATTAAAGTAAAAAACATCGACAGTCTGTAAATAATAAAATGATAAAATTATCTCAATTGTGTCACAGATACTGATGCATACCACTTTTTTTAGTGAGTGACAATAAATAAAAAAATATCTAAGTTTTGCCGCCCTCTAATTTTAACACCCTAGGTCACGCCCGGGTCTACTCGGGGGAATCCGCCACTAGCTCTTACAACTTAAAGCACTTCCTGAGCTTTCGTCCACGCATTAATATGTTTAATTTTCACAGCATTTTTATAGGGGAATCAAACGAGCAATTAAATTATCACAACACTAGTAAGCGATGATGCTTGATCCACTGGCCTTGCGAAGAGACGTTGCGTCTCTTTGCGTTTTTTATTGTATTTACTTTGGGGAGTGTCCCGAGGAATTGTTCGGAATCATACCAGCCAACGAATTTCACCATCGTACATCGCGGCAAAGCACGAAATTCCATCCACCTCACCTCGATGGTTGGCATTGCACCACTATGCGCTTTTCGAGAAATTTTCTTCCACGCACGACCACTTTGTGGAACTTGCTGCCGCCAGCGGTTTTTCCGGACCGTTTTCACTTCGGGACCTTCAAGAATAGATCCTATTCCTTTCTCAAAGGTCGGCAACGCTACCGCGACTCTCCTGGTGTTGCGGATGTTCATGGGCGGCGGCGATCACTTAACATCAGGTGAGCCGCTTGCTCGTATGCCCCCTCTTATAAAAAAAAGCGGTCACTAGTGGACTTTAATATTTTATTCCTCAGACATGCAGGTTTTCTCCTCACGATGTTATCCTTCAACTCTGAGCACGTGGTGAATCAGCACTTAAAATAACAATGAGGTGGCGGTACCGGGATAGAACTCAGGTCACTCACGTACTAAGTATAATAATACGAGTACTACTTATATGTATTTTACGTAATATATATATCAGTACGTAAATAAAAAAACTTTCTACTTCTTTTTAAGCATATTGCGCGCATGAAGGAGTGTGAGATTTGGCATAGTTAAAGTTTGTATGGAGAAAAAGCTAGAAAGCTAAAATGTATGTATAATATGTGATATAAATACATTAAATTTATTGAAATAAAACATTCATTATTTGTGTAGTCAAAGAGTCGCATAATATATATATTGTCGCCATACATTTAAAATGTTGCCAACAAATAATTATAATTACTCAAACTTCAATAACCTACAAAATTTTATGAATTACGGTCTCGGATTTACCTATATAAGAATATGTAACGTTCCTTTTTACGTAACAATCTATTTATTCGTTTAACCGTGGTAGCGCAAGGGCCGGGTGCTCGCGTTTAGGTTACGTTACTTAGTACGCGGGAGGCCTGAGTTCGATCCAGGTGTACACCACTAATATTGTCATCATCATCATCATCATTTCAGTCTCTGACTGGTCCACTGCTGAATATAGGCCTCAACCAATTTGCCACAATAATTATTAGCTCTCATTTTGGGTCGATTTTGCCATAGTTGCACGCTTGGCAGGCGGGTTGGCAACTGCAACTTATTTATTCAGATGTTCCAGGAACATGATGGTGCCTAACCATCCTTGCAAATAAACACCAATTTCCAACGAGGATGATTCGCGAGGCTATTGAAATTAAAAAACATCCTAATTTCAATAGGGAAGATGGTTGGGTACAACCACCGGCTTGGGATCCTATTAATAAAAATATTAAAACAAATACCAAGCATACCACTGCAAGGCTTTAAGACAGTAAGCTTTTTCTGCGTAGATCGGACTAAAAATAATAATTAAAAGCTGAAGGTGCTGTAAAGTGCTCGGAACTTCGGGTTATAAATAGTTTAAATTAAACGCGATAAATCCGTAAAAATATTTTTATATAAATGTATGTATTTGAGGAAACCTGCATGTCCGAGGAATAGAAATATTTCGAAGACATGTGAAGTCCAACCCGCATTGGAGCAGCGTGGCGGATTCTTCCTAGCTCCTAAACACTCTCAGAAATGAGAGGAGGCCTGTGCTCAGCAGTGGAACATTTATAGGCTGAAACTTTACTTTACTTTTTATGTATTCGCGAAAATATAAGAAACCAGTATGTGAATGCCTGGGAGTTGTTTTAACACTTAGTAATAAAATATTTGCTGTTTTACAGTATCTTAGACAAGTAATCGTTTTTATTGTTTTCCAAAGTAGTTTAGAATCTTTGGTAGCTTTAGTTAATTGTTCCCTTTAACATGTTTTCGTTTAACTATTTTTAACGTCTTTTTACTCAATACTTATGAAAGTTTATACTTATAAGAAAAAAAATCAATTTTTAATTTTTTTGCCAGATTTCTGTATATTGTTCTGGCTAATCTCCGAAACGGCTGGACAATTTTGACGGAACTTTAACCGTCAGGTAGCTGACATTATAGCAGGTAACTGAAGCTACTTTAATTTTAGAAAAATACTTTAGGGAGTATATGTGTATATTTTTTTATTCTTTATGTACACTATCTTATTAACATTCAATCTAGTGACAAGTAGTTAATGTAAAAAAGGCGAAAGAGAGAGAGAGGGATAGGGTCCGTGTATTTGTATGCTTGCGTTCGTATGTGCGTGGCTATGTCTTTGTACGTGTGTGCTTAAAACCAACATTATATTTCATTTGTCTGCACCTAATATCATATTAATTATGGATATGGATACATTATGGATTCTAATATATAATTCAGCATATTCTCAATACGTAAAGTTATGTATAAATACTTTTTTTTTATTGTATAAAATGACGAAACGAGCAAAACGTTCACCTGATGGTAAGTGCAACGTCTGCCCATAACAAATGCTATGTCACGCAGAACATTTCTGTGTGACACCACACTGCGCCCGTCACTCAGAGACATCAGTTCTTAAGTCTCATATGCCCAGTGATTACGCTAGGTCTCAGTGCCCTTCAAAACGAAACACAGTAATGTTTGCACACTACTTCTTCATGGCAGAATAACTGGCCCTGGGTTGGTACCTACCTAGACGGATTCCTGCTTAGAAATCCTACCTCCAGTACTCTCGAAAATCATAGAAAAGGTAACCGAAAATATATTATTTATAACAGTAATTACAATGCACACGTCATTTACTGACTATCACACCCAAAAAACAATCAGAAATGCATTACACGTAGTCTATTGATCTAACTGAAAACATTGTTTTCTCGTCACGCGTTGCAAACTAGGTGTTCGTGAGCCTGCGATATCCTTTAAATTTATGTACAATACTTATTGAACCTGATGTTTACTCCAAACAAATGGTAGAAAGAGTATATATGTAATATGGTGGGATAGCAAATTTTCTTATGCGGTCACGACATTTATACGCCATGTGATAGGCTATTAAGTATTAAAAATTATCAAATGGTAGGATATAATTATAATAGCAGTAATATCAAAGCCGGTGAGGTCGTTATTGTTATTTATATATGAAACAATATGCGTTTGTAACTGATGTGATAATTATATAACTACAGCGTGTTATTGACCACAAATAATATGACTAATTATTACTCTAAAACCTGTTCAGTTCTCTGAACAAACAATCTAAAAAACACAACGCATATTATTTGATTTCGACAGACAAATTCGACGCTATCTTTTTATATCAGCAAGCACAAGATAAAAATAGAAAACTATTAAATATTGTATCGGAATTTTATTGCATTTTTACGGTCATTAATTCGTTTTAAAACATATTTCCTTAGTACTCGTAGATAGATAATCGAACGTATATAAAAATACTTCTTCAATTGCTATAAAGTAAAAAGCTACAAAAGTCGCTTTTATCGATAAAAAGTATCGGTAAAAGCGACGAGACGGCCAAATCGTTCACCTGATGTAAGTACGACGCCTGCCCATAACAAATCACCACACATCATCATGTAATTACAATAGCTAATAGTGTCCTTCAAATCGAAACAGTAATGTTTGCATACTACTGCTCGACGGCAGAGTAACTGGCACTACGTTGATAAACACCTAGTCGGATCCTCTTCATTGCTCTTTTTTATTTTTAAAATAAGTAAGATAAGGTTCACGCGACACCGTGAACCTTCATCGCTGAGCACATTATTTATCAAAATTTAAAACTGCAATCTCGATACAATTTCTGTGATGCCCGCAACGTGGATCAAAAACTGGTCTCAATTAAACTGAATTCGAGCAACTGGCATTTCGAGCATTCGAGTTCTGGCAACAACAGCTTTATTCCGTACATATGTATGTTTGCACCAGATTTAAATTAGATAGCGCCCTAGGACCGATATATAATTTCGGTGATGTAATTACTGCTGGTCTTTTTGGCTTTTACAGCTTCATCGGATACTGTGCTCACGGGCCAGGGGCCCGCGTGACAAGATGGTTTGACCCAAAAATAAATACATAAATAATACTCCTACAAAAACCTCGAAATTCGGACTGTCACGTTCGCTGCGTGCTTGCGCGATTTCGAATCGGCCTCCATTCGGACTATCGACTTGTGTGTCGGTAACTCTGGCCTAGGCCCAATGAGGTAGTGCCCTAGGCCCATCGCGATTAAGCGCACTGGGCCTATTGCAATGAAGCGCCCTAAGCCCGTTGCAATAAATATAAATAGTATTATTAATACATTTTTGGTAGTTTTAGTAATGCATATTGAATAAAAAAAATCTACTCTAGAAATTAAAACATCTTTTGAACATAGCAATCAATGTTAATCTTTATGCGCCTTTTAAATATTGCCATGATGATCAACTTTCAAACTACTCGTAGATGTATAAGAATGATAAAAGGTTATATTTTTGACATGCAACACACGTGAGTCCACCACTGCTCGTCTCGTAGATGTCATAGAAAACGATTAAAGGCGGTATATACAATTTAAATTGACGGAATAACAATTTAAAATTTTCTTGACCTAAAATATCCTAACCGGATAATAATATCGGGTAATACTGCGCTTGCTGATCAACCTCTCGATTGTGAACTTGGACGAGGCGTATGTCAATCAGTAGACTCTTTATGGGCTAATAATAATAATATGTATAATAATCGATTACAATTCTTAACAACTCTACGTCAATAAATTCAAATTTCTCAAGACATTTTTTTATTTCGACTACTATAGGCTACAATCAATCTGACAATATAATTGAATATTTCGCAAATATATAAAAAATAATGTAATTATTAACTAGTTCCCATATTTCTCAAATGAATTTGACACTTAAGCAAGTATCCTTATATGTATATCTAAATACTACTTGTTTTAAAATTCTAATTTGTACGTCAGCAAAGCTTTGCGTCATTGCCCGCAAACGTTAGAGGCTTTTGAGCCAGTTACAGCCGGTTGACGGCGGTAAAATGCGGGTGACGCCGCGGCCGGACAAGTCCGCGACTTGACCTAGCATCGCTCGCTCGCACAACTGCGCTGGCCAGTCGCCATCGGTCCTTTTTTCCTCGGATCCTATTAAACGTACGTGAAATAAAACATGATGATGTTTACTTGTAAGCCGCAATTAAACAAAAAATATTTTTGAATTTATATTGCATTAATATAAACATACATACATACATACAGTCACGACTCTTTCCCATTGGGTTAGGCAGAGAAAGTAGAAGTGTAAAGAAGTGGAATGTGCACTTCTTTACACTTCTACTTTCATTGGCGTTTTCATATATAAGCACGTGGGTTACAGGTACTTTTGACGAGTCCTTTCTTCGATCTGATCGTGATATGTTTGCCTACGTCGGCCCTTACCAGCTTGCCCATTCACACTTGCCTCATAAATCTGTTTCGTCAATCTTCTTTCATCCATCCTTCATACGTGTCCAAATCATCTAAGAATGACTTTCTCTATCTTAATACGAGTATGAATGCCACTACAATATATCCTGCCAACATGCCTACATAACATGATATCACCGTGATGAAAACAATTCATCTCACGATTAAAGTAAAGTAAAAGTAAAGTTTCAGCCTATAAATGTCCCACTACTGAGCACAGGCCTCCTCTCATTTCTGAGAGTGTTTTGGAGCTAGGAAGAATCCGCCACGCTGCTCCAATGCGGGTTGGCGGACTTCACATGTCTTCGAAATATTTTTTATTCCTCAGACATGCAGGTTTCCTCACGATGTTTTCCTTCACCGCCGAGCACGTGGTAAATCAGCACTTAAAATTGCAATTAACAATTTTAGTGGTGCCGGCACCGGGAATCGAACCCAGGTCACTCGCGTACTAGAGTAGTACTCTCACGATTAATAATGTCTTAAATAAAGACATTCTGCCAAGAAGTTTAATCGAGCATCAAATAATTAAAAAGGCGTGTATCTATCTGAATGCATGCAACTAAATACTGTCGAAGCTTTTGACGTGAAATTTACGGATATACGGCAGTGCACACTGCACATATTGAACAATCGACGTCGCATTGAACGCGAGTCAATAATAAACAGAGTGCATTCGACGAACGCTAACAGGACGCAATTGGCGAAATTAATGTCGAAGCAGTCAGTTTCTTACGTCCAACCGAATTTCGCTGCGAGCGCTCGCTAAGCTCACATTCCATAAAAATTTTCATGTGTATGTCTGTTCGGAGCTTTGTAGCAATAAAAACGGGTTCCAAAAGCCCTTACAACGGCTTAATGTGTAATAGCTGTACCTTACGCCCGTATTCAAAGACGTTACTATGAGTTATGATAGTGCAAACATACGCACAAACAAACGACTATATGCGTCTAATAAAATGAAATCAAAGTCAAAGGCAAGGTAGCTATTTAAAGCGACGCATAATATCGAGCTTTTGTCAATAAGTGTATGATTAGTTTCTTTCGCTCTTCCAAGTGATTAATCTAGCGTCTTACACATAAACGATACGCGCCCTCCAGTGCCACACCACCACTGTATATCACCACGTTAAACAAAAGCTATTCTTTAAAAAAAAACATAAAATGCACTAGATTTTTTTCTGTATCATTGGTGCGCTTTAAAGACATGTATTCCACATGCACAACACAACAAAACCCGAAAACCAACAATTTGTGTTTTTGCACAATTGTTGACTTCAGCAGTGATTCAAACCCAGGATCTGCAAAGTGGAAATCAGTTACTCTGACAGTTAACCTCGCGGTCGTGAAACATCCAAATTCAAAATAATACCATCCACATAACTGTCAAATTTTAGAGCTTTATTTGTAACAGAAACGAATCGATTATACGACCAAAACAGTCGTCTCTTAAGGGCTGCTACTTTTGTGTTACCGAGTGCTGTGTTTTGAATTAAACGGTTTATCGTGAGTAACGCACTGTGAAACTAAGAAACGCTTTACCTAGTGTTGGTAATAAGACAAACCATTTATGAATTGCACGTCTCATGGTGCGAAGCGGCGTGAGATAGTGCTTTATACCCGACATGTCAAGGTCAAGCGATTCGGCGGTCTTCAAATGCCTCTATCGCAATTTTATTCAACTTATATGCATATTTGAATAGACTCATATCAAGAAAACACTTTAATTAATTCATAGAAATTGTTTTGAAAAATCATCTAATATGAAAAAAAAAACAGTTAAAAAAAATTTGACGTGGACGTCCGGATTTTTTAGGGATGTGATCACGATAACTCTCAAAAAAATTTAAGCATCGAGACCGGATTTTTTTTTATCATGTCCACAATTTTATCCACTGGTTTTCTTTTTCATATCAAAAGTCTAGCACTTGTACTTGTTTTCATCTGATTTCATCTGAATGGAAATTTCTCGAAATATTTGAACCTCAATACGATTTCTTTTTCTTAAGCGTTAAATGAGCGTCATGAGTCGTGCACTTTTGGATTTACCAAATTTTCTTAAAATTTCACTCACATGTATTCGAAAGTTGCATGCACAGCTAGCGTTGCCAACCGTACTCTAAAAAAGAGTATTGTACTCTATTTCATGTAGGTGTACTGTATAATCTATAACTTTAACAGGCTACGCTAAAATACTATTTTTACTTATACTTTGTTAATATAAAAAAAATGTCAGCTACATTCGCTCTGTTCCCGGCACTTCCGCATTCACTGAGAGAGTCATTTTGGTAATTGTTATGTTCGTCAAAAACTACAAAAAAATACATTTTAAGAATATCAAATACAAAATACAATTTTTTTTAATCTTAATTTACCGTCTCTGAAATCAGATAAATATTATATTTCTTCTAAAAAAAGTTGAAAAACCCTAGGCACAACTAAAAAACTCACATACCCGGATGCTGGCCAGGATTGATTACGGTAACCCTACTCCTGTTTATTACAATGGAAAGTTAATTCCATTATCTAATACCGTAAGAATATATAGATTCTAGAGTACCTGTTATGAATTGAAATGTTTTTTTTTATAACTTGGCGTATAAACTGACTTTCCATGCAGTTCGAGGTAAGTCCGTCTAGTAGTTATAAAACCATTATTTATAAGTAAATTTGTATGAAAATTGATTCTGTTCATAGCGTAAACCATTGATACCCGAAGTGGTCTGTATCGTGGGATATATGATGATATTAGCAAAAAATAAATAGTGGTCGATGAGATGTAAATATATTTATTTTTTCATTGAATTGTAAACACGAATTTAATAGAAAAAATATTGACTTTTAAGTGCTATTTATTAAAACGAGTAGCAGTTAAAAGAAACAATACTGAACTTTAAGTATTAAATAATATTTTTAAGAAGTACCTCAGTTCACTCGCATACTGAAAATGTTGACAATATCTGGCGTTAAGCCCATATAGACATAAGCGAACTTTTCCTCATGCATGTCTAAGCAGTCTTTCCAACTATTGCTTTAAAACTTAAGAAATTTCCCACGACTAATTATTACGAAATAAAAGTGATATGAATGACTTCAATAATCGAAATGTCATTATGAATGTTTGAATTACTTACGTAACTACAAAAATTCCTTTATTTTCCCATGAGAAGTCACACTCGAAGTTCAAGTTCAAAATGAAAGAAAAAATTGCAGACCATTTTTACCCAATAACTATGCTGTAATCGACATCTATGGTTCTCAGATCGGGCTAGCATCAAAATACCGTTTCATGGATTGAGTTGTGAGATGTCTATTCAAAAACAGAAGTTGCCTCCTCTAGGCCAGAGGTTCCCAGACTTTTTTTCTCGTAGACCACTTTCAAAATTTAGCTGGTTCCGGTGGACCCCCTCCAGCTACATTTCTACCATATTCCAAAAACTATAACTAACCCATTGTTTTCTCATGCCAACGTAGACCCCCGTCGAGTCTCCCGTAGACCCCTGGGGTTCCTCCTGGACCACTTTGGGAACTGAGGCTCTAGGCGGACATGCCTGACATGCAGACGGTTCATTCAATATCGATGTTAATGTTTTGGTAAGTCCACTTGAATGATTACTTTATTAACTTTAAAAAGTAAAGAACTAAAATTAAGATATTATTAGAACTTTATTTAACAAAACGTAATTCTCAAGATGCGTCGAACCTTTTATAGCTCTACTTGACTCGACTCGTTATTTATTTTAAGTCATGCCTCTATGTTTTTTCGACCCTGCCATTAAAGAAGAGCGCTTACTGTCGTAATTTTAACACCCTCTAAATAATTTACATGACAGAAACCTTCGAATTCACACCATAAGCGTTACGTGCTAATCTCATACAAACAAACGTCGCAGTCTGTCATTTACTTAATACTTCCATAAACTATACAGTTTACACTAATAGTATTACGTAATACAATAACAAGAAGGGCGCTGTTGGAAATCGCACATATTTCATAAAGTTGGGATATGTTAATCATTTTGTTTCCCATAAAACAATATGTGCTAATATTTCTAACAAGGACAATGAATGTGTTGTATTAATCTACAACCCCAGTGTAGTAAAAGTCTACTAAGGGAAATGCGAGAAAGATGTCATGGGATCCGATTTTCGGCGAATAACCATCTCAGTAATGCTGTACCCTAAATTATGCAGTTTAATTCCGTACAGCAGCGTCTAAGGTGCAAAAGTATCTGGTACTGATTGCCAATCCGCCACCCAAGCAAATCCTCTCAACTTATGAAAGGCCTATATCTTATTATTTTTTATATTGGAAAATGTGATGAGACGAGCAAAACGTTCACCTGATGGCAAGTGCAACGTTTGCTCATAACAAATGCTGCGTCACCTAGACTATTTCAGTGTGACACCACACTTCGTTCGTCCCCCTGAGACATCAGTTCAAGTCACATATGCCCGGTAAATTACGATAGCTCTCAGTGCTCTTCCCGCCGAAACACAGTAATGTTTGCATACTACTGCTTCACGGCAGAATAACTAGCCCTGGGGTGGTTCCTACCTAGACGGATTCTTGCATAGGAATCCTACCACTAGTAATATATCTAGAATAAGATACGTCTTCTCTACCCCACTTCATAAGAAAGCTGCATAATGTTGTAATAGGTGAGTCTACTCTTTGTGTCGTAACAAAGGGAAACCTGAATAGCCTTTCCGGCTTCCGGCCGTTAGCTAACTGGATAGCCTCATAGTTTTCATATTAGATGCGAGGCGTCGGGTATTGGGATCACCAATCAGTCTGCTCAGCGTGGTGATCACGGCAAATAATTCCTTCTTGGAAGAGGCCTGCGTCCAGCAGTAGACTAATAACAGCCTTATGGTGCTGACTCAAGTTGGGGTGCCGTAAACGCACCGCTTAGCAGGCGACTTAATCAGATTTTCCGAGAACTATACAACGAAGCGTCGTGAATACCACTTGTTATTCAACAAATTATTAAAAAGATATTCAATAGTAAAATCTTAACAGCCTATAAATGTCCCACTGCTGAGCATATACCTCCTCTTATTGGCTCTGCCTCTGACACGGCTGATACTGACACGGTTTTGGACACGAGAAGAGTCACCACGCTGCTTATTTGCGTTTAGGCGAACTGCACATATCATCGAAATATTTTTATTTTTCAGACACAGATATCCTCACGATGTTTTCCTTAGAATGGTAAATAAACATTTGACGATCGCGTGTTATCAGAGTACTTGAAATGGACGCAGCGAGTCCTGGGTTCAAATCCGAGCCGCAGCCAACATATATAAGTTCTTATCGCAAGAACGTTACGTCGGACGCGAATAGGTTTCTAGTGAGTGTGAGTGTCTGTTTGTGTGTTTGCGCGGACACTTCATCTTCATTTCAGCTTATCACTAGTCCACTGCTAAACATAAGCCTCCCCTATACATTGCGACAGAACAGTTTGTAACTCTCATTTTAGGGGGGATTTTGCCATAGTTGCCTCGCTGGGCGGGCGAGTAGACAACTGCAGTTTATTTATTTAGATATTACAGGAATATGCTGCTGCTCATCTCCTGGTTTGCATTTTCCCTCTGTCGACTTTTACGACACCCACGGGAAGAGATGGGGTATTAGATTCTCTTATGCCGTGAAATGTATCTCCTACGCGGCGCTTTTTATTCTATTTAATATTCAATACTGACAAGTATTGGGCAGGAATATAATAAAAGCACCGCGTAAGCTAAGCCCACCTGGTCTAGGGTCACTGCTGTACTCAATCGAGAAAAAAGTTGTAGAGGCGTTAGTATCCACGTCCGCGTGGTACATTGGTCAAAGCACCCGACTTCTATGCCGCGGATCCTATGTTCAAATCCCATCCAGAGTCAGCATTTGCGCAAATAGACGGTTTTCGGGTCTCGTTAAATGTATGTCTGTAAAACGCACTAACGAGAAATACTTGCATGAGGCATTGTTTTTCAAATCAATATAATTATTTACTCAAAAAACTGACTTCAACACAGCAGCTGCAAACAGATTTTCATGATTTTCTCTTACATGGATCCACCCTTACGGTATCCCCTTTCGAATAAAAGAGAATCGTTAAAACAAAGAAGTTATGCCCGAAGATAAATAAAAAATTTACAGACGAATTGAGAACTTCCTCCTTTTTTGAAGTCGGTTAAAAAGTCACCGAGTGTACTGTATTTTACGCTTATATTTTGTAAAAATGTGGTTATGTCGCATTCGAACTCGCCGTCTTATGTGCTGCAGCCCGTAACACCGCAGCAGCAGGTAAGACGTAGTGAACCACACTGAGGGTAAAACGTGTGCAACTCACCACAAACATTGGCATAAGCTGGTATAGTATAGTACATATGAGCCACGCAGACCATAACAATTCGTTATAATCTTTTGATACAGCACTGTCTTGTTTTTGATGAACCAAGTCGAACTGACAATTTTAATGACATTATAATAACGTTGTAGTTTTGAACAATTAACGTGTATTTTAAACGACGAGATAGAGGTTGTAATGGGTATGACATTAGCGAGCTGTTAAAATCCTTATCAACATCAGCCTTTTCATTCACAGCGGTTATTTGTGTTCAGATGCGTCCGGAACATTAGATAACTTTTTTTATTTGAGTTATTATACGTTGTTGGCCTTGATGCTACCGTTTTTACATAGACAATAATTACACTGTGATTACGTTATTTAACGCGGGCTTATTCTGGAGATCTATTGCAAAACAAAAAAGTAAAGCAACAGCTTATACATGTCCTACTACTGAGCAAACAACTGCTTTGAACATGGGAAGAGTCTGAAACGCAGCTCCAATGCGGGTTGGCGAACTCCACGTGTCCTTGAATTATTTTATTCCTCAGACATGCAGGTTTCCTCGTGTTGTTTCCCTTCACCGCAAGTACAATAAAGAAAAATATTATAAAACCATTAAAGGTAGTACAAATTTATTGCCGAATCAAAGAAACATCAAAGAGGATACCATAATAGATACGAATTTAAGAGAATTGATAGCGACAAGAACGAATTAAAAAGTATAACAAATTACAAAGGCCTCTAATTTTAGAGAGGGAAAGTTTTGGACCTGAGAAGAGTCTGAGAGAAATCCGCCAACCTGCATTAGAGCAGACTTTTGGTGGAATAGACCCGGCACGAAACCTTTAAAGAAAAAGGTTACCCCACACTAGTATTTCTCGCGTATCTTGCGTGCGTATAACAAACATATATTTCGCATTCACAAAAATTCAGACCCGGAACACCAATTTAAATAACATACAATTCGTTCCGTGTGAGAATCGAACCGTCCGAATGCGCCCACCGAATCGTCAATGGCCAGTCCAACACAATGTTTGTATCAAATCCGAAGATAGACAGATATTTTTTAACATACAGATTTAGTCAAGTAAGTGTATACTAAGGGACCGAAGATTTTTAATCGTAAAATTTTCGGAATTCATAAACTTATGAAGTATAAGATGATTATGATACGTTGTTTACGATAGGGTTATTGGATAGTGTTTAGGCATAGACACATAGAAAAGCATGATCTCGGCCTTGAATTGAATTTTCCAATCCTTGTACACTTTCAGAAGCACACATGACATAATAATACACTATCAATATTAATCGTCGAAATACGAACAAAAATACAGAAATTCCCAAGTACTATAAAATCAGTTACAGAGTTTTCGCGAAAAATCCTGCTGACAAGTATTATTTTAATTTACAAGATTCTTATATCAACTTTCATCAAAGACCAAATAACATATTCTGCCTATCTAAAATAATATATATAAAAAATTCATTTTAATTGCCACTGCAAGCAGCTCGCGCCTTTTTTTTTTGTTAATAGCATCAGGAAAATTGTTAATTGTACAAAAGCTTTTAGGAAAATTCAACCTAAAACATACAAATCTAAACCCATTTAAGTAATAAGTTTTTCGTTTACATGACGAAAATTCGTAGTTTAGCAATAATTATTACATTGTATTCAGCAAGAACAGGGGCTATTTTAATTATTTTAGGGGCCGACAGCGAAAATAAAAAAATTCCCGACCATTTTCAAATGTATAAGTTAATAAATTTAAAAATAGTGATAATAAAAGGTAGGCCTAAAGTAATAGATAACTATTACTAACAGTTTCCTGCCTAGTACATATTAATCGATTTTGCTATATCAGCTGCCTATAACGAAGTGGGTTATAGTGCCGTAGTCGGTCAAGGGCCGAGTTTTCGTCTTAAAATACTATACCATAGCGCCAACGGTCTCATTTCGATCACCAGTTAAATTGTTAATTACAGTTTGAGTGCTGATTCATTACGTGTTCGGCGATGAACAAATATATCTCGCACTTCTGAGAATTAAAAAAATATTTTCGAAATCATGTGAAGTTCGCTTACCTACAAACGAACTCCTAAACGTCTTCTCTTCATAAGAGCAGGCCAGTACCTAACAGTGAGATAATTATAGCTTGTTGATTCACGTATGCAGTTGGATGTGCAGCCTATGAGAAATTAATAGGCGCTTCGATTTTCACAATACGCGAGTTGTTTCTGTCCCCGGTGCCACCACCACTGAAATAGCTAATTGCAGTTTTAAGCTTTACTTTTTATGTTTTACTGGTGGTAGGATTCCTTTGCAGGAATCCGTATAGGTAGGTAGCACCCCAGGGCCAGTCAGTTATTCTGCCGTGAAGCAGTAGTGTGCAAACATTAATGTGTTTCGGTTTGAAGGGCACTGTGAGCTAGCGTAATCACTGGGCATATGGGACTTAAGAACTAATGTGGCAGGGTGACGGGCGCAGTCTAGTGTCACACAGAAATGTTCTCGGTGACCTGGCATTTGTTATGGGTACTTTACATCAGGTGAACGTTTTGCTCGTTCATCAACCTATGCAAAAAAATCGGTGATTTACCATGTCATGTCGACGAAATAAGAAGTCTTTTAACCCGCATTGAAACAGCGTGGCGAATTTTCCCTGGCTCCGAAAATAAAAGGGAGCCTGTGCTCAGCAGTACTTCTTCCGTTAAAGACTTCTGTTGAAAAAACAATCAGACCCGAAAACCAGCTATTTGTCTTTAAACAACTTTTTGGTTTTTACTTACTTTTCCCACACTATTTTGTGTTTACTGAGGTTACCCAGCGGGGCAACCGCGCCAATAATCACTATATCCTATTTCTCGTGCTGCGTTGATAATAATAAAAGAAGTATGTATTGCAGTTATCGTAGTAACGTAGATATGCCTACTGAGTCGTGGGTCCGTGTTCATAGCTCAATCGCAACCTCTGTTTGTGACAGGCCCAAAGTTATTATTTTCGGGCGTGGATATTATTGTGATTGTCCATCTACCCGACAGCGAGCATACCACTCTACTAAGGTGGGATTCCAGGATTTAAAGAGACTTTGTGTAAAACAAACGATTTTTATTTTCAGGCGTAGATAATATTGAGATTGTACCTTGTCAAAGGGAATTGGAAAGGAAAGTCGGCGTCTTGAAAATTGGAATCTTGCGTAGATGAAAACTTCTGGTTGTTAACTAGACAATGGGGACATCGTCAAAATAGGTAAAGAGAACATCAATTGATGGACGAACATCGTTTGACAGAAACTATTCTTCGTAGAATGTTATCCTAGTAAAAATTCATATGGTAGACGTAATACTACTTCTTTTTAAACAATAATCTTGTATTGTCTGGCTTCTTTTTTCAGTTAGTCATAGAACTGATTTTTTTAAATTATAATTTCTTAAAATTTAAATTATTAATTACTTCAATGACTGGTTGCCGCCACGTCGACGGGCGTAATGTTTTTTAAATGAAATGACGAATCTATGGTCGTTTATTAGTGCTAGCTCATCTCATTCGATTGTAGCAATTAAACAATTGAGCATTTGTAGTCGAGAACAAGCTAATAGCAACAATATATACACCGGAAACTAACAGCTCTACACTATCTTTAGACGCTGTGGTGGTGTCTAGTAAAATTAACGTCGTTTTGGTGTGAACCCAAAGTCAGATCCAGATAATCTAGTAATAAAAGATTATTAAGATTTCAAAGTTTCAACGAATTACAAATAGCTGACGAACCTCAGCCTTCTTAGATCCCTTTTATAAATTGCTATAGCCTTGCTTATGCGGAATGCCACTGTACAATAGCCTAAAGTAGCTTTCCGAAAATAGCGTCCTCAACGCGCGACGCGACGACGGCTTACGTCGCGCAACACCAGCTTTCTGATTCCGCGTCGAAAGCAGAGTCAGCAAAGTGGGAGTTGTATATTTCAGTAGTTGAAAATAGAAAGCAAATTGATAAAAGATAAAAGATCGAGATATGATTGTAATATTATTTTTAATTATAAAGAGTCGCTAGGTTTTGTATTCCGAGTTATTATAGGAAATTGGCGATGAAATCATAAAAAGTTTTATTTTGTACTAGGTTTAATGAAAACCTTTCAACCCAAAAAGAAAAGAGCATTAATTACAGCAAAAAAAAACTATAGATGGCATTTTGATCTCAAAGACCACGCGCGCGGCCATGACGTGCGACAGATATGAGACCTTCGTTCGAGCTTGCCATCGTCAACGCCACGTTAAGTACAACTTTTACACAAAAGAAATCTGGTATCCATTTTATGTTTTACGTGTTATTTTACTTTCTAGTGGCCTCTTACTCACTAGGATCCAAAATTTACATTCATACATACATAAAATCACGCCTTTTTACCATTTTAGGGGTAGGTAGAGGCCACACACGTAGTCCACTTTTTGCCCCTGTGGGAAACGCGACAAGACGGGTGGCGAACTACATCGCCTCAATTTTGGTAGAAATCTTAGTCCCCATTGCCATTGCATTATAGTGGCAGCATTGCATACTATGGTGTTATTCTGTCCGTATAACACCTTAATCGCCTCTTACGACACTTCAGTACGAAAGAGGTAGGTTCTATTATACTCTGCCGGACACCTATTGGCAAAAGTTCCCTTTAGATAAAAAGAAAACGCTACTCATCTTCTGTTTTGTTTATGCTCTTACTCCGTAGTCTCCCCTTACGACACCCTCGGTACTAATGGGGTGAAGGATTCTCTTGCGCCACTACCACAAGTTTGTAGTGCATATTCTGTGTTTCCTAATGTTTACACAACCGGACCCACTACACCCAAATTTAAGAGTACATACAAAAATCGTGTCGAAACTAGGACACGTGGCTCTCACTACTACAATACATTACAAGTCTGTGGACTCATAATGAGTATAGGGAAACTTTAGCTCTCAGCAAGGTTATTTAACTTTTTACAACTTTTTATTTAACTTACGGTTAAAATCTTTCGGTGTCCGATTAAGCTAATATTTGGCATACCTATGTAGCTTTGGTGACGATGTAATAATATGGTACCATGGAGCTGGTTTGATGATGTAGTCGGAACTTGGCCATAGGAATAAGCACAGATCCACTCCCGCAGAACAGCACACAAACACACACACACACACACACACACACACACACACACACACACACATTGTGAGCGAGCATATAACCTTACCAAATTTAGATGTTTGACATTTGGATTGAGTAACGGCGGGTAAGTACGAACGAGAGTGACTTTTTTATTTTGGGTACTAGTCTAGTAATTTGTACTGTTTGTAAAAATACGTAATCTAATTTGAATGGAAAGAAAAAAGTTTGCTTTATAAAGTTATTTGTCATTTTCTGACGGTGTAAATTGCTCTAATTGTTTCTTCGATATAATATTGTATGGTATTTACTGGTGGTAGGATTCCTATGCAGCAATCCATCTAGGTAGGTTCAATTATTCTGCCGTGAAGCAGTAGTGTGCAAACATTACTGTGTTTCGGTTTGAAGGGCACTGTGAGCTAGCGTAATCACTGGGCATATGAGACTTAAGAACTGATGTCTCAGGGTGACGGACGCAGTGTGGTGTCACAAAGTAATTTTCTGGGTAATGTAAACCATCAGGTGAACATTTTGCTCGTTCCGTCACTTTTATGAAATAAAAAAAAACAAGAATGATTTTAAGTTATTTGAATGACATTATTTCTCTTTTACCTCCTTATGTAGGTAAGGTAAGGAATCCGTTAGACGATAGGTTTTGCCATGGTTTTTTCGTCAGTCATCAGTCATGTTTGATAGCTGAAATGGGATTTTCGTTAGTCAACGCATAAGACGATCAGTCAGTGGAAAACCCTGGGCAAAACCGGTTGTCTAATGAACATTTAATGCAATTACGTACATTATGTATCATCATTGTGTATGTAACTTTGTTTTGTTTGATTGTTTATATTTTGTGTGGTGTGGTGTGGGCTTTTACAGATTCAGCTAAGTTAATATACCTAACTACGAGTATTACGTACCTAACCTACATTTAAAATAAGTATAATAAATTTAAACAGGTAGTTGAGGGAACCCTTCTTTTTAGTTGGTATTTAACTTAGGTGTATCTCCATGTTATTCTCAAAACAATTCTTAACATTTTTTAAAAGCTGGCTTGTGCATGCTTTTTCATCATTCATTCATTCATTCATAAGGGTATTAGTATGAATAAACGTTGGTTGTGCTGGTCGATCTAACTGGAGTGATAAGAACAACGCGGAAGATTAACACATATTAAAAAAAAAAACAAGAGTGGAGGTTGACGCTGTGACATTTAGTACTGGTAGTAAAATTGAGAGCCGGAACCTTCGAACTCAAGTGAATTACTTAGATATTACTGCATCTTCTGATCAGTAATAAACAATACACAGCAAATATACAGCCCCAACAGCGTCACCATCATCAACTGGAATTAGTGACTTGTTATTGAACACTGAATTTGCTTTAGCTTTGCACCTATATTTCTGCTAAAAGAACATGAATGATTTACCTGATGCTACTAAAGCTTTATTTCTAGAAAACCATTGAATGCCTCGACCTTACTATGATTTTCCTCACCAAGTCTTGCAAATACACGGAAATACGTACAAAAAACATGCCCAAAGATAACATATTGAAAATTTTTATTGGCTTGTGTTATCGCATATAGATCAGGGACTTTGTTACAAATATTGTGCCTTATTTACAACTCTATCAGCCACTGATTTTGTTAGAATGAACCCTGGACGTGGAAAAAACATTGAAAGCCTTTAACAACTTACTAAGTGAAAGCTTATTTACAGTCGCGCCTTTTTCCCATATAAGGGGTAGGCAGAAGCCACTCACGTAGCCCAATTTTCGCCCTCGTGGGAAACGCGACGTGACGGGTGGCGAACTAAGTCGCCTCAATTTTGGTGAAAATCTTAGTCCCCATTGCCATTGCATTATAGTGACAGCATTGCATATTGTGGTGTTATTCTGCACGAATAAAGGCTGTCCGTATAACTTCACTTGTCCATTCTTTCTCTTTCAATCAGAACTCTGCATATATTTATTTCTCCCCTATAGTTTATTTTTCAAATACCAGTACTTTCATGTCATTTACATTAACTTACATTCCTATTAATACACCAACTTGATTGCGCATCATACCGAAAAACTAACTGATGGCAGAATCTGGCATTGAAATGGTACCTAGTCGGAATCTGACTTAGTAATCCCACCATAGACAACTTCCAAAATTCAAACAAGCCCCTTTACTAATACTTTGTATTTAATGCTTTATACGGTGACATCGTTCGCCACTCGTCACGTCTCGTTTCCCGTGGGGACGAAAAGTAGGCTACGGATGTCGTCTCTGCCTACTCCAATGGGAATGAGTCGGTAATGTATGTATGTAATGTGTTATCCAGCCCGTATTCCAACCTATAACTACGTTTCATGATTCAGCGGTTACGTTGATCACTGAACCATATGCTTAATACAAAAGTTTTAAGCAAAGCATATAAGTATATATTCGTAGAACCAACCGGCGTACCTACAATGTTCTATTACTTGATTGAACCGAGTGCTTGGCCGCACCCGAGTTGCGTTGATCAACTTTATATATTACGAAATGGGAAAACAAAATGTTAGTAAACGATTCGTCCTTTTCTTTGAATTGATTAAATTTCCTTAAAATATAAATTAATGGTAAAGGTTTTTTCCCTGTATACACTCATTATAATTCATTTTAAGTACGATATGATTTTTTCTCAGTAGTAATGGATGTATCACTGTATCGCGAGCGCGCATTACAAACAAAGAAATGCACAACCATCTGGAGCAAACCTGTGGGTTATACAAATACTTGTTTCGTGCGGGAAATAAACCCGCGACCCACAGCGCAACAGCCGCTATCGCTAAATAACTCGGCCTACCGAGCTGACAAAGATTTTCAATAAAGAAGATTTTTAATCTAATTCATTAATTCGAATAATCGCCGTGTGGTGGCGGCTTAAGAGAATCTACAATATCATTCCGTGTGTGTCGTAAAAGTCGACAGAGGGATAAATAAAAACCAGGAGATGGGCAGCAGCATCTTCTTGTAACATCTGAATAAAAAAACTGCGGTTGCCAACCCGCCTGCCAAGCGTGGCAACTCTGGCAAAATCCCCCAAATTGAGAGCTACATACTCTTGTGGTGCTATAAGGTACAACTTATGTTCAGCAGTGGACTAGTTGTGGGCTGAAATTATGATTGTGATAATGAGACTGTTAAAAGCTTAGAATCAGATATGGATCAGTCTGCTTAATCGACTTCTGTCTACAATTGCTTTATCGAAAATCATACGTTCATTTTTCATAAAAATAAAGTGAAGTAACAGCCTATAAATGTCCCACTGTTGAACACAGGTCTCCTCTAATTTCTGAGAGGGCTTGGAACCGGGAATATTCCGCCACGATGACCCAATGCGGGTTGACGAACTTCACACGGAGTTGCCACCCGTCCTGATTCTGCCAGGACAGTCCCGATTTAGATGATATCGTCACGCGTCCCGATCACCTATCAATTTTGTCCCGATTTTGGATAACACGCGACGATCGCTCAATTCACTCAGGCTCATAGCACAGTGCTCACTGCTCACACGGCCCCCGTCACCCGCCGCGCACCATGCGTTCGCCTTTGCTAATTTTTTGTATGAGAGATAACATGGACAACATCAACCTGGAGATGTCTTGTTCGGAGCTCATAAATAAATTTAAAAAATAAATCGGACTGAACTCTGATCAAATGTTCAGACATTTTTATTCCAAAAGTTGGCAACCCTGACTTCAAATCTCCTCGAAATTCTTCACGTTTCATTCTTATTACATTGTCTTCGTCAGTCATTCATTATCATTAAAGCTGATTATAAGTCCACTGCTGAAGATAACACTGCCACAAAGCACCAGAATCAGCAGGCCCGCCTCATCTTTTGGGGCAGCCTTCACTGCATTTGCCGATATGATGTTGCCACTAGAACTAATGATGTGCGAAATCAATCATGAAAATGATCGGTTGCATTTGGCGAATGATGGTGCCAAGGAAAAGGGTAGTAACCCGCCAAAACTTATGGTCTGATCTGGGTAGGACGTCTCCTCCAACTAGTAATACGAGTATTTAGAGTTTGTATATGTAGTTCGCATCTCAGAAAACTTCGCAATTATGGACGTATGGGAATACTTCTTGAGCTTCTTATGTGGCGACATAGATGTCGTTACACATTTGATTATGATTTGCATAAACGATCATGATCGATTACTCTCCAAATTTATAACATTTAAATAGAATGAAAGATTCATTCTATTCTCTCCAGTTCTTATTGCCTCCGTTTTAAAGTAATTAATCTCAATACTTTAAACGAAGGCGCTAAAATAGTCCGCATCTTTAAACGCATAAATTTGTTTTAGAAGTGAAACTTCTTTGGGCGCGATGAGAGTGAAGTTTCAAGGTCGAATTTGAATGCAACGTTTCTGTTATTCTTTATTAATTTGTATCGAATAGTTAATAATTGTTTATATTCTGAACAATTATTTTAAACACATACATACAGTCACGCCTTTTCCAATATTAGGGGTAGGCAGAGGCCACACACGTAGCTCACTTTTCGTCCACGCGGGAAACGAGACGGTGCGGGTGACGAACCACGTCGCCGTCATTTTCGTACCAGTCATAAAATTCTTACTCCCCATTTCGTTCCCACCGTCTGCAGTTTATAGACATCATTGCATATTGTAGTGTTATTCTTCACAAATAAACAATACTTTAGTCGCCTCTTTCGAAACCTGGTTAGGAAAGAGATAGGTGCTATTCAGCTCTGCCGGACATCTATCGGCAAATTACAGTAAGTAATATTATTTGTCGATTGATGTTTATAAAAAAAAGTAAAGTTTCAGCCTATAAATGTCCCACTGCTGAGCACAGGCCTCCTCTCATTTCAGAGAGGGTTTTGGAGCTAGGGAGAATCCGCCACGCTGCTCCAATGCGGGTTGGCGGACTTCACATGTCTTCGAAATATTTTTAATTTCTCAGACATGCAGGTTTCCTCACGATGTTTTCCTTCACCGCCGAGCACGTGGTAAGTCAACCCGGGAATCGAACCCAGGTCACTCGCGTACTATGAAATTTAAAGCGAGCGCCTACCCCCTGAGCTACCACGGCTAAATAAAGTATATTAATTAAAAAAAAATATCCTCTTTGTGATTGTTGTTGAAGGATTTTCTGCAGACGACGTATTGTAGCACCTCACTATATTTAACTAGTTAAATTAATTGAATTGAACAATACACATGTGCTTTTCCCTACAATAGCATTAACGTAACGTAAGCTTTTCGTCTCCACTTCGGTAATACATAGGTATAAAACACACACAGTCTACCACAGATAATGAAGATGAAAAAATTACTTTGTTTTTAAAGAATACATGATGAATAAGAGAGTGCAAAAAAGACAACGTAGTATATATACATATATACATATGTATAATTTACGTAAAAACGTTGCAAACTTATAAAAACAGAATAAATTGAGTGATTAGAGAAATGAACAAGTTAAATCTGATACCATAAAGGCTCAAGAAGTCTGAAGGCTGCAAGACAAACGAGCCAAGAGCGTGTTATGTACTATGATATTATGGTTCCGTAGCCTTCTCTCGAACATATATCTACTCAACTTTTGGAAATATATACAAATCATATAATATATAAACAATAAAATTTAGTGCATCATTCTATGTCCCTATACTCGAGTTCATCTTAATATCTATTAGTATATTAAATGAGATGATGGAAGACGGTATCGCAAATGGATATATCTAAGCGAAATCAAAACGGTTCCTGCTTGGCTACGGAACGGTAAAATCACGTGGCTACGATGCAGTCTTCGGATGCCACAAAGAGGAAAACAGGTGGACGACACGCCTGATGGAAGGCGGTCAATGTCGCCAAGAAATTTACTTTATCAACTGAATTACGGCTTTATCTTTTATTGTATTTAGAATGGCTCTATATTCTTTACACGCGTTTTTATTCTTAATTAAAATAACGAGTTAATGCGAATGTATAACGGAACCATATCATAGTTTCATATTACTATGTGACGACGACTAGTGATGCAATTACTGGCAACAAAACATTGTTTTTTCAAAGTATCGAGACGAGCTCGATTCGCTCACCTGATGATAGATCTGCTCGAATTTCCAATGCATTTTTTTAGCTTTGGTTTTCTTTGAGACTATTCTTTGTAAATTTATTTATAATGTACTTTTGTACTATAATAAAAAAGCAATGAAGACGATATCTACGTAGTTTCTATCGCCTGTTTCTTCTCCGTCAGAAGTGAAAATGACGTTAGACGTTGCGGCGTCGCTCAGAACTTTGCATTGGTAAGTTCTGTGTAGCTTCGCACTGAGACATCGGTTCTGAAGTCTCATATGCCCTATTATTGCACTAGCCACAGTGGCGTACAAATCAAAAATACTGCTTGATGGCAGAATAACTAGCACTACGGTTGTACCTACATCTGAGGACCGCCGGAGCAATATTCCTGCGGGGTGACAACACCTATGTAGATCATCGACCCTGTATTATCTATATTTCACAGACCACACTTACCAGATATAAAACCAAACAGATACTATACAGTGTACTACATAGTATATAACAAAAATGATTACAGATCAGAAGGTAGGTGTCCGGCGGAATAGAATAGTTTCTACCTCTTTCTTACCAAGTTGTCGTAAGAGGCGACAAAGGTATTGTACGGATAGCCTTTATTTGCGCAGAATAACACCATAATATGCAATGCTGTCACTATGCTGCTCGTGGGAACGCGATGAGAAGTAAGTTCTTTTTAATGGTGATTGGGGAGCCCTCAACTACCACTATCTAAGCATATCATTTCATGGAGACTGGAGTGCCTGAAAACCAGCGCTGCATGAGCTAATAATCTCGTGTCAGCAAATGCTGAGTCACTTCCTTTCGCCTAAAATTAAATTAAGGATCATCTCATGTAAAGGTTTATTTTTAGTTTTTACTTTTTTTTTCTTGCTAAAATAAATAAACAACCTGAGAACAACATAAGAAAATAGAACAACCACAATTCCTTACACTAACATTTTTTGTAGCGACTATTCTCATCGGCGTCTCTTTGCAGCTGGTCCGATAAGATTACGTTATTGAACCAAAATAATGTTTTATTTATGGGAACATAAACCATGATAATGTAGTTGTATATAGGTGAAAGAATATTTAAAATCGGTCCAATAGTTTTTGAGTTTATTCATTACAACCAAAGTTAGTCGTTCTTAGATTAGGACACTTACGACAATTTATGTTCTGAATGTATTTTGTAATTTGTATTTTAAATAAAAATATTTAAAACACGGTATTTTGTGTTTTATATTTCAAATACGACTTGAAAACAGTGTGTGTTTTGTATTTTAAATTTAAATACGTGCGAATACGTATCTTGTAATAAGTATTCCAATTAAAGCAAAACATTTATTTTGCCCAGCCCTGCTGGTAGCACATATAACCACTGGGGAACGAAGGTTTATTTTTATTTTTATTTGAAGTCGATTTTCAACAATGGCATCAACTTTTCAATACTGTCGAAATTTATCAACTGCGCAGAATATATTATGGTGCCACAACAAGTGTTCGTGCAAACACAGGCACTCACTCAATCAAACCTACCCTCGCTCGATATAACACTGCAATAAGATTAGAGTCGGAGGTATTCAATTCATGCAATGGATGCAAGAATGCAGTCAATGCAAACATCCAGTAGCAATAAAGAAAACAGTTGACCCGAAACGCAACAATTTGTGTTTTTGCACAAACGTTTTAGGTTTGGGTCAGTGGCATAACTATACCAATGAGACCCGTAGCAAATCCATCGGATGCCGATCTCAATGTAAAAAAACTCAACCAGTGCCGTTTCTATTTAATAATTCACTACGTAAAATACGTATGTGCAAAAGCTATTATAATTATTGTGCGCATTTTTCTATGATTTTCTCGTAACTTATTTTATTTAAAAATCTCTCATGGGAGGTTCGATTGCTAAGTTGCGTAAAACCTAGTCAAGGGCTCTCCCCGGTCGGGGGCCCGTGGCATTTTGCCCGTCCTGGCACCCTAAGATTACGCAATTGGTTTGGATTAACTGGCAGGGAATGCCACTAGGCATTTTGTACGCCCATTGTTGGCCTTAGTTTAAAGAATCAACAATGAAGAATAAATAAATAAATATTAGTTCTGACTAGGATTGGAACTAGGACATGCGGTCGTCAACAAATATGTAACGAGTATGTAACATGTCTACTAACCTAATAAACCTTAGGTGTCTGTTAGTGATGTGTAAGAAGAAATTCGTTGAGTTCTGGCAACGCATCAAAGTAACATTTGATGTATGCGTAATATTATTAGATCAACGTATGAATCATTCTAAATAGGAAGTTAGTTATGCATCCCCCTTGCCCTTCACCCCTCGACTAGAGAGAGCTTACGCAGCAGGATCATGTGAACATGGATGTTATGCCTTGTAAGAGTTTTAGACGTAAGTTAGCTGTAAGATTATATTCAATGCACTTTTATATTTCATTAGGATTAAAGCCTCCAAATCGGCAACACGTATTTTAATTTAGATTTAATTAGTTTTTAAAAAGCCTCTTGAAAGCTCCCTAAATTTGACTAGTTACAGTATTCATTAAACAAACATTTTTGTTTATCTGTTTTAAATATTTACGAAGAGCTTAGAAAAATACGAAAGAGCTTTTATGACTATCATGTAATTAGAAGGAATTGTTTGTATTCATTCCAAACAAATTTTCGATCATCATCAAAAAGAAAGTAAAGTTCTTTTTTTTAATTTTAAAGGGTTTTAGAGGAGGAAAGTCAGTGTCTTATTTCTAACTTCTCGTGTTTTATATTGCCGAGACATGCAAAGGCGTTTACCTGATGTTAAGTGCGAGGTCTGCCAATAACAAAAACTGAGTCACCCAGAACATTTCTGTGTGGTATTACACTGCGCCCGTCAGCCTGAGACATCGTGAGTCTCATATGCTCAATAATTACACTAGCTCTCAGTGCCCTTTAGACCGAAACACAGTATGTTTGCACACTACTGCTTCACGACAGAATAACTGGCCTGGGCTAGTACCTACATAGACCGGTTCCTGGACACTTTCGAAGAAGTCATATTTTTGAATTTTTTACATTTGACCTTCATAAATATTGTGTTGAGCGCGTTACAGAGCCGAAATTTAAAGTGATTTTGGTACGTTCCTTGGACGTTATGTTAACGGGGTCTTAGAACAGAGGCCTCCTATTGGCTGACTAGAGTTTTCATCACATCAATTTTCACCTATAAGCTTCGCGGATTATCTCGCGATATCTGGTAAGAGGTCTGCTACGCCCTCGCCGACGGCAGTGGCGGTATAATCGTTATTGTGGTTATTTTTTTATGACATGTACTAAGCTGCAAGCGCTCTTTTTTATTATATTCAGTGGCGAAACGAGCAAGTATATGTCTACTTATTTCACTAGCTACAGTGCCCTTCAAGCATCACGCTTATACACTACTGCCCGACGGCAGAATAACTAGCTATGTGGTGATAACGACAAATCTCAGGTATTAAAATCCTTCAACCAGTAACATTCCATTCCTACTTGTATGAAAAACAAATTTAACTAAATCCTTGTGGAAATAAATTAGTTTTTTATTAAGTCTTTGTTTGCTTTACATTGTAACAATTTTTAAGGTTATTTTTTTTTTCTTAAACTAATACAAATCACCAAATTCTTCACTATATATATGATCTAGCACTGAACTGGAATCAGTACGTACTTTATTTTACACAAAATATGTCCGTGGCAAAAGATTTCAACGTTCTGACGGAAAGACAGTGAACTTAATTTCCGGGTCGGCATAAACGTCTGGTAATAGTAGTTAAAATTATTTTATTTAAAAGTATATAAAAATTGTTTTAACAGTAGCTACAATTACACAACGAAGGATTCTCAGTCGTTATCTATAGCTCTACTAGATACGACTAAAATTATCAAAACAATTAAACAAGCAGATTGGCACTTGTGTAATGTCGCACTTCAGAATCCAATTATAATTCAGTATTCAAAAGACCGTAAGCAGGAAACTCATGATTGTTTCTTGAGTTTCCCGCTTACCGTCTTTAACATTAAAAGCCGTGGTAATTCAAGTTAATTTATGAATACGCGAGTGAACTAGGTTCGATCCCCAGTGTCGGCTCCTCTAAAGTTATTCAGAATTATAGTGCTAATTTCCTATATGTTCAGCAGTGAAGGAAAACATAGTAAGGAAACTTGCACATCTGAGGAATTAATTATTGTGACGTCATGTGAAGTTCGCCAAACAGAATTGGAAATTGCCACTCTTTCTGAATTTAAAACCCACTCAAAATTTGAAGGAGGCCTGTGCTCGGCAATAGGAAATTTATAGGCAACTAGTTTTGGATTTTAATTTTTAACATTAAAACAATATCTGATATAAACCTGAAAATAAGATGTAATATGTTGAAAATATGAACATCCTGTCATGGTCCCAGGCCTATGCTGTACTTAAGATAGTCTGTAAATAAGATAGTCTGTTACTATTGCTAAATAGGTGTGTCCAGGTCTTTATTAACGGGGAACCCATGTATCTCCAAAATCAATATTAATACGATAAAACAAACCTAAAAAGGACTATTTGTTTTTATAAATAACTGTTTTTTTTTTTAAATAAAATCCGTTATAACGTACACGATATTTTACAACACACCATTACATCTGTCGTCGTTTAAAAAACATACAAAAAATATAATTTTTCAAAATGATTCATAGGAAATCATTTTTTACGGTTATGAAATGTCTCAATTGTATTTTACTCAAATTTTGTAGTAATTTAGCGTAATAATAAAACATTCAATGTTAATATTTGCTTGAATGAAAATTACTTTCTATAAATAAAATTTAAAAAAATCTTATATCAAACTAGTTTTATGATTAATGAGTTTTTTTAACGTTATGCCCATGAAGAATTAAATAATGACTAAACGATTAAATAATCGGCGAAACAAATGTTTCATATTATGATTTCTACACATACGAAGAGAAAATTTGAATATAATATTTTTATTCAAAATTTAAGTACACTACTTGACAGATGATAAAAGTAATATTATTTAATAAGGGCTACATTCTAAATTAAAGATATTTTTTTATCATAAACATACTTTCCACTCATTTTTAAGTAATGAAATCGAGTTTTGATTAATAAAATAAATGACTTAAATGCAGCATATTACGAGAGTGTAATTATTGTCTTTGTAATAATAATTTATTTTTTAAGAAAAATACTCCTCTATAAACATTCTAAACCTTGCAGACATACGTACAACCGGTTAATTTAAAAAAAAATGCATAAAATATTTCGGTCACTCACCTGCAATTGTTTTATTATTTTGTAAATATCACATCACGGGGACACAATATAAAAAAATCATTTTCACCTTTTTACAAATATACTAAAGCACTAGAGTAAATGAACAAAATGCGAACAGTAAATTAAAAGGGAATAATTATTATTGTCTAAACTTAAGATAACTTGAAATTTATTTCTTGTATATTTTTAGAATTGTTTCGTGTATCGCGATACGTATCGCCACAGCGCGTGCGATTCGTGAAGGAGTCGACGGTACAAAGCCAGCAAGGCTTCCGCCGCGCCTTATGTATACAACGCGCCCTTATAACATAGCGCATAAGCAATAATTTTTAATTACAGTAATTATTAATTCTAGTTACGACGAGATTTCTGCCAGTTTCAACGAACAAGTGAGACGCGTTCTAACTGAAATTTACCCCGATGCTTTTTGTACCACATAGTACGTTTTGGTGTTTATTTTTAGTTGAAGTCGAATATTATTCACATCGAAACCGAAGTGTATCGGTTGTAAAGTGGAATTATATTAAGATAAGCAATACATAACTCTAGTGAATTTCAAATTCAGTGGGCAACGTCATGTCTGCGAAGTGCTTTAGTAGCACTTTGTTAAAAACAAGACTTTGTTCGCGATTTCGCACTTGTTGATTTGTTGTTGACTAGCTGATGCCCGTGACTTCGTCCGCGTGGATATATAGGTATAGGTTTCTAAAATAACCCATGGCAACTATTTGTTTTTTCGGGTTAAAAAGTAAAAAAAAAACCAGTGTGCAAGCATTGCACACTACTGCTGTAGATGCTGTTGCCTGTCGCCGGCCCGACATTTTTCGAGATCGTTATTTCGCAACTTCGGTAGCTACGGAATTGTCTAGGCATTTCCTTTAGTCGACTCTTGTGAATTCCACGGGAGAAGACGGTATGTGAGATTCTCTTACGCACATCACACGGGAATAAAGCATATGGGAGAGGATTGTTAGGAGACGTCATGCTGTGTTAGCAGACGTCATGCTTTGTTAGTTTTTTTTATTTTATTTTTTTTTATTGTAGAAAGTGACGAAACGAGCAAAACGTTCACCTGATGGTAAGTGCAACGTCCGCCCAATGCAATGCTGTGTCATCCAGACAATTTCTCTGTGGCACCACACCGCGCTCCTCCTCCTGAGACGTCAGTCATCTTAAAGATAAAATTGATATCGAATAACGGATAATAGGTATATCAAATGGCACCTTGCCGATATAATTGGTGCGTGATGCGTTTATACGAAAGTGGTGGTCCCTGAGACGTCAGTCATCTTAAAGATAAAAATGATATCGAATGACGGATAATATATCAAATGGCACCCGGTCGATATAACTGTTGCGTGATGCGTTTGAACGAAAGTAGTGGTCGCTTCACGTAGGACATTCATCTGATGATAAGTGCCCTGCGCATAACAAATTCAATATTACGCAGAACATGTCTCAGGGTGACGAGCGCAGTGTGGCACCACACTCGTCACCCGTCACATCATATTACATATATAGTTCATGGCAGGTTTAGAAAATACATAGTTCATTTTTACGTCTTTACCTTATATCATACATACAACAGCCGTGTGGTAGCGGTTCAGCCGTGTGGTAGCAGCTTCATAAAATCTATCACTTCTCATCCCGTGGGTGTCGTAAAAGTCGACTGAGAGAAAATGAAAACCAAGAGATGGGCAGCAGCATCTTCCTGGAACATCTAAGTTAATATCTGCGGTTGCCAACTTGCCTGCCAAGCGTGGCAACTACGGAAAAATCCCCCCAAATTGTGAGCTACGAACTTTTGTGGCAATCATTGGTGGAGGCCTATGTTCAGCAGTGGACTAGTGACAGGCTGAAATTATGATGACGATAATGAAACAACAAATAGAGTGTCTGTCCGTGATTTCGCACTAAAGATTTTTTCTTAATCATATGGTAATTTGCAGGACACCAAAACACAAACACAGGTTATTAAAATTTTTGTATGTCTATCTGTTTGTTTGTCCGGGCTAATCTCTGAAAACAATCTAAGCTACTTTTTATTTCGGAAAGGTTCCTGTGTAAAAATCTAGAAACTAGGGGTAGTGCGGAAGGAAGTGTAACGCGCGGTTTTAATTGCATTATGGACATTAATATTTTAATTCTGCAGTTTAAATATTTCTCTTAATCTATAGTAATAAATAAAATTAGAATGTATGTCCGTGATTTCACAATAAAGACTTATTCATAATCAAGGTATGGTTATTTGCAGGACACCAAAACTCAAATACGCGTTTTCGGTTTTGACGGGACTTTCATTGGCAGGCAGAGGACTTTTCAGAGAACAACCTAAGCTACTTTTTATTAGCGTAAAATCTGAAAAAATAAAAATGATGGGCTATGATATAAAAAGGGAGGAGGTCCTCACTTCGTCAGAATGATTTTATATGTATTTATAGCGATAATTCCGCACCACGTGGACCGATTTCGATGATTCTTTTTTGTTAAAAAGGGGTGGTCCCAAATAAATTTGGTCAAGTTCTGATGATGACATGAGAACATCATCAAACTCTTAAATTCGCGTAAGCATTGATTTAATAATTACTTTTTACGTCTTTTCCTTGTTTATACTAAAGCTGGTAAATTTGTATTTTTGATGATTTGTATAAAAACTGATTCGATTTGAGAAATTCGTTTCGCATTAGATAGTCAGACATATGTTAGGTTATAAAACGTTATGAGAAAGGTCAAACCGCTGATGCTCATATCACAGGGATACCATGACCGTACGGCGCAGTCGTATGGTCAGTCTTTTTTACACCAGTGAAACCGCGGGGCACAGCTAGTGTTAAAATGATCGTTACTTATTATCTCTACTAATACTACTTGTAGTAAGTGATGTGTTCGTCTGTAATTGGTATGCACATTAGACTTTATTATGTAACTTAATTTATAGGATAGACAATGTGTGTACTGTTGACGTTCCAAATTATATAAATAAATAAATAAATCTCTGGCCTAGAGCTCCCCCCCCCCCCCTTCTCTGCCGGAAATGATTTCCTGGCTACGGCCTTGACCAGAACCCGACGACAGTTGTAAACAAAGGTTTAGGAAATAAGGTTTACATTCAGGTTATTTAGAAGTATTACGAACAAGCTACTCCCCGCGATTTCACCCGAGTAAAATAGGCTGACCACAGCCTATAATCTTCCACAATAATCGGACTATCTAATGCAAAACGAATTTCTGAGATCGAAACAGTATTTCCGCGATCAAACATACAAACTCTCCAGTATTATTATAGATAAGGCATAAGATAAAGAAGTTAAAAATAACCTATGAATTCACTAAGCCAATTCAGCCCTAAAAATCGATACACATATCTACACAGACAGATAAACAATTAAAAATTTTTCGTGTTTGAGTTTTTATCCTGCAAATTATTATACGAGATTAAGAAAAAGTCTTTATTGCGAAATCTTAGACAGACACTTCAATTGCATTTCTTCCTATAGATTTCAAAGTTAAAGAATTCCAAAAAGGTAAAATTGTGTAGTTCCGTCGAAAATCTATTTGGAACAGATTATACACACATTTGATGGGCTGAAATACAAAATTATTGTTTAATAAAGTGTCACTACTTCTCCATAGCATGTGCTCTTCAGAATACATCAATACGTTGAAATGTTGAAGTGGTTTAAAATAAAATAATATGCAGTGAAGGATGCAAGTGTAACGTTCCACGTGCCGGTAAGATAATTCCACTGTTACCTTGTTTCTTACCTCATACAATGTGAATAAAATTTATGCCGCCAGCTAAGGATGTTCTAAAATAATCATCATTGACGGTAGTTTAAAATGCCATTCATCTCTCATCTCTTCAGCCTAATACTAGTCCGCTGCTGAACATAGGCCTCCCCAATAGATTGCCACAAAATTTGAAGCTCTTATTTTGAGGGATTTTGCCATAGTTGCCACGCTTGGTATGCGGGTTGGCAACCGCAGTTTATTTATTCAGATATTCCAGGAAGATGCTGCTGCCAATTTCCTGGTTTTAATTTTCTCTCTGTCGACTTTTATGTCACCCTCGGGATGAAATGGGGTGGTAGATTCTCTAGCTGCCATTACACGGCACAAAAAAGGCCATTATCCAGCGCCAAGTGTCCTAGGCTGATAGTGAAATTGAAGAAGAAGAAGAAACTGAAGTGATCACAGAGTTTCCTGCGCGAAATCCGACGGCAGTCAGTGGTTATGTTTAGCGCTATGTTCAGCAGTCGAGTGGCTGCAATGATAACATATATTTTTTTAATTTCATAATAGTGGCGGAACGAGCAAATCGTTCACCTCATAGTAAGTGCAATGTCCGCCTATAACAAATGCTGTGTCACCAAGAACAATTTTGTGTGACACCACATAACGCCCGTCACCATTAGACATCAGTTCTTAAGTCTCATATGCCCAGTGATTACGCTAGGTCTCAGGGCCCTTCAAACCGAAACAAAATAATGTTTGCACGGTCCTGCTTCACGGCAGAATAACTGGCCCTGGGGGTGGTAACTTCATAGACGAATTCCTGCATAGGAATCCTACCACCAGTATTATATGTAAAGTTATCGTTCCCGAGTCTGTGAAAATGTTATCGCTTGTATATATTTATAATAGACAATTGTCCATAATTACACGTACACAAGAGACGTGGCGGCTCAAGGGCCGGCGCTCGCTTTAAATTTAATAGTACGAGAGTGACCTAAGTTCAATCCCCGGTGCGGGCACCTCAATAATTATTCTGCAATCTCAGCACGTGATAAAATTGCACTTAAAATTGTGTCACGTGCATGTCTGAGAAATAAAAGAAATATTTCAAAAACATGTGAAATCTGCCAACCCGCATTGGAGCAGCATGGCGGACTTTTCGCGGCTCTAAAAGCCTCTCAGAAATGAGAGGAGGCCTATGCTCAGCAGTGGGAAATTTATAGCTGTAAGTTTACTTTACTTTTACAAGTATACAATAGAACATATATACGATACTGAAAAGAATTAAGTACTACAAAGTATTGCATAACTAGTAAAATATTCCATTTAAATAAAATCGCCAGCTTAATGTGGATCATAAATAAATTACGACAACTGAAAACAGAAAGACTATGTTTTGAACTATATTGTGAAATAAACACATTCATGCCTCGTCTTTTGTTAATACAGTGTCTGAGTATATCATTGTAAGCAATGATGACTTAGAGCCGGTTCTTTCGTTGACATATACATAAACGTTAGAAATTTAGCTAACGCATGTTAAGGATTAGTGATACCTCACATCTGTTAAATAATAACAATTGCGATAACCAAGAGCCATACATTCCTATAACACTCACGACACGGTGTTAATGGGAGACTTCAGCTAAAACTAGGCACAAAAAAGACGTTAAGCTGTTAATGGGGAAGTTTGAAACAGGGCAACGTAACCGAAGGCGACAACAGCTTTATGGACAAGGAGAGACTGTATATTATAAGGTTCTTGTTCCACAAGCGGCCCCACAGAAAGAGAACCTGAATGATCTTGGATGGTTTCGCTAAAAATAATATCAATATTATCTTGACGACCAAGCGAGCCAATAAATATTTTACTTGTGGGAGGATTCCTATGCAGGAATCCGTCTAGGTAGGTATCGACCCAGGGGCTGTTATTCTGCCGTGAAGCAGTAGTGTGTAAACATTACTATGTTTCGGTTTGAAAGGCACTGAGAGCTAGCGTAATGACTAGGCATATGAGACTTAAGAACTGATGTATCAGGGTGACGGGCGCAGTGTTGTGTCACACAGAAATGGTTTAGAAGACACAGCATTTGTTATGGACAGACATCGTACTAACCATCAAGTGAACGTTTTGCTCGTTTCGTCACTTTATCAAATAAAAAAAAGTAAGAGGCACATTGAACCTTAAATTATATTAAGGTTCAAAGTGCCTTCAACTATTCGGACCCATAGCAGCCTTATGGCTGGGGAGGCCTCAACTGATTAAGTCTACGCTTCATTCATCTCGAGTCTTTATCTAAAACCCACAGAGCTTTCGCCTCGAATTGCAAGAGATTATGTGCTGGCGACCTTTTATCTTCTATCGTTTCGTACGAAGATTTAATTGCCATGCCATGATTTTCTCTCTTAAATCTTTTTATGATTAATAATATAATAATAAGTTCTAATTTTATTTTCGATACATAATCATATTCAAATAACCTATAGCTACATGTTTTACAAACAACGAAGCAATACCGTCGTAAGAACGAACTTTAAAGTTTGTACGAGTATGTTGTCCTTAATTTTTGACGAAAGTATGTTACGTTAACCAATGGTTTGAAACAACCAGCCCTTCAAACATGATCATCGCCATCATCTCTTTTCTTAATTCTCTTCCATTTGAAAAACGAAGCACTGAGATTATTCCTGTGTAGTGTTTTAAAGACATAAATTACACAGACACCCAGACGCGGAGGAACTACTCGTATTTATAAGCCATATAAATATTTGCCCTGTGCGGGAACTTAACCCACAATCTACAGCGCAGTAGCCAATCGATTAGCTACAGCGCCTACCTAACGGGCTACTTCAGCTCGTACACAGTTCGCTGTTTGACATTCGTCTCTACATGATCTGGGTATAATATGTTTATGAATATTCCGCCAGCTGTGAGCGAGAGGTGATCACCTTTACTGGTGGTAGGATTCCTATGTAGGAATCCGTCCACGTGGAAAAGTTAACATCCGAAGAGCCAGTATTCTGCCATGCAGTAGTAGTTAGCAAACATTACTGTGTTTCGGTCTAAGGGGCACTAAGAGCTAGTGTAATTACTGGGCATATGAGACTTAAGAATTGATGTCTCAGGGTGAAGGACGCAGTGTGGTGCCACGATAAAATGGTCTGGTTGACACAGCATTTGTTATGGGCAGACGCTGTTCTTAGCATCAAGTGAACATTTTGCTCGTTTCGTTACTTACTACTATTAAAAAACCTTTTTTTCGGAAAATCTCAGTCGATTGACAGACAGTGGTAGATTCTCAACGCAATATAAATCGGGCTAATATAAAACCATAAAGTGATGTTCGAACTTTCATTTAAAATATGAGTAATTAAAAGCACGTTGGCAGATAATGTTTTATGGAAATGAATGCCTTCGTTGAATATTGAATTTCACAAACAGAATTAATTAGGAGATATGAGAATCAAATTGCCGCATGGTCATTTGGTCGACGGGAGTTTCCGTTGTAATCAGACGGTCAATGGAACCGGCATTATCCAGAAATGGTTACACTTCGTTTTAACAATTATTGTGTATGTAATTAATAATTTAAATAATATAAAAAAGTATAATTGTAATTATAGCATCTATCATATAAGAAGCGTATTAGAACACTAATAAAATTTATATACTGGTGGTAGGATTCCTATGAATCCTATGTAGGAATCTGTCAAGGTAGGTGCCTCCCTAGGGCCAGTTCTTCTGTCGTTAAGCAGTAGTATGCAAACATTTCTGTCTGAAAAGCACTGACAGCTAATTTAATCACTGGGCATATAATTCTTAAGTATTGATGTCTCAAGGTGACGGGCGTAGTGTGGTGGCCACACAAAAATTTTCTGGGTGTCACAGCATTTGTTATGGGTAGACGTACACTTACCATCAGGTGAACGTTTTGCTCGTGTCGACACTTTATCTAATGAAAAATAAACTGTTATAAAAATTAGCTTTTATTATAATGTTTTGAGGTATTAAAAAATTATTATATATAAAAACAGACATAAACTTAGAACTTTACCGCAGTTACATGGAACACCGTGACATGGTTTATGGTAAAAAAAATCAACCAATATGGTTAATAAATGAGATAACATGCACATACACAGTCATATTTATTGAAAATCTACAACTTCTTTGAAGTCGGTTGGCAAAGGAATCAATAAATCCATATTTCAATATCCCGTTTAGGTGATTTTCACCATTATCTAAAGATTTACAACGCTATTACTCCACTGGGTATATTTGGATTATATTGCATTACAAAGTCGCCGTGTATAAGGAAAGGCCATTGGTAAATTATCAAAATTCAGTAAAAAAAAATCTTTATTATGACTGCAATGTTCTTTTAACTTCTCGGTTGCATGCGGCACAATGCAACTGACCTAAAGAGTTGTAAGCTAAGGGTAGAAGGGCTTAGGGCGTCTTCTTATTAAGGCGTTAAGCACCGAGGTTCTTAAGTCGAGATTTTTCAAAGATTGTAACAGCATTATTGACAGAGCAACACCTACGCAACACGGACAAGAATGGTGAAAATTCTTGCCCGTGTTGCGTAGGCTCCTCCCAACGGGGATAGATGGTGCGTAAGTACAACTCAAGGATGTAAAAGTGTTTCCCCGGCTTTGAGCTTAACCTCCTTTAATTGTGAAAAAAACCACTACAGGAAACCCTGAGTCATTCATACAAGATGCCCGCCATTGGCCTTTTACGAGCATGGATTTGTCTTTCGTAATACTTCTCATTTTAGTATACACTGAATAGAACGTAAGCACTTCATATGAAGACAAATAGATAGATAGATAAACCGTTTATTTGTAAAATTAAAATAAACACATACAATATTTTAAAAAAAAATACAGGTACTAAATTTTTTGCTGCAGAAATTAGCGTACAACAGGCGCTAATCCAGCCATCTAAATGGTTGTGGTAACGGTAACCCGAAAATCGGCCACGTGCCAGTCAAACTACAGACTCGCTCACGATCGATGCATTGCATTCCTACAAAGAAAACGTTTACAAATTAGATGACACCCCGGCCAAGGGCTTGTAAAGTGTAGGTCCACGCGGGCAAAGCCGCGTAGCGTGCCTACTCTGATGCGGCGAAATCATTATCTTTTCCTTTTGGCCATCCAGTGTCGGTATTCGTTTATTACAGTTGATTCACTACCGTCAATGAATATCTGGTACATCTAGACCACTTTTTTCACTGTTTCTATATCGATGTCTTAGTCGCTGACAATGACATTTAGTTTAAGTACAAAAATTGCAAGCTGAAATAGGTCCTCACCTCCTGAGATAGTCCCTGCTATAAATCATTAGTAACGGAATGTAATAAGAGTACATAAATTGACCTCTGGAAATGTTGAAATACTCTTCTGCCGATTGCCTTGGAACTGTACGCGAGATTTTAATGTTACATCCAGCAGTTTTGCTTGCCCTACCGCCTCTGAAAATAACTGCTTGAATACATACAGACGCAGCGTTTTCACGTTTTGAACGACCGAATATAAAGTTAAAATTATCCGTTATCCGTTATCGTTTGTCTCACGGAACAGGAAAATTGTGTTTGGCGGCACTCCGGTGTTACAAGCATTTTCATACCCCATGTCTTAGTGCTCCGGCGCTATGATACGAGTACATGGATAGTATGTCACTAGCGTCTTAGTGGCTTGCTACTATTATACGTTGGTGGTGTGGTAGTTAACAACATTTACCAAAGTCGATATTAATCATATTGTTGCGTTCTGAGGAGGCGCCATTCGTGTGAGTCGCATAGATGCCTACTGATATATGTTGTATTGTGTCTTGTGGCGGTTATATAAGAGAGCCGCGTCTGAGTCGATGCGACTAATGGTTCTGGTTGACGGATGTCTGACAATAGTCGTATTGATACAAGTTGCACCCTGCTGCATTGCGTCTTTACAGCGGTTGCTTGGATATTTCGACAGCCATAATGGTTGCGTCCTGCATCTTCGTTAGGCCTTAGTAGTACGGATTAGTTGTTAAGATAGTATTCGGCACTGTCTGCGGCTTGCGTCTTCTCTGGTGAGCATTCACCTTTCCAAGAAACACCTAAAAGAACTGGTTACTTAACTAGACGATCACATTTTATAAATAAAATTATTTTAAGCGGCCTTACAAAATAAACCTTTAAAATGATCTAAAGGAAAGATCAATAAATTTCCTGGTCACAATATTTCATTTTTTTTAATATTTAAATGCAAATGGTCATAAAATTATAAAAAAGGCCGTCGTGTCTTTCCACCCATCGTGCCTCGCATATATTTTGATTACCGTAGCACCAAGTTCTTCTAAGAATACTCTATACCGTTTTGCAGAAGCGTTTCCAAACGCTAAGATTTTTTCCGTGTTCCAATTGTATTTAAGGCATAATTACTAAAAGGTGAACATTTTGCGTGAATGGCTTTTTAGAGAGTTCCTGAACAGCATCTTTTACGTCGGATGCCATCACAGAAAAGCTGTCAGCTCCTATCCCTACGCAAACACATACATCTATATCAAATTTATGGCAAAGAGTTTTCCTCGATTTTCGCTAAAGCGAAGCCGTAATTCTTTTTGCCGTCTCCGCCTGCAAATTAAAAATGATGAGCCTGTCATCCAGTTTATTTATTTATATTGATATAAGTTACTTCACACTTCAATCTCATATAATTGCTACAATGACGCCACCGATGTCTATACAGAATAATTCGTAGGTCCATTTAGGGCAATGGCTTGATACAAGCAGTAAGACATTCATAACTGTTCAACAAATATGGACATCAAGCGACGAATTCCTGTTCTTGGTACTCAAAATTGGTCAACGTCGGTACGAAGCAGATCTCTCTGGTTTCAGAAAATTACAAACAATGTGTCATCTTCATTCGTAATGCACTTCTGTTAACCCCGCAATTACACTTCGTAGAGTCAGCCTTTTTTAATGTATATTTTACATGTAGGCATGTAAAATACATAGAACCAAAAGAAAATACGAAAATGTTATTAACAGAATTAAAAATTAATATTATGTAAGGAGTCACAATCATAGTTGTAACCTTTATAATCTCTCCTTAATCTCACCTTATCCTTATAATATTACCAGTGTTAACCCGCGGCTTCTGTGATTCAAAAAAAATGGAGCTATGTCAATAGAGCACCAATGCTTTGTGCTCAACATGCTGAGCATGGTTTGGTGCTCTATTGACAAAAACTACATAGCATTACGTAAGGATGCTATTGTATATAATGTATATTAATGTAATAAACATCTTACACAGTTAATTTTATTAATTATAATAATTTTTACATAAAAATAATGTTTACACTTAATTGAAAACAATATTCACAATTATTGTTCTATATATTTTTTACCTGCGGCTTCGTTCTATGAGTAGAGTATAGTTGTACGAAAAAACGGATTATTTTCAATAGAGCACCAAGCATGGGCACCTGGAGTAGTAATCACAAAATTGACATTGACAGGGAACTGCAGTCTTTTAAATTCGATGAGGAAATCAGTGGCGATTATAGGGAATAATTACAATTATTAAATTTACTTAATCACGGTTCGAATACGCCCAATTTAATTTGGATCTTATACGAAATGTATGTATGTAATAATATAATTTATAATATATGACTGTATGTACCGAAAAATACTAAATACCGAAGATATAGCTGACCATATTATGAATTGATGTGACCATTTAAAAAAAATATTTCCAATCATTGGTTTGATGAACACAAAGTTTTTCAATCAAACTGTTAAAATTTTCTATTAAATTAACTTTATAAAAAGGGTTAAATAAGTAATGTATTCCATATTAATGGTGATAACCCCTGATAATGAGGTGATCGCTGACAAGCTATCTATATTTTTATAATACTGCTGCGAGTGTACATTATTTTTAAAATGACTAATAAAAAAATTGCCTGCTCGATTTCTTGCTGGTTCTTCCCAGAACAGAGGCATTTCATGCGTACCAGTGTAGCTTAAAATAATAAGTTTCAATAAGTATAACGTAGATAATGTGTGTTGAATAAAAAAATATCTATTAGAACATAAAAGTTGACTAACGTTTTTCAGAAAAAATATTTTTTGTGGCTGACAGAACGCTGACCAAATTATGAATTGATGTCATATTTTCAAAATAATTAATTAGCAATCAATTGGTGTGCTCATGAACTTTGTACATCAAGGTTAGGGTGCTGAAATTTTTAGATGTCCTTAATTTTTAAAATATTAACTTTTAAAAAAGGAAGCCTGATCAACTTCCAAAATTAGTTGACCATTTGTGATCAATTAATGACCAATTATTTTAGATATAAATCAAATTATGATGTACTGGGTTGATTCTCGCGACTTCGTCCACGCGGATATAGGTTTTTCAAATATTCCGACGGAACTATTTGATTTTCCGGGATAAAAAGTACCCTATGTCCGTCTCCAGGATGCAAGCTCTCTGTGCCAATCTTCGTCAAGATCGGTTCAGCGGTTGAATAGTGAAAAGGTAACAAACAGACAGAGGGACAGAGAGAGATACTTTCGCATTTATAATATTAGTATGGATTAGTACTCTGAGGAGCTCCCGGAGCTAAGCTGTAATTTGCCGCCCCTTATTTTCGCAACTCGTCATAAAATGTTTTATATATAATTTTTTATAAATTTTAGCTTCGGGAAGCTAGTCTTACAACCAGCATTTCTAAAAACCGTTGTAAGGAATATCCTAAGCATAATTGTTATGCATAGCATATTCCTCACAATTTGCTTTAATAATGATATTTAGTAACCCAGTGGACCGGTTGCACCTTTTTTTAAAACTGGTTTTATTAATGAAAGTTCTCAGAAGAATATGCTCTTGTTCCAACTTCTTTTATCTTTAAGTTGATATATGATAGTTTATGTCATATTCTTATCAACTGACTAATGATGAAAACATTGCTGTTTTTAGATCATTCTCGGATGATAAGCCGGCATAAATCTGGATATATATCTAGGACCAAAAATTACTAAATTGCAATTAGTTAAGTTCCTGCGTACGAGTATGTGCTTTCGTTACCTCCTATCCGCATTTGTAGTAAAGTTTCAGCCTATAAATGTTCCACTGCCGAGCACAGGCCTCTTCTCATTTCTGAGAGGGTTTTGGAGCTCGGAAGAATCCGCCACGCTGCTCCAATGCGGGTTGGCGGACTGCACATGTATTCGAAATATTTTTTATTTCTCAGACATGCAGGTTTCCTCACGATGATTCATTAACCGCCGAGCGCGTGGTAAATCAGTAATCAGTTTACGGGTGGTAGGATTCCTATGCAGGAATCCGTCTAGGTAGGTACCACCCCAAAGCCAGTTATTCTGTCGTGAAGCAGTAGTGTGCAAATATTACTGTTTCGGTTTGAACCATCATCATCAACCATTTTTACCATCAGGTGAACGTTTTGATCGTTTCATCACTTTATCCAATAAAAAAAAATCAGCTCTTTAAATTGTAATTAACAATTTTAATGGTGCCGGCACCGGGAATCGAACCCAGGTCACTCGCTTACTATGAAATATATAGCGAGCGCCTAGCCCCTGAGCTACCACGCATTTGTAGAGCTATGAATAAATGAGCTTAAGAAAGTTACTGCGTGAGTTCACCTCCGCCGAAGCGGTTACTTTGCCGCACGCAAATATACCATGTTCAGTGAATGATATGAGCAGGGTACAAATTCTGCATCAGTATTGTTAACTTTTATCCGTTGCGGTACTCCTGTATTACTCGCAGCAGCTGTAGCTGCATTAGCTTATGCTTACCCTCTACAATTCATAATGATTCCGTTATAACGGTCTCAAGCAAACTACTACCGCCATCGGAAACCACCACGACACGACACGCCCCACAACAACACTGCACTACTGCTTACTGGGCAATGCGTGTCACCAAGGTTAAGAAGAGGGCATGGGTTTCGCCGCACAATGAGCCCTTATCAAAAGTTATAAACGCTACGACAAACAGCCGCCAAGTAAAACAAGTGCAGTGTTTGCATGTGGATCAATAGATAACCTACGTGTTTAACCGTGAAAATAACATAGGCTGCATATTTTACACCGGTACTTTGCCTCGGTTGACGCAAGCAAGGTAAAGATATTGGCTCTCTAACTATAAAAAAAAATTATATACCTAGTTCGGCCATAAGTTCTGTTACAAATGACAATGATTTTGTTTTAATGAAGTAATGTAATACTATTAAAAATTATAACTACATATTTATTAGTCTCGGCTAATAATAAAAAAATATTCTATTCGAAATTTCGGAAAAATATTCTATCCGGCCTTTAATCTGTTTGGCCACGACTCTATGGAGGATTTACGCACTGTTTCCAAGGGAAATTTCGCCACTGCTTGCTCCAAAGATTTTTTAAGAAACTCAATGTCGCCGTGTCGTTTAGAGCAGGCCATGTCCTCTAAAACTGACCATAATTTGAAATCTAAAGGGTTGAGCCCAGACGGCTAGAAGAGGGCCAGTCTTCAACTCTTATAAAGTCCGGAACTTTGGTTTTAAGCCAGGCCTGGGTAGTTCGTGCCTTGTGACCAGGTGCAAAGTCCTGCTGGAAAGTCCACGGTATATTTTTAAAAAGTGTATTGCTGAGAGGTTTCACAAGATGATCCAAGACTGTATCTTGATACACTTTGGCTGATCGCTGATAGTAAAGATTGATTTAGGGCATGTCTTGTATATCGACGATAAGCACCGAGCTTCAGGTTTTGTTTTATAATACGCTACAAAGTCCTAGAGGGAATCTTCATTTCTCGCGATAAGATTTTTTGCTTCCTGATGGGGTTGCGACGAATTCTGGCTTTAACAGCATTAACAACCTTTGTAGTTTTAACAGCACGCGGCCGCCCCGATCTTTTCTGGTCTTCGACAGAGGAAGTGTTGTTGTATCTGTTGATAGTACGATACACGAACATACGGCTGATACCAAGCTTTTGAAGTGTCTGGAATATGACCGACGGCTCGGACGGCTATTACGGACGGCGATAAGACACTTTATTGAAGGGCGGATCTGTCCCGACATAGTTTCCCGCAGCTCTTTACAGGGCGCTAGAGAAGACTGAGGCGCGTCCCGCACTTCTCGGCACTCGTACAATGGTGCGTGCCACCGCAGTTACAGTGATCAGTGACTCAGTGCGTGTGGACTAAAATCGCGGAGTAAATTTTGTCTTGGCTGCCGCTGCATGTTCGAAGTAACTCTTGGTGCTTCAATGCTTCTTAAAGTGCAATGTTCAATGTTTCTTTTTATATATTACCCTTTTGTGGACAGCCCTCCAACGTCACACAGCGTTTTCACAGAGAATATTCTAGCGGCGACACCTGCGTTGCTATTTTGTATTAATAACGTCTTATATTAATACATTTTGGTTTGTGTTTTATTTCTTCTTCTTCTTTTTTTAATTCTGGCCTCTTTCGATAAAATTCTGCCAATGTCAAGTCAGTCACGAGAGTGACAATAGGTAATACAAAATGTCGATCAACATTCAAGTTATAGTTGACCTTTAAGTCGACAGAGGGAAAATGAAAACCAAAAGATGGGCAGCAGCATCATTCTGGAACATCTGAAAAAATAAACTGCGGTTGCCAACCCGCCTGCCAAGCGTGGCAACTATGGCAAATCCCCCCCAAAATGAGAGCTACAAACTTTTGTGGCAATCTATGGGGGAGGCCTATGTTCAGCAGTGGACTAGTGATAGGCTGAAAAGAAGAAGAAGAAGAAGATTTGCTTGTCTGATGGAGACATAAAGAAAAGTACAATTCTGGTCTTAAATTGAATTTTCCAATCACTGTACACTTTTACAAGCACTTGCTGCATAAAAAACTATAAATATTAAAAATTAAAACTAAATAAATAACTAGAAATTATTAAATTCAATTAAACACTACCATCACTTTTCGAGTTGACACCAAAAGTCGTTTTGATATTAATCTTTTCATGTGCCTGTGTCTCTGTCACTGTATCTTAACCTACCTCCGATCTTATGTCATGAGCGTTACATCGGGCGCAGGTAAATTGCGAAAAATGGGTACTCATGTGTTTGCGTGCACATGGCACTATAATAACACCTCCACAATTGACAACTTCCGAAAGTATTCGTAAGTTATCGCCGTAGTCGAAAAGGAAGATACATACTTGATTTATTACTTAGAAAATTATACTTTAAAATAACAATATTATTATTTGAAATCTAGTTGAATAAGTAATTGAAATATAGCCGCTAATCAAGTAAACATATATAAAGAAGTCAGTAAAAATAAATAAAGTGGAAGAGAAGTAATTTATGTCGCGTTTCTTTGGAATGCTTCTCTAACACGCCTTGATTTTACAGTGGGATTTGGACAATTGACATTGACAACTTGTCAATATTAACGTTTAAATTTTTGGAGGTTACCAACCTATATTAATAAAAAGTTTGTTAGTTTTTAACAATAAGTTCACATAAAACTATCAAATTGCTTTTAATTTTAATGTTTTAAAATAGAAACATGTTGCGTAGCATTAGAAAAGCGCCAAATATTGTATCAAACCTAAAGCAAGCCAAGGTAAAATTTCCGGAAAAGTTCAAAGGAACGATACTGGAGAAATGGGCAGATTATTGGAAAAATCTTTTCATTGACTATCGCCAAATGTTACAAGATTTACGGAGTGACATTCAAGAAAAACCAAGAAAATCTTTTATTTGGGGCACAGGGCTTATAACGATATACGCTCTAATGCGGAATAATCCTAGTGAAGTAGACTTTAGAGACAATTTAAAGCGTATAGCAAACGAAGTCATATTAGTAAGTGAAGAATGTGTAAATCCTAAATCTTTAGACCATCTTCGTTTTATAGACAAATGTTACAATGAAGGAGTAGTTCATTATAAAAGTTTTGGAATCGCATCAGTTGTTTATGTTTCTGAAATAAACGAAACATGCAATTTATACAAGACACAGTGTTCATATCTAAAGCCTACGCTTTTTAATTTTCCCTCAAGAGTAATTGATATAGGCTTTTTAGGTAAATGGTGGAATATTTATATTAAAACTTCAAATTATGATGTTAATTTTTAGCAAATGATTTGCTTGTCTTAATGTAATTACACTTATTTAATGAAATGTAGCATAGCAAAAATGTTAAATCCCTAATTCATAAATGTGTATTCTTTTCCATCCTACCATTATTTTACTCATTGTCATACCATTTATTTCCCTTGGTCTAAACCAGGGATTCCCGAAGTGTTTGAAGTTCAATATCAACCCCTTGGGGTCGAAATCGGTTTCCCAGGGATCTACATAAACAAAAACTGATTTTGGGTGTAGACAAGGTCAAAAAATTGACCCCTACTAATTAACAAAAGTTCTTATCTGAAACTTTCAAGATACTGTTTATGTTGTGTTACATCTACCAACTTGTCATAAGAATGACAAATATTTTTGTAGAAAGTAACATTGTTGAACTTTTAAAAAACTCAGAAAGTCAATAAGCGTGCACAAGTTTGTACGACATGAAAAACTTGGCAAGTCAACAAATCGACAAGTTCATGCAAGATAATGTGTTCGAGGTACAAGTCTTTCAGTAGCTCGGTATTTGACGCATATATGCAATTTTACAAATACAAAATCATGATAATGTTCAAGTACAAACATGCTCCTGATATTTTACTATATAACAACCTAAGTGGTTAAAAGTTCATTTGATTTTGAAATTGTTGAAGCATGAATGATAATACACTCATCTACTAATTTATTTCAAGAGATTACAAAGTGATTACAAAGCTAAATAAAGTGATTGAAAAATAATTTACAAAATGCTTTTATTGAATTTCTGCAGTTTATGAAAAAGTAACAGGGTAAGTACGATAAAAGTTTTTAAAAAATTTCTAAGCATTTTTTGAAATTACTTTTGAAAAGTTGTTACCTAAAATTATAAATGTTCAGTTTTTTTTTTTTTTTACACTGGTACCTAATACAAATTTTCTATACTACTGTGACTATATCCAAGTTTATCAATGAGTAAGTTCATCTGCGTACCTAAAAACAGTGTATAAACAGCGTACCAGTAACTAAAAAAGAAAAAAAGCTCTCATAGTTTTTTAATTATAATTTCTTCGATAAAAGAAATGCAGACAATTCAGTGGTAGTTTGGATTTATTTCATCTCCATCAAATCAGCACTTGCCAATTTGTCTGATATGTAAGAAAGTATTCAGTAATGATGCCATGAAGCCTTTAAAAATGAAGGACCACTTATCAAGGGTGCATGCTGATTCTCTCTCCAGTTAGACGAGTCTACATTACCTGGCAATGAAGCTCTGTTGTTAGGATATGTTCGATATATTAATGATGAAAATATGTACCAAGAACTGCATTTTGGCGATTTTTCAGGCCGTGGAACGTTTTTGCACCAACAAAGCTATTCCATGAAGAATATTGCTTGTGTTGTGACTGACGGTGCGCCATCTATGGTTGCTCATCATTGTGGTTTTATAGCTCACTTAAAACGACAACTGCCTTAGGTACCGGTGATTAACAGACAGAATTTAGTAGAAAAAAACATGAGTCCTATAATGCATCAGTCTTTACAATATGTTATAAATGCTGTCAACTAGATTTGAAGCAATTCTTTGAACTCTCGGTTATTTGCTCAGTGTGAGTAAAAGTGATGAAGTGAGTCAATGTGAGTAAAAGGACGAAGTCTTTACTCGGTTACTTGTGCACACTGAAGTTTGCCGGCTATCAAGTAGCTCTTGCTTAGCAAGATTTTCAACTATTTTCGAATCTGCGTTGGAGTTTTTACAAGAAATAGATCCAAATTTGAAAGAAAATCTGAACAATTGTAAAACAGATATTTCTTAAATTTACAAATTCCTCCTTGGATAATAAATCCGTACAATATATGTGATAATAAAAGACTCGTCTTTTTGCATTATCACATATATTGAGTATATATATATATATTATATATAAATTTTTTATAATTGAGAAGCTTAAGCAGAAGTTCAACCAAGGCTATCAGAAGCTCTATTTGCAATGCAACATTGAAACACAGTATCATGCATTGTGGCACATTGCTAAAAATTCCTTACCGCTTTTCCATCATCACACCTAGTTGAAAAGGTAACAAGTGTGGTAAGTTCAGTGTGGTAACAAACATTTCGTGAAAACTAAGAAACCATTTGAAAATCAACAAACGCAGAGATTTACGTCCACTACTGGTGTCCACTGCTGGAGATAGGCCTCTCCATTGTGAGGAATTGCCATAATCATCGCACTTGCCACAGACACATGCCAACCTGCCTTGGCATATGTAAGATATTTACCACCTTAGACACTGCTGCTGCTGCTTCTGCAAATCGGGCATATGATTGTCCCTGTGTCTCTGACACTGCATCCTTTAGTCTACCTCTAATCATATTGCATGAGTGTTACATCTGGTGCAGGAAGGTAAGGATGAGTGAGTGCCTCGTGTTTACAATTACATTTCTAGTATAATAATAGTAAGTCAATGTCAGTAATCGAAACTTATGCCGCTGCCGAAAATTGTTGACTTGAATCTCTCATAATAGAACATTATGAGAGATTCAAAGTAATAATAAAATAAAAAGAGTAAGTTATTGAGGAGTGTTTATATTTAGTTTCTTACTAATGATGTTACAATAATTAAATGTATAAAAACTAAGAACTTTTCACAAATCATGCATGAAGTCTATTCTAAAATGCAAATCTAAAAACATAAATCACCACTAAGTGAACCCTGAAAATATACAGTATACTCTTCTATAAACATTTTTTACAATGAACACTATTGTTATTTAAATTAAAAAAAAATAACAAAAAAACATTCTCTGTAATTAATAAAAACACTGCTTAAAATATTTTAAACTCTTAGAGAAAACAGTTTAAATTTCGTTAACTTCCTCCACTGCTATTAATAAAATGGACAAATGAATTCAATCAGCTTTAATGTAGCTAAAAATTAAAATAAAAGATATGTAGGAAATTAAAACATTCCAAAACAGTACAAAACCTGCTGAAACTGATTATGAACTTAAATTATTTAAATAGGCCAAACATACTTCATTAATAAAGAGATTTTAACAAAATAAGCATTTCCAGAAGATATTGGCACTGAAATAAAAGATAATTTCCACACTTCAAAAAAATATTTAGAAAAAAATATATATATATAGTCATTGATTTTTCAAAGATGTCATTAAAACAAAATCATTCTTTAGTAAAAATAAAAACCCAGTATGTTGATTACAATGCATATTAAAAAAATAATGAAAAAACAAAGTTACAATAATGTAACAAATGTTGGAATTTAAAACCTCTTAACTAAAACTTCTTGTTTGAACTGTACCCAACATCCATAGTTTCAATGTATTTACAGCAGGAACATTATTAAGACACACAGTTCTTCTATGGGTAATATGAATTCAATTTGTATTCTATTAACATTATAACTTTTGTATATTTTATTTATGGTTTATATTGTTTGCAACTTGCATATTTGTATTGTAAAAGCTAACAAGATGGTCCAGCTTTGTCACTTATATTACAGAACAAACCTTAACAAAGCTTTTAAAACCTAATAATGAACACAGCCCATTTGAAACATATACTGCATGCTCATAGTAATAAACCTTTTAGTATGGAACAGCATATACTCATACATATAGGCATTAACATACAATCATACCACAAAGGTTGTCCATTAAAGCACAATATCTGAGCAGCTATAAGGTTATCTATCGGCCAGTATCTATCTAAAAACCTGTGATTTATTATGCTTTATCATACAAAATAATACCAGTTGAAAGAAATTAAAATGTTAGGTACATGAATAATTTACTTCTATCACAATATTTCAGACTTTGCTTACATGTAGTTACAATACAGAGTGAAATATTTTATTATATGTATAGTTAAGTAAACAATTATTTCTACAAAACCAATAATTAACATATTGTGTTACGGCAAACACTCCATCACAGATAATACAACAATCATTCTATTTTAAACAATTGTAAACACTGGTTGCAGAATATTGCAGGATAGTAATAATTCAAGCATTTATTTAAAAAAAATCCTATTATAATTTACAATATCAGAAACACTACCACAAAAATATTATTAAAAAAAAAACTAGATGAGACCATATGTTAAAAAAATAAATAAAACACTTTATGGACAAATCAAACACTTCGAACCACAGAGTTAACAAAACTTGATGCATTGCAGATACATTGCTGGTAAGATTAAAATAAGTAGATTAATAAGAACTACAATTATGCGGTTATGGTTGTGTCAACTACTTTTGTGAGAGTAGTGGTGTGAGTGGCAGTGTGGACCTCACAAAAGCAGGATATCTTGTGCATGAAGTCCCAATCTATACATGCCCTCGTAATCTTCTAAATCATCATCCAAATAGTCATCATCTGTGCAAACACAATTTAAAACATTAAAAATCAGTAAAACATCAATTTCACATATTCTTCTAAAATAAATTTTAAGTCTTTATGCAAGTGATAATATGAAATAAAGACAAACAATATTTTATAATTTAGCCAGAGTAGCATGTTTCTCCTATATACGGGCATTAAGAAATAATACAGAAGTAAAAACAATCCAACTTTACAACTTAAAGCACATACAATTAAGATTTCTCTATACTTATTAGTTATGATGGCAATATAATGAATATTAAATATAGTGGCAAAATTTTGTCTTTAGCGAGATTAGAACAATTGTATCTTGAACAGTGCTAAGTTCCAGATCAGTGATATGTTTCATTTGGAACACCATGTCAGAGTAACTTATAAGGATTAATGACTCAATCTCATTATCTCATAACAAACAGCTCTCATTTGGTTCATAAAACACAACCATTAGTGTCACAGACCGCTTAACAGGTGAAATGATTGAGTTCCGAATGAAACATTTGTACTGACACAAGTGTTCTGGAAGTGAACTGTTTCACTAAAGCTACAAACATCTATCAATATAGAAGTGATGAATGATGTCAGAATTTATAAGCTTCATTTCTCGTACTTTTTCAATTATCTTTTAACAGAGAACATCAATTAACTGAACCATTGAATTACTTAATTTTACTGTAAAATAATAAAAGTGTTAATGTATAACAATAATAAAAGAATTGAAAAATTACCTGCGCCTAAGAAATCGTCGAAATCATCTGGGTCGTAGAGATCGTCGAAGGAGTCGTCGGAACTGTCCTCGAATATGCGATCCACGAAGTCTGGGCGCAGGTGAGGGTTGCTCCGGTCTTCATAGTTGTTCACCATCAGCAGTTTGTGAGTTGGGACTTCCTAGTTAGAATATTGCTTTTATAATACCATTCTATATTGACTAATCTTTTAACGAAATTTCGCTGAGTATTTTCCGCCGCGGGAATATTTTTCTTATTCACACTTACTGTGTATGCATTGAAAGGTGAGCCTTCGATTGTCTGTCGACTGCGAAAGATCATGTACCAATCCGATAAACATAGTAACTTTCTTTGGGAATTCTGATCTAAAATTATCTAAATTAATGGCAATGTTACTTTTTATAAAATACTACCATCGTTTTATTATTATTCAAAACAAAATTATCAAAGTAGGCGGACAAATACAAAAAAAACATGATATGTACGAACTTATTTAGTTTTTGATAAGGTTATTAAAAAAAATATTTCAGTGTAAATTTTTTGCTTATTTACATTTTAACATTTTCGTTAATAATATGAAAAAAAATATAAGACACTAAGATGTTATGTTGTCAAGTTTACAAAAAAAATATTATCTTGGTGTTTTATACCTCTACATGAGCTACTGAGGTGCCTGCAAGCCTCAGGACAAGTTGTCTAGGATGACTGTTGAGGGCAGTAACGGCCGCCACGACCACTTCTTCCGATACGCCATCACAGCCACACGCATCGATTTCCTGACAAAAATAAAGATAAACAGTTTTTTACAATTTCAACTGGTGGTAGGAGCCCGTGTAGATATGTACCACCACAGTAAGAATTACTCAGCAGCGTGCAGGTGTGCAAACACCACAAGTTATTACATGTCATGAGACTTAAGAAGCGATGTTACCACACAACTTAGCTATTGAATCTTCTAGGTGGCACTGCAACTGTCATGGGCAGACGTTGCACTTACCTGATTTACGATTTACTAATCTCGTCACTTTCTTCCATATAAAAAACTTACCTTGAGGCGGTGCACCAAGACGAGGCAGTGTGCGAAGTTGCTTCACACCATGAGCTTGAGTAAAGTGTAAAGTGTTTCGCGGAGAGCGCGGCGTGGTCCCACACCTTGAACTTATCACGAGGCGAAGCTGTCCTAGGGGCTGCCTAGTCACACTGTGTCCTAGAGCGCAGCTTTGCCTCACACCTTGAGCTTACCTCGAGGCGGTGGCACGAGGCAAGGCAGAGTGCGAAGGGCTGCGCGGAGAGCGCAGCGTTGCCTCGCGCCGTGAGGACGTTGAGCGCAGTGAGGCGCGCGACGGAAGCCAGCCCGGCGTCGCTGAGCGCCGCGAGGTACGACAAGTCCAGACGTGCTAGGTCACCGCACGACCGACAAACGGCGGCGACGCCTTCGTCTCCCACACCTTTTACAATAAATATGACCTTTATTAAGAAAGCTCCGTAGCTATTTTTTTTAATTTCTTATAGCATAAGGTTGTTTGTATAAATTTATTTGTTTATTTATAATATAGAAAAGTCAAAAACACACACTGAGATAATTGAGAATTAATGTTTTGAACTTTTACAAGAATTATATTAACATCATTTTATTTTTAATACATACATTCATTTGCATAAATACCGTCACGACTTCTCCCCATATAAGGGGTAGGCATTGACCACCATTTGAATACGAGTCAAATAATTATTGCTCCCCATTACGTTCCCACGAGCAGTAGTGACAGCATTGCATATTATGGTATTATTTTGAACAAAAAAAGGCTGTCCGTACAATACCTTAGTCGCCTTTTACGACACTTCGGTAGGAAAGAGACTCTACCCGTCACATATCATTCACTTATAAGTAAATATTCATTAATAAGTCAACAAATTAAAATACTGTAAATTATACAGTAATTTGACTGTTGTTGTTTTCCCTGTACATTATTGACCATCCTCGTTTTGTTGTTATTTCATTTTTAATATATATTTTAATGACTACGCCTGTTTTTATCCGGTTCAAATATTATGAACTAGTATCGATCTCTTTTAAATGGCTTCACGCTCTTCCTTTTTTCTGTTTCTTACAGTAAAAATGTTACTAGAAATGAAATAACGCCGACAACATAACAAACGAGTGAGAAAAAAGAGACCCTTTTCAAAAGGCGTCGGCAGGGGGGAGTAGGGAGGTGCAGCTGCCGCCTTCCCCCACCCTCGAGACTCGATTTGTTTATCTAATGCCAAGTCATTTATTGCCCGACTAGCTCTGTAGCTCGCGATCTCACCCGCATAATATTCAGATAACTTACAACAGTCTCGATAATTGTTGTCGTGGTCGAAAACGGAGGATCAGAATAACAATCTGTAGGCCATGCAATTGCTCTGTAAATAATTCTCGCGATCCGTAGTGCAGATGTTATAGTTTTAATAGCATACAAAAACATAAAAATATTTACCTGGATGAGGAAAACTTTTCCTTGAATTGCAACTGGATATATTGAGTGACTCTAACTTAGGGCAAGACTGTGCTATTTGCTTTAGAACAGCATTAGTTATGTAGATGTTTCTGCTCAGATTCAAAGTTTTTAACTCTGATAGGTGTGACAGGGATTCACAGAACGCTTCGTTCTCCTGTGGTTTGGGACATATATCTACTGAAGTGTATTCACTAAGCGACAACTCTTCCAGTTTCGGCAATTTGTTGAGTATTAAGGGTATAATTTTCCATGTTGTGACTGGACAAACATCCAATTTAAGTGTAGTAAGACTAGGCATTGTATCTATAGCTGCACTCAATACAGCTCCTTGAAGACTGTAGCAGTTGTAAAACGCGAGTGAAGACAACTTGCGAGGGTTTGATCCGGTAAGAAACAGCCCAGTTACGTGAGTGTTGTTCGCTACAGTTAAACTTTCTATGGAGGAATCGCTTTTCACTATTTGTACTAGACTGGAATCTGTAAGCTGAAATAGAAATTTTATTTTATTAGGATGATTAAAGCTATTCATTTTTAACCGACATAGCCCTAAGGAGCAACAAGCTGAAGTGACTATAACCTGCCATATAACTCGAAGTACCGACAATAATTGGATAAGGTTCTCTAGTGGCAACCTCGTACCGACAAACGCAGGTTAGGGCGACCCCCAGTATTTAGAGCGACGACCTGAACAGTTTTGCGGGAAGTCGATGGATGTGCAAGTGTTATAACACAACTTTACTGGTAGTGGGATTAATTACCACCGTAGGGACGGTTATTCTGCCGTGAAGCAGTAGTGTGCATACATTACTATGTTTCGGTCTAAGCTAGTGTAGTTGGGCATATAAGACTTAAGAACTGATGTTTTAGGGTGATGGACTAAGTGTGGTGCTACACAAAAATGATCTGGGTGTCACCACTAGGTCAACGTTTTGCATGTCTCGTCACTTTCAACTATAAAAATATATCTAATCTCTTATCTAATATAATAATCAAAAGTATTTACTAAATGTTTACGATTGATGCAATAATGAATGAGGTCACTGACACATAAAAAGGCAACATTGTTATGTAAAATATTATTCTGTAATATCGCGACCATTCATCAACATAAGCATTTAATATCTGCCTAGTCAATAGTACGCGAAATACTCTCACTTAAGTGGTATTACAAAATTCAGCCCTAAGCAGTCCACTATATTATATCTAATGTGACTTAACCGCAAATGGGCCACACTGCCACCGAAACACCACCGGAAACAGCAGCAGAATACACTGCTGTTTCTAGTGGTGAATGATGATAGTCGGAGACTCAAATATTTGCACTCTAATTTAGGTCCCCGAGATATTATTATTTTAACCGATATTTTAATTCTTGTTATATCGATATTTATTTTTAAATATCCAAAAAATATTGTTAACTACATTTTTTAACGCATCCAATCACTTCATCCACCTTACCGTACCACATATAATAATTGCGTACATTTGGAGCCAACTCGCAAAGAGATTTTTTTTAATTATTTCAACCTGTGTATATTTTTAGGTTTGATGGTTAATATTGATAGTTTATTATGCAGCAAGTGATCAAACAAACTTAAGTCGTTACTGTAATGACGTGAAATTCTGGTTTGACAGTCGACATTTTACTTTTTGGTCTGAAATCGCAAAAAATAATGTTGCCCCAAGCAAGCCTCTGAAAGAATCGCTTCTAAAAATGTAATGTCTGTCTCGAAAATTAAGGGTGTTCAATTGACTATGATTTCGAATTTCATGACCATCCATTATTAAATGTTTAGTTTATAATCTATTCACACCGATTGATTTTAAAAGAAATTTCGATATATCGGTATTTTTTGATTTGATAACATCGATAGTTTTTTAAAACAGATATTTTTTAGCAATTGGGACATCCCTAACCTATACTTGCATAAGAAAGAGATAGTGCAATTCACGCGTGACTGAAGTGAAGACTATATATATTAGAAATATGATTAAAATAAAAATAAATAAACATGAATTAAAAAAAATATTATTCACTGTAAAATAAAAGCTCAGTATATAAACAATTATTAAGTTATTGACAAATATTAATTAAGAATAACAGACACGTTGTACTCACATTTGACCTTGAAATTTCACTGTTTTTTTTATTGGGTGACGAAACGAGCAAAACGTTCACTTAAGTGTATTACATCGTAAGTGCAACGCCTGCCCATAACAATGTTGTATCACCCAGAAAATTTCTGTGTGACACCACAATGCGCCCGTCACCCTGAGACATCAGTTCTTAAGTTGCATATGCCCAGTGAGTATGCTAGCTCTCAGTGCCCTACTCTCATAACATCAAAACCTTTACAGTATATAAAACTGGTAATTTTACACCTCTGATTATTTTACGCAACCTATATTAGTCATTAATTAAGAGTCATCTTACACTATAATTAGCATTTTATTTACATAACTTTATATTTATTTACCTTATTGCATGAAACAAATGATAGGCTCTTCAATTGTTTGCAACCATAAATTAATGGATTCCAGTTTTTGGTGTGCATGCCCACTACCTGCAATAAAAATATTTTACATCAATTTTACATCATTTTAATAACATATAAAAATTAGTATATATATAGTATATATAACTTATTAAACTACAGTTATAAAAAAAAATATAACAATATAATTTATTAAGTGGACTGTATTTTTGTTTTCTTGTGGTGCTGGAAAATTTGTGGAAATAAACGGAGGAGCTGGTTAAATTGCGTGTATTACTTTTAATAATTGAGATCAAAGAATGTAAGCACATTACAGTGTTGCTAGTATAAACATTGCAAAACATCAATAATTCTCAATTTGGCTAAGCTGTGAAAGCCTTCGGACTAACAGTGAGCAACAGTCCCTTAAAAAAAAAATTAATGTTGCTATATTATTTGCAACAGTCCATACATAAAGAATTTGATAATAACTTGACTACTGCGCTACCTATCGGATCCCAGCATAGCTATGAATAATCTTCTTAAAAGAACAAAATATTGTGTAAATATGACCTCAATCAGTAAAAGTATTCTAAAGTTATACAATCACAGAGACAGATTTACCAACAATTTATATGTATATAAGGATTCCGAAACATCATTTTTCCCTTATAACAGAAAGTTTATGTTTAAATATTTAATAACTAACCTTTAACTCCTCAAGGTTGGGACAGAACTTGCCAACAGTATGTGCAGTGCGATCATTAAGCGCCGACCAGTTGTGGTCAATGTGAAGGCGAACTAAAGAACCACCAAGTCTTTGTAACACTCGCCTCAACACTGCTGTTGTTAATGTTACTGGCACATGCTGCCACCAAGACGTTTTGAAGATGCGGACACCTAGAAAGTATAATACATAATTATTTTCGCTTTGGTCATAACGTAAATCGTTACTTAAGGCGTCACTTAACTAGTGATGTACCATTGTTGAAACCAGAATATACAATATAATTGCAGTATCGAATATATCAGTTGCATCTTTTTTGGCTTTAAGGATTTTTTTACTTAAATAATTAATACTAGCTATTTTAAATAAAATAATTTCTTTAAGTAAACATACAACAATATTCATTAACTTGAAAGATCCGCTTTTATTACATTTAGCATTAAAAAACGATGCTCAACCTAATCAGTTCTTCTGTATCGGGGTTTACAAGAATATATATGGCAACAAGACAAACACTCAAACTCGAAACTATTTGTTGGCCATATAAATACTGGTACCGTTGGGGATTTGAACCCGTGACCGTGACCTTCTGCGAAAACCAAGCCCTTGAATTTTGCGACGATCCTGAAGGCGTTTACAATTTTGAACACATATTATACAGTTGGATGTTGAATGGGACTCTGCATAACTTTATGAGTAGCCAGAACGTATCTAAAAAGCCCCAACTAAAAACTTAAAACTGCCTCAATGTCCTAAGAGAAATAAACTTGTGATGAGGAATGACATCACAAAGAATAACAAAATCAAAATAAAATGTTGTAGTGTAACATTTTAACTTTTATTTTATTAACATTGCTGACCGAACATATTTGTATCAATCTGAAAACGAGCAATAATTCCGTTATTGTTCCGTTATTTGCATACACATTTGTATATGTTCAGAAGATAAAAATATACTTATAATATATATATAGATTCAACAACAATTTATTTTGTTTTAGTAATTTTTATGTTCGAATATTATTTAAATAATTATTTATCGATAAATAATTACAGTCGATAAGGCTAAGGCTAAGCCATTGGCTTCTGCGCCGTAGGTCGCGGGTTCGATTACCGCACGGGACAAATATTTGTATGGCCTACAAATAGTTGTTCCGGGTCTCAGTGTTTGTGCATGTGGAATTTATGTCTGTAAAACGCACCCCACGACACAGGAGAAATCCTACTGTGGGGCATCGTTTTTAAAAAAAAGAAAAAAAAAGTGTGACATTGAAATAGCCAATCACTGTGCTGCTGTATCTGCTGCTATCCGCTAAATTTCGTGAACTCGAATCCATACAAAAGTTTGAACATGCGTTATCTATAAGGGGGTAATCTGTGGATCTTTAGTAGTCAGTTTACCAGTCCTCTGACTTGTGAACTTGTCATGGTTTCAATTATATTTTTTTAAATAATCTAAAACAACAAATTTCAGTAAAGATAATAAAAAAAATAAACAATAAGCAGAGTTCAGGTAAAATTAGACATTGGACATGAGAGACATGGCGTCGCTATTAGTTATTTTCGCTATTTTCTTTCGTTAATGAATATGAATATAACTTTGTTTTTGTTTCTTTTTGAAATTGTTGAAACATGCATATAAAATATGTACCATACATAAGTGTGGGGACCAGAACCCTATGTACAGTCAGTTGTGCCTTTATAGATACGTTCTGGCTACTCATAAAGTTAGGCAGAGCCCCATTCACTTGATTTTCTTGCCAATACTCTTCTCTCAATATACTGATTTTATACTACACAATAATAATATACAGTCATACTTTCCGTCTCTCGTAAATTTAGAACCCAGGTACACAAACTCTTTCACTTGTTCCACTCTTTCTCCTTCAGTTAGAATTTTGCAATCCGAAACATTTTCTAATCTTTCAAAAACCATTATTTTCGTCTTATCTAGATTAAATTTTCATTCCTTTGCGTACACACTTTACATTTCATAGAGCATCTTGCAGAATATTAACTATCGCCTGCAACTCCTCCTCCGTTTATGCTAGTATAACCAGTCTGTGTTTACCCTGACACAAGCACTGAAATCCTTATAAGAGTGATTTCAGTGCTCTTATCAAGCAGCCATTCACCCCATACATATGCAATGTCGACCATAATTCATTCCTCACTACCCTATCATAAGCCTTTTGCATGTCCACGAATGCGTAATAGACCTTTTGACTTTGAGCCAAGTATTTTTCGGCTATGCTTCGTAAGGAAAAGACCTGATCCATCCCATTCCTCTCCTGAAACCCGCTTGTACATCCCATATCTTCTCTTCAGTTTCATTCATCACTCTCTTAATCAAAACCTTTGCATACAGTTTGCCGACGATACTGAGCCAGCTAATGCCTCGGTAGTTTTTGCGGTCTTGCTGCGACCCTTTTCCTTTATAAAGCGGTACGATTACGGCCTTACACCAGTCTACTGGTACGTTGCCGCTCCTCCAGCAAGAGTTAAAAAGGCGGTACAGCTGACTAGGTACCACGCCCTGTACAGCTTTCACCATCTCAATCGTAATTCTATCATACGCTGCAGCTTTGCCCAATTTCATACTACTCATCGCTTCTACAATCTAATATCTCTTTCATCGCAACCTCCATTCATATACCCGGATGGGGCCTGTGCTTGTATATGCTCTTTCTCAAATAAGCTTTCGAAATATTCCTTCCATGTCTTTAGAATACATTCCTCATCTCTCACAATACTTCCATCCTGGTTTCTGATTTTGTTCAGTTCCGAGGTCGTATTTTGACCTCTGGCTGTTCTTATGAACTTCCAGAACTTAAAGTTTTTCTGAAAATCGTCAGATAACCTTGTATAACCATCTCTATCATTCTCTTTCTTTCTTCCCTTAACCTTATTTGGAACACCTTTTAACCTGTTATACTCACCCCTTGCCATGCCATGCCATGTCCTCATTCATTGCTTTTTGCATTCTTTGATTGGCTCTTGTAGCCAACCAGTCCAGCCAAGCTTTCTTCTTCTCGGACACTGCCTTTTGAACCTCTACACACACAGTCTTTAACTTACACCCTTTTCTTCTTTTACTTACACCACACACTTCAATAGCAACTTCCACAATTCCATGCTTAAACGGCTTCCTTACTTTTTCAACCTCTCATTCCTCCTATAAAGTATCAAACTGCTTGGTCAGTTTACTTACAAATTCTTCTCTCACCTCTTTCTCTTGCAAATTCTCAACCATTTTGTGCTCTAGTACACTAATAGGTTCATGCACACTGTCTAATGTAATGTATCTGGTATTGCAATTTCTTGACAAACATAGCAATTACAGCTAATCCTCCTAACTTGTAAGTCTAAATTCAGCAAGGGATATTATAAACAAATTATCTTAATGATATATAAGACTTAAACATCACAATGTAGAATAAAATTTACATTTAATATTTTAATATATGTGTGATGATAAGTAGAATAAATGTTTTTACTAAATAAATTAAATAATAATTTTATTTTAATTATAAAAAATTAGATAATAGTTGTTATACATATAATTGAGTTTTTTATACAATAATTTGTTATTCAGTATATAAAATTATGTAACAAAATTATATTATCCAAAAGCACATACCTAGTAGGAATTCTTGGACCATATTCTGCCATCTCTTGCTGACTCGCTCTGACCGAATAAGGTCTCTAATAGGCACAAAGCTCAATACATGATTTAAACAATCTCTATTAAGAATGTCCAATATATTGTAACTTTCATCACTTTCACAGCTATGTTCCTCTTCCTGCAGAATATTATTTTCCTATTTAAAACATTGAAGTAGTACCATTCCTAGAAAATGTATGTGTATATATTAACCAAAAATACTCACTGTGGGTGTGTTTGTGTCATTTATTTCTATATCTATGTTATCGGGAGATTCAGATGTGGCGACATCTGGAAACAAAGTCAAGCTATTTTTCAAAACAGAGTTATATACATTGACAAGATGTTAGGTAAATAGGATATCAAGATTAGAGGCAAAAAAAATTATATACCTTTGGTTAAGCCGAAATATAAGCAGCTGAATTTTTGTTGTGTTTACTAAATCTTTGTTATGTATTATATTAATGTTTGTTAAATCACTAAAATATTTACATGCACATGTGGGAGTGTACATGTGCTTGTTATACTGTTTACCAAACACCCATATTATCATCATCATCATTTCAGTTCATACCAGTGCACTGCTAAACATAGGCCTCCCCATAGATAGCCACAAAACACGGTCCTGAGTCACCTGCATCCATTGACCTGCCCGCAAAAACGTGCAGGTCGGCGCTCCATCTAGTTGGCGATCACCCTACGCTACACTTGCCGTTACAGGACTGCCACTCGAGAACCTTCTTCCACAATGGTTATTAGTTCTATGAGCTTTTCAGCTTAATAATCCTAAGAGCTATACTCAAGTAGGGCTGCAGATATTATCACACACAGATTTTATCACAAAAATGCAAAAGTACATGAGATAGATCTTATATATTTCTTAGATTAGATTTTTTTTAAATGATTTGACTTCCCATTAAGAAAACTTAATCAGTGGTCCCAATGACAGGCGGATAAGTAAAGAATAAGAATTTTTTGAAGCATGATGTACACATTGCAATAAAAACACCACCTCATTTTAGGAAATGTTAAAAAACTTAAAAATGTACTGAGATTTGGATAGAGTGCCATCTCCCAGTAGATTTTGTTGATTGTGACAGGTACTGGGTAACAATGCCACAAACTTCAATGTTTAAAAAAAATATTATATAATGTCAAATCATTCACTCATGGAGCACTAGCTCATCGCAATTTTACAAAATAGTCTAACACCTAGCTACCAGTCCCAGTGAATGCACCTATAACATTAATGATATAAGAAATAATGATTATCAGATACAGGATAATTTTGAGAAATTTCCTTTATTCAAAGATATAACTTATGGAGACAAATAAATAGATTTTAAATAATGTCCTAAAATAATATTGATACATATAATTACTAGATCTCTCTTTCTTCTACCGATTTAAAATAAAATTATAAATCAAAACATACCGTTTTGTTCATCATCAATGCTGCCAGGTGATGCATTGTTTTCTTCAAATCGTGGTCCATTTGGCTTCCAGCGTACCCTGCCGTCAGCATCTTCAGCTGGTTGGTGCCAGCTATCAGCTGGAGAAATCCGTAAGTTACGGCCTCTGAGTTGTTTTTCATGATAAGGAGCTTGTAAGGCCCTGCAATTATGAAACAATTTTGACTTTATATACAGGTATGGTGTGGTGTGGAAATCAGGCATTATAAACAGTCAAGGTGACAAACGAGCACACTAACCAACAATTAAATTGAAGGTAGAGGCCCCATCACATAAAAATAATGCTAAAGGTCAACCTGTGCTCTAAGCAAAAAATTATCATTCTGTCTAGCGGTATGTGGTTGAGGCAAGAGGGGTTTTGTCATATCAATTGTTGCACTATTGATTAATCAGTCTTTATGTGCAGACTCATAGTTATCTAGCATTATTTTTATTTGACAAGACCTGTACTCGATCTTTTGTATTGTTTTTTTTTATAATTGTGATTTTTTTATATAATATAAAATAATTACCAATTTAAAGAGAACATTGGCATAATCTTGTAACGGTTGCAAAAGAAAATTATCTAAAATCATTCAGTGCAACTAAAAAAAAATATTTAAAAAACTAAGCAGAAGTTGCAAATTATTATTTGGATTTAGATCCTATTGTATTTGCTTAAAATTAACAGAAATTTCAAAATCTGGTAAGAATAATTGATGAACAGCTCACTTGTGTGCATCAGCTGGGTTACTAAATGTTACAAAAGCATATGTAGGTGTAGGAGTTCTGTTTGGTCCCTTGTCACCCATTCTCAGCCAGCAGCTTTTGATGAATCCATACTGAGCAAACACTCCAAAAAGTTCCGTTCGTGTGGTCTAAAACACATGTCAATTAGTAAGACCAAATAATAAATTAACATTTTTAAAAATATTAGTAATGTACATACTTTGGGAGGTAAGTTGGAAACGTAAAGCTTTCTGATAGGTATGCCATCTTCTGTATGTGTTGGTACACTTCTTAAACCGTACGATCCTTCAAAACTCGAACTGATAGCAACTGAAATTAATTGTATACAATTATTGAATTTTAACTATGTGTATCAATATTGACACTGAGAATACATACAGAGCTCTCGACTAACGACGTGCAATATTTCTCGCTCTACAAATACATCTTCTTGATCCTCGTAATACATGGCGTGAAGAAATAAATTAAGGTAGTAACTGAGACTGCAAATGTTAGCTGCTACTGATAATCGAACATGACAGCATTAAAATAAAACGAAACACTGAAAATTTTGAGTAAATTCTCAACATAAAATTGATATCAGCAAATGCAATCAACATACAACGGTCGTGATTTTTTTTAATGTTACCCTACCATAATCCATAATACGATACTTTTATATCACAGACTATACATGCTTAATAACATAATCCCACCCAAAAAAAGACCCGAACGAACAAGGTGAAGAGAAAAGAAAGACCGTGATGACCACTACTTTCATGATGTTTTTGTTATTGCTTTTATAATAAGGAAATTCAGCATAATTTTGATCTGCTTAAGAAATGTAGTGCAAAATGCAAATACTGTATTAAAAAGATAAATTTTATATCCATAAATTATGTAGGCAACAACATTATAACATTTCCGTAAAAAAATTTGGTCTGAGACAGTTTCGCAAGTGCTACATCTCATATAAGTATTCTCATAATGGATTTCATAAAAGTATTCTCTTATCGGTCTGTGATAAAACGTAGTGGTCTTAATTTCTTTGAATTTTATCTGACAACACTAATAATACAGCTCAGATTTAATGTTGTCAATTGTAAACTTTGGTCGTTTATTTCATTAATAGGTACGAACCACAGACTATCAAAACCAATATACCATAGCGTGGTACCAACTACCTCCCAACTACCACTACAAGTAGAAGTCAAGTGTACAAGTGTTTTATTAGAAAGTCTCTAACTAATGTAACGCTTTACACTCTTTAATTATTACAATATTTACTTGATTTTCATGACTGACCATAATCTAAATTACTATTTAAAGTGATGTGTGTAAATTTACTTTAATGATTGTAATGTAAAATTGTAAACACAAGTCTAAGCAATAAGAATGTCATTGAATAATTTGAAAAAACGAAATAAAAAGGACAACATTAATGAGAAAAAAGATAATGATAATGAAGCTATCACTATAAAGGATAAGCAGTAAGAAATTACTTTGTTTTTAGAGTTATTTAGAAAAAAAAATATTCAATATGTAGTTAACAATTCTTTATTTTTTAGAGTATCAAATACTAACATACCACTAAGAGTCATTTCAAGAACGGTGGTTATAACTTCACTCCTTATTGTAGTTTATTTTACATCAAAAGATGACAAATTTATAACATTTGCTAAACAGCCTGAATTGTTGGCTGGAAAAGGACAAATTATAGATTGCTCCCCTGTGTATATGAAAGAAATAGACAAATATGATGGTTGTTTTCCAAAAGATTGCAAAAGATTTGTCACTGATAAAGTAATTTCAGAAAGAGAGGCAGAGGAACTGTTACAAATAGCAAAGAAAGGACTTAAATATGGTGGATCTTTAGGTGGAGCCTCTATCTTGGACTTACATAGTGGGGCACTGTCTAAAGGCCAATTTTTTGTTGATATCTACAAGAGAGAAGATATGAAAAATTTATTTACTGAGAATGATTTCAATGTCTATAGGGTAAGGATCTATGATGTACTCTTTCTCGATTTTCAACCACAGCAATAACTTTCAAATACTATTGGAAGCTATCAGTTCCATAGAAGAATATATTATAGTGCCACAAATGTACACACTTACATACAGGTACTCAATTGTCCGAACGTAACTGTGCCTGATGTAAACCTCATGTTATTAGATCAAAGGTAGACTAGAATGTCACAGATGCCTGAAATAACAAAACTCAACCAGACTTAAAAACCAACAATTTGTGTTTTTGCACAAATGTTGTCTCTGTTGGCAGGGATTCAAACCCTATATCTATGGTGCAGTAGTCAGATACTCTGAACACTAGGCTAGGACTAAATTTATGAAATTAACAATTATATTGGTGTATTTTATTTTAGGTTGTCAAAGATAAAATTAAATATACTATTGCCCATCATTTTGGAGTATATCCTGATAAAATTTATTTGACAAAACCAACATTTTTTTCTGAAATCACCTCTAAAAATGCGGTCACAATTCATGACGAGTACTGGCATCCACATGTTGATAAAGTGAGTAATCTAATAAAAATTGATATTAGTGTGAATAATAATGGTTTGTGGCCTTGTGAACCTGTAACATTTTTCAATTATACAACCCGAAATATTCAAAAGAAGCTTTCTCTTGTCTATGCATAAGCTAGTGCATCAGTACAGCTGAAATGAAAATGTACTAAATAAATATTTATATTGTTCAGTAATTTAAGTTCCTTCTTCATTATTTTACTAACATTTGTTATTTCAGGATACTTACAAGTCATTCCATTACACTACACTGCTTTATTTAAGTGATTATAACATTGACTTCAAAGGTGGTAGATTTGTATTTGTGGATGATAAGCATAATAAAACAATAGAGCCGAGGAAAGCGCGTCTAAGCATCTTTACAAGTGGTGCTGAAAATCTGCACTATGTTGAAAAAGTTAAGTCGGGAGTACGATATGCGATGACAATCTCATTTACTTGCGACAAGAACTCTGCTATTGATGATCCAAACACTAATAAATATGTCAAATAAATATCCTAAAATTGTTTTTTTTTATTGGAGAAAGTGACAAAACATGCAAAACAATTGCCTGATAGTAAGTGCAATGCTTGCCCATAGTAGTGCTGTAACCCGGAATATTTCTGTGTAGCGCCACACTGCGCCCATCTCCCTGAGACATCAGTTCTTAAATCTCATATGCCCAGTGATTATGCTAACTCTCAGTGCCCTTTAAAACGAAACACAGTAATGTTTGCACACTAATGCTTCACGGCAGAATAACTGGCTTTGGGGTGGTATCTACCTAGACGGATTCCTGCATAGGAATCCTACCACCAGTAACTGCCGGTTTTTACTACTTCATCCATTTATGGGTGTTGTAAAGTCCAACAGAAGGAATAGGATGGGCAGCAGCACCTTCACGAAAATTGCTGCGCCGCCTACCATGTTATGAGAGGTGCAAAAAAATTACCCCTAAGCCCCGGCGGCGGCGCTGGAGGAAGTACTGGAAAAGAAAATTAAATTCTTAAACATATAATCCCGGATTATTCCATCTACTTTTACCCTGACTACTAAGCGACAGGTATACAATGTCTCTTCGATCACTACGAACTGATCAATTAATGGTATAATGGTACGAGGCACATTGAACCTGATCAATAGGCGAAAGAGGTCTCGTTTACTGTTTTATGTTCACTTCGTCCAACTCGTGTCCCTAAAATCTCCTATGCTATTTCTTTGCCCTTTACTCAAAACCGCAAGATATTTTAACTAGAATCGCAAAATCACCCAAGTATGCTGTGTGAACAACAGAGCCACAGCATAGCAAACTGCACCAAATTCAAGGAGCTAGGGATCGAAGCAGGATGGGACGCTGCGAAGAAAGATCGTCTATGCTTCTGCTGTTTGCGATTTCGCTCGAGATAACACAGCTGCCGCCCTACGTATGTGACGCCAACAATTGCATTTATCTGCACAACAGACTTTTCAACTCCACACCAAGAATCGAACCCAAATCAGAAAAGTTCAGCGCGGACGTCAAAGTTGTACTTCTTGAAAATAGCCCGAGTCCACATCTTAGGACCGGCAGGAGCGATAAACGCCTACGCGTTGTTGGACGACGGATCGTCAGATCGGGCGAAGCACTACACATTCTTACCTTCTAAGGGGAAACATGGACTAAGAGAAGATCTCGTCGAGTGTCACAAGAGAAGCCAGCGGTCACAAGAGGGAAATAAAAGCACGCACAGTCAAAAACCTTGCTCCCGAAAGAAGCAATACAGAAGAATCTACGAAACATAATAGAAAAAGCCCACATAGAAAACACGAAACGAAAGATCCGGAAAGGCCAGGATAACTGAAACCTCCTCTTAGCATCCGAAACAAGAACGGGTAAGAGAAACCAACCGGTTGCTTCACTAGCTCCCCTCGGATAAGTGATCCATAGCAGTCACACTACAACGTTGGAACATCGAGTAAACTTCATTAAAGAGCGAGACTCCCGAGCCAGTAGAGGCGATAAAGAAAAAGCATTACGATATGGACGATTATTTAGACAGCTTCAAGGGCCTCGAATCCGCGGCTAGTCACCAAGGCGGTGAGGAACATTTACCCGCACGCACACTTCAAGCTCAACAAGTGGTCTTTGTGTGTGCGCCCACTGCTACGCATGTGGCATCTTGGGGGGTCTCTGCAACGCCCATGAGCCCCTTTGAACTCATCGCCCCAGGAAGTGGTCGGGTGGACTAGATCCTCCGCCAAAGCGATGGTAGTGAGCCTGATGAGGCGCTCGAGTCCATCAAACGGCAGGAAAGTCAGAAAGCTTTGGTGACGTGGAATTTTCGGCTTGTCGAAGAGCGTTATGCGCGTAAACGCGTCATCAGTAAACTCCTGTCAGTCTACTAGGCCTGAATGCAGAGCCGAGGAGGAAGATTAACACAGATAATTGTCGAGCACTGCTGCTTCGTTGATTATCCGTATAAGAGACACGAAGCGACAGCGAACCGCTTCCATTGTGAGAAGGACGACGACGCTGCATCCGACACGCTTTCGGTATGCCCTGTTTGGGAATTGGAGCGGAGTATCCCGGTGAGCCGAATCCGACGGAACTTCTGCTGAGCGGACACGCCGTGGAGGGCCATAGCCTAGTTCTGTAAAAACCGTGATAATGCAAAAAAAAAGGTTGCCGAAAGAGATCGAAGGAGCTCAGATCCCTCTCGGAGATGACGTCGCCGAGGTGCTTGCACGCCTCGTTACAGCCCTTCATATAGTGAAGGTGTTCCCCTATCAGAAACGGGGCCTTCGGGGTCGATGGTTATTGGCATACCGAACGCCCCGTAAAGCGTCCCCGGGGAGGATGATGACTCGAAGTTGTGTTGAGTAATTGTGATAGCACCGAGAAATTGCTTGGGGTAGTGGGCCACGGATGCGTTCCGAACGTTGATCCCGTGACCCTTTAGCGCTGATGGAGACCACCGTGATGTTTTATTTGGTAATAGTCCTACATAACCCAGCAACCCCCACCAGCCTAGAGAACCATTTATCCCACCGACAGAGAATGCTGGAGCTATGGGAACCGAAGAAGGATCGATTGGCATTTAACATCGACTTAACTCGCGGCCCGTCGGAGGTCCTAAAAAACAAAACTCCCACGAAGAGACAATCACTATAAATCGTGACGTCACTCTTCAACCCGCTTGGTCTTGTGTCTCCTGTAGCTATCAATGCCAAGAAAATATTACAAGAAGTCTGGAGGCGTGCGAAATCGTGGGATGAAACTCTGGACTTGGCCGCCTGCTGGTCAACATTGATGAAACACCTGAAGAGCCTAATTCACTTATAAGTATACACGGTGGTATGCAAATAACACAAGCGGAAGCCAGACTACCGTATACAGACAGACAGTAGAACTCCATTAAGATGGATAAGATCAAGCCGAGATCGTTCAACGCACACCGCATCGCGGCGATAGAAGAAAACAGCGTAGCCAACGAATGGCGTTGGATACCCACCGAACTCATCGTGGCCAGCGATGCCACTAGAGACGTGCCACGTAACTTTAACGAAAAAGTAGTCTCTCCCTGTATTTTACTACAATATACCGACGATCTGGTAATATAATCGTCTAATAATTCTATTACAGTACCAGCTGGTCTTATCCAAAAATCAATAGCTTTCCATCTGTTACATGTTAAGGTTGGAAAATCGTAGTTGGAGTTGCCCATTGGGTGTTGAAGTTACATTCCTGGGTAGAAAATTTAAACAAGTCCAAGTCATTTACTGTGCGACTAGCTGAAGCCGGTGGCTTCACCCACGTAAAATAAGCCGACCACTTGACTCGCTAATCTGTTCATTCGAAGTTCGGCCCTTCTCTGTAATGTTTGTTTCTCAGCGTGCGGCTCCGTAAGGCTATAGTAGCATCAAGTATTGTACCTTTCTAAATAAACGGGCCATCTAATGCAAAAATATTTATTCACATTGGATTAGTGTTTCCTTAGATTAGCGCATTCAAACATACAAACTCTCCAGCCTTATTACAGTACCAAGATAAGATAAAGACGTAAACTATGTATTTTCTAAACCGCGTATTAAGATGTTAAGAGAAATATTTCAATTGCCATGAACTAAAGTAATACTGGCCGAAATACAAATTGCATTTTAAACGCACACGGATGGGCATAGCGCCTAGCGCCTTTCTGATCCGAATAAAATGGAGATTAGATTATTTTTTGAAAAGTCCTCTACCTGCCAATGAAAGTCTCGTCATAATCGATGTTTCGGAGATTAGCCCGGACAAACTAACAGACAGACACAACAATTTAAAAAACGCGCCATAACGCACGATACACAAAACGCATATGCATAGAAAAACAGTCTGTCTTCTAGACGTACATGTGATGTTCTCCTAGCCGGTTTCGATCAACGCGACAACTGCCGGCTACTGTCGAAAGCCATCAACTGCGCAGGAGATATTATAGTGCCACAAGTGTACGCGCAAACACAGAGGCACTCACTCGTCCCAACCTACCCGCGCCCGATGTAACGCTGATGCGATAAGATCGGAGGTAGATGCAGTGTCAGAAACACGGGGACAATCACAACACAACCAGACCCGAAAACCAACAATTTATGTTTTAGCACAAACGTTGGCTCCGGCTGGGATTCGAACCCAGCACCTGCGACTTAGAAGTCAGGTACTCTGACCACTAGGCCACGCGGTCGTCTATGTAGACGTACATGTAGACAAAGGTTAACGATATTTTTTGGTTCAAATTGACAAAATTGGACAATTGGTGTCAGTTTTTATTTTTTAACTGTAAAGAGTAAGAAAAATCGCGTTTCCTAAGAAGCGTGTAAAGTATCTTATCTAAACGTATTTTTAACAACTAACTGATGCTCGCGACTTCGTCAGCGTGGATATATTCTTAATTATCCCGAGAGAACTATTATATTTACAAAAACGCGAAAATATTGGGAGAAATTCAACTTCTCATATATTCTCGATAAAAACAGATAAAGACCTACTGAAATTATTTAAATTATTGCAATGAATTTTTTTTATTTAATAAAAGTGACGGAACGAGCAAAGCGTTCACCTGATGGTAAGTGCAACGTCTGCCCATAACAAATGCTATGTCACCCAGAACAGTGTGACACCACAATGCGCCCGTCACCCTGAGACATCAGTTCTTAAGTCTCATATGCCCAGTGATTACGCTAGCTCACAGTGCCCTACAAACCGAAACACAATAATGTTTGCACACTACTGCTTCACGGCAGAATAACTGGCACTGGGGTGGTACCTACCTAGACGGATTCCTGCATAGGAATCCTACCACCAATATTTGCTAAAAATTATTACTAAAACAAAAAAATGTTTAATAGCCACTGGTTGGGAAAATATTGTTTCTTTTGTTATAAGCAATTTCCTTACATGTATGTTTCAATAAATATGATGTCGTATATCTGACTGGCTAATTGATAGCATACCAGTTCCGAGATTTTTGATGGCAGATATATTGTTTGGAGGCGGGATAGTAATTATAAGCAAGACGGACAAAAATTGGACCGCGGAGTTTTAATAGCGATCAAACAGAATTTTATCTCAGTCGATAAATACGATTGTCTATCTTCTGCTGAAAACATTTCGGTAAGTACAAATATTAACGGATCCCGTATACATATATGCTCTGTGTATTTGTGTTGATAAAATAGGAGCAACTTCTGTGACAAACTTATGGACATTATGTTATCTCGACCCTACGACAAATTTAGTATTAGTGGTGATTTTAAGCTACATAATATTGAATGGGAAATAAGCTCAGACAGTATGGAGTTACCACCGATCAGCTATTCCACTGATCTTCATAATAACTTAATTGACACTGCATTGTTTGGGATTGCATCAATACAATAGTGCAAGCAACTTCAATGTGATTTTAGATCTTGTACTAAGCAATTGTGATACGTACAAGATAGCTTACGACCCGCTCATTTAAGAAGATGCTCGTCATAAAGCCTTATCTATTTTCATAAAAACAATAAGGGTCAGAGAACTCCCGGTTTTAAATCAAACTAAATACGTTACCCGCCTTAAGATAGTCAGCCTTTGATGAAAATATTACGTAATAAACATAAAAATCATCATAAGTATAAAACCTATGTCAATCTAGGAGACCATGAATCTATTTTATGCTTATGGAGGTAGAAAGAGAATGTTATCGAAATTATATCTCACACACAGAAAAACATTTTGCTAGCAACCCTAAGTCCTTTTGGAGGTATGTAAAATCCGACAAGGCAGCCCAGTGATTTTCGAGCAACATGATACTCAACAATGAAACAACTAACAGCAAACAGCAAATAACCGACTTAATTGCAAAATATTTCATTCGACGTTCTCCGCGCCAGTTTATAATTCTCAGATAACTCTTGCAACTATCAATTAGTTGTACATCTCACATTTGGCATACCATATACATTGATAAAACTGAAATTAGTACATTACTTAAATCATTAGATCTTAATCAGAAGGGCCTCTAAATCAGGAGGGCCGGATTTATTTTATAGACATTTGTGCCGCTGAACTTTTGGGAACCTCTTTTCATTCTCTTCCGTCAATCAATATCTGAAGGTGTTGTTCCCAAAATTTGGAAGAGGTATATTTTACACCAGTTCATAAAAAGGGGAACTCTACTAAAATACAAAATTACCGGCCTGTATTAAAGCTATGTTTGTTCGCAAAACTACTTGAAAAGTTAGTACACAAGTTTTTTTAGACATGAGTATTTCTATCTATTTTCCAGTGACAAATATCCAAGTATACAATTTTCAAGCAGCAAGACTTCAAATTTTGATCGACACTAAATTGATAGTTGACTTTTTGAAGACTTGCTGGACTGATGGAGACAAAACGAAAAGCACAATTTTGGTCATTAATTGAATTTTTCAATCACTATACACTTTCAGCAGTACTTATTAAACATCAAAACTCGAAATATACACGTAAATTACAAAATTAAATAAAAAGCCTACTTTTCGAGTTGGCGCCAAAAGTCCATGAGTGCATTTATAATTATAATTTTTTATTGAAACAGTCCTAAACTATTTTGCAGTGTCAAGTAACCTAACCAAGTATACAATTTTCAAGCAGACTTCAAAATTTTGATCGACAGTAAATTGATAGTTGACTTTTACTGAAGATTTGCTGGACTGATGGAGACAAAACGAAAAGCACAATTTTGGTCTTGAATTGAATTTTCTCATTTCATTTCTCTAGCAGTTTATATTTGGCTTTTTTTAATATTGGTTGATGTCTAAAGAATAACATTTAAATGAATTACTATGCTTAAAATGCGCTCGTAGTAAAATGAAACTTTTTTATGCATGAGATTTGTAACCAAGATTATTGTCTCATGTTTATATTGTTAATGTGATCTTATGTGTATTGCTATACGAAACGGTGTTTATTTCAATGTCAATGAATTATATTTTGATTACTTATAAGACCCATGCTTTTTAAAAACTATTGTTTTTAGTATTTAGCGGAGTCACTTTTATTAGCCTAATGATACTTAACACATTTTAATAAAATAATTTGTTCGAAGACACTATCATCATCTCTCACTCATCTTCTTTCTGTGCGGTCTCATAATCATGCCATCATACGAAAAAAGCCTTTCTACCGGTGCAGAGACCATCTTTACTGTTGAGTATTTATTTAACGATTGCAGGCTGACATCGTCATCCTTCAAGTATTGAAGTGATGCCAGGTCTATGGTGTGTCCTATTTGACAAAATTTATAACAACTATTTTGCATTTTGCAAATAAAAGATATGTATGATATATAGGTAAAGGTATTTCAAATAAAATACAAAATGTTTGTAAAAAAAGAAATCGAAATGGGTATTTTGTATTTTGCATTTGAAAGAAAGAAAGAAAGAAAGAAAGAAAGAAAAAGCATTTATTAGTACAGCACAACAAGACAACGCTCACGCGCAACAAGAAAACTCATACACAATAGAAACACATACTAATTAAAAAATAAAATACAATCATGAAAAAAATATCAATCAAAAAAAAATTAACATAAGAAATGAAAAAAAAAAGAATATAATACAAAGGCAGTGGCAATGTGCGTGTCTCACGGCTGAACCAATAGGTCTTTGCAATAGGTCTCCAGATCAGCTTAATGTCAGACTGTAAAGCCTGACGCTGGTTTTCAACTGGAACCTAAGTGCACCACGAATGTCAATTTAAGCTGTAGCTATGTGGGTTACTAAATAGTTATTTATACGTGAAGCACAAGATAAATTCAAATAAATTTAGTATATACATAATTACATATACATACTAACATACACAGATATACAAATATAATGACCATAATTCATATTTTTTTTTACTTTTTTAAAACTAATGCATTAGTAACACATATTATACATACATACATCCCAGCATCCGCGCTTCTTCTCCATACAAACCTTAACAATGCCAAATCTCACACCTCCTCATGCGCGAAAAGTGCTAAAAAAAGGGAGCACAATGTTCTCTCTTCACGTATTAAAATATAGGTAAAGATGTAAAATAATAATGAAAATAATAAAATAGCAGCACTACAATAGATACAATAACGAATTTAGACGTTTATCATATAAAAGACGCATTTAGGTGTATGATATCAAGCTTGCGCATCAATCAGGTAACGCCGTAGGTTTATCCTAAATGAATTAATTGTTTTATGTAGTTTTAGAGGGGGAGGCAGATTATTCCATACCTTAGATGCTGCATAACGAAAGCTTCCTCTAAATGCAGCTGTATTGTGTGGTGGAAAAGATATTTGTAGTGAGCACTGCCTACTTGTGCAGTCGCGTTTGCCAGACACCCAGCTGAGTTTATTATATAATTATATAGGTTCCTTAAACTTAACAACACCAAACATAAGACAAGCCAGGTGGAGCTTACGCCTCGGCTTCATTTTTAGTATGTGATGTTTATTCAGGAATGGCGTAACATGGTTCCTCCTTGGTACCTTAAAACAAAAACGAGCACATGCGTTTTGAACCCTCTGAATAAGTCGATCTGTCCTTGATAATAGGCGCGGGCCATAGACTGTATCAGCATAATTTAGTTTGGATAAGACTAGTGACTCAATCATCAATCAATCAATCATCTGCATACGCAGATCCTCTGACAAAAATGGTCTCGTTTGATATAAAATCTTTAAACGATCAAAACAGCTCCGAACCGATTCAGAGATATGAGTTTCGAACCTAAGACTGGAATCCATGGTTAGACCTAAGTTACGTGTTTCCTCTACTCTCTCAATATACTGCCCCATCAGCGTTATATTTAGTGATGGTAATGACTGTAGCCGCTTTTTAGTACCGAATAACATGTATTTTGTTTTATTAGGATTTAGGACCAGGGAGTTTTTTTCTGACCAATCAACAATTCTCATTAGATCCTCATTGAGTGCCGCTATTGCCCTTTCGTGTTCACTAGGTTTAAATGACAAATATACTTGTGTGTCATCTGCATGTATATGGAACTTACATTTATGAAAACATTTTACAATATTAGCGCAATACACGGAGAATAAAATGGGTCCCAGAATTGATCCCTGAGGTACACCCCTGGATAAAGAGGCGACATCAGAGGTGAAAATGCTTCCATCATTTAACCGGAGTTCTACACGTTGTTGACGGTTATCAAGGTAACTGTGGAACCACTGCAATGTTTTATGATCGAACCCGTAATAGCTCAATTTGGACAAAAGAAGGGAAGTGTTAATACAGTCGAAAGCACGGGAAAAGTCCAGCAGCACCAACAAAGTAGACATTCCTATATCTTGAGCAAACAAGATGTTATCTGTCACGTCTAATAGAGCAGTCGTGGTGCTACGTCGCCTCCTGAAACTTGACTGAAGCATCGGAAGGATGTCATTTTTTTCCAAAAAAATTGTCAATTGCTCGCACACCACTCTTTCAAGGACCTTCGACAGACATGGCAAAATACTGATAGGCCGCAGATCTTTCATGTTAACTTGGTTCGAATTTTTTGGTAGTGGCCTAACAGTAGCCAGCTTCCAGGTGACTGGAAACGTTGACGACTGGATTGACTTATTTATAATATTGGTAATAGGTCGTAATGTACAAGGTAACGTTAATAGTATCATATTTAGGCTTATGTAGTCGCAACCCTCAGCATTCGATTTAAGTTTTAAAATATAGTTGTAGATGGTATCCTGTCTCAATGGTGATAATGTGAACACAGCGTCGCTGTATCGATGAAATTCGTAATACGTGAGAGTCGACATACTAAGTACGGAGTTTCCAGGAACATTTAAAAAAATTTGGTTAATTTTTTGTGGGTCGGAAAAATGAGATGGAAGATCCTTATTTTGTTTATCGGGCAGTAGGGAAGTCTTCATTTTTTTCCATAGTGTCTTGGGATCATTTATTCTATTATTGATATTATATTTGAAATAAGCTATCTTTTCCTTTTGCAAAGCGTTAACTACAAGGGATTTTAACTGTCGGTAGTACTCTTTCTTAGCTTCTGATTTAGTTTTACGGTATTTGGCTAACGCTTCGTCACGCAGTTTCATCATCAACTTTACAGTATCCGTTATCCATGGGTATAATGGTTCTTTTATGACACATGATTTGAGTGGCGCATGTGCATCGAACACAGCAAGAATATAAGTACAAAAAACGTTAACCATCTCATGCACTGTTCCTAAGAAAGAAATACTATCCCAGTATATCTTTATGAGATCATTTTTTAACCCTTCGCTGCATATGTTTTTAAGAGGCCTAAACTTAGCCACATATGGCCTAAATTTTTCCCGCATGATCCGAAAATCACATATGATAATCGAATGACCGTTAATATTCTTAGATGATTCGACTGTAATACGCCTAGCTCGGAGGTCCGTACAAACTAAGTGTATTAAAGATTCACTAGTTTCTGTAAAATGTGTAGGGGATGTAACTAGCTGAGATAAACTCAGACACCTAAAAAACTCAGTAACTCTTTTAGTTTTATAGTCGTTGCTATTTAAGATATTTATATTAAAATCTCCCAGTAATATATAATGATCAGTATTACCAACGCCGCTTATTGAATCGGTAACGGCGTCGAGAAATAACTCTAGGTCAAGCCACGGTGGGCGATAAGCGGTGCCAATTGCAACCCTTTTCCCATTAAGCGTTAGTTTAAGCCACATTTGCTCGACCGTTTCAAACCTAGGATCAACGGGCATATTGATTGTGCGAACGTTCAGTTCTCGTTTAACATAAAACCCAACGCCCCCGCCACGGCCCGAGCACACATTCGCCGGTCGCGGCACGTGACGTAGACAGTACCCGGGTACAGCTGGTGCGCGCCCCACCTCGCCTGGTCGCAGCCACGTTTCATTGATGGCCATTATATCAAAGCAATGCCTCTCCGCTACAGAAATAAAGTCGTCGTGATTAGTGCCGAGTGACCCTGCGTTAAGAAAACCAACTTTAAAATTCTTTTCAGGTATCATGTACAGCATAAAGTATGCAAACAATAAGTAGGGTATTTACTAATAAGCAGTTCTAAATTACGGGATACTAAATAAACTAGGTATAAGATAATATACATAAAAATATTGTTAAACAGTAGTGTTATTAGAAAAGTAGTTTTTTTATAATTTCTTCCCATTGCATTTGTATAATATGTAAATTTACTGAATAAAATCTTTCTACCCAATCGTGATCGATAAAATAACCGGGAGTCTATGTGACACGTACACGCACAGAAATATCTTAATAAATTATTAAAACGAAAATGTTCTGTTACAGAAAATATACACAGATTACTCACATAAAGACAATTTCAAAAGAATTAAACATCAGAGAAAAAAAGGCAAACAACAATATATAACGAGAGGTGTAGTATAGCTTATATGACAGTATGATTATGGCAATATTTAAAATAACTTGATAAATTAAAAATAACATTTTTTTAAATGCTATTGGAGTTGGGTACCGATTCAAAAATGCGGCTAATGTCTTCCTCGTCGCGGATGAGATATGCAGAGTCGCCAGGTTTCTTTCGGGCGAGAATGCGGCCTCGCTGTGACCATATAAACCGCCAACCGAGACGAGTGCCGGCCTCACGCGCCTTACGAAACAACTGGCGGTTTAACTTTGCAAGACGTTCGTTTACGTAGAACCGCATAGGTGGTCCAGGCACGTCCATATCAGCGGACGTCACACCGCGACGCACCCGTGCGTTGCGCAGCATCTCGTTGCGAAGTTCACGACGCGCGAGTCGCACCACCAGATGTCGCGGGCGCAGCGCGGAGCGCTCCGTAGCCGGCTCCGTCGCATTGATGCGCCGCCCACCGACTCGCTCGGCGCTCACAGCATCACGCGACTCCAGTTTTACACCTATCCTCGTCGCCAGTAATATTGCTGTGTTTATCGGATTTTCGCCGCTGATTTCAGGGAAATTTGCGACCTCTACGTCATTTCCTAGCAGCTCATGGTCACGGTCATTTAAGTCATGCCTCAGATGAGCAATAACCTTTTCGAAGTCGTGTGATGATGACGCGGGGCTAGACTGGGTGTTCTGCCGCTTCTCCAAAGCATCAAGACGTTCCTCTAAGTTGCACATGCGATCATTACATCTCTTTACAGAAGCTCGCAGTTCGGACAAGTCATTCCGAAGCAGGTAAAATTCTTTGCGAACCGCTTCTAATATTTCTTCCTTAAGTAATTTTAGCTCCGATCTGAAGTCCACTACAAGTCCTTGTGTATCCTCCGATGCTACGTTTTTACTTAAAGAACCCCGTTCCGTTGCCATTTGTTCTCGACCTCTAACCGGCGTTTCAGCCTTATTGTCCCTGACCAGGTTTTTTTTACACTCGGGGCAGTGCCAAGGCGATGACAAAACACCTGAGGGAGGCAGTGCTACACATGCCCGATGGTATGCAGACTTACATTTTTCACACCTAGCGGCATCTGCCGGCGAGAGGAATTTACCACAGCCCCCGCACTTAGCCATTGTGTCGATTAGTGCAATATCTTACAAACTGACACACGTAAAAAGTACTCAGAGAATTTGGTAGATGTCGCTGCTCTTAATCGATTGCTATGTATCCGTTCAAAAATCAATTATAGCCGTAGATGGGAAAATAAAACCATAGATCCATAAAGCGTTGTGTAACTAAAGGCAGGCACACACTGTGGAATCGTCACCAAGTGATATATGATTTTGATTTCCGAAATCAAAATCACAGAAGTTTAAAACAAATTAAAAAAAAACAGGGTAGAATTATCTGATCACTAAAGTTTTATCAATTAAAATTAGAGTTTTGATTGTTTTATACTTTACACACTGACTAGCTTAAAGAAAAAATGTATATAACATTGAACATTGTCTTCTCACAATACACTTATTGTTTATTAAACTGATTTTTAATTAGCACAGAGGTTAATGCTAACTTGACATCCGTAACGTCACCCTCCCATTTCAAACGTGTATTTTAAAAATGTTTCATCTCTAGTTTCTATATTATATTTCCTAGTAACAATAATCATCTTAAATCTATGTATATTTAAATATTGCCCTTAGCAATTGCCAATGCCTGCGACCATAAAAAAAAGCAAACAAACTTTGTAGTAACTAAATTATCTCGATATTGGGTAAAATGAGTAATATGGGGCAAAGAGGCTCTTTGCCTATTGTATATTCAATGACAATCGCAAGTAAAGAGTAAACTCCAGTCGGGCGTCGGAGCTGACACGCACAATTTCTTACATTAGCATCTACGTGACAACTTTGTGTATTGCAATTATTTATATGTTTGATGTTGATGGGTCTATGATCTCAGCAACTCAGAACTACAAAACTATAGTTTATTTGTTTTGAAACAACTTTCATGTGTATTGAAATTAGTTACATGAAATTAATTTCAACATGCATGGACAAAGTTTCGAAATGTAAATCAAACTTTCTATACGTTTCTTAAAAATCAATTAAAATATAATTGCTCGCTTTAAATAAAAGAATTATACTCTTTGCGATTTTATATAATCTGTGTTGCTGTATGAAAATACTATATTTTATTCTGTATCTATGGTATTTGTGATTGGTTGGTAAAGCATCCAAAAAATTAAAAACAAATTCCCCTCTCTTTCACGTGACATATGTTGTGCAAAAAAAAAACAAAATAAACACAGAATACTCCCCATATCTATTTTTCATAATTTTATTTAGTCAAAATTCTCGTGTAAAATTAGGTTTTATTTGAAATTGTAAAAAAATCGGTACATTAGACGTAAGTTATAAAATTGCGTGGTAATTTTGCGCATTTTATATTTGACCTTTAATTAATTGTGATTTTTAGATATTGCAAAATGGATAGTCATACTGTTGACCATAGTGATTCTGATTCTGGAGAAAGTTGGACCGTTTTAGATCACACACCCTTATATCCGGAAAATGCGCCAGAATTATCAGAATATATGAATGAAAGGTAATATTAAAATAGTTGTTTATGCGTCCTTATATTTTTTTACTTATTTATTTGCATATATTATGGATTAACTGCATACTATGAACTATATAATCTAATAAATTATTCTAGCAATATTTAAAAAGAATCTGAATAGTAAAATCGGTTATCAGAAATTAATTTTTCTCAAAGATTTTTCAAAAATAATGAAAATGAAAGTTTCCTTTCGATTTCTGGTGTAAAACTTATGATTTCATTATATGATGGTTTAGAAGCATGTGTGAGGCAGACAGGCCTGGACATAACACATGCAAACCAAAATTATGAGTATATACATCTATACTTTGTCTTATACAATTATTGTCGGTGACTAACAAACCAAGACTCATCACTGAGCACATGTATGCTGATCACTGAACTGTTACCTTACCTTAAATGGTCTGATCATTAAAAAAATATTTCTGTATTAACTTCATTGTACTCAATATCTTTGAATACAAGTACATTTGTGCATGTTATCAGTAGCAGTGTGTGTACATTTTGAAATTAAACACTTAGTACATGCTAGAAGAAACCTCTATTAAATTATTCAATAAGAAATAAATTGTTCTCAAACTTACTGTTGTCAAGTTTTTATTTCCTAATCTATTTTTCTGCTTGTAATTGTTTAAAAATAGGTCATAAATGTTGTAATAATAAAAAAACCATTGTAAATTAATTATCTCAGTCATTATGTCAATTAAGAATCATACAATAATCATTGTGGTTGTAGGATCTAATTTAATTTTAATATCTTAATCTTTAGAAACTAATAAAAAGGAAGAAAGAAAAACTGTTATTGAATAATAACACTGCACAAAACAAGAAAAAACATTTAAAATATATATATATATATATATATATATATATATATATATATATATATAGCCTTACTGAAAATAAGTTGCATTGTGCTGCAACAGTGTCTCATCCAAGGGTGTACTGCTCAGCATTAAAACAATAATTATTCAGTGATACAATTGCAAGGTGAATTATTGAGATAAACAAATAATATTTTTTTGTCTTATTTCAGGCACCTAATAGTAAATAATGAAAAGGATGAGGATACTGATGGTATATCAATTATTAGTGATAGCGAACATGAAAGTGTTATACCTCCTAAAACTGTACAAGAAAGTTACATTACCAAAGAAGAAACAACAGAAAAACAAAACCACTCCCATGATTCAGCCCCATATGTAACAAGTATTAACAAAAATATTAACCTGGATGAATCTGTCAGAGGTGAGGATGATTTTCTTGTGGATAGTAATGGAAAACTCAAAACATATGTTCACAGAAGAAACAAAAGATTGAGTACTGTTCTTAATATTATTATGTTAGGAAGTGTTATAACAGCTGCGGGTGTGGCAATTGGCCACATGTGGGGTGCTAAAAATGACTGCATTTTGCACTCTGTACCCTCTGTAAATAAAATTTTATCAAACTTGTATAAGCTGCAGGAAGAAAATGCCTACCTAAGAAATAAATTGAAAGAGCTCACAATACTAAGTCATTTTCAAATGCAACAGCAAAAGATGCCATTCAAACATCAAAGGTGTAAAAAAGTTTTTGAAGAACCCCTAAACAGTAAAACCGCAAACAAGCTTACAAAATGCCTTGATGGCAAAAATAATGAGGATGAAAAGTTTCTTGAACACCATTTGATGGATCCTTTATTTGAAAAAGAATTTTTGGGTGAGATTAACAAACTTAAAAATGTGTACCAACAAAATAAAAGTTGGTTAGATGTAGAAATTACAAGAAGAATAAAATATGAAGAGCAGCATCTGAAAGATGTAAAAAATCGCAGCAAATTTACAAAAGTAAATAAGACAAGTGAAGAGAAGAAAAGTTTAATGTTAGATATAACCAAATTTCCGCAGACACAAGAAAAAGAAGATTTATTTGTGCCGGCTACACAAAACAAATTAATTGATTATCCAGACAGTGACCATGAAGAAATGCACACAGACAAGAAAACTTCCTATGCAGATTCGCTTAAAACTGAACCTAAAAATAAAAATGTGCATAAAAAAGAAATTGATAAAATATCAGAGAATGAATTTACTCAACATATTAGCAAGAAAAAGTTTAAAAAAAATTATGAAGTAAATCCTGCGAGTGTGATAAGCGAAGAAGAAATAAAAAAGGATGATCGTTATAATTCCCACAAACACAACAACGAAAAAAAGAAAGATAAATGGCGTAAGAAACAAAAGAGGAAGGACAGATACGGACAATTTGATATAAATAACCTACAGGCAGAAGAGGCTAAACGTAAAATTGAGATAATGGACAATTCGAAAGAAAATCATTATATAGCAAGAAAAGCAGAAAATAATAAAATAAATGCTCAAAAGAATAACTTACCTAACTGGTATGAAAAAAGGGCAAAGCTAAGAACAGAATCTAGAAAAAATCTTGAACAAGAATTATTTGGAGAAATTAGTCTAAATGATTCCGGATGGTACTTCCGTCGTATGAAAAGGCGAGAACAATTTCGAGCGAAGGCTAGCAATGCTACACACAAGAAAGTGTCGAAGTCCAACATGAATTTCAAAAAAAAATACTAAATTATTGTTATCAAATACATTCAATGTCATTGCAATTTTTTTCCAGTATTCTCACTATTTTTTATTATATTTTATAACCATTTTCAATTTTTATCAATTTTGTATTCATTCTGTCGTTATTATTACTTGCCAGTTGACTCATAATAAAAATATTAATATCACAATTTTAATCTTATATGCTTTTAATATAATACTGATGTATTTTAAATACTACTTGACTATAGCCAAATAGCTTTTGCAATAGTATTTGCTATTGGTGCTTTTATTTGTACTAAGGTTAAGGTTTATATTAAATTATTTGAATATGTAGTGCTTTAATAATATATTGCACCGCTATTACCAAACAGTTGCAGTTACCCTTTCCAGCATCAATAAAAAACTAATTTTTGTCTAGCTATTTACGGTTTCCATCTCAGTAAAAAATGTCTCTAAACACTATCTATTGTATGCTTCTTTAAATTTTATTTCTTGCTTTTTCATTATTTCAGTAACTAGAATTTTTTAATAGCAGTATGATATTTTGAAATAAAAAAGTACTTGATTCATGAATGTTTAATTCACATTTTACAGTATTTATTTACACTTGTCATTATTGATTCTAAAGTCCAGTGATATTCAATATTTTTCAAATCTTAAGTAATAAATGTGATATGAAACAACAAATATGTTTTATTTCACAATACTGGACAAGATCAAAATTATTGGCTCCTAATACACAATCATTGTTTAAAGATTAGTTGGAACAATAAATAAATTTCTTAATAACTAATTGCGCCACTGAATACCAAATTTATAGCTGCGGTCACGTCACCTGAAAAAAAAACGTTATTAAAACTTATTATTGTAATTTTCTAATAGTATCAACCTTTTTTTTAACGTTTAATACAAAACACTGAGGTCCCCCAACACTTAAACCTTTATAATACCAGCTACTATTATTAGCTACTTTATTATAATACTCCTGAAACGACGTATAGCTGGAGTGACTTGGTGGACTATGTGAGGAACAGCGCGATAAGGGAATGTTTTATGGGTGTTAGAAGATGTGGTGACAAAGATGCAGAAAGGGATGCCTAACATGATTTAGACACAGAGTATGTATGAAAGAAGAAGGATGAAACATTTATGAGGCGAGTGTGAATAGGCAAGTCGTTAAGGATCCACATAGGTGAACATATCACGATCAGATCGAAGTTGTTTTAAGGAATGGCGACAACTAATGAAAGTAAAAGGAGCTGAGAAGAAATATGTGCGTCAGGATCGTTGCAAATGGAATGATGTGGTCTCTGCGATAGCAGCAGTAGTGCAGCAGGCATTGGGATAGAATGGGAATGTGGCGTGAGTATGTATGTATGTAAAATTAGCCCACACGTGACGGCGACGTCATGATACCCCGATGACTTTACACATGCACAAAACAACCCTGACCCGCTAAACCAACAATTTCAGGAGTGCAAGTCATACTCTGACCACTAGGCCACGTGGTCGTGGTAATATAGTTTTGTGTGTAGAAAGTGGAAACCTTTGTCCGAAGGTTTTGAATTCACCAAATGTAAAGAAAAACCTTGGATATCTTTTTGAATATCTGTCTACTCTCGTAAACTACCTACGGATGAGCTTTTGAGATGACAGATTGTAGATTGCTATCTTCTTCAATTCTTGTGTTTTCAAGGTGATAAATTTTTTGCAAATTCTTGAACAAACCAAAAAAATTATTCCTCAAATAAATAAAGCAAATTTGTAGTGAATTGATGATAACTATGATGTCCTGGCTGATTTTGACGACGGTGACATACTTACATACATACATAAGATCACAACTGTATCCCATAAGGGGTAGTCAGAGATTGGGCACTCACTGCAAAAACAGATGACTGCCACAGTCCATGTTTCACCAAAACAATATAATGCACTTGATGTGATAGGTGGTGAGCCCATCGCCATCATGCGCTGTTTAATTCCTTACTCGCCTTTTACTACTTTAATGGATCTCCCATTGGATGAGATAAGAGTGGTAGAATTCTTTTATCGAGCCGCCACCACACGGCACGGTGACATCTGGCTAACATTCAGAAGTTGTCATTTGTGGTCTCTATTCCCCTTCCCATATCTGATGTAACGATTATGCATTAGGATCAGAATGGTCAAATGGGAATGACAGACAGAGAAAAAAAATAACAAATCCAAAATAATAATAATTTGAGTTGCACAAATATTACTTCGACTGGGATTCGAACCCAAGAGCCGCGACTCAGCAGAAGCCAGGTACCGTAACAATTGTGCCAGGTGAGCACTTTTACCTGAACATAAGAGCAGCGCGTGAATATTCAGCGCATCGTCCAAAAGACCCATTTCATGCATGTGATTCAGTTGAGTCACGAAATCTTCACTATTAGCTGCTACTGGACTTTGAGATGATGAAGCTGAAAATCATACAATGCTTTAAAAAGTTACAAAGTCACTGGTGAGCACAGACCTCCTATTCTTGAGAGGGCTCTGGAGCCAGGAAAATATCGCCACGATGTTTTTTAAACCAGCTCTTAAAGTTACTGGACAATTGCCAGAGTTCGATCCCCTGGTGCTGGCACCTATAGCCAGCACCAGGGGATCGAACTCAGGCCACTCATCATTTCAGCCACAGTCCACTGTTGAACATAGGCCTCTCCCAAAGATTATCACAAACACAAAACATGGTCCTGAGCCACCTTCATCCGTCGAATTCCCGAATCTTGTGGGGGGTCGCCCTACAAAGCGTTTACCGGAACGAGGTTGCAACTCGATAACCTTTTCTTCCCCAACGGTTATCGGTTCTACGAGCTAAACGGCCGGCCCATTGCCACCTTGCTAATCCTTAGGGGTATGTCGGTTACTATAGTAGTAGCGAGGGATATCATCATTAGGGATTCTATTTCGCAGAGAAACTCCGAGCACAGCCCTTTCCATAGCTCGCTGAGCGACTACTAATGACACGGCTATTAATAAGACAAGCTATGTAATGTTATAATGTTTAGATGTTGTATAAATGCCCGGCTTGTACTTTGTCTGGCCGAAAAGGTGGTGACAATAGTAACACCCCGATACGGAGTAACAAATCTCTTTCGAGTAATAATCAGGATGCGGCTATGAAAAAATCTTCAAACAAGGGCTTAGAACAACCAAGTTGTGTTGCGGAAACAAGTAGTAGCCAGCCATGTAATCCGGATTTAATAAATAGGATTGAGTTGTTGTTAGACAAGAAACTAAGTGCAATAAAATTTGATATAATTCAGGAGCTAAAATTATCGCTCATCACAGAAATCAAAAATGAGATAACAAATAACTTAAAACAGCTGGAAGAATCGCACAATAGTCTGCTCAATGACTATAATACCCTCAAGAGTAATCTTGAAATACTGCAACAAAACGTAAAGGACGGCGATATTAGGATTTCAGAATTGTATGCACAAATAAAGAAAGAACAACAATGGGCTAGGCTATCCAACATCGAAATTGTTGGTTTACCAGAAACCTCCAAAGAATCTACATCTGATTTGACAATTAAAATAGCCAACCATGCGGGTGTTAGTCTGACTGATAATCAAATTATCTTTGCACACCGCGTCCAACCTATGCACAATATAGGAGGCCGCCCCAAAAACATTGTCGTCAAATTTCAGAATCGATCTATCAAAGATAATATAATTTCAGGATTGCGGAAAGCCAAAGGAATTACTACTTTAAATATCGGATTGGGTGGCCCAACGAAAAGGTTTTTTGTTAATGAGCACTTGACTCCCGAGAATAAGCAACTGTTGAAAATGGTAAAATCTCGGGCGGCGGAAAAATTATATAAATTTGTCTGGGTGAGAAACTGCAACATTTTTTTAAGAAAAAACGAGGAGTCTCCAGCTATTGCTATAAATACCGAAAAAGACCTATTGAAAATTGTATAGTTGGGTCTATTTTATTTTCATCCACTGTTATAATGTTAGTAGTCCTTCAAGTAATTTTACTCGTAAAAAGCGCACTTATTTTCTACACATGTACTATAATACACATTAAACACTCACACAAAATGACACAAATCAAAATTAACTACACTACATTAAATTTATGCCAATATACCTCACTAAAAAAATATATGTTACTTCTTTGTATACGCATGAAAATCCTGGTTATTTCAAAGTCATTCTTCAATGAAACGCTCTTCTTTTTTATGTTACATAAAATTATTATTATAACTTTTATTTATTGTACTAATAAATACAAGTTTTGTATTTATAAGGTAAATATAGCACCGTGGTACATAAATAATTTCATAAATGTCTCCTAACCCAATGTATTTATTGTATCAAAACGTCCGTGGACTGCGAACTAAAACAAGGCAATTTCGGGATAGCATAACAAGTAATAATTTTCATATAGTATTGATTACGGAAACCTGGCTGACTGATAGTATTTATAGTGGTGAATTGTGTGACAATAGATACGACTTGTTCAGATGTGACAGAAATATAAATTCTTCTCATAAAAAGAATGGTGGCGGTGTCATGATTTGCACGTCTACATTCTTACAAGCCGAAGAACGGACGGATTGGGTATGTAAAGACCTCGAATGTCTGTGGATAACAATACCTGGTAAGTGTTTAACTTATCAAAATAGGCGTAATTTGCATATTGGAGTTGTATATATACCCCCTGACAGTTTACAACCAAAGCGTTTAGATTGTTTTATGGATATGCTTACAAAAATCATGACCCAATGCACGGATGACTATTTTATAGTGGTAGGTGACTTCAATCTTGCGAATATATCGTGGTCCTCTTCAGGCCCTACCATACTCAAGCGGGGTTCAATTGAATTACAGAATTTCGCGGAAAAGTTAATTGATCTATGCAATTTATCAGGGCTAAATCAACATAATCTTGTTAGTAACGTTAGCAGCAACGTTCTGGACCTAGTTTTTAGTAATGTCAACATAGACATTACCCGTTCGGATATCTGCCTTGTATCAGAAGACAAATATCATCCTTCGTTATTGCTAGACGCATCTGATCTATTGTTACCATGTCTAAAAAGTAAACCACTTACAAAATTCAAGTACTACAGAGCTGATTATGATAAAATAAATAAAACCCTCTCAGAAGTTGACTGGTCATCAGTTTTAATTGGCAACTCAATTGATGTCGTAGTACAAAATTTTTATGCCCAACTTCAAGTAATAATTGATAAATTTGTACCGAAATATTCGTCTCGTTTATCTACCTACCCTAGCTGGTATTCTAAACCTCTAAAACATATCATTCGAGAAAAGCTTGTAAAGCATAAAAATTGGAAAAAGTATAAAAATCCCCGTGACTATGATGAGTTTTGCATACTACGATCTAGACAAAAGAAGTTACAGAAGCAGTGTTACGAGTGTTACATTAATAAAATGGAAAGTTTCCTCAAAAAGGATCCCAAAATACTATGGTCCTATTTAAAATCTTTACGTCGTAGCAATTCTGTGTACCCTAATACGTTATTTTTGGGATCTGAATCATACACAAATGAACACAATATATGTGCTGGATTTAGTAAATTTTTTGAAAGTGTTTTCCAAAAGCCTTCTTCCTCATATGATTACTCACATATTCGTGATGTTGAATCCGATGACATCACAAATAATGCACACTTCAGTATAGAAAAAATTTTTCGCCTACTAAATACGCTCAAAGTTAATAAAGGGCCAGGTAGCGATGGCATACCTCCCTTATTTATACAGAAATGTGCAAAGCATCTAGTTAAGCCTCTTTCAATTATCTTTAATATGTCACTAAATATCTTTAAAACATTTCCTAGTAAATGGAAAGAAGCCTTAGTAATACCTATACATAAGAGTAGATCCAAAAATAGAATTGAACACTACCGTCCCATCTCCATATTAAACACTTTTGGAAAGATCTTTGAGAAGCTAATTTTTTCACGTATCAGCCCTACAATTTACAGATCAATACCAAAAGAACAACATGGTTTTATGTGCAAAAGATCTACAGTAACTAATTTAGCAGTCCTCGTCCATTATATACATCTGAGCATGGATGAAGGGCAGCAGGTTGACGTGATTTACACGGACTTTGAAAAGGCGTTTGATCGTGTTGATCATGCCATCCTGCTGCGTAAACTTTGCACTTTGGGAATTCATGGTGATTTACACAGATGGGTAACCTCTTACATAAGTAACAGAAGGCAAGCAGTTTTACTTGGTAGTGCTCGTAGTGATTTCGTTTCTGTGACTTCTGGCGTCCCTCAAGGGTCCATACTCGGACCTTTGCTGTATAACGCATATCTATTTGATATAAACGACTGTCTCCACCATTCGAAGTACTTAATGTTTGCTGATGATAAAAAAATCTATCTTAAAATAAGATCAAATGATGATTGTGTCTTGATTCAAAACGATCTAAATAACCTAGCAACTTATTACAAAAACAACAGAATAACCATCAATAGTGGGAAATGTGTAAAAATAACCTTCACGCGCAAGAAACATTACATAGATTATAATTATATGCCTACAAATAACTTAATAAAAAGAGTACCTTCAGTTAGAGACCTCGGCATTATATTGGACTCCCAACTTACATTTAGAGAGCATATGGAAAGTATTGTGAACAAAGCCTACAAGCAAATTGGATTTATCAAGCGCGTCTGTACATCCTTCAAAAATATTGATTGCATTAAATCACTATACTTTGCATATGTACGGAGTACTCTTGAATACGCTAACACTATTTGGTCTCCCAATTATGCCAAATATAAACAAAGAATTGAATCAATACAGAAACTGTTTATCAAATTCTTGTCATCTAAGGACCATAGAACTTTTGCTGCTTACAGTGATGCCTGCAAATACTACCGCTTAGATACTTTAGAGTTAAGGCGACTTCAACACGATATGATATTATTACATGGATTATGGTCTGGCAATATTGACTGTTCGGATCTCTTGTCTAATCTATCGCTAATGGTTCCTAAATATCGTACAAGACATACGCCTTTGTTCCACGTACCACGAACAAAAACAAACTATGCTAAAAATTCCACTCTGTGTCGCATAGTTCAAAACTATAACAAATACTGTGCCAATTTGGATATTTTTAACCTAACTAAGATCTCTTTGAAACATGAAATTGTAAGAATAAACAGAGCATAACCTATTCAGGCATAGGCACACACAAAGACTCACACACTGCTTTGCACGCACAGTCACACGCACACACACATGCACACACAAACACACACACACACAGTCATGCATACGTGCGCGTGCATTTAGTTAACTTTTTTTTTAAGAATAGTTTTGTAAATCGTGTAATCTTTATTGGCCTTACTTTGTTAAATATCATGTATTGTAAGTACTGTATATACAACGCTGTATGATTACCTAAATAAATAAATAAAAAAAATAAATAGTTCGCATCTCAGAAACTTTCATAGCGCGATAATGGAAGTATGAGATTTTCTTGAGCTTCTCATGTGGCGACACAGATGTCGCTACATGTATGTGTTTATGCGCGTGTGTATATGTATACGTGTTTATGCGCGTGTATATATGTATGTACATATAATATTTGTTTTTTGTTATAAAATAGTCTCCTTGTTTACGTTTTAGTACCTTTTGTCAGATTACTGTGGTTATTATTTTGTTTGTTCTTGACACCCACTACATCTTTTCTGCTCGAACCGAAGGTAGAATGGTAGAGAATGCCTTGTAGCATTAAGTCCACCTGTTTGTACATCTATTATTTGTGTGCTTAAAAAGTATGGTGATTTCCTTCCCCAGTCGAGTCAGCTGAAGTTATTTGACAATAATGACGTCACAATAGCCATATTGTTTTTTTTTATATTCATATTTTGATCAAGCAATACATTAAAAAAATTACCAGCCGTGCTTTGTTCCATAGGAGTCCCAGTTGTATTACGATTACCAGCTCTGTTGATGGCTTCCGAGATAGCTTCACTGAACATTTCCGATGTTATTACTGAGCGGCCGGAACCTACGGAAAAATACATTTATGCACAACCCTACCATAACGCTTTTACAGATGGTGGAATTCCTATGTAGGAATCCGTCTAGATACGTACTTCCAGTGTCTGGAGTTCTGCCGTCAAGCAGTGGAGTACAACATTTTTTTACAGGAGAAAGTGACGAGACGTAGTATTAAAAATTAAGCACTATAGTCCGTTCGCGTTAAGAAAATAGTGAGTCATCAGTGCAACTACAGGGTAAGGGTGTATTCACAGTGGAGTAAAAATTCGAACAATTTTTTCCAAAAAATTTAATTAAGTTTAATGGAAACAAATTGTCTTTAAATTATTTAAATCACTAATCCGTTTCGGTAGATTCTCCAGTTACATTTATTATGAAAGAATATAGAACGGGTGATTTTAATGTGTTAGTATCCTTTTGTTCTTTAATAATTTTATAAACAGTATTCTCGGACACAACACATGCATTTGCTGTTTTTGTTACTGTGCTCTCCACAGTCGCTTTTGAAACACACAGTTTAAAGTACTTATAAACATTTTAAATTATGCGTCTCTCTCCGCTATGGATTATTGATCCACTTTTATTCTTTCGAATAGGTGTCAAATTAGGTGTAATGTTGAACTAGTAACACGCAAAATGCACAAATACACAACCGTTTTGTTCAAAGGTCTGACTTCAACTGGTCACTGAACTCGACTTTCTAATTTCTAGCATTCTAATTGGCTGGGCCTGTAGCCAGCCCGGCGGACAACGACGACTCACCATTTTCTTAACAAGAACGGACTATAGGATGCGTTACGCATTATGAAGCTCTATGCACTGAAACACCTCAGCACTACGAAAGTGGCGCCATCGTTTAAATTATTATTATTGTTCATGGTGCTATAATTTTGATTGAGTCAAGTAATCTCATTTATGAATCGGGCAAATATACCGGATAGGTAATATAATTATTATCTCATTCATTTTTTTCGCAAGGTTTTTCGTTTGGACAAATTTCCTAATTTCTGTACCCAAAAGGGCCTTAGATGTGTACCTGAACCTGTAGGTGTATTAGATTCAGCAGTGTTTGACGGTCTTGAGGAGCCTCGATCTCCAGCTGCTTGTAGAAGACGAAGCAAACTGTCTTGGCTACCTCCACCTCTGCTGCTGGGAGAAAATACTGCCTCAGTTGCTGCCTGCAATGATTATTTAAAGTAAAGGTAATGGTTATCTTTGTGCTTGTTATTACACGGGTTTTTAAAGAATTTTTAATAGGAAGAATTTTGGCGAAAGTAGACGGGTGACTCAGGATAATGTTTTAGTGATTAGCTGTTACAATGATCATGATGGTGATGAAAGAAGAGTCTTATATACCTGTAAAGCAACAGCAAGATGTTCCTGGGTAATTGCACTTCTTTCACCACCCTCTTCGGTCTCCTCTTCTTCTACATCTTCATCCTCTGAGAGAGCCTCAAGTGAATATGCAAAGCCTGAAGTTGGCACTGAAATAAGGATTAATGAATTATAGAAGAAAATTTATGGATTCATGAATATTCCTTTGTTGCATGTATGGGTAAGGGAGATACCAGAACCATACACACAACCTGATGGTAAGTGGTCACTGAACTCCTACTTCTACCCTCTATTAACAATCATCTAAAAACATCATCATCATTTCAGCTTTTCACTAGTCCACTACTGAACATAGGCCTCCCCCATAAAATGCCACAAGTTTGTAAGTGTGTTTGTAGCTCTCATTATGAGGGGGATTTTGCCACGCTTGGCAGGCGGGTTGGCAACTGCAGTTTATTTATACAGATATTCCAGAAACATGCTGCTGCCCATCTCCTGGCTTTCGTTTTCCCTCTGCCGACTTTTACGACACCCACAGGATGAGATGGGGTGGTAGATTCTCTTAAGCCGCTACCATACAGATCAACATATAGGTTTTTTGTAAACATTTGTTGTAATAAGGAAACTTTATGTTGCCCTGTAATTCTATTTGATTCTATTATGAATATTGAGTGTGGCAACCCTTACCATTATCACTAGCAGCAGTATTTCTCGAGCGTACCAGCCTAGTGAGGTGACGTAACGCAGCCGGTAAGTCAGGATGGGCATCAGCACCTCTCCGCATTGTCTGAACATTTGCACCCAAAGCCGCGAGTAGTTCCACCTCATGGAGAATTGATAATGCTACGCAATCCTCGCTTAAAGATGGTGACTGATCAATGACCTCTGACAGTGTGGACTCATCATTAAGTAACTAAAAAAAAAAATTACTATACACATATTATGTTTTGTGGCAACATTAGAAAATCTGCCTCCCTTTCAACAAGTGAGTGTCATAAAAGTTGAGTTAGGGGAAGCCAGGAAATCGCATGGTGTCTTTAAATAATAATAACAAAATCTGAGTATTCTGTATCAAATTACAGCACAACAATATATGTAATTAAAATTAAAAAAAACAACATTGCAATAAACACCTGCAAAAGGCGGAATTAACCGATAGTAAAAAAAAAATATACATTACATCTAATTCACCTGACCAAAGGCAACATAAAACATTAAAAGTACTTAATATGGCAGGCATGCATAGTAATAATAGCAAATTATTTTAATAGAAAAAGATGTTTGTTGATGAAGCTGAATTGTTTTTCTAGATATTCCTGGCCAATGTTTAATTTTATCTTGTGTTTTAATAGCCAGTATACAAGGATTGTTTTGCTGAATCAAATATCTTCTTGGAATTCCAAGTATTTTTGCTATATATTTACTAACCATAATTTTTTTCATAACTCAAATGTAAAGATACCTGCATTGCACGAGTCCAACCGGGTGCATTTGGAGTGCAGCCTAATGTTCTCAATGATGTATTCAACTGCTGCAACTCTGCATCAGAGAATGATGGTGCTGGTGTTGGTGCTGATTGAATCTTTTTCTTCACAATATGTATCATTTCACCACTCTTCACTCCACTATCTTGCAGTGTAGCATTATCTCGCAGAATTTTACCATGGTGTATTACTTCTGCAAAAATTAAAAATTTTGCATTTATAATTATTTAGCAAGAAAACCATCATAAAACATGTTACCTACACCATAAAATAAAATTTCAGCCTCAAGTATAATTAACTCGGCAGATACATTTTTAGAAATATAATTCTTAGCCTGTTATCAGCATTGTCTATGCCTTATATTTTTATTCTGTTGCTTGCTTCAAGGTCTGCTTCCAATAAAATACATCACTGTCAGACAGTTATCTATTTAATTGCTGCATGAAATAAAACAAAATTCATGAAAATATTAAATATTTATTTATGTTTAAATACAAAAATGAGTAATATTAAGAATATATAAAGATGACTGATAATAATAAATTTATAATTACTATTAACTTTGTTGCCAACAGTATATAATAATATGATGAACAAGACTAAAATAATACTATGGTGTAAGTGATGTGATGTGATGTTCTCATAGCCGATTTCGACTACAGTGACAACTGCTGACTACTGTTGAGAGCCATCAACTGCGCAGGAGATATTATAGTGCCACAAGTGTACGCGCAAACACAGAGGCACTCACTCGTCCCAACCTACCCGCGCCCGATATAACGCTGATGCAATAAGATCGGAGGTAGGCTAGGATGCAGTGTCAGAAACATGGGGACAATCACAACACAACCAGACCCGAAAACCAACAATTTATGTTTTAGCACAAATGTTGGCTCCGGCTGGGATTCGAACCCATAGTAAAAACGGTACCCTTGTAATTTCTTCTTGTGCAATATCTCTGTCCATCACTATCACTGTCCATTGTCCCAGCCATTTTACTTGAAGACTATTGGCATTAAATGGACTAAATTTTGAAGTGAAATGACACACACGGTAGGTTTATTCTTTTGCAATCCGTCTTATAAAATGTGAATAACAACAATCAATGTGCTAAATTAAACAACCTATTAAATTATTATATTACACACAAACAGCAATTAAAAGATGTGCCTAGAGTCTTTAAAAAAATGCAATAACTGCCACAGAGAAATTGTATTAATAACTTGATCAACATGGAAATCATAATTAAATAGTATTTGTAAAATGACTATATACCAAAACATAGAACAAAGTATTTACAGTAATTATTTAGTCTCATCTCAAACATGGCAAGAAAAGCAATAAGTAAATGTATATGAACTATGAATTTGGTCATGAAGGAGTGCTTGTGATCGAATATAAATGGTTTTTTTATTACAGAGAATATAAGCATATAACTTGCCTAGAGTGGAAGACGGCTCGTTTATCTTCTTTTCAGCTTCAGCCTTCAGAGTGTTCACTGTGTTATCAAGTGCAAAATTTTCAAGTTTGTATCGTTCCATAGGGCCTGGCTTTATTTTGACACCCAAAACTACAAACGGTTGGCTTTCAAGCGACTCCATTATAAATTATTATCAACCTGTAACTAAAAAAAGTTTAAGATTATGGTGACAAAGCAAAATATTGACTAAAAACAAAAGGCGCACTTTACTATGAAAACACTTTAAAATAGTTATTTATTCCTAGATTTGCAAAATGTTTACTTTAAAAATATTATTCTTAGATTTAAATACCTTGCTATAGCATAATAATATTAATGATGATATCCAATGGAACTAGAATGACAGAGTATATTTTATGCAAATTGTAAACTGAAATGACATATTACTATGACAGAAGCAGAAGAAACAGGACTAATATCGTTATTCTTCATTTTATTTTTTGATTCTGGCAATTATCTACAAAATTGGGCCATTTTTTCCAATGTCGAGCAATAATTTTCCAGTGTCAAGTAACATATTCAGGTATAAATTAATTAATATTATTTATAGTTGAATAGCAATCTTCAAGCAACAAAACTTTTTTAATTTCGATCGATAGTAAAATGATTGTTGACTGTTACTGAAGATATAATGGACTAATAGAAACAAAACGAAAGGTACAACTTCGGTCTTGAATTTCATTCTACAATCACTGTACACTTTCAGAATCACTTGCTGCATAATGAACTATTTGTATTTAAACTCCAAATATAAATAGAAATTACAAAATTCAATAAAACCACAACCCCCACTTTTCGAGTTCGCCTAAAGTCTATTCGTTAGTCGTCCATACATTTGATGCTCGGTGAAAATCAACAGCTAATCGGAACAACTCGCTCTCCGTTCGAGCATTCCAGTGTTCCTATTGGCACTCGCTAACATGGTACCGGTATCCATATGTGTGTAGTAATAGGATTATATAAATAAATATACTGGGTTATTTGCCTGGGCGTCGCTGAAAAAATAGTATGTAATAGATAAATGGAATAGAAACCCATGGCATCGTTACTTTATATCTTTTTTAGTTATTTTTTTACTTATAATTATTGGTCTACTGAAGTACCCGCGGCTGTCACAATAAATTCGCAAATAGGTATTATTTTGTACGGCCCGCGCGGCGTTCATTAAACTCTCGGCATAACTTTTGTACGCAGCGTCGGCGAGTCTTTTTGGGTGTGTAATAGACACCGAAAGATGCGGGCGCCGACAATTTCCCCGCCCCCGTCCACTGCGCAAACGCTTTCTGCGTTCTGCCCCATTGGCTAGTTGGTAAAAAATTTGATTATATACAGTGGCGTGACGTTGCGTCGCTTATAATATTTTATGCGCAAATAAAACATTAACATCATCATCATCATCATTTCAGCCTATTACTAGTCCACTGCTGAACATAGGCCTCCCTCACAGACTGTAACAAAGATTTTTAGCCCTCATTTTAGGGGATTTTACCATAGTTATCACACTTGGCAGGCGGGTTGGCAACCGCAGCTTATTTATTCAGATGTTCCAGGAAGATACTGCTGTCCATCTCCTGATTTTAAGTTTCCCTCTGGCGACTTGTCGTACCCACGGGATGAGATGGGGTGGTAGATTCTCTTACGCCGCCACCACACGGCAGGCTGCCATCCCACGAACATAACGTACGAATATTCTAATTCCGAGTATTTATCGATGGTGCGGTTTTACCTCCAAATAAGTTAGACTGATAAACCTACTTTGTTTTGCTGCTCAGAACGTTTGGTTCAATCAGCAGTGTAAGTAACACGTTATACTTAATCATATTAACGTATGTTCTGACAAACACAATCGAAAAACTGACTGCTATATCTCGAATTCAAAAAAATTACGAAAGGAAGATACATGATCGAACTTACGTAGACCGTAAATGTCTCTGATACTGTTATTGAAGAGACGGTCCAAAGTGTTAAGATGTTGTTAAGACAAATCAGGGCAACACACATCAGCATAGTCGATAATCGGAAGATTAGGAGATTGGACAAGCAAACCCTTGGTTGAGGTTGGAAGAAAATTTTTCCAACTATAAAGTGGACCAATTACATAAACACTGCAGTTCTTCGTTCAATAATGACATCGCATTAATGATTTCAGATGGTCCCGCTTTCATATATAGTTGCAAATCATCAGCATACAGATGGTAAGAGCATTTGAGATTCAATGTGATAAGATTAATAAAAATAGAAAATAAAAGAGGAGAGAGTATACCGCTTTAAGGAACGCCGGTGAGTACATTACACCAATCAGACACTTTTTGGCCAGTACGCACGGCTTGCTGGCGCCCTCGAAGACAAGATGAGAACCATTCCTGAGCTGAAAATGAGATGTTCAAGTGAGAGAGAAGAGCTAGCAGAATATCATAGTCAACAGCGTTAAATGCGTTAGAAAAATCTATTAAGATAAGAACTGTCAGTTTGAAGTTTTCGATACCCCCTCGGATATCTTCAGTGACCTTGAGAAGGGCAGTTGTTGTACCATGACCAGGTCGAAAACCAGACTGATATGGGGAAAGAATATTATTTTTGAAAATAAAGGTAGAAACCTGTTTACGTACAACAGCCGCTAACACCTTAGATAGAAACGGCAGGATGGAAATAGGTATGAAATGGGAAAGAAGACTACAATTAGTGGATTTAGGAATAGAAATAATAAAGACTCACTCTGGCGTAAGTGTAGGAAAAGTGCCGTTCATCAGCTAAAAATGACGATGTGAGCTACTAAGGGTACAATTGACTCGACTACAAGTAACCAATAACCTACTAACATCATCGCAGCCCACTGATTTTGATTTAATAGACAGTAGTATTTTTCGAATCTCATCTTCATTGACAGGAGATAAAGTAAAATAAGAAGGCATGGCAAGTTATCATTGAGATAGCATTTGCTCTAGAACTGTCAGATACTATTTGAGCAGATGAGAAATGACGGTTTAAATCGTCAGGAGAAAAAGATGTGTTACTAGAGTCTAAACGAGGCTTTCCAAATCCGAGTGTGTTGAGAAACTTCCTTATATCAGCCGAAGACGAGCAGATCACTTGCTCATGGAAATATCGGCGTTTAGCTGCTCTCACCATCTGATCTGCATCAATTTCTCGCGGTCTTATAGGCTTGCCACTTATCATCAGCACGATTCCTCTTGAAAGCTCGAAACGCTCTGTCACGCTTTGCCATAGCCACTCTTACGCCTACTGTGATCCATGGAACAGGAAGGCGTCTAAGTCTCACAACACTCTTAGGAGCATGTTTATCAAAAAACCTTAATAGATTTACAGTTTAGTATACAAACATTATCGTCGACTGTGGACGCTGTAAATACAGAAGACCAGTCAGTGGTATCAGCATCACATTTAAGCTTTTCCACATCGAGTCGAGCAAAACTACGAATTAGACGATGATAAAGACTTATAGACGCAGAATTATAGACGGTGGTAAAGACTTGGAAGTGAAAAGCAGATCATGCCGTGAAAATCCAGAAGCTGAAAGTTGAAGACGGATGTTGGCCATAATTGACAACATGCTCAATGGAGGAGACAGTAATAAGATCGATACAGGTGACCGCAGAGTCAATATTATGGTGCGTAGCATCTAGATGATTTTATAAGGTAATTCACTGCGCAGATAGATAGCGACGCCCCCGCCTCTTTTACCAATACGATCATTACGGAGTAAAACAAATCCTGGAAGACTGTAAGACGTTGAAGCAAGTTCTGGTTTAAGCCAGCTTTCAGATATGAGTATAGCATGAGCAGCAGATGAAAAGAAAGTATCCAGGAGCTCCGTGTAATGTTGAGGTATACTTTGCGCATTTAAATGACAAAAATGAAAAGAGTTTGAAGATTTTGGAAATTCATCGCTAATTAGTGAACGTAACGTAACTGGTTCGTCTAAGGCATCCACAAGCGAAAGGGAAGAAGAGCTGTTGCGAGTAAAATAGAAAAATTCATTATCCGTCATTAGACTAAAAAATATGTATAATAATAGTTTATAAATAAATATATATAATAACTATAAATAATATATATGCATATCTTCATGCATCACCCTCCGGCCGACTGTTTAAAAACATAAAAGCAATCACATAAAAATGACAATAACCAATCTAAAAAGAAAAAAAATATTATAACAAAACATGCAATGAGTACAACTTATACCGGAACAACATTATTGCCTCAAGTCACGGACGTCAAAGCGAACATTGCGAAGTTTGTCAATAATGACAAAATATATCAAGTTGAGTTTTTCGGAAGTATTATAACAAAATGAAAAAAAATAAGTAACGAAAACATTATCACGGATTGTTTACACTTAGTATTGACATTGTAAATTATAAATTTGTTAATATTGTTAATATTTCTTATGTAGTGACTTAGATGACGCTGCAGGTGATTAAAATATTAAAGAATATGTGAATGATAATATATATGTATGTATAACATACTATTTTACTTCTAAGAATGTTAAAAAAGCTGACTTCGGTCGATCTTCCCAGGTCATTTTTGGTCATTTGAACCAGTGTTGTTTAAAAAATTACGTATACGATTATGTATATAATCTAAATTTAATAATAATTCTATTTTCTTTGATTGATGAAATCTCAGTACTAAAATCACTATTAAGCCCTACTCGTTTTTTCAAACAAATTACATAAATACATAATATTTAAAAAGATTATTATTTGCGCCACTACACAATCCCGCTCCTCTGTTGTCCCGCTCCAGCCATAGATAATACACTATCTAGATGTGACACAGTATATAGTGTATTAGAATAGATATTTTCAGACAAGTTAGTTCTGAAATGAAAAGCCTTCAATGTTTCTACGCATATATAGTATTTTAGGAGGAGTTTCTTCCAAATGAAAGCCGAGTTATCGAGTACAAAACAGGAATGATTTATTCCGTTGAAGTCTTCTCTTGCGTCCCTTAAAGGGGCGCAGGGAAACTGTTCGGGGCTTTTTGCCCCCTTCAGTGATGTAATTTTCGCCGCACGCAAAGACGTGCGGGTCACTAGGTTGCCATTAATTGAAGTTCTGGATTGTTGATATTTACACACACGGTCAGTACCCAATGGGTCCTGTTCTTCACACCACCCTCAGCGCGGACCTGCTGGCCGGGTGAAACCCCTTTGGGAGAGGCCCAGCCTGCTTATCAGCGAGAGGGCGGTGGTTGAAATGCCATAGTTTAAAACGCTGGAGACTGTTGTCTTGAGCGTTCGGTCGTCAAAGTGCTATAATTAGTCCTCTGTATGTCTGCAGAGCTCGCGAGGGAGAATTTTTCCCTCGGGAGGTCGAGCGTGCAGTGGAGCAATATTTGCAAGATGTTCTTGTTGTGACGCATCTGCACGCTCGAACATATTAGTTGTGAGACGTCTTATGAATGCGTCGAGATTCTCATGTTTCAAGTCTCGTAGCACCGTTGTGTTTCGCACTCCGCGAGGAGCGCCGACAATGGTACGCAAGCTGCGGGTTTTCTTGTGTCTGCAGTCTCTTCATGATGGTATCGCTTGACAGTGCGTACCATGCCGGCGCGGCATAGGTGATTCTACTACGGATGTATGCCTTGTAGATCGATATTTTAACCCTCAACGGAAGGCGAGAGCCCAAGACCGGGCGCAGAAGTGCTCGCGCCGATCGAGTTTTAACGATGGTTTCCTTGGCATGGTGTGCCATGCTCAGTCTCCGGTCAATTGTTACCCCTAGATATTTGACCGTTGTCAATGTCTTTGTCTCCTTCAAGCGTCCCAGGGTTTACCGTCTCGTCAAAGTCAAAGACTGCTGCGACATGTTCTGCGTTGAGGACAGGGAAGGGCCGAAACTGTTGCTCTAGATGGTCTGCAAATATCTCGGTACGGTCGGACTCATTATAACGAAGTGAGCCGTCGCTGTGTTTGAGTGGTCGTCTGGGTTTTCTTTTCTTGTCCCCGAGAGTTGGCGGCATATTCTGTGTACCGAGGTCCAGTCATCCTCGTTTGATGCCAGATGTAGATCCTAGCTCTCGGTTCGGTACGTCCTGACTTCTTCCTTTAGTTTGACCGTCAAGGTGTTTATGACGGTCTTCAGTGTGGGGCATCTATTCTCTTGCCACCTCCTGCGCAGTTCTCTCCTTTTCTGGATGAGGTCCAAAACTTTCGGGAGTTGGCAGAGTATATTTCTTTCTTTCTGAGAGGGTGGTGGCTTCTTCGAATGCTGTTTGTGCTGTGGTTGTAAACTGAGAGCTCAGCGCATCAACTTCCTCCGCCGTGTTCACAGGGAATAAGCGCGTGCGCGTCTCCATACTCTCAGTGAAGTAATCCCAATTTATGCGTCGACGTGGTGCGCGTCCGGGATCACGTCACTCAGAATGACCAGGACTGGCAGGTGGTCAGATTCTAAGTCCTCGTACAGCACTTCTTGTAGTATTGGACTGGCGATCTGGTGAATGATGACGACGTCGAGTACATCGGGGGTACAATTCGCCTGACCCGGGTAGTGAGTAGGCTCCTCCGGTCCTAAGACTAGGTACCCCTTCGCCTCGGCGTCGTCAAAGACGATTCTTCCGTTTCGACAAATGCGGTTGCTATTCCACCCCGTGTGCTTACAATTCATATCTCCTGCTATGATTGTTGGGACATCTTTATTGAAGTTTGATCTCACTTCCTCGGGGTCGACGTCAGGAGCTCTGTATGCGGCAAAGATCCTAATCCTCTTCTCGCCAAGGAAGGCTTCAATTCCGAGCGTATAAATGGTGCGCCAGCACACGGGGGTGATCGGATTGTGGATGATTGTCTTCCTCACCAGTACCGCCAGCCCTCGATACGCGACGCCTAATAGGGACTTTTCGTCCTGTCGGTATGTTATGAATCCCGGTGCCATCAGTGTCTGTTGCTCCGGCCCAGACTCGACTGTAGCCAGCTGCGCACGCTGCGGCCTCGTAATTGGGGCTGTTCCGGCGATTCCTGGCCTCTCGCCTGAAAACAGGGCACGACGTATTGTTTGCTGTGTGCTCCTGCCCGCAGTTGGCGCAGGTCGGTGGGTCCTCTCGAGGACGTGGACAATCTCTGGCTGGGTGTTCGCCTCCGCAACGTACACAGGCGATTGGACGGTGGCAACAGTGCGAGGAGTGTCGGAACTTCTGACATCTATGGCACTGAGCCGGACCCTTCTTGCCACGCCACGCGTCGATTTTTACTCCAGGCATGTACATCAGCTCATCTAGTTGGTAAATTTTTGGTATAGTGTCTCCTGTTCTCTTTAGTTGAGCGAAAAATATATAGCCTGGGCGTCCCTGGCGTGCTTCGATTTTCCGTACATACTGAGGTTCCTCCCTGGTCCCGGAAGGAGTCGGCAATATCGTCCGGAGCGGTGTTCGTAGGCAACCCTCTAATTGCCACTTTCAGACTGCGCTCCGCAGGCAGTGAATAGGAGAACCAACTGATCTTTTCTTCGGTCTCCATCTTCGTGAGGAACCTCTGCAGGAAACGGTAATCTTCTTCTGATTTAGGTATGAACCTCATCCCATTTCCGTATGGACGGGCGCACGGCCTGCGTCCCAGTTCCTGGGCCATGGTACGGAAATTTTTGGCCCAGTTTGGGAAGTATTCAACCACCAAGGGTGGGTATTTGGTCTTCTTAGCTTTGGAGGGAGGTTCGGTACCAGAGACAGTTCCCTGAGAGGGACCTCCTACCTGCGTTTCGGAAGCCAGAGTCGCTTTGTTTGCGCCGGTTGCTGCTGTTGCTGCATACGACGTTCTAGGAATGGACGGCGGGGGCTGATAAACAGCCTCTTGCCTGCGTTTTATGGCTTCCTGCCGGCGTTCCATGGGCTCCTGCCTACCCGCCAGTGAGAATGGTGGCGGTTGGGGTGCGCGTGGTGCGCCGAGGGCCATAGCCGGGGGTGGCGCTCTTGGCGATTGTGGCGTCGGTGCCTGTCCGTGAGTCGGAATTACTCGGGGAAGCGTGGTACAGCGTGGCAATCGTGACGCAGGTGTGCGTTGTATCGCTGGCGCAGCCGTCGGGGCGTGCGAGGCAATACTAGCATCCTGTGCGGTACGCGGGTCACGTGGTGTTAGTGACACAGGCGCTGCTTCGGATGCGCGTGGCTCAGTTGTACCGGTTGGTTCCGGAAATCGGTAGGCCGGGAGGGTCCTGCGAGGGGCGGGAGGGGGTGCGTGGGGTCGGCATACCCGTCTCCACTTTTCCCCGCTCGAGGTGTATCGCAGGGCCTTTTCCTGGCGGCCTCATCTTCCTCCTCGAGACTTCGTCTGCGTCTTGCAGCGTGGGTTAGCTCTTCCTCTGTTTCGGCAATTAGTGCCTCTAGGGCTGGTTTCTCCGCTGGTGCTATTAGTTGTCCTGCCTTTTCGGCGGCTTCTATGCTCTTTTCTGTTATGGCGATATATTGATCCGCGGATGACTCTTGTATGAGGTTGAGTCTCTTCATTCGGCGGATCATTGCCAGGTCATGCACATAACGTGCTCTAGGCGAAAGGTCTTCAAGCCTGAATTTTACAGTAGGCGTTTCCTGGGAATCCTTCGTGCTTTCTTTCGCACTTGCACTGGTGCTCGGCGATGTAGCGGCAGAGGATGAGGAGGCCGATTGGGGATCTGATTTGAGATCCGTTTGTTCCATTGCTGGTGGTGTCTTCCTTCTTCTTCTTCAGAGCAGTGCCACGACCCGATTGCACTCCCCCGTCTAGCCGCTCCCCAAGCTCCTACACCTGGCAGCACCCGCCTAAGCGGGGGCCAGGTTTCAGAGATGAGGGGCTCGAACGGGGAGCGTAAGGAAGCGTCTGCGACTGTAGTTTTTACGCCGTGTCTTAAAGAGACACGGGTGATGACTAAGAAGAGTGTTTGCAAGCAAACACCTTATAGTGGTCGAAAAATAATTAATGGGTCCGAGTGTCACACGTCTTACTCGTACGAATGTTCTGTAGCGACTCCAATGATTTATTCGACAAAATGGCCTTACATATATATCAAAAATGTTTTATCAATTAGTGACTGTATACATAAGCAGAAACTAAGCATATAACTACTCGCCAGAGGGCTCTGGCTGCTAAGATCGGAATGTCCATAGCTCGATACATACTGTTTCTTGCAATGTGGCGCGAGTCCCGATCTTATAAATATGCGAAAATAGCTGCATGCGAGTTTAGTCGCGTGCCAGCCGTCGGACTGCACAGATGGTCCGATCCGCGCAAGACGATGCACGTATGCGATGCCGACACAAGTCAACGCTGCTGTAGCCACAGTATAAAACCTTTGCGAGGGGGAAATAAAAAAGCCCGATATCCAGTTATATTCTGCAAGTCACTCAGTAACATTAAGCTTATAATTATGCGATATGCGACCGCGTGGCCCAGTGATCATAGTATCTGCCTTCTACTCCGTGGGTCCTGTTTCGAATCCCAGCCGGAGCTAACATTTGTACAAAAATACAAATTATTGGTCTCCGCGTCAGGTTGCTATACGCATGAGAATTTTATCTGTAATACGCACCCACGATACAGGTGAAATGCTACTATGGGCATCATGTCATTAATAAACAAAAAAATACATATTTCTAACAGAAAGTTATTTTAAGTCTTCGCCAATCGCTTTCAATTATTTGGGCGTGGATCCCGTCTGGTGCCATAAATATGTGCCTTGGGTTACTATGATTAACATTTTCTGTGGGTAACCATAGTCACCCAGCCTATTTTACACTGTCCAACAAACCGTAAGTATAACCGAATGGTTTTGATAAGTGGCACTAGTACTAGTCGCGGTAGAGGTAGCTGTTGTACTCGTATCAGTGTAAACTGTCAGCCGTAGATAATCAGAGCATTCTTCGATCAAACCGTTTACCCACTTGCTTTCTACCTTTTGAACTCTTTTTTGACCACACACTATAGGTCGCCTATCTTCTTCTACTTCTCTTTGTTCTTCTATGAATACACTTAAATAGCCTCTCTACCGTTTGAGTACTTGTTGATCATTGTATTTTAAGATATCACTGTCGAATCTTATCATCTGTGCATTCTCTTAGAGTTTGTTCATAATTAAACCCACTCGTGACTCGCCTTTGGCTCTGCTTACTTGGACAAACAATTGCTCTTTCATCATCTAAGCGTGCCAAATTATCATAAAGTCTTTGATATGGGCATTATTCCATTGCTATTAAACTAGTATGTTTCTTCTGATCAGTCTGTGGCTTCGAAGTTCTTCACTGCATAACGTTTACACCGATGAGTAGAACCCACAGTATAAGGAGGATACTGGGGGTACCAGGCTCTACCTAAAAAGAGAAAAGTTGGTTAGTATCTTAGTTTGCTAAAGCCAAGTTTCTAAAGAGTGTACCGCAAGAACCAGAAAACTCCTCGACAGTAATGATTCTGCAGACCATCCCATTTCCGATGTCAACGTTTAAGACAACATCTGCAGCAGTATTAGTCAATTTGCAAATTTTCATTTAACTTTTTTTTAATGTTTATTGCTAGTTATTATTATTTATTTATTAATGGAAACAGTCATTAACTAATTTGTCAAGTAACATCCAAGTATCTAATCTTCAAACAGCAAGACAAAACGAAAAGCGCAATTTTGGTCATGAATTACATTGTCCAATCACTGTAGACTTTCAGGAGCACTTGCTGCATAATAAACTATCAATATTAACTATTACTGTTTCTTCTGCATATCAATGATATGTTACAAATTTCTAACATTCATTGTTATGCAGATGACACCACTGGTGTTGCCTTATACACCGCACGTGCCAATATTTCTCGGGAAGACGTCGACGAGTAACGGAACAAACTTGTGTCTGAAGTCGAGATTTTGTTAGACAAAATCTCGGACTGGGGCCGACTAAAATTAGTCCAGTTAAACCCTAACAAGACACAAGTCTAAGCGTTTATCGCAAAAAAAGAAACCCCTCGTCGTATCACCTCATTTCGAGACCACTCCCCTCGTTGCCTCAGCCAGTATCAGAATCCTTGGCGTCGATTTATCGGGCAACGTTCAATTTCGTGGTCACTTGGAAGTGAAGGCCAAATTGGCCTCTAAAAAGCTTGGCGTGCTCAGTAGAGCGCGACAGTTATTCATGCCGGCCCACCGCTTGGAACTTTATAAGGCGCAGGTTCGGCTGCACATGGAGTACTGTTCTTATCTCTGGGCGGGAGCCCCCCAGTGCCAGCTACTTCCATTTGACTGCATTCAACGAAGAGCGGCTCGAATCGTCGACGACCATGTTCTATCCGATCGGCTTGATCCTCTGGCTTTGCGAATAGATGTTGCATCTCTGCATTTTTTACAGGATCTACCACGGGGAGTGTTCGGAGGAATTGTTCGGATTAATTCCAGCCGTTGAATTTGACCATCGCACCTTACGGCACAACTTAAAACGATGGAACGTCACCACCTTGATGATTGGCATTCCACCAAAGTGCGTTTTTTGCAGAATTTTCTGCCACGCATTTGCACCTTATGGAATGTAAACGTTTATTGATACGACTTAGGGACCCTAAAGAAAAGAGCTTATACCTTTCTCAAAGGCCAACGCATCTGCTATTCCTCTGGTATTGTAGGTGTTCATGGGCGGCGGTGATCACCATCACGTGAGCCTCCTGCTCGTTTTCCTCCTATTCTATAAAAAAAATCAAAACTCCAAATATATACAAAAATTACAAAATTAAATAAAAACACTACTCATTTGTCCTCTTCTATTTGGCGCCAAAAGTCCTTATTGCCAGTTTGTCGTTAGTTTCGTTATTCTAACAACAAGGTTCTAACAAATTCATATATATTCTGTGGTCTTTTCTCGTCAGTCACTGTTTTGGAATTGAAACGAAGTTCTAAAGTAAATTAAATAATTGCCAAATATTATTATGGTGAAATGATTAATTTATACAATAATTATGAAATTTTAAAATATGAAGAAGTGTTTTTGAAATCAACGTCTTGACGGCTTGATGTGAAGGAAATGACTTGAAAATGAAGAACGTATATAATGAACAACTGGAGGCCAAAATTGTCGAGCGCAACGAACGCACTAAAAAAGTATATCGGTGAGTTTTGATGAATATTTCCGTAGAAAACTTAATGAAGTCCGTATTTATTTTGTATCGCAAAAAAGGTTATGTAGTTGCTGGTCCCGTGTTGATTCTATTTTCTAACATGTCAAACTGAATTCATGTATGACGTATGCTGTATTTTAATCAGTGAAAAACATGCATAATTAATTATAATTTTATTTGTTATAGATATGTGAGCGAAGTTTCGAGGCGTATAGGAGAAGCAACTGTCGCATGCCGAAGTGTTTCAGACCTATTTACTACAAATATCGAAATACAAAGGCAAAAGTTACGGGAAAACTGTGAAAAACTGTATTTTTGGGATCCATTAAACTACGGAAAAAAGTCACTTGAACTACTTTGGCGTAAAGTTTATTATGAGACAGTGTGTGCTGCTAAGAAGCTCCGCGAATCAAACAATGAATGTGATAGTTATTTATTTACTCATATTATGAGTGGTATAGGTCATTTTCATCATTTCATAACTAGAATAGAATCTGAAATGAAAGTAAACATCAAAGAATTGGACTATATATCCTTTGACATGGATGAGGAGAATGAAGAAACAAATGTAATACCTAATGAAGAAGAGTTACAATTTGCTAGATCTTCATTGTTCTCTTGCTTAATTTATCTTGGTGATCTGAGTCGTTACCAAGCAGAAGTTTTTAATACATTTGATCCATCAATAGCTGCCCGTTATTACTTACAAGCTGCTCAAATTGATTTGTCTTCTGGCATGCCTTATAATCAATTAGGTAATTTATTTCTGGATAAAAATTACAACTTGAATTCTGTATGCTATTATATCCACTGCTTAAGCTCAGTGTCACCATTTGAAGGAGCCATTGGCAATTTGGAAAAAATATTTGAAAAAAATAATCAATTCCTTGAGACACTTAATGGCTCAGACACATGCTCTCAAGCTGAACATATTCAAAATACAATAGCTGAGTTTCTTTCTCTTATAGAAATTTGGTATCTGGGAAAAGAGGACTTGAGTGTCCCAAAATTATGTAGTAATATAGCACAAAAGCTTAAAATTGGAATGGATTTCATTATAAATCCTTTACCAGATATTAATAAAAATTACACTGAGTATTCACAGGCTCTTGAGGAGGAACAAATTAATCCCTCATTTTTAAATTTGAATATGATTCACAATATTGTCGAAATATGTCTTTTTACAAATGCAAAAATGGTGGAGACTGATGAATCTAAAGCATTTGCTTGTAAAGCATTCACTTTAGCATTTTTATCTCAACTGTTGCAAAAATTATACAAGTATTTGGAATCACTTGGATTAAAAAGTCCAGCATACAGGTACAGAACACGTGGACAGTTGAAACAAACTCTAGAACATGATAATAATAAAGACTGTGAGACACAAAAAACAGAAGATAACATAATTGTTAATGGAATTAAAACTGATGAAGGTATTAATGAGACCAACTTAAAAGACAAAGCATTAGACAATGAAGAAATAAAAGTTCTCAATGGAGATGAAAAAAATGGCAAAAAAACCTTAACCAAGCGCAGAAGACGACGTAGAATTATGTCTTCCGAAAGCTCTGACATAAGTGATGCAGATACTGAGAGTAGTGAAGTTGAAACTGATAAATCGGGATCAGATGATGAAGAAATATCTGATTCCACTTATGATTCAGAAGATGATTCTAAAACTGAAGGTTCGCTGTATGAAGAAACAGACACTGAAGATATTAATGTTAATGGAAAGACAGAACATGACAATGGAAAAGAATCAAAAAAGAGTAATGCTAATAAACCAGAGGAACAAGCATCAAAGCCTCACAACATACACAACAAAGCTGAATGTAATACTGAAAGCAAATTAGATGTTGTGGGAGTACAAAACTTCTTAATGGGTGATAACTTCTTACCAAGTATTAAGTTATTACAAGATTGGATTCTAACAGAAAAAGATCTTATTGTTTCTTGCGGCGAGAGTGGGGAATCATTATTCCAATGTGTTGTTGATTTGCTCAACATATTTTTATTTTACTTTAACTCAAAAGGTAATGATAAGCTACCAAAAGAAGATTGTAAGATTTTGGATTATGCAAAAATTGTTGCTAAAAAATTGAAACTTGAATACAAAACTATTCCATTACCAGAAGACATAAATTTGCGTGGCACTAATATATGCAAATTTGACAAAGATGCTGCAGAATGGCAAATTCTGGTAAAATATAAACCATCAGTTTATGAAGAAAACATAATAAGGATGCTCAATTTCATAGATTTTGGATATCAGATTGCCAAGATTGTACCCAGGATAAGATTCAACAGATCAATGAAAATATTTTACCTAAAGAAACTTTTGCCTCCGAAAATCGGTACCAAGGTTAATCATAAAAGAAGCAGGGAATGGCACAATTCAAAAAAAGCAGTGAGTTTCAAAATGTTACCATTTAAAGAACAAATTATAGTAATTTCAAAGTATAAATAGAAAAAAATATAATAAGTATTATTTAACTATTGTAAGGAAATTCATCACCTCATGTTCGCCTGTTGGTCTTGTAAAAGTCTACTAAAGAAATATGGCTCTTGGCCTCTGATAGATTTTAGAATAATAATCGCAAATATTGTATGCTCCCAGATAGCTGACTGTGTGTACATCATAAAAACATTTACATGTACAGGTTTCATGTGTTGTACTATATCAAGGTAATATAGTATACTATACTATAGTGCAGAATTTTCATTAGTGATGTGATATAGTGATCATATTGTTGCTAATATACTGAAAGATATGTATCTATACATAAAAGCAATTACCACTGACTCTCACAATATCTCTGGAACTATAAGACCTATAACTTGAAATTTGGCATAAATATTCCTTTCACAAGATAGACACTCAATAAGAATGGATTTTACGATCATTTACTCATGAATACTCATTCTTTTAGATTCTTTAGATTTTCACATAAAAATAACTTCCATCCGAAGCTCCGGCGAGTCAGCTAGAACTAAAAAGTAAAAAGTTTGTGTTTTGTTTTCAGGTTGAATCCAAAGAGGGAGGGCTACTGCGTCGCTTAGGACGTCTCTGGTTGGCGTCACAAGTTAAGGAGTTGGAGCGCACTGGTCACACTCCAGTGCCGTCACTTCTTGCACTCGACACGGCCGCGCTTTACAAGCATTTGAAGAGAGTGAAGCAACTGCTGCGAACTAGGAACTTTATATTCCTAGTTCCCACTGTTGGTAAGAAATTGATTTAATATATATATTATTTACCAGTATCTTTATCATCTTAATCAGTTTTTAACTAATATTATAACTTGTGTTAATCAGTGCCATAGAATTGACGCTGATTTTCATCTGGCACCTAAGTGAAAGAAGAAATACATCTTTGGTTTGCCAACCGACTTATTTATATTTTATATGCTTAAAATTCCAATAATATTATTCTAGATTTTTTTTATTATGAAAAAACGCTTCTGTCCTGACAAGCAAGAAACTCAGTACACAGCTTTTTAAATATTTTTTATAGATTATTTTTAATTAACTCATAAATATATCGATAAATTTATCGATAACTATTTAATGATGATGTTTAATTTTATGTAAATAGACGACATAGGAGTCGCTATCAGCTAAGGACATCATTATTCACACGGTTTATGGTTTTTTTTTTACAGTTTTGCAAGAGCTCGACGAATTGAAACGAGAACGTAGCTCAGCCCGCGATGCAATACGCTGGCTTGAAATTCAACTGAAAAGCGGATCGCGATTCCTCAGAACGCAACGTCCAGGGCAGTCCAGGCCTTTGCCCTTGCTGAAGTACCCTCGAAAGGCGCCGCCACACGTCCAGAACTTTATTCAAGTGTTGGAATTCTGCAACCATTTCATAGAACACGAAAATCAAAGCCAGGGTGGAAACGGAGATCCAGATAACTCTGTTCATGGGAAGACTGCCCCACTTTTGATATTGTTGGTTGGAAATGAACCTGGAAACAACGAGGAACAATACAAGGAGTTCAGTTTGACAGGCGCTGCCTCGTCTGCGGGAATTTCCGTCGAATACATCGGAGACTTCTATATGAAATGGCGCCAGACTGTCCATAAGAGCGGGAAAAAAAGATGAACGCGTTGTATTCGCATTCCGGTCTCGATTGCATCGAAGGGAATGGATGGTGACGCCCTTCAGACGATAAATTGTCAGATTACGATTGATAAAGGTTAATTAAGCACGCTTAGCCACCGGCGGCGTTGAGAATTCCAACGAACAAAACTATCAGATTACATCCGCTTTCTGAATGGAATATCTTTTGTGGGTAATTTTAATCTATCGTATATGAACGCCTTTATTTTAATAGTCAACGTCCTATTTTATACATTGACGTGACATATTTTATGGGGATTTTATTTCATTCATTTAAATCATCTTTCGAAAGGGTAATAAAATTTCATTAATTTTCTTATCCTTTTTTACTTGTCATTCATTATGTTTTTCGTGTTTCTGTTTCATTGAATTAAATATCTGCGACTTAAGCTATTTTGTTTCATTTATCCGATACAATCATGAAATCTTTCTTTCAATACCTGATTGATGAACCTGTTAAATTTGTAAACACTTGCTTTGGAAAATCAAGTGTTTACAAATTTAACAGGTTTAAATTTAACAATTTGCAGGAATCAGTCTTATACTGCTTTAGCACTAGTTTATTTTTGTGGCAGTGTCCACTCCAGACAATACGAGGGTGGATTGAAAAGTACTCTGCCTAACACAGATCCATTCAATTCTAAAAATCAAATCTACCCACATTATTTAGTTCAGTTCAGACTAGTTCATTGTGTGAAGTTCGAAACGTGTGCGATAATTAGTTGTGATTTTATAAATTTATTAACAAAGTAATCGGTCATAATTTCCGCGAATGGAGCAAATCGAGCAGCGTGCCGTCATTAAGTACCTCCATAAGAAGGGGCTATCATCAAAAGCCATCCATGATGACATGGTCAGTACATTAGGCGATTGTGCTCTGTCATATTCATCCGTCAAAAAATGGATAGCAGAATTTAAGCGTGGTAGAGAGAGTGTGAAAGATGAACCCCGCTCTGGAAGGCCTTCGACGTCAACTACTGACGAAAATATTAAAAAAGTACTTGATTTAATAATGGGAGACCGCAGATTAAAAATTAGAGAGATAGCCGAGATTATAGGCATCACTTATGAACGAACTCAAAACATCATTGTCAACGAGTTGGGTTTCCACAAGGTGTCTGCGAGGTGGGTTCCGCGACTGCTTTCAGTTGAACAAAAAAGGACGCGATTGACTATTTCACGCGACTGTTTGGAGTTATTTGAAGCCGATGCAGATGATTTTTTGAATCGTTTTGTTACTATGGACGAAACATGGGTTCATTACTGTACACCGGAAACAAAACAACAATCAAAACAGTGGAGAAGACCTGGTTCACCACCCCCTAAAAAGGCTAAGTCGATTTTGTCGGCAAATAAGGTGATGGCTTCAGTATTCTGGGACTCGAAAGGTGTGATTATGATTGATTATCTTGAAAGGGGTCAGACTATAAACTCTGATTACTACTGCACCTTACTACGTCGTTTACGAGAGGAAATAAAAGAAAAACGTCGAGGAATGCTCAGAAGAAAAGTCCTGTTTCATCAAGATAACGCCCGTGTTCACACGTCAGTACAGTCAATGGCTGGAATTCACAACTGTGGCTTTGAACTGTTACCGCATCCGCCGTATTCACCTGATCTGGCACCATCAAACTTCTTTCTGTTCCCTAACCTAAAAAAGCACTTGGGAGGTCAAAGATTTTCGACAAACGACGAGGTCAAAGCAGCTGTAGACGCATATTTTGACTCTAAGGAAGAATCATTTTTTTTTTACGGTCTAAATGCTTGGAAGGGGAGGTGGCAAAAGTGTATTGAACTTGATGGTGATTATGTAGAAAAATAAAAATATAACTGATTTAGTATGTGTTTATTTTCTTGGTTAGGCCGAGTACTTTTCAATCCACCCTCGTAGTACTGTCAATCAATAACAATCTCAGTTGAGCAATGGACGGTCTAATTGCTGACAGCAATATCTTCCAAACAAGCGTTCGATGGACAGGATTCTAAGAAAAATGAAAACGTCGAGTTGTTTAAGCAATCAAAATAATACTAATATACGTGGTAGCTCAGGGGCTAGGCGCTCGCTTTAAATTTCATAGTACGCGAGTGACCTGGGTTCGATTCCCGGTGCCGGCACCACTAAAATTGTTAATTGCAATTTTAAGTGCTGATTTACCACGTGCTCGGCGGTGAAGGAAAACATAGTGAGGAAACCTGCATGTCTCAGAAATAAAAATATTTCGAAGACATCGCGGAGCGAAGCGGATCTTTGCAGGAATCCGTCTAGGGAGGTACCACCTCAGGGCCAGTTATTCTGCCGTGAAGCAGTATTGTGTAAACATTACTGTGTTTCGGTTTGAAGGGCACTGTCAGCTGGCGTAATCACTGGGCATACGAGACTTAAGAACCTGTCTCAGGGTGATGGGTACAATGTTGTGTAACACAGAAATTTTCTGTGTGGCACAGCATTTGTTATAGGCAGACGTTGCACTTACCATCAGGTGAACGTTTTGCTCGTTTCATCACTTGATCCAATAAAAAAAATCTTTCCTTTACTATCAATTTGTTTAACATATCATAATCACCTCATAAGCAGTCCACTGGCAGACAAGTCTTATTTTTATGAAGAAAGTGCGACACGAACAAAAATGCCTGCTAAATAAATGACGTGTCACCTAAATTGGAAGGATTTACTGTAAGCGTCACACTGGGCAGGCGATTGATCACAGTATAAAATCTCTCGCATCTTGAACATGGCTCTCAGTCACCCCTGTCGATATTTTAGATATTACAGGTGGTTATTCAGTATTGCAATACGGATGGCGGAATCATCATCAACTCACAAGTGTTTCTGGTATGTCTCCTATCGACTTTAACTAGTACTCACGATACGCGATGGAGTGATCGAATAGATAAAAAATAATTAAAACAGCATGCTGTGTACGAGTCAATTCGGTTTTTAACAAAATGCTCGCAAAATTTTCACACTTTAATATATCATGTAAATCGAGATATTATGATGAAACAAATACCTTGTTTGTTCTAAAGTTACTCAGTATCTAAAATCTGTACAAATGGTACTTCAAAAGCTTAATAAGTTTTCAAATTAAATTCGAGCAGACAGGATTTTTTAAATATTTTTTTTTTACTGTATTTAGTGACGAAATGAGCAAAACGTTCACCTGATGGTAAGTGCAACGTCCGCCCACAACAAATGCTGTGTCACCCAGAATATTTCTGTGTGACACCACACTGCGCCCGTCACCCTGAGACATCAGTTCTTTAGTCTCAAATGCCCAGTGATTACGCTGTCTCACAGTGCCCTTCAAACCTACCTAGACGGATTCCTGTATAGGAATCCTACCACCAGTGATCAATTGATATCGTAATTGAGTAAACTTAGCGTATGTGTTTTTTTTATGGTTTTTATATGAATAATTACTGTTACTTATAATTATTCTATGGCGTGAATTTATAAAAAAAATCCTCGCATTACATTGTCAAAAGTCCACTCAGTTTCTAATCATAAAATGTCACGGGGGAGTTTTGCTATTATTCTTAACGGTTCACCGGAAGTCTTACCGAAAAAAAAAAATCTATGGAAAATATAAAGATAAACAAATCATAATTCTTTAGACTTTCAGTACTCTAAAATTTAGAAAACGATATTTGTAAATAAAAAAACAGAAATTTTGTATCTGAGATTAATATTTTATTTATAAGATTATGTTGTGAGCAGTGGCCGGGCCATCGTCATAATCAGTATATATTATTCTAGTTTAAAATGATATATATTTTTTATATATGTAAGAATATGTATTTCTGTGTGTGTGTTTATGTTTGAATACGTGTAGGCATATTTAATGAGTATTATACAATCCTTTTTGTAACCGCCTTCGTCGTTAACTCACTGCAGAAAGGTTGACTGGCAGATAATGCCTCTGAGCTACCACGGTACCACGGTAGAAGGGGTGGTGCTAAACTTTAATACCACTTAATTTTTTTCCTTACTAATGGAGGTCATTCTACATTAGTATGGACCTAAGGACTCCCGACACATTACTCGGGAGTCCTTATTGAAATTTTAAATATGTTTAAATTATGACCATGAAAAAGAGAACTAAGTTAGACTATTATGCAGATATTTTTTTAGAGGCTCGCTTAAGTAGAAATAAAAAAATCTGATACACATTAACTAGGTCCCGTAGGTGGTTGATTGGTGATCGCAATACCAGACATCTCGCGACTTAAGGTGGCTTCACTCAGTACTTGCTTATGCGGATGATATCACGCACGGCCGACAATCACCCACCGCACAGAGGCTCTTCCAACGGTAGCGAGTCAGTCGACGCTATTTTGTCATTCGAAAATGCCAGGTGTAAGAGAACGTGTTGCTGCAGCTCTTGTGGGATTATTTAGTTACTGTTTATACGGATGACCACGGATCGCATCGTACCTTTGCAGTTAATGACTCGCGGCGGATCTGACGTAACGCTATGGACTTGTACTTCCACAGACGACACTCCCCAAGGTGCGGGCTGGTCTGCAATATCACGCACCGCGGGAAACCACATTTAGACGCTATTTCTTATTTTTTCCTCCCTCTGTTAGATAAGCCATAAGATATTTCCTAGCACAGAAATGAAACTAAGAGAAGTTATCCGAGATAGAAATAATAAGGTGGGGCTTATCATCATCATGATATCCGATACCTAAGGGACAAAAATGCTATTAGAACACACGAACTCGAAAACTATGTATGGATTCATAAGTATCATGATTTGCCATTTAAAAGATGGAAGAGCATTAAAATCTAATAGAAATACTAACCAGTAAAAGTGTTAGTTACATAACAGAAAACTAAAATGTTACAATTTTAGTTTTTTAGCTAGTTAAGTCCACTAATCCACAATGTAACAGTATTTAACAATAAACAATCAGGTTTTAACTCTTAAGTTTGAATTGTAACACGTCAAGGCAATAGACGTCTAGGCTAACATGTCTAAATCATGTTGAACTTTATTACCACTTAACATTGGATGGGATCCTGGTCAAATTATTGCCTACTTACATTAAAAAAGTAATGTTAGTGTGCTCTTTCGGTATAAGTGAGAAATCTCCGCCGTGATTAACAACCAATACGTTAACATCGGCGCAGGATTTATTGCTGTCGTGCTAGACGAGATACTAGAAACCCCGCCATGAGTTCATGTCTCATTTTTATTTCCACTGTAATAAACTCAACCAAATTGTTGATTCAGAAATGGAAGGAACAAAATATATTTACATTAATACAGTTACTGGGTGACCCCCCACAGGATGTAACAACGATCTGCACTGTTTTGGGTGAATTTGATGGGTGCAGGTGGCTCAGGACCGTGTTTTGAGGCAATCTATGAGGGAGGCCTATGTTCAGCAGTGGACCGGAGTAGTGGAACTTAAATGATGATTGTTACTATTTATTATGTATAAAAACAAACGCCATTACAGTTTTTATGTTACAAAAAGGAGACAGAGTGTGATAAATTTCTCTTTCGGGCAGTTTTCGCGTCATAAAGTAAACAACAGTAAAAGGCCGAAACCAAAAAAAAAAATATAATTAATATACACTCTATTTATTTTTTTCAAATATATACCTAGAATAATGATAAATTAAAAAATAATAAGTTACGTAACAAACATAAATATACAGAGCTTGCAAGAAAACATAGCCAAAAGTGAATTTATAAAAAATCAATAATTTCGGATAGCTATAATGATTAATGTCAAATCATGTTTTTTGCAAAACCCGCGTTATAAAATGTGATGCTTCTACATTTATCTTACTAGTTAATATGCCAATCAGAATGATGATCTTATAATATATATTAGGAAAACAATAAAAATTAAAACATTAAAAGTTTAATAAATACTATTACTCTGGTTGTGTTAACGCGAAATGCAACTAACCTCACCTATCACACATTTAAGCATAGCCTCTCGTAGTCCTTCCGACTCAGGAGGTTAATTAAAAACTCTCGAGTTCTTCAACTTAAATTATAATGAATCAATACAATAATGTACAAAATATACAATACGTTTTAACAATCTTTCAACAGTCTTATAACTTTATGCCTATAGTATTGCACTTAAAAACTCCAAGTGATGAGTAATGTGAAATTATTACTATTAATAGTAAATGTAATATGAGATTATTCTTAACTTTAATAAATCTTTTATCTGCTTGCAACACCACAGATGAGTATAGAAATAAACAAGCATTTTGCAATGTAACAAAAATGTTACAAAATTACCAGCCTATAATTTGCCATAGGCAATTCATTTCTATTATCTCTGTACAGTTATCATGTGCTATCTACTGCAAAGCTTTATTTACAAAAAGTTTAACAAGGTTCATCTTAACCGGCTAGCATCCTACTAACTGTATGAGCTGCTGTACTGTTGAACGGTCCAATAAACACAAGTCAAAGTCAAATGTTTGAGTAGTCACTTCGTAACGTCCAGTCTCAGCAATCAGGTTCACAACCCTTTCGAGATCTTCATTGTTCTTTATCATCATGATACGTTGTTGAAGACCGCGAAGTTGTACCATGTAATCTGGAGACAGATCACCAGGTTCTGCATCTTCACCTAAACTACTGGATACCCCATTATCTTGCACCTTAGTTTCAACTGATACTGATCCACTACTTTCTCCACATTCAGTATCATTGGGAGGTGCCAATTCATTAGCTTTAGCAACTTTTCTATTTTCCATTTCCTCGTCCTCTGCCGCCTTTCGTTTTCGACGCTTCTCTTCACGTTTAGATGACTTATCTTTATGTTTCTTTGATTTCTCTTTTTGTTGCATAGGTGGAGCTTCCAAAATAGGTTCCAACTCAGGTTCTATTTCAGGTTCAAGTTCAGGCTCTGGTTCTGGTTCAGGTTCCGGTTCTGGTGAAGGTTCATGTTTCATTACTGGGGAAGGGTTTTCAATTTTGTCTTTAACATCATCTTCATCAGCAATCATAGAAACTTCAGAATCTGAATGACTGCTATTAATTTCTTCTGTACTAATATGTGAAGCCTTCACAAGCCCACTCTTAGAGCTACATTGAGATGCAGTATCTATTGATATTGGTGATGTTGGTTCTGGTAATGAGCGTTCTTTAAGAACTGGAGTTTCTCTATGTTCAATAATTTCAGATTTTTCAGGAGGAGGATCCTTGATTTTATCATGTTTACTTTTCTTCTCTTTACTTGATTCTTTGTGCTTATCCTTTGACTCATCTCTTTTTTTATCTTTTTTCTTATGTTTATGCTTTCTCTCTGATTCACTTTTCTCTTTTAATTTTCTATTTTCAATATGTTCTTCATTTTCTGGAGGAGGAGTTTTTCTAAGGTTTTCAATGGAAAATTTGTTAATAATTTTTTCAGACTTTTGTTGTTTATCTCTTGAATGAGACAAATCCTTTGCTGGTTCCTTTTCTTTTAGAACTTCTTTTACTTTTGGTAGCTCTTTAGGCATTTCTTTAGGTGGCTCTTTAAGTGATTCTTTTAATTTATTGCTTTCCTTTTTGTGTTCTTTTTTTTCCTTTCTCTCTTTTTCCCTGTCATGGCTTTTTTTTTCTTTTTTCTTTTTCTCCTTTACTTCTTTTTCCACTTTGATTTCAACTGGTCTAGATTCTACTTCAATTTTTGGTTTTTTAGGCTCAAACGTTTCAGGCATATGTTTTGTTTTGTATTCTTCTTTGATGCTAGAGGCACTATTAGATCTTTGTGATGGACTGGGCGGCCTCCTTCCGGGGCTCGCACATCGCTTTTTAACTACCTCTGGTGAAGTAGGTCTTTCATTTGGTCTTTTGCTTGGCTTATCTTTAGATCGTTCGATCTCCTTATGATTTCTTACTTTTTCGATTCGCATTTTATCTTTATCTTCTTTCACTTTAACTTTTTCTGGTTTTGGTTCCTTGTGTTCATGTTTTGATTTCTTATCAGAGGTAGATCTCTCTTTTTCTTTTTTTTCTGTTTTAACTGAAGGAGTGCTTTTTTCTATCTTTTTAGGATCAGGTGAAACTTTGGGTGGCTTTTGTATAGGAGGGCCAAATAAGTTTTCAAAACTGCTAGTTCTATGTGGTATTTCTTCTTTGTACTCTTTAGACTTATGTTTTTTAACATTTTCTGTGGACAGTTTGGGTTTACTAACAAGTTGTTGTTTTTCTTCAGTAAATGAATCCCTACTTCGATTTTCCTGATCAGGATTTGTATAAAATGCATTGTTGCTTATAGCTATACCTCCACCCTTCAATAATTTCTTTCTAAAATCATCATTTGGATTTTGGAAAATATACCTATCCTTAAGAAAACCACTATGTTGTAAAGTAAAATCATAGGAAAACTTGATCTTCTTAGGTTCATCTTTATTTTTCAAGTATATTTCAATTGGAAAAATAAAACCTGCATAACCTGCCTCACTTATGGAAAATGGTGGTTCTTTGACAACTGAAAAATATACATAAAAACAGTTAAATTATATTAAGTTTTTAAAATAAAGTTAATTTATTATTTTTTTTTAAATTTATCATTTAATACGGCACAAAATGTATTATAAAATACAATTTTTTTGGTAATAAATAAAGTTATGTGAAAAAGTTTTAAAGAAATTCCAAAGTTACATCATAATTATAATGTAAACAACTGTCCAAGTATGAATACTATAAACAAATATCAAATATTATCGAAAACTTCATTAGAATGGAAGAATTAATTATTACCTCTTCTAGGCTTAGGAAAAGTTTCGTGCAGGTGAAAAACTACTTTGTCAACAAAATGACTTATATCAGCTCCTTCTTGACCGCGTACGAAGACTTCCCAGTCATGAGTAAATCCTTCTGGGGTTTTCTTAGATTTTAAAGAAGCTTTGTGTCCTATCTCAAAATTTACTTTGATTGCCGACATTTTGCACCTGAAATTATGAAAAATTAAATTAATACTCTTTTTTAAGAGATTTGAATAAAAGAAAATAAAACTATATTATACCAAGTACGTAATGTTTTATTACTTTGATAGTGATATTATTAATGATACTCACTATTGCACAATACCTTCCGCATAAAATAAAATGTAAACATAACACTTAAATACAGTTCAATACTGTGCTGCTTAGAAAAATATCACAAATATAGAAATTAAGGTTTTAGCGCCCTTGTTATTTTTGTCCGCCATATTCAGTTTTTCATATTGTATCGACAGTCGACATAGGTACGTTCTGTTTCACATAGCAAACATATTTTTATTATTATTTCGATCATGAAACAGTATAAGGTTTCAAAATATTTGTTGTTAATCTACTTACATTTTAAGTTTAAATATTGCCACTAAAATATCTGTTTTTTTATATTAAGCTTTAAAATTAATTTAAAGTATTTATCTTGTTGTGAAAATCTTCCATCCCCACCTTATCTCAAATCTCCCGTGGGTGTCGCAAGAGTTAACTGTGTAGAATATCTGGAAAATCCCATATCCTCGGACAGATAGCGGATAAACCACCTTGAAAAATAGCATACTGGCGAGGAGCAGCCTCGTCTAATGCTAGGCGTCTGATACTGTGATTATCAATCTGCTTGTCCATGCCCTATGCCCGCACGGTAGTCCGAACGCCCTATGCTAATCGTTCCCCTGCGTAGGATTCCTATGCAGGAGTCCGTCTAGGTAGGTACCACCCCAGGGCCAGTTATTCTACCGTGAAGCAGTAGTGTGCAAACATTGCTGTGTTTCGGTTTGAAGGACACTGTGAGCTAGCGTAATCACTGGGCATATGAGACTTAAGAACCTACGTCTCAGGGTGATGGGCACAGTGTAGTGTCACACAGAAATTTTCTGGGTGTCACAGCATTTGTTATGGGCAGACGTTGCACTTACCATCAGGTGAACGTTTTGCTCGTTTCATCACTTCATACAATAAAAAAAAACAAATTAACACCCTAACCTAAGGGTAATAACGGGGGGAGACTTAATGCCTTATTCTCTGTCAGCCAACCTTGGCTGATGATAAGAAAAATATACAACGAAAGAAAACATGAAGGGCGAAAAAAAAAACAGAATTCGTGACTTAAAATTTTTCTTAGAAAATGTTCACGAACCAGGCTTTTAAAAGAGTTACGATTACCAAATAAGAACTCTTTATGGAGGGGGTTCCAAAGGAGTATAGCTTAGAGAGTACTATGCTGAGTAATACTTAACTTAAAATTGTTTTGAGAACGAGGTACCCGATCATGAGTAGAAGAAAGATATTAGAAATTTTTCCGAAGATAAGATACCAATCTGGTGGAATACCCCAGTGAAATCATTTAAAATAGAATACAGTGTAAGTAGAATTCTGGAGCTACGCCTTAGACGAATAGTAAGCCATTTAAGTTTAAATCGGTGAACGGACACATGGTCAAATTAATGAAGGCAAATCTAAGGAAGGAAGATAAATCTGACACAATTGTTTAGAAGGGACTACTTGTTCAGAAGATTTTGAGATAGATCCAGGTAACACATATCTGCATAACCATTAACGGGTAGAATTAGTGATTGAACGAGCATAAGCTTTGTTCTACCATGTGGGTGTTGTTAAAGTCGACAGAAGGAAAATGATAACCTGGAGAGCATCATCTTCCTGGAACATCTCAATAAATAAACTGCGGTTGCCAACCTGCCTGCCAAGCGTGGCAACTATAACAAAATCCTCTAAAATGAGAGCTACGAACTTTTGTGGCAATCTATGAGGGAAGCCTATCTTCAGCAGTGGATTAGTGATGGCTGAAATGATGATGATTATTATGAAGCTTTTTGTTTGAATGGAGGGAAATTTTAACTTTACGGCTGATCTCAGAAATGAGAACTTCATAATTCAATGTAGGGTCCATATGCAAACCAAGATTTGTGCTACAATGGGATCAACGTACCATTATAAAAAAAGGAAAAAAAATTACCGTAATCTCTCTTAGCCAGCATCTTTGGACTTCCTACAACACCCATAACTTTGCATTTGACCGGATTAACTGCGACACCATATCTTTGTGACCAAACGCTTATAGCCTCAGGATTATTATTAAGAATTTGAATATTACTGCGAAGATCATCAATGCCTGATTGTACATATAGTTGCAGATCATCAGCATACACATGGTACGAACAATTGAGAACTAAAGTAATAGAATTTATAAATGAAGAAAACATTATCGGGACCGTCTTGCGGGGCACACAAGTTTCGGTATCAGCTCAAGCGAAAAGTTATTGTCCTAAACGGACAGACTGCTTGTGGCCGCAAAGATAAGGTGAAAACCATTCCAAGACTTACGACAACAAATTTTGGTAAGTTAGGAAGAAGATAAGGATATCGTGGTCGTTGTGCTCAAAGCATTTTAAAAATCGACAAGTGCCACCACTGTCACTTTCTGCTGGTCCATACCTTTTCTACTCGTAATATCATCAGTGACTTTAATCAGTGCAGTGGTGGTACTGTGACCTGAACGAAACTCCGTCTGGAAATCATTCAGTAAGTTATGTTTTGTGATGAAAAGAGATATTTGCTGCAGAACACAGGCACCCAGAATTTTAGACAGAAACGGAAAAATAGAAATTGGTCGAAAATGATTATCAGTAACGTTTGGCTGGTTTTGACACTTTATCAAATAAAAAAAATAAAAAGACTCTATTTTGTTAAATATTTCAATTGTCATGCGATTTCTTTTTGACTTACCATGGCAAAGTTGCTTATAAGATAGAATAATTTATCCTTATGCCGTGTATGTTTTTCTAAAACATAACTGTGTTTTAAGAAATAGCTTGGATGATGTGTGTATAAGCAACAAATATCTCTTATACACGTACAAGGTAGCGGCAGAGTGTTGAATTTCTTGAATAACGGCTTATAGCTATCGCCTGGTCTCTCTGAATATACACTGTGTTGCAAATAGCAAATTTCAGTTACAGGCATCGCATCCGGAGATGTTCCGCGCACTTGCGACTACCCCGACTCGCAAGAGGCGACACAGCCCCTCTCTAGGGCTCCCTCATCCGAAGAAGAAACATCAGCATCGCCCTCGGACTCTGAAATGCAGTTCGAATCTCCTCAGTCGCCTAAGACGTCGGCTTCACCCTAGTGGAGAAGTCTAAAAACCGCTTACAGAGAACGAGTACAGAATCAGAGTACGACACCGATCCAACTGAAGAAGGTGCGAAACTCTTTACCGCTGCATTGTAAGATATCTTCAAGCTACTGAAATGGAAAGGATACGGTATTAACGTCAATGGCAAATATATCACTCACCTTCGATTTATGATTACGTAGTTATTATGCCAGAATCATTGGAGGGCCGTAGTAGTATGCTGAATGACCTTAACAGTGTCTGTGTTGACGAATATGTTTACCTAGGACAGATGTCCGACTAGGTTGGTCCAAAAAAGGAGCAAGAAGTCAACCGACAGATTCAACTCGGCTGGGCAGGGTTCGGAAAACTATGTTGAATCTTCTCGTCGAGTATACCTCAATCTCTAAAAACTAAAGTTTTCAATCAGTGCCGGTTGCCAGTGATAACCTACGGAACTGAGATGTGGTCCTTCACTGCAGGCCGCTTGAGGCGACGATGTGGACGGTTTTCCGGGAATTCAATGGATGCAAGTGGCTCGGGATCGTCTTTTTGGATATTTATGCAAGAGGCCTATGTTTAACTGTGGACTAAGATGGGCTGAAATGATGATGATGATGACCGAATACACAAGTCATTCGCATTGCGAGTCGACCTTAGCCATTTACTTAATACTACTTACTAAGCCTCCTTCGCCATTTCCTTATTTCAAATGTTTTCTTAGAAGACTTAAAATGTGCATTCAGAACCGAATACTAAATATTTCATAACAAAAACAGTACTCCATGTGCGGCCGAACCTGCGCCATATAAAGTTGCCCGGCATGAAGAACTGTCGCGTTCTACTGAGCACGCCAAGCTTTTTGGAAGACAATTTGGCCTTCCCTTCCAGGTGACCGCAAAACTGAACGTCACTCGATATGTCGAGTGACGTTCCAAGAATACCGATACTGTCTGAGGCAACGAGGGGAGCGGTCTCGAAATGAGGTGATACGACGAAGGGTTTCTTTTTACCGGTAAACGCGTAAACCTGTGTCTTCTTAGAGTTGAACTGGACTGAATTTAGTCGGCCCCAATCCGAAATTTTGTCTAACAAAATCTTGACTTCAGACACTAGTTTGTACCGGTACTCGTCGACGTGTTCCCTAGAAATATTAGCACGGCCGGTGTATACGGCATCACCAGTGCTGTCATCTGCATAGCAATGAAGGTTACTAATTTGTAACATATCATTGATATGCAGAAGAAACAGGGTTGGTGATAGCACACAGCCTTGTGGGACACCAGCGTTCATAGACTTGGAGTCCGAGCATGCACCGTCACCTTGATGCTCCTGTCTGTGAGAAAACTAGTGACCAAATTGCAAAATTTCTTGGGAAGATCTCTCTTCTTATGGGAAGGAAGCTTCGAAAGAAGCGCTTTGTGCCAGACCCGATCAAAGGCCTTCGCTATGTCCAAGCTATCTGCCAGGGCCCTTGTTCTTGACTGCCTCCGCCCATCGATGAGTGAGGTACACTAGAAGATCATCAGCTGAGCGGCCCCGACGGAAGCCGTACGGCGGTCACTAATCAGCTGGTGCTCCTCTAAGTACCTCAAGAGCTGCCAGTTCATAATGGACTCCATTATTTTGGAGAGTAAGGAGGTGATGGCAATCGGCCTTTAGTGGGATGTATCTGAGCGGTCGCCTTTTTTAAGGATCGGGTGCACCTAAGCTGTCTTCCATGACTTCAGGACGACGCCTAAAGAGTAGGAGTACCGGAAAAGACGCGTTAAAACAGGTGCAAACCCTGGAGTACACATCCTCAGCACAATAGGCGGGATGCCATAAGATCCACTCGACTTGTTGTTATCTAGGGAGAGTAGTGCTTTGCGCACTAAGCTTTGCCACGTGCTTTGCTTTGTGAACCTCATTTCTGGCATAGAGCACTCACACCGCGGGATGGTCGGCGGTGAGTTCCCCCTGTCGTCAAGAGTCGAGTTGGACACAAAAAGAGAGTCAAGTAGATCGGCTTTCTCCTTTGCGTCATGGGCCAGCGAATTGTCCTCCCTGTGCAGAGATGGAAGTTATGGCTGACAGAAATTCCCTTGGACAGCCTTGGCGAGAGACCAGAACGCACGGGTTCCCGGTGGAAGGCGACTTAGTTTCTCGCCAATTCTGCCAATGTGCTCCGACTTTGCCGTAGCAATTACCCATTTGAAGGACCTCGAAGCAGAGTTGTACTTCTTCTTAAAGTCGCTGGTTTTTAAATCCCAAGACTTAAGCCCAGGCCTGGTAACACTGCTGCTTTTGGCGAGATGCCATTCTGCAGTTGCAACCAAACTAAGGTTGGGGTCTACCACCGATGGGCACCACAGAGGATGGAACGAAGAGTTCTATTCCCTGAAGCACCACGTCAGCGACAGACCCGAATGTTTTCTATGACTGACTTTACGTAAGTCAATGCCTGCATAGCTACACTATGTAAAATGATAGTGTCATTGAATGCGAACCTCCGTGCTATGTTAAAAACAAAAGTTTGGTAAGCAAGTTAGCTTAATTAAATTGTAATAATTTAAAAATAAAAATAAAAATAAAATTTTTGGGTAATTCATAAGATTTGTTTAGGCTCTGGTGAGTCATATATATATTTTTAAAAATATGTCTATTGATATTTTGAAAAATATGGAATTTTAGATATATCGATATTTTAAATGTATCAATATCGCAGTTCGATATATCGAAAACCAAATATTGATATTTCAATATATTTATTTAAAAAAGTAAGTCAGTTTAGAAACGAGTGACCAAGTTTTTTAAAAAGTATTAATTACAAAAAATAATATCCTATTTTTTATTCATCTGAAATATAAATATACATTAAGAGTTTATTAATCAGTTGAAGAATTTTTTGCAGACGACCTATTGCAGTACTTCACTATTTAAATTAATTGATTTGAACGGAATTCACGTGTACTTTTCCCAAAAATAGCATTAACTTATCCTCTCGTCTCAACTTCGGCAATAATAATCAACCCACATCGTTCACCATAATCAACAAATGATGTTATATGAGTGAAAAAAAGACAACATAGTGTAAATACATACATCCATTCAGTCACGTCCTTTTCCCATAAAAAAGGGTATGCAGGGACCGAACCAGTAGCACACTTTTCGCTGCCGCGGGAACATTAATTTACAGTAATATAGATTACAAGATTATATCTTACATTAACAGTGTTTGAATGTTTTACGAAAAAACAAAAACTTATTAAAAATAATATCGACCGTCGATAACTAGATTTCTATAGAACTATCGATATATCATTTCAAAAAATATCATTTATAAATATCGATATTTCTAAACAAAAATATCGATATTTTATCAACAGTCCTAGCCTGGACGACATTTATTGCTAAAGATTGAGGTTATATTATTATATTTATCCGCAAAATATTACAGAAATTAATTAAGTCAGAATATTTAGTAATTTATAAATATGTCTAGATTGTTAGCAGCAGTTTTTCAACCCTTAAAGCGAGTATAAATTACATTTCTGAATTATTTTGCTTTAACTGAATATCGCTGTCGTGCATATAATTTATAGCAGTCTGCTTTTTTAATACATCAAAATATTAATAGGTATAAAAGTAATGTTTATTTTATAAATTTTCTATATTTAAGTAATTTTTAGGTATGTCGCACAAGGGCTCCAGTCTATTTCTCAAGTTTCGGCAAGCAGTAACCTTGTGAAACCAGATTCAATTTTATTAACAACCATTAGAAGTAAGGTACGTTGTTACTTCCCACGTCCAAATGAGGTCAGAAGAATACGACGTCATGGCTGGAGCGCCAGAATGTCGACTCCCAATGGTCGTAGAATTATAATGCGTAGATTATTAAAAGGGAGGTTTGTGTTAACCCATTAGAAGTAAATTAATATATTTAATTACATAGGTTCCCACAAGAGATTAATAAATCGAAAAAAAAAATCATTTGAATGTAATCTTTTATTTCAAACTTGATCACTTTGAAAACATAACAACTTACAATAAAGGCTGTACTTATTTACTATATAGCTAAATAATTTATAAAAAATTAAAGCATATTTAACTACAATACCTACACTAAAACAACACTTTCAAGATTTTATGTACTACAGTATAAATACAGTACATAAACCATTTAAATATTGTAGAAGGGAGTTAATTGAAGATTCAAATAATTATTCTTTTGAAGTATTTAATCTTATAACTTCACTGCTAAAGAATAAACAAAATCTGATTTTCTAATATGCAATGTTAATACACAATCAATTGAATAGATATTTTTGTTGTGAGTGAACTGAACCCTCTGAATTAGTTGGAGTGTTGGCTGGCTTAAGCAGATTGGACACTTCAGATACAACAATAGTTGTAAGCTTAATTATAGCCAAATGTGCAGCCAGTTGCAGAACTAATGCCCCAAACCCTTTATATAAACCAGATACACCTTCCTTTGCTATAGTTGTATTATAACAGTCCATAAATCCTTCATAACCAGTTAAGATAGGTATAACTGAGGTACCCGTATCTAAGTTGTCAATTATAGTTCTGGTTCCCTAGAAATATAAAGGAATTTTCAGTGAAATAAATATAATAGAAGTGTCCATTCATAATTTTCATATTCTTACATAAACAAAATATTTGTAAATATCTATAATTCTTAAACAATATTGTCATAAACCCTGCAATAATTTAGTCTTTATTTCATCATATTATTACTAAAACCTCAAGAATTACGCTTACAATGTAGTAGGGGGCACAACATACTTTTATTTATTTGTATTAAAGTAATTTGACAACATAAGAATAATAATGAAATGCATTTTTTTTTGGGAAGTGACAAGATGAGCAAAACATTCACTTGATGGAAAGTTCAATGTCTGCCTGTAACAAATACTGTGTCATCCAGAACATTTGTGTAGGTCTTTGCTGTGCTCATCCCTCTTGAGACATCAGTTCTAAAGTCTCATGCTCAGTAATTACACTAGCTCTCAATGGCCTTCACACCAAAACACAGTAATGTTTGAGTACTACTGTTCCATGGCAGAAAAACTGGCCCTGCAGTGATACCTACCTAGACAGATTCCTGCAAACAATCCTACCACCAGTAAATGATTTATAAATTAACAACTGTTTACTCCGTGTTGTTAACAAATTATTTACATTTAATTTCTTAAAAGACATTTCTGTTGATACCACAAAACACGCATTGGATAGTGATTTAACAATATAATCAGTTTTTAATTAACATTACTTTGTCATAAGCAATACTGGCAGAGTTTGACTATTTGTACTAGGATTAGGATCCATTTTTCGAATTTGTAAAGGCAATATTCTCTATGTGGTGCGGAAGTTGTTAGTCTAAGGTTGAATGTTGTTTGCACATCACAAAACTACAAGGTCGGTTTTCACTTAAAATATCTAAGTGGCAGTTAGATAGTAATTCCTTATATTCCGAGCTTATTATATAATATTTGAACTAAGAGCTGTTATGTTATTTCATGCATATTAATTGAGTAGCTGTGCCCCGCGGTTTCACCCGCGTAAAATATGCCGACCACATTATTGTGCCGTTCGGAATGGACCTCGCTTTTGTGAGCATTAACAGTTCGACCCTTCACTGTAATGTTCGGTTCACAGAGTGCGGTTAATTTTTTTGCGAGCAACTAATTATTTTTCTTAAATAAAAGTAGCCTAAGTTACACGTCTTATGTGGTTGGATATAACCAAATCTGGTTATAGTTTTTCAATTTATCACATGAATGCTCAGGGATGATAGTTTTCTTACTGTTTACTGTAAATGACATAACAATATTTTACCTGTATGTGAAGTCTATGGATAATTGTTTCTATTGGGTAGAAGATAATTTCCATAGTAATGAACGAAAAGATATTTGCTTTTAAATTAATATCTTCTATAAGGGGGTTCTGCGTATTCTTTGGGTAGTTTGAATTATATGAATCACTTAATTCATGGCGATGCCTTTGCTGGAACCTTAAGGCTTTTATTGTAATTTTTCTTAACAATAACCTGTAAATAATTGAAAATGGTAAATTGTATCTTTAATTTATTTTTTACAAAAAAAAAATTCCATATTAGTTGATATCCTCGTGGTGGATTTTCAACAAGGTCCCTCTGTAATTTATTAAAGAGCTGTAGGTGTTCACGCCAATACACCATTTATACTATTTTTGTCTGCAGCAAAATGCCTTAGAGATTCTTCAGAATCATATTTAAATATGCTTACAACACAACTTAGACAGAGGCAGCTGAAGTATACTATGATTAAAAGTATCAATCCATTTTAAGCCTAGTGGTGTAAAGATAGTACCTTATTGATACAAAACAATAATCTTTATAGATGGTAGAGTTATTTATAATGTCATTAGAAAGGTTACATACTGTGCTAAATACTTGGAAATTCCTAGACCAGCAGTTGGCAAAACAATGGCCCAAATTGGCAGCATCCTTCCCTTACTTGGAGTTCCCCATTCTAGAATACGCAAAAATCCTTCTCGGAATACGTCTAGCAAGGCTGGTTTGTCGCTCGCAATATCACTCTGTACTGTCTCTACTAAACTTGCAGAGTAAAATGGAGTAATAATTGCCAGACTTATACTGTAAATTAAAAGATGTTTTATATAATGTTTAACATTTAATAAAGTAAGTAATAACTTGCAGATAATTATTTAAAAAAACAACTTATAACAAATACATTTCTATATTCTTACCATTTCAGAGTTATGTGTTGAAGAAATTGTAAAACTGAATTACATTTCCCGATCTCCCTGAAAAATAAGTCTGCTTGAGTAACCCTTTTTTGTGATAAAGAACAGATGGCACCATCTACCTTCTTTAAAGAATTTAAACAACTCAAACTGACAACTGTTATTCAAGTTAGTTGAAAATTTTGTCAACAGATGGCGGTTTCTACAATTCAATTAATTAATTGAATATTTTTAAACAATTATCGGAAAGTAGGTGATTCAGCTGTCAGCAGGTCAGCAAGTTGTCTGTCTCCTCACTTAAAAAAAAATAGGTTGGAGGATATACAAAAATTTCAAGCTTCAATCATATCATTGCTTTCTGAGTTAGAAATTAGAAATTTATTATAAATTAAGAAAATAATATACATAATATTAAAAATTTAGAAGAAATCTCACTTATTATGCAAAATAGTTTATGTGAATAAAAAAATTCACAATAATAATTGTTTGATGATGGGCACCAACAAGCAGAAGTGACGCCACTTCTGCTTGTTGGTGATGTAGGAATAATTAAAAATTTCAAAACTTACTTTGGCCAACTAGTACCCTTTGAGATTACATCTTCAACAGCCAAGTTTAGACCTTTCACAATGCAAGTGGACCCAATTCCTTTCCACAGTGTTGTAAAATCTTGCCTTCTGTGTAGTTTCACAACAACTGGCAGCAGTGTGTATGGAACTATGTGGTAATTTTTGAGACTTCGGTTTACCTGTGTTCAGAAAAATGGAAGTAAAAATATTGATTTATATATTAATGTGAATGCTTACAATTATCCAAGTTTTCAATGCTGCTGGCAGAAATCAACTAATCATTCTAAAAGTTCACCATATTTTTTTATTTAAGTTTATTGGTAAAGTGAAAAACTGCACTTATGCACTGTAATATTATAGAAAATAAAATTCAAACTGCTAGCAGTAATCAACTAAATTATTTTCTAAGAGTTCCTCATATTTAGTTGTATAAAGTGACGAAACAAGCAAAACATTCACCTGATGGTAAGTGCAACATCTGCCCACAACAAATGGTGTGTCGCCCAGAATATTTCTGTGTGACACCACACTGCGCAGGTCACCCTGAGACATAAGTTCCTAAGTCTCAAATGCCCAGTGATTATACTAGCTCACAGTGCCCATCAAACTGAAACACAGTAAGGAATTCTGGAGGAGATAAGAGAGAGAAGAATCAATAGGAATTCTGGTGTAAATAACCAACTACAAATTATTCCTGTATTTAGTCATTTTAGTTTATAAGTAAATTGAATCATTATGGAGAGGCCTATGTCCAATAGTGTACTATTTGTTGGGAGATCATGATAATAATTTATAAACAACACATACCTGGCACTGACGTCTTAATACAATGAATGGATGACTCAATAAATTCTCTGTAATAAGACTTGCTACACTAATAGATGTTGTAACGAAAGTGTTACTCTCTGGAATAAACATCATTCATTAAAATTTTAAACAATTATTGTCTAAAAACTTTTCTATTTTTTAATATGAATAATTTAAAATATTTTTAACAAGATAAGTTTTTTAAACAGTTAAACTAGAAGATAGGCAGCAACATCTTCCTGAAACATCTGAATAAATGGACTGTGGTTGCCAACCAGTCATACAAGCGTGGCAATTATGGTAAGATCCTCCCAAAATGAGAGCTATAAACTTTGTGTTTGCAGTGGACTAGTGATAGGCTGAAATGATGATGATGATGAAACAATTTAATTCAAGAACAGAATGGGTATGTGATGAAAAATTCTTTTCTCGAAAAGGATACCTTCTTCAGGAATATCGTCCATAACCAAAGGGGGACCTTGGTATTCCTCAGTCATAGGAGTGTGATAACCGTATATTTGTTGGTAACGTGTATCATACAAGTCATTTGTTTCCCTGTTTGGATCTAAACCAAAGGGTCGATTGTATCCAGTATAATCTCCAAAACCAGCCATTTTTTTATCTAATAATTATACATTTTACATTGGTTACATAAAATGCATTCATTCAAAATCGTATAATCAAAAATTGATTTCAGTTTATTTGTAATGTATGAAGGGTTATTTTTATTTTAAGTTCGACGAACGTAGACAAATAAATATTTTTTTAAATTACAAATTATATGGGTCAAAAATATAATCTAACTTGATGTACAAAATGACATTGATTTTATTTGACACTGACAGAATAACATAGATTAAAATATTTAAAACAGAAAATATCTATCACTGACTAGAGATTCTAATGAATATTTTAAATTGGTTTTTGGAACAAACACAATCAATTAATATATTTAAACTAGTTGGAAATTGAATTACGCGTGGGATGCCCGTGTAGTAGTAGATGTCGTAAAAGTTGACAGAGAGAAAACGAAAACCAGGAGATGGTCAGCAGCATCTTCCCAGAACATCTGAATAAATAAACTGCGGTACTCGCCTGCCAAGCGTGGCAACTATGGCGAATACCCCAAAATGAGAAGTACAAGCTTTTGTTGCAATCTTTGGGGAGGCCTATGTTAAGATGTCTGGGTTGCACTCTCAGTTTCAAACAGGTCATAACTCATACGCAAGATGTAGGTACCACGGCATCACTACAATAGTAGGTACTAGAGGAGACACCTCAACTTGATTGAATTTGCACTTGACTGCATTTTTGAATTGATTAATTGGAGCACGCACTTCAACTCTTGTTACAAGCAATCATTTACTGTTACTCGTTTAGTCTGTGTCGGCGCATTAAAACATGTTTGATTGATAAGTTTAATTTCGAATATAAAAAAATCGCTCTAAAAAGTATGAAGCTAGAAATATTCTCATCTCAAAATTGTTATATACAAACTATTCAATATTTATCGTCTATTATATAAACAACTTACACGTAATATATTTTAATGTATTTAATACATATTATACATAGTAGTATTCAGAGGAAAGCCGTGGTCTTATGCCACCTACAGTAGTTAGCGATCATAATTTTTAGGGCAAAGTAGCGTATGTATTTTTAATAACGAAGAATAAATAAGTCTTAATTGGTTGTATTTTTACTTAATTTTATTTGTAAACTACTTCATTCATTCGATTATTTCATCATTACAAAAGCCACATAAATGTATTAATTAATAATTAAAAATAACTTTTCATTTACACAAAAAATAAAGTGACTACCTTGAAATGAATAACATTCGAAAAATCCATGGCTAAAATATGGCTCAACACTTCAAGTAGAATTTGCTTTTAGTGCGTATATTCGGGTACAGCTTCATCGACCATATCCTTTCAGGGGCCAGGCTCCCCCGGAAAATAACTCTAGACACCAATGGTTATACCGCATGGAACTCAACTAAGATATTAACTAAATTTACAATGAAATAATATGATAAGTAATACCACAACACAGAGGACTAGTGTTCAGTGTACATGACTTCTACATCGCGAGTCCTAGGTTGGCATCCCTGGATCCAGGTCGTTTTACAATTTTAAACTATAATAAAAATTGTAAATATTAATTCAAGAAAGCATGAGATCTTGGGGTGATATTCATTCAAGTTTCTGCATCGATAATTAGTACTATGGCGTCTTATTTAGCGACAATCCAATTGTTGAAGAGCTAACGTAACCTACTTGCACGAAATGATACATACTGGCCATTAATGAGCATTTGTTTATAAAACATGTCTGTCATTCTTATTATATTGTATCGATTTTAAATATGAATATAATGTCTTATATAAAGTGTAATGGTTGCATGTAAAAAAAAATAACAATATTATCTTCCAGATCATTTCATTTATATCAGGTTATGGGCTCCCCGGAGTAAATAAAAGTGACTGGAAGTGATATAAAGCCAGAATGGTTAGCACCTCGTACCGTATTGAGCTACTAAACCGAAACAATTATGACACTTGGAAGGTTCAGGCAAAAGCCGTTATGATAAAAGCAGGTTTGTGGAATTATGTTCTAAATCCTAAACCGCCGAATACTGAAAAAGATCCTGATGTTATTGCAAATTATGAAGACAATGAACTCCTTGCCAGGTCAGAACTTCTTTTGATAATTTCATCTCAAGAAATAAAATATGTAAAAAACTGTTTAACTGCTAAAAATATATGGCAAAAACTCGAGGATATATATGAAAGTAAGCGACCTACTAAGAAGGCTTCGCTCCTCAAACAATTAATTGTTGCAAAATATAAAGAAGGTGATGATTTAAGAGAGCACTTAGATAATTTAACAGACATTGTGGATAAACTCGCCAACATGAATGTCCATATAAATGAAGATCTTTTATCTGTCATAATGCTCTATTCCTTATCATAGAAATTCGAGCTCGTAAACACACTGAAGACAATATAGTTGAAACCAACGCAATGTATACAAAAAAAAATTATGTACCTTATAAAAATAAAAATAAACAAGATTTCTGCCAAATTTGTAAGAAGCAAGGGCATAAAACAAAAAATTGCCGATTCCGTAATGAACGTAAGAAAAAAGAACGATCTAATGCTGCTCGAAACATTTGTTTAGCTACGGAACCAAATAAAAATACAAAGAGATGGTGTATTGATAGTGGATGCACATCGCATATGTGTCACAACTTAAAGAGTTTCTCACAAATAAGCAAATCTGATGGCATACTCAAATTAGCAGCCGATGACAGCACTGCTAAAATTGAAGGAAGAGGAAACGTGCAAATAAAAGTTGATGATAAAAACATAAAACTAGAAGACTCCCTGTACGTACCAAATCTCGCAACCAACCTATTGTCTATTTCAAAAATAACGAAAACGGGAAAGACCGTACTATATAAAGAAAATACAGCGACAGTAAAAGATTCAAAAACAAGGAAAATTGAACTTACAGCTAAAAATATTAATGGTCTTTACTACTTAATGGACAAAAAGGATGACAATGATTTTAAATGACAAGAAGAAACTACTTTTAATGCTGAAATTGATGATTGGCACAGAAAACTTGGACATATAAATGAAACAAGTTTAAAACAAGCTTTAAAAGAAGAAGCAATGAATGGACTCAAGTTCGACATGCATCAAAAATTAAAGGAATGCGAAGTATGCATAAAAGGAAAGATGACCCAACTACCTTTTCCCAAAAATAATCAAAACTTGAGAACGACACAACGTCTTGAAATAGTTCACTCAGACGTGTGTGGACCAATGAATGTAGAATCCGTCAGTGGAGGAAAATATTTCGTCACATTTATTGACGAATATTCTCGATACTCAAGAGTATACATAATCCAAAAGAAAAACGAAGTGTTGAATAAATTTAAAATATATAAAGAAGAAATGGAGAGATTTACTGGAAATAAGATAAAATACTTACAATCTGACAATGGAACAGAATATATAAATAAAGAATTCAATGGATATTTGAATCAATGTGGTATAAGTCGAAGACTTAGCTGTGCATACACACCGCAGCAGAAAAAATAAGAGCCTACAAGAAAGAGCCAGATGCCTATTAATAGATGGTAACATGCCAGAAAAATATTGGGCTGAAGCTGTGTCCACCGCAAATTATTTATTAAACCGTACTCCATCAAAGGTAATCGAAAACAAAACTCCATTTGAAATATGGGTTGGAAGAAAGCCATCCGTACAGCACTTACAAATTTTCGGATCGAAAGCATTCGTATTGAATAAAAAGAAAAAACAAAAGAAAAAGTTTACATCAAAAGTAACTGAAGGAATATTTCTTGGATATTCGGAAAATAGTAAAGCTTACAGAATATTAGTACCAGAAACGCATCACGTAATTGTAAGCAGAGATGTAAAAGTAAATAATAAATTATATTACGAAAATAAAGATAAAATTGACAAATCCGAAAACAAGAATGAAAAGAAGTTAATAGATATATTTGTCGATAGTAAAAAAGAAAATAATGAAGTATATCAATAACCAGAAGATTGTGAAATATTATCTGATATTCACAATGATCATGAAGAAAACGAATTGAAAAATGAATTGCTACAAAACAATGAAAACTTTTTTGTTCATAAATAAGTAATTGAAAATGAGGCAATACAAACTGATGATAATTCTGTTGCAGATCGCAATGAAGTAACAGACGCTGAGGCAATAGAAAGAAATGATATTTTAGAGAATAAAAGACCCCAAAGAACTAGAAAACCACCAGTTTGGACAAAAGATTACATATGCACAGTTTGCATGAGCGAAGATGATCTAAAATGGAATGATGCAATAATTTCTGAAATAACAGTACACTTAAAAATGATACCTGGACTATTGTTAAGAAACCACCTTGTAGAAACGGCATTGACAGCAAGATAATTCTGAAAGATAAATTAGGAACAGATGGCAATATTGTACGCAAAAAGGCTCTACTAGCCCGAGGATTTTCACAAATACCCGGTGTTGACTACCAGGAAGTTTTCGCACCTGTGACTCGACTAAGTTCACTAAGGTTATTAGTGGCTTTAGCTGTACAGAAAGATATGCATTTGAACCAGATTGATATTTGCACTGCATTTTTAAACGGAGATATTGAAGAAGAAATCTATATGAAAAAGCCGAAAAATATAGAAGAATATCTAGAAAAGATAATTAAATCCACAAAGGATGCAAAAATTAAACAAAAAGCTAAAAAAATGCTACATGATTTAAACCAAGATAAAGAAAACACAGTATGCAAATTAAACAAAGCCGTCTATGGATTAAAACAGTCAGGAAGATAGTGGTACAAGAAACTAGATACCGAATTAAAATCAATAGGTTTCAAACCTACCAAAGTTGATCCATGCATGTACATATACGCGAAAGGCGGAGAAACTATTATTATTAGCATATATGTGGACGATATTATAATTACATGCAAATCTCAAGAAAAAATAGACAATATTAAGAAATTACTTATTCAGAGATTTGAAATGAGAGACTTGGGTGAAATTAATTACTGTCTCGGAATAACTTTCGAAAGAGATGAAAAGCAAATGATACTGAAACAAGGACTGTATATTGAAACTATATTAGAAAAATTTGGATGCAAAGATTGCAAACCCGCATCTACTCCCATGAATACAGGACGGAAATTAACTAGCACAAGTCCAACAAAGGAAAAGGACATACCGTACCAAAATCTTATAGAATCACTTATGTAATTAGCTGTTGCCACACGTCCTGATATAATGTTTGCAGTAAGTCACCTCAGCCAGTTTAACAACTGCTACACATCTGAACATTTTCAAGCAGCGAAAAGAGTTCTGCGATATTTACAAGGAACTAAAGACTTAGGTCTGACTTACTTAAAAGGAAACATGAAGCTTGAAGGAGCAGCTGATGCTGATTGGGCATCGTGCGCCATTGATCGTCGCTCAGTGACAGGCTACGTATTTACATATGGCGGAACACCAATAAGTTGGGAGGCTAAGAAGCAAAGAACAGTCGCACTTAGTACAGCTGAGGCGGAGTACATGGCTCTAACGGAGGCATCGAAAGAAGCCATATACCAGAAAAACTTGCTGAATGAGCTGAATATAAAAACAGGAATCATTGATATTTATAATGATAATCGAGCCGCGCAAAAGTTGGTCCAGAACCCAACTATAAGGACTAAATCCAAACATATCAGCATCAAGGAGCATTTTATCAGAGATGCTATGAAGGATGGACACATAGATGTCAAATACCGTGCTACAGATGATATGGAGGCAGATGTTCTCACAAAAGCTTTACCTGCCATGAAGTTTATTAAACTTAGGACTAAGATGAATATAGTCTAATCTGATTTCGTGAGGCGGAGTGTTGAAGAGCTAACGTAACCTACTTGCACGAAATGATACATACTGGCCATTAATGAGCATTTGTTTATAAAACATGTCTGCCATTCTTATTCAATTGTATCGATTTTAAATATGAATATAATGTCTTATATAAAGTGTAATGGTTGCATGTAAAAAAAAATAACAATATTATCTTCCAGATCATTTCATTTATATCACCAATCCAATCAATTTTAATTAAATGTAGTACAAAAGATCTCTGCAATTTTAGCTTAATGCTAAGTATTTTTTTAAACGCTTAATACCAATTGTAACGATATACTATCTATAATTAACGTATTTAAGAAAATATTAAAATATTAAAAAAAAATGGTGGTCCAAAAAAGTAGGGAAAATATACATGAGGACCAATCCCAGTAGTGAAATTTCATATTTTTCAATTTAATTCTTCTTGGCACAATATTACATAAATCAGTGCCTAAAGTTTATTTTAAAACCTATAAAATATATCCAAGAGACTGCAAGAGACGAAGAGACGAAGAGACCTTATCTAGTACAAGATAATTAAAAATACTACAATATAAAATTAACTTTAATTGTATTGAAAATACTCTATATAGTAATTCATAATAAGAAAGTGTTCGTGCATTTAAAATTTACAATACTATCTCTAAAACTGGAAAGTGTTCATGTAATGCCAATTATAAAACCTCTATCTCATCCAATCCAATCATCAAATCTATGTATGTGGTATGAGGGTCGAGCAAGACTGTACAGTATTAAGTTGCTTAGTGCTAATGTTCCTTACAAAGATCCTATGTAACTAAAGAATACGATAAGAAGGTCTGTCTTCTTGTGTCTTGGTGGCTTGCTACTATGACACGTTGGTATTTTTTTTAGTTAATTAGTTAAAAAACTTATGCTAAAGTCGATATTTATCATATTAGTGTGTTGTGAGGAGGCACTATCTATGTGATAGTCACGATAATACTTACTACTATTGTGGTATTGCTTTTTAGTGACGGTTATATGAATGAGTTGTGTTTCATTCAATACGACTTATGATTCTGGTTGTCGGAGGTTTTCGCAGAAGTCTAGATGTTTGCTGAGACCGCATAGAGGCCCATGTGTTGGCGTATGTCTGGCGATAGTCGTATTGATGCCTGTTGCACCTGTGGCAATGCGTCTTTGTGGCATTTGCATTGCTCAGATATCGTTAGTATAATGGTTGCGTCTTGCACTTCGTTTGACTCACATTTTCTTTAGCTTTGTCCAAGTCGGGTCTCTCTATAACAAGACTGCAGACTGTCTGCTCTCTGTTATAATATTAAATAAACCTCTCAGTAAATTCCCACAAAAGAATGATAACTGGAAACTTGGTGGTGGGTGAGACAAACTTGATCGAAATACATAATACTCAACGTCAGTTTGTACTCAACGACGAACTCAACCCATTTTGACGACTATAATTAAATGCCAACTGACTGATGGCTGATTGATAATTATAAAAGACTAGCGATCCGCCCCGGCTTCGCACGGGTAGATAGATATGAGACAGATAAATTAGTACTTTATTTGGACAAACAGAACAACAACAATCGCTTCACTAACATTTTTTGTAGCGACTATGCTCATCGGCGAATCTGCAGCTGGTCAGGTAAGATTAAGTTACCAAAATAATGTTTTATTTATGGGAACATACGCCATGACAGTTTAGTGGTTCAGAGCTTCCTTGTAAACAGTATTTGAACCTTTTTGGTAATTTTTGAGCGTATCTTCCTTGTCGTTCGGCCGTGGTAGGATTTCTATGCACGAGTCCGTCTAGGTAGGTTCCACCCCAGGGCCAGTTATTCTACCGTGAAGCAGTAGTGTGCAAACATTACTGTTTCGGTTTGAATGGCACCGTGAGCTATCGTAATCACTGGGCATATGAGACTTAAGAACCTATGTCTCAGGGTGATGGGCACAGTGAAGTGTCACACATGAAACCGGGCGGCGCGGCATTCGAGACCGCGGCCGCTGTATTTATTATAAAGCTTTTCAAAGTTTTATATTAAAAAAAAAAAAAAACTAGTAGGATAAGGATTAACATTAAGATACGAATGTCATCATCTTTCGATTCTACCCCTGTTTTGATTGACTAATTTGAACAAAAAGTGGTCATTGTGACTTAACTATAATAGTTAGACATATAGCGTAATGCCAAATACGCCAAATAATGACTTTTATCAGTAAATTTTTGATACATGCAGTTACATCATAGCAATTTTCGTAGGAATCTCATTTTTTTAAAATTAAATACAACTCATGTTACTCGGTGATAATGTAGTTGTATATAGTTGAAAGAATTTTCAAAATCGGGTAAGTAGTTTTTGAGTTAAATCATTACAACCAAACATACAAAAAATCAAATCTTTCCTCTTTATAATATTAGTTTAGATAAAGAATGGTAAAATACATCATTACAATGGTTGGTGGAGCTAATGCGTCTACTTCATGCGGATGGTAGCTGTCGGGAGGTGACTCTCAAGGCTGCGGCCGAAAGCCGTGCAACGGGGGACCCCATACCCTTGAAGTGAGCAGTGGACTCACGACGTGCTCTGCGGCAAATTGCCGTGCTGACCTTGTATTAGATATTGATGCCATACACTCGACAATCATAAACATCTGCAGTTGCAGCGGTCTGGCGAAGTGGTGGCGCGTACGGAAGGTTTATTTGTTATTGGGCCAGGTGCTCATAATTATTCGACGTGTGCCAAATCCGTACGACGTACATTCACGAAGACTGGACTTAGCTGTATACTCGTATGATGAAAACACGCATTGACACGCGAGACTTCGCTCGAAGTTTGTGCTTACGCACTAGCAAGAGGCCAAGCCCTCTTTTTGCTGGTTAGCCAGTTTTGCTGTGGACTACGGTCCTTGTTCCCGACTTCTTGTCTGTGTCGGGGGGAGCGCTTGAGATGGACGGCGCTCACCGCACACGGCGGGATGCGGAGCCGTGTGCCTTCCCCACATTTTTTTAAACAAAAATGTTGGGGGAGCGATAACTTGAAGCGGGTTATTAATAATTTAATGTTAATCTTATACAAGTGCGGAATACAAATCTCCTTGTATTAGATATTTTGATAAATAAACATTGTGAACCCCTTACAAGAGTTTAGCACCTTACACTTACTTAACACACCTTACACTGTCTTAAACTTGCAGCTTCTCTAGTGAATAAACATCTTTCTATGATACACATATAAGAACAATGGCCTAGAATGAAATAACCTTTAGAAATAATCTTGAAATAGATTAAGTCTATTTTCTGGTCACGAAATTAATTTTATCAACGTGAAAGTTGAATAGTTACAAAATGCTTAGTCAAATGCTTGGAAATCAGCTTATAACATATTAAGAAATTGATAAGTTCTGAACAACCGATGTAAGTGTTAAACGGATTAAAAATTGTAGAGTAGTAAATAAAAATGTTAATGATATACTGTAAAATATAAGTTAGATTTTTATGAAAATATTTAAAATAAAAAAAACGTCAAAAATTTGTTTGGTTTTTGTTGGTTTTTTTTATTCAGACTGGCTCCATTCTGTACAATTACTCAAAATTGGCCGTGGTAGCTTCTGCTTCCTGGGTTCGATTCCCGGTGCCGGCACCACTAAAATTGTTAATTGCAATTTTAAGTGCTAACTTACCACGTGCTCGGCGGTGAAGGAAAACATCGTGAGGAAACCTGCATGTCTGAGAAATTAAAAAAAAATATTTCAAAGACATGTGAAGTCCGCCAACCCGCATTGGAGCAGCGTGGCGGATTCTTTCTAGCTCCAAAACCCTCTCAGAAATGAGAGGAGGCCTGTGCTCAGTAGTGGGACATTTATAGGCTGAAACTGAAATTTTAATGAATAAAAAGTAATTGTTTTAGATATTTATATAAGTATCCTTAATATCGATAGAAAGATAAAGTTATATCTATCATCGGTATGAGGAATGTAAAATTGATGCCATCTACAAATGCCTTGCCTTGTTTACCGGCCATGCCAATATTTCTTGGGAACACGTCGACGAGTAACGGGACAAACTTGTGTCTAAAGTCGAGATTTCGTTAGACATAATCTCGGACTGATGCCGACTAAATTTAAACCCCAGGAAGACAGTATTTCATGCCGACCCACCGCTTGAAACTTTATAAGACGCAAGTTCGGCCATACAGCAGTACTGTTCTTATTTCTGGGCGGGGGCTCCTTACATTTGACCGCATCCAGCGAAGAGCGACTTGAATTATCGACGACCAGGTTCTTTTCAATCAGCTTGATCTACTGGTCGTCCGAGAGACGTTACATCTCTACATTTTTTATCGTATTTACCATGGTGAATATTCCGAGTAATTGTTCGGGATCATTCCAGCCGATGAGTGTCACAATGATACATCGCGATACAGCACTAAATTCCATCCACATCACCTCGATGGCAGGCGTTCCACCACAGCGCTTTTCGCGAAATTTTCTGCCATGCACAACCACTCCGTGGAGCTTGCTGCTGCCAGCGGCTTTTCCGAACCGATACGACTTAAGGTCCCTAAGAAGAAATGAGCCTATTACTTTCTTAAAGGCTGGCAACGGACCCGCAATTCCTCCGGTGTTGCGGATGTTCATGGGAGACATGAGCGACATTTGAGACAGTAAATTTATGACAATATTATAAGTGGCTTCTTTGGAATAATTGTACGCGCAAAACATTAAAGGCGGATTTCACCGTTGAAACTAAACGCGATCAGTTCAAGCTGAACGAAGTTTAAGCGTTTAACTGAGTTCAATGCTATGCTATTCTATGATGTATTTATTATTTTGCGACATCAAGCAGCCTGTTTTTATGCATAAGACACATACGTTTGCAAACAATAAACAAAACGTATTAAAAATATTTATTGTGTTTACATAGTTGTGCAATTGACAATGACAGCTCTTTATACGCGTATAAAGAGCTGAACGTCGAAAATTGGGCGTTCAGAATTTGAACCGCGTTTAACTTTAATCGCGTTCAGTTGATGTTAGTGAAATGCAAAAAGTAGCATTGAACTCAGTTAAACGCTTAAACTTCGTTCAGCTTGAACTGATCGCGTTTAGTTTCAACGGTGAAATCCGCCCTTAGACTTTGTCTTGATTATTGAGCGTATTGCAAGAGGTCGAACGATCATGCGAAAGATTCACACTCTCGCAATGTCTCTTAACAGAGATGCATAATGTTTGCTGTTGGCTAACAATTATATAATCATAAATAGCATTGAAAAATAAGACTTTAATAATGTTCTTTTTCCTTATATATAATATTATTAATGTGAAACAATTTTTTTATCATAAAAATTCAATAATTTCTAAATTTTAATTTACGTTGGTCGAAGAGAGTGAGGGACAGCTATAACTTTATTAATTGAGAAATCAGCGCGGTGAATATTAATAAGGAGTATTTTAACGTACGAAGGAAAAAGACGATTACCAATATTTGTCTGTGACAAAAGAACCAGACAACCAGACCCGAAAACAATTTGTGTTTTCCGTAAATGCTGGCTCTGGCTGGGATTGGAACCCATGACCCGTCAGTCAGGTACGCTAACCACTAGACCACGCGGTCGACAATAACAAACAAACGACAGACTATTAGGTGATTGACATTGTCAGTATGATCGTAGATAATAAATGTTTTTTTTATTCAATTTAATGCATTTGTAACACCTCCATTCTAATATTATAAATTAATATTAGCGAAAGACACACCGCTAGACCGCTAGATAAGAAACACCGCTAAACCGATCTTGACGAAATTTGGCACAGAGATTGATCCTGGAGTACGGACATTGTTATAAGATATATTTTATCCCAGAACAACAAAGAGTTCCCACGGGATATTAAAAAAATATATATCCACGCGGACGAAATCGCAGGCTAGTATTATATATATATATATTTTAGCTTTCTCGCTTCTTCTCCATACAAACTGTAAGTATGCGAAATCTCACCCTACTTCGTGCGCGCAATATGCTTAAAAAGGAGTACAAAATATTCTCTTCACGTATTTATATGTAAAAGATTTGAGAGTACAATCAATATCGAGTCAGGTATCAACTAAGGTATAGAACGCCTATAGTATTAGTATTGAGCTTGACCACAACTTTATTTTCTACAATTTTATTATTATAAAGGGCAAATTCTAGAAGAATTTATTAATTACGACTTTCATCTTCTACCACTCTTATCATTGTTGCATTACGTTTTTATTAAAAAATAAAAATATGTATTAAAATTATTTCGAATAGGATAAAATACATGGTATAAAAAAGGATACATATACACTAACCCATATAACAACCACATCGGTTTAAATTGAAACAAAAACGCGGTAATCTTTCCATTCATTCCACGAATAATGGTTACGGTTGGGATTCGAACCCAAGATCCTGAACTCAGTAAATAGATACTATGTCCGCCAAGCTACTGAAATAAAATTCAACAACCAAAATGAAGTCCATTTTGCCGTTTTAACATTGTATTCATATATTTCACAGCTTTGCAATCCGCATGAACTACTTAAATCTATCAAGGTGTCTCTACTAAATGTTTAATCATTTTGCCCCAAATCTACTAAAAAAGTAGAAATTAATAAGTGCTTTAACTGATGTAATGTCAAAATTCTTTGACACTATGACAGCCGTCAGGCGCAAACTCGAAAAATATAAAATGATGGTACTCAAGACGCATGATCAATTTTATGTCTGTCCCTATCTTTTCTAAGGGTTTCTTACTTTAAGTGAACGAAATATCGATTTGAAATAAATAGGACAAAAGTTCTGCATATTTTAAAAATGAGGCTTTATAACTACAATTGAGTTTATATTTGAATAAAATGTTGGAAAAAGTTGTTTTCTGTTTGACGACTGTGCACTTTTATAGTAAGTAATTAAATGAACTTGTGGACCTTGGCATTTTTGTAATGCTCTCTCTATGTACCTTGGCTTGCTTTGTTTTAGGTATGGCTGCTCAAGGAGAGTGCACTGATTTACGCGGACGGCTTATATCTCATGGTTTGCATTATGTACCGGGTCCGGATACCTGTACGCTTTGTGTTTGTGACAATGGTCTACCCAAAGTATGCAAAGCAGTTCTCTGCTCACCCCCGCAGGTTTGTTGGTTGTTAAGATTATTAGTATTTTAATTTAATCATTTGAATTAATTTTGTTGTATTAAAAAGGCTACTGGGGGGTAAACACCTATTATTTATTTTAATTTATATTTTTATTCATTTATTAATACTAACTTAAATAATAATTATTGTAATATTATATTAATAATTTGTTGACCAAATACATTTGTAATAGTTAAATTTTATCACATTGTATGTCCAGACATAAACTTTCTGGACTGTGAAATTATATTATGACACCTCAATAAACCATTCGCCACCAGTCACATCCCGTTTCAAGAATGGGCGAAAAGTAGGCTACAGGTGTGGTCTCTGCCTACCCCTTATGGGAATAAGGTGCGTCTGTATGCATGTATAAAAATCAGTGTAGAAAAATTTGCCAAGTATTTTAATCCTATTGACACACTAATTAAACAGCCTAGTTCTACTTGTCAAAGTAGTTAAGTCTTAAAATCCAATCTGCGAAAAATGATTGATAATGCTAAACTGTTACTTTATTATAATGATATAAATGTCAGCTTGGTAATGGGTACTCTATTTAAATCTCAAGTGGAGTCAATGTTTGTGTTGATAACACACAAAATGGCTTTTTGGGTTTGGATATATTTTAACTGCCCTCCAGCCTCAAATTATAACAGAAGTGCTAATAGCTTAGGGTTGGTTTAGGTTACAGACTCCATAACATGATGTAACAGGATCTTGCCCTCCATTCAACTTTTTTGAACCATCTCTCATCACAAGCTTTTAAGTGTAGTTGGAGTATTTAGCAGGAATATTAGTAACTAGCTCTACCTGCGACTTTAGTTGCATGGACCAACTTTTCAATACCACTGTTGTTTTTAACGATGACAAGTCGAAGATGTAAACACCTATTTCTAGGCCTCATGGTGTGTTTAGATTAAGCTAAGGGAATATAAATAGCTGAGGTAGCTCAGTAGACTGTGTTTATGTTAAGCAAGCTTCTTAGTAATATTGGTAATATGTATACAAGGGTTTGTCCATAAGCTACAAAGAGTAAGTAAAATATTTTACACTCACTGTTCCAATTACGATGTAATGTTATTATACAATTGTAAATTAATTTTGTGCGAAATATACAATGACCACTTGTTTACATTATTTATTTATTATCATTACATTAATTTTGAGCATATATATAAATTAACTGGTGGTAGGATTCCTAAGCACATCTATGTGGGTACCAACACAGAGCCAGTTATTCTACCGTGAAGCAGTAGTGTGCAAATTTTACTGTTTTGGTCTGAAGGGCACTGAGAGCTAGTGTAATCACTAGGCATATGAGACTTAAGAACTGGTGTCTTTCTTTTTTTTTTATTGGACAGATTGACGAAACAAGCAAAATGTTCACCTGATGTAAAGTGCAACATATGGGTAGACGTTGCACTTTACATCAGGTGACAGTATACAAATGCTTCGTCACCCAGAACATTTCTGTGTACACTGCGCCCGTCACCCTGAGACATCAGTTCTTAAGTCTCATGCCCAGTGATTATGCTAGCTCACTGTGCCCTTCAAACTGAAACACAGTAATGTTTGCACGCCACTGCTTCACGGCAGCAGGCCCTGGGGTGGTATCTACCTAGACGGATTCCTGCATAGGTGACGGGCGCAGTGTGGTGCCACACAGAAATATTCTGGTTGGGTGACACAGCATTGCTATGGGCGGATGTTACTTTTAATTAATCTTACCACTAATTCGTCGTAGGATTGTCGATCGTTCCGTGTGGGACATACCTGTTGCGACTTCATCTGCCTGGATGGGATGGTGAAGCCGTCGGAGGGCGAGCCCAATGTGCGCGTGGCAGCGGGTGGCGCGGCCGCACTGGTTCTGGTCACCGTCGCCCTGGTTGTGTACCGCGTGCGAGCGCACAAACGGCGTCGACCAACGCGCCCAGATGACCAGCGCAGTCTCACCAGCATTGGGTAAGTTTTTATTGAATTTTTAGAAAATCAAAGTCACTGGCTTACTTAGTTTAATTGTTACAGTTTTAATGTATAATCTGTATCTGTATAAATCTGTAGGAATCTTTAGTCTGCGGATGTTGTCGCGTGCGCAGCTAATGCTATGCTATATATTAGCAATCACACTTTCAGTGGCTTTCAAAAAGGTAATACATTTTGATAACACTTAAAACTTTAATATTTATGAGATACTAGGTGTAGCCCGCGACTTCGTGCGCGTGGATATAGGTTTAAAATATCCCTTGGGAACAATTTGATTTTTCTTGGATAAAAATATGCTAAGAGAATTATTAGCTTAAGAGAATCTACCACCCCATGTCATCCCGCGGGTGTCGTTAAAGTCTAAAGAGCGAAAATAAAAAACCAAGATATGGGCAGCAGCATTTTCCTGGAAGATCTGAATAAATAAACTGCAGTTGCAAACACGCCTCCCATTCGTGGCAACTATGGCAAAATCCTCCCAAAATGAGACCTACCCACTTTTGTGGCAATCTTTGGGTGAGGCCTTTGTTCACTAGTGACTTGTGTTCACCTGAACTAGTGTCAATGACGATATCGATGATGAGTAGTAACTAGTAATTATAGAAATTTTGTTCAGATACATAAGTGGCAGTATGGGATATATGGGCGGTACTTGCGAGACTGCTTTGGCGGCTTGGAAGCCTCCGAGCAACTACCTGCCTCGCGGCGAAGCGCCACCTCCGTACGACGAGGCAGTTGCACAGTGCAGGGCGGAGTCTATGAGGTTCGACACTTACTGTTTTCATGTTAGTTATTAAGTAATTGATGAGACAAGCAAGTTGTTCACCTGGTGGTAAGTGTCACGACTGCCATGAGCTCTTTAGGGGGTGGGGTGGGTACAAGGAGGTGCATTTGTACTCCTGTTACAGAAGTGAGACCAATCTTTATTGTTTTGAGCAATCAAATCTCTGTACTCAACAAGGAATTCATTTAAAGCCGCATCACTCGCTTCATTTGTTTTAAACATCTCAAACCACTTGGTTGCCCTGTTAAAAAACACTAAAACGAATATTATATTTTATTTTAAAAAGCTATAATGCTTAACTTGCCTGACAAATAGTTGGAATAGTAATAAAGTCGGTGTTTGAATGCGTAATCTATATTATTTTCTTTTCATGAAACCATTTAAAAATCTTTTATCTTAATACTATTCACAAACGTTACTCAAAGCATCCGAAAATATACATACTACACGATTTTATTATTTTCATGTATTTTTTTTAATTCACAATGTTAGTTAAGGGTAACTTTGGCATAGCACAAATGTTCGATTTAAAAAGAATTCAACAATTTGGTCTGTTAATTAATCAGCGAAAAAAAGCTAAAACAATGAGAAAGTAGATATTTTATTGAACCTACGATGTTATTTTTTTTTCAAACGTGCTGCAACACTCGGCCTGCACTGTTCTTCGCTTCCTTCGAATGGTCATGGAAATGGAATTTTGGTCGGTTTTTTGATTAAATAATGATGTGTTATCAACTTATATTTTGGTTAGATTTATTTGGATAGTCTATGTTGTGACCACACAAAACCTTATGAAGGCTGATATTTTTAATTGCAGAATGAACAATGAATCATTCCACCGGACATATCCGGTTGTGATGGATAACGGTGACGTCATACAGTGCAATGGACATGCCTATGTCAACATACCGAGGCCCATTCAACAGGTAACTATAAAATGAATTGGTTGAATAGTATTTGAACAATCAATTGCCGTGGCTAAAGTACAAGGCGCTCGTTTTAAATTTCATATTACTAAATGTTGCTTACGAAACTTGGGTTGGATTCACTTTTTCCGATTTCTGCGATCGTTGATAATATATTTTTATATTATTGTTTTTCAACAATAACTGCTGAACATAGAGCACAAAAGACCGTGCTGGTCTTGAGCCACCTGCATCCATCGACTCTTCGTAAAATAGCATATCCAGAACCACATACAAATCAAATGTTTTATCTGTTTTACAGATTGCAAATACGCAGAACTGTTACAACGCGCCGTTGTTGCAGCCCGTTCATCCCTCAGATGTTCGCGAGCTGCCTCACCATCCTCTTGCACCGCACAATAATAGTAAGGCGTTTCTTTATTGGGAGTAAGTGATGAGACCGTCAAGTTGTTCATCAAATGGTAAGTGCCACACCTGCCCATAACAGATGCGAACTCATTGAGATCTTTGTATTTAATTTTTATTCTCTATGATACCGCACTCATCATCATTATGAGACATTGGTTCTTAAGTATAACATTTCTTAAATTACATTAGCTTCAGTCTTTTTTTTTTATAGAATAGGAGGCAAACGAGCAGGTGGCTCACGTGATGGTAAGTGATCACCGCCGCCCATGAACACCTACAATACCAGAGGAATAGCAGATGCGTTGCCGGCCTTTGAGAAAGGAATAGGCTCTTTTCTTGAAGGTCCCTAAGTCGTATCGGTCCGGAAAAACCGCTGACGGCAGAACATTCCATAAAGTGCAAGTGCGTGGCACAAAATTCCGCGAAAAACGCACTGTGGTCGAATGCCAACCATCAAGGTGGTGACGATGGAATTTGAGGTTATGCCGTAAGGTGCGATGGTGAAATTCAGCGGCTGGAATTAATCCGAACAATTCCTCGGAACACTCCCCATGGTAGATCTTGTAAAAAATGAGAAGAGAGAGTGAAAGAAGAGATGCAACATCTCTTCGCAAAGCCAGGGGATCAAGCCGATCAGATAGGACATGGTCGTCGACAATTCGAGCCGCTCTTCGCTGAATGCGGTTAAATGGAAGGAGCTGACACTGGGGTGCCCAAGGTGCTTATGCTTGCTTGCTTTCAGTGCTCCTTAAACGAAATACAATGATGTTTGTAGTCGCGCCAATTGGTCGCGATCGTATTCATTATATGAAATGGATGCGATAGCGCTTTTTCTATTATTGAACTGCTTTATTATTTCCGCTTCTATTTTTAATATTAATGTTTCGAGCGTGCTGCAACAAGTCTGTCTCTTTAACAGCATCCTGAAAGAAAAATATTTTTTTTCTTCGCCTCTAGTTCGCAATACACTATCATGCAATAACAATATCCAATAAACACTTACAACATCAGACATTTTATATACCATATCAGTGAGACACATATTACTTTCAGTGCAAATTAGTTTCCTGATCTAGGGATCTGTTGGACGACAAGTGTATAGTAAAATAATTGTCTAGGTTTTTTTTTGGTAGTTCCTATAAACGTATGTGTTAAATGTTCAGGGTAATAAAAGTCATTTTCTGAAACGTTGAGCTACATAATGAATAAGGGTTACGAATCTAGACTTCCCTTTCAGGATTCTAAATTAAAAACTTGTCAACAGTGGTGGGTTTTCCGAGCGCGATCCGTCTAACGGGATCGCTCGGTGCAATCAGTGGGCGCGGGCTGTCCGTTCAGCCCAGCCCGCCCGGCGTGCAGCCTGGCGGACAGCTCAGTGGGCAGCTTGGTGGGCAGCTCGGCGGGCAGCTTGGTGGGCAGCACGGTGGGCAGCTTGGTGGGCAGCTTGGTGGGCAGCACGGTGGGCAGCTTGGTGGGCAGCTTGGTGGGCAGCACGGTGGGCAGCTCGGTGGACAGCTCGGCGGGCAGATCAGCGCGCCCGGTGTGCTTCGTGAGCCAGAACACGAGCGTCCACACAATGTGCCCGGATTTTACGCGCATGCGCATCCGCTACATAGCCTGTGAGTCGATATTATCAATGGGTTTGTTCAAGAGTTTTACATGACCGGGATTATTCATTTGTTGTTCACGGCACTCAAGACGGCTGTGGACATAGTCTGGTCTCATAGAGTTGATGTAACTTCTGTGCATTTTTTTCCATTAAATAACAAAAATATGATTTTAGAAAATCAAAAAAATTACCTAGTGTATTATATAATGAAGTTCTTTTTCTTTCTTACGCAGAGGTATAAGGCTGGAATTTGGTTCAATAACTCTTAATTTCTATTTCACAATTTACGCAATCAACTTGATTGTAGTTACAGCCTTTCTACGAGTTTTTTTATTTGCGCGAAAAATTTTCAGTCTTATTACGGAATATAATATAGTGATGTCGCAATAACGCCATTTACAAGTTTTGACTTTAAGAAAAATAAATTATACTTCAAAATAAGAAGTAGGTCAGAAAGAATTACCAAGGTATGTAAATGTTAATATCATAAGCTAAGCGTCAAAAGAATACGAAATTATTAGACAGTGAACGATTAAGTACGCTGGCTTAGAATAAATCAATGCCCATTTTACGTGATATAATATTAAAAGATCTGCAAGACCGAATTAATTCGTCGTCGTCGTTTCAGCCTATCACTAGTCCACTGCTGAACATAGGCCTTCCCCATAGATTGCCATAAAAGTAAGTAGCTCTCATTTTGGGGGGATTTTGCCATAGTTGCCACACATGGCAGGCGGGTTGGAAACCGCAGTTTTTTTATTCAGATTTTACCAGGAGATGCTGCTGCCCATCTCCTGGTTTTTATTTTCCCTCTGTCGACTTTTACGACACCCACGGGATGAAATAGGGTACCGATAAAAGTAGTATGTAGACTCGTTGAATGTTCACGTGTCCTATTTTACTTAATAGTTCAGGTAAATCAACATTCCCTTTCGTAATTGTAAAGAGGAAAGAGAGATCAGCAATATTTTCCTGCTCGTATTAGGGAAGAATATGATTTTTTTTGCATACGAGAAATTAGACAAAAATATTTTTTGATACTTTTAGCTCAAGTTTGTTGCTAGCATAATAAGTTTCCAAATTATAGAGTTCTTGTTGAATGTTAAAACAGCTTAAGAACGTTTGCACAAAGCATAATTTGTAAGCTTTTAAACATGAACTGATGTCATTGATAAAAATTCAAAAGAGCAAGGTCCCTAATAAGAACCCTTGTGGGACGCCTGGCGGTATATGCTAATGAACAATTGGTGGTTAGCAAGAGCGACTTATTGACTTTGATTCTTAACGCACGACATGAACCATCTAAATAACTCACCCCTGATACCCATTGCAAGAAGTTTACGTAGAAGGATTAAATGGTCAATTCTGTCGAATGCTGTGTAGTAGACTGTGTAAACTACGTCAACCTGTTATGGCTTAGACATGAAGCTAGTTATATAGTCGGAGCAGAAGATAAGATTGAACACAGCGGATCGCTTTTTTAAGTAGCCGTATTAGTGTTCACTGTATGTGTGGCGTAGTACTCTTGAACGGAATTCCGATGTATCGGTATTGGAATTATGAACTCTTGTATACCAGTTTACATAGTTGTATACTTGTATACCACTGTGTCACTGGTATACCAGTGTAGTCAATGTTTCGTACAGTTTATTCAGCACAGTGCTAGTTGATTGCAGTCTAGCTGATTGCTGCTAGAAAGATTGTACAGTGCATTTCGTGTAGCTGACCACAGTGTATTCAGCACAGTACACTATTTAGCTGACTGAAGCTCATTGAGCACATTTCATTCCGTATAGCGTAAAGTTCATTAAACAAGGAGCATTTCGTGTAACTGAATATGAATTCTTGGCTCTGTCTGGTTATAACTCACTCATGTTAGTGAATTCCATGTAGTTCACTGCGGTTAGTTAAGTACAGTACCGTTTAACTGCAGCTCATTCAGCACAGCGCAGTCCGAGTAGACCGTGCATACTGTCCATGATTAAAAGTACTACCGCAGTGTCAGTTATTCTGCCGTCAAGAAGTAGTGTATAAACATTGTTCTCAACAGCAATCATAACCAGTGTAATTGCTGAGCGTATGAGATCTTGGTGCCTCAGAGTGACAAGCGCAGTGTGGTGCCATGCAAAAATTTTCTGGCATTTATTATAGGAAGACGTTGCACTCACCTCGATTATTATGATTTGCTACGTCCCGTTACTTTCTTCCATATATTTTTTAAATGAATAGGTTTAAATTACTTTGTCGCATAAACCAGTTCCTAGCAATAATAGTTTACATACAACTGAATAAGCAGTGTATTTTTCGTATTACACTATGATTTCTACTGTGTACCGGGTGCGTTTTACAGACATACATTTCACATTGTTTTTGAACAAACCTTTGGCTCCGGCTGGAATTCAAACCCAGGACAACCGGTTCAACAGCTCAACCGATATTCACGAAATTTGGCACAGAGATAGCTTGCATCCCGGAGACGGACATTGTATACTTTACCCAGAAAATCAAATAGTTCCCAAGGAATCTTTAAAAATCCGACGATGTCGCGGGCGTCAGCCAGTTGCATATAAAGTCCTGTCTCATTGTCGTAGACACAGGACAATACCCCGCATATCGACAGCGGTGGAGACGACCATCTTGGAGTCTGCGATGTCCGGGTTCAGCCGCGCGGACCGGTCGCTGCACGGCGAGATCCGGCGCTCCTTCCACCGGCCCGCGCCCGAGCCGCGCCTCGACACCGGGCGCAGCGTGCCGCGCAACCTGCACACCGCCGCCGCCGCCGCCAACATCGACCTCGGCCTCGACGACGCGTGAGTACTGCGGCCCCGAAGCGCCCGTAGTTCCGACCTTGTTCGATAGATGGCGCTGTTCAGAGTTTGAGTTTGGTACTCCTCGGTGCGCCGGCATATTTTTTTTTTGATATATGCGCAGCGATTATTCTCTACCACGTGGATCGATTTCGATAAAGTTTTTATTAGATAACAGGTACGTTAGGGGTGGTCCCATATGAATTTGATCTGATCTAATGATGCCAGTTACCCGACTTCACAGAGTCAGTAACTCTTTCATGGAGCAATCTATACGATTTTACCAAAAAGAGGCCCAATCTTTCTATAAAACTTTTATTAAGCGAACACTTTATAAAAAGGGTTGACAGCAGTAGTGTCAGTAAACGGCAGTTCGGACGGTAGTTAAGGGTTAAGTCAAGATTAATATAAAGTCCGCTACAGAATGGTGTCAAAATCAAAATAGTGCGAACCCGAGTGTAGCTCGCTGCAGACGCACGCTTCGCTAGGGTTTTGCTTTAATACGGGCAGGACATACGCGTATCGACAGAAATGGAGCAAAGAAAGAAAAGTTACTGTAGCTGCTCAGTAAATAAACAGTTTATTTTGTAATAAGCTTGGTAGGTGCATAAGCGGATTACCCACAAGGAGAATGAACTTTGTACGTCAACTAAGTTCATACTAGAAAAACTATAAACCAATATACTACAACTTTTTAAAAGATCATCATAATTTTAGTCTGTCTTAGTCCACTGTTGAACATAAGCTTCTCCCATAGATTGGCACAAGACACGGTCCTGTGCCACCTGCATCCAACGACTTTCTGCAAAACCGCCTCAGGTATCCGCATCTAGTGGCCCTACACTTCGCTTGCCGGTAATAGGTTGCTTTCCCAGCGGTTATCGGTTCTACGAGCTGTATGGCTAACCTATTGCCATTTCAGCTTGGTAATCCTGAGAGCTACGTCGGTTACTCTAGTTCTGCTGAGGGCTGGCACTTTAGGGAACTCAGAGCATAGCCCTTTCCATAGCTCGCTGAGCGACTGAGCTTCCTCATGCAGCCTGCAGTGAAGTACCACGTCTCGGTTCCGTATGTACGTATTCACTGGCAACACGAGGCGAAGTGAGGTAATAGCAATCTTATGTGTATATGATCTTAGCACACTATTCTAACATTTTTTTACAAAAGTATCATTGGTGATAGGATGAACATACGTCTAAACCACGCGCGTTCGCGGGCTCAAAGCGAGGAGCAGAATGTGGGGGGCGCGGAACAGAATGTAAAGCCAGCGCAGAATGACGCGACCACCGCCACGTCCCCCGTGGCGCCTCCCCCGCTGCCTCCTCCCCCGCAGGTCCCGCCCCCCGCGCCCGCCCCGCCTCCCGCGCCGCAGCCTACGCTGCCGCTCACCGTTGATAAGGTGACAGCGCTGAATCAAATTCTACTTACGAACACAACAAGAAGTTATTATTTCTACGTTCATAAATTTACTTATGACGACTTTTACGAGTACTTTTCGCACTTTTAAATTGCAAAGATAATATTGTAATCATTGGATTAAAATTGGGTTAAAACTAAATACAAATCATGATACTTTGGTTAGGCAGCTGATATAATAGGATTGGGAGGAGAGGGATATTTTTAAAGATGCCCCCGTCTAACTTCACCACTTCAGCAAATGTTACATATCTGACTCAATTGTCGTTGAAAATCAACGCGATCAGTTCAAGCTAAATGAAGTTTAAGCGTTTAACTGAGTTCAATGCTACAGTTTGCATTTCATCAATATCAAATGAACGCAGTTAAAGCTACATACATACATACATACATACATAAGATCACGACTGTATCCCATAAGGGGTAGTCAGAGACTGGGCACTCACTGCAAAAGCAGATGACTGCCACAATCCACTTTTCACCAAAACAATATAATGCACTTGGTGTTATAGGTGGTGAGCCCATCGCCACCATGCGGTGTTGGGTGTACAGTGCAGTTTTATTCCTTACTCACCTTTTACGAGATCCATTGGATGAGATGGAGTGGTAGTATTCTTTTAACGAGCCGCCACCACACGGCAAAGTTAAAGCTAAACGCAGTTCAAATTCTGAACGCCCAATTTCCGATGTTCAGCTCCATTAGACGTGTTTAGAGAACGGTCATTGGCAATTGCACAACTATGTAAACACATTTAATTATTATTTCGTATTGTTTATTGTTTGCATTGCATTGCAGTTTATTATTTGATGTTGATGAAATGATGTAAACTGTAGCACTGAACTCAGATAAACGCTTAAAATTCGTTTTGCTTGAACTGATCGCGTTTAGTTTCAACGTTTATTTATAACGGTGAAATCCGCCCTAAGGGCGAAATTGGTTCTAAGGATTTACTTTATACGAGGGTGGATTGAAAAGTACTCGGCCTAACCAAGAAAATAAACACATACTAAATCAGTTATATTTTTATTTTTCTACATAATCACCATCAAGTTCAATACACTTTTGCCACCTCCCCTTCCAAGCATTTAGACCGTTAAAAAAAAATGATTCTTCCTTAGAGTCAAAATATGCGTCTACAGCTGCTTTGACCTCGTCGTTTGTCGAAAATCTTTGACCTCCCAAGTGCTTTTTTAGGTTAGGGAACAGAAAGAAGTCTGATGGTGCCAGATCAGGTGAATACGGCGGATGCGGTAACAGTTCAAAGCCACAGTTGTGAATTCCAGCCATTGACTGTACTGACGTGTGAACACGGGCGTTATCTTGATGAAACAGGACTTTTCTTCTGAGCATTCCTTGACGTTTTTCTATTATTTCCTCTCGTAAACGACGTAGTAAGGTGCAGTAGTAATCAGAGTTTATAGTCTGACCCCTTTCAAGATAATCAATCATAATCACACCTTTCGAGTCCCAGAATACTGAAGCCATCACCTTATTTGCCGACAAAATCGACTTAGCCTTTTTAGGGGGTGGTGAACCAGGTCTTCTCCACTGTTTTGATTGTTGTTTTGTTTCCAGTGTACAGTAATGAACCCATGTTTCGTCCATAGTAACAAACCGATTCAAAAAATCATCTGCATCGGCTTCAAATAACTCCAAACAGTCGCGTGAAATAGTCAATCGCGTCCTTTTTTGTTCAACTGAAAGCAGTCGCGGAACCCACCTCGCAGACACCTTGTGGAAACCCAACTCGTTGACAATGATGTTTTGAGTTCGTTCATAAGAGATGCCTATAATCTCGGCTATCTCTCTAATTTTTAATCTGCGGTCTCCCATTATTAAATCAAGTACTTTTTTAATATTTTCGTCAGTAGTTGACGTCGAAGGCCTTCCAGAGCGGGGTTCATCTTTCACACTCTCTCAACCACGCTTAAATTCTGCTATCCATTTTTTGACGGATGAATATGACAGAGCACAATCGCCTAATGTACTGACCATGTCATCATGGATGGCTTTTGATGATAGCCCCTTCTTATGGAGGTACTTAATGACGGCACGCTGCTCGATTTGCTCCATTCGCGGAAATTATGACCGATTACTTTGTTAATAAATTTATAAAATCACAACTAATTATCGCACACGTTTCGAACTTCACACAATGAACTAGTCTGAACTGAACTAAATAATGTGGGTAGATTTGATTTTTAGAATTGAATGGATCTGTGTTAGGCCGAGTACTTTTCAATCCACCCTCGTAGGTAACCATTTCCTCGCTTTTGTCAGTCACATGTTGTAAGAAAGGTTCATCATTGCTCCGATTTTGAATAATTGACCTTCACAACACTTCGACAACCGCGTGGCATAGTGGTCAGCGTACCTGACAACTACGCCGCGGGTCCTGGGTTCGAATACCAGCCGAAATCAACGTTTGAGCAAACACACAAATTGTTGGTTTTCTGGTCTGGTTGTGTTGTGCACACGATGCAGGAGAAATCCTAATGTGGGCCTTCGTTTAGAAAACAAAATTGTGAACGTAATTTTCCACCGGCAAAAAGTTATACTATGTTGATTTTTAATATTTCCCCCTCCAGCCATCCTGCGTTTGCAGTTACGATGGGACAAACGCACCGGGCGTTGAAGACGCTGACGACTATCGAAACGAATGTGAGAACTGCAAATCAGCCAGCAGCTCAAGGTATGATGATATATCATTCTTCCTGTTCCTGGTGTTGATGAGTACTGGGATAAAATATCAACTTGTTGCAATACAATGCCAAATCAAAAGTTGGCCAAAACCACAATCTCAATCGATCAAATTCTACAATGTATTTTGATTGCGCATCTAGCCGTTAACGGTAAAGTCGGATTAACCTATCATGTAACTAACATCATCATCATCAACTAACTATAAGGGAATGTTCAGTATCTTCCTACTAGAAGTTTTTGATAATGATTTAAGATTTAGATGTACTCGTATTAACATGGGCCATTAAAGTCGGACTTCTAGATGTAGGGATCTTCGCAACATCAAATTTTAAAATCTTCCAACGCTGGTGCCAATACGCCTGCCATACATCCTTACTGAGTATCTTATGACACCGTGTATATATTCATAGATTAAATTTATCAAAAAAAAAAAAAACAATTATAAATTATTAACTACAGACTATGTAAAGAGAGAACTATAGAAAATGAATTTGGTGTGTTTTTTAGTAATTTCGTATATTTGAAAAGTCTAAGTACTGTCAGAAACTGTGGACAAAGTAATAAAGTAAAATTGGCTGAAAACTACATCGTCGACCTATATAGAATCAGGCTTGATTGATAAAGAAAATCCAGAAACGGGGAAGTAGTGGACGGTAACAGGGAACATTTACCCCACTCTGTAGTTTTGGTGGAAATAATTCCAAAAATGGAAACCTAGTAACGTGTAGAATGGCAAGACAAGAGAAAAGAGAAAGTTTTCTTTTGTGTAGTTATCAATATTTAAAATTAATCAATGAGACAGCCAAGGAATTTTGTTTTCTTTTATTTTTATATTATTGTACGTATTACGAAATGATCATATTTTTGCTATAGTCGCTCTGTAGGCCGCTTTCCGGGCATATCTATTTTTATACTGAGAGTGTTTTGATTCTCAGAGGCACTCGTTTCGCTGGTATTCATAGATGAATATTATATTTTTAATTGCATTCCAGTTACAAATACAAAACTTACTCAGCTTAGATGCTTACGCGACTAAGCTGTATAAGGTAAGAGCTGAGAGTAAGGTGATTTTCAGACAAAACTAGTTTAACGTGTAGCCGAGTGGATTTTTACGTGTTGAAAATGGCATAAACACGCTGAAATGTACTCTTCTTACGAGATATCCTATTTTTAATACATTAACATCTGTACGACAATTTAGAATGTGGTGTTAACTTTTATAATGATTATGTCATCAGATGGGTGCTTGAAGAAGGCTGGGGTGCTGAAGAAGAGGAAGGTGGGACTCAAACATTGCAACGTCGCGCTCCCCTGCCGGTACCGCCGCCCCCGGCCACCGCCACACTGCCGCAGCCCGTCACCAAGCTGAGGTACCCCCCGCAACCCGCATTCACAGCCCGTCACCTAGCTGACGTACCCCCCGCAACACGCATTCGCAGCCCGTCACCTAGCTGACGTACCCCCCGCAACACGCATTTGCAGCCCGTCACTAGCTGACGTATCCCCCGCAGCCCGTCACCTACCTGACTTACCCCCCGCAACCCGCATTCGCAGCCCGTCACCTAGCTGACGTACCCCCCGCAACTCGCATTCGCAGCCCGTCACCTAGCTGACGTACCCCCCGCAACTCGCATTCGCAGCCCGTCACCTAGCTGACGTAACCCCCGCAACACGCATTCGCAGCCCGTCACCTAGCTGACGTACCCCCCGCAACTCGCATTCGCAGCCCGTCACCTAGCTGACGTACCCCCCGCAACTCGCATTCGCAGCCCGTCACCTAGCTGACGTAACCCCCGCAACACGCATTCGCAGCCCGTCACCTAGCTGACGTACCCCCGCAACACTCATTGGCAGCCCGTCATTAGCTGACGTATCCCCCGCAGCCCGTCACCTAGTTGGAGGTAAAGGGCTCTCACTACCGCAGCCTTTCTTATGTTTGAATCGGTTGGCGATCCCATTACCAAACACCTCGTGGTCTGGACAATAACATGGCGAAACCATATATCGGATGCTTCTACATTTTTTTATATTTCATGATCATCTAACATAATATCTTTTATGTGTTTCAGTCGGACTGCAGTGGGTCCACCATCGAATTGGGAGAATTGGTTCAACACTATCCCAGACTCCGATACCGAATCAGAAGAGGAGTAGACAAAACACCTCCGAATTGTTAATCGACCCTGATTTATCAGGATTGGTCATGATGCAAGTTAGAAAGAAGCTTCCAAATTTGTTTTTTATGTCCCATTGATAAAATATTTTGTCCACGTTTATTTCTTTTAATTCGTTATAATTTTTATTAATTTGAATTAAATCTTAAATGCTGAATGTGTTCTTGTTGAGCCTTAACCGTATCTTCACTAAATGTTTTGTTTAGTAAATTAAAGATGGCAATTGAAGCAATAATAATAACTTTCATTACGGCAAAAGGGCAGTGCTTTCCTTATAGTGAGTTTGTAAAATCTGAGCTTTTGGTTATTCTGTAATTGTTCATCGAAACCTGAGACAAATACCACCGTATAATATTATTTTAACTTACTCTAGCACAACGCGATGTTTTTATAACTAATATGTGTGTTCTAATATGTCTCTCATTACTTCATCACAATCAATGTGTCATAACGTTGTTATAGTTTTTGTTACGTAGGACATTTTACTTAGTTTATATAATTATTTATGTTAATAGCACATAGTGTTTTGTTTTTATTTTTATTCACAGAGTGGAATGACAAAATCAACTTTATTTTTATAAGACTTACCAAAGAAATCATTTGTTGTTTTTTCTAAAAAATATCGTATTGGTATTTTTGTATTAGTTATAAGGATTTATAAAAGTTGCCAAGCAATGTCTGTATTATTTACGATTAGTGTTGTCATTTTGTAGGTGTAGTTTTAAAAAAATATCTTTATATTTTTCTCGTTATAAATTTTCAGAGGCTCATAGGCCAAAACATGTTAAAATTAAATGTGGGGTAAGTGTGCCAAATCTGGAAAAAATACAAGGAAAAACGAAAATAACTGATCGAATTCGACTTTACAATTTCTAGTTAGGTAGGCATTCTTAAATTTAATATTTCCTTTCTAATAAGATAAGAAAATATAAATATACAATTAAGATAGTTGAAATAGTAAACGTTTGAAAATCTGAGGGAAACATGAACACACTGTGAGTAAAAAAAAAAGTTAATAATATTTTTGATGCGTCACAATATTGTAGAAGTTGTTCTGGCTCAAAGATAATATTTTAATATTGAACGATAGTGTCAGTTAGATTCCATATTTCAATATTGTAGTTACATATGTATTACGGTACAATAAAAACTATTTTTGATTGAAATAAATCGTTGAAATACATTCCTTGAAGTGTTAAATAGAATTAGGTGAGAATTTAAAATCTATTATCTGTATAGCAATCTTTTTTCTCATTTCTGATGATACCAATAATCATCATTTAATAACATATATAAAAGGTTTGTTACTGGCTGATATTTAGGATGGATTTTTTAATAACTTTTAAAAAGCATTGTTTCCGAACTTGATATATCAGGAAAATAAAGGATTCACATTTAAAGAAGCGCGTCGGCGTGACGAAGTTTTTGTATTATTTTTAAGTGTTAATTATTGTTGTTATCTGTAATGTATATTAATTTCTAGAATGTGTCATTTGGTTGTAATTTTGCTCTATTTTTGTTTTACGATGCTGCAAATGTCCGAGGGCTGTACATCGAAATGTTGCGGTCTTTATGAAATGACGTTTGCATAACAGAAATCACCATATAGTTTTTTGTTATTTGACCATTATTACCATATAGTTTATTTGTTTGTATTATAGTCCGCTTGATAGCTGTTTGGATGTGAATTAAAGTGCCCGCCATCCCTACATACATTGAAATATAAAATCTCTATTGTGTTTTCAAATTCCGTTCAAAATTAATAGCGCTCATAGTAAATTATATTAAAATTTTTGAATTATATTAAAACGTTTTGTAAAAAAAAGTAAAGTTACAGTCAATTAATGTCCCACTGCTAAGCGCAGGCCCCCTCTCATTTCTGTGAGCGTTTTGGAGTCGAAAAGGGTCCATCATGCTCCTCCAATGCGGGGAGGCGGACTTCACATGTCGTCGAAATATTTATTGTTTCTCACACTATGTTTTCTTTCACAGGCGAGCACGTAGTAAATCAGTACTTAAAATTGCAATCAGCTATTTTAGTGGTGTTGGCACGGAGATCGAACCCAAGTCTTGCACTATGAAATTTAAAGCGAGCTATGGGATTTGTTGTGACCCGTGATCTATGTATTGAAATGAATGATAGAATGAATGAAATGAAATGAATTTGCGCAAATATTGGCTCCGGCTGGGTTCGAACTCGGAGCCCGCAGTGTAGAAGATTGTTGATTTATTTTTTATTAAATTTCTACATTATTATGGAATTTCATTATTAATATTTCATTCTGCCATATACCGGTACTACTGTGTACTACGTAGATAATATAATGTATTATAACACAATCGTTAATTTTTCACGATGATAACTTATTTTGTTTATTTATTAATGGAAACAGGCATAAACTATATTCCAGTGTCAAGTTACATATCCAAGTACACAATCTTCAAGCAGCAAGACTTCAAAATATTGATCGACTGTAAATTGATAGTTGCATTTTACTGAAGATTTGCTGGACTGATGGGAGACAAAACGAAAAGCACAATTTTGCTCTCGAATTTAATTTTCCAATCACTGTACACTTTCAGGAGCATTTGCTGCTTAATAAACTATCAATATCAAACATCAAAACTCCAAATATACACAGAAATTACAAAATTAAATAAAAAACACTACTGCCACTTTTCGAGTTGGCGCCAAAAGTCCTGATTATAACTTTTTCCTACATGGTGTCATAAAAAAAATTACTGCCATTATTCGCACGGGTATATAGTGATCGTGTCACAAGTAAAATATTAAATAAAAAGGCTGTGTTTAAGTTACATAATAAATAATAGCCGACGATTGGATGGTATCTTCTCGTAGCAAGATTTTATTTGCTTCCGCCATTAATTTTGTACGCGTCTTTTTAGAAATCTGCGTTCATAAACTCTGCCACGAAGTTCAAGCGAGGGCTTTCGAATATTTGTCTCTTAATTATAGCAACTAAGCCAATTCTGTAGTGAGCGTTTTATAAAATTGTCAGCTCTAAATGTTGTGTCCAGTGCCACAGACTAATAAGTAAGGACACTTATCCTGTTGTTTGAAATTTGGTAAAATTGATTGTCAATTTTTAAAGCTGTCAACTTTGTCGAGATTAAGTTTATTGTACTCTCTAATTTATCGTATAACTCTTAAGGAAATGTGATGTTAACAATTATGTGATTTGTCTGTCTGTCTGTCGTTGCGGTCAGTATTAATGGACATTTCCGAACCAAATATACTAAATTAAAATAGTTAAGATGCCAATATGTTATTTTATTCAACTTAAACATTTTTCCCATTTTTTAGATAGAAACTACACCAATAAAAAAAATTCCTTCAGTTTTAGAAAACATGGGCTCATGTAATTGGTGACAAACAATCGCTTATTGAATTATAGATTATTGGTACGGATCATAAGTAGTAGATGATTTTGTGAATGTAAAATTTATAAAAATTATCTCCGCAAACTAGCTCCCGTCCCGTTATTTAAATTATTTCTGATCTGATTCTGACTAATTATTAGGACTATTTCTTTAAACCTTTAAATGGCAGGAAAAAATATGTAAATGTAACAATAAATCTCACTCAGTTTGCTGAAAAACCTATGTGAAGTATACTGGGCATTGCCAAATATGCTGATGTCAAAGATCTAAATTACACGTAGAGTAGAATAGCACCTACCTCTTTCCTACCGAGGTTTCGTAAGAGGCGATTAAGGTATTGTACGGACAGCCTTTTTAGTGGGTAGATATTAAAAAAGTATTATTCGCAATTACGGGTACGACGGTATGGTTAATAGGCCGGTCGTCAGCTGTTAATAAATCAGTTGTTATGCATACTGCGTTTAATATGCCTCACCAGCACATGGTGTCAGGTGTGGTCAAATCGTGTTAAAAATTAGATTCTTATGATAAAGGGATACTTACTGTGATTAAGTCATTACATTTATGTAAAAAGTGTAGTACGGAACGATATCTAAAGTAAAGCAAGACGATAGTGTTCGCGCAACCGCCGTTAATAGCCGCCGCCAACAGCAAGCGGCAGTAATGCTGTCAGAAGGCAATATGGCAGCAAATTGGAGAGAATTTAAAATGTCCTTTAAGTATTTTCTTATTGCTACAAGAACATATAAAGTTTCATCGAAAGAGAAATGTGCGTTGTTTATACATTGTATCGGGACAAACGGGCGAGAGATATTAGAAGAATTAGATATTGACGGCGTTGACAAACACAATTTCGAAACGTTACTATTGAAACTTAATGGGTACTATGAACCGAAAAAAACATTAACTACGAACGCCATATCTTTTTTGAAACTAAACAAAAAGATGAGCCTTTTGATAAATTTTTAAGTGCATTGAAGATACTAAGTAGAAACTGTGAATCCGGAAATTTAAAAAATAGATTAGTTAATAATCAAATAATTCGAGGTTAAAAGATGCTACAATGCGAGAACGAACTTATCCCTGAATGAACCTATAGTTTGGTGCCGTTCGGCGGAGCGAGCTAGTGAACAGGGAGCGGCGTGCTCGTCTCACGGCCAAGGTGAAAATCATGCACTGGGATACGAGCAAGTTGAGCGAGTACATGCTCGCCAGCGAGCACTACTGCAGGTGCCGGTGCGCGGTGACAAGGGCGCTGCACGAGTGGCGCAGCACTACCCCCAGGACTAAGAGATCAGCGTTACAATAAGGCGTACAGATGTTTGCAATAAATGTAACTACACACAGGGAAAAAGTGCGGTGCCCGGCAACAGGAGTGATTTGTTACCGTTATAATCGTATTGGTCACTTTGCGAAGTGTTGTCGTTTGCAAACTTCTCCCGGGAGCTTCAAGAAGAAGTAAACGACATGTTTAGTGGCCACGCATGCGCCGACGACCACGGTGAGGATGATTGCATCGAGAATGGTGGGCTACTTATGCATAATATTTCTATTACCTCATCGGACAGTATGCTTGAGTCGTGGTGTGCGAATATAAACGTTAACGGTGCAAATATATAGTTTAAGTTGGATAATGGCGAAGACGCATCAGTTATATCGGGGTTAGTTCCCACTAGTTCAACTGATTAGTTCAATCGTTCAACTAGTGAGACTTTTGTAATGACATCGGTGAATGCTAGTTCGCGCGGACTAGGCGCATGCTTTCCGCAGGATGGTAGGCGGCCGGTCGCGTGTGCCCCGTATGCACGCTCACCCCGGCGGAGACACGTTGGGCTTATATCGAGAAAGAGATGCTCGCTGTGGTGTTTTGCTGCGAAGGATTTTACCAGTATGTTTATGGAGATGACGTCATAACAGTTGAGAACCATACGCCAGAGGCAATTTTTAAAAAACAGTTAAATGAAACCCCTCCTCGTACGTAACGAATGCTACTAAAATTACAAAATTATCCAGTGCGCTACAACCGGGTAAAATGTTCATTGCGGATACATTACCACGAGTGGTCACGGAGCCGGGTTCTTCGTGGATACAGATTTAAGTAACAATATATTGTAATGTTAACATGTTGTATGAAAACGTTGCTGCGTCTTCGGAGATGTGAACAAAAATATAATGTGCAACTGAGAAAGGCACTTTGATGAGAGAAGTATGGAAATACACTCAGCGTCACAAAAATCGCACTTCTCTGAGTTTGCGCGAAAAATGGCTGTAATGGCTAGAAACGAATTATATTTATATAAATATTGGTATGTTTGAAATGGGTATTTAAATAGCTTTACATTATTAATAAAAAAATCATGAAATCATTAAAACATTTATCATTATAGAGCGGCAAAAATAAACACTGTCAAATGCTCGTTAGTAAGGACGCTAGTTACACCACCTAAAAAGGGTATAAAAGGGTCGATCTGGATGAAATATGGGCCAGTCGTAATTTAGACTTTGCAGTGAACACCCGTGAACAAGTAACCCAAGTAAGAACAAGTAAAGATGGACTCCAGCTCTGAAGAAGCCGCTCGAGTGATTGCCCTATTGCAGTCGGGGATGCGGCAGTGTGACGTTGCACGACAGTTGAACCTGTCCCGTTTTTCAGTTCGACGGGTGTTCCAACGTTTTCAGCAGACTGGTGGTTATGTTAGAAAACCGGGATCTGGAAGAAAACGGTGCATATCAGAAAGAGATGTCTGTTTCATCGTTACGACATCTTTACGAAACAGCTTCGATCAACTCTGAGAACATCTGTGAGTGTTTCTACGATAAGAAGAAGGTTACACGAAAAGAGTTTAACAGCCCATAGACCTGCTAAAGGTCCAAAACTTACTGCACAGCATCGCAGAGATCGCCTAGAGTTTGATGAGACGAGGGTCTGTCTCTTCTGCAATTACAGACGTAGAAGGGTCTACAGAAGACAGGGGGAGAGGTTCAGACAACAATCCGTCGAATATGGGGGTGGCCCGTGTGTGTTTTGGGGCGGCATTTCCTTCGACGGGAAAACGGAACTTGTGTGCGTTTCCCGGACTCGGGGTGGCCGTGGGCAAGGGTCATTAAATGCTGGTCGGTACATTACTGAAATCCTGGAGGAACATGTGGTCCCGTATGCTGGTTATGTCGGTGATGGATTCATGTTAATGCATGATAATGCTCGTTGCCACACCGCGGCTATTGTACGGGATTATTTACAGGAGGTCGATATCCCTGTTATGCATTGGCCAGCACGAAGTCCAGACCTTAACCCAATAGAACATCTCTGGGATGCCCTAAAACGGCGCGTGCGAGCTCGAGATCCAGCTCCAGCCACTCTTCAAGAGCTCCAAGATGCGGTACTTGAAGAGTGGGAACAAATACCCCAAGAGGCTGTTGCGATCCTTGTAAGGTCTATGAAAGATCGCATGGAAGCCGTTATCAAGGCAAGGGGGAGTAACACTAGGTTTTAAGAACTTTTTTTGTATTTATTAAGTTTTTTTTAAAATTATTAATTTGCAAATTTGTACATACCCAGTCTTTTTCCTTAATTTCTCTTTCGTCTCGTTATAAAAGTAAAATTCAATTAAAATTCCTGAAAGCTAATGAAATTACCTTTGGAATGATACCCTCAAACCACAACATTTCCATTGGCCTGTTGTGTTAAAATAGTATTTAAATTATTGTTTTCGGATGTGCGTTTTTTTTGACGCCGAGTGTATTACTCTGAGGGTTGGCCGAAAGACCAAAATGACTATCAAAAAGTTTTGGGACGTGCATAATGAATTACATGTAGTTAATGGCATCCCTTTTCGGAAAGCGCGTCTGGTGAATCCGATTTCAAGGAAATGTTGCGCCAAATTCACGAGGGTCACTTATGAATGTCAACGGTAAGATGTGGTGGCCAGGCATGTCCGCTGACATCGCAGGTATAGTGCAGCGCCGCGAGACGTGTCAGCGGCACCGCGCCGCACAGCCACTCGAGCCGCTACACCCTCACCCGATCCCTGAGATGCCGTGGGAAGTACTCGTCACTGACATTTTTGAATTCAGGAGCCGACAATGTAGTCTATCAACTTTCGGGGTTGCAAAGTTCTTTGGTAATTGTGGCATTGGAAAATATATTTAGCAGATTCGTAATACCTAAGAAGTGGGTGAGCGATAATGGAACGCAATTTGCGTCCAAAGAGTCTTTAAATATTTAGTAAAATGTGGAGTTTTCATCATGCGACCAGTTCCCCGCATTATCCTAGGTTCAATGGTCTCTCGGAACACGTGAGAACCGTTAAAACGATATTGTAATTGATTATTGTACGAAACTTTACCAGCGAGTAAAATGCTATTACAACCCAATGTCTCTATACCTGACAGCGTACAAAAATAAAGATTACAAAGAAAACATACACAACACAAACAATCATGCCTTTTTTCCATATAAGGGGTAGGCAGAGACCAAACACATAGCCCACTTAATTTATATCTGGTGCTATTATGGGAACGATGAATATTATGCTCTCGAAGGTCGTGAGATTGTGATTATTAGTAATTTTAAACGATGAAGTTTTGGTATTAAAATAAATAAAAAAATAGTTTCATGAACATATTTATTGTCTCGTTCAAGCAACATAGTGGTTTAGTTATTTTAATATAATTATCTTAATATGAATTGTAAAACATTGAATTAATTGATAGTGTAAGCTTAAGCGATGATGTGGCTGGTATGAAGTACATCCTAATAAGATATAATGTAAATTTTAATTATACATACAAATGCGTGTGCTCTATGTGCATAAGATTTTTTTTCTTTAATTAACAGACCATTTAATAAACATCCTTAAAAAGTTATCCATCGTGACAGAATAAATTAATTACATCTTCGCCGTGGAACATAGTAGTACCGGTAAATAGTATTATTGGATATTAATTAAGAAATTCGACAATAATATAGAAATTCGATGATAATATTTCAAATCTATTTTAACTTAATAATTATTAATACAATAACAACTCAAATGTAACTTGCCACCTGGCTGCATTAACTGTGTACCAGTTAAGACATGGTATATTTTTATATAATTTATATTATCTACATTGTAGATGACAGCATTGAATATTCATAGAAATTTAATAATAATATAGAAATTAAATAAACATACATACATACATAAGATCACGACTGTATCCCATAAGGGGTAGTCGGAGACTGGGCACACACTGCAAAAACGGATGACTGCCACAATCCACGTTTAACCAAAACAATATAATGCACTTGGTGTGATAGGTGGTGAGCCCATCGCCACCACCCGCTGGTGGGTGCACAGTGCAGTTTAATTCCTTAACGCCTTTTACAAGCTCCATTGGATGAGATGGAGTGGTAGTATTCTTTTATCGAACCGCCACCACACGGCTCGCTTAAATAAAACGCCAATAATAAACTCCACTAATAAAAAAAATTGTATAATGATACCGCCGTGTGGTGGCGGTTTAAGAGAATCTATCACCTCATTTCATCCCGTGGGTGTCGTAAAATTCGACAGAGGTAAAATGATAACCAGGAGATGGGCAGCAGCATCTTCCTGGAACATCTGATTCAATAAATTACGGTTGCCACCCCGCCTGCCAAGCTTGGCAACTATGGCAAAATGTCTCAAAATAAGAGCTACAAACTTTTGTGGTAATCTATAGGGGAGACCTATGTTCAACAGTGGACTAGGGATAGCCTGAAATGATTATGATGATAATGATACCAAATTTACAAGTATTAACGTCGTCGTTTTTCCCAAAATGGATAAATACAATTGAGTTTTTATTGTAGAAGTAGCACTTATCTTACAAGTAGGAATTACGTCACTGATTTAATACAAGAAAGGAATAAAACGAATTCTAAACAGAATTCGTTTTACGCACTGCTTTTGAAGTGAATTTCTTAAAAACATTTAAGAATACATAGTGTATTGCGTAGAGTAAACGCGTCACTGCATTACTTTATGAAAACAAGCTGTTTGTTGTGTTTGCCTTCGATTACGAAAGTATTCCCAAAATATCTAGATAATAAATACAAAACGCTAAAATAAAGAAAGGTAAGAGACACGATGTAACAATTTTGGTTGCATGGTTTTCTGGGTCGGGCAGCCAGGGTCCGCATTGCCGGTAGCCTTCTTCCTGTAATACAAAAAGGAAATTTCAAATACATTACTGGGTCGAGTGCAGTATTCCATATACACTTCCATTTTGTGATTGAAGTCTTTAAATGTTCAGAAAATTGAGAATTTTCAGGGAGCTGCTTATATAATACCCAAACAGTGTAACATTATGCTTATATAACATAATGTTACTCTGTATGGGTTTTCTTTTGTACGTGCGGCGGGCGGCCGGGCAGCGGCACGCGGTTGCGCCAGCATGCCGAGCGGCGCGTGCGGCGGGCGGCCGGGAAGCGGCACGCGGTTGCGCCAGCACGCCGAACGACTCGTGCAGTACGTGCGTAGGAGTAGTTGTGCGGGTAGCAGTGTACGTGCGGCGGGTGACCGGGCAGCGGCACGCGGTTGCGCCAGCACGCCGAACGACTCGTGCAGTACGTACGTAGGAGTAGTTGTGCGGGTAGCAGTGTACGTGCGGCGGGCGACCGGGCAGCGGCACGCGGTTGCGCCAGCACGCCGAACGTCTCGTGCAGTACGTACGTAGGAGTAGTTGTGCGGGTAGCAGTGTACGTGCGGCGGGCGACCGGGCAGCGGCACGCGGTTGCGCCAGCACGCCGAACGACTCGTGCAGTACGTACGTAGGAGTAGTTGTGCGGGTAGCAGTGTACGTGCGGCGGGTGACCGGGCAGCGGCACGCGGTTGCGCCAGCACGCCGAACGACTCGTGCAGTACGTACGTAGGAGTAGTTGTGCGGGTAGCAGTGTACGTGCGGCGGGCGACCGGGCAGCGGCACGCGGTTGCGCCAGCACGCCGAACGACTCGTGCAGTACGTACGTAGGAGTAGTTGTGCGGGTAGCAGTGTACGTGCGGCGGGCGACCGGGCAGCGGCACGCGGTTGCGCCAGCACGCCGAACGACTGGTGCAGTACGTACGTAGGAGTAGTTGTGCGGGTAGCAGTGTACGTGCGGCGGGCGACCGGGCAGCGGCACGCGGTTGCGCCAGCACGCCGAACGACTCGTGCAGTACGTACGTAGGAGTAGTTGTGCGGGTAGCAGTGTACGTGCGGCGGGCGGCCGGGAAGCGGCACGCGGTGCGCCAGCACGCCGAACGACTCGTGCAGTACGTACGTAGGAGTAGTTGTGCGGGTAGCAGTGTACGTGCGGCGGGCGGCCGGAAAGCGGCACGCGGTGCGCCAGCACGCCGAACGACTCGTGCAGTACGTACGTAGGAGTAGTTGTGCGGGTAGCAGTGTACGTGCGGCGGGCGACCGGGCAGCGGCACGCGGTTGCGCCAGCACGCCAAGCGACTCGCCGACGGCTCTAGCCCCGCCCGCCCGTCCGCCATCTCCACCTGACGTGCTTTTTAATTTTAGTGAAGGAAAGGAAGTTAATCTGCTAAAATCCGCATGCAAAATTTAAAATGGTGTGTATTTCTTTCTTGAAGAGCCACACCTGCCCCTTCACAAGAGCGAGCACTAGCAAACTTATACAGCCAATGGGAACCGCTATCAGATGCACTTCACCATTACAACACTACCACTAGGCAATACACACAAAGACGAGAACAGACACGTGTTTCTCGTCACTACGAGGTATTATTAGGTTGTATTGACTATTTGATTTGAGTACTCTATTAACTATTTGAATTTCCGAATTAAAAGGTGCAAGCTATTTCTGTTGAACCGTGAAAACGTAACAAACAGACAGAGGGGCCTCGGCTCGGTCAGTTACTTCATTCGGGAGGGCAATTATCCTACTATCGGAATTATCTACATTTACCACCAATTCGAACTGCAAATCTAAGTATTTGACTGTCTTTTCCCAGGGTATTGGATGATGAAATAGCTCTATGGTAGGAATATGTAGCTTTATACGCCGAGAGAAGTACATTGCTGCACTTTTGGTAGGGTTGACCTTGATAACGAGTAACCCGTCTTCACTTCACTCGCAGATCGCAGAGGCGGTACTTCAAGCTCGTGATTATGTGTACATTAACTTCTTCAGTGTGCGTGCGCGGGCGCGCGTGCGTGCGTGCGTGCGTGCGTGCGTGCGTGCTTGTGCGTGTGAGTGTGCGTGTGTGTGTGTGTGTGTGTGTGTGTGCATTACCCGTTCATTGACGAGTGGGTTGTTGAGCGATCGGCCGCGGTGCGGGCAGGGGTTGTACGCGGCTAGCAGAATGAGATTGGTCCCCGGCACAGGCGCCGCCGCCAGCGGCCAGCGGCACGCGTGGGCTGGACGTCGCAACGCCTCCATGGCTTTTGCTGTCCGCTGACAAATTACAACTTCTATATCGTACTGCTTCTTTTAAATGAATTACGTAACAGTGTTTTTAAATGAGATGTCTGTAAGTGTCTGTAGACAAACTTACGGGGCGTAAATAAGACAGCAACAACGGAATTATTTTGTCTTATTCACGCCTCGTAATCGAATAGCGAATAAACGAATAGGTATGTACTAAAGAAATTTTTTGATAATACCCGTAAAAGTCGGTAATTTGAATGGTATTTTTCTATTAAAATCTCAGTAAAAGTTATAAAATAAACATACTTAATATTTTTTTGCTAAGGACACTCCTCATTTTCTGAATTTGTAAATTGCGCCCGAGCGAAGCCGGGCGCGTGTCTAGTTTATAATAAAGTACAAAATAGGTCGAGAGATTAAAGCAAATCATCCTAACTTGGGGGTGGATTAAGAAACTGACAATGACGATGATGTATATACCTGCAGCTGATAGAAAGGTCTAGAACGGTCGCAGGCAGCAAACCGTGTCCGATTGACAAGTACACGCGGATCATACAGCCGCTCATACTTCTCCCGTTCGAAATCTTTCCGCACGCGCCGATGTCGCTTCTCCTTTTCCGCTTCTGTTTCAGCTGTTACTGTCTTACCTAAAAGATCGGTAATAAAGTTAATATTTTATTCTCGTGTGCAAGACTCAGTAGTGACTGAATTGTCCCCTAGCCAAAGTAAATATTCACGAAAAACCCAAAGTATTGATTTTCTGGGTTTCATATATTATCTTTGACTCAACAACTGACCCATTTTCAGATCTTACTACATAAGCATTATATTATATTATATAACATAAGGATTTCATGATTCTTACTTATTTAGGACAGTTACAGCAAAATAAAAATTAAATACAATATTGTTTTACGCAATTCTGTTGTCGAATAACAATCATCCAAGTTTGACTATTTAACATTTTAGGTTTTAGGGGTGAACACATTTTTAAATAGACCAAAAAAAACGAACAAAGGAAAAAAGAGCGAAGAAAAGTATACTGATACTGTGGTCCGTTTAAATGGACATATTAGTAGTTCTTATATTATCATCATCATCATCATTTCAGCCTATCATAGTCCACTGTTGAACATAGGCCTACCTCCTAGATTGCCACAAAACACGGTCCAAAGCCACCTGCATTCATGGACTTCCCGCAAAACTGTGCAGGTCGTCGCTCTATCTAGTGGGGTTCGCCCTGCACTGCGTTTGCCGGTACGGGGTTGCCACTCTACGAGCTACATGGCCTGCCCATTGGCACTTCAGCTTGCTAATCCTTAGAGCTATGTTGGTTACTCTCGTTCTGCTGTAGATAACAATCGTTACGGATTTTATCTCGCAGAGAAATTCCGAGCATAGCTTTCCCCTTTCCATAGCTCGCTGCGCGACTCTAAGCTTCCTCGTGCAGCCTGCAGTGAAGGACTACTAGGTCTCGGTTCCGTATGTCATCACTGACAACACGCACTGGTTGTATACTTTTGTTTTGAGGCATTGAGGTATACTCCACGAGAAGATGTGATGCAGTTTCCTGAACGCTGCTAAGCCGAGTTGGATCTGTCGATTGACCTTTTGGTTGAAGTTGGACCTTCCTAGTCGGACAATCTGTCCTTGGTATACATATTCGTCGACAACTTCGATCGTAGTGTTCCCAACAACAACCAGTATAGGTGTGACATGGACGTTAGACATGATCTTCGTCTTGTCCATGTTCATCTAAGAAGAAGTTGGGAGACACTATTGAGGTCATTGAGCATAGCGCTAAGGTCTATGTCGTCGGAAATTGAAGGTGAGTGATGTATTCGCCATTGATTCTAATACCGTATCCTTTCCAGTCTAGAAGAGTTTCGGGGATATTACATCACCCTGTTTTACACCTTTCTGCAATTGGATCGGTTACGTACTCTGGTTCCGTACTCGGATAGCCATCGTAGCATTGGTATACAAGCACTGCAACACATCTAAATTCCGACAATTCGGCACCGCTGAGGCGACTGTAGAACCGCCCAAATTTCGATGTAGTCGAGGGTTTTCTCATAGTCCACATACGCTAGACATAGCGGGAGATTGTACTCATCGGTCTTTTGTACAAACTGGCGAAGGGTATATATATATGTTGTCTATGGTACTAAAGCCCTTTCGGAATCAGGCTTGTTCGGGAGGCTGGAAGTCGTCAGGTCTGCTTGCGAGACGATTCGTAATGACTCTCGAACAGCACGTAGACGTGGCTCAGAAGCGATATCGGTCTAGCGATATCTTCACCCGCTTTCAGAAGCTTCGCTGTGATTTCTTCCACACCCGGCGCTTTGCCATTTAGTAAGCTGTTTAATAGCCATACTAATCTCGCTCAGACTCACGTCCGAAATATCATTGGAATAGTGTACTACTACTATATACATATACCTATTATAGAAGAAAAATATTTATAGTAATTCAATACTTTAAACACATTAAGTTAAAGAATGGATGGAATGCATTGCAGGGGTCACATTTCGGTCACGCTGAGACACTAGTTTTACAGGATATCATTATTTAAAATGAGATATGAAAAATCTCATAAAATATATCTTTGGTCTCTAGTTTCGTGCGAAAAGAAACTATTATTAGCTTACGATTAATACTTACAAGTACTTAGTATAAAATTTACGGTCACCAACTCTTTAGTAACATGTAGAAAAAGCCCCAAAGAATTCCATAACGACCTCAAAATTGAAGGTAGCATCTGAAAAGTTGTTTAATAAATTATATTATCAGTTATTTTCGTCTTTCGTTGTGAATTATAGTTTGTTAATATTTTGCTATTATTTAGGTACTTCTAAATGTGTTATGTTAATGTATCAATTTGGAATTATTAACCAATTCCAAGCGATAGAAAAATCTGTTAACATTTTTTGTTGTTATTGCAAAATTACTTACTACGTAAGATTTCCAAATGCAAATCTCGTTTTACAATTTAAAAAGTTTTAAACAAAAATCGTATTTTTGTTACAAGCTTTTATTTGTGGGGCCTATGTCCAGTAGTAGCTTCTGGCAACATTTGAAGATACTTGTCAAGAAAAATCTAGCGAGCCTAAACACGATATGGCTGTTGTAAGCTATTGAGGACCAGGTCCAGCTCACCGTAATATTGCAATGTCATCAGATTTACGCAGGACTACCAAATTTCAGTCTATTCGGGCTATGAGAAGTGTTTTAAAATTGGGTTGCAATTTTTGACCTAAACAAATATATAAACACTGCAAGTATAATAAAAGCTTGTGAAAAACTATATTTCGTGTAACAAAATTCCTTGAACCATTTTATGTATTTTAACAAAATTAAATTAAATTGTTTTTTAATAATTAATTTTTGGTGGTGGCTTAGTAAATCTAGCGAATGTTTATTGTTTCATTCTGATATCTCAGCAAGTGCGTTGTCTGTGTCACTTATTTTGACTGAATAGTTCTTGGCAGTAATCGAAATAACGACAATATGATTTACTTATATAAAAGAAAAAAAATCACTTACCGGAGCGGCGCCGCGTATTTTCTCATTTTCAGGTGGAAAACAAACACCTTGGTAATCGTGTATCCAACGTAGTTTAAACACGCTCGCATTAAGGAGCGCTGTCATTACAGCGGGATGTAAGTTGGCGAGGTGCTCTCGCAGAGGTTCCGTTTCAATTTCATCGTCCAAGTCTTCCCGCACTTTTGACACCACCCAACCTTCCTCGTCGATCAGAACGCAAGACCAGTCTTTGTTGTCGCAGCGTGGTTCGCATTTGCTCTCGTCTTCTTCAGGACACTATGTTATTGTGATGACAATAGTAGAAATTGTTCATTTATTATAATGGTTATATGCTCTAGTTGGGTAGGTGTACATTATAGACCATGACGATCGTGTGACTCAGAGTACCTGACTGCTGAGTCGAGGCCTCGGTTTGTACTTTCTCGGTATTGCCGTTATATGGTAAACGGAAAGTAGACTTACGGCGCTATTAAATACCTTGAGCAGGCCGGAATTGATCAGGACTCATTATCAGGCATAAATGTATCAAAGTCAAAGTCAAAATTTCTTTATTCAATTTAAACTTGCATAAAGGTCTTATGAATTTAAAAAATAAAAAAATTAAACGCGATGAAATCCGTAAAATTAGTTTCATTAAAATGTGTAATGTTCGCCTAAATTAAATATAAGAAATCAATTATGATTTAGACCATTAGGTCTCATGAATGTCAAAATCTACACCGGATCAAAAACGACCTTCTCAGAGAAGAACTGGCAAGAAACTGTGGAGTCTTTCTTTTTTTTCAATGCCGTATTACATAACGTCATTTATAAATTACATAAAATGTATTATTTTGTTGCGTTATATGTCTCTGAGTACGGCAGTTGGAGATGTGAAATGATTATCCAATCTAAAATGTTTAGGGCGTATATATGGAAACAAGGATTCCAATATTATATTTGTATAAAAAACTTTAATGTCAAGCAGTGTGTGCTGGAATATCTACAGTATCCTGAATGTAGTCTCGAATAAATACGATGGGCAACTGATGTGGAAAGTTACTCTTATTTTAGTATGTGTACTGTAAATGTAAAACAGGGGCTAGGCGCTCGCTGTAAGTTTCATAGTACGCGAGTGACCTGGGTTCGAGTCCCGGTGCCGGCACCAATAAAATTGTTTATTGCAATTTTAAGTGCTGATTTACCACGTGCTCGGCGGTGGATGAAAACATCGTGAGGAAACCTGCATGTCTGAGAAATAAAAAAAAATAATTCGATGACATGTGAAGTCCGCCAACCCGCATTGGAGCAGCGTGGCGGATTCTTCCTAGCTCCAAAACCCTCTCAGAAATGAGAGGAGGCCTGTGCTCAGTAGTGGGACATTTATAGGTTGAAACTTTTACTGTAAATGAACAATGAACGGTTTTTCTATCTATATGTCTGCATATCTTTCTACCCATTATCTACTTTATGGAAGTTATTTAGTACTAACACAGTTTTTTCTTATTAGCACTTGTGGAGATAGAATGGAGAAAGCAAAAATGTATATGTAATATGTATTACAAATACATTAAATTTTATGAAAAAAGTTAAAGAATTACGGTCGAATTTCGACTATTAGGCGATCACTAGTTAATACAAAATACATTACTTTAAGGATAAGTAAGTTAAATGGAAACGAGCCGACCGCATAGTTCGTAGAATCGGACATTACTGAACTACTAAACTCGCAAATTTTGTGCCGGTAAACACAGTGCAGTTCGACTCCAAGCTACTATTTCTAAAGTTTTGCGGGATGCAAATGCGTGGAGCCTGTGTTAAGCAATGTATTTTTTATATTATGTAATGTCCTGTTTTAGTTAAATAAAAGCCGAATTTAAACTTACGTGAATGTTTGTGACCGTTTTAAGAAGGTCGTCTAGATGTCTCGGGTAGAAGTGGAAGCCAGTGACGCCGATCATGCCCATAGTGGAGTAGTTGAGAACTCTGGCTGCAGTCAGCCATTGTTTGTGCTCACTTACCTGCATGAGCATAAGCACAACTTTTTACAAGTATTTAAGATTTAAATTTAAATTTAATTTGTTTAACATATAAACACAAATCCAATATAGACATATCAGTTATACCTGGCACATTAATAATATGTATAGCAACAACCTAGAAGACTGTAATGACTGAGGATAAAAATTTAAACATCTTAATATTCACCCTGAAAGTTTTACTTAAATTTGTAACCTACGCCCATTTACGGCTACACGACTCCTGTAAACTAGGTTCGATTAAAACAAACATACAAATATATATGCATATATACAATCTTATTACTTTCAAACGCTGTATATGTTTGCTGTATACGTGTGCGATCGTCTTCAATTTTCGATTCTTCAATCTACAAATTTCGATTTTCTTGCTCAATCCGTCATGTATTTACCGTCCAAGTCTTTTAAGGAATACTAAACGATTCAAACGACGAGCGATAAACACGTTGAGTAGTTAAGACATTTCCCGCAAAGGAAAATAATTTATCTGAGAGGACCTAGATACCCACAACAAAGGGCGCATCTTGTGCTAGTTTGCTCAAATTTTCATATATTTCTTGTTAATGAAGGATAGAAAGTTAATAAAGAATGCTAAGATCCGCATGAAAAATATAAAATTTTGTATATTACTTAGTTTTGAAGAGCAAACAGTAGCGTGCACGAGCAAAATAACACCGCCACCGGGAACCGTCTTGTTAAACAACGTGAGCGGCCCTTGGGCATTTATTATGCCCAATGCATAATCCAAATGTCAAGATTTTCTTACGACAGGCAATTTTATGTGGGACAAGAGTAGTCTCCGGGAAGTTAATTTGCTTATCGTTTTATTAGGAAAAGGGAATATCGATATTAGTTATACAATGATAAGGTCAGTAGTACAGACATATTTAGTACCTCATCAAGCAAATACTAGAAATTAGTAACTTATTAAAACAAGAAATTTAAGTACAACTAAAACTAAAACTACGTTAACGTAAATCACAATGGATTTCTAAAAATACACAGTGTTAGGACGAAATAAATGTACCTAGTTAAATAAAGTAAACAGTATGTGATTACTTATTTTGACACACCATAAATTAAATTAAAACGATTATGATGCTATACCATTATCATTCTATTACGATTCTATTTTCCTATTCTGCTAAATTAAACTATTTTCCTATTCTGTTAATGACGTCGTTGAACAGGAATCTAACCAATGTATCCATTAAAATTGTAAATTATAAACACCATGACGTATGTAAGCACGGTATCACGACCGTTTTACTATGATCGCCATTGCTATGACGATGTGTTAGTACATACATACATACATACATAAGATCACGATTGTATCCCATAAGGTGTAGTCAGATACTGGGCACTTACTGCAAAAACAGCCTGCCACAATCCACGTTTCACCAAAACAATAAAATGCACTTGGTGTGATAGGTGGTGAGCCCATCGCCACCATGCGCTGTTGGGTGCACAGTGCAGTTTAACTCCTTACTCGCCTTTTACGAGATCCATTGGATGAGATGGAGTGGTAGTATTCTTTTAACGAGCCGCCACCACACGGCTGTGTGTTAGTAGAATACCAAAACTGTCATTCTGCGCCGATGTCATTGTTATTTTGAAACGATTGGTTTAGTAATTGGGGCCTTGATAGTAAGCGATCATGGCCGCCCATGAACATCCGCAATACCAGAGGAAATGCGGGAGCGTTGCCGGCCTTTGAGAAAGGAAGCCTGAGGAACGAAGCTGGAAGCCTTACTTGTGGCTTGGGCGCGTCGGAGTTGCGGAGACGTCGTATCGGCGCCAAGGGGGCGTGAAGCAGTAGTGCGGGCGCTGCGGCGGCGCGCGCGAACCACGCTTCGCTGGCGCCGCGCGCCCACGCCGCGCCCGCCGGGGGCACCGCGTGTGGGCTCGTGGCCTCATAGTATTGCCAGCGCGTGAAACCGCTCTCTGAACCAAAAATTACCGCTGGTGAGACTGGTGGCTGTTGTAAGCTAGCCGATACGTGTCCGACAGAGTAAAATAGCATCTACCTCTTTACTATCGAAGTGTCAAAAGCGACTAAGGTATTGGCGGACAGTCTTTGTTCGTGCAGAATAACACCATAATATGCAATGCTGTTACTATACTGCTGCGTTGGAACGCAATAGGTTATGAAGTGGTTTTATCCCGAAGATCTCTTACTACAGTGATGAATTTTTAAAGTGGTTTTATGCCGAAGATCTCTAAGTACGGTGATGAATTTTGAAAGAGGTCTTATGCTAAAAATTTCTTATAATATAAGTTCGGGTTTTAGAGCCAGAAATGACTCAGTGCTTCTGCGCGGATTGGTTAATTTTAAATGTTATCGAAATATTTTTTGTTTCTCAGTCATGCAGGTTTTCTCATGAAGTTTTCCTTTACCGGAGAGCACGATGTAAACTGCACCGAAAATAACAATTAATAATGTTAGTGGTCGACACCGACGATTGTACTCAGGTCACTCGCGTATCTACGAAATTTAAGGCGAGCCCGGCTGGAGTTACGACTAGAATAATATTATGTAATTGTATGTTACCGCTAGCAAAGAAGGCTACCACGGAACCGAGCTGGCAAGTTGAACAATCTTGATCTTCATCAATTTCTGACCATTCCGCCGTGGCTATAGCCTCCATTGATATCCGGGCCATTAATTCCTCGTTACCTGTTATAAAAAAAGTATTTTTTTACTTCTAATAAGTCTCTTTTTTGTCAAGAAACCTTTTTCATTATTCACACCTGTAATAAATATAATACTTATATATTCTTCTATTTTATGGAAAAAACATGAATGGAATTGTAAATTTTTCATAAGTATAGTGTGTATAATAACAGTATATTTCCACTTTACGTTTTTTCTATCACCTACTTCTCACCCCTATACAAGTATAACAACAAGTATATCATTAATATTAACGACCAAGTGACCTAGTAATCAGAGTAACGGATTTCCATACTGTGTCCACATACTGCGTTCTAGTTTTGTTCTCAAACTGATGCCCAGGTTGGCGCAGAGGCTAATTGGCTTTTGCGTTATGGGTTGCGGGTTCGATTCGCACACAGGGCAAATATTTATAAGCCTGTAAAAAGTTGTTTCGGTTTTGGGTCTTTACGCATGAGCAATTAATGACTATAAATGATAAGAAACTTATAATTGCAAAGCATTGTTTTTTTTAAACTCCAAATCGCCGCGACGTGTTATTACAGAGGTGTTTTATTTCTTAGCATCATAGGCGACACAAATATTAAGAGACGATAGACTTTAATACAAATAGTATTATATTAATTAATATAATACTATTTGTATTAAATAATTTCTAGAAACGTTCGTAAGAAGATTGGATAAAAAATTTACTCGTAGCTACTTTAAAATAGTTGCATGCCAAAATTTACATTGGTAAGGTTTTTCTTGCAACGTTGGTGGAATTGGTGAAAAACGATGTTTCAGATTCTGCATCTGGAAATTTGGTTCACTTTTTCTACGCTTCATGAAGTGCAGTATTTCGTCCTTCTGTGTGTCGAAGTGAGGTTCCACGTGACGACAGTACAACCTACAAATATAAATTAATTAAAGATAAAACATAAATATTTAGAATGTAATTATAATTACTTATTTACAGCAAAATTCGCTATTATGTTTAGTATGTGATATTAATGTAAAATTACGACATTTCTAACTTTTCTGCCATCGAACTGTGTTTTTTTTTATTGGATAAAGTGATGAAACGAGCAAAACGTTCACCTGATGGTAAGTGCAACGTCTGCCCATAACAAATGCTGTGTCAACCAGAAAATTTCTGTGTGACACCACACTGTGCCCATCACTCTGAGACATAAGTTCTTAAGTCTCATATGCCCAGTGATTACGCTAGCTCACAGTGCCCTTCAAACCGAAACACAGTAATGTTTGCACACTACTGCTTCACGGCAGAATAACTGGCACTGGGTACCTACCTACTGCATAGGAATCAAACACTGTTTACGTTTGCAGGGTACTGATAGTTGAGTCTTATTATTGAGCTCAGCTTAGCTATGGATGTATCAAGGCGACGAGTGCAGTGTGGTGCCACACAGAAATCTTCCGTGATACAGCATTTGTTATGGACAAACTTTGCACTTACCATCAGGTCAACGATTTTGCTCGTCTCGTCTCTTTATTTCTAAAAATAATTTGGTAGGTTTGAAAAGTACACCATTCTTCTACAGGTGGGCACATGCCCTCGAAATATTTTCCTTCTGTGCCGTCCGTCTAGATAGGTACCACCCCAGGGCCAGTTATTCTACCGTGAAGCAGTAGTGTGCAAATATTACTGTGTTTCGGTCTGAAGGGCACTGTAAGCTAGCGTAATCACTGGGCATATAAGACTTAAGAACCTATGTCTCAGGGTGATGGGCACAGTGTAGTGTCACACAGAATTTTTCTGGGTGACACAGCATTTGTTATGGGCAGATACGTGACACTTACCATCAGGTGAACGTTTTGCTCGTTTCATCACTTTATGCAATAAAAAAAAATGCCGGCACCTGAAATCGTACGCAGGTCTGGCTTTAGTCAGGTCAGGCTGAATTCGCACTATGAAATTTAAGGTATGTGTCCGGTTCAGAGCTTCTAGTACGGCTCCACAGCAATCAAATTCATAGTAAAGTAAAACTACGATAAGATCTACTGAGGCTTAGGTAAGAGAGATAGCTTAACACTATTACCAGTCAGGATGTACGGAGAAATCTGTCTCTGATAGTGTCATGTAAGCCTCCTTGGCTAGTTGTTGTGTGAAATGTCTGGCTCTCGGGACTGCGCGACGGCCATCGCGCTTTGGAAGCACAACCAGAGTTGTATAATGATCCAATACACGTTTCCAGTGGTACTCCCTCATTTCTAGCATTCCACGCATTCCGTCGTCAAAGATGTATTTGCTGTACATTGTTCTATTGCCTTGAGGTTGGTCGATGATCAAGGTTTTGCGGAACTAAAATCATTTAAAGTGAAGTTAAACTTAAAACACTTCCGGTCGTAGGATTACGAAAATCAATCAAGGAACTGTTTTGGTGCCGCGTAGATAATACACGTTTAATACGCAAGAAAGATAATATCTCATTTTTTGATTTTTTTAATGTAAGTATACACTTGTATTAGCAGTGCGATTTGTTTATATTAAGTCTTGATTGGAAACTTGCGGCGGTGAGGGAAGTTTGTGAAGAAACCCGCTTAAGTGTCGACGACATATAAGTCCTCCAACTGGAGCGGCTTGTCCTTGTCGAAAGATTCTGTATATGTCAATGTCAAGTATGCGTAAATGTTAATCAGAAGAGGCCTATATCCAGATGTGGAATATTTATACGCTATAACAAAAATATGTTATTTGAAGATGATTATTTACGATATAAGAATTAATTACATTTAATTTTATCAATTTGTCTAACGCACGCAGGCACTGATTTATAATCCGTTACCGTCTTTTGTTTATCTAAATCTGTACATATGTTTCTATGTATGACATATTATATTGATAAAACTGCTAATTATTTTATAACGAACTATCGAGGTTGACATTGAGTCCTAAATAAATATACTGAGACAACCGAATGTAGTTTTATTTTATACTGTTTTAATAGGCCATGCACGAAGGATATGATTTTCAGTTCATCATCATCATTTCAGCGCATCTTAGTCCACTGTTGAACATAGGCTTCCCCCATAGATTGTCACAAAGCCCGGTCCTGAGCCACCTGCATCCAATGACTTGCCGCAAAATCGCGCAGGTCGTCGCCCCATCTAGAGGGAGGGTAGGGGTGGGGGTGGGGGGGTGCGCCTTACACTGCCCTAGCCCTACGAATTGGCAAGCTAAAGCGGCAATGGGCCGGCCATTTAGCCCGTAGAACCGATAACCGTTGGGATTTTCAGTTACTTTTACATAATAGATATTATTTTGCAAGAGCTATGATAAATACGTCACGACCATACTGGTGGTATGATTCCAATGCAGGAAACCGTCTAGGTAGGTACCGTGCAAACATTATAGGGCACTGACATCTAGTGGTACTGAGCATATGAGACTTATGAATTGATGTTTAAGGGTGACGGGTGCACTGTGGTGCCACACAGAACAGTTCTGGGTGACAGTATTTGTTATGGGCAGACGTAGCACTTGTTATCAGGTGAAGGTTTTTCTCGTCTCGTCACTTTCTCGTATATAAAAAAGTCAAAGGCGTACAGGCTCGCAAAATACATGAGTCTATACATACTTTAGTAAGTGTATTTATGTTATCTGTGGTACATAGCGTATATGTCTAGAAAAAGTCTTAAATCTAAAGCAACGAAAGCTTAAATTACCTCAAGCCATTCTTCAGGATATTCCCGTGGCAAGTGATCAGCTGCAGATTGCTCCAAGTCTAAAAAGTCGACTGTACGGTATCCAGGTTTCAGAATGTCACCATCAAACTGTTGACAGCAGTTGTGTTAATGAAGTTATTGTTTTTTATGAAGAATTTATGAAAAAATATTACGATAACATTTATGCTATTAAGTTATCGGTGGTTCAGTCGTATGCTCAAAAAATTTAACTGTAAACTGTATAGTTTTCGAATTGACAAAAAAATGTAAAGTAACAGCCTATAAATATCCCACTGCTGAGCACAGGACTCCTCTCATTTCTGAGAGGGTTTTGGAGCCGGCGCGAGTCCGGCAAGATGTTCCAGTGTGGACTTCCCATATCCTCGAAATATTTTCATTCCTCACACATGCAAGTTTCTTAAAGAGTTATCCTTCACCGCTAAGCACCTGGTAAATCAGCACTTAAATTGCAGAACAATTCTAGAGGTGTTGCCACCGAGAATCGAACTCAGGTCACTCGAATACTATGAAATTGCCTGCCCGCCTAGCTAGCCTAGCCCGGTGCCAGCACCTCTAATATTGTTCTACAATTTTAAGTGCTGATTTACCACGTGCTTAACGGTGAAGGAAAACATCGTGAGGAAACCTGCATGTCCGAGGAATAGAAATATTTCGAGGACATGTGAAGTCCGCCAACCCGCATTGGAGCAGCGTGGCGGATTCTTCCTAGCTCCAAAACCCTCTCAGAAATAAGAGGAGGCCTGTGCTCAGCAGTGGGCATTTATAGGCTGAAACTTAACTTTACTTTTATTATAAATGATTACATAATAGTTATTGAACACTAGTTCGCAAAAAATGCCTCTGTCCTGGGAAGAACCAGCAAGATACCCAGCGGGCAATTCTAATTTCTTTTTAATTACTAAAAAGCAGTCAGCAGGATTATAAAGATGAAGAAATAACTTGGTTGCGATCACCTCATTCCCGGGGTTATCATATTTCATGTATACTTTAATATTATAATACCCTTTTTTAAAATTGAAACTTTTTCATTCAAAGTCTTTGTGTACTTTTTCTGATATTGTTGAAATCTGTGAGCGGAGTAACTGCCATTATTAATTTGGGCTTGTTCCTGAATTTAAATAATACATAACCAATTGTTATTACCTTAAACTCTATCTCTCTCCGCATAAAACTTCGCATATATGCAGATATTTTTTTTTATTGGTTTGCTTAATGTAATGAAGGGTATAGAGACAAATTTTCCATGAATGTAGATAATATCATTTCAGTATTGATTACTACAATTTTATCACGATTATTAATAATTACAATCGTTTATTGCCTTTATTATAGAGATAAAACTAAAAAAAAGAGATCCAGAAGATTAAAGAAATAAGGCTCAATTTTGGTTGGTATTGGTTATTAGGACCGAAAAGTGCTGTATTTTAGCCCATACAAGTACATGTGTGCGTGCATGGACGCGTGTGTGCCTACGTGACTGCATGCATGTGTGTTCCGAAATTGTGCAATATATACTTACAACTGGTTTAGTATTCTCATGTAATACAATACTACCACGGTGATCAAGCAGAATGAAAGATCCCCCCGGTCCAAGCTAAAAAAGAAATTATTATTGACTAAAAATATTACTAGTTATATTTCTGTAATTGAGTATAGTTGATAATGTTTAGTTTCTTACTTGTTCATTAATAATTCATTCGAGCAATTCGTGCGCAATTCACTGCTACTAGACTTTAAAATTAAATGTTCTGGGTTGTATGGTAACTATTATGTTAATGGTTGGCTATCAGGTAATTTGCTCGTTTCGTCACTTCTTACCATAAAATAGATAACACGTCCTTAAAGACAAATAGCGAATCAGATCACAATTCAAGATCAACAAGCTCAAAAAGCGAATTACAAAAAAAACAAACTGTTAAAAAATAACAACACACACTCAAGTACTCCATTTACATGATAACGTTGATGTACTCCTGGCCGATGTACGACCATGGCGACAGCTTCAGAATACTGTCCGAAGCTATCAACTTCGAAGGATATAATATTGTTAGTTTTATCTATTACTTTTTTCTATACCATGTTTAATACCGGGGTGTCGTAAGAGACGACTAAGGTATTGGTAAGGTATTGTACGGACAACCTTTGTTTGTTCAGAATATTACCATAGTATGCAATGCTGTCACTATACTGCTAGTGGGAATGCAATGGGGAGTCCTGTCATGTCTCGTTTCCCTTGTAGCGTCATCTATATCGCCACATGAGAAGCTTAAGAAATATCTCATACATTCCATAACCGCGCTATGAAAGTTTCTGGGATGCGAACTATATATACAACATAAATATTAAATATTACTAGACCGAGGAGACGTCCTGCCCAGCTCAGACCACCCGATCTGGCGGGTAGCTACCCTTTTTAAGGCAATATCATCTGCCAAACGCTTATATGGACAAAGGCGTGGCTGTATGTATGTATGTATGTTATTCTATATAATAATATACTACTATATACTAATAAGTCTCTCACTCGTCCTAAATTACCACGCCCTATATAATGCATATGCGATACGTACAGACAACCAGACTTTAAAACCAACAATTTCTTTATTTGCGCAATTGATGGCTCCGGCTGAGATTCGGACAAAGGATCGGCGTAGTACACAGGTGCTCCGATCACAAGGCTACACGGTCTATTTTGTTACTAGCGACCCTATATACATTTAAATACATTTCACACATCCATTCGCCTTCTCGGATTTTTTAAATTTTTTTTTCTCATAATAATTACACGCACATAACTAATACAGGTAAACTGTGTCCACAAAATCGACGTTCAACCTTTTTTGTCGTCTGTTCGATTACTGTGCGCGCATATGTTTGCAAACTGCCAGACGGCAGGTACACTTGTTTGCGACAACATGTGTTCAAATGTAAATGTGCAATGCCTCCAAACATGTTTCAAGTCTTTGAAACTATCTCTGGCGCCGGCTTTAGTTTAAAAATAGTAACTTAAAAGTTTAGCTTTCGTATTATATATAAATACTTGTACATGTAAAAAGAAGAAGAGGCCTCAGAGTATCTACCACCCCATCTCGTCCCGCCGGTGCCGTAAAAGTCGACAGAGGGAAAACGAAAACCAGGAGATTGGCAGCAGCATCTTCCTGGAATAGCTAAGTAAATAAACTACTTTTGCCATCACGCCTGCCAAGCGTGGCAGCTATGGCAAAATCACCCTAATCTCTGGGGGATGCCTATGTTCAGACGAAAAATATTTTTGTTATTATTTTATTTGTATAACGAAAACATTGTATAACATTGCCCATACGGTCAAGGATTTCTCTTGTCATTAGTTTTTTTGATTGACGGCTCACCCGTTGGTAAGAGATCACCGCCGCCCATGAACATTCGCAATAGTGGAGCAGTTGTTTGCCGGCCATTTACAAGGGAATAGGGTCTTTTCATGATGGTCTCTTAGTCAGTATCGGTTCGGATTAGTGGCTAGCGTCAGCAGATTTAGTGCATTTACAAATATAAACCGCACATACATCCAGTCCCGAATCAACTACATATCTGTTAGTCATACAATTATTTATTCGATGTGTGAATCGAACCTTTAAAAAAACGCACTTTCAAAAGCCTTTTTTTCGACAGTAAATCCATATTGTTTCGCAGAGTCCATAACTCTATTCCAACAACTCATTCAATCCATTACAAAATTCAGTAATATTATTTTTTTGGATTCACTTCCATTCTCAGATTTTGATCGGAAGAGGTCTTTATTTACAGATATATGCTATCAATGAATACCGACAATAGTATGACAATATTGCGCACAATAGTATAGTATCTTATTTTATCTATGTGATTATCTTCTGGCCGATTTTCGACTACAGCGACAACTACCGGATATTGAAGTAAGTTATAACTGCGCAGCTGATATTCAAGTGTACGCGCAAACATAGGGTCACTCACTCGTCGCAACCTACCCGTGCCCGATGTAACGCTCACGCGATAAGATCGGAGGTAGGATATCTATGTAACACATTCTCGTTCGCTTTTTGTGGAGGCTGGTTTGCTAAAGTTTGCAATACACTTATATATGTATGATTCAAATTTCAATTCTGCTTAAAATTTTTGTGATGGATCGTGCTTCGACTGTCTAAAATTTTGTTTTTACAGTGATTGAATTATATTTGATACTATCGCAAAATTTTTTCTGGCTCGTTTCACTTATACTACCGTTAATGCAGTCAATAATACCGCGTGGTGGCGGTTGTAGAGAATCTATCTTAATAAAAAAATACTTCAGAATAATGCGCAGAAAAAACAATCTCAAATTCTTTGAAGAATCCGCCACCCCATTTCATCCCGTGGGTGCCGTAAAAGTCAACAGAGGAAAAATAAAAACCAGAAGATGGGTAGCAGCATCATCATCAGCAATTCGTTCATTGGTTCTCGAGATTGGCGCGGTCATACAGAAGGACAGACGCTTGCCGGGGGCGTCCTTTTATACTATGTAGATGTATAGAAGAAATGTCTGTTCTGGAGTTCAACACAACTGTCAACAAACAAAATATCGTAGATTTGCTTCACGAGAAATTCAAACTTCAAAAATGGAAATACGAATGGAAATTGCAAAGATCCTCATTGGCTGGGCTGCGCGGTTGTTGCCCATGTGAGTGAGCGAGACTGAATAATTCGTTTATAATTTTTGGTAATGTTACGATAGTTTCAGCAGCATAAAAAGCTTCGCTTCGGTGTTTCACCTCCATCCCTCACCTTTGCAAAAGAGGGCCGTAAGAGCTATTTATAATCTTGGCTCTAAAGTGTCTCTTAGAGATAAATTTAAAGAAATTAATATCTTAACCTCGGCCTCTCAATATATATTTGAAAACGTTTTTTATGTACACAAGAACATAAACCAGTTCACTAAAACAGTGATGTTCATAATGTGAATACCAGGAACAAGCACAAATACATTATGCCAGTTACCCGACTTCACAGAGTCAGTAACTCTTTTCAATGTATACGTTTTTACAACAAAATCCCAGAAAGTGCTAGAAGTCTATCAATGAAAACGTTCAAATTTTATATTAAACAAAGACTTCATAAAAAGGGTTATTATAATATTAAAGAATACATAGATGATGATAACCCCTGGGAATGAGGTGATCGCCGCCAAGCCATTTCTACATCTTTATAATACTGCTGTTATTGTACATTATTTTAAAAATGACTAAAAAAAAGCCCGCTGGGTTTCTTACTGGTTCTTCCCAAGACAGAGGCATTTTTTGCGAACCAGTGTAGTTTAAAAAAAAATGACTATCAATAAGTATTATGTAAATAATCTATATTGAATAAAAATTTATTCTATTCTATTCTATTCCTCGTTTGTTTTATCGGGATAGACATAGTTATCAATCAGAGCATTCATCTGACAGTTTTTATCAGTGACACAAACTGTACTAACAAGACTGTCCTTCAGTTTCTAATTACTCTATGTGATATCAGATAGTGAATAATCCATATCTTGAAAAATAAAGTTTTATCGTTTGCGGTTATCGATTTAAGCAGCAAGGTTGAGGTTTTTGCACTGACTAACAATTCTTAGGATTACAGACCTACTTCAACAAAATGACACTTTATTATGAGCGGCTCGTAGTGATGATTTAATTCATCGTCATCGTTTTAGCCTAACACTAGTCCACTGCTGAACATAGGCTGCTCCCCCATAGATTGCCTGTACTAAATACAGTGCCGAAGACTGAGTAAGGCCCGTATTTATTTTTGAATGTCAATTGAAACGACTTTCATCAATCAGCTCCCCACAGTCCAATAGTTTATTTCTAAACGTTTTTTTAGCGAAAACTCGAAAAGTGGCGGTAGTGTTTTTAATGAATTTTGTTATTTCTGTATATATCGGGCGAACAAAATTCTGACTATGCTAAATTAGACACTTAGTAATTGCCAAGACTGATACACGATTTAGCTTATTTATTCGTGCTATCGTAACTTATGACAACCATTAAACTGACATAAAAATTATTTTGTAATTTGTTACATAAAAATTTCATGAGGATCAAAATAACAATAAAATGACTATTACGTAATGTTTTTGTAATTAAAAAAAACCTTTAGCATTCTAACGTAAAAATAAACAGATATGGCTACCATAGTAGTAAATATAGTAGTAAATAAACAAATATGGCTAACATACTTATGCTGCAGTTGGCTTGCTGACTAGTCTATCTACTAGTCAGCAAGCCTGTTTTGGTTGAATAAAGCTGTATTCAGTCGCTAAGCAATTTAGAATTTTGTTCGCTCGGACACGCCCATTTTGAGTTTTGATGTTTAATATTGACAGTTCATTATGCAGCAAGTGCTCTTAAAAGTTTTCAGGGATTACAAAATTCAATTCAAGACCAATTTTCCATTTGTTTTGTCACCGTCAGTGCAGCGATTTTTAAAAAAAAAATTCTTCAGTTTAAGTGGAATATCATATTATTTTACTCACCTGGTAATACGGGATGTATAGTTTTAGGTGATCAATTGGTATATCAACACCGGCAACACCAAGAAGTCTGTTCACTGGATACTGTAAATTAGAAGTATGTATTATTTTTTCAGTAAAAACGTTGCTTATTTAGCTTTAAATTAAATGATTTATTTAAAAGTTGTGTAGCTTTTATATTAATATTTGTGTTCAAAGTGTCCATCAAGTAAAGATTATTAGTTGTTAATAAAAATATTAGTATGCGAGAGTTTAGTAAAAAATAAAAGTAAAATCGTATAAACCAGTAATTTCTGTGATTAATTAATATTATCGTCTGCGTGTGTATTCCTAACATATAACTAAAATGATGGTTCGAAAGAAAAATGACTCAGTCCTGTAAATAATTAGTAAGAAAGCCAGAGAGATTTTCTTTTATTTTTTAAATAAAATTTATTGTGAAATAATAATATAAACATTTTAATATACATAAAAAAAGCTTGGAAGTCACTTCACTTTGAAAAAGTGAAAATAATGAATTCCCAGAGCTCACTTTAGACAAATCATTAATAAAAAGTTTCTCACCGTTCTCGTAGAGTTCCTTTGTTTTTCCTGACAACAATTTAACAATTTCGTTTAACAATTTACTATCAAAATTGTAGGGGTCTGAGAACCAAACTGAATACTCTATTTTCTAATGTGCTTGCTGACAGTTACGACTTGATAATTTTAACTGAGACCTGGTAAGTTCCAAATATTAATGACAACGAATTTATTGACAATAGGTATGTACTCGTAGTACTCGTATATCGCTGTGACAGAAATCGAATATTAACAGGTAAGCGGGACGGAGGAGGAGTACTCATTGCTGCTCGTCGTACGTTGCAAATTAACTACTATTCACTAATTAGCTCCAATGAGTATTTATTACCACCTTGTGTTGATTACGTACTTCTCAGTCTAAACAGCCAAAAAGGTCAAATAATTGTTTGCGGTGTATACATACCGCCTAATCAAAGTACTTTAACTTATGAGAATTTTTTAACAATCTTACATCAAAAAATATCGACTATTCATTTTTACAACGTTTATATTTTAGGTGATTTTAACTTACCAAAGTTGGAGTGGCAAAATAATTTGCAAACCGATTTGAACTTATCAATTCCCCCCTGCTCCAGTTCTAATTATGGTACTAGGTGGATTGACACATTATTCAGTTCAGTTCAGACTAGTTCATTGTGTGAAGTTCGAAACGTTTGCGATAATTAGTTGTGATTTTATAAATTTATTAACAAAGTAATCGGTCATAATTTCCGCGAATGGAGCAAATCGAGCAGCGTGCCGTCATTAAGTACCTCCATAAGAAGGGGCTATCATCAAAAGCCATCCATGATGACATGGTCAGTACATTAGGCGATTGTGCTCTGTCATATTCATCCGTCAAAAAATGGATAGCAGAATTTAAGCGTGGTAGAGAGAGTGTGAAAGATGAACCCCGCTCTGGAAGGCCTTCGACGTCAACTACTGACGAAAATATTAAAAAAGTACTTGATTTAATAATGGGAGACCGCAGATTAAAAATTAGAGAGATAGCCGAGATTATAGGCATCTCTTATGAATGAACTCAAAACATCATTGTCAACGAGTTGGGTTTCCACAAGGTGTCTGCGAGGTGGGTTCCGCGACTGCTTTCAGTTGAACAAAAAAGGACGCGATTGACTATTTCACGCGACTGTTTGGAGTTATTTGAAGCCGATGCAGATGATTTTTTGAATCGTTTTGTTACTATGGACGAAACATGGGTTCATTACTGTACACCGGAGACAAAACAACAATCAAAACAGTGGAGAAGACCTGGTTCACCACCCCCTAAAAAGGCTAAGTCGATTTTGTCGGCAAATAAGGTGATGGCTTCAGTATTCTGGGACTCGAAAGGTGTGATTATGATTGATTATCTTGAAAGGGGTCAGACTATAAACTCTGATTACTACTGCACCTTACTACGTCGTTTACGAGAGGAAATAAAAGAAAAACGTCGAGGAATGCTCAGAAGAAAAGTCCTGTTTCATCAAGATAACGCCCGTGTTCACACGTCAGTACAGTCAATGGCTGGAATTCACAACTGTGGCTTTGAACTGTTACCGCATCCGCCGTATTCACCTGATCTGGCACCATCAGACTTCTTTCTGTTCCCTAACCTAAAAAAGCACTTGGGAGGTCAAAGATTTTCGACAAAAGACGAGGTCAAAGCAGCTGTAGACGCATATTTTGACTCTAAGGAAGAATCATTTTTTTTAACGGTCTAAATGCTTGGAAGGGGAGGTGGCAAAAGTGTATTGAACTTGATGGTGATTATGTATAAAAATAAAAATATAACTGATTTAGTATGTGTTTATTTTCTTGGTTAGGCCGAGTACTTTTCAATCCACCCGAACAGTGATATAGCCCTTTTTAATTTTATTTCATTATTAAATATCAAACAATTACAATGTACGTAATTCTTTAGGACGAATATTGGATTTATTCTTATCCAGCGATTTTAACTCTATTTGTGAACCATCAACAAGTCCACTACTGCCATTAGACATTTTACATCCTGCTTTATACATACAAATCTCCATAGATTCCGTCTGCAAACCAATGTGCTATGCGTCACAACCAAGGTTCCGGTTTTTAGAAGCTAATTATGGCAATATTTGTGAATCTTTAAAGAAAATTAATTGGAATGTAATCCTGAGGGACCTTTCTGTTGAAGACTCAGTTAATGTGTTCTATGAACATTTATATGAAATTATTAAAACGCATGTAGCATACAAATCGGTTAAAAGTACTGACTATCCAGTTTGGTTCTCTCGTCCTCTAATCCATGTTTTTAAGGATAAAGAAAAAAATGGATAAAATGGAAGCATTCCAATAGTAAAGATGACTACTTACAATTTTCTGTTCTCAGAAAACGATTTCGCTCCATGCATGCTGATTGTTTTAATAGGTACATGAATTCAGTTGAGGAAGGTCTTAAGAATGATATCAAGTTGTTTTGGTCTTTTGTTAATAATCGCAAAGGTAAAACTGGCATTCCAAATGTTAGGATATATAGTGACCAACAATCTGATAATCCTCAAGATATTTGTAATTTATTCTCCGATTTTTTTAGCTCTGTCTATGAAACCGGGCAAACATGTAATCTAGATACTCTACTTCAATCAGATATTAATCCTAACTGTGATATTATTCCAAATATTAGTATTTCTGAAGATGTCGTTGTTCGTGAGCTCAAATCTCTTGACATTACAAAAGGTTCAGGACCTGACGGCGTGCCACCATTTTTCCTAAAGCATACTGCTGTGGCTATCAGCTATCCTATATGTATGATATATAACAAATGTATTCAACAAGGCGTCGTACCACAGGTATGGAAAAATGCCAACATCACACCAGTCTATAAGAGTGGCAGTAAAAAAGATGTGGCCAACTACCGCCCCATATCGTTGTTGTCGACATTATCAAAGGTTCTTGAAAGATTAGTACATAATCACATTTACCCTATTGTTCATAAAATAATAATACCCGAACAACATGGATTTGTGAAACGTCGGTCTACTATATCCAATCTATTACTGTATACCAATCACTTATTTGAGTGTATCGACAATCGTATTCAAGTAGACGCGATATATACAGACTTCTGCAAGGCTTTTGATAAGGTTGATCACTGCATGCTTTTAACCAAGCTTGCATTTAATGGTATACGAGGAAATTTACTGCGTTGGTTCTCATCTTATGTGATGAATAGGTCCCAAAGGGTTGTTATTAACGGTTTCTCATCTAATTTTGTAAGTGTCAGCTCAGGTGTGCCACAAGGCTCAATCCTTGGCCCCCTGCTGTTTATTTTATTTATTAACGACGTCGGTGATTGCTTTCGTTATGCTAACTTCCTTTTATACGCTGATGACCTCAAAATTTACCATTCTGTCCAATGTGTAGATGACTGTGAAAAGATTCAGTTAGACTTAGACAGATTTACTGACTACTGTCGCTATAACAAACTTCATCTAAGTATTGGGAAATGTAAGAAAATAACCTTTACTAAAAAAATTAATAAAATTAATTTCAACTATCGTCTTAATCAAATTACGTTAGACTCTGTTCCTCTTATTAAAGACTTGGGATTATATTTAGACTCAAATCTTCATTTCGATCAACATATTACACAAATTACCAAAAAGGCTTTTCAATTATATGGATTCGTGATGAGAGCCTGTTCATGTTTCAAGAAACCCTCTACCTTCTTAACCTTATACAAGGCGTTGGTAAGGTCACAAATTGAATATGCTTCAGTCATATGGAACCCAATATTTGTTAAATACACTTATCAGCTAGAATGTGTGCAACGTAAATTCTTAAAATCAACAATGTACAAATGTTTTAGATCTAAAGCTTCTTATGGTGAATTACTAGAGAAATTCGACATTCCCTCTCTTGAGTCTAGAAGACTACTTTTGGATCAAACGCTTCTTTATAATGTTTGTCATAATCATTTTGATTGTAATGAACTTATAAATCAAATTTACGTCCGTATACCTAGTCGTTCACAGCGAATACGTGAGTTCCATCGGCAACCGCTTTTCTTTCCCAAACCAAGTAAAACAAAGGCGGGTGATCGTGCGCCTCTGCATCGTATCATGGATACTTATAATAAAATCTTATATGAAATAGACATATTCGGGTTAAGCTCTAGAAAATTTAAGAAAACTGCTATAGAGTTTTTGGTTGGGGGTCGAGATTAACTAATTACTTTACTGCATTTTATTTACTTGTTGTTTTACCACTTGTCACAAGTTAATATTTTGTTATTCAGTACCATTTTTTTTTAAATCATATTATTCATTTTTCTGTATTGTAATGTTAAATAATTGAAGGTCCTCTCAAATTTAAATAATTCAATGTAATGTCATGCAAAGGGACCTCAATTGATGTGGAAAACGGTGCTGGTTGTACATATATTTATATTTTATATCACAACTTTGTAATACTTCTTGTTGTACAATTGTTTGTTTTCCCAAATAAAGAGAAAAAAAAAACATATAACATAATGAGAGACTGAATGAGATTATTACTTAAATAGTTATATATGCGACAAAAATAAAAAAATACAGCTAGACGAGACGTACTAGAACAGTAAAAATAAGTTCTCACTCACCTCTTCAAGCTGAATTGTGATATTCTGAAAAAAAAATGGAATATTTTAATAAATTCCTTTATCCTTTTTATCCTGTGTTATTAAAGATTTGAAGATTTTGCTGTGTGATGGTAGTCTAAGAAAATTCGCCACCGTCTTCTGTTGATGTAAAGTTTATGTCTATCTTATGGCTACAGTTTATCGCTAAGTACTGCACTTGTAATTAATTACTAGAACTTAGGGGGTGTTCACTTCTTCTGGGTTTGGTTATCGTGTGTTTGTGCACTGTCTGCTTTGAAGCTAACTAAATACTTACATTGTCAGAAAACTCACTTAAGATCTGGGCTCGCAGTTACAGTGTTACTAAGCTTAAATTAATCCCAAATGAATCGTTTGTTTAAGAGCAGTAATTAAATTCTTCGATTACTCAGTCTCAAAACAGATTGTGTTTTGTCATTTAATATAAAAAGTAAACGATAAAGTTGTAATAATCGTCTAACTAACCTACTGAGCTCGTGATTTAAGTAAAGAGCTCATGCAAACATATTCTGGTTTCTATTTTCATTAAAAGCTTATAGATTTACATGAAGTATGGTGTGTTTTTTATGTTACAAAGTGACGAAATGAGCAAATTGTTCACCCAATGGCAAGTGCAACGCCTGACCATAACAAATACTGTGTCATCCAGAACATTTATGTGTAGCACCACACTGTGCTTGTCACACTGAGACATAATCATCATTATTAAGTCTCACTTGCCCAATAATTACATTAGCAATCAGTGACTTCAAATCGAAATAAAGTAAAACACTACTGCTTGTCGGCAGAATACCTACTTACACCGATTCCTAACACCGGTAAAACAGATGTGGCGACTTTAAAAACTAAATGGGCTTTGAGACAATGATAAAGATTTTAGCTATTTTTGTTTCAAATAAGGTTGTAAGTGTTATTTTAACTGTTACCTCTACTGTCGTGTGATCGAACACTGGCACGGACACGCTGATTTGTAGTCGATAGTTTATATCTTCTCCTTCATAATAATACCCATATTCATCCTGAAATCATGCTTAGTATTTTACAAGGTATGACTTTTTATAAACATATTTCTTCGTTTTAAGGTAGCGTAAGGACACTTTATCTCAGCCTGTAGCGGTTGTAAAGTCGGCCAAAAGAAATGATACAAATAAAATAATACAGACCGAAGACAGCAGCACCGTATAAGATGTGTAGCATCTTATGCTGCGGTCCCCAGTCCGCCTGCAAGACGTGAATTATCTTCACGTCGGTCAGTGTACTTATTTATGATAATGGTCTGTGTACTCATTTAGGCTTATGGTCAGTAAAGGAAAACTTATTGGCACATATAAAAATTAAAAATTACGTGTGTTAAATATTTGTTAAAAAGAATCTTAACTAAACTCAGACTTAGGAAACCATAGGATTAAAATTAAAAGCTATGATGGCTTTAGGAATTCTTGCGTCATTGCATTGATAAATATTATTTTGTGCTGTCATCATCTTCATCATCATTTCAGCACCACCAGTCTACTGCAAATCATAGGCCTTTCGTATAGATTGCAACAAAACACGGTCCTGAGCCACCTGCATCCATCGACTTCCTGCATGGTTGTAAATTAATAAGTACTGTAGTTTTTAAATATTTACTTGATTTCATTAAAAGGCAATGACGAATCTTGATATTTTTGAACTTATCTGTCTGAGAAATATTTTTAGCCCTGCATAAAAAGTATAATATGATGTATAAAAGTTGATTATTTAAGTCCAGTTTGTCACGATGTATTTAAAATAAACACATGATAAATTTATATATTATATAACTTCATATTTACTGGTGGTAGGATTCCTATGCATCAATCCGTCTAGGTAGGTACCACCTCAGGGCCAGTTATTCTGCCGTGAAGCAGTAGTGTGCAAACATTTCTGTGTTTCGGTCTGAATGGTACTGAGAGCCAGTATAATCACTGGGCATATGAGACTGGGGGGAAAGTGACTCAGGACCGTGTTTTGTGGCAATCTATGGGGGAGGCCTATATTCAACAGTGGACTATGATGGCCTGAAATGATGATGATGATGATATGAAACTAAAGAACTGATGTCTCAGAGTAACGGGCGCAGTAAGGTGTCACGCAGAAATTTTCGGGCTGATATAGCATTTGTTATGAGCAGACTTGCACTTACCATCAGGTGAACGTTTTGCTCGTTTCGTCATGTTATCAAATAAAAAAAAATCGTAATCAAAAAATGTATTATTTTAATGGTATAAAGCGAAATTTTTCCACGTGAAACGATATACTTACAGTGCAATATGTTTTCCCGTATATGTATATTTGCAAAGAATCGTTGATTCACTTCGTAGATACGTGAGACGGCGTTTTTAAAGTAATCTAGATATGTATATAAAAACTATTTACCATTGACTCATCTCAATATTTCCGAGACTAAAATACCTATTATTATTTTGCCTTTAAATTTGGCATTCGTATTCCTTTTCCGTCATGGACTAAGAACGGATTTTACGAACATTACGCTTAAGGAAGAGGGCGCGGAACAGTAGCACTATACACAGTAGAACTAGTAATTATACGTAGTCGCACCTAAAAGGGATATTAGAAACCCTTAAAATCCCCTAAACTGAACATTTGAAAAACAAAGTATGTCGGCAGTGTAGATTTTTGTCTACTATTTAGTTTTTGTGTCGGTTTTTAATTAAAACAAAGAAGTTGTAAAAGTAGTATCAAAATATTCAGCATAGGTTTTATAAAGCTTTTAAATTACATTTTTTAAACCCCCAAAAAATTCTAAACTGTTTTCCCTTCTAAAAAGTCGGTGCAATTTTTACCCTAAATTTGGGGGGAAACCCCCAAATTTTTGCTACGGTTGGTCATAAGATATAAGATCTGCCACGAACACTTGATTAAATAAATTGTATGACTTTTGTTGTTTGTATAAAATATACATACAAAAACAAAAGTGGCTAAATGTAGTTTAAAGTTATGGTAAAGATATTCGAAATTCCCTCCTTGATTTAGAATACAGGCCCTCAATTCTGTCTACATCGGCCACTGCTTTAATTAGGTATATTTTGAGAGACTCCAAATGGCGCGGTTTAGAGGAGGCTTCTCCTCCAAATGTTGCCATATTTTGTAATGCAACGGCTTTACTCGTAAGTCTAGGTTGGACTACTTCTCGTGCCTGATGAAGTCAATTTCATGGGTGATAAGCCAGTATTGCGTGCTTGCTGCCCGATGAGCTGACGCTTAGGAATAGAGGAGGAGGGAGAGAGAGGTTCCACAATGTTTGTAAGAACGGTGTTTTGATACACAACAGTGCCAGTTTTCACACCTTTTTCACAGACAAACACCTCAGGCCTGAATACGAGTTACTTAGCCAAACCATAAGCGATGAAGGTGCTTGGTTTTTCACTGTTATGGGCATACACTTGATCAATTTCTTTGTTGTAACTTTCTTCGACTTTAAAAATTTTTTTGCCCGGGATCTCTCAATTCTTAATTTGTTCTGCTTGCTTGGACTCTATGATCTCTATTTAGCACTCTTTTGACCGTAGTTCTGCTGCGGACCCGGATTGAAGGGCTAACACTTTTTGCTTGCGGACGTTCGTCGTTAGATTCGCGTCCGCTATGCTATGATGACCGCTGGTGCCCTAACCGTACGAGGTCGGCCGCTCATTTTACGGTCTTCAAAGGTCGAATCTTCACTTAATCGTTTGGTAGTACGATATACGAACCTCAGCGTTATTTTAGCTTAGCGTTTGCGAACATCCCCTTTTTTTAAATGAAACAAAATCAATTTATTTTTTATTTCAAGATGGTGCAAGAGTTCCTTATTCAAAATCAGTTCAAACATTTCCGGCCAGTATTCGAAATTTTAATTAAATAAGGATGTGACAGAACGTATGACCCGACTAGTTTTTTTTTATTTGATAAAAGTGACTGAACGAACAAAACATTCACCTGATGGTAAGTGCAACGTCTGCCCATAACAAATGCTGCTTCACCGAGAACATCTCTGGGTCACCACCCTGGGCCCGTCACCCTGAGACATCAGCTCCCAAGTCTCATATACCCAGTGATTACGCTAGCTCTCGCTACCCGTTAAACCGAAATACAGTAATGTTATATATCTACGAGTAATATCCAACTAAATACGCTGTAATTACTACAACTTACAAAACTCATTTGTCGTGTGTAGTCCTTACATAATCGAGAAGGATTAAGTAATTTTGCCTTATTCTTCCGAAGCTCCTTGTATCTATAAACTTGTTCGTCGTTCTCCTTTTCTTTCCAGTAGTATTCACCCCTTCTTGGGTCCTGTTGGCAGGTGACCTAATCAGTGGGATCTTTCAAGTGTATTCTATAAGCGTTTTATATGAATGTTTCATGATGATGATTTCGGGTGATATCGATAAAATTCACACCTAGTAACCAACCAGAAGCTGTCGCCTATTCAGGATATATTACCCTAAGCATTAGCGCGAACACGGAGGTTCTTAATCGTTTTTACCTGCCCATTGTCACATGTCACAGACGCTGGGCATTCACAATGCAAACTGAAGGCCTGAGAGAGAAACTTAACCTGAGTTGTACATAGATTGGTTTGGATGGAATATTAACTTAGAACCCATGATCTACAATTTAATAGATAAGTATACTGACTACTGAGTCACAGAGCATTCATCATCATTATCATCATCATCATTTCAGCCTATCACTAGTCCACTGCTGAACATAGGCCTCCGCCATAGATTGCTACAAAAGGTTGTAGCTCTCATTTTGGGGGGAATTTAGCCATAGTTGCAACGCTTGGCAGGCGGGTTGGCAACCGCAGATTATTTATTCAGATGTTCCAGGAAGATGCTGCTTGCCCATCTTCTGGTTTTAATTTCCCCTTGTGGACTTTTACGACACCCACGGGATGAAATGGGGTGGTAGATTCTCTTAAGCCGCTTCAACACTAGTTAAAGGTTGAAAATTGTAAAAAAAAGTTATAAATGTTTTACTCTGCTATACTTTTTACAATATTTTGAGTAGATTTAATAAAATGTAAGTAACGGTAACGGAACGAGCAAGACGTTCACCTGATGGTAAGTACAACGTCTGCGCATAACAAATGCTGTGTCACCCAGAATGGTGTGACACCACAATGCGCCCGTCACCCTGAGACATCAGTTCTTAAGTCTCATATGCCCAGTGATTACGCTAGCTCTCAGTGCCCTTCAAACCGAAACACAGTAATGTTTGCACACTACTGCTTCACGGTAGAATAACTGGCCCTGGGGTGGTACCTACCTAGACTGATTCCTGCATAGGATTCCTACCACTATTCAAATATAGTATAAGTATATATATAATATATAGTGTAAGAATGGGTGACGAACTGGTATCCATTATGTCTCCATCTTCCGGGATATTTATAAGATATTAGTTTTACTTTAAATTTACATTTAATGAACAATGACAGGAGTTTGAATGAATGTTCAGTTGACTCTATACTCTTTACCTCTACGTGTGCGTAGACATCACTATACACAGTGAGACGATCTTCCCGCTGAGCGACGAGTGGCCGCTCGAGGACCCGGAGAATCCTCATCACCTGTTCCGTGACGTCAGCAGGAGTAATGAGCTCCGCGTAGTATCCGTCGCGGGCACAAGTCATGGTTTCTCCGTATTCCCGCGTGTTGTCACGTAAGCCATAGGGATCGTGCAGCCACATCACGAATAACCTGAGGACATGTCAAAGTGTCAAAGTCATGTGATTCACGTTTTGGTTTGATAGCCAGTAAATAAAAATCAGGAGATATTGTTACTAACTGTATACTTTAGGACCAAACCGGTAAATACATAACAAGATGAAGTTTCTCAGTAAAACATCTACGACACTACTATTATATATGTATATCCTGTAACAAAGCTAAAGCTGAATCGACTCTCTCGAAAAATTCGAACGGTAAGTAACAATATATTTTTATAAAACAATACGTAACAAAAGAAGCTAAGAAAATAATTCTAAAAGTGGTGTAACCAAAAATCATGCCTGAGGGTCTACTAGGAAAATCGAAATACGAAGTTTCGGCAAACGGATCGCACGTTTCCTACAACGATATCATCCTTCACTAAACATTTAATCTATTAGTTGCCTATGGACCCGAAAAAAGGCCGTCCGCAGAAGTTACATCCGCAGTATATAGCAAACCTATTTCCTAATATTACTATTTACATTATCAATATTCCTGTTAACCACTCCAACTTGTGCTAGGAGATGGTTCACGTCAATAGTCGAATGGCGGCCTCGATCCTGCGACGCCATGTTTCGCTGTCCGTACCCTAAACAATTAGGCTATTGCCGCTTTGGAATTAGGGTTTATATTTGACGTCCGTAGTTGCTTCGAATCGATCCAAAACCTCGAACTTTGATTTTCGTAGTACGCCCGTAACAGATGTTCCTAGTGGCAGATCCGCCACAATTGCATACATTTTAACATGGGTTACGGTTCAAACCCACAACCCCAGGACATTGACCGCTGAACTATTTCAAGTCAATGATGATGATGATGGAGTTCCCTCTGTCGAATCTAATTTCCATCCCGGCTACATCTCTTTTAATGTAGTTAAAAGAATCAGTCGTCACTTTGCGGAAATCCATTATTATCAGGAAGTGGAGAAAGAGAAGAAGTGGTGTATATTGCCTAGTGCCTTTTGTATAATCGTCATTGTCGAGCGAAGCTCAGGTAAACCTTTAAAACAATAACTTGTGTTTTCCAAAAAATTTGCCTTGAGGGTCGTGTACGTCCGTAGTGGTAAACCATTATACAGTAGTACAGCAGTCAACTCGAATTGGCCCGTGGTAAGCATTCAAACCCGTTCAGCTCGGGCTCGCAACTGCGTAACTCAACAACTAAGCAACGGGCTCGGCTAAGTTCAACATTGATTAAGCGTTAACAATTTGCTTTTAAACGGCATTAAAAGTAAATGTGTTAAAATCATAACACCAAATGTAAAGCTATTGGATGTAAATGTGATTGTATATGGGAAAGAGTTAAGCCTTGTGGATATCACTGTTTTTCGTGAGTTAACTTTTGACGCAAAACTTCAGCTCTGTAAAAAAAAATTAGAAACTTAACTAATGTTGAAACTGCTATTTTCATTTTTGTTTTACAAAAGAGCTTTTTTCAATCTGGGCTCTAAGGTGTCTCTTAGAGAAAAATTTTAAAAATTTAATATCTTAACCTTGGCTACTCAATATATATTTGAAAAAGTTTGGTATGTACACAAGAACATAAAACAGTTTTCTAAAAATAGTGGTGTTCATATATAAATACCAATTATATGTAAATACCAGCAACAAGCACAAATTAATAATGACAGTACCTTTTTTGGGGCAATGTAAACGCTTTTACAACAAAATGTCAGAAAGTGCACAAAGTCTTTCCATCAAAAAGTTCAAATATTTTTTGAAATAAAGACTTTATAAAAAAGGTTATCATAATCTTAAAGAAAACATGGATGACGATAACCCCTGGAAATGAGGTGATCGCTGCCAAGCTATTTCTACATCTTTATAATACTGCTGTAATTGTACATTATTTTTAAAATGACAAAGATGAAAAAAAATAGCATTTTGTTTCTGGCTGGTTTTTCTCAGAACAGAGGCTTTTTGCGAACCAGTGTAATTAAAAAACGTTACATTCAATGATCCATATAGGTTTCCGGGTCAAGGTTTGCTAAACACTGATATTTTTTTATCGTACTTAACATTTTTTACCTAATATGTCCTTCGGGATCAAGATGATGCAGCAACTGAGTAAAGTTATCGTAAAGACTGTCTGTGACTAGTACGATGGCTTGTTGACAAGATGCTGGTCGATCCGGTGTTCCACGTCGCTTTTGCAAGAGGCGCACAGAATATTCCAGAACATGGCCCATCCATGTCTCGTTCCACATCTTAAAGTGATTCAGGGCTGCCATTATAGCAGCTGAATTGACGTGGTTTGCCTGTGTTAATATATTATTAATGTTATTATGACTACGATGTTATTACAGTTAAATTTTCGAAGAGGTTGTTGTTGAAAACGTTATGCCATTATATAACGAACATGCAGTATTTTAGCCGATAGGTGTCCGACAGAGCAACGTAGCAGTTACGCGGGTAGCCACTGCCTACCCCTTTTATGGGAAAAAGGCGTGACATTATCTATCTATTTTAGGAACTACTCAAAAATAACTTTCAGAACATTTCTGATCTGTGCCAGCGTTGATAGTAAGTTACAACTTTCATGTGAATTACATCGTCAGTTACAGCAGAATGTGCTTTTTTTCAAAGCCAGTATTAATAGAAAAAGTAAAAAAAATCACACAAGGACTGTTTATGCAAGGACATCTATTTCATTGATTAGTAACACAATTTTATTCTTCATCGTATTCCCTTGAATTGAAGGTCTTGTCTGTCATAGATTGTTTATATAAAAGGTATATGCAGTTGAATACCCACCGACACGAGCTTGTCATTGAAGCAAGTGATAGGCGACCGTACAGTCACATTGAAGCGTAAGACGTTTACTTGATCGTCATCAGTCAGAGCGCTGAGTAGGGCCAGAGTGAGCTGTTCAGCGATCAACTGTACAAAAATAGAAGCTATTAAGCAAGTTCTACCAACCAAATAATCTAAGTATCTATAATTTTTTTTAAGTAACCAAGAGTGACAAACGGGCACACCTATCACCTAATGATGTCTATTGTATCTAAAAAAATTGAGTGTATGATATACATTTTCATACATACTAGCTACAAGACTTTATCTTCCAAGTTGAGAGGATCTTTGAGATATTACTGGTGTTAGGATTCATATGCAGGTATCCGTCTAGGTAGGTACGGTGGTAGTGCCAGTTATTCTGCCGAGAATCAGTAGTGTGCAAACATTACTGTGTTTCGGCCTGAAGGGCACTGAGAGCTAGTGTAATTACTGGGCATATGAGACTCAAGAACTGATGTCACAGGGTGACGGGCGTAGTGTGGTGTCACACGGAAATTTTCTGGGTGGCACGGCCTTTGTTATGGGCAGACGTTGCACTTGTTTGTTGTTTTCCGCGTCTCGTCACTTCCTCCTTTAATAAAATCAAAAAAGGAGTTTGAAAAATGGGACAAAGTTAGCATGGAATGCAAAAATTATAGAAACACTTACCTGATTGGATGAGTTGGTCATGGAACCGGAAGCATCGAGTAGAATGAGTACGTCACGTGGGGCTCCGCTGGCGCTAACGTACCAAGGTCGTAAGCGACAGTCGTATATATCCTCCACACTTAATTTCAGTTTATACATGCTATCCCACAATGCGGCTAGATAATATAAAACGATAGTAAATAAAGATGAGTATTTGCGTTATAATTAGAGATCTTCTGCATAAATGAATTTAAAAAATTCATCACTGTTCCAGGCTCCTAACTTCTACGCCCCGGCCCTGAGTTTGAATTTCAGCCATGAGTGTGACGTCGGGTAGTCACCTATTTTTTTATTATTTTTGTATATTTTTTTATATATTTAGGTCCGTGGCGTCTGATACTACTATAGTCGTGAGGTAACTATGGCAATTTCTTTGAAAAGAAGAAGAACATAGAAGAACTAAAAATAATAATATAAAATAATAATGATATTGTTGTGTATAATGTAGGTAGTAGATAATGTGTCATCGTCATCATCATCAGCCTGCGGCAGTCCACAGCTGGAGATAGGCCTCTCCCAATAGACGCCATTTAGCCCGATCTTCGGCTTCACGCATCCAGTTGCTGCCAGCCGCCTTGCGCAGATCGTCGCACCATCTAGCCAGGGGACGCCCCACACTACGTTTGCCTAAACGTGGTCTCCACTCCAGGATTCGCCTACTCCAACGGTTGTCGCTTCTGCGACAGATGTGTCCAGCCCATTGCCACTTCAGTCTGCAAACTTGAAAGGCTACTTCGGTGACTTTAGTTCTCCGGCGGATTTCTTCATTTCGAATCTTATCCACCAGAGAACCCCGAGCATAGTTCTTTCCATTGCTCTCTGAGTGAATTTGAGCTTGTGAAGCAGTCGTATCGTCAGTGTCCACGTTTCAGCACCATAGGTGAGTACAGGCAGAACACACTATTCGAAGACTTTCGTCTTTAGGCTTTGTGGTATAGGCGAAATGTGCTCACCGTTGATATTGATGCCCCATGCTTTCCAGTCTAGCGTCTTAAAAACATCGTCAAGTGCATTAGTAATCAGTTTCGAGGATATAACATGCCCCTGTCTTACTCCTCGATGCATCTGGATAGGTTTTGTCTGATTCCCCTGTACTTGCACGAGCATCATACTGGCACTATAAAGATATTTCAACACCTCGATGTATCGCCAATCGATTTGACATCGCCGCAAAGAATCCAGAACAGCCCAAGTTTCGATGGAGTCAAAGGCTTTCTCATAGTCCACAAATGCAAGACACGGGCCGATTATACTCACTTGTCTTCTGTATAATCTGCCTCACTGTGTGAATGTGGTCCATGGTGCCAAAGTCTCCCCGAAAACGGGCCTGCTCCGGAGGTTGGAAGTCGTCAAGCTTTCGCGCAAGTCGATTCGTGATGACCCTCGAGAACAACTTATAGACGTGGCTCAGGAGAGAGATGGGGCGATAGTTTTTAAGTTGTGTCCTGTCTCAAATTTTATTATGAAACAGGACTGCAATGCTCCTGCTCCACGCCTCGGGAGTTCTCTCATTTTGTAAGATGGACTTGAAAATCCTGAAGAGCTCTTTTAACAAGGGTTGTCCGCCTGCATTTTAAAGCTCCGTCGTAACGCCGTCTTCGCATGGGGCTCTTTCATTTTTAAGTTGCCCGAGGGCCAGCTCGATCTCGTCTAGACATAAATCTGGCAGCTCGTCGGTATAGTGGCGGGTCAGCATGGCTCTGGGATCGTCGCTTTCAGGGTCAGGGCATTGTTTGTGGGGAGCATATAGTCTACCGTAGAATCCTCAATCTCAGTGAGAACTTCGCATTTCGGACCAGTCGGTGATCGCTTCCAGTGTTAAACCTGTTGATCACTGAGACATCTCCGAATATGTGCCTTTTGTCCGTCATAATGAAGTCAATCTCATTTTTTGTCACGTTGTCGGGGCTTCGCCAGGTCCACTTCCTGTGGGGCCTTTTCTGAAAAAATGAATTCATCAAATAGAGCCCCTCCCGTTCGAGGAAGTTTACCAGCATTTGCCCCCTGTGATTCCTACTTCCAAATCCGTGTGGCCCCATAATCGATTCCACGCCCGTATGTTTACCCACCTTGGCGTTAAAGTCCCCCATGACAACATTGTAGTGGGCCTTTGTGGTGTTGTGTAAGGCCCTGGCTATATCTTCGTAGATAGCTTCGACTTCTTCATCCGAGTGTGTCGAGGTTGGTGCATAAACTTCAAGAGACAATCTTAAGAGTATATCTCTCAGACAGCATAAGCACAAGATATGCTTCTCTGGTCGACACACTGGACATTTCGAGAATGCTGTCACTGAGGACCCTGTTGACGAGAAAACCTACTCCGCCTTGGGAAAGGCTGTCTCCCTCCCGAAAGTAGAGGAGTTGACCCGATTGTAGAGTAGGAGTGTCCTCCCCCTCTCTGCGGACTTCACTTAGCCCTACAACGTGCCATCGTATTCTTTGCAGCTCTTCTTCGAGTTCGTAGAGGTTCGCGTCTTGCCGCAGAGTTCGTCCATTGTACGTCGCCAGGTCTAATGTTTTGCGGCAGCCTGTCTTCACCCGGGGATTCTTAGCACCCCCTGCCTCATCGTAACCATAACCGCCACCTTGGTTAGGAAATGGGGCGACCGGGAACTGGGGGCCGTGATAATTTGCCATTCATTGGAAGGATGTGCCCATAATCGCCACGCTGGGCAAGCGGGTTGGCGATCGCAGTGTCAGACATCTCGCACCTGTAACGCTGCGTCCCGTTACCGGTCTGGATATTTCAGATCCGACAATATTGAGATGGTTATTCCGCCATCTATCGGTAGCCAGGGATCCTTTATGGCATTTCCCTCTGTCGGTTTCTACGACACCCAAGGTAAGAGAGGGGGTGGCAGAATTCTAAGGCCGCTACCACACGGACAAGATAATGTGTAGTAGTACAGTAAAAAGAAGATAGCATGAAATAAAAGTGTTAATTTTGTGTTAACAATAGATTTTGATATAAAATAGATTACCAGGATAATGTCTTAAGAAACCTTTGGCGCTGCACATATATTGAAAATCTAATGTAGCATCATGAGCGTAGTTTTCTTTGAATGTAGATATTAGGCCTTCAGACCAGTGCAGATCTTCGACAACCTTTGGATCTGAAAAATAAAACAAAATATTATTAAAACGGTAGGGAGAGAAATAGAGTAAAATGCCGAAAAAATGAGTTTAAAACATATGTGTGAAAATGTGGCGATTAGTAAAAAATTGTGCCAAATTCAGCGGATTTTATCATCATCTAAGAGTGTGGCTTATTAATCAAAAGCTGTAGTGCAATTTCGCTCGTATGGACTTATTAATTCAAAATAATTAATATCTCATAATGACTACAACGTATTTTTTTCTTTTCTGCTTTGATAAACAAAGTACTTTGTACATTAGATAACAAATGTACTTAAAATTATACAATATTTTCATGGAATAAATAAAATAATAGTGAGTGCTGGCGTAATTATATGAGACTCAAGAATTAATGTCTCAGGTGCACGGGCGCAATGCGGTGCCATAATGAAATGAACTGGGTGACACAGCATTTGTTATAGGCAGTCGTTGCACTTAACATCAGGTGAACGTTTTGCTCGTCTTGTCACTTCTTCCCATAAAAAAAAACAGTACGGAGGAGGAAACCTGCATGCCCGACTTAAATATTATTTAAAGGTATGTGAAATCCGCCAACTCGCACTTATGCGGCGAGGTGGATTAAGCTCACATAATGACAGGCCCTAACTAATAATATATATTACTCACCACAATCAAACACTTCGATGGCAACATGGACGCTGCTGGTATCCAAAGAAACGTCAGCGTCAAAGTGAGAACTTTTATGAAGCTTCACTTTATTTAAACTCCTGCAGCTCAAGGGAAATGTAAAGTTCCTATGGTCCTGTTTCCATTCTGTATCTTCCTTCTTCCAATGATCTAGATCCTTTAAAATGAACACCAATGAGAAAACATATTTTAAAACACTTTATAATGTCGGATGGTTACCAAAACTCAGTGGATAGATGTATGCAGAAGGCTCATAGACCGTCAGATAGTCGTAGATTTCAGTGTCTCATTTATTCTTTTCTGCCTTTAAGAGGGTTGCTTAGTGTATATATTTAAACTATAATATATATTATGTGTATAAAAATATGACAATTTTCCATTTCAGCATGGCAGAGCCGACACAATTAGATCAGAACATGCGTTTTCAATGAAAGTGGGAAATTGATTTTCTTTATGTTGGACTTTGTCCAGCTTTAATTTTAGCATTATTATAGTTTAAGTATATATATTTATCAACTCTATGAAAGGCAGAAAAGAGAAAATAAGACAAACTTACGACTTTCTGACGGTCTATAATGTTAAACAACGTCATTGGGTCAAATTACTCACGTTACTAAGTGTGTATGTGTAATTTGGAGGAGGCTGCGTTTTTATTTTAGATAGTTCCTCTGCTTTCCGCATAATTGCTTTCGCCGCTTTCGCCCGTCTCAGTAGAAGGTCTTTCAACGATGCAGCGGCCTGTTCAACGATCTCAGATCCGTTACGAAGCTCACTTTTTAATCCTGTGAATCCTTTTAAGAGCAACTCTCTTCGTACAATGTAGTTTTCGTGTTCCAATAATTTGTCTGATATTTCTTTAGCCCATTCTTGTAACCTGAAAAAGAAGGAACGTCACTGTGACACGTAGAAGTTTATAGCCATCATCTCATCTCTGATCATCAGATTGTAGGTGCAGTGTCATCTCTGAAGACTACGGTGAAATGCCTCGTTACCGGTAATATAGCGTCTGATCCTCTGGTTTCTAATTTCTCCTCTTCAACTCTCATGACACCCATGGGAAGTAACTGGGTGATTTATTGTATGACGCCATCACCGTATGTCGATTGAGGTGCTTTGGAATAACAATTAGAGTAATTCTGGAATCTCTCTCTAGTACATTTTTTAAACTTAGCAATGCTTATAAATTACTTTTTTTGCTACGCCCTACACTAGGATTTCACCGGTGTCATGGGTTTGTATTTTTCTTAATTTGCGAGAGGCTTATACCCTCTCAAATATGAATGAATAATTATAAACCATACCATATAATGTGTTACACGATGGTACGAACGGTACACGAAAATAGACGAAATATGGATCCGAAGCTAAGAGGTTTAGATTCGCGAACTGTAACCTTAAACATAAAACTATTTAGCCATTTTAATCATTTTCAATTGAAAGAATCAATTTCCAAGGTTTTTATCAATTATTTTATGCAAACAGTATAACTGAAGAATTTTTTGTAGTAAAGAGAATAAAAAATAAAAAAATTAAATACTTACTGTTTAACCGAAATCATTCTAGGTTTATCGTTAACATTAGATGGAGGCACTGCAGATTTCAGTTTAACTTTTATCACATTTGTTATTTCTTTTGGAATGCTTTTAGATTTATTTTTCGCTGCAGTCAGTTCTTTTTGATGTTCTTCAAGGGACTTTTTTATATTGTCCAAATTATCGGGTTTATTAGCCGCGGCAGTTTTGCATTCTATTAATATTGCTTGGAAAAATATTGTTAACAATGTCAGCGATATAAAATTCATTTTTATTTTGGACGTTCTTCATTGGCACTTTTTATTTTCATGTGTATATTTCACTTCGTTATTGTTAAGGACGGTTTATTGTTTTTGAAACCACATTAAATACGGGCGGGCGATGAGTGTCTCTAAGTCAACTGGGAACAGCCTCCATGGGGAACGGCGCCGGACAGTCGGGCGCCGTCCTACAAAAATTTGTGCCAAAATGTACCTTACAGTTCCCGACCTACATTGCAAAGCGAGTAACCGAGAGTTTTCCCAGCTATAACATTATAATGGAGATATTCTACTTAATTTAAAATAGGAAAATGTCGCAAAAAATAATTAAGCATACAAAAAACTTTACATAAAACTTGAAAAACGGTCCAATGAATTAAATTTGAATCCTTGCTCGTTGTAGATAATTCTATAAGAGATTTCTCATTGAAAATAGCAAAGTATAATATCTTAAAGGCGTAAACACAAAACATTCCGAAGCAGTATGTTCTTTTCGATGTTTCCCAATATTTTTGTAATCGTCTAATATTTAAAGTGAACTTTGAAATTTTATTGATATTTGATAGGATATAAAAATCATTTTATTTTACGCTAGGAATATATTGTGCGCAGTATAAATCTTCATTCCTTTACACCTTTTAATTATTATATTCAATTTGTCGTGAACAGTACGTTTAATGCTTTGTTTATTTTATACTAGAAAAAAATTATCACATTATTAGCAATTTGATTTATAGCAGACGTCGCTCCAAAGAATGTCCAAAAAAACAGGAAATGAACGGAGTAATTGGGTTTTTATTGGATCATTAAGACTATGATAAATTATATTCTTCTCTTCACCACATTACTGGTGGTAGGATTTCTATGCAGGAATCCGTCTAGGTAGGTACCACCCCAGGGCCAGTTATTCTGCCGTGAAGCAGTAGTATGCAAACATTACTGTGTTTCGGTATGAAGGGCACTGAGAGCTAGCGTAATCACTGGGCATATGAGACTTAAGAACTGATGTCTCAGGGTGACGGGCGCAGTGTGGTGTTACACAGAAATGTTCTGCGTGACACAGCATTTGTTATGGGCAGATGTTGCACTTACCATCAGGTGAACGTTTTGCCCGTTTTGTCACTTTACACAATAAAAAAAAGACAAAATACGCATTTGGCCAGCCTATCGTAAGTTTTGTCCTCAAGACCTTCATTTCTGTTTGACCTTGACAATGCAATTGGCTTTTTAACATATACTGTGGCGACAGCAATGTACCCGTAAAGGCGTTGAGTCCGAAAGACTGTTTTGAACCTGGATATATCGAAAATTATCGATTTGAAATAATAGTGCTTAAGAAAAGACAATGCAATGAGTGCGTAAGCAGTGACTAGACAAGCACTAGGACACTGTGTGTAATTTCATAGTCTGATCGTTTGATTGCCGTTAGTACGTCTAATGGATTTTAAATAATTTTCGTATAAAGCATAATAAAGAGTTATTGCATATATCTTTAAAATATATGGTAGTTTTTTAATTACTTATAAATATATTTTTTTCCCGTATGTTAAACGTATAATGTGTTTTAAAATGATATACAACAGGCTATCTTTTTTATACAGGCAGTTTCCTCAGTCAACATCCACGGGATGAGATAAAGTGGCAGGTTTTCTCTCACCGCCACCACGCGGCGATATGTGTAAAAACACAAATTGTTGGTTTCGGATCTGGCTGTGTTGTGCATTTACATGCATTATGCCTGTAACGCATTTATGCCTGTAACGCACCTTCGGTACTAGAGAAATCCTCGTCTGCGGCAACGTTTATTTAAATAGAGAATAATACAATATCTGTCTCGAGCCTCCGATCTTATTGCATGATCGTTACACCGGTCGCGGTAGGTTATGATAATGCCTCCGTGTTTGCGCGTACACGTGTGCTATTATAATATCTCCCGCGCAGTTGCGAGCTTCCGTCAGTATTGGAATATTCTCGCCGTGGTCAAAAATCGGCAGAAAGCATATGTTACTTACGAATTCCATTACAGTCATGTAAGGGAGAAAGGCTGAATATACCATCTATAACTCTTAATGTCATCCTCTGCGCGTATATATATTTTCGGTGATGTAATTGCTGTTAGCCTTCTCGGCTTTTACAGCTTCATCGGATACTGTGCTCGCGGGCCAGGGGCCCGCGTGCCAGGTTTGGTTTGACCCAAACATAAATAAATAAATAAGCCTCTGCGCGTAGTGCATCATCCTGCTAGCTGATACGCGTGGCTCTCGTGATCGATTGAATGACGAAAATCCATCCGGAATTTGCCGTAACCAAATCCCACTATTATACTAGTTAGTTATAGGAAACAGCATTACTACTGACCGGGTACCAGAATTGCACTTACCGCCTGTCCAGCGGGGTGAGTAAGGCCATAACTGCCATGAAATACATACCAGCTTTTACTGGAGCTATCTAGGAAAGACTTAAATATTACTTATATATATTTACTTATACATACATACATATAGTCACGCCTTTTACCCATAAGCGGTAGTCAGAGACCACACCCTTAGTCTACTTTTAGCCCCGGCGGTAAATGAGACGTAACGGTTGGCGAATTACGTAGCCGCCATTATGGTTCAAGTCAAAAACTTTTTACTCCCCTTTGCGTTCCTACGAGCAGTATAGTGACGGCATTGCATATTATAGTATTATTCTGCACAAATAAACGCTATCGTACAATACCTTAGTAGCCTCTTACGACGCCTAGGTAAGAACAAAATAGGTGCTATTCTACTCTGCCTTCATAATAATAAACACAGACGTTAAAAACTCTTTAAAAACCCTTTTTCTTTTTAAAAAAATACAGAGTTCTGGCATGAAAAATGCTTCACCCAAGACTTCCATTTAGCGCGATCTTCAGCTTCATCTGTCCTATTGCTGCCAGCCGTTTGCTCAGGTTGGCGCCCCACCTCGCCAAGGAGCGGCCCGTAAAGTTTGCCTAACACTATATAAAGTATGACAGTAGCTGATAAGATAATTTTTGGGTATGCTTTCTAGACAATTTCGGCCACGGACACAGCTGCCGTGTATCAATTTAAGTTGTCGTGGAAGAATATTTTAAAGAATTTAGTTTAGTAAGATTTTAGTATATTAATACCAATTAGGAATCCGTCTAGCCGTCTGCCTTGAAGCAGTAGGGTGCAAACATTACTGTATTTCGGAATGAAGGGCACTGAGAGCTAGTATAGACACTGGGCATATGAGACTTAAAAACTGATATCTCAGAGGACGCCGTGTGGTGCCATACAGAAATGTTCTGGATGACACAGCATTTGTTATGGGCAGACGTTGCACTTACTATCAGGTGGAAGTTTTGCTCGTCTTGTCGCTTTATCCTATATAAAAAAGCTGTAGAAATTAGCACAAACTCAGTGATACACACTATATATTAAATACAGTGTGTATCTCTGAGTTTAGTATATATTAAACAATATAGTATCAAATAAAATAGTGATTTAATAATTGAATGAGAAAAATCTACTTTTAAAAATTATTTTACGAAAATTGTATGCAAAACGATTTCGGAATGTGGCTTCTTAACAATATGGTTTTCCCATGCGGTTTTCCCTCGTCTGAAATGGGAATGAAGACAATATGAGATGAGAACTTTTGAGTCGCTTCCTAACAATAGTTAGCGTGAGCATGTGTGCTGGCTTTGTGGGATTTTGCTAAGACATCTGGGCTTTCCATATTTTCATCTTTAGAATTATTTAAGTCTAAGAAACTGACGTGACAGATGTCCCGTTATGTCATAGTTAGTCCGGGGTACCTTCAGCTTTTTTTTTTTTAGTCCGTTCTATGCAAAATGAGCTTACAGTGTCTTGCAGTGGCATGATTGGTTTATGATTTAGTTTTATTAATTACGGGCGATTCGCCCCGGCTTCGCACGGGTAGATAGATATTAGAAAGCTAAATTAGTACCTTATTTGGAGAAATAGAACACTACACTAACATTTTTTGTAGCGACTATTCTCATCGGCGGCTCTGGAGCTGGTCCGATAAGATTACGCTTTTTTACTAAAATAATGTTTTGATTTATGGAAACAGGCCATGAAATGTAGTCAATGTTTGATGTCTTGGTAGCAAAATAAAACGACCGCTCTCGTCCGCTGCGCACCTCGATGATGCCCAAGTTGCAGGAAGCCGGGCGGTGGCGCGGCGTTCAAGAGACATCGCGGCCGCTTTATTTTTGTAGAGCGTTTTAAAGTTTTAAATAAAAAAATATTTAATTAAAATTACAAACCACTATTCAAATGTTACTATTTTACAAAAAATAATATGAATAGGTAAGTATTAATAGATCTTAGTCTATTCGCGAGTAGCGCGGGCGAGCGTAGGGCTGTTCGATCACACCGCTGCATTTTTCTTACTTTTAGCATTTTCATACCTATCGTAACTTCCGATTCGAATAATTTTAAGAGGACTTTACATATACATAATCAACCTTGACTATGAAACTATTTTGTAGGATAATGATTAATATTATGATACGAATGTCATCATCTTTCGATTCTACCCGTGTTTTGATAGACTGATTTGAACAAAAAGCGGTTATTGTGACTTAACTATAATAGTTAGACATATAGTCTCATCAAAGTCTCACGGACTTTTTTGTGTGTAATGATAAGTACTATGAAAATGTAGTACATTATTTGCTTTATCATCAATAGTTTTTAAAATCATGACTTTAACTTCAAAATAATGACTTTTTTCAGTAAATTTTTGATACCTTGAGTTACATAGCAATTTTCGTAGGGATCTCGGTTTTTCTTTAAATCAAATATAACTCATGTTAGTCGGTAATAATGTAGTTGAATATAGGTGAAAGAATTTTTAAAATCGGTTCAAAAGTTTTTGAGTTTATTCATTACAACCAAAGTTACAAAAAATTAAATCTTTCCTCTTTATAATATTAGTTTTATTTAGATAACCATCTTCTCTATTGAAATTAGGATGTTTTTTTTTTAATTTCAATATCCTTGCGAATCATCCTTGGTAGGAATCGGTGTTCTTAGGCAAGGATTTGTAGTCTATCAAATCTGATGTAATGGTTGGGGTGACAGGTGCAGACTTCCTAGAACGTCGATGCTTTATGTCAGCTCTGTTCTTTTTTGCGGGTTTTAATAGATCTTTTTATTTGTCCTATGTAACAGAGACCACATTCACAATCTAGCTTGTAATTATATTTTTTTTCTTATTCGCTGCATACACAATAAAATCATGATAATAGTGTCAATAACACGCCATAAAGTTTTTTTATCACAATAATCACAGTTTGGATCAAATAAACGATAAGTTCTACGAGGACCTACAGAAATGAGTAATGCTGTGGGGTATAAAACTAAGTGCATCCCTTTATAGACAACAATTAAAACTGAAGCGTTGTGAGAAACCATGAAAGGTACGTAGACTAATTTCTCTTTTTTATTATTTGCAAAACTTTTTGATGTTCTACAAAAGTAAGTGGAGTAACAGAGTAGCTTATTAATGTCCCACTGCTGAGCACAGACCTCCTCTTCTTTATGAGAGTGTTTTGGAGCCCGGGAAGAGTCCGCTACGCTGCGCCAATGCGGATTGGCGGACTTCACACTACGTGGAAATATTTTGTTATTCCTGAAACCCAGCACCGTGGATCGAACACAGTATAGTCGCGTATAACACAATTTAAGTCAAGCGCCGTGCCCCTGAGTCCACTGCTCTACTTTCTCTAGATGTGTTATAATGCATTGCATACAAGCAGTACCCAAGTCGCGATGATGGCGTTGGAGATTCTGCGACTCCGTGAGTGTCGTAAAGTCAACTGATGGAAATGCCAGGGAAATATCATACTTTCTGTCTGATGGAGGAATAACTAAACCGGTGTCGTGCTGCTGCGTGGTGCGATGTGCCCGGTACTGCCATTGCCAACCCGCCTGCTAAGCGTGGACATTAAGACAAAACCTCCCAAATCCAGTGAGGTCTTTTGTAGAACTACACATTTTACAGGCTGTTTAAGAAGAAGAAGAAAAAAAACCAGTACCCGTGACTTTGCGTGAATTTGTGCACATTTAGCTAGTTCCAGGATCTCATAATTTCTGCAAATTTCATCTCATCAATCAATTTAGTTGTTATTAAACTAAACCCACCAAACACTTTCAATTTTTTTAGTGCTACTTTTGGTTAACTAATGGAATGGTAGTAAGTGCAACCGTCTGTCCGTAACAAATGCTGTGCCACCCAGATTGTTTCTGTGTGGCACATTAAACATTATTATTCTGTTTTATACATTATTACAGGAAAAATAATTCGAAAATAACAGACACATCAATTTAATTTATTTAATTATGATTTTACAGTCCTAGTAGCTGTTACGTTTCTGGCGGCTGCAACGGCAGTAAATATAGAAATTTTATGCCCTATAATAAAAGATATAAACTGGGAGATAGAACTGTTGTTACCGCACAGGGACTGTGACAAGTTCTATCAATGTACTCACGGCAAGCCGGTGGAGATGCCATGTCCAGAGGGGCTTTACTTCAACGTTATTAACAGGGTTTGCGACTGGAGAGAAAATGTGAAATGCGGTGATCGAATTATTCCTGACGAGTCAAAGCCAGATGATGGAAAAGACGAGGACGACCGGAAAGAAAACTGTCCAGACACAAAAACCAGACTTCCCAATTGTGGAATTCCTACCAAACGGATGTCCGGTTAATCCTGAGAAACATTGGCTTTTGCCGCACAAGTTGTAGTTTGACAATATAGTAGTATATAGTAGTAGTTTGACAAGGCGACAGAAGTGCCAGCCTACGTGGAGTCATTTCCTATTTTCCGATTGTGAATTTGTATTAAAAATTAGCATTAACATTTTTATTATTTATTTGTTAAATTAAACATGAATAACAAAAAGTAACTATTAGTAGGATTCCTGTGCAGGAATCCGTCAAGGTAGGTAGGGCCAATTATTCTACCGCAAAGCAGTAGTGTGCAAATTTAACATATTGCGTTGTCACACTAAAGAGCTAGGATAAAATGATCAGAACGGAAGACCCAGATACTATACTTGGTCATGTGAAGTCCGCCAATCCGTATTGGAGCAGCGTGGTGGACTCTTTCTGGCTCATAACCCCTCTCATAACTAAGAGGCGGCCTTTGCTCAGCAGTGAGAAATTTACTAATCTTTGTTCCTTTTAAGCACATGATGCCTGTAGTAGGAGACTCCGCTCTTCCATAACCTGTAACAATCTGTGGATTGTCAGCCATAAATCTATCTTTGTCTCGTTATTTTTTTTAATCTTCGCTTGAAGAACGAAACAGAATCGTCAAATTTTATCGGAAAGTTCCATTTAGTATTACTAATTGATATATGATGTAATTTAGTATTGGTTTTTGATAAATTTGATTCATAACATGTATATTATTGTGATAGCTCTGTGTACGTGAGTGTATGAAAGGCATGGGAAATTATAATGAAAATGTATTTAATTTCGGCAGACCAAACCTTCCTAAATCTCAGCGACCTCCTGATACCGTGCCAGTCCTCTAGTCAAGCGCTTCAACAAATTATTCTTATATAGGGGACCAGAGGATTCCTTTGTAATTCGCCTAGGTAGATACTGTACTGTACAGTACAGCTATTCTATCGTGAAGCACTAGTATGTAAACATTACTGTTTCGGTCTGAAGGGCACTGAGGGCTTTTGAAAATTACTGGGCCCATTTAGACTTAAGAACTGATGTCTCGGAGCAAGGGCGCAGTGTGGTGCCACACAGAAATGATCTGGGTGACACAGCATTTCTTATGAGCGGACGCACTTTCCATTAGATGAACATTTTGGTTGTCTCGTTTTATTCTCCAATAAATAAAAACGGATTTAGAAGTTGATTATTTAAGGGCTGATAAAGATAATTAAAATGCATGATTACTACCCAATTATTTTATTACTTACATCTTCAAGTCTGATTAATAGTATTAGACCTTACATATATAATATTTCAACGGTGTTCGTTTTAAGGGTTCCATAGTAAAAGCGGAACCCTTATACGTCTGTCTGTTCGTATGCCACAGAAATTTTACCTGGAGACTCTGGGTACTATTTCAATGAAATTTTGAAGGAAGTTGTTTTTTATAAGCCGCTACACAACGTTATAGGGAAATTGTTAATAATGAACAAGGATGCAGGCCACATAAGCGATAAAGGTATCATTAAATGCACTGAGTATGTTTCAACACGCACTTGGCACTTGGTTTTTTAATTACTGCTGTAAAGATTTGAAAAATGCTGTATCGAAAATATCAATTTACACAAAGAAAACCAAGCAAATTCAAGGAAAGGAATGACAGTCAGTTGTAACATCCTTTGATGTATATGTCAATAATGATTGTAACGATAAACACTGTTATAATTAATTAACACAAGATAAGCTTTAATAAAGTGCATTTTCTGTACATGGAAATGTAACAGAATTTACTTTCATTGGCATTTGTTTTTTCAAAGTATAACGTACTAATAAATAATGAAAGGTAGGAAAATCACCCAAATTTAATAACCCAGAAAATAAAAATACAGAGTTTAAATATTCTACATTATTTTACAGTTTTGTCTATGCTCCTGATTGTGACGATAATCAAAGGAGTCTTTGTTGAAAAGCAGTGTTCTAAACAATGTGGAATTAATTGGGAAATCGAACTTGTGTTGGCGCATGAATATTGCAATAAGTTTTTTAAATGTTTTAATTGTAAACCTCTAGAGTTTTTATGCCCTCAAGGACTTTACTTCAACCTTGAGTATCGGCATTGTGACTGGAAGCATAACGTTAATTGTAGCAGTAGAAATATTCGTAAAGAAGAGGATCGCAATGATAATGATGAAATTACTAACAATGCAGAGTCTGATAGTGAAGAAATAGACGATGAGATAGAAGATGAGACCGGTGACGAAAGTGAACAGGAGAAAGTCCAGGATTTTGAGTTCCTTCAGAATGGGTGTCCAACAAATCCATTAATACATTGGTTACTTCCTCATGAGAGTGATTGTAATTACTTCTATTCATGTCTCTGGGGCATAAAAGTTAAGCGACATTGTCCTGATTTCTTTCATTTTAACAGAAAACTTAAGGTTCGTAAATTTATTTTTACACAATAAAATAAGTTAGATTATTTTTTGTGAAATGTAATTTTGATTTTCATTATTAAAATAGTCAATAGAATTTACGTAGCCTGATTGGTTGTCCTGGCTTTAAATTGTCAATCCAGTGTTTACAAGTTAAATTGAGTAAAATATTTTCAATTACATGTCTTTTGCGGTAATAACAGTGATTTCAATGAAAATATCGGGCTGTTCTGAAAGTTATTGCCGGTTGTAAAATTTACGGAACAAATTTTTTTTTCTTGTCATCATGCTGCAAAATGATAAGAAAATGAAAGCTACAATTGAAGGCAATCTATGGGCGAGGCCTATGTTCAGCATACATAAGATCCCAACTTGCGCGGTGAGCCCTGACCAGCTCCGACAAAAGAAATCTTCAACCCTGGAAAGCATTACCCTACGGGTACCTATCGGTACGGTGGCGGGCGCAATCCAACTATCCGCAGGGATCTCAGACACGAAAATCTGGGAACACATCAAAAACACGTCTATGAAATGAAATGAAATTTATATATTTTTCAACGTAAGAATATAAAAATATAAATTACGTTTTTCAAACGTAATTTATTTTAAAGTGTACCACCGTTTCGTAATGACGTTCCGCTGATGGGGAAGAAATATGCGAAAGAAACTCTGTATATATCATATTTTTTGTTCTTTTTATCATACTCAAAAGTACATAAATTTACAAAAAATATTCTCGTAGAAAACCATAGAACGCTCAATGACAAATTGGTAAACAAGATTGAATAAATAATAAATGTATAAATGCATTGCAAATTCGGGCAGACCAGCCTCCACCGACAGCACCTGCTCACAAGTATGACGCATGTGGCAGCCATCGCCCTCCTCGATACCAACACCTCCAGAACATAGCCGCCGCACGCAGGACCACCCGGCGAGAAGCGATTCCTTCACGAGCTGATGAGTCGTACGGTTGACTAACATAACCATAATCACCCAGAATCCACGAAGACGCTCAGTGTTTGGCTCTAATATCGCATCAAGTCACCGTTCCTCGCTGGTAAGCTATTTGCGCTTCTCCAACTGGAGTCCACCGAGCTGGCAGGACCGCGCGTAAAGCAGTGTGAATAACATAGTATGAATAATAACAGGAACCAGGGTACAGACTGCGAGTCCTCTAAAAGACCAATATTACCACCATACAGTACCAGAAAAATTACTGCAGTGCCTGAAGACCAACGTATATCACCTGCGTTATGCCTGACACGACTTTTAGGTCGCTCAACGAGCCAAATTCGGGATTTTTCTGAGGGATAGCACCCGAAATGAGGAAATCCTATGGAAAACTGAAGTGACCAACATTGCTTAAACAATTTGCAAGTTGAAATGGCAGTGGGCAGTCCGCTTTCGTCGCCGAAGCGATGGTCTTTGGAGCCGGAAAGACCTAGATTGAAAGCCATGAATATCTAAGCGCAGTGTAGGTCGACCTCGGCGCCGCTGGACCGACGACCTAAGAAATGTTGGACCGCGATTGCAGGCGCTCTTATGAAAAGGCCTATATCCAACAGTGGATTTATAAATGCTGATGATGTTGATAATGATGATAATACTAGAATGGCACACCCAAGGTTTCGCACGTAATTGTGTGCGGCTAACGATTGCGATTGTCCGGAGCTCAGTCACTCTCAATAATTGTATTGAGAGTGACTGAGCTCCGGACAATTTCTCGCCTTAACCAGGCGCTAGAGAAATCCTTGTTGAATTAAGCATAGTCAATACGAGGTATTATATTATACGAGCACATGCTCAACACTGCTTTAACAGAAGTAGCTACGAAGATAAGACCATACATATTGTATCGAATTTATTGGCAAATAACACTATGTTTCTATGCTTTACATTAAATACTATGCTTGACGGCATATGACTATTATGGTGCCGTAAATATTAACGGAAACATTCATCATCATCATCATCATTTCACCCACAAGTCCACTTCTAAACATTGGTCTCCCCCATAGATTGCGACAAAAGTTTGTAGTTCTCATTTTGGGGTGGATTTTTCCTTCCAACCCGCCTGTCAAGCTTGCCGCGATTGACAGGCGGGTTGGCAACGGAGGTTTATTTGTTCAGATGTTCCAGGAAGACGCTACTGCCCATCTCCTGGTTTTCATTATCCCTCTGTCGACTTTTAGGACACCTACGGGATGAGATGGGGTGGTAGATTCTCTTAAGCCGCCACGAAACGGCAACGCAGTTGTTAAGTTTCATATCGTCGGGGATACTGCAAAACCGCGAATATACCACAAGTAAAAGACGCGTATCTACAATAGACCTAGTTTTACAGGGGAAGGTTAAAACTTTATAAGTTTTTTATTTCAATGGCTATTGGGCTCATCTTTACATCGGGAGTATTAATTTATGTGTTCCAAGTATTGGTAATAATAGATATCTGTTAAAGTGATTAATTTAGTCGCTACGACAATTACGCGGATCTGATTTGACCACAAACTTATTAAGATGGATATAATATATTAATTTCCGCGGTATTGAAATCAATCAAGTAACTAATGTTTCAAAATAATATTTAATAACCAAAACAAAACATGACTTAAAAATCTGCTCATAAGCTTTATCTCTTACAATAGCATGATTAAATAAAAAAATATATATTAAAAAACAACTTTTTTCTGAAATTTCTAAGAAATACAAACATTGATGACAAGATAATATCAACAGCAGTTTAATTAACTCTTACGTTCTGCTTCAGCTTGTATCAGCCTTCTCAATTACCTTATTAGAAATAGTATTACACATTTTAAACTTAAAAAATTAATAACCAAAATAATAGCTTCCTAGCTAACTAAAATAAACTGTCTCAGTATGTTAAATAATAAAGGGATAATGTCTCTCGTATACATTTAAATTTAAAAAAATGAGCCCTTTCAGATAATAGATATTGTATTAATATTATATATTAAAATAAATATTGTAATTAAACATTTACTTATAGTTTCATATAAGTAAATTAATTATCCTTTAGGTAAACTGTCATAGAACTCATGGCAATCCATGGGTATAACACTTTTTAATTGTTGTAAATGTTCGTCGTCGTCGTCGTCGTTTCAGCCTATCACAAGTCCACTGCTGAACATAGGCCTCCCCCATAGATAGCCACAAAAGTTTGTAGCTCTCATTTTGGGGGGATCTTGCCATAGTTGCCACGCTTGGCAGGCGGATTGGTAACCGCAATTTATTTATTCAGATGTTCCAGGAAGATGCTGCTGCCCATCTCCTGTAAATGTTCATATTTTGATTTTGAGCTGTGGTGGAATATCTGGCTTAATTCTTTTTGGCCTTTGTGGTAATAGTTGAAATTCGTCACTGTAGTTAAGCTTGTATTGAATTGTGCCATTGGGATTGTACTTCATTACTCTTATATCAATCACGCACTTTGCACCAGTTCCTCTTTCAGGGCGGATTGAATCGTAAATAAGATAACTTTTAATACTATAGTCTTTAAAAAAAGTGTGGTCTATCGTAACTACTTCATATGGAGATGGATTCAATCTAGCTTCTTTGGTAACCGAAGAGTATTGACTGGGTAAAAATAAATTATTTTTCTTTCAATTATCGAGTGAACTGAATCCACCTCCATTTGTGTATGTCCCTTTTCTAAAAATGTTTGTGTGATGACAATGTTTTTTCCATCGCCAATCCATCAGTAAAATTACGACATTTTTAGGGTTTTCTTCTATCATTTTCTCCAAATAATCGACAAAAAACGAAGCATACGTTGATGCTTTTAAATCTGTTGTAGTCTCATCAAACCAATAACACTTTACGTTGTTAGTGCCTAGATTGTACACCGTAAAATTATGAACCATCAATTTTGTTTTAAAATACAATGCGCCGGCTGTCAAAAATGGACACAATTTCACAGCTTGTAAATCGGCAGTTATTACGTGCATCGTTCCATTTTTCGCAGCTTCTTTGTCCATAGTCTTTTCCTGTCAAGCTAATTTTTTTCGTGATACATGTTGTTGATATTCTTCCTCTGTAATATTGCCTACTTTGAATGAACAACAAAGATCACATGCGACTTTTCTTGGTTGAAACAAAGCTATATTTTCATCTTTCAAAACATCTTCAAAAAGTTTTCTGGAGGCCACTTTTTGCCCATTTCTTGTTACCTCTTTAACATAGATACGATAGAATTCGCGTTTTGACTGTATTATCGGTTCTAGATATAATTTTGTGCTTTCTTCTCTGCAGTGATGAGAAGGAAATTTGGGCAGGGCTCTTAAAAATGTTTGTACTAACACTTTCAACGTAGGCAACGCAGCATTTTCTGTCCGGTTTATAGTTGTTTTTTTATTTAGTTTCTCGCCTAGCCAATACCTTCCTGTCCACAATTTAATTCCCAATATTCATAAGAACGTCTTTAAACATACTCTCATTTTTGATTATTACATTTTAAATAATAGACTTTTGTAATACCTCGTCTTGTATCAGCCCTTTCAATGGTTTTCCTTTAAGTCGGTTTTGTATCTACCAAATTTAATACCTATATTCAATGAAAATACTTAATCAACATTGCATTAATACTTATTTGATATTTTACTGATTGTTTTTTTAAATAAACACTAAATTTAACAACAAAAATAAACCACTAATACGCTCCCGATGCCATCTGACCACATACGCGGTATTGACACTTGCCGACAGTAGATACGCAGTATTGTTATTGGGCGATTCTTTGCTTTCTATTGTCCGAACGAAACTCGCGTCAAACAGGCGACTGTAAATCAGAATCTTGCGTGCACTGCCCGCAAAAACTTAAATTGGCTACATTTGTCAGATACGCGGAATTATCCAATGCTAGTTACGCGGATTTGCACTATCCCCGACGATATGTCACGCAAACATCACGACATTTATTTTTTATTTATTCTTTATTATAATGTTTTTTATAATTTTTTCCTTCCTGTACCGAATGTAATGTGAGGAAAGTTAAGATTTGAAGAAGAGTCACACAGTCACAAGAGCCGCGGCGTGCGAACGAAAAAGAATAATTTGTGTGCTCTTTAAAATATCGAAGGAATATACAAATTCTTTATAAAGGCTTCATGTGGACAAGTATACTGATTGATGAGCTTCGTGGTCTCATTTATAAATACATATATAATTGCGTATTAAAATAAAATAATCTAAATAAGATACGACATTTATGCAATTAATGTCAGTGACGATTTATTCGTCACTGACATTTTTTTTTTGAAATACCTTGTTTATAAATAGTAATTGCTATTTTCAGGTATGCGACTGGCCAGGAGCCGCTGGTTGTGCGTAACTTCGTTTCAAGCTTCGCTCTGGGGAAATCTTATTATTTCTTCCATGTCAACTTTTAGTTGTAGCAGTTATTAGTTACAAATATAACCGGCTAAGAGGTCGGCCGTAGTCGGCTAAGAGGCTATGTCAGTAGTCCTGAGGTTCATAAGTTAATAAAAAAAAATTATCAATGTTTTCTGATATATTTCGTCTTGATCCCTCACTCCTGTGATCATGGGTGCTGTAAAGGGTTCGAAACGTCAGGATAATAATAGTAAAAAATGTATAGGATAAAATTCGTATAATTTTTTTTATTAAAAATATTTTTTTAAATTAAATATTTATAGGTGAGCTTTTTTATGGAAAAAAGTGACGAGACGAGCAAAGCGTTCGTATCCGTAAGTGCAATGTCTGCTCATGACCGACGACATTGCGCTCGTCTTATCCAATATGCCGAGCTATTACACTAGGCATCAGTGCCCTTCAGATCGAAAAACGGTCCGGCAGAGTAGAATACCACCTCCTCTTTCCTACCTAGGTGTCGTAAGAGGTGACTAATGTATTGTAGCGGCAGCCTATATTCGTGCGGAATATATAGGAAAAAGGCGCAACTCCTGCTAGACGTCAGAATAACTGCCACTATAGTGGTGGTGCATAAGAATCCTGGTAGCATTAAGTGGTACAATACTTATACAGGAAAATAAATCGATATGTTCGAATTTAATAAAACTAATTTTAAATATAATTTTAAATTATTACAAGAAAGAGATTGTAAGAATTATGATCCTGTAAAATTATTCGAGAGAGGTCACGTCTACTTTAGCTACCGAGAAGAAGAATTTTATACAACAAAGTTTAAAAATCTTCAAAATAGGAGAGGCTTTCCATTATTACCTTATTTAAGACACCGTGAGGACATCCAAGAATGTAGTCGGATTTTATGATGCGCCTATATTTTTATTAAGTATATCTTTTTCGGGCGCGACGAAAGTAAAATTACAAGATCTAATTTGAGATCAACGTTTTTATGCTTATGTATTTTTATTTTTAATAAATTTCTAATGTATATAAGTTTCGGTTCCGTGAAGAGCACTGAGTTGCGCCAGTTTTTTTTTATATATATGCAGCCTTTTAGGGGTTTTCAACCAACTATCTGAAGGGCACTGTGAGCTAGCGTAATCACTTGGCATATGAGACTTAAGAACCTATGTCTCTGTGATGGGCACAGTGTAGTGTCACACAGAAATTTTCTGGGTGGTACAGCATTTGTTATGGGCAGACGTTGCACTTACCATCAGGTGAACGTTTTGCTCGTTTCATCTTGAAGGAAATTGGCACAAAGATAGCTTGCACCTTGAAGACGGACATAGATTTCTTTTTATCCCGAAAAATTAAAGAGTTCCCACGTAATATTTGAAAACCTAAATTTCGTGCGGCCAAAGTCGCATGCATCAGTTAGTAGTCGTCGTCGTTTCAGCCTATCAATAGTCCACTGCTGAACATAGGCCTCCCCCATAGATTGTCACAAAAGTTTGTAGCTCTCGTTTTGGGGGGATTTTGCCATAGTTGCCACGCTTGGCAGACAGGTTGGCAACCGCAGTTTATTTATTCAGATGTTCCAGCAAGATGCTGCTGCCCATCTCCTGGTTTTCATTTTCCCTCTGTCGACTTTTACGACACCCACGGGATGAGATGGGGTGGTAGATTCTCTCAAGCCGCTACCACACGGCAAATCAGTTAGTAACTAATAGTATAGTGACAGAAATGCCGTAGCTCAGAGGTCGGGCGCTCGCCTTTAATTTTATAAAAACAATTTTAGTGGTGGCCGAACTGAGGTCACTCGCGTACCAATGACCTGAGTTCGATCCCCGGTGACGGCACCTCTAAAATTGTTCTGTAATTTTAAGTGCTGGTTTACCATGGGCTTAGCGGTGAAGGAAAACATGTCTGAAAAATAAAAATATTTCGGCGACTAGTGAAGTCCGTCAACCGGCATTCGAACTGCGTGGCGGACTCTTCTCGGTTCCAAAACCCTCTCAGAAATGAGAGGATGCCTGTGCTCGGAAGTTGGACATTTATAGGCTGTTACTTTTTACTTTAATAACGCCTATTCGAATTATGGCCGTTCCCTATAACATATATATTATTTGAGTCGACTATATGACACAAATTCCATATAAATTATAAGAATCACCATGGCAACATTTTGTACAATATACCGGACTCTATAACGGATTCATAATATATTGAAACCGGTTTAAGTGCGTCATCTACTAGGATCCATGCTTTATAAGATCTTATTAGTATTGTACGGCGGTTGCCAACTCTAGTTGCCACGCTTGCCTGCCAACTATGGCGAAATGCCCCCGAAATGAGAGCCACGATTTTTTGTTACAATCTATGGGGGAGGCCTATGTTCAGCAGTGATATGCTGAAATTATGATGATGATGACAGGCCTACTGCTGAAGGTAGTCGATACAAAAACACGGTTCTTAGACGCACCCTTTAAAACTATCGACGGAAAGAAATCTCTCGAGCGTCGTTATATCTTAAGTAACTGCATGATGATAATTGATATTATTGTAACTACTCATTTCGCGACAATTTTTAAAAAACGTATCGAGTTTGGGATTTGATGTATACATTTGATTTTTACATTCTAATTGACGACTTATTACTATTTTTTTATTGATTTTTGATTTTTTATTGGATAATGTGACGAAACGAGCAAGACATTCACCTGGTGGTAAGTGCACTCACTGTCTGCCCATAAAAAATGCGGTGTCACCCAGAAAATTTCGGTGTGACACCACAATGCGCCTGTCACCCTGAGACAGCAATTCTTAAGTCTCATATGCCCAGTGATTATGTCCTTCAGACCGAAACACAGTAATGTTTGGATATTATTTATTTATTTATTTATTTAAACTTTACTGTTAACCTTAAAAGGATAATAATCCGCCTTAAATGGGCGGACTTAACGTCAGTTGGCATTCTCTGCCAGTCAACCCAGGGCGTAGTGAAACATTGTGGCAAAATCCTAAATCCTAAACATAATATAAACAAATTACCATAAATTGTAATAATTAAAAAAAATATATATAAAATACAATACAAATTATACTCAAAATACATATTAAATGAATACATAGCAATATATAATTATTAATATAAAATTATACATAAATGTTCCCATACATATAAACTAACATACATACACACATACTTATACAGAAATACACGTAATAGGTCATAAATTTGTAAAAAAATTTAGCCACAAACAATTTTATCTGTAATCTTTAAAATAATGCTCCTGTCGAACCCCTTAAAGCAGATCTTATTTCGTCTAATGTCATCGGTCAAGAAGTTCCAGAGTAGGTTACTGCATTTTTTTTATTGGATAGAGCGCCGAACCGAGCAAAACGTTCACCTGATGTAAAGTGCAACGTCTACCCATAACAAATGCTATATCACCTAGAACATTTCTGTGTGACACTACACTGCACCCGTCACCCTGAGACATCAGTTCTCAAGTATCATATACCCAGTGATTACGCTAGCTCACAGTGTTCTTCAAACCGAAACACAGTAATGTTTGCACACTATTGCTTCATGGCAGAATAACTGGCACTGCGGTGGTACCTACTTAGACGGATTCCTGCATAGGAATCCCATCACCAGTAAAAGACTGATACTGCAACACAGCCTACCTCCGATCTTATTGCATGATCGTTACTTTGATTGCTTTTCTTGGCGATAACACTTGTGGAACTATATCTCTGATGATAGTTTCCGACAGTTTTCGGAAGTTGCCCAAATTCGGTTAGATATAAGGATATAATCACCCTTTATAATGTTAAAAAAATCTAGGACTCACGACTGCAGGTAGAGCCACGCGGTCGACTTAAAGTTCTTTAAAGACATGTAAAGTTAGCTAACTTGCCATGAAGCAACGTGGCATTACATACCAAATTCTCATCTCTTATTTCACTCATCATCTCGTCGCCCTTTGACATCAGATGTCTCAAATGTCCTGTAATTATAGTAGCTAGTAATGTAACAGCCTACAAATGTCCCACTGCTGAGCACACTCTTCTTATTTCTGTGAGGGTTTTGGAAAGAGTCCGCCACGCTGCTCCAATGTGGTTTGGCGGACTTCACATGTCTTCGAAATATTTTTACACCTGAGACATGCAGGTTTCCTTACAACGTTGTTCCTTCACCGCTGGGAGCGTGGTAAATCAGCGCTTAAAATTACAGTACAATTTAGTCTCTCTTTACACTAGCTCGAGTACCCTTGAAATCTGGAAACGAACGGAGGTCGTTAGTCTCTAACGAAATATGGTGGTGTTTGCATACCATGCGTGACGGCAGAAAAACTGGCACTGCAGTGGTACCAACCACAAAGGACTCCTCTTATCTGATAAGTCAGAAGATGTTTGAAAAATCAGTTTTGTTATTGTAAGCAATTGTAATTTATACTGGTATTTGTGGCAATGAAACAAAAACATTATTGTTAAATAATAATTAACACGTTTTTGTAAATCTTCGTTTATTAAGATTTTTTTCTCCATATTCAAATGTTAACGTATCTTATAAAAAATATTACATAACCACAAAATATAAATATCTTAAAATAACAAATGTAAATGGAATAGTTGTTTTGCATAAAAATATTTTTTAAAGTATCATTTTGACGTTTCACTTCCGGGCACAGGCCACCTCTCATTTTATCGCCCACGCGTTTTATAGCTAGAATAGAATAGATTTTTTTATTCAATATAGATAATATTCATAATACTTATTGAAAGTAATTTTTTTTCTTTTATTTCTAACTACTAGAAATAACTACTAGAAAGAGTGAATATGAAAATATTTCGACTTTCCTTCCGTTACGATGTTTTTCTTCATCGCCGAGTATTTTCCTTCGCGTGGTAAATCTGCACTTTCAAACTTGGCTACTATCTTTCTCTTTATATATACTAAATCTGAAGATAACGAAACAATAGTTAATGTAACATACGACTAATAAACTAATAAAAGTAATTACTTTATTCAAGTGTTTTATTATCTATTGTCTTTTGTGAATCATTCGTATTACAATACTATCGTTTTAATGCTTAATGACGTTTCGTTGAATTTTTTAATCATAGTAAAATAAGAAGTGGAAAATTATGTTAAAAACAATAAGTGGAAATATGGGAAATGTATGATAACTGTTTGTTTGTAGTTACTTTAATTTTTAATGATTTATGTGTTCAACTGTCAATTTGTTTATGATTGAAAGGAAAGAATGCGAACTAGCATATAGAAAATTAATATATATATATATTCAAACAAAACAAATGTTTATAAAGTGACATTTTCATGTTAACTAGTTTATTTAAAATTTATGTACTTATGAGCCGCAGTACTGACGTCAGTGAGGACCATTAGGCCACGCGTCCGTCAGTAAGCCTTTGCAAATTATTACTTACGCCATTGTAAAATATCCAGTCCGTATACTAACTTCTAGATAACCAGCAGATATTGCCGTAGTCCAAATCAACTAGGAACAATGTTTTTTTATGGTTTTCTTTAATGGAGAAAGAGACAAGACGTTCAAAACGATCGCCTGATGTTAAATGCAACGTCTGCCCACAACTAATGCTGTGCCATTCAGAACATTTCTGTATTTTCTGCACCACACTGCGCCCGTCCCCCTAAGACATCAGTTCTTAAGTTTCATGTCTCAGAGATTACACTAGCTCTCAGTGTCCTCCAAACCGAAAATCAGTAATGCTTGCACACGGCGGAATAATTGGCCTAGGGTGGTACCTACCTACAGATCCCGGATTCCATAGAAATCGTACCACCAGTAAATAATTTATGTCGCGAGCAAGAAGTAATGTACAAGCATTACTCTGTTCTGGTTGGTAGGGAACTGTAGCATCGGAAATTACAGTGCATAGATTAAACAACTGTCTTGTCAAAGTGACGAGCGCGCTATGCTGCGATACATGGTTCAGTACAGGTCCAGTACAAGGTTCAGAGTGCGTTAATAACTTAATAGTTTAAGTTCTACACAGAAGTGTTCTGGGTGACACAGCATTTGCACTTACCATAAGGTGAACGTTTTGCTAGTCTCGTCCCTTCTTCCAATAAACAAAACTTTCTCCAATGCGTCGAATGGCTGATAACTATTGTTGGTGTGGTTGTGTTGTGATTGTCCCTGTGTCTCTGTCACTGCATCCTTGTCTACTTCCGATCTTATTGCATGAGCGTTACATCGGGCACGGATAGGTTGGGACGAGCGAGTGCTCTTGTGCTTGCGGATACATATGTGGCACTATTTTGGCAATATATCCTGCGCTGTTGGTAACTACCGACAGAATTCGGTAGTTCTTGCCGTGCTCGAAAATCGTCTAGGAAGACATCATCAATTAGTAATATAAAGGGCAAATACGAATCATCAAATCTATTAGCATGTAGGTATTACTTAAGCATGATTACGAGTGTGCTTAACTTTATTGGTTATGACTAAGAATGATAAGGTGCAACTCCATGATAAAATATCACGTATATACATTTTATGCACTTGTTTGTATGTACGTAAAAAAGTATGCAGCCCACTGCTGAGCCCAGGCCTCCTCTCGTTTCTGAGAAGGTTTTGGAGACGGAAAGAATCTGTCACGCTGCTCCAATGCGGGTTGGCGAAATTCATATGATACTTTTATTCCTCTTAATTCTTTTATTCCACAGGGGTTCTCAGGCCACTCGCGTACTATGGAATTGAACGAAAACAAGTGTCTTTGCCGGACGCATTCTTTAGGGATTAATTTAATGGATACTTCTAAAAGTCCTTTAGGACGATTCGACAACGGTGACTTTATAAAAACGTAAGATGGTCATGTGGATGGCAATTTTGTGTATGAACTCTTGCATCTTATATTAGCAGACTGAGTGATAATTCACTACTATTAGTTAATACTAATAAACTTTGTTTTACTGTTCTCGACACTTCTTTCTTGCAGATGCTTGTCGAAGAATTGCAGGAAAACGTTCTCCAATGCGCCGAATGGTTGAATAACTATATTATAACAAAAACTTTTAAAACATCGATATATTTCATTTATGTCGTAATTATATTATTATTTGTTTATAAATGGAGAAAATCATAAACTAGTTTCCAGTGTCAACTTACATATCCAAGTATACAATCTTCAAGCAGCAAGACTTAAAAATTTTGATCGACAGTAAATTGATAGTTGACTTTTACTGAAGATTTGTTGGAGCGATGGAGACAAAACGAAAACCACAATTTTGGTCTTAATTGAATTTTCCAATGACCATACACTTTCCGGAGCACTTGCTGCATAATAAACTATCAATATTAAACATCAATACTCCAAATATACACAGAAATTACTAAATTAAATAAAAACACTTCCGCCACTTTTCGAGTTGTCGCCAAAAGTCCATGTCATATCTTTCATCTTTACAATCAGTCATCTCTGTATTACGAAACCTTATATGTTTTTTTTAATTATTCTTACTTTTTTCATTTACACGTCTCATAATCTATTTGTTTTCTTCGCGTAGCTCTGGCATTTCATTGATTTTTTATTTCCTTTTTATAGTTAAACTGTGAACAACGTAGTGGTATATACAATAACCTTATTTTTAATAACTCATTGTTAATTAATTTTATGTAATTATGTATACCTGTTTCTTATTTCCATTAAATGAAATTTTAAAAAGACGCCTTTTTCAGGACTGGTTTTTCGCGGCAAACCACGACAATTTTTTTATGATATATAGAAAATGAGGCATAAATATCCGCATAACTACGAGTATCTACCTGATAGTATAGGGGTATTCGTTATGAACTGACACTTAAATCTATCGTGTGTAATATGCGAGATTTAGATGCCTTAAGGACTACGATGGAAGTCCGTATTGACAGTAATTTTTTTTTTTTTATTGTATAAAGTGACGAAACGAGCAAAACGTTCACCTGATGGCAAGTGCCCGCCCACACCAAATGATGTGTATTCCTGTGTGACACCACACTGCGCCTGTCACCCTGAGACATAAGCTCTCAAGTCTCAAATGCCCAGTGATTACGCTAGCTCACAGTGTCCTTCAAACCGACACACAGTAATGTTTGAACACTACTGCTTCACGGCAGAATAACTGGTTCTGGGGTGGTACCTACCTAGACGGATTCCTGCATAGGAATCCTACCACCAGTAAGTAAATTAAGTCTTCGATAAGGTTGCCATTAGCATCGTTAGGAAGAATAAGATTGAAGGAAATGTCCACTGCAGGTCCTGCCCCTTCTCTAATAAGGAAGTATTTTCTGAAATCACCAAAGTTTGGCAGGCGGACTGGCAATTTCAGTCCCAAACGTAGATACCGGTCTCTGCCCTGGGATTTGTCGAAATGGAATAACCACTTGGAATGGAACAACTCTACATCAAAGAGTCAAATTATTATTATACTTATTAATATTTGAGAGTTTCAAATATATTAATTTATATAAAACAAATTAAGAAGTTTAAAAGAATCCATTTATTAAATAAAAAGAAATTGGCAGCTAACGCCGAAAAAAAAGCTTATATATGCTAACTACACACTGCAATGTTTGTTAGACTATAGTATACCATTACTTTTATCTAGATTGTTTCGTTTCAATTAGTTTAAATCATAGATTACACATTCACATAATGTCTTTTCGAGGTGATAGATTAGCTAAGGGTATAAAAATTGCGAGTTCTCATTTTTACTATCTGCACAAATTCAGTTACCACAATGAGAGGTGCGCATATGTACATTGCAAATTTTTTGAAAAGTATTCGAAATATTACTAAACCAGATTTTTTTTTCAGTTTTCGTAGCATTACTATTCGTGTCGGCTGCAGTGGTGGCAGAAAATGAGAACCCTTGTTCACAAGATCAGAATAATAACTTTGAAGCGGAACGTCTATTGGAACATAATGATTGTGACAAGTTCTATAAATGTGTGAATGGCGATCCTGTAGAAATGTTTTGCCCAGATGGACTTTTCTACAATAACGTTTTTCGCTTTTGCGATTGGACACTGAACGTTGATTGTGGCGAGAGGACAGTCCCTTCTGATAAAGTACTTGTAGCGAAAGAGATTGAAGAACCGAAATTAGAAGAAGATGAGGAAAAAAACCCCGAAGCTGTAGAAATTGAGTTTCTTGAAAATGGATGCCCCGTAGACCCCGTTATCCATTGGCTTTTGCCTCACGAACAAAATTGCACAGTATTCTTCTATTGTGTATGGGGTGAGAAGGTGGAAAAGGCTTGTCCTCATTCGTTGCACTTTAATACAGAACTACAGGTCAGTAAAATATTTGAAATCTTAACTATTTTTAAGATTTTAAATAATTATTGAGGATATATGTCCAATTGTGTCCAAATGTTAATTATTAAACGTTTATATACGATAATCCGTGCTTTTAAAATAAGTTAAAGTCAGAAAGTCAGTCAGATATCAAATATCTGAGTATCAGCGGTAGATCTGACTACTTTAATATATTATATCATACAATAGTTAGCTAACAAATAAATAATTTTCGGGACGTGATGTAATCTGAGTGTTTCCAAACTTCTAACACTATTTAGTCCTTTCTTTGTGTTACCAAGGCATTACCTTAGATGTAGGAAGAAAACGATGAACGAATGAGAATATAATAATACTAATAACTTATTCTTATTGGTATTGTTATACCCTACATCAGATTCTGGTTGTTAAAAGGGAAAAAGTTACAATGGTTTAAATAGGTCTAGATGTCATAAGTTTTAGCTACATTATTTTTTTGGTACATTATTCATTGCGGGTCAAGGTTTCGCTGCTTTTGTGTTAGTTAACAAAGGTTTTTGTATGTATTGTTCCAAAATAGTGTATTACAATGAAAAGAAACTGTTCACAGCATTTTAATATAACCAAGAAAGAGATGAAAATCAGTAGGTTCAATTTCACTATTATCATCATATCTTCTAAGGTCGCATGAAGTTGAAGAACGGGCACAAAGTTTGATCTTTTATACCCGTTTTTCAACTTCATGTCCATCTAGTACAACGTATAGATACAGATGATTAAAGATCATATTTTGTGACAATCCATGAACTGTGCTCAGAAGCGTACTTGCGACGGGTAGTAATGATGATGAATATGTAAATAGTATTTTCTCTTTTCAGGTATGCGACTGGCCCCAATTTGCCAACTGTACAGTGAAAAAAACCTAACTATTTCTTGAAGACAAACGGTTTATCTTTGATTAATAAACACTCTATTCAAAGAATATGACGATTTCTGCTTAAGAGTGTATGTTAAAAAAGAAATGATGTGTATTATTTAATAATGTATTTTAATAAATATTTTATTCAAAAATGAATGAAGATTTGTGTAATAAAAAAACATGAATTAATCTACAACTTTTAGAACAATAGAAATATAGAAAATAGGTGATGTCTTTTTCCACCTGACTAATTTTCGACCACGGCGACAACGTCAGAGTACTGTCGTAAGCAATAAACTGTGTAAGAGTAAAGTGCCACTAGTGTACCCGCTAATAGAGGCACTCACTTAACCTAACCTACCCCGTTCGACGTAACCCACACGCTGTAAGATCGGGAGTAGGCCAAGATGTAGAGTCAAAGATTGTGTTGTAATTGTCTTAGGATGTTGTGTTTGCTTAGTAACTAATTTTAATAATTTATGTCTTTCTTGGAAGGAAGAATATTTACTAGTGAAGTCGTAAGACTGTCTTATTTACTTCTTCTTTCCCGCTTGTAAAGGGTCCACAATCGGACAAAATACCGGACATGAGGAATTCGCTCTCCCACATTTTAAATTGATGACCGCGTGGCCTAGTGGTCAGAGAACCTGACTTCTACGCCGCATGTCCTGGGTTAGCTAACAATTGTGTAGAAACATAAATTGTTGGTTTTCGGGTCTTGTTATGTTGTGCATGTGAAATTGATGTTTTTCAACCCACGATACATGAGAAATTCTAATGTGGGGCATCGTTTTTTTAAATAAAACATTAAGATAAAAACATTGAGAGCCACCCAGCTTCATACGCTTTAAAACAGAGTGCGGTAAATGCTACTCAGGTAACGCTATCTTGCTTCCGAACGTAAATTTGTGGAAAGAACCGTAGTCTAACGCAAAATTGGCACCTTTGTAGAAAATTGGTCCCTTGTTAGTTCATAAGCACATACATCGACCGAAGTCTCGCATGTCAATGTGCCTTAACGTCTTACAGCAAAATTCTGCGTTAGTGAATGCACGTTGCATAGTTAAGGCAAACGTCGAATAATGACGGTCATCATCAACATCCTTTCAGTCTATCACTGTTCCACTACTGAACATAGGCCACAATACCACCTGCCGTAATGTCGGTCACTTTGTTGTTATTAATAAAGCCCATGGTGCAAACAAAATCCCAGACATCCGCAACTGCAGACGTAACGTCAGTGTTAGTTTGGTCATCAACACCAAATAAAAGGTTAGCGCGGCTTTTTTATTGCCATTTGCTTGTTGATGTTCAAATTTTAATATAATAAATATGTAACATTGTGCGTGTTTAATTTATAACTATATTTAACTCGACGTTTCGCTTTTTAGCATCCATGGTCGCGCCCGAAACGTCGGGTTAAAAATAGTTATAAATTAAACGCGATAAAATCCGTAAAAATAGTTTTATTTAAATGTGTAATATTCGCGTAAATAAAAGAAAACATAGTGTTTCTTTACTTACACAATGTACCAACACAATCCATAAATAATTCATTATAAATAATGAGATATCGTACAGAATAATTATTTAATTACACTTGCTAACCACGCACAATGCGCAAAATCCGTAAAAATAGTTTTATTTAAAGAAACACTGCCTGTCAGGGAGTGACCGCTGAGAGCGCTGGGTATGATCGCAGCTCATGCTGAGTGCAGTCTCCTTTGTTTTGTCATATGCAATGCAGGCAATGTCAACATGTCTGGGATAGTTTGTAATTTTATTTCTTACTAAGAGTGTTTTAATTTGTTGAAATGATGTATTTTAATTTTGGCTTTGCGTGTACTGTTTATGGTAAACAAATAAATTCTTATCTTATCATATCTTATCCAAATATTCGCCTGAACTAAGTATCAGTACTAAGAATAAAATTAGCAATATTATTTCTCCATAACATTTTTATGCCTATTAGTGTTAAGTGTAGCATTCACAACAAAAATTAAATATTGTTTTTTTTCTTAAGGATGGATATATAAATTGTTTTGTGTAAATAACTAACAGCCTATAACTGTCTTATTTTTGGACCCAGACTTGCTTTCAGATTTTGAGAGGGTTTTGGAGTGGGATAGAGTCCGTCGCTTTGCTGCCATAATTCTGCATTTTGTATGTTTTATAGCGACATCTATGTCGTCACATGAGAAGCTCAAGAAATATTTCATACATTCCATAATCGCGCTATAAATGTTTCTGGGATGCGAACTATGTACACAATATCTAAATATTACTAGTTGGAGGAGACGTCCTCCCCAGATCAGACTACCCGATCTGGCGGGTTAGCTACCCTTTGCCTTGGCAATATCATCCGGCAAAGTTTGAACGCGCTAATCTCAAGAAATACAAAACCGATTTGAACAATTCTTATTGATTGAGGAAGCCATTTTTTGAGAAAGATTCTAGGTTATAAAACTTCATGCTACGGTCTTAAGGAGCCGCACGCTGAGCACCGAACATTACCGAGAAGGGCTGAACTATAAATGGCCAGGGTAGCGCAGTCAACCCTGCCACGCGGCGCAGTTATGTGTTGGGCTTATTTTACGCAGGGGAAACTGCAGGGCATAGCTAGTATATCATATTTGCTAAATGTGCGTTCAGGTTTTATAACGATATTTTTCTCGCCGAGCAGCCAATAAATAGGGCTTAAAACAGTAATGAACAAATTAAGTGAATTGAATCGAACCCATGTTACTAGTTAATTTCAACACGTCTTTCATCTGTTATCTGAGTATACATTTATTTAAATTTTCATCATCATTTCAGCCTATCACTAGTCCAAGCGGAGTATTGGCCATAGATTGCCACAAAAAGTTAGTAGCTCTCGTTTTGGGGGGACTTTGCCATAGTTGCCACGCTTGGCAGGGTTGGCAACCGCAATTTCTTTATTTAGATTTTCCAGGAGAATGCTGCTGCTCCTCTCCTGGTTATCATTTTACCTCTGTTAACTTTTACGACACACACGATATGAGATGAGGTGGTAGAATCGAAAAAAAATTTTTCAATAAATTTGTAATTGAAGCATTTGTAATTTTATCGTGTAGGATGAAATAAAATCTAAGCTTCGCGATTATAATATTTTTGTGAAGTGTAAGTCAATTAGATTTATTTCCATAAGAATTCGATGCATGCCTACTCTATTGCTATTTTAAGTGCTGATTTACCACGTGCTCGGCGGTGAAAGAAAACATCGTGAGTGCAGGTTTCCTCACGATGTTTTCTTGGATTGGATTGGAGCAGCGTGGCGAATTCTTCCTGACTTCAAAACCCTCTCAAACATGAGAGGAGGCCTTTTTTAACATGGGGAAATTCCTATCTCATATCCGCTCCCACGGGGACAAGGACGGGTTATGTGCGTTCCGCCTTCGCCGCATGTTGGCAGGGGCACGGGAACGCTCGCGCACACCTCCGCGACCCCACCGGCTCCGGCCGTGTATCATCGACGTCCCCTCTTCGGGAGAGGACAGCTCCTCTCCTCTCTCTTTCCTAGTAAGGCGCGCCGGAACACGCGACGTACCTTCCAACACTTCCTCCCTTTTCTGTGCGCAACGCACCTCCCCGATCCACGTGGAGGCCACGGGGCCTGGAAACTTGCACTCGAAGGGACCCGTCTTCCCGGCCCCACTCCTACACCTACACTCCTCTCCGACCGCGGCTCTCCACCGCGGCATCTACGGTGTGACTACGCCAAAGTCTCGGGGGACAGGGAGAAAGGCAACTTTACACCTACACTTCTTTTCCCCCGCGACTCCAACTTGGCTGCAGAGGACAGGGCGAGCGGTCACAACACATCGCCACTCTTCCCCTAGCAGTCCATCGTCTTCGCATCCACGTCACGGCCCTGCCAGAATCGTGAGGCATAGGGAGAGAGGCAATTCGTTTGGCACTACGATAGGTCAACATGGTATTCACCGAAATTATACCCGTCTTCACCACGGTAGTATATAAGCGGATACTGTAGGGAATCATTAGGGCGGTGAGTTTTGCTCACAGTGCCCTTCAAACCGAAACACAGTAATGCTTCCACACTACTGTTTCACGGCAGAATAACTGGTCCTGGGGTCCGGGAAATAGGAATTCTACCACCCGAAAAATACTATATTTACGCGAATAACACATTGTATAAAACTATATTCACACATTTTATAGCCTTTAATTTAACTAAAAATTCCCGTCGTATCGAGCGTGTCTAGGTAGGTGCCGCTGCAGGGACAGTTATTCTGCCGTGAAGCAGTGGTGTGCAAACAATACTGTATTCGGTCTGAAGGGCACTGAGAGCTAGTGTAACGACTAGGCTTATGAGGATTACGAACTGATGTCTCAGAGGGACTGACGCAGTGTGGTGCACACAGAAATACTATGGGTGACACAACATTTGCTATGGGCGGACGGTGCGCTTACCATCAGGTAAACGTTTAGGTGGTCTCGTCCTTTTTTGCAATAAAAAAAACACTCATGGGAGGGCTAAGGTGCACTGAGTTTAATATATTAATCGGACCAAATTTAATTGTACTGTTTTACAGGATCCCTATGATATAAACCAGTTGAATTAAATTCAAAATTAATACAGATCAAGAGAGTCCGTCTAGGTAGGTACCACCCCAGGTCAGTTATTCTGCCGTGAAGCAGTAGTGTGCAAACATTATCATGTGTTTCAGTTTCAAGGGCACGCACCGTAATCACCGAAAACATGATACTTAAGAACCGATGTCTAATGGTGTCGGGGGCAGTGCGGACACATAAATGTTCTGGGTGACGGTGCACTTACTTTTATCACTTGTTTCATCATTTACTCCTATAAAATAAAGAGTAAACCAAGGTACGTGAAATAAATAAACACTCCCAAAATTTTCGTCTCGATTCATGTTGACAGATATTAGAAGTAATCGTGTCTTAGTTATGAAGTTATGAGATCGATAATCGCGTTATGAAACATATAACTCGATTATCGATATCAACAGATCAGAACACAGACCAACAACAGAACGGATTCAAACCCAGGACCCGCGGCGTAGATGTACTTTACTTTACTTGTTGTTGTACTTTGACCACTAAGCCACGCGATCGAACAGCGAAGTAGCTATACATTGGCTTATTATTAATATAATACGACGAAAATTACACTAAAGCAATACGAAATACACACGATAGAAGATGGATTAGCCGAACGTGTGAAATTGGGTTTAAACATTTTTTGGAATATATCGATAACCTTACATGTTTGGTTAACTAAGATTTTAATCAGTGACTTTATATCGTTGAACTCTTCTCTGCTTTATTGCAGAATAGGGACTTTATCGCAACGTCGGATTCCTCTTACCTTTAATGTGCCAATGGTTGCACTGCACAAAGCTTAATTTTGCAATGTATCCTTTGGAAACTAAAAGTTGGTCGGTTCTGTTTTTCTGTTTTTTTGTTCTGTATATAGACTTTAACATAACAATAACTTCCGTGCGAAGCGTAAGCGGGTCAGCTAGCTTATACTGGTCGTTTGCACTACTTGACGGCAGAATTACTGGCACTGCGGTGGTAGTAGTAGACGTAGATCTTATTGAAGTGTTTATTTAGGAACCAATGACGTTACATCACAAAAAGTGATTATTTTGTTAGTAAGCACTAGTTTTACCCCTTTTTAAGCACATTACGAGCATGTAGGAGTGTGAGATTTGTCATAATTAAACTTTGTATTTGACAATGTCAAGTCAATGACATAATAGGTCCCCATGACTGACTTGGCACTGGCAGAATTCTAATAAGAGAGGCCAAAACTAAAATAAGAAGAAGTCTCTGGTCAAACAGTCGCTCACAGCGTTTAAAATAATTACTCAAACCTCAATAACGTATAAACTTTTAAAAATTATGAATAACGGTCGAATTTCGAACACAAGGCGACCACTACTATACATGTAATAGATATCTGTGCATAAGAGACTTGTCTCAGGGTGACGAGCGCAGTGTGGTGCCACACAGAAATGTTCTGAGTGACACAACATTTGCTATAGGCCACACGTTGCACTTACCATCAGGTGAACTTTGTGATATACACTATATTACTTTTTGACCTTTTCAGTCGGTATATGTATAGTGGATCCATTCTTCTTCTCCTTTTAATTCTGAACTCTCTAAATAGAATTCTGCCAATGTCAAGTCAGTCCCGGAAGTGACAATAGCTAATTCAAAATTTCGATAGACAGTAAAATGAAAGCTGACTTTTACTGAAGATTTGCTAGATTGATGGAGACAAACGAAAAGTACAATTCGGGTCTTAAATTGAATTTTCCAATTACTGTCCACTTTCATAAGCACTTACTGCATAATAAACTGTCAATATTAAAAATTAAAACTCAAAATATTCACAGAAACTGCAAAATTCAATTAAAACTCTACCGTCACTTCACCTTTATTCATATTAGTAGCTATTTTTATGGATCGACCTTTATAAGTCGATCAATTATTTTATATACTTAATGACAGTTTGGTTTAGTGATAGCCGCATTGATGCTTTTGATTGACATTGATTATCGATGTAGTGAAATTTGAATTCGCTCTTTTGATCGAGTTATTAAAAATATTTATCTCTAAGATTGCTTTATTTAACGTAAGAAATATCGTTTGCAACAATAAAGTATGACATTTCGAATGAAAGTTTCGTGTTAACTTTATTAACAAGAAATAGGATACTTAGGAGACATGCAAACGTTAAAAACAAAGTAAAATAGTGTATCGACTTATTTACGAATATAACCCAGCCCATAACATGATGACTAAGTCTATACTAATGAGCGATAAATTATTTTTGTACTACTCCATTAAGCTTCCTGGTAGATCTACACTTCCAATATAATAGAGCGTATATCGATTACTTATTGACATAAAGCTTATTAACTTTTTTTGCTCCCTAGCTGGTTGAAAAAAAAACACAGTCCTAGGAAGAACTCGCAAAAACCCCAGCTGAACTGTTTTGTTATGAAATATTAAATGTTGAATGTTTGAAATTCACTTTTGAATCACTTTAAAGGTTATCAGAAATAAGAGTCCCAGCTGGTATTGGACCCTTTTTATTGGACATAATAAATTTCGTTCATTTTTATTTAACATCTTTTAAAATAGATGCTTGGGGTTCTGAAATTACATATTAGCATACATGAAATAGCACTAAACAACATTACTATCGTTAACATTGTACTGCTATAAGAAATACAGTTTAAAAAAAAGCAAAAAACTTGTGTGAACACATTGACTTTTTAGGGTGCTAATCCAACGCCACGCTTTTTTTTTGTAGTTTTCGCTACTATACTTGTGTAGATATTTTACTGTGCCTCCAATCTTCAAATTTTCAATAAAATAGTTTTTAATTATAAATTTAATGACATCAATTTACTAGACTATCATGATTATCAATGTAAATCAATAAATAATCTCTTACTATCACTGATAATAGATAAGTTTAATTGTTTTTTTTTTTCAAAGTAATTATTGATATTAATGGTCTACTGAATATTGACTCAGTAGATTGTATTGCTTCTCTGGTCTTACGTTTATTAAATGATTATGAAAAGTTTGTACTGTAATTAATATATTCTTCTAATAATAGTAATTAAAATGTTACATATATTAATTGCGTTTCAAAATATTTTTCAGATTTTTTAGTTTCACTGTTTCTTGCTGTCCTGCAAGTTGGGTATGCGACTAATCAGTGTTCTAAAGAACAGGAGTCAAATTGGGGATTAGAGCTGCTGTTAGAGCATGAAGATTGTGATAAGTTTTATAAGTGTGTACATGGACGACCAATTGAGATGTTTTGCCCAGGTGGACTTTACTTTAATCCCGAAATTGCACAGTGTGATTGGAAACAAAATGTTGACTGTAGTGAAAAAAATATACAAGAAGAAAGTAATTCCGAAAGTGAAAAATCTGACGAATCGGAATCTGATATTGAGTATGAAAATGAATCTGAAGAGAAAGATAATTCTTCGGACACAGAAGAAAATTTAGAAAATGATAAGAATTCTTCAACCGGTGAACCCGAGGTTACAGAAATAGTATTCTTAGAAAATGGATGTCCAGCTGATCCCTTAATACATTGGCTTTTGCCACATGAAGATGACTGTAACCTTTTTTATTATTGTGTATGGGGAAAAAAGGTCCAGAAGAATTGCCCTAGTTCGCTGCATTTTAATTACCTACTACAGGTTAGTAAAACATTTCAGTGAAATCGCTATATAAATGCTAGCTAAATTCTACAAACGTTGAAGGCTATAAAAATACTAATACAGTCTTGAGTCTAGTTTCGACCAGCGGATAGACGCTGCGCCCAATAAGTTTTACTAATAGTCTTTCAACCACCGGAAAAATTCCGGAAAAATGTCTGTTCTTGTTTGATCTAGCCATTTCAACACCACAACAACATATATTGTTACGCACTGGTTTTGCTTTGGATCAATAAATCGACACTCCGAGATACATATGGATTTCATTCAGAGGTACAAGATCTATCTAATCCATAAACTTATCACTATTAATAGTTTCGTCCTTTGGCTCGTCTTTACTCAGACTCATCCCAATTTGCATTCTGGTCGCGCTCATATATATATGCTCGCAAATATTCTAGAGCGCAGAGACAATTAAAAAAAATCCGATATACAATGTTCGTGTTAAATCTAGAAACTTCGCTATTAGTTAAGGGGAAGATATAACGTTCTAGAGTCTTTGTAACACTACCTTCCTCTAAGGGATGCCCCTCCTCCTCCTTTTTGCAATCAAAAAAAAACTCTCATAGGAGGGCTAAGGTGCACTGAGATTAATATATTAATCGGACCAAAATTACTTGAACAGTCAAATCACAAATTTAACTAGAGTCCGTCTAGGTAGGTACCACCCCAGGTCAGTTATTCTGTCGTGAAGCAGTAGAGTCCAAACATTATCATGTGTTTCAGTTTGAAGGGCACTCAGAGCTACTATAATCACCGAAAACATAATACTTTAGAACCGATGTCTAATGGTGTCGGGCGCAGTGTGGACACATAAATTCTGGGTGACATATGTAGTTTTGTTATAAGCAGACGTTGCACTTACCACCAGGTGAACATTTCGCTCGTTTCATCAATTACTCCTATATAAAAAAAGTGTAAACCAAGGTACAAAATTGTGAAATAAATAAAACATATTATCAATTTATTTATACAATTTCTATAAGCGCCATCTGGCGCGGAATTTGATTACTTACTTAAATTATTGGGAAAAACTATTATTTTACTAATTTTTAGGTGATTTCAAAATAAATAAACCTTACTTTATGCACCGGTTTCTCTACTTTACAACAACGGAAGCCGCATTTTAGTTGCCTCGCGAAACATTTTGTTACGAATCCCCCAGGAACCGCGCAATGAATAAAAATAAAAAAGGATCCTTAATGTTGCTACGGGCTATAACTATAACCAATTTCATAAAAAATAGGGAGACAGACAGACAAGCATTCCAAAAATGATAGTTTTGACTTCTACAGGTTTTGATTAGTCCCCTCATATATTATTTTCCAAAATATTTGCAATGTACAGAATTAACTTTCTTACTGATTTATTATAAACAAGCTGATGCCCGCGCGTCCGCGTAGATATAGGTTTTCATAAATATCGCGTGGGAACTGTTTGATTTTCTGGGATAAAAAGTGTTGATATGTCTCCAGGATGCAAGCAATCTCTGTGCCTAATTTCGTGAATAGTCATAAACAGATAATGACAGAGGGACAGAGATAATTACTTTCGCATCTATAAATATTAAGTATGGATTAAGAGAAATATTTATGAACGAAAATAATGATTCCTCAAAAGTGCCGTACCTGTCAATGAAAGCCCCTCCAAAATCAATGTAGCCGTTTCGGAGATTAGCAAACAAACAGACAGACAGACAAACATTTTTTAAAAACGCGTGTTTGCGATTTTGTATGCTGCAAATTACCATATGAGATGAAGAAAAAATCTTAATTGCGAAATCATAGACAAACACTCCAATTTTATTTATTTGTACAGATTTACAACAAAATTCAAAATAAATACTTACAAATTATAACTAATGAAAAACATGTAAACCTAAACTATGTAATCTTTAATAATAATTAATAACCTAAAGTAATTTAAATAAATAAACAAATTTAAAATTTTCCACCATAAATTCCCAGTTTGCAACAATTTCCACGACTTAAATACAATATTGATCCATACCATTCCACTTTTAAGATATGATATATCGTGTAAGTGTGGGTAGCACTTAACGACAAATACTTGACATAATTTCGGTGACGTTTTTGCTGTTGGCCGTTGTGTTGTGGCTTTTACAACTTCATCGGATAGCTGTGCTAGCGGGCCCACGGCCCAGCCAGGTTACACTTACATAAGTATCACCACAGTATATATTATATATATATATATATATATATATATATATATATATATATATATATATATATATATATATATATATATATATATATATATATATATACTGTGGTGTATATACCGTGTGGTGGCGGCTCGTTAAAAGAATACTACCACTGCATCTAATCTAATGGATCTCGTAAAAGGCGAGTAAGGAATTATACTGCACTGTGCATCCAACAGCGCATGGTGGCGATGGGCTCACCACCTATCGCACCAAGTGCATTATATTGTTTTGGTGAAACGTGGATTGTGGCAGTCATCTGTTTTTGCAGTGAGTGCCCAGTCTCTGACTACCCCTTATGGGATACAGTCGTGATCTTATTTATGTATGTATGTATGTATATATATACTTATATAAGTATAATCATAAAAATTCCCAAAATTTTCGTCTCGATTCATGTCGACAGATATTTGAAGTAATTTCGTCTTTAAGTCATACAACGTTAAGATTCATAACTCGATTATCGATATCAACAGATACGGATTCAAACCCAGGACGTACGTAGAAGTCTTGTACTCTGACCACTAAGCCACGCGGTCAAACATAGCGAAGTAGCAATTAATTGGCTTATTATTAATTGGATACACTAATATAATACGACGAAAATTACACTAAAGCAAATCGAATAGGCGCCCGGCAGAGTAGAATAGCACCTACCTCTTTCCTACCGAGGTGTCGTAGGAGGCGACTAAGGTATTATACGGACAGCCTTTTTACTCGTACCAAAATGGCCGTCTCTTTTACCGCGGGGGCGAAAAATGGACTACGTGCGTGGCCTCTGCTTACCCCTTCTATGGAAAAAAGCGTGACTGTATGTATGTATGTGTAATAATAATAATATATAAATGTAATGTTTCAAAAAAACAAGCTATACGCTCACGTATATTAAATGTTAAGTCTCTGAGTAATTTAATCCCCTCTCCATTAGCTTAATTTAGGTTAGCTTAGCTCTGATCTCCCTAACTTATATTCCGTGCAAGTTATATATCCTGCGCAAGTTATTAATACTAGTGACAGAAAGATGACGAGGCGATTCTAAGCGGGAGAAGGCTTATCAGACGTGTCTTTTTAGTTAAATCTACACAATTAATAAATCTATTTGTTAAATGTATCTACCGGACCGTGACACGTAATTTTATTAATACTTTATATTTTCCATTCCAGGTTTGCGACTGGCCTGATGAAGCCGGGTGCTCAAAATCTTCAGAAGATACTTCAGATGACACTCTTATTGAAAAAGAATTAGTTCAGAAAGTTGAAGCTGTTGTTGATATAAAACTAAAAGGTTATATTCACTAATAAACGGCATATACAACAATAGAATAGAATAGAATATTTATTATTCAATATAGATAATTTACATAATACTCATTGAACGTCATTTTTTTTAAACTACACTGGTTTGCAAACAAATACCTCTGTCCAGGGAAGAAGCAGCAAGAAACCCAGCGGGATTTTTTTTTTGTTATTTTAAAAATAATGTACAATTACAGCAGTAAATAGTAATGATTAAAAATAAGCTTGGCAGCGTTTTCGTCATTCCTAAGGGTTATCATCATTAATATATTCCTTAATATTATAATAACCCTTCTTAAATACTCTTTGTTTAATAAATAGTCTGAATAGTTTTCATTGAAAAATTTTGTGAACTTTCGGGGATTTTGTTGTAAAAACAGTGACCCCTGAAAGAGTTACTGACTCTGTGAAGTCGAGTAAAGTTTCAGCCTATAAAGTCCCACTACTGAGCACAGGCCTCCCTCTCATTTCTGAGAGGGTTTTGGAGCTAGGAAGAATCCGCCACGCTGCTCCAATGCGGGTTGGCGGACTTCACATGTCTTCGAAATATTTTTTATTCCTCACGATGTTTTCCTTCACCGCCGAGCACGTGGTAAATCAGCACTTAAAATTGCAATTAACAATTTTAGTGGTGCCGGCACCGGGAATCGAACCCAGGTCACTCGCGTACTATGAAATTAAAAGCGAGCGCCTAGCCCCTGAGCTACCACGGCTCTTGAAGTCTTGAAGTCGAGTAACTCGCATTATTAAGATGTGCTTGTTCCTGGTATTTACATTATGAACATCACTTTTTTTTATTAAAGTGATTAATATTCTTATGTACATACATAATATATCCAAAAATATATACATATTGAGAGACCAGAATATTAATTTCTTTAAATTTATCTCTAAGAGACGCTTTGGAGCAAAGATTGTAAATAGCTGTTATGGCCCTCTATTGCAAAACAAAAGTAACCTCTACGTCAGTCACGTTTCCCCATTGCAAAATACCTTAAGACATTATGGTATGAAAATAACTAAAATAAACTAATATAGCAGTTTCAACATTTAACGTTCTAATTATTTTCACAGCATAAGCTGCAGAGCTAAGTTTACTTGCTAATTTAGTTATATGAATTATTATATATTATAATATTCGTTTATGAGACATATCTTGATGTGGGTGTCTAAAAATCGGTTCTGTGGAACTTACTAAAAAGTTTAAAAAGAGATGTCGGAAATTTGTAATAAGAGCAATGTCTGCATTATCTCGACAGGGCCCTCATATTTGCATAGGTGCATGACCTATATATTCTTATACCACGTCTAGCACTCAAATTACTGAACTGAACTGAGTTGTCTTAGACTGATGAATAGTACTCAGTGGATCACCAATAGAGACAATGCCATGAAGAGGAATTTATAAAATTAATTTTAGCTTATATAAGAGGTACAGATATGAGGTAGAGGTGGCTTCTCCACTAGTTCTTAGATATCTAATCACTGTCTGGTGAAATCTGTATCGTCTTACACACCAACAGACCTCGACCCACATGGTACTAGGCGAGTATATATTTTCGGTGAGGTAATTGCTGTTAGCCTTCTCGGCTTTTACAGCTTCATGGGATACTGTCCTCGCGGGCCAGGGGCCCGCGTGCCAGGTTTGGTTTGACCCAAACATAAATAAATGAATAAAAACTCCTACAAAAACCTCGAAGTTCGGACTGTGTCGCGTTCGCTGCGTCCTTTCGCGTTTTCGTAAATCTTAAATACGAGTATTTTAAGTCGTCTAATGACCGTCGGAGGGAGGCTGCGCGCGTCCATTCGGACTGTCGACTTGTGTGTCGGTAACTCTGGGCGGTGAGAACCGCCCTGGAACACGGGTGAATCGTGTGTACGCGATGTTATTTATATTACACTACGTTATACTACGACGCGCGCCGCTCTCTACGGCGGTCGCGCGTCGTAGTGCGTGTTATATTAAAGCTATTGACTTGTGTGTACAGTGTGGCTTGGATCGTGACTGACGGTATCGTGGTCAGGAAGAGATGAGACGTCCGTGTCGTCTAGCACGTTTCGCGGGCGACGTTTGCGTTCGGTCGCGTTTCTGTTTGGTCGGTAATTTGCTGCTTTAACCACCAGCGGGTTGGTGAACCGCGGCTTTTTCGAAAAACCGTCGTGATAATTCTCTGAAGTGTTCAGAGAATTATCACGGCAATTAGATTAAGGGCATTTCACAGTCGCTGTGAAGATCTACATGGCGTTGATACCAACCGGCTCCTGTGGCAGTTTGCAAGAATCGATTTTGAACGCTCTTTAACTTCTTTAATTGATTGCCCGTCGCGTGAGCGAAAGCGACGCAAGCATAGTCCATTACGGGTCTTATGCAAGTCTTTTAGAGGCGAAGTTTGTGTCTTAAGCACATTTTGCTTGAGGAACAAGTTAATGGGTATAGACGGCTTGAGATAAAAGCCGCTCTATTGCGTATGTTTTTAATGTGTGCAGCGACATCGCTGCGTCTAAAGGCGAGTGTGGTGATGTAAGTCAGCAGATTGGGATGAGATGCGTCACTTCTTTGCATCTTATCCTTGGCGGCAGGTCTGCTTCTCTGCCCGTGATCCATTGAGATGCGCGGATATCTTTGGGTATGCAGATGACAGCACACTTGTGGAGAGATATCTGGCGCGTGTTCAGGCCAGACGGGATCAAGTACAGTCCGCTCGGGAGGCCATGGTAGAGCGTATGAATCTCACATTGCAGGCAGTCTCCAACTGGGGCAATACCAATCTTGTGAGATTCAATGCCACCAAAACGCAAGCGTGTCTGTTCTCCGCCAAAAGGAGCCCGTTCACCTTGGCTCCTATATTTCAGAATGTATCTCTGGAATACACCGACCGCCTTCAGTTATTAGGAGTCGAGATTACGTCGAACCTTAACTTTGGGCGGTTCATTGAGTCTACGGCTAAATCAGCTGCAATGAAATTGGGAGTTCTTGCAAAAGTGCGGCGTTACTTTACTCCGGGACAGCTCAGGTCCGGTCGGCTGTAGAGTACTGCTGCCACATATGGGCTGGAGCTCCTAAATATCAACTGGCAGCCTTGGACTCGGTGGAGAGACGGGCCAAGCGGCTAATCGGTGATCCTGACTTGGTTACTACCAATTTGTCCAGTCTCGAACACAGGCGTCGGGTGGCCAGTCTCTCGGTGTTCTACAGGTTACATTTTGGAGAGTGTGCGAAGGAATTACATGAGTTAATTCCCCCTTCCCCTTTCCATCGTCGGACAACAACCTGCATTCGGACGAAGCGTTTTGCTTCGTCGTTCATAATGCGTACAGCAAAGGACTGGAATAATTTGCCTGCATCCGTCTTTCCGTCCGATTACAATGTGGGTGTCTTCAAGAGAAGAGTGAATAGGCTTTTTCTAAGCTAGTGTGCCTACCAACAAAAACTACATCGCCACTTACCATCAGATGGGATTGTAGTTAAACGCTAGCTTATAATATATTAAAAAAAAAGGTACCCTAGAGAATAGTTAGCGCGGGGTTTATTGCTAATTCGCCGCAGGCGATCATTATGGGTACGCCATACGAAGATTGGCAGCTTTCCGCTTTTATCAAAAATTTGTAATGATATCTCATACTTACGCGGATACTATATTCACAGATTTCATAGTGTTTAATCGGTAATTTCATGGCGGTGTTAGGATCTTTGGGTTACATAAATGAAGTGTATTAATATAGGTTGATTTATTTGCCGCTTTTAACAAGGATATGACAACCTACAATTTCAATTCCCTCTTCGAAGACCGCCATTTTAGTTTATGTTGTAGTAGAGAAATGCATTCTATTGAGAAGCGCTTCCAGAAGTGCTGCTTAATATGCTGACCCTTTCGAATCGTTCTATGTAATTAATGTTTGTGTGGATTTGGAATGGACACAAGTGGTCGTCTGATTAAAAAGAAAACTGCAGTGTGAGCGGAAAAGTCAAGGCGATCACAGTGTAACGATATACTATCTCTAATTACGTATTTTTACGTTTTAGAAAGATTTAAGAAAATATTAAAAATTATTAAAAAAAAAAAAAATGGTGGTCCAAAAAAGTTGGGAAAATATATATGAGGACCAATCCCAATAGTGAAATTTCATTATTTCCAATTTAATTTTTCTTGGCATAATATTACATAGATCAGTGCCTAAAAATTACTTTAAAACATATAAAATATATCCAAGAGACCTTATCTCTCGAAGTACTATAGAAGTTAATTAAAAATATTACAATATAAAATTAACTTCATTTGTATGGAAAATACTCTATATAGTTATTCATAATAAGGAAGTGTTCATGTAATGCCAATTATAAAACCTATCTTAAAATTAGAAGGGGTTCGTGTAATGTCAATTACAAAACCAATCTTAAAATTAGAAGGTGTTCGCGTATTGCTAATACCATACTATTAAGTCCGAGACGCGAGTACCGTGCGGAGGGGCACACCAACAGCTCAACATAGACGTGTGTGAGGTCGAGCATGACTCTCTATAGTATCAAGTTGCATAGTGCTAATGTTCCATACAAAGATTCTATGTAAGTAAAGTATATGATAAAATGGTCTATCATTGAAGGTCTCTTGTAAGATATGATATTATAAAAATGAGTTGGAACTTAAAATTATTAAGATAGAGAATTCATTAGACTTTCATACAATCACATAAGAGAGGGTGTGGCTTTTAGCATTTCGGTGCTGGAGCTTACTCTTTCGCCCCATGTCTTAGAGCATTAGTTCTATGATACATGGTTCATACACCGGCGTCTTAGTGGCTTACTATTATGACACGTTGGTAAATTTTTTAGTTAAACAACTTTTGCCAAAGTCGATAATTATCATATAGGGGTGTTGTGAGGAGGCACCATCTATGTGATAGTCACAATAATACTTACTGCTATTGTGGTATTGTGTTTTTAGTGACGGTTATATGAATGAGTTGCATCTGATTCAATACAACTTATGATTCGGGTTGACGGAGGTTTTTTGCAGAAGTGTAGATGTTTGCTAAGACTGTATAGAGGCCCTTGTGTTGGCGTATGTCTGAGCGATGGTCGTAATGATGCTTGTTGCACCTGTGACAATGCGTCCTAGTGACAGTTGCTTAGATGTCGTTAATGTAATGGTTGCGTGTTGCACTTGGTTTGACTCACATTTTCTTTAGATTTGTCCAAGTCGGGTCTCTCTATAACGAGACTGCAGACTGTCTGCCCTCCATGTGTTGAATAACAACAATATTAAATAAAGCTCTCAGTAAATTCCCACAAATGAATGATAACTGGAAACTTGGTGGTGGGTGAGACAAACTTGATCGAAATACATAATACTCAACGTCAATTACACAAACCCATTTGACGAATATAATAGAATGCTGATTGCCTGATGGCTGAATGATAATTATAAATGATAAATAATGGCAAAATACATCATTACAATGGTTGGTGGAGCTAATGCGTCTACTTCATGCGGATGGTAGCTGGCGGGAGGAGACTCTCAAGGCTGCAGCCGAAAGCTGCACAACGTGGGACCCCATACCCTTGAAGTGAGCAGTGGACTCACGACGTGCTCTGCGGCAAATTGCCGTGCTGACCTTGTATTGGATGTTGATGCCACACACTCGACATTCATCTGCAGTTACAGCGGTCTGGCGAAGTGATGGCGCGTACGGAAGGCTTTACTAGTTTATTGGGCCGAGTGCTCATAACTGCTCGACGTGTGCCAAATCCATGCGACGTACATTCACGAAGACTGGACTAGCTGTATACTTGTATGATGTAAACACGCATTGACATGCGAGACTTCGGTCTAAGTTTGTGCTTACGCACTAGCAAGAGGCCAAGCCCTCTTTTTGCTGGTTCGCCAGTGTTGCTGTGGACTACGGTCCTTGTTCCCGACTTCTTGTCCTGTGTCGGGGGGAGCGCATGGATTGGAAGGCGCTCACCGCACACGGCGGGAGTTGGAGCCGTGTGCCTTCCCCACATTTTTTTTAATAAAAATGTTGGGGGAGCGATAGCTTGTAGTGGGTTATTAATAATTTAAAGTTAATCTTATACAGGTGCGGAATACGAATCTCTTTGCAATAGATATTAAACATTGTGAACCCTTTACAAGAGTATAGGGAATAATAATTAATTAGTATTAGTACACTGTCTTGGACTTGCAGCTTCTCTAGTGAATAAACATTTTTCCATGATACACCTAAAAGAACAAGTTACTAAAAATAAACACAACGTAGATAAAAGGGTCCTACCTATGACGATCACAATTAATTAACATATATCATTCAAATGGCCTAGAATGAAATAACCTTTAGAAAAGATCTTGAAAAAGATTAAGTCTATTTTCTGGTCACGTAATTAATTTTATCAACGTGAAAGTTGAATAGTTACAACAGGAAAGGGAAATAAGGGGCGCGAATTTAAAATAGCCTCAATTTAAGTAAGCCATTTCCACATATGTGAAATGTATTGTTCGCAATAGCCGAAGAAGATGATGCTTAGTGGACCTAACAACTGCCTCAGCTAAACCATTAAAATGTAAGGTGTGCAAAATTGCTTGACATGCTGAAGCTCGGCGGGCAGGTGTTTACTGTCACACCTGGCCAAGCAAGTTTTGCAAGACAACAAGCTTCGGTTTCCGCGCCTTCGTCGCAGTGACCGAGTGAAGCCGGCCACAGTCGAGCGTGTACCTGCAGTCCTACCATATGTCAGAGGAGTCACGGACAAGATGCGCTATATCTTGAAGCGGGCTTCCATAAGAACATTTTTCAAGCCCCCGAAGAAGATAAGTGCAGTTTTTACCATCTGTCAAGTGTAACATCCCTCTACAAGATGCAGGAATATACAAGCTAGATTGTGAATATGGTCTTTATATAGGGTCTCTATATGGTAATATGGTCTCTATATCCCTATATAGGGCAAACAAAAAGATCAGTAAAAAGCCGCGAAAAAGTACATATAGCTGATGTGAAGCACCGTCGCTCCAGGAAGTCTGCAGTCTGTGACCATGTTCTGGATCATCCCAACCATTAGATCAGATTTGATAAACCACAAATCCTCGCAAAAGAACACCGATTCCAACCAAGGATGATTCGCGAGGCTATTGAAATTTAAAAACATCCTAATTTTAATAGAGAAGATGGTTGAGTATTACCACCAGCTTGGGATCCTATAATTAAATCAAAAACCAATCATACCACTGCAAGACTTCAAGACACAGTGAGCTCTTTCTGCGTAGATCGGACCAAGAATAATAATTAAAAGCTGAAGGTACTCCGGGTTAACTATGACATCGGGTCATCTGTCACCTCAGTCCCCCCGTGACCATAGGTGCTGTAAAGCACACGTCGGGTTATAAATAATAAAATTAAATGCGGTAAAATCCGTAAAATTAGTTTCATTTAAATGTGTAGTGTTCGCGTAGATATAAGAAATCATTAGGTTCACCTAATAGTAAGTGCAAGGACTGCCTATAACAAATGCTGTGTGACCCTGATTATTTCTGTGTGGCACCATACCGTCACCCTGAGACCTCAGTTCTTAAGTCTCATATGCTCAGCGATTACACTAGCTCTCAGTGTCCTTCAAACCGAAACACAGTAATGTTTGCAGACTACTGCTTCACGGATTATCGCCTACCTAGACGGATTCCTGCATAGGAATCCTTCCACCAGTAAGATAACTCTCTCGTAAACATTTTGTTAATTTACTATACGCACCAAAAAATTTCCACTGCGAGATATGAATCTCTCCAAGGCAGCAATAAATGCTTCTTTGGAAAGAACCGTGACAAGTTAAAAATAACCCAAAAGAGCTAAAAATGATTTCATTAGCTTACAACCCTTTGCAGTTTGCCATTGTGACGTTATGTACGAGGAATATAAAAAGGAACTACCCTTGTCAACACAATAAAAAGGTTTAGGCAGTAATGTCCCGCCTAATTTTTGCTGACGTGGTCCGGTACAGTGTGGTTCTGCGTGACACGACGGATGTCGGCCCCGTCGGGTTGCCAACGACGCTGAAGGGACGCTGGTGATGAAATGACCACGCAACGTCACTGTCGGCTGGCAGATGTTCAAATTGCACCGGAAGGTGGTTCTGCGGTCGCACGGAACGGTGGATTCAAAACTTTGGATTCAATCCGTGGACCGGACCTTGGACCCCAATACAGCGATGAAGTTAAATTACATAGAAAAACTTACTCCGAGATTCAAATATGCAACCGAAATGTATGCTGCTAAAGTACAAACTACTACTTGCACAAATTTCAAGGTAATCTGCCTTCCTATGTAAGTACCTTTTTCTGGAATTAAGACTTAATGAAGTATAAGTAGGCATCTGAACATATACTGTTAAGGACCTATGGTGCTGGTCTTCAGGAACTAATGGTTGTTCACAAGCTTCCAATGATAAACAGTTAATGTTACTTAAGTTGAAGTCTCCTAATAAAATGTAATAGTCATTTAGGCAAGATGTATTTAAATCGAACATCTGTTCTGTAAAATTGTTCAACTAAGAAGAACACAAAATGAAGGATACTCTCTGTATCCTTCATTTTGTGCACATGAATAAATATATGTATTTTAATTTTTTGTTTGTGAGTTTATACTAAGAGTGACCCAAAGATCTTTGGCGGATGATCGCCATTCAACACGCTCACACACAATAAGGTTACGACGCACAGCTATCTATACACCACCTCCCAAAGACTGTCCAGTATTCGCATAGTCGCGTCTCCATACAAAGAAATCACTAAAAAGTTCTTGATAAAACATATTATCAAGTAACATAGTATAATACGTTTCTCTTAAATAATTTTATTTTTGGTAGTTATCCGTGTGTATTTTGATAATAGATGTTAAGTCCTACTATTGTAAAAAGGAGTCATAACAAAAAGTTTTTATCATTTCCATCGAGTTGACACTTAAAAAGAAAATAATTATCTAGTAAACAATAATCGAAGACTATCAAATAAATTATAATTAACACGAGAAAATTTAAGAATGATAAATTATGACCGCATAAATACAAAATTTGATTTGACATAAAGTGTAAGTAACAAGAAAGTGGGTATCAAGAAAATATGTAAGTACATTAACTAAAAATAATATTACATTGCGGTTTTGCAATTGCAATCGAAACCTTAACACAATATCAATAAGTGTTGTTATAGTATCCACATTTGCTGTGCTTACAGACCAGAAGCTTACGTAAAGCGATGAATAGCAGTAAGTCACAGAATTGCTGCAATATGAGGCGGCATGGGTTCTGAACTCAACATTTACATTTAAATGATGCATGATAGTTACAATTCATAAAATATGTTGTGAACACTATTGAGGTGGGAGATTTCCGCCCAAGTGTTTTCGAATTTTCGACCCACAAAAATTGAAAATCCGATTCTTTTTTGAGACTTTTCGCCTTTGATAGTAAGTTCTTATACTATATTGTGAGATGGTCATTTATGTAAATCTTTTTTTCGCTATTAAAACCAAGTGAACTCGCCGTGAGTTCTTTGCGTTTTCGCATTGCAGTGCGAAATTATTCTTTTAAATATCTATTTATAAAAGAGAGAATTATTAGTTTTTCAGTATCCTTTTGGCGTGTAGGTACTCTTGTAATCAGGTCGATATCGTACTTTTTTATAGAACATTCAATTGCTTTTCCAATTTCTTGTGTTTAATAGTTTTTAAGGTACAATTTGTTAAGTATTTTTTATTATCATTTTTTTTTGCAAAAGCGACCACCATTGGCTATAACTTAAATCAGTAATAGGTATGTGCCTAACTAACTGTTCAGCTTCACCGGTCAAAAAATCAAATAATTATGTACTAAAGATGAAAATAAGCCTCTGAAAGTAGGCCATTCAGTGTATTTTCCAGAAAATTAATTTATTGTAATTTTTGGTAATATAACTCATGAAGTTTTTGACTCAACTTGACTCGATCTCTAATACTGTTCGAATTACATTTTTACTCGATATTTAGCAAAATTAGATGTTAGTTCACATTTATATTCAATATAACACAACCTTCGACTTGCTCATACAACTCATCATCTTTACAATCTTTCAACTCCTCTTTTTTCCCCACTTTAATAAATGATCATGAGTTGATAGAAATTTTGACCACAGTTCTTCCAAAATTCCCAGTCTAGTATCAATGTATTGTTGATTAATGCGATCTTTAGGTGATTTTCTATAAATTGTTAGAGCGCTTCTTAATCTAACTTCAACATCTAACTGCACTTTTATAGACATTGCATTTTCTTATGGAATTACTTTTATACTAAAACTGGAAAACATTTTTTTTTAAATATTAAGTGTGTCTTATCAGTTCAAATTGCTTATTAATTGTTCAAATCTTCTAAACTTGCATTTACTATTATTTGAATGAAAATTGTACTCACTATTTACTTTAACGTACTCACAATTCACTGTATCTCTTGCTCACTCACACTTCACTATTTAACCCGCTAAGAATGAAGATTCTTATTAACTTGGCAGTTTACAAGTTGACCCGTGCTCCATGTACACTGCCTGCTGATCCAAAAATCCCTCGGATCAGTGAATGACTTCCGCCCACGTGAACGGTTGCGGCGACTGCGTAATCCTCGCAGACCGTTCCCTCTCACCACACATTATAAGCAGTAATCCCTTGCTTCTGGGTACGGGAGTGTGATTCCAACACTTGGAATCACTGATTTTCAAAACCCTACCCACGTCAATTACTTCCGGCTACGATGGACCATGAACTTACTTCGCAATGGATTAGATACTAGTATGGAATTAAAATAAAACCAACTAATAACTTGATATATATAGAAGAGTATATTTTAAAAGTAATGCAGCGTTGAGTTCACAAACGTAATATATGGCGCCCTCTATTGATATTTGGCTGATGATATTGCCAAGGAAAAGGGTAGCTCCACCCGCCAGATCAAACGGTCTGATCTGGGGAGGACGTCTCCTCCAACTAGTAATATTTAATGTTGTATAGTTCGCATGTCAGAAAACTTTCATTGCGCGATTATGGAATGTATGAACTTAAATGTTATATGATGATGAGATATTACTTCAGCTTCTTATGTTGCGACATAGATGTCGCTACATCACTCCCCTCTGAGACAGGAAGTCGTAGTTAGCGTGGAGAACTTGAGACGTCTGGCGATGAGGTGCAGTCTGGAATTTTTTTTTTTTTTAATTTATTTGAAAACCAAAAAACAAGTATGTAATACAGCTTAAGAATATACTAATACTAACATTATCTTAATCATTACAAACTCAACATTAATGGTCACCTATAGAAATATACAAAATAATTAAATTTTAGTGAAACCCATTTCATTCTTAATCATACGTATATATATATATATATACATATACATACACATACATATATATATATATATGTATATATTTACATATATATATATATATACCCATACATTCATACATATACATATACGAGAAAGGACAAACTAAATAAAACTTAAATAAATATTACTTATAGTATAAAAAAAAAGTTCTTTTCAATCAATCTGCTATATCTTACATATATATGTGTGTGTATGTGCACAAAATAAAACAGTTATGTATTTTTATATAATCAGAATGGGCTATAACTAATATGTATGTGTGTGTGTGTGTGTGTGTATTTTCTTGTGCGAATATGGATGTTAAATTTATCAGGTTTGGTTTTCCGATAATATACTAATAATTTGTTTTTTGTATGAACCAGTGCTACATGCAAAGATATCGAGCGTGTGGAATGTTTTATTATATGTCTCAAGCATTCGAAGCAGTGGAGACCGAGTTCCTGTAAAAGTACGAGTGGCTGGAACAGCAAACAAAGGCTTAGGGCGTGTTGAACGCAGCTGAAGACGCAACGGCACAGAATATCGTATTTTATTTATAATTTCTATGCAGTCATATTTATTATTGCAAAGGTCATAAAGAAACATGGCTCCCAACTGGATGCGTCTAGATTTTAAATAAGTAAGTTTGTATTTTTTTAGCAGCATTGTATACGAAATACGTTTGTGATAACGTTGAAAGTGAAGTCGTCGTAGGAACTTTTTTTGTACCATTTCAATTGCCTTGTTATATTTATCATATAATGGGTTCCATATAGCTACTGCGTACTCCAGCTGCGGCCTAATCAATGATTTAAAAAGATGAATATAAGTTAAGGGGTTTAAAAATTCGGTTGAAGACCTCATTACAAAATTATACATTTTGTATGCGTTGCCAATTATATTTTCAATATGGATATTAAGATGCAGTTTACTATCTAGAGTTATACCTAAGTCTTTAATAAAGTCAACTTTAACTATGTCAGTACCACAGAGTGAGTAGGTTACGTTGCTGACATTTCTTCGCTTAGTGAATGTTATACTTTTACATTTGTTAAGATTAAGTTGTAGATTATTATCACGACAGAACGCACTAAACCTATCAAGATCCTCCTGTAGCAGGATGTGATCTTGAAAGTTGTTAATATTTCGATAGATTTTAAGATCATCTGCGTACAGAAGAAATTTTGAATTTGGCATTGCGGTCAACTTGTGTCCAAGTCTTCAGTGCGTCGAGACGTATGGAGGCAGTGTTGATGCCGCAGGAGTCTGCCTAAGGAGAGGGGCCGAGGGGCCGCCGTTGATGATCCTCAGTGGCTGAGAGACTAGGAAGCACGCGGTGTGCCGACAGTAGTCTAGTGCTGTGACTGCGATGGCGATGACGTTGTTGCTGTGGTTCGGAGAAGCTAGTTGCGATGTTCATACCGGAGTCACCGTTTTGGCGGATGATATTGCCAAGGAAAAGGGCTAGCTACCCGCCAGATCGAATGGTCTGATCTGGGGAGGACGTCTCCTCCGACTAGTAGCAGTATATTTAGATGTTGCATATATAGTTCGCATCTCAGAAAACTTTCATATCGCGATTATGGATGTATGGGAATATTTCTTGAGCTTCTCATGTGGCGACATTGTCGTCGCTACAGATACCTATACTAACTATACAAACTAAAAAAATTTCTTTCTTCGTGTAAAATCCTAAACAAAGAGTCCTCTTCTGTTAAATCTATTTATTACCATTTAGTCATATAGGTATGTATTTTATATTATTTTATATAAAATACATACAGAAGTAACATCACCTTATTGTAGTAATTAAATCTTGTAACGTAATACAAAGGTAAATAAAAACCTTTTTCAGTTCAATGTTTTATTTATAAATGGAATTAAAATAAATAAAAACTAAATAATACTTTTTTTGATATTTACAAAAACTGCCAAAAGAATACAACAATGCATAATCATAATCTTAAAAATTACAACACGTCTCAAAAAGGATGGGATGATTAAAGCTTTTATTGTGATGATTTTTTATGGCTATTTATAGATACTTTTTTCTCAAAAATACGATTTACTTCACAATAACTTATGTTTGCATTGGTGTCCTTAGAAATATTTATTAATTCATGCGGATATCGAAGCCTAAAACACAATCAGAGCCATCGGTACCGCAAAAAGCGGCGGTTTTTCTGGGATCGATAGGATGAGATCTGGGATGGGATCGACAAACGATAAGCGTTTGAATTCAGTTATGAGGAATAATTCGATTTCCACAGTCTACGTTATACGACCAATCACATTGGTTTGTCAAGGGCTCATAAAATAGATTTGAAGGGCAAGTGAGTACTACAGGCTTGCTTTCAACACAAATATAAAACTGATTACAATTTTGGTGCGCTATAAAAATCGACGCAGAATTCTGAGTAGAACATTTTGATATCACTTCGGAGGGTATGTTCTCGTTGTCATTATTATCGTTATTATTGTTGTTGTTGTCATCGCCTGGTTTGGTTCTGTCACCACAAATAACATTTTCTGGCCAATCACATTGCTCAATATTCGGATTATATAAAAGGGTCGATGGACAATCGATTGTGGTAGGAACACCTTCAAAGCACTTGTAGAATTGATTGCAGTTTTCATGAGCAACTAATACGTCATTTGATCCTTCTCTAGCACATATAATGGGAGCTTCACTAGGGTTACAGTTCCCACCACCTACGCTATTATTATCATCTTGATTACCAGGGTCTTCACTTCCATTGTCATCGATATTAATATCAGGCAAAATTCTATCACCACAGTGAACGTTATCAGGCCAGTCACATTGCTCTTTGTAAGGATTGTACAAAAGATTAACGGGACAGCTCTGAACCACGGGCGCACTATTCAAGCACATATAAAATTGGTTACAGTTTTTATGAGCCACAAGGGCACTGTCAGAGCCTTGAGCGGCGCAAATTGAGGGTGCTTGACCAGGATCGCAATTACATGTGCTGTTATTACCCCCACCCCCAGAGCCACCACCTCCAATGCCTCCTCCGCCACTTCCACCGTCGCCATTGCCATTATCTTCTGGGATGACTCTGTCACCGCATTTGACATTCTCCGGCCAGTCGCATTGTTCAGTATAGGGATTGTATAACAGGTTTCCGGGACAAGTCATTGCAATAGGTGTTCCGTTGAAACACTTGTAGAATTGGTTGCAGTTTTGATTAGCAATCAGAACACCGTCAGAGCCTGAAGCGCCACAAATTGCGGGTGCTTCGCCAGGATTGCAGTTGCAGGCGCCGCCACCTCCAGCACCGCCACCTCCAGCACCGCCACCTCCAGCACCGCCACCTCCAGCACCACCCCCTCCACCACTTCCAGCTCCACCACCACCTCCTCCGCCGCCACCTCCTCCGCCGCCACCTCCTTCGCCGCCTCCGGCGCCCCCACCACCTGCATCACCGCCCCCTGAAACACCGTCTCCTTCCGGGATGACTCTGTCACCGCAATCGACATTCTCCGGCCAGTCGCATTGTTCAGTATAGGGATTGTATAACAGGTTTCCGGGACAATTCATTGCAATAGGTGTTCCGTTGAAACACTTGTAGAACTGGTTGCAGTTTTGATTAGCAATCAGAACACCGTCAGAGCCTGAAGCGCCACAAATTGTGGGTGCTTCGCCAGGATTGCAGTTGCAGACGCCGTCACCTCCAGCGCCGCCGCCTCCACCACCTCCAGCTCCACCGCCACCTCCTCCGCCGCCACCTCCTTCGCCGCCCCCGGCGCCCCCACCACCTGCATCACCGCCCCCTGAACCACCGTCTCCTTCCGGGATGACTCTGTCACCGCAATCGACATTCTCCGGCCAGTCGCATTGTTCAGTATAAGGATTGTATAACAGGTTTCCGGGACAATTCATTGCAACAGGTTTTCCATTGTTACACTTGTAGAATTGGTTGCAGTTTTGATTAGCAATCAGAACACCGTCAGAGCCTGAAGCGCCACAAATTGCGGGTGCTTCGCCTGGATTGCAGTTGCATACTCCGCCATCTCCGGCACCGCCACCTCCAGCGCCGCCACCTCCAGCACCACCGCCTCCACCACCTCCAGCACCACCGCCTCCACCATCTCCAGCACCACCGCCTCCACCACCTCCAGCTCCACCGCCACCTCCTCCGCCGCCACCTCCACCGCCTCCGGCGCCCCCACCACCTGCATCACCGCCTCCTGAACCACCGTCTCCTTCCGGAATGACTCTGTCAGCGCAATTGACATTCTCCGGCCAGTCGCATTGTTCAGTATAGGGATTGTATAACAGGTTTCCGGGACAATTCATTACAATAGGTGTTCCGTTGAAACACTTGTAGAATTGGTTGCAGTTTTGATTAGCAATCAGAACTCCGTCAGAGCCTGAAGCGCCACAAATTGCGGGTGCTTCGCCAGGATTGCAGTTGCAGGCGCCGCCATCTCCAGCACCGCCACCTCCAGCACCGCCACCTCCAGCACCACCGCCTCCACCATCTCCAGCACCACCGCCTCCACCACCTCCAGCTCCACCGCCACCTCCTCCGCCGCCACCTCCTCCACCGCCTCCGACGCCCCCACCACCTGCATCTCCGCCCCCTGAACCACCGTCTCCTTCCGGGATGACTCTGTCACCGCAATCGACATTCTCCGGCCAGTCGCATTGTTCAGTGTAGGGATTGTATAACAGATTTCCGGGACAATTCATTGCAACAGGTTTTCCATTGTTACACTTGAAGAATTGGTTGCAGTTTTGGTTAGCAATCAGAACTCCGTCAGAGCCTGAAGCGCCACAAATTGCGGGTGCTTCGCCTGGATTGCAGTTGCAGGCGCCACCATCTCCAGCGCCGCCACCTCCAGCGCCGCCACCTCCAGCACCACCGCCTCCACCACCTCCAGCACCACCGCCTCCACCACCTCCAGCTCCACCGCCACCTCCTCCGCCGCCACCTCCTCCGCCGCCACCTCCTTCGCCGCCTCCGGCGCCCCCACCACCTGCATCACCGCCCCCTGAACCACCGTCTCCTTCCGGGATGACTCTGTCACCGCAATCGACATTCTCCGGCCAGTCGCATTGTTCAGTGTAGGGATTGTATAACAGATTTCCGGGACAATTCATTGCAACAGGTTTTCCATTGTTACACTTGAAGAATTGGTTGCAGTTTTGGTTAGCAATCAGAACTCCGTCAGAGCCTGAAGCGCCACAAATTGCGGGTGCTTCGCCTGGATTGCAGTTGCAGGCGCCACCATCTCCAGCGCCGCCACCTCCAGCGCCGCCACCTCCAGCACCACCGCCTCCACCACCTCCAGCTCCACCGCCTCCACCACCTCCAGCTCCGCCGCCACCTCCTCCGCCGCCACCTCCTCCGCCGCCACCTCCACCGCCTCCGGCGCCCCCACCACCTGCATCACCGCCCCCTGAACCACCGTCTCCTTCCGGGATGACTCTGTCACCGCAATTGACATTCTCCGGCCAGTCGCATTGTTCAGTATAGGGATTGTATAACAGGTTTCCGGGACAATTCATTACAATAGGTGTTCCGTTGAAACACTTGTAGAATTGGTTGCAGTTTTGATTAGCAATCAGAACTCCGTCAGAGCCTGAAGCGCCACAAATTGCGGGTGCTTCGCCAGGATTGCAGTTGCAGGCGCCGCCATCTCCAGCACCGCCACCTCCAGCACCGCCACCTCCAGCACCACCGCCTCCACCATCTCCAGCACCACCGCCTCCACCACCTCCAGCTCCACCGCCACCTCCTCCGCCGCCACCACCTCCACCGCCTCCGGCGCCCCCACCACCTGCATCTCCGCCCCCTGAACCACCGTCTCCTTCCGGGATGACTCTGTCACCGCAATGAACATTCTCCGGCCAGTCGCATTGTTCAGTGTAGGGATTGTATAACAGATTTCCGGGACAATTCATTGCAACAGGTTTTCCATTGTTACACTTGAAGAATTGGTTGCAGTTTTGGTTAGCAATCAGAACTCCGTCAGAGCCTGAAGCGCCACAAATTGCGGGTGCTTCGCCTGGATTGCAGTTGCAGGCGCCACCATCTCCAGCGCCGCCACCTCCAGCGCCGCCACCTCCAGCACCACCGCCTCCACCACCTCCAGCACCACCGCCTCCACCACCTCCAGCTCCACCGCCACCTCCTCCGCCGCCACCTCCTCCGCCGCCACCTCCTTCGCCGCCTCCGGCGCCCCCACCACCTGCATCACCGCCCCCTGAACCACCGTCTCCTTCCGGGATGACTCTGTCACCGCAATCGACATTCTCCGGCCAGTCGCATTGTTCAGTGTAGGGATTGTATAACAGATTTCCGGGACAATTCATTGCAACAGGTTTTCCATTGTTACACTTGAAGAATTGGTTGCAGTTTTGGTTAGCAATCAGAACTCCGTCAGAGCCTGAAGCGCCACAAATTGCGGGTGCTTCGCCTGGATTGCAGTTGCAGGCGCCACCATCTCCAGCGCCGCCACCTCCAGCGCCGCCACCTCCAGCACCACCGCCTCCACCACCTCCAGCTCCACCGCCTCCACCACCTCCAGCTCCGCCGCCACCTCCTCCGCCGCCACCTCCTTCGCCGCCCCCGGCGCCCCCACCACCTGCATCACCGCCCCCTGAACCACCGTCTCCTTCCGGGATGACTCTGTCACCGCAATTGACATTCTCCGGCCAGTCGCATTGTTCAGTATAGGGATTGTATAACAGGTTTCCGGGACAATTCATGACAATAGGTGTTCCGTTGAAACACTTGTAGAATTGGTTGCAGTTTTGATGAGCAATCAGAACTCCGTCAGAGCCTGAAGCGCCACAAATTGCGGGTGCTTCGCCAGGATTGCAGTTGCAGGCGCCGCCATCTCCAGCACCGCCACCTCCAGCACCGCCACCTCCAGCACCACCGCCTCCACCATCTCCAGCACCACCGCCTCCACCACCTCCAGCTCCACCGCCACCTCCTCCGCCGCCACCTCCTCCACCGCCTCCGGCGCCCCCACCACCTGCATCTCCGCCCCCTGAACCACCGTCTCCTTCCGGGATGACTCTGTCACCGCAATCGACATTCTCCGGCCAGTCGCATTGTTCAGTGTAGGGATTGTATAACAGATTTCCGGGACAATTCATTGCAACAGGTTTTCCATTGTTACACTTGAAGAATTGGTTGCAGTTTTGGTTAGCAATCAGAACTCCGTCAGAGCCTGAAGCGCCACAAATTGCGGGTGCTTCGCCTGGATTGCAGTTGCAGGCGCCACCATCTCCAGCGCCGCCACCTCCAGCGCCGCCACCTCCAGCACCACTGCCTCCACCACCTCCAGCACCACCGCCTCCACCACCTCCAGCTCCACCGCCACCTCCTCCGCCGCCACCTCCTCCGCCGCCACCTCCTCCGCCGCCACCTCCTCCTCCGCCTCCGGCGCCCCCACCACCTGCATCTCCGCCCCCTGAACCACCGTCTCCTTCCGGGATGACTCTGTCACCGCAATTGACATTCTCCGGCCAGTCGCATTGTTCAGTATAGGGATTGTATAACAGGTTTCCGGGACAATTCATCGCAACTGGTTTTCCGTTGTAACACTTGTAGAATTGGTTGCAGTTTTGATTAGCAATCAGAACACCATCAGAGCCTGAAGCGCCACAAATTGCGGGTGCTTCGCCAGGATTGCAGTTGCATACTCCGCCATCTCCAGCACCGCCACCTCCAGCGCCGCCACCTCCAGCTCCACCGCCACCTCCCACGCCGCCACCTCCTCCGCCGCCACCTCCTCCTCCGCCTCCGGCGCCCCCACCACCTGCATCTCCGCCCCCTGAACCACCGTCTCCTTCCGGGATGACTCTGTCACCGCAATTGACATTCTCCGGCCAGTCGCATTGTTCAGTATAGGGATTGTATAACAGGTTTCCGGGACAATTCATTGCAACAGGTTTTCCATTGTAACACTTGTAGAATTGGTTGCAGTTTTGATTAGCAATCAGAACACCGTCAGAGCCTGAAGCGCCACAAATTGCGGGTGCTTCGCCAGGATTGCAGTTGCATACTCCGCCATCTCCAGCACCGCCACCTCCAGCGCCGCCACCTCCAGCTCCACCGCCACCTCCTCCGCCGCCACCTCCTCCGCCGCCACCTCCTCCTCCGCCTCCGGCGCCCCCACCACCTGCATCTCCGCCCCCTGAACCACCGTCTCCTTCCGGGATGACTCTGTCACCGCAATTGACATTCTCTGGCCAGTCGCATTGTTCAGTATAGGGATTGTATAACAGGTTTCCGGGACAATTCATTGCAACAGGTTTTCCATTGTAACACTTGTAGAATTGGTTGCAGTTTTGATTAGCAATCAGAACACCGTCAGAGCCTGAAGCGCCACAAATTGCGGGTGCTTCGCCAGGATTGCAGTTGCATACTCCGCCATCTCCAGCACCGCCACCTCCAGCGCCGCCACCTCCAGCTCCACCGCCACCACCACCTCCACCGCCACCTCCTCCGCCGCCAGCTCCTCCGCCGCCACCTCCTCCACCGCCTCCGGCGCCCCCACCACCTGCATCACCGCCCCCTGAACCACCGTCTCCTTCCGGGATGACTCTGTCACCGCAATTGACATTCTCCGGCCAGTCGCATTGTTCAGTATAGGGATTGTATAACAGGTTTCCGGGACAATTCATTGCAACAGGTTTTCCATTGTAACACTTGTAGAATTGGTTGCAGTTTTGATTAGCAATCAGAACACCGTCAGAGCCTGAAGCGCCACAAATTGCGGGTGCTTCGCCAGGATTGCAGTTGCATACTCCGCCATCTCCAGCACCGCCACCTCCAGCGCCGCCACCTCCAGCTCCACCGCCACCTGCTCCGCCGCCACCTCCTCCGCCGCCACCTCCTCCTCCGCCTCCGGCGCCCCCACCACCTGCATCTCCGCCCCCTGAACCACCGTCTCCTTCCGTGATGACTCTGTCACCGCAATTGACATTCTCTGGCCAGTCGCATTGTTCAGTATAGGGATTGTATAACAGGTTTCCGGGACAATTCATTGCAACAGGTTTTCCATTGTAACACTTGTAGAATTGGTTGCAGTTTTGATTAGCAATCAGAACACCGTCAGAGCCTGAAGCGCCACAAATTGCGGGTGCTTCGCCAGGATTGCAGTTGCATACTCCGCCATCTCCAGCACCGCCACCTCCAGCGCCGCCACCTCCAGCTCCACCGCCTCCACCACCTCCACCTCCACCGCCACCTCCTCCGCCGCCAGCTCCTCCGCCGCCACCTCCTCCACCGCCTCCGGCGCCCCCACCACCTGCATCACCGCCCCCTGAACCACCGTCTCCTTCCGGGATGACTCTGTCACCGCAATTGACATTATCCGGCCAGTCGCATTGTTCAGTATAGGGATTGTATAACAGGTTTCCGGGACAATTCATTGCAACAGGTTTTCCATTGTTACACTTGTAGAATTGGTTGCAGTTTTGATTAGCAATCAGAACACCGTCAGAGCCTGAAGCGCCACAAATTGCGGGTGCTTCACCAGGATTGCAGTTGCATATTCCGCCATCTCCAGCACCGCCGCCTCCACCACCTCCAGCTCCACCGCCACCCCCTCCGCCGCCACCTCCTCCGCCGCCACCTCCTCCGCCGCCAGCTCCTCCGCCGCCACCTCCTCCACCGCCTCCGGCGCCCCCACCACCTGCATCACCGCCCCCTGAACCACCGTCTCCTTCCGGGATGACTCTGTCACCGCAATTGACATTCTCCGGCCAGTCGCATTGTTCAGTATAGGGATTATATAACAGGTTTCCGGGACAATTCATTGCAACAGGTTTTCCGTTGCAACACTTGTAGAACTGGTTGCAGTTTTGATTAGCAATCAGAACACCCTCAGAGCCTGAAGCGCTACAAATTGCGGGTGCTTCGCCAGGATTGCAGTTGCAGGCGCCGCCACCTCCAGCGCCGCCACCTCCAGCGCCACCACCTCCAGCACCACCGCCTCCACCACCTCCAGCTCCACCGCCACCTCCTCCGCCGCCACCTCCTCCGCCGCCACCTCCTCCGCCGCCACCTCCTCCTCCGCCTCCGGCGCCCCCACCACCTGCATCTCCGCCCCCTGAACCACCGTCTCCTTCCGGGATGACTCTGTCACCGCAATTGACATTCTCTGGCCAGTCGCATTGTTCAGTATAGGGATTGTATAACAGGTTTCCGGGACAATTCATTGCAACAGGTTTTCCATTGTAACACTTGTAGAATTGGTTGCAGTTTTGATTAGCAATCAGAACACCGTCAGAGCCTGAAGCGCCACAAATTGCGGGTGCTTCGCCAGGATTGCAGTTGCATACTCCGCCATCTCCAGCACCGCCACCTCCAGCGCCGCCACCTCCAGCTCCACCGCCACCACCACCTCCACCGCCACCTCCTCCGCCGCCAGCTCCTCCGCCGCCACCTCCTCCACCGCCTCCGGCGCCCCCACCACCTGCATCACCGCCCCCTGAACCACCGTCTCCTTCCGGGATGACTCTGTCACCGCAATTGACATTCTCCGGCCAGTCGCATTGTTCAGTATAGGGATTGTATAACAGGTTTCCGGGACAATTCATTGCAACAGGTTTTCCATTGTAACACTTGTAGAATTGGTTGCAGTTTTGATTAGCAATCAGAACACCGTCAGAGCCTGAAGCGCCACAAATTGCGGGTGCTTCGCCAGGATTGCAGTTGCATACTCCGCCATCTCCAGCACCGCCACCTCCAGCGCCGCCACCTCCAGCTCCACCGCCACCTGCTCCGCCGCCACCTCCTCCGCCGCCACCTCCTCCTCCGCCTCCGGCGCCCCCACCACCTGCATCTCCGCCGCCTGAACCACCGTCTCCTTCCGTGATGACTCTGTCACCGCAATTGACATTCTCTGGCCAGTCGCATTGTTCAGTATAGGGATTGTATAACAGGTTTCCGGGACAATTCATTGCAACAGGTTTTCCATTGTAACACTTGTAGAATTGGTTGCAGTTTTGATTAGCAATCAGAACACCGTCAGAGCCTGAAGCGCCACAAATTGCGGGTGCTTCGCCAGGATTGCAGTTGCATACTCCGCCATCTCCAGCACCGCCACCTCCAGCGCCGCCACCTCCAGCTCCACCGCCTCCACCACCTCCACCTCCACCGCCACCTCCTCCGCCGCCAGCTCCTCCGCCGCCACCTCCTCCACCGCCTCCGGCGCCCCCACCACCTGCATCACCGCCCCCTGAACCACCGTCTCCTTCCGGGATGACTCTGTCACCGCAATTGACATTATCCGGCCAGTCGCATTGTTCAGTATAGGGATTGTATAACAGGTTTCCGGGACAATTCATTGCAACAGGTTTTCCATTGTTACACTTGTAGAATTGGTTGCAGTTTTGATTAGCAATCAGAACACCGTCAGAGCCTGAAGCGCCACAAATTGCGGGTGCTTCACCAGGATTGCAGTTGCATATTCCGCCATCTCCAGCACCGCCGCCTCCACCACCTCCAGCTCCACCGCCACCCCCTCCGCCGCCACCTCCTCCGCCGCCAGCTCCTCCGCCGCCACCTCCTCCACCGCCTCCGGCGCCCCCACCACCTGCATCACCGCCCCCTGAACCACCGTCTCCTTCCGGGATGACTCTGTCACCGCAATTGACATTCTCCGGCCAGTCGCATTGTTCAGTATAGGGATTATATAACAGGTTTCCGGGACAATTCATTGCAACAGGTTTTCCGTTGCAACACTTGTAGAACTGGTTGCAGTTTTGATTAGCAATCAGAACACCCTCAGAGCCTGAAGCGCTACAAATTGCGGGTGCTTCGCCAGGATTGCAGTTGCAGGCGCCGCCACCTCCAGCGCCGCCACCTCCAGCGCCACCACCTCCAGCACCACCGCCTCCACCACCTCCAGCTCCACCGCCACCTCCTCCGCCGCCACCTCCTCCGCCGCCACCTCCTCCGCCGCCACCTCCTCCTCCGCCTCCGGCGCCCCCACCACCTGCATCTCCGCCCCCTGAACCACCGTCTCCTTCCGGGATGACTCTGTCACCGCAATTGACATTCTCCGGCCAGTCGCATTGTTCAGTATAGGGATTGTATAACAGGTTTCCGGGACAATTCATCGCAACTGGTTTTCCGTTGTAACACTTGTAGAATTGGTTGCAGTTTTGATTAGCAATCAGAACACCATCAGAGCCTGAAGCGCCACAAATTGCGGGTGCTTCGCCTGGATTGCAGTTGCATACTCCGACATCTCCAGCACCGCCACCTCCAGCGCCGCCACCTCCAGCACCATCGCCTCCACCACCTCCAGCACCACCGCCTCCACCACCTCCTCCGCCGCCACCTCCTCCGCCGCCACCTCCTTCGCCGCCACCTCCTTCGCCGCCTCCGGCGCCCCCACCACCTGCATCTCCGCCCCCTGAACCACCGTCTCCTTCCGGGATGACTCTGTCACCGCAATCGACATTCTCCGACCAGTCGCATTGTTCAGTGTAGGGATTGTATAACAGATTTCCGGGACAATTCATTGCAACAGGTTTTCCATTGTTACACTTGAAGAATTGGTTGCAGTTTTGGTTAGCAATCAGAACTCCGTCAGAGCCTGAAGCGCCACAAATTGCGGGTGCTTCGCCTGGATTGCAGTTGCAGGCGCCACCATCTCCAGCGCCGCCACCTCCAGCGCCGCCACCTCCAGCATCACCGCCTCCACCACCTCCAGCTCCACCGCCTCCACCACCTCCAGCTCCACCGCCACCTCCTCCACCGCCACCGGCGCCCCCACCACCTGCATCACCGTCCCCTGAACCACCATCTCCTTCCGGGATGACTCTGTCACCGCAATTGACATTCTCCGGCCAGTCGCATTGTTCAGTATAGGGATTATATAACAGGTTTCCGGGACAATTCATTGCAACAGGTTTTCCGTTGCAACACTTGTAGAACTGGTTGCAGTTTTGATTAGCAATCAGAACACCCTCAGAGCCTGAAGCGCCACAAATTGCGGGTGCTTCGCCAGGATTGCAGTTGCAGGTGCCGCCATCTCCAGCACCGCCACCTCCAGCGCCGCCACCTCCAGCACCATCGCCTCCACCACCTCCAGCACCACCGCCTCCACCACCTCCAGCTCCACCGCCACCTCCTCCGCCGCCACCTCCACCGCCTCCGGCGCCCCCACCACCTGCATCTCCGCCCCCTGAACCACCATCTCCTTCCGGGATGACTCTGTCACCGCAATGAACATTCTCCGGCCAGTCGCATTGTTCAGTATAGGGATTGTATAACAGGTTTCCGGGACAATTCATCGCAACTGGTTTTCCGTTGTAACACTTGTAGAATTGGTTGCAGTTTTGATTAGCAATCAGAACACCATCAGAGCCTGAAGCGCCACAAATTGCGGGTGCTTCGCCAGGATTGCAGTTGCATACTCCGCCATCTCCAGCACCGCCACCTCCAGCGCCGCCACCTCCAGCACCATCGCCTCCACCACCTCCAGCACCACCGCCTCCACCACCTCCAGCTCCACCGCCACCTCCTCCGCCGCCACCTCCACCGCCTCCGGCGCCCCCACCACCTGCATCACCGCCCCCTGAACCACCGTCTCCTTCCGGGATGACTCTGTCACCGCAATTGACATTCTCCGGCCAGTCGCATTGTTCAGTATAGGGATTATATAACAGGTTTCCGGGACAATTCATTGCAACAGGTTTTCCGTTGCAACACTTGTAGAACTGGTTGCAGTTTTGATTAGCAATCAGAACACCCTCAGAGCCTGAAGCGCCACAAATTGCGGGTGCTTCGCCAGGATTGCAGTTGCAGGTGCCGCCACCTCCAGCGCCGCCACCTCCAGCGCCGCCACCTCCAGCGCCGCCACCTCCAGCTCCACCGCCTCCACCACCTCCAGCTCCACCGCCACCTCCTCCGCCGCCAGCTCCTCCGCCGCCACCTCCTCCACTGCCTCCGGCGCCCCCACCACCTGCATCTCCGCCCCCTGAACCACCGTCTCCTTCCGGGATGACTCTGTCACCGCAATGAACATTCTCCGGCCAGTCGCATTGTTCAGTATAGGGATTGTATAACAGGTTTCCGGGACAATTCTTTGCAACAGGTTTTCCGTTGAAACACTTGTAGAACTGGTTGCAGTTTTGATTAGCAATCAGAACACCGTCAGAGCCTGAGGCGCCACAAATTGCGGGTGCTTCGCCTGGATTGCAGTTGCAGCTGATGTCACTACCGCCGTCACCTCCTGCTCCACCGCCAGCAGCACCGCCGGCGTTATCGTTATTGTTGCAGTCTATTTCGGGAATGACTCTGTCACCACATTTAACATTTTCGGGCCAGTCGCACTGCGTTTTATAGGGATTGTACAGTAAATTAACAGGACAATTCTGAACTACGGGCACTCCATTGAAACACTTATAGAATTGGTTGCAGTTTTCATGGGCTACCAGCGCACTTTCAGAGTCTTGTGCAGCACAAATTGAGGGTGCGTCGCCAGGATTGCAGTTACAGGTGCTGTCAGTGTCGCCACCTCCAGATCCACTGTCACCACTTCCTCCTCCATTACTTCCACTATCGCCATTTGCGTTATCTTCTGGGATTAGTCTATCACCACAATTGACATTGTCAATCCAGTCGCATTGTTCACTACTCGGATTGTAAAGAAGATTTTCGGGACACAAAAATGCTACAGGGAGACTTTCGAAGCATTTGTAAAACTGATTGCAATTTTCGTGAGCTACTAACACTCCGTCGGAACCTTCGGATGCGCAAATAGTGGGTGCCTCACTTGGATTGCAATTTCCACCGTTAGTGTTACCGCTACCTCCATTCTCAGTGTCTTCTGTGTTGTCTTCGTCACTATCCGTGACTACTCTATCACCACATATTACATTTTCGGGCCAGTCGCATAGGTTATTGTCTATGTTGAATAGTAATCCTTGAGGGCATGTGTGTTGTACTAAGTCACCTTTTAGACATTGATAGAACTTATTACAATTTTCGTGCTCAAGCAACTTTTCAATATGGGGATCCAAAGGACACCCATTTTTATTTGTCTCCACTACATACCCTCGAGTAAGTGTTAGTGCGCAGATCAATGTGATCGTTGCGCCTGAAAAGAAATTTGTAAATCTATAAATAAGAGGTTTTTTCGATATAAAAATAGGTTCTAATGTTTTGTTTCATGATGTCTCTATGCATACATAATTTAATAATAATATAAACAGAATAAAGTTTGATAACATTTTTTTTATTCATATGTTATGAAAGAAAATAAATTTATGTCATTTATTACGGCTATATCTTTACTAAAATTATAATAAAACTATCGACTATTATTGTATACAACTGATATCACTTAATGGTCATTCAAATTCAAAAGTAACAACTTTCTAATTTTCATAACTTTGAAACATTAAGAAAATTAAAAAATTAATATTTCACTTATTGGGCTTAAAGCAAAGAATAACTTATTACCTTTCATTACTCGTTTATTCCTGACACTTAATTTATTGTAGTATTACCGTTTTGCACAGAAACTTATCAAAGCAATTTTTAAACTGCACATAATTCATAGATTCCGTGTATTTTATACCTACATGAAATCTAATTATCAGTATGATTCGAAGAACGTATGATTTCAAGTACAGATAATTGGCAAATTTTGATATAAAGGCGATTAATCTTTATGAAAAACACAGATTTATCAGTTATTTATTTTCGCTCTTTGTATGATTTAATATGTAATGTTACATTACAATACTAAGTAATCCTTTTAATAATGAGTCTGCGGGAATTCGATGGCAAAAGATGGCTTTGTGTAGCGCGCTTTATTGCAATTTCCAGGAGAACTCTAAAGACATCTTATAAATTCATTTGGTTGTAAATTGATAACTAATATGTAATAGAAATGTTAATTTATTTGCTAAGAAATACACACAACGGCACCAATAGCGGAACTCAAAAAAAAAACAATATTTTTCGTAATATTTCATAAAAGACTGGCCAGTTATGTTACCTTTTAATTTAGGAATTTAATTTAAAAATGGAACATAAGGTGTCGCCTTTTCATCGATTTGTTAGTTTCCCGGTAATAATGATTTGTTACTGTTTCGAGCTCGGTCTGAGGAGAAATTTAAAAGTTTTATAAATTCGATAAATTCTCAATATTATTAGTAAAAGTTATTTTTTTCGTGTCAATAGTTGCACCTTAGTTGAAATAAACAAATAATAACCGATTTAACACCACCAGAGATAATTAGGGCAAATGAAATGCGAAGAAATGGTCATACAGTTTACAGAGTTAACGTTTGTATTGTAGGTATGAACAATACTGTATAGTGGACAACGATCCAGGGCCAGTTATTCTCCCGTGCAAACATTACTGTGTTTCGGTTTCTAGGGCATTGGAAGCTAGCGTAATGACCGGGCACATGAGACTTAAGAACTGATGTCTCAGTCAGTCAGGGCGGGCGCAGTGTGGTGTCACACAGAAATGTTCTGTTTGACAGAGCATTTGTTATGGGCAGTCGTTGCACTTACCATCAGGTGAAGTTATGCTCGTTCTTTCACTTTTATCAAAAAAAAAGTTTGTTAATTAGAGGAGTACAGTCGTATCTGTTATGACTTTAACACAACAATAAGTTTCGTGCCAAGCCGAGGCGCATCCACTAGTTTCAAGGTTCAAGCTCAATTCGGGCCTGCACAGCCGTTACCCGATAAGTTGTAGAAAGCGGTCATCCCTCCTCGCAGTGCACTCTTTCTGCCTTGGCCCCTACTCCTCACAAGATAATCCGTCAACCGGTACCATCGAATACTGCGATGAATCGTTGAAATTGATTGCTGCAGTCTGGCGGCAATAAATGTCGTGTTACCCCGAACATTTCTGAGTGACTGCACTGCGCCCTGAGACATCAGTTCTTAAGTCTCATATGCCCAGTGATTACACTAGCTCCCAGTGCCCTACAGACCGAAACACACTGAACAAAGTAATATTTGCGTACTACTGCTTCACTGCCGAATTATTGGCCATGGGTGATACTTACCCAGACAGATTCCGGCACAGGAATCCTACCGCCAGTAGAAAAGGCTGCCCCGCCACATCTTTGAGAAGTCCTATCGTGCCATTTGACGACCAGTTGGAGATGTCTGTGGTGATCGGGCCTCAGTTTTCCAGAAGATTGTGATGTTTATATCTTACGAGTGAATAGGTTAAGCTGCGGTCACTATCTTTGCCCAAACATCAATGATAGTAACAATCAATACAAATTATTGTCACAAATAATATAACTTGTAAAACATGTTAATAATGTGCATAACAGTATATTCACTTGACCACAGCTTAGTTCAGTAGTCTGCATACCTTCCTAATGTGTCATAAGTCCTGTGTACAATCCACGTAAATTATTATTCTCTTTTTTTCGGTTTGATTGTATTGTGTTATGTTCCGTATGTCTGATACTACTTGTGACCCCACTTCCGATATCCCCGTAAACTCCGAAAAGGAGAAGGTGAAGCCGAGTGAGTTCCTCTTAGCTCTTTTTCTTCGCTAATAGTTACAACTATGTAATAAAGTATATGGCTTGTTAACATGATGCGAGCTAGCATGCAAGTTTGAATGATCAGCTATTGCAGAACAGCTACTCGTACTCATGCGAGTTAACGTGATTACTGTAACTTACAGTAACTCACATACGAGTTACCACAAAAAAAATTGGTTTTACTAACCGCTCACCTCTAACCTCGCAACGGTTAAACGCATTCTTCAGTAACTCGCTGGCTAATGATCTCGCAAGTCGCAACACGCAATGACACGTCAGATGCACTACTTCGTCTTATTTACTTGACAGTTTACTGTCAGTGTGAGTGTGTGTTTGTCAAAGAAATGCGTATTCATTCATTCGTTCGTACAAAGTCACAAGTCAGATACTCCCGTTTCATGTCACATCGTGTCGAGCCGAGTTACTGAGATACAGTATGCGAACAGCTGTCTACTGTCTTAGCAGTAGCTCGCACTATGTTTAGCAAACAAATACTTTTAGCATTTTTGAACGCGAGATGAGTTTAAACGGTATCCAGCGTGGGCAACACTAACTTCAATTTGACCAAAATGTGAATATAGTATTTCTTTTTATAAAGAAAGTATTTTATTTAAATAAATACACACTATGTAAACCAACCGTTACGCAGATGAGAACTTCTGGTTGTTAAGCAGAAGACATCGCCTTTTTTTATTTCATAAAAGTGACTGAACGAGCAAAACGTTCACCTGATGGTAAGTGTAACGTCTGCCCATAACAAATGCTGTGTCACCCAGTAAATTACTGTGTGATACCACACTGCGCCCGTCACCCTGAGACATCAGTTCTTAAGTCTCATATGCCCAGTGATTACGCTAGCTCTCAGTGCCCTTCAAACCGAAACACAGTAATGTTTGCACACTACTGCTTCACGGCAGAATAACTGGCCCTGGGGCGGTACCTACCTAGACGGATTCCTGCATAGGAATCCTACCACCAGTAAAAACTTGGTTGAAATCGACTAGAAGAATGTCAGTCTATTCAGTACATTATGTGTGTAAACTTTAGATGTTTAGCATATAAAATTTAATACAATAAAAATAAGTCGAAGTCTTCATATTGTCGGCATCTGTTGAAATGTTCGTCGGTAGATAATAATGATTCAAAGAAAGATTTCAGCGATTAAGTAGATTGATAAAGAAATGAACAAAAATTTTCTTTGATAAAGTGTAAGTTTTATGACGAGTTAGTAATAATAAATAAAGCGTAACTGCGAACTGAGTTTGGCAACATCTGCCAAAGCAATCATTTGATTTACTACCAAATTAGTTTTTAGTTGTAATTTCTATAACACTACCGCTAAACCAGACCCATATGATCGAGCAATCGATCGTATTATTTAGACTGTTCATCAGATTGGGAAAGGTTAGAAGGAGTGAGACCTCTGTCATTACAATACATTTTTTTGCTGACAACTTATTACTGGTATTAACTGAAATATGTAAACATGGAAGAAATCGGGAAAGACATCATCGTCAATTACGAATGCACATCCCGCATTCTTACATATGCCAGGGACAAAAAGTCATGGCGACGGTTCTCCTGTCATACTCTCTAAATATTGTAAGAGGCTGTAAAACCGAAAAAATATTTAAAGTACAAAATGTCTTCTCAATCACACACACGTTATCTTTACCGAGACAAAAAAAAACTATTTTTACTTAATTTTATTTAATTTGTTTATTTATTGTTCATAACATGAATTTTGTAACGCTTATTTAATTAGAAAAGCGGGTTCGCGATCCCAGTACCAGATACTGAATATAAGTCAATGTTGCCTTTCACAGTTGCACAGGATAATTTAGGTCTGGCGTATTATAGATGGTTATTCCGCTATCAATCGGAGGCCATATGATTTTCCTGGTATTTCTCTTAGTCGACTTTTCAGACAGCCACGGGACGAAATGGAGTGACAGATTTTTTTTTTATGAAAGAAAGTGACGAGACGAGAAAAACGTTCACCCCGTGGTAAGTGCAACATCTTTCCATAAAAAAATTACTGGTTGGAGGGTACTACAACCCTTCCTTGGAAATATCCGCCTAATGGCCTAATGGCAATGGCCTAATGGTTTAGGGTACGGACTGCGAAACGTCGCAGGATTCGGATGCCAGAAAACTTAAAACTCCATCCACATCTTGATGCAACGCACCCGTTGTTCCTCTGTTATTGCGGATGTTTATGGGCAGCGGTGATCACTTACCATCAGGTGGGCTGCTTCCATATTTGCCCTCTCTTCTATAAAAAAACTCTCACTGCTTAAGACAGATAGCGCCTTCTCAAATCGTCTCAGGTCAGAACTTATTGTACTGCGATCGCCAATCCGCTGTCAATCGTGGCGATCATGGTAAATCCTACTTGGAAGAGGAATTAGTCCAGCAGTTAACTTGTCGCATGGTGTTGATGATAATGCTGATGATGTGCGAAAGGTAAATATTACAAAAAAAGCTTTGTATCATTTTTCCGTCGACTGTGGAACGGGTGTAGTAAAGTAAAGTGCTGAAATATCAAGTAGAGTTTTAACTTCTGATAGAATTCCTGTGCAGGCATCAATCTTGGCAGGTACCACCACAGGGCCAGTTATTCTGGCTTGAAGCAGTAGCGTGTTTACACATTACTGTGTTTCGATCTGAAGTGCACAGATAGCTAGTGTAATTACTGGGCATATAAGACTTATGAACTGATGCTTCACAGGGTCGTAAGCGCGCAGTGTAGTGCTACACAGAATTGTTCTGGATGGAACAGCATTTGTTATCGCACCGCAATCAAAAAATACAGCCATTTATACCGCGTACTTCGACACTCGCCAATAAATCAAAACCTATAGAGCATTTCCCGTTGATGAACCATGAAATTTGTCAAGAAGCAATATCTCGCAGCACAAGAAATCCGAAAATCATTAATTTGTAGTTTTATGGCATAAATAAAACGTGTGCAGTTCACACACGGTAGAAGAAAAACTTCCAGAAAACTAGACTTCGAGAGAATGAGACGAATGTTTGTTTTGTTATGGGCAGACGTTGCATTTATCATCGGGTGAACGATTTGCTCGTCTTTCTTCTATAAAAATGTTTCATCTGTCTGTATTAATAGAGATTTTAGCGTATATATAAAAAAAATGACTACTGCATAACTGTGGTCATTTTTCAATAACATATGATCATAATTGTACTAATCTCTGACGTAGAGTATTGGACGATAAGTGTTACAGTTGGCAATTGATTATTATTTTATTATTACTATTAACAAATGCGTAGACAGTTTCTTTGTGTTATGTAATCTCATAGCACATCACCTTGAACTTGGTGTTTGTAAATCTGCAACCATTAGACAAGTAGTGACTTCCAAAATAAAGAAAGTCAATGCGATAAAATCCAGAGAAGTTTGTACTTATAAACGACTGTGCACATTTGCATGCTCGTTGTAAACAACGAAAATAATATTTCGATTTGTGATAAAATACCCTAATCAGTATAACATAGCTCGCCAATTCGCTTGTTAATTGGTCCGATTATGATAAATCCTCTTTACTGAAAAGAAGCCAATGTCTAGCAGTACAGTGTTCAAAAGTTGATAAGAAATGATAACGATGAGTACAATGAAAACAATAAATCGCGTCCAAAAAAAAACCTATTTAATTGCCGAGTACGTGGTAAATCTGGCCTTAAAAATGAATTAAACAGTGTTGGAGATGCCGTCACCAGGGACAGAGCTTCGGTTGCTCCTCTTCACAAGAATTGAAGTCCATAGGCCGCTGCGAAGTTTCATTCATAGAAGTTTTAACCCTATGACCATGTTGAGCGGTCGGGGTTGAGCATTGGTGAGCGTAGTGCCGCGACTCTGAAAATTAAGGCAGGCCACAGATCTACTGCGCGAAAGGTATATCATTGAAGTTTCGAGTCGCTCGAAACTGGAAGCATTGTCTCAACCTACCCTCCTTGTATACAATGGAAATCCTATAGCTTAACTATATAGATAGGAGGAAGGTTTTTTTTACAGAAGAGAGGGGCAAACAGCAATCAGCACAGTCTCCGTCGCCCTTGAACATCCACAACAGCAGAAGAATTACAGGCGCATTTTTACTTTAGTCACTAAGTGTCAGGATACTGTACCCGTGTCCCTGATACTTCATATCTAAGAATGGCAGATCCTTACGTATGCAGTATCAGGGACGAGACAGTCATTGTTCAGTCAGACCTGAAACCTTTTTCGGGAATTCATAGTCACGATACATGTCTCAGCATGCAACTTCACTGACAACGTAGCTTAGGATCAATAAAATAACTTGCTTTGCCTCGCGGCTCCACTCGGTAAAATAAGCGGACCACATAATTTCGACTACCAACTTGGCACCGAGCTGACCGTTCCGCATTTACCGCATTTACCGTTCGGCCTTCCTCAGTAATGTTCGGTTCTTAGCGTGCGGCTCCTTAATGCCGTAACATAAAAATTTAGAGCCTAGAACCTTTCTAAAATAACGGGCTACATTATGCAAAAATATAATATTTAATCGAATCAGTATTTCCTGAGATTAGCGCGTTCAAACATTAAAAACTTTCCAGTTTTATTATAGTAGAAAGATAAGATATCAGCACTACATCCAAGGCAGTGCAGGCCTCCTCCGCTAACGATGGTAGTAGGAATCCGTCTAGGTAGGTACCACCCCAGGGCCAGTTATTCTGCCGTAAAGCAGTAGTGTGCAAACATTACTGTGTTTCGATTTGAAGGTCACTGTGAGCTAGCGTAATCACTGGGCAAATAGGACTTAAGAACTAATGTCTCAGGGCGACGGGCGCAGTCTAGTGTCACACAGAAATGTTCTGGGTGACCTGCAGTTGTTATGGGTGGACGGTGCAATTTACATCAGGTGAACGTTTTGCTCGTTTCGTCACTCTATACAATAAAAAAAAAGAAAAAAAATACATTTCGTTAAATGAACGCAAAACTTATCTTTTTTCTTAAATTAATTAATTTACTCATATTTTTCTTTTCCATTAATCTTCAATAAAAATAACTTTAACGTTTCCGCGACGTGGATAGAATAATATTTTCCCTTAAGAATAAAGCCGAGCCTCTGCGATAAACAATGCGCAGTATCAAATCTATCTAATTTATCGATTTGACGGATAATATATCAGATATCAAATAATATTAAATTATTACATATTCATAAAAATAATCTTTAATATTTGCAGCAGCATCTTCCTGGAACATCTGAATAAATTATCTGCGGATGCCAATCCGCCTGCCAAGCGTGGCAACTAGGGCAAGATCCCCCCAAATAGAGAGCTACAAACTTTTGTGGCAATCTTTGAGGGAGGCCTATGTTCAGCAGTGGACTATTGATAGGCTATCACGATGATGATGATGATGATGAATCTTTGTTCCCACCTAAGAATTGTTGAATATAACTATAGTAGGCAGGCAACCCATCACGTGCAGATAACTGCCATCATGTTAACAAATCCGCACGTTTTCTTCTATTCATTATTCTTGTAATAATACCATGAAAAAAATAAAGGCATTAAATTGTCCAAATTGGTAACGGGCAGCAACGTCGAAAGGTGGTAGGTGCAAGATACCTTTTTTGATATCCTTTTATACACAGATTTTTCGTATATTTTTTAAAAACGATGCCTGATTTGTAAGAAAAAGAAAGAAAAAAGATAAATGTAATTGTTTAATAAAAGTGGTGCCGTGATATTTAGTAATTTTAATAAGCATCTTCATTCATTCTCTAAAATAAAAGACATCTACAGTCGTTTTCTGTTAATTCTCTGCCAGCTACGGGAAATCTACAATTATTTACAAATAGTTGACGTCTTTGGCGATGCAGCAACGTCATCTTCACGTGATGACATTATCACGGAGAGATTTTTGTGTATCACAGCCATCATTGATAGATACTCTCAAACACAGTTATCGACACAAACAATATAATTTAATTTAATTTTTGTGGTTTTGCTCGACTCGATGTGAAAAAGCTTCAATGTGATGCTGATACCACTGACTGGTCTTCTGTATTTACAGCATCTACAGTCGACGATAAAGTTAATATCCTAAACTGTAATCTATTAAGGCTTTTTGATAAACATGCTCCTAAGCGTGTTGTGAGACTTAAACGCCCGCCTGTTCCATGGATCACAGTAGGCGTAAGAATGGCTATGGCAAAGCGCGACAAAGTGTTTCGAGCTTTCAAGAGGAATCGCACTGATGATAAGTGGCAAGCCTATTAGAACGCGTCATATCGATGCAATCAGATGGTGAGAGCAGCTAAACGCCGATATTTCCATGAGCAAGTGATCTGTTCATCTTCGGCTGATATATGGAAATTTCTCAACACACTCGGATTTGGAAAGCCTCGTGTAGACTCTAGTAACACATCTTTTTCCCCTGACTATTTTAACCATCATTTCTCAAATAGTATTTGATAGTTCTAGAGCAAATGCTATCTCAATAATAACTTCCATGCCTTCTTATTCTAATAATTCCTTTACTTTATCTCCTGTCGCTGAAGATGATATAGGAAAAATACTACTGTGTATTAAATCAAAATCAGTGGGCTGCGATGATGTGAGTAAGACAATGGTTTTACTTGTAGTCGAGTCAATTTTACTAGTAATAGCTCGTATCGTCAATTTTTGGCTGATGAACGGCACTTTTCCTACACTTTGGCGTAAAGCTTTTATTATTCCAATTCCTTAATCCTTTGATTGTAGTCTTCTTTCCCATTTCAGACCTATTTCCATCCTGCTGTTTCTATCTAAGGTGTTAGAAGCTGTTGTACATAAACAGGTTTCTACCTTTATTTTCAAAAATAATATTCTTTCCCCATATTAGTCTGGTTTTCGTCCTGGTCGTGGTACAGCAACTGCCTTTCTCAAGGTTACTGAAGATATTCGAGAGGGTAAAACTTCAAAGTGACAGTTCTTATCGTAATAGATTTTTCTAACACATTCAACGCTGTTGATCATGATATTTTGCTAGCTTTTTTCTCTCATTTTAATGTCTCATCTTCAGCTCAGGAGTGGTTCTCATCTTATCTTTGAGGGCGCCAGCAGACCGTTCGTACTGGCCAGAAAGTGTCTGATTGGTGTAATATACTCACCAGCATTCCTCAAGGCGGTATACCTCTTTGATTTTCCATTTTTATTAATCTTATCACTTATCTCAAATGCTCATCATCATCTGTATGCGGATGATTTGTAACTATATATGAAAGCGGGTCCATCTGAAATCATTAATGCGATATCATTATTGAACGAAGAACTGCAGAGTATAAGTAATTGGTCCGCTGTTTATGGTATTAATGTGAACCCCTCCAAATGCCAAGCCATAATGATAGCTAGCTCTAGATTTATATCAAAACTTGATTACTCCACATTGCCATCGGTTATGTTTAACAACAATGCTATCCCATTTCGTTCACATGTTAAAAATCTCGGGATGTATATTGATAGCTGTTTTATATGGAGCAAGCAGATTCAGGACGTAAGTCGCAAAACTACTGCAACCTTACGATCTTTTTATCGTTGGAAGAATTTTCTTCCAACCTCAACCGAGGTTTTGCTTGTCCAATCTCTTAATCTGCTTATTATCGACTGTGCTGGTGTGTGTTGTTCTGATTTTTCTCAACAACATCCTAACACATTGGATCGTCTTCTCAATAACTGTATCAGATACATTTATGGTCTACGTAAGTTTGATCATGTAACTTCCTTTCGTAATCGGCTCAACTGGCTGCCTATGCATCAACGCCTTTTCACAATAATTAAAGATCCATGTGCTCCTGAGTATTTGAAATCTAGGTTTCAATACCTGGGAGATTCTCATGACTGTTCTCTCCGTTCCTCGGGTAATCTCAAATTGCTCACGCCATTACACCGCTCTGGTTACATATCTCACTCTTTCGCCTTAACGGCTATAAGTCTCTGGAACGATATACCTCTTGACATTAATAAAGCTCCTAACAAGTTTGCGTTTATTAAAAAAGTACGGGAATATTTTAAAAAGTCGTTGCAAGTTTGAATTATATTTTTCTCTCTTATTCGTGTGTATGTGTGTTTGTTTATATATGCATGTATGTAGGTGTATATATACTTGAATATGTGTATATATATATGTATTGGTATAATTATGTATATATATATTTTTCAGTTTATATATTTATATTTATAGATTTGGTCATAATTAACAATTATTTTACTATCTTATTGTTCGCTGCACTGCCTATCATATTGTGTTTATCTCTGCTTTGCCTTATGGTTGACTGGGAGAGAATGTCTTTAGGCATTAAGTCCGCCATATGTACCACATGTGCATAAAAGTTTAAATAAATAAATAAATAATTATAGATTAAAATAAATAATGAATGTCTTGGCCAGTTAAAAACTTTTGCTGGATAATTCCATACTAATTCAAAGCATGAGACCGCTTTGAAACGAAATAAAAAAAAAAATATCAAATAAAAGAAATTAAAAAAGTCACTTGAAACCGCCGGTTGAAATTGAACAGTGCCCGCGCTTTACAGAGTGAATGCCGTATAATTTATTTTATTATTATAAATAACTAATTATTGTGCCTAATTATTGTGCTTCATAGACAGTTTGTTCCTGCATTCCTTGTGCCGTTGTTATTGTTTAGACTGCAATCGGTGTGCTTTTATGCTTCAGCCTCATGCTTTATTTACCGGTGATACGTTTCGGACCCCGGTGAAGATTTCTGGATGCTGTGAAGATATATCCCGACAGAGCAGCCTGCCCTTGCTAGGACACAGGCGCTATAGAACCAGTGAGTGAGAGTGAGCATTGCTTATATTTGTTTTGGTAGGGAAGATTCCAGCTACAGTAGGCCAACACCTTCGGGCGTTTGATACCTTGTCTTTGTGAAGTCTAGCAAACGGCCGAGACAATGAATAATTAAGTAAATATACGGTAAACTAATCTTATTTACGTATATTAATTCGTTTACTATATAAAATACAATATCTGAAAGTCGACACGGAATAGATTAATGCGTAAGTTATTGTTTATTCTTTTTCGTAATATCTTTTAAAATTAAGGATAACTAATCTTATTTACGTATATTAATTCGTTTACAATAAAAAATACAATATCTGAAAGTCGACACGGGATAGATTAATGAATATGTTATTGTTTATTGTTTTTCGTAATATCTTTTAAAATTAAGGCTAACAATTACTCGATGACTTTTTTAATAAACATGTCGTTATTTCTCAGAAGTTCCAGAATACTCGAGAGCTAGTCATTGTCTTATCTGTGTCTACATAATATCTATGTGTGTTTGTTTTGTTTGATAAAATTGATGCTTATTTCATTCGTCAATTACGTGGGATACTGGTTGTTTATAACCAACTTATCTATCATCATATAATATACACCAATTTTTGCTAAAATACCTCGGCATATTCGCCGCTGCGTCATAAGCAAAACGTAAGACAAGGCAAAATACTGCAGGTACGATTAGATTAGTCGCATTTGTCGCAGCCATTTTGTTATTTAAAAACATTCGGAACGATAATGGCAACCATTATTTACAGGTAAAAACTATTTTCAGTAAAGTTTTTGTTCCGATTCCAAAACATTCCGCGCTGTTAATATCTGAATCTATTTCTGATGGTGGTAATGTGCCTTACACTGCTGGTTTTGTTAGACTTTTCGCGAACCTTCGATTCCATCTCTACACCATTCTTACTAGATAAATGCAATGTTTGGGTTTCAGCGTGTAATTGGTTCAAATCATGTTCTGAGCGTATCAAATAGTCCAGTGCGCCAACTGTGAAGGAGTTCTTCTTAAACCTAACGGCGGCTGTTTCTTAAGGAGTAATTCGGAAGTCTATCCTTAGTTCTATTACATACATACATACATAAGATCACGACTGTATCCCATAAGGGGTACTCACTGCAAAAACAGATGACTGCCACAATCCACGTTTCATCAAAACAATATAATGCAGATCGATCCGTGTATCAAAATTGGTGTTTCTTTTGTGCCTCGCCCTAACTGTGTTCGTAACCATGGTTGACGGAAATTTACGATTTCAAGAACATGTTCAACACAAATTAGGTAAATGTTTTGCTGCTCTGAAGAGTATTTATAAATTAAGCATTTTCAGCTATGTAGCTCGATTCATTATCATAATTTCATCTGTTTTTTTTATTTATTTATCTAATAAAAAGTAATCATTACAAAAACTAACTGACTGTATATACATAGCATTTAAAACAAACTGAGGCTTGTATTACCACTATAATTATACTACAACTCGATTTTAATTAACTTAATAAAATATAGTTATTTACTTAACAAGTACTGATACATAAGATAACCACAAGGAAGATAATATATATCTGGCTCTAAAATTTTCAATCGCATATGCGCTTGATATAAAAATATTGTTGCAACTTGTATTTAATATTTTTTTCTGTGATTGTTTTGATAAAATCTGAGAAATCTGGAATTGGTTAATAATATTTGTATAGATTGCCACAAACGTAGTACCATAGTACCATAGTTGGCCGGCAGGTTGGCAACCGCAGTTTATTTATTTAGGTGTGCCAGGAAGATGCTGCTGCATATTTTCCCTCTGTCGACTTTGAGACACCTACGGGATGAGATGGGTGTAGATTCTCTTAATCCACCCACACGGCCAGCTAGATTGTTTCATCTCCTTTGTATTATAGCAATATTGGCTAAGAAGAATGGCTTTATCAAAAAATTACCAAGGGCTATACAGAGGGTTCAAAATGCATGCAAGAGACATTACTACCCTATACCAAAACGCCACTGCATATAACGGAATTTAGCGGCGAGAAGTGTGAAACCTAATATGTCGAATACGAGAAATTTAAAACTGACTTGTTTTATATGTTGTCGTTTATGCTCATTGTTTAAAAATATTAAAGTACTGCTGTATTTATACAGTAAGCTTAAGTGGGTAGTTTTATTATTTGTACAGGCTAAGATCTCGTGCCTACTTCTCATATTATCATACCCAAACGCACTCTAGCCCAAACTCGGGGATGTTTTAAATTTGTGTTTAAAAATGTTGGAATGAAAAAATTTACCCATGCCGCTTCATGAGATGTTCTCATTAAGTTGTTTTAAAAGGAAATGTTGCAAATGGATTTTGACCGCACCGCAATCAAAAAATACAGCCATTTATACCGCGTACTTCGAGACTCGCCAATAAATCAAAACCTATAGAGCATTTCCCGTTGATGAACCATGAAATTTGTCAAGAAGCAATATCTCGCAGCACAAGAAATCCGAAAATCATTAATTTGTAGTTTTATGGCATAAATAAAACGTGTGCAGTTCACACGCGGTAGAAGAAAAACTTCCAGAAAACTAGACTTCGAGAGAATGAGACGAATGCAGAGTATCAAGAGTAGAATAATTGTAGGGTTTATTTATTATTACCATTTACACTTATTATTATAATATTGTTACCAAGTTTAAAAATTATGTTACATTTTATTCCAACTCTCCAAAAGTTTTAAATTTCAACAAATGACATGAATTATGGTAACTAAAGTATTAAAATAAATCCTTTGGTTTGGATTTGATTAATATATCTTTGAAATAAAGCGTCAATTACTGTGATCTTGATGTCGAACTAATGAGAGTACAATCTACGAAGTAATCGAAGATTTGGACGAATTCAAAAAATTTAAATATAATAGGAAACACTGTAAACTGTATTCTATCTCGTTCTGCTGCAGGCTAAATCCTATGGCTGGTATGTTTGTCTCATTTTAGCGTCGCTTTTTAATTCTAAAGAAGTTTACACTTCCAAAAATATTTTTGCTATAACAATCTTAAGTCCACCCGCCACGTCTCGTTTTCCGCGGGGGCGAAGAGCGGAAAAAGGATGTCACCTAATGTTTGTATGTAGGTACAAACTTACATTTACAGTTGGAGAATTGACCGTGACATATATTGATGTATCGGAAATCTTCGGGACTATATTCCTGACATTTGTACTTATTTGTACGGACCCTTGATGCGCGAGTCAGACTCGGACTTACCCGGTTTCTTTAACACGCTTTTATTAGCTTACCCTGTGCGAGATGTATGAATATAATGGAATCTTCCAATTCAATTTTCTCCCACTTCCAGACGTCCGAATTATTTGAAATTTGCACACGTATTATGAACCAATGTCAATACAATAAGTACGCTTACCAAGATCATCAGCTCATTATTGTACAACCATGATGTCTTTGAACCAGTATTTTTAACCATTATTTTATTATGACCACTTTGTCGATTCTTTTATCACAACGATAATGAAATGCACAATGTAGCAGGAAACATTTTTTTCATTTCATTAGTACATAGATACATCAATTTTACGCAAAATTTATTTGACTTTGTGACTCAAAATAATAAAACTAGTTTTATTATTGCAATTAAATATAATAAAACTAATCATAAATTTATTTACGGTTCGTTGAAATTTCAAAGGAATTATCCACATGAACGTCGTCACAGATATTGTGGATAATTTCCTCGAATTATAAAGTTTTTTGATAGCCAATAATGTGCAATTTTATGACGCTATTGACTACGAAGAGTCTAAAAATAAAAATAAAGATAAAAGTTTTATCTGATAAAACTAATGATAAGGACCGATTTCTCTATCAGTTTTAATTAATTAATCCGTATGTCAATTAATTTAGAGAAATTTAATGACATTCGCACATATGTATATTGCTTGGTGATAACAATAATGTCTTTTATACTTATTTACTACGCTTCCAAATTATTAAGGATCATCTATACATATAATAAATCTGTAAACTTTGCGTGTCATTTTAAAATTTTGCGAAATAAATGATTAAGAAGGCTAAAAATAAGTAACTAAATACATTTCTATAATTTAAAAAAAAAGTATTACGCATACATCACGCCTAAAGCACTAAATGTATTCAAAACTCGGTAAGAAAATCATAAAGGGTATCTTAGCATTAGTCTTTGTTTTATTTAGTTATGAGTATTTGAAGTTTACGAATTCAATGGTGGCGATGAATCAATTAAGTGTAATTTAGATGGTAATAAAAGATAAGGTTTCATAGCATTAAACTAATATCTGAACCTGAATTACATCAAAATAAAAAATTATATTATGTTTTCTTACAAAGAATATAAGTTATACAAATTACACTATTTAAACGGTACCACCCAATTATGGCTTAGTGCAAATTATGTAATTTTCTAAATTGCATTCCCTGCCGTTGTATTACTTTGAGATTTTAGCTTAAAACATTGGCACGCGTTGCATACTCGCATTTTTGTGGTCAACGAACGGTTAAATCCTACTCGTAAATTGATTGATTGAAATGTAAACTTAGTGTAATTTTCGTCTTATTATATTGGTTGGTCCAATTAATAATAGGCTAATTAGCCTATTACTTTGCTATAAATATTTTTCACTCCTTATTGGTAAGTTTAAATTTTTATTGTTTGTAATATTATTTATTATTATATTCTTGAACGTTGCGTTGCGTTAAATTTTTACGCATTTTTCGCTGACAAAGTAAAATAATAGTTAATTAGCATTATCAATAGATAGCGACATGAATTTAGATGGTAAAGTTGAGAGGTATTTATGTATACAACGTTATTCATAATTGGTATAATACCCCGGCAGCTACCTATGCTACTTTGATCAGATAAAAAAAACGGTGAAGCTTCAATGACAAAATTGAATCCTAAAAATATCCATACAATTTTTTTTTTAATTATTTGTTATGTAAAACTTTACGCGAAACTCAGCAAGTCGTTGCCCCGAACCAGACAAATTCAAAATACGTTTTCTTCTCCATTTAATTTATGTTACCCTAGTAACTATTGATAAGATCGAAACATATTGGCGTCATACTAACCAATTAACTTCGCAACAGATTCCCTTAAGCTTCATGTTATCCTAGTACTTCCGAGTTCTTTCGATGGCAGCTCATTGGAAACACGCCCAATAAAATAAATGAGTTCATTGCCACGATCAGTTGTGTATCATGGTAGTGTATCAGGGTAAGTCACCTATGAATTTTAAGCAAATTCTTTAAGTCGACATATCTCCTACAGGTGTCACGCTACGCGGCTCATTATATTTTTGGGGCATATATACATCGTCCCTAAGCCCAGCCTGCCGGGATGTATAGGACATTACGAATGACCCTGTATAAGTTTTGGTTAAACCAAACCTGGCTGGGCCCGCGAGTACAGATATCCAAATCCGATGAAACTGTATAAGCCACAACGGCTAACAGCAAAAGCATCACCGAAATTGGCACGATCACCCTATTCGGACGCCCTATTCCCTGGGAAAAAAGCATCAAATACCTCGGGGTCACTTTAGACGCAGCGATGTCGTTCGCTGCACACATAAAAAACGTTCGAAATAGAGCGGCTTTTATCTCAAGCCGACTATATCCATTAACTTGCTCTTTAAGCAAAATGTGCTTAAGACACAAACTTCGCCTCTATAAGACTTGCATAAGACCCGTAATGGCCTATGTTTGTGTCGCTTTCGCTCACGCGACGGGCAATCAATTAAAGAAGTTACAGAGCGTTCAAAATCGATTCTTACGAACTGCCACCGGAGCCGGTTGGTATCAACGCAACGTAGACCTTCACAGTGACTGTGAAATGCCCTTAATCTCTGAACACTTCAGAGCATTATCACGGCGGTTTTTCGAAAAAGCCGCGGTTCATCCAAACCCGCTGGTGGTTAAAGTAGCAAATTACTGACCAGATAGAAACGCGACCGTACGCAAACGAGAGCGCAATCTAAAGTACTTTATACGAGGGTGGATTGAAAAGTACTCGGCCTAACCAAGAAAATAAACACATACTAAATCAGTTATATTTTTATTTTTCTACACAATCACCATCAAGTTCAATACACTTTTGCCACCTCCCCTTCCAAGCATTTAGACCGTTAAAAAAAAATGATTCTTCCTTAGAGTCAAAATATGCGTCTACAGCTGCTTTGACCTCGTCGTTTGTCGAAAATCTTTGACCTCCCAAGTGCTTTTTTAGGTTAGGGAACAGAAAGAAGTCTGATGGTGCCAGATTAGGTGAATACGGCGGATGCGGTAACAGTTCAAAGCCACAGTTGTGAATTCCAGCCATTGACTGTACTGACGTGTGAACACGGGCGTTATCTTGATGAAACAGGACTTTTCTTCTGAGCATTCCTCGACGTTTTTCTTTTATTTCCTCTCGTAAACGACCTAGTAAGGTGCAGTAGTAATCAGAGTTTATAGTCTGACCCCTTTCAAGATAATCAATCATAATCACACCTTTCGAGTCCCAGAATACTGAAGCCATCACCTTATTTGCCGACAAAATCGACTTAGCCTTTTTAGGGGGTAGTGAACCAGGTCTTCTCCACTGTTTTGATTGTTGTTTTCTTTCCGGTGTACAGTAATGAACCCATGTTTCGTCCATTATTAACAAAACGATTCAAAAAATCATCTGCATCGGCTTCAAATAACTCCAAACAGTCGCGTGAAATAGTCAATCGCGTCCTTTTTTGTTCAACTGAAAGCAGTCGCGGAACCCACCTCGCAGACACCTTGTGGAAACCCAACTCGTTGACAATGATGTTTTGAGTTCGTTCATAAGAGATGCCTATAATCTCGGCTATCTCTCTAATTTTTAATCTGCGGTCTCCCATTATTAAATCAAGTACTTTTTTAATATTTTCGTCAGTAGTTGACGTCGAAGGCCTTCCAGAGCGGGGTTCATCTTTCACACTCTCTCTACCACGCTTAAATTCTGCTATCCATTTTTTGACGGTTGAATATGACAGAGCACAATCGCCTAATGTACTGACCATGTCATAATGAATGGCTTTTGATGATAGCCCCTTCTTATGGAGGTACTTAATGACGGCACGCTGCTCGATTTGCTCCATTCGCGGAAATTATGACCGATTACTTTGTTAATAAATTTATAAAATCACAACTAATTATCGCACACGTTTCGAACTTCACACAATGAACTAGTCTGAACTGAACTAAATAATGTGGGTAGATTTGATTTTTAGAATTGAATGGATCTGTGTTAGGCCGAGTACTTTTCAATCCACCCTCGTATTTCGGAAATATTCAGGGTTCCTGCGAAAAACCTGAAAAACTGTAGAAATTAGGGATTATGCGTGGCTTTAATTTGCATTTTGGTCATCATTATTTTTGTTCATGGCAATTTTAATATTTCTGCTTATATCTTAATAAGTGGTTTAGAATATTCATACTTCTTTTGTTTACGTATTTACCTTATCTATACAAATAAATAAAATTTACGTGTCTGTCTGTGATTTCGCAATATTTTTTTTTTAATCTTCTATGGTAATTTGCAGGATACACGTGTTTTGATTTTTTTTGTCTCTCCGTCTGTTTGTATGTCTGGGCTAATCTCAGAAACGACTGTTTTGATTTTGACGGAACTTTCATTGGCCGGTGGGGGACTATTTATTCTGTCTGGCCCTCTGAACAATTGTTAACCTTTTCACGGTTCAAACGCTCAATCGACCTAGACCAAGTTTAGCACAGAGACAGTCTGCATCCTGGAGACGGACATAGCATACTTTTTACATAACATACAGAAAACTAAATAGTTTATATATATGTATATATATATATATATATATATATATATATATATATATACTTTATCCACGCGGACGAAGTCGCGGGCATCAGCATCATTGAAGAAGAAAAAAAAAGACCGCGCTTTGTGCCACTGTTCATACTTTCTTTATGTTTCTTTTGTTTATGTTTTAGTGTGCAAGAAATTGTAATCAATCAATCAATCCATTACATTTATTAGCTGTAACTTTACTTTTATACGTTGCAGAATACAATTACGATAAAAAATACACAGGCTTAGGATTGTCTGCTAATAGTATTTTGTATTTTACGGTGTTTTTTCATTACCTTGTTTAGCATTAGCAAGCGTAGATTAAAGATTTCAATTTATTTAGTGTATGTGTGTACATACACTAAATAAATTGAAATCTTTAATTACTCCACTTTATCTTTAATCCAATCCACATGGATTATTTACAAATAATCCATGTGGATTATTTGTTTTACATATTTGTAGTGTCTTTTTAATTTTCCCAAGCCAAGCTTTTCTTAGAAGCCATGTTTATAGATGACTATTTTATTATTTACAACTATTATCTAAATATTGACCATTCAAACAATATACACTGTTTTATTAACACACTTATTTGCAGTTCAAAAATCGTCTACTCGATAAACTCGCGTAATAACTTTTTATTTACCATGAAAAGAAATTAACACAGAGTCAATATAAAAAAACATTTTTTTTTATTTATTTACACTCAATTTTAAAGGAAACTATAAAATTGTGTTTAAACATTTAACAACAGAAGATAACTTTTCTAAAATATAAGGTCTCGGTCTGGTAACGAAACAAAGTCGCAATCATAATACAGCTAACCAAAAAACGAAATCAAAATATTTACTTGAATGTAATGAACATAACTATTACTACTTACTGTTTAAAATACTTTTGTCCACGCAATAACGTGTCTTAATCGTATGGAAGTAACGAGGAATGGCATGAACCAGTCTAAGTAAAAGAGCTGAAGTCACGAATTACGAACGAACGAACTAATAGCACTAGGGGTATTTATAGACTTAAAGAAAGCGTTTGATACAATAAGCCACGATATACTTCTAAAAAACTACAAGATATAGGTATCGAAGGAATGGCGCTAAATATGTTAAGATCTTACTTACTAAATCGTTGCCAGATTGTTAAAATAGGACAAACACTAAGTAGCCCCAAAACCATCACCTTCGGAATCCCACAAGGCTCAATTCTAGGCCCACTTTTATTCCTAATATATATTAATATTCTTCATCTTCTTGGACTAAAGGGAGACCTAACATTATAGGCTGACGATACATCCTTATTTTACTTTGGTCACTCAATAGACACAGTCATTGCAGATGCACAGTGTTATTTGGATCATTTAAACAGGTGGTTTTTAAGTAATCTTCTTGCAATAATCACTTCGAGAACTAATTTTATTATATTTTCAGCCAAAAAAAAATACACTTCCTTGTTTCTTTGTTAAATTGATTTCACACCACTAACTATAAATAATCGAACGATAAACAAAGTAGACCAAGAAACATACTTGGGACTAATTCTAGACAGACACCTGACGTGGAAACCACATATACAAAAAATAAAAACCAAGCTTAACTCTATAGGCGGGCTGTTACGAGGTATAGTTCGATGTATCCCGCGGCAAATACGCCTTACTATATATAATTCTTTGGTAAAACCACATATAGATTACCTAATCGAAGTATGGGGGACAGCTGCACCAACTAATTTAGAATTAATACAAATAGCCCAAAATAAACTTATAAAAAAATTGTTCCATTATCCGTTCCAACACAAAAATATACAAAGAAACTAAACTGATGAACATTACACAAAACTACAAATATTACACTTGCATATTAGTACGAAAAATATTAAACAACGTCGTACATACACAAATAAATTTAAATAAAAAACAGCATAGAATTAAATTACGAAGTAATAATGATATTTATCTACAAAAATCTCATACAAATTGTGGTAAAAAAAAAAGTATAATGTATACGGGAGCCAAAATATATAATCAGTTACCAAAAGCCATAAAACAATTAAACAATATCCAAACTTTCAAGAAATACCTTAAAGTACACATACACAATTAATCAATACATAAATAAATTCAATACTATATCATATTATAATACATTATAATACTATTAATAATACATTTCTATTTAACAAAGATAAAAATAAGTAGCTCAGGGGCTAGGCGCTCGCTTTAAATTTCATAGTACGCGAGTGACCTGGGTTCGATTCCCGGTGCCGGCACCACTAAAATTGTTAATTGCAATTTTAAGTGCCGATTTACCACGTGCTCGGCGGTGAAGGAAAACATCGTGAGGAAACCTGCATGTCTGAGGAATAAAAAATATTTCGAAGACATGTGAAGTCCGCCAACCCGCATTGGAGCAGCGTGGTGGATTCTTCCTAGCTCCAAAAACCCTCTCAGAAATGAGAGGAGGCCTGTGCTCAGTAGTGGGACATTTATAGGCTGAAACTTTACTTTTTTTTTTAACAAAGATCACATCTAGGTATGCTTATTCTGTGTTACTTTGCGTTGAGCGATAACCACTGTCCTTCTGTTGAGTTAAATTTATATAAAAATATTTGAAACTACCTACTATTACTATTAATAAATACAACTTTCGTTATGTTAAATCACTAAAATGTTGTATTATTGATATATGTGTGTTAATCTAATAACTACGATATCTATCCACTGTTTACCGTCAACATTTATGTTTTACTTTCATTATGTTTAATTTTCTCATGTAAGTGAATGTCAAATTCTTTTGAGAAATAAATTATCTTAAACCTGAATTACTCGTAGCTTAAGAATTACACAGTTATGTTCCTTATACGCTATGTTAATAGGCCAGGAATTCCCCTAACGAGTCCCGACCGAGCCATAGGCGCCCGAAATACATATATTTCGGTTCGTGAACTCGGGCTACTTCCTAAGGACATAAGAACGGCACGGCTATCGAGCCCCGAACTCAGAACGTGAGTCAGCCTCTGCCGCCCTCGCACTTGCTAACTCGGATTGCCAATACGCGGCTACGCAGTAGAAATACTTTAAACGCACATATTTCTTGCCAGTACCAGGGCGCCATACTTTGAAGCGCAGCCCTGGTTTTAAAACCTGGTTTCGTAAATACGTCTCATCCCTACGTACCTACCTTAGATTTTATCGTCTCAGCGTTATGTCGGGTGCGGGTATGTTAGGACAAGTGCCGAACTAGTTGTGTTTGCGCACACCAGTGGCACTGTAATATCTCCTGCGGAGTAGATAGTCTCCGACTCCGTACTCGGAAGTGATCGCCGCTGCCGCAAATCGGACAAGAGTATATCTCGTTGTATTTCTAATTTAAAACATCATTATGTCTATTATCATTATCAGCCCAAAACCAATCACCTGGGCAACAATAAGCATTTTCTTGAGGTGAGGAGATACCAGACGGTTTGCACCTTAGAAGCCGACGCTTGTCACCAGTCCATTTTACATCTAGCATATTATTCAAATTGGTTATTTCTCTTCCTGTGTCTATTTTTTATATTCTAAGTTTATCCGATGGTTATTGCCACGTTTGTTCATAACAAATTCTGTGTCAAACAGAAAATTCTTGAGTGGCCCCTCAGACCGAAATACAGTAATGTTTGCACACTACTACTTACAGAACGGCAGAATAACTGGCACTGCGATGGTACCTATCTAGACAGATTCTCGCATAGGAATTCTACCATCACTAAAACCTGTCGGTGGCCAGGAGACTTTTCGAGCATTTTTCTTAGATGACTGTTACTATATAGACACATACACATAAGATTTTATTACATCGTAATCAAATTCCATAACAATAGAATTTTAATCTTCAAGTACTTATTCTGATGAATATTCGTATCTGTCGATAATCTTGATAAGTAATGTAAATAACGATCTAAGATATTTATCATTTCACCAGAAATCGATTAACAATGTGAAAAGCTTCGTGATAATCTTTTCTCCAAATCACAAGAACATTAAGATTTCATTATGATAGAAAACCAACATATGCTCAAAAATCTATATTTTTTCATAGATAACCTTTTCTGCATTATTATAATACGTTATTCGTTATTGTGATTCGATCCTACATAACTCAAAAACAACTATATTAGTTAGCAAAGCATCGCTTTAATGTAGACAAGGAATTTTTGTAAATCGTTGATTATCGCCACAAATTTAAAATTAAGCAGTAAAATCATTAAAAAAACGCATTTAGGAACTTACTGTCAGAGAAGTCTCTGAGTGCGACAGTTACTGTCAAATACTATATTTAAGTAAACAGATCACTGGTGGTAGGATTCTCATGCAGGAATCCATTTAGATAGGGCCAGATATTCTGCCGTGAAGAATTAATGTGCCAACATTACTGTGTTTCGGTCTAAAGAGCACTGAGGGCTAGTGTAATCACTGGGCATACGAGACGTAAGAAGTGGTTTCTCAGAGGGACTGTCTCAGTGTAGTGTCACACAAAAATGTTCTGGTTGCCACAGCATTTGTTGCGATAGTTGCTAATACCATCAAGTGAACGTTTTGCGCGTTTCAACTCTTTCTCCTATAAAAAAATTAAAACAAAACAGTTGGAGGGGAAGGTAATCATTGAGAATTTTGTAAATTCGTTTTTTTTATCAGAATCTGTTAATACACCATAACAGTTAAAATGGAGCACAATGTAGCAATATAATGATAATTACTGCAATCAGAGATAACTTGATTTTCCTCGCATTGCGCTTTATCAACTTTTACGACATCTACGGAAAACGTTATATATACACACAAATAGTCAAGCCTTTTTCCCATACAAAGGGGTAGGCAGAATCCACGCAAGAAGCCCGGGACGCTGTAGATTTCCTTTAATTATCTTTTGTCACACATTATTTCAGTCACACATCATCATCATCATTTCAGCCTATCATAGTCCACTGTTGAACTTAGGCTGTTGCATATACATATTATTATATAACTACATAGGTATTTTAGCATCCCAATGTCAGACAACCAAATCTAGTCTTTCATCACTCGCCGTTACTATCTAAAGTTGTTGATAGTTTATAATTATGTTCTTCTGTTTTCATAAACTAAACAATTTTAGATTGTTTGTACCATCTGTATGTAGACGATCTACAAATTTATGTGCATTCCAGTATTAATAGTCTCCATAACGCAATTTCCAAATTGAATACATATCTCATAGCCGTATTTGACTGGTCGTCGCGTAATGCTTATAGTTTTTATTTTTTATTTTATTGGATAAGATATGATGACGAAACGTAGAAAAAGTTCAAATTTTTTTCTAAATGCAACGTCTGACCATAACAAATGTTGTGTCAAGTTCTTAAGTTTCATAGAGATCAGTTCTTAAGTTTCATATGCCCAGTGATTACGCTAGCTCTCAGTGCACTTCAAATCGAAACACAGTAATCTTTGCACACTACTGTTTTACGGCAGAAAACTGGGCCTGGGGTGGTACCTACCTAGACGGATTACTGCATAGAAATCATACTCAAAAACGCTAAGCAAAATTGATATTACTGGTTTACTTCTGTACGACTACATTATAACGTCGTATTGATTCTGTTCTCAACTCCTTGCCCGATGACATTAGAAAAGTTCAAAATAAGATCTGTTTTAAGAGGTTAATACGGGATTATTATATAGATCTTTGCGGAAAAAATGATTTCTGGATTCTTTTTATAAATTTATATCCAACCATTACTTGTTACCATTACATGTATTTTTGTATATGTATGTGGTGTGTATGTATGTTTGTTTATATGTATGTGCATATTTGTGTATTATTTTATATTTATTAAATTATATATTGCTATGTATTTTCAGTATTTTATCTAATTGTATTGGATGGGCACCTGGGACAATTTTTCTCTACGCCCTAGGTTGACTGGCAGAGAATGTTAATTGATATTAAGTCCGCCCATTGCATCCTTGTAGGGTAAACAATAAAGTTTAAATAAATAAATATCTGAAGATTTTTTTTTATATTTTTTAATCTTCGCACTGTACTCCACTAACAAAGAGTATGGATCCTTAAACCAATCTCTAAGATAATATTAATACGGCTGCCTTGTATGTTAATTCAGTTAGATGTCTTCAGATAAGAACTGGTTAAACTCTAGTCTTTTGTTATAATATAAAAATGTTGAATTGAAAAAGTGAAATATTGAAATATATAAGAAATATAAAATGTAATAGATTAATTAAAATGCCTATAAACCAGCTGATTACCAGTGCCGAAACATTTTATTTCAGTACCACGTTTATCGTCCAAGTAATTCTAACTAAGCAGAGTTTTTTTACAATTTTATAAAATTCGTCCTCGCGGTCCCTTGTTATAACAGCTTTAGTTGGATCCTATCGAGAATCAGATTAGGCTGCTCCGATATTCTTTTTTTGTATGTCCATGTCTTTAATGCTGAACAGCACACACTTGTATGAGACACTGTTGCAGCGCACTGCGAATAATTTTTGGTAGGTATGTATATATTTTAAATGTTTTTCTTGTTTTGTGCAGTGTTATTGTTCATTAAAAGTATTTATTTCTGTTTTTATTTATTTACTTATCTGATATTTTCAGAACTGAAATTTTCTCTTTTCAAAAATTAACAAAACTTGAAATTAACTGTCATTTATTGCACTATGTGGAACATATAATAAACGTAGATTAAATATAGAAGCGAACCAGAGCTCAGACCCCTGCGGAATATCCATTCGCATATTTAATTCTAAAAATATAGTGTAATTTACGCAAATTGCATAATTGACCATGTACGCTATTATACTTTAATTTATAAGTTAATGTTTTGTTCAGTAGTTAATTAAAAGCCTTAGACATATCGCAGAAGACACTAGTAGTGTCGTAACACTGTATTGTAAATATAAGTAAATAGTGTTCCTGCTTTCTTTGTGGATCTACCTTTGGTAAAACGTGACTGAATTTTTTGCTATTATTTCTAATAAGACACTATTGATTTTTCATTTAATATAAGAGACTACTTTAATATGCTTAATCATATCCGGAAAAGTACTGGCGTCAATACAACGATTAAAGACTTCCGCTTATATTAGATAGATAAAGGATTGATAACAAGTAACAATAATTTTAATGACTCACTAAATACAGATAATCCCCCATAAATTCTGTTTACTTTTAATTTAATTATTGAAAAAATCTTATAATATCTGTATAATTTTAATTGAACTAGTGTAATCGTTTAGCCCAGTGGACCCCAGGAAACATTTAGCAACACGGCCTGAAAAATTTAGATGTTCGGAATGACCACTTAGTTATCTATAGTCTTATTTTTTCCAATTTAATTACTTTTGAAGTAACTTTATCTTCGTCTAAAGATTATTAGCCGCAAAGCTGAAAATTCTTTGGAGCTTTAAATTAAACTTTTCTGAAGTTTTTTTGTGTATTTCTAAGATAATTTCAACTTATTTATGTTATATTACCATGTATAATTTTACCAATAACAATATTACCATTATTTATAACCCATAATTCATACTATTATTTCCAATTATTTAATAATTCAGACACTAAACTTTTTTAAATCTTTTCAGATTATATTTTATTAAATTTGTTTAGAACTATACAGACTAAAATTTTATAGATTTAATTAAAAAAATTGTACCTTTACATGATACCGTAAAGTATTGTTATTACCCATTGGAGGTATTGTATTAGGTAATAGTCTGATTTAATTTCCATTGTTTTTGAACTCTGAGATAACTACGGTGTACTAACAATAACTGTGTGTTGATCTCAGAACCAATTTTTTTATTGGATAAATCAAACGGAAGCTATAAGTGCCCTTCAGACAAATGTGGGCACACTGCAGCTTCATGGCAGAATAACTGGCCCTGCGGTGGTACCTACCTAAACGAAATCCTGCATAAGAATACTACCCGTGACTTTCACAGACTGATGAAGAAGAAGAAAATTTTGCTGTGGTAGCGTAATAAAGTTCTTCAAACAGTCGTAGGTAGCGAAATCTATGTCACTGCCTGAGAAACTCAAGAAATATCTCATACGTCCTTAATCGAGCTGTTAAAGGTTCGAACTATATATTCAACATCTAATGATTACTGCAGAATTTTTCCAACGAGCCGTATTTTTTTTAAGAATACGCATATAATACAAAAGAAAAGGGTAATTCAAACGCCGATACTCGTAAGATGAACGTTACATTCGATAAGTCATAAATGATGTCACTTATAAAACACTTGTGGACACTTTACTTTCAATTATTCATCCACTTATAAGACACTTTACGTTACTCGTCACATATCTTTCGGATCTGTAAGTAGATCAAAGTAGGTAATCGATAAAGGCAAACAATGTGCAAAAACACAAATTGTTGGTTTTCAGGTCTGGTGGTGTTGTGAATATCCCCGTATCTCTAATACTGCATCTTAGCCTACCTCCGATCATAAGATCCCGCGCCTGATGAAACACTGATGTAATAATACATCAGTGTTTCATCAGGCGCGGGAAGGTCAGGTCGGGTGTGTTACACTTGTGGCACTATAATATCTCCTGCGCAGTCGACAGCTTTCGACAGCATTCGGAAGTAGTCACCGTGGTCAAATAGCCAGGAGGACATCAGTACTTACAATATATACATACATGTAATAAAAATCTATACATATAATAAAAATGTAAATTGCACGTGTCTGTACATTTCAAAATTTTGGGAAATTAATGATTGAGGGGGCTAAAAGTAAGTAACCAAATACATTTCTATCATTTTAGGATCCTCTATCTTTCTGTCTGTCAGTGAAATGGATCTTGATAACAGTCAGTAGCACGCCATCAAATTCATTTTTCATGAGTCCAACTGATTGCGAAGAGGTTAAAAAATAATAATTACCTTACAAAATGATAAAGCCCCTGGGATCGACAGTTTAGGTAATCCGATCATTAAACATATTAAAAACGAAATTATTATTCCACTAACACATATAATAATAATAAGCCTTGCTAGTGGAATATTTCCTTGTACATGGAAAATTACATCGGTTTCCCCAATCCATAAAAGTTGGGTTAGGTACTTTCTCTAAAACTCTTGAAAAATTGGTAAATAAACGACTTGTTAACTTTTTGTAAAGTCATAATTTAATTTCATCGAATCAATTTGGTTTCTGTAAGGCAAAAAGCACTGAAGATGCAGTCACGTTACTTACAACCACAGTGTCCTCGCATTTGGATAGTAAACAATGCTGTGTTGGCATGTTCTTAGACCTAGCCAAAGCCTTCGATACTGTTTCCATTCCAATACTATTGAAAAAACTGCATACCTTGGGAATACGTGGCATTGCCCTAGACTGGTTTAGAAGTTATTTAACAGATCGGATTCAGTGCGTTAAGATTGGCCAGATGATTAGTAGTGTACAATCTATTGAAATAGGAGTTCCGCAGGGCAGTATTCTCGGACCCACTGTTTTCCTATTTTATACTAACGGCATTCATGAGATCCCAATTAAAAACGCTGATATATTGTGTTATGCAGATGGCACTGCAATAATTTTTCATGGACCTACATGGCATGTTGTATGTTCGTCAGCAGAGCAAGGTATGTCTCTAGTTTATAATTGGTTACACGTTGGATACTAAGAAGACCACGTATTTATGTTTTCATAAAACGTATGCTTCAGCTCCCGGAAAAGATACAAAAATTAAAATTCATAATGAAATGTGTAACGTCAACCCAGACCTGTTATTGTGAATTACTGACGCGCACAAAAGTTTTCAAATATCTTGGAGTCCATATCGACAAAAACCTTACGTTCAAAGTGCACATTGATGTTCTCTCGGCTAGAATAAGAAAGGTGATCAGTGTGATGCGTAATCTCCAACATGTGGCTTCTATTGACAACCTTAAATCAGTATACTACGCACTGTGTCAGTCCCTAATTATATACTGTATAACATTTTGGAGCAGCGCGGCTAAAACATTTGTTGTTCAGGCTGAGAGAGCACAACGCTCGGTTCTGAAGGTTATGCTTGGGAAGCCCTATAGGTGGAAGTGGTGTATATTGCCTGGTTTTTTTGAGGGGCACCGCCCGCCCTCCCTCAGTAGCGTGGTACTGGTGGTAGGATTCCTATGCAGGAATCCGTCTAGGTAGGTACCACCCCAGGGCCAGATATTCTGCCGTGAAGCAGTAGTGTGCAAACATTACTGTGTTTCGGTTTGAATGGCACTGAGAGCTAGCGTAATCACTGGGCATATGAGACTTAAGAACTGATGTCTCAGGGTGACGGGCGCAGTGTGGTGTCACAAAGGAATTTTCTGGGTGACACAGCATTTGTTATGGGCAGACGTTGCACAGGTGCACGTTTTGCTCGTTCCGTCACTTTTATGAAATAAAAAAAAAAAAAAAAACCCTCACAACCCTATACCAAGAAGCTGGAGTGCTCAGTGTGCGTCAACTGTTTATACTTAAAACATCGATTTCAGTACATAAATCAGTCATATCATCCGGTGACTACGAATTGCATAAAAATCTTAGAGTTTATCGCCTTAACACCCCATCTGTTAATCTTGTATTAAAAAATGGGGTGTTGAGGCGATAAACTCTAAGAACTCTAAGTTTGCACAACGTTTTGGAGATTTTATTCGATTGCACATCTATAACAGGTCGTCAAACATTGCGACATTAAAAACAAATCAGTGACAGAAGCGAAAAATGTGATCTATAAGTGGCTAAATTCATTAACGTATGATGAGACAGAAAACTTGTTGAAAATTAAAAGTTGAATTGAATATAATTCATCGAAAACTGTGAAATCCTTTATCTTAATTTTTGTTTCAGTCCAAATATTTTATTATCCTTTCTACTATTAAATTACTTTATATCCATTATCTACACTGTATATTTGTATGTTAAGTGAGTATACATGTGAGTATATGCTGAAAACTGCCTTTATTCTTCTTTGGTAATAACGTATTTTGATTCTGTCCGACGAGTATCTGATTGTTAAGCCTTTCTGAATTCGGTCGTCCTCGATACAGGCTTTGCCTAGTGAGGAGACCGACAGATAAGTACTGTCTAAGATAGTAACGGTCCTGCGAAATAAGAAATAAGAAACAAGAAACGATCCCGTCAGAGGGAGGAAAATTATTTGTTAGCTGTGAGAGAAATAAAACGGTTTTTGTGGCAATTTTCGTCAGTCGCTGCCTGTTGCACCACGTGGAACTAGGGCTAAAGTTAGAGCCTGTCTAAGTCCGCCTGTATATAATTTGTATATGAAGTTAAATAAATAAAATAAATATGCGAGCGCGAATCGGATGCAACGAAAATGCACTGGAGTTTTTTGATTTGGTACTTGAGATACTGTGCTGTATAGTTTCATTGATGCAGGTCCCCATATGATCTGTGTATGGGGACTTATGAAACCTATGAAAATTCCTGGCTTTGCGACAGTGCTATTTTGACCCAAAGTAAAGACCAGGCGGCAGCAATAAAAGCTTAAAATTTATAGTATATCTCTATTAACAGAGTTATGTTTTAATGCCCTGGATCCCTCTGATACGAGTATCAAACTACTTCGTTTAGGTTATGCGAGTCCAGTTTCCAGTAAGCTTAATGATAATAAATAATGCCCGGGGAAGCCCACATGCTGAAAGTTGCAGAAGTGGATCAAAGTATTAACTGTTTTTCGCACGGTCAGCTTTATGTGGTTTTGTTGTTTATGCTTTGATATCCGACGGCTATACGTCTAATGTCGTGTACAGAGAAGCATTAATGTAACTCTTTTCTGCCACCTTCTGCTGCGTTAGAATTATTGTTTGTCTGTATGTTTGTACGCGCATCACGCAAAAACTACTGTACAAAATTGGATAGAGTTTAACAATTATATTGCCGAAGGTGTAACTTGAAATCTGGTGCATGTCTCATCATGATAAGCGGCCTAAAAGCCCAGTTATAAATCTATAATAAAGCCCGAGTGTTTGTATGGTGCAACGCGCTAATATCAGGAAATACTTATAGATAGCCCGTTTATTAAGAAAGAAAGACAAAATTTTACGCTACAACTTTAAGGTGCCTCGCGCTGAGAGCAGAACGCTACCGAGAAAGGTCAAACAATGAATACTCAGGTCATAAGATACCATGCCGTACGGAGCAACCATGTGGCTTATTTTATGCATTAATAATTTAGGTCATTACTTCTCCAAAATATTTCAGACTTTTTCTCTGAAGGTCAAAACTTACGGACACGGCTGTTACGATCGACTGATGGCGGAAAATATATCCGAATATGCCGACCACAAAACTCCACAGACTGATGATGGAAGCCCCATCACCGCAGAGAGAGTATCGGCACTGCGCTGCCCAGCGTGGCGACAAAGGGTAATCGCATAAGAAATGTATTTTCAACATGCTGGCACATTCAATGGTGGTAGGATTCCTATACAAACATCCGTTTAGGTAGGCACAACCCAATGGCCATTTATTCTGTCGTGAAGCAGTAGTGTGCAAACATTACTGTGTTTCGGTCTGAAGGGCACTGACAGCTAGTGTAATCACTGGGCATATGAGACTTAAGAACTGATGTCTCTGGGTGACGGGCGTAATGTGGTGCCACACATAAATGTTCCGGGTCACACAGCATTTGTTATGGGCAGACCGTCTTACCACCAGGAACGTTTTGCTGGTCTTATCACTTTATCAAATTAAAAACTTTGTTTCGGTTCAAAGCTATCGCTCGATCCCGGAGCTTCAACGGTTCTCACTCTTTCATTCTTTATTCTTTCTTCTGTATGACTTCACTACATTTAATATAATCTACAGTAATTTCACCTATTTGTACTTACAAAAAGTTTTTGTTAATTTTGAACGTACTAAACACTAATAACAAACGTAGCAAAACATACGTTTATACATATTTTTGATGCAGTGAGACTTGCCAAAATGAAAAATCATTACAAATATTGAGCTCGATGCAGTGAAAATGCTGCATAGTATTTATTGGCAGTGAACAAAGCTATTCTGTATCGTGTTCGTTTTATGGACATAAATTGCAAAACATGAACACCCTGGCCCTTAACAACTATCTGCAGGTTATTCAAATATTGTCCAGTGCGGGAATTGAACCGGCGCCCATAGCGTAAAGTTAATCCACCAGTAGTATTCCTTCCTACAACTGACAATTTATGTGCCGTAGTCACTATCTAGTGCCTACTGAGTCATTGTTCTTGGCTTCGAAGCTCGGATGAAATATGTACAACTAATTAATTGTTGTTTTTCTGATCTGGTTACACTGTGTTGATTTTTGATGTAGTGTGATGATTGGTGATTGAATCTGACCCTTCAATCTTAAAATCTTCGAAAACGGTAAAGTGAAGGCGTGTACCTCTATATCTGTATTCTTACGGAACTGTGATATATAAAGCGCAGTTGACATGTTCTTGTTCTTAATGAGACTGTAAGATAATTATTTCCTATATTGGCCCAGACTAATCATGACATCAAGAGTTCTTACATCTCAGTGGCCTGTGACCATGGGTGCATAGACAAATAGCTCGACAATTCGAAAATTTGAAGCAAATAAACAAAGATATTAGCCATTAATCAAGATTTAGGATAAAAAAGTTAATATGACTGGCTCTGCTTTTGATCTAAGCTTAATAAATGCACACAACCGACTGTAATTATTAAGTGGACAATACTCATTAATTTGGTGTAAGATCATGAAACAAAGAAAATATTCATACATTCAATATTCGCCTCATTATAACGCCTGTCATTATATAAAAGCAATTAAATTCAATTACTTTAAAGGTTGCTACGAAATAGAAATAGGAACAATTTTAATCTTACTATTTAAATTTAAATTTACGATGATGATGATTTTTTTAAATATATTATTCTCTGATGATGATGATGATGATTTAAATATTTTGGAAATAAAGATTAAAGATGCATCATCCATTAACACCCATCTTTATTTCATGGTTCATGTAATTACTCATTACAAAGAAATTTGCCATCACAAATAAACGCACTTATTAATAACGCCGTGTAGTGGTGGCTTCAGAGAATCTACTACCCCATCCCATCCCGGAGGGAGGGGGGACTCGACAGAGGAAAAATAAAAAAAACAGGAGATGGGCAGCAGCATATTGCTAACCTGCCTGCCAAGCGTGGCAACTATGGCAATATCCCCCCAAATTAAGAGCTACAAACGATTGTGGCAATCTATTGAGGAGGCCTATGTTCACCAGTGGACTAGTTGTGGACTGAAAAGAAGAAGAACGCAACATTCATTTTACACGATTTAACAATCAAGTTTTTTTTTATTATTTCATAACATTGACGTAACGAGCAAAACGTTCATCTGATGGTATGTGTAACGTCTGCCCATAACAAATGCTGTGTCACCCAGAAAATTACTGTGTGACACCACACTGCGCTTGTCACCCTGAGACATCAGTTCTTAAGTCTCATATGCCCGGTGATTACGCTAGCTCTCATTGTCCTTCAAACCGAAACACAGTAATGTTTGCACACTACTGCTTCACGGCAGAATAACTGGCCTTGGGGTGGTACCTACCTAGACGGATTCCATAGGAATCCCGCCACCAGTAAAATTTGCAACTGTAAATTAAATTCTTCTCGAAATAGTTAATAAAACTAAGTAAATTATTAAGTTATATAATGTACGTACGTATTTACATAAGTGAGTACCTAGTACATTATAACTCACTGGTCTAAAGTTTTTAAAGACAAAAGTCAAAGTCAAAATATGTTTATTTAGTTTAGGCTTGTCTAAAGCTCTTATGAATGTCAAAATCTCCACCGGTTCAAAAATAAGACCTTCTCAGAGAAGAACCGGTGAAAACTCTGGGGTCTTCCGGTTTTTCAATGCCATATTACATAATGTCATGTATACAATATATTATTTAATTACAATAGCACATATTTGGTAGCCATGGGAATTGCGAATGCAGAGTAAGAGTTATTTCCATACATCTCTGCCCTCTATGTAATGATCAATTTTATAATATGATCAGTACTGCAAGTATATAACATTCATTTATATATATATTTTCACGCCTTTTTCCATATAAGAATTTAGGCAGAGGCCCTTACTTAACCCGCTTTTCGCCCCCGGGGGAAACGAGACCTGAGCGAGTGAGGTGGCGAACCACGCCATTCTGCACGAATAGGCTGTCCGTACAATACCTTATAATTTATAGTCGCCTTCTACGACACATCGTTAGGAAAAAAGTAGGTGTTATTCTACTCTGCCGGGACGCCTAACGGTTATATATTATTATATTATAATTCTTATTTTAGTTTCATTATTGTTTTAATAGAAATCACATCGATTAAAACTACCTAGCAAAAATTCTCTACATACATTGAGTTACAATGTACTGTATACTAGAGAAGCTATTTCAAACAAAATATGTCACGCAACTCGTTGACACGAGGGGCATGCGCGAGACGTACGACATTTTATGTTCTCATAGATAACAATGAGTGTGAGCAGATACAACATACTGTTTTTGAGTGCATGCACTTCAACTTGTTTTACAAATAAACAAGCTTAGATTCTTCTTTAGTACGTAGTACATAATAACTCAATGACTATATCCGAAAGTGGTGAAGTGAATTCTGTTACATTGAATACTATGACGAAAATGTTCCTACACTTCTTGCAAATAAATTTGGTAATATTTTGTATGTTTTTTTTATTTTCCAGTAAGATGCTGCTGCCCATCTCCTGGTTTTCATTTTCCCGGTCGACTTCTACGTAACCCCCCGGGATGGGATGGGATGGTAGAGCCACCACACTGCGGACGTAATCATTAAAATTAAAAAATAATTTATTTTTATTATTAAAACCGACTCATCTATGACAAAAATACATTAAACTATAAATTAGGAAAACTGCGATTACTATTTTGTATATTATTTAGTAGACTGGTAATCGAAGAACTCTTTACTGACTTAAGAACTAGTCTTGATTGAGAAATCACAGACAGACACTTCAATTTTTTTTTGTATAGATATTAGAAAGACCTGTCAAAAAAACATATTGTAAAAAGCTATAATTTCAAAACAACTTCATTCATAATATGCATCCTTGCATTACTTACATCAAAGAAATACGCACATATTCATATTACAATTAAAATTATACTCAAAGAATTTAAAGTTAATTCTATTTGCAAATGTAAGTACGTAAGTGCAAATATTTTGTTTTAAGTTATTTTAATGTAATTCATATAATTACAGTTAAGAAGTAGTTATTTAATTAACTGGCTTAATATTGTTCTCGTTGAACGGAACGTACACGTCATTATTATTTGCGCAGAGTAAAGAGGGAAGAGGAAGCGACGAGCGGAGGACGGAGTGATCACGATTTACGTCATTCATACGCCTCGCCGCGTCCCGCAACTCACCCGCTGTCGCCGTGTCATTCAGCCGTGATTCAGTGATAAACCCGCCTTGACGTAGTCTTGCTGTCAGAAATGCCGCGAGTTTGACTTCCCGCCGGGAATCAAGAGCAGCCTTCATGCATCTTTGCTTACATCCAACGCACCACAAGTGAGACATCGAATGCAGCCAGTGTCTACGATTATCGTGACTATAATCCCGCCAATAACATGACCTCGATGGCCTGTTACAGATGTCATCCGTCACCGCACGAGCAGCGGCGGTTCTATCACATTTTAGAAAATGACTGAAGGTCCCGTACAGCAACATGACAAGCCGGTGAGTGCCAAATAGGTAATGTCGCTTGAATATACAACTGTCTCAGACTCTAATGCTAAAAATGCGCAAACTGAAAATGACAACAATCTGCATAAAGCAATGCGGCTGTATAATTTTATATATCGTATAGTTTCTTTATACCATTGTTATTCAATGATAAAATGTTTGTGGAGTCAGCACTAAAAACTATGTGCAGTACAGAAAGGTATTTAAAACAGTGTTCGAATTTCATTTAATGCATATTACAAATAAAAGCGAATAACGGTACAATTTTCCTTTCATCTACTATAGTATTAAATTGAACTTACCATTGTAAATCTTAATAAATAATACATGGAGCAGTCTTACTGTGTTACACCCAAACAGACAGCCGCCAGCGGTGTACCAAATATAACTGGTTTTTTATATAGACAAACATCAAACCGATACATCATGTGCTTATACCACGGACGTTTACTTACACGGTTCGTCGCTCTTAGCAATAACACATATATAATTCAAAAAATAACATTTGCTCGCAAATAAACATTTCCAGTTGCACAAATATATTCTATGTTCAATCTTCGTATCATTGAATGTTATTTATTAGCTACGGAATCTTGAATCGTTGAATTTTAAATGATGCAGAGCGTACAAACGTATTGGAAAAGTGCTAATAGTTCTTACAAATTATAGAAATGAAAATTAAAAACACCAGGTATTCTGAGATAATATGCGTTATGGCATTTTCTTCCAGCGATCAGATTCAGTGATTTAGTTAGTTCACAATAGATTTTGTGGCACAGGTTTTTAAATTTGTTTTTACTTCACTATAAAGTTTTAAAAAATATTACTAAATACTCTCTATGATTCCTAAGGACTGAATCAACTTTTTGAAAAGATCACTCCATTCGCATTTTTATTATGACTTTCGTCTTAAAAATATATTTCATGATAACGCATCTTTTATTTACTATTTTTAATAATTCCGATATCTAAAATGTAATATATTAAAAATAATAAATAAATCATGATTTCCATTTAACAACTGGATGTGGTCATCTAAGTAAGATTATGTATCTTATTTTTATTAGTGCCGAATTCCTCATACAGAGGCACTTACTCGCCTTCACCGGCGTTATATCGGGTCAAGACCCGATACAGCGCCTTTGTGATAAGATCGAGGGAAGGATCGGAGGTATTAACATACACTGGTATCAAATTCACAATGCATCTAGATCCGTAAACCCTGTGTGTTTGCTTATATATTGGCTTCGGCTAGGACGCGAAGTCAGGAAACACTTAGAGGATTTACTCCTCTAAATTCAGCCCTGTGCTGGGCACATCCTGAGACAACAATGCCCCCTAATTATTTTTCAAATAGGTTAAACATTTTTTGCTTTCAAGTGTTTCTATAACTTTTTGACAAATCGAATTATTACAGGAAACATAAAGATAAAGTAGGTAAGTATAACTTAAAACTTATATGTTTTATTAGGTTTTTTTTTCAAATATTTATCATATTATTCGGTATTCGTTAGAAAATTTTACCTAGATATTTCTATTGCGGGTGCTCCTCTCTTGTGGAGGCCCCGCATCTGTATACTCTGCTAGAATACATGAATCCATACGGTACACTAATTGTTAGGCCACGCTACGTCGTACGTAAGGCTTAATTAATTAATATTTACTTTTAGATAACAATTACAGAAGCTATTAATTATAATTAGGAATGCAATAATTTATCTTAATGACAGTCGGTTAACTACGGATCATATTGTTCCGACGTCTTTGATCACACTGTAACGAAGTATAACTACAATCTGCCACCAAAAAGGAACATCTACAAGACGTCGGAAAGAGATAAAATCACAATTGGCTATTACTGCGATCGCCAATTAAGAAATATAAATTTAATTTGTTAAACGTTATTTTTTTACAATCTACCACTTTCGTAGGAAGTTTCCTCTGACGGAGAAGAAAAAGCCGAAAAAACACCGCACTCCGCTGCAAGAGGCCTGTGTTCTGTTTACGGGCTTAAGAGTTAAGACTACCCTACACTCTCGCCAAGGGGTAGCAGGGAGGGGCAGCTGCCTCCTAGAGACTCAATTTGTTTATCTAATACCAAGCCAACTTACAACAGTATTCGGTAATTGTTGCCGCGGTCAAAAATCAAAAACATATCGGTCTGATGAATCTGTATCATGACAACTACATCCGAATACTGTCATCTGCGCAGGAGATTTAAAGTGCGACAAGTATTCACGCAAGCACAGATGCTCATATTCGTCGCAACCTACGCTCTCACAAAAGGATCGAGGGTAGGTTAGGATGCAGGACAGACACGCGGACAACCACAACACAACCATACCCGAAAACTGACAATATGTATGGAATTTAGCACAAATGTTGGCCCGGCTTGGATTCGAAACAAGGACACGTGGTGGAGAAATCAGGTACTCTGACCACTATACCACACAGTCGCAGGATCAGAGCTAAAAATAATTTAATCTTGTACCTTATCACAGCGCCTCTAAATATGTAGAGCAGTTGGCTCTAAACGTAATCTGTGAAATTCCATCTGGCTTTACCGTATTAAAAACTTTTGAAGACATATAAATACGTAGCAGTAGTAGGCGACATTGACGTTTTATAAATTTATTAAATCTTCACTCTATTCTTTTAAATTACTGATTTTACTCGTGGTAGGATTCCCACATAGGAATCCTACCACTAGTAAAATCGGTGATGGTCTAGGTAGACCCACCCCAGGGCCAGTTATTCTGCCGTGAAGCAGTAGTGTGCAAACATTACTGTGTTTCGGTTTGAAGGGTACTGTGCGACAGTGTAATCACTGGGCATAAGAGGCTTGAGAACTTGTCTCAGGGTGATGGGCGCAGTGTGGTGTCACACAGAAATGTTTTGGATGACACCGTATTTGTTATGGGCAGACGTTGCGCTTATCATCAGGTAAACGTTTGCTCCTTTCATCAATTTTTCCAAAAAAAACTTTTATGATAAAAGATATGAACACCATCTTCTGTGCTATAGTAGTAGAACCTTTTTCTATTGCAAACTTTGTTCACGCAAAGGAAGTCGTGGGGTATCACATAAAGATATCATCATCAGCCTGCGGCAGTCCACTACTGGACATAGGCCTCTCCCAATAGGTGCCATAAAGATAATTGATGAAATTAAAAAGTGTGTTGTTACAAAAATATGAGGGATCCATTTAGCACAAAGCTTCTTAAATGTTCACATTAAATTTTATGTGCTCTGTAGGCAATACAACAATCCTAAAAGTATTCATCAAAAAAGGCACAGCACTGGTGTTTCTTCAATTGTCGCTATTCGCAGATATCAATAACGCAGACCTTTAGTGAAAGTGGCACTACTATTTTGACTTGTTAACCGAAATGTAAACCATAGTTTTAGATTAGACTTTTTTTTTATAAAGTGATGAAACGAGCAAAACGTTCACCTGATGGTAAGTGCAACGTCTGCCCATAACAAATGCTGTGCCACCCAGAAAATTTCTGTGTGACACTACACTGTGCCCATCACCCTGAGACATTGGTTCTTAAGTCTCATATGCCCAGTGATTACGCTAGCTCACAGTGCCCTTCAAACCGAAAAGTAATGTTTGCACACTACTGCTTCACGGTAAAATAACTAGCCCTGGGGTGGTTCCTACCGGTGGAACCGGCTTCATAAAAACCACAAAATAAATTTATTCTCGAATTAAATTCATCTTGTAAATGATTTAAAATTGCCCCGTTTGTAAGAAAATATCCTTCACTATATATGTGCATATAAGACGAAATTAGAATCTCCATAGAATGAAAATATACGTAGCACGGAACAAGGGCGTCGCCAAGAGGGGGCAGGGAGGGGCAGCTGCACACCCCCCCCCCCCCTCCTCTAAGAGTATAATATAAGTAAGTACCAGGAACAAGCAAAAATTAATTATGCCAGTTACTCCATTTCACAAGTAACACTTTCATGCGGCAATTTATACGTTTTTACAACAAAATTCCAGAAAGTGCACAAGGTCTTTCAATCAAAAAGTTCAAACTATTTGTTAAAGAAAGACTTTTTAAGAAGGGTTATTACAATATTAAGGAATATATGGATGATGATAACCCCTGGGTATACGGTGATCGCTGCCAAGCTATTTCTACATCTTCATAATACTGCTGTAATTGTATATTAAGTATCATATCAGTATCATCTGCTTCGATTATAAATTCATGAGTTCTATTTTTGTTTATTGATTTTCTTTTGTTTTATTTTCTTTTTTTATTTAATTCTTATTCGAAATATATATTTTTTTTCACCTACTGTTATTTCTGACTCAAATCTGAAGTGTCGGAATAAATGTCTTTATGTCTTTCTATAGTAAATTTCAGTCTCACTATCGTACTATGCTTAATATCCGCGAGTTGGCAAAGGACAAGAAATTGATCAATACTAATAAATCGAATGATATATCTTGTGCGTCTGTTTCTCCGAACAGAACTAAAAGAAACTACTAAAGCTATAGACAAGAAATCTGTAGAATAGAATAGAATAGAATAGAAAAAACATTTATTCGGCACAAGAACATAATACAGTTGAATATTAAATGAAAATAAATAAAAAGTAAACAAAATAGTTCTGTGTCGAAAAGGGGTTGGCTCAGCATGGACTGTGTAAGAATAGTCCCACACAGCGCTGATTTTCAGCCAAAAAACCTTTGAATTGGCAAACGGACGAGACTCGACTGAAAAATATTTTTATTATATTATTTTTAAAAGTAATACAATGTAATTTGAAACATACAAAATCGGATAATTTGGGTAAAAACAAAAGATTATAAAATGTATTCTATTAATTAATAATATATATGCATAATACAAAATAATGGTATTTATATAAATATGAGTAAATAAAAATAACTGTACTAGTTACATATTATTGTTCTTTTAGAGGTTGTTATTTTAGAGGTTTCGAAATATAATAACGTGCATATTTTGATCACTCTAAAAAAGAAAACTCAATTATGATTATTACATATTAAAAACCAGCAGATGGGCAGCAGCATCTTCCTGGAACGTCTGTATAAATAAACTGCGGTTGCCTACCCGCCTGCCAAGGGTGGCATCTATGGCAAAATACCCCCACAACGAGAGCTACAAACTGCGGCAATCATTGGGGGAGGCCTATTATCAGCAGTGGAATAGATAAATGATGATGATGATGAATTATGATAACTCTGCCTTCGTATTCAGTCTCGTCTAGTATTCACTTCAATAATTCTTCCGGCATGTATTTCGTAAATTTATTAAGCGAACTAGAGATTATAATTCTTAGATTGTGTTATGTAATGTAATGTAGAAAATTGGATAAAACAAATTACTATCCCGTCCATTGGTGTATGAGTAAACACGATTACCAATAACTAAAGCAATTAATCAACTAAGCTATCTTACGAAAAATTTCCGCTAATCCTTAGGATAATCCCGATAGAAATTAATTAATTAAGTTTTTTTTTCTGTCAATCTATTCATGAATGTAATAATAATTTTCAAAAAGCAAGCAGAGATAGTACTTTTATTTCGATAACATGCGGGATCTGGCTGTGCCATTTTGAATGTTTCAAATTTAAATTATATTATTAAAAGCGCTAATTTCCGCAATAAACATTTCAATCTCTGTAATACCAAATCTACAATAAAACCAAATCTAGAAAAACGACTTATGTAATATTTTCTTCACTACAATTTCCTACAAAATTCATTATCAATAATGTAATGGTAAGACTGTATTGTTTATCACTGTTTTCGATAAGACTGACCTATTTATCACTAGGAAGTCGAAGTATTTCGTCAGCGGTATCGATAATCCGCATTAAATATCATAAGGCAAAACAATTTATCATTTCTCTAAAGAGACTGCCGAGTGATTTACAAAAGAATCTTCGTCGACCAAGAGCAATACTTTAAAAAAAATATAAATAAATAATAAATATAATAGCATCAGTTCCATTCAGGAAACATAGTAATCTTTAAACACTACTGCTTCACGTCAGAATAACTAACACTGCGGTGGTACCTACCCTGAAAGATTTCTGCACAGGAATCCTACCAATTAAATTAAAGTAAATTTGATCACCAATGTTATATAGCAGATCTTATCAATGGTTGATTATCTAGTTTTACTATATTCATGTAGATTGCAATTTGAATAACGCCCTAACCGCGTAACAAAATTACTAAAACTGTGGCATGAATAGATTATGTCATTACGAGTCGAAGCAGCTCTAAGTAATTTACATACCGGCTATGAAATAACTTTTCGCGCTTTTTTAAATTCATATTTATGTAAATAATTTTAATGATGTTAAGATTTGAATGCAGGAAACCGTCTTTTTAGGTACAACCGGAATGTCTGTTATTCTGCCGTCAGGGCGTGGTGTGCAAATATCACTGTTTCGATGTGACTGAAGACAGTGTAGTAATCATGTATAGTCTTTACTGGAGGTAGGATTCCTATGCAGGAAGAATCCGCCCAGGTAGGTTTCACTTTAGGGCCAGTTATTCAGCCGTGAAGCAGTAGTGTGCAAACATTACTGTGTTCGATCGGAAGGGCACTGAGAGCTAGCGTAATCACTGGACATATGAGACTTCAGAACTAATATCTCAAGGTGACGGGCGCAGTGTGGTGCTACACAGAAATATTCGGGATAACACAGCATCAGTTATGGGCAGACGTTGCACTTATCATCAGGTGAACGTTTTGCACGTCTCGTCACTTTATCCAATAAAAAAAGAGTAGTGTGCAAACATTACTGTGTTCGGTCGAAAGGGCACTGAAAGAAAGGGCAATCACTGGGCATATGAACAACAGAGAAATGTTCTGGGTGACACAGCATTTCTTATGTAGACGTTACACTTACCATCAGGTGAAGGTTTTGCTCGTCTCGTGATTTATCAAAAAAAAAAAAAAATTAATGTAATCTCAACACTTTTCTTAATTTTTTGATTTGAACAAATAGCATCCACAAAATTTACCATCTCCTTTGCCTTTCATCTTAGCAACACCTTTGTGATGTGTGTGGACACCGTAAGACAATCTGCAAGTATTATGGAAATGTAAGGAACATGCGGAATAAATCTCGAAAAATACCAGATCGAAAATATTACATATAAATTTTCGGTGATGTGATTTCTGTTAGCATTTTTGGCTTTTACAGCATCATCGGATACTGTGCTCGCAGGCCGGGGGCCCGCGTGTCTGGATTGGTTTGAACCAAACGTAAATAAATACATAAACTCCTAACTTACATCGAAATTCGGCCTCTGTTTTTATTTAATAATTAATTTAATGACAGTCTGAGGAAGGCTGCGGGCCTTCATTCGGACTGTCGACTTGTGTGTCGGTAACTCTGGGCGATAGAACCGCCCTGGAGAAAATTTACAGACTGGTAACGGGAAGCAGCGTCTAAACGGTCGTTCTTTTGTCACGTGAGGTTCGAACAGGGGGGGGGGAGGGATTCGAAAAAAAACGCGATTAATTACGATGAGGGGATAGGATAACTTGACAAACTCGTTTTTAGGATGGTCCCTAAGGCGCGAGGCGTCTGGTTCTGCGACTAGTCTCTGAGAGACTCTGCGATACTTTTTAGCCCCATATGATTTTAATTTACATTGATGTAACAACTATGTAATTGGATATTTATCTGTGACACATTAGCATCTTCGTTGTTCATTGCCATGTAGGTGTCAACGGACCATAATGAACTTCCTATCATGTGAAATGCTCGTATATACTGAAATGAAAAAAAAAAATTAAAACCAACCAACGTAAAAATTAGGAATCGTAGTGGGAATGGGCAAGAATAACAGTGCTGCGGTTATGCCACTGCAGCATAATGCTGAAATGTATGACTTTCTGTTGCTGTGACCATACAGACCAACATTGTATTAACGTCTCACTTACCTTGTATTGCACCAGCACAAAAACAATAGGTTGTAAGGGAGAATATACCAACTTTTTCTCTAAACTATACTGGTGGTATAGTAAGATTATTATGCAGGACTCCGTCTAGGTGGGTACCGCCTCGGTTCCAGTTTCTGTCGTCAAGCAGAAGTGTGCAAACATTACTGGGTTTCGGTCTGAAGCGCACTAATAGCTAATTACTGGGCATTTAAAACAAACGTTCAGCCTTTGTTCAGCAGTGGACTAGTGATAGGCTGCAATGATGATGATGATGATGTAGACAAACGAAATTATGTCTCAGAGCGACGAGCCAGTGTGGTGCCACACAGAAAGTTTCTGGAGGACACAGCATTTGTAATCATCAGACTTTGCACAGGCAGTGGCGTTTCCATACCGTAATCATAGGCGTATCGCGTCAATCGCAGCTCAACCAATGTTGTATTATAATTTATTTTTAATAAATCATTTGACTTTTTAGTAAGGTACGTATGTAAAAACAATTTGCTATTTTGCCGATTGCTAATGTGCCCTCTCTTCTATAAAAAACACGCCTTTTCTGGCGCTTTCTAGGAAATGGATTTCGTGAGATCTGAATAAGAGTGGTGGTAGCGGTGAGTGTCATTAAAGTCGTCAGAGCGAAAAATAAAGCCAGGAGATGGGCTACAGTATCTTCCTAGAACATCAAAAAATTAAATGCTGTTGCCAACCCGGCAGCCAGCGTTTCAACTATGGCAAATTCCTCCCAGGATTTATGGGGGATGCTTATGTTAAGCAATGGACTTGTGATGGCTGAAAAGAGAAGGATGAAGTGTGGAAATTTTAAAAAGAGATCGCATGTTTAGCGTAATACAATAAATGATAAAGCTTTAACTGTAATATGATAAGAGTGATTTGCGATAATCGATAGTAAATATTATTTAACGTTAGGAGATACTACGCAACACGTGTCCACAACATTACGTAGGAACCAAAAACATTTGAATTGTCCGTAACAAACAAGGCAATTGAACATGAGAACGCATAACCTTGAATTTGAAGTGCCAATGATTTATTGTATTTCTAAACGGTCGCTTTATTAAGGAACTTCGGTAAAAAATCTATACTAATATTATAAACTTGAAGACTTTGTTTGGTTAAACGCGTTAATCTCAGGAACTAATGGTTCGAATTGAAAAATTCTTTTATTGTTGGATAGCCCATTTATCGAGGAAGGCTATAGGCTATATGTCTATATAAAATATATCTATATAAAATAACGCTACGACCCAAGAGCGATATCTTTTTAATTAAGCGGCAGGTAATATATAATTTCGGTGATGTAATTGCTGTTAGCCTTTTTGGCTTTTACAGCTTCATCGGATACTGTGCTCACAAGCCAGGGGCCCGCGTCCCTGGTTTGGTTTGACCCAAACATAAATACTTAAATAAACTCCTACAAAAACATCGAAATTCGGACTGTGTCGCGTTCGCTGCGTGCTTGCGCGATTTCAAATATCTCAAATGATTTTAAGTCGTCTAATGACCGTCCGAGGGAGGCTGCGGGCCTCTATTCGGACTGTCGACTTGTGTCTCGGTAACTCTGGGCGGTGAGAACCGCCCTGGACAGCAGGTAAAACCGCGGGGCATAGCTAGTATTTAATAGATGTACAAAATTGGTTATGAATAAATTTTTATATAGATGTGAGTAAAGTATAGCCTAAAATATCCCACGTCTAAGAACATTCTATATTTTTTTTCTGGTGGATTCATATGCAGAAATTTGTCTAGGCAGGTAACACCCCGGGGCCAGTTATTCTGCCGTGAAGCAGTAGCGTGCAAACATTACTGTGTTTCTGTTTGAAGGGCACTATGAGCTAGCGTAATCACTGGGCATATGAGACCTAAGAACTTATGTCTCAGGGTGAAGGGCAAAGTGTCACACAGAGACGTGTCACACTAGGTGACACAGCATTTGTTATGGGCAGACGTTGCACTTACCATCAGGTGAACGTTTTGCTCGTTTCATCACTTTAGCTAATAAAAAAACATGCTTCCCTCATTTCTGTGAGGGAATTGGTTAACTTTTTTTAAATGTTTTGTATAGGTATATGTCTTATTTTTAATCTTTGTATTTTATTATCAATACTATAGTTGGACTTTTAGCGTCAACTCGAAAAGTGACGGCAGTGCTTTAATTGAAATTTTGTAATTTCTGTCTATATTTTTAGTTTCGATATTTAATGACACGGTCAATTCAACGAACGTGACAGTCCGAATTCCGAGGTTATTGTAGGAGTTTATTTATGTATTTATGTTTGGGTCAAACCAAACCTGGCACGCGGGCACCTGGCCCGTGAGTACAGTATCCGATGAAGCTGTAAAAGCCAAAACAGCAATTACATCACCGAAATTATATATACAGCATTATGCTGAGTCGTACCAGCGTATATTAGTAAATACAGTGTTACTGATCTTTTTTTATTATTATTATTTTCTAATGTGTGTCGTGGTAGTGAATAAATCCCAGTGTTTGTTGACGGACTTCACATGTCGTTAAAATATTTTTAATTATCAGACATACAGACAGTTTCCTCACAATGTCCTTGGCCCCGCGGGTGCGTTTACATCGGCGAATGCAAACTAATATGAAATTAAATTAACAGGGGTTGTATGTACGTTTAGCATAATATCACTGTCGGGCACAGGCCACCTCTCATTTTAGAGAGGGTTGGCAGTTGGAAATATAAAAATATTTCGACTTTCTTTTCCTTACGATGTTTTCGTTTACCGCCTAGCACGTGAATCTACAATTGCAATTAATAAAGTTTATAACGCCGTAACTGAGGATCGAACCCAGGTCACCCGTGTGTTTTGAAAATATAAAGCGAGCGATGTAAACGAGAGCAATGTGAAATAATGAAAATAAAAGCATTTTAAAAGCAGCAAATTATAATCATCAGTACATGTTGTACTTTTTGACTCGTACCAAAACGGCGGCGAGAGAGGTTCGCCACCCGGCACGTCTCGTTTTCCGCAAGGACGAAATGTGAGTTACGTAACTGGCCTCTACATACCCTTATATAAGAAGAAGGCGTGACTGTATGTATATATGCTGTACTAAGAAACTACTCCGTGTCTGTTTGTATAAATGAATTAATCCCAATAACTGCCAGGTTTAGAAGTTATTTAGGGTACCACCATTAGATAAAGTAGCTCAAGAGGAACATTTGTATGGAACATTGATTTATATCATGTATTGATTTACACACAACCAACTGTTTTAACGTAGTGGCAGAAAATGTAGCTGTCAGGAAGCTTCCCGAAAAATTTGGGAATACGTTTTAAACATACGAGTAAATCATATTTTAGTAACATGATTTTATTTGTGCGGCCTGTATCCAGCAGTGAACTTCAAATGTTACTAAGGCTATCTTACTTAATTTAGTAGTTCCTGTGACCAACGTCCGGCGTCATCATCAGCTCCATGGTATCATATTATTGCATTGTCACCGAAGCTGTAAAGCTTAGCGTATATACGTATGCCTAATTTTAGCCTCTATCGGACAGAGAGCTGGTCAAAATTGACTTACAAGATTTGAACCGGAAAGACACACGTAGAAGGAAAGTTAAATAAAAGCTTGTAAAAATATTTATATATAATCACGCGTTACTTTGCGGAAATCCATTATAATAGAGAAAGAAAATTAATTTTCTAAGATCGGTATGCAAAATATAAAATGGTATAGATAACCTAGTTTTTGAAGAGCTAAAACCCATATTGGTAAAATAGGTGGTAGGATTCCTATGCAGGAATCCGTCTAGGTATGTACCACACCAGGGTCAGTTATTGTGCCGCGAAGTGGTTGTGTACAAGCATTGGTGTGTTTCGGTTTGAAGGGCACTGAGAGCTAGCGTAATCACTGGGCATATGAGACTTAAGAACTGATGTCTCAGGGTGACGGGCGCAGTGTGGTGTCTCAAAGAAATATTCTGGGTGACACAGTATTTGTTGTGGGCGGACGTTGCACATACCATTTACGTAAATAATTAAGTCCCAAAAAGTTGACCGCCATTTTGCGTAAGGGATCGGCTGAGTGCCAGTACCATCTGAGTACTCGTTTTTGAACGCAATCTAACCTCAAATGTCAATACTACCAATATTCAATTTGCTGCAAAAAATTAAATATGGATGATATTTACGGCAAAACTTCATTATCAAACAAATTATGTGATCAAATACATACTTCTGGCGGTTTTGCAGATCTACCCAAAATTAATGAAATGAATGATAGCAACAAATAATTAATGGGAGAAATGGTGATTTTATAAATTTGTATAAATTATTTCCTTCCTCTTGACGATTCCCGTTACTTCAGCATTCCCTGAGTTTCTTCTGTGATGTATATAAGGGGCAGGACGAAAGAAACAAAAGCGTTTTTGAATTTGATAGGAAACAAATTATTTCTTTACCTAAATTTATAATTTAAATATAGATTGCAAATATGCTGTGAATCCATTTAGCAGGGACAATTATTTGTTAAAGGTTGTTAAAAGCAAAAAAAAACTATGATCTTAAACCAAAGAATAGACAAAATAAATAATACTTTGTTTTGATACACTGTACTTTTTTCTTACCTGTATCAACCAATATACTTACTTATTTGGTCAAGTACTAACTCCTCACTGGGTACTCACTTCTCCCTACTCACTGCTAGCCCCCGCGGACATTTTTATATAATACCTCATTTCAGATACATGATATATATTTTGCCCTTATTATCAATAACTTTTTTAATAAATTCATAAGATATAAAAAATCAACTTTGTGGTCCTATCCTAGACAGATGTAAAACGAATGTTTCTTTATTTTGTGCAGTATGTCTTCCTATACCATTCATCACATTGCGATAAAACTTGGTTGAATTGGTGTGTGCACGCCCGCGAAGGTTTCTGAATAAGTATAACCATTTTACAATAGGTGGCGCGTGAGTCCACCCACTTCGCCCCCGTGGGAAACAAGCCGTAACGGGTGGCGAACCACGCTGCCGCCATTTTAGTACGGGTCGAAAAATATCATACTCCCCATTGCGTTCATACGAGCAGTACAGTGACAGCATTGCATATTACGGTATCAAAGTCAAAGTCAAAATTATTTATTCAGATTTAGTTTTAGGCTTGTATAAAGCTCTTATGAATGCCAAAATCTACACTGAATGTCTGGTGTTGTTCTGCACCAATAAAGGCTGCCGGTACAATACCTTTGTCGCCTCTTACGATACCTCGGTAGGAAAGAGGTAGCTGATATTCTACTCAGCCGGACACCCATCGGAATTAATGAACATGAATAAAAATCACTTTTATTTAATTGATTTTATACACATAAATGTGTCTGCTTTGTACCTACTTCAAACAAATTACAAAAAAATTGAGGCATTGCAACGTAAGCTGGACATTAGCTAGTTGTCTATAAAAAAGGAGGTTTCTCTTCTAGTTAAATTGTAATGACAGTCTCGTTGCATTAAAACTAGCACTCTTTAAAAATAAAAACGGTTAGTAGAAATAAATGACAGAAAACGTCATTGTGACGTCCATAATCATTCTGAAAATTACCTATTCCCAGTTCAGTTAAAACTGGTAAAAAGTAGTGATTAAATTCTCTTTAAAAACTGTCAACACTTTTTTGGCGAACACAACGAAACCGCTATAGAAGAAACGAAAAATACGGAACTCTGTTACGGTAACACAGTTAAAAAAAATTTATACAAATGTTAAAATAGTATTTAGAAAACAGATTCGCAGATCAAACCCTGCACTTGATCCCCAGTGCCTTTACTGCGTCACCCAGAAAATATCACTTATTGAGTCTCATATGCCCAGTAATTACACCAACTCTCAGTGCCTTTCAGACCGAAACACAGTAATGCTTACACACTACTGCTTCACGGCAGAATAAGCCTTGCGGTGATACCTAGACTGATTCCTGAATAGGAATTCTACGACCAGTAAATTTAACGTAAAGTTAACTGCAATTTTAAGAACTTATTTACCACGTGCTCGGCGGTGAAGGAAAACAGCATATATTTAACACTATTATTCACATATTATTATTATTCACATATTATTATTATATAATATAATAAAATATGTCGAGGCTACACATATTTGGAATTACAATTTTATGAGCTATTTTAAATACAATAAGTACTGCATATTCACTATTTAACAGCTAACACAACTTACAATATAATTTACGCGAATTTCAAATTACAAGATTTCTTAATAATCAATGCAAATGACCATATATGTATATGCCAAACCTACAATACCCATGTCAGTGATGGGACACAGCAACTCAGCGTAGAAGGCATCTGGTACTTCGATCGCCAATCATCCCGCCAAGCCAACTGATAACTGCATATCTACTGAACTTTATTTGATTAGTGATAGAATATCATGATAATATACCACATCGAAAATACCCAGACCAGTGATGGGAAACAGCGTCTCAGCGTGCCAAGCGAACTGATAACTACTATTACGAATATTACACTACCATCCGTTTATTTCTTTAAAAAAAAAACTCAATCGGATTTCTCCTGTACCGTAGGTGCGTTTTACAAACATAAATTTCACACCCACAACACAACCAGACCCGAAAACCAACAATATCTTTTTTCACAAATGTGCGCTTCGGCTGGAACTCGAACACAGGGACCTGCGGCGTAAAAGTCATGCTGACCACTATTATGATTAGTGATAGAATTCTATATCCAACCACTCGTATTTACAGCCTGGTGATAATTGTAATAGAAAATATTTTACAGATGTAAGTCAACAGAGTACGTGTAATTTTTTTATGCCATCTTGACAATGCAACTAACTTTTGATTTGGTAAATCCACAGAAAATTCTGTGGGCAAATCTCAGCTCATGTGATTCAACGCGTAAAGTAACGGCGGATGAGCCCATTTATGCAGACTCAATACTTTATACTGTTTAAACGATAACTGTGTATGCTATTGATAATTTGATTCATCATCATCATCATTTTAGCCTGTCACTAGTCTACTGCTGAACATAGGCCTCCCCCATAGACTGCTACAAAAGTTTGTACCTCTCATTTTGGGTGGATTTTCGCCACAGTTTCCACGCTTGGCAGGCGGGTTGGCAACCACAGTTTATTTATTCTGATGTTCCAGGAAGATGCTGCTACCCATCTTCTGGTTTTAATTTTCCCTCTGTCGACTTTTACGACACCCATGTTTTATATTTTCATTTATTGTCTGTAAGCATACTGACCAATAATTAAATGTGTCTGTAAATAATTTTATAAATTCGTATGTCGTATTATTGCGCCTTGTTCATCATGGCCATGGTCGGAGAAATGAAAGAGAGATGATGTTTTTGACACTGTTTGTATAGTTTTTAACAGCAAGTATGTTGAACTTTTACTCATATTGAAACTAGTTTTACGCAACTTTACTTACACCGTTTTGCTCTATAATATATATTTAGATAATTTGCGTTAATCGCGACGCATGGCGGACAGTTTGGCTGTGGTAGTATCGAACGCCTCTCACCTTAGTAACTGATGCCCGCCGCCGGATTGGCTTATTAGCGATGGTTATTCCGCAATCTGTCGGAGGTCACGAGTTATTATCTGGCGGTACCCTCAGCCGAATTAAACACTAGTATAGTTTCTATTATTAATTATTTTTAATTCGTTTATTTAAGAAATAGGTCGTGTTGTAAGAGAACCGAACTTTTTTTAATTACTTATACTTTTACTTATTTATTACTTATACTAAAGATAAAAGTGATCTTGAATAACGAATAAATAAATATTAAGAAAATATCTTAAATTCGAAAAAGGATGTCTACAACATTATTTATTTCTGGGAAAGTAAGAAGGGCCAGACGGGTAATGAATTTTCTCCAAAGTACTGCGCTATGTCTTTGGGATTAATTCTTCATCAATTACATACGAGTACAAGATTAACTATAAAAAATAAATATAATAAAAACTTAATAATTAAAAACAACATTAATTTGTAAAATTAATATTTTAAATGGTACTACCACCCATTTTATCCCGTGGGTGTCTTAGCAGTTGTCTTAGAGTAGCATCTTTTTGAAACATTCTAATAAATAAACTGCGGTGCTCAATCCTTGGCAACTGTGGCAAAATTCCACCAAAATGAGTGTTACAAATTTTTGTGGCAATATATGGGGGTGGCCTATGTTCAGCAGTGGACTAGTGATAGGCTGAAATGATGATAATGATGACGATAATAGCCGATAGGTGCCCGGCAAAGAAGACTTATCACCTACCTGTTTTTACCTAAGGTATTGTACGGACAGCATTAATTCGTGCATAATAACAACATAATATGCAATGTTGCATAATATGAAATGTAAGTTTTTTTTTGCGTCGTACAAAATGGTGGCAACGCTTTTATAATGAGTATAATTATTTATAAAATTTTTTTTAGCACATTTTTTCCTAGGCAATTGGCACAGCAATTTGGACAACAACGTCCATTGATTTTTTCCTCAATTACTTACCATTTTTTTTAAATGCCACCATATTATCTTGTCGATATTTCGTATTCTCGTGGTGTGGGCCGTTTCAAAAGCTTTTGTGTATGTTTTGATGTCATAGTTAATCCGAGCTACGTTCAGCTTTTAATTGTTAATTATGGTCCCATCTACAAAAAAAGACTTTTTTGTGTTGAAGTCTTGCAGTGGTACGAGTATGCTTGGCTGTATTAAATTTTATTAATTACAGGATCCCAAGCCGGTGGCAATACCCAGCCATGTTCTCTGTTGAAATTATGATTTTTTTAAATACCAAAAGTCTCGCCATTCATCCTCGGTAGGAATTGCGGTGCTCTTTCGCAAGACTTTAGGGACGATCCTAAACAGCAGCGATGGGTTGCAAGCTCTTAAATTTTCGGAAATTAATTCTGAGTACTTGCACCACCATCACACCACATCACCATTAAATAAGAGTAGGCAAACGAGCAAGCGGATCACCTGATGATAAGCGATCACCGCCGCCCATGAACATCCACAATACCAGAGGAATTACGGGCGCGTTGCCAACATTTGAGAAAGTTGCATCGGTCCGGAAAAACCGCTGGCGGTAGCAGTTTCCATAAAGTGGTCGTTTAGTTCAATGTCTCGTTTATATGCTAAGTTTTCTATTGCTCTTTTAGCTGAAGCTTCAGTTATATATTACTTGTAAATTGTGTTACCATCAGCTTATTAACAGTCCACTGCTAAACATGAGCCTTTACCATAAAGAAACGATTTGTAGTTATCGCCAGGATTGAGATTCGTTGATGATCGCAATATTAGGCTTTGACTGATTATAGCAATCCGCTTAGGAAGATACCACCGCAGGGCTTGTTATTCTACAGTGAACCAGTAGTGTGCAAACATTACTGTGTTTAGGTCTGAAGCGCACTGATAGCTTGTGCAATGTAGAACTTATGATTCAGGGGACCGGCGCCACACAGATATGCTCTGGGTGGCACAGCATTTGCTATGGCAGCACTTACAACTAGGTGGACGTTTTGCTCACATTGTCACTATCTCTTATAAAAAAAAAAGTAGACGCCTCGCCTTAGACGCGCCTGCTCGTCACCGGTCTGGGTATTTTCGGTCTGACTGGTGGCTGATGTTCTTACACCGCCACCACACGGTGCTGCTGCAAATCTACTTCTTACAAAACTCGACCAAAATGCATCATCATGATCTCATAGTTGTAATGTCCCTTTGATCTGTGCAGATGTGCGTTCGTGTTTGTCTGGAAGTGGGGCACGCTTGCGAGCCTCGTCGCTCGCCGTACGGGCGGGCGCTGGCGCTTGACTGGCGCGTGTGGGTGCGCGGCGCTAGAGGTGGTGACATCAGCCCCTTCGTCCACAAGGTCGTCTTCCATTTGCACCCGCCCAGCGCTTTCGTCTATCCAAAAAGAGGCAAGAACGTTTCACTCGAATGCACACCATTGATGTTTAGAGAAGACATTTACTTTATTGCCGTACTTTGGAGATTTATGGAAAAAAAAATATTTTATTCAATATTCATTATTTTCTTAACATTTACTATTTAAAAAAAAATATTAATCAAATCGCTATCACATACTTCGGTAAACAACATAGCTTATATAATAATGATATGAATCGGGAAAATGAAAAGCATTAATAATAAAAAAATAACTAAAAGTATTCGTTAAAATTACATTTCAGCAAAATATCTATAAATTTTCGTAAAATTTGATTCTATACTTTTACAATGGCAGCACTAAAAAGTATTTCAAAATTTTAAACAACGCAGCTGAGCGAGTCTTCTTCAGAATATGGATATTTGGATATACTACAGAAACATTACACACATCCAAATCAATGTCGTCGATTATAGTTAAACCTACTAAATTAGTATTGCAACATTTTGTACAATTTGTAAAAAAAAACTTTTGTTCCTAGTTACGGAATCGTTTCTGATTACATCGTTTATACACATCGGAAGACATCAGAAATTCAAACTGAGAAAAAAGAAATTAAATTTCTAGACTTAGTCTATCCTCAGTTGGGATGATTTCCTGTAAATACCACAGCTGGCGAGCAAATTGGTGATCACAATAGTTTCAACCCCATTTTTTCTTACTACAAAACTACTACGAAACCACAAGAGCTATAACGAATATATTTAGTAGTAGTATATTTAGATAATTATATTTATGGTCGTTTAGTGCCAAAAGATTTTTTGAGTCTCATGCCTTTTTTAGATGCAGTGTATGCGTTTCAATTTAATCATGTGATGAAAATATATCTTCATCACATGATTAAATTGAAACTTTTAGAATTTTAAACATCGAAAAATATATATAACAATATATAATAAACTATATTTTGGTTGTATTGTTGAAATTCCGTGCCATGTGGTAACGGGCTAAGAGAATCTACTACCCCATACCATTCCGAAGGTGTCGTAAAAGTAGACAGAGGGAAATTAAAACCAGGAGATGAAGTATCTGAGAAATATCTGAATAAATAAACTGCGGTTGCCAACCCGTCTGCCCAGCGTGGCAACCAGGGCATACTCCCTCCAATATGAGAGCTACAAACTTTTGTGGCTATCTATGGGGGATGCCTATGTTCAGCAGTGGACTTGTGATAGGCTGAAACGACGACCCTTCTGCTTACAATCTCGTATACCGTAATGGCGGAAAAATATAAAGTACATATTATTCATTCATTAGTGTCTGTAAATCCTTGTTAAATGAATTAAACTTTGCGGAAGTTCTTGACAAAAAGTACACATGCACACACACACACATCTTGTCTAAAGATATATGTATTTTCTTTTCATAGTGGCCAGTAATTGCTACGCTAAGACGAAAACAAGAGCCGAAAATACCGATTATTATTAACAAAAAAAATTGTTTATTTTTTTCTTTATACTATCTCTGTCACATAAGTAAGGAGATAATATGTAGTTGCTAAATTAAATAACATTTAAAATCGAATCTCATCAAACATTCACTCGTCTCGCCTCTGTTATCTGCTGTTAATACATTGTTTTCTTGTTCGTTACAGTGCTGCAAGAACCGCCGTATGAAATCCAAGAGTCTGGATGTGCCTCCATAGAGATACCAATACACGTTTACCTGAAATGCACCAACAAACCAAAGAAAATTCGCATTCGGTACCGTTTGCATATAGAGAACAACAGCATGACTAATTCCGAATCCAAATGTATTTACTACGACTTTGAAAACCCTTCACAGCAATTGTGCACAGCGCTAATGAAGGGTGGTGGAGAGATTATCGCAAGGAGAGGTTGTTCAACAGGACGAAGCGAAGACCTTTTTACGCTTTCAGATAATGATAAAATGATACATAGGCACAGCAGCAAAAGCAAAAGATACAAGTTCGTCGAACCTGTACGCAGCAGTCACGGACCAAAAAAGGGGACCAAAACCTATATTATAGAAGAAATTTGCTCAAAATGTGGCGATTCAGATTTTAAAAAACAGTTACGCTCAGTGGCTATGACGGAAGACGAGATAAATCGAGTGTCACAATTGTACTTAGCTTACAAGAGTTACGAGAAATCGGTTGACGCGTTGATTTTGCCGCCCATTTCAGACTCGATCTACAAATTACCAGAGCTACCCGCTTCTTTAAAAGGGGCGTTAGCGAGCATCGAAGGTGACTACGCGATGCAATGACTCATACTTTCTCTTCAATAATCAGTGTTTATCAATCTGTGCCATTGAGGACTTCAAGTGCCTATAATAACATTATTTATTAATTATAACTGGGTGCTCTTTACTAAATTATTCGTGAAACTTACCTAGAATAAAACTTTATATTTTTTTATATCGAAATTAGCTATTTATTCTCGTTATAGTGGTCAAGATTATTTATATTATACTATGGTTAAATCTATGAAAATATTTACAAGTGCTGTGAGTGAGATCTCAAAACGTCTATATATTTAGATTTAAGAACATTATTTCAGTGTTTTTTCAGTCATATTTTTATGACCTTTTTTGTAGTTGAGATATTTCATATTTTTGTAGTCAATGGTTATTTAGTTATAAACACTACAGATTACAGTGCAATTTTATGCATTTTTAAATAGGTTTTTAACATGCAACAAAATTTGTAATCATACAAAATTCAAGTTAGGGACAATGAACTTTTTGGTATGGTTATTTCTTATTTTGCCTTTTTTTCTACTGGTGCTAATATCAGTAGACATTTCTTCAGCCAACGACGGTCATAAGCTAAGATGGTTTGCTGTCCGTGCCTATCAGGATACTTGATTTCAGGCTACGAGATTTTTCTGATATTCTTCGAATTTTGCGATTCTTGAGAGATGATATTCCTTGTCGCCACCAAACGCCAATTTAATTATTCCCTAATAAATATAACACCTGCTAGTCACTAACAATCCTGAAATATATGGATACTTTATTCACTAAATTGTCAGGACAAATGGTCAAGTTTAAAATATGTACAGTTCGTCAACGGCAACAGACTGTTTTTCAATGAGATGTGCCTGTTTGTCATTCGTCTGGTAACTTTGTTGATCATAAATAAAAATTTATATGAATTTATGTATGGCTTTAAGCATTTTTCTTTCACCTTCGCAATAGGTTTACCACTAAATGCCCCATTGTTATCGAGACTTATAAATATGAATTGAAATTAACTTTTCTAATTTTCATAATTTTAAGAAGACAAACAGGGTATTACTTACTACACATAATTAATTATTTACTATACATAAATAAGACATTGATTTTCGTAATTTAAAAGAACGTTAATAATTGGTATACATAATTTAAAAGTATCGATCAACGTTTTAATACTGTAAATATATTTTTTTTAATTATATTATAAAATAACAAATGGATCTACAAATTTCCCAAGCACTGTTACAATGAATGTGTTAGTTTTTATTTAGGATTAAAAGTTAGTGTTATTGTAAAAAATATGTTTATTTAAAATATGCTTCCAGAAAAGTAACTTATTTAGCCGTATTGTTGTCTTCATTATAATAAGCCATTCTTAATTTAATAAAGATTGTATAATGCCGCTTCCTAGGTAATAAATTAATATTTTTGTGTTACGCTTGTATGTTATTTAACAATGTAGTTCCGCATTTTAAACCTCATTATTAAGTAGCAGTAAAGTCGTATGGTGGCGGCTAGCGGGCTTAAGAATATCTACCACCCCAACTCATCCTGTGGGTGTCGTAAAAGTCGGCAAAGGGAAAATCAAAACCAGGAGATGGGCAGCAGAATCTTCGTGGAACATCTGAATAAATAAACTGCGGGTTGCCAACCCGATTGCCAAGCGTGGCAACTATGACAAAATCCTCCTAAAATGAAACCTACTAATTGTTGTGGCAATCTATGAGGGGGCCTATGTTCAGCAGTGGACTAGTGATAGGCTGAAATGATGATCATGATGATCAATAAACCAAAAAAATTAAAATATTCATCAGTCGTGAAAAAGTTATCGAATAAGAGAATAAATAAATTATTTAGTACTAGTGACTTCGTCGGCGTGGAAAAAGGTGTTCTTTAATTTCTTGTGGAAACTATTGGATAAAAAGTATCCTATGTCCGTCTCCGGGATACAAGCTATCTCTGTGCCAAATTTCGTCAAGATCGGTTCAGCAGTTAAACTGTGAAAAGGTAACAAACAGACAGAAGGACAGATATGTTTACCTTCGCATTCATATATTAGTATGGATTTGTAATGAGCAGACGTTCCAATTACCATCAGGTGAAAGCGGGTTTGCTCGTCTCAACACTGTCTTCAATAACAAAATATGTGTGCAGAAGTCCAGCTTATTATGTGACGTCAGTACTATGTCGCGTATTTTAATTATTCTTGCAAATGGAGCGTCAGGTTAACCTCAGGAGCGTATGTAAAAAGATCGAGGCACTTGGAGGAGTTGTAAGGCATACTATTGCTGTTACTCCACTCGGCTACAGCGTCGACATATCACTGCAGAACTTCGGTGTCGGTGACACTCAAAGAGTATTAGTGACACTACTCACATCAAAGCAAAGCCTAATGTCATCCGTAAAACATGAGGCACTTATCAGCACTCACGACGAGGGTTGCCACCTATTGGAAAAAAAATGGCATAAAAAAATTTACAACTACGGCGAAAATTACCGACTACAGTTGTAAGTTATCAACTGCGCATGATATTACAGCGCATGTGATCATGTGGTCGTTTTTTTACGCGGAAGAAACCGCCAGCTGCAGCTAGTCGGGCATTAAATGACTTAGCATTAGATAAACAAATCGAGTCTCTAGAGGGCGGGAGGGGCAGCTGCCCATCCCTGCTCCCCCTGGCACTAATGTTGTAATGGCGTTTAAAAAGCCGTTAAACGTTAGGCGATAACTGGGGTATCGGTCTTTTTTGACATAACAAGAGATTAAGCACGTTATTTAATGCTTGTAGTGGTCACACCTGCGTTTGTCAGCGTGCCTTAGAGTATAGTAATACAACACGAACAGTGTGCATCGTGATATAATTTCGGTGATGTAATTGCTGTTAGCCTTTTTGGCTTTTACAGCTTCATCGGATACTTTGTGCATCGTGAGCGCGACAAGACTAGCCAATAACGTAGTGTTTACATACTCTTTGAACTGGCCGTGTTGGTTTACCGCTCGAAAAATGATGTCCCAAACTGCAAAAGTCATACTTTGAAATGATTACATGAGGAGCTTTATTTTTTAATGAACCTACCTAATACAACCGACCGTCCATTTTTTAAACTTGTATTATTTAGTAGTCTAAGAAATATTTTACTGTTATTATGCAATAATAATTTTCATTTTATCTCATTCAGTACAATAAATAAATGGCAAATGTCACTCCACTATCGATATTTGATTACATATTACTTTATGGCCTGCGCTCCGAAAAGTAGTACATATTGTATTTAAAAAAAAAAAACATTGTAACCCATATATCGCAAACAACTAAATAAATTTGGTTTTATACTATTTTTTAATTAAAATACGGTTTTGATGTCATTTGAAATTGGCAAAGGTTACGAATATTGCATAAATTTTATATGAGCGACTAGTGCTGCCGTATCCACCATTTTGAAGTTAATCTACGTTTCTAAAATTAGGGTAGGCAACACTGACAGTGACAAATGACAAATAGAGATGACGATTGACATTTATAACGAAACAAATGATTAGCAGCGTAGATTAAAAGTGACTTATAACAAGTTTTTCAGTTTTTATTGACGTAAAATATAATTTAATTTTAAACTAACTTATTGTTCGCCTCATCTACTGAAAATTCACATAATTCAAGATGGTATGCGTTCCGTGTTTCATCATTCCACTTTTATTGTTTTTATGGCACAAGTTCATACAGCCTTATGTTCTACGTTTCTGGAATCCGTGGGCTGTTAAAGATGCAGATGGAAATGTGAAGACAGAATTCCCATTTACTTGCGAAGGTGGCGTCTGTTCCTATCGAAAAAAACAAGTTGAAAACCAATCTGAAGCCAAAATAGCAGAAATTGAAGAAAGAGATATTAGCAGTGCTGCACAAAGCAATGATGTTCGTCCAAAATGTGATTAATTGATTAAATTCTCAAATATATCAAATTAACCTTTAGAAAAATTAAAGGGTATGCCTTTTTTATGAATTCACTATCTTAATATTTCCAAAAACAAGTATTATTTACGACAAATAATTAAGAATTGTAAATATATTTTATTTTAAATAAAAATCAGTTGCTAAATATATTTTATTTTTACAGAATTAAAGTCTTCCATAGAAATAATATTTTTTTTAGTAACAAGACTTTCTGAGAAAATGTATAGGACTAACACAAAACTTAAATATGCCCCACTCCAGAAAAGTGTTCTACTGGGTAGCCAGTTGGTGTATGGAGTTGGCTCAAGCCCATGCTTTGTTATGCAATTTGTAGGTAGATGGCGCCATCTGGTCATGATAACAATACTCTGCGAGTATTATGATGGGTTAGCTAGTATTATTCAAAAATATCAGCAGACAGTAAATATAAGCTGCAAATAGTACAAGAGGAGGCCCAAAAAACAAGAGAATGGAGGGGGAATAGGATGTGTATACTACATAGTAATTGTTTTGTACTATGTCAGACAACATTGAAACAGTATTGGAAGATAGTTGACTGAATAAGAAACAGCTAAATTAATTATTTGGGAGTTATAGGTATCACTATTCCAAAAATGGATCACTAGATTATTAAGGTGTACCATAATACCGGTAGGTGTACTATACTTCTATGAGATGAGATGCTAAAAGAAGACATCAAGTCATAAGGTGAGGGTAAAAGTGACCAAGGATATGATGCCTGTGCAGCATGACATTTTACCCTTCCATTATTTGTACTTTTGGATTGCCTTTCATAATTATATATTTATGTACTAATCATTAATTTAATTTTTCGTAATTAATCGTAATTTGTAGAAAATGCTGGTCAATTTCAATAGTTTTTTTATAAATAAAACAGTTTAAATATTGTTAAATTTTATGCTGCCAATTAAATTTATGGGTAATTTAATTATTTAAAATATTACTAAAAACAAATGGAGAATAATTTTGAAATTTATGAAATAACAAATTACAGTTGGAACATAAAATTACAAGTCAGACAGAAAAGGGCATAAGAGGATTTTTACTTATTTAAGGAATATCAGTCATAAAAAGGATACAAAAATATAATTATTTAATTGAAAGAACCTTCCTTTACTTAACTCAATCCAAAGTACACTGGTATGCTTAAATCTGAATTTATTTTACAGTTCCATGTCAAGTTTAGTTCTTACAATGACCTTATCAAAGCACAACTAAGCAAACAAAATGTTTATCCGAGAATAACTTTTTTTTAATTATGTTCATAGAAGATTACCTTTTCAGTTATTCCTCTGTAACTTAATGCTTAATAATTATTTTAATATGACCGTACATTAAGTGCCTAGTTGTTAATGCTAAGACTTAATCTAACAATGCTCAGTTTCTTCTATTTCTAGATCTATTTATTTTTATTACCTTATGCATTAATTAACTAATATGCAGCATCTGCATGCAATGTAACAGTATAAAAAAAGAAAAGTAGCTACATGGAGGTTCTATATATTCGTTGGTTGAGAAATAAACTTGCAGATACCCCATATTGGCACAATAGTAGACATGCTGTATAGCATCCTCTCAATGACATCCCATTCATAACATTCATTACAATCATAAAACATTTTTCGTCCACAATTCTCCACACAAACTAGATAATCAACAAAGTCATTTTATTTGACATTCTTCAATTCCACTTCGAACACTAGGGTGGAATTTGGTGGAATAACTGGCGGAGAACCTTTAGCACCATACCTGGAAAATAAATATATTTTGAAATTGGAACCAGAACATACTTACTTTTTTAACAGTCAATTCTATGCTGTCACAGGCACATTTAATGATTTCCGAAGCAACTCTCTTAGTGTGATTTAATATTACAAAACATTACTTATATAAGTGAGTGCTATTGTTACATACTGAAATAAGTAACAGAATACCTAAATATAGCTTTCTGGCCAAATTTGTATATAGCTACACTTAACTAAATCTGTAGCTATAGCAAATTACCTCATCTGTCAAAGAGCCTGATAATACCAGTGTAAGATAAACCTAGCAGCCCATTCTATCCAACAGCTGTCACTAAATGTCAATTAAGGATAATGTCTTTGGCATTGCAAAATTTCGGCGGTAATGGCGAAAAATCTCAAAAATAGCTTTAATTGACCCAACTGACGCTGGGCTCTTATGATTTTTCAATGGGAAATGTCTGGAACAGCCAATTGTCAACTCATCTATTTGACTGCTAAGCGTGATTATGACAAATTATCTTAACTTGAGAGAAGTTTATGTCCAATGCACAACCAGGAAGTTCCAGAATATTGACCTTTTAGGTAAAAAGACCATTTTTTATAACAAATGCTAATACTAATATTGATGTTAAACTCTCCTACTATGCTAAAAAGGTAGTGCTACGAGATGGGTCACGCTCAATAGTCCAATGGCAGGCTCTAACTTTTGACACCATAGTTTTCAGTCTGAAACTTATTGGTGCTTGAAAAATGCGAAAAACTAGTCATTTTGTTTAATTACCTAACTGCAGTATACTAGGCTAAGTTAAGATCTGGATCTGACTCAGTAATTTAAGACAACTTACGCCATGGCAGGTGGGCATACAATCTTCCTCTTGCCTCCAACCTTCATGCCCGCGACACCCACGTCCCATCCACTGATCACCTCCTTTGAACCCAATCTGAACTTGAATCCAGGACCTTTTACGCAGTTATCGAACATCTTGTTATTTTGCTTCAGCCGACCTTCATAGTACACCTAGATTATATCAAACTTTGAATAACAATTCCACATACATTTGCACAACAAGCATCACACCAAGTCATACCCTCAAAAAAATTATAAAGTAATTCCTTCTGTACCTATGTCTGTTTGTTACCTTTTCACGGCTCAGCCACTAATACGATCTTGACGAAATTTGGCACAGCGATAGCTTGCATCCTGGAGATGGACATAAGATACTTTTCATCCCGTAAAATCAAGGGATATTAAAAAACCTATATGAACGCGGACGACGTCGCGGGCATTAGTTAGTAGCTTATAAGATGTACGATGAATATCAGCTTTGACCGAGTAACCAATTTTTTTTTGTTTGTGTAGTATGCTGTTAGCCCGTTCGGCTTTCACGGCGACTTCGGAAGACTCGCGAGTAAGAATACTCAAAACTTAGCATGCAGGTATTATATACTGTGTGAATGAATGGATATGGAATTTTAAATTTTATACTATATGACTGAATAAAAAACCTAAATTTAAAAGTGCTAATTATGGCTCCCTGGCTACTAAATTTATGATGTTATTTATAAATGACAATATGTCATTAAAAAGGCATTAAAAAAGGAAGTAAGACCCTCAGTTTCTTGGCAGTTCTTTTCTAAGAAGGTCTTCTCTTTTGAACCTGTGTAGATTTTGACGTGCATTCTTAACCATCATTCTAGTCCAGCTTCAAACAAGCCTAAATTGAATAAATAAATTTTGACTTTGATTTTAAGAAAATAACTTATATTTTATACTGACCATAACAACTTTACCAGCCTTGGCAATAGGTCCTGAGCCCACTTTTAAATCTTCAACTAAAACTCCACCGCTCAAAGTTTTCTTTTCCTTTTTGTCACCACCCTTTTCCTCTTGCGCTTCCTTCTTGGCTTCAGGCTTCTTCTTTTCTGCTTTTTGTTGTCCTTCTGGTTTTTCCTTCTTTTAGCACAAAATACAAACTATGTAATTTTTGTCAAATAAATATAAAACTTTGTCTAAAATGAAATGTTGTTGATAATTTATGAAATCATTTTTGGGACAAAACTAGCTCACTTATATTATTTCATTCAGACTTAACTAAGCTATATACTTTTGTTGTAGTTATAAACTTAAAACCTCAAATAAAATAAACATTTTTCTTTGTATACCTTAGTCTTATCAACTCCATTCACTTGTGGAATTTCTTTTTTGGCTTGCTGTTGCAATTTCTTTTTAAGTCTTCGTTTTTGAGACTTGCTTAACTTAGACATATCCACTTTACTCTCATCCTTGCTTGTGTCGAGAGTGGTATCTGCTTCCTCAGAAGTGTCTGCTTTCTCATTTTCTACTTCCTCGTCCTCCTCTTCTTCTTCTTCATCTTCATCATCAGAATCTTCTTCATCACTAAAAATGCCAGAATTAATTTCACAATTGTGGTAATTAAGTATTTAAATGTTTATTACCATTATTCTTATAATACTTTGAGATTCGTGCAAGACTTTGAACCATAACAATTTTGTTGAATCCTAAAAGTATGTACCTTTGGATGTGTCTCAACACAACTACACATTTCAAAAAATGCAAGTAATAACTTACAAACAACATAAATGTTAATACTACAGTGTGTTCATACTACGTATAAGATTATTAAAAATGCTCTAAAACTTTCCTGCATTAGGAAATAATAGAAATTACCTGTCGTCGTCTTCAGTTGATATATTTACTTTGAAGGAATCATCATTCTCATCAGTGTCCATATCTTCTCCATCTAAGAACTTCTGTAATTGATCGCCTCCTTCATCATCGGAATCTGAACTCTCAGCAGTAGGAACAACTGCTTTCTTTCCTGCTTTTTTGTCTTGCTGTTAAAAAATGGATATAAATTAAAATGTAGATTGAACTTATTTAATCATTTTATAATAATGCTCCACAATAGGATTTCTCAGGTTGTGGGTGAGTTTTATAGACATAATTTCACATGCACACAAAAAAAAATTGTGTTATTGCACAAATTATGGCTCCTGCTGAGATTGGAACCCCCGAACCGCGGCTTAGTACGGACTTCTGAGTCGCGGTTCTAAGAAGCGTCTGCCACTAAGAAGTCTAGTACTCTGCCACTAGACGAAACGGTTATTCAACTAATGTAGTTCTTAATTCATGTTAATATCTTTGTTCATCACAATGAATTCAGAGTTCGACAATCACGTGATTATCAAAATATTTAAAAAAAAAAACATGTTTGTCATGAAATCATGCAAATTAATAAGCATTTTGAGTAACAATAAAGCAGCAATCAATTTACTTTTGCTTTCTTGTTGGTAGCAGACTCATTGCTGTTATCTAATTTACGTTTATTCTTTGCTGGGACAAGTGCTGGTGCTTCCTCTTCCTCCTCTTCAGCTTCTTCTTCATCATCAGAAGGTTCCTCTTCGAACTCAGGATCCAGATATCCAGTTAGATGAACATTGCATTTGCCTTGGGAAATGAAAAAGACATAAGTTTTATTTTGCGATGCCAAATTTTAAAAATGGTGGTAGGATTCCTGTGCAGGAATCCATCTAGGAAGGTATCACCCAGGGCCAGTTATTCTGCCGCAAAGCAGCCATGTGCAAACATTATTGTGTTTTGGTCTGAAGGGTACTGAGAGCTAGCCTAATCACTGGGCCTTTGAGACTTGAGAACCTATTTGTCAGGGTAATGGGCGCAATGTGATGCCACACATAAATGTTCTGGGTGACATAGTATATGTAATGAGCAGACATTCTCTTTCTTCTTTAAAAAAAGTCATCCTAAGGACTATGCTGCAGTGCCTCCTTGTTAGTAATTGGATCTCCACTTCCGTTCATTCATTATACAAAACAAAAGAATATGAGAATGCCAAATGTATTTGAGCAACAACAAGTTTTGCACTCCCTGCAGTCATCACTAAAATTGATAGTTGCAATGATAAGTCCATGCTTGGCAGAGATGGGAAATTTGATGAGGCAACTACATATTCGAGTAAGAATTTTTTTGGGAAATTGCACTTTGTTGTTTTTTTTTTTTATAGTAGTAAGGAACAAGACAAGCAAAATGTAAATGCAACATCTGCTGTTCATAACAAAACCAGAACATATCTGAACATTTCAAATAAAATGCATAAATTAATAGAACATTTTTATTTATTTTTTCATGCATGTTTCTAGAGGAAGTGGCATTTTTGCCATTAATCTGATTTTAAATAGATATATAAATAATTTAGATTATGTTTATAACAACTTAAAATAGTTTAGACTAGTTAATAGAAGTTATAAAACTTTAAGTGTTATTAAAAAATAGAGTGAAATTTTACTATATGCAGGCAAAAATTACCGCTGGGTTTCTTGCTGCTTCTTCCCAGAACAGCAGCTTTTTTGTGAACCAGTGTAGTTAAAAGAATTACATCCAATAAGTATTATGCTATACTTTATTGATTTTTTTCTAATTAAAAAAAAATTATTCTATTCTAATGCAAATGCAAATTTCATATAAAAAAAATCTCACCATTGGTCAAAAATGAAATAGAATCCCCCATTTTAAAATACAGGTCTAATGGCACCTGTATACACTTAGTCTTCTGTAATGTGCATACAAGGAAGTTTTTACCATCAATCACTACCATAACTTGACAGGGATCATTATCTCCCGTTGAAATATCCATAGCCGCTTGTGATATGTGGAAAGGCTTTTCAACCACCTGGGTGTAGCGCTTGTTAGGTTCCATAATAAGCCCTGAAAGAACATAATGTTGTTATAAAACTTTCTAGAAAATTAAAACTACATTAATTTCAGAAGTCAGTTACTCTGACCACTAGGATGCACAGTCTTCAAAGAAATTCGAACTGTTATTAGTCTTAACATGGGGAGACTACTGTCAATAATTTTTACCATGTTTGTTTTAACATGAAAATGTAAGTATGTATGTAATGTAAGTTGTTTGTTAATTCTTACTGTATTTTACTCTTTTTGATCCACTGAATTTCATTATTAGAATTTTATACCGAATAAGCATGCCATCACTTACTTTAGCTAAAGAAATATTTTAGTTTAAGCAATATATATTAATGATAGGTTAAATGTTCATAGAAAGGGCTGAGTATCATTGTTACATAAAAAGTATGTGCTTTTAATATTATTTATACCAATGTATATGAGTAAATATTTTTTTAATCATCACTCAAGTAATTACTCTTTGTTTACATATCTATGAATTTTTTAAGTTCTTTATAAAGTTGTTCATAAATAATTGATATATGCATGCTTTGTGGGGGACTATGTTTCACATGGTAAACCTTTTTTTATTCAATCAGAACTATTTTTTTTATAAGTAAACCTAAAATTAAGAGAGCATGTGTTATTTATTAGTATACCAAGGGCTCGAAAATATTTAAAATCGTAAGCATGGTAAAGTCTATTGAAGACTATTGAAACACGTGGTAAACGAATGCGGTCGCAAGTTGCGAAACTTACCCCAAAACATTTTGCCGGTTGTTTTCTAACACTATTGAATAGACCTATATAAATGTACTTAAATTATTAATTTAAGTAACACAACACAGTAATATTAATCAAATATTAGACTCTAATGAAGCCGGCCACTAGGAAAGAAGCAAGGCGGCAAAATTAACGAATGAGAATGACAGATTGACAAAGCAAAGACCGACTCGAACTCGTGTACTGGTAGTTTAAAGGCATATGTATACTCCACAGTAGAGATGTTACTTACTATCTAAAAATCATAATCACAGTGATCATTTTTTGAATCTAAAAGATAATTGGCATTGATAAAAAAAATCACATATCATTTACTAATTTTCTTCAAATTTATTTTTGTGACAAATGTCTACTAATTTTCAGCTTAACGTAGGTAGCTAGTAATTAAAGGCTCCTACGATAGAAAATAACGTAGAATTTTCTATTTACCATCACATTCATTGTAAGTCAAAGTTCCTTCTCAGTCTCACTCTCAGAACTACCCACATGAGTATAGCTTAGGTAGTAGTAGAAGCATAGCTTAATTAATGGTATTCCCTTTGAGTTTCGGGCCCGTGGCACCACTTTGGTCTTGGGCACCTATGCTACTATGAATAAACTTCAGAATTCAGATAAATTTAATTGATTGATCTTATTTCTATAAATCTGGATCTCGTAGATGGAAATAGTTTTTGTGTTGTTTCAGTAACAATACTAGTACCTTCCCTTACTTAATAGTAAGGGAGGGGTAATTGCTGGTGGTAGGATTCCTATGCAGAAATCCGTCTAGGTAGGTACCACCCCAGGACCAGTTATTCTGCCGTGAAGCAGTAGTGTGCAAACATTACTGTGTTTCGGTTTGAAGAGCACTGAGAGCTAGCGTAATCACTGGGCATATGAGACTTAAGAACTGATGTCTCAGGGTGATGGGCACAGTGAGGTGTCAAACAGAAACGTTCTGGGTGACACAGCATTTGTTATGGGCAGATGTTGCACTTACCATCAGGTGAACGTTTTGCTCGTTTCATCCCTTTATACAATAAAAAAAATAAAAAAAAATCATCATTTCAGTCCATCTTAGTCCATAGTTGAATATAGGCCTTCCCCATAGATTGCCACAAAACACGGTCCCGAGTTACCTGCATTCATCGACTTACCGCAAAGCCATGCGAGTCATTACTCCATCTAGTGGGGTGTCGCCCTCCACTGCGTTTGTCGGTACGAGGTTGCCACTCCGGAACCTCTCTTGCCCAACGGTTATCGAATCTACAAGCTACATATGGCCGGCCCATTACTACTTCAGCTTACTAATCCTTAGGGCTATAACGGTTACTCTAGTTCTGCTGCGGATATTATCGTTGAGGATTTTATCTCGCAGAGAAACTTCGAGCATAGCCCTTTCCATTGCTCGCTGAGCAACTCCGAGCTTCCTAAAGCGGCTTGCAGTGAAGCACCATGACTCAGTTCCGTAGGTCATCACTGGCAACACGCACTGGTTGAAACTTTAGTTTTTATAAATTATGGTATTCTCGACGAGAAAATATTTTTCCCTAACACTGGCCAGCCGAGTTAGATCCGTCGATTTATCTCTTGGTCGAAGTTGGACCTACCTAGTCGGACAACCTGTCCTAGGTATACATATTCGTCGACAACTTCGATCGTAGTGTTCCCAACAACAACCGCTATAGCAATGACATGGACGTTAGACATGATCTTCGTCTTGTCCATATTCATTTTAAGACCTACCCTTTACTTACTTCAAATATTATGACCTAAATGATTCAGCAGCTTCCTAGGTTCGAGGAATTTGGTTCTGCGATCGAGCTCGTGTTCAAATTTGTGTTTGTGTGGAAAGCTGGTTTAGCTGAGTGAGAATTTAGTTATAATACTCTTATATACATTTGTTACAAAAACGTTTATCCGTAAATGTGTTCTGTTCTTGTTTTCATTGCCTGTTTGCAAAAATATAAAATAGAAACTGATTCAAGGCATCGCACATTTCAAATGCTCTAATCGTGGACCAGTTACACTGATTTGCAATAATGATAATGTGTGTTGTCGGTGTGATTACAATGTAATATAAGTTCTTTTCCGTAGGTGTTTAAGGAGAAGACTAAAATTTAAGAAAAATATTAAAAGTAAAGAAACTAAAATATGAATGTTAAAAAAATTACTTTTTTGTAATCGTTACTCTATTTTGAATTCTGTAACGGAAATATTTTTGTCTATGTATTTTATATAAACTGTAGTTATTCTCGTTTCTTGAAATCTTGCATAGATAATTTGTTTAATCTGTTTCTCTTTTCTGTTAACTGTCAATTGAAGGTTGCTGTGTTTTCACAATGGTAAATTCCTATTTTACTTAAATCTTTAAATATCTACATAATCTTATTCATATTCGAGTACTAAATTCGATTACTTATATTTGTTTTTAATAATTCGGTGTATTTAAATGTATTTGCTTTAAACTTACACTTTTGTTTATAGGGTCGTGTCAGGACTAAGACCGTCAAAAAAGCAGCAAAGATTATTATAGAGAAATACTACACAAGATTAACTCTGGATTTTGACACAAATAAGAGGATATGTGAAGAAATAGCTATTATCCCAACCAAACCTCTCCGCAACAAGATCGCTGGGTAAGTGGTGACAAGTATATTAAGGAATGTTTAAGATAGAATTTCATTTAAATTTTGGTATTCCCATAAAACAAATAGCAATATTACCAAGTACTAGAGGTACTACTCTTGAATGGTAGATGTGGCTAATGGGATCACTTTCAAACCAAAAAGACACTTAAGTACTGATTAGAAAACTATTTATTTTAACTTAAACATTTTGAATTTATTTTTGATGAAACATAATACAAAAGTTATGTCAGATAACTAGACATGTTACTTCTTCAAGCGATTTCCACGGAATTAATAAAATTGACACAATTCAATCTGAACAAATAAAATTTACCTTCAAAATTTTAAGTAATTCAAACATCATTCCAAATTTAAAGTAATTCAAACATAATACGTAAACCAAACAGATCAGAGTTGACATCAAAAGAGTATGTATAATCTGAGATTACCAATCAACAACTACAAATATAGTTGTCTGAAGAGAATGATGTAGGAAGTTGTTGCTTTAACAAACAATATTTGTAGATATTATGTCAATAACACTGTCTCCTTAGTTCCTGTAATTTGAATTTAAATCAGTTACAACTAGTAGTAGTTACAAATAAACTAATTTTAAGGAAAAATTGATTTACTATTCCTCAATGGTTGTGATCAAATTCATGCAATAATCTATTTTCTTTTCTCTTTAAAAAAATCAATATGTTGTGTTTGCCAAGATCAATTAAATTAGGAATAGTTGAAAATGCATGCCCATTCAAATTTAGTAGAAATAAACAAATTTGCTTGACCAAAAAATTAAAGAGCGCTGAAAGCACACTTGTACTGCAGCTGAAGGCCTGTTTTTCTGCATTATGATAGATAGGGTTGTTAGGGTGAATTATTATTGTTATAATTTATATGGAATCTGACATACAGTCCACAAGCTGCTTGGCAACCAATCCCAAATAAGGGAATGGCCATATAATAAAACCACAAATCATAAGCTTTGCCATGAAAATCTCATTCCTATAATATATGGCACTTGGTAGTTTATTTTTTATTTTGAACAATATATTTATTATGTGCTTTCCAATAAATAAGGAATGAAGCTGAAATTTTGATAATGGATTATTCTATGGCTTTGTGTGTTAAGATAGAACAGTAAAATGAAAATTTGTACACATAAATGATAATGATCCTTAGTTTTTAGTTTTGATGATTGTATGGTCTAGTGGTTAGCATACCTGTTTTCTACACCATGGTTCCTGCTTCGAATTAATTTAGCCAAAGAAAACATTAGTGCAAAAACACAATACATTGGTTTTTTGGTCTAGTTGTGTTGTGCATGTGAAATTTATGTATGTAAAATGATGATGCCCTCGTATTATACAGGAGAAATCCTAGTATAGGTCAATAAAAAAGGTGTACAAATAACTGTCTAAAAATTTAGAATTTCTTAATAATTAAGTTTTCTGATGTTGAATTTGGGCATTAGAATTATACTCGCAAAATATGTGCCCTTTGCAATCTAGATAAAGTTCCATACTTTTAAAAGAAAAAATGTATATGAAATACTGGGTATTTGTCTAAAAATAAATATTAGAATAGCAAATGTTACCAAATTTAAATTATAAATTGTTACAGATTTGCTACTCATTTGATGAGACGTCTCAGACACTCTCAAGTTCGGGGCATTTCAATCAAACTGCAGGAGGAAGAGCGTGAGAGGCGTGATAACTATGTTCCAGAAGTATCTGCACTTGAACATGATATCATTGAGGTTGACCCTGATACTAAGGAGATGTTGAAGATGCTTGACTTTAACAACATCAATGGCCTTCAGCTGACACAGCCTGCTACTCAAGGAGGCTATGGTGGCAGACGTAATTAAGGCTAATAAACTTTAAAACCTAAAAGATGTAATTTTTATTTTCAAATAATTTCTATCAGTCATAAAAATAAAACTATTCAGAAAAACATACAACATACATTACACACCCATAGTTGTATGCCATTAACAAACTAAATATTATTTTTCTGTCATTGTCTTGGGTCTTGCATGTGATTTAAGAGAATATGGTTACAGGTTACAAGCTTTTTTACACTATGTAAAAATAATGATTCACAAATTTTACAGAGCGTTATAAATATTTTAGAAGAGCTTTAATATACACTGAATGAACAACGACTTATTATCACCATGTCTTATTTTATTCATTCATTTCACACATTTATCATTATAACACTTATTTCTGTTTTTCAGTATTCAATATCGAGAGGCATAACCAGGGCCTTTTATTTTCTTATATCCCTTATTTCATCTAAAAAAAAGTTGTTATATTTTAATAATGACAGCAAATTAACTAGCATAGGTATATGTAAGGAAAGGAAGTTATTTTACGAAGGTATTGCCTTTAATATTGATAAATTTAATAGCAAGCCCTTCCTAAGAGTACATTATAAAAGTTTTCGAAAATTGTGCTTTGTTGTGAGGATTCGCGGGAAATATTGAGTTATTTTCATAATGATTTCATGGCTGCTTTTCGATCACAGGGACAACTTGCGAATATTCTCGGAAGCAATAAACTACGGAGATTTAGTGTCAAGTAGAGCTGTAGCAAACCGTATGTATTCGGTGCGGAGTAACGGGTACGCCATCTAGTACCGAGTACCGAAACGTTACTCAAATGCATTTCGTTACTTTCGTATTTTCGTACTGATAATAATTTGATTGAATTTTTGCAAGTACGTTCGTTGCGTTGATGCTTGAATTGAAACGGTTTGCTGATAGTGCGTTATACGCATGCGCGCGCTTATTTCGTGATTTTAAATACGTACGTTACAAAGGACGATGTTTGTTTACTGTTTATTTAGTTACTTTAAGTAAAGGAATTGTTTAGACAAAGTTTGGGATTGGAACAGAAACAAGGTAGGTAAGTATTTTTATACAAAATATTAATTTATGTAATAATATAATATAGATTTATGTTTTTGTTTTATACTATTGTCAATTAGTTTCACTAAAAATAATACTATAAGAGATATTATAATAAAGCCGTAATGAGATGAGATTTAATTGTTTATTGGTTAATAAAGGCTTACATATTCTCAGGGATAAAATATTCAAAACAGTAAATTCTGTTCAGTTTTCAATTAGATGGTTGTAGTAATTAAATTACAGTTTACTTGTAGTTCTACCCACTTCCGAATAAAATCAAACTAAATTTAGATTTACATAATATACACAAGTCAGGTTCAAAAAATGGAAAAGTTAAAATATTCACATTACGCAGCTAAGTATGTAACGTATTAAGAATGTATTCTACATAGTAGGTACGACCGACGCGACGTAGTCGATGCGATGTTATTTATTAGGTATCAAAAGTAACGAGTAACGTAACGATACGATAGTAACGAGTACTGATAGTAATAGTAACGAATATATCCGAGTATGCTTTTTTTCGTTACTTTTACACCACTAGTGACAAGGAGTGTACTCGTAAATACAAGCTTTTACACGTCCTAAACTTACCCGCGCATCATTTAACGCTCACGCGATTAGATCGGATAATGATTAGGTTGCAGTGTTAGAGATAGGAACAATCAGACCCGAAAACCAACAATTTGTTTTTGCGCACAATGTTGGCTCCGGATACGGATCAAATCTAGGCAGCGCAGAAGTCGGGTAATCTTAACTACTTGGTCACGCGGCCGTTTATCGGTAGTAATCATTGTACGCATCAAGTATACGTATCCGATCTTTTTATTCCAAAAAGTTTGCGAATCCATAAACTAATTACTGTTATAAGTTAATTACTGGTGGTAGGATTCCTATGCAGGAATCCGGCCACCACCTCAGGGCCAGTTATTCTGCCGTGAAGCAGTAGTGTGCAAACATTACTCTCTGGGCATATGAGACTTAAGAACTTATGTCTCAGGGTGATGGGAACAGTGTGGTGTCACACAGATTTTTTCTGGGTGACACAACATTTGTTATAGGCTGACGTTGCACTTACCATCAGGTGAACGTTTTGCTCGTTTCATCACTTCATCCAATAAAAAAAAAATAAGGAAGCAAAACATTTCTAAATGTAGTCGTGACATTTACATCTCTCTTTGCCGAATTTCGTGAAGATCAGTCAATCCGTTCGGCCATGAAAAGGTAACAAACAGACAGAGAATTACTTACTAATATGGAAGTAATATACGCACAATAGTGTTACTTACCAAGTTGCTGTATTGCTCGCAACTTCGTTTGCGTGGATATAGTTTTTTTATGTATCTTGTGGGAATTGATTTTCCTGGATAAAAAGTATACTAGGTATGTCCATCTCCAGGATGCAAGCTATCTCTATGCCGAATTTGATTAAGTTCCGTTAAATGGTTGAGCTGTGAAAAAGTAACAAACAGACAGGGAACAGAGACTGCTACTTTCGCATTTATAATATTAGCACGGATTTTACGTTTGAACGCCTGTTAGAGCTCCTATTTGAAATGTCATTGTGTTATACTTTATTGTTGCGGACGACGTTGTATACTCCTACATTAAAGCTGTTCCCTGCCAACTTCACACAGCGTAAATTAAAAAAAAGAAATGACATTTTTAAAAAAGTATATTACAATATTTTCTATTTATTTACAAAATGTTACTATCTTACTAACATAATGTACCTTTATGCCAAATGTCATAAAATACATTCGGCCGTTTGGCCGTATAAAATCTAAGAATTAATAAAGTGAAGAATTTTATTAATTTACTAGCGATCCGCCCCGACTTCGCACGAGTAGATAGATATTAGAAAGATAAATTAGTACTTTATTTGGACAAATAGAACAACCACAATTCCGTACACTAACATTTTTGTAGCGACTATTCTCATCGGCGGCTCTGCATCTAATTAATATTACAAACCACTATTCAAATGTTTCTAGTTTACAAAAAATAATATGATTAGGTAAGTAATTAACAGATCTTAGTATATTCGCGAGTAGCGCGGGCGAACGTAGGGCTTTTAGCTCACACCGCGGAATTTTTCTTACTTTTAGCATTTTTATACCTGTCGTAACTTCTAAACGATAGGTCCTCCGATTTGAATAATTTAAAGAGGACTTCTCATGTACATCAACCTTGACTATGAAACTATTTTGTAGGATAAGGATTAACGTCATAAGGATGTCATCATCTTTCGATTCTTCCCGTGTTTTGATAGACTAATTTGAACAAAAAACGGTTATTATGACATAACTATAATAGTGAGACATATAGCCTCTCGGACTTTATTGTGAGTAATGTACTCATACTTTGAAAATGTAGTACATTATTTTCTTTATCATTAATAGTTTTTGCAGCGCACGCCAAATAATGACTTATCTGTAAATTTTTGATACCTTGAGTTACATCATAGCGATTTTCGTAAAGATATCGGTTTTTTTTTTAATTAAATACAACGCATGTTACTCGGTGATAATTTAGTTGTATAGAGGTGATAGAATTTTTAAAATCGGTACAGTAGTTTTTGAGTTAAATCATTACAACCAAACATACAAAAAATCAAATCTTTCTTCTTCATAATATTACTCGTAGTTTAGATTATTCGAAAAAATTAGTTATTAACTTTCCGATGCATTCAAAATACTTTGGGGATGGTATGTTATTTTTGTGCTATCTTATTGACACTGTTTGAACTCAAGCTCGAAGTTATTCAATCCATTGTAAAATCCGGCTATGTTCATCGCCACACTTGCTGTCGTGCATATTATCTGACGTGTAATGTTGCTCGGTTGGCGGCGAGGTTAAAATAGACCACGTTGCTTAGGCGTAGTTTTTGCAGGGCACCGATAACCATAAAAATTACAATTTAAGCAGTTTTTCTTTGTTAGGTTGTTACCACAACACTGTTCAACTTGCTCTATAGTTGCAGTTTCTTTTCGTGATCCCTTGTATGCTTTTGACACGAGGACGGTTACAATACATTGAGATCCGAAAACCTTTAATTGTGTTTCTAACAAAAATTTTTGCTCCATGTAAGTATAATCATGAGTTCAGACAATATGTATTATGTATGCCATGGGCTCACTGAGCAGGTATACTGACCACTGAGCCACGTAGTAGTTAAACAATACAATTAAATATAATTGAAGTATTTGTCTGTGACTTCGCACTAAATACTTTTTCTTAATCTCATAAGTAATTTACAGGATACTCAAACTCACGTTTTTAAAAATTGTCTGTCTGTCTGATTGCATGACACGGCTGAATCGCTTTTGACTAGGCATCGGTAGATAGAGGTTTGAGGAACCTCTATCTGCCAATGAAATCAAGGCAGTTCATGTAATATATAAAAATAATGCATATGTTCCAATGAAGGAAAGTACATAAGTTAAGCAGCAAATTAACTTACTTCCCTCATTATAATGGATTTCCGCAAAGTAACGCCTGATTCAATGTGAACATTACAGAACATATTTTTTTGTAAACTATACTTCTAAAAGATAATACATACGTAATTTTAAGTACATATCTAATTGTATTAATGATTAATATGTGTATCCGAATTTACTAAATAAAAAATGTTGTGGTTTTGCGTTGCTTCATGTTCATTTCATTCATATGGTCGTACGTTCGTTCACCAATCCCAAATGTGAACTGTAAAATAGATAAACCGTTCTCGTTCTTTTTCGAGTATCTAATGTTCCCTTAATCCGATAGGGTTACGATTTTTCTATATTTCTATGAATTGTAAATCAGCCCTTATTTAGATATTTTTAGACTTATTTTATTATGAATAATGGAATGTACGCATTTGTTAGATAACGTCAAGGTGAATAGGGATTTCATCTATCAAGACATCAAGATCACAAAGAACTTCAACTGTTCAGGTAAAAAACTGAATTATTTTACATAATACACGATATTCAATTTATTAAAATTAAATTCATAGTTGCAATGTTGCTTCATATTAAATATGGTAGGTTAGATTGAAAAATCAATACAGCGAACTTAAAATAATCAGCTGTTCGCGGAGTGCGGGAGGGGTGGCGGCATTGATGACCGCGACCGCGAATGACGTTTTATGCTACTGATGCTTTGCATGTTAAATGTAACGAGTTCGAATCACTTTAATCTTACCAAATTTAGATTCCCATACTAAGGAAATAAAAACGTGAATGGCGATCATAATGGGAATAAGAATCTAAGTTAATATTCAACTTCGAAGCCATTGTGTAGAAAATACCTAAAATGATCCACTAAACAAAACATTCTCTTATCATAACTTGCATTTGTTCGTTTCTGCGTCGTTTAACTAATCTGTGACATCATCACCATAACTGAAATATATAATCACTGTAGATGTGACTTTTTATCATATAGATAACTGTACTAAATAGATAATGGTTATTGAATATTTCCTTAAATAGTACTTAGGATTTTGTATCACAAGCATTAATAAATAAATATTGATTATTTTTAAGAAATTAAGGTAAAACAAAAATCCTAAACACATCTAGGAGAATAATTGCAGCCATAAATTCACAATAATTTATAGTATGTATTTGTTTATTTTTTATTACCCTGGATAGTTATGTACCATTGTCTAGGGATATAGTGTATGTGACTGGATGTGCATTAAACCATTATTAATTATCAATCAAACCATAGTCTTTTTAATAATCTAGTTGTCTAAACAAGTTTATATATATAATTTTTTTTAATATAACACTTACTTTTCTGTGAAATTGAACTCTAAAATTTGTGGCAGTAAATACAAGATAGCGTACTACAGTTTTTTTTAAAAAAAGGTGTAATCCCCATCTGAGCACTGCTAAATAAGCAATAGAGCATACAGTGGTTTCAAAGATTATGATATAAGATAGAATTATTTAAATATACTAGTCTTTACCCACAACTGAGCCTCCATATACATATTATATAGCCATGTGGTAGCAGCTTAAGAGAATCTACCACCCCATCCCATCCTGTGGGTGTTGTGAAAGTTGACAGAGAGAAAATTAAAAACAGAAGATGAGCAGCATATTCTTCCTGGAACATCTGTATAAATATACTGCGGTTGCCAACCTGCCTGCCAAGTAAGGCAACTATGGCAAAATCTCCCTAAAATGAGAATTACAATCCTATGGAGCACTCTATAGGGGAGGCCTATGTCCAGGAGTTGACTAGTAATAGGCTGAAATGATGAGGATGACATATTATATAGTATTACTATACTACTTACCACTAGGCCACATGGTAATCGACTATGAATTAACCTAATCTTGTCATAAAGTGTATATTGTCTACTCATCAGGTTCATAGTATTTTACTAAACCCTATCACATACTGGTGGTAGGACTCCTATGCAGGAATCCATCTAGGTAGGTACCACTGCAGGGTCAGTTATTCAACCGTGTAGCAGTAGAGTGCAAACATTACTGTGTTTTGGTTTGAAGGGCACTGACAGCTAGCGTAATTACTGGGCATATAGGACTTAAGAATGGATTTCTCAGGGTGGCAGGCGGAGTGTGGTTTCACACAGAAATATTCTGGGTGACACAACATCTGTTATGGGCAGACATTGCACTTAGCATCAGGTAAAAATTTTACTTGTCTCATCACTTTATCTAATAAAAAAAATACTGAGGGTGTAGTAAGTAAGTTGGTCATGAGACACCCATAAAATCATCCAGCATCCAATATGTGGTGGAGTAACCATCTTGAAAAATGTCGGATTGTAAATACAATGTATGGTACTACTGCAGCATCTTCAATTTCAACTGTACAGTTACTGTAACTGTATTGTTATTATTAATGACTACATCGAAGTTCAAATTTCGGGCATATAAAATAGGCCTGAAATTTGAACTTTGATGTTGTCATTCAAACCTTTGCAGAACAGAAAGCCTGATTTCTTTTTATTAATTAATATTTTTACTAAAGTAAAGTAAATTTGTTATTTCAATCTAATACACTCTATTTTTATTTTTCTTTTCATTTAAAAAAACGAAGCACTATAGTAGGATTTCTTCTGTATTGTGGGTGCGTTTTACAGACATACATTTCACATGCACAACACAAGCAGACCTGAAAACCTAAAATTTCTGTTTTTGAACAAAATGTTGGTACCGGCTGGGATTCGAACCCAGGACCCGCAGCATAGAAGTCAGGTACTCTGACCACTAGAAAATCAATTAAAAATGCATATTATAATTGTAACAGTGTCTGTAAACTAACATTATGTAGTGATTTACTAAAAAGAAAACAATGTTTGTATAGCTTTCTTAGAATCAGAGGAAGGCCCCATCTGATGAATTTTCCCATTCATTTAGAGGCCCATGCCTCAACGGTTTAGTTACCTACTAGGCATTGGTTAAGCTATTACTGCCACTACCAAGCCAATCAGACAAATCGGCTTTTCTTGTAAAAGGCCTGTTAGGAGCAGTAGACTATGGGCAGGCTGATGAAGAATATTTAGTGTTGCTTATAATAATTATGAGTTATGTTGTTAAAAACGATTGTGCCAACCTTCTTACTGTCTTATTATATACCTAAAATTACAGCTTTATGGCACTAAATTATAATTAATACGTGTTTCTATGTTGTTTTCGTCATGAAATTGCTAATGCAAAATTACAGTAGTTAGTTACTTTAATATTTAATTTTCAGCATGTTCTACAACGGAGCAGAATTGGCTGTGCTTGCACTGCGGTGCCATCAATTGTGGCCGATACATAAATGGACATGCCAAGGAACATGCAGAGACATCGGACCACCAACTTTGTATGAGCTGTGATGTATACTCCGTTTTCTGGTAATTATTTGGGTTTATTATTTTATTTAATGCAAAACCTATGCTAATCATGAATAATTGTTATTCAATGTGCAATAGTGCACACATAAAATTTTCCTTAAAAAATGATTTACTAGATTTCATATAGGTTTTACATAGGCCCTATTATTGGCAACAAGATATTCCATCACAGACCTATTGGGAGGCAAAGCAGTATATTAAATCTTCATCAAAAATGGATACAGCTCATTTGCCCTTGGGTGGCTATGTATTGGTTCTAAAACACTTAATAATTAACAACAATTATATTTTTCTTTACAGTTTAAATTACTGTCACTCTGCAATTAATGGTCCTTCAGAACAATGTATTATTGTAATTAATATTTTAATGAAGATTTTAGTGTCATTCTAGTCCACACCAACTTCTTATATAATACCGTTTTCGTAAATAACCACAATACAAGCAAATCGTTTTCACCATGATGAGTGTCCTCTGCTCATAGCAGATGTGATGTCACCCAGAAAAGTTTCATGTTAATGGCATTGATAGTGTAATAACAGGTAACTTGTAACTATAAACTGAAACAGGGAAATATTTGCACACTTCTCTTTCATGGCATAATAACTGGCACTGTGGTGGCAGCATCAACTATTTTTCAGAAATACCTGCATTCACTTTTTTATAAACATAAAGGATATTTGTTTTATTGACAAAAAAATCTCTTTTTCAGTTATAAATGCGATGACTATGTTGTTAATGATTTTGAAAATCAGACAATAGAAAATATAAGACAATGTATGATTGATTTAAGGAGAGATGAAAACAGTCTAGATGCAACCAGTGAAATAGATCAAATAGAAGATAGTAGTAAAGAAAGTGACGAGACAAACGGTCATGAAACTTTCGCATCTGTTCAGAATGAGAAGCCTGTATCAGCGGACATCAGAGAAGAAAACAAAATATCTGATGTAACCCCCTCTAGTAGTTTCAGTGATATTCTCGGCGATCCGGTCGTGTTACTCACAAATTCAGTTTCTTTATCAGATACAAATGAAAATAAGCCAGCTAAAGGATGTAAGGTAAATATTTCTATGTAGTTATAACCAGGGCTTGGAAACCGGTAAATTTTCTATTCGGTTTCGGTCATTGACCCTGACCCGATTTTTTTTAATTGTATAAAGTGACGAAACGAGCAACCAGTTCACCTGATGGTAAGTGCAACGTCCGCCCACAAAAAATGCTGTGTCACCCAGAATGTTTTTGTGTGACACCACACTGCGCCCGTCACCTTGAGACATCAGTTCTTAAGTCTCAAATGCCCAGTGATTACACTAGCTCACAGTGCCCTTCAAACCGAAACACATTAATGCTTGCACACTACCGCTTCACGGCAGAATAACTGGCCCTGGGGTGGTACCTACCTGGACGTATTCCCGCATAGGAATCCTACCACCAGTTTATTATTGGTTAAGGTTCCGGTTTCGTTTTTGTTTAACGGTTAATAAGAAAACCGGTTTCTTTCCGTTAAATTAGCCGGTAAAAGAATTTAAATGTATAGCCGTGTCGAGCGACTTTTGTTGTTGGTCCATTGATCAAACTTATATAGTCGATACGGCTGGCGTGAGACGAAAAGAAATGAAATTTTTCGGACAAATTAGCTGTCGAAGAATTCAAATACCTATATTCCGCCATGCGTACGCACACATAGCCGTGTTGTGGCGGCTCGTTAAAAGAATACTACCACTCCATCTAATCCAATGGATCTCGTAAAAGGCGAGTAAGGTAAGGAATTAAACTGCACTGTGCACCCTACAGCGCATGGTGGCGATGGGCTCACCACCTATCACACCAAGTGCATTATATTGTTTTGGTGAAATGTGGACTGTGGCAGTCATCTGTTTTTGCAGTGAGTGCCCAGTCTCTGACTACCCCTTATGGGATACAGTCGTGATCTTATGTATGTATGTATGTATGTACGCACACAATGTTACTATTTAATGAAAGCAGGTAGGTATCTATTCCTTTTTTAATGTCTTAGAAGTGATATTTTTATAATTTTTGATACTACATTTCCGTCTGTCTATCTTAGGTTCCTTGTATATCAATAATACAGACACACTAAAAGTTTAGCTGCTAAAAATGTATCTTAAAGTTTATATAAACAACTGATTAGTTGTATCGTAACCGGTTAAAAATGCGTAACCGGTAATCTAAATCGTTTCGGTTAATTTCTAAGCGGTAATTGCAAGAACAGTTTATTAACCGAAACTAACCGGTTTTTCGTAAACGATTCCAAGCCCTGGTTGGCAACATAATAAAAGTTAAAATAACATAATATGATGGAAGATGTGTTGTCCATGCCTGTTTTGACTAAGGTGGCTTTCAAATAATATCTGGTATAGGGTACTTCAGGGTAATACTTATGGGATAAGGTGGGAGGGGGGATTACAAGCAGTGACAGATGCATAGACAATCACAATACATCCAGATAGCTGTTCCAGGTTTGGGTTTTTGTGCATGTGAAGTTTATTTCTCTAAATTGCATCCACGATATAGGATAAATCCTAGGCTGGGGCAAAGATATCTAAACTAATATTATAAAGAGGAAAAATTTGATTTTTTGTATGTTTGGTTAACTAAAAAACTGATTTAATTTAATTGAAACTGAACCGATTTTAAAAATTCTTTCACCTATATACAACTATATTATCACCGAATAACATTTAAAAAAAAAAACGAGATTCCTACCAAAATTGCTATTATGTAACTCAAGGTATCAAAAATTTACTAACAAAAGTCCTTTTTTGGCGTGCGCTTCAAAAACTATTAATGATAAAGAAAATAATGTACTACATTTTACTCATTATTACTCACAAAAAATCCGCGAAGCTATATGTCTCAGCCTAACTGTTATAGTTAAGTCACAATAACCACTTTTTGTTCAAATTAGTCTATCAAAACACGGGTAGAATCGAAAGATGATGACATTCGTATTATAATATTAATCCTTATCCTAGTAAATAGTTTCATAGTCAAGGTTGATTACGTATACGTTCGCTGGCCCATGACGCAAAGGAGAAAGCCGATCTTGCCTCAGCCAGTATCGGTATTCTTGGCGTCGACATATCGAGTGACGTTCAGTTTCGCGGTCACCTGGAAGGGAAGGCCAAATTGGCTTCCAAAAAGCTTGGCGTCCTCAGTAGAGCGCGACAGTACTTCATGCCGGCCCAACGCTTGCTACTTTAAAAGGCGCAGGTTCGACCGCACATGGAGCACTGTTCTCATCTCTGGGCGGGGGCGCCCCAGTGTCAGCTACTTCCATTTGACCGCATTTAACGGAGAGCGGCTCTAATCGTCGACGACCATGTTCTATCTGATCGGCTTGATCCACTGGCTTTGCGAAGAGATGTTGCATCTACCATGGGGAGTGTTCCGAAGAATTGTTCGGATTAATTCCAGCCGCTGATTTTCACCATCGCACATTGCTACACAGCGCAAAATTCCATCGTCACCACCTTGATGGTTGGCATTCCAGCACAGTGCGTTTTTCGCGCAATTTTCTGCCCCGCACAAGCACTTTATGGAATCTGCTGCCGTCAGCGGTTTTTCCGGACCGATACGACTTAGGGACCTTCAAGAAAAGAGCCTATTCCTTTCTCAAAGGCCGGCAACGCATCTGCTATTCCTCTGGTATTGTAGGTGTTCATGGGCGGCGGTGATCACTTACCATCAGGTGAGCCGCTTGTTCGTTTGCCCCCTCTTACATAAAAAAAATTTATTGGAATCGGAGCAATCGTTTAGAAGTTACGGCGGTATAAAAATGCTAAAAGTAAGAAAAATGCTGACTAAGTTCTATTTATTACCTACCTACTCATTTTAGTTTTTGTAAACTAGAAACAATTGAATAGTGGTTTGTAATTTTAATTATATATTTTTTTATTTAAAACTTTGAAACGCTCTATAATAAATACAGCGGCCGTGGTCTCTAACGCCGCGTCGCCCTTTGCGCAGCGGTCAATAGCGGTCGTTTTATTTTGCTAACACGACATCAAATATTGTTTACAAGGAAGCTCTGAGCCACTTAACTTTCATGGCTTATGTTTCTATAAACAAAACATTATTTTGGTAACTTAATCTTACCTGACCAGCTGCAGATTCGCCGATGACCATAGTCGCTACAAAAAATGTTAGTGAAGGGATTGTTGTTGTTCTGTTTATCCAAATAAAGTACTAATTTATCTTTCTAATATCTATCTACCCATGCGAAGCCGGGGCGGATCGCTAGTTTTTTATGTATTGGCTTCGGGCTACAATTCAGGTCTAGGAGTCACGGAATATAATATTCTAATCAACGCAACGCGTTCGTTACATGATGTTACATTAACAGATGATTGTTTTCTCTTTTATCGATATTCCTCTTTCAAATTTTATTTTGTTCATTTATTTTGAATTTGATCTCTTATAATAAATATTGAACATTTTGATAATCGTACTTGTTCCTATTAGTAAATACGTTACGCCGGACATTTACCATCAGTCGAAGGCCAAAAACTTTTGACATTACTCTATTTAAATTTTGAGTCGTCAGCTGATGAGCTGGGGGACTCTTATTCTACAACCACAAAGCGAGTTTCGATTAAATAATGATCTAGTTAATAGAACCAGGCGTTGCTTTGCGGAAATCCATTATAATGAAGTAAAGTAAGTTAATTTGCTAAGATCCGCATGCAAAATGTAAAATGGTGTACATTACCTAGTTTTTTGAAGAGCACCGCCCGCCCTCCCTCAGTAGCAATAATTACAAAGATCTGATAACTCAGGGGCCAAGCGCTCGCCTTAAATTTTATAGTATACTCGCTACCTGGGTTCGATCACTGAAGTATTTACAATTATCTCTTACTTTTATAATCAACACATACGAGGGTGGATTGAAAAGTACTCGGCCTAACCAAGAAAATAAACACATTCTAAATCAGTTATATTTTTATTTTTCTACATAATCACCATCAAGTTCAATACACTTTTGCCACCTCCCCTTCCAAGCATTTAGACCGTTAAAAAAAATGATTCTTCCTTAGAGTCAAAATATGCGTCTACAGCTGCTTTGACCTCGTCGTTTGTCGAAAATCTTTGACCACCCAAGTGCTTTTTTAGGTTAGGGAACAGAAAGAAGTCTGATGGTGCCAGATCAGGTGAATACGGCGGATGCGGTAACAGTTCAAAGCCACAGTTGTGAATTCCAGCCATTGACTGTACTGACGTGTGAACATGGGCGTTATATTGATGAAACAGGACTTTTCTTCTGAGCATTCCTCGACGTTTTTCTTTTATTTCCTCTCGTAAACGACGTAGTAAGGTGCAGTAGTAATCAGAGTTTATAGTCTGACCCCTTTCAAGATAATCAATCATAATCACACCTTTCGAGTCCCAGAATACTGAAGCCATCACCTTATTTGCCGACAAAATCGACTTAGCCTTTTTAGGGGGTGGTGAACCAGGTCTTCTCCACTGTTTTGATTGTTGTTTTGTTTCCGGTGTACAGTAATGAACCCATGTTTCGTCCATAGTAACAAAACGATTCAAAAAATCATCTGCATCGGCTTCAAATAACTCCAAACAGTCGCGTGAAATAGTCAATCGCGTCCTTTTTTATTCAACTGAAAGCAGTCGCGGAACCCACCTCGCAGACGCCTTGTGGAAACTCAACTCGTTGACAATGATGTTTTGAGTTCGTTCATAAGAGATGCCTATAATCTCGGCTATCTCTCTAATTTTTAATCTGCGGTCGTCCATTATTAAATCAAGTACTTTTTTAATATTTTCGTCAGTAGTTGACGTCGAAGGCCTTCCAGAGCGGGGTTCATCTTTCACACTCTCTCTACCACGCTTAAATTCTGCTATCCATTTTTTGACGGATGAATATGACAGAGCACAATCGCCTAATGTACTGACCATGTCATCATGGATGGCTTTTGATGATAGCCCCTTCTTATGGAGGTACTTAATGACGGCACGCTGCTCGATTTGCTCCATTCGCGGAAATTATGACCGATTACTTTGTTAATAAATTTATAAAATCACAACTAATTATCGCACACGTTTCGAACTTCACACAATGAACTAGTCTGAACTGAACTAAATAATGTGGGTAGATTTGATTTTTAGAATTGAATGGATCTGTGTTAGGCCGAGTACTTTTCAATCCACCCTCGTATTTTTTCTATTACAATTAATGATGTACGTAATTGTTACAGAATTCGGAGGAACCCGTTAGAAGCTTAAGGCCGCGATCTCGTAAGCGATCTCATTCAGGAGATAGTAGTTCAGCTGAAAATACAGTGACGCCCTGTAAGAACAAAGAGAAGAAAATGTCTCAATGCAATGGCAAGACACAGAGGGAGAAGAGAATAGTTGGGTTGAAGAATCTGGGCAACACCTGCTTTATGAATGCTGTGTTGCAAAGCTTAAATAACATACAGGAGTTCAGCTGTTATTTTAATCAATTGCCATCTTTAGAGACGAAAACTAATGGACGGAAAGTGTATCATTCCAGAAGCTACACGCGTCAGGAGATGCATGAAGTTGTTATGGCTGAAGAACTTAGGAAAGTAAGTTATGTTTTTATAGAATTGATAATATAATTTTAAAAATAATTATTGACATACGGAACCGACCTGTTCCTTCACTGCAGGCCGCATGAGGAAATTTCGAGTTTCTCAGCGAGCCATGGACACGGCTATGCTCCGTGTTTCTCTGCAACGACGTGGAGTTGCGTAAACCGGCCCGTTGCAATCTACAATCTACCACGTTCTCAGCGGTGAAGGAAATTATTTGTGAGGAAATCTGCATGACTGAGGAATAAAAATATTTGGAAGACGTGCAGTCCGCCACGCCGCTCCAATGCGGGTTGATTTTTCCTAGCTCCAAAACCCTCTCAGAAATGAGAGGAGGCCTGTGCTCAGCAGTGGGATAGGCTGAAACATTAAAACTTTTTAGTCTGATAATTATGAACACATAAAAAAAATCAAATAAATCGGTCGAGCCGTTCTCAAAGTAATGATCTCCCATACATTCGGCAATTGTTTTTTATTTATAGGTAGATAGATTGTTGCAATTCGTTATGTCGCAGGTACTTATAAACTTGAACACGGGCTGCGGTACAAAGGGCGCCATTTCACCGGAGTGCTTATTCCTCGTCATATGGAAGGTTGTGCCAAGGTTTCGCGGCTATCAACAACAAGACGCACACGAGTTCCTGCGCTATATGTTGGATAGGTAATAATGATATAATAATCTATATATGAATATGTGAAGAGAAATTTTTGTACCCCTTTTTAAGCATATTGCGTGCACGGAGGAGTGTCAGATTTGGCATACTTAAAGTTTGTAAGGAGAAGAAGGAACCTAAAATTAATATACATACATACATAAGATCACGGCTGTATCCCATAAGGGGTAGTCAGAGACTGGGCACTCACTGCAAAAACAGATGACTGCCACAATCCACGTTTCACCAAAACAATATAATGCACTTGGTGTGATAGGTGGTGAGCCCATCGAAACCATGCGCTGTTGGGTGCACAGTGCAGTTTAATTCCTTACTCGCCTTTTACGAGATCCATTGGATGAGATGGAGTGGTAGTATTCTTTTAACGAGCCGCCACCACACGGCTATAAAATTTATATGGGTTACAAATACGAGTATATTAAAATTTATGTACGTTTATAATGACAATGTCAATGTTTTTTGTTTTATTTAATACTGCCAATGTCAGTAGAGATAGTTTGTCGCCAGAGAATTTTAAAATGTTGCCAACAAATAATTCCTCAAAATTAAATAATGTTTAAACTTGTGCGATCGAACTTTGACCACAGGGTGACGCCTAGTAATAAATAAAAATACATTTTATGTATTATATTTTTTATACATTACAAATCATTGTTTTTAATCTTTATGCATATAAAATATTTTCGTGATTTTTTTTGCATTTCACTAAATGTATAACTTTCTGACAGCTGTTGGTATGTTCATTATTAGCTGTAGCATAATGCTGCGCTGGGTGATTTCGTAGTTGCTGCATTAAAATATATATTTTTTGTCGTTTATTGATTATTTATTCAAACTATTTTTGCAAAAATTGTGTACAAAAAGGCGGAGTCAACCCTGGGAGTCCAAATAATGTTGTCTAAGAGGTCTTTTGAAAGAAGTTTTTGTGGGTGGTTATTTTTCCAGGTTACACACTGAATTACTGCAATTATTACCACCAGACCGATCTGATGGTGGATTTGTACCGAGGACGCCTTCAGCTTCGATAGTAACAGCTGTTTTTGGCGGCACGCTACAGAGCGAAGTTAGTATATATGTGCATATTTCGGTATATTAGAAGTACATTGAAATTTATTAGGCTGGTAGCTCAAGGGCTAGGCGCTCGCTTTAAATTTCATAGTACGCGAGTGACCTGGGTTCGATTCCATGTGCCGGCACCACTAAAACTGTTAATTGCAATTTTAAGTGTCGATTTACCACGTGCTCGGCGGTGAAGGAACATCGTGAAAAACCTGCATGTCTGAGAAATAAAAAAATATTTCGAAGACATGTAGTCCGCCAACCCGCATTGGAGCAGCGTGGCGGATTCTTTCTAGATCCAAAACCCTCTCAGAAATGAGAGGAGGCCTGTGCTCATCAGTGGGACATTTATAGGCTGAAACTTTAGGCTAAGCTAGGATTTTAATTCCAGTTGCCATTAATATCGGAAAATAGATTCATAATTAATTGTTACATCACTATTTTCGTTTTGCAAGAAACGACAGCGTGGCAAAGTGGTCGGAGTACCTAATTTCTATACTGCGGGTTCTGAGATCGAATCCCAGCAGGGGACATCGTTTGTGCTCAACACAAATTGTTGTTTTTCGGGTCTGGTTTTGTTGTGCATGTGAAATTGCTGGCGAAATAATAAAGAAACACGTTACAGGATATTACTTTTTAATAATTACTCGTAATAATACAATGGTTTTACTTCCTCATTTCCGCACAATTGTAATTATTTACAGTGTCTGTTTTTTTCCGTTCGTTCGTTGATATCTTCAAGGCAAGACGTTACAAATGCTATAACAATATATGTCATAGAGTTTCTTAGGGTCGTATAGTAAGAGATTATGCTTTCAATTTCAGGTCCGTTGCTTAGCCTGTGGAACAGAAAGTAAAAAGTTCGATCCATTCCTAGACCTTTCATTGGAACTGCCCGAGGCCGGTCGTCATGAGGCGCCTGTATCTCTAACTGACTGTCTAGCCAGTTTTGTACAGGTAAATTATTAATAGTTATATAAGGTGATTAAGTCATAGTTAGTAACGGTAACATTTTTTTGTTAATAATTAAATTAAGTGTGCTAAGTGGAAGCTTAAATAAAAGCACCCGATTTAAATTGCATATCCGAGAGCAATCCGAGTTCTATCCCCAATACTGGGACTATTAAAATTGTTGATTGCAATTTTAAGTGCATGTATACCACGTGCCCGTAACACTTAAATTGTTGATTGCCATTTTAAGTGCATATATACCTCGTGCCCGTAACACTTAAATTGTTGATTGCAATTTTAAGTGCAAATACACCACGTGGCTGCAACACTAAAATTATTGTTTGCAATTTTAAGTGCTATATATATGTATATATATATAAGTAAGTAACGACCTATGCCCCACTACTGAGCACAGTCCTCCTCTAATTTTTGAGAGAGTTTTTGAGCCGGGAAGAGTTTGCCACACTGCTCAAATAAGGGTTGGTCGACGTCTTATGTGTTCTAAATATTTTTTATTCCTTAGACATAGGTTTCCTCAAGATGTTTTCCTTCACCGTCGAGCATTTAAAATTGCAATCAACAATTTTAGTGTCACGGGTACGTGGTAATTTGCATATATATATATATGTATATATATATATATATGTATATATATATATATATATATATACATATTATAATATATATATATATACATATTATAATATATATATATATATATATATATATATATATATCTCGTTACTTACTGTTTTTCGACTATAAGATTTTCCAGGTATTTCCCCCAGTCGACTGATACAATACCTACAGGATTAGATGGAGTGGCAGGCTTTTAACTCCGTTCCTACACGGCAATCAACTCATTAGCGTCACTCAGTTGTCCCTGTAAAAATGAGTCTGTCTTGCATATTGCTTAACATTTAAAATGTACCTAAAAGTCTGACAACTGTATTTACTTTTTGATACTTTACTTTAATTTATATTTTTATAATTTTGTATACTTTATTTTTACTATCCAGGTGGAAGAGTTGGCAGACACGGAACGGTACTACTGCAGCAGTTGCAAATGCAAGCAGAAATCTACCAAACAGTTCTGGATACGACGGTTACCCAACGTCCTCTGTCTACATCTGAAAAGATTCCGATGGCACAATTATTTTAGGTATTTGCATAATACATCTAATTTTTTTTATGTCGTAGTTTTATATATATTATTAAGTTTATATTTTATGTGACAGTCAACTGAAAATCAGCATTGTGGTTTAAGCTCGCAATACTATGCAGAATTAAGACCAATTCATTGTATTCAAAATGGGTTTTTGTTATACTTGTAACTTGATTTTAAATTGTTTTTTTTTTGGAAATAGTGACGAAACGAGCAAAACGTTTACATGGTTAGTGCAAAGTCTGCCCATAACAAATGCTTTGTCGCTCAGAACATTTCTGTGTAACACCACACTGCGTCCGTCACCCTCGGACATCACAAACAGATCTTAAGTCACATATGCCCAGTGATTACGCTAGCTCTCAGTGCTGCTCAGACCGAAACTCGATAATGTTTGCACACTACTGATTCACGCCAGAATAACTGGCCATGCGGTGGTACCTACCTAGACGGATTTCTGCATAGGAATACTATCACCAGTAAGATCGTTGTTTGTTGTTTGGCCTTGTGGTTAACGTACCTGCTTCTACGCCGTTGGTCCTAGGTTTAGCCGTGTGGTAGCGGCTCGTTAAAAGAATACTGCCACTTCATCTCATCCAATGGATCTCGTAAAAGGCGAGTAAGGAATAAAACTGCACTGTGCACCCAACAGCGCATGGTGGGGATGGGCTCACCACCTATCACACCAAGTGCATTATATTGTTTTGGTGAAACGTGGATTGTGGCAGTCATCTGTTTTTGCAGTGAGTGCCCAGTCTCTGACTACCCCTTATGGGATACAGTCATTATCTTATGTATGTATGTATGTATGTGGTCCTAGGTTCGAATCCCAGACGGAGCCTGTTTGTGCAAAAATACAAATCGTTCGTTTTCGGGACTGGTCGTGTCGTGCAAGTGAAATGTATACCTGTAAAACTCACCCACGATACAGGATAAATCCTAGAGTGAGCTACGTTTTTTAAAAGAAAAATATTTCGCCAGGACAAAAGTGGATACTAATATATCGTTCCCTCTGCGCGCGTTGGACATGTCCCGGTTCGTGCCGAGCTCGGCGCCGGACACTCGGCGCTCCGGCCTCGCAGCACATCTGTACGACCTCGCCGCGGTGATTGTGCATCACGGCTCAGGGTAAGAAGAATCGAATATCTATTCCTAGAAGCGAAACACTTATTGTAACAAAATTATCTGTACTTAATAAAATTGAGGTGTCTGCTTGTAATAACAAAATAACAGAAAAAAACAATTTTTAAATTTTTTTGTCTGTCTGTCTGTTTGCTCCGGCAAATCTCCGAAACGACTGGACCGATTTTGACGTGACTTTCACTGACAGATAGCTGTTATTATAGCGGGTAACTTAGGCTATTTAAAATTTAGAAAATGCGCGATCCGCGCAAAATAATAAAAACCCCAAAATACGATTCAAATAGACTGCCGGCCAAGCGTGGCAACTATGGCAAAATCCCCCCCAAAACGAAAGCTACAAACTTTTGTGGCAATCTATGGGGGAAGCCTACGTTCAACAGTGGACTAGTGATTGACTGAAATGACCACCGCGTGTTTTTTTTTCGCAGAGCCGGATCGGGGCATTACACCGCGTTCGCCATAAACGACGAGCAGTGGTTCCATTTCAACGACCAGACGGTGCGCGCCAGCGACGCTTCGGCGGTGGCCTCCTGCAAGCCCTACATACTGTTCTACATCCGGCGCGAGCTGGCCTTGCCGACGTCGTGACGTCACTGACCACCCACCACCACGTACAAGTGCGATAACACCACCTCAAAAATCACGACAAGTGTAGTGGATGCTGCATTGTTGATTCGCACATGCGGCATGTCCGACTGTCACTAGTGTAGTAGGAGTACAGTTGTGATGTGACAAATGTGGTCGTTCACCTGTCGGTAGAGCGCCGGTGATCAATTAGTCACAAGGTGGTACGGGGTGTGACTTCTGTTGGTACCACACTTGTGACTAAGTTGAGTGGTGATTGACATGGTTAATATCATCTCAGTAGATATAAGTTGAGTGTTTGTGTATTCCGAATTATTGAGCTATGATTTTTAACCGAGAGACGGTTAAGTGTGACATTGTAACGACGTCGCGTTTCTTATGATTATTTTTAAATGTCAAATTGGATTTTTTTTTATCTAACACACTGAGGGACAACTGTGCGACGGAGATGCTTATACTACTATGACTTTCCATTTCTACTTTAATATTATGAATGTGAATCTACTTCAAATGTCGCTATTATGAGAAAAATTATAAATTATATACACGGCAATTTAATTTCATCTTTTTTTAAATGACAATGTCTCGCTACGTATAGGAGATCTGCGCGAATCATGTGTCGTGCAAACATTTTCTTGTCTGTTTATGGATGAAAATGACGAGACGAGCAAACCGTTCACCTGATGGTAATTGGAAAGTCTGCCCATAACAAATGCTGTATCACTCAGAACATTTCTGTGTGGCACCGTACTGCGCTCAACATCCTGAGACTTCAGTTCTTTAGGTATCATATGCCCAGTAATTACGCCAGCTCTCTGTGCCCTTCAGTCCGCAGCACAGTAATGTTTGCACAGTAATACTTTACGGCAGAATAACTTGCCCTGTGGTGGTACCTAGACGGGGTCCTGCATAGGAATCCTACCACCAGCGTAACGGGACGGGATATGGGACGCGGAACCTTTCCGTCTCGCCTCGCTTTATACCGTAACATGAGCCGATAATCGTTCACCGAGCATGGGGTCTACTGTGTAACTTTGGTTTGTTTCGTGATCGGTTTCATACGCCAAAATAAAGTGCATTAATTGGTTAATGGGTTCAAATAATACCTATCACGAAACCAACCAGAGTTACACAGTAGCCCCCCAGGTTTATCGTTAGCGCTCTTATCGCGAAGGGACCTGTAATGATTGGAAAAATATAAAAAATAGTTTCACTCTCACAGGCAAACGTCACGCACAAACTTCTTGTGGTCGTGTAGACGTCCATTTTATTTATAATGATAGTAATGATATCAAACTTCCACAACACACTATTTTCACACATTCACATTGACACATTCGCTTTGTAGACAATCATTGTAAGAATATTACTTTTGTTCATAGACATTCGGTTCGTATTATTGTTGATAGAGAATTCATCGTTTTAACACTTCAAACATTTTAATATAAAAAAAGTTGCTTACTAACCCTAGTAATGGAATAAATTAAACTTTTCAAATCTCAAGAGTATTAATTTTATTATGAAATGTCACCGTCACTGAAATTAAACCTAAAATGAATTTTCCCAACATACACAACTTATTTGATAACATTGAAACGCTTTTAAATTATATTTATAAAAAGTAACAAATCATATTTTTTCAACTAAATGCGCGAAATAGCATCTGTTAATTTTCTAGATATAATTATTAAAAAAAAAAAAAATTAAGTATCTGAAAAATAATGCAAATACTTACCTCATTTTATACTTAAAACATTTTACTATTACTTTTTATTTGAATAATTTATAGTTACAAAGGAAGTAGAAAACATTTTATAACATAATTCCTGAGCTGCAATTGAGCTGGCCTCATTTTTGTATTAATAGTCTATAATAAATCTGCTTTAGGTAAAAACGCTAGGGTTAATTTACACAAAGCGTCGTAATATGGCAACACATGTCTTTATGATCTTGTTTGTACTATCATAAAGCTACATTAAATTGTTTGTTTATAATATAAGGAACAAATATTAATTATGAATATGTAAAATATGAATTTAATCTCGCATAGTATATAAAAAGCTGGCATTTTGAAACTATTCAGTTAACTGTACGATAATACTCGTGAAATGGTCTACGCAGTTGTTGGCAATTATTTAAATTTTGCTTAGTAAAATAAAAGTTACATCAATTTGAAATGTGAGTATATTAACCGCATTCCATGTGATATGTTGTCTTTACTATAGTAATAAAATGACATACAATAGGATGCATTTATAATATGAACTTATACTTAGGGTTGCCAGTTCGCCATCAGTACCGGGATTATATTTTCAAAAATTTGGACATTAATAAAACATTAAAAAAAAAAACAGATTAAATTTAAAAAGATTTCAATATTTTCGTCGTGTCGGAGATTTTTTTAAACATCAAGCGCAAGCATATGCGCTGCAGAGTAGTTCACTGAATTTCTGGCTATGCGGTAATTCTATAGATTTTAATTTAGTAATGGAGAAAATGCTTGCAATTTACATTCCTTTGACTTAACGAATTTGTTACACCGTTCGACTGTTCTAGAAGCCCGTATGCAAACAACATTGTGATAGAATAATCGCGTCTAGATAAAATGATTAAACAATTTTGAGTCGTGAAATTTTTCTCTTTTTGCAAAGTACCTTAACGGATAACAGGTTTATTTTGTGTAAGTACTCCAATAACTGGAAAATTGTGATTGAATTTAATAAATTCGCCAATACAAAGTATTTATTGTGTTTCATTAATTTATTTACACCTTTTCACAGCAACTAATACATTTTATAAAACGTTTGAACCATGATTGCTTATCTTCGTTAATAGCAGACGGAATTGATAGATTTAACGATGGTATGCTTTCTGTTATTGGTGAGAATTCCGACCACTCTAAGGGTTTTAATAACGGCATATGTTTACTTAACGACTGCTTTGTCTCACTTTCCTGAGTCTCCTTAACATCTACGTCAAAGATATGTTCTCTGTTTTCCTTTTTGCAACCAATCCACGCATTATCATTAAATTTTTCAATGGGATCTGAAATAATTTCGTCCGTTAGTAAATTTTCTAATCGGATTTTTATTTTTTTAATTGGTATGATTTTTTTATAATCGCCTTTTTCATCCATTAACAAATTATTATTTTTCCTTTCTATCGATATTGCTTCACCGTCTGTTTCCTTTTCTTTGTTTTTAAGATATGTAACGTCTTGGTCAGTTTCGGGAGATATTTGGTCTGAATTGTTTGCAGACGCTATGTCATTATTAACATTTAGCAATTTATTTATGGAATTAAAAGTTCGGTTATTCTGCTCGTCGTTCATTATGTGTTCATCAGGTAAACTATGTTTTTCTTTTATATTACGATATCTTCTCTTTTCTCGTGGGGATAAAGCCATCCAATTTATAATGCTATGGGCAGGGAATTTCCGAGTGTTGGAAGTTATGTATTCTTGATCTTTTGCGAGGAATTTATAAGAAACAGTATTTTGTATTAGCAACGTATCATCGGATTCTAATGGTATAAGTAAATTTTCAGCTGAAGTTATAATTTCTTTATTATCAGATTTGGTAAACTGATAAGGTTCTGTAATTTCAGACACAGTTGGTAATGTAGCTGCTACATAGACATTTAGTCTTGGTACATACTTAGACGGAGTTGGCGTTACTACACTGTATTCTTGTTTTATTCTATTTTGAATTTTTTCGTAATTATAATTTTCTAAAGACGATGAGGAACTGCAATCGTCACTCGAAATATTTATTGGTTTACAATCATCTTCGCATAAAATGTTTTTGTTTTTCAATGAATATATCCATATTGTATGTTTGCTGTTATCCAAACCCTTTTCATATTTTCTTTCTGGGCTGTTAATATCCCTATTGTTCAAATAATTGCTTTCAAGTACCATGTCGCCGCACTGAATTATTTCAACATCATTTTCTTTATCAGACGAAGACTCTGAATCAGCTAATTCGTTATTTATAATTCTGAAACAATTTAATGAATTATTTGGTGATGCCGTTTCTTTTGCGACGGTACTCCATCTTGGATTGTAAAGACCAGGGTAAACGTTGTGCGAATCGGTTACTTTATCATTTTCGTAGTTCGAGCATCTAGTATCATTATTCAATAATCCAGGGTACACCCTATTTTTCATTCGCCGTATTTCCCTCGCTTTTTCATTAATTTTAAAAATATCCTTATCCATTTGAAATTGGTTTCGATCTATGTAACACCAGTCATGTCTACGGTTTAAGTTCTGGTTACCATCAGATTCTGAGGTGCTAGACGTATCTAATTCAATTATTTCTATACTAGTAGTTTGCTCTTTACATGTTATATGATTAGGGGCTACGTAGTTGTTCATATCTGAAAAACAAATTTTAGTATAAAATAAAGTTAAGTAACAGCCTATAAATGTCCCACTGCTGAGCACACATCTCATTTCTGAGAGGGTTTTGGAGCCGGGAAGAGTCCGCCACGCTTCCAATGAAGGTTGGCGGACTTCACAAGTCTTCGTAATATTTATTATTCTGCAGACATGCAGGTTTCCTCACGATATTTTCCTTCACCTCCGAGCACGTGGTAAATCGACACTTAAAATTGCAATTAACAACTTTAGTGGTGCCGGCGCCAGGAATCGAACCCAGGTCACTCGCGTACTATGGCATTTAAAGCGAGCGCCTAGCCCCTGAGCTACCACGGCTCTTTTAGTATGTTAAACAAGAATTAGTATGAAATACATTTAGTTTAAGGACTTCAATTTCCATATTTACATTCATATGTACCGTACCGTAACTAGTACCAAAATGGCGACGACGTGGTTCACCACCCGTCAAATCTCGTTTTCCGCGAGGGCGAGAAGTAGGCTACGTGAGTGGTCTACCCCTTATACAGGAAAAAGGCATGACTGTATGTATGTATTTAAATTCATTATAATTGGAAAATAAATATATAGTGGCGGCTCGTTAAAAGAATACTACCACTCCCATCTCATCCATTGGATCTCGTAAAAGGCGAGTAAGGAATTAAACTGCACTGTGCAACAGCGCATGGTGGCGATGGGCTCACCACCTATCACACCAAGTGCATTATATTGTTTTGGTGAAACGTGGATTGTGGCAGTCATCTGTTTTTGCAGTGAGTGCCCAGTCTCTGACTACCCCTTATGGGATACAGTCGTGATCTTATGTATGTATGTATGTATAGTTTTACTCCTCAATACAGTCCGACAGTGGAGTAAGACTGAAGACATCAAGAATTGACCTGCGTTTGAGCTGAGTTGGAAGCTTTTAATAATATGTTATTATGAGATTTGCCACTATTCCTTTAAAGAGAAACTCACTGTACATACTGCAGATAGAACTTCTATTTTTCATTTTATTAATTTTACCTTTTTACTGTTTTATTAGTCTTAAATTATTTAATAAGGACGTTTTGTGCGGCCTGGCGATGGTAAGAAGCGAAACACGGAAGCGCAGCACGCGATATAGTCCCTAGTATTCGCTGCTTACTACACCACTGAAAGAATGTAATTAGTAGCGGATCGTAGTTTCATGAAACTTTCCTATATTGTGCTGCTGTACGCCAATAGCGTTATATTATTTCAATGGCTGACAATTATATACCTTTTTAGATGCACAAGCATCATATGAAACCATTTCCAGCTTTTATGAAGCTCTTGATCTTTTTACACTTTTAAGTGTACAGGCATATGAAGATGAATATAAGTGTAGGTTCATGACATAAATATACAAAACAAAACGGGCAGGTCGTTTATTTCAACCTTACAAATTTGGGAAATCTAGTCTATCGTAAGTCATGTAAAAACTTTTGATTGAAGATCGCAAAACAATAAGTACTTTGTAATGTTGTAATGTAAAGAATCTTATTTTCTAGCGACAGCCAGTTCTATGACTTAAAGTAAATTTATGTAAAGAATTAAGTAAAAGGTATGGTACTTACAGTTGTCAAAAGGAGTACTACGATCTTTTCTTAAAATGTTTGTTTTCTTCATGAATTTTAATAAATGAGAAAAAAAAAACAATATTAGCATATACTTTTTTTTGAACTACCTATAAAAGTGAATTACGTAAAAATATCATCTATAATATGTACAAAACATATAATATCTTATTACTCAGTACGCAACATTGACACTGACTGCAATTGTCAATCTTATAGGATTTTATAACTTAATAACTACGACAAAGAGGTCAGTATTTTATTTGAATGTTCGATTTGATAGAACTTACCAGATATATAGTGGTGGTAGGATTTCCATGCAGGAATCCGTCTAGGTAGGTACCACCCCAGGGTCAGTTATTCTCCCGTGAAGCAGTAGTGTGCAAACATTGCTGTGTTTCGGTTTGAAGGGCAATGATAGCTGGCGTAATCACTGGGCACATGAGACTTAAGAACTGATGTCTCAGGGTGACGGGAACAGTGTGACACCACACTGTTCCCGTCACCCATGTCAAATGCTGTGTCACACAGAAATGTTCTGTGTGACACAGCATTTGTTATGGGCAGATGTTGCACTTACCATCAGGTGAACGTTTGCTCGTTTCGTCACTTTATACAATAATAAAAAAAACTTACCATATACTATCATTATTCAAAGATTTTTTTGTTTCCAAATACGATTTTGTATATCTCCAATATCACCACGAGAAAAGCTTACGTACCGTAACGTAACGTAAGTTCTCTAGGAATTCAAGTCCTGGGTAATGGATAGAAACTGTTCTGTCTCAATTCGCGGGTGTCGTAAAAGTCAACAGTGAGAAATGCCAGTGCCTCCGACAAAAAGCGATGTTTGGTACAGTGATTACCAATTCAAATATTGCTCCATCAAGAGATTCACCGCAAACTTGCCAATACTATATCGCCTGCTGAATTTTGTTTAAGTGTGCGATTTAGTTTAGGTAACATATACCAGTACTCGAAGAGTCTACCAAATAAAATTGATTGGAAATTAAACTGAAATGACGTGGCATAGGACAAACTTCAATGGTCCATTCCATTATTGAAAAAGCTAATCAGATTTAACGCGTTTGACGCTATGCTATGACGGATACGTTTCAATAAAGGGAAGTAAAAGTACATGTTAGTTATACCTAATCCAGGTAAGAGTCAACTTTCAGTAATGTTAAATATCTCGCACTCCAGTAGCTCAAAGTTTCCATCAACCAATCAACAATCAATTCGGAACATAATCTATCAATTAAATATGAAGAAAAAAGTCCAAAGCCTCCATTGTAGTGAAGCAGTAGTGTGCATTACCTTTTGTGACATCCGAATGTTTTGAATTCATGAAAGTTGAAATTTTTTGGAAAAAGTATTAAGAGACAAGATGAGCCAGTCTATGGTGCGTAGCTGGTAAGTACCATGCCTGACCACAATAGTTGCAGAATCACCAAGAACATTTAATATCTAAGTCAGGTGTAAAACTGAAATGTGTGTATCCCTGAAACATCAGTTATTTAGTCTAGTCATATTATGTACAGTGATTTTCACTAGACTAGATATTAGAAGATATATTTTTTCCTGAAGTAGCATTTTCATCACGTCATAACTACATTTCAAAAGATATCAAAAGTGGTTATTTCCGAATATGCTTATATTCATCAAAAACATAAAGAGACCAATCATTCTAAAAGGGTGAAAAACTTGGTTTTTTTGCATTAAATATCGATAACGGATTTTTTAATTTTAAGAGAAGAATATATAGTATTTATGAAAATATAAATATCGCTTAGTATTCCTGCGTAGCCGTGTGGTGGCAGCTTCAGAGAATCTACCACCCCATCTCGTCCCGTGAGTGTCGTTAAAGTCGACAGACAAAACCAGGAAATGGGCAGCAGTATATTCCTGAAACATATGAATAAATAAACTGCGGTTGACAACACAACGCAAGCCAAGCGAGGCAACTAGTGCAAAATCCCCCCAAACTGACAGCCACAAACTTACGAGTTTTGTGGCAATCTGTGGGTGAGGCCTGAAGAATGAATCTACCATCCCATCTCATCCCGTGGGTGTCGTAAAAGTCGACAGAGGGAAAATGAAAACCAAAAGATGGGCAGCAGCATCATTCTGGAACATCTGAATAAATAAACTGCGGTTGCCAACCCGCCTGCCAAGCGTGGCAACTATGGCAAATCCCCCCCAAAATGAGAGCTACTAACTTTTGTGGCAATCTATGGGGGAGGCCTATGTTCAGCAGTGGACTAGTGATAGGCTGAAAAGAAGAAGAAGAAGAAGAAGTGGGTGAGGCCTATGTTCAGCAATGGACTAGCGATAGGCTGAAACGACGATGACGACGACGATTCCTGCGTAGGTACCGACTGTTATACGAGTACTTTACTAGCTGACAGCCCGCTAGCTTCGCTCGGAAATTATTATTATTTTAAAACCGGTATATAGAAGAACGACACCCTGTTTACACATTTAATAGCAAATGTTCGTAAAATCCGTTCTTAGTGGGTAATAAATAGGTCCGCGGTAAATTAGTTTTATGTATAGACAAGAGCAGTGCCACTTGTATTTTACGTAAGTGTGAATTCGGTTCCATTATTTTTAACGGACTATCAGCTAACCCGATCTTCAGAGTTTTTAAGTCTCTTTGGCATGACTCAATAACTGTGATGATCTTACATACATAACCATTGGTCTTAACACGCCATCCGAAGCATACGGATGTCGTAAAGCACGAGTAAAGTATCGAGTCGTTTCGAGACAATTTATACCGCAGTATTTTGTTAAATTTAAATAATGAAAAAAAAGGAAGACATATAGGAGTCATAATATTAACACATTACCACAATACGCTAATTAACAATAACAAAAATAAAGTATGCACGAAACTGTCACCATAACAACAATTTGTTAAATGCCGAAAGGATTAAAGTTAAGAAGTAATAAAAACCAACATCCAATATACATATATCTACCTGTACATGGCGGAATGCTCTAAAAGCGAATGCCACTCAGGATATGCTGGGTTTTATATATATATACTAGCTGTTGCCCTAGACTACGTCCGCGTGGCAATAGGTTTAATAAATATCCCGTGGGAACTATTCCATTTTCCGAGATAAAAAAGTCAGTCTCCAGGTTGCAAGCTATCTCTGTGCCAAATTGCATCAAGATCGACTTAGCGGTTGAGCCGCGAAAATGTAACAAACAGACAGAGGGACAGAGAGAGTTACTTTATATTTATTAGTTTTATTTATTTATTCTTCATATACTAAACCAGTCAATCCTGACCGAAATACATATAATGTTTTCCGATGTTATTATGATGTTGTGCGCTGGCATTGCAAGGGGGGCAGGGAGGATCAGCTCCACCCCTCCACGGACTCGATTGTTTTTATCTAATGCCAAGTCATGTATTGTCCGAATAGCTGTAGCCTGTAAAATATATAACTGCGGTCGTCCATATGACTGTGCCGTACAACATGGTACTTCGCGAATCTGTGCATTAACAGTTCGGCTCTTTTCGGCAATGTTTTGTTCTCGCGGCTCCTTAAGGGAGCCCCTAATTTAAAATCTTGAATCTCTATTCATATCTTATATCTATCGTCTATAGAAAAGACGCCCGCGTGGCCTAGTATTTAGAGTACCTGCCTACCACGCCGCGGGTTTGAATCCCAGCCGGAGTCAATATTAGCGCAAATACACAAATTGTTGGTTTTTGAGTCTAGTTGTGGTGTGATTGTCACTGTGTCTCTCTAGCACTACATCCTAGCCTATCTCTGATCTTATAGCATGAACGTAACATCGGGTACGGTACGTTAGGACGAGTAAGTGCCCTCTGTTGGCGCGTACATTTATGGCACCGTAATATATCCTGCACAGTTGATGACTTCCAACAGAGTTCGGTAGTTGTCGCCGTGATGGAAAATCGGCCAGGATGACATAATTTGGCCCATTGGCTGGCGACGCCTTTGATGTTGTGTTGTCGCGTTACATAAGAATCCATCACCCCACCTTTTTCCCATGGTGTAAAGTACTAAGGAAATGCCTAGTAAAATTTGTCGTATTTACGTACGCCGTATTCGTCTTAGTTGGGCACACAAAATATGAGGAAGTGGTATCTTATCCTAAAGACACGTACAAATGCTTCCTCAACTTTCAATTGATATCATAAAGTTACAGATAGTCGAGAGAGAGAAAAAAAAAGCAATTTTCTCGCTAAAAGCCCATCCTATGCGTAGGTACGTTGCTAGTGGCAGTGTTGGCGAAACAAAGTGTAAATGGATTGATTGCGCCAATTCTCAGTCACAAAGGGAGGCGAAATTGCATTAAAAGCGCGGCGCGGGCCATTTGGCAAAGCACTTACTCCATTAGACGCTTCCAAATAATGTTACCTAGTGTAACGTTTACGAAATATATTGGCTGTGAGTAACACCTTGTTTTAATGTTTTTTCACTTCTCAGTATTTTGTACTAAGTAGCAAAATGGTCTATTTTGCAACTTTGTTTGTTTTGCTCAAGTTACTTATCGTAATGATTATCGCGCGTTCCGTTCTATTGCAGATTTGTTTTTATAAAATATGCGATATACAGGGTCTGTCGTAAATAATGGATAACCCGTAAACTGGAGTTGGTCCGGATGTGAAACTGTTAGAAAATCGTATCTTCTTGCCAGGCTTTCTAACCATATCAAAATGGCGTAGCCTTTTATACTTTTTTATAAATTTCGCTACTTTTTTCATTCATTCCGTTGCCATTTCATCAAATTTAGGTATTTCAGTGTGATTTTTTTAGTATTATACTCCTGAAGACGTGTATTATTTAATTTTAGTACAACTTTAGGTGTTTTTAACGTTAAACATTTTCAAAATCGTCATTTTAAGTTCTTTTTTAAACAATTTTTTTCTTAATGTCAACTTTTGATAATTTACTGTGAAAAAAAAAAGTACTGCGCTATAGCTGCCCATGATCTTAATAAATTGTCTAGTATGTCTAGATTCTAAAAAGATATTACAATGTGTACTTTACAAGCAATATTAAGTTGTCCTTTCACACTCACGGTGTGTGAAAGGTTAGCATGTTTTTGCCGTTAGAGCGCGCGCTCCTGATAGTAGAGTGTACAAATCTCAGTGTCATTTTGACTATCGCATGTGCTTTTGTTTTCATTACTTTCGTCAATTTGTTACTGCTTTCACATTTTACACTGAAATCACTGTACAAGGATTCCAGTGCTTGTGTCAGGGTAAACGGGGCGTACACAGACTGGTTTAACATCGAAAAAGGTGTTAGACAGGGATGTGTGGCTTCACCGTGGCTGTTTAACCTATTTATAGACAATTGCTTGAAAGATCTTAAAGAGAGTGCATTTGGATTAAGAATGAATGATCTGACCGTCAAATGCCTCCTATACGCCGATGATCAGGTTATATTAGCATCATCGGAGGAGGAGTTGCAGGCGATGGTTAATATTATGAATGATGCTCTACAAAGCAAAGGAATGAAAATTAATGTAGATAAGACGAAAGTAATGGTTTTTGAAAGAGAAGAAAGTATGTCGGATTGCAAAGTTCTGATTGAAGGAGAAAGAGTGGAACAAGTGAAAGAGTTTGTATATTTGGGTTCAAAATTTTCGAGAGACGGAAAGTACGACTGTGATATTGAACGAAGAGCGTTGGCAGGAAATAAATTATATGGGGCCCTGCATAACTTTATGTGCAGCCAGAATGTTTCTAAAAAGGGACGACTGGCTGTACATAGAGGAGTACTGGTCCCCACACTTATGTACGGTAGTGAATGTTGGGTCTGGCAGAAGAAGCATGAAAATAAGATTAATGCTGTTGAAATGAAAAGTTTGAGAAGTATAGCTGGAGTGACTTTGATGGACAAACAAAGAAACAACGTGATAAGAGAACGTTGCGGTGTGGTAGAAGATGTAGTGACAAAGATAGAGAAAGGGATGCTTAGATGGTTTGGACACGTAGAGAGGATGGATGAAAGAAGATTGACGAAACAGATTTATGAGGCGAGTGTGAATGGGCAAGCCGGTAAGGGTCGACGTAGGCGAACGTATTACGATCAGATCGAAATCGTTTTGAGGAAAGGCCACGTCAAAAGTACCCGCAACCGACGAGCTTGTATGAAAACACTAATGAAAGTAGAGGAAGCTAAAGATGTGTGTCAGGATCGTAGCAAGTGGAAAGATGTGGTCTCTGCCTACCCCTATGGGATTGAGGCGTGACTCTATGTATGTCTGTATGTTACTGCTTTCTAATATCGGACTTTGATTTGCCTTGTGATTTGGACTTGTGAACCTGGTGATACTGACGACTTAGCTCTCATTTACGGACATTATTTTGTGCTATCGATTGGACTTGTCGATTTGGAAAAGTTTGTGTATCATGCCTCAACATTACACGCCGGCCGAATACGCAAACATGCATTACATTTATGGTTTATGAAATGGCAACGCTAACAGAGCAGCAAGTGCTTATCGTGAAAAATATCCAAATCTTCGACATCCTGATTACCGTGTCTTCATTAGAGTGCACAATGCATTTATGGAAGGCCGATTTCCTGGGACCGGCATAGGCGGGGCCAGTGAAGGACGACCTCAACGACACAATGCAGCGGAAGTACTAGAAATAGTCGCAGAAGACCCTGGTACGTCCATAAGTGTTATTTCACGGCGTACCGGTATACCTCAAAAATCCGTTCACAGAATTTTAAAAAGACATGAATTATATCCCTATCATTATCAAAGAGTTCAGACATTAATGCCAAGGGACGCTGCTGCGAGAGTAACATTTTGTCGCACAATGCTGCGAAAGATGAGGGAAGACCAAACTTATTTTGATAAAATTTTATGGAGCGACGAGTCAACGTGTCGAAAAGATGGTTTTTTGAACCTCCACAATTTACACAGCTGGCAACTTGAAAACCCAAGATTGATACGCGAAGACCGATCGCAGTATCAGTTAAAAATAAATTTGTGGACTGGAATTATTAACGGACAAATCATTGGTCCATTTGAGTTGCCGGCAATATTAAATGCGGATATTTATTTGGATTTTTTAGTAAATACTTTACCTGGATTACTGGAAGACGTTCCACAGGAGATAAGAAACGAGATGTGGCTACAAAATGATGGGTGTCCAGCACATTACGCTGTTCGTGTAAGGGAACATTTAAATACCACATATCCAGATAGATGGATTGGGCGATTGGGTCCAATTTTATGGCCTCCACGTTCGCCAGACCTTAACCCGTTGGACTTTTTTTACTGGGGCTGTATTAAGGAAAAAGTGTACAGCAAAGCAATAAGTTCTGTGGAAGAGTTGCGTGCGCGCATTCAAGTAGCAGCAAGTAAAATTGAAGAAGCCGGTTATGCGCGTCGGATTAAAAGATCTTTTATTAGGCGATGTAGAGCATGTATTGCTGCCGGCGGAGGGCACTTCGAGCATTTAGTTTAAGTTATTGATAAATATTTTTTTACTAAAATTAACCTGGTTTTCTTCTGAATATCCTTAATAGTGGCCCGATATTGTTTGTGTAAAGAATCTTGGTAGAATAAAATCATTATGACAAAGTTTTATAACCATTTATAAAAATACTTGGAACATCAAAATTCTGACCTTAATATTGATCTCGCTCCTGTAACTTAATATTGCTTGTAAAGTACACATTGTAATATCTTTTTAGAATCTAGACATACTAAACAATTTATTAAGATCATGGGCAGCTATAGCGCAGTACTTTTTTTTTCACAGTAAATTATCAAAAGTTGACATTAAGAAAAAATTTGTTTAAAAAAGAACTTAAAATGACGATTTTGAAAATGTTTAACGTTAAAAACACCTAAAGTTGTACTAAAATTAAATAATACACGTCTTCAGGAGTATAATACTAAAAAAATCACACTGAAATACCTAAATTTGATGAAATGGCAACGGAATGAATGAAAAAAGTAGCGAAATTTATAAAAAAGTATAAAAGGCTACGCCATTTTGATATGGTTAGAAAGCCTGGCAAGAAGTTACGATTTTCTTACAGTTTCACATCCGGACCAACTCCAGTTTACGGGTTATCCATTATTTACGACAGACCCTGTATAACACTTAGAGAGAAGTGATAGTCACTGGCTGGGCTCAAACTTCATAGTATACGAATTATAATGGGTTTGAACCCGAAACCATAATAACATACTTACATAAAATACGATCAATTTTATCTGCTGATTCACCACCTGTGTGGTTAAGAAAACATCGTGAGTAACAAGTGACAGAAAAATGTCTAAGATGTCACATTTGAGTAGCGCCTTCATAACCCTTTCAAAAATAAGAGGAAGCCTGAACCCTCCAATGAGACTGTTATATACTATTACATTACTTTAATAAGGATTACGCTATATCGATACGTTTTCAATTAATTGTTGTTTATGTTTTTTTATATTATGACAACAGTGCCGTATTTTTGATACCACTCCGTAATGAATTACAAGTTAATGGATATCATTAAATGGTAGAACGAAGTTTTCTAAAGAAATTCATAGCACGCACAAAGGTAAAATTAATTTGATCACAGCGCTAGAGTGGCCGACGCCACGCTAATTTGCAAATTAGCAGCTGACAAAGCAGGCCTTTGTTCGCTCCATTACGACACTGATGTGTCACATCTCTACTTTACTTAATTTAAAGGTAATGATTCGATTACGAATCGTTTAAACCTAAACGCGCCTGCGACACTGAGAACGGTTAGGGAAATCGATTTGAAAATATTTCGATTGGAGCTCATTGTTTTGGTGACAGTAAAAAGAAAATTTAACCCGCAGTCAAAATTTTGAATACTTTCTTAAATAACTTTGTTTTCATTAGTTACTTTTATTAAATAAATTAACTTTAACAGTTTCATGGAAACGCTGGAGTACTCGCTGAACTGTAGAAAGAGTCACACCAACTGTTCTCGCTGTATTTCAGTGACTGTGCCCATCTTCAAGCATTGTCAGGATCCTGGTACATTCTTCAGGGGTTAACGACATGATGACTTTCAAGATAAATAAAATTTATGGGGCAGAGACACCATATTTATAATTTTTTATTGCAAAACTAAAACAAAGCCGAAGCAATTGATTTGAATTTTTTGGTACTAAATTCAAAAACAACCATTATTTTACATTTTCATTTTCTTATACAATTATCAAAAATAAATAAAAAGGTTTTATATATTATTTTATGCGGCATTATATATTCTTTAATTAAGTCTTTATTTCATAAAGCTAAGTCAGGTCAGGTACTTTTGAAGATATTGAAGACTTTCTAACCGACCCTTTTTCTTTGCGGTCCAGCCTACTTAGGTCCAAGTTCATTGTTTGAATCTTTAAAAAATCGTTGAAATTATGTAACAATTTAGTACAGAGTTTTTGCTGTCTGGTAGCTAGTGATGATATTCTCCTAGTCGATTTTCCACCACGGTGACAACCAAATACTGTCAGAAGCTATCAACTATGTAGGTTATATTATCACAAGTGTTCGCGCAAACACGGATGCACTCGCTCGTCTTGACCTACCCCCGCCGGAAGAAACATAAATAGATAAGATCAGAGGTACGAATAAGCTATAGGATGCAGTTACCGAGACACGGGGACAATCACAACAAAGTCAGACCCGAAAGTCATTAACTCTGACTACTAGGCATTCCGGTCGTATATAGTAATGAATGGAAGACAGATACTTTGAGTCGTACAAGCAAGAATTATTTTTGCTCGCATCACTCATTTCTATTGATTTCTGTAGGATTTTTGTTTACAGACATAAATCACACATGCACTAACACCCAACCCACTAATATCATCTGTAGTAGGACCAATATTTGTTCCGTGCGGAAATCAAACCAATGACCCGTAGCGCAGAAGCCACTTGCACGGCCGCTGTGCCATGCTGACAATATAACTGGTTTCTGTTAATCTCGATGTTAAACTCGCACTTATTATAACAATAAAACCCGAATAGAATCGATTATAAAAGAGAGGTGCCACATTCAATTACAACAATTGTTCAACAACTTTCAGATAAAAAGTATTCAAACAAAAATGTTTGCCATCTAACAAACCGCCCATTAACGCGAGTGCAGCCTGAAATAATTGCCGTAAGTAAGAATATATTTTTGTCTATCAAAATATTTTTAATAGGTTTTAGAGTTGGAAAATACTGTAGTGTGTGATTAGCGGGCTTCAAGCTGTATATTTGCTTAATGGAAGTGTTGAAGATAAAAGCCAGCGCTATCAGCGGATCTCCAAGGTAATTAGAGGGGCGACGAGCCGCCGTCGAGCCTTCTTCCTTTACATGCCACTTAAAGCTACACTGTCTTCTCACACTGCATTTGGTCGCAAGCTGTGCTCGCGACTTTGTTTGCGACTTTGAACAGATTTCCTTGAAGTAATGCCTGATTCTGAACTATCGTTTATATTAATTGCAAAAAACATACGGAGAGGCTTTTATTTAGCAGTGAACATACGCTGTTCATGATTTTATCAAAACAAATATAACATTTTTTATTCATAGATTAATCCAAAGTTTCTCCGCAAGTACACCATGACGGTTATAGCAACTCTGTGGTCAAAGATTATGGGGCGTTTTTTTGTTTTAAAAATTTCTAGTTCAAATTTGAGTGCAACATTTCTATGTATAACGCTTCAAAATGAAACGTTTCTTATACAAAAAGTAAAAAAATAGGTACATGGGAAGAGAGAATGAACGAAAAAACATTTGTTTTTAATTAATATTAATTATTGTTTATATAAAAATAACGGCATATAAATGTCCCACTGTTGAGCATAGGCATATTTATGAAAGGGTTATGGTGCCCGTAAGAGTCAGCCACGCTCCTCCAATGCGGGTCGGCGAACTTCACATGTCCCCGAAATATTTTTTATTCTTACGACATGCAGGTTTTCTCATGAAGTTTTCCATCACGCCTGATCACTTGGTAAATGAGTAATTAAAATTGTAGATCGATTTTAGAGGTACCAGCACCGGCGGTCGAACTCAGGTCACTCGCGTACTATGAATTTATGGCGGGAGCCCGACCCCTGAGCTGCCATTGTTTATATACTGAACAGTTATTTTATAGTCAGTATTTTTTTTGTTAATTCATGTTTATTAATTGCACGCGAATTTAGTATCGCAGTACCAGATACCTCGCACTGTCGGTGCTTTTACTTATCACCGGTCAGGTAAATATAAGAGGCTTATTCAGCCATCTGCCGGAAGCCATGAGGCTTATCTGGCATTTTCCTTAGTCGACTTTTACGATACCTATGGCATGAGATGGGTACCTTCACATACACCGTAAAACACATTTTAAGTATTTATTTATAAAATTGGATTCAGAGTTACTGTCTGCATTTTGTTCGAATAGCATAACAATAATTATTATAGTTTTTATGTCCTTTCGAACAGATAGCCTTTTTTATTTGACAAGATTTGGTTAAGTGCCGATAAACAATAATAGCAGACAGACGTATATAATTCATTTATTTCGATAGCGTGTGTAGAATTGCATAAGTATTGCGAATGAAGCACTTCAATCAATTTTAGATGATTATTTGCAATTTGGTATTATACTGACGCAATGACTTCTATTTTCTAAAGCTAATGAGACACAGAGTATGTTAATGCTGGATCATGACGTTTCAAATCAACGTTTCTATATAGAAAGATACAATCATATTACTGGCAGCGCCATTCTGTCGTAGTTTTCAGGGATTACGACGCATCTTCGAGTATATACTTTATGAGTGTGTCTGTAAGCTAAAGTAATCACTTACTATACGTGTATTACAATATTATAAACGTTGGATTTTTTTTCAATTCAAAAATATATTTATAAAGTCACAAAAAAGTACAGGAATTATAAAGATAATTCTATTGTCTGTTTCCGAATTAAAAAACAAAAGAATAACGGCTCATCTTCTTCGACTGCAACACTGCTTACTATCAAGGCTGTTCATGTATGTTCACTGCTAAATATAATATATGCTCTTTGCGATCAATATTATACAATAGTTATTAGAATCAGACATTAGGGTCCGTACACAACGCTGCGGTTCGATAACGCAGTTCGTACGACGACGCAACGCAAAAAGTTCGCCGCAGCTGACATCGTACATTGAAACAAATACCATGATGACTAGTTTAGTGTGAGACATGGATTGCACTGAACATATTTTGCTTCTGTTATCAAGGCACGTTAAGAAAAGCCAAAGCCGAAGTTATTGCCGTTCATATCTATTATGAACGATGAAAATAATTTCGAAAGAAAATATAAATATTTAGAATAGCGCAATAGCGGATAATAATGATTATTATCCGCTATTGCCTTATCCCAAAGAACAGGACTTTCCTCTATTAAAGATATAAGATAATCGATGTCAAATTGCGTCATTGTCTTAGTGCTATTGCACATGACAAGTTCGGTAGTGGTTTACGAATGATGGGGAATGCGACGTAGCATCGAAAATTTCTACGATGCGTTATCTACGACACCGCATCCGCAGTGTTGTGTACGGGCCCTTACTTCGAAGAAGTCTATTACAATTATCGGAGGGAAACATAGTTAAAAAAAAAAAATCTTTGTTTATTTTCACTTTTTCTTTTTCATGTGTGCTTTATAATTACGCTAACGGTCGTGAGATGGCAATAGAGAATCCATTACACCATATCGTCCGTAGGTATTGTAAAGGTGCAGTGCACATCGTTTAGTAAGATCACTGCCCAGTTATGACATTTCCTCAGTTCTGTTTTGTAAAATAAAGCTAAACTGAACAAATTTTTGGCTCTACCATTTGCTTACTTTTTTATCTTGCATAATACCGAATAAAAAATTAAAAGAAATAAAGATATAATTTCCTACTTTTCTTTTTTTTAAATTAAACTATCTCTATTCAATCCATCACAAAATACTCTATACCAGGGCCATCACATCTTCCCTAACACTTTGGCTATTTACGAGTAAGACGGTTTTCGCATGCAAAATTTAAATGTTAAACCTACCAATTTTATTTTAGCAAAGTTTGTTACTTTCATTATTAAAAAAGTTGAATTTTAAGTATTTTAATTTTCTAAATTCATACCTTAGTAGAATAGAATACATTTTTATTCAATAACGATTATTTAATTAATACTTATGCCGCTGTCTTGGGAAGAACTAGTTAAAACCCAGCCGGATAAAAAATCCGGCTGAGTTTTAGTCATTTTTAAAATAATGTACAATAATAGCAGTATTATAAAGATGTAGAAATAGCTTGGCGGCGATTACCTCATTCCCAGGGGTTATCATCATAGTACTTCGACATTTGATTACAACATATGTTAATAGAATAGCAGATTTCTGTAACGGCTATTATCAACGAAAAGCGATCAGCTTTTGCAGTAGACAGTGATGTGTGAAATTCAACGGAGTTCCCCTTGCAAGCGTCTAATCACTTTGCTTTTAGTAAAATTGCTCTATAAATATTCAGTAAGAAAGCGAAAAAACTTAATAATACGTTATCGCGTGACACTAATTGCAAATTACTTATGCATTAACGTCCTGCTCTCATATTACACGACTTTTTTAAAGTCCGTTGCATTGCAGTGGAACATAACCATAGTGAAAAAAATGTAATTCAGGTCATGTTCCGTAGTTTTAGAATGAATCTGTATGTTGTTAATTAAACTTTATACGTAGTTTTCAGAGGCGTAATGAGCCTAGAACATGATTGGAAGGATGTTGGTGTCAATAGGTCTCAGTGACAACTTACTTTATGATAAACTGTGTGCTTGTTTGTCGGTCTTCGATTATTATATTGTTAAATATAGTTAAGAATTGAATTAAAGCTCAACGAATTGCCACTGTTATCAACTTTCTGATGGAAGTGTTTAGGTGCCAGTGCTGTCGAAAGATCGGTATCGAATATTCGTGTTGCCTAGAGTGCCGTAAACAACCAAACATTGTGGCAGACGCGCCGCCGTCAGAAGTACTCAACATTTTTAGAAGCAAATCGATTTAATAAAATATGAGAGGAATACCACATTGTACTAGTCTAGTAGTATCTTTTTTAAATTAATAATTTATTGTGGGATTTTAATGTAATATTCTTTGTAACTATTTAACTTTATTCATGATGGCCTAATATTTATTGGAGCCACAGCAATAAATTAAAAACACTGTCTATCTTTTGAAGAGAAAGGTGTAAATAAATAAAATCTAATTTATTCCCTATGTCAAAAGCAGCAACTGATACCGATAACTTGTCAATAAACGAGTTTAAACCATCCACCGATGCAGTGTTTATCTTTTTTAATTAGTAATATTATATATTTATTTCTTTTTTATTTTGTTTCATAGCGGCCAGTCTCATGGCATATTGCTACCCTTGCTAATGACGCGTGAGGTTAAGCGTATTTATGCTTCGTATTAGAATGGAATTATCCAGCAACAGTTTTTAACTGGCCAAGACAAACACTTTTATTCGATGTGGCCGAATCTATGAATATAAGCACTTCAAGAGAAATTTAATCACTGTTTGCTCTAGAGTTCTTGAAAGACTATATGTCGAGGTGTGTTTAGAATAGTCCCTGTTCTCTAAGACTGACAAATGGTTTATGTATTTATTCTTCTTAGTATAAGGTATAATTTTTTGGTTTCGATTTGAACAGAGCGGGGGCTCAGTCAGGTAGATAGTTAATTAAGTATTGACTTCCGAATGTAATTATTTTGTATTCAAAATTATTTCCTTTAGTATTATTTATAAGAAAATAATAATTGTGTTTACATATGATAGTAGAATTGCACATTTTATTTCCAAGTACGACTTGTTTTAATACTACATTACCTATCTCTTCATTTTGTTTTATTAACATCAATCATTCATCCATTGCTGAATATAAGCTTCTCTTTAAGCCTGCTGCATATATTGACTTCCCGCACATTTGGAAAGATGGTCGCTCCGTAGGATCCACTATGGCCGATATTCCAGATAATCTGTTTATCCCGTCTTACACTCTATTTGCGGTAAAAGGTACTATATCATATTTTTTTCATTTAAGCTCTCATTTTGGGAAGAATTTGCTATAGTTGCCACGCTTGACTGGCGGGTTAGCAACCGCAGTTTATTTATTCAGAGGTTACAGGAAGTTTCTGCTGCCCATCTCCTGTTTTTCATTTTCCCTCTGTCGACTGGTAGATTCTCTGAAACCGCTATATAAACCACTCAGCAAAGCTGCCACCACACGATATAGTAGATATATGTATATAATGTGTTCATGGGCGGCGGCGAATTCAGTAGCAAACAAATTTATAAATAGTCCAAATGTTTTTAACTACGGCTTAATAAAGCGTAAATGGACGGCATGATTTGACACTTTCGTACACCAAATGTTTTAGGAAACGCCGTTGCTTTTTCTGTCTAGCCAGTTAATAGAATCCCCCTTCCCTCCTTCAGTCCTCCTAACTGTCACGTTTTGACAGAAAGTTCCTATTTTATTTCACACTTTCTGTAGAAATTGATAGATTTTTTTAAATGGTGTTATATTATGGATAAACTTCTGAAGTGGCAACTTCGTATCCACTACTAGATGGAGCGACGACCTACAAGGTTTTCCGTGAAGTCGAAAGTGCAGCTGGCTCAGGACCGAATTTTGTGGCAATCTATGGGGGAGGCCTATGTTCAGCAGTAGAGTATGAAAGGCTGTTATTTGTTTTTTTGTTGTATAAAGTGACGAAACGAGCAAAACTTACACCTGATGGTAAGTGCAACGTCCGCCCACAACAAATGCTGTGTCACCCAGAATATTTCTGTGTGACACCACACTGCGCCCGTCACCCTGAGATATTAGTTCTTAAGTCTCAAATGCCCAGTGATTAGCTAGCTCACAGTGCCCAACCGAAACAGTAATGCTTGCACACTACTGCTTCACGGCAGAATAACTGGCCCTGGGGTGGTACCTACCTAGACGGATTCCTGCATAGGAATCCTACCACCAGTAAATGATAGTGATATTGTACTAACTTACGCGAAGCGGTTTAAGTACTTTAGTTTTTGTTTTTTACTATGGGTAATACAAGCAATTAAACGATGAATGTGATTTAAACTTGGATAAGTGTCGTTAAAAGTCTTACATCTAGACTCACCGGTAGCAAGTTATTTAATACTGACCGTTCAGGGAAGTGTGTAAAGAAGCAGAGACTCGATTAAGGGAAGGTTTAGATCCCTAATATTACCAGCATAACGCCGCCAACTTTTGTACGCTGTGGCGAGTTTACTGGTGGTATTCTGGATTATTTTTTTTATTTTTGATTATTGGATTACAGAGCATAAGAGACTTAAAAACCAATATTTCATGGTGACGTGTGCAGTATGTTGTTAAACAGAAGGTGCTATAAAGGTTCTTCTGGGTCACACCACAATTGTTATCGATAATCGTGGCACTTACCATCAAGGGAACGACTTGCTCGTCTCGACATATCTGTAAAACAAACTCGGTAGCTCAATTACTAACAGCCCACAGAAGGGACTATGTACCTATATCTAGATTCATTATCTAAGATGCTATGCTCACCATTGGCATGATTGTGCGCGCGTTGGGTATAATTAGGTAAAAGTAGATAAAGACGGCTAGTAATGTAACGCGAGTTAACAGTATTTGTATCTAGCCTATTATACAAGAAAGTATTAATGACCTTTATCTCGTGCGGATTTACAACATGCTCTGCGGTGTTACGTGACTAATTACTCCTGAAAGAATCTTAAATGCCCGAGAAAAATGAGGCAAAGGGCGCGAAGCGCGTCGTCATAAAGGAGTGGGCGCGGAATACACTAAACTTTTGGAATTATTTGTTTATTTTTCGGTCTAAAATAAAACGAAAAATAGTAGCAAGATACCTATGTCTTGGACTACTTGGCGGAAAATACTAAAGATCATGAATAAAAAACTGAACAAAAAAATGGGTTCAAATACAACCAATAATCGGAAGTAATAGATGTTTCTTTGCGAGATAGAATCCGTAATGATGATGTCAGTAGCAGAACTAGGACTAGGGTCTTAATGACCAATAAGCTGCAGTGGCAATGAGTAGGCTATATAGGTCATAGAACCAATAAACTTTTGGGGAGAAATGGAGTGTCAACCCCGTGCCCGTAATGCAATGTAGGGCGACACCCCAATCCATGGAGCGAAGACCTGCACATGTTTTGGTGGGAAATTGATACATGAAAGGGACTCAGGACTTGTTGAAATTTTGGGGAAACCTAAGTATTAGAGTTGTGATGATGATATTATCAATGATCTATATTCTTCAGTAAATGATATATCTATGATTCACTCAAGAAATCGAATTCTTTTAGTTGGGTGGGTACCTAAAGTAATATAGATTTTCAAACTTACTAATTGCAAAGATATAAAATGCTTTGTAAACGCGTATATGTCACGAGTTTTTATTAACTTTTTAGCTTCTGATCTCTTTGTAATAGTAGTGCAGAATTAGGTAAGAAACGTTACACAAAAACTTAAAAGCATCCGAACAAAGTAATTGCGTCGGCCATTAGCAAACGTCGGAACAGACTCAACAAAACTTTTGATGTGATCGTGAGAAAGTTTTTTTTTCATTTCGTATAAGAAAACATGTCAATCCAGGTGTTAATTTTAAATTTGGAACTGTAATTAAGTTTAAGAGAATCTGTGGCGGGTTTTTTTGTGCAGTCGAACCGTTGGCTGTCAATTATTTCATCACTAGGTCTGGGCGCCGGCGTTTGGGCTTTAGATCCTGTCGATATCTACACGTCGGCATTATAGAACAACACTTCACTTTTTTATCTACGATTGGGTTACAACATCGCATCTTATGTGATAAGAAATACATTCTTGATATTATATGGCGACAGTGGTTAGTGTATCTGCTTGCTAAACTGTGGGGTCTGATCGAATCGCTACACAAATTGTTAATATTTGGGTCTGAACGTATTAATTGAACCTACCTTTCGGTCTTATCTTAAGGCGTTACACCGAATACAGGATTAAAGTGCCGAGGAGACTGTCAGTTTTGGGTTGTTAATAAGAAGATAAGCATTTTTTATGGGCAGACGTTGCACTTACCATCTGGTGAACGTTTTGCTCGATCCGTCACTTTTATCAAATAAAAAAAGGCTAAGCTTCTGCACTTTGGGCCGCGGGTTCGATCCCCGCACGGGAGAAACATTTGTATGACTTACAGATTATTGTTCTAGGACTTCCTATTTGTGAAAGGCATTATTTTTGAGTGGGGCGCGGTATTTTAAAAATAAAAAAGAACACCTAATAACTTTAACACCGTTTCCCATCACCGACCTGAATTTAGTTCAAGTGTATTTGGAATGGTTATTACGTCATTTGACAAAAGCTATTACATTTTTCTGGCATTTTCCTAGTCGACTGCATGGAATTTAATGGATGGAATGATTGATATCTTACGTAATAAAACATTCACCTGATGTGTAAGTGCAACGTCTGCCAATAACGAATGCTGTGTCACCCAGAACATATATGTGTATGGGCACCACATTGCGCACGACGTCCTGAGACATCAGTTCTTAAGTCTCATATGCCCAGTAATTACACTAGCTCTCACTCTCTCTTACGTACTCGTACGATCATTGTTTAGGATTAAGATAATATATAACACGAAGTTACGACAGAGTTGAATAGCACCTATTCCTTTTCTACCGTGGTGTCGTAAGAGGCGATTAAAGTATTGTACGGACAGACTTTATTCCAGCAGAATAATACCAGAATACTGCAGCACTAAGCTGAGTGGGACCCATTTGTGTGGTTTTTGGTGTTGAGTGGGAACCTCTGATCACTGTCTGGTGAAATCTGTATCGTCTTACACGCCAACAGACCTCGACCCACATGGTACTAGGCGAGTGTGGCGATACAAGTCAGCAGATTGGGATGAGATGCGACCATTCTTTGCATCTTATCCTTGGCGGCAGGTCTGCTTCTCTTCCGGAGATCCATCGAGATGCGCGGATGCTATAACTGACGTGGTATGTTTGGCTATGGAATATTTTATTCCTTTTGCTGATGTACCCGTTGGTGGCAAAGCTCGCCCATGGTTTAGCGCCGAATGTTCCCAAGCCGAAAAGCTTAAACATTTGGCGTACCTCTCATGGGTTGACGCTCGAAACCGTAAAACTCCGGATGTTAGATCCAAGAAGAGAACCTTTAATCTAGCCGCCAAGTCTTACAAAAAGGTGTTACGGAAGGCTCATTTCGAACGCATTAGGCATATTGGCGCGAGGCTCTCTGCTCAACCATCTGGCAGTAGACCTTTTTGGTCTCTTGCCAAGGCGGTCGAGACCAGTTTTTGTAAACCTTCACTACCTCCGCTGGTTAAGCCCGACGGGACATTGGCTCATGCGGCAAAAGAGAAGGCAGAACTGTTCGCGAATCTCTTTGCCAGCAACTCACGTCTGGACACAAGCAACACAGTTCCAACTTCCCTACCTCCCTGTGGTACTTCAATGTCAGAGGTCCACATTACTAACAAAGAGGTCCTCAAAACGTTGCGACATCTGGACGTGAACAAAGCCAGTGGACTTGATGGTATACCAGCCATAGCGCTTAAGACCTGTGCACCCGAGTTGTCTCCTGTTCTGACACGCTTGTATCGCCTCTCGTTGAAGACTGGAATAGTGCCCAAATCCTGGAAGCTTGCTAACGTGCAGACCGTGCCCCAAAAAGGTAGCCGTGTTGACCCTTCGATCTCCTTAGCGATCGACAGTACGGGTTTCGCCGAAATCGGTCGACTGGGGACCTTCTAGTGTATGCCACACATCTATGGGGTGAGGCCCTCGAGAACATTGGTGAAACACTCGCGGTTTCGCTCGATGTCTCGAAGGCTTTTGACAGGGTCTGGCATGCTAGCCTTATTAGTAAGCTTCCTTCATATGGTATATCCCCTGGACTGATAGCCTGGATAGAAGACTTTTTGTGGGAACGATCTTTGCGAGTCGTTATTGACGGCTGCTCGTCGAAGGCTATGGCGATTAAGTTCCTCAAGGGTCTGTTCCGTCCGCAACTCTCTTTCTGCTGCACATAAACGACTTGCTCGAGCCCGGTATCTTTGGGTATGCAGATGACAGCACAGTTGTGGAGAGATATCTGGCGCGTGTTCAGGCCAGACAGGATCAAGTACAGTCTGCTCGGAAGGCCATGGTAGAATGTATGAATCTTACATTGCAGGCAGTCTCCAACTGGGGCAATACCAATCTTGTGAGATTCAATGCTACCAAAACACAAGCGTGTCTGTTCTCCGCCAAAAGGAGCCCGTTCGCCTTGGCTCCTACATTTCAGAATGTATCTCTGGGATACACCGACCGCCTTCAGTTATTACGAGTCGAGATCACGTCGAACCTTAACTTTGGGCGGTTCATTGAGTCTAAGGCTAAAGCAGCTGCAAGGAAATTGGGAGTTCTTGCAAAAGTGCGGCGTTACTTTACTCCGGGACAGCTTCTGACCCTATATAAAGCTCAGGTCCGGTCGGCTGTAGAGTACTGCTGCCACATATGGGCTGGAGCTCCTAAATATCATCTGGCAGTCTTGGACTCGGTGGAGAGACGGGCCAAGCGGCTAATCGATGATCCTGACTTGGTTACTACCAATTTGTCCAGTCTCGAACACAGACGTCGGGTGGCCAGTCTCTCGGTGTTCTACAGGTTACATTTTGGAGAGTGTGCGAAGGAATTACACGAGTTAATTCCCCCTTCCCCTTTCCATCATCGGACAATAAGACGCACGGCGGGTTTCCATCCTTTTGTTGTGGATATACCCTGCATTCGTGCGTAGCGTTTTGCTTCGTCGTTCATAATGCGTACAGCAAAGGACTGGAATAATTTGCCTGCATCAGTCTTTCCGTCCGATTACAATGTGGGTGTCTTCAAGAGAAGAGTGAATAGGCTTTTTCTAAGCTAGTGTGCCTACCAACAAAAACTACATCGCCACTTACCATCAGGTGGGGTTGTAGTTAAACGCTAGCTTATAAAGTTAAAAAAAAAAAAATTGCCCAATGCGCCTCAACACACATGACAGTATGGTTAATGTAATAACTTTTTTGGTAAATGTTGTTTGATGATGTTGTTATTGATGTATTTGCCTGCCAGTTATGTATATTGTTTATTTGGTATTGTAATTGTAATGTATTTGTGTCTGTGGCGTGTTATTGCAATAAATGTTTTCTTTCTTTCTTTCTTTCTTTCTTCAATGCTGTCACTATATTGGTTATGGGAATGTAATGGGAAGTAAGTTTTTTTACTCGCACCAAAATACGACGTGGTTCGTCACCCGTCATGTTTCTTTTCCCGCGGGATCCAAAAGTGGGCTCCGTGTATGGTATCTGTCTACCCCTTTATATGGGCATAACGCGTGACTGTATGTATGTATAACAAAGTTTTCTACAGTTTCTTTTGATTAAAGCAATACGTTAACCCGCTACAAACAAACATACGCTCAAAACAGGCCGCGCTGTCATTAGAGAAGGGCGGCGGTTAATTATAGAGTAGCTAATGCACCGGCGATGCACTCTCCTCCACCAAGAAACACTGCAGTATTTGGGTTTGTTGGTTAATGTTTTGAGCACATAAGTAGGAACTAGTAGTTACTTGCATTTCTTATAGGTTCTACGTCTTATGTGATGGCTTCGGTTCGAATTCCAGCAAAAGCTTCTGTCTTCTTCTATATAAATAAAAGTCAATTGCCGTATGTATGAAAGATCATCACTTGAGAACGCAGCGATTTTTTTGTTGTTCCTAATAGTCTGGACAAGGTTTCTGTGAAAGAAAACTTTTGGAAAATCCGCCATATAAGTCGGAAAATTGGACGGTATTTTTATATTAAAATCTCAATAAAAATGCCGCTGTCATACATTTTCATTACTTAATATTTTTTGCTAAGTGCACTTCTCAAGGTTCTCATGTTTGCATCTCATGCCTTTCTCAAGGTTTTCGGGTCTGGTTGTGTTGTGATAGTCCTAGCCTAACTCTGATCGATATACGATCGAATACGAGTGAGTGCCTCTGTGTTTGATAGCTCCCGATAATATTCGGAAGTTGTTGCCATGATCGAAATCGGTCAGGAGGACAAACATCAGAGCGGTGTAATAACTACGTTTCTTGCTTTATTATTATTTGTTTTCTATTTTTATTGTATTGATTTGATAATTTAATATTCTAAATAATAGTGAAACTGTAAGCACCGCTATAACACAGCGCTGTGGCGGTGGCAATACTGTTTCAGCATTATAAGTAAAAAAAAGTAAAGTAACATCTTATAAATATCCCACTGCTAAGCACAGATCTCCTCTCATTTTCGAGAGGGTTTTTGGAGCTGATAAGAATCGACCACGCTGCTCCAATGCGGGTTAGCGGACTTTACATGTCTTCGAAATGTTTTCATTTCTCAGACATGCAGGTTTCCTCACGATGTCCAGCACGTCATCAGCACTTAAAATTGCAATTAACAATTTTAGTGTTGCCGGCACTGAGAATCCAACCCAGGTCCCTCGCGTACTATGACAATTTAAAGCGGGCGCCTAGCCCTTCAGCTACCACGGCTCAGTATAAATATCCGCCGCAAAGTCTTCCACTTAGTAGTCATAAGACTTTTCCTTGCTGCAATCCATGCTATTTGCTAATGTATTATTTGTCTCAGATTGTAGATTGCAGTGGGAATGTTTCCGCAACTCCAGGTCTACTCCTATGCGTGTATTTTGCGTATAGGCAGGAATAGTTGTCTACTCGAACCAAGTAAGCTCTTCCAGGAACCGCAGCAAACCCTTGATTTTCCCAGCGACCTCGTGGAGCGATCTCGGCTAGCCAAGATACTTAGCCCCGTATATCGCGACCATAGGGTAGTCCTGCAGGACAGAGCCGCCATTTCATCCGTCTCCATACAAGCTCTGCACGGAGGGCTGTCTGTAACACCATAAGTATAAGGATGTTTGTTAAACGATCCATGTCCTGTAATAGCGCTTGTTATCAAACCTATCTCCAAGGACAAGGAGAAATAAACCTTGGAGATAAGTTCGTTGATAGTAGGCAAAGCTTTCTTCGCCTGTCTACACTCGAAGTGGTCCCACGGCACACTGTTTAAAACCCCCCTAAGCAAGCTCGTCCGCCACATCTTTGCCTTTAGATCCGCTATGTCCCTCTATCCATTGTATGGTTATTTTGTTGAATTGAAATATCTCATTCAATCGTGCCGCGCCGTGTAGCGGCGGCGTAAGAGAATTTACTACCCCATCTCGTCCCGTGGTTTTCGTAAAAGTCGATAGAGACAAAATTAAAACCAGGCGATGCGCAGCAGGATCTATCTCAAACATCTGAATGAATAAACTGCGGTTGCCAACCCGCCTGCCAAACATGGCAACTATGGCAAAATCTCCGAAAATGAGAGCAACAAACTGACTTAGTGGACTAGTGATAGGCTTAAATGTTGATGATGATGATGATTTAATCGTTGGTAGTATTAGTAAATAAACCCATATAGCTCATGAAAAACTAACATGAAGACGAAATTATATAAACTTTTCTGGTACGAACTTGCATGCTTTGTTATGGTAAATATAAAAATGCGCATACATTTTTTACGTCATTACTCCTTAAAGAAAAATATCCGAGTCGTGGTGGGTGAGGGAGGAGTGACCACCTCTGAAATACACACGGCGTCAAAAAAATCGCACATCCGAAAAAAATAATTTAAATACTATTTTAACACAACAGGCCAATGGCAATGTTGTGATTTGAGGGTATCATTCGAAAGGTAATTTCATTAGCTTTCAGGAACTTTAATTGAATTTTACTTTTATAACGAGACGAAAGAGAAATTAAAAAAAAAGACAGGGTATGTACAAAGTGGCAAATTAATAATTTAAAAATAAACTTAATAAATACAAAAAAAGTTCTTAAAACCTAGTGTTACCCCCCCCTTGCCTTGATAACGGCTTCCATGCGATCTTTCATGGACCTTACAAGGATCGCAACAGCCTCTTGGGGTATTTGTTCTCACTCTTCAAGTACCGCATCTTGGAGCTGAAGAGTGGCTGGAGCTGGATCTCGAGCACGCACGCGCCGTTTTAGGTCATCCCAGATATGTTCTATTGGGTTAAGGTCTGGACTTCGTGCTGGCCAATGCATAACAGGGATATCGACCTCCTGTAAATAATCCCGTACAATAGCCGCGGTGTGGCAACGAGCATTATCATGCATTAACATGAATCCATCACCGACATAACCAGCATACGGAACCACATGTTCCTCCAGGATTTCAGTAATGTACCGACCAGCATTTAATGACCCTTGCCCACGGCCACCCCGAGTCTGGAAAACGCACACAAATTCCGTTTTCCCGTCGACGGAAATGCCGCCCCAAAACATACACGAGCCACCCCCGTATTCGACGGATTTTTCGAAGCAGGGTTGTGTGAACCTCTCCCCCTGTCTTTTGTAGACCCTTCTACGTCTGTCATTGCAGAAGAGACAGACCCTCGTCTCATCAGAGAAGAGTACGGTCCGCCACTGTTCTAGAGTCCACTCGCAATGATTGCGAGCAAACTCTAGGCGATCTCTGCGATGCTGTGCAGTAAGTTTTGGACCTTTAGCAGGTCTATGGGCTGTTAAACTCTTTTCGTGTAACCTTCTTCTTATCGTAGAAACACTCACAGATGTTTTCCGAGTTGATCGAAGCTGTTGTTGCAACTCAACAGCATTTGTAAAACGGTTTCGTAAAGATGTCGTAACGATGAAACGGTCATCTCTTTCTGATGTGCACCGTTTTCTTCCAGATCCCGGTTTTCTAACATAACCACTAGTCTGCTGAAAACGTTGGAACACCCGTCGAACTGAAAAACGGGACAGGTTCAACTGTCGAGCAACGTCACACTGCCGCATCCCCGACTGCAATAGGGCAAACACTTGAGCGGCTTCTTCAGAGCTGGTGTCCATCTTTACTTGTTCTTACTTGGGTTACTTGTTCACGTGTGTTCACTGCAAAGTCTAAATTACGACTGGCCCATATTTTATCCAGATCGACCCTTTTATACCCTTTTTAGGTGGTGTAACTAGCGTCCTTACTAACGAGCATTTGACAGTGTTTATTTGTGACGCTCTATAATGATAAATGTTTTAATGATTTCATGATTTTTTTATTAATAATGTAAAGCTATTCAAATACCCATTTCAAACATACCAATATTTATATAAATATAATTCGTTTCTAGCCATTACAGCCATTTTTCGCGCAAACTCAGAGAGGTGCGATTTTTGTGACGCTGAGTGTAGTTCCTGCAATTTCAAGTGCTGTTTTAGCCAGCGTTGAAGGTAAACATCGAGAGAAAACCTGAATGTCTGCGGAATGAAAATATTATGAAGTCATGTGGGGCTCGCCAATCCGCATATTTGCAGCGTGTTGGAGTTTTGCCGGCTCCAAACCCCCTTTCATAAATGAGATGAGACCTCTGCTCAGCAGTGGAACATTCATAGGCTATCATTATACTTTTTTTACCATTTGCCCAGTTTTGAAGACATGGTGACCAACCTGCATATCCGATGAATAAACTATTTTGACGACATGTAAAATCCGCCAATCCGCATACGAAAAGTGGCGAAGTAAATGATAAGAAATGATATGGCAATACTTTCCAAAATTTTCGAAGATTATTCATTCATTCAGCAACATCGATCAAGCGATCAAAAATAACCAGTCGAGCATTGGCCGATGCGAGCCATTGTTGTGAAAACAAAACCGGGCAACTAATTGAAACGTTACATTACGTCAGCCACGTTCGGAAGAAAGGCACTGTCCGAGGCTCTACAAATATAAAACAATTGTTAGGACAGTTCAAAGAGCGGCGCGGCGTAACGCAACGGGTTTGCGTTTGGTACAAAGGATTGACTTACGCGTTATTAAATTGGGTTATATTTTAAAATGACATCCACGAGTCAGGTACTGATATTTGTTATTATCATTCTAAGGTTTCCCATATTGGTATTCATACCCAGGAAATTCAAATCTGAGGTATTTGAAGGCAGCGTCATTATCAACTAGACTATCAGGTCGTCATGTTAAATATCTAGCCAATTTTTTAGAATTCTTGCGTGGATATTGCCAAGGAAAAAGGTTGCCGCCATATAGGTTCATCTCATCCGTGGAGGATGTTTCCTACTAGTAATTTTTAGATGTTATATATATATGTTTGCATTTCAGAAAGTTTCATAGTAAGATTTGTCGAGCTTCTCATGAGGTGATATAGATATGGCTAAAGAATAGAATAGAATATAATATTTGTTAATATTTTTACAACTTTGTTTATATATTAATGATAATTAGAATTTTTGAGGTGGGTCTCAGTGGTTAGCGTGTCTGTTTCATAAAACATGAGTACATAAATCATTATATTTTTTATGGAAGATCATCCAATGGTAAGTGCGACGTCTGTCCATAACAAATGCTGTGTCACGCAGAACAACTTAATCTGGAACCTTACTACGCTTGTCACCCTGTGACCCGAGTTCTTAAGTCTCATATGCCAGTAATTACACTACCTATCAGTGCCCTTCGAACCTTCGAGCACCGCTTCACAGCAGAAGAACTGGCACTGTTTGCTGGTGGTAGGTATCTCCACCTATCTAGACGGAATTCTGATTAGGAATCCTACCACCAGCAGAATATATTTGCAACACAATTTGATTTCCAGGTATGGAAGGTATTGTGATTATTCCATGTCTATGATATTGTATCCGATCCTTTCTCCAAAACTATCATAAAGCAGAAAAGAAGTGAGGGTCTCTGTGTTTGCAGCTAAACTTATGACACTGCAAATATAACATGACCTAGGCAGCTTACTTTTGGTTCTTCTTTAGGATTATTATTGGTACAACTCGTTCTTACTAATAATAAAGCGTAAAATACTTATAATAAAAGAAAGAAAGTTAATTTGTCGTGTGTTTAATTTGTTAAGTAAATTTTTCATAGCAAATTATTTTCCTTTTTCATCACGAACTTCCGCGCAAAGTTACGCCTAATTCTATCAACTATACATAAAATGCTTATTTTTGTGGGGTATGATCAAGTTGCAGGCTTAATATTCCATTAATGTTAATCTTTAATTGACTAGAAATTAAACCCGAAACGTAATTTTTGTAAAGGGGAAAGTATATGTATATGTATATAACCTCAGTGGATGGAAGAGAATACGTTTTAAAAATAATTTAGTGACCAATTTTCGCTTGAGAGCAATTCCAAAAAATATATTAGAGCAACATCTCCCTTTCTTTCTAACGAGTACGGATGAAAATGGTTAATCATTTTATAACCTCTTATACCTTGCACCGGCCTTTGGCTCGCGCCTAGTCATCGCGCGGCGCCTTTCTATCCCCATCTCAAACGTTTGGTTACTCCCCCACAATGGCGTGGGCACAAAGCAAGACCACGTTTGCCGCCTCGTTATGTAAAATCGACCAAACAATGCGAGCGATATCGCTTTCGGTAAGAATTCAATCGAATCAAATTAACAATGGCTCTCGAAAACAAGATTGACAACCAATTTATTAAGAACCCTTTATGAATGTTTGTTGGAATTCATCGTGGTCTTTAATAATGTTTTAATGCCTTTTATATAGTGTGAGATGAATAGAGAGCTGCAGACATGCTGATGGTTTTGTGTTGTAAAGAAAACGAATGGCGTTTATATCTAGTTGAAATGGATTTTTTTTGTGATAGCTTATATGTATATCCATTATATTTTATTGCAATATTTGAATATACTTACAGATTATTATATCATAACAATGATTAATTTAAATGCTCAAGTGCACGGAACATAAGTCTCCACTGTATATTAAATTCAAAGTGGAGGCAATTTCCACAGTTTGATCATCCTCAGCGATTTTCTTTTTTTCATATATTGTAATGAAGCATATAGAATGAGTTACGGGATAAGTGCTTTCACGTCGCCACTACAAAGTGCGTTTCTCTATTGAAAAGTTGCTGTTTCTCTGAAATTTGTGGTAAAAGGTAATTAATGGAATTGAAGGATAGTTATTAAACGACTAATCGTATCTTAGAGTGTGCAAACCCACATATTTATCATTCGTAAAATGTACGTTACTTATCTCGAAACTAGCTTCTGATGGTGGTAGGTTTTCTATGCAGGATTTCGTCTAGGTAGGTACCACTCCAGTGTCAGCTTTTGTTATGGGTAGACGTTGCACTTACCATCAGGTGAACGTTTTGCTCGTTTCGTCATTTAAATAAATAAAAAAAAGTATTGTCTGTAAAGTTAGATGGATGTGGACGTACTCAAAGGTTTATATAAATATACTCAAAGGTTAATAATAAAAAAATTTAAGCACTAAAAAGTACTAGTTTACCGTAGGCGAATATTTCAAATAAACAAACAAAAGTTATTCTCCGTCCTCACCTTGCCTTCGATGCGCTGATTTTAATTTCATTCCGCTAACTTTTTAACTTAAAAATATGTTGCCGTAACTATTCGTTGTTAAAGAATCCTTCTTTTGTTCTGCGAGTGTTGTTTTTCCTGGCTAAGGCTGCTTTTCACATAAATTAGTGGGTTCGGACACATGGCGTATTTCCTAATAAAAAGCCTAAGATTCCGCATAGTCGTAGCAGCGTCTAAGCCATGGGTATAGTAGTACCGTTGCACTCCGCTTGCCAAGCGTAAGTAAACATGTCAAACTATCTTAACTTGAGAGAGCCCCATATCAGTTTAGTTTTTCCATCCGGCATCTATCAGAGGTAACAAGCATTTTCTGGTTTTGTCACTATCTCCGAAATAGGGCAGTGGATTCTCTATCATCGCCATCACAAAGCGATTACTTTTTTTTTTAAAAAAAGCGATTCCATTATATATAAATAATATTAATAAATGTATAGGCGTTTTAGGGGCTGGGGCATCGCCTTAAATTTATAATAAGTGAGCGACATCTAAAGCAAAGTCGTTAATTACAATTATAAGTAAATCTGCATACCTGAAAAATTAGAAATATTTTGATAACATTGGAAATCTTTAAACCCGTGCTGGAGCCGTGTGACTGACTTTTCCCCCTTCTAAACCCTATCGCGCGCTATACCTACGCTTAGCAGTAGCATATTATATATAGTGGTATGGTGGAATTGCTCTCTGCCTACCTTAAGGGAAAAGAGGCGTGTCACTATATATGTATGTTTGTATAGTGGAAAAGGATTAGGTAGGAAATGGACATGGGGTAGGGAAAGGTACTATAAGGTGTAGGATACTACAATCGCGGAAGGAGCAAGAGGAGATAGCAGTAACTTGGAAAGTCGGGGTCTCTTTCCCGGTACTCTACTGTATTTGCCGGACAAGGCAAGTAGGTCAAGTACTCCCTGGCATTACATATATGGCTGTTGTATATTACTGTTAATAAAAAAATCAAGCATTATTTGCTTTTTACAGGTCTTGTAGGTACACAATGTTCCCGCATGAGTATAGCGGAATATTTTTAAATAGAATTTACAGACATCGCTCCACCACTTGCCGTAGTCTAATTTGTGAGCTCGAATGCAAAGGCGTTTGATACAAAGCGGCTTTGTTCCCCTATGTATGTTGGTAAATACATTTCTATACAGAGGGCGTGAGGGAACTAAACGAATGAACCGACAACCTCCCTATATTCCTGCCTTGAATGTTGCTAGGCAGAAAATAAACATAAACTGTCAAATGTTTCTAATTCGTATTTCGTGGCAGAATATCACCTGTTCAATAGCTTTTGGTAATAGGTTCTGTAATTTTAACATTCTAAAAAATATACATATATTTAAATAAAACAATTTTTTACGGATTTATTCGTGTTTAATTAAGAACTACTTATAACCCGACGTTTCGAGCGCTTTACAGCACTGGACACGAGACCTCAGTCCTCCCGTAAATATAAGAAATCAAAATATAGATATTTAAGAAATTGTTTCATTTTATTGATCAGTTTTTAAGCTTTCAACATCATTGTGTTGATAATGAGTACAAAGTATTAGTCGAATAAAATAATATTTAAACTAGCCTTTTAGACCAGACCACACCAGTTCCTCGGAACTGGTTTAAATTATTTAATATTTGAGTTGTTTGATAAAATATATGTATTGTTGTTTAATATAGTTGTTTTATAAATGATACCAATCATATACTATGTAACACTACGTCATAAATTTTACACGCAAAGTTACTCATAAATAAGAATAAAGTTGAGTGTTCCGTGTGGTGGCGGCTTAAGAGAATCTATCACCCATTCTCATCTGACAGCCACAAACTTACGAGTTTTGTGGCAATCTGTGGGTGAGGCCTGAAGAATGAATCTACCATCCCATCTCATCCCGTGGGTGTCTTAAAAGTCGATAGTGGGAAAATTAAAACCAGGAGATGGGATACAGTATCTTTTTGGAATATACGAATAAATAAACTGCGGTTGCCAACCCGCCTGCCAAGCGTGGCAACTATGGCAAAATCTCCTCTAAATGAGAGCTACAAATGTATGTAGCAATCTATGAGGGAGGCCTAAGTTCAGCAGTGGACTAGTGATAGGCTGAAACGAACGAACGAACGAACGTGTTCCGTTGAAAGTATTTACAAAAGTTGTAATGCCAAGGCCATGTAATTTAAAGTCATAATGTTGTGTGTTTAATGTTTAAAATGAGTAAAATGTTTTCTTTCTCTTTTCTATACGGTAACTAGTATGCCTTGCTGAAAACAGGTAATTCAGAAGTTAGTTATTATAATAAATAAGATCCTTTATTAATCGAAGTTAAAATGTATAATTTTTTTTTAATTTAGTTCTTTGCTTTATTATCTTTTAAAAATTATTGTGCAGCAAATTTTCCATAGTTGCTTAATCCTTAAAATTTATGAGGCAGCGATGTTCTGAACGTTGTTTGGCTAATGTCACGAAGATTATTGTTATTTTCAAATTGTTTGTCATACAAATCTTTGATGTTTATGTCATCGTCGTTCCGCCACCACATCTCAACTATTCCATCGGGTACCTAATGGTTAGAAAGAGTTAGTGCTCCGATTATGATTATTAAATTACATTGACGATAGTGCGTAAATAGGGTTATCATTATTATCATTCATCCTTGTAACTCATTTCATTAAATAACTGACCATTGACTTACACTCTGCAAAGCCATATTTAAAAATAAAAAGAAATATACTCATCACATGAAATATATCAGCAAAAAATATAGGCGCGCTGTTACAAACGACGAAACGCCGAAAAGGCAAAACAAATCCCTTAATATATGCACCCCATATAAAACTAACACGTACGCGTTACATAAAGCGGCATCAACGTATATTGTACATACGTAATAAACATTACCTCACAAACAGAGCGCTCGAGGGCTCGAGGCGCCTACAGTCAGCCATTTGCATACCGACTCACCCGCTAACTTAACACGACGTACTCGTATGTCAGTTACTGGCTACGTGCTGGGAAATTGCTCTTCAGTCGGTCTAACGCACGCAAATGATTTTCGTTTGGTCCGTAGTTCAGTCCAGTTCTCGTTAGGAAATAACATTAAATTAGAAATTCCTGAGACGTGAATGATGTTATACTGAGGAATATTATTTTAAGGCTTGATATTATGAAAAATACGGGCACGTTTGGGATTAACTTTAAAACCATCAATTAGTAATCAAAATGAAATCTTTATTCACTTTGAAGACATTACAGAGATATCGAGACCGTTGTGTGTACTCGACGGTAGAAAGATCTTCGAAAATAATGAAGTTAGTTTACTTAAACAAAATTTATAGTCTCGTAGTAGAGAATTTATTAAATACTTACATTTAACTTTCGGCTGTTCTTAGTACTTCCTACGGCTCTATTAAGAGCTGTAAGGCGATTGGGCACTCAGTTTATAAAAGTTTTTGTCTAAATTTTTGAGGGAATAATGGAAGATATGTGTAATATAATACATACTGCGGAAATATAATCATATTAACGAAAGTTTAGGTGCAGGGGAGATAGGGAAAATAAGTACTATGGGCTGTGGGTTCATCGTGTATAAATTTGCGTTTCTACATATAATGACTAAAAAAATATCCGTTGATGATTTGCAGCACTCACCCGTCTAGCTAGGCACTACCCCATAGCCAGTTGTTCTGCCGGGAAGCAGTAGTGTGCAAAGATTACTGTGTTTCGGTCTGAAGAGCTAGTGTAATCACTGGGCGTATGAGATTTAAGAACTTATGTCTTAGGGTGACAGGAGCAGTTTGGTGCTACACAGATATATTCTGAGTAATACAGCATCTGTTATGGGCAGACGTTGCACTTACCGCCAGGTGAACGTTTCGTTCGTCTCGTCACTTTATCAAATAAAAAAAAATCAGTATCAATCACCATTGAATCAAAACCACCATTCAATGGTGATTGATACTGATTTTTTTGAAGTAATTCTAGTTCTAGTTCAAGAACTAAAGTTCCATTTCGCTAGAACTTAAAATAATCTGGAATCTGGAAATCTGGAAGGTAAACCTTAAAATAATCTGGAATTAAACACTCTTATACATCGAATTATTCTTCGCCTCCCTCCCATTATGTGTGTACAGCATTAATCTGGATTCGTTCAAGGATATAACTCTTCTTTTGTGGTGTTTGCGGCATAAAACCGCAGTGTGGCTGTATTTAGTATACTTATTTCAACATTGTTCTGATTCACGTGATTTCTTCTGATGTTGTTGACATTATGATCTATTCAATAATTAAAGTTTAGGATTTAAAACATTTCTTAAATCATATGACTCTAGCTGAATTTCTTCTATAAATGTAACGGCTCGATGTTTTTCACAAGACAAGGCAAAACAAAAACCAAGAATTTTTTGATACCAGTAAAAACTATCAGTTTTAAATTTCGTTTTAATATTTTAATATCCATTTTTCTAGCCAATTTATGTCCGGCAGAGTATATTCTACTGTCTCTTTCCCACCGAGGCTGTCACTATACTTCTCGTGGGAATGCAATGGGAAGTAAGCATTTTTCGACTCGTACCGAAATGGCGCCGACGTGGTTCGCAACCCGCCATGTCTCATTTTCCGCGAGGTCGAAAAGTGGGCTACGCGAGTGGCTTCTGCCTACCCTTTATATGGAAAAAATACGTGACTGTATGTATTTTTTTATTGGGGAAATGGACGAGACGAGCAAAACGTTCACCTTATGGTAAGTGTAAGGTCCGTCCTTAGCAATGCTGTCACCCAGAATTTTTCTGTGTAGCACCACACTATGCCCATCCCCCTGAGAAGTCAGTTCTTTGTTTAGTGATTGTTAGTGATTACACTAGCTCTCACTGCTCTTCAGACTAAAACGCAGTAATGTTTGCACACAACTGCTTTACCGCAGATTAACTGGCCATGACGTTGTACCTGCCTATGTGGACTCCTGCATAGGAATCTTGCCACCAGGGTATCTGTTAGCATAACGTTTGTTTGATGAGGCTACATGCACGTGAAGAGCAATGCTGACTTCTAGATACTAATTGGTAGTAACACATTGATGGATCGGCTTGACCGGGAAAATACCGTGTTGTCATAGAATACCAATAACGCTGCCATATTTCGTATGGTGTACTGGAGGTCCAATTAATGGCAACGAGGCTTCAGAACAACGCATTTAACGGATTCTTTATCGAGTACGAGTACCATGAGGTATACTCGTTGGTCACTATTATATTAATAATATAATATAGACGTCTACGACGTAATATAATATAGATTGAGTTTTTTTAAGCTATTCGGAATAGCGCAAGAGATATTATAGTGCCACAAGTTTACGCGTTTTTACTCTTACTTACATGTACCGAAAATTAGGCAGTCGATAGTACCTGTTCGAACTCGTTGTAAAGTCACCGTCCATGGTGGTCTCCATCGTACTCATAACTAATGCACGTGGTAAAAGCAAGTTTCATACTTCCTTGTTGGCTGTCAAGAGGTCAAATCAGGCGGTGTGTAGCTCTCGAGCTAAAAGAATGTAAAAACAAACAGCGAGGGCACACAAACAGACGATCAAACAAACAAGGTCCGCAGCCCGATGACTTGGAATCGAGATGAACCTTGCACTTGAATCAGTGATATGGTAACCACAAGTTGTGATGGAATTAAAATAATAAATCTTTAACTTTCTTAACTAAAGTATTTTTTACTAAACTTTAATCATGTATTTTTAAATTCGTATCTTAGTTTTAGTTCAAAGTTTCAACAACGGAACACGACTTCCGATCCCCATTATACAAGAATCCAAATTACGATAAACTAAACGTAATTTGGATATATTGTAATATTTTTTGGTTTCGGTAAATATAAAACAAATGGTTTAATTACAAATATAACAATTCCGTTATAGATTCGATTCAACAGCGATTTAACTCTTCACTCGCCATCGAACACGTATTGCGCAAACAAAAATATGCTTTTTCTTAAGTCATGATGGTAATACGTTTGAGTAAACGGTGGAATTATTGTAGATGAATATATGACACACACTGTCCGTTTATATTTAAAATATCGAAAGTTTATTTTGCCATTTTCAAATCCGCGCACGGAATAAAAATATTAAATAGACTGGATTACACAGCGATTCGAAAAGCTTTCGTGATCCGTATATACCATACAGGTATATTTGCTCGTACCACTGTGACTAAAGGTGAACAGTAGTTTTTTTTAACGTGTAGGAGTATGGAGTAACATATTATCATATTATAAAAAGTAACAATCCTTAGATATCCTGTTCACCGGTCTTATTTTTGCGAGTGTAAAAAGGCTGGTTGAACCATGTTGCTTCAGTGTCTACATTTTTTTCATTTAAGTATTTTTATGGAAGGATAGGTTCAGCATTTGATTGGTATTGTTATAGGCTATCGATGTCTCATAAAAAGGAGCAATTAACATGGTCACCCTAGTCTTTAGTCAAGTGGTTAAAATACATTTGAGTTTGTCGGACATTGCTATAGTCAACAAGTAACAGATAAATGTAATTTATAGAATTTCTTTACTTGAAAAGAAATACAGTCACTTATACAAAAAAAATTACACATTTTCACAATTCTTTTCTGCTTTAATCAAAATAACACTAGTAGTGTTACCTTAAGTTGTATTATTGTTTGCAAATTATTTACATATTGACTTGAGTCCAATAATCCAATTCATACGAGCTAATTGTTGTCACTACCTTATTAAAACAACCATTAAACAATAAAATTAAAAGAAGAATAGCTTAAATAGCATGTCTACTTTAGACAAGAAACTAAAATTAACTTTTTGGTGTTTAAGTTTAACAAGTCACTTAAAATTTTTAAAATCGGTTCAGTAGTTTTTGAGTTAAATCATTACAACAAAACATACAAAAAATCAAATCTTTCCTCTTTATAATATTAGTTTAGATATTATATTACACAGTACACCGACTCCAAGTTTTAAATTTCAACATATGGGTTATGGTAACTAAAATATGAAATTAATGCTATGGTTTGGATATGTTTTTGATCTAGTTGTTAAGGTAATAAGAGCAAAATCTACGAAGAAATCGAAGATTTGGACGAATTCGAAAATATAAGTATAATAGGACACTGTATATTGTATTCTATCTCATTCTCTCGCAGGTTACATCACTAACAAGTATCTCATTTTATTAAAATGAGTATTTTGTGCCATACGCTGAGTGAATGACGCTTCGAAACTATTTTCTTATTTCTAAACGACATAACTTATTTTAGTGAAAAGTTATGTTGAATATCAATTAAGAAATTTGTTGATATTTTTAAAGTTTTAAATGGGCCGAATATTAAATATATGCTTTTATAAGGCGGGTATCGCTAGGCTGTTTGCGTTATATAAGAGTTGTAACCTGAGACGGCTCCTGCCTTGTTGTCATTGCTCTTCTACGCTCTTCGGGAGGGTGCTACTTGCTATCGAGTGAATGGACAATATAAAAAAACAGTCCATTTCAGCCTACCAATAGTCCACTGCTGAACATAGGCCTCCCCCATAGATTGCCACAAAAGTTTGTAGCTCTCATTTTGGAGGATTTTGCCATAGTTGCCACGCTAGGCAGGCGGGTTGGCAACCGCAGTTTATTTATTATGATGTTCCAGGAAGATGCTGCTGCCCATCTTCTGGTTTTAATTTTCCCTCTGTCGACTTTTACGATACCCACGGGATGAGATGGGGTGGTAGATTCTCTTAAGCCGCTACCACACGGTAAAAAAACAGTATTTATCATTTATATTTAACAACGGTGGTAGCACAGGAGCCTGCCGCTCGTCTTTAATTTCATAGTATGTGAGTGTACCACAGTTCGAATCTCGGTGCCGCCACCTTTAAGATTTTTCTGCGATGTTAACTGCTTATTTGCCTGCGTAGCGTGAAGGAAAACATCGTGAGGAAATCTGCGTATCCGTGAAGTAAAAACATTTCGAGGATATGTGTAGTTCGCCAACACGCATTGGAGCAGCGTGGTGGACTCTTCCCGACTCCAGAACTCTCTCATAAATTAGAAGAGGCCTGTGCTCAGCACTGGGACATTTAAATAGGCCGTTACTTTACTATATTATACTCGGTTCGTTATTTAGTCGTGGTAAGCGGATCGGCACTCGCAGTACCGGACACCTCGCATCTTTCACGATTCTGCCCATCCCGTCCCGTCGGCGACTTTTTCGAGACGAGCAAAACGTTCATCTAATGATAAGTGCAACGTCTGCTCTCTTCAAAAATGCTGTGTCACCCAGAAAATTTCTGTGTGTCATCACACTGCGCCCGTCCTCCGGTACTACTCGTAGCTACACTAGCTTTCAGTGACGTTCAGGCCGAAACAGTAATATTTGCAGAAATACTGGACCTGCGGTGGCTAGCGGAATCTTACCACCATTTCCCTTGGCTTTTAAAACACCTCCGATACGAAAAGAAGTGGCAGATTTTCTTAAGCCACCATCACGTTGCTAAGCTATACTCGATTATAATTTGTAAGCTAATACTAATGAACCTTGGTGAATGAACAAAGGTTTGGCTTTTCAAAAGGAAATTGGCGGAAAACTGGTACTAAATTGTTTGAAACCGTAGATTTCTATAAAACAAACAGTCCAGTCGCGTTACTTAAGAAAACAGGGAAAAGTTTTACGTATTGCAGTTAAAGAAATAATTAAGTATTTACTTTTAATGCGTCGGTATCGGATCTTTATTAGTTACAGGAATTATGGCGTAATTAGTTTTCTATCATATATAATATATAACTTTGACCATAAACAGGTACAAACATTTTCGCCTTTAAAGAAATAAAATTTAGTCCTGTATAATTTTGAACAATATTTAATTTTTACTCGATTTAAATGTCCAAAATGCACGTAAGCTAACCAACAACGCCGGCCGCTGAAGATGTTTGGGCGAGTCGTCTCACTGCGTATTTATTTACACATGTTGGCCGATGTGTTTCTAATGAGCTCCACTGTTTCGTCCACGATAAATAAATGCACTGTTATATCAACTACCAGTCTTTGTGCGTTGTGAGCACAGCCCCGTAATACCGATTGTGCCGGAATGTTCAAATATTTGGTCAAAACTTTCGTCCATTAATGAGCTACCGATATTGTTCACGGAAGAGTTTTTTGAACTTTGTTTACGTAATATTCAAGAGGAAAACGATTCTTACGGAATAATTAAGAAAAAAAATCACGACAAATGTTTGCCCGGTTTGCCTTATACCTTGTTTGTAATGACGAGTCAGTGAAGGATCTATTTACCTGAATTTTTATAAGAATTTGCCTACAATAACATCGCTGGGAAAGTAAACATTGAAGTCAAATGTAAAGCTCTGACGTTGTTCGCGTAAGTCAATCGAATAGATGAGCAAATATTTGAATTATATATTGATTTGTTTTTGTAGGTTGTAGTAAGCATAGCCTTTATGAGCAAAAGTATGTTTGGTTTTTATGTAAATATGGCATTATTTAATGCGAAATTACGTGTATAATGTGATAAAATAAGTAAACATGGACAATGATTTACAAATATGTATGTACCGTTCCTGTTACAATACATCAGACGGATAGGTCATTTTATTTTAAGTCAGTCGGCTTGCGGGTCTGGATGTGTACTATGTGGCTTTGAAACTGCTTCCGAACGGTCTGGATGTTATTATTGTCTTCGTATTTCTGACATAGCTTCCGAAACTAACTCCGATCGTAACACTTCATTGCGGATTCAGGAAGGTGAAGAATTTTTTAAAAAGAGGCCTAGCAGTTCTTTTGTACAAACACCTACAACCGGGATAACTGTATGTAACGATATAAATAATAGTCTCGTGCGGATATCGAACCAACAATCAGGAGCGCGGAAGCCCAACGCCTAGTCAATGTGACAAACTTAGCCCTGCTGTCAAAGCTCATTCATCGCCATGTTTTATATTACTGTGTTGTGTGTATGTATTGTATGATGCGCGGAAGCCCAATGCTTAGTCACTGCGCGGAACTGAGCTCTGTAGTCAAAGCCCACTTACCGCCGTGTTTTATATATACAAATATACCCTATGATGAAAACTTTATGTGGGAAACGGATAGCATCGTTGTGGGAATCGAGTAGAAGTTACGTTAACTTTACTAATTTGTAAGCGAAAAGGACTTGGTTCCACCCGACCGAAGTAACTGACCGAGTCGAGGTTCGGCCTTCTCGGGCACCGTTGAGTCCAAGTCCAAGTCCAAGCCAAGGTACCCTCGAGGGAGTCCTGGTGCTGGTTACCCATAAATAAAGGTTTGGGCTGAGCGCCCTAACCTTTCAATCTGGCGAAGCAGTAAAAGCCTTCAAGTTAACCATTCGTCATAAAAAAGTGAGCGACAGTGTTGCTGACTGCAAATAAATTAAATATTTTATATACGAATCCTCGTTGAATCCTAGTTGTAGACAATATACAGTATTTAGTGACTTTTAAATAAAAAAGATGTGTATCTATAAATAAAATAAATGAAATAAAAAAAATAGACATAGACAGTTTAAAGTAGGGTATTCTTTTCGCTCTCTCTTAAGACTTTATAATTCAATTTTCAATTTTAATTTGTAAAAGCTTTTTCACTCAAAATATCACAATAACAATTAACGCTGCGAACAGATTTGTTTAATATCATAATCGCCATCGATACATAAAATATTCGAAATGTTCGTTTGTCATCTAAACAAATATGGCCTTTAAAAATAATCTCCCGAGGACAGTCGCGTCGCAGTTTGCGTCCATTGTCCCCGCGACGAGTCAACACTCCACCCGAATACTTTTCCCCGAACATCTTTGTGCCTCCTACATTTCAAAACTTCACGCCATGACCGATCGTTGTATAAAAATACAACAAAAACCTGTCACACACGAATTATTACAGTTTTTAATATGACGTTTTTCTATCTGGGTGTTTGTTTATCGAGAAACTTTTTTTATGAAACAGGTTTACGAGTCTAATAAAATTGAAAAGTTTTAGTGAAGCTTAAATTCTTATAATTTTTATGGCCGATAGATGTCCGGCAGAGTAGAATAGCACCTACCTCTTTCCTATCGAGTTGTCGTAGTCGCCTGAGGTGTTGTACGGACAACCTTTATTTTTGCAGAATGATACTGTAATATGCAATGCTATCCCTATACTGCTCGTGAGAACACAAAGGAGAGTAAGAATCTACTCGTGCCAAAATGGCGAACCTCGCCACCCGTCACGTGTTATTTCCCGCGGGGCGAAGAATGGGCTACGTGAGTGACCTCTGCCTACCCCTTATATGGGAAAAAGACGTGACTGTATGTATGTACGTATGTACAATTTTAATAAAAAATATAAGGTGGTGCGTATGCAGCTATGTCCAGGTCTAAGAGTACTTTTTTCTTATTTTTTAAGATTATTCCTGTTGACCACTCGGAATAAGCTTAAAAGCTAGTGCTAGGTGTTTCACTACAATAGTCCTATGGCGAGCTCGATTCTGCGTTGTCATGTTTCGCAGTCCGTACTCGAAACCATTAGGCGATTGATGCTTCTATCTGCAAACTTTTTTATCTAAAGGCCACACTGACTCCTTCATTTAGTCCCAAGGCCCAAGACCTAGTCTAGCTCTTTTGATTCACAACTACAAACAATTCTTAGTTGAAAGTTACAGCTACAGAAATACCATTAATTATAATGTTTAATTTCATTACGTCCAGCATTAATTACAGTAAAAAAAATCAATTTAATTATGTATGTTAATTAATGTGTTTCTTAATTGGTTGTTAAATAAAAACATCTGATTATTACCTTGTATGATTTACCTACACTGTCAATTTTGCAATGTAACCAAACTCTCGCGGGTTACATACAAGTAGGGAAACATGAAATGCTGCGGTGGTACTCGCGGGCTGGCCCGCGGTTTTGTTTACTGGTGGTAGGATTCCTGTGCAGAAATCCGTCTAGGTAGGTACCACCCCAGGGTCAGTTATTCTGCCGTGAAGCAGTAGTGTGCAAATATTACTGTGTTTCGTCTTGAAGGGCACTGTGAGCTAGCGTAATCACTGGGCATATGAGATTTAATAACTGATGTCTCAGGGTGACGGGCGCAGTGTGGTATCACACAGAAATTTTCTGTAAGTTGGAATTTATATTTTCTGTTTTGTGAGTTCGGTAGTGATAAGATATATTGTGAGGAAACATGCAATGTTTTCCATTGTGTGGGGTATAAAATTATTTCGATAACTTGTGGTGGAATAATTCCTATGCAGGAATCCGTCTGGGTCCGTTCTGCTGTGAAGCTCAAACTGTGATTCCGTCTAAAGGGCACTGAGAGCTAGTGTAATCACTGGGCATATGACACTTAAGAACTGCTGTCTCGGGGTGACAGGCGCAGTGTGGGGCCACACAGAAATATTCTGGGTGACACAGCATTAGTTGTCTTCCAGGTGTATGTTTTGCCCGTCTCGTCACTTAATTCAAAAAAAGTCTTTATACCCACATTGGAACAATGATTCGGAGTCGTCGTGGTTCCAAAACCGTCTCAAAAAGTTAGACGTATATGAACTAATCTTTTAATAAAATGATAATGATCATAATGATATCTTCCTTGATCATCTATCAGTTACTACATGAAGTTATCTTTTGCGCAGATGTATTGCAGTTGCGTAAATGACCCCACTGACATAGAACATCCCTCGTTGTCTATTTCTTCTCGTACACTACAAAATTACGAAGTGATACGGCTGAGAGTGTCAGAAGCATATTTATTGGCTCTACTTCCCAGCCATAAGCGAGTCAATTTACAAAGTATACTTTATAAACGTAGCGGTCTCGCAATGTCCAGCAACGAATATCCACGGTTTCGATGATTATAACTTTGTAATTGTGTTGTTGAGGCTTTCTGATGCTTTCTTCTGCTTTTTGCTGTTAGCCTTCTTGGCTTTTATAGTTTCATCGGACCATTAAGCTTGGCTTACCTACGATCGTCGTTTCGTCTTTTCAGCCTATCACAACTACTGCTAAACATAGGCCTCCCCCATAGATAGCCACAAAAGTTTGTAGCTCTCATATTGGAGGGATTTTGCCACGACTGGCAGGCGGGTTGGCAACCGCAGTTTATTTATTCAGATGTTCCAGGAAGATTCTGCTGCCCATCTCCTGGTTTTAATTTCCCTCTGTCGACTTTTACGACACCCAAGGGATGGGATGGGTTGGTAGATTCTCTTAGGCTGCTACCACACAGCCCACCTACAATAAATAAAGTTAATATTATGATCATACAGTCAAGTCACTGTCTCGCTTCACGAGTGTCTCGCGAGATAGTTTTATTATTCTTTCGAAATAAGTCATCTATTGACCATCCGAGGGAGGTTCGAACTTCCTTTCGAGCTGTTGACTTGTTTTATCGGTAATTCTAGTTGACCGTAGCCCGCGCTTTGTCGTAAGTGTGTTTCTAATAATGGTTACTGAGTGTACAGTGTTAGAATCGTATTTGACCGTATTGCGGTCTGAGGGCACCGAGACGCCCGGGCGATGTTTCCGCACAGTCGCGTTTCTACCGGGTCTGTAATTGGCTGCTATTTCGATACGCGGCGTGAAACTTTCTAATAATATTGTGAATTGACTAGACTGGTCCTTTATGTTTCATCACCATCATTTCAGTCCATCACAAGTCCACTATTGAACATGGGCCTTCAAGAGTGCCACAAAACAGGCACCTGAGCCATCTGCGTCCAACGAGATCCCGCAATACTGGACGGTCTTTGTACAAATTATCCAATATTATTGTATATATATTTTCGCATGAGTGCGAGTGAACCTCTTTGTTTAATCGTACACTTATGAGACAATAATATCTACTGCTCAGTTGACAACTTCGAACAGTATTCGGAAGTTCTCGCCGTGGTCGAACATCGGCCAGAGAACATTATCATTGTAAGCATACGAAGACGATCGAAGACGTTTTAAGAAAAGGCCAAGGTCAAAGTACCAACTGACGAAGGTGTATGAAAGCGAAAGTAGAAGAAGCGAAAGATATTTTTTTTTATTGGATAAAGTGAAGAAACGAGCAAAACGTTCACCTGATGGTAAGTGCAACGTCTGCCCATAACAATGCTGTGTCACCCAGAAAATTTCTGTGTTACACCACACTGTCCCCATCACCCTGAGACATAAGTTCTTAAGTCTAATATGCCCAGTGATTACGCTAGCTCACAGTGCCCTTCAAACCGAAACACAGTAATGTTTGCACATTACTGCTTCACGGCAGAATAACTGGCCCTGGGGTGCTACCTACCTAGTCGGATTCTTGCATAGGAATCCTACCAAGAATCCTACCAGGATCGTAGCAAGTGGAAAGATGTGATACCCCAATGGGAAATAGGCGAGACTCTGTGTTTGTATGCATGTATTTCTCTTTCCTTCCTTAAACCACACCTTCAGTTTTGGTACTTGAAGTAATATTTTAATGTGCACTTACCATCAGGTGAACGATTTGCAGGTCCCGTCACTTTCTGCCATAAAAAATATTTTAAAACGTTTGAAGGTTCAGACGACTAAGAAACCTGAGCGCATTGCTTGTTTTGTATAAAGACGTTTCGTTGCGCGTGGGTCGTATCATTGATGATATTATATAAAACAAACAAGCTGAATAACCTCTGGCGCATCCGTTAGAAACTCAATGGGATCGATTGCCGTATAAAGAGCGAGCGCGTTCAACGTTTTAAAATAACATTCTTGTCATAGAGCTTCATGGTTATTTTATAACGTATTATATTTTCATTATCTCCTCTCGGTGGTCCGTTGTTATGTAAACACTCCTTAAACGCAATCAATGACAACCGCGTGGTCTAGTGGTCAGAGTGCCTGACTACTAAACCGGGGATCCTGGGTTCAAATCCCAGCCAACAGTTGTGTATAAACATAAATACTTGGTTTTCTGGTTTGGTTGTTGGATTGCCTCTGACAATGTCTCCTTGCACTGTTTACTGTTGAACATTGGCCTCTCCGAATAGTCCATAGGAAGTATATTTAAGTGTAAATTATCGTATCTGTACGGGAATTGTACCATTTCAATCTAGAATACACTATACGGGTGTTATAATTATCCTTTTACATTGCTCACGATGTCAAAACAATTTGTAGATTAGGGTCGTCACTCCCTATTCCAATCGGCATATGTCGTTTTTCCCTCTTCTCTATACTGCCACAATTAAATCTGCACAGGCCACCGACTTTCAATACGACTCACGCTTGACCGGCCGCTATTGCTATTTAACAACTAACTTTTTATGGGAACCCGCAATAAATGGTAATTTTTTCTGGATTTGTTGAACTATTAATATGGGCAGTGATTTGTGACGTGTTAAAATTATCTAAATATTTTGAGTGATATAAGATCCTCTCTACATCTCTCTGGAAAAGAAATGTCATAAACTTATAATTTTTTTTTTTTTTTGGATGTGAGTATGCAAATAGCCTTATGGCTTTGGCTGCGTCATAGGAAGCGACTCGCAAGCAGAAGGCCCGCGAGTGAGAGAGCCCGCGAGTGAGAAACTTATGGTAATGTCGCGTAAGTCATGTTTATGTAGTGTCGATTTCAGTTTTTTGAATTTTAATCTAAAGTCCCGTGTTGAATAGAAAATTCCGAAGTGACTTCAATCGTTTAAGTGTCCAATGGAAACAAGGATGTCATAAGCTTTCAGTAAAAGTGTTATAATTGCCGCATGGTTTTGATCAACGTACCGGCCTTTTGAATTGTGCTTTATGGATTCGAATATTACTGGAGGAAAACAAATAGAAATCCTGCTTCTGCGTCTAGTGCCCCACGGTGTCGGTTATTCCGCGTCGAGCAGTAGTGTGCATGCATTACTTTTCTAGTATTATCATTTGTTTAAGCGGCCAAGGGATTTAAGAGAGAAGAAGACACAGGGTCATCGCATGAATCTGTGGTTAAAACATGTGTCAACGTTCTGTGATTCATGGACTTCGGCTGGGACTCGAATCCACGCCCCGCGGCGTAGGAGTCAGGTACTCTGACCACGCGGTCGTCTTATCTAAGAGTATATTAGTAACAACGTTTTTATTGTTAAGAGTATAATAATGAAAACGATGTTACCAATGTACTTCGTTTATGGTTAACGATAATTTAAGTTTTTATTGTGTTATTGTGTAAATCTCAGATGTTTAGACCTCAGATGCATGTAAAACATTGAAATAGATTCTGTAAATAAAGACCTGAACACAATAACACCTCATATTGCCAAAATAAATAAATTATCACCATCTGCCCGTATCATATGCCCTCTTTCCTTGAAGCTCACCCTGAAGTGCGAATCCATGGGCGGTCTACCACTTGAACTTATTTGTTTTGCTGGTGTTTGGACTGGCGGAACAGTGTGGCCCCATTATAGTTTAGTCGAGTGTTGACCGACTATATTGCGTAACTATACTCGCCTTTTGTCCTATATTAAGTTACTTGTTGACTTGCCTTTGTAATGGACAGACGGAAAAGTGAAAACAAATTTCGATACAGTTCAACCCTTTCAACAATTGAGGTGGTTTTTCGAAACACGACAAGGATATCAGGTAGATAACTTATTCATTGATTTAGGAATTCTGCTTAATTAAATATTTAATTTTCTCTGTCTTTGTTAATTTTTTTGCAAGTTTTTGAACTAATTTTTTTTCAGCTAGTTAAAGGTGCTCCTCGTAGATTACTCCTTCGTCGTCGTCGTCGTCGTCGTTTCAGCCTATCAATAGTCCACTGCTGAACATAGGCCTCCCTCATAGATTGCCACAAAAGTTTGTAGCTCTCATTTTGGGGGGATTTTGCCATAGTTGCCACGCTTGGCAGACGGGTTGGCAACCGCAGTTTATTTATTCAGATGTTCCAGCAAGATGCTGCTGCCCATCTCCTGGTTTTCATTTTCCCTCTGTCGACTTTTACGACTTTTAGCTAGAGAATATTCAGACAGAACCTAGAAAAGGATTTTCTAGTCCAGACATAAAAGAGAATCATATACATTTTCTTTTTGTTTTTTCGGGTCTGGGTGTGTTGTGATTGTCCCCGTGTCTATGGCACTGCATCCTCATTAACTTCCGATGTTTTCGCATCGGGCGCGGCTGGGTAAGGACGGGTGAGTGACTCTGTGTTTGTCCATACACCTATGGCACTATAATATCTCATGCGGAGTACCCACCTTCTGACAGTATTCAGATGTAGTCGCCTAGGTCGAAAATCGACAAGGACATTTTTTATATATTTTTCTTTTTTTTTCTTTCCTTAAAAAACGAAGCCCCACAGTAGGATTTTCTCCTGTATCGTGGGTGCGTTTTACAAACATACATTTCACATGCACAACACAACCAGACCCGAAAAGCAACAATTTGTGTTTTTGCACAAATGTTGCCTCCGGCTGGTAATCAAACCCAGGACCGGTGGCGCAGAAGTCTGGTAGGCTAACCACTACGCCACGCGGTCGACGCGGTCGATATATGAATTATTTTTCTTTTCTTAAAAAAAAAACTTTACCCTTCACCATGTGTTTCTATATCATGGGTGCATTTCACAGACATTAATTCCACTTGGACAAATACCCAGAGCCGTAACAACTATCTATAGGCGATACAAACATTCCTTGCGGAAATCTAACCCCCGGTCTGTGGCTCAGAACGTATCGCACAGTTACTGCGATAACGAAGTTATTTGTTTACGTGGTAAACGGAAATTACTCATATTTGGGTAATTGGAGTAGTGGCAGCGACTTTGCTGGTTGACAACCACAACCGGTTTGCAAGAAAGAATGCTGATTGGCGGTGGCATTCTTTAACATATTTATTACCTACCTTTATTTACTTACATAGTAGCTAATTAACACTTATTTTTGGTGTCACACCCGTACCAATTAATGGTTATGAAAATTAAATGACGTCTAGTTTATTAATTGTAACAAAATTTACCGATTTTATAACGTTTATATATCTTCCCGACGTTTCGGGAGCTTTGTAGCACTTTTTCCAATTTTGTACGGGTATCGGACCAAAATTAATAAATTACATTCCATGTCCAATGTGCCCCCCTCATGACCATGAAGCTATACAGCGCGTCGGCAATAATTAGTTAATTACACTCGATAAAATCCGTAAATTTAGTTTTAATCAATGTATAATAATCATTGTTCTATTTAAATATAGTTTATTGTTGTCTCTAAATAAAGCACAAAGATATACTAGGTGGTTTCTCGTGCAGGGAAAAGTTCAATGCTACTTATAAAGATATTATGCTATACCTACGCAGTACGTTACTGGTCCGTGGTAAGTTACTAAGAATTAATTTATATTAATTTTATATTGACTACAGAGCAAATCTACAGAGCACTATGTTACGATGCTGCTGTATGTATACACCGCTCGTATGTCAAGCGTTAAGTTATAATTAACAGAAACGATTTAAAAGAATATGTAGTGTTTTCCAAAAAATAAACTATGCAGTAAACATATTACACAAGTACATTTATTTACTATTATAATTTATCATTTTTATTACAAGAATGATGTTTAAACTCCGTGAAAAACAATATACACAACTATTTATCTATTTCTTTTTTACCAGCGGCTTCGCTCTATTGGTTGTAAGAAAAAATAACGGATTTTTTTTAATAAAGCACCAATCCTGAGTATTTTACAAAGCATTTTATTAAGGCGCTTCTATATACTAACATATTGGGACATGCTTGTGTGATGCGTTAATTTTCCCTCTGTCAACTTTTACGAAACCTACAGGATGGCAAGAGGTGGTAGAATCTACCTATATAAGATCTATATAAGATCTATCTATATAAGAGAATCTTAGGCCGCCACCACTCACCAATTTATATGCTCATTCCAAAATATTGTTAAATAGTTCAAAGCTTTGTTAAGTATATCGTGTATAAGTATATTCACCATTACGCTTAGTGATTTATCGAACACAAATAAAGCCAACGACAATAATCTTCAAGTGAAAAACAAGACTCAAATGCAAGTAGTTCGTTAAAAATTCAAACAATAATCACAGTGTTGTCGATTATCGACTCGATGATTTGTTATAAAAATACTCAGAACGCGCAGCGGGGAGACGCCCGCGGCGCTGCCTCCATTCAGAATGCACGGTGATTCCGCCGCATTAACACCTATTACCATTTCGCCCTTTATCCTTGTGCACATCACACAAAATACTACACTTTCCTTTTCAATGTTTATTGTAGCCGTTTGTTTCGATTCGCAAACCATTCAACAATGCCGGCTACCGGCCCGATGAGCGCTTTCAAGCGCCAAAAAGCGGTAATTTGCTTCATTCGTTCGCTCATTGTTAGGCTGAAAGTCGGCCATTGTCGACACTTGGCGGGATTGGGTGCGTTTAGATTCGAGTGCGGGCAAAGCGCGCTTTGTCTGAAGCGCTAAAAAGCGAGAGTCCCGGTCAACCTCACACCTCAGTGCGCACCTAATGGACTCTTTTATCCTGTTTTCTTTGTCCGATAAGCGTAGACTTTACTTTTTATAGGAAATTTACAGTTAGATAAATACTTAGAGGACAAAAGTATTTTGACTATCTTTCTTAATTCGTTGTAAGGGCTTGTTCATTCTAACTTTAAAACAAAATTGGAACGAATATAGATGTTGCATTTTTTTAGGTCGTATCGAGAATGTATATTATTTTGCTTAATAAAAGGCTGGTAATGGCGGAGTCCCTGCATAGGAATCCTACCACTACTACAGAATCCTGGAGTACATAAATAATTTTCTTACTCGTATAACATTATTGTCTATCACAATGTTTCATACACAGGAATCCGTCCAGGTAGGCACCACCCCAGGGTGCAATTCTGCCGTGATTTGAAGGGCACTGAGAGCTAGTGTAATGTCGAATAGGAGACTTAAGAACAGATGTCTCAGGGTGACGGGCGCAGTGTGGTGCACATAAATGTTCTGGGTGACACAGCTTTTGTCACGGGCAAACGTTACACTTACCATCAGTTGAAAGTTTTGCTCGTTTTGTCACTTTATCCATTAAAAAAAAAATATTTAAAATTACATACTTAAAATCGCCTCATTCGCCTCTTCTCAGAATAAATGTAAGCGTGTAGATATTTTAATCTAAACGTAATCCGAACCCTTGCTTTACGGTACACAGGCCACTGGAGCGAATTACAAAACGCCATGATTTAGCATTTGTATGTAACACCTTTACATTTGTATTTGTTGATTTAATTCGAAACAATCGTAATGCGTAGTCTACACGCACTCGTTAGCCGCGTCGTTTGGCAGCGGGCGGTCGGCTAGGGGACTGCTAAGGCTACGGGGGCTATTACGGCGCATTTACATGCGTTTACCGACCCCCACGCCTGTTCGGAATGTTGCACTTATTCGATTAGTCGATCTAACGCTCGCTGTTTTCCTACTTTTGTAAAAGCTATTTCAATTCGATAATTTTTAGACCCCATATGAAATATAGGAGTGTTCATTACGTTCATTACATTATTTTATTGAATATACATAACATTATTTTATATAATAGACGTTCAAATCGTTCAGATGGTAAGTGCAACGTCTGCTCATAACAAATGCTTCGTCACTCAGAATATTTCTGTGTGGCACCACACTGCGCTTGTCACCATGAGATACCAGTCCTGAGAGACTAAGACTAATATGCACAGTAATTAGCTATCAATGCCCTTTAACGCAAAACACAGTAATGTTTGCTCACTACTGCTTGAAGACAGAATAACTGGCACTACGGTGCCGACCTAGATGGATTCCTGCATAAGTAATCTACCACCGGTAAACTTGACGTTCCGTTGATGTGAAATTCATTTAGAGTTCCTTCCCCAAATTCCCATTACCTACCGTGACAATGGTAAGAATATCAACTCGTACCAAATTGGCGGTGACGTGGTTCGCAACCCGTTGTCTCGTTTCCTGCGGGGACGAAAAGTGGGCTGCGGATGTTGTCTCTACCTACCCCTTTAATGGGAAAAGGCGTGATTGTATGTATGTATATTATTAATTTATTCATCGTTCTCCACGCAGCGCGTTGCAGGACATGCTTCTACTTAATTTGGCAGGATATGTCGTAATTGGCATACATGGTCTGCGAATTGGCAATTGTAGTACCTAACACTTCGCACCTTAGACGCTGCTATCCTTAGTCAGCATAACCTAGGGCTTGCATATTTGGAAACCCACACTATCTCATTAAGTGGATGTATTAATAACGAAGGGAAATGCCCGGAAAAACTCCCGGCTTGCGACAGGGGGCGAAATAACCATCAGGACCGACATACTAAAATTGAATAAGTAAAAGCTTAAGGTTGCTCGTATTAAGTATGGCATCAGGCATCACGGCCTTTACACCAAAGGCTACTCCTGGTGCTGTGGAATTCGCTCCAGTTACATATAAAAAACTCAGTGTTGAGTCCTTCAAAAATTTAACTAAAAACTATTATCTAAATCAGTGGTAACTTTATTTATTTTGTGTGGTGCGTGGTACTCAGTTTCAGTGTGCTTATGTGTATGTATATTTTTCTGATGATATATGTTTTATTGGCTTTATTTCAATTGTTTTTATATATTGTCTAATCTAAGTATAAATAAATAAAAAAGTACTATAGCCGATAGGTATCCGGTAGAGCAGAATAGCACATTTCTCTTTCTTATCGCGGTGTCGTAAGAGGCGACTAAGGTAGTGTAGGGACAGCCTTTATTCGTGCAAAATAACACCATAGTATGCAATGCTGTCGTGGGAACGCATTGAAGGGAAAGGTTTTTGAGTCGTACCAAAATGGTGGCGACGTGGTTCGTCACCCGTCACGACTCCCACGGGTGCGAAAAGTGGGCTACTCGTTCTGGTCTCTGCATACCCCTTATATGGGAAAAACACGTGAATCTATGTATGTATGTATCATTTTTTCTGGAGAGATCATAGCGTTGAAAACCGCATGCAAATTCGTTCTATGGATCTCGAGATTATCGCCGCCTTACAGAACGACAGATGCTCGCTACGGGCTTCCTTTTACACTATGTATAGAAAGATAGATAGAAATGTAAGAAGTCATTACGGTAAATGGGCTCAATATAAGCAGATCGGTTACGGTTAGCAGTGTCAAAGGTTCGAAGTGTTTGGTACTGCGCTCGTTAATCCGCCTGAACGGCAAATACCATATAACATAAAAGTAGGAACTTGGAAAAGGCTTTCTTATTTATAAAATATGCGATGCCCTACAGCAGGTTTTCTCCTGTATCGTGGGTGGGTTTTTTAGACATATACTTCACATGCGATCAATAAGATCGGGGGTGAGCTAGAATGCAGTATCGCAGACACGTGAACAATCACGACACAACCAGACCCGAAAACAAACAATTTGTGTATTGCACAAATATTGGCTCCGGCTGAGTACCTGACTTCTACGCCGCGGGTCCGCGGGGCTCGAATCCCAGCCAGAGCAAAGCCAGCTAGAGCCATTCTAGCTTATCTAGCATTCGAGGCCCTGATCTTATCGCGTGAGCGTTACATCGGCGTTACATTATCTCTAATACCTCCTGCGCATTTGATTCGAGATTTGATTACTTCTGACACTATTTGGTAGATGTCGCCGTGATCGTAATTAGCCAGCATCATTGATGTAAAACACTCACCTTAACTTCTATACTTACTGTACGCTATGTATGTACCGCCTGACCTAGTAGCCGGAGTTCGAAAGCTACATTAGTGCAACAGCACTAATTGTTGGTTTTCGGGTTCGGTTGTACTTTATTGTCCATGTGTCTACTCTCTTCTACACTGCATAGAGCTACAGGTTAGGACGACTACATTCCCCACTTGTGGTACTATAATATCTCCTGCGCAGTTATCCGACGATATTCGGAAGTTGTCGCCGTCGTTGAAAATCGGCGAGAAAACATCACTTTTTTATGACTGATGGTCACTCGTCAACCCGAAGGCTTTCAAAGCTTCGCCGGATTGAATGGTGGCAGAGCATATATAATTTCGGTGAAGTAATCGCTGTTAGCCTTTTGGCTTTTACAGCTTCATCGGATGCTGTGCTCGCGGGCCCGGGGCCCGCATGCCAGGTTTGGTTTGACCCAAACATAAATACGTAAATATAAACTCCTACTAAACATCTTAATTCGGACCGTTGCGTTCGCTAGCGTGCTTGCGCTACTGTGAATATCTCCATAAAATTATTTTTTTTAAGTCATCTAATGACCGTCCGAGGGAGGCAGCGGGCCTCCGTTTGGACTGTCGACTTGTGTGTCGGTAACTCTGGGCGGTGAGAACCGCCCTGGAACACGGGTGTATCTTGTGTACGCGGTGTTATTAACGATAGCTGCGCGCCGCTCTCTACGGCGGTCGCGCGACTGGTGGCAGAGCGCTGAGGGCGCTTAGCCGAAACCTTTATTTAGGAATGACTGGCGTAAGGGGCCTCGAGAGGCCTCGGCTTCGACGGTCATCCTGTGCGCGAGAGTAACTGACTCGAGGGTGCCCAAGGGAGCCGGCCTCGGCTCGGTCAGTTACTTCAATCGGGTGGGGAGAATATCACATATTAAGAGTTTCGTTGGGCATTATGCATATGATTTGTGAAGAAAACTAAAAGCGCGCATTCTGCCAAATTTGTAATAAAATAAACAATTGTTACAGAAAAATGAAGACCAACAAAATTGCTCATAGAATTATGGTTAGAAGATTACATCAACAGATAATCCCGGCTTAAACTTGTCATGTTTTTGTAACACTGTTTCTTTAGTCGAAATACCCAGGAAGTTGACGCATTGAGCCCTTCCTTTGCACTGCGTGGGACACATACAACCTGTTAGTAGTTAGCAGATTACCTCGCTAATACCATTGTTTCCTTAGTAACCCTTGATAACAGATCTGATATTTGGATAAGGAAGCACCTTTTTTTATTGTACGAATTGGCCGTGGTAGCTCGGAGACTGGGCCACTCGCCTAAAATTTAATAATACGAGTGTGACCCGAGTTCGATCCCCGGTGCCGGTACCGACATAAAATTGTTGTACAATTGTACCAAATGCTAATCGGTGAAGGAAAACATAATTGCCATCTATTATATTATCTTATTTATTATTCAATTATTTCGAACCAAAATGGCGGCAACGAGGTGTGCCACCCGTTACGTCTCGTTTTCCGCGGGATCGAAAAGTGGGCTACGGGTGTTGTCTCTGCCTAACCCTTATATGGCGAAAATGCATGATTGTATGTATGTATGTATGTATGTATAAAGCAAACTATTTGTTAATGTTGATATCGATGATCGCTGTACCAATTTAATTCGCTTAAATCGTTGCGAATGCCTTTTTATTATTGACGAAACTCGTATTACAATATTCAAGCATTTCCTTAACTAATTCATGTTAATCGTTTCACAGCTAAATTCAATAACATGGTAAGGTGAGAGAGCAGCATTATGCGTACGAGCCAAAATATTTTTTGTGTGCTTGTCGATGATGTAATCGGTTAGAACGCCACGCTCGTGGAAACGTTGCCTTTATCAGGTGCTGGCGGATTTGCCGACTTAGAATGTATCTTATCTCGAACTCATTGTTTAGTCGGTGTTAGAGGAAATTCCTACAAATTGTTATTACCTCTAAGCACAACCTATGACACCTTTGTTTCTATGAAGATCAGCAAGACGACAGGAAATTGCAATTCTAAATTATAAGAAGTTCTTGTTTTGTTCTATATTTAGGTATAAAATTAAAATTACGCGATTTATTTTAACCTATATAATCAGCCTAAGTGAAAAATTCTATATTTTTGAATCATTAAAACTCAATCAATTGCTCAATTTGCTTTATACATAAAGTTTTTTTGAAAATCTTCGAACTTTATTCTTCGACCAAGGCTATATTTTTTTGTTTTCTATTTTCATATATTTTTTCTTAAAATTGAACGTTAACTTCGACATATTGTTCTTGTAAAACCAGCTTTTACAAGAACAATATGTCGTTTATTAAATTACGTGCAGCGTAAGTATTGTGTTCACAAAATATCATTCAGTATTTTTGATGAGGTGAAACCTTCACAACTACTGAACTAACTCGAGATCGCATTCGCAAACAGTCTGGTACTTCGATCACCAGTCTCTGCCAGATTTGATGATTGCAGGAAATCGTCGTAAGTTGGCAGATACACGGGTCAATTAAATTGTTTAGAACTTACACGATGAAAATATTCTCTACCTGATTTCGACCCCAGTCTCTTTCGGTTAACAAATGCAATCTGTCGTTTACGCAAAATATTTAATGTGGCTGTCAATATTAGCACAAACACTGAGGCACTACATCGTCTTTCCCCTCTGTTGCTTGATACAACGTTTATGCACCATTATTGGAGAAAGGATCAGATACAGTATCATTTGTCGCGCATTTTGCCGTGTGGTAGCGGTCTAAGAGAATCTACCACCCCATCTTATCCCGTGTGTGTCGTCGACAGAGGTAAAGTAAAAACCAGGATCTTCCTGGAACATATGAATAAATAAACTGCGGTTGCCGACCCACCTGCCGAGCGGGGCAACTATGGTAACCCCCAATGAAAGCTACAAACTTTTGTGGCAATCTATGGGGGATTCCTATGTTCAACGGTGGAATAAGTATAGGCTGAAATGATGATGATGATGACAGTATCATTGATACAGGACAATCACAATACTCCAAGACCCAAAGAGCAGTAATCTGATTGCTATTCAAATTTTGGTTTCGGCTGGGTTTCCTTAGAATCGATAATTACAATTTTAAGTGGCTTGGTGACAGAAAACTAAAAATAAAAGAAATATTTCGACTGACGATCGACGTGGCGAACTTTTCTGACTCCGAAACTTATTCAAAAATGCTCTTATTTTTATGCTGAAATTTAAATATTCAAATGTCGATGATACGTGAAAAGATTATTGTTATTCTTATTTTATTATACTTGCCCCACTTTGGGATTTCTCTTGTATGGTGAGTGCGTAATCAGATCTAAATTGCACATACACAAACCATACAATATATCCACGGGAATGGAAGCTGCGACCCGGACGAGCTGCTTAGCCATTGCGCTCATCAAGGCAATAATTATACGTTATAATAAAATAATAACACAAAGGTTTTTTTATTAAAAACTCCTTACAAATGTCTCTTTCCGTTTGATTTATTTGTTATGACCAATGAAACAAATAACACTATATGATGTAATAGAAATTATTCATTAAAATTATTCTTAGGTTCCTTTTACTGCATGTGAATATTTTGAATTTTTTAGATATTACGTTGAGCTTGTTAAACATTCCTTGAAAATCACTTCTTATTGTAAGCACTTTTCTAAGTGAGCATAATGACAATGAATCACACTTTCTAGATTCTCAGTAACACATTAGTTTGTAAGCGGACTAGTGTGTTAATTACTTGAAATGTTAAAAACAATAATGGCGTTCGTGGGAAAGCTAAAACTTCATTGTTTTTTTTTATGTTTTATCTAAACAATGTTTAGTAGATTATATTAATTTTTTTAAAAAAGCAAATTTACAACTTACCACCGTATTTTATAATTAGACATAAAATAACTCACGCGGCCAATTATCTGCTACTTAAAGCGGCTCTTTATGTTAAAATAAATCTACGAGTATTGAATTACTTCAACATTATGGTTTACACATAATTAATTAATCACTATTTGATTTATCGTTATAATTAACAAAGTGTGTTGGCGGCTTAAGAGAATCTACCACCCCATCTCATCCCGTAGGTCGACAAAAAGAAAATTAAAATCAGAAGATGGGCAGCAGCATCTTCCTGGAATATCTTAATAAATAAACTGCGGTTGCCACCCGTCCGCCTGGCGTGGCAACTATGGCGAAATCTCCCCAAATGATAGCTGCAAACTTTTGTGGCAATCTATGGGGGAGGCCTATGTTCAGCAGGGGACTAGTGATAGGCTGAAATGATGATGATGATAATTATTAGCAAAAATCCGTACCTAACAAAATATACAAAATCACCGCAAACATTTATTGCTGAAAAGAAATTATATTTTTAAAATCATTCCATATATAACGTCTGAATTTATAACAAAATAAAGTGTAAAAACCTATTTTAGCAACAATGAACTTTTAAATCGAAAAAAATACTAAACAATTTTTTTTAACTGCTCATAGTAAATACCATTAACGTTAACGGAATTTACGTTACAACGGAATTTATGTTACCACGTGACCGGCTTCGCAATCACGGTGCAATGACGGCCCGAATCCGTAAAGTTAAGTTCCCTATACCATGCGCTGATGTTAGCTTAGTTAAGGTTTCCTAAAACTATAAATTATATATTTAAATAAGGAAATACCTCGGCGGTGATAAGCTAATCGCAAAGAAACCGGCATGTTTTAGAAATAAAAAAAACGATCTTATAGTAGCTCTTTTAAACGAGAATCATGACCAGTGGCTGTTATTTTTTAAACCAACTTTTGTAAATATATTTTTTTATAATTATTTCTTATATTTACGCGAACACTACACATTTAAATGAAACTAGTTTTACCCCATGGTCACGGGGAGCTGCAAAGCACTCGAAACGTCGGGTTATAAAAAGTAAAATTAAACGCGATAAAATCCGTAAAATTGTTTTCATTTAAATATATTTTTTTAATTCAATTTCTCGAATTTATAACAACAGATAAACCTGATAAAGTACCATAGAACTCCAAATTAAAAGAATGCTTGGGATTGAATGGAGTAAGGCGGAATACAACTCATGGTTTCTAATGAAAGACAAAATCTATCTTTAAATGTAAGCCTAGTCTTAAACTGAAAGAAATATGATTATATTATATTGTAGGGTTAATTGTGATTATAACAAGTAATAACGTGGCCCGTTTGTTTAAAAATTAGTCTTACATTATCGGAACGGAACTTCAAATTAAAATTTTATTTGAAAGTTCCGTTTCATCAAAATCCTTTTTCTGTATAATAATGATAGTTCTCGTGGCCGATTATCGACCACGGCGACAACTTCCGAAGATTTATTATTGACTCCGGCTGGGATTCGAACCAGGGCAGTCAGAGGAATTACGTTGACATTAATTTTAAATGCTAATTATTATTATACACGCTGATCCACTCATTAAAAGGACCAGCCTTTAAATGTCCTACTACTGAGCACAGGCCTCCTCTCATTTCCGAGAGGGCTTAATGGAGCTGGGAAGAATCCGCCACGCTGTCTTCGAAAAGTTTTTTTATTTCTCAGATATGCAGGTTTCCTCACGATGTTTTACTTCACCGCCACTCATAAAAGCCAACAGATAATCTGTAATCTTGAAATTTGGCACTAAGAATAGTCTTAGCACAAGTGTAATTGTCACTTAACTTTTTTTCATGAATGTTCCCTCAGAAACTTTTTTAGGCAAATATTAGACAGTTGAGTTACATTATGAAATACTTTGAGGTGATTAACTTAATGTGTAATTACTTAAAATTCTTAAAATTATTCTTTTTAGTTTAGCTTAGTTTTAATACGTCAATAATTTTTTGTTCAATTTAAATCAGAATTTGTACAACAAAGATTTCTTTTAAAGGTGTTTGAAATACTTAGGTACCCTAAATGTTTATAAAAATGATATCGATTTCAATTAAGAAGTTGATTGCGATATTATTTTGTCAACATTAATATTAAGGAAGCTCGTTGAAGCTAAGCTAAGTTTTAGTGCTAGGCAATGATATATTTTTTCACGTATTAATTTGCTCTGTAATTTAGTATCATGTTAATCTAATAATGAATAGCTTAAACATACTCGCGTATCTAACTTTATATATTACTTTTTTAAGCAATATAGAATATTAAATGTTTTAGCAAGTACTGATAGAAGAGAATTTCTTTGATGCAAGAGTGAAGAATCGAAGATCGCCTTTACATTGTTCTGCAATTTAAAATTAAAAAAAAATGTTAATTATAGTACGTTGTTCGATTTTAGTCTTTATTTAGACAATTATGAATATAAGATATAAGCATATTTTGATGTTAGGTGGACTTGTAATAATAAAACATTGCATTGATTTGTAATACTTTCTATTTATTCGGAGATTTTATAGAGTTGTAATTATATGCTCCTCTAGTAAATAAACAACATAATGTTTACGTGATATAACAACGATAAGTAGACACCTTTTACGATATATACAAATAGTCCTAAGAGTATATCTACAGTCACTTGGTCGTTTTCAGACTTCATCATTAATTAAACCGCATAAAGTAGACAATGTAAACGATCACCAGTTTAAGTACACGACTTTAATTAAGTTCTAGTGAAGTACACTTTACATTTACTATAATTTACACGTCCATAGCGAAGAAGGCAACTATAAGACGAACAGTGTTTTGAGCACTTAGAAAAGACTTCAACGCGCGTCGATCGAAAATTACATTAAAAAGTTTATATGCGGTGCTTCGTTCGGTACAAAAACCGTTTAAAACTAAGTCACTCGAAGTAATCTCGACACCGGATAATAATACTGAATATTCACATTTTATACAACGCGTTTAGCGTAACATTCAAACACTACAGTTTAGGTATCAGGGGGGCGTTGTTGATCAACTGGGCTAACTGAACCTTGAGAAGCGGTGTGAATTGTTTGCATGTGAGGAACAGCGTGACGACGCAGCTGCTGCAATAACGCGGGGTCCAATGCCGGCCACCAACCTCCTAATAGCGGGTAATGCGCGGCCGGCGTGAGGGGCGTACGAGTCTCTTCTTCGACTCGCTCCTCTTGATCACTTGCTACAACATCGATATCTTCTTCTGCTTCCTCCTCTCCACTGCTATCCCGTCGTCGTTTTTCAGGTGCCTCGTCTGGCGCCAAAAGAGACGCAACATCAAACTGTCGCTTGCGAGTCTGCCCACTTCCAGGGAGTCTTCCGCTACCCCAAAACGGTAGCGGCAAGGCCGTGGGCGGCGGCGACTGAGGCGGCGGTGATGGTGATTCTTCTCCATCGTCATCCACAGCCAATCCCATGTGTTTCCTTACTTTCCTTTGTGCTTTACGTCGTCTAAAGTCACCTTTTCGAAAGTCCTCAATATTCGCTGGATGAATGGCCCAATAGTGGCCTTTTCCGTTAGCAGATCGACCGGCTTTCACAAAACAATCATTAAGGGATAAATTGTGTCTGATCGAGTTGCGCCAACCGGGTCCTCGAGAGCGGAAATAAGGATAGTTATCCAAGATGTGTTGGTAGATGTCTGATAACACGAGTTTCCGTTCTGGCGAACTCAAGATCGCCATTGCGATAAGTCCGATGTAGCTGTGCTGCGGTTTCGGTTCTTCTGGTTGTAGCGCACGTTGCTGCAGCAGCGACATTGACAGTGCGAGGCGAGGCGCGTAAGGAGCGTAGCATGGTGCAGGCGGGTAGAGTCGAAGTCGTTCGGCGACGGCGTAGTTGTAGAGTTGTAGGCGATAGTGGTCTAGCGCGGCGGCGGTGACGGCCGGTGCGTCTTTTGGTAAAGGCCAGGGACCACCTTCGGCTCCGCTGCACATGTTGCCGGGCGGAGGTCGCGGCGCACAATGCGGTCCACGAACGACCCGGGCGCCTCTAGTCGGGGGCAGGTCTCAGCCAGCCAATCGCCGCGCCCGCTCGTTGTGTACGTGTTTTTGTTTAGCGACGCCCCACTCCGGCAGCTCCGCGAGGCACCCTGCCTTGAGGCGTAAGTACCGATAGGCAAACGAATGTTTTTTTTTGTGTATATTATTAGTAAACATAATTGTTTAATAGTTGTCATCATCTCGTTGAAACTGAAATTAAATTAAATTAACTTAAATTAAATCGAATAAATTATTTTTAAATTACGAGTAGGTTAATGTTTCACACTTTTTCTAAGTCTTATTATATAGTAATATGAGTTCTTAATCATTGACGTATAAGTAGCTATATTATGTACCGTCGACCGTGTGGCCTAGTGGTCTGGATTGTCCTGACTTCTACGTCGCGGGTCAATGAAATCCACTCGAAGGCATTTGTGCAAAAACTGTGGTTGTGTTTTAATGGTCACCGTGACCCTGACACTGCACGACTCTATAGTGTACCCCTGATGTTATCGCATAAGCGTTAAATAGGGCGCGGATAAGTTAATACAAGCGCGAACCTCTTTTTTTTCTTTTGTTTTTTTTTTTCATAAAGTGATGAAACGAGCAAAACGTTCACCTGATTGTAAGTGAAACGTCTGCCCATAACAAATGCTGTGTCACCCAGAATTTCTGTGTGACACCACACTGTGCCCATCACCCTGAGACGTAGGCTCTTAAGTCTCATATGCCCAGTGAAAACGCTAGCTCACAGTGCCCTTCAAACCAAAACACAGTAATGTTTGCACACTACTGCTTCACGGCAGAATAACTGGCCCTGGGGTGGTACTTACCTAGACGGATTCCAGTACAGGAATCCTACCACCAGTAACCTCTGTTTTTGTTGTACTCTTTTCGCACTACAATATCTCCTGCGCAGTATTCGGAGGTCGTCGCCGTAATCGATAATCGACCAGAAGGACATCATCGTTATTTACTACATGAATTGATGTATAACTAAGTGTACTAAGTTGATAGTTGTCAATTTATCGTAAAAAAAATCAATAACGAATATCGGTATTGTAATTTTACAGCATCGACTAAGGTTTTTTTATTGTGATCTGATGGTAATTTTCGGAATTACTATAATAAGTTATACATTGCTATGTTTATTAAATATTCTAATATTTTTTATATTATTATAAAATTAATTTTAAACGGAAATAAAACTAGATCATTTATAAATATGCATAAATTATACAAACAGGACGAATTGAGTAGAGAGAGAAAGTAGTATATAGTGATAATGTATAGAAAAATCGAAAATATTTTATAGCACATTGCTAAGAAAATTTTAAAGTATAATTGTTAACATTTTGAAAATCTTTTTTTACTATAATATGTAGATATTACAGTATTAATACACATTTTATCATCAACAGCCAGTTACATACATTCAAAGGTTGAATGAAAATTTTATTACCATTAAAATAGATAATGTAGAGAGATCAGAAAGTTTTTTTGTAGTCTCTACAAAGCAAAACCGTTACAAATGACAACTTCGTAGCGAGTACTTCCCTGTTATTTTGGAGATATCACAACAAGCAATAACACATTACTTCTCAGGAGGTGAGAGAAGGACGCCGCTATAAAAATATCGCCTTTCCCTTGCGTGAATGAGAAGGACGAAACAACGTGCAACAGTTTCATGTATCGCGACATTCGTTTGTGGTAATATTTGCTCTTAAAAGTACTCTGTACAAATTCGAATTTCAACCCTATAGCATAAAGTCTGTATTTGTCTGTCACGAATTTTCTTTTAAATCATTGTTCGAATGGTGAACGCGGATTGAAAATAAAGAGGTTCGGGTGTAAGTGCGACAAGGCCAGCGAGAGATATCGACGCCCGGGGCCCGACAATGCAGTAGACGCCCATTTAAATGCGCCATTTTGTCGACTGTCTCCAATTCTCGCTTAGCTTTGTACCCGATACGGAGAGCGCTCCGCGGGCTTTCCGAGTTAGAGAGATATTTGGTCGTAGCACAGCATAGATAGTCTGCGCATTACGTAGCTCGTTCGTAGTAGATTTAATTGCGTTTACGTTTTGTTTCTATGTCCAGATGAATGACTTTTCGCTTTATTGCGAAAACTCTTTTTTAAAACCACTGAATGGATTCGAATGTGATTTTCGCTTGGATAACTTGGTTTGTAGGCAAAATTTTAGGCTCAAGAAATTCAATAAAGTCGCAAAACTTCTCTTAACTTTTCAATAATTTTGCCAATCAATTTGTGTCGTTGTATATAATAGAATATCTTAAAGTTTTTTATCTACATTAATGCGTTTTTAACGCATACATGAATTCTAGTCTTTCTAAGTTTTACGAAAAAAACATCGTCTCGGAGTATTTTCGTGTTTTGAAATATTCTTAGAGCGATATTACATTTCAGTATGATAAACATTTATATGTATTCGTACGTTTTAACATCGAAACCAGAATAAGATTGCAGTACCAGACCCGAAAACCAACAATTTCTGTATTTGCACAAATTGTTGACTCCGGCTGGGATTCGAACTCAGGACTCGCGGCATGGACTAACACGGTTCTCTAACTATTAGGCCACGCGTGCGTCAGAATAAATGTCTTTACATTTAGTGCAAGTTGTTCTGTAAAATTTCTAAAGAAAAAAATATTTTGTAACAATACGAAAAATGTTGTAATTTTTCTATTATTTATTATTTTTTATTATTTTATTAATATAAGAAATTTCAATTACAGTTAACCGCTCTAAGCTTAGATGCGTGTTGTTTCAGGAAAATGTGTACAGCAATCGTCGAATGGCGAATTCGAGCCTACTACAATAAGTTTTGCAGACCGTAAATCACTATCAGCACCTAAATATGTATGCTGCATGTTCATCCGGTAATTTTTGATTTTGCTGTTATAGTTCTGTTCAATTTTTTTTATTTATATCCACGTACATTATTATATCACGTATGGAATAATTAATAAACCATAAAGGCAAAATGGGTCACAAATTAAAGACTATACCTTTTAATATACCTAAATCTTAATAATAAAACTGGAGAGTTTGTATGTCAGTGTGCAGTAATCTCAGGAAATACGAATCCGTTTTGAATTTTTTTTTGCATTAGATTATTTGTTCAATGAGGAAGGAAGTTTATAGGCTGTAAGACTTTATACTACGGCTTTAGGGCGCCGCACGCTGAGCAACGAAGATTACCGAGAACAGCCGAACTGTGAATGCTGTTCAGCGAGGTACCGAGCCGTACAGCGCAATTATGTGGTCGCCTTATTTTAAGCAGGAGCCACGGGCACAGTTAGTCAACAGTAAAAACAATTCTATAAAAATGAATGAGCAAGTATTTTGCTAATTTGATAACAATAATTCAGTGGTGCGTGAACCTGTCTGCCGGGTTCGAATCCAAGCCGATGCTAATATTTAACACAAATTGGTGGTTTTCATACTGCGTCTGACCTGTCTGCTGATCCTGACCTTATCGAATAACACTGCTGAACATAGGCCTCCCCCATAGATTGCCACAAAAGTTTGAAGCTCTCATTTTGGTGGGATTCTGGCATAGTTGCCACGCTTGGCAGGCGGGTTGGCAACCGCAGTTTATTTATTCAAATGTTCCAGAAAGATGCTGCTGCCCATCTTCTGGTATTAATTTTCCCTCTGTCGACTTTTACGACACCCATGGGATGAGATGGGGTGGTAGATTCTCTCTTTGCAGCTGGAGCTAGACGAAGATGACAACTTCTAGTTTTTTTTTATTGTATAAAGTGTCGAAACGAGCATAACGTTCACCTGATGGTAAGTGGAACGTCCGCCCACAACAAATGCTGTGACACCCAGAATATTTCTGTGTGATACCACACTGCGCCCGTCACCCTGAGACATCAGTTCTTAAGTCTCAAATGCCCAGTGATTACGCTAGCTCTGTGCCCTTCTAACCGAAACACAGTAGTTGTTAACCGACCTTAATCAAATCGACCAATTGACGTAATAGTCGTGATATATTTATTGTTGAAGTGACACTTCTTTGGGCGCAATGAGAGTAAAATTTCAAGGTAGAATTTAAGCGTTTTCGTGCAACGTTTATTTTTTTATTAATGTTTATCGATTAACTAATAATTGTTTATATACTGGGCAGTTATTTTAGTTAGTAATAGTTTTGTTAATTATATTTATAAATTTCACTTCTGTCACGTCTACTGCGGTACATACATAGATATGTACTGTCAAGCTTTTTTACCTTATTAGGGGTAGGCAGAGGCCCCTAAATAGACCACTTTTCGACCTCGCGGGAAACGAAACGTGACGGGTGGCGAACCACGTAGCCGCCATTTTGGTACGAGTCACTAATTCTTTCTCCCCATTGCGTTCCCACAGCATTGCATTGCATAATATTTATTTATTTATTTAATCTTAATTGTAACACCTTAACCTAAGGAATACAATGGGCGGAATTAATGCCTAGAGGCATTCTCTGCCAGTCAACCCTGGGAGACTAGAAAAGTGATGGCAGGTGCAAATATATAAAAAAAATGTGGAGTCTGGTGTAAAAATATAAATACTTTTGAATAATAATTATATAATAATTTAAATAACCAATATATAAACAAAATTAACATAGATAAATACATACATACAAATAATAAATATACTACACAAATAATACATATATAAACAAAATAATAGGTGAAAATAAAACATCAGTTTGCCTCCAAATAGTGTTCCCTAAAAAGTTTTTTGAAGGCGTTTTTGTTGGGTGCATTGCCGATAGCATCAGGAAGGGCGTTCCAGAGGAGTGTAGCCTGAACTGTGAAAGAAGAGTTGAAAAATCCAGTATGATGCTGTGGAATACTGATCTTTAGACTATTTGAAGAGCGAGGAATTCGATCATGAGTCGAATAAAGAAATTGGAAGTTATCTTTAAGATAAGACGGAGAATTGGGGTCGTGTAAAAGTGAGTAAAGTACTAATAAAATTCTGGAGCTTCGCCTTTGACGAATAGAGAGCCATTTAAGCTTTGAACGATAAGAGGATATGTGATCATACTTACGTAGTCCATAAATAAATACATAATACCATAGTCGTCTCTTGCGACACCTCTGTAAAAAAGAGATGAAGGTTCTATTCTACTCTTTTGGCTAAGTACCGAGTTAAATGCGGTCTTTGTTTTATAAAGTGAAACAGTCTATATATGGTCTACCGCTGAGCAAAGGCCGCCTCTCGTTTTAAAAAGTGTTTTACACTGGGGAATTTTTTATGGAAGAAAGTGACAAACGAGCTAATCGTTCACCAGATGCAACGTCTGCCTGTACAAATATCTGTATGCTGTGTCAATCCGAACATTTACCATACTGCGTTCGTCACCCTAACACATCTGTTATTAAGTCTCATAAAGCTTGTAATTACACTAGCTTAGCCTGCTTGATGGCAGAATAATTGACGCTGCTGTGGTACCTATCTAGACGAATTCCTGCATACGAATCCTACCACCAGTAGAAAAGAGTCCACCTCGGCTACCTCTCCTCTATCCTCTATCTAACTAGCCGTGATACATAGACTTGCTGGTTTCCTCACGAGGATTTTGGTTCGCTGCTCACGTGGTACATCGGCACTTCAATTTGAAATCAACAATTTTAGTGTTTATGCGTGTTATTATTAAAAAGTAAGCTCTTAATTATGTTAAAAATAAAATGTCAGAAAGGGATTTTGATTTAACGTGAACGCACGTAAGTTAATTTGTCATGCACCGAGCGAGTAAATTTTTAAACGATTGAATTTGATGCGAAAACATTAACCGTGTTTGTTGTGACTACAAGAATATTATATTTAGTTCAAGATTTTTTCCTTAATAAATACGATGCTTCACACGATATGTCTTAGATCGTGGGTGCGATTTACAGAGATAAATTATACATGCATAACCATACAAATATTTGTACCGTGAGGGAATTAAACCCGCGGTTCACATTGTAGACACAAATCACTTAGCCATTGCGCCAAATCAGCTGGCTGAACGCAATAATATTTCGTCTTCGTACGAATAGAGAAATTACATCAGTTTTTAAGAAACACTCACATGAATACATAATAACACAATTATGATCATGACTGGTTGTTCGTGTCCCGGTTAAAACTTTTAAATAATTTAGTTGAACACGTAGAGGTAACTACTGCAGAAATCCGTTTAGGTGGGTACCACCGCAGTGTCTGTTATTCTGCCGTCAAGCAGTAGTGTTCAAACATTACTGTGTTTCGGTCTGAAGTGCACTGATAGCTTGTATAATTACTAGTCATATGTGAACTCAAACCTCAAACGTTCAAACTTAAAAAAAGAATGAATTACGTTCGGATTTTGATCACTGATGGGCATTTAGTATTTAGAGATCGCAACATTGCAAGACATACGTGTAATGATTAAACAAATAGTTATGTTTTAACAGTTTATTTTTTTAATTGCGTATTACTTTTTAGACATTTCTGTGCATGTTCAGTGCCGTACCTAAGTAATTGGCTTCCGTGCTATGGGACGCCGGTTCGATGCCCACACGTTCCTACATAGTTTTTTTTTATAAAAATTTGTTATCGGATAGGATAGGATATTATGAATTAAGAGTCACACCAAAATTAATTAAGTATAGTAACCTTGGAAAAACATGTAAAAGTCTTGATAGATCAGATATAGGTAATAGAATTATTATTCACAGCGTATTTTAATAAATTGTTTAAAAAATATCTTTACCACGCATCCTACTCATGTTTAATCTGATTTGATTGCGACCATTAAACCTAGCAGTTAATTAAAATCAATAAACTATTTAAAGTTCACACCAATATTAACGTTAGAATTCGTATGTAAACGCTGTCTGTGGGACGGTCAATAACACGTTCTGTGTTCGTTCACAGAAATCATGCAGATTGATATATTCCTACCTGGGCTTGCCCATTGTTGATATCGCCGTAGCCAAGAACGGAGGCGTGGCGCCACGCCCAGCGACCCTGAGCTCTTTGTCCCTCAGCACCACTCTTGAAAGTTCGTTTATATGTTATTGCAGTGAAGTCCACGTCGTTGATTGCTTCGCCTCTCCCATTGTTTGTGCAACTAAAATGCTGTGTAGACTTACATTTCGCAATTTTGTTTATATTTCACGATATAAAAAAATTAATATTATCAATTTGTATTTAATAAATTTGCGACTTCGTAAACGTATTACTTTATAATATATGTATCCATACTAATATTATAAATGTGAAAGTAACTCTCTTTGTCACTCTGTCTGTTTGTTACCTTTTTACGGCTAAACATTTGGCGTAGAGATAGCTTGCAACGTGGAGACGGACCATACATGGATATTTTTATTCCGGAAAACAAAATAGTTCCCTCGGGATATTTAAGAAACTTCTATCCACGCGGACGAAGTTACAGGCATCAGCTAGTATCAAATAAATAGCAAGCAAGTTTGTTTAATGTATCATTATCATACTCATATCATTAGCATATATACAATTTAAGTATGACATTTTAAATGTTCAATTTCCTCTTTAGTCGTGTATCGTTTTATTTGATGTTGTTCTGGCCGATTTTCGACAACGGCGACATCTTTCGAATATTTTCGGAAACTAAAAAACATGCCGAAGATATTGTAGTGCTATATGTGTAGGTACAATGCAAACTCAGAAGCACTCACTCGTCTTAACCTATTTTATCCGCATCCTAATTAACGCACAGGCGGTAAGATCGAAGGTAGACACAAGAAAAATCCCAAGACCACCAGATCCAAAAAACAATAATTTATTTTTGAACAAATGTTGGCTCCGGCAGGGATTCGAACCCAGGATCCGCGGCGCAGACAGGTACTACGATTACTACACGCACTCGTCAGCGATATTTAGCGTTTAACGATCTAAAGTATAGTCTGCGAAAATATTTATGTCGCGTCTCATGAGGGGTTCCACATGTTGCAATTCTCGAAGACATGAAAAATGTCTCAAAATATATGTAATAGACAAACGTAGTCTCTTACTCGTAGAAAAATAAAAGGTTGGTCATAAGCCTTCGACTATTACTGGGCGATTGTTGGTATCAACGATTGCGGTTTGGAACTTTTTGTCGTTTAGCAACTGTAAATAACAACGTGTCTATCCCGCCTGATCCCGCCTTTGAATCACACGGGTGCTCCCTGTTAGTCAGATACTATTTATTCCTTTTTAGGGGTCGGAGTTCAACGCAGCAGCGGGCGGCAGCACCGTCTCCCGTCAGCAGCGACGTTGTTCTTCTCAATCGCAGGCCATTTGATCACGAATTGCTTCCGATGACGCTAAAAAATCCATATGGCTAACAGCATAATAGATTTCTTAAAGTCGTTTAAGAAATCTTGCAGAGTCCGACTGATGCCGGAATAATTTCGAATATACTGTTAGACTAAAAATAAAGTGCTCAAAATAGTTGTCTCAAAACTCGAATTATACCTCTCGGGAAATCACAAATTTCACTAATGAATAAAAACCTAAAATTTCGAATCTTATCTCCCGCAGCTATTGCACTGGTAGGTTTATTTTGAATTAGCTAATGTTTTTATTGCCTACTTTACTTAATGCTGAATCTTATACAATGCCCATTTTTATTGAATCTGCTTCAGAACAAAACCATGTGAGCCCATTGATGTTAGTTTTTGAGATCCGGTAAGTTGCGTAAGGTAGCAACGGATATGTTCGTACCTATCGGATAGACAGATAAAGCAAACAAAAATCAGTATTGATTGTGATTAAAAAAAGATACACACGCCAAGTTAAAAAGAACTTCTTTTTTAGTAAAACGAAGCTTATCCAGAACATTTAAATTTAAAAGGCGCTGCGAAAAAAGGTTTTCCTCCGCACTTAAAACTTGACGCCGGCTGTGTATTCAATGACAAACTTTGTGTGGGAAAACTGTCCACAAAATATTTTGGCGTCACAAAGGAGGTATTAGCGGGAAGCCGGGGGCGGCGCGGCGTCGATAATTTTATGTAAATGGCTGCCGACGGCGTCGGGACGCTTCGGTGTTACACAGCGGTAACGGAATTTGTTTATGTTTTATGCGAAGGACAACTTTATCCAGAATTTGTGAAAATACTTTGCTGTTTAAGAAAGTATATAATATATATATATAATAATGGATCTTATTTATGAGAGATAAAGAATACAAGAAAACCAATTTTTTGTAATTGCTATTAAATTGAATCTAGTAAAAAGTAACTTGTAAAATAAGTTATTTTCTTCAATAGAATGTCTGCTAGAGTAATTTGGCAGATAATAGAGGAGAGAGGCCAAGTGAGGTTTAAAAGAAGAAAATACTGGAAAAGAAACGTATTTTCGTTATTTTGTTTATGGCAGTACTCATTTTGATGTCACCTTAGTATAGTTATTTTCTAATTTAAAATGAATCCACAATATTCATAAAACATAACTTCGACCACAAGTGTGAAATATTCACTTAGGAAAAAGTTAGATTTCTGATATACTAATTACTATTGTGTTGAAAAAATATATTGACGACCGCGGGGTCAGAGTACCTGATTTCTACGCCGCGGGTCCTGGGTTCGAATTCCAGCCGGAGCCAACATTTGTTCAAAAACACAAATTGTTGGTTTTCGGGTCTGTCGGTGTTATGCATGTGAAATTAATGTCTGTAAAACGCACCCACGACACTGGAGAAATCCTACTGTGGGGCATCGTTTATAAAAAATACATAACAGACGTATTTTGACAACCCTATGAGTTTGAACCTATTTACGTATCATGACGATTAGTGATCAGTTCAGAGTGAGAGTAAGAGTTCAGACTTAACTTGCCTCTGAAATACTGAAACGTAGTATAACGTACAAGTTTTCTTCAAATTATAATTAACAATGTTAGAGACGTCACGTGTCAGCGCTAGAGTTCCAATTTCCAACTTGAGTTGAAAATAAAGGCGTGCGACCGGCCTCCGTACTATATAATTTACTTACTTAATACTATTTAGATTATACAACTTTCAAATAAATTAAATGAAGTGGTTACTTGCTATTGTTCTATTTTACATTAATTATAGTTATTAATCTTTGCGAAATACCTTAGAAAAACTAGACGAAATTTACTTATAGCACCATGCTGCTGTCGCCTATTGGAACCGTAACATAAATAATTACATAACACAATATTTTTGTGTCCCTGTGAAGCAAGAAAACTGTGATATAAAGTGTCGATAATAAGAGAATAAATATACATTGACAAAAATATTGTCGAAAGACTTGTATTGCATACACTACGCTTCATATAGTAAAAGAACTCGTATTTGGTTCACAAAGCACGGCTCTCGGACGAGATGTAATACGCTTATTTGAAGATAATCCCTTACCCTCCGGTGAATTGCAGACTGCGCGACAGAGTTTTAGGCTTCTAAATATTTCTTGCTGTCTCTTGATACCTATTATGATATGTATATACTTGCATAAACGAAACAGTTTTCAATATTTCCAATAAAAGAAAAACGATTGAAATGAGTGTGTTTGCGAGACATGTTACCTGGACAACACAACCAGATCCGGAAACAAACGATTTGTATTTTCGACAAATCTTAACTCCGGCTGAGATACGAACCCAGGCCTCACAGAGTAGAAATCAGGAATTCTGACCGCTAGGCCTTGGTCATTTAGTTGAAGTATGGGAAAGCATATTTACGAAATATGCAAAACATTTTTTAACTTCTAATTACTACGTCTAAACGATTTTAATTGTGACAGCATCTTCTGGTTAATAACCCGAAGTTGTCACTTGCGCTGGATAGATTCTAGTCACCTCTGTATAACTACAAACACGTGGCACTAACTCGTATTTAACTTCCCTTATAAGAAGTGACGCTTGCATACGCAGTGTCAGAAACATGAAACACTTCCTATCGCATGAACGTTACACCGGACTTGGGTAGTTTATGGAGAGTGTGATTGCGCGAACACTAAAGGGACTATAATACTCGTATTACCTGCAAAGTTGGTGACTTTCGAGAGTATTCGTAAGTTGTCGCCGTGGTCGAAAATCGGCTAGGAGCACACCATCAATACAGTGTTTAACCTTGGTTGGTTTCGGGATCGGTATCATTTGATCTCATTAACCAATGGATGAGCTTCATAAGCCAAAATAAAGCAGATAACGAAACCTACCAGAGTTACAAAATAGACCTCCAGAACTGAAATCAATCATCATTTTCGGCTGATCATTTTAAAAAAATCTGTCTAACTTGAAATTTGTAGTACGATCATACAAAAATACGGTAACAGTCTTAAAATATCATACCAATGGGTATTTATGAATTTTCTTGTCAAACACAAACTCGCAAATACACGCACACACTAACGCTCATAAACACAGAAATTTAGTATTCTTAAAGCTATAATTACCATTGATTGACGAGGCATTAAAATTGTCATTAATGTAACATTGAACTTTAAAACTTTTTTTAAGCAAACTTTTTATTTACTCTTTTTCGAGGTTGCTCTTGTTTCCGAAGAGTTGGGAAGCCAATGGGCGAGTCGGGGGAGGCTAATTACTACGAAGCCATCTGGGGTGGGAGTTTTTCTCCCGTCTGCGTTACTTTCTCTGTTGATATGCCACGTTGGAAACACGAAAAATAATATTTCCTTTGAATTTTGTTCAGTTTGTTTACATCGCATCAAAAAATACATTTAGATATATTTTTTTTAATGGGCATGGTTATGATACGATTTCAACAACGGTGACCACCGACAGTTATGCAACAATTAATGCAAGTAATGCAGTTATGCAAGAAGAGGCCTCAAATGTAACCCACTTTTAGCCCCCGCGGGAAACGTGACGTGACCGGTCCTCGGGTCGAACCATTTTGGTACGAGTCAAAAAAAATATTTCTGCCCATTGCGTTCCCACGACCAGTGTAGTGACAGCTTTACATATTATGGTGTGATTCTGCATGAAAAAAAGGCTGTCCATACGATACCTTAGTCGCCTCTTACGACACCTCGGTACAAAAGAGTTACTATTCTACTCTACCGGACAACTATCGGCAATCGACAAAAATAAAATGTATAATAATGTAATTGTGTAATAATGACTTGTATCTCGTTAATCTAAGTTAATTTACGAAACAGATTGCTAAACATTATCTTCATTTTTTTATACTTAGACTGCACTCCAATACCTTTTGCTCACTCAGTAGCGAGACGTAGAGAGAACGGGAATCTGATATACTAAACGAAATACTCAATTATGATTTTTTATGCACAAAATACAGGCTATCAAAATAGCCCACGTATACAATAATGGCCACTAGAAAGCCACATGGCCAATCAAAATGAATACGAGAATTCTTTTCTTTAACTAGCGATTGCAGAAAAAACTCTGATTTGGAAAACTGTATCAAAACCATTGCGACACTTGAATAACCATCCCTTATTTTATTAGGTCGATTTAATTTTTTTTTTACCTTAACAAAACTTCAAGCGTCTCTCACTGTCTGTGGCGAGGGATGCCAGTTATAAGATCGTATTTTCAGGACAAATATCTAAATGTTTTTTTTGTCTGAGCTAATTTATTTAATGAATTTTTAACTGAAGTTGGTGTGTGTTTGATAAGCTGGAAAGAATTAAGTCACAGAAGTAAGAGGGTGATCCTTCCCTGTCGAACCGATCTATTTACGTGCTACAACCAGTGTCTAGTTGCAGTTTGGCTCTGCCATTGTCAAGATCTGTAGATTAATTAATCTCTCAACGTCAATCTGAATTTATTTTGTCTGTTTTGCCTGGAAAATACCACTACTCAAGAAGCACAATTTCTTTTGTTATACTCTTCAAATTAACATTAGCCGATGATGGCTCGATAGACTATTTTGTAGTAAGTAACCTTGCGTTCAAGACTCGGTGTCGCGGGTTCGAATTCTGCTAGAGGCAAACATTTGTATGATGAATACGTTGCATTTAATACGAGTCATAGATGTATTTTATTATGATACCAAAATTAAACTAGTTAATTTATAATTAAATTATAAAACACATCAGTAAGAAATGATATTTTAAAAAACTCTTTTCGATGACAAAACTTAATAAATCATTATAAATACAAATTTGTCCAAATTCGGAAAGCTGGTACACCTAATCGTAATTCTATACAATTCGTCACCTCCATTCATATTAGTTGACACTTTTATAAAGCGACGATTAACAATCACAAACGAAATTAGAACCCAATAATATTATTAAGTTTTTTTTTACGACTTACCAAGTAACGTACAAAGACTGGATCCCCTTTCCCCGTGCATTAATATTGTGAATTGCTAAGTGTCGCTTTACTCGGGTTACCACCTACGTATTTATGTAAACACAATAAATATTTTTTAGGAAGCCCCTTTATCTAGTAAGTGTAGATTTAAGATATACTTGAGATTCACGGCAGAGATAGAGTATAGTCGTGGTTTTTTTTTTGGATGATTTCGATCTGAGTGAAGTACACTTTTTTTAATCTTCGTAAATTTGAAGCTTTGCTTATTAGTTACTTGTCCAAGAAGGTTGACCTATATTTACATAAGATAGTCAAGATTATGTGAAATATAACGACTTAGTGCATTAATTAAATTTAAATAATTTTATGAATGCCATTCTTTAAAAGTATGTATTGTGGGATTTATTTCTCTCTTGTCACTCGATTCATCATATACATGTCTTCAACTTTACAGTGACTAACATTTTAAAGATCTGAGCAGATCTTTATAGTGAAATTATCTAAATCATCGGTGATGTCTGTCGAGAGTCGCTGATGTTGTGAAATTAAACTCATTATGTTCGTTCAATATATACATGTTAATTTATATTTTTGGAATTCGATACATTTCGAAAGCATCGACAGAAAGATAATTTGTTGGCTACTGTAACAGGCAAGCTTGCTAACAGTTCAGGCTTGAGAACCATTCAAATTTACGGAAAATATCTCTTTTCTTCGTTCTTTTCGAAATGATTCTGTTTTTTCATTTCTTCATTAGGTAATCGCTTTCTTCACTGTCAATGTCTTTCTATAAAAACAATGCGTCACTTGATTACAAGACTGCAGGTCCCTTTGTTGGTTACGATGGAAGATGGAGATAACGAGAGAAGATGAATATGAAGAGAAAGATGGAGCGGTGTTGGAACTTTTCTACAGCGTCCTCATTCTATTCGCCATTGATGTTAATAAATACGGGTGGGACCACAAATACTTATCGCACTACTTTTCGTCGCACGTTGTCGAAACGTTATGTTACTACATTTTTCAGCGCGTGAACGTTTTGCTCGCTTTGTCACTTTATATCTCTCTAGACTCAGTAGACAGTAGATAAGATACAATAAAGATCTTCCCGAGATTGTGCAAAGGATATTTTTTTTACTACGAAAATTCCGGGTGGCGCAGGATTCCTATGCAGGAATCCGTCTAGGTAGGTACCACCGCCGTGCCAGTTATTTCACCGTGAAGCTGGAGTGTGTAAAAATTATTGTGTTTCGATCTGCCACTTGCAGCTAGTGTAATTACTGAGCATAAGAGACTTGAAAACAGAAGTTTCAGAGTGCCGAGTGCAGTGTCGTCCCACACAGAAATGTTCTGGACGACATAGTATTTGTTACGGGCAAACGTCGCGCTTTACCAGAACGTGAACGATATTATCATCTCGTCACATTGATCCATAAAAAAACAACAGTTCTTACCACGTTGTTTGAAAAGCACTAACCAGCTCTTGACGCCCATGCGCGAATCTTGCCACATACACTAAATCATAATTAAAAAACTGTACATAAATTTGGAAACAATTTTTAATGTAAGTAATGTTAAAAAATTACACTTTTGTGATTGTATCAAATAAGTAATGTTTAATACATATAATATTTTTGTAGTAATATTAAAACGAACCGGTGTACTTAATGCGACGACAATATAGCAGCGGTAGTCAAGCGCGAAGATTGTGCCCCGGGTAAGTGGATTACATGCCATGTGGTGACTGATTCCTTTTTACCACTAGCATTGGTGCCCATTGTATTTATTGTTAGCGCACTCGAGAACTCCGCCACCGCATTTCCTGGACTCACGAGCACAATTTAATTTCACTTGCTTTTTTGTAATAAAAGTGAATTAAAGTGAAATCGTGGATTAATTTATATTTACTGTGTATTTCGAAGAGATTATAACATAAACTTTTAAATTATTATATTTAAATATATACAGTGCCGTGTGGTAGCGGCTTGAGAGAATCTACCTCCCCATCTCGTCCCGTGGGTGTCGTAAAAGTCGAAAGAGGGAAAATAAAAACCAGGAGATGGGCAGCATCTTCCTGGAACATCTGAATAAATAAACTGCGGTTGCCAACCTGCCTGCCAAGCGTGGCAACTATGGCAAAATCCACCCAAAATGAAGGCTACAAACTTTTGTGGCAATCTTTGGGGGAGCCCTATTTTCAGCAGTGGAAAAAGGGGTAACTGTAGGTGTGTATGTAAAATTAATGTTAAAAGATTTCGTGTGTACAGCAAAAATAATTATCCATCAAATGTTTCAAATCAAATATTGACCATGATTTTTCATATAAGACCGAACCTTGGCGGCTTAGAGTATGGTCTGCGAAACTCGTAGTAGTACCCGAGTCGTAGGTTCGAATCCGCCTTTATTTACATGAAAATCTTCGTAACTCAAGGGGTTAAGCTTAGTATTTACGTAAATTTTACAAGCGCAACACAACTGCGACCAAAAACCAACAATTTGTGTTTTTGTATAAATGTTACCTTCAATTGGGCTTCGAACTCAGGACCCGCGGCGTATAAGTCAAGTACTCTGACCATAAGGCTATGCAGCCGCCGTATGCCTATATGAAACGTTATTTAACGCTTTCCGTGCTATTTGAAATATATTCTTACTATTATACGTTTATATCAATAGGCAAATTTAAAATAACATTCAAAATAGGCTATCAAAGCGAACAGACCCTAAATTATAATAATACGACTTAATTCAATAACGTGCTCAAAATAGTACTGTAGCTGATTTATACCATAATGGGATCTATAAATATGTAACCTAAATATTAAATTTATACACATACGCCGGCGCTTACACCCTTTTCCAATTGACTAGTATATCTCGGAAACAGTCGAGTGGTCATTAAATTGTTCACAAGTGAGATTTAACATCGCGAACAGCCGAACAAAGGACAAATGCCATTGTCGACTATTTTGTTTTGTCAATAAGTAAATAGTGCATAAATATTTAAACAGCTTACCGTTCAACCCTTGGGAACGTATTGTGTGCAAGTTTTTGCATTGAGAAAAAAAATAGACAATTGCAAATTCGTGAAGTTAACGCCAACTTGGACGGATGTCCGCAAAATTCATTATTTGCTTTTTATAAATATGAGTCCCTAAATAAGATAATTTTGCTTATTAATGATTTTTCTCTAAATCTCAAATTTTTTTTTCTGATGGTAGGATTCCAATACTTCCTGTATTCGTCTAAGTAGGTACCACCAGCGCCAGTTGTCCCACCGTCAAGCAGTAGTGTGCAGGCATTACTGTTTCGGTCTAAAAGGTTCATCACCCTTATTAGCTCATCTCGTCACTTTAAAAAAAAAGCTATATATTCAAGACAGACAAACTTTTATTTTTTAAGTTTAGGGCTTTTAATCAACGAAGAACCTTCAAGAACCATAATTCACTATTGACTTTCAACTAAGTAAGTAAAAGTCGACAGAAGAAAAATAAAAACCAGGAGATGGGTACTTATGAATAAATAAATTGCCTGCCAAGCGTGGCAACTATGGCAAAATCCCTCTAAAATGAGAGCTACAAACTTTTGTAAATATCTATGGGGGTATGTAACATAGGCCATGTTCAGCAGTGGACTTGGGATAGGCTGAAGAGATTATGATAATACTTTATAATTAATTTAGTGAGTACTTAAATATTATTTATAATATTTGTAGATAATAAGTATGAATAACTTTTGAATACAAAGTTAACGATTTCTTAGTATTTATTTTATTATTTATCATGAATGACTAATTTTCGTGAGACGTTTGCATTATTAACGATGAATTTTCTCAAAGTCCGGCTAACAATTTATGGGCGGCCTTACCATCAGTTGATCCGATTGCCCGTTTGCCCCCTCTTCTATAGAAAAGAGAAACTCTTATAAAAAAAAATATCAATCAGAGGTTTCCTTTTACAGCTGTGGTAGCTCAGCCCGGCCCGGACGCTGGCCATAAATTTCATAGTACGCGAGTAACCGAGTTCAAAACCCGGTGCCGGCATCTCTAATAACTCTTTTTTCTGCAATTTCTGGAATTTTTCAGTGTTGGTTCATTGATTCAGTGGTGAAGAAAAAAATCGTAAGGACACGTGAAGGCCGTCAACCCGTATTGGAGCAGCGTGGCGGAGAATTCCCAGCTCCAAAACCCTTTCGAAAATGGAAAACTTTTCTTTTCTATGGGAGGCTTACTCCCCGATAGAATCCTCGTGGGGCTACTCGCTGACGTACTCAGACCCGGATCTAGAGGGGGCGCCAAATTCATATGTTTTTGAAATCTTTAAACTGTAATCTTAAACTATTAAATATTACTGGTGGTAGGATTCCTATGCAAGAGTCCGTCTAGGTGGGTTACCCCAGAGCCAGTTATTTTGCCATGAAGCAGCAGTGTGCAAACATTACTGTGTTTCGGTTTGAAGGCCACTGTGAGCTAGCGTAATTACTGGGCATATGAGATTTAAGAACTGATGTCTCAGGGTGACGGGCGCAGTGTAGTGTCACATAGAAATGTTCCGGGTGACATACGAGTAGCATTTGTGTTATAGGTAGACATTGCACTTTACATAAGGTGAACGTTTTGCTCGTTTCGTCACTCCATCCAATAAAAAAAAAACTACTTTCGATATTATATGAATTATGAATACCAATCGGATGTTTTTGAATTTGATACGCCGAGGAAGTAAAAAGCCAGCTGCAAACCTCCTTAATATCGGCCAAAGGTAGAAATTCGCGACCTCATGTTCCAAGAACGGACGACGATGTCTCGATGTAAGCACACTTAATTCAATTACAACACTATTGTCACGTCGGTTTTTGCTCGTCAGCCTTAACACCTCAACAATGCATTTATTTTGCCAACAATAACTGTACATATTTTCAACACAATGCCATTGAGTCTCGGACGAGATGACGTCCAGTCATGTTGGTCAGTATTTTTTTCGCCACTCGACCACTCGAAAGTAACTGTTCACAAACGTGTATACCACGTCGCTGCTATAAAAGAGGATAGTCTGCCGTATCATAACACATGATACAACTTAATACATACACACAACATCAGCCAATTCAACACTCCCGTGCTGGATATGGGCTTCCCAACCACGGGTGATTTGGCCTTCACACATTAAGGCCGTTAGCCACACGATGTTTTGCATACTTGCTTAACGACAATGCTAAACATATCATGCAAAAATCTAATTAAATGCCACTTTTTCTGATTGACTTATTAATTTTTCTGTTTCATCTTGTAACCTATTTTATTTTTTAAATTATGTCGCACAAACTTTTGAAACTGCGTCATATATGTATACCCTCCTTACGGACTGCACGTGGCACGAGTTGTCACCTACGTGTAATATATCTCTGTACGGTTAGTGAAAGCGCAGACATAGAAACACTGCTTTGTCTTCATATTCCTAGATTTTTTTTCTTATAGGATAAGGTGACAAAACGAGCAAAACGTTCACGTAAGCCCAACGTCTGCCCATAACAATGCTATGTCACCCAGAAAATTTCTGTGTGATACCACAATGCGCCCGTCACCCTGAGACATCTGTTCTTCAGTCTCATATGCCCAGTGAGTACGCTAACACTCAGTGCCCTTCTAACCGAAACACAGTAATGTTTGCGCACTACTGCTTCACGGCAGAATAACTGGCTCTGGGTTGGTACTCACCTAGACGGACTCCTGCATAGAAATCCTACCATCAGTTATGTATTGTAAAAACGTTAAGGTCAGGGGAGGGTACGCCAGAAGTAACACAAGGATAGTCGAAATACACGTAAAGTCCGTAACAAATATTATATAAGATTGGTTTAGACTAAAACTAGAACCTACGATTAATAAATTACGAAGTCAATTTTTAAATTATTGTCAATTAAACGGCAAGGAAAATTAGAAGGCAATAAACGAAGAAGGTTAAATATTCGCCTACTATAATCTTGTGACTTATTACTCATAGACGTCCAAAGTAAATCATACTTCAAAATTTATGGCCACCTCTAACCCTGTCTGTCTCGTGATTGTGTTCAATATTATTTTAATGTCATGGTCACCCTTTTCACAAAAGGTAAATTGTGTTTACGCTTCAAGTGTTTATCGTGTCCTGCACCAGATACCAATCTTAATCTCGGATTAGTGGCGCGTTAAAAACCATTGTCAGGTTGTCTAAATGCGTTTCATTATGTCTAAGTGATTGTAGTGCCCACCTATGAGATACAATAGCCGTCTCAATAGTTCGAGCACTTCACTCCCACGCGTTACAAAGCTAGAATAGAGCTCGGCTAAATCTTTCCGATCGCCCCGCATCCGGTCGACTGGTTATTCGTTATGTTTTCGCAGTAATTGTTTATTACTCTTATGTACTTTTTAAAAGAGATATATTAATCAAAATTTGGTAAATTCCTTCAATATACGAGTATCATCATAATATCATATTGTAAAAAGTCTTATATGAATTTGAATAAAATGATTACATTACAATACCATAGAGTCAATAAATATCTTTTCTATATTTTTGATCTAGCAGACGTCAAATTTATTTCAATTTTGCAAATTGGAGGTTACATAAATGCATAAAATTTTTAATCAAAATTCAATGAAAATTACAAAATTTTCTATTAAGAATGCAATGTTTTTATTGTTCTTGGTGTTCTTAACAGTTGGGTTCCACGTGTGGATTGTCTATAAGACGCTGCTTGTATTAGATGACGTAAGTAATATAATTGTTTTGAAAAATGGCAAACATTTGATTAAATATTCACCCAATGATACGATATACATACTTAGTAAGGACAAACATTTGGATATTTCAAAGAACTTATTTAATCGTTGCGCGGTGAGGAATTGTAAATTAACTAAGGACTATTTGAGCGAAGATAATCTTATGTTTGATGCGATATTGTTCAGCGAAGCGTTTTATGGATCAAAGAATAGACTACAAACACGGTCAAAGGCATTGCGCATCTTTATATCAACCTTACCTTTTGTTAACAAAATAGCTTGTGATAAATACTATGACAACTTCTTTAATCTTACATTTACGTATCGCCTTGACTCTGACGTCGTCTGGAAGTATTTTGTTGTACGAAATCTTACTGGGAATATCATAGCCCCTAGCCTTACACCTGCATGGAATGTTAGTCTAAGCCCTGTGTCACTGAAAATAAAGTCGATTATTAAACGAAAAAACAAAGCAGTGGTGTATCTAGACAGCAATTGTAAATACGACAGTTGGAAAAGGATGTACCTAAGAAAACTAGAAGATAAACTTTCACAGTATTCTCTGAAAATTAATACTTACAATAGCTCTAGTGAATGCCAGAAAGGAAATTGTAACATTGTGTTGAGAGACGAGTATTATTTTTGCATTATATTTGAAAACTATTTCGCTGAGGATTATGTGACGAATAAAATATTACACGGCTACGATAATTATGTGGTTCCAATTGTTTTCGGTGGTGCTAATTACAGCAGGTAAATCGAAACGCTTCTAACCTAAGATTAGATGTATGAAAATATATACACCGTATGTCCACCAGATCCAACACAAACATAAACATAACTTTGCACATTTATTTTACTACATACACTTCATTGGATAGCTATCTAGCCACAAAGCAGCTCAGGGTCCAGAGTTCAAAGTTCCAATCAAAGTTTGACTCGCGAATTTTCCACTTCCATAAAAAGAACAACATGTAGTAAACGGTTGTGAAATAAAGAATAATTAAGGGCATACAAAGTCAAACTCGCACATACATACTATACGAATACATACATACATACATACATACATACGCCACTTTCCTATTAGGTAGGCAGAGACTACATCTTTCCACTTGCTACGCCGCCATACATTTTTCGCTTCTTCAACTTTAATGAGGGTTTTTATAAAAGCTCGTCATTTGCTACTTTTGCGGTGGTCTTTCCTAAAAACCTATTCGGTCTGATCGTAATAAGTTCGACTATGTCGATCCTCACCGGCTTGCCCATTCACACTCGCCTCATAAATTAGTTTCGTCAGTCTTCTTTCTCAAACTCGCACAAGAGCAACGTGGTGGTCTCGTACCTCCTTTACAATCTCAACATGTAAGAGGAGTGCTTTGCCCAGTAGTGACAGTGCCGCTGTTACTAAATTGTTACTATATAATGATAATTGTGTAATAACGAGTATATTATATTAGGAATTAAACTGCACTGTGTACCCAATAGCGGATGGTGGCGATGGGCTCACCACCTATCACACCAAGTGCATTATATTGTTTTGGTGAAACGTGGATTGTGGCAGTCATCTGTTTTTGCAGTGAGTGCCCAGTCTCTGACTACCCCTTATGGGATACAGTCGTGATCTTATTTATGTATGTATTATATTATATTAATAAAAAACTTTATCCGGCTTTACCCTGGTACTTTTAGCTATACTATCTATAAATATATATTTATATACCGATAGGTGCCCGGCAGAGTAGAATAGCACCTACCTCTTTCCTACCGAGGTGTCGTAAGAGGCGACTAAGTTATTGTACGGGTAGTCCTTACTCGTGCAGAATAACATGCTGTTACTGCTCGTGGAAACGCAATGGGGAGTAAGAATTCGTTGACTCATACCAAAATGGCGTCGACGTGGTTCGCGACGCGTCATGTCTCGTTTCCCGCGAGGGCGAAAAGTAGGCTACGTAAGTGGCCTCTGCCTATACTTTTCAAGTAGGTGTCGTGACTCCGAAGATTACCCTCCACTTATACACAAACTCACAAAATTTGCACTCTCTTTTTATAATATTATTTATAAGATAAATTACGGTGTACATATTTGTCCGCTCCTATCACCAAAATGACAAAATATTTAAGTAAAACTTATACACGAGTGATGCCGCGACCTGCCATAATAAACTCCTGAGTTTTATCCAGTGTTTATTCTCAATAGGTAATTCATTTGGGATATGTCGAATTCTACTAGACATATTGCTGTCGATTTTAGCAGTAAGGTTTCCCAACGAATATATTATGTATTGATATTAATATAAAACTTTATCATATCTAAATCTAAGTAAATAATTTAATTTTGGTGCATTTATTTCATCTTGTAGGTTTCTACCACCGCATTCTTATATAAACGCCCGCAAGGAAACTCCTGATGCCATTGCAGCAGCAATATATGTGTCGTTGAACAACTATACTCAATACGAAAATTATTTCAAATGGAGAAACATATATACGATCGAAACATATCAACCGTTTTGTGATCTTTGCGATACTTTAAATCGGAGAATATCAAAAAATACGCCTCCAATTGAACACTTCAGAAAATGGTGGAATGGTAAAGATGGTATGCAGTTTTGTTCATTACAGCAATTTAACAATGGGACGTAATATGGGATTTGATCAGGAATTACAAATATAGTTATACAATAATAAAGAAAGATAATAATTTAATGGTTGGAAGATTAAATAAGACAAGATTACATAACTTTAATAAAAATCCTAGAAAAACGAAACTATGTCACTTATACAGTTCTAGTCATCCTTTCTTTACTGCCTTGATGATTGCTAAATTACATTTCATAAATATATGCATAAGCAACTTAGCTGGGTGCCAATTTTGTTTTTGTTTTAGTTACATTGACACGATTAATTCTAGCTTCTACCAAATTACGTACTACCTAACTAACGCTGGTTTAATAGCAGTTGAAAAATAACTTAACAAAATAGAATTCATTTTGAACAAAGAGTCTAAAAGCTCTTTAAAGTCACTTGTTAAATAAACTAGATACAGCTACAAAATGGTAGCTTTGTATGTGTACATACAAAGGCTTCACGTATTGTATAACTTTAAATTACATTTTCTGAGGAACAGTCTGTCCTACATACACTCACGCACAAGATTTTTACAGTTTCACGGTAAAGTACACTACTATAAGTCAATTTCTTTGCTGTATTAATTAACATTGAAAACAATGTCTGTCGATTAATTTACTAATAGGATTTGCAAATTGGAGTTTGCTTACTTTTTACACCTGTTAAAATGGGGTTGCAATGTTATCTATACTATATTATAATATTAGAAAAAGTGCCAATTTTGTGAGTTTATATATGTAGAGGATAATCTCCGGAATCAGGCACCGATTTGAATTTTTTTTTCACCATTTGATAGGTATATTAAATATATAAATATATTGTGCTTAAAAGTACCCGGACCTCTAGTACTTTATATTTGTTGGCGTTGTCGTCTTAAATGAACAAAACTGTAATTCTCTTTAAGGACAACTAAGCTTAAATACTTCTGCTAGAAATATAACAATAACATACAGTTTTTTTTTAAGTAACGATTCCCCACTATGATTTATATATGTCTCTCAAGTAGGTACGTTTTAAAGACAAAAATTGCACGTGCATAAATATCCAGAGCCGGAACAACTATCTGTAGGCCATACAAATACCCCTCCCGTAGGGAAATCGAATCCGCGACCCATAGCGCAGAAGCCAATCCCTAGTCACTGCGCCAACTAAGCCGACAATAAAAGTCCAGTACAAGTGAAATATGAATTTGCGACGCCAAGTTTGCGCGCAATAATCTAGTATTTTCCTAATAGGGACATGAACCCAGAACTCCCGTCTGAGGAGCCAATTACGCTGACCACTCAGTTAGGCAGTTAAAGTGTACCTTCAAAATATTATGTATAACAAAACTTTCAGGAGAAGACACCAGCAAAAGATATCTGCAAGGTTTTTGAAATAAACCAATTAAGTAAATTATATTAATCTCCGTATCGAAATTTTGATTAGAAAATTCAGACCGGCCATATTTAATAGAAAATTTCCAAACTTCCAATACCCATACATAATCTCCCTTAGCCACGAAAGCTTACAGAAAACTCATCAAATCTAAACTTATAAGTCTTCATTGAACTCGAGACCTGTAGTTTTCTAATCCGCCCATACAATAACACTACTTTATTAATATCGTATCGCTCACAAAAGAGCATGTTGCTACAAATATCGCTACAAAAGACGGAGAAGTAATTAATGTTGGAGTCGCAGTGGTTGTGTTCGTTAGGTCCCGGGGGAGGTGCGAGAGCACAATACGATAGTTAGGGAAGGGGGGCGCGTATCGGCCGACGTTTAACGAGCAAATTATTTAGTAAATGTTGCCAAATAATAACATTAATGCGGGCACGAGGGGTTCGATGCGAGGCGGCGACGCGCTCCCTGAAAGCGATGGTTTAGTGTGGATTTATCTTAATGCTTCGCTTTTACTAGTCAAGTTTTACATAATCCAGAGTCTGCACGGTTCTTGTACCATAACATACCATACCTAGATAGTGTTCCCTTCAATATAATCGAAAAATGTTCGTAACTTCATAACCAGTACAAAAAGTACGATGAAACATAATCTAAGATCGTCACACAATTATCTACAACCTGTACAAAATTCATACAACAGCTTTAGTAGTTTTCGAATTAAACAATTCGAAAACTACCGTTCGTATAGATAGACAAACAAACAAAAAAAATACTTCTACAATTATTATTGATCATCACCATCATCATCATCATTTCAGCCTATCACTAGTCAACTACTGAACATAGGCCTCCCCCACTGTCACAAAATGTTTTCTCTAATTTTGGTTAGCTCTAATTTTGGAAGGATTTTGCTACGCTTGGCAGGCTTGGTAACCGCAGTTTATTTATTTAGATATTCGAAAAAGATGCTGCTGCTATTCTCCTGGTTTTCATTTTCCCTCTGTCGAATTTTACTACACCCACGGGATGAGATGAGTTGGTATATTCTCTTAAGCTGCCACCTCACGGCGCTTATTATTTACTACACATTATATTATTTCTTCATCCATCAGTAATGTGTATAAAATTAAATTCAACTTCTGTTTCCAAAAATTGATGTTCCAATTCCTACTATTTTGGCGTATGTATAATAAACTAAGTAGATTTTTTATGTGATTTATGGTGATGTTTGAGCTGTAGAGTCCTATGTGATTCTATTTAAATGTACAGCTGCTTCAGCAGATATACGATGATAATTATAATCGAGTTTTCGTATATAACTGATTTGTACTATTTATGTACCCTAATATTTCTTAAATTTAATATCGCATAATCGTAAAAGAAATAAGATTTTGTTTAAAAAGAATGTCACCTCTAATTTTATTTTAATTCTGAAACTTCATTCACTCAAAGGCAACTTAACAAAACTGAAACAGTAAAAGCCGTAAATCCAGGTCCGTCCACAAAGCCTCAGCGAACTGAGCGAGGGAGTAACCCCAATTCCCAACCCTCCTAGGGAGGGCGGTTAGCCAATGAGAGCTCTCGCGAGTACAGTCGACCGAGCATCAGTGCAAACAGCAGCGATCCTGAATGCCACATAATTGAGTGGCTCCTTGACGCTCCACTGATCCATTGTCGACACCATTAAAGTCATTACGATTTAAACGCTCGCGAATTAATAAGGGTTTTATTGATGTTTCACGCATGATTGCGCAGCGACAAGTCTCCCTTGATGCGCTCTTGGGTTTTCCTATCCCAGCGTGATTTCAAGATGTTCCAATATAAATATAGTAATACATAGTAAATAGTCCGCGTGGATTTATGTTCATCAAAATTCGTTAAGATCGGTTTTCCGGTTGAGCCGTTAAAGGTAACAAACAGACTCTACTGGTGGTAGGTGGGTACCACTGCAGACCAGTTATTCTGCCGTGAAGCAGTAGTGTGCAAAACATTACTGTGTTTCGGTAAAAGGGCACTGAGAGCTAGTGTAATCACTGGGATAGTGCAATCACACGTGAGGCTTAAGAACTGATGTCTCAGGGTGACGGGCGCAGTGTGGTGCCACTAAGAGGTGTTCTGGGTGACACGGCATTTGTTATGGGCAGTGTTGCACTTACCATCCGGGGAACGTTTCGCTCTCTCTCGTTACTATATCCAAGTAGTATAGTAAAGTTAGAATAGAATAGAATAGAATAGAAAAAACATTTATTCGGCACAAGAACATAATGCAGTTGAATATTAAATGAAAAAAAAAAAACTAAACAAAATAGTTCTGTGTCGAAAAGGGGTTGGCTCAGCATGTACTGTGTAAGAATGGTCACACACAGCGCTGATTTTCAGCCAAAAAACCTTTGAATTGGCAAACGGACGAGACTCGACTGAAAAATATTTTTATTATATTATTTTTAAAAGTAATACAATGTAATTTGAAACATACAAAATCGGATAATTTGGGTAAAAACTAAAGATTATAAAATGTATTCTATTAATTAATAATATAATATATGTATAATACAAAATAATGGTATTTATATAAATATGAGTAAATAAAAATATTTATAAAATTGCAAGTATCATTCAGGGAGCATCGACGCATGCGTGAGTATTTAACCTAGCATAGGAGAACAGTAAATCCGACATGTCAGATAAAAGAAACATCCTGGTGATTGCCACGATGTCTCTGGGATTCAGTAAGAAAGGTCTTGAGTTTCATTTTGAAAGGAAAAATATTATTTTAATTCCTAATTGGTGGTGGAATATTGTTCCAACACTTTGTTGGTGCATATCGAAAACTGCCTCTGATTGCAGCTGATCTGTGTGTCTGAATAGCTAATTGCTGGGAACACTGCCTGCTAGTACAGCGTCTGTTGTCTGTAACCATAGATAGCTTCTCATGTAGATAAACAGGCTTTTCATATTTGACTACACCAAAAAGAAGACATGCTAGGTGCAGTTTACGTCTTGATTTCATTTTTAAGATGTAATGCTTATTCAAAAAAGGTGTAATATAACTGCGCGGGGGAACAGAATAACAAAACCTAGCGCAAGCGTTCTGAACCCTTTGTACAAGACGCTGTGTACGTGCAAGCAATCTAGGTCCATAAACAGAGTCCGCATAGTTTAATTTTGAAAGCACCAGTGCTTCCACCAGCTGTGTACGTAACTCAGTGCTAAGGAAAGGTCTTATTTTATACAACATTTTTAATCTATAAAAACAAGCTTGTACACGGTCAGCTACATGTTTCTCGAATCGTAATTCAGCATCCATGGTCAGACCCAGATTCCGAGCTTCAAGCACACGTTCAAGTTCTGCACGAATAAAGGCTGTCGTACAACCCTAGTTGCCGGGAGATGGCTGTTTCGCCATCAATTGGACGCCAGGCGATTTTCCTGGCTTTTCCCTTAGCCGACACCCACGGTAATCGATTATGTGATAAATGTGATCAGCTTACCCGATTCCCGTAGTGTTGGAGGGTATCTGGTGGCGGTTTCCGGTGGTGGTTATAGTTTGCTTGTGCACGATATTGTAGTGGTGGAGGGTATCTGGTTCCTGGTGGTGGTAGAGTTTGCTGGTTAACGCCATTGTGTTGGAGGAAGGTATCTCGTGACGGTTCCCGGTGGTGGTATTAGTTTGCTGGTGGACGCTGTTGTAGTGGTGGAGAGTATCTGGTGGCGGTTCCCGGTGGTGGTAATAGTTTGCTGGTGCACCCAATTAAGGGACGGCGGTGCTCTTCAAAAACTAGGTAATACACATACACTATTTGATATTTTTGCAAGTGGATCTTAGCAAATTAAATTTCCTTCCTTTATGATCCTCAGATTATTAACTGGTTTAACTATTTCGAGTATTCTAGATTCTCTTTCTCTCACTCTCTCTCTCTCTGTGCAATTGCAATTAAAGCTCCCATAGCTTCCTTTCAACTTATTTTACTATCGCAACGTCAGTATTGGTAGAATACTCGTATATACAGGATATACAATAAAAATCCGTATGAAAATCGTGCCAGCGGCCCGTAGCGCCAATCACTTAGTGCTAACCGAATTAAATTTTAAGTGCTGCGTTACACGTACGTTGAACATGCAGTGTATACTGGTGGTAGGATTTCTATGTAGGGCCATTTATTCTGCCGTGAAGCAGTATTGTGCAAAAATTGCTGTGTTTCGGTTTGAAGGGCACTGACAGTTAGCGTAATCACTGGGCATATGAGACTTAAGAACTGATGTCTCAGGGTGACACAGCATTTGTTATGGGCAGACATTACACTTACCATCAGGTGAACGTTTTGCTCGTTTGGTCACTTTAACAAAAACACTATAAAAATAAGGTTGACAGTAAACGTTGTGACGGAAGCTGCATAAGAAATAAAAAATATTTCGAATATACGTGAAGTCCGCCAACCCTCATTGGAGCAGCGTGGCAAACTTTTTCCAGCCCTAAAACCCTGTCAAAAGTGAGAAAACGCCTGTGCCCAACAGTAGGACGTATATAGACACTTTACGACTTGAATTTTTGCTGCAAGCAATGTTGGTAACTAATTTATCAAGAACATCCTACTATTGACCATACACATTGGCGCGGCCAGAGTTATGGAGTGCCACCCCCCTCCATAACAAAACCCTGGCTGAGGCAGGAGGTAAGGAAGAGGTTAGCCAAAAAATTTTGTTATGCTTTAAATATATTTCCTTATACTTGCTTCCAGCCCTGTGTTAGCGGCCTAAGAGAATCTACCACCCTATCACATCCCGTGGGTGTCGTAAAAGTCGGCAAAGGGAAAATGAAAACCAGGAGTTGGGCAGCAGCATCTTCTTAGAACATCTAAATAAATAAACTGCGGTTGCCAACCCGCCTGCCAAGCGTGGCAACTACGGCAAAATCCCTCCAAAATGAGAGCTACAAACTTTTGTGGCTATCTATGGGGGAGGCCTATGTTCAGCAGTGGACTTGTGATAGGCTGAAACGACGACCACGATACCTGCTTGGTTAAAACTTAAATATAATTGATCGGTTAATTGAATTTAATAATATTAAATCTCTCACAATAATATATTTAATAATATAATATTACTTGGAAATTCGAGCTACAGCTCCGAGGCAAATTCTCAATTAAATCTGTACTACAAAGCCCTTGCATATTTTGCCGCAATATTCACTGGCCAATGAAATTAACAAAAACTTTGGCTTGGGAACGACGTCATAATAGGAATAGAAATGAATACTTTTTTATTTAGATAATTGATGGAAAATGTAATATGAAACTCTACTAAAGTTATTTTAAAAAAATGTTATATCTTTATCTTAAACAAAACATTGCAAGCTAGCATTGATTGTTACTATTCGTAAGGTATTGACGTAAAAAAATCTACTATCCCGTCTCATCCGGTGGGTTTCCAAGAGTCGACTAAGAGAATTGCATAGAAAATTGCATGGCCTTCGCGATATCCGGAACCATCCAAAATATTTTAAAAATGGCAGATCGAAAATACACAGACTGATGACGGATCTGAGGTGAAAAGCATCTGACACTCCAATCACCAATCCGCCTGCCAAGCAAGATGTTTACACCAGAAGGGGACTATTAAAAAGCTAATAATAGTCATGATTGACAGTGTTAACGTAAAAGTAAAAACAGTAACAGCCTATAAACGCTGCTGAGCACAGGCCTCCTCTCATTTCTGAGAGGGTTTTTTAGCAGGGAAGAGTTCACCACGCTGCTCAAATGCGGGTTGGCGAACTCCACGTGTCTTCGAAATATTTTTATTCCTAAGACATGCACGTTTTTTCCTTATTATGTGTTGTCACACGTTTTCGTTCACCGCTGAGCAAGTGGTAAATCAGGACTTAAAATTGCATAACTATCTTTAGAGGTGCTGGCACCGGGGATCGAACTCAGGTCACTCGTACTATGAAATTTAAGTCAAGCGCCTGGCCCCTGTGCTACCACGACTCTCTCATGTTAACGTAAACAATAAAAAATGCTACACAAACGCAAACGATCAAGAAAAACTCAAAAACATTTAACAATGCCTTTAACATTTTTCTTCAAATTAAAAAGAAAACAAAGTTGTCATAGTGATGTACGATTCACGTTAAATACCCAAGAGACAGAGCGGTCCCCACAAACGGAATTGATAATTTAATAACCGACGGAACGCGCCGCCTAATCTCAAAATTAGCAATACGATATGAATAAGTAGATTTTGGTTTGGAACAAAGCAGATGTCGAGGGAATTCGTCGCGAGGGGCCGCCGGCGCGGTGTTTAGCGAATCATTAGCTTTGCTAATGAAGGGTTGTGTTGCGTAGACAATTCGGACGTTTACTTGCTGGTTTGTCTTTTCAAAATGTTTCTTTAAAACATTCTACTACTCGTATAATAAAGGGATGTTTTAAAAGTGCAGCTTGAAAGTGCGGCCTAATTTCAATGGATGTTTGTCGATTATCTACCTACTGAGGTGTATCATAAGTAAAATAGCAACAGCTTAAAAATGTTCCACTACTAAGCTGAGGGCTTATCTCATTTTGAGAGGGTATTGAAGCTGGGACGGTCCTCGCTGCTCCAAAGAGAGTGGTGGACCTCACGACACCTACAAATATTTTTATTCTTGAGATATGCAGGTTGGTTTACGATGTTTTCTTTCATCTCTAAGAATGTAGTAAGTGACCACTAAAAATTGCTAGAATAAAGTGCTGACACCGGGGGTCGAACTTAGGTGATTCGCAAGTTACGATATTTAAGGAGAGCGCCCGGCTTCTGAGCTACCACAGCTTCAAAGCTAATGCTGCCCACCAACTGTATGTCCGTCAAAACCCAGCCAATGCTGATATTTGTGCAAGACACAAATTGTAGATTTACGTGTTTGGATAAATTCAAGACATCATCATCATCATCATCGTCATTTCAGTCTATCAATATTCCACTGCTGAACAAAGGCCTCCCCTTATCTATGATTGTTACAAAAGCTAGCTAGCTATCATAGATTGCAGAAGTTTGTAGCTCTCATTTTGGAGGGAATTTTGCAATAGTTGCCACCCTTGGCAGGCGGGTTGGCAACCGCAGTTTATTTATTATTATGTTCCAGGAAGATGTTGCTGGGTTGCTGCCCATCTTCTGATTTTAATTTTCCCGCTGTCGACTTTTACGACACCCACGGGATGAGATGAGGTGGTAGATTCTCTTAAGCCGCTACCACACGGCAATTCAAGATATGAAACAATAGAATAACCAAGCTTTCCGCTGACCGTATCGTTTCGGCTTACTATCAGATACAATGGGATAAAAAATTCCTCTTTTCTTTTTCTTTCTTTTTTATTATTAAAATGAATGAAATTAAAATGCCTCACAGTAGGATTTTCTCCTGTATCGTGGGTGCTTTTTACAGACATACATTTCACATACACAACACAACCAGACCCGAAAAGCTAAAATTTGTGTTTTTGTACATATGTTGGCTCTGGTTGAGAATCGCACCAATGCCCCGCAGCGCAGAAGTCAGGTACGCTAACCACTACGCCACGCGGTCGAACAATTAAATTAAAAAAAAATAACCGACACCTATAAACAATTTAATACTTGTTGTCTATTTTTTGTTTTTTTTTTCGTTGTACCTGTAGCAAGGCATATGATTTTTATGTTTTACTTGGCACATACATTAAAATTATAAAAATTACTAATTACATAACACACAAAACTGACACCTGTTTAGACGGACTCCAGCTTAGTTCTACCACCAATAAAGTCAGTAACGCTTACGACCTTAATAACTTAATAACTTATTTTAATTTTACACTAATTAAAAATAAGAGAGACAGACAGATGTATAATACGATTCATTATTAGTCAATATTCTGCATAATTAAAGCTGATAATATTAAATTAATACTGATTGACTGATAATATTAATTGATGAAAATATTAAATTTTTGCATATCCTATGAACTAATAACAAAATATGCACAAAATAAAGATATAAAGCGTAAACATTTAACAAATAATTCAATAGCATCGTTACGACAGTACGCCTCTCAGATATAATGGGAATACATCGAGCGAGCAAAGATACGCCAATTAGAGTGGGGCAGGAAGCTCGCGCGCCTGCGCACCGCCTAATTGCTTCCGTCACAGTCTTACCTCCCCCTCACCCTTGCCTCCTACCCCCACACCAGGTTGTAAGCCTCCCCGCAGTCAGAGCGACAACAGGGAATACGGGAATATCTCAGCCAAAAGTCGCAAAAACATTATATCTAGGTATTTAAACTGTTTTGTATTTACTTGGCTGCATAACAGATTCTAAACGCGGTAAAATATAGAATTTATAGTACTTCAAAATGTCCTTTTATATATATTAATTGTGTTACTAGCAAAAATTCATTAGGAGTAAGATCTTGGTTAATTTTTTTTTCACATATACTCGTAGGTGAAGTCGAAGATCGGCGATCGAAAGAAGATCGAAGTGGCGCTTTTTGGGAGAGACATATGTCCAGATGATGGATTGATGATGATGATAATGATTATATTCGATTATTTGAAAAATCTGAAGATAAATAAAAACGCGAAGATTGCAAATTTTCATAGGATTAAATATTGATAGCATCTAAATTAATCGAACATTTTTTTACGTTCATAAGAGCTTTAAGCAAGCCTTAATTGAATAAAGATACTTTGACTTTAATTACGTTTCGCCTCTGAGAAAAGTTAAATGGTGAACGCATTAATTTCCTAGTATACAAGGACGAGGGAACTAGGTTCATATCCTACTTATATTACTTTTGTGAATAAAACTTTAGGCACATACAGTCATTTTTATATTTAAGTAACGGTGTAAAAAAGCAGACAATCAATTTTATCGCAAATTGTTACTGTAACCCTGGACACCTGGATCCCAATTCATCCAATTCCTGTGCTAGTTGGAACTATGGTTCTTTTATAAATAGTATGGAAGTATTATAATTTACGCTAGTATTCTGGGGGGGCATACTTCACATGTCATGGAAATATTTGTCTATTTCTCAGATATCACAGGACTTTTTTATTGGATAAAGTTACAAGACGAGAAAAACGTTTACCTGATGGTAAGTGCAACGTAACCTAACAGTCAATCGCGCTGATGATGAATCACACAGAAAGATGCTGAATCACCCAGAATATTTCTGTGTGGTACCACACTGCACCCGTCACCCTGAGACATCAGTTCTTAAGTCTCATATGCCCAGTGATTACACTAACTCTCAGTGTCCTTCAGTCCGAAACTACTGAAATTTAAGGTGGATGTCCCACCCCTGGGAAATTTTCAATATTCATTCCTTTTTAGACACAACCGTTAGTTCGTAAAAGTAGCTAATTATATTAGCTTAGACAGATTAGCCGATAAGTGTCCAGTACAGTAGAATAGCACCTACCTCTTTTCCGCCGAGGTGTCGTAAGAGGCGAATAAGGTATTGTACGGACAGCCTTTATTCGTGCAGAATAACACCATAATGTGCAATTGTGTCACTATACTTCTCGAGGGAACGCAATAGCGAGTACGAATTTATTGACTCGTACGAAAAAGGCGGTGACATGGTTCGCCACCTGTTATGTCTCGTCTACCGCGAAGGTGAAAGATAGGCGAGGTGAGTGGCATCTGCCTACCCCTTAAATAAGAAAAAGGTGTGACTGTATATACACTACACATCGTTAACATAAATTGATACGCATTGTGGCTCTTGGATTTACTAACGGAGTAGACCAAGGGCCCTGAAAATCAATGATTCTTTAACCACTTTGAAAAAAGAGAACTATACACATCAATCGATGTTTTAATTTTGTTTGTATATCGCAACATTCCATCCCACAAATAATGTTGATATACTTCGTTGATATAATATTCACATTAGATCACATTAGAGAAGCCCATTAAGGAGCGTAATACAAAAAAAAAACATTTTTAGTTATTCGTTACGTCAATCGCCCACGTTCCGACGAAGCTACTATAAATTTTACCATATCGATCATAGAAGCCACAACAGTTTCCACATTTTTCCTAGTGAAACGATACCCGGAAGCAATCTGCAGCGGACACAATGTGGAATGCGCGATTGTTCCGCGCACGTGCCGGGGTGTGCGACTGCCCTTATTTAAAAATGTTCGCTCGCATGGCGAATCCCTAACAATTGTAATTAGCAATGCCATCAGGATTAGCTGGTGTATTGTGACGTTTATCTTGATCTGGAACGTTGGGAAATATTGAGTAATCAACGGACGAACTAGTAAAATTAATGTTTAATTTTAGTTGTTTGTTAACGTACTCCTGGCCGATTTATGATAACGGAGACAACTTCTGTATGCTGTCGGAAGCTAGCAATTGGCAGGTGTACGCGCAAACACAGATGCACTCACTCGTCCTAACTTTTTTCTCGTGGTAGGATTCCTATGTAAGAATCCGTCTAGGTAGGTACCACCCCTGGCCAGTTATTCTACCGTGAAGCAGTAGTGTGCAAACATTACTCTGTTTCGGTTTGAAGGGCACTGAGAGGTAGCGTAATCACTGGGCATATGAGCCTTAAGAACTAAAGTCTCAGGGTGATGAGCGCAGTGTGGTGTCACAAAGAAATGTTCTGGGTGACATAGTATTTATTATGGGCAGACGTTTCACTTACCATCAGGTGAACGTTTTGTTCGTTTCGTCACTCTTACCAATGAAAAAAAAACTTCCCGTATCCGATGTAACGGTCATTCGATAAGAACGGAGGTAGTCTAGGATGCAGTGTAACAGTTCCGGGGACAATCACAACACAACCAGACTCGAAAATCGACAACTTGTGTTTTTGCGCAAATTTTTGCTTCGACAGGGATTTGATCTGAGGAGTCGCGGCACAGCAGTCAGGTACTCTGACCACTTGGCCACGCGGTCGTCTGTAGTTATATGTATGTTAATATACTACCTTTAACACGGCTCGTGCTGTGTGATGTGGTGATATTCCTTTATGTCGTCTATAATGTAATTAGTATTCACATAATCGTGTGCGTTTTGGTTAATATTGCCTAAGGGAATTGCTAGAAAATTTTGAGGCTTACCATATATGATGGATTATCTTGTTTATGCAAAGAAGTATTTTGCTTCATTATCCCATGTTGAGAGAATTTACTCAGTCCAAATGTACAATCACCCCTTTGAATTATGGTAGAGTGCCATGATGCCAGTAAATGGGTACCAGATTCTTGGAAAGGAGAGAAAGTTAATTTGCTAAGATCCGCATGCAAAATGTAAAATGGTGTGTATTACCTAGTTTTGAAGAGCACGTGATATTGACTTGTGCACGCTGTTAAGGGAGGGCGGGCGGTGCTCTTCAAAACTAGGTAATTAACTTTCCCTCCTTTACTATAATGGATTTCCGCAAAGTAACGCCTGATATTATTAACTATATTCCAGATTATTATCACTCATCCGAAACCGAAATGCACCCTCTTTGTATTTATATACACATTATTAATTTGAAACAGCGCAGTAATATTTCATAACCTATTTGCATATGCCCAAAAGGTACGAGTATCTACTATGTAGTTTATTAGTCATTTTTACATACATACATACATAAGATCACGACTGTATCCCATAAGGGGTAGTCAGAGACTGGGCACTCACTGCAAAAGCAGATGACTGCCACAATCCACGATTCACCAAAATGATATAATGCACTTGGTGTGATAGGTGGTGATCCCATCGCCACCATGTGCTGTTGGATGCACAGTGCAGTTTTATTCCTTACTCGCCTTTTACGAGATCCATTAGATGAGATGGAGTGGTAGTATTCTTTTAAAGAGCCGCCACCACACGGCACGTAGTCATTTTTATCGTAGAAATCCTCATCCCGGCTCCAAAACTCTCTCAGAAAATGGGAGGAGGCCTGTGCTCAGCAGTAGAATATTTATATAGGCTATTGCTTTACTTTTTTTTATTATGCCATTATTTATATTAACTGAATTCATTCGAATCTTGGGAAGGCCCAATGACGATACAGTTGTATAAAGAATTAACAACTGAACTGAATTTATAACTCAAATAAAAAAAATGTACCCTTTCTTTTAATTTGGATTGTGAATTCCGAAAACCGTCTTCAAAAATGGAGGTTTTCAATTCGACTGTTTTTTATCATGAGATTCTTAAATTCGCATAAGCATGTTTGGGGCTGCTGTGATGAAATCGGTTTTTTGCTGGACATGGAACTCTCCTAAGTTTGCAGGATTTGCCCTGACTGCTTTTGGCAGGCAGAAGACGATTGCAGTCTCAGTACCGACTCGCACCTTCGACGCCGCTCCTTGTTGTGAATTGGATCTTTTAGACCTGACATATAATATATGTGTATTTCACCATCTATCGGAATTTACGACATTTTCTCAGCATTTCTCTTTTCAAGTCGACTTTTACCAAACCACGGGACGAGATGAAGTGATGAATTCGTTTCGAACGTCACCACACTGTAAAAACTGCTATTAATTTACTGGTGGAAGGATTGCTGTGCAGGAATCTGTCTATGTAAGTACTACCGCAGGGTCTGATAGCCTTCCGTTAAGTAGTAGTGTGCAAACATGGACAGAAAGGCACTGAGATTTAGTGGGCATATGAGACTTAAGAATTGATGTCTCAGAGTGCTGAGCTCAGTTTGGTACCACTCAAAAGTGTTCTGGGTGACACAGCGTTTGTTATGGTCAGACGTTGCACTTAGCATCAGGTGAAATTTTTTGCTCGTTTCTTTACTTTCTACTACAAAAAAATATGTCTTCAATGTACATACATACAGTCACGCCTTTTTCCATAAAAGGGGTAGGGGTAGTTTCCACTTTTCGCACTCGCAAGATACGAGACGTGCGAGTGGCGACCCACGTCGCCGCTGTTTTAGTAAGAGTCAAAAAATCCTTACTCTCCATTGCGTTCCTACGAGCAGTATAGTGACAGTAGTGTATATTATGGTGCTATTCTGCACGAATAAAGGCTTTCTGTACAATACTTTAGTAGCCTCTTATGACACCTCGGTAGGAAAGAGGTAGGTGCTATTCCACTCTGTTGTCTCTCTATCTTCAATGTAATCCGTTATTTTTAAAAACACGAAGTTTATAGTAATTGAAAAGATGTATCATGCATGGAGTGTGCAATTTTACTGCCGTAAGTAATTATTATAACCCTTTTCTTCATTTAATAACAGCACAGTTTCGCCATACATACAGTGGCAACATTCGGTGTAATATCTACTAACAGCAGCACGACGGGAGCGGTGGGGGGATTAATAATTCACTATCCGATAATAGCCGGATTAACACGAGGCAACCCTTTGTGGGCAGATTGAAAAACTTTTACTAAATATTTGCGCCTATCAAGTATTCACTCAGTGAATACTTTATTGAGTTTTATTTATGAAACCATAATAGTGACAATGAACAATACAGATTATATTTGTTACAGAATCATTTGTAAAGATTTATCATAAAATCATAAATCATAAAATCATAAAACTTATGCCATTAAAACTTAAAAAAACGACTTAAATATCCCAGTGCTTCACTACGCTCTAATGATGTAAAAGAAAGTACTTACTTTATGTGTAAGTTTGGTAGGCGGTATGTGGTGGCTTAAGAGAATCTACCACCCCATCTCATCTCGTTGGTGTCGTAAAAGTTGACAGAGGGAAAATATTAACATAGGGATGGGCAGCAGCATCTTCCTGGAACATATGAAAAAATAAATTGCGGTTGCCAACCCGGCGGCAACTATAGCAAAATCCCCAAAAATTGAGAGTTTCATTTTGGGGTTATTTGGTGGCACAACGTTTCTTGTGGGTAGAGGTTGGACGCACCATCAGGTGAACGATTTGCACGTCAATGTCTTCTATTATAAAAAAACCAGTAGTTATGTTATTCGCTAGCAGTGATTTTTTTATTTATTGTATATAGTAATGAAACAAGCAAAACGTTATCCTGATGGTAAGTGCAACGTCTGCCCATAACAAATGCTGTGTCACCCAGAACATTTCTGTGTGACACCTCAATGTGCCCATCACCCTGAGACATCAGTTCTTAAGTCTCATATGCCCAGTGATTACGCTAACTCACAGTACCCTTCAAACCGAAACAGTAATGTTTGCACACTGCTGCTACACGGCAGAATAACTGGCCCTGGGGTGGTACCTACCTAGACGGATTCCTGCATTCGGACAAAATTCTTTCTTTATTCTATTCAAGGTCTTAGAAGGCTAAAATTTATAATACGTTCGAAAAATATGATCTCTCTGGAGAAATACCGACAAGAAAAACTAGGATCTGCTACTATTTTAGAAAAAAATTAACGTAAAGCTCATACCAGAGTTAAAGTTAATAAACATATCGATATGAAGTGTGTACTTTAAATATAACTAAAATCTTAATTCAAACATCAATCCATTACGTTTGTAGCCCCTTTGATGGTGCATCACTTTGATATCTTGGAAGTTATATCCACCACTACAGTACCCAAAATAATGTATTCACATCACACATTGTACGGGCGGGGGCTTTGTACTAACAACCACTTTTATCATGGGGCCTGTCAATTTATATTTGCCTGCAATCATTAAAATAGGCGTCGGCAAGTATCAACCCATGTTTTACGACTCTATTTGTGTCCAGAGTTATAGATATACCCTGCCCCCCTTTTACTGTAGTCTTACAGACGATTGCGGGGGAGCGAAACTCTCCAAACGTTTAGTTGTACTGGCCAAAAGTTTGAACAAACTATCCGAATGAATAGGTGTCAGGAGTAATGCGTCAGAGCGGGCCCGCAGGGGTGCGGACGTGTAGTGTTAACGGAGCTCATCGCCTCAGAATGCTACATAATTCAATTGATTCCCCGACACTACCCGCACGCTTCCTCTTAACTTCGTTTGCAACGTTTTGATATCGGATAGCCGTTTGACGCCTCCTTGTGCAATTTCTCCCCGGGCGCCCTCGGGCGAGGTAAAAAAAACAGCGGGTAAAGTTGACTACATTTTTGTATTAAAACAGAATAAATATTTTTACAACAAACAACAAAGACGCTTAATGTTGATAAGAGACGGCTGGGGAAGAAAATGTGACATGGCCAAGGGGCGCAGAGTAGATCTTAGCAGCGGGTGCGGCGGCGTAGGCGATCTTTTGAACTGGAGCAGCGGCGTAAGTGACCTGAGCAGGGGCGTACGCCACCTTGGCGACGGGGGCTGCGTAAGTGATTGGAGCAGGCGCGTAAGAGACCTTTGTGACGGGGGCTTGAGCGTATGCAATCTTGGCGACTGGAGCGGCGTATGCGTACTTGGCGACGGGAGCAGCGTAAGCTACCTTCGCGGGTGCTTCAATAGGTTGACCCTCATATCGCACAACAGCGTTGAAACCGTGCTCATGGTCAGAGGTGTAGTCTACGATACGGTGGACACCGTCGGGCTGTACCAGGGAGTAAGATCCCTGAAGAGCGTCGCCAGAGCGTTGCTCGTGTTGCTGCTTGATGTCGCCGCTTTGTACATCGTGAACGGAGTAGTTGAACTCGTAATTGGCAGGTGCTTCGGGCTCGGCGTACGCGACCTTAGCGATGGGTGCTGCGGCGTAAGCGACCTTGGTGACTGGTGCGGTGGCGTAAGCAACCTTGGCGACAGGTGCCGCAGCGTATGTGAATGGAGCAGGGGCATATTGGGCATATGCGACCTTGGTGGAGGGGTATACAGGGACAGCTACTGCCGCAGCAGCGGCCACAGCGCAGAGGAATACCAGAGTCTGAAACATATACATTAATGATAAAGATCATATGATTAAGAAGTTACTAAATAATCTAAAGTATTTTAATAATAATACTAAATAATATTAAGTAGCTATTTATAATCGAACGCCAAAATCATTAATTAATGAAATTGAAGAATGTTCGAATTAAGTATTCGAACACTTGTTTTAAAAAATGTTTGCGAAAATAAACATGCTGCGTTAATTATAAAGATAATTATAACTTAACAACTCACCTTAGCTGCCATGTTGTTTGGTTTACTTATTGTGAGTTAATGATATCCCTTACTACCATACAGAGGTTTTTATACTTGACAGACTATAGTGTTGCGCATGCATTGCTCATAGTAACACATAGGTGTGGGTGCGTGGGGTCAAAAACTGGATTGAAATTATATAATTCATTCATGGCCAACCGGTAATTGCTCATTTGTCATGTTGGTTACAAACTTTGATCGACTTGCTAGTGTGAAAGTTCGTGATTTTGACATACCTATATGCTTATTGGTAAAGCTTTTACTAGTGGTAGGATTTCTATGCACTTCTCTGTGCAAATTTTACTGTGTTGACTTGGAAGTCCGAGCATGTACCGTCAACTACCACCTTGATACTCCGGTCTGTGAGAAAACTAGTGACTCATTGCATAGTTTCTCGGGAAGCCCATAGGAAGGAAGTTTCAAGAGAAGAGCTTTGTGCCAGACCCGACCAAAGGCCTTCGCCATGTCCTAACTAACAGCCAGGGATAGTCGCGACTAAGACCCGATTTCACTGATCGCTTTGGAAACCAAGTTTTTTACTTTTTACTGAACTTAGTTCAAATGTATGATCGCGTTCTGAAAAACGAAGTTTACGTGAAATATCGTCACAATCTAAAAGAAAAACTCGATGTATTTATTATTTTGCGACATCAAACAGCCTGTTTTTATGCATAAGACACATAGGTATGCAAACAATAAACAAAACTTATTAAAAATATTTATTGTGTTTACATAGTTGTGCAATTGACAATGACAGCTCTCTAAACGCGTTTAAAGAGCTGAACGTCGAAAATTGGGCGTTCAGAAAGTGAACCGCGTTTAGCTTTAATCGCGTTCAGTTGATGTTGGTGAAATGCAAACAGTAGCATTGAACTCAGTTAAACGCTTAAACTTCGTTCAGCTTGAACTGATCGCGTTTAGTTTCAACGGTGAAATCCGCCCGAAGAGGGAGGCCCTTAGTCGCGACTATCTTCGCCTATCGATGATTGAAGTATTTGAGAAGATCACCAGCTTAGCGACCGTAACCTGTTTCGGTCTTAAGGGCATTGAGTGATATGGTTTCCTAAACCTGCACAGCAAGTGTCACACCTGCACACAGTTACGGTGTCACTCGGAACTTAAATTCCGAAAAATTTAATAAAAAAGAGCATATCTGCGGAGTTTATTTCGCCTTTTTCTTCTCCGTAAAAAAGAAACCTCATTCCTGCCTTCTTCACCTCATCATGTGAAAAAATAACATTCGACGAACGAAATCTGGAATGTTCACTAGTAGAATATCCGTCGAATGTCCTGCCAATGTAATGTCCCAATATGAATTAAACAATACGCTTTAGCTGATATCATTTATACAAAATATTTTAATCATCTTATTTACAAAGAAAATATTCACAATAGATAACCATCGCGTAGTGATTTTCGAATATAAAAAATTCTCAGATTAAGAAAATTCACGTGTTGGTGGCATAAGAGAAAAAGATAATCCAATAGTCTCCAAAAAAGAATCGTGTATGAAACCCAAAGAATAAGTAAACTAAACGTGATATCTTCGGCAATAAATCCTCTTATATCAATTGAGGCCCAAAAAATTATTAATTTCTAAATAAATTTCTCTCAAATTTATACTACATTTATATCCGACTTCTCTCTTATCTATGTTACAATAATTAACTTAAAATAATAAGCTTACAAATATTTACAGTGGATCTCTAAGTGTTTTATATGACTACGCTAGTATGTCTAAAATACAAACATAGCATTGTAGATATAGAACATTATCTAAATCAAAAAATGTTAATCTTACAACACCTAATTAAATTGTAAACGGTATCAATGCTCAACAATCGGTAGCGCAGGTCACGACAAAAAATACTCCCAAGATGTTATCAATGACACAATCTCTTATGAGCGGTCAAACAAACGATACGCGTACACGCCGGCCTGCAAGTTTTGATACTTTGGTTTAATTTTTTTTTTAAATTTAAGTGCATAGCATCTATCATTATTAATGGTAAGAAATAACTTACTTGGTAGTAATAAATATATCAAGTCATATCTACTCGTATAATATTACTTTTAGAAACCTATTGTTATTTTAAATATTCATATACAAACTTATTTAAAGCGATAATTCTATTATAAAGTATGTGTATAAAATATCGTGTCCTCAGCAGACAACTTTATTCAATAAGATTCTTTTACAAACCCAATAATTGTGGAAAATTCGGGAATTGGAGCAGCGTCGCAGATTTTTCTCGTCTCCAAAACCCTCTCAGAAATAAGAGAAGGCCTGTGCTCAGCAGAGGGACATTTATAGGCTGTTTCTTTACTTTTTTACTTATTTATTATCTTTCAAGTCCCTTTCTCTTTCCTCTTCTGCATTGGAGCAGCGTGGCGGACTCTTCCCGGCTTCAAAAACCCTCTCAGAAATGAGAGGAGTTCTGTACTCAATAGTAGGACATTTATAGGCTATTACTTTAATTTTTCTCCGATTATATCACCTAACCTTTCCATAAAATATGACCCAATCACATGCAAACAAGACAATTCTGGTACAGGTTATGGTAATGGAAAAAAAAGCATCTGCGTCTGCCTTGCAGCTACCATACGACAACTTCCGAGAGTAACAGAAAGATATTATCGTACTCCAAATCGTTAAAAGAGATTTTATTAATATAACATTTATTAACGTGGTGTATTTTAAGGTTAGTAAAATAGATTTAATAAATGAAAATAAAAATATAGATATAAATAAAAGACTTGCAACTTGTTACTATATTTACATTTGTTTTTATTTATTTATTTCCCCATTTCTTGGCCTGCACGGTTTGTGTGTCAGCCATATATCCAAGTATACAATCTTCTAGCAGCAGCACTTTAAAATTTCGATTTCGATCAACACTAAAATGATAGTTGACTTTTAAATAAAGATTTGCTGGACTGATGGCAACAAAACGAAAAGCACAATATTGGTCTTGAATTGAATTTTCCAATGACTGTACACTTCTTTCAAGAGCACTTGCTGCATAATAAACTATCAATATTAAACATCAAAACTCCAAATATACACAGAAATTACAAAATTAAATAAAAACACTACCGAGTTGGCGCCAAAAGTCCATTTACATTTGTTGCTATATTTTTAGCCGACTGGTTTATTTCTGGACTTATAAATGTGTATGTAGTTATTATTCCAAACATTTCAGCGTGTATCAAAACTATTTATTTATAGCGCACAGTCAGATCTAGATTTCATGTTGTAAGTTCTAATTGTAATTGTGAATTATTAAGACATATCAAATTTGTCTATTATTTACATTTAGATGATTTCTGTTAACTGAAAGCGTATTGAAGTGTGTCTGTGATTTCGCTACAAAGATTATTTTTCTCATCATCTATGAATATCTCATATGGTAATTTGCAGAGTACCAAAACTCAAACACGCGTTTTTAAAACTTTGCCTATCTATCTTTCTATTTGTCCGGGCTCATCTCCGAAACGACTGAATCAATTATCATGACGGAACTTTCATTGGCAGGTATAGGACTTTTCAGAGAGCAATCTAAGCTACTTGTTGTTTCGTAAATATACAGGGTTCCTGCGTAAAATCCAAAAAACTAGAAATTACGGATTACGGGGATGGACGTGTTAGGCGCGGTTTTAACTTGCTATGCCATACGGGGCAACCATGTGGTCAGTCTATTTAACGGGGCTCAAGCCGCTAAGCTCAGCTAGCGTTAATAGTTTTTATTCATATATTCGTCTTTGTTGAAACCCACGAGATACGATTATGGTGGTAGGGTTCCTATGCAGGAATCCGTCTAGGTAGGTACCACCCTTGGACCAGTTATTTTGCCGTGAAGCAGTAGTGTGCAAACATAACTGTGTTTCGGTTTGAAAGGGCACTGAGAACTAGTGGGCATATGAGACTTAAGAACTGATGTCTCAGGGTGTCGGGCGCAGTGTGGCGTAACACAGAAATGTTCTGGGTGACGCAGCATTTGTTATGGACAAACGATGCGCTTACCATCAGGTGAACGTTTTGCTCGTCTCGTCACTCTTTCTAATAAAAAAAATACACCCAAACCAACATTTATTTTTTACATTAGCCGGCATAAGTTCGTATATACCTAACATACGTGAATTACGAAATCCATCAATGTAGTAATCAACCCGAATTAGATCAATAACTAAACCAGTTTGTCATGGAGTATCGCCAAGACTCGTGTCAAAATTATTACGTTACTGCAATTAGTAATTATCATTTGACACTGGTTACGAGTACAACGGAGAATGTCCAAATATCTTGAAATATTAATAATAAGAATAAAACCACATAGTTTTACAAATTTATCAAATGGAAATAGTGCCCTTTACACTATGGTAAAATATTATTATAATTTATTGTTTATAAATATATTATTGAATCAAAGTCAAATTCTACATTTAATTTAGGCCTGTTGAATGGTTTGTGAATGTCAAAATCTACACAGGTTCTTAAAATAAGACATTCTCAGAGAAGCCATATTAAATAATTATGTGGAGAGTCATTGATTCTGGGATTAAGATCCAACCCAAGTCTATATTGTTGTTATTCACAAATTATTGGCTTCCGCGTCTGTGATGACAGACTTAGTTAATATAAAATGCGAATCCCACTATGGCAATTAAAAAAAGTGTTTCTTTCCAGTTCTTCTGTGACCGGTTCGTCAGCCTTATTTTACGAAATAGTGTAGAGTTGTGAAAGAAATCCACTATCGAACATAAACTTCTCCCCAGTTTGCCCAAGAGGATTTGCGATATTATAGTACCACATTTACGACTCATCTACCCGTGTACTATCTATCGTTTATGCGGATGAAAGGGACGACCGACGGATAGGATGCAGTATATTGGCAGGCGGATTCGCGATCACAGTCTCACACTTTGCACCTTGAAAACAGTAGCCCGTCACCGCTCTGGAATATGTTTCGGCATAATTGAGATGGTTATACTGCCATTTCGCGAAAGTGATGAGATTTTCAAGACATTCCTTAGTCGATTTTTACGGCACCCACGAAATAATATGGCTGTATTGTGTAACGTCGCTGCGTCTACTTACAATACTATAATCTTACTTTTATAGTAAAGCTGGAGTTTGTATGTTTGGACGCACTAATTTCAAGAAATACTTATTCTATTTAAAATATTCTTATAGCGTTAAATAGCCCGTTTAATTAGAAAAGTTTCAATTATAAAACTGAGCCGGACGCTGAAAACAAAACATTAACGAGGACTGAACTGTGAGTGCTCAGGTCAGAGGGATATCATGCCGTAAGGGGCAATCATGTGTTGTTATTTACGCGGCTTCTTTTACGCGGGTGAAACCGCGGGCACAGTTAGTGTATTAAAATAAGCCCTTACCTGCGCGGGTGATACTATAGAGCCTCTAACACGTTCCTACCTATCCGCGCAAAATGTAACGCTCATGCGATAAGGCCGGAGGTAGGCTAGGATGCAGTGTCAGAGACACGGAGATAATCACAACACAACCACACCCTCAAATTATGTTTATACATAAATGATATTAAAAAAAAAGAATCCCAAAAACTGTTTCTTCTCCGTCAGAGGGAACCTCATTCCGAAACGGTGGTAGATTGTAAAAAAATCATCCAGTCATCGTCTAAATTAAAATTGCATAGTTCTGGCCCTTATTCCATGTCTATAAAAATATTTAATAAATTACCGATTAACATAAAAAACGAAAAAAAACTACAAAACATTTCGGAAAAAATTAAGAGCGTACCTAATAGAAAAAAGTTTATATAATATTGAAAAATATTTTGAAAAATGACTCAGATAGATGTCTGCCTCTCACATACATTCATTGCCACGCCCGACAGGGTACATGAATTTTATAATTTTATAATTTAATTTCATGTAAAGCAATCTAAATAAATAAATAAAAAAATAAAAAATGACCATTAAGAATGACGAATGAACATTCATTTACTTTCAATGTTGACTACGGCTGGGATTCGAACCCAGGACCCGCGGCGTAGAAGTCAAGTATTCTGACTACTAGGCCACGCGGTCATCAAACCGGATGATGTAGTCATATTTGCAAACCGGCTACTTATGACATTGCTAGTGTTGTACAACATCGCGTCACATTAGTATCAATTATGTGAAGATAACAAACTCGGCTTCTGTCAGAAACCCATTTCACTAAGCCATGTTATGTTATGTTTACTTAACTAACTCATGTTAGATCATGAAGTTGTAGAAATCGGTCCTATCTTGCCTGACAGGTGACAATAAATACAAACTGTAAGAATTACAGCCGTACATAGGAATACCATTAAAGCAGCCGGTTTGCAACTGGAGCGAGTTTTGAGTAAGCCCATTGACCACACCCGGCGAATGCGGGTCAAGGGCTGCGCGGCCAACAAACTACTTTTGACGTCATCGCCAAAAAACTAAGGTCCGCCAAGCCGTTCAATTACCGTCAGATGATTAACGGCTGAGTCAAAAATATTGAGCTCAATTTAAAATAGCAACGAACAGCGAAAGCGTATAATTTTTTTTAATTAATCAGAAGCATTATATGAAAATGTAGACTCTAAAGGAATGTCATTTGCTGTAGTTTAAATTTGTAATATTGTCATGGAACAATATTTTTTTATAAATTACTTGATTTTTTTATGTCACACATTACATAAATTAAATAATATATTTAAGAAGTATGAGAACATTTAAAATTTTGATACTTCCTTTCACAAAATACTTAGTTTTGTTTAGATATCTAAATAATATTTAGTATTATTAATACTCGAATTAAAAATATTATTAATGTTTAACCTTGCAGTTTTAAGTACCAGTTCAGTTAAATCTACAATTTATAATAATGTTCATTAGTGACAATGCACTTTTATCTTGATTCTTCACCGAAGAAATGATTCTTCACGAAAGAAGATGGATTTTTGTGTTCATGGTCCTAGTGACCACTTACCATCAGGCGGTCTGTATTTTCGTAGTCACCCTTACTTACATAAAAAATATATAAATTCAAATTTACTGGTGGTAGGTATTCCTATGCAGGAATCCGTCTAGGTAGGTACCACCCCAGGGCCAGTTATTCTGCCGTGAAGCGGTAGTGTGCAAGCATTGCTGTGTTTCGGTTTGAAGGGCACTGATAGCTAGCGTAATCACTGGGCATATGAGACTTAAGAACTTATGTCTCAGGGTGACGGGTGCAGTGTGGTGCTGCGCAGAAATGTTCTGAGTAACACAGCATCTGTTATGGGCAAACGTTGCACTTACCATCAGGTGAACGTTTTGCTCGCCTAGTCACTTTATCAAATAAAAAAAAAATAGAATTGATAAAATTTTGGCGCTAACTTAAAAAACGTTGGTTGAGTTTATTAAATTATGTCATTCTGTGCATAGTTCGTGTTTTGATGTTTAATATTGATAGTGTAGATATTATACAGCAACGCTCGTGATAGCGTACAGTTGGAAAATTCAATTCAAGACCGAAATCGTGCTTTTGGTTGCGTTTGCTCTGGTTCTTACAATTTTGAAGTTTTGCTATTTTAAATATTGAACTTAACTAGCTATAAAAAATAAGTAAAAGTTTTTTCCAAAAGTAGCATTATTGTATTGCAAGAATGGCATACAATGATCCCATTGTATGCCATTCTTCACAATAAAAATGCCAATATCTGACCGACGTTATGTAATTATTCATTCATATATTAGGCCAACTTTGACCTAAACTACAGATAATTGAAGTCCAACAGACAATGGTAAATAAAAGATAGACGTGTTTAAAAATATATTTTAAGTAATATTTTTTGGTGCATTATGAGTAAAATTGTAGCAGACAATGGAAGTGCGCGCGCACAGCTAACGGAAATTTGACAGCATGAAGTTGGCCGTCTCAGAAAATTAAATGTTGCAATAACCAAATAAAAAAAATCATTCTGATGATTATGTATTATGTAATATAAAAAATAATATTCTAAAAGTGTGTGAAAAAATTTGAGATTAATTTAAGTATTATTATTTTCTTATTTGATACCTTCTTCCGAGAACGAAATCTTTTCATTTTATCGTTTTTCCTACTTAAATAAATTATTTGCATGCGGGATATTTTTTTAGTTACGTATAAGTGCATGCACCGGTATGTTTATGCGTTACTGACACAAGATAATATAAATGTTCTCTTGTGGTTCCCCATTTGATAGTAAATAATGTATCGGTTCTTTATAAGGAATCAAATCACGACCTGCTACCCACGGTTTTTCAATAGGCTTCTTAAATATAACGGTAAATAAAATGTGTAATCATTAGGGTAAAATTTCAAGGTCGTGTTTGAGCGTAAAGTTTTCCCGTGCTGGAATCGAACTCTCGAACGATACTACCACTAGTATAAAAAACAATTTCTCGGAACCAGTGTCTGAATCAACTTATGTAGAAGCCAAACTTAACGTAAGTTGCAAAAAAACATATTGGAATTCACAATCTTCAGTTTTGAGCAAAAGCGATAACGTTAATAACTACATAGTGTATATATATTTTTTAAATATTTCTTAACCTAGAGACAGAATGACGTATTTTGAAGCAACAGTCTTTTTGAAGAAATCCTACCACTAGCAAAATATATAGATAAGGACGGCGAACGGCAGAGGCTCTCTCAAAATAAAGGGTGGCATATGCCTGACCTTTGTAGGTTGTTAATTTACTTAACTAACACTAACACCCTAACCCGGAACAACTATCCAACTATCAACTAACTATAGGCAATACGAATACTTTTTCCCGTATTGGAATCTAACTTTGTTTATAGAGAAGAACGTGGTCGTGCGTTGCAGAAAATTCCGCGAAAACGCATTGTGGTGGGATGCCAACCATCAAGGTGGTGATGACGGAATTTTGAGTTGCGCCCCAATGTGCGATGGTGTAATTCAGCGGCTGGAAATAATCCGAACAATTCCTCGGAACACTCTGGTATATCCTGTAAAAAATGCAAAGAGATGCAACATCTCTTCGCTAGGCCTGTGGAACAAGCCGATCGGAAATAACATGGTCGTCGACGATTTGAGCCGCTGTTCATTGGACTGAGACTTGTGAGGACTGTAGACTTTTTTACCTACTATAGGTATGGCACGACGATTGTTTTACTTCATTTCACTATCACATTAAGAACTACGCACTATCATAACGCTTAATAACTTGGTGATACATTATAAGCTACCTGCACTAATTTTGTCATGAATTTCTTGTTTTTAAAATCGTATCGCGTCAATCTACAGACTCCTGAGTATCCTGTTCGTGTTATCAACCTTCACCTCACAACGCATTGTAACTTAATAATTATATGACCCACAGCCCGAGGCGAATCGTATATTACCCAGGCACAAAATGTTCGCCACAGATACGGTATAAAAAGTGTCGCAGGTCGCAAAATATTATAGTTCAACTTCGACAATTCAAGTAATAACAATGGCAGCCAAGGTAAAAAGAAATATATTTTGTTTTTAAATATATTTTTAAATAACGTCCCTTTAATCTTACTGGTTTTATTTAATAGCATACATAACCAATGACTATGCTTTTAATTTTGTCAGGAATAGATAGCCATATATTGCTATTTGTTATTAATAATACAAATGTTTCAGTTCTTCGCTCTTCTCTCACTGGCCGTTGCGGCTTCAGCTCTCCCCGTCGTCCCACTCGCCAAAGTGGCCTACGCCGAGCCCGAAGCACCCGCACACTACGAATTTCAATACTCCGTCCACGACAACCAGAGCGGTGACATCAAGCAGCAACACGAGGCCCGTGCTGGAGATGCTCTTCAGGGATCATACTCTCTGGTACAGCCCGATGGTGTCCACCGCATTGTAGACTACACCGCCGACGAGGTGCACGGTTTCAACGCTGTCGTTCGTTATGAAGGACACCCTATTGAAGCACCTGCCAAGATCGCCTACGCGTCTGCACCCGTTTCCTACGCTGCTCCCAAACTCGCCTACGCACCAGTAACAAAGGTTGCCTATGCAGCCCCAGTTGCCAAATTCGCCTACGCCCCAGTGACCAAGGTTGCATACGCCGCCCCCGTAGCGAAGGTCGCATACGCCGCTCCTCTTAGCCAAGTTACCTACTCTTCCCCCGCCATCTCCTACCACCACTAGATTGTAGACGTTAAAGAATTGTTGAAATTGATCTATGTACTGCTATGAAGTAACTAATAAATTATTTATTGACAAATAATCGTTTTGGTTTTTAATTTTATATTGATGTTTAAAGAATTTTATCCACTTTTTGTTAAATCATGTGTTCGTATTTATAGTTCGGGTAAAATAATACATATATTATAAAATAAAAAACTTTAAAAACTGTAACCTGACTAGATAAACTAAAGTAGAAATAGAAAAAATATAATACGAAATAAAATAAACTAAAAAGTAGAAAACAAGTTAGGTGCTGATTGCTATCATGATCTTATTAAGTAAGACTGGCTTTGATACGTTAGATATTCCTGTTTATTTAGTTCTATTGAAGTTGTTCATATCCCCTGCGTATTTTATATCCATGATCGACGGCGTCTTTATTGTTTTTATTTGTCTATCAAATGATAACGTTTGCATTTTGTAGTTGACAACAGACGACCACGGAATTTTAATTAAATTATAACGTTATCGATGTGAAACTGCCGGAAGCCTTCAATAGAAATGGAAAACAAGTAAACATGAATATCTAACATATCAAAAGACTTTACTCAATAAAACGATGATAACAATCAGCACATATTTCTTACTTTTCAGTTTATTTTATTTATGTCTGGTCGAGTTTTGGAACTTTTTTCCTCTAATTAAAGTTATTTTTTTGGTAGTCAGGATTTCAAGTGTCTATTTACATTACATATCTAGTGTACATAAGGACTATCATGCTGACAATCCTAATTTGGAATACAAATTAAATAAAATTTGCCAAAAAACCCTTACTTTCTAGAAAGAATACCGAGAATAGGTATCGTCGTCGTCGTCGTTTCAGCCTACCATAGTCCACTGTTGAACATAGGTCTCCCCCATAGATTGCCACAAAACACGGTCCTGAGCCACCTGAATCCATCGTTCCAACTTCCTGCAAAACCGTGTAGGTCGTCGCTCCATCTAGTGGGGGGTCGCCCTACACTGCGTTTGACGGTACGAGGTTGCCACTCGAGAACCTTTCTTCCCCAACGGTTATCGGTTCTCCGAGCTATATGGCCGGCCCATTGCCACTTCAGCTTGCTAATCCTTAGAGCTATGTCGGTTACTCTAGTTCTGCTGCGGATAACATCGTTACGGATTTTATCTCGCAGAGAAACTCCGAGCATAGCCCTTTCCATAGCTCGCTGAGCGATTCTGAGCTTCCTCATGCGGCCTGCAGTGAAGGACCACGTCTCGGTTCCATATGTCATCACTGGCAACACGCACTGGTTGTACACTTTTGTTTTGAGGGATTGAGGTATACTCGACGAGAAAATGTGACGCAGTTTCCCGAACGCTGCCCAGCCGAGTTGGATCCGTCGATTGACCTCTTGGTCGAAGTTGGACCTACCTAGTCGGACAATCTGTCCTAGGTATACATATTCGTCGACAACTTCGATCGTAGAGTTCCCAACCATAACCGGTATAGGTGTGACATGGACGTTAGACATGATCTTCGTCTTGTCCATGTTCATCTTAAGACTTACCCGTTGGGAGACACTATTGAGGTCATTGAGCATAGCGCTAAGGTCCTCCAGCGATCCTGCCATTATGACTATGTCGTCGGCAAATCGAAGGTGAGTGATGTATTCGCCATTGATGTTGATACCGTATCCTTTCCAGTCCAGTAGCTTGAAAACATTTTCCAATGCAGCGGTGAAGAGTTTCGGGGATATTACATCACCCTGTCTTACACCTTTCTGCAATTGGATCGGTTTCGTACTCTGGTTCTGTACTCGGATAGCCATCGTAGCATTGGTATACAAGCACTGCAGCACATCGATATACCGACAGTTAATTCGGCACCGCTGCAGCGACTCTAGCGCCGCCCAAATTTCGACGGAATCGAAGGCTTTCTCATAGTCCACATACGCCAGACATAGCGGAAGATTGTACTCATCGGTCTTTTGGACAATCTGGCGAAGGGTATGTATGTGGTCTATGGTACTATAGCCTTTTCGGAATCCGGCCGGGAGGCTGGAAGTCATCAAGTCTGCTTGCGAGACGATTCATTATGACTCACGAAAACAGCACGTAGACGCGGCTTAGAAGCGATATCGGTCTATAGTTCTTCAAGAGGGCGTTATCGCCCTTCTTGAAGAACAGGACAACCACGCTTCTACTCCACGCTTCCGGCGTAGCACCGGAATATTTTAAATTTAATAATAGGTATATTTTAAATTTAATATTGTACTATATTTATATTTGTGAACTGATAATTCTCTCCGACTTCATTTCACATCCCACTCGATAGGTTAGAAAAAAAATCACCCCCCACTTGTTAGAATATAATATCCGTCAAATTGATCTCGTTCGAATAAAATGTAGCCTATGTCACCCAGACTATAATGACGAATCGATTGACCCCATTTATTAAAATTGGATAAGTAGTTTAGGCACCACGATGAAACTTACAAACATACATAGACTGCTAAAAGTATAACCCTTCTTTTTGGCATCGCCGTTGTCGGGTAAAAATATAATACACTTTACAAAGAACATTAAGCGACACATACATAATATGTTTATACAAATTAACATTCTGTCGTATGTGAAGTTCCGAACACCGACCCAACGTATGGTGGCGTACAGGTCTACGAGAGCCTTTTTACATACATACATACATAAGATCACGACTGTATCCCATAAGGGGTAGTCAGAGACTGAGCACTCACTGCAAAAACAGATGACTGCCACAATCCACGTTTCACCTAAACAATATAATGTACTTGGTGTGATAGGTGGTGAGCCCATCGCCACCATGCGCTGTTGGGTGCACAGTGCAGTTTAATTCCTTACTCGCCTTTTACGAGATCCATTGGATGAGATGGAGTGGTAGTATTCTTTTAACGAGCCGCCACCACACGGCTTTTTATAGCAAAGTTTATGTATTACTTTGCTCGATAAGTAGTATTTATATGATTTTTATGCATACGAATACATATTTATTAGAAAATAAAGTTAATATAAACTTAAAATGGAATATAAACAATAATATATAATATATCGATACAGGAATACTTTAAGTGTTAGAAGAACTGCCAAAAGATTTGGTTTTCCATATAATCTATACATATAATTAAATGTAAACTGCACGTGTCTGTACATTTTAAAATTTTGCGAAATAAATGATCGAGAGAGGCTAAAAATAAGTAACCAAATACATTTCTATCATTTTTAGTATTGTCTGTCTGTTTGTTTGTGAACGCATCACGTCTACTAAACAAACTGGTTAGGGTATATAGTATAAAACGAATACTTGAAATACACACAGTAAATGAAAAAATAACAAATATTTTCTTACAAAGATTATAATTTATACAAGGTACAAGCCGTAGCCGTGTGGTGGCGGCTCGTTAAAAGAATACTACCACTCCATCTCATCCAATGGATCTCGTAAAAAGCGAGTAAGGGAATTAAACTGCACTGTGCACCCAACAGCGCATGCTGGCGATAGGCTCACCACCTATCACACCGAGTGCGTTATAATGTTGTGGTGAAACGTGGATTGTGGCAATCATCTGTCTTTGCAGTGAGTGCCCAGTCTCTGACTACCCCTTATGGGATAAAGTCGTGATCTTATGTATGAATGTATGTAAGGTACAATAGTTAAACAGTATCACCAAAAGATCATTATCATCATCATCATCATAATTTCAGCCAATCAGTAGTCCACTGCTGAACATAGGCCTCCCCATAGATTGCCACAAAAGTTCTTAGCCGTTCTTAGTCTTGGCAGACGAGTTGGCAACCGCAGTTTATTTATTCAAATGTTCTGGGAACATGCTGCTGCCCGTCTCCCGGTTTTTATTCTTCATCTTCTTCTTCGTGGGATGCCATCTCCTACCGGAGGTCAGCTATCATTAAGGCAATTTTTACTTTAGAGACCGCTGCTCGTAACAGTGATCTTGTACTGAGGTTGAACCATGTCCGGAGATTCTTAAGCCAAGAAGTACGCTTTCTTCCGGGCGGTCTTTTCCCTTGGATTTTCCCCTGTTATAACCATCACTTAGTAGTCATAACAAAGTAGGGAAATTGAAAAGTAACAGCTTATAAAACGCGTTATTTTAAGGAAAGGCCACGTCAAAGGCAGCAACCAACGAACTTATATGAAAACATTTCATACAAGCTCAACATTAATAAAGGTAGAAGAGGCAATAGTGTGTGTCAGGATCATAGCAAGTGGAAAGATGTGGTCTCTGCTTAACATAACCGGAAAGAGGCGTAACTCTATGTATGTATGGATAAACCGCGTGGTCTAGTATGCTAACATATACAAATATTAAAAATCTAAACGACGATGTAAAATGTAAGACGATGTCGACGACCGCGTGACCTTGTGATTAGCGTACCTGAATTGAATGCCGTGGAGTTGAAGACTCTCCGTTAAAAAAAGCGCCTAGGGCGGATTTATTCCCTCACCACACGACGACGACGACTCTACGACTTTGGAAATCGAAAAATCTTGCTCGTTGTATTAATTTTTGTATGTCTTCTGAATGTCCTACCTGTATCAATGAGACGTATTCCTGATTTTAAATGCGTATGAAATAACAATTTTTTTGTTTTTGCAATTCTTCGTCTATTTTAGAAATATTATGTACTATCTTCTACATAATAAAACTTGCAAACTGACTGACTGTCAGACGACGCACAGCCTATACCGATGGGTTTAGAAGCACAGAATTTTTGCACAGAAGTTCTTATCCTGTACTACACACCCTTGTAAGAGAATAATCAACAGGTAGGTAATTAATCCCCTAAAGAGGTAAAATAAGGGAATACAATTTATTGCTAAGTGCATTATTTTTGAGATTAAAAACGTGGAAGTTGGTATTTAGGTTTCTAAAGAATTTCGAAGAACCTAATAACAAAATAACATTTTGAATGACTTACGGGTTGATTTATCAAAAGGGAAATGTCACGGATCAGCCTGAAAAAATACGTTACACGCATAGAAATTGACAGGAAAGCAAGAGATTCAGTATTAACTTTAAATATATATTCTTATTCTAAAAATAATAAGACGAGCTTTTATTTAAAAGGTGTTCTTAATCATTATTTAGTCATTTATCTTAAAAAACCGCTCGCCTGAATATGAACTTGAATCGGTATTTAATGAAAACAAATACTGTCTTATATGGCGCACAAATGGATATACACAACAATGAGGATTCAATATTTTGAGAAATATTATGCCTTTAATCAGAGGAAAATCACATTTCTTATCACATTTGAATAGCCTCTGCCTACCTCTTATATGGGAAACAGGTGTGACTGCACGTATGTATATATGTATGTAATACTATATAATACAATTCCCGTAAGTTACAATCGAAATCCAGTTTTTTTTTTCATAAAAGTGACGGAACGAGCGACAGTGTCACCCAGAAAATTACTGTGTGACACCACACTGCGCCCGTCGCCCTGAGACATCAGTTCTTAAGTCTCATATGCCCAGTAATTACGCTAGCTCTCAATGCCCTTCAAACCGAAACACAGTAATGTTTACACACTACTGCTTCACGGAAGAACAACTGGCCCTGGGGTGGTACCTACCTAGACGGATTCCTGCATAGGAATCCTACCACCAGTTGTGTATACTTACATTGGACAAGTTTTAAACATATTTTTCTTGAATTACTTGTTCTCAAAATCGAAACATTTCAAGCTACAGACTCCAGGGTAATGCTTTGGATAGACCTTTATCGCTTAGCGCATTAAAACTACTTAATTATGACATGACCTACAGCCCGCGGCAATTTGTATCACTCCACCAAAAAATACTCGCCGTGAATGCAGTATAAAAAAGTGTCTCAGATCGTTAAATATTATAGTTCAACTTTGACAATTCAAGCAACAACAATGGCAGCCAAGGTAAATTAAAACATTAATATATTATTTGAATTGTTAAATTGCAAATGTAATTTGAATTATCTTTTTCCATTGCCGACGAAAAATATGTGTTACAAAGACGTTAAAAAAATTCCCGAAGCATAAATGCAAGCTTCAAAGTTTTGGAATAAATAGATAACTATAATTTAACTGTATTTAATATTAATTTTTATATTAATGTTTCAGTTCGTCGCCCTTCTCTCACTTGCCGTTGCGGCCTCAGCTCTCCCCGTCGTCCCACTTTCCAAAGTGGCCTACGCCGAACCCGAAGCACCCGCACACTACGAATTTCAATACTCCGTCCACGACAACCAGAGCGGAGACATCAAGCAGCAGCACGAGGCCCGCGCTGGAGATGCTCTTCAGGGCTCATACTCTCTGGTACAGCCCGATGGTGTCCACCGCATTGTAGACTACACCGCCGACGAGGTGCACGGTTTCAACGCTGTCGTTCGTTATGAAGGACACCCTATTGAAGCACCTGCCAAGATCGCCTACGCGTCTGCACCCGTTTCCTACGCTGCTCCCAAACTCGCCTACGCACCAGTAACAAAGGTTGCCTATGCAGCCCCAGTTGCCAAATTCGCCTACGCCCCAGTGACCAAGGTTGCATACGCAGCCCCCGTAGCGAAGGTCGCATACGCCGCTCCTCTTAGCCAAGTTACCTACTCTTCCCCCGCCATCTCCTACCACCACTAGATTGTAGACACTAAAGAATTGTTGAAATTGATCAATGTACTGCTATGAAGTAACTAATAAATTATTTATTGACATTTAAACGTTTTTAATATTTATCTTCATTTTTATACTGATTATTATCTTTATTGTTTATATTTGTCTATCAAATTATAACGTTTGCATTGTAGTTGACAACACACCACGGCATTTTAATTAAATTATAACGTTTATTATCATCCCTTGGGTGTCGGAAAAGTGGAGCGAGGGAAAATTAAAACCAGAAGATGGGCAGCAGCATCTTCCTGGAACATCAGAATAAATAAACTGCAGTTGCCAACCCGCCTGCCAAGCCAGAATTTTTTGCGTAGGAGTTATTATATAACGAAAGTAACCACTAAGAAAGGATTTATGTTAATTCATCTCCATAGAGAGTGGACGTTCGTAACTTTTAAGTTATAAATATGAAAATTGCTTCTATTTATAAATTAAAGTTACGTTATATCAGCGTTTTTGAAAAATTGTTGTAAAATAAGGGATTAAACTTTGTATGGTAAGTGGGTCATTTTTTAATTTATAAGTATGGAAATTAGGTTTTAGTTTTTATTTATAAATTAAAATTATACCAGCGTGGCAACTATGGCAAAACCCCCCAAAATAAGAGCTACAAACTTTTGTGGTAATCTATCGGGGAGGCCTATGTTCAGCAGTGGACTAGTGATAGGCTGCAATGATGATGATGATGATGATAACGTTATTAATGTGATGTCAGAAGTATTCAAAAGAAAAAGAATTAAATAAACAGGAATATCTACCATATCAATAGACTTGTCTTACTCAATAAGACGATGATAGCAATCAGCAAGTGTTTCTTACTTTTTAGTTAATTTTATTTATGTCTAGTCGGGTTAAGGGTTTCGGAACTTTTAAGCTTTAATTATTTTTTCCGTAGTCGGGATTGAAAATGTAATGTAAAAGACATTACATCCCTATTGTACTTTAGCACTATAATTTTAACTATCCTCATTTAGATTATAAGCATTCGATAACAAACTAGATCACTAACTAAAAAAATAGCCTAATGAGAACTTACTCGTAATATTTCGAGTACAAAACAAATGACAAAAAAACCTTAGTTTCTGGAAAGAATACCGAGAATAGGTATATTATAATTATAATATTGTACTATATTTATATTCTTTCTTTTAACATTCCACATTAACGCCCACTTTTTGGATGTCAAATCCGACACATTAATTTGGAATAAAATGTAGCCTATCTACTACGAGAACATACCCGGATCCTAATAACGAATCGATTGACCTCATTCATCAAAATTGGATGAGTAGTTTAGACGTTACGGTGCAAATACAAATAAACATAGACTACTAAAAGCATAATCCTTTTTGACTTAGCCGTAGTCGGGTAAATATGAAATACACTTTAAAAAGAACATTAAGAGATACATTCATTATTAAAAATTACCTGTAACAATGAGACATATCAGTCCTTACCTGATTTTAAATTGGTAAAAAATAACTATTTATTTGTTTTTTTCAAAGTTAAACAAGGGAAATGTCACGGAATGTGACATTTCCCTTTTGATGAATGAAAAAGTACGTAACACGCATAGAATTTGTCAGGAAAGCAAGAGATTCAGAGATTCATTCTCAAAAAAAGAAGACGTGCTTTTAATTACAAAGTCTTATAAATCTGCATTCTGAATGTTGAAAATTAATCATTTTAAAATTTTTATTATTACGTGTTAAGTATTTCCTATTATATTTCTTGTTCTTCTCAGCTATTATCCCACCATAGCCATGTTCAGCTTTCCTGCATAAACTGCTCTATTTATCCCGATCTTGAGCATCCTTCTTGTCATGTCTGTGTCATGTGTGTCAAGTCATGTCGTTGTTTACCAAAGCAGCTTAGACCTACCACGCGGCCGCGAACCCGGTACTTTAAAGGCCAGACACATATTCCCTACGTACTTCTGTGGTGTGCGGCGTACGTCCTTATACCACCTTAAACGGCTTTCCTGAAGCTTATCATAAATGTAACGTCAACCAAGGCTGCCGCGGGTGTAGGTTTTACGTATTCTATCGCAACGAGTTACACCACACATCCAACGGTGCATCTTCATTTCGGTGACGTGTAGCTGCTGGATGTGCCGCTTCAGGACAGGTCTCAATTCCATATAGGAGTACAGGCCGGATAACGGTCTTATATATCTGGCCTTTTAGTCTCAAAGGTACACGCTGGTCGCAACAACACCACACTGCGTTAATTCGGGCACAAATGTCGTAATCGACTTCCCCGGACTGATATACTATGGATCCCAGGTACTTGACGCTTTCCGTCATAATGGCGTGCTCTTTTCCTATACTCAGTGATACAGAATCGGTACACCCGCAAGACATGCACTTGGTCTTCGTCACATTGAGTTCAAAACCGCTGTTTTCCAGCGCACTTTTCCAACTATTCACTCTTAGCTTAAAGGTTTGCTTTCCCTAATCAACAAGCGCTATGTCATCAGTGGTGAGCCCTAGACGTTTGCCCGAGATAGCATCTAGCACAAGATTGAACAATAAAGGATTCAGAGCAGAGCCCTGGTGAACTCCTACTGTTATTGGAAAAATGCCTGTATCAGCGGTCGGCGTGGAATCAATGTATATATCTCTGATTACATCGATATACGCTTCGGGCACATTCTTCATCCTCAACGTCCACCAGATAACTTGTCTCGGCACACAGTCGAAGGCTTTCTGTAGATCCAGAAAAGCAGTGTACAGAGGCTTTCCCTTCTCTCGATGTGAAGATTCTGAGGGCAAATATGTAATTGTACCACAACCGCGCTAAAAGCCAAATTGACGATCAGAGATTGAACACTCGTGCCGGAGTCTGGACAACAACTTCATGGTGTAACATATGTTTCCTATTATATTTATATTTTCGAATTTATCCAAATCTTCGATTTCTTCGTAGATTTTGCTCTCATTGACTCGACAACAAGATCAAAAAAAGTAATTGGCGCTGTATTTCAAAAGTATATAGATCACCTGATGGTAAGCGCAACGTCTGCCTATAACAAAGGCTGTGTCACCCAGAACAGTGTGACACCACAATGCGCCCGTCACCCTGAGCCATCAGTTCTTAATTCTCATATGCCCAGTGATTACGCTAACTCTCAGTACCCTTCAAACCGAAACACAGTAATGTTTGCACACTACTGCTTCACGGCAGAATAACTGGCCCTGGGGTGGTATCTACCTAGACGGATTATCTTTTTTATTAATGGTTCCCTGGAAATGCATAATGATGTGTATGGATAGAACGTTAGGTTCATTCCTTGGAATCATCTATCTCAAAACCAAGCTGAGCTTCCATTCCGTCTGAGAAGGCGACAATTTCCTATAAGGCTATCTTCGTCATGATAATCAACAAGTTCCTAGGTCAGATTTTTATGAAATCTGACTTTATCTCCCAGCTCCAGATTCTGGACATCGTCAAATACATGTCGCCTTTGCTTTGAAGGCGCTTTGAACATTTGAAAGTTTTTGTGGCAGATTCAGACAAACGGCCAGTTTTATTACATATTCGATTGCGTTTATGCATCAGAGACTCACGCCCAATTCTATTCTGTTATAATCCTATCTGTCCATAGCCTTCCTGAATGATATCGGTTTCAGCGATAAGACCGCTCGCTGTATTACATTAAATTGAAATTATTTCCTTGTATTTCATTTTTTGTGTACCGATGTGCAATGAACTTTGTAATTTTTTTACAGGAGAAAGTGACGAGACGAGCAAAACGTTCAACTGATGACAAGTGCAACGTCTGCCAATAACAAATGCTGTATCACCAAGAACATTTCTGTCTGGCACAAAAATACGCTCTTCAATCTGAGACGTCAATTCTTAAGTCTCATAAGCCCAGTAATTACATTAGGTATTAGTAAGATTCTACATAATAATGTTTGCACACTAATGCTTGACGTTAGAACAACCAGTATTGCGGTTGTACTTACCTAACTAGACGGATTTTTGCATAGGAATTCTATCTGTTGTGTATTCTTACATTAGACAAATGTTAAACATATTTTTCTTGAATTTCTTGTTCTCAAAATCGTATCATTTCAAGCTACAGACTCTAGGGTAATGCTTTGGTATAGACATTTATCTCTTAGCGCATTGCAACTGCTTAATTATTACATGACCTAAAGCCCGCGGCTATTTCTATCACTCCACAAAAAAAAATAATTGCCGTGAATACAGTATAAAAAGTGTTGCATGTCGTTAAAGATTATGGTTCAACTTTGATAATTCAAGCAACAACAATGGCAGCCAGGGTAAAAAATTAGAACTTTTATATATTATTTGAATTGTTAAATTGCCAATGTAATTTGAATTATCTTTTCTCATTGCAGCAAAAATATGTATGATGCGTAACGATAAAAAATTTCATGTACAAAATTTTTTTTTAATAGTTTGGGCATAAGTAGATAACTATAATTTAATTTATATTAACTATATATTAATATATTATATGATACATTAAAATAAAAATATTTTATTTTTATTTTCATTTTAATGTTTCAGTTCTTCGCCCTTCTCTCACTGGCCGTTGCGGCCTCAGCTCTCCCCGTCGTCCCACTCGCCAAAGTGGCCTACGCCGAGCCCGAAGCACCCGCACACTACGAATTTCAATACTCCGTCCACGACAACCAGAGCGGTGACATCAAGCAACAGCATGAGGCCCGATCTGGAGATGCTATTCAGGGCTCATACTCTCTGGTACAGCCCGATGGTGTCCACCGCATTGTAGACTACACCGCCGACGAGGTGCACGGTTTCAACGCTGTCGTTCGTTATGAAGGACACGCTATTGAAGCACCTGCCAAGATCGCCTACGCGTCTGCACCTGTTTCCTACGCTGTTCCCAAAATCGCCTACGCGCCAGTAACCAAGGTCGCCTATGCAGCCCCTGTTGCTAAAACCGCCTACGCCCCAGTGACCAAGGTTGCATACGCCACCCCCGTAGCGAAGTTTGCATACGCCTCCCCTCAAAGTCAAGTTACTTACTCTTCCCCCGCCATCTCCTATCACCACTAGATTGTAGACATTAAAGAATTGTTGAAATTGATCTATGTACTGATATGACGTAACTAATAAATTATTTTTTGACATTTAAACGTTTTGATTTTTAATATTTAATAAAATATTAATATTGATGTTTAAAGAATTTTATCCATTTATTGTTATTTTATTTGTTTGGAGTTCTAGTTAATTCAGAAATAGACGAAAACCTTGGTTTTATTAGAATCACTCGCCACATTAACAAAAGAATAGATACGTATATTAAAATAGAATACATTTTAAAAAAAAAACATCATTAGGTACATTATGTGTATACAAATTAACATTCTGTCTGATGTGAAGCTAACTCTGAAAACCGACTCTACTACTTGCGTACAAGTCTACAAGAGCCTTTTGTATGGCGAAGTCCAGGAAAAGTAAGAATGCACCCACCTCGATATCGGTGTCATACCATTTACATTACTTTTCTCAATAAGTATTTTTCAGTTCTTATTTTTATACCTAACACTTAAATAATGATGTATAAATGTGTGAATATATTTATTAGAAAAAAGTTAATACTCGTCTAAACTAATATTATAAAGAGGAAAGATTTGATTTTTTGTATGTTTGGTTGTAATGAATAAACTCAAAAACTACTGAACCGATTTTAAACATTCTTTCACATATATACAACAACATTATCACCGACTAACATGAGTTGTATTTAATTTAAAGAAAAACCGAGATCCCGAAAATTGCTATACTGAAAAAAGTTATTATTTTGCGTGCGCTGCAAAAACTGTTGATGATAAAGCAAATAATGTACTACATTTTTATAGTACTCATCATTACCCACAAAAAAGTCCGCGAGGCTATATGTCGAACTATTACAGTTAAGTCACAATAACCGTTTTTTGTCCAAATTAGTCTATCAAAACACGGGTAGAATCGAAAGATCCTTATCCTACAAAATAGTTTCATAGTCAAGGTTGATTATGTACATGTAAAGTCCTCTTTAAATTATTTGAATCCGACCTATCGTTTAGAAGTTACGATAGGTATTAAAATAATGCTAAAAGTAATGCAGCGGTGTGAGCGAACAGCCCTACGCTCGCCCGCGCTACTCGCGAATAGACTAAGATTTACAAAGTACTCTGTGACTAATATCTATTAGTTACTTACCTACTCATATTATTTTTTGTAAAACAGAAACAATTGAATAGTGGTTTGCAATTTTAATTTTATTTTTTTTATTTAAAACTTTGGAACGCTCTATAAAAATACAGCGGCCTCAGTGTCTCTCGAACGCCGCGCCGAACGCCGCGCTGACCAGCTCCATAGCCACCGCTGAGAATAGCCGCTACAAAAAATGTTAGTGTAGTGTTCTATTTCTCCAAATAAAATTGAACTGAATAATTTAAACTAAAAAGTAAGAAAGTAGTTAGGTACTGATTGCTATCATGATTTTATTGAGTAAGACAAGTCTTTTAATATGTAAGATATTTCTGTTTATTTAGTTCTAATGAAGTCTTCTGGCTATTTTACATTAATAACGTTATAATTCAATTCAAATACATCTTTATTGTTTTTATTTGTCTATACGTATATATTATAACTCTTGCATTTTGTAGTTGACAACGCACAACCCCGGTATCTGGTTAGCTTAAAGGAATTTGCTTCGTTATGCTATTAACTGTCGTGCACAGGATAAACAATGGGCAGAGTGTGGATCCCTCGGGAACTCCACTATTAACAGAGCAGGGAGTCATGCGCCACTGAATACCATCGCTTAATTATAATAACCGAGTGCGAAAATTTCTCTAAAAGCTGTCAACCCACCTACTGCTCAAAAGGACTGTAATAAGTTGTAGGGATGAAAGCCATCACTGTCCAAAAAATACAGCTGAGGAGTGGTTAAGATTTTTGCAAATATGATCTCCTCAGTAGACTTTTGTTCATCGATGCTATTTCATAGCGATCAAACTTCCAGGTTTTGTCTATTATTCTTATGTATGGTACACCTTTCTTTTGTCTAATAAAGTCTCATTAACAGCCATAACTTCGTAGTCAAGTTCTGCCTTTGCCAACTTGAACTCGTTATTCGAGGAGGGATCAAAAAGTAGTGAGAATGAGATAGAATATAATAATAAGATGTAATATATAATAAATAAAAGTCCAGCGGTTTTCCAAGGCCTTACCAAAAAAACGTTTTGTCTTGGTCCTGCTAAAAGCTCTTCACGGCATCCATCACCTCGTTATCGTCTTCGTACCTGTTTCCTCTTAAGTATTCTTTCAATTTGGGGAATAGATAAAAATCGCTAGGCGCCAGATCTGGTGAATAAGGGGGGTAGTCAACCAATTCGAAGCCAGCTTGCTGAATGGCATCCATCGCAACTGCCGACCTGTGCGCGGGTGCGTTGTCGTGATGAAACAGCACGCCCCTTCGAAGTTTGCCTCTCCTTTTCTCTTTGATGGCATTCCTCAACTTGGGAATTAAAGCTGCATAATATTGGCCTGTAATAGTGGTTCCACGCTCCAGGTAATCAATCAACAATATCCCTTCTGAGTCTCAAAATATTGAGGCCATAACCTTGCCAGCCGATGCCACGGCACGAAACTTCTTCGTGGTCGGTGATGATGGTCGTTTCCATTGCGAAGATTACTGTTTTGTCTCGGGATGAAAATGATGGACTCATGTTTCGTCCATTGTTACGAAACGAGACAAAAACTTTTCAGAATCTTCTTGAAACTTTTCCAACAATATCTTCGAAATGTCAAGACGATTTTATTTCTGACTGCCGGTTAACATTCTCGGCACCCATCTTGCGGAGACTTTTATCATATTCAAAGATTGTTTCAATATGGATTGATTACTTCCATGTGAAATGCCCGTTTCTTGAATTAAGTATCGGATGGTAACTCTTCGATCGCTCAATACAATTTTCTCGACTTTCGCAACATTTTCTTGGGTGACTGACGTCGATGAACGGCCGCAACGATGTTCGTCTTCCGTGCTTGTTCTCCCTACTCGAAATTGAGAAGCCCACCTTGTGACAGTGGAATACGGCAGAGCAGACTCTCCTAATGTTGCCTCCAAATCGCAATGAATCCCTTGCGTCGTTAACTTTTTTAAACAGAGGTATTTAATAACGGCTCGCACTTCGTTTTTCTCCATTTTCGAGAACACGTTCCAACACGAAGCAAACAAATGACTACATTCAGAAAAAAACAAAAGAGAATCGAAGATTTTTTTCTTTATTAATATTACAAATATGTATCTGAGCTATGCCTGCTAGTATTTCATTGTTTTTTTACCAAGGAGTATGTCGTTCTCACTATTTTTGATCCCTCCTCGTACCTTTTATCCTAATCGCCTAAGTTAAGGAAGCCAATTTTAAACATAATTATGTTAAGAGCCGTGTTGCTGTAGTAACCATACTACAGCACAAAGATCGTACGAGTAAAACCGGACGAAAAGAAAGGAAAAAACGAACAAGAGCAACATAACCATCACTGAACCACAAATTAGAGAAAAAGAAAAGGTGACAAATTATCGACGACCGTGTGGTCCAGTGGTAGCTTTCCTTACTTTGGTCAACACAAATTGTTAGTGTTCGAGTCTGGCTGTGTTATGCATGTGAAATGTATATATGTAAAACGCACTCACGATATAAGAGATATCCTAGAATGAGGGAGAAAAACTGATAAAACTACCTACAATAGTCCCTCAGCTGAGCACAGGCCTCTTCTCATTTTGAGAGGTTTTTGGAGCTGGGAAATGTTCTCGAGTTTCAAACTTACAAAGGTAACAAAATATTTGTTATTGCAGTCGTGCAAGTTGCTTTACAATTATTCGTCGCTGCCGAGTTCGTTGTAAATCAGCACTTGAAACTATTATTTCAGCGATGCCGAAAAGTGGGCTTCATGAGAGGCTGACGTCAGTAAAATGTAACAATTTTCAATGTAGAAATTGTCAGTCTTTCAATCTATAAGTTATTTTTTTTAATTAAACAGTGACTTTATAAAAATGGCTATTATAATTTTAAAGAATACATTGTTGCACTGCCATGGATGGAGGGACCGCCCTCTCCCCCTCCTGGAGACTCGATTTGTTTACCTAATTCCAAGGCAATTTACAAGAGCATTCGGTAATTGTTACCGTAGTCGAAAATCGCATTCGCACACTACCGCAGTCCCGGCGGCGATGGCCCCTTGCAGGTCCACCCTCACAAAGAGGACTCTAAACCCTTTCTTCATGTAAGGGCACGCGGAAACACGGATTTGCAGTTTATCAAATCTGATGTAATGTTTGTAATGATGGTTGGGATGATCTAGAACATGGCCTCAGACTCAGAATCTTCGCTCCAGGAAGTCTGCAGTCCAAATGTGTAGTATTCGCGTAAATATAAGAAATCATTATGCATTGAAACTGGTTAATTAATTCATGTTCTACAGCCCGCGGCAATTTGTATCACTCCACCAAAAAAATACTCGCCGTGAATACAGTATATAAAGTGTCGCAGGTCGCAAAATATTATAGTTCAACTTTGACAATTCAAGCAACAACAATGGCAGCCAGGGTAAAACATTTAAGCAATTACATATTATTTTAATTGCCGATAAATTTTGAATAAAACCAAATTTTATCATTAACCGACGAAAAATGATGATGATGTGATGATGTTCTCCTAGCCGATTTCGACCACGGCGACAACTTCCGAATCCGAATGTCGAGAGCCATCCACTGCGCAGGAGATGTTATAGTGCCACAAGTGTACGCGCAAACACAGAGGCACTCACTCGTCCCAACCTACCCTCGCCCGATGTAACGCTGATGCGATAAGATCGAAGGTAGTTTAGGATGCAGTGTCATAAACACGGGGACAAACACAACACAACCAGACCCGAAAACCAACAATTTGTGTTTTAGCACAAATGTTGGCTCCGGCTTGGATTCGAACCCAGGACCCGCGGCGTAGAAGTCAGGTACTCTGACCACTAGGCCACGCGGTCGAAAAATATGTATGATTCCTAATGACAAAAAATTTCACGAAGCAAATGCATGCTACAAAGTTTTAGCATAAATAGATTGAACTATTTTTAATATTAATTTTTATTTTAATGTTTCAGTTCTTCGCCCTTCTCTCTCTCGCCGTTGCGGCCTCAGCTCTCCCCGTCGTTCCACTCGCCAAAGTGGCCTACGCCGAGCCCGAAGCACCCGCACACTACGAATTCCAATACTCCGTCCACGACAACCAGAGCGGTGACATCAAGCAGCAACACGAGGCTCGCGCTGGAGACGCTCTTCAGGGATCATACTCTCTGGTACAGCCCGACGGTGTCCACCGCATTGTAGACTACACCGCCGACGAGGTGCACGGTTTCAACGCTGTCGTTCGTTATGAAGGACACTCTATTGAAGCACCCGCCAAGATCGCCTACGCGTCTGCACCTGTCGCCTACGCTGCTCCCAAAATCACTTACGCGCCAGTAACCAAGGTCGCCTATGCAGCTCCAGTTGCCAAACTCGCCTACGCCCCAGTGTCGAAGGTCGCATACACCGCTCCCCTTAGCCAAGTTACCTACTCTTCCCCCGCCATCTCTTACCACCACTAGAAAAATTACGTTAAATAATTGTTGAAATTGTTCTATGTACTGCTATGAAGTAACTAATAAATTATTTGTTGACATTTTAACATTTTGATTTTTAAAAACTCAATGTTATTTAATTCGTTTTCATTTCGACATAGACGAAGACATTCCTTATATTAACAACACACAAGACACCAAAGAATGAAACATAATCATTAAAATAAAATAACTTAAAATTAAAGAATAAAAACATTTATAGATACATATTTACAAATTAACATTCCGTGAGTGATATGAAGATAATTCTGAACACTGACTCACCTATATGACAACAACGTACAACACTATGACTGCCCTTTTTTTAAGCAGAGTCCAGGAAACGTTAGAGGGCACCACCTCGCTATCGGTGCTATACCATTTGCATTACTTTTCTTAATAAATACTATTTCTGTAGTTCATTTATTTACTCAATATTTAAATAAAAAATATATGTATATGAATACTTTTATTAGCAAAAGAAAGTTAATATGAACTTAATACAATAATATCATGACAACCTAGTCAACGATATAGAAAAACTTTAACGTTTTAGAAGATAATATTTTAGCTAAACTTAAGCCGTCAGATTTGGTTTCTCATATAAGTAAGTAATCTTTAAAGTATCTAAAACTGCCATGAAATGTCGCGTCCGTTACGGTATCATTTGTGAAGAGATATTCTGGCTCTTGTATCGGTGTATATTTATATTATCTATGTTTATTTTAAGTATGTGTATAAATACCGATATTATTATAGATACAGAGATTTATTTATATACCGAATACTAAAATGATTACGTATATATTTGTGAATACATATTTATAATAAAAAAGTTAATATGAACTTAATATATATAACATAAAGACATGACATCCATCCCAGGCCATGCTATAAACTGCAGTGTAAAGGATAAAAAAGGGACAGAGCTTGGATCCTTGAGGAACTCCACTACTAACAAAGCAGGGAGTCAAGCGCAACTGAATACCATCCCTTGATTAATCCATCAACTGCGCACAAGTACTTTAACAATATGTGTGTTTTGCGTAACGTTCGTGTGTGCTGTACATTACCGACCACAGTTCGGCCGCGGAGAATGTGGTGTGCGGCGCAACGTAAACACCTCACCCTCGTCGACCACACCACTGCCGCATCAATGGACCCAGCCTGATGCCAAAGGCCGAACAAACTCCACGTAGCTTCAACGTGTGTGAGCAAGCCAGGTTTACTGAGCCCCCCCCCCCCCCCGTCTCCCGCCGCGACAAAGCGAAAACCTATTGGGAAGGTTATCCTAAGAGCCTAAGTTAAGGATGCCATTTTTTAAAACATAATAAATTTTAAACATACTACTCGTATCTGCAAAACTTTCACCTGATGGTAAACACAAAGTCTGACCATAACAAATGCAATGTCCTAGACCTAGACCTAGAACATTTATGCGTGGCACCACACTGTGCCCGGAACATTTCAGGAATCGAACCCGCGATATGGCTCGCTCAGCCACTGCGCTTTCTGGCATTTCAGAAATAATACAAAACAAATATAAACCAAAACAAATATACCCCCCAATAAAATGTCTGCTATGGGGGTAAAAAAGGGCATGGTAGACGCTTCTCCGGCGCCCGGCTCTCAGGCTGCGGATTGGAACAGCGGCGTTCCGCTCACTCTTCATCTCCGCAGCCTCCTACTTCAACATTACTTTTTCGCCTTTCGACTCTCGCTACTGACGATGGTCTTAATCAAGGCTGAAAGCGAGAGGTCGACCCACCACAATCACGACGTGATCTCGGCGCAGCACTGCCTATGTTAGGCACTCTTCCAGCGTATGCTGCGCCATTTCTTCAACACTGCCACAATGATGGCACTGAGTTGACGACTCTCTTCCGGCTAAACCCTGCCGCCTGTCCATCGAGTTATCCAGGACCGGACGTACAGCCGTGACAGTCCTGCTACCTACCCTAGCATGGGCCAGTTGCTCTTTCCACTTTATCAGCATAGACTGCCACTACTAGTGGTAGGATTCTTGGGCAGGAATCCGTCTAGGAAGGGCAGTTATTCTACCGTGAAGCAGTAGTGTGCAAACATTACTGTGTGTCGGTTTGAAGGTCACTGTGTGCTAGTGTAATTATTGGGCATATGAGACTTATATCGAAACTTTAGAATAATATCTCAGAGTAACGGGCGCAGTGTGGTGTCACACAGGAATGTTCTGCGGGATACAACATTTGTTATGGGCAGACATAGCACTTACCGCCAGGTGAACTTTTTGCTCATGTCTCACTTTATCCTATAAAAATAACAAAACAACGTTTTCGGAGGAGGCGCGCCTAGGGCAGATTTTTCCCTCAACTTACACATACCACAACTTTTGAAATTGAAAATGTTTTCTTATAGCACTAATTTTTTATGTCTTCAGAATGTCCTACTTATATCAAGGAGACCAGTACTTACCTGATTTGTGCCCTTTAGTCCGAAACATAGTAATGTTTGCACACTACTGTTCTACGGCAGAATAACTGGCACTGCGGTAGTACTTACCTAGAAGGATTCCCGCATGGGAATAATAATGAGAAACATATTTTTCTTGAATTTCTTGTTCTCAAAATCGTATCATGTCAATCACAGACTCAATCTAAGGTAATGTTTTGGTATAGGCCTTTCTCTCTAAGTGCAATGTAACTTTAATTATTACGTGACCTACAGCCCGCGGCCACTTGTGTCACTCAGCCAAAATAATACTCGCCACGAATATAGTATAAAAAGTGTCGCACGTCGCTAAATATTATAGTTCAACTTTGACAATTCAAGCAACAACAATGGCAGCTAAGGTAAAAAATTAAAACACATATTATTTTTATTGAAAAATTACCGATGTTATTTCAATGAAACGAATATTGTTTCATTGGAATGGGTTCAATACGGGAAATATGTATGATTCATATTAATAAAACATTGCACGTAGCTTACACGCAAGTATTGTATTTTTAGCATAGATATGATACAATTTTTAATATTAATTTGTATTTTAATGTTTCAGATCTTCGCTCTTCTCTCTCTGGCCGTTGCGGCCTCAGCCATCCCCGTCATCCCATTCGCGAAAGTGGCCTACTCCGAACCCGAAGCACCCGCACACTACGAATTCCAATACTCCGTACACGACAACCAAAGCGGTGATATCAAACAACAGCAGGAGGCCCGCGCTGGAGATGCTCTTCAAGGATCATACTCTCTGGTACAGCCCGACGGTGTCCACCGCATTGTAGACTACACCGCCGACAAAGAGCACGGATTCAACGCTATTGTCCGTTATGAGGGACACCCTATTGAAGCGCCTACCAAGATCGCCTACGCACCAGCCCCTGTTTCCTACGCTGCCCCCAAAATCAGCTACGCCCCGGTAACCAAGGTCGCCTATGCTGCCCCAGTCGCTAAGCTCGCCTACTCCGCCCCCGTAGCAAAGGTTGCCTACGCTGCTCCTCTTTCACAAGTAACCTTCTCTTCTCCCGTGATCTCTTACCACCACTAGATTGTTGACGTTGATCTATTTCTCGAAGTATTTAATAAATTATTTATTGACATTTGAGAATTTGTTTTTGTAATTTCATACTAATGATATAATAATGAAATTCACCCATACTTATGATAAGGTTCGAATCCCAGCTACATTTCTGCAAAAATACTAATTGATGATATTCTGGTCTTGCTGTGTTGTAATTGTCCCCGTGTCTCTGACACTGCACCTGACTGCACTGTATTCGAGTAAGTCAGGACGCGTGTGTGCTTCTGTGTTTGCACTTGTGGCACTATAATATCAGATGCCTGCTTGATACTATAACGATAAGTTCGAAAGTTGTTGCCGTTATCGAAATCGGTCAGTTTGACAACATCATCATCAGGACATCATCATAGCAAATACAGGAATTCACATGTAGACATGCATTGAACATAGGTCTTCCCCATAAATTGTCACTGAACGGTCCTGATCCACCTACGTCCATCGACTACCCAAAATGACTATGCAAAATTGGATAGGTCGTCGCTTCGTCTACTGGAGATCGCACTACTTCTCTAATATGTGTTTAAGTTCTTACAAGTAATTATAGAAACTATCGATTATATTTCAACGTTAAACTCACCAACGTCTTCATTCCTCCCCGAAGACGAAAGCAGGTTTTATTTCGGCAGTGGCCTCAGGTGAACTGTCTATTCGTTGGTTCCCTCTTACATAAATAAAATTGCCTTATTTCCTAAATATCAAAGGTCTCTTAAATAATATTTAAAAAATACTTCAAATCTAATGATTAAAACCTAATACCAAATCATACTCCCCGTGGCATAGTGGTAAGGACAGTGGCTGCAGTAACAAGTGACCGAAACACCTAGAATACTCGAAGTGATAGCGGCTACGATCACAGCGAAATTTTTCATGAAGGCTTTTTACTCATTCCTTACAAACGGAATATAACGTTTTATTCCATCGCATAGTGTGAGTAAATAGTAAAACGTTCACCTAGTGGTAAATACAACGTCGACTGCTCTCTATATTTCTGTGTGACACCATACTACGCCCGTCACCTTAAGACATCACTTCTAATATAAACTAGCTCTCAGTGCCCTTCAAACCGAAACATAGTGATGTTTTTCGGCCTAAAGGCAGAACAACTGACCCTGGGGTGACGTACAGAGATGGATTCCAGCATATGGATCCTAACACCAGTGAAATGTTTTGTTTATTAGATTTCCAACATTTTCTAACGACAAATTTAAATGAACAGATACACAGAATGTTTGAAATCATTCCATTGCCTCCGCGGCAAAGGCCAGATTCAAGTTATTAGCACGTAATAAATCAGCACTAAAAATGCAACTTACAATTTTAGTTGTGCTGGTGTGATCGAACCTGGTACAAGCTTGCTTACTATAGAATTTAAGACAATCGCGCTGAGCTACCACGATTCACTTTTATTCGTCTCACTTAAATTCCACCGATTCAACAATTTAACTAGATACAGACATGAAATATCGATAACACAATTTCGTCGTCTACCCTATATATTTTTAACTTCAATGTCCAGCCGGAGTGTGGAAGGGGACGGGGTGGGTTGTGGACCGCACCTGAATTATTCATAGGCCGCATAGTGATTTCATCTCATTGAATCGAGCTAGTGGCAGCGCCGTGATTATGATAGCGATACCTCCGACTACCCGCAGCATGTAAGCCTCGGCAATACAATACGCGGAACATATTATTCTATGCTATCCTACCATTACCTAGTAAATTCTATCACTTACCTAATACTGAAGCTGATGGCTGCAGGATAAAAATTGTCTTTTTTTTAAATATGAAATGTAATGTATATAGTTCCGTCAGAACTATTTATTGTAAATAGCGTGTATCCGAACGTTTACACGTATGCCCAAATATTTTGTATTCAAAGTATTTATCGGAGTTTAACTTGACCATCTGACTTACATCTTAAAGATTCGTAATACTTATTATATGATACCTGTTTTAAATTTTAGATTACCCATTTTTTTCTAGAGCAACACTATTTTATGAAAACTTAGTTCTGTTAAAAAAATGAAATCAGTCTTTTTGTTTAATATACTTTATATTATAAATTACTGTATATACGACAAACATTACTGTGTTTCGGCCTGAAGAGAACCTGGGAGTCAGTGTAATCACTGGGCATGTGAAACTTAAGAACTGATATCTCAGCGTGGCGGGCGCAGTGTGGTGCCACATAGAAATGTTCTGGCTGACACAGCATTTGTTATGGGCAGACCATCTTACCACCAGGAACGTTTTGCTCGTCTTGTCACTTTATACAATAAAAAAAAAGCATGTTTCCTCGCGAAGTTCTTTCACCGAAGAGCACGTGCCAAATCAGCACTTAAAATTGCAGAACAATTTTAGAGGTGCTGGCACTGGGATCTAACTTGAACTTTGTTCTAGTTACGGTAAAGACGTAAAAGAAAGAACTATGAATATTCTAAACCACTTATTAAAATATTCAAAGAAATATTTAAACTGCCGCGAACTAAAATAATGATGATCAAAATGCAAATTAAAGCCTAGCGTAACGTAACATATCCATCTTATATCATATCATAGCCTCTAATTTTTAGTTTTATTTATTTGTATAGATAAAATAATACATCATGACACCTATCCATACTTTCTTCACCATATTATACTTTCAGCCATCCTTGGTAAATATATCTTTGGGAAATTCATTTAATTAACTAGCGTTCGCGTTAGATTTATCACTAAGCTTTGTCGTCACAACACTTTGTATTTGTACATATTTTTTTATAGCAGATAGTGATGATACGAGCAAATCGTTCGCCTAATAGTATATGCAACGTCTGGCCATAAATGCTGCCACCCAGAACATTTCTGTAATGTTTACGCACAGTAATGTCTGCACATTATTGCTTCACGGCAGAATAACTGATAATGGGGTGGTACCTACCTAAACGGTTTTCTACATAGGAATCCTAGCACCTAAAAAAAACCACAACAAAGCTGTTACTGAAAGTGGCTCAAATGTGATAACAGGTCAATGTTTAAACGACTCCCAACATCAAGCAACTACGGAATTAAACCCGCGCCTATTTCCGAATCGTTTCATCTAGGCAGCGCGTTTATTCCCTCCACAGGTAAAAATGGAAAGAGATTGCTTTTTATCAGTGCAGCAGCGGTAAATTGAATGTAAAGTTGATTTCCCGGCGGGCGCCGCCGCATAATTCCCCACAAATTAAGCCGATACCAATTGACTTGCTACCTGTAAATATTTTGGAAAATTATTTCCGTTATATAATTTCGCGCTTTAATCGATGTCACTGAGGCAGAACAGTTCAACATAATTATTTTATTAATTTTGTTGCATTCCTTATATAACTTCATCAATTAAAAAAGTAAAGTAGCAGCCTATAAATATTCTGCTGCTGAGCACAAACCTCTTATTTCTGGGAGAGTTATGAAGCCAAACAGAGTATGCCACGCTGCTATGTTGCGAGTTGGCGGAATTCAAATGTCGACGAAATATATTATTTCCCAGATATGCAGGTTCCTTCAGGTGTTTTTCTGTTTGGCTATGCAGACATGGTTAATAAGCACTAAAAAGGTTCGACTCGGTCCTGGGACCACTAATATTATTAACAATTTTAGTGGTCCCAGCACCGGGGATCGAATCCAGAATACCTACCAGGGAGAAGCATATACGACGGTGAGCAAAGGCGTAAAACATGAAAATATACGTACAAAAGCAAAATACATATATAGATATGCATACACATAAATATATACATAAATAATTATATAAACACTATACAGTATCCATAAATACCTTGCTCCCGTACGAGAATCCGAGAGTTGACAGTATGCTTAAAAATTTAAGTTAATTATTTAATAATAATGATAAAAAGTATAAAACTATACAATTATTGAAAAAATTATTAATAAATAATTAATTAATTTAATTATCTGGTCGGAAAATTAAGATTTTTTATCTGTGATAACTACATAACCTCTGTTTCCAATGATAGATAACTAACAGCATAACCTTAGAGTTAAGTTTAAGAGTAATTATTCACAAAAAATTTAATTTTATTTCGCTGATACATTTCTTACTTTCAATCGAGCAAGTTTCAACCATTAATCAATAAACAACTTTGTGGGCGTCTTGATAGTAATGTTCCCCGCAAGTAGACACAGCACAGCATTGATAGTAATTTTTCCCACTCATATTTAAAATTGGAGCAAAATCAACTTTGCAATTAATAACCTTCGTTTTATTTTTTAACAATGACGTCACACGCGGTCACTTGATCCTGATAGCGCGGTTTTTGTAGCATTTTTTAAATATAAATTGAAAAATGTCTTTTTATTGCATTTAAGAGCCGTGGTAGCTCAGGGGCTAGGCGCTCGCTTTAAATTTCATAGTACGCGAGTGACCTGGGTTCGATTCCCGGTGCCGGCACCACTAAGATTGTTAATTGCAATTTTACGTGCTGATTTACCACGTGCTCGGCGGTGAAGGAAAACATCGTGAGGAAACCTGCATGTCTGAGGAATAAAAAATATTTCGAAGACATGTGAAGTCCGCCAACCCGCATTGGAGCAGCGTGGCGGATTCTTCCTAGCTCCAAAACCCTCTCAGAAATGAGAGGAGGCCTGTGCTCAGTAGTGGGACATTTATAGGCTGAAACTTTACCTTTTTTTTTTAACTTTTATTGCATTTAAATTTGTAATAATGAATAAATACTAATTCATGGGTATTATTTTGAACTTGTAAACTGTTAATTTAATTTTTCAAAAGTTGTCTACTCGTAGTCGTCAAGTGTTACTGCGTTAGCGTCAACCAGCAAATCGTTATTATTTAGGAAAGGCCAATGGCCAGCAGTAGACTGGTGATGATGATGATAGTAATGAAGTGTTACGTACGTTATAAAGCTTAGTAAATGTTTGAAAATTATTTTCTCTAATAGTATGTTATAGTAAACCACGATGCAGAGATCGGCTTAAACGTGATGAACAACATTCCCACAGAATACCGCTGTAAAGTATGATGACAACCGAAGATTCAGTTACAGTCGAGATTTTTCCATCTTAGTCATCAGAGGTGGCAACGCTCCTACGTCTTGACTCTTCAAAGACAATGGATTTATATGTCTACGACGGACTGTTACTTTCAATTAATATGGAAAAGAAAATGGAATGTTAACGACGGAGAACAGACGAATGATTCTTCCGTATAAGAGTCATAAACAATAACACTCTAACTTACATAAGCAGTCTGTTGTACAATTAACAACTATAATTTATAATAATTTTATAATGTGCTGGTTAGTGTCTGACTACCACGCCGCCGGTCAAGAATTCGAATCCCAGCCAGTGCCAACATTTGTACGAAATCACAAATTATTGGTTTTCAGATCTGGTTGTGCTGTGATTGTCCTTGTGTTTCTGACACTGACCTACCTACCCCCGGTGTTATCGCATGAGCGTTCCAACCTACCCAAGGTTGGGACGAATGAGTGACACCGTGTTTGCGTGTGCACTCGTGGCACTATAATATCTCCTGCGCAGTTGATAACTGCCGACAGTATTCGGTGGTTGTTGCCGATATCGAAAATCGGCCAGGAGAATACACACATATATATATATTAATACTAGCCGCGGTTTCACCCGCTGTTTAATTTAAAAAAAATTGCTCCTAAGGATTGTAGACTGATGTTAACATACCAAGTACTTATAATTATTTAAAATAGTTGCGAAATGCGTGCCATCATTCACAGATGTTTTACTTTCATGAAAAGTAACTACTGTTATGCATGCATTATGCAATTACTTACTTCTCAACGCAAAAATGGCATGACAGTGCCGATCGAAATTCGACAATTCTTAAAATTATTTTCGAACCACATTCTTTAAACGAATGTAGGTAAAGGTCACTGACATCGAGATTTCGCTTTCATTAACGATTTAATACTTTGAAGTCTTTCAAAGTATTGAATCGTTAATAACGCCTTATTGTAACTTTTTGATCTTTTTACGATTATTTATAAGGCAAAGTGACGAGACGAACAAAACGTTCACCTGATGGTAAGTGTAACGTCTGCCCATACCAAATTATGTGTCGCGTAGGACCACCACACTGCGTTCATCACCCTGAGGCATCAGTTCTTAAGTCCCATACCATTCAGACCGAAACACAATAATGTTTGCACACTACAGCTTTACGGCAGAATAACTTCTTTTTTTTTTATTTTTTTTATTTCATAAAAGTGACAGAACGAGCAAAATGTTCACCTAATTGGTAAGTGTTACGTCTGCTCATAACAAATGCTGTGTCACCCAGAAAATTATTCTGTGACACCACACCGCGCCCGTCACCCTGAGACATCAGTTCTTAAGTCTCATATGCCCAGTGATTACGCTAGCTCACAGTGGCCTTCAAACCGAAACACGGTAATGTTCGCACACTACTGCTTCACGGCAGAATAACTGGCCCTGGGGTGGTACCTACCTAGACGGATTCCTGCATAGGAGTCCTACCACCAGTAAAACTACAGCTACCACCAGTAAAATATTATCAAATTAAAAAAAAAACAGATGTATAAAATAAAATTCATATTTCATTCCACGTCCATCATAAACTCGGCTTCGCCGAACACACTGACCACGACCTGTCTGTCGCTTCGCCGCCGTCTTCAACGGCGACGCGCTAGTTACCACTAGTTACCCATCATAAAGGTCTAAGGGGCTAAGCGCCCTCAGCGTTCGGCCACCTTTCAATCCGGCGAAGCTGTGAAACACTTCGGGCTAACAGACACCATCAGTCTAAAGAAGTACATTTTGCTCGTCTCGTATGAAATGACGAGTTAAAACCATATAAAATACGGAATCGCTAAATAAGACTTGCCGTTCCATATAAAATAATATGACTACTTTTCAAAATATATATTATCGTGATTTTTGTATTTGTTACATAACCGTACACATTAACATGTGCGCAGGTTGCACTTGTAAAGTTCCCGCTTGTTATACTATAAACCAAAATCCTTGTATATATTCGCATTTAAACGGAGTTAAACTGCACTGTGCACCCAACAGCGCATGGTGGCGATGGGCTCACCACCTATCACACCAAGTGCATTATATTGTTTTGGTGAAACGTGGATTGTGGCAGTCATCTGTTTTTGCAGTGAGTGCCCAGTCTCTGACTACCCCTTATGGGATACAGTCGTGATCTTATGTATGTATATTCGCATTTTGACTAAATTTTACTTTTAAAAAGTCATAAAGATTTTGTTTAATTTTGTAAGTGAATGTTCGCTCATTATTTAATATTAAAATTATCGATCCCTGAATTCGTGTTTCACAATATCACAGGATTACCGGTGCCGGTGACGGTACAAGAATATCTGTAATAGACGGCAATAGTCCAATCCTCTTACCGCCGAAAATTAATCAGGAGCTCTTTGGCGGGCAACGGCTTAGTGTGGGGAACGGCGTACAATCGCCTTATTTACTTACTACGAGATTTATTAAGTCGAATACATGCAATTATTTAAAACTTGTGATCAATGAAGATGCAATTTCACAACATTATGGTATGATTTAAATACGCTGTTGTTTAAAGATTTACAAAAATATTCACCGGCAAATTAATTAAGAACACAAAATACGTTTATTTTAAAAAAAAATCACCGCTTCGTCTACATAAAAAAGGAAAAAGAAAATAAAATGATTGTATGAAGTTTTTATCAAAATTTTTAACTTAAAAAAAAATTGGAAATGTTGATAAATAATTGAACATAAAATAAATAAATTTATTTTTATGGGTTTGCAAAAACAAACGTATTAATCAACAAATAATAAGCTATTAAAAATCCTAAAAATTTTAAAAGAAAGAAGTGATAATTAGTACTTAAAACATTTGTACTTTTGTACAAGATAAATGAATATGAGAAATTTAGTTACGGCCGTATATTTATTTATTTCGTTATTTATACCTCTAACTATTTTTGATACAATTACCACTTATATGAAAAAAGTCATTAATACTGCGCGTTTGTCAACCGTTTCTTTTGATGCATCTCAGTCCTTTGCAATTCGAAATATTTGTTATTTTCGGATATATAAAACACCGTGTAAAATCTAAAAAAAGAGAGTACCGGTATTTTATAAACAAGGTTTTTTTATGCCTGTAAGAGTAAAATAATATAATGTAAAAATATTTTTCTCAGTCTATTTGTGCTGCATTGCAAATAAGCGACAGAGTGTTCGCTGTTCGTCTTAAATTGCATGACGCTTTTATTGGCGAATTAAATTAAATTTTTAATTCCCATCTAAGTTCTGAGTCGTAAATCGTCGTAATCGTAAGTAAGTCGTAGATCGAAACGAAACCTGCATATCAGATTACATTAAAACAAAACCTCAAGAACATGTGAAGACGCGACACTCTTCCGGGCTCTAAAACCCTCTAAAAAAATGAGAAAACGTAACGATCGTTATAAAGGTTTTTACAAGTTTTAGTCACACAATGGTGATGAGGTCCAAGATAGCAACCACGTTCAATTCCAAGAGAACAACTATACTATGGCGATACGGCTTCGACTAGTTGGCAGTGACTCGATTCCAGCTCATTTAGCTTAAACGAAAAGGAACGTTATCTCTAGGATAGGAAATTCTAACCGTCCCTTGATTATTTTCTCACCATAGTCCATACTTATATTAGAAATGCGAAAGTAACTCACTCTGTCCCTCTGTCTGTTTGTTACCTTTTCACGGTTCAACCGCTGAACCGATATTGACGAAATATGAAACAGATAGCTTGCATCCTGGGGACGGACAAAGGACGTTTTATACCGGAAAATCAAATGGAGTCTAGTCACTATCACTACAATTGGTACAAAGATTGCGGGTCATGGTTTCGAATCCCCGCCAGATCCAACATTTGTACAAAAACAGTAATTGTCTGTTTTCGGGTTTGGTTGTCGTGTTTGTCCTTGTCCTTACATCTCTTAAGCTTGATGTAGGCACCAGTCTCCCATAGTAATAAGGAGACACTGATGCCGAACATCAAGCCATGGACCTGTACTTTATGAAGAATTAGTCTTTTACTACATTCACGTTCGCGCCATTACGTGGAAAAACTACTTAGTTTTTATATACACAGAATCCCGCCTTTTTCCGTAAAATGCCGTGGCGCACGCTGCGCGCACAAAGAGGGGCCGTGCTAGAAGGCGCGCCTTGCTAGGAAGGAGAGAGGAGAGGAGCTGTCCCGGTGGGAGTCGCGGATGTGTGCACGAGCGATCCCGTGGCCCTGCCAATATGCGGCGAAGGCGAAACACCATGAGGTTTTAGTCGGTGCAAGTCCGACATAACCTGTCCTTTTCCCCGTAAAGGCGGGTATGCGTTATGTGATAAAAGCTTGTAAAAGAGTAAAGTAACCGATTATGTGTCGAATTGATGTGCACAGACCTCTTATTTTTTAGATGAAAGGAGCTTGGAAGAGCTGCTCCTATGCTGTTTGGCGGAATTCACAGTTCCTCGAAAATGATTGTGTTGTCACATATTAGCATCAGCGAGTTCGAACCCAGGATATAGCTCTTAATCATGCAGAATGGCGCGAGACCTAACAAAACTTGGAACACATTTTGTCACTGTTTGAATACCCGCATTAATTCGAACGCTTAATTTTCATACTTTTATTTTTTTAATTAAAAACAGCCTTTATATACAGTTTCATTTATTATCACACGTTTTAATACAGTTTACTTTTTAGCTGGCTTGGGAGGTACTGGGCATACGTAAACATTGATGCATTTATCTTTGGAGACTGATAGCAATTTGTCACTCGCTGCGTTGAACTGGACGTTCCAAACCTGTAACAATTATTGATTTAGTTTTTTTTTTTTTCAATTTATTACGGAATAAAAGTTGCCAGACAATGGGACTTCCCCTCCATCGTGAGTCCGTTTGAAAACATAAATTGCATTTACACAACCAACTATACCGAAAATGTTTTTGAAGTGAAACTTATTTCGGCACGATAAGAAAAAAAATTGTTACATCAAGCGGGTTGGTAGTAAACACGCGTTCAATCTCGACTTGCATACAATTTTATCCTTAATTACAAAAAATATTATATAGTGCTTTAGAAAATGAAATTTTCATCTATAAATATATTTAATATATTATAAACATTTATACTAAGTGTTGTACATGTATGGTGATGATTTACAGAGCGAGTGATCATTTTAAAGACATTCAAAAAATCGTGGCCGACATTTCTTGTTATAATCCATTTTAACTTCTTTATTAAAACTGTAAGGTATCAGTAAAATTATTTTCATTACACAAACTAGTTTGTATTTTTCACAAAAGCATTTACCAATGGATTGCTATGCGGGAACTCGTCCAGGTAGGTACCACCCCAGTGCCAGTTATTCTGCCGTGAAGTAGTGTGCAAACATTACTGTGTTTCGGTCTGAAGGGCACTGAGAGCTAACTTAATTACTGGGCAAATGAGACTTAAGAACTGATGTCACTAGTTGACGAGCGCACTGTGGTGTCACACGGAAATGTTTTGGGTAACACAGCATTTTTTATGGGTAGACGTTGCACTTACCATCACAGGTGATCGTTTAGCTCGTTTCGTCACTTAAATAATAAAAAAATCGTATAGTTATTGCAGGCTAGTCTTCTCACATCCACAATAAACTGGTGGTAGGATTCCTAAGCAGGAATCCGTCTAGGTAGGTACCACCCCAGGGCCAGTTATTCTGCCGTGAAGCAGTAGTGTGCAACCATTACTGTGTTTCGGTTTGAAGGGCACTGAGAGCTAGCGTAATCACAGGGCATATGAGACTTAAGAACTGATGTCTCAGGGTGATGGGCACAATGAGGTGTCACACAGAAATGTTCTGGGTGACACAGCATATGTTATGGGCAGACGTTGCACTTACCATCAGGTGAACGTTTTGCTCGTTTCATCACTTTATACAATAAAAAAAATAAAAAAATTATGACACTTATGGTTACATCATAACCATTATTGTTGCTAAACGTTTAGTTGGTATGGTATGGTGCGACCTTAATTTTAAATTCCCCTGCTCTTATATTAATACCTCTAAGGAATTAGTATAAAAGGACTGCGAATTAGTGAAGTATGTTAGACTTTTTTATTATTAGTTATTAGAATTAAATATATAGATTCATTATGTCCAATAATTGCACGTGAAGAGTTTGTGATACTGTTTTTATTTTATTAATTATTTCTTTGGAATCCCATATAGAAAAAAACATAAATACCGTATTAGAATGTTCTTGGAAGCTCTTGAGTATCTTCATATCTTTGATAAGAATTATGTGTACGGAGCCATCGGCTGTGGCAGCCGCAATCCGACTGCCGTCTATGGAGAAACACGCGCTCAAAACCCACAATTTCAGGTCTAGCGTATGTAGGATATTGCCACTCACTCTAGAACAGATTAAAAATAAACATACATACATACAGCTTTTTTCAGAGGTAGGCAGAGATACATCCGTAACCCACTTTTCAACCAAACGTGACGTGACGGGTGGCGAACCACGTGGCCACCGTTTTGGTACAACTCAAAAATCCTTACGCCCCATTGCGTTCCCACGAGCAGTACAGTGACAGCGTTGCATATTATGGTGTTATTCTACACGAATAAAGGCTGTCCGTACAACATTTTAGTCGCCTCTTACGTCACCTCGTTTTGAAAGAGGTAGGTGTTATTTTACTCTGCCGGACACCTACCGGCTGCCATAATTTTTTTTAAATGTAGATTCCTGCATAGGAATCCTACCACCATATGACTATCTATAGGAGGGACAGGAGATTTTAATCGCGTTTCCATTACTCGGGACCAGCGGACAATAAAGAGGTGATTCTTACACCGCCACATTTGATGTAGGTATATGGAAACCGATTTTTTTTAAACGAATACAGCCCAATTTAATTTTCTTGAGTGATATTCGCCGTGTGATGGGTGGCGGCTTAAGAGAATCTACTACCCCACCTCACTCCGTGGATGTCGTAAAACTCGACAGAGGGAAAATAAACCAGGAGATATGGGCAGCAGTATCTTCCTGAACCATCTGAATAAATAAACTTCGGTTGCCAACCCGTCTTCCAAATGTGGCAACTAGGGCAAAATCCCCTCCAAATGTGAGAACGAAATTTTTGGGGCCATCTATGGGGGAGACCTATGTTTGGCAGTGGACTAGTGATAGGCTGCAATTATGACGATGATGAAGTGAAATTCGCGCTGAAACATGCGATGTAACAAAAAATCGATATGCACAGGGGGGAAAGAAGTGGGAGCGCTTCTTGAATGAACTTCCTATGCATTCTTAAATGAACGCACTCTACGATACCTAAATTCACTCAACTGCGTACTTATGATGATTATAGTAATGAAATAATATAAATATTATGTATTAAAATTAATAATGAAATGATGATAATGAAAATGAAAACCGCCTCTTCATTGTCCGATAGTTTCGAGTAATAAAAACGCCAAAATTCTCCAGTCCTTCCTATAGATGGTTACTCGTGGTAGTGACAGTACCACCACAGGGCCAGTTATTCTGCCGTTAAGCAGTAAAGTGCGAACATTACTGATTTCTCAGGGTGAATGGCGCAGTGTATGGGCAGACGTTGAGATTAGAGCAGACGTTGCACTTACCCATCAGGTAAACGTTTTGTGCGTCTCGTCACTGTTTCCTCTAAAAAAATACCAGTATCTTGGCACATTTGATACTGATAAATCCGAACCCCACTTGGTAGGGCTTATGTCAAGCACAGGGCATAGCGGCAGCGTTTATAAACCGATGAAGATGTTAATTATGTAAATTAATTTGTGTATATAATACTTACGCGTTATAAACCTTCACATAGCCATCGTTTGAGGCCGAGACGAACAGATGTGAATTACGGGAGAACGCTACACTCCTGACTGTCTGTGTGTGTGCCTCAACGGTGTGCAACAGCTTGCCTTGCGCCACGTCGAAAATGCAAACAGCACCGTCCACTGCTCCGCTGCATATGTATTTACCATCGTCGCTCTGTAAATGACCTTCTATGTATGAAAGCATTATTCTATTTTCTCAATATTCTTTCACAATGTTTTCCTTAACCGTCGAACATTTTACTGGTCGTAGGAGTCCGTTGCATCATCATCATCATCATTATCATTTCATCCTATCACTAGTCCACTGCCGAACATAGGCCTCCCCAATTGCCACAAGTTTGTAGCTCTCATTTTGGGGAGATTTTGCTATATTTGCCACGCTTGGAAACCGCAGTTTATTTATTCAGATGTTCCAGGAAGATGCTCCTACCCATGTTCTAGTTTTAATTTTTCCTCTGTCGACCCACGGGATGAGATGGGGTGGTAGATTCTCTTAAGCCGCTACCACACAGCCCGTATCGCATTCTGCCGCCATACAGAGTGCAAACACCAAAAAAAAAAAACTCCACACTTAGATTACTCTTGTATCGAGAGTACGTTTTACAGACACAAATTGATGACAGATGCACAACACTACCAGACACGAAATACACACAAACACGATCGTAGGTTGCGGTTTATAAAACACAGATGCCAGTGCAATTACATCGACATCGAAAATCGGACTCCGATCCCGCATGCTAGCAAATTAAAAGCGTGGCAAGCCATGGTTATATAATAATTAGTCATGGTAGCCATGAGCTATCATGGGCTACCAAGACTTCTTATTATATGGTAGCGAATAAAGTCCGTAAAACTGCACTGGAGCAGGGAGGCGACTGATCTACTGCTGAGCACAGACCTCATATTTTCGTGAAGACTCTGGATCAGCAGAGTCTGCCACGCTGCTACCGTGCGGGTTAGCGGATTTCACATGCCATCGAAATATTTTTTCCTTCACATGGATGTCTTGTAGTAAATTTAAAAGAAAAACTATTATTATATCGAATTGAAATCAGCAATTACAATTGCATAGTACGTGAGTGACCTGAGTTCGATCCCCGGTGCCGGCACATCTAAAATTGTTCTGCTATGTCCGATTAATAAACATATATAGCGACATCTATGTCGCCAAATACAACATGTACTGCAGTTGGTCTGAGGTTCCCAACCCGCCCGCCAAGCTTGGCAACTATGCCTAAATACGCCCAAAAGGAGAGCTACAAACTTTTGTGGCAATCTATGGAGGAGGCCTAGGTTCACCAGGGGACTAGTGATAGGCTGAAATTATGACGATGAAAGATAACTGGCTGTCCTCCCCAGATCAGACCACTCGATCTGGCTAGCTACACTTTTCCTTGGCAATATCATTGGCCAAACATATTTCGAAGACAAGTCCGCACATCCGTTTGGAGCAGCGAGGCGGATGCGGCAGGAATAGAAAACGCAAGCTTATCAAGCATATCCAGGATCAAATTCCGTACAGGAAAGTCTACTCACCCAGGCAACACAAACTGCAAATTTCCCTCTTGTATCTAACACTGTATCCACTGTACCCTTTTCTATTCCGTAAATAATAACTTTGCCGTTATGACTGCCAGAGACAACGTAGGCCCCATCTGGTGAGAATGCAACCTTCCAGACGTCCGTTGCGCCGCTTTGTATTTCGTGCACCTTTTCACCAGACACCATATCCCATATAATCAAAGTTGAATCGAGAGAAGCAGTAGCTAAAGCTAAAAATATATTAAACTTGAATTAGTCCAAGGTAAAAAAAAAACATAAAAGATCAAAAACTGCTCAGTAGAACTGCAAAGACAACAGCTATGCTCGTAATTATCTAATTAATTTAAAAAGTTAAGGAGTAAGTAAAAGTGGAGGAGACAAGGCAGGATATTATTTTTTGAGACCTATCTAATTTTGTTTGTTACCTGTTTGATATTTCTACTGAATTATTTTTCTTTTTTTTCTTGTTTACCAATCATTTTGAAAACAATAATATATAATTACAACAGTATCATATACCTACTATGTCCATCTGGACTTGCTGCAACAGATACAACAGCCATCGAGTGTCCTTTCAGAATATGAACTATTTCGAGTTTTTTGTTCTCTAACTGCCACACCTTTACTAGACTGTCAAGTCCTCCTGTTACTATAAAATCTTTCATGGGACCTCTGAAAGTGAATAGGATAAATAAAGCTGCATTTCATTCTAATAAGCATGTTGTAAATTTTAGATATATTCTATATTACTAGATAAATTTCAGCCTATCACTAGTCCACTGCTGAACATAGGCCTCCCCCATAGATTGCCACAAGTTTGTAACTCATTCATTTTGGGGGATTTGGCCATAGTTGCCATGTTTGGCAGGCGGGTTGGTAACCGCAGTTTATTTATTCAGATGTTCCAGAAAGATGCTGCTCTCCATCCACTGGTTTTAATTTTCCCTCTGTCAACTTTTACGACACCCACAGGACGAGATGGGGTGGTAGGCTCTCTTAAGCTGCCACCACATGGCCTTTTTAAATTATGATATTATTATTTCACCTTCACACCTGAAATGATGATGATGAATTAAAAAAAAAATGTTCTTATAGTGTATACATGAATAGGATGAAGAAGGACTAACAAACATTTTCATTAATTGTAATAAACAATAATAACTAATTTTATCTTTAGTTATATCTCTTATTGTGTCAAAATATCAAGTGCTGCTCAAAAATTTTAATCGTCATTAGCCTCTTAGTACTGCTGGACATAAACTTCTCCAAAAAGGAAGGGTTTGTTATCACCATGCCTGTAAAGCTGTTTGTTAAGCTGGTTGTGAAATACATGTGTAATAGTTTGTTGTCTAATAATTTCTTTTGATTATTCTATTATTTGAAACAAAAAAAATTAAGTAAACAAATTATGCGAAAGATTATTAATAGAAAAAGTTTTACCAACTAAATTATACCTATATAAGATTTTATATACGATATATATGATCTACTATTTAATTGTTGCAATAAATATTATTTAATACTTTTTTTGATTAGCTGGCTTACTTTGGATCATTTGCAGTATTTACTTGAGTCCACACGCAAGTATATATGGGATCTTCGTGGGCATTTTCTTTTTTAATAAGTAGTGAGTACTGTAACAATTTAATTATAAAATAAAGACAAAAAACATAAAACAGTAGTTTAAAAATACTTTATAAACAATTACTATAAGTTGACTTACTACAGTCGCAGCTGGCATTTTTAAATATTCTGTATTAGTTTGCTATCACTATCAGATTTTTTAAGACTTTGATAAAAGTAAAAAATAACAATATTTTCTTTAAATGACTCAATTAAGGAAAACTATGAATATGTCAATATTGTCATTGACAATTGAGTTGACGTCTTAACGATTGAATGAATCTGTATGAAACGTTATATTTTTATGAAAACAAAACATAGGCTTTTTGCCAGGGTCAAAATAGGAAATTCAGATACAGTTTCGCACGAGTGCGATTTACTCAATTGAATCTTTGCAACACACCAAATTAATGAATTTTACATTTTGGATACACCAAAGATATGATCACACACTTAAATATCGCTTTCAATTGAATTATTTTTTGCAAAATATGTTCCTAATATTAAAGTAACAATTATCGACATGAACGGATAGAATAAAATAAAATTATTTTTATATCTGACAACCTATTATACATCTATTATTAGTTAGGTAACAGATTATGATTTCTTATATGTACGCGAATATTTTATTACTAAATAAAAAAAACACTTATTTAAAAACTAAACTAGATAAAATTGCTGGCCAAATCGCCGCCGTCTGTGGGCAGCGTGCCCAGCAAACTTGCCGAGTTGCGACTGTATAAATATTCTAATTAAGTAATTTAACGTATAATAAATATATATAAATAACGTATAATTTAACGTAGTAATTTAAATAATTTAACGGTTATCGGTCCTACGAGCTATATGGCCGGCCCATTCTCACTTCAGCGTGCTAATCCTTAGGGCTATGTGTTGCCGCACTGGTTGTATATTTTTGTTTTGAGGCATTGAGGTATACTCGACGAGAAGATGTGACGCATTTTCCCGAATTCTGCCCAGCCGAGTAGGATCCGTCGATTGACCTCTTAGTCGAAGTTGGGCTTACCTAGCCGAAAAATATGGACTAGGTATACATATTCGTCGATAACTTTGATCGTAGTGTTCCCAACAACAACCCGTATAGGTGTGACATGGACGTTAGACATGATCTTCGTCTTGTCCATGTTCTTAAGATCTACCTGTTGGGAGAAACTATTGAGGTCAATGAGGATAGCACTAAGGTCCTTCAGCGAATCTGCCATTATGGCTATGTCGTCGGCAAATCTAAAGTCAGTAATGTATACGACATTGATGTTAATATCGAATCCTTTCCAGTCTAGTATCTTGAAGACATCTTCCTTTCTGCAATTGGATCGGTTTTGCACTGTGGTTCTGTACTCGCATAGACATCGTTCATGGTATACAAGCACTGCAACACATTGATATACCGACAGTCAAATTCGGCACCGCTTTAATGACTGTAGCACCACCTCAATTTTGACGAATTCAAAGGCTTTCTCATAGTCCACATACGCCAGACACAGCGGGATATTGTTCTCATCAGTCCTCTGTACAATCTGGCGAAGGGTATGTATATGGTCTATAGTACTAAAGCCATTCGGAATCCGGCTTGTTCGGGACGCTAAAAGTCATCATGTCTGTTTGTGAGACGATTCGAAATGACTCTCGAAAACAGCACGTAGGCTCGGCTCAGTAGCGATATCGGTCTATATTTCTATGAAGAACAGCACGTTTCTACTCCACGCTTCCGGTGTAGCGCCACCCCGGATGACAGATTTAAAGAGCTTCTGAAGGATTACTGGTATCGGTTTTCCACCCGCTTTCAAAAGCTCCGCTGTGATTCCGTCCTAAACCGGCGCTTTGACATTCATAAGCTGTTAGACCATACTAGTCTTGCTCAGACTGACGTACGTCACGCTTGGTAGGTGGGTTGGCAACCGCAGTTTGTTTATTTTGATGTTCCAGGAAGATGGTGCTGCTCATCTCCTGGTTTTCATTTCCCTTTGTCGACTTTTACGACACCCACGGGATGATATGGTAGGGTAGGTAGATTCTCTTAAGCCGTTACCACACGGTAAAGTTTACTATTGCGAATATAATTCCAGTTTTCGTTAGACCATAAATTTTGACAATTACTATTACTCATGACCAATTATAATATATAGAATATATAATAACATACATACATAAGATCACGACTGTATCCCATAAGGGGTAGTTAGAGACTGGGCACTCACTGCAAAAACAGATGAATGCCACAATCCACGTTTCACCAAAACAATATAATGCACTTGGTGTGATAGGTGGTGAGCCCATCGCCACCATGCGCTGTTGGGTGCACAGTGCAGTTTAATTCCCTTACTCGTATTTCGCGTAACATGTAAAAATAAAAATTATACGTTAAAATACTAAGGAATAGTCTGACAAATGTCTGTATTAAATAGCAGAGCTGAAGAATTAGTATCGCAATTTTTTTTAGTAATCATCTGCGAAATGGCGAAAAAACCTGTTGGCACAGAATATGTCAATATAATTTATTATTCAGTACAGTAAACTGGGTGCATCGTTACCCCTGGGGACTAATATAGGATTCTTTTTTATCAATCATTGGGATACCAGTTCTCCTCACTCACCATACGAAACGCTACAGAGTAAGCACTCCTATACCCTAGTTGATAGAGAATGGCCTTTCTTCGGTTGTCTTAATACAAGTAAATGATACAGCTTACGATGTAGTACATAATGATTTTCTGGTTGATTTAGACCCATAGAAACATCTTCTCGACAAACACACAAATATTGACTTCTTTTCGAATTTGGACTCAAGAGGGGTTACCCCTTACTGGAATTGCTGGACTATGCGACATCTGTTTACGAATATTCGTTCTGTATGCGGTGATGGATTTAGGCTTAGGCCCGGATTTAGGGCGGCATTATTTAAGGGGCGCATAAAGATCAATCCTATCTAATCGCATGAGCGTTGCATCGGATGGGGATAGAGTAGAGCGTGTTTTTCTATTTCGTACAGCCGTGGCCCTATAATATCTCCTGCGCAGTTTGTAGCTTCAGAGTATTGGAAAGTTGTCGCCGCCGAAAACGGACACGGATACGGACACACAACAGGAGGACACCAAAGACACAATTGCTTGGCTTCGGTCGTTATTATGTTTAAAAGATGTTTCAGCCGCAGAATTATTTTGTTAGAACATACTTAAATGCAATCACTAAAACTACTAAAATGTATTGATAACTTTATTTCAGAACAGTATTGCACTTCTTGCGCACTTATTGTTCTGCAATAATCCTAGGGCGCATTATCGCAAGATTTATTGCAATGGACATAGAACGCCGTCTAACTTAAATCCGCTTTTGCCTGTATGGTACAGCTGTACAAGTTGATAAAATATATAATTTGAAATGAGGTAATAAAAGGCTCAAATATAAATAGGGTATATTTATAGATTAAGTTAACTATAATGGGCAATCATATATATTTATACTTTTGTCTTCTGATACAGATATAATTTTATTACTTTCTGCATTAAACTTAACATCCCACACCTGAAACAAACAATCCAAAATTTCAAATTCGAATATAAGAGCATAACTCACTGAAGATGATAACAATAAAAATTCATTTTCATGCAGACAACTGGAACATATAGAGAATATACTTGAATAAGTAATAAGTGTGTCCCATGGGTTGGACTCTTTAGCAGCTACTTTTGGAGTAGGTATACTGGTGGTAGAATTCCTAAGCAGGAATCCGTCTAGGTAGGTACCACCCCATTCAGCAGTGGGTGACATAGCATGTGTTTTGGGTAGACATTGCACTTACCACCAGGTGAACGTTTTCCTTGTTTTGTTACTTAATCCAAGAAAAAAAAATACATTGGCGGCAACCAGTTATCATACACATACACAGATCTTGAAATTCTTCACCACTTCACATAAGGTGACGCTATAGTCTTACATAAGGATGCTAAATATAGGGATGTAATAAGAACACCCTTTCCATGGTGCGGTAAGGCTTGCAAATAATGTTTTCTGGTCAATTTCAACCCCAGCGAAATTTCCAGGTTATGACCTGAAGCTCTAATTTGTGCAAATCTATTATGATGCTGCAAGTAAATGCTCAACACAATATTTTTTGTAAGACATTGCGAGGCTTAGGCAATAATATCAAAACAAGTTGAATGCTTATGCAATAGTCATATATCGCACCACAAACATGAGACAATCACAACACATCCATATGGGAAAACCAATAATTTTTATAGCTTCATCTAATTTTTTGATGGTAATAGAGTCGGAAGACGTCTGCAACGCTTCTCCTGTGCGAGTTGGCGAACTTTACAGGTTCTAGAAATATTATTATTTCTGTAAGATGCAGTTTTTCTCACAATATTTTCGATTGCCACAGATCATTGTGTTCGGACTGGGGATCAATTGCTTGAATACTAAGAATTTAATTAAGCAATATCTGAGCTTTTTATAATTTGTGTTGTGATTAAATTTTGGCTAACATGGGAGTCCTAACCAAGACCTAAAATTCAACAGGCAGGTACAATCATAACCAATCACCTACAGCGATTAGAACTTATACTTATGCTACTATACTATACTTCTATATATCCTAATCATTCATCATCACTTCAGCCTATGACTAGTCCACTACTGTACATAGGTCTCCTCCATAGATTGCCACAAAACTTTGTAGCTCTCATTTAGAGGGATTTCGCAATAGATGCCGCGCTTGGCAGGCAGGTTGACAACCACAGTTCATTTATTCAGATGTTCTAGGAAGATGCTACTACCTATCTTCTGGTTTTAATTTTTCTTTTGTAGACTTTTACGACACCCAAGGCATGAGATAGGGTGGTATATTCTCTAAAGCCTCCACCACATGCTAATACCGGAATTCATATGATAAAATATTGCATTACCTGGTCATTATGCTCCTTGAACACATTTTGACATTGCATGCTGTCTAAATCCCATACTCGAACAGTGCGATCTGAACTACCAGAGACAAACCGTTTGCCATCAGGGGAAAACGCAACTGAAAGGACCCATGAAGCATGTCCTGATAAAGTTGCTGCTAAGTTAGCATGTACACTGAAATTTGGAAAAATATTCAATTATTAAGAATTTAAGCTTCTAAAATGATTTTTCAATGTTTACATAAGACATTTACTATAAGGATTGTTTAAAGCTTTAAAAAATATCAAAATCGTTAAAATATAAAAAATAAAAAAATATAAAAATTTGAAAAATAAGACCTTTTCAGAGAAGAACTAGCGAGTAACTCTGCATTCTTTTTTCAATACCATATTACATAATGTCATTTATAAATGCATTAAGTAATTACAACTTATATATTTGGTAGTCAAGGGGTTTGCAAATTCAGAGTAAGAGTTATTTTCACACATCTTTGTGTCCTACATAATGATCTACTCATTAATATACACATTTTTGATTGTTAGATTAAATTTCAAAATCATAACATTGTGTTCACAACTCACACATCATAAAGTTTCATCTGTCCATCATCAGAAGCAGTTAGGAGTAACTGTGAATCAGGAGAGAAGCACAGGCTGCGGATGGGCATAGCATGACCTTCAAGAGTGTGTACGAGTTTGCCTTGAGCTACATCAAATATATTAATTATGCCATCTAAAGCTCCGCTAGCAATGTATTTCCCATCAGGACTCTGAAACCAATTTATAACATAATATTTTTATTGCATTTTCCCTATGGCATGGTATTATGCAGAGAACCATATCAGTAGACACATTTGTGTGCCAATATGTGATGTGCAAAATTGTCTAAGGGAAACATCAAAAATAGCATGTGGCCTAAACCAATTACAAACATAAAACATAACATTAATTTATATAACAATTTTCTAACACTAAAATCTAAAAATAAACCATGGTCATTTCATACTCTAGTTAATACTAATACTAATACTTTAAATTTAATATATTGAGACTATGTCTCATTAGTACAGTTTTCTCTTTTACTCAAAAAATATATTCCACTAAATTATTGCTACCAAAATCTAGCCTACAGCTCTAAATTTTCTTCCCAAGAATACAAGTGTTTAAAATGCCACCTAAATTGGTCATGTAAATGTGACATACACAATCTCTTGTTAAATTTCTTTGCTAGATGAGCAACAACACTGGTTAACATGCTGATTATGCCATTGGTAGTCCAACAAAACTGCCATAAAAGAAAATAAGAATAAACATGTGCATTACTGAATAAATGGTTGTTTTCCTTACATATATCTATTTATAAATTACAGTAAATATTATAGCTGTAGCCAGTAGTACCCGATAGGTGTCCGGCAGAGTAAAATAGCACCTAGCTTTTTCCTACTGAAGTGGGAAAAGAGGCGGCTGAGGTATTGTACGGACACTGCTTGTGGAATGCAAATGGGAGTAAGAATTTTTTTTTACTCATACAAAAATGGCAGCGACATGGCGCCACCCATCATGTCTAGCTGGAAAAAGGTGTGCCTGTGTATGTAAATATTAAATACCAATCTACAACTAAACACTGACTGTATATGTAAGCTCAACTGAGGATAGCTCTGCTATGTTTATCACAACTACCTAAATAAAATATTTTGGTGTGAAAATTATGCTTTGTTTATTAGTTCTCACCTGTCATTTTTATTGTTTAATGGATTTTTAAAAGTAATACATAAAACTATCATTATTTTACAATATTGACTAGGTAATTGAAACTATTTTAATGCTACTTTTCTTATAGGTAATTATTACATTAATATTATAAACCTTACGTATGCAACACTAAGTGTGAATTTTCCTCTTGTATCTAAGACCTGCTCCTGTTTACCACTTTCAACACTAAATATCAAAATCTTGCCAGCGTTACTTCCCGAGATTACATGTTTGCCATCTGGAGAGAAGTCTAATGTCCACACATCGGTAGGTCCGGCCTCCACTGTCTTTAATTTTTCTCCAGTTGCTATGTCCCATAATATTAATGAAGAATCCTGAGAACTGCTTGCTAAAGCTACAAAAAAATAACAAAAAATTTTGTATGCAGATTACTGGAGATAAAAAAACTTAATTATTTTTATTTTATTTTTGACATTTTCGACCACGGCAAAAATTACTGAATCCTGTTATACAAATAATAACTTGGCTTGGCAGGTAACCAATCGAATTTCTAGGAAGGGGCAGCAGCCCTACCCTGTTTCCCCTTGGTGATACCCTTCTATATAACATAAAACAAAAAATATTTCTTGACTGCTTAACTTACTTTTTCCATCAGGACTTACTGCAACAGAGATTACACCAAGAGAGTGACCTTCAAGTTGGTGCTTCATCTCCAGTTTTCCATCTTCCAACTGCCATACTTTAATCATGTCATCTAAGCCTCCAGTAATAATATAACTCTCATTACTCTCTGGAGAAGTATTTAAATCTCTAAAAAATTATCTTGTGTTAGTGGATTTTGAAAAAACTATAGCTTACGATACGAAATATAAGATATAATGAAAGGTTATGAACGCACTCGGTTTGTTCGGTATTTTCTGCATTTTCATCTTCTTTTCTTTTTTCACTACCGATGCGGCTCCAAGCGCAGCACCAGATGGAATCTTCGTGAGCATTTTCTTTTTTTAATTGTAAATAATACTAAAACAAAACGATAGAAAAAAACTATAAAATGTTCTACCGGTACATTATAAATTTTGTAAAATAAATATTCATACCAATGTTGTAATCGACATTACGTATTATAAATAATTAAAACTGTCGATTATCACTAAGTAAGTCGTTTAATGTGCAAATTCTTAATGTTTTTGTTTATCAATTCTAAAACAAAATGCATGGAAATTAGAACAACGACAACAGAATTAAATTTGAGACATTGACAGTTGACATCAGTGTTACCAGATGACCTACGAACCTACCGACCGACCTGAAATTTTAATTGACTTTCATTGTTAATTACACTTTAAATATGGTAGTTTTATTTAAAGTTAACGTAGAAAATTACGCGACTGTAAATCACTACCGTAGACCGTGCTTTGTTCAAAATTACCGTGCCTCTGCGGTTATTACCATGTACCTGGTAACACTGAATGAGATATAGACACTGGTACAGCTAGTACTCAGTACTACTCATAGACAGAGTATAGAGATACCTCTTCGCTGTTACTGTACTATTACTATCATATTGCTTATTAAAATATTATATAGTGTCTCTGCTGACTACAGCTCTAGTGACACCTATAATGACGATAGGTGTCCGGCAGAGTAGAATAGCACCTCTTTCCTACCGAGGTGCCTAAGGTGTGTACAATACCTAAGGACATCCTTTATTCGTGCAGAATAACACCATAATATGCAATGCTGTTAATAGTGAGCAGTATAGACTGCTCGTGGGAACCCAATAGAGAGTAAGAATTTTTGACGCTTACCGAAATGGTGGCTACGTGGTTCGCCACATGTCTGGTCTCGTTTCCCACGAGGGCAAAAAGTGGGTTACGTTAGTGAACTCTGCCTACCCCTTACATTGGAAAAAGGCGTGACAGTATGTATGTATGTAATTTACACACCGGCACAATTAGCGGAACGTTAAAAAAGACAGTATAGTAATAATAACGTCTATATTAAAACAAATAATAATCAAACATGAAGTAACAAACTGATAAACACTCTTCAAGTAATGCGTATTCCAGTTCTCTCAGGTTGTTCGGGGGTTGTATTCTAGATTTAACACTTTTCTTTAACAAGTTTTATATTTATATTTATTTCCCAAACATGCTCTATAATATCCGGGGATCTTTCTAACCACAGTATCACTGTATACCCAAAAGGTTTAGGTATGAGTGAGCGATCAGTGTGAGCCCGAGCATTATCCTTCAACCATCACTAACTCCGTACGAACTCCGAAAGGTTTTCCACCCCACACCATAACTAAGCCGCCCCATAAGCTACCGTATTTTCAAAATTCGAAGTGCACTTTTTTCTGCCTTGACTCCTCCTCCTCACAGGAGAATCAGTCAACCGGTACAGTCGAATACTACGATGAATCGTTGATGATCGTTAATTTCTGCAGTCTGCCGGCAATAGATGTATCTGAAAGTATGACCATTTCTTTGCATTTCATCTGCCCTAATAATCTCTGGTGGTGTTAAATCGGGCATTTTTATTTTATTTTAACTAAGGTGTCTACTATTGACCCGAAAAAAATAACTTTTACTAATAAAATTAATAATTTATCGGCTTTATAAAACTTTAAAATTTCTCCTCAGACCGAGCTGGAACCACTAAAAAATCAGTATTATCCGGAAACAGACACAAATCGATGAAAAAAATTACTGTAGCCTTATGTTACATTTTCAAATAAAGTTATTAAAGGTAACATAACTGGCCAGTCTTTTATGAAATATTACGAAAAATAATGTTATCTTTTGTGTTCCGCTAATTGTGCGGTGTGTGTTAATCATCAATTCAGCCTTTCAATAGTACTGCTGGACATAGGCTTCCCCAATTGATTGCCACAAAAGTTTGTAGCTCTCATTCCAGGGGATTTTGCATTAGTTGCTTCGCTTGGCAAGCGGTTTGGCAACCGCAGTTTATATATTCAGATGTTCCAGGAAGATGCTCCTGCCCATCTCCTGGTTTTAATTTTCTTGTGTCGACTTTTATGACACCCACATAATATTATAAATGCGAAAGTAACTCTGTCTGTCTGTTTGTTACCTTTTCACGACTCAACCGCTGAACCGATCTTGACGAAATTTTAAAACAAAGATATCTTGCATCCTGTAGAGTAGACGGACATAGGACACTTTTATTCCGGAAAATCAAATAGTTCCCACGGGATATTTCAAAAACCTGTATCCACGCGTATGAAGTCGATGGCATCAGCTAGTAAGATATAAAAAATCATAAACCCAGCTGTCTACTTATTGCACACACAAAGGCGAATAGTTTATATTCAAAAAATATTGTAACTGAAGATCTTCCATAAAATAAAGTTTATGCAATGTACCATATGAATATATTGGCGAACTTACATATTAAGTCTTGTTTCCAATTGCATATATCAGTCTTATCTGTGTACCATGAACATACATGATAGATGATGAATATGAAGGTAATTTCCGAAGAGGTAATTTACGAAGGCTCGGTAGCTCAATATGAAACATAATAAATTATAATGTAATAAAATACAAAAATGGTTTTATAATTTGCTTAAATCGAAGTAAGGTATTTTTATATTTAAAATTTATAAGTAAGGTATTTTAAGTGTGGTTATAAAATTTAAAATTTATAAGTAAAGTTTATTTTTATAAGTAAGGTATTTATATATTTAAAATTTGGAATGAGCGATTTAACGCGATTTTTTTAGAACGATATGACTATGACTTTGACTATGACTAAGTTGAACATATATTTAAATATTTATGTAAACGAGTATATTTATGTAAATATAAAAGAAAATATCAATGTATCAAGCATATATGTTAATGATATTATAATACAATAGATACGTTATATACCCAAAAGGCAACTAAACAAAGCGTTCCAAACGCAGCGACAACATAATACACATTAATGGTCACGCGCGGTTTATCCTTGTCGCTCTCGTTGTAAACGGAGTAAGGAGTAAGGTTGCCTCTTTCATTGTGATTACGTAGTCATGGCGACGTTTGAAAAGGCGACATTTGTTTTCTCAAACGTCGCCTTGACCAGCTTCGCCTTTTCTTCTCCTCTTCGCCTCTTTTATTTTATGATATCATTGAGCCTGTGCATAAAAAGATTTAATCTTTAATACAGAAAAATAAAGCAGAATTCATTCACTGAAATTTCATTCAAAAGATAAATTTTTCACTTATCTGTGACAACTGGTCAACTGGACCTCTTCATACATTCATTCATTTAATTTGTTTCCGTTTTCCATAATCTAAGCTTTTATGTCAAATTTTATCACTCTATTACTCATTTTGTTTTTAAAGTAAATATTTTAAAGTTGTTATTATTACATCTACATAAAATATGCTTACTATCTAACACTACTGTAATTTGAAATTTGGTAACTTTTGTGTTTCCTCAAAATGGCTGTTTCCAAATCAACAAACACATACAATCGTCAGAATTGGGAAGACGCAGTAAGTTTTGCGTTGTTTAAACTTCAATAGTATAGATGTAATTCATTTATTATTATATAATATTCTACTTTGTTACAGGACTTTCCAATTTTATGTCAGACGTGTCTCGGAGATAACCCCTACATTCGTATGGTAAGAAAGTATTTTATAATGACGTATCTTATTTAATTAATAATCTATTAATCAATAATATAGTAATCATTTAGTAATCGCCAATACAATGTTTGTTTAATTTAACACTTACAAATTTTCACCAAACTTTGTTTCAGACTAAAGAAAAATATGGTAAAGAGTGTAAAATCTGCTGTCGTCCTTTTACCGTTTTCCGCTGGTGCCCTGGTTCAAGAATGCGGTTCAAGAAAACTGAAATATGTCAGACATGCTCTAAATTAAAAAACGTTTGTCAGACGTGCCTCTTGGACTTGGAATATGGATTACCTATTCAAGTAAGAGACGCTGCTCTCAAGATTCAAGATGATCTACCCCGTAATGAAGTAAACAAAGAATACTATATACAGAATCTAGACAGCCAGATGTCGAAGTTTGATCCAACCCAGCCCAGTAACTCTGCTTTAAAATCTAAAGGTGCATCAGACCTTCTATTGCGGTTGGCAAGAACAGCTCCTTATTATAAAAGAAATAGACCACATGTTTGCTCATTCTGGGTGAAAGGGGAATGTAGGAGAGGAGAAGAGTGTCCATACCGACATGAGAAGCCTACTGACCCTGATGATCCTTTAGCCGATCAGAATATTAAGGATAGGTATGTAATTTGAGAAGGTTATAGTTGTAAAACACTACCTGCATCTTTGTTCCTAATTGTCATGTTTATACCTAATTGTAATGTTTGCACACTCCTGCTTTACAGCAGCATAACGGATACTGTCATGGTACCTACTTAGACAGATTCCTCCTTAGGAATCTTATGACCACCATTTTACGTGCAAAATATGCGAAAGATTTGAAGTTGCAGAAACCGGCCTGTTGCAATCTACAATCCTACCACCAGCAAAAGACTGTGGACTGCAATAGCTGGTTTTTGCAACTCCATGTCTATATTTGACATGTTTTTTTACAGGATATATGATAGTAATGTGAGTGTTAGTGTAGACTGCAGACACAAAGGCTCATCTTCACTTCAAACAGCGAGGTAATGCCTAAAACTTTTGGCATTAACTCGAAAAGTGATGGTAGGGTTTTAATTCAATTTGATAATTTCTGTTTTTTTTTTGAGTTTTGATGTTTCATATTGATAGTTTATTATGCAGCAAGTGACATTGATTGGAAAATTCAATTTAAGACCAAAACGGTACTTTTTGTTTTGTCTCCATCAGTCCAGTAGATTCTCAGTAAAAGTCAACGATCTTATACCATTGATCGAAATGTTGACTTGACATTGGCAAAATTCTATTGAGAGAGGTCAGAATTCAAAGAAGAATGCCTTTTTGTATTATCTTATTATATGTAACTAGCAACCTGGCATGGCTTTGCCCAGCTAATTTTTTTTACAGAGATATATAACAAATAAATGGATAAAGAAAAATTATAATATTTGATAGATTCAGCTAATTTTTTCCAGACTTGATTAACTAATAATACCATTAACAATCAGCTTAGTCCTATAAGAACTAGGGCAATTTTTGGAACATAAATCTTCCTGGGGAGATACAGATTATAGCAGTGACAACCGCATGCAAATTTGTTCAGTGTTTCTCAAGATTAGCATAGTCATACCAAAAAAAAATTTTTTTTTACTTTTTATAAACAAACATTTAACCTCAATCCCATATATTATTATGCGGTGATGGGGTCCTAGATAGTGAGTATGTTAACCTAGAATGTCAACATCATATTGGTCTGGACAGACCGAGGCAGTCAAATAATTCCATTCCGTGGCTGTGCAGACAAAGAACAACAAAGCAAAACACCTTGTATGCATAAAGGTCCATTGAAATATCGATACCCAGTAATTGCAAACGGTCTTCTCCAATGTTACATTCCTGAAAGTAGGAGTCAAGTTGAGAGGACTCCAGTTGGTGATGAAATGACCCACATTCATTAAATAGCACCAAATTAGCATCACTCTACTTAGAGACTTAAGAAAGACTAAAGAAAGTTCACCATTTATTCCCTATATACTTTAAATTTTGCTTGGTATATTGTGAAAGTGTAGTGTAGTGTGTATAGACCCTAAATTACTTTAGTAACAAAAATGTTCTGGGTTATGGGCAGACATTACAATCATTTGAATGATTTGTTCACTATCTTCTATAAAAAAAATAACTTTCAATATGTTCTCTCTAGATATTACGGTGTCAATGATCCTGTAGCTGAAAAGCTGATGCGTCGTGCCGCGGCCATGCCTGCACTGCCGCCTCCTGAGGATCGAACTGTTACTACACTCTACATTGGCAACTTACCCGAAAATATCACTGAAGATGAACTAAGGGGACATTTCTACCAGTATGGAGAAATAAGGTATAATTTTTAGCCATTTAAAGATTTTATTTATTATTAGCAGATTAATACTATAATATGCCATGCTGTTACTATACTGCTTCAGTGGATGAAATGAAATTTTTTACACCCATAGTTCACTTTGCGCCCCTGTAAGTCGCGTGGGCGAAAAGTGAACTATGGGTGTGGTCTGTGCCCCAGTCCCTTATCTCGGAAAAAGGTGTGACTGTATGTTTGCATTTTTTTTTATTGGATAGAGTGACGAAATGAGACATATGTTCACCTGATGTAAAGTGCAATGTCTACCTATAACAAATGCTATGTCATCCAGAATTTCTGTGCGACACTACACTGCGCCTGTCACCCTGAGACATCATCAGTTCTTAAGTCTATGCTAGATCTCAGTGCCCTTCAAACCGAAACACAGTAATGTTTGCACACTACTGCTTCACGGCAGAATAACTGCAATAGAACCTACCTAGACGGATTTCTGCATAGGAATCCTACCACCAGTAAGATGCATATCATAATGTTCTGTAACAAATGATATAAAAAACCTAATTACAATATACTCATCACACTTACTGAAAAAAAGTCAATAATTTATAATTATGCTGTATAATGTCCACAAGATAAAAAGACAGTTCACCAGCATTTACAAAAGACATCTGTATGACTAAATACACTTATCGGCTGGTAGTCGTGCTATTTAAATTATAATAATTAAGGCCTTATCCCATTTTTGAGACTAGGTCTGTTCCCAGCTGCAAGACTATTCATCATCATCATCATTTCAGCCTATCACTAGTCCACTGCATAACATAGGCCTCCCTCATAGATTGTCACAAAAGTTTGAAGCTCCATTTTAGGAGATTTTGCCATAGTTGCTACGCTTGGCAGGCGGGTTGGCAACCAATGTTTATTTATTGAGATGTTCCAGGAAAATGCTGCTGTTCATCTCCTGGTTTTGAGACAATTGTCAGTGTTAATTTATATATATTTTTGTAATTAATATAAGAAGTTAAAGTTAATATTGTTTAAACTGGTGTGTTTAACCAGTTCACTGCCATGTTCTTATGGGAAAAGTCCACATCAGCTCATGATATTTTTCGGGATAATATGAAACCAATTTGAATAGACAACATATTTATACTAAGAATATTCTAAAAAAGAAAAGTAAACATTATTTTAAACAGGTACATGTGGCTACACTTTTTTTCAATTTTTTTTCCTAACCCTTGAGTTTTGTGGTGAATGTTACAGGTGCTTGACCCTGGTGCCAAGAGCTCAGTGTGCATTTGTGCAATACACTACTAGGAGCGCAGCTGAACATGCTGCTGAGAAAACCTTCAACAGATTGGTCATTGGAGGCAAAAGACTCACAATCAAGTGGGGTAAATCTCAAGGTAATGTGTAGTTTTTATATTAGTAAGAGTTCAGTCCAACTGATGGTAAATAAGTGTTGACTGTGACCCATTTAATTATGTTAAATTTTTAATTAATAACCAACATGTAACATGCATTGACATCTTATAGAACTTAGACACTTTGCCCCATTTCCAATAATTGGTCACCCTAGAAAATGTGGAAATGTTCCCCTGCTATTCTTCAGCATTGCAGTAGCATTCTTTAAGATTATTTGGTTTGCATATCACAAGTCTTATGCCAATTAAACATACAAAGAAACAGTCCATCTGGTGTGGTGGAAGATTTATCTACATTTTTAGTACTGTAGGTACACCCGTCACCTGTGAGGACTATGAGGGATTGAATTAATTGGGTCCTAGGTTTTAATCAATGCCTTCCGACAACTTCCTCAATACTGTTGGTAGCAATCAACTGAATACATACTATATAGTCACGCTTTTTTCCCACATGAGAGGTAGGCAAAGGCTACACATGTAGCAAACTTTTCGCCACCGCGGGAAACGAGATGTGACGGGATTCAAAACCAAGTCGCCGCCGTATTGGTACGACTCAAAACAATTCTGTCTCCCCGTTACGTTTCCAAAAACATTTACTTATGTAATATTAGTTGATGCCCGCGAATTCGCATGAACATAGGTTTTTTAAATATCCAGTGGGAACTATCTGATTTTGCGGGATAAAAAGTATTCTCAGGTCTCTGTGCCAAATTTCGTCAAGATCCGTTCAGCGATTTAACTGTGTGTAAAAGGTAACAAAGAGACAGGGACTGAGAGAGATACTTTCCGGCTATGGTATGGCCATCCTTTAGTCACGTGAGGGTTTTTAGACCACTTTTATACCCCTACCTTCTCCCCTTTGGCGATACGTCGGGAGGTTTAGATTACCTCCTCCCGTTTTAAACCACGGCTGCCCGACCCCTGGCCTGCCGACGCATTTGAATTTGCCTGCCAAGAGTTGTTTTCCTGTGATATCTGATATTGAATTGCAAATTTTAGCAGATTTGGTTCAACATGTCTGTGAACAGGTGTACTCATCTCTCACATGTTATAAACAAATATTGTAACTCACTGACTGCAAAATATTTCAGGGTTGATTTTGCTGTCGACCTCCGATTTAAAACCGACCATTAATAAATAACCACCTGACAAACCTCAGCAAAGGTTGCATTAAAACTAAATTTAATAAATTATATTTATTTGATTGATTAAGCTCTATAACATGGTCATTAAGTCAAGTTAAGTAATATTAATTAATTAATTAATAATTGTTTGTATACTGACTAGTTGTTTTAGTATGATAAAATATAAGTTTCACTTTATCATGTGTACCGAGTTGCATGCACTCTTATTTTATTTAAAGTTATGATGCTAATATATGTTATGATTATGACCATAATATATGATATATTATGACTATTACTGATTTGAAGAGGTTTTTACTGTAAGATACCTTAAGAGAATAATGTATATATATTCATCCTGTGTTGGAAAAAATATTGATAATGTTCCTTTTTTATTCCAGGTCGTCAAGGCGCAAGTGAGAAGAATGAGACTGCACCAGCTTTAGAGCCGGTGCCCGGACTGCCGGGAACTTTGCCTCCTCCACCACCTGCCTTTCTACATCCATTCCCACCACAGGTATGTTGATGATAATGCAATTTTATGTAAAAAAAATTGGAATGGAAACAGTCCACCGCATGGTAAGTGGTTACAGTGGCAAATAGATATAAACTTTTACCCTTCATGAAGATTTATCTAGATACTTATGACAGTAGGTACACTGTCACCTGTGAGGACTAAGGGATTGAATTAATTGGGTCTTAGGTTTTCATTGATGCCTTCCAACAACTTCCTAACACTGTTGAGCAATGATCAACTAAATAAATACATACATACATAAAGTCACCCTTTTTCCCATATTTGGGATAGGCAGAGGCTACACCTGTAGCTAACTTTTCACCCCCGCGCGAAAAGAGACGTGACGGAACCAAATCGCCGCCATTTTGTTAAGTGTTCAAATTTTTCTGACTCTCCGTTACATTCCTACGAGCAGTATAGTGACAGCATATGTGGTGTTAATCTGCACGAAAAAACGCTATTCTTATAATACCTTAGTCGCCTCTTACGACACCTCAGTAGGAAAGAGGTAGGTGCTATTCTACTCTGCCGGAGATCGGCTATCGGCTGAATAGGAGATATATTAGAGCCACAAGTGTCTATGCAAAACAGGCCCTTGCCTGTGCTTACCTACTCTCTGCCGGTGGTATCGGTATGTAATAAGATGGTATTTAATAAGTTAGGCAAGAATACAGTGTCAGTGTACAGAGTTATGGGAACAAACACGACACAATCAATCCCCATAATCAACAATTTGGGTTTTTGCACAAATTTTGACTCCGACTGGGATTCGAACGTAGTGCTTGTGGTGTAATAGTCAGGTACCCTAACTACTTGGCCACGCCGTCATCATCATGTGAACTACATAATTATGCTTTTTTTATAATAACAAAGTGACAGGACATGCAAAAAATACACCTGGTGGTAAGTGCAAAGTCGGTCCATAACAAAAGTTGTCGTCACTCTGGACATTTCGGTGTGGCACGACACTGCGCCCGTTCCCCTGAGACATCAGTTCTAAAATCTTATGTCCAGTGATCACACTAGCGCTCAGTGCCCTTTAAACAGAAGCACAGTAACATTGGCACACTACTGCTTCACGGCAGAATAACTAGCACTGCGGAGGTACCTACCTAGACTGATTACTGCATAGGAATCATACCACCAGTAAAAGTACCTACTTGCCTACCAGGAGCGCCTGGGCTGTGACTTTACAGCCAAGTATCATTTCGTCGTCGAGATGGAGCAAGATACTTGCAATTCTTGTGGAGCAAATAAAATAAGACGTTTTAATTCAACTAAATCAACCATTTTATAAGATGGGCTTTTATTATTCCATAGACAATTGTGGGTTATATATATGTTCACAAACTTTACTGTAGTTTCCACAGACCATCTCGTCATTATTTATGCGTATTTCGTTACTATTTATGCTTTGTTTTGGAGGCCACCATACGTTTACTTATGCACCGCCGCGCAGGGGTGTTACTTGTCGAAAAATAGAAAGGGATCGAATATGAAGTGCTGCTCATTTTTATGAAAATGGCAATTAGTCGATTGAATAAAAAAATCATGGAAAACTCAATAGCCGAAAAATTTTTTCGTCAATTTCCCGGTCGTTCGATTCCCGGTGCCGGCACCACTAAAATTGTTAATTGCAATTTTAAGTGCTGAACTACCACGTGCTCGGCGGTGAAGGAAAACGTCGTGAGGAAACCTGTCACTTCTGAGAAATAAAAAAATATATTTCGAAGACATGTTCAGTCCCCCAACCCGCTTTGGAGCAGCGTGGCGGATTCTTCCTAGCTCCAAGACCCTCTCAGAAATGAGAGGAGGCCTGTGCTCAGTCAGTGGGACATTTGTAGGCTGAAACTAACTTTTTTTTTTACTGAAAAAACAGGCCATCACTGATCTAGAGTGTCATAATAAACGTTGCGGTGTGTTCCCAGATGCCGCCGCCGCCGAGCCGGCCGAACGACTTCTTCAACCTGCAGCACTACGCGGGGCCCGGCTGGGGCTGGGCCGCGCCCGCGCCGCCCGGCATGCACTACCCCAGCCAGGACCCCGCGCGCCTCGGCGCACACGCACACGCGAACGCGCCGCAGACCTAGCGCGGCCCCGTCTAGTGCCTGCACACCGCCCTCCGCGCTCCTCATGTCTCAATATTACTTCAAATCAAAATTATTATATATCATTGGAACTGTCAAATATGTCAGATACATGTTCATCGTGCCGGCTTGTAAATAATTCGCCACTGAATATAGTTTTCTCCTGGCTAGGAACTACTTTTCTGTAATCACCGCGCTTTGTAGGCGAAACGACGATTTCAGAAGACTACGAGATTTTCAGATGTCTTATCACCTTTCACTTTAGACGTTCATGCCCGATACTGTATTTACGGTCTCACTTTTTCTATAGAAGAAAATCACGAGACTAACAAATTGTTCACTAGATGGTAAGTGCAACGTCTGCTCATAACAAATGCTGTGCCACCACGAACATTTCTGTGTGGCACCACACTGCGGCCGTCACCGTCCGCATCAGTTCTTAAGTCCCATATGCCTAGTAATAACTAGCTCTCAGCTCAACTCCCCTTCAGACCGAAACACAATAATATTTGCATAATACTGCTTTACGGCAGAATAACTGGATATGGACCTAGACCCTTAGTTCCCGAAGTGGTCCAGGTTCCACGGGGGACACGACGGGGGTCTACGTTGGCGTGACAAAAAATGGGTTAGTTAGTTATAGTTTTGGGAATACGGTAGAAATGTAACTGCAGGGGGCCCACCGTAACCACCTAAATTTTGAAAGTGGTCTATGAGAAAAAATGTCTGGAAACGACTGACCTAGACGGATACGAAATAGTAAAACCACACGCATGTGGCATAACGTGAATAAGATTTTCCAGTCATTCCACTTAGCCTTTAGAACAGTTTCTTATGTACCACACTGTTACATACAAATGTTAAAAACAACTGCACGTATATGTTCCACAAAAAAGTATGTGCTACCATGTGTATTAAGAATTCAATTGTATGGTGATAGTTGTCGAACAGTGAAAGATGCCCATTGACAATATTCAGAAACATACAAGAAATGTAGTTGCATAGAAAGTTGTAGAACGTAAATGTTATCTACTTCGATGGTCTTAGCAAAATGTTTGATAGTTGTGTTGCTGTCATTATCTTACCGTTAGATCTATTGAGTTAAGCGTAGACATACAAACTTCAGATAAAGTAAATAATTTTTGTTGACAACATTGTATGATTTTTATATTAAGATATCAAGTAAATATTTTTTAATAAATACAATTTTAACAAATGAATATCCGTTTGATGTTACCCATTTATAGATCAATTTTGGATTTATGTCCTAAAACATGTGAAAGTGTTGCTACATCTGCTTTTTTATTTACAGCTCTTGTCTTTCAATAATGTGTTCTTTTTTAAATATCAACTAGTCTATAGTCTAAGCAACATGTTATATTCTTCAAACATCTTGTATTCCTCAATCTTGACGTGGCTGAAAATCTTAGCCAATTGAGCTGTATATGACCACAGAACAGAAAAAAACAAGTAGAAGTCTCCAAACTCACACACTTGCAACTGTGTAACTTAAAATAACACAATGAAAACAACTTTCTTATTGGATGGAATTCTACTCCAAAATAAAGTATTAACTAAATTGTACATCAATCAAAGAAACGCTTTCATGCTAAAGAATTAGAGCTTAATATGTTTTGTACACAACAGATACTTAACGAAATGTTTTTGACGTCGGTAGACAAAATGATTGTCTTACGAGTTCCGCTATTGCACACAAGATGTCGTATCGCTTATGGCAAGACAAGTAACATTATTATGTCACATGTAATAAGGCTGATATTTGTTTCCTGCTACATGACAGCCCTTTTCTATTAGTGATTGACATTTTAGTTTTGTTATTTAAATATATCGATAATCGTCGAACGATAAGAAATTACTTGAAAGTTGGCCTGTTGCCATTGAACACACTTCATATAGATGATAGAAAAAAACTTATGATAGAATTGTAAAACCACATATATAAATATATACATTAAGATGGGCCGAGTTAGAATAATGATAAATTAATTGTTCTTAAAACTAAGTTTCATATTTACTTTTAATAAATGATGAGTGCGTATATTTATATAACGGCCTGTTTTATTTAGCCAGTCACGTGTTTTTTTGGTCGGTAACTCGCCCAATTGGTGATAACTAATAGTATCAAATAATAAAGTTGACACAAATTGACGCATTTACGACGACACAGTAATTTAACAATTACGATGTCTTTAAAAAAAAATTTCATCGGAAATTTTTAATATGGTTTCTGAGGTTTTACATATAATATTAAAATATATATGTAGATAATAATTATACCCTTTATCGATAAGTTTTTTGATCGTCCCTTCTCTAATCAAATAGCTTGAAAACATTTTCAATGTTGTCTACGCAAAACTGGACACCTTATACCGTTTGTTTTAAGTGGAAAATGTTATAACGTGTTGATCTTAATAAATATTGTCATCTCATAATTGCTTTGTAATTCATTTTATTATAATATTATATAAGATGATACGAAACTCCATCATGGAACAAATTTTTAGCTCGACTATCGTTTTTAATCTCTAAAATAACACAAAAGGGCATGATGTTTCAACTGTGTGTCAATTTTCGTGCAGTAATGTTACGAACCGAGTTAAGAACACGACTAAAGTGCGCCACGAGTGGGCACCACGAATTTTTTTCTTTTTTTAATGCAAATCGTTAACGCAACAAATACGATGCCTATTAGGAAGCTTGAGCCGTTTTAAGTTAAATTCAAAACAGTGGCCGGAGAATATACGGCGTGTTAAACAGTATATTTTGCTCAACGAAATAAAGCATGGACTGCCATTACCTCTTTTAATTACCGTCTGAGAGGAGACATATTCGCTTATGTGCGATTTATGCTCACACCCAGAATCTAAGACATTTGAAGAACTGGTCCAGCTGCTGAACGAACATTTCGAGCCGCCGCGATCCGAGATTGCAGTACGACACGTATTCCGATTACGTAGACAACGGCCAGGTGAGCCACTTACGGAGTACCTGCACAATTTAAAAAATTTGGCAACAACTTGCAACTTTGAACCTGCGCACTCCGGAGTTTGATTCACGTCTGTCCTTACCCTTTACATTGGCAAAGACAAGTGACAAAGACGAGTCGAATGTGCGGGTCAACCCGCTTACATGTGAAAGTCGCGCCACGTCCACGTCTCATTTCTACTTGTTTTTTCTGTTCTGTGGCTTTGACAAACGGGCGGAAAAGGCTTTTCCATGTTAATTAATAATGCACCTTCTCTGTATAAAGTAAAACTTTTTAGTAAACCGTTTTGTCCCACTGAAGCTAAGAATGAGTTGTTATTTTGATATGGACATTGTCGATTCTTATTACCATAGTTCGTCGTTTTATGCCTTTTGTCATGTGTCACTGTATTAAATCAAAGTAAACTTTTTAACTTGAAAACTGTTTAGTAATGTAGGTCTTAATTAACTTTTACGTGAACGATATATTTCACTGCTAACTATTAAATTGTATAATAGTGAAACATTTCCTTTGTGGAATAAATTCTTTATCCTGTCTTTGGTTTATTTTTTTGACCTCAATATATTTTTGGTTTTACTATTCAATCAGAATCGAGCAACGCTGAGCGATCGACTCCTAATTCATTATCATAAGACTGTAAAGTCTTATGCCACTCTCAAGTTGAAGAGGTTTTTGTTAACCGCCTCGCTTGGTCGGCAGATTGGTGATGGTAGTACTAACGCACCTTACATGCCAGTCACGGATCTACAGGGTTACCTCTTTTTAGCTATGATGACAGAAAAAAAGCTTGTTGGTTCGCCGATAGCTGTCCGACACAGTAGAATATTATTTACCTCTTTCTTACCAAAGTGTCATAAGAGGCGACTATGCTGGTGTACGGATAGCCTTTATGCAGAATAATAAGATGATATGTAATTCTGTCAGTGTCAAAGAATTAAAAAAAAATAACTTTTACCAAAACGGCGGCGATGTGGTTCGCCACCTATCACGTCTCAAAATTGGGCTACGTGTATTGCTTCTGCCTACCCCTTACATGGTAAATAGGTGTGATTGTATGTATGTATGATTTGCTTGACCGCCAGCGCGATACTTAGCGAAATATATTTTCCCCCTTTTTATGGAAGAAAGTGACGAGTCGAGCAAAGCGACACTATTTTTTAGTTAGGCCCCATCCCCACTATACAGGCCCGGTAAAGCTGGCGGAAGTGTTAGTGGCTGAACAATTTATACGATGCTGTCCCCATTTAGTCGGATTCGTCGGAACGTTTTGTCATTGCGGAGCGCCGCGGTACACCCGGCCTTGTGCAATGAGAACGAGCTCGTGCAGCGCCGGTAAGAACGCCCCCCCACTCTCTCCAATGGATTCCATTTTGGTTCGGCGTTCGCATCCTCATTCCCGCAAAATAGGATTGTATCACCATATACCCAATATTTTCTTTTTACTCTATTAGGTCTTCTTGAATACCATAAAATGCCGATAGGTGTCCGTCAAAGTAGCATAGCACCTATCTCTTTATATGGAGGTGTCGAAAAAGGCGACTAAAGTATTGTACGGACAGCCTTTATTCGTGCAGAATAACACCATTATATGCAATGCTGTCTTTGCTCGTGTGAACACTGAAAAGTAAGAATTTTTTACTTAATAATCGCGGCGATGAGGTTCGCTGCTTTAGTTGCTCTCGTTTCCCGCGAGGGCGTAACGTGGGCTACATGAGTGGCCTCTGCTTATCCATAATATGTACGTAGGTACTTTTTTAATACAAAACTGTTGTCGTCCATCTTGTACTCCGGTCACATCTCGAGTGAGTTTAGGATCTAGTCTGTTCGGTTTTCTTGTCAGATCCGGTCTAATATGAACAACGTCCGGGCGACGGTTCCGACGAAACTTCCGGCCTAGCGTAGTGGGAACGAAACCATTGTACTTATCTCTTTTCTTTTATGGTTATTGTTATGTATGTGTGCGTGGCTGCGTCCGCGCTAGATTATTAATATCCAAATAAAGACAGTGCGTTGACAGCCGTTGATTGTTTCACTAGTCTCCTGCGCCCGTACGACGAACGTAACATTGGCGACGAGTTCTTACCCGCAATTTAAAAAAAAAAAGAAAAAAAAAATGTCGTTTATCGGTGGTACCTTGCCTACTTTTAACCATGAGTTGCAATCATGGAAGATATTTAGAACAAGAATTACTCAGTGGTTCATAGCAAACGACATAAATGCGTCAAAAGATGCAGTAGGAGTAAAACGACGAGCGATCCTACTCAGCGCACTCGCCGACTGTACATTTAAGCTGGTTTCAGATCTTGCTTTGCCCATAGATCTTCAAGAGGTACCGTTCGACGAGATCTTAACAATCTTGGATACCCATTTTACACCAAAGCATGTTGGGTTTAGCGAGCGCCATAACTTTTATGCCGCTATCCAACAGCCTGCCGAGTCACCGTCGCTAGACTACGTGGCCTGACCGCCCACTGTCAATTTTCCAATGTGGAGGAAGCACTAAGGGACCGGTTTATTATGGGAATGCTGCCAGGAGTGGAAAAAGAAAAGATATACACGCAAGATATTTTGGGTATCACATTGGAAAAAGCTGTGGAGCTAGCGGAAAGCATACGTAGCGCGCGGGCGATTACCGCCAGCGCCGCCACCTATGCTTGCACCGCCACCAATACCGCCGTGGATCAGCTGTATAAGATTGGTCAGGAATCGAAGAGCATGCGTTCTCGTCAAAAGTGCGCGGTTTGCGGTTATGCGAACCACAGTGCGTCGGAGTGTCGCTTCGCTAATTACAAATGCAAAAAGTGCAATATGCGTAGAATGTGCAAAAAAGTGAACTACGTAAATACGAGCGAGGTAGATGAGGACGGCGATGATGGTAAATTATTCAATATAAGATCGGTTAGGGGCGAGCCTTTGGTGGAAACGGTAACGGTCAATGGCATAAATTTAAAATTCGAAATCGATAGCGGATCGGCCGTAACAGTGATATCGGAAACAACATATAAATTATATTTTGAGAGTGTACCGTTATCATTCACTAAAAAGAAATTAGTAAGTTATACCGGTGAAGTTTTAGGATGCGCCGGGCGCGCTCAGATGTCGCTTCAGTGGCGGGGTCGAACGGGTGTGCTAGACGTTTACGTGGTCCGTAATGGCGGCCCGCCACTGCTCGGTAGGGATTTCATTGCGCGGTTTGAACTTCAGTTGACTCCGATACGTTATTGTAAACAAATACAGAATGAAGTAGAATCGCTACATATATGTTATCCTAAAGCATTTTCTGGAAAACTTGGATGTTTCAACAAATATGAAGTTAGATTAACTTTGAAAGAGGACGCTAAGCCAATGTTTTTTAAGGCGCGTCCTATTGCTTTCGCCTTGAGAGATAAAGTAGATTGTGAACTAAAGCGGTTAGTCGAGATAGGGGTCCTTCGTCCTGTAAATTATTCTGAGTACGCGTCTCCAATCGTACCCGTATTAAAACACGATGGCTCAATAAGAATATGTGCAGATTATTCTGTTAGTTTAAATAAACAATTGGTTATAGATCAATATCCGTTGCCGACGGCTAATGAACTGTTTTCTAAGTTATATGGAGGCCAATACTTTACTAAACTAGATCTCTCAATGGCCTATAATCAATTTTGCCTAAGTGAAGAATCGCAGAAGTTAACTTGTATTAACACCCATCGTGGGTTATTTGCTTACACACGATTAGTTTTCGGGCTAGCTTGCGCGCCGGCTATTTTCCAGCGTGCCATGGAAAATGTGCTTGCAGGCTTAGATGGAGTACATTTCCTGCTTGACGATGTTTTAGTCACCGGCCGCGACGATGCTGAGCACTTAGACAGGCTACACTAGGTTCTACAGCGATTACAAGATGCGGGCTTAACGTTGCAAAAAAATAAGTGCAATTTTTTTAAAGACGAAATTAGTTATCTTGGGTATGTTATAAATAAAAAAACGGGTTAAAGAAGTCACCCGAAAAGATTAAAGCGATATTAGAAGCACCAGTGCCTACAAATGTTAACCATCTGCAATCGTTTTTAGGCCTAGTTAATTATTATAGGTGCTTTGTACCCAACGCATCGTCAATTTTATCCCCTCTTTACGACTTATTAAAAAAGGGGACAAAATGGCAATGGTCTAAAATTGAAAACGCGGCATTCAATAATATAAAAAAAATATTATCGTCTGAACAGGTTTTAGCACATTTTAATCCAAACGAAAAAATGATATTAACCGTGGATGCGTCACCCAACGGGTTAGGAGCTATATTGTCGCAAAAGGATAGAGTACAGGGGTTGAAAAGCCAATTTCGTTTGCGTCACGGACGTTAAATAACGCCGAGAAAAAATATTCGCAGATACAAAAAGAAGCAACTGCTATTATATTTGGAGTACGGCGGTTCCACCAATATATATATACGGTAGGTCGACACCATTTATATTACGCACGGACCACAAACCGTTATTATCTATTTTCGGCCCTCATAGAGGAATTCCAGAAGTATCAGCAAACCGATTACAGAGGTATGCTTTATTTCTAAGCGCATATAATTACATCATAGAATATGTTAAAAGTGCGGATAATAGTGCTGACTACTTGTCGCGCGCCAGTTTATCGGACATCGACGCGGGAGGGAGGAGCGGCAGTGAAGGCGGGGGGCGTACAGAGTCCGCCGGCCTAGTCGACCGCGCAGCGTACGTTTGTTTTGTTGTTAAGGGCGCGTTACCGATCACTACACAAGCGTTACGCGAAGCAACGGATGAAGATCGCGTCTTGAAAAGGGTTGTACATTATGTTTTAAGCGGATGGCCTAAAAAAGTTACTGACCCAAAGGTCAAACCTTATAGTTTGTGCAAATTGGAACTTTCATTTGAAAATGGTTGCCTAATGCGTGGTCATAAAGTAATCATCCCCGAGTCGTTACGTAATAGAGTGATATCAGAGCTGCATGCATCACACATGGGTATTGTTAAAACTAAAGCCGAAGCCCGCGCCAGGTTTTGGTTTCCCGGTATTGACGGTGTCCTCGAACGCATGATTGGTTCCTGTGGGATATGCATGCAACTACGAGCATCGCCACCGCGCGCATCTATTTCCCCGTGGAAATATCCTACTGCGCCTTTCCGAAGAGTACATCTCGACTTTCTCGCCCCCATTAACGGACATATGTACTTGGTGATCATAGATGCGTATTCGAAATGGGTCGAGGTCTGCCACATGAAAACTTCCTGTACATCCATTGCAGTAATTGATAAATTATATGAATATATGTCAAGATTCGGTCTACCGGAGACTATAGTGACTGATAATGGGACATCGTTCTGCTCACAGGAGTTCTTAGGTTTTTGTAATCTCAACGGTATTTCACATGTTACGTCACCCGCCTACCACCCTGCAAGTAATGGACAAGCTGAAAGTTACGTGAAAGTAATCAAAAAGGGTATTAAGTCTAGTTTGTTGAGCAGCAAAAATTTTAGGGAATGTAAATTAAATTTACTAAAATATACTTTTGACTATCGTAATTCAGTCCATTCCACAACTGGCTTATCCCCGGCCCAAATAGTTTTTGGTCGCAAATTGAGATCGCGGTTAGATATGTTAAAACCATCACCATCGCATCACTCGCTGAAACGGTCGAATCAAAACAGTGTTCACAGGTTGAATCACAAGGTGGAAAACATAAAATATTTTTAGCCGGACAACATATATTATATAAAAAATATTATAATAAAGATAAGTTTAAATGGTGTGAAGGGGTAATTGTACAAAGAAATGGTAAAAGGTTATATTTAATAAGAGACTCTTTATCAGGTAATATTGTAAAAAAACACATAAATCAAGTAATATTATACAAAGGCATCATTAACTTAAATAAACCTTGGGAGCTTGACATACTAAGCCCTGATACCACAGAATGCTCAGTACCGCCAACTGCGCCGTTGTTACCGATATCTACATCAACAGCTTCCACGTCTCACGAGCAAACTCGCGATCGGGGGGAGGAAGATGATAATGATGATGTACACGAAGACACAGCATCACCTGCGCCAGCAGTTGACACTTTTACTGAGAACTTGACACATCCTAATGATACTCGATACCAATCGCCATCACCATCGCATGTAACATTAACGAGAGGAGTTCGGCGACCACAGTGGTCTGATGATGGAGAAGAGAACATGGTATCACGGGCACAAGAAGAACAAGCGCCAACCAAACGAAATCGCCCCAAGGTCGACTATAAAAGGTTTTTTTAATTATGCATTATTAATGTATTTTGTAAAAGTTATTTCTCTCACTATAGGGGGAGGAATGTTATGTATGTGTGCGTGGATGCGTCCGCGCTAGATTATTAATATCCAAATAAAGACAGTGCGTTGACAGCCGTTGATTGTTTCACTAGTCTCCTGCGCACGTACGACGAACGTAACAGTTATGCATTGGGATGGTTCGGATTCGGGGAAATTTTGGGACAACATGTAAAATTGGTGAAACGTGGATTGTGGCAGTCATCTGTTTTTGCAGTGAGTGCCCAGTCTCTTGACTACCCCTTATGGGACACAGTCGTGATCGTATGTATGTATGTATGTATATGTATAAAATATTGCAACAGGGGGAGAATTAGTATAATAAAATAAAACAACCGTTTCTGAAACTATATTTAATATTAATCATAAGTTTATAACATGACTTAATCGTTACAAAACAGTAAACATTTTAGATAAATCTACTTCTCTTACCATTTATCTGGGTAAGGACGGTCTGATAATAATTTACATTATGCTAGGCCCAGATTCCCCAGACGATAGATAACACACTACCTACTCGCAGGAGTTCGCCTTAGATATAGGCAAAGTGTGATAGTGTTTTTGTTAAATAATTTAAAGCAGCTTCTAATGTTCTTTCGTTAGTTTCTGAAACTGCCGAGTCCAATGACTAGTCTCAGACAATACTTTCATAACTTAAGCTATTTAATACAGTGTTACTAAATTTGAAGTCTTGTGCATCTATAGGTGTGTTATTATACAGGGCAAGAGACAGGTTTACAACTATCGATAAAATTAAGTAAATGGTCCGAACAACATGCAGAGACAATGAAGGAATAAAAACACTGATCACACACTACTTTAGAAATATTCGTAAATCTACACTCGCACATCGAAATTGAACGACAATACGGCTTATTTACATTTGAACCGGTTTGGAATGTCCATGAAAATGAAGTAAACCGAATTAGTGCTGTACTAAGCGTTAGAATAAGTCGCACAGTATTGTAAAATAATTTCGAAAATACATTTTTGGGAATAACGTACACACTGACTTCGCAAATAATAACGTAACTACATATTTAAATCTTCTTACATTATAGTTTATTATATAAAACAATGAAACAAACGAAACGTTTCGGATTTGCTATAAAGGCATACATTTTAAAGCGTCCATAGTAAGCTCTCATGATTTTAACATAACTAATTATTAACTAATATAGTATAGATAGGTTACAGTAAACATTGCGCAAAGTATTGAGTTATGAACGTCGGGAAACGCTGTGGTATTTCAAGCAATAAATAATAACAAAAACAGCAGTTTCTTTGATGAAATTTATTTAATATTTTAAATACTTTAGATGATAACTATCTCAAGATATTCCAAAAATACTAATGCGCGTGTCATAAATGATTCAAAATGTTAAATAACAAATACAACACAGCCATACGACATTTTGGCCGTTAGAAATTAATCTCTATTATTATTTCAAAATTACGTATACGGGAGTTGAAAAGCAAAGAACACAGGCGTGCAATTTTGAAATAATAAACATGAGGATATGCAAGAAACGAAGAATTAAATAATATTATAACAATAGATTGCCACAAAATGTGAAATAGGTTAGTATTTAAATTTAAAGCAACATTTAGTAGTTTCTGAAGTGATCAAAAACATCTAATTGCGGTACACGTGTATGTATACAGTTGAAAAATACAATAATATTACTAAGAAATAGACATAAAAATGTGATTTTAGAAACCAGAACAAGCATTTCATTTACATTATATGTATATCTATATATTGGCTGCTTTATGTACTTTCCTGAAGTGCATAGTAAATGCTTCAATTATGTTATCCCGTTTGCACCTGTGAAAATTATATAAGTATTTAAATTTATAAATTGATAATTTATTCGGGAACTTTAATAATTTATTTCTGGGCCGCGGGTCGCGGGTTCGATTGCACGGGACAAATAATTGGATGGCCTACATATAGTTGTACCGGGTCTGGGTGTTGTCATGTAAAATGTATGTCTGTAAAACGCACCCACGACACAGGAAAAATCCTACTATAAGATATTCTAATAAAACTTTAACTTTACATCGAATGGCGGGAGATAGATTGGTCTGGCAGATTGTAAAAAAATGACGTTTGACAAACGGATTTTATATTCTTACCTTGTTCGTTATAACGAAATAAAGAATTTTCATTTCATTAAATTCGCAAAAGAAGGATAAGTGTTTTAAAAATTTCCGGGTTCGCGATGTGTTCTACTGCAGAAAAAGTTTGAGAACCCCCGTACTAATGTATAGGCACGAATAGCACGCTTTTATTCCTCTTTCCCCTTTACGTCATCGGCCAACTAAACGGACGGCGGGTTTCCATCCGTTTGCTGTCGATGTTACTACCATTCGGATGAAGCGTTTTGCTTCGTCATGCATAATGCGTTTGTACGTCTGATTTCTTTGTGTGTCTTCAAGAGTTTACTAAGCTAGTTTCACCATCCAAAACTACACCGCTACGTAGAAACAGGTGGGATCGTATTAAAAAAAAAATAGGAAGATTTGCCGAAAGATTGACCACTCTTGACTAGCGCATGGTGATCGTAGTAAAACACTGCTGTTCAAAAATATTGTTATCTGTCAGACGCCACGGTATTTTATTCTGAGTCTTCGACACACGTTGAACCTCTGATGATTTTGCATACATACATACAATCATGCCTTCTTCCTATATAAGGGGTAGGCAGAGCCTTATGAGAAATGACGAGTCAAATATTTCAATGATTATATTGAAATATTTCAACTACAAAACAAAAAAATCATGATGTTCTTATTTAAAGATATTTAAATAAGAATATCATGATTAGGTATTCTAGGTGACCAAGTTCAAGTCTTTATTTGTTATCATCATTTCAGTCTATCACTAGTTCACCGCTGAACACATGCCTCCTCATAGATTGCCACAAAGGTTTGTAGCTTTAATTGGGGGGGGGGGGGCTTTTGCCATAGTTGCCACACTTGGCAGCCGGGTTGGCAACCGCAGTTTATTTATTCAGATGTTCCAGGAAGATGCTGCTGCCCATCAAGTGGTTTTATTTTCCCTCTGTCTACTTTTACGACACCCACGTGATGAGATGTGGTGGGAGATTTTCTTTTCACCACACGGCTTTATTTGTGAAACACGTGTATTTTCATATTCTCAGAAAATTTCATTGCATGGCATTAAATCTGTGGCACTACAGCGTCTACGCACATAATACTTACCATTGCCCATTACCACTACCATTACCATTTCTTATTGTACGTCCGAAATGGACAAACTGTTGATACCAAATCTTATTCATTTGTAAGATCAATTGTACACAGTTTTGACAATAAATGAATATCTTATCTTATCTATGCAGCCGTTAGCCGTGTGGTGGCGGCTCGTTAAAAGAATACTACCACTCCATCTCATCCAATGGATCTAAGTAAAAGGCGAGTAAGGAATTAAACTGCACTGTGCACCCGACAGCGCATGGTGGCGATGGGCTCACCACCTATCACACCAAGTTCATTATATTGCTTTGGTGAGACGTGGATTGTGGCAGTCATCTGTTTTTGCAGTGAGTGCCCAGTCTCTGACTACCCCTTATGGGATACAGTCGTGATATTATGTATGTATCTACGCAGTCGATAGATTCCCACAGCATTCGGTTTGTCGCCGCGGTCGAGTCGCGGCCCGGTGCTTAAATTACTCACCCGGGTGCGGTGCAAGGTGGCGTCTAGTATCGGTTGGCGTTGGCGATCTGCGCGTTGACGGCGGCGGCGGCGGCGCTGGAGGCGGCCGTCTGCACGTGCTGGTTGCGCAGGATCTCCGTCGTGAACTCCGCCTGCGCCTTCGCGAGGGACGCGCCCGTCGAACGGTAGATGCGATGGACCTGACACAGTACCACAACCGTCACACTCGTGTGGCTATAACTTGTGGTAGGTTTCCTATGCAGGAATCCGTCTGGGTAGATACCACCGCAGGGCCAGTTATTCTGCCGTGAAGCGGTAGTGTGCGAACATTACTGTGTTTCCGTTTGAAGGGCACTGAGAGCTAGCGTTATCACTGGGCATATGAGACTTAAGAACTGATGTCTCAGGGTGACGGGCGCAGTGTGGTGTCACACAGAAATTTTCTGGGTGACACAGTATTTGTTGTGGGCGGACGTTGCACTTACCATCAGGTGAACGTTTTGCTCGTTTCGTCACTATATACAATAAAAAAAAGTTTTGTTTAATTGATATAGTGACGAAACGAGCAAACGTTCACCTGATGGTAAGTGCACCGTCCGCCAATAAAATGCTGTGTCACCCATAACATTTCTGTGTGGCACCTAACTGCGCCGGTCACCCTGAGACATGCGTTCTTAAGTCTCATATGCCCAGTGATTACGCTAGCTCTCGGTGCCCTTCAAACCGAAAAACAGTAATGTTCGCACACTACCGCTTCACGGCAGAACAACTGGCCCTGGAGTGGTACCCCACGAATCCTGCCATCGTTTTGGGAATTACAGACGAGCAAACTCACCTGACGGTAAGTGCAAAGTCTGCCCATAACAAAGGCTGTGTCGCCCAGAAAATGTATGTGTGACACCACACTGAGATACCCTGTGATATCAGTTCTCAAGTCAATCAGCCCTAGTGATTACACTAGCTCTCAGTGCCTTTCAGACCGAAACACAGTAATGTTTGCACACTACTGCTTCACGGCAGAATAACTGGACTTGTGGTGGTATTGACTGAAGACAGTGTAGTAATTATGTATAGGCTTTACTGGTGGTAGGATTCCTATGCAGTGTATAAGTAGGTATCGCCCTTGGGCCAGTTACTATGCCGTGAAGCAGTATGACATATAACTTTTGACACACTGGACCGGGCAACACTATTTGAAAGGCACTATAACTAGTGAAATAACTGATGTCACAGTGTGCCACGTGTAGTTGAGTTCCGACTGTTATTTAAAGGCATAACACTTGCGATCAATTAAAAGTGACGAAAGGGGCATGTGTATCATGCCCCTTTCGTCACTTCCTACCATTAAAAAAAACCCAAAACTAAAGGTTTATTTTATAAGCTGTGTCGCATCTTGAGTGTGATTTAAGGACTAAAAGATTTTATTATTGGTAATTTTTTAGAACCTTCGTCTTTCTAAATTACAATTTTTTCGAATTAACTAAAATCGAGTAGATCGCTCTTCAATCCAATCTATAACCAAATAACTCATAATTGCAACATGCTTAAGTGAATTTAAGAACTTAAATTAAATGGGACCACTCTTACGATTTCAAACAAAAAAGAGATTTTTTAACATTGATCCACAATAGACGAAATATCGGTGAACATATATGAAAAAAAAACAACAAACACATGAAAAGCCTCCTTTTTTAAAGTCGGTTAATAAAAATATAGCGGGTTTTGTTCAACTATTGCTAGCTTTAAAAAAAACGTAATTGGCGCGATAGTTGCAGGTCTCTTCTGTTGTTTTACAAACCGTGAAATAATATTTTTTCCAAAGCATAATGTGTAGACATCACAAAATTTTAATTCATCATTTCTATTTGAAGTGAAACCTTTTTGGGCGCGATGAGAGATAATTTCATGGTCTAATTTTACTGCACTCAAACTCATTTTCTTCCAAAATATTTATAGATTGATTAATAATTACTTACATACTAAACACTTATTTTACAGTTACTAATATTTTTGTGAATTCGTATTTATTTGATTTAATTTTAATAAAATTTCTAATATATTTTCACTTCTACCACGTGTACCGAGTTGGACGACTTTTTTTTCTTTACAGAATGCCGAATTTCGACGGTCATAGTACTTGACTTCTCCGCCGCGATTACTGGGTTCGAATACCGGCCGGAGTGAACATTAATATTAAATATTATTATTAGGTAGTGCTGAAACACAAATTGGTCTTCGGGTCTGATTGTGTTGTAGAAACACGTACAATACGTGTTTCTGACACTGCGTCCTAGCCTACCACCGATCTTATGGCATCAGCGTTACATCGGGCGCAGGAAGGTTGGGACGAGTGTTTGCCTCTGTGTTTGCGCGTAAACTTGTGGCACTATAATATCTCCTGCGCAGTTTGATAGCTGTCGACAATATTCCAAAGTTGTCGCCGTGGTTGAAATCGGCCAGGAGAACATCACAGAATGCCGACTTATCAAAATACAATTCAAAGATTACCTTTGCCATTAGCATGACATCTGCGACCACTGATGTGATAAATCCAATAGTCACTATTAGAGTTATTATTCCAACACCAACATTCTTTTTGAATACGGTGATACTGGTAATAAGGCCACTGAAAAAAATAAAGTGTAAATATAACAATCATTCTGGAATAATCATTGCGGGATCATCATCATCTGGAGTGACTTTGATGGACAAATTGAGAAATTGCGTGATAAGGGAGCCTTTCAGTGTGGTAGAAGATGTAGTGACAAAGATAGATACATAATTTCGGTGATGTAATTGCTGTTAGCCTTTTTTGGCTTTTACAGCTTCATCGGATACTGTGCTCACGGGCCAGGGGCCAGCGTGCCAATTTTAGTTTGACCCAAACATAAATACATAAATAAACTCTTACAATAACCTCGAAATTCGGACTGATAGAGAAAGGGATGCTTAGATGGTTTGGACACGTAGAGAGGATGGATGGAAGAAGATTGGCGAAACAGATTTATGAGGCGAGTGTAAAGGGGCAAACCGGTAGGAGTCGATATAGGCGAACGTATTACGATCAGGTCGAAATCGTTTTAAGAAAAGGCCACGTCAAAAGTATCCGTAACCGACGAGCTTGTATGAAAACACTAATGAAAGTAGAGGAAGCTAAAGATGTGTGTCAGGATCGTACCAAGTAGAAAGATGTGGTCTCTGCCTACCCCTATGACAAAGAGGCGTGACTCCATGTATGTATGAATCCATCTAACGGTAGGTAGATATGCAGGTACCACACTGCCAGTTATTCTACCACCAAGCAGTAGTGTGTGTGTGAAAACATTACATTACATAGTTAGTGTAATTACTGGGCATGAGACTTGGGACCTGACGTCTCAGACTGACGAGCATAGTGTGGTGACATACAAAAATGTATCGGTGACACAGAATTTGTTACGGGAAGACGTTGCACTTACCATCGAGTGAACGACTCTCGTCAATAAATTCCATAAAAAAACTTCTGCAGATAAGGTAAGTTATGAGGCAGAGTCTCGATTTGTTGGCATTCTCTACGAGTCAACCATATGGCAAAGCAGAGAATAAACATAATGTAAAGCGGTGCAGCGAACAATAAGAAGAAAATAAAAAAAACGTTATTATAAATAATAATATGCATATATGCAATAAAATATATACATGGTGGTAGGATTCCTATGCAGAATTCGTAGGTACCACCCCAGGGCCAGTAATTCTGCCGTGAAGCCGTAGTGTACAGACATTTAATGTGTTTCGGTTTGAAATACACTGAGAGCTAGCGTAATCACTGGGCATACGCACTTAACATCAGCGGGGCTATCACGTATCCAAAGTAAAGATCACTTATAAAAGTGTTGAACGAATATCTGTGAAATAAATGTTTTCATTCTGGTAATTGTTAACGAAAATGACGATTAATTTTTATATGACGTCTTTTTTGTTAATCACAGCCACTATGCATTGGACAGTTATTTGACTGGCAATGGGGCAATAGCCCCGCAGGCCGCGTTACGACAGATTGGCTCAGTGGTCAGAGTACCTGACTTCTAAGTCGCCGGTCCTGGGTTCGAATGCCAGCCGGAGCCAACATTTGTGCTAAAACATAAATTGTTGGTTTTCGGGTCTGGTTGTGTTGTGATTGTCCCCGTGTTTCTGACACTACATCCTAGCCTACCTCCATTCTTATCGCATCAGCGTTACATCGGGCGCGGGTAGGTTGGGACGAGTGAGTGCTTCTGTGTTTGCGCGTACACTTGTGGCACTATAATATCTCCTGCGCAGTTGATGGTTCTCGACAGTAGTCGGAAGTTGTCGCCGTGGTCGAAATCGGCTAGGAGAACATCAGCCCCGCAGGTCAACGTTTTGCCACTATCTCCAATAAAAAAAACATATGTATATATCTACAGATACACACACATTTATTTTATAGCTCTTGGTTTCAGCCGCGTAACATAATTCGACCACATGACCACATGCGCCGTACATCGTACACAGTTGATAACTAACAACAATATTGTTGCCGTGGTCGATAATCGCCCGCCAATTATTCGTGCGAAAAAAAAAATGTAATGTGTGTGATTGGTTGTGAAGATTACTCGCATGAGCGCGACATGGATCGCTGATATGTTAGGACAGAACAAGTGAGTGCTTCCGTGTTAACGTATACTTGTGGCACTATATCAGTTGATAGCCTCCGAAAGTAATGCGAAGTCGTCGCCGTGGACGAAAATCGATTATTGAGTTACATCGATTCTAGTTTCTAATGAAGTTCTTAATTAATTTCAAAGTATTATTAAGGATTATAATTACCATGAGCCTCCTTCGTTGAATCCAATAGACTGTACCGTTGTTATTACAATTTGGAACAGGAAAATGAAGAAGAAGACCATAAAATTAAACGAGGAATCGCTCCGGAACGCCTTGTATATTGGTCTGTACCAACACACGAAACTGAACGGTGTTAGCAACACGAAGTATAATATCGATAGACCGAATACCGTGAAATTTTCGTAGACGATCATTACCGACATCGCACCGATAATATTCAACGCTAACACCATAGAGTGAACTGAAAACAAAAACAATACTCAATTGTAAAATAAAATCTAGTTCGAAACAACGATTTGTATTATTATCAATAAGTAATGATGCTGACTGGTGGTAGGATTCCTTCCTGCATAATAAACATAAAACAATATTGTTTAATACAAATTTTGATGCCAGCAAAGTCTCTTGGCTTCCTAAAGGTGGCGTGGTAACCATCTCCGAAAATATGCCATAGCAGTTATTAGCAACGTTTATAGTGCGACGGGTACATACATACATACATAAGATCACGACTGTATCCCATAAGGGGTAGTCAGAGACTGGGCACTCACTGCAAATACAGATGACTGCCACAATCCACGTTTCACCAAAACAATATAATGCACTTGGTGTGATAGGTGGTGAGCCCATCGCCACCATGCGCTGTTGGGTGCACAGTGCAGTTTAATTCCTTACTCGCCTTTTACGAGATCCATTGGATGAGATGGAGTGGTAGTATTCTTTTAACGAGCCGCCACCACACGGCTTGGGTATGGTACTTCAATCGCCAAGTCTCCTGTAAAGCATGGACTACGGTTAAAATATACCTTCTTTGGAGAGGCATTTGTCTAGCAGTGGCCTATTAAACAGAAAGGTTGGTGGTAGGATTTCTATGCAGGACTCCGTCTAGGTAGGTACCACCCCAGGGCCAGTTATTCTGCCGTGACGCAGTAGTGTGCAAACATTACCCTGTTTGGGTTTGACGGGCACTGTGAGCATGTAAGCAATAGCCAATTCTCATTAAATATAAGAACTATAAAAAACTTACACATCCATAAATGGTATAAGTGGCGCACAATCCTCTGGAACTCCAATGGAATATCGACATTAATGTCTTGATAGAAGCATGGTTGCACCGGACAGAAGGTAGGAAGTGGGGGCCAATTGTTCCTACGGCCCGCGGAACCTGCCCGAAGTTCCGCTTCTCGCCGCGCCAGCTCCTCAGCTTTACGTTCTAGTTCCTCTTGTCTTTTCTGCAAATCAAGTTCCAATGCACTCGTTTCATACACATTTAAACCTTGCTTGGACGTTTGGTTTATTGTAGCCTCTTGGTTTGGCATTGTTAATAACAACAATCTTCAATAGATAGTTAATTATATTGAAAAATAGACGGTGTAGAGTATTTATGAAATAAATTAAATGATCTCTGACATCTTCCAGTAATGTCAACATACTAAAAATGCATGATAACATGACAAGTTGCTATTTGTGGCACACATGACGAAAGAAACCTACGCTCTAGTAATTTTCTAATTAAGCTTTATGAGAAAATGTCAAGTGTGAACTGTTATGTAATAAAATTATTAAAGATCGTAGTAATAATGAGTAAGTACAATTTTCTAACCCGTTCTTTTTAATCAATTTATGCCTTTAATTTTGCCTGTTCAGGCCCTTTGATTTTTTTTATTCCAATTGTAAATCTTGAAAGTCATCATCATCACAGCCTATCACTATTCCACTACTGAACATAGGCCTACTCCATAGACTGCCAAAATTTTGAATTTCTCATTTTGTGGGGATTGTGCCATAGTTACCGCGTTTGGCAGGCGGGTTTGCAACCGCAGTTAATTTATTCGGATGTTCCAGAAAGATGCTGCTGCCCATTCCCTGGTTTTCATTGTACCTCAGTCGACTTTTACGACACCCACGGGTTGAGATGGGGTGGTAGATTATCTTAAACCGCTACCACACGGCACGTTAAAAGTAATAACACCAATATCTCAAAATTTATGGCCGCGTGGCTCTGTGGTCAGAGTACATGACTACTGCGCCGCGGATACTTGGTTCGAATCCCAGGAGAATAGCCGCCTCACTCTAGGTTTAAGGATTTGGTTGTGTGGTGATTGTCACTGCGTATCTGCTGCATCCTCGTCTACCTCCGATCTCATCTCATGAGCGTTAGATCGAGCGCGGGTAGGCTAGGACAATTGAGTGCCTGTGTTTGCTCATACACTTGTTGGACTGTAATATCTCGTCGGCTCTTGATAACTTCCCACAGTATGCGGAAATTGTTTTTGTCTTCCCCAAATACATTTTGCAAATAAAATTTGTTTATTAACCGACTTCAAAAAATGAGGTCAATTCGTTGTTCGTAACTTCTTTGTTAATGAACCGATTTGAATTATTCTTTTTTAAAAGAAAGGAGGTACCGTATGTCCGTAAGGGTGGACACATACAACTTTGGTCAAGTTCTAATGATGGGATCCATGAGAAAATCATAAAACTTAAATTCGCGTAACCATGTTTCGTGCTGCTGCGTTGAAGTCGTTTTTTCCATTAAATATTAAATGTATAAAGTTTATGTTATTTTTTTTCATATAACTAAAGGATGTTGATTCGTTTGGCCAATTTATACAATGTCCCGTAGTTGAAGACTGACGCAGTGCTTCAGTTTTCGGATGAAAACTTATGGCATACGGATTTCTGATTTTTAACCAGAATGTTGCTATCAATCACATCGGTTACGAGGACATTATTACAAAATGCATTTTTTTTAAACCAAGACCTGCAAGGAAAACTTTAGTTTAAAAGTTGAATGTGACAACTAACTTGTGTGTGTGGAGTGGTGGTCGGCTCTTTCGCTAAGAGTCGCGGGTTGGATTCCAGCACGGAACTAATATTGGTATGGCCTACAGATAGTTGTTCCGGGTCTGAGTGTTTGTAAATGTGGAACTTTTTGTTAAACGCACCGAATAATTTTGGATAAAATACAAGTGGTGTTTTATCTAAAAAATTCAAATCACAATACAATGAATTTAAAAAATGTATATGTTAATTACTGGTGGTAAGATTTCTACGCGGGAATCCGTGCAGGTAGGTTCCAACCCAGGGCCAGTTATTCTACCGTAAAACAGTAGTGTGCGAACATTACTGTGTTTCGGTTTGAAAGGCACTGTGGCCAGAGTAATCACCGGGCATATGAGACTAAAGAATTGATGTCTCAGGGTGACAGGCGCAGTGTGCTGTCAAACAAAAATGTTCTGGGTGACATAGCATTTTCTATGGGCAGACGTTGCACTTACCATTAGGTGAACGTTATGCTCGTTACGCCACTATCTCCAATAAAAAAAAATATCACGGTCTTAATGCATTAAAGTTGTTTTCTTTTCAAAACAAGATAATGTTTTTTTATACTTTTGAAATGTTTATCGGAACTGTGACTTATCGTTTATACGAGTAATCAAATCAAAGCTGATAACAAATCCCTTTATACAAACAAAAAAGTGCACGCACACTGCACAGTTGTCGAAAGCAATTATTATAATTTTTAGTAAATATTTTTCCAAATCATGTAACTTAATTTATAAACCATTATTTATATCGAATCTTACTCGGTTTTATGTTTGCTGCACCGAGTACTTGGATGAAATACTCAGTTCAGTTATTAACATAGAAAAAATGTGTAAACATCATTTCAGTCTATCACTAGTCCACTGCTGAACATAGGCCTCACCCATAGATTGCCACAAAAGTTAGTAGCTCTTATTTCGGGGAGATTTTCCCATAGTTGCCACGCTTGGCCACCTTTTACGAGATCCATTGGATGAGATGGAGTGGTAGTATTCTTTTAACGAGCCGCCATCATACGGTGAACACACATTTAAACATATATAATACATAATCACGAAACGTTCGGCTGTGGCAGCGAGAGAGGACTTCCGCGCCCGCACTCCCGACCGAGGAGTAGACGAGTACTAGGCGCATCTCAAGTATCAACCAAAGTAATATATTAAAGCTGTCACATTGCTATAAAATCTAATAATCAATGAATATTTAATCTTGTCACAAATTTTTGATTTTGGCGTCTGGCTGGTTGGAAATTTGTCTATAAAAATAACGCACTAATGATACTGGCAGTACTGTGACACAAATAGTTGTTTTTAAAAAGGGTTCATTAAACGCCATTACACCAAGATTCCACATCGTTAGACTGGTATACATACTAGATTGCCTGGCTCACAGATTATCAAGCCAATTGGATCTGTTAATATTTGCCATTGCAGAGAATAAAGAAATTCTTATAATCATCCAAGAATATTGTTATTGTATTATTATATCAATAGTATCCTTCTAGTTTGGTTATGATATATTCATTTTATTTTAACTGTGGTGTGCCGTTTTTTCACTTTTTTTTTTTTATTGGATAAAGTGATGAAACGAGCAAAACATTCACCTGATGGTAAGTGCAACGTCTGCCCATAACAAATGCAATATTACCCAGGAAATTTCTGTGTAATACCACACTGTGCCCATCACCCTGAGACATAAGGTCTTAAGTCTCATATGCCCAGTGATTACGCTAGCTCACAGTGCCCTTCAAACCGAAACACAGTAATGTTTGCACACTACTGCTTCACGGCAGAATAACTGGCCCTGGGGTGGTACCTACCGAGACGGATTCCTGCATAGGAATCCTACCAGTAACCCGTCTAGGTAACATTACTGTGTTTGGTAGGCAGGGGACTGAAGGCTAGTGTAATTGCTGGGCATATAAGACTTAAGAACTGATTTCTCAGGGGGCCCACAAATATTCTGTGTGACACAGCACTTGTTATAAGGCAGATGTTGCACACCATCAGGTAAATGTTTTGTTAGTACTGTCCCTTTCTCTTATTAACTAAGTAAAACACTGCTTGATATTTATAAAATAACTTAGCAATGGGATGGCAACATTATTACCATCATCATCATTTCAGCCTATCTTAGTCCACTGTTTAACATACGCCTCCCCCAAAGATTGCCATAAAGCACGGTCCTGAGCCACCTGCATCCATCGATTAATCTCGCGCAGGTCGTCGCTCCATCTAGTGGGGAGGCGGCTTATACTGATGTTATCGGTATTGATGATATCCGCAGCAGAACTAAAGTAACCGACATATCACTAATGATTAGCAAGCTGAAGTGGCAATGGGCAGGCCATATAACCTGTAGAACCGATGACTGTTGGGGAAGAAAGCTGTGACAACCTCGTACCGACTAAAATTATTATGGTTTCCACAAAAAGACCAATTCTCTGACTTATGATTGAATATCTCATTTCCTGTTTCTGGAGTTGAAGCATTAAGTATTGAGTTCTACAACATTTTATGTGATGATTATGCTTGCGGAAAGTAAAATATAATATGGCTTCTGTGTTTTAATATATATTTTCGGTGATGTAATTGCTGTTAGCCTTCTCGGCTTTTACAGCTTCATCGGATACTGTGCTCGCGGGTCAGGGGCAGGTTTGGTTTGACCCAAACATAAATAAATAAATAAAAACTCCTACAAAAACCTCGGAATTCGGACTGTGTCGCGTCCGCTGCGTGCTTTCGCGATTTCGAAAATCTTAAATATTTTAAGTCATCTAATGACCGTCCGAGGGAGGCTGCGGGCGTCCATTCGGACTGTCGACTTGATTGTCGGTAACTCTGGGCGGTGAGAACCGCCCTCGAACACGGGTGAATCGTGTGTACGCGGTGTGATTATTGACTATTGCGCCATTTGGTTTGGATGAACCGCGGCTTTTTCGAAAAACCCCGTGATAATTCTCTGAAGTGTTCAGAGATTAAGGGCATTTCACAGTCGCTGTGAAGATCTACATTGCGTTGATACCAACCGACTCCAGTGGCAGGTCGCAAGAATCGATTTTGAACACTCTGTAACTTCTTTACTCTGTAACTTCTTTTCTATGTTTTAACTAAAAAAGGGTTTAATGTAAGTTATGCTGTAAGTCATAAAACTACTAGATCATACACAGGTAAAGCCACAGGCAAAAGCTAGTTTTAAAAATAAAGATATTTTCTACATTAACAACTGATTGTTTACAAAATAAAGATATTTTTTAGCTAACCAATATAAAATGAATGAAGGTGGTGATATTGTAATGGAGTGGGTATAATCTATAAAAATAAGCATATAAGTAAAAATGATATTGTGATATCAAAAAGTAACAATAACACATCAAAATAGTGGATAAAATAGCAAGACTTTCTTTAATTAAAACTAAATTTATGGATTTTATCATGATTTATACCTATTAGAAATAAAATCACTATCTATATAAACAACATAATATTGACAATGTTTACCTTTAACTCCTTTTGTGCAGGTACGGGTGGGAAAAAGCAAAGAGTGGGTATTAGCATGCAATTTTTTTACAATGTGTTAATAACAGATCTTTGTGCTTTATTTACAAGAAGTTGCTTTGGGTTAAGCTGTATATCTAATAAAACTATTTAATTGCCAGTATTTTAGTATTTGAGTTATGATGGTGATAGAGAATAGAAAGTTTAAAAAAAATAGGAAAATCAATTCAATGGTAACAAAGTAAAAACATATATTCAAAATTACAACTTTTCAAGAGAGAGATTTTAATGAAACCCATACATATTTTGAAACAAATATGTTTTAGTCTGGTAGTTTTTTAGTGATTTCAAATGTTTGCCATCAAATTTAAAGTATACAGAAACAATTAAAATTTACATATAAAAATAGATGAAATGACAAAAAATTGCAATTTTTTGTTCGTGGATGCATAGAACCTAACCTGTCAACAGTTGCACGTGGCTCTGGACTGTGTTTAAAGGCAATCTATGGGATAGGCATAAGTTCAACCGTGGACTAAAATAGCCTGAAATGATGACAAAGATGACAGAACCAAACTTCTAGTCTATTTTTGAAATAAATTTGTAAGAATTTCACTGGGAATGTCTGGGTTTGCTTTGCAACCATTGAATTGGTTACAACAAGTTCAATTATGTTTTGTTTCAGTTGTGTTTACATTTTTAATTTGGCATATCAATCTTTCAATACCTTACAAATTAATTAGTTATGCAGTTGAAAGACTCACTTGAAAGTCAGCAGTGGTGAAATTAGGAGGTGGTGCTTGTGATTGTTGCGGTTGTGTAGGTCTTGTGTATTGGCCACCAGCTGGTGGTGATACTGCCTGCATGATTGCTGGCTGCGAAGGTTGTTGTTGAGCCTACAAGTTTTTAAGAATTGAAATACAGAACAACTTATATACAACTAAAAAAAAGGAGGAGTTACTCAAATGGTTTTGTCCTGGGGTGTAAAAATAGCCTTAAAAATTTGAGCTGAAACCCGACAATTATTTTCCACCCCTACTCTCTATGAAGATAAAATTTAGAAACAAGAAGTGAAGTCCCGGTTATACAAAAAAATGTTTACTTAAAAACCATCCAACCTACCCCTCCTCTACTTCATGATGGTATCTGACAGTAAAACTATACCCAAATTATGTATTCTATACACAATTTTATATTTATAAATATTATTCTGTTTTTTGATGTAAGTAAATAAACCATTTGATGGTATTTGATTTACTTATTAACTTGGTAGTTATCATTGGATAAAAGAATAGAAAAAACTTATTGTAAAATACAGTAAAGAAATATAATGATCGATTACTTATTATCAAGAAGTTGTTAACACTAACACTGTTCCTAGCTTGAAGATAAGGAAATAAATATTAAAACTGCTGATAGGACAATAAGTTAAACAGTAAATATCATTCTACTTCATATCATAATAGTAATAATTTAAATTTAGCGTATAAGTAGAAACTGGTAATAAAATATTGAATTCTGGCCTCCGCTAATTTAATAGTTTAGTCAATAAATTTCTCATTAATGACTAATAAGTGGTGTACCGTAGCTTGATTAGCATTTTGTTGTCCATCAAAAGGGTTGTAGTCGTCTAAACCACGAGTTGCATTTGTAGAGCTTCTAGTAACTTGCTGTACGGACGGGTCCTGAAATAACAAAGAGAAATTAAAAGAAAATCCTGATAACAAATGTTATTTCGGAAAAGTACTTACAGCAAACGGATTGTCTATGGCTGGGTCACTAAAGGGATTATCTTCAAATTTCGACATTGGTTTTGATTTGACTACGCCACTTTAGTAAATTAAGTGTAATATTGGCAAAATTTAAATGTTCGTCACTATATTTTTAGTACAAAACGTAATAAATATATGATACCGACTAAATAAATGACAGATTGTTAGGCTGATGATGGTGACGAATAGTGACATCCATTCGCCTAATGTTGCTAGCTATTTAAATAGCGTTCCGAAATTCGTTTTACTATACAGAAAATACAAAAATATACTGATTTTTACGCAACAAATAATATCCTTCTCCACATTGGATAAGAAGACTATGCATTTGTTAAGTAACAGCACTTTTAGAAATTTTTTATTTAAATATTTAATGTAGAAAGTGATATTTTAAAATATCTTTTGTTATGGTTTATACAACAATATTTCTATATAATAAGTCTATGACTAAAATTATTTTAAGAGAAATAAAATGTTAGTGAGTTAAAATTGTAGTAAGTTACAATAATGTTGCTTAAAAAGGAAATATCTATTTTATTTGTACTTTTTACAATGCATTAAATTAATTGTTGATGCATTAAATGATTAAAATTAAAATTATCAAGTTTAGTTAATTTCTCTAAACTAAATAATATTGAACTTAGAAAATTTGATTTATGATCCAATCAAACAGCCTATCAGCCTATATCAGCAAGCCTAGAACATATTATAATGTTTTAAACCGACTTCAAAAAAGGAAGAGGTTCGCAATTGTACTGTTTATATTTTAATGAATGTTTGAACTATGGAGTGCAGAAGTGAAGAGTTTTTTTAAACTTTCCAATATGGACCATTGATATATGAGGTTTTCGGGGGGGGGGGGGGGGGTACCCCCTGTGCCATCCCCACCCTGCGGAACCCCATGGGTATGGAGATATTCATGCTTAAAGTTTTAAGGTTAAAACAGCGCTATTTAGTTAATAGAATGATTTTAATCTGATTTCTTCTTTCCTTACCATTATCTAGCTTTTCTTTATTATATTATTTATTATTATTCTCGTTTCCGCATGTCTGATGAAATGGAGAGGGGGGGGGGGATATGGGGAAGGAGGGGTAAAATGAACTAGATTAAAAGAAGAAAAGGGTGGGGCTCATGGGAGGAGGAGTGGTTAGTATGCCTTCTGCCTTCATCACCTTTTAGTGAGTACTATCTACAAAAAAAATATGGGCATTTTAATCGATGGTGATGGTCACTGTTAGCCCGAGAACTATCACAGCTACGCCGGATTGAAAGATGGCCGAGCGCTGAGCCGCTGGCCGCACTTAGCCGAAATCTTTACAATGGGTGAATAGCGCAAGGGCTCCCGAGAGGGAACTTCAGCTTGGACGATTACCCTGTGCGCGTAAGTGCTGACTCGAGGGCGTCCGAAGGAGTCGAATGGCTCGATCAGTTACTTGTATCGGGAGGACACTTTTAAACATCTAAATTTACTACCAATTCGAAATGCGTAGAAGCTGGAAAAGAAATGGCGCAAGTATTTCCAGCGACGCTTCTAGTCATATTTTGGATAACGAAAACCAGCCTGAAGGGTGGTATCGCGAATGAATAATGTGTGTGCTAATAATGATCGTGTACGTGTGAGTTGAGAAAGTGAGATAATCGCGATGGATTGAAGTGCTGTCACTTGCAACCAGAAGGCCTATTATGCTCGGAAGCTGAGACATCGTGTTGATACCGCACAGCTGAGGCAATCCTGTCCCCGGGCTTACCGTTGGTATCCCTTAGTGCCTTTGGGTTGTTTTGGAGGGCAGAAACATAATCGTCGTTGAAGACGACGGCTAAGCGGCAGACTAACCGTAATTCGCTTTCGTCGACGAGCGAAAAAGCGTCCGACAAAATGCTCAGAATAAGGATTCGAAAAAGTATCGAAATGTAGCAAAAAGTATGACCTGAAGAAATTTCTAAAATATAAAAGTAGGTACCTATGTCGAATACAGTTGTTGATAAAAGTACTGTAATTAAAAAGTCAACTGATAACGTAGTGCAGTGAAAGTAAACGCGGTATTATTCTAGTTAAATTTCACAGCTCTACTTTTTCCCATTGGGACTCGAACTTGACTTATAAATTTTATTTTATAGAAAATAGCGCTTTTACAAACCGGATATAACCCTTTTATCCGTTTAATTTTGTGGTTCGCTTAAGATTACTGGTGCTTGTTTTCTAATTTAGGACTTTTGCTACAGAGGCCCAATTCAATTTTAATCGATTTCTCGAACATTCGAGTCATTCGTCCTTACTTCTATTCTGCATAGCTTGGACCTATCTTCTTTGTAAATTAATGTAAATGTTTGACTGTGGCTGTGGCTATTTAAGAGAGTTGCTGTCACTCTCATGCTCTGTTACGAATAATAGTTCACACTTTCACTGATAGCCTAAGTTAAATAGATTGAAAGTAATCAGTTTACATGAGATAACTTCATACCTCATAACTTGCAAGTTAAAGTCAGTACAAAAAACAGAAATACATACTTAGTATAAATTAGTTTAGGTAACCACATACTTCAGTATTATACAATGAGAGCATTTTAACGTACGAAAAAATATTTTTTTTCCTAATATTTTTTATTATAAAATGATATAATGTTTATCTGTCTTAAATTTAAGTCGTGTTTTCTATTCATGCGTTTCCATATTGAAATCAGATTGGAATTATATTGACCTATCTATTTCGTAATATTCATAATCTAAGTATTAAATTATAAACATTTCTGTACGTTGGTAACAAAAAGGCGAAAGTGGTTTTGCAGTTGGCATTCACAATTGTCAGTTTACTGGACGGTACTGTCAAAGTAGGCAGCTGTTTACGTTTTGTATCGTTATTTTGCGATCATTTTGCACAACTTTTGTTATATCGTATTGTTTTTATTCTGACACTTTTACTTCTACGATATCGGTGAAATATAATTGTGTTTTTATATTCATTTCTTTAAATCATGTCAGATGTCAAGAGGTGAATAAGTCGTGTGTTTGTGTCTAACGTGTGTGTGACAGTTTATAAATTGTTTGGAATTCGTGTGATAAACATATCGGTGAGTATTTCCTTTTTTATTCAAACGTTTTTAAAGTAACAAGAAACATACTTTGTAAAATTCTGTTTTAATAGCTATATTGAAAGATCTTAGTTAAATTGAAAGTTAATATTTTTTTACTATTTATTAATTGAATGTGTATTTATTGATTTTTATAAATGTAGTATTCATGAATTAAGTAAATGAATTGTACGTGGCGCATTTGAATGATGTTAGTGATTTGCTACGGCTATTTGGCGCGGCGTGTGCGCCGGGTCCTTATGCGCAAGCCCAGAACGGCCGCGCAGCGAAAGTTGTTTGCTCTTGATATCGAGGAAGTATCGCCAGAATAACGGAACACCAGTCTTACAACACAGCCATAGTACGCGAATTTTAACTACTGTTGAGTAGATAACCTCTAGTAACTGCTATACAAATGCATTACTTCTATGTGTTTGAGTTGTAGGAAGTGTTAAATGTTAAACTTGAAAGTGAATTTGCAAAGTGAAAGTATGGTTACTCAACCTTTAGTATGCTTTGCCTAGTTTTTAACATGGTCAATGAATTTAAGGATTAAGACCGAGTCTTAACATTTTCATTCCTAATGTAATAACAATAAATTCTCATCTTCAGTGAATGTCATCATGTAAACATCAGATGAAACAATAGCTGCGCATTTTTGTTTAATGTTTTTCTGGTGTCTTGGTGATAACTTACTTGTAGGAGCCTATAGACAAAATACATGTTATTAAAATTATTGTTAAAAAGTAATGTTTCTTCCATGCTCCCTTTCTTGCACACAATTAAATAATTTGAGTCATAACTTATTTAAAGCAATCTTTTGACATTTTATAACAGTGTTCAAGTTATATTAATCCAATACATATCTTACTAGTATGTGAAAATAATATATGTAAATAGTCCCTATTTTGCAGATAAATAATTATTGTATATAGTATACTTACATTAATAAAAATCAATGAATTTTATTTATTAAGTTTAATTTTTTCATTGCTTCTTTAATTTCCTTTACTAATTGAACATTAAATAAAGTTGTCTAACAGAAACTTACCCAATGTTATTACTAAATAATTAATTAATTAATAACCAAATATTGTTTGTTTGTGTCATAAGTTTATAAATTGAAACCATTACTTTTTAACCTCACAATATCTTTGTCAATTTTAACCTTCACTATGTTTTAGTATCTTTGTTATCGCACTGGAACTATGACAAAAGCTAAGTGTTGTAGCAAGTATGGAGGCACCTCATCATCACTGTCCCTTATCAGATGGAACATTGTAGAGGTAGTGTCAGAGACACAGAGAAAAGTAAATATTTGCATGTCTCTGTTGTGGTCTGACAACCTGCACAAAACCTAGTCATAAAAACTATTTGCTGAATCATTAAGTATGTATTTGTGCAGAATATCCTTAATGACCTTCATGATTTGTTGTAGAATTTAAAAAAATACTTTTGGTAGGATTCCTATGCAGGAATCCAACTAGATAGGTACCACCACAGGGCCAGTTATTCTGCTGTGAAGCATCAGTGAGCAAACATTACTGTGCCTTAGTCTGAAGGGCATTGAGAGCTAGTGTAATTGTGTAATTGAGAGCTAGTGTAATTACACTAGAACTACTAGGCATATGATACTTGGGAACTAATGTCTCATGGTGACAGGCACAGTGAGGGCACAGCACAACACAGAAATGTTCTGGTTGACACAACATTTCTTATGGGCAGATGTTGCACTTCTCATCAGGTAAATGATCATCTTGTCCAGTCACTCTTCAATAAAAAAAAAACCAAAATCCAGTATGATTAACAGCAATATTTCACTAGTTTTACATATACTTATGAAATAGCAGTTAGAATATGCATAATATACTGTAATTTGATAGTAACATGTGATATGAAGGTTGCATCAGATATCCACACAATGTGTTATTTGTCAAGTGTAATATTGAGGTCAGTGTAAAATAATACATTGTCCAACACTTTCACTTTATATATCATCATTAGAGATGTAACTTTTTTATTTAACTTATATGATGGAGATTTTTTAGGCTTCCATTCCTAAAATTGAAGAACCTATACTGTAATACTTTATCATCTGTTCTACTATACTATATATTATACTTTATCGTCTGTTTTACTGGTGGTACAATTCCTATGCAGAAAGCTGTCTAGATAGGTACCACCCTAGGGCTGCTGTAGAACAATTCTTGTGTGAAGCAGTCTCTATTTGAAGGGCACTGAGAGCTAGTGTAATCACGGGGCATATGAGACCTAACAACTGATGTTTTAGGAGGACGGCAGCAATGTTTTAGGTGTCACCACATTTTTTATGGGCAGATGTTGCACTTAACATCAGGTGAACATTTTGCTTGTCTCGTCCCTAGCTCCTATTAAAAAAAATCATCTGTCTGAATGCCACAGCCAGTTTTTTCAGTAAACTATTGTTGTTGATATTGAGTCAGGCTGGAAAAGTTGTTGAGTCAATTGCCTGAAAGCCCTGCGTTTATAAATGAGAAAAATAATTTAATAATTTTGGAATTAAATTAATTCTGAGATTTCTCAATGAACTCCAAATATTAGCTTGTCGTAAAATTTCATAAACCTGCCTGAATAATATTATCTACTTAATAAAACTCTTCATCATTTCGGACTATCGCTAGTGCACTGCTGAACATATAGAGTATCTCTTCTGGGGGGATTTTGCCATAGTTGCCACGCTTGGCAGGCGGGATGGCAACCGCATTTATTTGTTTTGATGTTTTCATTTTCCCTCTGTCGACTTTTAGACACCCGCGGGATGAGACGGCGTGGTAGATTCTCTTACGCCGCTGCCACACGGCACACGCCTCTTATTTATATTTAAAAAAAAGTGGCCCTGCACTTGGATTACTCCTGTGCCGTGGGTGTGTATTGGAGACATAAATTACATACGCACACACCTAAACACGAAACAACTACGAGTCATACAAATCTTTGTTCCGTGCGATCGAATCCGCGTCCCCGAGGGCAGAAGTCAATTACTTAGCCACTGCGTCAACCAAGCAATAAAAATTAATCTTAAACGTTCAAGCCAAGTAATCACAGACATAATATATTTCTGGCCGATTTTCGACCTCGGCTATCAACTGCCCAGGATATATTTATTATATCTGCTATAATTGAACGCGCAATGTAGAGGTACTCACTCGTCCCGACTTAGTCGCGCCGGATGTATGCTATAAGATGCGAGATACGAAAGTATGCCATGTGAAAGACATAGAAAAAAGAAGGAAGGAAAGAAAGAAGGGACAACCACAACACAATGATTTATGTTTACACAAACGTTGGATCAGACTGAGGTTTGAATCTGGGACCAGCGGCGTACAGGCCAGGTGCTCTGTCCACTAGGACACGCGGTCGTCACAGACATAGCTAATGTTTTCCATGAGAAAGAAACGAGACGAGGAAATCGTTCACCTCATGGTATGTGTAACGTCTGATAAGAAATGCTGTTTTACCCAGGATATTTCTGTGTGACATCGTACTGCGCTCGTCACCCCGTGACAACAGTTCATAAATCTCATATGCCCAGTATTTACACTAGCTATCAGTGCCCTTCAAAATACAGTGTTAGCACACTACTGCTTCGCGGCAGGGTAACTGGCACTGCCGTACCTAGACGGATTCCTGCATAGGAGTCCTACCACCAGTAGTATCAACCATCAACACAGTTAAGAGTGCATCTTTAACTTTTATGATTGTCATGGGAATATTTTTTACTGGGTTCATAGTACCGTTATTGAACTTTTATTGTATAGATAAAAAATTCACATTGGCAATAACAAGACAAAGGAAAATTGTTTGTTTGTTAACATAGAGCTCGTTACTTTTTCTTTTATTGTTTCAAGCAATGACACCTTTTTTCAAAGTTAAATTTGGCTAAGGTTTTTGTTAAGCTTAATTAGATGTTTTAAATAATCATAAAAGGAGGTGGTCCAAAAATCTGTAATCTGTAGTAGCATCTGAGAAGCGTTTGTACGATGCATAAAATTACTTAAAGTTAAAATATACGCCATTTTTAATTGTTCAAATTTTATCTTCATTTTAACAATTATATTTTCTATTTAAAAATAGTTACACTTAACATTATAGCTAATGGTGGCTTGCTTTGTGCTTGTGGTTGTGTCAAAAATGACGCATTTTTGACGTTTTCAGTCAAGTCCATTCCCAACTGTTAAAATATTTCATAGTTTTAAATAATAGTGTGAATTAATTACAATAATATACTCATCTATTTAATTTTTAATATTATCTCGCAATTTATATTTAATTTACATTAGTCCAAATAATGGACATTCTCCTTTCTTATATTTATGCGGATAATCCTCACTGAAAACTTTTGGATGTGCAGATAAAGTGGAATTAAAAATGGCGCGTCATCTGGTCTGTCCCGCCAAAATAATATTTAGTTATTATAAGATTTTAAGAGTGTATATGCGACATGTTATTTTTTTGTAAAACGATGCTCCTCACTTGGTTTTTTCCTTTATAGTGGTTGCGTTTTACAGAAATAAATCGCACATTCACAAACACCTTGAATCGGAACAACTATCTGTAGGCCACACAAATATTTATCCTATGCGGGAATTGAACCCTACGCTTAGGATTCATTCGTTCAGACGCTGCCGATGGAGTCAGCTTATTATTAAAAAATGGATACTAGCGGATTTTCTTTCGTCTATTTTTTCTTAATTCTGAGGAACCCCGCAAAGGAACGGTGATAGATTTAAAAATATTGACGTTCATCATCATCATTTCAGCCCCAGTGGTAGTAACTCTGACGACCGCGGGTCCTGGGTTCGAATCCCATCCCGAGGTTTTCAGGTGTGATTGTGTTGTGCATGTGAAATTTATATCTGTAAAAGGCCCTTACGATACAGGAGAAATATAACAGTGATCGTTTTTTATAAGAATAAACAAATAAAAACTAGTCCACTGCTGAACATAGGCGCCCAATAGAGTGCCACATAAGTTTTATGTATTAAGGTATTAATTTGGGGGCATTTTGCCATAGTTGTCACGCTTGGCAGGCGGGTTGGCAATCGCAGTTTATTTATTCAGATGTTCCAGGAAGATTCTGCTGCCCATCTCCTGGTTTTGGGAGGGCGAAAAGTGGCCTACATGTATAACGTCTGCCTACCCCTTATAAGGGAAAAAGTCGTGACTATATGTATCTACCCTTCAACAATCGCCAATGGATTATAGTCAGTGAACGTCGGCTTTTGTAAAGCAACACTCAATTCGGTTTGACTAAAACTTAATCTGTGCTGTATCGAATACGTAATATGTGTATTAGCTCGTCTGGGAATAAGCCCGCCTGTCATTCCTGGATATGTAAATTTTAGAATTGCTATTTAAGTAGGGATTAATCGCCAGCACAATTAAAAGCGTGCACTTTAAAGCTAAATCATACCAGGGAGCTTTGAGTTTATTTGTGACGACTTTTTCCATGTCCCATAATAAAAATTATTTATGGTGATGTTGTCTTCTTCTTGTGTAAAACATTGATTTTAACATCATCAAGCTGTTAAAATGTTATAAATAATTGTTTACACAAATTTTTGTTAATATAAATTGTAAATGGGCGATGGGCTCACCACCTATCACACCAAGTGCATTATATTGTTTTGGTGAAACTTGGATTGTGGCAGTCATCTGTTTTTGCAGTGAGTGCCCGGTCTCTGACTACCCCTTATGGGATACAGTCGTGATCTTATGTATGTATGTATGCATAAATTGTAAAACGTCGTCGTTAATTTTTATAGTTATTAATTAATAAGGTGTAAACATACCTGCACGTCTCGTAACTATTGCAACATTTAGTTTTAATTTGTATTATTATGTTTTGAAAGTTGGGTCGACTTTTTGCTATGTTAGAGTTTCAATACAATTATTAAGATTAATATTACTTCTAACTACTTTAATAAAGTTAAAGAGTTTGTATGTTTGAACGCGCTAATCTCAGGAAAATCTAATCCGATTAAAAAAAAATATTTTTCATTAGATAGCCCGTTCATTGAGGAAGGTCATAGGCTAAAACTTCATGCTACGACCTCCTTAAAATGGTAATAACAAGTTTCCATTCATTCATGCTACGCTTCACATTTCACGCGGGTGAAAGCGCAGGGCACAGTTAGTTTTAAATAAAAGCAATACCACAGCAAAACAAATATACCAAAAAATATACAAATTATTTTAATAATCGTGACCCGCTTATGAATTGGGTTATACTTACATCATTAATGAAAAAAATACTGTGTCGTATGTAATAATTAACGCATACTATTGTCGTCCTTAATTAGAGCGGCTCTCTTTTATTCTATTGTTTCACTTGTCTATGTGTGTGTATGTGTGTGGGGGGGCTTTGTTCGTGACCTATAAGCATTATAATGTGGGAGACGGTGCCTCGTTTTGGTAATACAATTATATAGGCTGAATGTTTCTTTAGGACTTTGTTCCCAGAGGTATTTCAGGTGTCCAATTTCAAGAAATACATTTCTTTAATTTTTTTTAAAGAACTATGCCCCACACTAACATTGCTTCTGTGTCATGAGTGAGTTTAAAAATAGTAAAGTTTAGTTTCAATAAGCAGTTTATTAATATCCAACTGCTGAGCACAGACCTCCTCTCTTTTAGGAGCGTATTTTGAGCCGGCCAAGAGTCCGCCACGTTGCTCCAATGCTCCCCGCATTCACATGCCCCGTTGAGGACATGGTAATTCAGCACTTAAAATTGCAGAACAATTTCATTGATGCCGGCACCGGGGATCGAACTCGGAGGGAATCTAAGGCGAACGCTTGGCCCCTAAGCTACCTCGGTTCATTAAGTGGGTGCGTTTTACAGACGTTAATTCGAAATACGACTAATGCAATGCTACCAACATGGAAGAGGGCTATCATCATGTCCATTTCAGCCCGTCACAAATCATTGAAGTGGCCTATGCATGTGACTAATTAGGGACTGAGGGTGATGGTAATACTGAATGATAGTGATGTTGCTTTTAACCAAATTTGAATATAACAAAATTACGTTAGCTTAAAAAATTAAATAGAAGTGAAAATGACAACTTGACTTACATTTTTATATCCTTGGAGAGCATAAGTTTGTTTCTGCGAGGAAGCCTAGTGAGTCTTGATGTATTTTTTTTAATACAATGAGAAGTTGACATTATAAATTTCTCTTGTAACTTCAAGCATGTTTTTTGTCTTATGTACTCGAAAGATTCGTAGTTGTTTCGAAGTTTGTCAATTCCTATTAATGGCAATTGTCTGAGGTATGTGTAGTTAATTCTTAATCTGTTCTTAGGTTGTTATTATAGTCAGCATGTAAAATTGTATTTTTAACTTACTTATCGTATTTAATACCAAAATGACAGCTTTTTACTCAATGCTTATACTATACTATATAAATATAATTATATACGGTACTTAAAGAAGAAAACAATTCTGTCTGTCTGTCTGATGGTTCCGGCTAATCTTCGAAACGGCTGGACCTAAGCTGAATATAAGTAACGACGGCGTAAAAAAGAAGAGATTTTCGACCACGACGACAACTTCTGCATACAGTAGGAATCTGTCAACTGCGGGGAAGATATTGTAGTGCCCTAAGTGTTAGCGGCTAGCCGTGTGGTAGCGGCTTAAGAGAATCTACCACCTCATCTCATCCCGTGGGTGTCGTAAAAGTCGACAGAGGGAAAATTAAAACTAGAGGATGTGCAGCAGCATCTTCCTGGAACATCAGAATAAATAAAGTGCGGTTGCCTACCCGCCTGCTAAGCGTGGCAACTATGGCAAAATTCCCCCCAAAATGAGGGCTACAAACTTTTGTAGCAATCTATGGGGGATGCTGAAATGATGATGATGTAGATGATGTAGATGATGATAGATGATGCAACCAGACGCACTAAATTTTTAGTACCTACCCAGGCCCTATGTTGCGTCCTTGCGATAAGATCGAAGGTAAGCTAGTATGCATTGCTAGAGACATGGGGAAAAATCACAACACAACCAGACCCGATCGACCGAATCTGTGTTTTTGCACAAATGTTAGTCTGCTGCACCGCAACCTAGACCCTTCGGCTTAGAGGTCAGGTACTCTGACCAGTAGACCACGCAGTCATTATGAAAGTAGAGATTAGTGAAATACATAAAAAACATAAATTGAGAATACACTAAATAATACATCAATCATCCTTTCAAGTTTTACACAAAACCGACATTGTGGTGCGCGAAAGGTCATTTTTACGTTCATATGTGTCATAATCGACGCGGGAATGCGGCGTGTGGATAGAATCAAGCAAAAGTACCGTTCCCTTTCGCTCCAATGCATCCGTATAGTTCAACTTTACCGATAAAACCCGGCGGCGTCATCGTGACGCGCGAATGTATCTCGTGTTAAATGAGCTAAAACAGGTTAGCGTCCGTGTAAAGGCGCTTCTCTAATAGTGCGAAACGGAAATCGAAAAAACGAATTGGGTTATTTCACGCGCTCAAATTAATCCGTTCAGGGCACAGCACGCTTTAAGGCGTTTTTGCTATCTTTTATCAAGTGCCCCGTATATAGCGTGTAATATCGTAAATCTATAGAATATAAATAAATAGAAGATCATAAAATGTTTACTAACTGACATGTTGATTCTTCACCAAGTATGGATTTGGGTGTCAGTGGTCGATTGTGACCCTTATTCTTCTTTCTTTCTTTAAATCGTCAGGTTTGACTGGGAGCGTTCGTCACTACTTTTTTTCGCAACGCTTTAATGTTTTGTCACCTTTAGTAGAATGATTCCGATGCCGTAATGATCCGATATGTCGGGCACGACTAGACTGGGGTGGATGTTCGGTGCTTGCGATATATCGAGTGATTGTCATACAACTTCGTAGGAACTTAGTTCTTTGAATGTGACTTGATAAAATAAGGTATCCGTTCAAGTGTATATGAAGTAATTGTGCTGAATGCTACAAAGTGTATTCATATCGATTACATTGTGTGTAAATTATTGCTGGCACAAGAATTCGAATATCATTTTTTGTCGTCGACGTTAAAAAATGATGCCTTGCACTAGAATTTCCTTTGTAATGTGCGTTTTACAAACATAATTGCACATGCACAAACATTTCCGAAACAACTATAACCCGTAGCGCAGAAGCCGACAGCTTAGCCACGGTGCTAACCGAGCTGACGTATGTAAATTATTTGGTTAATGTCGAAAAAGATAATCTAGAAGACTCAGTTGTATTCGTTTCTCGACCGACTAGATTTTAAGCAAGAAACTATCTTGATGGTTTCTCTCTTCTTTATAATGAAGCAAAGCGTTCCTTTTAGATTTTTTTTTGGATACTGCAGACGTGAAAATGTACCGGGTTTTCTCTGAAATCAGGTTAACGATTTCTTTATCTACTAGTCGTTTAGTCGCGCTGAACGGGGGAAATTTTAACATTAAATTCCCGTACAATGAACCCTAGAAATTGCCTAAGCTTATTACAATATTTTTGTATTAACATATAAACGACCACTTCTTCTTTTACTTCGTTTGCCGTGGTTTGGAAGAGACGAAATTAAAAGTAAAGTTAATACTTGCGGTTTTCTTTTCGTGTATTTCACAATGTCATTAATATTTGTAGTACAAAGAAAAACAGTCCACACGAGGAAGAAGTGAAACCTTCAGAAAACTAAACTTCATTCAGATCAGGACTAGGATAATTGTAGGGTTTATTTATTAATAATATTGTTACCAAGTATAAAAAAATGTTTATTGTTTATATATTATTACCCATTACATATTATAGAAAATAGAATTCGAAAATATAAATTTCATTCTCTAGCAGGCTAAAACTTATAGATTTTTTTATTGGATAAAGTGTCGAAACGAGCAAAACGTTCACCTGATGGTATGACGCCACGCTTCGCCCGTCACCCTGTGACATCAGTTCTTAAGTCTCATATGCCCTGTGATTGCACTAGCTCACAGTGTCCTTCAAATCGAAACATAGTAATGTTTGCACACTTCTGCTTCACGGCAGAATTGCATAGAAATCCTACCACCAGTATGTTTGTCTCTTTTTAGTGTAGCTTTTTCATTTCATCGAGTTAAATAATCACAACGATTCTAACGAGGTTTTCACTTCAAAATGAATGTAATAATACACTATTTTTAGAGGAGACAAATACAAATAATATTTACAAGTGAAGTGCTAGTAAAACCCGGCAGACGTTGTCTTGCCTGTGTATATTTATTTACCTCTGCGTATATAAAAATGGATAATCTGTTTAAACGGCGTAGACGTTGAAATGCTGCGGCGCCATCTAGTGGCGAGTTACAACAAAGTGGTTAGCATAAAAACTGTCAAAGAAAAAATATGTGCCAACTTTGATGGTGATCGGTCAAACGGTGTCGAAGTCAATTAATCTTAAACATATATACCAACCTCCATTTATATATTATATATATAAACATATGTATGTTAAATTTATAATTGTTTACAAGCTTGTAGAGCTGAGCTGAAAATATGCGAATCCGAAATAGCGTATGCAGTAGGTTGAGATCGTGCTGTTTTGCTGTGAACTTATGATGGGATTGTAATGACGATGATGAATACGTTAGAGGACTTATTTTAGTCGTTTCATAATTTATTTACTCAATCTGGCCTAATTCCAAAAGGTCTGGAATTACTAGAATTCTAAAGTGATGTGAACGTAATGTTTTAATAATAAGGCCTTCTATGGATCATTCAGTATTCTTTTAGAGACGACATTGGAAATGAAATTATATATTGTTTTTGTTTACTTAATAAAATTCTGCAATCCAGATAATATTTTCATTAATTTATGCCGTGGCAGCTTAGTTCATAGTACGCCGGTGAACTAAGTTCGATCCCCGGCGCCGGCACCTCTTACATCGTTCTGCAATTTGCTGAAAAATCAGAGCTGATTTAGCACGTGCTCAGCGGGGAAGGAAAATATTGTGAGGAAACAAGCATGTCTGATGAATTAAAATATTTCCAGGACATGTGAAGTCCGCCAAACCGTATTCGTTACTCTTAAACTCCTTATCAGTTCTCGCTCTCCTGGACACAAGACCGAAGTGTGACCTGTTTGCGGATGAATGGCCAATAATATTGTCAGAATGTACGAAGTTCTGTGAGCGAGAAGAATGAATACGTTGTCTTTAATTAATGTAATTGGTTCCAACCGTGTTAATTAAAGTAAAAATAAATCAATATATATCAGCAGTGGGACATTTCATAAGCTGTTATTGTACTGTACTGTAATTAATTTAATTTTCCTATATTACGTATCTGTATACTAAATCTATGTATTTGTGTGTGATTATATTATTCAGTATCGTAGCTTACTGTCATAAATTGCATATGCATGCCCACCCGGACCACTTTCTGTTGGCCAAATATTTGTTCCGTGCGGTAATCGAATCAGCGACCCGTAGCGCGAAAGCCAATCACTTTGCCACTGCGCTAACCGATCCGTTAGTAACGAGGTTTAGGTGGACGTTAAAAATTGTGTAATTTGTAGTCGGTAGAGAACGTGTGACCTTGCGCAGTTACGGCATATTTATACTTAAATTTAAGTAGGTAACAACTAATATCGGCTGTCAACGCTCAAGGCTTTTTATACTTTTTAAATTCTTACGTTTAAAAAAATTCGACCTTACGTAAAATGTTAGTTGCCTTTTCTGTGTGTAAAGTTATGTAATTAACTTTGTTTTTTGTTTTTTTTTGGTAAGTGTAATATTTTCAACATGAAACCAAATATATCTCTTACTATAACGATTTCCTTGTCTGGATTTCTGCTTATCTGTGCTTTACGCACTTGATTGCGTCTATTTTAATTAATGGCTTTAGATTCTAGAACGTCGATGTCCAAAATGGTCATTATGAACCTCCATTGGCCTTGCTGTAGACTTCAAATAAGCATTAAAAAACTGGTTGCACGATATTTAAATGGAAGTCCACTTTAAAGTTAATAAGTTCTAGAAAATTTAATATTACACAGGGATCTACTATAAACGAAACATCGGCTAGTGGTGGAAAAAAGTTTGGAAATCTCTGCTCTATAAAGAGGTTGGAGCATAGATTTGTTCCGAATAGCCAAAAGTCTATAATGTCTTACAGAATATAATAAGTTTTCCTTTATATATTATTAGTTTCATATAATCCTTGGGCCTCCCCTACACATTACTACAAAAGTTTGTAGCTCTCATTCTGGAAATGAGGGGGGGGGGGGGGATTATATTTGCCACGCTTGGTTGGCAACCGCAGCTTATTTATTCAGATATTCCACGGTGATGCTGCTGATTTCCTGGTTTTTATTTTCCCTCTGTCGACTTATACGAGGCCTATGTTCAGCAGTGGAATAGCGATAGGCTGAAATGACGATGATGATAATCCTTAACGAAAGTAATAGAATAAAGTTTTACAAACAAGAAAAATATTGTGATACAAAATTGAGTTTATTACTTTCGTTCGCCGGCAGCCTAATTTTAGTAACGAATAAGCCTGTGTTACATTATTTATTTCGAGTTTGTCTGAATCATAATATAGATTGAATCAAAATTCCGCGATGTTCCTTGTCGAAACACACACGAGCGTAAAAGTTTGAGTTGTTAACATTTTTGTTTGAGTGAATACCAATAGTTGGCAAACCGTACAAAAAAGTTTCGCAAACAGCCCATCAATTCGGTACGCGATGAAATAACTTATCTTATTTCGAGACAGATGACCGCAGGCCCCGCTCCCCGGAGCATGACAACTTAAAAGCCAACTGAAACTATTTTCATTGAAACTTTTCGACTGAATGCGGGCGGTGAAGTTGAACAAACTGCCCGTCATGTTCTTCGGGGAGCGTTCCTTGGCAGTATGAACTCGATATTAAAACTTTTTTGATAGCTTATTACATGTGTATAAGGATTGCTTTAGTGTTACCAACTTTTGAACAATATAAATGTGATTTACAATAAATTCCGAAGTACTTCGCTAGTCTTTTACAGTGAATTCTCTTTGATTTATACAATGATAACAATTGCGTGGTGAATTGTAATGCTGATTTGTACAAGACGCCATTGTTCTTACGTTACAGACATCGCCTTAAGTTCTAATCCTAGCCGATAACATTATTTGTGAAGTATCAAAATTATTGATTTTCTATTTGTTTGGTGTCTTTGACGTCCAGACCTTGGCTCCGATTGTATCGCATAAGCGTTACATCGGATTTAAGAAGGCGAAGACGACAGGGTGCTTCTGTTTGAGTGCCACGTCCGGCACTGTATATACTGGAAAATATCGCTGTGATCGCAATCGTTCTGGAAGTCATCACTATAATCAGAGTCATCATCATCATCATAATTTACGTTACAGTTTTCATTAAAAAGACGATGCCCCAAACTAGGATTGCTTTTGCCTGTATCGTGACTGTGTTTTACAGATATAAATTTCACACGCACAATACAAAAAGACCCGAAAACCGACAATTAGTATTTTAGTAAATTTTCGGCTGTGATACGAATCCAGGACCCGCGGCGTAGATGTTAAGTACTCTGACCACTAGACCACGCGGTCTTGATCATCATATTTTATATTGGCATGAGAGCATTTAAAACCAATTCGTGACTTGTCTCGTTCAATTCATTGCTATGTACGTAGGTGGTCATAACGATGCCATTAACCAGCAAGACGTCATATTCACGCTTTATTGTCGCTCGGACCGTAATCGTCTGCCGTTTTACGTTTCCCTTCGTCGATTTACTTGTCTTTCTGATGACACAACTTCGTTGCAAATTGCCCCATAAAAGTTATTTGTGCGCGCCGCCATTTTTGCAGACATTTCCGAACGGACATTGGACCTATTTTCGAGCTTTATACTCGTAGTAAGGTTACTGTTTATAAGACGTTATATCGGTGTCATTTATATTTTGTAGTTTGTGTATAAGGTGGGAAGATTGTGTAACTTTTCAATTTACCATCATAATGTCCTCTTGTCTGAATACTGTCCAGAGCCATCAACTGCGGAAGAGATATTATAGTGGTGAAGGAAATAACGTCAATTTGCTTAGATCCGCATCCAAAATTTAAAATGGCGTGTATTACCTAGTATTTTAAGAGCACCGCCCGCCCTCCCACAATAGCGTGCACATGCAACGTAATACCGCCACCGGGAACCGCTACCGGATGAGATCTAAACACCTTTTTTTTATTGGAGATATGTGACGATACGAGCAAAACGTTCACGTGATGGTAAGTGCAACGTGGCCTACGTTGCACTTACCATCACGTGTCTAGCAGTGGACTATTGACGATGACCACGATTCTAGTCACGGAAATATTTACCAATGTCATCTATAACTTATGGTCGCGAGTTCTACGTTCATCTAAAATACAAATCCGTCTTTAATTGAATACATCTGCGTTCGCGTTCGGTATTTTGTAGTTTTAAAGTTCAGTAGCTAGAGACAAATTATTCATTCATCACGCAAATACGCTCCGGAACATCTGCGCCAGTCTATTTTTGCTTTGAATAACACGAAGCGTAATTAAGTCTAGTCGGAATTGAAACTAAAGTTTGTATGCCGGGCACGGCTCTACTGTTTGTACGGCGCTTCGGGAACTACGCACATTGCCCTATTGCAGAATCCAAAATTTATTTATTTAAAACAAACTGTCTGTAAGACTTTGTTTTCGTCGACTTTAATATTCTAGTAAATCGTGAAACTTCTGTAACTATGTAACAAAACTAGTTAGTCCGTATTATTATTAGTATTTAATAGTAGTATTAATACCACTACTAGTTTATATATTAATACCACTACTAGTATATTTCTACTAGTGCGATTCCTCTCCAGAAATCCATCTACGTAGGTACCACTGCAGCGCCAGTTATTCTGCCGTCAAATATTAGTGTGCGAACATTACTGTGCTTGGGTTTGAAGGGCACTGAGAGCTAATGTAATCTCTATGTGAGACTTAAGAACTGATGTCTCATGGGCACCAGGCGCAGTGTGGTGTCACACAGAAACGTTCTGGGTGAGACAGCATTCGATATGGGCAGACTTTGCACTTACCATCAGGTAATGTCCAACCGAAACTAAAAATCCACTAAAAATGTGTTACTTAAAATCTTTGGCGTAGACTAGTCTACACGAAGTCCCCCCCCCCCCCGTTCAGTATTGCAAAAGAAGGGGGTACCTACCGTATTTGTGTGGAACGGTGTGTATGCAGTCGTATTAAAAATCTTAGACATATGATAGATCATGACATTGAAGGTGAAGCAAGAGCCAGTAATTGCGCTAGCTGTCAGTGCCTTTTAAAGCGAAACACAGTAATGTTTGCACACTCCTGCTTCACGGCAGAATAACTGGCCCGGAGGTGATACGCGTCCTTTCTCATTGAGAGAGAAACAAGAGGCTATAAATACTAGGAAATAAAATGAATCGAAATATCTGTAACCATTACAAATAAGTTATAACACTTTCAAATATTGTTTATTACAATCACTTTATTAACGTTTTCTGAAGGGGAACAAATAGAACCTTATAGTTTTTATAGATAAAACTTTTGTATGAGATGATGAATGAATGAATGAGTTACCCCAAACGTACGCTGCGGTTCCCGAGAGCGGTGCAATGAAAATTGCATTGTAACTTAAGAAGATAGTGTTCGCGAATTGAAAAACTTGTTGAGAAATTTCCAGAAACACTTAGCACTCGGTCTATTATAAAGTTGACGCTAAGTACCGCAGCGCTGTCGGGTTCGACGAATGTTTATGAGAGAATTTTTCTGCTCTGCGTTCTCGTGTAATATACTGTTTTCAGTAAAACCTTAAACTCCTTAATGATATTATTTTATCTGTTATTCATGTCAGCGCAAACATTTCAAATACCGTTATTATTTTACTACAATTTGCTTCGATTCGATTTTTTGACTTGAATTATAAAATTGATATTGCTACCTACTACGCTTAATAAAAAATAATATTAAGGCAACACTACCCGCATGTTACACAACTAAAACTTTAGTCTTTATCGAAGAACATACCCTGCTATGATTTCCCGATTTATTTATTGGTAGAGTTGTATTTGAGTGGAATTAAGTTACGAGAAGCTCTTATTAAAGTGGCTGGTCATATAGTAATTTTCAAAATATAAAGCGAAATTTCGAATATAAAATAGTCGATTAAACTTATTCCCCGATATTCACTCGTTTTATGAATGCAATAAAGCAATTAAACTGAAGCCGAGGGTCACGCGATTCAAAGACAAAGTTTTACTATCGCATAAATCAACGCGAGCTCTCTGCGAAGTAGATTAAACTCGCTGCGTGCTGCGGTTCTGCATGGAAATATTTCTGCCATTTTTTTGTTTATAATTTCCGAGCTGAAAAGAGTTCTCAGCATTTAAAGCTTTTTGCTAGATTTTTTTTTATTTGGAAGTCGTTGGCGCTCTTGGAATTATTTGAAATTAAAGCAATAAAGGGTATGAATAAAATTTGGTAAGGCTTCTTCTTGCAATTCCCCATAAATTTCATAAGCGGTACTTATGAATTTTATGGTACATTAGAAAACAATCGTAATCTGTTTTGCAACAAATTGAATCATAATGATTTTTTAATTTATAATCGGGAAGTCGATAGACATAGTTTGTTCAAGACTGTGCTGAGCAATATTTGGGAAGGCCTGTGTTCAGCAGTGGGCTTGATGGGCTGTAATGATAATAATTAAATTCAATTAAAAGCAAGCTATTTTAGTTACGCTGTATGCAAAAAACATAATACAAATCTTTGAAACTTATTTAAAATTATGTGATACTCCATACAATAATCACAATATCATGAATTTATACTAAAATGGTTTTTTGTTTTATGATTTGAGTTTATTTTAGAATCTAAAATCTAAATTATTGTGTAATATTGTCGTGCGATTTCGAAAACGTACAAACTAACAAACTTTGCCTCTTATGTATTATACATAGCCTTGAAATATTTCGTTCGATACTGCAGTTCGGTTAGCGAGAAATAGTGGATAGTTTCGTGACCTCCTTTCCGTTCATTATGAGCGCGGTTCCCGTGGTAATAGGATCACCATGATTATGTTATGAGGCTGGGACCAAGAGACAGTTGTGTTTATTTTAAATTGATTCTTTATTGTCTATGTTAACTTCGTTTTAGTATAAAGTACTGACATACTATGAAAATGATGAACTATGAAAAGGGTGTTTGTATGAACTTTGTGACTATATAAACATTATCATCTCTTTCTTGATGACCAGATTTTTTTATAATGGCGTAAGTACTCCCGCGAACACTAGGGTAGTCACTCAACTTTTCCTTCCCGTACCCAATTAGGAGAAAAGATGGGATGGAAAGTAACGAGCAGCGTCAGAGACTGGCAATTACAACTGACAATTTTGACTGGTGGTAGAATGCCTATGCAGGAATCCGTCTAGGTACCACCCCAGGGCCAGTTATTCTGCCGTGAAGCAGTAGTGTGCAAACATTACTGTGTTTCGGTTTGTAGGGCACTGTGAGCTAGCGTAATCACTCGCCATATGAGACTTAAGAAATTATGTCTCAGGGTGATGGGCACAGTGTGGTGTCACACTGAAATTTTCTGGGTGACACAGCATTTGTTATGGGCAGACACTTACCATCAGGTGAACGTTTAGCTCGTTTCATCACTTTATCTAATAAAAAAAAAACATCTAGACTCGAGAAACCATCAATCATGCAATCGTCAAAGATAATATCAGCAAACTATCAGTACTAAGAAGTAAAGTAAATCTTAAAATACGATTCACTTTTTGTTTGGTTTTTGGCCATTGCTTTTTACATAAGCCAATTCGCTGTTATTAATAAACTAAGTCTCTGTCTACTTCCGAACGTCTATCGGAAACTATTGGATTGTTGAAATTTTCACAAATCAAAGTTATTAATCCAGAAACTAACTTAGTCGTTCAATCGTAATACCTATTAAGTTTATGGAATAACATGAATTCTTTAGGTTCGCGAACATTGCTCTAGGCCAGGACTTCCAAAACTTTTTCTGCGATGGAACATTTCGCGAACCAGGATATATTTGCTGGACAATTAGCTATCACCCGTCGTTCGATTTTAAGTGGAAGATCGCTAAATGTGTACCCTTTCCTAATTGTCGCGGAACACCGATTCAGATTCATCAGAACAAAGTTTGGGAACCTCTTCTCTAGGCATATCTTGTATTATTTGCCAAATATTTGGTTTAGGAGGGCAATGGTTGCCACAAGCATACTTGTTAATCATGTTGTATCATAAGGTACGTACTGTATAAAATTTATTGATTAAAAAATATGATAAAGTGTATAGTTGCGGAGCTTATTTAGCTTAATTAGCCTTCTTCGGTCAGAAGGAACCTCTTTTAAAAAGTAAAAAAATGTCAAAAAAACAATGGTGCAATGCTAAATATGTGCACATAATGCCAACTTGGTGGATGAAACAAGTTATTGGACTTATAAAGAATAGAATAGAATAGAATAGAAAGATTGATGTAGTTCCAGATGCCTTTGATTTTAAACTGCTTTTTACTAACATATCTATAGGACTGGCATTTTAGGGATGTTTATTCCGCTATAAGTCGGTAAGCTCTTATAGAGACCTTTTTATTAACTTGCATTCATTTAAGGTAGTAGCTATCTATCGAGCTGTGAGCGTATTTAGAATGAACCTCTTCTCGTTACAAGTGATTCGAGATCTAAACAATCAGGACGTGTGGTTATCCTACACATCGCGTAGTAAATTGATACTCTCCTTAATTTCTGTTCGTGAGCGGTTGTGTTTGGTGGGACTGCGGAACTTTCGCTGTCTCTGTTTAAATGAGGATAATTATGCCCCATTAGATTTTCCAACGTGGTTGGATGCCATTTAAATCGGTCGTCTTTAATTATATGAAGACATTTTAAGTTGAACTTGCTTTGGTTACGACGCACCGTGATTTACAAATGCCTAAAATTATATCAATAATTATTTAAACTCGTTTTTAGCCCTATTTAAACAAACATTTTAGATTGGTGGACCCGATGGTCGTGGATCTAACGCCATAGAAAATGTATCTGCAGTTATAACTAATAGATTTAGTTGTTCTTTATATAAATTTTTTTATGTAAAAATTCACGATACGAGCAATATGCATAACAAAAATTGCGTCGCCTAGAACATTTCTGTGTGGCAACGCAATGCCTGGTGCCCCTCTAAGACATTAGTTCTTACGTCTCTTTACTGGTGGTAAGATTCCTCCGTCTAGATATGTACCATCCCAGGGTCAGTTATTCTCACGAAATTAGTAGTGTGCAACAGTACTGTGTTTCACTGTTAAAGGCACTGAGAGCTAGCCTAATCACTGGGCATATGAGACTGAAGCACTAATGTCGCACGGTGACGGGCGTAGTGTGATGTCACACAGAAATGTTCTGGGTGACACAGTATTTGTTATGGGCAGACGTTGCACGTACCATCAGGTGAGCGGTTTGCTTGTTTCTTTATTTCATCCAATTAAAATTAAAAAAAAACTTCTATAAAAGAACTAATGCTTTTACCAAAACTAGAATGATGCTTGTCACCGAGGATCCTAAAGTAAACAGTGGGCCCTTATCTTCAAAGTAAGTTTCAAAACTTGCCCTTATCTCAAACGTAAGTTTCACAGCTTGTTCAATTACAGGACGTATTAAATATAACAGCTGTTGTCTCTGGGTGATGAGTGTAGACCAGAGTCAATCAATCAAAATATACTTTATTGTACACCAAGCATGGGAATAAGCATAAACAAAACAGTGTTAAAACATGTACAATATGCGGTCTTATCGCTCTTCAGTCATGTAGGACTGCAGTTTAAAGTTTTGGATGGCACTGCTAGTGCTAAGGGCGGGCGCGGCCTTACAATCAAAAAAACGACTCGTTGCTCTCGTCACTTAAAAATATATGCTGTAATTTTGCTAATTGAATTTACGTATTAATAGGACTACCAATACTTCATCCCGTGGGTATCGTAAAAGAAGGGAAATTGAAAACCAGGAGATGGGCAGCAGCATCGTTCTGGAACATCTGAATGAATAAACTGAGATTACCAACTCGCCTGCCTAGCGTGGCAACTATGGCAAAATCCTCCCGAAACGAGGGCTTCTAACTTTTGTGGCAATCTATGGGGGAGGCCTATGTTCAGCAGTGGACTAGTGATAGGCTGTAACGACGAGGATTAGGAATTGTAAATATGTTCGAAATTAGAAATTGGGTCAAGGAATGTTTCACCACTTTTCCACTGTTGATTGATGTAGAAAGAAAACCGAAATATCTGCTTCGTCAGAAAACGAATTTTCGACAACGTTGTAAGCACATTACTAGGCTGTAACTCGAGCTAACCGGCTTACCAAAAGTTGCGAACGGTTAGAAACACAATATGCGTGGTTTTGCGTACGAATGCTTTTCATGGATAGATATTTTTATAAAGAGTTTTTTTTTGTAGTATAAAGTGACGAAACGAGCAAAAAGTTCACCTGATGGTAAGTGCAACGTCCGCCTACTACATAATTATGCTGTGTCACCCAGAATATTTCTGTGTGACACCACACTGCGCCCGTCACCCTGAGACATCAGTTCTTAAGTCTCAAATGCCCAGTGATTCCTGCATAGGAATCCTTCCACTAGTATATATCTTTAAAAATTACTTAAAACTTCCCTTTGATTTTTGAAAGTGTGTCAAATATACATAAAGTCACGCCTCTTTATTTATTTATTTACTCTCTATTGTTACACCCTCAGATTCTAATTCTAATTCTAAGGTAATAATGGGCGGAATTAATGCCTGTCGTCATTCTCTGCCAGTCAACCCGCACTGTGGTAAGCTATTCTGGCAGGTATAATTATAGAATAGTAAAAAGTAATGATTATATATATAAATATAAATATATATATATATATATATATATATATATATATATATATATATATATATATATATATATATATATATATATATATACAAATACACAAGAAATATTCAAGTGGACATACATAAATAAAAAAAATAAAAAAATAAACATACTCGTAGATATTAATACATAATATGCATATAATATAAAACTGAAGTACGAGTATAGGTAACATTTCTATCATCAAACATTGGTTATTACCACCACCAGTAGTTGAATAACTCGAACATAGGACTTCGCCCGTGCAGCGCTTTTAGTTCGAAGACTTACGAACGAACTCTCATTCCCCGTAATTCGGAAATAACATCTATGTAGTACACTTAATTATACTGACTTAATTATAATTAAGAGAGATCTGAATTAATCAATGGTTCGCTTAAACGGTTAAGAAATAGTTGTAAGGCTTAAAAGGAAATGGAAAGCATTTTATGTTTATTTTTCTAGAACGTAAGCTGGCACTCGGAAGAATTCATTTTTATTTATCGGTTTGTACGCTATTTAGCTGGGTTTCGTAGATTAATAAAAAACAATTGCTACACCTTCCATTTAACAAATAAGATTAATTGATGATATAACTATATACGTATTTCTAATTGTTTCATTTTTATTTTAGATTGATGAAATTTTGACTTTCATAAATATAAATTAAGTACACACGAGACAATAAACATGTTATTTAAAAAGTTGGAATGTAAAGGGCGTTCCGCGTACCGTAAACTTTTAATCGCATATCGATTAAAAGCGGCCAAACTTTAGTAGTTTATGCGTGGACTATAGAGATAACGTGTAGGGTGATTCGAAAAAACCTGATATAGGAACTTTGTCTAAGGCTATTAATATCGATGTCCTGAGACAGTATCGTCTTTGTGCGTGTCTTAACAAACCTTGACTGAATAAGGATAAGAAGTTTTAATAACACATTAACGGCTAACGGCTGTAAAGAATATAGGGTTGTAACGAATATTGGGATTTGTTTGTGTTTCTGTTATTTTTTTCCAATTGGTTGTTTAAAGTGCCCCGCAGGGTAGAATAGCACCTATCTCTTTCCTACCGAGGTGTCATAAAAGGCTTTATTCGTACAGATTAACAGCATAATATGCAATGCTGTTCACTATACTGCTCGTGCGAACGCAACGGAGGTAGGATTCCTATGCAGGAATCCGTCTAGGTAGGTACCACCCCAGGGCCAGTTATTCTGCCGTGAAGCAGTAGTGTGCAAGCATTACTGTGTTTCGGTTTGAAGGGCACTGTGAGCTAGCGTAATCACTGGGCATTTGAGACTTAAGAACTGATGTCTCAGGGTGACGAGCGCAGTGTGGTGTCACACAGAAATATTCTGGGTGACACAGCATTTGCTGTGGGCGGACGTTGCACTTACCATCAGGTGAACGTTTTGCTCGTTTCGTCACTTTATACAATAAAAAAAAAAAAAAAAAAAACGGAGTCACAATTTTTTTGACTCGTACCAACATGACGGCGATGTGGTTCGCCACCCATCACGTCTCGTGTCTAGCGGGACGAAACGCGGGCTTCATGTGTAGCCTCTGCCTACCCCTTATATGAGAAAAAGATTATATGTATGTGTTAAAATACGCAGTTGTTGTTGTTGTTTTTTTTCCAAACAGAAATTATTTTAAAAGTAAAAAAGTAAAAGCCTATAAATATTTACTTTTATTTTTTGAGAGCTTTGTGGAGCCGGTGATGCTCCAGTGCTGTTTGTTTTATTGAAGAAAATGACGAGACGAGCAAATTCTTTACCTAATGGTAAGTGCAACGTCTACCCATAACAAATGCTGTGATACAGAACATTTCTGTCCGACACTACACTGCGCTCGTCACTCTTTTTTTTTAAATATAAATGCCCACTGCAAGATTTCTCTTGTATTGTGGATGCGTTTTACAGACATATATTTCTCATGCACAACACAACCAGACACGAAAACCAACAATTTGTGTTTTGCACAAATGTGCACCACGCGGTCGTCAAAGTCTGAGACATGAGTTCTTAAGTCTCAAAAGCCTACAAAAGACACAGCATTGTTTGTACTGTCCCACGGCAGAATAACTGGCACTGCGGTGGTAGAAGGATTCTTCCGGACGGACACCTAGACGGATTCCTGTATACGAATCCTACAAACAGAAGATTTGCGGACTTCCTGTCTTCACCGTCTTTAAAATTATTCTAATGATAATTAAACTTGAATAAACGTAATTGTAGACTTACATTTTTTTAAGTCATAATGAGTTAATTACGCGGTTTTATTTTTATTGCAATTTGTTGTACATTTATTATAATATATATAATATATTTATTTTTACTTTCCCTTTTTATTATGGGCCAGATAGTGAAAGTTAATATAATACGAAGTATTTAATTATCTCGCGTTGTTTCGCTTTTAATGAATACTGCAAAACGATAAAGTCTAGAGCTGTTGTTACTTTATAATTTAATTTTACTAAATTTGTCTAGTCTTCTCTTCATTATCACCAGCCGGATAAAACTGGTGGTTGGATTCCTAAGCAGGAATCCGTCTAGGTAGGTACCACCCCACAGCCAGTTATTCTGCCGTGAAGCAGTAGCGTGCAAGCATTACTGTGTTTCGGTTTGAAGGGCACTGTGATCTAGCGTAATCACTGGACATTTGAGACTTAAGAACTGATGTCCCAGAATGACGGGCGCAGTGTGGTGTCACACAGAAATGTTGTGGAACAGCATTTGTTGTGGGCGGACGTTGCACTTAACATCAGGTGAACGTTTTGCTCGTTTCGTCACTTTATACAATAAAAAAAAAAGTTCTCCGCTGCTGAAAAGCTAAAATTTGGCGAAATCGCAACGCATGGCAGGACTAGGAGATTAAAAAAAAAATAGAGTGCGTGCCTATATCTTGATTCTTTATATCAGTGACCATTTACCGGGTATATTGTGTGCTTCTTTGTCAGCATAACATTTTTTTTAAATTACCATTCACATACTGGAATTTCTGAAAAGTATTTAGTTCGTCATACGATAGGGGTAAACTGATCATACTGGCAGGCAAAACGTGCGAAGTAAATTGATAAAAACCGTTTTGTCGGCCACTTGTTTCGCGTGGAAAATATAGTCGGAAAAATAGAGACTAACATGCAATGATATATCCACTTTATTCGTTTTAATATTAAATCTGTTCGTATAGAGAGTTTCTTTTGCTTTTAGATAAAGTTAGGTATTTAGTTTATTTATTTAAACTTTATTTGCACATACAAAAAGTTGTTTTACAAAAAGGTAGACTTAACGCTCAAGTCATTCTCTACCAGTCTACCTTCGGATCTAGCTAACTATGATTATTTTACTTTGGTTATTGTTCGTGTTTTTTTTTTAATTTTAGGAATATATACGTAAGGTGCTTTATAATTATGACAACGAATTAAATAATGCGAATAAAATCCATTCGTTTCGATGGCACAAACGAGGGCACAGCCGATCGATGTACTGGTATGACGTGCCTCCATGTCACACGGTGACGTTAAGCGCGATCGTATCTCAACCGTTAGGTTTATGTCGACCCAGATAGAGCGCATTTCGTATGCCGCTAATTGCCCCATAAACACTTATCTAGTACGCTCAATCCCGACTTCATTGCCAGTCGGGGCCAAATTGCGAACGAAACAATTCAGAGGGTTGTTTGCGTATGAATGTATGAAATGTCGTGGCAGCTTAGTGGCAAACACGTTTACTTTTCTAGTATACGTGAACAATTTTTCAATTTTTATAATAAAAGTTCTTTCTTTTCTTTTATTATTAAAAAAACCGATGTATTTCACCTGTATCGAGGGTACGTTACACAGACATATTACACATGCACAGCACAACCAGACCCGTAAACCAACAATTTGTGTTTTGCACAAATGTCGGCTTTGGCTGGGATTCCGGGAACCCGGGACCCGCGGCGTAGAAGTCAGGTACGCTAACCACTAGGCCACACGATCGAATTTCAAATTTGTATTATATTAAAACTTAGTACGCAATGACCACGTCCTCTGCGGTGAAGGTAAGCTCCTGCGGGAACTATTACTATTATACTATATTACTGAGGGTAACATAAGTGTAGGCGCTTCCAAAGCTTAACGATTTATTCTTTTTAATATGATGAGACAAGTTATAGGAATGAAACTGCGTTTGGCCTCAAACATAGTTTCTTCCGTGTAAAAAAAGTTAAGTTTCAGCCTATAAATGTCCCACTGCTGAGCACTGGCCTCTTCTCATTTCTGAGAGGGTTTTGGATCGGGGAATAGTCCGCCACGTTGCTCCAATGCGGGTTGGCGGACTTCACATGTCCTCGAAATATTTCTATTCCTCGGATATTCAGGTTTCCTCACGGTGTTTTCCTTCACCGCTGAGCACGTGGTAAATCAGCACTTAAAATTGTAGAACAATTAGAGTTTCTGGCACCGGGGATCGAACCCTGGTTTTGGTTTTAATTTCATAGCACGCGAGTAGCGTGTTATGAAATTAAAGGCGAGCGTCCGGCCACTGAGAAAAACTTCGCAAGTCCAGTAATAAAAAAAAATCTCTTACAAAAGGAAACAAGGAGCATAGCTTTGTGATCGAGGAGTATGTAAGTATTTATGTATGTATGTATTACAAGGGAAACTATTTGAGAGGCTGCGGGGTTTGGGTTGTGCGTCACGAGTTGTTTGTATCGGATTTGGGTTGAGCATAAATCGATTGTAATTACTAGTGTTTGAATTTTGTATGAGTAAAGTTTTGGAATACGTAAAATTACTGATATTCGTGTGTTGTGGTGAAATTCTAATAATTTTTTTAATAACTCTGCCCCACACTAGGATTTCTCCTGTATTGCTGGTGCATTTTACATACTTTAAATGTACATGCATCAAAACTAGGGATGGCGATTCTTTCCAAAAAAGATCGATTTTTAAATAGATTTGAATCGTAACCTGATGAATCGAGGTCTTAAAGATCGATTTCCAAAAATCGATTTTTTATGTTTATATTTACAATGTAAATATAAATCCATTTTATGAAAAACAAGAAAGATATCATAATAAACAATCTCTGGGATCTATTAACAGTAAAATCAGGGATTTTTTTAGTTCAGGGAATTCGATAATAACAATTATTTTTATTACCATATGAAAGTATCAGATCAGGTATAAAAGAAGACATTTATTTTCTAAATGTATTTGATAAACAATTTGAGGTTATACAGATGAATGGGCATAAAGTAATAGTAAAGTATGTACATATTTATTTCAATGCTCATTAGTGATTATTCGTATGTAAATTAATTTAAATGACTTACATACATGATTAGATTTAACAATGGCAACTAACAGAACAAACGCAAAATAATAGCATCAAAGTAAAAAAATAAAAAGAACTTTACTTACACTCAATTACTTATTATTCCGTCACAAACACTACATAAAAATAAGTATTTATTTCACGGTATGTATATTACGACCATCAACCAATCAAGGCATCTTTATACAAATGAAATGAATGAAAAGATAATGACGCAATATCAATCAACAAAGTTTTTTTTTGTTATTATTTTTACAGCCTTGGTGTTGCACCATCCAGCCTATTTTTTAATCTTATTCAAAAAAGTCAAATATTACAAACGTAACTTTTTTTTTTATTAAAGAGAGGCAACGGAAGCTCAGCACACAGCCATCTTGCGAGTTTTTGAGTAATTAACCCTATAACCGGCAACACCGTAATATTACGAGTACATTCAGCTAATTGTAAATAATTTTATGGTTTTTATCAAAACAGAAAAAATCGAATATCGATTTTCAAGGGTGAAACATCGCTGAATCGATTCCGTACAACATATCGATTTATGAATATATAATAATTATTTGGTCCGAGGAATCGATTCTTCGATTTATCGATTTCAGATCGCAATGCCTAATCAAAACCCAGACCCGGAGCAAATATCAGTAGGCTACGCAAATATTTATTTCTTGCGGAAATCGAAGCTTCGACCTGTTGTGCATAAGGCTACCTCTCTGCCGCAGGGTCTTATGCCATTAACCGTATATGGATAAAGCAATGAATTATATTTTTAAAAAATAACAGTTTCTTGAAATTTAATAATATGCGTTTGACCTGTAAGTAGGGCTCGATTCCCGGTGCCGTTACCACTATAATTGTTAATTGCAATTTTAAGTGCTGATTTACCATTTGTTCGGCGGCGCAGAAGAACATCGTGAGATAACTGCATGTCTGAGAAATAAAAATATTTCGACTTTCTCGATATTCGAGTCTTCTTACGAAGCATAGCCGAAAAATTACTGATTCAAAAGCTAAAATTTTGCGCATTTGTAGACTTAAATAAGGCCTATGACAGAGTGCAGAGGAATAAATTGTGGTCGACATTGTCTATGTATGGGGTGAACGGCATCTTGATACAAGCACTGAAAACACTCTAAAGAGATTCCAATGCTTGTGGCAGGGTGAAGGGGACTTACATAGAATGGTTTAACATAGAAAAAGATGTTAGACAGGGATATGTAGCTGCGCCGGGGTTGTTTAACCTCATAGACAATTGCTTGAAAGATTGAAAGAGAGTGCGTATGGATTGTAAATGAAAGACCTGACTGTCAAATGCCTGCTATAAGCTGATGATCAACTTATATTAGCACCATCGGTGGAGTCGCAAGCGATAGTTATCCTTTGTGGCAAAATCCTCTTAAAAATGACAGGATGCATTTGCTCAGCAGAGCGACATTTACGTGTAGTTACTTTGTTTTTGCACAGTTACAATAATCATCATCATAATCGCCCTTCGTAAGGCCACCGTTGAACATAGACCTTCCCCATGGATTACCACTGAGCATGTACCTTCATCGCTCCACCTATAGTCAGGCCAGTTCGCGTTCTAACTTGCCTGCCTATAGTAGAGCGTCGTTGTAAACTGAATTTGCCAGTACGAGGCTGTCACTTGAGAACCTCCGTCCTCTAGTGATAATACTTTATTTATTTATATATTAAAATGGACAATTAACAAAGAATACACCTTAAACAATAAAATGACACAAAGTAGAGAAACATTACGTAACGACTAACTAAAACAAATTTTAGACAAAAAAAATAAAAATTGTAAAATTTAAAAATAGTGGTGGTGGCCAGAGGGTACATCCTCTGGCCACCATCACTATTTTTAAATTTCACACACCATCTCATCCTGTGGGTGTCGTAAAAGTCGGCAGAAGAAAAATTTAGAACCAGAAGATGGGCAGCGGCACCTTCTTGGAACGTCTTATTAAATAAATTGCGGTTTGCAACCCACCTGCCAAGCGTGACAACTATGGCCAAATCACCCAAAAAATGAGAGCTACAAACTCTTGTGGCGATCTATTTAGGAGGCTTATGTTCAGCAGTGGACTAGATGATTATGATGAATATAGATTTAAACTTCTGAACCGAATAAGACGTCAATATTCAACTAAGATGGTTGGCAAAATTACTGACTGAACTGCGACTACTTAGTAGTGCAAGCAATTGCAGTAAATACAACTTTAAAAAAAAATTAGGAACAAAGACATTTACAGAATTTTTACATACGTATCTCATCATCACCTTCCGGCAGGACACTGCTGAACACAGGTTTCTCCAAATAAAAGCCCACTTAGTCCAAACTTCGACCGCTTCCGCTTACAGATATTATTTTATTATAAACAACATTTTAAAACACAATCTAGCTGCGTTGGTATAAGTTTTGTATATAATCTATTTCCTTTTTTATCCAGTTTGGGGAAACATCACGCTTTCGTATAGTTTCTAGTTCGGGCTTAGTTTAACCTTTTTTATTTGCCATTGGGAATGAGAATGTCGGACGACTTAACTATTTGACTTGGAATTGGGTTTTACTTAGTAATATTAGCAAAATATCTCCTTTTTATTGACTAAGATATAAAGTTTAACAACAGACTCACCTGAGGTAGTGCGGTGACGTCCGTGTGTCATCGTGGTCAGCATACTTTATTATTGAGTTGTGGATCTTCTATTTCGAGCTGTAGCTTTTCTTTTAATTTTAAATCAGTTTTGCTAGGTTAGGTAGGTTCAATTTGTATGCCATGGTCTTCCTCTTAGTTATCATTTTTAATGTTCATCCTTTCAGTTAACGTAATAATATTTTTTTTATTAGCATCTTGCTCTGACTTGAAAACAAGTCCTATAAATCATCATGCAAATTATTATATATTTATAAGAATTTTTTTCGGTGGGTACAAATAAAGGGACTTCCGGGATAAGTCCTTTTATTTGTCAAATTTAATTACAAAGTTATCGGGACAGGACCGTGATCAAATCCTCTATTCTGGTCTTATGTGCGATATAATTCATTCTATTTATAAAAATAAACCAGTTTTTGTTAACCCTACTCGCACTACCGAAATTGCATTGAAATTGGCTCATGTAGTTATGCTATCTAGGCGGTAGTATACTGTTATTATTTCAAGCGAAACACGTACGAGTTATCAGCGGGGGATGGCCCCGAATACTGGAGCGCAGTAAAGTGCCAATAATAAATTTAACGTTATAGGGATCCCACAGCTTGCCTTCAGTTGCCTTCCTCTCGGGCCCGGGGAATATGTTGAACTTGTTTTGTTTTACTTGCGACTTTACAGCGAATTGTCGGATTAAACCACTCCCTAAGTAGTCAGGTCAACATTAAACAGCAAAGTTTTCCTAGAGAGCCTACTTAGTAGCGCTGTTTTTTGTTTTTGTTTTTACTAATGTGCTTTTATAAACATGCGTACATCGGAACATCTCTTATTGTTTATGCTGCAAATTAGACATTTGTTTTGTTGTTTTGCGACTTTGAATGTAATTTCATCTTAATGGCTTTAAAATAAATGAAGGGTTTTTGCTGCGTTTAAAAAAATAATAACAGGTCGCAGTTAGTGATTTATGTTTGTGCCTTTTCGGTCTGTCATTTGGTACGGATTTCCTTTCGGAGTTGTGTAAATAAACTCCCGGCGTTTTGTTTGCCGTTTGAACGGTTGTAAATCGTAAGGGGGGAAAAACAGTTGCTGCTGAGCGACAGCGAGCCACCGCTTCTTACATATTTATGAGTAACTTAAGGAAAGTAAGTAACAAAAAATATGTCTTAATAGCAGATTAGTGCAGTAAGCAGTGCGTGTTGCCAGTGAAGACTTACTCGTACATATGTAGCCCAGACGTCTCTGGTAGGCCGTAAATGTAGCTCAAAGTCGCCTGGGAGTAGCCTCTGCTCAGTGTATCTTTAGTGACGACATCGGCAACAAAACTAAGGCAACCACATAGCTCGTGGTATCGTGGTATCGATAACCGGTGTAGAAGAAAGGTTGTGGGATGGCAGCCTCGTTCTTACGAATGCAGTGTAGTTTTAAAGGAAGGTTTCGGGGCCGGTTTTATTTGGGCGCTTGAGTCTCATCCATTGGTTGATCGGGATCAACTAAAACTTATCCCTAAACCTACCAGAGTTACAATAGACCCCCTAATTAAGGTCGCATGAAGATTTTTTGAAATAATATCTTCGGTATGAATACAGAATATAGTGTGAACAGAGTACACTGGAGAAGCACTCGGAAGACGGTTCACTACCGTGTACATTCATTTACTCGTAAATATAATACAACTTTTTCGATGTAAAATATGTTAAAAAATTGAAATACTTGAAGAACGCTAATTTTTTCTTTGAGGGTTACAAAGGTTTTAGGATCTTACAAAAATTGCACACTTCGCAGATAAGCTTCTAGTGCAAATTAGCAACCTTTTTTGTGTTTGCCAATTCATCGGCTATAAGCTTATCGTAATACGATTGCCAAGACAGTATTCATCCAAGAGCCAATTGACATTAAACTGACGGAATAATCGTGTCTAAGTGATCAGTGGCATTTGTGTAATAAACATACATACGTATATACACGCCTTTTTCAAAAGGGCTTACCCCAGAGGATACAAATGTAGCCCACTTTTTGTGTAATAAAAATTTTATGTCATAACCATAATATTTACTTTAAAAAGAAATATCTCTTCTTTTATGTGTTACTTAATTAAAATTGATAAATGATATACGAGCCGCCGTGTGGTAGCGGCCTAAGATAATCTACCACCCCATACCATCCCGTGGGTGTCATTAAAGTCGACAGAGGGAAATTAAAACCAGGAGATGGGCAGCAGAATCTTCCTTGAACATCTGAATAAATAAATTGCGGTTGCCAACCCGCCCACCAAGTGTGGCAACTAAGGCAGATCCCTCCAATATGAGTGCTACAAACTTTTGTGGCTGTTTTTGGGGAGGCCTATGTTCAGCAGTGGATTTGTGATAGGCTGAAACGACGAACGACGACGACGATACGAGTAAACTATCACTGGTTTCTATTGTAACTCCAGCGCAGAATATCGATTTCGTCATAGATTTAACCAAGCATGGCCCTGGAGGCTCTATCCTTCCACTTCACGTAGTCTTGGTGCAACGTTCGCACCATCAAGTCTAAATGAATTTTGAAGTGTCCAAACCACAAAAGAAGAAGATTCAGAGAACTGATGAAAATCCACAATTCATCTGACAAATGTTGGAATTTTGTTTCAACATTTGTCAGATGAATTGTGGAGTAGAACTAAAGTATTGATTTCATTATATACTAGTTTACATCTTGTTTATATCATCGTGAGACATCAAAAATCAAAAAGAAGTGTCGTTGTGCATGATATTCGAATTTTTGCGTTATTGTTTGCTTATCTAAGAAAATCAGACCATAAAAATGAATATTTCTCAAATAAAAATTGGCACATTATCAATATTAGTGTCAAATTAGTCTTTGTTTCATAAATATAAAAAAACGTTGAGTTTTAATGCGCGGACAAAGTCGCGGGCAAAGTTAGTTTTAAGCGGGAAATACAATTTCCAACAACGCTACAACTAATTGTTTATGACTAGCAATATCAAACCGCTACGAATTGTTTGTTTCCAACTCTATAATTTAAGAAGACCGGATACCGTACTTCTGTCTCGTCCATTTTTTTTTGTTAACCAGCTGTGGCCGCGAATTTGCTCGCACGAAATCAGAATTCATTTAGAACTCTATTTTAAGATATTACGGCGAAGCAAAAACTTAATTGATCCGAGTTTCAAGTAAATCGCGTCAGTAGTTGTCTGGTAAATTCCGGAATACAGACAGATAGACAGAATTTACTGGTGGTAGGATTCCTATGCAGGAATCTATCTAGGTAGGTACCACCCCAGGGTGCCCCCACATTGCTGTGTTTCGTTTTGAACGGCACTGAGAGCTAGTGGAACCACTGGGCTAATATGAGACTTAAGAACTTATGTCTCAGGGTGACAGGTGCAGTGTGGTGCTACACTGAAATATTCTGTGTAACACGCAGCTGTTATGAGCACACGTCGCACTTACCATCCGGTGAACGACTGCTCGTCTCGTCACTTTATCAAATAAAAAAAATACAGACATGATAGTGTCATGTAAGCGAAAATTGAATAGCAAAGATTATTAGTATAATTATTTACGGATTTTGTAGCATTTTATTTGAGTTTATTTGAGTTTTGAGTTGTTGGACGTCCCGATGTTTAATTAATCCTAGGAACCTTCAGCTTTTAATTATAAGTTTTCTTCCGTTCTCTGCTAAAACAGATTTTTTTATGAAGAAAAAAATCATTAATCGACAAAGATTACTAAATTAAATTAATCTTTAACGTAACAGTAAATTAGTGACCCCTCTTTTATCTAATTCCGTATTTACACGAGGTACTTTTTACTAAGTTTTAGAGAACAGAAGAGATAAATGCAAAGTCGTCACTTTCTTCATGTTATTTTTTAATCCTGGATTGCTAGGATCGAAAAAGAAGAAGAAGAAAGTGAAGAAAGCTACCAAATCGAACCATTTTTGCCAATGTCGAGTAATAATTTAATTATAGCAAGGACTTCAACAATAAAATGATAGTTGACTTTTACTAAAGATTTGCTGGACCGATGAAGACAAGACGAAATGCATAGTTTTAGTCTTGGATTAAATTTTCCAATCACTGTATACTTTCCCGAGCAATTGCTGCATAATTAACTATCAATATTAAACAACAAAAATTACACAGAAATTACAAGGTTCGATGGAAATACTACCGCCACATTTTATTTGGTGCCAAAAGACGCCACTTTGTTATACGAGTAAGTTTAAATGAAATTACAGTCAGTCACGTACGTGGTTGTCACGCGGTTACAGTTTTTCCGTGGTCATGGAGTCACGCGGACGGCGCGGACGTTTGTGTAACTGCGATCTCACCTTGCCCAGCTTTACTTTGCATTAATGCATGTCGACGAGTTAGCTCTTGATACTATTAAAAATTCAGATATTACGATTTCGTAGTATTAATTTGCATGTTCTTTAAGTATGTATATCAATTTTTCGACGACTGCGTGACCTAGTGGTCAGAGAACTTGTCTTCTAAGCTGTAGATCCTGGTTTCGAATCCCAGCCGGAGCGAACATTTGTGCAAAAACAAATCGTTGGTTTCCGGATCTGGTTGTGTTACGATTGTCCCCGTTTCTCTGACGCTGCATCGGAGTCTATGTCCGAGATTATCGTAGGGGCGTGATGTTGGGTTAGAATGAGTGTATCTAAGTTTGCGCGTTTTATAGTGGCACTATCATATCTCCTGCGCAGTTGATAGCTTCCGAAAGTATTCGGAAAATCGACCAGTTTTAATAGGATCGTCATTGATTTAATTGCCAATTATGTCAGTTACTTCAGATGTGTATTTGTTAATTACCTTATTTACTTGTTAAATGCCGCTTATTGGAAGAGGTTTATTGACATAAATATATATATATATATATATATATATATATATATATATATATTTGGACTGCTGAATGCTGCTGATAATGAGCCTCCGTCACATTCTACTTTTGTTTAAATATTAGTTTTATTATATAAAAAAATAATCAAATACCATAAATTATTACGTAATAGTGTGGGCATTAGATTATACATGATAGGATATATTTTATTATAATTTCAATTATATTATAGATGATAAGATACTTGATACTTGATGCTGGTTCAAAGTAGCGTTTAAATAAAACTTCCTGTTAAAGTCTTCTGTTGAAAAGTAATTTTAGACGTTTTAATTTATATTCAGCGAAACGCATTTTCAAAGCGTTATTTTCCAAGATTTGCTTTGTTAACTTTTCATTTCGACTTTTGACTAGATCGGGCTCTGTCGAAAGCAAATAAACTGACACGGTGGAAGCAGAAAAATTAATATTCTGACGGAAATTTTTGTGTTTTTGTTGTAGGACCCTTTTTGTTGAGCGCGCGCAAGCTACAAAAAATTATGTTCAAAGTCAGTTTCTTTATTTAATTTAGGCTTGTTTAAAGCTCTTATGAATGTCAAAATCTACACCGCTTCGAAAAATAAGAATTCCGAGAAGAACCGGCAACAAACTCTGGGGTTTCTCTGATTATCTTTCTCTTTATTTTTTTCAATACCATTTATAATGTAATTTATATATTAAAACAACATATATTCGGTAGTCAGATTTGCAAGAAATATATGTAATAAATAATTTGATATTTAACAGAAAGAACTTGTCTGAACTAAATTAGAAAATGTTCGTTTCCTCTATCCTGCTTCCACAATTCTCTTTTTAGATATTTCTAAGCTATTTTTGTCATCCGTTTCGTTTTTGTAAAAGTTCTTTTTGGTGGTTTACGTTTCACATTTTTTATACATTTCTTATGGTTTCGTTCTCGAAATGAAATTTTTTGCTTGTTGAATAAAGTTGTAATTGAAGAAAGTAGGTTGGAGCTTGGAGACTTTATAAATATAAGCCGTAAAAAATTTAATTATCTTTTTGATGAGTTTTGAAATATTAACTATTGTTCACAAAACTAATATTTATGAAATAGTCAAGGTGACATGTCACAAGCTTGACGATATGTATATTAAGTGTAATCGGTCGGTATAATTAAGACTCCCGTGGAGCTGATGTTAATCGCATCTGCCGGTGTCTTGGGTTCGAATCCCAGCCGGAGATAATATTTGTGCAACACTCATGTTATTCAGGTCTGAATGTATTGTGTGTTTGACTAGTATCTGTGACACTGCATCTGATCCTTTTTACAATATTATCGCCGTGTGGTGACGGTTTACGAGAATCTGCCACCCCATGCCATTCGGTGGGTGTCGTAAAAGTCGACAGAGGGAAAAGGAGAACCATTTCTGTGTTTTCGCTGATGTTTTCCGCACTATAATATATAGCGCGTAATTGACATCTCGTAGTGAACTTGTAGTAGTCATAGTTGAAATCGTCTACTAGGAAATCAGTCGATTGTAATGCTAGTAGACTACCAGTCTCCACTACCGCTTTTGTAGGGGGAAAGAGTCCACCACTCTGCTCCAGTGTTGTTGTTCTTCACATTCCTCAAAATATAAGAAAGAAAGAAAGCAAATATTTTATTTGCTGCCTCAAACACAGGCTAATTATACTTTCGCAAAGTTGAACAATAAAATGGTGAAAGAGAATACAACATACACAAATAAAAAAACCTACAAATAATTGAAATTAAAGCGCCTGTTTGTAATAAGAAAATAACAGGTTTTTACTCAATGCTTATGAAAGTACGAGTATATACGGTACTCATAAGAAAAAAAAAACGATTTTTTAATGTTTTGTCTGTCTGTTTGTTCCGGCTAATCTCCAAAACGGCTGGACCGATTTTGACGGGATTTTCACTGACAGATTGCTGATATTATAGCGGGTAACTTAAGCTACTTTAATTTTAGAAAAATAAATAGGGTTCCTCGAAAAAAAACTGAAACCCCGAAATCCGATTCAAATAGGGAAGTATATATGTATATCATCGATCGGGGTCGGCTTTTTTTACGCTGGCGGAAACGCGGGGTATAGCTGGTAACAAAAAAAAAAAAGTAAAAACCATTTTTGAAATAATAAAATACACCTTCAACATTGCCTACGCTACAGTGTGACGCAGCTAAAGGTTCTGCGCTCAGCACAGACCGTGAGTTACCGCTGGTTTCACCACGATGGCTTCCTTCGCCGATGAGCCCGCGGTAAATTTATACTTGAAATGCCAATTCACAATTTACCGGCGTCGATGATCGAGCTCAGCTCACACACTTACTATGAAATTTAAGGCAAGTGCCTTTTTCATATATTTTTCATTACTTTGTGGTGCGAAATTTATTACGATTTCTTGAATTTTAATGTACTTTAAATATTAATCAGTGCATGACTGCGAAACTTACAGCGTTTCACAAATTGCAAACGTTGAAATGTTTATAACATGTTAGGGAGTTCACTCCGTCGTTGCGAGAATAAAAACCTCAACGTGTCGTCCCCGCGGAATACGTTTGTCTCTTGACGCCGGCGGCCGTCATTATCACGTTTTACAGCGCATACTTTTATTGCCCATTCTATGGGTTCGCGTAACATAAGGAATATCGCGCTGTAAAAGTCCACAAGGCGAATAAAATAAACCCAGACTCGTTGTTTTACCACTCTTTTCACGAATAACATACGTTTTATTAACTTCTTCACTTTGTAATGTCTCTGCGTTGTGGTTATAATCGAATGTTTTATGTGCTGTGGTACTGAAATGAAAATGTGAAGGTGAATTTCGTATGGCCATTGACCTATAAATGTTAATTTGTAAGTTTTTTCGTCTGAAGTAAGCGATGTCAATATTTATAAATAGCGAAAAAAAATCTTAATAATTTTATAAATACTGTATAACATTGAAAAGGTGGTACTTGCAAGGCTCGAACAATTGGCGCCAACTCGAAAAGTGACGTCAGTATTTTTCATTGAATTTATCTTTGTTCATTGATAGTTAATTATGCTGCCAGTATTTCTGAATGTGTGTGACTGTAGAGTTAAATTCAAGACCGGAAATCGTGCTTTGCGTTTAGTCTCTATCTGGTCATCAAATCTTCAGTAAAAGGCAAATAAAATTATACTGCCGATATGAGTACAAACTTTTAACATACAAACTTATATATTCCTAAAAAATATGCGTCTAATAAACTCTGTGACTTTGACACTGATACAACATTTACGACCGTTGCCATAAATATGAAAATATTAGGCTTTCGAACCATACCGATTATATATAGCTATACACAGCTATTGTCGATTTATATATTTTCATCCCTCAATCTGGTGTTAGTACAGATGAGGTTGGAAATAGATATCCGGTTAATGCAGATCCATTAATACAGGCAGGCAAAGAGGACTGGTTATTATGTACTTAAAATTTCTGAAAGTCGAATTTCAGAAATTAAGAAGATAGAGTATCTGCCGTCCCATTTTATAGTCGTAAAAGTCGACTAAGGGAAATGTCAGAAAAATCACATGGCGTTCGATAGATGGCGAAATAACCATCTCGGTTATGCCAGAATTTTTCAGACTGGTGACTACCAGCAGCGTCTCAAGTGCGATGTGTCTGATACTGCGATCGTCGTTGATAATTTGACGAGGCGAGCAAAACGAAAACAAAACAAATGCTGTGTCAACCAGACTATTCTGTGTGGCATAATACTGCGGTCTACAGTCACCCTGAGACATCAGTTCTTAAGCCTCATATGCAAAGGTGTTTGTCCAGCAGCGGACTTTTTACAGGCTGACGATGATGTTGTTGCTTATAAATAGAAGTTTCCAGCAAAACTTAGTTTCGAATGATAAATTAACGTATAAAACAATGAAGGAAATTCTATAGCCAAGAACAGCGTAATTAAGGAGCTTAGCACACAAGTGCTGACAGACATTAAAAGCGCATTCTCATTCACGTCACTGTGTGTCTCCTTGCTCAGTCCAACCCACCGCGATCGGCAACGTGTCTAATATTACAATTTCCACCTCCCAAGGTGACGTTTACAATGCAGCGGGCGCCTTTAGTTTATGACGCCGTCGCTCACTCCTCCGCATACAAATGAAAGACACTTTCCCCCATTTTACTGCATCGTTAGTTGGATCGGGATATTATGTCGTTAAGTGTTAACGATCGCTGAATAAGAATAACTGGAACGTGCTCTAAAAGTATCTTGATCTTGTCTGTTTTTACTCGACTATAAATTACATTGTATTAGTTGGAGTTTTATGTATTCCAGTTTAAGAGTCGATGTATTAACGTCAATTTTGTTACTGGATCAATCAGTATTTTCATTTTAGTGTCCCATCGCAAACATCCTATGATGATTAAAACCAAACTTTATGTGCTTAACAACGCCTTAGACAATGACCTTAGTTTAGTCCGATATTAGAATACATGGATTTATTGTAGGGTTTCTATGCAGGAATTCCTCAAGGTAAGTACCACCACAGGGCAGTTATTCTTCCAGTCAGTAGTGTGCAAACATTGCTGTATTTTGGTTTGAAGGGCACTGAAAGCGAGTGTAGTTCAGAGAGCTGGGCATTGGAAATTTTAGAACTGATGTATAACGGTAACGAGCACAATGTGGTGTAACAAAGAAATGTTTTGGATAACACAGCTTTTGTTATGGACAGACGTTTCGTCACTATATCCAATAAAAAAAAAACATGTAAATATACTGCATGAAATCTTTAATAAAGTTTTACACTATTAAAAACTTCATCATGTTTGAGAATTTCACAGTGATGAATTATATTATAACGACTTTTACGTGTCGGGACGTTGTTATGTATGTGGTTGGCATTTAACGTCATGATAATTATCTTACCCCGTAATATTTGACGTAACCGTGCCTGTTAACGTCATGTCATATAGGAGACGTGTGTGAAACTGGAGTGACTGTAATTAGTACGTCCTATTTGGGTGAAGGTAACTGTACACCTGTTTTGACGTTTACGTAATATGTATGTTGTTGTTTGTCAAGGAGTTTAAATTCTCAGAATCTAGTACAATCCTAAATTTGAAGGTAACAAAAAATACTTACATTCCTTGCGATGTATGATAGCAGCATTATAGAATCCATCACCTTATTTTGCCCATGGGTGTTGTTAAAGTCGACGGAAAGAATATTTAAGACCAGAGACGGGAGCTGCATCGTCTTGAAACAACAAAAATATTTACTGCAGTTGCCAACCCGCTTGTCTAGCGTGTTTGTTTATCTATTGAAAGCTGCAAGTGTTAAATTTTAAGAATATTGTTATTACATTTTATACCTACTTAATGATTTCTTATATTTACGCGAACACTACACATTTAAAAGATACTACTTTTACGGATTTTCTCGCGTTTCATTTTACTATTTATAACTTGCGAGTGCTTTACAGCACCCATGGTCACGGGGGGGACTGAGGTGACAGATGTCCCGATGTCATAGTTAACCCGGAGTACCTTCAGCTTTTAATTATTATTCTTGGTCCGATCTACGCAGAAAGAGCTTACTGTGTCTTGAAGTCTTGCAGTGGTATGCTTGGTTTTTGATTTAATTTTATTAATTATACGAGGGTGGATTGAAAAGTACTCGGCCTAACACAGATCCATTCAATTCTAAAAATCAAATCTACCCACATTATTTAGTTCAGTTCAGACTAGTTCATTGTGTGAAGTTCGAAACGTGTGCGATAATTAGTTGTGATTTTATAAATTTATTAACAAAGTAATCGGTCATAATTTCCGCGAATGGAGCAAATCGAGCAGCGTGCCGTCATTAAGTACCTCCATAAGAAGGGGCTATCATCAAAAGCCATCCATGATGACATGGTCAGTACATTAGGCGATTGTGCTCTGTCATATTCATCCGTCAAAAAATGGATAGCAGAATTTAAGCGTGGTAGAGAGAGTGTGAAAGATGAACCCCGCTCTGGAAGGCCTTCGACGTCAACTACTGACGAAAATAGTAAAAAAGTACTTGATTTAATAATGGGAGACCGCAGATTAAAAATTAGAGAGATAGCCGAGATTATAGGCATCTCTTATGAACGAACTCAAAACATCATTGTCAACGAGTTGGGTTTCCACAAGGTGTCTGCGAGGTGGGTTCCGCGACTGCTTTCAGTTGAACAAAAAAGGACGCGATTGACTATTTCACGCGACTGTTTGGAGTTATTTGAAGCCGATGCAGATGATTTTTTGAATCGTTTTGTTACTATGGACGAAACATGGGTTCATTACTGTACACCGGAAACAAAACAACAATCAAAACAGTGGAGAAGACCTGGTTCACCACCCCCTAAAAAGGCTAAGTCGATTTTGTCGGCAAATAAGGTAATAACCTTTCGAGTCCCAGAATACTGAAGCCATCTTCAGTATTCTGGGACTCGAAAGGTGTGATTATGATTGATTATCTTGAAAGGGGTCAGACTATAAACTCTGATTACTACTGCACCTTACTACGTCGTTTACGAGAGGAAATAAAAGAAAAACGTCGAGGAATGCTCAGAAGAAAAGTCCTGTTTCATCAAGATAACGCCCGTGTTCACACGTCAGTACAGTCAATGGCTGGAATTCACAACTGTGGCTTTGAACTGTTACCGCATCCGCCGTATTCACCTGATCTGGCACCATCAGACTTCTTTCTGTTCCCTAACCTAAAAAAGCACTTGGGAGGTCAACGATTTTCGACAAACGACGAGGTCAAAGCAGCTGTAGACGCATATTTTGACTCTAAGGAAGAATAATTTTTTTTTAACGGTCTAAATGCTTGGAAGGGGAGGTGGCAAAAGTGTATTGAACTGTGATTATGTAGAAAAATAAAAATATAACTGATTTAGTATGTGTTTATTTTCTTGGTTAGGCCGAGTACTTTTCAATCCACCCTCGTAGGATCCCAAGCTGGTGGTAATACCCAACCATCTTCTCTATTAGAATTGAATTTATATAAAAGCTGAAGGTACTCCGGGTTAACTATGACATTGGGACATCTGTCACCTCAGTCCCCCCCGTGACCATGGGTGCTGTAAAGCACTCGAAACGTCGGGTTATAAATACTCGTAATAAAATTAAACGCGATAAAATCCGAAAAATTAGTTTCATTTAAATGTGTAGTGTTCGCGTAAATATAAGAAATCATTATAAGTAAGTTTCTGTTATGACAGTTCCTACAAACAATTTTCAATATATTTAAATAAAACTAAACTTTAGTTTTTTTAATATAGGAGATAGTGATGAGACGGGCATAACTTTCCCCTGATATAGTTAAACTACTTTACTTGCGGAAATCCAATATAATAAAGGAAAGAAAGTTAATTTTTCTAAGATCCGCATGCAAAATGTAAAATCGCCCTACTTCAACAGCTTGCACTAGCAAACCAATACCGCCACCGGGAGCCGCCACAAGAATGTAGTGGTGGAGGGTGTCTATATATATATTGTTCCCCTGATCAGTAAGTGCAACGTCTTCTTATAACAAATGCTGGTTCACCCAGGCAGCGATTAGCAAGCCAGTAATTACACTAGCTCTCTGTGCACTTCACACAGCAAAACAGAAATGTCTGCACACTACTATACCTTTACTGCAGAATAACTGCCCTGCGGTGCCTACCCACACAGATTCCTCCATAGGAATCCTAAGAACAGTAAAATGTTTGATGTTTGCTTACCCTTTCTTGTGCTTATGTTTTTTGTCGCTTGACAAATTCGCTAACGCTCATCGTAAATACACACGCCGCTAAGCAAACGAGTACTTAACACGTGCGATCGAAATACGCCCGTAAACAAACGACGTGAACGCTTCACGCCTCTCGCGTGCCCATTTCGCGCCTAATTAGTCGCCGATTAATTAGCGCCGTCTCTCGGCGTCGAACGCTTTTAATAAAGTGTCGCGAAATGACAATAATGGAGGCGTAACGTGGCTGGGTCGGCGGGGTGTTTGTCGCTCGGAAAATTGTTGCGCTTGGTAATTAGCTGGGTAATTGGTCTACACACTCATTATCACGTTTCAGATCGGCTTGCCAAAAGTCCTCGTCTTCGCGGACATAAAGTGGGTCCGGGGATGATTACAGTTTAGAGTTTCGTAGCCACTCAGAATTTGTGGAAGTATGTCGTTTCCATTAGTCTTAATATAGCCTGAAGTTTTGAAATCGTCCCAGTTTTGGCGCAGTCCGAAATTAGTCTCAATGTTTAATAAAATATATCAAACATTTGTTTTTAAATTTAATAAAATTACGCTATCATCAGCTATTATTTACCTTTATACAAAGAGAGATTTATATTTAGGATTAAAAACTGCACACTGGTGGAGGTGTTGTAACGGTATTAGTAGTAGTAGGTCATGAAGTAGTATGTTCCGGTTTGAAGGGCACTGAGGGCTAGTGTAATCACTGGGCATATGGGACTTAAGCACTGATATCTCAGGGTGACGGGAGCAGTGTGTTCTTCTACAGAAATGTTCTGGGTGACACAGCATTTGTTATGGGCAGATGTTGCACTTCCCAGCAGCTAAACATTTTGCTCGTTTTGTCACCTTATCCGATAAAAAATATTTACATATAATAGAAGTACCTTTTTGTCTATCTGTAATTTAACACAGATTATAACCGTTCACGTGTCGCTCTTCTTTGTGGTTGTGACCCTTCACTGCTTTTGCCGGTACGAGGTTGTCACTCCAGAACCTTTCTTCCCCAACGGTTATCGGGTTTACGATCTATGTGGCTGGACCATTGTAAGTTTAGCTTTCAGATCCTTAACGCTGTATCAGTTTTCTACTCTAGTTCTGCTGCGGATATCGTAACGGATTCTTTTTCGCAGAAAAACATCGAATAGCTCTTTCCATAGCTCGCTGAGCGACTTTGTTCTTCCTTATGTGGCCTTCTGTGAATGTTCACTTTTCGGTTCCGTATGTCATCACTGGCAACACGCACTTGTTAAGACGGGGAGTCGATGTATGCTGGTGTCTCTTGAAGGTGTCTTGAGGCATTTTCTGGAAGGCCTATGTTCAGCAGTTGACTTGCACTTGTGATGGCCTGAAATGATGATCATGATGATAGATAACATCTCTGGGACCAACTAAGACTCGTAAAACTCGACAGAGGGGAGATAAAAACTAGGTGATGGCCAGCAGCATCTTCCTGGAACACCGGAATAAATAAACTGCGGTTAGCAACCGCCTGCCAGGCGTGGCAACAATGGCAAGATCCCCCGAAATGAGAGCTACTACCATACCATGGTCTACCATGGTCATTGAATTAGGAAAACCGATGGGCTAAATATACATGTTGTAAGCCATATGCTGGTGTTACATTTTTTTAAAGCCATACAGTTATTACTATATAACAAAAATCATATAAAGAAATTTCATCATTTCAGCCTATCATTAGTCCACTGCTGATCATAGGCCTCTTCCATAGATTGCCACAAAAGTTTATAGGTCTTATTTGGGGGCATTTTGCCATAGTTGCCATGCATGGCAGGTGGGTTGACAACCGCAGTTATTTATTCAGATGTTCCAGGAAGATGCTGCTGCGCCCATCTTCAGGTTTTAATTTTCCCTCTGTGGACTTTTACGACACCCACGGGATGAGATGGGGTGGTAGATTCTCTTAAGCCAAGACGATTCTACAATATCGTCAACTCAGTCAGATTCTACAATTTTGCTAGCGCAGTTGCTAAGCGATTGGCTTTTGAATCTATGGGCTGCGGGTTCGATCCGCGCGCGGGATTTATTTATATGGCACACAAATAGTTGTCTAGGGTGTTTGTGTATGTGCAATTTATGACTAAAATGATGTAGGAGATCATCATCCAAGCATGATGTAGGAGAAAACCCTAGTGCCATTTTTCAGTCAAAGAATAAAAGAAAAGTCATCGAAAGTACAAAATAGTATGAATCCAGATCCGCTTCTGCGTTGCTCAATTTTTTTCGTTTAGCAATTCGAGCCCAAGAATCACGACGCAGCAGATACGGCGGCCACTAAGCCACGCGGTTTAATTTCTTAAATTATGATACACAACAATGTCACGTCACATCGTTATCGAATATTCGGCCTACGTCATCTGTACACATCTTACTTGAACTTCATATATAACATTTATCAGACGTTTACTGCGTCTAATACATCACACAAAGGTTTTTCCCAACGGCAGAAAAATTCTACGATAAAAATTACCAACGCGTGTTTTTAATTATAATATTTTACTGGGATATTTTAGAATTGTGTTTATAAAATACAGCGTAATAAATCGCAACGAATTTAAAATACATACGAGTCACGCAATTTACCCACATGGGGTAGGCAGAGACCACACCTGTACGTATGAGCCCACATTTTGGTACGAATTAATAATTCTTACTACCTATTGCGTTTCCACGAACAGTATAGTGACAGCATTGCATATTCTGGTATTACTCAGCATTAATAAAGATTGTCCGTACAATACCTTATTCGCCTCTTACGAAATCTCGGTAAGAAAGAGGTAGCTATTATGTAACTATACGTAATTTAATATTGTGTGTAGTTTCATTAAAATGTATACACAATCTACTACGCCTGATTCTATTATCTATATAAATTTATTACTTGACATCTTTCAGCAAAACTTTTATGCGTATAAAACAATATTATCGTAATAATTGATTGAGAATATTTTTTTACATTTTAAGAAGTTGTTTACTATATATTAAAATATTTTGGTTAATGCTGTGTACGTTGTACTGATTAATTTTTACATTTTTACAACATTATGTAATTGTGTAATTTAGACTACCTTCTTGTTTGTAAATACGGTTTGTTAACTGCTTGAGCACCGAAACGAAATGAAATAAACTAAAAATTATATTTAGTGTATTACAACGTACACTCTAGTCGTTAGATTTGATTTTCGGACGTAACCGCAAGAGGATTGAAATAAATAAAACCTAGAAAGCGTCAATAGCCCAATGGTTTAGGGTACGGAGTGCTAAACATACGAAACATGATGTCGCAGGTTCGAGTCCGCCCTTCGACTATTATCGTGAATCATCTCTTAGGAATACTGCTTTAAACGGTCTTAAGGGCACTGAGAGCTAGTATATACACTGGGCATACGAGACTAAAGAACTGACGTCGCAAGGGGGCGGGCGCTGTGTGGTGCCACACAGAAATATCTGTGGTCAATGCTGACACAGTATTGCTGTGGCTGGACGTTGCACTTACCACCAGGAGAACTTTTTGTTAGTTTCATCCCTTACTCCATTAAAAAAAAACGTAAGCTCAAACATAGACATTTGTCACGCGACAATAACACTACATCTAGACCCAAAACTAGTTGCTATAAGTATTCAAACTCAGGTTCCACGACTTAGCAGGCAGGTACTCTGAGTAGTGAGCCGCACGTTTATCATCAACTTAAAAGAAAATAAAAAACATATAATTTCACAAACGTTTCAACGCTAAACGTAATCCTGGATAATTTTGTTTGCTCTCATAAACGGCGTAAAGAAAAACGCATGTGTGTTAATAAAGCGATTAATATGTGCATGTTTCATATGTTACGAAGTTTTTAAACTGTTCCGTTTATATTACGCTGTTTTAACTTAATTAATGGCGGCCCGAATCTCATGTCGAATGCAGGTGCAATACGACGCACGAGTCGGCTGTTAGCGCACGAGCGCATAATGGCATTTGACTTTTTTAATTAATAGTGCGTAATATCGCGCGCGGGTAATGTAACGGAAAAAAGCGTCGTTTCGAAAATAAAACAATTTGAACGCTACCAGGGCAACACTGAACACGGGAATATTTAATGTAAGTTGCCCTGTCTCGGTGAAAATTAAATTATTTCGTCGTGTACTGTCGACGAGGTTTATTAAAACCATTACGGTTTACGCGAGAGGCGTGCGTTTGATCGTCGCTGTGGCGTTTGTTATTATGCGATATTAGTTTGTACTAAACGTGCTATTTGTATTTAAGTCTTGACATCGTGTTTTTGTGGGTGGTAGGATTCTTGTGTAGGTTGTGAGACCTCCGCAGTGGCAGTTACATTGCCAAGCAGTGGTGGGCAAATACTACTGTTTTGCGATTTGAAAGCCACCAAAGCTAGTGTAATTACAGGGCATTAAGAACTGATGTCTCAGGGTGGCGTGTCTAATCGCTAGTTATTTAGTCTTCGGTACTCGTTACACACGAACCAGAGCAGTGTTATGTTATTTCATTACACTGATATTCTATAGGAGCGCAGCCGTATGTTAGAACTGACTTTTAATCAAATCTTTGTGTAGATTAAATCATTTTCTAATTTGTATTACATAGCTTTAATGTTTTGGTCTCGTTTGGAGCAGCGGTTGAGTGATTGACTCCCGTGATGTGGGCCGCGGGTACTAGTCCCGCACGGAACAAATATTTGTATGGCAGATAGTTGTTCCGGGTAAGGGGATGTCTGTTCATAAGTAATTTATGTTTGTTAAACAGTTCCATCATACAGAAGAAATATCCGAGTAACGGCGTTTGTTTTAAAGTTTTCCCCTATTTCTCCATTATGATTCAACTTTAAGCCCGTCTCTGTAACACATTTCGGAGAAAAATACTGAGCTTAAGCTGGCCTTATTCATGGAACATTCGACTCTGTTACGTAGAGTGCCTTTTAATTTGTTAAATTGAAAAGAAACATCGTATTGTTTGGATAAAATTGGGCTTATTTAGGAAACGCATTCGGTCGTAACTGAAGATCCCTTCAAATAAGCGAACGGAATAAATGATACTCCCTATAAAACGGATGGGATGCGGGAGTTTCGAGGGGTTACTTGAAGCGACTTCCAGTCCCCACTCCGAGTATTTATTTATAAGCATTGTGTGATACTAATAAAGACCTATGTTACGGAAATCCATTATGATTATTATAACAGTTTTGTTTATTGATTACTTGAACAAGGCTTTATTTATTTTATGTGGTCGTCAATATTTAAACGCGTTGTTTGAATAAACAATTATAAGAGAAGCATTAGTAGAGCGGTGCATAGAGATCACTCTAGTCATCTTTAGTGAATGGTTATTAGGTTTTAGTTCGTTGTGTAGGTTGCCCTATGTCAGCGATAATTGTGTGCGAATCTTCGTGGAAATAGTGTTATTTTTTGTGGCATGTTGGTCGTTACGGGATCTCTCATAAACGGTAAGTAATCTGCAAAATTAGCTATAATAATTGTTAAGGACACTTGGCGTTAAGATATTTGGAAGAACCAACTTTGTAACTAAGTTTCCTATCAGCTTTTCTGTTATCAGTCGAATACTTTTTATCGAAAATTGAGCTGATTATTTTAACGATGATTGTCTTGTCTTTAGCAAAGGTGCCCTACCAATCGCTTACAGCCTCAAAAGGCTACGTCTGTGATCACAGCGTGACCTAGTTGTTAGAGTACCTGACTTCTTCGTCGCTGGTCCCGAGTTCGGATCCAAACCGTAGTAAACTTTTGTGCAAAAACATAAATCAAATTTGTTTTCAGGTCTGGTTGTGTTGTTGCGTTTGTGTGCAACGTCTCCCCATAACAGGTCCCATGTGCAACGTCTCCTTATAACAGGTGCTGTTTTACTCAGAATATTTCTGTGTGGCACCACACTGCGTCCGTCAACCTGAGACATCAGTTCTTAAGTCTCATATGCCCAGTCCGAAACCGAAATTTACCCCTGGGAAATTTTCAATATTTATTTCTTTATTAGACACAATCTTTTAGTTCGTAAAAAAGCTAATTATATTAGCTAAGACTTTTTTGACTCGTACCAAAATGGCGGCGACATGTTTCGCCACCTGTCACGTCTCGTCTACCACGAAGGCGAAAGTGGGCTACGTGAGTGGCTTCTGCCTACCCCTTAAATGGGAAAAGTTGTGATTGTATGTATGTATGTACACTACACATCATAAACATAAATTGATTACGCTAGCTCTCAGTGCCCTTCAGATTGAAACACAGTAAGCACACATGATGCGACAGTGGCACCGTGGCATCTCTTGCGCAGCGGATAGCTTACGACAATGTTCGGATGCAATCGCCGTGGTCGAAAATCGACTCTGGAGAATATCAGAACTCTAGCTGATTCCTTCGTCACATTGTTTACCAAAAACTCGTAAATTATGTTATTTACGTGGCGGAATATCGAAACCCTACAGCCAGATGTAAAATACCGAGACTGGTGACAGGTACCGACGTAAGAAGAGCGTTTGTTATAGCGATCTAAATTGGAAAAAGCCTTTTTAACCTATGTTTAACAATACGTTCATGGAAATAAGCCTCTCCCTTTCCATCATATATTGAAATAAATAAAACCTAGAAAGCGTCAATAGCCCAATGGTTTAGGGTACGGAGTGCTAAACATGCGAAACATGATGTCGCAGGTTCGAGTCCGCCATTCGACTATTATCGTGATTCATCTCTTGGGAATACTGCTGTAAACGGTGTTAAGGGCACTGAGAGCTAGTACAATCACTGGGCATATGAGACTTAAGATCTGGCGTCTCAGGGGGACGGGCGCAGTGTGTTGTCACACAGTAATGAATTCAGGCAAATTTATAGTTTATAGTATAGTGTAATTTATAGGATATTACTTTACATTTTTCTATCAGAAACAAAAAAAAGGATTACTATTTTATATATAATCGTTTTTACTCGCTTTCGAATAAGGAGCAATTTTGCTTGTATTCAGCACATCCGTGACAGTTAAGCAACTGTTAGTAATTACTGTAATATTACACGTAGGAATACACGCTTTATCCGATCGCTCGTGAGACAAAGGCGCTCATCGAGGACGGCCAGATGCGGAGTCTTCGTTGCAAAAGAGCTTAAGTGTTACGGAATAGAGACGTCGTGTTTCGTATTACGGCGCACGCTAACGTTGTATAAGTAGGAATACCATCACTAAAGTGACGAAGATAGGACAGGCTACTAATTTGCTGATGTTTGTGTGCTTTCATAAAACCAAAAATACTTAGCTGCCTATCTCAACGATGATATTGTAATGAATTTGTATAGGTTTATAACGTAAGTGTTGACCAAAATGGTAAGGACCCTCTTGCTTTTTCCATCATGGTCGTCACTTGCTTATAAACTTATAAGTTTTGCTTTTTGTAAAATTGATTATTATTATTACACTTTTCTACTATAATAATCATGATAAATGATAAACTTATACATACATAAATTTAGATTTTCCTGCCTATTTTTGCCAAAAACATTTTAAACGACACACACACAGTGATTTCTGCCGTATCGTGAGTGCGTTTACAGATATTAATTTTACATGCACAAAATTACCAGAACCGAAAACCATCAATTTGTGATTTTGCACAAAATTCCGCGGCCGAGATTCGAACCCAAGACGCGCGGCCTAGAAGTCAGCTTCTCTGATCACTGGAACATACGGTGTAATACATCAAATACAATAAATGTTGGACATAATAATTAGTTCAACTTATGAATGCGTAAAGGATAACCCTATTAATCATTAGTTTGGCAGATAAAAATGCCACTTTTCCTTGGCATTTTTATGGTAGCTATCCGCTATGGCGATGGTCCTATCTGGGTAGGACGTTTTTTTTATTGGCTAAAGTGATGAAACGAGCAAAACGATCACCTGATGGTAAGTGGTGCAACGTCTGCCCATAACAAATGCTGTGTCACCCAGATAATTTCTTTGTGACACCACACGGTGCCCATCACCCTGAGACATAAGTTCATAAGTCTCATATGCCCAGTGATTACGCTACATCACAGTGCCCTTCAAACCGAAACACAGTAATGTTTGCACACTACTGCTTCACGACAGAATAACTGGCCCTGGGGTGGTACCTACCTAGACGGATTCCTGCATAGGAATCCTACCACCAGTACTCTTAAGAATTTTTAATATCATTTAGCATCCAAAAAAGTGTGAAGTAGGATGTATGAAATATTTCTTGAACTGCTTTTGCGGTGGCACAGATATTTTCACAATTTGTATAATTATATAAAATATTTGAAAATAAACAATAAAATCTTTATGATCAAATACAAATCCAAACAGTTATAACAAATATTTCATATAACACTAAAAGTTTTTATACCTTTGGGTATAAAATTCCCATTGAAATGACACCGTACTTCGGCAAACGCTTTCCAAAGTCGGACAAATCCGGTAAAAACCTGAATTGATGGTGGCACTATGTAAAATAAACGACATCCATACATTGTTGCGATCCGGCTTTACGTTAATGAATATTGGATTTTAAAAGTCGTTACACAATATCGTTAGGCTCCCTTTGTGCTCGTGTAAACCTAGTTTCAATATTTAGAGCTTTAGCGTCCATATCCATATTAAACTTCAATGCAATCTCTTATATTGCGCGGTTGTACGTTGTGGAATAGTTTGTATATAATGTATGAATAATATGTACTGAATACAGTTCCGAGTGGTGAATGAATGTTATTTTAATTCAACATTTTACCGGTCTTGGGACTGTAGTCTCCAGCGGTCATCACTAAAAATCAGCGTTGCTCTTGTTAGCGTGACAATATGCTGAGTGATGAGCCTTTTGGCGTGGACCCGCGACCGAACGCAAACGTCGCCCGCGAAACGTGCTAGACGACACGGACGTCTCAGCTCTTCCTGACCACGATACTGTCAGTGACGATCCAAGCCACACTGTACACACAGTCAATAGCTTTAATATAACACACACCACGACGCGCGACCGCCGTAGAGAGCGGCGCGCAATAGTCAATAATCACATCGCGTACACAAGATTCACCCGTGTTCCAGGGCGGTTCTCACCGCCCAGAGTTACCGACACACAAGTCGACAGTCCGAATGGACGCGCGCAGCCTCCTTCGGACGGTCAGTAGACGACTTAAAATGTTTAAGATTTTCGAAATCGCGAAAGCACGCAGCGAACGCGACACAGTCCGAACTTCGAGGGTTTTGTAGGAGTTTTTATTTATTTATTTATTTATGTTTGGGTCAAACCAAACCTGGCACACGGGCCCCTGGCCCGCGAGCACAGTATCCGATGAAGCTGTAAAAGCCGAGACGGCTAACAGCAATTACATCACCGAAAATATATATTTGGCGTGGACCACGACTTACTTACAATGGCAGCACGTACAGCTGTCTTGTAAGATTAGTAGTAAGGATCAACTTTTTTTTGTGTTCACTTTTATGTTAATTTTTGTTTTGTGCTTTTACTTTCATGCATGTTGTGTAAGTCAGCGGTTTTTTTCCCAAATAAACTTTCTTTCTTATTCTATATGTTTTATATATATTTTTAACTAATACAAGTATGGCCATTCATTTATTTTCAATCTAGTCTGTATAGTAATATCCTTTCGGGACACGTTACGGTTACGACCCGTAAACGTCACTTATGCAGAATGTGTTATCCGTACCGTGTCGTAAGCCACTGTCGTCTTGAATTAGAATCCAGGATCCACGACATCTCAGGTACACTAACCGCTCATAAACTAAAGGCACATGATAGTCAAATCACTTATGTTTTACTGGTTTCCCATGCAGGAATCCGTGTGGGTCGGTACCACCGCAGGGCCAGTTATTCTGCCGTGAAGCAGTAGTTTGCAAGTATTACTATTTCGGCCTGAAGGGCACTGAGAGCTAGTGGTACTGGGCACTTGAGACTTGTCTGATGTCTCAGGGTGACTGGCGCATTGTGGTGCCACACTGAAATGTTCTAGGTGACACAGTATTTGTTATGGGCAGACGTTGCACTTACCTTCAGGTAAACGTTTTGCGCCTCTCGAAAGGCCGCGACGCAACGGCAATTCCTCTAGTATTGCGGATGTTCATGGGCGACGGTGATCACATATATTCAGGTGAGCCGCTTGCTCGTTTGCCCCATCTTTTAAAAAAAATATAAATATTGAATTGTGGTTTTAGATTTACTTGAAAATCAACAAAAACGCCGTTTAATAAAGCATTCTGAATATTCGTGTCCGTTTATAATTAAAAGTCGCGATCACTCGAGTGCATTTAACTGTTCCGATTTGATAGTCCAGGATATGGGAGCGAATGAATATTAAATAATTTCACGCATTTAGCGAATCCCGCAATTAACGTTCGCTATACTTGCCGCTTGCCTGGTTTTATGACGCGATAAAATTGTCAAATTGCCACCAATAACGTTGTATGTGTGTATGTGCTTTCATGTGTGTGTGTAGGCGAGGGAAGTCAGCACGGACGCCAGCGGGCTATTTTGTTGAGTCATTATTGCGTTCCCGCTTTATCTTTATGATTTACTTTCCACTACATTAATGGATGCACTTCTGGTAGGTACACCGTATTCGACAGTGATTGGAATTTTTATTTGCCAATTTAACTGTAATAAGTGTTTTTGGTGTATTTCTATCACAGCGTCATCTTACGGATACTTCCGTATGCTGTCAACAGGATATTTTTATGGCTTCATGTTATCGACCAAATGCTAAATTTTCTGAAGTTTTCTTATGTGATTGACATTGTCGGTGAGGACGTAAATAATATTTATTTTTTATTTTATACAATTTAATGTATTTCTAACACATAATATGTAAATTTTGGCTTTCTCGCTTATTCTATGTACCAACTTTATCTATGCCAAATATCACATTCCTTAAAAAGGGTTAGAAAGTTTTCTCTTCACGTATTAGTATATAGATAGATATAGATACAATGGGAACCTTTTATTTTCTTTTGCTTAATTAGGTTCAGACCTCATCGGCGTTGAGCCTGCACGCTTATTTAAAATTGCCAACATATGGAAGGTCACAATATGTATTGTTGAGTTCGTGGCATTTAGCTATCTATGACCTTTCGTCTCTTGCGATAGCACTAATTGCGACACTGCGAGAATGCTAACGGCGTTTGAGTAGCAACGCTGTCTCAAGGCTTGTCAGAAGTTTTTCGAGTTCAAGTTCAATGAATGGAAAAGTGGCCGCCGTAGAGAATTTCAAGTAGAAAAGCTGGTGTTTAGGCTTATGGTGACTGTTTTCTGGAACAGCGAAGGTGTTTTGCTAAAACAATTACTTGTCAATGGCAATCGTATACAAGTCCAGATTCTAAAGTTTTTTTTTAATTGAGACTTATTTCATTGAATGTTTAAGGTCAAGAATTTATCAACAGTCTTACATTAAATGCCTTAGTTTCATTATTGTATAATTTTATTACACTCTTATATTAGTATATTAAAAAATACAGCCTATATTAACTCCCACTGCTAGTTACGGGCCTCCTCTCATTACTGTGTGGGTATTGGAGCTGCGATGAGCCCGGCCCCAGAGCCAGATCATGTTCTTGAAATATTTTATTTACTACCCATACAACTGCTCGTGGTAAATGATCACCTAAAATTACTATTTATATCACATCATCATCGTATCACCATATCCTTAGTCCACTGTTCAACATAGGCCTCCCCCGTAGATGGCCACAAAACACGGTCCTGAGCCACTTTCATTCATCGACTTCCCGCAGAATCGTGCAGGTCATTAATAGTCTGTTAATAGTTATTACTAATTATATTATATATAATTATTACTTACACATTATTCTGCGTGCACCGCAGATCTAATCCGGGTCACTCGCATACTATGAAATTTAAGGTGAGCGCCGTCACGGTTAAAGGTTGCTCTATTTTTTATTTTTTTGATATGCTAGTTTGTCTTACGATATTTTCATTCGCCACTAATCAGTACTTCAAGTACTAGCATGGGTAATCGAGGTCACACGGATAGTATGAAATTTTAGGCGAGTGCCCGACCCCTGAGCTACCACGGCTGTAAAATTTTACTACTTATAAACAATATAATTAAATTAACGAATCGTTTTTGTTTGTTTCAGGTACGTGATGCCCTTTTTCCCAAGTGTGAACTTTCAACAGTTGGCCTCCTCGATTTTAATTCGATAAGACGGGATCGTATCGTTACATGTCTGAATGCATTGTATGTTTACACGTACTAGATGAGAAACGAGGCGTGGGAGACGCAGCACGATTTAAAACAATCCATTGTCTCGCGGGTCAATGTATGATAAACAGCCAATAAATACAATGTTGTCTATTTCAACGATGCTCTGTTCTATTGAAATGTTATGAAACACGCTTATAGGTTCTCAATTGACATTCATAGTAAGACTTGTTCGCTTTGTGACCTTTCGTCGGTGCTTCGTGTTAAATATCAATGAGGAATGCCTATTACATGAATATTATTTTGAAGCAATTATTTATGTTGGTGCCGGCTTAAGAGAATCTAACACCCCATCTCATCAAGTGGGTGTCGTAAAAGTCGACAGAGGTTACTGAAAACGAGGAGATGGGCAGCAGCATCTTCCTGGGCCATCTGAATAAAAAAACTGCGATGGCCTACCCGCCTGCCAAGCATAACAACTATGGAGAAATCTCCCCAAATTAAGAGCTACAAACTTTTGTGGCAATCTATGGGGGAGGCCTTTGTCTAGCACTGGCCTAGTGATAGGCTGAAACGTTGATGATAAATTATATTGACCTTCTTATTTCTGGCTGAAGTTTTACCGCTAGAAAAGTTTTCAAAGTATTTTTTTGTTCGCCGTTTTCGAAACATGTTTTTATTAACAATCATTTATAGCACCAAATTCGATGTCCGTAACAAAAATTCACCATTCTATACACATGTTGTTTGCGTACAAACAGTGTCAATGGAAAGGCTTGCGGAAGCGTGTGACACAGTGTCGACAGCGGAGCCTGTCTACCTCTTTGAATGCAGGCTGCAACCGTTCGCTAGTTATCCACGTGTCAGAACCAACAGTGCATTGTCACTTAGCTCCTTCCGGAAGTGCAACCTTCCGTGTAACAGTACTGCCTCTTAGGATGAATACTACAGTACATTGTAGTATTTATCTTAAGAGGCAGAAAACGTTGATCGTCTTTTGCTCTGAACTCGAGCACAGATTACTACCATAAGGCAGCTGTGAGATTAAATGTAATATTAGTGGCGAGATATAATCATAGCTAAAAATTTCTCTTCCTGAGTGATTTGCATGATATGTTTGTCTTACATTTGTAATCTTTATTTATTTTGATTATTACCATTTTAACTCAAAATTTTTCGACAATTCATAGCCTCTGATAAGCTTTATTAAACTTGAATTAAATGCAAATAACTTCGGTATTTTATTTATATTACATAGTTTATTACTCAGTGTACCTCTCAGAAATGATAAGGGGGATGATTTTACTGGTGGCAGGATTCCTATGCAGGAATCCGTCTACGTAGGTACCACCCCAGGGCAAGTTATTCTGCCGCGAAGCAGTAGTGTGTGTGGGTGACACAGCATTTGTTGTGGGCGGACGTTGCACTTACCATCCGGTGAACGTTTTGCTGGTTTCGTCACTTTATACATTAAAAAAAAATTCAGAAGAGACACATGATCAAACTATCTCAATCAGTGTCTTTAGATACTGATGCTTAACATTTTTATTTGTGAGTAACAATTAATAACAATACAAAAAAATATCACATAGCTTTGCCGCCCTAAGCACGGGCCTACTCGTCCTATACCGAAATCCGCCCTGTATACAAATAACAACAATCGAACTTGCGCCTCACATCGCCGATGCCAATCGCTTCGTCACTACGCCAATCGTGCCATCATTCATATTTCATTTTCTTTTGGTTTTAAGACCTCGAATACTTAATTGAAGATTTTGCTCATAAATAGAATACAAAAATGACTTTCACGATTAACCAAACGGGTGTATTTTCATTATCGTTATGGCTCGTATAATCATTCGAATTTAGAACGACTCATTTTTAACAGTGAAATATATAAAATATCCCGCGGTACATGCGAGTGATTATTCTGAGTGGTTTTTTTCTAGATTTGAGTTTGAACAATGTTTCTGATCAAACATGAACGTACGCCGGGATTAATCCCCTCGTGTATCCCTCCAACACAATAGCTTAAATCGAAGCTAGTCGGATCCGCGATTGAAATGTATCCTTTTTTTTCGACAGCTGCAACACTCCAATACGTACCCGCAGTGAGGCTTTTATACCTGCCATACATTTTTAATTGCAACCAACAGGTACATATGTTTTTTCCAATCATCTCAATTTCCTCGGTGTTACAATTTTCCTATTCTCGAATTTGTGTTTCGATGCTTTCAGTTTTGTATTTGATTTTTTTTTAATTTCACACCGGCGCCTTAATAAAGAACCGTACTAATTAATGAGTGTCAGAACTGTGCTTTCTATTTATTTTTTTCTATGAAGTTTATACATATCAGATCGTTAAGGTCAGTTCTGGGTTCGAATCATAGCCGAAGTCTGTATTTGCTTAACATATTATAAACTATCGGTTTCTAGGTCTGAATATATTGCTGGTATCTAGCTTAGAACATCTGTATTATATCTCCTGTGAAGTTGATAAATTCCGCAAGTTGCGCCGTGGTCTAAAACCGGTCAGGAGAAAATCATTATACATATAATTATTGCAATTATAATAGTTCTTTCGCTAATGTCGACATGTAGTTATTAATCGGAAAAATATTTACATTTTTAATAAATACATTCTCTCTATTTTAGATACTCCAATATGTTACACATAGAGAAGTTCCTATACTTTATACCCGATGGATGTTTCGAGAGACAGTTAAAGTTTTTAGTTCAAAGCGTTTACAGTCAAGTCAACAAACAAGGGCTCCGAACACTCGGAAGGGTACGCTTTCGGTGAGCTGAGAACTTCGGCCTCGGGCTAAACTGCCCAATCGATTTTCGACTTGGTCAATAAATGTGGTTGTCCACGTAACTCACATGCAGAAGTAAACACGTCGAACTCGGCTACTAATGAATATATACGTGATTAAATAATCTCGTCCCCTAAACTGTTCCCGTTGGTGTCGAAAGAGTGGACTAAGGATGTATAAAAAATCTTATGTTTTCCGACATATAATGGAATAACTATATAGGAAAACACAATGGTATAGTGAAATTATGAAAAAAAATGGTGGCACGCTATCCATGCATTATTGCAAATTGCAATGCATATAAGTGGTAGAGGTATCGTTATGAAGGTCTTAAAGGAATTTGATTTCTGAATAGGGAAGTATTATATACATTTACTATTAGCAAAATACCTTTGTTTCTGCCCTCTAATATAATGGATTTCCGCAATAGTAATGCTTGATTCTATAATATTAAATTTTTATTTGCTGAAATTTTTTAATCGTCTGACATAAAGCAAGCGTGGGAATACATATATGACGAGCTAGTAAAGATTAGCGGGGAGTCTACAAACCCTCAAATAACATTGAAGAATAAAATGCTTAACAACTTCTATTTTGTTTTTGAACGTTGGAAATATACGGGACAATCGAAGTCAAATTATCTCAATCAGTACAATTCAGATATAATCAGTCAATCGAAAAAAGGTTTAGTATAGAATAGAAAGCCGATAATTTCTTTCGTTACCTTACTAATGAATCAAACAAACTTGCGGTATGTAAAAGAGTAAGTAACAGCCTGTAAATAACCAACTGCGGAGCAGTGGTGTGCTTTTTGGTATTAAAATATCTAAATTAGGGTATCTAAACATTGCTTAAATTCATAGAAAATAGTATTGGAACACATCGTCACAGTTTGTTATTTCTTGGCATGATTTTCGTGTTGTAGGAGGGTCACTCGATGCGTTTGCGGCACTTGGTATAATATACGTCACAAAACATATATGATTCGGACGCAATACACAACATATCGTACGTTTATGTTGTTTATTGTTCTCGGCTCCCGTTCCAAGTTTGTTTGTTTCCTTTAATTTTTCTTCTTGCGTTCGCAAAGACAACGAAATAGTATATTACGAGTGTATATGACTCAAGACTTGACTTTTTTAAAGAAATAACTTGGGAGTTGTTTGCTTTGATCGTCGGGGTAAAGGAATACGTGTCACATTATTTTCATACAACATTTTTATATTTACTAATCAAATATATTCAGCGTTCATAAATGTTTTTTTCTTTTCTTCTAAATGTTTAAGCATTGTCGATTTATATATTCGATATAATATGTACCGTGGCAGTAGCAGCAACTGTCTCAGTAAACCGGCCCTCGTCTTAAGTACCGGCACCCCTTAAATTGATTTCTGTAATTTTAACGTATATGCAGTCACGCCCTTTTCCCAGATGTGTTCAGTAGGTGATTTGCGACAGGCTACAATGATGATGATGATGATGATATTATTGTGGTCATTGTCCGTCATCCTATTGTGATATAGAGGTATTTTGAATGATTTTATCTAATATTATTGTGCTTTAAGTATAAAGTGTAACAGTGTCTGCAATTTTCTTGATCGACTTATATTACCGATTCAATTATCAAGTACCTACTTACGTAAAATGTTTTAATTGCTCTTAGCTAAAACGTCTAGCTAAATTTATTCGCTTTAAGTATCATGTTTTGTATTTATCTGTATTATAAAAATTTTATTGTAAATTGTTTACATACATACATACATAATATCACGACTGTATCCCAGATGACTGCCACAATCCACGTTTCACCAAAACAATATAATGCACTTGGTGTGATAGGTGGTGAGCCCATCGCCACCATGCGCTGTTGGGTGCACAGTGCAGTTTAATTCCTTACTCGCTTTTTACGAGATCCATTGGATGAGATGGAGTAGTAGTATTCTTTTAACGAGCCGCCACCACACGGCATAAAATTATTTATTAATAAAAAAAATCGTGATTACAAAAGACCATGACATATATTTTAGAAAACATGTCAATCCAGAACCTTTTAAATTATAATTATGGAATATTAATTTAGGTACCGGGTTATTATTTATAATCGTTCTAAATTTCATGTCAGGTGTACATGTCTTTAGTCGTTTCTCACAAGTCACTCGTACTTAATACATTAATGATGACGTCTTCCTTTCTGATTTCGACCACGGCGACAACTTCCGAATATTGTTGGGAGCCATCAACTGCGCAGGTAATATTATAGTGCCACAAGTGTAGGCGCAAACACAGAGGCACTCACTTGTCCGTAACTACACGCGCCTGATATCACACTGAATCATAGGTAGGCTAGGATTCAGTGTCAGAAATAGGGAAAATTTCAATAGGTCGAGACCCGAAATCCAACAGATTGAAATCAAACAGTGCTGTAGTTTGGGTGTATTGATCGTACATTCTTAAACAACACCTTTTTACTGGTGGTAGGATTCCTATGCCGGAATCCGTCTAGGTAGGTACCACCCCAGGGCCACTTATTCTGCCGTGAAGCAGTATTGTGCAAACATTACTGTGTTTCGGTTTAAAAGGCGCTGTGAGCTAGCTTTATCACTGGGCATAGGAGAGGGCACAGTGTGGTGTCACACATAATTTTTCTGGGTGACACAGCATTTGTTATGAGCAGACGTTGCACTTACCATCAGGTGAACGTTTTGCCTTAAAAAAAACAAAATTTAAATTAATTTTAAACATAAATATTGATTTGATGACTATTCAATATAGTCCAGGTTTGTACTGGTGTTTATCACGATACTTAGATCACTGTTGCGAGAACGTAGAGGAAATTTACACGATTCTCGAAATATACAGTGAAATGTTCCAACGGCCTTGTTCTACCATCCGTCTGAGATGCTATTCCTGTGTAACAGTAGAAAATAGGATTATCGATTTTCCTCAACGTGCTAAAGGCATTGCACTGCATACACGAAAAACTAGTAAAGTTAACGTTCCGCCGCCTTCGCGCACCTTCCGTTTTAGGTAGGCGAGACGATATTTCGGTCTCGGGGGCATTGGGGTTCAATTCACCGTGTAATGTTGAGCTCAGGGGGCTTCCGAACTATTCGAAGCAACGCGGGCGTCACACATACAAGTACGACTTCTACAATTTACATCGGATGGAACGTCTGAGGGCTTTTTTCGGATACATAGTTCACTGGTGGTAGGATTCCTATGCAGGAATCCGTCTAGGTAGGTACCACCCCAGGGCCAGTTATTCTGCCGTGAAACAGTCGTTAGTATCATTACTGTGTTTTGGTTTGAAGGGCACTGAGAGCTAGCATAATCACTGGGCATTTGAGACCTAAGAACTGATGTCTCAAGGTGACGGGCGCAGTGTGGTGTCACACAAAAATATTCTCGGTGACACAGCATTTGTTGTGGGCGGACGTTGCACTTACCATCAGGTTAACGTGTTGCTCGTTTCGTCACTTTATACAATAAAAAAAAACATAGGCAATTAATGTTTTGTGATGGATGAAATTGTGGAAGGAATCGTGCGATCCGTCAGTCTACTCCGACCTACTAGCATTCTGAGTCGCGGGCGAATTCGATGTTTCTAAAACAGATAACGACGAGTGACGAAACGGGCAAAACGTTCATCTGATGGTAAGTGCGACGTCCGCCCACAACAAATACTGTTTGACCCAGAACATTTGATGGCCTGCAGCATTTTTCTGGAACATGTGAATAAATAAACTGCGGCTGCCAACCCGCTTGCCAAGCGTGGCAACTATGGCAAAATCCCCCCAAAATGATAGCTACAAACTTTTGTGCCAGTCTGTGTCCAGCAGTGGACTAGTGATAGGCTGAAATGATGATGATGACGATAACGTGTCTGTGTGTGTGTGGGCGCATGTGCGTGTTATGATAATACGTTTAAGCGAACCGTACACTACTCAATGGTTTGTAGGTTGAGACATGACCTTTCTTTCTTTTATCTTTCAGGGTTGCCAAACGCCCATTTTTTTATATTGTGACATATTGAGTGGTTTTCATTAAGGAATTCATTTTGTATAGTTTTTATACAATTATTATATTTATATACAAACGACCACACATCCCACCTGGTGCATAAGTGGTAACTGTGGCACTTGTGCAACCACATCCATCCTAGTGATGTTTCCCCTGCGCTGTTCTCAACCATTGCGATAACATCCGAATTCCAAGGCTATCAACTGTTCGAGAAATGTTATAGTGCCACAAGTGTACGCGCAAACATGAGGCACTCACTCGTCCTGACCTATCCGCGCCTAATAAGATCGAAGCAAGGCTAGAATGTTCTGTTACACACTACAATCCCAAAAACTAACAATTTGTGTTTGTTGCGTTGCACAAATGTTAGCTCCGACTTGGATACGAACCCAAGTACCACAGCGTATATATCAGATACTCTTAATAGTATTGCTAGCACTAAATACTAGTGTAAAGTACTACTTAACACTAGTATAGTGTAGCGTTGTCCTTAGCTGATTAAAGAAGTACAGCGATCAATTCAAGCACAATATTATGTTTTCTTATATTACTAGCGTGTCTGTTTGTGTGTATCAGAATTTAAACCTTGCATAGATGCACGTGTGAATGCGCCTTAGTGAATCGAGACATTCCTATCAGCCGTGGCTAAAGTTCACGCGCCGGCGGGCGTGCACAGCACAAGTTGCGCTATTAAACAATTGCGCTCGCAAGCGCCGCGCCTTCGGGCGTCTGATATTGCGTCTCCAAATTGCGACCGCCTTCGGAGCCCCACTTGTTTGCCCCCCCACAGCTCTTGCACTCCTCGTACATTGCCACTTGCGGGCCAACTGTCTGGATATTACTATCGTATACAGTCAATGCCCGTTACGAAGAGGATTTCATTATAAGATTTTATCGTTTGAATCGAGTTCAATGACGGTTCTTGTTCCGCTGCGCAGCTTGGTGTAAGATTTTAGCTTCTATATACATTAGTTATTTCTTAAGCGAACAAAGTGATATTTTTTTAAGTTATGAAGTAAGACATCTAGTATGTTATCATGGCAAAAGCATCTTGTTTCTATGGTACGTCTAGATTTGATGTTTTATCCATAGCAATAAAAACACCGATCTTTACTTTTTTTTATAAAAACAGCAATGTTAAAAACACACTCTCAGGGGAAACTTTGTACTACATACATACATACAGTCACGCTATATTCCCTTGTAAGGGGTAGGCAGAGGCCACTCACGAAGCTTACTTTTCGCCTACGCGGTAAACGAGACGTGACGTGACGGGTACCGAACCACGTCGCCGCAATTTTGGTACGATTCAAAAAATTCATTCTCCCAATGGCGTTCCCACCAGCAGTATAGTGACAGCATTGCACGTAATGGTGTTATTCTGCAAGAATGAAGGCTGTTCGTACAATACCTTAGTCGCCTCTTACGACACTACGGTAGGAAAAAGGTAGGTGTTATTCTAATCTGCCGGATACCTATAGGCTAGGTTCACATTTGTAATATATATATGATTGAAATTGTCCTTAGTTTTCCATAAATCTCATGAATTGACTAGCTATTATAGAAACGTTACGGTTGGAGGCTTACGTCTTTACGGATCAATTCGCTTTAACCTTGTGCAAACCGCCATGTTTTGCTCGTAATAGACAGTAGGATTGACGCACAGTTCTACGTTTGTGTATCGAGATAGTCTGCCATGCTTATTCCTGCGTCTGATGCTTATTTGAAATTGCTTATACTATTTATTATATTATTTTATTGGTAAATAACCTTAAGAACTTTTTCTTCACTCATTTTTATTACGTTATTACTTAAATACAGTCTCATTGGGGTAGGCAGAGATCACATCCGTAGCCTAATTTGCGCCCAAACGGGCAACGCCATTTTGGTACGAGTTGAAATTCTGGCCCCCCCTCGCGGTGCCACGAGTAGCTAGGGAAGATGCTGTCCACCCAAACAGAGCTAATGCTACCTTTATTCTGGGGTCGCCCGGTCCGAGGGCAGATCGGCACACTAACGACTGGTCCCGCCCCGTACACGCAACCACTTTCCTAATGGCTTGGCGGAGCAAGGATTAGGTAGGAAATGAACTTAGGGAAGCGAATGCGGAAGTTGGGAAAGGAACTATAAGGTATAGGATAATACTATCTCGGAAGGAAAAGGAGACAGCAGTAGCCCGGGAGGCCGGTGTCGCTTACCCAGTACTGTACCAGTTGCCGGACAACGCAACTACGTTAAGTACTCCGTTATTAACTTTATTATATACAAAAAAGTCAGATTTTTTTGTGAATTAAATGATTTGGATCTGTATGTAACTGCTCTTCGTTCTTTCTTTTCAAGCTGTAGAACTTCTAATCCATTCGGACATTTTCGCTTAGTAGTATTCGAAACAAATGGCGCAAATCAATCGTTCGACGAAACAGCATTTACTTCCATAGAAAACCTCCAATAACAGAGCGAAAAGAATTTCCTTATTCAAATTTATCGTAGCGTTTTTTCTTTCAGCTCCTATTTGTTTACGTGCCTCGTTTAACTTCGTTTAATCTCACGTGAGAGTAACTGGATCAAGAAAAACGTTCCCGACCAAATATTTTATCCGAAAGAAAAACAAGCGCCATTTTGTTTTATCGCGTCTTAAAATGGCCGAATACGGAGGGAATCTTATCCTGGAACTAATTAAGAAGTGATTTACCGATTCGAGCGGATCGAGCACCTTGAAGCGCTTTGTTTGATGCGTTGTCACGTATCGGACTTATACCTTTTATCTTAAGGAAATTAATTATGGCGGAAGCGTCGTACCTTTACATTATTTTCTTTACGCTCCACCTGACCTAATTAATCATGATTAAGAAAATTGTGGAAGTTTTTTTGTGTAGCTTGTTTTATTTATTTTGTTTCTGTTGTTCGGAATCTTGAATTTTGGTTGAATCTAACAAATTGTTGATGCTCGGTTGCCTTTGTTGAATTATGTTATATATAAAAAATTTAAAGAATCGGTTGTTTTTATTAAGCTGAAAGTGATAATTAGTAAATTGAGTTATTGTTTATCCATTGTTTTAGAAGAGATGTTTATATTTTCATAGGTGTTATTCATTTTGACCGAAAACAAAGCAACGAGCCAATATTTGTGACGATATATTTGTCATTATCGGTTTAATGGTGCCAATAACCTTATAATACGATGAAACCTTTTCACGTACATTTTTTTATTGAAGATGTGACGAGACGAGCAAATTGTTCACCTGATGGTAAGTGTATCGTCTGCCCATTACATATGCTACATCTCAAACCCAGAACATTTCTGTCCTCTACCTTTTGGGCACCACACTGCTCTCGTCACCTCGAGACACCACAATCTTAAGTAATTATACTAGCTATCAGTGCCTTACTACTGCTTGACGTCAGAATAACTGACATTGCGGTAGATACTACCAGATCTACTTACTACTACTAGACGGATTCCTGCTGAGGAATCTTACCACTGTTGACTCCATTTTACTCAGTGTTCAAAGCAGTGCCCGTATATACTTTGTGATTGCTTTGCTTAAAGCAGTGTTTTTCAATCAGTGTAGGATCGTTTTGCCCCAACGATATTAGATTTTTTTTTTATGCAATCGGTTGCATTACAGATAGCTGTGTTCTTGGAGAAGAAATGTCACATTCTTAGATTTGACCTATTCGTTTAATCTTCAATATATACATTGTTAGTTCTTGTAATGTTGGCAACAAAATCGGTAGCGTTAGCGTTTATTTGTCTTATTTATTATTAATAAAGATAAGAGTGATTGTTCAGTGGTCGGGCGCTCGCCTTTAATGTTATAGTACGCGAGTAACCTGCGTTCGAACCCCAATTTTTATAGGTGCCGGAAGCACCTACAAAAATGTTCAGCAATTTTAAGTGCTGATTTACCACGCGCACAAGGTGCAAGTGTGAAGGTAAACTTCGAGGAAATTGGCATATCTGAGGAATAAAAATATTTCGAGGACATGGACAGAGGGACATGTCGCGTGCTTAATCGAACACTAGCTCGGTTGGCGCAGTGGCTAAGCGGGTTCGATTCCCGCATGGGACAAATATTTGTATGGCTTACATATAGTTGTTCCGGGTCTAGGTGTTTGTGCATGTGGAATTTATGTCTGTAAAAGCACCCGCGACACAGGAGAAATCCTACTGTGGGGTATCGTTTTTTTTTAGGAATTAAGAAAAAATATTAGAAAATAATAGAAAAATATTATATAAAAATTTCGGGGAATTTTTTTTATTACATAATGTGACGAAACGAGCAAAACGTTCATCTGATGGTAAGTGCAACTTCTGCCTATAACAAATCCTGTGTCATGCAGAACATTTCTGTGTAACACGGCACTTCGCCCGTCACCCTGATATATCAGTTTTAAGGTCTCTCATATCATTAAAAGTCTCATATGTCCAGTGATTACACTAGCTCTCAGTGCCCTTCAAACCGAAACACAGTAATGTTTGCACACTACGTCACGGCAGAATAACTGGCCCTGGGGTAGTACCTACCTATACGGATTCCTTGCATAGGAATCCTACTACCATCAAATGTCTTGCAATCGTGGTCTCGTCGGTATATTGGCAAATACAATAAATATAGTACATATTTAGGTAGTTAAATATCAATTTACATTACTAGCTTTTTCAAAAAAATGAAACATTTTTTTATCCACATCCATCCCATCATCCACAACAGGCATTTTTTTACCCCCAGAAAAGGGGTAAAAAAATGCCTGTTCTTAACCTTACTTTTGACTCAAGCTCTAAAAGGATAGCGTTTATTAAACAAAACGTTGCCTCACCGTAGGATTTCTCCTGTGTCGCGGGTGCGGTTTTACAGAAATATTTTTCACAAGCACAACACAACCAGACCCGAAAAACTACAATTTGTGTTCTTGCACAAATGTCCGGCTGGGATTCGAACCCAGAACCCGCGGCGTAGATGTCAGGTACTCTGACCACTAGGCATTACAATCGTCATATACATCTCATAATACAACATCATTCTTCACTTACACAAAGGTCACATAATAAGTATTCCATTAAGCAGGCGATGTATAAGTTGTTACTTTGCGTACGCCTATCACTATTCTAGACGGTTTTTATGATCTTGTGAAACGAAAATGTAAATGATGAAGTAATACAATCTCAGTTAAGCAAATTAGATGCAAATATAAACGTTATGTTTTGATTCAATTTTGTTCAAAGGTCAATTCTATAGCAAATTGTTTGACTAGAGGCAAGGTAAAATTAAGATGAATTAAGAGGCATTCACTCGATCCCGCCGTCTTGTTTTCGATGTGAAGCCTACGCAAAAACATCGGAGGTAGATTCGGATGCAGGGTCAGAGAAACGGGTAATTTATTTATTATAACGTTATAAAATAATTTTAATTTTGTTTGTTTCATCAAAAAAATACAATGTAATACTATTAAATATTACTCAGGTCTACAAAATATAGTAAGATGTAATTTTAATTATTGATATACAGCTTAACTTAACATTAACCAAGTATTACTATAAATAAATGATAAGCAAATATTAAATAATTAACAAAAGGTAATTAAAATAGATACTAATTACACGTCACAGTACATACATCTACACCCGAAGATTTGTATGCTTCACAACTACTGTCTACGGCTATGGAATTTAGGACCGATGGCTTGCGATGACATACGGGTACTCTGATCGCTGAGCCATGCGGTTGTAATACTATCACTGTGGAAGGCAAAACATTGTCGTACTTTCTATCAGTTGTTTCTTTGGGCGTTTATTATCACAAACCAAAAGTTTACAACCCCTGATATATTGGTTAGTAACATGTTATATTAGTTAATACGTTAAAAAGGTTGAAGGTTCGCGTGGTCGGGTTGCGTGCCCCGCTCGGAAGTTATTTGCCTCTAACACCATTATGTTTAGTTTGACCCGATAGTGTATGGATAATGAATTGAACTCAAAGTCATTACGTAATAACAGATTAATGCTGGGCATGTATATAATATGAAATAAGAAGTGTGAGAAGTATAACTTGAGTGACTTTGATGGAAAAAGTGAGGAACGGCGGGATGAGGGGACGTTGTGGTGTAATATATGTAGTGACAAAGATAGAGAAAAGAATATATGAGGGGAGAATGTATGTGCAAGCCGGAAAGGGTAGACGTAGCCGGTAAGGGTAGAGTTTATCACGATCAGATCGAAGTCGTTTTAAGGAGTGGCGACGTCAAAAGTGGCCACAACCGATAAGCTTGTATGAAAACGCTCATGAAAGTAGAAGAAGCGAAAGATTTGTGTCAGGGTAGTAAGTGAAAAGATGTGGTCTCTACCTCCCCCAATGGGAACGAGGTGTTTGTGTGTATGTATGTAAATTGTCGACTTTTCCCAAGCTTTTTTTTGTGTCAACAAATTTAACATAACAAATTAGCTAACCGTCATCATCATCATCATCATCATGTCAGCCTATCACCAGTCCACTGCTGAACATAGGCCTGCCATTCAAGTTTGTAGCTCTTATGTTGGGAGGATTTTGCCATTCTTGCCACGCTTGGTAGGCGGGTTGGCAACCGCATTTTATTTATTCAGGTGTGCCATGAAGATGCTGCTGCCCATATTCCGGTTTTAACTTTCCCTCTGTCGACTTTTACGACACCCACGGGATAAGACAGGGCGGTAGATTCTCTTACGCCGCTACCACACGGCGCAGTATTTCCTAGTAATTAAGATATCTTTAACAACATTAACTATTGCTTGCTTTGTATCTGTGTTATTATGACAACCGTTACCAAGAACTTTATCGCTCTCTCGTTAAACCTACTTCGTGATGTCGGCTATTTAATTACTTTGCGGATGAAAATTAAATGTCCATTGATTGTTATTGCGCTCTTGGGTGAACGCTCTCCGTCGTTTGCGAGTGAATTGTTGCCAATATAACGTCGCTCCCCGTTTTATACTGCGGGTTATTCAAACATTCGGTGAACTTTACATAACCCTAACTGCTTTATGCTAATGAAGCGAAAGGTTACTTTGAAAAGGTACTTTACAACCCATGGAACAATACGACAGGTATTTCTGTTGAAAATAATCGATTTCTTGATGTTTTTGTCCGTAGCATTGATATCCAGCGGAGCTATTGCGTATCCAAAGTGAAGATCGCTTAAAGTGATGAACGAATATCTGTCAAATAACTGTTTTCTTACTGTCAATGATTTACAAAAAAGACGCCATACGAAATTAATCGTAATTTTTGTTAATCACAGCCAGTTTGAATTCAGTCTCCTCAGGCGTATCTTCATCGATTTAGTAAAGTACAAGTACGAGAAACGTGAATAGAAGATCATTGATCGAAGTAAGTAGTTTTCTTCGGCAGTCACGTCAAAGATAACTAAAGTTTGGATACACTGCCAGATAGTGCCAGACAGTGTTTGAAATAAAATTTTCATATAAATATCATTTTAAACTATTAAATCGCATAAATGCATATGAGAATTATAGCTATTTTTTATTATTTGCAGGTAGGTGCATAATATTACAAATAAAAAGTACAACACATCATTAACTTAAGACACTGTATGATTTCATAACTTCTAGGTGTCCAGTCAGAAACATATTATTTTTCGTTTTAGGAAAATTCCGAAACCAGTTGGGCATATCCGTGTTATGATCTCATAAACATCATGTTGTTAGATGACCTCATAAACATCATATGATGCATGCGATGCATTACGGTGTTTTGTTCGATCATGTCGAAAAATCGAATTGTGTCTCTGTCATTTTCGAATCTTTACCTTTTAAACACATGTTTATGTTCTATATACCCGCTTATTAAACATTTTTTGTTTATTGTTATATTATTGCTATGGTCTAAAGTAAAAAAAAGTGTCCCGCTGCTGAGCACAGGCCTCCTCCCATTTATAGAGGGTTTTGGACCTCGGAAGAGTGCGCCACGCTGTTCCAGTGAGGATTGGCGGTCTTCATATGTCTTCAACACATTTTTATTCCTCATCCTCGCAAGTTTTTTCACAATTTTTTTCTTGACCGCAGAGCATGTGGTATGGATAAATCGAACTCAGGTCACTCGCGTATTATAAAATTTAAGGCGAGCGTACAGCCTCTGAGCTAACACGGCTCTTATATAATTCATCATCAATTATGCCTATCACTAGTCCACTGATGAACATAGGCCTCTCCCGTAGATTGCCACTAAAGTATGCCACGCTTGCCAGGCGGGTTGGCAACCGCAGTTTATTTACTCAGATGTTACAGGAAGATGCTGCTGCTCATCTCCTGGTTTTTATTTTCCCTCTGTCGACTTTTACGACACCCACGGGATGAGATGAGGTGGTAGATTCTCATAAGCCGCCACGACACGGCGATCTTATATATGCTACGGTGTAAATATAAGAGTAAGTAAATGTTATTTAATGCGTGTTTCAATGGAACCGTTTGTATAATTTAAAATTTGACATCGCCATCAAAATTGCGTAATGTATCAGCTTGAATAAACATAAGTCATATAACGTGAATTCGAAGTCGAGTTACATAAGAGGACGTCGCTTTGCATATTGGCGATAACAAACGGGTTGTTGGCCAACATATTAAAAGTCGGTTGCACTGCCAAGTCCAAATGTCGAACATTTTAAAGCCTTTAATTGAACCAGTGTTCGCGTTGTAAATGCAATTCCAATTATTTTAGTCGATCGTTTTGTGCCCTCATGAGTCGCTATATGGAATTTATACTTTACCGTGTCCCGCGGTTTTACTTGCCTAAAATTAGCCGACCACATGATTGCGGCGTACGGCATACGCAGTACCTCGCTTACTCAGCGTGCGGCTCCTTAAAGCTGTAGCGTGAAGTTTTATAGCTTAAAACTTTCCTCAATTAACGGGCTATCTAATGTAAATCCGTGGTAGCTCAGGGGCCTGGTGCTCGCCTTTAATTTCATAGTAAGCGAGTAACCTGAGTTCGCCAGCACCTCTAAAAATTGTTATACAATTTTAAGTGCTGATTTACCACGTGCTTAGCGGTGAAGGAAAACATCGTGAGGAAACCTGCATGTCCGAGGAATAGAAATATTTCGAGGATATGTGAAGTCCGCCAATCCGCATTGGAGCAGATTGGCGGATTCTTCCTAGCTCCAAAACCCTCTCAGAAATGAGAGGAGGCCTGTGCTCAGCAGCGGGACATTCATAGGCTGAAACTGTACTTTTTTTCTTTACTAATGTAAATATTAGTATTAAAATTCGATCAGTATTCCCAGAGATTAGTGCGTTAAAATATTTATAATAAATAAACTAACTGATGCCCGCGACTTTGTCCGCGCGGATATAGTTTTTTTAAAGATCCCGTGGAAACTATGTGATTTTCCGGAATAAAAAGTTTCCTATGTCCGTCTCCTGGATGCAAGCTATCTGTCCTGTCTGTCCAAAATTTCGTCAAGATCAGTTCAGCGGTTGAACCGTGAAAAGGTAACAAACAGATAGAGGGACAGAGAGAGTTACTCGCATTTATAATATTAGTATGGATTTCAAGATTTGTTGATAAAATATTAACTGATTAAAAAACCGTAACGTTTTCATTTTTTTAAATCGCTATTCATGTTAGTAATAATTTTCGAACAGTTTATCAATTTAGATTTTTTCCGACGTAGATGGGAAATCATATGATGTTGATGTTTCGATAATAATTTGAATGCTGGTGCAATCACTGCGGCTTACGATGTGACATCTGTCAGACTTATATGATATTGAATTTCTTCTTCAAATCTTTCATATATTAATACGTGAAAAGAATTCATTTTAAGCATATTGCGTGCACGGAGTGTGGAATTTGGCATAGTTAAAGTCTGTATGGAAAAGAAGCGAGGAATTTAAAATTTATACTATAATATGTGTTACAAATACATTAAATTGAATAAAATAAAACATTGAACATTTACGTTCATACTGACAAAGTCAAACAGTCGCACAGAGTATTTAAAAGGTTGCCAACAAATAATTACTCAAACTTTTAATTACGGTCGAATTTCGACCACTGACGGGCCATCTACTTTATATAAATATTTGATTATTTTATAAAAACAAATTTACTACTTTCAAAAGAGATTTCTTTTACAATCCTACTTGTAATCCTTGTAAATTTTCGATACACTTTAATACCCACCCCTTTGATTTTACTGGAAACCAATACTGTATCAATAGAGCTCAAAAGGCTGGTATGAGAGTACTTTACCTAAATAAGACCAGCTTATCTCAGTCGGTACGAAATTAACATTTAGTTCTGTGTTGTAGGTTTATCGGTCTATCGAAGTCTTGATTAAAATAGGTATGCTTTAGAAAAGGTTGGATCTAAAATCCATTTGTAAATGGTTATGTTCTATATATTTTTGATTAACCTAAAAATAATTATTGAGTCTAAAAGGCTATGGCTAATTTGACTATTCGTTTGCAAAAGAACAAATGATGATCGTATGGTCTAGTGATCTCAGTATTTAAATTTTACGCTTGGGATCGTGGATTCAAAATCAAAGTGTGGGGCATCGTTTATAAAAGAAAGTGATCTTAATTGTTCGTTTTCATATAAAATACTTGTGGAATGAAATAATCAGGTGTCCTGGAATCGCAATCTAGCATATCTTGAGATTTTATTTACCTACAGATAAATAAAAAATGCCGGTTGCCTGTACACATACAGAGGGACCTACCAACATTGCGCAAAGCCTTGATGAACTCAGAGGCACTTAATGGCGTCCGTCTTCCTGTATTTCATGAATAGACTAACTATGATAATTGCGATATGACCGATATACTGTTCAGATGTACTGCAATACACACGACGACAAACAGAAAACAGAAAATTCAATAATTTCTTATATTTACTTCGACCCGACCCATTATTATCCCCGAACTCGTACCCGTTGAAGATGTAGTGAAAAAGATAGAAAAAGGCATGCTTAGATGGTTTGGACACGTAAAGAGGATGAATGAAAGGAGATTGACGAAACAGATTTATGAGGCAAGTGTGAATGGAAAAGCCGGTAAGGGTCGACCTAGGCGTACGTATCACAATCAGATCGGTGAACTTTTGAGGAAAGGTCACGTTAAAAGTACCCGCAACCGACGAGCATGTGTGAGAACGCTAATGAAAGTAGAAGCTAAAGATGTGTGTCAGGATCGTAGCAAGTGGAAAGATGTGGTCTCGGCCTACCCCTATGGGAAAGAGGCGTGACTGTATGTATGAACTCGTACCCAGTATTAGCGCACTAAATACGAAGTCACTACGTTAAACAAACGAGCTTTAAATGTGGACACGACATCGTTCATCAGTAACTTATCACCTTGTAATGCTTGGCTCACACCCAGGCGTCCGCGACATATAACACATTAAGATTGATATTGGCACTCCGGTTTCACTTTGTGAACTTTTACCGATATCTTTTTGTCGATAGTCCGCACTTCTGCTTTGTCAAATATCGCTCGGCACGTCGGAGACTTTTCTGGCTTTGTGTATGCGCCTGACGGCGTCGGGTTCATTTGTCTGAGAAATATTAAATTTTGAAACGTTGCCAGGGTTTCAATTACGTGTTGGAAACTTTGAAACGTAACACTAGAATAAGTTTCGAGTCTTAGCCGTTTGCGAGTGTACCTAATGTGGTTGGAACATTTTCGAAAATTTATATTTAGTATTTACTCCATTATACTTGAAGTGCTGGCGCTTAAAATATTAGTTTTATAATATGACATTCAGCAAGAAATATGAAATCGTAATGGGTTTCCTTTTTTCTTAATGCTTATACTCGTACTTATCAATTATTCTGAGCTTCATCTCAAATAGGCAATTTATGTTGACCTAGACAATCTGTGCACTCTGTCAGTTAATCTTTCATAACCGTCGTTAACCTAAATTAAATTTGTATCACGATGACACAAGCTCGCTGTTATGATAAATATTAAGCCAATTAGCTTTAGGAGTCCGGCGCGGCACCCGCGTACTATGCCTTTTTAGTGCGTATTATCTAATATTTTATATGACTTGAGACTTTTTTATTTAGACTGGGATTTAGGGAAATGTGGGATAAAATGAACTTGAAGTTATAACCCTATTGTTTATACTAGTACGCACCGCACGTTTTAATTTATGGAACAACCGCTATATTAAAGGCGATTCCGTCAAACTAAATGAATGTTATTCGTTCAATTTTAGTTAACCATATTAATTGTCCTATTACCATTTTTAAGGTTGACATTGAAACTTTGTTCAGCGATGCAGAAAGAAAAAGCAAGAGTTGGTTTGTTTTCTTTCTGCATCGCTGCTTCTGTCTATTAATTATTCTTTTAAGAGTTATACCAGAAAAACATTAGTAGATTTATTAATATTTATGTTATTAAATATATGATATATGTTGTTCTTTATTATAATTATGCGCCCTTAATTTAAAATCCTAGGATTTTGGAAAAATATTTTAGGGCGGGTTATTTATGGTATAAAAAACAAGTTATGGTTTGAAAAACTAGGGTAGAACGGAAATTATTAGTTTTTCGACGTATCGAGTTTTTCTTCTAGACCTTCACAACCTTTCTTATATGTTGCGTAATTTTCTGTTGGTAAATGTAAAAAATATATTAATATACTTAGAAAACAACATTCAACACGTATTACAGTATACATTTATTTATTTTTTAATTAATCATAACATTACGCTTAAGAAGTTTTATTTCAGTCGCGTGTTAAGGTTACTCGCAGTTGTTTTTTTATTTTACTACCATGTTTTGCTCATTCGAAGAGATTATAATCTTGCAAATTGTAGTTTGTTATGTAAGTCTGTAAATGAGATATGTGGAGCGGAATGCATTGCAAAGGTCACGGTTCATGTGGAACTTACGCAACTAGAACTAGTTAGTTATATGGCGAGTTTAAGTTTTGTCCGTGATTTTTTTTTTGTTTTATTGAGTTCATCGTTTATGTTAATAATAACCATTGATCCTGTAATCATCTCTTTCGAACTCTTTTTAACTCATGGCAATGACTTGCAGATGGTATAAGCTTAGTACAGCCATCTTAGTTCATTTACAAATCCTATTTACATACATACATACATAGAGTCACGCCTCTTTCCCATAGGGGTTGGCAGAGACCACATCTTTCCACTTGCTACGATACTGACAAACTTCCTCTTTACTCTCTGTTAATTTGGTTACAATGTGATCAGGAAACGATAATAAAGAAACGTCGAGGCTTTTAACAAATGACCGAATAGCTTTCTCCTACGCAATGGCAGTCCAATTAAGGGTTGAGGGAATTCAGGAGTTGCGGAGTTGTCGATTACGGCAGATCTTCTCAACTTAAACGTGGGTTATGTCCAGCAGTGGACAGTTTATTGTTTGATGATGATGTAATATCTGCAAATCCACAGCGAAACGTGGAACAGCGTATCTCTGAGCAAAAAAAAAGCTTCATAATAGAGGCTAATTGTTGAAGGTTACCAAGAGCTGGACGAAACTCTATATGTATGTAAAACTCTTTCGTTTGATTAGTTCTTTACCGGGGGAGGTATATACCGCAGGGGAATCAAGTCGGCAGCGGTCAGAGGAGCGATCGTTGGAATTTTGCCAGTTGGTGCACTGTTGGACCGCCATGTTAGTAAATTAATATCAGGCACTAGGATGAAACGGTGCACGGGGTATCGCTTCCAATAGGATAACCAAAACTAAGGGGCAAGTAATACAAAAAAAGGTTGTTTTTTCAACTTTTCCTCTGTCTTATTTTTGGGCTGAGTTTTGTGTATTATTGCTGTCAAGGTTTAAGCAATTACAGGGAAATAAAAAAAAAATACGTCTTTAACACATGCAAATATTTTTTGATGGAATATAGAATGGACTATGAATGAAATACTCTTGTTAGGATTCCTTTGCCAGGCAGTATCGTGCAAACATTACTGTTTCGGTCTGAAATATAAGACTTAAGAACTGATGTCTCAGGTTGACGAGCTCTCAATGTGGTGTCCCACTCCGTTATGTTCTGGGTGACACTGCATTTGTTATGGACAGACGTTGCACTTGCCATCAGATGAGCGTTTTGCTCGTCTCGTCACTTTACCGAATAAAAAAACTTACTTTTCGTACTTTATAATGTGGAATTAACTTAAAAATCAAAAGACCGCAGAATAACTGGCCTGGGGTGGTACCTACCCCGACGGGATTTCTGCATAGGAATCCTACCACCAGTAAACTTTAGTTACTCAAAGGTTTACTAGCTACTCGTACAATCAATGTTAATTTAATTTTAACAGGTTTAGTTTAGTTATACTGGTGGTAGGATTCTTAAGCTGGAATCCGCCTAAGTATGTGCCATCGCAATGACAGCTAGTCTCCGTCAAGTAGTTTGTCCTGTTTCGGTTTGAAGGGCACTGAAGCTAGAGCAATTACAGGGCATATGAGACTTCAGATTAATTTCTCCACGTTGCTTTAAATATAATCATTTGGACAGACAAACGGATAAGACGTGTTTTATTAATTGTGTTTGTTTGATTCAATGGTTGTGAAAATTAAAGGGCCTATTCTACATTTGCCATGGTATCATTTCTTACTTAATTGGGTTAACCTATACGATGTATTCGGTTCAGAGGTCATATAAATCATGTATTGGTCATTTCTATACAATTTACACAATATAAATTGATTTATTTCGTGTGGTTTTCTACACTCATACTCGTAATTTGTTTAAGATCGAACTTTGCCACATGACTCTAAAAAAACCCCGTGAATGACTCACGGGTGTTATGAAATTTGGCTTGTAATTGAATGTGAGGGATACAATATGTCATGAAAATAGCCATTTATATGCGGAATAACACAAAAAGCAAAAAATAAATTTGTTTCCATTTATTATCAACTTTTATAATATTAAAGTAAAAGTTTGAATCTATAAATAATCCGGCAAATCGGTTCGCCTTAATCAGCGGTTCCCTAAATAGCCCAAAAGATGACCCACATCTTTATTTTTGATCAACATTGTTTTTAATATTTAGAAGTCAACATAGTTTTTTTTTTTAATTTAATCAAGAGACGGAACGAGCAAAACGTTCACCTGATGGTAAGTGCAACGTCTACCCATAACAAATGTTGTGTCATCCAGAACATTTCTGTGTGACACCACACTGCGCTCGTCACCCAGAGACCACAGTTCGTAAGTCTCATATGCCCGCCCAGTGATTACTCTAGCTCTCAGTGCCCTTCGAACCGAAACACAGTAATGATTGCACAATACTACTTCACGGCAGAATATCTGGCACTGGGGTGTTACCTACCTAGACGGATTCCTGCATAGAAATTCTACCACCAGCATACAGCAATTTCTACCAATGCAGTTTTGGCAGAATAGTGACGTCTTTTCCGTATTAACACAGCCGAAATGCTGATTCTGACATTTGATAACACACGGTGGATAAATTGACCAACTTATATTCTAGGCGTCGTCCTGCCATAACGCTTTTCATGGTGACTCTAATCAACAACGCTCCATCCGACCGTCGCTTTACGTATGGAAATACGGATGCTAGTACTTTCCACTCAAATTTACTGGAAATATATCGGCTAGTAACTGTTAGCCGCTGCAACGATATACTGTCTTTGTAATTTGCGTGCTTTGCTGAAAAATTTATTACATGTCATGGTTTTAATGTAACTCAACTAACATTGGTATAGATTACTGTGTTTTATCTTTATTTTTCAGAAATTTTTATATTGTCTATCTTAGAGATAATGATGTACTCTGTGCCAATTTAGTTGGCTATAACATTCGATTTATTTGAAAGTTTCCTTAAGCATTTACATTCACATAAAGGGCGTTCCGCCACATAAAAGCCGTGGTAGCTCTGGGGCTAGGCGCTCGCTTTTAATTTCATAGTACGCGAGTGACCTGGGTTTCGATTCCCGGTGCCGGCACCACTAAAATTGTGCAATTGCAATTTTAAGTGCTGACCTACCACGTGCTCGGCGGTGAAGGAAAACATCGTGAGGAAACCTGCATGTCTGAGAAATTAAAAATATTTCGAAGACATGTGAAGTCCGCCAACTCGCATTGGAGCAGCGTGGCGGATTCTTCCTTGCTCCAAAACCCTCTCAGAAATGAGAGGAGGCCTGTGCTCAGTAGTGGGACATTTATAGGTTGAAACTTTACTTTACTTTATAAAGGGCGTTCAGTTCTGGTTATTTTCCTGTATACGAAGAAAGAAATCACTTAAGACATGATCAGTAATTAGTCGATAATTCGCAGACATGACAAGTACGTCTCAATCCGTGCTATAGCTGCGTGTATTTTTCAAAATGTTATCAAAAGGGTAAAATTGTTGATGTTAATCGGCGTTCGTCGTCGTTTCAGCCTATCACAAGTCCACTGCTGAACAGAGGCCTCCCCAATAGATAGTCACAAAAGTTTGTAGCTCTCATATTGGAGGGATTTTGCCATAGTTGCCACGCTTGGCAGTCGGGTTGGCAACCGCAGTTTATTTATTTAGATGTTCCAGGAAGATGCTGCTGCCCGTCTCCTGGTTTTAATTTCCCTCTGACGACTTTTACGACACCCACGGCATGGGATGGGGTGGTAGATTCTCTTAGGCTGCTACCACACATGTTAATCATCACAATAAAAAATTATATTATAGTCTTCCCAAGTAGGAAATATTTTCTGGAATCGTTACGCATGACAGGTGGATTCGCGATCGAAATACCAATTTACTGGTGGTGTGATTCCTATGCAGGAATCCGTAGTAGTAGTAGGTACCGCCGCAAGGTCAGCTACTTTTTCATGAAGCGATAGTGTGCAAACATTTTTTTTTTGTATAAATTGTTGAATTGAGCAAAACGTTCACCTGATGGTAAGTGCAACGTCTGCCCATAACAAATGCTGTGTCACCCAAAACATCTCTGTGTGTTTCCTCCCTGTGCCCATCACCCTGAGACATAAGTTCTTAAGTCTCATATGCCCAGTGATTACGCTAGCTCACAGTGCCTTTCAAACCCAAACACAGTAATGTTTGCACACTACTGCTTCACGTCAGAATAACTGGCCCTGCGGTGGCACCTACCTAGACGGAATCCTGCATAGGAATCAATGCAATGTTTCGGTCTGAAGGGTACTGAAAGTCAGTGTTAGGCATATGAGACTTAAGAGCTGATGTCTAAGGGTGACGAACGTAGTATATTGCCACACAGAAATGTTCTGGGTGTCAAAGCATTTGTTATGGGCAGATATGCACTTACCATCACATGAACGTTTTGCTAGTCTCGTCACTTCTATTAAAAAAATGATACCTTTTGCTTTTTAGTCGCTGCTGTCCGTCACCGGTCTGTCTGCTCTGGTGTGTTTTTGTTTTGAATGACAAGTTTTTCCAAGTATTTCAATCCTTCGACTCTTACGACACCCACTGTTATTACTTTTACACATTTCACATTTCTCAAAGTCATTTCTAAATATCAGTGTGTTTTGTCGGCTCGGTTGGCGCAGTGGCTAAGCCCTTGGCTTCTGCGCCGCAGGTCGCGGGTTCGATTCCCGCACGGGACAAATATTTGTATGGCCTACAGAAAGTTGTTCCGGGTCTGGGTGGTTTGTGCATGTGGAATTTATGTCTGTAAAACGTACCCACGACACAGGAGAAATCCTACTGTGGGGCATCGTTTTTTTAAATAAAGATAAAGAAAAAGAAAGATAAATTATCCATTCTAAAATTACAAATGCAGTACAGTAACTCTCTCTGTCCCTCTATCTGTAACCTTTTCACGGCGCAACCTTTGAACAAATCTTCAAGAAATTCGGCACCGACATAGCTTGCGTGGTGTAGACGGACACAGGATACAGGATACTTTTTATTCCGGAAAATCAAAGAGTTCCGAAGCAACGAAATCCACGCGTTCGTAGTCGCGAGCTTTAGCTAGTTGGTTATATAATTGAGATACAGCACTTAATTCATTACCGCAACCCAAAAATGTTCGTGGCGTGCATTCGAAGCCGCGGACTTGTTTACAGTGTAGTTTCGGATATTACGTTAGAGTTGAGTAAATTGCTGTTTTATTTCCTTTAATGAACGCAATTATACCTCTGCGGTTGCACTGCGGTATATTTGTATTGTTATACTAATTACGACGCGGGCTCGATCGTTCATTGCGACTGGCTGAATGTTATTTTTTGTACTTTGCACGTGCTAAATGCATTAATAAGAAAAATATAAAAAAGATGGGGATTTTGTTGCATTGGTCACGGTTCCGTAATAAGAAACAAATATGAACCATATCTGTGCATACTTGTATATATCGTCGAGTGGTGGCGGCTTAAGAGAATCTACTACCCCACCTCATCCCGTGGGTATCGTAAAAGTCGACTGAGGGAAAATAAAACCAGGTAAAAAAGGTGATGGGCTGCAGAATCTACTAGCGAAACAAGCCGCCTGCCAAGCGCAGCAACGATGGCAAAATCCACCCAAAATGAGACCTAAAAACTTGTGGAAATCTATGGGGGAGGCCTATGTTTTGTATGACTAGTGATGGGATAGAATGATGATGATGATGTATGTATAATTAATTATCATTTATTCGTCGTGCTTCTGGTATTTGACCGCACGATTGTCGTGTAACTACAACGTGAATGTTTTCTTTACAGCTGTGCGTAACGCACGGAATTTATAAATTTGAGTTCCTCGGATACAAAGCAATAGGCAAGGTGTTTCTTTTGTGTTTTTTTATTGGATAATGAGTTGTGACGAGTAAAACCCATAACAAATGCTGTGTTACCTAGAACATTTCTGTGTGTCACCAAATTGCGCGCGTCATCCTAAGACATCAGTTCTTAAATCACGTATGCCCAGTGATAACACTAGCTCTCAGTGCCCTTCAGACCGAAATACAGTTATGTTTGCACACTACCTACTGCTTCACGGCAGAAGTACTGGCCCTGGGATGGTACCTACCTAGACGGATTCCTGCATAGGAATCCTACCACCAAGTTTTGCTTATGTTTCAGACCTACGTGATGAGGTTGTACCCTTATGCAGCCTTAGTTATTTTATACCCTTTTTTGATCAGTATGCTAAGAAAATGAATATTGCTTTTGAGATTTTGATAGTCGATTCATACATTTTTATGTGTTAAAATATTTAATAAGTATGTAAGTGTAACGAGGCTAAATTTCTTAAGATCCGCTTGCAATTTTCGTGCATTTATTTATAATAGCGGATCTTTGTAAATTTACTTACCTTTAACACATTCATTGTAATGCCACGTTGTTGGGCATAAATGGGTCGCACGGTGAAGAAAGAAATCTTATAGAATAATGTGAATTTGTACTGGTGTTACGATTCCTACGCAAGAATTCACCGCAGTGATAGTTATTCTGTTGTGAAGCTGTAGCATTACTGTGTTTCTGTGTGAAGGGCACTGATAGACTTAAAAACGGATGTCTCAGGGTGACGGGTAAAGAGTAAAAATGTTTTAGTTTACATAGCATTTGTGTTGGGCAGACTATGCACTTACTGCCAGGTGAACGATTTGGTAGCCTCGTCACTTTATTTCATAAAAAATAAAAAAATACTAGTATCAAGTGGAATCGTAACGCTATTGAGTATTGAGTGACGTGACGTGCAATGAGGTATTCTATTTTTGTTCTAGATTCTTATTCGGGGGAGGAAGTGTCTGTGAGCCCCAGTTATTACTATCCATAAAACTAAGTGCTCGTTCACCGAACATCTACCGAAGGTTGTCGTATCGTGTGTTAGAAAATGTTGTTGCTCCTTTTCTACCTGAGAGCAAGAGTCCGTTAAAATTGATTGGAAAATGTCATAGCTTCCGACAGATGGCGGAGCAATTATCACGAAAATACAGTCTAAGGTGCGAGCTGTCTGGTACCGCGATCCACTTAGCGTGGCGTTTATAGCAAATCCTCTATTGGCATGGCGTTAACTGGGCTATTAAGACGATTATAATAAAAAATTATACGTCATTACAAGCTCCTTAGCGTCTCCCGACGCGCATGATAGAAGTGAAGTTGCAGCTGATGAAGGTGAGAACAAGCGTTTCAAGGTCCGACCTCGTTCTTGACACGTATGCCACGTGAATTGGAAACATAGTCACTGGGCAATTGCAATTGGCCTAAGTGTTGTAACGCTAAGGACCAAAATCCTCTAACATCGTTTCGAGTTGGCCTTCCTTAGATAGTATCGTTTAGTGTTTCATCGGATACGAAAGGCGAGGATAAGTGAAGTACACTTCATAACGATCGCGCAGCACACTGGTCAGCGTACCTGGGCGGCTGAGTGGTGAGGCTGGGCGTTCGAATCTTCTTTGATCTTCGTAGTTAATTTTTCTGCAACAGGGTAACGTTTTTTATATTTAAAAAACTATGCCTCACTAGTTTTTCTTCAGTATCCTGAGTGCGTTTTACAGACATGAATTTCATACGCCCAAAACAAAACCAGTGCCGAATACCAACAATTTTTTTTCTTTTTTTGGCTTTGTACAAAAGTCAGGTTCTCTGCTTTACTAGGCCATACGGTCGCCAATTGTCGGTTGATGGTTTATTGAGTCTGAATATATTGTGAATGTTCCTTATCTAAGTCTGCTTACTGCATCGCCCCTTGGTTCTTTGTGATCCCATTACAGTTGCAAATGACAGTTTCTGGCTACTAACCGTAGCAGAAACAAGTACCAGTAGCACCGTAAAGAACAAGAAATTACAGAAAATAGCTCCTCTTTCTAATACATCTACGAGCAAGTTTAATGAACCATGACCAATGGCTGCCTGTTCATTGGACCAAATCTGGCAATATTTTTTTTAATTCTCTCTTATATGTATATCTTGAAAATAATAGGGTTTGTATCCAGGTGTCTATGTCGGATTATTTGCATGATTGAAATTGTTTAATCTGCGAATTGTGGCGTATCGCTGGTGGCACGGCAGCCGCGGCATCTATCGGCGGTCGTCGGCAACGTGTTGCGGTCCCGGAATAACTGCGAGCGTGGAAAGGGGAATAAATTCGCCGCCCGCTGTTCTCGTCCATAAAGCTTTTATCGGCGCGCTAATAAATTGAATCATAAATGTTTTCCGTATAATGAATGGTATTACATTTTAAATTAACCGTGCTGTTTATTTTCGAAGGTAATTATCGAGATTGTTTTATGACGTCCGAATTTAAAACGGTTTTACGCCACCACGGATTCATTAGCGTTATTTTTGAACATTATCAGTTTTCTGTTAAAGCTATTTTTGGTTGGTTGCTAGTTGTCGTAGCATAATGTTTAAAGCAAAAAAGAGTTAGTGGAGTAAAATCAAATCAGCAGGCAACCTTCGTGCACACGTTGCTTTTTTTATTGGATAAAGTGATGAAACGAGCAAAACGTTCACCTGATGGTAAGTGCAACGTCTGCCCATAACAAATGCTGTGTCACCCAGAAAATTTCTGCGTGACACTACACTGTGCCCGTCACCTTGATACATAAGTTCTTAAGTCTCATATTGATTAGCCCAGCCCAGTGATTACGCTAGCTCACAGTGCCCCTCAAACCGAAACACAGTAATGTTTGCACACTACTGCTTCACGGCAGAATAACTGGCCCTTGGGTGGTACCTACCTAGACGGATTCCTGCATAGGAATCCTACCACCAGTAAAACGTGCGTATATGCTTATTTTATTTCCATCTTGAATCCTTTTACAAACGCGATCTTGTAATAATATCTAGGAAATATGTCTGTATTATAAGCTTCTCAAAATTAAGTTGCATCTGCGATACTAATACTCAGTACGCAGTAGGTAGCATACCAATGTACAGCATCTCGACAACCAGTGCGTTGTAACACACATTAAATTAGAGAGAGAATTGGAATGTCTTAGAGTCTTAGAGGAAGAGTTGGAATGTTTTACGACGCTACCGACTCGTATCTAACACTGCATCACTCCCGGCCTTTGAACTTTTCGCATCATATTTGCATAATTATTGCTAATAATTGGAGCTTCTCATATATTATTTTGTCTAGCTTACGTCAATTAGTTCATATGACTAGTAAATAATGAAGAAACCCATGTTTCAGGCTTCTTTGAAGCTTGATATCTCGAAAACTAAGTTTATTTGCTCACTTTTAGCAAATAAACATAGTTTTTTAGTTTATGGATTTATATATACTCATTATTATTTTAAAATCGCGACGACCGCGTGGTCCAGTGGTCAGAATACCTGACTTCTAAGCCGCTGGGTTCGAATCCCAGCCGGAGCAAACATTTGTGCTAAAACACAAATTGTTGGTTTTCGGGTCTGGTTGTGTTGTGATTGTCCCCGTGTTTCTGACACTACATCCTTGCCTACCTCCGATCTTATCGCATCAGCGTTACATCGGGCGCGGGTAGGTTGGGACGAGTGAGTTTGTGTTTGCGCGTACACTTGTGGCACTATAATATCTCCTGCGCAGTTGATGGCTCTCGACAGTATTCGGAAGTTGTCGCCGTGGTCGAAATCGGCTAGGAGAACATCATTATTTTAAAATACCTATATATAGGTGTGGATGCAAAACCCACAAAGTAAAACTTAAACCTATATCGTAAGAATATATTCATAATGTTTTATCTAATTTGCGCTAAACTGGAAGTTATGATGCTGTGACCTATTAGGGTAGACCATAAAATTCTATTATAAGGGTTACCCTTGTACGCTTAAATCACACCCCTTTTGCACACGTAAAACACACACAGACGTGGAACTGTGGGAACCAGCCTGTAGCAATCTTTAAGGGTTCCTTGCATGACAGCGGGATCCTTAAATTGTCCGGTAAATTATTATTTATGATTTGACCTCGCTGAAGTTGTAGAAATACCGCTGTAAGCAGTTTCAATTATTTCGTCAGTAAATATCTACATGTCGCAATTATGAATATGCAAATTGTGGAGTCAGCGAGTGCAAAAACTCACGTAGGTGCTTTACAGTAAACAAATTTGCATCGTGAAGTGACGCCGGCACACGTTTTGAACATCGTGTGCAGCGAATTAGACGCACCTAACGCCAGGGTTGCTACTTATCAGATTTAGCTCAAATTTTGTTTATATTTATATGGTACATTGTACTTGTACATTCACACGTCACCCAAGCCGACATAATCTATGGACGTGTTTTTTATAGAAGTGGGAGCAAACAAGCAAGCGGCTCACCAGATGGTAAGTGGCCACCGTAGCCCATGAACATTCACAAGTCCAGAGGAATTTCGGGTGCGCTGCTTGTATTGGTCCGGAAAAACGGCTTGCGGCAGCAGATTCCACAAAGTGGTTGTGCGTGACAGAAAATGTCTGGCAAAGCGCACAGAAGTGCTTGTTAACCAGGTGATGTTGATGAAATTGTGCTGTTCCACAAAGTGCGATGGCGGAACCTTTAGCAACAAGAATTATTCCGAACAACTCATCAACACGCGTCATTCTTGCGAATAGGTGTTGTTTGTGGAGGCTGGTCAAAATATTGACACGCATATGTATGTTGGAATCTGTTTGAACTTTTTGTCATGGACCGTGCTTCGATTGTCTGTGAGACTATTCTTTGTAAATTTATATATAAGGTTTTATAAATTAAAATAAAATTATAAAAATTAAAAAAAAATGGATACCTGCGGAGTTTTTTTCGCCTGTTTCTTGTCCGTAAGGGAACCTAATTACGAAACGGTGGCAGATTGTAAATAATTACGTTTAATAAACGAAATTCGTTAAAAATTAAGAATTTTCATTTTCATTTTTCATGCTCACTCCTCGGATCACTCCCCATGGTAAAAAAGTATTTCAATAAGTAAAAGAACTTTGTATCGGCCGTTTGCTAGATTTTGGAAATAATAACTTTTGAGGAAAGGTCACGTTAAAAGTACCTGCAACCGACGAGCGTGTATTAAAACGGCAATGAAAGTAGAAGAAGCGAAAGATGTGTGTCAGGATCGTAGCAAGTGGAAAGATTTGGTCTCTGCCTATCCCGATGGGAAAGAGGCGCGACTGTATGTATGTATGTATCAAACGTCCGGGAATGTTGGCATGCTGTTGCTGAAACCTTAACAAAGCAAAGATAAGGGAAGCGATATGCGCGCTGTATGTAGAGAATAATCCAGCAATCGTTTTCAACCCTTAGTGGCTAAGACAAACCTATTCCTATTGTAAATATGCTATGTTCACCATTATTTACTAATTTAGTTATATTATGTTTGTAAAGTTCAAATTTAAAAATTATTTATATTAAAGTTAATACATACATACATACATAAGATCATGACTGTATCCCATAAGGGGTAGTCAGAGACTGGGCACTCACTGCAAAAACAGATGAGTGCCACAATCCACGTTTCACCAAAACAAAATATAATGCACTTGGTGTGATAGGTGGTGAGCCCATCGCCATCATGCGCTGCTGGGTGCACAGTGCAGTTTAATTCCTTACTCGCCTTTTACGAGATCAAATTACGATGAAGCAACGACATATTATGTCCCACGTTAGCTTATATGTTCAAAATGAATTTTGATAAATACCAAATATTGACACATAATAATTATACAATAGATTTTCCCCAAGATATTTTTTTTTGTCATAATCTTCCTCTTACAAATGTGAATTACTGGTATAATTTAATATACAGTATATTTAGGGTCAGTTTCAAAATTACTTTATTTTTATTTCAGATATTTTTAACAACATAACTTGAGTACTTAACATAGCTAATAATTCATATTTAGTATTATTATAATTAACGTCAATCACTTGTCGTGTGAGAATTGAACTGCGAAGTAAAAATTTTTGTCTGTATAATTTAATATAAGTCGATTATATTAATAAATCAATCAAATAAACTTTCGTTACTATTCCAAACTACTATTTTATAGTACACAGTTACACTAGATTTCACTACCATTCAAACCGAAACATGTAATGTTTACTGCTTCACCGTAGAATAACTGGCACTGCGGTGGAATCCTACCACTAGTAAAGTTCTAGGATTAGGGTATTAAACAGAATGTTCCAAAACTAGCAAGTGTCCCCTTCGTTAGACCATGAAGACGAGTACACTTTTCTTCTCAAAGTTTCTGTCAACCCTGTTTGCGGCGTTGTCACGTACGAGCCTGTTAAGTGCACGCAACACGTGACGACGCAACGCTCGCGTGTGATAACTGGGGCGTGACAGCCGGGTGACGTCGCAAGGTCGCCTGCATGGACACAGAGGGAGGGAAATCACTATTTCATTCTGGTACCGTCTTATTTTAATTTAATAATACCCCGGCTTCGCACGGGTTATTTTTTTCCTAATGAAGACATAGGAAGGCATAGACATAGACCTCCCCCATAGATTGCCAAAAAGCTCTCATTTTGAGGAGATTTTGCCATAATTGCCACGCTTGGCAGGCGGTTTGGCAACCGGAGTCTATTTATTCAGATGTTCCAGGAAGATACTGCTGCCTATCTCCTGGTTTTAATTTTCCCTCTGCCGACTTTTACGACACACACAGGACGAGATGGGGTGGTAGATTCTCTTAAGATGGCACCACATGGAATGGTTTAAATACCAAAAAAACAAAGTGCTTTAAATTTGCATTACCAAATAATGCCCGCCTTGTTACTAAAATCGAATTAAATTCGTTTCTATTTTTACACGCCAAACCAAATGTAGTGTTATGTTTTCAGAGTTAATGTATGTATGTATGAGTGTTGGAATAAACTCACATTCATGAATTTTAGTTATAACTTCTGAATGCTTTAACCGATTAAATGTAAGAGGTTTTGTAAGAATCCTTGCATACAACATTTTACACAATGGAAATAATTACATTTTATGCTCAGTTTGGCCTCTTCTCACCTTCACCACGATCTTAAATGAACTCACATTTATTTCTTTCAAATTACCACCATACGCCAAGTTTTCTTATACAGAGTTTTATAATTTATACTATTTCTTTTCTTGTTAAAACATTTTCACTTTAACAAAAATATGGACTCACGTATCGAATGTTTCCGTACGTATCGAAAGCTTATAATCTGCAAATAAAAAATCAAATATTCTTAATTTTAAGTAATTGCTGGCTATAGCACCGCCTCTAGCGGCGCCCGTCTTTCGAAACTGATAATACGTTAGTTCTCGTTCTTCTTTTATACAAAATACAAACAAATAAAATAATATGATATTAGTTCCCAGTTTTACAATTTCCATGACTCTAGAAATTTTCGCGTTTTCAAATACAACGAAGAAACGTCTTCATTGAACAGATTTGGCGCGTAGTTCCTGCATTTTTGTTATATTTCTGAACTAATTATGGCTGCAAAAACTGCTGGAGTTTGATTTGAATTTATATTTTTAAATATGGTTTTAGAAAGTTTTTCTTACCATAAGCTTTGGTAAACGAATCATCGTAATGATCATGATTGCAAAATCGTAAGTCAGTTGCTCGATGCCTTCCCTAAAGATTTCCATAAATCACGGACCTTGCCTCATCGAATCATCTCGTCGTTGTTGTTTTACTTTCTGAGAAAAGTCCTCTAGTGGAAATCTAGACGAAACAACCGACTCAGAACCGTGTTTTGTGGCAGTCTATGGAGGAGGCCTATGTTCAACAGTGGACTAAAATAGGCTGAAATTATGATGACGATGAAACAATTTTTTGGTATTCTGATCGAATGGCGGCGTTGTTAAATTTTCTTAGCGTTTTGGAGATGGAGAGGTAAAGATCAATTTAATGTACTTTTTAGATTAATATTAGTTTAAAAGACACTATCTAGAAGAAGACTAAAAGTATCGCAGTCCTAATCTAACACCATCGTTTAATTGTATTGTAATAAAATTTCTTGCGAAGTGTGTTATTTTTGGCGTCTATTATTAATATTTATTTTTATAATTATATAACAGGCAAACAGTTCACACGCAAGTTTCTTTTTTTTTCAATAGCCGCAGAGAGTGGAGAGAAAAAAATATTGAATAATGCATTGAAACGAATTTTAACTCATGATTACCAAACAATAGGTGTTTTTTAGGGCACTGTAGTAAAAACTAATAATTTCGTCCTGTCAGTTAATCCGTATGTCACAAACATTTTACTTAGAGAATATTAGTACCATTAGGCGTTTTTTGAGAACCGCTATGTGGTGTAGTGTAATTAAGAAAAAAAAATAGAGTGGCACAACATCCAAGTAGCCGAGGGTAGAAAAAGAAATCAGTATTCAGGAAGGTATCGTTAGATAGATATTTAAAATATTAAACAAGTTTTAAAATAACTATTTTATTTAAGCAAATATAGTTGGTGAGACATGCGCTTCTAAACTTGTAAAAAGTGTCTCTTCTCCCTGTGTAACTTTTTAACAAAACCTTACAAAACAAAATCTTTTAAAAAAAAGTGATAGAACGTAAAAAACACTTTCAACCAAAATTGGTTTGATAATATGTCGTGCAGTTTTTGAGATGTGGGATATTTTTGGTAACACGCTATTCGCCACTACGGAACCTTTGCAGTGCATGCTCCAACACGCACTTGGCCGGTTCTTTTAATACGAGTTTGCAAACAATATAATGGGAAAAAACTCGTAAATCGCTATCCGGTCGCTCGGTTTTATTAAATGGAATTCCCCAAATTCATCGATGGCAGATAACGACATCCAGTAACCGTACGGCAATAGAATAAAATGAGGAAACATAACTAATAATTGTTAATAACAACAAACAACTGGCGATTTCTAAGAACAATAACAATTATGGCGGATAACGGTCTCATTCCAGTACATGGCCGAGATAAAACGCGGTATTTTTGTGCGTTGCTTTCGATGATTCTTCCATTTTTGGGTAAATTGTAATTTGTAATACGCACATCTTTGGGCAAATTTCAATAACTCACTCTGGTAGATTTAAATGATATGAAACTTATTTATTTTTCGACATAAGAAATTTAAATTTCGTTTGCCAAACGTAGTATTTTATAATCTGCCACAGTTTCCCTAATAAGGTTCATCTGACGGAGAAGAAACTCCGTGATTAACCTTTTTTTATCTTACTCTAAAATACATTGTAAATAAATTTACCAAGAATAGTCTCAAAGAAAAACCAAAGCACGCTCCATGTAAACATTTTAGACAAGGTTCAATAATAAATACATACAATCGAAGATAACACACACGCCCATTTTTCGCCCTCGAGGAAAACGAGAAGTGACGGGTGGCGAGCCACGTCGCCACCATTTTGGTACGAGTCAAAAAATTCTCACTCCCCATTCTGCACAAACAAAGGCTGTCCATACAGTAATTTAGCGCCTCTTAAGACACCTCGGTAGGAAAGGAGCTATTCTTCTTTGCCGGAGATCTATCGGCTAATAATAAATATATAAGTATTTTGTAAACTCGAGCAGACCAGCCTCTACCAACAGCACCTGTTCACAAGTATGTGGCAGTTGGTTTTAATTAATTCAAACGATAAAGTTAAATTGCATGAGTTTTATATCGGTGTTGGTTAAGACAAGTGTGTGTTGTTGTGTGTAGACGAGTTTGTATATGTATGTGGCACTATATAGTGCCACATACATATACACTATATAGTGCAACATTCATATACACTATATAGTGCCACACACATATACACTATATAGAGCCACATACATATACACGTATATATAGAAGTTATCGCCATGGCGGACAACTGGCCCGCAGGATATTGTAAAAGTAGTAAAATCCATTAAAAAGGTAAATAAAATCAAAACACAAGTTGATCCCATAAAATCACACAGAGGCTTTTGTAAGCAACTTAATCGTTGTACCCGATACAAAATGGAGCAGCACTGAGAGCTGTTACAAACGACTGTTCCGTCGAGATTCGAATTCCACGCTTCGTAGTGTCGATTCCGCATGGCGTCGGTCAGTGCAGTTTGTAATTACTGTGTAATCAGCAAACAGTAGGGATGGCGCACGTTTAGTCCATCCACGGATAGTTTCTTTATTAAAAAAAGTCTATTTAAAATGAGGCTTTATATATTATATTTTTTTAAACACGCTACAAAAATAAGATGTGATTAAATGTGCCAGTCTGACAACAATGCGTTTAAAATGACTAATACTGCGAATGCTAATCTGTCTGTCAAGCACCCCTTGTCGACGGCGATCCAAGCCTAGGTTTCGACTTGCATAAGAGGATGGCTGCGAGACCCCCCCCCCCCCCCCCCCCTATTATTCGTTAATGTGGGGTCGGAGTACAGCGGAGCGGCGTGCAGTGTCTCGATGCCCAGCGTCGAGCCATATCCATAAGCGAGGTACTCCTTACTCGCAAGTCTCTTTCGACAAAGTCAAAGTAAAAGCCGCTGCGCTAACAACACACTATATACAATTCGATAAAAAATACGATTACGATAAACCTCGCAAAACTGAGAAGTGCTTATTTTGTTTTTGATATTATTATATATATATATCACTTACTAGTTTCCTACCGAGGTGTCGTAAGAGGCGACTAACGTATTGTGCGGACAGCCTTTTTTCGTGCTGAATAACACAATAACATGTTATACTGCTCTTGGCAACGCTACGGGGAGTAAGATTTTTTTTCACTCGTACCAAAATGCCAACGCTGTTAGCCACCCGTCACGTCTCGTTTCCCGGGAGGGTGTAAAGTGGGCTATGTAGTGGCCTCTGCCTACCCCTTGAACAATATATAAAATAGTATGTATAAAGGCATTTTCTAATCTAACGTGGATTATCTTATTACTAATCCTGGTGGTAGGATTCCTATGCAGGAATCCGTCTAGGTAGGTACCATCCCAGGGCCAGTTATTCTGCCGTGAAGCAGTAGTGTGCAAACATTACTGTGTTATGGTCTGAAGGGCACTGAGAGCTAGAGTAATCACTGGGCATTACTTAAGAACTTATGTCTCAGGGTGACGGGCGCAGTGTGGTGCTACACATAAATATTCTGAGTAACACAGCATCTGTTATGGGCAAACGTTGCACTTACCATCAGTTGAACGTTTTGCTCGTCTCGACACTTTATCAAATAAAATAAAAATAAATAATCCTGGGTCCTGTTCTAACTTTGATCTATTCACGATAAAAACAAAATCCGTGATTTTCGAGAACGCGTCGAGGGACCCTAGCCATTCTAAGAACGTGCCATTAAGCCCGTTTAATTCTGAATTGGAGCGCCGGCGGGCAGTTTTACCAATATTTGCCCCGCCGTCGGCAACCCACATTAAATGTTAGACTTTATCAATTATCGGCCAACAGCGCCGGCTTCAGACCCTCGAACATTTCAGTATTACTTACTATACTCATGTATGCAAGGAAGTTTTTGTAAGGGAACAACATAAGCTAGTCAAATTTTCTTGCTTCAACAATATTTATCAGGTTAAAGTGGTAGATCAGGGGCTAGGCGCTTGCTTTAAATTTCATAGTACGCGAGTGACCTGGGTTCGATTCCCAGTGCCGGCACCACTAAAATTGATAATTGCAATTTTAAGTGCTGATTTACCACGTGCTCGGCGGTGAAGTAAAACATCGTGAGGAAACCTGCATGTCTGAGATATAAAAAAAAATATTTCGAAGACATGTGTAGTCCGCCAACCCGCATTGGAGCAGCGTGGAGGATTCTTCCTAGCTCCAAAACCCTCTCAGAAATGAGAGGAGGCCTATGCTCAGCAGTGGGACATTTAAAGGCTGAAACTTTAAATAGAATAGAATAGAACATTTTTTATTCGTAGCTGCAAAAACCATTAACAATTAAAATTACAAAAAGAAGCGTCTTAACCTAAAAAAAACTACATAATAAAAAAACGAAAAAAGAGGAAAAAAAGTTTAGAACTATATACAGATATATACATGTATATGGATGCATATAGACATACGCACACAAGCATCCACACACATTTACACTTTATTTTTACTTTTTACTTTAAAGTTAAAGAATATCTTCACGGGTGGTTGAATTCCTACATAGGAATCCCACTAGGTACGTACCACCTCAGGGTCAGTATTGGGAAGTGAAGTAGTAGTGTAAAAACATAACTTATAACTAGTGTAACTACTGGGTATATGAAACTTAAGAACTGATGTCTCTTGTGTCTCTGGGTGACGAACGCAGTGCGGTGCCACGAAGAAATGTTCTGGGTGACAGAATTTGTGATGAGCAGACGTTACACTTACCATCAGGTGGCCGATTGTCTCGTCAATTTTTCCATTAAAAAAGTTATTTGTCGTGTAGTATTTTGTGGCTTGGAAAACATATAACATACATACATACAATCACGCCTTTTCCCATATAAGGGGTAGGCAGAAGCCACACAAGTAGCCCCGCCTAACTTAACGCACCCGTGGTAGTACTTCCCGAAGTTTGACTCCTCTTAATAGATCCCGTGTGCCGAAATCGCTGCCAGGTCCTGTGAACAGTAGAACCTATAAAAAAACATTTAACAGCAGTGACACGTAACACTAACAGAGCCATGATTTTGGCTGATGTCATCTTTTTATTGTCCATTTTATAACAGAAATACTATCAATATAAAACTAAAAAGGCAAAAATTTTTGTCCAAAATTTAACAAAGAAACAATTGATATCGGTGTTCGTTCATTAAAAAATATTTTTACCGTAAAAAATTATTTGCTTTTTATAAATGCGTAATTGGAATTTGGAGGACTATTTCTTATACACCGGGATGTTTTATTATATACCAGTAATATTTTCTTATGATTTATTAATATTAATCTTTTATTAGCGATGGAAAGGATTTTTATATAGTTACACCTAATTAGTCAATATTTATGTTTGTTCACATTGATTAGAACGCTGTTTGCAATGTTTACTGTGAACTTATCGTGTTCTAGTTCTGTTTGAGACTCTTGACATGAGTCGATTGAACATAAATATCATTGCAAAATGTAACCAGATTACCATATTAATTTCTCCCGTTCACCTCTCAATGTCAAAGTATGGCTATTTGTATGCAAAGACGTTACGCGTCGTCCGACCGGTTGGGCCGCCGGTGAGCCGACGTGTTTACGGATGGGTCGATTCCACTTTCACCCTCGCGTGGTTCCATTGCGCAACTGTGGGATCTCCGATCGCACATGAATGCTTAATATGGCGCAACTGCTTGTAAAGCCTTTTCAGTTACATTACACCAACAATGTAATAATCAGGCTATAACTATTTATTATACCCACAGCACAATATAGATGTCTCCCCTGTCCCTTTGTTCTTATATAACTACTAAAGTTATTGACGAAATTGTCCCAAGCGATTGAATTGAACTTAGTTTTTGTTTTGTAGTAATGTCGCGGTAGGTTTTGAACTAACGTGAATTCGCGTAGCTTGTTTTAAAAAAAAAATAATAATTCTTCACAGTGAAATGTTTCACAAATTATATCGCTTGCTGATTGTAAGAGAGAATGCATTTAGTAATGAAAAAGAAAATAAAATAGCCTTCTTAAGTACGTTTTCCCGAGAGCGCCTATGTTAATTTTTATAGGTCGTTAACCAACCCTATAACAGAAGACTATTGGTTAACAACTTAGGGTATGGCTTAGAATAACTCAAACTGTTTTATATTTACTTCTTTGTTGATCTAATCTTTTACATAGTACTAACTATTCGCAATGACTCATTTGAATTTAGAGCAAGCAAAAGAAAGTATATGTAAATGTTGGTATTGTAAATCGTTGAACGTGTAATCGTCTTTTTTACTTTCGGATAAAACGTGGCAACATTGGACGAATTTAAAAATTTACGTGGGCTGGTACGTCACGCGCATTCGAAATTCAACGTCGATGTTTTTGTAATGAAAATGATCTAAAGTTTCATTTACATTTGCGCAAATACACATATACACACATAGTATGTAAATATATTATATGTTATCTTTCACATTGATTATCTAAGCAGTTTGATTAAACTTCTTATTTATTCTGATAAACCTATAAATCGATGTAAGTTTCCTGAATTATTGAGTATTTTTTTGTGAAAGAGCTGTCTGTAACCGGTCGGGTCGCCCTTGGTTTTGTTAGTACTAGCGTGACTTGGACTCGACTCTCGAACTAAAATTTGAAGTGCTGATTTACCATGTCCTCGGCGATGAACGAAAACAGCCTGCAAGTTTTAGAAATATAAAACATTTGTGTTTGTTGTGTAGTTCATGCGGGAGAGATGAAACCTTCAGAAAACCAAACTTCGGGAGAATGAGAAGAATACAGAGTATCAAGAGTAGGATAACTGTAGAGTTTATTTATTATAATATTGTTACCAAGTTTAAAAATTATTTTACATTTTATTCTACATATATTACATTACTATTATACAGACTCCATGTTTTCAATTTCAACAAATGACACGATTGTTGTGTGTTGTATGTGGTTTGATTTTGATCAATATAGCTTTGAAATACAGCGTCACTTACTGTTTTTGTTCTTGATTGACGACTAATGAGCTCTAAGAGAGAAAAATATACGAAGAAATCGAAGATTTGGACGAATTAGAAAATATAAATATGCTTTATATACTGTATTCTATCTTATTCTCCCTCAGGCTAAATCCAATACTTACTAGGATTATAAATGCGACAGTAACTCTCTCTGTCCGTTTGTTACCTTTTCAAGGTCCAACCGCTGAACCGATCAAAATTTTGCACAGAGATGGTTTGCATCCTGGAGGCGGATATAGAAGGGCCGTTTATCCCAGAAAATCAAATATTTCCCACGGGATATTTAAAAACATCTGTCCAAGCGGACGAAGTCGCGGGTGCCAGCTAGTATATTATAAATGCAAAAATAACTCTGTACCCCTCAGTCTGTTTGTTACCTTCTAACGAGTCAACCGTTGCAACGATGTTGACGAAATTCGGCACAGAGATAGCATGCGCCCTGGAAACGGACTTAGAATACTTTTTATTCCGGTAAATCTTAGTTCCCACGGTATTTTTTAAAAACGTAAATCCACGCGGACGTAGTCGCGGGCTTCAGCTAGTATTATATATTGGTAATCACTGCAGGTGTTTTCCCTTATTAATACAGAAACATCATTGAGCAGCAGCTACACGAACGTCATAATTACTTCAATTTAGTGTTTATTTCATTTTCCACGCTTATATACTTTCTGGGCCACTTCAAGTATTTCATTATATAAAGTCTCTACTTCTTCTTAAGACTTAAAGTAAGCCAGCATCTGCCTTGGATTCCATATTTCCACATTTATTTTTGAGTTGAAATCTCATATATATACATAAGTACCTAGGCGACTATCATCTTTCGAGTCTGACTGATGCCCCAAGGACGTTAACATCATAACACTGTTGCTGATGATTAAATTACAATATATTAAATGTTCGAAGGCAAAAACTTCGAAAAAAGTCATTCCGGACGAAAAATTAATCCCCCAAAGATATTTTCCGCCGATAAATCGTTTCGAGTTCATTTCAGCCTCATTCCAGCCGCCAGGATTACGGCAAATGGTCATTCGGATCACCTGCCACAATGTCTCCCGGTACAAAAGTCCCATTTGTCAACGTCTCGTCCCGGCACTCGAAAAATGCTAAGGCGTCCATTGTCCACGCGTAGGGTCACCAGAAACAACACACATAAATTACGGGACTTTATCCTATGATTCTGCGATATAATTATAGTTTTTAAAGTTTATTCTGTCTCTTTTACCGCAAAGTCTATTAACAGAGCTTCTACTCTTCGTTCACTCGTCTTCTACAGACTCTGATGGTTGAATGAGTGAGTGACAACTCAAATTACTGGTTCTCGTCCTTCCGGGTCTTTGTGAATTGTAGCCTACTCAGTGTTACTGATTTTGCTCGGAAAGTTCAGTTCTGAAACCTAAAGGTTCTTCTTATGATGACTTAAAATTGACGTCAAGTGCGGCCAGAAGGGCTTTATTTTGATATATTAATTTAGTGTATTTTACTGATGGTAGGATTCCTATGCAGAAATCCGTTGTGGTAGGCACCACAACAGGGTCGTTAACGTAAAGCAGTAGTGTTCATACATTACTGTTTTGGTCTGAAAGGTTTATCTAAAGTCTTTTTTATACTTGTTTAGCATGTTTGTATGGTTATTAGTATATGAATTTATATATGTACCAGGAACCGCCACCAGATACCCTCCACCAACCCCTACAATACTACCACTAGATAATATACACCACTGACGTCGAGAACACGACACGTGTTTCGCTCCAAAACGAGGCATTATCAAGTGTCATAGACTCTACGACAGACGGCTGCCGAATGATCGTGAAGTGACGAGACAAGTGCCACGTCTGTCCATAACAGTTGTGATATTATCGCGAGTTTAGTAATATGGAATAAGGAATAATATGTAGCACCACACTGCGCAGGTCACCCAGAGCGAAATATATATATATATATAAGTTAAGTTCGCGCGATTTAGGTATGCTATTGTATTTTAATGTCATAGTTAGTACCAAATTTGCTGTCTTGCTAGCGAGTTAAGTTTATGGGGAAAATAAAAGCGTATGCTAGCGGTAAGTTGATAAGTTCCCTATTAGGACAATTCCATTATGTTCTAACCCCATGGCAACCCTATCTACGTTTCGCTTGTCCACAATTTTTAACCGTCAAAAAAAGGGACATTTCAATCTAATTCCCCTACGGTCCGTGTAATTGGAGGTCTCTTTTAAAAGAATTTTGCCGAACGACAGAATTCAATTATTTATTCCCAAAGGATTGTTTATACGTGTATCGTTTTATATAATTAGCAGTTTTTTATTTAGAAAAAATCATTAAATGTATCGTTCTTCGTTTGTTTTATTACTCATCAAAAGAGATCACTCTTAGATGATTTTCTAACTTTTTTTGTATATTAGCTGCCAATTTCTATCTATAATAGAAAAGCTTCGTAACACTGAAATTATTACAATAATTAATATATAAAAAAAACCCACACACTATTGATAGTGCAATGCATGTGCGGACCGCGTGACCCAGTTACCAGCGTAACTGTCTGCTCAGTCATGGACATTCGATTCAGACCCCCAGCCGAAACTAACATGTGTGCAAAAACACAAATTGTCTTGCTTTTTTGGTAATTGCGTCCGGCGCGTTGATGCCGTGTCTCTTTGCAATTGTGTGCCAGCCTACCACCGATCATAACGCATGTTGTTTTTTTTTGTGTTGTAAGAGCCGACCAAGGGAAACATGGGAACCATCTCATGGCTTCTGATAGATTGCACAATATGTATCCCACATAATCCCTATATGGTGCGAGGAGTTGGATACTGTGATCGCCAATCTGCCTACCATGCACGGTGAGTACAGGAAATCCTCCGTTATAGTGGGAGACTTATCTCCAGCAGTGGACAATTGACAGGTTGTTGATGATGAGTTTGAACTAAATAGTTATATAATAAATAAATCATGAAATAAAACTTATTAAAAAAAAGCGATGCCCCACTAGGGTTTCTCCTGTATCGTAGGTGCGTTTTACAGACGAATTTCTCATGCACAACACAACCAGACCCGAAAACCGACAATTCGTGATTTTGCGCAAATTTTGGCTACGGCTGGGTTCGAACCCAGGACCTGCGGCGTAGAAGTCCACTGATCACTAGGCCCGGTCGTCAACATAATTGTCATAATTGTGCAGATCTATTTTTTCACAACTAAATATACACGTTTGTAGGATCTTACGGCGATCACAACAGCGGGGGCACATTCTGCCACACACACTCTGCTATTGGGTTTACCAACAAACGAATTATGTTGTTCACTTTCGGAACGATGTGAACGAAATAAATGCATGTTTGGAAAACCGACGACCTCCTAAATCAGATACGACCGTCGCTGCAAGTACCGCCAACTGCAAAATTAACACGTAACAATGAACGCCATATAGATTTTACAATTCTCGTCAATCAAAAACGCAGAAATATATTTCGCTCCGCTCCGATTTTACATTTTTATAACGTATGCATTAAATACAGAATGTAATCTGAAACCTCCTAAATCAGATACGACCGTCGCTACGAAACCGTATTGCTTTGTAACAGCGAACAGTAAATTTATTTGTAGAATCAATATAGTAGTTTGTGAGATGTCTCGCATATAAACGAACGTTATAAAATCAGTAAGGATTATGGGTGATATTGCTTTATCAGGATCCTTATCTTATCTTTGTGCAAAGATCGTTAACGGTGCATCTTGCCTATTACTATCGACCTGCAAACAATGCATCAATGTGTACTTGTTCGAAGGGTGAAATAGACAGTGTAATGTATTGCCAACGTAGACAATTCATTTTAAGATATATTGTGTCGGCACGCTAACGTGATTCATCGTCTAGGTAGCCGGTGTCTATAAGTTTCGATTTCCTGTTTCCATGCCGAACAAATTGCTTCCTGAAGCACGAACGCATCTACGAGTATTTACTAACTATATTCTATTCACACAAACAAGCTGGCACTGTGAAAATGTTCTCCTCCTTTGATTGGTTAGACATAGGACGAATAGGCAGCGCTCGGGCATTGAGAACGCTCCTTACTATTTAATAATAAAATGGTTACTATAACTGGCCAATTACATTTGAAGTTACATCTGCTTTTGTCCTTGTTTATTATATGCAATGTGACTAAGAAAGCGCTTTGCTAAGTCATTTTGTATGGTATGTATAATATGGTACTCGTATGTAATTTTTTGACTACAAAAGTAAGAATGTGAAACTAGCACATACATTTTGCAAAAATGCCTCTTCATTCAGACGCGATGTCTTCGAGTCTTAGCATCAGCCATACGATACAACGAGCGATTGCTGATTTGGTGCTTATTGCATTCTTTACGCTGTGGTCCTAGTGGCCCTTGGCTAGACGAGTCGATATATTAGTTTAGAACAACTGGACTGAATATCAAATACCTTCGATGGGTTTTTTATAGCCTTAGAGAATGCGATTTTCGTCAGTAGATACTATTATAGTAAAATTGAAAAGTCGGAAAAAGTTAATAGGCTTGCCATTCGTAATGACACAACCGGGTGAAAACGCTTCGCTGCCAAAGCTTCACCACATTGTTACAACGTATTTGTTTCAAAGTTGCACAGTAAAATGAGTTAAATTTTCAACTGGAGTGCAATTCTTTTTGAATGATAGCAACTTAATCTAGATCGTATGCGAAGCGGTTCAAGTTATGGAAACTCTTTTTAATGATTATTGTGCTGTTATTATTGGTTTCGCTAAAATTGAGTATTAAAGCGTTGTCCGCGACTGCCCTTTTTGACTGACTTTACATGACTTTTGTAAGGCGATTATCCTTGTGCGTATGCATTTTTTTTGGTAAAAGTGACGGAACGAGCATAATGTTCACCTGATGTTATGTGAAACGTCTGCCAATAACTAATGCTGGGTCACCCAGAACAGTGTGGCAGCACAATGCGCCCGTCACCCTGAGACATCAGTTCATAGGTCTCATATGCCCAGTGATTACGCTAGCTCTCAGTGCCCTTCAAACCGAAACACAGTAATGCTTGAACACTACTGCTTCACGGCAGAATAACTGGCCCTTAGGTGGTACCATCTTCCTAGACGGATTCCTACATAGAAATCCTACCACCAGTTGTTAACATTGCAGAGCACTGCAGATCTGTGCTTAGATTTAACAATAAAAATTAGTTAGGTAGAATAAGAGTAAGATGGATCTCTTCATATACGACTATGTAATAGAAATGTAAATACGCTCTCAAATTTTTTTTACGTAATCCTAAAAATAACAACAGTCCACTGCACTAACCCTAATCCAACTCTCATTCGAATCGACGCGATAGATATTTCTTCGCTGCCTAGACTCGACATACAAAGTTTGTAAATAAATGCACTTTCGAAAATAGACGACCTCCAAAATCAGATACGACCGTCGCTACCTTATACTAGATGGCTTCTTTATAATAATAATAATATCATTATCTAATAAAACCGACTTCAACGCAGCAGCTTCAAACAGTTATATGATTTTCTCATGGATCTCATCATCAGTACTTGACCATGACACATTGAAATTATATGAGATCGTCCTTACGATATCCCCTTTCTAATAAAAAAGAATCATTAAAATCGGTTCATAAATAAATAAGTTATGCCCGACATAAAACAACTATACAGACGTATTGAGAACCTCCTCCGTTTTTGAAGTCGGTTAAAATCACTTTACTTGTCTAATCACAACTTCATTGAAATAACACGAAACTATTGTTTCCGAAGTGAGAACACGTACCTACTCGTAAGATCTAGTTTTGTCAGTTTCTTAACTGCTTTGATACTCAACTATAAGTTCCAACTTTAAAGCTTTACTAAAGCGCGAAACCTCTATAACAGTTACTTATTCATCGCTTCACATTAAGTTGTCCTTGATGCGGGTAAGTCGTCACGTGCATAGCGGACACCAGGCTGAAACTTTGACTGAAACTTGTGTAGTGTTACCACACATAAAATTGAAGATTTGGGATAGCAAAATAACCTGGTAGATGTGCGTGATACTGACTAAGACATCATAATATAAACTTCTTGACTTTATAGTCTTTGAAATCTTAATTAACATCGAAATATTTATATTTCATTAGATACAACGGGCCACAAATACGAGTATACGCTGCGAAAATAACGGTTTTAAACTATCGTTAAATAGTCTACACTTCATTGTTTTTGTTTTTATTAAGTGTATAACTAATATTATGTTTTAAATGATGTATGTTTAAGCGTATTTTTTTTAATATAGGCTGTCATCGTCGAGGGATATAGAGAAGAGCTTTCACAAATATAGAGGCATTTACACAGGAGGTTACAAGACTTCCGCTAATATGACTTTTTGTTTGGAATGCCAAAAAAACTTTCGTATCTATGATATCAATGCACAGAATGGTAATAGTAACGTATAAATTGAAATCATAGATTCGGAGTGGCGATAGGTAAATAGATCCGTTGTTAGGCGCTTGGCAAACTTCCGTGCGATAGTTCCCAGAGTTCTCCTTTACAAGACTTACAGTTACGTTGAATGTATTTTTTTATCTAGCTCAATCAGTGTCGTGCCGAGTAAATTCGTGCTGTGAAAAAAGTATTATTGTTTTGGGGTTTTGTATGGGAAAGTAACGGGTTCAGTAACGTTATTCAATTTGAGTTTGAAAAATATCTCTTATTGAGGGAAGCTTATAACAGTCCTGTGAAACTGTGTAAATTAATATTTAATAAAAGAAAATAGCTGCAAGTTAAAGTTTATTACATAATTTTAAGGTCGGGCGATGTGGATCGATGTGCAGTGGAGTTCGGAAACACGCGCATCAATGGGACGTAATGGCATTATGCCGGTGCACTCTACCGTAGACGCAGATAGCAATTATACTGCGGTTGCCTATTGTGGACCGGCCCCGGCCCGCCTCGCGTTTCTAGCCCGACGGCTGAATTTATGAAAATGGGTTTTATTCGTGTCGCCGGATCTTTGCCCGACCCCTTATTTGACTTAAGGGTTCGCTGCGTTTTTATCGTTTATCAGCGAAGCGATTAAGTGTTGTTAAACCAGTACTCTGATACTTTGCGATCGAGAGAAAATTTGCATTTGTATAGGAATCGATTAATGTTCTGTTTCATCACCGTTACTGTAATTTGTTTCGCACATCGAAATTTGATTCAATAGATATATAAACGTTTTCATGAAGGCTTTTAATGATTGAAAATAATATTTTTTTATCGAATTGCAGAAGCAAAAAGCATTTTTAGTGAATGTATCTGAATTGACTCATTTAACATCTGTCTTATTCGTTTTAATAATATCGCTTAGCCAGAATTTATAATAAAGAATAAAAGACGCTGATGTCTAAATTATTTGCTGAAGTAAAAAATTGGTAAAAAACCCATGAATCCGACCCCCGTTTTTACCTTTCCTTTATGCTTTATATTTTATTTAACTGAGGAATTTCCCAATCGTTTACGGACCTCAGTTACTTTGGCCTAACTTTATGAAATTGCATTGTCGGTATCATTGAGTTACCGTGGTCTTTGATTAAGTATCGTATTGAGTGGGGACGTTTCACTCACGACACATGAGTGTTATCAAAGGGACTAAATGAACGAAGGGGAGCTTCGGGGACAATTTGATAGCAAAAGGCGCCGAGTGCCAGCCAATTACGTGCTTCTGATAGAGCAGAGCCGTCAGTGGATACAGCTATTAAACTACGAGCTCGTCCTCCGCAACTATATAGTATTACTATTGCTGGACCTCTCCCGTTCTCGTTAAATTTAGTTATACCGCTGTCATGTCAAATCGAAGGTGCTTATTGTATCCTTTGAAGTCTTTTTTTAACCTACTTTAAAAAAAGAGAAGGTTCTCAATTCGTTTGTATTTTTTAATAACTTTCTTGTTTATGAACCCATAATGTTTCTTTTTATTAGAAAATAGTAATATAAATTTTGTCAAGTTCTTGGATCCATTAGAAAATGATGAAAATTTTAAATTCGCATGAGCATGTTTGGAGCTGCTGAGTTTAAGTCGGGTTTTTTATTAATTATCCTTATTTTAATCCTTAAGTTAAGATTTCATAAGATAAAACTTCTGATTTTAACATTTGGAGTAAATCAAGGCGTATTACAGACAAACTCAACATTCATAAACACCCAGACCCTGAACAATTTGTAGGTCATATAAATCTTTATTCCGCGTGGGTATTGAACTTGCGACCCACAGCGCTGGAGCCCTTCGTTCAACTGCGCCTACCAAGTCCAACTCCGCGTATTATGAATTTGAAGACCAGCTTGTTGCTCAGTTCTTCCTACCAGAGCAATTTCCTACAATCATCATCATCGTTTCAGCCAACCACAACTGAACATAGGCCTCCCCCATTGATTGCCACAAAAGGTCTAATTTGGGGGGTATTTTGCCATATATATTTTCTATTTTAATTGTGTTTCATTCTGTCCTTTCTTCTGATGTGGCGAGCGACCACAAGGGTAGGCTGTGAAAATCAGCACTGTATGATAACAGTACACGCTGAGCCTATCTCCTTTTGCTATCTAGTTTTTTTTTATTTCTTGTGTTGTAAATTGGTGTTAATGTTTAAGCCTTTTGTTATTTTTATAGAGTATACCTGTTTAATAAATGAATTATTATTATTTTTACTATAGTTGCCACGCTTGGCAGGCGGTTTGGCAACCGCAGTTTAGTTATTCAGATTTTCCAGGAAGACTCTGCTGCCCATCTCTAAGTTTTTTATTTTCCCTCTGTCGACTTTTACGACACCCACGGGATAAGATGGGGTGGTAGATTATTTTTCCTATTTATTTATTATTTCCTACAATAATACTACTTAAACTTAAAACATTGCGATCCTTATGCATACAATCAAAAAATTGCAATAACCAAGACATCCTTCCTAACAATAAAAGCGATGTTCTTTAAAGCAGGCACGCACAAGTTAAGATCATCATCAATCGTATTTTCTGAACCCGTCCGTTTGAAGATTATCGAGTTGCCGGAGGATGACTCAAAGATTTTAAAAAGTCTGCCTACTAAGTTAACATTTCACTTTTATTTCATTTAGTTCTCTTCGTGGGCGATGACTATAACGGCTAATTTGAACGTGTTCAATAAGAAAGAAGTGAACGTATTTGCGTCGAAAGGATTTTAAGAGCTGATCTGATAGGTTTGTTAGCCTTTTTAAGAAATTGGAAAATAAAACCACTCGAGTGAAAGTTATTTGTTTGGAGAGTAAATATAAAGACTTGACCTGATTTAACTTTCGCGTATGGAATGTAAGATTATTTTACATTTATATAAGACTAGCCGTGCCATGCGGTTTCATCCGCGTAAAAAAGCAGACTCCGATCGATGATATACGAGTACATATATACTTCCTTATTTGAATCGGACTTTTGGGTTTTAATTTTTTTGCGCGTGACCTTATTTATTTTTTTATAATTAAAATAGCCTAAGTTACCCGCTATAATATCAACGATAGTCCCGTCAATATCGATCCAGCCGTTTCGGAGATTAGCCGAAACAAACAGACAGACACACAGACAAAAATTTTAAAAATAGTTTTTACTTATGCGTACCGTATATACTTTCATAAAGCATTAAGCTATTTTGTTAATACAAACAGACACTTCAATTTAATTTATTCATATAGATTTACGTTAGGAGTCGGTTTCGTAATGTTCAACGTCTCGGCTTCTGTGAAATTGAAGACCAACCATGCGTGCTAATTTGTATGGCTTGCGTATTACTTGTACATGCTCGCTTGTGTGTCTTTGTGGACCGTTTGTATGTAAGTCTATCTCTCTTTCTGTATCCGTGTTGTATAAGTATAACGAAAAAATTAAGTATTCCTTTTAACTTATTATCCAATTCATCAGTCATATCTTTTTTTTATTGTATAAAGTGATGAAACGAGCAAAACGTTCACCTGATGGTTAGTGCAACATCTGCCCATAACAAATGCTGTGTCACCGAGAACATTTCTGTGTGACACCTCACTGTGCCCTTCACCCTGAGACATCAGTTCTTAAGTCTCATGCCCTGTGATTACGCTAGCGCACAGTGCCCTTCAAACCGAAACACAGTAATGTTTGCACACTACTGCTTCACGGCAGAATAACTGGCCCTGGGGTAGTACCTACCTAGACGGATTCTTGCATAGGAATCCTACCACCAGTATATATCTTATATGTATGTCTAGGTCTGAATAAGTTAATGAATACTAAGTTTTTCTGTGTGACGTCCTACAAAAAATATAAAGGAACCTTTCTTTGGTTCAGTTTGAACCCTTCGGTTTGATTGAAGTCCAAGCCGACGTTCACTCTTGGGGGCCTTGCGCCGGTCATCCATTAATAAAGGTTTCGGCTAAGCGCCCTCAGCGCTCTGCCACCTTTCAATCCGGCGAAGCTGTGAAAACCTTAGGGCTAACAGTGACCATCAGTCCAAAAAAAATCGGTTTGAAGGATATTGATACCTAGTGTAAATAATTACAGGGCATATGAGACTGAATGAAAGAACCGATGTCTTAAGTTGTCGAGAACAGTGTGGCGCCACACTGAAAAACACAACTGTGAGGTTTAAAAATAATTTATATTTAAATTATTTTTAAACCTCACAGTATTATTTCACATATTCCTATCTTATCCCATGATATATTTTTACCAATGGCACGTATATCGATCATAGTATGAAACGTCCATTAGAGGAAACAAGTTGCGTGGGAATAAAACACCGCCTACATTTTTCCTTCTTTTCACTGTGTTACACACTCGGCGTCAAAAAAATCGCGCATCCGAAAAAAATAATTTAAATACTATTTTAACACAACAGGCCAATGGCAATGTTGTGGTTTGAGGGTATCATTCGAAAGGTAATTTCATTAGCTTTCAGGTATTTTAATTGAATTTTACTTTTATAACGAGACGAAAGAGAAATTAAAGAAAAAGACAGGGTTTGTACAAATTTGCAAATTAATTATTTAAAAAAAACTTAATAAATACAAAAAAAGTTCTTAAAACCTAGTGTTACCCCCCCTTGCCTTGATAACGGCTTCCATGCGATCTTTCATGGACCTTACAAGGATCGCAACAGCCTCTTGGGGTATTTGTTCCCACTCTTCAAGTACCGCATCTTGGAGCTCTTGAAGAGTGGCTTTAGGTCATCCCAGAGATGTTCTATTGGGTTAAGGTATGGACTTCGTGCTGGCCAATGCATAACAGGGATATCGACCTCCTGTAAATAATCCCGTACAATAGCCGCGGTGTGGCAACGAGCATTATCATGCATTAACATGAATCCATCACCGACATTACCAGCATACGGGACCACATGTTCCTCCAGGATTTCAGTAATGTACCGACCAGCATTTAATGACCCTTGCCCACGGCCACCCCGAGTCCGAGAAACGCACACAAGTTCCGTTTTCCCGTCGACGGAAATGCCGCCCCAAAACATAGCCGACACGAGCCACCCCCGTCTTCGACGGATTCTTCGAAGCAGGGTTGTGTGAACCTCTCCCCCTGTCATCTGTAGACCCTTCTACGTCTGTCATTGCAGAAGAGACAGACCTTCGTCTCATCAGAGAAGAGTACGGTCCCCCACTGTTCTAGAGTCCACTCGCAATGATTGCGAGCAAACTCTAGGCGATCTCTTTACCTTTAGCAGGTCTATGGGCTGTTAAACTCTTTTCGTGTAACCTTCTTCTTATCGTAGAAACACTCACAGATGTTCTCCGAGTTGATCGAAGCTGTTGTTCCCCTTTGATCCCCGACTGCAATAGGGCAATCACTTGAGCGGCTTCTTCAGAGCTGGTGTCCATCTTTACTTGTTGTTACTTGGGTTACTTGTTCACGTGTGTTCACTGCAAAGTCTAAATTACGACTGGCCCATATTTCATCCAGATCGACCCTTTTATACCCTTTTTAGGTGGTGTAACTAGCGTCTTTAGTAACGAGCATTTGACAGTGTTTATTTTTGACGCTCTATAATGATAAATGTTTTAATGATTTCATGATTTTTTTATTAATAATGTAAAGCTATTCAAATACCCATTTAAAACATACCAATATTTATATAAATATAATTCGTTTCTAGCCATTACAGCCATTTTTCGCGCAAACTCAGAGAGGTGCGATTTTTGTGACGCTGAGTGTATATTAATAGATGAACAGAAAACTTTGCACCTCTTTTTATGCACATTGCGCGCAAGAACTAGTGTGAGTTTTGGCATAGGTTAAGTTTGTATGGAGAAAAATTTAATAACGAAGAAGCGAGGAAGCTAAAATTTATATAAAATATGTGTTACGCATATGTACATAAAATTGAATAAAATATAACGTTCATTATTTACGTTCATACTGACAATGTCAATCACATAATAGTCTGTTGTTTGTTTATGTTCATACTACCAATGTCAAACACATTAGTCAAATAAATGTTGCCATCAAATAATTACTCAAACCTCAATAGCGTACTACAACTTAATAATTCAATGAGATTCGGTCGAATTTCGACCAGTAGGCGACCATTGGTATAATTCAAAAAAATAATAGACTTTAATAGCTATATATAAAAAACTACCTGATGCCCGCGACTTCGTCCGCGTGGATATAGGTTTTTAAATATCCCGTGGGAACTCTTTTATTTTCCGTGACAAAAATTATCCTATGTCTTCTGACATGATGCAAGCTGTCTCTATGCCAAATTTCGTCACGATCGCTTCAGCGGTTGATCCGTGAAAAGGTAACAAACAGACACAGGGACAAAGAGAGTTACTTTCGCATTTATAATATTAGTATGGATATGTTCCATTTCTAATCTCATAACGAATATAAATTTTACGTGTGGTGGATAAATCTCACGTCTTTCATTTCGACAGATGTCTGAATTGCCGTCTCGAATATTCCAAATCTAAATTATTACCGGTGATAAGCAGCAGCTTCCAAAGGTGTTAGGAGCCTGGTACTGGTCTGGTAGGTGGATTTTCGTGACTCCGTGACTATTACAGCTAATTGTCCCAACGTGGGAGAGGTCCACGTCCAGTTTTGGACTGCTTAAAAGTTGCTTATGACGGCGTGGCCTAGTGGTCAGAGTACCTCTGGGTTCGAATCCCAGCCGTGGTCTGGTTGTGTTGTGATTGTCCCCGTGTTTCTGACACAGCATCCTAGCCTTCCTCCGATATTATCGCATGAGCGTAACACTCGGACGAGGGCAAATTGGGACGAGTGAGTACCTCTGTGTTTGCGTTTACACTCTGTGGCACTGTAATATCTCCTGTGCGCGTTGCACTCCACGATGGCGAGAAAACTACCGTAAGAGAAGGTTTATTTAGTATTGCCAATTTTATGTCAATCTGGAAAGCCTGATTAGGGCAACCAGTTCCAATTTATTTGCTGCGGTAAACCACTAACGAATGATTTAGCGCGAGTCTAAGAAAACACAAAATTAAATTATTAACGTAATGGCTTATAAATCTTCAGTTTTAATTTCGCATCCGGCTGTTGCTATACACCTACGAGGCGAACATATAATTCCCTCGCAATTGCGGACTGCGGGGCTTAATCGATGGGAAAATCACTTAGAGTGGTCCGACTCACGCCCGGTCTCTATTCGCTTACTTTGCGTGTGTTCACTTTATTGAATTGCTAATGTCGTCGGAGCCAGGGGTCATTTGTTTTCCGCTAGCTTTTCGACGTGGTTTTACTCTTTTAGTTGTGTTTTTTAATTTAATATTAAGCATTGTAAATTTGGTTTTATTCATTATAATAAATAAACATTTACATAAATATTTATTATAATGCTGGCTCAGGACCGTGTTTTGTGGCAATTTATTGGGAGGCCTTTATTCACAGTGGACTATGATAGACTGAAATGATGAACAGCCTATAAATGTCAAACTGCTGGGCTCGTGCCCCGCCAACAGTAAAGAGCACGATATTCCGCTCAAGTACTGGTCGGTACGCAGGTTCGATGTTTCGCTTCACCGCGAAGCATGTGAATGAGCAGTTAAAATTATAATGAACAATTTTTGTTACGATCCACCGTGGATTGAATCGCGCGCGGTCCTTGAGCTACCACGACTCACTACTCTCTCTTCTACTCTCTGTAACTCTCTGTTCTAATGTGACAGTGAATTTCTTAACAGGAAGATTTCAGAAGGACTGAGTGAGTTTTGGACCACATCTGATATTACTTACTAACTTCGCACCTAGCTGTTAATTTAACGAGGCACCTCTTTTCTTTTTATTTTAAGATTGCCGCGGGTTCCGGTTGCGGTGCAGCAGACTATAATTTGTGCAAAAACACATATTGCAGGTTTTCGGGTCTGGTTGTGTTGTGATTTTTCCCCATGTCTCTAGCACTGCATACTAGCTTACCGTCGATCTTATCGCAAGGACGCAACATAGGGCGTGGGAAGGTACTAGAAATTTAGTGCGGCTGGTTGCGCGTACACTTCATCTAGATCATCATCATTTCATCCAGTCACTAGTCCACTGCTGAAAGTAGGCCTCCCCCATATATTGCCACAAAAGCTTGTAGCGCTCATGTTGGGAGGAATTTGCAATAGTTGCCACGCATGGCAGGCGGGTTGGCAACCGCAGTTTATTTATTAAGATGTTCCAGTAAGATGCTGCAGCCCATCTTCTGGTTAGAATTTTCCCTATATCGAATTTTACGACACCCAAGGGATGAGATGGGATGGTAGATTCTCTTAGCCGACACCACAAAACTGTTCGACGATAATTCTAGCATTGATCCTTAATAGACACAAGAGTGTCGCCAGCCAATGGACCAGGGGGGCCGATTTTCGCCCACGGTAACACTTACCGAATACTGTTGTAAGTTGGCTTGGCATTAGGTAAACAAATCGAGTCTCTAGGGAGGGTGGGTGGTCAGCTACCCATCCCGTCTGTCCCTGGTGTTGGCACAACTAAATTGTTATTAAAAAAGTAAAATTTATCACTAGCTCAGCGGTAAACGAAAACATCATAAAGAAACCTGCATGTCTGAGAAATAAAAACACTTCGATGACAAGCGAAGTCTGCATACCCGCATTGGAGCAGGGCGGACTCTCCCGGCTCCAAAACCCTCTCCGAAATGAGAGAAGGCCTGTGCTATGCAGTAGGACAATTATATGCTGGTACTTAGTCTTTACTTCACAACATTAGTAGAAACTTGCTCAATTTTATGATTCAACTTGAACACAATGTAGGCGTCACCAGCATGGTAAGTTCACGGTGAGACAAGGAAGGATTTGCCGTAATCGATTTGCTTTGTAGGCGGATTGGCAATAGCAGACATCAGTTCTTAAGTCTCATAGGCCCAGTAATGAAACTAAGTATTTGTACCCTTCAAACCAAAACATAGTAATGTTTGCACACTACTGCTTGAAATATATATATGTATTATTTAATACAAAATTACATCTCATATTTTAATTATTATTATATAATTTCTAATATGTTTACGCACAGCTGTCTCTGGTTACGTACTCGTTGTACGCGGTTGAAATATAGATTACAAATGTCTTGTACTTGTGCGAAAATAAATGCTAGGTTGGTATCTGACTATATATTCACTACTAGCTGATGCCAGCGACTTCGTCCGCTTGGATACAGATTTTTTAAATATTCCGTCGGAACTATTTGATTTTGCGGAATAAAAAGTGTCCTTTGTCCAACTCCAGGATGCAAGCTAACTCTGTGGCAAATTTCGGTTCAGCGGTTGAACATTGAAAAGGTAACAAACAGACAGAGGAACAGAGAGAGTTACTTTCGCATTTATAATATTAGTGTGGATTAGTATGAATGTAAAGATAAAATAAAAGCCAGATTGCTTAAACTGCAGATCGCGTGCTCCGCAATCGCAGTATACTTCTTACAAAATTGCTTTCTGCTGATTATACAATTTGATTTATGAAAATGGACGATATTGTTTCACGATGCTGAATTTTCGTTTAGTAATTTGCTCGTATGCGGATATTTGTTTATTTTTTTCAGTGTTAAAGGTTCTTTGTCTTTGTTGTAAATATTCTTTAATCATAAAAATCCCTTATAATAGATTTTTAGCACTCAGTAACTATGACGCTGTTGCCGTTTTGATAAAATTTAATATCTACAGATGATACGTCTGTTAATAACTATTTGATTGCAAACGTTATTCAGAAATCAGCTATCGTCTAAAGTCTGAAGTTGCTATTGAATAGAGCGTTAAGCACTACTAAGCGTTTAAAATAACGGTTTTCCGTAATCTTCTTATTACAAGCTTATAACTCGACGGTAAAATAAATTTTAATCTTTAAAAATTAACATTAACATTGTTAGATATAGTATCTTGTATGGTAAACCATTGCATTGTATGTTAAATAAATGAAGAAAAAAAAAAAATTGGCAAGTGTATAGGTTAATAGACTGCACAAAAATGTGAATTCCTTTTTTGCAACCTTCGTTAAATTAGGTGACAACGGCAGTCGGATCCCATTATCCTATAGTGCTGCGGTGCAGGTTGGCAGTGCGGTCTGGCCGCGCGCCCGAGAATTGTACCCAATATTGTACCGGGCGACGGCAACGTCGCATCCAATGGACGCTCTTGTTTACTGAATGAGTCTGGCATTGTCCACGTACCGGCAATAGTGCATAGGTACTGTAGGTGCTATATCGAAACTATTTTCAAATGTCTATTGCAACGAAACTCGTGTTTTGTCTTTCATATCAATGCGGTAGCCTTAATATCTGCTGTTGAACCTTTTTTTTATGAAGCTCGAAGCTGGAACAGAGTTCACTGATGTGGATTAGGTCTAAGTTGCTTAGGAATGTATACCCTGAAATATGGATAGATAAACTGTAAATGTTTCCTAGACACATCGATACAAATAATAAAAAATCTGTCTGTGACTTTGAATTTTTGTTTCGGTTACTGAAGCAAATTAGATTATACATGTTCATTGTCTGTCCTTCTTTCTGTGCAATAATTTTTAACTCATCATGATCTCTTCTGTAGTACCATGATTCAAGAAGACTTCGCAAACATAGCACGGCAATAGATTATGCATTGTATCCAGTGGTGGGACATCAGTATAGCTAGTGAAATAACTAGGCATATGTTATCAATCACGAGCACAGTGCAGTCTCACAATTTATTTCAGTTCAAATAAAAAAACATACTAATTTCAATAGGAAAGATGGTTGGGTACTTACTACAAATGGCTTGGGATTCTTTGATTAATAAAATCAAATCAAAAATAAAGCATACCACTGCAAGACTTCTAGACACAATAAGCTCATTCTGCGTAGATCGGACTAAAATTTATAAGTACTATGACATGCTGTGAACCGCTCGAAACGTTCTGGTTATAAAGGGTAAATTAAACGCGATGAAATCCGTGAAGTCTAGTTTTGTTTAAATGTGTAGTATTCTCGTAAATATAAGAAATCATTACTGGTAGATAGTCTTGACTAGAACTTAAGGACTCCAGCGACTACATCTTAGAAAATAGATGTAGATGATAGTTAACTTATTACTTAGTGTTAGCACAAGAGTGGATAACAAGTATCCCATTAAAAATATTCCTCAAATTAATACCGCAGCCAGTAGCTCATCAAATAACGTACTTCTGGTACAATAAAAGGGGTAATCGCTGCCACAAGCGATATTATAACAAATACATAAAATATTAATTAATTATTAATATAAAATTATATTTACTTCGAACCAGGATCATTTTCCCTCTGTCGACTTTTACGACACCCACGGGATGGGATGGGGTGGAAGATTCTCTTATGCCGCCATCACCTGCGAATAATTCACCTGAAAATTTTTGTGTTCGATGTTTATTCCATATAAGGTATTTATGTATTGTTTAACCAATAATAAAATGAAACAGAAATACATAGTAGTAGAGCTAAGACTTTCATCTTCGAAGTCGCGTTTAAATAATCTGCCTAGCTAATTAACATTTTATTTATCGTATTGTTATTAAATGTAAACTTATTAATTATTATTAATACTTAAAAACATAAATACGGACCATGACACCAAAAAGATTTAAATGAATTATTTATTTTATATATACAATTTTTTTGTTTCAAATTTATAAAATATAAGATCCGTTACATTAGGGATTATAAAGGGATTCGTATGGCTTTAAATAGTATAATTTATTTTAAAAGCCGCCCTACTTCTAGTTCAATTAAGTTCCAAGTCAGTTACCCTTGAGGCTTTCCGAAGCCTTGAGAAGGGAACAACAAAGCTGAATTGTCGTATATTTTAATTATATTGATACAGGGCTCAGTCGGCGTCAGAAAGCTCATAACTATGATTAAATTTTAGTTAAGCGTAATCCTCGGAATATTTATTTCAGTCCCCAAAGACTTTATTAATTAATCTGGCTGGTACATGCGACTTTGCTCTCAGTGATCTAGTGGCTTATCTCAATTTGTATTAATTTATTAGGTCCGCAATGGTATTTGTCAGCTGGAAATTTTCTCACACACCAAACAGCTCCAATGCGCCATACACTACCAGGAATACGTTTAACGATAGAATTCGAATATATAGCAAAGAAAGGAATTCCTTAAGCATGACGGTGATAAGGAGAGGTCATCTTATCCATAACATCTCCAGTAGCCCCTTTAAGTTTACATTGTAAGTAAACATATTTATTAATGACCAGCTGTGTCCCGCGGTTGCGCGCGCCGTTTAATTTAAAAGAAATCGCTCTAAGGGTCGTAGCGTAATTTTATATGACCTTCCTCGATAAATGGGCTATCCAACACTAAAATATTTTTTCAATTCGAACCAGTAGTTCCTAAAACTAGCGCGTTTAACCAAACAAACTCTTCAGCTTTATAATATTAGTATAGATTTCTAACAAACAATAAAATAAAAATAAAACAGTAAAGAAACTTACTACTGTAATCTGAGCTGCATCATGAAACTGCGATGAGTTTTTTTTTCTTCTTTTTTTTATATTGTACAAAGTGACGAAACGAGCAAAACGTTCACCTGATGGTAAGTGCAACGTTCGCCCACAACAAATGCTGTGTCACCCAGAATATTTCTGTGTGACACTGCACTGCGCCCGTCACCCTGCGACATCAGTTCTTAAGTCTCAAATGCCCAGTGATTACGCTAGCTCACAGTCCGAAACACAGTAATGTTTGCACACTACTGCTTCACGGCAGAATAACTGTCCCTGGGGTGGCACCTACCTAGACGGATTCCTGCATAGGAATCCTACCACCAGGTATTGTGAAGATATATCATATAAAAAAGTTTATTTTATAAGCCGAAATTGATTTTAATTGTCCCTTTCACGTGTACGTAATTAATGCATATATTAAAAAAATGTTAAGACTTTGAAACATTAGAATTATCTTTTTAAAATGGAAATTTACGAGCGCAATATTCGCATACACATAAATGTAATAGAAAATTTATTACAAAATATTTTCTTCGAAACGGCAAAGTTAAACTTGTTTATTTAACCTAAACGTTACGTGACAGGTAAAAAATGCAGCTTTGCTAAAGCCGTTAAATTAGTTTCGTTCTATGTTTGAAAAATAGATTAAAACATGATTCGTTTATTCCGTCGCAAAACAAACATATTTGTTTTAAACAGTGTGCAGTAAAACTAGCTTTTGGATATAGGCGACGGTAGGACTGGGCGTGCCCGTCCGCTTCGATATTTATGCTCCGTTTATTTTTCGATTAAACTCGTCAACTCTGTTGTTGTAGTGAGCTTCGCACATCCGGCTGTTTACTCTCGACATTTGAATATAGGACGCGTTAGGATTAGGCCGGGTCCACACTCGCTGAATGTCGCTTGCAATCCAGCTGTACTGAAATTTTAAGACTGCCTACCGATGTGGAGCAGTGCAATAAATCAACGATCGCCGCGTGTCTCCGTTTTTTTTTTTTTATTGTATAAAGTGATGAAACGAGCAAAACGTTCACCTGATGGTAAGTGCAACGTCTGCCCATAACAAGTGCTGTGTCACCCACAAAATTTCTGTGTGACACCACACCGTGCCCATCACCCTGAGACAAGTTCTTAAGTCTCATATGCCCAGTGATTACGCTAGCTCTCAGTGCCCTTCAAACCGAAACACAGTAATGTTTGCACACTACTGCTTCACGACAGAATAACTAGCCCTGGGGTGGTACCTACCCAGACGGATTCCTATACAGGAATTTTCCTACCACCGTTGTCAGTCAAGTTGTGGTTTCTACTGAAAGCTAATATTTGTAGAATAAAAATTATCGTAATTGTCCCCTTTCTGTAATTCTGTCTCAAAATAATCTACTCTTACTGCGACATTCTTAGAAAGTTATTTTTTTATTTAAAAAAAAACGATGTCCCCGCAGTAGGATTTCTCCTGTGACGTGGGTACGTTTTACAGACATAAATCCCACATGCACAAACCACCCGGACCCGGAACAACTAACTGTAAGCCATACAAATATTTGTCCCGTGCGGGAATCGAACCCGCCACCCGCGGCGCCGAAACAGAGCCATTCATAAAAAGTGAAATTGATTGTTGGTGGCGAAATAATGTATTTTACGCATGTGTCTTCTAGTTGTTAACCATAAAATATGTTCGTAGTCAATTTGTCAGTAATTAAAATCGTAGCTAATCGCTGACAAGCCTTGGAACTTCTATAGACAAAAAATCATGCAAGAAAGCAAACAGACAGACCAATCTTGGTGGGTTTTTAGAAAAGTTTAATTAAATAGAAATCATGGAACAGGTTATTTAGGCATTGTTTGTTCGCTGCCTTTATTCGTGTTGGTAAGTTAAGTAAAAAAAAGTGAAAGTTAATACTAGCACGACGATACATGTAATTTATTTCGCCGTTAGAAAACGCGATTTAAAAATTTGGGATATTCTTACCTATGAATTTAAAATATTATTGAGCGTTTGAGGACCATTCGGAAGCTAAATTGATTGAATGGCGATGCCAGTAAGTTTACATCACGTGACCTCAGGACCATGTTCAAAAGTTATTTATGTGAATCTGCAAAAACAATGATGGTTAACAATAAACCATCGTCATTTTTGTATGAATTGTGTTGAATAACGAAATGTTATTGTGGTGGCCGCGTAAGGAACTCTACCACCCCATTTCATTCCGTGGATGTCGTCGTGGTTTTCGTTGGATGTAGGAATCCGTACACGTAGGTACCGCCGAAGGGGTTGATGTAAAGTCCTATAAATGTCCCACAGCTGAGTACATGCCTACTCTAGTTTATGGCAGGGTTTTGGAGCGGGGCAGAATCCGCCACGCGGCTCCATTGCAAGTAGCGGACTTCAAATGTCTTCAAATATTTTTTGTTTCTCAGACATGCAGGTTTCCTCTTGATGTTTCTTACCTTCACTAAACACATTTAAAACTGCCATTAACAACGTTAGTGGTGCCGGCACCTGTAATCTAATCAAAGTCACCTAAGATGATGAAGAAAATGAAATAACAGTCCTCCTGGCCGATTTACGAGACGCGGCGACCACTTCCGAATACTGTCGGAAGTTATCTGCGCAGGAGGCACTCCCTCGTCCCAACCTACCCGACTCTGATGTAACGCCCATGCGCTAAGATCAGAGGTAGGCTAGCATGCAGTGCCAAAGACACAAGGACATAACCAGACCCGAAAACAAACAATTCGTGTTTTTCACAAATGTTGGCTCCGGTTGGGATTTAAACCTAGGACCCGCGGCGTGCTAGTCAGGTGATCTAACCACTAGGCCACGCGGATGCGTAGAAATAACAATATAAAATAATACAATAGTATTAATTGTATCGTGCCATCAACAGCCATTAATGCAAATTGTACATACAATATATGTAATATTTGCGACTGGTTTCTATTGTAAATGTATCCTTACGTAACATCAAGTAATTCAATATTTCCTATAGGAGTAATATTACAGAGCTGTGAGGTGAAATAATAATAATATAAATTTTCAATGTATAATTTTACACATATGGCACACATATGCCTATGTTTACAATATAGCATTACGGATTTTACAGATGCGAGCCAGATGTTCAAGTAAAACATGGATAAATACTTTGAGATAGTTAATATTTGGGCAGAGGTAACGTTCTGGTATACATACATGCATACAGTCACGCCTTTTTTCCCATGTAAGGGCAGAGACCACACCTTTAGCCCACACCTTTAGCCCACTTTTCTCCGAACGGTGGCGAACGACGTTGCCGCCATTTTGGTACGAGTCTAAAGTTTTTAGTAGGGCAAAAGTCTTACTCCTCATTGCGTTCATCTGCGCGGTATAGTGACAGCATTGCATATTATGGAATTATTCTGCATGACTAAAGGCTGTCTTTAATACCTTAGTCGCCTCTTACGACACTTCGGTAGGAAAGAGGAAGGTGCTGTTTTACCCGGCCACCCGTTATCAACAATGCTTCACTCAGTTACGACTACAGCTGCAACTCATAGTTTCAAAATACTAATACAATAATAATAAAGTAGTAGATTATTTTAAATAGTGTTGCCAGTACTTTGTGAAAACAGTTTACATTTATTACATTCTGTAACGCTCGCGTTACATGTTTACGTGTGGTGATGACATCGTCCTGGCCGATCTTTTACCACGGCGATAACTTCCCTTCCACCTTCCGAGTACTGTTGGAAGGAAGGTGTCAACTGCGCAGAAAATGTTATAGTGCCACGAGGAAGGTCACAAACACCGAGGTACTCGGTCGTCCTACAAGCGCCCGATGTAAAGGTCAATCTATAAGATTGGAGGTTAGGATCTAGTGTGAATTCTGGGATAATCGCAACACTACTTAACCTGAAAACCACCAATTTGTGTTTTTGTGCAAATGGAGACCCGTTCGAACCTAGAACCCGCGGCATAGTGATCACGTATCCAGACCACTAGGCCACGTATGTTTATAGAAAATGTTCTCGGCCCTATCGAATTAAATAAGATAGAAACTAAACTACATACTACTTACTAAGATAACAATTTCTTAAGCCTTACTGAGACTTTATGTTTTAAGTTTAACTACTCTTCTTGTGTTTCACATTTCAAGACGTTTTTGTCTTTGGTGGGAAAAATCATACAAATTTTTGATGTTTTTTATTTTCCTTATTTTGACGGTGATGACGATTATTTGTCCAAGCCGACGATCACCATACATTCGTATGTAGTTGGCGTATTTTGTAAATATTTGGTATTAAAATCCAAAAACCAATGGTTAACCCACGACTTAATAGACTGATAAAAGCCCAGTAATAGACAGTTCTATTGGTGCGCTTTATGTAGAACTTAAGACTTTATTTCTATTTAAGTTATAAATGACTTTTAAAATTTTGAAGACATATCTTGTTTAGAACAATATTTTTATAATCCTTTGTTCACAAATGTATTCCGCCAAATAACAGAAAACGTAAATACTAAACACAATCTAATCTGTATCTTGTTTCTTGTTTCAGGTACGTACCAATACAGATGAAATTCGTCTAACAATGCCGGTTTTATTATCATGAAATCGAGAAGCGGGGTTGTCAACGTGTTCAATTTCGTTGCGGGCAATTCCAGACCACGGGATCGGTTGGAAAGGCGCGCGAGGGCAATAAGTGCGCTATCAACGTCGCGTTAGCGCCACAATAAAATAGAAAGTCGACTCGCTCTATTGAAAAAGTCGCAGAGACCGCCCCGTCGATTGTGAACGACTTCGGCCGATGTAATTCGAGAGCAAGCTACTTACTCATAGTTGGCTCGCCAGACGTGAAGGTTTTCTCGATTTCAGGTGATCCGTGAGGTTTTATTGGATACAATCGTATTCGATTTCCTTTCTCGTTGAATCGATTTCACAAGCGCCATCCATTATACAGCAATGGCATTATTGTTTAACTTAAATACTGGTAATTTTATCCTTATGTTTATATCAACATAAATGTATTAAGTGTCTAGTCTGTCTATCCGAGTGGGTATAATTTAAATAATAGGTCTATTCTGATAAGTTTTGATATATTATATACATATGTTAACTGTCTTTTATCGAAGTCTTCATTTAACAGTAACCTACGATTATGGAATTATATAAATCGAGAATTCCAGCCGAAGATAGTCGTAGTATAAGAAACAACCTTTACGCAACGCTCGCATTTAAAGTATCAACATTCATTTTTGTAAATCTTTTTTATCTTAGTCAAAAATCCATCCATGCTGATATTATAAATGCGAAAGTAACTCTCTTTGTCCCTCTTTTTGTTACCTTTTCACGGTTCAACCGCTCTTCCGATTTTGACGAAATTTGGCACAGAGATAGCTTGCATCCAGGAAACGGGATACATAGGATACTTTTTATAGAAGATAATCAAATAGTTCCCACGGGTTATTTAAAAACCTATATCAATGCGAACGAAGTCGCGGGCATCAGGTTATAAATAAATCTATAGAGTCTCATAGAAAAATAAAGTACGCCCTATGACAGAAATATTAGACAATATTCAATAATAAATGTATATCTATATTGCAAACTCGAGCAGACCAGCCTCCACCAACAGCAACTGTTCACATGTACGAGTATGACGCATTGATGCAGCAGTCGTCCTCCCCAACCATTTTGAAATGAATTTATGTTTATTGTTGACAATCGAAATTAAATTAGGTATTAAAACTGCACCATCAAAGATTTTTGAGAACGTTCAAATGATTCTGCCTCCGATTAGGATGATTGCCTCTGTACACTTGTGGCACTATAATGTCCCCGGCATAGTTGATTATTGTTGATTTTCGGTATTGAACAACAGTATTCGGAAGTTAACGCCGTGATCGAATAAAAGGTCTAGATGACATCATCATCATTAGTTGTACCAATGTTTTAGTTGTTGTCAACAAACCACCTTTGGAAAAAAATTGAAGTGGTGTTATCCTTTTTGTTTTGCTTTTTGCAGTCTTCATTTTCTTAAATAATATCAATAAGTGTACTGAGGATAGTTGTACTGAGATGATATTACTTTCATATTTTACTCACTCGGCTTCGCTCGTTTAGCTTTTGTTACATTGTCCGCCTAGCAGGACGATGTATACTGTCTAAGATTTGTACTGTTAGTGTTCATTGTGCTGTCGATTCTCGACTCTTTTGTGTTTCGGCGACATCCAACCGCGGTATACAGTCAAGGATTGATTCACTTTATTCTCTTTGTAATCACATCGCTTCAATGTTTGTTCGTACATATTTACACAAGCGTGCTTAACATCCGACTGTTTAGATAGGTTGTCCTTTGTTTCTTTTCGATACGATATTTATCATAAGTTTGTTTTATTTGTAATATATCGGAATTTACCGAATACCGACTTGCCCTTTTTATGTAAGTAAGAGTGATTACTGTGACCCCATAATACGATATTTGTTGAGTTGTCTTGGTGGCTACGAGGAAGGCCAGAAATTCGGTTGTCGTCGTTCACCATACAAGAGATACAGATAAGGTGAATTGGTGGTGGGTCAACTGCATCGCCACTGGTGGTAGGATTCGTATGTAGAAATTCGTCTAGGTAGAGCACCCCATAGCAGTGCCAGTTATTCTGCCGTCAAGCAGTAGTGCGCAACATTTGTGTTTAGGTCTAAAGAAAACTGAAACATTTTGTAAGTATAATCACTGGGCATATGAGACTTAAGAGCTGATGTTTCAGTGTGACGAGAGTGATGGAGTGCCGTACAGAAGTGTTCTGGGTGATACAGCAGTTGTTATTGGGTGAGTGCACTTATCATTAGGTGAATGATTTGCTCGTCTCGACACTTCTATAAAAACTTAGATTTTTAAAATAAATAAGCTAGTGCTTAACTGCTATCCTTGGCTCTTATACACTGCAGTGTACTCTGCAGTCTATTCCTTATCCTCATATTAGGACCAAGGAAATATTATATTTCTCTTGTAAAAAGATGACGATGATCACTGCGCTGCGATTTATTACAGTGTCGCTGAGTCGCGACCGCGACTGGCAGCTGTGACGTGAACTTCTTGATGTTAACTAATGAGTACATTTGTGTCAGTTTACGTACATAGAGTTTTTTTTTTATACACAGCCTTTAACTGAATATGCAAAAGCGTGACTGTTATTCGAAAATTTAAGTGTTGATTTACCACCCGCTTATCACTCGGCGATGTAAAACATCGTAAAGAAACCTGTATGTTCGGGAAATAACAAATATTTCGATTTGTGTAGTCTATTTTACTCTGTGGCAGCTCTGCGGAAACCCTTTCAAAATTAAGGGGTTCCTATAGCATTGGGATATTTAAAGGCTGCGTGTTACTTTGCTTTTAGTGATCTCTTGCCTATGTGTGCTGAAAGCTAGTGTACCGTGTACCGTCGGTAGCTATGATTAAGGTGACGACGCCGCAGGGAACTAATTCGATTTATATAAGCCCGTCGTGCCACCGGGGTTGATTACAACCCAGTCCTTTAATGCATTACCTATTTATTTACATTACACAAAAAACTTTCATACATATGAAAGTTTTTTGGATCCGATTTATTTTAATTAACAAAGGTATAGGTTACTCTTTAAATTTAATAAGTTAATTAACGTAATTAACGAATATTGTTCTTTATCGTCATCATTTCAGCCCATAACAAGCCATATTGTATATGGTTGTATACATTGTGGCTATATATGGTTCTGCTAATTGCAGAATCATATATTGCCACCTGCATCCATCAATTTTCCGCAAAAATATTGTCCTTAATTTAACGTAATTATTACCACTTTTTATGAATTCTATTTCTTGTTGTCTGTTCGGTACAAATTATGCGATCGATTTTGAACTTACTTCCCGAGCTAGAGACTAGAAATTTTAAGCAGCTCCGATTTTGAACACAATATAATATCAACTTGTTTTCTTGTCTGTCTATTTGTTTGCTAGATCGGACAAATTTTATAATCTTTTCTACACTACAAGTCCGTTTTAAAAACGAGGTACATAAAAAAGATTTTTTTAGGGATAACAGAGGTGTTTACTTCATAAAATCCTACGATATGGGCAGTATTTTTTAAATTTATGTGCTTCTGCCTTTGAGACAGAGTTTAGAGAAAGAGTTTAATATCTTCGATCTTATTCCATATTAATATCAGGGGGAATAGTTGCCAAATGTTAGCGTATTTAATAAAAATGTGTTTATGCAATTTTGTGTTTTTAAATAATAGTTTATTTTGACAGATTACGGCGCAGCCAAAAAAGGACCACAATTTTTGCGTTTGTATGATGTTCTGTTCCCTCAAAGTTCTGAAACTGCATGACTGGTCTTGACTTTAGAGTTATTTCATAAATCTTTGTATGCGACGTGTCAAAGGTAAAAGAAGAATCATTAAGTAATATTTTTTTCTTTGGCAGAATTAAACTACTACTAAATAAAAGAATTAAAGGCAGAATTTAGTTTTTAATTTTATTTTCATTCTGCTCATCATCTCATGATACGTCTAATGTGTTTATAATTGCGCTACGTGATGGAACGTTTGTAAATGTTCGTAATGGTCGCAATTCGCTATCTAATGGGCCTATAAAAGGTGTTTTTACAAATATTTTCCACACAACAACCAACCAGGTGGTTCACCGCGTCGGGCAGAGTTCAATTGTCGATCAGTGCTCTTAGCCTTTCATTAATAATACGTTTTGTAACATTGGGTTTTAGGAAATGAATTCAATAGATATGCGTGATATACGTCTAAACGCCCAAAACACGCGAAAAATGTTTAGTCGTGTACACGTGTAGTCCATACACGACTAAACATTTTTCTGTCATTTTTGTATTAAGACTTCCTCAAATATAACTAACTAGTTTGACCATGCGAATATTCTGTACAGTATCGTGATCACGATAATTAATGAAATTTTTAAGCAATTGCTTTAATAAAGATATTGATTTTATGACATTTACTTATTTATTGTCATTAAACGGAGAAATAATCTTCAAAGTGGCGTAAATTTTGATACAGTAGTCCAGTACAGTAGACAGTTCTTATGCAGGAGTCCGTCTAGGTAGGTACCACCCAGGGCCCGTTTTTTTGCCATAAAACAGTACCTAGTGTGCAAACATTACTGTGTTTTGGTCTGAAGGGCACCGAGAGCTAGTGTAATTACTGGGCATTTGAGACTTGAAACTGATATCTCAGGGTGACGGGCGCAGTGTGGTGACACTCACAAATGTTAAATTTCAGGTTACAACATAAAGGGAGAATCAGCATTTGTTATGAGCAGACGTTGCACTGGTAACATCAGGTTGCACTGGTTACGACTGCATGGTAACATCAGGTGAACGTTTTGCTCGGCTCGTCACTTTCTCCTTTAAAAAAGCGAGGTGGTTACGGCAAATCTTTCTTTCATGTGGTCTGTTCGGAATGGGCTATTAAATAAGTTGATGAGAAAAACAATTTTATTACTTTTTCCTAACCTTAAACGTTAACTTGATAAGATGTGATGATGAAGATGACCTATGACCTCCTGAATCCCGCAGTGAGGCTCCAAAGGACATTCATGACGATTATTTTCATATGACGGTTATTTACGCAGATATTTGTTAAAAACTTTTATAAGTTATTTACACTTTGGATACCCAATAGCCCTGCTGGTCGAGTTTATTGTCGATTTCCGACGTCTTTCGCGAAGAAAATTTTATAATGTTGTTAGTGTATCCGCGATCCAGGTGTTCACCACTTCAATTGACTGTGTTAAATATAGACTTGAGTTAAAATGCAGTGTCGGGGATAGTTGGTCGGCTCAGTCGAATAACAATTCGACTCCCGAACATGACAAATATTGGTATGGCCTTGTGTATCGTTTCTAGACAGTTCTATGGTCCGATTGTCATTCTGGGTGTTTTATTTTTCATATTAATTATCCAATTTAATAAAGTCGGCAAGTGGGTGAAAATTGAGTTGAAAGTTTTTTATTGCATTGTTAGTAACATACATACAGGGCAAGTTACAGGGCAATAACAATAGCTTTAAAAGAGACACCGCACGCAATTACAATACATCCATATCTTAAAAAATGTGTGCTGCAAAATTGGTGCGTTGGCTATATCTGAGATTGAACGTAATCGTAAACGGCGAATCAGCGTCAAAATGAAAACAAAAAATCAGTTTAATTTTGATTAAAACTTTATAAAATTGTTAAAGTTTTTAGCACTAAAATAGCATCTTCTTAATTAGAAAAAGCCAACGGTTAAGATTTTAATTAGTTTGTATGGGACAAGATACTACATAATTAAGAGACTGCTTTGTCGAGGATTTGAAAAGTAAACATTTGTTAGAAATTTTAACATCTTTTTATAATTTGTTCAATTTCTTTTATGAAGCAATTTTGCTTATTAAAGATACAGACGCCACATCGTAATATCTGTTACTGAATGAAATTGTATTTTTATGCAGTTCAATTGCGTTTTTTTTTAATAACTACGCGTATAATACATCTTTAAATTACTCTATTGGTGAAAACCAGAAATCTCCTTTTTATAACTTCTAAAGCTCTATTGGGTACCTTGTTCTTATTTGTGAATGCGTGGCCTAATAATGGCTACTACTTCTTCTACGACGGGGGTCCCTGGGTTATGAATCCCAGCCGGAGCCAACATTTGTCCAAAACACAATTTGTTGGTTTTCGGGTCTGGTTGTGTTGTGTGTGAAATGAATGTCTGTAGAACGTTCCCATGATATAGAAGATCCTACTGAAGGGCAACGTTTTGCTTAAATTAAACAGCAAAAAGAATTGTACTAATTCCAGACAAGCTTTTGGCAGTGTACACCTTAAAATATAGGATTAGGCAGGAATTTGGCCAAGTACGAGTAGGTACCACCTCATTGCCAGCTATTTCCCGTCAAGCAGTGTGGTGCAAATACCACTGTGTTTTGGTTTGAAGAGCACTGAAGCTAGTGCAGTTACTGGTTAATGAGACCTAAGAACATAGTTAAATAAAGCGTGCATATCTGGATGACACCGCAACTACTTTTGGCGTTGCTGGTCTATCATCACATTATGGTGGTAGGATTCTTTCCTAAGCAGGAATCCGTCTAGGTAGGTACTACAACAGGACCAGTTATTCTGCCTTGAATCAGTAGTGTGCAAATATTACTGTATTTCGGTCTGAAGATCTCTGAAGGAGACTTAAGAACTGATGTTTTTGGGGAACGGGGGAGAGGGGTGGGGGAAGTGTCATACAGAAATATTCTGGGCGACACAGCATTTATTAGGGGCAATCGTTGCACTTACCATCTCGTCTCGCCACTTTTTCTTATAAAAAAAAACATTCAGATGGTAATCCTGTTATCCCAAGAAAAGCATGTTCATTTCTTTGAGTTATAATATATATAATGTATACATAATAAGTCAATGGTTCATTCTAGCGAGTAGCTATACTGATGGGCTCAGATTTCCCCTAATAAGGGGGATTTGGAGTAATAACCATTACAGGCAGTTGCGTTGGCTATCATAGTGCTTACGCCACGCACCTTAGAAGCTCCTATCCGTCATTGTTCAGTATAGTATCGGTCTGGCGGTTTTTGAGGCTTACTCTAGAAGATAACAATTTACTATTAAAGAAAGTCTTACTATATAATAACGAAATAAAAATCTAAAACGGGGGTCCCCTGGTGCAGTGGCTATGGCTCCTTCGCTATTGATCGCGTGTTCGATTCACGCATGGAATGTTAAATTTTACTCCCACAATATAGAAGAAATCTTAGTCCGAGGTATCGTTGGAAAAATATAAAGCATAATTTATTTGGTTTATATCTTAAAAAAAAAAACATCTAAATGTTCGGTCGCGTCTGGGAGAACCAAATCGTCGATTAGTGTTCCAATGCACTCTCCATCTACAAAATGAGCCATACATGGAGCACTCAGTTTCATTAGCGCTGATTGTAACAGCTGCGCTCGTATTTATAACTTGAATGCGGTCGCCGTTCGCCGTCCCATCGAGCTTCGTTTGGTTTTATTTATAGAGTTCCGCGATTGGGGGTATCGAGATTCAAGTACCGTTCACTTTCGCTGGGGTTTAATGTGGGCATTGGACGATAATGCGGTTCGGAATTTCAATGTCGCGTTAATGCATTTCTGTACTTTCATTTCTTATAGGAAGCGATTTGTTTCTGCGCTGTGGCTCGCTTGGACTCGCAAAAATAGGGTTGCTAGGTCCTAAAACCAGATCCAAACAAACTAGCCAGTTAAGCCGGAGTTTTGGGTAAAGTAAACTAATGTAAAGGGGTCTTAGTTTTTAAATATTCCACATTATTGTATGTAAATCTAGACAGCCCCATTTGATACTTTATTGGTCTGAACTTCTAATCAAATAACAACAAAGTTTCTTTATTATGCAATTTAAAACAAAATTAAACACCGCCTAGACCGCGTGACTGTAAAATGTAAAAACCTCACAAAAGCCTTACAGGCCGGACACCGTCTAATTTGTTGGGCACGCATTTAAAAAACCTATGTCCGGCTTTATCCGGACGCCTGGCAACCCTACGCATGAACAAATACTTTTATGGCCAACAGTTTATTTATAAACTTCTATTCACTGAAATGGTATTTATGGCGGACTTAATGCCTAAAGGTATTCTCTCCCAGTCAACCATTAGGCTAAGCAGAGATAAACTTATGATAGGCGGTGCAGTAAAAATTAGAAAGAAAAAATAAAAACAAGCAAGATAGCAATACATACATATTAAAGAAAATCGGGTTAGTTACACCATTTATAACTCAGGAACGAAAACGATTTTTATCATGTTCGATTTGTTTGTCTCCGGCCCGAATAGCAAAATAACTATTAAAACATCTAAAATAAACACGAAAAAATAAATTACGAAGAAAATTCATTTTCTTGTACGTTTTCCGTATCAACGCCGTCTGTAATACATGACAGAAACAAAACTTATATTATTTTGTATACATGACAGTTCTGTGACAATAAATACTTTTTCTTTCTTTTTGTCTCTTTTGATTATTATTGCTGTTAGCTGATTCAACTACGCGGCCCTTTCATTGCATACCAGTACGCAGTATATAGTGTATTATCTGTGCATAGTTTTGAATTGGCTATGCGGACCGACGCCACGATTTATCTACATTTTTTTCAAGTTTTTTCAATTTTCATCCAGTTTTCGACAGTTATTACATTTGTTAAACGCAAACGGTAAGTTACCTTCAAAGATGTTCATTTTGTGCGGTTATCAAATTTATGATTGATAATTGCTTCCTTATGTAATTTTTATTTGTGTGGCCAATTTTTCTGTGTTATTTACAATGCCGCGAGCATGTGGGTATAGATTAAAAAATATCCCATGTGAACTATTTGATTTTATAGGATAAAAATTATCCTATCACCGTCTCCAGATTGCAAACTATCTCTGTTCCAAATTTCGTTAAGATAGGTTCTTCGATTGAACCGTGAAAATGTAACAAACAGACATTGGGACAGAGAGAGTTACTTTTACATTTATAATATTAGTATGAATTATACCAATAAATACATAATATACATAAATACATAAGTTTTTCCGTGTTTGTAAAATGTACATGTGCAGTTAATGTCAGTCAATGCATACACAATACAGAAGAAATCCTAGTGCGGTGCAAAGTTTTTAAAATATGTGAATCGAATAATATAGTTGTTGATTCGGTTAAAGGAAGTATCACCTATTTTTTTTAATTGTCCTTCACAAGTTTTTCTTGAGTCGTGAGTGCATTTAACCGAGACGAATTTGCATATGCAAAAACACTCAGACCCGGAACAACTGTTTGTGAGCTAAATTGGTTCCGTGTGAGAATCGAACGCGGCGTGAAGCCATCAGACCCGTCCATCTATCCTACCTTGTATCATGAATCATCATCATCATCATCATCATTTCAGCCTATCACTAGTCCACTGCTGAACATAGGCCTCCCTCATAGATTGCCTTACAATTTTGTAGCTCATTTTGGGGGTTTATGCCACGTTTGGCAGGCGGATTGGCAACCGCAGTTTATTTATTCAGATGTTGAAGATGCTGCTGTCTTCTGATTTTAATTCTCCCTCTGTCGACTTTTACGACACCCACGGGATGAGATGGGGTGATTGATTCTCTTAAGCCGCCACCACATGCCATTATAAATACTTCAGGATTATGGTCTTATTTTTTTTTTATGGAAGACAGTGACGAGACGAGCAAATCGTTCACCGTATATAGTGCAACGTCAGTGTATCTATGACACATGCTATGGCACACAGAATATTTCTTTGTGGCACAACACTGAGCTCGTCACTGAGACATCAGTTCTTACGAGTAAGTCTCATATGCACAGAACACTAGCTATGTGTGCCCTTCAAACTGAACCGAACAATATTGCTTGACGATAGAACAACTGGCACTGCGGTACCTACCTAGTCGGATTCCTGCATAGGAATCCCACTACCAGTGAAAATATTTACAAAAAATAAACTGGTTCATGGTTCATCATACTCTTTAACAATAAATTCACGTTATTAATTAAGAGTGGGTCATTTTTCCAATTTGAACATCTTTAACATGCTTGTTCTTGTCGTATGTTCTTTATTGTAAGCAGAATTCTAGAAATTGACAACCACATGGCGGAGTGGCTAGAGTACTATACGCTTACTACTTAACTTTTACGCCGCTTTGAATCCTTGCCAGAGCCAACTGTTGTTCAAGAACAAATGACTCTGTTTGGTTTCGTGATCGGTTTCATTTGATCCCATTAACCAATGAATGAGCTTTATTTTGACGTATGAAGCTCATTGTTGTATTATTTACATGAAATTTGTCTATAAAACTTTACTAACATTATTGGATAATAAGAAAGAAAGAAAAAAAAAATTTTTTTTACACATTTACACAGCAATACTGAAAATTTTTACAAAAACATGTCGTCACAAATCGGTCCCAACTCAGCATATGCCGGCTGTAAGCAACCGGCGCTGGTCTTCCGCTGAGGCTTATGAAATATTAACTATAAGAAAAGATAAAATATGGTATTATCTAATTATTTTTGATAAAATTAAATATATATTTTTTTTAAATTATGAAACAAAGGCAGTAACATCGTGCCTAGCACGTATTATATAAATCCTTTATTATCGGATGTTTACATAACTGAGATTTGTGTCTAAAATTAATCCACCCCGTTAGAAAGTCTATCCGTTCTTACAAGCCAATATCGTAAGCGAGTTTCGAATTAGATACTTTCAGATAATATGTGAACCCTTTGAACCTTCGGGGTAATACATTCGGTTTATTGGGACGTGAATATTCCGTCTCGTATCACAATAACTTCAGGTAGCCGACACCTTGTTAAGGGCGGTCCTTTTGCTTAGATGTCATTGTTGAGTCGGGTCCGAAACGTATTCCGTTTCAAACGCTCTTCAACCGACCGTTACGCAAATGAGACTTCTAATTGGAACAGCCTTTGCCACCTTAAATTCCTTAAAAACCACGAAGCTTGAAAGATAAAACTCCCTAGTGTTTTAGTGAAATTAATATGGTTTACATAAAATGTTTTTTTTGAAGCAGAAGTTGTTTAGGCGCGACGAAATCGTATTCGAGTGCAGCGTTTTCGTGCGACGATTTCTGTTTTCCTTAATTAATATTATTATTAATGGATAATAATTTTGTTATTTCATGTTTATTTTTTTTAAGCTCTCATTTTGGGGGGATTAAGCCAGAGTTGTCACGGAGTGGCAGGTGACTTTTATGATACCCACGAGATGATATATATAGGTAGATTTTCTTAATCCGCCACCACACGTCACTCTTAATAATAAAATATTCTTTATTTGTCGTATTTTTTATTTGGACTAACACCATGTTTGTTTGTTTGTTTGTTTGCATGCTATAAAAATACCTATGCTATAAGCCACGTATTATCTGATTACAATAAACAGCTTGTTACATTACACTATTTATAGCAAATTAAGAATTTGAAATTGAAAGTAGAAGTTCATATTAAATAATGGCGGCGTGCCAAGAGAGTGAATGAGTGAGTGAGAACAACGGGTGAATGAGATAAGAACACATGTTCCATTTAGAAACCTTACTCTAAATGTATGATCATAAAAATACAAATAATAATATGTTTATGATGATTTTTCTGGTTGATTTCGATCATGGAGACATCTTTCGGTTAATAATCAGAATTTATCGCCCGCGTGAACTCAGAGACATTCACCTTCGCCGTTCGTGTAAGGCATATAGAGTTTAATAGTACAAATGTTTTTAATTTTACGTAAATGTAGTCACGCTTTTTCCCATATGAGGGTAGCAGAGGCCACTCACGTGGCCCACATTTCGCCCTAGCGGGAGACGAGACGTGACGGGTGGCGAACCACTTCGCCGCCATTTTGGTACGAATCAAAAAATTCTTACTACCCATTGCGTTCCCACGAGCAGTATAGTGACAACAACTTTGCATATTAATGCGTAACGTTGTCACTATACTGCCATAATACGATTACTGCCGTAATCGGTGCTATTCTGCACTAATTAAGGCTGTCCGTACAATACCTTAGTTAGCCTCTTACGACACCTCGGTAGGAAAGAGGTAGGTGGTACTCTACTCTGCCCGACACCTATCGGCTTTTTATTTCATACAGTTATTATAGTCAGACAATTAAACTCCATATAATTCTAAAATGTATAAATAAACTTACACTAAGACCGAAAGTTCGAAGAGAAAGAACTAGAGAAAGAACTTTAGGTGGCCAAGTGACTAAAGCACGCTCAAGTTAATCGAAAAAACCGGTTGACGTTAAAAATTTCCCGCTCGGCGCTGCGATCGGTATACGTCAAGCGAACCGCGGTCTCGCTCGCGACTGCTCCGACAGGAGCGAACAAATACACTCGATTTTTCATCTAGAATTGCATTTAAAACGATCAAAGCTTAGAATGAATGGGGGTGGATTTACCCAAAAGGAAAATACTGCGCGAATGTCAGAATTTAGCTTCAATTCAACTGTGTTAAAACACGAATACAAGTTGAATTGGGCCATATTATTGCAAAAGGTTATCCGGCAAATTTTAAAGATTAAGAATTAAATTTTGTTCATATTATTATTGTTGTAGACGATGATGATGTCCTCATGGCTGATTATCGACAACGGGCGGCACCTACTGAATACTGTCGGAAGTTATCAACTGCGCAAGAGATATAGCCGCTAATACATGGGAACAAAGACTGCCCTCTTGTTTCCATGTATTTGCTACTGTACTCGTCCCTACCTCCCGTGCCCGATGTAACGCTCGTGCGATAAGAACAGAGTTAGGGACATGGGGACATTCACAATACAATCAATCCAGAAAATCAACAATTTATTTTTGCACAAATGTTCACTCCACACTTCTCTTCGTACATACTAATTACTTATTAAACAAATGTAGACTTTTATATTCGCAAACCATTCGTAAATATTTACTAAATCATTAATATTTTTCTAAACTCTTTCACTATTAAATTATAGAAATCATTAAAATATAGTCATTAGCTGTCACTATTTTGTAGTCACGCGTCTCACATGTAGGTAATAAGCTTAACACAGGGAATTCTTTTTCACTTTCTTTTTATCATTTTGCACACATTTTTAGCACTGTTTTAGTTTTAAATTACTTACTTACTTACTTAAAATTAAAATACGAGTAACAAACAATTACTCGCTTACTGTTGCCGTCCTTACTGTGGTTTGAGGTCGACTGAAAATCAGCGCTGCAATTCCGCGGCGTATGCTGAGGCGTTCCTTTCCGCCGCTTCATCACCGCACACACAAACCCATTTTTTTTCTTTATATTGTTATTTTTCTATAATTTTTTTCTTTGTGTTATGTTTACCTTATGTTATGTGTACCATGTATTAAGTGTGTAGATGGAAGTGTTAAAATAAATGTCTTTAATGTCTTTAATTTCATGAAGACTTATTATGGAAAAATAATAAATGATCTAATAAAATTTGAGTTATACGTTCTCTTCTAATCATGGATTTATGACCCTCAGCTACTTAAATTTTTGCTTCATTACTATGCTAACACAATCCATGGACCAACGTTATACCTTAGACAGTATACGCCCCAATGTTTTTGCTTCTATACCGCTCTTAGCAATTTTAACAAAAATTTACAACAAATATTACAAAATAATACAAACGTCAATAACAGCGAGCTTCAAAATGAAAAAGCATTAATTTACGAAACAACAATTGTAAATACAAGCTCTGCAAAGCAAAAAACTGCATTCGAGTGCCTTTTCATTTTTATACCCACTCACTGTACTTGCCAATCAATGTTCGGGTGAATTATGCCCGGAGCGCACTGGAAAATGTACACCTCTAACTAGTATGCAGTTTGTCCATTTTGTTTTAATGACATTTTATTTGCATTGTGTCCTCGTTCGGTTAATGTATTCACGTAGTAATCAGCTTACCTGTCTTTTGGATTCTTGGTTCGAATCTAAATGGTAAAAATAAACTGTACTCGACCGGTGCAGTCGATCGTTCCGTTAGAGGAAGGAGAGTTAGAATCAGTTTTGAGTTTGTTAGTTCGAATATTTATGCCATGTACAATATTTATGTCACGATTATATGTATGTTTGTATAACAATAAAGCTTCTATGTGATGACTCGCGAAGTGGTCAGCGTTTAGTTGGTCATGGGTTTTAACCCGAGCCTAAGCTAATATTAGTCGGTTACCCAAAATATTAGTTTTGGGGTGTTGGGTAAGATGTAGTGTCGAATATTGCATGGCTATTCGATCTGTTATACCGTATAAACTGCACGTACTATTGGATGCGTAAAGGTAGACACGGAACGCGTTTCCGAGTGTATCGTATAATGTTAACAGCTATTATATGCCTCGCACAGACGACCGACCCACTCACTTCTACGCGCCACTAGGTTTGAATCCCAGCCGGTGCCGATGTGATTGCATGCCGTTTGTTAATAATTAATATAATATTATAATATTATAATATTATTGACGTAATTTGTCCGTTGCGCGTTGTAAAAGTCAACAGAGTCAAAATATAAAGGTAGCAGCAACTTTCAGGAAACATCAAAATAAATTAACAGCGGTTGCCAATTCGAGAACCTAACGTGGAAACTATGGCAGATATCTCTTCATACGAGAGGTCAGTTGATATGGCTTACGACCATGCTTTTTGCCTGTCTATTTTCAGCAGTGGATTTGCGGTGGGCCATAAGGGTCATCATCATCGTCATCATTTCAGTGTATCACTAGTCTACTGCTAAACATATCTCCCATAGGTTGACACAATAGTTAACAGCTTTCATTTTGAGGAAAATTTGGCAAAGTTGCCACGATCAGCAGGCGGTTTGGCAATCGCACTTTATTTATTCAGATTGTCCAGGAAGATCTTAGATCCACTAAGATCTATCTAAAGATGTTAAGATACCATTGAACATTTAACTACGTATTTACAATCGAATTTATTTGCGCTCTAGGTACCACGACTTCCACGGCGTATGATCGTGGTAACTCAGGAGCTGGGCGCTCTTTTTAAGTTTCATAGTACGCGAGTGACTTGGATTTGGCTTGTCATTTAAAATGGTAAATTTCAATTTCAAGTGCAGATTTACCAAGTTACCAAGGAAAAAGTTGCGGGTAAACCTGCATGTCTGAAGAATAAAAATACTTTGAAGACATGTGAAGACCGCCAACCAACATTGCAGCAGCTTGGCGGACTATTCATGGCTCCAAAACTCTCAGAAATGAAAGGTGGGCTGTGCTCAGCAGTAGGATTTATAGGTTGTTACTTTCGTGCAGTGTTCTCAGGCAATGCTGTCGCTCTTTAAAGTTGTCACTTAATGCTAACAACTCACTGATCGCAAGTGATAACAGTAGCGTGGGTAACTTTCGAGATTGCGAAATCGTATCGCGTCGATTCCCGCTCGTTACAAGCGCTTCGTGACGTTCGCTCTAATGAATTCTAAGCTGTACTCGCGCGATGTGGCCGCCGGGTGACGGACGTAGGTATTGGGCCGATGTGAAATCGATTCTATGCATCGATGCTATTCGCCAATTACGTAAAACGAGTATATGTGATACATATTTTCATTGAATGCGAAACGAAATAAAGAATTTAATTATACTGCCTTTTGTTTTCTTTATATCTAAAAGTTTACCCTGTGAAATTATAATAAGTATATTTAAGTTACCGGTATTCTACCCGGATATTTGACTTAGTTGACTTGTCCGGCAAATACGGTAGAGTACCGTGTAAGCAACCCTCCGAGCTACTGCTGTCCTGTTCCTTCCGAGATAGTAATATCTTACACCTAGTTCCTTTTCCAACTTCCAATTCCTTACTCAAAGTCCATTTCTTACCTAATCCTATTCCCTTCATCACCGCCAGTGCCGCCAGTGGTTGCCGTATCGACGGCTAGCTACGCATGGGAACGCAATAGGGAGCAAGAATTACAACTCGTACCAAAATGACGGCGTTCGCTATCCGTCGCGTCTCGGTTCCTGCGGGGGCGAAATGTCAGCTACGATTTTGGTGTCTGCCTACCCCTTATATGGGAAAAGGGGTAATTGTATGTAAGTTTTTACTTGCCTCGTTGCAACCGCGGCGATTGCGGTAACTACAAAGTTGGAATTGCATGCAGGATATAGATCAGTAATTATTCACGCATCAGACAGGCAATCGTTTTCACCTTCTACAGAATATGCTTAACCAATACGATTGGTATACAACAACGATTGGCTGCGCCGCGATAGCTCAAGGGCCGGGCGCTCGCCTTAAATTTCATTGTACACGAGTGACCCGAGTTCGATTCCCGGTGCCGGCACCTCTCAAAATGTTCTGCAATTTTTTGCGCTTATTTACCACGTCCTCAGCGGAGAAGGAAAACATCGCCAAAAAAATTAGCATGTCTCCGGAATAAAAATATTTCGAGGACATGTGAAGTCCGCCAACCCGTATATGAAAAGCGTGGTCTCGTACCAGCTTTACTTGTGCACAGCAGTGTGACATATAAAGGCTGTTACATTACTTTTAATACAATTGGGGTAAGGGTGATGGACACGGGATTTTCTATATACACTCAGAGCCAAAAGCCACGCGTTTGTCTTAATTTTAAGGGGTTATATCCATTGTTGCCTATAATATTTATTCTTTCTTTTTGCGTTCTTGGTTTTCCTCATAGAAAATAACATATGCTTCAGTTTAATTAACTCCACATGACTAATAATTGTGATAATTATTTGCCTTGTAATGTTTCCGTAATGAACATTGCGTCATTGTACTCGTTATTTATCTTTAATCGGTAATAATTTATATGAATTATTGTTTCTTATTTGGTGTTTTCTGTGTAAATAATGATGAGTGGTACGTTATGCTCTAATTTCTAACCAGTTATGAAAACAATACTTCTCGTGTTTTATTAAATACATACTGTGACCGTGACTCCGTCCGTGTGGTTTTATGAATGTAAATCTAGAATCTTTTTATAGGTCACTATAAAACAACAACTTTTAGTCACTGGATTACCATGTATAATGTGAGTAAAATTTTATGTCTATAGACTTAGTAGTTATACGTTCGGACATACTAACAGCAAGGACAACCCTATTTTATTTATTTGTAAATCGGAATCCGTCTAGGTAGGTACCACCCCAGGGACAGTTATTCTGCCGTGAAGCAGTAGTGTGCACACATTACTGTGTAGCGGTTTTAAGGGCACTGACAGCCATTGTATTCACTGGGCATATGAGACTCAAGAATCGATGTCTCACGGTGTCGGGCGCAGTGTTGTGTCACACATAAATGTTGTGGGTGACGCAGCATTTGTTATGGGCAAACGTTGCACTTACCATCAGGTGAACGTTTTGCTCGTGTCGTCACTTATTCCAATAAAAAAAATATCGATTGCGTATTTATTATAATTTCTAGAATATACAGATGTGCGAAGTGCAAATCACTAGTAAATTATATTTAGCGTTCATCACCGTCATCATCATTTCTGCCCACTAAAGCCTACAGCTGAACATGCGCCACAGCTGCCAGGCATGGCAAGCTGGTTAGCAATAAGCGTTATAATTTAGCTCAATGTTGTTAACAGATATTCTAAACAGTATTCTGCAGCCAATATTGTCTATTTCGTCCAGTGATCATCACGGTAAATACGTAATGAAATACGAGTACGATTTGCCTTCGACGCCATTTTCACCTCTGCACAATATAGATAATACAAATCCTTCCTATTTTGAATAATGTTCTATTTTAAACGTTTCAGTTTTAAAACGGGTAATGTGGTCCCTTCAGCGTCGCCGCTCATCTGATTTGTTTATCACCAGATTAAGTAATGTATACGTTTTTTCCAACGGATATCTGTCGTCACGGTTGAATTACTGGTTAAATTGAATTCGGCTCTCTGCCGCCGAAATCCATTCGGTCTTTTGAATTATGCAAAGAGCTTATTGGGTGAGCCGATACGTTTTGCATTTAGTATTTTGTTTTTTATATTATAATTCGTACAAACTTCGTATAAGCCGCGATTGATTAGTACGTGATGCGTATCGGCTTACGGGTTTTGGCGCAAGTTGGAATATGAATGAGTTTTTAAAGAATGTTTTTTTATGAATTATTTATTATTTTTTATAGAATAGGTGGAATATTTTCAAATTGCTTGTTACGTTCCGACTAAAAAAAACAACCGACTATCAAAGAAAAAATTTATTTAAATTTGTAAAAGAAGTATATTCGAAAGAAATTGCAACACTGTCTGGTTTTGATCTAATTATCCTATATATTACTTTTAATTATCGAGTATTGATATCACAGATAATCTGTGGGAACTCATTGCTACAATAGAACGGGATATCTATAAGATCACGACTGTATCCTATAAGGGGTAGTCAGAGGCTGGGCACTAACTGCAAAAACAGATGACTGCCACAATCCACGTTTCACCAAAACTATATAATGCACTTGGTGTGATAGGTGGTGAGCCCATCGCCACCATGCGCTGTTGGGTGCACAGTGCAGTTTAATTCCTTACTCGCCTTTTACGAGATCCATTGGATGAGATGGAGTGGTAGTATTCTTTTAACGAGCCGCCACCACACGGCGCAACGGGATATCTATGTTCCAATATTCAAATTTACATTGCATAAGGTAGCTTTTAATAATATTGTGACAGCTACTTAATTTTTTAGCCGATAGGTTTCCCTCGGAGTAGAATAGCACCTACTTCCTTCCTACCGAGGTGTCGTAAGAGGCGACTGAGGTACGGGCAGCCTTTATTTGTGAATAATAACATTATGATATGCAACGCTGTCACTGCACTGCCCGTAGGAGCGCAATGGGGAGTAAGAATTTTTTTACTCGTACCAAAATGGCAGCGTCGTGGTTCGCCACGCGTCACGTCTCGTTTCCCGCGAGGGCGAAGAGAGGGCTACGTGAGTCCCCTTATATGGAAAAAAGGCGTGTGTGTATGTACGTATGCTACTTAATTTTTTAAACATCACAGATTCCTAGCTCAATGTTTAGCGTTAACGTTTTTTTTGAACTAATTTTATAGCTAACTAAGCTGTGCCACGCGGTTTCACCCGCGTAGAAAAGGCTACCCCGATCGCCGATATACATATATACATCCCTATTTGAATCGGATTTTGGCATTTTAATTTAACGCGTAACCCTAATTATTTTTCTAAAATTAAAGCGGCCGAAGTTACCCCCTACAATATCAGCTATCTGTCGAGAGAAAGTTCCGTCAAAATCAGTCGAGCCGTTTCGGAGATTAGCCGAAACAAACAGACAGACAGACAAACATTTAAAAAAATTGTTGTTCTTTATAAGTAGGTACCGTATATACTTTCTTAAAGCATTGAATAAAAAGCTGTTATTTTGTTATTACAAACAGACACTGCAATTATATTTATTTGTATATTTATAAATCCATATTTCTGAACAATAAAAAAATACATATAGAAAAGAATTCTCACATTGTATGAAAAAAGGAACAATTGAAGGATAAAAATATTTTTAGGCTAAGAATGATTTTAGCAAAAAATATTTTAGCTTTTTTTTTCTTTTTAAAGTTATTCCCCGATATCAAGAGTTATTGCTTTTAAAATATTCCAAAGCTGCCTTAACCTTACTGCGATTAAGAATAAAGTCTTTAGGCCGATCACTACCCTCATGTCTTCTAACAACAATTATATTATATACTGAAATAGTGTTAATAGAATTTCGATCGATCGGAACCAAATTTTTTTCGGGTGTCCTTATTATTGATATTAAATTTAAGACAAATACTACAAGACATGATCATCATCATCAATTCAGCCTATCTCTAGTTCACTGCTGAACATAGGCTCCCCAATAGATTTCCACAAAAGTTTGTAGTTCTCACTGTGGGGGGATTTTTCCATAGTGAGACAATGGTGTATATTATACAATTTGGAATTAAAAATTTTGTGAACAATTTCCAAATTCATTGAATTGTCTTAAAAGCGACAGCACTGTCACCATGGGAACATTGTTAATTGTGTCTATCTTCTCGTTCTCGTTATATTGCATCACGCATTAATGAACGATTACGTGAACATTCTTTACGGACAGTTGCCGTAAGATTTTGTGAAATTATAATGTAAGTTTACAAATAATTAATGAACAGTTTTATCAGCACCTTGGTCATCATTAGCCTTTAAAAATTTTTTTTGTTTTTCATTGGATATTGTGATGAACAAAACGAGCAAAACGTTCACCTGATATTAAGTGCAACGTCTGCCCATAACAAATGCTGTAGCACCCAGAAAATTTCTGTGTGTCACCACACAATGCCCATCACCCTGAGACTTAAGTTCTTAAGTCTCATATGCCCAGTGATTACGCTAGCTCTCGGTGTCCTTCAGTAATTGAAGAACATAGGCTTCTTTCAAATAGGGACGAATCGCCTTAGATACTGCTGTCCGTCGGCGTTTTTAATAATTAATTTTACTCTGGCGTAAGGGTCTGTTATTATGCCATCTATCGGAGGCTTCTTTTTATCGTCTGTTACGACAACTATAGGACAAAACGAAGTAGTAGATTCTCTACCGCTGCCACCACAAGGCAGATGAAATTATTTAACTTATTTTTTTTTATAAAATTGTAAAATTCACTTATCACGAAAGATATACATACACATTAAATATAAATATACACATATTTTTGTTCCGTTGTTTTTCCAAATGTTTTTGCACAAATGTTGGCTCTGGCTGGGATTTGAACCCAGGACCCAGGTACTCTAACCACTAGACCACGCGGTCGTCACGATGTAACTCTAAAATAATTATGTAATAAAATATTTTATTCAGTCATCGAAAATTCTCTAAAGTTCCCGTTATTTACAAATGAATCGAATGCGTGACTTAAGTTACTATACACATGTGAACCAGTATTTTTCATACAAGAGAAAGGTAGAATATGCAATATAATCTAAGCTGTTTATTTAATAGTACGGAACGAATCAGTATCTGACTATGTAGTAATATCAATGAAATCCCACAGATGAAGAAAATTACTTGTATGCATAGAGCAATAAATACTTTTATGCACATAACATATAAGGGTATTAATGAAAAAAAATATTGCTACTATTTCTTGATAATATTTTTTATAAAAATAAAGTCATCCAAAGAATGAACTGCCAGTATTTTCAAGTGTAGACGTTGAGTTGAAAATTGGGTAATTTTTGTAGTTGATTTTAAGAAATATGACGTAAAGTGTACCACAAACATGAACCAAATTTTGCATATTGTACTATATTATTATAATTCTCGCTCGTCCCAATATTCAAGAAAGTAGGTAAACAAAACGGAAACGCATAATATGAGGAAACTTCTGACAGTAACGGCTAGAAACAAGACCCGCGTCAACGTTCTAAACAACCTAACGAATGAGACAAACTACCTCGAAACTAATGAAACTACTGGTATTAACTTATAATTACACTACCGAAAATTTAACAAACAAATCTGAATACGACTGGAACTCGTGAAGTTATAGTGTACGAGCTTTGTTGAATTTTTTAGAGGGGAAGTTGAAATCTATATACGCAGTTTCAGTATCATCAGCAAAATGAAAGTGTTGGGCCTTAATAGACAGTTGATTATGCGATTGCGTAGATTAAAATGGGTATGGAAGACCGGATAAACATTCAATAACTATTTAATATTTAACTTTAGGACCAATGTCCTTTAATTCGATGTTAAGGTCAAATGTTAACCTTACCTGCATTTGGCGCAAACCTGAGTCTGGCGACCGACTCATGGCAGAAAATCTATCCGAAATTGCCGAACCCAAATCCCACTGACTGATAATTCCACCTGTGCGAACGTGCCGGTCTCCGCTCACCAATCCGTTTGCCGAACACCATCTTGTTCGGCAAACATGGCAATGGTTCGGCAAGTATGGGCGAACCTTCCTTGAAATGCGTAGCTTTTTCTAGCTGTTTTCTTGGTATATTTTTACCAAACGTTCCATTTCCGATTAATTCTAGAAACAAAGGAATTTTAAGCTTTGGCCGGCTAAGAAATGGATAAAAGTAAGAATTAGATTACTAAAATAGTACACAATAACAAATAACAAATGAATTTGACATCACAGAAATGATAAAATTTATTGTATCACGTAATATAACCGATTGTCAATCTACGTTTTGTAATACATTATGGCTGTAGCGGAATTTAATCAATGCACCACGGACAGTATTTTACGTGTCAGATTGTTACCGGGATGTTTTTATTGAAAAAGTTTATTGTTCATGGCTAACGGGTGGCAACACTGCTGCGCTGCGCTGCTATAAATCCATCAGAATTAACACGCGAACAATGTGCGCATCCTTGCCCTAAATCAGATGCTTTTGGAAGCGTTCAACAATGGTGTCTGGTTTTCTGATATTTCGATTTGGTGTGGAGTTCCAACATGCTTTAAGCAATTTTCTCACAGAGACAGATTCCAGTTGTGATGTTTGTTTAAATTATTGCATATATAAAATAACTTCATCAACCCGAACATATTGAGTCGTGTGTGGTTTCGTAAGTAAACGTTTTTAGACGTGACAAATTACTCTATCCTGACTAACCTGCAAAAAGCTGTAACGAAAATTATGTTTATTATTTTGGTTGTTTTAGCGGTTGGTCGGTTGGTTTTATTTTGATGATTTCATTTTCGTTTAACCAATCGGCGTGCAGTTCTTACATCACACGTTAAGGCATGTTATGTTCACCGCTGTTTTACGAAAGAAATATGTTTTATAAATTGGAAAAATGATTTATCTCAAAATGACATTATTAAAATATAATTTCAACTTAAATCGGCTAAATTAGATGAGACAAAGCTCCGTGAGATCGCAATTCTTGTAATATGATTTAGCTAACTCGAGCGAAGAACGCTGTGAAATACGATGTAAACAACAGTTCTCTCTCTCTCCGGCCACAGATTATAGCAGTTACCTGTCGCTTAGCAAATGCGAAGTAGGACGCAAATTCTTTGAAATATTTTATCTAACAAAGGCAACAAAAGAACCAATTTTTTATGTTGTCTGTAGAATGTACTCTACCACAATGAATGACGCGATATATTTCAATTTTATACTTTTACGTAAGTGTTATTTCTATTTGTTTTTATGAGCTTGTCCTGGATCAACGAAGCATAAATTGATCCATACTATATATAACATAATAAACGCGAAATGTAACTCTCTGTCCCGGACATAGGATACTTTTTATTTCGGTACATCTAATAGTTCCCATTATATTTAAAAAAAAATCCACGCAGTTGCCGGCATAAGCTAGTTTACTATAAAATGTAGATGAAGGCCGTCACAAGGAGATTTGTATTTATTAATTAGGTCATAATTACGACCATTTGCTCTTTGGCAACTTACATCAATTAGTTACCTGGTCAGGTGTATGTATATACAATATACATATGTTAGAAACCCTGGGCCCTTACATTTTTCATCGTATCATTTCGAAGTGAAACAATAGTGATGGGTTGTAAGCGTTTCGCTCGAATGTATTTTCTTTAGTTCAGTTATTTATTTTGCGTTACCATTTTCTCACATTTCCGGGATTCCGTAAATAACAAAGAACACGAATAATGTTGTCGACTTACATTATGCGTGCGGTGTTAAAGTGTAATTTCATTTATTTATTCTTTATTGAACCTTACAATAAGTAAAGGAACAAAAGGCGGATTTAATTCTAAAAGCATTCTCTGCCAGTCAACCTTAGGGCAGTGAGTAAACAGCAAAGGAGGTTACTAAAAGAATAGAATATTATTAAATAAATAAACGCATATCCACATACATATACATACATACACATACCTAAATACTATATGACATAATATACTCGTACGAATACGATACTACTAATACAATATAAATAATACATATTATTATAAACAACGACACTATATACTAATGATGATGATTATGATCATTATTAAGATAAGAGTTTACAATTAAAAATATGAGCAGTTTTCCTTTTTAAATGCGTATTTGCTAGAGGGTTGCCTTAGATTTTCAGGCAGCGCATAGCATAGTCGGGCAGCTTGGACAGCGAACGATGATGAAGAGAAATCAGGGTGGTGAAGTGGAATAGACAGAGTTAAAATCTCTGAAGAACGAAGCTGCCGCTGTGTGTATCGCACAGTAACTGAAATTTGCGTTTAAGGTAATCAGGGTAGTTGTTATCAAATAATTTTAATGAAGGAAATTAAGTTAATTTGCTAAGATGCGCATGCAAAATATAAAATGGTGTATATAATCTAGTTTTTAAAGACCATAGTAGCGTGCACAAGCAAACCAACCGGCCCTCCGGAACTGCCACCAGGTACCCTCCACCACTACAACTCTACCACTAGGCAATAACACCACTGAAGGCTACGAGATACTATACGACACGTGATTCACATCAAAACGAGGCAATATCAAGTGATACGAACTCCACGACAGACATCCGCCCTACCTATTATTTTAGGATTTCCGAGTTTAGCGTACTTCATTTATCAGAAAAAACTTAAAGGTCTGTAAATTTTATGTACCATTAAATTTTATGATCAAAATTTGATATAGAAAATTAAAATTAAAACGAGGTTCTTAGTAAAATGTTTCATAATGTTCACATTTGATATAACAACAGTGTGCCCATAGTAGGAATGATAGTTGTCGCACCCGTTTCGGACTTCTTCGAGACATAGACGTTTAACCTCAGCCGCAACAAATTGCGTCAGTCTTTGCATAAACCTTATCCATGCAACAATTTAAAAATCAAATCGAATACCATAACGAGATTTATAAGTTTTTTTTAAGTTGCGTTCGCTGTAACGCGCTCGCCAATTCGCCATTTAAGAACGGGGACACATTGTGCTTTACATAACCGGCTCGTGCCCCGCTTTCCGAAAACGTGTCGGAGCGAACGAGTTTCCAGAGCCAAGTCTCTTGTGCAACGTCACTCTGTGCCAACACTGACGTATCGCGAATGGACGTGATGCTGTACGAGACTATGGGGCACGCGAAATGAAACATCTGCTTTGCTTTATCCGCACGGGCGTTTGTTGAGTTGTAAATGGGATGTTTGTTAGAGGTTTCGCTTCAAGCTGTCACTGCTTCATAACGAATATTTTCACATTTGCTTTGTACATTTTCATCCTTATTTTTTATATTGTTATGATCAAATTTCAAAAAGTGGATATCCACTGTCCGTAAAGAGTTTGGTAATTATTGCGTTATTTTTTGACGTAAATATCTTTGGTTTGGGAATACATCTCTATTGGATTTACGCCTCTCTTAATTTTGGAGGTTTTGCCGTGATCGTGTCGCTTGGATGAAGGATTGGCGATCGCATTGTTAGACACCTCACATATTAGCCGCTGCTTCCCGTTACCGTTCTGTTTAGTGCAGGTCTGTAATATTTGAGAAGTTTTTTCACAATGCGACGGCCACGTCATTTTTGTTGAATATCCCTCAACCGACTTTTACGTCACGGATAAGACAGAGTAATAAAGTTGGAGACATTGCTAGAGCAGATATGGTTAGATGTAATAGTTCTGCTAGTGTAAAAATGGTGTTCCTTTTTTTATTTTACATCTTTAATCCATACTATCTAGCGAATATTATATTTTATATTTTTACTTTTTTTACTCGTTTGTTGCTGTTCGACTGTATAATATATAAATTATCCTAAGCAGTCACAACTTCAATGTTGTTTCACACGTGATCTCCTTGGAACCGATTTGGGGTAAATATTTACTATTTTTACAGAACGCTGGCTTGTAAATTGACGTAGTATATTTATAAATTATTTTGATCCTAGAATCATATATACATACATACATACAATCACGCCTTTTTCCTATATAACAGTAGGCAGAGGCCACTGACGTAGCCCACTTCGCGGGAAACGAGACGTGGCGAACCACTTCACCTGATGGTAAGTGCAACGCAAAAAGCAAAAAGTAAGTGCAACGTCTGCCCATAGTATATGCTGTGTCACCCAGAACATTTTTGTGTGACACTACACTGCGCCCATCACCCTGAGACTTAACTTCTTAAGTCTCATATGCCCAGTGATTACGCTAGCTCTCAGTGCCCTTAAGACGAAAACACAGTTATGTTGTTTTGTTACGTTTTGCGTTTCCACGAGCAGTATAGTGACATCACTGCACATTATGGTGTTATTCTGCACGAATAAAGGCTGTCCGTACAATACTTTAGTATATATAATAGCCTCTTACGACACCTTGGCAGGAAAGACGTAGGTGATGTAGGCGAGACGTAGGATTCTATTCTGTCGGACACCTATAGGCTAAGAATCATTAATGTAAAGATAATATGTTTTTTTTAGAAATTAATTCTTTCTTTTTTTCCTTCTTTTAGGAGATTTAAAAATGATGAAATAATGTCTCATAAAACAAAAAATGTTCTTGACCTTGGTGGTGTGTATTGCCTAGTATTAGTGCTATAGTGGTTTGAAGGTTCCAGGAAACGAGATTTCTGATGGCCCCTCAAAAAGTAGGTAAAAAAATAAGTTGTAGTTTTGCCTGCTTCTATTCTGTAATGGATTTCCGAAAATAGTAGTAATTTTATTAATTTTGATTGAACGCTTTAATTGATTGGGAAAAAATATAATGTTAGGGAAATTTAAAAAGATATCTATAAATCCCGTAACAAAAAGCGATCAGTCATCATTTCACATCCACAAGGTTTTACTAATTCCGATTTTTTTTTATTCATTACAGTAGCGGTGTTTCGGAGAGAAATTTGCAGTAGTCGTAAAATTTCAAAATGGCAACCGCAAACTGGCTTTGTTGGCGAGCGAGATTTAAATTTACTCGAGTAGGTGGAAGGTTAAAGATTAAATGTTAAAGGTAACGCTGCGAGATTTATTTCAGCCCGTGCACGTATTTCTGGCGTTCGTTTTTGGTTTTATGCCGGTGTAGGTAAATAAGAAATTTATATCTGTTATAAATAGTTGTAACCTAGTATTCGAATCTAGAACAAATTGTCCGAAATGGTTTTATCAAGAAAGGGGTCCATCGACGAATCAAACACGGCAGCGATACGTGTTCGAAAATTTGCGTCACAGCTTCGCGCCGAGTAGGTATACTTCAAAATTTTATGAGAAGAGACTTAATCCAGTGGATGTTACCAATGATGACTTGGGACCGGGGACGTGAACTTGTGGTTAAAGTATATCAGCCATTAATGGAAAGGTTTGTGCTCGAAGTTTCTGTAACATGATATCTTCTTAAGAACGAAGGTAACTGAAATAGCTAATGGATCATGAAGCTAAAGTGGCAGCTCGAAGAACTGAAGATTATTGAGGAAAGCGGTCCTGCTTTGTGGGTAGTCGATGATTGTCAGCTCACGACTGTGTTTTGTGGCAGTCCAAGGAAAAACTTTTTTCATGATTTAAGTCATGCTCAGCGGCAAAGTGAAAGTATAGTAATCGTTCGAGCGATAAAAAAACAAATATTAATAGTACACGTGAACAATGTCAGTTTAGAGAGCAGTTGGGCGAAATCTTCCCGACCCCTAAACCCTCTCAGAAATGAGAGTAGGCCTTTGCTTAGTAACGGTACTTTTATTATAGGATTTCAATACAATTTTCAGCATTCGTTTGTTTTCTCAACGCATTTACTAATTTAAGTGTATTTGTTTTATTTTGTCGGATTCCAGTTTTCAGACTTTTTTATTTCTTTTTGATAGGTTTTCGGTTTACGACCGACATACTTACCCTTCGGATGAACGTCCTCGAGCTAAGTTTCGAGTACGAATAAATTATTCTTGGTTTTGGATCGGGTTGCTTTTGAATCGCCTGGTTCTTGTATGTACTAAAAGTGTAGTAAAAAAAGCGGACAAGTGCGAGCTTAATTCGCGTGAAGAGAGTTCCGTACATTACTACAAATGTGAGTTTGTATGCACAAATATTGAGAAATTTAATGTTATTTTAAAACCATAGACTTCTTATAGTATTTCCTTTAATGTAAAAGTAAAGAATTATTTTCTGTATTAAAAAATGCTGTGTCACCCAGAAAATTTCTGTGTGACATCACACTGTGCCCGTTACCCTGAGACATAAGTTCTTAAGTAATATATGCCCAGTGATTACGCTAGCTCACAGTGCCCTTCAAACCGAAACACAGTAATGTTTGCACACTACTGCTTCACGGCAGAATAACTGTAATTCCTGCATAGTGTTTGTGTCACATAAATACATGTGTACCCAACTTCAACTTCGGTCGAGTAGATTCAGGGCAAATTGGCTGCATTGGCTGATTCGGAGCAAACGGACAGACAGACACACGAAATCTATATAAAGGATCTGTTTTTTCATTTGGAGCTATTGAACCCTAAAAACAGTCTATAAATGACCCTCGCTTAAGCACAGGTCTCCTTTTTCGAGAGGACATGTGCTATACATACCCTCTCAAAAATTTAAAACATGAGAGGAGGTAACATCCGAAGGTTATAGGTACGTGCCATCAGAATTTCAAGAAACAGATAAAACAATTCGTGATTAAAATCTTTCTTTTTCCTATACGAGCTCGAAGAAACGCATATGCGTTAAGGTCAGGTAAGCGTAAAATTTAGATGTAGTGTTATAAACACGGCATTCTCACAATACTATCAGGCGCGTTAACCCATAATTAGTGTGCATAAGGACATTCTCTTAGCTACCATCACACCCCCACCCCTATCTCATACCGTTAGTGTTAAAATCGACAGAGAGAAAATTAAAACCAGAAGATGTGCAGCAGCATAGGCCTCCCCCATAGATTGCCACGCTTGACAGGCGGGTTGGCAACCGCAGTGTATTTATTCAGATCTTCCATCTGTTCAGCAGTGGACTATTGATAGGCTGAAATGATGATTGTGAATAAGTACATATTGAGCTCGACTGTGATGCGTAACCAGGACTTGCGGCTAAGTAACGCTGATCACTGATTTACTCGGTTGTCCATTTATGTAGATGAAGAAAATCCTGTCTGTCTGTAGCTATACTTATGTTTCTCTTCTCACAACGCTTTCCAGATTACCTCATCCACTGTATATGATTTAGCTTGCGCTGCATTCCAATCACGTGTTTTTCGTATTCCGTCCGTTTACTTCTCAGGCGTCGTACGCTGTGCCGTCACTGTGAAACGTGTCATTTGCGCAATCGATTTTCATGCATGTTTACGTTCAGGCGTTCCTTGTTTACATACATATCTTATAACCAGCCAGTTTACAAAGACCCGTTGTGCGATATTTTGTATCTCTCTTTACAACTGTACTGAATAGAGTTCCACGCGTACACCACGTATGCAATTCTGTAAATATGGCAGTAACAGGTGAATTATGAAAACAGTTTATAAATTAATGACATTTCGTCTCTATAGGGTATTTCCTGCTGTCACCTATTATTAGTTAATGCAACTTAATTCTTAAATGCAGTGTAGTGGCTTCGTAAGAGAATCTACCACCCCATCTAATCCCGTGGGTGTGGTAAAAGTCGACAGAGGGAAAATGAAAAGATGGAGATGGGCAGCAGCATCTTCCTGGAACTTCCAATGCGCCTGCCAAGCGTGTCAACTTTTGCGAAATCCCCCAAACTCAAAGCTACGAAATTTTGTGGCAATCTATGGGGGAGGCCTATGTTCAGCAGTGGACTAGTGATAGGCTGAAATGATGATGATGAATTCTTAAATGCTTAGCTTACCTTGCTTACCGTACACAAGCTGATTCGAAGCTGGCTAATGCTGATCTAATGTTTAAGACGCAATGTCCTCATGCAATTGTTTTTAAGACACAGATGAGAGCTTCGACTCCAACCCATCAAACACACGGGATCCTATGAGGACTGACGCTGCTGGGACTTTGGTATTGGTCATTCATTGTGTCCTTGGTCTTCTCATGTGCCCTGCAGTATACAGTATCCAGTAGGCCTGCGGAACCTGATACACTGCTCACATGCTCGGTATACTGTGGAATGTACTTACCGTGTTAATATGAAACCCAGCGTATTGTTGCTATTTTACGCTGGTAAGTTCTTCTTCGCCCAAGTTGATTTGTTTACGTGCTTCTGTCACTACACTGACATCTAAAGATGGATCCGGAAGATGATATCCATGGTCCTAACCAACTAAGAGCACTTCGTAGACACGTGAATTGTCTCACCGGCATTGCCAATCAATTGTACATTTAAATGCGGCCATACATCACCGCTTTGTGGCAAATAAACCCAACAAATCAAAACTAACATCAAATTAGTTTCGATTTGAAGCGCGAGGCTATAGATTAGTCACGCACGCAAACACACTAGCATTAATGACGGATTATTCGGCTTTAACGAATGTATTTGTTCGCGGTAATCGCGCCAGTGGATCATGAATCAAAACTAACGCGAATGGGATAACGCTCCGATGGCTCAGTCAAATATTATTACGGGGATGCAAACTTATTTGCGATCTGCGTCGGTGCGTGTCACTGGTTTTAAATTTGTGATGACGTGTCCGATTTTCTTAACTACTGTATACAGTTACTACCATAGTCCCTTTTTTTGTTGATAGGATTCGTATTCAGGAGTCTAGGTAGGTACCAGTAGGTGTGAAAAAGGGCATTGGGAGTTAGTGTAATCACTGGGCATATGCAGCTTAAGAACTGACTTCACAGGTTCTTAAGAACTGACTTGTGTGGGCACACACTGCGCCTGGGACAGGCAATTATTTTGGGTGACAGAGCATTGCTATGGGCGGACGTTGCATTTTCTCCAATAAAAGAAGGCCTTCACCGTGCCCACTAAGAAGTTTGTAGCTTAGAATTTTGGAATGAATTCGGATTCAGTAAGATATTATTGTGTTATACGTGCAAAGAAGCCACAACAATTTGTTGTCTCTTTGAACCACTGTAACTTTCGCTTTATCAGTTTTCACCGTGTTTTCCTTTATGCTCGGCTCCTTTTAAATCCCTTCGTGAATTTTAAATTCCTCTCGAGAGATACACGTTATTTCCGGTTTTTCTTATCACTACTAAATTTATCACTTAAATTTAGCGACGTGGTTCGCCAGCCGTACCCCATTTAAGAGTAAAAATTCGTAAATCCATAATCCGTTCTTAGTTAAGGTTAAGTTCAAGTTATGTGCCGTGTGGTGGCGACTTAAGAGAATCTACTATCCCATCTCATCCCGTGAGTGTCGTTAAAGTCGACAGAGTGAAAATGAAAACCAGGAGATGGGCAGCAGCATCTTCCTGCAACATCTGAATAAATAAACTGCGGTTGCCAACCCGCCTGCCAAGCGTGGAAACTATGGCAAAATCCCTCCAAAGTGAGAGCTACAAACTTGTGTGGTAATCTATGGGGGAGGCCTATGTTGAGCAGTGGACTTGTCGTAGGCTGAAACGACGACGATAGAATAGAATAGAATAGAATAAATTTTTATTCAATATAGATTATTTACATAATACTTATTGAAAGTCATTTTTTTTCTTTTTTTAAACTACACTGGTTCGCAAAAATGCCTCTGTCCTGGGAAGAACCAGTAAGAAACCCAGCGGGCTTTTTTTTTTTAGTCATTTTTAAAATAATGTACAATAACAGCAGTATTATAAAGATGTAGAAATGGCTTGGCGGCGATCACCTCATTCCCAGGGGTTATCATCATCTATGTATTCTTTAATATTATAATAACCCTTTTTATGAAGTCTTTGTTTAATATAAAATTTAAACTTTTTGATTGAAAGACTTTTAGCACTTTCTGGGATTTTGTTGTAAAAACGTATACATTGCCCCATAAAAGAGTTACTGACTCTGTGAAGTCGGGTAACTGGCATAAAAAATAATGAAAACGACATATAGACACAGCCGTTGTCGATCAAGATCCGCGCCCTCGCATTGAATTTTATAGAACGACAGTGACCAGGTTTTGATCCACGGTGCCGGCACCTCTGAAATTGTTACTTCCGTTTGTAAGTTTTCATTAACTGTTTTATCGGTGAAGAAGGAGACTGTCATTTGTAAAAATTAAAAAACGGCGATCTGGAACTAAAAAGATCTGCAACTTGCTTTAATTTTATCTTAAGTAATTGACAACATATTTATTACCTGTTCTTTTAATATCCAATTTAAAACATGTTTTAGTAATGAGATTATAAGCTTTAATTGATAGCTTTTTTTGGTTGCATTACATTTCATACGACATACGTGGGTAAATTCACATGCTGTACAAACGGTTACTTTCCTGTTTTAACCAGATTTTACTGTACGTACCTAATACGGACATGTAAGGGAAGCGTAATAGGACTTAGTTCCACTTCCGAACGAGCCTTTCCCGCCAAGATTGATAGCATAACTGTAGAGAAATGCAAGTGTGTACTAAAAAATAAAAATGGAGATGCGAAGCGGGTTATCCTTCATAGATTTCCATCAGCGCGGAAAGGTCCGTGCCAAAGTATCGTGTACCAAATTGCCTCAGAGGAAACGCTGGCGGAAAAAAAAGGGAAAATAAGGCGACATCCGCCCGGGCCGACGGTCATTACGTTAATGCGAGACTAAACTTGATTGATGGCAGGCGGCGTGCTGCGGAAATCGTCGGGTCTGGAACAGGAACGGAATGGAGTAACCTGGAATAGGCGATGAATAATGAGAATTTTATCGGACCACTACTTACTTTGTAATTAGGAGCCGCGTTTGTCATTTACCAGTTTATCGTTTTTTTTTATTTCATACGTTTTTTCGAGTTTGGCAGGGTACTAATACTTATAATCTATTTTGGGCAAGTATAACATCCATGTACTCAAGACATATCGTTTTTATGTGAATATTCTGTGGGCGTACCTAGTCCAGCAAAAGTTTAAAATCTGTTGTACTGGAGTTTCAAATATATTTTTACTCTTATACATCATAATCTTATAAAAATCTATACTGTTGTTATCGCTATTAATTTTTAGGACTCTATTAATCTTCTTGCGTTCAGGGAACTTCCTCGTGTCGACGGTGCTTACGGTCAAAGTTTTATCTTTGATCCACTTAGCTTCTGGAAGTGTGTCACGTCGCCAGGGCAAGGACATTAAATCTTTGAATGTGTTGTGGTGCCGCTGGTGTCCACTCTAGAGGGGACACCAGCGGATATAGATGTGAGCGGCGGATGCAGCAAGTGGTCAATAAAACAAAATATTACGTATACAACCTGGCGGATAAAAATGTGAAGAGGTAGATTAAAATAAAGTATACACCATTTTTTCAAGTGCAATAATGTATTGCACTTGTAAAAATAATGCTCGAACCGAAGGCCGCGTTCACATACGAGTATCAACAGTAATGCATGACATCTTACATAGCCCATCCAATCATCATCAACAGATATCGAGCAATATTTATAAAATTACCTTTATATGTGCAAGCGTATTGTGTAACGGTTAGACCATCGCAAATAGCAATATGAACAATTTTTCAAGAATATACTCCTAAACACCTATCCATTGGTATACAATTAATCATGGAACTCATCATGGCCCAAATAGGGACATGATTCTTTTATACCACAATAAAAACTTCTTTATTATTTTAAATGTCTTATTAAATTTAAAAACGCCTCGTTTAATTTCTTGAATGTTTAAAAATAATAAGTGAAGAAAAATATCTCCCTAAGCCGACTCCATTCTTAACTTAAACCAAATAAGCCCGCTCAGATGTCCACCCGCCCTGTGTGAACAGGCGTCGGAGGTTCCGGCGTGTCGGGCTCCTTATGCGTCATTTAATCGCGTGTAGTAGCCGTAAATCGACACCGCATTGTTTTTCATTACGATCTCTTTCGCCAACGAGCTTGTCTGTTCTCTTACGGTCCATTTTGCCAGAGTTCACTGCGAGCTAACGATGCGTACTTTGTGGAGTCTGTTAGTTATTCAACGTGCCGCTAACTAATCGAATCGTTAGAAAAAATGATTTGTATTTCTCTATAACTTGCTAATTTAATTAGTAGGCGTAGAATGGCCAATCACTCGGAGTTTTACAGGTAACAGTCGCCCCTTCCACTTTCCATCATCAGACAACAAGGCAGGTATTCGGACGCGGAAGCGTTTGGCGTCGTCGCTCATAATGCGTGCAGCTAAGTACAGGAATAATTTGTCTCCATCAGAGTTTCCGTTCGGTTACAATGTGGGTGTCTTCAAGACAAGACTGAGTAGGCTTTACGAAGCTAGTGCATTTACCATCCAAAACTACATCGCCGTTTACCATCAGCAAGGATAGTGGTTAAGCGCTGTCTTATTAATAAAAAAAGTCTGTAGCACTGGCTAGCCAGCCGTGTTTGTGCCGCCAGTTCAGGTGACACGTGGCAAGCTCGCCTAACGCGCGCTTTTTTCATAGCGAACAACCAAAGTTCTTACTTCAAATGGTTAATTGCAGCTTAAACTCTTATTTACTTCGCGGTGGCCGTTAAAAGAACACTGTGAATTAATTTGCGTATTTGAAAATAAAAAATACAACAGCATGACATAATACAACAACATATGAAGCATAGCGGATCCCACACGGTTCTAAGGACCCTTTCAAAAAAATAATAATATAAAATATAAAGAATTAAAGTATATTATAGCCTATAACTTTCGATGCAGTAGCTTAACAAGTTGTATCACAAGGCAGATCGAGAGAATGGGGCTTATCGCACAGGGCCCGTCTTTATGGGTTGCTTAAGGTAGTGTATGATATATTCAGTGATATAATGCCGCCGTCGGCTAAATACAGTAAGCTGGGAAAACGGTACGGGTAGTAAATCATTACCACTTTACATGGTTTCATTAATGAAGATAATTTTATTCGTCAGTTTAATAAGACATAACTGTTTTTAATGGATTATAATGGATAATGAATACTATGTTTTCATTCTTTCCCTTTCAAATTTTCCGGATTACGAATTTTCACATTTTCTGGCATACCTATTAGGTACTTTTAGCCACAGCGCAACCTGCGTAGAATGATATTAAACGCACCTTGTATTCGTTATTGTTGGGGTTAATTAAGTATTGGTTATGTACAGCAAATTGGGCTTAACTAAATAACACATCTATATTAACTTTTAATTTTCTATTATGCACAAATTAACTATGGTACCTATTATTGTATAAAGCCGCATAATTCAGTGCAGCAATGGTCAGTTCTATCTCAGTGTCTCCACTCCGGGATTTATCCTAATTAGTCGGCAACGCGAATGTAGCGATAATGGACCAACCGTGTCCCGTCCGGGACCTCGAACGTTTGACATTTAGATAATTCGCTGCGAATGTAGGTGCGAATTTGCGATTTTGCATCTACTTTCATTATGCAATTTTTTGTCCTTTTTATAGAAATATTTAAAGTAAATACAATTGTCATCATATAAATAATAATTTTTTTACGTAGTAAAATGTGATTCAAGCCACCAAAACCTGTTTTTTATTATAAACATCAAATTTGTTTGTCAAAAAGTTAATAATAGAATTATATCCCGACATTTCATTATGTTAATGACATTTTTATATTAGATAGTGACGATACGTGCAAAACCATTCATCTGATGTTAAGTGCCACGTCTGTCCATAACAAATGCTGTGTCACCCGGAACATTTCTCTGTAACACCACACTGCGCCTATCACCCTAAGACATCAGTTCTCAGCTCTCAGTGCCCTTTGAACCGAAACACAGTAATGCTTGCAGACTGATTCAGAATAACTAGCCCTGGGGTGGTACCTACCATGACGGATTCAAGCATTTTTAGAACCGAACATAAACGAATATTTGAATTAAGAACAGACATATTTTTTTAAGGTACCAGCTTTGTTCGTGAGATTTCCAAAATTAAAGTAACACTATAATCATTTGAGAGGTCTACAATATGATCAAATTTCTTTTTAGTCGGTTTTGTAGTTTTAATTATTGTCCCTCGGACAGACACAGATAAAAATCAAATTTCCTGTTTTCTTGTGAATAAGTTGGATGTAACCCATGAGCGAAGTAAGGCCGGCAGCCCAGGCCTGTGTGTTTGTGCATGCGCAATGTATGTTGTAAAATGCACCCACTACACAAGAAATCCTCATCCTTTTTATAAAAAAAATGTTCCATGTGAAAATCGAATCACGAAAAACGATGTGCTACTTCGCACACATTTTCCTGTTAAACTCTTTTTATACGTATATCCGACCAATACCAATATAGTTAATGGAATCAGGCGCTAGGAAAGAAAGTTTATTTGCTAAAATCCGCATGCAAAATTTTGAATGTTGTGTATTACCTAGTTTTTAAAGAGCACCGCCCTCCCACAATAGCGTGCACTTCACTTGACGTGACGTGTTCTGGACTTCAGTAGTGTTGCCTAGTGGTAGTGTTGCAGTGGTGGAGGGTATCAGGTGGCGGTTCCCGGTGTTGGTATTAGTTTGCGGTTGCACGTTTTTGTTTTGGTTAAAATTCGCAATTTAAACGCACTTTTATAGACAGTAACGTTGTATCAAGTGTATCGAGTTTCGATTCGTTCATCGGCGTTTCTGCATCGCTGAAATTGATTAAAAAGATACTATTTAAAATTATTCCCTGTAAGAATATTTTTAAATTCAACTACATTACTTAAGCATGAGTACGAGACAATGTAATTAGTCCGCTGGAGTCGGATTACTCCGGCGAACGAATACTGAGGGCTGGGACATTTCATTTAGCAATAGCGACACGACATCGTTGCGGTTCGGTAAAAACACTGCCAGGATCATCATATACGACCTTTTCAGACTTGGAACATCGTCCAAGGAATATACAATAACTGTTTTACAAGTTTAGCGGGATTGAAATTATAAAAATAAACAGTTTAAAATCACAAAAACAAACTTCAAACATTCATACTCAAGGTTTTTGTCGGATTGTTATTAATAACAGCTATAGAGAAAGTGACGAGACTAACAAAACGTTCACGTTCTTGTAACGACGTATGCCCATAACCAAAGCTGTGTTACCCAGAACATTTCTGTGAGGCACCACACTGCGCCGTCCCACTGAGACATCAGTTCTTAAAGAAATTCTACCACCAGTTATTATTACGAGTAGTTATATATACTTACAGTTTAACGACCAAAGGACAGTTCATCGTCGACTACTCGTTTCACTTTTCCTCATCTCGCTTACATAAGTCTACATTACAAGATGGACACGTTGGGTTCACATTAGTCAACAATCTCAGTTAGTACTGTGAAATAAAAAGATCAATAAAATAAATTAGTCGCTAGTTACTAGAACTAGGCGTTACGTTGATGTCAATTAAAACAATGAGAGAGACCGAAAGATAGTTGTATCTTCAAAAGCAAGAAAATATACACAGTTTGATTTTAGCTATTTAATTGATTTGTGAAATAAAAATTTCACATTTTAATAGATTAAATATTTAATGATTACATTCGTGATTGCAAAATTTTTTTTGTTAATATTTTTTTTACGTTGCGTCGTGTCGATTCCGTACAGTTACCGTTTATTGTAAACGTTATTTAATCTTACGCGCCAAGATCGCTACGTGAGTGGCATGAAAGGACCATCAAAGAATGACGGCGGCCGACTTGCGAAGAATAAATCTACCGGGTGTAAGCTGCGACAGTATGAGAATTATTAGGCTACGCTATTTCCGGTGGAAGTTTCTCGAATTTCTTTTTCATTATTGTTTTGTACTTTTGACCTTACTTATTTTGAGCGCTCTAGTGGCACTGCCGACGTAGTGATTACAATTAGTCGTGGGGTCCGTGTATTATAATATATATGGACATGTTATAAATAATTGATTCTATAATATTTCTATATATGTATCTAAAGGGAAAGGGATGATAAGCGAATTATGGAGCGTAATTGACTCTCATGAATTCGTGTTAATCAAATAGTAATTAATTTTTGCGGCCTTTTCGTACGAACCAATGAAAATGATTTTTATTAGAGGCTATCGACAATGTCAAGGATTACTATTTGTGTAAAGATGTAAAAAGATTCAAGATGGTGATTACGATATCGTAGACCACAAAACATTTTTTATGGAAAAAATTAACCAGACGTGCAAATCGTTCACCTGATGGTAAGTGCAACGTCCCATAACAAATGCTGTATCACCCAGAAAATTTCTGCGTGGCACCACACACTTAATATTGCGCATTGCATTGTTATTATTGAGCATTGCATTGTTATTATTGAGCATATCATGTGCCAAGGTTCCTGCTCAAAATCTGAAACACTACACACTTTACGTCCTTTTTTAACTTACTTCTATAATAAAGCTGAAGAGTTTCTTTGTTTTAACGCACTAATGTCAGGAAATAATTATAATAATAAAATAAATATTTGTTGAGACAGCCCACTTGTTGAAGAAAGTTCTAGACTACAATAACGCACGCTGAGAAACAAACATTACTAAGAAGGCCCGAACTGTGAACGCACAGGTACACGAGGGCTACTGCTAGTCAACAATCACAGCTGCCCCCCCCCCCACCTTTCTTGGCGACGCCTATGCATACGCTATTGGTGATTATGGAGTTGTAGAAGCAAGTAATTGTTCCAACGGTAATACGAGTAGTTTACTGGTCAGGATTGGACTAAGGACGGCTTCGGTCATTGGATCGGCTATGTTATTGGATTTCAGTTGTAAACTATACGTTTTACTTCACACAAGACAGCTTAATACCGGCGGAAAACAAGTTAACTAAAAAATTGGCAAGTCTCCACTTTTTTGCCTTTTATAAAATTAGCACATTGAAGGTGATAGATGGACGAATTTCAATATTGTTTTGAAGATTTTTACAAGCTTTTAAGTCAATTTTGTCCTATTTTCCGATGTCCGATTGGGTTACAATTTAGCATTCCTATGTAGCCCAGGTGACAATGCAATAACACGGTACCATGGAGCTGGTCTGATGATGGACCAGAAAGTTGGCCATATGTATTTTTGAACCAAGCAAGATATCCCCTTCATATTTAGGTTCATTGCATTTGTTTTGACAACGACAACGATTTTTGTTTAAAACTTATTTATTATTTTCTTTCTAAAACATAATTTAACGTAGCGCCACAGGATTTCTCTTGTATCGTTAATGCGTTTCATAGACTTGTAATTCTACATGCACAACACATCCAGACTCGAAAAAACAACGATTTCGGTTTTTGCACAAATGCCGGCACCGGCTGGGATTCGAACCCAGAACCGTAACCGTAAACGTCAGGAAGGTACACTGACGACTTTTTTTTTTTTATTGCATTAAGTGATGAAACGAGCAAAACGTTCACCTGATGGTAAGTGCAACGTCTGCCCATAACAAATGCTACGCCACCCAGAAAATTTCCGTGTGACACTAGACTGTGCCCATCACCCTGAGACATAGGTTCTTAAGTCTCATATGCCCAGTGATTACGCTAGCTCACAGTGCCCTTCAAACCGAAACACAGTAATGTTTGCACACTACTGCTTCACGGTAGAATAACTGGCCCTGGGGTGGTACCTACCTAGACGGACTTTTGCATAGGAATCCTACCACCAGTATAATGCTAGGCCATCCTGTCGTCAAGAATTTGCAAAATAGAATAATAAATATAGGCGTTTATTGGGAGTTGCCTATGTCTAGTTTAATAATGAAATTAAATCAAAAATCAACCATACCACTGCAAGACTTCAAGACACAGTTAGCTCTTTCTGCGTAGATCGGACGAAAAATAATCTAATAGCTGATGGTATTCCGGGTTAACTATTATGGATCAAATAGCTTAAAATTAACCGCGATAAAGTCCGTAAAATTAGTTTTATTAAATATGTAATATTCGCGTAAATATAAGAAATCATTAATCACATATTATTCTAACTACCTTTTAATTAGACTTTTTTGAAGGAGGAAATGACGAGTAGAGATAATCGTCTGTCCATAACAAATCCTGTGTCATCCGGAAAAATTCTGTGTGGCACCACTTTGCGCCCGTCACTCTGAAACACCAGTTCTTAAGTCTTATATGTTCAGTAATTAGTACTAGCTCAGTGCTCTTCAGACCGAAAGACAGTAATGTTTGCACACTAATGCTTCACTGTAGAATAACTGGCCCTGGAGTGGTATTCCTGCTTAGGAACTATGTAATATGATGGTATACAATATTGCCTACGAGGTGAGGTGATTACAGGTACGACAATATTATCTTTTCGGGTCTGTCCTCCGACCGCCGACAAACTAAAGTTTTCATAATTTACTTGGAATATAAAGAATTCCACTATGTCTTCGCTGATTTTGAGGGGCCTATGCAGCTCTTTATATCTAAGATATGCAAGTCTGTAACATAATGTATTTCTTTCACCTCTTGATAGATAAATCAGCACCTATCGAACCTTGATCTAACGCGAATTAAGATATACTATCACGGCTCTGACACATAACCTGATATGTATAAAATCATGTGATACTTTAATATTTTTTTTTTATTTATTATTTATCCAAATACTTACTTATTTAATCTCCAGTTTTAATACATCTAAGTATAATAACATTTTCTTAAACTTTGTATATATATATATATATAATATTGTTCTACTCTCGATGTAGATGTAAGATAATCACCGGTCGTCCTTGCCCCGGCCTACAATTCTACTCGTAGTTAACTCGCAACTAATTAGAGTGATTAATTAGCGCAAGCAATAACAACGACTCGTGTCTTTATTATCTTATATTTATTACCTGCTTTCATTATCCATTTGTGTTGCCCGTGCAGAAATTGTTTCAGTATTGTTAACATCACTATTCTATTTTATTTATTTAATGATATAAGCTTGGAGAACTACGTCATTAGCCCATCTCTACATGTATATATGAGTACAGACAGAATTGTTACACATACGTGTGTAACAATTCTGGCAGTATTTTAAACACACGGACTTATTTATTTGATAATGGAAACTCACAGGTAACGTATACAAAATTGCTTTATGCGTAAGTAGAGTATGGAGTACACAACTAGAAAAACAATAAGGTAACATTACACGCTGCAGTCATTGCTGTTTTCAAAGGTATACAACTTCTAAAATTAGATGTTATTTATTTTGTAGTGATGTAGTGGTCGTTGGCAGACCGAAGAAACGCAAATATCGCGCTTTTCAACGAAATAAGGACGGTTTTTCCAAACGCTTGACATTTACGATTCTTCCTCAGCACTTGCATGTAAACGCGGCGACTTCTCTCTGGCACTGCAACGATGTCCGATCGAATTTATGTAACGTAAATAGGACAGTGCTGGGTGCAACTTGTTTGTCCCAGTTCAGCTCTTATCTGTGCGCATCTCGGACTTTATAGGCGTATAAATTCTGTGAATTGGCGTCGTTATTATTGTGCCTGTAGCGACATCTATGTCGCCACATGAGAAGCTCAAGAAATATTCGCATACGTCCATAATCGCGCTATGAAATTTTTCTGAGATGCGAACTATATATACAACATCTAAATATTACTAGTTGGAGGAGACGTCCTCCCCAGATCAGACCACTCGATCTGGCGGGTAGCTACCCTTTTCATTGGCAATATCATACGCCAAAATGGTGACCCCTGTATGAACATCACGCAGAACAGCTTCTCCGAACAAATAGCAACAACGTCATCGGCAGCCATCGCAGTCACAGCTCCAGACTACTGTCGGCACAACGCGTGCTTCCTAGTCTCTCAGCCACTGAGGATCATCAAGGGTGGGGGCCCCCTTCTCCTCAGGCTGACTCCTGCGGCATCAACACTTGTCTCCATACGTCTCGACGCACTGAAGACCTGGACACAAGTTCACCGCAACGCCAGACTGCACCTCATCGCCTGACGCCTCAATTTCTCCGCGCTAACTACGACTTCCAGTCTCAGCGGGGGAGTGATGTAGCGACATCTATGTCGCCACATGAGAAGCTCAAGAAATATTCGCATACGTCCATAATCGCGCTATGAAATTTTTCTGAGATGCGAAATATATATACAACATCTAAATATTACTAGTAGGAGGAGACGTCCTCCCCAGATCAGACCACTCGATCTGGCGGGTAGCTACCCTTTTCCTTGGCAATATCATCCGCCAAATGCCAAATACAATAAATTATTGACTGTGATCATATTACGCATTGTTCTATATTGAATGAGTTATGCTCATTCTAATTGCTTAGATTGGGTACGTATTGCTGTTTATTGGCGGACTTTGGACAGTGATTTTCCGTTGACGATTGACGTTAAACTTTAGGTGATTATCTTTTTTATCTATTTTTGGCGATAGTCGTAAGTTTTTCGATGTCAAAGTAGCACAGTAGATAAGTTTAATCTTCAAATAAGTAGCTTTATTTCAAAGTGTGTAAGAACTTCTACAGTAAAATGATAGTTCAGTTTTACTGAAGTTTTCTTGGACGGATGGAAACAAATGGGAAAGCACGATTTAGGTCTTGAATTGAATTGAATTGAATTTTCCAATCACCATACACTTTCACGAGCGCATGCTTGATATACCCTGATCCTTATCTACTTACTATAATAAAGCTAGAGTATTTTGTATGTTGGAATGTGGAACGTCGTAAATGAGGAAAGTTCTTTATAATACTTCATTCTACGGCCTTAAAGACCCGCACGCTGAGAATGCTCAGGTCAGCCAGGCATGCCATGCCATACGGCGCAATCATATCGGTTTATTTCACGAGAGTGAAACCGCGAGGCACACCTAGTAATATTGAAATGTGAAAGTTTGTATGTTTGTTTTCTTGACATACCATCACGCTCAAACGGCACAAGAGATTTTAATGAAATTTGTGGTTTTAGTGAAATTCTTTGAAAAACGTTAAAGGAAACTTCTTAAAACATCTTATAATAAAAAAATACAATTACATCTAAATTTAATTTACGCCGAGCGTAGCGGACGGGAAACAGTAAATTACAATAGGCACAGAATAACATTATTCAATAACAAACACTATACTTACTTTTTGAGTTGGTGCCAAAATAAACTATATTTTTTTAAATCAACATATGGTTAATAGTATTATCATACACAGTCCGTGAAAAATTATTTCTCATATTTACGCGAATTACTAATCATTCATGACACTATAAGAAAGTACGAGAATAGTTCACTGCTGGACATGCTATGTTTATTTTAAGTATGAATGCATAATCACTTTTAGCCCAATTACACTTAGCTGGCGGATTGGCAATCGCTATGCGATAATGTATTTCATTAAGATTATAACAAAAAATCACCTTTTTGTTAGAAGCTTTTATTTGTGCGGTCCAGCATTTGAAATGTTATGAAGGTTATAAAACACGTCGAAACAAATCTAAGGAGCCAAAACATTACAAAGCCATCTTGCTCCGTAATGTTTGCTTCGTTAAGAAGGAATTACGTTGCTGAATTTCGCTTTTTAATTGTAGTTTTCAGCATGCGTACAGTCACGCCATTTTGCCCAATTTTCGCTGGTAACGAGACGTGACGGGTGGCGAACCACGTCGCCGCCATTTTGGTACCAGTCAAAAAATCTAACTTTCCATTGCATTCCCACGAGCACAATAGTAGCAGCATGTTATGGTATTATTCTACAAGAATAAAGGCTGTCCACTCAATACCTTAGTCGCCTGTTACGACACCCCGGTACCCGGTAATGGAGGATCATTGCTGTACACACATACGGGAAAATGAGTTCAAATAAATGGACACATTTCTTTCTATCAACAAGTAACTTGTAAGACTTTTCAACGCGGGACTTACTGTCCACAAAGCTCCTTATACACGTATGTACGAGTGAGTACTTAGCATTAACGCGAGTGCCACCACGGACTTTGAACCTAAGGACGTTGATCCGTCTGTTTTTTTTTTTAAAGTGAAAGGACGAGAAATCGAAAGTGCTGTGGAATATAAAGTGAAATGATTTTTTATCTTTGTTTAACGTTTTAAGCGAAATTGAGCTATGTTTAAATGTTTTTAGGGTGACATTTGTTCATTTTTGTTTGTCTTTATTCTTTAACAATCGTAGCCATCGTAAGCCTGTGAATTGTGAATTAAAGATTAGATGAAGCCTGAGTTATTACGCCAGCTTCACTTGTATTCATGTGTGTATGTGTGGGTGTGAGTATAGTATGTCAGTTGAATTGAATTGAATTTGTTGAAATCTTTTATAGTTTCTAATTCAATTTGTGTTATTATATTAGATTTAATGAAAATTATACTTTAAGGTTTTATCACCACAATCGTCAGCCTCTTAATAGTACAGGATATGGGCCTCTGTCAAGTTGGGATTTGCGGTAAATGCCACGTTAGACTTCGCTGGGTGACCGCGTTACCAAACACCGCGCAGCTTAGACGCTGCGGCTCTTCATCAGTCTGGATAATTTAAGACATATTTGACAGCCGTGGTAGCTCAGGGACTAGGCGCTCGCTTTATATTTCATAGTACGCGAGTGACCTGGGTTCTCGATTCCCGGTGCCGGCACCACTAAAATAGGTAATTGCAATTTTAAGTGCTGATTTACCACGTGCTCGGCGGTGAAAGAAAACATCGTAAGTAAACCTCGCATTTCTGAGAAATAAAAAATATTACGAAGACTTGTGAAGTCCGCCAACCTGCAATTGGAGCAGCGTGAACCCCACCTGCCAACCGTGGCAACTAGGCAAAATCCCCTCAAAATGAGAGCTACAATTTTTTGTGGCAATCTATTGGGGAGACCTATGTTCATCAGTAGATTAGTGATAGGCTAAAATGATGATGATTATGCGTTGAAGACGGTGTTTAAAAATAGTTCTATAAATATTTAACATCGTTAGTTGCAAATCTGCAATTTTAATTACCGCAACGTTTAGTATTTAACAGCAATATCTTTAAAGAGCTTAAAGATAAGAAAACCGCTTAGCGCTCGCAACGCCCTCTATACGTCAGCGTAGACGGGACATTAACGCGATCCAGTGACAGGAAGCTATATAAATTAACTCTATCGACGTACTTCGGGGCTTACTATGATGCTTTATATAGATTTACGAAGTGATGTCGATAACAGCTGCGTTTTGAAGACATCAAAGATATGAAAAGGAAGTTAATTTGCTCAGATCCGCTTACAAAATATAAAATGGTGTATATAATCTAGTTTGGAAGAGCACCGCCCACCCGAGGCAAAGTTTAGAGGCACGTATCGTGGTCTCGACTTCAACTGTGTATATTGCTTTGTAGTGTTGTAGTGGTCGAGCTTATATGGTGGCGGTTCCAGGTCGCGGTGTTAGTTTGCTTGTGCACGCTATTGTGGGAAGGCGGGCTTAGCTCTTCGAAAACTAGATAATACACACCATTTTATATTTCGGATCATAGCAAATTAACTTTCTATCCCTATTATAATGGGTTTCCGCGAAGTAACGCCTGATTTTATAAACGACATCAAATATGACGCTTTAAAACCTTCGTTTACACATAGGACGCAATATATCAAATTTTTGGTTTTCGGGTCTGCTTCTGTTAACATTAACATTAGGGTCTATACTTTGTCATGACTGAACATTATTAAAATTACCTCTGTACTAGTAATTATAGTACATTGGGCGTCAGCATTAAACAGCCGACATAAGGGCACGCTGACAGAAGATGAATGACTCAATAGGTTACCACTTTACCCCTGACAGTCAAGTAGATCTCAAGTATGTTAAGTTTCGTGAGGCTCCGCGTTTTTCCCCAATAAAGCGCCTATTTGACACGGGAGGGTCGGGTAAAAATGTACGCCCTCCGCTCGTTACTGTAATGCGAGACTAAACTTGATGGATTCTCCCTCTGCGCCTCTCAAGGCAACTGTTAGTTACTACCGACGCAATTAAAAGAATTGGCGAAGTCGGAACTATACCAACGCTAATGTTCATTTCTTAACAAATCGTAACACGGATTTACCGTCAGATATAGATATCGAAGTAATAAAGGAAAAAAGTTAACTTGCTGTTAATCCGCATGCATAATTTAAAATAACCAATTTAAATTTCGCATGTGGATCTTAGCAAATTAACTTTATTTCCTTTATTATAATGGATTTACGCAAAGTGACGATGATTGATTGATTGATTAACTATATATGGAAGTTTTCAAGTGCGTCTCGCTATTACAGTTTGCTTTTTAAACTGTTCAAATTTAGTAGTATTAAATACCAGTACTATAAGAGTCATTGTTTATAGCATATGCAACGTTTGGTAAATGTCGGGAAGTAGAATAGCTTAATTGTCAATTCTCTAAATAATGCTCTGAACAAAGGAAGACGGAACTGCCAGTTCCTATTATACTCCCTCCTGATCAAAAGTTCTGAAACTTCGCGAACAAGTCTTCAAGTGTGCATATACGTTAAAAGTTGAAAAAGTAACTCCGAGCATTGTATTATTCATAACCGTATATCCCAGAGAAAGGGTAGGTAATAACTCCATACATATTTTAAACGGAGACGGCACAATACGCTCACTCCACTCGGACTTTCTTTCACTCAAATGAGGCGGAATGAAATAATGTCGGGCGAAAAAAGGTTCCCCGAAAAAGTTATGAAAGGGGGTTCCGAAAGTTTGGGAGCATCCCTTTTATATTTTAATACATTTCGCTTTCAGTTGGTTCTTGTTTCATTATTTACGTAACATTCCCCTCTGACCGCGGCCCTCCGCTGCGGCGCCGGTTTTAATTAATCCGACGTAGTCCGTACCTTCCTAGTGTTGCAACAATTATTCCGCCAACCTCATTAGGGAGTTTATGTCGGGGAGAAAAATATTCAGAGCGCGAGTTTCGCGTTTCTGCGGTTTCCCTCCCCGTAGTCCATTTGCCGTTGTTCAGTGCCGCTACCGTCGATAAATAAATGTTATCCATTTATCGTTTTGTATGTTTTAGTACACCTATAGCCATACAATCAAATTTATAAATGTACGTACGTACTTAAATACCCTTGGTTTAATCATAATAACTCATAAAGTTTGTTGAATCAGTAAATCAACTATATTCAATCTGATTCTTCATCACTGCTGGAAGAGATTTGCCGTAATCATTGCTCTTTGCAGGCGGAATTACGATCGCATTACGAGACACCTCGCACCTTTGACGCTGCAGGCCGTCATAGGTCTGAGTATCTTTGGTCTGGCATTATAAGAAATGGTTAGACGGCCACCTTTCGGAGACATCTTGCAAGCGACTCTTACGACTCTCGCAAGATGTAAGCCGTTTGATTTCTAACCAAAATAAATATGCGTAAATGCGTACTGGAAAGGCTTGGTAGCTCAGGGACTGGGTGCTTTGATTTCATAGCACGCGAGTGACCAGGATGTGATCTCCGCTGCCTACACCACTTAATTTGTTCATTGCAATTTAAGTGCTGATGTGCCTAGTGCTTGGATGTGAAGAAAAACATCGTGACATGCAACATTGCTAAAAAATATGGACGATATGTGAAGAGGCATAAACCGCAAAGGAGCAGCGTTTACGTTGTAGCGTTTTTTTGAAACATGTAATGTTTTATACGAACGATTTCAATGATATTATAGTATCGAATCTATGCGACATATTCCCAGAAGACAACTAAAGAAAGTGTTCCTAAAGCAGCGACAACATTAAACACATTCCATTCATGATCACGCGCTGTTTATATCTGTCACTCTCGTTTTAAAAGGAGTTCGGTTGTCTCTTTCCTTGCGATTGCGTAGTCTTGGCAACATTTGAAAGGGCGACAATTGTCGCCTTAACTTAGCTTCACATTTCGAACGCTGGTAACGTACCTCTTTGTTTTTATATCATTGATTGATTTCAATAAACATAATGCTTTATTTTACAAATCTGAATTATTGTATGTTTTACCCCTTATGGAAAAAGGCGTGTTACATACACGCCTTTTTCCATAAGGGGTAAAACAGAAAACAGGTAGGCAGAAATTACACCCGTTGCCCATTTTCGTCCCCGCGAGAAACGAGACGTGACGGGTGACGAACTACTTCGCCGCCATTTTGGTACTAGACAAAAATCTCTTACTCCCCATTGCATTCCCACGACCAATAAAGTGAAATATATTATGTTATTATTGTGGCTGTCCGTACAGTACCTTAGCCGCCTCTTATAAAACCTCGGTAGGAAAGAGGTAGGTGCTATTCTACTTTACATGCCATCGATCGGCATGTATGTTTTCATAGTGTTATATTCTACTTGTTCAAACCTTACTTTTCATTCCGTTGTAACTGCACTTGGAGTAGATTTTGAGTTTCCGTTGGGCTGACATTCCCACAACGCTTTTTGACTTCGAGAGCTTGATCTCTCTTATAGATTGTCGGCGATGTGTTGATAAACTATTTTGAGTTTTAAGTGTTTAACCCAAACCAGATTGATGACAACAGCTCATCACTAGTGTATAGAAAAGTGTATTATTACCTTAAAGAATTATGATAAATCATTTATCTACTTGTATATAAAGCGATTTACCACTAATTAATCACGATATCGCCGAGACACCAATTTGAAATTTAGCATACCCGCATTCCGTCCCGAGATTGGGGTGTCTATGTCGGAGAAAGAATATGTAACTACTAATAACTATGTAACTATGTAACTATGTACTAAAACGGTTTTTACAAATATGGGTAAATGGGCTTGACACATTACGCCCAGCGAAAAGGGCGCGTAACAGCTAGTTATTATTCTACATAAATACATCAAATACGCATTTTTGTCATATAAAGAGTAGGCAAGACCACCCACATAGCCCTCATTTCGCTCTCGCGGGAAACGAGACGTGACGGATGGCGAACCTAGCCGCCGCCATTTCGGTACGAATCAAACACTTCTAACTTCCCATTGCGTTTCCACTAAAAGTACAGTGACAGCCTTGCATAAAAGTTACAACCTATAAATGTCTCACGGCTGAGCACAGGCCTCTTCCACCTTCTCCCATTTCTGAGAGAGTTTTGCAGCCGGGAAGCAAGCACTGGATATTATGGTGTTATTCTGCACGAATCAAGGCTGTCTGTACAATACCTTAGTCTCCTCTTACGACACCTCGGTAGGAAGGAGGTAGGTGCTACTATGTCGGACACCTATCAGCGAATCGGTCAAATTCAATCTTTCAAAATTAAAATCACATGGTGCTATAATTACAGACATAGAGTAATATTACCTATTTTTTTATTGTAATTTTGTTGATGAGCCTTTAAATAAATAAATAAATCAGCCTGTAAAATTACGCTATTAGACATAAGCCTTTTCCAAATTGGAAAGATTTTCTCTAATCAGCACGTTTTTGCCAGGTTTAGTGATTTTAGCGCTTTACAATGCACGCATCGCATTTATAACGTTTTTAATAAAGCTACGGGAGCATAGTAGACCTTATTTAAGAATCAATATTTATGTTGACCTTTCAACTGGAGAAATTAAGGATTTACTGGTGGTAGGATTCTTATGCAGGAATCCGTCTAGGTAGGTACCACCCCAGTGCCAGTTATTCTGCCGTGAAGCAGTGGTGTGCAAGCATTGCTGTGTTTCGGTTGGAAGGGCACTGTGAGCTAGCGTAATCACTAGGCATATGAGACTTAAGAAGTTATCGTCTCAAGGTGATGGGCGCAGTGTGGTGTCACACACACAGAAATGTTCTGGGTGACACAGCATTTGTTATGGGCGGACGTTGTTACCACCAGGTGAACGTTTTACTCGTTTCATCACTTTATCCAATAAAAAAAAATATTATCATACTGAAGTATGCCTTTGGCGTTTGCAATCTCGTATTGGCCCAAGCTAAACATAATCTTTCTTTGATTGTAAACCGTCAAGATCTAGCTCGCAAAGAACTACGTAAGTGCAGCTAAGCAACCAATGCGATAGCAAGTAATGAAATAACAATCAGTGTGCATTCGATCGATTGCACTATGCGTTGGTTGATATTTCACGAGTGCCTTTGCCCGTACGTGTCAAACGCCCGAAAAAAGTTATCTAACTCGACTATAAAACACGAAATATGAAAAATGCGACCGCGCCGCGTCGGGATCGTTAGTGGAACAGTTAGGTCGTTATTTCTCGATGCTCGTACATCATGTTTAATCGGGGCCGGTGCGTTTTTGCTTCAGACTTTTGGGGGGACTGCCAAGTGCCCGGTGCTCGAGCCGAGTGTCTGTTTTTTATTCGAGATGCCAAGAAAACGCCCCGAAAATAACTTAGACACGAGCATGGCACCATATGGACGTAAATTCAAAATAATATTTCCTTTTTTAATTTTTTTGCTTCGAAGCGTGACTCATTTATTCAGATCACGTGTCGTTTCACTGTGTGTCTGGCAAGAGCTTGAGTCAGATTTAATTAAAATATCAAGACGGAGATTTAAATTATTCATTAGGTACTTTTCTTTTTTGCTTACTTTTATAATTTTTATAATTGCATTGGTCGATTTTGTATAACTAAAAGGAGTTCTCAAATTCTCGAAAAAACTGCTTGAGTAATAGCCTAAACGACAATCCTGTCTAGGACACCATCTGATCAAGTTTGAGGGTGATGTTTGTAAATCCGATACAAGTGTCTCAATATCAATATAACAAATAATATAATCGCAATAGGCAGGTGTAAAACCAATAATCGTAGGGAAAAAAAAATCGAGAGACGACCTTGTACTTGCAAAGCAGTCTACGAAACATGGGAGATATTTTGCGGGATGGCGATGGATGCAGGTGGCCCAGGAACTTGTATTATTGCAATGTCTATGTTCGTCAATATTCAGTAGTTAGTATTTTTGCCCATAAAATTTGTTCTCTGTGTAAAATTTACGTTGAATTAAGTTATCTGCCTTATAATCCTTACTCACAAATTGGAAACGTGTTTCATTCAAATAGATCTGGCACTTAAGTTAAATTTATTTCAGTTCATTTTCTTAATGAGTGATCCTCTGCGGCTTTTATCAGCATCCGTCGGTCGATCGACGGCTGACTGTACGTCTTGAAAACTACGGAAAAGAAAAAAGCCCGCGAGACAAAAGACTCGGGATCAACGGAGTTCTTTCTCAGGATAGACTCATTAGCGACTTTTTGTCTGACGGCAAAAAGACTACCATTTAGATAACGGATCAGCCCACCCGAATCAAAGGCCGTGGATTCGAATACCAGCTAAAATGGTTCCTTTTGTTTTAAAATACCTGTCTTTTTGTCACATTTTTTGTGATTTTATACCGTTTTTATTTGTCTGTCTCGTGCGGTAACGAAATAAAATTTACTACACCTTTGTCGTAAGAACCGACTAAAAAAATGCCTACTATTACTTTAATTAATGCGCTTTAATAAAATAATTACACCAGTTATATTTTTAAACCTTAAAAATATTATATTTTTCGAATTGTATTTTTCTTCTTAGTGAAAAACTAAAAATATCAAAAAAATCATTTAAACAATTCTAAGCACACTACATTTCACAAAATGTAAAGCATTATGGTCTTCTTACAAATCTATTTCGCGTAAATTATGTTGTAGCATACTACGGCGTAGCCGATGTCGATTACGCCGTAGCCGCAACCGGTTACGAGTTATGACATCTTCCCTTTAACAGTCAGAAGTCGTCCGCGCAGAATAAATTATAATAATGCCTTTAGTATTAACGTAATAAACTACGTACGCGACTCGGCACAGAAGTACGTTTCTCCGTAAAACTAGTACGTTCTTGAACCCGTTCGACTCCTTTTTGCCTGACTACAATGCCGTGGGTGCTGGACTTGAATCCCAGTGTTAGCGACGCGCTCTTAATTGCGTTTTTATTTTAATTTTAATATTTAAATTTGAGGACAAAGAGACCAACATTTTATATATATAATTGTAAATTTTGAATGTGGGTAGATTGGTCAGTTGCTGGGCAAGGGCGAATGTTGGGTCAGTTTTTTTGTAGGTCAGTCTGCTTACAGCTGCATCACAGATCGCGCGCCATTTTGTTTCTAAAGTTCTAGTCTTTTTTTTTCCGCTCGTAAGTTTTGAAATCTGTAATTGATTTTAAAAATAAATCTCTTTTCGTGTGAAACATTTTTTACTGCACCAGCCACCACCAGCTGTTTCACTCAGCTTGAGCCAAAATTTGTGCAAAAAACAAAAATTGTTGATTTTCGTGTCTGGTTCTGTTGCGATCGTCCCCGTGTTCCTTACACTACATTGTAAGCTATATCCATTCTTATTGCACGATCGCTACATCGAACGCGGGTAGGTTAGGACGAGTGAGGGCCTCTGTGTTTGCCACTACTGAAATCCACTCAGTCTGTCGACTACTGAACATAGGCCACCTACATGCTGCCACAAAAGTTGTAGCTCTCATTTAGGGGGGATTTTGACATATTTGCCATGTTTGGCAGGCGGGTTGGCAACCGCAGTTTATTTATTCAGATGTTCCAGGAAGATGCTGCTGCCAATCTCCTAGTTTATTTTTCCTCTTTTGTCTTTTACGACACCCACGAGATGAGATGGGGTGGTAGATTCTCTTAAGCCGCCACCACACGACACGTTTTGATACAATACGGAAGTTATCGTCGTGGCCGAAAATCGCTGAAAGCATCACATACGATATTTCGTTCGTATTATATACCAGGTACGAGCACTTCATACACAATACAACTGTCAGGTCAACAAATGTCAGGTACTAAACGAAAAGCAATGGTGGAAATTAGCTCGGACGTCGTATGTTAATGAATCTTTTGCAAAAGTCGCAAACGTTTCCTAAGTAAAACGGTGGCAACGGGCCAAATGGCCATTCCGCTAATGCACGCATAAACTGTAAAGAGAGACTGTATTAAGGGCAAATATGTCGCTGTCGGTAAGTTTATTTCCACGCTTAACATGTTAAAAAAATGTGCGGAGGTTAGGGTTCCGCTGTTCAGATATAATAATATTCTAAAGATTATATGTTAAAGTTTTCGTTATCATTATTTTTTATATCTTCATGACGAGAGGAGCAAAACATTCACCTAGTGGTAAGTGTAACGTCTGCCCATGACAAACGCTGTAACCCAGAGCATTTCTGAGGGGCACCTGCTGCTACCCTTTGATATCAGTTCTCAGTCTCATACACTAGCTCCCAGTGCCCTTCAAACCGAAACACAGTAAAGTGTGCACACTCCTGCTTCACGGCAGCATAACATGCGCTGCGTTGGTACCTACCTAGACGGATTCCTGCACAGGAATCCTACCAGTACATTATTCGTGTAGAATACACTATTGTATGGAATGCTGTTACTGCTCGTGGGAACGCAATGGGGTGTTTTTGACTCGTTGCAAAATGGCGGCGTTTGTGGCCCCTGCCTACCCTTTATAAGGGCAACATTCGTGACTGTATGTATATATAATATTTCCCGCACAGATACCGTGTAACTGTTAATCGGACAAAAGGTGATTAGGAAAGATAGAAAAGTAATTTATTCACGGCAAAATATGCAGCACAATGTTGATATAAAAGAACATAAGTAAATAATTAGCGTTCCACATTTGTTGACATTTCATGTCTAACATCTGTCGAAAATTAATTAAACTGCATTTATTGACATCATGTGGTTCTCTTGCCGTCGATATTCAGTATTTGTATTCCGTAAACAATATCTCGGTTATTAAAAAGGGATATTCCGTTTGACTTCACTTCATCAATGGCGCTGTACGTGCGGCTTATGTAAGGCGAATATTAAGGGAGGGAAACGGTCACGTCCCCATTAATGTTATAGACGAAAGAACGGATAGTAACGTTTTATTCCAAAGGGGCGTTTGGATATTACATCGAGATCAATATCTCGTATTACAGACGAATGCGGCTCATTCAGGTTCTTCGTATCACGTTTTCAATTAGTGTCTTCGACGTTGTTCAGGGTTGGTACAGCGGCTTGAAAAGATAAGGAAATAAAATATTGAGAGGGAGGAAATAATGAGTCGTTTGTCTACAAACACTCATTTCATCTACAAACCTTTGAAATGTTTGTTCTGAGTTCCGTAGTCCGAAGTTCATGCATGGGAACTCGTACAAACCAAACGGTGTGGTGATTGCCGTTTTCTGGATGTCATCCTCAAAGACCGGGATCAGGTTGTACGCTTTGACAAGGTCGATAGTCGAGAATACGGTGCATCCTGATATGTTGTGAGAAAAATCATAGATGTGTCTGATTGGATACTTATCCGGTATGGTGCGTGCGTTGAGTAGCCTGTAGTCTCCGCAGGAGCTCTCAGAAGGACGCGCCGTATCGTTGCTCAGCATAAGCTCAAATTCCTTCTTAGCTATTATTATAAAATATTGAGAGGGAGGAAATAATGAGTCGTTTGTCTTGTATCATTTTTGTAAGAGAGTTTTTTGGAGTAATAAAAAAGAAAATGTATTTTATAAAATTAATTTTTATTAAGAAACTTATACCTATTAACTTCCTCGTCGGAGCCAACATTTTTGTTAAAAAAACACATTGATGGTTTTCGGGTCTAGTTGTGTTGTAATTGTCCTCGTGTTTCTGACTCTGCACCCTAGCCTACCTCCGATCGCATCAGCGTTACATCGGGTGCTGGTTGGGACGAGTGATTCTGCGTACACTTGTGGCACTATAATATCTCCTGCGCCGTTGATAGCTCCAGACAATAATCGGAAGTTGTCGCCGTGGTCGAAATCGGCCAGGAGGTCATTATCACTTCTGTGCCCAATTTCATTTAAAGACAATATATGTCTGAATAATAATAATATTTAAGTTTGTGTTGATATTAAAACATTCAAACACACACCCGTCTATGTTTTATATACGTGAAATTTTTGGACGACGAGATGATTTTCTCTCCTTAGACAAAACAACATAAACTCAGAAGTGAAGCTTCTTAATTTTATTATTAGATAACTTATTTTCTTAAATAATTAATATGAAATAAATTAGTAGGCTAGAAGTATATAATTCGAAAACTAGTAAAGGTATTGACAACTTATTAAAGATACTAATCCTGGGAGAGTTTATTTATCACTAAAATAACTCCAAAAAGTTCTGTTTGATGATATTTAAAGTCTATGTGATTATGATTGTGAGCCGTGTGGTAGAGGCTTAAGAGAATCTACCATCCCATCTCATCCCTAAGGTGTCTTAAAAGTCGACAGTGGAAAAAAAATAACCAGGAGATGGGCAGCAGCATCTTCCTGGAGCATCTGAACAAATAAACTGCGGTTGCAAACCCGCCTGCCAAGCGTGGCAACTATGGCAAAATCCCCGCTAAATGGAACCTCCAAACTTTTGTGGCAGTCATATGGGAGGCCTATGTTCAGCAGTGGACTAGTGATAGGCTGAAAAGATGATGATGTGATTATAGTCACGAACCCTAATGTTATTAGTAATCCTGCTGTATCATGCACTCGTTCGTCTCTGTTTTTGTTTCCATTAAATTCCATGGCTTCATTGCTTTTGCCAGCCCTGTTGCCATCCCGCCATAGCGATATCGGCGGCTCGATTCGTCTTGGAGCTGTATTCATCAAATCCTTGATAGCTCAACCTAAAGACTGGTTTCAATTGATCCTCTATAGACGATTTCAGGTCTTTGAAATCGTTCATAATATTCTTTGCACATAGCAATTTGAAGAGTTCTATGAAAGGAGTTTTAGTATCGACTTTAATACTTAAATGCGATATGTCATTGTTCTTATTTATTTTTACAAAAATGTAATATTCAATATTAATTTGTATCTCGTTGTTATCGCCCGTTAACAAGACTGATTTTTTTAGTGCTAAAGTGTAACATCGAAAAGATACAGTGATTGCAACAACTAGAATGCAATAAAAGTTTTTTGCTGCAGAGCATAAAGCTCACTGTTGCTTTTACTGTAGAAAAAGTAAAGCAATTATAGTAGCAATTTCGTGTCGTACAACCCAATTGGTACAATCAGTGCATAAGTAAATAAAATTGACACGTCCGTCCGTTGTATTCAGCAAATTTGACAGTATGAGTAAGGGTATTTTTTTTTTAAGAAATACTTTAAAAAAAATTTAATATATAACTGGTCAATATGGTAGCAGCGTAAGAAAATATGTCACTTCATCCCGTACTGTAAAAGTAATATGAGAGAAGTTCTTATGGCTTCCGACAGGAGGCGCAATAACCATCTCGAAAAATACCAGACAGAAAGTACACAGACCAATGACGAGTGATAAAGGTGCGTGACATATGGTATTTGACGACCGCGTAACGCAGTGGTTAGAGTGCCTGACTACAACGCCGCGGGTCCTGGTTCGAACCTGAACTTCGAACTGGGATTGCATCTTATTCGCCTACCTCTGATCTTATCGAATGAGTGTTATTTTGGGACAAGTGACTGCGTCTGCGTTTGCGTAAGAGATATCTTTCGACGGTATTGTAAGTTATGTCGCCGTGGTACAAAATCAGCCAGTAGGACAAAATTGCCATCCCCAATGAGCCTGCCAAGCGTGGTGATTACGGCAACTCTTCCCTTTTTGGGAGAAACCTATGTCTAGCAGTGTTAACACCGCTCTAAGTATTATACATATACATTATACAGAAAATTTTGTATCTCCCATTTTGGGGGTATTTTGCCATAGTTGCCATTCTTGGCAGGCGGCTTGGCTACGGCAGTCTATTTATTCAGATATTCCAGGAAGATGCTGCTTCCCATCTCCTGGTTTTCATTTTCCGTCAATCGACTTTTACGACACCCACGGGATGAGATTCTCTTAAGCCGACACTACACGGCATGCAGCCTCCACACAATATACTGCTCGTGGGAAAGCAACTTTTGGAATTTTTTAAATATGTACCAAAATCGCGGCGACGTGTTCCGCTACCCGCCACGTCTCGTTTCCCGCGGGAATGGAAAGTGTGTAACATGTGTAACCTCTGTCTACCCCTTATATGGGAAAAATGCGTGACTATATGTATGTATACAGGTGTCTTCGTCTATAACCAATATTTGTTTATGGAAAAAGTGAAGAGACTAGGAAGTCTGTGACCTGATGGTAAGTGGAATTCAGTCAGGCAGGCGGCCTGTAATGTGTCACCCAGAACATTTCTGTGTATAGTTCTTTAGTCTCATATGCCCATAATGCAATAAGCATTAGCTTTGTGTGCCCTTCAAACCGAATCACAGTGATGTTTGCACTTTACTGTGTTTCCGATTATCTGGCACTGCAGTGGTACCTACCCAGACGGATTCCTGCATAGGAATCCCACTCCCACTATAACTTGTTTTTTAGTCATGTCGCTTTAAAGCACGTCGCTTCGCTGTTTTTCGGTCTGAAGAGCACTGAGAGCTAGTGTAATCACTGGGCATATGAGACTTAAGAACTATACACAGAAATGTTGACAGAGACAGCTCTGGGTGAAGGGCGTAGTGTGGTGCAACACAGAAATTTGCTGGATGGCATAGCATTTGTTATGGGCAGACGTTGCACTTACTACCAACTGCACGTTTTGCTCGTCTCGTCATGAAGATATAAAACGTTTTCTTAGGTCGGTGTGTCTGTCGATTTGAAGTCTAAGACAACCTTGTTATTGTTCTTTCAACTTCCTCCAAGAGAACATAAACTTAAGGTACACCGGGAATTTAATTATGGTGCCAGATATATTTCTTTTTTATTGCACTTTGGTATAGGTGGTGTTGTAGTACATTTAGTTTTAATCACTACTGGTTAGTAATGAAATAAAAAGCAAGCGCGAGTATATTTTAATAATAGTTGTATTATGTACTGTTGTTGTTGAAAGGTACCAGGCTGACATATTCTAATAAAGAATACTGCATAAGATTTGACAGTCACCTGTTTTAAAGTAATATAAAAATTCAAATTCAGAAAACGTTTTTAAAATATCCAGTAGTCACGTTCGAAGCCTGGAGCGTTCGCTAGCAAGCAATAAACACGGTTTTATAGGTCAGGTACGTTGTTAGCGTCTGAAGGCTGCAACGGGAAATGCATTCGGGTAACAAAAGCATTTCCTTCACAATGGCCGCCCGTTGCTAAGCGCGTCGATGCCAATTAATTAGTGGATTGTAGTCAGTCAACGGCAGGTGTCGCTTCTGTAATTGGCTTGTTCACAGGCGTACAGTGTTGTTCAGAGATCCGAGTAACTGTATTGCTCGTGCAATTGTACCATTTTTTTTAATAACCTAGGGCAAAGGTTATCGATCTAGCTTACTACGTGTTTTGCGAAGGGGTTTACAGATATCACCAAATTTGATAGAAATACATGGTCATAATATGCTGATGCGTTTAAATAGCATTCGAAGTGAGGTTAAGTCATCTCAAAGTCATCTTAGACAGCTGATTCTGTACGTTGTGACATTGCAGATCAAAATGAACGATATTTATTGTTTATTTAATGGTATATGTATACACAAAAATACATAAAAAGATTATAAAGAAAATTGCGTACCTGGCCTGTTACTATACACTTTGAGTGAAAAGCAAATTTAGTGTTCACTTTAAAGAAAATATTTGGGTATAAAGACATACGTACAAACAAAATAAATATAATTGTGAAAGTAATGTATGTATAAAATATATAACTAAAAAACATTAAATACAAAATTAATACCGGCAATAGAGAGAAGTAGTGCTTTAACCGGTTTCTTGGACCATGTAGTGTGAGCCTAACGAATATTATTAGTAGTCTAGTCGACAAGTTGAAAATGGTACAAAATAAAGTATGGTATAAAATAAGTAAAAAAATTGTTATAAACAAAGTATAAATATTTTTTTAACTTTTATGGCACTATCTTGTTAAGTATGTATGTAAGAAAGGCTCTACGAAGCGAAAATTTTTTACGACCATTATTTAAACATTTTTTTTTCACTTACATTTAAGACGGTAGTTCGAGAAAATTTCGTTAGTTAACAATTGTTTAACTTGTTGAAAAATTAACTTTAAGTAAAATTTCCAACGGGAATAAATTAATTATAGTGTTCAGAATACACCATAATTTTTCAAATTTAAAAAAAAATATTCAATACCTTAAATAAATTAATTAATGTGCCGTACTCGCTTTTGACGCCACGCGCGCATCCTAAAAATGTCACGCGCAGACCTATTTTCAGCGTTAAATTAAAATTATAAATAATGGAGATAGAGTTCCGGGAGTTAGGAGTTTTGAGTTGAGAAATTTCCTCCTCTTTCAGAATCTTTTTTTGAATTTCTTAAATATTAATAGTTTATTAAATATTGGCAAAAAACGAAATGCCATTTTTTTCATCTTTAATTGTTTATAACTTTGCAATTTTTTATGTGCTAATACACGCTTTTGGCACATTTTTCTAGACGTCATTCCGGATCCAATGAGCTATAGCACATAATTTTAAGAGCAGTATCTCTATTTTGTACCATTTTCAACTTGTCGACTAGACTATAGGAAAAGAAATCTGGAGCCGTACTGCATGTACAGAGAAGGAATGGGAATAGAGATCGTTTTCGAAGGAACCGTTCGAAATTCATAGAAAGTAATCGTCGTCGTCGTCGTCGTTGTTTTAGCCTATCACAAGTCCACTGCTGAACATAGGCCTCCCCCATAGATAGCCACAAAAGTTTGTAGCTCTCATATTGGAGGGTATTTCCCATAGTTGCCACGCTTGCCACGCTTGCCAGGCGGGTTGGAAACCGCCATTTATTTATTCAGATGTTCCAGGAAGATGCTGATGCCCATCTCCTAGTTTTAATTTCCCTCCGTCGACTTTTACGATACCCACGGGATGGGATGGGGTGGTGGATTCTCTTAGGCCACTACCACTACTAATTAATGTCCAACTGTATATATACTGTATATAACTGTATATAATGGAGTTGTCGATCGAGTATTATCGTGGTCAGAGTACCCGACATCGGGGCCGCGGGTTCAGGTTTCGAATACCAGCCAGTCCCAAGGTTTGTAAAAAACTTCTATTTATAAAAATTCTGCTAAGTAGGTTACGAACCTAGGTTAGTTATTCTACCGTGAAGCATTAGTGTGCTGGGCATATGAGACTTAATAACTGATGTCTCAGGGTGACGGGCGCAATGTGATGCCACACAGATACGAGTATGTTCTGGGTGACACAACATTTGTTACACAGTGGGGCAGACATTTCTCGTTTCGTTTCGTCACTTTATCCAATAAAAAAAAATTTTCACATTTACCGCGAGCCGATACAAGTATCTGTAGTTCATACAAATATTTCCGTGCGGGATCGAACCCGCGATCCGTAAGCAAATCACTAAGCCATTACACCAATCAAGCCGTCAATTTTCCGCGAACTAACGCCTGATTTATTTACGATTCTAAATATTTGTTTTTCTATAAAAACGTTTTTAACGTGTAAGTAGGATAAGTGTACGACGTTTACTTAGAGAACTTCATTATTCCACAAGTATTTACTAAGACGTGCCAATATTTTTCAGCGTTAGAAGAACCCGCATCGGCGTTTCCTTTGCAATTCCATTTGTACTTACACACGTCACGTCACAACGCCTCCGCCAGCGCTCGGTGCGGGCGGTCAAAGAGCACTCTCGCCTTCCCGTCTGGCAGTGCATTAGTGCACTGTAGCGTTACTGAATAAGATATTCCCGCGTCTTATGCGGCTTTCAAAGGGAACGCGTTGTGTTATGAGGGACTGCTGTATGGCACTCAGTCTTTATAAATAAACTGGATGTTTATTTTTTAAGAACACGTTATGTGATTTCTCGCCGACGAGATTCGATCTTCTGACGTTCTGTATTGAAAGAAAGATGAAAGAAAGAAAAAGCGTTTATTGGTACAGCACAAAAGGACAACACACATAGTTACAATTTAAACACATACTAATAAAAGAAAATTAAAATAACATGTGTCAAACATAAATAATAAAAAAAAGAAAAACAAAATTCAAATAAAAGAAAACAGTGTAAAATTACAAATGCGCCATGTGCGTGTCTCACGGCTGAACCAAAAGGACCAGATCACCTGCAAGTAAGACTATAAAATCTGACGCTGATTTTCATCTGGAACCTAATGCACTACGGTTGTCAAGTTCAGCTGTTCCAGTGTTTTTTTTTACTTATTAATATAATTATTGCGGTAATATTAATATATTAATAATTGCTTGCGGTTGCTCCGTATAATACCCAGACCAAAGCAGTGCTTTGCAATTTTAAGTGCTGTGCGTTCGAAAATGTTGTGAAACCTGCATGTCTGAGGAATAAATAAAAAACGTCGACATGTAAAGTCCGCCAATCCACATTGGAGCAGCGTGACGGACTTTTCCCAGCTCCAAAACCATCTCAAAATTAGAGGAGGCCAGTGGAATATTAATAGGCCGTTACTTTACTATGTGATTCCTCGCAGATGCTTTTGTTTTCAGCCGGTAAGCGTAATAAAATAATATTGGCTAAAGTCATCTGTTGAACAAAGGCTCCCTCGTACTCACCCTCGATTGTCACAGGGCATGTTGTTTAACCACATGTATATTTTGATGACTTGACCTAGTGGTTAGATTAGTCCTGAGATCATATCCCAGACAGAGCCAGTATTTGTGCAAACATGTAAATGGTTGGTTTTCACGTCGGATTGTGAACAAAAGAGATTCCGAAATATTTATCTGTGAGTCACTTTTGTGCCGCGTCAGTTTCAATGCGTGTTTCGTACTTTTGTTTTCGGCTTGATATGTGTCATTTACTTTTTGATAAATTAACCCTAAAATCAATCCACACTTATTTTTTTATTAGGTAATTACTCAGAAGATCTTCAGAAGCGTAAATACCAACTACTACGTTTCTAACTTCAAAAATGACACACTTCCCGTACAAACTTTCGTTAAGGGTATGGAGGAAGGTTTCCATATTACTAACTTCAAAAATGACGTTTTTCCCATAAAAACTTTCGAGTCTAATTTCGAAATTAACATAAGCCTAGCTTTGCGTCAATATTCGTTATGTAGTAAATATGGACCAATTATCTATAATTTGACATTTAACTTTAATTTCAAGGCATCGTTACCCATAGAAGTATACATGCTATCCATAAATGTATCATACTTAGCACTAATTTCCGACAAACTCTCTCTAAAAACTTATTTTCCAACTAAAACTATCGATAATACCTAATACGTTCTTACTAGGACTTATTTTATAAAGCTTACCCACTGAAATCACATTGAATTAATTCTCTTGAATTAATTCAATGTGATTTCGTACGTATTAAAATCACATATTAAACTGCTCTCTACTTGTTTACGTAGGTATACTAGTATTCCGGAGTAAGTCCTAACTGAAATTAGTTTCGATTTTCCTTTTCAGTTCTGCGAATTGGAAGTTGTATGTTAAGAATACGCAAACTCAGTCCGTTTCTCGTGTGTATTCAACGGGTTTAATCGATCGGAAACAGCTTTGTTAACGTTAAAACGTTGCTTTGAGCAAATCGTCGCAGATACCGAAGCTCGCAAGGACCCGACTTTGAGTAAAGCCACGGTTCACACTCTCGGCGTCCAATATAATTCGTGATTATTCCAGATATATTTATGTAATTTTAGGAAAATCAATGTTTTTTTTTTTGAAGTTTCATTTTCATTTATAAGGATCAATTGATATAAATAAATGAGGTATATAAGTCTCCTATGTCTATTTAAGCTAACGATACTTTAAACATTCTTAAGATTTTAACACTAAAGTAGCACACACACGTATAGTAATTCTAGGACTAACCTAGTCTTTGTCATTGTAATGTCTGTAAAGGTTATAGATTTACATACGTTTAAAAGTCTATTAATATCTGAATAAATAAACTGCGGTTGCCAACCCGCCTGCCAAACGTGGCAACTATGGCAAAATGAGAGCTACAAACTTGTGGCAATCTATAGGGAAGGCCTATGTTAAGTTATCTCTGAAACTGTTAGACCAATTGACTTGAAGTTTGGCATGTACTCGTATATTTCTTTCCCGGCAAAGACACCCACCGAGAACGCATTTACGGACATTTACTCCCAAATGGAGGATCTGGCTTGTGCTATGCTTCTCTATGCATACTTTAACATACTTACATGCGAAGTCCGGGATGGTCATCCTGTTAAATACTAGATGACCAGCCCCGGCCGTATAGTAGTATAGTAGGATTTCTATGCGGGAATCTGTCTAGTTAGCAACCACCGCAGCGCCAATTATTCTGCCGTGAAACAGTAGTCTGCAAACATCATTGTGTTTGGGACTGAAGGACAATGAGACCTAGTGTAATTACTGGGCATACGAGACTTAAGAACTGATGTCTCAGGTTGATCAGGTCAATGTTTTGTTCGTCTCGTCACTTTCTCCTATAAAAAAAGGATTGCAGTAATATCCCCACGCTCCGCAGTCGGAATTGTGATCGCATTACCAGACGCCTCGCACCTGGAGATACTGCTGTCGATCACTGGTCTATGTACTAAATTCTCTAGTTTCATATTCTTGTATATACATTAAAATATTAATGTACTTACACGATTATGGTGTATTCGAGGATTTAGTATCATTTTCACGATGTAAGTTAATAGCGAACAGTGAATGTCGTGTGTTAAGCCGCACTCAAACAACTGTCGCGAAGTAAATACCTTCGAGCTACTGAGACTGTAGTTTGCTAGTGTGGAGCTCCCCTAATACTGTTATACGGCTTAGCTGTTTGACTTGGTATTCGAATAGGATCGAGTTTCCGCTGCATGCGAAATTGACGATCGATATCTTTCCAATTATTATACGGACTATACCTACTACGGATAAGCGGTGAAATGTAGAGGTATTGTGAAAGTTATTTATTATTCATTGACAGAAGTCAATCGCTCAGCCACGGCTTGAGATGACACGTAAATTATCTTTTGCTTAAAAAAGCTATCTCTAATATTGCGGCCTTTTCGCAACGCTTACTATTAATTATAGGCCCGGCTTATAAAGGTTATTCTGACACCGGAGAAGGACCAAGGCAATTTGCTGGCATTTCCCTAAGTCGACTTTTACAACCTAACATTACATGGATGTTACAACGCGACTATTTCTAGCTATGCTTTCCATTGCTCCATTATTTATTTTCCTGGCCGTTAATGGAATCTTTCCGAAAATCCATTATAATAAAAGAGAGTTAATTTGCTTAGATCTTCATGCTAATTTATAATGGTTTTCTCAAATATGCTGCTTTCCTCTTGATGTTTTTTTTACATCGTCGAGCAACTTGTAAATAGGTACTTAAAATTGAAGAACAAATTTAGTGACGACGGTGAGGTACCACAGATCGAACTCAAAACACTCGCGTACTATAAAATTTAAAGCGAGAGTCCATCCCCTCAGCAACCACGGTTTCTCCCGGCTCCAAATCCCTCTCAGAAATAATAGGAAGCATGTGCTCAGTAGTGGGAAATTTATAGGCTATATTACTAAATCTAGGCAAGACACACCTTTGAAATTTTCATTATACGAGTATTTTTTAATAATTTTATGAGGGTTTACGAAATAGTTTTATATCGTTAAAACACGTATATAAATTGCGAAATTAATCCTATACTCATAATCAGTTTATTTTTAACCGAATATATATAGTCCAAACTTCGCCTTAACGATAGGGCGCCTTACATCGGCTACCATCACCGGGAAGCTTAAAAGACATCACGACATAATCCGCTTAGCTTATTGGTTCAAAATGACGTGATAAAGGGTTTAGCCGGCCAATAGGAGACCTCTCTTTGAAGTCGTCATCTTTAACCTAACGACTAAAGAACTTAACAAATCATTCAAAATTTTGTGTTGTTAACGTAAGCATCGTAATACTTATATAATTTAGATGTAAATTAATTGAAATTAAATATTAATGTAACGCAAAAATCCGTGTTCATCATTTCTACGTAAGGATACCGAAGAAGATACAAGTTATGATTTGTCTGATTCTCTTTCACTTAAGTTGTTATACAATTACCGCAATAACCGAGTCTCTCTAAACGGCAATAACTAAGTTAGTACCCCTTTCACACCACCCAAATCGAAACTAGTTGGCCTGTCGAAGACGAGGTCCTAACTTCCTTTAAAGGCACACGTATACATAACTTTAGAAATTAAACATGACAACCTGATCAAAACACTTAGAACCATATGCGATATAGAGCTGAGTATGTATTTGCGGTACTAAAGAGATTAAAGTTTAAAAGCTAATGTACATAGTTCGAAAATATTATAAATATTATAATTATAAATCTGTATTTAAAAATATCAGGTTTTTCACTCGTATTACAAACTGTACATGCGACTTCGTTTGCAATCACTTAACCGCTTAGTCCCGTAATCGTCGTTTATCTGTGTAGTTTAAAAATTCCTGTTGTTGTTTTCGGGTTTTACACACAGATGAAGAGAATTATGTGACAAGAAAAAAAGAAAACTTATCACAAACAATCATTTCTGTTTTATTTTTCGGTATTGATTAATGTGAAGATGATTGCCAAAATGACCGCTTGGCACTCACCCTCCCCCAACTTCGTATATCTCTGATAAAATAAACATTGCCCCACGATTTCTTCTGTATCGTGGGTGGGATTTGCCGACATAATTTGCCCAAACATTTACTCACCCAAACAACTATATGTTGGATATGCATTTTTCTTCCGTGTGGGAATCTAAAATCTGACATTCGGCTAGCTTCTGTGCTAACTGAAACGACAATTGATCCAATTGAACGAATGAAGGTTGATATATAATTTCGGTGATGTAATTGCTGTTAGCCTTTTTGGCTTTTACAGCTTCATCGGATACTGTGCTCACGGGCCAGAAGCCCGCGTGCCGGGTTTGGTTTGACACAAACATAAATACAAATAAACTCCTACAAAAACTTCGAAATTCGGACGGTCGCGTTCGCTGCGTGCTTGCGCGATTTAGAATATCTCAAAATCATTTTAAGTCGTCTAATGACCGTCCGAGGGAGGCTGCGAGCATCCATTCGGACTTTCGACTTGTGTGTTGGTAACTCTGGGCGGTGAGAACCGCCCTGGAACACGGGTGTATCGTGTGTGATTGTCGACAGCTGCGCGCCGCTCTCTACGGCGGTCGCGAGTCGTGGTGCGATAAGGTTGATAAGCCGTGTCGGATACACGGACATCGTCACATTACAAACGTGTTCCGTTACCGATATTTTTATTGATTCGAACCCAGTGTTGTCAAAAGGCTAAATACTCATTATCAACTGTTCAATGTGTTTAAACTGTTGGACATAGTTAAATACTCTGCCTTACTCCCTCATATGGAAAAGAGGCGTGACTGTATGTATGTATATGTATGAAATCACTTCACAATCGGCGAGGATATCGCGTACATAAGTTTGCCGATACTATCAATTTTTGTTATGACACTTCTCATTTTATTTATTAAATATATCACTATAAATAACAAAATCGTATAAATAAATAACCAAAAAACGGATGAAATCGGGCCGGTTGGTATACGTATAAGTTGTATTTAACTAATGTCTAAAACTTTCCGTATTGCTATCAAGGATATGTAGTGAATAATTGAAACCCTGTCAATTACCGCTGGACCCGCGTCTCAAGTGACTACGCGAGGGCCGGGGAGTGAAGAAGAGGGTTGACACATATCTGATTTGATAAGATCATATATATCTGAACATACTGCATATATGTCATCGTGATATTTTTATTGTGTTTTTCTGCTATTCTAAAGGTTGGCTAGCTAGTTAGAAACTATTGAACCTATACTTTTATATGGACATTAAAAATTAAATAAATAAATAAATGTTTTAGGACTAATAATTAATATCACTAAAACTGACAACTTTTATTGAAGAAAATTAGGATAGCTCTATATTTTCATTACTCTGCAACGTATTGAGCATTTCAAACGACAACGTATTGAGCATTTGGTAACTCTTTTTTTTTATTGGCTTCACAGAGTAATCCGACATTTTAAATATTTATTAGTTTTTTATGAAAAATAAATAATTATATCTAATTCAGAAAAGTTGTGAAATGAAATACTGATTTTAATCTAAAATTGTGCCGCTATTTTTAAAATAGCATTGTAGGTGTATACGTTTGCTCTTACCACGGTGCTTCAACTTTTACAACAACAAAAACTTTATGGCTCACATTACCACTTTCAACCTATTTTTATAAATATTTTAAGTTGAGTATATTCTTGCATGTTATTTTATGTATATATTCCACATATAAAAACACACTTTCTATTTCTAATATTAGTACAAAGTTTGTTTAAAAAGTAAAAATAAAATAAGCATAGTCATTTACGTGAAGCTGTATTCATTGAAACACAATATTATCGCAGTGAATGTGATTTTAACTTCGCTTTATCTGTTTCCAGGTAAGTGTCTTCGTGGAAGTGGCAGTTCGTTTCCACTGAGCATCATTATCCCGGCTTTGAGCTCGCGCAGATGGACCTATTGATAACAAAGTATTGCACTGACCCCTTTTTTTTTAAAGAATGCAGGAAAGGCGTTTTTAAATTGAAATCTTATTTTATTTTAATCGTTTTTAGTGATGTAGCCTCCTTCAGTTAATTTGAAAGCTTACACGATAGCATTAAAGTTACGTTTATATTGCAAGATAGTAAATTTTGAAGAGATTGAGTTTTTTTGCAATATTTATACGGTAATGTCTTTTTGAAAGCCCTTTTCGAAATTATATTCTGATTATGTATTTTGTACAGAGTTTTACAAGTGGGCACAGCCCAAGGTGTACCGGAGTAACAATTGTTTCGCCGATACTACCAAAATAATATAATAAAATAAAAAACGAACGACATGGTAATCGAAAATAAAATAAAGAAAACCTTTTATTAATTAAAGTTGATTTTTTTTCAACTTTTTACAAAATATTGTGAATTATCAATTATAATAATACAAATCATTATATATTAGTGTAGATAATTTATTCAAGTTTTTAAAACCCCTTTAATCCTTCCTTCAATTTACTGTGCGGTTATTAGTTGTTAAGATATCGATAGTGAAAGGAAAAAGAGTAAAGACAAAAGGATCCCTTTAAAAAGCAAATGAAAGCTGGATAAACAAACTGACTGGCCTATATAATGACCAAGTCAGGAAACAATTTAGCCTATTTTTTTTTTAGCCTTTTAAATTATTTTGCTATAAGATCTTAATACTGGAAACTTTAAGCTTCAAAACTCTTTTTAATCTCAATACGACTTTTTTCACTGAGATTACAAGCTTTCAAAAATAACTAAAAATTTAGGTTTTTTTTAATTTATTTTATTTTTTCCAGTAGTGTATAATATAAATCGTTCCATTCGAGAAACGAATTCACAACACTCAACCACAGAAAGACAGAGCCGACATACGCCTGTGATAAAATATACGCATGCAAAATTTTTTTTGTATGCATAGATATACATATACATATATTTCAAATAATTTTCTCGATATAACGCACTATTTTGTTTATATTTATTTAAGTTAGATATCCTTGATAGTATTTGAAAGTGCCGAGTGTTGTTGTCAGTCGCCGCCGCAGTAACCTTGTTTCGATTTAATTCGACACAGTTCAATCTAAAATCGCCGTCGTGACCTCCATTTCAGTTCCGTAAGTGTCTACCTGACCTTACAGATTGATCACGTTTCATGTGCGCTAGACATTATCAACGATCAGTGGTATATACACGTAGTGTAAAAGTAGTTATTTGTCTACTATTTTAATGTGTAACTATGATGATCAGCGACTTCGTTCGCGTGGATATGTTAAGGCAGGTTATCAACTTATATACATACATACATACAGTCACGCATCTTTCCCATTGGGGTAGACAGAGATCACATCGTCTCACTAACTGCTATTTCATTAGCGTTTTCATACAAGCTCGTCGATTGCTGATACTTTTGTCGTGGCCTCCCTTAAAACGTCTTAGATCTGATCGTGATACATTCGTCTACGTCGACCCTTACCGGCCCTTACTTGCTCATTTGCACTCATAAATCTGTTTCGTCAATCTTTTCTCACCCATCCTCTCTTCGTGTCCAAACCATCTAAGATTCCATTTCACAATCTTTTTCACATCGCAACGTTTCCTTATCACGCTGTTCATTAATTTGCCCATGAAAGTCAATCCACTTATACTTCTCAAATTTCGCATTTCCACAGCATTATTCTTACTTTTATGCTTCTTCTGCCAGACCCATCATTTACTACCGTACATAGTCAACTCATATATTATAAACATCCAGACTAATATAAGAGATGCATAAATAACTCTCTCTGTCCCTCTGTCTATTTGTTAACTTTTCACGGTTCAACAGCTTGCATACTGGAGACGGACATAGGATACTTTTTATCCCTGAAAATCAAATACTTCCCACGGGATATTTAAAAAAACCTATATCTACGAGAACGAAGTCGCGGGCATCAGCTAGTAGATTATAATTATTAGATAACCAAAAGAAATTATGCTCTATAGAATGGTATTCAGGATTGGACGTTCTAGGTCCGACATACAATTAACAGTAGCCTTATTTAAAATACTCTTACATGATAGATGGCTTATGACAAATTTTTCAATAGTTGAAGGTTCTGCTACGGCAGCATAGATGGTGTTTCTAACTTCGGATCCGGTGAAACAAAGACGATGAAACATAGTGTAAGTCACAGTTATAACCTTTGTAAAATGCATGTCACTACCTTAAATTGTTCGAGATTAAACAATGAGATGCGGTGATGCACACGCGTATTTTAATTTCCATTGTTGTCAGGAAAGAACCGCGGCGGCTCAGATGCCGGGCGCTCGCCATAAATTTCATAGGACGCGAGTGACTTAGCGAACCTATGTGTATATTTATGTATATATTTCCCGTTGCCGGTATGTCTTGAATTGTTCTGCAATTTTTAGTACTGGTTTACCAATTGCTCAGCATGGAAGGAAACATCGTAAGGTAAAAGATTGACGATAACATTTTTTTTTATTTGATGAAAGTGACGGAACGAGCAAAACGTTCACCCGATGGTAAATGCAACGTCTGCCCATAACAAATGCTGTGTCACCCATAACAGTGTGACACCACAATGCGCCCGTCACCGTGAGACATCAGTTCTTAAGTCTCTTATGCCCAGTGATTACGCTAGCTCTCAGTGCCCTTCAAACCGAAACACAGTAATGCTTTCACACTACTGCTTCACGGCAGAATAACTGGCCCTGTGGTGGTACCTACCGAGACGGATTCCTGCATAGGAATCCTACAACCAGTATATTACGACGACATGTGAAGTGCGCTGACCCGCATTGGGGCATTGGAATTCTCCTCCAAAACCATCTCAAAAATGAGAGGAATCCTATGCCTATGCTCCGCAGTGTTATATGTATAGATGTTACTTAGCTATTGCTGACATGCTTGGCAGATGGTTGATAAAACATATCACAAAGGTTGATACAAAATGTTTTATGCTACTGTCCACCTAGTGTTGCCAGGTTCCGTGTGTCAGACTTCGGGACGGAAGGTTAAAATAATCGGTAGTTTGGTTTTCAAATCGGCACAGCTGCAATGACTACACAAAAAGCAGGTGTTTGTAAATCATAACGTATTTTTTAATCCTGTGTACTTGTAGTACAAGAAATAAAACAAATGCATGCAGGCATCCCGATCAAGGGTGACTTGTCATCAGACCCCTGAAAATCGGGACGTCCTGCGCAAATAGTGGCACCTGGCCACTACTTTACACCTACTATTTTGTATTAATTCATTAAATCATCTCTCTTGACACCTACGGGACCAAATTAACATATGCATAATAAATTAATCCCCTTCGGGTCACTTCTATTCAATTAAGCACATTTCTTCGTCACATCTGATCACATTTACATATTGTTAATATATTCTGTAAATGAATATTCATGGAAAGATGTGCTCCAAGTACTGAGTGAAATACGTCCTTTTGAAATAACATACTATTTGCCTATCTATAAGTGTCTCATTTAAATTATCCATTAGTATTAAGCACTCATGTTGCATGTTCGACGTAGCTAATTGCATTTTGCAATGGGGTGTAATTGCATGACGTAATTCGATGCTCAGTCAATGGATAAAGTTGCAATGCAACTTGTGCTCGGATGTTTTACTGCTCCGACCAAATTGAGTCGTTCAATCAGTCACAGGTGATGAGCTCTGTGTGTTTCAGACGGTTTATTTTGTTTGTTTCGTTTGTTGATTTTTTTTTTAATTTAAACGCCGTCTGTTCGGTTTACAGTGCTGTTCAATCAAATTGAAACTCAATTTAGTTATGACATTCTATGTTTCAAGAGCATAACGTTGATGTTGGGACGTTCAAAGGTTATTATGGTCGACTTAAATATAAAGATTATTTTTTGTTTTAAAGAACTGTCTCACGCTAAGATTTCTCCTGCATCGTTGGTGCGTTTTACAGACATACATGTCACATGCACAACACAACCAGACCCAAAAAAATCTACAATTTATATTTTTGCAAAAATGTTGATTTTGGCTGGTAATCGAACCCAGGACCAGCGGCGTAAAAGCCAGGTACTCTGACCACTAGGCCCCGCGGTCGTCAAATTATCTGTGTAGATCTGTATTATTTGTATTATCTTCGTAGTGCAAACTGTATAAAATGTGCTTGTTTTCGGCATTCTTTATTCCTATTTTAAGTTAGTTTAAAGTTAAAGTTTAACGTTTTAATTGAGGGTGATTGTCAAATTCTAAATTGTTTGGATTTTAGAAGAAAGATAGAAAAAAAACAATGATTCGCTGAAAATAGACGTACACAAAAATTGTTTATAATAAAACTTTGAAAGACAAGAACTATATAAAAAGAACAAAAACACTATTAATACCTCAAATAAAAAAAAGTATGTAAATTATAGGTCATATTCCGAGCAAACGAGCTTAACAACTCAGCATATTACGCTGCACCGAAAGTCAATACAGAACTGTTTTTCAATACGGTAATCATAAAAATAAATAATATTAAAATATATAAATAATTAATGATATGACTGGTACAGCATCTTCCTGGAACATCTGAATAATAAACTGCGGTTGCCAACCCGCCTTCCAAGCATTGCAACTATGGCAAAATCACAAAAAGCCAAAATGAGAGCAACAAGCTTGTGTGGCAATCTTTGGGGGAGGCCTATGTTCAGCAGTGGACTAGTGATAGGCTGAAACGAAGACTGTTATAGTCTATTAAGTAAGTAATCTATTTAAAAATAAAATTAACAATTCTTTGTTTTTCACAATTATTTGTGTAAAAAATTTATTGTAATAAGGCGGATCACATTTCGTTGAAGCAAAACGTCTTTAATAGTTTAAATTTTATTACATGTACTTTTATTTTTCATGTTACAATATTTTCGTGGGTAAATTGTATTATAATATTATATATTTACTGGTGGTAGGATTCCTATGCAGGAATCCGTCTAGGTAGGTACCACCCCAGGGCCAGTTACTCTGCCGTGAAGCAGTAGTGTGCAAGCATTACTGTGTTTCGGTTTGAAGGACACTGAGAGCTAGCGTAATCACTGGGCATTTGAGACTTAAGAACTTATGTCTGAGGGTGACGGGCGCAGTGTGGTGTCACACAGAAGTATTCTGGGTGACACAGCATTTGTTGTGGGCGGACGGTGCACTTACCATCAGGTGAACGTTTTGCTCGTTTCGTCACTTTACACAATAAAAAAAAGGATTGCAATTATACATAAAGAAATATTTAGCAAGGACCAAAGAAGCGACAGAAGACAACTAACAGATGTGGCAATCTAGTCTAGTCTCTTGTTGTTGCTGGACGACAACTAGTGACTAGACGGCCAGGACGGCCGATTGTTGTTGCTGTAGTCGTAATCTACACATTATGATTTTAGATTTCATAGTATTTTTATAGTTTAAATTCGAACGTTCAAAAAAAAGCCATAATGTACAATCAAAATCTGCTTTAATGTTAACTGTACTTATATAGTATTATATACTTCCCGCAGGTGTGATTTACTAATGAAGAAAATGAGAAGGATGCCTAGCAAAAAAATCTGAAAACATGTGACAACAGAACTGTCATACTGAACGTCACTTTTTTAATTGAGATATTTAATTTTATATTTAATACAAAAATCAAAACAACCATCCAAATTTCGGAGTTTTCCGGTTGTTTTTGCAAAAACAAAATATTTCGTACAAACCTTATCCTGGCCTTTACGAATACAACAAATAAATACAGCCAAATCAGTGGAGCCGTTCTCAAGTGATGATCTTTCATGCATGTAGCAATTGATTTTTATTTATATATAGAAGATCGTAATAAAAAATATATATAAAACTGTAAATTAGTTAACCTGTTCGTATTTCTTGAACTCGTTCAACCTCTGATAATCTCTGGTTCGAGAAATGTTTCTTACCCGTACACTTATGTTTAAACTAAATTAGTTTAGTCGACGATTTTCTAACTTGGCGTTGTTAAGATTCTCTCGCTGTTTTCTTTACGCTGTGATTTATATCTTAGAATGAGCTAGTTTGTTTTTAATGCTAGTACTCGTAGCTTAATAGTATTGTTGATTGTGATCAGAACGTTGTTTTACTACAATTTAATTAGGAAAATAGATGTTAAAATACGTATGTGTACGACTAATAAGGATAATTTCCAAGACGTGACTCAGCAGCAAACTAATATTAAAGGCCTAAATACTAAAGGGTTATGGGTAGGCGTTTACTGGTGGTAGGATTCCTATGCAGGAGTCCGTCTAGGTAGGTACCACCCCAGAGCCAGTTATTCTACCGTAAAGCAGTAGTGTGCTTACATTATCGGTTAGAAGGGCACTGTGGTACCTAGCGTAATCACTGGGCATATGAGACTTAACATCGTATGTCTCAGGGTGATGGGCACAGTGTAGTGTCACACAGAAATTTTCTGGTTGACACAGCATTTGTTATGGGCGGACGTTGCACTTACTATCAGGTGAACGTTTTGCTCGTTTGTTCACTTTAAGCAATAAAAAAAAGGTAAACGTTACTCGTCAAGTACTAGCCAAATAAATATTTAAAGCCAACATTTCTTTATTTAATTTAGACTTGTTTAAAGCTCTTATAAATGTCGAAATCTACACCTATTGTTATTAAATGCTGCCGCCGCGGTCGTAATCAACCAGATCATAACATAATTACATAATCCTAATTCACACTTAGTGCGATAAGTAACATACATAGAGTCATGTCTCTTTCCCATTGGGGTAGTGCAGAAAGCACACCTTTCCACTTGCTACGATCCTGACACACATTTTTTGATTTTTTATTTTCATTAGCGTTCACATAATGTTTTCTTTTATTTACGCGAATATTACACATTTAAATAAAACTACTTTTTTACGGATTTTATCGCGTTTAATTCGGAATCCTAATAACACCTTGTGTCACACTGTGTATAGAAAAAAGACCCATACAAATAGGTATTTAAATGGTGAATCTCACCACCATCCTTCACAGTTAGCTACCGTGGGTAAATCTTTGTTTCAGAGAGCACAAGGGATCTGTGACAGTAAACACCTGGCCGCCGAGCTTCAGCATGTCAAGCAAGTTTTGCAAGACAACAAGCTTCGGGATCCGCGCCTTCGTCGCAGTGACCGAGTGAAGCCGGCCACAGTCGAGCGTGTACCTGCTGTTCTTCCATATGTCAGAGGAGTCACGGACAAGATTGGCTATATCTTGAAGCGAGCTTCTATAAGAACATTTTTCAAGCCGCCGAAGAAGATAAGTCAGTTTTTACCATCTGTCAAGTGTAACATCCCTCTACAAGATGCAGGAGTATACAAGCTGGATTGTGAATGTGGTCTCTCTTACATAGGGCAAACTAAAAGATCCATTAAAACCCGCGTTAAAGAACACATAGCTGATGTGAAGCATCGACGCTCTAGGAAGTCTGCAGTCTGTGACCATGTTCTGGATCATCCCAACCATTGCATCAGATTTGATAGACCACAAATCCTTGCAAAAGAACACCGATTCCTACCAAGGATGATTCGCGAGGCTATTGAAATTAAAAAAACATCCTAATTTCAATAGGGAAGATGGTTGGGTATTACCACCGGCTTGGGATCCTATTATTAATAAAATTAAATCAAAAACCAAGCATACCACTGCAAGGCTTCAAGACACAGTAAGCTCTTTCTGCGTAGATCGGACTACAAATAATAATTAAAAGCTGAAGGTACTCCGGGTTAACTATGACATCGGGACAACTGTCACCTCAGTCCCCCCGTGACCATGGGTGCTGTAAAGCGTCCGAAACGTCGGGTAAAAATAGTTCAAAAATTAAACGCGATAAAATCCGTAAAAAAGTAGTTTTATTTAAATTCATTAGCGTTTTCAATCAAGTTCGTCGGTTGCGGGTACTTTTGTCGTGACCTTTTCTTGAAATAGCTGATCGTGATACGTTCTCATACGTCGACCCTTACCGGCTTGTCCATTCACACTCGCCTCATAAATCTGTTATGTCAAGCTTCTTTCATCCATCCTCTCTACGTGTTTTTTTTTTTTATTTCATAAAAGAAAACGTTCACCTGATGATAAGTGCAACGTCTGCCCATAACAAATGCTGTGTGACCCAGAAAATTTCTGTGTGACACCACACTGCGCCCGTCACCCTGAGACATCAGTTCTTAAGTCTCATATGCACAGTGATTACGCTAGCTCTCAGTGCCCTTCAAACCGAAACACAGCAATGTTTAACTGGTCCTGGGGTGGTACCTACCTAGACGGATTCCTGCTAGTGTCCAAACCATCTAATCATTCCTTTCTCTATCTTTGTAAATACATGTTCTACCAAACCGCAACGTTCCCTTATCACGCTGTTCCTCACTTTGTTCATCAAAGTCACTCAAACTCTACTCCTCAAACTTTTCATTTCCACAGCAATAATCTTACTTTCGTACTTCTAATTTGAGACCAAGCATTCATAAGTAACGATCTGAATAAACGATCGGCACTCCTTCTTGCGTCTGATTTAGGTTACCTATGCATTCCTATACATATTCAAGAGCACTCTAGTCGCAGGCATGGTGCATTCGACTTGCGCGGTAATTGCATGCAATGCCGACCGCGTGATACATAAGAGAGTGTTTAGAGAATTTAGTCAGTAATAGTTTCTAAATAGCGTAAATTCAAATTATTACTTCATATTCCATTTAATCTGCCCTTTCATTCCGTACAGGCTTACGTACGTACATATCTACATCAATTTATCCTTTCCGCTTCAATGTTTAAATATTGATACGCAAGTCAATCGTTCTTTGCTTCCCTTCTGCAAATATGCTTAGCTTTCATTGGAACGAGATCACTGTATGCGATTCACCGAATTCCGCTTATACAGGTTGTACTAGTTCTTAGATCGTATTAGAAAATTTTAGTTTAGAATATTTTTAATGCGTTTCTAAACATGCGTTCCAGCGTTTCTTGTTATATATTTTTTATTGGAATTTTTCATGATTAATGTTTCTAAAATATTCTTAGACTGCATTGTCTGTATTCCTCTGCTCGATATTTGAAGAATAATGTCAAAGTGAAAAGTGTTAAAAATAATGTATTCTCAATAACGGGATTTTTTTTTATTTAATTCAATTACAAAAATAAATATAGACTCATTGATGATGATGTTCTCCTAGCCGATTTCGACCGCGGCGACAACTGCCGACTACTGTCGAGAGCCATCAACTGCGCAAACATACATAGAGGCACACACTCGTCCCAACCTACCCGCGCCCGATGTTACGCTGATGCGATAAGATCGTAGGTAGGCTAGGATGCAGTGTTAGAAACACGGGGACAATCACAACACAACCAGACCCGAAAACCCACAATTTATGTTTTAGCACAAATGTTGGCTCCGGCTGGGATTCGAACCCAGGACCCGCGGCTTAGAAGTCAGGTACTCTGACCACTAAGCCACGCGGTCGTCATAGATAGACTCATTACCGTGGTCTTAATTAATAAGTCGATTCAAATAGAGACTGAATAACATTTGTCATCTTCGTCGTCGTCGTCTTTATGTCAGAATGGAATCTGTTCTGGAAAATAATTTTATGTATACATTACACATAACGGCACAGTTAGCGTAGTGATTAAGCGATTGGCTTTTGCGCTACGGATTGCGGAATCTATTACCGTAAAGTACAAATGTTTGTATGACCTACAAATACATAGTTGTTCAAAGTCTAGGTTGTATGTCTATAAACGCACGCTCGATACAGACGAAATATATATACATATATGTACTTTATAGAATATATATATATAATATTGTATAAAATCGGTTCATTCAATTATGAAAAGAATTCCGCCAACCCGCATTGGAGCAACATGGCGGACTCGTCCTGAAAAACCCTCTCAGAAATCAGAGGAAGACTGTGCTTATTTTATAGGCTCTTTTTTAGTTTGTATATAAATAAATCTTAGTCTATAAATCTGGGTTGGATACATTTCTAAGATGCTAATTAATGGGAGTTCTAATTAGCACAGTTCACTGTTCGCAACTCATTAACGGGTAAGTGAAGCTTCAATAGCCGAGCGTCTGACAACTGCAAGCACTGGCAAATGATTGGTAACTATCGGCGGCGTAGCAACTAGGCGGGGTTGTGAACAATGGGTCGACCTCGTTGGCTTGCGGTTGCTTGCTAGCGGAGTCGTAAAGATTTTTCTTTGTCTATGAACAGCTCTTAACGACCGTTAACAGGTTTTGTTATTGTTGTTTGCGGCGCTCGACTGAGGAACTTGAGGAAGGACCATATACGTTTCGATAACTTACATGTTAATTATTGGATTAATAAATAAATAAGTTAGTTAGTTGTCGTCACAAATTTGGCTCACGTGCCTGCTGAATCGTTGGTAGTGGTTTCGTCTTCAAGCCCAGGGGCAATATTTTGTCACACATTCAAATTACTTATAGTCGTGTCTGAATGTAATCTGTTTTTCCGTCTCTGTCACTGACCCCATCGCATCTGGTAGGTTTCTCAACAAGGAATCCGTCTCGGTAGGTACCACCGCAGTGCCAGTTATTGTGCTGCATGCAGTAGCGTGCAAATAATACTGTGTTTCGGTGTAAAGGGCACTGAAAGCTAGTCTAATTATTGGGCATATGGGACATAAGAACTGATATTTCTGGGTGACGACCGCTGACATAGTATTTGTTATGAACAAACTGTGTTGAACGATTTGCTCGTCTCTTCACTCTCTTCCATAAAAAATATTCAGATGTATGAAGGTGAAGACGAGTCAGGGTCGTCAAAATGGACCAGGTGAGTGTTTATAACCGGAGGAGGTAATAAGTCAATTTATGATCTAGCGTAACTTCTTTGTTTATAGAACCGATTTCAATGATTATACCGTAACAGGATATGAAGCCCATAAATTCGCATAAGCATGTTTGGAGCTGCTACATTCAAGTCGCTTTTTTGAGTAAATAATTATGTTTTTCCACAACATTGTTGATGAAGCGTATACGAGTACAGTTATTAATTTTCGGCTACCCATACGTAGTTAGTCTCCTAAGTTGCGCTTAAAGTGCCCCACTAACTCCAGCATCCACTAGACAGTATGACATGTGTCATGTTATGATAACGAGTTAAAAAAAATCTGGGGAATTGATCTAAGCAGATTCCCACCGGACAACAGAGTTTGTAATATTTTTAATATGTTTTACCATCTTATCACAGATAGTAAAACATTTATTATTAATTCTCAATCTAATGATATTATCAGTTTGTAGTGATTTAATGGAACTAACTTTGGGTAACTTGGTAACTTTAATGTTGGTATCGTCTTAAGTGATTAATAACCCACTGCGAAATATCGATAAGTTCTTTAGGATAATTGCTTTTGTTTCATAGATACTAAGTGGATTGAAAGGTACTCGGCCTAACACAGATCCATTCAATTCTAAAAATCAAATCTACCCACATTATTTAGTTCAGTTCAGACTAGTTCATTGTGTGAAGTTCGAAACGTGTGCGATAATTAGTTGTGATTATATAAATTTATTAACAAAGTAATCGGTCATAATTTCCGCGAATGGAGCAAATCGAGCAGCGTGCCGTCATTAAGTACCTCCATAAGAAGGGGCTATCATCAAAAGCCATCCATGATGACATGGTCAGTACATTAGGCGATTGTGCTCTGTCATATTCATCCGTCAAAAAATGGATAGCAGAATTTAAGCGTGGTAGAGAGAGTGTGAAAGATGAACCCCGCTCTGGAAGGCCTTCGACGTCAACTACTGACGAAAATATTAAAAAAGTACTTGATTTAATAATGGGAGCCCGCAGATTAAAAATTAGAGAGATAGCCGAGATTATAGGCATCTCTTATGAACGAACTCAAAACATCATTGTCAACGAGTTGGGTTTCCACAAGGTGTCTGCGAGGTGGGTTCCGCGACTGCTTTCAGTTGAACAAAAAAGGACGCGATTGACTATTTCACGCGACTGTTTGGAGTTATTTGAAGCCGATGCAGATGATTTTTTGAATCGTTTTGTTACTATGGACGAAATATGGGTTCATTACTGTACACCGGAAACAAAACAACAATCAAAACAGTGGAGAAGACCTGGTTCACCACCCCCTAAAAAGGCTAAGTCGATTTTGTCGGCAAATAAGGTGATGGCTTCAGTATTCTGGGACTCGAAAGGTGTGATTATGATTGATTATCTTGAAAGGGGTCAGACTATAAACTCTGATTACTACTGCACCTTACTACGTCGTTTACGAGAGGAAATAAAAGAAAAACGTCGAGGAATGCTCAGAAGAAAAGTCCTGTTTCATCAAGACGCCCGTGTTCACACGTCAGTACAGTCAATGGCTGGAATTCACAACTGTGGCTTTGAACTGTTACCGCATCCGCCGTATTCACCTGATCTGGCACCATCAGACTACTTCTGTTCCCTAACCTAAAAAGCACTTGGGAGGTCAAAGATTTTCGACAAACGACGAGGTCAAAGCAGCTGTAGACGCATATTTTGACTCTAAGGAAGAATCATTTTTTTTAACGGTCTAAATGCTTGGAAGGGGAGGAGAAAAAAAAGAAAGAAGAAATTCTTATTTGGGGCATAGTTTTTTAAAATGAGAAAATGTTGAACGTAATAATGCATTTCTTTTCGTTATCTGCCTTCTCTAAAACAACACATTGTTTGCCTACTTTCTTATTTGTTTCTTACCCTACAAATTCAAAGTTCACAAAGTACATTGCGATGGTCTCCTTGTTTTTGATACTGAATTTAAAATCGCAGAGTGACATGCGAAGGATGGAATAATCGCTTTTATGATAAGATCGAAGGAAATGTATAAAAAAAAGTGCCAAATACATGTCGGTGCACGCGACAATCAGAAAAATCCAGAACCAGAAAAGTTATATCAAAAAACCGTAGAGCCGCAGATACGCAATAAACATTATCAATGTTAAAGATTATTACAAAAGTAATAGCTCGAAGTAATCCAAGGGCCCCTCTGAAGGAGGTACGAACCTCGGCTTGGATCACCGTCGAAACAAAATATTATTTATTTTATATTGCATACAATAATATATGCAATATAAAACAAACATTAACTAATAAAAAACGATCTGAAAAGAAAGCAGCCTTAGAACTCGAATGAATCGAGCGGCTGAGAACCTACGGCGAGTGCGGAGCGCCGCTGTGCTAGCGGGTGCGTGTATGTGTACGCGGGTGTATGTATTGAGGGGAGGGCCTCAAACGCGTATTTTATTATCGAATGAATTTACCATTTATTATTACATTTAAATTTAAAAATTATAGTAACGCGGATAGAATTTAATTGCCTATTTGGCTTTAATTTTTTTAATAGCGTTGAGCACTCCGATGTGCTCAATCGACGCTTGTAAACGCTCTTTAGGAGAGCGTGCCGTTCTAATTTTATTAGCGAACAATGTTAGTTCGTCAATGTCGACACTCCATCCATATACTGCAGCAGGATGTCGAAATCCTCCTGCAGTCTATGGGCAGGTGTGGCAGCTACCGGCGCTCCTAGCGGAAACGCGGGGACCGGGGGGCGAGTAGAGGCCGCGCTGACCATAGGCAAGGGCCGGGTCCACGCGTTAGTTTTCGGCGGCGGAGGAGGCTCCGCCGACGTAGTCTTTTTACCCGCGGGGGTGAGAGGGGCGCGGGGGTTAGCCTGTTTAGGCTTCCCTTTGCGGTTTCCGCGTTTCCCGCGACGCCGCTTGCCGCGGGGGGCATTAGGACACCCGCGATAGTTCGCAGGGTGGCCCACCGCCCCACACAGCACGCAGGTAGGGGGGTCCGCGGTATTTGGGTCGCGACTACACTCCGCTGTCACGTGCCCCCCGACGCATTTTACGCAACGAGGGTTCGCGAAGCTATTGCGCGCGGAATGGCCATAAAGTTGGCAGCGGTGGCACTAGCTAGGCGAGGACCGCTTACGCGGTGCCTCGACTACGATGCCAGAGAGATTGCATACACTAGGTCTGTCGAAAATCTTTTGACCGTCGTCCGACAACTCACGTGCACGAGCACTAGGTTATACGGCGCCTTAGTTCGCATGTTCGTCATGCGATGAACTTGAAGAGCGAGGAGGCCTTTGGACTTAAGGTCCTCTTATATTAATTGCGTCTCGATGTCTTTCGGGACGCCGCGGATCACTACGCGGAGGATACGTTCCCCCTCAAATGCGTAGGTATGGAAACCGATCTTCCTGTCGGATAACCATTTCGTCAACGCGCGGTGGTCAGTCGTTGTCGGCACCATGACACTAATGCCGTTCGCGATCGGCCTAGCGCGCGTGAAGTTAATGCGCTTGTCGTCAAGCGCTTTCGAGATGCTGCCCCAGGCAGCCGTATCCTGTATTACTACAGGAGGCGGCGCCTTAGGGGCGCGAGGGGCTAACAGCAATTACATCACCGAAAATGTATATATTCGCTTAAACTTAATTCTTGTGAAAACCATAGTTTCTAGGAATCAGACACGAGCTCATGGCGTTTTTAATTTGATTTATCGTACTTATAACTACACGGAACTGTATGGTTTGATTGAAAGTTGCATCGCGTGTTCAGTTTTTCTTATATTAGCTGTAATGTATGTGTATACGTGGTAGACGCTCGACATTTTACTTCGGAAGCGTTACTTCATTTCCCGCGGTCACCGAAATACTGACCCTGCCTAGTTTATTTCCAAATGGATTTATAATGTATATTCATTATAATCATAATTTCACCACATCACAAATCCAATGCCATCCTCATACACTGTTACAAAACTTGCAGCCTGCATCCATTGACTTCTAACAGTATTGGTCCATTTATTATCCGTTTTAAATAGTTCAACGTTTAACATAGTCCTCTACCAAGTTGAGATTTGGCGTAATATCCTGGCTAGTCTGTACCAGACGTCTGTCACATTATATATTGTTGCATGTTGTTACTCTGGGTTGTAAAGTCTGAATAAAGGTTATTCCGCTATCTGTCGGAGGTCACTAGATTGTTTTGGCATTTCGCTTAGTTGTCTTTCACAATACTGACGGGATGCATTTGTTCTACTTAAATTTGCAAAATATATATTTTGAGTAATTACGACAAATCTTCCAAACTTCGGAAAGTTCTATGTCAAATAGTAGCATATTCGTTTGGTAGGGATCCGCCTAGGTGGGCACGGTAGCAGTTACAGTACTGCCGTCAGGCAGTAGTGTACAAACACCATTGTGTTTCGCTCTGAAAGGCATTGATAGGTAGTGTATAGGCTGGGTATAAGAGCATTGAAAACAGATAAAACAGAGTGATGAGCGCAGTGTCGCGTCACACAAAAGTTCTGGGAGACACAGCATTTGTTATGGGCAGACGTTGTCGTTAGGTGAACGATTTGAAAGAAAGAAAGAAAGAAACACATTTATTCACGGTTTAATCACAATAGATACAAAACAAAACAAGAAAAAAAATGGAATTACACAGAACGTAAAATAATATTGCACAAAATTAACAAAAGTGAAAAAAATATATAAAATGAGTCTGTGTAGCAGCATCGTCTCGTCGCTCACAAAACAGCCTGAAGTCAACTCAAGTCCCTGCATTGACAAAGAGACCGTGCAGTATGTTGCTTTAACGCTTTTTTTATATGATAAGTTGACGAAACGAGCAAAACGTTGACCTGAAGGTAAGTGTAACGTCCGCCCAAAACAAATGCCGTGTCATTCTCCAAAGCCTTTCAAATTGATGTATTCCATAATGTGTATCTCATTATGGTGTAACGCACGATATCCCATTAGATGTTCATGCGTATTCATATCCGTATGGTCGTCGATCAAGACATGGAATCCGATGCGACGGAGTTGGCTTTGCCGGCAAATCAAGATTTATGTAATTCCCGTTTCCTGTTGAGATAGTCCATTTATATTCGACGATAATAATGCGTATACCTACCGATTCTCATATCTCAGAGTTATAACTTTATTCAATGAATTTAAAGCTTGTTTAAAACTCTTATGAACGTTGTAGAGTAGTACGTGGTTGAGATGAAACGGCAAGAAACTCTGAGGTCTTCTTTTTCTGGTGCCTGATACTCGTACCTTCATTATCATCATTAGCTTCACTAGCTTCAAGTACACGTGCCCGTGCGCCTGTCGATTGAAGTACCAAACGTCACCTTAGATTAAGCTTTTCTGTCAGAGAAAGAGGTGCAAATGAGGGAGGGAGAAACGTATAAGTACATTAGAAGTTATACTTTTTTGACGTTGATGAAATATTGAAGAGTATCTGATAGATGTCCAGCGGAATAGAAAAGCACTACCGAGTCTTTCCTACCTAGGTGGTGTAAAAGACGACTAAGGTATTTGTTGTACGGAAAGCCTTTATACGTGCAGAACAATACCATAATATGCAACCCTGTCACTGTACGCTCGTGGGAACGCCATAGGAAGTAAGAATATTTTGACTCGTACCAAAATGGCGGTGACGTGATTCGCCACGTGGGCTGCGAGTGTGGTCTCTGCTTACCCCTTGTATGGAAAAAAGGCGTGACATATAGTATAAAATAGTAAAATTTGTGTTAGATTATAACACTTAATTAAACAAAATGATAAGAGAGTCGAAACTTTTATTGATTTTAAATAATTATAGAGAATTAATAATAATACCAAAAACTTCAAAACACTCTTAAAACAATACCCTAGACTCCCTACGGAATGAACTTAGTATCCATACTAATATTAAAAATACGAAAGTAACTCTCTCTGTTCCTCTGTCTGTTTGTTACCTTTTCACGGTTCAACTGCTTAATGAAATTTGACATACAGATAGATAGCTTGCATCCCGTAAACGGACATAGGATACTTTTTATCGTGGAGAATAAAAAAGTTTCCACGGGATATTTTAAAAACCTATATCCACGAAGTCCCGAACACCAGCTATTAAGAAATATGCATGATTTTTCTGTGATGGCCAACTTCAACCAGTCGATTTTCAAACGCTGTGCTCGTGCAACTTCCGTCGAATACTAAAATTTTATCCGCAAGCACGTAAAGAATTATAACTTAAAAATTTAAATACAGTACATTCTGCCCGTTTCTGACAGTATAAATTTGAAGTCTTGTCGATGTCGTGTCATATCGTATCGTATCGTATCGTTGTCGTCTGGTGTATTAATCCGTAACGCGGCGAATCCTGCACGGCTCGGAGTCGGAATGCTAATGACGTTATTGTGTCGTGGATAATTTTATTTATAGACCCACCATTCGCTATATATGATTTTCCTGTTTATCTTGTTTTATAGCGGCTGTTGTGTAGTTTCAGTTTCGTACATTACGAGTGCTACGTATTTCAATCTTAGTAGATAAAATTTATTTTACACACATACATACATAAGATCACGACTGTATCCCATAAGGGGTAGTCAGAGACTGGGCACTCACTGCAAAAACAGATGACTGCCACAATCCACGTTTCACCGAAACAATATAATGCACTTGGTGTGATAGGTGGTGAGCCCATCGCCCATCGCCCATCGCCATCGCAAATTTATTTTATCGGAGATGAAATCCAAAAGTGTCTGTAAAGGAGCTCTTAAAAATATTTTCTGTTTCATAAGAACAACAAGACACATAATATGTGTCAACATATTATGTGTCTTAATGGCAGAATCGCTGGAGGACCTTAGCGCTATGCTCAATGACCTCAATAGTGTCTCCCAACAGGTAGGTCTTAAGATGAACATGGACAAGACGAAGATCATGTTTAACGTCCATGTCACACCTATACCGGTTGTTGTTGGGAACACTACGATCGAAGTTGTCGACGAATATTTATACCTAGGACAGATTGTCCGACTAGGTAGGTCCAACTTCGACCAAGAGGTCAATCGACGGATCCAACTCGGCTGGGCAGCGTTCGGGAAATTGCGTCACTCAATGCCTGAAAACAAAAGTATACAACCAGTGCGTGTTGCCAGTGATGACTTACGGAACCGAAACATGGTCCTTCACTGCAGGCCGCATGAGGAAGCTCAGAGTCGCGCAGCGAGCAATGGAAAGGGCTATGCTCGAAGTTTCTCTGCAAGATAAAATCCGCAACGATGTTATCCGCAGCAGAACTAGAATAACCGACATAGCCCTAAGGATTAGCAAGCTGAAGTGGCAATGGGCCGGCCATATAGCTCGTAGAACCGACAACCGTTGGGGAAGAAAGGTTCTCGAGTGGCAACCTCGTACCGGCAAACGCAGCGTAGGGCGACCCCCACTAGATGGAGTGACGACCTGCACGGTTTTGCGGGAAGTCGATGGATGCAGGTGGCTCAGGACCGTGTTTTGTGGCAATCTATGGGGGAGGCCTATGTTCAACAGTGGACTGTAATAGGCTGAAATGATGATGATGATGATGATTATTGACACATATCTTTGTGAACGAGGTTACTGGTGGTAGGCTTTCTATACAGGAAGCCGTCTAGGTATGTACCACCGCAGTGACGGTTATTCTAACGTCACTCAATAGTGTGCAAACGTAACGGTGTTTCGGCTTGAAGCTAGTGTAATTACATATGAGACTTAAGAACAGAAATGTTCTGGGCGACACATCGTTTGTTATGGGCACACGTTGCACTTACCATCAAGTGAACGGTTTGCTCGTCTCGTCACTTTCTTCCATTAAAATAGGTAGCGAGCGGTACAAGGTTAACTTATAACTAAACAACGCTTAAAATGTGTGAACGTAGTGAAATCCAATAAGGTAGGATTCCTATGCAGGAATCCGTCTAGGTAGGTACCACCTCAGGGCCAGTTATTCTGCCGTGAAGAAGTAGTGTGCAAGCATTACTGTGTTTCGGTTTGAAGGGCACTGAGAGCAAGCGTAATCACTGGGCATTTGAGACTTAATAACTGATGTCTCAGGGTGACGGGCGCAGTGTGGTGTCACACAGAAATATTCTGGGTGACACAGCATTTGTTGTGGGCGGACGTTGCACTTACCATCAGGTGAACGTTTTGCTCGGTTCGGTACTCTATACAATAAAAAAAAGGTATTCTAATGAACTATTATACATTCGTAAGCTGCTTACGAATGTTTCGCGCCTATAGCCTGAAAATATTGTGAATACGAGCTTTAAATGATTGGAACACTTTGCTGCCGTTAATCTTACTCAAGTAATATAATATTACGCTCTTTATGTCTATTGGGCTCAATTTTTATGAACCGAATTCTTGCGTACTGGGCTTTTGACCTTAGTCGACTCTTACATGAGACAAGTCTTTACTAACGTATGGATGAAATAAGCGTAAGCTATGCCTAAATCTTGGATTTTGTGTATTTCTTGACTGTAACGTGAGTGCGTTTTACACACATCAATTTCATACGCACAACACAACCAGCCCCGAAAACCAATGATTTATGTTTCTGCACTAATGTTACATCCGACTGGGATTCGAATCCTGAAGCCGCGGCGAAGATTTCAGGTACTCTGGCCTACGCCACGTCTTCGTCAAAGCTAGATTGTTTCGTATGTCTCATTAATCATGTATATATGCCCCGACTATTATGTTTATGAATCGGGGTTTGAATTGATATTGGAGATTTATAGTATGAAATATGGCCACGAAAACACTATAACATGTTATTGTTCCAATAAGGTCTACATGATTTACTTCATTGTAAATGTGAAAAATAAGACCATTATTAAAATATTATAATAGGATGTATGTAGCGACGGCTTGATTCATAACGACTGTCAGTTATTACCCGAACGTGATGCCGTAAGTGTTCAGACGTTGAGTCCCATTCCTCTTAACATTACTGTATAATAAATTTATTATGCAGTGTCATGGACACCGGAACCGAACAGAAACGGAACCGAATTAAAAAAAAAACATTAATTTAACTAAAAGTAAGGTTACATTTTACAAGGGCAACAACGTTGATCACACTCCTCACATGTTTTTCAAAATGTTTGAAGCCGGAGTTCACATGCCCTCGTAATATTTTTAACACGCTTTTATTAGTTTGACCTGTATCATCATCATTATCATCATTTTAGCGTATCACTAGTCCACTGCTGAACATAGGCCACCCTCATAGATTGCCACAATAGTTTGTATTGTTTGTGCCGCGCTTGGCGAGCGGGTTAGCAACCGGAGTTTATATTATATATTCAGATATTCCAGGCAGATGCTGCTGTCCATCTTCTGGTTTTAATTTGCCTTCTGTCGACTTTCACGAAACCCACGTGCGGCCTCCTAAGAAGGGAGGATTTGCTGTATTTGGGGATTTGGGAGCATGCTTGGCAGACAGATTAGAGATCGTGGTAACAGATACCATCAGAGGAACGTTTTGTTCAGCTCGCCGCTTTATCTTATAGAAAAAGTCGGCTATGGGCTAAAATAAGACAGTATTTCTGTTTACGCGTTCATCAATCATCTTTATTAAATTGACGGGGTCTAATGTATAGGATTCTGATACAAATTCCGTTGGTACTACAAATACAATTAAAATAGGATTCGTCACACAAAATATTTACGTTGGCTGAAATTAGATTCGCCCGAATAGATGCAAAGACAAGATCTGGCTCGCACTTAAGCACGATTAATTACAGATGAGCAGCCGGCCGAATCTATTATTGAAGGAGATGCAGAATATTCCACCTGATTTTGTTTTAAATGAGTCGGCCACTATTACAAATTAATTAATGGAGAGATGACGCACCGTACGATGACGCAAAATGAGTTCTTTCATTCGTGTGTTAGATGACTAATCGGTTCGGAAACGCGTATCACAAAATTAATCTCGTTTGGTTGGTTAATGTATACCTATCAGAAAAGAAAATATTTTTTTTATAGTAAATACATACATACATACATAGAGTCACGCCTCTTTCCCATAGGGGTAGGCAGAGACCACATCTTTCCACTTGCTCCGATCCTGACACACATCTTTAGCTTCCTCTACTTTCATTAGTGTTTTCATACAAGCTCGTCGGTTGCGGGTACTTTTGACGTGGCCTTTCCTCAAAACGATTTCGATCTGATCGTAATACGTTCGCCTACGTCGACCCTTACCGGCTTGCCCATTCACACTCGCCTCATAAATCTGTTTCGTCAATCTTCTTTCATCCATCCTCTCTACGTGTCCAAACCATCTAAGCATCCCTTTCTCTATCTTTGTCACTACATCTTCTACCACACCGCAACGTTCTCTTATCACGTTGTTTCTTAGTTTGTCCATCAAAGTCACTCCAGCTATACTTCTCAAACTTTTCATTTCAACAGCATTAATCTTATTTTCATGCTTCTTCTGCCAGACCCAACATTCACTACCGTACATAAGTGTGGGGACCAGTACTCCTCTATGTACAGCCAGTCGTCCCTTTTCAGAAACATTCTGGCTGCACATAAAGTTATGCAGGGCCCCATATAATTTATTTCCTGCCAACGCTCTTCGTTCAATATCACAGTCGTACTTTCCGTCTCTCGAAAATTTTGAACCCAAATATACAAACTCTTTCACTTGTTCCACTCTTTCTCCTTCAATCAGAACTTTGCAATCCGACATACTTTCTTCTCTTTCAAAAACCATTACTTTCGTCTTATCTACATTAATTTTCATTCCTTTGCTTTGTAGAGCATCATTCATAATATTAACCATCGCCTGCAACTCCTCCTCCGATGATGCTAATATAACCTGATCATCAGCGTATAGGAGGCATTTGACGGTCAGATCATTCATTCTTAATCCAAATGCACTCTCTTTAAGATCTTTCAAGCAATTGTCTATAAATAGGTTAAACAGCCACGGTGAAGCCACACATCCCTGTCTAACACCTTTTTCGATGTTAAACCAGTCTGTGTACGCCCCGTTTACCCTGACACAAGCACTGGAATCCTTGTACAGTGATTTCAGTGCTTGTATCAAGCTGCCGTTCACCCCATATATAGACAATGTCGACCACAGTTCATTCCTCACCACTCTGTCATAAGCCTTTTCCAAGTCTACAAATGCGCAATAGACCTTTTGACTTTGAGCCAAGAATTTTTCGGCTATGCTTCGTAAGGAAAAGACCTGATTCATGCATCCCATTCCTCTCCTGAATCCCGCTTGTACATCCCATATCTTCTCTTCAGTATCATTCATCACTCTCTTAATCAACACCTTTGCATACAGTTTGCCAACAATGCTGAGCAAGCTAATGCCTCGGTAGTTTTTGCAGTCTTGCTGCGACCCTTTTCCTTTGTAAAGTGGTACAATGACGGCCTTGCACCAGTCTCCTGGTACGACGCCGTTCCTCCAGCAAAGGTTAAAAAGGCGGTACAGCTGACTAGCTACCACGCCCTGTCCAGCTTTCAGCATCTCTACTGTAATTCTGTCATATCCTGCAGCCTTGCCTAATTTCATACTATTCAACGCTTCCACGATCTCTTCCATGCTTATATCACTTTCTTTGCAATCTTTATTCATGTCCCCGAATGGGGCCTGTACTTGCATAATTCCTTTCTCAAATAAGTTTTCAAAATATTCCTTCCATCTCTTTAGGATGAATTCCTCTCCTTTCACAATACTTCCATCCTGGTTTCTGATTTTGTCCAATTGCAAGGTTGTATTTTTACCTCTGGTCGTTCTTATGGACTTCCAGAAAAACTTTATGTTGTGTTGAAAGTCATCAGATAACCTCCTATCAAATTCATCTCTATCATTCTCTTTCTTCCTATTACACTCATTCCTTGCCTTGCTTACATCTTCATTCGTTGCCTTTTTTATTCTCTGATTGGCTCTTGTGGCCAACCAATCCAGCCAATAGTAAATAGGCCATCGTTTTATCATAATACCTGATGATAAACGGTGATGAGATCCTAGAAAGCGGAGGCATCGTTAGCCTAGATGTTGTGAATTAACTCGTGTTTTGAAGATTTCTTTACAGTAATGGTATTTAAAGATCGACACCGGCAAAGAATTACATTCCCTAAATGTGCGCACAAATAACGAAACCAAACGGATCTACATTTTTACACATCCAAGGTATTCCGACTACTTACTCGTTGTATTGATCTGTCCAGTTACTCTATGATGATGGCAGAATAAGTGAATGAAGTTCTTGTGCGCATTGCCTGAAATGTAAACTGCAGAATATCGATAGACTTTCCATTTAGCTCTTGCGTGTAATGTTTTCCCTTTAGCCTCTAAAAAGGTGCAGGAATTTTCAATTATTTTGCTCGACTTTCTACAAGTCCAAAGCATTAGGTAGTAGCAAAGTGCACTGTGGAATTATCCTTTACTAAATTGGGGGAAATGTTAGCATAATATTCTTTAAAATTATGCGAAGTACACCAACCTGTAATGGATCAGCGTGTTATCCAAATGTGTTTTTTTTATTGTATAAAGTGACGAAACGAGCAAAACGTTCACCTGATGGTAAGTGCATCGTCCGCCCACAACAAATGCTGTGTCACCCAGAATATTTCTGTGTGACACCACACTGCGACCGTCTCAAATGCCAGTGATTACGCTAGCCCTTCAAACCGAAACACAGTAATGTTTGCACACTACTGCTTCACGGCAGAATAACTGGCCTTGGGTTGGTACCCACCTAGACGGATTCCTGCATCGGAATCCTACCACCAAAATATTATGATACTTTAACTTACTATTGGGAATATAAGAATTATAACCATCGCAGTCGATAGATGTCCGGAAGAGTAGAATGGCACCTACTTCTTTCCCATTGAGCTGTCGTAAAAGGCGACTAAAGTACGGAGAGCCTTTATAAGTGCAGAATGATACCATAATATGCAATGCCGTCACTATACTGCTCGTGGAAACGCAATGGAGAGTACGAATAATTTTTACTTGTACCGAAATGATGGCAACGTGGTTCGCCACCCGGCAGGTCTCGTTTCCCGCAAGAGCGAAAGGTGGGCTACGCGCGTGGTCTCTGCCTACTCCTTATATGGGAGAAATGCGTGATTGTATTTATGTAACGATCGCAAATATGCTAACACAATCCGGTGTTTACGATACGTATTAAATGTTTGAAAAACGGTCCAGGTAATACGCGCAAAGATTTTTTATGTGTTTCTATCATTAAATAAGTAAGAAAGAAAGACTTCATTCATCGCTACAACACAACGTATATTTGTGAATGTCGCAATACATTCACAAATTGGGTTGTGGCAATAAAAAGGCTATTGACTCTTGCTGACATTGGTCTAACCTAGAAAGCGCTAACAAAAGCTCATAACACCATTATTACGAAGACCTTACATAATCATTGAATGTGGAATCCATTTAATATTTTACAGCCAGTTTCTCTATTACAAAAACAGCATGCGGTCAGCGGGGCTTGTCGGGGCTTATCGGATTCACGTCGGACGTGTCGGGCCGTGTCGGGAACGTGTCGGGGACGTGTCGGGCGACCGATACGTGCAATTTAATTAACCGCAGCCACCGTGGCGGCCATATTTATTCGTATCATACCATTTGGAATTAATCTTTATACATTAATATATAGGTCTAAGAAAGATAATATGCTTTGGATTCCCATTCATCTATAATTGAATTTCTTCTTTTGCATTAAATTTAGATCAAACTATTATACTATACACTATTACACTTTCAAATGTTCGTACCAGAATACTGTCTGAGTTGGTTGACTCCTTCTGATGAAGGAACCAACTGAAGGAGTTTTAAATAATTTTTTTTTTTTAATTTAATGTGATAACCTGTTTTCTGGACGAGCCGTAAGAGGCGGTTGACTATGTCGGTATTGCAAAGGAGTGTTTTCGTATAATTTATCCACTGTGAATTAATAAATTCCTAATATTACAACATTTAATAATTTTTAATAATCATTACTATATGTGGCTGCAAGAATTTAATGGATTTTGCTTTTTTTCGTTTCTGTTACCTCAACTTAAGAGCACAACCTCTTAAGTTGAGGTAACAGAAGAAGTTAGATCAAAAAGTTATATTATTTTCTTCCTTAGAATGATTCAAATGCGCTATTTCAGATATCTTAGATTGGTGACTTACATATGTGTGATATACAATTTTTTATTTTTTTTATTTGATATAGTGATGAAACTAGCTAAACTTTCACCTGATGGCAAGTGCAACGTCTGCCCATAAAAAATGCTGTATCACCCAGAAAAAATCTGTGTGACACCACACAGTGTCCATCACCCTGAGACATTAAGTTCTTAAGTCTCATATGCCCAGTGATTACGCTAGCTCACAGTGCTTTTCAAACCGAAACACAGTAATGTTTGCACACTACTGCTTCACGGCAGAGTAACTGGCTCTGGGGTGGTACCTACTAAGACGGTCCTGCATAGGATTCCTACCATCAGTAGCAAGTAACAGCAAAATAGTAAAAAAATATCAACATTTCATAAATGTCATCATTACAGTTCATCAGTGGACTAGAGAGGTAGTGGACTTGAGATCATCACCTGATCCAACCATCCGCATAATCGAGCCGGTCGTCGCCCCATTTAGGGAAGGCTTACATTCATCACATGGTCTCCGTCTGCGTTCACTGTTTAATTACAATCAACATTTACTAGAAAGTTTCACAAATACATGAATATGAATGTCATCGGGAATTAATCTGTATTATTGGTGGTGACATTATCAGATGTTAAATAAGCAAGAAAGTTACGAAGATTTAAAATAACGGAAAATTCACAAAAAAGAGGATACTTCTGGCGTATTCGCCTTTCTTTGCCGGTCAGAAGCATCTCATTAAGAGATGGTCGTAGAATGTAAAAGAAAGACGTTTTACAATCAAAATTTAAATTTCTTACGTCGCAATTCAAATATATTTAATTTCATTTCGTGACAATGGTTTAGATTAACTGTTTGTAAAAATATTTTGAAGTGAATCTGCTTTGGGCGCGATGAGAGTAAAATTTTAAGGGCGAACGATTCTAAGGTCGTCGAGTTTGAGTGCAGCGTTTTAGTGCGACATTTCTGATGTTCTTAATTAATATTAATCGATAAATTAATAATTGTACTGACCAGCTATTTTACAGTGAGTAAGATATATGTTAATTCAAGGTTATTTATTTTTATTGAATTATAATTTCTAATATACATATATAAGTTTCACTGTTTCACGTTCACGGAGTTGGATGCGTCCATTTATTTATATCAGTGCCATAGATTACACGGAGTGAAACAAAATAATTTTCCCATTCTTAGATTTAAATTCAAGTATCATAAATCTCTCAATGATGTATGGTGGCGGCTTGTGTGGGTGTCGTACAAGTCGACAGTAGAAAAATTAAAACCAGGAGATGGGCAGTAGCATCTTCCTGGAACATCTGCATAAATAAACTGTGGTTGCCAACTCGCCTGCCAAGCGTGGCAACTATGGCAAAATTCCCCCAAAATGAGAGCTGGTAATTTTTGTAGCAATCTATGGCAATGTCTCCCCTATGTTCAGCAGTGGACCAGTGACAGGCTGAAATGATGATGATGATCAGAAATCTCACATGTGTATCCACATTTCATTGGAAATTTTTATAAATATGTCATGCTAGCTATAATACGCCTATTCCATACAGTTACCCCTTTCTCTGTTACTCTACACATATAGCATATGCGCTCGTAAACTTTTATTTTTGATAATTCATAAGATAGTTCCAAATAATTGTAACGTAATATGTGTTTATTAATGTACGCTTTATAATTCTAATCATTTTACCACAGTACATCCACAGTATGTATAATAATTTATCCACTAATTTCCACTTCAATCAAGTATAAATTATATCAGCAGATATTCACATCGCATACAAATTAAGGATTGTAGCGATCTAGTAATTTCAGTTATTAATCTTGTATTCAATCGTAAGGTTACACTAAGTGGAATTAGAACTAGATCTAAAGTCGACACAAGTTTCGCACTTGATCACGTACAACCGTCTTAGGCAAGGTTTGCACTTGTGACTGTAACTGTAGTACAAAAGAAGTCGGATGAAGATATTTATGATAATGACAATTATTAGTATCTCAGTTTTTGGGTAGCACTACTTACCCAAAATAAAAAAAAATATTATCATAATTAAGTCACGTCATTCGCGCTTCACGTGTGACTCGTGAGATCTTATTTCGAATAAAAGTCACCTCTTGACCGTCCGAAGAAGGAATTGACAGTTCGAAAGATAAGACTTCTTTAGTTTCAAAGCCTCTTTTGCTGTGACTTATCACAATGGTCCTCGCGATTCACCAAAACTCGACCCGCGGAAAAAGGAGACCGAGGCACGTCCTCGAGGACCCTGACGACGCGACCACTAGGGCCCAAGCGCTCTACTCATCACTACGCAAACACACAACATCACCATCATACCGCCCCCGGCGTCGGCGAGGGCGTATCAGACAAAGTTATTCGCGATACCGCCGCATCTCAGGCCGGTTCTCCCCTAGCAGTAGTATCATAAACAGAAGCGTCGCTGGAGTTTCTTGCGCCATTTCTTTTCCAGCGGAAACGCATTCCGAATTGGTGGTAAACTTATCTAATAATAATCATGATAATAGTAATAATAGTAGTAGTAATATTGCCCTCCCGATTGCAGTAACCCTTGGGCACCCTCGAGTCAGTTACTCACGCGAACAGGATGACGGTCCAAGCCGAGGTCCCCTCTTGGGGGCCCTTGCGCCAGTCATCCATAAATAAAGGTTTCGGCTAAGCGCCCTCAGCGCTATGCCACCTTTCAATCCGGCGAAGCTGTAAAAGCCTTCGGGCTAACAGTGACCATCAGTCAAAAAAAAAAAATTATCACAATATTTTTACATATTTGAACCTGCCATCATTTTTCCAGTCTCCCAGGGTTGACTGGCAGAGAATGCCTTTAAAGGCATTAAGTCCGTCTATTGTACTCCTTAGATTAAGGTGATTCAATAAAGATTAAATAAATAAATAAATTTTATTTATTTAATCTTTATTGAAATTTAAATTACTTTTAAATAAATAAAAAATTTATTTAAATTTATTTTAAATAAATTTAAATTACTTTTAAATAAATAAATAAAGTTAATCTTATACTTTGATTTTTCATCCATTCATCCATCACTCAAGATTTGGAATTAACCCCGCCAGTCATATTTCGTTGTTTTCGTTTTTTATAATAATTTCTGCTAACAAGCGGAACTAACAATCTTCAGTGTGCAGTCAGCCTAAACCTCTCGTATGTGAGGTAACGCCTGATTCGAGTTTTTTTTTTTTTTTTTTTTTTTTTTTTTAGGACTGATGGTCACTGTTAGCCCGAAGGCTTTTACAGCTTCGCCGGATTGAAAGGTGGCATAGCGCTGAGGGCGCTTAGCCGAAACCTTTATTTATGGATGACTGGCGCAAGGGCCCCCGAGAGGGGACCTCGGCTTGGACCGTCATCCTGTTCGCGAGAGTAACAGACTCGAGGGTGCCCAAGGGGGCCGGTCTCGGCTCGGTCAGTTACTGCAATCGGGAGGGCAATATTACTACTACTATAATTATTAATACCATGATTATTATTAGATAAGTTTACCACCAATTCGGAATGCGTTTCCGCTGGAGAAGAAATGGCGCAAGAAACTCCAGCGACGCTTCTGTTTATGACACTACTGCTAGGGGAAAACCGGCCTGAGATGCGGCGGTATCGCGAATAACTTTGTCTGATACGCCCACGCCGACGGCGGGGGCGGTATGATGGTGATAATGGGTGTTTGTGTAGTGTTGAGTAGAGCGCTTGGGCAATAGTGGTCGCGTCGTCAGGGTCCTCGAGGACGTGCCTCGGTCTCCTTTTTCCGCGGGTCGAGTTTTGGTGTATCGCGAGGGGGTTGTAAGTGGCGGCACTGACAACCAGTGGGTTGGGGTGCGTGGCGGCAGAGTCGAAGTATCGGCGAGAGGCCAACTTTAGATATTGGGCTATGGTAGGAAGCCCTAAATCGATATGAAGGTTAGCATTACGCACGAACCACGGTGCTCCCGTGGCTTTACGCATGAATCGATTTTGTATTACCTGAAGTCGGTGAATTTGACGCGGGGAGGCATGCGCAAATACGGGGCTTGCGTATGTCATAATTGGCCGAATACAGGCTTTGTAAAGTGTAATTTTATTACGTAGGGACATTTTGCTATTTTTATTTAGTAACGGATGTAATCGACCGAGTACGAACGCCGCTCGGTTCCTTACTCGGTTAATATGTGGACCGAAGCTGAGTCTCGAGTCTAATAGGACGCCTAAGTATTTGGCTGTCTTTTCCCAGGGGATTGGACGATCGAATAACTCTATTGTGGGGAGATGCTGCGTTATGCGCCGCGAGAAGTACATGGCTGCACTTTTGATTGGGGCCTGATTCGAGTGTTGCAGCCTAGCGACATCTGAAGCGTGACTTTCGACGTTACCTACACTTCTGTACCAATTACTCGGCACTTGTTCTACATTAATTAGATATCTCGATTCGTCGGCGTGTTGTACAACGCGATGTTATATTAATATTAAATATTAAAGGAAAGGGTTTATTCTGAAATATAATTTTAATACTACTATGTTATTTATGGGATTATATTTTGCTATTATTTCATATATTTATTTATTTTTATTTATAAATATATAAATCTATACATATAATAAAACTGTAACTGGCCGATGTTTTTACATAGGAAATTTTTAAGAAAAATTAATATGAGTCTTTATAAGAGCAATAGAAGCCAAAACCATTGTCGTTAGATTTTTTTTTTGTGTCTGTCTGTATGTTTATACGCGTATCACGCAAAAACTACTGCACGAAATTGAATACAGTTTTCACAGTTGTATTGCCAGCATGCAGCAACACGCGCCTGATTTTAAAGACTTTATTAGACTCTAGAGGTCTAACTTAAAATCTGGTTGTTCCATCTTCATACGCCGCCACGAAGCCAAGTTATTACCTATAGACATATAATAAAATTATAACTGGCTGATGTCTGTACATATGAGATATTGTCTCCTACATGCTCTTGGACTCTCAATATGCTCTTTATAAATTTCATTATATTATACTTTCTGTTTCTAGACTTAAATTCATAAATATGTTTAAATGAAAATAATTTTACGGATTTTATCGCGTTTCATTTTATTATTTATAACCCGACGTTTCGAGTGCTTTACAGCACCCATGGTCACGGTGGGACTGAGGTGACCGATGTCCTGATGTCATAGTTAACCCGGAGTACCTTCAGCTTTTAATTATTATTTTTGGTCCGATCTACGCAGAAAGAGCTAACTGTGTCTTGAAGTCTTGCAGTGGTTTGCTTGGTTTTTGACTTAATTTTATTAATTATAGGATCCCAAGCTGGTGGTAATACCCAACCATCTTCTTTATTAAAATTAGGATGTTTTTTTAATTTCAATAGCCTTGCGAATCATCCTTGGTAGGAATCGGTGTTCTTTTGCGAGGATTTGTGGTTTATCAAATCTGATGTAATGGTTGGGATGATCCAGAACATGGTGACAGACTGCAGACTTCCTGGAGCGGCGATGCCGCAACGAAATTAAAAAACATCCTAATTTTAATAGAGAAGATGGTTGGGTATTACTACCAGCTTGGGTATTACTACCAGCTTGGGAACCTATAATTAATAAAATTAAGTCAAAAACCAAGCATACCACTGCAAGACTTCAAGACACAGTTAGCTCTTTCTGCGTAGATCTTTTAGTTGATATTACTTCATTTTGGTTACTATTTGCATTTCATTAAAAGCACACTGAACACATAACCAACAATTACTAAGTCATCATTTTACTGGTGGTAGAATTTCTATGCAGGAATACGTTTAGGTAGGACCACTGCACTGCCACTTATTCTCCTCATAAGCAGTGGTGTTCAAACGTAACTTTGTTTTGATTTAAACCAATGCGCTGAACTTTCTTATGCAAAGTTCTGATCTCTAATTAAGACCGCAACTGTCATTCCCAGTAATTTTGGACTTTCTATTCATGCTGTTAATTAGAATATTACTTATTATGACTATTGCTACAAAACATTAAAATAAGAGAGCATAAGTCAAGTATTCAAAATAATAGATTATAAAAGTACCATTGCTGGCAGTGCTGATTCTTAAAAAAGATAAAAAAGTAACAACCTGTGAATGTCCCACTGCTGAACACAGGCCCTCCACCCATTTCTGAGAGGCGTCACAAATACTCGAATAATTTGACAGACATGCAGGTTTTCTCACGATGTATTCCTTTACCGCTGAGCACATGGTAAATCGGCACTTGAAATGGTTTTAGAGGAATGAACAGTTTTAGAGGTCCTGGCACCATGGATCAAACTGAGGTTGTCACTTGCGTACTACGAAACCTAAAGTGAGCGTCCGGCCTCTTAGTTACCACGGCTAATTTGACCACAAAGAGTCCACCACGCAGTTACATCATACATGTGGAATTTGTTTGTAAAACGCGCCCACGACACGTAAGAAATCCTACTGTAGGGGCATTGTTTTTAAAAAAAATAAAAAAAAAACGTAGACGCAGGTCGTCGTCGTGCTCTCCTCTACTCGCTACACGGGAACCTTATTTCTGAACGGTTACAGTTCTACGAGCTACACTTATGGCCGGCCCATTGCCATTTTACTGGTAGTAGGATTCCTATACAAGAATCGGTCTAGGTAGGAAGAGACCACAGGGCCAGTTATTCCGCCGTGAAGTCGTAGTGAGCGAACAATACTGTGTTTCGATATGAAGCTATTGTAATTACTGGGCATATGAATTTTAAGAACTGATGTCTCTGGGGAGCAGGTGCGGTATAAACATGCTGCGTCATACAAAAATGTCCTTCATTGCGTTAGTTATGGACAGACGAAATCATCATCAGTTGAACATTTTGCTCTTCTCGTTACTTTCTCCAATAAAAAAATAATTATTTATATATACCAATTTTAGACGACACGAAGCAATGTAAACTACTATGTAGAATAAGTCCGCGAGTCACTGGTAATCGTAGTAGTGATTATATGTTCATTAGCGAGTGACTTGAGACGCCGTCTCGAATACAACTTAACATTTAGGTCTCGTGCTTGTTAATACGGATAAACAAATTTAGACTGTCTGTCTGTGAACGTCGAAACATTTAGTGGAATGTTCGTTTGAAATAATCTAAGACCGTTGTAATTTGGTACAACATCACCAATGTTACTTAAGGTATTATTAGGTCCTTACATATGAAATTGGCTTTTTGTGTGGTAGGAATATAAAGTCGTTTTTTTTGGTAAAATATATTTAATGGTGTAAATAACAATGGTAATATAGTATGTACCATTGTTATTTACAAAACCGTAACCTCCACTAACTACACCTCGGTATGAAAGAAGCAGGTGCTATTCTACTCTGCCGGACACCTGTTACTGTATCGTTTTATACGTATAATTAAAGCAAATAAAAAGGTATCTAATATTTGAGACGACCATTAGATTTTTCTGACAATACATTTAGTCGGCTCTTACGACGCCCACGGTGTCACAAGCTGTCTTTTACATGAGTGGGGTGGTAAATTCACTTACGTCGTTACCTCACGGCGTTTAGCTGTTTAGTTCATTGAAATCCTTCCGTCCTACGAGGACGATCGTAATTAACTGCTTGTTACGGAATAATAACATACTTGGCGCTCCCCAATTTGATATGACAGATGAAAGGCTACGCGCGTTCGCTAATTCTATTTAATTGTAGCCTTCTCGCACTCCGAGGTTTGACGTGACGTGTTAAACTCTGCTCTTCAGTTGCTCGCTTAACTTCCTTAATTAAATCATGTTAATATATTGGTTTGTAAAATTACCTATTTCCGTAAGTGACCTTCTGCATAATGTCGACCACTGCGACTTTTCCGGATAACACCAAGTTGTGTGCATTATATACTGGCGGTAGAATTCTTATGCAGGAATCCGTCTAGGTAGGTACAACCCCAGGCCAGTTATTCTGCCGTGGAACAGTAGTGCGCAAACGTTATCGTGTTTCGGTTTGTGGGCCATATGAGACTCCAGAATTGATGTCGCAGGGTGACCAGCGCAGTGTGGCGACACACAGTAATGTTCTGGGTGCCACAGCAATTGTAATGGGCAGACGTTGCACTCACCATTAGGTGAACGTTTTGGTCGTTTTGTCTATAAGTAATTAAGAAAAAAAAACGTGTATGTATTTTGCTATCAATACCATATGAGATTAAAAAAGGTCTTTATTGCGAAATGACACAGACACTTAAATTTTATTTGTTGGTATAGATTGTCTTTATTAGTGTCAAAGTAACATATTCGGGCAAATTTTCCAGTTTTCCGACCAGTTTTTCCAATTTTGCTTTCTCTAAAAACGATATTCGGGATATTACAAACATTAAAAAAAATTACGCACGAACAGCATTTAATTTTTGATGAGATGGGGTGGTAGATTCTCTTAAGTCGCTACCACACATATAAAATGTACGATAGTTACAAATACAAAAATTGATCTTTGATTTTCATTGTAACAGACGATCTTGTTGATGAACCAAGTCTAACGTCAAATGGTGTCTATTGCTGTTTTGACGGAAATTAATTATTACTTGACACAAGCGCGTTGGCGCCAGACGTAAATGTTCATTAAGGGTGCTTTGTGCAAATGAACTGGCATACTATATCTAATTTTCCCGTTCGTTGAATTATGAAACGGGAGCCATCTTTACATATATGAAACCGTTGATCATTCAAAAATAAACACACATTTGTAGGAAATAAAAACTCATTATGACATTGGTGCGGTTACATGCCTTAATTTCTATATTTGCATACATACACACAGTTACAGGGCCCGTGGGAAACGAGACGTGACGGGTGGCGGGCGAACCGCCGCCATTTTGGTACGAGTCAAAAAAATATCTTATTCCCCATTGCGTTCTCACGAGCAGTATAGTGACAACATATGATAGTGTCATTCTGCACGATTAATGGCTGTCCGTACAATTCCTTTGTCGCCTCTTACGACACCTCGGTAGGAAACAGATAAGTGTTATTCTACTGTGCCGGGCACTTATTGGCACAATTCTATATTTGTATGCTATTGTAAATGTCTGAATTAGGAGACCTTAACTTTATTGACCGCCATTGTAATACTAATACCCTATTCAAAGACAAATAAATATTATCATTATCATAAAATAATATGTTTTTGACTTATACTATAGTAAACGCGTTAGTTACTGAAATAATTTGGAACCGGTTATTCTACCAGGCTGGTGAACTTTGCATGTCATAGAAATATTCTTTATTTCTAAGAAATGCTGATTTGCTCAGAATCTATATATCTACATATAGATTTTTCTCGTTAGTGTTTATTGTGGCGCCATCTGTTCATGATCACGATACAGTCACATAATGTTTACAAAGTGACGAAACGAGCAAAACGTTCACCTGATGTTAAGCGCAATGTCCGCCCAACAACAAATGCTGTGTCACCCAGAATATTTCTGTGTGACACCACACTGCGCACGTCACCCTGAGACATCAGTTCTTAAGTCTCAAATGCCCAGTGATTACGCTAGCTCACAGTGCCCTTCAAACCGAAACACAGTAATATTTGCACACTACTGCTTCACGGTAGAATAACTGGCCCTGGGGTGGTACCTACCTTGACGGATTCCTGCATAGGAATCCCACCACCAGTACTAGTATGTATTGGAGTTGATTGTTCTTATCCATGTATTTGAAAAATGTTAAAAAAAAAGTTTCAAATAAATTAAGGTACTCGTATGTCATCGTTATACGAGTAACTATTGCATCTCGTCAATACAACAGTGCTTAACGTAAGTCCTCCTTCAAATATGGTTTTGGTTTGGTTGCGAAATTTTGTGATACGCACATTATTAATGTTAAAGACTTTCAATCGAATTTGTTTAAGAACGAACCAGTGTAATTATATTTACAGGTTACATTTTGGAGAGTGTGCGAAGGAATTACATGAGTTAATTCCCTCTTCCCCTTTCCATCATCGGACAACAAGACGCACGGCGGGTTTCCATCCTTTTGTTGTGGATATACCTCTCATTCGGACGAATTGTTTTGCTTCGTTCATAATGCGTACAGCAAAGGACTGGAATAATTTGGAACTGGACTAGTAGAGTGAATAGGCTTTTTCTAAGCTAGTGTGCCTACCATCTAAAAACTACATCACCACTTACCATCAGGTGGGATTGTAGTTAAACGCTAGCTTATAAATTAAAAAAAATTCGTAGCTGCGGTTCACCCACTTTCCATTGGATGAATGGACCTCGTCACCATAACATTTCGGATCTTATGGCTCATATACTGTAATTAAACTAACTTCAGTGCCCTTCAAACAGAAACACAATCATATTTAAACACCACTGCTTATCCGCAGACTAACTAGTTTGTAGTACCTTTCCTTGTTAGTTGAAGGTAACGGGTTATGTCCTTCTTTAAATGTAACTTCTGTAAACCCAGTAATTACACTAGCTCTCAGTGCCCTTCAGACTGAAACACAGTAATATTTGCACACTACCACTAGACGGAGTCCTGCATCGGAATATTACTACCAGTAAAATTGATCTTAACAACTACTAACTAAAATAAACTGGATCCAAACTGTATTTCGATTAAGTTACAATAATATAACATAATCAGTAACATAGTTTTCGCCTTTCTCACTCACTTTACCTTACTGGCATTGAAAATGTAATTCAATCAAAGCAACCTTCTATTCGTACTTTCTACCTGGGTTACACGTTTACATCGACTGCATGCTTGTCGAACGCTCGGGGAGTTTTCCAATTAAAACTTTAGTTCGCGCTCAGCTCCACTGTTCACGTGTGATTAATCTGCGCGTAATGTAATATTGTTAAGTAATGTGGTCGATGGCTTCGCTTCAATGGTATGCTAGGTGTGTTCTGGAAAGTTCCTTGCGTAATCGCGGGTGAGATTTACGTTAATGCGTGGCGCCGTTCGGTGTTGAACTCAATTTTAATTATTGTTCCCGACAAGTTGGTTTTAGTGTTTTGTTTTCTGCTACTGTTTCCTTTCTTAACATTCCGTTGTAGACTACGACTTTTAGTTCGAGAGGGTGACAACGAGCCTTCGTTGACAAAGTTGAAAAATCTATGGAACACGGTGATGACTTACTGTAAGGTGAACTATTTCAGAATCAAAAAAATTAAAATCATGACTCATCCTATTTTGAGGACCTAACCCACGCATCGTTATGTTGTTATATGTATAAGGTGACCCGTTCCGAGCCAGTGCTAGCACCAATGCTCCACAAAAAGGCAGTTTATTTAAAATGTAGTTGCTATTACTCCTGTGACTGTTGTAAAGATATTCTGAAGGATATCGGGAAATTAGGAAAGTAAGAATGGGTTAGTGTTATTTTGTTGATGTCAATTCTTACGTCACAGATTACAATGTGATAACACGTGTTACTAACAGCAGGAGGCTATTGCTTTGGTCGCAATCGGCCAACAAAAGGCCTCGTTAGCCTTGAATGCCTATTTAAGGATGGTAATTTAAATTATTGGCTATCTTTGTTGCTTAATAGAATATAAATATTAAAGTATATACCTACGAGCAAAGCAGAGCTGTGGCCTCAGGTTTTTTTGACATGTTGCACTTGCAACGACTTAAGAAGTTTGTTTGACTATTTTCCAATAAATAATGGCTCGATCGGCTGTTCGCCCCGTACAAATAAATGTATGGCTTAGTCAATAAATAATTATAGGTAGTTTTTATGGTTTTTAGGTGGTTGTTCTAGTTGCAATATGTCTTTTAAACATAAACACGAATCTAATTAGTTTTCATTGACTATGGCCGTGTGGTAGCGGCATAAGAGAATCTACCACCCCATCTCGTCTCGTGGGTGTCGTGAAAGTCGACAGAGGGAAATTTAAAACCAGGAGATGGGCAGCAGCGTCTTCCTGGAACATCAAAACAAACAAACTGCGGTTGCCAACCCGCCTGCCAACCCGCCTGCCAAGCATGGCAACTAAGGCAAAATCCCCACCAATGAGAGCTACAATGGACAACATACATACTCTTCGCCAGATTGTACAAAAGACCGAAGAGTACAATCTCCCGCTATGTCTGGCGTATGTGGACTATGAAAAAGCCTTTGATTCCGTCGAATCTTGGGCGGTGCTACAGTCACTTCAGCGGTGCCGAATTGACTGTCGGTATATGGAAGTGCTGCAGTGTTTGTACAATAAGGCTACGATGGCTATCCGAGTACAGAACCAGAGTACGAAACCGATCCAATTGCAGAAAGGTGTAAGACAGGGTGATGTAATATTCCCGAAAATCTTCACCGCTGCATTGGAAGATCTCTTCAAGCTACTGAACTGGAAAGGAGACGGCATTAACATCAATGGCGAATAATCACTCACCTTCGATTTGCCGACGACATAGTCATAATGGCAGACTCGCTGGAGGAGCTTGGCACTATGCTCAATGACCTCAATAGTGTCTCTCAACGGGTAGGTCTTAAGATGAACATGGACAAGACGAAGATCATGTCTAATGTCCATGTCACACCTATACAGGTTGTTGTTGGGAACACTACGCTCAAAGTTGTTGAGGAATATGTATACCTAGGACAGATTGTCCGACTTCCAACTTCCAACTTCGACCAAGAGGTCAATTGACGGATCCAACTCGGCTGGGCAGCGTTCGGTCACGTCACATCTTCTCGTCGAGTATACCTCAATGTCTCAAAAGCAAAGTTTACAACCGTGTTGCCAGTGATGACTTACGGAACCGAGACGTGGTCCTTCACTGCTGGTCGCTGGAGGAAGCTCAGAGTCGCGCAGTGAGCTATAGAAAGGGCTATGCTCTGAGTTTCTCTGCGAGATAAAATTCGTAACAATGTTATCCGCAGCAGAACTAGAATAACCGTAATAGCCCTATGGATTAGCAAGCTGAAGTGGCAATAGGTCGGCCATATAGCTTGTAGAACCTATACCGTTGGGGAAGAAACCCCCCCCCCCCCCACTAGATGGTGCGACGACCTGCGCGATTTTGCGGGAAGTCGATGGATACAGGTGGCTCAGGACCGTGCTTTGTGGCAATCTTTGGGGGGAGGCCTATGTTCAACAGTGGACTAAGATAGGCTGAAATGATGATGATGATGATGATGAAACATAAACATGGAGTGGCAACATATATAGCCCCTAGAACCAATTACCGTTGGGAAAGAAAGGTTCTGGTGCGGCAACCTCGTACCGGCAAACGCAGTGCAGGCGTCTCCCCACTAGATGGAGCGACGACCGTTTGGATGCAAGTGGATCCAAAAGTGTTTTGTGGCAATCTATGGGGGCGGCCTATTTCCAGCTGCAGTGATAGGCTGACATGCTGATAATGATGATTCACAGCCACGATACAAAAGAAATCCAAGAGTTGGGCATCAATTTGTAAATAATCTATTTTACTTTGTGCTCTCCAGTGGGTCCTTACTAATACATATTGTAAATGCGAAAGTAACTATGTCTGTCCTGTCTGTTTTGTTACCTTTATACAGCTCAACCGTTAAACAGATCTTGACGAAATTCGGCACAGAAAAAACTTGCATGTACATAGGATTTTTTTTCAATAATCAAAGAGTTCCCACAGTATTGAAAAAAAAACCTAAATTTATGCGGACGTAGTCGCGAACTTCAGCTCAACTATATACATAACACTAGCTGATGCCCGCGACTTCGCGTGAATATAGGTTTCTGAAATATCCCATGATAACTATTTGATTTTCCGGAATAAAAAGTATTCCATGTCCGTCTACAGGATGCAAGCTATCTCTTTGCCAAATTTTGTAAAGATTGGAAAGGAAAAAAGAAAGGAATGAAAATTAATGTAGATAAGACGAAAGTAATGGTTTTTGAAAGAGAAGAAAGTATTTCGGATCGCAGAGTTCTGATTGAAGAAGAAAGAGTGGAACAAGTGAAAGAGTTTGTATATTTGGGTTCAAAATTTTCGAGAGACGGAAAGTATGTCTGTGTTCATATTGATCGAAAACCGTTGGCAGGAAATAAATTAAATGGGGCCCTGCATAACTTTATGTGCAGCCAGATAGAGGAGTACTGGTCCCCACACTTACATACAGTAGTGAATGTTGGGTCTGGCAGAAGAAGCATGAAAATAAGATTAATGCTGTTGAAATGAAAAGTTTGAGAAGTATAGCTGGAGTGACTTTGATTGACAAACTGAGAAACACCGTGATAAGAGAATGTTACGGTGTGGTAGAAGATGTAGTGACAAAGACAGAGAAAGGGATGCTTAGATGGTTTGGACACGTAGAGAGGATGGATGAAAGAAGATTGACGAAACCGACTTATGAGGCGAGTGTGAATGGGCAAGCCGGTAAGGGTCGACGTAGGCGAACGTATTACGATCAGATCGAAATCGTTTAAAGGAAAGGCCACGTCAAAAGTACCCGCAACCGACGAGATTGTATAAAAATGCCAACGAAAGTAGAAAAAGCGAAAGATGTGTGTCAGGACCGTAGCAAGTGGAAAGATGTGGTCTCTGCCTACCCCTATGGGTAAGGGGCGTGACTCTATGTATGTATGTAAAGATTGGTTCAGCGGTTGAACCGTGAAACAATGACAAACAGACTGAGAGACAAAGAGAAATACTTTCGCATTTATAATATTAGTTTGAATATACTGTAACGGCGAACTATGACGATTTCATTTATTTGTATTATGCTCAACGTTCGGTGTTACAAGCAGTCAGTAAATTTTGATAACCCGCGTAGTTATTCAATTATCCCTTTGCATAAACATATTTGTGTTTTGATATGAATATTTCAGTAGCATATTTATTTGGCTGTTCGTTAATGGTGAATAATAATAATTGTGTTCGTGAAGTGTTCGGGAATGTGAAGAGGTAAATGAAGAGATAGACGACGAACGCGTGGCTTAGTGGTCAGTGTACCTGACTTCTGCGCCGCCGGTCCTGGGTTCTAATCCCAGCTGGAGCCAACATTTGTGCAAAAACATCAATTGTTTGTTTTCAGGTCTGCATGTGAAATGTATGACTGTAAAACGCGTTCACATACAGTCACGGCTTTTTCTCAAATATTAAATAGGGGTAGGTAAAATACACTCACGTAGCCCACTTTTCGCCCTCGCGGGAAACAAGACGTGATGGGTGGCGAACTACGTCGCCGCCATTTTGGTCTCACAATACACAGAAATCCTAGTGTGGGGTAAATAAAAGTGAAGTAGCAGCCTATAAATGTCCCCCAGCACAGGCCTACTCTCATTTCCGTCTGTCACGCTGTTCCAATCCCAATTTTTTATTCAGACCTGCAGGTTTCCTCACGATGTTTTCCTTCACCGCCGAGTACATAGTAAATCAGCACTTAGAATTCCAACTGACAATTTTAGTGGTGCACCGAGAATTCAACCCAGGTCACACGCGTAGTATGAAATTTAAAGCTAGCGCCTAGCCCCTACGCTCGACGACTAGTGTAGGGTATCGTTTTTTTTTAATATAAAATCCGGCCGACGGTGGTGTCCAGTGATCCCATGAAAAGAATTGCATTTTAATATCAAATCAAATGAGACGCTCGACGGAAACACCGATGCTATTACGGGTAATGACCGAGGCGACGAGCGTGACAATGACGAATGATAATGAACGTGTTGGGAACGAGGTAATCGTCGCGGTTGCGTCCCGCCCCCACACGCCGCTCGCGTGACGCACGCCGATAGCACGCCACCGATAAATATTTCATTTTTCCCATCATCAATCTTTTCCATGTGTTCGCGGTCCGGCGATTCAATCGGCCGGTTATTTACATGACGCCGCGAATTGTTGCAGGGTTGCTCGTTACGTCGCTGTGACGTGATAAAGTGGTAATTAACACCGCGGGTTAAAATAAAAAGAGCTTCGACTGCAACTCTTTATCGTATAAATATTTGTTTGTCATTACTCATTTTTGGCGATTCATGGTTATCGGGTCATTAACAATTTCATTTCATGAACATTGCGTTCATGGAGGTAAGAATTTTTTGACTCTTAACAAAATGGCGGCGGTAGTGTCCCGCGGTGGCGGAAAGTGGGCTACGTGTGTAGAGACCACACGTAGCCCACTACGCCTACCCCTTATATCGGAAAAGGAATGATTGTATGTATGTTCACAATACAACGTTGGAAAAAATGTGCTAAATACGTATTCGGTAAATCAATACAAAGCCCACCCGACTTCGTATAAGAGATCTTAATTCGACCCGATTCTTAAAATATTGCAATTAAGTTATGTATGTCGTGTGGTGGCGGCTTAAGAGAATCTGCCACCCCATCTCATACCATGGGTGTCGTAAAAGTCGACAGAGGGAAAATATATAAACAGGGAGATGACAACAGCATCATCCTGGAACATTTGAATATACAAACTGCGGTTGCCAACCCCCCTGCCAAGCGTGACAACTATGGCAAAACCCCCCAAAATAATAGCTATAAGTTTTTGTGGCAATAAATGGGGGAGACCTATGTTCAGCAGTGGACTAGTGATAGATTGAAGTGATGAAGTTATGTAGTCATTCTTTAATATTTGGTATTTTTTATTTGTTATTAGGCCCGCGGAATGTTTTCGCAAATTTTGCCAGTCCGCGGACTAAAAAAGTTTTAGTAACGCTGGTGTAGACGACATTTTCAGAATTACTACATTACTGTTTCGGTTTGAAGGGGTACTGACAGTGGACTGGGCATATGGGAATTAATAATTGATGTCTCAGGGTGAGGAGCGCCGTGTCATATGCGACTGCTTTAAAAACGAATACTTTAAGTAACAGCCTATAAAATTGCGGGTTGGACTTCACATGTCATCGAAATATTTGTTATCCTCGGACGTGCAGGATTCCTTACTATATTTTCCTGCAGCGCTGAACACTTGTTCAGTAATTCAGCACAGAAATTGCAGAACAATTTTGGAGACGCTCAGCACCGACGATCGAACTCGCGTACTATGAAATTTTAGGATAGAGTCTGAGCTACCTTGACATTTTTTTCATTATGTTGATTAAAAATACTGAAAATTTTCAAACTCGTTCACACGCATGTCACTCACTCACGGGTTAGACAAGGGTCAGTGGAGTTTAACATCTAATTGGAAAGCATATTACAGCTATACAAATATAGGAGGAAGAAATAAAATTGAAGTGTCTGTAACACCACCATAACAGCTTTTTACTCAATGCTTATGAAAGTATATACGGTACTTGAAAAAAACATTTTTTAAAAAATTGTGTCTGTCTGTCTGTTTGTTCCGGCCAATCTCCGAAACGGCTGTACCGATTTTGACCGAACTTTCATTGACAGATAGCTGACATTATAGCGGGTAAGTAAGGCTACTATAATTAGAGTTTCGCTCAAAAAATTTAAAACCCCAAAATCCGATTAAAATAGAGAATATATGTATAGATCATCGATCGGGGTCGGCTATTTTACGCGGGTGAAACCGCGGGGCACAGCTAGTATTCAAATAAAACAGATTAAAAAAGGTTACCTTTTAGCCCTTATTATAGAAAAACTTATTATAGAATTTGGACCAATTACATGTGAAGCATCTGTTACATCTATTACAGCTGTGGTAATTCAGGGGCCGGCCGTCATTTTCATAATACGCGAGTGACCTGAGTTTGATCCCCGATGCCCGGCACCTATAAAATTGTTCTGCAACTCAAGAGACTTGTGTTTTATGAAACGTTTTATTTACAACATTTTGTTTCTTATTGTTTCAGGTAAGTTGGCAAATCAAGTGTCATTACCCATGAAGAATCCTCAAGGACTTATGTAACGATTTCAGCTGGTCATGAATATATAAATCGAGAACTATGACGCTTTTACACGACTACGGCTAAGCCTAAGGAATTTTAGAAGTTTATGTATATATGTAAGTATGTATACGTGTAGGTATCTTCATCTGTGCCTCGGACCTCTTTATTTTATTCTTCTTTATATTCCTCGAATGTATGTTAATATTCTAAATCTCATGGTGAAACTGTATATCAAGTTGATATTATCAGAAATAAATACTTCACACTTAAGTTTTGCTTCTTGCCTTTGGCATACATACATATTATATACACATTTTCGCATATAGGGGGTAGGCAGAAACTACACCTTAGCCTAGTTTTCGCCCCCGCGGCAAACGGTACGTGACTGATGGCGATCGTACGTCGTCGCCATTTTGGTATGAGTCAAAAAATTCTTATTCCTCATTGCGTTTCCACGAGCTATATAGTGACGACATTGCATATTATGGTATTATTCTACACGAATAAAGGCTGTCCGTACAATACCTTGGTTGCCTTTTACGACACTTCGGTAAGAAAGAGGTAGGTGCTATTCTATTATGCCGGAAACCTATCGACCCTTGAATGTCGATATTTTTTTTTATGAGTCTTATTGATATTCACCAGGATTAGACATCTAAGCAAAATGTATCGCCTTGTCTATGGTTTAAACTTTAGCATCTACATTGTTTCAACATCGATGTTTCTATATTCTGCTTCAGTAATCGTGAGATCATATATGTTTTCTGATACTTTATGTATGTATATGTGACTAAAACAAATGTAGCACGCTCGTCGATAATAATTCACAGAAATATATTATATTTTGTGCCACAAAATAGTACATTTCTATTGAATAAAAAAAAAATAATGAATGATTTAACATGCCCAATAGCCTGTAATCTCACTCTAAACGTAGAATTACGCGTTAAAATGAACATCGCTTCCACTTTTACTTCAGAATCTATCAAGCCAATAATTAAAGTGTGTTATTTATTAAAACATTTCTTAACAAAAACTCTTAAACTATAACAGAAGCGAATCGCCGATTTTTTTGGTGTTTAAACGTTTGCCTTCCCTAATAACTGCATTCGATTTATGTGCGGAGCAAGGGCGATAACGGTTGGGAGAAATATGGCCCGAACGAACAAATTATTTATTTACTGTCAAATTAAGCGGCTATGTTTTTCTTCGGTGAGGGAGAAATGTTTACAGATTTTTTTATTTAAGGTTACATAATCATGATGATATCCTCCTTGCTTATTTTCGATCACGTCGACCAATTCCGAATATTGTTGATAGCTATTAACTGCGTAAGTAATATTATAGTGCCACACCCGCATACGGTGTAACTTTCAAACGATTAGGTTGGAATTACCCAATTTGTGTTTTGCACAACTGTTGGCTCTGACTGGGATACGAACCCAGGAACAGAGAGTCAGAAGTCAAGTGCTCTGACCACTAGCCCAAGCGGTCGTCATACATTTACGTATATTATTACGAGTATATATAAATATAAAAGCCATTTAGTCCTCGCATTGTTCATTACAGGATAATGTTATTTTTAGTAGCTATGTTATTGGTTAGTTTACTTAAATTAATTATTAGTTTGGTTAGTTTTTTTTATGCTAGAACCCCAAATTGGGTGAAGGCCTCCTCCAAAGATATCCATTTGTCTCTGTCTTGTGCTATTCGGTCCCTGTTTTGGGCCGGCTGTTCTTCTGATATCGTCTTCTCATCGTGTCAGTGATCTTCCTCTGCCTCTTTCGCCTTGAGGGCCTCTCCACAGGGTTGCTTTTACGGTTTTTTTAATTATACATTTTTGTCAATATATCTACAAAACCTATTAATGTATTTGATAAACATTAGTACGTTTCGAAGTTAAAGATTCAAACCCTGGACCTGCGGCGTAGTAGTAGTAATCATACCACTCCCCCAAGTGCTCCTCATAGGTCAATCTTTTTTATCAAGCGTCCAAGTAATAGTCGTTTACGCAGATCGCTCCATTTAGGCCTGGGATTCTACTACGAAAATCGAAATACGAAGTTTCGGCTGACGGCTCGAACGTTTGGTGGCGGCTTTAGAGAATCTACCACCCCATCTCATCCAGCGGGTGTCGTAAAAATCGACAGAGGGAAAATTAAAACCAGAAGATGGGCAGCACCATCTTTCTTGAACATCTGAATAAATAAACTGCGTTTGTCAACCCGCCTGCCAGTCAGCTGTAGTATTCTGTTGATGGAGCATATTCTTTCCTTTGCAGTTTAAGCTACTTTGAGCTTGAGCTTCTCTCTGTCTGTTTTTTTACTCTATCACGGCTCAACCGCTAAAGCTATCTTGATGAAATTTGGCACAGACAGCTTGCATCTTGGAGACGGACAAAAGATACTTTTTATTCCAGAAAATCAAAAAGTTTTCACGGGTTATTATTAAACCTATATCCATGCGGACGAAGTTGCGGGCTTCACCTAGTACATACTAATATTATAAATGCGAAAGTAAGTACGTTATTAAATACATTGCAACTTTTTAAAGCGCAGGTTCGGTCGCACATGGAGTACTGTTCTTATCTCTGGGCGGGGGCGCCCCAGTGCCAGCTACTTCTATTTGACCGCATTCAACGAAGAGCGGCTCCAATCGTCGACGACCATGTTCTATCTGATCGGCTTGATCCACTGGCTTTGCGAAGAGATGTTGCATCTCTTTGCATTTTTATAGGATCTACCATGGGGAGTGGTCCGAGGAATTGTTCGGATTAATTCCAGCCGCTGATTTTCACCATCGCACATTGCGACACAGCTCAAAATTCCATCGTTACAAGCACTTTTCTGGAATCTGCTGCCAGCGGTTTTTCCGGACCGATTGTAGATTGTAGATTGCAACGGGCCGGTTTCCGCAACTCCACGTCTAGCGCGTATTTTGCGTGTAAGCAGGAATATCAGTCTACTCGAGCCAACCAAGCTCCTCCACGATTCGCAGCTGACCCATAATGTTCCCCGCGACCTCAGGAAGCGATCTCGGCGAGCCTAGATGCTTGACTCGGTATGAGGCGACCGTAGTGAAGTCCACCGGACCGATTCAACTTAGAGACCTTCAAGAAAAGAGCCATTTCCTTTCTCAAAGACCGGCAACACATCTGCTATTCCTCTGGTATTGTAGATGTTCATAGGCGTCGGTGATCACTTAGCATCAGGTGAGCCGCTTGCTCGTCTGCCTCCTTTTCCATAAAAACAACCGGTTCAACCGCTGAACCGATCTTGATGAAATTTGGTACAGAGATAGCTTGCATCTTGGAGACGGAGATACGATACATCTTATTCCGGAAAATCAACGAGTTAATCCACGCGGACGAAGTCGCAGGCTTCAGTTTGTATCATATAGATCGACAACGTATAATATTTACAAACCGCACACATTTTGTATCCTGCTTGAGTCTTTCTCAGAATCTATGACTCCGTTTAACTGGTCTAACTCAGTCGACGGAAAAATAAATCTAGTTGCTGATTCATATTTTTGCAGAACACCGACTGGTTTCGTTTTTGTTCTTAATCATCCGTGTTTTCCAAGATTCCGCAATTTACATTTTTTTTCGATTTCATTTATATTTTCGAAATACGTTACATTCTTTATCACATTCCTTTCAATTAGGTTATTAAACCGTGTGGTAGCGGCCTAAGAGAATCTACCACCCCATCTCATCCCGTGGGTGTCGTAAAAGTCGACAGAGGGTAAATGAAAACCAGGAGATGGGCAGCAGCATCTTGCTGGAACATCTGAATAAATAAACTGCGGTTGCCAACCCGTCTGCCAAGCGTGGCAACTATGGCAAAATCCCCCCAAAACGAGAGCTACAAACTTTTGTGGCAATCTATGGGGGAGGTCTATGTTCAGCAGTGGACTATTGATAGGCTGAAACGACGAACGACGATGTTATTAAACACTATGAAATATTTGTAAAAGAAATAAACAAATGAGATATATACTGGACAAAGAGAACCTTAACATGTAAAAGTTTTGTCAATATCAAGCAACATCCATTAAATGTCCAAAAGGGCGAACGCTGGCGGCCATAATTAAAAGTCGCCGGCGGTTAGTTACGCCTTAAAGTTGTCTCGTTTAAACTTCTCACCTGAAAATGGACATTCTTACCCTGCGCTGCAACGGGAGACGGGACCCACCCGAACTTGACTTTTACTCGACTTTGTTCGCAGCGGACCGCTCCGTGTGTTTGCTCCCTGCGATTTTCTTGCGTTATAATTAACTGTATGCTAGGTGCACTGTTTAATTTGCAGCCTTTTAAGTCTAGATGTTGATGGTATGCTTTTTTAAATAACTCAATTTAAAAACTTAAAGAAATGCGACTGACAACAATTACATTTTTTTTTTTTCTTTATGTTTCGCCGAAGGAAACATTATTTCATAGAATTTACAAACGACGACTACTTCCAAATAATTAGCAATTGCGCAGGTGGTATTATAGTGCCACAAGTGTATGCGTACAGAAAGACAATATCTCTTTCTGACCTTCCCGCTGCTGATGTAACGCTCCTATTAGTTTGAGATCTCAAAGACAACCACCCAGACCCAAAGTCTTACACCACAACCTGACTCGAAAATCAACAGCGTGGCCTAGTGGTTAGCGTACCTGACTTCTATGCGGCGGGTCCTGGGTTTGAATCCCAACCGAAGTTAACATTTATGCAAAAACACGAATTGATGGTTTTCTGATCTGGTTTTGTTGTGCATGTGAAATGTATGTCCGTAAAACGCACCCACGATACATTAGAAATCCTTCTGATACTGGAACGATGCCCGTCTTAAAATAAAAAGAGTCCGACTATGGTCAGGCGTGACCACTAGGTCACGTATATGTAACTATATTAGTCTAAACAATATGATGAAGTGCGATTTAAATAAAACAATTAAAAAGATTGCCTGCCACCTGTGGCTTCAGTCAGCACCGTCATTGAGTCTTTTTGTTCTCAGGCTACAAAGGCTCTTCCGTGTACCGGAGTTAAACCGAACCGACATTTGCCCGGAATTTGCGTAGAGTTGAGCCGCAAAAATGCGAAGAATTCCTCTTACCCTAGCTAACAGGGTAAGGGTGGAACGTAAACGTTTGCTATTCTAACGTTGTGTGACGAGGGTGCGTCGCGGAAATGAATTTTAATGGATGTTCGACGATGAATTAGAGGTGTTCATCTAGAAACAACATCGATGTTGTTCACGATAATACATTGTAATGTTCAATGATGCATCGATGAAAAGTATCGATGTTTTGTATATCCTTTATGTTTGGTAATAAAATATTATTATAAAACAAAATTATACGATTACATAAATAAGATAAGATTAAAAAATATATATAATATGATAAGATATAAAAAAATCTAAAGTTTAATCAACTTAAGTATTTTAAATGCACACTTTTTGGTTTTACACCCCTTTGATTAGCCGTGTGATGGTGGATTAAGAGAATCTACCACCACATCTCGTCCCGTGGGTGTCGTAAAAGTCGACAGAGGTAATGAAAACCAGGAGATGGGCAGCAGCGTCTCCCTGGAACAGCTAAATAAATAAACCGCGGTTGCCAATCCGCCTGATAAGCAACTATGGCAAAATCCACCCAATCTATGAGGGAGGTCTATGTTCAGCAGTGGACTTGTGATGGCTGAATGTGTGAATACGGCGGAAAATATTTATCATCTTTGATGATGATGTTAGCTACTAATTTTTTGCAATACATCTAATAAAAATACGTCGATTCATCGTTGGACTTGGACCATTATCGATAGATCGGTCTGATTCGATGGCTCGAAAGTTAAATATCGATGTTTTTAATGCATCGATGTATATCGAGCATCCCTACGATGAATGACGCGAAGCGTTTTATATAATGTGAAATCACATGACGGACGATGTTGTAGGAATTCGTATTATTTTTTTGGTTTTTTATCATTAATATAATGGAATTTGCATTCCGGGCTTAATCTGACATCGCCACTGCATCGATTTGAGTCGCTTTTTTGTTGACTTTTTAGTCAGTGGAACGTCTGGTTGGCGGACTTTACATGTTATCAAAATATTTTAATTATTCAAACACGATGTTTTCCCTTTAACGCCCAGTACATGGTTTTAGCATAATTGTTATTAATGTTTCAATTATGATTCCTTATATTTACGCGAATATTACACATTTGATAAAACTAATTTTACGGAATTTATCGCGTTTAATTTTTGAACTATTAATAACCCGAAGTGTTATAAATAGTTTGAATGCTTGATAGCACCCATGGTCACGGGAGGACTGTGTCCCGATGTCATATTTAATCCGGGCTAGCTTTTGATTATTATTTTTGGTCCGATATTCGCAAATATGAGCTTACAGTGTCTTGTAGCCTTGTATTCTTGGATTTTGATTTAATTTTATTAATTATAGGATCACAAGCCGGTGGTAGTAGTCGGGTTATAAATACACTCGGCGTCAAAAAAATCGCACATCCGAAAAAAATAATTTAAATACTATTTTAACACAACAGGCCAATGGCAATGATGTGGTTTGAGGGTATCATTCGAAAGGTAATTTCATTAGCTTTCAGGAATTTTAATTGAATTTTACTTTTATAACGAGACGAAAGAGAAATTAAAGAAAAAGACAGGGTATGTACAAATTTGCAAATTAATAATTTAAAAAAAAACTTAATAAATACAAAAAAAGTTCTTAAAACCTAGTGTTACCCCCCCTTGCCTTGATAACGGCTTCCATGCGATCTTTCATGGACCTTACAAGGATCGCAACAGCCTCTTGGGGTATTTGTTCCCACTCTTCAAGTACCGCATCTTGGAGCTCTTGAAGAGTGGCTGGAGCTGGATCTCGAGCTCGCACGCGCCGTTTTAGGTCATCCCAGAGATGTTCTATTGGACTTCGTGCTGGTCAATGCATAACAGGGATATCGACCTCCTGTAAATAATCCCGTACAATAGCCGCGGTGTGGCAACAAGCATTATCATGCATTAACATGAATCCATCACCGACATAACCAGCATACGGGACCACATGTTCCTCCAGGATTTCAGTAATGTACCGACCAGCATTCAATGACCCTTGCCCACGGCCACCCCGAGTCCGGGAAACGCACACAAGTTCCGTTTTCCCGTCGACGGAAATGCCGCCCCAAAACATACACGAGCCACCCCCGTATTCGACAGATTCTTCGAAGCAGGGTTGTGTGAACCTCTCCCCCTATCTTCTGTAGACCCTTCTACGTCTGTCATTGCAGAAGAGACAGACCCTCGTCTCATCAGAGAAGAGTACGGTCCGCCACTGTTCTAGAGTCCACTCGCAATGATTGCGAGCAAACTCTAGGCGATCTCTGCGATGCTGTGCAGTAAGTTTTGGACCTTTAGCAGGTCTATGGGCTGTTAAACTCTTTTCGTGTAACCTTCTTCTTATCGTAGAAACACTCACAGATGTTCTCAGAGTTGATCGAAGCTGTTGTTGCAACTCAACAGCATTTGTAAAACGGTTTCGTAAAGATTTCGTAAAGATGTCGTAACGATGAAACGGTCATCTCTTTCTGATGTGCACCGTTTTCTTCCAGATCCCGGTTTTCTAACATAACCACCAGTCTGCTGAAAACGTTGGAACACCCGTCGAACTGAAAAACGGGACAGGTTCAACTGTCGAGCAACGTCACACTGCATATTTCATCCAGATCGACCCTTTTATACCCGTTTTAGGTGGTGTAACTAGCGTTCTTACTAACGAGCATTTGACAGTGTTTATTTTTGACGCTCTATAATGATAAATGTTTTAATGATTTCATGATTTTTTTATTAATAATGTAAAGCTATTCAAATACCCATTTCAAACATACCAATATTTATATAAATATAATTCGTTTCTAGCCATTACAGCCATTTTTCGCGCAAACTCAGAGAGGTGCGATTTTTGTGACGCTGAGTGTAGTATAAAAATCTCCCGCGAGCCTCATCATTCAAGCCAGGGTTCTGTTAACTAAGCTGTTGGGCAGCTTAAAATAATGTTACTGAAGTAGCAAATAACAAGAAACAACTTCCCAGACAGCGTTTTCGATTTGCGTTGCGATTACAAAACATGTCGTTTTGTAAGAAACGCAACCTTTTAGTGTTAGCGAAATAAACGAAGCGGCGACGAATACGTTTCAGACAAGTTTGCTTTAAACTTTCTTGTTTGTCGCAAGTTTAGATAATAGAGAGAATGGATGTCCGTTGCATCGACACCGATGCGCGCCATCGGCCACGCTCGTGCGAAGTTCTTCCAGTCGTTTGCATTGGACGAGTCACGCTTTGGAAATTCTAAGAAGGAAAGTTTATTCTAAAGTCACTTTGCAATGTGATTTTAGCTGCGATTGAAGTGTTTTCACCTTTTTAGGTTTATCCGTCTGTTGTTACATTTAAGATTTGAGGGTACCGGTTTGCTCTAATTTATGATTAGAGTGGCGAACGTAGAAAATTATACTAATTATTTATGGGCACTCTTTGTCCTTATCATCTATACAAATAAATAACATTGAAGCCACCCGTCGCGTCTCGTTTCCTATGGAGGCGAAATGTTGGCTACGGATGTGGTTTCCGCCTACCCCTTATTTGGGAAAAAAGTATGATTGTGTGTATGTTTGCATCTACACAAAACGATAACCACAAGAAGACATGGTAGTAAATTTTCTTATACCGTCGTCACACGACGGACGTTTGGCCTAGTAGGTGGTAAATAGCAACAGTCTGTATGGTGTACCTTGGTACAGTACGATTTATTTAAATGATTTAAACTCAATGGTTATAGTAAGTTCTTACTACGAAATAGTTAACCCTGACCTCGTGATAAGTAACAGTCTCATTGTTTGTTTTGTCCTTTGACACAAAATTTCTATTGTGAATGTCGACGTATATTTTTCACACATCATCCAAAAATTCTATCAATAATTATAGAAACAGTTATTGCGTATAACTCACACAGTCCGTGTGTCGAGACTTGAAAGGAACACATAAACAAAAGCCTATGGATACATACGAGCATATCGAGAAACGCGACGCTTGAAGCGTTGACGCCGCGCAGTCTGTTAGCCTCGACAATTTTTACCATTGCGAAGAATTAAACTGGGAATTGAAAAGTTGCCTCGGTTGAAAAAGTGATTCAATTTGCAAAGTGAAAACGTTGCATCGGGTCGGGCCACGTAGAAATCATCCAACTGAACACATCGGGCCTTTTAGCATTCCCCGCGGTTCGCGCCACCGACCGCATTTGTCCGCATTCGCTAACTGCGCCACGATATTTCGGAGACCTTTTTAATTACGCTCCGAACAAAGGCAAATACTAAGTGCCCTTAACGTATCGTTTGATTTACATTTCAAAAACGTTTAGCGCAACGTAGTTAGTCCTTAGGCAAAGTTATATGAAACTCGCGTTGTGCTGAAAGTTTTTCAAAAGCGTCAAAACCAACCTAATTAACCGCTCATTGTGAACGAATTCCGAGCGGTGGAACCCGATGCCGTCCTCGTTGAACACCCAAAGTTACTAACTACATTATTTCGCGCATACGTGTTTTATTTTATACTTCTCCTTACTGCTAGAAGCGTAAGTGTAGATTACTGACGTATTTGTTGACATTTTCTATTTTTGTGGCGAATTTGTCGTTCGACGATGAGTTTTACGTTCACAGAGATCAAGTTACTTCCCTCGTGGCTGATTTTCGACCACAGCGACAACTCCAAAAATACTGGCGGAAGCTATCAACTGCGCATGAGATATTATAGTGCCACAAGTGAACGCTCAAACACAGAAATACTTACTTGTTCTAACCTACCTGCGCCCTATGTAACGCTCATGGGACAAAATTTTAGGTATGCTAGGATGACACTCAGTAGGTAACCAGGGAACAATTACGACACAACCCTAACAGAAACTCAACAACCTTAGCATACATAAGATCACGACTGTATCCTATAAGGGGTAGTCAGAGACTGGGCACTCACTGCAAAAACAGCTGACTGCCACAATCCACCAAAACAATATAATGCACTTGGTGTGATATATGGTGATTCCATCTCCACCATGCGCTGTTGGGTGCACAGTGCAGTTTAATTCCTTACTCGCCTTTTACGAGATCCATTGGATGAGATGGAGTGGTAGTATTCTTTTAACGAGCCGCCACCACACGGCTCAACAACCTTAGTTGTTGTACAAATGTTGGCTTCGGTCGTCTCTGCCTACGCCTTATATAGGAAAAGGGAGTGACTGTACGTATGTATGAACTGCAGCATAAGGTTGAGCAGGATGCCTTTTTGTTGCTGCAGTTCTACATTACGTTAATGTTAAAAATATACTTTTACGTATGTTCCTCCACACTGAATTGCAGTAACGTATAAAATTAGTTTCCTTTTCTTGGTTTCTAGTTCCTTTGTAACACAACTGTCAGTCCTAAAGACAATGACGGAGGCATTAATTGATTCTCCGATGCTCGTCACTCACAATACGAAACGTAGCACCAGTTATGCTGGTGTTAGTGCTATATATGTGATTGTGAAACTATCGAAAATTGTATGGATTCAGAATAGTGCATTCAGACGTCAATGAATTTAGACGTCATGTCTTTGTAGAAGTTTGAATTTTGCGATGGATTTAATAATAATATATGTTAATTTTAACCGCTCTTATTTATACGTCTTCTTTTATATATTTTCTGTTGATAAAAGGACGACAAACTGTGTACTAGATACAGCATACGTGAGAGTAAGTGTATAAGAGTAACTATAACCCACAAAAAATCTTCATGCGTTATCAATGTACCGAGCACGTCATCGAACTTATCCCGCCGTCTTGTTTCCTCCGACTGAGATTGAACATCTGTTCTGATGTTTCATATTAAATATGCGATCTTAATTAATCTCTGAATAACATTTTAGCTAATTAGCCTTCATTTACTGCCTGCAGCGAACATTACTACCACGCTACTGTTTATTACGTAAACATCAGATTTCTGCTTCTCGCGGGAATTTCAACTTAATAATTAAACCTTATTAACGCAAAAGCATTAAGTTTGTATTTAAGTACTAAGCGTTTAGTCAATGGAATTAGAGAATATAATACTAATAATTCAGTATTTTTTTATTGGATTAAGTGACGAAACGAGTACAACGATTACCCGATGGCTATGGTTAGTGCAACTTGTGCTGGTGGTGGTAGTCGTCTAGGTAGGTACCACCCCAGGGCTAGTTATTCTGCCGTGAAGCAGTGGTGTGCAGAAGCACAGTGTGGTGTCACACAGAAATTTTCTGGGTGACACAGCATTTTTTATGGGCAGACGTTGCATTTACAATCAGGTGAACGTTTTGCTCGTTTCATCACTTAAAATAAATCATCATCACAAAAAAAATTAAAGATGAAAAAAAGTATATCAGAAATATCTAAGTCACCAATCACAAATCTAAGATATCTGAAATAGCGCATTTGAATCATTTTAAGAAAGAAAATAATATAACTTTTTGATCTAACTTCACAACCTCTTAAGATGAGATAACAGAAACGAAAAATGAAATATCTATTTATTTCTTTCAGAATTTATTAAATCACTGTAGATAAATCAGGTGTACGTTTTGCTTGTTACGTCACTTTATCCAATAAAAAAATGTTGCGCAGAAAATGCAAAATATTTTTATTTAAATACTTCGGATCCTCTGAAAATTTACATGATTGTCGAATTTACGACCAAACCAAATATTTGCCGTGTGGTGGTGGCTTACCCCTTTAAAGCGTGGCAACTATGGCAACCCCCCCACCCAAATGAGAGCCACAAACTTCTTTGGCAATCTGTGGGGGAGGCCTATGTTGAACAGTGGACTAGTGATAGGCTGAAATTATGATATTTATGAGATATTTAACGGATAAAAAAAATCAGACAATACGTGGAATTTAAAGTTGAGGCTGAAGAAATAACGTTGAATGTGGGCGCTGTGCAGATTGGCGAACGCACTCGTATTGCGATAGTCGAACAGGACGTCAATAGTCAGCACGAGATGACTGACAGACTGAGACTGACAGTAATGAATTACATGCGGTGTATTTATTTTACCGTGAACATTGAATACAGGAGCGTACTTCAAATAACATTGATGGACGTAGCTTAAACAGTATACGTTATGTTTGACTTTGTGCACGAATAGTAACACCCTACAAATATCCCACTGCTGCGTACTTCCATTTGTGAGATGGTTTTGGAGCCGGGAAGGGTCCGCCACGCTCCTCCAACGGTTGGCGAACTTCATATGTTCTCGAAAAACATTTTTATTCCCCAGACGTGCTGGTTTCCCCGCGTTGCATTCCTGCAAATGCAGCACAGTTTTAGATCAACAAAACTTTACATCTCTGCTGTTCTGATCGCTGTTTCTCTGGCTTGACTTTTTTTTAGCACATCTTTAATTTCAAACAAATAGTATGAGCGTGCACCTTATTATGTACAAGAGATCGTCCGCAATGTTTTTACGTGGCGTATGTAAATAAAAAGCCTATAAATTGGCCTTGTGGTGGCGGTGTAAGAGAATCTACCACCCCATCTCAGCATGTTTTTTGTGGCAATCTATGGGGAATAGTTAGTTATGGTAGAGTAGTTAGATATGGTACTCGTAGAGTAGTAGTTCAGTAGTGGACTAGTGATAGGCTGAAATGGTGATGATGATGATAAAAATTTCCATTCATAGCTCTTTTTTTAAAAAGGGTAGAAAAAGAGCTATGCTCTTTTTTTAAATAGGGTTGCTGTCACGCCGCTTCATGGCGGGTATACGGACTTCACATATCCTCGAAATATTTTAATTCCTCAGACATGTAGGTGTCTCCACAGTATTTCCCTTTACCGCCGAGAACGAACATTTATGAATCGGTGCCGAAAATTGAGAATACATAATTACAGAAACATAATTAATTATTTAATCATAATAAAAACTATTAGGAGATATCTTAATTGAGAAAAAAAAAAACAAAAAACACACTTAACGAAAGCAACTGACGCGTCGTAACAAAGCCGTCCTAATTAGCAGCGCTTTGTGTATTCAACTCGGTTCCGAACGGGAAGCCTGATACGGATCACGCTATCTTTACAGTCCTTAAAGCAAGTAATTATACGGAAGCGATTACGAGCTCGCTGTGTCGTAGCGGCTTGTAAGTATCCCATCACGGACGGCGGATGTCGCAAAAGTCGACTGTAACAAATGGCAAAATTAAATCTTTTGATCTCCGACAGATGGCTATTTTTTAATTTATTTTAGTGACTGCCCATCACAGATGCTGTGTCACCCAGTTCGTTTCTGTGAGCTTCACCCAGAGACATTAGTTCTTAAATCCACTAATAACCATCTAAAATACTCACTACGTAGTCAGGTATTGCGACTAGGATTGACATATATTTTTTGCAGCAACGTGGGACATACACAGTCACGTCTTTTTCCCATATAAGGAGGCAGAGACCACTTATTTTACGCGACGTCACCGTCATTTTGGTACGAGTCAAAAAAATTCTTACTCCCCATTGCGTTCCCACGAGCAGTATACCCACGAGTAGTATACGATAGCAATACAATACCTTAGTCGCCTCTTACGACACCTCGGTAGTAAAGAGGAAGGTGCTATTCTACTCGATCTATCGGCGGTTCATTCTAAAAATTTTACACGTTTAATTCTAAACAGTAAACACTGGCTGTTTAGAATTATACATGATCCAAAGATGATTTTGTTGCATACAACAGTATGCAACAAAATCATCTTAACGGCTACTAACGCCATCTACGAGAGCGAACGCCCTCTGATGTCTACATACCAAAAACGTGTAGGAAGCTAAAGAAGCCTCTGGAGAAGCATTCATTTTCTAAACATCTAACAAGGAACACAAATTTTGTCAACCACATATACTTATTCAAATTGTAATTTCAAATAAATATTTTTATCTAAAGAAAAAAGTACGATTCATTGAACCGGGAACCTGCAATTCGCACCACATACGTAAGTATTCCTTCAGTAAATGATAAATTTTTCTTTTTTCTTTATAATAATAACACGATACCCCACAATATGAATTATACTGTATTGTGTGCGTTTTACAGACATAAATTTCACATGCACAACACAACCAGATCTGATAATCAACAATTTTTGGTTTTTGAACAATTGTTGGCTACGGCTGGGATTCGATCTCGGGACTCGCGGCGTAGTACCAAACTCTGACCACTAGACCACGTGGACGTCAACAGTTTTCGTTATCTCAAGTTCGTTTTGACTCTCTCAAGGTGAACTTGTCACGTTTTTGTAACTGTTTTTGTAACCGATACGTTAGTAAAATTTTACGACGTCTGAGACGTCTTGGTAATGACACTATCTATTTTCATTATTCTGTTAATAGATTCTTTGTTTTGTGGCGTTCTATTGTTAGTTTGGTTGTGGTTTTAGTGTAAAACATTTTACGAGTTTGTTTATATTTAATTGTCATAAATATTGTTATTAATGGAAGTAAGTGACGAGACGGGCAATTCGTTCACCTGTTGGTAAGTGCCCTGCCCATAATAGTTGCGGTGGTTTAATTACACTAGTTTCAGTGCCCTCTGAATCGAAGCACAGTGGTCGTTTTAATCGACTTAAAAAAAGGGGGAGGTTCTCAATTGGACTGAATATTTTTAATTTATATGTGTGTATGTTACGCGATGTCTTCGTCAATTGTCAACCGATTTCAATGATTGATTTTTAAACTGGTAATACTCGAGGTTGGTCCCATACACATTTGGTCAATTTCTGATGATAGGATCCCTGAGAAAATCATGAAACTCTAAAATTCGCATAAACATGTGTGGAGCTGCCGTGTTGAAGTCGGTTTTTTGATTAAATAACATTATATCATTATCTTATCACACTACTGCTTGGCGGCAGAATAATTGGTACTGCGGTGAAACCTATCCAGGTGGATTCCTCCATTGGAATCTTAACATTCATTAGCATGTTTTTCTAAATGTTCGCGCAAACTGAGATGCAAAAGAAACAGTCGTTAGCCTACTTACTTATGATGGCACGCCCAAGCGATATTATCAGAAATAGGGTCATTTTAGAAACAGATTCAAAAAACAGTTACATCTGCGTTGCGCCAATATACATACATACATACATACATAAGATCACGACTGTATCCCATAAGGGGTAGTCAGAGCACTCACTGCAAAAACAGATGACTGCCACAATCCACGTTTTACCAAAACAATATAATGCACTTGGTGTGATAGGTGGTGAGCCCATCGCCACCATGCGCTGTTGGGTGCACAGTGCAGTTTAATTCCTTACTCGCCTTTTACGAGATCCATTGGATGAGATGGAGTGGTAATATTCTTTTAACGAGCCGCCGCCACACGCCAATATAAGCATTAGTTTAATTTGATTTCACCTCTAGTTCTACGGCTTGGGTATATGTATACGTATCACGATCAGATAGAAGTCGTCCTTAGGAAAGGCCACGTCAAAAGTACCCGCAATCGACGAGCTTGTATAGAAACGCCAACGAAAGTAGAAGAAGCGAAAGATGTGTGTCAGGACCGTAGCAAGTGGAAAGATGTGGTCTCTGCCTACCTCAATGGGAAAGAGGCGTGACTCCATGTACGTATAAACTCCGAGTTACATTTCCAATTAAATGCATTCGATCGTTAAACTTCACGGATGTTAATAAAAGGCCCCTAATTCATCTCAAACCGGACTGTTCTCGAATTAACTTCGGTATTAGTTGCTTGATTTCAGTTACAAACCCTATTATCTAGTTTTCCAAGTGCAGTGCTCTCGAGAAATATTTGGAACTCTAGTTTGTAGCACCGAGTGTTTGGGAAAAGTTTTACTTCTGTTAACCTACTTTTAAAATTTCATGCTGAATATGAATTAACTGTTATTTCAATAACCAAATAATATGAAAGAGATTGTACAATACAATACCGTTAATAATGTTCCTTTTTATTATGGTTTAAAGGCAGTGTGATAAAAACAAATTGTTTTTCACCTCTAGATTGCAGAGTACTAGTGAACATTTTCTTGAATTTAGATGCTTTTAATGATTTTTTACCAGAGATTATAACCATGGTTATATATACAATACACTAAGGTTTACAGAAATCGTATAATTTGTTTCGTTTGGGAGGTATACTTCAGCTTTGCTATTTGATACAGACATTTGTGAGACTATTCCTTAGTATTTTAACGTATAATTTTTATTTTTACATGTTACATGTTACGTAAAAGACGAGTAAGGGAATTAAACTGCACTGTGCACCCAACCGCGCATGGTGGCGATGGGCTCACCACCTATCACACCAAGTGCATTATATTGTTTTGGTGAAACGTGGATTGTGGCAATCATCTGTTTTTTTGCAGTGAGTGCCCAATCTCTCTCTCTCTGACTACCCCTTATGGGATACAGTCGTGATCTTATGTATGTATGTATGTAATATATACACTTATTGCTAATTTGATTGTCAATGTTAATTTAAATTTGTTTCCCAGTTACATAAAGATGGTCTACTTGAATCTTTAACTGTTATTGTTTCTAAATACTTGCTACTTTTTCTTATACAAATCGTGATTTCATAACACAGGGGATTTAGATGTTTGTTATTGTGCTAAAAGTAAGAAAATGCGCACGTCAAGTGCCCGTGACGGTAATAGGCACACAATCCATTTACATGTCGAAACGTTACATTTGGAAAGGTCGCACTCAAATTCGACCTCCAAATTTTACTCTCGTCGCACCCAAAGAATCTTCACTTAAAAAAAGGCGTCACCGCAACTAATTCCGCATGTTTTTGAGATCTTTTTCATTATTTCACGCAACAAAAACTACGTTTCCTACAAAAAGGCGGTTCATAATTAGCCCTTTCTGTTTCTTTCGAGCAAAGTGAAACAGATCCCGCATAACAAAAGTCCCTTAAACGCGTCGCAGTAAAGCTGACCTAATTAACTGGCCATTGTGTAGAGCTGGCTCCGAGCGGCGCACTCCGCAGCGGGCCACGCTACCGCCGCAGTTCTAAGCTTCGTAATTGTGACTGCGTTTGATGGCTGTAAGTAAACAGTTTAGCGTCGACTTCTCACTCGCATTGTGACTTAGTCTAGTGTTCGTTGCGATGGCTATATCTATAGACAGAGACACTTTTTCATTAAGTTGTTTATATGATTACACTTTTGAAGGCAACTGTTTCTTTTCTTTGCTTTATTTTTTTCACAAGGTCTTATTTAACTTGCTTACTTGTAATGTCTTTCCGGTTCAAATCTTGTAAGCCAAATTTGACCTACTTTCCTATGTCCGATTGGGTTAATTTTTTTCTTCGATAAAGTGACGAGACGAGTAAAGTGTTCACATGATGGTAATTGCAACGTCTACCCATAACAGATGCTGTATCACTCAGAAAATTTCTGTGTGGCATCATACTGCGCTTGCGAAATCAGTTCATCACTCTCATATGCTCGTTGAATACACTTTCTCTCAGTGCCCTTCAGATCTTTGCGCACTACTGCTTCGCGGCAGAATACCTGGCCCTGGGGTGCCTACCTAGAGGGTTCGGGGGAATTCGGGGAATTCGGGGGAACCACCATACCGTATGTAGATTCAAAGACAATGCAACTATGTGATACCATGGAGCTGGTCTGATGATGGCGCCGGGAGTTAGCCATAGGAACTTCTCAACTAAGCAAGATTGCTTCATCATGTTTGTCAATTTTGAACAAATACACAATCACCCAGATCCGGTACAACTATTTGTAGGTCATACAAATATTTTCCCGTGCGCAAATCAAACCCGTAACCCATATCGCCAAAAAAGTGTAGTTAAGTAAAGTAGGTTGCTTTCCATGGATGTCCTACGATATCAATTAAATACAGAGAGTGGTGAAAGTGTACTGTAATATATCTATTGCTTACGTAGTGTTTATGTAATCTATCTTAGAACAGACAGGCAGACGTTTGTTGTCATTATTATCTATCACACTAATTTGTAATATTAATCCATTGAAACGTCGTTTTCATCTTCTCACCTTAATTAATCTTCGGACTTGGGGTGACAAATTAATTAGGCGTCGGACGAGCGTCAGTTAAGGCTCGAATGCTAAGCCGAAAGATATCAAACTATTAACGAAGAACAGATAATCCGTAGCCTTCGTAGATAGAGCCCCCGATCTTATCGCGAACCTATCGTGCTTACGGCTCTTAGTTGGGTTTATAGACGAAGACGTGGTTCATTGGTCAGTGTACTTGTCTATTGAGTTTAAGCCCCTGAGTTCGCTCCGCGAGACCTGAGTCGAAATTTATGCATTACATTCTGATCTGGAGATTTTTAAGGGTGTAGGTAAGGTATTTAGTTTTCTAAGATCCGCATGCAAAATATAAAATGGTGCAAATTACCTAGTTGTTGAAGAGCATCGCTCAACCTCTCTCATAGTACGAGAGCTAGGGACTCCGGGGAAACAAGAATTTCAGGTAGGCCAGTTTTTAGATATGCTATCTCTCTCGATAGCATATCTAAAAACTGGCCTACCTCCTGCTCCTGAAATTCTTTAGAACTATCTTAAAACTACTTAGGCCATCAGTAGCGTGCACAAGCAAACTAACACCGCCACCAGATACCTTCCACTACTACAATACTACCACTAGGTAATATACACCACTGAAGTCTAGGCCACGACGTGTTTCGTCCAAAAACGAGGCATTTTTAAGTTTCATGGACTCTACGACGTAGTCTACGACAGACGCTTGGCAGTTGTCAGCCGACAGACACGTTACTGAGGGAGGACGTTTCACCATTTTATATTTCACATGCGGATCTTAGCAAATTTACTCCTTTCCTTCTTTTTATATACCCTGACGATGCTAACACACGGCAGTCCTATAGTATATTTTAAAAATTTTCTTTTAACTTATTAGTCAGAGTGTGGCCCAGAGGCCTGACTACCACACTGTGGATTTTGGGTTCGAATACACCAATTATTGTCCTAATGTGGAACATTGCTTAAAAAGACAGCGGTTTTACCGTATCATCCGCCTGCGATGGTCTGAAAACAATTCGTGTCAACGGTGACTTAAATATATAATTCTAACTCGTAATTTATTTACATGGCAGACACATATCATAGTCGTGGTTGTTTCAATGTTAGTTAAGGTAACAAACGAACACAATCAAAAAATATTTTTTTCTTTTAAATACTATTATTTCTGATGTTCACCGAATGATATATACCACATGTACTAACACGTTACTACCGTACGTACTAACCGTGTGGTGGCGGCCTAAGAGAATCTAACACCCGATCTCATTCCGTGGGTGTCGTAAAAGTCGACAGAAGAAAAATAAAATTCAGGAGCCGGGCAGCAGTTAACATAAAGCATAAACTGCGTTTCCCAACGCGCCTGCCAACCGTGGCATCTATGGCAAAATCTCTCCAAAATGAGGGCTACAAACTTTTGTGACTATCTATGGGAGAGGCCTATGTTCATCAGTGGACTTGTAATAGGCTGGACCGATGAACACCCAGTCTCGATATAATTATCTTTAGGTATTTACGAGTATTTGTTCGATTTACACGTACCGCTAAAGTCCATCGCTCAAGCAAGCCTGTCTTGTTTTTTTTTCTACTAATGTAATTTGCAACTGAGTAAAATAATTTCGCACAAGTAAGCGTCTAGCTTCTGGAACCTCATTTCCGAGTGGTTTACTTTGAAGTATTTAATTACGATCTCGCTGCGATTCCCACTTCGTTGCCATGGCGTTGGAGCGAAGTTAGCCTGGCACGGAACTACTCGTAACTTCTCGTTCCGTTTACAACGCTCCGCGCGTTGGAAACGCGGACGTAAACAACTGAGTAAACAATAACTAACTAATGCAAGCAGTGAGTCCACGTTGTAGTCGACAAATTACGTCGAAAGTTACGGTTTTGGGTCGTCGTTACTTTGACGAGGGTAATGTCGCCGACACATTTCTATTTGTTTCAGCAATTGGGTTGTGATGTCCTCTTGGTCAATATTCAACCACAACGTTTACTGGTGGTAGGATTCCTATGCAGGAATCTTTGTAGGTAGGTACCACCCCAGGGCCAGTTATTCTACCGTGAAGTGGTAGTGTGCAAACATTACTGTGCTTCGGCGTGAAGGGCACGGAGCACTTACCATCAGGTGAACATTTTGCTCGTCTCGTCACTTTATCAAAAAATAAAAACTTCCGAATAGTGTTGGTAGCTTTCAACTGCGCAGGACATATTATAGTGCCACAAGTGTATACGCAAGCACAGGGGCACTTTCTCATTTTAACCTACCCGCGCCTGATGTAACGCCCATGCGATTGAATCGGTGGTTGGCTATAGGATGCAGCCAGGGACAATCGGAACACAAACCAAAATCAACTATTTGTGTTTTTGTACAAATGATAGCTCCGTCTGGGATTCAAAACCAGGACCCGCGGCGTAATAATCATGTACTTTAACCACTAGGTTACGCGGTTATCTTCTGGGTTTTACTTTACCGTGTAGTGGTCGGGTGAGAAAATATGATATCTCGTTTCATCCCGTGGGTGTCGTAAAAGTCGACTAAAGGATATGTGATATGTGTATATTTCGAAGGATGGTGTTTTGTTATGGACCGGCAAAAAAATGTGCGGTCGAGGGACCCCCGTCAAGAAGGAAGTTCCTTACGTTAATTATTCAACTCTAAACATGATTTATTATTTAGATTTCTATTGATTATATTAGCGTATTTTCGTCACGCCTCTTTTATTCAACTTTCTCTTTTTCTCTCTCTTTATAATTTGTAAATTTTTTTTTTTTTTAATAATTTTTTCAAAGCAGAAATGTAAGCCAATCCTATCACTAGTCCATTGCTTAACATATGTCTCCCCCATAGATTACCACAAAAGCTAGTAGCTCTTTTTGGGGGATTTTGCCATAGCTGCCACGCTAGGAAGGCGGTTTGGCTACTGCAGTTTATATATTCACAGGTTCCAGGAAGATGCTGCTGCCTATATCCTGGCTTTCATTTTCCCTCTGTCGACTTTTACGACACCCATGGGATGTGATTGTGTGGTAGATTCTCTTAAGCTGCTACCACTGCTGCTACACTTTTAGCGCTTAATAAATCTAAAAAAAAACAGAAAAAGCAGTCGAATTCTATTGGTCGGCAAGGTAGGTCTAGTCTGTATGTGATGAAATTGTACATCCTATTTCTGGATTCTTTAATCCTCAACATTTGCAATACAAACCGATGTACAAAGTATGAATCATTGTTGTCAGTGATATATCGCTCTATATCTCGCGCTAACGACGCCGCGCTCGTGTAATGCAATGCTCGTACGTCAAAGCTCGTATCTAGATTCCGCATTGAACGCACCAAGTAACTTCTTATATTTCCTTACACCCTCGACAAGAAGTCTTTTTCTTTTTTTTTATTCAATAAAGTGACGAAACGAGCAAAACGTTCGCCTGATGGTAATTGTAACGACTGCCCATACAAATGCTGTGTCTCCCAGAATATGTCTCTGTGTGCCGTATGTTTGTGTGTGACATCAGTTCTTAAGTCTCGTATGCCTTGTCATGTCGTTCAATCGTTTCCTGGTGTAGTAACTCTGTAACTTTATTTTCATCGACTCTTGTGCGAAGCTACTTACGTCTACGCAAGCTGTAACACTTTGATATCAACTCTTTTTTCGTTCGGTGACGTTACATGCTTATTATGTGAAGACGAATTTTGAAAGACGTAATGGCCTTCCCCGCACATGACGAATAGTCCGCGGTGTACTTCTTTTGTCCGCGGAAAGACCCAGAGCCCAGACAGACATTTTTTCATCCGTGTGTGTTAATCCGTATCAAACGAACTTTTTTAGGTGGATAAATCAGCCGCTCGAAATTGTGTTATCATTAATACCCGTTGGGTTTATTTTTTTATTTGGGTTTATACATTTTCAAACTATTACGCTTTTTGGCTTAGATTATTGTGTGATAAATACTATGAACTAGTAGTAACAACGTAAAATTAGTTACATATTCCGAATCTCAATTTCATATTTGTAATGTTTGAGTGACGGCGACGTAAGAGCAATGCAATAAAAAATCTGGCGTCCAACAGAAGGCGGAATACCCATTTCATATATATCAGAGCTAAACTCCAGGCCGTTTATAGTCAACATGTAAGATAATAATGGGTAGCAGGGTCGAAGGTACGTCGCCAATTCGTCTGCCAACCGTGACTACATAATGCATAAACACATACATAATTTACTTAGTATGCAGAAGTATGACACGTCAAAATTAATTCAAAATACACGCTTACATGTATTATGCATTAACTGGTGCATATTGCATTGTCTCATCCAACACACAAGATCACAACGTGTCAAAGTCCATTCAGGCCGTATAATGCGCCAATCTCCGGCGTGTCGCTCAATACAATATGCATTAACAATGACACGGTGTGATTGAGACGCACCGACTCGACGGATGTTGATTTGTTTTATAATTAGATACGCGTGTTGAGCGCATTGAAGTTTTAGTATTAACTAAAACGTCGTTCATGTTTATGAATGTGACTGATTTGTGTATTAAATTGTTTCGTAAAAATTTGTATCAGTTTATTTATGCCATCTATTTATATAAAAGCGATATCTTCGAAAGTACAAGCAGTAACATAGAGTAACAAACATGTTATAAGTTTCACTGCTTTCGACTTCAACATTAGCATAAATATCTTTTTCCTGACACCTACTAAGGTCAGATTTTATGAACTTTTACTCCTAAATGGGTAAACGCTGATATTGGTAGCTGATTTTACAAATAACCTACAAGATTTCTGAAATTGTATAAGTTAAGATGCTTTTAAAAGTTATCTGCTTATCGATGTATTACGTAATAATACTATGATATGGGTAAATGGTAAAAAACGCGAAAAGTAAATGTGCATTTAGAAATAAAATCAGTCCCGGCGGAACTTTATCGTGCCGACGACAGCTTAAATTCCTCGGCTCTGCGCAGGCCGACGTTTTTAAAATTGAATCACTTTGCATTGGACAGGAGGCGAAATGTCCAACGAAATATATCAAAGTGGCAGAAGTCGCGATAGCGAAACGGCTTAAGTAGTTTTAGAATCGCTATTTGAAATACTTAACTATACATTTTTGACGATCGCGTGGCCTAGTTGTCAGAACAGACAGGAGATAGGACATAGAAGTCAGGTAGATTCCTATGCCGCGGTCCAGGGTTCAAATCAAAACACAATCGGGTCTAGTTGTGTTGTATAAGTGAAATTTGTGTCTATGTAACGCCCTCACGATGTAGGAAATAATATCCTAATGTAAGACGATATAGGAGATATATAATAGTTTTATCTATATAGTTACACCGTTTATAACTCAAGAACGGATGGACCGATTTTTATGATATTGGATTTTATGGATTGATCTCCGCTTCGAATGGTAGAAAGATTATTAAAACTTCGCAAAAGACACGAAATATTTTCTCATACATTTTCCCTATACAACGGTTTATTATTTCGTATGCATGACAGTCCTGTGACAATAAGTACTTTTTCTTTCTTTCTGTCTTCTTTCATTATTCTCTGACAGCTGATTCAACTGCGCGGTCCTTTAATTGCTTACCACTGAGCTACAGCCCTTTAGGCACTGAGCGGCGCTGCGATTTAGCATTTTTTCGATTCATTTTTTATTTTCATTCATTTTTCGATTGTTAACATTTGTGCGGTTATCAAATTTGTGATTAGTAATTGCTTCATTATGGAATTTTGAATTGTTTGACCAATTTTTCAGTCCTGGAGACGGACATAGGATACTTTTTAACCCGAAAAATCAAATAATTCCGACGGGATCTTAAAGAATATATATATCATCCACGCGGACAAAGTCGCGGGCGTCAGCTAGTTTTAAATAAATTAAACTGAAAATAAATTTAGTACTTTGTTAAGTCACCTATGGAGAATCGAGTAATTTGGGTATCCATGTAGATCTTGTAGATCAAAACAGAAACAGAACAGAAACGTTTTATTATAGACTCGATTATTGTAATGGGTCAATAAGTTGAACTAAATACGAAGAGGATTATGTACGTGCTTACCCTTTTATGTCATAAATAGGCAGTCGGTCGGGCAACAGATGGACAACTAATACCGATGCTTATGAACACACTGCTACAATAGATCGCTGTGTGGGTGTGTATCGAAATTGAAAAAAAAATCAACTTACATTGCTTCACGTACTGTATTATTTACAATATTATATTTTTGCCGTATTTGTCTGTTACTATTTTCATTATATACAATTGAAGAAAAGAAACGAAGCGTAATTATTAAACAGTAATATAACAGCCTATGACTGAATCACTGATGTGCAGGCCTCTATTATTTTTCTAGTGATCCAATTTATGTCTGTAAAACACACCCACGATACCGGAGAAAACCGACCGAGGGGCAGCTTTAAAAAAATAAGATCGGAGGTAGACTAGGACGCAGGGCCAGAGACACAAGGATAATCACAACACAACCAGACCAGAAACCAACAATTTGTGCAAAAGTCAGGTACTCTAATTACTAGGCCACGCGGTCATCAAATAAATAATGACATTCCGCAACATGAGACACGAATCCAGGATTTTTATGCATCGTGGATGCTTACTATACATAAATTACACTTACACTAACCTACATTTTTAGGTCATACAAATAATTGTTCTTTGCGGGAATCTAACCCGCTGTCCGTAGCACAGGAGTTATTCGTTACTGCACCCACCGAGCTGTCTTCGAAATATCTTCTTCTACTTCTATGGGGCATAGGGAGGGGAAGCTTCGCTACGATGTTTTCCATTATAGCTCAAGAAAAAGATGTTAGTAGGCAAATAAAATTGTAATTAGCGATTTCAGTGGTATCGTCACCGGGCATATGTCAGATTTATCTCAGCGTGTTAAATTTTACTAGCGTCCGAATTTGACCGGTTCTTTTTAAGATATATTTCATTTCACATTTATGGGAGGGTTTTTGGAGCCGGGAAGAGTCCACGACGTTGTTCCAATTCTGGTAGGCAGACTTCACATGTCCACAAAATATTTCAATTCCTCAGACGTGCAGGTTTCCTTACGATGTTTTTCTTCACTGCTGAGCACATTGTAAATCAGTACTAAAATTGCAGAACTAAGTACTTGGTCGCAGTTTTGGTAAAGAAAACGTATCCAACTTTAACGTCGATACCCAGGTTCGGAGGTCTTACCTGCTATATCAGGGACTCCCTTCACTGGTTTGAATCCTCTCTGAAGGCAATAAATGCGCAAATAATTATTATATAGTCTTAACTGTAAGGTGTACCATACTCGTGTATCTTACACGAGGACGTTACATTGTATCAGGTCCATTCTTAGAATATTATCGCTTCACTGACGTCGAATTTGGCATGAGATGCCGAAAATACAGTTTCGGGAATTTGGCACTATAAAATATTTTCTACAAATGACATGTCTCTAAATCATCTTGGTTAAAATTTGCCAGGAGGACAATTTATCCATTGTAAACATTGTTAGTCACGTTTTGCACAATATGTGTATCAACATTTTTAAAGCCCTACCAATATCGACATGGTTTCATATAATACGCAGCGTTACAAACACCGAAAGTGTAACTTTACGTTTTCCGTTTGTTTGCATTGTGTTGTGGGGTGAATTAGTTATACTTCGCCAAATTCCAACATAAAGTCAGAGCACGTAATTTATTAAACTGTTACTGAAATTTTCACATAGTAGTGTAACTGTGTAACTGGCGTCGCAATTAAAAGTTGGCTACCAGTGTTTTGGTTCAATTTTTGCGTTATTCCTGGACACTCCACGGCTCCTTATTTATACCGAAAGGCAGTTTTTATCACTCAGCGGTATGAGCGTCATTGATTAATGAATGTGTTTCTCATATGTAGCGGAAAAAGTTCTATACGCGTTGATTTGACTTTTTATTCGTATTTCATTTCATACAAATGTTTGTGTCTTTTAATTTACTGAATAGAGGAATTATTTTATACTTTATTAAAAAAACGATTGCTGTTAATTTCGTTTGTCAAAGGCCTTCTCAAATTTACTTCATTCTTGATATTAATATACAGTTAATTGATTCGATTTATTAAAAGAAGTACTTTTAAAACAGAAAGTGGTGGTGATATGAGGCCTGTACGCTTCAGTGGAATGTTAAATGTCCACATTATCGTAATGAACGATAGCAGTTAGTGTACTGGCCTGCTGGATCGAATATCCTAAATTAGAATTCTAGACAATATCAATAAATCACATAAATTATTTCCTTTCGAGTTGGGATTTATTTTAGTTTATATTTTTGACATTAAATCCATTATCCTATCCTAGAGTTTCTCATAAGCATTACTTTAAATATGGGAAAGCAATAATGAGCAATCCCAAATATAATAGTAGTTGTACTATTTTTCTTTTAAGATTGCGACTTCATGAGATCGATTATGGCTCACTAGTTTTTGGTTTTGAATATAGGCTGAAGATAGTTTCTTTAAGTTTGCAGCACTTATTTTAGGTTTGCAGTAGTCTTTTACGTTTTCAGTGCTCTGACAGGAATTCCATAGAACTAGAAATGAATGTAAGCTTTTGTTACTTTTGATTACGATAAAAAGCTTTTAAAGAGAATGATATAATTTGTTTAACGGCTTTCAGTACGCCCAAAATGCATAGTTTTTCAAGCATCCACTGTACAAAGCGAGCTTTAGTACGGCTTAAATATTAAGTTTCCAGTGTGATAATGTCACAGTGAAAGAACATTTGGGCTTATATATAGGGTGACAATCGACTACACCGTCCATCTGATGGTAAGTGGGCAACGTAGCTACAACACATACACCAATTCTCAGTAATAGTAAAAATAGTTATATAGAAGTAGGTGCATTTAATAAAACTAATTTTACGGATTTTATCGCGTTACATTTTTTACGATTTATAACCTGACGTTTCTAAGCGCTTTGCTAGCACCCATGATCACGGGAGGACTGTAAAGCGTCTACCAAGGACGATTCGCCAGGCTATTAAATATAGGCTAAAAAAAAACATGGAGATGGTTAGGTCAACTACCACCGGTTTGGAATCTTATTATAAATAAAATTAAATCAAAAACAATCAATTTACTGCAAGACTTCAATACAGTGTAAGCTCATTTTGCGTAGATCGGACGAAAAATAGTAATGAAAAATGAAGGTACCGCGGATTAAATATGACATCGGGACGTCTGTCACCTCAGTCCTCCCGTGACCACGGGTGCTGTAAAGCTCGAATTATTTATAACACTTCGGGTGTAAGTCGTCCTGATGTCATAGTTAATCCGGGATGGATTAACTATGATATCAGGACGTCTCCCACCTGAGTTCCCCCGTGACCATGGCTGTAAAGATATCAAAACGCCGCGTCATAAATAGTTAAAAATTAAGCTAGCTCTCATGGCGCAGTGTGGTGTCACACAGAAATGTTCTGGGTGACATAGCGTTTGTTATGGGCGTGATCTTGCCCCGTTCATCTGTTAAGTGTTCATAGAGTACAAAGTATTTGTCTATGAATCATAGTGACTAGTTACCATCAGGTGGAGTGTGTTTGTAATCCCTTCTCACATGAGAAAAATATAAGTAAAGTTTACTACTAATGTGGTTGTTAGGTAGCTGTTAGATACTGATGGTTATTTCTAATTAAAATTCTGCTTTTGTTTTTGTATACTTGTGGCGGTTCTGGCACGTACGACACCATGGTTGGCCATGTGCCCACTTCCGTAAGTGTGCCCGTGTCCTTCCTATATATTGAAATACTTAAACCGCATTCACAATATAACTACATCATACTATAATTTAAGGTCTTAGAAAGAGTAGCAATGTTAAATTGAAAAAAGAAAAGGGCCTACTCCTTTCTTCAAAGCCGGCAACAGTGCCGAAATTCCTCTGGTATTGCGGATGTGCATGGTCGGCGGTGATCACTCACCATCAGTGAGCCCCATGCTCGTTTGCCCTCTCTTCTATAAAAAATAAATGACACGATGTGTGCCGTGTTGTGGCGGCCTAAGAGAATCTACCACCCTCCCTACCATCTCATCCCTTGGATGTCGTTAAAGTCAACAAAAAGGGAAAATAAAAACTAGGAGATGGACAGCAGCATCTTTCTAGAATATCTGAACAAATAAACTGCGGTTGCCAAACGAAATTTTAACCAAACAAAATTTCCTCAAAATGAGAGCTACAAACTTTTCTGGCAATCTGATTCTCTCTGATCCGGACTACTAGCCTATGGATAGGCTGAAATGATGACGATGATGATGATTCGCAATCTGACAAATAAATATGTTAGTTGTGACATTTACTGACAAAATGTTCCAGGGTCTAAAATCGGTGTTATTCATTACTATTAAAAAAATATCAGTGGTATTTGTGGTATTCGACGAAGGATTAAACGATGAAAAGGTTAAAGATTGAAACTGCATAATGATAACGACGGTGAGGGCTATTTCGTTTATATATGTTTTTATATACATGTGCGTAATTAATTCTTAAGTCTCTGCAACCGACATTACCTATATAATTTTGATGAAAATAATCGAAATCCTTCCAGCGATAAAAATTCATCGTTATAACTGTAACGCAACTTAATATGGCGTGCTTTGCATAATTGCAGACTATTCGTCACAAAAGATATTGAAACCCAGCTTGTAATAGATAATATAAAATGCAACAGCTTCATTTTTTAATTTGGAGGATTTAAATATTTGGAGTATTAAAATACATAGTAAGGAAGTTTGAGAAATTGTCAATAGACCGAACAAAGCTTTTGTAAACATTCAAAATGGTTTCGAAGACAATGAAGTGATTCGTAAAACGGTTGTCATTACGCTCGTAATGCGCAGTAATTCCAACCTCACCAACATAAAGCGAGCATTGGCTTAATGTAGTGTAAATACGATTTCTGCTTTATATGACTATACGTATACATGTATACCTGACAATGCATTGTATGTTCGTAATGAAATGGCTTTTCTTTACATAGAATGAGGAAATATTTGATCGTTCCTAAAAAATGGAAAGTAAATGACGACATTTAAATATGTACGAAAAACTGTACAGGAAACACCTTCACTCGGCATCAAACAAGAATAGGACAAAAGACAAGTGGCGGAATTGTTTTTCCCGACATAGTTAATTAAGACTGTTTTAAACTGAACCCGTGATTTTTTCGCGTTTGTTATTGATTATATGTTACGACAGTTTCAAAGGTAATACATATATTAACTTTTGGTAAATTTGAATCAGTTTCAGTAATTTTTAAGACAAATCGCGATCGGGCAAAAGCGAAGAAAAACTTCCGTGTTAGATTTTCAGTAATAATCTAATATGCAACCTTTAAATTCGATAATTAAATTTTAATTTTAATATTAAAATATTTTCATTAAGGTTCTAAAGCTCAGGCGATATTATCGGAGGCAGCCTAGGCTGTAGTGTCTGAAACACGGGGACAAACACAACCATACCCGAAAACCAACAACAAGTACTCACAGTAGAACTCGCGGCGTAGAAGGCTCTAACCACTAAGCCACGCGGTCGTCAATAATTCATAATGCTTTAACAGTAGATGTTACATTGTTACCAGCACGAGTAAGGTTAAACTCCATCTAGCCGTATAATGCGATAATCTTCGATGCGCCCCTGTACACATTGCATTAACATTTCAGTGTAATTGAGATGCAGGGCCGGACTTTCATTAGCTACGTTTTAACAGTTAGTAAAGCAAAATTTTATTTTAATTCTGGCCTTTTTACGTCGATAGGTGTCATAGGAGGTGACTATGGTATTGCACCACCACCACTTAAGCCCGTCACAAGTCTACTGCTCAACATAGGCCTCCCCACAGATTTTGGCATTGTTGCCAGGCTTGGCAGGCGGGTTGGCAACCGCAGTTTATTTATTTAGCTATTCCAGGAAGATGCTGCCGCCCATTTCCTTGTTTTCATTTTCTCCTTGTCGACTTTTACGACACCCATGGGACGAGATGGGGTGGTAGATTCTCTTAGACCGCCACCACACGGCATTGGTATTATACGGTCAGCTTTTATTCGTGCAGAATAACAATATAATATACAATGATGTCACTATACTGCTCGTAGGAACGCAATGGGGAGTGAAATTTGTATTTAACTCGTACTAAAATGGCGGCGACTTGGTACGCCACCCGTCGCGTCTCTTTTCCCACGGGGGTGAAAAGTGGACTACGTGTGTGGTCTCTGCCTACACCTTATATAGGAAATAGACGTAATTGTATGTTTTTTTATACGCCCCCCTTCAGCGCAAGGGTGCGCTGAAGGGGGGCGTAAGGTTTCTGTCAATATGAAGGGGATGGCTGCATTGTCCTCTACGCAGCTCTTTTGCAAATAGTCGAAAAGTTACATGATTTTTTTAATTGCAACCAGGTTACTTTAACAATCTTTTCTTTCCTTTCTTTTATAGATAACGATGCCCCACACTAAGATTTCTCCTGTGTCGTGGGTGCGTTTTATAGACATAAATTTCACATGAACAACCAGACCCGAAAATCATTAATTTGTGTTTTTGTGTGTTGGCTCCGGCCGGGTTCGACCTCAGGACCTGCGGCATAGAAGTCAGTTACTCTAATCACTAGGCCACGGGGTCTTCTCAATACAATGTTCTTCAAGATTTTCGTGTCATGAAAAACATAAACGTATTATCTTCTGCGTTTTAGTAAACGATCAGGAATATATTTAGTTTGTAAGATCGGTGAAGTTGTAATAATAAGTTTTGTCTTTAATTTCAGGTAAGTTCCGGATACTAGGAGAAATCACTGGACGATCGCCGCGGTCTTCTATTCTAGTTTAATTTTAGACACACGGATGACATCAAGGAGGCAACTTGAAAACTTTTGTAGTGATACCGTCTCTTTTAGAGCAGGCCTGCAAACGAGCAGGCGAGCAACCATTAAATACCTTTTTTTTCTACTTGACGTTTTGAACTTTATTACAAAATAATTTTACTTCATTAAGTAGCTGTGCCCCGCGATTTCACTCGCGTAAGAAAGCCGACCCCGATCGATAATATACAAATGTACTTCCCCATTTGAATCGGATTTTGGGGTTTTAATTTTTTTGTGCGGAACCCTAATTATGTTTCAAAAATTAATGTAATCTAAGTTATCTCCTATAATATCAGCTATCTGTCAGTGAATAGTCAAAATCAGTCCAGCCGTTTCAGAGATTAGCTCGAACAAACAGACACAGACAAAAGTTTTAGTTACTTGTAAGTACGGTATATATTTTCATAGGCATTGAGTGAAAAACTGTGTTATTACAAACAGACTCTTCAATTTTATTTATTTGTATAGATATTTAATTCTATTCTTTGTATTCCGTTACGACTTAATGTTATCTGTTTTAATCATTTTTTTGTTAAAAATACTCAAAATTTGACCCTACGTTAAATGGCGTCTGGAGTATTAAAACCGTAAGACGGCGTGCTTTTACAAGATTCCATTATTTGAAAAACCCTATATGATTCCACGTAGAATTGTACAGCAGAAACGATTAAGCAAAATGAGTTGTTCGCCTAAGGTATATAAACCAGAGTCAGAGAGTATATTATATTATATACAATGAGAGTACAGTATATTATAAAAGTATTTTACATTTTTAAGTTTCAAGACTCGACAAAAATTGTCCATAACGATTATAGATAGTAAACGACAAAAATGTGACTTATTATTAACTGACGTAGATAAGTATTCCTTATGAATATTTATTTGTCTGTTGCTGTAACTGTAATAGCGTAAGATTTAGAAAATTTCTGTGTTTTCACTTCACTCGTGGAACACGGGAAGATTCTTACGGAATTTGGAATGTGTGTTTGGTGGTTTAATTACTAATTAATAAATTCTTCAACATTAAAGACGACCGTTAAAGATTCTAATAAGACGACTGACTCGACAGAATCTTTAACTAATATATCTTACCAATATAATCTTTAACCAATAAATCATAGCGAGGGAAACGAGACGTGACGGGTCACGAACCACGTCGCTGTCGTTTTCGTATGAGTCAAAAAATTCTTACTCCCCATTGCATTCTTACGAGTAGTATAGTGATAGCGTTGCATATTATGGTATTATTCTGTACGAAGCTGTGAAGTGGGAGGTAGGTGCTATTCTACTCTGCCGGACACCGTTCGCGGACGCGTTAAATTCGGTAGCAATAATATTATGGTTTTTAATTAAAAAGGCATGAAATTAATTTAAAATCATTTCACGGATATAAAACAAATGAAATCGTAAGAAAATGTAAAATAAAAATGAATTAATACGAAATAAACGGACATTTGGAAATCGCAATTCTGTCAGAGTTTTATCGCGGCGTCGCTGTCCGCAGACGCGTTTCACGTGGCCAGTTTAAATTCCTCGAATCTGCGCAGGCCGACGTTTTTAAATTGAATTGCTTTGCATTGAACGGGACTCAGCCGAAACGTTCAAAGTGGTGACGTATACAGAGATAAACTATCGATAAGGGACGAATTTCCGCGTACTTAGGATACGTATCGTTATTTTGAATTAAATGTCTTACTTCTTAGCCGATCCTTTGATGCAAAATGTCTTGGAATATATAAGTGATTGGGATATTCCAAGTTTTTTTAAGTTTTTTTTTTTTTTTTTAGGACTGATGGTCCCTGTTAGCCCGAAGGCTTTTACAGCTTCGCCGGATTGAAAGGTGGCATAGCACTGAGGGCGCTTAGCCGAAACCTTTATTTATGGATGACTGGCGCAAGGGCCCCCGAGAGGGGACCTCGGCTTGGACCGTCATCCTGTTCGCGAGAGTAACAGACTCCAGAGGGTGCCCAAGGGGGCTGGTCTCGGCTCGGTCAGTTACTGCAATCGGGAGGGCAATATTACTACTACTATAATTATTAATACCATGATTATTATTAGATAAGTTTACCACCAATTCGGAATGCGTTTCCGCTGGAGAAGAAATGGCGCAAGAAACTCCAGCGACGCTTCTGTTTATGACACTACTGCTAGGGGAGAACCGGCCTGAGATGCGGCGGTATCGCGAATAACTTTGTCTGATACGCCCACGCCGACGGCGGGGGCGGTATGATGGTGATAATGGGTGTTTGTGTAGTGTTGAGTAGAGCGCTTGGGCAATAGTGGTCGCGTCGTCAGGGTCCTCGAGGACGTGCCTCGGTCTCCTTTTTCCGCGGGTCGAGTTTTGGTGTATCGCGAGGGGGTTGTAAGTGGCGGCACTGACAACCAGTGGGTTGGGGTGCGTGGCGGCAGAGTCGAAGTATCGGCGAGAGGCCAACTTTAGATATTGGGCTATGGTAGGAAGCCCTAAATCGATATGAAGGTTAGCATTACGCACGAACCACGGTGCTCCCGTGGCTTTACGCATGAATCGATTTTGTATTACCTGAAGTCGGTGAATTTGACGCGGGGAGGCATGCGCAAATACGGGGCTTGCGTATGTCATAATTGGCCGTATACAGGCTTTGTAAAGTGTAATTTTATTACGTAGGGACATTTTGCTATTTTTATTTAGTAACGGATGTAATCGACAGAGGACGAACGCCGCTCGGTTCCTTACTCGGTTAATATGTGGACCGAAGCTGAGTCTCGAGTCTAATAGGACGCCTAAGTATTTGACTGTCTTTTCCCAGGGGATTGGACGGTCGAATAACTCTATGGTGGGGAGATGCTGCGTTATGCGCCGCGAGAAGTACATGGCTGCACTTTTGATTGGGTTGACCTCGATCCTCCATTTCCGAAACCAGTTTCCGAGGGTTCGGGCTGCGGATTGGAGGCGTTTAGAGATAGTGTCTGGATTACGTCCAGACACATATAGGCAGGTATCATCTGCGAAGAGGGCGAGTTCGACGCCGCTGGTGTGCGGTATGTCGTTCGTGAAAAGGGTGTAGAGCACGGGACCTAGGACTGAGCCTTGTGGAACGCCGGCTAGGATGGGATGTGATTCGGATCGCACCCCCTCGACGCGGTAGCGGAAGGTTCGACTGCGTAAGAAATCTCGTATGATGAGTACGAGGCGATCTGGCACACCGAGTCCATATAACTTGTATATGAGCCCGTTGTGCCAGACCTTGTCGAACGCTTTCGCCACGTCGAAGAAGAGCGCTCCGGTATGAAGCCCGCGTATGAAGCGGGATTGAATGTGCTCCGTTATGCGGTGCACCTGCTGGGTACATGAGTGTTTGGCACGGAATCCAAACTGCTCGTGGATGGGGTTTTTTTTTTTTAGTTTAACTTCTTTGGTGGCGATAAGAGTAAAACGTAATATTTTGACACTTGCGTCCTTGTTTATTTTTTGAAATATTATGTACGTACGGAAAAAACATTAATTTATTAAACATGAAAGTGACTGTGTCCTGTAGAGAAGAAGAATCAGAGCGATTGGCTAGAGGTTCCTATGTTTAGAAAGGCCAAAATAAGAAAGTCTGTTCTCAGTACAGATTCCATCCATCTGTTCCATATACTCAATACCTTCTTTAATTATTTTTCCTTAATAAATATAATAAGATATATTTGATGTTGTCATATTAATTTTTTTCTTGTATTCGTAAGCCTCGGTGGATTTTTAAGGCTTACATCTACGTGGTTTCCGGTACTGTTTTATCCAAAAACACACATGTTACTGGTATGATGTCTGGTAAATTCACTTTCTGTCGAATGAATCAATTTTCTTATGATTTCAAATAGACATTTCCTAAACTAAAATTTTTCACCACTTAAAATTAATTATTTCATCGCCGTCTCAGATCCGGTGTTCTAATTTTGCGCCGGCTTTTTTCTTATTAAAAATAATGTCGCATCGATAAAATCAAATTTAACTTAAACCATAGATAAGAAGGAAGGATTTCGTACAGCCTGAGTGAAAATATCTTAAAAGACAAAATAACAAATAGAAATTGTATTATGCAAGTAGATTATTCTGGTATATACTTGAGAAAGGACTCTATCCGTAACTGGATCGTTCTAAGAGGAATATTCTCATAAACATATCAAAGTCGAAGTATCTCAAAGGTTCGATTGTTGCCTGCCTTCAATAAACGTTCCGCATATAAAGAAAATTATTTGCTCACTTATATGTAAATATTCCTTTAGTATTCACAACAAAGAATCCGCAACAAATGTTGTTTTAGTCGCATATCTGATATTGTTTTTTTTATTCCTAATTATATTGGTTTAGTACGTGTCTACTTATATGGTGCTCCAATAAACTTAATAAAGTTATGTAAATGGAGCACTAAATAATCCATAATAATGAATAAGAAGAACATTAATATATAATTGAAATACCAAATGAGACAAATTATGGTTTTGTACAATGTAGCAGAAGGTATGACCATAGCTTTCTTGATATACATGCTCAAGTGGTAATAGTTTGGTCACATTAGTAACAGAAGTGCAACCATTAGAGTAAACTTGTCCTAGTGTGGAAAGCCTAGGGCTAGATGTTGCGATGATGTTTTTACAAAGGCAACTTGATGAGTAACGCCACAGATCGGGCTAAGCGGCAGGAAAAGAATATTTATTTTTTCAATATTAATTGTTTGTATAATAATCATCGAACGTCATTTTTTTTTAAAGTACTCTGTTTTCCAAAAATGACTCTGTCCTGGGAAGAACCAGCAAGCGGGCAGATTATTTTCTTGTCAGTCATTAGAAAAACAAACAAAATATAATTACGGTAGTATCATATAAATATACATATGGTAATATCATATAAAATATAAAGACGTAGACATCGCTTGGTAGCGATCATCTCATTCTCACGGGTTACCATCATCCACGTATTCTTTAAACTCTTCACAACGTCTTCCTATAATAAAATTATACGAAATTGTTGATTGAAATACTTTCTGCACTTTCTGGAATTTAGTTGTAAAACGTGTACATTACCTACATTGCATTTCCGTGTGGTAAACACTATGAAAGAGTTATTGACTCTGTAAAGGCGAAATTTGCATTATGAGCATCACTTTTTTTGCAAAGTAAGTGTTAATACATCCGTATTTAATGGATTATAAATAATTTTATTATCTTAATGTTATTGATACGATCTGAGAAAAATGCTTTGAATATTGAGATTAATCAAAATTTATATACCGGAAATCTATTGGTGAAATACAGAAATATTAATTTTTTTGTCAATAAATAACATTATCCGCCAAAAGCAGTTCACTGCTGGGCATGGGCTTCTTCAGACTGAGAAGTGTCGCACTTTAGATGCTGCTTTCTGTTACCGATCTACTCGTATCTGTTAGACGCGACGAGATTTTCGATGCCTTTTTCTTAGTCAATTTTTCGAACATCCTAGGGTCGAGACGAAGTGATGGATTTTCTAGCAACCACCACACGGAAATGAAATATAGGTATTTAAAATTACTAGTTCAGCTCAAAAGGTTCATAAAACTAAGCCAGCAAATGGCTCTACGAACGAGCTTCACTAATTATTTGCGGCGACGCTAACACCGAGCATGGAACTTTACCTACGCTGTTTATTTGCTTTGTGACGCGGCGTGTATTAGTTATAACTTTGCCGAATTCCTACCTAAACTCGTTGTACGGAATTCATTAAACTCAAACACGAGTTTTCATACAGCAGTGTAACTGGGTAACTGTTGCCGCAATTAAAAGTTACCTTCGACTGTATATGATAACGTTTCGATTCAAAATTTGCAATCACAGCACGCTGGTTTGATTTTTAAATTGAACAGAAACTTTATCAGTCTCATTATTTATGAATGAATTAATTGAGAATTAAAATGTATTAAGTATGTCGTCGTTATCATTACGTCATTTTGGTTTTTAGATGAATTTAAAAAAATATTTTTGGTGGCGGTGTTGAAGAATCGTTTTTCTACCTCGTGCCGTTGGTACTAAGATAAGTGTTAGAAATACATTATGGTATGTAATCGCTATGGAATTTATCTCTTCTCTCTTCTGTCATTGTTAGGCACTTTCGTATAGGAGAAGGTGATTAGACGAGCAAATCGTTCACCTGATGGTAAGTGCATACCAAATGCTGTGTCACCCAGAATATATCGTGCTACATCACACTGCGCAGGGTGACGACCCTGAGACATCATTTCTTAAGTCTCAAATGTCCAGTAATTACACTACCTATTGTCTAGTGTCCTTCAAATGTATTTCAATTTATGTCATGTTTTCACACTACTGCTTGACGGCAACTGGCTGTGCTGTGGAATTTGGACAGATTCCTGCATAGGAATGCTACCACCTAATTTTATATTTGCAAACAGAATTCCGAAAATTTTAATGCGAATCATTTAAGTTCATGGAACGTTTCGAAAACAAACAAACGAAATCATTAGAAATAGTGGTGGTAGGATTCCTATGCAGGAATCCGTGTAGGTACCACCCCGGTGCCAGTTATTCTGCCGTGAAGCAGTAGTGTGCTAACATTACTGTGTTTCGGGTTGAAGGGCACTGAGCTAGCCTAATCAGTGGGCATATGAGACTTAAGAACTTATGTCCCAGGGTGATGGACGTTGCACTAACCATCAGGTGAACGTTTTGCTTGTTTCTTCACTTTATCTAATAAAAAAAAACACGCAGTTATTTTAGCAAGAGTAGCATTTAAATTATAAAGAAGAGAAATTGCAACGATGCCATTATTAGCATTTATCCGCAAACATAAACATGACTACATTACTTTATTTAATTTGAGGAAAATTTGATTCTACGAGTAAAAACGCTTACACGATATTTTGCGTCGCATATTAATTATAATTATTCAACGTTATTCAAAATTAATATAATTTGCTTCGGTACCTACGGTTAATTACCTACTTAATCTGCCGTTGTTTTGGTATGTATAGGAAATGTATACTAAATAATAATGAAACGAGAGTTAAGAATGTGGATGATTCTCGAACTAAATTGTTAATAAACAAGAAAAAGATATTTAAAACTGAAATGACGTAGTAGAAACTTACGGTAAAAAAAATTACTAACGTTTCTTTCTTAGTAGACAAAAGACGAACTTTAAAATACAAAATGCTAGAACATGATTTTCTTAGGAATGAGATAGATACCATGAGTCAGAGGAATTAAGCTTAAGAACACCGTCATGGTATTTATTATTGCAGTCCTATATTTTAGTTCAGTGTTTAGGCCTAGTATATAGCATAACAATAACATAGGCCTTCAAAAATATATTCTATCTTTCTAGAAGGATGATCGCGATAGTAGCGAAACTGGCAACGTCACTATGACCTTACACACACTATGTATGCTATGCCACTGGAGCAAACGTAAAAAATTACGTTTAACTTATGAAACGATATTTCTTACGTCAAAAATATAAAGAAGGTCGGTTGAAGTGACCATTCTCCACCCGGTGAATTGTGTGCTGGTTGGTGGTTAATGAGATGTACCGAAATAAAAAGAAAATGAATAAACGCACCAGCCAGCTGTCTGTAGAATTGTCGTGAAGTTTTGCTACCGTTAAGAAGTTTTACCTGTACCGAGCTTTTATTCCTTTAGGGTGGAAATTTTAGATTATTTTAAAATAATTATCATTTTTAGCTTTTTTTTACTGAGAACAAGTACTCGTATGAGTGTGCTGTCCTATTTACGCCTTTTTGTTTGTGGCAGTTCTTTTGGTTTTCTAGAAAGTTCTTTTTGTTTGCAATACACTAGCATCCAAAGGACTGAAAATGGGCCGAGCGGAGCTAAGCTAAACTTTGAAATGCTCTGCACAGGAATGAAGTGATTGGTAAAATGGTTTTCATTGCGCTCGCAACGCGTTGTAATTCGAGCGTTAGCTAAATAAAACGACCATTGGTTTAATGCAGTGTGAATATTAGTTTTGTGTAATATTTGATACTGAGAGCGTCACAGTGCGGCCGAACTTTTCGTTTGACATTCTTGTCGTTTTAATAACGAGTCTAGGCAACGACGACGTGACGATTTATGTATAGCGAGCAGGGAGGGGAACAAATGAATACGTTATGTAGTGATGGAATAGATATTAGAACTGAAACATAAGACCATGTTATGGTTTTTATCTAACCCTTTGAAATCCTCATTAGAATTTTTGATTAATATTTCTTAATAGCACTAATTTTGATTTATTTGCACGGTCTAGGTACAGTATCATTTTGTTAGTCGCTGGCATCTGGGAACGAACTCAGGACACTCGCGCAATATGAAATGTAAGGCGAGCACCCGGCCCCCGAGCTGGTTACCACGGTTTCGAAGCTGTTATGTTGTTTTAATTTCACTAAATGAAGCCAAACTTGTCCCAATAGAAATTGGATAAAACTGTCTCTTTGAGACCACGCCACTTGCACATCACTAGCATTTGTGTTAGTTGCAACGCCACTGAAATATCACAGGCGTCGATTGCATCGTCGGAGTCGAGTTATGCATGTTACGAGCGGAGTTGGTAACTCGTTCGTATGCATATGCAGATATGCATGCATGTGGGCGACAGGAGATCCCCCTCTGGAAGCGACCGCGACAGTTTTAAAGTATGATCGTATGTTCGATTATTGTGAGACTGGGAAATATGTTGACGTAATTTTGCTCTAGCGAATTGTTCAATTCAAACGCTTCAAACATTTAAATGAAAACAACACATAAAGATATAGTCGTTATTGCGTTTGTTTCTGTGTAACTTCTGAACTACTTGATCGATTGTGGTCACATAATTATTTCTTGTATTTACGCGAAAACTACACATTTAAATAAAACAATATTTACAGATTTTAAAGTGTTTACTATATATTTTTATAATCCGACGTTTCGAGTGCTTTTCAGCACCAATGGTTACGGGTGGATTGAGGTGATAGATGTCCTGATGTCATAGTTGACCTGGAGTACTTCCAGCGTTTAAATTTTATTTTTGGTCCGATCTACGCAGAAATCCTATATACTTTATTCGTCTTTGCGATTAAGGTCATTCATAATATATTTGTTATATCGAAACGATGGTTCATAGCTATACTAGTCTCCTAGAGGTAGCGCTGTTTATCAACATTAATTCTATAATAAGTTTCATATTTCAGTGTAATTCAGAAATTATAGTCATCGCGTCACCGGAAAGGGCAGATAGACGTCGGTTGAGACTGCTAATTTTACTATATACCTTTCAAGTTTAAAGTCAATGTCAATTTTTTTTTATTATGTTTAGTCTTGTTTTAAGCTCTAATGAACATCAAAATCTACACCGGTTCGAAAAATAAGACCTTCCCAGAAAAGAGCAACAAGAAAGGAAACATCTGTGTTGATTAAAATAGGTTTAGATCGTAACTTATAGTGTGTTGCATGAGTACACATACTTTCAATGAATTTTCACATAATTATTTTGAAATTAATTAACAGTTAATTTAAAGCTCGCGCTAATGGAACGGAAGCCGTGTCCAATTGCAACTTCTTATCACAAACCAACACTCAACAACGTAACTACAAAAGTTAACGTAAACTGTTTTTGTTTCGAAACAAGCTTTCCATCTTTCACGTTGGTTTTATTCATTTTGTTGCTGGAATGTTAAAGTTAAATAAACCTTAGATTTTTTAAAAATAAAAAATAAAAATCCCACTATGTGATAAAATTACGTGCAATTCTTGCAGTTCCAATCGGTTAAGAATTGTTAAGGTAGGTACCATCGCAGGACCAGTTATGTACACAAACCGAACCGAAACACAGTAGTTTGCAAACACTGGTGTGTTTCGGCCTGACGGAGGACTGAGCTAGTGTAATTACTGGGCACATGAGACTTAAATTCTGGTGCCTCAGAGTTGCAGTATGGTATGATAGATAAATATTCTGGGTGACCCAGCGTTTGTTATGGGCAGACGTTGCACATACCGTTTCGTCACTTTATCCAAAAGAAAAAGCAGCAAAAAATAAAGCTGAAGAGTTTGTATGTTTAAACGCACTAATCCCAGGAAATAATAATTCGATTTAAAATATTGTTATTGCATCGAATAGCCAGTTTATTGAGGTATGTTAAAGGCTATTAAATTTCACGTTACATTCCTTAGGAAGAGAACCGAATACTACTGAGAAGAGCTAAACTGTGGATGCTCAGGTAAGCGAGGTTCGATGCGGTACGGTGCAGTCATGTGGGCGGCTTTTTTTACGCGGGTGAAACCGCGCGACACAGCTAGTAATAACATACAAGCGAACACGTACACGGACACAGCTCGTAATTTAAATAAATAATGTCTCGCTAAAAACAAAACGCGTGACGCTTAGAGCCGGCGTCGCCTAATTGAAATAATATTCCTTTGTCAGAGCCAAAGGAGATAGAGGGCGGGACGTGCGCAACTTTCCTTATTTTTTTTCCCCTCTACAGCAAATGAGAAATACTTTCCTCTTTGTGACACACGACTCCCGCTGTCCGCCGCCCTGGCTAAGTAGCTACAAAATAGAAAAAAGTTGTTGCAGCCCGCTTTAACAACATATTTGTGGAGATTTTCAGATGTTATAATTAAATTTTTGACTGAAATATCTTAAGCGCTTCGCACGCTGTGAACGTAGTTGCGCGACGAATTAGCTTATACAGGAAATTGCTTAGTGCTTTGTTCACTATAAACATGAAGGAGAGGAACAAATTGAATTTCCTCAAAATAAAAATATGGTCTGTGTTACCTAGTTCTTGAAGAACATAAAGCACAAGGGAACTAATGACGTCACCGGAACTGGCAATAAATACCCATCACCACAGCTAAGCAATACTTATCGCTAAGGTTCAAAACACGACACATGTGTGAAACATCTCACAAGATTAAAAATCGTAATAAAAACCAAATTTACTTTTAACCTACTTCGCCTTTTTTAAATAAACGATGCACACACTAAGATTTCTCCTGTGTTGTGGGTTTTTTTACAGACATATTTTTTTATTGGCAAAAGTAACGAGACGAGCGAAACGCTCACCTGATGATACGTGTAACGTCTGCCCATAACATATTATGTAGTGACACCCCGAACATAACGGAGTGGCACCACACTGCGCTCGTCACCCTGAGACATCAGTTCTTAAGTCATGCCCAGTACCATACGTAATAATTAGTAAAATATCGTGTAAAAATTCCATTTTCAACAAAGAGGGCGCGACGAGTTACTGCTATTTTTTCTAATTTCGAATTGTTTCCTCCGTCTAACGCGCGTTTGCGTTTAATCTTGCCCAACAGACAAACGTGCTCTCTAACTTTTACGTAAGATAAACTGTTTTAGAAGAACAAAGACTGTTCAACATATAAATTGCCAGGTCGGTTGGCGCAGTAGCTAAGCGACTGGTTTATGCGCTACGGGTCACAGGTCCAATTCTAGCACGGTAAAATATCTGTATAAATGGGTCTGGGTAGTAGTATCTTTGCTATTTCTTCAAAAAACGTCGAGATACAGAAGAAATCCTAGTGAGGGCAACGTATAAAAAATATCGATCGTGTCTTACAATTTCGATAAGTGACATTTGAACACTAGACGCTAATAGATTTTCAGGGCTTCTTACAGTGGCCTTTTTGACTACTCAAATTGAAGCCCATATTTTTTCTTCCCTTGTTGCCCAAATAAGGTTGCTAACTATATTTAACACTTTAGCGTAGCAATAAAGTATTCAAATCTGTGGCATGAGACCGTCGGTCGTCCTCATTGGCGCTTCTTGGCGCTGTGTCCAGGAGTGGAATGCCGCAGGCTGATGATGATACGAAAATACTTTATGTAGGGATGAAAGTATGCACATCCGGCTGGACGGATCTTCTTCATAGGTTTTTACTTACGTGTTCACATTTTACTGTAAACTGAACAAAAGTTATTACTGCTAAACTGATAAAAATGTATGATTTTAAAATATTAATGATTAAGATTTGAAAGTACTATATTTAAAAATTATCTCCTTTCCTCAGAAAGAGTTGACAACCCCGCACCTAAGTAATGCGATTGGAAGATCACTGGGAACTTTGACTTACGTTATCGTCAATGGACGTAGTATAGAAATGCAGAAATTCAATGGAAAGACTTTCACTACTCGATACGTGACGTACTTAATAAACTATAATGTAATATTCCAATATAACATGAAAGCATTCAGTTAATATTACCTTTATTTTATAAAAGAAAGGGACGAGACGAACAAATCGTTTACCTGGTGGTAAGAGCTACGTCTGCACATAACAAAAGCTGTGTCATAGAGATTATTTCTATGTGGCATCACAGTGCGCCCATCGGTTTAAAGTCTGTAATTTCCAGTAATTACACTAGCTATCAGTGGTCTTTCAGATTGAAACACAATAGTGTATGCACAATACTGAAGTTGAGCCTTGCTTGGCCTGTGATGGGTGGGTACCATCGAATCCTGCCACCGGTACAAAATACTAAAGGGCCAAGTGTTTGATACTGCTCTCGCCAAGACGGCACATCCTCTCAACTGATTGTCGCATAGTCTAATCAATAAAACACATCTATCAATTTACTGGTAATTTTCAAAATTCAATGACCGTGACATCAACAGTATAAAAATGTCACCTTTATCTCATAATTATCTAAACATAAGCTTTTCAATTTCCGCATAAACCGTCACTTTTGCCACTACTTTTTAATTTTCTTCATTTATTATTTTATTGTGCTTTTGTATTGTATTTTTTTTCTTTTACTTGTTTTTTGTGTTTGAACTTCGTATTGTGTATGTCGAATAGTTTGTCTTTGTGTTTTGACTATAGCATAGTCGAAACTAAAATTTTGTTGAAGGTGTTTGTGAAGAAAACTAAAAACATAAATGGCATTTTAATAAAATGTTCCCCCATTAGCTTGATTAAAGTTTATCCGGCGTCAGCATGTCCCATTACAGCGGAGGTCAGACCGCTCGCATGTCGCACTAATCCGGCGTAGTGTTGAAACGTTTTAGGCTTATTTTAGGTTAATCGACTGCTGTGTAACGTGTATGTAAGGCGCAGGTATTGCGAATTAGTATTGTTTTTATTTATGTTTTTTCGTTTTATTTATGTTTGCCGTGTGATGGCTGCTTAACATGATCTACCATCTCATCTCATCGTGTCGTAAAAGTCGACAGTGGGAAAATGAAAACCGGGAGATGGGGAGCAGCATCTTCCTGGACCATCTGAATAAATAAACTGCGGTTGGCAACCCACCTGCAAAGCGTGGCAACTATGGCAAAATCACTCCAAATTAGAGCTACAATTTTTGGGGCAATCTATGGGGAAGTCTGTGTTCAGAATGGACTAGTGACGGGCTGAAATTATGATGTTGATGATGATGATGATGATGATGATGGTAAATTATATGGAACGTTCGTACGTAAGTACACAAGGTATATAGCGTACCACAATTCCGGAGCTAAAATCATAATTACATCTATATATTCATGGTACGGATAATAACTAATAAATTCGTTAACCAAGTTAATCCGCAAAACGTTAATTCGACGGATCCAATCCTTTTATAAGCCTCGGCGTATCCGAATTAATAAGTCGCCATAACGACGGATCAAGCAATTAGCTGATCGGTATTGGTAGTTTAAACATTTGCGTTTAGACGTGGATATGCGATATATTTTAATGATATCGTCATTAACAATGTTTTTAGATAATTGTGACGTAAATAGAATGGAACAAAATTTGTGAATACAGAATTTTTTAATGTTTCAATACTTTTTTTGTAAATTTCGGTCGTTTATTTATTTTGCTTTAATTTTTATTACACTACCCACTAGCAGGGAATGCCTTGAAGCATTTAGTGCGATTATAAAAAGGCTTAAAAAGCAGAAATAAGCAGTATAAATTTCAATTAAGAAATCTAACGTCAGTAAACATAGGCATCGCTTTTATATAAAAAAATTACATAGTCACTACTACGGTTACCAATCCGATGCCAGGGTGCCATGCGCGGCAATCATAGTGATTATTCTTTATGGGAGAGGCCAATGAGATAGAACGTAATGATAATAAGGGCTTCAGAACAAAAAAAGCTAATTCCCTAGTTTCAATTATGAGATTATCGATGAAAAGTTCATCATAATTTCAGCCTATCACTAGTCCACAACTCAACATAGGCCTCCCCATAGATTGCCACAAAAGTTTGTAGCTCTCATTTTGGGAGATTTTGCTATAGCATGGTAACATGCTTGGCAGGCGGGTGTGCAACCGCAGTTTATTTATTCAGATGTTCCAGAAAGATACTGCTGCCCATCTTCTGGTTTTAATCTTCTCTGTCGACTTTGACGACACCCACGGGATGAGACGGGGTGGTCTCTTAAGCGGCCACATGCTTAAAACTTATTAACTCATTAATAACGGTGACTAAACGTTATATGCAATAATTCAAATGCAAATTTTAGTTTTAATTTGCATTGAAATAAAGTTTAATATGACAGTTTATGAATTAAAATCGATATGTCATTCCAATTAGCTAAGACAACGTATATGTCTGTTTTATTTGTTATTGTCTTCTCTATCAGGTCTTTAATAAAAGCTACGTTCACAACGCGCGATTAAAGACACTCCCGACAAATGGCCGCGCTCTTCACTGCGGGCGGTTTATTGCCACAGATAACATAAACGTTAGGGTTATGAGCTACGGCCGCTGCCCCGATCCGTTATTTATGACCTGACCGCTGTTCTATGACTCCCAACCGCTTCGGTGCGTGTGGCCTCTGCTTGTATGTTTGAACTTAAACAGTTTTGTATTTTCTAATACTTAATGCTTTTAAAAGCAAATGTTTACTCACACGTTATACTTCCTCTAGGCGGTTGTCTGACTTCATGTCCTTATCTGATTTATTTTATGGAAGATAGTGACTGGCCGAACAAATCATTCACCTGATGGTTAGCTAACTGGGCAACGTTTGCCCAAAAGCTGGTGGTAAGATTCCTATGCAGGAATACGTCTAGGTAGGTACCACCCCAGGACCAGTTATTCTGCCGTGAAGCAGTAGTGTGCAAATATTACTGTTTCGGATTGAAGGGCACTTAGAGCTAGCGTAATCACTGGGCACATGAGACATGAGAACTGATGTCTCAGGGTCATCCAGGGACATCAGTTCGCAGTGCGGCGTCACATAAAAATGTTCGGCGTGACGCAGCATTTGTTATGGGCATACGTTGTACTTACCATCAGGTGAACATTTTGCTCGTCTCGTCACTATTTCCAATAAAAGAAATATTTCTGTTTAGGAACACAATGTGCACGTCCCCCTGAAACATCAGTTCTTAAGTCCCATGTGACCAGTAATTAATCTTGCTAACAGTGTCCTTCAGACCGAAGTAGATACATAAGACTGCTGCTTAACGGTTGAATAAGTTCACTGCTAGACGTAGCGCAAGGAGGAATTGCCGTTATCATTAGTTTTGGTCGCACCATAGACGCTGCAGCCCAGTCTAGCATTTCTCGACATGGTTCTTTCGTCCTCTGTCGACAACCAAGAGCTGTCCTAAGCATATAAAATTAGAACATTTTACAATATTTGAGAGTTGAAGCAATATAAATTTTATTGTAGAAAAACGAACACCACCTCCCCCCTTTAATTTTCTTTTATGTGCTTATGGCATTATGCAAAGCGTTCGCATCGTTTAAAAGCTTTATAGCGTAAACATTTGCCCAAAATAGCATTATGACTGAGCATTATACATAGAGATTAGCGTGAGTAATTGCAGTAGCTATCAGCTCTATTTTATCGCAATTTATCCATAATTTGGTTTAGAATGCGTTTAAAAATTTCGTGACCGCCCATACGTATAGTATATTGAAAAAAGATGGCTATAAATAGTTAAACAATTACGTGGTCCAATTTCTTTGAGTTTCATTTTACTGTCGCAAAACTACCTGAATTTATATGAATTCTATGTATGTGGCATCAGAAACATACGCCCCGCTTTTAAGCTATATGATCCGCTGTTCCCCAAATGTGCTGTTCTGACAAAACACCAACAAGTCAAGAAAGCACTTCCATTCATATTTAAAATCTAAAATTGGTTAGAGAACAAAATTTGCTCGCCAGAAAAAAAAACAGCATTTCATATACTATATTATAAACACTTATTTTATGTTTAAACCAATAGTAATTTAAGGGCCTCCCACTCTGAAGAAAACAATAAATGGTCGAGTTGGGAACCAGGCATGTGATGTTTCCTATTTAAATTTTAGCACATTTGTTGCCGCTTTGGTAATGGTAAGCGCATTCGAACGTTATCTATGCCATTAAGACATGAACGAAAGCTCCCAGGTTTATGTTGGCAACACAACAGAATGTGCGACCCGTAAAAAACTTTCTAATAAATATTATTTTACGTGTTGAGTCATCATCGTCATCATCATTCTAACCTATCTTAGTACACTGTTTAACGTAGGCCTCCCCCATAGATTGCCACAAAATACGGTCCTGAACCAACAGCATCTATCGACTTCCCGCGAAACCGTGCAGGTCGTCGCTCCATCAATTGAGGGGCCCATTGCCACTTCAGCTTGCTTGTCACCGCACTGCGCTCGTCACCCTGAGACCTACCTAGACAGATTCCTGCATAGGAATCCTACCACCAGTAACTCATAATAACATTATCTTTTGTTACGTAACTAATCTTAAATTGAAACACACAATATTCGGTAAGGATCAGTTTTATAACGGCATCTCCTACGACGTCATACATATGTCATGGTTTTAACTTCCTTTATTGGGTATAACAATATGATTTACTGTTACTACTAGAGTAACATACGTTATCACCTCCCCACACACAAACGAATATCGTTTGTCACCTTATCAATGCGCCACAACGCTAAGCAACGTGTAAGTTATAGAGCCAACAGTGACCGTATGAAGTGCGGACGTGGCTTGTTTGTCATGCCTGAGTCGAAGCTGTATAGTGCGACTAGTCACAGTTTGTTTACGGTCGCCGCGGCGCCACTGCCGTCCGAATTTGTTGATGAAACATCCCGTTTGTTGGCTCTGTTTGCGAATTAGCCTGTACGCAAGTGTGTTTAGGGTGTTGTAGTTCACTCAACCGCTGAGTGCGCTAATTTTAAAACACTTTGTTGTCAGGGTCTGATGGGGTTTGTTTAAATTGGGACGAATATATTCGGTAAAATTGCTTTTTATAGTAAGAAGAAACCCGTTTTATTGGTGTATTAAAGACTATGTAAGGAATTGCACAATTTAGGCATCATCATCATCATTTGAGTCTATCACTAGTCCACTGCTGAACATAGGCCTCCACCATAAATAGCCACAAAGCACGTTAGTTTGTAGCTCTCATTTTGAGGGGATTTTCCGTAGTTGCCACGCTTGGCAGGCGCGTCGGTAACCGCAGTTTATTTATTCAGATGTTCCAGAATGATGCTGCTGTCCATCTCCTGGTTTTCATTTTCCCTCTGTCAACTTTTACGACACCCACGGGTTGAGATGGGGTGGTAGATTCTCTTAAGCCACCACCATACGGTTCAATCAACTTTGGTAATGGACGATGTCTTTGTCTTCCTTTAAATGATATTACGTGGATGTAGCGTATGCGGAAACTTATATTACATCCGTCAATACAACATTAAAAAAGAAATGGGTTATCAGAGTTCGTAATAACATTCATGTAAGTAAATTAAAAAAATCGGGTAATAACATTCATGTAAGTAAATTACCTCAAAAAGACGTCGATTGCTCAAAGAGAGTCATTTGTATACTTGAACTAGAAATACAGCTATAAGATGCATCGTGTGATGAGATCACTCCACTTCCCTTTGAATGGTTGAGGAGGGCGATGGCTGCCACATGCGTCATACTTGTGAACAGGTGCTGTTGGTGGTGGCTGGTCTGCTCGAGTTTACAATATACTTATACATTAATTCAATTAATCTTGTCTAAAATTTAAACATAAAGCGTGCTTAGGTTTTCTTTGAGACTATTCTTTAGGAAAACCAAATAAATTTATTTATAATGTATTTTTGACTAAGATAAAAAAAGGATTTACAAAAAAGAGGATACCTACGGAGTTTCTTTCGCATGTTTCTTCTCCGTCAGAGGAACCTCATTACGAAACGGTAGATTGTAAAGAAATGACGTTTGACAAACGAAGTTTATATTTATTACGTCGCAAAATAAAAGATTTTCATTTAATTTAACCGGACTGCTAATTACTGTAGAATTTTTATTATCGTGTCCATAAATTGAATAGCGTTTTCCGAAAAAAATGTGGCTAGGTGTTCGGTAGAGAAGTATAGCACCTACCTCTTTCCTATCGAGGTGTCGTAAGAGGCCATTAAAGTATTGTACGGGCAGCCTTTATTCGTTCAGAATAATACCATAATATGCAATGTCACTATACTGCTCGTGAGAAGTTAAGGAGTGGGGAGTAAGAATTTAACTCATACCAAAATGGCGGCGGCGTGGTTCGCCACCTGTCAAGTCTTGTTTCCCGCGGGAGCGAAAAGTGGACTACGGCTGTGGTCTATGCCCTTATATAAGAACAAGGCGTGACGTGAAAAACAAACTATGACTGCGATTAAAAATCCTTCTAGGCAAGAATATCAACATATAATCGGTAGCGAGTGTTAACTCCAGTCGTCGGTGGAGTGATAACGCTTTTGCGTTTTGTTTGAGATTTTCGTAACTATGTAAAAGTGTGTATGACGTGCAACACAGTGACCAATATATATCAAGTGCTGAGCTTATAGTGCTACTCTACAAATAAATAAAATATTATTGAAAAATGTCTTTACGTATCCTTCTGTCCCTCTTTAACAGTGCCTAGTCGGTATATCATGGTTCTAATCACTGATATAGTTTAGCACAGGCAAAAGTTTGAAACGAAGGAAGAAAAAAACGTAGACTAAGGACAAGAAAGAAATACATCAATATCTCCTTTTGCCGTAAACAGAGAACTGAATAGGTACTGTTGCAAAATTTCAGGCAGTCAGGTTGTTTAGAAAATTACCTACTGATATGAGATGTATAGATAGTTAAAGTTTATTCAGGAAGGAATTGAAAGAATTTTTCCTAAATGGCTGCTTTTATTCTGTTAATGAAATTTCATGTATAACGAGGAAAAATATTTAATTTTTATAATAATTAAGAAAATAAATAATAAGCATTTATATATTTATAGCCCAATCAAACGAGAAAACTGTAGAAATACGCCAGTATAAATAATAATAAAATAATTACAGATGTATCATATAATTTAGGAGACGAGCGTGACTATCAAGCAATGAGGTCGTATTTCATTGATATAACTTCCGAAATTATTCCGGTTAGTTATGAAGTATACGTTCGAATATGTATAGTGACTTTGAAGTTTTGGAGCCTTTGTGCGAAGTCAGTATATTAAATTTACAGTCGAGCGAAATGCGGTTTGAACACGTATGACAATGATTTACATTCCGGTCTGCGCGACGCAGTAAATATTTGGAGGAATCGTCGTCGAAGCCCGGGCGTGACGTGGGCATGACGACGGCTCGACGACGGACGTGCGCGACGGATAGTCCGAGCGATGGCATCTCTGGTGGAGACGTGTGCTCACATAAATCGCGTGCGGCTCTGTCCACTCGGATAACTAGAGTGACCAGATTATTTCGCAATTTAGGAGGATTTGTAATGAAAATATAAATTGATTGACATTTTACGTTCGCATCCATATTCCACAAATACTTGAACTTGGTATCGCCACGGTTTGAAGAAATAATTGTTCCTTAGAATGGTCTCACTAGACTTCACGCCGATTGTTTTGTTGTAGGGCAGACATGGTGCATGGATTATTACAGCACACTTTAAACTTGAGGTAACCCCACAAGAAAAAATCACACGGCGTCATATCCGGTGATCGACGTGGCCATGCAATGTCTCCGTACTTGCTGATTATTTTTCCAGGGAAAATCTCCCTTAAATCTTACTTTGAGATTCTGGCTGTATATGGAGTTCTATTATTTCGCTCACGATACACTTGCAATTGCGGTTTGCTTGCAACCAACGATTCACCAGACTTTAGGTATTGTTCCAACGCAAATGTGCGATGCGCTTCCGACCAATGACTCATGGTGACTGACAAATCCACAAAGATGGCACAACAAACGCTACTACAACGCTACTACGCTTAAAAAAGGAACAGCGATCATTTAAAATATAAAACTGAAAATTTCCCGCTGGACACCCTTTATTTATTCCAACAGGATAACTAACTGAAATGGCAGATCTGTATTTATATCATGTTGATTTGGTTACGTTATAATTACAATATTTCGACTACATTGTTTTTGTTGGCAAAAAAAATTCTGTGTAATTTGAAAACGACGTCATATTTAATTACTAATACGTTCCGGTATTAATTCAGTGAAGCGGGGAAACACCAGCGTTCACTGAAATTGAATTATACGGAGGCTCGGATTTTATATCAATTTGGAACAGGCATCGGTCCCCGGGCTAGGATTCAAATTGTGATAACTTTCTCATTTCCTTTACGTTACATACGCGTATAAATTACAGTCTCAGTTCGGTGTGATTGTTTACAATTGTCACATCAATATTGTATATCGTACGCTGTTTCTCATGTGATATTTAAAGGAAATTATTCCAGAATTATCAATGAGCAAATATTAAGCTATATGCATGCTGTTACCTCTATATCACGGATTGATGAAATCATTGGTTACGGGTTCGAATCAAAGCCGAAGGAAGTACGGTAATTTGTATCTGTTTTTTTGAGTCTGTATTCGTATATAACTTAATTGTCCCGTTTTTGTCTTTTATCAAATCCAGTTCTTTATCGATGTACTCACTCATTTTCGCTTTCTGTACCAATGTATTGACTCGTTTTCAGAGTCCTGTACTAATATACTCATTAGGTTTCGTCACATCGCCTTTCTTTCCCTTCGGCAGCCACCAGTTCGCTTCCAGAGTGCGCTTGACTCGGGTTCCTCTTGGCTTTATCGCGGTAGCTGCACCGACCTAGTCACTATAAACAATTTCATATTCTTATTTCGTAGGAGATGTAGAAGGATTCATAAGTTTTGTGGTAAATGAAAACCGACATATACAGTTAAATAAAATAGACTTCAGTTGAAAACTCTGGCATTTGATTTTAATACCTAGTTCGATCTGAATCTTACTTAACAAAAGTCTAGTTTTCTTACTGCCTTGCGAAGTTGCCTAAATAGTGATTTCGAGCATAAATTAGTTTTGTAATCTGGGGCAAGGCGTAATTGTACTGGAAAGTATGATTGAGTAGTATATAGAATAATGAGCGATCGGTCATCCAATTATAATGTATGACTATTACACCTCGGCGCTTCTGTTGAAAACTTTAGATTCGTTCATTAATCTTTTCAACCTTTTCGATTTAAAAAAAAAGGTTTCCCGCAATGGGATTAGTCTTACATCGTGTCAGTCATAAACTGTATATTCACAAACAGCCAAATCGGTATAACTGTGCCAGATTTCAATTTTATTTCTCTCCATAGAAATTTAAAGTTTTCTGTGTGAGTTATTCCGTAGTGAAGCAGTAATGTGCAAACACTACTGTTTCCGTCTCTAGGGCACTGAGAAATACTATTAAACTGGCTAGTATGCCCTACTGGGCATATGAGACTTAAGAAGTTATGTCTCAGGGGAACGAGAGAAACGGTGTCATCCAGAACATTTTAGCATAGTTTTTTTATTTTATAAAGTGACGAAACGAGCAAAACATTAACCTGATGGTAAGTGCAACGTTTGCCCATAACAAATTCTGTGTCACCCAGAACATACCGTGTTACATCACACTGCGCCCGTCACCCTGAGACATCAATTCTTAAGTCTCAAATGCCCAGTGATTACGCAAGCTCTCGGTGCCCTTCAAACCAAGACACAGTAATGTTTGCAAACTATTGCTTCACTGCAGTTTCTGTAATGGGAGATACTGCGCTTATTATCACGTGTAAGATTTGCTCGTCTCATACGTTACTACCATACATTTATTTATACATTGTTTACTTATACATATATGTATATATATCTCATGGCACTTTAGGTAATTTAGTATACAACATACACTTTTGTTTGTAAAATGACGGTTTGCTGACTTCAAGAAGACTCAATAAATAAATTTCTAGTAATCAAATTCGCGGGCATAGCTTGTTAATTGACTTGGCATTATATAAACAAAACGAGTCCCTAGGAGGAAGAGAGAGAATTTTCTACTCCCTTTTTGAAGTCAGTTAATAAGAGTAATTTCGAGGGTTTGGGTGTTCCAGCCAAAGTTTCCTACCGTCTAGCTCCGCCATGTAAAAATATCAATATTTCTTTTGGACCATCTACATTACATAAAATTGGTATTCATACTGTTGCAAATAATATATAGGTATTTAAACGTACCGTATTAAACTATACAGAAAGCATTATTTATCGTTAGTTATAAATTGAGTCTTTGTGCTCATTGTCCCGCTCCGCGTTTGATATTCCGGCGTACCAAACTCTCAACTCGCGAGTTACGATTGTTCACGCGAAACTGGTAACTATGCGTTGTTTATATTTCACACGGTGCTTCTGGCGTTCGCAGTTTATATGTTTAATAGTTGTTCTCGAAATAACATTAGCCGTTAGTTGCTGGCGTTTGGTTCGGTTGGAACTATTTATTGTCTGGCTGGACGCAGATAAATTAGAATACTCGGTCGTGCAAACTGTGTCAGTTTTGTTATGTTGTACCTTAGCAGTCTTATGTCGACATGACGCGAGAAATAATACAAATGTATCAATAATACAAATGTACTTACTGGTGGTAGAATTCCTATGCAGGAATCCGTCTACGTAAGTACCACCCCAGGGCCAGTTACTCTGCCGTGAAGCAGTAAGAGCAGTAATAGCCGTGGTAGCTCAGGGGCTAGGCGCTCGCTTTAAATTTCATAGTACGCGAGTGACCTGGGTTCGATCCCCGGTGCCGGCACCACTTAAATTGTTAATTGCAATTTTAAGTGCTGAGTTACCACGTGCTCGGCGGTGAAGGAAAACATCGTGAGGAAACCTGCATGTCTGAGGAATAAAAAATATTTCGAAGACATGTGAAGTCCGCCAACCCGCATTGGAGCAGCGTGGCGGATTCTTCCTAGCTCCAAAACCCTCTCAGAAATGAGAGGAGGCTTGTGCTCAGTAGTGGGACATTTATAGGCTGAAACTTTACTTTTTTTACTTTTAAGTACCACCCCAGGGCCAGTTACTCTGCCGTGAAGCAGTAGTGTGCAAACATTCCTGTGTTTCGGTTTAAAGGGCACTGTGAGCTAGCGTAATCACTGGGCATATGAGACTTAAGAACTCTTGTCTCAGGGTCATAAGCACAGCAGTGTGGTGTCACACAGAAATTTTCTGGGAGAAACAGTATTTGTAATGGGCAGACGTTGCATCTACCATCAGGTGAACGTATTGCTCGTTTCATCACGATATCCAATTAAAAAAAATATTGTTATAGTGTAATTGCTCTTAATTCGCTGTTATGGTTCGCGGCGTTTGCTATTTACGGAGAGGACCTGGGCATATGTTCATGAAAACTTAGTGCCTCAACCCCAAATTTACCGTGTAGTCGTAAGTGTACTAACTAACACTACCACCGTCATCACCATCACTACCAACACTGTCATCACTATTAACCACCTCCACTAACATCGCCGCCGTCGCCATGATTACAACCACCCCTCATGTGCTATCTTATCCAATGTGGTGTTTTAAACTTGCTAATTCATACCCTTGGTGCCTCTGTTTTCGCACAATACGTAATTCTTTTTCTTTTTTAATCGATGCCCACTAGGACTTCTCTTGTATTGTGAGTGCGAGAGTGCAAATGTTGGCTCCGGCTGGGAACCCAGGACCGGCGGCCTAGCAGTCAGGTTCTCTAACCACTTGGCCATCTGTTAGTCGAGTCGATCGAGAAAGTGCAATAAACTTTTATTATTATAATGCCCTATTACGGATGAGAAGCACTAGCCAGACTGGATACTTTTGTTTGGGAATTATTTCTAAGTTCACCGTCCTTGGCTTCGTAATGCAATAGAGCAAAACAATCCTTAGTTCAGTTTTGTTACACTAGATTTTTTTACGATGATTATGGTTTTAAACTTCAATAGAAATTTTCGTACAGCACACTTCTATTCATAAAACTGCAACTATAGTATTCGTTGTTGTAATCATGGAGGCCTTTCATAACAAGTTTTATAACAACCCACATTTTGAATAAGTTCTTTTGTAAAGGGCCCTCGATAAAAATGATAAAAGGAATACTTTCCGCATTGCTGTAATAAAAATACCAGAATAAATAAAGAGAAGTTTATGTATAGATTTTCACCTTCAGAAAATTGGTATTTTAAAACTTCCGGGGAAAATAGAAAAGAAACGAATATTGGTAATATATCGATAATGTCGATTGTATGTTAATGTATGCCTGGCCTATTTACCGGCCACGTCGGAAACTTCGGAAAACTGTCAAACTGTCGCGTTCGACGTAACGCTCGTGTTATAATATAGGCTGAAATGCAGTGTCAGGGACACTGGGACAATGGCACGACCAGATAGGAAAACTGACAATTTGTATTTTTACTCTAAAGTTATCTCTGTCAGGAATTCAAATCCAAGAATAATAATAATAGACAGATACTTTAGCCATAAGGCCACGCAGTCGACGATTTGTATATTTCTTTGAAAGCAGTGTAAGTCCATTTTGACAAAAAAAATTGTTAATATTAAAAAATAGTACAATTTACTATGAACTGTTAATTTATAAAGTTAATTCGAAAAAATCTGTTAAAAGTTTCATTGTTTTTATCATTACAACTAATTAACTTTAAAAATGATGTACGAGTAAGTCCACTTTCCTCAATCTAACTAACAAAAACTATTTATATTGTTCTATCGCTATACCAGAACATCATTATTACACTTTAAGTTCTACGAGTAATACTTCAAGAACTCATATCTAGTCTTGACCGAGAAAGGGTGATACTTTCACAGATAACCTTTACTGGAACAACCATGGCTAGTGACTTTTGCCGTAGAGTGAATTGGCTGGTAACGAGGCATTTATAGCACCCAGGAGTGCCAAGTAACAGCCCATAAATGTCCCTCTGCTGTGCACAGTCCTCCTCTTGTTTCAGAGATGGTTTTTAGTGTCCGCCACGCTGTTCCAATACGGGTTGGCGGACTTCATATGTTTTTATTTTTATTGGATATAGTGATGAAACGAGAAAAACGTCCACCTGATGTTTAGTGCAACATCTGCCCATAACAAACACTGTGTCACCCAGAACATTTCTGTGTGACACCACACTGCGCCCGTCACCCTGAGACATTAGTTCTTAAGTATCATATGCCCCGTGATTACGCGAGCTTGAGAGCAGTAGTGTGTTTCGGTTTCAATGGCACTGAGGTGCCCTTCAAACCGAAGCACACTACTGCTTCACAGCAGAATAAGTGGCTCTGGGGTGGTATCTACCTAGACGGATTAGTGCATAGGAATCCTACCACCAGTCTTCGAAATATTTATTTTCCCCAGATATGCAGGTTTCCTTACAACGTTTATCATTACCGCTGAGCATGTGGAAAATCAGCGCTTAAAATTGCAGATTTTTTTTTAAATGTTTCGGTATCGCTGATCGTACTGAGGTTACTCGCGTACTATGAAATATAAAGCAAACTACGGCTCAACGAGAGTACTTTTTGTAAACCTATTCATAATCTTTTCGCTTAAGATTAAAAAAAAAACCACAAAGAGAATACCTGCGGAGTTTTATTTGCCTGTTCCTTCTCTGCCAGAGATACCTCATTACGAAGCGATGGTAAATTGAAAAAAGAAGACTTTTGATAAAAGGTAAATGCCTTGTGTTGTTTCTTGACGAAAAATGTTTTTTTTTTTTGATAAAGTGACGAGACGAGCAAAACGTTCACCTGATGGTAAGTGCAACGTCTGCCCATAATAAATGCTGTGTCACCCCGAACATTTCAGTGTGCACCACACTGCGCCCGTCCCCTCGTGACATCAGTTCTTATAGTTTTCATTTCATCATTATTGTCAATTTATGAATAGTCGACTGCCGGCTATAGGTCTTTTCCGAAGTGTGGACGAATTTTAAAGTGACGAAACGAGCAAAACGTTGACCTTATGGTGAGTGCAACGTCTACCCATAACAAATGCTGTGTCATTCAGATTATTTCTGTGTCACCACACTGCGCTCGTCACCCAGAGACTTAAGTCCTTAAGTCTCATTTTCCCAGTGATTACGCTAGCTCTCAGTGCCTTTCGAACCGAAACACAGTAATGTTTAGACACTACTGCTTCACGGCAGAATAACTTCCACGAGAGCCGTGATAGCTAGAGATAATCCACTCCTGAACATACGCCTCCCCTACAGATTCTCATCTGGGGGATTTTGCCATAATTGCCACGCTTGGAACCAAAGAAACCAAAGAAACCGCAGTTTCTTTGGTTGGATGTTCCGAGAAGATGCTGCTGCTCAACTCCTGGTTTCAATTTATCCTCTGTCGACTTTTACGACACCCACGGGACGAGATGGGGCGGTAGATTGTCTAGGTCTTCACCAGACGGCATGTCTTAGAAATAAAAATGACTTGTGAAGTACGCCAACTCTCATTAGAGCAACGTCGTCTTCCCGCCTCCAAAATACTGTGCTTCAGCTGCAAAATACTTCAGCAAATCCCGGGAGATCTGTGTTCAGCAGGGGGATTTTTAGGCGATTATTTAACTTTCTTTTAATTATTCCGTTGTTTTTTGTCGACACTGCATGAATTTTTTGGTAAGCTGATATAAATTCGAAGTAAATGTTTCGTGTTACATTTTAAAGTAGCTCTGCCCCGCGGTTTCCCGCGTAAAATAAGCCGACCATATGATTGTGTTGTACGGCATGGAACTCCGCTTACCTGAGCATTAACAGTTCGACCCTTTTCGGCAATGTTCGATTCACAGCGTGCTTCTCCTTTACTCCATAGCATTAAGTATTATAACAAATTATATTGTTATTACCTGAACCCTGCAAGATATCGAAATGAAACAGACGAAAATCGAAGTTAAAATTCCTGGTTTAATATCTAAAATATTCATCGAAATCCGTCCGATCGTTTCAAAGCCCTTTAGAGACAAATTTTCAGACAGACAGACAAAAATTCTAAAAACAGTAATTTACGAGTATGATTACGCATCGTGCTTATACGATGTGATGAGAGTTCATTTAAATTTTGACTATTTTTTGAAATTACAGACACTTTCATTTTAATATTACTATAGATGAAATAGATTAAATTCTTAACAATGTATTTTTTATATTTTACAAGTAATTTAAAAAATAAATACTCCTAACTTAAAATTGAGATGTGTTAAATGTAAGCGTATGATTTCTCAGAATACAGTACACAAGATGGAAGGGCTATGTTTATAAAGTTATCCATTACATTAGCGTGTTCTCGTGCCCTGTTCTCGGAACTAGAACAAATGGTGGGCTGCGCTCGGATATCGCAACTGCTACTGTTATTATAACGAATGTAACTTTGGATAAACGTCAACTGTTCTTGAATTTACTGCGACGCGGCGAGTGGTTTTATTAGCTCGTTTTGCATACACTAAAATGAGAGCCAATATTATAGTGGGGACATCGTCGCTCTGTCTGAATACGTAAGGAAAACATAAGAAACCCCGTATACGCTACTTTTTTGTATTTATATAGACCAGTAACGGACAGCGGCGTTTAAGCTTAACCACAACTACCGCCTAAGAACGATGGTTACTGCTAATCTTCTCTTCTTGGAAAACTGTGTCCAGTGTTAGTGGCAGTTGACGCTTAAGAGGCTGAAGTAGAAAGAGAAGATCATCATCATCATCAGTATAACTATTACAATCCGTCACAACTCTACTGCTGAACATAGGCCTCCCTCATAGAAAACCACAAAACACAGTCCTGACCATCTTCCCTTTTTTTTAGGACCAGAAGGCGTTCACAGCTTTGCCGGATTGAAAGGTGGCAGAGCGTTAAGGGCGTTTAGCCGAAACCTTTACTTACAGATGACTGGCGCAAGGGCCCCCGAGAGGGGACCTCGGCTTGGACCGTTATCCTGGGCGCGAGAGTAACTGACCCGAGGATCCCCATGGATGCCGGCCTCGGTTTGGTCAGTTACTTCAATCGGGACGGGGACCTACTTCCCGCAGCCGTGTAGGTCGTCGCTCTACACAGCATTTGCCGGTACGAGGCTGCCACTCGAGAACTTTCCTCCCCAACGGTCGCTTTCTCTTGTTCGTATTATTAAATCTTATTTTATAGCGCGCGCCAGTGACAGGAATGTTTGAATTATTATTCATAGTCTCATAAACATTTGTTCGGATTGAAGCGAATCCGGGAACGCGGTACCGGATATCCCGTACAGCACTATTGAAGCAGGTAGTTCACGTGCGATGCGGAACTCGCTTCTATGTTATTTATTGTATTCGGACGTGAAGTACAGTGAAGAACAAAGTACAGAATATTGAGGTGGGATATATTGTAGGTACATTTCAGCAGTCATATTAGTCTTGTTTTCGAAATATATTTATTTATTTATTCTTCATTGATTACACCTTAAGCTAAAGGCTACAATGGGCGGACTTAATGCCTTGTGGCATTCTCTAAAAATGCCACAAGGTAAATAATACAGCTCTTTGCTGGGTAAGTTTTTGTAATCGCTGTCTTGCAATTCATTTTCATTGCATAATTAAGTATTCATTAAGCGATTTGATTTCAATTCAACCGAAGTCTGATCCGTGTTGGTCTAACAGAGCTCTTTGTTAATAAAATTGATATTTAAACAAAAATATGCAAGCAATTTAACTGTTATCGTCGCCGCAAAAGATATCCATGATAATAAAAAAGTAATGGTATGTTTACTTAATGATTTCTTATGTATTCTTATATATATATATAGTTAACATATCTAAACTGATATTACAAAGAGAAAAGATTTGATTTTTCGTATGTTTGTTTAGTTTTAATGAATAAACTCAAAAACCACTGAACATTATCAGCGATTAACATGAGTTGTACTTAATTTAAAAAAAACTGAAGTCTCTACGAAAATTGCTGTGATGTAACTCAAGGTATCAAAAATTTAATTTTAATTAAATTTGCGTGCGCTGCAAAAACTATTGACGATAACTAAAATAATGTAATACATTTTCATAGTACTCATCATTACTCACAAAAAAGTCCGCGAGGCTATATGTCTAACTATTATAGTTACATACTCGTACATATTTGGCGGATGATGGTGCCAAAGGGTAGCTACCCACCAGATCGGGTGGTCTGATCTGGGGAGGACGTCTCCTCCAACTAGTAATATTTAGATGTTGTATATGTAGTTCGCATCGCAGAAAACTTTCATATCGTGATTATGGACGTATGGGAATATTTCTTGAGCTTCTCATGTGGCGACATAGATGTCGCTACATCACTCCCCCGCTGAGACTGGAAGTCGTAGTTTTTAGCGTGACGAACTTGAGACGTCAGGCGTTGAGGTGCAGTCTGGCGTTGCGGTGAGCCTGTGTCCAGGTCTTCAGTGCGTCGAGACGTATGGAGACAGGTGTTGATGCCGCAGGAGTCAGCCTGAGGAGAAGGGGCCGCCGTTGATCCTCAGTGGCTGAGAGACTAGGAAGCACGCGTTGTGCCGACAGTAGTCTGGTGCTGTGACTGCGATGGCTGCCGATGACGTTGTTGCTGTGGTTCGGAGAAACTGGCTGCGGATGTTCATACCGGGGTCACCATTTTGGCGGATGATGGTGCCAAGGAAAAGGGTAGCTACCCACCAGATCGGGTGGTCTGATCTGAGGAGGACGTCTCCTCCAACTAGTAATATTTAGATGTTGTATATATAGTTCGCATCGCAGAAAACTTTCATATCGTGATTATGGACGTATGGGAATATTTCTTGAGCTTCTCATGTGGCGACTTAGATGTCGCTACACATACATAAGATCACGACTGTATCCGATAAGGGGTAGTCAGAGACTGGGCACTCACTGCTAAAACAGATGACTGCCACAATCCACGTTTCACCAAAACAATATAATGCACTTGGTGTGATAGGTGGTGAGCCCATCGCCACCATGCGCTGTTGGGTGCACAGTGCAGTTTAATTCCTTACTTGCCTTTTACGAGATCCATTGGATGAGATGGAGTGGTAGTATTCTTTTATCGAGCCGCCACCACACGGACTTAGTTAAGTCACAATAATCGAATCGGACTTATCGTTTAGAACTTACGACGGGTATAAAAATGCAAAAATTAAGACAAATGCCGCGGTGTGAGCGAAAAGGCCTTCGCTCGCTCGCCCTACGCGCGAATAGACTAAGACCAAAGAAGAAGACTAAGATAAAAATACAGCGGCCGCGGTCTTTCGAACGCCGCGCCGCCGCCCGGCTTCATGCGACTTGGGTAGCATCGAGGTGCGCGGCTCCCTTTTTCGCAGCGGTCGAGAGCAGACATTTTATTTTGCTAACACGACATAAAATATTGTTTACAAGGAAGCTCTGAGCCTGGTGATGGTGATGATGATGGTGTTCTATTTGTTGTAAGTAATAATCTATCTTTCTAATACCCGTGCAAAGCCGGGGCGGAACACTAGTATACTTATAACTTCGACATAATGATTGCTAGGTTGATTTATTGGTACGACTGTACGTAAGTATAAAGTCCCCAGGTGTTTTATTAGTGTAATTCATCCTCATACCCACGGGTGCACGGGGTGCACTCAAAGCGAACACTTTAAAAGAATGGAAGTTTTCATGTTTATCTTCAATTTTATGGTTATACCTGTCTGAGTCTCGCCCGAGTCCTAAGTAAACACGTCCAATGTATTTTCGGTTCAATCTCACTTCAGAACAACAATCGTCATTTATGCTTAGCGTCGTAAAAGTTTCTTTTGCGTTCTGATGGGGATTTTTGATCATTCAAATATTGCGTTAAGGTTTATAGCCTGAAGTCTGAATTGTGAATTGCATTAGTTTAAAGAGTTATCAAGTTGTTTGGAATGGAATCGCTTGCCGTCTCTTTACTGTAACTGTACGGTTTGGTTTTTTTAAAACATCATGTTGTTTGTAAAGCTTATTTGCAATATATTTATTTTTATTTGGAATGTAGGAGAGCATTAAAAAAATGTGATAGTAGATCGAGAGACCCGTAGTAATGGTGTGTCGCACAAAATATTTTTGTGTGGTTACACACTGCGCCCGTCTCCCTGAGACGTCAGTTATTAAGTCTCACATGCCCAGTGATTACACTAGCTCTCAGTGCCCTTCAGACCGAAACAGGAATGTTTGCACACTACTGCTTCTCGGCAGATAAACTGGCCCTGAAGCAGCACCTACCTAGATGGATTCCTGCATAGGAATCCTACCACCAGCTTACCCCCGATCTAATTGTTTGAGTGTTATATCGAGCGCGGGTACTTGAGAACAAGTGAGTGCACGTGGCATTAAATATTTCCCGTGCATTTAACTATATGCGGAAGTTATCGTCATGATCTAAAATCGGCACGGAGGATATAATCCCAGGTTAATTTGGTTATACAAAACAAAGTGATTTATTCCTCACTAACGGAAGCCCGCGACTCAGTTCACGTGAAAAAATTACCGTGTGAAATCTTTGTAACCAATATCCGTCTCCACGATGCAAGCTATCTCTGTGCCGAATTTAGTCAAGATCGGTTCAATGGTTGAGCTGGTAAAAGGTAACAAACATACAAATACAGTTACTTTCAGTAATTTCAGTAATCTAGATGATAGTTACGAGACGAATATAGCGGATGCATACGATGATACTGCAACATGCTTGCCATTGGAGCGTTTAATTCAAATTTATCGGTGACTACAGACGCCTCTGATTGCTCATGCTTATGCATCGGTGCGGCGACGAGAGGCAGCGACCCTTTGATCTGCTGAACTCGCTTCTTTGAAATAGGAACGACACTAGACAGGGGCTTACCTACTTCCATCTTTTTAACACAATATTCTGCATTGAAATGAAACTAATTTTAGAGATTTGATCGCGTTTATTTATACTATTTATAACCCCTCGTTTCGAGCGCTTTACAGCATCTATGGTCACGGGAGGACTGAGGTGACAGATGTCCCGATGTCATAGTTAACCCGGAGTACCTTCAGATTTTAATTATTGTTTTTTGTCCGATCTACGCAGAAAGAGCTAACTGTATCTTGAAGTCTTGCAGTGGTATGCTTGATTTTTTTGATTCTGGGTTAACTATGACATGAGGACATCTGTTACCTCAGTGATGATCATTAGTTTCATTTAAATGTGTATAGTGTTCGCGTAAATATAAGAAATCACAATATTCTGCTTCATCAGACGAGTGAGAGATAATTTCTCCTTTGCAAAAATCGTAGTATTGCTAGTATCAATACTACAATTTCGAATTGGGCGTTTTGTATCATTCTTTGGTCAGTTATCCGTGGGTGTCGTAAAGTCGAGTACCAATCTTAACGGATTTCGGTAGACATCGGACATAGATAGCTTTCTTCTTGAAGACAGACATAAGGTACTTTTTATCCCGAAAAATCAAAGAGTTCCCACGAGATTTTTTAAAAAACCTAAATCCACGTAGACGAGTTCGAGGGCACCAGCTTGTAATAAATAAAATTGTAATTCATTTTGTAACATTTTGTTACGTAGGTTCCCAATCCGATAGAAGGTAATGTACTCGTATGTATCTTTCGCAAAGGCCGGTAACGCACCCGTGATTCCTCTGGTATGGCGGATTATTATATTCATAGGCGGCTGTGATCACTTACATTCAGGTTAGCCGTTTGTTCGTGTGCCCCATGTTCTGTGCTGTTAATAGGCTGATAACGATGATGATAAATGACCAAATGTACAATCTTATAAAACATGCGAACATTCGTAACTTCTTTAAATAATAATTTAAGATTAATTTAATATAACCTTGAAAATTCAAAACACTTACTCAAAAGGGTTTTCTCAGCTGCAATAAGCGATATCTGAATGTTTAAGAGAATGCAAATAAAAATCAGAGCCCATAAAATATTACCCGTGTACGTTGAAATGGAAATTGTGTTTGTAAATTTGTATATACATACATACATGTTTTTTTAATGTATAAAATGACGAAACGAGCAAAACGTTCACCTGATGGTAAGTGTAACGTCCACCCACAACAAATGCTGTGTCCAGCATTTGTTACCCAGAATATTTACGTGTGAGACATCTGTTCTTAAGTCTCAAATGCCCAGTGATTACGCTAGCTCACAGTGCCCTTGAAACCGAAACACAGTAATGCTTGCACACTACTGCTTCACGGCTTAATAACTGTCCCTGATGTGGTACCTACCTAGACGGATTCCTGCACAGGAATCCTATCACCTGTGACATACATCACGCCTCTTTCCTATTGGGGTAAGCAGAGACCACATCTTTCCACTTGCTACAATCCTGACACACATATTTCGCTTCTTCTACTTTGATAACCGTTTTTATACATGCTGGTCGCAGGTACTATTAACGTTTCCTACTAAAAAAACGTATGTTAGATTTATAACACTGAATAACTATAACGTTAATGAGACTACTAAACGGTTTATACAGTTTCGCTATGGTGAGGATACTTCAACATGGTTATCTCGTCGTCCTAATCAAATTTCATACCCACGTAGGTGAAACATCTGTTAATTTGTATATATTTAGCTGCAAACATCTGTCAAATGGGATGATGTAACAAGGCTAAAAACCTTCTTGTCGACTGATTGTGTTTAGATAGTATTCGCGTCTCAAATACTGCATCCTAACCTATCTCCTATATTAACGCATGAGCGTTACATCGGGCGGTGGAAGGTTAGGACAAGTTTGTGCCCGTTCGTGCGCACACTTGTGGGCACTATATCTACTACGTTGTCGCCGTGGTCAAAAATCGGCCAGGAGACAGGTATTTCTGTTGCAGAAATTATCGTTTTGGGTTATTGAATTCTATCTCACAGGGAAACCTCGAGTATAGCCCTTCCCATAGTTTGCAATAATTGTATACTTTTATATTTTTTTTTATTGGATAAAGTCATGAAACGAGCAAAACGTTCACCTGATGGTAAGTGCAACGTCTGCCCATAACAAATTCTGTATCACCCAGAAAATTTCTGTGTGACACCACACTGTGCCCATCACCCTGAGACATAAGTACTTAAGTCTCATATGCCCAGTGATGTACGCTAGCTCACAGTGCCCTTCAAACCGAAACACGGTAATGTTTGCTCACTGCTGCTTCACGGCAGAATAACTGGCCCTGAGGTGGTACACCTACCTAGACGGATTCCTGCATTGGAATCCTACCACCAGTAAAAAATAAATAAATCAGTAACATATTGTTGATAATTTCTACAATATTTATTTAATATTTAAAATCTAACAGTAAATCAGCCAAAGTGTTTAAATTATAATAACAGCGCGAATATCTTCAACAAAGCGCCATATATCGCAACTAACGGCTCGCTTAGTGTGTCGTGACCCCGATAAGATCGGTTCGATTGCAGCGTATGACCAACGACCCTAGAGCAAGGGGCGGGCGGTCGAGGGCCCGCATTGTATTGGCCCTCAGGGGCTACTTGACTTGCTTACCGGATGCCCGTGGGACAGAATTCCTCCTGAATTAGAAATTATATGTTTGTTTACATGCTATGTGGGGTAAGCTATGTTATACTTTGCATGCAGATTACGGAATTTGCGCTCGCAATGCGTGAGAATTCGACAGGTTGAAGTTGGCTATCAAAAATAATTAAATGTTTATATTTGTTATACTGGCTAAGTTAGCTTATAAGTATTTTAAGATATTTGAGTTTAGTTTTATGTATAATTATAAAGCCTTTTTATACCAAATTAATAAAGATTTCGATCAGTCCTCTGTCATTTAGAAAGAAAGAAAGAAATAAATAATTTATTACAAATATACGCCACAGACACAAATGCATAAAATTAGGCTTATTATATACACTCGTACATATATTACATCTCTTCCAAAAGGCTCAAAGTTTAGTGGAGTTGAAACCAGTCAGCATTCACAAAACTTGGAAAAAGGGTAGTTCCCTTCGTAGTTACCAAGCTCGATCGTACCATTGTCAAGGTTTTTTGGTAGAGTGGAATGGCATGGTTCAGGCGGCAATTCTAGAAAAAAAGTTTGTTCAAACTGAGGAAGGCTAAAAGTTTATGTGTAGCGTACTGCTTACCATCTGCTGAACGATTTACCCGAATGGTCACATTCTTCCGTAAAAAAAGTTGCGAAATACATTTTTCGAGTTTCATATTGCGAAAAGGAAATTGTTGCAATGGATGTGCGATGTTCGAGGGCGTTACGGCAAAGCGGAATCGCATACATAACGAATACATTAAAGCCAGTCTCCATATGCGTTATGGGGCTGATCCAAGAAAGTCGGTTAAGATTGGAAGGGCTCATGTTTCGCAAGACGCGAGAGTAAGTCAGTCAATGGACTCAACGTTAAGGATGCATAAGACCGGGCAAAGTAGAGACGTCTAAGCCGGAATTTAGATTGATTGCTGATAAGTCGCCGAGATATCGCTAGGGAGTAGTAGTTTTAATTTTACTGGTGGTGGGATTCATTTCAGGAATTTGTCTAGGGAGGTACCACCGCACGGCCAGTTATTCTGCCATTAAGCAGTAGTTTGTAAACATTACTGATTTTCTGTCTGAAGGGCACTGAGAGATAGTGTAATTACTGGGCATATGAGACTTAGAAATATCTCAGGGGCGCAGTGTTGATGAATTGATTTCATGTAAAATCTACTTCATTAAATATTAAAACTTAATCTTATTTCGAAACATTTCTAAATTATTTTGAATAATTTACCGGATTATTCTCAGCTAAGCAATTGCGATTTATATAATTTTCTACGAAACATTTCGCCTGCGAAAGGATTTGAAAACGTATTTCATTTTTATAGCAAGTTTCATTTTTATTTAAATAAATGGAGCCTTCTAAATTAAGTTGAACTAATGTAATATGTGTTCTTAGGTGTTAGCGACGCCATTTTTTTTGTTTTATTTATCTCAACAATATATAACACGAACGTCTGTGAACTCAACATAATGAAAATAACGTTTCTCCTCTAATAATTTATGAAAGCTAAGAAAAAAAGAGTCCTTTACAAAGTGATGGTTGGCGAGTTAAAGGACACGATGGTGGAGCTTCGTAGCACTTCGTAGCTGAAGCGTAGCACAATGCTCCCCGTCAACCGCACGCCTTACCGCGTGTCTCGGCATAATAAGCTATCTTAATAATTCTCATTGTTTTAATGGACTGGGCCCGCCATATATCTGTAGTTGATGAATTTTAGTTTAAAATATGAAAAGATAATGTCTTACGCTTCTTCACTTTGATGTTTAAAATATTACATTTAAATAATTACTTAAATATATGGGATATTCGTACGTGTCGGTGCAGAACATACATACATGTACTTCTTATACTTCTGAATCATCGGTATATTTATCATATATGTATTATACTATACTGATGTATGTAGCTATGTAACAAAATGTATATATACACACACACGCACACACGTGCGTTGTATGTTGTTGATAACTATTACCTATTGACCTGTTACCTTGTACACGAACGAAAATAGTAACATATCTTTGAGCGTTTCTAAACTATAGAGAAACCACGCGAAGCAATAAGTAACCGCTTATGATGACTCAAGTGAACGATGCCGCAAGCGAAGCCTGGGCATAATAATTAATCCCGTTAATACAAGGCAATGTTTGCCCCGTCAGCGCTTGTTTGTTCGCGTCAGGCCTGTTTGTTCCATCCCAACTGTACTTACTCTTACTGCCTGCGAATCGACGACCAGTTCTTTTGAGCTGTCCTTGCTATTTCAAGCAAAATAATAGAGGGATCAATGTTAATTTGTAAGTTCGCATGTTCGATTGTACTTGTGTTTCGGGCACAATGTTTTATTCATGCCACGATACTCGACTGCTGGGAATAACTGACTAATTATTGAGGTGTTCGGCGGAGAGATTTAGGCGCCTGAAGGAATATATCGACAATGACTGGTCGATAGTGATGAGGAACAGTTACAAAAAACATATCGATGTAAAAATTCCAATGACTTTATATAAAATCTAAGAATGTAAGATTCAGACAATATTGCATTTGTGAGGAGGTTAAATGTCGGTTGTTGTGTAAGATATGATGGGGGTAAATAGTTTGTAGCATTACTGCAATAATATTGCAATACGCCGTTAGTAATACTTATTACTTACGAGCTCAGCATAGCACAAGTGCAATTCAATAAGGATAAACAAAATTAATTTCGATTTTGATTTAAAGGTTTTTGGTATTCAATCTTTAGCGTGTATTATAAATTCCCATATATCAGAAATTTGCTACTGAACGATTTGGAGCTTTAGCGATTCGCAGTACGTTGGTCTTTCGCGGATCCAAAGCGCTGTGCCTGGCAGCGGGACGTTAATTGGTTGTCATATCAATTTTACTATGATTTCATAGATGTCTGGACTACTATTATAAGCAAATCTTCACTAAAAACATTTCCCAAGTTGATAAACTGATAAAATATATATTGACTATGACTATGACTCTACCTGTTATAATATCTAGTGTGCCCGTGTTGTAACTGTTTCTCTTAGATATTCGCATCACGCATAGCATTAACCATGGTTAGTCGAAATGTATAATGTTAATATGTATTCAGGCCTAATACAATTGATGAATGCTATTAATATTCAAGCTTTATCGATAGTTAAAACATTATCGATATCTCAGGCAATCCGACTAATTACCTTTCTCTAGAGACGTTGCCACTTTGCTCGTCAAGTTAATAAAGCTTCCGAGTGCTACTTAAAATAAGCCTTCTGTCTTTCTATTAGACCGGGACGTCTTCGGGTTTTGTTGAATTAATTATATTAATGTTTTAGCTTTTCGCCTGTTTAATTTAAATGACTGAAGGAAATCCCTGACAATGACACCTTTGTTGTCAGTTATGCTTTTTAATGACGGTATTCTGTTACCAAAATAATATAGTTCTCTGGTTTAGGTTCAGATATCTTATATATATTATATTATTATGCCAGTATGTTTAACATTGGGTTTCCCCTTAACCTTTTTGCTTGTGTTTGAAACATTATTAATACTGATCATTGATTATTTATTTAGAATTTTTCGAAATAGAAGCTAATAGTTTTTTTTCTTTTACACACTGTAGTATGAGTTTTGGAGTAAAATACACGAGTTATCCTCCTACATGACCTCTAACTCGTCATTAGAGTGTGTCACAGTATAGGTGTGTATACCATATGACCCTCAGATAATAATGTTTATATGGTTCTAACAAAAAGTAGGCAACCTTTTTTAAGAATCACATAATTTGATCTTGGAAGTTAGTCAATATTTTTCCTCGTGCAACAGGCAATCTAATTTCGCTTTTTTTTAATGGTTGCATTTTTTAACGTCTATATGGTAAACTTTAAATCTTTGAATACATTCAAGGAAAATATATTTAGTTATTATATAATGTTTTTTTCGACGTACATAGTAATGCAATATTTGTGTTCTAGGGGCATTCATTTCAAACTTTGTCAACAATTCAATATTTTCTCGAATTAATTTTAGAAACATTATTTAACAATTTAAGATATAACGTATCGGTAGATTTCACATCTGCAGACACTTGATTGTTTGTCTCTAGTATGGAACGCTTTAAGGCGCAGCATTATTGAGCTCGCTTTACCCTCTTGAATATTTATGCCCGCATTCATGTCAGCCCTTGCATATCGTAAAATGCATGTTATTCCGGTCTTTATAGTGCGATGATTCTAAGGTTATTTTCGTATGTAAAAATTTGATAATATAAAATATTAGAGGCGGTGGTCGGAAATGTTGTCGCTCGTATATGATAATGTTGATGCGGATGTTACTATCCTTATAACACAGAAAGTCTGAGGATAAGGCAATCTGTGCCATATCCGCAAGACGTAGAGTTTGATTTAGTGTTGCTTGTATGTTAGATAGTTACATTTCCTCATTAGTATTGCGCACTTCAAATGTTAAGAAGTGCAGACGTTGGTTCGCGTAATTCTCAGACCAGCGCTACGCTGAATCAGCAATAACTATATTTTTCTTGCTAGCAATTTAATTTTATATCTCGAGTTATAATAAAGGAGTTCCCACACCTTTCGGGTGAGCGCTGTTCTTAGAATAGTAATGAGCTTATATACCTCGCTGTAATCATGTATCGTCTTCGATACACATCTTTCTAACTGAGTTGTGGTATTTTTATAAAATATGCGAAGCGCATAAATTAAATTTCGTACACAGAATACTGTCTAAGGGATGGGAAAGTCAATGGGATGGCTTTGATTACAGCGCTGTGTAGGTGATACCAGAGATGCACTCGAATATGTTACTTACTAATTCTTCTGATAGTTCACATTAATTACACACATTAATTCTCTTATTAGTTACACACACAAGCTGACAAGTAATTCGCGCCGTCGATAAGTCGAGACTGTAGGTTCGATGCGCCGGCAGTCGCATTAACTATTTTCAATAAAAGAGGTAGGCCAGCTAAAAAATATGAAGCGCCAACCAGCCGATATACCGCCGTGCGTGGAGAAGATATATATATTCATATATATATATATATATAATTTTTATTTTCTAATACATATATAGCCTACAACTGCAGCCCATCACTTGCTCCACTGCTGAACACCGGTCTCCCGCATAGATTGCCACATAAATTTGTAGCTCTCATTTTGGGGGGTTTTGCCATAGTTGCCACGCTTGGCAGGCGGGTTGTCAACCGCAGTTTTTTTTATTTAGATGTTTCAGGAAGATGCTGCTACCCATCTCCTGGTTTTTATTTTCCCTCTGTAAACTTTTACGACGCCCACGGGATGAGATATGATGAGGGTGGTAGATTGTCTTAAGTCGCCACCACACGGCAAATAATTCTAGTCTATTCTAATCAAATGAAAGCTTTTCAAAATAAATCAAGGCGATCGAAGAGGGAACAGAAAAATACGTACTTGCATACATGTAATGCCGTGTGGTGACTGCTTTATTTTAATAGCATTAAGTTTCTTATTATTTTAGTTTAATGTATCGTCTTATTTGTATGCTGTTTGTTTTCCAAATAAAGTAAAATAAAAATAAGTAAAATAAAATGTTCTTACTAATAGGATGATAACATAATAGCTTTGAATTTTTTACATTGTACTCGAACGACCGAGTACTAAATCTAAGGAGTTTGTGTATTTATCTCAAATCCTATCCCGGAAATACTTGCATTCCTTCGAGGCGTAGTATCAGGCTCCGTATACTCTGCGCCTGTTCGTGAATAAAATTTAAAAGATATTCAGTTACGTATTGTGATGTGAACAGTGTACAAAAATAAATGTTGAAGTCATTTTTATTATTGAACCGCCTGGGACTGGTGGTAGGATTCCTATGCAGGAATCTGTCTAGGAAGGTACCACCTTCGGCCAGTTATTCTGCAGTGAAGCAGTAGTGTGCAAACATCACTGTGTTTCGGTTTGATGGGCACTGAGAGCTAGTGTAATGACTTATGTCTCAAAGTGACGGACGCAGTGTGGTGTCACACAGAAATGTTCTGGGCAGCAAACGTAGCACTTACCATCAGGTGAACGTTTTTCACGTCTCGTCACATTTTTTTTCAATAAGAAAAATGTCAGATGCTTAAGACACACACAATACAATGACCAATAGCCCACTGCTGAGCACAGGTCTCGTCTCAGTTCTGATAGGGTTTCAGGGCCGGCAGGAGTACGTTACGCTGCTTCAGGCGAACTTCACAGGACATTTAAATCTTTCTTATTTCTTAGACTTGTAGAATGCTTCGCGATTTTTTCCTTTTAAGAACAACATTTGCATTTAAAGTTGCTATTAAAAGTAGGTGCTACTCTGCCCTACTTCTTTCCTACTGAGATGTCGTAAGAGGCGTCTAAGGTATTGTACGGATAGCCTTTATTCGTGCTGAATAATACCATAATATGCAATCACTCTGGCTATACTGGTCGGGGTAACCCAATTTACAGTAAGAATTTTTCGACTCGTGCCAAAATGGCGACGTGGCTCGCCACCCGTCACGTCTCGTTTTCGGCGGGAGCGAAAAGTGGGATAAGGGTGTGGTCTCTGTCTACCACTTATATGGAGAAAATGCGCGACTGTTTGCATGTTTGTATGTATTAAGGTTTTTATTGTACCCGCTTTGAGGATTGAACCCAGATCCAAGTGATCTGGGCTCACAGAAATTGTCTGGGTGACACAGCAATTGTTATGGGCGGACGTTGCACCTACCATCGAGTAAACGTTTTGCTCGTCTCGTCACTCCATCTCATAAAAAAATTAAAACTGTTATTTAACAGATTTTCGTTCCAACACTTATAAGTGATGAACTTTGTATAATCGATAGCCCCGCCGACCACCCGATCTGGCGGGTAGCTATCCTTTTCCACCACTATCTGCCAAACAACTATTAAATAATACAACTACATTATCGCTTAAGCGGAGCCCCTAAGATGCATCTTCCTCAGTTAGAAACATGATTTCCAGTCCCTTGTGTCTTGTTTTCGAAGAACGGGTAATAGTCGGACAACTCTCCCGGATTGCTTCCCCGGGCACTTAGTTATTGCACTGCAAACTTTACCTTACATTATACATCTTAGGTTTACTAATATACATATTATTGCTATTGCTGTGGGCTGAGCCTAATTATTAGTGGATTTTCTTTTGAATAGAGAGGAAACAGCTTTAAAGTTAATTAATAAGTTTAAAATAATGTGCATTTCCTAGTTATGACGTATTGGTTTCAACACGGACTGCTTTCGATTGACCCCAAGTTTACTTCGTCTGACCGTGCGTGTCTCTTTGCATTTTTTTTTGGATCAGATTTTATCTGTGTCGTGAATACGTTTTACAGACAATTTTTTTAATTTTTATATAAACGATGCCCCACAGTGGGATTTGTTTTGTATTTGGGTACGTTTTACAGATATAAATACGTGCACACGACATCCGGACCTTATAACCAAAAATTTGTGTTGTTAAACAGATGCATTAGATTCGACAAAGGCGTAATTCCAGGATGCTGCTTGTTCTTTTTTCTATTTTAAATGATCCATCTTCACCTTTATATCTCAAAGAAAAATTTCAGTATCTCTCTTCTTCACATGATAGGGTACTTCGTTCATCTTCTAATAATAAGATTTGCATTCCTACACATTTCACCGGGTTCTTCAGGAACTCCTTTACTGTTAGGGCTGCACTTCTTTGGAACTCCTTGCCCGATGACATCAGGAAAACTCCCAATAAATACTCCTTTAAGAAGTTGGTTCGTGATTATTTAGTTAAGAATCATGACAACATAAATTATTAGTACATAGGTCAATGCTTGTAGCATTTATTTTATGTATATGTGTATGTATGATATGTATGTATATATGTATATGTATATATATGTATGTTTTATGTATAATTATACGTCATATTATATTATATGTGTACAATAAAACTATATGTTTATTACTATTTCATATTTATAATTAGTATATATGTATTATCCTTATTTTTTTTGTCTTCTCGTTTGTCTTTATTGCTGCACCACATCAAACTCTCACCACTCCATGGGTTGACTGGGAGAAAATGCCTACAGGCATTAAGTCCGCCCTTTGTAACCTTTTATTTGTAAAGGAAGCAATAAAGGTTTAAATAAATAAATAAATAAATAAATGCATTCAAATTGCAATTAACGTTATTAAAGATTTCTGCCCCTGGGAATCGAACCCAGATTACTTTAGTATGAAATTAAAGGATATATTCTGTTATAAATATCACTTCAAAAAAAATTGCTGCCGTAGCGTGACGCTTTATACTTTCTCTCCTTCTCAAGATAAATTGTCACGTCGTGTCGCATAACGCGGGACATCTTTAGAATACAGCGAATAAAGAATTCCATCTACAAATGAAATTTGCGAGTGAGTCACTTCACGGGCGACGTATTCAATGTGTTCTCTTCATGTATTGTCATATTTTGTATCTTGTCTATGGATAACTATAATTTTTGTCCACATCTCTACTTTTATTAAATTATCTTTTCTACATTCTCTACGTTTTATTAGATACAAACTTTTCTTTTTATTCAATTTCATCACATAAGCATTGGGTTCGCATGCTGATGTATGATGAGTAGACAAAAAAAAGTAAAGTAACAGCCTATAAATGTCCCACTGCTGAGCACAGGCCTCCTCTCATTTCTGAGAGGGTTTTGGAGCCGGGAATAGTCCGCCACGCTGCTCCAATGCGGGTTGGCGGACTTCACATGTCCTCGAAATATTTCTATTCCTCGGACATGCAGGTTTCCTCACGATGTTTTCCTTCACCGCTAACCACGTGGTAAATCAGCACTTAAAATTGTAGAACAATTTTAGAGGTGCTGGCACCGGGATCGAACCCAGGTTACTCGCTTACTATGAAATTAAAGGCGAGAACAGGCCCCTGAGCTACCACGGCTTTATGAGTAGATAGGAAATAATTAATTTCTTGCAAATCCCCGATAATTTTACTAAGTCGTTTCATTTTTTAAAGTTTACTTCAGCTCAATACACTTCTTTTAGGGCTCCGTAATCAACAAGGAACCGTTATAGTTTCGGCATGCCCGTCGGTCCGCCCGTACGCGGCTTAGCTCAGAGACTCTTAGTAGCTAGTAGATAGCTGTAATTTGCTATGGTTCCACGACACCTACGGGATGGGATAAGGCGATAGATTCTGTTAAGCCGGCCACCACACGGAAACACACCACACAAACAAACATAACTTATGAGGATATTGGTTCGTCATCCTGAACCATCAGTAATTAAGTCTCATATGCCCAGTAATTACATTACCTAACAGCGTCTTTATACTAAAACATAGTAAAGAAGCACACTACTACTTGACGGTAGAATAACTGGCACTGCGGTGGTACCTACCTAGACGTAGATTTTTTTATTGCATAAAGTTATGAAACGAGCTAAATGTTCACCTTATGGTAAGTGCAATGTCTGCCCATAACAAATGCTGCATCACCCAGAAATTCTGTTGGGAACTACACTGCGCCACCACGTGGATAATGCGATTGGTTCCACAGTTAAAATTACATTTGTATTAAGTATTATCTGTATTGTGCTACTGATTGTTATCCCAAATAAAGAGAGAAAAAAATTGCATTGAAATGCCTTGAGCCGTTTTGGATCCTATTCGAGAAAAACTTTCAGACAGACAGATAAAAATTCTCAAAACGGTAATTTCCGATAAGGCTTCTTATAAATACGAGTAGCAGTTTTCACTTAAATTTTGGCATTCATTTTGAAATCTCAGACAGGCGCTTAAATTTTATTATTAGTTAAATATAGATTGGTTTCTTTACAACATTATTCTTTATACGAGTATATTTGAAGAAACAATGAATATTAACATTGTTTTCTTAAATATTATTGAATGTCAGTCTTAATATTATCAGATCCGTCTTTATAGCCATATTCCTAAAGATTCCCACATTACAAAAAGTTTCTCTCAAAGGATCCACTTTCTTTGAACGTTGGATAAATTTACAAATAAAATTTCATAAATTCTTGTTATATATTCACGGTCAGGCGTTCCATACGCCGCCCTCGTGGCTTATCGGGATTATCTCGAGATTTAACGTGTATTTTTTATAACTTGTTCTCATTTTCGTTGCCGTTTATTGTAAACCATCTGCAAATGTGTTTATCGCGGTTCTAAATTTCTGTTTTATTTACGACGCCGCGATTAAAATCCAACGTCGCTGAAACATAATCAGTGTAAATTAATTTTCATTAAATAAAATGTTTGTTAAAATATAACGTACAACGAGAAGAGCCGGCATAGTGAAGTGGCAATGCCGGTGGCTAGAGAATAGACAACCGTTGAGAAAAAGAAATCGAACCGGCGAACGCTTGGACGACCTACCAATTAATTGATGCGACGATCTTATTAAATCTTCAGGAGTACGGCGGATTCTATTAAACGTTGCTTAGTCGCAATCAGAAACGTGGTAGCTCAGAGGCCGGATCTCTTGGGATTAAAGAATTTTAAGCGTCGATTTACAACATGTTAAGCGGTGAAGGAAAACATCATGAGGTAACATACATGTCTGAGAAATAGAAATACTTCGACGTCATGTGAAGTCCGCCGCAGTAGGACATTTATGGCTGCAAAGATGATGTTGGTGGTATGTTTGTGGTGGTAGTTGGTGGTGGTAGTTGGTGGTATATATACGATATAGTTTTACGTTGACGACTGCGTGACAACGAGGCCCAGAGTTCAGAATTTCTGACCTTAAAGTTGCGGATCCTGTAGTTTAAATACCAGTGGAAGCTAATAATTGTTCAACACACAAATTATTGATTTTTGTGTCTGTTCGTATTGCGATTGTGCCAAGACTGCGACACTACAAGACCCTTCCTCCGGTCTTATTGCACACGCTTTGTAACTGGTTAGGATAAGCCAAGTTGTAGGTGCCTATGTGTTTGTGTTAACAAGTCAAGGTAAATTATAAAAGTTTCTCAATTGATTCTGTATCGACCTTTACTCGTAAATCAATATAATTTATTTTTTAGGCCATTTTGTTTGTTCAGCAGTAGACTTGTGATGGACTGAAATGTTGATGATGATGCTATCATCATCCTTTTCTTTTCAGCCTATAATACTCTATTACTAATCAGATTTTCTCACTAAATAAACTTATGGAAACTTGTTGCCATAGTTGCCACACTTGAAAAGCTTGTTTGCAACTGCAGTATAATTTTGTTTTAACCATCAGCTTAAACAAATTTATACTGCTACTCCACCAGTAGCTTATTTATTCCCTTACTCGACTTCTTCGACATCTATCAAACGAAATTGGCCGATATATTTTGATTCCGTATTATATCTTATGTCGAAATTCAAGCAACATTAAACTTTTATAATAAAGAATATAAAGAGCTTTCATAATTTTTTTAGTTAATACATATACAGGTAAATTTGACCCTTTTTAAAAGGGTTTTAAATAAAACCCTTTTTGATCTCATGAATTTTCAAATGAAATTCTTTGCGAGGGGCAAATTATAACGTTCCCGAAAAAAAATATGTGGCCGGGTGATTATTAAGTCTTTAATGTTTTTGGCCTTTCCTATCGCGCACCGCAATCTCTGCCGTAATGGGGATTGCAGACTGGCAAATTTTAAATGTTTTAAAAGTATTTCAAGCGTATTTCAATTTTAAGACACGTTTTGTTTTTTCATATTTTTTCTGACATAAATAAATAGTAAAGGAGAGAAAGTTAATTTGCTAAGATCCGCATGCAAAATGTAAAATGGTGTGTATTACCTAGTTTTGAAGAGCAACGCCCGCCCATTCCCAACAGCGTGCACAAGAAAACCATTACCTCCACCGGGAGCCGCCATCAGATACCCTCCACCACTACTACACTACCACTAGGCAATACGCCACTGAAGTCGAGAACACGACTCGTGTTTCACCTCAAAACGAGGCATTATCAAGCGACACGAAACGTTAACTTTCTCTCCTTTACTATAATGGATTTCCGCAAAGTAACGCCTGATTCTATTAACTATTTAAATAAATAGTTTTTTAATATTCCTTTAAAACTTTGTAAGTTGAAACGGTGAGGAAAATTAGCCAAATTTTTTTTATTAACATTGTTTTCCAAATCGCATTGTAAGCTCCAAGGCAAATACGCTTCGGCGTTTGCTGTTTAAATCGCCACTAATATTGTAGCGTAGTTTGATTTTTCCAGCTTGTTATTGTTTTGATGTGTTATTGCTTTGATTAGTAGCAATAACATGAGACGTGATATGAATGTTATTCTGCATGTTATACCCGGCGCCATAACAAGCGCATCTAGGGGGGAAATTCATCTCGTATTGTCTATCATTCGCATGCATGAGTTTTGTTTATTGGTTCATTCCATACATACATATGTCTTCAACGTGAAATTAGATTCGTTAGTTAAAATTATAGATTGTATCGTCCCACAAGTCTTCCATAAGGGAGACCGAGGATAATTGTGACATAGTCGATTTCTCGGAACCTATGACCGTTAGTGAGCTGGAAACAGCGCTTGTTTGTTGTTTTTGAGATGTGCTATTTAACGCAGTGTGTGACAACGGCGAACAGAAAACATTTGAAGTGTGCATACAAAAAATTGTCCATACAAAAATTTGTCCACACAACATTTGCTATGGACAGACGTTGCACTTTTTTTTTCTTTTTTTTATAAACTGTCGAAACGTAAAAAACGTTCACCTGATGGTGAGTGCAACGTCTAGCCATAACAAATGCTGTGTCATCCAGATTATTTCTGTGTCAGCACACTGCGCTCGTCACCCAGAGACATAAGTTCTTAAGTCTCATTTGCCCAGTGATTACGCTAGCTCTCAGTGCCCTTCGAACCGAAACACAGCAATGTATGCACACTACTGCTTCACGACAGAATAACTGGCACTGTGGTGGTACCTACCTAGACGGATTCTTACATAGAAAGTTGAACGATTTCTCACTCGTCTCGTCTCTAACTTCATTAAAAAAAAACACCTTCCAACCGAGTTCCGCAAGCTTAGTTTGCGGCGTACTACTGTTCAGTTTACTCGACTGTACCTTTAGCCTGGTGGTAGGATTCCTATGCAGGAATCCGTCTAGGTGGGTACCACCCCAGTGCCAGTTATTCTGCAGTGAAGCAGTAGTGTGCAAACATTACTGTGTTTCGGTTTGAAGGGCACTGTGAGCTAGCGTAATCACTGGGCATATGAGACTTAAGAAGTTATGTCTCAGAGTGATGGGCGCAGTGTGGTGTAACACAGAAATTTTCTGGTTGACACAGCATTTGTTATGGGCAGACGTTGCACTTACCATCAGGTGAACGTTTTGCTCGTTTCATCACTTTATCCAATAAAAAAAAAAATTATCTTGCATTACGCAATCCTAGTGTTCACTTTGGAAGTGAAAGTTCTTTTGGCGCGGCGAGAGTAAAATTTCAAGATCGAATTTGAGTGCAGCGTTTTCGTGCAACGTTTCTGGTATTCTTAATTAACAATTATCTAATATAGTTAGAATACAAGTAAAACCTGTTACTGTTTAGTATCAATTTACATAGATAAATAGACAATGCATTTAGCAGAATATCTTCCAAGCAATCACGATTCAACTCGGGTTAGAGTCCGAATAAACTAAACGTTAAATTTTATATCAGCAGACGCTGTTTGACTTTCGTGTTTAGAATAGAACGTTTAAATGTAACATCATAGAACTGTGACCACTGCGTTTCCTAACGGTCAGTGAAGCTGAATGTTACGCTGCGGGTCCGGGGTTCGAACCCCAGCAAAAAAAAACAATTTTCGGTTTTCGGCTCTGCTTGTGTTGTGATTGATCCCGTGTCTCTGACAGTGCATCCTAGATCACTTCACGTGGGCGTCGCTTCGGACGCGGGTAGGCTAGGTGAGGTGCTAGTGAGTGCCTCTGTGTTTGCTCGTACACTTGTGGCACTATATCTCCAGCGTAATTGGATAGTTTCTGACAGAAGCTATTATATTATGAAGTCATTATTCTATATACATTTAATAGATGAACGCTTGGCCTAGTGGTCTGAGTACCTGACTTCTACGTAGCGGGTCCTGGGTTCGAATTCCAGCCGAAACTAACATTTGTGCAAAAACACAAATCGTTGGTTTTCGGGTCTGGTTGTGCTTTGCATGTGAAATTTGTGTCGGTAAAACTCACTCATGCGATACAGGATAAATCCTACTGTGAAATTCGGTTATAAAACAAAATTAAGAAAAAATGTAAAAAAAAGTAACACACTTAATTTTGTTACTTTTTTCATTTTACAAGCTACTTACCGTCTACAGTACACGATACGTTACGTCTTATCCGGATGCAAAAATTCGTTGAAAGGTACGGGTCGTCGGGCGGTGTTCCATATAGAGTAATGCGATGTCTCTTTTCCTATAATCTGGAGAATACATATGTGGGCAGAATAATTTTAACCTTTGGCTTAACTTTTTAGAAGTTATTATTGAATGACTCGACTGCTGGGTTTTAGTCTTCATTCGCATTGCGCACCTCAAACCAGCAGACGTAAATCGCGTTGACTCAGAGTAGCGCTGCGCTTTATCTGGAAAAACTGCATTTTTACTTCTACAATTTTTAGTGCTGATTTACCACGTGCTTAACGGTGAAGGAAAACATCGTGAGGAAACCTGCATGTCCGAGGAATAGAAATATTTCGAGGACATGTGAAGTCCGCCAACCCGAATTGGAGCAGCGTGGCGGACTATTCCCAGCTCCAAAACCCTCCCAGAAATGAGAGGAGGCCTGTGCTCAGCAGTGGGATATTAATAGGCTGTTGCTTTACTTTTACTTCATTTCGCTGGCAATTTAATATTGTATCCCGAGGTTCTGAGAAAACTCTTCTTTTCAAAAAAGATTTAATTACTTTATTTTAAAAAAAGCGAGGCCACGTCTTAAGTATCCGCAACCGACGAGCTTGTATGACAAGACGTTGTATGAAAGCTGAAGAAGCGAAAGTTTTGTGTCAGGATCGTAGCGAGTGGAAAGGTGTGGTCTCTGCCTAACCTAAAGAGAAGAGAAAAGTGGCGTGACTCTATGTATGTATTAGCAAAGCCAAGCATGAAGAACATGTAACTAATATTATTATATGCTTTGACGGCAGCGTGTCCAGATTACTGACTCTACGACGCGGGTCCTGGTTAACCTTTGCGCTAAGACACAATTTGTTGGTTTTCAGGTCTGGACACGGGGACAGTCACAATACAAGCAATTGTCCAAGTGTCTCTGACACTTATCCTAGCCTAGCGTACCTCCGATTACATCACACGAGCGTTACATCTGGACAAGCGAGTGTCACTAAATTTGCGCGTACAGTTGTGGCACTATACTACGAGTACCTTCTGCGCAGTGTACATACGGACGTAAACTTGGTATATACTAAATATTATACTATACCCAGATACTATCAAATGTGTCTATATCGTGCCCCTGTGGTAGCGGCTTAAGAGATTCTACCACATCATCGCATCGCGTGGGTGTCGTAAAAGTCGACAGAGGTTAAATAAAAATCAGGAGATGAGCAGCAACATCTTCCGGGTACATCTGAATAAATGAACTGCGGTTGCCAACCCGCCTGTCGAGCGAGGAAACTATGGCAGAATCCCCCCAAAAAGAGAGCTGCTAACTTTTGTGGCAATCTCCATAGATTCCTTTCCACCATCCTCTCTCCCATGAGAGGCCTATGTTCAGCAGTGGACTAGTGAAAGGCTGAAACGACGACGTCGACGACGACTATCAAATTTAGTGCATAAATATGTACGCGATCCGTAGTAGCACAGTGTAGCACGCTGTGACAAAGTTGTAATTACGCCGATAGAAATGCACGTGTAAATATAGTGTCAAATGTTGCAAATTAATGAAATTTGAATTCGAAACATTTATTAACAATTTACAATATTATTAACAGTTGATGAAACAGTAGCCGGGCTTGTTAAGGAAGTATGCCAATGGATCCCTTTCCGGCCCCATGAATATAATTGAAATTTGGATAATGGGCAAAAATTCTGTTGTGTCCTAAATAATATGTAGCCAGTTGGAAAACAAGTTAGAAATACTTGGCCTTTTTTACCCTGCAATATACCTACCTATATGAGGTTGAAAATATGAAAGGTGGGTAGGTTTGGTGGTAGGATTCCCATGTAGGGATCCGTCTAATTAGGTATTCCGCCGTGAAGCAGTAGTGTGCAAACGTTTCTGTCTGAAGGGCATATGAGTCTCATGGACGAGCGCAGTGTGGTGCCACGGAATGTTCTGGGTGACACAGCATTATTTATAGGTAGACGTTGCACTTACCATCACGTGAACATTTTGCTCGTCTCGTCACTTTCTCCAATAAAAATAAAGTTTTTATTTTACAGCCAGGCAAGGTACTTGTGGATATTGTTACGCACATGTTTTTATTAATGTTCCTCGATGTATTGCACGATACAATTTCATACAGGAGTAGTTACTTTAAGATCCTTTTTTTATAATGATTTCTTATATTTTCGCGAAAACTAAAAATTATGTCGTTTTTATTTAAAATTATTTGCGTTAAGTTTTATAACTGTATTTTTAAGGCTTTAAGGTGGCAAACCAGCAGGCATGCATTTTAAGCATAAATCAACAATTTTTATTTAAGGTAGCGATTTCTTACATCATTCTCCTGTATTGTAAGCGCGCTTCTGCGGACAAAAATTTAACATAAGCAATTTTGAAGGGAATCCTCATGTTAGAAAGGAAGGGCTGGTAAGAGTCCAGTACAGATTGGCAGACTTCCTGGTGAAGTTTTCCTTTACTAGTACATCTATACAAATAAATAAAATTAAAGTGTCTGCTTGTAACAACAAAATAACTCAATGCTTATGAAAGTATATATAGTACTTATAAGAAACTAGATATGCCCCGCGGTTTGAACCGCGTAAAAAAGTCGACCCCGATCAATGATATACATATGTACTTCCCTATTGAAATCGAATTGTGAAACACGCCTATATTGCCTATATATTTTTTAAATTGATAAAGTGACGAAACGAGCAAAACGTTCACCTGATGGTAAGTGCAACGTCTGCCCAAAACAAATGCTGTGTCATCCAGAACGTTTCTGTGTGACGACACCACACTGCGCCCGCCACCCTCATATGCCCAGTGTTTACGCTAGCTCTCAGTGCCCTTCAGACCAAAACAGTAATGTTTGCACACTACTGCTTCACGGCAGAATAACTGGCCCGGGGGTGGTATCTACCTAGACGTATTCCTTCGTAGAAATGTACCAGTAAAGATGTTCAGGGACTCGCCTCAAATTCATATGGTTAATAGAATCAGACGTTTCTTTGCGGAAATCTATTATAATAAGAAAAGAAAGCTTATTTGCAGTTCCGCATGCTGTGCATCTTGATTTTTGTACTAGACACCGGTGTTTCCTATATAAGGGGTAGGCAGAGTCCATACAGAATTCTGAGTGACACAGGATTTGTTATTGACGGACGTTGCATTTACCATCAGGTGAACGTTTTGTTCTATGCGTCACTTTATCAAAAAGAAAGAAACTGCTCTGCTGTTCTTCGTTTAAATTATAACGTTAAAAAGATGCTGTAACCGCTGAGCTAATGGGTTTGTGGTGGCGGCGCAAAGGAATTGTTCTACCCCATCTCGTTCTGCGGTTGTTATGAGAGGCGATAAAGGAACAGGAATGTATGCATAAAACTGGAATCGGCAGTAAAATCCTTGCAAACTATTATATAACGGATGCCAACCCGTCGGCCATAGCAAGAACTATGGCAATTACTATTCCTTATATGGACGGCAATAACCATAGCTGTACGATCTGTCCGTTGCACAGTTGACAGAGTACTTTAAAACTGAGTCGCAGGTTGTTTGCCAGCTAACTTTTGTGTAAGACACAAATTGGCGAATTTGTAGTTTGGGTGTATTCGTTACTTACTTTTGAGTGCGACGAACGTAAATCCTTCCTCTAGTCTCACCATTCTTTTTCCTTTTTTTTATTTGATAAAGTGACGAAACGAGCAAAACTTTCACACGGTGGTAAGTGCAACGTCTGCCCCTAACAAATGCTGTGTCACCCAGAACATTTCTGTGTGACACGATACTGCGCCCGTCTACCCGAGACATCAGTTCTTAAGTCTCATATGCCCGGTGATTAAGCTAATTCTCAGTGCCATTCAAACCGAAACACAGAAATGTTTGCACACTAGTGCTTGACGGTAGAATATCTTGCCCTGGGTTGGTACTTACCTAGATGGATCCTATCTTCCGGATCTTATTCAGATTCCTATCTTAAGAACTGAAGCCTCAGGTTGACGAGCGCAGTGTGGTAGCAGAGTAGTTCTGAGTGACACAGCATTTGTTATGGGCAGACGTTACACTTACAATCACCTGAACGGTTTGCTCGTCTCCTCACTTTCTTCCATTATATCAACTTTGTATGTACTATTGTTTTATGATCGTCATCATATAAATAGACATTAATTGAAATATTATTTTGCAAGAGAACACTTAAGAGCAGCGCACTTTATATTCGCCATACTTAAAATAAATTGTCACGTTTCATCACGTAACGCGAAACATCGTTAGAATACTGTGAATAAAGGATTCCATCTGCAGATAAAATTCTCGTGTCTCTCTCCGCATGCGATGTATTCAATGTGTTCAAATATTTTGCCATATTTTTGCTCCAAATAGGGTTAGGGAAATTTTCTGCCATGTTTCAATTTATATTAAACATACTTTATCATCACGTTCAAATCGTTTTATTTGATACGAAATATATCCATTAAAAGTAACAGCTCATAGACATCGTCTGGGGTGGGCTCGTATTTTTAAGAGGGTTTAGAGTCGAAAATAGAGCTTTTCACAGCTCTACAGGGTTTGGCGGATTTGTTTTTCTGTTCTTGTTTCTCGGTAACGCTGGTTATTTTATCGCTGAGCTCGTGGTTAATCAGTACTTTTTAGTGGTGGAAGGATTCCTATGTAGGAATTCGTCTAGGTATTTAGCACAGCAGCGCCAGTTATTCTCCCGTGAAGCAGTAGTGTGCAAGTATTATTGTGTTTTGGTCTGAAGGTCACACTGAGAGCTTGTTTAATTATTTTTTCCTTAGATAGTCCGCTTATTGAAGAAGGTTTATAGGCTAGAACTTCATGCTACAGCCACACGCTGAGAACCGAACATTACCGGGCTTTCGACCGCGTTAACTAGTGGTTGAAGTATCTGACTACCACGCCGCGGGTCCTGGGTTCGAATCCTAGCCGGAGCTAACATTTGTGCAAAACACAAATTGTTGATTTTCGGGCTGTCCCTGTGTCTCTGACACTGTATCCTAGTCTACCTCCGATCTTATGCATCGGGCACGGGAAGGTTGGGGCGAGCTAGTGTTTCTGTGTTTGCGGGTACAATTGTGGAATTATAATATCTCTTGCGCAGTTGATAACTTCAGACAATAGTTGTTAGTTGTCGCCGTGGCCGAAAATCGGCCAGGAGAACATCATGCAACCTCCTCTGTAACTAGTGTCACTCTATTATGAGTAAAGACCTTCGAAAAATAAAATAAAAATAAACATTCGCTCAAATAATAGTTCAAAAAACGTTTCTACACACGCACAACAAATGGAGTAACAGTTACCCATTTTTTATTTTCGTTCGGCCATTCGTTTCCATTTACTAATACGTATTTGAATCCGCGGAGCTTTAAAGGCCTAGCTTTGAGCGGAAAGCTTTTTTATTATCTTTTGATACATAGTCGTTAGTATTCAATATTTATTTGGTTTAGGACTGTTCGGTATACGAAACATTTTAATGATAGCCAATTATTCTGAAGCAATATGTATTGCAAATAATAAATAAACTGAAGTGGCAATGGGCCGGACATATTTATTAATTTAAAAGGACCGCTGGATTCCTATACTATATATATACATAGACTACTTTAGTTATTTTAAGTTATAACTATTATTGCATACGCACTTACCGGGTTACTAATTCATTAGGTGTTCCTTAATTTTGCTACCTTACAACTACTTACGCTACTTTAAATAACGAAGCTAATTATTGAAAAATACCCAGGTTAGCCTTTTTGAACGTATTATTGTATATTGTAACTATATATATATATATATATAACGTTATCCTTAATTGGTATTACATCCCGGCACCTACCCATGCTGATTTGATGTGATAAATGCAACGGTGAAGCTTTTATGACAAAATTGAATACTAAAAATGTCCTTACAAAACTTTAAAATTATTTGTTTTCTAAAACTTTACGCGACACTAACTCAGAAATTCGTTGCCCTTCTCCATTTAATTTATGTTACCCTACTACGGCGTCATACTAACAGATTTACTTCGCAACAGATTTCCTTAAGCTTAATGTTATCCTAGAACTTGGGAGTTCTTTCGATGGCGGCTCAATGGAAAAACGCCCCATTAAATTTATGAGGTCATTGCCTCGATCATCTGTATAACAGGGTAGTCACCTATGAGTTTTAAGCAAATTCTTTAAGTCGACATATCACCTGCAGGTATCACGCTACGAGGCTCATTCTATTTTTTGGGATATATACACATCGTCCCTAAGCCCAGCCTGCCGGGATGTATAGGACATTACGAATGCCCCTGTATAAATATATATACCTCAGCTTTTCCCCAAAAACATTTAGGACACGAATGTAAGAGGAGTTCAGATACTTGAGTTAGGTCGCTAGAAGACATCGAACAGGGGACTCCGGCAGCGCGCGAGTTAACTGAGTGATGCGAGTGATTTGCGGTGCTTGCACCTCGTAAATTTGTCTTCAAATTTAGTGCTGATTTATCACGTGCTCTGCGGCAATCATATGCCTCGCAATTACACTAGCTCTCCGTGTCCTTCAGAACGAAACACAGTAATGTCTCCACATTACTGCTTCATGGCAGAGTACCTGGCCCTGCGGTGCTGCCTATCCAGACGGATTCCTTGGTAGATCTACCACCAGTAGAAATACCGGGTAAATCATCGGCGGGATAACCATCTCGAAAAATGCTAGATCGAAAATACACAGACTGGTGACACGCAGAAGCATTTATTAAGCGAAGTGTCTGGTACCGCCACCTCCTAAGCGTGGTGATTACAGAAAATCCCCCCTCATAGGCTATTACTAATGATGACGATGGAAAATGTGTTTATAACTCTTTTCGTCCATTATGAGAAAGAGACAATTTATTTATTTTTTCATAAAAGTGGCGGAACGAGCAAATCGTTCACCTGATGGTAAGTGTAACGTCTGCCCATAACAAATGCTGTGTCACCCAGCAAATTACTGTGTGATACCTCCCTGCGCCCGTCACCCTGAGACATCAGTTCTTCAGCCTCATATGCCCAGTGATTACGCTAGCTCACAGTGCCCTTCAAACCGAAACACAGTAATGTTTGCACACTACTGCTTCACGGCAGAATAACTGGCAGTATAAATAACTGGGGCGGTACCTACCTAGACGGATTCCATTCCTCAAACAGAATTGGTGTTTTTCAGTTGTCTGAATATTAAATTTTCATCATCGCTCAGCCCATCCACTGGTAAACGTAGTCCCGCATAGCTGCAAGAAAACACTGTCTTGAGCAATCTGCAATCATCAACCTCTCGCAAAACCGTAGTAGCCGCTTAATCTACTGGAGAGTCGACCTACACTGCATTTTGTCGGCACGATATTATTTTTTTCGGCTCCTTTTTTTTATAGGAGTGGGGGCAAACGAGCAAGCGGCTCACCTGATGATAAGTGATCACCGCCGCCCATAAACATCTGCAATACCAGGGGAACTCCGAATGCGTTGCCGGCCTTTGAGGAAGGAGTAGGCTCTTTTCTTGAAGGTCCCTAAGTCGTATCGGTCCGGAAAAACCGCAGGCGGCTTCTATGTGCTATTGTGCCATAAGTGTACGCGTAAACACAGGGGCATTCACTCGTCGTAACCTATTCGCGCCGGTAGATTTGACCTAAAACTTAAAAAAATACAAAAAAAAATTTCAAAAATAACAACATAGTTTTTTTTGTTTTTGTTAAATGTTATTTTTAAATGTTGTTTTCCGACTACGATTCGAACCCAGGAGACGCGGCGTAGAAGGTAGATACTATGGCCATTAGACGCGCGTCTTCTATTAAAAAAATAAGTAGGCAAATATACGAAAGAAATTATTAAAATTATATTTAAAATTTAAATGAAACTAATTTTACGGATTTTATCGCGTTTTATTTTATTATTTATAACCCGACGTTTCGAGTGCTTTACAGCACCCATGGTCACGGGCGGACTGAGGTGACAGATGTCCCGACGTCATAGTTAACCCGGAGTACCTTCAGCTTTTAATTATTATTCCTTGTCCGATCTACGCAGAAAGAGCTTACTGTGTCTTGAAGTCTTGCAGTGGTATGCTTGGTTTTTGATTTAATTTTATTAATTATAGGATCCCAAGCTGGTGGTAATACCCAACCATCTTCTCTATTAAAATTAGGATGTTTTTTAATTTCAATAGCCTCGCGAATCATCCTTGGTAGGAATCGGTGTTCTTTTGCGAGGATTTGTGGTTTATCAAATCTGATGTAATGGTTGGGATGATCCAGAACATGGTCACAGACTGCAGACTTCCTAGAGCGACGATATCTAAAATTAAAAAAACAAAACGAAAATCCAGTACATATTTTTGATCCTTTACCGTGAAATAAAAACGTGAAAACGTATTTTGAGTTTCATAAATTAAATTTTTTCAGGAATTCCTAATTTACAAAGAAAGGATTAGTCTCTCACTTTCTTTGTAGACTTCTGAGAATATCTTTGTTCGCGCACGTTCTCGCAACTTACGTATGAAATAACATGGAAAATAAATCCATTATAAACATGAAAAATAAATCCATTACATACATACGAGTATTATTACTTTTGTACATTTGAGAAATCAAAATACATACTTATTGCTTACACGTGTATACCTAAATGCCGTCTCTGTAAGGATCAAAGATATACCTTTGTGGTGTACAATTCTTTATTGTTGAAAAATGTCATCGGAATTAGGATCTGTTATTTCTTTTTTGATTATCTTTCTCACTATATAACAGATCGCGTGTGTGACAAAAACTTATTTGGAAGGAAATGCCAGAAAAATGTCATGGTCTTCGATAGATTGAAGAATACAATCCTTAACATATTTTACTGGTGGTAGGATTCCTATGCCAGAATCCGTCTAGCTGCCGTACCAGTTTTTCTATCGTCAAACAGAGTCCAAACATACTGAGCTTCAGCCTGAAAGGCACTGTTAGCTATAGTCCATTTGCGTTGAGAAAATAGTGAGTCATCGTTGTCCGCCGGCCTGGCCAGTGACCACTTGAAGTCAGACCTTCCAACAAAACGGTTGTGTATTTGTGTATTTTGCGTGTTACTAATTAAACATTAAATTTTTAAAATGAATACCTCAACTATTCGAAAGAATAAAAGTGGATCAATAATCAATAGCGGAGAGAGACGCATAATTTACAATGTTTATAAGTACTTTAAACTGTGTGATTTAAATGCGACTGTGGAGAGCACAGTAATAAAAACTGAAAGTGCAAAGGATACTAACACATTAAAATCACCCGTGACAAAAAGAGCTCGACTATCCACGGTCGATCGAATAGTTAATAGACGCTAATCGTTGGAAGAAGCGCTGCGACCACGTGATACGCGAAGAAAATACCATGTGGAATTTGGATGACGTCATGTAACTCGCAGAACAATTCTTTCATAATAAATGTAACTGGAGAATCTAGCGATACGGATTAGTGATTTAAGTAATTTTAAGAGAATTATAAAGCTCGATTCATCGATCATTAAACTTAATTAAATTTTTTGAAAAAAATTGTTTTAATTATTACTTCACTGAGAATACACCCTTACCCTGTAGTTGCACTGATGACTCACTATTTTCTTAACGAGAACGGATTATAGTGTAATTACCGGTCATATGAGACTTAAGAGATGTCTCAGTATGACAAGCGCAGTGTGGTGCGACATCGAAATGCTCTGTGTGTCACAGCATTTGTTATGGGCAGACGTTGCACTAACCATCAGGTTAACGATTTGCTTGTCTCGTCACTTTCTTCTGTTATAAATAAATATAGGTTTTCATAAACAGATTTGTTCATTCCTGTAACGAGAAGCAGCGCCTAAGGTGTGATGCGCCACCAATCCGACTGCAAAGCGTTGCGATGATGAAAAATCCTTCTTAGTAGTAAATACTTCTACTTTTGTTTTAATGGCTTATAAGAAGATGGTGATAAATATTATTGACTGATCAATTTAATAAAGAAATAAAAAAATCCTAACAGCGCATTCACCGTTGTTAACTTTACCCGCAACGGTTAAATGCTGACTTACCACGTGTGAAAAAAATATTTTGAGGACATGTGAATTCCGCCAACCCACATTGGAACAGCGTGGCGGACTCTCCCGAGCTCAAAAGCCCTCTCAGTAATTAGAGGGGGCCTGTGCTCAGTAGTAGGACATTTATAGGCTGTTACTTTACTTTATGAAAACCGACACTACCTATAGCTGCTATTGTATATTTTGGGGCTCCTTATATTATGTACCTTAATGTGTTGATTTCCATCATAAATTTTCCAGTTATTTACGATGTCGCGTTGAAAATAAACCACACAACGCTCCGCTGTGTGAAATATCACCTGTTAAAATTTAATATTAGCGGCCCACTTTGTGCTTTATTAGGAATAACAAGTAAATGGGGGTTTTAATTAACTGTTTGGATCGACGCTTCAGTAATCGAGCTTTAATTATATTTAAGTTGGTACATATATATTTAGGTATAGCATGTAGGTGTCTATTTGAGAATTTTTTTGTGGACTTGATAAATTTTCTTTTAATATTTTATTAATGGGACTTAAGATGGGGTATGGGTACATAGGGGAATAGCACTTTCTGGGACCATGGACAATGCCAGCTTAAACTAACGGCTTATCGCGTCTCAGGGACTCAATTACTCATTCAATTAATCATTCGTTCTTAAGCTTCAGAAGTTCGTTTTGAAGAAAGTCACATGTCGACAAGCCTCACTTACAGCCAGGTCACCGTCCATTGGCGTAGCAGTCTAGTGGTCAGAGTATCTGGCTTCCACGCTAAGGGTCTTGGGCTCGAATGCCAGTCATTGCTAATTAAGAGCTGTAGTTGTTCGCTTTTAATTTCATAATGCGCAAGTGACCTGCGTTCGATTCTCGGTGACAGCATCATTAAATTCGTTAATAGCAACATTAGTCCCAATTTACTACGTGGTCGGTAGTGAAGGAAAATATCATAAAGAAACTTACATTACTCAGAAATCTATCAGTAATTACACCAGCTTGCTATCAGTAATTACACCAGCTTGTGTGCCCTTCAAACCGATACAGAATAGTGTTTCCACAGCAATGCAAATGAAAATTCCATGCAACGCAAAGTAAATGGCTCTGCTCTGCACTCTAGGCTGGTGATACTTTCTGTATAAAAACCCTGCCACCAGTCCTATCCTACCACTAATTCAGTAAACTTGACAAAGAACTAATTCTCACTATTACTGCTTTGGTCTTCTATGGGAGTGTACTTTGTATTTTTTTTTAAATACATTTTAGACAAAGATGAAAAAAGAGGATACCTACGGAGTATCTTTCGCCTGTATCTTCTCCGTCAGAGAAAACTCATTAAGAAGCGGTGGTTGATTGTAATTGTTTCATTGTTGTGTGAAATTTATATTTCTTACGTGGAAGAACAAATAATTTTAATTTCATTATCTTCATTGTTATGTGATGATGGTCTTATAAAAAATATTTATTTCTTTTCAGATACCTCAATGATACAAGTTACATCTCGCGTTTGAAGCACATGATGCCAAAGCACAACTGAAGTGCTCAAGTTCATTTCACGACTGATGCGGTTGTGAGGTATTTTCGGTTCAGCTACTGACATGGTGGCATCATGGCGCGCGCTGGCGCTGCTGGGCGTGCTTCAGGTCTGCGCCGGTGTACCGGAGGCGACGTACCACAATCAGTTCGCGGTGCACGTGCCCAGCGGGAAGAGGCACGTGGATGACATTGCGAGGAGGCACGGCTTCGTTAATCATGGACAGGTGAGGTTTTTGTATGATTTCATAGACTGCAATAGAATATAACTTTATTTTGACAACACATACATAACGTTAACAGAGAAAAAAGAAATGAACAATAGAAAATTTGTTTTAGTAAACTGTGTGTAGGTTACTATAATAAATTTTAACCCATTGAAAATCAAAGAGCAATAAAAATATGTCAACATAAAATAACGTACAGAATATTTGTTTTTTATAGGAGGATGTGACGAGACGAGCAAAACGTTCACCTGATAGTAAGTGCAACGTCTGCCCATGACATGCTGTCTCATCCAGAACATTTCTGTGTGGCACCACACAGCGCTCCGACCGGAACATAGTAATGTTTGCACACTACTGATTTTAACGGTAATCACCTCCAATGTAAAAAAAACCGTTATGAAAAACAGTCAAAACTATTTTTTTTTATGATCCACATGCATTAAGCTCCGTTGAATAACGGGGTCGAAGGGGGTAAAAGACTGTATTGTGTGATGTGAAAACAGTCCCATTCAGCAAAAATACTGAAGCATCTGCTACAGCGCAGTGCTAAATAGGCTTTCGTAACAAAAATGTAACTTAAAAAAATGGAGTAGCAGTAATGTAATGATTCTGTTCTAGCAACATTTCTACTTGTTGTTGTCGGTCTTTTTGATTTTTTTTAAAGAATATATTTTTAAATCAGTGCCATTAATGTTATAATTACATTTCCGTTAACTTTTCCAACTAAGCATAAAAAGCGTATGCTACGTTGAATCGTTTGCGACAATAGTCAAATGGCGGACTCGTGCCTGCAACATCATGTTTCGCAGTCTGTACCAATAAAGCTACTCTTGGTTGCTCTAGGCCACTGAGAGCTAGCGTAATCACTGGGCATATGAGACTTAAAAACTCATGTCTCAGGACGACGGGTGCAGTGTGGTGTCACACAGAAATGTTTTGGGTGACACAGCATTTGTTATGGGCAGACGTTGCACTTACCATCAGGTGAACGTTTTGCTCGTTTCATCACTTTATCCAATAAAAAAAAAATAAAAAAGTCTTGTGCCTGTGCTGTCTTGGCGCTTGCATACAGGTGAAAAAAGTATATTTTATGGCGTAAGTTGCTGGCAAGAATTAAGTTGTCAGCGTGATGGATAACTGTCGCTGCCAGGGTAGCTGTTCGGTTGACGTGTTTAACATTTCTTTTCACAATTTCGCAAATTAAGAAAACAGAAAGTCTTTATTTGTTGCTTTAATCACACGTAGTCTACAGGCTATACATTACACTTTCAAATAAAAAAGAAAAACAATACATATTAACAAATAACATATAAAATAATGTATTATATAGTAAGCGGAAAATAGGCCAGTAAACATTAACTTTGTAAATTTTTTTTACAAATAATACATTTTCTCATTTACCAGTTATGTATTTTCCAATTTAATGACTTAGTCATTTTCAAAGCAATTCATTTATACATTTTTTTTTAATTTTGTATTTACTTTATATTTTTTGAAAATTTATTTATGATACTACAGGTCAGGTCAGGTCACGTAAAAATATTAAAATAACCCCTACGCCGAATCTACCTACGCTAGAGTATGACAAACCAAAGAGTCAACTCATTTACAATACTGATTTTGCAGAATAAAAGAAAGAAGACACTGCGCTCGTCGCCCTGAGACATCAGTTCTTAAGTCGCATATGCCTAGAAATTACGCAAGCTTTCGTGCTCTTCAAACTGAAACGCAGTAATGTTTCCATACTACTGTTTCACGGCTGAATAACTGGCCCTGGGGAAACTAGACGGATTCCTATATAGAAATCCTACCATCAGAGACAGCGTTTTATTGAAAAGACGCCTACAAGGCGGCCGACCCACCAGATCGGTTGGTTTGATCGTTAGATGACGATTCCTTCACTAGCAGTTGTCTTCAGAACTTCTTTTTTTAAAAAAATATTACAACTACAGATTACCAATTACAGATTCCTATTTTTTTGTAAAACATACAGATTTCCGTTTGCTATGAACGGTGCCACAGATTATTAAAAGCTATAAACAATTAGTAGCCTCTATGAAATTTTGTTAGTGCGATGCAAAATGTATGAAGACATTGCTATGTATTTGAGAGTTTATCATAATGGGTCTGTGTGTCTTTACACGTGTATTATAATATTAATGATGATGATGGTAACAATGATGATTAATATTTTTACAAATGATATAAGTACAGGAAATATGTCGATTAGTTGGTAAAACATGTAATTTCAGGTCACACACGCAGCCCACTTTTTACCTTATTTGGCATTATCCCGAGCAGTGTGTTAGTCTGCACGAATAAAGGCTGTCATTACACAATACCTTAGTCGCCTCTTACGACTTCGGTAGGAAAGAGGTAGGTGCTATCCTACTCTGCCGGGCACCTATCGCCAATTTTATCTTGATGATTACGGGAAATTCTCCCAGAGACCTGTATTTCAACACATTCACCATTTTTACAAATCACAGACGAAGATAATTAAGGTTATTAATCGGACAACACAACATAACCAGACCCGAAATCCACAATTGTTTTTGCACAAATCTTGGCTGCGACTGGGATTAGAACCCAGAAACCCAGGTTTCGGCTCTGCGGTCGCAATTATCAATCTAATCGCAATTATAAATCTTAATAAAATATTAATCGTCGTACATTGATTTTTACAATCTACCACGGCTTCCTAAAGAGGTTCCTCTGATGGAGAAGAAAGAGTTGAAAGAAACCCCGTAGGTATCCTCTATTTTAGATTAACAACGAATAGTCTGAGATGTGCTAACTGATTATCATGTTTTTGCACAAGTCCACAAGTGTTGTATAAGTGTTTCATAGATCAGACCACACCATCTGCCGGGTAGCTACCCTTTTCCTTGGAACGTTCATCTGCTAAAGTTTTATATACGTTAGGAATATACGATGCGGAATTTGATAGTTTCATTTTACAAAGGAAATATTGTCGTTTACAGTAACGAGGCTTCATGTTTACGGCTTGCTCGTGATTTCGTGATTTCGCCTCGGACCGTTTTATACATGTGTCGTCGTTCCAACTTTTTCTCTCGTCTAGGGCGTAAACGTATATTACGAAATACACGATATATACGTCGCATCGATTGCGATAAGAGAAACGTACACGATCGACATTGGTGATTTGAAGATATTTTACGACAGATTGGAATATAGACGTAATGTGGGAGCCGTGTGTTTTATAGCATTAAAGATCGGTTGTTTGGTATCGCGGACGTTTTTATGACTGATTGATTGCGTAAGGTGGAAGCTTATTGTCGGATCTATTATAAGTACATGCATACACAAGCCTTTTTCCCATATAAGGGGTAGGCGATGCCCCTCACGATACCTCGCTTTTCATGCTCGCAGGAAACGAGAAAAATAAAGAAAAATTTCTTACATTACACTACATTGCATTCTCACGAGCAGTATAGTGACAGAATTTCATATGATGGTGTTTTTCTGCAAGAATAAAGGCAATCCGTATAATACCTTAGTCGCCTCTTACGACACCTCTGTAGGAAAGAGGTAGGGTGCTGTTCTACTCTGACAGACACTTATCGGTGTATAATGAGTGTCTGTCTAAATATAATGTTATAAGTTATGTAATGGATAGTGCCATATTTTACAGTGATATTAACAGTCAATAAATGTCCCAATGCTAAGCACAAGTCACCTCTCGTTTCTGAAAGTGTTTTCGAAATCGGGAACCCGCATTGGAGCAGCGCGACGCAAGTAAAATATGGATAATTTCTCAAACAAGTTTTTTCTCGACGTTTTCCTTCACTACCGATCACGTGTTAAATCTGCACAACTAAGCGTGCCAATTACGGCTAATCTTTGCCAGTTTTCTAATGCTAATAATGCCTTGGCATATGTTTCAGTGCCTTTTATTTTTTTTGTTAATTTTTTTGAAGCTCGTATATAAATATAGGAAGCAGACACATTTACTTACAAAAAAAAAAGAATTTTGTTCATTAGTTTTTTATGCGATGCGCTGACGCATAGAGACGAACTATTATCCCATCTCATCCCGTGGGTGTCGTAAAATTCCACAGAGGGAAAATGAAAACCAGGAGGTGGGCAGCAGCATCTTCCTGGCACATTTGAATAAATAAACTGCGGTTGCCAATCCGCCTGACAAGCGTGGCAGCTATGGCGAAATCCTCCTAAGTTAGAGCTTCAATTTCTTGTGGCAATCTGTGGGGGAGACCTATGTTCAGCAGTTGACTAGTGATAGGCTGAAATGATGAAAAAAAAGGGTCACCTATTGTGTAATGGTTGTACCAATTCAGAAGGTATGCGCAATAGCAATCGGGTGAATTGTATAGCAACGCACACGCGGGAAACAAAGAAACATTAATTTTAGTAGATGTAGATTTATGCACACAACAATACCACACCATGCACATTAGGCCATTCTCAAAGATTGACTTTGTAAACAGACCTTGCAGAATTGAGCTTTTTCACTTGTTTGCATGGTTCATTTGTTTCACACGGAGCGCGCAAGCGGCTGATAATGTGACGGGAAACGTTCCGAAATGAAATTTACTATTCGATTCGGTTATTCCCAGCTGGGATTCGGAAGTCGCGCGTATTCCTTTTCAGACGTTTTCGTACATTATTCTAGTGAGTTTTATCGACCTCTTATTCAATTTTCAGCTCAGTGGTAACAATATACGGATCATTTGAGCGATAACGAATAAAGTTGGGTAACTTGGGAAGTATAGATAACGTTGTTTGGCTATTCTAAACTTGCGAGAATTCGATAGTCTGTAGTGGCTCGGGACCGTGCCGTAGACTTTCGACCTGCTTTAAGGATTTGATGATTTTTACATACATACATACAGTCACGACTTTTTACCACATAAGGGGTAGACAAAGAATACTCACGTAGCCCACCTTTGGCCCTCGCGAAAAACGAGACGTGACGGGTGGCAAACCACGTCAACATTTTGGCACGAGTCTAAAAATTCTCACTACCGTTGCGTTCTCACGGGCAGTATAGTGAAGAAAGCATTGCATATTATGGTGTTATTCTGCATGAATAAAGGCTGTCCGTACAATACCTTAGTCGCCTCTGACGACACCTCAGGTGCTATTCTACTATAAATATATATTTCTTAAAAGTAATAAAATTCACTTAACATGAGAAATACACAAATAATCATATTATTTGTAAAGCAAAGAAGATTGGTTGAAGATTGATGATATTTCCATTCTAGTATTTGTATCTTGTTTTTTAAAAATGTAAATATTTCTGGTTGGGTTATGATTTTCTTGGTGTCACTCACACTGCACGCTAGTTTACCTCCGATCTGATCGCATGAGCGTTACATCGGATACGGTTAGGTTGGGACGAATGAGTGCCCCTGTGTTTGCGCGTACACTTGTGGCACCATAACATCTCCTGCGCAGTTGATAACTTCCGACACTATTTGGTAGTTGTCGCCGTGGTCGAAAATCGGCCAGGAGGACTCATTTTCATAATATAACTTTATATTAATGTCGAAAGCTATTAACTGCGCAGGAGATATTATAGTGCCACAAGTATACGCGGAAACACAGAGGCACTCACTCGTTCTTACTGCCGCTGTGGTCCAAAATCGTCCCGGAGAACATAATTTTGTGAACAGGGTAAAAAACTAAACAAAACAGTATCAGCTTATATATATTTAGTTGCCCGATTTTAACACGAACCATTAAACCGGCTCTGAAGTCTGGAACTGCCCATTAAAAAGCAATAAAGAAACACAGCACCGGTCTTTTTGTTATAGTAATTGCTCGATAATTACAGCACGAGGCGACGACGTTACTAAAGAAAAGTGTTTATGATTATACGCGATCGAATATAAGGAAATAATTATGTTATTTTCAGTAACAACGCGTCGAATACATTCCACATTTTAGTTTTTTACGTTAAGGAAATAATATTGGTGCCGTCGGACAGCCAACGTCACGTGAATATCCCAACACTAACACAATGGTCCATTAGCGACGGAAATCGCTTCCAGCGGTCGCGTTACTGAGCATCGTGTTACACTTCGAGGCGACTCTACGAGACGACAACGATTCGAGATCTCTTATTGCAATATCCCTTTTGGGCAGATAATGCTGCCAAGGAAATGGGTAGTTGCCAGATCGGACGGTCTGATCTGGGGCGTCTTCTCCTACCAGTAATCTCTAGATGTTGTATATAGTTCGCATCTCAGAAACTTTAATATCGCGATTATGGACGTATGAGATATTTCTTAAGCTTCTCATGTGGCGACATAGATGTCGCTACACTCTTGTCAAAGAACGGAGACATATGTGCATGTGTTCCAATATCGTTATGGAACGCTCCCAAGTGAATTATATGTCAATGTGCTTAACAACGGATTTATGAGTACTTTTGTGCTCTGTAATAAGCAACGGAGTCGACAGATGCTCGGGTCGGTCGTGTGTGTGTTATTGTGTTCGCTGCCGACGTGAGCATGATTTGCTCGCGCGCTAATACAGTCGCGACAGACGCGGCACGGCCGGAAGGAAGTACGGACCTTTCCTGTGGGCGTTGTCGGAATTTCGTTGCGCGTAACCCCTAATGTAATACGTGCTCCCTTACAATGTGGCACTTATTGGGGTTGAGTTTTTGCTATAATAGTTATTTTGAAAGAAGAAAAAATGCTTCGCAATTTCTTAGCGACAAAAATACTTATTAATTTAATAGAGTTCCAATTTGATAGAGAAACGAAGTTGTTAAAGCTAACAGCTTAAATTCGATTATACTTAATTGAATTTCGCTTCGCTGGAGTCATCTGTCCGGGCAGTTAAATGAAACAAAACAAAAGCCCGCCGGCCTGTAAGTTATAATTTCCGACCGTTGATTTAACTTATCGGATTATAAAATTAGCGCGGTGAATTTAGACCGGTCTGCGTACCCGTGGTAATGGTTTCTTTGAAAATGATGAGCGAATGTTTTAAAAATCAGTTTTGTTATGCGTTTAGATGTCGACTTGCAATTCCTCTCTCTAGCTTGAAACTCATTAAACTTTCGAATTTATTTCTGTGGCCTGCTTATTTTAAATGTAATATTGTTTTCATTATTTTCTTAAATCGAGTTTAAATCAGTTGAAACATTTGACGAACTTAACACCGGCACTTTAAAAAAAAATATTTGACTAGAATCATTTACTTACATTTAACATAATATTTTATTGTTCGGTATTTTTGTTGCGTATTAAAACGTTGCACTTACCATCAGGTGAACGATTTGTTATTATCGTCACTTGTTCCCATTAAAACACAAAAATTGAGATAGTTATACCGCCACCACTAGGTGGTCATGTGGTTTTCCTGGCATTTACTTTAGTTGGCTTTGAACGGCATCATGAAAGGAGGCGGCAGTTTCTCTAACGCCGCCACCACGCGGCATTTCCTTTCAAGTAATTGCATGAAAGTAATTCTTTCCGAGGAGTTGAAGGAAACAGTAAATAGAACTCGGGATTGAGCTAATTACTCCCCGCGGAGTGTACTCGGCGGGTAACAATTAAGTCTTCAGCGTGATGGATGACCGTCGCAGCGACTGCAGAACAAACACTGACTTGCTATTTGAAACCCGCTGGATGTAAGACTACGAGATAAGTTTCGTTAAATTGCTAACGTTATATGGTATTATACAGGACACGTTGAGACATGCTTTCTTGTTACTTTAAACGTTTATTTGGTAAGGGAGAAAAAGCAAAAAAAAATTATGATGACACACACGCCAAAAAATTATTTAGCGACATCTATGTCAGCACATGAGAAGCTCAAGAATAACCTTATACGTCCAACATCGCGATTTTTAAGTTTTTTAGATGCGAACTATATATACAACATCTAAAGATTACTAGTTGGACTACTGGCGGGCCCTCTGCTTGCCAGTCTCTTCCGACAGCTGTCAAAGAAGCCGGGTTAACATCGTACTGCACACACACAAAATGAAACTGGTTAGAATGCACATCCTCCCACTATTAGACCACCCAATCCGGCGGGTAGCTACCTTTTCCTTTGCACCATCCTCTGCGAAAGCTTCTTCTTTTTACTGGTATTAACCCCACCCAGAACTGCAATATTGCGATGCCCAGTGTGGTACTGTGCTGAGCTCATCAGTTATTTATTTTGTTATGCCCAGTTATTTCACTATCTACAATGTCCATTTAAACCGGCACACAGTAATGCTTGCACACTACTGCTTAGCGACGGAATTACTATATAACCTACTTAGACGGACTCCTCCACAGAAGTTATACCACCTGTATTGGATGAGAATGAAAATTGGAACGGCTTAATTTTTTTCATGTTTTTTTGTTCTCCTTATCGTATCGAGAGATAGTATTATAATAAAAGGATGATATTGTGGTGAAACATTTTTTGTTGGAAAGAAGAAAGATTTTTTACTTACCAAAAGCACTTTTTTTTAAAGGAAAGTGACGAGACTAGCATATCATTCACCTGATGGTAAGCGCTACGTCTGCCCATGACAAATTCTGTGTCACCCAGAATATTATGTGTGGCACCACACTGTGCCTATCACCCTGAGATATCAGTTCCTAAGTTCCAGTGCCCTTCAGACCGAAAAACAGTAATGTATGCACACTACTCCTGATAAGTGTCCGGCAGAGTAGAATAGCTTCTACTTCTTCCCTACCGAGGTGTCGTAAGAAGCGACTAAGGTAATTGTACGGGCAACGTTTATTCCTGCAGAATAACAGCATTAAATGTAATGCTGTCAATATACTGCTCGTAGCAACGCAATGGGAAGTAAGAATGTTTTGACTCGTACCATGGCGGCAAAATGGTTCGTCAAACGAAAAGTGGGCTACGTGAGTGGCCTCTGTCTACCCCTTATATGGGAAAAAGGCGTGACTGAATGTTTACAAAGCAGTAGTTTTCTTCACGGCAGAATATCTATCCCTGCGTTGCTACCTAGACGGATGCCTACATAGGAATCCTATCACAACTTTCGTTCAGAAATGAAATAAATGTAAAATAAAACGATTTTTTACGGATTTTAACGCGTTTATTTTTGAACTATTTATAACCTGACGTTTTATTATGCCTCTATATAGATATATTTAGAGTGGAGCACACTATTTCTCCGGGTTTTAATAATAATGACTAGCGGAAACCCACCATACATGTAAGCATTGGGAAAACATTGAATATAATTTATTCAGTGCGATTTGTGCCACAGGGCGTGTGAACAGACAGATGCAGCGTTACGTTTGCGCGTTATTAAAACGGAATCACGCGAGGCCAGGTATTCCTACCGACCAGCACACATAGACCTCTGAAAGTAATAAGAACGCCACGAAACTCAAAGTGTGATGTATACAGGAAAATATTTTAGAGCTCCGACTTATTTCGTTCCACTTTGATCCGTTTCCTGGTAATGGTCCACAGTGTTGTAGTCACATAGAAGTGTATTTGTATGTATGAGAAGGAAAAAACCAACTGTATTTTCGAGACTAATGGTTTTATCAATGGTTGTTCTTTGTCGGTGATTCACACGACTTTCGTTCGAAGTTATCTTTTGTCATATACCAGTATATACAAGATTATTAGGTAACTAGGGTAACAAAGCCGAGAGTAGGCGAAATTAACTATCAATACAATTAACATTTCCAATGTTGTTTGAATAAAACTAGATTTTACGGATTTTATCGCGTTTGGTTTTTACTCCATGGTCACGGGATGTATGATGTTCTCTGGTGGTAGGATTCCTATGCAGGAATCCGTCTAGGTAGGTACCACCCCAGGGCTAGTTATTCTGCCGTGAAGCAGTAGTGTGCAAACATTACTGTTTTTCGGTTTGAAGGGCACTGTGAGCTAGTGTAATCACTGAGCATATGAGACTTAAGAACTGATGTCTCTGGGTGACGGGCGCATTGTGGTGTTGCACCGAATATTTCTGGATGGCACAGCATTTGTTATGGGCAGACGTTGCATTTAACATCAGGTGAACGATTTGCTCGTTCCGTCATCTTCATCAAAAAAAAAACGGGAGGACTAACGTGACGAATTTCCTGATGTCATAGTTAACCCGAAGCACCTTCACCTTTTAATTATTATTTTTTGTTGGATCTACACAGAAATAGCTTACTATGTCTTGGAAGTCTTGTAGTGGTATGCTTGGTTTTTGATTTAATTTTATTAATTATTAATCTATTATATCTTATTATTTTTTAGTTGTATCTATTGCAAATCGTAATAACACAACTACGTCATGCCTTATTATGCCAAGGGTAAGATAACGGCTGTGATCGATTTCGGCAATCCTGACATATTTTACGAGGGATGGAAACATAAATGTTAACCTACAGCCGCGTATTTTATGTCACTTCTATTACATTTGAATGGCGTTGGATCTTTATTGCTGATAGATTTCACTAGAAATAGGCTACAACTTACCTTTAGAGAAGAACGACTTCTACAGGCGTAACAGAAATGTTTCATACGGCATCAAAGTAAGGTTTGTAATCATAATAGTTGAAATATACGACCGAACTTGTTTGAAAAATGGTTTAAAAGAACTAAACCTTTTTTACTACAGTCAATAGAATCAGGCGTTACTTTGCGGAAATCACTCGGCGGCTGACTGTCGTAGAGACAATATCACTCGATAATGCCTCGTTTCGAGGTGAAACGCGTGTCGTGTTTTCGACTTCAGTGGTGTGTATTGCCTAGTGGTAGTGTTGTAGTGGTGGAGGGTATCTGGCGGCGGCTCCCGGTGGCGGTATTGGTTTTCTTGTGCACACTGTTGAGGGAGGGCGGGCGGTGCTCTTTTATACTAGGTAATACACACCATTTTACATTGTGCATACGGATCTTAGCAAATTAACTTTATCTCCTTTATTATAGGCTCTTTCCTCTTGGTTAGTTAATTTCTGTCCATAGCTGCAAAAAAAAATTTTTTATTTCCTGTGCAATTGCTATACTTAAAAAATGTAAATGGCCTTATTAGTAATCATTCTATATAAAACATATTATTCACGAGTGACCTAGGTTCGATTCCCGGTGCAGGCACCACTAAAATTGTTAATTGCAACTTAAGTGTTGACTTATCACATGCTCGCCGGTGAAGGAAAACATCAAAAAATATTTACATCTAAAGTCTGCCAACCCCCATCGGACACTTCCCGGCTCCAAATTCGTCCAAAATGCACAGCAGTGGGACAGTTGAGAGGGCTGGTAATATAAATTGTTTATGAATAATGCCCAGTTTTATATTAATTAAATCATCATTATCATTTCAGCCCATCAATAGTCCACTGCTGAACATAGACTTTCCCGATAGAATGCCACAAAAGTTTGTAGCCCTCATTTTGGGGGGATTTTGCCATAGTTGCCACGCTGAGCAGCCGGGTTGGCAAACGCTGTTGTTCCAGGAAGATGCTGCTGCTGAGATTAGATGTCGTAGATTCTCTCAAGCCGCCACCACACGACAACAGCTGCTTTAATACAGAGAACTAAGTCTCCTATCTACGACCCCCATCTCGTCCTGTTGGTGTCGTAAAAGTCGACAGAGGGAAAATAAAAACCAAGAGATGGGCAACAGCATCTTTCTGGATCATCTGAATAAATAAACTGCGGTTGCCAAGCCGGCTGCCAGGCGTGGTAACTATGGTAAGATCACCTAAAGTGAGAGCTACAAACCTTTGTCGCAATCTACGGGAGATGCCTCTGTTCAGGAGTGGACTAGTGATAAGCTGAAATGATTAAAATGATTAAAACAGTATTTAATTTTTTTACTGAAATACAATAATTCTCTATTCTTTTGATAGTAAGCGCCACGCGTGTATGGCAGTACAATGCTCCATTATCGAAGCGAGTCGGATTACCCTCAGTGTAGCGTCTGCTGAGGCTTTAGCCGCTTCGTCTTTTGAGGCTACGAATTGTTATTCCTTTGGCACATTGAAGCCGCCTCTTCTTTGCTTTTACCAGATTATTTATTTATTTATTTATTTAAGCTCTATTGTCTGCCCTTGAAGGATACAATGTGCGGAATTAATGCCAGTTGGCATTCTCTACCAGTTAACCCTGCGCGGAGAGAAAAATTGTGACAGGTGTTAACTTAAAAAAGAAACTAATTATGAGAACCTTTAAAGCTATTAAGAAATATAAATACAATTAGATAAAATACATGAAATACATATTAAATAAATACATACATTATATAATTATGATAAATATACAATAATAAACAATACACATAAACTAACATTCATACACACATACATATATAGAAGTACACATGATGGTAGCAGGTAATGCTACGATATAAATTTGTAAAAAGAATCCATAAACAATTTTATCCGCAAACAACTTTAAAATAATGCTCCCGTACTAACCTCTTAAAGCAAATCATATATTTAACATCAGATTATATTGGTTTCTAAAGTATTTAGGTAAGGATTTATTTTAGAACGAAATTTAATTATTGGCACCCATCGTTTAATTGGTTTGTGACCATAGGTGGATGGTCTCCATCAACCTTTAAAAAAGTAAAGTAACAGTTTATAAAATGTCCCACTGCTGAGCACAGGCTTCACTTAATTTCTGAGAGCGTTCGACCGGCGATCGATCCAAGGTCAGTCATATTAGTCAGTCACAAAAAAAAACACGCTTAAACAGCAATGGGCTGATTATTTTGGTGAGCATTTGAGGTCAATAGTCACGAAATTATTACATTGTTATCGATCATTAATACGTGCGCAAAAATTCAATTTATTCGGAGGTTTGGAAGAGAGTGAATTGTTTTTTTTTTAAAAAACGATGTCCCACACTAGGATTACTCCTGTATCTTAAAGAAGAGAAAGTTAATTTGCTAAGATCCGCATGCAAAATGTAAAATGGTGTTTATTACCTAGTGTTGAAGAGCACCGCCCGTCCTCCTTCAACAGCGTGCACAAGAAAACAAATACCGCAATACGAGTGACTCGGCGGCTGACTGTCTTAGAGTCAATATCAGTTGATGCGTTTTAAAGACATACATTGCACATACATAACACAATCGGACCGGAAAAACCAACAATTGTGTAATTTCCTCAAAATGTTTGCTCCGGGGATTCGAACCCCCGTGCTATTTCTTACCACAAGGCCAAGCGGTCACCATAAAAAAAATGGAATGATTTTATTATTTGATTGTAAGTTACATACATACGTACATATCGACGAATATACAGTTAAATTAATAAAAACATGTCAATAATTACTAGTTAGTACGACGGATCTCTGTTTAAAAGTTCGCGTTTTTAATAGCAGTAAATGCGTAATAGTTGTGCGCAATAAAGCCAAGACTGTATGTAACGTGGCTGACGGAAGGAAATGCGGATCGTTCCGCGGGCAACACCGGAACTTCGACCCTTGTGTAGCTTAATGTATTACGTGCCACGATACAATATGGAACGGTTACGACTTATAGACTACTAGTTGATGCCCGCGACTCCGTCCGCGTGGTTATAGGTTTTTCAAATATCCCGAGGAAACTCTGCTATTCTGCTCTAGTAGCAGAGCGCTCGTCTGAAATTTCATAGTTACTTATCGAACAACTCGAGTGCAACCCCAGTTGTACCCAAACCAACTCAAATTGTTAACAGCAATTTTATATGGTAATGTATCACATGCACTGAAATTACGGTGGGAAACAAGCGTGATGTACAGGAGAAGCGTTTTAGACTCCCCGGTCATTACAATCCCAAAAATGCGGAAAGTTCCGTACACAACCAAAGGGTAATATTTGCCTATAAAATATTGGCTACTTTGAGAAAAAACAGCGTGGACATCCGGATTTTGTTAGGGATGTTGTCATGATAACTCCCGAAAAAACTGACGTATCCAAACCGGGTTTTTTTATTGTGTCCAGAATTTTATATAATAGTTTCCTATTTAATATCAAAAGTCTAGCACTTGTAGTTATTAAGAAAAATCATTGTTTCTCATTGTTTTCATCTGAAATGGAAATGACACGAAATATTTGAACCTTAATACGATTTTTTTTTAAGAGTTAAATGAGACGTGCACTTTTGGATTTTTCCGAACTTATTTCATTTCCAGTCGCCGTACATAAACTATTTACCGGTGATCAGAGTCCTAGTTCTTAATTTGTCTTGGTAGGTACCACCAGTGCGCAAGCATTATTGTGTTTCCGTCTGAAGAAAACTGATAGTTTGTGTAATTACTACAGTATGATGGGTTACATATAAGGATGCTATGACCCTTCCTCTGGCATTTTTTTTTCTTAATAAACTGTCATGACAAGCACGAAGCGAAATTATGATGAATTAACATTATTACATGTCGACTAACGTATGAGTAAATTATGATGTATTTACGGAATTCCGAATACTTTCGAAAACTTTTTACTGGTGGTAGGATTTCTATGCTAGAATCCGTCTAGGTTGGTACCACCCTAGAGCCAGTTATTCTGCTGTGAAGCAGTAGTGTGCAAACATTACTGTGTTTCGGTCTGTAGGGCACTGAGAGCTGGTGTAATCACTGGGCATATGAGAATTATGAACTGATGTCACACAGATATTTTCTGGTTGACACAGCTTTTGTTAAGGGGAGACGTTGCACTTACCATCAGGTGAACGTTGCTCGTTTCGTCATTTTATCCAATAAAAAAAAACGATCAACTTTACAACGTAATTATAGTGCCACAAATGTACGCGCACACAGGCACTCACTCGTCCCGCGCCCGATCGCGATAACGCTCATGCGGTAAGACCGAAGGTAGGCTAGGATGCATGACAATGTGTACCGGAGACCAATCCCTAAAACCAACACCTTTAGTTTGTGTTTTTGTATTGTTGGCTCCAGCTGGGATTCGAACGCAAGACCCACCGCGGAATAGTAGTAGGTACTCTGACCACTAAGTCACGCGGTCGTCAATTATATAGTGTACGTGTATACAATACGTAAGCAATAATATATCATTTATTCAAGGCCGCAAAAAATGTGCCGCAAGGCGTGCGAACAGACATATGCTAATCGATTAAGCGTTGTTCAAACGAGCGGTCAGTGCCATCCATAGCAACAACGCGGCTGTGCTAAGCGAAATCAAAAAAAAAAAATCTTTCTGCAAAAATACATTCACTAAAAAACACTCAGTGGTTCAGTGTAAATATACCTACTTGCCAAATGATATAAGAATCACACATTTGTTAAAAAGTTTCTGTAAAAAAACACATAAATGCCGAGTCTGCCCAGCAGTGAGAATGGTTGTTACTCAGTTCTCCCCTTATTTTAAGAGCGTCTTGGAGAGAAGAAGACTCCGCCACTGTTCTTCAATACGGGCTGGCGGACTTCTCATGTCCTTGTGAAAGGTGCCGGCACCGGGTATCGACCCACTCATTTACTGTGGAATATAAAGGCTGAGCTACCCCACTTATTATATAATCTGTGTTGCTCTCTACACGACTGCATTGCCCAATGTTTAGGACACGGCATCCGATCATGTACCGTTCGAATTAGAAAATTGTTACATGGTCTAACGTAAGATGAAGACAATTGAGTGGCTGGAGGTTTACCTACATACAGCACTAACGGAGAGTCGTCGACCTAGTCAAAATCGGCCAGCATCTAACTGGCCAGACACAACACAATCGACAACATAAAATAAAGAAAATTTAAACGTTACTAAAGATTTTTGTTTTTTTTTGCCCTTACATGAATAAAACGAGTTCTTGTCAACATCGCGTGTCCAGCGTCAATTGACGGGTACGTGACAAACCTAATCGACGTCGAATTAAGCTGTAATTGCACTCGGCGGTTCGAAAACGGACGCTCGTTTTAATTACTATAGAGATAACACACGCTTATCGGTTAAATCTCCTCTGTTCCCTTAATATGAGTAATTATTTGGCACCATATAAACTGTTGTTTTATGTTTTGTGAACTTTAGTTTTATTTTCTTTGGTAAGTTTATATATGTTTATGTTTCATTAGCCCGAAGTACAGGTTGCTTTAACTGTTTTGTATTCACGTATTTTAATCTTTATGAATTAATAGACATTACGTATTAATGTCCTGTATTTTTAACTGAAAAATTGATAGGTAAACAGAGAATAGGGAAAAGGCTTACTTCTCTGCTTGAATTTCCTGGTATCTATTCGAATAGATTTTGTTGAATAATCCATCCATCTACACCCAAGAGGAAGACGGGGGATTATTTCAATACTATGGATAGGTAGTCATTAGGTATCATTTCCGAGATAACATATTATATATATGCTGCGATATACGCAGACTAATAATTTCTTAATAAATGCTTTCCCATTATTATATTCGTACATGAATATGAATTAATAAAATTAACGTGTCCGTCTGTCCGATCGGATATAATTTTAAAACTCCTGTGTTCAAAACCATATATCTTGTTAAGAAAACGCAAGAAAAAAAATGACCGTCACGGGGAAAAATCGAAATTAATGGTTATTGAAAGTATTTATAATTCAAGAAAACCAATAAATAAATATGCAGTAAAATAAATAAAAACAACGAGTCTCGTTAACAAAATAAATATATTTTTCTTATTATTTGGTGGATGATATTGCCAAGGAATCTGGGGAGGACGTCTCCTCCTACTTGTAATATTTAGTTGTTGTATATATAGTTCGCATTTCAGAAACTTTCATAATGCGATAAAGGATTGTATGCGATATTTCTTGAGCTTCTCAATGCTGTTGGTCACACGATCGTTTAAATAAAACATACACGAAAATGTATTTTTCAGTTATGCTCGCAGTAGATCAGCAAATAAATCATTTGTACATACGAGGATAAGATTCGAAGACTACCGGAATAATCGTGATTTTGCAGACTTCAATTCACTTCCATGGAGGGGAAAAATGAACTTAAGAAGCATTTATACAAGAACATAAATAGCTTTAGCAAAATACCAGAGATCAACACAAGCTTGTAATGCGGTTACTCGACAATAGAGTCAGTAACTCATTCATGGGGCAAAGTATGGTTTTTTAAAACAGAATCCTAATAATTGCGCAAGGTCTTCCTACGCATAGGTTCAAAAAGTTTATTAAACAGAAACTTTATACTAAGGGTTATACTAATATAAAAGAATATGTGGATGATATTAACCCCTGGGAATGAGATGATCGCTGCCAGGCTGTTTCTAAGTACTAATTCCTTATCCTCATGTAATATATTTATTTATTTGTTGTTATTCTAAAAGGACATTGAAAAATGACTGAAAAAGAGGATACCTGTGGAGATTCGCTGTTGTTGAACGAGCGATCTTGATGCTTCATCTCCGTGCAGAGGAATCATTAAGAAACGGTGGTTGATTGTAAAAAAATTACATTTAAAATATATTTCATTTTATTTAATTTTTACTCGACACAATAAACTCTACACGTGCACTAATACAATATGTTTTATACGATCGTTATCGTCATGTGCCTGAAGTAAATTACCTCCAATCACAAGGGACGAATGGCAAACGTTCTTATTTAAAGGCCGACCTTTATGTACTAATGTCGACTTCCCGCCTCTAGACTTTTATGTTGCCCTATTACCTCGTTGCGAGAAAAGTTGCGTCGACTCACCTTCACGATTCAGAGTGACTTTCTTTCATAGTTAGGTCGTAATGAAAGTAGGATATTACAAGATAACACTGTTCTAATAGGAGTTTCGATGGCTAGGTTCTTGTGACTTTGTTATCACAGACTTCTTGTAACGATAGTTTTGAATGTGTGACATAGAAACTTTTTCTTGATTGGTATTCATTAACTATATAAATTATGACTATTTAACCGACTATATGGAGACGTAGGTCACTTGTATAATTAATATAATACACAGATACGTCATATTTTTTTTTATTTCATAGAAGTGACGGAACGAGCATAACGTTCACCTGATGGTAAGTGCAGCGTCTGCCCGTAACAAATGCTGTGACACTCAGAAAATTACTGTGTGATACCACACTGCGCCCGTCACCCTGAGAGATCAGTTCTTAAGTCTCATATGCCCAGTGATTACGCTAACTCTCAGTGCCCTTCAAACCGAAACAGTACTGTTTGCACGCCACTGCTTCCCTGCAGAAAAACTGGCCCTGGGGTGGAGAATAAGGTTGTCTCTTTCCTTGCGATAGCGTAGTGGCGACGTTAGGACAGGCGACAATTTTCGCCTTTTTCTTAGCTTCACTTACGAAACGCTGGTAAACGTATCGACCTATTTTGTTTTATAAAAACATTGGCCTTTTGTATGGTATCTGTCACTATGTTTGCGTATTATTTCGGAGTATCGGCATGTACATTTACACCGGCGGTAGGATTCATATGCCGTCAAGCAATGGTGAGCAAACATCACTGTGTTTCGGTTTAAAGGGCATTGTAGAATCATAAACAAGAGCGTCGCTGGAGTTTAATGCGCTATTTCTTCTCCAGCGGAAACGCATTCCGAATTGGTGGTAATTGTACTTAATTCCGATAATAATAGTAGTATTAGTAATATTGCCCTCCCGATTTAAGTAACTGACCGAGGCCGGCCCCCTTGGCCACCCTCGAGTCAGTTACTCCCGCGCACAGGATGACGGTCCAATCCGAGGTCCCCTCTTGGTGGCCCTTGTGCCGGTCATCCATAAATAAAGGTTTATGGAACGCCATCAGCCCTCAGCGCTCTGCCACCTTTTAATCCGGCGAAGCTGTGAAAGCCTTCGGGCTAACAGTGACCATCAGTCATACTCGTAATAAAGGGCGTTGCTAGTGTGGTCACAGGGCATATTTCTTTCGCTTTCTTTGTCGCTTAAAAACCGATGTCTCATGGGGCGACATTGGAACCCGTTATGCGAGCTGATCGTATCCTTATTTCCTACTATAAAAAATTATAAACTCAGACTGGGTTTATAATTTTTTTACGCAACTAAATGAATGGGCTAAACAAAAAAAAACTTTTATTTATACATATATCTCTATCTCTATCTGAAAGATGCAAAAGTTATTCCAATGAAGTTACGAAGGCTGCTGTTCGTCGACATGCGTAACAAAATTTATACGATCACCACGAACATCTCTACATTCGAGGTCATTATTATATACGCTTGAGCCATTATAGCAACGGTCATTACCCCGATGTATATCATAAAAGCTACTAAAGACCGCCGCCTGCCTATTTTTTGTGAGTACAATCAAGCCATTTTTAATGGTCGATTATGCTTTTTTCTGCCGAATCTCCGCACTTGGCTGAAGTCGAAATGTACGCCGTTGTCACGCGTCAGGCGATAATAATTGATAGGTTTTAGTTTTACTTTGTCTGTTTCTTGTCGTCGAACGCCTCGAAAAAGCTTCGTAAATAAATCGTTGATGCAATTCCAGTGACGTCATTTACGTTTAAATGAGTATTTTATGTTAAATTTATTTTTTTCTAAAAACTCAAAATATTTTGTTTTTTCTTCAGGTTTATAAAAGTATTAGTAAAGTAATGAGCTGCAAATATCTCACCGCCTCCGATATGTATTTAGTACGGTAATGGAACAAGGAGATTTTGCCACGTTGATCCAGAGTTGGTCCACTTTGTTGTTCTCAAAATATTATTTGTTATTTTCCTACGTCGCGGACCACGGTGGCTACTGTGTAACTCTGGTTGGTTTCGTGATCGGTTTCATTTGATTCCTTTAACCAATGAATGAGCTTTATTTTGGGGCGTGAAGCTCATTCATTGGTTAATGGGATCAAATGAAAACGATCACGAAACCAACTAGTGTTACACAGTAGACCCCCAGATGTTAAATCGGCATTTAAAATTACCATCAACAATTTCAGCGGTATCGATTCTGGAGATCAAATTCCAAGTTGAATGCTCGGATGCTATGAAATTTAAAGCGACCGCCCGGCCTATGTACACGGCCCAAACTTATATGTAACGTAGCAAAATAAATCCTAACATTAGGTAAATATAAAGCGCAATGCTGACTAAAAGAAGATAGGGCAGAAAGAGTGCCTCAATATACTCGTACTTAGTAACTATAACTTTTGTATGGTTCCTGTATTTTCGTACTCTCTTAACTTGTAGATTAGTATCTACACGTTTGGATATTACGTACATTCAAAAGCTAGACGTTTGCTCTCTCTGTATTCAATTACATGAATGCTAGTTCATCCTGGATACATCCAGGGTTGTCTATTCCTTTATTTAAAATATTGTATGAATGGTATAAGCTTTGTAGAGCAGAATATTTTAAATAATTATAATCATGTCAACCTATCACTGGTCCACTACTAAACATAGGCCTCCCCATAATTTGACACATAAGTTTGTAGCTCTCATTTTGGGGGGATTTTGCCATAGTTGTCACGCTTGGCTGGCTGGTTGGCAATCGCAGTTTCTTTATTCAGATGTTCCAGGAAGATGCTGCCGCCGACCTCCTTGTTTTCATTTTTCCTCCGTCGACTTTTACGACACCCACGGGATGAGATGGAGTGGTAGATCCTCTTAAACCGCCACCACACCGTAAAATAAATAATTATAATATTTATGGGTAATTAAATAACTTAATACTCATTTAATCTTTGATGAGGTTATTCGAAAAATATCCTCTTACATAAACTTACGTATGAAATTCGGTACAGGCTTGTGTAATTTATTGTTTTGGCTGGTTTACTATATGTCGTTTCCTGGCTTTTAAGAATAAGTTTTTTAATTACATTCTTAATTTAAAAAACAACTTCTGATATTATTTTTTATTTAAAATTGTGGTAACGTTTAATGAGACCGTCAAATTATAAGTGACCTAAAATTCAGATCATTCAAAAAAATTAAGGCGTATCCCATTGGTAGACTCTTTTCGACGACACCCACAAGCCGAGTTAGGTTTAGTTTAGTTTTAGTTAGGTTAGTTAGGTTCGATTCACGCACCGGCAAATATTTGGATGCCCTTTTTAAATTTGTCTGTAAAACGCACCCTCGATACAATGGAAAGTATGGAGCGTAGTTTTTTTATTGACAGAAAAAAATATTACAAAGATTATGTTAGTCCCAGTGTTGCCTTTAATGCGTGACATTTAGTTTAAATATTTGCAAAAAATTTCTATAGATTTAGAGTTTTTATGTTCAATGATTTGGATTATATTGACTGTAGCACATAGCCTAGCGGGTAAAGTATCAGGTCATAAATATCTCACTGACGAGCACAGGCCTCCTCTCACATTTGAGAGCGCATTGAAGCCGGAAAGAGTCCGCCACGCTGCTCCAATGCAGGTTGGCGTTGTAAATAGTAAAAATTAAACGCGATAAAATCCGTAAAATTAGTTTCATTTAAATGTGTAGTGTTCGCGTAAATATAAGAAATCATTATGGATTTCATATGTCCTCGAAATATTTTTACCTCAGACAGCAGGATCAGGTATAGATCGAAGCTAGCCTAGGATGCAGTGACAGAGACAGAGTGACAATCACAACACAATCAGACCCACCACCACCACCATTTCAGCCTATGACTAGTCCACTGTTGAACATAGGCCTCCCCATAGATTGCCACGAAAGTTTGTAGCTTTAATTTTGGAGGGAGTTTGCCATAGTTGCCACACATTTATTTATTCAGATGTTCTAGGAAGTTGCAGCTGCCCATCTCTTGGTTTTAATTTTCCCTCTGTCGACTTTTACGATAACCACGGGTTGAGATTCTATTAAACCGCCACCGTACGGCAATCAGATCCGAAAATCTACAATTTGTGAATCATTTGCTCTAACCACTAGGCCATGCAAGATTATATATTAGTGACCCGATTCGTTCGGTCGACAGCCCTACGACAGTTCGAAATATTTAACGATAGAAAACACGAGCACTTTTCAACCGTATCGGTATTTATTCCGAACGCACTCCGCGCTGCAGCGGCGGGCGCTCTGTTGAATATTCAGAATATCCGACATTGATATGTTTGCGTTGGTGGCGCATTCGGAATTGCAAATGTATTAAAAATTTAATTGTACAAGTGTTGGGTGTGTGGGGCGGGGTATGTCATTCGGAGGTTGCTGAGGCTGCACTTGGCGCATACGTGCGGTCCATTGATTTTAAATTCGCATTTGAGACATTTTTTTTTCGAGCCATTCGTTAGAAAACGTTTGATATAGTAAAATCAACAATAAATTTCACGTGGATATCTACCGTGCGTCGACTCCTCAAGTTCGAAGTCCCTCAGAGAGGAATGGAAAGACCATTGCTCATATATTTTAAATAATAATTTACATAGGCCCCTATGTAATATTTGTAAGGGATCCTTTCATCAAATGAGGTTCGAACGGGCAGGTAGGGGGTAGGGGACAAAAAACAACACGATTAATCACAGGGAGGAGGGGGTACTTGTAACGTGACCTTTCCTCAAAAGTTCACCGATCTGATTGTGATACGCACGCCTAGGACGACCCTTACCGGCTTTCCCATTCACACTTGCCTCATAAATCTGTTTCGTCAATCTCCTTTCATTCATTCTCTCTACGTGTCCAAACCATCAAAGCATCCCTTTATCTATCTTTTTCACTACATCTTCAACCACACCGCAACGTTCCCTTATCACGTTGTTTCTCACTTTGTCAATCAGAATTACTCCAGCTATACTTCTCAAACTTCTCATTTCCACAGCGTTAATCTTACTTTCATGCTTCTTCTGCCAGAACCAGCATTCACTACCATAACATAAGTGTGGGGACCAGATCTCACCTATGTACAGCCAGTCGTGCCTTTTAAGATACGTTCTGGCTACTATGATAAGCGAGTGCCAAATGTTATTTTAATATAACGATCATGATAAGTGACTTCATCGTGGTCGTTTTTGGGCCACGGCGAATATTTCGGCAGTTATCAACTGCATCAGACGCACTCCATCATCCGTACCTACCTGTGCCCGATGTAACGTTCATGTTCTAATATAGGAGGTAAGCTAGGATGCATTGTCAGGACATAGGGATTCACAACACAACCGGATCCGAAAAACAACAACAATTTGTATTTTTACACTAATGTTGGCTCTGAGTGGGATTCGAACCTAAGACTCGCGGTGTGGCAGTCACGTACTCCAACCACTAGGCCACACGCGAAGTGACTTATAATAGTTATTTTCTCTTTCTTCTGTTTAGTTTGTTCAGAGCGTGTAATGTAGGTAGTAAGTAGTGTACTTATATTACGAGATTAATTGTGTTATTCTAAAAATTTTATATATTTTATTTGTATGCAAATTGATTAATTTTAATCGAGTATCGCAATTGTGTGGCAAGTGTTGCTTTCCATTTTATTCCCCGAATCCGACTTACGAACATTTTTCTTTCTGATTGTGAGAGATATACTTACGCAAAGGGCAAGGCGTACGAGGCGTAGCTCGCTCCCTCCTCCCCTCCTATTACCCTCCTCTTTTTGCCTCTGAATAGAGCGAAGAAATTCTTCACTTAATAATAAATTCAGGTGGAAGACTTAATAACAAAGATGGCGTTATGAAAATGATTTGATAACGTGGATATATGAACGCTTTTATTGTTCTTTTGTTCTTATAATGTTGTTGTTGTTTTTGACTGACGTCTATCTATTTTCTTAGATGATAAAGTATAACTTGTAATAAATTTGTGTTCTTTTTGTTTAAGAGTGTTATTAATGTGCGTTTGTAAATTTGTACATGCGAACATACTAAGTATATTTTAATACACTAAGTATTACATAATATTTTTTTGAGAAAAACTATAGTATCAACCACCGCTGGGGTCAAGAATCTTCTCATTTTTGACCAGTTTTTGGAGGCGCGATTCCGCCACGCTGGTTAATTTTCAGACGTGTAGGTTTCCCTTATTTGCGGCTAGGTTTTACTAAAACACGTTGCATCTCTTTGCAATTTTATCGCATTAACCACGAGGAGTGTTCCGTGGAACTGTTCGGGTTAATTCCAGCCGCTGAGTTTCACTATCATACACTGCGGTATTTTTGGCATTTCACCATTGTTCACTTTACAAAGAAATTGCTACCATTCTCGACCACTTTGTGGGATTTGCAACGGCCAGCAGTTTAATCGAACCGTTACGACTTCGGGGCCTTAATAAGAGCCTTCTCTTTTCTTAAAGGCCGGCAGTGTAACCATTCCTCTGGTGTTGCGAATGTTCATTAGCGGCGGTGATCACTTACCATCAACGGTTTCGCTCGCTCTTTTGCCCCTTCTTTCTATGGAAAAAAGATTGTTCGGTGTCATGGGACATCCGATAGAAGCAAAGCGTTTGATGCAATTCCTTTTCGCTCGGTGGCCGACCGCGCTCTTACGTTGTGTGACTCTCGAAGCGTACAGACGTCGGACTTTTTTTATTTTCTTACGAAAATTAATTAATTTTGTACCGAATTATTCTGATTATTTTATTACAATAAAAACAATGAGTAATGATGGTGGTTTTACGACTTCTGTTCCCTCTCCTCATACATATTTCTGTTAGTGCTACCACAGTTACTAGCTCCTACAAAGTTTGTGCACAATGCTTAATATTATTTACATTAACTCTCGTCTGTATAATTTAATACCGGTATACAAATAGAAAACAGTTTGTGGCTGTATGCACACAATAATTTTGCTGCAGTAGTTTTCCAAAGTTATAAAGATTTGGCATAATCGCCAAACATGGAACACGGCTGACTGGTGGTAGGATTCTTAAGCAGGAATCAGTCTAGGTAGATACGAACCCAGGCCAGTTATTCTGCCGTGAAGCAATAGTGTGCAAACATTACCGTGTTTCGATCTGAAGGCCTGAGAGTTAGTGTAATCACTGGGCATATGTAACTTAAGAACTGATGTCTCTGGGTGACGGGCGCAGTATGCTGCCACACACAAATGTTCTGGGTTGCACAGCATTTGTTGTGGGCGGACGTTGCAGCGGAGGTTGCACTTACCATCAGATGAACGTTACTCTGGTCTTGTCATTAAAGCAATAAAAAAATGTTATTGGCAGACGCTCTTACCATCGGACGTTTTGTTTGACTTTATATTATAGTATTGAATTTATATAAATAACAAACACTGGCTAGCGCAGCCGCCTGAATATAATATTTTTTAACACATGGGCTTCTGTTCGCAATAAATTAGTAGGCGAGTAGCATTTGTTCGATTCCCGGTGCTTTTGGTGATTATTCAACTCAAGGTCGACGGTGAAGGAAAAAATCGTGAAAATAAGAGGAGACATGAGCTCAATACACATTTATAGTGACATTCTCTTCTTTGTATCTCGAAATATATTATTGTAATTGTTAATTCGTATTGTTTTTATTAATTCGTATTGTTTTTGTTAATTCGTATTGTTTTTGTTAATTAGGTATAGGGACAGCTTGTGCGTGTGTGACGTCCGCGCAGTCGTTGGTGAATACAGTTCCGAGTGGTAAATGAATGATATTTTGATTCATCATTTAACCGGTCTTGGGACTGTATTCTCCAGGGTCTGTATTCTCCAATGTCTAGCGGTCATCACTGAAAATCAGCGTTGCGCTTGTTAGCGTAACAATATGCTGAGTGATGACCCTTTTGGCATGACCCGCGACGTACATACAAATGGCCAAACGTACAACTTAGATATAAGATTAGTGGTAAGGTTCTACTTCTTCTGGTTACTTTTATGTCAATGTTGTTTTGTAAATGTATGTTTTGTACGTCAGCGGTCTTTGCTAAATAAACTTTTCTTTCTTTCTTTTCTTTCAAATACGAAATTTTTATTAACATAATTAAACCTTGCAAAAAAGACATTTTCGATAAGGCAAGGAGACTAGCGTCAGAACATTTGTCTTATAAAGTATACACGGCTGCAGTACATGTGTTCGGACCACCATGTGCAGAATTATCACGGACGGGAAAAGGCGATGAAAGGTTAATCCCCAACAGCGCGACCAGGCTCAACGGATGCGATAATACTTCATCGATCCACGAATGACTACGTGTGCTATAACTTGTTTCTTTAAATTATAATATTGTACAGTTTATTTAAAATTAATTAACTTAAAGTCAAGTAATTTTCGGCAGAATGAGGATGCCAAGAGAATATGGTAGCTAACCGCCAGATCGGGTAGTCTGATCTGGGGAGGACCCCTCAAACTAGATCGATCCTGTATTTTTATATATAGTTACCATCGATAAACCTTCTACAGCGCGATGCCGGACGTAAGAGCTATTATATTGTTGAGCTTCTGATGTGGTCATCGATGATACTATACAGTTTATTAGCTACATTCAAAGGCTTAAATGCGAATTATGTCTTGTGTTTTTGGAGCATCGTCCTAACGTACGTGGCTAAAAACTTTTGACGAAACCTTAATGTACGAGTATATATATAATAATTCTTCTGTACGTGTGTATGTCACTGAACTCCTAAACGTGGTCGATTCAGCCTATCATAAGTTCACTGCTGAACATAGGCCTCCCCCATAGATAGCCACAAAAGTTTGTAGCTCTCATATTGGAGGGATTTTGCCATAGTTGCCACGCTTAGCAGGCGGGTTGGCAATAGCAGTTAATTTATTCAGATGTTCCAAGAAGATGCTGCTGCCCATCTCCTGGTTTTAATTTCCCTCTGTCGACTTTTATGACACCCACGAGATGGGATGGGGTGGTAGATTCTCTTAGGCCGCTACCACACGGCGGCAAAGATTAAACGCGCTCAGTCGAAGCCTTTAGTTATGGGTAAACCGCACAAGTGCTCCAGAGAGGGGATCTCGGCCTGGACCGCTACTCGGTGAGCGAGAGTATCTGACTCCAGGGTGCCCAAGAGGGCCAGATACCGGCTCGGTCAGTACTTCAATTGGAGTGTAACAATGCTTGCACAGTATATTTTGTGAACTGTGTGTGTGTGTGTCTCTGTGTGTGTGTGTGTGTCTGTGGTAGACTATGTGACTTACGTAGACGTAATTTTTCCAGCACACGACCAGCAACGACACGTTCATATACAATTTATACGTTCATACGCTTTAGTGCCACGGGGTCATGGTGAATTGCCTTATAACTCGAATATTGGGCTCGCTCCCTGCGTAATAACGAATTTCGCGTAATGTACTTTTATTTTTACGCGCACCGAGCCCTCGTAATGTTATGAATACGAGGTTATAGTTCAATTCCCTCGGCGTAATTGCGACGTTGTAAAACTTTCATGTACATTGCGTTTGTTCACGTTAAAATTTCACCGGAGCTTCCATTTCACACATCCAGGAGTAATGTACTCACTCTGTTTGTGTCAGTTGCTGGGACATTGTATGTGACGGTGGTTTATGCTTCGCGGCTAATTATAAATGGTCTGAGCGGTAGTTTTAATGCTGCTGTGTGTATTTTAAGGACGTTTTTGTCTGTCAGAAAGTAGACGGCTGCGGCGGGTTGTAAATCATGCTGATATTTTCATACCAAGTTTGTTATCACTTTAAACTTTTTGCTCGTGTTTAATACCGAGTCCATAATTCAACAGGCAGTATTTTCAAGGAAAGAAAGTTAAGTTAGTTAAGAGTCCGAGTAAAATGAACTGTCTCGGTGGCTGTCTGTCTGTAGAGTCAATATCACTCGATAATGCCTCGTTTTGAGGCGAAACTCATGTCGTGTTCTCGACTTGATGTATTCTTCGTGTATTGCCTAGTGGTAGTGGTGTAGTGGTAGAGGGTATCTGCTGGCGGTTCCCGGGGCGGTATTAGTTTGCTTGTGCAGGCTGTTGTGGAATTTAAATTTTACATGCGTATTTTAGCAAATTTACTTTCTTTCGTTTTTACTTATAATGGATTTCTTTATTGTAAGGGTTTTCTGCAATGTAACGCCTGATTCTAATAAGCATTATTTTGTAAGTATGCGAAATTATTTTCGAATATAGCTATTTTTTTATGACAAACGATGCCTCGCCTTAGGATTTAAGTGCGTTTAACAGACATTCATTTGCACAACACAACACAACCGGACCCGAAAACCAACAATTTGTGTTTTTTTACAAATGATGGTTCCGGCTGGGATGTGAACCCAGGACCTGTGGCGCAGAAGTCAGGTACTGTGACCACCTAGCCACGCGATCGTCATATTCATCGTCGGTACGTTATTATAATTTTAATCCGTAATCACCACGCAGGCAGAGTGGCGATGGCACCAGCAGACACCACGCTCTTTAGACGCTGCTGTCACCGGTCAGTGTATTTTCGGTCTGGCATTTTTCGAGACGGCTATTCCGGCACCTGTCGGAAGCCATGAGATTTTCAAGACATTTCACTTTGACGAGACGAGTTAATCGTTCACCAAATGGTAGTGCAATCTCTGCCCAAAACAAATACCGTGTCATTCAGAACATTTAAGTGTGGCACCCCACTGCGTTCAGTTTTTAAGTAAGGGCACTGATAGCTAGTGTAATTACTGGGCATATGCCCAGTAATTACACTAGGCCTTATATATATATATACCTTAAATATACTTCAGGCCAAAACACAGTATATTTGCACACTACCGCTTGACACCAGAATAACTGGCACTGCGATGGTAGCTACCATAACCGATATATGTATCAAACAGTAAGCAAATCCGGTGCTCCTATCCTTAAGCTCTTTACAAAATTGACCTAAATTTATAAGCACCTCTTCTCAAATTACGAAGAAAAATACTTCGCATAAAATATTATAAACAAATTGGAGCCCGTTTTAAGATCCGCTTCGAGCGGCTCACAAAGTTTTCAACCATTTCAGTGAGAGTGGATAATTTAGATACGGAATCTTATAACCTCAGCACTCAGAGCACTGATTATCTTAATCTCTTTTTAAAAATGTATACAGAAATATCGGCGGAACATAGAAGTACCGCATTAATGCTCAGTGCCTTTAGAGCTCTCTAAACAATGTCAGTCATTAGTCCAGGCCCAAGTTTAACGGAGTTTTCCTTAATTTAATTTCACGAGACGACATCTTAATACAGCATGGCGCCTAACGCTCGTGGCTGTTCCCACTTTAGTCCTCCCATAATGTGATATTCATTTATTACATTTCCCGCGCTTCTGTAGCTCACTAGGAAGAGACAAAGCTATTTCCGAGCACCGGCGATCCGCGAAACCCTGGCCGTTGTAAACAAGCGATTTAAATAGATTATATCGAAAATAAAAATAAAAGAGCCTTGTCTATGTAATTTGAGTAGTCGCTTGTTATCTTTTGGAGGATTTTCAAAATCCACTTTGGTTAATAGGCGAAACGGCGCTTTTTAATGGTCTATTTTGATTCCTCAAAGTTCTTTCGTATTATTTGTTAATATTTCTATTGAATATAAAAATTATTAGAGAGATCATATAGTTTTTTTTTTTATTTTGACCTCTTAGATGAAAATTAAAAATAATAGATTACACTACGTGAGAAACATCAAGTTTATTAAACAATCATTATTTCAAATAAATGCTGATAAGACAATTCTTCTTTAAAATTATTATTTAAATACGAGGCCCTACTCTAGAATTTTTTCTGTATCGTGAACGCTTTTTGCAGATAGAACTAACACAACCAGACACGAAACCAACATATTGTGTTTTGGCACAAATGCTGGACCTTGCTTAGATTCGAATCCAATCAATATCTAGGACGATCGGGCGATACGTATCTTGATCCCCGTTGATTCAGCGTTAGAAGTGTGAATTTGACAGCCACGACGCTTTTTGGCGCCTTTTGTGCGAATCTCTCCCCTGAAAATAAATTATGTAATCTAGAACAATGCGATTGAAACAATAACTTTTTCCCATGAAAGTCTATTCTTATCGCATTGAAATTTCTTTGCTGAGATAACAAATTATGTGAAATAATTTTCAAATAGTATAGCGATTCTACTACCAGTAAAAAAAATATTTTTACTGGTAGTAGAATCGCTATGTAGGAATACCTCTAGCTACAGAGCACAGTGATGTGAGTAAGCGTCACTGTACTTCTTTTTGGTATAATAACCTGACACTGTGGTAGTACCTACTAAGACACTACTGGTTGGTAGGATTAGGTAAGAATCCGTCTAGGTAGATACCACCGCAGTGCTAGTTATTGTGCCGTGAAGCAGTCGTGTGCAAACATTATTGTAATTCGTTCTGAAGGGCACTGTTAGTTCTAATTACTGGGCATATGGTACTTAAGAACTGATGTCGCTGGGTGTCGAGCGCAGTGTCCGCAGTGCCACGCAAAAACGTGATATTGATTTTGCGTTTGTTATGAGCAGACGTTGCACTTATCATCAGGTGAACAAGTTTTACTTATCGTCATTTTCTTCCATAAAAAAAGTTCTAAGACTGATTTGCTGAACTACTCGAGACGTGTAAATTTAAATAATTTATTTTTATATATTTTCCCTCTGTCGACTTTTACGACACCCACGGGATGAGGTGGGGTGGTAGATTCTCTTAAGCCGCCACCACACGGCAAGGGAAAATAAAAACTAGGAGATGGGCAGCAGCATTTTCCTGGAACATCTGAATAAATAAACTGCGGTTGCCAATCCACCTGCCAAGCGTGGCAACTATGGCAAAATCCCTCCAATATGAGAGCTACTAACTTTAGTGGCAATTTATGGAGTAGGCCTATGTTCAGCAATGGACTAGTGATAGGCTGAAATGATGATTTTTATAAATTATTTTTATCGATTGTGCTATTGTGTACATAACCTTCAGCCAAACAGACACATACGGAAAGATACTAAAGATGATTATGATCAGTTTTACATGTTTTATATACTTTATATTTAGTATATAGTTTCCTTTAACTTAAGATACTGCGTCTTGAAAAGTCCGATTACTCTCTAGAATTGAATTCTGCAATCACTGTAACATTCTTTGGCGAGTATTGAGTAGTAAACTATTAATATTAAGCGACAAAACTCAAAATGTTTACAGAAATGCCAAAATTCAGCATATAAATACAAGTATCACTTTTCGATTTGGCGCGAAGTTATATACATTTATTCTGATTAGGTGCCCATTAGTGGTCGAAATTCGCAAGGAATTCATATTTTTTTTAAATTTTAATGTTATTGAGCTTTAAGTAATTATTTGTTGGCAACATTTTAAATACTCTGTGCGACTGTTTGACCAGAGACTATTACATGTTTGACATTGGCAGTATGAATGTAAACAAACGACAATATTGTGATTGACATATGAACATGTCAGAATGAACGTAAATATTCAATATTTTTTTTATTGTATAAAGTGACGAAACGAGCAAAACGTTCACCTGATGGTAAGTGCAACGTCCGCCCACAACAAATGCTGTGTCACCCAGAATATTTCTGTGTGACACCACACTGCGCCCGTCACCCTGAGACATCAGTTCTTAAGTCTCATATGCCCAGTGATTACGCTAGCTCACAGTGCCTTCCAGACCGAAACACAGTAATGCTTTCACACTACTGCTTCACGACAGAATAACTGGCCCAGCAGAGTAGAATAGCACCTACCTCTATCCTACCGAGGTGTCAAAGAGGTGACTAAGGTATTGTACGGACAGCGTTTATTCGTGCAGATTGATACCATAATATCCAGTGCTGTCACTATACTGCTCGTGAGAACGTAACGGAGAGTCAAGACTTTTTTACTTTTTTTTGGCGGCGACGTGGTTCGTACCCGTAACGCAATGCCCAATTTCAGGCTACTTCGTGCGCGCAATATGCTTAAAAAGGGGCGCCTATATATATTTTGTATGTGAAGTTATATAAATAAATACAAAGTATTGTATATTTCTATTCACGTCATAATGTACAGATTAATAAAGTGGGGGAACACAGGCCTATGTTCTGTAACGGTGATGATGAAGGTAGGTGTGGTTGGACTTAAGGGGGGTTTCAATGAGCGGCCTTAATCCCAGGTACTTATCCCTATAATGTTTTTAATAAAAGTACTGCATAAATTGTTGTTTGTATATCAATGACTCACCTAGAATATTTAATCGAGTTAATAAACAAGAACAATAAGAGAAAATATACTGTGAGAAATAAATTATTTTTCAACTTTGTTAAAAATAATGAAAAACTGTCGACGAGGATGGGATTCGAACCCACGCGTGCAGAGCACATTGGATTAGCAGTCCAACGCCTTAACCTCTCGGCCACCTCGTCTCGTTTTGGCTTTGTGAAATGAACATTCTCGATCGTGTTTTTCTTCTTAACTGTTAATAATTTGTAGTACATAACTGTTTCTCTTACAATATGGAATGAGTAAGGTATAGCACCGTACCGTATGAGTAAGGTATAGAAGGTTATTATGCTTTTAAATTAATATCCATAATGATTGATATTTCTTCAAAAATGTTTTTACTTTTTTTTATAGTATTCGCGAATTTACATACATTCGAAACTGTTTTGTGTGAAACTTCTTTGGGCGCGATGAGAGTTAAATTTAAAAGTCGAATTTGAGTCCAACTTTTTCCTGCAATTGCATTCAAACAAAACACACTGCAAACTGTTATTCTTAATTATTTATATTTGTCAACTAATTAATAATACAATTAATAATTAATAATTCAATTATTAATTAATCATACAATTATTAATTAATAATACAATTAATAATTAATAATACAATTATTAATTAATAATACAATTATTAATTAATTGACACAACTGTTTAGACTGAACATAGGTTAACAAAAATATAACAGTGAGTATTAATTTTGTTAACCCGTGTTAATTTATTTTAATTTATTTAAAATCTTTTCATTTCTAGCACGTAAGTGCTTCAAACTGCAATTAAGATTTTTAATGGTGCCGGCGTAGGGATCTAACCTACATTACTCGTCTACAGAAATATAGGAAAAGCGTTAAAATAATTGTTATATAGTAATCACTCAATATAAGCTATACAATATCCCTGTAACAGGCGTACATTTTTTCCAAAGTGATTCAATTTTACGTCTACATTCAAATGGATTCCTTTTCGCTTTTCCGAAAACTACGTACATTCGGAGCTTGCAGTGTAATTTAATAGCAAGTGTGGGTTTTATTTGGCTCGTGTAGGCCTCACCGGACATAAATGGCGTTAATAAAATGACTGAGTTGCTATAGTCATATATTTTGCCGGCTGTATTTCCTAAAAATGTTTGTAATTTTTTATTTGGTAAGATAAGATAAGATAAGATTACTCGTTTATTTGGTCACTACAACACAGATACGATTTATATATACAATGATTTGTACATTACAAGAATGATACCCAAAACACTACCGAACCCAAGCACTAGTACCTACTAGTGCTTGGGTTCGGTCTTCTAGTTTTAATTTTCCCTCAGTCGACTTTCGTCACCCACGGGATGAGATAGGGTGGTAGTTTCTCTTAAGCCCCCAACACGCAAGTTTTAATGATAGGATCCATGAGAAAATCGTGAAACTCTGCCTGGAGCTGTTGGGTTTTACTCGGATATTTTTTTGGAAATAAATATTTTGCATATAAAATGCGTGCGGAAACTGGCTGTTGTAGTAGTTTTAAATTTGAGAACAGTGTAAGGAAAAATCTGCACGTAAATACTGTTTAACGGGCGGTAGCAGGTGTCCCTCTTAAATATACCGGAGCAGTTACAATTGTGAACTGCGCATTGAAATGTATCGCACACCTATTGTCAGAGACTTATGGAATTGGTTGTTTTGTTGAGCGCGGCGCGTGTGGCTGCGGAATTATTTGAGTTTTTAATGCAAAATGATGTTTTTGTGTACATATTTTTAGATATAATAGAATTGAATTATCATCTACACAAACTGAGCCGTAGTAGCTCATGGGCCGGGTGCTTGCTTTAAATGTCATAGTACGCAAGTGACCTGAGTTCCACTCCCGGTAAAGGCACCTCTACAAAATTGTTCTACAATTTTAAGCTTTGATTTACCACGTGCTCTGCGGCGAAGTATAACATCGTGAAGAAACTTGCATGTCTGAAGAATAAAATTATTTCGTAGACGTGTGAAGTCCGCCAATCCGTATTGGACCAGCGTGGCGGACTTTTCCCGGCTCCAAAACCCTCTCTGAAATGAGATTGTGTGACAAATTACATTTCAAGGCTGTTCTTTTGCTACCAGATATGTGATATTGTAATTAAATGATGTATTTTATACATGACATTATGTAATATGAAACAAATTACGTAATGTCATTTTACATAAATTGAAAAGGCCTCAGAGTTTCTTGTCGGCTCTTCTCTGAGGAGATCTTATTTTTGGAACTGGTGCGCTGTAGATTTTGACATTCATAAGAGCTTAATTGAAGCCTAAATGGAATAAAGAAATTTCGAGTTAGATTTTTAACATAAATTGACTACTAAGAAAATTTCACAGATCACAGGATTCTATATTATTAAATATGCAGAATCCGTCTAGGTAGGTAGCACTAGTTATTCTGTCGTCAAGCAGTAGTGTGCAAACATTACGGTGTTTCGGTTTGAAGGTCATCATCATCATCATCATCATATAGCTTATCACTAGTCTACTGCTGAACATAGGCCTCCCCCAAGTTTTGTTTCAGGAGGATGCTGCTACTTTTTTCCCTCTGTCGACTTTTACGACACACACACGATGATGGGCTGATGGATTCTCTTAAGCCACCGCCACCACGGTACTGATAGCTAGTGTAATTACTGGGCATTTGAGACTTAAGAACTGATGTCTCAGGGTGGCGAGCGCAGTGTAGTGCCGCACACAAATGTTCTGGGTGGCACATACGTTGCACTTATCATCAGGTGAACGATTTGCTCGCTTCGTCATTTTCTTCGAAAAAATGAGGTACACATTATTTTGGTTATCAGATAAAGTTTAAAAAAAACTACAAAAATCCATACTAGTCCATTCTAGTTCTACTTTTAATGTGGAAGCAACTCTGTCTCTCTGTCTGTTTGTTACCTTTTCGCTGCGGGTTCTGTTAACGAATCCCAGCCGAACCCTTCATTTGTGTAATAGCACAAATTTTTGATTTCCGGGTCTGGATGCGTGGTTCATGTAAAATGTATGTCTGTAAAACACGATACAGTACATTTTTCAAGTATTTCCATCCATTGATATCATCCATCATATTTCAAGTAATAATAACTGTATTTCCATATCGATCTAAATATTATAATTTCACGTTCTAACCTACATCTTCTTTACTATTCGAATGCGTTGGTCCAGAAGAATGAATATTCCATTGCTAATGGACCTGTACATTCTTTCGTTAAAACTTACGTAATGCGCTCCGCTGCGCTCTTGAATAATTACATCGTTCCCTTGTGAATACAATTGAGCACTAGATGGGAAAAAGTCGACGCTACGAGTATATTGTTGAGCGACGTAATCGGAGATCATCATTATTTCAACTAACCACAAGCCCACTGCTGAACATAGACCTCCTCCACAGATTGCTACGTAACACGGTTCTGAGCCACCTGCTTCACTGGTGGTCGATTTCGTATGCAGGAGTCCTATGTAAGCAATAGTGTGCTAGCATAGCTGTGTTTCCGTTTGAAAGGCACCGATAGCTAGTGCAATTACTAGGAGTATGCAACTCAAAAACCGATGTCTCACGGTGACGAGCGCAGTGTGGTGGCACACAGAATTGTTGTAGGTTACGCATTATTTGTTATCATGTGAACAATTTGCTCGTGTCTTCTTTACTTCTTACATTAAAAAACCTGCTGCTATCGACTTGCCGCAAAACCGTGCAGGTCGTCGTTCCATCATGTTTGCCAGTACGAGGTTGCCACTCGAGAACCGTTCTTCCCCAACGGTTATCGTGTTCTACGGGCTGTATGGCCGGCACATTACCGTTATAGCTTGTTTATTCTTAGGGCTGCGTCGGTTACTCTAGTTCTGCCGCTGAAATCATCGTTACGGAATTTATCTCACAGACAAACTCCGAGCATAGCCCTTTTCATAGCTCGCCGAGCGACTGAGCTTCCTCATGCGGCTTACAGTGAAGAAACACGTTTCAATTTCGTGTGTCGTCATTGGCAACAGATGCTATATGCAGATAATAAGTAGACTAGAGACTAGAAGACTTTTCTATAATTATTAGTAATCCCAAATATGATACGATTATACGAGTAGAATTGAACTGTAGAAATGATAAAGATACGACGACTAGGAGCTTGAATGTAACCATCCGTTTTGGAGATAGCTTCACATGAAACCGTCTAGGTAGGTACCACCCCAGGGCCAGTTATTCTGCCGTGAAGCAGTTGTGTGTTTGCACACAAAATTAATGTGTTTCGGATTGGAGGGCACTTAGAGCTAGCGTGATCACTGGGAAAATGAGACTTAAGAACTGATGTCTCAGGGTGACGGGCGCAGTGTGGTGTCACACAGAAATGTTCTGGGTGAAACAGCATTTATTATGGGCAGACGTTGCACTTACCATCAGGTGAAGGTTGTGCTCGTTTCGTCACTTTATAAAATTAAAAAATTAAATACCATCCATTACAAAAGTGTGATATTATACTGAAATATGAAAATATTTTTTTATACTTTCATATTTAAGGAAACACGTTCATTCTAATTGGATTTTAATATTACGTAGTTGAAATTGATAGTTGAGCCAAATTACTGCTCGTACTTTGGTGACATGATTTAAAAAAATCACTGTAATTTTCATCAAACGACATGACGAGTAGCGACCTAGCGCTGTTCGAGGGCCGTGCTTTCGTCTTAAATTTTACGGAAAGCGAGTTCTGGGTTCGATCCCCGGTGCAGGCACCACTAAAATTGTTATTTTTTATTGTAAGTTCAGATTTACCACGTGATCTGCGGTGAACGAAAACATCGTGGGAAGCATACCGCAGAAATATAATAAATATTTTCTGATTCTTTCTGTATCCAAACTCTCAGAAATGAGAAGGACCTCTGTGCTCAGCAGTTGAAAATTTATTTTTATTATTTATTTTACTTATTTTTAATTCAATAGTGAAAAAACGGAGCCCCGCAGTGGGATTTCTCCTGAGTCGTGGGTGCGTATTAAATACATAAATTCCACATGCACAAACACCCAGAACCAGAACAACAATCTGTAGGCCACACAAAAAACCCGTGCGGGAATCGAACTAGCGAGCCGCGGCGCAGAAGTCAAGGGCTTAATCACTCCGCCAACCGTGCCGGCTGTTACTTTACGACGACAAAGAAAACTTGAAAAGGGGTCTCTTCGGCGACACCGCATTTGTTGTGGGCAGACATTGCACTTACCATTAGGTGATCGTTTTGCTCGTCTCGTCAGTTTATCAAATAAAAAAAAATCTACGGCCTAAACGCCTTATTAGCTGATAAAATTGTTTAATGTTTATATTGTATTTGGTAAATTGATGACGATTATGTCGTCCTGGATGGATTGTAGACCAAGGCTTCTGCCTTTCTTGCTTCTTCTGAATACTGTTGGAAGATTTGAACTTCAAATAAGATAATGTACTACCATAAGTTTACGCGCAACCTCATATACACTAAGTCGTCTTAACTTATGTATCATGAAAGAAAGTGTGGGGGGGGGGGGGGTTAGACCCTTGTTCATAAAGTAGAGCGAATCTCTAGCAAGATCGCATTGGATTTCCAATGTATTAAAATAATCTTATTTAATACATTGGAAAGAAAAATAGTACATTAGCAAATAAGTTGATTAATACGAGTTATTAATAATAAAATCCAGAATGCTATTTCTTCCATACCAATGATAAAATTATAGTAATTTCAAAATAAATGCAAACATTTTAGTAGAAACTGCTATTTATACGGTGCCTAATAATAAATTACCATTTTAAGTATTTTTGTCTGTTTATCTGTTTGTCTGAAAGTTTCTTTCGAAAAGGTTTCTTCCGTAACCAGTCAGACGATTTCAATCAAAATTTTAGGGATTGAATTTTTAATATAATAAGGAAATTTAACATTAAATTTCGTGTTTTTTAGATATCTTACGGTGTTCAGAAGATATGATTATATATTTGCTATAATTAATACTATAGACTATGGACTTAAGGAGCCGAACGCATTGAACCGAACATTGCCGAGAAGGGCCTAACTGATAATTCTCAGGTCGTGGCGCAATAATGTGGTTTGCTTATTTTACGGCGGTAAAAAAAATATTTATTATTAACATTATTTACAATACTTGAAATCTAATGTAAAATGTAAAAAATGTTTACTAAGTTAAATCATCTAATCATCATTATCATTTCAGCCTATCACTTATCCTCTACTGAACATAGGCCTCCCCATAATTTGACACAAAAGTTTGTAGCTCTCATTTTGGGGGTGATTTTGCCTTAGTTACCACGCTTGGCAGGCGGGTTAGCAATCGCAGTTTATTTATTCAGATGTTCCAGGAAGATGCTGCTGCTCATCTCCTGGTTTTCATTTTCGCACCGTCGACTTTAATTACACCCGATAAAAGAAAATAAATATTTGGCTTACGAAAAACTTCTCTTAAGACTTCACTTCACCGATTCTCTTGCCAACGTTGGCGGCTTAAGAGAATCGGTGAAGTCTTAAGAGAAGTTTTTCGTAAGCCAAATATTTATTTTCTTTTATCTACACGTTCGTTACACTCGTAACACACAGTTTGTTACCGCACATTATCATGTGAGGTACGTTTTTACGTAGCAATCGATTAATTTTGTTGTCACGTTCACCAACAGCGTTTACACGGCCGCCGATTGCCCTCTCATTTGGGCCGATTGTGCCCCACGAATACGTAATTGGGACTCGCCGATGTTGCTGTTAAGATAATCTTGCGTACGTTCGATGTATGTGGGCTTGACGGGTTATTGTTCGCTGTATTGTTTCATAAATGGCATCGGATTAGACGGTTAGTGTTCTTTGTTCCGATCTTAGCTCGTTTCGATGCTAGAATCACGATGCTTTTAGTAATCTCTGTCTATTTCGCTTTGGTATATCTTCGCAAATGTGTATTGTTTTTATTGCTAGTGCAATGTCCTTTCTTTAGCTTATTTCTTAATTTATACTTAAACTTCTTCAATGTTTAACATGATCTAAACGTAAACGTTTGTTAGTAGTTTCAATTTGACGTTACAGTCTCATTAATTAAAGTTAAACTACTTTGGTTGCGATGAGACTAAAATTTCATGGTTGAATTTAAGTGCAACGTTTCTTATGTAATGTTTCAAATTTGAAAGTTTACGACGCTGTTAGGACGGTAAATATGTACTTGGCGAGAGAGAGAGAAAAAGAGATAACTGTGCTTTTATACAAACTTTGCTGAACCAGATTTGTTCTCAATATTTGTTTATTGATAATTTATTGTTTATATACTGCGCAGCTATTTTACAGTAAGTAATATTAATTTTTATTTTTGTCAAACTACTAATAAATATAAGAAGTTTCACTTCTGTCTGGTGTTCTGAGTTGCACGCGCTCATTTTTTAAATTCTCACGTGACATAAATATCGTTTGATTGAATAGTAAAACCGATGTTCAATCAAATGCCGACTCTTCCACATCCGATAGGTACTCGAGCTTTTTATGATGCGACTTCGGATCCGCTTTATAGAGTCTCGTTGACGGCGGGGCAAGTTTTTACGCAAAGTTTTTACGACGGGCGCCTTTAGGCATTACCATGTGAACGTTTACGGCCCACATTTCGACTATAAAACTTGGGCTCGGTCAGGAGTTAAGTCGATATGCGGGCACTTTGGTAGGGTTTGCATTCGTCACGGTATATTAAGACTGTCTATGGTAGAATCACGTTGCAGCCAAATACTGGGTGAACAATTAGTTTGCTTGACGGGGGGAAGATCACATAATACCATGGCTCACTACACTACGGGTTAACTGGAAGAGAATGCCGGTGAAAGGTGTAGCAGTAAAGAGTAAATAAATAAAAAAAAACAGCATGAGAGGTACAAACAAGGTCCAACATGGCTAAATAGGGTCACTCTGATGCGGATTCTAATCTATGTGACCTGCAGCACCTGCTCAGCAGTCCCCAGTGCCCCAACAGCTGCATACCGCTCAGGTGTGATGGAAGCTTCACCTCTTGGGGTGGCTGTCGCAGAATCGCAAACCAATATAGTACAAAAGAATCATCGACACGAAGAAGGAGAAGAATACCAGCATACAAATGAAGCATTCCGCTGCAATGATATTTTATTGTATTCTTCAACATTCCTTAATTATTTTCATAACTGAGTTATTTTAATTAAGTGTATAGTATTTATGAATTATATAATTTGTGTTTTTTAATGTTAGTAGCGTAATATAATTTCATTTTATAAATTATTGGGATGCTTATACAGGCAGAATAAACGACGCTGACAAAACTACGTTTGGTAAAACCTTATTTATGCAAATAAATGAATTATGAATGCTTTGTATGATGTGAAGAGAACCGGAGACATAAGTCTTGCCAAAGAGGTATTCCATCATAATGTGCTTAGAGACCTCAGTGACCACTTACTCTCAAGTGAACTGTGTCTGTTTGTCACCATAACTGAAAAAATAAATAATAGAAAGGAATCTCTTAAGCATGTGAAATTTGTTCTTCGTTGTTGTTCTTAATATATTATTGTTTTTTTATGGAGTGTGGTTACATTCTGAGTTAAATTATTAATTACATACACACACTCAGCGTCACAAAAATCGCACCTCTCTGAGTTTGCGCGAAAAATGGCTGTAATGGCTAGAAACGAATTATATTTATATAAATATTGGTATGTTTGAAATGGGTATTTGAATAGCTTTACATTATTAATAAAAAAATCATGAAATCATTAAAACGTTTATCATTATAGAGCGTCAAAAATAAACACTGTCAAATGCTCGTTACTAAGGACGCTAGTTACACCACCTAAAAAGGGTATAAAAGGGTCGATCTGGATGAAATATGGGCCAGTCGTAATTTAGACTTTGCAGTGAACACACGTGAACAAGTAACCCAAGTAAGAACAAGTAAAGATGGACACCAGCTCTGAAGAAGCCGCTCAAGTGATTGCCCTATTGCAGTCGGGATGCGGCAGTGTGACGTTGCTCGACAGTTGAACCTGTCCCGTTTTTCAGTTCGACGGGTGTTCCAACGTTTTCAGCAGACTAGTGGTTATGTTAGAAAACCGGGATCTGGAAGAAAACGGTGCACATCAGAAAGAGATGACCGTTTCATCGTTACGACATCTTTACGAAACCGTTTTACAAATGCTGTTGAGTTGCAACAACAGCTTCGATCAACTCGGAGAACATCTGTGAGTGTTTCTACGATAAGAAGAAGGTTCCACGAAAAGCCCATAGTTTAACAGCCCATAGACCTGCTAAAGGTCCAAAACTTACTACACAGCATCGCAGAGTTACTTCACATCACTTAGAGTTTGCTCGCAATCATTGCGAGTGGTCTCTAGAACAGTGGCGGACCGTACTCTTCTCTGATGAGACGAGGGTCTGTCTCTTCTGCAATGACAGACGTAGAAGGTTCTACAAAAGACAGGGAGAGAGGTTCACACAACCCTGCTTCGAAGAATCCGTCGAATACGGGGGTGGCTCGTGTATGTTTTGGGGCGGCATTTCCGTGTTCCGAAAACGGAACTTGTTTGCGTTTCTCGGACTCGGGGTGGCCGTGGGCAAGGGTCATTAAATGCTGGATGCTGGATGCTCAATACATTACTGAAATCCTGGAGGAACATGTGGTCCCGTATGCTGGTTATGTCAGTGATGGATTGATGGTAATGCATGATAATGCTCGTTGCCACACCGCGTCTATTGTACGGGAATATTTACAGGAGGTCGATATCCCTGTTATGCATTGGCCAGCACGAAGTCCAGACCTTAACCCAATAGAACATCTCTGGGAAGACCTAAAACGGCGCGTGCGAGCTCGAGATCCAGCTCCAGCCACTCTTCAAGAGCTCCAAGATGCGGTACTTGAAGAGTGGGAACAAATACCCCAAGAGGCTGTTGCGATCCTTGTAAGGTCCATGAAAGATCGCATGGAATCCGTTATCAAGGCAAGGGGGGGTAACACTAGGTTTTAAGAACTTTTTTTGTATTTATTAATTTTTTTTTTAAATTATTAATTTGCAAATTTGTACATACCCTGTCTTTTTCTTTAATTTCTCTTTCGTCTCGTTATAAAAGTAAAATTCAATTAAAATTCCTGAAAGCTAATGAAATTACCTTTCGAATGATACCCTCAAACCACAACATTGCCATTGGCCTGTTGTGTTAAAATAATGTTTAAATTATTTTTTTCGGATGTGCGATTTTTTTGACGCCGAGTGTATGTAGGTACATACATACAGTCAAGCCTCTTTCCCATTGGGGTAGGGAGAGACCTCATCTTTCCAGTTGCACGATCACGATCCCGTCACACATCTTTCGCTTCTACGACTTTCGTTAGCGTCTTCATACATGGTCGTCGTTTTCGAGTACTTTTGTGAATAGTAATTATTAATTAAAAGGAAAGGTCACGTTAAAAGTACCCGCAACCGACGAAGGGTTGTGAAGGCGCTAATGAAAGTAGAAGAAGCTAAAGATGTGTGTCAGGATCGTAGCAAGTGGAAAGATGTGGTCTCTGCCTACCCCAATGGGAAAGAGGCGTGACTGTATGTATGTATTTATGTAATTATGAGTTTTACTAATGTTGGGTCTCGGTGACCATTTACTTAGTTATCAAGTAGACTGTGTTCATTTGTCACAATTACTGAAAAAAAAAATTAAATTAATCTCTTATGCTTGTGAAATTTGTTCTTAAATTCTTAATGTTTAAAATGTAAAGTGGTTAGAATGGAATAGAATAGAAATAGATTTATACGGTTACATACAATATAGAGCACAAACAAACTAAAACAAATTTTGTACCGAAATGGTCTCACTCAGCTTTATGTCACGAACTGAAGTTAAAGCAACACTTCGTGACTCTGGTTTTCAGTTAAGCTAGCGATAGATGAATGATTAAAAGCAAAAACACACACATTTTTTTTTAAAAAAAAGCGAACTAAATAAAATATACCAAATGTACAAGCAAATATACCAATGCAAGCATGCGAATATGCTTGTGTATATGTATGTGTGTGTATGTGAGGCATGTGCGAGTGTTCGTGAAAACTTGCCTGCGTTGCGATTTTTGAATCTTGCCTGCGTTTTACATACATGAATTCCCCGACAATTATTTATGCCGTGCGGGAATTCAACCCGCGACCCGTAGCAAGCAGTTAAGTTAGGAAGTTATAAGGAACGAATTGGCTTGTTCTTATTTAGATCACCTTTTGATATTTTGTTGCTTTGAATACCGTAAAGTATTAAAACACTTTTCGGTCATATGAGTTACTTGAACCACTACTGCATAATCATAGGTTACACGGACATTGCGAAAAAAGAATGTGTATCCATCGAATTATTGCACAAAAAAGTTTGCTCGGACAGTCTCTCCTTTACGATACATATATGGTAACCCTAACCATGAAAGCTCACCTAACTTCAAGGCGCAAGTGCCACCAACCATTAAAACTTGTTTCAACACGCTACGGCCGTCCACGTGCGGGCTCCGAAGTGGAGAGCAATGGCTTATTGCACCCCTGGGCGCGAGAGATAATGTTTCTAGCTAATGGATGAATGTACGTCATTATTTTGCCTTATTTAGTTAAAAACGAGATTTTTACATTTTCTATTTCTCTAATAATTTGTAATTTTAATTTAAACGGAAATTATAAGTAAATTATTCTAGTGGTAGGATTCCTATTCATGATTCCGTCTAGGTAGGTACCACCTCAGGGCCAGTTATTCTGCCGTGAAGCAGAAGTGTGCAAACATTAGTGTTTCAGTTTGAATGGCACTGAGAGCTAGTGCAGTTACTGGACATATGAGACTTAAGAACTGATGTCTCAGGGTGACGGGCGCAGTGTGGTGTCACACAAAAACGTTCTGGGTGACACAGCTTTTGTTATGCACTTACTATTAGGTGAACGTTTGGTCGTTTTGTTACTTTATATAATAAAAAAGAACAGCACTTGATTGTCCCACTGCTGAACACAGGCCTCCTGTCATTTTTGAGAGGGCTTTGTAGCCGGGAAGATTCCGCGCTGCTCCAATGCGGGTTGGTGGACTTCACGCCCTTGTAATATTTGGATTCCTCAGACATGCAGGTTTCCTCAAGATGTTTTCCTGCACGATTGAGCACGTGGGTAATCAGCTAATTGCAGAACTATTTCGGAGGCACCGGCACCGGGGATGGTACTCAGGTCCGTCGCGTATTATGAAATTTAAGTCGTGCGCCGGGTAATTGAAGGTTCATTCTCATCCATACTAATATTATAAATGCGAAAGTAACTCTCTCTGTCCCTCTGTTTGCCACCTTTCACGACTCAACCACTGAACCGATAGTGACGAAATTTTGCACAGAGATAGCTTGCATTCCGGAGACGGACACAGGATATTTATTATTCCATAAAATTAAATAGTTTCTATGGGATATTCAAACAGCTGTATCCACGCGGACGAAGTCGCGGGCATCAGCTGTTATTTTTATATGTACGAGTGGTCGTCCAATGGTTGAAATTCGACCGTAATTAATTTACTTTTTTTTATTGAATTTAATGTACTTATAATATATAAAGTGACGACAGGAGCTAAACTTTCACCTGATGGTAATTGCAAAATCTGCTCATAACAAATGTTTCTCCCAGAACATTTCTGTGTGACGCCACACTGCGCTACTATTCTATTCTAAATCCTACTACTTTAGCCTTCTGAACTCTTTCTCCACATAAACTAGATGGTACAAAGTTTTCTCTTCACGTGTATACATAGATTAAGACTACTATACGTGTCTGAAAGTAACTGTTGTTACTAAAAAGTAAAGCTAGTTTTTCTTTAAAAAACATGCAAAAAATTACTGGTTTGCACCTAAAACCTTTAAACATTTGATGGTTTGGTTGGCGCCGTGGCTTATGTCTTTTGCGCCACGTGGGTCGCAGGTTTGAATTCACACAAAACAAATTGTTGTACGATCTACAGATAGCTGTTCCGGGCCTGGATGTTTGTGTTTTTTATGCAATATAATATGTCTACAAAAGCACCCAGTGGACACAAAAATTTTAAAGGATTTTTTAAATTGCAGTAATAAATAACAACTTTAGATTGTGTGATTTATTGGCAATACTTAAAAAGAAGTTAAAATGTTATTCGATGTGACAAAATATGTTTAACCTCAATTCAATTTGCTATCCATTTGCGACTTGAGTATAGTACGCTAAAGGATAAATTTCTTTAGCAAACTACAGCCAAAAAAAGAGAAAACTAGCTAATTGAGTTAGCATGCGGGCGGCTGGCCAACAGTCTTGGCTTAGGATTTGTTTATACTGCTAATTAAATTAAACTCAAATAAGGTTTGCGAAAGATAAATAAACATTCAGTAAGAAACTTTATAATACGTTTATTATACTGTTTTAGAATTCTTCATCCCTTTAAATACCTTTAACAGCCATACCTTTAAACAGGCTACAGCATCTGATTTGATGAAAAGTAAATACAGATTCTTCTGAAATAAAATAAAAAAATATTATGTTCGTTATACAGGAATACATTTATTTTCATGAACGAGTAAGCGGCTCAACTGATGGTAAGTGATCACCACCGCCCATGAACATCAACAATACCAGAGGAATAGCAGATGTTGCCGGCCTTTGAGGAAGGAATAGGCTCTTTTCTTGAAGGTCCTTTAGACGTATCCGTCCGGAAAAACCGCTGGCGGCAGCGGATTCCTTTAAGTACATGTGCGTGGCAGAAAATTCCGCGAAAAACGCACTGTGGTGGAATACCAAACATCAAGGTGGTGACGATGGAATTTTGAGCTGTGTCGCAATGTGCGATGGTGAAAATCAGCGGCTGGGATTAATCCGAACAATTCCTCGGGACACTCCCCGTGTGTCCTATAAAACTGCAAAGAGATGCAACAACATTAAATTAAACTATTACTAAATGAAGTGTCGTGGTTGTCCCAGAGCCTCTGATACTCATACCTTACCTCCGAACTTAACGCATAGGCGTTGCATGGGGCGCGGGGAAGATTAGTACGAGAGTGTCTCTGTGTTAGGGAGTAAACTCGCGCCACTAAATTTTCTCCTCCGTAGCTTATTATTGGGGCAATTTATAATTTAGATTTTAAAAATGTAGATCGTCAATAGTCATAAAAAAAAACTGAAAAAGAACGAAACACCGCACATCTTTATTACGCTCGAAGCATATTCGATTAACTCGATACTGTCATTATCATTACACGAACACGCCAAGTGGAAATAAAGGCGGCACTAGAATAGTCCCTTGGGTTGTTACTAATGCAGATTGCGTTCAGAAGGTCATATCTAAATCACGGGCTGTAGCGTGGCGTTGGTACTTTATCTCAACTCGCCACCTGGCCACCCCCGGGCTTGAGTTATGTGTAGTGTCGCCAGATTTATTGGCATAAGCGGGATTTGCCCGTAAAAGATGGGACGATATTGTGAAAGGCTGTTCTTATCGATCTTATTGTTTGAATAATTCAACGCTTCAAATATAGTTTGAGGACATTTATATAAAGAGAAGTTAGATAAAATTTAGTTTTTACTTCGTGTGTTTCCACGTGATTGCGCCGTACGTTATGGTGCCTCGCTAACCTGAACCATTCAATCATAGTTAAGTTCGGTTCTTAGCGTGCGGCTCTTTAAAGTCGTTTGTAGCCGAGAAGTTTCGACAATAAACGGGCTATCTAATGGAGAAATAATTTCTGAAATCTGATTCATGTTTTCTTGAGATTAGCGCTTCCAAACATATTAAACTCCTTGAGAGTCAGAGTCAGACATTATTATTGTGGTCAAAGTATGGTAACGGGACTTTCTTATATTTATTTGATAAAGTGACGAGACGAGCAAAACGTTCACCTGATTATAAGTGTAACGTCTGCCCATAACAAATAAAACACCATAACCTCAAACCCATAACAAATACAACAAATAAAATCACTCAGAATATTTATAGGATTCAAGTTTGATAAAATTTCATGTTGCGGCCGTCACCTTGAGCAATCAGTTCTTAAATCTCATATGCCTAGTGATTACAGCCTCTCAGTGCCCTTTAGACCGAAACACAGTAATGTTTGCACACTACTGCTTCACAGCAGAGTAATTGGTAATTGGCCACCTACCTAAACGGATTCTTGCATAGGAATCCTGCCACCAGTAAAATGAACCCAATCTACAATACATTGCTGTTTATTTTGATAATTTAATTATGAACTATAAAATGGCTAGACCGATGACATACAAGAGTCTAAAGTGTGAGAGGTCGGATATTGCGAACGTCGATCCGTGCGTCCAAGCGTGACTGGAAACCCCTCTCCAACTTACGAGAGGACAATGTCAAACAAAACTGTTTACGGGCTGATGATACGCTGAATAAGCATGACGCATGTAGAATGAGGATTTGTGGAAATTGCGCGTTATTTAGAGAACTCATCTACACAAATATATAAAATTGAAGTGTCTGTTTGTAATTTTTCGGCTTTTTTAATTTTTGTCCGGCTTATTGTTTGTTCCGGCTAATCTCCGAAACGGCTGGACCGCTTTTGACGGGACTTTCACTGACAGATAGCTGATATTATAGCGGGTAACTTAGGCTACTTTTATTTTGGAAATATAATTAGGCTTCCGCGCAAAAAAATTAAAACCCCAAAATCCTATTCAAATAGAGAAATTTAAATGTATATCATCGAGCGGGGCTATCATATATCGTAGCTCACGGGCCGGGTGGTAGCTTTAAATTTCATAGTACGCCAATGACCTGAGTTCGATCCGACGTCTTAAATTGTTCTGCAGATTTAAGTGCTGATCTACCACGTGCTCCGCGGTAAAGGAAAACATCGTGAGGAAACCTAGATGTCTGAGGAAATAGATTTCGAAAACATATGCAGACATGAGAAATCCGCCCACCCGCATTGGAGTAGCGAAACGCCTCTACACCAATCCTGCCCAAAAAACACACTTATAAATTAGAAGAGGCTTGTGCTGTGGGAAATTTATAGGCTGTAATTTTTTTACTAAATTTATAGTTTTTGCATCGGTATTTTACGAAATCATTTTATGATTTGTAATCTTTTATCCATTTTATTGTGCAAGTATGTGCGTTTTACTAATTCTTGCAGAATATCCGGGATTGTATAATCAATGTATGGTTACCCCATTGGAGACGTCGGGTTTCCTTTTGTTGTGCAGGAATGAGATTTTTTTTCACGCCTCTCCTCGGCCCGATACACCTGCGTCACGACGAGCCGTATTTTATTGCTCCCGTTCTGTATATATTGTGAGCAAATCAGTTGTTAGATAAAGTTATTTCTCCTTAAGCAGAAAAAAAATTATATAGTTTTTATCTGAATATACTTTATATCATCATTTCAGCCTATCACTAGTCCACTGCTGAACGTAGGCCTCCCCCATTGATTGCCACAAAAGTTTGTAGCTCCCCCATTTTGAGGGGATTTTATCATAGTAACCACGCTTGGCAGGCGGGTTGGCAACCGCAGTTTATTTATTCAGATGTTCCAGGAGGATGCTGATGCCCTCGATCTACTTTTACGACACCCACGTGATGGGATGGAGTGGTAGATTCTCATAAGCCACCACCACACGGCACATGTGAAGGTTGCATTACTCTATTAGGGTTAACGTAAATCACAATTATAAAGTATTTGAAAGACAAACGATAAGTACAATAATTTGTCAGTTCGGTTGGTGTAGTGGTTAACCGATAGGATCTGCGCTACTGGTTGCGGGATCTGCGCTACTGGTCGCGGGTTCGATGGCCTACAGATAATTGCTCCGGGTGTTGGTGTTTGTACATGCGCAATTTTCGCCTCTATACCGCACCTTCGACTCCGATACGGTAGAAGTTCTAAAGTGGTGAATTCTTATTTAAAAAAAAACATCTCTACGTTTTTCCAAGCCAGCTGCTGAACTATGTACATTAAGATATTTTTTATTTAACGGGAAAACTGGCAACACCTGCGACTAGTAAGCGTAGTTGTGAACTTATCCTTTCTAATTTTGTGTTTTTTCTCACGAACACGTCATCTACCCTATGCGTCGACGGTATAAGACGTGCCGGGACCGGCGTTATATTTATGGAACGTAGAAAGTATTTAATTTTTTTTGGATTGAGTGATGAAACGAGCGAAACGTTCATTTGATGTAAAGTGCAACGTCTACCCATAACACAAATGCTATGTCACCCAGAACATTTCTGTGTCTCACCCAATCTCACCCTTAGACATTAGTTCTTAAGTCTCATATGCGCAGTGATTACGCTAGCTCACAGTGCCCTTCAAACCGAAACACAGTAATGTTTGTACACTACTGCTTCACGGCAGAATAACTGGTCCTGGGGTAGTAACTACCTAGACGGATTCCTGCATAGGAATCCTACCAATAGGGAATGTATATGCGTCGTAATGTTAGCGGAGAGTTTGCGTTTGGATGGATGTATTATTTGCTGAAAACCGTCGGAGGTCTATTGAAATTATTGTTGTGTATGCTAGATTATGAAATACTAGGGAATAGTGATGACACCGCTCATCAGTAAATTTTTTTTACGTCGTTGTGTTCAACAATGCGTCTAGTTCCCTTTTTGTCAATTAACTATCCTACGTTTACATTTTTTTATAGATCATGACGAGACCAGATAAACGTTAACCTAGTGATAACCATGACCAGTGCCCATGACAATGTGTTTCACCACACTTCGCTCGTCCCCCGGAGACATTAGAGCCCCAATTCCACTAAACTAAACCAATCGCTTCAAAATAACAATGACTTCGTCGAAGAATGACAGTTTCGGTATTCTGCCAACATAACGTGTTTCAATGAGCGCCATTGCTTTATCAATTGCGACCATTGTGAAACGATTATGAAAACCATGGTTACGTTTCGTGTTCTCTTATTCATCATCATCATCATTTCAGCATATGATAGTCCACTGTTGAACATAGGCCTCCCCCATAGATTGCCTCAAAACAGGTCCTGAGCCACCTGCATCCATCGACTACCCGCAAAATCGTGCAGGTCATCGCTTCATCTAGTGGTGGGTCGTCCTACACCATGTAATTAATTTGAACGTCATGGTATTTATAATTTACAATTGTAATGGCAACACTGGTTAGATTCCTACTTACCACTGTTAAACGATGCCATTATCATATCATTGTCATGCCATTGAACATTTAGCAGCATAGCAACATTCGTATTCGAATGATAATGGTATGGTATCATAATCATTTTTCTTATAAAATAGCAGAATTGGGGCCCTTTCTTTAGTATTATATGCCAAGTAATTACATTAGCTCTCAGTTCCCTTTAGACTCAAACAGCAATGTTTGTACCCTATTGCTTCACGGCAGAATAACTGGCCCATCGGTGGTACCAGCCTATACAGATCCTATCACCAGTAAATAGTTTAAACAATTGTTATAATTCTTCTTGTAGTGGGAGGCATATTTGTCTATTAAATAGACTTAATCCCGATATTCTACAATATTTCGGGAATGAAAATCCTTAACTCCATTCATCCTGTACGTCTTGTAAATATCTCTGCGTTTATCATACTTTCGATCAGTCGTTATATCACCAAGTTGCTGAGAGTGTTTTTTGTATATTTCTGCATAGTTTGCCGTGTGGTGGCGGCTCGTTGAAAGAATACTACCACTCCGTCTCATCCAATGGATCTCGTAAAAGGCGAGTAAGGAATTAAACTGCACTGTGCAACAGCCCAACAGCGCATGGTGACGATGGGCTCAACACCTATCACACCAAGTGCATTATATTGTTTAGGTGAAACGTGGATTGTGGCAGTCATCTGTTTTTGCAGTGAGTGCCCAGTCTCTGACTACCCCTTGTGGGATACAGTCGTGATCTTATGTATGTATGTCTGTCTGTACAATGTCTTTGGTAGATCATAAAGCCAAAAGTTTTTTTTTTATTATAATGGTTATGAGGTTTAATTAATTATTTTCCGATTTTATTGTAAATTACGTGTTACATATAAAATCGAGTCATTCAATTGTAAATGTAAATAACAATCGCACGTTGTAACATATTTTTTAATCTATCTCTTTCAAGCAATTACAATTTCGGCTTTGCGGTGCCGTGCCGCTATCGTTTTCATTTTGCTAAGTGCACCCAATTACCTACGGCACAATTCCGCTTTGATACAAATTTAAATGTGGTTAATTATTCAAATTCGTTGCTATCTGTATCTTTATTCGATGTGTACGTGATTTTCAATTTATGTGTAAGTTTCATATTTTTTTAGTTTCGCATTAAAAAGAAATAAGGCCATTAGTTTACTGTCATCTTCGTAAGTTCAACTGTGACTGTCATTGATCGAATCCGAAAGAAAAAGGCTGGATTATCGGAAACATGCAGAAATCGGTCTAGGTAGGTACCACTCTAGGCCACTTATTCTGCCGAGAAGCAGTAGTGTGCAAACATTACTGTATTCCGGTCTGAAGGGCACTGTGAGCTGGTGTAATCACTGGGCACGTGAGACTTAAGAACCGATGTCTCCGGGTGACTGGCGCAGTGTGGTGCCACACAGAAATGTTTTGGTTGCCACAGCATTTGTTATGGACAGACGTTATACTTACCATATGGTGAACGTTTTGCTCGTCACGTCACTTTATCGATTAAAAAATAATCTGACAATAAGAGCTATTTTAAGTAATACTTCGCGCCAAAGGGTCGATGATTATACCTCGTGGTTATATGTAGCAGTGTGTGTTTTTCGTGTGCATTGAGGTAACACGGAACTAGCATGTTCACACGCGAGCCAGGGCGCCCTATGTTCAATAATATAATTACACTAGCATTCAATAATGGCCCACGTGCTGGTTAAATAAAAACGTATTTGCATGAACGTGTGGGAACAAAATTATAGGAACAATTTAAGTAAGTAAGTAACACTTTGTAAAGGGTATTTATTTGTAAGGGATAGGGTAGGTATTTGTAAGGGATGTATTTGACTTTACTTAGTACTAGCCTATCGCCCCCGCTTTAGCATGGTCTGCATACTGGTCTTTTACTGGTGGTAGGATTCCTGCGCAGGAATCCGTCTAGGTAGGTACCACCTCAGGGCCAGTTATTCTGCCGTGAATAAGTGTAAGCCAATGTTTAATTGTGGAATAAGATGGGCTCGAATTGTAGTGATGATAATGAATTATATGTAATATAACTAGATCTGATTGCCCGACTGGGTAATTTCAACTTTAAACAATGAACCAATCGAACTCTGCAATCGTTCGCTGAGGAACTATGGAAAGTGCTATACTTGGTGCTTCTTTGCGATATAGAATTCGTAACGATGATACTCGCAGCTGAACTAGGTACCCGGCGTAGCCTTAGGTATCAGCACGCTGAAGTGTCAGAGCCGGCCATATAGCTCGTAGAACTGATAACTGTGAGAGATGGTTCTTCTGTGAGGGCAGGAGGGAAGTTCTTGAGAGGCAACCTTGTTCCGCTGTGTAACAACCCCCCACTAGATGGAGCGACAGCCTTACAGCCAGGTTTAAGCGGGAAGTCGATGGATGCTGGTGGCTCGGGACCCTGTTTTGTGACAATCTATAGGGTCTCCGCTATAAACTTACTTATATTTAGCATTGACTTGTGATGGGCTGAAATGATGATGATAATGCTTATACCTTGTTATGACCGCAGTTACCACTGACCACTAGGACCGTGGGCTCGTTTTTGACTCTTATTGGAATAAAATAATAAATAAGCATCCTAGACCCACGGATATCAGGTAGGCACGCTGATAAGTGCGCTCCGTAATAAGGTTTTATAATATAAATTTTACATAAAGTTTTGAGATAAGATATGTACAGTAAATTAATTAAATTATACATAATTCATCAATCAATCAATCAATCAATTTTCACTGGTGGTAGGATTCCTATGCAGGAATCCGTCTAGGTAGGTACCACCCCAGGGCCAGTTATTCTGCCGTGAAGCAGTAGTGTGCAACCATTACTGTGTTTCGGTTTGAAGGGCACCGAGAGCTAGCATAATCACTGGGCATTTGAGACTTAACAACTGATGTCTCAGGGTGACGGGCGCAGTGTGGTGTCACACAGAAATATTATGGGTGACAGTATTTGTTGTGGGTGGACGTTGCACTTACCATCAGGTGAACGTTTTGCTCGTTTCGTCACTTTATACAATAAAAAAATGAAAAAAAACAAAAAACTAGTCAATCGGAAAAAAAAAATTATTTTTATCTGTGGATTTTCGCGCCATGTCACCGGTTCGCTTTCGCCTTCGATTAGCTAATGCCTCGAACACAGTCGGCAGATTATTGAGACTAAAGCCGTAAGTCCCACAGCGGCTAGTGACGTTCGTACACCAGGTGGGGATTAGTGATTAATCAGTGGAAATGGTAGCACGAATGGACTCGCACGAGTGTAGCTTTTGAGCTCGCCCGTTCCTTCAATGTTTTGGAGACGATATTTATCCGAATGTACTTTAGGCATTCTATTGTCTTTGTTAACCTAAACTTCTTCATGTTGTGACTGTCTCATGTTAGGTAATAAAACCTATTTATATTGTGTTTTAATTGTGTACGAGTATAATATATAGAAGATTTATGACGATTCTTGGCGCATAAGGGGTTGGCGACACTGTGTCACAATCAATAAAAATCAATAAAATAAATCGCGTAGTCGGCGAATTATTAATTGATATTATAAAATCAGCAAATTAAAAAAAAATTAAATAACTCGATAAATATTGTTAATAATATAACATCATTAGGTAATTTCTAGTTTTTATTTACACCCCTGAGCAGGTCGCTGGGCTTAAACTTTACATTATGCGAACAATAAGTTCGATCACTGTTGCTGCCACCACTAAAACTGTGAACTGTAGTTTTAAGTGCTGTTTTTCCGTATGTAAAGGAAAACATCGTGACGACGTGTCGTTAATAATATTTAAAAATATTTTGACGACATAAAATCTAGAAGTGGCGGAATCTTCCCACTTTCAAAGACCTATAAAGAAGACTATAATGGAACGCTTATAGACAATCACTTTATGTATTCATCATCCTAGTCACAAACTTTCTTAAGAGTTGAATTGTTTATATATTAGTAAATCCTCTTTGACCCTTTCCCATTAGTTCGTAATTATTTAAATTGACCCGTACATTTTCTACGGATCGACTTTGGTAAGTAATTTAGTGAAAGGAGTGACGATTATACAAGGAACGGTTAAAATAAATTATTTTGGAACATTTCTTAAAATAAAAGTAAAATATGGTCGAGGACGGGCACGGTTGTATTATACTACACTATATAATATTTTACATTTTCTTTCTAATAGTTAACGAAGTGATCTTAAGTAATCAATTATTTTTTATTGTCTAAAGTGACGAAACGAGCAAAACTTTCACCTGCTGGTAAGTGCAACGTCCGCTCACAACAAATGCTGTGTCACCCAGAATATTTCTGTGTGACACCACACTGCGCCCGTCACCCTGAGACATCAGTTCTTTAGTCTCAAATGCCCAGTGATTACGCTAGCTCACAGTGCCTTTCAAACCGAAACATAGTAATGCTTTCACACTACTGCTTCACGGCAGAATAACTGGCCCTGGGGTGGTAACCTACCTAGACGGATTCCTGCATAGGAATCCTACCACCAGTAAACAAGAACAAGAACTTTACACGACCATATTTCACAAGTTGTGCACGTTCTTGAACATTGTTTTTGGTTTCTTTTAAATATTACATCGCCCTTCAAAAGATTACAATGAACTATTACGAATCCTGAATGTAGTATAAACCTTTAAAAAACAAAACTTGTAAAGAATCTATATGTTAACACGTGAAGAGACAACTTTCAACCCCTTTTTAAGCATATTGCGCGCACGGAGGATTGAGATTTGGCATAGTTAATTTTTTTTTACAAATACATTAAATTCAGTAAAAAAATTTGATGAGTAATGATCGAATTTGAACTGTTAGCCGACCACTAGTAATATTTGCGTTCGAATAGGGTATTTCGAGTAGTCGATAGGTGTCCGGCAGAGTACAACAGCAACCTACCGAGGTGTTGACAGATTAAGGTATTGTACGGACAACTTGTAATAATACAGTAATATGCAATGCTGTCACTATACTGCTCGTGGGAACGCAATGGAGTAAGATGTTTCCCGTCATGTCTCGTTTACCACGGGGGCGAAAAGTTGGCTACGGGTGTGGTCTCTTGCCTACCCTTAATATGGGATAAAGGCGTGACTGTATGAATAGGGTATAAAAGTGGTGGTCAATATCGTTCACCTAATTCAACCATTTATAATAATATTCAAATATATTTATTATATCATAAATAAATTTAATAAAATTATACAATATTCTTGTTAACGTTTGTCAATTGTAAGCCAACTGTAATTTAAAAATTCGTTCACGGAATAAAATGTACTCGTATTTGGAATAATAAAAGTGATCTTTACGAAAATTATCAGCGATATTTCCAGATTCCGGTGTCACTCGCTTTCTTAAGTTCTCAGCTGAGTGCCGGAATTATGCATTTATTCTCTAACTGTACTTATTCTTAAAAAAATCACGCTCGAACCAACCGTTTCCGCCTACACGACACAGCACTTACACAGCCCTCTGTTTTTTATTATTAAAAAAAAAAGTTTTTTTTTCTTTATAACTAATGTTTTATCTTGGTTTGTTACAGGTACTGTAATCATTACATCGTAGCAATGTAACATTCGGCACAGGTACTTATCATGTTGTTATAAAATATATTAATAAATATTTTTAATTGAAATTGTATTGTAGAAAAATGTGGCATTTGTAGGTTTATATCGATACAAGTAGTTTTTTGTTTGTATTTTAATTTTACGGTTTTCGAGATATTTGTAATTTGTCTAGTTACATGAACAACTGCGTCATATTTTCGGTGATTTTTTTGCTGTTAGCCGTTTTGGCTTTTACAGCTTCATCGGGTAGCAGAGTCAGGTTTGGTTTGACCCAAACATATATACATAAATAACTCCCAACTGTGCCATCTAAATGAGTGTCGCTCTCGCGTCAGACGTGTTTCCCGAGATCGAAGTTTTTTTATGATGTAAGTCATCTAGTGACAGTCCGAGGTCTGGTCCTCCGTTCGGACTGTCTACTTGTGTGTCGACATCCGTACATGCAAAATGACGCCCAAGATTTTTCTTTTTTAATGTATTTTTTTTACAATAAAACGAAGTGAAATGTGTATGATATAATCAGATGTGTTTATGGTCAGAAGTGTCTTCTTAATATTTGTGTACTTTTATTGTTTTACAAGTGCAGTATCAATATACTCGTAATATAGACGACTTGAGCAAGGAAAATCGCTTGACTTTGACGAGTTGATTATGAACCACTAAGCTATTTGAGGTGTGCGATAAACAAAAAGTTTATTTGAAGAAGCACGTGCTCCAAAATACTTCCTAAGATTTACAATAACACTGCTTGTGAATGCAGATTTACAATACCCCAGCTTTAGTGTGACGTGTTGTTCAGCGCCAGAATGTTATCTCGAGGAAGCTGTCTAATTATTTATTCGTGGCGGTGTTGTTTTAACTTATGCATGTGAAAAACGTAAGCTAGCTTTTTGTGTCGTGTAATAAAAGCAGGAAAAACAGCTCCGGGATTTTTGTTTCTCTGTATTCGCGCAACTTTGATGTGAAATATACATATATCACGTCGTTTCAGAGCTTCTTTATTAGACGTTTAGGCGAATCGGTGCAGTACATTGCGTCATCATTTCTTAACAAAGGTCGTAAAATTATGGATAATGAAGTGACCGTTTTTAAAAGGATATTCAAATATTAAATTTGATTGTCTATAAACTCTAATGATGATGACCTCACCATCAACATCATTCATTAGCTATACTTCATGGCAAGGTCTTATTGCGTTTAGAAATAATAGGATCGATGCGTTTTACCTTTGTATTTCTTACAAGTTTTTCCTTTATATCTACAAAAGGATAGCGATATCGTTAGAGGATGCAAGAAATGGAATGCAATGTTTTTGACAGGTATGGCACTGAAGGGGTAAGAGGGGAACAGGAACGGCAAACGACGTACGAGTGTCACGGTGCTGTCTCTAAGCTTTTAAAATATTTTTCTGTACCTGTCTTAAATAATAAATAAAACTAAAGTTTTAACGGCGTTTATGTTAAGAAAATATCCCACATATATTTACAGTAATAACTAAATATAAAACATAAATAAAATAACAGCCTATAAATGGTCCACCGCTGTTCCGACCGCCTCTCATTTTTGAGAAGGTTTTGTACCCGCAAAAAATCGCAGACGTGTTAACCTTCACCGCCGAGTACGGCACTCACAATGCAAACAGTTTTGGCTATAGAAAGAGACAGTTAATTTGCTAAGATCTGCATGTAAAATGTGAAATGGTGTGTATTACCTAGTTTTGAAGAGCACCGCCCGCCCTCCCCCAACAGCGTGCACAAGAAAACCAATACAGCCACCGGTAGCGGCCACCAGATACCCTCCACTACTACAACACTACCACTAGGCAATACACACCACTGAAGTCGAGAACACGACACGTGTTTCACCTAAAACGAGGCATTATCAAGTGATATTGACTCTACGACAGTCAGCCGCCGAGTCACTGTCTGTCGTAGAGTCTGTGTGTCTTAGAGGCACGTGTCTGAAGGGCACTGAGAGCTAGTGTAATCACTGGGCATATGAGACTTCAGAACTTATGTCTCAGGCTGACGCGCGCAGTGTGGTGCTACACAGAAATATTCTGAGTAATACAGCATCTGTTTAGACTTTGCACTTATGCTTGTGTCATCTACTAAAAAAAAACTTGAATGGAGCGCTTGTTATTTATTGTATTTTTTTATTTATTTGGATCATCAAACAACTTACATTAGATATACCGCACTAAATAAAATTATAGGAATACACATAAATCAATAGTGCAACCAGCACCATAGGTTAACATTATGGCTGAGAAGTAGCGCATCTCTATAATTAAATTGGCCAACTATTCTGAGTACTAAACTACAGTGTTACATTCTTATGTAACACTGTAGTTATCTTTCACTGCACTTATTTCTTATTTCGTACGTTATTTTTATATTTAATATTTTTGTTCATATTAATAAAAATATTATTGCAAGTATTCATCAACAATCAAGTATTCAACAAGGGATTTTTTATCTGTGTTTGTTCGGCATCTCTTAGTAGCAAATATAGGGTCGGCACGTCCGCTACGGCACACCGTTCTAAGAGAACTTTTTGTTGTATTGAACTAAGTTTTCAAAACAACACTGCGGACTCCGGAAAGATTATTAATTGTATGTTTATTGAGTATTAATTATTTCGAGGTAATGTAAAAAATAATAATGGATGGTGTCAGGATCGTAGCAAGTGGAAAGATGTGGTCTCTGCCTACCCCTATGGGAAAGAGGCGTGACTGTATGTATGTATTTATGTAAAAAATAATCATATTACAGTTGAAAAACAAAAACACGCTTGAACAGCAATCAGCTGATGATCCTAGTGAGAATACCGGGTCATAGTTATGAAATTATAATATTGACTTCGGTCTGTAATATGTATGCAAAATTTCAAATCATTTCGACATCTGGTAGTGCATGAAAATTAAATTGAAAGATTTTATTATTATGTACATTGTTAGTGTGTAACATGCATACGCGAAAAGCTAAAATAAAAGCTTTAATACATTTAATTTTCACCTTATTTTTCAACAGTGTCTCTTAATTTTTATGCCACATTTATTTATTAATATGGTGGCGGCTTAAGAGAATCTACCAACCCTTCTCATCCAGTGGGTGTCGTTGATGTCGACGAAGGGAACATGAAAACCAGGAGATGGGCAGCAGCATATTCCTGGAACGTCAGAATAAATAAACTGTGGTTGCCAATCCGCCTGTCAAGCGTAGCAACTATGGCAAAATCCCACCATAATGAGAGCTATAACTATTGTGACTATCTATGGGGAGGTCTGACTGGTGGTAGGATTCCTATGCAGGAATCCGTCTAGGTAGGTACCACCCCAGGGTCAGTTATTCTGCCGTAAAGCAGTACTGTGCAAACATTACTGTGTTTCGGTTTGAAGGGCACTGTGAGCTAGCGTAATCACTGGGCATATGAGACTTAAGAACTTGTCTCAGGGTGATGGGCACAGTGTGGTGTCACACAGAATTTTTCTGGGTGACACAACATTTGTTATGGGCAGACTTTGCACTTACCATCAGGTGAACGTTTTGCTATAAAAAAAAAGGTCTATGTTCGGCAGTAGACTAGTGATAGGCTGATATTTTGATTTATATAATAAAGACCCCTTTAACATTTATATCTTCTGGCCGATTTTGACCACGGCTATCTGTCGTAAGCTATCAATGGAGCAGAAGATTTTATAGAGCCATAAATGAACACATACTCTGACCACTCTGGCACGTGGAAGTCTTACGTTATTTAACATTACACACTAATTTTACCACATTTTTCAGTCCCATTTTGATACGAAGTCGAACTTTTGCTGTAGAATAGTAGACTAAGATTCTCGAACATGCTGTAGATAATCGGGACTTTAAGTCCCGCAGCGACTAGAAGGTGGGAATTAGCGAGTAATCGGTGGAAATGGCGGCACGAATGTACTCGTCCGAGCAACTTGTCTAAGGATGTTTTAAGCTTTTTCAGGCTATACGTAATGGTCTTGTACTACGTGTGTTAAATACATACATACATACAGTCACCCCTTTTTCCCATATAAGGGATAGGCAGAGGCCAGTCACGTTGCCCACTTTTCGCCCTCGCGGGAAACGAGACGTGTGGCGAACCGTGTCACCGCCGTTTTGGTACAAGTAAGAAAAAACTGATTTTCCGTTGCGTTCTCACGAGCAGTATAGTGACAGCATTGCATATTATGGTATTAATATGCACTAATAAAGGCTGTCCGTACTTTAGTCGCATCTTACGACACCTCGGTAGGTATGAGGTAGGGGCTATTGTACTCATCAGCTAAAAACATATTAAATAATTCAAAAAGCGGTATTTAAAATCCAACATTATTTGTTTGAGCAAATGTTTGACCCAAATCCCTATTGCCTTCTTCTTTTGTGTGCATGAATATTGAAAACGAAAATAATACCGAATCTGCTACATTCGTCAAGCCTCAAACTTTTGTAAGCGGTAATAGATGAATTGAAATTTATATAAATGAATATAAACGTACCGGGCTTTGAAAATATCGGGCTCTTCAGCTTTTGATGACTGCATTCATATTCTGAATTAAGTTTTTTCTTTATTTGTTTGATTTGCTTTATTAGTTCTTTTTATAGGAGAATATGACGAGTCAGTGTCACACAGAGACAGTCAGACAAGACTTTTACCTGATGGTAAGGTTTCATAACAAATTTTGTATCACCCAGAACATTTCTGTGTGGCACCACACTGCGCTCGTCCCCTTATTACTTATTACTTAAACAACAGTTCTTAAGTCTCTTAAGTCCAGAAATCACACTAGCTCTCAGTGCCCTTCAAATCGAAATACAGTAATGTTTGCGCACTACAACTTCTCGGTAGAATAACTGGCCCTGCTGAAAACCTTCTAGACTAAACTACCTAGACAGATTCCTGCACATTAATCTTTGCAGCAAAGGCTCAGTATCCTCGCGCTCCAATTTAACTTCATAATAAAAAGTCTGGTTTCGAACAGGCCGGCACCATTACAATTATTGATTACAATAGTGCTGCGTACCCTTTCAAGGCTGCCGAAGGTCTTTGTCAACGTCAGCTAATAGGAGATAATCATAATTTTTACGCAATAATCAAAGTAAAGTTATTATCTCACAAAGACCAGTTCGTTCGTACAGTTGAATAGTTTAGAAACTACTAAGTCCTCTTTGGACCCTTTGCCATTAGTTAATAATTATTCAATTTGTCCCGTGGATTTTGCAGGGATCGGCTTTGACAAGTTCGGTGACAGGAGCAGGAAAGTTATCGGGACGTAATTAATGTTAGCAAGAGTAGCGAGCCTAAAAATTATATTCAATAGAATAAAGCCTTACTACCATTACATGTGAGAAACTAACACATACGGTTTTCTTTGAGAAAACGGCGAGACGAGAACATCGTCGACGGTGGTAAGTGCAACATCTGCCCATAACGATTGCTGTGTTACCCAGAAAAATTCTGTGCGGAACCACACTTTGCTCGTCCCCCTGAGACATTAGTTCTTTAGTCTCATATGCTCTATAATTACACTTGACAAAATGGATTCGAATGTAAGTGAACATTCGAATCACTAGATAATGCCTCGTTGTGGGGTAAAACAGGCGGCTTGTTCTCGGTTTTGGTAATGTGTTTTTTAATGGTATTGTTGTATCTGTATTCGGCATCTGCACGCTGTCGTGAGCGGGGGGTGCTTATAAAAACAAGGTAATACACACCATTTTTAATGTGGATCTTAGTAAATTACTATTTATCCGTAATTATCCTTTTCTAATTAACCTACTTTCTCTCTACCATGGTTTCCTTATGACTTTAGTCAGATTTAAAACGGGTCTATTAGACTTTGCTATCACGTAGCTCAGCTCAATTTTCCAACACTCAAGTTATCGATTTTCTTGTCTAGATGTTTGTGTAGATGTTTTATAACTGTCTCAGCGGCTCAATAATGGTATCTGAATATTTCCCTCATTGTATAAGGTATGCTTTATCGGATGGAAAATACATACAGTCACGCCTTCTCCCATATAAGGAGTAGGCAGAGGCCGCACACATAGCCCACTAGGATGGATAAAGGTTGAATATCAGTGTAAAGTATATACCAAACGTATCGTAACGATACAAAACGCAGCAGGCGTCTCTGAAATTAAAAAAAAATCAATTTCATTTAAATGTTAAGTCTGTTAAGTCAGCAGCATGGCGGATTGTTCTCGACTCCAAAACCCCTTTTTAAAAAGGGTGAGACTTATAAGTTGTCAACTTTTTTCATAAAACCTTTGCGAATACAATGCAGACTATTAATCCCTCAGCTACAGTTTATAATCTGTGTACATAAATGTCAAGCCCCTTTTTATGTGATACATTTTCAGGCAACAATAGCGAACACTATTTAATTTATTTGTATTGATATTGATTTTATCTTAAATTTCGCTCCAAATTTTTTAAGACCAAGCTTTCCTCTAATGTAATATCATCCATTCAAAACCCTTTTAACAGACGGATTTGTAAAGCCACAAATGATGCCAGAGTACGGTTTTAGACATTTCAGAGATAATGCCGAGCTGCCGTTATATGAATTCGAAAACATCTTACTTTGCGTTTACAAGCCCAACCTCAAATTAAATACCTCAAAGTAATGATTGGACTGAGAAAAGTTATTGTTGATCTTTCATTAATAATTTAGCTATCGTTAAGAATATTTACTTGCCTATTTAATTGTAATTCTTTGCTCAGAATCGCAGTCAAAATATTTCTACAACACATACTACATATGTAATATTTTGTCTGCGATTTGGAGCAAAGACTTACATACATTATCGATTTTACGATCTGTATATATGGCGAATGCCCCCTGTTTCCGACGCTGTAAACAGACTTTCTAAAGGCTGTTACATATTTGTGTTTTGCACAGTTATGTTTGGGGCATAAAATTGTTTATTGAGGTTCTCATGTAGCGAAATAGATGTCGCTACAGAGGAATCCAGGACTGAAGCGAGTGCATTTTAACGTTTGTGTGATTCTGAGAAAAATAATCGATCAATTTTGATATACGAAAGAAGTGAACGCGGGGTGTGTACAGGGTCTTAAACCTTGCTGTTCTACAACGTATCCAGCGTAAATGTCTACCTCTGATTTCAAGAAGAGGAAGCAGAAGTTTTAGATGAACTAACTCGTCAGTCCAGCACCCTTGAAACATTTAAAACATTGGACATTTGAAATCCGATTGATTTATATCTTCTGAGATATTTCTATAGTACACATGTAATTTTTTTTCTGCTCTATATGTATTGTTATGGTCTCTTCTTCTGACCGTTAAATTAAAAACGGAGTTAGTTTTTTTGAAATAGGAGAACGTGACGAGACAAGCATAACTTTCACCTGATGGTAAGTGCAAAGTCTTCCCATAACCAATGTTGTGTCATCCAGAAGATTTTTTTGTGGCACCACACTGCGCCCTCTAGCACTTCTTAAGTCTCATATGCACAGTTAACTAGATATAAGTAATTCTTTAATCGAAACCGTAACACAGCAATGTTTGCACACTACTGCTTCTCGCCGGAATATCTGGCCTACCAAGACAAATTCCTGCATAGGAATCCTACAACCAGTAAAAAGTTTTTCTGTGTTTATGCTATTATTATTATGTCTCATGCGCAGATGGAAGTCTAAAAACAAAGTCGTTTTTAGGTCATCATTATTATCATCGGAATTATACAAATATAAAGAATACGTTTCTAACCTGTACTTTTATTCTATCCGTACTTACCATTGAGCACTCTTTCTCCTTACGACAAAGCTCAATGAGCAAATTGCAAAAAGCGTTACCTAATTTTTTTCCTGTCCTACTAGAAGAATCACGCGGAAAGCTGAAAGCTCTATGCGGGGTGCTCACGTAATCAGCGATCTTCCGATTCAGGTTCAAATTTTAAATTGCATTCTGTTTTAATATCCCATTTGTCAGGACCATCTTTGACATAATTTTATAGAGCACAGATAGTGTGGATGAATAATTTCGTTCCCTTTACGTAGGTACTGTCGCTAGGAAACTCAAACTAAAAATCTTATTTAAATTTCATGTGTGAAAACTTAAAATTTTCTTAGTATTCTTTTTTTATTCGAATTGAGTGGCTACCAGCCGTATGGTAAGTGCCTCGCCTACAAATAATTCTTGTCGTGTCACTCAGTGTAGTACCATATACTCTGTAATTTCGTTAGCTTTCAATCCGCTACAAAATGAAACATACCGCTGCTTGACGTGGTTGTCAATTTTAACTAAATAGTCATAATTTATGTTAAATGCACGTTGCTTATTTGAAATGTTTCAATTGAAGACTAGAAGGAATAAGAGTATTAAATACCAATAGCCTATTGGTTTAGGACTGCGAAGCTTGACGTCGCTGACGTTAATTGGTGTGGTTATCAGGAATATTAGTATGTTAATAACATTGCTAGTTCTTTTTTTTTTTTGAATGTATTAGTAAATAAAAATGATTTCAAAACTTTATACAAAAATTATTTATTAACATCATTTATGAGCGTTATTTTGTGCGTTTCCGGAATTTATCTTTGACATGCATATACTCGTATTACACACGAACTATCAGAAAGTTATCTATTTCTTGTTTCTTTTAATTTAGCTTAACTTTTCAACTGTTCCAACTTTTCACTGAACAACGTGTGTGCGCGTGTCCAGCTTTTATTATATTTAGAGTTAGTCGCAGCCCTCACCTAGATTTTTAAATGGAACTTGGGTTTTTTCACGGTTTCAGGTATTCATAGTGGCGTCAACTAGCGCTGAGAGCTCTTCTCGGGAGTGCTGCCTTTAGAAATGTTTACTCTCGTACCCTCTAAAAGTTAAGAGTGAAGCGCTGTGTAGTTATTACTCTGAGAATACGTTTAAGGTTAATTAATATTCCGGGTCTCTTAGTACGTGTCATAATTCTCAATTCACAACAGAGTTTTTTTTCAACAAAGTTTTTTTTTTATGTAAGCAAGTCACTTCATCATCATCATCATCATTTCAGCCTATCTTAGTCCACTGTTGAACATAGGCCTCCCCCATAGATTGCCACAAAGCACGGTCCTGAGCCACCTGCATGCAAGTCACTTGCTTCCATAAAAAAAGGCTGTGTCACCCAGAACATTTCTGTGTGACTCGACACTGCGCTCGTCACTCTGTGATATCAGTTTTGAAGTCTCATATGCCCCTGCGGGTCCTGGGTTCGAATCCCAGCCGGAGCCAACATTTGTGCTAAAACACAAATTGTTGGTTTTCGGGTGTGGTTGTGTTTTGATTGTCCCCGTGTTTCTGACACTGCATCCTAGCCTTTCTCCGATCTTATCGCATCAGCGTTACATCGGGCGCGGGTAGGTTGGGACGAGTGAGTGCCTCTGTGTTTGCGCTTACACTTGTGGCACTATAATATCTCCTGCGCAGTTGATGGCTCTCGACAGTATTCGAAAGTTATCGCTGTGGTCTAAATCGGCTAGGAGAACATCATCATCATCATGGTAAACGCAGTTGCTAAGACTTTGGATTATATTATGACCTTATCCTGAAATCTATAGTTGTGTTAACAGACCTATCATGCTCTGAATTAACGAAGTATAAAGAAAAACATGTATGCAGTGTTCACACGCGGTGTAAGTGAAATCTTTAGAAAATAAGACTTCGAGAGAATGAGATGAATGCAGAGTATCAGGAGTAGGATAATTGTAGAGTTTAATTATTATAATATTGTTACTAAGTTTAAAAATTATTTTACATTTTCTTATACATATATTACATACATACATACATACATACATACATACATACATACATAATATCATGACTGCCACAATCCACGTTTCACCAAAACAATATGATGCACTTGTTGTGATAGGTGGTGAGCCCATTGCCACCATGCGCTGTTGGGTGCACAGTGCAGTTTAATTCCTTACTCGCCTTTTGAGAGATCCATTGGATGAGATGGAGTGGAAGTATTCTTTTAACGAGCCGCCACCACACGGCTACATATATTACATTACATATTATACAGACACCAAGTGTTCAATGTCAACAAATGACACGAGTGGCTTATGGTAACTAAAGTATGAAATTAATACTTTGATTTGGATACGATCAATATATATCCTTGAAATACCGTGTCAATTACTACGAAGAAATCGAAGATTTGGACGAATTTGAAAATATAAATATGCATAATAGGAAACGCCGTATACTGTATTCTATCTCATTTTCTCACAGGCTAAATCCTATAGTATGGTTGTCTCCTTTTAGTGTAGCTTTTTCATTCCATCGAGTTTCAAATCGCAACGATTCACTTCAAAAATCTGCAAATGTTCTTTTAGAAATGAACCAATCTATCATGTTACGGCAGTCATTTCGACTAAATATATTGCTATAAAATTAATCAGAATGAAAATAACCACACTTTAAAGAAAGCGGCGAGTAATAAAAACGACAAGAAGTTTTGATGTTCAACGTAAATATGAATTTATTGTAGCAATGTCTGAAGTTCGAGAGTCGTGCTCTTTGTTCTTCTTTGGAGGAAATGAACAATAAACTGTTTTTTTCAACTAAATACGTTTTCTTTGTGGTTTGAAATAACGCGATCACAAACTTGTTGTTTTCTCGATCATTCTTTTTTGAAATTGTTTTATAACACTTTGTGATTTTCTTATTGTATCGCAAATATATCACATATTTTAATTCTTGAACATGACCTGACCTTTTCAGTGGTCTTTTTTTTATAAATACTACGCCGTTGGTTTAGGTTCCTTAACATCTTCGTTGAATGAGATTTGCTAGTCGTTATGTAGGATATATGAAAGTGATGAGAGTAGCAAATCTTTCACATGGTGGTAAATGCAACGTCTGCCCATTACAAATGCCGTGTCAACCCAAAAAAAATCTGTATGGCACCACACAGCTCTCGTCATCCTTAGACATCTATTCTTAATTCTTATATGTCCAAATATCAGTGTCCTTCAAACCGAAACACAGCATGCACACTACTGCTTGACGGAATAACTGACACTGCGGTAGAATCTACCCAGACAGATTCCTGCGAAGATCGGTGACGGGAGCAGCGTCTGGGGTGCGACTGCTGCAAATACTCCTAATGCGGGAGAGGTCTTTAGGTCTCCTAGACCTGGATATTTCCAACAGTGGTCTACGTACAGGGTGATTATTACGCTCATTTCTAATATCCCGCCGTGTGGTGGCAGCTTAAGAGGCTCTTCCCAACCATCTCATCCCGTGGGTGTCGTTAAATCGACAGGGGGTTGAGGGTACCAGAGGGAGCATTTTAATAAATAAACTGCGGCTGTCAACCCGCCTGCCCAGAGTAGCAACTATGGCAAAATCCCTCCAAAATCAGGCAATATGTTGAGGGGATTGGTTGTTTAACAGTGAACAAAGGTGGTCTGAGGTGATGATGTGACGATATTGATATCCAAGTGTATCCCGGGGATACATACCCATATCATATTAACCAATGTTACAATAGCATTGTTAAACTTAAAAAAAATAAGACGATTTTTTTTAGTTTTGTTGTATAATTCAACTTCCGAGATCTAACTAGACTTTGTTAAGCTCTAGTTATTCGCCTCCGCTCAAGAAAATTCCAAGAGCTTTCCACGTGACGACTTTTAAGAATGTCTCGTGACTTCGTGACTTTTCCCTTATTAAAATCTAAATGACGTTCTGCATTCGGATGTCTAAAGGCGTGTTCAGACATATTTTTTACAGTCGTTAATTTTATCACGTGTTTATAATGTAGAATTACTTGAATGTCTAATTATAATGTGAACGCAGTTTTTCTTAGAGTTCAGCACACTTACTTTACACTAGCTGCCAGTGCACTTCAGACCGAAATACAGTAATGTTGGCACACTACTACTTGACGTCAGAATAACTGGCCCTGCGGTGGTACCTACCTAGAAGGATTCCAGCTTAAGAATCCCCATCATCATCATCATTTCAGCCTATCTCTAGTCCACTGCTAATCATAGAGCTCACCAATAGATTGCCACAAACATTTCTAGTTCTGATTTTGGAGGGATTTTGCCATAGTTGTCACGCTTGGCAGGTGAGTTGGCAACCGCAGTTTATTTATTCAGATGTGCCAGGAGGATGGTGCGACGGCCTCCTGGGATTTAATATTTCCCCTGTCGACTTTTACGACTCCCACGGGATGAGTTGGGGTGGTAGATTCTCTTTAGCCGCCACCACGCGGAGGAATCCTACCACCGGTAAACTCTACGTGGTTACGGACGTGCCCGCGTTGTTTGTATGCTGGATTTGACCGGGGGCACTGCCGTGCAACTGTAAAAACCATGTCAATCTAGGTAAGATTGATATGTTTTTTACAGTTTCCGATTAAGTCCCTATGAATTTTCTAGAAAACAGAAGGAAGTCAGGGGATGGAAACATAGGATGAAGCTAAAAACACATACATACAGTCATGCCTTCTTCCCATATAAAGGGTAGGCAGAGGCCTCACGTAGCCCACTTGTCGCCTCCGTGGTAAACGAGACGTGACGAAGCAGGTCGCCGCCATTTTGGTAGGATTAAAAACAAATCTTACTCCCCATTGCGTTCCCATGAGCAGTATAGTGACAGCATTGCATATTATGGTGTTATTCTATGGTTGTCTGTACAATAACCTTAGTCGCCTCATACGACACTTCGGTAGCACAGAGATAGGTGTTACTCTATTACGCAGGACACCTATCGTGTATTATTCGTTTTTATTATCATTATGATATGAATGTAAGAAGCAGCACGCTGAGCTGATCGAATCCAGCCGTAGCTCTAGTTACTTTTGTAACTTCGTAAAAAGTCAAGGTTATGGTTTTGCGCGTTTGTTGTCGTTTTTATTTCATCATCATCATCATCATTTCAGCCTATCATAGTCCTCTGTTGAACATAGGCCTTCCCCATAGATTGCCACAAAACAAGGTCCTGAGTCACCTGCATCCATCGACTTCCTGATGATGGGCAGCAGCGTCTTCCTGGAACATCACAATAAAAAAACTGCGGTTGCCAACCCGCCTGCCGAGTGTGGCAACTATGGCAAATCCCCCCAAAATGAGAGTTCAACACGTTTTTATTTATATGGGAATAATTTCTTACAACTTGTTTTTATCTATTCTTCTTGATATTGTTACGTTTTATTCGCGGAGAATGTGCAAACTTTCTACACAAAAACTCTTAGCCAGTGGCCGACTCTGTCTATTTTTTTACAATAAACATGAACGGCAAGCAAACATTCCGCTCTCTATTGTTCAATTGTGTTCCGTGTCTCGGTGAATCGTGACGGAGGTCGCCTCTACGATTGTAAGCCGTACAATAGTTGACATATTTTCTTTATTTAAATTTATGTCAGGTTTTGTAGATGCGAATAGCGTGCTATCTATGGTATCTCTTAAGAAATGGTATATTTTTTTAGAATACTAGTATGCAATGCTATGTTAACTTTCGTAAAATTTCTTTAAATGCTTCTGTTGGTGGTGATAGTCAAATGGTGGGCTTGAAACTGCGACAGTTAACCTTATCGATGCTTTTAAAACATTAAAGGCAAGTTTCTTTTTTTTAATTTTTTAAATTAGTTAGTTTTGTATAAGTTGTTCTCTCTGTTGACTTTTATGACATCCACGGGACGAGATTTTCTTACCCCGCCACCACACGGCATGCCTGAATCTCAGGACCAAATGGAAATTAAATATATTTATTCTCTGACGTAAGAAATACAAATTTCATTTGTCAAATGTAATTTTTTTTTACAAGAAACAAGCGAAAGAAACTCCGCAGGTATCCCCTTGTTAAGTAAAATTTTCAAATTATTTTCTAATTGAAATTATGTTATAAAATTAATAGTACATTCGTTATTAGTATTTAGAAACAGCCTGGTAGCGATCACCTCATTCCTAGTGGTTATAATCGTCCATGTTCTATTTTATAAAGTCTTTGTTTAATAAACATTTTGAACATATACGTAGGAAGACTGCGCGTTTTCTAGGGGTTCGTTGTAAAAACGTACACTTTGCCCCATGAATGAGGTCAGTGACTCTATTGAGTCGAGTAGCCGGCATTACAAGCATGTGTGTTCCTGGTATTTACATTATGTGCATCACTTTTTTTTATTATTCTGGTGTACGCACGCAACATTTTCATAGATATATTGAGAGTCCAATTTTAAGATAGTTATTTCTTTAAATTTATCTCTAAGGGATACTAAATCAGAGTCCCAGGTGAGTAGTGATCACTTATTTGGATTAACCTTGTAGATGCGTAATATATGTAGGTCTATAGGTACCTCTAAGGAATAAATTGCCTGCACTGTGTACAGAAAAAAATGCATTGACTAACATCACGACTGGCTTGCACGTCAACTTTTCTTAGATAAAAGGAATCACAAATATTTTCTACACTCAGCGTCACAAAAATCGCACCTCTCTGAGTTTGCGCGAAAAATAGCTGTAATGGCTAGAAACGAATTATATTTATATAAATATTGGTATGTTTGAAATGGGTATTTGAATAGCTTTACATTATTAATAAAAAAACCATGAAATCATTAAAACATTTATCATTATAGAGCGTCAAAAATAAACACGGTCAAATGCTCGTTAGTAAGGACGCTAGTTACACCACCTAAAAAGGGTATAAAAGGGTCGATCTGGATGAAATATGGGCCAGTCGTAATTTAGACTTTGCAGTGAACACACGTGAACAAGTAACCCAAGTAAGAACAAGTAAATATGGAAACCAGCTCTGAAGAAGCCGCTCAAGTGATTGCCCTATTGCAGTCGGGGATGCGGCAGTGTGACGTTGCTCGACAGTTGAACCTGTCCCGTTTTTCAGTTCGACGGGTGTTCCAACGTTTTCAGCAGACTGGTGGTTATGTTAGAAAACCGGGATTTCATCGTTACGACATCTTTACGAAACCGTTTTACAAATGCTGTTGAGTTGCAACAACAGCTTCGATCAACTCGGAAAACATCTGTGAGTGTTTCTACGATAAGAAGAAGGTTACACGAAAAGAGTTTAACAGCCCATAGACCTGCTAAAGGTCCAAAACTTACTGCACAGCATCGCAGAGATCGCCTAGAGTTTGCTCGCAATCATTGCGAGTGGACTCTAGAACAGTGGCGGACCGTACTCTTCTCTAATGAGACGAGGGTCTGTCTCTTCTGCAATGACAGACGTAGAAGAGTCTACAGAAGACAGGGGGAGAGGTTCACACAACCCTGCTTCGAAGAATCCGTCGAATACGGGGGTGGCTCGTTTATGTTTTGGGGCGGCATTTCCGTCGACGGGAAAACGGTACTGGTGTGCGTTTCCCGGACTCGGGGTGGCCGTGGGCAAGGATCATTAAATGCTGGTCGGTACATTACTGAAATCCTGGAGGAACATGTGATTGCAAACATGCTGATTATGTCGGTGATGGATTCATGTTAATGCATGATAATGCTCGTTGCCACACCGCGGCTATTGTACGGGATTATTTACAGGAGGTCGATATCCCTGTTATGCATTGGCCAGCACGAAGTCCAGACCTTAACCCAATAGAACATCTCTGGGATGACCTAAAACGGCGCGTGCGAGCTCGAGATCCAGCTCCAGCCACTCTTCAAGAGCTCCAAGATGCGGTACTTGAAGAGTGGGAACAAATACCCCAAGAGGCTGTTGCGATCCTTGTAAGGTCCATGAAAGATCGCATGGAAGCCGTTATCAAGGCAAGGGGGGGTAACACTAGGTTTTAAGAACTTTTTTTGTATTTATTAAGTTTTTTTTAAATTATTAATTTGCAAATTTGTACATACCCTGTCTTTTTCTTTAATTTCTCTTTCGTCTCGTTATAAAAGTAAAATTCAATTAAAATTCCTGAAAGCTAATGAAATTACCTTTCGAATGATACCCTCAAACCACAACATTGCCATTGGCCTGTTGTGTTAAAATAGTATTTAAATTATTTTTTTCGGATGTGCTATTTTTTTGACGCCGAGTGTATATCCATAGAAACGACCTAACTAAGCGTTTTATTTTAATTACATATTGCATACAAAATATAAGGAAAAAAGTAAACATAAACTGTGCATATAAACTGTACATATTCAGTAGACGTAACCATTTTTTTTGAAAAGACAGAATATTTTGTCGGCGCCAGCTCTTTACTGTTGATAAAATATCGAAAACCGTTACAGTCTATACTTGAATTTCTCAGCAACATTTTTTACCGGTTACAGTTAACCTCGTCAGCTAACGTCGAGAGCTATCCCCGCTGGAGCAGCCTTTCGAAATGTTTCATTCTCGTGGCCTTTGAATGTGAAAAATGATTAACGTTTCGCAGTCGGAGTTGACATATTTTTCAGACTCTTTCCTGACTGAATATTTAATTAGTCGCTAAATGAACACTTACTTCGGTACGTTGATTTCTATTTATTCTTTAGGAGTTGTCGTTGATTTTTTTAAGCTTAGCCTTTCTTCGACCTGTGTATGTCAAAGTAAGCGGTAAGATTCGTCATACTCATGAAAGCGCAAAATAAAGGACTTCTCCTTTAAAATCTCTAAACGTATGATATTTAAACGACCGGGTTGCAATTGATCACGTTGATCGTACAAAACTGTCGTCGTATTATTTTGCTCACTCCTTTGTTCTCCTTACATTGTATGTAGAGTTCTACAATGAGATGATGATGTGATTTATGAGTCCGTCTAGGTAGGTACCACCCCAGGGCCAGTTATTCTGCCGTGAAGCAGTAGTGTGCAAGCATTGCTGTTTCGGTTTGAAGGGCACTGTGAGCTTGCGTAATTACTGGGAATTTGAGACTTAAGAACTGATGTCTCAGGGTGACCGGCGCAGTGTGGTGTCACCCAGAAATATTCTAAGTGACACAACATTTGTTGTGGGCGGACGTTGCACTTACCATCAGGTGAACGTTTTGTTAGTTTCGTCACTTTATACAATAAAAAAAGTTGTGATACTTTAGGCAAATAAAAAAATCAATACTCGCGGACGCGTCCAGTGCAGCGACTAATTCATACATATTATGCAAATTTTAAATGTATTCCGTCACGTGACGTACCGTGCCGTAAATATTTATGAGAACAGAAAAGTTGATTGTTCTCCTCTACCAACAACAAACTGGGAGCACGGCCCTCAGGCTACGAGCTTCCGAACGTAAATTTACATTAAGGCTTTGTTCCTACATCACGTCCCGTTTAAAGGATAGGTTTTTGTATTGGGTTCCGCGTAACTGGACGGTGCGATCTTGCGAAGCGCAGTGCTTTTAGTGCGATTTTACGGAGTGTCAGGTCGCTGAGCACGTGGCGCTTGCTTTCATCTACAATATACATACATACATTCACGCCCATTTTCGTCGTCCCATTGTGGTAAGCAGAGACCACATCCGTAGCCCACTTTTTGCCCTCTCGGTAGACGAGACGTGGCGGTTGGCGATCCACGTCGCCGTTATCGCCTTTCATCTGTAAATATTTGTAATACTAATACAGTTTCAAAGTAGTTTACTAAATATTATATAGTTTCTTTTTAGAAAAACCATGACCCACAGTAGGATTTCTCCTGTAATGGGTGCGTTTACAGAAATACATTGCATATATATGCATACGCACAACACAACCAGACTCGAAAGCCGACAATTTGCGTTTTCGCACAAATTTTGGCTCCGGCCGGGATTCGAACCCTGGACCCGCGGCGCTGGCTTAGCCACTTCTCTAATCAAATAAATAAATAAAATAAGCATAGCATCTTCAAGAAGATAACCTATACGTATTACTGTAACCATGTGCAGTGCATTAGCAATGAAATGAAATGAAATGATATAAAATATATTTATTACCTGACGCAAAAAAATACAAATTTCGTTTTTCAAATGTCATTCGTCTTACAAACTACCACCGTTTCTTAATGAGGTTCCTCTGCACTTAGAAGAAAGAGGCGAAAGAAACTCCGCAGGTATCCTCTTTTTAGTCATATTTTCTTAATGACATTATGTCATCATTATCATCATAATTTCAGCCTGTAACTAGGCCACTGCTGAACATAGGTCTCCCCATAGATTGCCATAAAAGTTTGTAGGTCTCTTTTAGGGGCGATGTTGCCACAGTTGCCACGCTTGAGAAACCAGGATACAGGCGGAATCTTAGAGTGGGGCAATGTTTTAAAAAAACGATTAATGGAATGGGCGGTGATCATTTGCCATCAACACTAAATTAGTCGTATAAAATCAAATTCGGCAAAGTATGGTTGACCTAAATTTGGGAAATTAAACAAAAACCGTTAATTTTCGATTGGATCCATAGATAATAATGACAAATGTTTTGTCTATTACCCTAACGTGTACTACGATATAGACCGTCAAAAATCTGTGTAATACTTAAGCATAAAACTGAAAATTTACTAGATTGCCCTCTAGGTAAGTACCGCCCCAGGGCCAGTTCTTCTGCCGTGAAGCAGTAGTGTGCAAACATTACTGTGTTTCGGTTTGAAGGGCACTGTGAGTCACTCTGAGCTAGTGTAAATCACTGGCCATATGAGACTTAATAACTTATGTTTTAGGGTGATTGGCACAGTGCGGTGTCACAGAAATTTTCTGGGTTATACAGCATTTGTTATGGGCAGAAGTTTCACTCCCATCCATCACCCTACCATCAGGTGAACATTTTGCTCGTTTCAAAGCTCAAAAAAAAATTAAATTACAACACTTTGAATAGGTTGACAAAGGAAGATTGCCGACTGTGGTTGTGAGGTCCCGTCGATTGCCGTCTTCGATCCCAAAGTCAGTTTTAATTCGTGTTTCGTGTGTCCTGTTTGATTTTAAAGTAACCACAGAATATGATAAAATTTGAATTTTCAGTGTTGTCATATATTTATCTCATCTTCGCCCACTTGCCTTTTTTGCCGACTTCAATTTTATACAACTCAAATGTTAGTGAGCACATCACAAGAAAACCCGCTAAAAGCGTCCGCCGGGGAAACGAGCTCTAACATTTCGTAAAAGGTATTTTTGTTACGTGCAGCATAGAATTAGTGAAGCCACTTTCGTCACTGCTATGATTAATTAATTCGATAGCAGTTTGTTAAGACGAAATGAGGAACGGTGAAGGTATACAACTGCACGGAGCTCGGAGAGAGATTAATTGGAGAGCCCTTACAGCAACTGAACAAGGCGCTTTCGTGCCCGTTGTTAGTTGAATAATACATTCAAGATTACTGTGAAGCTTCCAAATCAACGTATACAGTATTTCGACTTTCTGACTTCCCAGTGATCTACATTTCGGATCTCATTTGAAGGTCTTGGAAAACCACTACAACATAACCTCGGAGCTCAGTGGTCAGCGTCTCTTTAGAGTAACACGCTGATGGTAAGTGGTAACTGGTGTATGTTATAACGCACTCACGATACAGGATATTCCGGAGATATATAGGAGTGCCCATTGTAGTGATGGCCAGACTTCTATGCGGGAGTTGGTCAGGATCGGTACCACTACAGTGCCTGTTATTCTATCGAGAAGCAGTAGTATGCAATAATTTCTGTGTCTACAGTTCGGAGGTACAGTAGCTACTGAAATTATTGGGCATATGACACTATGACTGGCATAATTTGATGACATAAAATGGCGACTCAAAGTTCTGGGTGACACTACAACTACTGAGGGCATTCGACATTAGGTGAACGACTAGCTCGTCTCGTCATTTAAAATCATAAATAAAAAAATTTTTACTGATGTAGTAAAAAAAAAGTTAATTAAAACGACCCACTGCTGAGCACAGGCCTCCTCTCATTTTTGAGAGGGTTTTGAAGCCGGGTAGAGTTATAGTAGAATATTTTCATTCGCCGCTGAGCACGTGGAAATTAGCACCGAAAATTGCAGAACAATTTCTGCCGACATCAGGAATCTAACTCAGGTCGCTGACGTGCTATGTTATTAAAGGCATTCACGCCTGCCCACCGCTTGCATTTACAAGGTGCAAGTTCGGCCCCACATGAAATACTGTTCTCATATCTGGGGTAGGGAACCCCAGTATCGGATTAACTTGACGGCTTGACTTGGCTTTACTGGTGGTAGGATTCCTATGCAGGAATCCGTCTAGGTAGGTACCACCCCAGGGCCAGTTATTCTGCAGTGAAGCATTAGTGTGCAAACATTACTGTGTTTCGGGTTGAAGGGCACTGAGAGCTACGAGTAGCGTAATCACTGGGCATATGAGACTTAAGAACTGATGTCTCAGGGTGACGGGCGCATTGTGGTGTCACACTGTTCTGGGTGACACAGCATTTGTTATGGGCAGACGTTGCACTTACCATCAGGTGAACGTTTTGCTCGTTCCGTCACTTTAATCAAATTAAAAAAAAAAAAAAAATTTGATCCACTGGCCTTTCGAAGAAATGTGCATCTCTTTGCATTTTTTATGTACTTATCAGGAGGAGTGTTCCGAGGAATTGTTCGCATTACTTCCAGACGCCATATTCCACTATCGCACCTTGAAGCATACTTTAAAATTCCATCCACACCATCTTGATGGTTGTAATACCACCACAGTTTTTCAATTAATTTTCCGCCACGCTCGGCCGCTTTATGGAATTTGCTGTTGGCAGCAGTTTTTCCGGACTGATAGGAATTAGGGACCTTCGAGAAAAGAGCTAATCCTTTCTAATAGGCCGGCAGCGCACCCATAATTCCTCTGGTATTGCGGATGCTTATGGGCGGCGGCGATCACATACCATCAGGTGAGCGGTTTGCTCATTTGCCCCCTCTATGTAAAAAAAGCGTCCCGACCCTGAGCTACCACGGCACTAAACTGTAACTCTAGTAATAAAAAATGTAGTAATAAAAAAAATATTATATTTTTGTCATTATCACATCAGTTATAGTCCTATACTAAATAATTTTACCGCGAGATTCAACTAAGCTGAAATGCCACGGGAATGTGCTTTGTTAGTTTCAAAACTTAGCAGATCTCTTTATTATCTAATTAGGTATACAAATATTTGTGTATACTTTGGTGTTATATAAATAGAGGATGTACATTAGAATTACTTTATAAAAATATGATTTATATATTTTTTACGGTGTACGTTATACAGTAAAAAATATATAATGCATATTTGTTTACAAAGAATTTTGCATTTTGCATTACAAAGAAGCTTGTTCAATATTTATAAAGTATTCAAAGATGGCGCTCTCGTCAATATAGACCGGAATAACATTTTTAATAAAAAGCTAAACAAGCTGCTTTATATGCGGTTCATACTCAAAAAAACTCGAAGACAATGCTATATTTTATGTATGAATAGAACCGTCTGACCCGTTGAATACAAATAGTTTATCTAACAAATGTTGGCTCCGTATCGATCAATACAAATATATCAGTGCACTTACTTTGATTACGCTAAATTTACAAATACATCGTTAACTATATCAACGTTGCATAAAACTGCCATAATATTGTTCAACCTCCAACCGCACTCAATTTGTTCACAACTATACACATTTGTCGCGTGTCGCAAATTAAACTCGCGTCATGTTGCGGTTCCCGCGTTATATGCGTTACGGTTGCTTTAGTCGGTTGTGCAGTTTCACGGCAGAGCTTAATGGATATAGGCGTATTTTAGACTATAGTTGTTGAAAAGAGATTTGTATATAACATCTCTCTCCGCATAAGACCTGCTTTACGGAGTGAATCATCATATTAATTCTCTATTATATTAGCTGTGCCCGCGGTTTCACCCGCCTAAAATAAGTCCTCGCTGATCCGAGCATTCGATTAGGAACATTCAGTTCTCAGTATGCAGCATGCATTCTTGATTTTTATAGCCTAGAACTCTTCTTAATAAACGGGCTATCTAGTGCAAAAATTGTTTTTCAAATCGGATTAGTATTTCCTGAAATTAGCCCTTTCAAACATACATACTCTTCAGCTTTGTTATACTCGTAGATAGCAAGCGAGCACATAAGATTACATGCACGAAGATTAACGCTACAAAAATTATTGTATATACTCGGTTCTTTCGCGCAAATCTATATATATCGAATTCGTGATTCGAGTCGGATTCGCTTGCCGAAAATTAAAGTCGAAAATATGCATTTTTAATCTTAAAATGTAATCATTCCTTAAAAGTATGATGCGTCGAAAAACATACGCTGGCGTGTAGTCACACAGCCTATCTAATTTCGTTTCTAATTTAAGGATCCCGCCATTATACAAGATCCTCTTTTAATTTTGGCCATGACCGCCTGTCCTAAAGTCATAGTTTCATAACTTATTAAGTTTTTGTCCGATTATTGGATCTCGAATATAATGTTATCAATCATATTGGGGGGGTCCTATAAAATAATTAAAAGGTTCCATAAACCAATGTTGTAAGCTTCTAAGTTCTTTTTAATGTAATTAAAAACTTCTGAATAGTTTCGATTAAAATTATAACGAACACTGAATGTAACTATTTTTATTATTACAAATTCTAGTTGTATCAATTAGACTATATATTATGTATATTGGTGTGTACCTATCTATGGATTACCGTATGGCGATACAGGCGAAATCATAGCGTGGGACATCGGTTATCATAAAAAGTATTACTGCATTATTCAGTGTTGTCATATTTTACTTTGACGGCTTTTTTTTTTATAAAAGGGCAATTCGCAGCTCTTTTATTTCGGTACGTGTCCTGTCAATGACGATCGAAATTTCGCTAGCGATCGCGTTGCTCAGTTTTTACTTCTGCTTTATTTTATTAGCTGCATTTTTATTTCGGACTGAAAATGGAACATTTTAAGCTTGTAGTTAAGTTGTTAATATTAGTCTGCGTCGAATAAAGTCAATTGAATCCTTACAGAAAATTAACGTGGCGCTCTTTATTTACAATACCATAAGTATATCTGTGACTTTGTAGATTAATATAGATTATTTTTTGGTAGGGTGACATATATTCATACAGTCACGCCTATAATATATAAGGGAAAGGCAGAGGCCCAGGAACTCGTCACAGTCCTCGTATTTTATCTACTTTTGTTCCCTTCTACGTTCTAACTAGTTGTAGTATAGATCGAAACAAAACCTTACTTCTTGTCATCATATGATCTCAATATCCAAAAAAAATGTTATAGTTGCTTTGTCATCTTATTACATCATTAGGGAATGAGACGAGTGTGATTGGTCAAGCCGGCAAGGGTCGACTTATCCGAACGTATCACAATAGAGCTAGTATGAAAGCGTTAATAATTGCACTCCTTTGTTATAAAGATGCTAACAACTATATACAAAAAGGCATCGATTAGAACATCTTATAGAATTTAATTTTATTGGTAAGTTTTGCTTGCACGAAATAAGATTCGCCATGATGAAATCCATTGTTTTACGGAATTAATATATCAGAAAGCTACGTATTTTTTTTCCAAATTTTAATACTATTTTATAAATTATTACAGTAATATTATAATTATTTATATATTACATTATAATATATTTTTTAGTTTAAACGACATCGGAGTGCAACGGGGGTTGACACTGAAAAACAGTGCTGTGACAGAATTCGCTTCCGCCGCAGTGTATGCTGAGTTGTCAACCTCGTTTGCGTACGGCGTACAATTTCCATACTTTTATTTAAGGTAATAATGGAGTTTTACTTTATTTTTTTTTTGTGTATTTTTGTACTTTATATATTTTTTTATTAATTATTACTTTTGTGTACGTCCGTTTGTGTATGTCGTTAAATTCTTTTTCTTTCGTTTCTTTCTTTCTTTCTCATTAAAGTAGAAGAAGCGAAATATGTGTGTCAGAATCGGAGCAAGTGTAAAGATGTGGTGCCTACCCCAATGGGAAAGAAGTTGGTAACGCAGGGCCAGTTATTCTGCCGTTAAGCAGTAATGTGCAAATATTACTAAGTTTCGGTTAGTTGGGTACTGCCATTCTAACAGAAATATATAGTAACGTTGTTTGAAGTAGCGTAATCACTGGGCACATGAGATTTGAGAACTGATGTTCCACGTTGACGGGCGCAGTGTGGTGTCATACAGAAATGTTCTGGGTGACACAGCATTTGTTAGGGCAGACATTGCCCCTACATAGTCAGGTGAACGTTTTGCTCGTTTTATCCAATAGAAAAACGTATGGAATAAGGAAAATTGCCACATACATTGTCCCGAAACCTTCCGGTATTGCGGATGTTCATGGGCGCCGGTGATCACTTATCATCAGGTCGCTAGCTCTTTTTTCCCCTCTTTTATAAAAATATATTGGAAGTCAAAAACCAATCAACAAGGAATGAATGTCACTTAAAATATTGCGTCATGAGTATGGCCATAAATACTTTTGGAAAAGAATTTACTAGTGTTGAGATTTTGCTTCTATGAAAAGCTTGTTAGCGTAAAAAACGCTGTTGGTTTTTTAATAAATTCAAATAAAAAAATTACAAATTGTTTGTTGATGTTAGAATAGATTTCAATTAATAAAACATTTTCGCCGTAAATGGACCATTCTGAATTATTCATGTTTGTGCTTTTAAAGCAACCGTGATGGGTAGGGCGGAAGCTGCTTAAATTTTCACAATATAATAGCTTCACTTTATAACAGCTTGTTTGAAAATTCACTGTAAAATATTTTTCACTTTTTGTACTTGAAAGATAACGAACTGCTACGGAAAATTATAAATAAACTGAAGCGGACTCGTCCATCACATTGAAATACAAAAGACACTACAATTAGGTATATAATCCATCATGTTCAAATCATGTGCTTTATAGAATAATGCTATCGTTCTTGAGTATTTTCTGCCAAATTTCTAATAGCTACCTTAAACTTTGTGGCGTAAAACGTATTAAGAGGTTTATGGGTGGGTCTTTTTATTTATGAAAGAGAAGAGAAGAGCAAAACGTTCACCTGATGGAAAGTGCAAAGTCCGCCTATAATAAATGCTGTCACCCAGAACACAATGTGTGGCAGCACTCTGCGCCCGCCCCCCTGGCAAAGGTTCTTAATTCTCGTATGCTCAGTGATTACACTTCCACTCAGTGTCCCTCCGACCGAAACTCAGTCATATTTGCACGCTACTATTTCACGGCAGAAAAGCTGGCCTAAGATGGTACCTACCTAGACGGATAGGGTATCCAGAACATAGGAATCCTAACACGGGTAGGGTAAATTCTGGGTCTTTTGGGAAATTCTGACATCTACGGAAAGTTGCCTTTCTGCCGGTTACTTAATATTTTTTTTTTAATAATGCAAGCAAATTACTAATATTACTCATTACATTAGTGTAGATGTGCATGGGCGGCGGTGATCACTTACCATCAGGTGAGCCGATTACTCGTTTGGGGCTCTTCCATAAAAAAAAAAAAAACATATAATACATGGCCTGATACTACTTTAAGATGACCATCGATTTTGATGTTTTAGGTATGTGAATATTTTTCTCTAATGTGGTTATTCCACGATAGTGTGCTACCTGTGGTGTAGTATAGTTCTTATGATTTTTAAATTTATTCGTAGTTTATAAGGCACCGTTTTACAATTTGCAACGTTGCAATGTTAGCGATTCTACCATTGATATTTTCTTCAACTAACCACCGTCTCTTATGTACGAGTATGTTCGTATATGAACTTGCTGTATTCCTTTTTTGCCTTGTAAAGTATCTTCACTTTTTTCAGTGCCCTCGACCTCAAACTTTTTTCTTTTAACCAAAATCGATGCCTCGCCTTATTTTTGTTTGACCTTCGATATTGAAATGGAGTTCCAAATTTATACTTTTGCGAATCAACGACGAATAAATCCGCAGTGATTTTGTGCTATATCCAGCCGCAAGTAATTTGTTTCCTACCGCATACACATCTAATGTATCGCGAATGAAACCGGCATTAGTCGTGCGTCATTCAAACGCCGCTTGCAAAAACCGCGAGGCCGCGTCGTGTCGCGTTCACCATGTTTCACAGTCACTTGTCTGTTACACAGCTAAGCACTAAGCACTGGGACAAAGGTATTTAATTGATCAAAATTCGTTGATGATAAACTCCTAGCCTGGGACAAGCTTGAGTCCTGAATGTAGATTCTCATGATAAAGACGGAAAGACTTACAAAAAGGTAAATTCTCATGATAAAGAAGGACTTACAAAGAATATAATAATAAATAAATTTCTTTATACATTAGATGTTTCGTTTTATATTTCGCATTAGTTTAGAATTTTTAAACTTTTTAGTGTAAAATACTTCAAGTAAAAGTATCTCTACATTGTTTCCATTCGTATAAAATTTGACAGGAGCAGACTTTACCGGTACTAAGAAATTATACAATGTCAGTTATAATGTCAAATTCTATGGTGTTGCTATTTATGAAATCATCGGTATCTTGATACGGTGCGACACAATGTGGTCTATATGTTTGTTTATTTTCAATTTTGAATCTGAAATTACTATACATTATTACATTATAATAGTGAAAGAAAGTTAATTTGCTAAGACCCGTATGCAAAATAAAAAATGGTAAATTTTTTAGCGTACACAATCAAATTAGCACCGCCATCAGAAACCGCCAACAGATACTCTCCACCACTACAACACGGGTAGTACTAGGCAATACACGTGTTTCACATCAAAACGAGGTATTATCAAGTGTTATTGACTCCACGATAGAATCTATAGTTTAAACATTTCAGTCATAATCATCATCGTAGAATCAGTCATCATCTGTCTGTAGATCTCAGCGGCAGTCTGTCGTAGAGACATTAGCCGAGAAAATTACGACAGACAGCCGCCGAGTTTTCGTGGAGGTGTTGTAGTGGTAGAGGATCTTGTTGCGGTTTCCGGTGGCGGTGTTAGTTTGCTTGTGCTCGATATTGTGGGAGGGCAGTGCTGTTCAAAATTTTGCAAGCGGATCTTAGCAAATTAACTTTTTTTCCTAAAAAAATACTGTAAAGTAAAAAGTAAAGTTTCAGCCTATAAATGTCCCACTGCTGAGCACAGGCCTCCTCTCATTTCTGGGAGGGTTTTGGAGCTAGGAAGAATCCGCCACGCTGCTCTAATGCGGGTTGGCGGACTTCACATGTCCTCGAAATATTTCTATTCCTCGGACATGCAGGTTTCCTCACGATGTTTTCCTTCACCGCTATGCACGTGGTAAATCAGCACTTAAAAGTGTATAACAATATTAGAGGTGCTGGCACCGGGGATCGAACCCTCGCTTACTATGAAAATAAAGGCGAGCACCAAGCCCCTGAGTTACCAGGGCTCACAAAAAATACTGTATCAAAATATTTTTACAATACGTATTTAACATGCTTTACTGTTGATAGAATTCCTATGCAGGGCACTGTAAGTTAGTGTAATTACGGGATTATTAGACTTAAGAACTGATATCTGAAGATATCGAGAATAGTTGGTGCCACATGGAAATGTTCTGGGTGATTTAGCAATTGTTACTGGCCAACGTCTCAACGCTTACTTTTATAAAAAAAGACTATATTATTATAATTAGCGGCTTGTTACATTTTATGGTACAGAGGTATTCTCCATTGATGACAGCAATAGTGATTGTTGTCATAGTTGTTGCGATTAGAATAACAAAGTTCGCAAAAATCATGTCGTTTGTTTATCTTATTTTATTTATATATCAAATACCGTGGGTGTCGTAAAAGTCAACAGAAGGAAAATTAACACCAGAAGATTGGGAGCAGCATCTTCCTATATATAAATAATCTGCGGTTCCCAAGCCGCCAGTCAAGTGTGGGAACTATGGCGAAATTCCCCCAAAATGAGAGCTACAAAATTTTATAGCAATCTGAGGCCTATGGTCAGCAGTGGACTAGTGATAGGTTGATATGATGATGCTTTAAAAAGAATCGCGTTGTCAATAGATACATCTACGCTATACAAAGAAAGGGAAAGTTCAAATCTGAAAGGTTAATTTAAATCCCTTGCAGTCTTGTAATATTCGACACGCGTTCCCCGTCCTTCTAAATCTTCGATCACGTAGGTACAGTACTTTGGCTTTGCATCGGCAAGGTACTAGAAGAATTGTGTGACTGAACTTTAAAAATGCGCTTCCATATTGTACAGTAATGCAATCGCCTGTACGCGATGCAAAGTAGAAAATTGCATGCATATCTGATGTTGCTACGGTGGTTTATTTTTACGCTCCCGTAACGTCAGTTATTTCGCTCGGTAAAGTGAATGTGCACCATGAATACGAATTGGCAACACTCGAATGTTCATCCTTTGATGATAACGTGTTATTGTATTGTATTCGTGTGTATGTTTTTCGTTTCTTTGTGTATGTGGCCTCGTAAAGTTGCTGCAGGCGCTTGTATTCTATTGTCTTTTCGCAAGCGACGTCTTTGAGGGCTAAGTTGAGAAGCGATGCTGTAATGGATTTTTAAAGGGTTATTGTTCTGTTGTCGTTTTCAGAAATGGCTTGGTATTTTGTTTTCGTTTGCTACTCAGTTTGCTATTCTGGAACATTATCACTATTTATTTTGTAACAGTTTCTATATTTTATTGAAAGAATAGCTGACCCGTCCCGGCTACGTAGAACGAAGTTATTGTTATTTTAAAGTTTGTATAGAGAAATACAGCACCAGCCCTTTGACCCGTTTAGGAGTACATGTTCGTAAAATAATGACACGGTGTAATGGACCCCGTAACCTTCGTGCTGCTGCAGTAAGTTTCGGCAGTAGTGCTAAATGAATAGGCACAACGGGACAAGGATCATGCTTTCAAACAATGACACGAAACGCAACATAGACATGGAGTATGAGATTTGCCATAGTTAAAGTATATACGGAGAAGGAGTGCAGAAAGCTAAAATGTATGTATAGTACTAGCTGATTCCCGCGACCTTGTCCGCGTGGATATAGGTTTTTTAAATATACCGCGGCAACTATTTAATTTTTCGGAATAAAAAATATCCTATATCCGTCTCCAGAATGCTGGCTATCTCTGTGCCAAATTTCGTCAAGATCGGTTCAGCGTTTGAGCCGTGAAAAGGTTAAAAACAGACAGATGGACAGAGAGAGTTACTTTTGAATTTATAATATTAAGTATGGATTAGTATAGCCGATAGGTGTCCGGCAGAGTAGAATCTGTGCCGGAAACTTATCGGCTATATCTCTTTCCTACTGCGGTGTCGTAAGAGGCGACTAAGGAACTGTACGGACAGCCTTTCTTCGTCAGAATAACACCGTAACATGCAATGCTACCACTATCCTGCTCGTGGAAACGCAATGGAGTAAGATTGTTTTTTAACTCTTACCAAAATGGCGGTGACGTGGTTCGTAACCCATCACGTATCGTATCCCACGGGTGCGAAAAGTTGGCTACTTGTTTAGCCTCTGTCTACTCCTCATATGGGAAAAATCGTGATTGTATGTATTTATTTATGTAGTACGGATATGTGTTACAAATACATTTAATTCAATAAAAAAAAGTTAAGAATAGCGGTCGATTTTCGACTATTGGGCGACCACTAGTTGAAATAAAAATAGCAATGCAGCCGATTAATAAAAATCCGAAACGTTCTCAGAAATACTTTAATTCTGTAAATTACCTTTTCCCTTTACAATTTAAATTCGATGTTTTGTATCCAACACGCTTCGAATATTCACGAGCTACCAATATGCGGTTATCAGAAAAAGCAATTTATGAATATCATGCTACTAGTAGTTTATACGATTCGTATGAACACGAAATTATTTTGTCGCTTTTTTGGAGCGAACTCGCAAATATTAGAAAAGCATAGAACGAATTTGGAATTTTAGTGTTCATACTCGTTCATACTCGTAAATGTATTTGAGTTGGGTTGCCCGGGTATGACTGGGATTTTAGACGCAGAATGCATTGTGTGTTCTTTGTGACCATTTTCTATGAAGAATATTTCGACCTTTTATTTCGAACTTAACAAAGCTTTTTTTTTTTAATTTGCAGTATGTATTTTTTTAAATAAGCTTTGGATTTTTCTTTCACTGGTTTTAGTAAACTTTAGAAATGTCTTTTTCGGATTAACGGAAATCGTGTTACATATTAGGCTGAAAAGTATTAAAGCATTGGGCATTATTTTGTGGAAAACAATGATTTTTCTGCAAATTAATATTTTGCAGTTACAATCTCTCTATTTTATCTGTCTGCGCTTCTGAATTACATGGTATACCAATGTAATTCAAGAGCGCACACAGATAAAAGACTTACTTCTCGCTCTCTTCTATTTTCTTTTTTTTTTATTAAAAAAAAGTCCCCTAGTAGGATTTCTCCCGTATCGTGGGTGCGTTTTACAGACATATATTTCACATGCACAACACAACCAGCCCCCAGAAGCAACGGTTTGTATTTTTGCTCAAATGTTAGTTTCGGCCGGGGTTTAAAATCCGCCGGCGACGTAGAAGTCAGCAGGTACTCTGACCACTAGGCCACGCAGTCGTCAAATTTATATAACGCACTAAATTTATATTTCTTTTCTGTTGTAACCGCACCTATCCCGTACTTTTTCCACATGTATCTTAGGTCATAAGTATCTGCGGTTCGCCGTCCAGTTCTACTCTCGCCACATGGCCGCTTGTATTAAATGTCCGCGAGGGATGCACGTAGTTTTACTTTATTTGTGATGTGTTCGTGCTGAAACGTTAGTGAGTGTAAGAGGAAGCAGCTTCCAAGGACTTGTGTGAAGTAAAGTTGAAGTGAAAAGAATCATCCGACTGCGCCGCCTCAACTCACTAAACCCAAGGTAGCATGCTTCCTATTCTCTCCAATACTCGGTTACAATATTTGCTCCTTAAGTATGTTGCTTACCCATGTTTACAGATTCCGGCCATAACTGTACAAATTGCGGGGTTCGAGATTTGAAATTGGTACAGTCCGAAGTCCGAAATACTCCGAGCCATCGGGCAGCTCGTATATTGGTTCGCTTCGTATAGTCCTGTCAGGTGAATTGCACCGAGTTGCACGAATAAAATAGAAAACGTTCGGGTCTATCGGTTTTGGCACGGGCGTTTTAAAACGATTTTTTTTGTTGTATTGAAAAAAAAAGAAAATTGCTTTCAGTCGCCCCGATCCTTCGGCCATTATTGAAACCGATAAGATAAAGTCATCTTATATTTGAGAAGGGTTTGAAGCTGATAAGATTCCGCCACGTTGCTCCAGTGAGGTTTGGAGAAATTCACGTATCCTTCAGTAGTCAGATACGACATTTTCTTTCACCATTGATGACGTGGTCTGACTTAATATTGCAAAAGGCCACGTGAAAAATACCCGCAGCCGACGAGCTTTTATGAAAACACTAATGAAAGTAGGAGAAGCAAAAGAGATATGTTAGGATCGTAGGAAGTGAAAACATGAGGTCTTTGCCTACCTCAATGGGAAAGAGGCGTGACCCTATGTATGTATGTATGTACGAATTTTAGAGAAGGTATGATATAAAATTCACTCGTAATTATACTACAGCCGTCGTATTTGAATGCCTACTGTGCTCTCCATTCTATTTGATAACCACGTATGCGACTGTAGATCGGTTTTTAATTTCTAAATATGTATGTGAAATCAATCGCATGCTCTACGGTAATTTTGTTTAATATTGAGGATACCTCATGGTCAAGACTAACATAACATCTTTTAGAGCGTGTAAATTCCGCCAACTCTTCTATTTACGATGGATATTTAGTATAAATCTAAATCTAATCTGAAAATTTATTATAAACTTCCTGCATAGGATTCCTATATAGGAATCCGTCTAAGTAGGTATCACCGCAGTGCCAATCATTCTACGGTCAAGGAGTAGTATGCAAACATTACGGTGTTTCGGTTTGAAGGGCAAGGGAGTTTGTGTAATCACTGGGCATGTGACACTTAAGAACTTATGACTTGGGGTGACGGGCACAGTGTGATGCCACACAGAAATATTGTGGGTGACGCAGCATCTGTTATGGGCAGACACTTACTATCAGGTTGACGTTTTGCTCGTCTCGTCGCATAATCCAATAAAAAAAAAATCTTTTGTAAAAATGTATCCATACAACTCTAGAAAGCAATAAGGTGATCTCAGTAAGAAATACATAAGCGCGCAATAATAAGACTTATCACATCTGACGAGGGCAAGACAAAGTCTCCGCTGCTCGCCTCCGGGACCGGACCGCCCGCTGTTCCCGCTGACAAGGGTCCAAATCAGAGATATTAATTTGTTGGGTGCGTTGTAAATTAACCGGTTCGAGTTCGTGTAACCGAGTTACCCGACCGGTCCGTGGAGGACCCGGATAATTTGTAAGGCACCCGGGTAATAATTTCCGACTCTTGTCCTCTCGATGCGACGTGCGTGGGATTAAGGAGAAGCGTATGTTCGTATGGATTAACAAATAACAGACATGTACTTGACTTATGAGCTATCTATTCTTAAATTATAATATAGATTTGAATAAAACTGATTATTACGGATTTTATCGCGTTTTATTTTGTAATATTTACTGTTTCTTAAAGTCTTGCAGTGGTATACTTGGTTTTTGATTTAATTTTATTAATTACAAAATCCCAGGCTGGTGGTAGTACCCTATATATACATTATTCTATATTAAAATTAGGATGTTTTTAATTTCAAAAGCATGGCGAATCATCCTACCAAGCACATATTTAAACTCCGGTACTCCGGGTTAACGGTATGACATCGGGACATCTGTCACCTCAGTCCTCCCGTGACCATGGGGACTGTAAAGCACTCGAAACGTCGGGTTATAAATAGTACAAAATTAAACACGATGAAATCCGTAAAAATCTGTTTTATTTAAATGTGTAGCATTCGCGTAAATATAAGAAACAATTATAATATAAACATAAACAACAATTATTATAATTGCGACCTCCTGCCAGGCGGCAGTAAGTCTTCGTGAAACAGTAGTGTGTAAACATTACAGGGTTTCTAATATTTTCAAGATAAAAAATGCGAACGGACATGCCGGTAATGGTCGACGTAGGCGTACGTATCTCGATCAGATCGAAGCCGTTTTAAGGAAATGCCACGTCAAAATTACCCGCAACCGACGAGCTTGTATGAAAAGTAGAAGAAGCGAGTAATTTATTTGCACATACTTATTGTGACACTATGAATTCTCTAGCCGGGTTGAGAGCTTCCGACAATATTCGAACCACGTCACTGTTATCGAAAATCGATTCACTCAGTCACGCTCAATCACGACTGAACGGATTCTAATAAAATTTGTAAGCAATTCCCTTAAATATGCTTTTAATTATGTTAAATCGTTTTCTCATGTTAGTGAATTATATCATTCTTATGAGAAATAAATATTCTCAAGCCTGATTTGGCATCGAGATAGGTTATATTTTGAAATAGCAAATACTAATTTTAATTACGAAAAGCCCATAATTCCTAAATTTCAATTTATGACCAGCGAAGTGAGTGGGTAACAGCTAGTATATTAATAAAACGGTTTTCTTTTAACCGAGAACAGTCTCCGTCATTTTATATATCACATTTATCCTTTATATTCGACTAAGAAACGTTACATCGAAGTTTCACAAAAACTCCCTATAATTTTAGTAAGAAATTCGATATTCTCCTTTTGTCGTCGATCATCCTATATTCCATTTCCTGGTTGTGAAATAAGACCGTGTATATGTTAGGTACGTTATATATAAATAAAAATGGACGCGTGTATCTCAGTACCCGTCACAGAATTTATTTTTAAATTTTTATTAAGATATAAATAAATAAACATTAAATAACAAATATATTACTGACTGTCAAATAACTGCTCAGCATCCAGTTGCAAATAACTTCTCAGTATCATTAATATATATAAGTTTCACTTCTGTCACGCATACTGAGTGACATGCGCCCTTTTTTATTAACATCTATTAATTAATCTTAAATATCCATTAACAATAAACAAAATGCTGCCCCCAAATTCGAACTTGAAATTTTACTTTTACGCCTAAAGAATTGTCCAGGATTGAGTTAGATTTGGTCAAGTATATATTTATCATCACGGCGTAAATTAAAATATAGAAATTATTCACTTTTGATGTAAAAAAAGTTGTTATAAAAAGCATCTTATAACGTTTTCCGTGACAAAATTATAAAATCGGAAGACTGGTGCTATTGAGTGCAAGTCTCCTGGCTCCGTGGCGTCCGCGTTGCGGACTCGGAGGGTTCGTTACGGGCCGTGCTGGAAGGCGCGTTGTGTGTTCCGGCTCGCCTCGCTAGGAAGGTGAGAGGAAAGGAGATGTCCTCTCCCGAGGAGGGGCCGCCGATTGTAGGCAGCGCCGGTGTGGTCGCGGATGTGGGCGCGAGCGTTACCGTGGCCCTGCCATCTTGCGGCGAAAGCGGAACACCATGGGGTTTTAGTCGGTGCAAGTCCGACATAACCCGTCCTTCCCCCCGTTAGCATTTCCTCGCGTAAAAAAAAGATTGATCTGACACTGCATCTTTGCAACTCCGATCTTATCCATTGTGCGTTACATCGCGCGGACGTGGGTAGGTCGAGACCAGTGAGTACCTCTGTGTTCGCGTGTACACTTGTAGCATAATAATATCGTCTGCGCAGTTGATAGCTAGTATTCGGAAGTTCAACCGGATCGTTAATCCGCCTTCTATTAGTTTTACGACCCCCACGGGACGAAATGGGGTGATAGATTTCTAAAGTCACTACCACATGGCAGGCACGTGTTGATATAAAATTATATATTTTTATACGAGAAAGTGACGCTTCACGGCAGATTAACGTGCCCTGCGGTGGTAATTACCTACACGGATTCCTGCATGGGAATCCTGCCACCAGTGAATAAAAATTTTACCAATTTCCATTCTGATGATTTTACACTTCCTTAACAGTTCTTGGTAAAACTTTAAGGGAAGTATGTAACGGAAAACATCAAAGGTAGAGGCTTCATTCGCTGGTTCATAGTTCCGTAAAGAATCTGAGTTATACTCAATGATTCGGAACGTTCCTTACCGATCGGTTGCCTGCGGGTTTATCTAAAGTTGGTCGATTAATTAAAAGTTTTATAGAAGCGCTGTTAAGGCTGTACTGCTTGCTAGACGATAGCGATAAATCTTTGCATGATGAGTTTGCTCTGAAAATACGTTATGTGAACCGATTCGCTTTACAATTATGACCATGCTATAGTGTAGTTTTGTAGTCAGAGTACCGTGACTTTCTTACTTGTGTGTGAGTTATTTGTGACGTGAATTCGATTCGAATCCGAAACGAATTCGAATCGATTTCGGATCTAGTCGTGTTGTTATCTTAGCCTACCTCTGATCTTGACGAGTAAGTGCAATTGTGCTTGTGGTAGTAGGATCTTACTTGTGGTAGGATTCCTATGCAGGAGTCCGTCTAGGTAGTTACCACCCCAGGGCCAGTTATTCTACCGTGAAGCAGTAGTGTGCAAACATTACTGTATTTCGGTTTGAAGGGCACTGTGAGCTAGCGTAATCACTGAGACTTAAGAACCTATGTCTCAGGGTGATGGGCACAGTGTAGTGTCACACAGAAATTTTCTGGGTGGCACAGCATGTTATGGGCAGACGTTGCACTTACCAACAGGTGAACGTTTTGCTCGTTTCATCACTTTATGCAATAAAAAAAATATCTCCTGAGCTTGAGCTTCCGATAGTGTTAGGAAGTCGTCTATAGACCACAGACGAAAATCGGCCCGGGAGACATCCTTTGTCATCTTAACGTTAAACTACATTTTGCTGCATTTCTTTTAAGTTTCTCTTTTTTATTATTATATATAATACTCAAGTGCTATTTACACAAATTCACTTTGTATTTCTGGAGGATTTCGAACCCGGTTATACTTTTGTACGTAGCATTGCTTCGACCTGGCGATGTAAGGGTTATGAAATAAACTCGAAAGAGATGTATTGCAGTGCATCACGATCTTACTACCCGCAATTTGTGTGTTGGTTATTAATTTACTTCGTGATTCATGAAATTTCAACCTAGGTCTTACATCTCAGAGGACTGGTTCTCCAACCGCTGTGAAACGTTGTCGGTATATACTTATAATATATTTTTACGGATCCCTGTGTGGTGGCGGCTAAAGAGAATCTACTATGACCTCATCCCGTGGGTGTCGTAAAAGTCGCGATGGACAGCAGAATCTTAGTGAAACATCTTAATAAATAAACTGCGGTTGCCAATCCACCTGTCAAGCGTGGCAACTATGCAAAAACCCCCCAAAATATGAGCTGCTAACTTTTATGGAAATATATAGGAGAGGTCTATGTCCACTGGACTAGTGATAGTCTGAAATGATGATTGTGGTGGTAGGATCCCTATGCAGGAATCTGTCTAGGTGGTTACCTGGGGTGGTACCTACCTAGACGGATACCTGCATTCTGAATCCTACCACCACCAGTGAAACATTTATCTATCTTTTCTATACACTCATTAAGAACGCATTTTACGAAAAATAACTCCTAAACGTACAAATGGAATGGTGCTGTTTTTCTCTATTCACTCTTGAACATAAGAATAACTTCTATGTGGAGCCGGGGTCAGCCAGTCTCAAATATACGAGTATATAGTATATAGTAGTTTGCTAAAAGTACTTCAGTACGGACTCCAAGCGTAGGCCGAAGTTGTGTCAAGTTGTAAATTAGTTACGAATCTCATATTAATTTCGTGTTTTAATTAATCCAAGCACTGTCTTAAAACTTGCTTCGGCGTGTTTGCGGCTGTATTTTCAAGTGGTCCAGTCTAGATTTGAAGGCTTATTAGTAAACGATTCTACGCTTAAGCATTCTGTCGGTTGAACACTTGTGTTAATTATTTCAATGTTTCAAACACTGAGTTTTCGTTAATATTGCTCCTTGCTGATGTGAAAGCTACCCTGTTCATAATATAATATGAACTATTTTATTTATATCCTACGAGAATTGTTCAGCGGTACAACGTAAGGTCAAGTCTTAATTATTATCACTGGTGTGAGTAAATAGAACAAGCTAATGTCTCTTATGCGTAGTAGGGTTGCCAATTATTTTCGGTAAATATTTCTTATCTACCTTATATATTTCTCGAAAAGTGAACAAAAAATAGGGAACTTACGATGAAAGTAAAGTATATTCGAAGAAACATGAAAAAGTTAAGATTTTTATCTTTTACAAGATAAATTAAACTATGACTTCTTTTTTTTTGGTTTTAAGAAATTATGAAACGGTCGCGTATTTACGAAATATCAATATACTCGTATTTAGTATATTGATACTAAATATTTTTTAACTGCGTGTTAGGTTAATTTATTATTATGACTTTGACAATCTAGTGGCTAAGTGGTTAGTCCGCCGCGTGTCCTGGGTTTGAATCCCACCCGGAGCCAACATTTGTGCAAGAAACACATATTGTTGATTTTCGGGTCTGGTTGTGTTGTGCATGTGAAACCCACACGATAAAGGAGATATCCCACCGTGGAGCTTCGTTTTTTTTATAAAAAAAAGATAATTTGTAAATATTCGTGAAATGAAGTTATTCGTCATTATTTATAAAAATCAACGTAAGTTTTTCGTTAAGTATTAATACATTTTTTCGAAAGCTCAGCTCTCAGCGCGCGTTGCATTTAAATTCATAAAACTTAATAAATACTTGAAATGTTATAATGAAATACAGACTAAATTAAACCTCAAGTTGATATACATAATGTATAAGTATTTCGTGTAAACAGATTAAATAGCTTTGAATATAAATCATTTGGAACAAACAAACAATTTTTTTATGTGGTCAGATTTTGTCAAGTGTGCGTAAATACCGCAGAAAAATAAGGTGGTACCTAATAATATATAGTAAATACTATAAATTCAATCTGCATTGAGTGTAACTCGGTGCAATTTGACGGCTCGGATTGCGCAGTGTCTGAGCGTTTGGCTTTTGCGTTACGGGTTCTGGTTCGATTTTCAAATAACATTTGTATGTTGCCTACAGATAGTTACTGTTCTTATTCTTATTGGCGGAATCTTAGATTGGGGCATCGTTTTAGTAAATCAAAAAACCTGATGCTTCGTGGTCGGTAAAGAATCGACAAGTAAGAGCCACATCATTAAAATAAATATTTAAAAGAATACTTCGCGTCTTATAACAAAGCGTCTTCGAACGAAATGTTCGAACCCACGAGGTCGATAGGTTAACTGTTGCCTTCATAAGCACATAACCATTATAAATATTTTATATCTTATTGCGAGAGCTCCCACCTCGATTGAGAACAATGCTCAATTATGCATTTTGATGACGTGTAGCAACGTAGTCTGTGGACGTTCGGTGTGCAATCGCAATTGTTTGTGCACTTCGTGGTTTATGATTGGATTTATTATTTTTAAGTCATTACAAACACAAAACGAATATATTTTTTGGTTTTTATATTATATATATATAGTCGCGTTGTGGCGACGGAAAGGCCAAACAACCACCTCGTCGTATCTCGTGACAGTCGTAGTGTCGACTAAGCTAAATACAATTTCCTAACCTCCAACAGATGGAACAAAAATTTTCTAATAATAAACATCTGAGACGACTGGGACTCCGTGACGGGACGCTCCGTGCTCAAATGCAGAAGGCGGTGCTTCTTGATAGGGCCCGCATATTGTTCCGGTTTCTTTCCTTTTCTCCCTCGGCCGTTTGGTCTCCCCTGTCGAGGGCTCCCTTTTGGTTGGCTTTTATTTATATATTTTATTGTATAGTATTATGTTTAGTGTATGTCTTATAATAACTCATTTATTTTATCTCATTTTATATTTTTATTTATATATTCAAATATTCCAACCAGGCGAGAAAACTATAAAAATATCCCAAAATAATATGGAAGAATATATGGATGGAACAATAAAAATAAATAATCTTTATTTGCCTTTAAATAACTCTATTATATAGTGGTGGCCATTACAGTAAGGGTATTTATAACAGCATTCAAATAGATTTATTAAATTGTAAACTACAAACTTGAAAAGCCACTACAAATATGTCAAATAAAGTACACACTTTCAATTTCAACGTGTGTTAATATTAAGCTATGCTTAGATACACAGAGTACCTTTTAAAAAGTCCACAGATCATAATAACATCTTATCTTAGATATACAAGACCATATCAAGACTGGGACAGCAGCGTCTAAATAGATTCATCAACGTCGATCAGTACACTGTGAGTATCTAACAGTGCAACACGCCGCAGTGGACACTATGGTGGGATTGGCCGTAATCAGCACGCTTGGCAGGCAGATCGACCGCTTTAACAGACTCCTAGGTCCTGCTCTGCGGTAGCGGTGCGGTATTTTAGGTCAAATTAGTGGTCAGAGTAACTACTACTACGCCGTGTGTCCTGGTTTATATATCTGGGTATATATACCAGCCGGGGCCAATATTTGTGCGAAAATACAAATTTTTGGTGTCCGAGTCTGGTTGTGATTATCGTTGTGTCTTCGATGATGCATCACATGAGGATTATATCGAGCGCGTGTAGGTCAGGATCAGTCGGTGCCTTAGTAATTGCGCGTTCACTTTTTTTTTTATTGGATTAAATGATGAAACGAGCAAAATTTTCACCTGATGGTAAGTGTAACGTTTGCCCATAACAGTTGCTGTGTTACTCAGAAAATTTCTTTGTGACACCACACTGTGTCCATCACCCTGAGACATAAGTTCTTAAGTCTCATATTCCCAGTGATTACGTTAGCTCACAATGCCCTTCAAACCGAAACACAGTAATGTTTGCACACTACTGCTTCACGGCAGAATAACTGGCCCTGGGGTGGTACCTACCTAGACGGATTCCTGCATAGGAATTCTACCACCAGTTCAAACTATAATATTTCTTGCGCAGTTGATAGCTTCCGACAGTATTCGGATGTTGTGGCCGTGATAGCAACTCGACCGGGAGGCGATTACTTGAGATTGTTGGTCCACCGTCAGTTGGAGGTCACTCAATTTTTCCAGTCTTTCCCTTCATCAACTCTTACGATACCCGCGGGATAAGATATCGGATAAGAGGGTGCATGATTTATCCTTTTTGCGCATCCTCAATGAAAATTATAATCGTTCTTCGATCCTTCCAGTAATTTGGTGTTTGTGATTCAGCACTTGTCATATAAAACAAAAATGCGTTGGGTGGATGTCATCAAACACGATATGACAACTAACAGTATGACTGAGGAGGATGCGCAAATATCGGGCAAAATGGAGCAATGTGCCGGAAAGATGATTATTACTATATCCGGAACAAAAATTTCTGGTTTATTCTCTGGTGGCAACATCTGAAAACTACTCGAAGATGTCGTAGTCAGAGTTGTCCCGGAAATAACAGTCACTGTACACTATGCCATTAACATAATTGTAATTTTAATAAAACTAGATCTGAACTTTAAAAGCTCTTAAAAGCTGAAGGTACCCCGGATTGGCACTGACACACACACTGATGATGATGATGATGATGATGATGATGATGATGTTCTCCTAGCCGATTTCGACCACAGCGACAACTTCCGAATGCTGTAAGAGCCATCAACTGCGCAGGAGATATTATAGTGCCACAAGTGTACGTGCAAACACAGAGGCACTCACTCGTCCCAACCTACCCGCGCCCGGTGTAACGCTGATGCGATAAGATCGGAGGTAGGCTAGGATGCAGTGCCAGACACACGGGGACAATCACAACTCAACCAGACCCAAAAACCAACAATTTGTGTTTTAGCACAAATGTTGTTTTCAGCTGGGATTCGAACCTAGGACCCGCGGCGTAGAAGTCAGGTACTCTGACCACTAGGCCACGCGGCACACACATTGACACACACTATGACATCAGGGAGTCTGTCACCTCAGTCCTCCCGTGACCGTGACGTAAACCGCTCGAAACGGCGGGTTATAAATAGTAAAATAAAACGCCATAAAATCCGTAAACCAAGTTTTATTAAATGTGAAGTATTCGAGTAAGTATATGAAATAATTTTGCGATGCATTTTAGTTCACTGCCATTTTTGTTCGTTCAAATTGAGCTGTACTGCCGATTTGTTATTACAAACCGTACAGGTAAGCCTGCGGTTGCACCACAATAGACTTATATATTTTCAGAGGGCGCTCGAGCGGAAAAGTTTCATTTCTAAAGTCCAACTTCGAAGTCCGATACAATACTTGTTCGATAGTTGTCTGTAGCGGAAATGCTGGAAAGTTGTATCGCAAGACTCGATTATTTAGGAAACCAAGTTATTGTGAGATCGAAGTAAAACTTGTTTATTGTTTGATCGTTGTTGAGATATGTGAGATGTTCATTTATTATGGTCATACAGTGAGTTGAGTGTTACTTTCTTGGTTTTACGATGAATTATAAATGTAAAAATCTATATAGTTAGTTATTACGACAGCGCTACTATTCTTTCGCTTAGCAGTAATGTAAAGGTGTATTATTTCGGTTGATGTTAAAGAATTTACTAGGTAAGTAAGACTTAATAATTGATGACTTGAGCAATACATTGCCACATTGAATCAAAACGTTAATTTATTTTCTATTTAAGAAACTATATATATCTTTAATAGAAAGAGTTTTCTTTAAAAGAAACATACATACAGTCACCTTTTTCCCATGCGGGTAGGCAGAGTCCACTTCCGTAATCCACTTTCGCCCCTCGCGGGAAACGAGACGCTACGGGAAAACGAGTCAAAAATTTTTTACTGCTCATTGCGTTTCCACTTCATATAAAAGGGTTATGATTATTGGAAATGGGTGATTTCTACTAAGCTATTCACGGAGTAACTGTGACTGTATATAATATTGTTTAAATGAAGCTAATTTTACGGATTTTATCGCGTTTAATTATTAATATTTATAACCCTACGTTTCGAGTGCTTTACAGCACCCATGGTCACGGGAGGACTGAGGTGACAGATGTTCTGATGTCATAGTTAACCAGGGGTACCTTCAGCTTTTAATTATTATTTTTGGTCGGATCTACGCAGATAGTGCTAACTGTGTCTTGATGTCTTGCAGTGGTATGCTTGGTTTTTGATTTAATTTTATTTATTGTTGGATCCCAAGCCGGTGGTAATACCCAACCATCTTCTCTATTAATTAAAGCACTCGAAACTTCGGGTTATAAATAGTAAAAATTAAGCGAGATAAAAATATGAAACGAGATAAAATCTGTAAAATTAGTTTCATTTAAATGTGTAGTGTTCGCGTAAATATAAGAAATCATTATATAATATATGTTGTTTGTAAAATAATAACTAAAAAAGAAATGCCCGCTGGGTTTCTTGCTGGTTCTTCCTAGGACCGAGGATTTTTTTTGCGAACCGGCGTAGTTTAAAATGTAATGTCGTTCAATAATGTTTAAAATCTATTCAATAAAAATAAATATTGAATCAAAATAATTGTATACTTTTTAACTTGCAGTCGGAATCCAGAGTTCTAAGTGGCATTCCAAGTCAAATCTTGTTTTTGGTTTGTTTGTGAACATCTACTTCTTCACCGGTTCGAAATAGAACAATTGAATAGATCTTTCTCAGAGAAGAACCGGCAACAAACTCTAGATTCTTTTTAAATTATTATAGGTAAGCGTTTGCCATCAGCGTATCTTGAGATCGAATTTACGATTTGTGCCACTTTTTCTTAGATGAACACTTCCGATATTATACTATATTGCGTATAATTAAAGTAGAATAGCACCTTCCTTTCAGAGGTTTCGTAAGAGGCGACTAAGGTATTGTACGGACTGCTTCTATTCCTGCAGAATCATACCATAATATGCAACGCTGTCAATATACTGCTCGTGGGAACGCAATGTGGAGTAAGAATTTTTTGGATCGTATCAAAATGACGCTCTCTTGTCTCGCGGGCGAAAAGTGGGCTACGAGTGTGGTCTCTGCCTACCCCTTACCCAGAGTTACCGACACACAAGTCGACAGTCCGAATGGAGGCCCGCAGCCTCCCTCGGAAGGCCATTAGACGACTTTGAATTATTTTGAGATATTGGAAATCGCGCAAGAACGCAGCGAACACGACAGTCCGAATTTCGAGGTTTTTGTAGGAGTATTATTTATGTATTTATGTTTGGGTCAAACCAAACCTGGCACGCGGGCCCCTGGCCCGTGAGCACAATATCCGAAGCTGTAAAAGCCACAAAGGCTAACAGCAATTACATTACCGAAATTATATATGCCTATCCCTTATAGGGGAAAAATGCGTGTGACTGTATGTATGTATAGTTATGACAGTACCGGAAGGCGACAACATAGTAATGACCCAAGAACAATTTATGATGATGATCTATTACCACTAACGCTCGTGTGAACGGGCCCCGAACCCATCAAAAGCCAACGTATTGCGCAGTTAGGGTTGAGCAAACTGTTTGGACTTTACTGACACTAGAAGTAATGAGCTAACTTAAGAGTTATGGCTTTCCGTTAATAAACTTTGGAAATATGCTCCGTAAACGTTTCATTTTAGGGACGTACGCTTTACTTTTATGCTTAGTGTCATTCGTCTTCGAAACTAGCAATTTATTTATTTATTTATCTTTTTAAGGCAAAAATACTAATTATATATCTATTAATAACATATGTTTCTATAAATAACAAAAACAGCTGTAGCACATAAACCAAGAAAGTTTCCACAAATAATTAAGACTTACAAACTAAACACCGTCAATGCATATATTCAAAAACAAAAAACAAAAAAAGGCACATAAATCTAAAGGGTTCGGATTAGCTCATGACAAGGCTAGAGTAGTTTCCAGAATACTTCTCTTATACTGAGAAGGAGTTACGGATGAGATGTCAATGTGACAAAACTTTTCATTGTACAACATGCATGCGCGAAAAAAAAATATTTTTTTACAAAATAGTTTTATCTTTCAGTTTAATCTTTATTGCTTAACGTTACGCAGAAAGGTAACAAAGGGCGAGCTTACTGCCTACAGCCATTGTCTACCAGCCAACCCAGGGTTTGGTGAGAACTGAGAACTTGTGATGGGTGAAGCATTACAGACTAAAAACATTGTTTACAAAAAAAAAGCATAACACTTATTTACATAGTATCAACCAAAAAAATCAAGGGTGGATAAGCAATTTCATTGTTGACTGTACATATACATATTTTTTTTCACGTGATGGTAAGTGAAAAGTTTGCCCATTACACATGCTGCGTTACCCAGAACATTTCTGTGTGACACCACACTGCGCCCGTCAGCCTGAGACATCAGTCTCATATGCCCAGTGATTACACTAGCTCTCAGTGCCCTTCAAACGGAAACTCAGTAATGTTTGCACACTACTGCTTCACGGCAGAACAACTGGTCCTGGGGTAGTTCCTAACTACGTAAAAATTATTCAAATTGAATAATAAATTATTTAAATAACTATGACAGTTTTGATTAAACATTGTTTCTCTCTTATACAAATGTTTAAGCAACCGTTGAATTAGTTTTTGTTTTAATGTATTGGCGATTGTTTTGAATCGTTGTCACTACCTCATCATTTTTGCTATCATACTACATATGTGTTACATTGGGTAAGGTGAAAGACTAATGAGTGCCTCTTGCCAGTGATGACACATGGTACCGAGAAGCGACCCTTCACCGCATGAGGAAGCTAAGTCCCTCAGCGAGCTATGGAAAGGGCTATGCTCGGAGCCTCTTCGCAAGGTGACGTTGATATCCGCATGTGAACTAGAGTAACCGACATAGCCCAACGGATTAGCAAGCTGAAGTGGCAATAGGCCGATCAATTAGCTCTTTGAACCGATAACCGTTAGGGAGGAATGGTTCTGGAGTTGTAACCTCGTATCGGCAAACGAAATATAATCTGACTCCCCACTAGATGGAGCGACCATGTGCACGGTTTTGCGGGAAGTCTATGTATGCTGGTGGCTCAGGACTAGGGTTGCCAACCGTACTCTAAATTAGAGTATTGTACTATATTTCATGTAGGTGTACTTTATAATCTATAACTGTAATAGAGTACGCTTTTAAACAAAATCGATTTACTCAAAACTTAACACACATCTAGATACTCGTAGTTTATATTCTGAAGTTACAATTTTAAAAGAACTGCAGGGCGAATAAGTAAAGATTTTATGCAAAAAAAAACTGCAGGAAAATGGCAGTTTATTTTTAAAAATATCCTGAAGAATTTGTTTATTTAAATTGTTATTAAAAAGGGGTTCCTGATCTATATTAACCAAGAATTGGAATGTTTAGATTTGTACAATTCTTTTTCTAAAATTCTTAAAAATTGTTATGTACGGCAAACAATAAAAAAAACACTTTATTAAAAATAGAAAGAAATTATAATGTTTCTTATTAATCTGTATTCTTTGTTTACCTTCTATGAAATCAGATATACTCTATTTTTTCTTAAAAAAGTTGGCAATCCTACTCAGGATCGTGTTTTGGGGCTATATCGGGGAGGCCTATGTTTAGCAGAGGAGTAATGATAGACGGAAATGATGTAGATTTTGAAGAATGCCTATTAATATTCTTACTGCCGCTCTCAGTGACCTTGATCTCCCTAGTATGGTTACTGGAATCATCCATTCTAATCCATTATAATATAGGAAAGGAAGTTAATTACCTAAGATTGCGCATGCAAAATATTAAATGGTGTACTAATATTACTTAGTTGTTGAAGAGCACCGCCCGCCCTCCCTCAGTATCGTGCACAAGGAAATTAACACCGCCAAAATATACCCTCCTCCACTACCATACACTAGGTAATATACACCACTGAAGTTGAGACCACGACACGTGTTTCGACCCAAAACGAGCCATTATCAACTGTCTAGACCCTAGACTCTACGACAGACAGCCACCGAATGAGCGGCGCGGTTTTTTTTTTAATCTATAATTATCAGTGACAACTGATAACCAAAAAATCCTTATATAGTTCGTATTAATACTAGGGGTTTTAATATGAAACTGCCGTAAGTACCCATTGCTATTTCGCAACATTAGCGGCATAAAATTATATAAAAAGAAAACCATTATACGTTCAAAATTACCACTTTATAAAATGCTCTGTTCTAATGTTCGATCAAAAACTAGAAATATACTGAGATATATAGATAGAAAAATACGGATTGGAAAACGTATAATTTCCGTTCGAACAATTTAAAAAAAAACGGTTATTCACGTTTCAGTGAAGTCCGCGATCGCTGCAATAAAAGCTCGATCACGTTGATGTTACGGACGCACGCTATATTTGCATATCGGATGGGGTAAACATTAATCCCGGAACATATAACCCTAGAGGTCAGCGGGCACGCAACGGCCATCTATGTTTTGACCTGTGCATTCGGCTATTCTATTTAATGTTTGACGACTGTGTGGCCTAGTGGTCAGAATACCTGGCACCTCAGCCCCGGGTCCGGGGTTCGAATCTCAGCCAGAGCCAACATTTGTGCAAAAGCACAAATCAGATCCAAAACAGTGTTTGGGGTCTGGTTGCGTCATAAAACTTTTATGTTTATACATATTTAAATATTTTTGTTGTTTTGATTTAATTTTAGGTGTTTTTTTTATTATGCAGAGTGAAATGAGAGAGAGCAAAATGTTCACCTGATGGTAAGTGCAACGACTGCCCATAACAAATGCTTTGTCACCCAGAACATTTCTGCATGACACCACACTGCTCCCGTCACCCAAAGCCGCCTAAGTGTAATCACAGGGCATATGAGACTTAAGAAGAGACATTCTTCTTAAGTCTCATATGCCCTGTGATTACACTAGCTCTCAATGCCTTTGAAACCGAAACACAGTAATGTTTGCACACTACTGCTTCACTGCAGAATAACTGGCCCAGGGTTGATAGGCGCAATGTGGTGCCACACAGAAATGTTCTAGGTGACACAGCATTATTGGGCAGACGTACCACTTATCATTGTTATATAGTTCTGCATTTGCAATGGTTTCTAGTAGTTGTTGATGAGATTTAACCCTCAATTTCTCAATTTCCGCATTACAAATAAGAAAATTCTTAAGACGAATAAATTAAGACTCGAATGGTGCAGTGGCTAAGCTATTGGCTCTTGCACTGTGTGTCGAGGGTTCGATTCCCGTACGGGCCAAATATTTCAATATTTCCGGGTCTGGGTGTTATGTGCATGTCCAATTTATGCCTGTAAAACTTACCCACGATATAGATTTTTTTTAATTTAGAATTGATTTAGTCATAAAACAGAGCACGTGCAACTCAGTACACGCGACAGAAGTAAAACATATATATAAGATATTTGATTAAAATAAAAAATTAAAACATGTTTTAATATAAATATTAATGACAAATAAGAACACAGTACATAAAAAAATATAAATTAATCGATAAACATTAATTAAGAATAACAAAATGATTTAACAGCAACAGTTGCCGATAGGTATTCGACAGAGTAGAATGGCACCTGCCTCTTTCCTACCGAGGTGTCGTAAGAGGCGACAAGGTATTGTACGGACAGCCTTTATTTGTGCAGACTAATACCATAATACAATGCTGTCACTATACTGCTCGTGGGAACGCTGGGGAGTAAGATTTTTTGACTCTTACAAAAATAGCGGCAATGTAGTGCGCTACCCGTCACGTTTCGTTTCTCGCGAGGGTCAAAGTGGGCTATCCGAGTAGCATCTGCCTGCCCCTTAAATGGACAAAAGGCGTGAATGTATTTATGAACAACAGAAACGTTGCAAAACGACGCCGCATTCAAATTCGACCTTTTCATTTTACTCTCATTGCGTCCAAAGAGTTTTAACTTCAAAATATTTTCTCTCGCCTACATCCACGTTACAAATAACAAAACCAAAATAGAAGAGAACTCAAGGTTAGGAGCAACAAAATTATAAAAATAAAAACACACATAAAAGGCTTCGGAACGCGTTCGCTACGGTGATTTTATTGCCTAATAAAGGTAATAGGCGTTAGTTCCTCTCACGCGAAAAACCTCTTGTGAACACTATAACGGGGTTCGGTAACATTATTCACGGAATTTTAGGCAATAGTAAAATATATTCTAATGCAGTCAAAATAGTCTAAGGAATGAGTTATGCTGAGTTATACTTGGGTAATTTGTAGACACTAGATAGATTTAAAGGGCGAACTATTACATTAAAATCAATTAAATGAGATGAAATAATCTATTTGCAATTGTCTAGACAGTTCTTAAGATAATTTGATAATTATTCCTGATTTTTGCTGACAAATTAATTAATGTTGTTATGAACCGTATGGGATTACTTTTGTAATTTGCAGATTAATTTAACAGGCGAACTGTAAAATTAAATTATTTATTTGCAATTTAGTGTCTCGTAATTTCTTCAGACAATTAACAACGCACTTTTGACTCAATAGCCTTGTTCAAGCATTGCAAATTTGAGGGTATTAGAATTAATAAAAACTATTAAAACAAATTAAGCTGCGGTATATACGATATAGCCGTGGTAGCTCAGGGGCCTGGTGCTCGCCTTTAATTTCATAGTAAGCAAGTAACCTGGGTTCGATCCCCGGTGCTAGCACCTCTAAAATTGTTCTACAATTTTAAGTGATGATTCACCACGTGCTTAGCGGTGAAGGAAAACATTGTGAGGAAACCTGCATGTCCGAGGAATAGGAATATTTCGAAGACATGTGAAGTCCGCCAACCCGCATTGGAGCAGCGTGGCGGATTCTTCCTAGCTCCTAAAACCCTCTCAGAAATGAGAGGAGGCCTGTGCTCAGCAGTGGGACATTTATAGGCTGAAACTTTACTTTACTTTTTTTTTTATGAAAACAAATAAAGCTGCGGTAGCTTAGGGGCCTGGCGCTTGCCTTAAATTTCACAGTACGCGAGTGGTCTGAGTTCGATCCCCGGTGCCGCCAACTCTGAAATTGTTATGCTATTAAACACGTGCTTAGCGGCCAAGGAAAACACCATGAACCAGTGTGCAAGTCTGAGGAATAAAAATATTTCGTAGACATGTGAAGTCCGCCAACCCGCATTGGAGCAGCTTGGCGTTCTCTTCCCGGCTCCAAAACTCTCTCAGAAAGGTGGGGAGATCTGTGCTCAGCAGTGGAACATTTATAGGCTGTTACTTTACTTGTTATAAAAAAATTGTAATGAGTAACGAAGAGATAAATATGAGCAATTAAAACTATCAAATTCTATGATTAATAAAAAACAGTAAATTATCGGTAAAAATCCAACATCAATAGTCATTAAATAAAGATTAAGACTATGTTATAATGACCAGTATAATTACTGGGCATATGAGACTTAACAACTGATGTCCCGAACGAGTGCAGTGTGCCACACTGTTGTGGGTGACACAGCATTTGTTATGGGCAGACGTTGCACTTGCCATCAGGAGAACGTTTTTCTCGCCTCGTCACTTTCGCCTATAAAAAAGATTTTACGGTAACGTTAGTATCAGTGCTGATGATGACGCGATCCTGGCCGACATTGACGTTTTTCATTATTGAGATGGTTATACCGTCATCAATTTGAGTCCATGAAAGTTTTGAAGCATTTCCCTTAGTGTGATGAATTCTTTAACGCCACACCCAATATGATACGATGATTATATCGTATCCTCCTGGCCAACTGTGGCCAAGTGGTAAGAGTGCCTGACTTCTATGCCGCGAGTCCTGTGTTCGAACCCGGAACCAACATTTGTGCAAAAACAAATTGTTGGTTTTCGGGTTTGGTTGTTTGTGCATGTGAAATTTATGTCTGTAAAACGCACCCACGCAAGAAAGGTTCTAGAGTGACAACCTCGTACCGGCAAACGCAGTGTAGGGTGCCCCCCCCCCCCCACTAGATGGAGCGACGACCTGCGCGATTTTGCGAAAAGTCGATGGATGCAGGTGGCTCAGGATCGTGCTTTGTGGCAATCTATGGGGGAGGCCTATGTTCAACAGTGGACTAAGATAGGCTAAAATGATGATGATGATGAAAGGCACCCACGATACAGGAGAAATCCTACTGTGGGGATTAGTTTTTAAAAAATAAATCGATCACGGCTACAACTTCCGAATACTGTAGTAAAGCTATCAACTGTGCAGGAGATATTATAGTGCCACGAATGTTTGGACTCGATGTAACGCTCTACCCGACGCGCAACAGTCAGGTACTCAGACCATTAGGCCACGTGGTATGGAATATGTAACAATTTAAAACCATGATTAGTACTTACGTACTTTGTACGTCGCACAATTATTAACTTAACATTAAATTCGAACCCATGACTACTTACGGTAGTCCAACTTCGAAAACATTTAACAACTTATTTTCTTATTTTTTTAATTTATGAGAACAGAATCTCGTACGAATTCAAACAGTAAAGCAATTCATATTACTTTTGTAATTTTTAAGAACGTAAACCTTAAAGATGGCGACGATGATAAACTTTGCGTGCGCGTAGGCTTATCAAGCGTTGAAAGCACCACTCAAATTACAGGAGGTTCACCCTCACTGGGCTCATTTATACCGGATGTGGGTTGTAATAAATCACACATATAACACTCACGAAATTTAGTTTTTATTGCACTAAATACGTATCCGTGTTACACGTTGCTTTTAGATAAATTTCTACCATTTTTGTTTTGCGTAAATGGAAACAGTCGTAAGATTACTGCCTGAGTTAAAGTAGAATTGGTATAAACAATGTAATTTTTAGTAATAAGTAGCAATGAAAGACTTCGAAGTATGTAAAAATAACCAAGGTAAAATTATAAACGTTTATAGTACCACCCCAGGGCCAGTTATTCTGCCGTGAAGCAGTAGTGTGAAAACATTACCGTGTTTCGGTTTGAAGGGCACTGTGAGCTAGCGTAATCACTGGGCATATGAGACTTAAGAACTTTTGCCTCAGGGTGATGGGCAGTGTGGTGTCACACAGAAATTTTCTGGGTGACGCAGCATTTTTTATGGGTAGACGTTGCAATTACCATCTTATCAGGCGAACGTTTTGCTCGTTTCATCACTTTATCTAATAAAAAAAAATGATAGACACAAAAAAGCTCGTTAATGCTGCAGAACAAACAAATATCTTTTTACAGTTTTGGAGTAAAAACGGAACTTTTATAATTTCGTCCTGTCCGTATGCCCCAGTCATTTTACTTAGAGACTATTGGCACTATTAAAATTAAATGTTGAAAGACGGCGTTTTTCCTAAAGCGCTATACAATGGTGTGGGTGGCAAACTGTTCATTCAACTCAAAAAGAAATCAGGAGACAGAAGTGTTAGGTCTAGTCTAGTCTTAAGTAAAAAGTGTGTCGCCCCGTAACTTTTGAACTATGCGGTGTAAAGCTCGTGGTAAACCTAAAAACGGCTTTCATTGAAAACTGGTTCGTATAAGACGCGTAGTGTAGGTTTTGAAATATGGAATATATTCTGTTACACTCTATTACTCGCCGCGTAACCCTTCATTTTCCGGTTTCATTTCGAGTTGGTGCTAATATTTTTTTTTAATAAATTATATTAGCCGATAGGTGTCCGGCAGAGCAGAATAGCACCTACTTATTTCCTACCGAGGTCTTCCTAACTAAAATATTGTACGGACAGCCTTTATTCGTGCAGAATAATATGCAACATAATATGCAACATAATATGCAATGCTGTCACTATCCTGCTGGAGGGAACGCAATGTGGAGTAAGAAGTTTTTGAATAGTATCAACCCACCACCCACCCGTCACGTCTCTTTTCCTGCGAGGACGAAAACTTTGCTATGTGGGTGGCCTCTGCTTACCCATTATATGGGGAAAAGGCGTGTATGTATGTATAATTTATATAAAAAATATATTCTAGGTTCAAAACTACTTTCTACTAAGTTTTTTGTATATATCAATTTATTTGTAGCTGTTATGCGAATTAGTAGAGGCACTGCGAGTATGCAGAAAATACCGAATTTATGTGTATAATATATGGTTCCATTTGAGAATTACAATGTTCTTTCGGGAATTCCGTTGTTTCTGTTTGTGAGTAATGGGAACCTAGTTAATGGCATTGTGGCGTCCATCTTAGTCTTCAGGGGTGAAGAGGCGCCTAAATCTCGATTCTTCATTGAGAAAGGATGTCGCGCTGGTGGTCACTCAAGATTTGGCGAATCGTGTACTCATTTGTTAATTTTACCCAACTGCCCCATGAGAGTAATGTTGTTCGAGTGTATCAATGTATGTCTATTTCACGCCTAAACGGCTAAATAGATTATAGCATATGAGGTGTCTTTGAATTAGTCTCAGTTGTGAGAGTTAAATATAGATCTAAAAAAGAGAAGAAGAATACAAAACCAAACAAATTTATAACAATATGTGTACCAAATTAAAGTTAGTAAATAGCCAATTCCAAATAGACCTGTGTATAGGTCCATTTGGAACCATTGGAGGTACCATTTTGATTTTGGTTCGATACCTGCTTGAACAAATAATATATAGTGTATGGCCATGTGGTGGCGGCTCGTTAAAAAAATACTACCACTCCATCTCATCCAATGGATCTCGTAAAAAGCGAGTTAGGAACTAAACTGCACTGTGCACCCGCTCTGCTCTCACTGGTAGCTCTGGTAGCTCAGGGGCTAGGCGCTCCCTTTAAATTTCATAGTACGCGACTGACCTGGGTTCTCGATTCCCGGTGCCGGCACCACTAAAATTGTTAATTGCAATTTTAAGTGCTTATTTACCACGTGCTCGGCGGTGAAGGAAAACATCGTGAGGAAACCGGCATGTCTGAGAAATAAAAAATATTTCGAAGACATGTGAAGTCCGCCAACCCGCATTAAAGCAGCGTGGCGGATTCTTCCTAGCTCCAAAACCCTCTCAAAAATGAGAGGAGGCCTTTGCTCAGTAGTGGGGCATTTATAAGCTGAAACTTTACTTTTTTTGACTTACCTATATTAAATAAAAGATTTACTGACATACTAATTAATGCTTTAGCGACCGCATACCTGCATAGTCGGAGTACCTGACTTCTATTCCGCGGTTCCTGGGTTCGAATTCCAGCCGGTGCCAACATTTGTAGAAAAACTCGAATTGGTTTTTCGAGTCTAGACCACACTGGTGGTAGGATTCCTATGCAGGAATCCGTCTAGGTAGGTTCCACTCCAGGGCCTGTTATTCTGCCGTGAAGCAGTAGTGTGCAAGCATTACTGTGTTTCGGTTTGAAGGGCACTGTGAGCTACCGTAATCACTGGGCATTTGAGACTTAAAAATTGATGTCGGAGGGTCACGGGCGCAGTATGGTGTTACACAGAAATATTCTGGGTGACATAGCATTTGTTGTGGGCGGACGTTGCACTTACTATCAGGTGAACGTTTTGCTCTTTTTGTGACTTTCTACAATACAAAAAAAATAACCTGAATGTGTTGTGCATGTGAAATGTATGCCTTTAGAACGCATCCACGATACAGAAAAAATCTAAGTAGAGTGGGCCATAGATTAAAAAAAAATAGAGCTTAAAGATGTCAAATACGTGTAGGTTTAACTGGTGGTAGGATTCCTATGCAGGAATCCCTCTAGGTAGGTACCACCCCAGTGCCAGTTATTCTGCCGCGAAGCAGTAGTGTGCAAACATTACTGTGTTTCGGTTTGAAGGGCACTGTGAGCTAGCGTAATCACTGGGCATATAAGACTTAAGAACTGATGTCTCAGGGTGACGGGCGCATTGTGGTGCCACACTGTTCTGGGTGACATAGCATTTGATATGGGCAGACGTTGTACTTACCATCAGGTGAACGCTTTGCTCGTTCCGTCACTTTTATTTAATAAAAAAAAAGGTTTGTCAAAAGTTGAACAATGTTCTCGACAAGATCGACAATTACTTACAAATATGTAAACTATTGTTTTTGTTGGATACTTGATGCTCTCTAGGCCACAACTATGCAACGTAGTCTGGTTATTATTAGAAATTGTCATCGGGGCAGGGTACAGATGTTCCAGGAAAATGCTGCTCTCCATCATCTGATAGAGATAGATGATAAAAATGCTGAACAGTTTTTATTTACATTACATTTACATGCTTAAACAATTTCATCGAATCGTTAACAATAAATATCGTCAAAAAATTCCTCATGACTCCTGACTCAGTAGATTAATTTATATTCAATTACATTATTAAACGTCACCAGAATCGTTTCGCTCTTTTGTGATACCAATTCAATTTTGAGCGATTATAGCTGTAGAGATTAAATTTAAAAGGCCGACCTTCTTAAGCACTCTGGTTACGAGCCTGAAAATACTGAATGTTGATAAAGTTTGATCGATTGACTCATTCTCTGTGCAATAAGACTTTCTTTGTTATTTTGTAATAACTTTTGATTAAAGACTGATGAATTAAAACGTAATTTAGCAGTAACATTTATTATCAATAGTCTGTTTTCCCAAGTTGGTTCGCGCAGACTTTAAAAATCAATTGTTCTTTTGAGGTATTAAAATGAAAAAAAAATCTGCATCTCTCTAGGATAGATTCATGTGTATTAACAATTTCCACAGCTCTTATAGGAGCTAAGCATTAACGGTATTATTAGTGAATCAAGTTGGGAAAAAGTTTGCCGATACTATCAAATATTGTTATTTTCCTTTCACAATTTATTTATTAAGTATGTCACAGTAAAAACAATATTTATCCGGGTGAATCCGGGCAGGGTTCCTAGTATATTAATACAAATCATGTTTTTTTGCCTGTAGCTGTTGAAATAGAGTTCACATAAAAATCATTGAATCAGTTTCCATGATTAACTGTTGACATGCCATGTAAACAGATAATGAATAGTGATTTTTAAACGAATGTAGTTTAAAAAACACCATTCATTATCTGTGTAATCTAAAAAGACACATTTACATGATTTTTATAAATCCTTGCTTTTAGAGTTTTTCTTTGCCTTCTTACGCTATATTCTGAATGCATTTTATAGGAAGCATTAAAAATCGAAGTGATTTTTGTTGCACAAGGTAGGACAATAATCGAACAGGCTGGAATTTTCTATGGATGTATACAAAACTTAATATTATTTTTTATTTCAGATCGGAGCACTGAAAGGCTACTATTTGCTATCGCACCACGAAATTCATAAGCGATCCACGGAGCCGAGTCATGAGCACCATCGGAAGCTCAACGATGAACCGGAGGTAAGGTTATGGGACGAAATTGATATTATTCTGTTTTGAAATTGTATTCGCTTGCGGCAGGCCATTACAAACTGTTGTCTTATATTATCGTAAAGCTTTAATAGTTTTTGAAAGGTTTGTATCCGCCGTGTATGAGCGATGTAAGAGAATCCTTATATACATACATATATACTCTAAAAAGTCCTCTGCTGGAAGAGGGTCTCTCCAAATTTGTCTAAGGAGGTCCGTAATCGTCACGTTGACCATGCGGATAAACCTTAGACGTTACCGTTACCAGTATAAATAATTCAGACCTTGCGTAAATTAGCTAGTTATTTCGTTTTCAATCGGAAGCAATGAGTTTTTTTAGAATTTTCTTCAGTAGATAGTTACAATACCGAAGGTGAAAAGACCTTACGGAAGTTGCCTTTGATCTTCTTAATTTCTACTTTCAGAAATTATTTATATGGTTTCAGGTTATTAGTTATTCGAATATGCAATATCAAAACAATAGAAAAATATAAATGAAAACGTCACAACCTCGTAAACATCTAACACGCGTGCAATTTTTCTCTCGGACGTCTGTCGCACTCCAACAACTGTGAAATTGCTCAGTCCGAATGCTGTACTCGAAACGACTTGTTTAGAATAAAGGATATAAAGAATTGCATGTTCTCGGATGTACAGAAGTTTCTAGAGATCTTTGGAAGTGACTTTTAAAATTGTATTCATAGAGAAACGACGTTCTTGAAATATTATGTGCCCATTCTTGATATATTTTTGTGGTTTAATCGAAACCTAAAAAGGCTATTCTAGAAGTGAAGCGAAATAATCAATAAAAACGAGAACAATTTCAATTAATTAAACGAAAAATAATACCATCAAATTGTTATTCCAACATCCAAGACAATGATATACTTGCAATAATTTTCCGTTTCAATCCGATATTATCAAATTACTATTTTACAGTTTATAATAGGGATTATCGCAGATCAACAAAGCTCTATTTAACTATTTTTTACCAGGTAGTGAGTGTATTTGAATGTGTATAGTGATTGAGAATGTCACATCAACTGAAGCTACCGTTAAAATGGGTTTTGAATCGTCAATTCTAGATTCAAATTCCAGAGGACGCTTATAATTTTATATTGTGCTCCATGATTAGAATTTAGTTTCAATGTATTGTGCCAGTCTCTCAGTACTCGCTCAGCGGCCGAAGAAAACATTGTGAAACTTCTGAGTTCATGAATGAAGTTCGCCAACCCACTCTAGAGGCTGTGTTCTGGACTTTTGAAGACATTATATTTTCAAATTATTAAACCTGCTTTACTTCCCAGGTCCGATGGTTCCAACAACAACGTGAACGACGAAGATTCAAGCGTGATTATACGCAACGAGAAAGTGCCTTGTGGTCGCAGGTAAATCGTCGAATGCCCTCACATCGTACGAGACATCGAGCGCTTTCACCGTCCCCCTTCTTCCCTGATCCGCTGTTCAAGGAGCAATGGTATTTGGTAAGTATTTGAAGTGGGGTGTTTCTATATATTCTATAATTTGTAGGGATAAAATATTATTTTATTTTAAAAGTGGAAATAAATTATTACTTAGTAAGAATTGAATTATTATTACAAATTACATTATTTTTGCAGAATGGAGGAGCAAAAGATGGTCTTGATATGAATGTTTTATCAGCATGGCAAAAGGGTTACACAGGGAAAGGCGTCGTAGTTTCTATCCTCGATGACGGTATTCAAACTAACCATCCTGATCTTGCGCAGAATTACGTAAGTAAACCTTTTGTTCGACATTGCTCACATAAAATTAAAGTGCTTGTAAAAATATTGTTTATTTTATTTTATAGGATCCCAATGCATCAACAGACATTAACGGCAACGATGATGACCCCATGCCTCAAGACAATGGAGATAATAAACACGGTACAAGATGCGCTGGAGAGGTTGCCGCAGTAGCTTATAATCAGTATTGTGGTGTTGGTATAGCTTACAACGCCAGTATAGGTGGAGTACGTATGTTGGATGGTGTGGTAAATGATGCTGTCGAAGCTAGAGCTTTGGGTTTGAACCCAGATCACATCGACATATACAGTGCCTCATGGGGACCGGAAGATGATGGCAAAACTGTTGATGGTCCCGGACCTTTAGCTCGGAGGTATGAATCTTTTGATAAATTTAGGTTTCGCTTTTATATCACTAGTATGAAACACAACATTTTCTTTTAGGGCATTTATTTACGGTGTCACTAGCGGTCGTCGTGGAAAAGGCAGTATATTCGTTTGGGCTTCAGGAAATGGAGGACGACACACGGACTCTTGCAATTGTGATGGTTATACGAATAGTATTTTCACTTTATCCATTTCAAGCGCTACACAAGGTGGATACAAACCTTGGTATCTCGAAGAATGCTCCTCCACTCTCGCTTCTACTTATAGCTCAGGCACCCCTGGACATGACAAGAGCGTAGCTACAGTTGATATGGATGGACGATTGAGACCTGACCATATATGTACTGTAGAGCATACAGGTACATCAGCTTCTGCTCCTTTAGCAGCTGGTATTTGTGCGTTAGCTTTAGAAGCTAACCCTGATTTAACATGGAGAGATATGCAATATTTAGTCGTTCTCACATCTCGCCCGCAACCGCTAGAAAAAGAAACCGGCTGGCTCGTAAATGGGGTAAAAAGAAAAGTTAGTCATAAATTTGGTTATGGTTTGATGGATGCAACAGAGATGGTGAGTCTAGCTGAGCAATGGTTGTCGGTACCACCGCAACATATATGTAAATCACAGGAGATTAATGAAGATAAGTCAATAGACTCTTCATATGGTTATACATTAAGCGTTCATATGGATGTAAATGGATGCAGTGGAACTGTTAATGAAGTACGTTACCTAGAACACGTTCAATGTAAAATATCATTAAGGTTTTTCCCTCGAGGTAATCTACGAATACTTCTTACATCTCCAATGGGGACGACTTCAACACTTCTTTTCGAAAGACCTCGCGATGTTGTCAGTTCTAATTTCGACGATTGGCCTTTCTTAAGTGTGCATTTCTGGGGAGAACGCGCAGAAGGCAGATGGACGTTGCACATTGTAAATGCTGGAAATAGGCATGTTAACCAACCTGGTATATTAAAGAAATGGCAGTTAATATTTTACGGTACTGCTGTCGAACCTGTAAGATTGCGAAGCAAAAGACCTTCGCCTGTCGCTCCCGCTTTTGCTTTCCCAACAGCCGCTGACGGCTATGATTCAGCCGGGGATTCTTTTTACAACACTGACGCGTTCGCTAATTACCAGAACTTTCCTAGTTTATTCGCAGCCGGTTCGGACCCGGAGAAAGCGATAGCCCAACTTGATGGCCACAACGTCCCTTCACCGCATGGGGAGAATGTCCTAGCTGATAGTAATGACAAGCGCGTCCTACATGAATGTGATCCCGAATGCGATACTCAAGGCTGTTACGGAAAAGGACCTACACAGTGCATAGCTTGTAAGCATTATCACCTTGACGATGCATGTGTCTCTCGATGCCCTCCCCGTAGTTATGCAAATCAAGGCGCAGTTTGTTGGCCATGTCACGAATCATGCGAAACTTGCGTTGGACCCGGACAGGATTCTTGTTTGACTTGTGCTCCAGCCCATTTACTAGTCGCAGATTTGGCTGTTTGTCTACAGCAGTGCCCCGATGGGTATTGGGAAGATAGTGAATCGTCAGTTTGCCGACCTTGTGCTTCTCACTGTTCGACGTGTTCTGAGAGAGCAGATGCTTGCACTTCTTGCGAACATCATTTAGTTCTACATAATGGAACCTGTTTGGCTGCTTGTCCTCCATCGTACTTTGAAACTGAAGACTACGCGTGTGCTAAGTGCCATTCTTCTTGTGACACTTGCGGGGGTCCTGGTGCGGCGCAATGTGTTACTTGTCACCCTTCGAGTTATTCTCTAGAAGGAAGGTGTGTTAATTCTTGTCCCAGTGGTTATTATGCCGATAAAAAAAGAAAAGAGTGCATGAAGTAAGTATTAAAATTCTTTTATTTTATAATTCTATGTGATATGATGCTATAAGTATGTCTGTGTTTTATCAGGTGCTCAGTTGGCTGCTCAACGTGTATAAGCTCTTTTTGTCTATCTTGCGATGTGAATTGGGAACTAAATAAAAAAGGAAAATGTATTCCAACTGGTGCGGAGAGATGCAGCACAGGAGAATTTTCCGATGGGTCTACATGTAACCGTTGCCACGACGCGTGTGACTCCTGCTACGGAGATGATGAAAGCAGTTGTTTGACATGTCCATCGCCAAACCTCTTGGAAAATTACAAGTAAGTTTTCATATTTCGCACTTTCCATGATAACTATTCGGTTGGCGTAGTGGAGTGATTGGCTACTGTACTACGGACTGTGGGCAAAATTCCCGAAAGACAAAATATCTCTTTGCTAGCGGCTAGCATACAAAGAACAGATTTGAAAACCATTCTGATCGAACAAAAAATCATATATTTTTTTGTTTCTTGCCAACTTAAAATCTTATTAAATTTCAGATGTGTAACAGAATGCAGTCGAGGTTTCTACTCCGAGGCTGGAAGATGTACTCGTTGCATACACGGTTGTTCAGAGTGTGTTTCAAGACTTAACTGTACTTCCTGTAACGGCTCGTTGCGGCTTCAGTCAGGCGCTTGTCGGACTTCTTGCGCTGATGGGTAAGAAATGAAATGAAATGAAAATTATTTATTTTTCAACGTAAGAATAATAAATTTCGTTTGTCAAACGTCATTTAAACCATGTACCACCGAAAGAGACTTCGTAGGTTTCTTAAGTTAAGTTCTTAAGTTATATTTCACACTGATAGAAACATATTGTGATAGTAAGATTTGTTTGTAAGGTAAAACTATCAAATTCATTGTTTGTAAGATCGTTATCGCCACGTTAAAGAATCTGTGACTCTGTCTTGTATGGATGTAGTAAGAGACCACAGAGGGAATAAATAAACCAAGGAATATATAATTCCAAGTGGAAGATATGTTTTATTACAACTGTGATTGTAAAATAGTAATAATTACCCCCCAGAATGTATTGGGTATGTCTAATTCAGCAGTAGAGTTTTAGAGATCTAATAAAAGTGGTATTTTCATTTGTGCATTTGCGTTGCTTTCTCAGATTTTTCAATTTAGACATGTCAGAAACAAATAGTTTTGTAGTTTGTTGATGTTAGTAACGTGACAATGATTTTAATCGACAACAGTCTCATTTTTGTGTTACTATCAGAATATAGCAGCGGCTGCAACAGTTTAAAAATATATTTTGCATTAGGTACTACGCCGATCGCGGCACGTGTTCTAAGTGCTACTTATCGTGTCGAACCTGTATCGGACCGCGCCGTGATCAGTGTGCTTCGTGCCCGTCTGGTTGGAGACTGGCGGCTGGCGAGTGTCATCCGGAATGCCCACAAGGTATTATTATTGGGCCTGTACTTATTACGTACATCTTATGAAGGACAGTAGCTTAACATACGATTATTTATATAAAATGCAGTACACATTTATCAAAAACCTTCATAATGTGTCATTTGACAACCGCGCCGTTACCTGATTGGAGTACTTGACTACACTGCGCCGCAGAACCAAGCTTAGAATCTCAGGCGGAGTCAACATTTGTGCAAAAACGTAAATTGTGGTGTGTGTCTGGTTATTTTATGATTGTGGCTGTGTCTGTGACACTGCAACCTAACCTACCTCTAATCTTATCGCATAAGCATTGCATCAGGTGCGGTTAGGGCAGGACGCTTGTGTGCCTCTGTTGATAGGCGCCGACATTGTTCAGAAGCTGTCGCCGTGGTCGAATATCTACCGAGGGGACTTCAGTGTGCTATTATATATTTTTACATTATTTTACAAATTAAAAATAATTGATTAATCACCCAAATCTATCAGAAGGGTAAGCTATTGGATTTTACAACAGATAATGACGATAATATTCATTATTCCTAAAACCTTAATTGTGTCATAAACACTGTCATAATTCACAGATTCATATTTTTTTTTTCACATTTTCCTTTTACCTTTAAAATCCAGGTTTCTACCAAAGCGTAGGCGGTTGCCGTCGCTGTCATCATTACTGCCGGGAATGCGATGGTTCCGGTCCTTTACATTGCAAGTCGTGTCCGCCGCGCTTCATGTTAGACGGCGGGCTTTGTATGGAATGCCTCGGCTCTCAGTACTACGAGGCGAACAGTGAAACATGCCGCGCGTGTCACAGTACATGTCGCTCTTGTTCCGGACCGGGGAGATTCAGCTGTACGGCTTGTTCGAGACCACTTCGACTTGATAGGTTCGTTATAATTTTCATACATACATGCATACATACAGTCATGTCTTTACCCCATATAAGGGGTGGGCAGAGGCCACTCACGTAGCCCACTTTACGCCCTCACAGAAAAAGAAAGGTGACGGAAGGTGAACCACGTTGCCGTCATTTTGGTACGAGTCAAAAAATTCTTATCCCCCATTGCGTTCCCACATGAAGTATAGTGACAGCATTGCATATTATGATGTTATTCTGCACGAATAAAGGCTGTCCGTACATACCGCATCCATAGTCGCCTCTTATGACACCTCGGTAGGAAAGAGGTAGGCGCTATTCTACACACCTACCGGTCCAGCTCCGTGTTTCATTAATAAGTACTGTTTTATGTGAAAAAATAGATTTCAGCAATCTTTTCAAATGTCTTAATAAGTGTGTGTACACGTCATCTTGGTTGGGAGGGCGCATCGAATTGAACTATGGACTTTCAAGTTATTTTGCTAAGATCCGCGAGCAAAACTTAAGCCGGCTATTGACTCGGCCGCTATCTGTCGTATCACTTGATAATCATCGTCGTCGTCGTTTCAGCCTATCACTAGTTCACTGCTGAACATAGGCCTCCCCCATAGATTGCCACAAAAGTTGGTAGCTAAAATTTTGGAGGGATTTTGCCATAGTTGCCACGCTTGGCAAGCGGGTTGGCAACCGCAGTTTATTTATTCAGATGTGCCAGAAAGATCTGCCCATCTCATTGCTTTCCTTTTCCCTCTGTCGACTTTTACGTGGCGGCTTAAGAGAATCTACCACCCCATCGCATCCCGTGGGTGTCGTAAAAGTCGACTTGATAATGCCTCGTTTTAAAAACGTGTCGTGTCGTGTTTTCTCTAGTGGTAGTGTTGTCGTAACTGGTGGAGGTTCCCACTGGGAATATTAGCTTGCTAGTGAACTCTATTGAGGGAGGGCGAGCGGTGGTTTTGAATAACTGGGTAATACAGACCATTTTTAATTTTCCATGCGGTTGCGGATCATAGCAAAGTAACTTTTTTTCTTTCATATTAATGTATTTCCGCTAAGTAACGTCTGATTTTATCAACTACCTATGGACTTTGACCAATAGCTCGGAGTCATCCACCAATATTAAATTACTAATGTCGGACCCATAAGACGTATCACGACATCGTAGCCGGCGACGACGTAGCCAATCGCAACACTTGATTTTGTCAATGTCTTTGGTTTTTTTTATTGGATAAAGTGACGAGACGAGCAAAACGATCACCTGATGGTAAGTGCAACGTCCGCCCACAACAAATGCTGTGTCACCCAGAATATTTCTTTGTGACACCACACTGTGCCCGTCACCCTGAGACATCAGTTCTTGAGTCTCAAATGCCCGGATTACGCTAGCTCACAGTGCCCTTCAAACCGAAACACAGCAATGCTTGCACACTACTGCTTCACGGCAGAATAACTGGTCCTGGGGTGGTACATACCTAGACGAATTCCTGCATAGAATTATACGTTTAATCATAGAATCATACGTTTTTATGAATAATTATTTTGTATTTAATAACCTTATTTATTTCACAGGTTAAATAACCAATGTGTAACATGCTGCTCCGAGCAGGGAGCTTCCACAAATTCTTCATCTACGCCCGACTGTTGTCACTGTAATCCGGATAACGGTAAGTTGCTCCTCTCCTCTCACCTTCCTTGCAAGGCGCGCCGGAACACATGGCGCGCCTTCCAGCACGGCCCCCTTTGTGCGCGCAAAGAACCCCCCGAGTCCGCCACGCGGATGCCACGGGACCTGCACTCGAAAGCACCAGTTTTTCCGGCCCCGGCAGCGGATGTGGTCTGTGGCTACGCCGCCGACCACTTTTCTGCCGAGGAGGGCCTTCACTCCTATCCCTCCACGCGGCCCTACGACCGCCGCATCTTCGGTGCGGCCCCGCCAAAGTCGCGCACCACCTTCACTCTCCGCGACTCCATCTCGGCTGCGAAGGGAAGGGTGAGCGGTGCCAACACACTTCTCGCAGTCCTCCAGTTCGTATCCAGAGAAGTTTAACATTGTCGTACTTTGTTCGCTCTATTACAAAAACATGTTACCTGCAAGTAAAAAACATTTAAGAACGCAAGTCTTTTGAAGAACTTAGAGACTTTATCATTTTGCTGTTGCGAAATATGAGATTTTGAAGGGTAATTTAATTGCTATCCTGGTAATATAAGTTAATTGCAAGTTTTTAGAAGTCTATTAGAAACGGAATTGAATACAGTAGGCGTTACAGCATACGACTAACATTTCGTATCAGAAAAACCATTTTGAGGTTTATATCGAAATTAGCACAAAGTACTGTTGACTGTCCACAGCTGCTCTCCAAACTCATGGTTAAAATACCCCAAAGGTACCCTCGCCACAAGGCGATCCTATCAATTCCGTGGTCGCGCACACGGTATAGGCAAAATGTGTATCTTATTCGAGCCAGCACTTCACTCAACGAACACTATGATAATCGTGAGGTGTATCTATTTCTTAATACCAGCAGGGATATACGAATTTTTTTCATCTCAAATTTATAAACAATATCTAAAATATATATATCTAACGACACTGATACTGTAGACTGTGTTTTGCAGCAACTGTTCTAACTGATCTACAAATATGTGGGAACAATAAGTAGCCTCCGTATCTATAAGCGTACCCATGTAGCGTATAAAGGTTCAAGTTCTCCGAAAAAAAAAAATATTACCCTTACAATTCTGTAAGGCGGGACTGGTTGGGAATCACATTACACTTATGTTTTTGGTTGGTTTCACAAATAAATCATACCAATACTATGAATTCGAAAGTAACTCTCTCTGTCCCACTGTCTATTTCTTACCTTTTCACGGTTCTACCGCTGAACCGATGTTGGCGAAATTTATCACAGAGATAGCTTGCATCCTGGAGTCGGACATAGGATATAGGACTTTTCATCCCGGAAAATGAAATAGTTCCCACGGGATATTTAAAAAACATGTATCCACGCGGACGAAATCGCAGGCATCAGCTGGTTAATAAATATTTTACGAAATGTTTTGATTAGACGAAATTTTTAGTGCCGTGTTAGCTCAGGGGTCAGACGTTCGCCTTACGCGAGTGGCCTCAGTTCGATCTCCGGTACCGGCATAAAATTGGTCTGCTATTGCTGCCACGTGCTAAGCTCTGAAGAAAAACATCGTGAGGAAACCTGCATGTCTGAGGAATAATATATAGACGAACGCGTGGCCTAGTGGTTAGTGTACCTGACTTCTACGCCGCGGGTCCTGGGTTCGAATCCCAGCCGAAGCCAACATTTGTGCAAAACACAAATTGTTGGTTTTTGGGTCTGGTTGTTGTTGTGCATTTGAAATATATGTCTGTAAAACGCACCCATGTTACAGGAGAAATCCTACTAAATATATTTCGAAGTCATGTGAAGTCAGTCAACACGTATTGGAGCAGCGTGGCGGGCTCTACCCAGCTCCAAACCCCTCACAGAAATGAGAGGAGCGCAGTAGTGAGACATTTATAGGACACTTTAACACGAAATTTTTATGTTCCCGAATATGTGATAATTTTTTGCGAATGTTTACCAAGTAATTTTAATTACTGTAGGCGAGTGCATAAACTCGTCAGTGGCCGGTAAACGACGTATAGCGGAATGGGGAGCGTTACACACAGTGAAGAACGAACAATCTGCCCCCAGTGTGGCTGCCGTTACACTAACGGTGTGCGCAGCAGCCGCTGCCGTGTTCTTGGCTGTTCTTTTTGTGTTACAGGTTGGTGTCACAAATATTTTTTGCAAACTTTTGTGATTGTCAAAATCAAAATGGTTCATTCGCTTTTGACGTAGGAAAACTGGAAGATATATTTATAGTAATTTAACTCATTGATAGCTGGTTAAAATAACTACTACTAAGTTAGTTTTACCTCACTTATTTATATGTAGGTAATAAAAGCAAGTAAGATGAAAGTAACTTCAATTTAATATTTCTACAAGGATGGAGGAATGCGTCTTTATACCTATTTTCATCTATTCACAAAAACACCGTATACTATAGCAGGTATCGCTATTATTATTAGATTCTCGGAGGATCGGCATTATATTTTATTTTCTTAGAAAACCTTCGTGATCTTATGCCACATCGAAAAAATCTTTTCTATGTGGTTTTTAAATTAAACTGGGAAAAATTAATGATCATTTGGAATATAAATTTTTCTTAAATTCGATCCAGATGATTTGAAACTGCCGGTCACATTAAAACTAGCAAAAAAATGTTTTTTCAACACTCTTTTTACAACCAGAAAACACTCATCTCACAATATACAGATTGCATTTGACTGTGATTCAAATTTCCACTATGCGTTCTAATAACAAGAACATCTGGAATGTTTCAGATCTTTGCCATTCTGTCTAAAATTCACTATTTAACTACAGTCTAAAAGCGTCTCACAATTGTCAGCTATTGTTTGCCTTTATTGTTGCCATCTGACACTCAGCTACGTCGGGTCTGACTCTGTGAAATACAACTTGAATAGCGCTGAAGTACGGTTTCATTTAAGTATTAAGATATTGAATTGAGCAGATGTCTAATTTAATTTTGTATTATTATCTGTACCATGTTTAACGTTTGTGTAATCCTCTGATGGTTTCATATTGTTCGTTTTGTTCACCCAATTAATTTAGAAATAGCTAATCTAGCAATACCGATTTACGATACGATTACGATTAATTTTTTTTTGATATTTACTTTTTTATTTACTTTATTTATTTACACGTATATTGGTAAAGATATATATATAACACAAACTGTATAAAATGAATTTCTGGCGAAATTTAGCACATAGATAGCTTGAATCCTGGAGTCGGACATAGGATATAGGAAATGAAATAGTTCCCACGGGATATTTAAAAAAACATATATTATTAGACATTAGATTAAATGATTTATTTTATTACAACGTATTTTTAATGTATGTTAATTATTCCGAATAGGGAAAGAAAGTTAATTTGCTAAGATCCGCTTGCAAAATATATAATGGTGTATATTACTGTTTTTGAAGAGAACCGCCCGCCCTTCCACAGTAGCGTACACAAGAAAACTTACATCGCCACCGGGAACCGCCGCCAAATACTCCCCACCACTACAACACTACCACTAGGCAATAAACACCACTGAAGTCGAGATATACGCGACGATACGTGGTTTACCTTAAAACGAGGCATTTTCAAGCGTTATTGACTCTACGACAGACAGCCCCCGAAGGGCTCTCAACCGCCGAGAGGTGGTGGTGGAGGGTATCTGGCGGCGGTGTTAGTTTGCTTGTGCACGCTACTGTGGGAAGGAAGGGGTGCTCTTCAAAAACTTGGTAAAATACACCATTTAATATTTTGCATGCAGGTCTTAAAAAATTAACTCTTTCTTTATTATAGTGGATCTCCACAAAGTAACACCCGATTTCCAACTTTTCCTACAGATACGTAGTTCCCGTCGTCCAAAAAGTACTACACGCGGTGTGATTTATTCGCCCCTTGCGTGCAGTGACGACGGAGATGTGACAGTTTTAGCTTCGCACACTATTTTTCCAGTCGTCGAGCCTCCGAGTGAACATGAACATGAACACGAACCGCTGCTCGAACATTCCACATAACGCGCGCTGTGATTCTAGACGTAAGTGACCGCCTCTTTAACGGTGATGTCCAACTTTCACTCGTTCAAGTTTGTGATACAGAAAATTGTCCTATAAGAATGAAAGCTTTATTTAATATCTTTTTTAGCACTGAAAAAATAATCACGGATATGTAAGTTTCGAAACGACCCGCAACTTTTGAATAGGGCTTTTGTAACACTAATTTGAACATGACCAATATTAGGTAATCACTTGTATGATACAATCTGATGTGAATACACGTAGGGACAATATCACTTCGTGCGCTCTCCAATGCGCTCAGAAGTGATAGTTGGTAGCAGTAAGTTCATTGTTTAGTGATATTTGGTCGCAATTTTCCTAAGTATTGAATTTTTTAAGGAGGACCACTTTGAAACTCGTCGATAATTAAGAACACAAGATTTTACACATAACTGTCGGTTAAAATTTGAGTATTCTTAAGGAGACTAGTAATGCTTGACTTTATCATTGTGATGATTTATCATTCATCACACTTTTGAACATAGTGTCACAATCTTGAATTTTTTAGTCTAAAATGCCGCATACTGTTCAACTGATTGCGTCAGTTGCAAACACGTTACTTCTTATTTTTGGATAATTTTTGTATTAATATTTAATAAAAATGTTAAATTCAATAAAAAAATCAAGTGCTATCAGTCTCCATAGTACCTAATGTAAAAATAATGATTATGTTACAATATAACCGTACCGTAGGTGCGTGTATGTGCAAATATCAATTGTAATATAACAAAATAGATGTAAATTGTAAGTTTTGAACAAAACGTTCTTTCAACTACGGGGTGTGAACCTTGAGCCGTAAATATGTGATATGACGGAAGTAAAGTCAAGTAAAGTAGTTTACACGTTAACATTGTTCGTCAAAAATTGACGCTGTTCATATGTTTTCTCTTCTATTCTTTGCTTTAGTTTCCTTTTACGTCATCGTATATCTTTTTCGTGCTAGAATTTGGAAAAAGGCGAGTGGATACTGTTAAAAGTTTGCTGCCATTGGTATTTTGATCATCGAATGTAGGTACTGGCTATTCGAATGAACTGTGTTTGATAATCTCCATACTAAAATTTTCCTTTTGTACTAATCCTTTCTAAACATGATATTCTATTAAAGCCATCAGTAACCCCATCATGTCAAATTAAATTTCTTAATTTATGTCTTTAGTTTTAACGTCCAATTTCAGATATTTTAGTTTCTATAAGCTTTTTAATTATTATTAAAATTGTTTTCTAAAGAAACTGTACGTCAATGTAAAAAAAAATTAAAATAAAATTTGAGTTATCGTAAATTGCAAGCCGATATTTAATTTTAATCAGAAGCAGCAAACATTTTTATAGCACTAATAACGAATTATTAATGTCTCGACTTTTGAATTACTTACTATCTTGTTCTTTAACCGAAACAATATGTGTACAAGCTTTGTTAAAATATTTAAGTGTCAATGATACCAAGCCATAATCGAAGCCAGGCTTACGAGTATTACTCGAATCTCTTCATCTGAACTTATGTCACAATTTTTAATTCTGTATATTTTTTAATTAATAATAACATAGTATTTAGGTCCAACAGTTACCATATAGAAAGAATTTGTACAGGTTTATGTTATCAACGATTTCAATGAAGCCATTAATAACTTCGAATAGGCAATTATATGTTTTAGTTATTAATATTTTACAACTTGTCGTAAATTGTCTTTTTATTTTTAAGTAGAAAAGCTTAGTTCTGTCAGTCTCGGTACACTTCGGCCGTTTGAGCTCTCAACTTGAAACCTACTAGCATGTTCTTGAGTTATTAAGTGCAAAACTGAAGTTTTTTTTTTAATTAAGGGTATTGCTAGTTCTATTAGAATCAATACAATTATTCTATGACGTAGTGTAATTATGAAATATTTCAGATTAATCAAAACTTCTCGTATCTGAATTCTAAATGAAGTTCTGTTTTGTGTAACTATGAGCTAAAATTTTGTATTTTATCTGTTATGTATATTATCTATTTAATATTTGATTATGAATTTTAATCGTTACAATGTACCATCACAAATGTATATAAAAGTTAATTAGATTGTTGAATCGTATATAAATCATATATATTGTCGATAATTAATAATTAAATTGTATCTCTCAAAATTAAAAAGGCACTAGTAATTGTTTTGCTAATTTGGGCTACCATTCTGTCAATTATTGTATGGAAATAAAATGTGTCTGATATGGTTTGTTTCGAGATATATCTTTTAAATTTGTTATTATTATATGCACTTAGAGTTAGTAAAAACGCTCTTGACATCTGATTTGCTGAGTATCTGAATTTTTTCAAAAGATATTTGTCTTCGACGTTTTGAATGAATTTTAGCTTGTTACAAAAATTTTAACTTATATTTATGCAATTTCGATCTATCTCTATTGCGGTTTTATATTTTGTTTTAGTGAGAATCTTTTTAATTGAAAATGTATTTTTGTATGAGACGTTCTTATGTGCGATAATATTTATAATAAAAAAAGTCTGTGTCATATTCGAAGTTTTCTTTCCAAACCTCTTCGTGTATAAGAAAATCAGAAGTCTAAAAAAAGCTCAATTTGATTTAAAACAGGTTATTCTTTTTAAGACATTATTTGCCTACTACCAACGTACCTTCTAGAACTGTATGTATGAATTATATAATAAATATTCGTCCACTTAAAGACGTCTGAATAATATTACAGGCGTATTAAGTACCGCTTACTTGGCAATAATTTCAAAATACAAACAAGAAATCAATAGAAATGCATGCGCATTGGTGTCCAAGCGTGTTAAACTACTCGTAATTTTTTTACAAATGGGAATAGTCCACTGTTGTACCACAGGCCTCTCCCAAGAACGGGAGTATTTTCTGTAAGCACCAAGCTCGGCAGGTGGATTGTTAATAGTCCACTGCTGGACATTGGCATCTCCTTTTCCTCCTCCCTTCCTCCCTTCTTGATTGATTGAATCTCCGAGCTCAAGCTCGGCAGGTGGATTGGTAACAGCATTTCAGACTGTTCATTGTCCACTGCTGGACATAGGTCCCTCCCAAGAAGGGACGATTTTCTATAAGCACCAAGCTCGGCACGTGTATTGGTGATAGTATTTTAGACTGATAATAGTCCACTGCTGGATAAAGGTCTCTCCCAAGAAGTGAGGATTTTCTGCAAGCACCAAGCTCGGCAGGGACAGTGGTGATAGCATTTCAGACTGTTAATAATCCACTTCTGAACATTAGCCTCTCCCAAGAAGGGAAGATTTTATTTAAGCACTTAGTCCGGCAGGTGATAGTAACTTCAGATTCTCCTCGCACCTTTAACGGTCAAAGGAAAAAGGCGTGACTGTATGTATGTATGTATCTGAAAAAATCATAGTTTTGTAAACTTCGCAAATCAGCAATGAAGCATAGCGGATCCTTCACGGCTCTATGACTCTTTCAACAAAAAAAAATGCATAAAATTTTAGTCATGTTATCTCATAAGCCGTGCGACCTAGTATATTTCACAGGATGCGTGTGATCTAGGTTCAGTTCACGGTGCCAGCATCGCTAAAACTGTTCATTGCAATTTTGCGTGCTTTCCACGCGCCACGCCAAATAAATCATCGTGAGGAAATCTGCATGCTAAAGAAATATGAAATATTTCGCACGAAATGTGGAGTCTGCGAAACCGCATTGGAGCAGCGAGACGGACTTTCTCCAAAACCTTCTCAAAAATGATTTTCTTATGAATGTCTAATCACCTAACGTCGATTCGATTTAGGTTATTTTTATTCGAGAAGTAAATTTCTAGAATTACCATTAAAATAAAACAATTTCTATTGTTTTCCCTTTCAAGTTTATATTTACAGAATACACACACTTGCAAAGTAATACCTATAATAATATAATAATAAAAATGTTTGCATTTAAACGTACATCTCTAAGGCTATGGGTCCTAAAAAATGTTATTACGCAAATGGAAGATGGGACTCTTAGTATGGACTATATTAAATAAATAAAAAAATTAAGGATATATGGCGACCACGTGATTTGGCACAGTTAAAGTTTGTATGGAGAAGAAGAAGCGAGAAAGCTAATATATAATTATATATATAAAATGTGTTACAAATACATTAAATTGAATAAAATAACACATTAATTATTTATGTTCATACTGACAATTTAAATCAGATAACAGTCTGTCGTTTGTTTAAGTTCATACTGTTTTTGCCGAAACACATAATAGTTTGTGACAAACAGTCGCACAGAGTAGAGATTGTCGCTATAGAGTTTGTAAATATAAATGTTCCGCGAAATCTAAATTTGGTGTTGCCAATTCTGTTCATATAATCTACTGTGCACCCGCATTAAATCATCATCATCACTTCAGCCTATCACTAATCCACTGCTGAACATAGGTATCACCAATAGATTGCATGTTTGTAGCTCTCATTCAGTGGAAATTTTGCCATAGTGGCCACGCTTGGCAGGCGGAATGGCAACCGCAGTTTATTAATTAAGATGTTCCAGGTAGATGCTGCTGCCCATCTCCTGGTTTTCATTTTCCCTCTGTCGACTTTTACGACACCCAGGATGAGATGGTGTGGTAGATTCTCTTAAGGAATGCGGGAATCCGTCTAGGTAGGTACCACGCCAGGGTCAGTTATTGTGGTTCGGTCTGAAGGGCACTGTGAGATAGTGTAATCAACAGGCATACGAGATTTAAGAACTGATGACTCGGGGTGACGGGCGCAATGTGGTGCCACACAGAAATGTTCTATGTGACACAGCATTTGTTATGGGCAGAAGTTGCACTTACCACCAGGTGAACGTTTTGCCCGTTTCGTCACTTTATCCAATATAAAAAATGCACAGTTTACAGGGCCCCTCCCTGTTGTAATGTGATATAATCCATATGGATGCAGGTGGCCCAGGACCGTGTTTTGTGGCAATCTATGGTCACGATTTGTTCAAAATTGGACTTTTGACGAGCTGAAATGATAATGATCATGATGATGAATAGCCGTAGTCGACTAGAAAGTGGCACGTGATGCTATGAATGATCCCTAGTGTTAACCACACACTATGAGAATATATTTTATTGTTCATTTTTTTATAATTTATTAACATAGACCATAAACAGGTTTATAATACATTTTATTACAATATAATTATGTTTAGGCAAAGGCACTTATACTTATAAAGTTGTGCACAAGTAGGTATCTATGTATTAATAAAATGAATTGTAAGTCACTAAATTCCTAATTATATAATAAAAAGTACTACTCCATATTTCAAGGAATACATCACTGCCATATCATATTTATAACGCGTATGTGTGGGTCTGCTTACGAAACTTCAGAAAAGCCATATCAATTTTATATACCTTATTTATGACAAAACTGATCTTTTAGTGATCAAACGTGCTTTAAACTCTGATATTGTTCTACCCGCAACCGCATTCAATTTGTATCAGACCACAACCGTATCGTTTTGCAAATATAACGAGCAATTATTGCTATTCGTTCGTTAGGCATCTGAAAATGCACTGCAGTATTATGTCGCACTGATTTCTTGCACTTGTTACAACTGTTTTATATGAGTAAATAAACTCATAAGATTTAAATAATATTTATGTCGAACAACAATACACTTATCGAGGATAAAAGTAGGTGGTAAGATTCCTATGCAGAAATCCGTCTAGGTAGGCACCACCGCAGTGCCAGTTTTTCTACCGTCGAGCAGTATTTGGCATACATTACTTCTGATGGTCTGAGGGTCACTGATAGCTAGTGTAATTACTGAACATATGACGCTTAAGAACTGATGTTTGAGGGCGACAAGCGCAATGTGGTGCCACACACGAAAGTTTCGGGTGATAAAGCATTTGTTATGAGAAGTCGTTGCACTTACCATCAGGTGAACGATTAGCTCTTCTTGTCACATTATTTCATAAATAAAGGTAGAAATAAAGGTCTATACACCATGTGGCCACTTAGACTTATTAATTTACATAATAATAGCATTAGATATATGCACTAAGTATTATTTTTTAATATTTGTTGTTGTTTTCTATAGACACTGTCATTATAAACGTATATTAATACTCAAGTTCAACACTGTCTATCACGATTTTTCCTTTTATGCCGTTTGTCTATTCTGATCTCATCGCCTCTAAATTCTAATTTAACTCTGCTCACACTATTCTAATAGAATTTTTTAAGGTTCTAGTGATAATTCGATCTATGTTGCAGTTGTGTAAAGCTTACCAGATAAAGCTATGATATAGAGATTTTCAAATGATTTTGTGTAATCGATTAATAGACACAGTAGCAGGGGTGCCCCTGGAAAAACCCATTTCCCATGGCCATATGTAGCATGTCCGAGTGTGTCGTTTGACCAAAAATTGCACGTATTATCGCCTAAAGGAAAGACATATAGCATTGAATACAGTAGCATCCTCACATGATAGCCCAGGAGAGCCCAGGATTAGTGAAGTAATAAATAAAAGTCCATACAACCAAGAGAGCGATCCCGTGGGTAAAAAAAACTGTAGATAAACAATTCTATATTATTTTTAAATGAATAAGAACATAAGTTTTGTAATAATATTTATGAATTATAAAAATAAATAAATGTACTGTTTAATATATTTATTATACAGCTTATTTTTTTTTAATACATATTTACTCTTAACTAACAATAATATAAGCATATAAATTGTTTTTTCGTACTAATGTCTAGACATACAACATAAATAGCATCGTAATGTAATGCTCTGTAGTTTGCAGAGGATTGGAGGGATTGCCAAAATCTCCATATTTTTTCAGAGCCACGAAAGTGAAGACGCGGGTAAAAGCTAGTAATACCATAGTATGCAATGCTATCACTATACGCGAGAACGCGAACGAACGATCGAACGAAATACGGCAGTAAGATTTTTTTGACTTGTATTGAAAAGGCGGCAACGTGGTTTACCACGTTTTTTCCTTGCGGGCGAAAAGTGGGCTCTGCCTACCCGTAAAAAGGAGTGATAGTATGTATGTTGACCTCAATCCCACCTGATGTTATGCGGTAATGAGATTGTAGATAGTGAGCATGTTAGCCTAGAAGATGCCTATTGCCTTGAAAATATCATCGTCATATTCGTTTTGAAAGAACGCCGTGTAGAATTCACCAGCAAAGAACTCTTTTAAATAGTTGAGAGATGTTGAGATTTGAATTTTGACTTAAACCCCTTATTAACTTAATTACTTTATAACGCCTTTTAACGCCATAATCTATTATTATCAAATTTTTTATTAGCTAAAGAAATGTTGCCAAAATTTGTTGGAATGTGAAACTACCCCCAACCGTACTCAATTTGTTTACGGCCAGTCTACATTTGTCGCTTGTCGCAAATTAAATTGCCGCCATGTCGCGGTTGCTGCGCGGTATTTGTCACGCTGACTGCAGTTAGTAATCCTCTTTATACTTCGGAATAGAAATTTTCAACGTCATCTTTTTATTACTATTGGATTTTTATTTATTTATTTTTTACACCATTATTCGCCTCGGTTGTTGCAGCAGCAAAGCACATTGGTGCCTGCATGTCTGCACACCACTGCAGAATAACTGGCACTGCAGTAGTACATAGGGGGGTTCCTGCATTAGACTCCTACAACCAGTGTTACTTTAAAAATAATGTGAAATATAGGTTGACAGAAAAAAGGTTTCACTCCCATTCTGAAAAACTCACCACCGTTATTTACCTATATAACTTCATGTTATTTAATAATTAAATATATTAATTTAAGCGGACAACGAAATTAAGCCAGCAAATTGAAAAATATTGTCCTTTAGTTTGATACGGCAAAGAGCAGCGCATTTACGCGACCTACATTGCAAAATAAAAGGATAACAAAGAAAATGTCTGACAAGAAACGTCCTTCCGCTGACTTCGTGGGCACATATTTTAGATTCAAAATAACACGGTCCGGAAGACGGGAGAAAAAGACTACATTATTGTTTTGTTTTTTCTGTATGCACCTATGATTACAGCTGACGTTTATCTCGTTTCTGTATTTGTTCTGTTTAATTCTTTTTTTTATTTTGTTTATTGCTTAATAATTTAAAAAAAAAACTCTTGAGTCCGGTTCGTTTGCATATAAATGGACGGTAATATTGTGGGATGTATGAAGTTTTGTGAGCGAGAAAATGAATAAGTTGGCTTGAATTATTCTTTTGTTCTTTGTTCTGACTAAAATAAATAAAGAATTATTCTTTATTAAAAATAATTCATAACACACGAGAAATTACAAAAAATGATTTAGTACTAAAACAATACACTAATTCAGATATCCGTAACTCATGTTTAAAAATACAGCTACAAAAATATTTTCTTTATTTTTTTTAAATTATTTATAAAATTAAACATAGCAAACACAAAAACGACACTAAGTGGCCCCATAACGTCTAACTCAAGTACCTCCCAAGCTAGGGAGAATCCACAAAGCTTATGCTTACCAAGAGCCTGCTGTCTCAACTGCGAACAGAAAGAGAATAAATAAACAAGCAAGTTGTGCCCGCAGCAGTGTGCCTCCGCGGGTTAGCAGTGCTTCTGGATATATGAGATGTATTTGATAATTTTTAAGTATCAAGATGAAATAGACTCAGTATTTGTATTATTGTTAATCATATATGTCATCAGCTTCTAAACAGTTCACTGCAAGACATAAGCCACTTCCGGGTAGGGAGGTTTTACCGTAATCGCCTCGCTTGGCAGGATAATTGCATTAACGCGGTGACTAGCACGGTTAGCTTAAGTAAAACATAAATAAGTCTTAAAGAAAATATAAAATAATAAGAAAACTATCAAAAAAACATACAGTTATTAATTAAATATAAACAACTTATTACTTAAACATTTAAAAATTGACCATTAATATCAAATAGACGGAACCACCGATCTTTAATGCATAGGAAATGGTTTCTTTAAAACACCGCTGCCTACGCGGAACGCTTACAAAATAAAGTCTCGCTTACGTTGTTCGCGATGGGGAGAGGCTATTCTAACTCACTCGCCTCTCGTCAAAGGAATAACGACAGTCTTATAGCATACACGTAAGCAACATACTAAAATAATATATTCCTTATATAAAATTGAAAATGGAATCCCCTAGAGTGAGTTAATGTTATTTTATAGCTATCTCAGCGCTTATTATTATTTTGTTTTATATTTATAACGCTGTTCTGCCTTGCCTAAGCTGACTGCAGTTATTAAAAAAAAAGTATAAAAATCCTACTTGCCTGTTACTGGAATTTCAACTCTCTTGGCTTGGCGTCAGCTGCCTCAAGGATATGCACTAATGCCTACCTCATTCCAGGGATTCCAAGTATACACCTGCTAATGTCAACATATAGCTGAAATATCGGAGTGTGGCCACAACATTAGCCAGGGTTAAGGCCAGTGGCTGATATACTTAAGAGTGTGGGACTGTGCAAAATAATTGATTAAAAGTGTATACCGATCTTTCCGTATTTCTTTTGAAACCCACCTAGATTCTTTATGCCTGCGGGCGGTAGGGGCACTGTAAACCCCCAACGCCGCACGAAGTACCACGCACTTTGCTCTTTGTAGGCCATAACAGTTTTTGCGGCGACTTTCTTTTTTTCTTTCTTTTACGACAGCCACTAGATGAGAAGGGATGGCAACCGTCGAACAGAAAGTAAAAAAGGGCCTTTCAGTTATTTGTATGTTGCTTTAGTTTCCTATTATTGTATAATGATGTTTCGATTGCATTAAACGCTATTACATTATTAAGTATTACTAGTAGTTATATACTAGTAGTTATAAGTATAGTATTACTCGTAGTTACATACATAACATACGTAATGGTTTATAAACGAGTTAAAGTCATAAAATGTGTGCTCGACTCTATAAGACGGATCAAGTAAAGCGAGTCTTCGATTTTGTTTGAAAATTTAATACGATTCATAATTTTACGTTACTGTGTTTCACTTTGAAGGACATTGAGAGCTATTGTAATCACTGGGCATGAGACTTAAGAACTGATGTCTCAGGGTGACGTGCGCAGTGTGGTGTCACACAGAAATTTTCTGGGTGACACAGCATTTGTTATGGGCGGACGTTGCACTTGAACGTTTTGCTCGTTTCGCCACTTAATTCGTAAACAAAAATTTTTCTTTAGTTTTCCTTAATTTTCATAACTTTTTTATTTTAATCATTCTCTATTTAATTTTTGCAGTACCGCTATTTATTAAAAAAAACTTTAATTAACAAAATGTTCTCCTTGTACCGTGTATCAAAGATTTCATCTTTCTCATCAGTTCATCGCTATGAAACAGAACAGAAACTTTATAAGTTATTTGCTTTGTTAGGATTTTAATAAGCAAAGCTCGAAGCAGCACGCATTTCATTTACAGGCCGTTTATTTTACAGCGTATTTTAGCGATGCAATCATAATATTGGAAGGTTGCAGGAAGGAGCGCCAGTGGAAAATATCACTTCATGCCTGCAGATAAAGTGATATTTTACACTGAAATAATCTGAATAACGTTTCCTTGATATTCATTTGTAATTACACATTTTGGTATTTCACATCTTTAATAGGCTAATCTTATTCCTAAACATAACAGTACATACACAACACAAACATAAAATTATGTATTATATGTAACCAACACTAGTGGTGAGATTCCTGTGCAGGAATCCGTCTAGGTAGGTACCACCGCAGGGCCAGTTATTCTGCCGTGATGTATGTAATGTGCAAACATTACATCTATAATGAGCTTGCACATTTTTATGGTTAGATACGATTTCAGATGTTCCCCTGATGGTAAGTGCAAAGCCGGAGGTAGGAGGTGGTAAGAAAAAAGATCTCTAATTGTGCCCTGCGCTTTGCGTTCAGGAAGAGTACGAAGTCAAAAATGTAGTCAAGAACGTTAATGGAAAAAATATTTAATGCGGCTTCGGTGGGCGAGAATCAGGGGTTATCATTATTTAACTTGAACCCATGAACTGTGGATGTGTGATAGTGATCTCGCATAAATCAGGTTCTGGTGCACGCATATCGCGTGTTACTTTTTATTCAATTTATTTTACATATTTTAATAGTAGTGCTTCGCGGCAGAATCACTGGCCCTGGCGTGGTACAGACCTAGACGGATTCCTGCATAGGAATCCTACCACCAGTAAAATGTGACCATACATTTGTACATGTATACATGTCCATTTATCACTGGGCATATGAGACTTATGAACTGATGTCTATGGCTGACGAGCGCAGTGTGGTGTCATACAGAAATGTTCTGATGACACAGAATTTGTTATGGGTAGATGTTGCACTTACCATCAGGAGAAAGTTTCGCTCGTTTTGTCACTTTCTTAAATAATAAAAAAAAGGTATATTAAATTTATTTTCGAAATCCGTACATCATCAGCCTAATATGAACAATGGGCTGTGCTGAAAATAAGAGTTGCAAGTTTCCGCAGCTTATACTGGCCATTTTGTTGGAATGTCAAGAATGTTTTTTTTTACTTTTTTCTGATTTATATAGTATACCGTTTTTGATCACTTGTATTTCTGATTTTATTTTGTTTTATTTATATGTCATCTGCAACAAATAAAGGTTTTTGTCTTTCTTTCTTTCTAATAGTGTTGCAGTATCATTTTGTTTTATAGTTCGATATTTTTATTCTCTTTTTCATCTGCCCAGTAATAGTCCACTGCCGGACATAGGCCTCTCCTGAAGAGAGAGGATTTGCTGTACACCACTCTTGACAGGCGGATTGGTGATTGTAGTACCAGACGCCTCGCACCTCCAACGCTCGGGTCTGTGTTTAATAGGTGGCTTTTATTAAAGATGATTATTCCGCCACCTATCGGCAGCCGTGGCATTGTCCCGAAAATTCCTAAGAAAAACTCTTACGACACGGGACGAAGTGGAGTGGCAGACTTACCTCGCCACCACAGAGCACGGCACGGAAGATAGATGTGGAATTGTAATATTTTCTTAAATATAATATTACTAGCTGGCCGGCCTAGACTTTGCACGGAAGTTAAAGTATATTTAGAAAAACAACAGCACCAGTCTGCTTATACACATTTAGAAGTAAATATTCGTAAAAAATGTTTTAAGTGGGTAGATATGTCGAGGAAAGGAATATGTATGTCAAATTTAAAATCAATTGGTGTTGTAGTTTTGGAGATATCGATGAGTCAGCGGTACATCGCTACATATATATTTAAATATATAGAGATAGAATGAAAGAGATTCATATATGTCATGTCAAATTTGGCATCAAATTTAGCACAAAGACAGATTTACTTTGTTTTCTTCGCGTCTTTTTATTAAACGATGTAATGTATAACTGCTAAGATGAAACAAAAAGGTCCCTTCACCTTTTTGTTCTTTCCAGCCAGGACACCTTTAATATGGTCAATATCATACGATTAGTTTTCTTCTATGACTAGACGTAACATTACTTTGGATAAATACAGATGCCATATCTGTATTTATCCAAAGTAATGTTAAAATATATACCAATGTCTAAAATAAAAACTAACTGCTGCAAGAAACAGCGTAAAATAATAGGTTGCTTTCGTAGTTGAATATTTTAGTTCATAATTGCGCATTTTGTAAGACTAGAACGAGCTGGTGGTCTGAGAAAAATTTACGTTGCTCCGTATTTGCAATGTTGAAGTGGATTTTGTATGTTTTTTGTTCGAATTTTTGTTAAATTTTTGTTTGAGTGAGAGTTTTAATGCGATAAGAAGTCGTATTATGTTAGGGTACAACTAACATCATAACTCTTTTGTTGCTTTTTAACGTGTTTTGACAAAATTACATAGACCATATAAGTTACAACGATTTTGATATGGCGGTTATTAAATATACATTTAAAAATAAGTGATTGTCTTTAATGCCCAATTAAATTAATTGTGGGCGAAAACTGAATGTAGAGTGTGAAATCGCTGTCGGGTACAATTACTACATGGGAAAAATATTTATATAGGGCCTATAGAAAGTTCTTCTGCATCTGGGGGCATGTGCAATTTAAGGCTGTAAAACGCACCCACGACACAGGGGAAAGCCTAGATTGAGGTATAGTTGCTCATCGGATAAAATTCTTTCACATGTAATCCCGCTCTCGCAAAACAGACAGATAGATTTTGTCAAACAGAGTCAATAACTGAATAACAATGTAAGAAAACGTTTGCAGTGAGATAGTCCATTACATATAATAATTATTATTTAATTTGTGTGTGTTGCAAAAGTATAAATGTCCCAGTGCTGGGACATTTATAGGTTGCACAAGCCTCCTTTCCTTTTTTTATAGCGGGTTTGGAGCCAGGAACAGTCCGCCACACTGCTCCAATGCGGATTGGCGGACTTACCGTTTCCACGAAATATTCGCGACATGGAGGTTTCCTCACGATGTTATCCTTCTCCGCTGAGCACGTGGCCGTGGCACTGGGATAGAAATCTGGTCACTCACGTACTATACAATTTAAGGCGAGCGCCAAGCCCTGAGCTACCACGTTTGGTATAAAATATCTCAAGTATATAACATCTTGCATCTCAAGTATTTAACATCAGCGTGTAACATGCCGATAACGATTTTTTTCAAATGAAAACTTTAGAATCATTGTGATTCGAAAAAGCGACACTAAAAAGATACAGATACTACAAAGAAATTAAAAACGTTAGAATATAACAGCTTAAGGAGGTACAGCACAGCGTACGGAAGAAGACGGAGATGTTTTGTTTTATATTTTTTTTTATTGGATTATCTGACAGTGCGAGCAAAACGATGATGTCAAGTGTACCCATAACAAAGGATGTGTGACCCAGAATATCGTGGCTTCATACAGCGCCCCTGTCACCTGATACATCAGTTCTTAAGTCTCGTATGCCCAGTGATTGGAAAAGGAAAATCAGGAGATGGGCAGCAGCATATTCGTGGAGTATCTTAAAAAAAATGAACTGCGGTTGGCAACCCGCCCGCCAAGCGTGGCAAATATGGCAAAATTTCCAGAAAATGAGATCTACATGCTTTTGTGGCAATCTTTGTGGGAGACCTATGTTCAACAGTAAACTAGTGATGCTGAAATGATGATGGATGGCGTGGTATCGAGTGTCAGGTAAACTGAATTCTACTAAATCATGGCAGCTCGATAATTCATGTCCATTCGAAGCCATTACTTGTACAATTCCATCAGTCTCTTTTTTTAGATAGATAATTAATTATGTGTACTCTTCTTTTCTTTTTGAATTGTGGTAGTAACCTTTAATTAACAATACACGTTTGATCTTATATGTTTAATTACATTTTTTTATAACTATTTTTGTTGTAATTCTTGTCGGTTATTTAAATAAATAAATAAAAATAGATGTGCGTGGATGAATTGTTCTAAAATGACTACAATAAAGGATATACTCGTAACCTTTCAGTTTATTGTAATAGTCTTTATGTATGTAATGCAAGCAGAGTGAAGCAGAGGGTAAACCGCACTTTTTGTATCTCATACAAAGGTTTAGCTCAGCGGAAGGTTAGTATCAAGAATATATATGACCATCTCTGTGTATGACACAAGATGTGAAAAGTACTATTTTGTGTGTTGCACAGAAAATCTTTTTCATTGTGATTTAAATTTAATACCAAAGTCACACAGAGGCTGTTAAGCTTCGACAACTTTAATACTATGTGGCTTGTACGTTACTTTTTAATTTTATATTTCATTTGGTTGAATAAATAACCGAAAACTTCAAAAGCTTTCTGTGTGTGTTTAAATAATGCTGCCACATTCGTCATACTTAAGTACAGGTGCTGTTGGTGGAGGTTGGTATGCTCTAGTTCACAATATACTTATTTAATTAATTTATTTAATAATTTATGTTGTGTACATAAATTATTAAATAAATTAATTAAATTAAAATATATATAATACTTTATCTTTGTAATAAACCATTATTACAAAGATAAAGTATGAATAAATTTACTACAAAGGCACAGCTTATTTCATTTAGAAATTTCTTCCAGCTGGCCAGACACTGGACAGTTTAAAAGATATGAATACTTAGTGTGCACTTAGCAAAATTACATGACATGACACGTACATTCATACATACATATACATATACTTACTTATACATCCATACGTAAATATGCCTACATATACAAACACTTATATATTAATTAAATTAATCTTGTCTAGGCTTGGAACATGGTGCGGGCTTTGATGTTCCTTGAGACTATTCTTTGTAAATTTATTTACAATGTATTATAGATTAAGATAAAACAACGAACCTCTTTACCAAACGACAGTAGATTGTAAAGAAATGACGTTTGACAAACGAAATTTATATTTCTTACGCCGAAAAATAAAGGATTTTCATTTCATTTCATGGAATAGATGTACCGTACCACATCCCAATACTTGAGCTAGAGGTTTTGACCGAAAATCAAACCAAAAGTTTTCCACTTGAGTGCCTTCTAAAAATATTAAAAGTCTTGTCCGGTTCTCTTGCTGTACCTGCTAATAAGTCTTGAACGAAAATTAGTGCAATCAAAGTAAGGATACGGTTCGAAAAAAGAGAGTCGTTAATTCACCAAAATCACGTTATAGTTACCTAATAAATTTTGTTTTATTTATAATCAAAGTTGGGAATGAGTTTTGTTTGAAAGTTTTTTATTATTTATTTGATTAATTTTTGGTCGCGGTCGCCTAAACTTTCTATGAAAGTTAAAAAAAATCAAATGAAAATAAATTATAGCTAATCGAAATACCTGTACTGAAGTATTTTCAGGAATGGTATGATACTCTCCTGGCCGATTTTCAACGACGGCGTTAACTTCCGAATAATTTTAGAAGCTATCAACTTCGCAGGAAATATTATAGTGCCGTTAGTGCAGTGTGGTGGCGGCTTGTCAGAATCTACCACTCTATTTCGTCCCGTGGGTGTCGTAAAAGTCGATTTATTAGGATGTTCCAGGCAGCATCTTCCTGGAACATATCAATTAATGCAAAATCCCCATCTATCTCAACTATGGCAAAATCCCCCCAAAATGATAGGCTATTAACTTTTGCGGCAATCAATGGGGGAGGTCTATGTTCAACAGTGGACTAGTGATGGGCTGAAATGATGATGATGAATTAAATAGAAGTTACTCGTCCTGACTTTCCCGAGCCAAGTTTAATGCACGTGCGATAGAGTCGGACGGTAGCGGTGTCAGAGGCACGGGGACAATCACAATGCAACCTGACCCGAAAACAAAAAAAAAACTGTTTTTCACACATTTTGGCTCCGGTTGGGATTCACACAGGACCTACGGCGTAGAAATTAGGTACTCTGACGGCACAGAGCAATCTTACATGCACAAAACAGTGCACCTAGTAGTAATGTAATATCACGTCACCCGGTAACATCACGCATCACATCGTTCGGATCAAAGAATTACACTTGTTTAATGCAATTAAATGCATGAAATAATAAATTAAATGAAATTTATGTGGAAGACACTTATTTTATTGTATTACACGTTTGCATTTCCAAAAAGTTAAGCATCTGAGCAAATTTAAGTTTTAAACAAAATTAACATTTCTTTTATTCACCATTTTGAGCGAAACAATAAAATTTCTGAGCAAAGTAGTCCTGTGATGGGGTAATATAGATAATCATTAACCATAAAATATCTCATTACGCGCGTGCAAAATATCACACTTGCTTATTTGCCCATTGCGTTTGTAATATCACGGGATATAGTGAGATGCGTGATGCTTAGGGTTGAAGTGTGATGAAATGTAACACATGACATAGCCCTGTGATATTACGTTAGTTATATTACAAGTATTAGGTAATGCTTGTAACATAACTAACCCATCTCTACCGACGGCCACGTGATCGTCGGTAAAGTATACGAACTAAAATAACTATGATATTAGTTTAGTAAGAGCTCGGCGGTGAAGGAAAACGTCGTGAGAAAATCTGAGAAATTAAAAATATTTTAATGAAATGAATCACACCAACACGTACTGAAGTAGCATAGCAGCTTTTTCAATTTGTAACGCCTAAGTATAAAAACATACTATACAAAACTGATTACTTTCATAATGAATAATGAGTCTGATATTGAATGATAGCGTTTAGACGGTTGTCTAGATAATTGTGGACTTATTTTATGTCGATTTGCGTAGTAAGATTATTACGCAAATCGTCACCTGATGGTAAGTATTTGGCGGATGATATTGCCAAGGAAAAGGGTAGCTACTCGCCAGATCGGTTGGTCTGATCTGGGGAGGACGTCTCCTCCGACTAGTAATATTAAGATGTTGTATATATAGTTCGCATCTCGGAAAACTTTCACAGTGCAGTTATGGCCGTATGGGAGTATTTATTGAGCTTCTCATGTGGCGACATAGATGTCGCTACATCACACCCCACTGAGACTAGAAGTCGTAGTTAGCGTAGACTATCCATAAGAAATGTTGTGTCACCAAGAAAATTTCTGTGTTACACGCTCGTCACCCTGAGACATCAGTTTTACCTATAACACTAGCTATGAGTGTCCTTCAGAAATGCCGAAATACTGCATATAAATTCTACAAACAGTAGAAATGGATTTTTGTGATAATCTCCCCTAAATAAGAGCACCAAAATTTTGTGTCAATCTTTGGAGGATCTACGTGGAATCCATTTCCACCATGGACTGCCGAAATGATGAATATATTTTCATTGAAACTGCCACACTTTATTTTACTATTTTAGAACAACTACACGTATGTTACCTGCCTTATTCCTATACAAGGGTTAAGCAGAGACCACACTCGCAGCCTACTTTTCGCCCCCGCGGGAAACGAGACGTGATGGGTGGCGAAAAACGTCGCCGTCATTTTAGTACGAGTCAAATAATTCTTACTCCACATTGCGTTGTCTCGACTAGTGTAGTGACAGCATGACGTATTATGATATTATTCTGTACGAATAAAGGTTGTCCGTACAGTGCCTTAGTCGCCTCTTACGACACGTCGGTAAAAGAGGTAGGTGCTATTCTACTCTGCCGGCGTAACATATCTACGTCTTTTATACTGGACTTTTATAAAATAATTTTTTAAATTGCACAAATGCACCCAGACTCGGAACAAATCTTTAGTCAAGAATTAAAGTCGGGTTGGCATCGAATCCACGAGCCATAACGCAAAAGCCACTCGCTATCTGTCACGCCAACAGAGCTAATTCTTGAAGAAATAATTGCGTAATGGTTTTTTCGTTGAAACTCCGAAATATGTCAGGATGATGAAATATGTCCAACCCTAAGAATCCTTTAGAGAGAAATTTACTAAAATCCTGAGTCTGTTATTGGCACTTTTCTTTTATCTACGAGTATTTAATGCTAAAAAAATAAGTTTAGAACTAGTACATGTATGAACATGTATGTTTATTCTGTCCCCGGCGCATGCTCGCTCCGCTGCTGTTGTTACCTCCATTTACGTCGGCATCCGCAAACCTTGATATTTTATGAAACTGGATTACGTTATTATCAGCTTCAAATGGAATGTGCTTAAAAACTATGGAACGTCTTTTCATGGTTCACTCATCGTCTTGTTTCATTTCGGACCGCGTTCATACAATATTTTTTGACAAGCTTTGTTTGTCAAGAAAGATTATAATGATGTGAATATCTATGCTATAAATTTTACGTTTACTTATATCTTTAAGATATTTTCATTAGTTTAAGCTCAGGAGCTAGGCACTCGCTCTAAAAAATGTCATAGTACGCGAGTGACCTGGGTTCGATTCCCGGTGCCGGCACCACTAGAATTGTTAATTGCAATTTTAAGTGCTGATTTACCACGTGCTCGGCGGTGAAGGAAAACATCGTGAGGAAACTTGACATGTGCAGTCCGCCAACCCGCATTGGAGCAGCGTGGCGGATTCTTCCTAGCTCCAAAACCCTCAGAAATGAGTACCTGTGCTCAGTAGTGGGACATTTATAGGCTGAAACTTTACTTTTTACTTTTATACAAATAATGTGTTTTTAAACATGTGTTAGCGTCGAGTTAGCTCAAGAGCTGGACACTCATTTTAAGTTTCATTGTACACTACGGATATTATGTACGGGTGAAATGCTCGCCACTTGCCATTGCTTTATGTAAGGTTGGCAAAAAAGAACAAATAAATAAAAATGTTATATATATAAATTTTAGTTGTCCCCACTCCTCTATATTAACTTTAACTATGTCAAATCTCACACTCCTCCATGCGCGAAATATGCTTAAAAAGGGGTTCAAAGTTTAAATTTCAAGTATTAATATATAGATATGACCTTAAACTTGAGATGACTATGACTTGAGCCGTGTGGTGGCGGTTCGTTAAAAAAATACTACCACTCCATCTCATCCAATGGATCTCGTAAAAGGCGAGTAAGGAATTAAACTGCACTGTGCACCCAAAAGCGCATGGTGGCGATGGGCTCACCACCTATCACATCAAGTGCATTATATTGTTTTGGTGAAACGTGGATTGTGGCAGTCATCTGTTTTTGCAGTGAGTGCCCAATCTCTGACTACCCCTTATGGGATACAGTCGTGATCTTATGTATGTATGTATGACCTTGAACATTTGGTTAAATGTAAAACTATTGCGTTATAATAGTGGAAAGAAGTCACTAATTTACTTACGTTAATAATTATTGCAGTATTATTTACTTAAATGGAATGGGTTTTCTCTACGTGAAATTTATAATATGTACTTTTATGGTACATTGTTTATCGCCATGTTTAATTTCGGCCCGCTTTCCAACAAAGTTTCTAACAAACTTTGTTTGCTGAGGGACGTTATACGTTACAAGGATACGAATGTAAATATAAGTGTATTAAATTTTTCCTCGACCACTCGGTTTAATGGACTACGTATGCTTACTGAGTCGTGGGTTCTTTGCTCGAATCTTAGTCAAAGGCAATATTTGTGACGACCTTCGCCAACCGTCACGTCTCGTTCTCGCACGCCGGCCAAGCGTAACAACTATAGTAAATTACCTCCAGAATCTATGAGGTAGGTCTATGTTCAGCAGTTGACTTGTGATGGCTTACAGGATAAAGACGCGGAGGTGTAAGTAATTTGTAGGTGGGAGCCTGCCTCCTGATGCACTCTGGCGGTTGTTCTCAGAAAGTGTCAAGTTATTTTCTTCTTCGGCCTGTTAACAGTCCACTGCAGGGCATAGGCCTCTTCCAAGTGAGAAGCATTCACTGTTATCACAACGATTGCACTCTGTGTATCATGTACCATTCCAGTATGTGTCTGTATTGCATTTACCCGACGGGACCGAAGAGATTTTCTATGCCTGTTAATGACAACTACTGGATAAAATCCCCTTAATACTTAAGTCTTGGCATTGGCGTAGACATCTTTTTAATATTATCTAATCTTTGTAAATAATTATCGTCGCATTGAATTAAAATTTAAATACGTGAAACTACGTACGTAGAATAAGTAGTACCAAGTCGTATGCGATTCGGACGTGAGACTCACTAGGAAGGTGCGTTAACTGCTAAGCCGCGCGTCTTTCGGACGTTAAACGTCTTTAATTTGTTTATTGAATAAATTAGAACGGAATAAATGGTAGAATGTGAAATTACTGCGACCCGCACTCAATTTGTTTACGGCGAGCACGCATTTTTTGCGTGTCACAAATCAACCCCTCGTCATGTTGCGGCCGCGGCGTCGTATTCGTCACGCTGATTGCAGTTAGTTGAGCCTTTCCACAGCAGGCAATAAAAAGTTTAATTCTGTTTATATAATTTTACGCGTGACTATTTCTACTACTCTGCCGCGGGTTGTGTTAGAACCTCAGCCAAAGACCACATTTGTGAAAAATAACACAAATTTATGGTTTTCGGGTCTGGTTGTGTTGTGCATGTGAAGTTGACGCCTGAAAAGCGCAATCACAATACAGGGGAAATCCTAGACGCATCGTTTTTTTTTTAATTTAAAAATGAGAGAATTTTATCCTCTATTAAGGATTTAAATGCGTTGTCACCCCTGAAGACCCGAAGAATGTATTTCTTCCCTGGTTCAGCTGATCTATGCATTATGACCAGTATAGACTGCAGCATGACTTTTTCATGGACAAATAGAATTTCAATTGCGGAGTAAGTGGTTTGTAGCAATTTTCCTTTGTGTAGTGGATAGTCTTGAATAGTCAAGATCATTTAAAGAATCTGAAATGACTTCAGTCGTGGTGGAGAACGTGACAATTTTTAGTATAATTTCCATTACTAAGGTGTATTCTAGGTAAATAGTGAGCACGCTGTGCCCACTAAATCAAAAACCAAGCATACCACTGCAGGGCTTCAAGACACAGTAAGCTTTTCTGCGTAGATCGGACTAAAAATAATAATTAAAAGCTAAAGGTACTTCGGGTTAACTATGACATCAGGACAACTGTCACCTCAGTCCCCCCGTGGCCATGGGTGCTGTTAAGCGCCCGAAACGTCGGGTTAAAAATAGTTCTAAATTAAACGCGATAAAATCCGTAAAAAAGTAGTTTTATTTAAATGTGTAGTATTCGCGTAAATAAAAGAAAACATTACGTCTATTTTTACTACAGTCTGCGCGGAACTCGTTGGCCACCTCCTAGGTGTGTCAGCGGTAGTACGGTGGAGCGCTATCTTATCGCTTATCGCTTAGAACGAAACTGAAGACATAAAAAAAGAGAATGTTAATTTGAACTCTTCAAAAATATACAACAAAAGATTGCGGTGAGTTGCCGTCCTTTCAGAAAGGTGTAGATTATTTTCTTAACGGTCTCTAACTCGTATCGGTCCTAGTAGTAGTAAGTAAGTAAACGTGCGTGGCAGAACATTTTTGGAAAAATACACAGTAGTGGAATGACAACCATCCTGGTGATTTCGATGAAATGTTGAGTTATGCCGATGGAAAAACACACAGTGGTGGAATGCCAACCATCCAGGTGATTTTGATGAAGTACAAAGGTGAAACTTAGTGGCTGGAATTAATCCGAACAACCCCTCGTTGAATAAAAAAACAACATATTCATTATTAGCCTGTAAACAACTGAGGGAAATTCTACACTTTCACAAGAAAGGGATCTGCTATCGCCACGCTAGGAAAGTGAATTGACGATCGCATTAAAACAGGTCTCGTGGCAAAACCGTTCCTTCCTGTGCCACTTTACTTTACTAGCCTCGGCATTTTGAAATAGGATGGTAATCTGTCGGAGATCAAGAGGTTTGTATGGTACTTAATAAGGGTAAATAAAACTGTGTGGTTTTTTTTATAGGTAAAAGTGACGCGACGAGGAAAACATTCGCCTTATGGAACTCATAACATTTCTATGTGGCACCGCAATGCCCTGGTCACCCTGAGATATCAGACATCAGTTTTTAAGTCTCATATGCCCTAATTCGGCAAAATACACTAGCTGTTAATGCCCTTCAGGCCGAAACACAGTAGTGTTTGCTCACTACTGCTTCACGGTAGAATAACTGACCCTTCGGTACCTACCTAGAGGGATTCCTGCATAGGAATCCTATCACCAATAAGGTGTTGGTGTAGATGAATCTGCACCCCATCTCATCTCGTAGGTGCCGTAAGAGTCGACTAAAGGAAATGAAGGCCTTCGGAAGCTATGAGATATTCCCTGCATTTATCTCGGATGCCATTTGGGAAACTATACAAATTGTGGTGAGGTTCCGAAAAATCTCAGACCGAAAATAGACAATCCGGTAACGGACAGCAGCGTCGAAGGTGCAAGGCGTTCGGTACTGCGATCATTTCGCCTGCCAAGCTTGGTGATTACAGCGAATTCTCGCTTCTTTAGAGAGACCTGTACCCAGCAGGGGACTGCTCTCAAGTTAATGAAGATATGGTATTTATTTCTGTTGTCTTTTACCACAGCAATGGAAAGAGATAGGATAATAGTTAGTAGTTTTTATTGAGCAGAATTTTATGCTTTAAAACTTCTTACTTTGGGTTTAAATTGCCGCACGCTAAGAGAACATTACCCAGAAGGGCCGAACTGTGAATGCTCAGGTTCTGAGGTGAAGTTCCGTACGGCGCAGTCATGTGGTCGGCTTATTTTACGCGGGTGAAACCGCGGAGCACAGCTAGTACTGTAAGTTAACTGTACCTAAAAAAATGTATTGTAATTTAATAATCTTATGTAGGGTAATCAATAAATAAAAAAGAGCACGTGCAACTGGTTGAAATTTTAGGTTCATCGCGCCCAAAGAATCCGTCTAGGTAGGTACCACCCCTCCAGTTGTTCTGCCGTGAAGCAGTGGTGTGCAAACATTACTGTGTTTCGGTTTGAAGGGCACTGAGAGCTAGCGTAATCACTGGGCATATGAGACTTAAGAACTGATGTCTCAGGGTGAAGGGCGCAGTGTGGTGCTACACAGAAATGATTTGAGTAACACAACATGTGTTATGGGCAGACATTGCACTTACCATCGTGAACGTGTTGCTCGTCTCGTCACTTTATCAAATAAAAAAAATCACTTCAAATAGGTTTTTATACGTCAACAACAGTGACTACTAAAACTTTTCGTGAATTTCGGTATTTTTAATAATAATAAAAACCAGACTTAATATCTGGAGCACGCACACAAGGAAATTGACATGCGAGGTAGTGTGCAGACTGAAATTATTTCGGTAGTCGTGTCTGGAAAGGGGTTAATCTCGGTTAGTCTCTTAAGACATCTGAGGCGACTGGGCCGCTCCGTGCTTAAACGCAGAATGTGATGCTTCCCGATACCGCTCGCTCGTTTGCTGGTTTCCCTTTGTCATTGACCCCGGTTGGTAGGATATTTTTTATTATTCTATTATAATACGCCGTGTGGTGGCTAAGAGAATCTACCACCCCATCCCATCCCGCGGGAGTCGTAAAAGTCGACAGGGGGAAAATTAAAACCAGAAAATGAGCAGCAGCATCTTTCTGGAACATTTGAATAAATAAACTGCGGTTGCCAAGCGTGGCAACTATGGCAAAATCACCCCGAAGTGCGAGTTAGTAACTTTTGTAGCAAACTATAGCGAAGGCCTATGTTCAGCAGTGGACTAGTTATAGGCCGATATGATGATGATGAATAATATGATTTTTTAATAGTATTTTATATTTATGTGTATATATATATAGGTCAATATTTAAACCAGGATTGACTTTGTACAGATATTCGTACCCAGTGTTCATAATGCCAACTATCATATAACTAGCAGGTACGCGATCGAGTACAATATCATATCGAAATTATATTAGTAAATGGAGAGAAAGCTTTGTACCCCTTTTTAAGCAGCACGGAAGAGTGAGAGAATCGATATAGATAGTGCAGAAAAAAATATCGAATTACGGCCATAATTGCGCGACAGAATGAGCGCTCCGATACGCGATGTGTATGTATGTAAAAATGCAAACCAAAAAGATGATTGATTGCCAGGCACAGGCTCCTATGATGCGTCAAGTAATGCTATCTCCAATACGCCTGTCGAGAGCGATGAATACGAAAAATCCCCCCCTTCTCGCGAGATGCCTTTGTCTAGCTCTATTAATAGGTTGCTGATGATTAAGTTAATGAACTCATTATCAACTAAATAAAAAAAAAGCTTTTAAAAAAGAATAGTACGATATCTTATCGCTTTAAAACTGTCACACGTACACAAACGTATACACATTCACGAGATTAATTGCAACAAACACATAGTTACATCGTGGTTACAATAAACAAATTTAACTTAAGCAAGAATACAAAACAAAATACACTTTACGAAGAACTCCAGCTTGAATGCGACTATATTTTTCGCCCCGGTCTTACAGACTGTGCAATTATGAACCTAAAATATGTGGCTATAAAAACAAAAAGCAACGTATTCTTTAATGTTATTTCTTGCACTGGGTGTTTTTCTTTTAGACGTTACTTTGTTTATAAAATCCGAGAGGCGCTACAGGTGTTACACTTACAGTAATGAAAAATTAATGATATGGATTATATTTTGTTCTGTAGTTCACGGTAATTATTTACTCCCGTGACCATGGGTGCTGTAAAGCGCTCGAAACGTCGGGTTATAAATCCATTAAGATTCGTTTTATTGAAATATTTAATACCTGTCTAAGTTACCGAAGAAACCTTCAAGGCTTCTTTATTCTACCACGTGTTGCAAGTTTTGAGGTTTTCCAAGAGCTTTCTTGAGACCACTTCTGCGACTCTCATGGGATTAGACGGAGTACCAAAATTTCTTACGCCGCCACCACAGGGCTACATACTGTTTAAAAGTTTTGGTCTTTTAAAAGTTATATATATATATAAAGATATAAATAAATATATATATATATACATATATATATATATATATATATATACATATATATACATATCTTTCTATATATATAAAATTCTCGTGTCACAGTGTTAGTAACCAAACTCCTCCTAAACGGCTTGATCGATTTTTATGAAACTTTTTGTGTATATTCGGTAGGTCTGAGAATAGGTTGTAAACTATTTTTTATATCCCTAAATGATAAGGGTGGCCCACCCCGTAATATTTTTTTTAATATTTTTTTGACAAAATTTTGGATTTTTAATTTTTTATGATTTTGCTTTAAAACACACATATCACTCTTAATTTTCACACTTCTACCAGCAATCCTCATTTTTAATAGACATATTAGTACTGTACTCTTCAACTCACTTATCCTAGACAGGTGCCTACCGGTGTCATTTCTCACCCAGCGAACAGGACGGAGTAAAGATGATAACGAAGCCGCTCTCCTGTATTTCTCACACAATAAGCTTTCTCGCACACACATTTTTTGGCCATTATTATTGATAGAAAAGAATATATAAACACTTTATTGTTTGTACATCAATCACAGCGGTGACGTTTATACTTATTATTTTACTTTCTCAATGCAACTGTCATGTTAATTATATACTAATAGTACATTTATCATCAATTTAAAGTACAATAATTATTTATTACCATTTTATTATTAATTGGTGAATATAATTCTCACATTGTGTGAATTTAGTTATCTAATTTAAATAAATAATACTGAACATTTGTAACGAGCTACAGCCAACAACGGCCATTGTGTATATTTATTAGTTTTTATTAATATGATAATACTATTATAATCAGTGAGTGAAAAAAATAGTGGGAAATAATTTAGTACTTGAATTTGATCTATGTTTGTTTTGTACAGTGAACAATGCCAGCAAGACGCAAATGGGCCAATTTGGACCGTCGAACACGATGCACGTTGCGGCTACAATTACCTCAATTCACCTTATGCCAGACGGATCATCGGCGAGCTGGACGCTCTATTGAATTAGCACAATGAATTATTGAAATTATTCAAATCGCAAATGCACAAATTACAAAGTGACAATCATGATATTTTCATCAATCCTGATAAAACACCAGCTGGAGAGCACGTGCGTAGATTTAATGCACCTGTTGTTGACGACGTTGCTGGAATCATGATAGGCGACCGTACAGCTACGCGAGAAATCGTGATTCGAAGAAGAAATAGTAATCTTGAGTTCATCGCTGATACACACCGTTCATACGACGCTCTCCAATATCCGCCAATGTTGTGGAAGGGACAAGACGGATATTGCATAAACATTAAACAACGAGATCCCGTAACAGGTACTTCATTCATTATGAACAACATCATTATTCATTTTGAATTAATGTTTATGAATATGTTGTTTAATAGATCAAAACAAGTGCAGCCAGATCGTGAACAAGAATATCAAACTCTTGAGAACCAAAATATACGTGGCACAATACATTTAAATAAAGAACAGGGAGAACTTTTCGTTCGCAATCTGGCTGCAAAAAATATTAAGAAATTATGAACATCATTACTTAATTAGAATGAATATTAATGAATATATTATTGCAGGAGCCGAAATAAACAAGAACGTTAGCTCAAAGGATTATTATGCGTATCGTATGATGATTAGACGCCGTCAAGACAACGTCATTCTACGATGTCGAGAGCTTTGCCAACAATTTATGGTCGACATGTACGTGAAGATAGAGAGCGAACGATTGTGATACTTACGATATAATCAACAGAAGCTCCGTGCGGAAGAATACATTCACTTGCGAGACGCTATTGAGAACAACGCCGACACCGCCGAAATTGGTTACTATGATTCTACCATCAACGTCCATTTTTGGCAGCAAAAATGTGGACGTCAACGATTTAAATTTCAAGATACTAAGATACTAAGAAATTTCAACAGTTGTTGCCAGAGGACTTGGTGTTATACAAATCTATCGATACGGTTTGCGATGTTAACGAAGCTGTAAATTATCCAATAGAGTTTTTGAACTCCTTGGATTTGCCAGGCATGCCACCGCACCATACAACTGAAGGTTGGATCCCCGGTTATTTTGCTTCGCAATTTGAACCCACTACGGCTGTGCAGTGGCACACGATTAGTAATTAAAAAAATAATGAAAAACATTGTCAAAGCCAGCATTTTGAATGCTGATTGATTTGAACCCTCAGATGTGCCATTTGAATTCAAACGCGTTCAATTTCCAATAAGATTAGCATTCTCAATGACAATCAATAAGTCGCAAGGCCAAACGATGTCTGTTTGTGGTTTAGATTTGGCCACACCGTGTTTTTCAGTCGGACAATTATACGTGGCACGTTCTCGCGTGGGTAAACCATCCAGTTTGTTTGTGTTAGCTAAAGACGGACTAACCAAAAATATCGTACACTCCATTGCACTTAGAGATTGATATTGTTTTTTTTTAATTGTCATAATTAGTGATAGCAAATATGGATAACGTTTTTTAATGTATATATACATATTAAGAGATATAATTTTGAATATAATATGTTAAGTTAATAAAGTACATTATATGGCAAAACAACGTTTGCCGGGTCAGCTAGTATATATATATATATATATATATATATATATATATATATACACACACACTAGCTACCATATATACACACATATATATATATATCTCTTTTTATTTGTATGTATTTTGCTGGTACCAATAAACACTTTTTTTTCTTTCTTTCTGATTACATACTTCTCAATCTACCTTAAAACTATATAACTTGATAGATAGGGCGGAAAAAAATATTGTCATACGTACATATATATTTCATACTTTTACACTTTTTTACCGGTGGTAGGATTTCTAAGCAGGACACCGTCATGGTAGGTACCACCGCAGTGACAGTTATTCTGCCGTGTAGCAGTGCAAATATTACTGTTTCAGTTCGAAGGGCACTAATAGGTAGTATAATTACTGGGCATATTTACACGACTTAAGAACTGATGTCTCAGGGTGATGCGCTGTGCGGTGTCACAGAAGTGTTCTGGGTGACACAGCATTTGTTATGGGTAAACATTTAACTTACCATCAGGTAAATGATTTACTCGTAGTCAGTAATTATACTCCTGTCACTGGAATAGCTCAATGAGATAGTAATTGGGGGGCTCTTACAAAGAAATGAACAAGTTGCGTTTGTTCCGATTGTTACTTTAATAATGCATGTAAAAATATTCAAAGCCGTGTTAGGAAACTGTTACGTGCAATTCTACGACTTTACTGAATCACAGAACAACTTCACAAAGTATAATAGCGGTAAGGGATCAGTATATTTCGAAAGAAATAATTATTAGCCACTCAGGTTATGTTATAATTTTTTTATATAGCAGAAAGTATCGGGACGAGTAAAACGTTAGCCTGATGGTAAGTGCAATGTGTGCAAATAACAAACCGTGTGTCACCCAGTACCTACATTTCTGTGTGGCACCACACTGAGCCCGTCCCCATGAGACATAAGTTCTCAATTCTTATATGCCCAGTAATTACACTAGCTCTCAGTGCCCTTCAGACCGAAACACAGTAATGTTTGCACATTACTGCTTCACGGCAGAATAACTGGCGTTACGGATTCCTGCATAGGAATCCTGCTAAAAGTACAGTAAGTTAAATTATATATTTATTTTTTTTACTTACACTTCACACTAACTGTACAAACGGCGGACCTTATGCCATATGGCATTTTCTGCCAGTGAAGCATAGAGTTAGTAGAAAAACGTGTATGGCGGTAGACAGTGGCAAAAAACCTAAACAAATGAAAATAGATACATAGATACGTATATATACTACATAAAACTAAACATAAATATACAAAGTAAAATAATGATATAATATAAATTATAAAAATAAAATAAGTTGTGTCCGATGAACTCGAATAGTGCAGTTTGAGCTTAGTTTTAAAAGACCACATGTTTGGGGATTTCCTTACGAGTATGTTTAAAGGAAGCGCATTCTAGAGTCGTGCCGCTGTTACAGCAAAGGAGTTCGAGAGAAAACCTATAATTATAATATATATTGTTAAAATACATATTTTTGAAATTTCATTAAAACAATAATAGCGGTTAGAGATGTTGAGAGTAATTCCACATTTAAAATTACAAATAAACAAACACAACGACTACATGGTTTCGCACCGTTCCAAGATGCTTTGCTTCATAAATCGCAACACCATACATTATTATAGAGATCCTAGTAATGAACTGGCATTGTACAATTCCTTAGTATGCAGCATGCTAGATTAATGCAGTGTCGCCTGGAATCCTCATTATGCTGTTTATGTAAAAAGTATTGGAAGCTTTAAGAAAAGGTCTTATGGCATCTCACTTACAAACATAGCTTGGTAAATGAATTCATATAATGACAGAGATCATTGGCAATCGATGTATAAACGTCGGCAATTTCTGGGTATTATATTTCTGCAGAAGCACTGAGTTACCGAGAAAGCGATATACCATTTTTTATGCAAAACCTGTCGAAAACAAACTAGAGGAACCATGTGCCCGTTCGAAGGTTGTGTGTGTGTGTGTGTAAAAACAGTGTAGCAAAAATATTGTATTCTAGCTTTCTTTCCTTTTAGCTCTATAAGTAATAATTAAGATAACTAACATATTCTTCCCTTTGTACGTAACTATAATATTACATGCCGTTTTAACTTATAATTAAGGTTACTTCTACCATAATACCTTACTTTTGTTGTAATTGTATCTTGAATTGATGTAATCCTTGTTGGTATTTTTTTTAAAAAATCATGATAACACATCTAGTAGAACCGATAACTGTTAGTGACGAAATTTTCTTGATTGTGTCTAGATGAAGCGACAATTTGATAAGCCTGTATTCAGCTATTTTATGTTCAGCGTACTAAACATTGGTGGTGATGATAGAAGTCTTCTACAGGAAAACCGCAGAGACTCTGTTATTTTGCCGTCAAGTAGTTTGCAAATCTTGAATGGTAGATGTGGCTAATGGGATCACTTTCAAACCAAAAAGACAGTTAAGGAATGATTTGAAAACTATTTATTTTAACTTAAACATTTTGAATTAATTTTTGATGAAACGTAATCATTATGAAATTTATATAAAATACAAAAGTTATGTCAGATAACTAGACATGTTACTTCTTCAAGCGATTTTCACGGAATTAATCAAATAGGACACAATTCAATCTGAACAAATAAAACTGACATTCCAAATTTAAAGTAATTCAAACATAATACATAAACCTAATGTATAATCTGAGATTACCAATCAACAGCAAACACCACGGTATGTAAGTTTGAAGGGCAATGACGCTTGTGAAATTACAGAGAATATGAGGGCCGATAGTTGTCCGGCAGTGTAGAGTAGCACCTTCCTCTTTCCTATCGAGGTGTTGTAATAGGTGACTAAGGTATTTTACGGGCAGCCTTATCATAATATACAATGCTGACACTATATTGCTCATGAGTTTTTCGATTTTTTTTATTCGTGCCAAAATGACGCGTCGTGGTTCGCCACTCGTCACGTCTCAAATCCCGCGGTGGAGAAAGTGAGCTACGGGCGTGGTATTTGCCTATCCCTTATATGGGGAAAAGGCGTTATGTATGTAGGTATCAGACTTAACGACTGATCTTACAGCGATGTGCGCATTACGGCCCCACACAGATGTTTATTAGACAAAGTTCTAGGTGAGACTGCTATGGGCAGGCATTTGCTTATCTCATCACTACATCATCATCGTCATCATAATTTCCAGTCCACTGCTAAACATAGGTCTCAACCATAGATTGTCACAAAACACAATCCTGAGCCACCTGCATTCATTGACTTCCCAAAACCATGCGTGCGTAGAGTGCGGCCTACACTGCGTTTGCTGGCATGAGGTTGCCACTCGAGAACCTTTCTTCCCCAACGGTTACCGGTTCTACGAGTTATATGGCCGGCTCATTTGCCACTTCAGCTGACCGACATAGCCCAATTAGCAGGGCTATGTCGGTTACTCCAGTTCTGCTGTGGATATCATCGTTACGGATTCTATCTTGCGAAGAAAAAGCATAGCTCTTTCCATAGCAAGGTGAGCGACTCTGAGCTTCCTCGTACGGTCTGCAGTGAAGGTAACACGCAGTAGTTAAATACTTTAGTGTTGGGACATTCAGGTATACTCGTAATTTTCGATAAACATCGTAAGCCATTTTAATAACAATTTATATTGTAAATTATTATTGTCACCAATAATAATTTTAATGATCTTATAAAATCTTATTTTTCTTAAAGAAACCTATTTTGCTTCGTAGTTAATAGATTGGAGTAAAACATAAACTATCTTAATAAAAACTATTTTACTTCGTAGTTAATAGATTGGAGTAAAACAAACTAGATAAGTAAAAGAAAATGTGAGAAGCGACAGTTGAAAATATAATGAATAATTTCACCGCGGCGGTAAATTAAAACCCAAGGATGCACAAAGTCGTTCTGTTTTCTTTACGATAAGCCAACGTTACGGAGAAAGTTTACGTCGAGGATTTATGATACTGGAACAGTTCTTTCTTAATGAAATGGAAACAAATAAGTCGTTTCGTGCTCGTTGAGTTGAAAGGCTCTTTGTTTCGAGACTGATGCTTGTTACATCCGATATGTTAATAGAGTATTTACTGTTGTTTTATCTACCACATGATAGAGCCCTCGCTTGGAACAACAAGAATCTGATATATGTTGTGGCATGAAATACGTCGACTCAACTGATAAGGACTCACCCACAGACACTAAATGCCAGCAGCGTAGTTTATCATCATAATCACATTATCATCATTATTCATTTCGTCGTTACTGGTGGTAGGATTCCTATGGAGGAATACGTCTAGGTAGGTACCACCCCAGGGCCAGTTAATCTGCCGTGAAGCAGTTTCGGTCTGAAGGGCACTGAGAGCTAGCGTAATCACTGGCATTTAAGACTTAAGAACGAATGGCTCAGGGTGATGGGCTCAGTGTGGTGCTACACAGAAATATTCTGAATAACACAGCAACTACTATAGGCAGACGTTGAACTTATACATAATATCCATTAGGTGAACATTTTTCGTCTCGTCACTTCGAGAAAAAAAAGGTATCTGACTACCACGCCCTACATTTATGCAAAAACACAATTTGTTGCTTTTCGGGTTAGGTTGTGTTGTGATTGTCCTTGTCTCTGACACGAAATTATATAGTGTGGTAGATTAACACACAGTCTAACAACACTGCATTTTATATGCTGAGTGACTAAAACACCAGCTGAAGACATTCAAGCAAGCATAGAGTGTCATGGCTTCCTTCCTCTTTACTTCCCGTGGCCATTTTAGTCGTTTTGAAATCTTGAAATAAAGTAATGATTATGATTATCAAAAATGGAAACATTTTTTAAGTAAATATTCACTAAACTTTTCTGTGAATCTGTCACCATACAGTACTATCTATGGGCTACAACTATCGACTATTGTATCGGGTCCCGGAATTAGGCCAAGAATTTACAAGAAAGCATTTCACTTAAGCGCATTCCAAACGTGTTGTGGTCGTCTTTGGTTCCAGTAGTAACTTTTGCAATTATAAATGTTATCCTTATTAAGTAAACTAACTAATGTATGGCGTCAAAGTCAAAAATTTCTTCGCTGTTATTGTTCAGTTGAGCTATTATTTAAAATGTAATTCAGCAACTAATTTTCAGGGACAATGTCTATAAAATATGCAAAAGTTATATATACACATAGCCACGCCTTTTTCGAATATAAGGGGTAGCACACTCTTAACCCACTTTTCGTCCTCGCGACGAACGGGCGGTGAACCACGTTATTACATTCATTCATTACATCCGGGCCGGGTCATTCAGCAGTGGAGACAAGTGTATCTGCATTTGACCCAACCTTCCAAATCATCGCATACTACAAATAGGAGAAGGTGACGAGTAAGTTCGTCGACGACCTTGTTCTTTCCGTTCGACTTGATCTACTGGCCTTGCGAAGATATTGCAAGTCTTTGCATTTTTCCCAGGCGCTACCACTGGGTGTGTTCCGAGGAACTGTTCGGATTAATTCCAATCGCTGAATTCTACCAAAATTTACGTCACCACTTTGATGTTTTGTATTCCACCACAGTACGTTTCTCGAAGAAATTTGTCACTTTATGGAATCTGCTGCTGCCAGCGATTTTTTCAGACCGATACGATTTAGGGACTTTCAAGAGCCTATTCCTTTCTCAAAGGCCGGCAATGCGTCCGCTATTCCTCTGGTATTATAGATGTTCATGGGCGGCGGTGATCGCTTACCATCAGGTGAGCCACCTGCTCGTTGGCCCCCTATTCTATAAATGGATTTGTATTTTTATTCATAGTGGTGGCACTTAAAGTCTTGCAAAAACAGCTTCTGATATTTTACTGGAAGATGTCGCATTGGTCAAAATCGACCAGGAGAACATCATTATCACAAAAGGAGTATACATTTCTGTTTAGTCTCTTAGTAGAAAAGCGTCTTCATTTTATTCTTACTAAAGCTTTGGAAATAAAGCCAATCAGTAAAAAATTATGTACAATATAAATAAATCCAAATCAAATGGTTGTTGAAACGGCTTAGCAGTGATTTATTTTTAGATGTTTTATGTTTTTCCGAAAAATTTTAATGTACGTAAATGCGATTTGTATTTCTATATCAGAACTCAGACGTGGACATTGCGTAAAATTCTTCTAATTTTACGAACAACGAAACAAGAAATTTAAACGCCATGTGGTGGCGGCTTAAGAGAATCTACTACTCAGTCTCATCCCGTAGATGTCGCAAAAATCAACGGTGAGAAATTATAAACTAGGAGATAGGCAGCAGCATCTTCCTGGAACTTCTGAATAAATAAACTGCGGTTGCCAGTCCGCCTGCCAGGCGTGGCAACTATGGCAAAATTCTCCATAAATTAGAGCTACTAACTATTGTGGCAATCTATGGAGGAGACCTACATTTAGGAGGACTGGTGATATTCGGAAATGAGGATGACAATTATATGTATTTTTATTATTTAAGGGAAAAAAGATAATTAACGTAAATTAAAAAATATATAACTCAAGTCGTTTCAGCAAAAGTACAAAACAATACTAATACAGTGTTCGAATCGAGAGCAGCCATTTTATACTAAGTAAACGAACCGCATTTGCCACATCTGACATGTAGGCGAATTTCTATTTTGTAGTGTTTTCTGGCGCTTGTATATAGAAGTAATTTTCAAATGATATATATAATGGTTTTTAAATAAAATTGAAAATGAAAATAGGTTTATGATAAAAAAGAATATTCCACTTTAGGTACTCTTATAACCATTCTGTAAAAGGTTTATGAGAAAAATGAATGGTTTCCTGTCTATAGAATATTCAATCATCAATGACCTATTAATATTTCACTGCGGAAAATAGACCTTTAAAAAAATACTAGCAATGCTATTAACATTACTAATATTTCTTTTAACCACTCCGACTAAGCTTTAAAGCTTTTGCTAGTAGATGGCTTACGTCAATAGTCGAATGGCGGGCTCGACCCCGCGACGTCATGTTTCGTAGCCCATACCCTAAACCGTTAGATTCTATTATCATGTATTAAGGATACGCCTTTTTAACTTTTACTTAACATTTTAAAATAACTTATAGAAAGACTTTTACCACGGGATGAGTAGGTTTAAAAATATCCCAGTTTTTCATTAATGACCTAATGTAATTTGACATTATTATGCAACTATTTACTATATAGTAAATACCCTTTATGATTTTTCGTTTCAACATTATTTACTTTTGAACATTGTTAATCTATTTATTATGACATTTGTATGACGTAAACACACCTTAACGCGCAAATAAATGTTACCTTTGTAAAAAATGGCCACGAAAAAATAAAAACAAATAAAAAGTCACGTGTATTGGTTGCGGTACAGATTCGTAACGGCGTCTTTATTGTCCAATAAAAGTAATGGAGGTTTTAGTTCTATTCATGCGAAACAATTTAAAAGCTAATACTGTAACAGTAACACTATTAAGAGGTCAGGGGGTAATCGTTCAGAAGATCTTTTCGAGCAACTGGCAAATTGGACAAATGTGTGATATACATACATATAGTAACGCCTTTTTTGTAAATTAAATAGGGAAAAGGCGTAGGCAGAGACCACACCCGAACCCACTTTTCACCACCGCGAGAAACGAGACGTGACCGATGGCGAACCTCGTCTCCAAAAAATTCTTACTTCTTTCCCACGAGCAGTACAGTCACAGTATTGCATATTATGGTGTTTTACCAGACCGATACGACTTAGGAACTTTCAAGAAAAGAGCCTACTCCCTTCTTAAAGGTACACAAAGCACTTCTATTATAAAAGTCTATAGTCCGAAATAAGGATTTTTTTTATTTTTGATTTATGGACCAACATTAAAAAAGAAATTTAAATACTAAAACGCTTAAATTGGTTGATTTCAACAAACAAGCAACAACATAATAAATAGTATATGTTCAAGTATAGTAGTATTAGTATACACATTCTTTCAAATTCGAGCTCTTGTGGAATCAGCACTAAAATTTGGTAACTGTAACTGAGATTCCTTACAAAGTATAAATTGGAGCTTCACGTGGTTGTGTATCAATAAAACGAAATAAACAATAACAAAATTAAGTAGAATTCAAAATAAACGAATTGTTTAAAGAACTTACATATCACGCAAAGGTCGGGGCAGAGAATTAATACATAAAAGAATATAAGAAAACATTTTGTGTACGCTACGCTATAGAGTTATATATACAAGTACGTATAAGTCTACAGAAAATAAACTTATTGTAATGTCATATTGCATAGAGCGGGTTATTTTTTTAGTGACCTATTCGCCCGGCTTACAGATCTCGCTCACTCCGCACGCGTGCCGCAGAATAATCTAATACTAGCAATATAAAAGACTTCCGTCCTCAATAAATATTTTTCTACCCTGCAAAATAACGGAAACTATGCTGTGTTGCCTTTAAACTATCGGTCCATTGCCGATAAGTTAGTGATCTATTTATACTGGTGGTATGATTCCGATCCTGTGATATCCGTCTATGTAAGTACCACCCACTGCAGTGCCAGTTATTCTGCCTTGAAGCAGTAGTGTGCAAACATCACTGTCTTACTTTTTGGAGGGTACTGATAGCTACTGTAATTACTGAGCATAAGAAATTAAATGTTTCACACCACACAGAAATGTTCTAGATGATACAGAATTTATTATGGGCAGACGTTGCACCTACCGTCTGGTGGTAGAAGTCCTATGCAGAAATCCGTCTAGGTAGGTACCACCCCAGGGCCAGTTATTCTGCCGTGAAGCAGTAGTGTGCAAGCATTACTGTGTTTCGGTTTGATGGGCACTCGCTGAGCATATGAGACTGAAGAACTGATGACTCAGGGTGACGGGCGCAGTGTAGTGTCACACAGAAATATTCTGGGCGACATAGCATTTGTTATGGGTAGACGTTGCAATTTACATCAAATGAACGTTTTGCTTGTTTCGTCACTCTATCCAATAAAAAAAAGGTGAGCAACTTGCTGGTCTAGCCACTTTCATCCATAAAAGTTTAATAAATCTACTATAATTGTCTACTAATTTGAGTGATACTTTAAAATTACTTTCGTTCTAAGCACAGTTGTTATTTTTTTATAATGTGTGTACTGAATGTCTTATAGACTATGCACTAATTAAACATAAACGAAAAACGATCAACGCACATAGAAATAACGCTTTGATACGCCTCGTATGACCAGTTTGCCAAACTAAAGTAAATAATAAATAAACCAATATAGAGTCAATAAATTAACCTGGTGAGAAAATTTGAATGTAGGAATCCGTCTAGCTAGGTAAGTACCACTGCAGTGCCAGTTATTCTGCCGTGAAGCAGTAGTTTGCAAATATTACTGTGCTTCGGTCTGTAGGTAACGGAGGGCCAGTGTATACACTGGGCATATGAGACTTAAGAACCGATGTCTCAGGATGACGGGCGCGGTGTGGTGCTACACAGAAATTTTCTGAGTGACACAGCATTTGTTATGGAAGAAGAAGAAGATGCACTTATCATCAGGAGAACGATTTGCTTGTCTCGACACTTTATCCTTTAAATAAAAACTAAGACTTTGGAAAGGATGTTCTACCAGATTTCATCCGCTGCGACTTATGTTAGCTACAAGTAGAAGCTATCATTGGCATAGAGTATTTGTAGTACTGTCATTAATAAAAAGGTGTCACATGTCTTCTCATATCTTCTCGTAATGCATTTGTAATAAGACAGAAAGGAAAATAGGTGTCCGGCAGACTAGAATAGCACCTACCTCTTACCTACCGAGGTGTCGTAAGAGGCGATTAAGGTATATACGGAGAGCCATTATTCGTGCAGAATAATATCATAATATACGAGTACAAAGCTGTCAATTTACTGCTCTAAGGAATGCAAAGGGAATTAAGATTTGCATAAAAATAGCGCCGATGTGGTTAGCCACCCTTCTCGTCTCGTTTCCCACGAGGCTAAAATTGGGCTACGGGTCTCTGCCTACCCCTTATATGGGAAAAAAGCGTGAATGTATGGATGTAAGTAAGAGAAAAGTTTGCATACAGTTTCAGATATATAACTACGTGTAACACAGGAACCCCTAGCGTGTCACTAAAAAATGCAGAACAAATTTAGAGGTGCCGGCATCACGGATCGAACTCAGGTCACTCGTGTTCTATTCAATTTAAGGCATAGGGGCTTGCCTTAAAGTGGCCGCTGGGCTAAAGATGAAATAGTTTCTTTATTTATTTTAAAAGGTACGCGATTCGTTTTCTAGGAATCGTTGTAGCTGTGTGCTTATGTGTTACTTCTTCCAGAGTTTCCTTATTCAATAACTGTGAAATTGATTTATGGTATCATTTAAGTTAAATTTTTACGGCTCCATGTCTCAAAAACTCCGGGAAACTTATAAAGACGCAAATACATTTTTCTGTCGGAACCACTTTTCCTGGAGACTGATACATATTTAGATCCACAAATAGATTTGAATAGACACTGGTATATAAATTGGATGTAATCGTATTTGGAAAGAATAAAAGGAAATCTTTTATTGGTAATACAATATAAATAAATCCATTTTACATTGAACTGCAGTGACGAAACGACATACGTTTCAGAATGATGTCCTACTGGCCGATGACTACGGTCCGGACCCCCTCCTCTATATACCACTATACACTATATACCCATGTAATGAACTCGCATGCTCATTCTTCGTCGCATTTTCGAGGATGTGATATACTCGTATATATAATTTCGGTGATGTAATTGCTGTAAGCCTTTTTAGCTTTTACAGCTTAATTGGATACAGTGCACACGGGCCCGCGTGCCAGGTTTGGTTTGACCCAAACATAAATACATAAATAATACTCCTACAAAAACATCGAAATTCGGACTGTCGCGCTCGCTGCTTGCTTGCGCGATTTAGAATATCTCTAAAAGGTTTTTAAGTCGTCTAATGACCGTTCGAGGGAGGCTGCGGGCCTCCATTCGGACTGTCGACTTGTGTGTCGGTAACTCTGGACGGTGAGAACCGCCCTGGAACACGGGTGTGTATTGTGTACACGGTGTGATTGTCGACTGCTGCGCGCCGCTCTCTACGGCGGTCGCGCGTCGATCATCTGTTGTCAAGGTGACTACTAGTCATAAGGACACCGTGACTTTGTTGACCGCCCTAACATGAAATGGACTTACTGAAAGTAATTACACTTCATTCTATTAACTAAGTGTGAACAGTAAAATTTGACAACAGAGATAATTAAAATTAATTACGCTCTGGAGTTGGGGAGTTATGTACGCAACTGTAATGATTCCCTGTAAACTTGCCCCTCAGAGCGTAGGCCCGTCATTATGGGATCAAAGTGTAGTCTGCCTCACGAAGTGTATGTCTAGAGTGCAAATCAATTTTTTTTTTAATTTTTCTAGATCCGCTCTTTTATTCTTTTTTTTTACTTCAATGGGTGAAGATAATAACTTTTGCCATCTACCTATCATAGTCATTTTTAGCTGTGGTTGCCAACATCAAATAATCATATTCTAGGGTGATAAATTTTCTGTAGAAGCATTGTAAATGGATTAATGAAGGTATTTTTTTTTAAAAGATAACTTTAAATATGATGACTAGGACCGAAGATCGTACCCAAGTTACTCGCGTACAATGAAATTTTCCAGACAGGCCTCTAGGCTACTACGCTTCAAAAATATGTTTACGGTCTGAGATACAAGCTTAATTAATTGTATCCTTTGTCAAGGGTGACGTAAAGTAATTTCAACTAGAATCGAAGACCTTTTTGATTTGCCATTCTTACACGTGCGTCAAAAATGTATCGCTTAAAAGTTCAAGGCCTTGTATGACAAGTAACAAATAAAAGCCTGATGTTATAGTGAAGTATGCTAGTAGGTTAAAAGTTATTACTAGTTTCATATATAAATAAACCTACCACATGACTGTGCCGTACGGTTGGCCCTACTCGGTAATGCGATGTTCAGCCTGCGGCTCCTTAAGACCGCAGCGTGATGTTTAATACCCTTCTAACGACCCACCTCCGCGATTAGTTAGATTTCTGAATTATATTTATTTATGAACCACCTATGCGCCACCTACCGGGTTAGATTTCGTAATTTTATTTTTTGGAAGACTTGCCGTTGACCCTGCGCGGTGATAACGGTAGAACTATCGCAAGGAAAGTGAAATGGAACGATTTTGTGGGCGACAACACTTGGGTTGTTCCGTATTCGCTACCGATTTCCAAAACATTCAAGGCAAATTGCAACGTGGACTATTGTAATTTTCATCTGCAGTGGATTGATTCTCAATATTGCGAAGTCTAATTGTATTACGGCTTCGATATTCTGGCTCGCGGCATTCTAAATAGCACTGAAAAATCGGTCACGCAATTCAAAATTACATAATGAAGCAATTATCAATCACAAGTTCGATAGCCTTACAAAATGAACATCTTCGAAGGCAACTTACCGTTTGACTTACAAATGCAATAACAGACGCCAACTAATGAAAATTGGTGAAAACTCTAAAAAATCTCTGATAAATCGCGGCGCCCGTCTGCGCAGCTAGCTCAGTGGTATGCAATGAAAAGACAGCGCAGTTGAATCAACTGTTAGACGATAATGAATGAAGACAGAAAGAAAGAAAAATTATTTATTGTCGCAGAACTGTCATGCATATAAATATTTATTTATATAGAAGATAAATCGACAGACAGATACTCGTAGATAGGTAGATAGATAGAAGATAAATAACTATAATATTTTTCGTATTTATTGCAACTTAGACATTATTTCTCATTACCGATCTGACCGCTAGTTTTCCAGCGTTTTTTATGATTTCTTTTACGTTTGCTACAATAACACGTCATCATAAGCTTTGCCTCTTCAATAACATATCATTCATATAGTTAATCGCATTTTATAGATATACAAAAGACTGAAACCAGAGCGAATCCGTTGTAATGGGCTTAAAAGGACGAGTCAAGTTGAGATTGAATTTGAAATACGAGTTTGAAAAGAAGACTTGGGTGAATTCCTTTGTCAGATGTTTTATAATGTTACTATAGAATTAGAAGTGAGGAAAAAAATATATCGCCTGTTGAAAAAAAATAGCAAATATCCTTAATTGTTTATAGAAACACGGCACAACTATTTTTTAGGTTTTAAATTTACAATTAAGTTATATCTATAGAAGAAAAGATTACATTGAGAGTATCGGCATAGTAATATTTTACAATGCCGATAGGTGTCCGGCAAAGTAGCATAGTTCCGTACGGTAGTATAGAACGTACCTCTTTCATACCGAATCGTAAGAGGCGACTAAGGTATTGCACGGACAGCCTTTACTCGTGCAGAATATCACCAAAATGGGCAATGCTGTCATTATACTGCTCGTGGGAACGCAAACGGGAGTAAGATTTTTTTGAATCTCACCAAAATGGCGGCGACGTGGTACTTCACCTGACACGTTTCGTTTCTAGCGGGGGCGAAAAGTGGGCTACGCGTGTGGCGGCTGCCTACATCTTTTATGGGGAAAAAGGCGTGTCTGAAATTTTTGTCAGCAGATTTTGCGCTTTTAAAATCAACTCTTTCCATGCTTACAATATATAAGACGCTTTTGTTTTTTTACCGCATAAATTACGATGCGTAAAAAGCAAGAACTTAGAATGTTGTGAAAAATTGTTTTAACGCTTTCATTGTCTATGGTGCGTTCGTGTTCTAGCCTTTTTTTACATGACGAATGTGCTCGCGTTTCCAGTTACGGTTTTCAATTTTATGTTACATGTTGCTTTTATGGAATACATTTTATTTTCACTACATATTTAAAAGCATTTTCTTTTACCAACGAACTTATCCACATATATCAAAACAGACGTATCTTTCGCAACGGAAAAAACACAAAATTAAAAACGCTAAATTGAAATAAATTCTAAATATTATCTTATTTTCTTGCAGATAACTATTCGTCCTACAGTTGCATTAGTTTGCTTATTTCAAATTAATAGATAACTACCTATCTCAGCCTGTCACTACACCACTGTCTAACATAGGCCTCCCCCATTGATTTCCACAAAAGTTAGTAGTCACATTTGGGGGGAATTAGTTGCCACGCTTGGCATGGGGGTTGGCAACCGCAGTTTCTTTATTCAGGTAGATGCTGCTGCCCATCTCCTGGTTTCAAATACCCTCTGTCGACTTATACGACACGCACGGGATGAGATGGGGTGGTAGATTCTCTTATGTCGCTACCACTTACATTTACATTACTTTATTTTTAAAAGGCACTGTTGTGGAAAAACAAAAACCTGGTTAAGGACAACAAACTCTAAAATCATTTCACACACGTCATTGCTGCATACAGAAAATTACATATTGAAAGATCAGTCCCTTCTGAAGCAGTCTTGAACCAGTTCAGCCAAAAACAAGGAATACTAAAACTAATTTAAGTATTGAAATTAACAAAAAGTTTAATTTTTTTTCCGCTGTTCTAAGTGTAACAAGTATTATTATATATATTATATATTTCTTCCTTTTTTAAATATCAATTATTCTATGGCCAACGGTATCTTTTTATTATAAATTTAACTGCATCAAAAATTATTCTATGTTACTTTTAATTTCGTAAAATAAATTTAGAGTTTTTTAAATTTAGTGATTTATTATAAAATAAATCTCATTCTTGGACGAGGACAACTCTTTAATAAAAAATATACTTTATACTGCCTTTTATGGTACTTATGGATATAATTTTGTAGATGGTAAGACTTATTTTACCATAATACTACCACTCCATCTCATCCACTGGATCTCGTAAAAGGCGAGTAAGGAATTAAACTGCACTGTGCACCCAACAGCGCATGGTGGCGATGGGCTCACCACCTATCACACCAAGTGCATTATTTTGTTTTGGTGAAACGTGGATTGTGGCAGTCATCTGTTTTTGCAGTGAGTGTCCAGTCTCTGACTACCCCTTATGGGATACAGTCGTGATCTTATGTATGTATGGTAAGACTTCTATGCAGAAATCCTTCTGGTTAGGGTACCACCACCCCTTGGTTAGTTATTCTGCCGTAAAGCAGTCGTGCGCAAAAATACTGAGTTTCGGTCTGAAGGGCACTGTGAACTAGTGTAATCATTGGGTATGTGATACTTAAGAACTGATGTCTCCGGGTGGTGCTACACAGAAATATTCGGAGTGACACGACATTTGTTATGGGCAGACGTTGCACTTATCATCAGATGAACGTTTTGCTCGTCTCGTCACTTTATCCAATAATAAAAGACACATTAACAAATATCAATTACTTATCAGAAATGTTATGGAGGAAATTCTCATTTAATGGTTTGTCTTTCGCATTAATTATGAATAAAAAAATCTATTAATATTTTTGCGAACGTCAAGTTCATAGCTTAGCTACATTACTCAGTGATGCCAGTTTAAAACCAGGCAGACAAGCGGCCTTTCAATCAAAATCGAATGGTTCCTGAGATGCTGCCGGTAGCAAAATCTCATCGGGCCATCCCAACTATAAAAATGGCTTAGGTGTCGTTAATTATAATTTTTTAAATTATTTTTTAATATTATACATTCAGCCCTCAAGAACACTTAGTAGCAGTAGTCAATATGTAAGCTATTTATTTTTCTTAGTGGTCCTACTTTGGTTGACGACCGCGTGGCCTAGTGGTCAGAGTACCTGACTTCTACGCCGCGGGTCCTGGGTTCGAATCCCAGCCGGAGCCAACATTTGTGCTAAAACAAAAATTGTTGATTTTCGGGTCTGGAAGTGTTGTGTTTGTCCCCGTGTTTCTGACACTGCATCCTAGCCTACCTCCGATCTTATCGCATCAGCGTTACATCGGGCGCGGGTAGGTTGGGACGAGTGAGTGCCTCTGTGTTTGCGCATACACTTGTGACACTGTAATATCTCCTGCGCAGTTGATGGCTCTCGGCAGTATTCGGAAGTTGTTGCCGTGGTCGAAATCGACTAGGAGAACATCATCACTTTGGTTGAATAGTGTATTTTAATGTAAAAGATCAGCAATCGGTTGATATATAAATACAAAATTTATTGTTAATTCACATCAAGGCTATTTCCGTAGCTCTAATTTTATCGAACGTCAATCTACATTGCAACATTATTATGAAACAGATAAGGCCATATCCAGCTGCTGTGCTAATATTGCCTCTAACCAGTGACTATCGCATTTATATGAAAGCGTTGTATCAAAATAATGGTGTGTGTGTTTATGTTACATTTTGTTTGTGAACTGTGCAACAGATGTAACTCAATAATTATATCTGAACTGTTTACATTTGCTTCAAAACGGAGGCAGTTAAGTGGAAAAAAAAATTGTAAAGACGAACAGCCTTAGGCAGATAAAGTTGCCAAGGAAAAGGGTACTTGTAGCTACCCGCTAAATCGCGAGAGGACGACTCTCTGTCCGGGTGTAGAAGCAGACTTTTGCAAATGCTGACACATGGTGCACTTATTTTTTTTATTGGATAAAGTGACGAGACGAGCAAAACGTTCACCTGATGATAAGTGCAACGTCTGCCCATAACAGATGCAGTGTCACCATATTTTATTTCATATTTCTTTGTAGCACTACTCTAAGTCCGTCACTCTAAGACATCAGTTCTTAAGTCTCATATGCCTAGGCATAGCAATTACACTAGCTCTCAGTGCTCTTCAGACCGAAACACCTGCCAATAATCTTTAGATGTTGTATAAGTTCACATCTCAGAAACTTTAATAGCGCGATGATGGACGTATGAGATAATTCTTGAGTTTCTTTTGTGGCAACATAGAAGTCGCTTCAAGTCTATAAACGTCCCACTATTAAGTACAGGCCTCCTATGACTTTTAAGTGGCTTTAAGAACAAACACGAACATTTATGTAAGAACAACGTTGCCCCACTGCCGTTTGGCAGAATTTACCTGTCCTAGAAACATTTTACAAACATTCTAGTTTTTCACGATGTTTTCCTTCACGTGATAAACAAGCACTAAAATTTTAAACTTACAATTTAAGTTGCGCCGAAACCGGTGCTTAAGTTTCCGGAACCGTTGCTCCAGCCCAAGTCTGCAACAATCTATGAATTTTGTTTAAACTAAGTCGCCGACGACGGAAAACAGATCGCCGCACTCAGAAAATTTCTGTGTGACACTAAACTGCGCCCTGAGACATCAGTTTTTATGTCTCATTTGCTTAGTGATTACACTAGCTCTCAACACCTATCACACTATCAAACCGAAACACGGTAATGTATTTGTAACACATTGTATATGACGGAGCAGAGGTTCCTAATTTTTTTTAAAGCACGCTGTCTAAATGGATGACGTCATGATGTCACTATCACTCACATTTGTTAGCAAGTCAGTGATAGTGACATCATTGTAAGAATATGAACTGAAACAACTAAAAAGCAACCGAAGAACAATAAAAGCAGTTTCATTCGAGTTAACTTTTTTTAAGTAATTAAATAATTTACTATTTTAAGTAAATGAAACATTTTAAGAGATAAATCGAGATTTCGCTAAATGTTACAAATTAATTATCTATAAACTTTAATGAACACTAAAGACATAAAATAGCACTTAATAACAGCACGTCAGCACCGCTCCACGGATTGGTCCAGAATGCCCACATCTGCAATGTGCAGGCGGTTTGAGAATTGCGTACGCCCTCTGGCGTCTCAGATGACATTACCGACAATTCGACTCTCAATTTCTTATTTACCTAATTAACAAGAAAGTTACTATTGTTAAAATAGTCATGCAATATTTACAAATTATTGAAGGTAATCTTAAATAATTATTATTTAAATGTTACAACAATTCTTATTTTAGTCAATACAAGTTCACTTAAACAACAAACAAGAAGTGTTATCATTAATTAATTGTTGCTTACATATATCTAAATAGCTATGAAATGATTATTGCAATACACAGTAATTAAGTTTACAACTTTTAATTTTCTATTTTTCAAGATGGTGAACATGCTTGCGCCGATTCTCCCCCATAGGTTTGTGGCTCTCATTTTGTGGGGATTTTCCCATACTTGCCAAGCTTGGCAGGCGAATTGGCAACAAGAAGTGTTATTATTAATTAATTGTTGCTTACATATATTTTAATAACTATGAAATGATTATTACAATACACAGTAATTAAGTGGCCTAGTCGTCAGAGTACCTGACTTCTACGCCGGTCCTGGGTTCGAATCCCAGCCGGAGCCAACATTTGTGCTAAAACAAAAATTGTTGGTTTTCGGGTCTGGTTGGGTTGTGTTTGCTCCCGTGTTTCTGACACTGCATCCTAGCCTACCTCCGATCTTATCGCATCAGCGTTACATCGGGCGCGGATAGGTTGGGACGAGTGAGTGCCTCTGTGTTTGCGCGTACACTTGCGGCACTATAATATCTCCTGCGCCGTGGATGGCTCCCGACAGTATTCGGAAGTTGTCGCCGTGGTCGAAATCGGCTAGGAGAACATCACATCATCAATTAAGTTTACAACTTTTAATTTTCTTATTTTTAAAGATGGCGAACATGCTTGCGCCGATATATATAAATTTTAACATTCTCGCTTCTCCATACTAACTTTAACTACGCCAAATGTCACACTTCTTTATGCGCGCAATATGCTTAAAATGGGAAAGGAGTTTATCTTTACGTGTTATATATAGATATTAGATACTTGATTATAATGACGCGAGCCAAGCTAGAGCTGAAAGAAACCGTGAACAAAAATCAAAAACAAATCTAAAGATTTGTAAAAACCTAGACTGCATTAGCAATTTTATAAAGAAATTTCGCAGCTGTTGAATAGCAATGGACAGACTCCGGAAGACAATGTTCGCACATTTCCATAACAAATCTCTTTTACGGTGCAAGCACAAGATTCCTGACGATTTTTCCAAACGACTTACAGCCGTGAACTGACTGTGATGGAACAATAGTCCATATTATTATTATTTGTGCAGCGTTGCACCGAAAAAAAGCTGATTATAGCGGGCTTAAACATAAATTAGGAAAAAAAGTAAATTAACGGCCTATAAATGACTCCTCTTATTTTTGAAAGGGCTTTGAAGCGGTAAAGAATTTTATTCCTCAGGCAGATTTCTTCCCAATGTTTCGCTTCACCAATGAGCAAGTGGTAAATCGGCATTTGAAATTGTGTGCGCAAGCGTTCCCGTGGCCATGGCAACATGCGGCGAAGGCGGAACACCATGGGGTTTTAGTCTAGTTAGTTAGTTTTTAGTAAGTCGGACATAATCACCTTACCCCCCTGAAGGCGGGTATGTGTAAGGCATTTCCCCAAGTAAAAAAAAAGTGCCCATGAGCACAATTTAAACGTATAACATATGTAATAGTAATATGTGTCCGTTCCACTGAAACATAGAACAAATAATTCATTAATATTAACTTATTTTAACAGATCTCTTAATACCCTAAGAGTAGATATAGCCAATACGTTGCGTGAAATTGATGCCTGAATTACGTTTTTTTTTTTAAAATTTTCAACACAGATAATGTATTCTATCGGTTCTTAATATGTATAATTTGCGTCTTCGACGACCGCGTGGCCAAGTGGTCAGAGTACCTGACTACTAAGCCGCGGGTCCGGGGTTCGAATCCCAGCCGGAGCCAACATTTGTGCTAAAACATAAATTGTTGGTTTTCGGGTCTGGTTGTGTTGTGATTGTCCCCGTGTTTCTGACACAGCGTTACATCGGGCGCGGGTAGGTTGGGACGAGTGAGTGCCTCTGTGTTTACGCGTACACTTGTGGCACTGTAATGTCTCCTGCGCAGTTGATGGCTCTCGACAGTAGTCGGCAGTTGTCGGCTAGGAGACCATCATCAATTTGCGTCTTACCATGTAACCTTGTTTTCTTCATTTAACTATATCATCTCATTGGCATTGTAGGTTTATAGTTTTAAGACTATTGTCTTATTATTTATTTTAATAGTAAATTACTGTTTGTTACCAAAATAAAGAGAAAAAAAATGTGTACATACAGAGTTACCGCGGTATAACACATGTATCGCTACGGCGCCGTGCAGACGGCGCATCAACGTTCCGCGTATCCCGTGTTATTCACGTAGCATCAGCAGTATGCATATCCATTGTTTCATTTCTTCATTATTTTAATTGTATAATTCATTTATCAGTTTTGACTTAGCTTTAACATTGTAACATACTTGTTTAATAAATATTATAGTTTTTAAAAACATAATTTTTCATCGCCCAAACTTAACTGGCGCAGTCGGTAGGATCGCGGCACTTCCGAGAAAGAATAGAACTCTTCTTCTCGAGGTGAACGGTATTAATCGTTAATTCGCGATCTATATAATAGAGAACCTTCGGGCGATATTCGCGGGACTTCCGGAGCTAAGGAATCCTGTTGCTCGTCAAGACCCGGTGGGAGATGCAGAAGACGCTGTGGTAAGTGCTCATTGACTTCCAAGTTTCCTATGCTATATTTCCTGTCGTTATTTATATATACATATTATTGTGTGTGTTTGTGCGTTCGTCCATAGGCTAAACTCGCGTTTGGCTTTCGTACTATATATTTTTTTCTCTTTTTATTAACACTTGTGTCTACTTATTTAAACTAGTATCGTTATATATTAGTAACACAAAATGGCTTTTAAAGATTGCGATAACTTTCAATTCATTACGGATTTAATGCCGAGATACGACGGCAATCCAAAGACGTTGAATTACTATATTAGAGAAGTAGATAATATTTTAAATTTAGTGGAAGAGCCAGCTAGGCATCATCCTTTAGTTCTATCTTTAGTTAAAAGTAGGTTAAGCGGTCCAGCAATAGACGCCATTGCATACGAGGAAAATCTAACTTCATGGGCTAGTGTCAAAAATGCGTCAACAAGACGGCTAGGCGAACCAAGAAACGAGATTCAAGTGATGCAGGAGCTTACGCGCATGCGTCGCCTCAAATCTGAGGACGCAGATAGCTTTGGAAAACGATTAAGGGAAATGTTAGATACCTTATATACCGTAGGCAAACATTCAGACAAAAGTTATTATGAGAACATGGTTATAGAACAATACACGAACCAATTAGATTTTAATGTATCGATAGGTGTAAGGATAGCAAAACCAGTAACGCTAGAATTAGCAATAGTAGCTGCTAGGCAGGAGGAAGCTAGACTAGCATATAATAGGAATTACAGTAGCAACTTTCCATCTACGTCACAGCCGAAGAATAAAATTGAAGTTCATAAACCTAGTTCACAAGGCCACCCGTTTAGGCCATATACTAACCAACCCTTACAACATCTGATAACACCAAACTTCGTACCACAACAAAATAATCTAAACCCAGAACAACGCCAGCAGTGGGTGCAATCTATGTTACCATGGAAGAACCGCTCCAACAACACAGGTAATTTTAGAAATTCTGGTAATTTTAGAACTCAGCCGAATATTCCACAACAACAAGTTAATCCTCCTCAGAAAGTATTTGATGTCACCATGAGATCGGTAGGTAAACCTCAAAAACCACAGTTTGTGTCCAAGGAATTATTCTATACCCCCAACGAGGAATACTTTAGTGAAGGAGAGCAACAAAACTTCAACGCCACCGAATATTACGACGACTATCAGAATCAAGATGACACAGCGGTAAGTAACAATCAAAATTTTATCGCGGACAGCGAGCTAGACGACCAAGGATAGTCAAGCTCAACCATCACGACAAAGACCATTTACCCTACATCCAGCTGCCCGAATACAAAGGTAAGTTTCATATTGATACTGGGGCATCACGGTCAATGATTTCACCAGACGTAATCTTTGGTACATTTCTCGAGTATTGTGTAGAACGCGAACCTTTCGAAGTCAAAACTGCACATGCTAAAACCAGACACGAATACGTAGCACACCTTCCTTTACCACCAGCCTTTAATAGCGATATCACACATAAATTCCTGTTATTCGATTTTGACCCTAAGTATAAAGGACTTATAGGTTTAGATTTATTAAAAACGTTGTCAAGTAATATAGATTTAAAGAATAAAATATTACATACAGCAACAGCGAGTATACCTATATACTTTGATTATCCCATTAGAAAAATTAAAATAGAACCAAGATGCGAAAAGTTAATTACGGTAAAGACTAATTATATAGATGGACAATATCTTCACGACGATTATTGTTGGTCGAACGGCTTAGAGTCACCAGTCGCAATAGTCTCTGTAAAGAACGGTATTTTTAAAACTGGCGTAGTAAATTACACAGATGATCAGAAAGTTATATCTAATAAGACCCATATTAACTTAGAACCATTTGCAAATACTGTACAAAACAATCACAGATGCAGACTTAACAATCTCAACGTACACACCAACATTGACGCAGAGTTACAGGAGAACGTAAAGAAAATTAGGACACAACATATGAACGAAGGGGAAAAGCGGGAAATTAATAAAATATGCTTTCAATATAGAGACCTATTCTATTCAGAAAACATTCCATTAACGTTTACTCACGCCGTTAAGCACGAACTTAGGCTTACCGATGATAAACCTATTTTCGTTAGGAGTTATAGACAAGCCCCTCAGCAGCGTAAAGAAATAGGCAACCAGGTAGACAAACTGTTGAAGCAAGGAATCATAAGGGACAGTATTTCTCCTTGGTCCTGCCCTGTTCATATAGTTCCAAAAAAACCAGATGCTTCCGGTAAGGTCAAATGGCGTTTAGTTATTGACTATAGGAGACTTAATGATCGTATTGTAGAAGATAAATACCCTCTCCCCAATATACATGACATTTTAGACCGGTTAGGCAGAGCACAATACTTTTCCACACTCGATCTTGCAAGCGGGTACCATCAAGTAGAGATGCACCCGAATGACATTGAGAAAACAGCATTCTCGACTGAAAAAGGGCACTATGAGTTTCTCAGAATGCCCTTCGGATTAAAAAATGCCCCAAGCACGTTCCAAAGACTCATGGACCACATATTAAGAGGCATAGATAATGTGTATACCTATCTAGACGACGTCATCATCATCTCTACATCGTTACAAGACCATGTAGATAAACTAAGACAAGTCTTTGAACGGTTTAGGCTACATAACTTAAAGATTCAATTAGACAAATCAGAATTTCTTCAAAAACATGTTAAGTTCTTGGGACATGAATTAACGGACCAAGGACTTAAACCAAATAAAGATAAAATTAAGGCAGTTTTAGATTTCCCCCTCCCACAGTCACAAAAGGACGTTAAAGCCTTCTTAGGTCTAGTAGGCTATTATCGTAAATTTATCAAAGATTTTGCCAAACTTACAAAACCAATGACCATCTGCTTAAAAAAGGGTAATAAAGTTGTTCATACCCCGGAGTTTGTAGAATCCTTCGATAAATGTAGGCAGATATTAACGAACGCCCCAATCCTCCAATACCCAGACTTTGATCAGCCTTTTATCCTTACGACTGATGCTTCAGACGTCGCATTAGGCGCTGTTTTATCACAAGGGACCGTAGGATCCGATAAACCAGTTGCGTACGCATCTAGAACCCTCTCAGATACAGAATCTAGATATTCCACCATCGAAAAGGAGTTACTCGCCATTATATGGGCTATCAAATATTTTCGACCTTATCTTTATGGCCGTAAATTCTCTACTTACACCGACCATCGTCCACTTACCTGGTTAATGTCATTAAAAGATCCAAATTCAAAGTTAACTAGATAGCGTTTAAAATTAGCAGAGTATGATTATAAAGTCGTATACAAGAAGGGTAGACAGAATACCAACGCAGATGCGTTATCAAGGGTCAAAATATTCCATAATAGTATAGAGTCATTAGCTGTTAACTTAGACGATAATGAAGACGACCAATTAATAGGCAGAATATTTGATAATGCACGTAGGGAAGCTGAGGAACAAGTAAATAACCATAATGTAAGCAATAGTGTCCCAATCTCGCAGACAGACGAGGAGTCCGATAGCATGAGCGTGGTTACGATAGATCGGGAACAACTAATATCTACCAATCACACTCAACCTGATAATGAGAATCGCGGAATACCCATTGTAGCCGAGGCAATAGATAGACAATTGAAACAGTTTCACATAAGATCTACACCTGGAACTACATATAGAGTCGATAATAGGTCCACCAACTCTCGATGCGTTATTAAAGACGTTTTTATTCCGATAAACAACACGGAACAAGAAATTATTCGATTCTTAAAAGAACATACAATAGCCGATCGAGTTTTCCATTGTTACTTCCATAACGAAGAATTATATCATGCATTTGCTAGAGTCTACACTACCGTTTTCAATGAGAGAGGTCCAAAATTATTAAAATGTACGTTACGTGTAACATTAGTAGAAAATAAAACCGAACAACAAGAGTTAATAAAGAAGTATCACGAGGGTAAAACTATACACCGTGGTATACAGGAAACTTATAAACAACTACATAAAAACTATCACTGGCCTAATATGCTACTTACAATACAGACATACATAAACCAATGTGAAACTTGCCTCAAGGCCATTTTCAAAATACGCTCAAGCCATACCGTTATCAGCGTGTAGTAGTGTACACATAGCAGACTCACTATTACAATTCTTCTCAATACTAGGTTTACCTCATAAGATTACCACTGATTCAGATAGTAAGTTTGATAACGATGTAATAAAGGAAATATGCGCCTCCCATGGTATTAACATACACTTTACAACACCGTACAATCATAACTCCAACCCTCCAATTGAACGATTTCACTCGCCAATAGCAGAAATTATTCGTATACAAAGAATGACAAATAAGGATGACCCCATACAAACTCTCATGAGATATTCGGTTATAGCTTATAATAATGCTGTTCATTCAGCAACAGAATATACTCCACATGAACTACTTTTCGGTCATACAGCTTCACGAAACCCCTTAGAGCTATCTTATACAAAGGAATTTTACCAAGATTATGTCCTTAAACATCGCATGAACGCAAAAGCGGTACAGGAGTGTGTGTCAGCACATACGTCTAAAAATAAGGAACAGGTAATAGCAAAACGCAACCAGGATGCTGAGAGTATAAGTTTTAAGGTAGGTGAAGTAGTATTTAAGCAAGTAGCCAAGACAGCACGCAACGACAAAACCAAGCCTGTATTTAAAGGACCATACAAAATAATTCACTTACACCCGAACAATGTCGCTGAAATTATAGGTAATCACCCTAACTCTAAGTCTATTAGAGTTCATTATAAATTACTACGGAGACCTCATCTTGTTGCAGGGCCGTCGTCACAGGAACCTTCCTGCTCTACACAACAGCCAATGTAAATATAAAGCCCGTAGATAACACGAACGGTATCCTCCTATTAAGGCAAGGACAGATTAAAATACAAATCGACTCCTTTAGCATAGCCTGTGTATATAACTTAACAGATTTACACCTTACAGCAACTAAGCTTATGGCATTATATGCTGGTGTTATAACAGCTGAAACACAAGCAGCATCTAACGAATTACATAAGGCATATAGAGACCAAATTAGCCAAACCCTAGATATAATAAGTAGGAAATTAACATTTATAGCTCCTAGAATTAGAACTAAGCGAGGTCTTATTAACTGATTAGGTACGGTAGTTAATGCCATTACGGGAAATCTGGATAGTCAGGATGCAATGAAATTTGAAAGCGAAATTAATGACCTAAGAAATCACGTTAGTAAAACTAGAACTCTACAAAGGCAATCGCTCATATTAGCAGAGAGTACTATCACAGAATTTAGTAGTCAACTTAATAAAATAAATGAAAATCAAAAGAAATTAGTAAGAGCTTTACAAAATGCATCTAGTGTATCTAACACCGTTATGACTCAGTTAAATTTCTTAGATATGTATGTTCAAATAGATTTTAGTTTGCAATTATTATTAGATAAATTAATGATATTGGAAGATGCTATGTCCTTCTCTCAGTTAAGTGTAATGCACCCTAGTATTATAAGCCCTCAAAATTTAATTGTAGAAATGAGAAACTTACAAAAAATATTTTCAATTAAACCCGTGGCAGATATAAGTGTTAATAACAGACATACGTTAGAACGATCGATTAATGTTAAAGCATATAGCACAGAACACTCACTTACATTTATTCTAGAAATCCCTTCGGTCGATCCCAATATGTATGATCTGATCCACCTGTACTCCATCCCAGATAAAAATAACCTTACAATTATCCCAAAATCCAAATACCTAGTACTTGGAAGCGAAGAGTACACTTACCTAGATGAAAACTGTCGTCGCATCAACGATGAAGTGCAGCTGTGCAAATCCCTTACAACAAGAACAGTAGATACTTCAGATGATTGCATCACCTCGTTGATCCGTCACCAAGAAGCCAAGTGCGCGTATGCCCGAATGGATTTAAATAGAGGTAAAATTCAAAAAATAAATGAAAATACCTGGTTAGTAATTACCACAAAAGAAGAAGTATTAAGAACACAATGCGGAACTAGAACCGAATATAAAAGAATAACAGGAGTTCATCTAGTTACTCTGACAGACAACTGCCGAATTCATCTAATGAATACAACTCTTCAAACCCATTTCAAAACTGTATTTGTCAACGAAGTGATCCCGGTACCTAAAGGACAAGACATACCTCAAGAATCCGTTAGATATGATCTCAAACTACAAGACATATCTCTGGACAGCATACATGAACTGATTAATAAAGCTGAAACCATAAATGAGGAAGATCATCTCAACTGGTCCACTATTATGGCTACTCCAAGTTGGACGACCCTATTCCTGTACGCCATCGGAATTACATTAGCTGTTTGGAAGATATACAAATGGAAGTCAGGAAGAACGAAAAAAAGGACTGAAAGTAGCGAGAACGCTACTGAAAGTTGCAAATTGCACTTTCATCTTAAGGAGGGAGGAGTTACCGCGGTATAACACATGTATCGCTACGGCGCCGTGCAGACGGCGCATCGACGTTCCGCGTATCCCGTGTTATTCACGTAGCATCAGCAGTATGCATATCCATTGTTTCATTTCTTCATTATTTTAATTGTATAATTCATTTATCAGTCTTGACTTAGCTTTTACATTGTAACATACTTGTTTAATAAATATTATAGTTTTTAAAAACATAATTTTTCAACCCCCAAACTTAACTACAGTCACGTCTTTTCTCCATATAAGGTTTAGGCACAGACCAGACCCGTAAGCTACTTTTCGCGACTGCAAGATACGCGACGTGATGGGTGGCGAACCACGTCTCCGCACTTTTGGTCATAAATTACTTACTCCCCATTGCGTTCCCATGAGCAGTATAGTGAAAGTTTTGCATATTATGGTATCATTCTGTACGAATAATTGCTGCCCGTGCAATACCATAGTCGCCTCTACTTTTTTACATAAAGAATCGAATCGGATAGGACATCTCGATTTGCACATTCACTGTATTTACACATACATATAGTCAAGCATTTTTCATATTTAAAGGGGTAGGCAGAGGCCACGCACAGCCCACTTTTCGCCTTCGTGAAAAACGAGACGTGACGGGTGGCGAACCACGTTGCCTCCATTTTAGTAAGAGTAAAAAAATTCTTACTTCCTATTGCATCCCCCCGAGTAGTATAGTAACAACATTGAATTACATAGTATTTAACTAACGTAAGTGTTAAAACTGAGCTTTTTATAGAAGACGTTGAACGTCCATAAGAACTTTAAACAATAAAAAATTGAGTAAAGAAATTTTGATTTTGCAGATTACTAGCGGAATGGCGTAGCTCTTCAGTGGCAGCTTCCGTTTTATTTTTTTAGTATCAACTTAATCTTAGCTAATTACGCAATATATAACTGCTCATCACATAGGCTTTTCTGAGATGTAATCTAGTAATTTGAACGCTTCTTTAATGTAAAAGTGAGCTCGGGATTGTGAGGGAAAATTATCGAAAACGGGACAGTGTTTAACGAAAGTCAGCGGCGTTCGATAAGAAAACCGGTTAAGATTTTATCACTGTTTCGTGTAGAAATATCATTTTTTTTGCAAAACGCTTGGTAAACATTGTTGTTACAAACGACAAATTCCTTTTTTTTTTTAAAAACGGGATATCTTATTACTGTAATAAAACTGGACTCGACTCGCGGAAAAAAAAATCGAAAAATGGCAGTAGTGTTTTTATTTAATTTCGTAATTTCTGTGTATATTTGGAGTTGTGATGTTTAATAATGATTGTTTATTATGCAGCAAGTGCTCCTGAAAGTGTACAGTGATTGGAAAATTCAATTCATGACCAAATTGTGTTTTCGTTTTGTCTCCATCGGTCCAGCAAATATTCAGTAAAAGTCAACTATCATTTTACTGTCGATCAAAATTTTGAAATCTTGCTGCTTGAAGATTGTGTACTTGGATATGTTGCTTGACACTGGAACACAGTTTATGACTGTTTCCATTAATAAATATATAATAAATAAATAGACTCTTTGTATGTTTTAACGCGGTAAACTCAGGAAATGCTTATCAATTTTTTTGAATTAAATAGTCTGTTAATTGAGGAAGGCTAAAACTTCACGCTACGGCCTTAAGGCGACGAACTGAGAATGCCAGTTGTTTTACGCTATCAATTACCGCAATGAAACACTATTAGATGTTTTTTAAGGCCACCGGTGCCTGTTATTCTGCCGTGAAGCAGTAGTTCGCAAAAAGTACTGTGTTTTGGTTTGAAGGGCACTGAAAGTTAGCGTAATTACCGAGTATGTGAGACTTGGGAATTGAAGTCACAAGGTGACGAGCGCAGTGTGTTGTTGCAGAAATGTAATGGGTGATACAGCATTTGTTATGGGCAGACGTTGCACTCACGATCAGGTGAACGGTTTGGTTTTCTCGTCACTTTTCCATAACTTCGTTGGTAGGATTTATATGCCGGAATCCGTCTAGGTAGGTACCACAGCAGGGCCAGTTATTCTGCCGTGAAGCAGCAGTGTGCAAACGTTACTGTGTTTCGGTTTGAAGCACTGAGAACTATCACTGGGCATATGATAAGAACGGACGTCTCAGGGGTACGGCCGCAGGGTGATGCCACACATAAATATTCTGGGTGACACAACATTTCTATGGGCGAACGTTGCATTTACCATCAGGTGAACGTTTTGCACGTCTCATCCGTTTCTCCATTAAAAAAAATCTCAATGAATCACCTGGTATACAATATTGTCACTTATACTTAATATATACAGAGTTCACAATATTGACACTAATAATTACTTAGTTAGAGTAAGTATAGCTGGAGTGACTGATGGCTAGATTGAAGAACAGCGTCTTATCACGCTGTATGAACTTTGAGGTGTGGAAGAAGTTGTACTGACAAAAGAGAAAAGGATAATTAGATGGTTAGGACACGCAGAGAGGATGGATGAAACAGATTTATGAGTCGAGTGTGAATAGGCAAGCCGGTAGGGGTCGACGTAGGCAAACGTATCACGATCAGATTGCAGTAGTTTTAAAGAAAGGCCACCTCAAAAGTACTCTTAACCGACGAGCTTGTATGAAAGCGCTAATTCAAGTAGAAGATGCGAAAGATGTGTGTTGGGATCGTAGCAAGTGGAAATACGTGTCTCTGCCTACTCTAATTAGAAAGATGCCTGACTCTATGTATGCATGTATAATTTCATATTATTTAAGGGACACCTAAATCTTGTTTCTGTTTTGAGGATGATTGTAAGTATCTAAATGAATGAAGTTTTACTTGACTGTTCTCATTTGTCATATACACATGTTCGTTAGTCTTATGTCGATACTTTGAATGTGTTGCTTTGAGTGATTTTACTTAAAATCAAATCCTTACTTGTCATCGAAACATTTTAGACTTTTTTTCAATCATGCAGATTTCCTAACGATGACGACGAGTACCGCGGATCGAACTCGGCTCACTTGAGTATATATAAATTTAAAATATATTAAATATAAAATAAAATAATAATAAATTTAAAAATTTAAGAAAAGCGCTCGGCTAATGAGCTTCCGCCTTCCGCTTCCTTTTTCACGTTTATAACAACTATTTCAATAAAATTTTAACAAGTTCCACTACGATAAATTACTAGATTCGGATTTCTAACTAAATAAAACAAGTCTACGACGTAGCTTCTCAGCTGTAATCGAATACACACTACTACTATTTGTTGGTACTGGTTATGAAGAGCGGGGCCACGGGTTTGTCTCATACTTAAAAGAAGAGCCCTATGTAAGATTTTATTGGAGAAGTTGTATTGTTACTGAATGAATAAACTTTCATTTCATTTTCGGGTAGGATTCGAACCCAGGGCTTGCAACATAGAAATCAAGTACTCTAACTCCTAGGCCACATGGTTGCCACACCCTTCTATAACACCGGCAATGGGGTGGCAACTCGCAATAGCGTGACGAACTCTCCGTTGCTAAACCCTTTTCAAAAATTAGAGGTCTGTGCTCAGCAGTGGAATATAAAGGTTGTTACTTTTACTTTTAAATATTATACCCGAGGTAGCTAAGGGGTGGGGCGCTCGCTTTTAATTTCATAGGGACTTGGTTATTATTAATTGCAAGTATAGAATTGCAACGTGGTCGCAGGAGAAGGAAAACATCGTAAAGAAACATGTGTGTCCTAGAAATATAAAGTATTTGGACGACGTCTAAAGTTCGCCAACATTCACTAGTCTTGACAGACTTTTTCCGTTAAATGAAACTAATTAAAAACTAACTATTTATTTCCGGAATTTTAAAGCACATAACAGCACCCATGGTCACGGGGAGACTGAGGTGTGAGGACCGTAAAATAAAGTTTTATTAAATGCGTAATATTCGTATAAATATAAGAAGTCTTTATGTGTACTCTTTCCAGTTCAGAAATGAGAGGCCTATTATTCAACAGTATGAAACCATACTTTGATCCGCGTAAAGTAGACATCGTAGTATTATTAATAGGGATTTTTTCTTTGTTTCTTATTGACTTAGATGGCCAATAAAAAATAAAGACCTGTTTAGCATTTTTTACTCGTAAGAATATAACAAGAATGCTTTTTCAAGGGAATATCGTCGTCGTCGTCGTTTCAGCCTATCAATAGTCCACTGCTGAACATAGGCCTCCCTCATAGATTGCCACAAAAGTTTGTAGCTCTCGTTTTGGGGGGATTTTGCCATAGTTGCCACGCTTGGCAGACGGGTTGGCAACCGCAGTTTATTTATTCAGATGTTCCAGCAAGATGCTGCTGCCCATCTCCTGGTTTTCATTTTCCCTCTGTCGACTTTTACGACACCCACGGGATGAGATGGGGTGGTAGATTCTCTTAGGCCGCTACCACACGGCCACTTAGGCCGCTACAACACGGGACCACCGCTACCGCTATTCAAGGGAATATATCGTAATAATTTCATTACTTCGTCATAGGGTCCGTTATTATATTTATAATACAAACTCTCATTCCTATCATATTAAATTATCATAGCTACTCGTATTAATAAATATGTATGAATATATTTATTGATTTCAAGTATTGATGTATGCACATGTGGATATGTGTATTTTCAATTCTTGTTTCTTAAGTGGTAGGTATTGCACCTATACTTTTATATGGTCAATAAAAATGCAATAAATAAAATAAGTAATTAAGTGTTACTGATAGTTTACACATAAAACAATAACAACAAAAGAGGGAAATAAAAAAAATAAGACTAATTTATCTTTCGGGAAACTTTACATAATTTACACTTTTGCACTTTAAAATAAAATTTAAAAAAAGAGAGTATAACTCCCTAAGTATAAGAGAGTATAACTCTCTAAGTATAAGAGTATAAGTCCTATATACTACATACTATAAGTAAAATTTCTCTCCCAGATAGTCTAAAAAACATACATGCCTATATAAAACTCCAGATATACTGTTTTCTAAATTGGTCGTCTAGTATTCAGCCTGCGGATGGCATAATTTCATTTTGAAAGAGGAAGGTAAACTCAAAGATAAAGATAACACGTTGGTCGATGATATTTATTTATAACCCAGCACAAGTGTCTAAGCTTGGAGTATTTAATAGCATTATTAGTAATGTTAATAGCATCGGTAGTATTTTTTAAAGATGGTTATTCCGCCATTAAGAGAAGAGAGAATGGTTTTTTTCACAACACATTCGAAAAACGAAATTTGAGTAGTTTGGGTAAAAACGAAAAAAAGTTGTGGAGAATTTTGTCGTAAAGTTTCGATCATGTATTAAAATACGTTTACGGCTTCTCTACATCTTCTTTGTATTCGCATTACAAGGTACAGCTAAGTGCTGTTGTTAGAATGTAATTGAGTGCCGTTCAGCCGACACATAAAAAAAATTACAAAACACAAGGTGTTACTTTAGGTAACAATATATACAACAAAATAAAAAGTATTTGGGTCTGTAGAAGTGTAGAGATTCATTTAAATGATTACTGTATTTCTTGTGGAAGTAAATTTTGTTTGTGCTACGTATTACAAATATTAGTAGAATTGTAATATTATTTAAAGAATAATGATTATTTATATAAAAGTAAATAAAGCGTATATAAATATCCACTGTGAAGAACGGAATCAATCGTCACGTATATAACAAAAAAATGCAACGTGCAGGCGCAATAGACGAAAGAAACGTCAAAAACATTTCATTCAACGCATTCAAACTGAATTCATGCTATTTCGCAAAAACGTACGCAAATTTATAAAAAAGTGAGCAAAAGTTGTTAAATATATAAAATTTTAATAAAGGAATATATAATTATGACGAAAAGACTTCGTTACCACGAGAGATGTCACGCATAATATTCCAATATTTATGAAAGAATGAACCTTCTTTGATGATTTCCACGTACTTACATAACTTATAGGGTTAGAATAATTATATATAAAAAGGAAAAATAAAAGTACTAAATATCAGGTTGTAGGATTCCTATGCAGGTATCGGTTTAGGTAGGTACCACCCGAAGGCCAGTTATTCTGCGGGGAAGCATCAGTGACGGGCGCAGTGTGTTGTCACACAGAAATATTTTGGGTGACATAGCATTTGTTATGGTCAGACGTTGCACTTACCATCAGGTAAAGGTTTTGTTCATTTCGTCACTTTATCCAATAAAAATAATTAAAAAATATCAGTAACAAATCGCTCGCCTTAAATTTAATGGTAATCGAGTGACCCGAGTTCGATTCCCGGTGCCAGCACCTTCAAAACTGTTCATCAGTGTTAAGTGCTGATTTACTACGTGCTCAGCGGTGAATGAAAATATCATGAGGGAACCTTCATGTCCGATATTTCTAGGACATGTGAAGACGGTCTGTAGTCGGCATGATCATCATCATCATTTCAGTATATCACTAGTTCACATACATACATACATAAGATCACGACTGTATCCCATAAGGAGTAGTCAGAGACTGGGCACTCGCTGCAAAAACAGATGACTGCCACAGTCCACGTTTCACCAAAACAATATAATGCACTTGGTGTGATAGGTGGTGAGCCCATCGCCACCATGCGCTGTTGCGTGCACAGTGCAGTTTAATTCCTTACTCGCCTTTTACGAGATCCATTTGATGAGATGGAGTAGTAGTATTCTTTTAACGTGCCGCCACCACACGACGTCACTAGTTCTGAACTGCAGAACATAACATATGGCATGTTATTTAGCATTTGCATTGTTATGTAGTGGTATCCGCATTTTATTATTTAAATTTATATGCACAAATCGTTTACCGCGGCTAGTGGCGGCGTAGAAGTCTGGTATTCTGACCATTAAGCCACTCGGACATCAATTTTTTTTATTACATAAAGCGATGAAACGAGCAAAACGTTCACCTGATGGTAAGTGCAACATCTGCCCATAACAAATACTGTGTCATCCAGTATATTTTTGTGTACCACACTGCGCCCGTCACCCTAAAACATCAGTTCTAGTCTCATATGCCCCGTGATTACACTAGCTCTCAGTGCCCTTTAGACCGAAACACAGTAACTGCTTCACGTCAGAATAACTAGCCCTGGTGTGGTACCTACCTAGATCGATACCTGCATACCTGCGAATTTCCTAATACTAACGACTGCGATTGTGATGGCACCATATGTCTGACACATACTACTTAGTTCTCGAGTGAAAGCCCTCTCAAGACCTTCACAGTCGGAGCAGTATAAGTCAAGCGCACTCGAGATGCGTGTAAAGAGCAATACGTATACAAATGCTCGACGGCCGATATCGGAAACCGCTTCGCATTCCGACCACGCTTTATTTCCGATATCTGAATACGCTCGATGCGTTCTTAAGTGTGTTTGTGGCGGCGCGTTGTACGTATATTAGAAGGTTTTTTTTAAGCGATACACTTGAAATTGTTAAGTACATACATAATCAGCGCATAACACAAAAAAGTGCTCAAGTCCGCTTGCAGTTTCAAAATTATATCTATTTCTTCGTTTTCTAGTGATACTGTTGTTGTATGGGTTAAACCTACAAAATTACTTTATTGTTATCATTAGCCACTGCACTGCTGGGGAATGGTCTCTCCTAAAAAGAGAGGTTTTGTTGTAATCGCCATGCTTGGTAGACGATTTTTTTAACGGACGGATACCTTGAGACTCGAAGTAACTTCATGTCTTAAAGTATTGGAATAAGTGCAACACTTTCCAGTATATGCTCAATCGCTATTCGATTAAACTATCAAACAAACAACTGCATCGTGGCCCAGAGTTAGACCGAGAATTAAATGAAACTTCGGCTTTAGTGCCTTCTAAAAATATCGAAGTCTCAAGTTCTCTTGTTTATCTGTACATTTCTAAATTTTGTGACAGTAACAAATTAGAGCAACGAATTAAGTGAACTGTTAGCGATAAAATTAAATAATATATTAATAAATGCGGTTCATATTAAATAATTCAGTTAAAACTGTAAAAGAAAAATATTTTTAGAAGTTCAACATCTTAATTTATATTATTTTGAATCAAATAGTATAGTCAAATTCACGTCCGGTAATGATAGTTAAAAGGATAATATAAGTAGTATTTCATTGATTTTTTAAGGCAGTGAGTGACGAGACGAGCAGGTCGTTCACGCTACCGTTATTACAACGTCTGCCCATAACGAATGCAGTGTCTCTCAGGACATTTATTTGTGGCACCACATGGCACTCGTCTTCCTGAGACATCAGTTCCCAGTAATTACAATAGCTTTTACTGCACTTCCATAATAAAAAATATGTTAATATACTGCGAGGTTTCTGGTACTACGATCTCCAATCTGCCGGCCTAATGTGGCGATTACGGCAAATCCGCTTAACGTAAAGGCAGCCTTTGTCCAGGCGTATTTTGCACTACAGCTGCATGGTGACCTTTCATTCCACAGTGTTTTGCAAACATCAGATACAAAAATTATTCATTTCGAAATGAACTGGGACGTGAAATTGAATAGCAGCGTTCAGGGTTATCACTTCGTTCTCTCTCCGGGGCACGCTCCGCTGCTAGGTCGATTTTTCATATCTGCCACAATTTATGTCCCCATCGCAAACTCAGCCACGGATACATTATGAGGCTGGATTACGTTATTATCAGCTTAAAATGGAACGGGCTTAATACTTCAGAACGTTAGTGTTCCTTTGTGGTGCCTCGCTCGTCCTGTTTCATTTCGGCCAGCGTTCATACGATGCTTTTCAACAAACTTTATTTTGTTTAGGAGAGTCTGTGTAAGGGATATTTGTTTATAACATTTTATATCCACTTGTATATTTTATGTGTATTCGTTGCGGAAGGCGGATTTAGGACGAAATAATAGCAACAAATTATATTAATATTTAATGCAATAAAATACCAGAATTTTCATATAGGCATCCTAGAGCAGATAGGTGTCCGGCAGAGTTTCTACTCCTAGCACCTACCTCTTTCCTACCGAGGAGTCGTAAGAGGCGACTAAGGTATTATACGGACAGCCTTTTTTCGTGTAGAATAACATCATAATATGCTCGTGGAAATGCAATGGGGAGTAAGACTTTTTGGACTCGTACCAAAATGGCAGCGACGTGGTGGACGTCACCCCTCACGTCTCGTTTCCCGCAAGGGCGAAAAGTTGGCTAAGTGAGTAGCCTTTATGGGAAAAGGGCGTGATTGTATGTATGTATGTATTAAATAAACATAGTATTTTTTTTACACATCTCATTTTCGATTTGCTAGTTTATAATGTTTGACGGACTTTTTTGGACGTCTTTGAAATTAATAATAGGTGTCTTTTGTTTTATTACACTTTCTTCGAAAGCGGTACTGCGGCAGCAATATTATCAACTATAGTTATTCTTAATTATAGTTTAGAGCCTACCGTAGTAAAAGTCATTATCATCATCTATTTCTATTTTATACTACGCCTGCAAAGCGTGGCAACTATGGCAAAATCCCTCCAAAATGAGAGCTACTAACTTTTGTGGCAATATATGGGGGAGGCCTATGTTCAGCAGAGGACTGGTGATAGGCTGAAATGATGATGATGATGAGAGGCATGAAGAGTCCGTTACGCTGCCCCAATGCTTGCCTTACACAAAATTATAACGCTGTTTCCTTCACCGCCGAGCACGTGGTAAATGAGCACTTATAATATCAAAACTATTTTAAAGGTGCCTCTGTCAGTGATCGAACTCAGATTACTCGCGTACTATGAAATTTAATGCCCGGTCCCTGTGCTACCATCCGGAGTAGATGGGGTTAATATGTGTATAAGGTGCACTCATACAATAAATAACTTGTAGGGTTCAGACCCTTGTCAGAGGAAACAACAGGCGGAATACACGCAACGATGCCGATAGGCAATGAGGAAATCGTTAACGTATACAAGGTTATTATCAGGATTATCTTTACGAGTATATTTGTCGAGTGAACTATCGGTCTTATTCATAAAAAATATAGAAGGTTTATAGTCTTGTTACAATGATGATTAGTCATTTTGATGACAGAAGTTTGCAGCCAAATATATATAATTTCACAGATGTTTCACCTATGTAGATATGAGATTTAATTAGGACAACAAAGTAACCATGTTGAAACATCCCATAGCGGAATTTTATAATACGTTTAGTAGGCCTAATTAGCTTTATAATTATTCACATTCATGTTCACCAAACAGGTGATAAGAAATTATAAAAGTTTTTTCAGTCTGTCTAAAAGAAGTTAATTCCTGTATTAACATTTTAACGACAGACTGAAAAAGTAGAAGTAGAAGTCAGATACTCTGACCGTTAGGCCACGCGGTCGTCATTTAGCTTTGCTCTGCTATAGACTAAGGATTTGTTTTGGCTAACATCAGCCAACCTGTCTTATCCCATGGGTGTCGTAAGAGTCGTCTGAGGCCTGAAAAATCTCATGGTTTCCCACAGGTGACAGAGTGAACACATCGGAAATATTTATTTGAAAAAAAAAACATACCGGTAACGATCTGCACAAAGGTGCAGCGCGCAATCGTCGATCCGCTTGCCAAGCGTGGTGATAACGGCAATTCCCATTACAGGCTGATGATAATGTTGAGTCTTAAGATAATCATCGTCATCATTTCGGCCCATCACAAGTCCACTGCTGAGCATAGGCCTCCTCCATAGATTGCTACAAAAGTTAGTAGCTTTGTAATTTTGGGGGGATTTTGCATAGATGGCACGGTTGGCAGACAGATTGAGAACTGCAGTTTATTTATTCAGATCTTCCTAGGAGATGCCGCTGCCCGTCTCCTGTTTTTAATTTTCCCGCCCTATAATTTAACGACACCCACGGTATGACATGGAGTGGTAGATTCTTTTAAGGCGCCACCACACTGTCAAGGTCTTAGGATAATGATGATTGAAGACAGTCAGTAATATTGTTGTCAGTTGTCATAATGTTCCTACCTCGGTCGATTAATAAATGAATAATAATAATTAGAAAAAAATGAGCCGTGGTAGCTCAGGGGCTAGGCGCGAGCTTGAAATTTCATAATACGCGAGTGACCTGGGTTCGATTAACGGTGCCGGCACCACTAAAATTGTTAATTGCAATTTTAAGTCCTGATTTTTTGTGAAGGAAAACATGGTGAGGAAATCTGCATGTCTGAGAAATAAAAAAATATATTTTGAAGACATGTGAAGTCCGCCAACCCGCATTGGAGCAGCGTGGCGGACTATTCCCGGCTCCAAAACCCTCTCAGAAATGAGAGGAGGCCTGTACTCAGCAGTGGGACATTTATAGGCTGTTAATTTACTTTTTTTTAAATAATAAAATAATAATTATTTTTACGGTTAAAAGTCCGTTCACTTAAAACAGCGACCACTGTTTAGTTTTTAAAATAAAAATGGTATGACAATGGAGAAATCGCTCATCTGTCTAGTTGTTACGTACTTATCCTTGAGCGAATTAGCGGACAGAGCTAAGACCGGAGTTAGGGGAGGGCAGCAGTATTATATTATTTCGTCGAGTCTAAAAAAATATTCAGGGTTTTAATTTCTACGTTTTCCCAGGGACTCCCAATTTTGAAGTTTTTATAATTGTATAATCTGGACAGAGCTTATAAAAATAATCATTAACATTTAAATAACGGATCATCGCTTATTCATGTAAGAGTGATGTAAATAATACGTTTATTATAAGTAGGAGCAAAATAGTAAAAGTATCTCTAAACTTATATATTATACAAGCTTTGCTTGCGAGTCTGCTCGTACGGATTTACTCATGCTGGAGTGAGAATTCAAATGAAAATTTACAGGAAAAGCGAGCACATTCATCACATACAACAAAAAGGCCAATGCAAAAAGGCACGCGAACGCACTGTAGAGAATTGAACGTTAAACCCGTTTTCACATAATTTTTAAACTGACTCAATTTTATGGTGCGCTAGTAACCTGGGTTCAATCTCCTATTCCGCAACCACTTTTTTATTTTAAATGACGAGATACCACGTACTCTGAGTTAAACGAAAACGTAATAATAAAACCTAAGTGCTTGAGAAATTGAAGTCACAAATGTCGTCGTATGAAACCCATCAACTCTTTCTTTAACTGGTGCTTGGATTCCTGTGTAGGAATCCGTCTAGGTAGGTAACACAACAGTGGTAGTTATTCTGCCGTAAGACGTTTCGACGTTTCGGTCAGAAGGGCACTTAGAGTTAGTGTAATTACCGGGCATATGGGACTTAAGAAGTGATGTTTCCGTAATGTTCTGGGTGACACTGCATTTGTTACGGGAAGACTTTGCACTTACCATCAGGTGACCGTTTGGCTCGTCTCGTCACTTAATTCAATGAAAAAACATCACTTTGTTTGGGTTCGAAGGACACTTATACTGACTTAAGAGTCAGTTGTCTCATGGTGACGAGCACAGTGTGGTGCCACACAGAAATGTTCTGGGTGAGACAGTATACATTAGGGGCGGACTTTGCACTTACAATCAAACGAATGATTTGCTCGTCTCTTCACATTCTTCCATAAAATAATTAAACCAGCCAAGGTTCAAAAGCCTCCTCTGAATTAAGAAGAGGACTGTGCTAAGCAGCAGGGCATTTAGAAGCTGTAATTTTGCTAAAATTAGGGAAATGTTTTAGTAGTATGATGATTTCTTATATTAACGCAAATATTACACATTTAATAAAACTACTTTACGGAATTACGGGTCCCCCCGTGACCATGGGTGCTGTAAAGTACTCGAAACGTCGGGTTATAAATAGTTTAAAAATTAAACGCGATAAAATCCGTAAAGTAGTTTTATTAAAGGTAGATACTGTTTCTTTATAATGTATTGTTGGGAAAAACTGCTGTTAACAAATTAGTGAAGTCACAGCCACATAAAATTAAAAGCGAGAAAGATATTACTATTAAAAAAACGTTCATGCACGCGAAGCTTTAATAGCTGTTATTCCCTTATTTATAGATTTATACATTAAAAATAATTTTACAAAATTATACTCTTCTTTTTTTAAATATATTAAATGAAATTTACGCCACTGAGCTTACAGAGTTCTGTAAGATCTTTTTTTAAAAAATAACTAAGTATATATAGTAGTAGTATCCGGATTGGATTGACAAAGTCAAATGAAAGTTCCATCGCTTTATGCAATACGGGCCTCATAAACCTTTTTTGTCGCATTCACAATTACAAACTCCTATCGCTTGAGGCAACAAGCAATTATCTCGAAGCTTATGTACTGAATGGTGTTATGCACAATCATTATGATTGTACAGAATTAATAACAAAGCTTTGTTATGTGGTAACTCGCACAGATCAACGTAAAAGTTCGTCCAGGCACAATGCCTGTGCACACGAGGGGCAACTGCTGAATGAATTCTGGATTACGATGGCCTATGCGTCGTATGCTTAAGTATTATAACTCTACTTTTATACATATAGATATTTTTAAATACTCTTAATTTTTAAACCAAATTATTTCAACTCTAAATAAGATAAATTGAAATATTTTATATTCCTGCGGTGTAACAGCCTTGTTATATTAATCAATACTTGAAGTTTACCTTACTTATATCTCTTTTTTAATTCTTTATCTCTCATTTTTTCTCATCTAGTGTTAATAATAACGTTATTTTTTTTAATAGTTGGCTGCAATATTGTAACTTCTTCTACGCAGCAAAATTATGTTATTAACATACTAGCTGTTGCCCGCAACTTCGTTTGCGTGGATATAGGTTTTTGTGGGATTTATTTGATTTTCTGGGCTTAAATGGATCCTATGTCCGTCTCGATGCAAGCTATCTCCGTGTCGTCAAGATCTGTCCAGCGGTTGAGCAGTCAAAAGGTAACAAACAGACAGAGGTACAGTGAGTTACTATCGCATTTGTAATATTAGTATGGACTAACTGATGCCCGCGTCTGCATCCGCGTTTTTTGAGGTTTTTTTTAGTATACCGTAAAAATCACAATCCAATTTTTCGGAATAAAATTATACTATATCCAAAACATACAAAGGGACAGAGAGAGTTACTTTCGCATTTATAATATTATGGATTTTTATTTAGTATGTATTAGTATTGGTAGGGATGTTTGTAATCCCTAATAAATAAAATAAAATAAAGATGAAAAACGAAAGATGAAAAAACTAGATAAGCAGTTAAAATCTGGTGTCATCATCATTATCATTTCAGCCTACCACTATTTCACTTCTGAACATAGGTCTCCCTATACATTGCCACAAAAGTTTGTAGCTATCATTTTGGGGGATGTTGCCATAGCTGCCACGCTTGGCAGTAGTGTTGGCAACCGCAGTTTATTTATTCAGATGTTCCAGGAAGAAGCTGATAAAATAAATATAAAAAATCTTATAAGGAGAAATATATAAATATTCAACTTTATCCATAAAACGGAAAATATATCGATATTAAGCCGACGTTTGGAATGTTTTCATCAATGTTTGGATTGGATTAAGTGACGATACCGGCAAAACGTTCACCTGATGGTAAGTGCAACAACTGCCCATAAAATATGCTGTGCCAGAACATTTCTGTGTGACATCACACTGCTCCCGTCACCCTGAGACATGAGCTCTTAAGTCTCATATGCCCAGTGATTACACTAGCTCTCAGTGCCCTTCAAACCGAAACACCGTAATGTTTACACGTTACTGCTTCATAGCAGAATTACTCTACCTAGACGGATTCCTGCAGAGGAATTCTACCACCAAGGAACCAGTGTTGCCGTTTTTGCTTCCAACTCAATAATTACAGACTTAACTACAGTCACCTGTATTAAGCCAAGATTAGTTTTTCTTTCAAATTTTTAATTCCAATTTATCACGTCCTCAGCTAAAAACATCGTAAAGAAACTAAGAAATAACAATTGCAAATATTTCGAGAGCATGTGACATGTAAAGTACGTTAATCCGCACTGCAGTGGAATGGCAAATCCTTTCCGGCTCACTGGTACAATTTTATTATATCTACAGATAATGGCAGTCATTGCAACTGCGGATTTGTGTTATGGCGTTTTCATTGTGAAACAGAACAATTTTCACGACCTTCCCCTTTCGTTTTCAAATCATGGGCGTAGAAATATACGAGAAACTTAATAAAAGAAAGAATAATAAGTACATCCAAAATCTAAATAATTGTCTTCATGTCATACTACGATCACGTCACATTTTTTTGACAATAAACTAATCCGGTTGTGAAAGAAATATCTAAACAGACAATACAGATACATAACACGTATTCCTGGCATTAATTACGACAGCTGTCCTCGTTACAAAGAAAATCATTGAGTTTCTTTGTTTCTGTCTACCTCTGAAGTTATTGCTACGAGTACCTACGTCCCTGTTTCACATATTTTTTTTTACTTGTTTTGTATATAAAGATTCCAGAATACGCTCCTTGACAGATCTAGAAAAGATCGTCAACAATCGTATCGGCATTCAATTTGCCATGAATATTTTCAGGTTTGATGTGACGGTCTTTTTCAAGTTACGACTGTAATTCCCCTTCGAGATCATAGTGGTAAAAGTCACGTGTCGTTCTATTGTGAAGGTTTGGCCCAAAAACACCGAGGATCTTGTTGTATCATTTACATAGTGCTTAACGAAATTCTCAGTTTAGTTTGCTGTTATTGAACGACACGTAAACATTCTGGGTTACTCCATCCAATCCGAAAGGTACCATCTCTAAACAGTCATGTAAGATGATATGCGCACACGATTATCGATATTAACGAATTTCCGTTCTTTCAGCTATGGTTGTCGTACAGCGTGGTACATTTGGTGGGTGTTCTGCCATTCTTAAACTCCGCACTAAAATGAGTAATGAAGAAATATGTACATTTATGCATACGACTAATAATTACCACACAAGCTTAATTTTCTCCAACAAATGAGCAATAACAGAAAAAAAAAGTAATTTAGAATAAAAGAAAAGAAGATTAAGAGAAAAATAGAAAATAGAAAAAAGAAGAAAAAAAGAAAAATGTTTTGTCTAAACACCTTTTTAATTTAATTTCTTAGAATAATGAAACATGTACATCATTGTCACTTTTATTTAAACACTCCTCGTAATATTCTTATCTTAATATGATATTGCATATAGTACGCTATTTTTTAAGTAACCTCATCAAACAGACCTTGCTCATTCCACACGCGTGCCACTGAATAATCTTACCCTGGCAATATAAAAGACCACAGTTCTCAATAAATATTATTTTACACTAATATAATATGGAAACAAGGCTTTGTTATTTCCGTTTCCTTTGAACAATCGGATTGTTACAGGGAACATTAGTGATTGTATATATTAAACTAATAGGATTAACTGTCTTTTAGAATGTCGTTGTTCATTTCTGAACGACATAGTTTTTTCTTACAATAACGTTGTATTTATTCATTTATTGCTTATCATAATCCATGTTTGGTGTTGCAATATAGTAAACTTAATAGTTATTTGGCAGATGATTTGCCCTGTGGTGGCGGCTTAAGATAATCTACCACCCCATCTCATCCCGTGGGTGTCGTAAAAGTCGACAGAGGGAAAACAAAAACCAGGAGACGGGCAGCAAAATCTTCCTGGAACATCTCAAGAAATAAACTGCGGTTGTCAGCCCGTCTGGCAAGCGTGGCAACTATGGCGAAATCCCCCCAATTATGATGCAATCTATTGGGGAGGTCTATGTTCAGCAGTGGATAGTGATAGGCTGGAATGATAATGATGATGATTGCCAAGGAAAAGGGTAGCCTACCCGGCCAGATCGAGTGGTCTGATATAGTTCGCATCTTAGAAACTTTGACATCGCGATTATGGAATGTATAAGCTTCTCATGTGGCGACATAGATGTCGTTACAGTTAACTACTGTTGTGTTACTGTAACACTATAATATACATAATTTATTCTTGTTGCATTATGTAATACATAGTATATGTATTTAATAACTAAAGTAACTAATGAACTAAAGTTATTTCAGAGATAATAAGTAATTTGGGCAGACAACAGCTAACACACATACAAAAACCTCTTCATCATTGTCATTATCATCATCTCTTCACAGTCCACTTTTAGAAGTATGCACATTAGAAAGAATTTGATTTAACACCCGTCTCCTGTGAACCATCCATTTCCGTAGACTTAGACAGCTTGCTAATTTCTCTTGAAACTTTTTGCCATAAATAACGTTAGATGTAATTGGCAGTACAGGTGAATTAAGACATAATAGGTATGGGAAAGAATTTCTTCGCATTTTATATGAAAACTGAAGACATTTTTTTAAAGTTTATTTACATTTAATTACACCATATATGTGCCATTTCTTTCGATGATTTTTTGCTATCTTGAACGTAGTGACATGATCCTGTTGCTGTAGAAATTTCGGGACTCGTACGCGAAAAGTAGTTTTGGTAGTCTTCTCTTGATGTTAACCTGACACTACTTAAAGAAGTCGTAAGAGACCGAAACATGTGGAATCTGAAGGTGCAAGGTCAGCCCTGACCTTATATGGCGGATGCATTAACACCTCCCAGCAAAACTCACTTAGTTTTTGCTGAGTAGCAAAAGATATGTGTGGTCTAGCGTTGTCGTGATGAAAGACCACACCCTTTCTATTGATCAATTCCGGTCGCTTTCTCTCAATTTCTTGGTTTATTCTCATCTGTTGTTGGCAGTAGAGCAGTAGAGATCCAAATCGATGGTTCTTCCCGGCGGTTAAAAGCTCATAATGAACAACGCCATTCCAATCCCACCATACACACAGCATCACCTTATTGCGAGTAAAACCGGGTTTTGGCACAGTCTGTGAAGGCTGACCGACCTTTGACCATGACTTTTTTCGCACGTTCTTGTCGTACGTGATCCACTTTTCATCACCAGTTACCAATCTCTTCAAAAACGGTTCGGTTTCATTACGTCGCAATGAAGAATTGCAAATGAGTACACAGTTCATTAGATTTTTTTCAGTGAGCTTATGTGGCACCCAAATATCGAGCTTTTTTGTATACCCAGCTTCTTTCAAATGGGTCAAAACTGTTTTGTGGTCAATTCCCAGTTCTTCAGCTATGTTGTAACTACTGATATGCCGATCTTGCTCCACTTTTTCAGAAATGGTGTCCATTTTATCCGTAACAGGGCGACCAGAGCGAGGTGCATCTTTGACATCAAAATTGCCGAACTGAAAACGCTTAAACCAACTTTGTGCTACTCTTACTAACACTGCAAAAAAATTTGTGACGTTTTTGGACCTAAGTCCAAAAACAAATTTTTTTCGCGGCTTTCGTTAGTAGTAGTAAGACAATTGTTTTCGTATGAGGTACAAAATAAAAGGAGGTCATAGAGTTATTTTTAAATCTTACAAGGGAAAGGTAAATAAATACATTAAACACCATTCATTACCTGTAATGAATTTGTTGAAAGTTATTAATTAACTAAATAAAAAATATAAAACATACAACCAAGCTAATTAAAATTATTTAGTAGTACCGAGTTTTATACGCAACTGCGAAAACCCTGAATTTATGCCCCGCAGCGCGCAGTCACGCTATTATGAGATTAAAGTCCGCCAGACGAAGTATATTGCTACTTTGTTTTCTTTTTTAATTATACAGAAACCGGCGAGAAACGAACTGAATGCAGTCGCATTAGGCTGTGTACATAATATTTTTTTTGCAGAGGACTAGTGAGAGGCCCATACCATCATTATCATCATTTCAGCCTATTTATTCCACTGCTGAACATAGACCTCCCCAATGATTGCCACAGTTTGTAGCTCTAATTTTGGGGGAATTTTGCCATAGTTGCCACGCTTGGCAGGTGGGTTGGCAACCGCAGTTTATTTATTCAGATGTTTCAGGAAGCCGTTGCTGCCCATTTTCTGGTTTTTATTTTCCCTCTGTTTGTTGACTTTTACGACACCCACGGGATGAGATGGGGTGGTAGATTCTCTTAAGCTGCTACCGGCCGATGTTATGATGATAAGTTAACTTTACCGATAAGACAGCTTTGAACAAGATATTAACCATCTGTTTTAGAAAGAAGTTCTAATGAATCTTGAGCGAGTAAGCGCGACAGAAAGTATTTTTTAATAAATAAATAATTAGAGTTTTATTATCTTCTTTATTGGTGGATTAAGTGACTTGATGAGCAAAACGTTCACCTTATGGTAAGGGCAACGCCTGCACATAAAAAAGGCTGTGTCACCCACAAAATTTGCATTTAACACCACACTGCCCTTATTCCTAGAGACAACAGTTCTTAAGTCTCATATGCCCAGTGATTACATTAGCTCTCAGTGCCCTTCAGACCGAAACACAGTTAGCACACTACTGTTTCACGGCATATTAACTTGTCCTGCGGTGGTACCTACCTATACGGATCCCTACATAGTAATCCTACCACCACTTTTACCACTTTTACGTTAATATTTTTCAGGGTTAAAAGAGTTACCAACTATACCTAGTTTCGCAATTTTGCAATCAGTGGAAAGATTTTTGAATTTTGCAATATTTAAATGCCCATTTTTGTATTTCAAATGTGAAACTCTTTATTTTCCTAATGAAATAAAAAAAATCTTAATCGAAGACCATGGGCATGGCCATGACTTATGCCGGATACATCGAAATAGCAAATGCTTTTAGGATACACGCTCTAGCTCTAACTAAAAGGAAAACTTTGTTCCGAGTAGTAAATACTAACTTTTGTTTGTTTACACACTAACATTACCGGGGTTTAGTGTCGGTTTTTTTTTAAATAATGATTTTATTTTGTTGTGTACTGAGAATGATTGATATTTTTAGATAGATAGATATCTCTTTACTCTTTCTTTAAAATCGGTCAGGAAGACATCAGGGGGAAGTTTCTTTTTTTTTATTTAAAAGAATACTACCAATGTTATATTAACATTACTAATATTCCTGCTAACCACTACAACTAAGCGTAAAAGCTTGTGCTAGGAGATGGTTCACGACAATAGTCGAATGGCGGGCTCGATCCTGCGACGTCATGTTTCGCAGTCCGTACCCTAAACCATTAGGCTGTTGCCGCTTAAAGGTGACAAATGCATACGGCTCAGGACCTTGCTTTGTAACAATCTATGAGGGAGACTTATGTTTAGCAATAGTTTTGTGATGGGATGTAAGGATGACGATGAACAATTTCTTACTAGACCGATTGTGCTTGATGAATATTTAGCAGAGAATCTCAAGGTCTTATTGCTTGAAAAGTTGAAGATTTATTAAAGAGTTTAGGAAGACAACAATTTTCGAGGAAAGTGATGTGAATAAAGCTTACCACAGTGTTTCATTACGTCTTGTGACACGGGCTGACGAATTTTGGATTTGGTTGTGTTGGGTATACTCGTATGAAATGTATGTCTGTATAACCCACTCTCGCTGCAGGAGAAATCTTAGTGAGGTTCGTCGTTTCAGCCTATAAATAGTCCACTGCTGAACATAGGCCTCCCACATAGATTGCCACAAAAGTTTGTAGCTCTCGTTTTGGGGGGATTTTGCCATAGTTGCCACGCTTGGCAGACGGATTGGCAACCGCAGTTTATTTATTCAGATGTTCCAGCAAGATGCTGCTGCCCATCTCCTGGTTTTCATTTTCCCTCTGTCGACTTTTACGACACCCACGGGATGAGATGGGGTGGTAGATTCTCTTAAGCCGCTACCACACGGCCATAGTGAGGTTGTGAGTTTGAAAAAGTTTACGCCAATAAAGTGGAACAGCTTGTTTTTAAATAAAGTCGCTTAAAAAGTAATTTTAAGAATGTATATTAGATGTAATAAACGCTACAAGTATAAATTCGAAACCGCTTTAGGTTTTACGCGCTACACATATTGCATGTCGTTTCCGATATAGAATATAATGCTACAGATTAAATTTGATTCAGTGTTCCGAAGAAATATTTTTACAATTAAAAAAAAATTGTTAATACAGAAATGTGTAGATCTTTACGCCAATTGAATAAAAATAGAACAAGGGAATAAATTGCGTCCGTTTTATTTATCAATATGGTATGGGTATTCATTTTAAGCCATAAAATACAAACACGTACCTTTCTTTTTAATGTGGGGAATTGTACAAGAAAACACCTTTGTTGCGGTCGGACTGTTTCGGCATATAATATTAGGTCGTTACATATGAAATTGACGTTTTTATGGGAGGAATACAGAGTAGTTTTTTTGTAAAATATATTTAATTATTCTAAGTATGTACCATTGTTATCTATGGACCTTCTTCATCTCATAGGGAGTACATTGACCCCTTTCCTAAAAAAACCATGGGGGCGAGAACAAGTAAACTCTCTGAAGGCGGTTTGGACTACCACATCGGAATTTTTTCGTTGTAAGAAGTTATCCAAATTCAGGAATAATTTTTTCTGAGTAAATTTTCGCTTAGGGCAGGATTTGGCTGGTTCTCCAGGGTTCAGCCATTGCGACGAGCGCTTCCGATTATCGTACATATCGATATCGTTTTCTGTGATGAAAAGTGGATCCTGTACGGTAATGACCCTATTTAAAATCCTTACATTATTGTGCCGATTGAGCAATGTAACGCAGCAGTCGACGCGTGTTTGCTGATTCACTTCACTCAATTCATGAGTTACCCTTTTTCTTTAAGTAAAGCTTTTTACCTTACCTGTTTGCTTCAAGTGGATTAAAACAGTTTTATCACTCACAGCGAAGCCTGTAGCTAACTCTGAAGTGATTTGCGATGGATTCACAATAGCCTTAAATTATTCATTACCCACTTTGGTCTCCGGTCGGCCACGGGGCTTATTCTGAGGGTCGAAATATCCTCAGCGAAAAGGTTGCTACCAAAAACGAACCGTGTTTCTTTTGCGACACCAGCGCCATACACATCGTTAATCCTTCGAGCTGTTTCTGAAGCACTGGTGCCACGGTAGCATTGGTACTCGGAAATAAAGCGATATTTCAAGTTTTCCATTGTGGGAGATGAGCGACGCCAAAGAAAAAACTAACGAGGAAAAAACAAATGAATGACTGTTTTTTAAACTCAAATATACCAGCTAAATGGATTTTTAAATTTGAAATTGCAATTCTTAACCAAAGAGGATATATTTCAGATCAAGGTGGACAGAACGCCAATTTCATATGTAAGGACCTAATGCAATATACATTACTTACAATCGTGATAATTATTTTATACAGCATTATACACACACCAGCTCCATTAGCGGAACACGAAAAAAAACATTATTTTTCATAATATTTCATAAAAGACTGACCAGTTATTTTACCTTTTTATTTAGAACTTTAATTTAAAAATGGAACATAAGGCGACAGGTATTTTTTTCATCGATTTAATTCTGTATCTCGTTAATACTGATTTATTAGTGGTTCGAGTTCGGTTTGAGGAGAAATTTAAAAGTTTTTTTAATTCGGTAAATTCTCAATTTTATTAGTAAAAGTACTATTTTTATGGTGGTAATAAAGTCCTATTTAGTCAAAGGTATGTCAAAGGGACTTGTCGAATAACATGACGAAGGACAGCTTAATAAGAAATTGTCATAAGAATAAGATCTAAATATTTCTATTTCATAACATTTGTACAAAATTGTAGTTAAAATATTTTTGAAAAGCATAACCGAGAAATACATGAACCTTAAAAATATTGCCAAAAATATGTTTTCATAAATTATAAGAAAAACAATGAAATGGGAATTTCATCTAATTAAAGGCGTATCATTTCTCCAAAGGCATAGAACGCAGGGTGACGTATCAGTAATCATAAATTTCAATTATTCCCCGTTCGAGCAAGCGGTTCTTAAAATAAATTAATTAATTTTTGGAATGAGAATATTTATTTAAAGTTAATACTTCAATACTTTAATTGTCACATGTGTTTCAACATAAATACTTCTATCTAAATTTCTCTTTTTTCTCCATCATTTATAAAATAGTGTCAGTTCTATTCCATCACAGTTATGTTTACGTTTCATTGTTATATTTGAATAAATGTTTTTTAACAAAAAATAAATGGTATTATTTAAAGATGATTTTCTAACAAACTTTACTTTAACATAAACGCGTACTCTCATTAATACGAAGTATTTTGCGTGTCATACTATTGATTACTTGACTTGAGACAGGCAGTAGCCATGAAAGCCACTTTAGATAGCAGCTTAGAAGAATCGATTAAATTATTCAAAAATGTAAATGAAAACTATATCAAACGACTTCGTCTGTTGCTAAATTACATCTGCACAATGAATTATGGTATGATTCATCGGTACTTTCATTGCGATAGTTGATTGCTATTTGTTATTATGTTCTTTGTATAGTGTATTATTTTACTCTTACATATTAATTGCGCGGGCTAAACCACAGTACCGTAAACGTAATGTTAACAGGCTGTTGTTGAATTCTTATTAAAACAACTAGCGTCGTATGAAAAACTTTTATACCACGTTTTTAAAACGGACTAAATGTATAGAGTTACCTTATAATTAACCAGATAAAGCTCGCTACTTAGTCGGCGTGGAAATTGTTTTTTTTTTGTGGGCGTGGTTAGGGTACTATTTGGTTTTCTGGGATAAAAAGTATCCTGTATCCGTACACACAACAGATCAGTTCAGTGGTTGAATCGTGAAAAGGTAACAAACAGACAGGGACAGAAAGAGTTACTTTCGTATTTGTAATATTAGTATGGACCATAATGTGTACCTAACAGACAAACGATCACACAGACAGACAAGAAAGCGAGTTAATAATGAATTGTCATCCAGTTATGAGCTATGTTTCAAATGTCAATCTACTCGGGAAATTAATTTAATAAAAAATAGTCACTAAGTTTGTATGTCTAATACACGAAAGCGAGTTAATAAAAACGTAAAAAAATCTAGTTGCTTGATCGACATGTTCTCATCGTTTGGTTTTGGGGCTAAATTGGCTTGAACTTATAAAAAAAAAGTACGTAGAAAACAAAGTTTTATTATAAAAAATAAAGAGATTTGTAAAAAGCAGACTTAATTAGCAATTCTGTAAAGCAATTTTGCAGTTGTTGAATAGCAATAGAAAGATTCTAGAAGAAATCGTGCCCACATTAACATAATAAAACACTTTTGCTATGCAAGTCTGAGATTCCTGAGTATTTTTGCGGGGACTAAAAACTCTCGTATAAACTAAAGTAAAAGAAAGCTTGAAAGAAAATCGATAATTTCTTCAGCAGCACACCATTGTAGACCAGGGGTTTCCAAACTTTTCCTGCAATGGAACACTTCGCGAACCCGGAATTTTATGTGGCCCACTTGACTATTATTCACTTAGTCATCTCTCGCCATCTAAACTAATATTATAGTATATTATAGATATAGATATAATATTATAGAGTTTTTTCCAAATTAGTCAATCAAAACAAAACATTCGTATCATTATATTATTCCTTATCCTACTAAATAGTTTCATAGTCAATGTTGATTATGTATGTATCTGCCATAAAAAGTGCTTTATCTGTGAAAAAAAACCCCGCGTGGCCTAGTGGTCAGAGTACCTGACTTCTACGCCGCGGGTCTTGGGTTCGAATCCCAACCGGAGCCAACATTTGTGCTAAAACATAAATTATTGGTTTTCGGGTCTGGTTGTGTTGTGATTGTCCCCGTGTTTCTGACACTGCATCCTAGCCTACCTCCGATCTTATCGCATCAGCGTTACATCGGGCGCGGGTAGGTTGGGACGAGTGAGTGCCTCTGTGTTTGCGCGTACACTTGTGGCACTATAATATCTCCTGCGCAGTTGATGGCTCTCGAAAGTAGTCGGCAGTTGTCGCCGTGGTCGAAATCGGCTAGGAGAACATCATATCTGTAAATAAGGCACTGAAACTGGTTCTCACATTCTTTGAAGCCATATTTCCGAAAAAAATGTCAGATGTCAATGTGCCAAAATGTTATTGTCTGAACCGGGTCTGATTTTATATTGATGTTATCGAAAGCCATCAACTGTGCAACAGCGCAAACATAGGGCACTCACTCGTCTCAAAACCTACACCTAACCGCGCCCGATCATACAAGATTAGAGGTTGGCAACGATGACCAAAAAACGAAAAAATTGTGTTTTAGCGCTAATGTCCGCAGGGCTGAGATTTGAACACAGGAACTTCTTCTTTCGGCCCTCGGGTACTCTAAAGGGTATTTTATACACTAAATTGGTAACTATATTTAAAAAGAAAAGTCAATATAAGTAGTAATACTAGCAATTTATATCCAAAATTCAACTAATAGCGGCTCGTCGCATCGATAAAAATTATTTGTTAAATATGTTAGGATTTTTTTAAGTTGATAGAATCCGGCGTTATTTTGCAGAAATCCATTATAATGAAGAAAATAAACTGTAATATATATTTTTGTACGTTCAGTAAACTGCATCTTCTCGTTGAGTACCTCAATGCCTCAAAACAAAAGTATGCAACCAGTGCGTGTAGCTAGTGATGACATACTACTTGACTGCAGGACGCATAAGGAAGTTCAAAGTCGCTCAGCGAGCTATGAAAAAGGGAAAAAGAGGAGTTTCTCTGCGAAATAAAATTCGTAGGGAGGATATCCCCTGCAGAACTAGAGTAATCGACATAGATTTAAGGATTAGCAAGCTGAATTGGCAATGGGCCGGCCATATAGCTCGTAGAATCGATAACAGTTGTGGAAGAAAGATTCTCGAGTGGCAACCTCGTAGCGGCAAAAGTAGTGTAGGTCGGTACTGGCTGAAGCAGATAAATAGATAAGCCAATCTATTTATCATGGAATATTCGTGCTATTATAGAATACAACCATAAAGTCACGGGAATTCTTACTGGTCGTAGGATTTCGGCGCAGGAATCCTTCTAGGTAGGTACCACCGCAAGGACAGTTATTCTGCCGTGAAGGAATAGTGTGCAAACATAACTGTGTTTTGATCTAAAGGGCACTGACAGCTAGTATAATTACTGGGCAGTTGAGACTTAAGAATTGATGTCTCAGGGGGACAGTCGCAATTTGGTGCTACGTAGAAATGATGCGAGCGACACAGCATTGCTATGGGCGGACGTTGCACTTACCATCAGTTGAATGTTTTGCTCGTCACGTCCCTATGTTCAATAAAAAAGGAACACTTTTCAAATTAAATTACTTTTTTATGAAAAGTCAGTATTTGCTGTCAGATCGGTTGGAGCGGTGGCTATGCGATTGATTTCTGCGTTATGGTCCGGTTATGGTTACGGTACAAATATTTTCATGGCTTGCAAAAAGTTGTTTCTAGCCGGTTCGTTTTTGCATGTGAAATATATCTCTGCAAATGGAAAAATTGAAGTACATCTTCATATTTTCAATATATTTCCACTTTCAAATACTCATGGAAGATATCCACTTGAATTTTGAACAAGTTCATGAGTCTACGATGTAACTTTTCAGTAAATGAACTATCGAACAAACTGTATCTGGTTTCGAAACCAGACAACGAATCGAAATTAATCATGCTGACTCGAATACTGCCCTGAAAATCGTACTGCGGTGAAACTATGGTTACGTACGAATTTAATTTTTTGAAACCAGTTCTGCTCATGATGACCATAACGCTCTATATATAATCAGTATGATGATGATGTCCTCCAGGTCGAATTACGACCACGACGACAACTATCGAATGCTATCGGAAGCTATCAACTATGCAGGAGATATTATAGTGCCACAAATGTATCTAAATGACCTGACGGTCTCACTCGTCCAAAGTTACCCGTGCCCAATATAACGCTCATGCGATGAAATCGGAGATAGACTAGGATGCAATGTCAGAGACACGAGGACAATCACAACAAAGCCCGACCCGAAAACCAACAATATGTGACTTGCATCGTGGTAGCTCAGCTCTAGGCGCTCGCTTTAAATTTCATGGTACGCGGGTGACCTGGGTTCGATTCCCGGCACCACCAAAGTTGTTAATTGCAATTTTAAGTGCTGACTTACCACGTGCTCGGCGGTGAAGGAAAACATCGCGAGGAAAGCTGCATGTCTGAGTAATTAAAAATATTTCAAAGACATGTGAAGTCCGCCAACCCGCATTGGAGCAGCGTGGCGGATTCTTCCTAGCTCCAAAACCCTCTCAGAAATGAGAGGAGGCCTGTGCTCAGTAGTGGGACATTTATAGGCTGAAAACTGTACCCCAGGACTACTATAGCAACGCGGTGGTCAGCATACTTACCTACTGGGTCGCAGAGTCATCGTTTCTAATCCTAACAGATGCACAAATCCGGAATACAAATGCTGGGATTATGCATATAATAAAATGCCGGGTTTATGCGTTTAGTTACTCGCGTTTTTGATATTGCATTCGAAGGATATGGTCCTCCGATTTCATCGCATTGGCATTACGACAGGCACGGAAAGGTGACGTGTAGAATATCTGCGTCTTGATAATACTTGCTGAGATGAGATGAGCGCAGAGTAGATGAGAGCGTTTGGATTAAACGGAGGATGTCGAATTGGCTGAAATCGACTACAGTCCGACGAGTTCCGGCGCCGGGCTACTCATGTAGTGAAGCGTAGTTATATGCGTTAGTTTTCCTCGCCACACTACCCATCTCCTCTTGCATCTAGAGTACCCATCTGGCAACCCACGGCACCGTCACCCACGAACTTGCTGTACTATAAGAGGACATTATTATCGGAAAATGTCTATGGCCGAAGTAAAAGGTTCACTTTTATTGAGCAACGTAGAATTTCAATTCGTTATTTGCTGCTACAATTAATTAATATATAATTTTTTAAATATTAATTTTCTTCATGTGTTTCTATACGAGAAAGAGACGATATAAGCAAAACTTTCACGTTTCACAGATACCTGCATAGAAATCCAAGTAACAGATACTTAGAATTTCCTAAAATCTTCTTAGAATCTTGCAAATATAAAATATTCTTTTCGTTTATTACTTTTTTTTACCCGTGTTTTATATTAGTGGTCAATAACATAAAAATGGTAATGACTGAATAGATTTTTAAATGATAATTTTAAGTTTTAAATTAAGTTATAACTTTTGTTTTAAAAACAAATTGCACGTACATTGTTCAAAATTATCTATTAACATTTGTTTTATAATAATTTCAGACTTTCAACAGAGCATCGAATTTTATAAATCACATTTATAACATAAGTAAAATTTTTAACATTTTCCCGCTACAGTCTAGAAAACGAATGTGCATGGATGAACATGAAATTCATAATATTTCACAGTAAATTGGAAGTATCATTTTCCATATTCGTATGGTGCAATTCAATATTTATTAAAGATGAGGGACAGTTAACGTTAAAGAAAAAGATGGCAAGACATTTTGACAAAGACAAATATCCTATGTAGAAGTAATACGTAGGTGTATACGTAGGTACGTTTTTATATTCTATTTGTTATATATTCTACTGGTGGTAAGATTCCTATCCAAAAAATCGGCATATGTAGGTATCACCGCAGTGCCAGTTGGTCTGCCATCAAGCAATGGTGTGTAAACATCACTGTGTTTCGGTTTGAGGACCACTGAAACTAGCGTTATTGCAGGACATATGAGAGTTAAGAACCTACGTCTCATGGTAACGAGCATTGTGCAAGCAGACAGTTAACGAGCAGTCATAGGAAAAAAATTCCGTCAAAATTGGGTGTCGCTGCAACTGTTATGGGTAGGTGAGGTACTTAGTACTTACCATCAGGTGAATGAGTCATTCGTCTTGACACTTACTTCCATAAAAAAAAGTATTACATCTTCGATCATCAGAGGAATTACAGTAGGCCCAGAATTATTTCAAATATGCTATATTCCACAAACCAATCAACACAACGAATTTTACACAACAACGCCCTTTTAATGGTGTAGATCATAACACATCATAAAAAGTCAAAGAGAAGCCTATGTTCGAGGAGGGAGGCTATACCGTAGTAATCACACCGGAAGGCGGATTGGTACTTCATGAAAAGTAATGTCTCCGGGTAGGGGGCGCAGTGTGGTGCCACTCAGAAATGTTTATAAAGCATTTGTTTTGGGCAGACGTTGTACTTACCAACAGATGAACGTTTTGGTAGTATCGTCACAAACTCCTATGAAAAAAAAGTCATCATCGTAATTCTATAAAATATGTTAAGCTTATAATCAACTGACGAACTGTTAACAAATTCACTGGTTTTTTAATATGAGCTAGCTGCTTTGGACTCAGTGAAGAGAGAGGTTTAAGGGCTATAACTCCACCTACATCCCTTATGGCGGAAAAATCAAATCACAGACTCACACACTGGCGTAATACTAGTACCGGAACTTCGTTATTTGATTCCTTTATCCCCATTTTGCTTTCAAATTACTAGATGCACGAAATAATTTCACCCGTATGTTGTACTCGAATAGAACATTTGGAAAATATAATGATGAATCTTTAACGAAATAGGCATTTTTTAGGACGTTTACTGATGGTGGGTTCCTATGCAGGAGTTCGTCTAGATATGGCTGTGTTTCAGACTGAAGGGCACTGAGAGCCAGTGTAAATATGTACTTCGCACATGAGACTTTAAGAACTGATCTCACAGGGGGACGGGTGCAGTGCGATGCCACACAGAAATGATCTGGGTGACACAGCATTTGTTATAAGCAGACGTTGCAGTTACCATCAGGTGAACGTTTTGTGCTCATCACAGCTTACCATGACGTGGTTTTTTTTAAATCCAAAGTTGGTTTATATACTAAAATAATGTCGAGGTAAATGGAAATATACAGCACAATCTTACAATTTATTTCAATTCATCAAAAATAAAACTATTTTTGATTAAGAGATTTATGGAGGCCAACGAACTGAGTCCATGATTATAAATTCAAATTAATAATACATTTTTTTGATTTCGTTAAGATTCGTCGTGCTTCTTTTGCATCCACTACGGGACAAAAATCCAGTGCTTGTAATTTATGCGCAGTAAAAGATTATACTCTTAAGGAGTTGAGAAGGCTTTTACCTCGTTGTATGTACATACAAATGTAATACAACTCAATAAGGTCTGCAGCGATTTACATTGAAACCATGTTTCATCATAATAAGTCTATTGTCATCTGTTCAGGACATTATTATTACTGTCATGTCGAGTTATTGGTTTTGTGTAGAAATTGTAGTTAAAACCAATTCGGTTTTTGGGTTAACACTTGCTTTTGCTTTTGACTCTTCGATTTTATTTAATAAATAATTATTACATCGGGTATTGGAAGCTTAAAACGAATAAGTGTTAGCGATAATACTTACTGCGCTGTATAATTTCTTTCGGTAATCATAACTTTTTTTTAATTGTAAATTGTGATGAAGTGACGAGACGAGTAAAACGTTCACCTGATGGCAACGTATGCCCACAACAGATCTGCGTAGCATCACACTGCGCCCGACACCCTGAGACAGTTCTTAAATCTCATGTTCCCTGTGATTACACTAGCTCTCAGTGCCCTTCAGATCGAAACACAGTAATGTTTGCACACTATTGCTTTACGGCAGAATAACTGATCCTAGGACGGTACTTACCTAGATTGCTGCGTAGGAAACCTACCTATTAATTAACTAGGTTGCAAAGGTTAAATTCGGCAGGAAAAAAATTTCAGGGCATAATCACGTAAGGTATACCTGACATTAAATGAGACTAAAAACATGCTGCACACTAGGATATCTTCAGCATCATAGTTGAATTTATAGAAATTATTTCACATACATAAACATCGAAACCCGGAACGACTATCTGTAGGTTATAAAAATTTTAGCCCGTGAAGGAATCGAACCCACGATCCGTACCGTAAACCTTTCGCATGGTTTCTTAAATATTCAACTATCTATACATACTAATAAGCTCTAAGGTCACAGCTCTTTCAAGAACTTCACAGTCAGCATAAGTCTAGCATACTCGAGCCGCGTGTAAAGAGCAATACGCACACAAATGTTCGTCGGCCGATATTGGAAACCGCTTCGTAGACCTACTTAGGTTGCTCCGATATCTGAATACGTTCGATGTGCAACTCGAGTATGGCTGTGGTGGCTCGTTGTACTAATAGGGTTTTTAAAGTTTTAATAATTGAATTATATGTAGAGCGATTGGCCTAAGATACGATTTGCACGTATAGCAAATTTTCTGGCTCTGTATGGCTATTGTAGTGGAAAGGGTTATAAAAATTAAATTTACATCTTTCTTCGTTCATTTATTGGTGTACAATATGAAAAACAATTTCTTTTATTAATTACTTAAATAATGACGAAATATTAAAATATCGAAATATTTTTGTTTAAAAAGCAATTGTGTTTTCTGTTAATAATTTTAAGTTAAATGGATTTTTGTCTAATAATATAAACTACACTGGTTATATTTAGTCTAAATTACAAACAATTTACAATTTTTGCATATTGAATTCTTGTAAATATACATACATACATAGAGTCACGCCTCTTTCCCGTTAGGGTAGGCAGATACCACATCTTTCCACTTGCTACGATCCTGGTACATTCTTTTACTTGTTTTAGTTTCATGTGTGCTTTTATACACGCTTGTCGGTTACGGGAACTTACGACGTGGCCTTTACTTAAAAGGTCATCGATCTGATCGTGATACGTCGGCTCTTACCGGCTTATCCAATTAACATTCACTCTCGCCTCATAAATGTATTTATTTTTGCTGTCTCTTTTTTCATCCATCCTCTCTCCGTGACCAAGCCATCTAAGCATCCCTTTCTTTATCTTTGTCACTACATCTTCTACCACACCGCAAAGTTCCCTTATCACGCTGTTCCTTACTTGTAAATATGCAATATCTTATTTTAAATACTGTTTTGCATTTTACTGTAATATGTATATAAAAAATGAAGTAGAAAAGTTCTCGAGTGGAAAACAACGGGGCGACGCCCGACTAGATGGAGCGACGAAATGCAAGGTTTTGAAGTCAATCACATGACCGTATTTATTGGCAATCAATGGGGAAGCTTATTTTCAATAGTGGAGTTGTGATGGACTAAAATGATAATGAAGTCGATGCAGTAGCGGCTTTATATTTGGCAATCTAAGTGCACACGACAAGCGTTATGGTGGTAGTATACATACTACCTATAGTATACCCCACCTAAATCCATCGAGAAAGTTACCACCGCAGTAATTGTGCAGTCAAGCAGTAGTATGCAAACATTAGTGCAGGGCATATGAAACTTATGAACTCATCTCACAGAATGACGAGCGCTGTGTGAAGCTCCACCTAAATGTTCTGTGAGGCTCCACACTCACTCACTCGCTGGGGTCGCTCAGCTGGTGATCTTCTAGTGTACCTCACTCATCGATGCAGTAGAGAGCAAGGGGGAGGCCCTGGCAGCTAGTTTGGACATAGCGAAAGCCTTTGATCGGGTCTGGCACAAAGCGCTTCTCTCGAAGCTTCCTTCATATGGGCTTCCCGAGAAATTGTGCAATTGGGTCACTAGTTTTCTCACAGACCGGAGCATCAAGGTCTTAGTTGACGGTACATGCTCGGAATCTAAGTCTGTGAACGCTAGTGTCCCACAAGGCTGTGTGCTATCGCCAACCCTGTTTCTTCTGCATATCAATGATATGTTACAGATTAGTAACATTCATTGCTATGCAGATGACAGTACTGGTGATGCCTTATACACAGGCCGTATTAATATTTCTCGGGAACACGTCGACGAGCACCGGAACAAACTTGTGTCTGAAGTCGAGATTTTGTTAGACAAAATCTCGGACTGGGGCCGACTAAATTTAGTCGAGTTCAACCCTAACAAGACACAAGTTTGCGCGTTTACCGCAAAAAAGAAACCCTTCGTCGTATCACCTCATTTCGAGAGCACTCCCCTTGTTGCCTCAGCCAGTATCGGAATCCTTGGCGTCGACATATCGAGCAACGTTCAATTTCGCGGTCACTTGGAAGGGAAGGCCAAATTGGCCTCCAAGAAGCTTGGCGTGCTCAGTAGAGCGCGACAGTACTTCATGCCGGCCCACCGCTTGCAACTTTATAAGGCGCAGGTTCGGCCGCACATGGAGTACTGTTCTCATCTCTGGGCGGGGGCACCCCAGTGTCAGCTCCTTCCATTTGACCGCATTCAGCGAAGAGCGGCTCGAATTGTCGACGACCATGTCCTATCGGATCGGCTTGATCCCCTGGATTTGCGAAGAGATGTTGCATCTCTTTGCATTTTTTACAAGATCTACCATGGGGAGTGTTCCGAGGAATTGTTCGGATTAATTCCAGCCGCTGAATTTCACCATCGCACCTTACGGCATAACCTCAAATTCCATCGTCACCACCTTGATGGTTGGCATTCAACCACAGTGCGTTTTTCGCGGAATTTTCTGCCACGCACTTGCACTTTATGGAATGTTCTGCCGTCAGCGGTTTTTCCGGACCGATACGACTTAGGGACCTTCAAGAAAAGAGCCTATTCCTTTCTCAAAGGCCGGCAACGCATCTGCTATTCCTCTGGTATTGTAGGTGTTCATGGGCGGCGGTGATCACTTACCATCACGTGAGCCACCTGCTCGTTTGCCTCCTATTCTATAAAAAAAAACACTGCGCTCTCTAAATGATTAGAATGTTTTATTTCGTACGCTCATTCCATACATAAGGCATAATAGGTAGCCACTAATTTCAAAGGAATCGTCAAAACGTAATCGAAGTCATATATGTGAGGTTCTCCATCTCCAATTAAGCTTTCGTCGATCTCTGAGCATCGACAGCCGACTATTGGTCAGATTTAATTATACAAGTTTTAACGAATAATCCTTGTGGAAATATGGAATAATCCGTATAGAATAGGCAAATGCAATAATAGAAAAACCCGTCAAATTACCCATAATAAAAAAAAGGTTTTTTTATAAAACAAAATAATTGTTTTGACTTATATTGGCATATTAAAATAAAATATTGTCAGCAGAGAAATGAAAATGAAAAAGCTTCTAATGTACATATTTTACGATAATTAATGTATTTTGAAACGTAAATTATGTATACATGAAATGGACTGCTGTCTGAGATGTTGACTGGCTTAAGTACGGTATATTCCTTCGTCATCTTTTATTTTGCAAAAACTAATTCAAATTACGTATTTGCAGTCATGAAAAATGAACAAACTACGTATAAACTAAAAGTAATACATGAAACAGAATGCTTTCTGACTAAGCTGTTGGCTGGCTTCTGTGAGGTATATTCTTTCCAGCTTATTTTGATAAACCAAACCAAATAATGTATTTTATTTAGAGTTAAGAAACATAGACAAATTACGAATACAGTGAACAGAAACAGAATACAAGAAATAGACTGTTTTCTAGCTGAGATGTTGGCTGGTTGGCTGGCAATTAAATTTGCAAAACTAAACCCAGTAACATATTTAGAATTTAAAAAAAAACGAATTTAGGAAACAGAATGCGGTCAGAAAGAGTTTACTGCTCCCTTTCGTATACCATTCTACTTTCAATTATTTTGCAAAAAGTAAACAATATTGCCGATATAATGGAGCGCCCTAAAAAATGTTTAAATTTCGTAAATGTTCCTTAAAAAGCTCGAAGAAGTACAATATGCACAAATCAGCTTAGTGGCAATCACAAGAAGGCTTATTGCTGCAAATATATACATTTTATAGTCCGCTCGGGCCGAATAAATCCTAATAATTTATTAAAATTATAATAATACGCCCCGTTATAATTTAATGACTGTATAATACCCAGTTTATGTACTAACATGTGCTTTAAAACGTGGAATCAAGAGGACTGTAGTAATTATTATTCTACAATAAGACCCGGATATGTTTGTGTGGCGAGGAGTAATTTTGACAGTTCGTAAGATGACCAGAAGAAAGCTTTATATAGTTAGTGTTCCGTTACTTTTTAGCAGGGCAGTATGAAATTAGTATTCATCGAAAAGGACACTAACACATACGTCGTTTCTCTATAATACGTAATTTTATATAACAATGTTATTATGCAAGTACAAGCCCCATTCTAGGACACGAATAAAGGTTAAGATGAAAATAATATTAGTAGGTACGGACGAAGTTGTGGAAGCGTTGAATAGTATAAAATTAGGGAGGGCTTTATTCGACGTGTGCCTAAACCGTGCGACGTACATTCACTAAGACTGGATTTAACTGTGTACTTGTAAATCGTCAACATGCATTGAAATTCGAAACTTCGGTCAATGTTCGTGCTTACGCTTAGTGCTAAGGAATCCTAGCTCTCTTTTTCTTCAACTTCACGTTCCTCTTCGGAGGAAGAGTGTTGTAAGGGTCGGCGCTCACCGTACACGGCAGGTTTTTGGAAATGTTACAAGTGCGGAGAACGATTTCCCTTGTATCAGGCATTTATAAATTAATATATAAACATTGTAAACCCTATACAAGCGAGTGTGGATTAGTTACGAGTATTAAGACAGTATTCGAGCACCGTCTACGGCTTGCGGCTTCTCCGGTTTGGTCATTTGCCTTTCCAAGAAACACCGGAAAGAATTAGTTACATTACAAACAACGGTCAATAACAAAGTTTCCTGGTCACAATATTTTATTTTTATTAATATTTAAATGCAATAGCCACACTAGGTAGATAGTTGGGTACTACCACCGGCTTGAGATTCTATTAAGAAAATGAAATTAAAAACCAAGCATACAACTGCAAGCCTTCGAGACAAAGTAAGCTCTTTCTGAGTAGGTAGGACCAAAATAATAATTAAAAGCTAAAAGTACGCAGGTTTAACTATGATATCAGAACATCTGTCACCTGGGTCCTCACATGACCATGGGTGCTGTAAAGCGATCAAAACGTCGGGTTAAAAGTAGTAAACTTAATATAATTTATTTACATATGTACGCATCTAAACTTAGGTTTTTATAAGAACTATCAATATTAAATTAGGAATATTATTTCTGGTGGTAGGATTCCAATGCAGGGATCCGTCTAGACAGGTTCCACCCCAGGGCCAGTTATTCTGCCGGCACTGAGAGCTGGTATAATCACTGGGCATATGATACTCAAGAATTGGCATATGTCACCCAGAACATTTCTGTGTTTCACCACACAGAAATCTTCTGGGTGACACAGCATTTGCTATGGGCAGACGTTGCACTTACAATCAGGTGAACGTTTTGCTCGTTTCATCACTTTATCCACAGGAATATTACAGTGCCTGCAATTATGACGATGATGATTCTAAATGATAGTAAACTTAAAATTTTGTTACGAAATTAAATTTTTTAATTACTTTAAACACAACAAAATATGTTTTGAAAACTATTCGGCGAAATATAATCACTAACTTACACCGTGAGACGGTATATTTCATTTTCCTGTTTTTGAAGATAAATATGTTTCAAAGGCGCCTGTTTACTTAAAGAGCTCTCAAATTAATCACTCTCTGAACATTAAACATTAAGTTGTTTACAGATCCTCTTTTCATCTTACTAAAGTGGTATAAAATATGAAATAAGTAAAAGAAAATCACATTCTGTACATAGTACAACTGACAGAACAATGTAAGGCTTTATGCTAATATAATGACCCTTGTATATTATATTTGAAACTGGATTATGCTGTTATGAATCATAAATCTACAGGTGGATAGGATTCGTATGCAGGGGAAGGGACCAACGCTGTGCTAGTTATTTTCCCGACAATTAATTATGTCCTTCAAGCCGATTTCGACCACGGCGACAGAAGCTCACTCGTCGCAACCTACTTGCCCAATGCCTCGTGTCCGATGCCTGGTGCTTGGTGTAACGCTGATGCGATAGGATCGGAGTTAGGCTAGGATCCAGTGTCAAAAACATGGGGACAATCATCACACATCCTCGATGGCTTCGGTAAGAGTTCGAACTAAGGACCAGCGGCGTAGAAGTCAGGTACTCTGACCATAACGCCACTCGGTCATCAGTGGTGCGTCTAGTGTTAATACTAAGCACATAAAACTTAAGAACCAGTGCCCCATGGTGATGAGTGTAGAACGGTGCCATATAGAACTTTCCGATGTAGAGTTCACGTCGACATCGCAAATGTTATGGGCAGGCGTGGCAATTGTTATTAAGTGAACGACCTGTTCTTCTCGTCACTTACTTTCTTTGAAAACATATTATGAAGATAACGTGGCGTAAGCAGATATATGTCCGGCAGAGTAGAATAGCACCTACTTCTTTCCTACTCTTAAAAGTCACATTATAACTACTTTTCTTTCTATAATGATTTCTTATATTTACGCGAACACTACACATTTAAATGAAACTAATCTTTACGGATTTTATCGCGTTTAATTTTATATATAGTATATAATATAGGTTATAAATAGTATAAAATTAAACGCGATAAAATCCGTAAAGATTAGTTTCATTTAAATGTGTAGTGTTCGCGTAAATATAAGAAATCATTATGTGAACCAGTACGGACTGGAAATCGCAAACAAAATTCGCCGGTTAGAAGATCTCAAGACCAAGCGCGCAAGATTTATAACATCTTTAAATTTCTTGAAGAGATGCAGAGACCATAATCTCATTCCTACGTGTGTCAAAATATCAGCTAAAAAGGACATTCGAGGAAGCGCTAAGATCTTAAATCAGGCAAGTAAAAAGTTGTTACGAACGGTGATTCAGCAAAACCGTACCGATCTACATACAATAAATACAGCCATAGACAATTCATCCAGTGAACTAAAAACAATTTTAACGACATTTGATTTTAATAATTGCATCGAAACCTTAAATAAGCGTGAAACAGCTAAATATAATGAATGCAAAAATAAACACATAGAAAAATATCAAAAGTTAACGGCCAAATTAAATGTCAAACTTCAATCTCAACGAATGAACGGAACGCGACCGTTGAGTAAAGACAAAGATCATAGATTACGCGCGGTCTATAATCTGTCAAAACAAACACTGGATGAATCAACATTAAAAGTATTATCGAAAGGTATGAATTTCGCAATAACACCGCGAAGAATCCCGTACGAAGAAATTATTTGTAGTGTTGAGGATTGTCTGTATAAAAATAATATTGGTAAAGAAGATTTGGAGGCCATACGTCAAGACATCTCGTCTATGTTACGTCGAAGTTCTGTGCCAAAACTGAATCTTCCCAAAGACGAATTAAAAGCTTTAAATAACTTACGAAACAGACCCGAACTCACGATTCTCCGCGCAGATAAAGGAAACGCTACGGTGGTAATGGATACGTCGGATTATAATTTTAAAATTCAAGAACTTTTGTCGGACGTTAACACCTATAAAAAGGTCAAAACAGACCCAACTACAAACACGCTCAAAACAACTAGCGATCTAATAAAGAAACACGCCGAGAAATTAAATCTAGACGTAAATTCGATAATACCTTCCTGTGCCAAACCACCAAAGTTGTATGGGTTACCCAAAATACACAAACTCAATGCTCCGCTACGTCCAATAGTGAGTCAGATCGACTCACCAACTTACAGATTGGCTCAACATGTGGCTAAAATACTCTCCCCACTAAGAGGACATACAAGAGCACATACAAAGGATTCCTACCATTTTGTCAGTGAGATAAAAGACCTACATCTTACTGACAATGAAACTATGGTCAGTTTTGATGTTCAGTCGTTATTTACATGTCTACCTGTTGAAGACTGCATCTTAATTGTGACTAGGAAGCTAACAGAGAACAACATGCCATTACAACATGCAGAATTACTGAGACATTGCCTAACATCTGGCTATCTATTGTGGAAGGAACAATACTACCGGCAAGTAGATGGTGTGGCGATGGGCTCCCCAGTATCTCCCATTGTTGCTGACATTTTCATGGAAGACTTTGAGGAGAAAGCCCTCCGTACTTCTCCAGTAAAACCAAGGTTCTACAAGCGGTATGTAGATGATACTTTCACAATTCTACCTTCTAATAAAGTCACTGCATTTTTAGAACACCTTAACTCCATTAATTCTAAAATACAATTTACAATGGAGTTAGAGACAAATAACTCTTTAGCTTTTCTAGATGTTTTAGTAATTAGAAATCCTAATAACACCTTGAGTCACACTGTGTATAGGAAAAAGACCCATACCAACAGGTATTTAAACGGTGAATCTCACCACCATCCTTCACAGTTAGCTACCGTGGGCAAATCTTTGTTTCAGAGAGCACAAGGGATCTGTGACAGTAAACACCTGGCCGCCGAGCTTCAGCATGTCAAGCAAGTTTTGCAAGACAACAAGCTTCGGGTTCCACGCCTTCGTCGCAGTGACCGAGTGAAGCCGGCCACAGTCGAGCGTGTACCTGCAGTCCTACCATATGTCAGAGGAGTCACGGACAAGATTGGCTATATCTTGAAGCGGGCTTCCATAAAAACATTTTTCAAGCCGCCGAAGAAGATAAGTCAATTTTTACCATCTGTCAAGTGTAACATCCCTCTACAAGATGCAGGAGTATACAAGCTGGATTGTGAATGTGGTCTCTCTTACATAGGGCAAACAAAAAGATCAGTAAAAACCCGCGTAAAAGAACATATAGCTGATGTGAAGCATCGCCGCCCCAGGAAGTCTGCAGTCTGTGACCATGTTCTGGATCATCCCAACCATTACATCAGATTTGATAAACCACAAATCCTCGCAAAAGAACACCGATTCCTACCAAGGATGATTCGCGAGGCTATTGAAATTAAAAAACATCCTAATTTTAATAGAGAAGATGGTTGGGTATTACCACCAGCTTGGGATCCTATAATTAATAAAATTAAGTCAAAAACCAAGCATACCACTGCAAGACTTCAAGACACAGTTAGCTCTTTCTGCGTAGATCGGACCACAAAAAATAATTAAAAGCTGAAGGTACTCCGGGTTAACTATGACATCAGGACATCTGTCACCTCAGTCCCCCCGTGACCATGGGTGCTGTAAAGCACTCGAAACGTCGGGTTATAAATAGTATAAAATTAAACGCGATAAAATCCGTAAAGATTAGTTTCATTTAAATACTTTTCTTTCTTTTCGATTTTACTATGTATTCTACTTTTATGCTATGTACCGTGTTTTACGGTTTCGTGACGAATTTTCATAAGAAACGGTTATATTTGCATTCTTTGTGCTAGTATCTATCTATACACGCTATTTAGTTTACAAAGGCAGTGTTATCTATAAGCCGTGCCGAGCCGTGTGGTGGCGGCTCGTTAGAAGAATACTACCACTCCATCTCATCCAATGGATCTCGTAAAAGGCGAGTAAGGGAATTAAACTGCACTGTGCATCCAACAGCGTATGGTGGCGATGGGATCACCAACTATCACACCGAGTGCATTATATTGTTTTGGTTAAACGTGGATTGTGGCAATAATCTGTCTTTGCAGTGAGTGCCCAGTCTCTGACTACCCCATATGGTATAAAGTCGTGATCTTATGTATGTATGTATGTTTGTTATCTATAACTATGAAGATTCTAAAATTGAGCGTTTATAAGCGCGTTTTTGTTTGTCACTTTTTTAAAAAATACCTTTAGAATTCATATAAAAGTTGTGTTATATTAAACTTTTATAAAGAAGTTAATTTACTGTTTTTCTATCTTATATTATTAAGATTTTTTACAAATATTTTATTTTTTTTGTATATGTTTTGGATAAGAGCATATGCAATGCTGTCACTATATTGCTCGTAGAATGGCGAGAAAGAATTTTTTGACTCGTACCAAAATGGCGGCGACGCAGTTTACCACTCGTCACCTATCGTTTCGAAATTGGGCCTACCCCTGAAATGTTTTGGTGTTTGACCCGATTTCTAAAGACCGGTTTAACTAAATAGGGATTTGAAACAACAATGTATGCCTCACCAAAACGACAGAAATCATTATCAGTGAATTAATAAGAGGACGTCTGACACCTCTGTCTTCCCGTGCCCATAGGAGCTGCAATTATATACTTTTTGGCTGCAAATCGCTCGAAACATTGAATATTAGCGTAAATATAGGAAATTATTATAAATAGCACAAAATGGAGTTGCTTAAAACTTATTTGAATATAATAATGATATTATAGTCTTGAATAATTGTAAACAATGAAACAAAGATGTAAGTGCGTTTCTCTGTAAAAACAAAAGAAACAACATTTAAAGCCTTTATTTCAGGTCTTTTGATATTTTAACAAATATAGAAATTATTATGTTAAAGGAAAGTTTCTCAATATTTAAACATTTTCCTATCTCGTTAAAAATGTCACTACTGTCAGTTATGACATAACAAATACAAAATACAAGATTAAGAAAAGCGGTCCTATATAAATGAAGTAGCTTTCTTAACATGTATTTAAATGTTTAGAATTCCATTCATGTTTATTGATTTTACCAATGACAATGGCAGACCATGCCCCACAACGTACAAAAATTTAATTTAAACTAAAAAGTTTTATGAATTTGGTAATTCTTAAAAATGAATAGTTTTACGTAGAACTAGTGGATAAAAATTATTAAAAAAAAATTCGAATAAATTCTACCTGATAAAACTATTAAACTGTTCCAATTATGTAAGTAAATGTACACTGGTAAATCCCACTACAGTAGCAATAACATCGTCGACAACTAAAATCGTGATATGACATTAGTCTGGACAACGCGACGCTGATATTGAAAAGTCAGACAAATTGGTGTTTCAATCAAATCCATGGTGCAGTAGATGAAAAAATTCTAGATGTCATATAAGCTGTCCAGTGCACCTGCGGGCAAAGTCTGCTTGCAGGTTATTGGGAACAAAACTGAAATATAGGAGCAATTTTCCTTCGCATGCAGTATGCATCAAACAATTCGTTACTTTTTAAATTTTGCATTTATAGAAAAAAATGAACACCGTTGAAAAAAACAATAAATATCTTGAGAAATGAATATATAATTAAGCGGAGTTAGCTTTGCAACTTTCGTGAAGATAAGCCTGGAATCCAATAGTTTAGTTAGATTCCAGCCTAATAATTGCTAAACAAAAACTCTAGAAACAATATGTCAATACCAAAAGTATTAAAGTGAAAACTTTTTTACAATAGTTGTTACAAAGCGCCCGAAACGTCGGGTTATAAGTAGCAAAATAAAATAAGTAAAAAACTATGAAATCTAATTTATTTAAAAATTTAAATACGTACGTATCTAAGTTTCAATCAATATTCCCAATACACTGGAAAATAAAAGAAATAAAAATTATCGGGATATAACTTTTACAGTGCCTGAAATTTTGACGATGATGATTCTTAATGATAGTGAACTAAAATTTTGTTTTTTGAAGCGAAAACTTCTTCATCTAAAATCAATCATCAAAAACCGTAATTAACGTATTTCAAAGAAATATTGATCAAATCCAAACCAAAGCATTGAAGGTTTCACTTCTACCTCATGTGAACTGCACATATGTTTTTTTTTCTTTTAAATTATATATAAGAGAGTTATTAGTAATGTCCTATACATCCTGGAACCTACCCATGCTACTTTGATCTGATAAACACAACGGTGAAGCTTTAATGACAAAATTTAATACTAAAAATGTCCATACAAAACTTTAAAATTATTTGTGTAAAACATTAAGCGACCCTAACTCACAAAATCGTAGCCCCGAACCATACAAATTCAAAATACGTTTTATTCTTTTTCTTCCATTCCATTTAGTTTATGTTGCCCTAGTAACTACTACGATAGTAACTTATAACATCGAAAAACATCGGCATCATACTAAAAGATTTACTTCGCAACAAATTTCTTTAAGCTTCATTCATGTTATCCTAGTACTTGCGAGTTCTAACTTTCAATGGCGGCTCTTTAAAAAAAAACTGGCGCCTATCAACGCGAACTGCGTAGTATCTACCGCAGATTCGGATGTATTTATATTCATAATAAATGATTTAACATATTGTAGTAATTATTTTACAAATTGTAGTTCTACTGATAGTTAAAGTAGTTGTTTTATAAAAAGATCTGTTAATTTACGATCGGATAAGAGAAATGTATGCTTATTTGTTGTTTGTTGTTGTCGCCAAACGCGTCTTCAATTCATTGGTAAAAAGAATTTAGATCATTTCAATAAGTTATATTAAAAAGATAATAGCAATTTAGTTTATTTTGAAATATCTACTGATTGAGAGACACGTTGCCTGGCCGGCGCGACGGCGATCGGCGGTGCCCTTGACCTTGGCCTCCGATCTTTCACTAAATTCACTTTTTCATATAGTCTGCTTTTTCCTATTTGTGATTTAGGAAGGTTAATTTTCTATTAAATTATAATAAATATTTAATAATGTTGAATCAGAAAATTAAGTAGCATTAAATTATTTAAAAAATACGATTAAAAACTGAAACAATTAACATAATCGGAGTTCCGTTTTCACGCGTTTGGACGAGACTGAGTGAATTATTTCGTAATCTTTTCTGCATTTTGATATTTCACGTTAGGGCGGGCGGGGCGGCAACGTCTCCAAAAGTATCGTCTGACCTGGACTGCTAGCAAATGGCAGACTGGTGGACTACAGAATTCGGTTTTCAAAACGTAAACTTTTTAAACCGAGGTTTAACGCTTTAAATTATTAATTTTTATCATTACTACTTGTAGGTATTAACCTCTACTTATTTTTAATATTGCCAGAATTTGTTCGACGTTGAAAACGTTAAGGTGAATTGTTTTCCAAAATATGCTGAGATATAACAGTCTAAAGGTTTTTAACTATTTTACGTTTATGATATCAAACCCGCGACCGCGTGGCGTAGTAGTTAGCATAGTCTGTCTGATGACTTCTGCGTTTGAATCCGAGTCACAATCAATATTTTTGCATAACACATATTATTGGTTTTCGGTTAGTCTCTGACATTGCGTAAGATGTTTAATAGTAAACTCGGTCCAAGGCTTACAAAAAAATAATGTAGTATTATACAGGATCATCCACCAAAAGTTCGATGATCATTCACCGAACTTTTTACCAAACAGTGTCGTCCAGGCATTTACATTTTAAATTATAATTTGCCATACTGCTCAGAAATGAGAGGAGGCCTGATCTTAGCAGTGCGACATTTATAGGCTGTGATTTACTACTTTTACTTTACTGTATATTCTTGTATGAACACACAAATCAACATTGTTGCAAAGACGTAAACCAATATCTCAAGGCATCATTCCATTTATTACGATTACTATAAGATCAACTTGACGATAATCTTGTAAGAGTTATTCAACTAACAATGAGTTTGAAAGCAAATTCAGGATCTTTATGGACTCTATAATTAATCTTTCTGAGTACCGACTATGAAAGGTATAAATTTTAAGTCTGTTCTTAACAAACTGTTATCAAATTAATAATAAAAGGGATTAAAAATAACAATGCTTTCTTTAAAGCGGCGAGTAATAAAAGCAACAAAGAATTTTTGAGGCCCAGCATAAATATGAATTTATTGTTCGACTGCAACTCGAGAGTGTTGCTTCATAGTTCTTTGTTAGCTAAAATGGAGTATAAACTTTTCTTATCAAAATACATGTTTATTGTGCGTAATACATAATACATTAGTGTTATATTTAGTATTTTCAATAGAATTATTTAACAAGAAGTGCAAGTCACCTGATGATAAACGCCACGGCTACCCATAACGGCAACGCACCCCCAATTCGTCTGGTATTGTATATGTTCATGGGCGGCAGTGATCACTTACCATTAGGTGATGCACTTTCTGGTTTAACCATCTTCTATAAAAAAAATAACAGTGCGATATCAAACAATCTGAATTTTGTGTACCACCCCACTGCAAGTACAGTTCTAGAGTCTTGCCTAATTTAATTATTCAGATCACAATTCTGTGTATGATACCTCTTTATTTTCTGAATTTCAAGTAAATTTTCACTGTTTAGAAATAAATATCATTAAACCGAAGTGGTAGCTTTTTTTTTCCAAAAGCGGCCCCACAGAAAGTGGACCTGGATGAGCCCGGACGGTTCCACTAAAAATGAGATCGACTTCATCATGACGAACACACGACAGCTGTTCAATGATGTCTCTGTGATCGCTAGGGTGAAAACCGGCAGTGATCACCGAATGGTAAGAGGCACATTGAACTTGAACGTAAAGCTGGAGAGGTTTCGTCTGGTGAAGTCTACACTCCGTCCATCACGTGCCCTTATCCAAAATCTCGAGAGCTACCAGCTTGAATTGCATAATCGCTTTCAGTGCCTAGATTGCGTTACAGTGGACGATTTAAACGAGAGGCTCGTGGAAACTGTCCAGGCGGTGGGGGCAAAGTTTTGCAAGACCCGCCGCAAAAAGAAGATCCAGAAGCTCTCCGATCACACTCTCAGTCTCATGGAGGCCAGGCGTGAAATGAAGCTACAGTCCTCAACTGACGCGTCAGCATATCGGCAACTTAACAGACAGATCTCCCAATGTATGCGGCGAGACCTACGCAACTTTAATACTAATACTACTTCGTATTGAAGAAGCGATAGAGCGAAACCAAGGCTCCAAGGTCTTTGCCAGGGATCTGTCTGCCGGGAAGAGCCAACTGACAAAGTTGAGGACCGAGAGCGGTAGCGTCATTTCCGCTGGACCAGAGATTGTGAGTGAGATCGAGAGATTCTATGGGCAGCTGTACACATCGTCGTTGGAGCCACATACAAGTGTGAGTTTCGACCCAAGAGCCAAACTCGTCCGACACTATTCCGACGATATCCCGGACGTCAGTCTGAGCGAGATTAGTATGGCTCTCAAACAGCTCAAGAATGGCAAAGCGCCCGGTGAGGACGGAATTACAGCGGAGCTTCTGAAAGCGGGTGGAAAACCGGTACTTTTAGTCCTTCAGAGGCTCTTTAATTCCGTCATCCACGGCGGCGCTACGCCGGAAGCGTGGAGCAGAAGCGTGGTTGTCCTGTTCTTCAAGAAGGGTGATAACGCCCTCTTGAAGAACTATAGACCGATATCGCTTCTGAACCGCGTCTATGTGCTGTTTTCGAGAGTCATTACGAATCGTCTCGCAAGCAGACTTGACGACTTCCAGCCTCCCGAACAAGCCGGATTCCGAAAAGGCTTTAGTACCATAGACCACATACATACCCTTCGCCAGATTGTACAAAAGACCGAAGAGTACAATCTCCCGCTATGTCTGGCGTATGTGGACTATGAAAAAGCCTTTGATTCCGTCGAAACTTGGGCGGTGCTACAGTCACTTCAGCGGTGCCGAATTGACTGTCGGTATATCGAAGTGCTGCAGTGTTTGTACAATAAGGCTACGATGGCTATCCGAGTACAGAACCAGAGTACGAAACCGATCCAATTGCAGAAAGGTGTAAGACAGGGTGATGTAATATCCCCGAAACTCTTCACCGCTGCATTGGAAGATGTCTTCAAGCTTCTGAACTGGAAAGGATACGGCATTAACATCAATGGCGAATACATCACTCACCTTCGATTTGCCGACGACATAGTCATAATGGCAGAATCGCTGGAGGAGCTTGGCACTATGCTCAATGACCTCAATAGTGTCTCCCAACGGGTAGGTCTTAAGATGAACATGGACAAGACGAAGATCATGTCTAACGTCCATGTCACACCTATACCGGTTGTTGTTGGGAACACTATGCTCGAAGTTGTTGACGAATATGTATACCTAGGACAGATTGTCCGACTAGGTAGGTCCAACTTCGACCAAGAGGTCAATCGACGGATCCAACTCGGCTGGGCAGCGTTCGGGAAACTACGTCACATCTTCTCGTCGAGTATACCTCAATGTCTCAAAAGTAAAGTTTACAACCAGTGCGTGTTGCCAGTGATGACATACGGAACCGAGACGTGGTCCTTCACTGCGGGCCGCTTGAGGAAGGTCAGAGTCGCTCAGCGAGCTATGGAAAGAGCTATGCTCGGAGTTTCTCTGCGTAATAAAATCCGTAACGATGATATCCGCAGCAGAACTAAAGTAACCGACATAGCCCTAAGGATTAGCAAGCTGAAGTGGCAATGGGCCGGCCATATAGCCCGTAGAACCGATAACCGATGGGGAAGAAAGGTTCTAGAGTGGCAACCTCGTACCGGCAAACGCAGTGTAGGGCGCCTCCCCACTAGATAGAGCGACGACCTGCGCGATTTTGCGGGAAGTCGATGGATGCAGGTGGCTCAGGACCGTGCTTTGTGGCAATCTATGGGGGAGGCCTATGTTCAACAGTGGACTAAGATAGGCTGAAATGATGATGATGATGATGAAGTGGTAGCTCTTCTCTTACCTCTCTTCCAGGTTCCAAAACCTTCTCTGATATGAGAGGAGTCCTGTGCCCAGGAGTGGAATATATAAACTTTACTTCAAAGTCTTGAATGCCCTGGAATTGCAAGTTTAAGTGGCCTTCAAACCGAAACGCTGTGGATTTCTGACACTACTGCTTGACGGCGGAATAACTGGAAATGGAAGAATAACCTACCTATGGCAATCCCTGTATAGGAATTGACGTGAATGTCACTTTGTGAAATTTACATTTTTTGGTTAAAACAAATTATAACAGATAGTAGTATCTAAGGTGAGGGGTGTGCTACTGCGATAGCCAGTCCACCTGTTGAGATGATTACTGAAAATCCTCAATTAAAATGGTAAAGGCCTATGTCCAGCAGCAGTCCTCTTGGAGAGGATACAATAATTAAAAACTTTGGAAGAGCCTATGGTAAGGAATCAATAAAATACAAAAGCAAAATAAAAAAAAAATTAACCATTTGAAAAAGTAGGTCGTAACCAACTATTAAGGATCTATTTATAGTTGTTACTAACCGTAAATATTAATGAAAAACTTATAATTTAAACAGAAAATTGACTTTCTTCTTAATTTTTTTAGTGTTATAATGTCCTCTCGCTTTATATAAGGTTTGTATACTAATACTGTCTGGCCCGGCAGATGTTGTTCTGCCTTTTCCGGTAAGTGACGGGATGAGTTTGATTTCTGAATTACATTTAAGTTTGAAATTTTTTAACTTCGTGTGGTGGCGGCTTAAGAGAATCCACCAACCCATCTCATCCCGTGAGTGTCTTAAAAGTCGACAGAGGGAAAATGAAAACCAGGAGATGGGCAGCAGCATCTTCCTGGAACATGTGAATAAATAAAGTGCGGTTGTCAAACCGCCTGCCAATCGTGCCTACTCTGACAAAATCCCCCAAAATGAGAGCTACAAACTTTCGTGGCAATATGTTTTATGGGCAATATGTTCTATGTTCTATGTTCAGCAGTGGACTAGTGATAGGCTGAGATGATGATGATGAAACTTGTGGTGACAGAGTCGACACAGCGCTTCCTATCGGGCTCAGATTTTGTAATTTTCTTTTTTGTTATGAAGCCAACATAATATATTGTGGATATGAGGTATATATGGTCCATAACTATAGAAGTTGTTAATAACCTATCGGATCCTAGCATAGCTATGAATCATGTTCTCGGGAAACCCAATATATTTTGTGAATGTGACCTCAATAGATCAAATCTCAACGTATATAAAGATAAGGCAGTTAATAATAAATTAATTACAATGCATGAATGTCGTCGTTAGGCTAGATTTTTGAGGCACTTTTTTCTTTTAGGTGTTTTTGGGAAGAATTAATATTCATTGAAGAAGCTGCAGACAGTGCTCGAAAACTATTTTTTTACTAACCCCTTGTGGCTCATTGAGGCTACCTAATATTTACAAAATATTATTTTCTTACGCACATTTAAAATTATACGGGTTTTTTTATCATCACTACAGTATTCTTCATGCGTTACATTGGGCGCAACGTTAGGACAAGTATAACATTTCTGACGTAGTTGATAGATTCTGTCAGTATTCGGAAGTTGTCCCCGCGGTCGTAAATCAGATAGGAGGATATCGTTATTTTTTTTGTATAAAGCGATGAATCAAGCGAAACGTTCACCTGATGGTAAGTGCAACGTCTGCCCATAACAAATGCTGTGTCACCCAGAACATTTCTATGTGACACCTCATTGTGCCCATCACCCTGAGACACGAGTTCTTAAGTCTCATATGCCCTGTGATTACGCTAGCTCAGCAACACATTAATGTTTGCACACTACTGCTTCACGGCAGAATAACTGGCCCTGGGGTGGTACCTACCTAGACGGATTCCTGCATAGGAATCCTACCACCAGTTACTAGTAAACTTGTAGTATCTTTTGTCTAAGAGTGAATAACGTTGATATTAACATGTCAATGCGTGTTAACTTTGTATAAAACATAGTAAATCCACATGACACGCTTTAGACCTATTCAAAAACTAGTTGGGGACTCACTGGATCTATAAAGGTTTCCTTACGCGGGGTTAGTAATAGCATCACCATTTAACCGAAATTTAGCACGGTTGATTACCGCGGAGCACGTCAAAACGATTTACCTTAAGGGCTCATCCCTTCTAACGTTTTACAATTCATAGTACAGCTATAAAGTCCCCCCTCCAGTTCTCCCATGACGTTAACGTTTCAAACTCCACCAACCATTTTGATTTTTTTTTGGAGGAAGACGTTCAACATATGGTTAGTGCTACGTCTGCCTGTAACAAATGCCGGGTCACTCAGAACATTTCTGTGTGGCATCACATTGCGCCCGTTGCCCTGAGACATCAGTTCTTAAGTCTCATATGCCCAGTAATTACACTAGCTCTCAGAACGAACTGCACATTTCTGCTTTACGGCAGAATAAGTGGCTCTGCGGTGGTACCTACTTAAACAGATTCCTGCAGAGAAATACCACCAGTAAAATCACATAATTCGGGGTGACTCGCGTAGGTTAATTATTAACAAAAAGTTACGGACCAATAAATAATTCGTGGATTATGAATCACTACCAATGCACAGTTTTTTCTAGTTAATAATTTAAAGTGCTAGTGTAACTATTAAAGTGTTTTAACTTAAGTTGCCACCACAGCCTCCTAAACTAGGAAAGGCGCAAAAGCAAAGGCGAAAAACGCAAAAACCTCTATCAGTCAGACCCATAATTAAAAAACTTATTAAGCAATCAGTTTAGGTTCATTCAACTATCTATAAGTGTTTCATATTATAATAACAACAAAAATATGTCATAGGTTGCTTGGTAAGTTAGTAAATTATATAAATGTTAAGGGAATATATTAATTTTCTATTATGTATGCTTATGATATTTATGAATAGAGTCTATAAAGCTCTATTTAAGTCTCTCTAAACTGATCGCGCGAACTAGTGGCCGGCGCACCTATCTTTAACTATAACTCCTTTGCAATTGATAGCTTCGCACACTATTCATTACCGAAATAGAGTCGCCGTCGTAAGGTCACCGAAATAGAAATCACCGGACGGAAACCCATAATTTCATGGGGTAAATATGCCGTTTAATTGACTAAATTCCGCGCTTCTTCCGTATACACAAGTATTTTTATTTTTATTTAAGTATTATCACAAATAAAAGTGCATCGAAGAACAAATACGATTAATAAAAAGAAATAATTAACATAAGCACTAACTGTGCATTAAAAAGTTCAGAGCTCACACGTGACTAAGTCACTTATATTTACCTATTTTTTGCATTTTGCTGTTTTACGTTAAAGGTGGCGGGGAGTGACTTCGCCTCCAATAGCATCGTGGACAACGCGTGAAACGAAAATGTTTTAAACAGGGCTGTTTCAAAAAAGATTTTTAATTATTATAATAATTTTTATCACTGCTGCTTTTATTAATCTGAATTTATTTTTAATATTGCCAAAAGATTCATTGGATCGGATATATTAAAGTAAAAGCTGTGACCGAACATAAAAAATTCATAGTTTATTTTGATCTCTTTAACGTCCCATATATTTTTTTCGAATCATCTGAATAAATAAACTGCGGTTGCCATCCCACCTACCAAGCGTGGCAACTATAGCAAAATCCTTCCAAAATGAGAGCTACAAACTTGTGGCAATCTGAGGGGGAGGCCTATGTTCAGCAGTGGACTAGTGATAGGCTGATATGATGATGATGATGACATTTTTTTTAAATTTTGAAAACGTCCATTATCATATTGCTTATCTTCTGACTACTTTTATATTCATAAGAATAAACGTACAACTGCATGGCCCGAATTATCATATACAATTGCTAGTTTCTCCTTACGTTGGAATACATTTACTTTCGACTCATATTTCCGTTACGATAATTGAAAAACGCGGATACGATAATGTTCGTGAAATATTTAGGTAAAGCGAGCCACCCAATGTGCAGTTGCAATTATTGCACTGCATCTACGCTTACGTTAGCTCGTCCTAAAAAAATCTTTTTCGCTCGAGCTAACGTAGATGCACAAAACCGTTTTCGTTTAATGTTTTGTCATGTTTAATTAAATTTCGAAACGACACAGCCCTAGGGCTGTGACGTTTCGAAATTTCGACGTTTCGACTTGGCGGCCGGGAGGGGATATACAACAGCGCTATACGTCGCAGTTCTCAGTGTTGCAACTTAGGGGTTTTCCTTCCAGATGGGGAAGAAAATATGGTTTTATAAATGTAATGTGAAATGTTAATAAAATGTATGATTTAAAAAAATACAGCGAGGCTGAGAAGGATTCTATTGTAATGGAAGAAATATTATTAACACACACACAATGTACATTTAATTTTTAATGACAATCAGTGATATGATTATTATTCTTATTACATTTTTTTTTATTATTGTTTTCTAGGATTTATATTAATGGAATTATTTATTATTTAATACTAAGTAATTCTATTGTAATAATAACCATTGATGAATATTTTGATACTACTTTTACTGTTATGCTCTATCGACAACTTTTTTGTTTAATTTAAAAACTGGCATACAAAAACTAAATAGTAGACAGACGTTTGTCTACTATTTAGTACACTGCCGACATACACTTAGTTTATGTTTTTCAAATGTTTAGTTTAGGGAGTTTTTAATGTCTTTAAGGGTAAAAAAATTCATGTGTTGGCGAGAGTGACAGTGCTTTAGTTGGTTGGTCTATGTGGTCGGTCGTCACCTATAGTCTAAGGTCATTTGGTCGCGCTTCTGTTGTTGAATTATCGCGAAGAAAAGAAGTCGTAAAGTGTATTCTATCTAACGTCACAATATCTAACAATGGTACAGGTATACGATGTTGCTAACAAGAACCATTTGACTGTAGGTTTATTCTTATGAACAATAAATTCGTAAAGTGTTACGCATTATGATCGTGAATGTGTTTAAAACTGATAAAAATCCAGAAGCCAGTTTAATAAGCCGTGTACGTGTGTGTCGTGCAAAATGAACTGTATTTCGCAGATTATTTTGTAACTTCGTAAATAATGTTATGCCATGAGTATCGTCCGGCAGAGGCTATCCCAGGTACGAATAGAGTATTTTTATTCAGTGTAGATTATTGACGTAGTACTTATTAAACGTATTTTTTTAAATTGAAGTGGTTCGCAAACTTCTTCAGTTTTATGTGGCAGAATAAAACCCATGGGGCCTTTATTGTAATAATTTTATAAAGTACGAAACGGCGTATGAAAATCTGCCACCCAGTCTCATTTGGTAGGTATGGTAAGTGTCATCCAAGGGAAATATTGAAAAATCTTGGACGTCCGGCCAGATGGCGGATTAACCATGTCGAAAAATGTCCGAAAATTCACGATCTTCAACGCTTTTTTCTCCGATAGCCTTTACTTCGTCGCTTATGCGTTCGTAAGGACATTGACCTATCGACTGTGATCGTAATTACCTATAGACGGGAGCTACCGCAAGTTGCCGGTTCTTTTAAAAACACGTGATTAATTTTAATTTACCAAAAAAAAGTAAATATTAAAATCTAAAAACTGATACTACCAATCGTTTCTGTAACTGAAACTGTACTAATTTTCTTCGTTTCCAGAACGATGTAAAAATTACGGTGTATACACACACACCCATAAAACATTGCATAAAAGTAATTAATATTTGTAGAATAATATTTATTGTATAATGTACGAGAAATACTCCAAGCCATGGGGAAGGAACTGGTCCCTGGCACACGGCTTACGATATTTCAGGAACCAGGGCTGAATTGATTAAGATTGGAACCCATTTTTGCAAAAACTATTATTACCATTATTTGTCGGAAGGCAGGTGGTACAATAACTGAATAACGCATTTTGTTACTTATCATACATAGTTAAGTCTGATTAATTTTTACTGAATCTTTTGACAAGACTTGTCTTGAATTTTTTTTGCCCTCTGTTGTGACAATACAGCTAGATCATGATTGAGAGTTCTGTGTGTCATCGTTTCCACTTACTAGTAGGTAGGCTGTGTGCTAGTTGATCTTCCTGTGATGGATACGCTGTACACGACGCCTTTCACCATAGACTATGCTATGCATACGCGGTCTGTGTATTTTAGGCCCGGAATCTTAGATTAGTTTATTCCACAATATATCGAGAGCCATGACAATATCTCGGCGTTTAAAGTCACAGCCTATAAATGTCGAGCACAGACCTGGTCCTCTGAGAGGGTTTAGGAGCCGGGAAGAGTACGCCACGCTGCTTCAATGCCGGTCAACGGACTTCACATGTCCTCGAAATATTTTCATTCCCACGACATGCAGATAGATGTCTGCCTCTCACATACACATTCATTGCCATGTGTGACAGGTTACATGCATTTCAATAATTTAATTTCAAATTTGTTATAACTTAATAAATAAATACCGCTAAAGCACATAAAATTGCAGGACAATATATGTGGTTCCGGTACCGGGGGAGGTCAACCGAGTGACTATGAAATTTGAGGGGAGTGCCCGGCCTTTGAGCTGCCACGGCTTCCGGCATTTTCCTTAATTTTTAGGACACCCATGGGGTGAGACAATGTGGCAGATTTGAGAAATACTCCTATTATAATTTTTTAAAGCTGTTTGGTGTTCGTGAGAGTTTTACACAGTCTTTCAAAACAATGAATCTTAAGACCGTCCTTCGTTTGTTTTTAATGTACTCAAGACATAATAAACATAAAAAAATAACACGATATGCTCAAAGCGAAATAATAAAAACAACTAAGAAGTTTTCGCTTTCATAATAAACACGACTTTATTGTTGTAAGACTTCGGACCAAGAGCGTCGTCGTTCTCGGAGCTCATTGTGAGTTCAACGGTTATTTTTTAGTTTTCAGGTAAATCATTGTTTCCACGACAAACAGTTATTATAATGTAACACGACCTGAAAGGCGATTTCAGTTGCTGTTTATACTTTTAAGAAAATATCGTTTTATAGTTTGCCAATAAACTCGTTTACTTCTAAATAATTACATACATATACTTACGCCTTTTCCTATATAAGGCGTAAGAAGAGGCTACACACGTAGCTTACTTTTTGCCCCCGCAGGAAACGAGACGTCAAGGGTGGCGTGCCGAGTCGCCGCCATTTCGGTACGAATCAAAAAATGTTTGCTCTCTATTGCGTCCCCAAGAGCTTTATAGTGACAGCATTGCATATTATGATGTTATTACGCCTCTTAAGACACCTCTGTAGTAAAGAGGTAGGTGCTATTTTACTCTGCAAGACACCTATCGGCGTTTACTACGGTGTTGTAATATCAATAAGTAATAAGAAGAATAATAAGAGTCGTCGTAGCCTAGGTGCCAGGCGCTTGTCTTTAAATTTAAAGCGTATAAAACATAAGAGCGAACGAAATAAACATTAATAAAAACATCGTTAAGAAACCTGCTAGTCTAAGGAATTGTGAAATATGCATATTTCGAGGAAATCTGAAGTCCGTCAACCCGCATGATCAACTTGGCGAAATCCTCCCGACTACAAAACTCTTTGAGAAATGAGAACAGGCCTGTGCGCAGCAGAGCGACATTTATAGGTTGTTACATAAAACAATAATTAAATTCTACCACATACATTTAATTCGTTGATTTCAAAAAGTTTAGCTATTAAATCTATGGAATTAACAGATGGTTGTTCTGGCTCTGTGTTTGTGCATGTTTTTGTTCTGTAAATCACAATAATATCCTAGTATGGGGAATTGTTTTTTAAAGATTAACCAAATATATATGCGCATCATCCAAATCCCTCGTAGTTATTGATATCAATTTATAGGTCTTTTAGTAATGTTGTATATGTGTGATGTATGTGTGTAATGGTGGAGTTATACCTTTCATTAAAAAAAAAATATAATATTTAGCCAGTATCTACGATATTAGGGACACTTACACAGATTCCTCATAGCTGCCACACGTTTCGTATAAACGAATTAACAGTCTTTCTTACAATACTGCCTGAGCTATTACATAGGAAAACTGTTTTCACGAGTTTTATATCGCTAATTAAGTTCGTAGCAATGTACGCTTCGCGTGACGATTATAGGTTCGTGGAAGAGTCTAGTTAGAGAAAACTTTGTTTTTGGAATTCGTTAAGTTTTAGTGTTAAGCAATAATGGAAGAAACTTCCAGTAATTCCTTCCTTCTTTAATTTTTTTTTCATCAGTATAATATTGCCCCACACTGTATCGTGGATGCGTGTGTAGGTGGGTAAAAACATATATGTAAATTAATAAAGTTCATGCACTAATGTGTTGATGTTTATTAATTTACATCCTTATGGATCCTACTTTCCTAGGGAAGAAAATGTTTTTTACTGCGGGAATCGAGCCTTGACATCGTGCACTAATGTGCATGGTGTTATTAATTTGCGTCCTTGGAGAACCTGCTTTCCTAGGGAAGAAAATGTTTTTTACTGCGGGAATCGAGCCTGCCGCTTTGACGCTTATTAACGGAACGATAAAGATGCGGCCTCGCGGTCGAATTTTGACCAAGATGACCACTTTCGACTACTTAAGTACGGTAGTTGTGCACTATGCAAAATATTATAGTGCCGTAATTTACGTGTGAATACTGAGGTTCTTACTCATCCTTAACCAACCGTACCTAATAAAGGACGAACCAAATTTCAGTTTCAGAAACGCGGGGTGTCACTACATGAGACCCAAAAACAAATTTGTCGGTTGCACTAGATCGTTATATACGTTTCGAGGACCGACGATTCAGTAGCTACACAGAACTTTGAGCCGCGTGATCACAAATGTTGAAACTATTTAAAATGAAAAAGTGAATCAAGGAGACCCTAGTTCAATTTGCAAAATTGTTGGGTCAGTAAAATATTTTAAACTTTACAAAGTTTTTATTCGTGACTCGCCTAAAATTATAGGTTTAGTTTTGTGTACAGAAAAGTGGAAACAACTTCGCATCAGTTCAGATTTCAACTCTTTTGCTGGTCTAACAACTGTATAAAGTAATCTTGCCCGCCTTTTTAATATTTATATTTGTGGTGGGATTTATTTCGTATAAAATATTTAATACATTTAATTTACGTTTAAAGATAATATTTTTAGTAAAGGGCATGGTTTAAATACAACTAACTTGTTAATTGAATAGGCATTAAATGAATATTCGAAACTAAATAAAAATGAGAATTATTTGAAATACATAACGATAGTATAACATTTTAACTTTGTTTTTATTGGATATAGTGACGAAGCGAGCAAAACGTCTGATGGTCAAAGCAACGTCTGCTTATAACAAATGCTGCTTCACCCAGAATATTTTTGTTTGACGCCAGACTGTGCCCGTCACCCTGAGACATCAGTTCTTAAGTCTCAATAATATGCCCAGTGATTACGCTAACTCCCAGTGCCTTCACGACAGAATAACTGTCCCCGGAGTAGTAAGCAGTAGCAGTGTCCCGGAGCAGTGAAACTAAACAACAGATTTTAGAATATTTTTTATTTACCAGTTGCATCTTTAAAAAATTAAAATGTTTCAAGAACATACGAAGTCTGAAAACTCGGACTGGACTACTCCTTGCTCCAAAACCGTGATGGGAGACCCATGCCAGATAAAGGGACATTTATAAGTATATTTTATTTTTATTTTAGTATATCTGCTGCTGCTGTCACGGGTGTTTTTTGGGTGTAGCTTTCTTTAAAATGGTTACTCCGCCACCTATCGAAAACCATGAGATTGTTCTGGCATTTCCCTTTATTTTACGACACCCATGGGACCAGAAGCGGTGGCGGATTTTCTTACGCCGCTTCCATACGTTACAAAACGTTCGACTGTAACAGAGCGACGCACCTTATGTTTTTACTAAGTTTTCTTTGATAGTTTTGCCTACGTGTCGTAGTAGTCAGAGTATCTTACTTCAATGCTGTTGGTCTGGGGTTCGAATCCCAGAATTTTGGTTAGTCAGTGATAGTTGGTTATTCGATGGTACTGTGTATACAATTTATTTCTGCGTTACTTGTATGTTTGAAGCTAACTGTCCATATTGGATCGATGGCGCACATAATGTTAAGTTTGTTAACTTTTTTAATGTTTCCGAACGTCGCCGCCGAAATTATCACGAATGATGTTTCCTTTCAACTGTCAAACCGAATGGCGGGCTTTGTTGGATTACCATTAATTCATGTATTTTAAAAAATAAAGCCGCAATAATGCATTTAAAACAACGGTTGTGTACGTAAGGTGTTTTAAGAACATTTCCATGTTGTGATATCTATTAGATAACGGTTGTGATATCGAGAATCCTTAAGTCCGTGACGTGAAAATTAAATGTTTCACATTGGAAGTGATTTATTATATCACAAAATGATTATACACATATTTGATTGTATTAAATATGCGTATAATAATGTTTTTAGTCGATTAACAATAGAACAATCGAATTAAAAACATAAAACAGAAAGTATCAGCTGTAGATTGTAGGACCCTCCTACGAAGAAGATGATACCAAGGAAGAAGTCAGTCTCGGAGCATAGTGCGTCTTCATTAAAAGCTGATGTTGAAAAGATTACTATATTGGTACAATGTTATAATGTGGACTAACAGATTAATAATTAACTATTTATATACGAGTAAATAGTGATTGGAACCAATGGTCACTTATGAGATAAGTGTTTCAATTAATTATCATTACATACCAGAAATCATGTTCTTTCCTGATTAAGAATATCTTATTTATTGCTTTTGCTCTTATTTCACGTACGTGTTGATTTTGTAATGTTGTAAATAAAAAGTATGTTTTCTTTATTGTTTCCATATTAAACTTACTTTTAAGAATATCACAGATTTACCTGACTTATATCATATATTTGCCAAGCTCATATCACATAATATAAAACAATGACCTAAATTTTTCATGTCCATTAAAAATGTAAAATACATAAACAAAACTTATTTTATTAGCAATGTTATAATCAATATTCTTGCACCTGAAGAAAAATTAACATTTTAAGTCATCAAACAATATACTAAATCCATATAACTTAACTATCATTCATTAACTAAGTTTTACCCCAGTATTCTAGTAACATTTCTGCAAAAAACACAAATTGTTAGTTTTTGGGTCAAAACACGCTCTCAATATAGAAGAAATCCTTGCGTGGGGCATGCTTTTCTTTCATTTTATTAATAACTAGCTGATGCCTGCGACTTAGACCGCATGGAAAGGTTCTTAAATATCCCGTGGGAGTTACTTGATTTTACGGGATAAAAAGTATCCTATGTCCGTCTCCAGGATCTGTCTCAGTTCTAAATTTCGTCATTTCAGTGGCTGAACCGAGAAAAGGTAACCAACAGACAGAGGGACAGAGAGAGTTACTTTCGCATTTACAATATTAGTATGGATAATAGCTTATGTAGGTTTAAGTAATGAAATAAACTAATCAAACAATGAGAATTAGTGACGCATGTGGAAGCCGCAGCTGTAAAATAACACAATTGTTTCATTAGCCGTTATTGTTTCGTTGCATCGTGTTTAACACGAATGACTGGGCCAACTCCAACTGTTTGCGTTGCAAGTAATGTAATAAAACACCACTGGTTCTGTCTTATTTTATTTTAAAACTTCTAAAACAAACATAACGAACGAGAGGTCTTGGATAAACAAAGGATACAATAATTAAGAATTTTATTTGTTTTATACCGATATTTATAACTAGCTGATGCCTTCGACTTAATCCGCGTGGTTTTTTAAATATCCCGGGGAAACAAACTATTCGATTTTCTGGATAAAATGTATCCTGTGTTTGTCTCCAGAATGCGACCTATATCCGTGCCAAAGTTCGTCAAGATCAGTTCGCGTTCAGCGGTTGAACCGTGAAAAAGTCAGAAGGACGGAGAAAAAATTAGAGAAATATTTAATATGCCATGAGGGAAAATAATGATGACCAAAATGATATCGCATTTGTCGACTGTTCGTCAAAAATCGTGGTATTCAACGCGTGCCAATATTTTACACTTAAATCTCAACGTCAGTCGACGGCGGAGAATGCAATTCCGAAAAATACAACAAAACCATCTTTTGGTGATACTGTTTAACTTTGTATAAATTATATTCTTTGTAAGAAAATATAATAATATTTTTTCATTTGCTGTTTCGGATTCAGACATAAGTTTATTACCCTACTACTACCTACTATAGAACGCTATTTTACATCTTTTTTACCATTGCTCATCTAAGCAATGGTAATGAGTGAATTAAGTGTACATTCAATTCCATTCATCTGAATTGAATTGAATGTACACTTAATTCACTCATCACCACCATTGAACAAATTCGTAGACTTCAAATAGTCATCACTTTTTTGGAATGAACTGATTTCATTAAAACAAAGACTAAATGTTATAGGAAGATACAATTTATGATTTTTTTACCAAGTTTTTTTAATAAATAAAGTACTTTAGACGTAATGCGTTCACACACAAATAGACAGATAATTCTAAAAATGATAGAAATCAATTTAGTTACTTATTTCTAGCCTCCCGCAATAATTTATATGGCAAAATTTTAAAATGTACAGACACGTGCAGTTTATATTTTTCATCTATGTATAGCATTGCCATATAGGAACAAAAAATCACTTTATTTTAAGTGTAGATTATTTGTTGTTTAAGTTTAAATTGCTTATTTGCAATCTTACCATAAAAGTATTTATTTAAACAAACTAAACTGCGTTTTAACATTCTTATTTAGAAGCATTCATTATACTTATTTTAATCTATATTAATAAGAATTAATTAATTTAGATTAAAATAATAATATAAATAATGTATTAAAATATAAATTAGATTAATTAATATTTATAAATATAAATGTAAAACCTGCACGGGTTACATTACTCGATGAACGCAGATGGCTCTGGACCGTGTTTTATGGCTAGCTATGGGGACGCCTATGTTCAACAGTGGAAGAGTGATAGGCTGAAATGATGATGAGGATGTGAACGAGTTGCTCGAGTCATCAACTTCTTCCAATAAAAAAACTACACTTAATGCCGCAGTCGATACTACAGCGCTGAGAGCACAGTGAGTTTTTCTGCATCAAATTGTAATGTTCGTGTTGTTTTCCGTCAAACGCTTGTTAGTTGTTACGCATCAATACGGCTGCGCAAATATACCAAACAAAACCGTTTTTAAAAGCAGGAAATAAAAACAAAGGAAACATTCCGTAAAAAAGCGTGCCTAAAGCTTTAATGGATGCATTTTTAGATAAATTTTGTTTTTGTGTTATTATTTATATAGGTATTCCTTAAGTTTCATCTGGTTGGGATTTATATATTAGATATAATAGAATATATTAGATTAACGAAAAAGATTTATGAGGCGAGTGCGAATGGGCAAGCCAGTAGGGGTCGACGTAGGAGAAGGTATCACGATCAGACCAAAGTCGTTTTAGGGGAAGGCCACCTTAAAAGTACCCGCAACCGACGAGCTTGCATGGAAACCCTAATGAAAGTAGAAGAAGCGAAATGTGTGCGTCGGGATCATAGCAAGTGGTAAGATGTAGCCTACGGGCATAACTAAGTGTGCTGTATGATGCGTGTTCTTTAGAGTTGCAGAGTCTTCCTCTAACTGAACTTCCTGTCGATGAGATAAGTATTTAACATAGCAGCTTTTTGCGTAGTATTAGTAATAGTAGGTATTTTCCGGTTAATCTAATACTTCGAGGGAATGTTAAAGATATTTAGGAGTGAAGACAGTAATAGAAAGAACCAACGGAATAATAAATTCTCTGTTCATTTTCCAAATCCGGTGAATACCTTCTTCTAACTTAGTGTATTGTATTATTTTTAATGACTGACCACTGGAAATGATACATACGATATACTCCCCCCGATTGAAGTGCTGATCGAACTACGATCAGGCCATCCCGGCCATATAACTAGTCGGGACATAAGTTCTGTCACATTCTTATTTTTATTTTTTTCGAATACTGGCTAGATACGTTTTAACTGATTTTTACTTTACGCTTACTTTACGTTTGCGTTTTAACTTTTGCGCCATCTTAAAATAAAAAGAAATTGATATTGTTCCATTAAAAAAAAAATTGAGTAAACGCAAAACGAAGACAGAGTTTTTTTTATTGAATAAAGTGACGAACCGAGCAAAACGTTCACCTGATGGTAAGTGCAACGAAAGATCATAACAAATGCTGTGACACCCAGAACATTTCGTTGTTGTGACACCACACTGCGCCCGTCACCCTGTCACATCAGTTCGTAAGTCTCATATGCCCCGTAATTACCCCGTAATTACCGTAGTACTGTACCGATGCGGTTACGCGCCAACTGAGGTTTGTAAACTTTGGCAAAATTTGGAAATAACGCTGAGATTCGTATATCGTACTATCAAACGATTCAGTGAAGATTCGACCTTTAAAAAGAGCGGCCGACCTTGTACGGTTAAGACACCCGTTGTCATTAAAGCAGTGCGGGCGCGAATCCAACAAAATCCCGTCCGCGAGTAAAAAAATGTTAGTCCTTCAATTGGGGTTAAGCAGAACTATAGTCAAATGAGTGCTAAATGAAGACCTGAGACTTCAAACTTACCGACGAAAAATAGGGCATTATCTTATTGAGTGCCTAAAAAAATGAAGGGTCGAGAGATCCCGGGCTTTGTTAAGGCGGTACGCGGGTAAAAATACCGCGAATCCTTTTTTTTCAGAAGAAAAAATTTTTAACATTGAAGAAATTTACAACAAACAATATGATAAAGTATATGCCCACAACAGTGAAAATGCGAGCAGGCGTAACCCAAGAATCCAGCGTGGGCATTATCCTCCATAATTTGTGGTTAGGCATGGAGTCTCTTACTCAGGCCTAACTGACGTGCTATTGGTATATCGGTATGAAGTGTACCGAAATATCGTTCTTAAATACGTTGTGAAACTTGTTTCTCAAACAATCGATCAGTTCGCCAGACGCCAGTGAGCGTGGGTATTCCAACAAGATTCAGCGCCTGCTCATAGGACAGCAAGCACGCAAAACAGCCTTATCACCCATGGAATCGACTTCATCAGGTACGATGAGGGGCCATCTTCCAGCTCAGAATTAAACCTGTTGGATTACGAAATATGGCAACATTTGGAGGTGAAAACCTGCGCTGAACCTCACCAGAAATTGAAGTTTCTCAAAGCATCCCTAATTAAAGCAGTGGCTGATATAGACATGAACATTGCGCGTGCTATGGTCGACGAGGTTGCATCGGAGATTGAGGGACTGTATTCAAAATCAAGGAGTGCATATCGAATAACTTTAATAAAATTTTAAACTACATGGAGCTGCTTTTGTTTTCATAAAAATATTTTATACAAACAACAAAAGTCGTACAATTTGTTTAATGAAGTGTTTGTGACAGAACTTATGACCCCGGTACATATAATATATACACCCACGCCTCTTTCTAATTGGAATAGGCAGAGACCACATCCGTAGCCCTCACGGGAAACAAGACGTTACGGATGGCGAACCACGTTGCAGCTATTTCGGTACGTCGGGTTATAAACAAAGACAAAATCCGTCAATTTAGTTTTATATAACATATAATATTCTCGTTAGTATAAGAAATTACAGACCAGTTATAGACAGCAGTGGCTGAGGCCTAAGAAAATGATAATTAAAATTGGTTTAATAATATAAATCATCAAAAAAGTACCTATAAATCGTCATCATAAGACTACAAAAAATCATTTTATCAAGACGTTCCAAAGGAATTTAATATAGCTGAATTTATTAAGCAATGAAGTCTAGACGTACTTAAAATGTGGGACATACTCTCTTGTCTTTTGTCTATGTAGCTGTAGGTAATAAAATGTTCGTTCAACTATATTACAAATTCAAAAATCTTCAATATACTAAAAAAATTGTCTTGTAAAATATTAGTTATTAATATAGAGTTCCAATCCCAGCCGAAGCCAACTTGTCCTTAAATACAAATCGTTGGTTTTCGGGTCTGGTTACGTCGTGCACGTGCAATTTATGTCTGTAAAATTCACTCACGATACTGGAGAAATCCTAGTGTGTGGCAAAAATTGCTACCTGACGTACAAGCTTCGTTCTATTGACGCTATATTTTACTTCCGGTATTTGAGGTGATTGTTTCGACATATATCGGATGCGTAATTTTCTAAGTATTGTCGACTTCTCTTGCGGCACCGTTATGACTTTACAATAAATTATAGTTTATTTTTATTCATATATTCGACAGTTTCACTCTATTTTTAAATTCTACATACATACATACAGGTACGCCCTTTTCCCATATAACGGGTAGGCAGAGGCCACTTTTCGCCCCCGTGGGAAACGAAACGTACGTTATTTCTTCTTTGTATTGACAACACTTATTTTAGTGACCATTTAGTCTGAGGTCAAACGAGCGTAATTTTGCGAGTTGTGAGTCGCGTTTTTTGTGTCGATTATTCATCTAACATATTAATGAAAGAACTCGTTTTTTGCGTCGTCATATGGCACAATTCAGACTTTTGTATTAAACCGAATGCAGCGTAAATTACTCGACTCGAAAAACGCAACTGACAACACACAAAAAGTGCAATGTTGTATAGGAAAGGGATATTTTTTCAACAAAAAATAATAATCAGATTTGTTCCATTTCATTCCACAACATAGATACTTAACATTATTTATTATTGTAAAATGTACACATTTTTAAAACGAAAACGTTATTTTTACTATTAATAAATATTTTAGGTTTTTTAAATTTATAGTAAGTAGTATTCAAAAACAATTTTTATAATATAGAAACGTTATAAATGCAAAAACACATTAATTGTTGGAATTCTTCGTAATACTTGTTTCTTTAAAAACCACAGCAACTGACGACATCTTCCCCTTAATTCCGTTATATATCAGTTAAAGTGGAAAATATAACTTCTAACAACACGCCCGTTTCATGTTAGAACCATCGCTAATGAAAACAGATGACCCCTCTTCTGTAAACGCTCTATTCGTATAAAAAAATAAAGTTATAACCCTTTTCTGTACATTTCTTTACTTGTGTAATATTTTGCAAGTTTTTGTGCTATAACTTCATATCAGAAGCAAAGACCTGTCTATCTTTTTTATTTTTCTTATAGGATAAGAGAGAGATAACGAGACGAGCAAAACGAAACATTTCTGTGTGGCACCATACCGCGCTCGTCTCCCAGAGACATCAGTTCTTAAGTCTGTTTGCACATTACTGATTCAAAGAGTATTTTATAAGTGTAATAAATGTAATCAGGGTTTCAGTATCATTATATGTTAGATTTTAGAAAATGTTCCTCACTAGTGTTTTAGTTAAGGAAACTGGTCAGTCTTTAAAGTTCTTTACTTTTAACCATTTTGTGAAAAATACACTAATGCAAGACAGCGTTTAGCGAGTTCTGACTTTACGTTAGGAATATGGATTCTAAATATCCGTTTCCTTGTTATGTTGTTGTAATCCATCCGAGTTCCAATAGATTTAAACATTCTGAGTGTGCTATCATATATAAATAGCTGACATACCCGTAAGACCAATTCCTTGTTTTCAGAGTCAATGGGGTGTCTAAACGGCTTATAATCATAAGTGCATTCTTCCCGGCGCAGCCCCAAACACTTTCAATACTGTATTAAAGATTGGCATAGTGAAAAATATAATTATAATATCCATAGGTGCAAAACCTCGCAGATTTTTCATCATTTGACAAACCTTACGCACTCGGGAAGACAGATTTAAAATATGAGCATTAAACGTCAGATTTTCGTTTACAATGAATGACGCCAAGATATTTCGTCGTTTTTAGCGGGCTATCGGTTGACAGTTGCAAACGTGCTGAAAAACTTAATAATTTTAAGGGCATCGGTGGACTTCATCGATTTGATTTAGAAAATGATATATAAGTAGTCTTCATTTTGGCGTTTAATGTGAGGACGTAAATATTTAAAGCCTTGGTTACTTGAATTATGCTGTTCTCGGCTCTGCTATATACTCGGTCCCATGTCGTGTCGTGAAACAATCCAGTCATGTCATCTTCATAAGCGATTAGATATTAATTAGTAGTAGCTTTTGCCTAACAATTTCGTTTATGTACAGGGTGAAGAGAAGGTCCAAAGATGCTGCCCTGTGGGATGCCAAAATTAACCTGAAGTAAGCTACTAGTGTTATTCCCTATTTTACACATTGCTTTCACGTTTTATGGTAAGTTTCAAATCATTGAAGAGTATTTTCTATTATGCCATCTGCTTCTAACTTTCCAAGAGAGTGCCGTAAGAGATAGTGTCAAAAACCCGCGACAGGTAAAGAAAAACCCATATGAAACGCTTACCGTTTTCTATATATTGGGATACCTGTTCCGGTTAAACGCAATGAGGAGTAAAAATTTTTTAGCTGACACCAAAATAGTGGGAACGTGGTTCGCTATCTGTCACGTCTCATTTCACACATTGGTGAATAGTGGGTTACGGGCGTGATATCTGCCCACCCCTTTTATAGGAAAAAGGCGTTACTGTTTGTATGTATGTATGGAACTACGTAAACAGGTGCTTACTCGTCTTCCCCTTCTAGTGTAGGACACGTTTGAATGATATGATAGGCTTCATGAATATAAGCCCAGTGCTTATTACTTATACGTCAAAACTGAGTGTCACAATTGTTATTTATCTACAAACAATGGCAAGTATGATAAAGGCATTAAAAATATTTCACAAATATATATAGAATCACGCCCCTTTCCCATTGGTTAGGCAGAAACCATATTTCCTCTTGCTTCGCTCAAGGTGTAAGAACTCATATTTTTTCTTCCTAGTTTAAATGTGTTTGAAAACATGTGAAATCGAGGATAACGATTACAGGTATAAGAAAATTAAAAATAACATTCTCTACTCGCTTGTTCTTAATCTAACAAAAAGTAAGAAGTAAGTGTCATACTAGCGATAGAGGCAATGTACAGGCAAAAAAGTTAAGGAAAAGGGAGCAGTCATAAGTTTGTTTATTGTAACTGAAAGGGCTTGTATCTGATATAAGGCCCGAGGAATACTTAAATAAAATAATATTATAACTTTTGGCGCCATCTCGTAAAGTGGCGGCTGTGTTTTTATTGAGTTTTGAGTAATTTCCGTGTATATTTTAAGTTTTGATGTTTAATTTTGATAGTTTATTATACAACAAGCGCTCATGAATGTGTACAGTGCTGAGAAAATTCAACTCAAGACCAAAATGGTACTTTTCTTCACTAAAAGTCAACTATCGTTTTACTGACGATCGAAATTAAGCTTTTGTTATAATTAAATTGTTACTCGACATTAGCAAAAAATAATCGATGTGGTAGCTAATTGCCAGGATCATGCAGAAGAAGAAATAATATTATTATGTTAAAAAAAGGTAATATTCTGTTTACCTTATTTACATGCCTTTGCAATATATCAAATAGTTACGTAAACACTAATTCCTTGCGGTAGATATAATTATTATAGAATAAAAAAAATAACATTAATTAATTGTACTTTCGTACTTTTTTATAAGAGGCAGCTTTTGATCTGAATGTTTACTCAGCTGAACAAATGCGCTCCAACTAACAAGCGGCCATCATAAAACAAAAAATGGCAATATGTCTGCGGCTAAAAAATAAATTATTCTGTTTCCACGGATTTGTTGGTTATGTTGATGTTAGTGTACAGATTTTAAAAAAAATATACGACACCCCACACTAGGATCTCTTCTGTATCGTAGGTGCGTTTTACAAACATACATTTCACATGCACAACACAACCAGACCCAAAAATCAACGATTTGTAAAAGTAACAGCCTATAAATATCCCACTGCTGAGCAAAGGCCTTCTTTTATTTCAGAGAGGGTTTTGGAGCCAGAAAGGGTCGATCAAGCTGCTGCAATACGGATTGGTGGACTTCGCATGCCTTCAAAACATTTTTTTATCAGACATGCAGGTTTCCTCACGGTGTTTTCCTACACCGCTTAAAATTGCACAATAATTTTAGAGGTACTGGCACTGTGGATCAAGCTTAGGTCACTCGCGTACTGTGAAATTGAAGGCAAGCCGCCCGGCCCCTGAGATAGCACGGCTAGTGTTTCTGCACAAATATGAATCCGCGACTGAAACCCAGGCTCGCAAAGAAGATCAGGTAACCAATAAGCCACGCGGCTGTCAACATCTTTAGATATACAAAAAATCTTGATGGTGGCAATTTTAGAATTCCGGATTAAAGAAATCTCATATTTATTAAATAAATCTGTTTTCATTCGTAATTTCTGCCTATATTAGCGTGTTAAAATAACAATAAAATCGATTTCGTAATTTTTTTTAGATTAGATTTGGACAGCTATTGAAATCCTTCACAACTTTAAATTCGTATACTATTTTATCTCTAATATTTTATTTAAATGAAACTAATTTTACGGATTTTATCGCGTTTTATTTTATTATTTATAACCCGACGTTTCGAGTGCTTTACAGCACCCATGGTCACGGGCGGACTGAGGTGACAGATGTCCCGATGTCATAGTTAACCCGGAGTACCTTCAGCTTTTAATTATTATTCCTTGTCCGATCTACGCAGAAAGAGCTTACTGTGTCTTGAAGTCTTGCAGTGGTATGCTTGGTTTTTGATTTAATTTTATTAATTATAGGATCCCAAGCTGGTGGTAATACCCAACCATCTTCTCTATTAAAATTAGGATGTTTTTTAATTTCAATAGCCTCGCGAATCATCCTTGGTAGGAATCGGTGTTCTTTTGCGAGGATTTGTGGTTTATCAAATCTGATGTAATGGTTGGGATGATCCAGAACATGGTCACAGACTGCAGACTTCCTAGAGCGACGATGCTTCACGTCAGCTATATGTTCTTTTACGCGGGTTTTAACTGATCTTTTTGTTTGCCCTATGTAAGAGAGACCACATTCACAATCCAGCTTGTATACTCCTGCATCTTGTAGAGGGATGTTACACTTGACAGATGGTAAAAACTGACTTATCTTCTTCGGCGGCTTGAAAAATGTTCTTATGGAAGCCCGCTTCAAGATATAGCCAATCTTGTCCGTGACTCCTCTGACATATGGTAGGACTGCAGGTACACGCTCGACTGTGGCCGGCTTCACTCGGTTTCATGTATAGGAAAAAGACCCATACAAATAGGTACTTAAACGGTGAATCTCACCACCATCCTTCACAGCTAGCTACCGTGGGCAAATCTTTGTTTCAGAGAGCACAAGGGATCTGTGACAGTAAACACCTGGCCGCCGAGCTTCAGCATGTCAAGCAAGTTTTGCAAGACAACAAGCTTCGGGTTCCGCGCCTTCGTCGCAGTGACCGAGTGAAGCCGGCCACAGTCGAGCGTGTACCTGCAGTCCTACCATATGTCAGAGGAGTCACGGACAAGATTGGCTATATCTTGAAGCGGGCTTCCATAAGAACATTTTTCAAGCCGCCTAAGAAGATAATTCAGTTTTTACCATCTGTCAAGTGTAACATCCCTCTACAAGATGCAGGAGTATACAAGCTGGATTGTGAATGTGGTCTCTCTTACATAGGGCAAACAAAAAGATCAGTTAAAACCCGCGTAAAAGAACATATAGCTGACGTGAAGCATCGTCGCTCTAGGAAGTCTGCAGTCTGTGACCATGTTCTGGATCATCCCAACCATTACATCAGATTTGATAAACCACAAATCCTCGCAAAAGAACACCGATTCCTACCAAGGATGATTCGCGAGGCTATTGAAATTAAAAAACATCCTAATTTTAATAGAGAAGATGGTTGGGTATTACCACCAGCTTGGGATCCTATAATTAATAAAATTAAATCAAAAACCAAGCATACCACTGCAAGACTTCAAGACACAGTAAGCTCTTTCTGCGTAGATCGGACAAGGAATAATAATTAAAAGCTGAAGGTACTCCGGGTTAACTATGACATCGGGACATCTGTCACCTCAGTCCGCCCGTGACCATGGGTGCTGTAAAGCACTCGAAACGTCGGGTTATAAATAATAAAATAAAACGCGATAAAATCCGTAAAATTAGTTTCATTTAAATGTGTAGTGTTCGCGTAAATATAAGAAATCATTATCTAATATTTTATATTGAATATTAATCTAACTCGATATTCTTCATATTTCCATATAAAAACAGGACATCGCTCGATCAGCATTATAATACTGTAATTTCACATTTACTGAATACCAATAGAATTGCCGGAAGAAAAATAGCGTACCCATTAGCATAACAAAACACGGGCCGCCCTCACGTTCTGCTGTCATATTTTTATTGTTTTTACTTTTGAAGTTCAGGTAACATAATAGAACGATAATTTGTGTGTATATATCTAAAGCAAAAATACATTAACACTACGCTCAGTTGTAAGTTTTTTTTTATTGGATAAATTGACGAGACGAGCAAAAACGTTCACCTGTTCGTAAGTGCAACGTCTGCCCATAACAGATGTTGTATCACCCAGAACCCTGAGAGGCACTACACTGCGCCCGTCACCTTGACACTTAAGTACTTAAGTCGCATATCAACAGTAATTACACTAGCTCTCGGTGCTCTACAGAGCGAAACACAGTAATGTTTGCATACTACTTCTTCACGGCAAGATAACTGGCCCTGAGGTGATAACCCCTACCACCAGTAAAACAGTTTTAGTGTGTTTTGTGTTCCAATCCTAGCCAGTGTATGTGTAACGTATACATTATTTGTTTTTAGTTGCACAGAAAACTACTCATTATTAAGTTCAGTTTAATCATCATCATAATTTCAGCCTATCACTAGTCCACTGCTGAACATAGGCCTCCCCCATAGATTGCTACAAAAGTTTGTAGCTCTCATTTTGGGGGGAATTGTGTTATAGTTGTCACGCTTAGCAGGCGGGTAGCTAACGGCAGTTGTTTTATTCTGATGTTCAAGGAAGACGCTGCTGAATATTTTTTGGCTTTAATTTTCCCTCTGTCGACTTTTACGACACCCACGGGATGAGATGGGGTGGTAGATTCTCTTAAGCCGCTACCACACGTTTTGTTTAATTGTACATTATTAAAAAATATCTATGAAACTGTGGTATAACAAAGTATTATAGTATTTCTTTACACTGATATTCATTTAGAAACAATTTTCGAAAATTTCTTTGTGACTACCGTTGGATGTTATATGTATAAGCTTTACAATAATAATTTGTACATAAAATTGAAATAAGCTTGAAGATTTTGTTAGTCTTTCTTTTTTTATTTTAAAGTTATTTTGCTAAGATCCGCATGCAAAAATACAAAATTGTGTGTACATAGTTTTTGAAGAGCGCTTTACTACAATAGCGTTCACAAGCAAACTAATATCGTCGGTATGCCTCTCAAAATACAAAACTAAGACACACCGTACAAAAAAATTAAATCCACTCCTTTATTTCTTTACGTCCGTACAAAACAAGATTCCTAATAAGATTCTTTGCATTTCAATACAGCAATTTCACAGCCGTTGAATAACTATAGACGGGTTCCGGAAGAAAAATAGCTGTAATATCTTCTAACAAGCCCTGTCAGCCTGCGAATGATGCACCCCTCGGTTTTATTTTCCTAAATAGAGAGTCAGCTTACGAACGCATTTCGTTCACTATTTAAACAAAAAATATTAAACATGACGTATAAAAATTAAAATATGCAATGGAATAACACAACTTTATTATTATAAGCGTGTTGAATGTTAAATAAAGTGTATTACGTATCAAATATGCTATACTAAACCATTGTTTAGTAACTTAAACACATACTTAAGACACATAAATAGCGCGCTACACACCAACTCTCAAACACTCACTCAAATACATGCTCATTACACCGACGGTAAATGCAACATCTGTCCATAACAAATGCTGTGTCACCCAGATTTCTGTGTGGCACCACCACCCGTCACACAGACACATCAGTTCTTTAGTCTCATATTCCCAGTGATTACACTAGCTCTCAGTGCCCTTCAAACCGAAACAAAAGTTTCACGGCAGAATTAACTGGCCCTGAGGTGGTCCCTACCTAGACGACTTAAAGATAAATGTACAATACAAATCGTGATGATGATTATAATAACGATCGCGTGGCCTAGTGGTCAGAGTACCTAACTTCTACGCCGCGGGTCGTGGGTTCGAATTCCAGTGGGAGCAACATTTGCGCTAAAATGTAAATTGTTGGTTTTCGCGTCTGGTTGTGTTGTGACCTCCAATCTTATCGTATCAGCGTTACATCGGAGTCGGGTAGGCTGGGACGAGTGAGTGCCTCTGTGTTTGCGGGTACACTAGTTGCACTATAATATATCCTGCGCAATTGATAGCTTTCGACAACATTCGGAAGTTGTGTGAAGTGTTGAAATCATTTTAATAATGCTCTTATTCTAGCACATTCCTCGAAATGACTATAGCCGGTTCCTATATTCAATTAACTGTTATTTTTTAATTAGGAACAACTAATACAGAATTTCTCTATTTTATGAAACTACCATTCGTTTCGTTCCAACGAGTACCGAGATGTTTTACAACTTTTTACTTCATATACAAGGCACTATCGTCCATTAGGTATAGGAACGCATTTGACTTACTTAATATATCAGTATGTGTTACTTTATACATCTTTAGCTACCGTACTCTGATTTAATTTAGAATTAAAATTTGTATTACTTATATCATCATTGACCTATGTCACATCGAGCGCGTTAGGTCAAACATTAGGAAAGAAGTCCTCCCGTGACCATGGGTACTCTAAAGTGCTTGAAACATCGGATTATATATAGTTAAAATTACACGCGATAAAATTCGTAAACTTAGTTGTATTAAAAGACTCTCTATTGCCGTAATCTCCTTGTAAGACAGACTCGTCAGAGTATCACCGCACCTCAAAGGCTTTCTATTTGAAGTAGGGAATATTTTTGTTGCAATTTATTATAAGTATATTTTACATCTTTGGATTCTAACATTTCACGTTTTAATATAGTTAATAGACTGGTAGCGGTTCCTGGTGGCGGTGTTAGTTTGCTTAAGCACGCTACTGAGGGAGGGCGGGCGGTGCTCTTCAAAAAACTAGGTAATATACACCATTTTTATATTTTGCATGCGGATCTTAGCAAAGTAACTTACCTTCCTTCATTTCACGTTTTGCCAAACTGCTTAACAGCTTATTGGCGGAAAACATAACCTAACTTTTACATTGAACATTCAGCTGTAAACTATATATTTCCTTAATATGGATATATTTTAATCTGTCTCCATTCTGCTAATCTAAATAGAATATATATATATATATATTTTTGTAAATGTTTCACTTTGGAAGGGAAGGTCAAATTGACCTCTTAAAAGCTTGGCGTGCTCAGTAGAGCGTGATAGTACTTCGTGCCGGCCCACCACAGTCAGCTAAAGCTGCCGACTGCTATGCTGCTATGCTATGCTGTCGACGACCATGTTCTTTCCGATCGGCTTGATCCACTGGCCTTGCGAAGAGATGTAACATCTTTTTGCGTTTTACAGAATCTACAATGGAGAGAATTCCGAGGAACTGTTCGGATTAATTCCAGCCACTGAATTTCACCATCACACATTGTGGCACAACTTAAAAGGTACCTATGCTAGTACCTACCTGCATATGAATCCTACCACCAGCAAATTACATTTTCTGTCATTTCTATTAATCGACAACATCCACGGAATTAAGAGGGATGGGCGGGTTTTAAATTATTAATCAGATATAATAATCTTCTATAAAAATATTTTTTTATTATACTTTACATCCCCTACAGCGTGTTTGTGCTGACATAAACGTACATTGCGGCACAATTCTTAATAGCATCTTCACCAACTGGGTGGTTGGAATTCCACCACAGTTCGGTTTTCGCGGAATTTTCTCCCACGCACAACCACTTTATGGAATCTGCTGTCGCCAGCGGTTTTTCCGGACCGATACAGACTTAGGGACCTTCAAGAAAAGTACCTATTCCTTTCTCAAAGGACGGCAATGCATCTGCTATTCCTCTGGTACTGTGAATTTTTGTGCGTGGTGGTGATCACTTACCATCCGGGGAGTCACTTTCTCATTTGCCCCCCCTTATGTAAAAAACACAGTTATATTTATTAATGTTAACCTTCTTTGGGTCGCGATGAGAATGAATTTTCAAGGTCGAATTCGAGAGCAGTGCACTGAGTTGTAACTAAAAAAAAACTATTTATATTTTTATTCTAATTACAAGCGTTTATTTAACTTGCTTTCTCTAGTTCCGCTTCAAACCTTGTCGTCAAGTTTGATCTCCTTTCTGATATCTAATTAAGCAGACTAAGAAGTTGGTCACAGGCACAAGATAGGTTCGTCGTGTTTGGGCTCGTTAGATTTTTGGACAAGTCCTATACATATTTTTGAAGTTCACTGATGTGAATAGGCCTCAAAAACAAAAGCTTGCAAGAAAAAAGTTTTTGTTTAAAATTTAGACTATGGGATTTTCCCAGCATTTCTTTCACATTTGACGGACGACATTGGATTTAACGCCTCATGTGTAAAAATAAAAAATATTAAACAAGAGCTGTTATCGCGTAGAAATAAATAAATTACTAAAGCACTTAACGTATCGTACAACAATATTAATAATCGTCAAGAAGTTGCCGAAGCTATAACGAATAATTTGATACATTACATTTGTAATTTACGTTGTGAAATCGCGTTTGCTATTAGTGTTTTACTAGGCCAAACTGTCGAAGTATTCAGAGGCCAACCCATGAAAACTGAATAAAAACCGGAACACGCAATACCGAAATTATAGTAGTCGCCTTTAAGGTGAATTACAATAAGTATTTCTGATTTTATAACTTTATATAATATAGGCTTTAATGCTACGAGAATACGTTGTAACTAGCAAGACATATTTTATTTGTTTGATATGATATGATTTCTTATATTTACACAAGTAATAAAACGAATTTTACGAATTTTAAAGCGTTTAATTTTAAACTATTTACAACCGGATGTTAGGAAGCGCTTTACAGCACCTATGATCACCATGGATGACTGAGGTGACAAATGTATGTTATTCTGCAGTGAAGCAGTAGTGTCCAAACATTACTGTGTTTCGGTTGGAAGGGCACTGCGAACTAGCGTAATCACTGGGCAACTGATGTCTCAGAGTGACGGGAAACGGGGCAAAGAAATGATCTGGGTGACACAGCATTTGTTATGGACAGACAGTGCACTTACAATCTAGTGAACGTTTTGCTCGTTTCGTCACTTTATCCAATAAAAAAAATGTCCTGATGTCATAGGTAATCCAGGGTACTTTCAGCTTTTAATAATTATTTTTGGTCCGATCTACGCACAAAGAGATTACTGTGTCTTGAAGTCTTGCAGTGTTATGCTTGGTTCTTTGCACTGTAAGACTTCAAGACACAGTAAGCTCGCTATAAAATCCATAAAATTCGTTTCATTAAATGTTTGGTTTCATCATCATCATTTCAGCGTGAGATGTGGGTTACCGGTTCGAATTTACAAGTAAATTTGCTACACAAATAATTAGTTCTCTGACAAAACGTCATTGAAGATATATCTGTCTGTCGTTGTCAACAATTGATTTTATGATAAATGTGTATTATGTAAAACAAAAAGTAAGTATTTAAAAAAGTAAAGTAACAACAGCCTATTAATGTCCCACGGCTGAGCACAGGCCTCCACTCATTAACGAGGCGGGTTTGGAGCTGGGAAGAATCCGCCACACTGCTCCAATGCGGGTTGGCGGACACACGTCTTCGAAATATTATTTATTTCTCAGACATGCAGGTTTCCTCACGATGTTTTCCTTCACCGCCGAGCACGTGGTAAATCAGCACTTAAAATTGCATTTAACAATTTTAGTGGTGCCGGGACCGGGAATCGAACTAAGGTCAGTCGCGTACTATGAGCACTACGTACGTGCGCCTAGCCCCTGATCTACCACGGCTCTTGTATTATGAGACAGGTTGTATTTGCGTTTTGTCACTGCTTAGCATGCCTACGTCAGCAGACGTAGAAGTGATGCGTGATTGTTTTTACAATGAACCCATTGCTCATCATCATCATCATTTTAGCATATAATACTTCACTGCTGAATATCGATAGTCCTCACCCGTAAAGAAAATTTAAATGTACGTCACAAAGAGAAAATAAAAATATTTCAGACGTTAATCTTTATCGTGTCAATTAAAACAACTAGAAATAACCACATATCAAATACCTAAAAAAGAACTACCGGCTTTGTCTTTTATACTAGAAAGTGACTCGACGGGCAAAACGTTGACTTGATGGTAAGTGCGATGTCTGCCTATAACAAATGCTGTGTCCTAGAACATTTCTGTGTAGCACCATATTCGGCCCGTCACCCTGAAACATGAGTCCTATAGTCCCATATGCCCAGTAATTACACTAGTTCTCCGTGCCCTTCACACCGTCAGATCGTGTATATAATGCTCAGCGCATGCGGCTAGCGAAGCAGCCTGTTTACGTATCACAGGCAGAAATCCATGTTCTTGTGCAAACATGACTGATTAAGTAAAGTATTGCGTGAGCCCTAATAGCACTCTGAAGGCATTACCGTATTGTACTTGCAGAGCGCTGTAGACCCTCCGCGCGCAAATAATCCACATTATGCGGGTGTACAAAGTTTGTCAGAAGCCCTTAAAAAGGGTTGCTTTGTAAATAGTTGAGCAGCAAGGCTGGGTCGATTTTACCACGCCATTCCACGGTAAAAACGACCGAATACTGTCAGAAGTTATCATCTGCCAAGGAGATTATAGTGCCACAAGTATACACACAAACACAGAATGCTCACGAACTAATAAGATGGACACAAACACATACTGCGAGGCACTCTCGAACTATTTTTCTTGCAGAGCGATGTAGGGATGTCAAAGTAGACACTTATGATCCATTACCAAACAATCAGATTACCAAGACATTATAAAAACAGAAATACGGTAACTAGATTTATTACGAAGTAGTAGTATACATAGTTTAATATCAAAGTTTTTCTACTACAGTCCGATAGTGATTTTATTTTTTTTCTTTCATTATTTTCCTCGTCTTTTACTTTATTCAGGGAATCAATGCTAAGCAGAAGTGATACTACTCGTATCACATAATACTTAGTAGCCGAAATAAATTCCTTTTGTGTATTCCTTAAGAGATCATATCATATATCATTGCGACCGTAGGTGAATGTGAATAGAAATTATTTCTTATTTGATGTTGTTATCAAACAAACAGATCTTAAAAAAGAAATACGTTCATTGTATTTGATGGCTTTAGGCGATGAGATCCATTGTAGGTGGAAATAAAAGGAAGATAGAATCAAAATACCGAACGGCATCGTTTTATTTATTCTTAAACTAATACGCGGATCTGTGTGTGTATGTCCATTATAAAGGTATGACTCTCTGGCTGATATGAACAACTTAGTTACAGGTTTAGTCTTCGAATTCTCGCTTCGAAGTCAATATTTACGCTAAAAAAAATTAATCCTTTTTGGTCTTAGAAGCTATCATCCAGTATTGCTATGTAACACTGCATCTTTTCTCAGATCTTATCGCATAAGCTATATCGGTAACGAGAAATTGCAGACTTGTGGTGTAAGTGAAAAATTAAAATATAGTAAGGTAATTAATGATTATTAATTAATTATAATTTTCTATACTTAATTTGAATAATAGAGATAAAATCCGTAACGATGTTATCCGCAGCAGAACTACGGTAACCTACGTAGCCCTAAGGATTAGCAAGCTGAAGTGGTAAAGGGCCGGCCGTATAGCTCGGAGAACCGATAACCGTTGGGTAAGATAGGTTCTCGAGTGGCAACCTCGTACCGGCAAGCGCAGCGTAGGGCGACCCCCCACTAGATGGAGCGACGACCTGTACGGTTTTGCGGGAAGTCGATGGATGCAGGTGGCTCAGGACCGTGTTTTGTGGCAATCTATGGGGGAGGCCTATGTTCAACAGTGGACTATGGTAGGCTGAAATGATGATGATGATGATGAATAGAAAAATCAAACTCAAACTACACATTTATTTTTACAAACAAAGACAACCTCCACTCGGCGTTCTTATACTGCAATTTCACAGTTACTGAATAGCAATGGAATTGCTGGAAGAAAAATAGCGTACACATTAGCATAACAAAACACGGGCCGCCCTCACGTTCTGCTGTCATATTTTTATTGTTTACGTCCGAAGTTTGGTTTATGTAAAGGAAAGCTACATTTTTATGTGTATATCTAACGCAAAGACTAGTACTTCTAACTACTACTAAAACTACTGCGTGATTTAGCTGTTATTGGGTTAAATCTCAGCCTCAGTATTATTGCAACAAAGCGCCAATAGCAACGGTTTAAGGTACCGACTGCGAAACGTAATTTCGTAGGATCAAGCTCGCGTTCCGTCTGTTGTGAACCACGTAGTTTAGCTGGAGTGGTTACTAGAAACAACATTAATGTACAGCTTATATGCTTTATAACCAAAAAAATTATCTCTTCGTTTACTTTACAATTTATAGTAATCTAAGAATCTAAGTGCAAGCCAGGCACCAAACGCAAAAACGTAGAGGCGACGTAGTTTTTACAATCAAATTATTTTTATTATATTTAGTGTACGAGTATGTAGGGAAACATGTTTAAAAGATCAAAAACTGATGAAAAACGAAACACACAAAGCCGGGATCATCAAGCCATAACATACAAAATTGGAGCAATAGCATTGACGTCATGCTTTCTGACGCTTTTCATGATATTGCTGTTTGTATTTATTTCTATAGTGTACACATTATTTTTTTAATAAAGAAGTATATTTATTTCATCCATTTTCGGTACACCTTAAATATATTATTCTACTAATAAAAACAAAAACAAAACTTCATTCAACTATCCTAGTTTAAAGGCATATGTCATTTTTTGTTTTTTAATGTTATCTAATTATTTAGACAATGAAAATTATACTAACGACAATACACAGGTAATATCATGCCTTAAATAAATTTATTATAATCAATCCCAATTAAATTTTTTTTTTATTTTCAATCCCAATTAACTGATGCAATTACAATAACATAGCGTAATTTATACAACGGTAACTGCCTATTTAGTCTCGTCTCTCGCACGAGGGATTGTAAATATTTTTGATATATTATAGAAAATCTTTTAAGTTCAGCAAAGAAAAATATATAAAAATTGGAAATTAAAGCCACCGAGCCACATTAATCGTAATTTATGAGAAAAACAATAAATACAACCTGATGGTTGCCCAATGTAACACAATGCGCTTGTTGGAAAGACACAAAATAAGAAAATATGGCATTATGTATTAATTGTGAATTTTATAACAAAACTGTTTTAATTATGGAAATTATTAGTGCATGTATCGGAAATATGCTATAAGGTTCAAGAATTTTGCGTATTTTACAAATATATAGTGAATGTACCTTGATGCCGGTAGATACATTTGTATGGATTCCGACTCGCGACAAAATTGCTAAAAATTGAAGCAAGAAGGATTTTAGAAACATGGTAAAGCTACTTCCGACGGATAAAAGCTTATTCACTATCACGTCGGGGTCACCAAAAATTGTTATATTTGTTGTATGAATTTAAATAAATAAAAATGCATTGACGCTCGAATCTTGATGTAGTGTAAAGTAATACAATGATTACTTTACGTTGTACAACATACAACTTAAGTTTTACAGATAATTACAAAGAAGGATTTATTTATACTTCTACAGACGCGGTTTCAAAAAACTTTTATAGGAAACCGTGTAACAATATTTAGAATATATGAGAATAAAGACACGTGAAAATAGTTCTTGATCTGTACCTGCAAGTCCTCTGGTTACAATGATGATGACTTCCCGATTGATTTTCGACCATGGAAACATCATCTGAATATTGTTGGCTCCTGTTTATTTAGCAGGAGATATTGTAGTGCTACAAGTGTGCGCGCAAACACAATGGCACTCAGTAGTCCAAACCTAACCACGCTCGATGTAACGCTTATGCAATAAGAGCGGTGGTAGGCCAAGATACAACGTCAGATGTACAGGTCCACTCAAAACCCAACCATCCAATTTAGTTTCTGCACAAATGGATTGTATAAAACGTTGGCTTTTGGGTAAATAAACTAATTAACCCAAAAGGCCACATTTTAAACGTGTTAATGTTTAAACGATTTCTTTCTTACTGTTGACTTAGTGCTAGCGGACAAAATACCTAGGAAATATCTTAATAATCAAATTTTTATATTAGTGACATCAACAAAAAAAGACATTATCCCATTTGACTCCAGCTACTTTGGATGAAATTACAGGTCCCAAAAATAACGTGAGCTCAGGCATTGCTACCACAATAGATGTCAAAGTACTTAAATGTAAAATCAAAAAAAAAAATCACATAATTGAAGATCTTTCAAAATGCATGAATAAATCTATGGAAGTAGAGATTTTTCCAGATAGCTCAAAAGGTTGCGTAAGTAACTTCTGTCTATGAAGCTGGTTCTAAATTAGATACCAGAAATTATCGTCCTATGTCAGTGCTGCCTGTAACGTCCAAGTTCTATGAGAAAATACTAAATAATCGTTTAACACATTATTTACTCTCGATAGATTTTCTACATAACAAACAATACGTTTTCCGTACTAAATCTAATACTCTGTCAGCAACCACTGACCTTGTAACTAAAATTAAAAATGATATTGACCAAAAACAAATTGCACTGGGTATCTTTATAGATTTGAAAAAGGCGTCCAACACGGTTAACCCCAATCTACTAATAACTAAGGTAAATTGTATTGGTATCACTGGATCGGCTTAAAAGCTATTAAATTTTATCTAGAAAATTAATAGACTAAATGGGGCTTACACAGACTGGTTTAACATTGCTGGGTCTGGCAGAAGAAGCATGAAAGTAAGATTAACGCTGTGGAAATGAGAAGTTTAAGAAGTATAACTGGAGTAACTCTGATTGACAAAGTGAGAACAGCGTGATAAGGAAACGTTGCGGTGTGGTTGAAGATGTAGTGGCTTGGACACGCAGAGAGGATGAATGAATGGAGATTGACGAAACAGATTTATAAGGCAAGTTTGAATGGGAAAACCGGTAAGGGTCGACCTAGGCGTACGTATCACAATGAGATCGGTGAACTTTTGTAGAAAGGTCTCGTTAAAAGTACCCGCAACCGACAAGCGTGTATGAAAACGCTAATGAAAGTAGAAGAAGCTAAAGATGTGTGTCATGATCGTAGCAAGTGGAAAGATGTGGTCTCTGCCTACCCCTATGGGAAAGAGGCGTGTCTGTATGTATGTATGTTAATTTAAATGATGATTTGATTAATTTATTGTTTAGAAATATGTTACCACTAGCAGGGCTACGCGGATTCACCCGCGAAAAATAAGCCTACCGCTTGATTGTAGCCCATGGTCTTTCTCGGCGTCCGACACCTTAAAACCGTAGCATGACGTTATATAACTTACAACCCATGTCAATATAACGGACTATCTAATAAAAAAACAAGTTTTCAAATCGGATTGATATTTCGTGAGATTAGCTCGTTCAAACATACAAACTCTCCAACTTTATTACAGATTATTAATAACTCAGTTTCTAGCGTCGTATCAAGATAAAACATACACCAGATTTTAAGTATTTCGTGCAGTCGTTTTTGCGCTATGCGCATTGAAACACACAGACAGAAAGAAAATCAAAAATTATAAAGATAATTGTTTTGTCGGTTACAAATTATACAAATTTATTACTTTGTGTTTTGTTATGTATAATGGAATATACTGATTAATATTATTATTTCTTATAGATATATTTTATTTCGTATACGTAATTTTATTAATACGTATACGAAATAAGTACTTTTGAATATTTGTATTCTACTGATATGCCCGTTTTCTCACAATGTTTTCCTTCGCCAATTTTAAGATTTTAAAGGTGCCGCTATGTCGCAAATTTTAGGGGTACAGAGCATCAAACTCAGATCACTCGCCTACTATGAAATTTTAAGGCTTACAGTATGATGTGTCTTTTTTATTTATTATAAGCTAACGTTTTACCTCTGTCTCACATACTGTCAAGCTGTGATGAGTGTGTGCAGAAGACGCCTTTTGACCCTTGACTTGAAGATGCATAAGTGTGGGAAGAGTTAATATGTCTAAAAACGGTCCATAGCTCAAAACATATTGTGTTTCACCGCAAATATTTCATGCCTCAAAAACTACACGATATATCTTATTCATACCAATTATCGCTGAAAGTGTTTTCTAGTTTTTCTATTAGTTGAAAAGTTACAGAGGACACTTTTTACGATTTTAGAAACGCTTATCTCACCAACTCATGGCTTAAATAAAATAGTTATTTTGAAACTTCTTTATCATTTTCAAGATCTATATAATGATACCTCACTCGCTTATGCTCTGATTTTTTTCCAGTTAGATTGATGATGCGCCATCCCTATTTTTCGTTTACGGTGCATATAAAATATCTTATTTATTTTCATCATCACCATCAACCGCTGCACAGTCAAAATTTGGACTTTTCCATGGCATGGTACTTTAATTGTATTGCATGCTTAGAGCATCACAGCATTTTTCTGCCTTTTTAAAATTTACCCTATGTTAAGGATGAGATGACATGATAAAATTAGTAACGTAGGATATGATTAATAATTTTATTATTTATCATTATTCTCAGCTTGTTGCAATTTCCTTAGGGATTTTTTCAAGGAGCGTCACGTACCACTTAATACATCATACACATCATCACACTTCGTACATCTTCGGCTTTACTAACCACCAGTCACTCTGTATTACGTTTGCACAAATTTGGTCTCCACTGGTTAATTGATCTGCTTCCGCGACAGTATAAAAGTGAAGTAAATTTACAGCCTATTAATCTCCCATTGCTGAGCACAGGCCTCCTCACATTTCTGAGAGGGTTTGGAAGCCGAGAAGTCTGTCACGCTGCTGCAATACGGGTTGTCGGACTTCACATATCATCGAAATATTTTTTGTAATTTCTTAGACATGCGGGAACCTGCATGTATCCTTTACCGCCGAGCAGATGGTTGTTAAAATTGCAATTAACAATTTTTGTGATGCCAGCACTGATGATTGAACTTAGAATACTCGCTTACTATGGACATTTAAAACGAGCTCTCAGCCCCTGAGCTCAGAATCTACGACATCCAGTCTCAGCGGGGGAGTGATGTAGCAATATCTACGTCGCCACATGAGAAGCTCAAGAAATACCTAATTCATCGTTAATCGCGACAGCTGCCCATTTCCTTGGCAATATCATCCGCCAAACATATTATGGTATTATTCTGCACGAATAAAGGCTGTCCGTATCCGTGTCCAATACCTACGCCAACATCTAAGTAGCTACCATATTTTGGGGCTATTGAAACAGGTCAATTTCGACAGTGGTAGTTGCAGTAAGCTTAAATAGAACTATGAAAAGACTATAAGCATGGACTTAAGTGAGATTGCACACAACTAAAGGTTTTAAAAATTAAAGTGTCACTTAAACATTTGTAATTTCATGAAAAGTAATTTTAGAGAATCTTATATTTAAAAAAGTAAGGAAACAATACGCCGTATTCCTTTGAAATCGCTTTTATTTGTTATTTCCCTTTTTAATGAGAAACGTATAATACGGGATTACTTTTAAATCTTTTCTCGTATTTCAATTTTACTGCAGCGAACGATGACCTGTTTTCGGTATAAGCTATAGTTTTTTCGCATCTCCGACCAGGTGGTCTAGTGGTGTGAGTACCCTACTTCTACACCGCAGATCCTGGGTTCGAACCCCAGCCGCAGTCAACATTTGTGCTAAAACAAACATCGTTTGTTTTCGGGTCTGGTAGTGTTGCGCATGTAGAATGTATGCCTGTAAAACGCACCTGCAACACAGGATAAATTAAAGAGTGGAGCATCGTTTTTTATAAAAGGAATAAATAAAAAAAAAACTTTATTTGCTTACAATATTCCCTTTAGGCATTTTATCAACAAGAATATCAGATATACAAACACCTAGATCTGGAACAAATATCTATAATTTGATCCCTGTGTGAATATAAGCATGACAAGAGACCAGTATGAGATCGCTTATCAATTAACTGGGTCCAATGTTTCACATTCTACATGTTATACATACCACACTATAGATCGTAAACATACTCTCGATTTAAAATATATTCTAATAGCATAGTTAAAAAAGCTAAAACAAATGGTTTCGTAAATTATAGAAAGAAGCGTAAGAAATAATTACTATAAAAATAATAAGTTAACAATGAATTCTGCGCAGTTGTAACAAAAACTATCACATCTAACAAAGAGACAGCCCAATTTCACGGTCGCTGGAAAGCAACAAATGGCGTCTAAATGCAAAGAGTGCAACTATTAGCATGATAAAGTCGGGATGCCCTGCGGTGCAGAGGTTGTTGATTTTTCACGAGCTAAAAGGGAAAGAAGAGCATTGTATTTTAAAAACAAAGGATTGATAAGACACAGGACATTAACCGGACTTTGAATAAGAAATGTGTTTTACATTTTTACGATAAAACCCCGTGAAGTAGATTGTTAATACGATTTTATGTCTAATTTTTATCTTCAAAATATATACATATACGTACATATTTGCGTTGAAAAACAATTGTCAACTATTACGAGTACTGGTGGGCGAATGTTGATCGAAATAATGTAGCGATTTTAGACCACGGCAACAATTACCGAATACTGTTTGTATTTTGCGGTCTAGATGTGCTGTGCATGTGCAGTGGATGTCTGTGAAACGCACTCACCAATACTGGAGAAATACACGGCGCAGGGTACTTCGTTTTTTTAAACTAAACTGGTGGTAGGACTCATATGCAGGAATCCGTCTAGGTAGGTACCACCTCAGGGCCCGGTATTCTGCCGTGAAGTAGTAGCGTGCGAAAATTACTTTGTTTCCGATGAAGGGCACTGAGAGCTAGCGTGATCACTAGGCATATGAGACTTAAGAACTGATGTTTCAGGGTGACGGGCACAGAGTGGTGTCACACAGAAATGTTCTGGGACACAGAATTTGTTATTGGCAGACGTTGCACTTACCATCAGGTGAACGTTTTGCTCGTTTCGTCCCTGTATCAAATAAACAAAAATAAAGGCGCACACGGATGTAGGGGAGTATATATTTTGTTCAAATGTGCACGCCGTTATGATATTAAAATTATTTATAAAATTCTCAAATCACGTATCGAAAATTGGCAATCAGTACGGAGTATTTGCATTCGCTTTACAAATCCGCAAATAAAAACAATTTACGCTCTTCAAATAGATTCAATTAATCTTGATGATGTCACTATTGACTTTCATTTACAACATGGATGAATATCAAACGTACTGCGAACAAAATTCCCCCGAGCCTTAGCAAAAATAACAAATTATTCTCGCCTTTTTTCCTTAGATACATTTGAATTGATAGATTTGTTTTTGTACTTGTCTGAGATTTCACATTCATTGATGTAATAATAATGAATTTAATGAGAAATGATATAAAAACGAACGAAACCAGCTCAGAATTCCATAGAAGGCAGGTAATTCTGTTTGAAACAAAAATATATCTAGTAATATAATATCTAATAATAAATATATCTGAATCTTTTTCTTCCCAGTCAACGTCGCTATGCGCACATTGCGTGATATTTCCAATTCTTTAAATTATCTATATTTTTTATTAGGTAAGGGACTACTTTAGTACTTCTTCACAAGCCTAAAAACCGACATTCACAAATTCGAAAATGTCGGACTTCCCATGCAAACTTAAATTGCTTAAATGGCTCCCCGTGATTCAACTGCCTTATTTATAAACACAGGTTTAAACACCAATTTCCATATTTATAACTTCAAAAATGACACACTTGCATACAAAGTTTCATCCTCTATTTAACTTGGGTATGAATTTTCGAAAATCCTTTCTTATTACGTCACACAGCTCTTTACATATCGCATACGTTATGTAAAGAGCTGTGTGACACCACACTGAGACATCAGTTCTTAAGTCTCATATGCCCAGCATCAAGAGCGCTGTTTGTATGCGCTGACTTTTTGTATAGATATGCAGTATTGTATGTGGCAGCTTAAGAGAATCTACCACCCCATCTCATTCCGTGGGTGTCGTAAAAGTCGACAGAGGGAAAATGAAATCCAGGAGATGGGCAGCAGCATCTTCCTGGAACATCCGAATAAATAACTGCGGTTGCCAACCCGCCTGCCAAGCGTGGCAACTATGGCAAAAGTACCCCCGAAACGAGAGTTACCATCTTTTGTGGCAATCTATGCGGGAGGCCTATGTTCAGCAGTGGACTAGTTAGTGTTAGGCTGAAACGAACGATACGATATAGGAGCTTAAATAATTGTATAAGTCAATTAATTGGATAACAGGATTCGGTTTACTCGTCTCGTCAATACTTTACACTTATTGCTGCGTACTAAGTTATACAAAGCGCTAAAATTTGTCAAGTTACTTTAATCGTGAATACTCACAATGTAAGAACCAAAAACTGTCTCGTTTGACAGATAAAAATCCGTGTTATACATTATTCATACATTTATAATGAATTTTACAGTGTTTTTCAGTTCTTTCTTATTATATTTTTCAACATTTGTATAAACTCGGAGAAAAAACGTTAGCTGTGAAAATTGTCTATTCACATCGTACCCAGTTTTCTTTTCTAAGATAAATTAAGTTTGCTTTTGTGAAATCTACGACCGCCAGACCGTTTCGGTTTCCAATTGAAAGTGGAATAATAAATTTTTTAAAAAAAACGCACAATAGGTATATAATTTCATCGATTGAAGGTATGATTATAATTTCGTAATATTAATACATATAAAAGAAAAGTAAAAAATGCTATGATAAACTAAATTATAGTTATTACTTTTGATTTGATCAGACTCAGGTGGATTCACCGTGATCCTATCCTTCGTGAAGAGAGAGAATTGCGGAATTTACCCAACTTGCACAGGTGATCAGTACTTGACGTCTAGTACCTTAGATGCTAATTTCCTTCATCAGTTTAAGTATTTAGACACTCTGGCACCTCTTTAATGATTATTTATCATGTAACTAAGTCCTTGAGAGTGTGATTGCATTTCATTTAGTCGACTCTTATGAGATCTACAAAACCGGAAGAGGTTAATGGATTAACAAACGCCGCAATCATACGGTGATTAAAACATAAAAAGAAATGAAATTTTATTAAGACACCTAAAGCGATTTATTTTTATTCATATCCGTTCAGACACTCGTTGTTAATAGTGAGGCGTTTGTTTTACCATTGTACGGGTTGCTTCCCACAATCTTTAGTTCATTGATGCTAATGATATTGTAATATAAATAATTGCTAAATTGCAAATGAATTAATTGATGATGAGAACGAACACGTGGTTTCGTGTTTACTTCAGGCTTTTTACGGCCGCTTCCCAGAGGCTTAGAGAATACGAAATCTACTTTGATATTATGACCTGATAATGATTCTTGTACAGTTTTCATTAGTTATGATAACTAACATATGTTGCACTCGACTCCAATCTCGGCAATGATATATTTTTGCTTACAGGCACAAATATTGCTGTCCCGACTACTATCACTGAAGGTGAAGGAAATGAAAAGGCGATGAAGGGTTTTCTCTCTGCCCTTGATAATTTATCTTGCAATACACAAAGCATATGCTTTGTTGATGAGTCACAGAGACCAAGTAACTCCATGTTTTCATTCTTGCGACATCCCAACCATCTTTTTATTGAAAGTACATAATTTCTTGTAAGTCTTGCTTTATTCACCAATTGCTGTTGATATTTTCCGGAACCTGATCATCCCATTGAAGACCGAGTAACCAGACTCTTTGGATTAAGAGTCAACCTTGTTGTTACAGGAGATAGCCATCCCAAGGGGTCGAACATTTTTGATTGGAATATAGGAGTGATCTTTTGGTTGTGGGTTTAGATGCTGCAATGATTTTCATATGAAACTTGAAATGATCATCACTGGAATGCCTCCGTAATCATAGGGTTTTGGTTGACTCTTGATTCTTAAAATCGAATACTTCGCGAAATCTTTTGTTCTGTTGACGCCTTCCAGTAGTTCTGGTTTCTTTGAACACCATTTTCTGAGATGAAATCTGCCCGATATGAGTAGATTTATGAGGTCGTTTTGTAAATGTTTCGATGCAGCCAGGCTTTAATGTCCAGAAAAAAGGTCGTCCATGACGAAATCTTTTTCTTGAAGATCGTCGATCGTCGATCGAAAATGAATATTTTCACGAAAAAATTCATCGTTTCGTTTGCTGTCTGAGCGTGAACTGATTTATAATATTTTTTTGTTTTATATAATACAATGCAACGTTGGTCAAATGCCGACGGAATGGAAATGTACGAGTATAGTTCTTGTACAACCATGATGTCTTATTATATTCTAAATTCTTATTAATTTTAAAGCAAATATAAATAAAGCAAAACACTATTAATTGAATCAGTAATCTGTTACCTAGTATCTATTTTCTAGTAACGAGATATATTTAACAATGTAATTAATGCAAACGTTTTAATGGAAACTCTTAACGCCACAAATAGTTTACAACGCTCATAGTCTATTAGTAGTTAAAAGTGAGTCTAGACTGAGTCATTAAAAGTAAATACTTAAAATTCTTAAATACCTAGGCTATTTACAAAACAATGCAACCATCGTTTATTTTCTAATTACTAGTTGTTTTTGCGATTTCGATGCGTAGATATTAGTTTTTTTTTTAAAAAGATTATTAAAAATATATATAAGTGAAGTATACACCTGTATTAAGGGTATATACGAGTATAAGAGTATTATTTATGTATTTATGTTTGGGTCATACCAAACTGTCACGCGGGCCTCTGGCCCGTGAGCACAGTATCCGATGAAGCTGTAAAAGCCAAAAAGGCTAACAGCAATTACATCACCGAAATTATATATGCTCGCTTAGTACGTGAACAGGTTGGCACGAGGACAAAACCACTGTAAAGTATGAATAATGCTTAAAATAAAAGCCTGAAAATGTCCTATTGATGAGCACAGGCCTCTTCTTATTTCTGAGAGGGTTTTCGTGCCGGTAAGAGTCCGACACGGTGCTCCTCAGATATGCAGGTTTGACGATGATGTTTTCAATCAACGCTGCGGACCTGGTAAATCAGCACTTAAAATGCAGCCGATAGGTGTCCGGCAGACTAGAATAGCACCTACCTCTTTCCCACCGAGGTGTCGTAAGAGGCGACTAAGGTCTTGTACGGACAGCCTTTATTCATGCATCACTATACTGCTCGTGGGAACGCAATGGGCAGTAAGAATTTTTTGACTCGTACCAAAACGGCGACGACGCGGTTCGCCTCCCGTCACGTCTCATTTTCCGCGAGGGCGAAAAGTGGGCTACGTTAGTGGCCTCTCTCTACCCCATATGCGGGAAAAAGGCGTGTCTGTATGTATGTATGTAAAAATGCAGAACAATTTTATAACAGCGGCGATCGAACACATCTCACTCGCGTACTGTGAAATTCACGCTCGGGCCTTGAGCTATTAAGGCTTGCTACTATTTATATTTATAAAGATAATCGGAGATTAAATCGTGTTTTACATGCATGTGTCTTTTTTACCTAAAAAAGTGACGAGGTGTACAAAAGCTCAACTGTTTGTGAGCCAAGCATCTCCCCATAACATTTCCAGTGTCACATTGAAAATTCTATTGCAAAGTTCAGTTTGCAATATTAGTTCTTAAGTCTCATATGCTATGTAATTAAACTAGTTGACAATGCCATTCAAGCCGAAACACAGTAAAGTTTGCACACTGCTGTCTCGCGGCAGAATTACTGACACTGTGGTAGTACCTAACCAGACGTCGATTTCCGCGTGGGAGTACTACCACCAGTAATTTTCGTCCATCTTTTGTATGTGAGATTAATGTTGAAGTTGTAATGTCATTTTATTAGTTAAATTATCAAAGAGACAAGACAAGCTTACGAGAAATATGTTCGGAGTTATTTAATAAAATAATAAAAAACAGTCAGAAAGATCAACTAATAATTTATTCATACTGAATAAAAAGTATTGACAGCTTATAAATTGTTTAAAGCTATTTAAAATTAAAATAATATTTTTAGAAAAATCTGTTTATTGAATATACTCGTACAAGCCGACTATATTACGAGTCTAAGTAGTGACTACGATTTTAAATATAAACAGTATTTAAAACATCGGAATATAATACGTTCATAAACGTGTAAATGTCTTGAATAAATTGTGTTCTTTAAAGAACAGCTTTCTAAGTTCAAGAAATAGTTTAACTTTTAAGATTAACAAGTAAAACGTCCAAAGTTTTATCCTACTGAGCAAAGAGAGCGCCAGCAGACTGCCCTATCACAGTTTACTAAACGATGTCAATCGAAGGATTTTTACTTTCATGTAGCTTCGGTTATTAAGTCTTAGGTAAAAGTTAGACAGCATGGCACGAGACCCGATGGCATATCTTTGTACCTAATATAATGCATGGTGCTCTAAATAAGAGAATAAAAAAGAGATGAAAAGTAATGAAGATAAGACGAAAGTAATGGTTTTTGAAAGAGAAGAAAGTATGATAGATTGCAGAGTTCTGATTGAAGGAGAAAGATGGAAAGAGTTAATATACTTGGGCTCAAAGTTTACGAGAGACGGGAAGTAAGTAATACGACTGTGATATTGATAGAAGAGTGTTGTCAGGAATTTAGTGTAGCCAGAACGGATCTAAAAAGGTACGACTGGCTTTACATAGGGTGTACTGGCCCATTCAATTACGTTTGGTAGTGAATATTGGGTTTGGCTGAACTAGTATGAAAGTAAGATTAATGCTGTGGAAGTAGATGAAGTGAAAGATGTGTGACAAGATCGTAGCAAGTGAAAAGATGTGGTCGCTACCTACCCCAACGGGAAGGAGGCGTGACTCTAGTTATGTATGTAACTTTGGTATCTCGAGTGAGGGGCAAAACCCTTGTGTGGAATGCTTCATGCATATACATACATACATACATAAGATCACGACTATATCCCATAAGAGGTAGTCAGAGACTGGGCACTCACTGCAAAAGCAGATGACTGCCACAATCCACGTTTCACCAAAACAATATAATGCACTTGGTGTGATAGGTGGTGAGCCCATCGCCACCATGCGCTGTGCAGTTTAATTCCTTATCGCCTTTTACGAGATCCATTGGATGAGATGGAGTGGTAGTATTCTTTTAACGAGCCGCCACCGCACGGCTTTTCATGCATATACCCATGATAATGATTGTTTCTCATGTTAGATATTTTTGTTCGAGGCGATGCAGCGTCAGAATCAGCCGAATAACGTAGATGGCGCGTGAAATAAAAAGAGAAGAGTATTATTTGTGCTATGTGCCATTTGCTATAGAGATGATCAGCGTGTGGTCCTCGCGATGACGTTTTTTCCCGAACCGCGTCTGGTAGTCGTTGTCCTCTTGGGTGTTGGTAGTCCTCTTGGACTGGTTCTTTTCTCGATCAAAGATTAAGCATAACCTTTTATCGAGGAAATGCAGCCAGTGTTCATGGCATTATGCCACGAGGAGTTAAACTGTATGACATTTAAGTCATTAGATTTGAAGTAGTTTAATTTTTTTACTGTAAATTTATTAAAAATATGCCCTACTATCTTTTTTCTTTTTTTCAATCTTTAAGTAAGTATTTCATAAACAAAAATCCTAAATAATCTTGAGAATTCTAAGAAGTCTTTCACTTGAAAGTCTTTCACTTGTATCTTTAATTTGTACTCGAATAATTAAGTTGAAATGTCATAGACATAGACATGGTATTTATTTAAATGGTTTGCGAAAATGTATTAAGATATTTTTTAAACAATTTGCGTTATACATTATGCTCATTACCGTCATCATTTCAGTCCAAGGGAAATGCACTGCTACGTTTTGTTGCATATTCTTTATTATTAATATTGTAATAAAACAAAAAAAGTATAAAGCTTTAGTGAAAGCTATCAGAACGACGTCATCCGGAAACCTAATTTAACCTATCTCCAATATCTCAGTCTGTGAAATTCATACAGTTAAACTACTTTCTGTAACTGCTACAAAATAGCTTATTTAAATTCATTTAAAACAGTTGAGATTGTTATGTTTGGATATAGTTGTTTTGGTTCTAAAGTAAATTATTTAGTAGCGACTTATAATTTTTACTACATTATGCATATACATAAAATTAATGGTTGTGTCCGTTCAAACCTCCTACAATTGCTGTCGGCACTTGAGTGGTAGTTCCTGACATAATACTATCAATGTACAATATGTGGCACATTGGTTGTATCGGATAACTGCTCGACTTCTATGCGTTGGCGCATCGTTTATCCGATAGAGTCGAAACTTTGTACAGTTTTTTTATTTTATTTCATAAAGTGACAAAACGAGCAAAACGTTTACCTGATGGTAAGTGTAACGTCAGCCCATAACAACTGCTGCATCACTCAGAACATTTCTGTGCACCACACGATGCCCGTCACCGTGAAACATTAGTTCTTAGGCCTCATATGCTCAGTGATTACACTAGCTCACAGTGCCCTTCAAATCAAAACACAGTAATGTTTGCATACTACTGTTTCAAAGCAGAATAACTGACCCTCGGGTGTAACCTACCTAGATGGAATCCTACCACCAGTAGTAGCTGTTGTTGGCACTTACGCGAAATGAATAATTAAAAAAATCATTGCCTTTTATTTACTTTGTACATGTTAATGTATTTCTTTTGTATATACTAATATAATATAGAAATCTGCTGTCGTCAGCGATGTTTTTGGATCGATACGACATAGGGATCTTCAAGGAAAGAGCCTTCTCCTTTCACAAAGGCCGGCAAAGTACCCGTATTTCCTGTTGTTTTGTGAATGTTCATGTGCGACGACGATCATTTACCATCAGGTGAGCCGCTTGCACGTTTGCGTGGCGATCCAGCATTGGACTATTTACTCCTGTATCGTGAGTGCGTTCTAGAGACATACATTTTACATGCTTAACCGGACCCGAAAATCAACGATTTGTATTTCGCACAAAATCTTGGTTCCAGCAGGGATTCAACTCCAGAATTCGCAAACAAAATATCGCTGTCGATTTACACAGCAAGCTGGTAAATACTGTATTTTTATTATAACTATTAACATCGGTCCATTCAAGATTGAATTGCTTATGCTGCTAACAGCACACGTACGAGTATATACAACATAACAAACTTTTCTATTTTTAAAAAGTACGTAGTTTTTTTTGTAGAGTATGAAATGATAGAGCTGGTAGGGTTCTATGTAATGAACAGTAGATTGTTTAGTTTTCAGGAAGTGTATGTAGATAATTTCTACAAAAGTACTTTTCCATTTCTTTGATTCTTTAAAATATTATTTTACTGTAGGTGTAAGATTTGTGCCCACTTAAAATAAAGCACTCGTTGCCTTTTGGCGCTGCACAATTACTTTATTTTAGTTTTTAGCGACAATAAATGAACAATTACTGGTCCTGTTTGTAGAAGAAGACAGAGTTGCTAACGTAGAAAAAATATGAAATTATATATAATATATATACGCCATTAAACTATAATCCATTTGAGTACAGTTTAATGGAGTAGAAATAAAAATATTTCGAAGACATGTGAAGTCCGCCAACCCGCATTGGAGCAGCGTGGCGGATTCTTCCTAGCTCCAAAACCCTCCCAGAAATGAGAGGAGGCCTGTGCTAAGCTGTGGGACATTTATAGGCTGAAACTTTACTTTTATTACGAACTCACAGGCAGACATTTCAATATTATTTTTTTGTTAGATAAGGAAAAAACGTAAAAAAACGATATATGGACTTTCTAAAACACTTATTAAGACATTAAGATAATAAATATTTATCCTGTCAGATGCAAATTAAAGCCGCGCCTAACACGTACATTCGCATAGCCTCTAATTTCTACAGATTTTCAAATTCGGCGTAGGAACCCTAAATATTTCCTAAATATTCAGATAAAATTAAAATGTCTTCGAGTATTATTAACAGTTATACTTGGAAAGTAAAAGACCGTAACCATGATTACAATTTTTTTTAATTAAGTATATTCCTATTTTGACAAGCAAATCATTAAATTCTCCTATTGCCGCTGAGACATTACTCAAACAAAATGTAATTTCTTGTACAAAAGATTTTAAATTTCATATCATCATTATTTCAGCCTATCACTAGTCCACTACTGAACATAATAGGCCTCCCCCATAGATTGCTATAAAGTATTTAGCTCTAATTTTGGGGGGAATTTACCATAGTTGCCACGCTTGGCTGGCGGGTTGGCAACCGCAGTTTATTTATTCAGATGTTCCAGGAAGACGCTGCTGCCATTCTTCTGGTTTTTATTTTCCCTTAGTCGACTTTTACGACACCCACGGGATGAGATGAGGTGGTAGATTCTCTTAAGGTGTTACTACACGGCCAGATTTCATATGGTAGATTAAAAATATACTTTAAAAATGTTCAAAACTATTAATTGTAAGAGACTTAGAAAGTATGGCGTTACGATAACAATGGAATAAATATCGGCCTACTTTTACAAAGACTTCTAGTCAGCCAGGAAATAGAGCACTATGAGATTTTATTAACTTTCTGTCCACTACATTGAGCTTTTGTTATTGCAACAAAGGTGGAATTTACTTCTTCAGAACAGTTGTAAATTTTATACTTTCTTGAGAAGAGATGCTCTCAATGTTATTTGAGAATGATATTTTATAAAGTCATATACAACATTGTTCGAAATTTGCTACAAAACTTCTTTACTGTTTCATTAAGGTACTGACTCAAGAATATTTTTATGTTCCAGTGAAAATATAGTCAGACATCTTCACAACTTTAGAACTGCACAGATTGGCAGCTGTAATGTAAATGTTTGATTATTATATTGATCTTGACTTTTTAAAGTAATGAATAAAATGACGGAATTACTTGTAGATTAGAAGATGTTAAAAATTTGATCCAATCCCACAAATACTCGTATTGATACACGTACGACGTATAATTTTTGTAAAACACCCGTATCAAGGCCACCAGAAATCTGTAGGTCATACAAATTTTGGAAGATAATATTGCCAAAGAAAAGGGGTAGCCACCCGCCAGATCGGGTGGTCTGGGGAGGACGTCTTCTCAATCTAGTAATATTTAGATATTGTATATATTTTAGATTATGGAACTGTATGGGATATTTCATGAGCTTCTCATGTGATGACATAGATGTCTCCACATCACTCACCTGCTGAGACTGAAAGTCGTAGTTAGTGTGGAGATCTTGTGACGTCAGGCGATGATGTGCAGTCTGGCGACGCAGTGAGAGTGGAGGTGGAGGTGGAGACAGTGTTCATGCTGCAGGAGTCATCAGTGGCTGAGAGACTAGGAAGCACGCGTTGTGCGGACAGTAGTCTGTGCTGTGACAGCGATGGCTGCCGATAACGTTGTTGCTGTGGTTCGGAAAACCTGACTGCGAAGTTCGTAGTATACCAGGGTCACCAGTTTGGCAGATGATATTGCCAAGAAAACACATCGGGTGGACTGATCTGGGAAGCGCGTCTCTTCCTCTGGTAATCTATAGAAATATATAAAATGGAAGTGTCAGGCGGATTAGTGATCGCTGTACTAGACAAACGACCGCTTGACCTAGTGGTCGGACTACCTGACTACTGCGATCTGGGTTCGAATCCCAGCCGCAGCCATCATAAACGCAAAAACATAAGTGTGTTGTGATTGTCACCGTGTCTATGACATTGATGCCTCTTTATTTACCCGTATACTTGTTGCACTATAACATATCTTGCGTAGTCGAAAACTAGCCAAGTGGACACCCCTAGACTCTTCACATTTTGGCTTCTGCCTGTCACCGGTCTGGATAATTTAGGTTTGACGTAATTGAAATGTGAATTTCGCCATCATTTTCTTGACATTTCATTTTTATAGTCGACTTTTATGGCAGCCACGGGATGAAATCAGGTGGCAGATTTCCTAAAATCCGCCACCACACGGCATTTGCCTTTAGTGTGTAAAAAATATTGATTAAAAACCCTAATCAATATGTAATACTCGCTAACTCAAGCGTATATTTCAAACAGTATAGTGATCATGAACAGATGGCGACAGTTCCGTGCATGTTAGTTGAACGGATTGTCAACGGATGGCGTTTTCCACAATTAAATTAGTTCAATCTTTTTAATCAGTTTCTTAACGGAAACATTAAATTTGATTACATTCTATTTATTATTTACCATTAACGGGAAGAATAATTTACAATATGGCATATCAAACAATTATTTTGATACTGTATCAAGGGAGATATTTCATACCGACACTAACACATTTGAGAAATAATATACATATACTGAGATATTATTAGATATTAACATATAATATTTAGTCCGTCAACCCGCAGCAATGCCGACTCTTCTCGGCTCCTTAGATCACAATAGGAAAATTATAATAATATTTATTAATTATAATATTAAGAAAAACTTACAGCTAATCACACAAATTATTAACAATATAATTACGTTAAGTTATTTAAAAGTTTCCACTAATAAATTAAATCAAGAAAAGCTAAATGAGGAACTTAAATGGACGGACAAACACAATAAATAGTTTTTTTCTATCAATTAAATAAAGTAAAAGGAGAGAATAAGAGTGAACAAATAGAAAAGAACTTGTTACTAAGCTGTCGCTTCAGTTGACTGATGATGATGTTCTCCTAGCCGAATTCGACCACGGCGACAACTGCCGACTACTGTCGAGAGCCATCATCTGCGCAGGAGATATTATAGTGCCACAAGTGTACGCGCAAACACAGAGGCACTCACTCGTCCCAACCTACCCGCGCCCGATGTAACGCTGTTGCGATAAGATCGGAGGTAGGCTAGGATGCAGTGTCAGAAACACGGGGACAATCACAACACAACCAGACCCGAAAACCAACAATTCATGTTTTAGCACAAATGTTGGCTCCAGCTGGGATTCGAACCCAGGACCCGCGGCTTAGAAGTCAGGTACTCCGACCACTAGGCCACGCCGTCGTCAAGTCAGTTGACTACTAGCAGTGTTAAATAAGTCAACATCGTGTTATTTTGCCATATCGTTGAAACGCTTGCTTGCTGCTATTAAATATGAATTATGCCTGTGTTATATGAGGTGAGATGATATGAGGATACAGTAATAATTGAGGGGGTCCCAATCAATATTAAAAAAAAACAATGGAATTTGCATTCGGTTTACAAATCCGTAAATTAAAATGATTTGCGCTCATCCAATTTATTATATTAGTCCTGATGACGTCACTGTTGGCTCATTTACAACATGACTGAATATCAAACGTAATTGAGGACCAAATCTCTTCGAGTCAAATCGAAAATAGAAAACTATTCTTGCCTTTTCTACTGAAGTACAAAGATGTTACTTAATTGTTCTATTTAAATTCCGTATTTGTAGAGACCCAAGACATATTATATTTTATAAGTTAATAAAAAAAAAAATAGAAAATATTGTCTACATTAATGTATTCATGATTCAGTGATGCTTATAAATAAAAGGAGTTATTGAACAGCTGATTTCTTTATTCGTAAAACCGCTTAATCATAAAAATATTTTGTGCGTTCAGAGCAAGAGAAGAATGGACTACGTAGGTACATGATAAAAAGAAAGAAAGAAACATTTATTTGACCAACACATAACATTAATAAACATAACAAAAAGTAGTTTATATAAAAAATAACAAAATTTATAGCGCCATTTAAAAGAGGATCCGCTACAGTGATAATTTGTGGTACCCCACCAGGTTTACAGTCGTGTCTATTATTGTCTCCACGAGCAACCTGACATGTACAAAGTGCAAAAAAAAAACAAAAAACTCAATTATTATTATAGATAAAGGCAAAAAAAAATATTAAAGATAATCTTTGTAAAATCAAAGGCAGTAATAATTTTTTTTTAAATAAATGTTAGAAGGTTTATTATGCTATATGTGTGTAAGAGTCCGCAGCTTAAATAACTAGCTCTAGTCATGTGATAATAATAGTTAATTATTAATATTATAATATCGATTAAAATACATACTGAATTTACTAGTGGTAGGATTTCTATACTGGAGTCCGTCGTATTCTGCCGTGATATTTAATTTCGGTGATGTAATTGCTGTTAGCCTTTTTTGGCTTTTACAGCTTCATCGGATCCTATTCTGCCGTGAAGCAGTACTGTGCAGACATTACTGTGTTTCGGGTTGAATGTGAGTTACTGAACTTAAAGAATCACCAATGATGTTTTAAAGCAACAAGTTTATGGCATATATTTAGTTTAATCGCTTGTTGATGTATATCAACAAAATAAAATATTAAGTTTTCACATCCGTAGTGGTCGACCAGGGTGCATATGAGTTCTTTAGAGTTCTTTCATATTTAAAGTTGTAAAAAAATCGACAACTCTAGCGTAAGCGTCGACAAAAAGAAATACTTAACTACTTATAAAAATTTACTTGGCACCTGATGAATGACCTTATAAATAAAAAATATACAGGCCTTGCGATTTTTTAAAGTTAGAGAGCGTTATCATTTCAGCCTACTAGTCCACCGCTGAACATTGACCTTCTCCATAGATTGCCACATAGTTTGTAGCTCTCATTTTGGAGTGATTTTGCCATATTTGGCACGCTTGGCAGCCGGGTTGGCAACCGGAGTTTATTTAAATAAAACTACTTTTTTACGGATTTGTTCGCGTTTAATTTTGAACTATTTTTACCCGACGTTTCGGACGCTTTACAGCACCCATGGTCACGTGACCATGGTAGTTTTATTTAAATGTGTAATATTCGCGTAAATAAAAGAAAACATTACGGAGTTTATTTATTCAGATGGTCCAGGAAGATGCTGCTGTCCAACTCCTGGTTTTAATTTTCTCTCAGTCGACTTTTACGACACCCACGGGATGAGAAGAGGAGGCCGATTTTATTTAATTTTAATATTGCACAAATAATTTATTTATAAAATGTGTGCAATGCTGTCACTGTACTACTTGTGGGATGGAACGGGGGGATAATTTTTTTTGACTCGTACCAAAATGGCGGGGATGTGGTTCGACACCCGTCACGTCTCGTTTCCCGCGAGGGCCAAAAGTCGGCTAAGTGCGTGGCTTCTGCCTACCCCTTATATGGGAAAACTGACATTTGACGGCGACAGGGAAGAGCTACTGTAGATATAATAAGGGGTAGGTAGTGTAGTAGGAAAAGGAAACGCTGGTAAGTACACTTCACTACATGTGTAGCCGGATACTAGTACAACGTGTTACCTTGCCCCCAATTTCTGTCGCTCGCAGGACGGTCGCGCACAAAATTGCCATACTATAAGGGCTATGATTGACAAATATGGCTGTGATTTAATAAGTTTTTATATAAAATCAACTCTTTGAAGCTTTTTATATTATAAAGTCTGTACTAAAAATACCATTGCAGAGCAAATTAAATTCAAAGAAGTATACGATTTTCTTGTAGATTAATTTATAGAGAGAAAGTCTAGACTAGTCGCTGGAATTAAGACATATTAAATTCCTTGTGCGCTAGAGATGTATATGAACTCTGTGATAAATGTCAGTCCAGGAAAAAGGGCTTATATTTAGGTAGTACTAAGGAATGCGATATTTTTATCGTTTATTATCAGAAATGAATAAAAAAATTGGATAACGTTCTTGTATTACATATATGAAACATTTGTTTTTTAAATAAACGGAGAAAATAATTTTACATATTCCTTTTATTATGAGTAGTCGAGTTGTCAAGTTATAAGTTATTAAATGAATTTAATATTATAAAAATTTATAAGGTGTTTTGAAGTTACAATATTCGCGAGCACACTCGTTCTTTGGATTTGTTTATTAAGAACACACATGTTTTCTTAGAAACAATCTTACGTAACATGTTTCTAAGAATAATGGTTGTATATTTGGAACCCAATCGGTTCGATTGGAAGCACCACATTAACTGAATACCAGCATAAAGTAACACGGCAATTTTATTGCTTGTGTGAGTGAGAACAACCGGAGAGCGACAATTACTGATCATGTCCTCCTGGTCGATATTCGACAACGGCGATAACTTTCTAACCTTCGGAAGCTAACAACTGCGCAGGAGATATTATTGTGCCTTAAGAGTACACGCAGATGTAAAGGTAAAAAACTTGCCTTTATCTTCCCGTTCCCGATGCATAATAATAAATGTAAAAAATAATACCTAATACGTACGTACGTATTCCGTGCGGCGGCGATCAATGCCCCCTCTACTATAAACAATTGCTCATAGGTTCGCTGGTGCTCGTTGGCTCTATATATATTAATAACCGCTGGCCTAGTGGTCAGAGTACCTGATTTCTACGCTACGGCTTATGAGAATCTACCACCCCATCTCATCCCGTGGGTGTCGTAAAAGTTGACAAAGGGAAAACAAACACAATTAGATGGGCAGTAGCATCTTCCTGGGACATCGGAATAAATAAACTACGGTTGCCAACCCGCCTGCCAAGCGTGGCAACTATGGCAAACTCCCCCCTAAAATTAGAGCTACAAACTTTGGTGGCAATCTATGGGGGAGGCCTATGTTCAGCAGTAGACTACTAATATGCTGTAACGACGCTAGGGGTCGGGATTTAAGGGCATCGTTAAAAAAAGAAAAAAGCTTGGTAGGCTGGTCGTAGGTATGTGGCAATCCACCTACAAAGAGTCACACGGTATCTCAACACAATCAGACCCGATGAATTTGAAATATAAACCAATAGCTTATGTTTTTACACAAATAATACACTAGGCCACGCGGTAGCAAGTATAAGTAAGTAAGCAATAGTTTTTGAGTTATTTCCTTGCCAAGTGACGGGCGGGTAATCTTTTATACCATTAAATTAGATGTCCAAGAAATAACATAATGCATTTTACAATCATAAATTGCACATGCACAAACGTTCAGATCTATTCACAACTAAACTATCTGTAGGCCATACAAATATTTCTCCTGCGCCTGTATTGAACTTGCGACCGCGTAAAATATACCGCGATAGCGTAAAAGCCGATTGCTAAGCTACTGCGCCAACCCAGCCTTTAGTTCTTCAGCTTTTGTCACACGCATACATGAATGGGAGTTAAATATATAAGTTTACAATATAATAAGTTATTATTTCTAAAAAAAATCTTAATTTAAACATTTTATGAATTCTGTGGAAGAGTGTAAACTTAAAGAGTCGGTTACATAAATATTTTAATATATTTATGTAACCGACTCTTTAAGCCGTTGAAATAAAAAAAATCGGGATGTCTTTCTCTTGAAATGTACTGTTATGTGTCCCAATTCTTAGATGGTAAGTTTCACCTTATATTCCGTGTCTTTAATTTCCTTTATGATATTTAACAAAAATAATTTTATTTTATTCCTTCTTTTGACATTTGTACAAAGTCGGAGAAAAAACATTAGCTGTGAAAATTATCTATTCACATCACTTTCCAGTTTTCTTTTCAAAGATAAATTAAGTTCGCTTTTGTGGGATCCAAGACTGCTAGACCGTTTCACTTTCCATTTGAAAGGAGAATACTAAATTTATTTCTAGAAACATAATTTTTCGAATTAAAAAGAAATCGTACATTGTGAAATGTCGATTTTAATTTCGATATTTATGAATGTACATAAATATAAAGTTAAACGCTGTTATAAAGGATTATAAATATCACTCATTGTCTTTAACATACCCAATATATATATTACTCGTATCTTTATATATATCTTTATATAACCTTCAATTGCTTGTACAATTTGTATGCAAATGATCGCTATTTGTACGACGTATGAGTAATACAAAATTAACATTCTCAACAACAGTATTAAAATTACTATGGTAATCTAAAAGTCTGAAAATCACTAATTTTGGAATAAGGCACCCTATTGTAATACTTACAATCTAATCATTTCAGCTCGACAAAGTATGAACAAAGAAAACAATGTTTCTCAAACTTTTATTTCACAGTTTTTAATTATTTGGTTAATGTACACATTAATAACAGTGTTTTGTTGAATGCATTGGAATATTGTTTGATTACTTTTTCTTCGGCGAAGAAAAAGAATTAGCGCTGCATGCACAGCACTCTCATATCAACAAGTTGATCGATAGTGAAGATGGCGGATACAGCCCGACAGATGACTAAACGTCACATTTGTGCGATAGAAAATTAACCCGCATTAACCCGCCTGCCAAGCGTGGCAACTATGGCAAATCCCCCCAATGACTGTTGGTATATCGATGTGTTGCAGTGCTTGTATACCAAAGCTACGATGGATATCCGAGTACAGAACCAGAGTACGAAACCGATCCAATTGCAGAAAGGTGTAAGACAGGGTGATGTTATATTCCCGAAACTCTTCACCGCTGCATTGGAAGAGGTCTTCAAGCTACTGGAAAGGATACGATATAAGGACCTTAGCATTATGCTCAATGCTCTTAAGATGAACATGAATAAGACGAACATCATGTCTAACGTCTATGTCACACCTGTACCGGTTGTTGTTGGGAACAGTACGATCGAAGTTTTTGACGAATTTGTATACCTAGGACAGATTGTCCGACTAGGTAGGTCCAACTTTGAACAAGAGGTCAATCGACGGATCCAACTCGGCTGGGAAGCGTTCAGGAAATTGTGTCACATCTTCTCGTCGAGTATACCTCAAAGCCTTAAAACAAAAGTGTACAATCCACTGGTTGCCACTCGCACTCGCACTCGTGTTGCCAGTGATGACATACGGAACCGAGACGTGGTCCTTCACTGCAGGTCGCTGGAGGCTATGCACTGAGTTTCTCTGCGAGATAAAATTCGTAACGATGTTATCCGCAGCAGAACTAGAATAACCGTCATAGCCCTATGGATTAGCAAGCTGAAGTGGCAATGGGTCGGCCATATAGCTGGTAGAACCTATACCGTTGGTGAAGAAAGGTTCCCGAGTGGCAACCTCGTACCGGCAAACGTACAGTGTAGGGCGACCCTCCATTAGATGGAGCGACGACCTGCACGGTTTTGCGGGAAGTCGATAGATGCAGGTGGCAGGTGGTCCGTATTTTGTGGCAATCTATGGGGGAGGCCTATGTTCAACAGTGGACTATGATATGCTGAAATGATGATGATGATGATGATGGTGACCTTATGTCTTACGGATCCCTGGATAGACCATAGGAAAGACAATGCATCTTCAGACAGTGATAGATATGTGAATATGTGAGCTACTAATAAAAGAGTTAGTAACAATTTATAATCCGGTGAATTGCTTGCTAATTTTCCACTCTCACTCATATAGAACTAGCAGTATCCGCAAATTCGTGCGCGTGAACTTTTAGATTAGTTTCGATGGATTATTAAAAATAATCACAGCGAAATATAAACATATATTAAACCTATTTATTAGATAACTTTTTACATTAATTTTACCTGCAGTTTTCAAAAGTTAAGGATTCTACTGTGCTATAGACGGCGTTCTGTGGAATATTATCAAAAAAATATTCATAAACACGTAAGGGGTGAAACAGACGACAAAACATAGTCTAAGTTAGAAAGAGTTAATCTATCTATCAATAGATTATAGATATATATTATTATTTATAACCTGTGTAAAATTAATCGTACAGACAGACAAACAAAAACTATACTTCTATTTTATATGTATGATGACTTTAAATTTGTCTCATAGGCATAAGCCTAACACGTACGAGTGTGTACCTAATAATGTATGAGGTGAATTCTTAAACAATTCTACAATCTTCGCGTCTGACTTATTTAATTCACTGTAGGTTTTTCAATCCTTTTCGCTGTTAATTGATTGTTTCACCAACAAAGACCTGTGAACGAGAGTAGGAAGAAGAATAAGTAGGTAAATAAATGTAGCTTAATTTGAACCTTTTGTGCACATAACAGGTACCTAAGCTAATAAAATCAGCTCTATTGCGTTTTGGTGGTCCGACATTTGTCGGATGATTAAGATATGCTTGCACGAAAAATTCCTTCGTTCGGTAAAAAAAGTTATTGCATTAAATATAATAAATTGTAATTGACATAGCACTCAAATAAAATCTATTAGTATTATGCCTATTAATGATCTTTATCTGCCCGTAAAAAAATCATTGCTGGACTGGAAAGGTTTCTCCTAAATTTCAACACGTACCAAAATGGCGGCGACGTGGTTCGCTACCCGTCAAAACTACCTAAGCCGCAACCTAAACCTACCCCTGTATGAAAATATGCATTAGGGCAGACCGGGGTTGGTTGGGGACTGGGGTAGGTAGACTAGATGCTCCTAGCTTCTTGCAGGTTCACTGAACTGAGAGAATCAATGTTGCACTAAAAGAAAGCCCGCTGCGTGACCGATAATTCGCACAGAACGCGGTAATGTCTATATATTTTCGGTGATGTAATTGCTGTTAGCCTTCTCGGCTTTTACAGCTTCATCGGATACTATGCTCGCGGGCCAGGGGCGTGCAAGTTTTGGTTTGACCCAAACATAAATAAATAAATAAAAACTCCTACAAAAACCTCGAAGTTCGGACTGTGTCGCGTTCGCTGCGTGCTTTCGCGATTTCGAAAACCTTAAATATTTTAAGTCGTCTAATGACCGTCCGAGGGAAGCTGCGCGCGTCCATTCGGACTGTCGACTTGTGTGTCGGTAACTCTGGGCGGTGAGAACCGCCCTGGAACACGGGTGAATCGTGTGTACGCGGTGTGATTATTGACTATTGCGCGCCGCTCTCTACGGCGGTCGCGCGTCGTGGTGCGTGTTATATTAAAGCTATTGACTGTGTGTACAGTGTGGCTTGGATCGTGACTGACAGTATCGTGGTCAAGGGAAAATGTGTCACTGGCAGTTAGAGTTGTTTTATTGGATTAAGTGACGAGACGAGCTAAACGCACACCTGATGGTAAGTGCAACCTCTGCCCATAACAAATGCTGTGTCACCCAGGACATTCTTAAGTCTCATATCCTCCAGTGATTACGCTAGCTCTCAGTGCCCTTCAAACCAAAACACAGTAATGTTTGCATACTACTGTTTCACGGCAGAATAACGGGCTTTGGGGTGGTACCTACCGAGACGGATTCCTGCATAGGAACATTAAATATCTAAGCAAAAATATTATTTTAATACTGAAATGAGCGTTATAGTTAATGAGTATTATATTTTTTCAAGAATCACCGAAAAACAGGTGTGACAGTGTTTGCACACTACTGCTTCATGGCATATCTAGCCCTGCAGCGACGTACCTAGACGGATTCCTTCGTAGGAATCCGTCTAAGTACGTAAAATCATGTGCAATCAAGACGACCACACTTACTGTGAAGTTCTAAAGGTGCCAGATCGTATCATGTTTTCTAATTCCTATTCAGTTTTTGAGTAGCCTTATGACGCGTAAGTGGTTCACTAGTTGTAGATAAAATAGAATTCTGCTTGAAAATAATACTAGAAATCTCAGGAAGTCTTGTGATATCTGGGAACTTCACAAGCACTTCAGTAAAAGCATAATTTGCAGAAGGTACGGCATTGATAGAATGTCAACTATTTTTGAATTCAGTAGTTTGGTAATATGTAATAAACTGAAAAGTTATAACCACTGCAATAAAAAATAGCAGAGGAAAATGCTACGAAGTCTTAAGTTTAATGTCATTGTTTGCATAGCAATACATCAAGCTTCCGTTTTTTTTTAAATATAAAATAGCAAACTAAAAGGGCAAACGGGCAGGTGGCTCACGTGATGGAGCTGATCCCTTTTGTACGTGTAGATCTTATAAGTGTTTCGGATCGATTTGACCAAAGTGATCAAATCATCATCACTTCAGCATATTACTAGTCCACTGCTGAACATAGGCCTCCCCCATAGATTGCCACAATAGTTTGTAGCTCTCATTTTAAGGGGATTTTGCCATAGTTGCCATGCTTGGCAGGCGGGTCGGCAACCGCAGTTTGTTTATTCAGATGTTCCAGGAAGTTGCTGCTGCCCATCTTCTAGTTCCTTTTTTCCCACTGTCGAATTTGCGACACCCACGGGATGAGATGGGGTGGTACGTGGCTCTTAAGCCGCTACCACACGGCCTGTGCTCAGTAGTGAGATACTTGTATATAGGCTGTTACCTTGGTCTTCAAAATTGGTCCTTACACTTTTATTCACAAGATACTCGTACTTTAGATCACTTTTTTCTATCTTTTTATATAAAGCAGCAATAAAGCACTCAATTTGAATTCATCTGATTTTGATTTAAGCTCGAAATTTGCTTACGATGGGAATTAGAAAATTGAAATTCAGTTAATTTAAAGCTGCAATCTCAGCTCTAAAAACCTTCAGTTAAAACTGCAATTGTTTCTCTGTCATCGTTAGAATTAAAAGAAATCAACAGATACCACACATTACAAGTGATAAACTTAATTATGAATGCGAAATCGTTTTCCATTTCGTGTCCCCGATGTACCGATTTAATAGAAGTAAATGAGAGGCTTACTGCCAGGGGTTCATAAAAATCACAATCTTTTGAAAAACCAATACTTAAACCAATACTTTCTGCTTGACACAAATATTGTTTTCGCTTAAAGTACGAGACCAGGACACATTACACGGTAGGTAGGTTTGCTGACGGACTGAGTAGCGCGATCGTCACTATTTAACCGACTTCAAAAAAGGAGGAGGTTCTATGTTCGTCTGTATGTATGTTTTTTCTATGTATGTTCACCGATATTTCCGTCAATTGTGGACCGATTTTAAAAAATCTTTTTTTAGCAAAGATTTAATTGTATTTGTTAAGAATTTTGAATAAAGCAGTAATATTTTTCACCTTGATAAATAAATAAAGTAGAGTAAAGTTTCAGCCAGTAAATGTCCCACTGCTGAGCACAGGCCTCCTCTCATTTCTGAGAGGGCTTTGGAGCTAGGAACTACTGATAAATAAATAGTTGATTATAAATCAGCACTGCACATAAGAGAACGTGTAAATTACAATTCAATTAAGTTTAAATACAATGTTACAAATTTCTGCAGATCGCTGCGAGAGTTTGCAGTTCTGAGAGAAGTGTTCTTGATCGTATCTTCACAGATATTGAGTATGTCTATTATAGAATGATATGAACTTTCGTAGTGTGATGCGATATATTGTTTAGTTAGCATGTGCATAACGTTGTAGGGAACGTTATCTGTTCTTAAGAACATTTCAACATTCAATGCAGTTTGAGAAAGACGATACTACGAGTATATTTACGCCATACCAGTATCGCAAATAACGGCAGGCCTTTTTGTATGCATTCTTATTTGTATACAAAGATTATTAATATATGTTATAATGTTGTGCAGGTGGTAGGATTCCTGTGCAGGAATTCGTTTAGGTAAGTGCCACTACAGCGCCAACCATTCTGCCGTGAAGCAGTAGTGTACAAACATCATTGTGTTTCGGTCTGAAGGGCACTGAGAGCTTTTAATAAATAATTATTGGGCAAATGAGACTTAAAAACTGACACCTCAGGGCGACATAGAAATATTGTGGGTGTCACAGTATTGCTAGGCTGACGTTGCACTTACCATCAGGTGAACGGTTTGCTCGTTTCGTCACGAAAAAATGTGGTGGTGGCTAAAGAGAATTTGTTTAGACAAATTACTCCATTTTGATCGCATGAGACGATTACGGAAAATGCCTTCAATTTATCGATGATAGATAGTTTTTCGTCACGTTCTCGTGTGTAAATAATCATTTATATACTTTTATCTCTATAAATCATTGTATAAAATATCATCATAATTTCAGCCTATCACTGGACCACCTAGTCCATTGCTGCCCCTCCCCCATAGATTGCCACAAAAGTTTGTAGCTCGCTTTTAGAGGGGCTTTTGCAATCACAGTTTATTTATTCAGATGTTCTAATAAGATGCTGCTGCCCACCTTCTGGTTTTAATTTTCCCGTTTGTCGACTTTTACGATACCCACGGGATGAGATGTGGTGGTAGATTCCCTTAAGCCGCCACCACACGGCCAATATTCAATATGTCAAACTGTCTGTCCAAACTACACACACACACACACACACGTACGTACGCATGCATGCATGCACGCATGCACGCACTTTAACATTGCTGTCGACTAACCACCTGCCAAGCTGGCGATTAGGAAAATTTCTAAATTATAAAAGACATGTCCCGCCGTGGATATGCACTGGTTGATGGTGATAATGGTATTACCATTACTGAGCCATATGGTTTTTGGGTTATTGCATAGAGTTTTACTGGTGGTAGGATGTCTGGGCAGGTACCACCGCATTGCCAGTTATTCTGCCGTGAAGCAGAAGTGTGTAAACAATACTGTGTTTCTTTTGATGGGCACGGATAGCTTATTTAATTGCCACATAGAAACTTTCTAGGTGATACAGCATTTGCTATGAGCAGACGTTGCACTTACCATCAGCATCTTCATCAGCGTCTCGGACAACATTACATTTAAATTGTAAATCGAAGTATCATTTTAAATAAAATAACTAGTTTCAACACAGAATTTGTAAAGAAAACAATGAAACTTCCTTCAAAATACTACCATTTTTTTCCTTTCTATCAAATAGACTGTCACATTTTACAAAGAGGCAACCCAATTTCACAGTCGCTGGAAAGCAACAGATAGCGTCCGAATGCAAAGAGTGCGCCTATTAGCATGATAAAGTCGGGTTGGCTTGCGGAGCTGAGCTTGTTGCTTTTTCACAAGCAAAGAGGAAAAGAAGAGCATTGTAGTTCAAAAACAAAGGGATGTTAAAAATTAACGTAACTCTGAATAAAAAATGACACTCGCATTTTTTCTATTACAAGACTTTTAATCCCAGTAGAAGTAGGATTTTCATTTTACTTTTTTAATTTTTTTTATTAGTAAACTCAACAAACAATTGTATTGAAGGAAAGGAAGTAAAATTGCTAAGATATACGGATCTTAGATAAATATAAAATGGTGTATATTACCTAGTTTTTGAAGATCACCGTCCGCTCTCCCACAGTAGCGTGCACAAGCAAACTGAAACCGCCTTCGGGAACCGTCATACCCTCCAACACTACAACACTACCACTGGACAATATACACCACTGAAGTTATGCCTGCTGATCTTAGCAAATTAACTTCATTTCCTTTATTATAAACGGTTTCCGATAAGTAACGCCTGATTCTATTAACTATAAACAAATGTATCTCATAGTACAATCTTAATACTAGCCTACTATAGGTCGGTAGGTATTCTAGGTGTTATAGGGTCTTGGAGCTTTAGTAAAACAGCTTTTAGGAAATCATAAATTCAAAACGAAGAAATAAGTTTAAGTTATGTCTTATTTATCAAAGCATTTGTTGGAACGAATATAATTTAAAAAGTTGTAAAGCTTTTGATACGAGTTTACCGAGCCGTGGTAAATCAGGAGTTGCGAAGTACTCCCCTTAAATTTGATAATATGCGAATAACCTGGGTTTGATCAGGTGCCTCTAAAATTATTTTGTAATTTTGAGTGTTTAATTAACTTCGTACTCAGCGGTAAAGTAAACCCGTAAGGAAGAACTTGAGAAACCCGCCAACGTGCATTGAAGCAGCGAGGCGGCCTCAAAGTCATCTCAAATATGATCAATGGGATATTTAAATGATGTTACTATTTTCTGTCTTACCTACTTGTTAATGGAAAGCAGAGACGCAGTAAAAATCTGCGGTATCTTATGTGAGTAAACGAGATAAACGAGCACACGACACAGTCCACCTTATGGTAAACGGTAAAAGATTACCAAATACGAAAAATAGAAATGCGCAGGGCAAATCGTAGTCAAGATAATTAAGAAATTTACTTACTCTACTTTGTTTTAGTATAGCAATCTTACACTGGTAAATTTACATTGTAGAGTATCTGCACATTGTGAAACTTGAAGGCTAGTGAACGTAGGGTTCTCCCAGTCAGAAAAAGTTTTTAATGTGATTTGTGAAAAAGTTTTGAATGCGCCCCGTATCTTAGACGCTGCTGGCCATCACCGATCGGTGTATTGACGTTGAATCAGTGTGGTAACATACCTACATACCGTCTTTTTCCATTAGAGGTAGGCAGAGACCACACCCGCAGCCCACTTTTCGCCCTCGCGGCAAATGAGACGTGACGGTTGGCTAACCACATCGCCGTCACTTTGTTACGAGTCAAGAAATTCTTACTCCCCATTGCGTTTGCACGAGCAGTATAGTGACAGCATTGAATATTATGATATTATTCTGCTCGAATAAAGGCAGTCTGCACAATACCTTAGTCGCCTCTAACGACACTGGTAAGAATAGATAGGTCCTTTGCTCTATTGGACACCCACCGGTTAAAATTTTTTGGGATGATTATTCCGTGGTCACAGAATTGGTCACTGGAAGTCTAATTTCAATAGGGAAGAAGGTTGGGTACTACAGCCAGCTTCGAATCCTATTATTATTAAAATTAAATCAAAACCCAAGCATACCACTGCAAGTCTTCAAGACAAAGTAAGCTGTATCTGCGTACACTAAAAATAAATATAATTAAAAGCTGAAGGTACCACGGGTTAACTATGACATCAAGACATCTGTCACCTCAGTGCTCCCGTGATCATGGGTGCTGTAAAGCGCTCGAAATTTCAAGTTATAAATGGTAAGTTATACGTGATAAAATCCGTATATAGAGAATAAATGAACACCTAAATCACTTTTCCATAATAGTCAAACCAACCTTTTTTGAATATTTATTATTCACCAGTATCTACAAATCGTTGAAAGTAGCGTAGCGTTATATTAATTAATTATACGACCTGCTGAATTTTTATTATGCATGTCTACGTCAAAGCAAAGTTCATGACATTTTAATTTAACTAAGTAACGCTTTATGTAGTTCCATCCACGTAGTAAGAGCATGAGTTATTTAATTGTAGATCAATATAACAAGAAGAATTTAATATTGTTACGCGCTGGTTCTGATTTGGTTATAAAAAAAACACTTTCTGAAGATCACAAAATCCGATCAATACAACTTTAACAATATCAGTACATTCAATCGAGTCGCCATCAAATATTCTGGAGCGTCGAGAAAATTCTAAATACTCGTATTATTATTACATGATTAATCGCGATTAACAATCTCCGTTCGTTTTACATCTAGAAACTTCGCTATCCGTTAAGGAGAAGGTAAGATTTAAGGAGGAGGATACATAAAGTTCTCAAATTATTATTATTTTTGAGAAAAAATTTACCAGGTATAAAGTATTTTACTGTTGACAAAATATATTCGTTAAATCTACATTTAATGGTTTATGTGTGGCTACTGGTGTTTATAACAAGAATCAGAAAATATATTTATCAAAAAATAATTTTTAAGCTACTGTAATAGCCACAAGGAAGTTTTAATAACAACATTTAGTGTTCATTTTGGATAGTTTCGTTGTCATATATTATTAAAATAAAGCATTAGGAAGGGGCAGGACCCATTATATTATTTTCAAATCTAACACCGCTGATATACCATTAATGGTCATTACAGGGGAACAGCAACCAAACATGTGTTTGCCGGCAATATTCCCAGAACGATTATTATTTATTAACACACATCATGTATAAATAGGCAGTATAGTAAAGATTTTTGACAACCGCGTTGCCTAGTGGTCAGAGTACCTGACTTCTAAGCCGCGGGTCCTGGGTTCGAATCCCAGCCGGAGCCAACATTTGTGCTAAAACATAAATTGTTGGTTTTCGGGTCTGGTTGTGTTGTGATTGAAAAAAAAAATGGACAGCAGCATCTTCCTAGAACATCTGAATAAATAAACTGCGCTTGCCAACCCGCCTGCCAAGCGTGGCACGAAGACCCCAAAATCAGATCTATTAATATAGATAATTATAATATATCTATTGTAATGAATTTGGAAAAATAGACGAGGATCGTTTAGTATTGAAACATATGAATACTTAAATCGATTTTCATTATTTTTCCTAGCAACTTCCAGAAACATCAATAGTAGTTCATTGTTTATCAACAACAATGAACTACTAATGATTATCAACTACTAATTGTTTGTCAACTTGCCGTGTGGTAGCGGCTTAAGAGAATCTACCACCCCATCTCATCCCGTGGGTGTCGTAAAAGTCGACAGAGGGAAAATTAAAACCAGAAGATGGGCAGCAACATCTTCCTGGAAGATCAAAATAAATAAACTGCGGTTGCCAACCTGCCTGCCAAGAGTGGCAACTATGGCAAAATTCCCCTCAAAATGAGAGCTACAAACTTTTGTAGTAATCTATGGGGGAGGCATATGTTCAGCAGTAGACTAGTGATAGGCTGAAAGGATGATGATGATGATAATTATGTTTATCAACAGGTTGTATTTTAATACAGATTGATCCCCGAATCCAGGCCGGAGTCAACTTATGTCATAAAACTCAAATACTTTATTTTTGGGTCTGGTTGTGCTATGATTGTCCCCATATACCGGACGCTACTTCCTAGCCTACGTCATTGCATGATCGTTACTTCGGGCGCAGGCTGATTACGACGAGCGCACGTAGGTTACGAGTGAGTTCCTCTGTGTTTGCGCGTACATTTGTGGCACTATAAAATATCCTGCGGAGTTGATACCTTCCTAAAGTATTCAGAACTTTGAGCTCAGGCTAAGGTTATTTAAACATGTAAGCTGGTCGCTGATTACCGCAGCCGACATACTGTAATGGATATGGGCCGTAATAATGTTTGATATTCAATAACCTTGTAATTAAGCCAGGTGAGTTCTCGCAACACTGACATAATTTGATTGTAGTAGATAAGATACACGACATATATAATAAAGGTACTACTTGAGAATGAGAAATTGGATTAAGTTAGTGCTTGTTATTAACAATGAATGTAAATTCTACTTAATTTATATTGTGTCATGCCATTTTCCTTTTACTATAACCCGTATTTAGTTTTTCGAGTTGCTCTAGGATTATGTGACAGTATCAAGACTATTGTAAGATTTGTGGCTGTATTTTTATTGGTTTTGCTTATACTTTTTAAGAAGAAAGATATAACAGTATCATGATAATTATATTAGTTGAATGTGGATGAATAAACTGTATCATAACACATGGGTGAAAGCGATGCACTCTGCCTTTCATTATCATGATCATTTCAGCGTAGCACTAGTCCGCTGGACATAGGCCACCCCCATAGATTGCTACGACAAACAGTCCTGAGCATCCTGCGTCCAACGACTTCCCGGAAGGCCGCGCAGGTTGTCGCTCCGTCTAGCGGAGGTTCGCCCTACACTACGTTTGCGGATACGAGGTTGTCACTCCACATCCTTTCTTCCCCAACGGTTATCGGTTCTACGACCTACTTGACCGGCCCATTGCCACTTCAGTTTACTAATCCTAGATATATGTTAGTTACTCTAGTTTCGTTGTGGATATTATCGTTACGGATTTTATCTCGTTGAGAAAGACCGAGTATTCTGCCTTTACTTTGCATTTCAGTGTGATACCAGCAGCATTTGTATGTTGTCACTTTTATTTTATCATGAGAGAGAGAGAGTGAGAAAGACATACATAAAGTGACCGGCAAAATGAAGCCTACAAATAAATACGTCCGCGATATGTTTAAAACATTTATGTATGTTGTTGGTTATGAAAAAAGTAGAATATTTACTGGTGGTAGGATTCCTATGCAGGAATTCATCTGGGTAGGTGCCATCCCAGGTTAGTTATCCTGCCGTTAAGTAATAGTGTGCACTGAGGGCCAGTCTAATCACTGGGAATATGAGACTTAAGAACTGATGTTTCTGGGTGACGGGTGGTGGTGCCACACAGAAATTTTGTGGGTGACACAGCATCTGTTATGGACAGATGTTGCATTTACCGTCAGGTGAACATTTTGCGCTTCTCGTCTCTTTATACAAGAAAAAAAAGTATGGGGCATAACTGTCAAAAATATTATATTCAATACTTCACATCCTTTGTCCTGGTTTGGCATCATTATTTAATTAATGTATTAAAGGTTAATTTTCTGCCTTTCTGAATGTTAGTAAAATAATATCTTTTTTTTTAAATCAGCTGACTCTAAAAGACCCAGGCAATTTTAGGCCGTGTCCATTTTAAAAGTTTTAAGTAAATTATTTGAGACGTTAATGCTTAATCTTTTTGTCTGCTGTCTTTCTTAAAAACCAATAAGTTATTTCAAGATTATCAGTTTGGCTTTACCTAAGATCACTCCATATCCGATGCAGTAGTATTAGTGTTATTATAGTGATTGGGTGATTTCTCAGAATCCGATTGGCGTGTTTTGTAATTTATTATATTTATCTGGCGTTTGATTGCGTAGATCATAAAACGCTTTGTCAACTAAAATATTGTAGTTTAGAGGAGCAAGCTTTTCTTTTGTCTGATTCTTATCTTGTAATAGGATACAAGTGGTTCTAAGTAGTGGTTCCAACTAAACAACATGGTCTTTCGTGGGCCCGTTTTTGTTTCTAATCGATATAAATGATATACCATAATTAGTCCAGAACCTAACAAATATTGTACTTTTATACAACTAATTTTAAATTTTGTGCTGATTATGACCCGACGTTTCGAGCGTCTTAATGCTCGAAACGTCGAGTTTCAAGCTCTAATACAAACCAAGCATACCAGTGGCATATAATTTCGATTAAAAATAAAATCCTCCTGCAAAAGATATATTATTTTTGCCACTGCTGTTTTTATATTTTTAACTGTATTCAAACTTATAAAACCCATGAAGACCAAACGCAGTAAAACGTTGACTAGAATTCAAAAGGTTAAAAGTGTGCGCCACTAAAGAACGTAGTTAATGATAAATCCTATGCACAAATTCATTAGTCTCTACCTAACACTTTCTAAAGCTAATAGAGCAAAAGTCGGCTTCATTCGGTTGCACAGATTTTTTGTATTTAAAATAAAAGGTTTTGTCTAAAAATCTATTAAGTTGAACGTGGGTTTCTATTGTTATTGTCGTTTATTATAACTTTAATTTCAGTAAACGATCGCCTGACCTGGTGGTCAGATTACCCATTTTCCACACCGTGGGTCCTGGGTTCGAATCCTAACCAGTGCGAGCACTTGAGAAACACTCTTATTTTTTATTGTATAAAGTGACGATATGAGCAAAACGTTCACCTGATGGTTAGTACGAAATAACAAATGCTGTGTCATCAAGATGTGTGACACCTCACTGCGACCGTCACCTCAGAGTGACTAGCGCAGTGTGTTGCCATACACAAATATTCTGGGTGACAAAGCATTTGTTATGGGCAGCCCCCCCCCCCCCCCCTCAAATATCATAGTATACTAAGTGAGGATTCCAGTCCTTGTTAGTTGCTTTTACTTTAATAAAGTGCTAGCTTTTGTTATGGCCTAGGGATTTAAATAAATTATATTATTTTTAATTTTATGTAGAAGAACTAGAGTTTGTACTGCTTGGTATATGTGAGCAAGGTGACGAACGTAATGCGATGCTAGAAACTTTGCAATGCTGCATGACACTTACTATTAGGTACGAATTCCATATAAAAATACGTGGTTTAAATATTCCACGCCACTTACCACTGATTAATCACGATTTCGCTGAAACTACAAGACCTATTAACTTGAAATTTGGCGTAAGAATGGATTTTACGTACGTTTGCACCTAAATGGATAAACGGGCTGGTGCTGTTTTTCATTTCTATATTTCATTTACATTACAAGTATGGAAACGAAAGATGTGAATTTTTCTTATTCACATCGTACCGCAGATTTCTTCTTAAATATATATTAACTTCGCCTTTGCGAGATCCACAAGTGTAAGAGCGTTTCGGTTTCTGTTCCAAACGAGAAAACATTTATAATATTTATAGAAACATATTTTTCGGAAATACTATAAAAAATGTACTTCCCAAAAATACGATATTAACTTCTAGTGTAAAAATATAAAGTATATTTAAAGAAAATCTTTGATGTGTGGAGCGGCGCTTATGCAGAAAGTATAGAATTAGTCGTCAAAAATTAAATTGTTATCGCCCATATATACGAGTACGTATATTCAGGAAAACAAACGTCACAAAAGTGCTATTTATCAGTGTGGCAGAACCAGTTTGCGGACAGTAAAAGAACCATTTGTTGTATTCCGTGTGATGGTGAGTAATTAAAACAGGAAATCGAATTTATTTATTCATTATTGAATTAATTACTCGCAACGACGCACACCATCGAAACACGAACTTTTTTTTTAAAGAGAAAGTGACGAGGCGAGTAAACGTTTACTTCTCACGTCCGTCCATAATAAATGCATTACTGTGAGGTTCCTCACTGCGCCCTAGACAGAGTTTAAGTTTCATCTGCACTAGTGTCCTTCAGACCGAAACAAAGTAATGCCCGTTTCAGACAAGGGTAGATAAGCGCGGTAGTGTAGTGGGCGGAACCAGTACCAGTACTGCGAAACGGCCATAAAGTCTGCACATTACTGCTTCATGGCAAAATAACTGAAACGTAAGAACGTAACCTAAGAAGTAGGTACTTACCCAGACGGATTCCTGCATAGGAATCCTTCCACCTTGATTATTTAATCATTGTAGGTGTATAGACTACAGTGACCACATCATCAGGTACATGTCATCCATTTCTTGAAAGGGTTTTAAAGACGCTGATATATTTGATGTAAGTACATCACGCACGAGTATGTACCAATTGACTTACAATGACGTCTGAATTTCACGACTTATTTAAACTCTAGGTACTGTAGGTTATCCATCCTTAATGACTGTTTATGTTTCTCGTCAATTATTATTGTTTGTCACTCCAACAAAGATCCTTGAGCTAACAACAACACTGAGCTAAAAGACGATGCGTACAAAAAAGTACCGGTAAATTAAAAAGTCCGGATATAACAAATTAACTAAGCTTAATTTAAACCCTTTTTTCTTATATACTTGCGCGTAACAGGTTCCAAAGCTAATAAAATGGGGAACATTGCGGTTGGACGGCCTGACTTTTGCATGAGGATTAAAGTATGTTTGTACAAAATATTCCCTCGTTCGGCCCTCGTTTTGTTGGACTTTCTTTTTTGTGACCTTGGCTCTACTCTGTTCGACAAATTAGTCCGAAAGGTAAGTTAAATATTTTACTTCAAAAATTATGCATATATACATTCACGCTCTTTCCAATTAGGGTAGGCACATTCGAAGCCCATTTTTCGTCCCCTCGGGAAACGAGACGTGACAGGTGGCAAAACACGTCATCGCCATTTTGATAAGAGTTACATTTCTTGCTCCCAATAATGGTACGGTAAAAAGATTGACATACACGTGTGACGTAGGGCTCAAAAAATAAATTATAATACTATTACATGTATTATCGATACTAATATTTTCAATGGCTGATATAAAAAAGAGCGCGTGTAACTCAGTACACGTGACATAAGTGGAACTTATATATATAATATTAGAAATATAATTAAAAATAATAAAGAGAAGATAAGATAAAAATAAATAAGAATTAACAAAAATATTACATCTTGTAAAATAACTGCTCGGTATATAAACAATATTAGTTAATCAATAAATATTAATCTGTCGCCCTAAATTCGGCAGGAACAAAGAAGTTACGGTTCAAAAATATTAATGTATAATATCTATATAGATATAATCCTTACACCTATACATCTCAACTATTTCTTTCTATATTCATTATATTCTAACCATATATTTCATCATAAAAGGGTAGCTATCCACGATACTATCATATATGATGTCCTCCTGTGGGTCTACTGTGTAACTCTGGTTGGTTTCGGGATTGGTTTTATTTGATCCCATTAACCAATGAATGAGCTTCATACTCCAAAATAAAACCGATCACGAAACCGACCAGAGTAATAAATTAGGCCTCCTGGTCTGGCCGTTGTCTGACCGAACTAGACCACGGTAAACACCATCATCTTCATCATTTCAGTCTATCAATAGCTGCTGTACATAGGCCTCCCACATTTGATGGGGGATATTATCGACTATTGACCGATATTATTGACTGCTATCTGCATAGCAGTCAACCCGTGGTGTACGTAGCTACTATGGCAGGAAAATGATTATAGATTACTAGCTGATGCTGGCGACTTCGACCGCGTGGGTACAGGTTTCTAAATATACCTTGGGGACTATTTTTTGGGAACTTTGATTTTCCGAGATAAAAAGTATCCTTTGTCAGTCTCCAGGAAGCAAGCTATTTGTGTGTCGAATTTCGCTAAGTTCGGTTCAATGGCTGAGCTGTTAAAAGGTAACAAACAGACAGGGGGACAGAGAGAGTTACTCCCGCATTTATAATATTAGTAAGTATGGATGAAAATATCGTAGTTTGTTAAAACTTTAAAAACTGATAAAAAAGGTATCGTGATAATAAAGAAAGTGATCGAAATTTATCCAGTAGTTTATTAGTGATGCGCGCACAGAGGCATACCTCTATAATTTTATTTATATAGATTGACGAAATTAAGAAGATATTTATGTATCAAATGTCGTGGACGTTGCTTTAAAATCCGAAAACAGTTCTTGAGTTTATTTAATGAAAAATTCGATTCGATTTCTAATGGGCTTTCAATATATGATCAGTGGAACAGTTACCCTGTCTACATTTCTGTCTTTCCCGTAAAATAGTTTGTCCAATATCCATGCTCTTGCTTATTTATTTTGCAAAAAATAATAGAATAAGATTACTTTCCCGTGCGCTCATCTAGAATTTCATAGTACGCGAGTTACCTGAGTTAGTTTACCGAAGCCGGCACCTCTAAAATGTTCTGCAATTTTAAGTGTTGATTTACCCCGTGCTTTGCGGTGAAGGAAAACACCGTGAGGAAACCTGCATTTCTTAAGAATAAAAATATTTCGAGGAAATGTGAAGTTCACCAACCCGCATTGGAACAGCGGACTCTTCTGGCTTTAAAACCTCTAGAATGAGATGACACCTATACTCAGTAGTGGGACATTTAAAACCTATTACTTTACTTTTATTTTATCCTTTATTGTCACTAATTTTACCTAATGTTGTATTTACTGATGGATGAAGTTAATATGTATTAAGTCAGTCCTATGCGTATTTTATTTTATAAGATTAAAATAAATAACGTTTTGCTCATTTTTTTTGCGTGTATCTCTATCCAAAAAAATAATTACAACGCAAAAAGCTCAACCGGGATGAAACAGTGAAGCACAATTACTGTTAACGTATCACTGTACGCAGGGATGAGTTCGAAAAAATTATTTCACACGTTGTCGAGGAATGTTGGTGACTCAGATTCATGCTCGTGTGCCCGCTTATTATTCATTTATTACTAACATAGAAAAGTTATAACCATTTTCGTTAAAAATAATGTTTTAAAGACAAATTCCTTAAAAGGTTTTTTCAATATTACAATAACTTTTTATATTCGCTCGCTGTACTAAATATTGTTGCAAAAGCAAATTATTTATTATCTAATAATTGACGACAGTCTGTTAATAATGTTACCGCCTGTTTCGCTTCGCGTTCGGAGCTAACTGGTTGAAAATAAAATTAGTGGCGCTGCAAGGCTTTTTTAAGCTTTAATGAAACCGTGACTTAAATTAACAGTAATTTAAAAACCATCAGCTGAAATATATCGAATTTAAATTTTCTTATGAACTTTGATTATGTAAATGTTTCAATTATTACCTATTATTAATAGTTAATATTATACATTTGTTGTAGTTTACTTATATTTTTATTTTATTTGTATGTGTAAATGTCAGAAAGTACAAAATTATGCACATTTTATGATTTGTTTGCAACATAAGTTTTCTACAATTCTTTTTACTGTCCTAGGTTATAAGAGTCTTTTATTTAAAAATAACATACAAACAACTAAAGGCACAATTATACATAATTATAATATCAAAACGCAATGTGGTGGTGGCTTAAGAGAATCTACCACCCCATCTCATCCCGTGGTTGTCGTAAAAGTCGACAGAGGCAAAATGAAAACCAGGAGATTATCAACAGCATCTTCCTGGAGCATCTGAATAAATAAACTGCGGTTGCCTACCCGCCTGCCAAGCGTGGCAACTATAGCAAAATCCACCCAAAATGAGAGCTACAAATTTTTGTGGCAAACTGTGGGGGAGGACTATGTTTAGCAGTGGACTAGTGAAAGGCTGAAATGATGATGATGATAATATTTAATAGAATCCATTATAATAAAGGGAAGAAAGTTGATTTGCTAGGACCCGCACGAAAAATTTAAAATTGTGTGTATTACCTAGTTTTTGGAGAGCACCGCCCGCATTCCCTTAACAGCGTGCACAAGCAAACCAATACCGACCCCGGGAGCCGCGACCAGATACCCTCCACCACTACAACACTACCTACTACTGAAGTCGAGAACAGGACACGTGTTTCACCTTAAAACCAGGCATTATCAAGTGATATGGACTCTACGACAGTCAGCCGCCGAGTGATTGTCTCGTGTACTCGGCGGCTGACTGTCGTAGAGTCAATGCCTCGTTTTGCTCTTCAAAAACTTGGTAATACACAACCATTTGAATTTTGCATGCAGATCTTAGCAAATTAACTTTCTTTCCTTTGTAATTATAATATGGATATAATGGCCGTGGGATGATAGCCTTAAAATTATCTACCCTCTCTTTCCCTGGGTGTTATAGAAACTGACTAAGCGAAATGACTTAAAGGATCCTTGGCAATTGTACGATGGCGGAATAACCATCTCAACATGATTACCTCAACATGATAACCTGAAATGTCCAAACCGGTGACGAAACGCAGTGTCACACGTGCGAGATGTCTAACACTATGATGTTAACATGCTTTAGCATAGCTTTTATCTCTTGACACTAACGGTACCGCTGCTACACAAGCTCAAAGACTCTGAGAGAGCAGTGTTTGGGGTTTCTCCGGTGGATAAGATTGGTGTTGAAAAAAATGCACCGAAAATCAAAATCGGCATCATAGTCTTTCGGCATCAGAGTGAAGTTTTTTTATAGACGAGTAAATTGTTCATCTGGTGGTATATACAAACGTCTGCCCTCAACAAATTCTGTGGCACCCTGAACATTTCTTTGAACTTTGAACATTACTTAGATGAATTCCTGTATAGGAATCCTACAATTAGACAAAAAAATGGTAACGGCTGGTCTTATCTGTCGCGGAAGTGCCAACAGCTTGAGTAGGCGAATCCAACTGCGCAGACTGCGTTAAAGCAAACAAGTGTGGGCATGATATTGCGACAACTGCAATCAGAGTAGCTGACTTATACTCCGCGTGTCCTGGGTTTTGAAACAACATTTTCTGGTTTTGAGGCAACATTTACGCATAAACACAAATTGTTACTTTTTAAGTCTGGTGTGTTAAATTTATGACTGTAAAACGAAACAGGAGAAATCCCAGTGTCAGGGTTTTAAAAAAAATGGAAATACCAAATAGAATAAGATATTCGTTTTTAAGTTAAATTTAACGGTTTCTTATCATGACTCGGCAGGTGTGGGATAAGTTTTATTTCCATCGTAAGCATTCATACCCTAAATCCAATATAAAGTGGAGAAGTCATAAAGACAATGACATTTATATAGTCTAGACTTGATCGCCCAAATTAAATTATTAAATTTCAGCTGGATCTGACTGTCTGCGATTCGAATAAAATTCACTTAATAAGTCTATATTGACAAAGTGTACTTGAAGTAATATTTTGTCATAAATATTGCTATTCATTTTGATATGCAATCTATGTATTAATCTTAATATATTAAGTTTTCTCGTACATACATACAGTCTTGCCTCTTTGCCATAGAAGGAGCAGGCAGAGACCACATCCGTAGTCCACTTTTCGCCCCCTCGTTCACGTAACACGTTATCGCCGTTTTGGTACGAGTCGAAATTCTTTCTCCCTGTTGCGATTAGACGAGTAGCTAGGGGCGATGCAGTCCATCCAAACAAAGCCCCGAATGCTCGAGTAAGGCTGGCCTTATTCTGGAGTCGTCCGGTCTCAGAGCAGATCGGGATTTCTGGTGATCGTATCATATAGTAGGCAGCAAAGTTGTGTGTCTTATGAATAAAGTTGTGTGAATTATGAATTCGAATTCAACTGTCGCCAATAATTGTGCAACGCACAAATCATTCACTTTCGGGTCTAGGTGTATTGTGACAGACCGTATCGTCATAATTGTATTTGATCTTTCTTTTATGTCTGTGTTACGTTCATTACAAAATATAATAAATGTCACTTGCTATGGTCATCAAAGCACTTTCTAATTTTTTTCTTTAAATACGTTTTTGTAGCTTTTAAATGCTGGTGTTTAACTTTTCAAGTAATTCAATCTATACTGAAAATTATAAATGTTTAGATCAAATAATTAGTTCTTTAACTTAATAAAATTCTAAATTAATAATATTTTAGTAACAAAATAATGTCTTAAAGTGACAGAATTGCTTAGCATACGATTGACCAGTAGGTCTGTACCGATTGATTGCCTTAAGAGAAACATAACTCAATATAACCTCTGTGTATTTTATCGTACACAACGTATTTTCTTCGCCGTACCCACTGGGGTAGCTAAATAAGTCTTTGTTTATAAAATCGTGCGAAAGGCAAAATTTTTATAACAGTATTTTCTTCGAAAATGTGTATGAGAATAATTGTTTTTTTTACCTCTTTTTTACCTTTGTTTCCTTCACCCTAATCTAGTGCCAGTTGACCAACTTCAAATGTCGCCGAAATATTTGTTTTTTCAAAATTTTGTTTTTCTTTCCATCGAGAACGTGGTAAATAAACATTTAAAATTACAAGTAGCGGTTTTATTGGTTCACTTGATGGTATGAGCAACCTCTGCACATAACAAATGCTCTATCATCCGGAACATTTCTGCGCTCCTTCCCCTGAGACGTCGGTTCTTAAGTCTCATATGCCCAGTAATTACACTAGCTATCAGTGCCCTTCGCACCGAAACGCAGCAAAGTTACACACCACTGATTTACGGCAGAACAACTGGCCTACGGTAGTACCTGCCTTTCCTGAGTCACTTGGATACTACGAAATTTAAGGCGAGCGTCAGTAGACTTGAAATAAAATAGAAAATATTAAATAATTAGTAAATAGAAATTACCGTTAATTAATATGTATCAGTTTCCACTAGGCAAGCGTGTATCAAGGTAACCTGTTGCCGAAGTTCTTATTCCCCAGCAGAAGTATGGTATTAAGAACATAGTACTTTCATTTACGAAGGCAAAAGGAAGGATAAAACCTATCCTTGTTTTTATGCATCCAAGCAATGAGTATATATAACTAATATGTATCTTCGTATTCGTACGTTCTTAGAAGCGAAATATCCACATTATATAATTTCAAGATTAGTTATCTCTCGAAAGCGATAGGCTTCTTAAACAATAAAGTGAAGACAAGTCACGCCTGACCCTTTGTGTGCCCGGACTTGGCCAAATTTGCTCCTTAAACCTACGCAAGGACCCTTGCTTTTGTACAGAAACCGTCATCGAATTAATTTGAACGGATTAAATTCATATTGAAATAGAAAGAAGAATTTCAATTATAAGCTTAATTTTAATAGCTTTTGTATTAATTGAGATAACATATTGTTACCATTGCTTTAAGATATTAACAAAATAAAATATTCGTGCACAGGAAAATTTATTGATCTTTCTTTAAAAAAAAATATATTTTATTTTTAGTTATTTTAAATATAATCTTTGAAATGGAAATGGAATGCATTTTAAAGGTTATATTTAATATGTTAGGCCGTTTATTATAATTTAATTACAATACATGATCGACTTAGTTAGGACCTTATTTACGTTCTATTTGTCCTTTTAGGTGTTCTTGGGTAGAATGAATTTCACTAGAGAGTTCGTAAGTCATAGATACGGTCAGAATACTATCTTATAAACCGATCCCCTCCCGCTTTTAAAGAGTTCAAAATATTTATTAAACGTCCGATACAAAGGATTTGCTATCCCAAATTTTAAAAAAATGTCGCGGTGAGCAACGATATAACGCGCTCCCTTCGAAGGGGGTAGGAAAGAGGGATGATGAGGGAAGTTGGGATAAGGACCGTAGTCCATAGGAAAGCTGGCGTACCAGCATAAAAAGGACTTGGCTCCGTGGCATATCCTTCGTGATCATGACATCGACGTTATGCTAGTGCAAGAGACTTTCTTAAAACCTAGTATGCGCGATCCTTAGATAGCCAATTACAAAAGCATCCGTAATAACAGAGCGACCGCGAAAGGCGGCACTCTGATTTACTATAAAATATCCTGGCACTGTATCGCGCCCGATACACCCGACTTAACAAATATAGAAGCTTCCGCGTGTAGATTAGCAATGACCGGCCACAGTACTTGTACTAGCATCAGTGTACCTCTCGCCATACAGACAAATATTAGAATCAGATTTAAAATCTCTATTAGATTTAGGTCGTTCGAACCGTAATAAACTGTACGATTTAGCGGAGAGTCTTAACGTAAACGTTATAACTCCCGAAACACCCACCAGAATGCCGACGCAATTACACCAGCAGTCGGATATTCGAGACGTAGCGATAATTACGAGGGGTGATCCAAAAGTAATGATAATCAATAATAAACACAATGAATAAAATAAATAAATAAATTTATTTCTCAACATAGTCTCCTAGCAAGTCTATACATTTAGTCCATCTCTTTTCTAATCCTAAAATTCCCTTAGAAAAAAAATCTTTATCTTGACTCTCAAAAAAGTCCTCAACCGCGGCCATCACGTCGCTATCATCGTCAAATTTCTTGCCTCGGAGGTGTTCCTTGAGTCGTGGAAAGAGATAGAAGTCGCTGGGGGCTAGATCTGGTGAATAGGGGGGGTGTTCCACCAGCTCAAAGCCCGCTTCCTGAATGGCAGCCATGGCAATTGCAGCTTTGTGAACCGGTGCGTTGTCTTGATGGAACAGCACTCCAGCCCGCAGTTTGCCTCGCCTTTTCTCCTTAATAGCCTCCCGCAATCTTCTTATTTGTTCTGCATAGTAGGAGCCTGTAATAGTGGCCCCCTTTTCCAAGTAGTCCACCATGATTATTCCTTCAGCGTCCCAAAAAACAGACGCCATAACCTTCCCTGCTGAGCTTGACACTTTGAATTTCTTCGGCGTCGGTTCATCGGATCGTTTCCATGTCATCGATTGTTGTTTTGTTTCAGGATCAAAATGGTGGATCCAGGTCTCGTCCATGGTCACAAAACGTGACAAAAAATTATCCTTGTCTGCCTGGAACTTTTCGAGATTTGCTCTTGACATGTCGACTCGTTTCTTCTTTTGCTCGTCGTTTAACATTTTCGGTACCCAACGCGCGGAGACCTTTCTCATATGCAATTCGTTCGCAAGGATTCTTTGAATGCTGCCATATGAGATCCCTGTGACCTCAGCTACATGCCTGATAGTCACTCTTCGATCTTCCAATACAACTTCTTCAACTTTTTTCACATTTTCTTCAGTGAGGGACGTCGATGGGCGTCCTTCGCGGTGTTCGTCTTCCGTCGATGTTCTTCCCAACTTAAACTCCTTAGCCCAGCGTGCAACTGTGGAATATGGAGGAGAAGAGTCCCCTAATGTTTCCACCAAGTCGCTGTGTATGTCTTTGGTAGACATTTTTTTCAAGCAGAGGTATTTAATGACAGCTCTGATTTCGTGTTTTTCCATTTTGATGTTCACTCCTTGACAGTCCGTATTCAAATGAATGTAGCTCCCGGGAATCGTGGCCTATTTATATGATTTTTTTTCCCTGAACTAGTGGTTAACTGAGTAAGTGACTGAAATTTTTTTGTATTTTTGTGTGCACTAGAAATAACTGATTATCATTACTTTTGGATCACCCCTCGTAAGGACGTGAACTTAGCCTTAGACTCTATATTAAGCTTCACGAACTTGAGTCGGACCACCGACCGGTCATTTTTAAGCTGGGCCAGCCAAATGGTGAGGTCACTCTGACCAATACCATTGTGGACTGTCGTACCCTCGGAGTCATACTTGAGGCTATGAGCTCTCATCACTTAGACGAAATTCCGAATACTATCGACTCGCCAGAGTTAGACTGCCGAGCGATAAACTCTCTGATGATACATCTCAAAACAGCCGTCGAAGAATCCCCCCGGACATTTTCGGTGTCGAGCGATCGACGCTGTAACCTGCCGGCGGACCTCCGACGTCTGATTAGAGAAAAATAAAGCGCACGACAGATATAAAATCGACGCAAACAGACCCAGACTGCGCCTCCTGCTAAGGGAAATTAAGGAGCGCTTATCTGAGTATAGACAAGACAGCTGGGGCATCCTGCTTAGAGAAATAGAGCCGTCACACACTGCCTACTGGCAGTTGGCACGATCTCTCAAAGCAGAGCAAGTCTCACCCATGCCTCCGCTCATTAGATAAAACGATAACTCGCTCTCCTTCGACGACAGCGAAAAAGCCGAATGCCTCGCAGACAGTTTAGAGAGCCAATGCACTCCGTCTGTCGCGCCTGCGGATCCCGACCACCTGCAGCAGGTGGCCGCGGAACTCGAACGCAGGGTAGGCGGTATGGCAGACGGGCATAAACAACAAGGTGATGAAACCTCTAACTACGCCGTTATTGTGTTTATTAGTTAGTCACTATATATATATATATATATAGTCGCTCCTCTTCAGTTGCTCCTTCCCGGACGCCTGGGAAGAAGCCGACGTTATAGGCATTCCGAAGCCTAACAAGCCTAGGAACATACCGTCAAATTATCGCCCATAAGTCTCCTCAACTCGATGGCTAAGATTTATGAGCGAATAATAAGTCATAGCAAGTCTCAGTCGACTTAAAGACTATGTCCTTACTAATAATATTCTGCCCCACGAGTAGTTCGGCTTTCGCCCCGAACACTCGTGTACTCATCAAGTGCATCACTTTAGAGCACATTTTAGAGAACTTTCACGACCGCCCTAAGCCTGTAGGCACACGGGCTATATTTTTCGCAAAGGCAGCTGACAAAGTCTGGCACGACGGATTGTATTACAAGTTGTATCACACTCAAGTGACGGACAAACACGTGATCTTCATACGAGCCTTGTTATCTAACCGCCTCTTTCGCTTCCGGGTAGAGGGAACGCGCTCTTCAAGCCGCCCTCTCCGAGCTCCCCCGAGGCTCCTGCCTCTCCCCACTCCTTTTCTTGCTATACACTAGTGATATTCCTAAAGACCCGAAAGTCAATCTTGCGCTTTTCGAAATGACACGGCCCTGTACTTTTCCGACAAGCACAAGGGCCGCTTAACGATTCATCTCCAAGCCGCAGCCGATCGCCTAGGCGGATGGTTCCGGTAATGGATAATAGAGGTAAACCCCGAAAAAGTGCAGCGATATGCTTCTCGAGGGGCGCACCAAAGCCCGCTAGACGATGTCAAACAATGGGCAACAAACAAACAAACCTATTCCCAGGAAAAGAGCGTCAAATTCCTCGGGGGTATTTGGGGTACTTGACGCTCTTTAGACGCATCGGTGTCTTTCGCTGCACACATTAAAAACGTACGCAATAGAGCGGCCTTTATAACATGCCGCCTATATTTATTAACTTGCTCTTCAAGCAAAATTTGCTTAAGACACAAACTTCGCCTCTACAAGAATTGCATAAGACCCGTAATGGCCTATGCACGGTTTAGGCACACGTCGAATAGTCACAGGCACTCTGACCAACAAGTAAAGCCACCGTACGGGCTATCACATTGCCAGACCACCGTAACAGTAGACGTAATGTGTTAGTTTTAGGCATCAATATTAAATACAAGGGCAGCACTATATGAGTCCACTGCTCACTTCAAGGAAATTGTGTCTTATATATATTTTCGGTGATGTAATTGCTGTTAGCCTTCTCGGCTTTTACAGCTTCATCGGATACGAGTTGTGTCTTATGTTGTTCGGTCATAGCGCGGCCTTAGATTGTAGTCTCATTCTACCAACAGTAGTCCGGAACTGCTACTACTAAAATCTTTAATATTATGAAAGAATGACCAAAGACCAATTCTCTCATTTTAAATAAATGTAATATAAAATATATGAGATGTAATTTAGAATTAACAGAGCTCTTTCTTGTAAGTACGTCAAGTGTTAGTGGTATTTAATGTGTATATAAAGTCTAGACTCGGTTTCTTAATTACTTTCCCACCACGATTTTCAGTATACGCCTTCGAATGTAATTTAGCGAAGCAGTAAAATGTATTTAATGCATCAAATTTCTGAAATTTCGCATTTATTTGTTAAAATATGATAATGGTTTTTCACTTATTTTAAATTTTTCTTTGGAATGAGCATCATTGCGTCAGGCATTTTGCCGTCGCCACGTACTGTGCCTTTTGTTTCTAAAACGGCAGATACACTGGCACTCTTTACGCCCCGTCGAATGACGTCACTAAAAGCGGCATGGCAAGGGATACGACCAGCTCTGCGCTGGCATTAGCATGCCAGGCTGAGATGACACAGATGGTCAGCCCCTAATTGAAAATGTGAACGATTGAGTTGCGGACTTTTGTCTACGAGTCTCTTTCGTCGGAGCTACAGATGCCAATGAAGTAGCATGCATTTAGTACACCATTTAGGAACAAAATTCCTTTTATGAAACTCTGTTCTGACTTGAATTTACGACATGGCAGAGACTATATTTTTTATTTCAACAAAATAAAATATCTTTATTTACGAAAACACAGAAGATGTGAATGTGTGGTACGACGATCGCAAAACGCAGTGGTTAGCAAACCTTACCGCCGAGTCGTGAGGCCTAGCCAAGGCCTTATATAAAAATTATTGGTTTTCTGGTCTGAGTGTATCGATAGTGTCGTAAGTATTATCATCGAACACGGGAAGATACAGAGAAGCGAGTGCCGCTGTGTTAGCGCATTTAGCATCATCATATAGATTACGCTTATGATGACTTCTGCTTATCATCCATAAGATGTAGTCACAGAAGAAATTTGTCAGGAAGATATCGTAATATAAAATAATATGTGGGAGTGGATTACTGGACCGATTGAAATAAATATTTCACTTTACACACTACTACAATTTCACCGCATATGTTTAATTGAACTATAATAAAAAAAACCTAATACCTCAAAAGAGCGAGCGTGTCGCCAGCAACGTTTTAAGCTCACCATAAGTCTGATGTTTTTTTTAAATTAAAATTAAAAACTGATAACCTTTTTCTGAATAAAAATTGAGTTCTTATTCAGGGTTTTGTCTTTAACTACTACTTTCTACTCCAAAATATTTTTTAATGTAACTAGTAAGTCTAGTCTAACCGCTGAATTTAGATACAATTAAATATTGCAGTATTAATAATGAGTTGCAGGATCTTATATATCTTTCTTTTTCTTGCATTATTACCAGTACAAATTACTTAAGCGGTTTGGTTGATATATTTTTAAATTTATGTATGTTTTTTTAATAGAAGAAAGTAACGAGACCGCAAAACGTGCACCTGATCGTAAGTGTAAAGTCTGCTCAGAACAGACGCTGAGTCTCTTAGAATTTTTCTGTGTACTTTTTCTGTGTACCACACTGCGCCCGTCACTCTAGTGATTACGCTATCTCTGTGCTCTTCAGACCGAAACACAGTAGGTTATGTTTGCACACTATTGTTATACTGCAGAACTGGCCCTGGTGGTACCTACGCAAACGGATTCCTACCACCAGTAAAAGTGTAATGTTCAGTTCAGTAATTATTACAATTTCAAAGAATTATTGATTTTTCTTTGACTTCGTTATGTCAATAGAAAACAGTTTGCTTTCTCGCACTGAAAGTTGCACTCGACGCTCCCGCTACGATCCGCTCAGGTAGTCCGACGGTCTCGTGCCTCTGCTCCTGCACTCTGATAGGTTTAGTTTGCTTGTGCACGCTACTGTGGAAAGGCGGGCTATGCTCTCAGAAACTAGGTAATAAAACACCATTTTATATTTTGTAAGCGGATTTTAGTAAATTAACTTCCATTCCTTCATTGAATTATCATTTCTAAAATAATAGCTGTTTCTGTAACGTGAACTCCCAATACTCTAAAATAAATAATAGTGAAATAATACATGTCTGAAATACTAAAAAATGTAAAAATTAAAACATTATTAAAAAAAATATTAGATTTGATATTCTACAGTAATCTCTTAATAGGAAAATGTCATAAGACGTGCGAAACGTTCAAAATGGAACAGTTGTTCATAAGAAATGTTGTGTCACCCAGAACATTTCTGTGTAGCGCCACACTGCGCTCTTCACTCTGAGACATCAATTCTTGAGTCTCATATAGTAAATAAACTAGCAATCAGCACTTCCCACACCGAAACACAGTAACGTTTGCACACTTCTACTTTACGGCATACGGAATAACAGGACCTTCGATGATACCTACCTAGAAAGATTTGTATGCAGATTACAGCTTTCCGTCATCTTTTGCTTATTCTTTAGGCCAGCAGTAGATTACCTAGGCTATACGTGTGGTGGCGCAATTAGAGAATCTATCAGCGACTCGTTCCCCGTGTGTCGGAAAAGTCAACTTAAGTAAATGTTTGAAAAACATATCTTTAGAAGTTTTTATATCTATAAAACATAATGATCTAAAGAACCGGATGGCTACTTAGCGTATTACAAAAACTCAGAATTTTGACGGGTAGTTGCTTCTAAGCTACAAGGTGTTGCTAGTATGATCACTAATTCGCCTACAAAGCGTGGAAATTACAAATATTTCGTCGCTGCGGTGTAAAATATTATAAGAAGAAAAATAAATAAAATCTCAACCCCGCTTTATTGTTTCTATTCCTATATGGTAATTTACACAATGAGAAGAAAAGACATGTGAATACATAACATCCGACCCATGCTTTTGGTTCAAAATATACCCTTCATATTAGACTAACCGTATGTCACGAGGGCAAAGTCGAAGGGACTTCATTTGCATAGTATTGTATTGGGGTTGACCGCATAAGCTTTGTTTCAACATTTACACTAGAAATGAAAATATTTTTGCACAGATCAGCGAAGAAAGCGTGTAAAGGTATTTTTATTTTTTTATTTTTACTATACTTTTTCCTCCTCACCCTAATAATTCAAGTCAAATCTCAGTGGCACTAATGAAATAGTGAAATAGATATCCATGACATACTTTTCATAAGAAGAAAATAAAACCGGTCTTCCTTTTTATCATTAAGCTGTTATAGTCTACTAAACGAAGGCCTCTCCCAAGATGATTTGCCGTAATTACCAAGCTTGGCAGGCGGATGGGAGACCGCAGTTCGAGACGCCTCGCACATTAAACGCTGCTCCGTTACCGCTCTATTTATTTCCAGTCTTGCGATTTTCTAGTTGGTTATTCCAATCGGTAAGTAATTATAGGATAAGTAACTATAGGATTCCTTATTATGACTTAGATATTTGGACAATTGACGTGAAGTTTCTGGTGGTAGGATTTCTATACTGGACTTCTAGGTAGGTACAACCAGCAGACCCAATTATTGTGCCGTGGAGAAGTAATTTGCAAACATTACTGGGGTACAGTCTGAAGGGCACTTAGAGCTAGCGTAATCACTGGGAATATAAGACTTAAGAACTGATGTCTCGGGGTGACGGGTGCAATGATGTATTTTTTGTCAATTATTTCTTCTGTCCGTGTCTCGATCGATTGCCCGAACACAATGACATGCACAACGTTTAAGCAGAAATGTTTTGAATAATACAGCATTTGTTATGGGCAGACACAATCCGACACCCATCGGAAGCCCTAACATTTTTCTTTACATACGTAGTATATTCGGCACCCACAGGATGAGACATAATGATGAGATATTTTTATGTGGCCAACACACGGACAAATAAAAACTTTTTTTCAATTTAAGTTGTAATTGAGTTGAGTGAGACCGACTATCATTACCATTAAGTCACCAAATAGGCCTCCGAAAATACTTAATGATTACCATAATTTAACAAAAATTCGAAGCACGAAGGCGCTCACGACTCGTTTAGACTATCAATGATTCACGACGCTACGAGAGTCTTAAGAGCCCAAATGTGATTTTAAATATTACTAATGTGTATTAAATGGATTATAACATTATACTCGTATGTATATAAAGAATCAATCGCGTTTTGATGGGTAAACCAATTCAAAAAATTAAACATACTTTTTCGCTCGCGTCTTTCTACGAGTAGGTTTTGTAATTCATGTCAATTCGTATAACCTTTTATTTGGACGAAACGAAAGAACATACTGTTCCATTCATTTGCATAGATAATCTTCAATTGTGTTAATTTACCCAAATTCGTCAATTATTTCTTCTGTCTGTGTCTCGATCGATTGCCCAAACAAAATGACATCCACAACTTTCCTAATTGATTTTTTATACCCTTTGATAAACATACATACATACGACTTTTTCCCATAGAAGGGGTAGGCAGAGGCCACACCCGTAGCTCACATTTCGCTGCCGCGGCAAACGAGACATGACAGGGGGCGAAGCATGTCGCCGCCATTTTGGTAAAAGTCAAAAATCTTATTTACTGTTGCTTTCCCATGAGCAGTATAGTGACAGCATTGTATATTATAGTCTTACTCTGCACGAATGAAGGCTGCCCGTACCTTAGTCGCTTCTTACGACACATTTTATACTCTGCCGGACACCTATCGGAACCCACCAGTCAAACATATGCATCGTGCAATATTGTTTACTACTTATTTTTATAATTTATGACATTCAACTGTCAAAATTTTCAAATTAAGCACTCGAAGCAGTACCCTTTTCAGCTGAACAAAAAATAACAATAGAGTTAAAAAAGAATCACGATACCATAGATCACTAATTAAAAATAATATGAAAAGTAATACTAAGCCATGTAAGTCAGAAAGTGTAGTAGCGGTTTAATAGAATCTACCACCCAATCTCATCCCGTGGGAGCCGTAAAAGTCGACAGAGGGAAAATTAAGCAAGAAGATGGGCAGCAGAATCTTCCAGGAACATCTCAATAAATAAACTGCGGTTGCCAACCCGCCTGCCAAGCGTGGCAACTATGGCAAGATCCCCCCAGAATGAGAGCTACAAACTTTTGTGGCAATCTATGGGGGAGGCCTATGTTCAGCAGTGGACTAGTGATAGGCTGAAACGACGACGACGACACATAACATCATCTTTACGTTTTACTAGTTAAGGAAACGAAATAGGTCTTTTTATCTAGTTACACGTACGTTCTCAACTATATTTAAGTACAGTAAGTTAGTGTTGCGTATGCGATAGGGCGAGACAGTGAATAATTTCTAACCAATAATATAAGCTAGTGTAATTACTGGGCATATGAGCCTAAGAATTGACGTCTCAGGGGGCGATCGCACTGTGGTGCTACACAGAAATATTCTGGTCCACAGAACATTTGTTATGGGCAGACGTTGCACTTAGCATCAGGTGAACATATTGCACTTCACTTTCTCCTTCCTTTCTCATATAAATAAAAATAAAGTTTATTGTACGAGTGATACGCAAATTCACAGAAACGTTGTTCAAAACATGTGAGAATAGTGCTAATTTGTGATAGCTATGTAAATGCATATTGATGTGTAAGGTAATATCGGAAGACGAAAAAATCAAAACAGCTAATGATTAAAATCAATAAGTTGTACGTTTAGCACATATTCTCCTTAGTTATCAATGACATCGAGGTAATTTTTTTCCTAATTTTTTTCCTGCATACCGTAATAAAACCAAGAGCGGAAATTCATGTAATATTTTTTACAGATAGGATTCATACTATCTATATAAAATATATGAAATTTGCGCTCTCGGCTGACAAGTTCGTACAGGCTAAGTTGTCATGACTGCATATAGTAAATTACTTATTTTTTTTTAATTAATGAAAGTGACGGGACGAGCAAAACGCTCACCTGATGGTAAGTGCAACGTCTGCCCATAAAAAATGCTGCGTCACCCAGAACAGTGTGTCACCACAATGCGCCCGTCACCCTGAGACATCAGTTCTTAAGTCTCATATGCCCAGTGATTACGCTAGCTCTCAGTGCCCTTCAAACCGAAACACAGTAATGTTTGCATACTACTACTTCACGGCAGAATAACTGGCCCTGGTGTGGTACATTCCTAGGCGGATTCGTACGAACTAATTGCACTCGTTGTATGAACTATCGACTCTTTGATAACAAGCGCGAACCGCAGACCGATTTTATATTATTCTACGGATCCAAAAATAACAATATCCCATTATCCAATACTATCCAATACTAAATTTCCTTTTGAAACAGGCCTTGATAGATCATCTTATTAACATATATATAAGGTCCGAAAAAAAACATTTACAATCCAATTTGTGACCCCGTCTCTGTCCTTCGATCTCTTTTGGAAGATAAAAAATATTTTTTACATATCCTTTAGGGTCATTGGCTTAGTCTACGGAGACTAAGCATTTATTATTGTTTTATTAATTTATTTAATATTAACATGGTTAGCAATATTATTACACATACATGTGATTAAACAAAAATATTTAAGTAATGTTTTTTGTTAATACATATTACATGAACAAATGTTTTTCTTTTGATTTGAAGTTAGAAAACGTTAATAACAAACAAACTATTGTTTTTTCATAAAAATTGTAAGCTCAAATAATTTTAAATGATAATCCATTTACTAACAAAATTATTAATTGAATTGTGCAGTATGGTATCAAAGTATATGGCCGAATTTAAGAAATAAGGTCACTTGAGGCCTCTTTATATTTCATGTAACTTATACATACATACATACATACATACAGTCACGCCTCTTTTCCATAGGGGTAGGCAGAGACCACATCTTTCCACTTGCCACGATCCTGACACACATCTTTAGCTTCTTCTACTTTCATTAGCGTTTTTACACACGCTCGTCGGTTGCGGGTACTTTTAACGTGACCTTTCCTCAAAAGTTCACCGATCTGATTGTGATACGTACGCCTAGGTCGACCCTTACCGGCTTTTCCATTCACACTTGCCTCATAAATCTGTTTCGTCAATCTCCTTTCATTCATCCTCTCTACGTGTCCAAACCGTCTAAGCATGACTTTCTCTATCTTTTTCACTACATCTTCAACCACACCGCAACGTTCCCTTATCACGCTGTTTCTCACTTTGTCAATCAGAGTTACTCCAACTATACTTCTCAAACTTCTCATTTCCACAGCGTTAATCCTACTTTCATGCTTATTCTGCCAGACCCAGCATTCACTACCATACATAAGTGTGGGGACCAGAACTCCTTTATGTACAGCCAGTCTTGCCTTTTTAGATACGTTCTGGCTACACATAAAGTTATGCAGAGCCCCATTCACTTGATTTCCTGCTAATACTCTTCTCTCAATATCACAGTCATACTTTCCGTCTCTCGTAAATTTAGAACCCAGGTACACAAACTCTTTCACTCGTTCCTCTCTTTCTCCTTTAATCAGAACTTTGCAATCCGACATACTTTCTTCTCTTTCAAAAACCATTACTTTCGTCTTATCTACATTAATTTTCATTCCTTTGCTTTGTAGAGTACCATGCATAATATTAACCATCGCCTGCAACTTCCTCTCCGATGGTGCTAGTATAACGTACGTAGTAAATCGGCGTATAGGAGGCATTTGACGGTCAAATCATTCATTCTTAATCCAAACACACCTATGCTATACATGTAACCCATGCTATATAAGTAACGTTATCTTAAATTCAATTTTAACGACTGCGTTGCATAGTGGTCGGAGTGCTACATTCTTGACTATGCCGCGGGTACTGGGTTCGAATCCCACCCAGAGCCAACTTTTGTGCAGAAACACAAACAGTTGATTTTATAGTATATTGTGCGAGTGAAATATAAAATTCTGTAAAACCCTAGAAAAAATGACGAATAATTAAATAATGAAGGATCTTAAACTAGTTGTATTTAATTAAAAAAAAAACAGAGATCATTACAAAAATTGCAATGATGTAACTCAAGGTATCAAAAATTTACTGATAAAAGTCATTATTTGGCGTGTGCTGCAAAAAGGATTTATGATAAAGAAAACATTGTACTAAATTTTCATAGTAATCATCATTACTCACAAAAAAGCCCGCGAGGCTTTATGTCTAACTATTATAGTTAAGTCACAATAACCGCTTTTTGTCCAAATTAGTCTATCAAAACACGGGTAGAATCAAAAGATGATGACATTCGTATCGTGATAATAATCCTTATCCTACAAAATAGTTTCATAATCAAGGCTGATTATGTAGATGTAAAGTCCTCTTTAAATTGTTCGAATCTGACCTATCGTTTAGAAGTTACGACAGGTATAAAAACGTTAAAAGTAAGAAAAATGCCGCGGTATGAGCGAACAGCCCTACGCTCGCCCGCGCTACACGCGAAATGACGAAAGCCTTTTTGTGTAAACTAGAAAAAATTGAACAATGGTTTGTAATTTCAATTATAAATATTTTTTAATTTAAAACTTTGAAACGCCCTATAAAAATATAGCGGCCGCGGTGTCTCTCGAACGCCGCGCCACCGACCGGCTTTGCGCAGCGGTCGAGAGCGGTCGTTTTATTTTGATACCATAACATCAAATTTTGGCTATATTTCATGAATTATGTTAAATAATATTTAAAATAAAACATTTAAAATAAAACCCTTAAATAAAACATTATTTTGGTAAAATAACGTAATCTTATCTGACCAGCTGCAGAGCCGCCGATGACAATAGTCGCTACAAAAAATGCTAGTGAAAGGAATTATGGTTGTTCTATTTGTCCAAATAACGTATCAAATAATTTTTCTTTATAATATCTATCTACCCATGATAATATCACGAAGCCTAGGCGGATCGCTAGTATTAAATAAAAAAATTGTTAAAGCATTGTTCATATTAATGTAAAACGACACGATACGAGTATAATATTATGGGAGAGATAAAATTATTGGAGTCCAATCATTTTATCGCTAATATAATATTTTAATAAATCGAGTCAACTCTTTAAGGGCACGGTATAAAACATGCCGCAGTCCAACCCCGAAACATCAAGCGTTTGTCAATATATGTTAGTAAATGTTATGAGACTTGCAATATATCAGAAATAAAATCTATACGTAAGTTTTTAACCAAAACATGTTTACGAAACGCTATAAAAAGTTGTTTTTCATTTCACATTAACTTTCACAAATAAATGAAAAATGTAAATTTAAAAGCTGTCCCTAATATAATCAAAAATCAATACAGAAATATTAAAATGCACACTTCTGCAAGTAATGCAAAAACGGAGAAGACGTCGGAAAATTTCTTTAATGAGTTAACTTAGATATGGCTTTAGCGTTAGAGAAGATGTAGTAGCAGTGTAACCCTAGATCCTACTGTATGGCACATTTAATGAGAAAATTAATACATAATGACTGACGGCGACCGTTACGTCCTTAGAAAATTGTATGAAAAATAACACGTGCAACTGTACACGTGACCGAAGTGAAACTTAAATACATTATAGAATTTGATTGAAGTGAAAATAAATAAACCTGATTTTGCAGACTTAGAAGTCCACCAATGCAAAACTCTTGGTTCTTGATTAAACTTCAAGACATAATAAGCTCATTCTGCGTAGATCGATAATGATAATCGATAAAGCTAAAGGAATCCTGGATTAACTATGACATCAGGACTTCTGTCACCTCAGTTCCCCCGGGTGCATTAAAGTGCCCGAAACGTCGGGTTACAAACAGTAAAATTAAATGCGATCTGTAATATAAAGTTTTCCTTACTGTAAGTGTTAAGTATAAAAACAATTTTTAATTAATCGTTAAATATTAATTAAGAATAACAGAAACGCTGCACGAAAATGCTGCTCTAAAATTTGACTTTAAAATATTAATTTCTTGGCGCCCAAAGAAGTTTCACTTCTTAAAGTTGTTGTTATAGTAACGTTCATTTTCGAGACCAGTCCAGATTCTGCTAATGCCATAAACTGGCTTCAAACCAATTCTGGCAAATTATCCCTAATTTAGAGAGACCTAGGTCCAGCAGAGGATTGTTCACGAGCTGGTGATGATGTCGAAGAAATTGGAGTTGATGCGATGGTGAAAGTGGAAATGGACTTGTACTATTATTCAGAGTATTTGTCGTTATTGCTTCGCTCCGTAGGCAGATTGGCCATCGCAGACGCTTTGCCGTGTGGTGGCGGCTTAAGAGAATCTACCACCCCATCTCATCCCGTGGGTGTCGTAAAAGTCGACAGAGGGAAAATGAAAACCAAAAGATGGGCAGCAGCATCATTCTGGAACATCTGAAAAAATAAACTGCGGTTGCCAACCCGCCTGCCAAGCGTGGCAACTATGGCAAATCCCCCCCAAAATGAGAGCTACAAACTTTTGTGGCAATCTGTGGGGGAGGCCTGTGTTCAGCAGTGGACTAGTGATAGGCTGAAAAGAAGAAGAAGAAGACGCTTTGCACTTTCTTCATCTTATTCATCAGCCTGTTAACAACCCACTGCCGGACATCACCGGCCAAAAGCAAAAGTTAAAAAAGTTAAGTAACAGCCTTTAAATATCCCACTGCTAACCACAGGCCTCTTCAAATTTTTTGAGATATTCAATATAAAAGATTTGCTGTAATCATAATATATTTTAATGTTATAATAATTTGTCTTGCTGCCGCCGCCGGCTTTTCCGGACCAATATAATTAAGGGCTCCTCAAGAACAAAAGCCTATTTATTTTTAAAAACAACGCATCCGCGATAACTCTGTTATTACGGATGTTCATTGCCCGCTTGATAGACGAACTGTTGATCACAGTAGCAGACTCCTCGTACCTTAGATCCTTCATTGTTCGAGAATTTTCGGTAAGGTATTTTCGTGATGGTAATTGCGCCACTTTTCGGAAGCCATATAACTTTCCGGGCAATTCCTTAATTCTATATTTGTAAATCGAACGTATCACGATCAGATCGAAGACGTTTCAAGTAGCAATCACGTCAAAAGTACCCGCAACCGACGAGCTTGTATGAAAACGATCATGAAAGTAGAAGAAACGAAAGATGGTGCCAAAATCATAGCAAGTGGCTTTCCATTGATATTTCAAATATGTGATCTTGGACTCCATTAATGGGAAAGAGATGTATGTACTCGTATGTATGTTATATTTTGAGCATTTCTGTATTCAGAACATTTCTGTGTGTCCGCACACTGCACCCGTCCCCCTGAGACATCAGTTCTTAAGTCTCATATGCTCTGTAATTATACTAGCCCTCAGTGTCCTTCAGACCGAAACAAATATTTGCACAATACTGCGCCACGGCAGAATAACTAGCTGTGCGGTCATTACTACTTGTCACATTTATTTGTTGCTAAATGAGGCTTTTAAGGGGCAAACTTTTACTCAGCGATTGCCATTTAAAATCGTTTCCTATTCTTAGGCTTCAATTTTTTTTTAAAGTTGATTTTTATTATTAAGTTCATTCCGGTGCACAAGCTTACTCATGCATGCAACTTCCTTTGCAGGAATCCATCTAAGTAAGTACAACCCAGGGCCAGTTATTGTACCGTGAAGCAGTATGTGAGACTTAAGAACTGATGTCTCAGGGCAGTGTGGTGTCATAAAGATATATTGTGAGTGATATAGCATTGTTATGGGCAGATGTTGCACTTAATCTCAGCTGAACGCTTGTTCGTTGCGTTACTTTATCCCATAAAAAAATATAGTACTAAAATCAGCAGCCTTACGGAAAGTTTTTTTAAAGGAGTCTTCATTGAGTTGAAAGGAAGAAGTTCCTGAGAATTAAAAGGAAGTCTTCATTGAGATTATAGGATGAATTAAACTAAAATATGTTTAATTTTCACATCTGCGTGGCCTAGTGATTAGAGTATCTTACTTCTACGCCGCGGGTCCTGGGTTCGAATCTCAGCCGGAGTCAACATTTGTGGAGTAACACAAATTGATGGTTTTTCGTATGTCTGTAAAACGCACCCACTGTACAGGAGAAATCGTAATGTGGGCCATCGTTTTAAAAAAAAAACCGCTCGATAAATCGGAATGATGTATCGAGCGGTTCACAATATCAAGAGAAGCACAGAGGTGATAGAAATCCTAATGACATAGTAATTCTGGATTACCGTCGGCTTTTAATTATTATTTTTAGTCCGATCTACGCCAAACGAGCTTGCAGTGTCTTAAAGCCTTGCACTGATATGCTTGGTCAACTTGGTCAGCTTAAATCCATAGGTAAAGATAGGCAGAAGTCAATTGGAGAAGATAAATAGGGAGCATTCATCGAATTCTCAACTACTGATTGTTATTGTTGTTATCAAATAACAACATATATATCAATACAGTTAATTGTTGAATGCGTATCAAGTATAAGTCATTGAAGATAAACACAGTATGGTGCTAGGTGATGCGCGAGTTGTCTTTTATCCAAAGAATTAATAATTAACACTTAAGAAAAAGTTGCCAGGAGATATTTTTGTTACTGATTTCAAATTAGCACATACATACATATAGGGCACGCCATTATGGCATAGGCAGAGACTACATATGTAGCCCACTTTTAAGAGTACCACGTAAGGGTAAAAAAAATCTGACTCTCCGTTGCGTTGCCACGAACAGTGTAGTGACAGCATTGCATATTATGGTGTTAATCTGCACAAATAAAAGCTGTCCGTACAATCATTTAGTCGCCTCTTACGACACCTCAGTAAGAAAGAGGTTGGTGCTATTCTACTCTGCCGGACACAGCACATATCAGCATTAAATAAGTACAGCGTAGAAAATACCGCTGATCTCAAAACGCAATGTGTATCTTAAAAATAGAGAGGATGCCACATTAACATATATATTAGGTCCGAGAAAAGACATCGGCAATCCAATTTGAGTGTTCGCCTTTGTTTCTTGAACTTTTGTAAATAAAACAAAGATTATTTTCTTGGAATCTGTGAGGGAACAAATCTATTCAAATTTCTGCCAAAACTTTGGAAGCTGTTATGAAGCGGCCTCTCTTTTTGTTATTACATTAACAGAGTTTATGCCGTTTCAAATTATCGTTTATTATTTATGAAGAATTTAAATACAAGTGCACGGCTTAAAATTTGAATGCTTAAATGATTAACTTATTAAGTTATAAAATATTATATGGACTACTTTACATTTACTTTATAAACTTGTACTAAACTAATGCCTTCGGAATAATAAATATATTCTGTAGAAAAGATGCTATGTGGTAGCGGCATAATAAAATCTGTCAGCACATCTCATCCCGAGGGCGTTATAAGAGTCGACCGCGCGGCCTAGAGTACCTGACCACGCTGCGGGTCCTAGTTTCAAATCCCAGTCGGAGCTAAAATTTGTGCAAAACACACATTGTTTGTTTTCGGGTTTGGTTGTGTTTGCCCTTGTGTCTCTGACACTACAGCCTAGCCTGCGACCGATCTTATCGCATGAGCATTACATTGGCCAAATTTGGGACAAGTGAGTATATTGTTTGAGCATACACTTGTAGCACTGTATATCTCCTACGCAGTTGATAATTTCCGACAGTATTCGGTAGTTGTCGCCGTGGTCGTTAACTAGCTGAAGCCCGCGACTACGACCGGTTGGATTAAGGTTTTTTTGAAATATACCACTCTCTCTCACCTACCTCTTTCCATCATGTGAAATCATCGTGGGGAAAAACCTCAGAGAAATAATAAATATTTCGAGGACATATTTATAGGCTTATTTATATAGCTGTTGCTTTACTTTCTTACATACATATTTATATTTAACCAAGAATACTTCTTATACTTGAAATAAACGCAATAAAATCAGTATTTTTTTCTAAATATTTGTACGACAATAATGTATAAATACGGGTGAAGATTGATTTTTTTTTTAATTTCTTCTTTACCTTCAGTAAAGAACAGGATCATAAATTTTGTGTTCATTGAACGAAATAATAAAATTTAATTTTGTTTCGGGTCGTTGGTCACGTAATTTCCTACAAATAAAGAGTAAATTTTCAAAATTTACTCAGTGAGGATGTCGTATTACCATTATTATTAACGCTTTATGCGTTAAAATAAAGTATTGGATGTTTTGTTAGGCACTCAAATAACTGAGTATTTTATATCATGTATATTTGAGAAGATTCTTTTACCGTCTTTTAGTGGATACTTTTTTTTATTGGATAGAGTGACGAAACGAGCAAAACGTTCACCTAATGGTAAGTGCAATGTCTGACCATAACAAATGCTATGCCACCCCGAACATTTCCATATGACACTATACTGCACCTGTCACCCTGAGACATCAGTTCTTAAGTCTCATATTCGCAGTGATTACACTAGCTCACAGTGCCCTTCAAACCAAAACACAACAATGTTTGTTTGCACACTACTGCTTCACATCAGAATAAGTGGCCCTGGGGTGGTATCTACCTTGAAGGATTCTTGCATAGGAATCTCACCACCAGTAGCATTTTTCTTTAATGGAGCCTCACTACACCCACAAAAGGGTGTTTTTACACTTTACGATAAAATTTACTACACGCAAAAATTTTCAAGTCACTAAAAATCAAAGAATTCCACAATGCACTCCGTAACGTAAAACTATTTATTACGATTACCGCCCAATATTGTCTCCTTCAGAAGATTGTCCGAAAGAAATCACTATTGCGATTAGACCGGCAAATAATAAAAGTATATTAGAATATATATAAAGAAAGAATTACTATGGCAATTTTATAATGTGGTTAATTGAGTGTAAGCGAAGAGTTGTTCCTGTTTTTGTTCAAAATTGTATAGGTTAACATAGGTCTAATATGTATCTGCATCATCAAATTTTATTAAAGTATATATTCCTAAGTCTGACAAACAATTGCTCTTATTAGCTTATAAAAACGAATATTAATAATAACATCGATCTTTATAGGTTCTAGTGCACTGCAAAGACATCATGATAATACGGCAAAGAGTAGTTGCTTTGTTTGACCTAAACTTGACGTTTTTCACAAAGACAACACTAGATGACGCTAGAAGAGAAATATAACACGGTATCGTTTACACGAACGAGTTTTTATAATGAAAGTAATTTACAAATTGTATACTATTGCGCCCCTCCCGATTGAAGTAACTATAGGCGAGGCCAGCACCGAGTCAGTTACTCTCGCGAACAGGATGACGGTCCAAGCCGAGGTCCCCTCTCGGGGGCCCTTGCGCCAGTCATCCATAAATAAAAGGTCTCGGCTAATCGCCCTCAGCGCTCGGTCACCTTTCAATCCAGCGAAGCTGAGAAAGCCTTCGGGCTAACAGTGACCATTAGCCAAAAAAAAAGTACAATATCGCTCTTTAACTTTCCAATGAACATGTTCTTACTTATATAAACAGTGTTAGAGAGTATAAGCTTAGTTCATTAAGTAAGGTTGTTCCATTAAGATATTCATAATATGAATGCCTTTAAACATCATCTTTGCCATAAGTATTAAATTTTTACATAAAAAAATTATATTATAACTTTTAGAGAAAGAAGTGAAATAGAAAATCTTACGTTTGCCATGGAGATGCCACTGTTTTTGTGGTTAGAGTAATAACTAAACGTTATAATTTGTCTTTATCCTTTGTCTACCTATCTGTAGCTCCTTTTAGTAGATTCTCTACGTTGGCCATTCCATTCCCGTAACTATCTATACTGAAGTAACAAAGTACGAGTATAACTTAAGCTGCTTCCTTTAAAGAGCTCATATGATTTTGGTTAAATAGGTTAATATTAAGTGTTTAATGTACATTTATGTTGCTATTGTTTAAAATAAAATACTCTCAAATAGATTACATAAAAAAATTCATAAATATACAATTCATGTCAATTCGTGTTAATATTAATCAACTTCATGTGTTAATTCACATAACAATTACTAGCCTTCCACATAGTTTGTGTCCTTCTGGAAAAACATATCTTTCTAACAGGGAAAAAAATACGTAGAATTCGTAAAATTTGCATATGAAACATCTATCTATCACTGGTGGTAGGATTCCTATGCAGAAATCCGTCTAGGTAGGGACCACCCCAGGGTCAGTTATTCTGTCGTGAAGGAGTAGCGTGCAAACATTACTGTGTTTCGGTTTGAAGGGCACTGAGAGCTAGCGTAATCACTGGGCACATGAGACTTAAGAACTCGTGTCTCAGGGCGACGGGCGCAGTGTGGCATCACACAGAAATGTTCTGGGTGATACAGCATTTGCTATGGGCAGACGTTGCACTTACCATCAGGTGAACGTTTTGCTCGCTTCGTCACTTTATCAAATAAAAAAAAATCTCTATCCACTTAAAAGTCATCATCACCATCATCATCATCATAAATTCAGCCTATGACTAACTAGTTTACTGCTGAACATAGGCCTTTCCCATAAATTGTTACAAAAAGTTTGTAACTCCTATTTTGGGGGTGATTTCCCATAGTTGCCACGCATGGCAGGCATTATAGATCTGTGTATTCATAAATATGATACGGATTAATCGATTAATGCACTTGCAATAATTCCATTTTACAATTTAAAAGAATATTTTTATATTCGAACTGACTGTAAGTACCTTGTAATGAAAATTTAAAATTAATGATTGTGTCTTGGCCGGTTGGAAAAAATTCAATGCATTTTTATAATGCGTCACCTCACGCACCATGAGCAACGCTTTTAAATAAAAAAAAATATTACAAATTAAACATTCAGGAGTTTGTGGGAGTTAGAGTGAATTGTGAAGGAGCAGTACATTTGCTTTTACGGAATAAATGCCAACAAGCGTATAATTTAGTTATATTGCATCCTAGCCTACTTCTAGCTAGCCTTGATCTTATCGCCTTAAGGTTGGAACGAGTTAGTACCACTGTGTTTGCGCGTACACCCTTGGCACTACGAGTATAATACTATAATCTTGCGTAGTCGAAGCTTTGATAGTGTTAGGAAGTTGTCACCGTGGTTGAAAATCGGACATCAATTTTTCAAACTTTTCTTGTTAGAAATAACTTAATATTACATACATACAGTCACGCCTTTTCCCATATAGAAAGCATGTGGAGCCTTGCAAATGGTATTATTCTGCACGTCTAAAGGCTGTGTGTGCAATACTTTAGTCGCCTCTTACGACAGTCGGAAGGAAATAGATAGGTGCTATTCTACTCTGCCGGATACCTATTCGCGATTATATCTAATTTTCGAGCTTTAATAACATTCTTGTGTTACTATTCTTATTTAGCCTGCAACTGAAGAGCGGCTCGAATTGTCGACGACCATGTCCTATCTGATCGGCTTGATCCCCTGGCTTTGCGAAGAGATGTTGCATCTCTTTGCATTTTTTACAGGATCTACCATGGGGAGTGTTCCGAGGAATTGTTCGGATTAATTCCAGCCGCTGAATTTCACCATCGCACCTTACGACATAACCTCAAATTCCATCGTCACCACCTTGATGGTTGGCATTCCACCACAGTGCGTTTTTCGCGGAATTTTCTGCCACGCACTTGCACTTTATGGAATGTTCTGCCGTCAGCGGTTTTTCCGGACCGATACGACTTAGGGACCTTCAAGAAAAGAGCCTATTCCTTTCTCAAAGGCCGGCAACGCATCTGCTATTCCTCTGGTATTGTAGGTGTTCATGGGTGGAGGTGATCACTTACCATCACTTGAGCCACCTGCTCGTTTGCCTCCTATTCTATAAAAAAAAAACTGGTGTGCTCCTGTGCTTTAACCACATACCATTTCCAAACCTTAGCAAACGGTCGAGACGAATTGCATGCCCGCATGAGGCTTAATAGTATACTGTTAAAACTATACTCATGTATTTTATTACAACTTTTATACAGTTTTATGCAATAATTTTCTGCTAGTGGTCTACTAATGGTCGAAATTCGACCGTTATTGAACTTAATGTATTTGTCGTCGTTGTCGTCGTCATCGTCGTTTCAGCCTATCACAAGTTCACTGCTATACATAGGCCTCCCCCATAGATAGCCACAAAAGATTGTAGCTCTCATTTTGGAGGCATTTTGCCATAGTTGCCACGCTTGGCAGGCGGGTTGGCAACCGCAGTTTATTCATTCTGATGCTCCAGGAAGGTGCTGCTGCCTATCTCTTGGTTTCAATTTTCCCTCTGTCGACTTTTACGACACTCACGGGAAAAGATGGGTGGTAGATTTTCTTAAGCCGCTACCACGCTGCTCCAATGCGGTTGTTGGACTTCACATGTTCTCGAAATTTTATTTATGCTCTGACATGCAGGTTTCCTCGCAATGTTTTGCTTGATCAGCACTTAAAATTGCAAATAACTATTCTAGTGGTGCCGGCACCGGAATGGAAACCAGGGCGTACGCGTACGAAATTTAAAGCAAGCGCCTAGCCACTGAGCTACCACGGCTCTGCTGGACATAGACCGCTACTAATTTGAAATAATTTGCCATAATCGCCACGGACAGTACGGGATTTGGGTTGAGAAAGCACAAATCGTTGGTTTCAGATCTGATTGTGTGGTGCATGTGAAATTGATGTCCGTAAAACGTACCCACGATACAGAAAAAAAAAATTTACATTTTAGACGCTGATGCCCAGTATACTTAGTTAGAAGCGAAATTATAGTTTCTTGAATAGTTATTAACATATTTATAAGTTTCGGGATCAAATACACTCAAAATCCAATTTGTATTCAGTTATTCCATTTTCCTTTTTTTTAAAGGTTGTACATTATCGGTTTTATTTATTATTATTTATTTAGGCGCATTAACAGTATTCTATATACTATATTAACAAATACAACTTACAAACTGAATATGTATAATAAGTATACATATAACAAATGCACACAATACTCACAATAATATGGTGGTAATAGGTCGACACGACGTCGCGATTATTACGAATTAATTTTTTTTTAATTGTATATAGTGATGAAACTAGCAAAACGTTCACCTGATGGTAAGTGCAACGTCTGCCCATAACAAATGCTGTGTCACTCAGAACAATTCTGTGTAACACCTCACTGTGCCCATTACCCTGAGACATCAGTTCTTAAGTTTCATATGCCCAGTGATTACGCTAGCTCACATTGCCCTTCAAAACGAAACACAGTAATGTTTGCACACTACTGCTTCACGGCAGAATAACTGGCCCTGAGGTGGTGTAGATACCACCTCAGGGCCAGTTATTCTGCCGTGCCTAGACGGATTCTTGCATAAAGCAAAAGAAAACAAAACGGGAGAAACACTAAGACAACTTAAGAACTGGTGGCTCAGGGTGACGGGCGCAGTGTGGTGTCACACACATGTTCCGGGTGACGCAGCATTCGTTATAGTCAATCGTTGGACTTACTATCAGGTGAACGTTCACTCGTCACATTTTCGAATAAAAAAAATGAAAAAAAAACAGAGAAAAATTAAATGTTATGACAATAAATTGTATAGTAGGGCAGATTCTGTTAATTGGGGCATGTTCTTCAGTAGATTGGATCTACTAAAGGAACAGTAGAAAATTTTATTTACAGGATACCTAGGATATCTAGCAGGCACCGCCATTTTAACGTTAGATAGAATGTCGCTGCTATTCTAATTCTAAGATGAAAATGTTTATTTAAGTAAATATTAATAATAATATGATTAAGTTCCAATAGCATGAACGTTATTCTATATCGTCATTAGAACCATTCATCATGTTTCGATTGACAAGTACATATGCTCCGAATTGTGAATGGTTGTGATAAATATTAGCGTCAAGATCAGAGATTGCGGAGTAAAATATGTTTATTGGATAATTCAACAGTTTTGTACTTTTATTTAAATCTTTACTATTGTCTGGCGAAATATACTGTTCCCTATTATATAAATGTAAAGATGTGTAATAAACTTATTTTTAAGAGTAAATATTGTGAGGCTAAAATAAAATAAAATCCCGTAAAAATACCATTCTGTGACATCAGTTCTTAAGTCTCATATGCCCAGTAAATATACTAGCTTTCAATGCCCTTCCGACCAAACTACAGTAATGTTTGCATACTATTGCTTTAGGGCAAAATAACTGACCCTGTGTTGGTTCCTGAAACGACCTAAACATCACATAAAACCATTTAATCAAATAAATCGTCATCTGCGTGCTGTAAAATTATCAATATCAAAGCAATCATATACAATAAGTGGTATTGGATAATCTGTCATCACTTTTTGATAGTCGCCGTAACCACAGTCACAGTCGACTATTACTGCTTTATATTAATCCATGCCATGGAGCATGCCAAAAAATCTCATGGCCTCTAATTGATGGCGGATTAGGTTTCAGCCTATAAATGTCCCACTGCTGGGCACAGGCCTCCTCTCATTTCTGAAAGGGTTTTGGAGCTAGGAAGAATCCGACCCCCCGCTCTAATGCGGGTTAGCGGACAGTACATGTCTTAATAAAAATATTTTTTATTTCTCAGACATGCAGGTTTCCTCACGATGTTTTCCTTCACCGCCGAGCACATGGTAAATCAGCACTTAAAATTGTAATTAACAATTTTAGTGGTGCCGGCACCGGGCATCGAACCCAGGTCACTCGCGTACTATGAAATTTAAAGCGAGCGCCTAGCCCCTGAGCTACCACGGCGGAATAAACATATCAATAATGCCAGGTTCTAAACTATCCGGACTGTTTAATACTGTGATCGTTAATCCGTTTAATAGACGTGGATATTATAGCAAATCCTCCTGACTTTGGAGAGGCCCTGGTTCAGCAGCGTCTAATATATGTCTGAAGCAGAAGAAAAATAATAATCATACTTAGTTTTTTTTTATAGTGAATAGGTCAACTTTTGAGCAAGATCCCACGTGGTTTCTAGTGCCAAGGTCCTACGGACTTCAACTTCTTAAGGATGAAACGTCTACGTGTGTCGTACGGTACGTGTGTCACTCTCCGAAATGTATCCTACGCCCAACTTTACCTCAAGCAATTTACCCACAAGTCGCTTATCGCGTCAGTCCACTTAGTGTCTGAGCAATAAAAATATTTGACATGTGAATTGCGCCTACACTGTAGTGTTAATAAGCTGTTACAGTATGCTACAAGAGGCAGTGTGGTGGCGGCCTAAGAGATTCTACCACCCCATCTCACCCCGTGGGTATCGTAAATAGAAAATGAAAACCAGGAGATGGGCAACAGTATTTTTTTTGGAATATCTGAATAAATAATTTACGGTTGCCAACCCGCCTGAACCCGCCAAAATCCCTAAAATATAAGAGCTAAAAACTTTTGTGATTGCTCTCTATGGGAGAGGCCTATGTTCAGCAGTGGACAAGTAGGCTGAAACGATGACGATGACTATGAAAACATAAGGAAGTAATTTTGTATTGACTTGTAAAAAGTAAATCTCCGGGACATTTCGCTCAGTTGTAAGTTAATATTATATTGAAAATTTTCCTTAAACTTTCTCAGAGCATCCAATTACAGTTTTTAATTGATAGCCCAAAGAAGAGTTTAACAATTTTACAAAAGTGTAAACTTACTAAACTGTTACAAAATACTTGATGGGGAAATTAAGTCAAAATTGTAAAGAAGAAACATGTTAACTTCGAGTTGATTATTTCATTTCAGTTATTTCTTATAGAATTTCCAGAAATAAAATCAGGATTTCTTTTCTTCCTTACATTATTTTGGCTAATGGCAAATATTTCGTAATGATAAGATTCCGATTTGAGATACTTTCTTTAGTATCTGAGTAGTTAAGTAATTGTCGAAGAGTACACATACGTACAATCCATACCGTTTCCACATTTATCTATGAAGAACAGAAACAACTATGTGTAGTCAACAGCAGGTTGAACCTATATCCATAAGTGCTATCAAAAGATCTTGTGGAAAAATCAGCACCATAGACAACATGAACAAAAAGGTGTAGCCATAGATCGACATGGACTAGAACTCAAGACCCACATACTAGCAGAAAAGTACGCTGTCAATTAAAGCGTAAAACTAAACATAGACCGCTTAAATACGATGATGACCATTGCCATGATTAGAAAGCGACTTGGAGACCATGTGACTCTCCTCGCAGATATGATATTATTAAGGTACTTTAAAAATAACTCAACTAGAATGGATTACTTTAAAGAAATATCTGAGTCTATTAATGTTAATGTCTCTTAGAAAAATATCTGCCGTAGTGGTTTTAGCATTTCCGTTTTTTTCCTTTTGTTACTTACCACGTCAAAAGTGCCTGCGACCGGAGAAATTAGAAAAGTAGAAGAAGCGAAAGATATCTAGATCGTAGCAAGTGGAAAGATGTGGTCTCTGCCTACCCCAATTGTAAAGAGGTGTGACTACATACACATGTATTTACAGTATAAAAAATATGTTTCATTTCAAAACAATGAAGCAGTCATTTTGGCATTGTATATATCAAAGTCTATACAACTTATACGAGTATGTTAATTAAAAACAAGTCGTCTTGTTACACTTATAAAATATATGCGTATTAAATTAAAGTTTCCGTAAAGTACCGCCTTTTCCCAATATTGAAATTCTTTGCTCCCTAGAGGTAATTCGTTTCAATACCGAAGTTAATAAGATACATTGTTATGGAAAATATTACCTAAAACTTAAGACGTTAAAATATTATTTTTAATATTTACTTAGTGAACTTTGATATGCTCTAAGTGTCATGTAGCCCGAATCAAAATTGGAGTGCCAGGAAAAAGAGGGTTGGGCCCTAAAGTAGTGCGAGAGAATATACATAGATCGAAATCTCTCATGTGTATTAACTGTTATAATTAATTATCTACACAAACTCAGAAGCCTTTACTCGTTCATACATACTTACATACAGTTACCCTTTTTTCCCCATATAAGAGGTAGGCAGAGACCACATCCGTGGCCCACTTTTCGCCCCCGCAGGAAAGGAGATGTGATGGGTGGGGAATATGGTTCGCCACGTCTGGTTCATATCTTCGCATATGTTTATTAATATACGTGTACGTGTAGTAGGAAACGCATTAAAAACATATTTGATCAAAATATAACAACAATAATCTCCTCGGCTTCGCATAGGAGTTATTTTTATGTTAAAGTCTGTAAAGAGAAAAATAGCATCAGCCCGTTTACCCATTTGAGAGTACATGCTCGTAGAATCCTATTCAATTTCAACAAATTTTAAGTCAATAGGGCTTGTAGTTTCGGAGATTATGTATAGTGATAAATCGTATACACACTCGTATATAGTCAAAACACAAAAAAAATAGTTTTTATTTATACAAAAAGAGGTAAACCAGTAAGCGGCTCGCCTGATGGTATGTGATCACTGCCACCCATGAACATCCGCAATTAAGGTCGGATTGAGAATTTTCATGGGTCGTCTATAGCGGCAGCAGATTCTACAAATGGTCGAGTGTGGCGGAAAATCCCTCGAAAAGCATATAGTGGTGGCATGCGAACCATCAAAGTTATGTGGATAGAATAAATAAAATTTTGAGTTAGGCGGCAATGTGCGATGGTGAAACTCGGCGGCTGGATTTAATCTGAGCAATTCCTGAGAACATTCCCCGTGGTTAATGTGATACAAAAATGCAATTTATCTATAAAAAAATGTATGTGTAAAAAACATTTCCATAATCATCAAGAGCTTAAATGTTCAGATCTGATAAGTACAGTGTGAATTAAAATATGATCATTATTTAATTGTGTTAATTGAATCTATTTCATGTTGTTCATAGAAAACTCTGCTTACATTAGCTTAGTACGGGAAATTATTAGACGATATTTCATCAAAATTTCGACAACGAGAGTCGTCGATCACACTCAGATTGACATGCACGTGTGGCCTGATTAATAATTTGATTAATATTGGAGTCAGGACTTAATCATATTAGATGGTTTGGAATAAATTTACTGTGATGAATTAAAAAAATGTACTGCTACTTAAAAATTTTGGTTGCCAGTGACACTGCTCATTACATATATTATAAACATGTTTTTCCAGTCGATTTTCGCTGGTTAGATAACCAGACGGGAAACATATAATTTAGGATTTTGATTGGAATTCGATCCCACGATACCAGATAAAGTCGTTTCTTTAGACATCTTTTCTTTACCATATTTTTTCACCACCGAGTACGTTGTAAATGAATAAAAACATATAATTTAGGTTTTTGGTTAGAATTTGAACCCAGGATCTCAGATAAAGTATTTAAGACATGACAGTTTCATTACCATATACTCGTATATTTATTTATTTATTTAGATTGCTTTACGTGAAATTAAATTATAAAATTCATGTACCCTGTCGGGCATGGCAATGAATGTATGTGAATGTACGAGAATTACGATACATTGGATAACCATCGTTGCCAGTGATAGTCTCCGCGTTAAATTTTGTGGATTACGCTTGGAACACTTACCGTCGATCATGCACAGTGATAACAGTAGAACTATCACAAGGAAAGTGAGAGAAAACGATTTTATGGTCGAAAACACTTGGATTGTTCCGTATTCGCCAATTCTTTCCAAATCATTCAAGGCGCATTGCAACGTGGAGTATTATAATTTTCATCAGCAGTGGATTGATGATCGATGTGAAAAATTAGGCTCTCAGTATTGTAAATAACACTGGAAAAATAGTCACAAAATTACACATTCAAAATTATGTAATGAAGCAATTATCAATCACAAATTTGATAACTTCACAAAGTGAATATTTTCCAAGGCGACTTACCGTTTAACAAATTTAATAACGGTAGAAAACGTAATTTGTTGATCCAATATCGATATTACTGTTCTTACCTTATTAGATTTCAGCAGTGCATTTAATACTGTTTATCATGACATTCTACTTGGTGTGATACGCTTTCAAAACGTATCTCCAACAGCGACTGGTTGGTTTCAGAGTTACCTGTCTCGTAGCCAGCAACGTATACGTACTGGTGATACTTCCTCGTCCTGGTGTAACGTATATGCTGGTGTTCCTCCGGGGGACGTTTTATCTCCTTTACTTTTTACAGTCTTTATTAACTCAATAACCATTGAATTTACCTCGAATCATCATCTGCATAGAGATCATCTGCATAAAGGTGGTAGCCTTTATGCAGATGATTTGCAAATATATACAAAGGCCGCTCTTTACGATCTCCTAAGTCTTATTAAAACTATTAATGCAGACCTGGAGCGGGTTCTTGAATAGAGTAAAGCCTACGGCCTTGACGGGTTAATCCTATTAAAACGCAAGCATTTATCATCGGTAGCTCTCGAATGATATCATGCCTTGATTGTCTGCGGCAAATAGTGTTTGATGGAACTGTTGTCCCTATTAGTGATACCGTGAAAAACTTGGGTATCCATATGGACAAATATCTTTCTTGGATACGTCACATTCAAGAAATTAGTCGGAAAATGTATGCTTCTGTGGCCTCTTTACGAAGATTGCGTAATTTCTTTCCCATAGCCACTAAGATTGTGCTTGCTAAGTCTCTTCTTTTCCTTGATAAACTTGAGCGTATTTAGAATTTTTGTATTAGGTTTATATTTGGCTTTCGTAAATATGACCATGTTTCTCTTTTTCGAACTAAGCTCAAGTGGTTACCAATTCGCCTTCATCGGAGTGCTTACATACTTCATCTACTCTATAGTGTCCTCTTCAATCCTCTCTACCCTTCTTACCTCAAAAAACGTTTTGAATTCCTTCATGATTCCCATTCGCGGAACTTAAGAACAGCAGAGAGTTTGAAGTTGAAGATGCCGCTAGTAGCAAATTTATGGAAGCGCCATTTACTGCACAGGCTGTCCACCTATGAAACGCGCTGCCTTTGACAGTGAAACGTGCACCATCCATTCCAGTCTATACGAAACTTGTATTAAATCATTATCTGACTCTTTAGAATGTAATTTAGGTTTCGCACTAGCCTGTATTCAATTCTTATTTATATTATTTAATATTGTATATACATATATTATATGTTTTTATATGTATATAATTATGTATATATTAAACTTATTTATGTATGTATGAACGTGTATGTGTATACGTATTATGTTCTTTATGCAATATATTTTATTAACGCCGACGCTCTCGACTTTTTCATAGTTCTTGATATCATGTCCATCCAGCGGTTATCTGGAAGACATTGCTGCTAGCAGTTAGACCGCTCATTGATCACTCTTATTGTATTTTTTTCCATTTTACTTTTATGTCATTTTTTTGACATATAAGGTTTGCAGTAAAGAATATATATAAATAAATAATAATAATCTTCGCCTTCAAGAAGAATGTCCCAAACTGGTCTGTCGTTGTACGCGCATTATGCATAAACTCCTGGATAGATTTCGATCATACTTTTTTAGTTTTACTTCATAGACATTTATTCCTTATCTAAAAAAATACCTCTATATTTTCATCCATACTAATATTATAAATGTGAAAGTTGAAAGTGACTCTCTCACGGCAGCGACGTGTCGGGTGGCCAATCACGTCGCTGCCATTTTGGTACAAGGCAAAAAAAACTTCTTACTCCCTATTGCATCCTCACGAACAGTATAGTGACAGCGTTGCACGTTATGATGTTATTCTGCACGAATAAAGGCTGTCCGAACAATACCTTATTCTTCTCTTACGACACCTCGGTAGGAAAGAGGTAGGTGCTATTTGTAACACATATTATATATAAATTTTAGCTTTGTCGCTTCTTCCCCATACAAAATTTAACTATGCCAAACCTCACACACCTCCGTACGCGCAATATGCTTAATCAGGGGTAAAAAGTTTTTCTTTACGTATTAATATATAGATATTTTGTACAGCTAGAAATATTCACTTATCTCGAAAAAGCAAACTATCGAATAATTAACTTATTGGATATATTTGTTAATCAAAAAGTGAACGATTTACGCAGTTGTAAATCAACTTTAATTGATTACTTTGTTTTGAACTTCGCCCAACAATCCAATTAAGATTCTCAAATTTATTACTCAATTAATGACATTGTTTTTCACGTCAGAATTTTGAATAGCAAGTTTAAAATGTAAATAAGGCACAGGATTTATTTATTTCAAATATAATTATTAAATATGTTTGCTTTACTAAAATGAAAGAAGAGGCTCATCTTTTATAATTGTGTTATATTTAAATAAAACTATTTTTTACGGATTTTATCGCGAAAAAAATAGTTTTATTTAAATGTGTAATATTCGCGTAAATAAAAGAAAACATTATTGTGTTATATTATGAAACAATTGTCTTTAAAATATAGACCTACAGTGGGCATAAGATGATTTAGTTAAATGAAAAAACAAGGTTGCGTACAAGGTTACATGGCTTACCATGTAACCCTGTACGCAAATTATACATAACAAGAACCTATAGAATACAATATCTCTGTTAGAAAAATAAAAAAGGTAAGGCAGACATCAATTTCACGCAACGTATTGGCTAAATCTACTTTTAGTGTATTAAGATATCTGTTAAATAAGTTAATATTAATGAATTCTTTATTGTACGTGTCAGTGGAACGGTGTAAGAAGGAATTACGTATTACGAGTATATCTTTTGTGAAAACGCGGACGAACAAAAAGTGAAAGTTTACGTATGTATATATATTTAAAGACAATATAGATTTAGTTTCAAATATTCGTTTGTCTACTAAATTTAAGATATATTTTAAGACTACACTAACAATATAGTTCAGGAAGCAATGGCTAAGATCTTAGCAACTAGTCAATTGTTTTACTTTAAAAGTTGCCCCTTAGAATTTCTACAGTGTTACATATTATATAAGGAATTACATATACTTAGATCTAGATAGATTAATACTTAGATCGCTACAACTATCTGTAGGCCAAACAAATAGATGTTCCGTGCTGGAATCTAACTCGAAACAGCACAGAAGTCAATCTTAGCTTAGCCACTGCGTCAACCGAGTCACAAAACTTTAGGTGTGTTAAGCTGTCTGTCTACTTATTTATCGTCATAACAATTTTCTTAGAGAACGTTGTACAAAGAATCGTCAATGCTCTAGTAAAAGTAACAGCCTATAAATGAATCACTGCTGACAATCATTTTTTGAGAGGCCTTTTAGGCCTTTTTTGAGTAAAAATATAAATAAGCCATTGTGTAGAAAACATCACCACAGTCGGGACTTATCAGGGAGTTTTCAGCTATATTAATAGTATGAAATGTACTAGACAGCGCAAAAAAAAGGAAATATTCTAGAATATTGAGACATTTTCGCATTTTCAAGTTTCTGATAAACAGCGTTGAGATATGGCAGGTGACGCAAAATGACAACACCACGCCGGTAATGAAATTCTCTTCGTCGTAGAAAATTTAATTTTAACAGTGTGTTTATAAAGCTACTTCGTCGTAAATGCATTTTAAAGAGGAAATATTTTCAATAGCTTTGAGCTACTAAGAATTTCACATCTAACTAAATTTGAGTATGATGTCAGAGAATCTAGAGGGGAAGCACCTTGTAACGATAAACTATAGTAAGTAAGTAGATACTAGTTTAAAAGTATAGCATACTAGCGTTTACTTATCAAAGAATTACATCTTGGATCACGGCAATGTTTATATGCAATACTAACTGTGCCACGCGGTTTGACCCGCGGAAAAATAGCCGTCCCAGATCGATGATATACATATATACTCGTACTTCTAAAATGAAAGTAGCCTAAGGTTATCCGCTATAATATCAGCTATCTGTCAGTGCATGTCTCGTCAAAATGGGTCCAGCCGTTTCGGAGTATAACCGGAACAAACAGACAAACAGAAAAAAATATAAAAATTGGTTTTCTTATAAGTACCGTATATACTTTCGTAATCTTTGAAGAAAGATCTGTTATTTTGTTATTACAAACAGACACTTCAAGTTTATTTATTTGTAAAGATATAATTTTGTTTGTTTTTTTGCTGATTGTTTCTTGGTTTCTTCCATAATTTATAATTATATTTGCCATACAGTTATCCTATGGACATTATACCGTGCATCGTTTAGTTTTCTTTTTTAATCTTGTTTTTTATTGTTGTTTGATATTGCATTGTGTGCTTTTTTATGACTGTTTATTTTATTTTATCTTTAATTTTTCAGTGTTTTGTTTACAATTACGCCTGTATTTTTTGTGTGAGTGCTTCAAATAAACTTCTTTTCTTTCGTGCTTTTCTTAATACGGTTTTTCGGATTACTCTAATCGCTTCTTGATATCTCATAGATTACTGAGGTTTTATCTAATAAATAGTCCACTGATGAATATATGCCTGGACTGATGGATAGAGTTATGGATTTTATTATGCTCTCCCGCAGCTATACCTCTAGATATTATAATAACAGTCTATTATTACCTATTGAAATATTATCATCATTACCAAAAATTTTGGTAGTACTACGAAAATTTAATAAATAATCATCATGGTAATCATTTTCTCGTCCCGCTGTTCTCCTGCATTGTGGGACGTTTTACAGAGATTGTACGTGCACAGAACAATCGGATCCGAAAACCATCTATTTGTGTTTTTTGCACAAATGTTGGCTCCGGCTGTGGTGGTCCGTGGTGGGGGATTAACAATAATAATGGCAGGCGGATTGACAATATCAGACGTCTTATATCTTAGACGCTGCTCCCCTTTTGCTTCTTTATCAGTCTGAGTTAAATTTTACGTCCAGCACATTTTAGATGAACAGTAATAACCCCTAAATTACATATCATAAAACATGCTTCGGTCTCTTCGAGTACTAAAATATTATGACGTTGATGTAACATCCGTCGTTAAAATCCCTAATGATTCCACACGAGTAAGAAATATTTTATGGTATAAAAGTAAAGATGTTTACTTTTAGTAACAAAGACAGCATTATTTTTTTATGCGAAGAATGATAAGTTACCAGTACCAAAAAATTATCCATTAATGATTGTATAGTTTGTTCTGTGAATTTGCTAAGTATATGATATGACGTTGATGATATCGTACGATATAATATTGCACAGCCATAAATTTTTTGTTTATTAAAAACAGCAAAACCGTTGTTACTCAAAAAGGTATTTTTTTCAGATTGGATGAAAAACAGATTTCAATCCGACTGTTCAAAGTTGTATAAGCAGTGCTATATGTAAATACTTATATGTTATTATGTTTAGGATAGTACACATATAATGTACGCATCTTTGCTTAGTTGACTTTTGCGTCACGCACAGGATGACATGGGGTATTATTTTCTTTTTGTATCGCCACACGGCATTGTTATATATATAATGGTGGATTGTAGGGGATCTGTGGAAGATATTAAGATGCACATATTAACGAAATAAAAATAAATGTTACAATTGAATGACATATTTGCTTTGCGTTTAATTTGCAATGTTATTACTGATATTCTGCTGACAACTATGTACTTAACGAGGTTTGAATCCGGTCCCAAGAACACTGGAGCAGTCACAGCTGGAAAATCTATTATTCACGCTATTTATAATTGTTGACTTCCACTAGAATTCGAAACCCCAGACATAGTGGACAGGTGCTCACCTATTATTTTCTGGAGGTTAAAGCAGCAAACTATCGACCTAATAGAAACACGACTGAACGCAAACATCACCTGTGAAACGAGTTTGAGGACCCGTATGTCTCGGCATCCTCAGACCACGATACGGTCAGCAACGATCCACTTAACATTGTACACAGCTATCAGTTACAATATCAAACGCACCACGTGCATCCGCTGTAGAGAACGGCGCACCAATAACACCGCGTACCAGATTTACCTGCGTTTTAGGGCAGTTCTTACCACCCAATGTTGCCGATACACAAATCGACAGTCCGAATCAAGGTTCAAACCCTCCCTCGGACGGTCATTAAATGACTTATTTTTACATACCAAAACTTCGACCTTGTGACACACATCTGACGCGAGAGTGACCTGAATTAGATGGAAAATTTAGGTTCCTATTAATATACATATTTGGGTCAAACCAAACGTGGTCCAAAACCAAAAATCACAGCTATCTGATGACGCTGTCAAAGCCAAAAAAGCTAACAGCAATTACATCACCGAAATTACGAGTATATATATTTTTTTTCTTAAGCGATCCCCATAGTCGAAGCCGGATTTTGTTTAAACTTTGTGTAAAACAACTATAACTTATAATTGCTCAGAATAATGTGAAAGTATAACATACTTTTTCATTTGTATAATTATTAATAATATTTCTACTGCATGTGTTGAAAAAGAAGCACGTACATAAACGCAGACGTGAGCTTCGAACATAAACTGATACGATATTTTATCTTGTCGTTATACTCATCCATCATGCTCAGTTTGACAAGCACGTATGCCCTGAGTAGTGGAAGAGTTTGATAAATATCAGTGTCACTACCAAACACTTTAAGATGTTTACAAAATATATTTTATGTAAATTATTGTTTATCTCATTGCACTTCCTTCTTTGCGTCTTTGTTTATATAATTTTCAATATTGACTAGGCATCCTGAATGTTTTTTTATAATTATATTAAAAGTAGCTAAGAGGAATATTTTTAACAAAATGTGTTAAGAGTTTTTAATAACTTATGGAACCTAAATTAAGATACTTGCGATTTATTAAATATTTGACCAAAAAAGCCAGGCGACTGTTGGTTTGCTATTATAATAAAAATTATTAAAATAAAAATTATGTTGTGTTAATCGATAATATTTATTACAATTAATTGTTATATTGTTCTATGGGATTCCACGATTTAAGTCTAATGTCCGTTTTCATTAACGAAGAACAGGGCGACAACTAACTTGGTACTCGTAATAATCAAAGAAGGATGGCCAAATATGACCTGACAAAAAAATGGAAGCGACCGCTGATGAATAATATGTGGAAATATAGTTGAATTTAATTAAAAATAAAATGTTGGAGAATTTAATTAAAATTATTGTTTTATTAAAGCGGGGATAACTAATTAATTAATTCATCGACAAAGGCATATTAATGTTTTTTAACGAAAACTGGAACGCACCTGATTTAATTTCATTATATCACGTATTGTAATGCGGTTACAAATTATCACTTTACCTTTTCCAATATTTTGACATTAATTGCTGTGGTGAATAAGCTTATGTGGATATTTGACTGTTTGTATATATATATATATATATATAGCATATTTGCATATAGATAGTTTGTGACTGTTTCCATTACTAATGGAAACAGTCATAAACTATCAAGTAACATTTACAAGTATACAATCTTCAAGCAGCAAGACTTCAAAATTTTGATCGACAGTAAAAATGATTGAATTTACTGAAGATTTGCTGTACTGATAGAGACAAAACAAAAAGCACAATTTTGGTTTTGAATAGAATTTTCCAATGACTGTACACTTTCAAGAGCACTTGCTGCATAATATACTCTCAATATTAAACATCAAACCTCCAAAAATACACAAACATTAAAAAAAATATATAAAAATACTTCTGCTACTTGTCGAGTTTCGCCAAAAGTCCTGTTTGAATATTTGTTGTAATTACGTCAAAATCGGACAGAAAATAAAATATTGGATCGAATTTAGGCGATATAATAATAGAAGTGAGGTGTATAAAGTATGTAACTTGCCTTTTTGTGCGTGCGTTCTATAATAATACAAGTGCTTATAAAATGGCACATATCTAAAATTAAACTTGAATAATGGCGAAACAAAATATGAATTATACCGGCCTTCATTATATAGAATCGAAAAAAAAAAACATACAAAGTCATTTATGGTCGCGGCAATTTACGGTCAGGTCATAGCTTGTATGAAACTGGCCAACGTTATTTAAGCAATGCTTAGCATAGAGTTTCGTTTCACAAATTGATTTTTACTAGGTGATTAATATATAAGGAGTAACCTAAACTTTCGACATTTGCACTACGGTTTTGTTTTTCAAGTTCTCTTCTTTCGTTTGACGTTACAGATGCGTATTTTCTAAGATTTGTTTCAAGTTTTCAGATTACTTAATAATTTGATTACACATACTAGTGTTGTTATGGATATAACTCCAACAAACGCACTAGCAGTGCAGGAGCGACACATCCTTCAGTGCCACATTTGTCGGTGTAAAAAGTCGCCTAAGCGTCACGTTCCCATGAATCGGTGTCCTAAATTTAGGTCGTGCCTAAATTCGTTAGGAAAAACCTAATCGTTAGCGCGCAAAAACTCATTTAGTAAGTAAGTGACCCAATGTGACATTTTTGAGTGATAAGTTTTACTTCGAATAAAATGTCTTTTTGTGTACTGAGGTACAATTGTAACAACTCAAGAAACACAAGGAAATTACGAGGAGTGATTTTTACGAGTATAGTAATTGTGTTAAATCGACAAAACAGACATAACTTAATAATATTTTAATTATTAGCGCCGGCAGCCATATTTTGGTGAAATTCAAAGAGTAACAACATTTCTATACACAGACATGACACTATCGACATGTTATGTTAAATAATTAGAGACAAAAAAATTTCTAATACATTCACTAATAAGAAATGTTATTGCATTGAAATCCATATTTTGTGCCTAAGCCAAGCGAAAAAAAGGGTTATGTGGTTGATTATTTCTGTATTATTATTATTAATATTTATTATTATTTGTATTTAAAGGTTTCCTCGGCCGGACAACGAAAAAAGCGCCATGGATTAAAAAAAATTCAGAAGAATCGCAGCGACGTATTTCATTTTAGATCATTCATGCAGATATTTTGTACATTTTAAAGCAGAGACTGCACCACGAGCAAAAATTTATCAAACTGTACGAGTATATTACAATACTTAACAGACGGACTAAGTAAACGTATATTATTTTAAAAGAAATTAAAATACCTTGTTGTAGATGAAATAATCTTTTTACTTATTTCCTATGTAAGCTCAGTATCAAATAGGTAGAAACAGAATGTCGCATCTATTCGCACTGATTGTAATGTAATAGAAGATAAACTCATGAAAACATGAGACATGGCATGCGGCGCATGCGCGATCCCGGGAGCAAACTTACAAAGATTTCGGCTAGGTGGACATCATAATTGATTACCGGGACAATGTTATTTTATTAGAATTAAATTATTAATATTAAATGCAGATTATTTTTATATTTTATGTATGCTATTTTTGTATAGCAAAAGTTAGTCTTTGTCTTGGAAAAAACAAGCAATTAATCCAGCTGGAAGTTCTTGCTGTATAATTCATAAGAGAATAGTTATATCAAGACGAAGAAGTATCTTGGCAGCCATTACCCCATATTTGTGTTATGTATAGTATTATCTATAGTTTATATACTTTTTTAAAATGGTTTTTTCCCAAATCGGCATTTCGGGACTCGGAAAATAAGTGAGAAGACTATTTAAAATGTGTTTTGTGAGATAATTTTGAGCTTTATATTGGTTTTACCTTGCTTACACCTTTAGTTTAAATCAATTGGACAATCTGAACCTGGCTAAAAGTACGTAGTACAACTAGTATGATAATATTTTATGATGTTTTTTGGAAAACATAATATATTATTTAGTTTAATATTTATTACTTACGTAATTTTAAATTAAATGAATATATATCAGCGCATCGGTAACTATATAACTGTATGAACAAGGAACAGTTATATATTTTTATAACACAAAATCACTTCTGCGTGACTCGAACAAAATCAAATGGGAATATGTGAGACCGCGTTAAAGCATAGCAGCAAGATTATTCTCAGCCCTTTCTTTGATACTCTCCCGCACAACTCGAAAAACTTCGAATGCCATTTTGAACTGACTGATGTACAATTTTCCAGCATAGTTTCAAGTGATGTTCATTCTAGAAAAAAAACTAGCCTCCATTTTCTTGGCAACTTTCCGAGATCTCTACAACACAATAACAAAGCGGTATCCTTGACAGAGCTAAGTACCCTTATGCTGAATTGAAGCATTCCAAGCTTATCTCTTCAATTTAACCTTTTAAATTATAAAATATCAGACTATGCACATTTTGATATAGTTTTACACATTTTTATTGTTAAGGAAAACGCAAGAAGTGCCGACAAGAATGCGCAAACCTAAGTATTTTTTTAGATTCAGGTTGTGTTTTGCTTTCAAATATACTCGTACTTACTTTTGAAAGAAGCCTAATGGAATTGCGTTCTATTTAAATTTGAAATATATATGAACGCTAATAATTCATCATCATCATTTCAGCCTATCACTAGTCCACTGCTGAACATAGGCCTCCCTCAGAGATTGCCACAAAACACGTAAGTTCTTAGCTCACATTCTGAAGGGACTTAGCCATAGTTACGTGCCACGCTTAGTGCCATGTGCTAGCGGTTTAAGAAAATCTGCCACCTCATCTCGTCCCGTGGATGTCGTAAAAGTCGACAGAAGCAAAATGAAACCAAGAGATGGGCAGTAGCGTCTTCCTGGAACATACGAAAAAAATCAACTGCGGTTGCCAATCCCAATAATTACCTTCGTATATTACTGATATTTCTAGTGGGAATTCGTCTAGGTGGGTACAACTGCACTGCCAGCTACTAAGCCGTGAAGGACTGGTGTGTACTGGGCATATGAGACTTAAGAACCGATGTCATGGAGTGACGAGTACTGTGTGGTGCCATCCAGAAATGTTCTGGTTGACATTGCATTTGTGAATGATATGCTCGTCTCGACAATTTCTACAATAAAAAAATATCAACGCTAAATTGCTGTTTAAATCTCAGCAGCATGCTCTCACCAACATTACTCTTTAAATCTTGGTAATTCCAAGGACCACAGTCAAACTCACACATTCTATGGTTTGCTCTTAAGCTGTAAATAAGTTTTCTGAAGTGTATGAAATTCCCAGTACTCAAAAGCTTCTAAAAACTTGTAAGAATAATATTGAGCTGATCTAAACTATTTTTCTAAGGCTTTTAACTAAAATGAAAACAGAGATATGTCATCAGCAAAAAATAATAATGTCGTCACTTTGCACTATATAAAGAGTATTAATTATTAATTCCAAAAATATTGTAAAACTCCTTGCTTAATAGTGATTAATGTGAGTTTTTTTGGACGTGGTAGGATGCCTATGCAGGAATACGTCTAGGTAGGTACCACCCCAGGGCCATTTATTCTGCCGTGAAGCAGTAGTGTGCAAACATTACTGTGTTGCGGTTTGAAGGGCACTGAGAGCTAGCGTAATCACTGGGCATATGAGACTTAAGGACTCATGTCTCAGGGTGACGGGCGCAGTGTGGTGTCACACAGAAATGTTCTGGGTGACACAACATTTGTTATGGGCAAACGTTGCACTTTCTACCCGGTGAACGTTTTGCTCGTTTCGTCACTTTATCCAATAAAAAAACCCTTTCAATCGTGGCCTTATCTTATCTTTTGTTATCTTAACGAGTGTCGTTATATTTCAATTTAAAACTTACTTACTTTTAAAGCAAAACGGTCAATGTACTCGTAAATTATCCGATTGCTTATTGATTTTGTTTTTGTATAAAAGGAACATTGACAATTAATTCTTTCACTAGTACTTAGAATTATTTCATGGCAGGTAAAATTGTCGCCATTGTCGTATTCTGCGTTAATAATTATAAGATTTTACATAAACTGCGCCAGTTAAAATGAAATTTGTAAGGATTACGAGCTCTCCGCGTGGTAGATTATATTCGCCGCTTTACATAAACTAGTTACTGAAGTCTTTAATAGGATAAAATCAGTCGCGTTTAGTACCGGAATTAACAAAACTGTAATCCAGTATTTGACAATATTATCGATCTAGCATTTAGTTTAGTCAACTAGTTCAATGTACTGCCAACGAAACCACTGAGTTTGCGTTCACGAAATATTTTCGACGATGATTTACGAATTTAGCTGTTCTATAATTTCAGCCGATAGGCCTCCGGCAGAGTAGAATAGCACTTACCTGCCTACCTCTTTCCTACCGATGTCGTAAGAGGAGACTAAAGTATTGTACGGACAGCTTTTAAACGTGAGTGAATCACTGGGCATATGAGACTTAAGAACTGATGTCTCAGGGTGTCGGGCGTAGTGTGGTGTCACACAGAAATGTTCTGGGTGACCATCAGGTGAACGTTTTGCTTGTCTCGTCACTTTTTCCAATAAAATAAAAGGTGGTCGGTTTTTCTAAGCTGCCGCTAAATCCATTTGTGATAGTGGTGTATGAAAATCTGCTATTCCGTTTTTTATCGTGGGTATCTGAAAAATCAGTAACATCTCGTATTCGGTAAAAATTTAACTGAGGGAAAGAATAATTCTTCCAAATTTTTTCAATCAATTATCATAGTTAATTTTTGGTATTATAAGTTGCCTAAGTAAAATCTGAAGTATTGCCAGATCCGCTTGTAGATTAGTGCAATATGTATGAACCCCTACGTTATTAACAACAACATATTAAATCGTATAAAATTAACGAATTAGTGTTTTTGCCTATTTTAACCCCCACAGCCACAAGGGCATGATGCAGTTATAAACAGAAGTTTAGAACATCGCAAAAAACAATAGAGCGACATAAAATTTTGTGGGTGGTACGATTCTTATGCAAGTATCCGACTAGGTGGGTACCACTGATGCTTCGGTCTTCCATCACCGGGTTTCGGTCTGAAGGAAACTGAGATCTAGTTTAATTACTGGGCATATGAGACTTATGAACTGATGTTTCAGCGGGCGGGCGCAGTGTGGTGTGGGTACAAATGTTCTGGGTGACACAGAATTTGTTATGGGCAGATGTTGCACTTACCTTCAGGTAAGTGTATTGCTGGTATCGTCACATTCTCCATAAGAAAAAACAATTACGCAACAAAAAGTTTTACATGTCTTAATAGAAACTAAAATTTGATTGCTATCAATAGAATAAAGATTCGAATGCAGTATTGAAGTATTGTTACAATATTCAAGAATTTAAGAAAATGCGATTCCTAAACGGAAACATTTAAAATGTCTTGTAATTTTATGGCGTAGTTTCTTAAATGCACCACAAGTTTTAACGGTATAGGTGAACTCGTTCGCTACAGCAGTGGCTCTACGACAAATGTTAAAACATGTATATTTAATATTAAGAGGTTGTGAAACGGAGATTTCCCAAAATCCTTAACTTAAATGAAGATGACATCACCGCCAAAATGTACGGAATTATCTTAAAGCTTGCCTTTTAAAAATTGCCTCAATTCCCCAAGTAGTTATTTTGTACAGGAAATTTCTCCCTCGAAAATAATCACGGATTAAAATTTCTTGATCCAGAAGATACAGCGCTAATTGAGATTAAATTTTGGGGATCACGAGTTTCCTACTCAGAAGGATATTACTGCTACTGCTTTAGATAATGTTTAAATAAGTTTGCATTTTTAATGAAGAAATGCATTTTTAATGAAGAAAAGAGTTATTTCGAAGATTATTATAGAGTACTTGGCATGATTCAAAACACTTCACTGTTTAAAAGTTTCAGTTTACAAGTTAAAAAAAAATTAAGTAAAATCTATAATTTTAAATTTCGCTTTTATTTAGTATGAAAACAGAATGCCTTGAAAATTGCCATTTATAGATATATTCAAAATAATATAGTCATAATATATATTGAATCTATATACGAAGCGAGTACGGAGGAGTGTGAGATTTCGCATAATTAAAGATTATATGGCGAAAGAGCGCGGAAAGCTAATATTTAAACATAACAATAGTGATGCATGCGACTTCGTCCCCGTAGACTTAGGTTTTATATATCCCGCGGGAACTATTTCATTTTCTAAGATAAATAGTATCTATGTTTTCTTTCTATGTTCATCTCAAGGATGCAAGTTATCTGTGTGTAAAATTTTGCTAAGATTGGTTCAGCGGTTGAGCCGTGAAAAGGTAACAAATAGACAGAGTAGAGTTAGTATGTTATAAGTTAGGATTTGTTACAAATACATTAAATTCAATAAAAAAGTTAATCAGTTACGGTTGAATTTCAACCATTGGGCGACACTAGTTAATATAAATTAATTAAGGCACATAAATATATCGTGTTTACTGATTTGACAAATATAAGCAAGAAAAACATAAACCTTTCTTTCACATTTTATACAAAATAACTGTTTAACTAAAATAACTGTTTAATTAATGAAATAGCTTACTGATTCATTATTATTCATACTAAAAGCTTTCATGTGTGCTGGAGTAAAGCGTTAAATTCCTAGAAGTAGATCATACATACATACAAACATAAGATCACGACTGTATCCCATAAGGGGTAGTCAGAGACTGGGCACTCACTGCAAAAACAGATGACTGCCACAATCCACGTTTCACCAAAACAATATAATGCACTCGGTGTGATAGGTGGTGAGCCCATCGCTACCATGCGCTGTTGGGTGCACAGTGCAGTTTAATTCTTTACTCGCCTTTTACGAGATGCATTGGATGAGATGGAGTGGTAGTATTCTTTTAACGAGCCGCCACCACACGGCTATAGAGAGACGAGTAGATCAGGGGAACGGAAAATGAATATTTTCAATTTATAAGGTTAAAAATAACAATTTGTAGGTTGGTACGTTCCTATGAGTCTATTGTAAAGTTTTGAGAGTAGCAAATTTTGCCGTTTTAGATTTATTAAAGAAATGTTTTTTCTATGTATTTTTTTTAATATCTCTAATTTTAGATTTCTGTAGCCCTATAAAGATCGCTAATAGTTGCGATCAGACTTGATGTTTGTATGTTGTTCCGTATGTATGTTTGTATGTTGTAATAATTATTTAAATATTATTGAACTTTAACTTTTCACTTGATCTAAAGAGTAGGTATCGGTAAATTTTATTAAGGCGACTGAGTGAGATTTCCATTATCTCAAATATTTAAAAACCTTATAATGTAAACCTTTTGTTACTAGATATATGCTTTCTTAACTATTCTTTCTGTAATTTAGAAACTGTTTTTTTTAAATGTTTTTGTTTAATAAGTACAACGGGCACTTTAAATTCGTAAGTTAGCAAAGTTGAAATGGCTTCTAATACGTGTTTTAAACATTTTAACACATTGTAAGGGACCCACCCTTATTGAGCCTAGCTCACAGCTTCTTTTTTAAATTTAAATCAGAAAGTTTAGCAGACGTTAATTTCACATGCTTAACACAACCAGACTCGAAAACATTTGTGCAAATAAACAAATCATTGGATCTGGCTGGGTTTGAGCCCAGGTCCCGCGGCATAGAAGTGAAGTACCTGTATACCTAGTGGTTGTCGCCACGGCGTAACTTATATTTGAAATTTGTGTTTTTTTCCAGTATATTTTCGGTGTAGTTGCTTAGTAAAACGCATTAACATTTTAGACAAATATATCACACAGAAATCACTATTGGATACTGACCTCTTGCAATTTGGGACGACTTTGGAATTAATTTAACGACCATTTATTCCCGTAATTCCATAGTTTATTAAGGGTCACGAAACTTTTCTAGCGCTTCGTCCTTTAGTACCGTAGTCTACTCTTGTGACGTCACAGAAGAAAAGAGTAGGTAATGGATTTTCTAAAACCCATATTATGTGATTTTCTGACAATCTCTGTTGCTCAGTAAATAAATCAATTGGATAATTCTTATTTAATATAAAAATTACTCTTAATTTGACTTAAATAATTAAACATAATTAAACTGCCCTAATAGCGAAATTACCACCTACAAAAATCTGTTCCAGGAGACTAATTCAAATATTTTATTATTACCGAAATTTCCCATATATTTTTATTATTCTAATATAGACTAGTAATGTAGTTTATTTAAAAAGAATAGAAAATTATTATAATTAATAATGTAAGGAAGAAGTAACTATAAACATGAAATGAAACGCTATTTTCGTTGCTGGAATCATCCATCATACTCCGATTGACAGGCACATATGCTCTGAGTTGTGGATGGTTGGGATAAATATTAGCGTCACGACAGAATATTATCGAGTATAAATATGATTATTGGAGAATTTTAGATTAAATACAATGATTTCGTATACATTTTTCAGTTTTTATTATTGAGCTGTAATACGGCAGAAAGAAAAACTATGTGATGAATGATGATGAAGATGATTATTAAAGAAGACTCGACTAAGAAATTGTCATGTGCGTCCGATGCTACATTGCTGTATGAATAAGTGCAAACTTAGAGGCACTCTATACGTCCTAATATTCTTGTATCCGATCTAATGCAATATCAGTAACAATAACGTGGTGTAAAAACCCCGAAAATATCGTACCGAAATATCACTTAATAATGATGAAAAGCAACGTTACTAGCGCAAGGGTACAAACCGCTGCCGAGAAGTGTATCTGTGTGTGTGTGGCGAAGGTTCCTTGAATGCATGTCGGCTTTTGCTGGTGCTTTCTAGAAAAGGTCTGTGTCCAGCAGTGTACTTTCAAGCGCTGACGAAGATAGATTTAAGCCGCAGCATACATTTGAATCCAGAGTCATTAACTCAGCAGACAGATCGCTGACGACATATTCTTCTGGATGGCATTTTACAAATATTTGTTGACAGCCCGCTCTAAGACAAATAAGTACCTAACTTTTGTACTGATTTGTCAAACGAAAATTGACACTTCGCTGAATTGTAAATCAATTTTATCTTGACGAATTTGTGTTGAACTTTATCAGAAAATCCAATTAGGGTTGCTGATTTATTACACAATGGCACGGCTTGTAGCGTTGTAAAAGTATTTACGGAAAACTTGACAGTTATGAAATTAAGTTAAGAGTTGTAAAAACATAACATGCTTTTTTGCAAATAAAAGAAACAATAAAACAAAAAAAAAAGAAATAAAGTGTTTATTTGCTATGTGAGTATAATCTATACAATGAAAAGAACAATAGCATCATGGCTTAAAAACCTAACCTACTTAATAATATAATTAACATTAGACACAAAGTATTTGGTTATTTAATTAATTAATGCGCACTACGTATAGAAAGCATCAGTACGGTACGGTAATCAGTGCATGGAGCAGCATATGCTGAGTCGAAGTCCAGAATGAAACTTTGTTAAGATGTTTGTAGCACACTGATACCTCGTTTAGCTCTATCCGCGCACACGTGAACATCAAACACTAGGCAGCGATCGGTTAGTCCTGGTAGGTTCATTGTCTCCGTTCTTTCTCAGTTTGATCGAGTTAGAGACAAATAACTCATTAGCTTTTCTAGATGTTTTAGTAATTCGAAATCCTAATAACATCTTGAGTCACACTGTGTATAGGAAAAAGACCCATACATATAGGTACTTAAACGGTGAATCTTACCACTATCCTTCACAGTTAGCTACCGTGGGCAAATCTTTGCTTCAGAGAGCACAAGGGATCTGTGACAGTAAACACCTGGCCGCCGAGCTTCAGCATGTCAAGCAAGTTTTGCAAGACAACAAGCTTCGGGTCCCGCGCCTTCGTCGCAGTGACAGTGGTAATACCACCAGCTTGGGATCCTATAATAAATAAAATTAAATCAAAAAGTAAGCACACCACTGCAAGAATTCAAGACGCAGTGAGCTCTTTCTGCGTAGATCGGACCATAAATAATAATTAAAAGCTGAAGGTACTCCGGGTTAACTATGACATCGGGACATCTGTCACCTCAGTCCCCCCGTGACCATGGGTGCTGTAAAGCACTCGAAACGTCGGGTTATAATAATAAAATTAAACGCGATAAAGTCTGTAAAATTAGTTTCATTTAAATTTTAAAATTGATGATTTTGTCTTGAACTTCGAACTCAGCAATCCAATTAAGATCTTCAAATGGATTAATCAATGACATCAGAGTTGCGAACAGAAATTTTTGATGTAACAAAAGCACGGAAAGGCAAAATTTTTGTACAATAGGCATTACAAAGAAAGAGTTTCTTCCAATATAAATGTGTTTTTTTCTTTATTACCTGAAATCAAACTCGAAATAATTTTTGTATTTTGTTCATACGTCTTGTTCGTCCATTTTAATTTCCCCCCTATCCTTTATTCATACAGTCAATCGTATAAAAGCTAAAAACAACTATCTGTTTAATTCGTCGTACTTACATAATTTGTTATCCCTTTCACTCAATCTTACATTCTAGTCCCACGTACCTAGTGCCTATTGCCAGAGTGCCTGACTTCTACGTCGCGGGTTTCGTATGGCGGGTTTTTATTCACTTTTGCACATTTATGCAACTGTGATGTTCTCCTAGCCAATTTCGACCACGGCGACAACTTCCGAATCCGAATGACGGGAGCCATCAACTGCGCAGGAGATATTATAGTGCCACAAGTGTACGCGCAAACACAGAGACACTCACTCGTCCCAACCTACCCGCGCCCGATGTAACGTGCGATAAGGTCGGAGGTAGGCTAGGATGCAGTGTCAGAAACACGGGGACAAACACAACACAACCAGACCCGAAAACCAACAATTTGTGTTTTAGCACAAATGTTGGCTCCGGCTGGGATTCGAACCCAGGACCCGCGGCGAAGAAGTCAGGTACTCTGACCACTAGGCCACGCGGTCGTCAATTATGCAACTATAAAATACGCTTAAGAGAATAAAAATTTCCTATTCTATTCGAAAATAATTAATAATATTCAGTTTAATAAAAAATTTCGAGATATACAAGGTTACGTAAGACGGCAAGACTCCACCCATAATGAAATTCTCTTCCTCGTAGGAAATTTAATTTAACAACGTATTTATAAAGTTCTTCGGCATAAACGCATTTTAATGAGGCAAAGTCTAAATAATTCCGATAGCTTTGTGCCTTTAAAGCTTTTACACAAATTTTTTGTGTTAAAAAAAAAAATTGCGGCAATAACGCCATATAAAGTATGAGTTCGTACATCGTATAAATTGATAGATACTTAACATAACACAAAACAATGTAATCATGACAGTTTTATGTGGGATAGGAATTCTAAGTATATTCTAATTGTCTCCTGATATTTCAACTGTCTTGTCCGATTCGAGTTTAGAAATTGTAACAAACGCCTGAGGTTGTTGGCCTAATGTAGCTGAGATCTTCCCTACCAAAACAAGAAAAGCAAAGCTTACTCACATAAACAATAGCGTCTGTCTGTCAAAGGGAAGGCAACTTCCTCTGATATATCTTCACAGCATCCCGAAACATTCACCAAAGTTCAACTATCATCGTCTAATAAAGCATGTGTTTATAGCATTAAAACACACCAATTGATGTCTAAACAATAATAATAACACAAGAATGCAGGGTAGAACCGTATATAAAGCACAATAATTAGTTATTTCTAACAAGAAAAACTAAATTATACGCTTGCCGGAATTCATTCCGAAAAGCGCGGGCACTGCTCGTTCACATCTCACACTAATTTCCGCCAACTGCTATTTTTTTAATGTCTTATATTTTTTTTTTCAAAGCGGCCAGTCATATTTTACGTCGCTGCCCGTGCTAATGGTGCGTGTGTTTGAGCGTAATACTTTAATTAAATTAATAAAGTATTATCTAGCAACAGTTTTCTGGCCATTATAGTCTAGAAATTTTATATACAGTGCCTCTAACACATTACTTTTAGATGCACATGGCTGATCGCGAGACTTTTTGTTAACAGTAAACCTATGTTATCTGCATAAATAATTTTCTTGTGCAGAAATATTGTGAAAATATTGTTGAATTAAAAAATGTTGTGAAGTAACTTAGAAAGTTTACATTTCTATATATTTTTACGGATTCATGTGCAGTAATTCGACTAGGTAGGTATCACTGCAGTGCCAGTTATTACACTATGTTAAGTTTGAACGGCACTGTAGTTAGTGTGTGTATCCGGGCATAAGACTAATAAACTGATATGTCATGGTAACGATCGGAGTGCAATGCCACACAAAACTCTATTATGGTCAACCGTAGCACTTATCATTAGGTGAACGAATTCCTTCTCTCGTTATTTATTTCCATTACAAAAATTATTTTTTTATTTATTTTTAAATATATTTTATGCTCTAGCATGTGGAGCATGCACTACGTACATAAACGCAGACGTGAGTTTCAAGCAGATCTGCTCCTATATATTATCTTGTCGTTAGACTCATCCAACATGGTCTAGAATATAGCACGTATTTCCTGAGTAGTGGAAGTGTTTATTAAATATTAATATCATAAGAAATGACGTGTACAGACAAATCGTTTATAAAATATTTTTTAGCTTACTGCATTCCTGTCCGGTTTCTGGTTTTATATAATTTTAAGCTTCATAATGTCGTCTTCATAATGTCCTACTGCGTATGCATTTGTGATTCGTAGGTAATTGTTAAATATGATTTCCGAAAAAGCAGCCCCGATGGCACAGTAGCAATTGACTTCTGCGATACTGATCGCGGATTCGATTCCACACTGAACGAATATTTGTATGATCTACAGATACTCGTAGTGATATACGAATGTCAGTGATAAACAACCACATGCTCGCGGTGAAGGGAAACATCGTGAGTAGACTTACATGTCTGAGGAATAAAATATTTGTAGGACATGTTAAATCCGCCAAGCAGTGGGATATTTATAGGCTCTTGCTTTGTTTTTGCTACAAATAGAAGGTCCGGATCAGGGGGTTTATGTATGTGGAATTTAAATGTGTTAACGCACGATACAACTACAATACCAGCACGCGAGCACGTTTTTAAACAAAAAAAATTGTGATTTTTTTGTCTATATGTGATGTACTTGAATGATGTGTCCGGTAAAGTAGAAAAGCACTTACCTCTTTCCTTCCGAGGTGTCGTAAGAGGAGAATAAGGTATTGTACGAACATACTTTATGCGTGGAGAATAATACCTTAAATGCAACGCTGTCACTATACTGCTCGTGGGAAGTTCCAAAATGGTGGCGACATGATTTCCCCTTCACCCGTCACGTCTCGTTTCCCACGAGGGCGAAAAGTGGGCTATGAGTATGGTCTTTGCCTAATAGGCGGACTGTTTTTATGTATATATGCGAGGTAGTTATAAGTTTTAAATAATTTTTGGCAACCCAAAATAATATTAAACACTTTTAACACACTACAGAACAGATAATGTATTTAGAATATAATAAATAAAAACTCCATTAATTTTGTTAACATCAAAACTAAAAGTAATATAATTTCTTTGAATTTGGACACTTTTAACTAAGAGTTAAAATGAGCGGACTTAATGCATTCGAATTTATCTGCCAATCCTGGATTAACCTAAAATACATGAGGGTTGCTAACCGATGTAAAATGAATATTAATAGATAAATTATATTTCATCTATTTATTATTATAAAATTACATTGTACACAAACAGATGTATAAATACAATGGAAGCTACTTCATTAATTGCTTAGAAGGTACTTTTTAAAAAAAATATTGATCCAGTCGTATGACAGAGCTCGTATATATTAGAGAAGCTTTATTGATATTGTCGAGAAGGGCTTGGCAGAGGAAATGAGTACCTGACCAGTCGAATAGAAAGTACGGGTATGTAATGCATCGCATAAGCGATAATATCGGAGGAAAGATTATATGTTGAGAAAATATAAACAGGACTATATATCAATCAGATCGGGATGCAAATAATTTTTTTCACAAATTTGGAGGGGACTCGAACCCACCATTTAGCAGGCAGATGCTCTGACCACTGATCCAGGAGGCCTTCATATTCCAGTTATAATGAGACGTCAAATTGTGAATTCCGTTTAACAAATGTTTTGCCAGATACGGACACTCGTTTTCAGCGTAATGTAGTGCAGTTATCTGGTACGATTTTGTACTCCTTTCATTTAGTTCAGAATAATTTTAAAGTAGAGAAAATTATCCTTTATTCCGAGATTATTATTTCAAGGTTTTGGCGAAACTGAACCAGTTGGAATGGAATTTAAGAGGATTACAGGTCCCAGTGCGGTAGATTACGTTCGTTGTACACAAAGTAGAAGCGACTAACGTCTCTATAGAATAACGTCAAATATCACATTATTAGTTTCATAGAAAATATCGTCGGTACACTACTTTAGTTTTATGTTAATTTTTTGTCATATGTATACATATACGTACATATGTTACGAATTGAGTTAATAGTGTAATTAAGAAGCAGAAGCAATCCGTCTAGGTAGGTGCCACCCAAGTGTCAAACACTCTGCGGTGAAGCAACACTGTTCAAACATTATTGTGTTTCGGTCTGAACGGCACTGAGCGCTAGTATAATCACTGGGCATATGCGACTTAAGAACTGATGTCTTGGGGTCTCTCTCCACACAGAAACGTTCTGGTGCGATCCAGCATTTGTTACGGGTAGACTTTTGACTTACCATCAGGTGAACGTTTTGCTCGTCTCGTCACTTTATACAATAAAAAAGTATGCAATGGATGGATTGACCATCTACGTAGATACCAAGTGCCAGTTATTCTGCTGCGAAGCAATAGTGTTCAAATATTACTATGTTTTGGTTTGAATAGCACTGAGATCCAGTGTAATATCTGGACATATATGAGACTTAAGAACTAATGTCACGGGGATAAGCGCAGCAGGTACGTTCTGGCTGACACAGCATTTGTGACGGGCAGATGTTGCACTCACCATCAGGTGAACGATTTGCACGTCTCGTCAATTTCTTCAATAAAAAAAACAGAACTGACTCCTTAGAGTAACGAGCGCAGTGTGTCCGTTTTAGTATGTTTGTGGTTCTTTCGGAATTAATATACTCGTGAAGGTAGTTAAATGATACTCTATGGTTAATAATCTTTTATTCCTTATGACTACAGTTATATAACTTTTGGAGCCAACTCGAAAAGTGGCGGTAGTGTTTTTATTGAATTTTGTTATTTCTGTGTAAATTTTGAGTTTTGATGTTTAATATTGATCGTTTTTATTTTATTTAATAAAAGTGACGGAACGAGCAAAGCGTTCACCTGATGGTAAGTGCAACGTCTGCCCATAAAAAATGCTATGTCACCCAGAACAGCGTGATATCACAATGCGCCCGTCACCCTGGGACATCAGTTCTTAAGTCTCATATGCCCAGTGATTACGCTAGCTCACAGTGCCCTTCAAACCGAAACACAGTAATGTTTGCACACTACTGCTTCACGGCAGAATAACTGGCACTGGGGTGGCACCTACCTGGACGGATTCCTGCATAGGAATCCTACCACCAGTAACGTTATGCAGCAAGTGCTCGTAAAAGTGTACATTGGAATATTCAATTCGAGACCAAAATGGAATTTTTCGTTTTCTCTTCATTAGTCCAGCAAATCTTCATCTTCATCACCATTCAACATCAGCATTCGTTAGTATAACAAATCTTCAGTAAAAGTCAACTTTTATTTTACTGTCGATCGAAACGAAATCTTTATTACAATTAAATTATTACTCAACATTGGCATTAATACGAGTAGCTCGATTTAGTAGCCGATTGCCAGGGCCAAAAAATAAGAAGAAGACTACAGCTATATTTATTTCACAGGGAATGTGACAAAGGTTACGTTCCTATAACATCAATAATTATTTACTATTATCGAGCTAATAAATGTTATTATTCATAATTCAATATATGATAATGTCTATACTGAACTAAGTGCTAATATCTATACTACACTGGCGCCCAGTAGTACTGTGCCAGTTTTACTGCCGGCTTAAAGGACGCTGTAGGTAGTGAAATTATGTACTCCTGGTCGGTTTTTCGAGTACTGTCAGAAGCGATCCGGACCTGCGCAGGAGATATTATAGTGCCACAACTGTACGTGCATAGACAGAGTGCTAATCTACCCTTACTTGATATAATACTCATTCAGTAATATCCGTGGTATCATGTACCTCCGACACTACTTCCATGTAGTGTCGGAGGTACTGGATACCTGCATAGGAATCCTACCACCAGTAACGTTATGCAGCAAGTGCTCGTGAACGTGTACATTGGAATATTCAATTCGAGGATTCTATCGGATCAGATATCGATCTAACAGAAGTAGTTTCTGAGGATTAGAGCCCAGGATTTACGACACAGCAGCCATGTACTTTGTCACTGAACCACGTGGTCGCGGTTACCATTGACTCGCAAAATTAAATAATAAACAGTAAAACTGTAATTACATCTATTTGCATCAAAATGGTGGTAAGATAAGTATTCAGTAACTTAAAGTGAATAATTATTTATTACTTGTTATTTTCCGTCACAGCATCTGGTGAAAAAGATGCACTACGTACTAATACGATATTTTATCTTGTCGTTGAAGTCATCCATCATGCTCAGGTTGACAAGCACGTATGCTCTAAGTAGTGGATGAGTTTGATAAATATCAGTGTCACTAGCGAAGACTATAAGATATTTACGGCATAAACTTTATGTAAAATTTTAATAATATGAAGTATCGCCGATATTTTTCTATTTTTTGGTATCTAATGACTTGAACTTTGACTTCAATTGGTGTGTCTATCTGTGATTTCCCAATAAAGATTTTTTCTTAATCCCATGTGGCGATTTGCAGGATATCAAAACGTAACACGTGTTCTTAAAATTGGTGTCTGTTTGTCTGTTTGTTTGTCTTGCGTTACATTATTTTGATTATTTAATAGATAGAAGACTTAGCGGACAGCGATCTCAGTAAATATGCGTTAAATTTGAAAAACTGGAAATTAGGGGCTGTGAGGTGTAACGCGCAGCTTTAATTTGCATTTTGGTCCTTGTTTTAGTTCATGGCAGCCTTAATATTTCTCTTAATATCTAAATAAGTGGTTAAGAATATTGATAGTTTTTTTTTAGGTCTTTTCCTTAACCTTCTCTATAATAAAGCCGGAGAGTTTGTATGTTTGAACGCGCTAATCTTAGGAATTACTTATTTGACTTAAAAAAATATTTTTGGATTGAATAGCCTGTTTATTGTGGAAGATTATAGGCTATAAAATTTCATGGGACAACTTTAAGGTACCGCACGCTGATAACAGAACTTTACCGTGAAGAACCAAACTGTCAATGCTCAGGTCATAAGGTTCCATGTCATACGGCGCAATCGTGTGGTTGGCTTATTTTTGTTTTCTATTTATTGTTTATTTATTTTATGTTAATAGAATCAGGCGTTACTTTGCGAAAATCCATTATAATGAAGGGAAGTAAGTTAATTTGCTAAGATCCGCATGCAATTTTTTTTTTTGTATTTTATCAAAGTGACGGAACGAGAAAAACGTTCACCTGATTGTAAGTGTAACGACTGCCCATAAAAATGCTACAGCATTTGTTATGGGCAGTCGTTACACCCGTTACACCCAGAAAATTACTGTGTGGCACCGCACTGTGCCCGTAGCCCTGAGACATCAGTTTTTAAGTCTCATATGCCCAATGATTACGCTAGCTCTCAGTGCCTTTCAAACCGAAACACAGTAATGTTTGCACACTACTGCTTCACGGCAGAATAACTGGCCCTGGGGTGGTACCTACCTAGACGGATTCCTGTATATGAATCCTACCACCAGTTAAGATTTCCTAGTTATCAAGTAGAAACGGTTAATATTACCTAGTTTTTTGGAGAGCACCGCCGACCCTCCCTCAGTAGCGTGCACAAGCAAACTAACACCGCTACCAGGAACCGCCATCTGTACTTTACAGCACCCGTGGTCACGGGGGTCATGGTTTAAAAATTAAACGCGATAAAATCCGTAAAATTAGTTTTATTAAATACCGTACCTTATACATAGATGTATTCACTGACAAACAATGCACAGTTTAACGTTTAGTTAGTGTAACTAAGAATGCGGCTATTATTTATAATTACTTTTTGAATTATGTTTTCATTTTTATGATTTTTTTGTTCAGTAATTGACTTATTTATCTACATCCAATTCTTTACGCACCTCCGTTTGGGCACGAACTTTCTTTTACCTTGCCATCATTGGCTTCGGTTTGTTAGATGTCCACTGATGCCGCCACGCTGTCGCAACGCAGAATAAAAATATTGTTTTATATATTGTTTAAGCATTTTAATTATTATAATTAAGTCCAAATACTTTGAATCGACGCTATAACGAAGATATCTGATGAACGAAGAACTCGCTTTAAAGACGGAATTCGAAATCATTGCAAAATATAAATTTAATTAAAATATAATTTTAATTCTCGCTCAAAAATCCGTCGACCAGTAGAGTAAATGTTAACATTTTGTTAATAACGCCTCAGGGAAACTTCTCTCGTAACATCTGATTAAAACTAATTATTGCAGTTGAAGCTCTCAGCTCGCTTGCGGTGCGATGTAATCGTCTTGAATCGTGAAATATTGTATGCGTTTCTCACGTTATTTTAGTGTTTTCTATGTTTTTCAGCAAATTTATACGTTTTAGTTGAATTAATTAGTAAGAGGGTGTCATATAATCTAGATTATTTTTGTATTCGCATTGAAATATTTTGATAAAACTTACATAAAAATGAAACCGCTTGTGACCACTAAAATTTATTTTTACTATTTCTTCAATATATTAACATTTTTTGAGATGGTTATTATGCCACCATACCATGAAACCATAACATATTCTAGATATTTAGTTGTTGTAGTAGGCAGAAATAATGATGATCGTAAATAAAACTTTCAGTATTTTTACGATGATTTTAAAATCATGGAATTTGTATATAACAAACAGTTTTTTTACCAATCCATTACTTCATCCATCATACTTTATTTGACATATATATAATTTCTCTAGCAGCAGTAGTAAAATTGGAATTTTATTCACAAGCCTCGCAAAAAATAAATAATTATGTCGATATTCTAACATTGATTGATGTATTGCCGTTATTCAGAATGTGCCTAATCATTAGTATTGACAACTTGATCGTATATAGCACTGAGAAACATTTTTGTCCTCCAATTAAATGATTGAACAACAATAAGATCAGAAGGGCTTCACGTAAAAATGTTGATTGGTTTGTGACCGACTAACAATCTTAGTCAATTATTTCAAAAAATCTGACCACATGGCTTTATCACAAGCCCTTTTCCTGAACTAGATTTAACAAATTTAATAATGTCAAAATTTATGAATTCTCATATTTACGCGAATACTACACATTTAAATCAAACTGATTTTTACGGATTTTTTCGCGTTTAATTTTTTACCTGACGTTTCGAGCGCTTTACAGCACCCATGTTCACGGAAGGACTGAGGTGACAGATGTCCCAATGTCATAGTTAACCCGGCGTACCTAATTATTAAAATAATTAAAAGCTGAAGGTGCGTAATTTGCGCTGTCGTATGAGTGAATTTAAATAACTTATTAAGCAAAGAGGCAATATTAGAGAGCGGCTTACATTGTTCAAAAAATATTTAACATCTCTAATGTACTGAATGAATACTAGTTAAAAGTGCACGAATTGAATCTCCGTTTATATAAATCGCACGAACTTTCTAACACGTTTGAAGAAGTTAAGTCGCAAATTGATATGTTGAATATAGAACAAATGCAAGAACGGGAAGGCACCGATTATTTATTTTTTATTTTCTCTTATGGCGTCGTTGCCCAATCGTTATTAGATTCTTTAAAATGCAGAGAAATGTGAATCTTCATCTTACTTAACGCGTAGCTTACAATAATTTAAAATGACCACCTGCAAAGATCCCATCTTTTAATGGAGCCCCTAATAAGTGGCTTTCTTATAAGTACACGTATTTATCTTTACTCCATAATAATGAAACTATAGAAGAAATTAGTAAAATTTCATTATCTTCAATCATATTTAGAGGAAGAGCCGTGGTAGCTCAGGGGCTAAGCGCTCGCTTTAAATTTCATAGTACGCGAGTGACCTGCGTTCGATTCCCGGTGCCGGCACCACTAAAATTGTTAATGGCAATTTTAAGTGCTGATTTACCACGTGCTCGGCGGTGAAGGAAAACATCGTGAGGAAACCTGCATGTCTGAGGAATAAAAAATATTTCGAAGACATGTGAAGTCCGCCAACCCGCATTGGAGCAGCGTGGCGGATTCTTCCTAGCTCCAAAACCCTCTCAGAAATGAGAGGAGGCCTGTGCTCAGCAGTGGGACATTTATAGGCTGAAACTTTACTTTTTTTATATTTAGAGGTAGCTACTTGTCAAATTATTAACTCGGCCACTGTCTCTTCCAATAATTATACAATTACATGGCAGTTTCTTTGCGAGCGATATGAAAATTAACGACTTTTAATAAACATTTTAAACGTTTATTTGCAATCGAACTGAATTAAATAAAGAGAAGGAGATGGTTTGCATTATTTAATTGATAAGTTATCAAAAAATCTAAGCGCTTTAAATTCGTTAGGTGAACCAACCGATAAATGGGATAATTTAGAAGCAGTAAAATATCTCCTACTTTAGATGAATTCTATTCTTTTCTTCGTCATCGCGCCACTGTTGGTAACTGAAAACTCAAAATGTTTTTTAATTTGTTGCTGATAAGTGCACGACGACAAGAAATTGGTACTTATAAAAATTGTCGAAATGTCTTTAAATTTTCGATTTATCGAGGTGTGAACATATCAAATTGTTGCTATTATTACTGTTTTTCATATTTTAATCGCTTAAAATTATTGCATATGGCGTCGGATAAGAGAACAACATCTACTTTCAAAAATCGGCCTAGTGTCTTTGACAACGACTATGACTCGAACAATAATAATCAGGATCCGTATAGCGACGCAGAATGAGTGAGTTGTTCTACTAGAAATTACGAACTTAGAAATGATGCCTTGAGGTGACTCAAAGGATTACGAAACAACAAACAAAACAGCCGACCTAGATAACTATCATGACAGATTACTGTTTCAGAATGTGAAGGTTCGAAGACAGAGATTGACAACGGAACAGAACGGTAACCATCTGAAAGTAACACTAACACTCAAAATATAGAGTGCCTGGTTGTAGCGGGGCTTGACGAAAACCACGAGGCATCCCAAGTAGTTGCATTCACGGAGAATTCAGACCACCAATAATTCGTTGATCACTATCCAGCCCAAGATTTCTATTTATTTCCTACAAGGTAGGAAGGCAAAGCAGGCGACCGTCCACAGGCTATGTTGGACCTGAAAATGTTCCACCCGACACTGAAAACGAATCCACTTCAGCAGGCCAAGAATGCTGGTTACCAGGAACAGAATAGCTCATTACCGGCCCAAGTAAATATAACTCAGGTACGTACTCCTATCGGATCCTATACAACATCGAACCCCGTAAGTGAGGAGTGGGAAGGTATCGTGACAGAAATCCCTGAATTTTATTTTAATTAATCTACTTCCAGCCCTTGTGTCGACGTCGATAAAAAAATGACTGTAGAAGAAGTATTTGATTTTATGCTCCCATCAAATATAATTGAGTATTTGGTTACATGTACGAATGCATATGGAAAATCTCTGACTAATCAAAACAGACCCCATAAACGTAATAGTCGAAACAAAGTATTTCATTAAACGAACGCCGATGAAATTAAAAAGTTTCTCGGTCTGACACTACAAGGTTGGATTAAAATTCCAGACAGAATGTCACAGTGACAGATGTTTTATACTACTCGTATCACCCGATTTTCAATAACGTTATGTGAAATCGAAGATTTGAGAAAATATTGCGTTGCATTTGCTGTTCAGAACTTAACTCTCAAGGATCCGACAACTTAAATACAACTATCAATATGTTGACGCAGAATTTTCAAAACCGAAAAAAAAATTACCAGCCCAAAAAGAAATTATCTCTAGATGAATTACTAATGCCTTATAGAGGACGCCTAGTCTTTCGTACGTATATGGAAAAAAAAACTAAATACGGCATCAAAGTATACATATTGGCGAAGTTTACGTATTGTGGAAATCAAGGATTAAATGAGACTGATGATGCAACTCCGAAAATAGAAAAACTAGTTTTGAGATTGATGAGACCGTACCCACTTAAAGGGCACGAATTATATATGATAATTTCTATAATTCAGTCCCTCTTTCTGAAAAAATTCTTGATCTCAAAACACACATTTGAAAATTGGAAAAAGGTGAACACAAATGGCTTAGGAAGAATAAAGTTTACGTTAGTCACTGGAAAGACAAGAGGCAAGTTCTGATGATTACAATACTTGATCACCCCGAAGTGGTTGAAGTGACAAATAAAAGAGGGCAGTAACTCATAAAGTCAAAAGAAGCAGTCCCGATATAATGCTCCTATGTCTGGAATTGATCTTATCCGTGTAAGACTATTCGCTGGTATTATGATGTGTGTCCGGACTAGGAAATACAATTTTATATGTCACACAGCATTGAACTTACACCTACATTCGTTACATATTATATTTACTACGCCTGTTAAATGCTTAATTCTGCCTCAAATTACAGATAGTTTACCTCATGCGACAACAGTACATTTACAATATTGAGGCATTCCCGGCAGTGTCAACTCGCCGATCCAAAGTTCTATCAACCTTCCGACCCTTGCCCTTCAAACCAAAACACAGTGGATGCACTCTGCTACTTGACGGCAGAGTAACCAGTACTGCAGTGATATATATCGAGGAGGATTTCTGTAAAGGAATAGAATAGAATAGAATAAATTTTTATTCAATATAGATTATTTACATAATACTTATTGAAAGTCATTTTTTTCTTTTTTTAAACTACACTGGTTCGCAAAAATGCCTCTGTCCTGGGAAGAACCAGTAAGAAACCCAGCGGGCTTTTTTTTTTTAGGAGGGGGGGGGGGGCGGCTGAGGTGACAGTTGTCTTGATGTCATAGTTAACCCTGTAAAGCGCCCCAAATAGTTTTAAATTAAACGCGATAAAATTCGTAAAAAGTAGTTTTATTTCAATGTGAATTATTGGCGTAAATAAAAGAAAACATTACACAAATTCAAATTTATTTCTAATTGAAAAATACAACCGTTGAATTGACTAATGAGAAATACCAATCCATTTACAAGCAATTTTAAATTGACGACTTTGTTTTGAACTCCATTGGGAAATTCAATTAACATTGTCAAATTTATTACCCTGTAAGAGTGCTAGTTCGCTTGGAAGAACAGACATTTATCAGGCCTGAAGTAAAATTTCGAAATTGATTATGAGGACGCAAATCATCATCATCACTTCAGCCTATCTTAGAGCGCAGTTGAATATAGGCCTCCCATAGATTGCCACAAGACACGCTCTTGAGCTATCTGCATCCAACAACTTCTCGAAAAACCGTGCAGGTCGTCACTCCATTAATGGGGGTAGCCCTACACTAAGTTTACCGCTACGAGGTTGCCACTCTTCAATCTTTCTTTCCCAATGGTTATCGGTTCTACTAACTATATAACTGGCCCATTGCCACTACAACTTGAAACTCCGAGAATAGCTCCCTGAGCGACTCTGAGCTTCCTTATACGTCCAGCACTAAAATACCACGAACTCACAAAATGCCAACGTGTAGCAGAAGTTTAAAAGTAACTGGCCAGCCACATAAGGAGGGTACCAGCCCCAATGGCCAATATGGGAAGACCTAAAAAAGGCCAATCCTAGTCAAGATTTGCCCGTTTTATGTTGGATATTCAGCACGTAATAAATACAATTTAACTGTCATATACTCGTATAGAAAAAGAAATAGCAAACATTTATCCAAAATTTTTATTTCACAAACACATGTAAAATGTGTAGATACATTATGATACAACAAATCTTTATTTACAAAATATGCGAAAAAGTAAACCACAAACAACTCATTTTATTTCTGCCTCGTTGTATACAAAATTACAGTAAAAAGTTGAAGTTAAATGAAAAATTATTGCCGTTGTATAAAACCCCTTGAGCACTAGAGTAAAAGTTGGCATTTGTTAATAACACCTCCGGGAAGCTCTCTCGTAACATTTGATTAAGACTAATTGCTGCAGTTGAAGCTCTTAACTCGCTTGCGGCGCGACGTAATCTCCTCGAATCGTGCTGTGTACATTTCTGTTGTTTTAGACTTTATTCAATTAATTTAACTGTCCAACGTGGTGGTGTACCAATTGGCCTAAAAAGAGTTGTTAGGGAAACTTCTATTTTATTAATGACTTTGCAGAATACTAAATTTTGTAAATTTACTGCATATTGTATCACGACCGTCAACCGTCATTCATGTTCCTATGACCGAATCTCAGTCAATAGTTTCAACGTATTTATTATAATACAATTTTTTTTAAATAAATTTATTATATTTCTTTGTAAAAACAACGTTAAACGTTAAATGTGTTAAACTATTGTAAATAATTATTGATTTCTTAATTTTATGATTTCTTATGTTATATATCTTTGGTCGCTTTGCAATATTTAAGTATTTAAACGATCGGCTTTTATATTTTACATTGGCCGATATAAATACAAAATGAGCAACTTACATTAAATGCAACATTGTAAACAATTAAAAAATGTAAAATATGTATTTTTGTGATAAAAAAAGGTTGGATATGTATACGCTCCGCTCGCTTCGCCCAGTCTTCATTTTTGATTATTAATACTGTTTTTAATGGGGAAATGCCAAACGCATACCTACTCCTGCGGGGCAAGGACGGATTATGTGGGACTTGCACCGACTAAAACCCCTCGGAAGAGGACAATTTTTCTCTTCCTCCTCAGCAAGGCGCGCCAAAACATACGAGCGGTGCAACGTAATACCGTCACTCCTCTCCTACCGTGGCCCCACCACTGTCCTTCCTACGTCATACATAAGTCGCGGAGGATAAGGAGAAAGGCAAACCAAAAGGCTATAATGTGTTTGAAGTTCGTCTCAGAGATTTTCTTATTTAAAAAAAGAAATAAAATTATTACTAGTCGCTTAATCTCATTTAAAACATGTATTTGGAAGTTCGTCGTTTAGAATTTGATTACCAAGATTGATGCTTCAAAAATATATTATTGTATCATATTATGTGCACGTAGGTGTTTCTAGTCATTTTATACCTCGGGTATAGTGCATTAAGTTTAAAATTATAATTTTTAACTTAACGTACCTTGAAATTTCAAATCATCTATATATTAATACGAGAAGAAAAACTTTGTACCCCTTTTGAAGCATATTGCGCGCACGGAGGAGTGTGAGATTTGTCATAGTTAAAGTTTGTTAGAGAAGAAGCGATGAATCAATCTAAATATATATATATATATATATATATATATATATATATATATATATATATATATATATATATATATATATATGTATGTGTGTGTGTGTAGATGAGTGTGTGTTATGTTTTTCGTCCCTGCCCACTGCCGATTGTACAGTTTGTACAACAAAGTGTAAAATAAATAAATACATAAATTGAATAAAATAAAACACTGAATTTACGTTCATACTGACAATGTTAATTATTTACGTTCACACACATTTACGTAATTGTTTGCATTCATATTGGCTATGTCAAACACAAGTCAAATAAATTAAACCTCAATAACTATCAATCTTAAAGACAATGAATAACGGCCGAATCTCAACCACCGACGGGCATCTATAGTAGTCGTGATTATATTTGGATAAACATAAAAAAGTAGGAGCCGATAAAAATATAATTATTCAAAAAGATGTCGCTATTTTAGGTAATTTCGTGCACGTAATATTTTATCTCAGTGACAAATTACAGGCTATTCAAGTCAGGTATTTAAATGAAGCACTTCGCTAAGTTCGAGGGTAGATAACAGTCTCCGATAAAACAAATTGGGTGCAGGAAATAATTTTCTTGTTTGATTAAAGAAATCTACGAAATTAAAAAAAAAACAGTTCTGAAAAACTCAGTTTATTTATTTAGATGTGTCTGGAAGATGCTGCCCATCTCCTGGTTTCTATTTTCCCTCTGTCGCCTTTTACGATACACACGGGATGAGATGGTTTGGTAGATACTTATAAGCCGCCACCGCACGAGCTGAAGGTACTCCGGGTTAACTATGACATCAGGACATCTTTCACCTGAGTCATCCCGTGACCATGGGTGCTGTAAAGCACTCGAAACGTCGGGTTATAAAAAGTAAAAAGTAAACGCGATACAATCCCGCAAATCTGGTTTTATTTAAATGTGTAGTGTTCGCGTAAATATAAGAAATCATTAAATATTTTTATTGTTAGAAATAATTCATAATAAACCTCATCAACATTTCAGCCAAGTCCACTGCTGAGGATATGCCGTCCACATAGATTACCAAAACTGTGTCGGTCGTCTCTCTTTCTAGAGGGGGAGATCACATATTTGTTATGACATAATATTTTTAAAGACTAATTAGATTAGTGTAGTTAAGAATTTATTCTATTTTATTCACCTTATCAATAAATCCCCCTCTAAATCCAGTAGATTTATTCATTATTAAGAGCTGTCATTTACGAAATCCCTTGAATTAATATCTCTTAACGAGTCTTTAAAATGTATTCGAAAATGGATTTATTTTTAAACTATAATGTGAAACCGATTGTGTTTGTCTTTGAGAGAATTTATTGTAAAAAAACGAACTTGTTTATGCAGTATTTCGGCGGCGCCAATTTTAAAATGTTTGCTCCCTGTGAAAATTACGATTTGTAACAGTAAACACGCTATTAAGGCGTTAACCAAATAAGAAAATCCAGTTAAATGAATGTGGAGGCTCTCCGCACTGCGGCTTAGTAAATTGTAGCCGTAAATTCGAGACGAAGTAATGTTCCATTTCATACATGATTTCAAATATGTAATAGAAACACATAAGTACATTCACGAGGGCAATCGTTAGGTTGCCAAAGGAATCTTTATGCATTTAAGATAGACGTGTCTGAATCATGAGAAACAATTATTTGTTTTGATTAATATACACAAATATCATTGGAATTGTAACTTTGAAGTTCTGTCAATAAAGAGGTTTAAGTAATTATGTGTAATATAAATTTTCCGTAATCTCCATGGTTTGCAAGCTGATAGACAGACAGCCAACAGACGTATCGCTGTTTAGGCCTTGCTACTCATTACCGGTCTATTATGGTAGGTCTTTTATAAAGAAGTAAAGTAACAGCGTATAAAAGTCCCACTGCTGAGCACATACCTCCTCTCATTTTTAAATTGGTTATGGCGCCCGGAAAAGTAAGCCACGCTGCTCCATTACGGGTTGATGGACTTCATATGTCCTTGAAATTTTAATATTCCTCAGACCTGCATCTTCTTCTTCTCCTTCACTTTTGGAGATGTCGGCACCGGGGACCGAACTCAGGTCACTCGCCTACTATTTAATTTAAAGCGACCGCCAGGCCTCTGAGCTACCACGGCTCCTTGGTCTTGTATATTTGAGCTATATGTTTTTTTAATAATGCCCCGACTTTGGGGTTTCCGTCGTATCGTGCGTGAGCGAGTTCTGTAGACATGTACGTCAAAACCAGATCCGGGAACGCGACTGGGATTCGAACTGCGGACCCGCAGAATAGTAATTATGTACTCTAACCACTGGTTGCATTATCTGTCAGTCACGAAATTTTGCTGGTATTTCGCTTAGTTGAATCCACCGTGTGGTGGCGACATAGAATAATCTATAATTATATCTTGTCCCGTTTATAAAAAATCATCATAATCATCTTTTCAGCCTATCTCACTCCACTGTGGAACACAGGCCTCCCTCATCAATTGGGAAATCTATAAATTTCAAATTATAAAAAAAATAAATGTACTTTCGATGGATGGATGTCTTAAAAGTAGACCATAGACCTAAATAAATACTATAAAATTGTCGGGGCTACTCATTGTTGGCCGAATAATACAGACTGCTGCAGATTATAGTCATATATTGTAAAATACGAGTATATAATTGATGTTCTTTAGGCGCGATGAGAGTAAAATTTCAAGGTCGAATTTGAGCGCAGCGTTTATGTTATTCTTAATTAATATTTATCGTTTAATAATTGTTTAAATACTGAATAGTTATTTTACAGTGTATACCATTATTGTTAATGCTTCTTTACTTTATTTTATTATTTTACTAGTAGTAGGGTGCCTATGCAGGATTCCGTCTAGGTAGGTACCACTCCAATGCCAGTTATTCTGCCGTGAAGCAGTAGTGTGGAAACATTACTGTGTTTCGATTTGAAGAGCACTTAGAGCAAGCGTAATCACTGGGCATATGAGACTTAAGAACTGATGTCTCAGGGTGAAGGGCGTAGTGCGGTGTCACATAGAAATGTTCGGGGTGACACAGCATTTGTTATTGGCAGTCGTTGCACTTACCATCAGGTGAACGTTTTACTCGTTTCATCACTTTATCCGACTAAAAAAAAGAAAGTCTTTGTTATTTAAAGTTTCATTTCTGTCGCGTGTAATGAGTTGCACGTGCTCTTATTTATTTTCATAAATGTTCACTATCATTTCTTTTTTAATTATGCGTCGTAAAACGGTATTCTCCGCAGAAGTTTGGTTCCATTAATTGTATATGTGTAACAATTTACTATAAGTAATGAAGAAAAGCCATTTAAATTGTATAATGCGCACATTCGAATGAGTCTGAGTTCGCTGCAAAATAAATCGCAAAGTAGACGAATGAGGACGTCGGGAATTGCGTTATAAATATTTGAGAAAACAGCAATGTGCAGCGGTAAATCGTCTGTTCTGTATCTGCGCTGCTTTCCTAAAATTTATTGTGTCTTGAAATCAAAGTGCGATTTAAATAATTTATTATTTGGTAATGGTTGAATTCTCAGTAACACTTTTTAAATATCGTACTTAAAAATCTAAAGACCTATATGTATTCTCAAAAATATTAATCGTAGAAAATCGTTTAAGATTTTTTTTTATATTAGAGGGGGCAAACGAGCAAGTGGCTGACCTTAAGGAAAGTAATTACCACCGCCAATGAACATAGAAAATACCAGATGAATAGCAGATGCGTTGCCGGCCTTTGAGAAGGAATTAGGCTTTATTCTTGCAGGTCCCTAAGTCATATCGGTCCAGAAAAACCTCTCGCGGATGTAGATTCCATGAAGCGGTTGTGCGTGGCAGAAAATTCCGCGAAAAACGCACTGTGGTAGAATTTCAACCATCAAGTTTCCGCAACAAAAAGATTAACCCTTCTGTCTTAGAATAGAATAATTTACAAAATTCACTTTGTCTTATAACACCGGTTAATTACCGGGTAATAAACTTAATGACGATAAAATACACATATGTTTGGAAGTTTAAAGATCGCAAGTATATAATTGTTCTTCAAAGATTGTTTCCGAATCCCTGGTCTGAAATTTATGTGTTGAGAGAATTCTGGAAAATTACCCAGATACAAACTTCTTATAACATTGGAACGCGTTTAAGTACTCGTATAAAACTTAACCGTGGCAGTTAATGTAGTATCTTACGGTAAAATGATAGGATTAACTAATTAGTAACTAAACAAATTTAAAATGTAAGAGTATATTTCTATATATATACTATACTGGTAGTAGGATTCCTATTGCAGGAATTCGTCTAGGTAGGTACCATCTCAGACCAGCTTTTCTGCCGTTTTCTGTGTTTCAGTCTGAAGGGCACTGTGAGCTAGTGTAATCACTGGACATATGAAACTTAAGAACTGATGTCTCAGGGTGTCGGGCGCAGTGTGGTGCCACACAGGAATATTCTGGGTGACACAGCATCTATTACGGGCGGACGTTGCACTTACCATCAGATGTAGGTTTTGCTTGTCTCGTCACTTTATCCAAAATAAAAATACTCAACTTCCAAACTCCGAGTTAATTACTGCCTTTTTCCTACATAGGTGTCGGAAGAGGCGACGTGGAGAATAATACTATAATATGCAATGCTTTCATTGTACTGCTCGTGGGAACGCAATGGGATGTAAGAATGTTTTTGATATGTACCAAAATGGCGGCGTCGTGGTTCGCCGTTTCGTTTCTCGCGGTGGCGAAAAGTGGGCTACGATGCGGTCTCTGCCTACCCCTTATTTGGGAAAAAGGCGTGGCTGTACGTTTTTATGAAATAGCTTATAAAGGTTCCCACTCCAAAAAAACAGTAATGTTTATGGCTAAGCACTGCAACTACTAAATTATTATCTGTACCGCAGAAATGGAATAGAGCGTATTGCTTGTTTCATATGTCAGGAGAAACGACTACCTAAATTATTTATTTTATCAATAAATTATTGTATCACAGTTCGCAAGAATGATGATGCACTCTAATTTCCACTTTTCAAAGTGAATGGATGTAATAATCATAGTAACCATAAAGTACGTAAATGATTTGACATCAAAAGAAGTCCCCTCCCTTTACACATGACTATGACATCTGATTAAGAAGATCGTATATAATGTTTTCTTTTATTTACGCGAATTCTACACATTTAAATAAAATTACATTTTACGGATTTTATCGCGTTTAATTTAAAACTATTTTTAACCCGACGTTTCGGGCTTATGGAATATGGTATTGTATAGTGTATGGTATGGTATTTATGGTTTTACAGTACCCATGGTCACGGGAGGACTGAGGTGACAGTTGTCCTGATGTCATAGTTAACCCGGAGTACCTTCAGCTTTTAATTATTAGTTTTTGATTTCATTTTATTAATAATAGGATCCCAAGTCGGTGGTAGTACCCAACCATCTTCCCTATTGAATCGGTTTCCGATTCCTACCAAGGATGATTCGCGAGGCTATTGAAATTAAAAAAACATTCTAATTTCAATTCCCCCCGTGACCATGAATAACGGGTTGAAAATAGTTTTAAATTAAACGCGATAAAATCCGTAAAAAGTAGTTTTATTTAAAAGATCGTATAAATATGTTTTTAATATTTGTTAGGGTATATTTATTTCGGAAAGTTAAAAATATGTTTTTATGATTTGAATTATTAGATAAATATAAAATATTAGCATGTATCTATTTTGCCAATTGCCCTTAGGTGTCCGGTAAAAAGTAAAGTTTCAGCCTATAAATGTCCCACTACTGAGCACAGGCCTCCTCTCATTTCTGAGAGGGTTATGGAGCTAGGATGCCCGGTAGATGGTGTCCGGTAGAGTTTGCCAATAGGTTTTCGGCAGTGTAGAATAGCATCTACTTCTATCCTACCGAGGTGTCGTACGAGACGACTACGGTATTGAACGGGCAGCGTTTAATCGTGCAGAATAATTTCATATTATGAAATGCCGTCACTATATTGCAACAACAAAATAGGCAACGGCTATTACAAGTATTTGAACTCAACACACAAGATTCACAAGAATCCTCTAAACTATTTGATCCTACGTAACCCTCGTATCTTAAAGATAAATTTCAGGACCTTTCTTTAACCCATGATCGTCTTCTTCGTTCCTCATCTAAACTTAAGATTAGTATTCCACAACACTTCACCGATTTCTTTGGTATCCTTTGTAATCAGGCTACACTCCTCTGGAACTCCTTACCCACAGACATTAGGAAGGTTTCTGATAAGCTGACGTTTAAAAGATAAATACGAGAACTTTTTTTAAAAACATCTTTGTAGGTAAGTTGATATCAACATTACCTACATCGGTCATTCTGTAATTTGTATGTATGTATGTATATGTATGTATGTATATGTATATCAGTTTTACGTGTATGTATATATAAGTGTATATATCTATGTTAGTACAATTTTAAATATAATTATTATCGATTAGATATATTTTAGTCCAGTTAGTGTAATGTTTGTATTTGTAAGTATTTAAAATTATGAATTTGCACATTGTCAAGCACCTATAACAATGTCTCTCTATGCCTTGGGTTTACTGGGAGATAATGCCAAAAGGCATTTAGTTCGCCCTTAGTAATCCTTTTTTTAATTAGGTGAATACAATAAAGAATAAATAAATAAATAAAAAATAAATGAGGTCATCGGTTGAAAATATAGACAAGATAAATGTGTTAAAGTTAAACTATTATGTTTTTGTAAACAACCCTCGAGGTCGTTAACAAACCCTTAGTTTGTAGCAATCCACAGAGAAACAAGTCAGATGGCTTTAATGTCTTTTTAACACAATCATAAACTTTAACATGACGGAAAGTTACAAAGATAAAATAATAACTATTTAATAATTGTGCTTTCATTCATAATGATAACATCCATCGAATAGTCATTTCAACTGTGACATACATTTACATACAGTCACCTTTTTTCATATAAGAGGCCCCACACGTAGTCGAGTTTTCACCTCCGCGGGAAACGACACGTAACGGGTGGCGTACCACATCGCCGCCATTTTGGTGAGAGTCAAAAAAATCTAATTCCCCATTGCGATGCCACGAGCAGTATAGTGACAGCATTGCCGTACAATACTTTAGCCGCCTCTTACGACACCTCGTTAGGAAACAGGTAGGTGCTATTTTACTCTGCCGGACACCTATCGGCTATAATTTAAAACGGGGATATCTTAAACAAAAAAAAATTACATATAAAATTAGCATAAGTTTTTTAGTGTTGATCTCTTTCCAATTTCTGGAAATGAATGGAGTATGTTCCGATATACAACGTTTTTATAACAATGTGTTTCATCATCATCATCATCATTTCAACCTATCATAGTCCACTGTTGAACATAGGCCATAGATTGCCCCAATGTGTTTAATAACACAAAAAGGCGACTAGCATTCTTAGCATAATGACTGACGCAGTTTTGTCTAACATGTACTTTGGAGATTCTCATCAACAACATTAATCGTCATTAACAGAAAGTAGAGAAGATCGTGTTCACATTTCCTACTTAAACTAAGCAAAACAGTAGATATATATATTGTTATAGTTATGTTGTTTATATGAACAGGCTTTCAAGATTTATGCTACATAAGCAATCATCCGCACCTGGCGTCTTTCTGATTATCGTAACATCCAAAAGTTTTGCCCGTTCAAAATACTTCGTTGTATAGTATCGAATGAAAACATACTTAGCGTTTTGTTATTGTAGAGGATAGGCACTGAATTGAGGAATGACATATAGACAAACGATCTTTCAAGGGTGGCCGGAAGAAATTGTATGCACAAGAACAAAGTGCACAGCGTTTAACATTTTTGGCAATTTTCAGAATATACCGTCCTTAGAAATACACTTTCGATGAATAAAGAAAGAAAAAAAAAGAAAAAAGTTTTTTTATTCATTACCTCTTGGTAGTGACAAGACAAGCAAAGCCTAAGGTAAGTGTAACGTTCGCCCGTAACAAATGTTGTGTCATTCAGAACATTTCTCTGCGCTGTTACTGCCCTCGTCACTCTGTGACGTTAATTTTTAAATCTTTTTTTTTATTGGAGGAAGTGATGAAACGAGCAAACGTTCACCTGATGGTAAGTGCAACGTCTACCCATAACAAAAACGGTGTCATCCAGAATATTTCTGTGTGAGACCACACTGCGCCCATCACCCTGAAACATAAGTTCTTAAGTCTCATATGCCCAGTAATTACAAACCGAAACATAGTAATGTTGGCACACTACTGTTTTACAGTGGAATAACGGGCCCTGGGGTGTCCCTGGGCTGGCCGAGGGAATCAACCAGTAAGCCCAGTAATAACACTACCTGTCAGTGGCATTTAGATCGAAAAACAGTAATGCACTCTTGTTGGTATACGGTTTACCACGTTCACTTGATCTTGAAATCAAGCTGACCTACATTAAATCCCCAGTGTCAGCACCACTAAAATTATTAGTGGCAGTTTTAGGTGCTGATTTACCAAGAGTTCGGTGGTGAAGTAAAATATCCTAAGAAAATCTGTATGTCTCACAATTAAAAAGTGTTTTAACATTTTTTTTAAAAAGTAGCACACATAGTCACACATAAGTGCAACAAAAGTCATACATAAGTGCAACGTCTGCCAATAACAAATGCTGTGTCAACCAGAAGATTTCTGTGTGACACCACTGACTTCCATATGAGACATCAGTTCTTAAGTTCTTCATTACGGACAGTTGGAATCGTTACCTTACATATTATGTAAAAAAAACAAATCATAATAAAATTGTATTTGTTCCTGTAAATAAGTATCGTTTGGAGAAGTTTAGAAGTAACGTTAATAAAAAACTACTATTACTTCCTTATAATAATAATACTGACTATTTATATGAAGTAATGTTTAATCTGCTGAGCAAGGAATTTAATGCTATTTTTACTTCTAAAACTATCTCCTTTAACAGTCGCAAGACTTTTAATGAATGGGCGACAGTAGTAATCCACAGAAGTAGGCAAAGGTTGTATGAACTTTACAATGAAAGATCATACAATCATAGTAACACATTTAAAGAATATGTTAAAAATTATTCAAAATTATTTAAAAAAAGTATGCTCTGAAGCCAAGTCATTACACTTGAGCAATAAAATAAAGAAAGCATCAAATAAAATAAAAATGACTTGGAGTATTATTAATAGTGAAACCGGGAAAGTCAGAGACCGAAACCATAATTACAAAATTAATTTTAACAACAAGCTTGTGACATCTGATCAAGATGTTGCTACACTACAGCCTTTGAAAAGTTATTCTTTATTTTATTTACTATTAAGTTGATATTCCAATTTCCATGACCAAGCCATTAAATTCTTCTCCTACTGCCGCTGAGACATTACTTAAACAAAATGTAACTTCTTGTACAAAAGATTTTAAATTCGATATGGTAGATGCAAATGACATTCTTAATATTTTTAAAACTGTTGATTGTTAGAGAACCGCGGGTCTATAAAGCATGTCCGTGGAAGTTAGTGCGTCTATTATAGATATAATTGCTCCTCAATTAGCCATAATTTTTAATTCCGGTATTGCATTTAGTGTGTTTCCTGATTTGATGAAACATAGTAAAATCATACCTTTATTTAAGTCTGGTAGTACATCGGAGCCTGCTAACTTTAGACCTATTTCCGTACTACCAACATTAAGTCAAAGTTTTGAAAAAATTATACTTAATCAAATGTTAAAACATTTTAATTTTCATAAACTGTTTCACAAAAACCAATTTGGCTTTACAAGGGGTCGTCCTACAACCGATGCAGGTGTTGAACTTATTAAGAATATATTTGAAACCTGGGAGAGTTCACAGGATGCCTTGGGTGTTTTCTGTGATCTTTCTAAGGCCTTCGATTGCGTTGATCATGAAACACTTATCAGGAAACTACATCACTACGTATAAGAAATTCTGCATTTCAACTTCTATTTTCATATTTAAGTAATAGAACGCAGACAGTAGTTATCAATAGCAAGAGTTCTTCCGGATCAGCAGTGTCTATGGGTGTCCCGCAGGGTTCGATTGTCGGCCCATTTCTATTTCTTATTTACATTAATGACTTACATTACCTAGTAGGGGACAACCATGATATAGTGTTATTTGCTGATGATACATCTTTGATTTTTAAGATAAAACGTCAACTTTTATTATATGACGACGAATGCTATTTCAAAAGTAGTACTTTGGTTTAACGTTAACAATTTGCTTTTAAACGGAAATAAAGTAAAATGTATTAAATTCAGAACACCATATGTTAAACAATTAGATGTAAATGTGCTTGTGAATGGGGAAGAGTTGAGCCTTGTGGATACTGGATGCTGTCTTTCTTGGAATAACTCTTGACACAAAACTTCAATGGAGCATCCATATATCTAAACTAGCAAGTAGACTTAGCTCTGCAGCTTATGCTTTAAAAAAATTAGGAATTTGCCTAATGTTGAAACTGGCTAGATTGGTTTATTTTAGTTATTTTCATAGCATAATGTCTTATGGTATTTTGCTATGGGTAAATGCAACTGATGTAGAAGTGATTTCTGTTTTGCAAAAGAGGGCCGTAAGAGCTATTTATAATATTGGCTCTAATGTGTCTCTTACAGATAAATTTAAAGAAATTAATATCTTAACCTTGGCCTCTCAATATATTTTTGAAAACGTTTTGTATGTACACAAGAACATAAACCAGTTCACTAAAAAAATGATGTTCATAATGTATTCACAGGAACAAGCACAAATTAATTATGCCAGTTAGCCGACTTCACAGAGTCAGTAACTCTTTTATGGGGCAATGTATACGTTTTTACAACAAAATCCCAGAAAGTGCTAAAAGTCTTTGAATCAAAAAGTTCAAATTTTATATTAAATTAAGACTTCATAAAAGAAGTTATTATAATATTAAAGAATACATAGATGACGATAACCCCTGGGAATGAGGTGATCGCCGCCAAGCCATCTACATCTTTATAGTACTGCTGTTATTGTACATTATTTAAAAATGACTAAAAAAATAAAAAACCCGCTGGGTTTCTTACTGGTTCTTCCCAAGACAGAGGCATTTTTTGCGAACCAGTGTAGTTTTAAATAAAATTTAATAAAAAAAATATTCTATTCTATTCTATTCTAAGTTGTCATATGCGCACGAATTACACTAGCTCTCAGTGCTCTTCAGACCCATACACAGTAATGTTTGCACACTACTATTTTACCGCAGAATATCTGTCCCTGCGGTGGTACCTCATCATCATCATCATCATTCCAGCCTATCACTAGTCCACTGCTGAACATAGCCCACAGATTGCCACAAAAATGTATAGCTCTAATTGGTGAAGGGGGGGGGGGGGGGGTTGGCCGTACCTCGCATTCGGATGGCAATCTCAGTTTATTTATTCAGATGTTCCAGGAAAATGCTGCTGCTCATCTAGTCCAGTCATCTAGTCTTAATTTTCCATCTGACAACTTTTACGACATCCATGGGATGAGATGAGTGGTAGATTCTCTTCAGCCGCCATCTAGGCGGCTAACGGCGGCATCTAGATGGATTTTTGCATAGGAACCCTACCACTAGCTACATTTATATATATGATAACCAATTCATTATCATCAACAACAGCTTGTTAATAGTCCACTGCTTAACATATTTTTTTACAAACATTTTAACATTGGCCATAGTTGCCACGCTTGGCAGGCGGGTTGGTAACCGCAGTTTATTTATGCTGATGTTCCAGGAAGATGCTGCTGCCCATCTTCTGGTTTTAATTTTCCCTCTGTCGACTTTTACGACACCCACGGGATGAGATGGGGTGGTAGATTCTCTTAACTGTTACCACACGGCCAATGGCCTTTGCTTACCCCTTTTATGGGAAATAGGCGTGGCTGTATATATGTATGTATGATACGGTTATAGTAATCATTCATGTTGTATAATAACAAATCATTACTTTTACATTTTTATGCAAAAGTAATCATTTATAACCAGTGTAAAAAGAGTTAAAGAATTAATGGCTACACCAGGTATTTTTCTTCTATCTATCTGCCCTACGTCATTTTAATGGATAGATCAAAAACGTACTTTGTTTTGATACTTGATATTTTTTGAATTAATGCAAAGAGCTTCCATTGTGCTGATACCGTAGACTTGAATTGAGATCCACTTCAAACTACCTGACCGTCATAGTCGGAGAACTTCTTATTTAAGTCAATAGCTTTTCAACTTTAAATGCATCTCAATATCTTACAAAGACTAAGAAGTTACGTTGTTTTAAATATGTATATTTTAATACATAAGGTTTATAAAAAAAACACACACACACATTACACTTTAGAAAAATTATCATGTATTTTCTTTGCTGCTTTTTGTGGGTTCACTTAATAAATACTTAACGTAAAACACGATCTACAATTTTATTTGTATCGCCATCTTCTTCAGTGAAAATTTATGTTAACTCTCTTGGTGATAAGATTCTTATGCAGGTATTGGTCTAGGTAGGTCAATACCAGTTAATTTGTCTCCAGGCAGTCGCGTTCAAACATTACTACATTTCGGTTTGAAGGGAACTGTTAGTTGCTGTAATTACTGGATATAATATGTAACTTAAAAACTTTTTTCTCAGGATGACGAGCACATTGTGGTGCCAGAGAGAAATATTCTGGGTAGCACAGCATTTTTTACCATCAGTTGAACGAATTGACCGTCTTGTCACTTTCTTCCATAAAAAATTAGGAGACAGAGGGAAAAACCAGTAGAATTAACGTCTAAGGCCACTACTAAGTTCAATTCCTGCCTTATGGTCGGTGCCTATAGATACGCAATTTGGTGACGGGGTAAGAGATTTATCACCCGATTTATTTATTTATCTTTATAGGAAAAAGTAACTAGACGAGCAAAACGTTCACCTGGTGGTAAGTGAAACGTCTGCCCATAACAAATGCTGTGCCACCCAGTACATTTCTGAGTGAGACTCGAGTGAGTGTACTGTCGGAAGCTATCAGCTGCACAGGAGATATTATGCACTCGTTCGGCCCAACCTACCCGAATAAGTAATCTATTGAATACGTTAGTAAAGGTGAACATTACACTTAACAAAACAAATGAAATGAATAATAAAATAATTTAAAAGCGTTCCAAATATCAGGAGGTTTGGTTTCCTCGCGACTCCATTGTCTATACAAATAATGTTTACCAAACGACGTATATGTATGCTCATCCCATTCCCTTAAACTTTTTTCATACAGAATTCACAGTAAGTGACACGAGAATATAATTATTACCGCTCGAGCAAACTTTGTTCGAACAATCACTTTCTTTTTGTGGAGTTAGCGTCAGTTTCAACGGTGATCTCGGAGTAATAATTCAATAGAAATTTCATAGATTCTGTGTGTTGGTTATGTTTCCCAGATCGAGGTTTTATTTTTATATTGTTATTTACAGATAATTCTTGCAGTTTTAAATGTGAACTATTTGTATAAATGCAAGTAAGCATAAATATTTTAATATATGTACCTATAATGTATGAATCTGAAAGAGTACGTTTGTGCATATTTTTGGCCTCGTTTTATTCTGCAAACTTTAGATAGCATTAAGTCATTTAACATATCTATAAGCAAATCTCTGTCACATTATTTAGCTTTAGTTAGAAAATTTAAAAAAAAACAGCGTAGTAAATCAAAAGTAAGTCCAAGAATATAGCGTTTGTTTCATTGCATTTTTCATGTGAAATAACGGGGTGTATCACGAAATACGAGTTTTAAAATAAAACAAAGTATTGAAACATTATAGTCAACTTATTTAAAAATATGAAACCAGCTTTACTAAAACTACGGTCGTTTCTTAAGTCTTAAAATAAAAATTGTAATAAATATTCCCTACTTTCGCGACAACGACTTTGGAAATGTTTTTTTTTGGAACACATTGATTATAAGAGGGTTTAAGGTTCATAACATTTAATTGTGCGTATAATTGTGTGCATGATTAGTCTTAACTAAATATTGTCTAAAACAGCGCAATGGTTTAAATTTCGTCAAAATTTACTTATATAACTACCTCTTAAAGAAAGTTTTCTCTGAAGTTCTTCAGATAATTAGTGAAAACTGTGCTCTTTTGTCTCGGAGCCCTGAAGTCGTTTCAAAGGATCAGCAAAGGTGAACACAAGCTCGTCGAAAAGTCGTTGGGTGTTGCACCCCATTACTAGTTGAGGCCTCTCACTGGTTGGAGCGACGACCTGCACCTGCTTTGTCAGCATTGCATATTATGTTTTTTTCTGCACGAATAAAGGCTGTCTGTAAAATACCTTAGTCGCCTCTTACGACATCTCGATAAGTAATAGATAGGTGCAATTCTACTCCGCCGGATATCAATGGGCTAGATCAGTATTAAAATATCCAATTAACTATTTGCATTTGCTGGCTGTTATATCGGCTTTTTTCGTGGCAATTTTGTACAGTCAATCATTTGGCAAGCAACAATTCCGAAACAAGAATTCTTCGAAAATTTTATGCATGCATGTTCTAAGTTATGGGTCTTAGAGAGACAAAAATGTATGCACTCGTAGTTGCAAGTTTACGTAAGTTTTAGTAAGTTTGGTATACATTTTACAGATAACTTGGCTATTACGGACACAAACATCGATCTTGTGAATGTGTTATCCTCAATAAATCATATCATAAGTGAATTTTTTGACACGTACCAAAATGGCGGCGACATGGCTCGATACCTGCCACGTCTCGTTTCGAGCGAAAAGTGAGCTACGTGAGTGCCCCCTGCCTACCCCTTATATGGGAAAAAATCATGTACATTATTGTTCTTAGTCCGTGATTTTATATTGGATAATATTAAGTATTAAGATATCTATAAGCAAATATTTACAGTACCATTTTTATTTAAGAGTGACTTAGACACGTTCACGAGCACGTCAGCCTAACGGTTACTGCGGATTAGGTATTATTAACAATTTTAAAAAATTATTTTTATTAAAAGATGTTTTTTATTCATAACTATACAGTTACAATACGTCTTGATTTAACAAGGTGACACGAAATCTTTATTTTAATTTTGTTTTAAACTATACTAAATATCTGCATTCTACTAATAAACGTCTTTAGTTGATTTCCTAAAGCCAAAGATTGAGTCGGTGTCCAAGTCAAAGTAAAGTTAACACGAAGTTTCCGATATAACTTTACCGCAATATTTGCATCGAACAGTGTAACCGGCTCCTCTTCATGTGTTCTAACAGCTTGCATACCAAGTTGGGAACAATTAATTTTAATGAACCAAATGATTTTGCAGCACATAACTATGAAATTGGACATAATGAAAAAAGTTTGCAAAGTTTTCTCTTCACCTATTAATATATAGATATTTCAATACACTATAGATTCTTCACCACTTCAAAAAATTTGATCTTCTTATAAACTCAATAGGGAAAACTATATTGGGTGTTACATTTCTTTTTGTTTAGTCCATTTCATAAGATATATTAACAAAACAACACATGCTGGAGTTGCTTGGCAGAGTTTTTACGGCATTTGATGTATCTATTTGAGAGAATACTTCTGTGTCCAGTAGAGAAAAAGTCTATACGCTGTTACTTTCCATTTTTATTAATCACTGTACATAAAATATCAATGTTATTTCATCTCGAAAAATTACGTAAGCATTTCAGTAAAATGCGTAATTTCAAGTTCTAAGTAGATAATGAGTTACGTTTCTCCTGTATCTTTTTTGTATGTGTATGAAGCTGTTAGCCCGGCGACTTCGACAGCGGAAGAGTTTTCCAAAAAAAAAAAAATGTCACGCACAACACATCTAGACCCGAAAATTACCGATTTGTGTTTTTACAGAAATCTAGGTGACTAATACTACGCTTATACCGATGTATATATATATATATATATATATATATATATATATATATATATATATATATCTTGTATAAACTTTACAAAAAATATGTTGCGTAATTTCAAGTTCTAAATAGATAATAAGTTTCGTGTTAGCAGGTTTCGTCAAAAGTTCAAGAAAAGTTTCGTGGGCAAACTTGGCTCTCACGGTGGTTAGTATCCATCTTGTGTAGGTGTTTCCCTTAATAAATCATACGGTAACAATATTAGGTAGCTCGGCTTCTGACACAATAAACTATCTAACACAATAAACTTGTATCTTATGTACTAAGAAACACCTTAAGATCGGTGGGTAGATTATATTAAATTTAATCATTAAGAAATATTGTGGCGGAAACAGCGTTCACTTTTGAATTTTATTTCGTTCTCAATAATTCCATAATTGCGAAATTGCTAAGTGTGTTAGGAGGTTTTGGATATGAAATCGGCACATTATCAGCAAAATAATTAATTTTATCGCATATGTTAAATTAGATCAGAGTTTAAAATACCAACTTTTCCCCGAAATATAAATGAGAAATTTATTGTAAGTCCTGACAGTTTTCCTATGTTCTTTCAGCCTCATTTAGCAAGACACGAAAGTAATATTGTAGACAATGACGCTTTTCTGGATCATCCATCAAGATAAATTTGACACGCAGAAGTATTTCCAAAGTTATACATTTTCTCCCCGCTCCTGAAAATATTTTACAACTTTAATCCATATAAAGACATGAAAGAGCTTTCCGTCTTAAAACATGAATTACAAAGTAATGTTTCAACGTCCGAAGTAATTATATAAATTTTAGTATTGTATCTTTTTGAATATTTTCATAAATAGTAAGAATTCGTTGAATGGCTAGAGTTAAAGCTTTGTACCAACAAATTCTTTCTATGGTTTGTCTTAAAAATACTATGGAATGCAAAATAATTGAAAATATAATTACGACTATTCTTAATCGAAAAATATTTGAATTATTTAGTAATTACGGTATTTTCAAAATTATGGAAATAATACTCGTGTAAAGTAAAATTGTTAGATGAAATTTTTGTCTGTCTACCTGTTTGTTCCGGCTAATCTCCGATACGATTGGACTTATTTTGACGGGACTTTCACTGGAAGATAGCTGATGTTATAAAGTGCAACTTAGGCTACTTTTAACCGCACCCTGCCAATCGTACATTACAGATAAGAGTCGAATTGTTAATGCTCAGATAAGCGAGATACCATGCTGTACGGCGCAATGGGTCGGCTTATTTCACGCGAGTGAAACTGCGGGGCACAGGTAGTAGTAAATATAATTATTAAAACGTTTAATATACAGCAAATAATCATTTATGCGTAAAGGTTCATATATGTGAGTTGTTTAGACTACTTGACACTCTTCGCACCATAAAAGAAGTTCAGGTTATATTTATGAGCCATTACTTTTGTAACTTTGACGACTCTCCTTCAGGCGATTTTATCGTTATCGTATCGTATAAATGCAATATCGGTTACAGAAAATTTGTATGATTTATTTCGTATGCGTGCGACAGTAATTAAGGTGCCTTACGAATATGAAGAAGACTTCCTATTTAAATAAAACTATTACTTTTTTCTTCGTTTTTCATCATCATCTTATCATCTTATGGCATAGCGTAGCTTAACTTTAAAGAAAAAAGCAAACTTAAGTCCCTATAGGGAAATAGTCCCGAAACCGGAAGAGAATATTGAGTAGCAAGAAGTCCACGAAAAATGATTAATCGGCAAGAGTTATGTTCTCGGACGAATACATACAGGTATATAGCCGACTTCTACGCCTGTTCTATATTCTAAATTTGTCCTGAACTAAAATTTTTACAAAACCACAAATTTCCGATTTTTGGGACTTGGTGTGTTGTGATTGTCACCGTGCTTATGACACTGTATCCTAGTTTACCACCGATCATATCGTAAGGCGTAAACACTACTAACGTTTATAGACATAAACGTATTTTGATAGCAAAAACACACACAAAAAATTATTGAACGAATGACGTAATACACGAAAGAAAAGGCGCGTTTTTGTGTGGCACTCAGCGCTTTAAGCAGCTTTGGTTCTTTTTTCTTGACTTACTGATCCAGCGCTGAAGCGGCGATTTAATGTTATTCGGGGAACAGTTAAATGTCGTAATTAATGAAATGTCCATTTAATTTTCTCTGTTGGTGTTTGTTGAATTCTATTATTTAATATAAGGGAATAAAATAAGCTAAGAAGTATGTCAAACGTATGTTGATTGTTGGGCGAATTAGGGCAATGTCCTTTATAATTAAATTAAACAATAATATCTAAACTGATAATATCGGGCGCGTATATTTGTGCCATTATAATATATCTTGCGTAGTTGAAGCTTCGGACAGTATTCAAGGTTGTCGCCGTTGCCGACAAATTGGTCAGAGGGAGACAAACAGAAGATTCTAATTGAGCTTGTTTTGGATATGAAAAGTAATATTGGTGATATCTCCACAGGAGTGAATGAATCGTCAATGAAATACTACACTGACTGCTACGAAAATAAAGAATCAAGTATTTTTATTTCAAAATTGGATATAAAGCGATATTCATGTAAGATAAGGCCAAGGTTAAGTGTCAAATTTTAAAGAGAATATAGTGTGCAAATCGTTCATCTGATGGTAAGTCCAACATATGCCCATATCAAATGATATGTCATTTAGAACTTTTCTGTATGGCACCTCATGGCGTTCTTCACCCTGAGACATCCGTTCTTAAGTCTCATATGCCTAGTAATTACACTAACAGTGCCGCCGTCAAACCAAAACACAGTCATGTTTGCACACTACTTAACTAAGTACTTAAGTAATGTACATTATTTTTTCAATAAACAAGCTTCATTATATTGGAAACTATAGAACATTTTTATCATTTAGAAACAGACACTGTAAAAAAAAATTTATTTTTTCCGTGGATGTTTGTGGCTGCAAAAGTTTGCAGCGTAACAAATTCAGAGTACTTTTTACTTTGAATTAGTTGTTTGTCTGTTTTTTTGTAATTTAAATGTTTACATTTGTCTTTTTCGTACCTTTGATAGTTATTTACGTTTATTTTGAGACGAAAAGATATACATTTGTCCTTGTTTTAAATTTGGTTTTTTCATTACACAATGTTTTGTTCTACTTAGAATGTAGACTACTAAGATGATAAAAGATGTATTACTACTATATACTATACATCCATGGAGTACTTCCTAATCCTTTTCTTTTCCACTCGGCCATGGTAGTTGCAGTGCCAATGTCTGCACGGCTAGTGACGAGCTGAGTGGTTATGGACACTACACAGTTTATTCGTCGGGAGTTCTGGAAACACGTCAGAGCGTTTCTGTACTAATTTCAGTAGAATGAATGAATATGTGACTGACTTTGAATGTGCGGCCCAAGACACCTCTGGGTGAGATTGAAGGTTGGCCTCACACGCATCTTCATATTACGGGTTTATGCTCCACAAGATGCACGTTGGAACCGCTTCTCAAAAGCCTGAATTGTAAGTCAGTAATTTTGGGATCGCACGAAAGATGTTTTGTCTAATAAGAGAGACCAAAACTATAAGAAGAAGATGAAAAAGAAGAAAGACGTTTCGAATAAATGAAACTAAAATGAAAATATCATAATTCTAGGCGTGTGATGTATGGGAGTGTAACGTGATGGGAATGAAAGTCTGCTCGAAGTATGTTTGTAGTGGAAAGATTGATAGAGATGCATTTGATACGAGGTTCTTTGTTCATACAGACGAATTTCGGAATAACAATAAGTTCTTCTGGAAGTCGAGAAGAATAGCCTGAGTTAAAAATACGACCTCGCAACACAGACAAAATCAGAAACCAAGATTCCAACCATTCTCAAGAGATGGAAGGAATATTTCAATAGCTTATTAGAGAATGAGGATATGCAAGCAAGCGTCCCATCGAATGAATGAAGGTTGCAAAGTATGGAAGAGGTTATGGAATCGTTAAATAGTATGAAATTGGCAAGGCTACAGGGTTTGATCCAGATGCTGAAGACCATACAGATCGTGGTAGATAGTCAGCTGTATCTCCTTTCCAACCTTTGCTGGAGGAACGGCAACGTACCAGGAGACTTATGCAAGACCGTCATGGTACATGATGATAGTTTACTAAGGACAGCTAGTAAGGACGGCAAGAATACAAAAACTACCAAGGCATTAGCTTGCTCAGCATGCTCGGCAAACAGTATGTAAAGATTCTGATTGAGTGATCAATAAAACTTAACAGAAGATATGGGATTTACAAGCGGGATTCAGATGAGGAAGTAAATCCGTCAGATCTTTTCTTACTTGACTTGGAAAAGGCCTATGATAGAGTAGTGAGGAATGAATGGTGGTCGACGTTGTCTACGTATAAGGTGAGTGGCAGTTTGACACAAACACTGAAATGACTTCATAGAGATTCCAGTGCTTGTATCAGAGTAAACACAGACTGGTTTAAGGTCGTAAAAGGTGATAAACTTCGCCAGGGCTGATTAAACTACTTAAAAAAATGTTTGAAATATTTTAAAGAGAGTGCGTATGGTTAAGAATGAATTGTCTGATCATCAAATTATAATATCATTATCGAAGGAAGAGTTGCAGACAGATAATATTATGCACAATGCTCTAAAAAGAAAAGGAATGAAAGTGAATGTAAGTAAGTGGAACATAATGGTTTTTGTAAGATTAGAATGTATGATAGATAGTAGAGTTTTATTGAAGGTGAAAGTGTGGAACAAGTGAAAGAGTATGTGTACTTGAGTTTTAAGTTTATGAGTGACTGAAAGTATGATTGTGAAATTGAGCGAAGAGTATTGACAGGGAATCATAATTAGCATAATTTTTTAGGAAGCCAGAACGTAATTAAAAAGGCACGACTGGCGGTAAATAGACGAGTACTGGTCCCCCACACTTATGTATGGTAGTGAATGTTGGGTTTGGCAGTAGCAGCATTAAAGTAAGTTTAGTGCAGTGGAAATGAAAAGATTGAGAAGTGTAGTTGATGTGATGGACAAAGTGAGGAACAGCGTGTTAAAGGAAAATTGCGGAATAGTAGAAGATGTAGTGACAAAATACAGAGAAAGGAATGCTTAGATGGTACGAGTAGAAAATCCAATACGACGAATACATGTCCAAACCATCTAAGCATTCCTTTCCATCCATCCGGATGATGAAAGAAGATTAACGAAATAAATTTTTAAGACAAGTATGAATAGGCTAGTTAGTAAGAGGCGACGTCGGCGAACGCGTCACGATCAGATCAGACACGTTTTAAGGAAAGGCCACGTCAAAAGCACCCACACCCACCGAAGTGCTTGAATGAAAACACTAATGAAAGTAGACGAGTCGAAAGTAATGTGTCAGGATCAAATCAAGTGAAAATATCTGGTCTCTGCCTACCCCAATGCGAAAGAGGCGTGACTGTATGTATGTATGTATTACTACCTTCTATTCTTATCTTTGTTGTAGACTTTTATACTATAAGTATTCATCAATTCAGTAGACCAGAAACCCTCTAAGACCTATAAACACGTCTCATTTTATTTTAAAGGTACAGTTTCTTTGTCTGTTTTACCGTTTTTATCTCTAAGTTATTTTATTAGTTGCTTCATACCTGGTTTCTTTGTGTCCCGTTCACATGCAATCAAAATTCAGCCGGAACAACCATCTGTAAATCATACAAATATTTGTTCCGTTTGGGAATCGAACCCGCGATCCGTAGCACAGAACGCTTAACCGCTGCGCCAACCCGAGTTCTTTAAACTAGATCAGAGAATTCCTTAAAACTTTGTTTTGCGTACACTGCTACTCAGTGATATGAATAACGTATATAGGGTAAATTGCGTAAATAATAACATTTCACATTATTAACCAACGTCTAATTCACAACTTTACGGTATGATTAATTAGTGAAACAAAATTATGGTGTTGATGCTCGTGATCACAAAAGCAAAGATTCCGACTAAACTCTTGAAGAACTTTAGAGGGAACTTCTTACTATGTACTTTGTTACTTATTCCATAAACATAGTTATCCGTTTAATGAAAGTTTTATTACGTTGAAATAACCTTTTTTCAAATCGAAGGTTTAAATTAGTAAAAATACGCGCGATTTCTGTACGTTTTTTGTAACGGATTTGTTTCGTTATGTAATTAGAATGGATTATAATAGAATGGATCAATTTTGTTTAAATCTGATTATTTTCATAATTATAGTTACTTGTTGATAATACTATACTGTGTTTCAAAAATACCTACAATATATAAACAAGTTTACACGTGACTTAATTTTTCTTGTAGGGTCGATGCGTTGATGAACCGGTTACCTTTACTTTTTGGCCTGGCCATTCATTGATGACCCTGCACGAAACTTGAGATAATAGGGATGTACAAATAACTTTTCCAAAAAAAGAGCTGATATCTAGCAAATTTTTTTTGTGTGACTTCATCAAGAGATTTATAATTATTTAGTGTATGACTTATATAATTTAATAAAATATTGTGGCGCGCTTTTCATTCCAAGGTAATTGTATTGCAGTAGTTAATAGTAAATAATGTTAAAGTGGATTTATTTCGCTATAGAAATGACTTACCATTATACTGTTATTATGGTTATCATACTATTTGATAAAATTTGACGTTAGGAGCCTGTACGGCTTAGTAAAATCATTTCTTTTTGTAAATGTCTAGTGACCGCAAATTAGTTTAAACTAGTCTAGTCTAGTTTAAAAAATCCAAAGTATCTTAGAAAGCGTTAAAACTGCCTAAGATACTTTCGATTTATTTATAATTTTTACGTATTACAATTGATATACGAAAACGTCCTCAAAAAAAGAGCGCACTATGAGCTCCTTTTGATTAGCAGGACGTCATTTAATCGAATCGGAATTTAATGAGAATTTGTGATTTTTGTCTTTATTTTTATGTTTAGGTCGTTCGAGGGCGCTCTTTAAAGTTATTTTTGTATGGATGTTTATCTGTGTAACGCGCATGAAGTATTATAGTAGTAGTAGTTAGTAGTAGTAGTATTAGTAGCGGTGATGGTGGTGGTGGTGGTAGTAGTAGTAGTAGTAGTAGTAGTAGTAATAGTAGTAGTAGTAGTAGTATTAGTAGTAGTAGTAGTAGCAGTAGCAGTAGCAGTAGCAGCAGCAGCTGCAGCTGCAGCCGCTACCTAAATGGGGAGGGCTGGTGCTAATTTTCTCTATATACAAAACTTCTGTACGAATACGAAGCGCGTCAGCTAATATACAAAATTGATCATAGCAAGATCCGATAAAATTAAGTATTTTATATTTAGTACTTGTACTATAGGCATTCTGTAAGAGGGGCCGGATATACTAATCGATTCAATTGTGCGGCAAAGTTGTCTGGCGAAGTTCGCGTTAACTTTGCCGTGAACGTACACACTAACTAGATCTATTTGCTTTTGGAAATTTAGTAAAGGCGTTTTATGGAAGGCCAATGCAAATGTTTTAACCAAGTTACAGACGCTTCATCGCAGACGAAGGAGTCAGTATTGCTTAAGGTAATTTATTTATAGATTACAATATACATGGCGACTACTACTTTGTAGTTGTTAGTTTGCTTATGCACGCTACTGTGGGTAGCGTTGCTGTTGCTTTTCAAAAACTATGTAATACATATTTTTAATATTTTGCATCAGGATATTAGCAAATTATCTTCCTTTTCTTCAGACATACATTTCACATGCACAACACAACCATACTTTAAGAGCAACGATTTGTGTTTATTACAAACCTTGGCACCGGCTGGGATTCGAAACCCAATATCCGCGGCGTAGAAATTAGGTACGCTAACCACTAGTATGTTAAAACTATAATGTTAAAGTAAAAATAAACTTAGAATTAAATAGTGTCATCATAATAAGGAATACACTTTCATATAATGGAAGTTTGTGAATGATACAAGTAATTTATACAGAACCCTCAAATAATTAGCCATTATGCAGTCCAGAGACCTTTATACTTACTACAGTCTTGTAGCATGTATAAAGATGATTAATGTATGTACAATATATGTACGTATAATATATAATGTGTAATGTAATATTTGAGATGCCTGTGATGGCTTATGGAACCGAGAAGTGTCTCTTCACTGCAGGCCGCATGACAGCGTTCAAAGTCGCTCAACGAGTGATAGAAAACGCTATTCTCGTTGTTTCTAATTCGTAACGATATAGACAAATAGCTAGCAACCTCGTACTTCAGGACCGTGTTTTGTGGCAATGTATGGAAAAGGCTAATGAGATGGTTCCACCACTTATCGGTGCCAAGGAATTTTTCTGGTAACAATTTTATGACACACAGAAATGCGGTGGTATTATTTCTTACACCGCTGCAATAACACAATTGCACGGTAAATTAGAAATAATTTTTTTTTGAAACTTAGTCACCATACACTGCAGTAGAAACGTTTACGAATAAATTATTTTCTATGTATATTTTTCTTACCAAAATATTCAAATATTCTAACCTTTTTTGGGAAATGCTGTTTGCATATCTGCGTATCTCACACTTACACAACTACTGGAGTGCTAAATTTAAAAGTTAGTAAAATATGAAACGCCGTGACGCATTGTAGCAAAAAAAATATTAAAAACTCTTATTAATTATTTATTTTTATTTATATTTATTTAATAGCATGAAAAACAATTGAATGTTTAGTTCAATGAATTATGCTATACTGTAATAAAGACTAATTCAGACATCAATTTCGACTGAAAGAAGAAAGAAAGTAAAGCTTTATTCATTGCTACAAGAACATAGATTAAAAAAAACCACTACGTATTTAATCGTTATACGTATTATATTTATTTAATATATTGTAAATATATATGAATAGGTTATTGTGTCGTGTTTTTGGTATAGACAATGTTAACGACTGCACATCTCAGTGGTCAGAATACGCAGCTATGCTGTCGTCAACGGGTCCTCGATGTAAATCCCAGCCGGAGTCAATGATTGTGCAAAAACATATTCTGGGTTTTACGGGTCTGGTTAAATTGTGACCGTTCCCGTATCTCTGATACTGCATCCCACCATCCCACATGAGCAGGCATCCGCATGGAAAGGTTAGAAAGAATGTATGTTTTCTTTTTTGTTTCATAAAGTGATGAAACGACCAAAACTTTCACCTGATGGTAAGTGCAACGTCTGCCTATAACAAATGCTGTGCCACCCAGAAAATTTCTGTGTGACACTACACTGTGCCCATCACCCTGAGACAAGTCTCATATGCCCAGTGATTACGCTAGCTCTCAGTGCCCTTCAACCCGAAACACAGTAATGTTTGCACAATACTGCTTCACGGCAAAATAACTGGCCCTGGGGTGGCCTACTACTGTGTGGCTGACCTACCTAGACGGACTCCTGCGTAGGAATCCTTATGGAACTATAGTATCTCCTGAGCAATTGATAGCTTATTCGGATGTTGTTACCGTGGTCGAAAATTGGCCAAAATAACATTATCATAATCTGCCCAACGTTATTTTAATTGTTACATTAAAATGTTACTTTGTTTTAACAATTGATATTTTTGTGTGTGTGCAAAGTGCTTTCATTGTGCTGATGCCGTAGACTTGAACCGAAAACCGGCTACTTAAGTCAAACATTTCATCTATACATGCACCTTGAAAATTACAATGGCTTTGAAAAAATAAGGTTGTTTCACTCTATCTATCAAAGAAAATCATGTGGTATTTCACAAATCATTCACTATTTTGCGTCGTAACTGATTTAATAAAAGCGTAACCTAAAAAACGATTACAGTTAAATAACAGTGACCTGGTTCAATTGTGTATTAATAATCTTATAACTGGGGCGCGAAGAATTCCATCAAATCATCTCATTTCTATTTGTGGTATCGACCAAACAAGTCAACTGTCCACCGCTGCACATAGGCATCTTTTGAGTTCAGTGTCTAAATAGTGCAAAATAGTGTTGAAATATTAAAAATATAAGAGCATAAATGCGCAGACCTGTGACGAGGAACTGTTTCTTGAATGTAAAGTATTAAGTGTAAACTGTCTGTAGCTAATGCACCTGCTAACCGGGACGATTACTTAGGAGTTTGGTCCTGTTCAACACTGGATGACAATAACGCTGAAAATCTTTCTGTTGTTTTAAGTAGTAATTGAATACGCTAGTAAACGTGTAACGTCAAAATTAACAAAATATCAATGAAAAATTAAACTATTTAGAATTGTATATAATGTCCGCATAACAAAAGGCTCTATCCTTACAAGTAATATTTACCAATCGACGTACATATCCGTTTTCTCGGTTCTCTTAAACTTTGTTTATACAGAATTCACGGTAACTGAGCCGACCGTATAATTATGTCTGCTCGAGTAAGCTTTCTTCAAATAATCACTTTCTTTTTGTGAGGAATGGAAATCAGTTCCACTACCCACTTCAGGGAATTAATTTAATACATATTTCATGGAAACTGTTCGTATGAAACGTTAATAAACTTTATCTTCTTTATGTTACTATCCATTGAAAATTACTGTTTGAATTGATACAAGTAAGCATAAATATTTCAGGTAGGTAATCTAGGTAAATACGTTTGGTTACGATATAAGAAAATCTAACATTATATTATGGGTGTCGAAAAGGTCTAGGCCTAGTAGGGGATAATCATGATATAGCATTATTTGCTGATGACACATCATTGATTTTAAAAATAAAACGTCAACTTTTATTATATGACGAGGTGAATAATGCTATTTCAAAAGTAGTACATTAGTCTAACGTTAACAATTTGCTTTTAAATGGCAATAAAACTAAATGTATAAAATTTACAACACCAAATTTTAAACGAATGGATGTAAATGTACTCGTAAATGGGGAAGATTTGAGCCTTGTTGATACTACTGTCTTTCTTGGAATAACTCTAGACGCAAAACTTCAATCTAAACTAGCAAGTAGACTTAGCCCTGCAACTTATGCTGTGAAAAGAATTTGTTTGCGTACGGTTTACCCAAATTGCCGCTAAATGGCGCTGTAACGTTCGACGCGATGTCTGCATCGCGAAGGCGTTTTGTCGACACAGATTTCTTAAGTAGGGAACCAATTTTATGTTAATTTATACAATTTATACCTGACGTGTTGTTTCAATTACCAATATAAAGGCGCTCTTTTGTCTTAGGACAAGTACAAACAGAATTAGAAACTTGACTAATGATGAAACTGCTCGATTTGTTTATTTTAGTTATTTTCACAGCATAATGTCTTATGGTATTTTGTTAAGGGGAAATGTGACTGACGTAGAGGTGATTTTTGTTTTGCAAAAGAGGCCCATAAGCCCATAATCTTGGCTCTAGAGTGTCCCTTAGAGATAAATTTAAAGAAGTTAATATCTTAACCATGGCCTCTCAATATGTATCTGAAAACGTTATGAATGTACATAAGAATATTAATCACTTTCATAAAAAAAGTGATGTTCATAATGTGAATACCAGGAACAAGCACAAATTAATAATGCCAGTTACCCGACTTCACAGAGTCAGTAACTCTTTCAATGTATACGTTTTTACAACAAAATCCCAGAAAGTGCACAAAGTCTTTCAATCAAAAAGTTCAAACTATTTGTTAAACAAAGACTTTTAAAGAAGGGTTATTATAATATTAAGGAATAAATGGATGATGATAACCCCCGGGAATGAGGTGATCGCTGCCAAGCTATTTCTACATCTTTATAAAACTGCTGTAATTGTATATTTAAAATGGCTGAAAAAAAATAATCCCGCTGGGTTTCTTACTGGATCTTCCCAGGACAGAGGCATTTCTTTGCGAAAAAACTGCTGTAATTGTATATTTAAAATGGCTGAAAAAAAAAATTCCCGCTGGGTTTCTTACTGGATCTTCCCAGGACAGAGGCATTTCTTTGCGAACCAGTGTAGTTTAAAAAAATGACTTTCAATAAGTATTATGTAAATGATCTATATTGAATAAAAATATATTATATATTCTTTTCTATTCTGCATATGGAACAATTAAAACCAGAACATACAAGTAGGCAGCAAAAACTTTCTAGAATAAATTAAATAATAAATAAATCGCGGTCCCCAACTCCAACAACTATGGTACTGTATGAAACATGTAACTTAAAGCTTGGTTGTCTTGTTCTTCAAGAAAGACGATACAGGATATATTAAAACTACACTCCGATATTGCTGATAAGTCCGTACTGTTTTCGAATCATCACGAATCGTCTCGCGCGTAAACTTGTCAACTTTCAACCTCTCGAAACGGCTTCCGAAAAGGCTTTAGAACGATAGACCATAAACAAACCCTTTGGCAGAAGACCGAGTTGTATAATCTGCCGCTTTGTCTGGTGTATGTGTACTACCACAATTACTTTGCTTCAGTAAAAAATTTGACGGTGCTACATTAATTTCAACGGTGTCAGATTGGCGTGTTGAATTGAAGTGCTAAATTTTATTGTTGTTGATGTTATTCGAACACAGGACGAGAGCACTAAACCGATCCAATAGCAGAAAAATGAAGTAAAGCGCATTATCATATCACCGAAGCTCTCCACGGCTGCATTGGAAGATGTTGAAGACAGTTACTTAACTACTAGGCTTGAAAGGATATTAACATTAAAGGCTGATATATACACCACCCACCTTCGACATGCCAACTGCCAACGACATAGTCATTATGGTAGAATTGCTGGAAGACCATAACATTGGGACAATCTCAATCACCTTAATAACCGTAATAGTATCTCCCATAGGATAAGTCTTAAGATGAACATGTAAAAGACGAAGATAATGTGTAACTTTCACGTGATTACTGGTTGTTATTGGAAACACTACGCACGAAGTTGATGATGAATCATCATCTTCATCAATTCAGCCTATCACTAGTCCACTGCTGAACACAGGATGGAGAGGCCATAGAGTGCCACAAATGTTTGTAGCTCTCATTTTGGGGGGATTTGCCATAGTTTAGGCGTGGCAGGCGGGTTGGCAACCGCAGTTTATTTATTTAGATGTTCCAGGAAGATGGTGCTACACGATTTTTACGACACACGCAGGATGAGATGGAGTGGCAGATTCATTGAACCCACCACCACACGGCAAACAGCAGCGAAGAGACAATGCACAGGCCATATAGGTCGTAGAACTGATAACCGTTGAGAAAAGAGGATTCTCGAGCTTGGCAAACTGCAAAAGGGCGACAATCTGCACGGTTTTGCAGGAAGCATTGTTAAGTAGTGGACTCGTGATGGGCTGTAGTGATGATAATGATCACATTTAAACATGAAACTACTGCATTTATAAATATTTTACCTGAATTTTGAAATGATTTTAACGTTATGTCTAAATTTTCAAAATGTCAAGAGTGAAGTTAAAGGATCCTAGAGGCATGGTGTTTAAAGCGCCGTGGGGGCCACCAGTGAATGGCGACGCGACCAATAATAAAAATGCGTAATTTGAGTAAATATCGATACAGATCAATTTTTAAATAATTACATTGTTACTATAATGATTTGAAGAAATTAATGCTAAACATAACATCAAAAATAATTTTATAAAATACTAGGTAAGTTATACCTCTTTCTTCTGGACTGACACATTTTCACATTGCAGTATTTCGTTTTTGTGATCCAACAATAGAATCACATCTTCATTATCACTTGACATTTTCCCAATAAAAAACTAACCGTTTTGTTGTTTGAATGTCGATTGTATGACGACTGAGGTGCAAAAACGGCTGCCGTCATTTGTACCTCGTCCAGTGGACCCCTCGGGGTCCACCTGGACCACTTTGGGAACTAAGGATATAGATTTTGCATAGAAATCCAACCACCAGTAAAACTGCTACCTATGTGAGATTACATCATGTTTATATTTATTATAGGTTACTAATCTTTCGTATAACACACTTAGTGTAAAATATAAATAACTTTGCTGAGAAGCGTTATTCATCTAATCATTAATAATTTATGTTTCTCACGATACTTTACTCCTAACTGCGGCCGAGATCCCACTTCGGGCGGCTTCTAAGTAAGCCCCTGTTCTTACACAGTGCTTATACTTTAGTATATAAGTTTTAACTATTGTTAAAATAAGATAAAAACGTTAGCAATAAATCGGTATATTCTAAAAATACAAACTTCACTTGTAAGAAATATAGTTTTAGTTTGCTTAAAACCTTTCTTTTGCTACTTTTGCTACAGATCTTGGTCATGTTAGTACATTAAAAAAATGTTTTATCTAAAACATACATAGATACAAATAGCCACGTCTTTTCCCATAAAAGGCGTAGGCAGAGGCCAACCACGAAGCACACTGTTCCCTCTTGAGAAACAAGACGTGACGGGTGGCAAACCACTTATAATATGGTGAATCACTTATACCACGAATATTATGATGTTAGTCTGCACGAATACAGGCTGTCTGTACAATATCTTAATAGCCTCTTACGACACCTCGGTAGGAAAGAGGTAGGTGCCATTCTGCTCAGCCGGACAGCTATCGGCAAGCCTTTATCTAAAATCCTATGTAAATACAAAGTTATAGTGTAGTATAAGTATACAACAAAAAAGGTCTCTTATTTTTAGAGAGGATTTTGGCGAAGAGTAAGGTTCACCACGATGGCGTAGTGTGAGTTGAACTTAAAAATTCTTCTTTTTTTCTTATATGGCTGATAATTATTTCTTTATTCATAAAAACTTGCATCCGCTTAGAACAGTGGCACTAATAAAAGACCGACTCCGGTATGTAACCTGATTAGCACAGATATTACCCTACGTACTAGCGCAACTACAGACACACGCTCTACTTTTACCTTTACTAATACTAAGTAATACTTATGCTTCAGAAGAACGTTAAAAAATACTGTACAGTCACATGCATCCGTTCTTGGCACCTTTAATGGACAAAGCGAGGACCAGCATGATAAGGGAACGTAGTGGTGTGTAGAACATATAAGGAAAATACAGAGAAAGGGATGCTGGACACGTGGGAGGATGGATCGAAGAAGATTTATGAGGCGGGTGTGAATGAGCGAGTCGATAGGAGTTGTTGTAGGTGAAAGTATCACGATCAGATCGAAGACGTTTTGAGGAAAGGCCACGTCTAAAGTACCATCAACCGACGACCATGAATGAACACGCTCTTGAAAGTAGAAGATGCGAAAGATATGTGACATGGTCGTAGCAAGTGTAAAATGTGGTTTCTGCCTAACCCAATGGTAGGATAGCCTTCTGTGCAGTGTCTGCATAGAAGAGGATGAAACGGCAGCCCATGTCCTGCTGGACTCTCCAGTGGTCGCGAAATACCGGACTAACTATCTCGACTCGCCGAGATCGCTCGCCGAGGTCGTGGGCAACTCAAAAGGTTTGTTGCGGTTCCTGCAGGAGATCAGTTGGCTCAAATAATTAATATATTCCTTCTGAAACGCTAGACTTGGAATTGCGGAAATAAGCCCGAAGCAATCTTCAATCTACAACACAATGGTAAAGAGGCGTGACTGTATGTGTGTTTGAACAACTATTGGAGATGTGGTGGTTCACGCGACGCTCGCTCGTTTTACATTTCATAGTACACCTGTGATCGGAGACATACATAGTGCCGGCATCAGTAAAATAATTTATTGCAATTTAAAGCTGATGGTGAAGGAAAAGTTTATGAAGAAAACTTGTATGTTTTTATAATCTGTATGGATTACAAGATTCAGAATACATATGAAATTCGGCAAACCGGCATCGGAGCATGACATATTTTTTTTGCTTCTGGTGCGGCCTTAAAATAGAAAGAAATTTTGCAGCCGCCCGTGGAACATTTTTCTGCTTTCTTCATAACTATTATTGCCAGCAGAAATTCAAGCGCAGAATCCAGCAGTTACCAGCCACGCTGTTGTGTTAAAATGTTTTATTTCTGACAGGTATGTTTCCTTGCGTATTTCTGGAGTTCGTGTGTATATTATTTTATTTCACGTAAGTAAGCATAAGATTAAAAACTAAATAAATAAAATGTACAAACAATTTCACCAGTAGCACAAATTTTTTATTCGTCGAATGTATTGTGTATATTGTACGATGTGTTTTATGGAATGTAAGTGACGAGACGAGCGAGTTGTTTGTGTGATGGTAAGTGCAACGTCTGACCATCACAGTTACGGTGTCACCCAGAAGGACCTTCTATGTAACACTACACTGCGGTCGTCACCACGAGACTTATGTTCATGAGTCTCATGTACCCCGTAATTACACTAGCCACAATCTCGCGGTCATATGCACGATTTGATGTTGATTTTTGAAATTACAACTACTTTACTAAAATAATACCAATATATTATAATTAAAACAAACCACATCTCGTAAAATTAGACTTTTATATTTCATCTTATGTAAATAGGTGATCTCAAGTACATCACAGTTTAACAAATGTCTCCATTTATTATCTAAAGACAGAATTTGTCGAGATACCCGTTCTCATTCAAAAGGCTTTTATAATAAAGTGTTTATAAATATTTAATGTAATTTCTCAAAACTCGGAAACCAGCCAGGTAAGTTCCGTTACTTCCTTATTAAAATTTAACATTTTCCTTTTGCACTCTAAAATGGATTACTTATAACTGCTACTGATAACCTTTGCGCTCTTATGTTTAGATAATTATACTTTAAGATACGATTATAGAATATCATGCATAGATGCATTGTTATTTATTCTGATAAGTAAATAATATTTATATAAATAATTAATGAACTGTAGCGATCATAAGCTTAAGCTCATATACATATGCCCAAGAAATATCTAATACATTCCATAATCGCGCTAAAGTTTCTGAGATGCGAACTACTATCTAAATATTACTAGTAGGGGGAGACGCCAAACTGGTAACCCCGGTACGAACATCGCGGACAGCTTCTCCGATCCACAGCGTCATCGGCAGCCATCGCAGTCACAGCACGAGACGACTGACGAAACAACGCGTGCTTGTCGTGTCTCTCAGCCACTGGGGATCATCAACGGCAGCCCCTCTTCTCAGGCTTACTCCTGCGGCATCAACACTATCTCCATATGTATCAACGCACTGAAGACCTGGACATAGCTTCACATCCTCGCCTGACGTCACAAATCCTCTTCCAAGCTCACTAACGACTTCCAGTCTGAGCGGGCAGTGATGTAGCGAAATCTATGTCGCCATATGAGAAGAAAAATCTCATACCTTCCATAATCGCGCTATGAAAGTTTAAGAGATGCGAACTATATTATACAAATACAACATCTAAATATTACTAGTAGGAGGACACGTCCTCCCCAGAACAGAACATCCGATTTAGCAGGTGATGCCTTTTACTTGGCATCCAAATCTGCCAAAGAACGAACTATGGGTAAGAAGTGTGATGTATGATGTAAGAAGTAGCTCATTTTCACCCCGCGGGAAACGAGACGTGACGGCTTGCGAACCACGTCGGTACGCATCAACGAAACACGGAAAAAAATGCTAGCGGAGGACAACTTTATTATTATTTCATAATTTCAGCCTATCACTAGTCCTCCGCTGAACATAGGCCTCCCCCATAGTTTGCCACAAAAGTTTGTGGCTCTAATTTTGGCATATTTCGCCATAGTTACACGTTTGGCAGGAGGGTTGGCTGCCCATCTTCTGGTTTTCATTTTCCCTCTGTCGACTTTTATGACCCCCACGGGATTAGATGGGGTAATAAATTCTCTTAAACCACAGGGCACTGAAGTATTTTAATAAATACAATTTTTTTATAATTATTTTACAATTTTTTTATAATTATTGGAGACACACGGAACCAGCATCCCAACGGGTAATACTTGCGTAAAAGTTCTCTGAGAAGCCTTGACAGTGTAGCGGCAAAATTAAGCTGACAGGCCAGCATCAGAACAATTCTGCTGTGAAATACTAAACGACGTATTTAATTCTTGAAGCGTATGTTATACGGTTCAACTAATATTTCTAAATTATATTTTCTTAATCAAATTAACTATTTGTTTTTAAAGTAAAGCTACTAACGACGTACGAGTATTACTTATTAGTAATAAGAAACAGATAGAAAAATTATAAATCTATTGAAAAGAACATTATACGAGTATTAACATTCTACCACCAGTGAATATCACAATATTTGAAGCATTTTTAACATGACAGAATATCATATAAACTTTATTGAGTTTTGTGGCCGGGCAATTATGGAAAACAATCACCATCCTCGTGACGTCTTTCTTCTGCGGTAGTTAAACCTGAAAACTAAGTATAACGAAGCCAATCCCAGTGCAGCGAATAGATTGTAGCGACATCTATGTCGCCACATTAGAAGCTCACTTACGCATTAAACAATAAAGAGCTGACTTATGTCAAAATCGAAAACTACTCGTAAATCAACCAAGGTCTAGTCTTGTCTCGGTGTACGTCAGTAGTATGCAGACATTACCGTTTTGGTATGAAGAGCACTGTTAGCTAGTGTTGTAACTGGGCATATCAAACTTAGAACTAATTACTCAGGGGAACAACGTCTTATGGGCAGACTTTGCACATACTTTCAGGTGTACATTTTGCTCGTCTCGTCACATACTGTTATAAAAAAATATGATTTTTTAAAAGACTACTAATAATTATTTTGATTCATTAATACCTCGTTCTATAAAGATTTAAAATATCAAAATTCTGACACCCGTAGTTTTTTAAATAATAAGTAAAATAAAAATGTGTAATAAATAAATTGCATGAGTGTGATATTATTTGAAAAATTTATTGTTCAATTTAAAGTCGCTTCTTGAAACAAGAAACAAGATGAATGGCTTAATTAACTACACATATGATTTATGAGGCAACTCTGACGTTATTTGAGAGGTGAATGCCAGTAATAGTTAGGAAAGTATGGTACTTTAATATTCCCTTCGATAATAATATTTATCAAATTAAATGTATAAGTAGCGAATATTCAAGCATAATTTTACGTCGGAATTTTTGTTGATAACAACTGTCTAAGGCTAAGCGCTATAGTGAACTTGGACTTATGGTGAGTGTGCAGGAGAATGTGTGTATTTATAATTAACTATATATAAACCACGAAAATGGACAACAGCATTATTGTGTGTTAAAAAATAAAAAAATATTGGTATTTAATTCTTGAAGCGTATGTTATACGGTTCAACTAATATTTCTAAATTATATTTTCTTAATCAAATTAACTATTTGTTTTTAAAGTAAAGCTACTAACGACGTACGAGTATTACTTATTAGTAATAAGAAACAGATAGAAAAATTATAAATCTATTGAAAAGAACATTATACGAGTATTAACATTCTACCACCAGTGAATATCACAATATTTGAAGCATTTTTAACATGACAGAATATCATATAAACTTTATTGAGTTTTGTGGCCGGGCAATTATGGAAAACAATCACCATCCTCGTGACGTCTTTCTTCTGCGGTAGTTAAACCTGAAAACTAAGTATAACGAAGCCAATCCCAGTGCAGCGAATAGATTGTAGCGACATCTATGTCGCCACATTAGAAGCTCACTTACGCATTAAACAATAAAGAGCTGACTTATGTCAAAATCGAAAACTACTCGTAAATCAACCAAGGTCTAGTCTTGTCTCGGTGTACGTCAGTAGTATGCAGACATTACCGTTTTGGTATGAAGAGCACTGTTAGCTAGTGTTGTAACTGGGCATATCAAACTTAGAACTAATTACTCAGGGGAACAACGTCTTATGGGCAGACTTTGCACATACTTTCAGGTGTACATTTTGCTCGTCTCGTCACATACTGTTATAAAAAAATATGATTTTTTAAAAGACTACTAATAATTATTTTGATTCATTAATACCTCGTTCTATAAAGATTTAAAATATCAAAATTCTGACACCCGTAGTTTTTTAAATAATAAGTAAAATAAAAATGTGTAATAAATAAATTGCATGAGTGTGATATTATTTGAAAAATTTATTGTTCAATTTAAAGTCGCTTCTTGAAACAAGAAACAAGATGAATGGCTTAATTAACTACACATATGATTTATGAGGCAACTCTGACGTTATTTGAGAGGTGAATGCCAGTAATAGTTAGGAAAGTATGGTACTTTAATATTCCCTTCGATAATAATATTTATCAAATTAAATGTATAAGTAGCGAATATTCAAGCATAATTTTACGTCGGAATTTTTGTTGATAACAACTGTCTAAGGCTAAGCGCTATAGTGAACTTGGACTTATGGTGAGTGTGCAGGAGAATGTGTGTATTTATAATTAACTATATATAAACCACGAAAATGGACAACAGCATTATTGTGTGTTAAAAAATAAAAAAATATTGGTATTTTTCTTCATAAATTTTTTTTCATTTCAGCCTATCACTAGTCCACTGCGAAACATAGGTCTCCCCCATAGACTGCCACAAGTTTGTAGCTCCCATTTTGGGGGGTTTTGCCGTAGTTGCCACGCTTAGCAGGCGGGTTGGCAACCGCAGATTATTTATTTAGATGTTCCAGGAATTATCTGTCCACATTTACGACATTTACGACACCCACGGTATGAGATGGGGTGGTAGATTATCTTAAGCCGCCACCACACGGCGGATAATTTTATGTCGGAATATAAAGTATAAATGGTAACTAACACTATTTATAACTCAAGAACCGATAGATCCATTTTAATGATGTTGGATTTGTTAGATATGTCTCCGCCCCGAATAGCAGAATAACTATTAAAACATCAAAAATTAAACTGCGACATTTTTTTCATACATTTTCCGTATACAACGCAATCTGTAACAACGCCAAGGGACACATGAGAAACAAAACTTATATTATATTGTATGCTTGACAGTTCTGTGACAATAAATACTTCTTCTTCCTTTCTGTCTCCTTTAATCCTCTGACCGCTGACTCAACTGCGTGGTCCTTTCATTGCATACCATTGAGCTAGCTGAGCAGACGGGCGCCGCGATTTATCAACGCTTTATTTTTGAGTTTTCACCAATTTTCATTCACTTTTCGACCATTCTTGCATTTGTTAGTCAAACGGAACGTTGCCTTCGAAGATGTTCACTTATCAAAATTGTAATTAAGATAATTACATATTTTGAATTGTGATACCAATTTTCTAGTGTTATTTACAATCACCGTGCATGGTCGACGGCAAGTGTTCAAAGTGTTATCCACGAAATTTGACGGCGGAGACAAGAGGCAACGATGGTTATCCAATGTATCGTCGACGATATAGCACATCGTTAATATAATTCTAAAATAGAAATTGAAAACCAAAAAAGAAAATTACAAAACCCGATCCGGTAAGTGGCGCTGCAGTGTGGCAGTGGCTGTAAAGTTTCATACTTAAATGTAATTCAGAAATGAAACTCATCGCGTCACATATACCGGAACCGGCAGGACAACGTTTGCCGGGCCAGCTAGTTTTATTTACATAAATGAAGATACAAGTATGTATTTAACATTTTGCGACACCGACATTTATCTATAATGCTGTCTGTATATCAGGCGAAAGAAAGAGATATAATAAAATGCCCAAGACTAAATTCTTTAATAGTTATCAAATTGAACTAAGTAATCATTTTGTATTTATTAAGTAACATTGTATATTAATTATAACCGTATATTTACGAAGTTTCCTACGTATAAGGCACCGCGAATGCTAAAGTTTCGTCTAATACTTTTATCCTACTTTACAACTTACTTTTACGGCTTTAAGTTAGCTAACTTCTAATGAAATGTGCTCCTAAATGTGAAAAGAGAAATTTACTACTACATGTAAGAGATTAAAATACACGTACGAAGTTATCGTAGTGCATTAAATATTGAGGTTTTTCCGAAATACTACTTCAACGGTTTTACCGAAATCTATATACTATACGAGTATATACTCTTAAGTCCGCGCAAAGACAAACGTAACCACCACGCTTGGCAGACGGACTGGTCACCACTGGTTTTTCGAGATGGTTATTCTGCCATCTATTGAAAGCCATAAGATTTTCCTGACATTTTTCACGTTCGACTGTTTCGACATGCATGAAGTAAAATGTGGTAGCTGATTTTATTTTGCGTCCATACGTAAACTTATTGACTGATTATTCGTAATTTTTTCTTACTAGACTAGCCGTGTACCCGATAGGATTTCCCATCGGCAACATCTCAGAATACATACGACTTTTCTCAAATTTTAGAAGTTTTTTTGTAGCCTTCTCTCCCCATGCTCACTTTTTTACCCCTAAGGAAGGAATTAGTTTTGTTTATACAAATAATGACTAATGAGACCTCAACAAACTATGTAAGCAAAGCAAAAATTGACAGCATACATCAAAGAATCACCTATGTATATGTGATTTTTTGATCACGAAACATCACATTTTTAATCTACACTTGGGCGCCAATCCGTCCTTGACTCACAGAATCTGTCACAAAAACTATAAAGCTCCTGATTCGAGGAAATGCGACTAAAATTTGACTACATCCAAAAGCTGGGGCAGGGAGATAAAGTCTGATTTTAAAAAAAGAATTTGATCATTGTCATGACAAACAATAGCCTAATACTCGTAGGTAATTGTCGGCTTTTCGGTTGGAATGGAAGCTCCGCTTGGCTTGGAGATAGATTACTCCGGGTAGAAGCAGTGCAGATGTCTATACACCCATGTCCATACGAGTAGTTATAACCTCAAAAATGTCGCATTTCCTATATAAACTGTCTTCCCTTATTTTACCCCTTTAGGGGATGAATTTCTTAACCCGTTGATAAATTGACTTTTATTTGCACACGGAAGCCTAAACACCAAATTTCAGGATTCAGATCCGACACAATGTTTGGTCTATATTTTACCCCCATAGTGGATGAATTTCCAAAAACACTGATAAAACTGACTTTTATTTATAAATAGAAGAATACCAATTTCCATATTTATAACTTTAAAAATGACGCAGATGTCATACAAAGTTTCGTCCTTTAATTTACCCACGAAAATTCATATCCTATATGAATTTTCACAAACGCTGACACTATTGACTTATATCTATCCACAGATATCTAAACACCATTTTCCATATGTACTCGTATATCTTAAAAATTGACGAACTTTTATACAAATTTTCATCCCTTATTTAACCCTTTAGAGGATGAATTTTAAAAAATCCTTTCTCAGTGCACAGTTTCGTTATTTAAAAAACTCCTGTGCAAAATTCCTTCTTAACCCACCGGTGTAGGCTGCGCGTTGTCTGTAAGTCAGCCGGTGTTCATGTTTTATTAAGTAGATTCTAAAATTTAAATTAAACATCTGATCCTCACTGAACATCTGTATTTACTAAGTGTGATCCTTGATACTTTTATTGTATCAGTAAACAAAGGAGAGATTTTCTTGCTCCGTTTCTCAAAGCTTGGCTTAAGATTTAAGAAATAGTCCGAGATTCGTTGAACAAGTTGATAAGAGCTCTTTACTTATAGCTTTAGCACTATTTTACTTTTCTAGTTTTCTGCAAAATAACTTAGTATTTTATTAAAAACGTGTATTTTTGTAAGTAAAAGTTTTATATTCCCGTTTCTTGACGGGACTGGAAAATTTACCTGCTAATAGTAGCGAATCAATTCAATTTGGAAAAGGCCCGTATCTCGGTATTATATAAATGTGCTTGATGGTGATAAATCTCTTAAACTGACTCTGTTCAGTCTAATAATTACTAATAATTAGGTGATAACTTTAATATCGTTATGATATCTTTGTGAGAATTCGTTAAATATTTATTGTATAACATATTACTGAACATTATGTCTTTATGACTGAAAAAGGAAAATGTAAAATTTAAATACTACCATATTATTCCTGCTGTATCCGAGCTAAGAAATTGCATTAAATATGTATTAGCTGCAACCATTTTAATATCTAAACCAACTTCAAAAGAACTTTATGTGATATGTTCTATTAAAGTTTCACAAGAGAACTCTGCTGGAATCATTCTTTATCATTACAATACAGAAGAATTTTGTGTATTTAAATTTTTTTTAATAAGTAGTCTTGATCTTTCTCTTTCCAACTCTTGATATGTTCACTTAATGCTTATAATTAGTTTTTCTGGATTTTTAATTTTCTCTTTATATAGTGTTTATGTAGTTACTATATTTTTCTTTTTTTTCGCAGATAGGTACAGAGTAGTATAGTAGAATAGCATTTCTTTTCTACCGAGGTGTCGTAAGTAGCGACTATTAGTCGCTGTTAGTTGCTTATAATACATAAATTAAATTTCTTTAATGAGCACTATCTACTACGCTATTAACAACTACGCTACAGATTCATAAATAGTCTAGATATTATCGTGTACTTGTTTATCAGTTTCTTTTATTTGTGTTACAATAATTTTTCTTGATGTTTACAATTGATTGAACAACACTCGTTCGTTCTCCGTGACATGGCGGCTTAAGAGAATCTACCTCCCCATCCCACCCTCCGAATGGACAAAAGTGGTTTAGGCAATTATCAAGTTCCTGCAGAGTTCTGTGCGCAAAGCACTATTCTCCCTGGACATCCATAAGTCGAGTGGGCCTGATGACATCTCCCCTATTGTGCTGAGGATGTGTGCTCCGGAGTTGGCACCGGTCTTAACGCGTCTTTTCCGGTACTCCTACTCTGTAGGCGTCGTCCCGAATACATGGAAGACAGCTTTGGTGCACCCGATCCCTAAGAAAGGCGACCGCTCAGATCCGTCCAACTACAGACCGATCGCCATCACCTCCTTGTTCTCCAAAATAATGGAGTCCATTATAAACTGCCAGCTCTTGAGGTACCTAGAGGAGCACCAGCTGATTAGTGACCGCCAGTACGGTTTCCGTCAGGGTCGCTGAGCTGGTGATCTTCTAGTCTACCTTACGCATAGATGGGCGAGGGGGAGAGCAAGGGGGAGGCCCTGGCAGTTAGTTTGGACATAGCGAAGGCCTTTGATCGGGTTTGGCACAAAGCGCTTCTCTCGAAGCTTCCTTCCTATGGGCTTCCCGAGAAATTATGCAATTGGGTCACCAGTTTCCTCGCAGACCGGCCGCTAGCATCAAGGTCGTAGTAGACGGTGCATGCTCGGACTCCAAGTCTGTGGGTGCTGGTGTTCCGCAAGGCTGCGTGCTATCGCCAACCCTGTTTGTTACAAATTAGTAACATTCATTGCTATGCAGACGACAGTACTGGTGATGCCTTGTATACCGGCCGTGCTAATATATCTCGGGATCACGTCGACGAGTGCCGGAACAAACTTGTGTCTGAAGTCGAGATTTTGTTAGATAAAATCTCAGACTGGGGCCGACTAAACTTAGTCCAGTTTAACCCAAATAAGACACAGGTTTGCGCGTTTACCGCTAAAAAGAAACCCTTCGTGGACAGGAGGTGCTACGACCTCGTTTTGGAAGCACTCCCCTCGTTGCCTCAGCCAGTATCGGAATCCTTGGCGTAGACATATCGAACGACGTTCAGTTTCGCGGTCACTTGGAAGGGAAGGCCAAATTGGCTTCTAAAAAGCTTGGCGTGCTCAGTAGAGCAGGACAGTACTTCATGCCGGTCCACCGCTTGCAACTTTACAAGGCGCAGGTTCGGCCTCACATGGAGTACTGTTCTCATCTTTGGGCGGGGGCACCCCAGTGTCAGCTCCTTCCATTTGACCGCATTCAGCGAAGAGCGGCTCGAATTGTCGACGACCATGTCCTATCTGATCGGCTTGATCCCCTGGCTTTGCGAAGAGATGTTGCATCTCTTTGCATTTTTTACAAGATCTACCATGGGGAGTGTTCCGAGGAATTGTTCGGATTAATTCCAGCCGCTGAATTTCACCATCGCACCTTACGGCATAACCTCAAATTCCATCGTCACCACCTTGATGGTTGGCATTCCACCACAGTGCGTTTTTCGCGGAATTTTCTGCCACGCACTACCACTCTATGGAATCGGCTGCCGCCGGCGGTTTTTCCGGACCGATACGACTTAGGGCCCTTCAAGAAAAGAGCCTATTCCTTTCTCAAAGGCCGGCAACGCATCTGCTATTCCTCTGGTATTGTAGGTGTTCATGGGCGGTGGTGACCACTTACCATCAGGTGAGCCACTTGCTCGTTTGCCCCCTCTCCTATATATAAAAAAAAAATAACAATGCACAGTTTAATGCATCCTGTAACTCATCCCAAGTAATCCACGGCGGCAGATCAGGTTTTGGCTTAAAGTGTGTAACTTTATAAAATCTTCGACACCAAGCAAACACTCAACTTGTCTTTGTAAAGATGAGTACTTGGTGAACATAGCACCTTCTACCTCCAATAGTTTCGTTGTACAACATAACCTTTTAGGATTTGATTCAAGCTTAGTGTCATAAGTATCAACATTATCTTCTAATGGACTGTAATTTAAACTTTCTTGACGTAGCCACATTGGTCCATGTTTCCAGAGAGAACTTTTAATAAATTCCATTGGCTTTACACCTCTGGAAGCAAGATCTGCAGGATTGTCTTCTGATCGGACATACGACCAATGTTTACGACCGAATAATGTAATAATTTCAGATACACGAATCGCTATGAAAGTTTTCCATCTACACGGATGACTACTTAGCCATGCGAGAAAAATTGAGGAACTTCCATAATCTCCGCAACTTCAGTCAGCAATTTAGCAAGTAACAAGGCTCCACATAGCTCCAACCGAGGTATTGATACTTGCTTTATTGGAGATAACTTCGTTTTTGCAGCAATCAGATGGACATATACTTCACCATACTTATCTATAAGGCGTGCATAAACAACAGCCCCATATCCATCGTTTGAGGCATCACAAATCTACAGATGGAAAATTAAAACCAGGAGACAACAGCATTTTCCTGGAACGTCTGAATAAATAAACTGCGGTTGCCAACCCGCTTGCCAAGCGTGGCAACTATGGAAAAATCCCTTCAAATTAGAGCTACATCACATCAGGTACATGTTATCGACGCTCTTGAATGTCTGCAGTCTGTGACTATGTTCTTTATCATCTCAACTATTACTTCGGATTTGATAAGCCACAAATCCTCGCAAAACGACACCGATTCCTACCAAGGATGATCTGCGAAGTTATTGAAATTAAAAAAAAAACATCCTAATTTAGAGAAGATGGTTGGGCTGCCACCGGCTTCGGATTCTATTATTAATAAAATGAAATCAAAACCAAGGAAACCACTGCAATACTTCATGACATAGTAAGCTCATTCTGCATAGATCTGCAAATCTGCAAAAATAATAATTAAAAACTGACTGTGTTACCTATGGCGAATAACTATAACGACATCAGGACGTCTGACACCTTTGTCCTCCCGTAACCACGGGTGCTGAAAAGCGCTCAAAACGTCGGGTTATACATAGTCAAATAACGCGATGAAAACCGGAAATCTAGTTTTTTTAAAAGAATATATATATCTCACAACTGAGAGCTCCACTTAGTTAATGGTAATGGAACATAGTAGTGCGCCACGCGGCTTTGATGCGGGTTGGCATACTAAGTACTTACTTTTTACTTTGTTTACTTAATTAAAACACAGTTTTTCCAGGCTATACATAATTTTTTGCCAGCTTCATTAAACTTTTTTTTTGTATTGCAGTACAAGCAATAAAAATATAGGGAATAAAGTAAAAAAGTTTTGGGCGTAACATTTTATTCGCTTTCAACGAATTATATTTGAAGAAAAACGTAAATAAAGCGTTAAAAGAAATAATTTGATTTAAAGTTGTACATTTTACGGAGACAAATTGTAGAAAATTCACGTCTTTCCTTTAGAGTATTTTGAAACTCCTTTATTTCGTGAATTAAAATTATGGTCTTAAATTTGTTACTCAACTGCAATGCTTGTCTTGTTTGTGAATAACTTGGAAGAAACTTTGCCAAATCTGAAATTGAATTCAGAAGTTGGCAGATGTTACAACGGCAATCTATCTACTCTGTTGTACGTACGTAATTCTCTTTCAATGTATATATTCTGAATGTAGTTATTCGTATAACACACTTTATTACTTATTCAAGTAACGAAACGAGGAACTTCTGTTGATCTTTGTTTTACTTCAAATAGTAATTTAAATTAACATATATTTTTCACTTTATGCGAACATCCGAAGTCCCGCCATTGTTTATATTACAAATTTAAAGGTTGATTTATCGTCACAGCGTAGGAAAACATAGTGGCAACAAATCTGAGAAATAATGAAACATAATTCTAGAATATGTGCAATTGTGTGTGTCAGTGTTTACTTGACAATAAATGCAGTGATATTACAAACGTAAATATGAGGTTTTTATAGGAGAAAGCAACGAGACGAGCAAAACGTTCATTCGATGGTAAGTCTGTCCGTAACAAATAGGACATTGCGTCCGACACCCAGAGACATAAGTTCTATAGTCTCATATGCCCAATAATTATACCAGCTGTCAGTTCCCTTCAGACCGGAAAACATTAATGTTTGTACACTACTGCTTCACGGCAGAAAAAAAGTTGTTTAATTTAAAAATGATTGTATAAATTGTATATTTTTACTAACAAAAACTTAAAAATATTGTTTATGAATTACGTTTATTAGTAAATATCACAAATTTAATCTATACCTACACACATTTAAAAAAATTGCGAAATAAACGACTTACAGACAATTTTTTTCATTATTTCGTCGGCTCGCTTGCCTTCTGCGCCGCGGGTCGCGGGGTCGATTTCCGATCGGCACAAATATTTGTATGGCCTAGAGATGATTGTTCCGGGTCTGAGTGTTTGTGCATGTGAAATTTATGTTTGTAAAACTCACCCACCCACAGGAGAAATTGTACTGTGGGGCTTTTTCTTTTAAAAAAGAAAAATAAGAAAGAAAGAATTATCATTTTTAGAATTGTCCGTCGGTCTGTCTGTTTGTTAACGACACACGTCTAAAGTACTAAATTTATTCAAAATATTAACTAAGAAAATTATAAAACGTATCTTTGAGTAACATTTAGCCTTAGTTTTATTAAAATTAGTTCGTTGTGTCTACGTCACGTACGTACGTACGTAGTTTAGTGATGGCGATGAGTCAATTAAGCATTTAAATCTAATCTAAGAAATATTTAATAAAACGATGTACAATAAGGTTATATAGTATTAAACTAATACGTAAAAACACATTAAATTCAAAAATAATAATTTTATACAAAGAATATTAATAATACAAAGTAGTTCAACTATGTCAAAATAAATAAATAGAAATTTCAAATTTGGACATTAAATATTTTTCTTATACTTTTTTCGTGTCTTTTTATTTTAAATTAATATTAATCTATATCACTAAATACAATTGAAGTGTCTGTTTGTGATTTCGCAAGAAAGAAATTATCTTAATCTCATGTGGTTATTTCTGGAATACCCAAAACCCAAACAAGCGTCTTCTTAATTTTTGTCCGTGCTACGAAACGTCTGAATCGATTTTGATGGGACAATCAATGTTAACTAGAGAACTTATCAGAAAGTAATCTAAGCTACTTTATTTAGAAAATATTTATGGTGTTCCTGCGTAAAATCTAAAAAAAATCTCGGATCGACGCGTTACACGCGGCTTCAATTTTGCATTTTGATAAGGATTTTTTTAGCTCATGGCAGTGTAAATGTTTCGGTTTGAAGGGCACTGAGAGCTAATGCAATCACTGGGCATATGAGATTTAAGAACTGTCTCTGGGTGACGGACACAGTTTGGTGTTACACAGAAATGTTCTGGTTGACATACCATTTGTTATGGGCAGGCGTTGCACTTACCATCAGGAACGTTTTGCTCGTTTCGTTACTCTATTAAATGAAAAAATGCTCTATGCTTTAACACGGGTGAAACCGCGGGGCGCAGCTGGTAATAACTATACGAGTATGCCTTCTTTCGCTATATTAAATATATCTGAAGAGTCTGCTATCATATGCCTTATTTCATATTTTGATTAGGTCTAGTTCTGTGCTCAAGTAGTCTGGTAAATTCTGTACTCTCGTCAAATCTCATTCGCGTAGAATAACCTGAGTTGCATACACCACTACAATTAATTGCAATTTTGAAATTGGTAATAGTAACAATTGACGATATCGGTTTGTATTAGTTCGCCACGCCGATATCGTTAACTCTAGAACTCTTTAAAAATTAGAGGAGTTATATGCCTCGGTACCGTTACTTTTTATTAGCACTGGTAAGCCAACGAAACATATTATTGCCAAATGCAAAAAAAAAATGTATTATAACTTTGAGTTCCTCAGCGCTTATTATGAAACCGTTGACGTTTACGTGTTTTTTTTTTTGTTAATCACTTCAGCCCATTACTAGTCCACTGTTGAACATAGGCCTCCCTCATAGATTGCCACAAAAGTTTGTAGCTCTCATCAGGGGATTTCGCCATAGTTGCTTGGCAGGCGGGTTGGCAACCGCAGTTTATTTATTCAGATGTACCTGGAAGATGCTGCTGCCCATTTTCTGGTGTTAATTTTCCCTCCTGTCAACTTTTACGACACCCACAGGATGAGGTGGAGTGGTAGATTCTCTGGCCACCACACGGCGTCTGGCCGTCACCGCATTTTTTTTAAATTAAATTATCTTCTTCATTGCAAACCTTATATGTACAAGAAATGACAAAAAAGTAAAATGGAAAAAATAATCTTTATTTTCGCAAGAAAAGGTGTCCAAAACTATGTTAATCGTAAAATTAAATATCAATACATACTATGCGAACTAACTAAAGGAAATTAAAAAAGGGTGAAAATAAGAACGAATTGCATTTACAGCCTCAGGGGAAGAAGGACTAGGAATAAAATTTCAAAGGTCGCTTGAAAAGGGAAAAGGTTTCAATTCAATATTCAAGAGTCCCAGGAAAAGTTATTTTAAAAAGTTGTGTAATTTCATATACAGTACTGAGTACAGGCAAAATTTTAATCACAATTTATGTACTGTATACTTATAAACTATTTATTCGTAGCGTTGGTATACAAGCTACCTACTCGTATAATGGCTGTATCGATGACCGCGTGGTGTAGTGATCAGAGTACCTGACCCGTGCCTACATTCGTTTTGATAAATAAATTGTTTTTGTTTTCGCACAAATGTAAATTTGGTTGTATTGTGATTGCCTTCGTGTCTATGACAATGCATGCACTGCAGACACTGCGGCAAGCCTTCCTGCGATCTTATCGCATAAGCGTTGCATTGGGCGTGGGTAGGTTTGGCCGAGTAAATGCTTCTGTGTTTGCGCTAGTGATTACACTACCTCTTAGTGCCCTTCAGACTGAAACACAGTAATATTTGCAAACTACTCCATCACGGCAGAAGAACTGGCCAAGGGTGGTCCTACCTAAACGAATTTTTGCATTGCAATCTTACCGCCAGAAAATTGTTATATTTTGTAAATATAATATTGCCACAGTTTGTGGCACTCAGGAGTATTTTGTATACATTTAAATGAGACTAATTTTACGGATTTTATCGCGTTTAATTTTTTACTATTTATAACCCGACGTTCCGAGTGCTTTACAGCACCCATGGTCACGGGAGGGCTGAGGTGACAGATGTCCTGATGTCATAGTTAACCTGGGGTACCTTCAGCTTACAATTATTTTTTTTGGTCCGATCTACGCAGAAAGAGCTAATTGTGTTTTGAAGTCTTGCAGTGGTATGCTTGGTTTTTGATTTAATTTTATTTATTATTGGATCCCAAGCTGGTGTCGGTTATCTGTAGTGTCGAAGATTGTCTGTTTAAAAACAATATCAAAAAAGAAGATTTGGAGGCCATACGTCAAGACATTTAGTCTATGTTACGTCGAAGTTCGGTGCCGAAACTAAATCTTCCTAAAGACGAATTAAAAGCGTTGAACAACCTACGGAACAGACCTGAACTCACGATCCTCCGCGCAGATAAAGGTAATGCTGCGGTAGTCATGGATACATCAGATTACAATTTTAAAATACAAGAACTTTGTCGGACGAAAGTACATATAAAAAGGTCAAATCAGACCCAACTACTAATACGCTTAAAATGACTAGCGATCTTATTAAGAAACACTCCGAAAAATTGAATCTGGACGTTTGTTCGATAATACCATCTTGTGCCAAATCACCGAAGTTGTATGGGTTACCAAAGATACAAACCAAATGCTCCACTACGTCCAATAGTGAGCCAGATCGATTCACCAACCTACAGATTGGCTCAGCATGTGGCTAAAGTACAATCACCACTCAGAGGACACACTAGAGCACACACAAAGGATTTATACCATTTTGTCAGTGAGATTAAATACCTACACCTGACTGACAATGAAACTATGGTCAGTTTTGATGTCCAGTATCTATTCACATGCCTACACCTTGAGTCACACTGTGTGTAGAAAAAATACCCGTACTAACAGATATTTAAACGGTGAATCTCACCACCATCCATCACAGTTCACATCACACATCACAGCTACCGTGGGTAAATCTTTGTTTGAAAGAGCACGAGGAATCTGTGACAGGAAACACCTGGCCGCCGAGCTTCAGCATGTCAAGCAAGTTTTGCACGATAACAAGCTTCGGGTTCCGCGCCTAGGTCGCTGTGACCAAGTGAAACCGGCCACAGTCGAGCGTGTACCTGCTGTTCTACCTTATGTCAGAGGAGTCACGGACAAGATTGGCTATATCTTGAAGCGGGCTTCCATAAAAACATTCTTCAAGCCGCCGAAGAAGATAAGTCAGTTTTTACCATCTGTCAAGTGTAACATCCCTCTACAAGACGCAGGAGTATACAAGCTAGATTGTGAATGTGGTCTCTCTTACATAGGCCAAACAAAAAGATCCATTAAAACCCGCGTTAAAGAACACATAGCTGATGTGAAGCATCGACGCTCTAGGAAGTCTGCAGTCTGTGACCATGTTCTGGATCATTCCAACCATTACATCAGATTTGATAAACCACAGATCCTTGCAAAAGAACACCGATTCGTACCAAGGATGATTCGCGAGGCTATTGAAATCAAAAAACAGTATTATTATTATATATAATTTCAATAGAGAAGATGGTTGGGTATTACCACCAGCCTTGGGATCCAATAATAAATAAAATTAAATCAAAAACCAAGCATACCACTGCAAGACTTCAAGACACAGTTAGCTCTTTCTGCGTAGATCGGACCCAAAAATAATAATTAAAAGCTGAAGGTACCCCAGGTTAACTATAACATCAGGACATCTGTCACCTCAGTCCTCCCGTGACCATGGGTGCTGTAAAGCACTCGAAACGTCGGGTTATAAATAGTAAATTAACGCGATAAAATCCGTAAAATTACTTTCATTTAAATGAGTAGTGTTCGCGTAAATATAAGAAATCATTTTGTATTTTGCTATAGTTGCCACGCTTGGCAGGCGGGTTGGCACTTAGCAACTACAATTTATTTATACAGATATTGCTGGAAGATGCTGCTGCCAATCACCTGGTTTTCGTTTTCCCCGTGTAGACTTTTACGTAACCCACGGTTTGAGATGGGGTGGTAGATTCTCTTAGGCCGCCATCACACTGCAGAATTTTGTGTAAATAGTATTTACAGAAAATATATTTCACGAAATAGAAAGACGTTTCAAGAGATGAAATTGGGTTTAAATACATATATAATCAGTTAAATGTATAAATGTAGCGACAGAGGTTTAATCCAGTTTTATTTGACGTAGTAAAAACTTTCCTTTGTTCATACAATGCAGGCGAGGAGTCGTATTATAAAATTACAAATTACGCTTCACTAAACCCCTTCACAGAGAATTAATTACCTGGTCCACGTTTAGTTATTTTTATACTTCAAGATTTGCAAATTAATAATTTATAATGAATATGGTTGATATTTTCCTAAATAGTCATTGCAGTTTAATGAGCCAAATATCCAGAGGCAGAGCAGTTTAATAATGTATTAAAAATATAGAAGAAATTCGATAAAATTTTAAAGTATTTTTTACTAAAAACGTATTGCACATACTATTGGTACTTTATCATATTCGAAGTTTTTTTTATTTTTATTTTATAAAGTGACGAAACGAGGAAAACGTTCACCTGATGGTAAGTGCAACTTCTGCCCACAACAGATGACCCAGAACATTTCTGTGTGACAACACACTGCGCCCGTCACCCTGAGACATCAGCTCTCAAGTCTCAAATGCCCAGTGTTTATGCTAGCTCACAGTGCCCATCAAAACGGAACACAGTAATGCTTGCACACCACTGCTTCACGTCAGAACAACTGGCCCTGGGGTGGTACCTACCTAGACGGATTCCTGCATAGGAATCCTACCACCAGATGATTAGTTTAAGATGAGTAGTGAATAGCATAATAAAATATTTATTTATGTATTGTGGACGAAGTTAATTTGCTAAGGTCTGTTTGCAAAATTTAAAATGGTTCATATTGTGGCTTAGTTTTTGAAGAGTACCGCTCGCCCTTCCATAATATCGTGCACGAGCAAACTAATACCGCCATCGGGAATCGCCGCCATATACACTACACAACTGCAATACTACCACTAGGCAATACACACCACATAAGTCGAGAACACGATTCGTGTTTCACCTCAAAACGGGGCATTATTAAGTGATGTTATATACGTCGAATCAGCGGCTGTCTGTCGTAATGATTAAATGTTGTATGCGGATCTTAGGAAATTAACTTCTTTCCTTCACTATAATGAATTTTCCGCACAGTAACGCCTGATTCTATTAATTATGTACTGTTCTTGTATTTAAACTTATGTTTATACGACGATGTATAATTAACATATAATTAAAATTAATGTTAAATTACAAAAATGAGTTTGAAAAATATAAATTTAATTCTTCGTTCAATAAAATTTATTTAGCGTACGCATTGTGTTGACATTATGACAGACGAGTACATAGATCACTTGAAGAATGTTCAATTATGAGAAAAGCGTAGTGTTATTCGATCATACATGTACAGATTATTATTGCTATTTATATATAATATATATATATATATATATATATATATATATATATATATATATATATATATATATATATATATATATATATATATAGATAGATATATACATTATTTAAATATACCATTTTTTCATATTTTAAATATTGCCGTGTTGGATAGTGGAATAACCATCTAAGTTATTCCACATCTATGTTATCCCGACTGATGAGAAGCAATAGCCTCTAAATTGTTTAGTGTCTGGTACATCAATTGCAAATTCGCCACCCGGAAGTGATTAAAGCAAATCCTGGCTGGATGATTTTCACAGAGGCTTAGGTTTAGCAGTGGAATTTTTACAAGAAGAAATCTATTGGCCTTACAAATTGATCGCATTAGTAACAACAGTTGGGAATTAAAGGTTCTTGATTGTAATTTCATACCGACAAATGCAGTACAGGACTGTAGCGACATCTATGACAAACATTGATATACAAAACCCCAAGATAAACAGTTCCATAAAAAAAACACTTCAAAAAGGGTTATCAATCGATGAAAACAAAAAAAAACAAAGATCACAAATTCCGATTAAATAAACACAAATGGAACCTTATGCCCACGACATAAAGTAGGTTTTTAAATAAATCAACCATCGTTCGACGACGTTTTGTGTGTCCTTAAGAGAAACTTAAGAGTATATTCATACATCCGCCATCGCACTTTTAGTTTAATAGACTGTAAACTGTATTTACAATAATTCTGAAGATATAATATATCATAGTTATAAAGATAAAGTGTCAGTTGTCGTTCTGGCTATAAGTTGTATAAATTATGTTCACGAAAATTAATTTAAAGTGATTAAAAATATTCTATTCTACATTCTATTTTATGTTTTCTTGGAACAGAGCTATCTGACCAGACCATTATGCCATATTTAATTAAGTAGAAAAAAAAACAAGCACAAACTATAATTAATGTTTTCTTTTATTTACGCGAATATTACACATTTAAATAAAACTACTTTTTTACGGATTTTTATCGCGTTTAATTTTGAACTATTTTTACCCGACGTTTCGGACGCTTTACAGCACCCATGGTCACGGGGGGACTGAGGTGACAGTTGTCCCGATGTCATAGTTAACCCGGAGTACCTTCAGCTTTTAATTATTATATTTTATTTTTAGTCCGATCTAGCTCTTCTATAATCTCTTTCTGCGTAGATCGGACTAAAAATAATAATTAAAAGCTGAAGGTACTCCGGGTTAACTATGACATCGGGACAACTGTCACCTCAGTCCCCCCGTGACCATGGGTGCTGTAAAGCGTCCGAAACGTCGGGTAAAAATAGTTCAAAATTAAACGCGATAAAATCCGTAAAAAAGTAGTTTTATTTAAACAAACTATAATTACTTTTTAACTTATGTTGGTATTACGCATTGTAATTACACATTTTCTTACATCTACTTATACTCGTAACAAATCAAAAATTTATGCTTTCTAATTTATAAAAAATATTTAGTTGATAAGTATTTCACTAAAATAATTAAATTAGCTTAGCGAAAAGAATAATATTAACAACGGGCGGAATTTTGGAGCTATACGTATATGTGATAAATATGTCAAAGTTTTAAATTAGTTAATTTTGGAAGCCACTACTTTTTTGGGAGTAGAAGAAATGAGTAATTTATTACCGAGTAAGCAGTGTAAACCATATAGCACGTAGAACTGATAATCGTTGGGGAAGATAGGTTCTGGATATCGAGTTTTGTGGCAAGCAATGGGAGAGGGAGGATGTCCAACAGTTGGCTAAGATGGGCTGAAATGAAGAAACGGCGTTATTTTATGTTAACCTTTATACTCAATTTACATTGAGCTGAAATGGTACAGTACTACGGTAACTCAAAGGCCTGGTTCGCTGTGTTTTAATTCTTATAATAATATTTTAATTTTTAATTTTAAGTGTTTATTCATTTTCGAATGTGTAATGAATGTGTGATCGTTTGTGATTGAAAAAAAAAACGCAATGTGCTAAATTATAATTGAAATAGAAAATTAGTTTTTTGCTATAATTTAATTTTACCAACGGCAACGAAGACTGGCAAAGTCGGCCAGTCGAATTGATCCGTTTGACCTGGTATCTGGTAATTAAAGTTCGTGGCGTTCGCCTCCGGGAAATAAAAACAAATCTAATCATAGTTGTCTGTAAAAATCGTATTGGTTGACCGGCTACGTCAATAACTGTTACGGTGATCTTAATATCACATCTATTATTTATTATTTTTTTAGAAAAAATAGATTTGATATACTGTATTTTTTATTGATTAAATAATATTTTCAAAATCGCAATTATAAGTTGTTATAAAAAATTAAATATCTAGGAAAATAAAAAAGACGAAATGTCACAAAAATAAATAATGCATGATGTTTGTGTTATATGTCTGAGACATTAAAAATATCTTTAGTTTTTTTGCTTTTCTGTTATTTTATGACATGCATAAATTTAAACTGTCTGACAGCCGCTCGTAGGTTTTATATTAGTTGTGCCGACAGAAAAACAGCGCTGCGGCAATTTCGCTGTAGCATAATGCTGAATCGGGTCCTTTTCGTTGCTGCAATCCAATATAAATTTTAATACTTTTTATTGTTAATTGTTTGTTTTTATGTGTTTGTATTGAGCGTTGCAACGAATAAAGTTTTTTTCTTTCATTATTCTTTCTTAAACAACACAAATCGTTGCTGAAGAGCAGTTGCAGAAGAATTATGGTTGTGTTGTTCATTTGAAAGGAAGATAATTTGCTAATATCCGGATGCAAAATATTAAAAATATATTACCTAGTTTTTGAAAAGTACCGCTCGTCCTCCCACAGTAGCGTGCATAAGCAAAGTAACAACTACATTATAGTAGTCGCCATGTTTATTGTATTCTATAAATAAATAACTATAAGCCATACTGACTCCTTAGTCTGCGATATCAGTACATTTGATATCAATTCAATTGAGCGTAGCAACGAATAAAGTTATTTTCTTTCTTTCTTTCTTAATCATTTAAAAAAATGTATTCTTACATAATTGAAGTACATTTTGGTATTTAACTATATGGTGAGCGTCAATTTATTTTAGTTTTGCTCTAGTATATAAAAATCTGACGCCACTGCGTAATCTTTTTTGGTCACGTAAAAGGTTAGTGTTGTAGTTTTCTCCTTGGAGCCCCATTCATCGTTTCGAAATAGCAAGAGGATGAGAAATACACGAGCAATTGTCACCTGTAGAAAAGCATCGAGGCATTTGGGAGTTTATTCGATGATGAATAGTATACGAGTATATAACAGAAAACTTTTCATTTATGTTAAGTTTCAGTAAAGTATCATTAAAGAAGAAGATCAGTTTTAAGAGATGTACATTATGAAATTGAAAAATATCGAAGTTCATAAAAATAATCACTAAACACATTAAAAAAATCAAAATTATAAGAAAACATTTGATCGGCGTCACAATATAATCATCATAAAGAAGCAAAGAATAACGAATACTAAGTACATTCATACTATATTTATGTTAAGCTAATTCATTGTAGTGACTAATAACGCTTTATCTGCGCGACACTGCATCCTACCCTACCTATGATCTTATCGCGTCGGGTGCGGGTAAGCTAGGACAAGTGAGTGCGTCCGCGTTTGCACATAGAAATGTAGCACTACAGTTGAATGCTTTCGATTTTATTTGGAAGTTGTCACTTCAGCACTAAACCTACGGAAAAAAACTTTAAAAAAAATTTAATTAAAATTGAGATAAAAAACATTAGATATAGAAAAACATTAAAACCATTATAAAATATTTCCCGGTTACAGACGTTGCCTATGTACATTTAAAGAAAACGGGATAGTAAATGTTTGTGTCAGCGCGGCACATTTTTTAATATTGTTTGTAGAATTTCGGAAAAGATGTGTAAAATGCCACTTAAAATCCCGCTCCCGGTGCCTTCATTACTCGTCACTTTATTGCTCGCTGATATTGCATTTGCACTTGTTCTAGTTTTCCCGCAGATATGTGATTAAATTCTGTTTGTTGGCATATTGCGTTTGCAGACTTGTTAAGAATCGAATAGCTAATGTAACTGCATGTGAAAGTTAAAAGCCAACGTTGTGGGACTTAATTTGAGTGTAATGTTACATTTTACTTTTTATTTCATAGTACCCTATTTTTTTTATTACGGAAAATTAAAGAGTTGCCACAGTATTTTAAAAACAGGCTGAGTTTAAGCGGACGTAGTCGCAAGCTTTAGCTAGTTGTATATATTCTATATTAATATTGATGCAATGCCACTAAGGCATGTAAAATATCACAGGAAAACCAAGAATATATAAGAAAATATGACACGAATTAATTATTACATGCAACACTTCTAATGAGATGTGATTATTTATTATTAAGAATCAATTCAGTTACACATAAGTGCACTTGCAGGCGATTGTAAATATTATTCATGGTATTCTAAAAAGCAAAAGGATGAAAATGAATGAAGATAAGACTAAAGTAATGGTTATAGAAAAAGAAAATAGTCTGCGGATTGCGGAGTTCTGATTGAATGAGAAAGAACAGTTTATATAATTGGGTTCAACGTTTACGAGAAACGGAAAGTATGATATTGATTTTGATCGGAAAGTGTTTAGTTTATACTTTCTCTCTTTATAGTTTATACTTTCTGTATACACATAAAGTTATACAGGGCCTAACTCTATGTGGAGACAGAAAGAAAAAAAAAATCGCGACTCGCGAGATTCGCTGTACATAGCGGAGTACTGATCCTTACACTTATGTATGATAGTGAATGTTAAGTCTGGTAGAAGAAGCATAAAAGTAAGAAGAGCATTAAGCTCTGGAAATGAGAAGTTTGAGGAGTATAGCTAGAGTGACTTCAACAAGAATCAAAGTGAGGAACAGCGTGATAAGGGAACATTGTGATGTAGAAGATTTAGTGGCAAAGATAGATAAAGGGATGCTTTGATTTTTGGGCACGTAGGGTGGATGGATGAAAGAAGATTAACGAAATAGCTTTATTAGGCGAGTGTTTATTAGATGAGCTCGACGTAGGCGAGCGTATCTCTAATACGTTTTAAGAAAAGGTCACGTGAAAAGTACACACACACAATCGACGAGCTTCTATGAATACACCAATGAAACTAGAAGAAGCGAAATTTGTGTATCAGTATCGTAGTAAGCGGAAAGATGCCATCTCTGCCTTCCCCCTTTAGGAAAGAGGAGTGACTCTATATGTGTAAGTATAAGTTGCACTCGGTTTCAATTAGTAGTAGAGGACTTTTCAGATAGCAATCTAAACTACTTTTTATTTCGGATGTACTAAAGTTTCCTGCAAAAAATAAAAAAATAAAAACTGTAGAAATTTGGGGTTATGCGGATGGACGTATTACGCGCAAATTTAATTTGTAGTTTGGTTATTATTATTAGTTCATGGCAGTTTAAATATTTATCCTTATATCTTGTTAAGCGTTTTTACTTTATACCTTATCTTACTACTATTTGTTTTTGCTCTCTCATTGTGCTAATCTCAGTTAATTCTGATTTGATTTGATTTTTTTGCATCAGATTGTCATTTACCGTGACAGGTTTTAGGCTATAAAACTTTATGAGATTACTGAGAAAGATCGAGCGGTGAATGCCTAGAACAGCGAAATACTATGCAGTAAGGCGCAGTCATGTGGTCGGCTTTTTGACGCGGGTGAAACCGCGGGACACGGCTAGTATTTATTTTTATATAATAATCTATATCTCTTATATTTACGCAAATACTACACATTGAACAAAACCATCCATTGAGACATCTTCTTAAACTCTTCTATATTAGGGATGTAATCTCAGAAGAAATCGATCGTCTGTAGTATTTTAGTCGAAGTCTCACTCGATCTTAATTAGGAACAGTTAAGATCTTAACTAGGACAGGAGTATTTTATCCAGTTCAGGTATGGTACCATATCTAGTCATGTGCTACTGTTTTATTGTGATGTGTGTTATTTATTTATTGTGCATTTCTAAAAGCAACAATGCTTTTATTTATATTTCTAGTGATGGTGAGATTTCTAACCTAACCTGTCCAAGATTACGTCTAGGTTCTACCGCAGCACTAGTTATTTTGCAAGAATTAATTATCATCTTAAATTTCATAAGCAATTTACAATTATTTAAGTTTATTGTTTTAATTAAGAATCAGCTTCATAATAAGATCTAATTTTGTGAAACTGTTAGCAAAGGGAAATGAAAATGTCTCCTGTTATTGCATTATTCAACTTAATTACTAGACAAACTTGAAGTGAGCACAAGCCTTTGTAAGCTTTTTAAATGGTTCCGGTTTAACACTTATTTTAGTAGCTTAGTAGATATAATGCAGGATCTGTTTTTCTTTATGCTACGAAAATGATTTTCAACATACGTCTAATTGGAAACCACGTAATATATAACAGTTACAGTAATGTATTGACCTACGGCCTCATGGTAGCGGTGTCTGAATATGCCAAATAAGTCACATGGCTTCCGACAGGTGGCATGATCTTAATTTTAGAACATATACACTACAAAATACTATCGCAAAGAACGGCTTGAGTCTTCCCTGTAGACTTCAAAGGGATCTTTTTTAAAATTGGACTACTGTAGTAGTTTAGTAATGTTTATAGATGTATAATTTTGACTAGTCTATCTTTATATATACGTGAAGACAAAACTTTGTACCCCTTTTTAAGCAAATTGCGCGGACGGAGCAAACTTTGTTCGTTACAAATACATTATTAATATAGTCGAATAAAATAATATAGTCAATCACTTAATAGTTACTCGTTTGTTTACATTCATATTGCCAATGTCAAGCAAGTAATAGTCTCAGGTCAAAGAGTTGCGCCGTAGAATTTTAAAATGTTGCCAACAAATAATTCCTCAAACCTCAAAATTCAGACTTAATTTTTTTATGACTTACGGTCGAATTTCGACCACTGACGGGCATCTAGTTCTAGTGTACATAGCGTTAGCACGCTATGTACATTAGAACTAGTTAGCACTAGGCCAACGACTCACTGCCTCTGCTTAGGCTTATTACTTTATTCTCTCATTGCGTTTTAGGTGACACAGTGATGGTATTAATTCGGCTCGGTTGGCGCAGTGGTTTGATTTCCGTACGGGACAAATATTTGTTAGGCCATAGACACCATTCAGATAGTGGTGAAAGGAAATAAAACAACAGTTTCATTTCCATTCACTTCACATGTCTTACAAATATTTTGCACGTGGTCAATCAGCACTCAAAATTGCAATCAACAGTTTTAGTGGTGCCGGAACAGTGAATCGAACCGATACCACTCGCATGTAATGAGACCTATTCCCTGAGATACCACGGATTTTAGTAAACTTTTTTGTGAAGAGAATTTAATAGAAAATTTCACAAAAGTTATATTTAAATAAAAGTTTGTGCTTATCCCTGTAAATTCACATGGGTTGGTGAGGTCTGTGGTTTAAAAACTTTTTTTAGTGGAAGAAAGTGACGAGACAAGCAAATTATTCATCTCAGTAAGTGCAGCGTCTGCCCAAAAGAATTGCGGTGTGTCACTCTTAAAATTAAACTGCAAAGTTTTATTTAGCACCGTTTTGTCTACCACCTGAAAATGATTACATTATCTTCTTATATGTTTAATCATTGATATAAAAAACCCAAGACACACAGTTCCATACATAAATCGCTTTAAACGCCAAAATATAAAAATGAAGACGAATATCACAAATTCCGATTAAATAAACACAAATTTAATCTTATGCCGACAACATGAAGTTGCTTTTTAAATGAAATAACTGCTATCATACCACAATGTTTTTAAATTTGTTAGTGTTAATACGGCTGACGTGATGCTAATTGAAAATCCACCATTCCGTCTTATCCCGTGGGTGTCTTAAAAGTCGACTAATTAAAATATCAGGAAAATATCATATGGTGAAATAAAAATCTCGAAATATGTCACACAAAACAACACTATACACAAAACCAAAACTTTCATTTTTATTGTAAACATTACATAAAATTGAATCCGCGTACATAAGTGCTTCACCCATAAATATCGTCAAGAGACTGTTGTCAATTCGGAGACAATCTTAACCGCTGTCCAACAAGATAAATTGTATTTCGCGCCCTGCAGTGGGGGAGCATATGCGCTTGTCAAGCTGAGTATGATGAATGTATTCAACGACCGAAAAAATATACCAAAGTATGTTTGGTAACTTACTATTTCGTTTCATATTTATTAAAAGAAACCTTTTCTAGAAGATTTTTTTTTAATTTATGTCTCTAACTAGCTTGACATCGGCATACAATATTTGTGAGAGCTATGATGATAATAATCAGTCAACCAGATTTACACTGCGGCATTTGTATTGCTTACATTGGAATTAAATTTATATTGGAACTTTATATCCTAGATATACGCGTGCTATATTTTTGTATGCTTTCGCACACCGACACTAGTTGCTGGATTTTGAGAAAGGAGTAGGTTTTAATTCTGGAAGGTTTAGTTAGAAGTAATATACTAGAATGTGGCCGAGCTGTGTCTGAGTTTACGTATTTGTTAATTCATCTATAGGAAAATGAAAATAGAAAGGGAGCGTATTTTTATTATGTAACAAAGTTTCTTCTTAGTCAGTTCCGGAGTGGCTAAGATGCACCATTGCCAAACACTACCTACAGCGTATAGACGGATCGGTTGACGAAGAATCACACTTTTAACACCAGCGTTAAGTACCAAGTCATATAGTATCACTAGTCCACTGCTGAACTGTCCACTGCCTGACCCATAGTTTGCCACAGAAGTTTGCAGCTTCCATTTTGGGTAGATTTTTTGTAAGAGAATCTACAACTCCATCGCATCCCGTGGGTGTCGTAAAAGACGACAGAAAATTAGAAACAGTTGATGGGTATCAGCATCTTCCTGGAACTTCTGAACAAGTAAACTGCGGTTGCCCACCCTCCTGCCAAGCGTGGCAACTATGGCAAAATTTTACTACAAGTCTATTATAAACCTCAGCATTGACACATATCTACAGGTGGACGACCCGTCGCAAGCCGCCGCTGCAAGCAGTGACATTAAAACGAGCAAGACATATCCAAGTGTACCAAACAAAATTGACATTACTAATATTATCCTTGACAGAGCGCACTTATAATCGTCCACGAGGCTATGGGTTATGAATTTTCACAAAGTAAGCCTCATTAATTTATATAATTATCACAAAATCATAACACATTTCATGAAACAGACACATTCGTGATTCATCTATCAACTGACGATAGGTGTGCCTTGGTTTGAGGGAACTCTTTTGTGAAGCATCCTAAAAAAAAACTTTTTTCTCTTTTTGTTTTTTTTTATTTGTACACCTGTTTTTTTTTCTTACGAGTACGCACTCAGTCAGTAACATAAGCCAAGTTTACAACAAGCTTACTAAACCTTTCGCTACAAATGTATGAAATTCATCTCTGTGGAAAAAAAAATACCTACAGAAACTTAGAATTTCCAATTTCGCAATACGCCTCCAAGGTTATCTGTGAATATTTGAAGTAGAACTAACTTAAATACAAAGGTAAATACTATCGCGTCAAGGTGAAGATTGCGTATAACTTATCCAAGACTTTTGTTTGTGTTATATGTGAAGTTTGTTGTGTCTGTTCCCTTTAGTGCGTATTTAAGCTTTCAATTGTTTACTTTCATAGCTGTCAGGTTTACTGGAAATTAAGTAAGAATGAGGGACGAAAATTTTAACTATTTACAATTTTATTTGAAAAGTAAACAAAATTAACACTATACAGATAACTACCGACCTTTCGACCGCGTGGCCTAGTGCTCAGAGTACCTGTTTTACGAATTCCCGATTCCACTCACGCTTATGGCGCAATAAAATTTTATTGTTGAGTTTCATGGATGGCGTGCCACCCATAGTTTTTTCGTAATTTCACTACACCATTGTGTAGCGGTTCATAATAATCAGCTTTCTTCAAAATTTCACCTTTATAGTGCAAATAGTCTCCAAGTAAAATAGCTGTGACATCCGGACAGACGGACAGGAGTTCCGTTTATACGTTGATCCTTAATAAACATTACACTTGAGACAAGTTAGTTTTAATAATTACATATAGTTTATAATTATTATTTATGCCGTGTGGTGGCGACGTTAGAAAATCTACTACCTCTTCACATTTTTCAATTCTTACGAAGATACTTTCAATTCAATTTTCAATTACTTTCTTACATTATATGTTGTAGGAGAGGAATAAAGAGAGGAGGAAATAGACATAGGATCAGGTGTTGGCAATATTATTATTTCGATCATCTAGCAACCTATCGATATCTTCAGACATGCAGGCGACGAGGCAAAAAGAGCCATTTCATCTTTTTCTTCATTCAGGAGTGAAGACCTGCAACATTATTGTATCTATGGTCCACAGTACACACTCGCCAGGAGGTGCACTATGTGTCAATTTGTCATCCGTACAAATAAAGTATATCATACATACAAAATAAAAGTCCCTTTATATCCGTGTGGTGGCGGCTCGTTAAAAGAATACTACCACTCCATCTCATCCAATGGATCTCGTAAAAGGCGAGTATGGAATAAAACTGCACTGTGCACCCAACAGCGCATGGTGGCGATAGGCTCACCACCTATCACACCAAGTGCATTATATTGTTTTGGTGAAACGTGGATTGTGGCAGTCATCTGTTTTTGCAGTGAGTGCCCAGTCTCTGTCTACCCCTTATGGGATACAGTCCTGATCTTATGTATGTATGTATATCCGCCAGTCTCTACGAAGGGATTTAAATCAAGAAGCATTAAAGCTAATGATATGAATTTTACATAAGTTACAGATAATAATTTTAAGACCAACTTACTTCACTGACTGTGTTACATCGTATTTTTCCACTAACTTCGTAGTTTTGAACATTTTTAAATAATATATTACTGACCGCTACCTGTGGTATAGTAGCAGAACCCTCGAGGGGCTAAACTTAATCCATAATTAATAATCCGTCTAAACAAATAAAAAAGTCCACGCGAACGAATAGCGGGTACAGCTAGAAAAAGTAATAAATAAAGAAAATGAAGGTGAGGTTTTTGCTATTTAAATACCGACAAGCTTCGTTGAGCCAATGAGCCTTTCACTGTGTATTAAATATGAAATGACAACCGCGTGGTCTGGAGGTATGATTACTGCTCAGAGGGTCTTTAGTTTGAGTCCCAGCTGAAGCAAACATATGTGCAAAAAACACAAGTTGTTGTTTTCCCGACCTGGTTGTGATATGATTGTCTCGTGTCTTACACTTCATCCTAGCTAACCACCTTTTTATCATATTATCATTACCTCGGGTGCACGTACACGTGGGACACAACAATATATTCTGCGCAGTAAATATCCTCCGAAGTATTAGGAAATTGTCGCTGTGATCACAATTCAAGTTTCAAGTGTATGAATAAATGTCTGAATGCCTAGAAATATATGAAGTCCACTTTGAACGATTCGTAGTATTTATAATAAGATTTTTATACTATTTATGAAATATGAACTAACATGATCCGTGTAAGTCACATTAGATGTCAAGAATAGAATAGAATAGAATAGAATAGAATAGAATAGAATAGAATAAATTTTTATTCAATATAGATTATTTACATAATACTTATTGAAAGTCATTTTTTTTCTTTTTTTAAACTACACTGGTTCGCAAAAATGCCTCTGTCCTGGGAAGAACCAGTAAGAAACCCAGCGGGCTTCTTTTTTAGTCATTTTTAAAATAATGTGCAATAACAGCAGTATTATAAAGATGTAGAAATGGCTTGGCGGCGATCACCTCATTCCCAGGGGTTATCATCATCTATGTATTCTTTAATATTATAATAATCCTTTTTATGAAGTCTTTGTTTAATATAAAATTTAAACTTTTTGATTGAAAGACTTTTAGCACTTTCTGGAATTTTGTTGTAAAAACGTATACATTGCCTCAAGTAGTCTATTATGTTAATCGTGACCATCCAGCTTCTTAGGAAATATCCAATTACAGACAAGTCAATTCGAATCCTCATCTAGTGTCAACCTTGATTTGACGTGCAGGTCCTTTTTCGTATTTATATGGAAATTAATTCAATAACTCGGCTCTTTGGACGGGGCGCTATCATATGTCCACATATGACGGTAATTTTATATATGTAATTACATTCTTTTTCGGAATTCGGAATAACCGTTTCGGACTACCCTCTATCGTCCACCTTAAGCTTGTTTACAAATTTTAGGCAATTTAATGTATTGTGCTCAGGCGTTTTGATAACATGATTTATGTACTCTTTGTTTAGTCATATGGAAGCGCCAGATGAGGAGCCTGGGTGTGGTTGACATGAAGCCCCCTGTCCCCCTTTAAGCGAATCCCCGATGTCTCGCAGCAAGCTCCTGCTGCCTCACAGCAAGCTCCGCTTCCCAGCTACCTACTGCCTCCCTGTCCAAACGACCGTCGTCTATTTTTATTTAGGCTAAATACAAATGGCCGTATGTTCCGTCGGCTTTATTAAATAAGATCCCATTAAATGCGATCTCTGCTACAGATGACATCAAGCTCCAGCTTGAGACGTCTGACACCCACAGAAAAGTAAGCAGCTTCCTACAATCAAACGGTATATGCTTCCTACAATCAAACGGTATAATCTTCCCAAAGAAATCAAAGTCAAGGAGGTCATAGCAGATTTTTTCGTTCAAAAACCCCCCCATTCTATCAGTCAACCGATGTACAGTGGGTACACAAAGGCGCCCTGCAACGTGGTGCTTATTGCCCTCGAGCGTTTCCCAGCCGGGAAACAAAACTACAATTTAAAAACGTGTTGCAACTATTCGGGGCTCTCAGTAGAACCTCCGGTCAAAAATGGCCCTATTAGTCAATGTCATAAATGCCAACATTATAGCCACTCATCATGGAACTGTTACACTCGAGCTAGGTCCGTAAAGTGCCTAGGCGATCACAGTACCCTTAACTGTAGTAGTAGTAGACCAAAGGACAAAATACTCTTAGCCACCTTCCTGTATTCTCAGTAATACATAGGGCCGGCTATCTAACTCGAAGACTAACTATCTCACGAGACACACGTGAAGCGCGAATGTGACTGTATGATTATAATATTAACTTAATTTATATATTTATGTTGGGTCCTATAAAACCGAGTCGCGAAACAGGGGCTAGGTGTCGGGTGAAGGCTAACAGCGAAAACTTCACCTATACAATGGACGGTGTTGTTTAATTTCCCAAACTAACAAAGTTACATTCCGAGCTAGCTTATTGCACATAATTATGTAATAACTACCGGGATTTAAGTTTCAAGCTTTTTAAATTCCTAAAATTAATTTTAAATCGTTGTAGTAATTTTGTTTGCAATTTTACATCAACATTACAATAATGATGAAAAGATAGAAAGATTGACGACCGCGTGGCCTAGTGGTACGTGTAAGCGACATAAATGCCGCGAGTCCTGGGTTTGAATCCCACCCGGAGCCACCATATGTGCAGCAACGCAAATTTTTCTTTGCTGACCTAGTCTATCTGTGATCTTATCGCATGCATGCTTCATCAGTGGCGGGTGAGCAAGGACAAAAGACTGTCTCTACGTTTGAACGTACACTTGTGGCACATTATATGTGGTATAATATCTCCTGCGCAGTTTATTGCTTCTTACTTCGCAATTTGTCGTGTTGTCGTAATCGTAAATCGGCCGGGAGTAAATTATCATCACTGCATCTAACGCATGTCACGCAGGTGTTCTAAAAGCGGTATCAGAGCTACAACGATAGTCAAAATTCATCCAGACCGAAATCCATCAAGTTTAAGAAAGCAGGTATGCTGATCGCTAAACCATTTTGTTGTCTGTAGATTATGCTTGATGTTCGCAAGGCTGTTTTCAGATTTAGGTGTATAGTGAATATCCCCGTGTTTTCTAAACTGCCTCTATTTTTATTACATAAACTTTTCATCGAACGGACTATTTGCGCGTACACTTGCAATGATAATGTCCCCTGTGACCAGCATCCCAAGGCCGATAATATCTAAAAACCGCATCACGAATTAAAGACCGAAGCCTTGTCTCCTCCATTGAGAAAGTCTAAAAAAAATTAAAGTCAGCTGAACGGCAGCGTTCAAACCCTCAATGTCACAACAAATTAGAAATTTGGCTTTGGGCCAAAACTTTTGTGTTGAACAAGTGCACGCCTCACGATGTCCAAGCATATACTCAAGTACCTTAACGAAAAGCCACGATAGAGTGTGAAAGTGACCTTCTTCAATGTCACGAAGGCATTCGACAAATTGGGACACAATTGATAATTAAACAAGATATACATCCAAGGAGTACAAGTTAAGTTTGTACACATGATACAAGCCTTCTTATCGTATCGCGATATGTAGTCGACTTCGAACCGCAGTACACGCACTTAGCCATAGGTTTAAATGAAGGATCGATGTACATCACGAACACAGAGTGGGTTACAACTACTTCGCTCGTTTCTAAGAGGATACAACTTCCCAAAAACAAACAGGCCAATATAATACCAGTTAATCAACTTTCATAGATATCGGAAATATATAAGTATTTAGGATTATAATATAGCGATTTCTTATATTTATGCAAATTCTACATATTGATTATTTTTTACGGAAGAAAGAATAAAACAGAAGTGCTAAACGTTCACCTGGTAGTATAAGCCCATAGGAAATGCTGTGTCACCCAGAACATTCAGTGCGCCTGTCTCCCTGAGACGTTAGTTGTTAAGTCTCATATGCCCAGTAATTACACTAGCTCTCTCAGAGTCTTTCAGATCAAAACACAGTAATGTTTGCACATTACTGCATCACAGCAGAACAACTGGCCCTGCAGTTGTACCTACCTAGACGGATTCCTGCATAGAAATCCTACCACCAGTACCTTACCTTACCTTTTTACCTTAGTCAAAATACATTATAAATAAATTTATAAAGAATAGTCTGAACGAAAACCAAAAAATCACGTTCCATTTTAAAATTTTGGACATAATTCAATAATAAATTTATAAGTGTAGGTATTGCAAACTCGATCAGACAGGCCTCCACCAACAGCACCTGTTTACTTGTCCATGTGGCAGTAATCATGTATGTATTTGCCATTAGAATAGAATAAAATGCAATATTTTTTATTCAGTTTATGTAGATAACTTACGAAATACTCATTGACCGTCATTTTTTTCAAACTACATATTGCCGTTACTACTGCACAATTTCTACATTTTTCAAAGCAGAAGTGAAAAGTTTCGAGAACAAAATTTACCTTGTCTTTTATAACAGCAATTGGATCGGATTCGTACTGTAGTTCTATTTTCGAATCCTTCCAGGTCCAGGTTTATGTGCATGTGCAATTTATGTCTTTAAAACGCACCAACAATATCAGGGGAAAATCCTAGGTAGGAAAACTATGGTTTGTAAATAAATACAGTTTCAAAAACGAAGTGTCAATTGTAATACATTTAAACTCGTTAAACCATTAATTATGTCGCAGAAGTAACTTCGTTGTAGTTCGGGTTAACAAATCCACGATTCAACAGCATATTTCTATTCAGCCGATAGTCATCTGGCAGAGAAGAATAATAGGTGGTATTCTTACCTACAGAGGTGTCTAAGGCGACTAAGGTATTATAAAGTACTGTCGAATAACATCGTACTATGCAACGTTGTCATTATACTGTTTGTGGGAACGCAATGGAGAGTAAGATTATTTGACTCGTACCAAAATTGTGGCGATCTTGTTCGCTCTTTATATGGGAAGAAAGCGTGATTGTATGTATGTATTTCTATTTAGAGCTCAGGGGTTGCGCGCCCGTTTTAGATTTCAGTACACGAGTGAACTCGGTTCGGTGCCTGGTGAGTAAACACTATTAAAATTGTTAGTTACAATTTTAAACTGATATAGAAATATAATAAGAATGTTAATAGGAATAAATAGCACTGCTCAATAGACTAGAATTGAATTATTCTATTAACATCAATATTCGACCAAAGTATTTCGGAACTCGTTCGTAACGTAGTGATCACGCTTATATGCCAATACTTGTATCCTATGTAGGAATCCGTCTAGGTAGGTACCACCCCAGAGCCAGTTATTCTGCCGTGAAACAGTAGTGTGCAAACATTACTATGTTTCGATTTGAAGGGCACTGTGAGCTAGCTTAATCACTGGGCATATGCGACTTAAGAACTTATGTCTCATGGTGATAGGCGCAGTGTGGTGTCACACAAAAATTTTCTGGGTGATACAGCATTTGTTATGGGCAGACGTTGCACTTACCATCAGGTGAACGTTTTGCTCGTTTCATCACTTTATCCAATAATTAAAAAAAACTACAACTTATGTGCATTTACAAATGTAATATTTATAGAATCTTTTTTTTTTCGGAATAAAATAAAATTATCCTCGTGCCAAGTCACCTGTTATCATTAACTGAACTTAAACATTTAAGCATTTTACTACAAATATGAAAGCCTAATATTAAATTATTACCACTGAGCTTTTAGACACATTTTTTTTATAAAAGAAGTTGACGAGACGACGTCGTTCGACTGATCATTTATGCGTCTGCCCATAACAAATGCTGTCTCACCCCGCACATTATGTTTGCCCGTGACCATGTTCTGGATCATCCCAACCATTAGATGATGTTTGATAGACCACAAGTTGTTTTAGTCTATCAAATCCACACAAATCCTTGTGGTCTATCTAATCACAATTGGCAAAGCAACCTACCAATGATGATTAGCGAGGTTATTGTAATAATACGAGTAATCTTGAGAAGATTGTTAGGTACTACCAAAGGCTTGAGTTCCTACTATCAATAAAATTAAATTAAAAACAAAGCATACTGGTGGTAGGATTTCTATGTAGGAATCCGTCTAGGTAGGTACCACCCCAATCCAGCTATTCTGCCATGAAGCTGCAAGCTTTACTGTGTTTAGTAGAAGGGAACTGAGAGCTAGCATAATCACTAGGCATATGAGATTTAAGAACTGATGTCTGAGGGTGACGGGCGCAGTGTGGTGTCAAACAGAAATGTTCTGGGTGACACAGCATTTGTTATGAGTAGACGTTTCATTTACTATCCTGTAAACGTTTTGCTAGTTTCGTCAATTTATCCAAAAAAAAAACCACTTCAAAACACAGAAAACTCATAGAACAGACCAAAAATAATAATTAAAAGCTGAAGACTGGGGTACCTTCAGCTAACTATGATATCAGGATGTCAACCATCTGAGTCTCAGTCTCAAGTCTCAAGTCTCAAGTCTTAGTGTGGCTCAGGTGCTGTAAAGCGCTTGAAACGTCAGGTTATAAATAGTTACTAAATATACTTAATAAATACTTGCACACATAGTAGATTTACTTTCAAATCTTTAACCTATTTTTAGCTTCACCTTAGTCAGGTAAAATATAGTCTTAGTTTTTTTCTAATAATGCAAAGTACATTAAGATTTTGCCCAAAAGTCAACAACCATTAATTAAAAGAGATTGAGCAACAATAACTATGGGTGGAAATAAAGCAGCTTTCATTTGTCTCCAAGTAATTTATAAGGGGAACAATGGGCCTATACACCTGCCACAAATGCTTTGAGATATGCCCGTCCCTGCATTTGTTCCTGACAGGTGTTTCTTATACCTTTGTGTACAATGAACAAGATATATAGAACGTCTCTAAAGGTCTATTTCGACAATAAACTCCCAAAACATCTTATGATTCAATGAAACATTATGAACTATAATTAAAGAAAATTATTGAAAGCCGCCATTTTGGATAATGATGAAATTAAAAAGTCAAGGAAAGTAATTACTCACTAAAATTTGTTTTTTATATCTGTTATATAAAAAGCAGCAATAGCACCCCACAAATTTCCCACGTTTCATTTATGAGTCAGCTTCTTAGGCTAGAAGAGTCCACCACGGTGCTGCAGTGCGGGATGAGGTAAACCCCGAGAAAAGTGTAGCGATATACTTCTCGAGCCCGCTAGACGAATTCACACAATCGGCAACAATCAACTAGGCACGATCACCTTGCCCTATTCCCTGGGAAAAGAGCGTCAAATACCTCGGGGTCACTTTACCTAGCGATGTCGTTCGCTGCACACATTAAAAACATACGCAATAGAGCGGCTTTTATCTCAAGCCGTCCATACCCATTAACTTGCTCTTCAAGCAAAATGTACTTAAGACACTAACTTTGCCTCTATAAGACTTGCATAAGACCCGTCATGGACTATGCTTGCGTCACTTTCGCTCACGCGACGGGCAATCAATTAAAGAAGTTACAGAGCGTTCAGAAACGATTCTTGCGAACTGCCACCGGAGCCGGTTGGTATCAACGCAACGTAGATCGTCACAGCGACTGTGAAATGCCCTTAATCTCTAAACACTTCGGAGAATTATCACGGCGGTTTTTCGAAAAATCCGCGCTAACAGCAATTACATCACCGAAATTATATATAGTGCGGGATGACTTCATTTACATTCAGATTCAGAATGGTGAAGGTCCATCACTCAAAAACATAAAAGAAGGGCAAAAAAATCCTAATTATCATCCTAATTAAAAAAATTGAAATTATTTAAGCTTCTAGGTACATAAATAACACTTTAATAATTGATTTTAATTAATTACTGTGCCATGTTAATAAGCAATATTTGTATATTCCTCAAAGTCGTCTTCTTCCTTTAAAGTGTCATAAATGTTTAAGGAAAGACGGCAAAATTCTTTTATTTCGTAGATACCTTAATCAATCTGTACATTGTTTGTTAGGACCTGTACTGTTAGGGAAATTATTATCATCATCACGTCATTTATACCTAAAATAACGCGTTTATTAGTTATAAATTTTTATTATAAAAGAACTTGACTGACTAAAACGTCTAAACTAAAACTGACTAAAATATCTACGGAGTTTCTTTCGGCTGTTTTTTTTCGTACGGAGGAACATCATTAAGAAACGATGGTAGATTGTAAAAAAAAATTACATTTGACAAACGAACTCTTAATTTCTTACGTCATAGAACAAATATATTATTACATTAAATAGTATAAAACTTTAAATATTATGTTTTCTTTTATTTACGCGAATATTACACATTTAAATAAAACTAGTTTTTACGGATTTTATCGCGTATCGGGACCCCCGTCCCCCCGTGACCAAGGGTGCTGTAAGGCGCCCGAAACGTCGGGTTATAAATAGTCTAAATTAAACGCGATAAAGTCCGTAAAAACTAGTTTTATTTAAATATTATTACAATAAAGTTAAGTTAGTTGTCACTAACTTTATAATGGTGCGGATTATGTTTTTATTATTGAACATTCTTTGCACACCAATTTGGTATTCCGATATGTATAACAAGTCGATAGTCTTAAATTGGCAAAAATAAAATTGAGACCAGAAAAGATTGCGTCTCGAAGGAATAAATTATAATACAGAGACCCGTTTTAAATTGTTAAAAACCTTTTATGTAACTTGCTTCTTCGTATGACTTGCCGGTTCAAATCTTGTAGTTCAATTATGACCTACTTTCCGATGTACGATTCAGCTAAAATCTGGCATACTTATGAAGGTTCAGTGACAATGCAATAATACGGTACTAAGGAGCTAGTCTGATGATGGAGCCGGAAGTTGGCTGTAGGAATTCCTCGACTATGCAAGATAGCTCCATCATGTTTGGTTTTATTGGATTTGTTTTGATAAGTACGATAGCCCGAGCAACATTTAAAATCCACTGCTGGACACAGGCTTCACAAAAAAAAGCTTGTAACACAAATATGATTTTTGTTTAAAACTTATTGGAAGATGGCACAGACTTCGATCTCATAAAATAAGAGTTATTATTCACAGATACGGCAGACGGCAGCTTGGAGCAATTTGGGAGCTCTCTCCTGCGCATTTTGCCTTTATCCATATCCATCTGACGATCATTTTCTGCTTAGTGATCAGCGTCAGTTTAGTCGATTTATGACTGGAAAATGTCATCTTGGAAGCCATAGGAGGCGTTAACCATATCCTGAAAAACGCTAAGACCGAATAAACACAGAGTGGTTATCTAATTGCCTAACGTTGTCTTGATGGTGACTTGATGGATTTAGGTATGAATACCTAAATTCGATGTCTAGACTCATCTTAAAAACTCTTAATTAAAACTAGAGGATTTTATCAAAAACGTTTTTTTTGAAGCTTGAGATATTATTTGCAATAGAATAGATAGATTTAGAATAGTCGACAGATGTCCGATAGAGTAGAATAGTAATAGCATAGTAATACTCTCCTACCAAGACGTTGTAAGAGGCGACTAAGGTATTGTACGGACAGCATTTATTCTTGCAGAATAACATCATAATGTGGAATGCTGTCACTGTACTGCTCGTGGGAACGCAATGACGATGAACGTAAGAATTTTTTTACTCCTACCAAAATAGCGACTACGTGTTTCATGACCCGTCACGACTCGTTTCCCGCGAGGGCAAAAAGTGGGCTACGTGTAAGGTCGCCTACCCTAAGATTGGAAAAAGGAGTGACTATATGTATTTATATAATATAACAGAACAGAACAAAGTGGAGAGATGGGAAGGGAAGTCAAGACTAGAAAAGGAAAGGAAAGGGAAGGGAAGTGAAGAGAAGAGAAGAGAAAAGAAGACATTTTTTTTGTTCAATGTAGATTATTTACGTATAGACGTAATTTCTACACACTAGTTCTTAAAAAAAGCGTCTGTCCTGGGCTGTTTTTCTTCTTAGTAATTTTACAAAAATTTACAATTGCTTCCAAACCCAGATAAAATACCTACCTACCCAGATCGACAAGTTAACAAATGTTAATTATTCAATTCACCGATTTTTCCGTTCGGTTAATTCCAACGTTTCATTAACAAAGCACGTACGCGAACAACAGTGCTTGGCACTGGTGGCGCTTTTTAGTTAGACTGCGGTTGACCGAAATTGCAATTTACCTCATAGACCACGTAACGCTACCTGAATAACTGAATATCTGTAATTGTTTGCAAATTAACCTGAAAATTTATTTGTGCTGTATTTGAACCTCGTTAGTGAAAATAATTTAATTGGTTATATTACGAATAGTAAAGTAAAAAAAAAACAGCATATTAATGTCCCACTGCTGAGCACTACCCTCCTCTCATTTCTGAGAGGATATTCTCGCCTTGTAAAGGGGGCTTAGTAACCGTGGCGTGGTCAGCCCCGGAGAAGAGGAACCTGGTCGGCTTGTAGCATCAGGCTGGACTGAGAAGATCACTCCTAGTGGAAGTCCACTCTGGATGCGAACAGGGGGATTGTTGGGGGGAGCAGTGTAGGTATATTTACCCAACACAAATAAATAAATAAACTCCTAACTATCATCAAAATTCCGACACTGTCGCGTTTGCTGTGTGCTCATCGCGAGGTCAAATACCTCCGTTCGAACTGTGAGAACCGCCCTGGAACGCAGGTGTATCGTGTGTACGCGGTGTGATAGTTGACTGTTGCGCGCCGTTCGCTACGGCGGTCGCACTTTTTTGTGCGTGTTATATTAAAGCGTGTTATGTTAACGGTGTGTACAGTGTTAGTCGGATTGTGACTGACCGTATCGTGGTCAGGGAGTGCTGAGACATCCGTGGTGCACGTTTCGCGGGCGACGTTTGCGTTCGGTCGCGTTTTTATTTGATTTGCTTTTGGTTTGGCTTTAACCACCCACTGGTGGTTAAAGAACTACTCTGCTTTAACCACCAGTGGGTTTGGATGAACTGCGGCTTTTTCAAAAAACCGCCGTGATATTTCTCAAAAGAGTTCAGAGATTAATAGCATTTCACAGTCCCTATGAAGATCGAGACGTTGCGTTGATATCATCCGGATCTGGTGGCATTTCGCAAGAATCGATTTTGAACGCTCTGTAACTTACTTAGTTGATAGCCCGTCGCATGAGCGAATGCGACGCTTGCATTGCCATTATGCAAGTCTTGTAGAGGCGAAGTCTAATAGTAGCAGTAGCGCTCCTTGGAAGGAGAGATCAGAGAAGCTGTGGTCTCCCGACGGAAGAAGTTGTCGCCGATGTCAGGTCGGTGCAGGTGCGAGCGGAGGTGGGCTAGCATTTCCGTGGCCGTGCCAACGAAACACCATGGAGTTTAAGTCGGTGCAAGTCCGATGGCGTTAAGCATTTCGCCATGTAAAAAACTATATATCAAAAAGTTGTTAGGGAATAATGCACTTACTTATACCGATGGCTCGGTTCGATTCCCGGTCAGAACAAAAAAAGGAGGAGGTCTTAAGGGTCTATAAGAAAATAATCAAACTCTTAAATTCGTATTAAGCATGTTTGGAGTTGCTACGGGGAAGTCGGTTTTTTGATTAAATAATTATAATGTAATCGCATTTCATTGGAATTGGGCAAAAGGGGACGAATTAGTACATCAGTCTACGAGACACGGTAGTTTTATACATCCAGCTCACTTCTTCATTACGAATCGCAATATATATATATATATATATATATATATATATATATATCGGAAGCTGACAATAGAGGAGGTCTTTACTTTCTATTGGAATGCAGAAAGCTGGTTATGATATTGTCTCTACTGTCTCCTAAACTATCAATCGATAAGTGCATGTTAGGATACGCGAAAGGTAAGGTTCCGTTGTCCAATGTAATATTATATTTTCTATAATAAAAATGCCACAGTATTCATTTACATAATTCAGGGGGGGGGGGGAGGCACAATATAGGCTACTTTTATTCTTGTTATTTCGATAACAAACCATAGCTGTTGATAATGGTTTATGAAATCTTCTTTTTGTTTTAAAAGATATGTCTTAACCCACTCGAAATGACCAGTCGAAAAACAATTTTGCGCCCTCTACTTACGTATAGATAAAGTACATAAAACCTAATTATTTATAACATTTTATGGACACATATCACACATATGGACAGAAAACAAAAAAATATAGGGTTACAATGAAAACCCTCTAAGAATAATTATACCTCGACTCTCCGTCCGCAACGAATGTAAGGGGCGCCCTTTAACCATTAATATTAAATGTATGCCATAAGCAACTAAACTTTCAGGAAACTATAGACACAAAGCACCTTTCATTGTTTTCCCTGTAATTTGTAGAAGGAACAATGGATCCCGTATATGTCCTGTCACACGCGCCTTGAGCTTAATACCCGTACTTGCGTAGTTTTGACACACGTTGCTTAGTCCGCTATTTAATCGTGGAGTGAAGAAAACGTATTAAACATGCCTTATGTCGACTTGACGTTATCTACATACTTTATTTTCATGAAACATAATTAGTTTTTATATCTTTACATCTTCATATAGTAGATAGAGAGTATAGCCGTGTGATATGGTTGCGTGGTAAAGTTGTATTTACCAACAGCTGTATAACTTTCATTTTAGTTAGTGCCGCGCCTATTCATGGAAGTTTTGGTGTCACCCAGAATATTTCTGTGTGGCACAACACTGCGCTCGTTACAACTGGATATCATATCTATGTGAAACAGTAATTTGAACATATTAAAAGACGGCAGATTAACTGGTGCTGCTGCTATGGTACTTAAGTTTTATTACTGGTGGAAGGATTCCTATGCAGGAATCTAGGTAGGTACCACCCCAGGGCCAGTTATTCTGCCGTGAAGCAGTAGTGTGCAAGCATTACTGTGTTTCGGTGTAAAGGGCACTGAGCTAGCGTAATCACTGTGTATTTGAGGCTTAAGAACTGATGTCTCAGGGTGACACAGCATTTGTTGTGGGCGGACGTTGCATTTACCATCAGGTGAACGTTTTGCTGGTTTTGTCACTTTATACAATAAAAAAAAGTATGCTACTATACCTGCATAGGAATCCTTCCACTAGTGAAAAGTCTGCTACATACTAGCTAAAGATCTCTTATTATCAGCTTGACTGTATTATCATAGTTGCCGGTCGAACTTTAATAATAGGTTGGGAGAACGGTTTTTTCGCTTGTTACATGAAAACTCAAGACATTTTTTTAAAGTTTATTTACATTTAACTACAGTAAATATGTGCCATTTTGTTCGATGAATTTTGCCATCTTGAAATTAGCGACATGATACCGTTGCTGTACAAATTTTGGGACTTCTGTACAAAAAAAACTGGATAGGACTGCCAAAACTACGTGTCGCTCTTTACAATTCTTTAGGTAATGTCAGGTTTTTACATTACCTAAATAATTCTAAAGAGACCGAAACAAGTGGAAATCTGAAGGTGCAAGGTCAGGGCTAGATGAATTAACACCTCCCAGACAAACTCTCTTAATTTTTGCTCAGCGGCTAAATGTGTGTGTGGTCTAGCGTCGTCTTGATGAAAGACACCCTTTTTGTTGATCAATTCCGGCCGCTTTTTCTCAACTTCTTGCTTTAAGTTGTCTCATATGTTGTTGGCAGTAATGATCCGAATCGATGGTTCTGCCCGGTGGTAAAAAAAAGTAAAGTTTCAGCCATCACACAAGGGACATTTATAGTCCCACTACTGAGCACAGGCCTCATCTCATTTCTGAGAGGGTTTTGCAGCTAGGAAGAATCCGCCACGCTGCTCCTATGCGGGTTGGCGGACTTCACATGTCTTCGAAATATTTATAATTTCTCAGACATGCAGGTTTCCTCACGATGTTTTCCTTCACCGCCGAGCACGTGGTAAGTCAGCACTTAAAGTTGCAATTAACAATTTTAGTGGTGTCGGCACCGTGAATCGAACCCAGGTCACTCGCGTACTATGAAATTAAAAGCGAGCGCCTAGCCCCTGAGCTACCACGGCTCTGTGGTAATCTGTGATAGTCTGTGGTAATCTGTGATAGTCTGTGGTCTGCCCGGTGGTAAAAGCTCATAATGAACAACGCTGGAAGGGCGTCCCACCATACACATAGCTTCACCTTCTTGCGAGTTAACCGAGTTTGTTTTTCTTAAATGGTTTTAAACCTTAGCACTAAGCACCGTTAACATGTTCTCTGTTCAACCCAAAAGTAAATCGCTGGAAAATGCCTCTAGGCAATGAGTCCGCCTTTTGTACACTATTGTGCAAATAAAATATAAATAAATAAACCCGGGTTTTGGCTCAGTCTGTGGAGCCTGACCGACCTTTGACCACGACCTTTTTCGCATTTTTCGTTCTTATCGTACGCCATCCACTTTTCATCACCAGTTATCAATCTCTTCAAAAACGGTTCGTTTTCATTACGTCTCAATAAAGAATCGCAATTGAGAACACGAGTCATTACTTTTATTTCAGTGTGCTCGTGTGGCACCCAAATATCAAGCTTTTTTCAAATGGGTCAAAACTGTTTTGTGGTCAATTGCCAGTTTTTCAGTACTCCCATGTCTTAACTACTGATATCTTGCTCCACTTTTTCAAAAATGGCGTCCATTTTTTCCGTAATAGGGCGTCCAGAGCAGGGTGCATCTTTGATATCCAAATTCCCGTATTGTTAACGCTTCAAACAACTTTGTGCTACTCTTACTGACAATTTATTAGGTCCATAAACGTCACAGTTTATTTTCGCGGCCTGCATTGCATGTTTTCCTTTTTTGTAATAAAATTTTAAAATGAATCGAATTTCTTCTTTAGATTCACTCATTTTCACAGAAATGAAAACCAATAAAAAATAGCAGGAAACAAAATTTTACTAACTCGTTTCTATTTTTGAAATGTAACCTTTTTGATGTCATCAAAACCAGCCAGATACAAATAGTACAGCCAAAGAGATTTTATTACTAGTTTATACATACTATATGCGAAAAGACTTTTTCCCTAACCTAATATATAAAAAATGCAGGAATCCGTCTAGGTAAGTACCACTCCAGGACCAGCTATTCTACCGTGAAGTAGAGTGCAAACATTGGTGTGTTTCGGTTTGAAGGGCACTGAGAGCTAGTGTAACCACTGAGCATATGAGACTTGAGAAGTGATGTATCGGGGTGATGGGCGCAGTGTAGTGTTACACAGAAATTTTCTGCGTGACACTGCATTCGCTATGGGCAGACGTTGCTCTTACCATTACTTAAACGTTTCATCGATTCATCAATTGATCCAACAAAATAAAAGATAAAACAACAGTTTAAGGATTCTAACGGCTGTGAGTTCTTATTACGCTGGTCGTTACCACTCTGTCATCAGTCCCTTATCAGTCCACTGCTGGAAATTAGCGATCGCTGTACCAGATACATTGTATCATACGCGTTGACCGTCACCGTTCTCTATAATTGACTAATAAACATAAAGTCGCATTGTATTGTACGGCCTTTCTTCATACAGAATAACATGCAATGCTACATGTATGTATATAAAAAAATATATTAATAAGCCGCCTTTGTTCTTGTGAACGCTAACTAAGGAAACGTAATAAATCTGCGACAACTTGGACTGTTGTCTGTGTAGGCAAGATAAAGTATGAGATAAGTAAAAATCACATTTTGACCAAATTTATTAGGAAATTTTGGCATACGTCCAAGTTTTGACTGTCGAAACACAAAACGGCCCCTTGCCTAGTATTTTACGTTCATGTTAAATAATAGCCTTTAATAACACATCGCTTAGTACGGACAAGTTGTTTTTAGCATTAAGTAAGGGTAGTAAACCTATATACAGTCTACCTAACTTTAAGTGGTCACTAACCGTAAAGGTGGTGGTAATACCATCAATCCTCAGTGGTTAATATAATGTTTGATGTCGTCCTGGCCGCTTTTCGACCACGGCTAACTTCCAAATATTGTCAAAAGCGCAGCACACAGGAGATATCAAAATGCCTTAAGTTAGTTTCAGAAACACTCACTCGCCCTGTCGTACATGTGCTCGATATAACTCTAAAGTGATATGATTGGCGGTAGTCTAGAAAGGAGCACCAGTGATACCTGGATAATAATATCACAATTTATTGATTTTGTTCCGTTCTGATACCCGAAAACCAATATGATATGTTTTTATACAAATTTTGGCTACACTTGGGACTTTTTTACTAAGGAATCGCGGCCTAATAAATGCATCCTCTTATCACTAGGGTACGTAGTATAATTTAGTGGTGGTAGGATTCCTATGCAGGAAACCGTCTATTAAGGTACCACCTAGGCCAGTTATTTTAACATGAAGCAGCAGTGCGCAAACATTACTGTGTTACGGTCTGTAGGGCAGTGAAATCACTGGACATGTGAGACTTAAAACTGATGTCTCAGGGTGACGGGTGTAGTGTAGTGCCCAAAGAAATATTCTGGGTGACAAAGTATCTGTTATGTGTAGGTGTGTCTGGTGTGTGTCTGACGTTGCACTTACCATCAGGTGAACGTTTTGCTCGTCTCGTCACTTTATCCAATAAAAAAATTAAGTAAGTAGAATATAGATTTTGACGCTGACACCGCTGAGGTCTAACATTGTCAATAATTGGACCTGCCCTTTAATTTACTCGACATACGGAATACGTTTAGCTAAATATATAATAGCTAAGCTATAATGCAATTATGCTGCTATAATACGCTAGTATTATGCGAAATTGCGATCCTTAACCGAAGAAGCATTTTTGGCAAATGTTAGAATATACCAATGGGACAGTCATTAATATGCCACAAAACTAGTTGTAGGTGCCCACTATCATTGTAATTGCTTAACCAGTGAAGGGTCACGTTTTCACATAATCCCTATCCCTTCTTCCCTACTAATATTATAAACGCGAATGTGTGTTTGTTGGTCTGACCTCCTTTCACGGAGTAACGGATCAGTATGATTTTTTGTGTATGGCCTGGAGTGAGACATAGGTTACTTTTTATCGTGGAAAAATGCACATTGCCTGTGGGATTGACGCAGAGCGTAATTCTGTAATAACCTCTTCAAGCTAAAAGGAATTTTGATGAAATTTAGTGCGAAGGTGTAATAGGTCTTTGAATAACACTCGGAAAATTTTATATCCCAGAAAAATGCATCGTTCTTGTGGGATAGTAATAAAGCATATAGCAAAATTCTGTAAGTCGGCTGATCAGATTTTGAGGAAATTTAGCATAAAGATTTCCATGGTCCTGTAATAATATATAAATAATTTTATTTCGAATAAATGCCTTGTTTCTGTAGGATTTTTATTTTGACGATTGAAATACCGTGCTCAGGTGCGTGTGTGTTTACTATATCTAAACATATACAAAATAGCCTTAAATCAGATATTTTGAAAGAGATACACGGAGAAATAAAGCAATATTTTTCAGAAGATACAGTCATAGACCCATAACTGATTATTTCGTAAAATCTCCAAATAAAATAAGGCGTATCCACGCCGCAATTAAGTAAATTGTAATTAAACGTCGTCGTCTTCGCCGTTTCAGCCTATCATAATGGGGGAGGTCTCTATCCACTGCTGAACATAGGCGTCCCCCATAGATAGCTACAAAATTTTGTAGCTCTCATATTGGAGGGATTATGCCATAGTTTCCACACTTGACAGGCGGGTTGGCAACCGCAGTTTATTTATTCAGATGTTCCAGGAAGATGCTGCTGCCCATCTCCTGGTTTTAATTTCCCTCTGTCGACTTTTGCGACACCCACGGGATGGGATGGGGTGATAGATTCTCTTAGGCCGCACCATCACGGGTAACGGTAGGATAATCCCTACTGACTTCCTTATCGAGAATTTAAAAGACTGCAGTTCCTGTCAGTCAGTTTTGCGATTACTATTAACAAAGCGCAATGACAAACATTGCAGGTAGCTGGGGTGCACCTGGAAAAACAATGCTTTTCCACTCACCATATGCAGAATGTTCGCGTGCGTCTGATGCCCAAAATTTATAACATTCTAAATTACATTATATTTACATTGCATTATATTAGTATAAATATAATGTATCCATTGCAAATTCTTACATTAAAAAAATGAACTGTGTTATATATTTTGTTTGTAATTTATTAGTTTTGGTCATTCGAGTACCAATCATGGGCACAGAGGATTAATGTCCTATTGACAAAACTCCATTTTTTTTAAACACGGGACCGACGCCGCAGGTAAAAGCTAGTATCATAATTGAAGGTAGCTGCAGATTGACTCAGTATTTTATAAAAATGGCAAGTGTTAATATGATTTTAACAATTTCAATCAGGGAACCAACATTTTAGGTTATTCAAACGGCAAAATTTACATTTTAGAGTTAGTAAATAAGCATGCTGGAGATAAGAATATCCTTTGATAATTCCCAATTGAATATGAGAAAATGCTTTATAATTATTAGTTTTGTAACTTACTAGTAAACTTAATTGCTGTTTTACTTTTTAAATAAGAATTATTGTTTTTTGAACTATTATGATTTTAATACATTTCAGGAATACATATTTTATCCCCGTGTTAAATATTTTGCGGAAAAACCAATAAACGGAAAGTTAATTTTCGTCAAGGTTTGTCTCTTGTCCCGGGGGATGTTACGACTATGGAAATTTCCTGAAAATGTTCTTAATCTCCGTCCGTTAGCGGTATTCACATACAATATTTTATATCTAAAATACCCAAGTCGTCGACAACCATTAGCAATTTTTTCATTGGGTAAAGTGACGAAACGAGCAAAATGTTCATTGTGGATATACGGGCATTTCTGAAGTTTCGAACATTTGTCGTAATCTTCACTTCATCCAAAGAAACACTTACAAAGGAAAGAAATAGGACAAAATTAAAGATGTCAAAACTTTAAATACTTTCAGACCCGACAACCAGCAATTTACGTGTTGTCTAAATATTAGCTTGGGATGCAACCTACGACTTTGCAAGCACGGCTCACCGCCCTGCCACGCAGCTTTTACATTTTAATGATATATACTCAAACCATGCATGAAAATTCACGAGGTTAATGATGTCTATATGTGAGAATTCACCAGGTAAATGCAAAGACGGTATCGTTAATATTCACACATTTTTGTACTCGTTGTTAAAAATCCATTCATTAAAAAAACATGTCTGTGTACAACAATGCTTGGCATTGACTGTATTTTCAAAGCTTTTTTAGGTTGCGGCTGCCCCAAATTGAATTTTAACACAAATAATATAGTAGAGTTTTGTCCCTAATAGAAACACCTTAAGTTTAGAATAAAGAAAATGTTAAATCGCATTAAATATGTAATAAGTTTTTAATGTTTTTGAATAAGAACAGAACAATAAAAATATGAAATATGCATTATATATATTTTCATTAATGAAAAATATTTGTAAACATATAAAATTTATAACAAAGTACGATTAATCAACATTAATTTCGATCACAAATCAGTCAATCAACGGTCATACTGGTGGTTGGCTTAGGGGACTGACTGCAAATCCAGAGGTCACAGGATCGAGCCTGTCATTCGACCATTGTGGTCAACAATAGCCATAGCACAAACTTCTAAGTTTAGTTGGAGTGATTAACATGAATATTATTAACGTTGATAGTATTGCTGGTATTCTATAAAAAAACATAGGCGCTGACACATCGGCACTCACTCGTCCTGACGCTCATACAATTAGATTAGAGATAGGCTAGTATGCAGTGTCAGAGAACTACAATTTGTGTTTATGCACAAAATCTTGTCTCCGAGTCTCCTTGTCTATGATTCGAACTAGTACGAGTACAATAATAATGTTACATATCGGCAACGCAGTTTAAGTGGGACTAGGTTGAGCAACACCTTGTCCAGTTTTGCGAAAAATTAGCCATCTATGACAGAGGTCTATGATTAGCAGCAAAATAGTAGTATATAAATAGTCTAACGTCTGTATACTTACATAGATCTCTGAAAGAAAGGAGCTAATGGTAAAGTGATAAAAATAGTACATTACCTTACTGGTGGTAGTATTCCTATGCAGGAATCCGTCTATTAAGGTACCTCCCGGGCCAGTTAATTTACCATGAAGCAGTAGTGTGAAAACATAACTGTGTTTCGGCCTGAAGAATACTGAGAGTTATTGTAATCACTGGGCATATGAGACTTAAGAACTGATGTTTCAAGGTGACGGGCGCAGTGTGGTGCCACAGAGGAATGTTCTGGGTGACACAGCATTTATTATGGGAGGACGTTGCACTTACCATCAGGTGAACCGTTCGTAACACTTGTCGTACTAGGTTTCGACTTAAATATTATGGCGTATATTACACTAAACTCTCGCTTAATCAATCAATTAAGCGAGACAATCTGGTGGCCCAAGGCGTTCTACAGGTTGCACTTTGGAGAATGTGCGCAGGAATTTTCCATCATCGAACAATAAGACGCACAGCGGATTTCCATCCTTTTGCTGTGATATAGCAATTAAACGAAGTTTTGCTTCATCGTTCATAATACGTACAGCAAAGGATTGGAATAATCTGCCCGCATCAGTATTTCCATCCGATTAAAATGTTGGTATCTTCAAGAGAAGTGTGAATTGGGTTTTACTAAGCTAGTACGTTTCCCATCAAATACTACATCGCCACTAACCATCAGGTGCGCTTGTAGTTCAGCACTAGCTTATAATTTAAAAAAAAATATATATTATTTCAGATAATGCTTTACGAATATACTTTTGGAATTATTTGTCAGTTTATTAGTTGCTATCAAATATTAAATATATAAATTATAAAAATATTTTTCACCATTGCATGTTGCATAAAAGTACCAGCATTTTCTCTGCCGTTGTAATTTTTGAATTTGTTAATCCGGAATTGAATAATACTTGAGTAATGACGTGCTCTCATATCAGTTCAATATTGTTTTGGCCTTCCCGCGAACTGCTGCTGACACTTAACTGACAGTAGGATTAAACAAATATTTGCATGTAAATTGTTGTGGATGAAAATTTAAAATGTTTTTCATTTAAATTAAAAATATTTAACAAAAATTAAAATTTGATGATATGCGATAAATTATTCAAGTGAACTGGTTAGACAGTAAAACATTCTTCGAACTTTCGAGTCACCAGACTTGGAGCACAGATTTTGATACCACCTAGTCTAGTTGCAGCGGCATCGATGAGCCACCGCTTCACGGAATTTCTTTCCAGAAAAGCGCTGACAGATTATCCCGTCACGTTTTTCCGAAGGTCGTCATTACTAAGACTCTTATATCACCATAAATATTTCTCCGATGCTGCCCTTCACTAATATTTCTTCTTTTTCAAACATAAGTTGAACTCACTCACTCACTCACTCACGCACTCACTCACTCACTCACTCACTCACTCACTATCTGTACGGTAATTAACAACCCGACGAAACAAATAGCATACAACTATTTGTTTCAAACCCGTCGGGTTGTTAATTACCGTAAACAAGTCATCGTGTTAATATTATTATTACTGGTGGCAGGGTTCCTATGCAGGATTCTAGAAAGATACCAGGGCCAGTTATTCTGCCGTGACGCAGTGGTAGTAGCAGTAGCAGCAGTTTCAGTTTGTCGGGCACCCAGAGCTAATGTAATCACTAGGCTTATAAGACTAATTTCTCGGGGTGACGAGCGCAGTGTAGTGTCACACACAATTGAGTATCCCATCCCACACAGCATTTGTCATAGGAAAACTTTGCACTTAGTGTCAGGTGATCGGTTTGCTTGTTTCGAATAAAGTAATTATTAACGGTTGTTAAATAAAAAAAAGTTTATTCAAAAACTGTATCATTAAAATACTCCCATTACTTTGAACGGTGATCGATTAATTAGCATTTTGTCGAACAAAAACGAAACATGCCCTTCAGAAACTAACTGGCACCGTATTTTACTAATTTTTCATACATCCATCATATTCAGTTTGACAAGTACATATTATATTTCTTTACTGCATGAAATGACGAAGAATAATCATTTATCATGATGGACGCGCTCAGTTTGTTACAAAATTGGAATAAAGCTTGAATCAATTTTCGTGTCAGGTTTAGAAATGTGTTAATGTAAATAATATAAAATTAAAAAATCTGGTAACTGTGACTGAAAATTATATTTTTATATTTTAGTAAGTTTAACAATCTGAAGTCAAACAGCCAGTGAAATTTGGGCATATGAGACTTAAGAAGCGATGGCTCATGGTAATGAGCAGTGTAGCGATACACCGAGCCTTCCAATGAAAAGTTTGGAACTATTATGGGCAGGCGTAGTACTTACTATCACGAAAACAATATCCTCATCTCGGCGCTTTCTTCCACAAAATCTTAAAAAAAAACGATAAAAAACCGAGCGTTGCCACCCAAATTTCGATATGGCGCCGACAAAATTTAGTCCAATTCAACCCTAAAGACACAGGTTTGCGCGTTTACCGCTAAGAAGAAACTCTTTGTCCCATACCCTCGTTTTGATAATACTCCCATCACTGCCTCAGCTAGTATTGGAATCCTTGGCGTTGACATATCGAGTGACGTTCAGTTCGGCGGAGTAGAGCGGGACAGTATTTCACGTCGGCCCATCGTCCGCAACATTACAAGGCGCAAGTTCGGCCTCTCATGCAATACTGTTCTCACCTATGGGCGGGGGCACCCCAGTGCCAGCTCCTTCCATTTGACCGAATCCAACGAAGAGCGAATCGTCAACGACCGAGTTCTTTCCGATCAGCTCGATCCACTGGCTTTGCGAAGAGACGTTGCATCTCTTTGCATTTTCTACCGTATTTATCATGGCGAGTGTTACCAGGCCAGTGCCATGTGTGGCACCGCACCAGGAACCGCCACCAGGTACCACTTACTTTCCTTCATTATAATGGATTTCCGCAAAGTAACGCCTGATTCTATTAACTATATTGAAATTAAATGGTAATGCGGTAAAAAATAAATACAAAGTTGTAAATGAGTTTACTTAAGTTTTTTCAAATGTGCCTGCTGAAACTACTAAACATTTACAGTCAAGTGCTGTAGTTGTAGAGTCATATCTAAGAGAAAATGTAAATAATGACATTCCTAGCGTTTTAATCACATTAGCCCTACAGATATCATAAAAGCATTTTGTAAACTAAATATAAGGAAACAGAAGATCTTAGGGGGCTCTGTTTGGACTTTGGTCTTTCCTGATCTGAAGGAACAGTAAGGTTGTGCCAGTTTTTAATACCATTTCTGTGTTAGCAATTTTAAGTAAAATATTTCAAAAATATATATTTCTCGACCGGGCAAATAGTGGGCTACGAATTAGGTATCTGCCTAACCCCATTGGAAAGAGGCATGACTGAGTGTATGTAGATTCATTAATTTGTACACTATGATAAATTCACTTTAGTAATTGGGTAAAAATTTCAGGTTTCCCGTGTGTATTTTATTATGATTCATAACCAATTTTTTTATTGGAGAAAATGACAACACGAGCTAGATTTAGACGATAACTTGACCGTAAGTGCAACGTCTGCACATAAAAAATGCTGTGTTACCCAGAACATTTCTGTGTACGCTCTGCGCTCGTCACTCTGGGACATTAGTTCTTAATTAATATATAAGGTATCAGTGGCCTCCAGACCGAAACAAATTAATGTCTGCACAATACTGCTTGACGGCAGAATAACTGGCCCTGCTTTGATACCTACCTAGACGGACAAACATAGACATAATCAACTTTATGTATAACGTTCCATTTATAATAAACTAGCGATCCGCCCCGGTTGTGCACGGGTAGATAGATATAGAAAGATAAATTAGTATTTTATTTGGACAATTAGAACAATACCATTCCTCACACTAACATTTTTTGTAGCGACGATCCTCACAAGCGACTCTGCTGGTCAGGTAAGATTATGATGTGTTTTATTTATGGTTTAAGCCACTAAACTTTAGTGGCTTAGAACTTCCCTCTAAGCAATATTTGATTTTATTTTGCTACCACTACGGTAGCAGAATAAAACGACCGTTCTCGATCGCTGCACAAAGGAAGCCGCACACGTTGGTAATGCCCAAGGCGCATGAAACCGGGCAGCGGCGCGGCGCTTGAGAGACACCGCGGCCGCTGTATTTTTTATTGAGCGTTTCAAAGTTTTTAAAATAAAAAAAAATATATATTTACAATTCAATTGTTTCTAAAAATAAAATGAGTAGGTGGGTAATTAATAGAGTGTTCGCTCACACCACGTAATTTTTCTTACTGTTAGCATTTTTATATCCGTCGTAACTTCTAAATCTAATCGTGGTCTTTTGTAATCTAAACGAAAGGTCCGATTCGAATAATATAAAAAGGAATTTCCACGTAGGTAATCAAACTTGTCTATGAAACTAAATAGTAGGATAAGGATTAATATCATGATACGAATGTCATCATCTTTGGATTCCACCCGTGTTTTGATTGAACTATTATGAACAAAAAGCGGTTATTGTTACTTAACTATGTTAGTTAGACATATAGCCCCGTGGACATTTCTGTGATTAATGATGAGTTCTATGAAAGTGTAGTACATTATTTTATTTATCATCAATAGTTTGCGCAGCGCACGCCAAATAACGTCTTTTATTAGTAAATTTTTGATACCATGAGTTACATTATAGCAATTTTCGTAGGGAACTCTTTTTTTTTAACTTAGAAACAATCATACAAATATACAAAAAATCAAATCCTTTCACTTTATAATATTATTTATTACTATTGTCCGAAACAAGCGAAGTGCATTATTAATATACGAGAGAACAGTACGCGGCACCCAGTCGTTTGTTACAAAGATAAAACGCTACGTGCTATGTATTATTTTAAACAACTTACTTGCAACTGACTGCAACGAATCCTTCTAGTAGAAAACTGATCGATCTTTCCTTATCTAAAGCATTAGTAAAATTTCGCACATTTATTGAATTTGCTTTATTATTATAATGATCGTATGAACGTAACATATTGAAATTATAAATAATTAAACTTCGTTTCTTTCAATTCTAAGCTATTTTAGAGTCTCCGAAGTGCTTGATCGCCTTAAGTAAAGTGTCATTTCCTTTAATTTTCAGCCTTCTCAAGTGAACTGGACGGATTTACGCGCTATCGAATACTTTCGGAAGTTATCAACTGCGCAGGAGATACAAGTATTAGAGTTAACGCGCAACGTTTTTTGTTTATACAAATATTGGCTTCATCTAAGATTTGAACCCAGGACCCCACGGGTGGTACACTGACCACTAGGCCACGCGGCCGTCTGCGTTATACTTGCGCCAATCTTACTATCGACTAGCACAAGATCGAGTTCGTCAGCTCTTCGGCAAGAACAAGCATAGCATACGTAAGCACACGTAAGCATACGTAAGCATAGCCACAGACACTTTCGTTCGCCGGAGTGACAGATTAAAAGGAGGACAGACATGAGAAATGTATCTCCTTCCAGTTCTTAGGAAGACGGCACCTGCAATACGGGACGAAGGAGATGATCAAGCTTCTCACAGAAGTGGCGAGGGTGAGAAAGCGTCTTTTTTTTACTTTTTTTTATTTGATTTGATAAAAGTGACGAAACGGGCAAATCGTTTACCTGGTGGTAAAGGCAACGTCTGCCCATACAAAATACTGTTTTACCCAGAACATTTCTGTGTGGCACCGTACTGCGCTTGTCACCCTAATACATCAATTCTTAAGTCTCATATGCCAAGCAACAGTAGGTGTTAGTGCCCTTCACACCGGAACACAGTAATGTTTGCACACTACTACGTGACAGCGGAATAACTGTTACTACGGTGGTACTAAACGGCCCGATTCCTACCACCAGTAAAACTTACTGTCTGGCATTCACTATTTCAGGGTGAGCCGGCCCAACATCTATTTATTTATTTACTCTCTATTGTTACACCCTTAGATTCTAAGGTAACAATGGGCGGACTTAATGCCTATCGGCATTCTCTGCCAGTCAACCCGCGGTGTGGTAAGCTATTCTGGCAGGTATAATTAAAGAACAGTAAAATAATAATTTTAAACTAAACATATATATATATATATATATATATATATATATATATATATATATATATATATATACACACATTCATACATATACACACACACACACATATATATGTATATATATATATATATATATATATATATATATATATAAAAATATATATACATATACAGGAGAACATACATGACTACTCGTAAATAAGAAATTTAATATAAATTAACATAGATACTTATACATATAATATGTATATAATATAAAGCCGAACTATATAGATAACATTTTTATCATCAAACATTGGTTATTCTCAAATAGTAATCACGAACTAATCTCTTAAACGAGCCCTTATTTGGGGCTTTTACATGCTGCTCTTCCTCATTTATTGAGCTTAGTGGTACCTACCAACTTAAACACTTGTGGTGAAGGTGGTGTGGAGACGACGCAGCCGCTACGGCCGGGGTTCGATGCCGGACATTAAACATTTGATAACTCAGCGAACTGGTATGTATGTGAGTGTTCTGATATATGTGTAATATAGATGTTACGTTTGTGTTCCTGTGTATGTATTTATGTATGTAAGTTTGGCCAAATATCGTATTGGTGGATAAGGTAGCCTACATACTTAAACTTATATCACCCGCAAGTCCAAGCCACCGCCTTATATACCGCAGGTCCAAGGTACGAATCTCAGCCGCAGCCAACAATTGTATAAAAACACAAATTGTTGGTTTTCGGGTCTGGTTATCTTGTAAATGTGAAATGTATGTCTGTTAAATAAACCCACTATACAGGAGAAATCCTAGTTTTTATAAAAAATAAAACCAAAATAAAAATGATTCACATTTTTCATCTTTTCGTATCCGATGTAATCCTAATACGAAGACGGGAGAAGAGTCGGATTTAGTGTCACAATATATCCTGACTTGAAAACCGATACTATATATGTCCTAGAAATATTGGCTTTGGACAGGATTGAAGACCTGGATTCATGACTCAGGAGGCAGCCGTGCAATCGAGAATTATAAAAATAAACAAGCTTTCTTTCTCATTCGAATTGATTCAAATAATGGTACTCGTAAATAAGGTTTTTTGTTTTCGAACATGTCGGCTTGTAGATTTTTCAGTGTCATTATCGCATTAAAATTTATTGAGATGGTACAAAGACTTTAAAGAGATCTATGAATAAAATTAGATGCTTAAGAACTGATCTTTATTTTATTTTAGAAGTAACGTTTAACGTTGAGAGAATTATTCAAATCAGGTTCTCAAAATCTTCAAACTAAGTGTGACAGCAACGTAAAATTATAGTTACTTATTATTTATTATTAGACCTTTTAATAGATTCTTATTTTTTGATCCTAACAGTCGTATTGCCATTTTCGGTTCGGTATGACGTACAGAAAGTAGTTCCAGGTCTTCATGTTGGTTGATGTTAAATTTATGTCGTTGAAACACACCCGCGATACAGGACAAATCCTAGTTTAACGCAACTTTTTATATATAAATAAAAATTAAAGTAACAAATATTGTATTGATAAAAGAAAGAATCTAATTTTTTAATACAGAAATTTTAAAAGAGTTACTTAACTGTAGTGACAGTCAAGTCGTGCGGTATACAAGTATACAATCTATGGTCATTATTTATCATTTTGATCTTTAATTGCAGCAAGATTTCAATGCGAAAATGTAGGGTTCGCGGACAATTGTTTTACAAGTCTATTACATTAATTGCCATATTCCGTGCGGCTTATCGGTACCGATCTCTGTTTTACTACGAGCCAGTGTTAATAGAATTATTGTTGTAGTTTGTTTCTTTTGTTTCTTGGATGACGTTCATACAACGAATGCAATTACAAATGCAAAAAAATATGTAGTTTTTATTAACAACCATAAGTTTTTATTTTTTATTTTATTGATCACCTGATGGTAAGTGTAAAGTATGCCCATAACAAATGCTGTGTCATACTTTTTCTGTAGCACCATACTACGCTCGCCGTCCTAATATATCAGTTCTTAAATCTCATAGGTATAACCAATTACACTAGGTATCAGTACCCCTTAAAACGAAACACCGTAATGTTCAATCACTTTTGCTTCACGACAGAATAACTGGTGGAATCTACCTAGAAAGATATCTGAATTAGAACCCTACCACCAGTGAACTAGGATTAATAAAAACAGATGGAATCAAAATAATGGCAGATACATCATTTACCTTGAAACGCCGTTGACTGTTATTACGGTAGAATCATTGTAAGATTGACTATACTCAAAACAATCACGCCTCTTTCTCATTTCGGTAGGCAGATACTAATCTTCCCACTTGATCATATACATCACCCTGACACATACCTTGCGATTCTTTTAGTACTTCAAGAAAAGACCTAGAGTGGTTGGTTGCAGGGTAGTAATCTAAGATGTGTCGACGATACGACGATAATTGCGTCGAGTGAAGAGGGAATGGCAACTTTTCTAAAGAAAGTTAAAGTAGAAAGTGCCACACTAGGCCTTAAGTTTAATCATAGTAAAACAAAAATAATGGTGGTGGACAGAGCAAACGTACTTCCAGTATACAGACACACTCAAAGGGTATGAAAAGGTCAGCGAATTGTGTATCTTGGGTCATTGATAACCAGTGACGATAGCTGCATTAATGAAATTCGCCGCAGACCCGATAAGCCAAAAGTGCTATGACCAACCTCGATAAGCTCTGGAACAACAGCGGTATTCGACGTAAAAATAAAGCGCGCTTAGTTAGAGCTTCCTATATTATTTTATAGTGCCGAGACTTGGACTGTAATAAGCAATAAGATCAATGCTTTGGAGATGTGGAGTTGGCGAAGGTTGCTCCTTATACCTTGGACTGCCATGAGAACCGACGAGACCATACCATAAAAGCTTAAAATTACCTCACGGCTCCCCACAATTTGCTGACAAAGAGGCGCGACAGCGGCCTTCAAAACACTGTTTAGAGAAGCAGATTATATTAGGCAAAATGGAATGCAAACGTGCTCAAGAAAGGGCGCTACAAGGTGGTCTGATACCATAAAGAAGGCTGTGGGTGGCAGCAAGTACCGTGCGGTTGCAAGCGCAAAGTAGAGCCGCATCCGTTAATAGATGCACATCGTTATTTATGAAGTCCATGTTAAGTAACAGATTATTGACATGATTTTTTATGATAGTAAACGTCGCAGCGTCACCTAATGGCAAGTGCAGCGTCCGCCCATAATAAAAGCTGTGACCCAGAACATTTCCCTGATATCAGTTCTTAGTTTCATATATATTTATTTTAACTGGTGGTAGGATTCCTATGCAGGAATCCGTCTAGGTAGGTACCACCCCAGGGCCAGTTATTCTGCCGTGAAGCAGTAGTGTGCAAACATTACTGTGATTCGGTTTGAAGGGCACTGTGAGCTAGCGTAATCACTGGGCATATGAGACTTGAGAACTTATGTCTCAGGGTGATGGACACAGTGTGGTGTCACACAGCAACTGTTATGGGCAGACGTTACACTTACCATTAGGCATACGTTTTGCTCATTTTATCACTTTATCCAATATATTTATATATATATATATATATATACATATAACGGATTCTTCTGTAGAAGTCATACTACCAGTATGTTGCAATGATGAAACTAAAAGTACTAAAAGAATTTTTACCAGAGTTCCTACTAATGCACACGTTAATTTTTTTTTAAATAGTCATTCACTATTATTATTTCGCTTATAATTTTAACAAATATCATATTTTAAACTTATCTTCAACCGACAACAATAGACCAGTTTGCGCATTAATTTTAGTATGTTTTCAAAAGCATAACATTTGTAATAGCAATATAATATTATTACCATTAAAGTTATTGTATTTCCAGTGAGTTTTTCGGCTTCGGTGGCGCTTAGGCAAATTTTTAACAATATTCCAAAATTGTAACATTGATAAAACTGGCTAAATACAGAGAAATCAGAATAAATCAATATAATTTGAAATACTGACGTTTTATAAATCTACAGGGTTGGGGAAAGAGTTTTTTCGCATTTTATATGAAAACTCAAGACTATTTTTCAAAGTTTATTTACTATTAATTACAGTATATGTATGTGTCCCGTTGCTGTAGAAATTTTGGGACTTCCGAGCAAAAAAAAGAGACAAGTAATTTTGGTAGTGCTCTCTTGATGTTAGACCGAAACAGGTGAAAATCTGAAGGTGCAAGGTCGGGGCTATATGCATTAACACCTCCCAGCCAGAATCTCTCAATTTTTGCTGAGTGGTTAAAGATGTGTGTCGTATTGTGTTGTCGTGATGAAAGACCCTTTATATTGATCAATTCTGGCCGCTTTCTCTCAACTTCTCGCTTTATTCTGATCGGTCGTTGGTAGTAGAGATCCGAATGGATGGTTCTGCCTGGCGGTAAAACCTCATAATAAACGACGCCCTTCCAATCTCACCATATACACAGCATCACCGTATTGCGAGTTAACCCCTGTTTTGGCACAGTCTGTGAAGCCTGACCGTCCTTTGACCACGACCTTTTTCGCACGTTCTTGTCGTACGTGATCCACTTTTTATCACCACTTATCAATCTCTTCAAACACGGTTCGGTTTCATTACCTATCAATAAGGAATCGCAAATGAGCACACGGTTCATTAGGTTTCTTTCAGTGAGCACGTGTGGTACCCAAATACACAGCTTTTTTTCAAACGGTCAAATTAGTTTTGTGGTCGTAACTACTAATATCCGCCGCCGATGTTGCTCCACTTTTACAAAAATGGCGTCCATTTAATCGCAATTTAAAGCGAGGTGCATCTTTGACATCAAAATTCCCGGATTATAAATGCTTAAACCAACTTTGTGCTATTCTAACTGATTTACACACATTTACACACATGTACTGACATTATGTCCATAAACGTCACAATTTTTTTTCGCGGCTTGCGTTGCATTTTTTTGCTTTTTTGTAATAAAATTTTAAAATGTATCTAATTTCTTCCGTGGATTCACTTATTTTTACAGAAAGAAAAACAAATGAAAAATAGCTGAAAAACAACATTTTAATAATTTGTTTCTATTTTTGAAATGTAACCTTTTTAATGTCATCAAAACCAGTCAGATACTAATAGTACAGCCAAAGAGATTTTATTACAAGTTTATACATTCTGCGAGTATATTCACGAAAAGGCTTTTTCCCCGATACTATATCAATCAGAGAAGAGAAAACCTTGTACCCCTTTTTAAGCATATATGCTAAACGCAATAACTAAAATTTATGTGGTCGACGCGTAAATTTTAGTTAATGAATTTCGACCATTTTTCACTAGTTACATTTAAATGACTTACATTAAAAATGTAGATTTTTCCAACACAGAAACCACAGTAAAGTATTTTGGAAGGTCTGTGTTAGAAACTAAGGGATGTCCTTCTGGCCGATTTTCGGCCACAGCAACGACTACCGAATACTGTCGGAAGCTATCAACTGCGCAAGAGGTGCCACAAGTGTACGCGCAAACACAGAAGCACTCGTCTTAACATACCAGCGCCCGATGTAACGCAGTGACAATTTATATGTGCACAAATGTTGGCTCTGGCTGGGATTCGAACCCGGGACCCGCAACGTAGAAGTAACGTTCTCTAACCACCAGGCCACGCAATCGTCAATCAAGGTATTCCTCTTGAAGTAAAAGGAAATATGTCTGTATTCGGGGACATTAAATTTTTTAACGGATTTCTTGTTGAATCCGCACAGTTACATTAGCTTTTTTCGGGAAAATAAAATTATTTAAATTATATTAAATTAAATATATTTATTAATTCTGAACACATTTTGTAACAAGAATGTTACAGAAAAAATTTCTTGATTGTTTTTATTTTCTATTTTTATGAAGATTTCCTACATCGTGTAATTTCCAATCTATTAGCTGTTATACTCGTACTTTAAGCAACCACGTGTCCTAGTAACGCGCGTTCCGCGACATAATAGTCTAGTAACTGAATACTACACCGCCGGTCCTGGGTTCGGATCCCACCCGGAGCCAACATTTGTGTAAAACATTAATTGGTGCTTTTCAAGTTTGGTTGTCCTGTGTCCCGGGCACTGTATCCTACCTCCGTTCTTATGGCGTCAGGCGCGAGTGAGTGCATTTGTGATTTCGCGTACACTTTGCGTATTGCGTATATATATATATATATATATATATATATATATATATATATATATATATATATATATACGAGTATATAGACATACAGGAACGTTTCTTGCAGTGGTTGCCACTGGCATGCCGGAGACGAACGGGAAAGGATTAGGTAGGAAAGGACTTAGGGTAGGGAGTACGGAAGTTGGGAAAGGAAATATAAGGTGTTGGATACTACATGGGAAGGAGCAGGAGAAGACATACATACAGACAACAAAAACTGTTCTTATTTTTTTGTCAGTTACTATAAATTATATTTTTGAGCTTAAATATCAATGAGAAGCATATTCCGGTCACGATCGGACGATTTTCGGGTTCCACGTGATGGATTTTCAGAATTTCTGTTTCTGTTAGATTGTAAAGTTTTTCAGAGTACATCTTTTCAACCATAACATAATTATGGAAAATAAAATATCACGGCAATATTCGCCCAGTTGATTTAAAAAATGACAACTTTTTCCTGTTATAAACTGTTTACAGTAATTTCTGAGCTACGTATCTACTTATTTTGTACCTAAAAATACATTGGCATTCTTAAATCATATTTCTGTTTTTATAGAAATTTGATTTAAGAAATAATAGTAATAAAATCAGCATAAATGGTTCCTTGTCTGAGTGTAGTATATATTGTTATGACTTGTTTTTTCCTCACGATGTATTTCTTAATCGAGTAACATGTTCTACATCTTTTTTTAAAGACTAATACACCGGTGTGCTTGTGTATACGCAAAGCAATTGTTTTAAACAATAACCAATTCCAATAGAAATTTCATAATGATTATGATGACACATGATTACTAACCTTACCACTACATATGTACGTTATAGATGCTTTTGTTCTTTTTTTCCACATGACTACCTTCTTTACCGTTACTCAAACATATATTGATTACATTTTTTTAACTTTATTTGGCTACGCGCATATTGTATCAACTTATTTATTTCTGCTAGAAACTGGTATGTTGTATTAGCGTATCTATTCCCATGTAACGAAAAAATAAAATTTAAAACAGGAACACTGACTATATATTTTTCTCTGCTTATTTAGTGAAAACCGAAAAGATACCGGAAACGGCGGACTTAAATTTATATCATCGAATATTGATTTGTTATATAAACGCGATTACTATACACTGGATATGACAAAGTTTACAGTCTCTGGTTGTGTGGTGCATGTGAAATGTATGTCCGTTAAATGCACCCACGGTACAATATAAATCCTACTGTGGGATATCGTTTAAAAATCATATGAAATATAATATTAATTTAAGAAAGGATGAGTAAATCTTATGAACAAAAATCGATACATTTTAAAATTTTGTTACAAATGCAACACTAGCCGCGATAAAAATTGTGTCGTTAATGAACCTAATGCAGAGTCAGTAAGAGTAACACAAAGTTGGTTTTAGCGTCTTCAATCCGGGAGTTTTGATGACTAAGAAGCACCTCGCTCTAGTCGTCCTGTTGCGGATAAAATGTACGCCATTTTTGAAAAAGTGGAGCATGAACGGCATATCAGTAGTTACGACATAGCTGAAGAACTGGGAATTGACCAGAAAACAGTTTTGACCCATTTGAAAAAAGATGGGTACACAAAAAACCAAATATCGAGTGCCACACGAGCTCATTTAAAGGAATCTAATGAACCGTGTACTCATTTGCGATTCTTTAGTGAGACGTATTGAAACCGAACAGTTTTTGAAAAGATTGTTAACTGGTGATGAAAAGTGGACCACGTATGATAAGAACGCGCGAAAAAGGTCATAGTCAAAGATCGGTCAGGCTTCACAGACTGTGCCAAAACCTGGGTTAACTCGCAATAAGGTGAAGCTGTGTGTATGATGGTATTGGAACGGCATTATTCATTATGAGCTGTTACCGCCGGGCAGAACTACCGTTTAGGTCTCTTCTGCTAACAACTGATGAGGATAAAGCAAGAAGTTGAGAGAACGCGGCCGGAATTGATCAATGGAAAGGGTGTGGTCTTTTGTCACGACAACGCTGGACCACACACATATTTAGCCACTCAGCAAAAAATAGGGAGTATGGCTGGGAGGTGATAATGCATCCATATAGCCCTGACCTTGCAGCTGCAGATTTCCACCCGTTTCGGTCTCTTTAGAATTCTTCAGGTAATGTCAGGTTGACAACAAGACAGGACTGTCAAAACTACTTGTCGCGTTTTTTGCTCAGAAGTCCCAAAATTTCTACAGCAACGGGATCACGTCACTACCTTCAAGAAAAAAAAAATCAAAAAGTCTGGCAAAAAGTCATCGAACAAAATAGCACATATATACTGTAAACAAATGTAAATAAACTTTAATAAAAATGTCTTGAGTTTTCATACAAAATGTGAAGTAACTTTTTCCCCAACCTAATATAACAAAGCTACTATTCAATCAACTGGGTTTCGGGAAACTGCGCGATAGAAACTAGATGTTAACTTCATAAATCTGACATAAAATCGAGAACAGTCGGCTGTTACTGCAATATGTTTTAGGTAATAATTCCGAAGTGGAACATATAACTCTCATTCGCTGGAAACCCGCGACCCGCCCCGGCTTTGCACGGGTGCAATTTACTAATGAAGAAAATGAGAAATGCCGTTAGCAAAAAATATTATGTACTGAAAACGTTTGGCAGCAGAACTGTCAAACTGATAGTCACTTTTTTATTAAGATTTTAATTCAATATAATATATACAAACCTTGTCCTGACAATTACGAACACATCAAAAAAATCAGGCAAATGAAACCGTTCCCAAATGGTGATTTCATACATGATTTTTTTATAGATAGAAGATAGATAAAAGAAATCAAAATTAATATAAACAAATTTATTTGGAATTTCGGAAATAAAAACGTCGTTTGTAACGCGAAAAATTCTGATAATAAAAGAAATGAATTTTTTTTTAATATACATAGTTATGTTTACTACTCTTGATTTTTTCCGACCTTTAAGAAGTCTGCCAGTTAAAAACCAGTCCTTCTCTGAACAGGTTATATAATAGTGCCGTAAATACGCAAAACAGTGGCGCAAACAGAAGCAATCTTTACATTCTCGAATGCGATGTAACACTTTCGCTAAAATGACCTTAGGAAATGTCACATGCAAGGGCAAGAGACACGGTACAATTAACAGATCCAGACCCGACATCCAATCAATTTTGGATTGTATAGATATTGACTTTAGCTGAGATATATAGCCACTTAAGGTCATCAAATTTCCCGGAGTACGATCTAAGTTTAGAATATAGCTAGGGTAGTTAGTGTAATATTCAGTATAGTTCTAACAATTTAGTGATAATAAGAATTTCGTCTTAGTCATCAAGGGTAACCGTACCTACAACTTAATTCGTAAGTAAGTATTTAAGGCCTCACTCACGGCAATCACCGTCATGTGGACCAATATGCAGGCATGCTATGTTTAGTAAAATAATATATATGGGTTTCGAAACCCGGACCCAAAAGTCAAGAGCAGATATTCTGGCCTGGTCCTTTGTAGCCACCCGACCATAAGGCGGTCATATAAAGATACCAGAACCATACCGTCATAAACTTTGTATATCATAGTTTGTATGGTAATGCGTAAATTGATCGAGATCAAAAATAGTGTTATTTTCAAGAAACATTAAAATACATAAAAAAAGTAAATTAACAGCCTGTAAAAGTCCCACTACTGAGCACAGGCCTCCTCTCATTTCTGAGAGGGTTTTGGAGCGGGGAATAGTACGCCACGCTGCTCCTATGCGGGTTGGCGGACTTCACATGTCCCCGAAATATTTCCATACCTCGGATATGCAGGTTTCCTCACGATGTTTTCCTTCACCGCTGAGCACTTGGTAAATCAGCACTTAAAATTTTAGAACAATTTTAGAGGTGCTGGCACCGGGAATCGAACCCAGGTTACTCGTGTATTATAAAATTAAAGGCGAACACCCGGCCCTGAGCTACCACGGCTATAAAAACATAAATATACGAGTATAACCCATTTACATAAATACATCAATACCCATTAATTTTTATTTTATTTACCTACTTATTTCAGTCCGTTAACTGCTTTTGGCTTCTCTCATAGAAAATGTGGAAGAAATTGCCGCTGTTGCCATGATTAGTAGGCGATATGCTAGCGCAACAACTAAACTGTCTATAGCGTACTCGTATTTTACTTCGCTTAGCGAAGTATCTGACCACACTTACATTACAAAAATGGCTGATGAAATATCTGATGTTGCTATAAGTTGCGAATTTCCATATAATCGTATTTCATATTTTCAGATTTAACATCGTGTTAAGTAAATTTATTTAAAAATATAATGTCATTAAGCTATGCTGGTCTAAAATTACAAAATAAAAAACAAATTTCGTTTTATTTGATAGAAATGGTGAGAATGTATCGCCTTCGCCGCTAAGCGTTTTATCACGCACCCGGGAGACTTTGCGCATTTGCTTAACTGAAAGTTTGGTGTATTGTGAGTCGGGAGCAGAATTGTTAAGATAGCAGACACTAAAGAAACTATTTAGTCTCCGTCCATGCAATGATCCTGATTTATCAACAAAATATTTTTCTAAAATGTATGAAGACATACACATACGTACATTAGGTCACGACTTTATCCCATAAGGGTTAGTCAGAGACTGGGCACTCACTGCAAAAACCGTTTCACCAAAACAATATAATGCACTCGGTGTGATAGGTGGTGAGCCCATCGCTACCATGCGCTGTTGGGTGCAAAAGCACAAATTGTCAGTTTTCGGGTCTGATTATGCTGTGATTCTCCTCGTGTCTTTGACACTGCATGAATGTTACGTCGGACACGGGTAAATTGGGACAAGTTCCCCTGTGTTTGTGCATACGCTTGTGGCACTATAATATCTTCTGCGCAGTTGATACTCGTAACTTCCGACAGCATTCAGTAGTTGTCGCCGTGGTCGATAATCGGCGAGGAGAACTTGAAAATACTTGTGAACAAGGCTGCTTGCAGAAGCTCGTCTGTTTGAGTTTGCAATACTACTCGTATAATATAGTATGTATAAGTTATATATGTATTATTGAATCTGTCTTGTCTAAAGTGTTGTCATGGAGCGTGCTTCGGTTATCTAAATATTGTAAATTTATTTAATGTTTTGAGACTAAAATAAAAATAAAAGATTGACAAAAACGCGGATACCAGCGAAGGTTTTGGGCCTGATTCATCTCCTTCAGAGAAATCTTTTTACAAAACGGCGGCAGACTGTTAAAAAAATTACATTTACCAACGAAATTACGATGAAAAATTAAGAATTATCATTTTATTTCAAGGTTTTTTCGAATTATTCCAATGTAAGAAGATTTAGGATTCGGATTAACATGTTAAATTTGGAACGTTGGAAATAAGATAACTTAATTCCATTTTGAAATATTAAGCTTTGAAATATTCGTGCGATTCGGATGGGCTATTTACTTTCTCTCTCTTCGTCTCTAGTATAAAATAAATAGCTCAAAAGTAGATCTGGTACATTTCGATACCTTTTTTCACCGGACTGGAACATTATCAGAGTTTTATCTTTATCTTTGTTAGATGGCTGGGAAACTACTTAAGAAATGACAGACCAAGGTCGGCGATAGGCTGCAATATCCATATACATATCCGTAGGGTACCAGTAATACCTGTCTGACACGTGGGTTACGGAAATTATTTCTTATAAGGGCATGGTAAAACCCGCTGTTAAGAAGGTAATGACGATGATGGTTAGTTATACGAGTACATAGTTGATCCACTTCATGTCTTTTCTAAGATTGGTAACAACTTTCGTGTAAAATTTTGTTGGTCGTAGGATTTTATTTATTAGGTAGGTACCACCCCAGGGCCAGATATTCCGCCGTGAAGCAGTGTAAACATTACTGTGTTTTGTTTTGAAGGGCACTGAGAACTAGCGTAATCACTGGGCATATGAGACTTGAGGACTGATGTCTCATGGTGACGGGCGCAAAGTGGCGTCACACAGAAATGTTCTGGGTGACAAAGCATTTGTTATGGGTAGACGTTGTACTTACCACCAGGTGAATGTTTCGTCACATAATCCAATTAAAAAAAATTGTTGACTTGTATGTTATATATCTTTCGAAAATTTGTTTTTTGTACGCATGCTACAATAAAGTCTGAGTAATAAGTCGTAGTAAGTAAGACGGCTTTACTTTTTCATAGATACATACATACAGTCACGCCTTTTTCCCATAAAAGGGGTAGGCAGAGACCACCTCTCGCATCCGCAGGAAACAAGATGGGTTCACGTCGCAGTCGTCTCCATTTTGGTACAAGTTCAAATGAAATGAAATAAAAATTATTTATATTTCGACGTAAGAAATATAATTTTTGTCCAACGTCATTTTTTACAATCTACCGTTGTTTCGTAATGGTTCGTGGTTCGCAACCAAAAGAAAAATGGTTAAAAGGTTCCTCTGAAGGAGAAGAAACAGGCGAAAGAAACTCCGTAGGTATACTCTTTTTTGTAAATCCTTTTTTTATCAAATCTCAGTCAAAAATACATAACAATTAAATTTACAAAGAATAGTGCCAAGGAAAACCGAAGCACGCTCCGTGTTCAAATATTAGACAAGAAAATTCTTACTCCCCATTGCGTTCCTACGAACAGTATGTCATTGCATATTATGGTGTTATTCTGCACGAATAAAGGCTGTCCGTACAATACCATATCTGTAGGATGAGCTATTTTGCTCTGACGGGCACTTTTGTTTTTATAAAATTAATCAAATTCATAGTACGCAACATGTCTTAGTTTCATCGGAGGCGGGCACTGTGGGCGGTTTTACAGAGGGCTTTTCATAATTCTTACTTTAAGTTTCAATCTGGGTATTACAAGCCTTAATAATTTATGCCTCACTTTTTAAAGTTCTCGTAAATCCTTTTTGGATATTGTAAAATCAAATATTTACACGTAAGAGATCAGGCTCTCGACGTAAATTATATATTATATGCAAGAAATCCAAGTTCACCCCAGTTTCGTTTATACACTAATGTACCTCGTGCGCAACGGAGAAGTTAAGCATTGGGAAGTGTAGGTTATCGAATAAATGTTCCTAATGTTTGAGTATACTAGTATAAATAGACACTTGTATATTTAACGTTGCGTTTTTCAATTTGTGTTTATTGCTGTACAATAAATAATATTTCATTCATTAATTCATTTATTCAAATAATGAATAAAGAATAAACGGTAATGTAATTAAGAGTCCAGGAGATGGCAGCAGCTTCTTCCTGGAACATCTGAATAAATTAACTGCGGTTGCCAACCCGCCTGCCAAGTATAGTAACTAGGGCAAAATCCTCCCAAAATGAGAGCCACAGACTTTTGTTGCACTCTATGGGCAAGGTCTACGTTCTGCAGAGGACTAGCGATAGATTGAAATGATGATGATAGAATAGAATAGAAAAATATTTATTAATCGTTCACAAACACCGTTTACAAAAAAATAAACAACAAAATAGTAAGAGAACCAAAAATAACAAATTTACATAGATAATAATAATGATTTAATGCTATGTTGGTTTATGCGACGACCAAAAGGTAGTCAGCTCAGCATAAATCTATAGATAAGGTAGCACTGATTTTCAGCTGACGCCTACGAGTGTGAGTTACGAACAATCGGGATGCTTATTAGAAATTTAAAATAATGTGTTCACTAGTGTTGTAAAATTACCAGAACGTGCATGCTACTTTATGTGTTGTAGTTTAATTTTTAATTGTAATTATTTGTATTATTTTTAATTTGTAATTATTGTTGGACCTAAAATATCCAGACCGGTGACAGGACGCATCGTTACAGGAGCGAGATGTCTGACAGTGCGATCGCCAACCCGCATGCCCAGCGTGGTGATTATGGGCACATCCTCTCAATTAATGGCAAATTATCACGGCCCCCAGTTCCCGGTCGCCCCATTATTCCTGACCAAGGTGGCGGTTATGGTTACGATGGGGCAGGGGGTGCTAAGAATCCCCGGGTGAAGACAGGCTGCCGCAAAACATTATACCTGGCGACGTACAATGGACGAACTCTGCGGCAAGACGCGAACCTCTACGAACTCGAAGAAGAGCTGCAAAGAATATGATGGCTCCTTGTAGTGCTAAGTGAAGTCCGCAGAGAAAGGGGGGGGGGGGAACTCTTACTCTACAATCGGGTCATCTCCTCTAGTTTCGAGAGGGAGACAGCCTTTCCCAAGGCGGAGTAGTCTCGTCAACAGGGTCCCCCGTGACAGCATTCTCGAAATCTCCAGTGTGTCGATCAGAGTAGCATATCTTGTGCTTAAGCTAACTGAGAGATATACTCTTAAAATTGTAGAAGTTTATGCACCAACCTCGACACACTCGGATGAAGAAGTTGAAGTTATGTACGAAGATATAGCCAGGGCCTTACACAACACCACAAAGACCCACTACAATGTTGTCATGGGGGACTTTAACGCCAAGGTGTGTAAACATATGGGCGTGGAATCGATTATGGGGCCGCACGGATTTGGAAGGAGGAATCACAGGGGGCAAATACTGGTAAACATCCTCGAACGGGAGGGGCTCTATTTGATGAACTCATTTTTTCCGAAAAAGACCCACACAAAGTAGAACTGGCGAAGCCCCGACAACGTGATCCAAAATGAGATTGAATTCATTATGACGGACAAAAAGCACATATTCAGAGATGTACTTATTTGAAATGTATACCAATTTTAAAGAAAAAAATAAAGAAACAATTATAACTACTATATGAAAAACACCAATAAAAAAATAAATTTAAAAAGATACCCATATGTGTCTTGCGAGTCTGCTAAACTCCAATAATGAAGACATAAAATCGATAAAAATTGCATTAAAGAATGCAAAAACACCAAAAAATAAAGAATCCTGGAGTGGGACGTTTAGGCAAACGTAGTGTGGGGCGTCCCCGGGCTAGATGGTGCGACGATCTGCGCAAGGCGGCTGACATCGACTGGATGCGTGAAGCCGAAGATCAGGCTAAATAGCGCCTATTAGGAGAGACCTATGTCCAGCAGTGGACTGCCGCAGGCTGATGATGACGCACTTTTTTGTTGTAGCGGGGGAAGTTTGAAGGGAAAGTTATGTCATCCAGTTCACGTCGTTTTTTGTGTGAGTAAAAGATAGTTTAGAGAAGATAGAGTAAATTATGACGAAGTAATAGTAATATTAACTTAACAATAAATTAAATTATGTGAATGTCTTCGGTTTTTAACTCTAAGGATTCAAATACTTTTTCAAACTAAAATTAAAAATTAATTCTATATTATCTCTGATATTTTTCTATATAGATATCACTGAACTTTTTTTACATGTAATGTTACCATCGTAAATTTGCACAGATTATGAATAACTCTGGGACTATTGTAGTGCTTAAACATCGATAATTTTTCAAAATAATGCCCACACTAGGATTTGCATTGTATCGTGGGTGCGTCTTACATTTGTGCAAAAACACAAATCGTTGGTGTGTTGTGCATGTAGAAAAAAAATTGCACGTAAACCAACCCTCCAACTAGAACTCCTACTCCCTAACAACTATCTGTAGGCCATATAAGTATTTGTTTCTTGCAAGAATCGAATTATCACTAATTGCCAGTAATTTAGTGACTTCGCTAGCCGAACCGTCCATATATCTCATTTTTTTTTTCTACTCAGAGCAAGCTGTAACTACGTTGTTTTTTAACATGTAGTATCGTACAGTACTAACTAAAGCTAAAAAAAATCAACGTAGCTGGTACAGTTTGTTTAAAATATTACATGTGAAACAATTGCAACGAACAGAGCAATTTTATTAATAAAGTAAACGATGCCGTTTATTCGAAGTTCTCAAACCTTATCCACTCGTACCAATTTTCGGTGAGATTACAATGTTAAAATGAATTGTAGCCCATTATGAAAGGCTCGTTGATTACAATTTTATCGATAACTTAAACCCATTACACGGTAATGCGTTCAGTATTTCAGTACAATGCTGTAATTTGACCGCGTTCGACTCATCACGTTTCGTCATGCCAATTAAGGCATTGTTTTGGTACGATTATGTAAATTGAAAGTCATAAATGAAAGCATGGCTTAGTTATGTACAACATGCTCTAATATTATTTGCCGATACTCCATTTTATTAAGTTTCAAAATGAAAATAACGAACATGTTTTCAATATTATGAATTCAAATATTTACGCAAATATTACACATTTCATAAAACTTATTTTTCAGTTTTTAACGCGTTTAATTTGTGGCTATTTATAACTCGATGTTTCATGCTTTAGAGTAACCATAGTCACGGGCGTACTGAGACGATAGACGTCCTAATTTCTGTCAAATCCACCTCAACCTTTTCACAAATTCACGAGGCTATTGAAATTAAAAAAACATCCTAACTTCAATAGAGAAGATGGTTGGTAACTAACAAAGGGTGGTACTGGTGGTTATTGGTCGTAGGTATCCTATACAGGAATCCTTCTAAGTAGGTACCACCACAGTGCCAGTTATTCTGACGTCAGACAGTGGTATTAAAACGGTTTGAAGGTCACTGAAGCAAGTGCAATTACAGGGTTTTTTCTTTCATAAACTTTGCCTCACACTAGGATTTCTTCCACATCGTAAGTACGATAAACAAGACTCGAAAACCAAACAATTTGTGTTTTTGTACAAACATTGGCCCCAGCTCTTCGACCCTGACCCGCGGCGTACAATAGAATAGAATACAATAAAATAGAAAAGAATAGGAAACAATAGAAAAGAATAGAAAAGAATAGAAAATAATAGAAAAGAAAAGATATAAAATGAAAAGAATATAATAGAATTTCTTTTTCAATTTAGATCATTTAGGTCATATTCACTAAACGTCATTTTTTAAGCTACACTAGTACGCAAAGAAATGCCTCTGTTCTGGAAAGAACCAGTAAGAACCCAGCGGTACTATGACCATTAGGCCATGCGTTCGTCATATGAGATTAAAGAACTGATATCTCATTATGACGAGCGCAATACGCTGCTGCACAGAACTTTCCAGTACAATGTTCTAGAGAAAGACTTGCTCCTAAATTGTAAGTAATTGATAAAGGTTTTTAAAATCAAGGTAAACAAAGCAAAAGTTAAACAAACGTGTGAATAAAATACGAAGAGAGCCAGATTTACTACGTTATCGAACTTTTTATTTAACACAGCCAGTTCACATCCACAGATAAATTATCGTGTAACCATGACTAAGTATACTACAAAAAGATAGCATGAGGTCATCTGTCAATAATACAGCACAAGGGAATATATTTTGTTAAAGTAACAGCCTTTAAGCGCTTCAAAATATCTGTTTTAATTTCTAAAACATGCAGGTTTCCCACGACGTTTTACTTGTGAATAACAAGTGGTATTTCAGCACTTATATTGAAATTAACCAATTTAGTGAAGCCGTTACCAGTTATCAAACCTAAATCACTGCGTATTATGCAATTTTCCAGAGCTACCACAGCTTTATTAAAAATAATTCAAAACTAAATAAAATTTAAAGCTGTTTAAAAATATTCACTGTTGATATCATTATTCATTGTAATGCGAAAAGCGTCTTCGGAAACTTCTTGAATCATGTAAAATTAATCTATGAATTAGCGTAGAGGTTGTCCAAGACCTCAAGCTGGCAGCATTCACCGCCAGTCAACAGTAGGAGAACAATAAGTTGTAGCAACAAATGTTTGAATAACATCTAAAACTAAAAGATCTTTAAATGTGTTTGAAGTGTCTATATAAATAAATACTGCAAGTTTACGTATCTATGTACGCATGTATTTATACATAATATACATGCATAAAATGAAAGGTGTAAAAATGGAATAGTAATTTCTTTTACATTTAATAAAATATTAGTTTAAGTAATAAATGAAAAGTCCACAGAGACTCAGATTTAACTATAGAATTAACATTCTTACTGTATAGTTACTATTTCTGAGCATTTTATCAGTCACCCGGGAGACGTCGTGCATTTGCTCAACCATAAGCCGGGTATATTGCACTACGGACGTAGAATTGTTGCAGACATTAAAGAAGCCGCATTGTCACCGTCTGCGTGTTTGAAACAATGAACGGTTTGTGCAACAAAAGTTTTATGTAGTTTGAAATAAGTCATGTTTAAAACAAGATCCTCGAAACCGGCTAATTGAAAAACGAATAGGGATATCTTTCAAAGTTCTACTTAAATCATTGTAGTCTTAAAAAAGGAGGCAATAACATACAATTAACAAATTATTTTATCCTATATAATATTTTTTTTTATAAATTTAACATTTTGATTCGCATTTATTTAGTATCTTATTACTCTAATTTAGAAGCCAGCGTATTCCATACATACATACATATACACCTTAGCTTCCCATATTAGTGGTAGGCAGAGGCCACACACGTTGTCCACTTTTCGCCGCCGCGGGAAACGGCGTTCATGACGGGATGCGAGCCACTAAGCTTACCTAGCAACGAACATTTTAGGTTAAACTTATTGGATTGGTATACGTGACAATGATTTTAGGTAAAACTTATTGGATTGGTGTATGTATATCATCTTATCTATTATCTCTCAACAAAAGGTGGTAAAAGGTAGATAGCAAATCGTTCACCTGATGGTAAGTGCAACGTCTACCTATAACAAAGGTTGTATCACCCAGAACATTTCAATGTGGCACCGAAATACACTCGTTACCCCGAGACATCAGTTCTTAAGTCTCATATTATCAGTAATTACTCTAACTGTTACTGCACTTCAGACCGAAAAACAGTAATGTTTGCAGACTACTGTTTCCCGGCAGAATAAATGGTAGTGAGGTAGGTAATAACCTACCTAGACGGATTCTTGCATAGGGACTCTACCACCAGCAAATAGTAACTCTGTAGTTAAATATTTCACTTTAGCAGCAACCTTTTAATATTTCTTTATAAAACATAGTAACTTTTGTAACGAATGAGGATTAATAATGAAACCAATTTTACGGATTTTATAGCGTTTAATTTTACTATTTATAACATATAGCTGATGTGAAGCATCGTCGCTACAGGAAGTCTGCAATCTGTGACCATGTTCATACCAACCATAACATCAGATTTGATAAACCACATATCCTCGCAAAAGAACACCGGTTCCTTACAGGTCTGATTTGCGAGGCTATTGGAATTAAAAAAAACATACTAATTTTAATAGAGAAGATGGTTGGGTACTACCACTAGCATGGGATTTTTTTTTATTTGAATAGGTGATGAAACGAGCAAAACGTTCACCTGATGGTAAGAGCAACGTCTGCCCATAACAAATTCTATGTCACCCAGAACATTTCTGTGTAACACCACACTGCGCCCGTCACCCCGTGACATAAGTTCTTAAGTCTCATATGCCCAGTGATTACGCTAGCCCTCAGTGCCCTTCAAACCGAAACACAGTAATGTTTTTAGAATAGAATAGAATAAATTTTTATTCAATATAGATTACTTACATAATACTTATTTTTTAGTTTGCACACTACTGCTTCATGGCAGAATAACTGGCCCTGGGGTGGAACCTACCTAAACGGATTCCTGCATAGGCATCCTGCATGGCAGGATTCCATTTAACCATAATATATATTATGGTTAAATGGCAGATACCAGTTAAAATTAATGAAAAATAATAAATAAATATATAGTGCCGTGTGGTAGCGGCTTAAGAGAATCTACCACCCCATCTCTTCCCGTGGGTGTCATAAAAGTCGACAGAGGGAAAATCAAAACCAGGTGATGGGCAGCAGCGTCTTCCTGGAACATCAAAATAAACAAACTGCGGTTGCCAACCCGCCTGCCAAGCGTGGCAACTATGGCAAATCCCCCCCAAAATGAGAGTTTCAACACAACGGCCCCTACTCTCCGGCGGCCCCGCTAGTCCTGGCTGCGGTAGCGGTCATGGTAACGACGGGGCAGGGGGTGCGAAGAATCTCCGGAGGCGGATCTTGCTACCACCACCGACGACTGGACCTGGCAACATTCAACGCACGCACGTTGAGTACCGACGAGAAGATCTTGGAGCTGGAAGAGGAAGTGAGCAAGTTACGTTGGGATATTATAGGATTATCTGAAGTCCGAAGACAGGGAGAGGGCACGGTAATCCTTGAATCCGGTAACTTGTTCTACCACCGGGAGGGCGACCATCTGTCCCAAGGAGGTGTCGGGTTTATCGTCCACAAGTCTCTCATTAACAACGTTGTCAAGCTCATTGTGTCTAATAGGGTTGCGTACCTTATACTCAGAATAACCAAACGGTATGCGCTGAATGTCATACAGGTATACGCACCTACCTCGGCACATCCTGATGATGAGGTGGAGGTAATGTATGAGAACATATCAAGAGCCATATATTCCTCCAAAACTCACTACACGGTGTTGATGGGAGACTTTAAGGCGAAGCTGGGCATGACGATGAGCTGGTAGTGGGGCAATTTGGAATAGGGCAACGGAACCAAAGGGGCCAACAGCTGGCCGACTTTATGGAGAAGGAGAGACTCTTTATGATGAACTCCTTTTTTCAAAAGCGGCCCCTCAGAAAGTGGACCTGGATGAGCCCGGACTGTTCCACCAAAAATGAGGTCGACTTCATCATGACGATCGAACTACAGCTGTTCAATGGTGTCTCTGTGATCGCTAGGGTGAAAACCGACAGTGATCACCGAATGGTAAGAGGCACATTGAACGTAAAGCTGGAGAGGTCGCATCTGGTGAAGTTGATATGAACGAGAGGCTCGTGGAAACTGTCCATGCGGTGGGGGCAAAGTTTTGCAAGACCCACCGCACAAAAAGAACCAGTAACTCTCCGACCACACTCTCAATCTCATGGAGGCTAGGCGAGAAATGAGGCTGCAGTCCTCAACTGATGCGTCAGCATATCGGCAACTGAACAGACAGATCTCCAAATGTATGCGGCGAGACCTTCGCAAATTCAATACAGCTCGTATTGAGGAAGCGATAGAGGGAAACCAAGGCTCCAAAGTTTTTGCAAGGGATCTGTCTGCCGGAAAGAGCCAATTGAGTAAGTTGAGGACCGAAAGCGGTGGCGTCATTTCCGCTAGAGCAGCAATTTTGAGTAGATCGAGAGATTTTATGGACAGCTGTACACATCGTCGTTAGAGCCACACACTAATGTGAGTAACGATCCAAGAGCAAATCTCGTCCGAAACTATTCCGATGATATCCCGGACGTCAGTCTGAGCGAGATCAGTATGGCTCTTAAACAGATTAAGAATGGTAAAATGCCGGGTGAGGATGCAATCACAGCAGAGCTTCTGAAAGCGGGTGGAAAACCGATACTAGTAGCCCTTCAGAAGCTCTTTAATTCCGTCATCCGGGGCGGCGCTACGCCGGAAGCGTGGGGTAGAAGCGTGGTTGTCCGGTTCTTCAGGAAGGGTCAAGAAGGGCGATAACGCCCTCTTGAAGAACTATAGACCGATATGGCTTCTAAGCCGCGTCTACGTGCTGTTTTCGACAGTCATAACGAATCGTCTCGCAAGCAGACTTGATGACTTCCAGCCTCCCGAATAAGCCGGATTCTGAAAAGGCTATAGTACCATAGACCACATACATTCCCTTCGCCAGATTGTACAAAAGACCGAAGAGTCAGGCACCTTCCGCTATGTCTGGCGTATGTGAACTACGAGAAAGCCTTCGATTCCGTCGAAGTTGGGGCGGTGCTACAGTCGCTTCAGCGGTGCCGAATTGACTGTCGGTATATCGATGTGTTGCAGTGCTTGTATACCAATTCTACGAGTATCCGAGTACAGAACCAGAGTACGAAACCGATCCAATTGCAGAAAGGTGTAAGACAGGGTGATGTAATATCCCCGAAACTCTTCATCGCTGCATTGGAAGATGTTTTAAAGCTACTGGACTGGAAAGGATACGGTATCAACATCAATGGCGAATACATTACTCACCTTCGATTTGCCAACGACAGTCATAATGGCAGAATCGCTGGAGGACTTTAGCGCTATGCTCAATGACCTGAATAGTGTGTCCCAACGGTTAGGTCTTAAGATGAACATAGACAAGACGAAGATCATGTCTAACGTCCATGTCACACCTATACCGGTTATTGTTGTATCCGCAGCAGAACCGTTAGGGAAGAAAGGTTCTCGAGTGGCAACCTCATACTGGCAAACGCAGTTTAGGGCGACCCCCCATTAGATGGAGCGACGACCTACCCGACCGTGTTTTGTGGCAATCTATGGGGGAGGCCTATGTTCAACAGTGGACTATGATAGGCTGAAATGATGATAATGATGATGATGATGAATAAATAAATTCCTTTAATTAATAAAATTAAATCAAAAACGATGCATACCGCTGCAAGACTTCAAGATACAGTTAGCACTTTCTGCGTAGATCGGAACAAAAATAATAATTAAAAGCTGAAGTTACTCCGGGTTAACTATGACATCAGGATATCTGTCACCTCAGTCCTCCCGTGACCATGGCTGTAAAGCACCAGTCCGAACGTCGGGATTGTTTTAAATAGTAAAATTAAACGCGATAAAATTCGTAAAATTAGTTTCATTTAAAAGTGGATTAATAATTCTAAAAGGGAGCCCCTTTAATATAACTTTCTTATTCTATATTACTGTACTATATATAACATACTACAGCTCTGCCGCCTGCAAACATAGTGTATAAATATTTGGCCCTTTTCAATTTATTATTTATATTAATGACTAACCTTAATATCCAAGAAGGAGATTAACACGATTTAGTGTTATTTGCTGAGGATTTTATCTTCAAACGTTGGTTAAAATACGAGTATGTCTAAGTAAGTTCAGCTTTTTCTACAATAATAATTTGCTTTTAAATATATAAGTATATGTAATAATATATAATATAATATATAAGTATATATAGTAACAAAAGTTAAAGTAATGTCTGATTTCAGTTCTTATTTTTATTTTCATGTTCTTGTTAGGACGTAGGTAAAAAAAATAATAATTTCAGTACGTAAGTATTATGAAAAAAATCGATATCCATATATCTAAAACAAGGTCGTACGGCTGGATCGATTTTTATGATATAGGAATTGTTGGATTTGTCTCCGGCTCGAATAGCAGTATAACTATTAAAACATCGTCAATATATCATCAAATAGCAGAATAACAAAAAAATAAATCAAGAAAACAAAATTATGCTGCGAGCCACAAGATTTTATCTTTCGCATCGCAGCCGTAATGCAATTAGACTTAACAATATTCAAAATCAATCCACTGCAGATGTAAATTACAACACTCGACGTTGCAATGCGCCATGAATTTTTTGGAAAAGAAGTGGCGAATAAAGAACAATCCAAGTGTTGTCGACCACAAAATCGTTTCCTTTCACTTTCGTTGTTATAGTTCTACCGTTATCAGTGCGGCGGGGAAGTGTGGTGGAATTATTCTGAGTAACACAGCATCTGTTATGGGCAGACGTTGCACTTTCCATCAGGTGAATGTTTTGCACGTCTCGTTACTTTATCAAAAAAAAAGGTAATGGACGGACAGCCTTTATTCATGCAGAATAATACCATAACGAATTTTTTTACTTGTTTGGCGGATGATATTGCCAAGGAAAAGGGTAGCTACCCGCCAGATCGAGTGGTCTGATCTGGGAAGGATGTCTCCTCCATCTAGTAATATTTAGATGTTGCATATATAGTTCGCATCTCAAAAAACTTTCATAGCACAATTATGGACGTATGCGAATATATGTCGCTAAATCACTCCCCCGCTGAGACTGGAAGTCGTAATTAGCATGGAGAACTTGAGACGTCAGGCGATGAGGTGCAGTCTGGCGTTGCGGTGAACCTGTGTCCAGGTCTTCAGTGCGTCGAGACGTGTGGAGAAAGTGTTGATGCCGCAGGAGTCAGCCTGAGGAGAAGGAGGCCCCGTTGATCCTCAGTGGCTGAGAGACTAGGAAGCACGCGTTGTGCCGACAGTAGTCTGGTGCTGTGACTGCGATGGCTGCCGATGACGTTGTTGTTGTGGTTCGGAGAAGCTGGCTGCGAAATGTTCATACCGGGGTCACCATTTTGGCGATTGATATTGCTAAGGAAAAGGGTAGCTACCCGCCAGATCGAACGGTCTGATCACATGGCGACATAGATGCCGCTACACTTTTACCAAAATGGCGGAGACGTGGATCGCCACCCGTCACGTCTCGTTTCCCGCGGGAAAGAAAAGTGGGCTATGGGTGTGATCTCTGCCTACCCCTTCTATGGGAAAAAGTCATGATGGTATGTATGTATTTAAGTTCTATGCTTCGTAAATAAATCGGATTTACACAGTAACATGTTCTGTTTATATTTGTCTAAATAAATATTGTGGTCCGTTTCCGAAGAAACGTCTGATCTAAGACACTTTGTCCTTTCGTTTTGTTTCGTTCACACCACGACATTTCGTCGGGAATGATTCTAAATAAATGAAAATTTATTTTGTTACTACTAACGATGTATGAAACACTATTTTTGTGAAACAATGGGGAGTCTTGCAGAATTTATTGAAGCAAAATATTCCTCCGTAGCAGAAATCAACAACAGTAACGCGAGGGCACCCGCTCATATGCTATAGTGTATTTCAAGTAATAGTGTTGCGGAGAAACTTTACTCAATACTGCAAAACGAAAAGCATTTTAAAATATCATAGCTATTGAGTCAGGTACGTGACGTGACGTGGCCGTGTGGTGGCGGCTTAAGAGAATCTACCACCCCATCTCATCCCGTGGGTGTCGTAAAAGTCGACAGAGGGAAAATGAAAACCAGGAGATGGGCAGCAGCATCTTGCTGGAACATCTGAATAAATAAACTGCGGTTGCCAACCCGTCTGCCAAGCGTGGCAACTATGGCAAAATGCCCCCAAAACGAGAGCTACAAACTTTTGTGGCAATCTATGGGGGAGGTCTATGTTCAGCAGTGGACTATTGATAGGCTGAAACGACGAGTCAGGTACTCCTGTAATAATATATTTTCTGTAGTTTTCCACTCTGTACAATTTAAATGATAGTTTCATTTACGGATTTTATCGCGTTTAATTTTTACTATTTATAACCCGACGTTTCGAGCGCTTTACAGCACCCATGGTCACGGGAGGACTGAGGTGACAGATGTCCCGATGTCATAGTTAACCTGGGATACCTTCAGCTTTTAATTATTCATTTTGGTCCGATCTACGCAGAAAGAGCTAACTGTGTCTTGAAGTCTTGCACTGGTATGCTTGGTTTTTGATTTAATTTTATTTATTATTGGATCCCAAGCTGGTGGTAATACCCAACCATCTTCTCTATTGAAATTTGGATGTTTTTTGATTTCAATATGTATGTGTAAAATTAAACGCGATAAAATTCGTAAAATTAGTTTCATTTAAATGAGTAGTGTTCGCGTAAATATAAGAAATCATTACTTTGTACAATATTAATGTTGCAGAAAACTGACCAAAACGATTATAAAATTATTTAAATTGAGAACTAATAAGACGGCCTAGTTATGTACGAGTACAATACTTAGTAGTTGTACAATAGTATTTCTAATGCACTTATTTTAAATAATTTTTATACTAACATTTTAAAGGTTTTTATTCATTATTACTTTTCTAAAAAATGTAATATTCAGAGCATCATTGAATAACTCATTTTACCGACATTAAATTATTTTGTTTGAAGATTTTTATCGAGAGTATCAAATAGCTTCTGAGCTTAAGACGAGAAAGTTTAAATGAGATTGTTTTGGCTTTCTACCAAGTTTGTAAAACCGAAATAAGGTAGGTGATTACTTTTATCATGAATAAACAAAAACGAATTATGTACATAAACTCTATTTTAATAAAAAATGGTAATTTAATCAAAATTTTGTATGAGTTACAAAAATCAAAAATTCTTTCCCAATGGGGTAAGCAGAAGCCACGTCTTTTCAAATTGTTACGATCCTAATCATCTTTTCCATTTTCCATTTCTGTTAACTTTAAATAACAATGAGGTGTCATCACCAAACAGAACTATCTCAGACATTTTTTTTGTACCAAATAAAGATTCACATAATAATCAAAGCATGCAGCAAGATCATTAATGTAAACTAAGAACAGAAATGAACTAAGGATCGATCTCTGAAGAACACCCATTTTTACTGAACAATCTGAGCATATACTCGTTAAACCGTTAATCGCTACTTTTTGCACTTGATTTGTTAGGTAGGATGATAAAGGTCTAGTGAGGCTTCACGAATGCCGTAGTATTTAAGTTTACAAATTAAATTATTATGCTCTACACAAGTCAAGTAAGGTCAAGTAATAACTGATGTCTCAGGGTGACGAGCGATGCGTGTTGTCACACAGAAATGTTCTGGGTGACAGCATTTGTTATGGGCAGACGTAGCACTTACCATAAGGTGAACGTTTTATTCTTTTGTTACTTATCCAATAAATAAAAATGCAGTTTCTATACATCTAGACCTCAAAAACTTATAATGTAGGTGTTACATTTTTGGTACGGGTTCCGATTCGAACCTATGATCTGTGTCACAGTCGCTATAAAGGACTCAGCGTGTTGGTACGTTAATATCTAGGACACGCGGATATTACGAGATTTTATTTTCCATAATGAAAAATATGTCTAAAAAAGTCACACATCTACGAAATATGACGTTATAAATATAATAAAAATCCAAGGTTTAGAGCCCTTAAACCTTTTCAGAACAAGCTTAAGCAATAAATTGACGATGAAATTGTTTCTGTACGTTAGATATAAGACTTTTATTGTTATAAGCGGAAGTCATGATTATAAACAGCGAAATATTTTGTGTTGTCATAGAACCGGGACCAGAACATATAATGTAAGTATAAATATAATATTTGAAGACATATGTATATCATACGATTTAATCTTGGGTATGGCTCTCAAGTCTCATTTGACCGGTTACCGGTGATTGCTGTTAACGTTTTTGGTTTTTACAACTTTATCAGATGCTGTGCTCGGGGACCAGGTTTTACTTTGACCTAAACAGAGACAACCTGGTCCTCAGGCACGTTTCGCGGGCGACGTTTCCGTTCGGTCGCGTTCCTATTTGTTCGGTAATTGACTGCTTTAACCACCAGGCGGTTTGTATGAACTGATGCTTTTTCGAAAAACCGCCCTGATACTTCTCTGAAGTGTTCAGAGATTAAGGGTATTTCACAGTCGCTATAAAGGTCTAAATTGCGCTGAAACCACCGGGCTCCGGTGGCTCTGCGCAGGTTTTGTATCTTAAGTGCCCGTTAAACGTAAACAGAGTGGTTGCACTGGTGTGTTGAAAAATAATTGTAAATAAAAATATCAGGGATGAAAATATAAATACTCATCATCATCATTTCAGCCATTATTATCACAAGCCACCGTGTGGTGGCGGCTCGTTAAAAGAATACTACCACTCCATCTCATCCAATGGATCTCGTAAAAGGCGAGTAAGGAATTAAACTGCACTGTGCACCCAACAGCGCATGGTGGCGATGGGCTCACCACCTATCACACCAAGTTCATTATATTGTTTTGGTGAAACGGCAATCATCTGATTTTGCAGTGAGTGCCCAGTCTCTGACTACCCCTTATTAGCTACATGATGTCGTGATCTTATGTATGTATGTTATCACTAGTCCAATGTTGAACATGGGCCTCCCCCATCGATTGCCACAAAAGTGTGTAGCTCTCATTTTGTGAAGATTTTGCCATAGTTGCTACGCTTGGCAGGTGGGTTGGCAACTGCAGTTTTTTATTTAGATGATCCAGGAAGATGTTGCTGCCCACCACTTGGTTTTTACACTCTCTGTCGACTTTTACGACACCCACGGGATGAGATGGGGTGGTAGATTCTCTTAAACCGCCACCTCACGGCTATATAAACACCATTACATAATAATTATATAATAATATAAATAATAAATAAACATATGCACAAAATTAATATAAATAAATACAAATACAAATAATAAATATAATTCACAAATAATACGTCTATAGAGAAAATAATAGTTGAAATTTAAGAATCAATTTTCCTCAAAATAATGTTATCGAAGAATTGTATTTTGTTAATATTTATATTGTAACGTCAAACACGTTATGTCAATAGATCAACACATGATTAAATTATTTGACATATTTATATAAATATTATATTCATAATGAAGAGATCATGATGTTGCTATCCGAAGATAATTCGTTATAGAATTGTTCGCCTCATCGCGCACTGTTCAGTGCTGCACAATATGTGCTGTAACAGCTTTCGTATAGTCTTCGTGAACTTAATGAATAACTTAAGTAGTAACTTAATAGTAGCTTTAACAACATCTGGGCGCTTTAATATATACATGGAAAGGGCTATGTTCTACATGTGGCAAATTAAAATGCAGTAATGAGTTATTTGTATACATAATCGACCAACCCGTCTGCCAAGCGTGGCAACTATGGCAAAATCCCCCCAAAACGAGAGCTACAAACTTTTGTGGCAATCTATGGGGGAGGCCTATGTTCAGCAGTGGACTATTGATAGGCTGAAACGACGACGACGACGACGATAATCGACAAATACAAACAATAGCTTATTGCTCTCACCACTGGGGGGAGAGGGGGTCGTCGTAGTTTGAATTTGCTGATATATTGTAGGTAGTGACAAGACGAGCAAATCGTTCAAGTGATGGTTAGTGTGACGTCTGCCAATAACAACTATTGTGTTCAGCGCTTATGGCCCAGCTCATTACTGTGTGACACTCCACTGCGTTCGGCACCCTGGCACATCAGTTTTTAAATCCCGCATGTAAAGTAATTACACTACCGATCAGTGGCCTTCAAACCGAAACAATAATGTTTGCACACTACTGCTTCACGTCATAACACCTGGCACTGCGGTGGTTAACTTATGTATAATTAACGCTGTCTGTGATATACGGAGTCGGACGTCTTGTTATGGATTCTATCTCGCAGATCATTTATAAGTATAGCCTTCCTCCCAATATTTTGAATTCTTAAACATTCGTTAGACATTCATAACAAAAGTGACAATTAAAAATTTAACCTGTTAAGCCAATGAATGAACATAATTAAGTTAATAGCCCAAGTAGTTCTTACAGGACGCGGTTAGTTATATTTTTTTTAGTATTAGGCAGTGGAAGTGTTTGTGTACTTAAGCGATTGATAGAGCAAGCGCGACTTTCAAATATTAAATATTATTTTACTGATAAGTAAATTTCGATCAAAGCGCCTATTACTGAAGAATCTACACGATTACGAGTATATTATGCTTTCAAAAATGCGACGAGAGCAAAGCTAAGCAGTAGATCGATTATGGGTTGTTACTTTTATTTAAAAATATACAAAAGTATCGCATAATGGTAATTTATTTAACATCATTTATCACTACTTCACTGTAAATCCACTGATTTGCGCTTACGACGCTACCCTAGAGAACCTTTTTTTTACTTGCTTTCTTTTTGCTATCGGTTCTACGAGCCACATAGCCGCGCATTTGTCGTCACTTCGGTTTACTGATCTTTAGCATTCTTATATAGGTTTAAATAATAAGTAATATTAAATAACATAGTATTACTGGTACTAGAAATTTCATGAAAACATATTTTGTTAATTACTTTAGAGAACAGAGCATAGCATTTTAGACTTCAAAAGCAAACGGTGACATTTTAAGCATAATGTATCTCTTTTTTTAAGATGTTGTTTGATTATGGTTACTTATATTCATTATTCTAGATTCGCAAATAATTATGCTAACAATAATTTCAGCCCCGAAGTCGCTTGTTTCTTGTATGTCTTTAAATTAATACAAAGAGTCACGTCTTCTATCCATTGGGGTAGGCAGAGATTACATCTATCCACTTGCTGCGATCCTGACACACATATTTAGCTTCTTCTACTTTAATTAGTGTTTTCTTACAAGCTCGTTGGTTGCGTACTTTTCACGTGGCCTTTCCTTAAAATGACTTCGATCTGATAGTGATACGTTTGCCTACGTCAACCCTTACCAGCTTGCCCATTCACACTCGCCTCATAAATCTGTTTCGTCAATCTTCTTCTATCCATCCTCTCTTCGTGTCCAAGCCATCGAAGCATCCCTTTCTCTATCTTTGTCTTCTGCCACACCACAATGTTCCCTTATACGCTGTTCCTCACTTTGTCCATTAACGTCACTCCAGCTATACTTCACCACACACTACCATACATAAGTGTGGGGACCAATACTCCTCTATGTACAGCCAGTCGTGCCTTTATAAATACTTCCTGGCTACACATAAAGTTATGCAGGGCCCCATATACTTGATTTCGTATACTTGAGACGGAACGAGGAATCTAAAATATATGTTATGTAGGTATGTAAAATGTATGTTATAATATATGTTACAAGTACATTAAATGAAATAAAATATAACACTGAATATTTATTTTCAATGTTAATCACAAAATAATATAAAGAATATAATTATAGAATATAATTTAAAGAAACCACAGTTTTTTTTTAAATCCATACGGCCAGTGGCAAACACTTAATAGTCATTAGTCAAACAGTCGCACAGAGTAATTAAAATGTTGCCAACAAATAATTACTCAAACCTGAATAACGTAAAAAATTATGAATTACGATCGATCGGATTTCGACCACTGACAGGCATCTATTAATATTTTTATATAAGCTTTGATGCTCGCACGTTCATGTTAGTGTCTATTCTTCGCACTTCGATGTTCAAATTATAATTTCCTTTTTATTTACTATAATATTATTCTTAAACGAACTTTAATGGTAAACATCGTTTAAGAAATTACGCGCTATATTAATTTTTTATCCAGATCTTTAAAAAAATGTATCCTGCCAAATAATTTTCTTAATCAATTAACTGAATTTCACCTCAGTTTAATTCAATATAATGCAATTATATTTTATTATTATCTGTGATTTCTCAATTTACACCAACATTGTGAATCGTTTCCGTCTGGAAATGCTGTTACCTGATATCGAAGCGACGCCGGATCATTTGTTATAAATAAATTTACTGTTTTTTTTTTAGAATTAAGGTCAATAAATAATCTAAAATAATATTCCTATAAATAAAATATATGGTATATAATCAGGTAGTACTTCTTTCCTCAATTGTGCGCCCCGTCGTAGAGCAAAAACAGCAGGGACCCGCAATAACAGTAGCGACCTTAGTATTTCTAGTCACATACCTTTGACTTAAGAAAACGTGGCAATTCGAATTTTATTTTTGCCTCTGTTATGTTAAATTCCTAAGAAAAATACTGATTCTTGTTATCCCAATAAAGTTATTTTTATGTCCACACTGTTATTTGAAATAAAATACGTGAGCGTATTATTTCTGCAGATTTTGTTTTTATTCACTTTTGTTTTTATTGTTTAATCAGATTTTGTAAGTCTGGGTAGTTACACATAGCACACATTCTAGCGGATCATTTCACATGACTGTAGCATGAAAAAAAATCATTTAAACGTCTCATTTCTTTTTTATCATATATACATAACAAATCATACATATATTTTGTATGTGCAATACCGCATTGATTCGTTTTTGCTTCACTACTGTCTGTCTACGTACTTTAAACGTAAAATGTTCTGGTATGGGTCAAAAAATTCTCAATACGTTCCTTCGTTTGTTCCTCTACTCAGTTGACTGATGGCATTCATGTTCATTAGAGGTCAATGGATGCCGCGGATCCTCGGTTCGATCCCAGCCGGTAAACTATGTGCAAAAACACTTTTCTTTGCTAGTTTTCGGGCCTGCTTGTGTTGTGGATATGGCATTTGTGGCATGTGTAATATGTACCGGCGATGCGGAGGAAATCTTACTGTGGGGCAAAGTTAAAAAAAAACAAATGAAATTGGGTACTTGTACCTCTTAGTGAGTATTAAGAGCAATCTGGGGTTAGGAGAGATTTCTTTTGGGGAGGCCTATGTTCAGCAGAGGATTTATGATGGGCTGAAATGATGGTAATAATAGAGGTGAGGAGCGCAGTGCCAGTGACGGTATGGCATGTAATAAACGATGGGGGTGAAGAAAACTTCACCATCATTATATTACAGTATAAGTAATAATAGAAAATGATTATATATTGATTATATAATATCAGTTTACAACTTTTCTAACATCATTTTGTGTTTAAAGTTTGGATGGTAATTATTCAAAAACTTGAACACTGTTTCAGATAATTCGCTGCACGTAGCACTTTATCTTTATGACAAATGACTGGCGCTAGTCTTGCCCAGGTATCTTAATAAAGTAACTGGCGTTTCTTGGAGTTTCATTATTAATAAGACGTCGTCTGTGAAATCTATTGAAATGTTTACAGCTTTTTTAACCAAATGCTACAAAATTCAAAGTTTTAATTGCATAAAGTGATGACACGAGCAAAACGTTCACCTGATGGTAAGTGCAATGTCTGCCGATAACAAAAGCTGTGTCACCCAGAACATTTCTGGAGAAATGTTCTGGATACATATTGCGACATCACAAATCTCATATGCCCCGCAATTAGATAAGCGATCAGTGCCCTTCTCACCGAAACACAGTTATGTTTGCACACCACTAGACTTATAACTAGTTAAATTTCAATTATTATTATTATCATCATCAGCTACTCAGTCCACATCAGGACTTTGCATAATTGCTATGCTTGGCAGATTGACACGATACTGCCTGGGGTTGTTCTGTCCAATTTAAGTTTGATATATTTGAGATGGTAATTCTGCTACTGTCAGAGTTCATAAGATTATTCTTATATTTCCTTTAGTCGATTTTTGTATCACTCAGGAGATGAAATCAACCCGGTGTTACAACTTTTAGTATTATAATATCGATCAACTGTAATATAATAATGAATGATAAATAATTTGCTTAACCTAACAAACGTATTTTTTGGTAAATAGTACACTAATTATTATTCTGCAGTATAAATTAATAGAATCTTCTAGATGTTGTAAGAAGAAAGATGTACATTACGACAGCATTTTTTTTAAATCGTAAAACACACTAAAGAAAAATTATGAATGATGTGATTACTTTCCTACAATAGTTACCAAGTTACCTGGTGACATCCTATACAATTTCTCTGAAGTTTTCCCGTAAGTGTTACATCGGGCGAAGATGGGCCAGCCCGATTAAGTGCCTCTATGTTTGTGCGTAAAATTGTGGTACTATAATATCTGCGGCTCAATAGCTTGCGACAGTATTCGCAAGTTGTCGCCGTGGATAAAAATCGGCCAGGAGGACATCACGACAAAATTCTGTAGTTCGTATATCAAGTAGTTAATAAAATTAAAGAAATATCAATAAAAAATGGGCTTGTAGGCTGTAGTATAGTAGTATACACAGTCAGCGACTCAAAAACGTCCTTTAAAAAAAGACCGCACAATGCGCTCACTTGAATTATCATCACGTCGGCCTTGTCAGCGGAAGGACAAATGTAAAACGTCGTGGTACGAGAGTTCATTTAATTTAAAAAGTTACTTTATATCGTGAGTATAAAATTAAATTTGAGCTTATTTAATCGAAGACAAAGATTTGAGATCTTTGTCTTAATTTTTATGTTTTAATCGATCGAGGATGCTTTCAAAGTGAATTTTGGATGTTTGGCGGATGATATTGCCAAGGAAAAAGGGTAGGGGGCTACCCGCCAGATCGGGTAGTCTGATCTGGGGAGGACGTCTCCTCCAACTAGTAATATTTAGATGTTGTATATATAGTTCGCATCTGAGAAAACTTTCATAGCGCGATTATATACGCATGGTAATAACTTCCATCATTATAGGCTGGCAATGTCTTATCCCCATTTATACATAAATATGCAAATGATTGACGTTTAAAAAGGAAAAGTTGAATACCGTAAAAAAATTGTAGTTTATGATAAAATTATATTTTCATATTACCATTTTATGAAAATACTTTTTACAAAATACTTTTTACCAACAAATCATACGTAGACCATATTGCATGTATTATTGCTACAAATAACATCAGTTTCCATAATTCAACATGACAAGCTAAGCAACAGCTGTCAGTACCAGAAGCATAAGGATGTGTCATTTCTTAAGTCCCTCTTTGTACATGTTCCTTTGTTAAATAAGACTGAACCAAGTGAAATGCGTTTAAGAGTATTCCAAATGGCAAGAGAAGTAACTACAAGTAACTATTTAAGTGATCAAAGTTCATACCCATACAGTATAGTCGGATCTACGACCCGCTGACGCAGTTTTGTAAAAACAGTATATTTTTATGTTTTCTGTATTGCGAAGGACCTAATGCATCTAATACTGCACCTGTATATACTTTCGATTAAAATCATTAAATTAATATATAAGGTTAAAGACCCACGGTAGCTTAGAGGCGTGGCGCTCGCCTTAACTTTCATAGTTCGCGAGTGACCTCAGTTCCATCAGGCGCCTCTAAAATTGTTCTGCAATTTTAAGTGCTTATTTACCACGTGCTCAGCGGTGAAGGAAAAGATCACAATGAAACCTGAATGTCTGAGTATAAAATTATTTCGAGGAAGTCTGCCGACCCGCATAATTGGAGCAGCGTGGCGGATTCGTCCCTGCTTCAAAATCCTTTCAGAAATGTGAGGAGGCCTGTTCTCAGCAATTGGACATTTGTAGGCTGTTACTTTACGTTTTATTTTTTTTATCAGATACAGGTAACAAACGACACCAATGTAACAGCTGTAAAGAAAATTTACCATCTCTCAAGGTGAATTGCCATTTTTACTTTATCAGCCCATCACGGCAGCTACAAAGGGGTTATGCCGGACTCCTGCCGACTAAAACACTAAAAGTGTTATTCACTGCCTTTAAAACACCACGCGCGCCACCATGAGGCCTGAGGTACCATGCGATGGATCACTCCTATGCCTGTCGTCATGACTTCATTTTGAGAGTTAAATTTTAAACTACAATTGTTAATTATATCAGTTTTTTAATTAAAAGTATAATCACTAACTTATTCGTTTTAACGAGGTTTGATATTTAAATTGTACATAAATGATGAATATTCAAACTTAAATAATATAATAAAATAATTATAAGATATTTATTAATTAAATATGAGCAAGAATTTTAATAGTAATGTTTAATTGGGACCATAGGACACGTACTTTAACGGAGTTTTTAAAGACATGTGTTCAAATTAGTGGCTATTGAAACACAGGTTGGCGAACACAAATACTAAATGAGCGACTATGCCATCATCATCATTTCAGCCTATTACAGTCCACTGTTGAACAAAGGCCTCCCCCATAGATTGCCACAAAAAACGGTCCTGAACCACCTGCATCCATCGACTTCCCGCAAAACCGTGCAGGTCGTCGCTCTATCTAGTGGGGGGTCGCCCTACACTGCGTTTGCCGGTACGAGGTTACCACTCGAGAACCTTTCTTCCCCAACGGTTATCGTTTCTATCGGTTATCGGTTTATCTCGCAGAGAAACTCCGAGCATAGCCATTTCCATAGCTCGCTGCGTGACTCTAAGCTTCATGCGTCCTGCAGTGAAGGACCACGTTATGTCATCACTGGCAACACGCACTGGTTGTATACTTTTGTTTTCAAGCCTCAATGCCTGAAAACAAAAGTATACTCGACGAGAAGATATGACGCAATTTCTCGAATGCTGCCCAGCCGATTTGGATCCGTCGATTGACTTCTTGGTCGAAGTTGGTCGGACAATCTGTCCTAGGTATACATATTCGTCAACAACTTCGATCGTAGTGTTCCCAACAATAACCGGTATAGGTGTGACATGGACGTTAGACATGATCTTCGTCTTCTCCATGTTCATCTTAAGACCTACCTGTTGGGAGACACTATTGAGGTCATTGAGCATAGCGCTAAGGTCCTCCAGCGATTCTGCCATTATGACTATATCGTCGGCAAATCGAAGGTGAGTGATGTATTCGCCATTGATGTTAATACCGTATCCTTTCCAGTAGCTTGAAGACATCTTCCAATGAAGCGGTGAAGAGTTTTGGGGATATTACATCACCCTGTCTTACACCTTTCTGCAATTGGATCGGTTTCATACTCTGGTCCTGTACTCGGATAGCCATCGTAGCATTGGTATACAAGCACTACAACACATCGATATACTGACAGTCAATTCGGCATCGCTGAAGCGACTGTACCACCGCCCAAATTTCGACGGAATCAAAGGCTTTCTCATAGTCCACATACGCCAGACATAGCAGGAGATTGTACTCATCGGTCTTTTGTACAATCTGGCGAAGGGTATGTATGTGGTCTATAGTACTTAAAGCCTTTTCAGATTCCGACTTGTTCGGGAGGTTGGAAGTCGTCAAGTCTGCTTGCGAGATGATTCGTAATGACTCTCGAAAACAGCACATAGACGCGGCTCAGAAGCGATATCGGTCTATAGTTCTTCAAGAGGGCATTATCGCCCTTCTTGAAGAACAGGACAACCACGCTTCTGCTACACTCTTCCGGCGTAACGCCGCCGTGGATGACGGAATTAAATAGCTTCCGATGGACTAAAAGTACCGGTTTTCCACCCGCTTTCAGAAGTTCCGCTGTAATTCCGTCCTCGCCCGAAGCTTTGCCATTCTTGAGCTGTTTGAGAGCCATACTAATCTCGCTCAGACTGACGTCCGGGATATCATCGGTTATGTACGAGCACCAAATACTATAATTTTATTCATATTAAGGTGTATCCATTTAATGTATTTGCTTTATTATTTCCTTTTTTAAATTATCTTCTTCGTTTTTGTATTAAAAAAGTTTCATCGTAAAATAATGATACTGAAAGCAAATAATAAATTTGTATAATTCAGTGTAAGTTCAAATAAATCTTGATAAATTTATAAATATATACGTGAAGAGAAAACTTAGAACTCCTTTTTATATAAAGCATGTTAGTGCGACATTTGGCATAGTTAAAGTTTGTATGGAGAAGAACGACTAAGCTAAAATGTAAATATAGTATGTGTTACAAATACATTAAATTGAATAAAATAATGCATTATTGTTATGTAAATCCTCTAAAAACACACAACATTATGAAACGTAACAAAAACTCTGACATAGGGCAAACAAAAAGATCAATAAACATCCGCGTAAAAGAACATATAGCTGATTCACGTCAGCTATATGTTCTTTCTACATCGGCGCTCTAGAAAGTCTGGAGTCTTTGATCATGTTCTGGATCATCCCTACCATTACATTAAATTCAATAGGCCACAAATTCTTGCAAAAGAACACTGATTCCCACCAAGGATGATTAGCAAGGCTATTGAAATTAAAAAAACATCCTAATGTCAATAGATAAGATGGTTGGGTAGTGCCACCGACTTGGAATCTTATTATTAATAAAATTAAATCAAAAACCAAGCATACCACTGCACGACTCACCACTCCATATAGTAACCTCATTCTGCGTAGATCAGACCATAAAAAATAATAAAAAGCTAAAGGTACTCCGGATTAAATAGGCCATGGGTAAAGCGTTCGAAACGTCGGGTTACAAACAGTAAAATTAAAAGCGATAAAACCCGTAAAATCTAGTTTTATTTTAAAGTTTAGTATTCGCGTAAATATAATAAATCATTATATGTCGTTTGTTAACGTTCATACTGTCAATGGCAAACATATAATAGTATGTGATCAACAGTCGCACAGAGTGGAGTTTGTAGCCATAGAATTTTAAAACATTGCCAACAAATAATTACTCAAACCTCAACAACGTTCAAACCTAGAAAAATATGAAATACTGTCGAACTTCGGAAACACACACACGGCGACTACTACGAGTAGTAATATTAATTACATCCTTTTATTTTTACTTTTGATGGTACTAACACAAAAAAAATTAATACTATTTAAGATAATTTTGAGCACGTAACACTTTATAAGACAAATTACTAACGTAGTCTTGCCCAGGTATCTTAATAATGTACTTGACATCGCTTCAGTTTATTATTATGTAAATGTCTTTAGTAAAATGTTACGAAAGTTATTGTGTTTATTCAAATGTAAGACGTATCAATTTATTCTAAGATATATTTTGCATTTAAATATGTAAGTACTTACTACTTTTAATTGGCAGAAGTAATCATCATCAATTCAGCCTATCACTAGTCCACTGCTGAACATAAGCTTCCCGCATGGGGTGTCACAAAAGTTTGTACCTCTCATTTTGGGGGATTTTGTCATAGTTCACGCTTGGCAGGCGGATTGGCAACCGCAAATTCAGATATTCCAGGAAGATGCTGCCCATCTCCTGGTTTCCATTTTCCCTCTGTCGACTCTTACGACATCCACGGGATGCGATGGGGTGGCAGATTATCTTAAGCCGCCAAAACACGGTAGTCTCATATAGCCAGTGATCACACTAGTTCTCAGTGCCCTTTATACCGAAACACAGTAATGTTTGCACACTACTGTTTCACGCCAGAATAATTAGACAGAGCGAAAGATACTTATTAATACATTAAATTATTTAAAAACTATAAAATATCCTTTATGCAATAGCTTCATTTTAGAAGGTATATTATTATAGGTGGAGACTCACAGATTGCAAAAAATAGAACTATTCAGGATTATTCGTCGGCTCCTGTGACACCGGTCAGATGGGATAGTATACTACATTCATAATTTTACTACCACTACTCCAACAACCAAATATGGGTTGAACGTTTGAAATTTTTAAAACGTATATTTATTAAAAATTAAAACAAAAAACAGAATTTATTTTTCATTCAATATCAAATTTCGTATTAGATTAACCTCTTAAAAGTTCGAACTACGCTTTAAATCAGAGAATATAGTTTAAAAAATATCAAGAATTTAAATTAAAAAGATAATGATTTAACAAAGGTTAACAAACCTAAAATTTCTAAAAAAAGTTGCTTCAAGTTGGTTCATTAATATTTCATATTTAGAAGTTTACTTTATAGAAACGATTAAATGTTTAATAAATTAAATACTTGAGTAAGATATACCATTTTCAAATAATGTTCTAATTTTGTAATTAAATTTGTATTGCAACACTATAATGTGAAAATTTACATAGTAAAGGATCTGTATCTGTGACTTGTGGTGGGTGCCGCGGGTGGCAAGTGCTTGTTCTTTTCTTGCTCAAAGGTAAAATGTTCAGAAGAGTTCATGGCCCTATGACACGAGGACCACATACATAAATTGTTACTTAAGAAGAATTTTGTATTTTTGGTTTTGATTGTTGTATAAAAAAAGTAAAGTTTCAGCCTATAAATGTCCCACTACTGAGCACAGGCCTCCTCTCATTTCTGTGAGGGTTTTGGAGTTAGGAAGAATCCGCCACGCTGCTCCAATGCGGGTTGGCGGACTTCACATGTCTTCGAAATATTTTTTATTCCTTAGACATGCAGGTTTCCTCACGATGTTTTCCTTCACCGCCGAGCACGTGGTAAATCGGCACTTAAAGTTGCAATTAACAATTTTAGTGGTGCCGGCACCGGGAATCGAACCCAGATCACTCGCGTACTATGAAATTTAAAGCGAGCGCCTACCTTGTTGTATGAATTATTAAATTATAATTATAAGTGTGTATTATTATATAACATTACGGTTTCGGTCTGGTTAAGGCACTGAGAGCTAGCTATAATGGGAATGGCCTCCCATGGCCTGCGCCTGTCATGCAATTTTTCCCTCCGCCCAGTAAACAATAAGTCGAAGTGTTCTCGAGTCATCACGATAGCACCGAGAGAGTGCTGGGAGCACTGCTCTCGGGTCGGGCAATTACGGTAGCCACGGGCAGGGTTCACGGTTGCGTTCGGAATGGAGACGCCGTTACCACTCATCAGCGCTGATGGAGATTTAGTCGGTCCGAGTCCGAAATTTCTCCGTGTGGTGGCGGCTCGTTAAAAGAATACTACCACTCCATCTCATCCAATAGATCTCGTAAAAGGCGAGTAAGGGATTTAAACTGCACTGTGCACCCAACAGCGCATGGTGGCGATGGGCTCACCACCTATCACACCAAGTGCATTATATTTTTTTGGTGAAACGTGGATTGTGGCAATCTGTCTTTGCAGTGAGTGCCCAGGCTCTGACTACCCCTTATGGGATAAAGTCGTGATCTTATGTATGTATGTATGAGTCCGAAATAATCCAGCTCGTGAGCCTGGATAGATACCCGAGCATCCATGCAGGATTTCCCGACGTATAAAAAAAGCGGTTAAGAGTGCATTTAATGATACGAGTATAATAGTGTCAATTCCTTTTTAGAATTGGTTAAAATTAAATCTTCATGTTTATTTAACATTTTATCTGAAACTATAATCTTAACTTTCACGTACCACCACTGTTGTGAATTATGATATTTCTAGATTTTATTAAGATAAACAAATAACGTACTATCGATGGTTAAGTTTAAACGGAGGGATTGGCTCTGTTCCAAATTTCAACAACCGAAATAAAATAGACGATGATTTTGTTACAAAAAGAAACTTAAATACATAAAAGTTAAATTGTATGATATATCTTAGAAAATTCCCTCCGTTATTTTTTATTTTCAGTGATATTTAATTCATACTTTTTTATAATGATTTCTTATATTTACGCGAACACTACACATTTAAATGAAACTAATTTTATGGATTTTACAGCGTTTAATTTTACTATTTATAACCCGACCTTTGGAGTGCTTCAGGACATCTGTCACTTCAGTGCACCCGTGGTCACGGGTGCACTGAGGTGACAGATGTCCTGAAGTCATAGTTAACCCGGAGTACCTTCAGATTAGTATTTTCCGTTTAGTTCTGCTCGCATAGGCTCAGAGTCCGGGCGCCCGCATTAAACTTCCTCATGCGCATACGAAATCGGTGCGATCCTCCACCACCATTAGCCGGCGACCTTTGTACCACTGTCCTTTTGACGGCATTTAGCGCACAATCACCGGCACCTAAAGCTTCGATCGTCATAAAAGAAATCTATCTTGTATATAAAGTTTCAGCCTATAAATGTCCCACTACTGAGAACAGGCCTCCTCTAATTTCTGAGAAGGTTTTGGAGCTAGGAAAAATCCGCCACGCTGCTCCAATGTAGGATGGCGGACTGCACATGTGTTCGAAATATTCCTTCACCGCCGAGCACGTGGTAAATCAGCGCTGAAAATTGCAATTAACAATTTTAGTGATGCCGGCACAACGAATCGAACCCAGGTCACTCCCGTACTATGAAATTTAAAGGGAGCGCCTAGCCCCTGAGCTACCACGGCTCTCTCATCTATTATATCTTCTATATAAATAAAAATAAATTCCCGTATGTATGAAAGGTCATCACATGAGTACGGCTCGACTGATTTGGCTGTTTTTTTTTGTTATGTTCGAAATTGTCAGGACGATGTTTATATGAAAGAATTTTTTTGAAAAATCCACCGGAATAGTCGGAATTTGGATGATATTTTTGTAAAAAAAACCTGTAAAACAAAAAGTGAAGTTCAGTTTCACAATTCTGGGGATAGAGACATGTTATAAAATAAAAAAACACGTTTTTTTTATAGCGCTCTTCTCATTTTCTTCATTAGTAAATTGCACCAATGCGAAGTCGGACCGAGTCGCCAGTAAGTGCTATAGTCAGCACCTCTCCATCGTCGTTGTCTTCTCATATAATAAATTGTATCTCATATATCAGTTATCTCAATATTTAAATAATACACATAAACGAGCTGTGCCCCGAAAAAAAATGAAATTAATAACCAACTAACATAAGTAGTTGTTAGTTGGTTATTAATTTCATTTTTTTTCGGGACCGGTTAAATGTGGTCCCTTTATTTCTACAATTTTAACAGATTTTAGCGCACAATAACCGGCATCTAAAGGGACCACTGCGTTATATATAAATAATTAGCTAGCATATAAAGAGATTGTCTCATATCAATAATATGTATTTTGAAAATAATACACGTGAATGGAAATACTTTTGACAACGTGTATTATACACGTTACGAAAGTCTTTTGTATTCGATAAAGTGACGAGACGAGCAAAACGTTCACCCGGTGGCAAGCTCAACGTCTGCCCATAACAAATGCTGTGTCATCCAGAACATTTCTGTGTCACACCACATATGCGCCTGTCACCCTGAAATGCCCAGTCATTACACTAGCTCCTAGTACCCTTAAGACTGAAATACAGTAATGTTTGCACACTACAGCTTTACGACAGAATAATTGGCCTTTCGAGTCATCTAAGCAAGTGTGCCATGTGGTGGTGTCGTACCGTAAGTGTCGTAATAGTCGACTAGCTCTGGTCGGAAGCGTCTGGTATTGTGTTCACCAATCCGCCTTCCAAGCGTGGTGTTTACGGCAAATTCTCTCTTCCTTAGAGAGGCCTGTGTCCAGCAGTGGACTATTAACAGGCAGATGATGAAGATGAATCAAGTAATTAAGATCTGTCAATGGAATCATACTGGTCCAACTTTTTTTTTAAGAATAGGGTAAAAACGAGCTGGTGGCTCACGTGATTGTAAGTGATCACCGCCGCCCATGAACACCTACAATACCAGAGGAATAGCAGATTTTATAAAGTGCAAGTGCGTGGCAGAAAATTATTTTATTTGCCAATATTTATTATTCTGTGCATTTGAGCCACATAGATAAGTTATATCGTTGATTAATGTTACAGTCATAAATTGCACAAACGTAAACATCCAGACACGAAGCAACGATCTGGAGGCTATACTAAAATTTATTACGTGCAGGAATTGAACCCGTGACCTAAAGTGTAGAAATTAATCGCATTTATTTATTTAGATGGACAACTTTTTATATGATGATTAAATTAACTCATTTGATAATTATGTAGTTATTTAATAAATATATATTTTTAAATTGAACGGAATATCTGTACGGAATCATCATCATCATCGTCTCAGCCTATCACTAGTCCACTGCTGAACATAGGCCTCCCCATAGATTGCCGCAAAAGTGGGTATCCCCCATAGATTTTTGTGGCAATGGGGTTGGCAACCGCAATTTATTTATTCAGATGTTCTGCGCATCTCCTTGTTTTTATTTTGCCTTAGTCGAGTTTTACGAGACCCACGGGATGAGGTGGGGTAGTAGATTCTCTTAAGCCGCTACCACACAGCTACTAACTGTACGGAATATTAAATTCGTAAAAGTATTTCAAAAGCAGGTTTTCCTTACCAAATATTTTTAATACCCAAACATGTGGATAAATGCAAGATATTGTATTGTGGGGCACTGCCGATATTTATATTAATTTGATGATGTTCTCCTAGCCGATTTCGACCACGGCGACAACTTCCGACTACTGTCGAAAGTCATCAACTGCGCAGGAGATATTATAGTGTCACAAGTGTACGCGCAAACACAGAGGCACTCACTCGTCCCAACCTACACGCGCCCGATGTAACGCTGATGCGATAAGATCGGAGGTAGGCTAGGATGCAGTGTCAGAAACACGGCGACAAACGCAACACAACCAGATCCGAAAACCAACAATTAATGTTTTAGCACAAATGTTGGCTCCGGCTGGGATTCGAACCCAGGACCCGCGGCTTAGAAGTCAGGTACTCTGACCACTAGGCTACGCGGTCGTCATATTAATTTATATATCACTAAGTCTTGATTTATATTTTAATTCAAGTCTGATGAGTACAGAAAAAATATTACTATGAGCACTTTATTACTAAAAATAACAAAAATTACTTATAAAGGCAACGAATTTCAACATGATTTCAATATTTTTAAATATTTTTAATGTACTGAACAACTTAAAATTCTATTTGGAGCTTCCACTCATTAACTCAGTATAAATGAGCACGACACATTGTTACGAATTTTTCATCACAGAAGTGAACTCGTTTGTACCGGATTCAATTTGTGTACCATTACTGAAAGTCAATGAGTCCGCGCCTTTACAAATTTTTGTCATTAAAGCCGAAGTAATTTGTCCACTGTATTTTAAACTGATTTTACGGTGTAGTTGAATTTTGTAGTTTCTCATTTTCGATAAAGTTGGCAACCGCAGGTTTTTTTGATCTAAAATGATCATAATACTGCTTCCCATCTTCTGGTTTTAATTTTCCCATTGTCGACTTTTACGACACTCACGGAAAGAGATCAGGTGGTAGATTCTCATAAGTCGCCATTACTCGCCCACATAGTACTTTAAGGTGACTAATGATTATGCTATTTATTTACTTTTTTGTTTTTGTATACCTATTTATAGACACTTGATTAATTTAGAATAAGAAACAAATACATTATTAGCATAAAGTCGTTAAGTGGAATATAATTTATTTGAGCTAAATAAATTTCTTTAACTGCTTTCCAGCTATGTACATTTTTTTGACCGTCCATTTTGCCAATAATATATCCTGTATCGATTACAATTTATGGTTGCTTATCAAACTATGTCTATGTCATCGAAATAGGCCATGGGGTCATCATTGATAAATAAAGGAACCATCAATATTAATTGTGATCTAAAAATATCTTTGATGACAATGCAGCCTGGTGGTCAGTGTACCTGACTTCTACGCCGCTGATTCTAGGTTCGATTCCAGCCAGTGCCAACATTTGTGAAAAACACGAATCATTAGTTTTCAGGTCTTGCTGCTATGTCGTCCATGTGAATGCATGTCTGTAAAATGCACCGACAACACAGAGGAAGTCCTTGTGTAGGGAGGGCGACGTTTTTTTTTTAAAGAAAATGACAAAGTGTCTATAACTGAATTGACAAACTCAGAATGTACATTGTTCATATCTCAGTTTTATCAGTCCTTTGGGAGAAATTAACGAAACGCGGGGAGAAAGTGCATTTGCTTAAACGTAAGTCGAGTATATTACCCGGGTAAAATTGCAACAGACACTAAAGAAACCACTTTGTTACCATCTGCGGATTTGGAGCAACCAACGGCTTGTGCAACAAAAGTTTTGTGCAGTTTAAAATAAGTCATGTTTGAAATAAGATGAACTCAACAGAGCTTTGACTCGCGACTTGGAATAACAATACGATTATCTAGTGATTCGGTTGACAATTTTAATGAAGGGTTGAACTGCATTAGTTAGTATGAATATGATTATTATACTACTTAGAGAAAACGCTAGTGCAAAATAAATACATACTTACATAAGATCACGACTGTATCCCATAAGGGGTAGTCAGAGACTGGGAACTAAATGCAAAAACAGATGACTGCCACATTCCACGTTTCACCTCAACAATATAATGCACTTGGTGTGATAGGTGGTGAGCTCATCGCCACCATGCGCTGTTGGGTGCATAGTGCAGTTTAATTGTTGATGTGTTAATGTGTTGATTTCAAGGAGTAATAACGGCGGTACAGGAAAAGCACCGTCGCTGCAAGCACCGCTTCTTCAATGGTTCCTCTGTCTCCAACATCTTGGTCGCCTGGTCCATCGAACGTTTCTTGGACACTTTCCCTATTTGTCTGCTCATGCCCATCTTGTATGATTTCGAAAGATGTGATGTTGTCCGTTTATTCGGAGCTGTAACGTAATTTCTTCTTCTAATGCATCGCACCAATGAAACGTTTTTTGGCAAAACTGCTTTGAACATTTTCATTATAAATAAGATTATGATCATTATTGAGGGTGGTAAGTTATACCAAGATGAGACCGTGTTAATCAGTAGATAATAACTTGAAGTAATTACAATGGTGATAATTACACTGTTTGACGCAAACTCTTCCTCCTTAAAAATCGAGACCTAAAATATCGTCACTTTTCGGTTATAACCGCAACTATATTTTTCGGTATTATCCAGATATTATAGTAAAGGCATAGGCACCCATAACAATACAGAAGCACTCTCTCATTATCATAATTATTTAGAAATAGATATGTAGGACTTTTAAGTACTTATACAGACATTCATTTCTATATTCAAATTTACACTTAAGTCTAGAAAGTCTCTATTTTTGTTTACTTCGTCCTTTACCATTAATAATAATTTTATTATTAAACAGCGGCTAGCATTGTGTTTGTTTCAATTATGGATTGACAGCCAACATTTTACGAGCCCTCAGATAAAGAAACTGCGAATAGTGAAAAATAGATTTCTACGAAAGGACACCGGAGCCCGGTGGTCCCAACGCTATATAGACATCCACAACGACTGCGAAATTTCGTTCGAATTTCGTCTGAACACTGCGCCCGGCACCCTGAAACATTAGTTCTTTATTTAATGTCATATGCCCAGTAATTACACTAGCTCTCAGTGCCCATCAGACCGAAAGACTAATGTTTTCACACTACTGACATGCCTGTATGTTGTCAATATACATTCCATGACTGCATGTTGATAAAAATATTAACTTTATTTTTGTATTTAGGTTGTGTAGGTAGTCCTATCAAACCAACCTCGCACTCGCTACAAGCTCAGTTTTCCGATGAAGCTGTAAAAGCAATATTAAAAAGGCTATAACAGCCACAGATTATTCAGTATAGTACACAGTGCGACAGGTTTATGTTGTACGGAACTAACTAAACAAGATAGATTTTGTTTTTCCACTTGTTGGCCACCAAAAAAAGGCAACTATTAGTTAATAACTATACTAAAAATTATTGTAATCGGAACAAGAACTAGACAACGTAACATGATTTGTAATTACATAATTAAGGCAATCAATGACAAAATAAAGGATTTTAACTGATTTTAATAATAGCATACCTTGATGGTTCTACACAAATAACAAAATACTGACGACCTGGTATAAAGTTTAAAATGCATTATCGATCATACGTATTTATTCCGTTCAAATTAAAAACTAGAAAGTAAATATATATTGTTTTGTATATACAGTAAATTAGAACAGCAGAGCGCTGAACGGATGTACAATAAATTGTAACTTATTTTTGTGTTGCTGAACCAGGAAACACGATTATTTTGAAACAACAGGGAGTCTTGCAGAACATGTGGTAACAAAATATTACTACGCAGCATAAATCATCAAACGCTAACGCGCGGACACCCGCTGATGTTATAGACAGTGTTTCAAATGATAGCGATGTGAAGAAACTTTGATTTAACACTTTACTGTAAAACAACTACAATCTATCTTGTCTATACTTGCTTGTGGATGATATTAACTACGATGTCAGAATTTGCACATGATATTTTAACCAGATCCGGGTTTAAGTTTTATTTTAAAAATCTTCGAAAAACCTTTTTAATACTTTGTTTTTATATCCAGAATTGTTATTTCACAACAAACAGTGGTAGGATCCCTAACCAGGAATCCGTCTAGGACTGCCGTGAAGCAGTAGCGTGCAAACATTACAGTGCTTCGGTTTAAAGGGTAATGAGAAGGTAGTGTGTGTAATCACTGGGCATATGTGACTTAAGAACTGATGAGATATCAGGGTGAAGGACACAGTGTGGTGTAACACAGAAATTTTCTGGTTGACGCTGCATTTGTTATGGGCACTTCCCATCAGGTGAACGTTTTGATCGTCTCGTTACTTTTTCAAATAAAATTAAAAAAAAACCAATGAAAGCATTATTTATTTTGCAATTAAACATGACTTAAACATGAATTTTGGAAATTAAACATGACAAAAGATTTACAGTAATGAAAATCCAGATGTCCTAAAACAAATATAATGTAACCATCTAACAGGATAATGCATTAAAAGTCACAGTTTGCAGTTAAGAAGTACATATATTTTTACGACAGAACACTCACCTGTTCTGTGTGTAGACTAACTAATTATCAAGTGTAGTAACTCTCAGAAAGAAAATTTTGTATCATTTTATATTTTGCATGCGGATCTTAGCAGATTAACTTAATTTCACGCACGCGTCAGCCGAGACTCACGAGATCGAAATTTTCGTATGTGAAAATAAGTTTGGACCTCTGTTCGGCCTGTCGACTGGTGTGTCAGTAACTCTGGGGGGTGAAAACTTCCCCGAAACGGGGGTGAATCGGGTGTAAGCGGTGTTATTAGTGACTATTGCGCGCCGCTCTCTATGGCGGTCATGCGTCGTTGTACGTGGCTATTTTTTCGGTAGTTTGCTGCTGTAACCTACAGCCGGTTTTGGTGGCGTGCGGCTTTTTCGAAAAACCGCCGTGATGTGTTCAGAGATTAAAGGCATTTCACAGTCACTGTGAAAATCTACATTACGCTGAAACTACCAGGCTTTGGTGGCATTGCGCAGAAACCGGTTTTGAAGCCTCTGTAATTTGCGTATTTGTTTGCCCGTCGCATGAGCTAAAGCGCTTGCATAGGCAATTATAGTTCTTATGCAAATGATGCAGAAGCGAAGTTTGTGTCTTAAGGATATTTCGCTAGAAGAGCAAGTTAACGGGTATGGGCGGCCTCAGATTAATGTGTGTAGCAACCCGCGCGCGTGACCCCAAGGTATTTGATGCTCTTTTTCTAAGGAATAGGGCGTCCGACAGGGTGATAGACTATAACTGATATTTGCTGATTGAGTTAAATCGTTTAGAGAGCTTTGGAGTGCCCTTTGAAAAGTATATCGCTACACTTTTCTCGGAGTTGACCTCTATTCTCCATTTACGGAACCATTCGCCTAAGCGTTCGGCTGCGGCTTGGAGACAAATCGTAATGTGGCCCTTGTGCTTGTCTGGTGTATAGCAAGAAGAGGAACACCCGCTCGGACAGGGTGGCTTGAAGACGGCATTCCCTCCACCTGGAAGTGAAATAAGAGGTTTGTACAGAAGGCTCGTATGATGTTCAAGAGTCTGTCCGGACTTTGATGTGATACAGCTTGTAACACAAGTCGTCGTGACAGACTTTATCAAACGCCTTTGCGACATCGAAAAATAATGCCCCTGTGCCTACGGGCTTCGGGGGGTCGTGGAAATTCTCTCATGTGTGCGCCGTTAAGTGGTCCGTTGATGAGTACAAGAGTGCTCGGCTCGAAATTCGAACTGCTTGACGGGAAGAACGTTATTAGAAACCACATCACTCTGGATTGTAGATTGAAATATTTAACTTTCACAAACGATAGACGATGTGACTTGTAGTGAATAGAAGTTTAATTTATATTTATTTATTAATTGTTGACTAAAAATATTTTAAACATTCCTATATCACCTCCTGGTCACAACCTGGTGGTAGGATTCTTATGCAGGAATCCATCTTGGTACAATCCTAGTTTTGCTCGTTTCGTCACTTTTCGAATAAAAATAACATCAAATTAATAAATTAAAGAACCAGTCTTACTATCATGGTGTACTACTAGTTCTCCTTTCACTGCCATAAGATTTATGTTCTTTTGATATTTTTGACATCCAACAAAACGATAAAAACTTTTTTCATTAACTTTTTTCTAGTAAATCGAATAATCTGAGAATCATGAAATATCTCATTTTAACTGACATCAAATTATTTTGTTTGAAGATTTTATCGTGATTATGAAATAACTTTTAATCTTAAGACGAGAAAGTTTAAATAAGATGGTTTTGGCTGTCTACATAATTTAAGAAGCCAAAATTAGGTAATTTAAAAGGTTATCTTAAATAATAAAAAAAAATTCATTATCTAAATGTTGTAATACTACTAAGAAAATGCACCGTGGTCCACAGTCCTTCTCTAATTTTTGAAAGGGTAACAGAACTGGCATACGGCCAGTTCCGTTACTCTCTCCGCTAAGCTAGGTAGGTACCAGCCCAGTGCCAGTTATTCTGCCGTGAAGTAGTAATGTGCAAACATTACTGTGTTCCGGTTCGAAGGGCACTCAGAGCTAGCGTAATCACTGGGCATATGAGACCTCAGAACTGATGTCTCTGGGTGACGAGCGCAGTGTGGTGTCACACCGAAATTTTCTTGGTGACACAGCATTTGTTATGGGCAGACGATGCACTTACCATCAGGTGAACGTTTCATCTCGTCTCATCACTTTATGCAATAAAAAAAACTAATTCATGTCAATAACTCGTTTGAAATTATTTTAAAGAAAAAAGTGGTGAAGGAAATTACTTCCTTCTTATATCTATACTAGCTGGCCCGGCAGACGTTGTCCTACCCGTTCCGATATATGTGACGCGATGAATTTCTGAATTACATATAAGTATGAAACTTTACAGCCACACGATTACAGCGCAACCTACAATCGGATTTTGTAAGTTTCTTTTTTGGAATACCTGCCTTGCATGAGCATGTTTGGAACTGCTGCGTTGACGACGGTTTTTTGATTAAACAGTATGTAATATATTAATAATAATACTCACTAAAGTGCCCTAAAAATTAGAACCGTAATATTTTCACACTACTGGTTGGCAGCAGAGTAATTGGCACTGTGGTAGGATCTGCTTAAAAATTTTACAGTTTTGAATAGTAAATGAATTCAATATTTCTACTTTATTTTACGTTCTTAGAAGACCAAAAACTTATAATTTAATTAAAATAAACTTATTAATTCCCGTGTGGTAGCGGCTTAAGAAAATCTACCACCCCATCTTATCCCGTGGTTGTCTTAAAAGTCGACAGAGGGAAAATTAAAACCAGAAGAGGGGCAGCAGCATCTTCCTGGAACATACATACATATGATCACGACTGTATCCCATAAGGGGTAGTCAGAGATTGGGCACTCACTGCAAAAACAGATGACTGCCACAATTCACGTTTCACCAAAATATGTAATATAATGCACTTGGAGTGATAGGTGGTGAGCCCATCGCCACCATGCGCTGTTGGCTGCACAGTGCAGTTTAATTCCTTACTCGCCTTTTACAAGATCCATTGGATGAGATGGAATGGTATTATTCTTTTAACGAGCCGCCACCACACGGCTCCTGGAACATCAGAGTAAATAACTTCGGTCGCCAACCCGCCTGCCAAACGTGGCAACTGTGGCAAAATTCCCCCCAAAATGGGAGCTACAAACTTTTGTCGCAATCTATGGGGGGCTATGTTCAGTGGTGGACTTGTGATAGGCTGAAATGATGAACTTATTAGACATAACTTTTAGCTATCGACAGTTCTGAAATATAATGTTTGCTATGAAAATATATCTGTACTAGCTGTTCCCCGCGGTTTCACACGCGTCAAAAAGCCGACCCCGATGGATGATATACATATACAATATATATGTAGCCGAATAATAGCGTCGATTATTGCAACATTTATTCCACAGCCCTTTTTAAGGGTTCGCTGGATAATTGAGTTTTCTATTTAGTAGTTTTTGTTATATTTGTGGTCAATTATAAAATACTCGCTGTGCCCTGCGGTTTTACCCGCGTGAAAGTCGACCCCGATCGATTAATATTCTTCCCTATATAAACTTGCCATTAGAATCCGATTTTGGGGTTTATTTACTTTTTTGCGCAGAACTCTAAATATTTTTCTAAAATTAAAGTAGCCTAAGTTGCCCGCTTTAATATTAGCTATCTGTCAGTGACAATCCCGTCAAAATCGGTCCAGCCGTTGAGGAGATTAGCCAAAACAAACAAACAGAATAACAGACATACAATAACTTTAAAAATTGTTTATTAACTTTTATAAGCATTGAATGAAAAGTTTGAATTTTTTTTTTGTTACAAAGAATCATTTTAATTTTATTTATTTGTATAGATGTACATACATACATAAGATCACGACTGTATCCCATAAGGGGTAGTCAGAGACTGGGCACTCACTGCAAAAACAGATGACTGCCACAATCCACGTTTCACCAAAACAATATAATGCACTTGGTGTGATACGTGGTGAGCCCATCGCCACCATGCGCTGCTGGGTGCTAAGTGCAGTTTAATTCCTTACTCGCCTTTTACGAGATCCATTGGTTGAGATGGAGTGGTCGTATTCTTTTAACGAGCCGCCACCACATAGATGTATGACAATGTTTTCGGTATGAAACTGAATTAAACGACAAAATCGGAAATTGTATTTAATGTTACAGCGATACAGCACATATAATTAGAAATGTTCTTTTTTATAAAGCTTCCTCGTTGTATCATTAAATATGTTTTATAGCTCTTAGCACAATTCCGTTAACTGGTATTGTAAATAAAAGCTTCTGTACTAAACCAGGTAAACTCCTTATATTTTCTATAATTTAGATTCTTTGTTTCTTTTAATTTTATTAGTGGATTTAAGGGTACATTATTTTACCTTACCTAGTGCATGTTTAGGCTTATTTATGTAGTAATATTTAGATTTTTGTTAATTTAGAATTGTAGTTTACAATTTCTTTTATTAACAAATTTTACAGATTTTATCGCGTTTAATATTTTACTATTTCCAACGCGACGTTTCGAGTGCTTCACAGTACAAGTAGTCATCTACCTTTCCTATAAGAAAACTTCTGCGGAGGTTCAGGAACCTACCATCTCCCACAGCCCCTCGAAACGTCTTGAATCTTGGTAAATTCACGCGACAGCAGCTCTTCTTAAGTGCATTTCTTAAGTCAGATCGTCTTATTAAATAAAATTAATAATTATTCCTTGCCTCTTGGTCATTCTTTCTTATCGGGGCTGGACTTACAGAGCGACTAGACTTATATTATTGGACAGTTTTACCGGCGACTACTGCCTGCTTCGGCTGCCGTACCAACGGTGCACGAATTCCCTCAGATGTTACCCCCGTCACTAAACAAATCCGCGTAGCAAACTGGACTATGGCTCGAACAAGTTAATTCATACATCGTCGTCATTCGTCGTCGTCGGCGTTCCAGCCTATCACAAGTCCACTGCTGAACGGAGGCCTCCCCCATAGAACGCTACTAAAGCTTGTAGCTCCCATTTTGGGGGGATATTGCCATAGTAGCCACGCTTGGTAACCGCAGTTTATTTATTCAGATGTTTCAGGAAAATGCTGCTGACCATCTCCTGGTTTTTTTTTTCCCTCTGTCGACTTTTACGACACCCACGGGATGAGTTGGGGTGGGGAGATAGATTATCTTAAGCCGCTACCACTCGGCAACATTTCATTCATACATCATATCTTATTAATAACTTAATTAAGGTCATCATACAGAGGACATTTCAACACAGTACGAGTAATGTCGTTTCTCAGTGTTGCGCACAGTATAACGCAATACATGTTATTTATATATGAATTTATTTCTCTGTGTCTTACGTTATATATATTCTCTTCATCTTAACCATGCACATATTCGTCTCAGTCAACGTCATATTTTATAGCCTCTTTCTAAAATATCCTTGGTTACCAGAGAACCTCCGTAATTTAATAAAAGCAAGTTGACTTCAGACGCTCGGACATGTCGGTGAAGAAACGATTAAACTCTCGTCCTTTTTTCTTTGTCCCTTTCTCCCTTTCATATCTTTATTCCACCGCTCCTTCCGTTCACCGAATAATGGAAAGCTTATAGGAGTAACCAGAACAATTAGCCACATGTACATGCATATTATATATTATTCATTGGCAATAATAATAAATGTTTGTTAGAGTATCAGATAAAGTTGAAAAATATGTTCAAAACATTAAAAACAATCATTTTCTAATTAAAGCCTAAATATAACTAAAGTAATGACATACTTTATGATCAAACTACAATTAATAAAACCAACAAACGGAGTTTGTAGTGTTTAATATTTAACTATTTATATGGCTTACACGTAACGCTGTTTTCGCCCTTGCGCGAAACGTAACGTAACGTGTGCGTGTGCGATGCTTGTGCAAACGGGATGATGGAATCTCCAAGCCCATGTTTTTTTTTATTATAATGCATTCAAAAAATTTCAGTGCAAAAATATCAAAACACAGTAACACAAAATATCGAAATTCTTCTTCTTCTTTTCAGCCTATCACTAGTCCACTGCTGAACATAGGCCTCCCTCATAGATTGCCACAAAAGTTTGTAGCTCTCATTTTGGGGGGGATTTGCCATAGTTGCCACGCTTGGCAGGCGGGTTGGCAACCGCAGTTTATTTTTTCAGATGTTCCAGAATGATGCTGCTGCCCATCTTTTGGTTTTCATTTTCCCTCTGTCGACTTTTACGACACCCACGGGATGAGATGGGGTGGTAGATTCTCTTAAGCCGCCACCACACGGCGAAATATCGAAATTATGAAACATTAATTAATTATGAAAATACTCGAATATCCACTTATTTTTCATTACATTTAGTACTTGAGTTTCACGAGGAGAACTGTTACAGTATGTTGGAGAGATATTGAAAAATCAATTTAATTTAAAAATTGAATTTTATTTATTTATTTTGATTTCATTCTTTAATTATGATTTGACTTAATAAACCTTGTATTTATTAAAACTTTTGTAAGTAACAGGAAAAATTTGCTTTAGTGAAAATCGTCAGGAAAACATTATCATTGTCATCATCACATGGAATTTTCATTCTAATCATAATTAAATAATGATTTTTGATTATTTCTGGAGGTTTTGTAATCAAGTGCCTAGAGCCCAGGGCCCATTCCCTTTTCAAGTCCCTTATACCGTACATCTTCCTTCACCGTTACATTTTCCAATTTTGTATCTCAAACCCTTAACATATGATTGTATTTAAATATACCTTTGTTGATTCTTGTCTCACAGGAATGTCGGCGACAATTCGTCTTTATGATGATCTACTTTAGTGCTAGTAGAAAATATCATACTCACCATTGCGTTTCCACGAGCAGAATAGTGACAGCATTGCATATCATGATATTATTCTGTACTATTAAAGGCTGTCCGTACAAGGCCTTAGTCGCCTCTTACGGCACCTTAGTAGGAAAGAGGTGGCTATTCTACTCTGCCGGACATCTGTCCGCTGTTTTAATTAACAGAAAAAAAACTCGACAGTTATTAAAAAAAACACTGATTACTATGGTTAGTGAACAGAAAAAATCGTCGCCCGTTTTCCTTAAAACTTTGTAAACACGGAAACTACGGTGTAATCGTACTGTGATCTATAAAAAATACTTTCTCTGCTTCTAAAACTCATAATGTAATGTGTTTAAATTATAGTATTTAAATTTACACATGAATAATTTCCACGTTGAATAAGATACAATATTGCTCAGTCGTTTCGAATTTAAATTAATACAATCGTTGCTATATCTTAGTTTTTAAATTGTTATTTCGACGATTTTATCGTGACTACCAAACATTTCAGCTTAGTAAGCAGCAGCTTAAAGCAGGGAAAGTTTAAATGAAATTGTATTGGCTCTCTACCAAGTTTCCAGATCTGTAATAAAGTTGAAGATTATTTTGTGTCGGAAGTAAACAGAAGGACCTGTTAAATACTTTCCCGAATAATTTTTTTACCGCCAAACATTATTTATTATTTAGGTATAATATGTCAGTTCATTCGTCAGATCTATTAGGTCGTGAGTCTTCACATCATACATATAATCACACCTTTTTCCCTTGTAAGGGGTAGGCAGAGGCCACACAAGTAGCCCACTTTTCGGACCCGTGGGAAACGAGACGTGACGGGTGGCGAACTACGTCGCCGCCATTTTGGCAGGACTCAAAGAATCTTACTCCTCATTGCGTTTCCACGAGCAGTGAAAGCATTGCATATTAATGTTATTCTGCACGAGTAAAGGCTGTCTGTAAAGTTTACTTGACTTCATCCAAGCAGAATTTAATATTTAAGTTTTCAGATTTGAGATGCATTGTATTTATTTGAAAGATCTCATAATGTTTTTTTTTGTCTATTATATAATTTCAAATTCTATTTAAGCCCTAATTATCATGAACCCATTAATAGTTTTCTGGAGACAGGCCTCTTTCGAGAAGTTTCCTAAAATCGTAACGCTTGTCAAGCGAACAGACGATCACTGTACAAAATATCTCGCATGGTCTATGTAATTTCGGTGTGACATTTATCGAGGTTATTGCACCAACAGTCGAAACCATAACATTTTCCAAGCATTTCTCTTAGTCGAATATAATAATGGCTACCACGGGATGAGATGTGATGGGGAGAGGTGGATATTTTCATATTCGACCACCACACAACAAATAAAACCATAATTCTGTTAATTTATGTAGTTTATTTCAATTAGAAAATCTGTGTCATTATCAGTTTTTTGTTCAGAACTACAAATTTTTTTTGTTAGGAAATCATCAAACTCCGTTACAAACTTAATAAAACGTTGACGTTACTCTCTGAAGTGTTCAATTTTTAACTGAAAATGTCGTTGCAGACTGTGCGGTGTAGATTCTGTCAGTTTTCCGAACGCGGCTATAGAGAAAGATTTATTTGCTGCTTTCCTCGCCATATCCATGAGTGGTAGGATAAAATTGGCTCAGTCTTCTCGAAATATGCTTGATAAATGTATTTACAGTAAGCTCTCAAATTTCATGTGGTATATTTTCAATGCTTTTAAAATAAAAGAAATAGGATATAAATAGAGTATAACTAATTTAGTGACATGATATTGTTATATTATGGAACAATGATATTCACAAGGGTAATATATGTATATATTTTTTCTGTAACCATTTAAAACCCTTAAGTTTTGTAAATTTATGAAACTTAAAATATTAGCCGATAGGTGCCTGGCAGAGTAGAATAGCACCTACCCCCTACTATCCAAGGTATCGTTCCCGTCACGTCTCGTTTCCCGCGAGGGTTAAAGTAGGCTACGCGAGTGACCTCTGCCTACCGTTTTATGGAAAATAAGCGTGAATGTATGTATAAAGTTAATGTAACTACAGGGCATATAAGAATTAAACACCGATATCTAGTGGGGATGAGCGCAGTGCGGTGCCACACAAATTATTCCAACTCGTAAGTTTTGGGTGGCACTACGAATATTATGAGTTGGCGTGGCAAAGGCCATCAGGTTATTACACTCCATTAAAACAACGATTTTAAACAAAAGTTAAGATATGTCCTTCACTGAGAGCCGCGTGGGGATGCTCAGAGTCACTCAGCGAGCTATGGAAAGCTCGCTGAGTGACTTTGAGCTACGCTCGGTGTTTATCTGTGAGATAAAATCCTTAATGATAATACTGATAGCAGCAGCAGACGACTGACATGACTCTAACAAGAACGAGAACAAGAGTAGCAAGCTGAAGTGGCAATGGGCCGGCCATATAGATCATATTACCGATAACATCTATGATATTCATTTAATTAAAAATGATATTTCTGATCGACGGAAATCTAATAACATTATCCTGAAGAAGGTCGACAGCTTTGAGAAAAGGCTTCAAAAGGTGGAAAACGCTAGCGATAAAGTGGCATCACTGAAAGTTCAAATGGCTAAAATGGAAGCTGATTTAAATGATAAAGATCAGTGGTTAAGATCCAATAACGTTGAAATCAAGGGAGTACCATTCCGACCTGGTGAAAACCAATTTGATATTGTAGCTAAACTGGGAACTAAAATTACTTATCCTATATCGAAGACCAACATCAATTATGTAACTCGTGTTCTGTCACGGCATCCCGGTTCCTCCAAGATGAAGCCGATAATTCTCTCGTTTATAAACAAATACATGAAAGAAGAATTACATCGCAGCATCTCGTCAGAGCAAAAATCTTTCGACAGATGAAAGAAAAATATAAATGATCATCTCAGTCCTGCGAAAAAGATATTGTTAAACAAAACTAAAGTTTTAGGCAAAGAAAAAAACTACAAGTACGTATGGGTGAAACACGGAAAAATTTTTGCGCGGAAAACCGACACCTCGCATATCCTCTGCATCAAAGGAGAGTTGGATCTTGCCAAATTTCATTAATTCTTATTTTCTTGTTCGAAATGCACCGAATATAACACATGTGTAAATTATTGAATTCGATTGGTCACTTTTAAGCTTTCACGCACTCATGTAAATTATTTGTGTTTTTACAAAATACGGAACATTATGATTCGGTAATATCGTCAAAGAATAATTATAATGAAAAAAAAACGTGGCATTCCCACCTTAGGATTTCTCCTGTGTCGTTGGTGCGACAGATCTCATCTCATCCCGTGGGTGTCGTAAAAGTCGACAGAGGGAAAATTAAAACCAGAATATGGGCAGCAGCAGATGCTGTATGCAGTATATTTGTTCTGATGTTCCAGGAATCTTCTTGGAACATCAGAATAAATAAACTGCGGTTGCCAACCCGCCCGCCAAGAGCGGCAACTATGGCAGAATTCCTTCCAAAATGAGAGCTACAAACTATTGCGACAATCTATTGGGGTAATCTCTTGCGGTAATCTATACTACTGAACATAAGCCTTTATGTTCAGCAGTGGATTAGTGATAGGCTGAAATGATGATGATGAGGGTAGAATAGCACCTTCTTCTTTCCTACCGAGGTGTCGTAAGATGCGACTAAGGTATTGTACGGACAGCCTTTTTTCGCGCAGAGTAATACCATGCAATGCTGACTCACTAAACTGCTTGTGTGAACGCAATTTTTTTAGTCGTGCCAAAATGACGGTGACGTGTTTCGCCACACGTCACGTCAAGTTTCCCACGGGGTGAAAAGTGGGCCACGGGTATCGTATCTGCCTACTAGTTACGTGGGAAAAGGCATTACAGTATGTAGGTCTGTATATAAATTCCACATGCACAAACCCCCAGACCCGGAACAACTATCTGTATGTCATACTAATACTCGTATTTGGACTTGGACAAGGGCTTAGTGATTGCGCCAACCGAGCCGACAAATTTCGGCTATTCCTACGTCGATTATTACATTTTCTTGTAGCACAACGACTGCGCCTATTGGTCAGAATATCTGACATCTATGCCGCTGGTCCTAGCTTCTAATCCCAGCTGTAGTCAACATTTCTGCAATATAAAAAACAACATACGAGTATATTTTATGTAGAAAATTGACAGAAATTTTGTCTCTTGCATTGTCTGATTGAGTTGTGCATGTGAAATTTATTGCTGTAAAACGCAGCCACGATAAAGTATTTCCGTAACAATAAATAATTCCATTTTTCTATGGAAACGTTATACTCTACTAAGGAAAAAGTACTATAACGGCGTTTGCAGTTCATTGTTACTGAAAGTTTCTTAGTTTATTACCATGAAAATATTTTGAAAAACGTATTGAAACCTCATTGAAACATCGTTTCTCAGTATTGTTAGTATCGCGACCACCTAAAAGAACATTTACGATCTCCTGGCAATTTTTTTTTAATTTTTTTTTTTTATATTTCAACTATATTAGGTCCTTACATATGAAATTGGCGTTTTGTCGTACTGGTATACTTTTTGGTTTAGAATTCCAAATTCAAATTTATAAATCGAATAAGCTGGTTTAATCGAGTTTCGTAAACAGCAATTAATTTTTTTTCCTGATTAGTTTTTTTCTTTGGAATCGCCCATCTCGCAGAATGGAAAACTTGAAATATCGTTTTGTTTACAAGTACGAGTTTTACCGTGGCACCACTGCTGCAGAAACAGCTCGAAGGATTAACGATGTGTATGGCGCTGGTGTCGCAAAAAAAACACGGTACGTTTTTGGTTCCAACGTTTTCGTTCTGGAAATTTCGACCTCCAGAACAAGCTCCATGGACGGCTGGAGACCAAAGTGGATAATGAAGAATTAAAGGCTACTGTGGTAGCGGATCCATCGCAAAGCACTTCAGAGTTAGCTGCAGGTGTTTTAATCCACTTGAAGCAAACAGGGAAAATAAAACTGGTGATAGGATTCCTATGCAGAAATCCATCTAGGTATGTACCACCCCAAGGCCAGTTATTCTGCCGTGAAGCAGTAGTGTGAAAACATTACTGTGTTTCGGTTTGAAGGGCACTGTGGGCTAGCGTAATCACTGGGCATATGAGACTTAAGAACTTTTGTCTCAGAATGATGGGCACAGCACATTTGTTATGGGCTGCCGTTGCACTTACCATCAGGTGAACGTTTTGCTCGTTACATCACTTTATCTAATAATAAAAGAATGCATGAACCTACACCTCATGAATTGAGTGAAGCCAAACAGTAAACACGCATCGACCGCTGCGTTACATTGCTCAACCGGCACAATGATGAAGGAATTTTAAATCGGGTCATTAACTGTGATGTAAAGTGGATACTGTACGATAATCGGAAGCGCTCGTCGCAATGGCTGAACCCTGGAGAACCAGCCAAATCCTGCTCCAAGCGAAAATTTACTCAGAAAAAGTTACTTGTGGGTGTTTGATCGACTAGTGCCGGTGTCGTTCACTACAGCTTCCTGGTCTAACGATTACGGCAGATTTTTATTGTCAGCAACTGCAAATCATGAAAGAAAAACTAGCTGCTAAACAACCGAGGCAGGTCCATCGCTCTAGGCCACTGCTGCTTCAGGACTACGCTAGACCACACACTGCACAACAGACGGCTGTTAAACTACAGGAGCTGCAATTGTAATGTCTGCGACATCCACCGTACTCCCTGGACCTTGCTCCTGCAGCTTACCATTTTTCCGGAATTCGGATAACTTCTTACAAGGAAAAAAATCATCTCCGATGAGGCAGTACAAGCCGCCTTCAGAGAGTTTATTGATTCGCGCCCCCATGGTTTTTTAGTAAAGGGATCAATGAACTACCTGATGGCAAATGTGCATAGATGGTACATACTTTGATTAATTAAATATATTTTACAAAAATAAAAACGACTTCTTATTCCTCCCACACAAAACGCCAATTTCAATTTTTCCAATACTAATATAACAAAGAAGAGTTTACTGCTAACTAAAACTTCAAGACATCGTATTTATCCTTTGTTCACATTACTTTAAGCTGTTCAAACTTATTAATACTTATCGCATTTACACGTACTCGTATTTGCAGGCGACGGCGTGCTCCGATTCAACCGCGTTTTAATACGTAAAGATAAATTTGTGTAAGTTATCACGCCCTAGTTATAAAAGCAGAAACGATCAGAAAATGTTCCATTATTAAATATTTAGAGAACCAATAGAACGATTTCTGCACATACCCGGATCAATAATACCATTAAAAGAAATTGAAAAATTGGTGAAAAAACTAAAAGCGAGATCGACTCAGGTTGAAAAATTGTCAAATGACCAGGTTGTACAAAATATATATTTGCAATGTGGATTTTTTTTGCTATCAATTGATGTCCGCCGGGAGCGGTTTTTCTGTCTGTATATTATTGTGATTATCTTCTGTCTCTGGCAATGTATTTAACCCTTCCTCCCCGCTAACGCTTACAGCATAACAATATATTCTACGTATAGTATTTACGAAATCGGTCAAGCAGACATTATCAGGGGAGCATTCTTTTTATAATGCCTTACGCAATTTGATTATAACTGTTTATAAATCTTTCTTCTGTTACAAATGGCACCTTTCTCTATAATTGTATGTGACAATGTAAGAAACATCTATAGCAAACAAATGTAAGGATAGACGATATTAAGGCCGGTGCCTAGGTTATTTACTGATCTATTGTTACTTTCCGCCGCTATACAAAGCGTTATTAAGGGAGCTTTAATACAATGTATTATACAATGGTTGTATTATAAGGTAGTGACATGTTCCTGTTGATGTACAAATTTTGGGACTTCTGTGCAAAATAACACGACAAGTAGTTTTGGCAGTCCTCTATTGATGTTAACCTGACACTACCTAAAGAATTTAGAAGAAACCGATACAGGTGGAAATCTGAAAGTTAAAGGTCGGGACTATACAGTGGATGCATTAACACCTCCCAGCCAAACTCTCTTAAGTTTTGCTGAGTGGCTAAAGATGTGTGTGGTCTAGCGTTGTCGTGATGATAGACCACACCCTTTCTATTGATCGATTCCGGCCGCTCTCTCTCAACTTCTTGCTTTATTCTCATCAGTTGTTGGCTGTAGAGATCCGAATCGATGGTTCTGCCCGGCGGTAAAAGCTTATTATAAACAGCACCCTTCCAATCCCACCATACACACAGAATCACCATATTGAGAGCTAACCCGGGGTCTGGCACAGTCTGCGAAGCCTGACCGACCTTTGACCACAACCTTTTTCTCACGTTCTTGTCGTACGTGATCCACTTTTCATCACCAGTTATCAACCTCTTCAAAAACGGTTCGGTTTCATTACGATTCAATAAAGAATCGCAAATTAGTACACTTTTTTCATTTCATTAGGTTCATTAGGTTTCTTTCAGTGAGCTCGTGTGGCACCCTAATATCGAGCTTTTTTCAAATGGGTCAAAACTATTTTGTGGTCAATTTCCAGTTCTTCAGCTATGTCGTAACTACAGATATGCCGATCTTGCTCCATTGTTTCCAAAATGGAGTCCATTTTATCCGTAACAGGGCGACCAGAGCGAGGTGCATTTTGACATCAAAATTTCCGGATTAAAAACGCTTAAACCAACTTTGTGCTAGTAACATGCATTAGGTCCATAAACGTCACATTTTTTTTTCCAGTCTTGGAATAAAATTTTAAAATTCATCGAATTTCTTCATAAGATTCACTATTTTGTCACAAAGAAAAACAAATGAACAAAAGGCAATGAAAAATTGAATTGAAATGTAACCTTTTTAATGCCATCAAAGCCAGCTAGATACAAATAGTACAGCCAAAGAGATTTTATTACAAGTTTATATATACTATATGCGAAAAGACTTTTTCCCCGACCTAAACCTTCCAGCTTTATTACAGTAATAAGAATAAGATAAGATATGCAACACATTCAGAGTTTCGATCCAGGTTATTTATTTAGGGAAGTATTTAAGGAGACGAAACATCGTTTACCGGGTTGTAAAATTCACGCCGTTCCTAACATAACTTTAACTTTATTTCTTGTAACCATTATTACACACTTAACTTACAATTTGGTTAGGTCCACCTTTTAAATGGGTGATACAACCAGTTGTGTCAAGCGACCCCGCTCTCCCATAACATACGTATTAAAATGATGTCTATAGAATTTGAAAAACTTATTACCTTGACTAATAAACAATAATCTACAAAACTGTGTGTGTGGGTGCGTGTGTGCGTGCATGCGCGTGTGTGTATTTGTGTAGTTTTAACACGATAAAAGAGCGCGTGCAACACAGTACACGTTATAGGCGTGAGCCGTATATATATTTGAAATTTTTTTTATACAAAAAAAATCATGAAATTACAAAAATATTCCTTACTGTTAATTGCCAGTTTAGTACTCAGTTTTTTTTATTGGATAATGTGTAGAAACGAGCAAAACGTTAACCAGGTGGTAAGTGCAACGTCTGCCTATAACAAATGCTGCGTCACTCAGAACATTTCTGTGTGGCACCACACTGTGAATTTGACCTTGAGAAAAAAGTTCCCGTAATTAGAAGGGCTCGTAGTGCCCATTAAACCGAAACGCAGCAACAGCCCCTGGGGTGATACCTACCTATACGGATTATAATCAATATATAAATTTTGATTAGGAATGACATAAACGACGCACGAAAACGTTGCACTCAAATTCGACCTTGAAATTTTAGTCGCATCGCGCCCAAAGAAGTTTAACTTCAATATGATGATTATGTTCTCCTACCGATTTCGACCACGGCGGCAACTTCCGAATACTGTCCAGAGCCCTCAACTGCCCAGGAGATATTATAGTGCCACGAGTGTACGCGCAAACACAGAGGCACTCACTCATCCCAACCTACCCGCGCCCGATGTAACGCTGATGTGATAACATCGGAGGTAGGCTAGGATGCTGTGTCAGAAACATGGGGACAATCACAACACAACCTAACCCGAAAACCAACAATTGGTGTTTTAGCACAAATGTTGACTCCGGTTGGGATTCGAACCCAGGACCCGCGGCGTAGAAGTCAGTTACTCTGACCACTAGGCCACGCGATCGTCAATATACATTATAATTATCCTAATTGGTAATTATTGGTAATTGACTTAATCAAAAAGTGACCCAAGAAAGTGACTACAACACTTTACTTATTAGCTGAAACTATAAATATACTGGCGGTAGGATTCCTATGCAGGAATCCGTCTAGGTAGGTACCACCCCAGGGCCAGTTATTCTGCCGTTAAGCAGTAGCCTGCAAACATTACTGTGTTTCGGTTAGAAGGGCACTGAGAGCTAGCGTAATCACAGGGCATATGAGACTTCAGAACTAATGTCTCAGGGTGATGGGCACAGTGAGGTGTCACACAGAAATGTTCTGGGTGACACAGCATTTGTTATGGGCGGACGTTGCACTTACCATCAGGTCAACATTTTGCTCGTTTCATCACTTTATACAAATAAAAAAAAAAAAACTTATACTCAATTGACATCGTTGATTACTGCTTACAGCAAAGCTTATAATTCGCGGAGCAATGACGTTCAACTAATATAATGCATTGGATGTCATAATTAATGAGACATTGAAAACATTGACCTTTTTTTTTTAAATGCAATCGTACATCTAAACTAATAAATAAGAGACCGAAAAGTTTAATAAGAAACTTCTAATATGAATCGAATATTAAAACGATATATTTAATACTAGCTGTTACTGTTACCCGCCCGCTTCTCTTGGCGTAAATGTAATTTTTGTAATGGCTGATTTCTTATGGAAAACAAAAATTGTTATAAAAAGTATCGTATTACATTTTCCGTAACAAAATGAACTTCTACGCCAACAGTTTAAACGTGATTGAATGACATATAAACATACATACAAACTCTCACATTTGTAGTGATGTAAGGATAAGACAGATAAAGGGAGTTATTATGCATTACGTGGCTGACGACTTCCAATAAAAAAAAACTTTTACAATAATTAGATAAGAAGGTGGATGGATAGCCGTCGTGGCTGAGGGAGTTGAAGTGGCACATGGGTCGGGCGCTCGCTTTAAAATTTCATAGTTCAGGAACGACTTGAATTCGATCATCTTTACCAGCACCAGTCATCATCATCATTTCAGCCTATAACTAGTCCACTGCTGAACATAGGCAATCCCCATAGATTGCCACTAAAGTTTATAGCCCTCATTTTGGGAGGACTTTGCTATAGTTGCCACGCTTGGCAGGCGGGTTGGTAACCGTTGGTAACTTTTGAGCCGCTACCACACGGAACCAGTAAAATTGCTAATTACTATTTGAATAAATACACTTTCAGGCCTATGAAATAAATAGATATGATTTGTGAATTTGGCTATACCGCACTCGAACACCCGGACTATTCCAACACGCTGTAATGTCTTCAAAACTCTGTCTAAAAATGAGAGGAGCCCTGTGCTGACTGTCCCACTGCTGAGGGACTTACATAGGCTAGACAAACTTTTTTTGTATATATCTGAAATCTCCTCATTTTTTGCAACGCAGGGATTGTGCAGCATACTTACCACTTAATCGAACCGTGGACCCTACCGTGCCCGCTTCCAATCGAAGCGCCATTGGTTAGGACTATGGAAATGCTATTGCATATTACCCCAGCCCCGACGGCGATAGCCCCCCTCATAGTGTTATTCACCACTGACTAGCAAGAATGCTGCTTCTCCCCTAGAACGTATCAATTACCTTTCTTATTATAACAATGTCACAGTTCCATCAACGCAAACGTAAGTGCTCTTTTAGTTAAGTGCGTTATTTTTGTCTATTTCGCTAAATTTTAAAGTGGAATTATTAGTAATTGTTACTAATTACCGCTTCTAAGCCGTGGTAGCTCAGGGGCCTGGTGCTCGCCTTTAATTTCATAGTACGCGAGTAACCTGGGTTCGATCCCCGGTGCCAGCACCTCTAAAATTGTTCTACAATTTTAAGTGCTGATTTACCACGTGCTTAGCGGTGAAGGAAAACATCGTGAGGAAACATTCATGTCCGAGGAATAGAAATATTTCGATGACATGTGAAGTCCGCCAACCCGGAGCAGCGTGGCGGATTCTTCCTAGCTCCTGAACCCTATCAGAAATGACAGGAGGCCTGTGCTCAGCATAAGCTGAAACTTTACTTACTTTACTTACTTCTGATGAGGTAGACTTATTTGTTATACAAACTATAAAACTGATGGTAGTATTCCTGCATAAAATAACTTATTCTACCTCGAAGCAGTAGTGTACAAACCTTACTGTGTTTCGGTCGGAAGGGCACTGATAGGCACAAAACCAAATGTTAAACGATTAGATTAGATGTGCTCGTAAATACTATTTGTTAAAGACAGAATTTTTAAGAAGGGCAATAATATTAAGGAATACATGGAGGATGGTGGGGATATCCCCTGGGAATGAGGTGATCGCTGCCAAGCTATTTCGAAATCTTTATGGTGGAATTGGTGGTAAATGTGTGATGCTCCTGCTCATGAGGTCACGGGCACTAAAAATGAATGTGTTCACAAATGAGTAAATAGATCTGTCGGTATACATAAAAATAATTTATGAACTTAGACTTACACTGTACAGCAAAATAGGGGAATATAGAAAATGTAATATCATAACTGATTATGACAACACTTCATGAACGGTTCTATTAAAGTTTTTGTTATTATTTATTTTTACAGTTAAGAAAATTTATCGAATTTAATTTCTCCGGCGCAATACTTTGCTCATTGGTGTCCCCGATGGCAGTTATTGCCGTTTTAAGAACAGTTATGATAGCGTGTGCTATTTTAATTATGACTTAGAATACTATTGAAAATTTAAAAATATATATGTATAGGGATGTATCGTAATTGTTAATTTAAATATATATTGTTTTATATCGGAGGTAACATACATATATGTAGCTGTCTCTTTCGGTATCATTCGCGTAAAATAAGCTGACCACATGATTGCGCCGTACCTCGCTAACCTCAGCATTCACTGCTCGGTCCGTCGCGGTACTGTTCAGTTCTCAACGTGCGACTCCTTAAAGTCATAGCATAACGTTTTATAGCCTAAAACATTCCTCAATAAACGGGCTATCTAATTCAAAGATAATCTTTTAAATCAAATTAACATTTTATGCCATTAGCGCGTTCAAATATACGAACTCTCCAACTTTATTATAGTAGTAAGATAAGATGACACCTAATGGTGATAGAATAACCGATGCAATTATGACACTTAAAATAGTTCGTATTATAAATTAAGGACCATAGACGCTTCGACGGCAGTGCGTAGCAAATATATGTTTAACTTTCAAAAATATATAACATTACAGCAGGTGTTGTGTTAAATACAGAAGCTGCGAGGGAATAGACGTATTAACATAAATTAATTTCATCTCTATTTCTATTAATATTTGCCCGCAAATGTTTTCGTTATGGCACTGGTTTAATTAATACGCTTACTATGAATAATCTACTGCTAAATCTGTTATTTACAGACACATCAAATTATTAAATCAAGCCAAATACGTCTAGTTAAAATTATGCAAGTTAAATATGTCCTTAAATTATGTCACACAACACGAATAGACATTTTCGTATTTGTACGAGACAAGTTATTGGCAATGATTTATTTGGAGCGTTCGTTCCTTTAAAGCACGTTTAAAGTATTCAAAGCAAGTTTATCTGTAACTGGTTGTTGTCGTTTGGCATCTAACGGAGCCTTGAATGCTGTGAGAATCGTCCATTTAGTAGGTGACAAAACAAAACTGTTTTTTTTTTCAATGTACAAATAAAAACTTTAGATATTCATTGTTAGTGGCCACTTTTGTAGTTGTTTTTTTTTATTTTTATCAAACGATACTTAACTTGATTTCGCCTGTATCGTAATGCTTTTTACAGACATACCTACATTTCACACGCCTAACACAGCCGGACCCAAAAAACCGACAATTTGTGATTTTCCACAAATGTTGACCCGCGGCTAAAACGAACACTCTTTAAAACTATGTAGTTTTCTATTGAATCGTTTGATTTGGAAGTAGTTCCGTATAACTAATATAAAAATTACAAAAGGCAATGATGGAAACTAAAAAATCAGAGGTATTATTAATTGAATACTTTTATTGCTAACATAACATATTACAGTTTTTTTTATTCATATTTATTTATTTAATGTTGTTCGCTGTTATTTTTTTCTTTTGCAAAAGTCTATATTTCAGTGCCGCGGACGTGTTTAGTATATATTATGTATTTATTTTAATTTTTTTTCTGTATTAACTTCCTACAACACCTACCATATCCTGTCTCTTCATCGCCCTTTGGTAGACTGGTAGAGAATGCCTCAGGCATTAAGTCCGCCTATATACTTGAGTGTATATGAAGTTGAACAAAAAAAATAATAATATACATACATACACACCGGAACATTTTTTCATCATGAATAAAACTTTAAATAACTGAATTGATATTAATAAAGTATTCATATACTTTACATAATAAAGGTAGCAACTCAAACATCCAACAATACATCGCTAACTAAAATGAAAGAGAAAAGTACTGACGTCTGGCTGTGCTTGCCACATCGCGGGGACATAAGAATTTACCTAATTTAAAAATTTGAGATATTATTATAAGAACGAGATTAAATTGATTCAAGAGTTACTGCCCAAAAGCTATGCGTATTTCATGCAAATCGCTTCAGTGATTTTTGAGATAGACCCAGTCCAACAGATGTTTTTTTTTAAGTATTATTATGTCAAGTATGTGAATATTCTACAGTCTAGGAGCGTTAAAGAATCTGCCAACCCATCTTATCACATGAGTGTCTTAAAAGACGACCAAAAGCAATCTAATGGCTTCCGATTCATTTCGAAATAACTTTTTTTATAAGAGAAAGGGACGAAACGAGCAAAATGTACACCTAATGGTAAGTGCAACGTCTGCCCCCAACAAACGATGCGTCACACGGAAAAATTCTGTTAACACAACACTGCGCCAGTCCGCCTGAAACATAAGCTCATAAGTTGCATATGCCCAATAATTACTCTAGCCCTCATTGCCATTCAGACCGAAAAAGCAATGTCTGCACACAGTATAATAACTGTCTCAATTATGACAGATTTTTTTTATACAGACCGAAAACGGGGATTCGCTAAATCGTTTGCCTTCTCTTCTATAAAAAACAGATCGCCAATCTACCATGCGTGTCGATTTCAAAATTTCTCCTTACTTGGAAAATTCTTATGTTCCGCAGTAGACTTTTTACGGGCTGTTTAAGAAGAATATATCACAGACATCTACCTCTATTCCATTTATGTGTATGATCTTAATATTCTCGAATTTTGATAAATGTGAAACAAATTAATACTGATATATTTTAATACAAAAGAGATACTGCTGGAAGGATTCTAATGCAAAAATCCGTCTAGGTACCTCCGCAATGCCCGTAATTTTACCGTGAAGCAGTAGTGTGTTTCGGTCTGAAAAGGCTAGTGTAATTACTAGATATATTATAAGGTGGTATTTTTATTGGTGGTAGGATTCCTATGCAGGAATCCGTCTAGGTAGGTACCACCCCAGGGCCAGTTATTCTTCCGTGAAGCAGTAGTGTGCAAGTATTACTGTGTTTCGGTTTGAAGGGCACTGTGAGCTAGCGTAATCACTGGGCATTTGAGACTTAAGAACTGCTGTCTCAGGGTGACGGACACATAAATATTGTGGGTGACACAGCATTTGTTGTGGGCGGACGTTGCACTTGCCATCGGGTGAACGTTTTGCTCGTTTCGTTACTTTATACAATAAAAAAAAGACTTAAGAACTAATGTCTCAGGGTGACGTGCGCAGTGTGGTGTTAAACAGAAATTTTCTGGGTGACACTGTATTTGTTATTAGTGGACATTGCACTTAACATTAGGTGGACTATTTATGCGTCTCGTAACAGTCTTCCATAAAAAAAAATTGGAAGGTACCACGAATTTTCATTGCACAATTTCATATTTTGATACTACTTTGTAATTTTATGTCCGGAATACTTGAAGATTTTTTTAAAGTTTTATCACATTTTCTTGGTATCCAATATATTTTCAAAATATCTAACAATATGCCTCACTTATAATATATTCCATAGGCAGCTGAGGCTCAAAAAAATTCGTTGTTCATCCGTGGATTTGCGATGGGTCGAAATAATGCTGACGACGATGTACGAAGGATCAACCAATATCGTACTTCAGTTGCTAATCTGTCTCCCATGGTCAGTAAGTGAAATTAACGCCGGCTCCTGTTAAGAAAAGTACGTATTACATTTGTTTCACTGATATAAACCCTATTTTTTCAGCAATATAAACTGGACATCTCGCAAAGGCAATACAATTAAGCTTAATTAGATTCAATCAATACATATCAAATAATACGATTAATCAATTCCAGTCCCCAAACTGAGTAACACATCACACAATATCATAATTAGCGGTCGGACGTCTTTGACAGGAACATGACGTTAATGATGCTATAACAATAATTCACTGTTCTCTCGATTATATGGTGTTTCGAAAGCCTGTCACTGGATAACTACAGTTAGGAGATTTGAATTTTTTTGTCCTAATTGTTAGAGAACCTGACGCCTACGGACAGTGTTCTTGATTCGACTCCCACAAAATTTTTGGTAGTCGGGTCTGTTTGTGTTGTGATTATCTCCGTGTCTCTGATACTACATTAGGATACCTAGCATCTACCTCCGATTTTATCACATGAGTGTTACTCTTGACGCGGTCAGGACGAATGAGTGACTTTGTGTTTTTGCTTACACTTGTCGCAAGTATCTTTTGCGCAGTTGATACTCGTAGCTTCTGATAGAATTCGAAAGTTGTCGCCGTTAAAAATCGGAGGACAAACCAGGATTTAGTACTGGCCGCGCATCAATTTTCATTGAAAAATGTAGATAAATGTGTCTTGTCCATGTGAATTATGACGAAAACATCCATTTTCAGTTATCTCGTCCAATAGTATCAGTTCTCGCCATCATTTAAGTCGTATAAGCGTTATCCCACAACTTTATGGTACTTTAAGGATTCTTATAGAGGATTCCGTCTGGGAAGGTACCACCGCAGGGCCAGTTATTCTGCCGTGAAAACATTAGTGTGTTTCGGTCTGAATAGCACAATGAGCTACTTTAATTAGTGAGTATATGAGACTTAAGAACTTATAGCTCACTTTTTACTGGTGGTAGGACTCCTATGCAGGAAAAGTAATGTCTCAAGGTGACAGGCGCAGTGTGGTGCCACACAGAAATATTCTGAGTAACACAGCATCTGTTATAGGCAGACGTTGCACTTTCCATCAGATGAATGTTTTGCTCGTCTCGTCGAAAAAAAAACTCAGTGGGACGGGCGCAGTACTGGGTGGCACAGCATTTGTTAAGCACAGACGTTGCACTTAACATCAGGTGAGCGCTTAACGGGTTTTTTACGCCTAACCTGCATAATTAAAATATGATTGTGGGTTTAACCTCATCTGAAGCTAATATTTTCGCAAAAATAAATTATTGATTTTAGTCGGCTAGTGCAATGTGATTACTCTGTGTTCTTGGCACAGATCTTTCTTACTACACTAATATTATAAATGTGAAAGCAACTCTCTCTGTCCCTCTCTCTGTTACCTATGTGTTTGACATTTGCGGTATGAACGTAATAAATCAATGTTTTATTTTATTCAATTCGATAGTTCAATAATGTATTTGTAACACATATTATATCTTTAGTATATATATATATATATATATATATATATATATATATGTAAAACTAAGTCGTGTTAGTTACACCATTTACAACTCAAGAACTAGACAGATTTTTATGATGTTGGATTTGTCTCCACCCCGAACTGCAGAATAACCATTAAAGTTACAAAAAAAAAATATGAAGAAAATTCATTTTCTCATATATTTTCAGTACACATCGCCATCTGACAGAAACAAAACACGGACAAAAATGAACATGGCATACATACATAGTGAATTTATGATACGTTAGTCATAAACTAGATGGTAATGCCAGTAGATGGCGTTGTGTTATGGATGATGTCGTTAAGGAATTTTAGTTAAGGCTAATTTGTTTGCATGCCTATTTTGTGACAATAAATACTTTTTCTTTTTTCTTTTCTTTGTCTTCTTTCACTATCCTCTAACAGCTGATTCAACTGCGCGGTCCTAACATTGCGTACCATTGAACTAGCTTTAAAATCAATCCACTGCAGATGAAAATGATACCTATAATATTGGCATATGTTCAGCAGTGGACTTGTGAAAGGCTGAAACGACGATGACGATGCATATTTTTATTATCTACAAATTTAATACAGCGAACAGGAGACATCAAAATTAAAAAGGTCCATTTTCATCAAATTCGTTTACTTTACCGTTAGTATGTAATAGAAGAAAAAATGTTTTTAAATAAGCTCACTATTTTTATATAACGATAAATAATATCTATACTATAATCAATAAGTAAATGTTGTTACTGAATAAACCACAACTGTAGAGGAATAAAAGCAAAAGCGGTATCCGCACAAAGCGTTTCCAACCGCAGTGTGATTTTCAGCTCGTGCCTATTATATTTTGTTAATCACATATACAGGTTAAGTGATTGGGCAAGCTATAGAGATATTGAGTAGGATAGTTGTAAAACCAAATATTATTTTTAAAAAAACAAGCCTTATTCTTGTTTTCGCTATACCCAATTCTGATATAGTCAATTCGGCACGGCTGAAGTGACTGAAGCACCGCCCAAATTTTGACGGAATCGAAGGCTGGCTTAATCATAGTCGTCATACGCAGGACATAGCGGGAGATTGTACTCTTCGGTGTTTTGTACAATCTGGCGAAAAGTATGTAGGGTCTATGGTACTCGTACTAAAGCCTTTTCGGAATCCAGCTTGTTCGGAAGGCTGGAAGTCGTCAAGTCTGATTGCGACACGATTCGTAATAACTCTCGAAAACAGCACATAGACACGACTCAAAAGCGACATCGGTCTATAGTTCTTGTAAACTGATTGGCAGGTCCTTCTTAGAGCATTGCACCATGAACAGATACGTCTTAAATATTTTTCTTCCTGTGTTGTCTGTTTTTATTTTTCTACATTGTTAATCTGTCAGTGAATTTTGCGCGTGTAACAAATAAATGTTTCTTTCTTTCATCTTAATTCATCTAGAAAATTCGATTATGAATATTTGCAAATAATAAAAGAGCCGAAAATAAAATAATGAAAGCAATTTAGGGAAATGGCGATCGGGGCGAAAGCTGTAGTAAAAGTAGCTTCATCTTTGTGCCAAGAAATATGTAGTTTCGTAAAATTTAATTTTGTTTTTTATTTAATTAAAAATACTGATATAATACTAAAAAATCTTAGTTGTAAAACTAAACAAATGCTCTACGAAAACATCGATTGTAATAATAGAAAAAAATTAGTAAATTCTTGAAGTAACTCTCATAATCTTGTATTTATAAGAATTATACTTGCACTCGTTTACTTTGCCGATCGCTTTTGCCCAAGGAAATTAAAAATAAACAATCCAAAAAAATCTAAATCTCAACAAATTAATCAACCCTATAAACCTCCTTTACTAGTCATTATGTATACGTGACAATCTAAATGCAACGGTATAAATGTTGAAAATAAAGCCTAATTCAAAATAGAACAGTTAGGTAATTAATGAAAAATAATATAACAAAGACTAGATTTAACTAAAAGCTGTTTATATTAGCGGTCACTTATCATTTCAAATTTTCATTTTAACGTTAAACAAAAGGCAAACGCAGCTAGGAGAATGCCATTGAGAAAATTAAAAATGTCGCCTCATTCAGTGAAGTAAAAAATATTCACAATTCAATTTGGACAATAGACAGACATTTTCAAAGAAAATGTTCTCACTAAAAATAATGAAATGATTTTTCACGCATAATATCATAAATTTTACTTTTTCTCCATCTAACGTGAGTTTCTGTTATTAACAATAAATCAGTCACTTGTTAAGACAAACTTTAAATTAGTAGCAGATTAGTATTTTATAAACATTTTCCAACTATATATACGTAATATTGTCACACCAGCAAGGTTATATATAATACTGCAGTTCTTCTCAACAACATCTTACATTTTATTACATACATCTCAATAAAAAGAGGCACTCAAGTCGTAATCCCAACGTCCTTGTCATAACTTTAACATCTTTTGCACTATCTTTTATTATTCATATGTTTTATTTTGCGTTTTAGTAAAGGTGAAATGAGCTTATAGTGCTCCTGATGGTAGTAGATATTGTTGTCCGTACTCATTTACTCATTATCAAACCATAATCAAGTATTAATATGAAGGTGCGTGCTCTGAGATCTAACAGTAGAATGCCACAATGACAAATAATTATAGGATATGTTTGTAAAAACGTGTATCAAAAGCAATTTACTATCAATTTTGGATTGGCTTTCGTTTAACAGAAAATTTGTTGCATATATGAAACGTAATATATGTAAGAACAAAAGCTCAAAAATATTGTCAATTTCGATTGAGTGCAAATAGATACCGCCCGCATCACCCGCTGGTTTCTTTCCCTTTCTCCCTTACTAACTAACCCACTAACCCTCGGCCGCTTAGTCATGTCGAAGGCTCTTGTCTGGTTGTGTTTAAATTATTATTTATTTTATATTTAGTTTTATTGCAACTGCTGAGCACCGGCGTCCTCCCATTTCTGAGAGGGTTTTGGAGACGGCAAGAGTCCGCCACGCTGCTCCAATATGCGTTGACGGACTTCACACGTCCTCTAAAGTTTTTCCTCAAGATTTTTTCCCTTGCCGTTGAGCACGTGGTCATAAAGTAGCTTAAATATATGTATCCGTGTGGTGGCGGCTCGATAAAAGAATACTACCACTCCATCTCATCCAATGGATCTCGTAAAAAGCGAGTAAGGAATTAAACTGTACTGTGCACCCAACAGCGCATGATGGCGATGGGCTCACCACCTATCACACCAAGTGCATTATATTGTTTTGGTGAAACGTGGATTGTGGCAGTCATCTGTTTTAGCAGTGAGTGCCCAGTCTCTGACTACCCCTTATGGGATACAGTCGTGATCTTATGTATGTATGTATGTATCCCATCGTATCTAATTTAATATATAGTATTTATATGTATTGATATATATCCTTACTAGAAAGAAAAACTATTGAAACACATTAATTTATAGTAGTAAGAAATTTTATACATAACATAATGAAGTCCCGATTTATGTACTAGGCTAAACACTTGTATGACATTAGTCCGCTTCTTCTCCCCAGTTCGATTATCTACAAATACATTAAAACTTGTTAGTCGGGTATCTTATCATTTGATAAAGTGGTCGGAGTGCAGCGGAGCAACAGTCGGGAAACCGAGCGCCGAGTTATCACCACTAGTGACGTTCTATTCTCAACTCGGGCTATTGCACGCGAGTCTTGAATTGCATTGCAAGAGCCGCCGAGCTAACACCGTACATCTAAAATATATGTATGGAATAAGTAGAACCATTGCTCCGTCGAAATTGAGAAACATTTCTTTTTTATTTTCTATAAGAAAGGCGCGGCTACAGGTTACGAATCATTAATAAACAAATTACATATTTTACAGACATAAATTTCACATGCCCAACACAATCAGACCGGAAATCCCACAATTTGTGTTTTTGCACGAATGCTGACTCCAGCTAGGACGTACCCGCGGCGTAGAAGTCTGGTATTGTACCACTCGGTCACGCGTTTTAATCTAGAAAATATCACCCTCCCACAGAATAGAACCGTAAAGTAGCAGACAGCATAATGCAACTGTGTTCCTAAGTTAAGGGAAGAGAACCGAAGACCGGACCAGAGAAAGTGAAGATAACTGGCATTGTGGAATTAAATAAATTAAAATAGACTCTGGTATAGTAGATAGGGGTAGGATAGGGCTCTAGACCTTCTTTTTAATACTTTTTTATGGTGTGAGAACGGGTAAAGTAGTATACGGACTACAATATCTACTTACCATCAGGTGCACTATGAGCTCATTTCACCTTTATTAAAACAAAAAATAAAACATATGAATAATAAAAGATTGTGCAAAAGATGTTAAAAGTTATGACAAAGACGGCGGAATTACGACTTGAGTGTCTCTGTTTGTTGAGATGTGTGTAATAAAACGTAAGAGGTTGTTAAGAAGTGCAGTATTGCTGGTGTGTCAATATTTGAAAAATACTAATCTACTACTAATTTCCAATACAAGTTTGTCTTAACAATTGTTAATAACAAAAAATCACGTTAGATGGAGAAAAAATAAAATTTATGACATAATACTTAAAAACTCATTTTAAATGAAACTAATTTTTACGGATTTTATCGCGTTTAATTTTATACTATTTATAACCCGACGTTTCGAGTGCTTTACAGCACCCATGGTCACGGGGGGACTGAGGTGACAGATGTCCTGATGTCATAGTTAACCCGGAGTACCTTCAGCTTTTAATTATTTTTTGTGGTCCGATCTACGCAGAAAGAGCTAACTGTGTCTTGAAGTCTTGCAGTGGTATGCTTGGTTTTTGACTTAATTTTATTAATTATAGGATCCCAAGCTGGTGGTAATACCCAACCATCTTCTCTATTAAAATTAGGATGTTTTTTAATTTCAATAGCCTCGCGAATCATCCTTGGTAGGAATCGGTGTTCTTTTGCGAGGATTTGTGGTTTATCAAATCTGATGTAATGGTTGGGATGATCCAGAACATGGTCACAGACTGCAGACTTCCTGGGGCGGCGATGCTTCACATCAGCTATATGTTCTTTTACGCGGGTTTTTACTGATCTTTTTGTTTGCCCTATGTAAGAGAGACCACATTCACAATCCAGCTTGTATACTCCTGCATCTTGTAGAGGGATGTTACACTTGACAGATGGTAAAAATTGACTTATCTTCTTCGGCGGCTTGAAAAATGTTTTTATGGAAGCCCGCTTCAAGATATAGCCAATCTTGTCCGTGACTCCTCTGACATATGGTAGGACTGCAGGTACACGCTCGACTGTGGCCGGCTTCACTCGGTCACTGCGACGAAGGCGCGGAACCCGAAGCTTGTTGTCTTGCAAAACTTGCTTGACATGCTGAAGCTCGGCGGCCAGGTGTTTACTGTCACAGATCCCTTGTGCTCTCTGAAACAAAGATTTGCCCACGGTAGCTAACTGTGAAGGATGGTGGTGAGATTCACCGTTTAAATACCTGTTGGTATGGGTCTTTTTCCTATACACAGTGTGACTCAAGGTGTTATTAGGATTTCTAATTACTAAAACATCTAGAAAAGCTAAAGAGTTATTTGTCTCTAACTCCATTGTAAATTGTATTTTAGAATTAATGGAGTTAAGGTGTTCTAAAAATGCAGTGACTTTATTAGAAGGTAGAATTGTGAAAGTATCATCTACATACCGCTTGTAGAACCTTGGTTTTACTGGAGAAGTACGGAGGGCTTTCTCCTCAAAGTCTTCCATGAAAATATCAGCAACAATGGGAGATACTGGGGAGCCCATCGCCACACCATCTACTTGCCGGTAGTATTGTTCCTTCCACAATAGATAGCCAGATGTTAGGCAATGTCTCAGTAATTCTGCATGTTCTAATGGCATGTTGTTCTCTGTTAGCTTCCTAGTCACAATTGAGATGCAGTCTTCAACAGGTAGACATGTAAATAACGACTGAACATCAAAACTGACCATAGTTTCATTGTCAGTAAGATGTAGGTCTTTTATCTCACTGACAAAATGGTAGGAATCCTTTGTATGTGCTCTTGTATGTCCTCTTAGTGGGGAGAGTATTTTAGCCACATGTTGAGCCAATCTGTAAGTTGGTGAATCGATCTGACTCACTATTGGACGTAGCGGAGCATTGAGTTTGTGTATTTTGGGTAACCCATACAACTTTGGTGGTTTGGCACAGGAAGGTATTATCGAATTTACGTCTAGATTTAATTTCTCGGCGTGTTTCTTTATTCACACTGCATTTTTAGAACACCTTAACTCCATTAATTCTAAAATACAATTTACAATGGAGTTAGAGACAAATAACTCTTTAGCTTTTCTAGATGTTTTAGTAATTAGAAATCCTAATAACACCTTGAGTCACACTGTGTATAGGAAAAAGACCCATACCAACAGGTATTTAAACGGTGAATCTCACCACCATCCTTCACAGTTAGCTACCGTGGGCAAATCTTTGTTTCAGAGAGCACAAGGGATCTGTGACAGTAAACACCTGGCCGCCGAGCTTCAGCATGTCAAGCAAGTTTTGCAAGACAACAAGCTTCGGGTTCCGCGCCTTCGTCGCAGTGACCGAGTGAAGCCGGCCACAGTCGAGCGTGTACCTGCAGTCCTACCATATGTCAGAGGAGTCACGGACAAGATTGGCTATATCTTGAAGCGGGCTTCCATAAAAACATTTTTCAAGCCGCCGAAGAAGATAAGTCAATTTTTACCATCTGTCAAGTGTAACATCCCTCTACAAGATGCAGGAGTATACAAGCTGGATTGTGAATGTGGTCTCTCTTACATAGGGCAAACAAAAAGATCAGTAAAAACCCGCGTAAAAGAACATATAGCTGATGTGAAGCATCGCCGCCCCAGGAAGTCTGCAGTCTGTGACCATGTTCTGGATCATCCCAACCATTACATCAGATTTGATAAACCACAAATCCTCGCAAAAGAACACCGATTCCTACCAAGGATGATTCGCGAGGCTATTGAAATTAAAAAACATCCTAATTTTAATAGAGAAGATGGTTGGGTATTACCACCAGCTTGGGATCCTATAATTAATAAAATTAAGTCAAAAACCAAGCATACCACTGCAAGACTTCAAGACACAGTTAGCTCTTTCTGCGTAGATCGGACCACAAAAAATAATTAAAAGCTGAAGGTACTCCGGGTTAACTATGACATCAGGACATCTGTCACCTCAGTCCCCCCGTGACCATGGGTGCTGTAAAGCACTCGAAACGTCGGGTTATAAATAGTATAAAATTAAACGCGATAAAATCCGTAAAAATTAGTTTCATTTAAATGTGTAGTGTTCGCGTAAATATAAGAACTCATTTTAAATTAGTGAGAACATTTTCTTTGAAAATTGTGAATATTTTTTTTTATTAACGCAATAATTAGAGCCATTCCTTCGGCGAAATTGAGATACATTTTTTTTGATTTTCTTTAAGAAAGGGACAGCTAAAAATTACAAATCATTTATAAACAATTAAAAATTGCATAATATTGTGTTAAATTTGAACTCCCATAAGAGTTTTGCATAACATTCTCATAAAAACATACAAAATAATAACAAAATTTTTAAAAAGAATGAACTAACTAATGCGAAATAAACTAATCGGTATCGGACTTGGTCATTGTGCGCTCTGCACATGCGGAAGATTGGATTATTGCGTTATCGGAACAAATAGCTATAGAAAAATATAATACAAATATTTGTTATGACTACGCTATTTTTTTCATAACATCTATCAAAATCCTTTCTTTGTTCTAAAAATTATTTTAAAATTAAACAAGTTGAAATATATCATATGTGATGATATTATTGTTCGCCTAGCCGATTTAAACCACGGCGACAATTCCGAATCCGAATGTCGAGAGCCCTCTACTGCGCAGGAGATATTACAGTGCCACAAGTGTACGCGCAAACACAGAGGCACTCACTCGTCCCAATCTAACTGCGCCCGATGTAACGCTGATGCGATAAGATCGGAGATAGGCTAGGATGCAGTGTCAGAAACACGGGGACAATCACAACACAACCAGACCCGAAAAGCAACTATTTGTGTTTTAGCACAATGGCTGCGGCTGGAATTAGAACCCAGGACCCGTGGAGTAGAAGTCAGTATATTGTGTCAACTGGATAATCTAATGTATTACATGTATCAGAAAATCCTCATTAAAAACAGTAAAAACATTAAATAATGGTGTAAACCCGACTGATAACAACAAATAAAAACCAGGAGATAGTCAACAGCGTCTTCCTGGAACATCTGAATAAATAAACTGCGGTTGCCAACCCTCCTGCCAAGCGTGGCAACTATGGCGAGAGCCGCAAACTTTTTGTGGCAATCTATGGCGATGTTCAGCAGTGGAGTGAGTGATAAGCTGAAATTATAATGAAAGCCGTCTGAATTATTAGTCTAGAAGTCTCCTTGTTCTCTTCACTATTTTAAACGATCCATTCACTCCGTCATATCTTAAGGATAAATTCCAGTATATTTCTTTAACTCATGATAGGGTGCTTCGTTTCTCATGTAATCATAAGATTAGGTTATTGAGGTATCTCAAAATTCCATCGGTAACTCTGTTTACTGTTCAGGCTACACTGTTTTGGAACAACCTGACCGAAGATATTAGAAAAGTATCTAATAAAAATAATTTGAAATGGGTTGACTATCTACAATTACAAGATGGTTGGTGCGGGAATATTATCTTCAGATAATATTCCCGCACCAACCATCATCTGTTGATCATTTGTATACGTCTACCTTGATCATTGAAATTTTATATATATGTAACGTATATACGTTACATATACATAAAAAGAAGAATGTGTGAATATGTGTGTATGTTTATTTGTATATTATTATGTTATATATATTATTACTCGTATATACATATATTATATATATATATATATATATATATATAATATATGTATATACATATAATATACGTATATACATATATTATATATATATATATATATATATATATATATATATATATATATATATAATATATGTATATACGAGTATGTTTTTAAGTTTTTGTATGTTTATGTATACTATATTACTACAATTTCTTTCATTTTTTTTCATTTGCTTTATGTTTTCTTATAATTATATTGTATAACTTCGGCTGGTTATTTTAGGTATTTTCCACATTTTTATTATATTGCACCCTTCACAACTTTCTCCACGGCCTCGGGTTGTCTGGGAGAGAATGCCAATAGGCATAAAGTCCGCCCATTGTTACCCTTTTAATTAAGGTGTACAATAAAGTTTTTTATAAATAAAAATAAATAAATATTAAGTACATATTCTGACTAGGGCCCAAATCATCCGCACTGTTAAAATAATGTTTAGCATAATCCTATTCCTTCTTATTTATAGTAAAGCTTTGCCTAAACCTGCGAACAATTTGCTTTATTTTTATGTTGGTACTTAGAAATTTAACCCGTTTACTGTTTCATTTATTTTAACTGTTAGCTTCAACAGCGGTTAGCGTATATTTGTTAAAGATCTGAAAAGACTTTAACGTAGCCGCGGCAAAAATTTGTATATTTAAATAATTTCAAGTACGTGCGTTTTTAATTGTGATGCAAAATACAAAAGTACCTTTATACTATCACACAAAAGTGAGTGTTGTCAAAAAAAAAACTAGCAATATAGAAATGAAGTAGTTTAGAGAGAAGAACTCGTAGAAGATAAGCAAGCCGCTCATCTGATAGTGATTACCATGCCTGCCATTAACAGGCGATTTTCTGAACATTACATATAACACCGGTCAATCCGCGCGTATTTTTCTTCCGCTATAATTCTTGAATAGTTTCTTCATCTACTGTAGCCGTTGCTTCTGCCCTACCTATTAATTCCTTTGCCATATAATAAATAAAGCTAAAACTTTATTCAAAAATGTATTATTAAATATAAATATAAATATAAAAATATTATAGTGTCTGTTTTGAAGTGAAACATCATATGAAAACTAGAGCAATCAAAAATGAAATTATTGATAAAAGGAAAATGCTCGGAAACTAATAGCGAAATAACCATCTCACAAAAAGCGAACCAGTAACGAGCAGTAGCATCTAAAGTGCGAATGGAATCGCCAATTTCGCCTCCTTAATGTTGCAGTCACAATTTCCTTTTCGAATTTAGTAGACTGATCATGTTAGATACGCGAGATAAACGGAGCTGAAGCAAGCAACGTGATTTATTACACTCAGGCAACCTGAAGTGGGAGAAAGAAATGTCTGACCACTATAATTACAGCCCATCGCAAGTCCACCGCTGAACATAGGTATCGAAGATTGACACAAAACACGATATTTAATCATCTGCATCTATCGACTTCGCTCTATTAAACGCTGATACGAGGTTGCCACAAGAAAACCTTAGTTCCTGGAAGGTTATCCGTTATACGAGCTAAAAGGCCGGCCCATTTATGACTTCTGCTTGTTGGTCCTTAGGACTACGTTGGTTACTCTAGTTCTGCTGCGGATTCTGGTACTATCTGGTCTGGTCTAGTACTATAATGATAATTAGTTCCGTCCATGCATATCATAAAGAGCAAATAATATACCAAAACATGACTGCCTGAGTGGTGTCAAAGCTTACGGGGAATATAACACAATGGATGTCGTAAAACCTTAATGCACTTAGCTCATAAAGTCTCTTGGAGTTGTTTTGAAAAAGCTTTCATTTGTTCTTGATATTTTTGCATTTCAATTCGTTCATTCAGTTAATAGTATCAGTCGTTGCCCTTTCTATTAAATTTTAAATTTGATGTATGAGTTCATCATATTCAGCTGTTGATTTGTTGTTGTTGTTTATCTGTTGATTTTCGGGTCTGGTTGTGTTGTGACTGTTCCTGTGTCTCCGATGAAATGTAGATCCTAGCCGACCTCCAGTCTTATTGCATGAGCGTTCCATCAGGCGCTGGTAGGTTGCGACGAGTGAGTGCTTTTGTATTTCAGCTTACATTAAAATCTCTTGCGCAGTTGATAGCTTCAGTATTTGGGAGGTCAGTAAGAAAGAAGGTCGCTGTGATCGGAAATCAGTCAGGAGGACGTCATATTTTACATTATTGAAATAGAATGTCTTCTTTTCTGAGCTTGGTATTTGCTAATTCAATATGCCTTCCCTTTTGGAATATGCTAGCTCAATTTTCAAGGCGATCGTCATTTTACTGGAGTTACACTGTTTACTTTGTAACAAAAGAACATAGGTACTAATAAACATAATAAACGTGCAATGGGAGATTGCTACCTTGTGAGTGGTTCCATAACTCCAGACGTAAACCATAAAGTGTAAAGGAACATAAAATGAAAATGTTCCAAGATTGTAATGTTACAGACATGTTACGAGTATTCTTGCTTCTATTAAGGTAGCAAAAACATATTTGGATAATTTTATAATTAAAATGTGTCAAAATTCAACAAAGTTTTGCTATTAATTAACAATGGCTGATGATTCAAAATCGTCACGTCGATTAAGAAAAATACCGGAAAATAAGGGAAAACTGTTGACTGTCGATAGATGGTGGAATGAACATCTTCGACGTCGTTATATTTTATTTTACCAAAATCAAATATTTAGCAAGCTTTTTGATTTTGAAAAATTCGTCTAAAATGGCTTGTATTGCTATAAAACATTAATTTAAATTAAACTTATTTTACGGATTGTATCGTGTTAATTTTACTATTTATAACCCGACGGGAGGACTGAGGTGACAGATGTCCTGATGTCATAGTTAACTCGGAGTACCTGCAGCTTTTATTTTTGGTCCGATCTACGCAGAAAGAGCTAACTGTATCTTGAAGTCTTGCAGTGGTATACCCAACAATCTTTTCTATTAAAATTAGGATGATTTTTTTAATTTCAATAGCCTCGCGAATAATCCTTGGTAGCAATCGGTGTTTTTTTTCCCGAGGATTTGTTGTTTACCAATTTTGATGTAATGGTTGGGATGATCCAGAACATGCTCACAGATAGTCTTGCTACAGTTTCATTCATTTAACGTAACTGCTATTTTAATATATTATTTGGAAATCTTAAAGGAACGGTGTAATTATAAAATAATATATAATTATGTAACCCACTTCAGTTACAGACGAAATTAAAGAAACATATTTTTTTGGCTGATAATATCTTTTAAGAAAATTAATTGTCTAATTAATACTTATTTTTATTTACATATTATCTAGTTATAGGTTACTAAATATAATACACAATAAATACTATTTAATATAACTTCAGAATTCTAAGTTTTGAGACACTGATTCACATTTAATACACAAAGTAACAAAATTAACACAACAATATCAAACTAAAAACTTATCATTAAAAATTAACCCTAAAATATTTATATACATATTCACAAAAAGAATATGTCATCCAAAATTCCAATTTGGGGCATTGTACCCAGAACACTGGCAGCATTACCTCGCTGAATAGCTTTTAGCTATTCACATTTTAATAAAATACCAAATTGTATTCTATTATTATTAAAGAAATTATTATTATTATTATTTGGATTTTTTTGCATTCATTCGATTATGTTACTTAAGTAATCGTTTTGACGCCACGCCATGTTAAATAAAATAATAGCATACAAAATTACATAAAAACACGTAGGCTTACTACGCTTTTCAACAAAAATTTGAAAATAAATCCATATATTTAATTTTTAATTTCGGAGCTTCAACAGCTCATCAGAAATCCACGTTAACGTTATACGATCAGTGCTTCACTGAGCACTAAGTGCAGTTGAGTAAAATATCACTGATATAATTATTTGCAACACCGAAATATGTTTTTCATTACGGCCTTACGAAAACAGAAACAGATCGCATCAATGGCAATCATAATGAATATTATATAAATATATCTCGATTGTAAAAAAAATTACGCATATTTAATCACGCATAACTTTACGGAATTATACAAATTATGTTTCAGCTTACTTTTATGGCTCCATTTTAAAGTTTTACTCATTAACAGTTTCATTTATTGTTATAGCTCAGCGCAGCTGCTGTAGGTAATTACGTATCATTTGGCAACGATTTAAGAAGAGCTTGATGAAATGGAGGACATTTTTGAGTTTACGTAATTGCATTTTTTACTTAAAAATAATAATTAAGTAATATAAAAGTTATATAAATGTCCCACTAATGATTTCTTACATTTACGGGAACACTAAACATTTAATAAAACCAATTTTTACCGATTTTATAGTATTTAATTTTTAAACTATTTCTAATTCGACGTTTTGATTTCTTTACAACACCCGCGGTAACGGGGGACTGTATCCCGATGTCATAGTTAATCCGGGGTACCTTATTAATTATTATTTTTGGTCCGATCTTCGCAAAATGAGCGTACAGTGTCCTGAAGTATTGCAGTGGTATGCTAGGTTTTTGATTTACATCAAAGAGCACCTCATACATGTACATCATATGACAAAGTTTTCAATAGTCAAGGGTTCTGCTGCTATACCATAAATGACGTTCTATGGAATATTATCGAAGATGTGTTAGTAACTTCGGAACTTAGACTCAGTTTGAAAGTAAATCTTCTAGTTTACATTTATTTATTTATTTATATATATATGTATGTATATATATATATATATATATATATATATATATATATACATAAATAAATGTAAATATATATGCCGTTACCAGCATTACCAGCCAGTCCAGCCACTATATAGAATTATTGACACCTACAATACAAACTTTAACACTGTAGATATTGCGGCACGACGTCCTAGCATTTTTAAAACTGAAAGTTTGAAACTATTAATTTAATTAGCATTACCGAACTTTCGCGCACTTTTCTGAATGAAAAGTTTGGTAAACGGTGATGGTGTCACAGTGATAATTTAGGAAGGATATACTTTATTATGCCACTGATTGTTTACCCCAATAAATTAAAACAAAAAATATAATTCCATTGTTTCATAACTCAGACAGTTCGTAACTTTTAAGCAATTGCAGAATATTTTTTTTAATTAATTTTATTTATTCATACCAGTACGTCAAGGATTCCGTCACAGCGCAATTTGTGTACAACTCCTAATTGAATATGTAATCATATTACTCGCGTTAATTTACATTCGGGACTTAGAATCCTTAATTGCCTTTGATCTGCATGATTTATTGACTGACTAATTAATTATTTATGAGCACGATATATCGTTTTAAATTAATTAATTCGTCGATAATAGTCAAATGAAAAGTTCAAAGGTTTTTTTCCAATACATAACATATAGAAACGATAAAAACACTTCATTAAATTATTATGTAGTATTATGGTATAAGTAGTTGGCTGTGAAAAGTGTTTTTCTTATATTTTGGCTACCAACACCAGTTTTAAAGCCAACAGCTTGTTAAAGGAGGTAATTTAACAGGTAGTTTAACAGTTATTTGCGTGTTCGTGCATGTGTCTTTCTGTGCATATAATACAATACAATGTATAAAAATAGCGTATAAATTTCTCTCAGTGATTACTCCAGCTCTCAGTGCCCTTCAGACCGAAACACAGTAACGTCTATACACTACTGCTTCACGGCGGAATAACTGGCCCTGGGGTGGTACCTTTGTAGACGGATTCCCTGAATAGGAATCCTACCACCAGTAATGTCGCTGTCGCTAACGCTGTCACCACATAGATCAATAATAATACATTATTTTTCATTTTCCTTAATTTAAGTACATGTAGCCGTGTGGTGGCGGTGTAAAGAATCAACCACCCCATCTCATCCCGTGGGTGTCGTAAAGAATCTACCACCCCATTTCACCCCATGGGTGTCGACACAGGAAAGTTAAAAACAGGAGATGTACAGCAGCGCCCCCTCTTAATATATGGGGTGGCCTATGTTCAGCAGTCGACTAGTAATAGGCTGAAATTATGATGATGAAGTACATGTACAATACTTTTTTTAGTAATTATGTAACCAGCACCCTTATTCACAATATAATATAAAAAAATCTTATGAATAGGACAGTGTTTTCAGTCTTTAGAGCAAACAATGTTGAGTATAATCGTCTCTTATGTCTTGCGAAACTATACTGCTTGTGGAAAGGCAGTGGGGAGTAAGAATTTTTGACTCTTAAAAAAATGGCGGCAACGTGGTTCGCCACCCGTCACGTCTCGTTTTCCACGGGGGCGAAAAGTGGGCTGCGTGTGACCTCCGCCTTATATGGGAAAAAGGCGTGATTGTATGTATGTATGTATGCCTTTACAGAACACACCGAAAACCATTCCAAGAGATTTCTATACGAAAACTGTCCCTGGAAGAACACAACATTAATTAATTATTTATCTTATATAATATTGGGGTAAGGTGGTTAAGTAAATAAAGCAGAATTACAGAAAATACTTCTGACTTCATTTTATTCCATATTTCTGTTCAACTGCTCGTACGTAGAAAATCACTTAGCTCGGCCCAGCTGGATGCCTGAGAATTGAGTTGAGCAATGAAAAATAGTTGCTCGCTTAATAAATCTAGCATTAAGTTTTGCACACCCGCTGGTTGGTAAACGATGTTTCGGATAATGATTTCGGGCGACCAGGGACTGCGGGTGGCTCAAATAGCTTAGGAATTATAATATTTATAGTGACATCTTGATGACTAACGATAATAAACATTTAACAGTTACAGACTGAGGTAGCGGCTTAGATCCGTGTGGCTAAAGAGAATCTACCACCCCAACTCAGAAATTAAATTTCCCATCAGTTGCAGGTCTCGTATCGTCACTTTCTCCTATATAAAAAAGAAAAAATAACTCATTTATGTTCCCATAGACTGCACTTTATACCGTGGTCAGTATCAGTCAGGAAGGCATTGAATTAAAATAATGTTTTGTAGAAGTTCTAACAGACGTATGTAGGTAGTATTTATTTTAAAGTGTATACAGTCCACTGCAGGTTGCGGGTCTCTCCCGCGCTGGGAGAATCTGCTGGAGTGCCATGCTTGGAGGCACCAGGCGAATGGCGAATGCAGAACCAGAGCTCTTGCATCAGAGACGATGTTGCCCGTCATGGGTCTGGATAATTTAGATCCGGCGTATTTGAGATAATTATTTGGCCATCTTACGTACATGAACTATGACGACATCCATGAGTATGATAAGATGTGTGTGAGATTCTCTTTATTTTATATTTTTTGGTATAAAAATTATAAAGTACTTAATTCGAAATCTTTGTTTCGAATTTCACTTATAATGAATACATCTGGGAACAGCGTGCATTTTCAGCGATGTTACAAACTTTACACATAAGGAAATCTAATCAAAAGTTAATAAGTGCAATAAGATACAACGGATTTTTTTTTATTTGATAAAGTGCCGAAACTAGCATAACTGTCTGCCCATAACAAATGCTGTGTCACCCAGAACATTGATGTGTGACACCACACTGCGCCCGCGAACCTGAGACATCAGTTCTTAAGTCTCATATGCCCAGTGATTACGCCAGCTCTCAGTGCCCTTAGAAACGAAATACAGTAATGTTTGAACACAGAATAACAAAGATATACAATATTCATACATAAGAATATACAATAAGCATCAATTAACATTTAAAACAATGAAAATCGAAATCATTCATCAATATGCACTATATAATGTAGTATTCCTAATCAATCTATGTCACCATGAGAAGCGCAATAAATAGCTCATACATCTTACATCGCGCTACTGAAGTTTCTAATATGCGAACTAAATATGCCACATCTAAAGATTACTGGTTCGAGGAGACTCCCCAGAATAGACCACACGATCTGGCGGGTAGCTACTTTCTTCCCTTGTCACAACATTCGCCAAACAATCATCAATATTACAAGCTCACAAACAGGACAGGACACACACTGGACATACGTGTACTTACGTCTACGTCTTTAACAAAAACGTCATCAACACTTGACGGCCAACTTATGTACCGCATTACCATAGGCACTGTGCTGTCTGATACCTATATATGTAGTTTTGATAGATGCTCTTACGCTGTTATCACACAGTAAACATTTAAGTAAAGCAGTTTTTTAAACTGTTTTTATATTTATATCGACAGTGCTGTTTAATTTTACGGAAAATCATGTTACTTACGTAATTTTTGAATTACTGCTATTAATTTAATCATTTAAGTTAAATATTGGTGCCAATTATAATATACTGGTATATTAATTATAATTGTTGAAATAATTTATTTCATTAAATAAAGTAACTAAAGTCGCGCAAGTGAAATAGGTTAACGTGAATACCGATTATCGGATATAAATCAGTAGTAAACATCAGTTACGTAAATGAAAACCCTAAACTGAATTTGCCGGTACGAGGTTGTTGAGTATAATTATATTATTGTACATTAATAGTTATAATAAAATATTGTAATAAAAAATAATAAGCTTAACAAATATCTGCGTTCACCTAAAATGACCGAGTCTCTCTCATTAACCATTCAGATTTTTGGTTTTATACTCAGGAAGAGCAAAGTGATACGAGTATGTTCTGTATCCTCACAAATCTGAGGGTGTGTGTAGCATGTTGAGACAACTAGACTACACTGCAGTATCCTAATATAATATACTTTTATCATAAATGTTTGTCAGATTCAGAGAATCAGATTGTGATTGATTGAAGTGTTTTTTTTATTCGTCACTTGAGCTCAAAATTTAGTGTACCCCGTCTTATTCGTATCAAAGAAATTATCGTCTAACTGATGGTCTAATTAATGAACCACTTAAAAAACTGTGATAAAATATTGCAATACCATAGCAAGTTTGGAAATATACGATCAAATATAAAAGCATGCATTTAATTAAAAACTATATCAAAACGTCAAAAAACAAATACTCGAAAAAGCTATTCCCTCAGAATTGATTTTCCGTAGTCGAAATGTTATCTCTCGACAAATATGAAAAACTTTTGTCCCAAATTCGTCTAAAGCGGAAATGAAGTTTATATATATACTGTATTTAAATGATAATAAACTACTTCTACCTCTATTACTAGTAGTTTTTTTAATATAATAAAAAACAAATAAGCCTGAGAATTATTGACTGCGGGTATTACCTCTTTTAAATAAAGAGGGTTTGCCGTAACCACGACATTTGATTTGCGGATTGGTAATCCCAATTCCGCCTCTTACCTTAGGCACTGCTGCCCATCACCGATCTGAGTATTTTCCGTCTGGTATTTTTCAACATTTCCGCCACCTGTCGAAAGCCTTGAAATTTATCAGGTCAATTTACCAAAATGGCGGCGACGTGGTTCGCCACCAGTCACGTCTCGTTCCCCGCGAGGACGAAGAGTGCGTGAAGGGCGTCTGTCTACCCTTTATATGGGTAAAACCGTGACTGTATGTATGTATGTGTGTCACAACATGGAACACAGGACCAGCTTTTTAAAGTTATTTTTTATAGGATAAAGTGACGAGACGAGCAAAACGTTAACCCGATGATAATAAGCCCATAACCCTATGGCGTTCTTAAGTCTCATATGCCCAGTAATCACTGGGCATATGAGATTTAAGAACTGATGCCACTAGCAGTGTATCAGTGCCCTTCAAATCGAAACCCAGTAATATTTGCAGACTACTGCTTCACGGTAGAATAACTAGCCTGGGATGGTACCTACTTAGACGGATTCCAGCGTAGGAATCCTACAACCATTAAATGTGAAAAAGTGTTTTGAGTAAGTAGGTTTTACATTTAAAATTAATTCCAAACATGGAAGCCGATTCCGGTTTAGTACATTATTTGATAACCGTCGAAAATAAATTTCGGCTATTAGTTATACATCAGCTAGTTTGTAGTCTTGTGTTGTAGTTTGTTCTCCCTGGAAAATTATAACGTAGGTAGTGGTTGTTGCAAAATGTTCTTAGAACATGAAAATTCATTAAATAAAATTTTAATCCTATAAACATCTAGTACAATGCAGACAGTAGAGCAACGCCCAATCTAAGTACATAAATAATAATATTCGGTCCTTGCATAATAAAGTAGCAGCATAACGCAATTGTTGTTTCGTATGGTAACTGAAGAGAACTCTAGAACAAGCCGTCGATTCGTTTTTGCCAGTAACTGGCAAAAACGAATTCCGTCTTTGTCATCAGGCGTAATGCACTCTTCATTTCAAATCATAGCCTTCAGGGCGCATTGCTTGATATCAATTATTCATCGAGGATTTCAGGGTTTTATCGCGGTTTATTAAAATATTTATGACCCGACGTTTCAAGTGCTTTTATACACACATTATGATCACAGGAAGACTGAGATATTTGATGGCCTGATGTCATAATGAAGATAGGTTATTTTAAATTTTTTGTATTTAAAGTTTCACAGAATAAGCTTACTGTGTCTTGGAGTTGGAGCTTGGTTTTTGATTTAATTTTTTTTATATAATTTAATAATATCCCAAGCCGATGCTAGTACCCAGCCATCTTCTCTATTGAAATTGGGATGTTTCCATAACATCGTGAATCATATAGTATTCTTCTTCTCCATCAGTCTTTTAATAGTCCACTGCTGGACATAGGCTTCTCCCAGGGAGGCAGAATTTGCTGTAATTAAACACGCTTGGCAGGCGGATTGATAATTGCACCTGCCGGTCACTAGTCAGTGTATTTTCGGTCTGTTATTTTTCGAGGTAGATATTCTGCGGCCTTTTGGAAGCCATGAGATTTCCCAGACAGTTCCCTCTGTAGACTTTTACGATATCCATTGGATAAGATTAGTGGCAGATTTTCTTACGCTCCACCACACGGTCAAGTTACCAAACTTTAAGCTTTTAATTAAGTGTTAAGATAAGTTATTTGAGAAGAGAGCCATAAAACAAAAATAAACGTAAACCTTCTCATCTCGTCGTGCTTGGCATTTATACTGTCGCGTCCGAATTATGTTCAATACAAATGCACAGTATTACAATGCCACACAGTGCATGTGGAAACATGCTATGTATCGACGGACGCATATGGTTTAACCCAATCTTAAGAAAGCAGTTAAACATCAAAGTATGCAAAACGCTGAAATAGAAGTTATCATTAAATCTATTTAGTTAGATAAAAATAATTCGGATTCCTTTGTGTGACAAATATAACAATCCACCTAAATATTGATTAAAGATTGAATAATTTTTCTGTAGAAAGTCAGATTTATTTAACTTTAATTAAACAATATGATTAAAAATCGTTTGGTTAGAGAGATGACATCAAAATAAATTATGGTATAAAAAAATATACAGTAACTAAGAATATTTGCTTAGATCCGTCGAAAATTAATATCTCTCTTAGTCTTATTTGTTATATACTCGTATTTCTTCAAACTTAGATTAATAATTGACAGTAAAAAAAAGGTTCGGTCAAGTAGCATGCTTAAAAATACGAGTTAGTTTTCGCCTTTGACCATTACATACCTTTTTTACATAAGTGTGAGTAATTGGTGTGGTGGCGGCTTAAGAGAATCTGACACCCCATCTCATTCCATGGGTGTCGAAAAAGTCGACAGAGGGAAAATAAAAACCAGGAAATGGGCAGCAGTATATTCCTGGAACATCTGAATAAATGAACTGCGTTTTCCAACCCGCCTGCCAAGCGTGGCAACTATGGCAAATACCCCCAAAATGAAAGTTACAAACTTTAGTGGCAATCTATGGGGAGGCCTGTGTTCAGCGGTGGACTAATGATGGGCTGAAGTGATGATGATGAATACCGAATCGGGTCTTTTTCGTTGCTGCAATCCAATATTTATTTCATAACTTCTTATTGTTATTTGTCTTTCTAAATGATGGAATGATGAAATGAAATGTTACTGTGTCATAATTATAGATAGCTACCTTCATTTTTGATGAAGATATACGAGTTCTTAATCGTCTCTAAGAAGAAAATGATATATCTCAATGCCAGTAATTTGAAAAGCATTAGATTTTCATATGTTATCTATATTTTTTATTCCTGCATGTAAACATGACTAATTAGTGGGAGCCTTCATTGTGATCTTGTTTCATTTACCTAGTAAGACAGTTACAATCCTCATCTACCAAAGCCAATTGAACTATTATATGAAGTATTTTTGTTTAACTAATATGAACTGTATGGTTTTGGAATAAACACTATTTTTAAATATAGCTTATATACGGCTCGCAGCCTTTGTATGTGTAGAACATTAACTTCGTTCTCAGCAATTATGCTAACATTTCATTTGAGGAGGGACATTCCTTCATAATTACTTAACGAAGAGCCGTCTTTGAATGTTTATGTAGTTAAGTAAGGATATCAATTGTACATGAGGCCTATTTAAAAATTATGGTTAAAATAATTCATTATGGCCGTGTGTTACAACGTAAGAGAATTTATAAATTTTTATTTATAATTTATAATAGAATTTATTTTATTTTACGTTTATTTATACGTTAGTATATTTAAGGTTTTTTTTCTTTCTTTCTTTCTCTGCCTGTCTTTTTTGTTACACCTAATCAAAATCTCACCACTCCATAGGTTGACTAGGTGAAAATGGCCAAAGGCAATAGTCCGCCCTTTATATCCTTTAATTGTAAAGGAAGCAATAAAGATTTAAATAATTAAATAAACTGTGAAACTTGACTTGGGGCGCTAAAGCGTCAAGTGTGAGAAGCGTCGGGTTAAGCTATACTTTTAACAAAAAAATCACATAACAGACTCGCTTGCTGTCATCAACCTGAAGATACTCATATTTTAGTGTGGGATCTGCGATCTCTTTCTTCTGTCAAATATTGAGCGTGATATTTGACAAAGGAAATGTTTTTAGTTATACTGTTTAGGTAAAAAAGATGTGAAGAATTTCAATTAAATAAGTTAATCGATAAATATCTTATTTTATATAGTAACGGGGTAGAAAGAAATATCTTAATATATAAAATAATAAAATATACTTCTTACTGCATTTTCTAGTCGATTACTTTTAGTATCTAACTATTAATGTGTATTGCACAAATAAACTATCAGTGATGATCCAAAGTGTAGCCTTTGACGTATCGTTTTATTTGAGAAAAAAATATAACGAATGTTTAACTGAAAGATCCAAAATTTATTAAATGATAAATTGGGATTCTTTTTTTATAGGGTGTGCTATATTTTATAGGGTATGCTTGATATTCAATCGATATCAATAGCATGTAAACATGATCTGGTGCAATTTGCATACACTATATCAAACTCAAATTCAATTTCGTATTCCACAAAACGGCATTGATTACCGAAGCCAAAAAAAACGTAGTGGTATAAGTGAATATAATTCAAAAAGATTTTTTAGACAATGTGCAAGTAAGATGTAACAAAAATAGACGGATGTTTTTATGTATTAATAATAGAAGAACAGTAGAAATAAAAACAGTAGAAAAGATCAATCCATTAAAAATTTACTCCGATTTCAATGAGACACACATTCATATACAACAACTTAGTAACAATTCTTAGTAACAAGTAACAGCAAATGCAACGTCTTCACATAAAAAATGCTGTGTCACCCATAACATTTCTGTGTGGCAAAATTCCAACATCCGTCAACCTGAGACATCAGTTCGTAAGTCTCATATGCCCAGTAATTACACCAACTATCAGTGCCATAAAGGCCAAAACACAGTAATGTTTGCACACTAATGCTTCACGGCAGGATAACTGGCACTGCGGTGATACCTACCTAGACATATTCCTTCCTGAATCGTCAGTGCGTTTTAAATTTCTAATTTTGGTAATTTTATTTTACTATTGATAAAATCCTTCTGAAAGTACAATATTACATGTCTGCATGACACTTATTTTTTAATTAATGGAAAGTTCTTTCAAACAGAATTTGCTTTATTTAAAAGGTTGTTTAAGAGGCTTTTTTTACTAAGCTTAAGCTTATTTGGCTTTAACTTTATATAAAGTAGGTGCAGGAATATGTTTTTTGGCCTTTATAATCATTTTTTTTTTTTATTGGACAGAGTGACGAAACGAGCGAATCGTTCACCTGATGTAGAATTCAACGTCTGCCCATAACGAATACATTGTCAACCAGAACATTTCTGTGGGATACTACACTGTGCCCGTCATTCTGAGACATCAGTTCTTAAGTCTCATATGCCCATTGTTTACACGAGCTCACAGTGCCCTCCAGACCGAAGCACACTAAAGCTTCACGGCAGAATAACTGGCCTTGGGGTGGTAACTACTTAGAGAGATTCCTGCATAAGATTCCTTCCACCAATACAAAAACACACAAACCTAAAGGTAACAGGAGTCTTGAGCACGGAAATGTTAGAAGTAACAGAATTTGAAAACAGAAGTTACATCACAATTCTTAGTAGACTCTAAAGTTCTGAAGTTAAAGTTTGCGTTACCCTTTCTTAAGAATTAAAAGCGTCCATTTAACAGATGCTCGTGAATTAATGTTACAGTCGCCAAGCAATTACCTAATTAACATATTCTATCGCTAAATACAATGTTCAACTGCGTTGTCTTGTTTATCTTGAATTTGCATAATATTCATGTGTAAATTTATCCTTTAAATTAACATTCTACTTAGATGTGTAAATCGAGCTCTGTTAACTAATTCATATTGACATACACACATAAGTGACTAGAATGAAGATGTGTATCCAGCAGAATCTAGAAGAATAAAGCTGTTCAGCGAATTAATTGTCGGTTTAAAAAACTTCAAAAATAATTTGCCAGAAATGTTTAACTTAAAAGTCTACTAAGGGAAATCTCAAAAAGATTGGTCAAGCATCTACAGATTAGGCAGATGCATAGCGTGTCAAATACCGCGAATTCTCCAAATTTTGGAGACAGATTTGGAGGTAAGAGGCCTAACAATGGTAACACGCCAAACACACAAACCAAAAACACACGCCAAAGACGATCAAATGTTTATGTCATTAAAACACACGTATGACTCGTTTTAACTATGACTTGGTGTACTGTGAGTTATTATTAACGATACACCAGCCTTTTATTACAGAAGGTGAATAGTTAATTTACAATATAATCTTTATCATTCATAATTTTCCTAGTCCGATTCCTATGCAGAAATCCGTCTAGGTATCCGTCTAGGTAGGTACCATCGTAGTGCCAATTATTCTGCCATGAAGCAGTAATATGCACACATAGTGTCTTTCGGCTTGAAGAACACTTATAGCTAGTGTAATTACTAGACATACGAGGTTTAAGAACTAATGTCTGAAGGTGACGAACGCAATGTGGTGACACATAGAATATTTTGGGTGATACGCGTTTGGTTATGGACAGACGTTACACTTACCATCAGGTGAACGATTTACTCGTCTCGACAATTAATTCCATTAAAAAAACGTTAAGTACGAAGTACTACCGTGGCTCTACTCTGCACAACAGTAGGCACAACAGATTTTGTTATAGACAGGCGTGAACTTTATGGCGTCACGTTAAGTTTATGTTCGGTATATCGATTTGCTCGTGTGCAGAACATTTCTATGTAGCACTACATAGCGCCCGTCATCCTGAGATATCAGTTCTTAAGTCACATATACCAAATATATACAAACATATGCCAAATGATTACACTAGCTCTCAGTGCCCTTCAGACCGAAACACATCAATGTTTGCAGAATACTGCTTCACGGCAGAATAACTGTCCCTGGGGTGGTACTTACCTAGACGGATTCCTGGATAGGAATCCTACTACCAGTACAAAAATACATTCATGCGAATTTATTGTCTTCATATTTTTTAAAAATACGCTTTTAAATCGTACATAATCTGCGCTTAATTTAAGCTCTGACCGAAGTTGAAGTCGAAATACTCAAAATAAATGTCTCTAGGAAGACGAAAAAGCCTTTGTGTGAGACGGTGAATCCATTCGCGGCTTCTGACCTCAGTACCTCATTACATATTACATTAGAATGATTAAATACTTTGTCGTAGTTTTGAACAATATTTTACTCTTTAAAATTGTGTTATCTTGTGTGTTCCTACCATTGTAGATGTTTTCGTATTTGAATACAATTCATGCCGTCTGCATCCAAGTCACCACCGCAAACACAATTTATTTTGGAACGAGATTGAAACTAGTGTATTTATAAAGCATTAGACGTTGAATGTAATTAAAATAATAAATTATACATTTTCCATCATCATCATAATCATCATTTCAGCCTATCACTAGTCGACTGTTGAACATAGGCCTCCACCATAGTTTGCAACAAATGTTTGTAACTCTCGTTTTCCATATTATTTTACATTTTTGTGAAAAGCTATCAATAGTTATTTAATACATAATGCCACTAGTCTGTTGTTTTTATTTCCATGTAAATTCAAACATGTTACATGTCTCGTTAACAGTTTCATTTAAATTCGGAAACTAAAATAGCGGTTGTTTGCATCTCTCATCAAAAACTTAATTAAAGTGGAAAAATTATAGGCGAAATTGACATGTTATAAAAAGTGTCAGTTATTGATATTCATCGGTATACTGTTTAATATTGTAATAACCCCTTTTATACACAGTTTCAGATAAACATTTTTGCAAAGCGTAATATTGTCTCATAAATCAGTTACTGACTCTATACAGTCGTTCGTTTTAAACACTATATTTTTTTCAATAAGAAAGTGTGTATTTTTGGGAATTAAAAAATTAAGCGGGTAGTATCTAGAGTGAAGCCTATCACAACTACAGGTTGCTGTTAATTAACAAGATCTGTGATCCAATTTTTAATCGAAACAATTCAAAATGGCTGCATCTGCGTCAAAAGCTATTTGCATTATTTCATCAAAAAAAATAAAGGCAGACTGGTACAGATTGTCGAATGAGAGGTTATTTGAAGGTCCGCAATATGCAATAATGATTCAGGAGTTATTACGGTTGGAGCTGGGGATCACTCGTGCCCTATGAAATTTAAGGCGAACGCCTGGCCCCTGAGCTACCACGGCTTGGTGTACAATAAAGAATATATATTTATTTATATATAAAATCGTATACAACTATTTGCAATCGAACGACGCCTTTGTTTTGTATGAATAAATAATGAACAATTGTAATGAGATGTGATAAATGAATAATTAAAAGTGTTCGAAGCGTTATTTTTATTTGCCGTACGCAGTATCCCATTACAATTGTTAATTATTGATTCATACACAATAATGGTGTCGTTCAATTGCAAATATTTATCCGTTTGTAATATGTGCGAATTAAGTTTTTAATTGAGTCGCGCATTAAATTAATTCGTAACGAAAGGCAATTCTGTTTCAGCAGAAACGAAAAATAGCGATGGATTTTGTTTGTTAAGTTGCATTTTAACGCACTATTTATAATCCATCTGTAATTCCGGTCATTCTGTCGTCAAGCAGTAAAGTAGAAACATTACTGTATTGCGGTTCGAAGGGCTCTGATAGCTAGTGTAATTACTGGGCATTTGACACATTAAGAACGTCGAACGTTTTAGGGTGTCGAGATCAGTGTGGTGCCACACAGAAATTCTTGGTGGCAAAGCATTTGTTATCGACATGTGTGGCAATTACCATCAAGTGAACGATTTGCTCGTCTCTTTTTGGAGTTTCCCTTAGTAGAATTAACGACATCCACGGGATGAGATGGAGTGGTACATTTTAATATAGTTAATAGAACGAAGGAAAGGAAGTTAATTTAGTAAGATACGCATGCTAAATATATACATTTTCTTACGTCTATACTACACGGGGTTCGACCCCGTAATAATATTTTTTAAATAATATTTTTTTTTTATTTGGAGAAAATACATGAGAAGCCTCCACTCTGTATGAGAGAGAATAAGAGTTCGCAGAACACCTCGCTGCTTCGATGGGCGTTGGCGGATTTTACACGACTGTTATTATTGAGTACGGATATTTCCTCACGGAAAAATTCCATATTCTTTACATTTTAAATGTAAAGATGTGCCTTAATTGTTTATTCCCAAGGGGCACTGTTAGAGGAATTCCGGAACTGAATAGAAATATAATGATTTAAAACTAAAAACTAATTGAGATGATGATGATGATGATTTGATCACAGATTTTTAGAAAATAAAAACGAGATAATTTTGTAAATGAAAACAGCATACGAGATATCTATTCAAACTCAAATTAAACGACATAAAGAGACAAAACGCTGTTGCCTCATTTGGCAGCGGAATAATCTACCAAATTACTGAATATGAGAAGCAGCTTGCGCTTAATGCATTTTTTAAAGTTTCAACTCATTTTCAGTTTCAATAACGGTTATGGCTCAGTTAAACTGCTTATTTGTTAACGCAATTTGGCTAGAATTCAGTTTAAAATGACAGTAGCAATATATCGTAGTCGTATCACGGTTCGTTTATCACAACGCAAATAAAATGATTTTACAATTTGAAAACCTAACGCAGTTTTGAAAACAATGATGTCTCTAACAATAGCATGATTATAGAGCATTACTTAATTTTTACCGTTTTATACCTATAATGTTTTCTTTACGTTTATTCAGTTCGACGGCCAGTATAAGCCGTAGATTATAAATAATAATTTATTACACAACCATATTACACAGAAAATACACTTTCATCATAATCATCATCATTTGAGCCTATCACTGCCTCCCCCATATATGGACATAAAAGTTTGTAGCTTACAGTTTGGTGGATTTCTTAAGTTAGTTAACACGCTTGGCAGGCGGGTTGGCCAGCCTAACACTAGTCCACTGCTGAACATAGGCCTCCCGCATAGATTGTCACAAAAGATTGTAACTCTCGTTTCGGGGGTATTTTGCCATAGTTGCCACGCTTGGCAGGCGGGTTGGCAACCGCTGTTTATTTATGAATACGTTTCAGGAACATGCTGCTGCCTATCTTCTGGTTTTCATTTTCCCTCTGTCGACTTTTACGACACCCACGGGATGAAATGGGGTGGTAAATTATCTTAAGCCGGCGCAACCACAAGAAGGCGAAACACACTTTCAACATATAATTAAAATTTTAAGTAGGTCCAATTTGATAATATTGCCTCGTAACTATTTAACCATACGGTTAACGAAAAAGATCCAAATACCAATGTGTACCGTAATCGTTAATTTAAATATAATTACTAATAAATATGACCGGTTTATGTCTATTCGCCAGATATTGAAGATTTAGAAAGTCAGATCGAGTGGTCCTTTAAGCCCTGCTTTGGGGGCATAAATAGCCAGTGATGGGGTCAAAAGTATGAACAAATTGAAGATTTTAATTGATTAAAGCAAATAAATAAAGCGATATTCAGTTTAATCAACTCTAAAGTTATTTATATTTATTATAAACAATTAACTGTTCTTTATATTTGTAAACAGATATAGACTATTATCATCACATTTGTTACTAAGCTTAAAACCATATCACAGCAATTCAGTCTTAATAATAATTATTTAGTTCGATTTTTGGTCTAAGACCTACACTATCCACAGGAAATTGACTTTTATGTAATATATGTTTAGCCATACAACATAGACTTTCAAAAAAAAATTTGTCAAAAGGTCCATACGTGGACCTTTTAACCCCAACGAGTCACGAGTTGAGTATAAGGTTTATAATTGCTCAAAAATCTAATATGTACATTAAAAAAACAATTGTTCTTCGTAAAACTTTCTACTATAAGCTATATAATAGGAAAAACTAGCTTTGTAATGTTACAAACGTAACTCTCAGACTAAAAATAAAATAATTGAAAATGTTTACTTACATGACTTTTTTGAGGCCGCGTAAACTCGTAATAAATAAAAACGGCATTCCAGAGCATTCATTCCATTGACTAGGCGCCATGTGGTACGTTCCAGTTCCCTAAACCCCCCTTACAACGGTACTCGAAATCTTTGTCGGATCAATATTTTCGGAAATAGCAATGGTGGACCTTTTTACCCGCGGACTTTTTAGCCCCGCGCTACCCTACAGAAACATCATGAGGAAACCTTAATCTATGAAATCACAAATATTTCGACGACATGTGGAGTCCGTCAACCAAAACTAAAACAGCGTGGCGGACTGCTTCAACTCTAAAAAAAATTCTTATAATGAAAAAATGAATGATTTGCATGTAAAATGATTGAAATTATTGTTAAGAGCTGTTTATTTCCAAGTGAATGAAAAGAACTCCATAAATACGCTGCTACTGATGTTATTTTTCCCCGCATTTCAATTCATTCCCTACAACCGTAATAACTCCTGTATCATATTGCATATTGCGAACGTTCAAATTAGCTCTCATTCGCCAATCTGTACCAGTCTGCCTTCACATTTTTAAATGAAATAATGCAAAATGGCTGCTGTCTACTTTTAACGCAAACGTCAGCCATTTTGTATTTTTCCGATTAATTATTAACGATCTTGTTAATTAATAGCAACCTCTCTTAATTATTTATTTCCAAAAAATATACAATTTATTATTAAAACAATTTAGTGTTTAAAACGAACGACTCCATAGAGTCAGTAACTGCTATTTGAGACAATATTACGTTTTGAAAAAATGTTTAACTGAAAATGTGTGTAAAAGGGGTTATTATAATATTAAACAATATACCGATGGATGACAATAACTGCCACTCTTTGTAACATGTTAATTTTCCCCTATCACTTTAGTTAAGTATTTAATTTCCGAACGCTGTTAAATTATAAAGAGCTGCAATCAACCGATATTTTAGTTTGCGAATTTAAATGGAACTGTTAACGAGACAAGTAACATGTGCGAATGGACACAGAAATAAAAACAACAAACAAGGGGCATTATGTGTTGAATAACTACTGATAACTTTTCGCAGAAATTATAAAATAAAATGGAGAATGTGTAATTTATTATTTTAAACTACATTCAACCCCTTATGCTTTATAAATACACTACCGGCATGAATTTTATTTAAATACAAAAACATCTACAATTGTAGAAACATTCAAGATAGCACAATTTTAAAAAGAAAAATATTGTTCACAACTACGACAAAGTATTTAATCATTACAATGTAATGCGTTATAAGGTACTGAGGTCAGGGGCCGCGAATGTATGCAGCGTCTCAAACAAAGGCTTTTTCGTCTTCCTGGGGTCATTCAGAGAACCATATGAAGATAGCCGACTAGAGCCAAAACTTGTCGACTCTTGACGACGAAATGACGCGAGTACTACAGGGACAAATCCAAACACCCAGCAAGTCTTCTTACTACTTCTTTTTGGATATTTTGACTTCGATTTCGGTCAGACATTAAGCGTAGAATAAAACTGTTTTTGTGTGTGATTTAAAAGCATATTATTAAAAAATATGGAGACAAAACATTCAAATGAATGTATTTTTGTACTAGTGGTAGGATTCCTATGCAGGAATCCGTCTAGGTAGGTACCACCCCAGGGCCAGTTATTCTGCCGTGAAGCAGTAGTAACATTATTCTGTTTCGGTTTGAAGGGCACTGTGAGCTAGTGTAATCACTAGGTATATGAGACTTAAGAATTTTTATCTTGGAGTGACCAGCGCCGTGTGGTGCAACATAGAGATGTTCTGTGTGATACGACATTTGTTATGGTCAGACGTTGCACTTACCATCAAGTGAACGTTTTGCTCGTCTCGTCACTTAAGCCATTACACAATTTTCCATTTAAGCTTTTTGAAAGCTTCTTCAAGTTATAGTTTATCATCATCATTATAGCTTATCACAACGTGGCCTTCTCTATAAATTCTCATAAAGCACGGTCCCAAGCATTGATCTACTGCATTGATCTACTGCATTGATCAACCTTTGCCCGCAAAATTGGACAGGTCGTCGCATTATCATATCGGGTATCTGCTCAGACTTGTGTCAGTATATATACTTTCAGAAGGAATTTACGTTATTAAAATGTAGGTGGTAATTTTCCGACGGCCCGATGTCCTCTTTGGTAGTCATTATGATTTCAAAGCCGGAAGTAGCAGAAGTAGCGGGTCCGAATAACACTAAATCAAACGTTTTGATAATGTGTATAAATACCAGTGCCAGACTCAAGTCAGTTCAGTGTACTGTATTACGTGTTTGATATGTTATTATTAACTCGCTCCGCCCCACGGTTTCGTAAAATAAACTGACCACATGACTGCGCCATTCGGCCCTTCTCGGTTATGTTCGATCCGTGTTGCTTCTTAAGGCCTAAGCATAAAATTTTAAATTTCAGGACTTTCCTCAATCAACAGGCTCTCTAATACCAAAACAATTTTGCAAAACGGATTATAGTTTCCTGAGATTACTGGGTTCAAACACACAGTTCATCATCTTTATTATTCTAGTAAGATTACACATTTCGTTGGTTTTTTAAATTTTCAATAATCATTTTAAGGTACGACTTTGGTTCATCCAGTTTAAATGGTAAATAAAGTAACTGTTCAAGCGAATAACATATGTGTTGTCGAAGTAGTATATTTCTAAGATTTAAAAACAACTAGTCGAAACCTTAATATTTTATATAATAATATCTTTTAAAACTATTTGACGCTTAAAGGCAATCCACCAGATGTACTATTAATATTTTACGTTCAACGTATATACGTGCCAAACTGCATTTACAAATGAGCAGATAAACATAGCAATAACCGTTAATGAACACTGGGAATGAGTTGAACTTTTAAACAATGCATTAAGTGCCAGCTGCTTCTCATTTATAGTCATTTGGCAAAATTTTTGCGCTTCTAAATTACCACGTTGCAATTAAGCATGAAGCTGAGGCTGTGGTGAAAAATTGTTCTCGCTTTTACCTAAAAGCGAAATATGATGTAAATAATGTGTTTATCTTTATCATCGACTATATCTCTAGGATGATATCTCTCTAGGATGATAAGTGATCTCTGTGTTAAATTTCGTTTTAAAAAAATATATTACACACGTTACATTCGAGCCCGTTTATCTCATTTATACGAGTATGTAGCCACCCCATCTCATCCCGTGGGTGTCGTAAAAGTCGAAAGAGGGAAAAGTAAAACCAGAAGATAGGCAGCAGCATCTTTCTGGAACATCAGAATAAATAAACTGCAGTTGCCAACCCGCCTGCCAAGCGAGGCAACTATGGCAAAATCCCCCCAAAATGAGAGATGAGTAGTGGACTAGTAATAGGCTGTAATTATGATGATGATGACCATCCGAAGGTGATTCGGATATTATTACGATAAACAGCGACGAGGCGAGCAAGTTGTTACCCTGATGGTAAGTGCTACGTCTACTCATAGCAAATACTGTGTCCACATAACATTTCTGTGTGGCGGCACACTGCGCTCGTCACCAGTTCGTAAGTCTCATATGCCCCGTAATTACACTTGCTATCAGTGCCCTTCAAACCGAAATACAGTTATGTTTGTACACTACTGTTTCACGGCACAGTAACTGGCACTGCGGTGATACCTATCAGTAATACTTCTATAGTAATCATTCCACGGACTGTAGATTTGTACCGATCGATATGCGGATCAACTCAGTTGTCTGAAGACCTAAGCGATTGGATTTGTGCTACGAGTAGGATGGAATGAATGAATGAAATGTAGGAGGTTGGATTCCCGCACGGAACAAATATTTATTTGGTCCTCAGATAATTTTAGCAAATCTGAATGTTGGTGCATGTGTAATACGCAACCAGAAGACGTGAAATGTTAAGCAATGCTTTAAAAATATATCGTAGTCTCAAAAAACACAGTAGGAGGCGGATTGAGTGAATCGCAACGGGGCAAATAACTGCAAAGTAAACTAACAAAGTACCAGGCGCCTCTTACCTTAGATGCTGCTGCCCTTCTCAAAAAATGCCAGATCGGAATTTTTTTGTCTCTCGAAAGTCATAAGATTTTCTATGTGTTTCCTTCAGTCCACTCTTACAACTCTGAATGAAATTTGGTGCCAGATTTTCTTTCGTCGCCACCATACGGCACCGCAAAACATTATCATCATTAAATTGAAATTGTTTCAAGAAGATGCATTACATTAACACAATTAACAAATATTTTTTTTAGAAAAAAAGACAAATTCATACCTTTCAGCCATTTCGTTTAAATTATGACCGCGTATTTCATTTTTATCTTCATAATTATACACATTTGTTAGCATAAAAATAAAGGATATTTAAATGTAATATTCCGCCTAAAAGCTTTTGCAATGTGATGTATACAGGTCTGTATATTCAATTTATTACCAATGCTTTGTGCCATATAATTATAAGGTATATTCTCGGGATTTTATGTTTAACAATAAACCATACAATGGGTTAAATTGTTTGGACGGTACGCTCCTTTCATTATAAATTGGCATGAGTTCAATTAAGTTCCTCACGGTACACAACTATAAAACGACATGCTGAATTTCGGAAACAATAATATTGACTTTTGTAAATACGCTCAATCTTATAAATTTAGCGGGCATAATCTACACGTCCGTACTATTCATACTATAAAATAACTCTCTCTGGCTCTCTGTCTGTTTGTTACCTTTTCATGGTTCAACCGTTATATGTAGGTTACATCCTGGAGACGCACATAGGATATACTATTTATTCCCGAAAATCAAAGGGTTCCCACAGTTTTTTTAAACCTAAATATACGCGGACGTAGGCGCGGTCTTCAGGTAGGTAGTAATATTGTAAATGTAAAAGACTCTCTTTCCGTCTGTCTGTTTGTTACCTTTTCACGGCTTAACCGTTAAACCGATTTCGACAAAATTCGGCTAGCTTGCATCCTGCAGGAAGAATCCTAGCACCTGGTAGAATTCCTACTGATGATTATCGGTCTATCTGGTGGCACGAGATGAGGCGAGAGGGAGGGGTCGTCTCTTATCAAGTCCGACGGCATTTTTGCGGTTATCGCTGTGTCCAAAATCATCTTGGCTGATTTTGGATCATCATTAGCATCATCATTATTTTTAACGCAGTGTTTCCTATTTACTATTATCAAAAAGAGTTTAGAGATAATAGATCTAAAATCCGTTTTTATACATATGTGCCATTAAACAAAAATAAATGATGTACTCATGTACTTACGTTCCCAATTACTAGATAATTATCGTTACTGTATTGTATTGAGGGCACTTAATTAGATTTTGAATAACATTTAATGAGGTAGAACATTTAATGTACAAATTAATTTTATTGGTCAAAAGCTTAAAATTAACTTTATTGATGGATGTAAAGAATATACATTGGACATTTATCATGAAGTGTAGCTGTAGCTATTTAATGTCCCATATCATTATAATGCAGCGGATTCTGCAATGAGTAAAGGTCACACAGACGCTCACGAGACAACGATGTTCACCTCGCTAAAGATGTATATTAAAGAGTTATTTTTTAAAGATCATCATCACGTCATCGTGTTACTAAAATTATCCATTTCCAGGGTTTCAAAAATTAAACATAACTCATAATGATAACCGCATCAAATCAGATATGTTTTACCTCTATGTAAATATGGATTTGGTCCCTCTATAAAAATGATATCAAAATCTGACGGTCAGACTACTTTTGGATTGTAAATAACGTCCGGGAACCCTAAAAAAATTAGCATAAGTGCTAACATATAAATCTTGATATTTAAACGTTATATTAAACATCTTAAATTCCTTCTAACCTAAAAGTAATAAATATTCACTGAAGATTATGATAAAGAAACTGAATAAGCTATGCGACAGTCTAAAGCTTATTACATCTATTTCAATGATACATACATACATACAGTCACGCCTTTTTCCAATACAAGGGGCAGGCAGAGAGCACACCCGTAGCCCTCGTTTTGGTACGAGTCAACAAAATTCTTTCAACCCATTGCATTCCGACGAGCAGAAAAGAGGTAAATCGGACACCTATCGGTCTAATTATACTATTTCATTCAAATTATATTATTTAATAACCAGAGCACCATTGTTTATTATTGCTTTGTTTTCAGAACTGAACGTTCCGTTATGAAATTAAAAAATATAATATTTTGAATCATTCAAAATCAATACTGCATTAAAGCTTAATTAAAGCTTTTATACACTGTACACGGTACACTGTTGAAAAAAAATTATCAAACTTAAAAATAGTTTTTTGTTTCTAAATCATTTTGGTTTATAGTATACATATTTAAATAAAACTAGATTTTATGGGGTTCGATTTTACTTTCATAATCCGTCGTTTCGAGCGCTTTACAGCATGGTCATGGGGTGACTGAGATGACAGATGTCCTGATGTCATAGTTAATCCGGGGTGCATTCGGCTTTATTATTATTTTTGTACCGATCTACGGAGAATGAACTTATTGTGTCTTAAATACTTGCAGTGGTATGCATAGTTTTTGATTTAATGTTATTAACTATAGAATCTCAAGCTGTTGGTAGGACCCTAATTAAAATTAGGCAGTTTTTTTTAATTTCAATAGCCTCGCGAATCATCCTTGGTAGGAATCGGTTTTCTTTTGAAAGTATTTGTGGCCTATCAAATCTAATGTAATGGTTGGGATTATCCAGTACATGATGACAGACTGCAGACTTCCTCGAGCGTTGATGCTTCACGATTCTTATAGCCGATTTCACTCAGCCACTGTGACGTAAGCGCGGAATCCGAAACTTGATGTCGTGCAAAACTTTCTTGACATGCTGAAGGTCGGTGACCAGTGTTACGGATCCCTCGTGCTCTCTGAAACCAAGATTTACCCACGGTAGCTAACAGTATTGGATGTGGATTAGATTCAACGTCAAAATACCTATAAGAAAGACTTTTTTCTTTACAGTACACTGTGTTATTAGGATTCCGAATTACTAAAACATCTATTAAAACTAAAGAGTTATTTGTATATAAGTCCATTGTGAATTGTATTTTAAAATTTATGGAGATAAGGTGGTTTAAAAATGCTTTTACTTTATCTGATGGTATTGCTAAGCGTGGGTGGCGGTTACGGAAAATTATCCCAAAATAAGAGCGGCTCATATCAAGCAAATTTAAGTTCTCAGGACCTTATAATATACAAATCCCCAGTGATGTATAATCAATTATAGTATACTACCGATTATAGTATTTAGCTGGCCACTATGTTGCAAGTAGACATTATTTGTCGTATGCTAACACTCCTTTTATACTATTGCTTCGAAGTAGTTAATGGTGGTATGATTTCTATGCAGTAATCCCTCGAGGAATTTACTACCGCAATGCCACTTACTACATACTATGTTACGGTTTGAAGGGCGCTGATTACTAGTGTAATAATAGGGCATATGAGACTTAAGAACCAATATCTCAAGGAGACGATCGTATGAAATGTTCAGGGTGACACAGCATTTATATGGGCAAACGTTGTACTTACCTTATCAGGTGAACGATTTGTACGTCCCGTCACTTTCTTCCATATTAAACCCATCTCATTAAGCTGCTAAAATTTACTCGATTGCTAAATAACTCGGTAAAAAATTATTAAAGTGATTGTAAGGTAATTGAAATACCATATATAACACGATAGTCTGTTTAATTAAGTTTTGTTTTTATATGCTAAAGAATTATAATTACCGAATTGATTAGTGAAGTGATTGATGTAGGTTCTTAGTTATTAAGTTTAGTTTAATTCAATACATTTATTGTGCTTGGGAGGACTCTTATTCCATTGGCATATTCTATGATTTGTCTAAAGCAATTGAATACATAGATCACGAAACTCTGCTTTGCAAACTAAAACATTATTATCTTAGTAATAGGAAAAAATAGTTTAGATTAATGGTTATAACTCTGTATCTGGGCCCGCTTTTGTTTCTTACAAATGTATTATCATTTGCAGATGATACATTGATGCATATTTACGACTAGCCAAAGAACTGAGAACCTAAATAATGTTATAGTGCTCTCAATAATATTTCATATTAGTTACAGGCAAACAACTTAGCACTAAACACCAAAGAAACTAAATGCGTTATATGTGTATTACTTGTATGCATTTGATATTGTGTGCAAAATGATAAAGACTTGAGCATGACTTTAATGACGAAACTTTACTGTCTGCTTGCAGTCGCGTCGTGTGGCAGGTTGTCCACTTTACTTGAATATGGTCGAGAAGAGTAATGGCTGCCACATGCGTCATACTTGGTGGAGGCTGGTCACCTCCAGTTTGCAATATACTTATATATTTATTATTGAACCTAATGTAAAATGTTGTAATGGGGTGTGCTTTGGATTTCTATGAGACTATACTTTGTAAAATTATTAATAAAAAATAATTTACAAAAAAGAAGATAGCTACGGAGTTTCTTTTGCCTGTTACTTCTCCGTCAGTGGAACGTCTCGTATAAGACGTTTGGCAAACGGAATTTATATTCTTTACGTTGAAAAATAAAGAATTTTCATTTCATTAATTTTGAAACTCGTTTTTACCATATCTGATTACTGCGAATGATTAGTGATTAGTCACATAGTTGTCGCTACACCAATGACTAAACAGATTTTTACATGCTTTCTCTATAAGCACTAACCAATAAGCTCTCTCAATAAGCACTAACCAATAATCACCTGCCCTCGTACTTATTATAGTGAAAATTGGGATTAATGTATGAAACAAGACCTAAAAGAAAGCAAAAGAAGAGTTTCGTTAGTTTTTTTTTTGTATTTAAAATATAAATAAAATAAATTAAATTATAATATTCGTTAAAATTAGATGTTTCTTTTAACTAAGAAGGTCGTACCTAATGATCTGAAACATTGTAACAACAGCACTAAAACAACAAAGTTGATTATTACAATGACACGTTTATAAAACTTTAGGGTTCCTAATTACAATTTAGGACTCAGACTATGTTATTAGTATTAATCTAAGTTTCTAAATGTGCGTATTCTAAATACTAATGAAACTGTGTTTAAAACTTAAGACTACAACTACAAATATTTGGACACAGTATGAAAATCCATTCATCTATCATCAATATATCGCAGTAAGTCTTTTTATTTTCTGTTGGCGTATCTCACAAAACACTTCCAATATAAACCGCATACACCGCTGTTTTCGCAAACAGGTCATTATCACAATCGTATTTATTGTTCCCTAGTAGCATCCAGTCCTTTGACCTATGAATATCTCACGCAAAATTATTTAATTATTCTTAATTTTTTCATGCTTGTCATGGTTTTCAATTATATTATGTAAGAAATCTAAAACGTCAAATTTCATTAAAAATAACATAAATTTTAAAACAATAAATATTTGTTTTACTACTCGTACTTTTAAATGTTAACAATAGGCAGAATTCATGTTAAACTGGACATTGGACGCGAGAGGCTTTCTCTCTTTAACGAATATTAATATATTTTTTTTTTTATTTTATTAAGTGACGAAACGAGCAAAACGTTCACATGATGGTAAGTGCAACGTCCGCCCACAACAAAAGCTGCGTCACCCAGAATATTTCTGTGTGACACCACACTGCGCCCGTCACCCTGAGACGTCAGTGCTTAAGTCTCAAATGCCCAGTGATTACGCTAGCTCACAGTGCCCTTCAAACCGAAACACAGTAATGCTTGCACACTACTGCTTCACGGCAGAATAACTGGCCTTGGGGTGGTACCTACCTAAACGGATTCCTGCACAGGAAGGATTCCTGCACAGGAAGGATTCCTGTGCAGGAACCCGTCTAGGTAGGTACCACCATGTTTGTTAATAACAACATACATTTATATTAATATTCGTTAATTTAACACGTTGAAACATGTAGATCAAAGGGCGCGCTGCAATTATTGCCTTACTGAGTTGACACTTTCTATATTATTTACATAATATGTGTTGAGAACAAAATTTGATACATGTACATGTATCATAAATTGATTAATTATTTTTGACATTTGTCCAAAAAAAAAGAATTACGATAGCTCTGATTATCATTTACACAAACATTGTAGGTCAATGATCTAGTAAGGACGGAAATGATGAACTTTTGTTATGGTTCCCATAGAAAATATAATACGAAATATTATTATTTTACAAAAAAATTACTAAAAATGTCGTGGACTATATGTTTTAGTTCTTATGAAATTCGCCTTCTTCATCAGCGTTTAGGCCTTTCCCAAGTTGCTAAGATTTGCCAATATTGCAACGTTTGGCAGGCGGCTTGGCAATTTTAGTATCTGATATTTCGTACCTTAGACGCTGCTACTCGTCACAAGTTTGGATAGTTTATGTTTTAGAATGAATTCATTATGAAATTTTCGAGGCATAACACTTAGTTGACGTTTACGACATCTATTGGATGAAATTGTGCCATATGGCATTCATTCTAGTCTCTGTACCCATTATATAATTTCAGTTAATCACAAGTCCATTACTGAATATGGCCCTACCATAGATAGTTACAAAACACTTTACTGAGCGACCTGTATACATCGACTTCCCTTTATATATATCATAAACAACCATTTTCCAGAAATTTTAACAAACATTTAGCATAATTTATTACCGTTAAATATGCTAGCAGTAATAAAGCCAGTATTCACCAGTTGACTTCGAAAATATTGAATAACATTTATTTTCACAATATTATGAAGCATAATTAGCTCAGACTAAAATGAGCTTTATTGAATTGTTATAGGTGAGATTTTATAATAATGTTTGAGATACTGAGCTCAAACGCTGTTGTGTAGTAAAATGTTCTCTGTTTTATATGGGAAACAGCATTGATGATAAACTTTGCTTCCTCTGTGGATACATAACTCATTTTTAAAATGGCGTTAATACATTTCTCATTTTCATCTAAAAAATTTATTAATATTATTTATTAAATATTTATCTTAAATAACCTTATGATAACTATACCGGCGCTGCGGATTTGGCTCTTTGTCTCAAGTCGTGTCAACATGTCGGGTACGATGTACGTCTTATAACCTAACTACATCATACCCGACATGATGACCTACTATACTATAATGTCGACAAAAGGCCTGATCTAATCTCATTTAAAGTTACTTAATCATTTTGCTTCTTCTAAAGAATAAAATTGTAAAAGTCATATCCGACATAGAACTAACGTGACTTAAAAAATCTGGTTAAAGTGACGAACAGACCACATAAGAGTACAACACAACACAACGACAACCTCCAGTACGATTCTAGATATGAAACTTTCACTAAACTTAAGAAACTAGACTACTTAAGAATAGAATAGAATAAATTTTTATTCAATATCGATTATTCACATTATTCTTATTGAAAGTCCTTTTTTTCCTTTTTTTTAAACTACACTGGTTCGCAAAAAATACCTCTGTCCTGTGAAGAACCAGTAAGAAACCCAGCGGGATTTTTTTTTTAGTAATTTCAAAATAATGTACAATAACAGCAGTATTATAAAGATGTAGAAATGGCTTGGCGGCGATCACCTCATTCCCCGGGGTTATCATCATCTATGTATTCTTTAATATTATAATAACCCTTTTTATGGAGTCTTCGTTTAATATAAAATTTGAACTTTTTGATAGAAAGACTTTGAGCACTTTCTGAGATTTTGTTATAAAAACGTATACATTGCCCCATAAAAGAGTTACTGACTCTGTGAAGTCGAGTAACTGGCATAATTAATTTGTGATTGTTCCTGGTATTCACATTATTAACATCACTTTTTTTAGTTTGGAAACGTCGTTTGATATTAGCTGGATTGGGAAAGCGCGTGCGTATGTGAGGGTCCGAAGTTTTCGCTTCTTAATCGACTTCAAAAAAGAAGGCGGTTTTTTATATATGTTAACCGAAATTTTCGAAAAAAAAATTAAAAAGTAAGGTCTAATGTATTTTTGTCAAGTTCTTATGATGGGATATGTGAGACAATCATGACACTCATAAATTAGCTTAAGATATTTGGAGCCGTTGCGATGAAGTCGGTCCTAATAAAATAATTATTAGGACATTATCTACAAAAACATAGGAAACACAGATGATGCCACATATAGATATGTCGCAGCATCTGCGGAGGTCTATTTTCATATATGAACTCATCACCTCATTAATTCCATAAATATATGCTAAGGAAGTAAGCACGAAGTAACCAATCTTCCCGTTTCCGATATAAATTTTGTGAAGATTATGTTATGAAATTATAGTGAATTTGGTTTGACATCCTTATGGAAAAAAATTAACTAAAGTAAGATTTTGTGGCACGCACCACAATACGCACACGCACAATAGAAATACCAGATGCAGCACCTACAGGCCAAGGACGTAACGACAAATATTTGATATAATTTCAGTGACATTTTTTCTGTTAGCCATTGACGCTTATACAGCTTCATCGGATTCGGATAGCTGTGCTCGCGGACCAGGCCAGGAGGTCTATTGTGTAAATCTGGTAGGTTTTGTAGTTGGTTTTATTTTGGTGTTTGAACCTCAACGATATTTATAACATTCTAGTGACCAGCCACGGCTTGGTACGGGTGGGTGATTTCATCATCATGATTTCAACCTATCAATAGTCCACTGCTGAACAAAGACTTCCCCCATAGATTGCCACGAAAGTTTGTAGCTCTCATTTTGGGGGGATTTAGCCATAATTTCCTCGCTTGGCAGGCGGGTTGGCAACCGCAGTTTAATTACTCAAATGTTCCAGGGAGATGCTGCTGCTCATCTCCAGGTTTTAATTTTTCTCTGTCAACTTTTACGCCACCCACGGGGTGAGATGCGGTGGTAGATTCTTAAGCCGCTACCACTCGGCAATTTACTAATGAAGAAAATGAGAAGTGCGCTTAGCAAAAAAAGTTGTCTCTATGTTCAGAACTGTCATATTGAACGCCACTTTTTGTTTTATTGAGATTTAAATATAAAAATACCATCCGAATTTCCTACGTTTCCGGTGGATTTTCCAAAAATGTTTCTAACAAACCTTGTGCTCACAATTAAGAGTAAAACAAAAAACATCAGACAAACCGGTCAAGCCGTTCTCAAGTGATGATCTTTCATACATGCGGCATTTGATTTGTATTTATAATATGTATAGATATATAGATTTTAGTAGGTAAATTTTTCTGCCTTTTAAATTTTCTGAATGATGAAGAAGATAAAAAATGCAGTGGGTTTTACGATAGATGTCAGGCAGAGTAGAATAGCACCTACTTTTTTCCTAACGAGGCGACTAAGGTAATGTACGGACAGCCTTTATTCGTGTAAAATAATACCAGAATATGCAATGCTGACTTAATATTAAATCAAATCCAGAACATACGGACAAAAATGATTTAATATCTATTATAATTCGCTACAAATCGAAGAAAGTTTTTTAAACTGTGTCTATAAATAAATTTAGTTGCGCTGTTCGTTTTTATGATATACCCAATTTCACTGGACTTCGTTTGTTTCCTATATTACCGAAATTTACCACTAGTGTATGTTTGTTAGTAACCAATATCTAATTATAATCCATGTTTCGCTAACAAACAGAACAAAGATCCTAAATATTTGTTCGAAATTTCCGCGCCTGGCGGGAAAATTTCACACTCCATTATTAATTATCTATTTTGGACATAATGAAGCCCGCTATAATGTTCAGACTCTATGTAGTTTAATTGGAAATAATTTACGACTTTAAGTGTTATGAATAAAAAAAATATTTTGTTTAAAAACTAAATCTATCTTTTAAAGTTAAAGGTGCACCTCTACTTTTTTACATTTACGATACATTTTACTATATGCGAAATTGTTAATATTTTATTAAAAATATGGGCATTTTTTAAATCAAATGCGAAAGTAGTCGTTGCATCAGTGCAAAAGTATACGAAGTATTTTCATTGGTTTTTAGAAGGGTCTCGGAAAGAAATCGTAAGAACGAACACAAAATTGACGTTGATTATAGTGCATTTTTTCTGTTTTAAGTATAATGAGAAAAATTCCATGCTAAGTTATATGTATAATAATATACCAAAAAATGTATCGCCCGTATCATATCAAGCCTTCTTGCACGACAATTGCGGTAAATAGAACCAAATCTAGAAAGCCTTATCAAGAGAGTGCACTGTACTTGGTCATGTTAGCCTAGCCAGACTGTTTATTATCTTTTTCTCATTATGTTTAAACTTTATCAAAAATGTTTTAGTTTATGTTGTTATTTCTTTGAACATTCTCACGTATAGGTGATACTTTCCAAATGTAACGTCCAAGAACTATCTTGAGTAAACATCGAGAACCAGATTTTACCTTTTTTATTTTACTATATATATATATATATAACAAATCGGAAAAGATAGAAACTTAAATCCTTTCACTACACTGAAATGTATATTTTGAGCTCAGAAAAAATAGATTAAAGAAACAGCCGATATGCTAAAAATAAAGTAACAAAACAATAATTATCTTATTTTGTCCCACATTACTATAGATATTTTTCATATTATAAATAAATATTTTTGTCATATTATTGAGATCCGATAGGTGTCTGGCACAACAAAATAGCACCCACCTCTACCGCCTAGCGAGGCGTCGTAAGAGGCGACTAAGGTATTGTTCGCACAGCATTTATTCGTGTAGAATAATAACATAATATGCAATGCTGTCATTATACTCGTGAGGAATGCAATGGGAAAAAATAATTTTTTCACTCGCAACAAAATGGCGGCCACGTTGTTCGCCACCCGCCACCACGTCTCGTTTCCCGCGAGGGCAAAGAGTGAGCTACTCGAGTGACCTCTGCCTGCGCCTTATATGGAAAGAAGGCGTGATTGTACGTATTTTGTATTAGTGAGATCGTGTCAGTCATCCCCGAATTAAGGTCACCCATCTCCGAAGTAAGGTGAAATTTAATGTATTTTATTGACAATTTTTGTTAGTGACAAAAACTGCGCTAATTTTACCAAGAAAAAAAAGTTTCTGTAAAGGAAATGTTGAGACGCTCCAATACCTTGTTAATAGTTTCAATAACTCCCTTCAAGAAATATTCACAAGAAATTTATTTTCTCCTTTACTGTCAATCTAAATGTTTTGTTTCATAATTGCCTAATTTGTATTGATTCCTATCTGTTCAATGTTCTTTTACAACATAAAGATAACAATTTTTATTATATGAATATCGTTAAAAATAATACCTATATTTTTTTTGAATGTATTGTTTCTTTCATTGTGTTATGTGTATGTGTTGTAATTTATGTTCAATTATTTTTATTCTAATTTTGTCTTAATGTGTGTTATTTTGCATTACTTTCAATTAAACTACGTACACTTACATGTATAAAAAATAAATTACTGTTAAATATGTTACGTATACGCTACAATATTAGGCAATTAACAAAATTTCGTACATAGAATCAAAATTAATATTGTATAATAATACATAAAAAGTTGTCCTGCTGATGTAATATAATATGTTCTACTTTGTAATAAAAACTTTATTGGTTCAGTTGTTATTTTATAACTTGTATAATATATCCCTTAATAATGACACAAAAAAAGTAGTAAACTTCTAAAGCTAAATGTGATTAATTAGCTATATAGAATAAGTAACTTTCGGCATCGGCAACTTATGACCCCAAGTTGCCGATTTGAGTAAAATAATTGTAATAATAAAATAATCATCTAACTCTGTATACACTAATCTAAAAAAAATATGATTTTCAAAGGTAAACATAGGTGCATTACTCATATGCACATCATATCATATTCTAAAACTTATGCTGTAATTAGGTACGATGTAATAGCAAACGTTTCCATATATGAAAGTAGCTGGAATTTAAAACAAAGGTGTCACAAAGTGCTGACCAACTAGGAACGGAATTTGTATTATGATCCATCCTGCGATGTTGTTTACGTTATACTTGTCTAACATTCTAAAGATGTAATGAAATTATAATTTATTTTAGTTTTATAACTACATGTATGTTTCAATTTTACAGAAACATTGGTATATAAGCGCGTAGATAAAGAGCATTTTATGAAAATTTCGTTATCAGACTTTTTTATATTATTAATTTTGTAACTACCTATGTTTTAAAATACTCATTATTACAACACAATAATTGCTTATACTAAAAGTCATAGAATCATTTAGCCAAGTTTCAGTAAAGCAAAAGCTATCTATTTATGTATTTACACAACTTCACATACATAATGTATATATGCGGACTTAATGCCTGAGGCATTCTCTACCAGTCAACCTCAAGGGTGGTGAAGAGATTGAAAGAGGTAGGTGCAGTTACGTGAAATAGAAATATCGAGAAATATGTGCATTCATATATATACATACACATTTGAATACTAATACACAAACATATTTATAAATATATTCATAAATACATATAAATAAATGAGAAGTGTGGATAAACTGTTACTGAGATGATTCTGCCAACTTATTTTGAAGCAGTTTCCGAACTTTAAATTTGAACGAGCAACGACTGTTAGTTGTTTTGATTTCGAGAGGGAGTGAGTTCCAGAGAAAGACGGATTTAACAGAAACGGATGAATGGACGAGGGAAGAGCTATGAGAAGGATTCTGAAGCAGTAAGTTATTTTATAGGCGAAGGTTTTTATCATGGGAAGAGCAAAGATACTGAAAGTAGGGAGTCAAATAGGGAGTCTACTTTATGTTTTTGTCCAATAATAATTCCACATCTGAAATTTTACCAAAGAAATGGTAAATATTTTGTACACTAAACTTAGTTTTTATAGCATTGTTTCTCTTTTGTCAGCCTTACATTACTAAAAAAGAATTAGCTATAGTGTAGCGACATCTATGTCGCCACAGGAGAATCTCAAGAAATATTTCATACAGCACCAGTCCACTGTCGGCACAACGCGTTCTTCCTAGTCTCTCAGCCACTGAGGATCATCAACGGCGGCCCCTCTCCTCAGGCTCCTGCGGCATCAACACTGGCTCCATACGTCTCGACACACTGAAGACCTGAACACAAGGTTCACCGCAAGGCCAGACTGTACCTCATCGCTTGATATCACAAGTTCTCCACGCCCCTACTAGTCACGCAGTTATCGGCACGACAACGACTAGCTTGGCGGAGAGAAACGGAAAAGAATTAGGCAGGAAATGGACTTGAGGGAAGGAAAAGTGGAAGTTGGGGTAGGAATTAGGTGCAGGATATGTACTTGTTATTATTAACATTATTATGGCTCCGAAAAAAGTAATTTTTGAATGGACTCGTCCAAACCTACCCGCGCCCGCTTATGCTCATTCGAGCTCATGCGATATAATCGGAGATAGTCCAGAAAGCAGGGTCAGAAACACGGGGAAAATCACCACACAACCAGACCCTAAAATTTTAACAATTATTTTAAAATTCTTAATCGAAATCTCAGCTCTGTTTAAAAACTCTGAAAAGCTACAGACATTAATGCTTAAAACTTTAGGCATGTTGTAACAATAATTATCATTCGCGTAACTTTAAAATTATTGAAATACAAATAACCATCGAAAGAGTCACGAAAAATGTATTCCGGGAATTCCAATTAAAACTACACTTAAGATTCCTCATGATTTGTAACATAACTTTTACTGTCATAGATAAGCTGAAAAGCCTCAGAAAGAATTTTCTAATTAGCGTTTGTGAAAATAAGGAGTGTTTTAAATCGTTGAAGTGTGCCTGAAATGGCATACATATTACTTATTTACTAAAAAATCACATTACGGTTTCTTCAATTTGTAACTTTTAGGATCTAAATAACTTTTAATCTAAAAATTTCTCGGTTTAGTTTATGATATCTTCCAAGGCGATTTTGGACCACAGCGAACTTCGGAATACTTTCGGAAGCTATTAACTGTTCAATAGATATTATAGAGTCACTATAAAATGCGCAAACAGACTAAGATGCAGTGTCAGAGACAATCACAATATACCCCGACAAGAAAACATAAAAAAGGGCCAGGGAAAATGTAAACCAGGAGATGGGCAGTAGCATGGTCCTCGAACATCTGAATAAATAAACTGCGATTGCCAACCGACCTATCAAGCGTGGCAACTATGACAACAACGAGGGAGGCATAGTGATAGGTTTAAATGATGATGATAAGAGCTATATTATGACAGTATTACATAGACAATTTGCATGGAGCGTTTCCCGTCGAGTTACACTCTCATAGAATCTTCTTCTTTTTTAACATCGGCCGATAAAAAATCCACTGCTGGACATAGAACTTTCCTGAGTTGTGAAGACTTCATTAGGATAATCATCATATTTGCTAGTGGAATTGCCGACCGTACGCCGTAATCTAGCACGACTGGCGTCACCGATTTATAAAGGTCTGGTATTTTTTTATCGTGTGGTGGCGGCTTAAGAGAATCTCAACCATTTTACGGGTATTGTAAAATTCGACAGAGGCAAAATAAAAACGAGAAGATGGGCAGCAGTATCTTCCTACAAAATCTGAATAAACAAACTGCGGTTTCCAACCCGCCTACGCCAAGCGTGGCAACTACGACCAAAAAATATAGCTACAAACTTTGTAGCAATCTATGGGGTAGGTCTATGTTCAGCAGTGGATTAGTGATAGGCTGTGTGGATTAGTGTGACGACCGCGTGGCTCAGTGGTCAGAGTAAAAGTAAAAAAAGTAAAGTTTCAGCCTATAAATGTCCCACTGCTGAGCACAGGCCTCCTCTCATTTCTGAGAGGGTTTAGGAGCTAGGAAGAATCCGCCACGCTGCTCCAACGCGGGTTGGCGGACTTCACATGTCTTAGATATATTTTTTTATTTCTCAGACATGCAGGTTTCCTCGCGATGTTTTCCTTCACCGCCGAGCACGTGGTAAATCAGCACATAAAATTGCAATTAACAATTTTAGTGGTGCCGGCACCGGGAATCGAACCCAGATCACTCGCGTACTATGGAATTTTAAGCGAGCGCCTAGCCCCTGAGCTACAACGGCTACCATGGTCAGAGTACCTGACTTCTAAGCCGCGGGTCCTGGGTTCGAATCAGGAGCCAACACCTGTGCTAAAACATAAATTGTTGGTTTTCGGGTCTGGTTGTGTTGTGATTGTCCCCTTGTTTCTGACACTGCATCCTAGCCTACCTCTGATCTTATCGCATCAGCGTTACATCGGGCGCGGGTAGGTTGGGACGAGTGAGTGCCTCTGTGTTTGCGCGTACACTTGTGGCACTATAATATCTCCTGCGCAGTTGATCGTTCTCGACAGTAGTCGGAAGTTGTCGCCGTGGTCGAAATAGGCTAGGAGAACATCATCACCATCACATCATCAGTGATGGGCTGAAATAATGATGATGATGATTTTTTTATGATGGTCATTCTGCCAGTTGTTGGGAGCCATGAGACTTTTTTTAATTACAAGTTAAGTATCAGTATGTCAGTTCTTAAGTATCATATGCCCAGTAATTACGATAACTCTCAGTATACTTCAGACCGGAACTCAACAATATTTGCACGCTACTGCAGAATTACTTAGCCACCGGTGGTAACTGCCTAGACGGATTCCTATAAACATGTTATCATAAAAAATTTTACACTTCTTTTCTGTTATCATAAATAATTTCACACTTAATTTTTCACTTTAAAGAAGTTTTTAATTTTTTTAGCTTCTAACCTGCTAAAGGATGTAGGTAATAAGATTAAGCTTACATGCCTGGATAGGGCTTTTTAGGTGCCTAATTAGATGTTAGCTACCACTTAGACGTAGAAAGAATATTTAAAAGACTCCAGTCTTGTAAATTAAAAAAACGATTAAGAAATATATTAAATATAATAAATATAAATTAGATTTTAATATTTGACGCTGAGGCTATCTAGGTATAGTTTCTATGCAATGGGTCCCGGCTTCGATTCCCGCAAAGCAAACATATTCATAAAGCTTACAGATAGTTGTTCTCGGTTTGGATGTTAGCCTGTGCAATTTATGTTTGTAATATTCACCCACGATACAGGAGAAGTCCTAGTATGTTAGTTTTAAAAACAAGAAATAAATAAATATTAAAAACAGTATAATTTCGTGCCACTTAGTAGTATCGCCTTATAAGTGTCCCAAGAAGCAATTAAGAGAAAAGATGAAATAAGGAAAAGGCATTCTCTTGAACAAACATCAAAGTACTGCGGCCCTCCTGTCCGCTAAGCTTGACTTCTGCTAAAATTACTCTCCGTTTAAATATACTCGTCCTAATTCTTTCGTCCTATTATATATTTCTATTCGTCCCATTTCTTTCTTTTATCTTTATTTTATTAAATTTAACACGAAACTGAAACAATCCCGTTGCTTTCTAGAAAATTTCCATAAGATAAAATATTTTTTCAATAATCGGCAATGTTGAAAGAATTCAATAAATCCGATCTTCTTAGAAGTGAACTAATGGAATTCATAAGAATCTGTTCGTCGAAAATGGCAAGAATGGCAATTTAATTCAATATACATTTCGACTCGTTGAATATGACATGGCCAGTGAGTTACAATGAATACTGAATTAAAGGCGAAAATTCCCACTAGGTATTTCTGAAATTTTGTTCGATATTCTGAATTGTCGCGAGTTTGGAAGAACGAGATGAGACGAACAAATAGTACACGTTATGATAAGTGCAAAGAGTGACAAGTGAATAGACGAGCAAAACGTTCACCTAATGGTAAGTGCAACGTCTGCGTTTAAAAAATGTTGTGTCACCCAGAACATTTCTGTGTGGCCCCCACACCGCGCCCGTCATCCCGAGACATCAGTTCTTAAGTGTTATAATTCCTGTAACCACACTAGCTTGCAGTGTCCTTCAGACTGAAGCACTGTATTGTTTGCACACTAACTAGCACGGCGACGGTACCCATGTAAACGGCCAATCTCGGCTTAAATTCTCCTGCGTTAAAAATGTGTAATGAGTACAACATACTAAACATTAAAAAAACTGATATCGACATATTTCACAACTCATTACATATCTTTAAAAAATAGGTACTGGAATCATTTGCATAATTTTTCTCTCAAAGACTTAAGTTATTTATATATATATATAATTTAATTTTATAACTTTTTGAAGTACTTATTAGTCACGTATTATTGAATGTTGAACACGCCTATTACAGGTGCACATGCCAAGATAATGGTACTGTATTGTCTACGTTATGGTCTATTTTCAATATGCTCACCGTTTGTGTGTCTAATTAAATCTTATTAAATAAACGGATTCCTTATTAAATAAACGGATTCCACTATAACTCTCAATTTCAACTACCTAGAAAATATAATTAGTTCTTGAAAAAAATTGTTAATTTATAAGTTCTAGCAAAATATTAAAAATAATATGAAAATACGATTTGGCTGATGTATTTAAGCAGCTGAAAGGGAGAGTAAGGAAATCTCATGAACGAGCCAAATGTCACCGGAGAAACTAAAGCACACTATATCTTCGTGGCTTGGTCATGCAGAACAGATGGTAGAGTAAACAGGATCGAAATGTAAAGGGCACATATATTATAAATGGGTCGACCGACTGGCCGACATCAGGTCGGTCGATCTTAATATCACTGACAACCAGGTAGTCACTGACACCTGGCAGTCACTGACACCTGGCGATAGATCGTGCAGAACAGGGACAAATGGCATACTCCCTTGTTGGAGGCCAAGACTTACTTCAAGGTTGCTGCGCCATATGAGTAAGTGTATAATAAAAGGTTTCAAATTTGCTATATTTATTACCGTGTGGTGGCGGCTCGTTAAAAGAATACTACCACTCCATCTCATCCAATGGATCTCGTAAAAGGCGAGTAAGGAATTAAACTGCACTGTGCACCCAACAGCGCATGGTGGCGATGGGCTCACCACCTATCACACCAAGTGCATTATATTGTTTTGGTGAAACGTGGATTGTGGCAGTCATCTGTTTTTGCAGTGAGCGCCCAGTCTCTGACTACCCCTTATGGGATACAGTCGTGATATTATGTATGTATGTATGTATATTGATTAGCGAATTAATTTTTATTTTCGAAATATCGGTTGTATCAAAAAATGTGATCACAAGTTAACGAGACTTTTTATCTAAAATTATAAGTCTTAGGTAATCTTCGAATCCATCATATAGGATGTTTTATTATAAGAACAAATCAAAAAAGTATCCTATTCATAAAGCTTCATTCGCCGAATGTCAAATTAGCGATAGTCGTGAGAGAAATACAATTACCATGTAATGATGATAAACGAGTACTTTTTTGTTTTACATTATCGTGTTCGCATTAAAGTTAGTTTTGTTTTTGTTTTCCCGCTTATCTTATTTTTTGTCGTTTTAATCTCTACTTTGATCCTTTTGGCTGTTTTAAACCTAGTTTGAGGATTAAGATTGTACAGGATATTAAAGAGATGTCTCATTAACCTTTAACCCCATCTCTGATGATTTTTTTTTACTATATAAGGTAAATATAGGTATTTGTGCCAACGGCCCGCTGAGATGTCCGTTTTAATATCTTACAATAGTGATGTTACATATTTTAAATTATTATCGAAAAAAATATAATCAAGTTCGAAACGCACCTATAACTTTTCGTAAGTTGTAAGTTATAGCTAATAAAAACGTTTGATGTAATGATTTCTTATGTTTACGCGAACATTATACATTTAAACGTTAAATTAGTTTTATTTAAACTTGTAATATAACACATTTTCTGGACAGCGATATTTTACAAAGAAGAAAAAAATATTACAAAAATCTTAAAAGAAAATCAAGACATACAACCAGTATGCCGAAGTGAATAATACGGAATGTTATCGTGGGAATCCAATACGCAATTGTTCAGTTTTGTTTTGTTCAAGGACGATGCGTGGCTAAGTGATTAACGTATTTTCCTTTGTAGTCGTATGTCTACTTCTACTACAACAATTACACATACTCACTGTTAAGAAATTAAATAAGGGTCAGAATTTATTGTAACTGTCCCCGATTAACTGGCACTGCAACCAACAATTTCCCTAATATTTTCGCTTAGACATCGGAATGCTGCAGATATCGTCGTCTGACCATCATTACCATTAAATATACCTTCTAATACTGACCATAAGGTCAAAATGAGGACATTGTACGCCGCTATTGTACTCAGATACTTTCTTATATGACATTATATACATATTTAATTTAATGTCAACATCAACAAAAATAGAATACAAAGTATATTTCTTCAAGACTTCCTATGAGAGCACTTAAAACCTGTCTATTGTAAGCCAAAGTTGTTTTTGCAATGAATGAATGTGATGGAATTGGATGAGTTACTATTTTCTGATTTATTTTGATTAATTATTAAATGGTTTTAATGACATAATAGCGAAATAATTGAACGAAAGCAGGGCTCAGCGATCGAAAAAAGCAATTTGAAGATGCTGGACTCATGTATGAGCAAGATCCAGTATTAATGAAACAGGAAGATGTTGTAGGCTCGGTCTTTCGAATATGGAATACAAATAGACGGATTGCACTCAATACTTCCTACGATGATTACATTAACGTAAAATCAACATAAATTAAGATTACATTAACGTAATATCGGACATAAAAGTTAAACACAAAGACAAGTGAATGTTATGTATAAACAGTATCGCCAGTGCTCGCTGCGGACACGTCCATAAAACGAGTTGACAATATCGTACTCGATCATATTTATTTCCGGCCCTATCCTGGAAGCTATGAATCGCAGCGTTGTCGTCTTCACATTCTTCCGCTGTATACTCAACGCTACGTAGCTGTTCTTATCCTTTTCTCAAAATTATTCAAAATCACATAAACTGCCCTAAATTATTGAAAAGATTATATATACCCAAACACATTACTGTATCACAAATTATACGATAATGCATTTTTATAAGGATCTATAAGGTATTCAATCAACTTTGTAAAGAATAGTCTCACTACTAGCACTAGTAGTAGTGCCATTTGTAAATAAATAACTTTTATTTTCAGTAGTGGTATATCTTACTATGTATTAATATTAAGTGCTAATTTTTCTCTCTTTTTGTTAAAACTTGAAATTGGCTTATTTGTGAATTATGTTTGTAACTATTTTGTCATAGTTAGCTGTAAGCGTACTAGTATTGAAATAAATAAATATAAAATGCCGTTTTCCTATTGATTACGTTTCTTATTATTAATTCTACATTTACATACAGCAAAAAACCAATTTTAAGTGTGTAATTTAAAAAATACTTTATATGGAATTGCCGAAGAAAAGCAATATTCCATCTCATACAAAATACATAAATTCAATTTACTAATCATTCGTGCTATAACTATCGTTTTTAGCACCTTCTGTCACGTTGATTAGTTAAACATGACCAATGCCCACACGAAGTATCGATAATACAAGCACATCCCTATCGTGTCGATCTATGGCCCAATCTGTTACGAGATTCGGCGCTGTTGACAACTTCCGATTGTTCACGGGAAGATGGTCGAAATTTTATTTATTGGAGAAACGAGAATGACAGAGACGAGACGAGCAAAACATTCACCTAATTGACAGTCAACGTTCGCCCTTAACAAATGCTATGTCCTATCTATGTACCTAGAACATTTCTTTGTGGTATTACACTGCGCCCGTCCCTCTTAGACATCAGTTCCTAAGTCCTATACGCCCAGTGATTAATTAAAGTTCCGTTCTTAATGCCCTTCAGACAGAAACACGGTAATCTTTGCACAATCAACTCTGCTTATGCTGCCATATGTATACGGAAAAATACAGCAGCACACACTCTCACTACCTATTCCGCGCCCGACGTTACGCTCTTGCAAAAACTTCAGAGGTAGGCTAGGTTGTAGTGTAAGAGATACGGGATCGACCGCAGCACACTAGACCCGAAAACCAGCAATTTGTGGTTGAATATTTTTGATCCGGTTGGGAATTAAACCCGTACCCTCGGCGTAGTAGTATTTTGATACTTTGACCACAAGGTCGCGCGGTCGTCTACTCGTATTATGTTCGTAATAAAGATTTAAGTGCTAATTTAAAACTTAAATCAGACTCATGTCAGAAGACAATTCTAGATAATAAAAGCGTTTGAAACAATAAAGGAGACTTTTATGACACCCTTGACACTATTATCTCTTCAAATTTGGAGTAAAAATTATTACAGATTATGACACAGAGCTGGAACTAATAATATGTAGTGTCATATAATTCATTGGAAACTTCCAGAAAATCTATTTATTAGGTACAACAATAACCTACTGAAAATACAATAACAAATAATAAAATAAAATATAAAACAATATAACCTGATACATTGTTAAATTCTAAAATTATGATTAGAATTTAACAATGTATCAGGTTAAATTCTAAGTCGGAACTACGGTTAACTAACTATTTTGTAATGATTTAACGCATGGATTTCTGACTATAGATACTACTAATTGCGGATGGTATGTATAATTTTCAGCTAAAGCAAATATTAGTGCAATGCTCAAATTCTTTTGGGTGTAACTGTAATAAAACTTGAGTTACCGAAATTGTAAATTCCCAGACCTTGTCGCTTAGGCAAAACATCGGAAAGGTGAAGTGAATGCGTCTGTCTGAATGCTAGTTTGAATTCTTACGGAACACAATGTTGATATCTTCTAGTAACCACTACAAAATCAAATTCTCGTGAGGACTACTGTACATAGCATATTTAATTTTAATTACCTTACAAATTATTAGACGTTATCTGCAATCCAATATATATTTCATAACTTCTTATTGTTATTTGTTTTTTTTTAATCTGTGTTGATGTATGGAGCGTAGCAACAAGTAAAGCTATTTGTATTTTTCTTTCTTTCTAAGTATGTATGTTATATAAATTATTTTTATCGTTTACATATATTAACGTTAGGAAATTTATTACATTTTGTCATTGTTATTTTTCGTGATTGATGTAACGCTCATGCGATAAGATCGGAGGTCAGCTAGGATGCAGTAAGCCCAAAAACGAACAATTTATGCTCCGCCTGCGATTCAAACCCAGGACTCGCGGTATGGTAGTCAGTTACTCGAACTACAAGGCTACGCGGTCGTAAAATTCCGGAAACATTTATCTATCTAACAGTCGCTCAAATAAAATATCAGAATTAGCTATTATCTGACAGATGTTGGAGTAACCATCTCGAATATGCCGGGCTTAAACGTTCTTAACCGTTGACTGGCAGCAACGTCAAAGGTGTAGAGAGTACTGGAATCGACATTTTGTCTACCAAGAAGGACGATTCTGGCTATTTCACTCAACTATGAAATATAGCGTTAAATGATTCAAATTCGAACGCAGTAAGCGATATTATCACTAAAATCGATTCTAGGCACCCTATGAACCAGGTTGAAAAAATGAGGTGATGTATAAACGCAATCGAGATAGATATAAAACAACACAATACAGAATAATTTTGCGATACTACATCTTTTACAACATTTGCGATTATCACAACTTTACACCGTTATCCAGCTGTGATTTTTTTTTTTATTTATTTCATATAAGTGACGGAACGAGCAAAACGTTCACCTGATGGTAAGTGTAACGTCTGCCCATAACAAATGCTGTGTCACCCAGAAAATTACTGTGTGACACCACAATGCGCCCGTCACCCTGAGACATGAGTTCTTAAGTCTCATATGCCCAGTGATTACGCTAGCTCACAGTGCCCTGCAAACCGAAACACAGTAATGCTTGCACACTACTGCTTCACGGCAGAATAACTGGCACTGGGGTGGTACCTACCTAGACGGATTCCTGCATAGGAATTCTACCACCAGTAATGGTGAATTACAATGAATTTCAAACAAATTAATTCTTTATTCTTTCTAATATTCTTTAATAATACTACTACTGCCATTGAATATCTATAAGATTTTATATTTCCCTCACCTACTTATCGATTATGAGTATTTAAAATAATTATTGAAAAATAAACCTATCACTTTGAAATTGTTTTAAAACAACTCGCTATCAACAAACAATTTATTCCGGAATTCCAATTAAAATGATACTTCACATTCCTCAGGATTTGAGATATAAAATGAATTTTACTGTCATAGATAAGCTGACAAGCTTCAGAAAGAACTCTCTAACTAATTACCGTTTGTGAAAAGTAAAAGGGAGTCTTAAATTCTTAAAGTGTACCTGAAATGACAGAGTCAGCTCACTGAAAAGAAAAACATAATTGCTATTGCTTCTGTGTTTATTTTGAAGCCTTTTAGGTTAATACAATTTAATAATTTGTTTACGGTTTAGTGTATATTGAAAGACGACGAAATAAGCCCACTGTTGAACTTAGCACACCTCGCACTAGCAACGAAACTTGGTCCTGAGCATGTTGCCTGCGTTTACTTCCCGCACATTCCGCGTGTACCCAAAATATGCATCTCAATTGTAACTAGGAAGCTAACAGAGAACAACATGCCATTAGAACATGCAGAATTACTGAGACATTGCCTAACATCTGGCTATCTATTGTGGAAGGAACAATACTACCGGCAAGTAGATGGTGTGGCGATGGGCTCCCCGGTATCTCCCATTGTTGCTGACATTTTCATGGAAGACTTTGAGGAGAAAGCCCTCCGTACTTCTCCAGTAAAACTAAGGTTCTACAAGCGGTATGTAGATGATACTTTCACAATTCTACCTTCTAATAAAGTCACTGCATTTTTAGACCACCTTAACTCCATTAATTCTAAAATACAATTTACAATGGAGTTAGAGACAAATAACTCTTTAGCTTTTCTAGATGTTTTAGTAATTAGAAATCCTAATAACACCTTGAGTCACACTGTGTATAGGAAAAAGACCCATACCAACAGGTATTTAAACGGTGAATCTCACCACCATCCTTCACAGTTAGCTACCATGGGCAAATCTTTGTTTCAGAGAGCACAAGGGATCTGTGACAGTAAACACCTGGCCGCCGAGCTTCAGCATTTCAAGCAAGTTTTGCAAGACAACAAGCTTCGGGTTCCGCGCCTTCGTCGCAGTGACCGAGTGAAGCCGGCCACAGTCGAGCGTGTACCTGCAGTCCTACCATATGTCAGAGGAGTCACGGTCAAGATTGGCTATATCTTGAAGCGGGCTTCCATAAAAACATTTTTCAAGCCGCCGAAGAAGATAAGTCAATTTTTACCATCTGTCAAGTGTAACATCCCTCTACAAGATGCAGGAGTATACAAGCTGGATTGTGAATGTGGTCTCTCTTACATAGGGCAAACAAAAAGATCGGTAAAAACCCGCGTAAAAGAACATATAGCTGATGTGAAGCATCGCCGCCCCAGGAAGTCTGCAGTCTGTGACCATGTTCTGGATCATCCCAACCATTACATCAGATTTGATAAACCACAAATCCTCGCAAAAGAACACCGATTCCTACCAAGGATGATTCGCGAGGCTATTGAAATTAAAAAACATCCTAATTTTAATAGAGAAGATGGTTGGGTATTACCACCAGCTTGGGATCCTATAATTAATAAAATTAAGTCAAAAACCAAGCATACCACTGCAAGACTTCAAGACACAGTTAGCTCTTTCTGCGTAGATCGGACCACAAAAAATAATTAAAAGCTGAAGGTACTCCGGGTTAACTATGACATCAGGACATCTGTCACCTCAGTCCCCCCGTGACCATGGGTGCTGTAAAGCACTCGAAACGTCGGGTTATAAATAGTATAAAATTAAACGCGATAAAATCCGTAAAATTAGTTTCATTTAAACTCCAGAAATGTTGCAGAGGTTGTGCCACACACTTAGCCGTGTAGTTAAGCTGTACTATTGAGTTTTATCCTATTCGCCACGCAAGGAATGCTTCTCTGTGCCGTGAAAGCCATCGCAAGGCCGTTCGAGTAGTGTTCGACTAGTGTTTAATTTTCGAGCCTGCATTTTAATTAATCATATGATACATTTTTTTACCCAAGGACTGTTCATTTAATAGAAAGATTAAAGATAAAAATAATATAAGATAAGGAAAATAATATTAAAAATTGTTATGAGTATACTGTAACTTTATATTTTCCATGGTCCACGTGGTGTCTACGAAAACGAAATTACTTCGTAAGTAGCAACCCTACGTCTACATTATACCGCAAGCTAAGGGATGTAGGTAATAAGGTGAGCTCAAATGCCTTGATAGGGATTTAAAGGGGCATAAGCAAATGTTAGCTATTAATTGAACGCCGAGGGAATAGTCAATACACACTAATCTGATAAACTGTAAACGAGATAACTAAGGGTTAAAATAAAAAGGTTGTGCTTGTGCATTATGGTTGTGCATATTTGGTATGCATTTTAGTTGCTTAACTCTGAGGCCTCGCATTTCATACTAACTAGAAGAGTTTGATTTTGCTGTGCTAACGTTCGGAGTTGACTCTACAGCCGATGTCTGTTAGTTGTGTATCAGAAGCTATAACATCTACGTGTAACCGAGCAACGATAGATTTTGCTAGGCTATAAATATTGTTTTATTATATCAATGCTATCCAACTGTAAAAAAACTTGTGATTAAAAAATAAAAAATAAATATTTTGACAGAATGTGAAGCCGCTAATCTTCACTAGAGCAGCGTTGTGAACTTTTCTCGGCGCAAAACATTCTTAAAGAAACTTAGCTAACTTTATAGTCAAGTTTTATCATAATACTAGCGATCCGCCCCGGCTTCGCACGGGAAAAAAATTAGAAAGATAAATTAGTACTTTATTTAGACAAACAGAACAACAACAATCGCTTCACTAACATTTTTTGTAGCGACTATGCTCATCGGCGAATCTACTGCTAGTCAGGTAAGATTAAATTACCAAAATAATGTTTTATTTATGGGAACATAAGTCATTAAAGTTTAGTGGCTCAGAGCTTCCTTGTAAACAATATGATAATGATGAGTATTAGGAAAAGGTAGTACATTATTTTCTTTATCATTAATAGTTTTTGCAGCGCACGCCAAATAATGACTTTAATCAGTAAATTTTTGATACCCTGAATTACATCATAGCAACTTTCGTCGCAATATTTTTTAAATTAAATACAACTCATGTTATTCGGTGATAATGTAGTTAGGTGAAAGAATTTTTAAAATCTGTTCAGTAGTTTTTGAGTTAAATCATTACAACCAAACATACAAAAAATCAAATCTTTCCTCTTTATAATATTAGTTTACGTATATGCTTTTTTAAATAAAGACAAGGGCACAGCTTGTCATGTGATTAATGAATGTACAGTTTTAATCACTCTATCGGAGTAAATTTCACGTGATCGTGGCCGTGAGAGTTTTGTGTTTTTTATTGGATACAGTGAAGAGGCGAGCTAAACGTGGACCTGATGGTACGTCTGCCCATAACAATAGGCACTCCGAATATTTCTGTGTGGCTCCACACTGCGCCTGTCACCCTGAGACATCAGTTATTAAGTCCCCTACGATTCAAATGTGGAAGTATATATATGTATATCATCGATCGCCTTTTTTACGAGGGTGAAACCGCAGGGCACAGCTAGTATTCAATAAAAAGAGTAGCCAACCGCCAGATCGAGTGGACTGTCTTAGGAAGGACGTCTCCTCATAGTAGTAATCTTAATATCTTCTTTTTGAAGAAAGAATCGATGAACTGTAATGGGACCATACAGGACAGGACACATTAGTAACTTCCTGACCTTCTCATGTGGTGACACAGATGGCGCTACAATATGATATAAAAGTAAAGTAATTTCATCTCTTTTTTTAGGGTTTGAGACCGGAAAGAGCCCGCAACGCTGCTCCAATGCGAGTAAGCGGACATGTCACATGTCCTCGAATATTTTTAGTCCTCAGACAGGATTCAGGTGAGGAAACCCGCATGTTCCGAGCCTCAAACACAGGCGTAGGGTCACTTTGTCTTTTGGTGTTCTACGGTTTATATTTCGGAGAGTATGCGCAGGAATTACATGAGTCAATTCCCCCTTCTCTATTTCATCGTCGGACAACAAGACCCACGGTGGGTTTCTATCCTTAAGCCGTAGATATCTAGGTATATTCGGACAAAGCGGTTCGTCGTTCATAATGCGTACAGCATAGGATTGGAATAATTTGCTTCCATCATTTTTCCGTCCGATTACAATGTGGGTGTCTTCAAGAAAAGAGTGAATAGAGTTTTTACAAGTTCGTGTGATCGTGGTACATTCACCGATGATCGAAGTCAGTTCACTCATGTATTGTTTAATTTTAGGCGAGCGCCCGGCCCCTGATTTACTCCGTCTTTGTAAGAATATACGTAGTCTATTATATTTTCTGGTATTCAGCCCATTTATATTCAACTGCTGCGTTGTTCTACCACCTGAAATTTGACCGTGGAGTCGAATGGTAAAATCTCAGCTTTTCTATGGTATTAAATAACGAAACGAACAAGTCGTATCACTGATTGTAAGTACCATGTCTGCTCTCACTTAAGTAAGGTAAGTGCAACCTCTGCCCATAACAAATGCTGCATCATCCAGAAAACTTCTGTATTTTCGGTATTCTGTATAATGTATATAATTTCTGTATAATGTATTAATTCAAATTATTTATAATAATTCAAATTATTACATTAAAATTCTGAATAATGTATTTAATTATAATTCTATATAATATATATGGTATTCTGTATTTCTGTATAATTCGGGCAGTCATTATAAAACAAAAACTATAATATATCCTGTGCAAATGTCAACTACAGATACTTTTTAAATGAAACTAATTTTACGGATCTTATCGCGTTTATTTTTGTTATTTATAACCCGACGTTTCGAGTGCTTTACAGCACCCATGGTCACGGGGGGACTGAGGTGACAGATGTCCTGATGTCATAGTTAACCCGGAGTACCTTCAGCTTTTAATTATTATTCCTTGTCCGATCTACGCAGAAAGAGCTAACTGTGTCTTGAAGTCTTGCAGTGGTATGCTTGGTTTTTGACTTAATTTTATTAATTATAGGATCCCAAGCTGGTGGTAATACCCAACCATCTTCTCTATTAAAATTAGGATGTTTTTTAATTTCAATAGCCTCGCGAATCATCCTTGGTAGGAATCGGTGATCCAGAACATGATCATGTGAAGCATCGCCGCCCCAAGAAGTCTGCAGTCTGTGACCATGTTCTATAATAAACGCGATAAAATCCGTAAAATTAGATTCATTTAAATGTGTAGTGTTCGCGTAAATATAAGAAAACTACAGATACTGTTCGGAAATAGTCGCTATTGTCGAATCTGCCACGAAAATGTAAAAAAAAATTGACGACTTTCAGCCGCCGCAGCGACCGCAAATGATTACTAATACATTAAATTATATAAATTCGTAAATGCTTTATATAGAGCAGTTGTAAGGAGTTTAAATAACGCAATTACTTTGTTACGTAAAACGACCACGTAGCGACCCTTCGTTTACATTGTACCGTCGGATAAGGGACGTAATAAGATCAGCTCACGCGTCTTGATAGGGATTTACAGGCGCATAAGTAAAGGTTAGAAACTAATTGAACGCCCTGGGAATACTTAGTAGTCAGTAACTAGATTAAGTGATATCAGAAATATTACGAGAGAAGTCACGAATTTCCAAAAATGTCAAAATAAAAACAATACACATCTTTTTTTAAATTATTTACTGGAAAAAAAGAAAAAATCTAAATATTATTTTTTGAATCAGTTATGATCAGGCTATGCGATACAAAAACGTTTTAGAGCGGGGCAACGTTCTTAAAAACAAAAAAAAGTTTTAGTGTTAAGGAATAAAACAACAAAATGAAAATTTCTATTAAAATATATACATGAATTAGAACAAATCCAGCTAAAGATGCTATCAACAGTATAACAATGTTACAGTATTTAATGGTAAACAATCAGCCGTAAAATTGACTGATTTTTATAGACGAATAAACTTTGTGAGCGACTATTATTCGAGAATTTCTCCGTTGTATCGTCAATTCCTTATCATGGTATGTAAATTCCGAGCGTATATTAGTTTTTCCATTTTATATTACATAAATTCTTTTTTAATATAATGCATTGATAATATATAGATTATCATCATCAGATCAGCCTATCACTAGTTCACTGCTGAACGTAGGCCTCCCCCGTAGATTGTCACAAAAGTTTGTAGCTGTAATTTTGAGGGTTTTGTCGTAGTTACTGCGCTTGGCAGGCGGGTTGGCAACGTAGTTTATTTCTTCAGACGTACCAGGATAATGCTGCTACCCATCTCCTGGTTTTCATTTTCCCTCTGTCGACTTTTACGACACCCACAGGATAAGATAGGGTGGTGGATTCTCGTAAGTTAGTTTTACTAAAAATTTTGAAAAAGAACTAAGTAGCAATTAGATGCATTTTGCTTTATTTTGTAAATTGAATCCGAACAGAAAATACCGAAATTCAAACTGGCCAGTCATAAGATGGGTCACTTCATCGATTTCTCATATTACGCCACGGTTATTCTCTTAATCGAGTCTTACAGACAACACCGACCGAATACGATGAACAGTAGATTATATTCTTCATACAAAAATACACGTGTGGTGGTACCACATGTGTATTTTTATAGCAAAACGTTCACCTGATGGTAAGTGCAACGTCTGCCCATAACAAATGCAGTGTCACCCAGAATATGTCTGTGTGGCACAGTGGAACCACACTGGGCCCGTCCTGTCGTATATACATATATTATAATATTTACGTGCGTGCATATATGCAATCTTGCCTGTGAGAGTCTTTGCGTCTGATCATCATCCATTTAACATAGCCCCTATAGATTGTCAAGAAAGTCTGTAGCTCTTATTTTGGGATGATCTTGTCATAGTTGCCGCGCTTGGCAGGCGGGTTGGCAACCGCAGTTTATTTATTCCGATGTTCTAGGAAATTCTGCTGATCATCTTCTGGTTTCTATTTTCCATCTGTCTACTTTTACGACACCCTTGCGATGATATGGGGAGGTAGATTCTATAGATAGATATCGGTAGCAATTCAAGTACATAAATTATGTAAGCTTTAAGGTGTCCGTGTGTATGCACTCTTTCAAATATGCGATTAATAGCATTAGCCTATAATATTAAATTATTAGACTTCTATAATTCAACCATTTATATACAAACCATGTATTCTTACATAAATGTAGCAACAAGTGAATTTTATATAAAAGATATTCGCTGTTACATCAATTCCTCTGATCTCAATTTGATTCCAATATGAGCACAAATACGTCTTAATTAATATGTAGTATGTACTCAGCGCTTCATAATTACCGCAGCTGCTGAGTTGAGCTATATAGTTATTTGATTTCTCTTACATTCGCTCCCGATACGTGTTTACTTACATCGTAAGGGTATTAATGAATATTGATATTATAAAACAAATTAACTACGCTGAATCAACTTAATAAAATGCGTAAATTTATATCATCTATTGAATTGTGGTGGTGGTAGGATTCCTATGCAGGACTCCGTCAAGGTAGTTACCACCCCAGGGCCAGTTATTCTGCCGTGAAGCAGTAGTGTGCAAACACTACTGTGTTTCGGTATCAAGGGCGTCAGCCTGAGACATCAGTTCTTAAGTGTCATATGCCCAGTGATTACGCTAGCTTTCAGTGCCCTTGAAACCGAAACACAGTAGTTTGCACACTACTGCTTCAGCTCACTGTGCCCTTCAAACCGAAACATAGTAATGTTTGCACATTACTGCTTCACGGCAGAATAACTGGCGCTGAGGTGGTACCTACCTATACCTACCACCTGTAAAATATTATACATAAAAATAATATATATAATATAATGTCCAAATATTCTGACCGCAACGCGTTAGTCAAATGTCATAGTAAGCGTATCGAACTTATGGTTGAAATCACTAAAATTAATTGTAATTTTTAGTGGTGATTTAACGTTCAGTCGTAAGAGAAGATGCCCGCGATTTTAAAAATACTTCAAGTCAGTGCATAGTACCATAAATCTACCATTTTCACATTGAATCAAAATTGCACTTTGTAGGTGAACGTTTTGCTCGCCTCGTCACTTTATCCAATTAAAAAAAATAGAAAATACGTGTGCCTACGAAACACAACAAATGTAAATAACTTTTATATCAAACATCAAACAATCACCTCATTACGTCTTATTTGAAAGGGAAAATACGAACAAATGTTGATTTTGGAACCGAGTGATGCGTGTGTAGGAGAGATAAGATAGTATTTTTCTTTGTAACAAAAGAGACGAATGAAAGAATAACACAAAGCGTGGCCTTACTTTATTTGTCGGTTAAAATTACATTAGCACATGAGAAAATTGAGTCGTACATTTTCATTGAAATCTTTATTTTTGTGTCGAAACGATCCACTTTCATAGCTTCATGCTAAATGTGAAGAACTAAAATCCCGACTACCAGCGACTACTCACTCGTCCACTTCTGGAGATAGGCTGAAATGACCATGCACAAGAACTTTTAAATCAAAAATCGGCTACGTTAGTCACACAAGCGCACATGAACATTAATAGGCATATTTTTACGTTTTAGAATGATTAAAGAAAAAAAAGGTGGTCCAATAAATTTGGGAAAATATATATAAGGACCAATCCCAGTAGTGAAATTTCATAATTTTCAATTTAATTCTTCTTGGCTTAAAATTTATTTCAAACCCTATAAAATATATCCAAGAGACCCTATCTATTGAAGTACTGTACAAGTTAATTAAAAATATTACATTGTAAAATTAACTTTATTTATATGGAAAATACTTTATATAAGCAATACATAACAAGAAAGTGTTCGTGCATTTAAGATTTATAAGCCCATCTCTAAAACTGGAAAGTATTCACGTAATGCCAAATAAGAAAGCTATCTTAAAATTAGAGAGTGTGCGCGTATAGCTAACACCATACCATAAGTATGGGGTGAAGAACCGCGCGGAGGGGCATACACATGACTCTACAGTATCAAGTTGCTTAGTGCTAATGTTCCATACAAAGATCCTATGTAAGGAAAGTATATGATAAAAAAGCTCTATCATTGAATGTCTCTTGTAAGAAATGATATAATAAAGATGAGTTGGAACTTGAAATTATTAAGATTTAGAGAGTAGATTAGACTTTCATATCATCACATCAAAGAGGGTGTGGCTATTAGAATTTCGGCGCTGGAGCTTACTTTTACGTATTCGTACACTGTCTTAAACTTGCAGCTTCTCTAGTGAATAAACATCTTTCCATGATACACCTAAACCAACAAGGTACTATAAATAAACACAACGTAGATAAAAAGGTCTAGAATGATATAACCTTGTCGACCGCGTGGCCTAGTGGTAGCGTACCTGACTTTTGCGCCACCGGTCCTGGGTTCGATTCTCAGCCGGAGGCAACAATTGTGCAAAAACACAAATTGTTGCTTTTCGGGTCTGGTTGTGTTGTGCATGTGAAATGTAAGTTTGTAAAACGCACCCACGATACAGGAGAAAATCCTACTGTGGGGCTTCTGAAAAAGAAAAACTAAAAGAAAAAAAAAGAAAATGAAAGTATCTTGAAAATGATTAAGTCTATTTTTCTGGTCTTAATTATATCAACGTGAACATTTTTTAAAACATCCAACAATAATTGTTATGAAAACGCAAAAGATATTTTTTATTTAACAGCGGTCCGAGATATTTACTCGTCAACAAATAGCACAAAAACGGATGCGACCCAATAAACTGTAAAGGCATTGTAAACTTTAGCTATACTCGTATGTGCAACGAATTAAACGAAAATCTCCTGAATATTAAATATCGCTGTGTTAAATATAATGTTTGTAAATCTACAATTCGATATCCATTTTTGTATATTTGTGGCCGATGGTTCCGTTATATTTTATTTTATTGTTAACCAAATTTTAAATGGAACATTTATAACCGGTATGAGTAACGATTAAAGTAAGCTATTGAATTAATCGTATCTAGATTTAGGAGGTCTATTTCGTAACTCTGGTAGTTTTCGTGATCGGTTTCATTTTGGCATATCAAGCTCATTCATTGATTAATGGGATCAATGGGGAAAAAACCGATCACGAAATCAACCACAGTTACACAGTAGACCCCCAGATCGAAGATGTTTTAAGGAAAGGCCACGTCAAAAGTACCCGCAACCGACGAGCTTCTATGAAAGTAGGAGAAGCGAAAGATGTGTTCTCTGCCTGCCCCAATACGAATCAGGCGTGACTGTGTGTATTTATGAATTGTTACATTCATTACGGAGTATTTAATAAAAAAATCATTTCAAATCTATTGCAAATATTACAAAAACAATAAAATAAGAATAATCAACGTAAGGTGTATTAAAAAACGTAAAGTAAAGCATTTCATTTCTGAGAGGGTCTTGGAAGCCGGGAAAATTCTCCACGCTGCTCCGATTCGGGTTGGTGGATCTCACATGTCCTCAAAATATTTTTTAATTCTCAGTCGTGAAAGTTTCCACGCGATGTTTTCCTTCACCGCCGAGCACGTAGTAAATCAGCACTTAAAATTACAATTAAGAATTTTGGTTTTACACCTATAAATTTTCACATGCACTACACAAACGGTCCCGAAAACCAGCGATTTGTTATGCACAAATGTTGTCTGCGGTTTTGATTCAAACTCAGGACCCACGGCGTAGAAATAACATGCTCTGAACACTAGACCACGCGATCGTCTTACTTCGCGGTTTTTAACCAACACATGTTACCTGCTCCACATATATTACAGTTCCGTAATAGCGAAACACAGAGGAACGGTTTTGTCTCCACCTCCCCCATAGACTTAAAATCAACAGTTTAGAATTAGTTAGAAATGGGTTTAGAATTAAATACAAATTGTTGTTATTAAATGAACAAAAAAAAAATATTGACAAGTAACAATAATGGTAGGTTTAGGGAATTGATAATTTACTATCATAAATTAATTTATAAATCATAAGTAGTGTGCAGTTATTTTTAGTGCTTATAATTTCAAAGTAGCTTTAATATTTTACTCTACATTTATCGATATATTTTCTATGCTGAAAGTAGGAGCTTACAACATTATAAACTATTTTGTGCCAGATGAGCATGGCGGTGCACATACAGCCGTCCGAGTTTCCTCCTGTTCTGGTCCGAACTGAAAACCAGTGCTGTGATGTTATCATCGCGGCTTTAACTGAGTTCGGACCACTTTGCGATTATATCATGCAGCACAGATATTTTGGTAATAGGTTTTTGTTTTCTTTTTTCGTAGTGGCTAAGACATTTTTTTGTTATCTTTTTCTTTGTGTTTTTGTTCTTCTTGTTTGTGTTTTGTGTTGTATGTTTTTTAATCGTGAATAAATGTATTACTTATTTAACATCACTGCACATATAGACCCCAAAAACAATAATTCCTTCCTGTCACATATATTTGTTTGTGTTGGGAATCGAACCCAGGACCCTCAACTTAGCAGACCGTCATGTTATTTTTGACAAGTCGCCTTACGCCAAATCCCAGTATAAAGCGAAATTCGAGTGTTATATAACTGCCACGAAGACTCATTAGCTTATAGGAACAGGTTTGCGAAACATAACGACAAAAGTTCAAATCCGCCAATCGACTGACATCATAAACCAAACACAAAGATAAGCTTAAGTGGAGCGAGAGAAAAAATTGCAATTTAATAAATAAAAAAACTACATTCTTTCACCGTCAGGCATCATCAGGCACACTCAGGATGCACCCAACAAAAGCTCCTTCAAAAGGCTGCTTCGACAACATTATATATTTAAATAAAAATAACGGGAGTCCTCCCGTGACCAGGGGTGCTGTAAAGCACTCGATACGTCGGGTTTGAAATAGTTCCAAATTAAAAGCGATGAAATCCGAAAAAATTAGTTTTATTTAAATGTGTAGTATTAACGTAAATAAAAGAAATCATAACATTATATATTATTTGGAGGCAAATTGATTCTTTAATTTGACATGTTACTTTCTCTATATAGGGACGTATTATTTGTGTATTATGTTTATTATAAAACTAATCTGTAATAGAGTTTTTAATTTTCACTCCGAATTTTTTTACAGACTTTGCACCTGCCAACATTTTTCAAATTTCCCAGAGTATGCCTCTAGGCATAAGTCAGTTGTTATTTTAGAATTTCATTTCAGCCTATCACTAGTCCACTGCTAAACATAGGTCTTCTCCATAGATTGCCACAAAACACAAGTTGGCATTTTGGGGGGATTTCGACACAATTGCCACGCTTGGTATACGGGTTGGCAACCGCAGTTTATTTATTCAGATGTTCCAGGTGGATGCTGCTGCCCCTCTAATGGTTATCATTTTCCCACCTCGACTTTTACGACACCCACGGTACGGGACGGGGTGGTAGATTCTCTTAAGCCGCAACCACACATTCCTTACATTAAGATGTTACAATTAAGAATAAATAAACAAGTAATAATGAGCCGTGTGGTGACGGCTCTTTAAAAGAATACTACCACTCCATCTCATCCAATGGATCTCGTAAAAGGCGAGTAAGGAATTAAACCTGGACTGTGCACCCAACAGCGCATGGTAGCGATGGGCTCACCGCCTATCACACCAAGTGCAATATATTGTTTTATTGAAACGTGGATTCTAGCAGTCATCTGTTTTTGCAGTGAGTGCCCAGTCTCTGACTACCCCTTATGGGATACAGTCGTGATCTTATGTAATAATACTTTAATTTAAAAAAAATATTTTTAGCCAGGGAATTCCATAAACGTAATTTAAATATTAAAGCGAAACTTATTTTACTTGTAAATAGACTAAATATTACGAAAATAAAGTTTTACTCAAAAGCCTTTTAATATCAAAAGAAATCCATTCTTTTGATATTAAAAGGCAATGGCAAGTAAGCCCCTAATTACATCTACTCGTAGTTAGGAGTAGAGAACGAACAAATGTTTATTTTGGAACTAAATGAGGCGTGTGTGGAGGAGATAAAATAGTTTTTATTTTAACAATAGAATAAGAGAATGTTTACGCATCAAAATACATGTATTTAGGTAGGTATTTAGATACATATATTTATTTAGTCATTGTGGAGAGGAATGTGAATATAGAGACAAGTGTATATTCTGGTGGTAGGATTCCTATGGAGGAATCCGTCTAGGTACCACCCCAGGGCCAGTTATTCTGCCGTGAAGCAGTAGTGTGCAAACATTACTGTGTTTCGGTTAGAAGGGCACTGTGAGCTAGCGTAATCACAGGGCATATGAGACTTAAGAACTGATGTCTCATGGTGATGGGCACAGTGAGGTGTCACACATAAATGTTCTGGGTGACACAGCATTTGTTATGGGCAGACGTTGCACTTGCCATCAGGTGTACGTTTTGCTCGTTTCATCACTTTATCAATAAAAAAAATGGTAATAACTTAACTATGAGCTATGGTAAAGGAAAAAAAGTTTTTAAATTTTGCATGCGGATGTTAGCAAATTAACTTTCATTCCTGTATTATAATGGATTTCCGCAAAGTAGCGCCTGATTCTATTAACTATAACAGCTACGGTACAGGAATTTTAGTGCACGAGTCTGGATTTTCAAGTCCTGTCTAGTAGCACTAAAATTTGAATTCAATTTATAAGTAAATATTAACGACTTACTACGGGGAGTTGCGAGAATATTTATTCATAATATTATGCTCACTCAGGTAGGGCGTAGCATTATTCATTAGTATGTGAAGTCTGCAAAGCCGCTGTGGAGAAGCGTGGCGGACTACGTTCCTTACATTTTCATAATAATATAATGCCTATTTTGCAGAGCGAGGAATAAAGTAAACGTTAAATTATTTTAGCCGTGTGGTGGCGGCTCGTTAAAAGAATACTACCACTCCATCGCATCTAATGGATCTCATAAAAGGCGAGTAAGGAATAAAACTGCACTGTGCACCCAACACCGCATGGTGGCGATCGGCTCACCACCTATCACACCAAGTGCATTATATTGTTTTGGTGAAACGTGGATTGTGGCAGTCATCTGTTTTTGCAGTGAGTGCCCAGTCTCTGACTACCCCTTATGGAATACAGTCGTGGTCTTATGTATATGTAAATTATTTTATTATATTTTTGTTTTCAAGCACAATATAGCGGTGTTTTACCTAAATGGTTCTTCTTTATAGTATTAATCTACGAAACGTGCGTGATAGTTAGTTCCTCGCCTGACCATATCGATTGGAGTGTCATGCAGAATTTTAAAATGTATGGCACTACATTGTCACTGTATTATTAATAATTATTAGCTGTCATGTGCCGAGTAATGCCAGAAAAGTATTAATCTGTAATTACACAGACGGCCAGTGGGAAACAATGTCTATAGTGCATGGCAAACGGTACTGCGATCTTCAAACGGCGTGCTAATTGCGGTGATTACGACATATCCTCCCAAAAATTTTTGGTCCTGCAGTAGAATACATTTAGAACGACGATGCTGGCGGTAAAAATGTACACCACTAAAATGATGTGTACTTTTACATTAGTAATTACTAAACATACAGTCACGCCTTTTTCACATATATGGAGTGGGCAGAGGCCACTCACGTAGCCCACTATTCGCCCTCGCGGGAAACGAGAGGCGACGGATGGCGAACCACGTCGCCTCTATTTTGGCGTCGGCTCCTTTTTATTTATTTATTAACTCCAACAGTGCTAAGCTCATGTTTAAGGTTAAAGTAAGATATACAAGCATCATTCTTCAAATAATTCGCAACACCTCAAAATATCGGCAACAAAATCATTGTTGACTTTTAAGAAGATTTTCAGATTCCGATTAGATGATATTGAATACGTTGTGTAAGCTTCTGTCATAGACTAACCTCGGCCCTCTGCTAAACTGACCTCTGCCTACCATAGGTCACACGTAACCCATTTTTCGCCCTCGCGAGAAACGAGACGTGACAGGTGGCGAACTACGACGCCGCCATTGTGGCGGAGGCTCTTATTTTTTATATATTAAGTCCAACAGTATTAAGCTCAAGCTTAAGGTTAAAGTAAGATATACAAGCATTACTATTCAAATAATTCACAACACCTCAAAACATCGGCAGTAAAATCTTTTAAGAAGATTTTCAGATTCAGATTAGAAGATATTGAATACATTCTGTAAGCTTCTGTCATAAAAAGATACATATAAATGTAAAATGTTTTAGATAGAAGAAAAATCTCAGTACAAACTTTATTGGTCAGAATTTACATAATATTTATTTTTTTGGTGTAAACTTTTTGACAGGGTCAAAGCAAAATTTTAAAATTAGTAGCAAATGTTCAAAGTTGGAAGAACATTGACACCAAGATTAGCTGCACCGATAGATACAAAACGAAAATCACGATTCTGGAAAATTCTGGTCTTGAAGTTTATTTCCTTTTAGTTTAATTGACCACCGTTTGCTTTTTGGTAGCTGCAAATACTAAACGAACATTAATTTTATAAACAATGGTTGTAGTAACACATTTCTACAGCAAAAAAATAAATATTGATTTATATATATATTTGCAATTCGAACTTTCCGTATCAGATTTAATGTTATTTCATCATTAACTTCCCGTTTCGCGTTAACTGAATTTATTATTTCGACAATTTATATAATGCGCCTTTGTTATATAATTCATTTATTAATGTGAAAATAATTCAATGTAAATTTCTACAAATGAATCTTTATTGATCCACTATTATGATATTCCATTTCATTAAAACAAAGTCACGGACAAACAAGTCCACACACGCAGCGTTTTTTGGGATTTGTACTTTTTGGAAAAAAACATTGAAAAGGTATTGTTAAATAACATTGTAACGAGAGGATACAGTGCAGCGTTACGCGTAAAAGATAATATTAGCATGTTTTATAATGTAAGGTATTTAAATGCAATGATTAAACCTTTGCGCTGCTGGTGGCAAAATCCATTTCTAACCACTAATTTCTGCATACGACAGAATCAATAGGGGAGGGGATCAGAACGATATATCTGAGATATAAGCAATCACAATAGAAAGTCACGTACACTCAAGCTGTAAAGATGCTGTTATTTATGGGCTATACTAAAAATTTCAAGTTTAAATGTGCTCTTCTCCTGTGTTCGAGATATATACATATGTATATGTGCGTCATACCATAAATTATTCCTCACATTAATTATTTTGGATATTTAAAAATAATGATATATTACTATTGAAAAATACCTAAAAATAAATATAGCTCGTTTGTTCATCCTTCTCAAGACCTACAATAGAAGAAAAACATGCAACGACTAATAAATAAAATACTACACTTCTGCTAACAAATTGAACACCAGCTATAGCACTAACTTTTCTCGTTTCATTCTATGAGTATTTTGCCAATTTTTGTAATAGGGGCTTTTTTGCTTCTTATTGCTCGTGTGACAAACTTCGCCTCATAAGCTAAAACTATCGCGTCCCGTAGAAATCTCAGTAAACAAAATATTTATTGCACTGTTTTTCTAGTCTATGTAGACTTCAATGTATGTTGTGAAAAATTAAACACTTGCACTAAACAATAAAATACCTGCATAACGATGAATTACTACATTAATGGTATTAAATACATATTTGTTTGTGAATCTCCTTCATTCTGACCGTTTGCTTCTTTGTGAATCTCCTTCATTCTGACCGTTTGCTTCTTTTTCTATTTAATGGGGCCGACCGGATATTCTGTCATATATTTTGTGAAGATGGATTGACTGACTGAGTTTGAATTATTTTTAAAATAAGGATAGAAAGTGAAGAAGTACAAAAATAATAGTTACAATTATTACTTATGCACTTCTTGTATTGAATAGTGGTTATTTTTTGTAAAAACAAATGTCTTCAACAATGGTAACGTGTCTGTGATTGGCTGTGGTGTTAATCGTTGAAATAATCATGATTAGTACACATTTCACAGGTAAATTCTCCGGAAATCATCACTGCTATGACCCATTTATTATTTGTTTAATTTCTTTTATATTCTATTTAAAACATAGAATAACTTAATTCGTATTGTTGTTTTTTATTTTACATGTAAAAAGTCATGTTACATGGGTTACATGAACATGTACGCTAGAGATTGACTCTAATTTATCGAAATTAATCCTCAAAATTTATAATAAAAATACATTGTATATTTGCGTTTTTCTTTTTCAATATCAGACAAATTTTGTCAAAAAGCTAAATTTATTTTGCCATTTGTCCAACAGATTCCCTCTGGGTCCCATAATTAGAGAAAAATGGTTAAGATTAATTAGCGCGGGTTAGTTGGAGTCCAAAGAAGAGCTCCTCAGTTTGCAGTAAACGTTTTCCTGATAACTATTAAAAAAAAATAGCTTAGCCTTCAATTTGTCAAAACTATTTTTTAAGAACGCTATATACTTACATCTGATCAGTCACGGGAATTAAACGAGGTTGTCAAAGAGTGTTTTAGAAACTGATATTAAATTGCTAATTGATTATAAAAATTGGAAAATGTTTGTCAATAGTGCGGGAACGTTAAATGTAGATCACTAGTTAACGCACACAATGACAAATCAAAATTCGTCACCCGTTTTCGGGTAATATTACTACAGTATGTTCTAACTCATAGACTTAGAATATACTGTCTACTACAACATTTTAACGCATAAATTACGCAAACTTTTCATAACTTTAGTCACGTAGTATAACTTTTTTATCTCTAAGACAGACAACGCAATGCTCTCGTAAATCTAAACTAATATTATATTTTTTGTATGTTTATTTGGTTGTAATGACACTTAAAAACTACTGAAACTGAATTAAAAATTCTTTCCCCTATATACATCTACATTATTGGCGTCTAACATGAGTTGTATTTAATTAAAAAATGAAATGATGTAACTCAAGGTATCAAAAATTTACTAATAAAAGTAATTATTTGGCGTGCGCTGCAAAAACTATTGAAGATAAATAAAATAATGTACTACATTTTCATATTACTTTTCAATACTCACAAAAAATCCGCGATAGCGATATGTCTAACTATTATAGTAAAGTCACCGTTAATAACCGCTTTTTGTTCAAATTAGGCAATCAAAACAGGCAGGATCGAATGATGATGACATTCGTACTAAATAGTTTCATAGTCAAGGTTGATTTTGTGCATGTTATTGGAGTCGGAACTATCGTTTAGAAGTTATAACGGGTAGGTATAGGACGAACAGACAGTTCTACGCTCGCCCGCGCTACACGCGAATAGACTACCATCTGTTGATTACCTACCTACTAATATTATTTTTTGTTAACTAGAAACAATTTAATAGTGGTATATATAGTACTTTTAATTACATATTTTTTTTAATTTAAAACTTTGAAACACTATAAAAAATACAGCGGCCGCGGTGTCTCTCGAATGCCGCGCCGCCATCCGAGAGCGGTCGTTATTTATTTTGCTACCACGACATCTAATATTGTTGACAAGGAAGCTCTGAGCCACTAAACTTTCATGGCATACGTTCCCATTAATAAAACATTATTTTGGTAAAATAACGTAAACTTAACTGACCGCCTGCCGAGCCGCCGATGAGAATAGTCGCTACAAAAAATGTAAGTGTAAGGAATTGTTGTTGTTCTTTTTGTCCAAATAAACTACATTTATCTTTCTAATATCTATTTTCGATTCTATTATCGTGCGAAGCCGGGGCGGATCGTTAGTATTTAATATGTCCGAGTATGAGCTGGGTGTTATTAGACACACAACAACTAAAACTTGGTACGGGGTGCAAAAAAGGAAATGATAAAAAAAATATATTTTTATTATAAATGTCTCATAATGCATAATTTAAATTAGTACGTAGGAGATGAAAAAACATATGCAAAGTATTGGAACTTTTTTGAAGTCGGTTGATACCCTGATTTATTCAGTTGCCTACCGTACTTTTATGAGTGAAATAGCCGAGAGCCTTTTATATTCATAATCGCATTGTACTTTATTATTTACCCAAGCCACTCTTTGTGAAAAAAGATTTTATAAACAAGATCACTAGCCGGCTGTTAAGTTATAAAACTGTGGAAATTCCAAATTCAAATTTCCATCCATATTTTTTTACAGTGGGTACAGTAAGTAGTTAGTACTTCCCAATTCATAAATACTACTTATATTTGCAAAAACAGCAATTAATCAAATGAATTATAGTAAAAATCTAATAGACTTGGCAACGGTTACAAAAAAAGCAGCGTACAGTAATAGACCAGAAAGTAATAACAATTTTTTTTACCGCGCTCCAAGATTTTCTGAACATACGTACATAAGATCACGACTGTATCCCATAAGGGGTAGTCAGAGGCTGGGCACTCACTGCAAAAGCAGATGACTGCCACAATCCACGTTTCACCAAAAGAATATAATGCACTTGGTGTGATAGGCGGTGAGCCCATCGCCACCATGCGCTATTGGGTGCACAGTGCAGTTTTATTCCTTACTCGCCTTTTACGAGATCCATTGGATGAGATGGAGTGGTAGAATTATTTTAACGAGCCACCACCATACGGCATTTTTTGAACTCGGTTCTTATTTTATTTTAACAAGTACAGATAATTTTCCGGGTCTGGCTATTATTGCCTATAAAACGCACCACAATATAGGAGAAAATAATAATTAGGGTCGGCATATGGTCGCCTTACAAATTTGAATAAATTGCAGCATAATTTCACTTGATATTGTTTAAAAGTACATTTATCAAATGTGATAAGTATAATCTTCAATTTCTGGTATTATTTTTTAAAATTTAAAGTTGTTTGTTGCAGCCATTGATATAGATTAGACCAGGGGTGCTCACACTTGAACTGCTGGCGATCTACCTCAATATTGTTAGACTGCGATCCATCGACTCGGAGAGACTGCAAGTATGTGTGATGCAGAATTGTCGTCTGGGTAGGGTGAATCGTGGCATACTTATTACATATATGTGTATGTATATATAATACATTGTATTTATAACACATTGTGCGTTTAAGCACCCCTGGATTAGACGTTACACTAGATTGGCAATAACCGAGTAAACGACTTCCCACTTAACATATGGCCACAGCCAACTTAAGTCGCATACGTTATTTAGTAGCCGCTATGACGTTGGCCGCTTGACACGTAACTTATAAATATAAATAATGGGTACAAGTGTAGTGAAAGAGTGCGACCTACCGGATACCAACATAATCGATTCTGCCTTAGCTTTGATGTATTAATTATATCTTATATGAGTTGTGTTTACTATTACGAACTAGCCCTATATTATATAGTGGGTAACAATGCTCTGACTTTTATTTATTACATATCATGATCAACGAAGAACAACGAACACGGCATATCATTTGGTTTTCACACCGACAATAACATTTTACACTTAGGCGCAAACTCAGAAAGGGATTGTGTATTTTGTTATTTATGTGTATTTTTCGAATTTTACATACATAGAGTCACGCCTCTTTCCCATAGGGGTAGGCAGAGACCACATCTTTCCACTTGCTACGATCCTGACACACATCTTCAGCTTTCTCTACTTTCATTAGTGTTTTCATACAAGCTCGTCGGATGCTTGTACTTGTGACGTGGCCTTTCCTTAAAACGATTTCGATCTGATCGTAATACGTTCGCCTACGTCGACCCTTACCGGCTTGCCCATTCACACTCGCCTCAAAAATCTGTTTCGTCAATCTTCTTTCATGAATCCTCTCTACGTGTCCAAACCATCTAAGCATCCCTTTCTCTATCTTGGTCACTACATCTTCTACCACACCGCAACGTTCTCTTATCATATTTTTATTTTTCGAATTTTGAGGTGTAAAATTAATCATGTATGTAAAGCAGTGTCTTCGTTAAAATTTAATTCAATTCAGAAGCCGCGGTTCTCGTTTTGGTTCCTGTTGTTCATTCTAATATTCTTACAAACTGAAGTTTAGATAATAATTCGAACATTGAACTTACGTACTGCAATAAACTTGCGACTATTCCATAATTAAATAATAACAACAGAAACAATTCTAAGTAATAATTTTATTTAAAGAAAACAGCACTCGGCGACTTGCGTCAGCGCAACAACGACGCATAGCAGGTAGCCTAACTTACTTACAAGTAAAAGACTTTATAAACATTAAAATAGTTACTTATATAAATCATAGAAATATTTTATATTATTTTCAGAAATAATATTTAATACTAGAGTTTAACCAGGTATATATATCGGAATTTAAAAAGTAGACTAAAACTTCTAGTAAAAAGATCTCAGCCTTGTCTATAAATTAGTTGATCATATACCACATACCTACGAATATAATGAACAAAATTTATTATTGCTGTCAATGCTACATTTTGCAATTTTAAGTATGGATTAAAAGTCATTTTAATTTACCCTATAAACAACACACTAAAAAATTAGGCACGTTTGTGGTGTTTAAAAAAATATTGTTATTTAATATAGTCATTTCTAGAAAAAAAATTGTAAACCTTGAAATTCTAGAAATTATGTTTTTTGTCACAAGTTAGTTATATTTTATGTTTAAATAATTCATTACAAAAGATGAGTGTTTACGAAAATATGAATGAAAAAAATAAGATAAATACAATTGTGCATTTTATTAATTTACACTTCAGGTGCACCACATACCAGTGCAGTTCACATTACTTATTTAACAGCACCAACGAATATTTGTAATTTTTTATATCTTAGGGTATGGATAAAGAATCACAGCCATTCCAAAAATTCTATTGAGGAATGTATATAACAAACAAAAACACAATTACAAATATTTGTATGTCTTAGGTAACTAAGTTATATAATTTATAATACTTGTCTTAAATGCTTATGTTCATAATAATTTTCGTAGACAATTTTTTTTACCGATACTACTACGCTGCCAGTTTGAAGCAGCTATTTAGTATTATTATTATTTAGCTTTTTAGGTAGAGTTCACGTTTGTGAACTCTTCATATTGTCTATTACAAATTAAAATACAGAATAATTAACATAGATATTTCACATAACTAAATAATCATTGGATGTTTGAATCTTTCTCGCGAAGCCTCTGTGCGGCTTGAAGCGTATTGTGCATCAACATTGCAACTGTCATTGGCCCCACACCACCAGGCACTGGTGTAAGAGCTCCCGCTATTTTTCGAACCTCTACAAAAAATTTAAAAAATAAACAACATTAGATAATTAAAAAAAAAATTAACGAAAAAAAAAGACATTGTTTAAAAAAAAGGTTAAGGTTAACTGAATGAATTAAATATTTTCATGAATAAAAAAAATTACACATACCATCGTAATCCACATCGCCAACTAATTTTGTCTTTCCTTGTTCATCGGTGACTCTAGTTATCCCAACATCTATAACTGTTGCCCCAGGTTTAACCATATTTGCTTTTATCAGCTTTGGGACACCTTTAAATGATCCAAAAAATGAACAAAAACGACTCCAAAACAATACAATAATGACAAAAGAGTTTTTAAAATAAACTTAAATACCTGTTGCGGAAATAATTATATCAGCATTGCGACAGAAAAATTCTAGTTGTTCAGGTGGAGTGTAACGATGGCATATTGTTACTGTCGCGTCCATTCCCAGACCGCTGTCGTGTTTCTTATCGCTGTGTAACATCATCGCTATTGGCATACCAACATTCTTCGAACGGCCTACAATTACAGCATTTCGTCCGAAAGTTTCAATTTTATATCTAAAACAAAAACATATCTTTAATCACAGTGTTCTGTATTCAGTCTATGGAACTACTTTGTATATAGGATGTACATACTTTAACATTGTTAAAAACATTGACATATAAATGCATAGCTTGTACATAAAAGCATGTTTAGGATTTACCATTTCTTAATGTATCAGTTAAGAAATTTAATAAAAGTCGTACTAGAACTTCTCTAGTATGACGGGTGCGTTTTGCAGGCAAACTGCATAAACATTAACTACACCAGCAACAACTATATTATGTAGACCATACAACTATTTATCCCATGCGAGACTTGAACCCGTGACCTCTAATGCAGAGACCAATCTCTAGCCACTGAATAAGCATTATAAGCCACTGACTAGCGATATGAACTTTACATCATATAACTTTATTGAATGCTTATTAAATAGGTCAACTGGGGATTAGTATCATTTGAGTTCCATGTTCCATGTTATTTAATGAATGTAGAACATTTATGAATTAATCAATGACTATATAGATGTATACCCTATCTTTTAAAGATCAATAAAAGGTTCAAAAAGAAAAGGTTATTTTATTCAAATTCTCGCTTTACAGACAATGCCCCAAATACCTACCCAAATTTGGTACTTATAAATACCCAAAATTGTATTTAAAGAATATGTTATTCTTTTAAGATTCTACAATAAATAATAAATATATATCAATAATATATATATAATCAAAATTAATTAAAGCTGATTATAAAATGATAATAGTTGAATAAAAAAATATAACCCAAAAAAAATTAAGATGTAGCAATTATAAAAAATAATGAATTTTTAAAGAACTGTTAAGAAATTACACTACAATCAATATATTATAATAAAATCCGCATTTTACGCGTGAAACAGTCTGTTTTAATATTAAAAAGGTTTTAACATATAACATATACAATATGGCTTACCTTTTCAAAATTTCTATAACAGCGAGTGCAGTTGCTGGCACCAGTGTTGGCATATCTAGACACAGCTGACCAACATTAATTATGTGAAAACCATCAACATCTTTATCTGGAGCCACGGTATTGCAAACCTTTCTTTCATCCATGGTACCAGGTAAAGGAAGTTGTACTAATATGCCGTCTACATCCTTGTCAGTATTTAAGGAATTAATCGCAGTTATAAGCTCATCCTCACTCAGTGTTTCATCATATTTAATAGTTGTAGCATCAATGCCAATATCTACTGCAGCTTGTATTTTATTTCTTACATATGTATGGCTTGCAGGGTCATCACCAACAATTATACATCGGAGAGAAGGTGCTCGGTGTCCAAGGTTAACAAAGCTGTGCACTTTTATTTTCAACTCATCTTTAATTTCCTTAGCAAGTGCCTTGCCATCGATAATTTGGGTCATAATTCTGTAAGATAAACAAAAAAGTAGGGTATAAATATATCATGACATATAAACATAAACAAAATTATATTTATAATATAATTGTAACATAGCAATATTGTTATAGTATTCTATTTAAATGAAAACCCTAATATTTTAAAGATTAAAGTACTTTGTTTGATAAATATGAAGAACAGCATACAAATACAACATTAATATAAATAAGCAACATAAATTAAAAAAAAAAACAATAAAATATTAATACACAACATAACTCAAAGTTTCTAATAGTAAATATTACCTGGCCGCTCCCATAGACTCATAATAAGTATGACTTCTCATTGTGGTAGTCAAAAGTGAACTGACTATCCGAAAGCAAATAGTTTGCCTCATTACTTACTGTTGGCGCACATAGGTCATTAGTTCAAATTAGTTAAATAACATGAATAAGATTATTTTATAAAACTTATAACTCATAAAAATAGATTCCGTAAATATCTGGAAATATCTGCTATTTAACAGTTAAAAGGTGTTAAAATGGAGCAATTATATATGAAAGGTTACACAGTTCAAGTTATATCAAATGTGGATTTATTTGATATGGGTAAAACAAGTTTAAACTACTTATGAAAGTAGTTTAAACTAGTGTGTAGTTGTGATATGTAACTCAATAATACAAAGAACAATTATTGTACTAACATATTATTTAATTGAAAAAAAAAACAATACTGAAAATGTTCAAGATCTTGTCTACAAATTTCAAACTATAGATATTTATAAAATGGAAATTAATTTACTTTTAATTAATACTGTATTTTGATATAACAAATATATTGGTACTTATAAATTTGTATACCTTTCATTCTTATCATTTATACAGCAAAAAAAAATTTATGCACCATGTGGTAGTGGCTTAACAAAATCTACCACCCCATCTCATCCCTTGAGTGTCATAAAAGTCGATGAGGAAAATTAAAACCAGAAGATGGGCAGCAGCATCTTCCTGAAAAATCAATATAAAACAAACTGCGGTTGCCAACCAGTCTGCCAAGCGTGGTAATAAAATTCCCTGCAAAATGAGACTTAGAAACTTTTTTAGCAATCTATGGGGGCAGCCTATCACTAGTCCACTGCTGAACATAGCCCTATGTTCAGCAGTGGACCTAGTGATAGTCTGAAGTGATAATGATGATGATTTACAATATTTTATGAGTGACAGGTTTACAGAGTATTCTTCTATGCTCACTTGCATGTAATAAAAGACATTGTTAAAAGAAATTGCGAATGAAATACTCATTCATCCAAAAATTATTACATTGAACACCCCTGTTACAGTTGTATCAGTGATACATTCGATAACCACGAAAAACTACAAATATATTGATTAAACCTAATCAGCTCTTTCGTTGATAATAAACATGTTTGGTTGCTTTTTCGCAGGTACACGCTCTTGTTTAGACCGTAAACTGTTAGTTTGATATTATTGTGAATTTTAAGGAAAGATGTATGTATACTGTATCGCAATATATTTTAATGATTAATGATAACCTATACAAAAAAAAAATTCAATGGACATACACTTACTTTTTTGCACAATGTTATTGAAGTCGAACTATTAACTGCGAGCGAAGTTTATCGAACAATGATTTTTAATTTCACTTATATTCAAAGGAAGTAATTTGAAGAGGTTATATTGTATTAATCAGCCCACGATTTGCTGACATTACAAGTTGACATTGTGTTGACACTTGACAACAGTATGTTAGTGTTATGTCACATGGAAGCGCTCGAAGCACCTATTACACCTATTGTTTTCTGAAAATTTGTTGTTAAACCGCGAACCTTATGCCTATTGTATTACACAAAGATAAAAATGAATAATATTAAAATATTTTTTAATAATAAATAGCATAGAGATCATTTAAAAGAAATTTGTATTTTGGCAAAAAAAATCTGTTTGAAATAATTGCTGTAACAAATTTTATTATAGGGTGTGATATAAAATAATTATTTGTAATGAGATCAGGGATGAGATAGACTCGCCAAATTCAATACCAGGGCTTCCAAGTACAAGTATAAAAAAAACAGGATCGAAGACCAGGTTTTAAAATATTTGAAAGTATTTGAGCGATGAGACCTTAGAGTATATATAAGCAAGCTTATATATACTCTAAGACTTCTTGAGACGTATCTAAGCTACCAGTTTTTAAAACCAGGGCTTCGCTTCAAAGTACGGCTCCCTGGTACGGGCGAGAAATACTTGCAAATGCTTTGGAAGTATATAATTTCGGTGATGTAATTGCTGTTCGCCTTGTTGGCTTTTACAGCTTCATCGGATACTTCACCGGATATGCGTTGAAAGTGTATAATTTCGGTGATGTAATTTCTGTTAGCCTTTTTGGCTTTTACAGCTTCATCGGATACTGTGCTCACGGGCCAAGGGCCCGCGTGCCAGGATTGGTTTGACACAAACATAAATAAATAAATAAATAAATAAAAACCACGTTGGAAGTATTTCTACTGCGTAACCGCTGACAATCCGAGACCGCGAGTACGAGAGCGGCAGACGCTTGTACCGAGTTCACGGCTGGCTGACCGTGCCTTCCGTACGTTCTTACGAAGTGGCCCGAGTTCACGAACCGAAATGTATGAATTTCGGGCGCCTAGGGCTCGGTTGTGACTCGTTAGGGTAATTACTGGCCTATTATTAGCGTATTATTGCGTTTAAGAAAGTATTTTAAATAGTAAGTAGTAATTATGTTTAAATACATTCAAGTAAAATAAATAATATCGTTTTCGATTTTTGGTTAGTTGTATTATGATTGCAACTTTGTTTCGTTACTGGACAGAGACCTTATATTTCAGAAAAGTTATTTTGCGAGTTTATTGATTAAAGACATTTTTAAATATTTTTTAATGTTTAATATAATTTTTATACTTGTCCTTCAACATTTATCGTGGAAATAAATAAATAAAACTGTTTTTCTTTTATTTTGCCTCTATTAATTTCTTGTTATTGTATATAAGAACTTATTACATTAATTTATAAAATAGACGATTTTGGAACTGTACTTAAATAACAGTGTGTTAATAAAACGGTGAACATTCTTTGTAAAAACATATATATATAAGATCACGACTATATCCCATAAGGGGTAGTCAGAGATTGGGCACTTACTGCAAAAACAGATAATTGCCACAATCCACGTTTCACCAATTATGGATAATAATTAGATAATATAATAGTCGTAGATAATAAAATAGTCATAAATCTATAAACATGGCTCCGTCCTTACGAAGTGCCCCGGTTCACGAACCGAAGTAGCTCATTTACTTAAATTAGTTCGTGCCATTCTTCATTATACACGTATACGAAATTATATTAAATAAGTAAGTAGTAATAGTTGTGTTTATGTGTTACAGACAGTTACTACAGATTAGACGCGTACAGTAAAAACGTAGCTGCAGCGTAGTCTTTCTAATGTTTTCATTATATTTATTACTTTTAATTAAATTAAAACACGTTTGACGCAAGGTTTTAGCATATAAGTAGTCAATGAGCTTATAGATTGTTGTAATTAGGAAAGCTGATGTTTTGCAGTTTTCCTAGTAATTAAATAAGTATGTTATATTTCTGTATTCTGTATCGGGATTCCGCGCATTGAGTGGGCACGGTCATGACGCATTAGACAGGTCAAAGATAAGGCTAGTATCTCCTACGAGCAATCGTCTAATAGTAAAACGCAATACAAACATCTTATTACAATTGCAGTTTGTAAAATAAAGTTGAACGTAAACTTATTTTATTCTGTCAACAAAAACATTCTATAATTTTAATGTCATTCTAGGGATTAAGTAGCCTTTACAAATGAGGTTGAATATATCTTACTACTACTTACTAAATAGTAGAAAACTATTTAATTATAATTTTTATATTTTTTGATTTATTCGTATCTACACGTATCAAAAAATATTTAATCCGCGTTAATTTTTTAATACCCGTGTAGTCAACACGCGTATTAAAAAATTAACGTAATGTTTACTGTTAACTTTTTAAACGAGGTCTCACGGCAAACTCACTTGTACTCGTATTCTGGTACAGCTGATGAGTATATTAAATTGTTCTATGAATTGAATAGAAACTTATAATACGTTTTTCTTCGTCTAACTTGGACGATTTTCTTCCTACTAAAAATCTATTTAACATTAAAGTAATCTGCAAACGTTTTCAATAGGGGTATAAGGTAATAAATATTTTTCTATCACTTAATTCTAATTTATATATAATTTTAAGTATAAACAACACAACCACACTTAAACAAGTACTCGAACAAGCTCGCGCGCATGGATACGCACGCATGCGCACACACACACTCAAACACTTATATACATAAATAGTGACGCGTGTAATTGATGACAATCTTTATCATTTCTGTCCATTAAAATTATATAATTATTCGATATTATTTCAAAAATGTCATCGTCAATTCAATGTTGTAAAAATATTTTTAAATAACGTTATTTGTACAAAATATTTTGTACAATTATATGCATGAATTCGTCTTGGTCGATAACACCGCAGGGCCAGATATTCTGTCGTGAAGTCGTCGTGAGGAAACATTAACGTATTTTGGTCTGAAGGGCACTAGTAGCTAGGCATATGAGACTTAAGAACTGATGTCTCAGGGGGACGGGATCAGTGTGGTGCCACACAGAAATGTTCTGACACTTCTATCGTTATGGGCAATTGTTGTACTTACCATCAGGTGAGCGTTTTGCTCTTATTGTTTTTTTTTTTATAGAAAGTCGGCAAACGAGCAAACAGTTCCACTGATGTTAAGAGATATCTCCGCCGATATCTCGTTATTTATTCCTCTAAAAATTATTTCATGTCACCTTTACGAAAATTCAACCATGCCAATATACAGAGACTATTACAGGGAAATTTTCACCGCATTGTACTACAATTAATCATCCGATTTATATACAAAAGTAACGTCATGATAAAAAAACGTGTTAGTGATATTTTATTTTATGTATTATTTATATTAAATAAATAAGCTAATTTAGTTTGACGACATTCTGTTCCAGTAATTAAGTATTAACCGCCAACCAATCAGAATTGTATGTAATGACAACAAAATTGTGGCATTTCTTTGGATAGTGATGAAACGAGCAAAACGTTCACCTGATGGTAAGTGTTAACGTCTGCTCATAGGAAATGGTGTGTCACCCAGAACGTTTCTGTGAGGCACCCCACTGCGCCCATCACCCTGAGATATCAGTTGTTAAGTCTTTTAAGCCCAGTGATTATACTAGCTCACAGTGCCCTTCAAATCAAAACAATAATTTTTGCACACTATTGCTTCATGGCAGAATAACTGACCCTGGGGTGGAATCCTACAACCGGTTTGTGGGCGGTCAAGAACAAATAACTTCACGTGAAGTTATTTGCTATTAATAATATTAAAAACAATTTTAGTAACAAGATGTTTGTATTGCGTTTTACTATGAGACGATTAATCGTAAAAGACACTGTCCTTATCTTTGACCTATATGAAGAGTCACGACCACGCCTATTAAATTACGTTTCATGCGGAGTTCCGGACACTACAGTATAGAATATATTTATTTTTATTCAATGTATTTATTTTACATCATTTTTATAAAACGACACGCATCGCGGTTCGCAAAAAAGTCTGTGTTTTCTTTATTTTCTCTAGCCATGTATTGTTAAAAGTACAATAAGTAGTATAATAAATATAAAGATGTTGAAATAGCTCGGCAGTGAGCACCTCTTTTCTAAGGGTTTATCATCCGTGTATTCTTTAAAATAATCCTTTTTTAAAAGTTATTGCTGTATATTAATTATGATAATTTAAAAAAAATACATCATTGATTTACGAACCCTGTGCAATCGAGTAACTGGCTTTATTAGTTCATGTCTATTTCTGGTATTTATATTCTGAACATCAAGAGATATTATGAACATTAATTCCTTCAAAGTTATTTGTAAAATATACTTTTGGGCCATTATTCTAAAGGCCTCTTTTGCAAGACTAAAATAACTTTCACGTCAGTCAAATTTCTCTATAGCAAAATACCATAAGACATACATACCAGTATGCTCTGGAAATAAATAAAATAAACCAATCTAGCTGTTTCAACATTGGCGAATTCATTGTAGGTAGGATTTTTTTTATTCGATAAAGTGATGCGACGAGCAAAACGTTCACGTGATGGTGAGTGCAACGACAGCCCATAACAAATGCTGTGTCATCGGAATATTTTTGTGTACATACAGCGCATGGCACAGTGGGACCAGTTCTTAAGTCTCATATGCCCACTCTTGTCACAATTTGTCCTGCTGTTGCATGTGATAATTAATGTAGTTACACAATACGATAACAACAATTACAATAAACTATAATATATTGTATGAAAACATCTTATCACATTTTGATATCAGCCGCAGACGTGCGGTCCATTTTTTATCATATAGGAATATAATTTGAGAGATAACGATACTAGACTTGTGCAATTTCCTACGACATATTTATAGTTAATAGAATCAGGCGATACTTTGCGAAAATCCATTATAATGAAGGAAAGTAAGTTACTTAGATCCGCATGCAAAATATAAAAATGGTGTATATTACCTAGTTTTTTGAAGAGCACCGCCCGAACGAGAACACTGATGTAATGGTTGGGATGATGGAATGATGGATGTAAATGATTGGGGTGTTCTCGACTTCAGTGGTGTATATTATCTAGTGGTAGTATTGTAGTGGTTGGTGGAGGGTACCTGGTGGCGGTTCCTGGTGGCGGTGTTAGTTTGCTTGTGCACGCTACTGAAGGAAGGGCGGGCGGTGCTCTTCGTAAAACTAGGTAATATACACCTTTTTATATTTTGCATGCGGATCTTAGCAAAGTAACTTACTTTCCTTCATTACGCCAAATTTATTATTAGCAAATTACACAATTCAACTATTAAATTCTTCTTTATTTATAAATCAGTTTTTTTAATATATAGTTTTCTTTTATTCACGCGAATACTACACATTTGAATGAAACTACTTTTTACGGATTTTATCGCGTTTAATTTACATAGGGCAAACTAAAAGATCCATAAAAAACCGGCGTTAAAGACCTTAAAGCTGATGTGAAGTATCGACGCTCTAGGAAGTCTGCAGTCTGTAACCATGTTCTGGATCATCCCAACCATTACATCAGATTTGATAGACCACAAATCCTTGCAAAAGAAAACCGATTCCTACCAAGGGTGATTCGCGAGGCTATTAAAATTAAAAAACATCCTAATTTCAATAGGGAAGATGGTTGGGTACTACCACCGGCTTGGGATCCAATGATTAATAAAATTAAATCAAAAACCAAGCATACCACTGCAAGGCTTCAAGACACAGTAAGCTCTTTCTGCGTAGATCGGACTAAAATAATAATTAAAAGCTGACGGTACTCCGGGTTAACTATGACATCAGGATAACTGTCACCTCAGTCCACCCGTGACCATGGGTACTGTAAAGCGCCCGAAACGTCGGGTTTTAAATTAAACGCGATAAAATAAGTTAATACATATTTATCTTTAAACACGTAGCAGATAAAACTGTAATATAATCTGTGTACTTTGCTTTTGGCCAGTCATATTGCATTACTTCTTGGGAAGGAGCTGCAAAAACAAGTCTACTTGAGAAAGAAAGAGCACAACGAGTTACTTTAAAGGGTTTCTTATTCCTACCATTTTATTATCGCACTAGTAACCTTTACAAACAAAGTGGGGTATTAAAGTGAGACAATTCAATGTTCTTTATACAGTATTCCAACACTACACCATTTCAGTCTATGACTTAAAAACGTCATTCACAAGCGCAGAAAAGATTTAGTGCGTATTATTCCTGCACTCAGTACAAAGTTCTCACATCGTTTCCTTTGTTTCTAAGGCTGTAATCTTTATAATAAAATAAAAAAAGTATTATCAATTTATTGTTTGTCAACATCCGCTTGTAAGTTAGTCGTTAGTGAGTGGTTGTAGAAACAAAATTATACATTTACGGAGAACCTACTATAATTATAAACCAAACATTAAAAGATTGTATTTGGAGAGTATTAATTTAAACATATACCGTATAAGAAGTAAACACTTCGGCTCTAACACACGCAAACGAACACACACAGAGACTCGCACTCACTCCTATACACACATACATACACACGCACACACACGTTATTTCTATAATGAATGAATTGTATTCAATAGGTAAATAACTGCGCCGGTCCCGAGGGGTGACGACCTGGTGATCTGTACTATAGATCTAGGCTTTAAAAATTCATGCTACGATCTTAAGGAGCTGTACGCTGTGAACCGAACTTTACCGAGACTGCCGAACTGAATGCTCCAGGCTCCTAAGAAGCGAGAGACACCGCGATGCATAGCTGGTGTTGTAATATAGATTGATAAATAAAGCTTGATTGCGGTTATGCGCTACCAACTCACACAAGATTTTATTCAATTACAATCCTGTCCATGCGAAGGTCGTCTGGAAGAAATCGCTTTGAGCGACGAGACCGTCGATCGTACTGCCTTAAATTTATAGTTTATATTTTTATTGTTTGGTGTGCAATAAAGTTAATCTACATGGGTAGATAACCCATCTATTTATCTATTTCCTGTCGGTTCATATAAGGCATACTTCAAATCAAAATATTTATTCTATTTTAGTCGCGGTAACTTATTATTGTGTAAGTTGAGTGGATTCTTCACAACAGAAAACCTCTCAGGAATGGGAGACCTTTGGTCAGCGAAAGCACATTTATAGGCGGTTTACTGTAAGTTGCAGAGTTAAAACGAAAAACTAATTAACTTTTTTATAAATAAATCAATACAAACAGATTTTTTTTGCATGCATGCTGAGACTGTAATGTAAGTTCTGTAAATAAACAAATATGTTCTTAATTTAATAATAAAATGTATTTACAAATAAAGTTTAGAGTATCATAGAATTGTTGATCATACGAAACGTTCAACTTTGATAATAATATGACCTGAACGTCTGCGTAAACAAAAATGTTGATTTTGTCTGCGACTTAAATTTAGACGCGATGGAGATTATAGACGCTGCTGAGCTGGACGCTGCTGCACACCGGCGTCATCGAACCCGTTGAATGGTCCAACTGGGCTACGTCTTTAGTTATAGCGAGGAAGGCGGAGGGCGGAATACGTTTATGTGCGGGTTCCTAAGGTAGATGATTTATTTAGTGAATTAAGTGGGAATACATATTTTACAAAATTAGATTTATCTCTGGCCTAAAATCAATTGGTCTTAAACAACAATCCAGGAAATACACAGATATTAATACTTATCAAGGCTTATTTAAATACAATCGCCTAGTGTACGGACTATCTTATAGCCCAGAATTTTTTCAAAAATTTATGACTGATATGTTTAAAACGCGATGTAATAGTGTTTTACGACGATATTTTTATAAAAAAAAAGGTCTTTGGAGGCACAATTAAAATGCGTAGAACTAGTTTTCGATTTTTAGAACGGATAAAAATAAAAAAATAAAAAAGAGTTTATGACGGAACAAGTAAAGTATACCCAGAAAAGATTATAAAAAATGTATGCACTCATATAATTCTCGCCGTTTCTCATCATTTTTGCGTAAGTTTAATTCCATCAATATTTGTATGGTAAAGAGTTTAGGATACGTGCAGATCATAAAACATTAGTCACAAATTTTGGACCCCAGGCAGATACCTACTACGGCTGTGAGTCGTTTACAACGGTGGGCGATTAAGACCCGATTTCACCGATTGCTTTGGAAACCAAGTTTAATAAAACCGTTTTACTTAACTGAGTTCAAATGTATCATTTGATCTCGGTTTTCGTCTAACCGATTTCACCGACTCCATTTTGATCGCGTTTAGAAAAACGAAGTTTACATGAAATATCGTCACAATCTAAAACAAAAAGACTTTTGATTTATTTCGTATTTTGAGACATCAAACAGCCTGTTTTTATGCATAGATTACATAGGTATGCAAACAATAAATAATACGAATTAAAAATAATTTTTGTGTTTACATAGTTGTGCAATTGACAATGACAGCTCTCTAAACGCGTTTAGAGAGCTGAACGTCGAAAATTGGGCGTTCAGTAAGTTCAGTTCAGTAAGGGCGTAGCATTGACTGCGTTCATTTTATGTTGATGAAATGCAAACTGTAGCATTGAACTCAGTTAAACGCGTAAACTTAATTTTTCTTGAACTGATCGCGTTTAGTTTCAACGGTGAAATCCGCCCTTTGTCTCAGCCTATGACTTCGAAATAGAATACATGTTTTGCTTCGGTTAATTAGCAGGCATAAAGAAAGCTTGATTAAAGATGAAACAATCACACCGGAACAAATATACTTGCATTTTGTTGCAGTAGAATCATTCTATCTAATCTTTTAAATTATAATGTTCTAAAAAGTAGACGGCTTCAGATCATGTATTGAGCAGAGTAATCCGATACATCAATGACTGTTGGCCGGACGTAGTAGAAATAAAATAATTGAAACTGTATTTCTATCAAATGAATGGATTGTATACAGAACTACGATGCATATTGTGGGGACATCGAGTAGTCGTTCCGCAGTCATATAGAGATATTTTTTTTTATTCAAAAAAGTGATGTGACGAGCAAAACGTTCACCTGATGGTAAATGCAACGTTGGCCCATAACAAATGCTGCGTCACCCAGAACATACACCACACTGCGCCCGTCACCCTGAGACATCATTTTTTAAGTCTCATATGCTCAGTGATACTAGTGTTAAAAATAGTGGGAAATCAAAGTGTTTCCAGTTCAGCTAGTGTGTTATAAATTTAAAGCGCCTTCTGCGTGATACCGCATAATAATTTATATAAAAAATTTAAATAGTCATACAATTCTTAATCGTACGGAATGTTATTCAACTCTGATAATTATATATATTATATCGCAGGTATATTTATCGCAGGCGATGTATATTAAGAAAATTTTCGACATTAAGTAAGACATTAGAACTCATTTATTATCAGCGCAATCTGAAGCCCTTTCTTGAATGGAATATGTAAAGGCCAATTTACTGTAAGTACTTCATTTATTATTGTTGATGTAGAGATGCCTTAATACGTTTTAGGCTCTTTTTGCTGTGCTTATGTATTTGTGCTTTGTTTATGATGTATGATCCGTAATGATTCCCAGTTGTCATCGCCGGTATGATATTTGTTCTTGTATTTATCATGGTAAAATACTTTATGTAGACATACTGCAGAGTAGTGTAGAGTTTTTATTATAAAATACATGCCATACTACGGCACAACGATTCTTCTGTAAGGTGGGTTATCTTAGGCCGTCTAAGAGAATCTACCACCCCATCTCATCCCGTGGGTGTCATAAAAGTCGACACAGAGAAAATGAAAACCAGAAGAAGGGCATCAGCATCTTCCTGAAACATCTGAATAAATAAATTACAGTTGCCAACCAACAGTAGCAACTATGGCAAAATCCCTCCAAAATTAAAGCTACAAACTTTTGTGGCTATCTATGGCCTATGTTCAGCAGTGGACATGTGAAATGCTCAAACAATGACGACGTATAAAAATAACTTCATATTTATGTAAGGTAAGAAGTAAATTAACAGCCTTTAAAGGTCTCACTGGTGAGCAGAGGCCTCTTATTTCTGGGAGGGTTTGTGGCAATGTATAGGGTAGGTCCTTGTTCAGTAGTGGACTTGTAATGAGCTTTAAACGCAGATGAGTTAACAATTTTAATAATAACAAACGTACTTTGTGTGAAACAATTGCGAAAAATCGAAGTTTGTCTATTTGTTTTAGACCCCTAAAAATCCTTTGTATGTGGATAACAGACTCTTCTTACATCTTATAACATTTTATGTTAAAAATCAGTGAATACTTAAAAAACAGGCACTTCTAAGAAATCCCAAAAAGTTTAGCAAAAAAGGTCTAACCTCAATAAAACTTAATATTAACTTTGTTTCTGAAAAGGACTTTATCTTTCACTTTTTTTTAGTAAGCTTCACTTTGTTACAATAAACCCTTTTACGTTTAAATAGTTTCTTTTCAGGAGAGATTATCTGAATAACTTGAAATTATTATTTTATTCTTGAATGCTTCATATTTTATAACGATTCGTATTTTAACAAAAAAATCAAGAAGTTCTTTAAAACATTTGTACGAGCGTACCAATTAAATATTTTAAATGAAACATAACGATTTTTCTGATAAAAGATAATAAGAAATATCGTAGCGATTATTGTGAGATCAATTTGTCGGTCAGTCTGCGCAGTGGCTTCTGCGCCTCGGCTGGCGAGTTCGATTTCCGCACGGGACAAATATTTGGTATGGCCTACATATTATAGTTGTTCCGGGTCTGGGTGTGTGTGCATGTGGAATTTATGTGTTTTACAGAAATAAATTCACAGGCCAAATCCTACTATGGAGCATCGATAAAAAAAAAGAACCAAAAAAAGAAAATAAAATTCTATACATCTTTCAAGATACGAATATGTTCTTTTAAAGTTACCGATGAACTGATTAAAAAGTACAAGAACGGGGAAAAAAGTACTTTTTGAGGTAACTGTTTGATTATTATGTTGTTGTAACTGTTACTAACAAGCTGAAGTGATAAGAACTTCATATTTGTTTGATAACATCAGCGTATTTATGTTTTAACTTTTAATGTTTGTTGTGTTGTAGTATTGAATAAAGTTTTTCTTTCTTTCTTACATTAAGTAGCAGCTTAAAGATGTTAGGAGGGAGGTGGCTGTTAGGAGGTAGCAAGTCGACAAACAGATATTATGTACTGCCAACAAAGCCATTCCATCGTAATTCCCAAGAGTGACAATATATTTACACCTTGATTCTTCATCGTATAAAAAGAGATGTGAATGTGTGGTATAAGTCTGTGTTTTACTATTGAAGTGTGTGGAGAAGAGGGTGTAAGTTAAATACATTGTGTGTAGAGGTATAAAAGGCAGTATCCAAGAAAAAGAAGGACTTGCTGAATTGGTTGGCTACAAGAGCCAATCAAGGAATACAAAAAGCAACGCATAAGGATTTAAGCAAGGCAAGAAATGAGTATAAGAAAAAGAGGTTGTGGGAAGAAAGAAATAAAATGATAGAGATTAATTTGATATGAGGTTATCTGATGACACGCCGTGTGGTGGCAGTCTAAGAGAATCTTTCACCCCATCTCATCCCGTTGGTGGCGGTTTGTTGAAATTACTCGTAATTTACACAAATTTTAATCAAATTTCGTGTTCGGAATAATAGAAACAAATAAATAAAATTGGAGTGTCTGTTTGTAACAAAACAACAGCTTCTTACACTATGCTTATAAAAGTGTGAACGGTACTTAGTAAATTTTTGTCTGTTTGTCTGTTTGTTCCGGCTAATCTCCGAATTAGCTGGACCGATTTTGACAGGACTTTCGGTGTCAGATAGCTGATATTATAGCGGGTAACTTGGCCAAAATTCGACTGAAATAGGGAAGTTATGTATACTTACTTACAATAAAACTGATTATTCAAGTAACACTTATAACCACATTTTCTTGGATGTGGACCTGTTTTCCGGAAGGAAACATATTTTTAGAAAACAAGTTGTTGAAAAACTTTTTTGCAACTACGCGTGAATAGATGAGTTGCAGCTAATGGCTATATCTCGCCAAAACGATGTCCGCATATTGTACTAAAATCAATAAGTATATACACATACACACGCGCGTGCACGCTCACGCGCGCACACTCACACTAAAACGTATTTTATTATCATTGTCAATAAACATTAATTGCATAACACAATCACTTTATTTAATAAAGTGCATCCTTACTTAGTTTTATGCATTTAAAAACTTTGTTATTTAATTTCAACTTATACTTTAAAATTTGTAAACTCACTAGAGAAATCTATAATAGGCTAGTGTTAAGATTATTCTATAAAGTACTCGTACAATTGTTATTTTTAAAAATTATGTTGAGTTTTCTAAATAAATAAATAAATATCATCGATCGGGGTCGGCTTTTTTAGGCGGGTGTAACCGCGGGGCAGAGCTAGTGCTAAATATTGATGCTACGCTCGTTAATGGTAATCGCATTTGGTTGTATTTTACCAGGATGTGACTGCAAATATTTATACTGCAGGAAAGTGTAATCGTATGGTATGGTGCACTAGCATAGAATGTGATTGGATAAAAGGTGAAATTACTCTCATTCTCCATTGCTTTTCTAATTTCTTACATTATACAATTTTCGTTTAGTGGGATCGAAAATTAATAGGTATAATAATGGTGTTTTAATTGTAGGTATGATATTATGTTTGGGTTCCAAAGGTGTGCGTAATTCTATTCTTATATCAAAAATTAGATAGTAATACTTATTTCGAATAGGCAGATAATAATTGTTTTGAATATTGAAAATAGGTGTCTCTTGGGCGAACAAAATTCTGAGCATGCTAAGTAAGACACTCAAAATATCTAAGTTAGTTTCCGCCCGGGACATCAAATACTTAACAACTTAAACCGTGGAGCCATTTTGCTTACATTCATTCGTGCTATTGTAACCAATGACTGGAATCAAATCGACGTTAAAATAACATTATAATTCATGACTTAACAATTTAAATGATATATCAACGAAGGATTAAACTAACAATAAAATTTCTGACGAAAATAATAAATTTTAGATCTATGTAGTTATGGTCAGTTCCAAAAGCCCTTAAAATCAGAAGGTTATCTACTGACGTCAACAAATATAGCTATTTAGTCAGCAATCCTGTCATTGCTAAAAAGCGTTGTAGTCAGTCACTTAGACCCGGTTTCACCGATTGCTTTGGAAACCAAGTTTAATAAAACCACGTTTTTCTTAACTGAGTTCATATGTATAATTTGATCTCGGTTTTCGTCTAACCGATTTCACCGACCATTTTGTTCGCGTTTAGAAAAACGAAGTTTACATGAAATATTGTCACAATCTAAAACAAAAAGGCGATTTATTTCGTATTTTGCGATATTAAACAGCATGTTTTTATGCATAGGTTACATAGGTATGCAAACAATAAACAATACGGATTAAAAATAATTTTTGTGTTTATATAGTTGTGCAATTGACAATGACAGCTCTCTAAACGCGACGAAAATTAGGCGTTCAGAATTTGAACCGCTTTTAGCAATGACTGCGTTCATTTGATGTTGATGAAATGCAAACTGTAGCATAGAACTCAGTTAAACGCTTAAAATTCGTTTTTCTCGAACTGATCGCGTTTAGTTTCAACGGTGAAATCCGCCCTTAGTCACCTTATTTATGCTAAGTAACTCCCCAATAACTAGCAATAACTTAGTCTAACTTAGCAATTTAGAAATTTGATCGGTAAGATAGACCCAATGTTACTGACGCCCGCACATTTAACAGTCTAGAATTTAATGTACTAACATATTCAGTACCTTCTCTTATTTTGTTAAGTATTGACACAATTGGTAAACTTTGTTGTGGGAGATTCTATTAGAAATTCAATCAAAGCGCCGGAGTGGTTTTTAAACTTTTCCTGTATTGATGTGAAAGCATTTTTTTCCAATAAGAAAGTACTGATACTTTCAAGATTTAGTATAACTATTTAAAGATATGTTAGTCACTTTGAATAAGAAGAAAATAAACTAAAGATTACTATCCTATAGATAGCTATACCTGTACTGTTAGCAATAGAATGATTATTATCTTATTTTATATAACTTAGTTGTTACAATTTTAATTAATTTTAAAACGCTGACGACTGAATAATGAATTTCTATCCTTAATTTTGTATAGGTATTATAAATGATGATCATTTAGTGGTTAGATTACATTAGGTATCTATTGTATGTATGTACTAGGTCAGGTAGCCTCACCGTATGCTTGACTACTGCTACACCCTTCTAATGCATCTGACAAAAAACATTCGTTCTCGCGCTCTGGTGCAGAACGGACCTATTTCTGACCGCGCTCCATGCGCAATCAAGCTAACAGCTCGCATAAGTTATGGACAGCAGTCTGTAAAATCGATTTGTCACAGTTGTGGATAGTGGCCAACACCCGCTCCCGTAGCGGTGTGTTTGGTTATTCGTCGTACGTGCCTTCGCCGATCGTGTCCCTCGAAGTGGAAGTGTTGTGCTTCGTGGTGTTGTGCGAACGTGAAAGTTACGTGAGAGCGTTCCTGTATTGCGTCGGCTTGCTGGTGAAAACCGTGAGTAGAGTGCATACACACATCTCGCCTCAGAGGCGGCTTTGTATTTTTGTGTCCGCTTGTTGCACTAGGCAACAGCCAGGTACACACCCTCGCGCACCTAAGGCGTAAGGCATTAGGTGAAGTTAATTTTAGTACACACCTCCCTGCTCACGTAGGGAGAATTATTAATTTGTATACACACCGCCAAATCACCCGAGTGAAATGGCGACCAAGAGCGACATTGTTTTAGCGCGTCTTGACGAATTTCTGCGCCTCGCGCACCCCGAAATCTGGGCCCAGTTTAGGTCATACCTACTGGAGTCTGACGATGTAGCAGCGGTCCGTCCGAACGCAATAATCCAGCCAAGGAGTCACGAACCAGCTTTCGACTCCGAAGGCCCGTTAGAATCCGTCGTACCGACACCTGCGCACGATGACGCATCCGCACCTGTGTGCGAGACAATGGTAGGAGTAATCACCTGCCATAAAAAGACCGCGCCGACCGTGTCGGCACCGTCAGTTAAAAACGCACCTGTGGGCAATAAAACGCCCGCTAAGGGGAGCAATAAAACTACAGACACACCTGCGCTTCCCTTCCGGGAAACGCAAGCCATTGTTGGGCCCGCGGCCCTTTCGGACGAGGGATCCGACATGGATTGCGAACAATCCCGAAGTGCTCACGACGACGGCTTCACCGTCGTCGTGCGCAAAGCGAAAACACGCGCCGCGAAAGGGGACTCCGAGCCTAACTCGGATACCACATCGCCGTCCGCTTCACGGAACCCGGCCAAGAAGGGCTTGTCAAACACACGCAAGACTATTGAAAAGTCTCTGCCCGCGCATCCCGCAGCCCAACTAAATAAAGCTCCTCCGCCGATAATCCTACAGGATAAGGCGAAATGGAACGACTTGTCATTGTGGATGACAAGCAAGAAAATTGTATGCCCTAAGGCGCAGACGGCAGTGCAAGGTATCCGCGTATACCTAAGCACAGTCAGCGACTTCAGGGCCGTCACCAGCCATTTGCGTGGAAACAATATAAGTTTCCACACGTACTCGCTCGCGGAAGAACGTAGGCTCCGCGTAGTCATCAGGGGCCTGCCCAAGGAATTGGAGACTAGCCACATACTTAGTGACCTTAAGTCACAGAACATACCTGTGTTGGAGGTGCATCGGATGCATCACCCACACAATAAGAAGTCGTACGACCTGATCCTTGCAATACTGGAATTAACTCCAGAAGGCAAGCAGGTCTTTAACATTAAGAAGATTTGCGGCCTTTCAGGCCTTTCTATTGAGGCACCCCGCAACAGGGGCATCATTGGCCAGTGCCACAGATGCCAACTGTACGGACACTCTGCCCGAAATTGTTTCGCCCGCCCTCGTTGCGTAAAATGCCTCGGGGATCACGGCACCCAGGATTGCGCTCGCACGCCAGAAGCGCTAGAGCCCCCAAGCTGCATACTCTGCGGTGAGCTGGGACACCCCGCGAATTACCGCGGGTGTAACAGAGCGCCGAGGAGTACAAAGCGCAGGGGAGCCAAGAAGAACGGCCGTAGGAAGGGCCCCGGGGCCACACAGCCCCAAACACCCGCTCCTAAACAAACACCCAAGCCCGCGACTAAACCCGCGCCTAAACAAACGCCCGCGCCCGCTCCGGCCGCAGCGAAACCCGGTCCCGCTGACGGGACTACCGGGCAGAGCAAGAGCCAGAGCGCCGCGCCGGCGACGAACGCATGGACAAAACCGTTGCCCATGACGCAAAAGAGCGCAGCCGCCTCACGGCCCGCGCCTCAAATCGCAACGCCCAAAATACAGGGCTCGTCAAATTTCGCCGCAGATTTCTCGCTAATTTGCGGCTTCATGCGCAGCATAAATGTTGCCGAACTTTCGACTTTAGCACGCAAAATCCGCGAAGCGAAGTCTCCTCAAGACCGACTCATGGCTACCGTAGAGCACATGAACGTCATCGACGCGATTTGGACGTATCAATGCGCCTAAACATCACGCGCCGCGTCGAAAATAAAATTTTTAATTGTTACCAATGGCGTCCCATATAGGTAGGATTAAACCACGCTCTCTGACTGTCTCGTATTTTAACGCAAACGGTCTTAAGACGCAGTTAGTTGAAGTCGCGAATTTCCTTCGTGACCACGACATCGACGTTATGCTAGTGCAAGAGACTTTCTTAAAACCTAGTATGCGCGATCCAAAGATTGCCAATTACAAATGCATCCGAAATGACAGAGCGACCGCGAAAGGCGGCACTCTGATCTACTATAAAAAGTCCTTGCACTGTATCGCGCTCGATACACCCGACTTAGTTAATATAGAAACTTCCGCGTGTAGGTTAGCAATGACCGGCCATAGGCCGCTTGTACTAGCATCAGTCTACCTCTCGCCATCCAAACAATTATTAGAATCAGACCTAAAATCCCTACTAGATTTAGGCCGTTCTGTTATTCTCGCCGGAGACTTGAACAGCAAGCACGGCAGTTGGAATTCCAACGCAAATAACACAAACGGTAATATACGGTACAGATTTGCGGAGAGCCATAACGTAAACGTTATAGCTCCCGAAACACCAACCAGAGTTCCGACGCAGTTAAATCAGCGGCCGGACACTCTCGATGTAGCCATTATTAAGGACGTGAACTTAGAAATAGACTTTATAGTTACGCTTCACGAACTTGAGTCGGACCACCGTCCGGTCATTTTTAAGCTGGGCCGGCCAAATGGTGAGGTCACACAGACCAAAACCATTGTGGACTGGCGTACCCTCGGGGTCAAACTCGAGGCTACGAGCTCCCAGATTGGATGAAATACCAGATATTATCGACTCGCCAGAGGTAGCCTGTCGAGCGATAAAATCATTCTCAAGTCATCTCAAAACAGTCGTCGGAGAATCCTCCCGGACGGTTACGGTGTCGAGCGATCGACGCTGCAATCTACCGGCGGACCTCCGACGCCTGATTAGAGAAAAGAACCGTGCGGCCAAAGCGCACGACAGATATAGAACAGACGCAAATAGACTCAGACTGCGCCTCCTACAAAGGGATGTTAAAGAGCGCTTATCTGAGTACACTAAAGATAGCTGGGACACTATGCTTGGAGAAATCGAGCCGTCGCACACTGCCTACTGGCAGTTGGCACGATCTCTCAAAGCAGAGCCGGTCTCACCCATGCCGCCACTTATTAGATCGAACGACAACTCGCTCGCCTTCGACGACAGCGAAAAAGCCGAATGCCTTGCAGACAGTCTAGAGAGCCAATGCACTCCGTCTCTCGCGCCTGCGGATCCCGACCACCTGCAGCAGGTGGCCGCGGAACTCGAACGCAGGGCTGCCATACCACCAGTGGGCGAACCACTGACTTCAGTGACTCTCGACGAAGTCACGAAGATTGTTAAAAATCTTAAAAACCGATCCGCGCCCGGCCTCGATGGCATAAACAACAGGGTGATCAAATGTCTAACTACGCCGCTATTGTGTCTGTTAGTCAGTATTTTCAACGCGCTCCTCTCCAGCTGCTCCTTCCCGGACGACTGGAAGGAAGCGGACGTTATAGGTATTCCAAAGCCTCACAAGCCGAAGAACATCCCGTCCAATTATCGCCCAATAAGTCTCCTCAACTCGATGGCCAAGATTTATGAGCGAATAATCCTTAGTCGATTAAAAGACTACGTCCTTAATAATAACATCCTTCCAGACGAGCAGTTCGGCTTTCGCCCCGAACACTCTTGTCCGAACCCATCAAGTGCACCGCCTAACGGAGCACATATTAGAAAACTTTCACGACCGCCCTAAGCCAGTAGGCACAGGGGCCTTATTTTTCGATGTCGCAAAGGCATTCGACAAAGTCTGGCACGACGGCTTGTATTACAAGCTGTATCACACAAAAGTGCCGGACAGACTCGTGAACATCATACGAGCCTTCTTGTCCAATCGCCTATTTCGCTTCCGGGTAGAGGGAACGCGCTCCTCAAGCCGCCCTCTCCGTGCGGGTGTCCCTCAGGGCTCCTGCCTCTCTCCACTCCTTTTCTCGCTATACACTAGCGATATACCTAAAGACCCTAAAGTCAATCTTGCGCTTTTCGCAGATGACACGGCCCTGTATTATTCCGATAAGCACAAGGGCCGCATAACGATTCAGCTCCAAGCCGCAGCCGATCGCCTAGGCGAATGGTTCCGGAAATGGAGAATAGAGGTTAACCCCGAGAAAAGTGTAGCAATATACTTCTCGAGGGGCACGCCTAAGCCAGCTAGACGTTACCACACAATCGGCAACAATCAGCTAGGCTCGATCACCCTGTTCGGACGCCCTATTCCCTGGGAAAAGAGCGTCAAATACCTCGGGGTCACGTTAGACGCAGCGATGTCGTTCGCTGTTCACATAAAGAACGTGCGTAACAGGGCGGCTTTTATCGCAAGCCGTCTATATCCGTTAACTTGCTCTTCAAGCAAAATGTGCTTAAGACACAAACTTCGCCTCTACAAGACATGCATTAGACCCGTAATGTCCTATGCATGCGTCGCGTTCGCATACGCGACGGGCAATCATATAAAGAAATTGCAGACGGTGCAAAATAGATTCTTGCGAAGTGCCACCGGAGCCGGCTGGTACCAACGCAATGTCGACCTTCACAGCGACTGTGAAATGCCCGTACTCTCTGAACACTTCAGAGAAGTATCACGGCGGTTTTTCGAAAAAGCCGCGGTTCATCCAAACCCGCTGGTGGTTAAAGCAGCGAATTATCGATCTAATAAAAACGCGACCGAACGCAAACGTCGACCGCGAAATGTGCTAGACGACACGGACGTCTCAGCACTCCCTGACCACGATACGGTCAGCTACGATCCGAACAACACTGTACACACAGTTAATAGTTTCAACATCACACGCACAACGTCGCGCGACCGCCGTAGAGAGCGGCGCGCAGCTATCGTTCATAACACCGCGTACACCAGATACACCCGTGTTCCAGGGCGGTTCTCACCGCCCAGAGTTTCCGACACACAAGTCGACAGTCCGAACGGAGGCCCGCAGTCTCCCTCGGACGGTCATTAGATGACTTCATACAATAAATTTATGGAGATATTCACTGTAGCGCAAGCACGCTAGCGAACGCAACGGACCGAATTTAGATGTTTAGTAGGAGTCTTTCTATTTATGTATTTATGTTTGGGTCAAACCAAACCTGGCACGCGGGCCCCGGGCCCGCGAGCACAGCATCCGATGAAGCTGTAAAAGCCAAAAGGCTAACAGCGATCACTTCACCGAAAAAAAAAAAATGCATCTGATCCGGAGGCAAGAGCGACATGTTGGTCTAGTGTACTATGGGCAGAGGTCACTAACTTTGCTTTAGTTATTTATTTATTTATTTTTACTCTTATTTATTGTTACATCTTTAGATTCTAAGGTAACAATGGGCGTACTTAATGCCTATCGGCATTCCCTGCCAGTCAACCCGCAGTGTGGTAAGCTATTCTGGCAGGTATAATTATAAAACAGTAAAATAATAATTTTAAACTAAACATATATATATAAACACACACATAAATACATATACATATGCCCATATATATATACATATACATATGCACACACACATATATATATATATATATATATATATATATATATATATATATATATACATATATATATACATAAAATCATATACACATATACATATACACACAAGAAATATACATGTGAACATACATGACTACTCGTAAATAATTAACTTACAAAATAAATAATTGACGAGACAGGTTTCTCCAAGTGCCCCCCCCCCCCCCCCCCCCCGATGAGAAGAGCAAAGTAGACCGACACAGCGTGCGCATGAGCGTCCCCGTGGTCATGCCAAGATGACCACTTGAGTCGGCCTGAATGCGTGAGGTATTTCCCCATGTAAATAAAAAGAAGCAAGTGAGGTGTCGCGGGTCGCGTGCCAGAAGCGAAAGTTCTGGCCAAAAGAAGCTAATCGTTATATGTATTTTACAAGTTACTAACAGTAGCAATCTTGTTCAAAATGATAATTGAAAAAAATAAAATAACAAGAATATTCAATAAAAAAAGGATTCACACTCGCGATCTTATTGCTCCTTCACGTATCCCTCCGATAAACGGAGGTTATGACCTCCTACGCACTGGAGCAACGTGACGGAATATTCCCACCTCCAAAATCCTCACAAACACGAGATGAAGACTTTAGTGAACAATAATATGCCTTTAATTATCCAAATATTTAGTTTTTATTTTAAAGTTACGCAATGAAAATATTATTTTATGCGTATAAAACATTAGTTGTTAAATGTTGTAAGGAGTTTCTTAAACAAGTCAAGTTTAATTACATTATTGTTGTATTTTGGCAAGGCTTAGTTGTTGAGCTGTATAATGAAATTTAGTAAATTTCCGATAAAATTAGAGGCTAACAGTTTCACAAAGTAATTATATTAATCTAACAGGCCTAAGTAGAAAACCAATATTTACACAAATTGTGGTCTGCAGAATACACGAAATATTCCTTGGAAAGTAGAGGAACTGGATGCCTTTGGAAGTTTAAATGTTGCTTAAACCTAAACTGTCACGTAACGTTTTTAAATGAACTAGCTGTGCCCAGCGGTTTCACCCGCGTAAAATGAGTTACAAGTACATCATTGACGTGATCATTCACAGTTCCCCCCTTCTCGGTAACGCCCTGTTCTCAGCGTGCGGCACTTTAAAACCGAGGCATGATGTTATACAGCTTAGGAGTCGTCAAACTAATGCAAACATATTTTTTCAAAACTAATACGTATGTTCTGATATTAGAGTGTTCAAACATGAACTCTAGCTATAACTCTCCAGCTCTATTATGCATAAGGTCAGAACGTAAAAGAAGAACTAAGATTTTTTTAATCACTTATTAAGATATCAACAGAAATATTTAAACTGCCATGAAATACTAAAATAATAATGACCAAAACGATAATTAAATCCATAGTAACGCGTCATAGCATAACCCCTAATTTCTACAGTTATTAAGATTTTAGGCAAGAAACCTAATTTTTTTTTTCAATGAATAATAAGTAGCACAGATTACTTATAATAGATACTGTTTATCGTCATTATATTAAACTTAAACAGCTAGAATATATGAAATCGCTGGACACAGCTAGGCCCAGCCGTTTCGCTTGCGTAAAATAAGTCGGCCACATGACTGCGCCGTCCAGCATGTTACCTCCGTGGGAAACACTCGTTCTCGCGCTCTGGTGCAGAACGGACCTATTTTTGACCGCGCTCCATGCGCAATCAAGCTCAAAAATCATACTCGTTATGGACAGTTGTCTGTAAACGCCCGTTGTCACAGTTGTGGATAGTGGCCAACACCCGCTCCCGTAGCGGTGTGTCTGGTTATTCTTCTTCGTGCGTGCCTTCATCTATCGTGTCCCTCGAAGTGGAAGTGTTGTGCTTCGTGGTGTTGTGCGAACGTGAAAGTTACGCGAGAGCGTTCCTGTATTGCGTCGGCTTGCTGGTGAAAACCGTGAGTAGAGTGCATACACATATCTCGCCTCAGAGGCGGCTTTGTATTTTTGTGTCCGCTTGTTGCACTAGGCAACAGCCAGGTACACACCCTCGCGCACCTAAGGCGTAAGGCATTAGGTGACGTAAATATAGCACACACCTCCCTGCTCACGTAGGGAGAATATTTTGCATTTGTGTACACACCGCCTCTCGAACCATCGAAATGGCGACACCCCGTGCCCCCGCGCCGGAGTTTGTACATCTCGCGGAGTTTTTACGCGCCGCGCACCCCGAGATCTGGGCGCAGTTTCACGCCCATTGCGTTATGTCGGAGGAAATCTCTGGAATCCGTCCAGACACCCAAAATCTGCTTAGGAGTCGCGTAGCAACGTTTGACTCCGACAGCCCGTCATCGCCAGCTGTAGAGCCGGCCGCGCCGACACCTGCGCAAGATGACGCATCCGCACCTGTGTGCGAAACAATGCCAGGGGTAATCGCCGGCAATAAAAAGACCGTGCCGACCGTGTCGGCATCGTCAGTAAAGAACGCACCTGCAGGCAATAAAACCGCCGCTAATGGGTGCAATAAAACACCAAGCACACCTGCGCTTCCCTTCCGGGAATCGCAATCCATTGTTGGGCCCGCGGCCCTTTCGGACGAGGGATCCGACATGGATTGCGAGGAATCCGGAAATGCGCACGACGACGGCTTCACCGTCGTCGCGCGCAAAGCAAAGAAACGCGCCGCGAAAACGGATTCCGAGCCTAACTCGGACACCGCATCGCCGTCCGCCTCACGGAACCCGGCCAAAAAGGGCGTGTCCAACAGCCGCAAGACTATAGATAAGTCACTGCCCGCGCATCCCGCGGCGCAAACGAACAAAGCTCCTCCGCCAATTATCCTACAGGATAAAGCGCAATGGAACAATCTGTCACTTTGGATGACAAACAAGAAAATTGTGTGCCCGAAGGCGCAGACGGCAGTGCAAGGTATCCGCGTATATCTCAGCACAGTCAGCGATTTCAGGGCCGTCACCAGCCATTTGCGTGGAAACAATATAAGTTTCCACACGTACTCACTCGCGGAAGAACGAAGACTCCGCGTAGTCATTAGGGGCCTGCCTAAAGAATTAGAGACTAGCCACATTCTCAGTGACCTTAAGTCACAAGACATACCTGTGTTGGAGATGCATCGTATGCATCACCCACACAATAAGAAGTCGTACGACCTGATCCTAGCCATACTGGAATTAACTCCAGAAGGCAAGCAGGTCTTTAACATTAAGACGATTGCGGCCTTTCAGGCCTTTCTATTGAAGCACCCCGCAACAGGGGCATCATTGGCCAGTGCCACAGATGCCAACTGTACGGACACTCTGCCCGAAATTGTTTCGCCCGCCCTCGTTGCGTAAAATGCCTCGGGGATCACGGCACCCAGGATTGCGCTCGCACGCCAGAAGCGCTAGAGCCCCCAAGCTGCATACTCTGCGGTGAGCTGGGACACCCCGCGAATTACCGCGGGTGTAACAGAGCGCCGAGGAGTACAAAGCGCAGGGGAGCCAAGAAGAACGGCCGTAGGAAGGGCCCCGGGGCCACACAGCCCCAAACACCCGCTCCTAAACAAACACCCAAGCCCGCGACTAAACCCGCGCCTAAACAAACGCCCGCGCCCGCTCCGGCCGCAGCGAAACCCGGTCCCGCTGACGGGACTACCGGGCAGAGCAAGAGCCAGAGCGCCGCGCCGGCGACGAACGCATGGACAAAACCGTTGCCCATGACGCAAAAGAGCGCAGCCGCCTCACGGCCCGCGCCTCAAATCGCAACGCCCAAAATACAGGGCTCGTCAAATTTCGCCGCAGATTTCTCGCTAATTTGCGGCTTCATGCGCAGCCTAAATGTTGCCGAACTTTCGACTTTAGCACGCAAAATCCGCGAAGCAAAGTCTCCTCAAGACCGACTCATGGCTACCGTAGAGCACATGAACGTCATCGACGCGATTTGGACGTATCAATGCGCCTAAACATCACGCGCCGCGTCGAAAATAAAATTTTTAATTGTTACCAATGGCGTCCCATATAGGTAGGATTAAACCACGCTCTCTGACTGTCTCGTATTTTAACGCAAACGGTCTTAAGACGCAGTTAGTTGAAGTCGCGAATTTCCTTCGTGACCACGACATCGACGTTATGCTAGTGCAAGAGACTTTCTTAAAACCTAGTATGCGCGATCCAAAGATTGCCAATTACAAATGCATCCGAAATGACAGAGCGACCGCGAAAGGCGGCACTCTGATCTACTATAAAAAGTCCTTGCACTGTATCGCGCTCGATACACCCGACTTAGTTAATATAGAAACTTCTGCGTGTAGGTTAGCAATGACCGGCCATAGGCCGCTTGTACTAGCATCAGTCTACCTCTCGCCATCCAAACAATTATTAGAATCAGACCTAAAATCCCTACTAGATTTAGGCAGTTCTGTTATTCTCGCCGGAGACTTGAACAGCAAGCACGGCAGTTGGAATTCCAACGCAAATAACACAAACGGTAGTATACTGTACAGATTAGCGGAGAGCCATAACGTAAACGTTATAGCTCCCGAAACACCAACCAGAGTTCCGACGCAGTTAAATCAGCGGCCGGACACTCTCGATGTAGCCATTATTAAGGACGTGAACTTAGAAATAGACTCTATAGTTACGCTTCACGAACTTGAGTCGGACCACCGTCCGGTCATTTTTAAGCTGGGCCGGCCAAATGGTGAGGTCACACAGACCAAAACCATTGTGGACTGGCGTACCCTCGGGGTCAAACTCGAGGCTACGAGCTCCCAGCACTTGGATGAAATACCAGATATTATCGACTCGCCAGAGGTAGCCTGTCGAGCGATAAAATCATTCTCAAGTCATCTCAAAACAGTCGTCGGAGAATCCTCCCGGACGGTTACGGTGTCGAGCGATCGACGCTGCAATCTACCGGCGGACCTCCGACGCCTGATTAGAGAAAAGAACCGTGCGGCCAAAGCGCACGACAGATATAGAACAGACGCGAATAGACTCAGACTGCGCCTCCTACAAAGGGATGTTAAAGAGCGCTTATCTGAGTACACTAAAGATAGCTGGGACACTATGCTTGGAGAAATCGAGCCGTCGCACACTGCCTACTGGCATTTGGCACGGTCTCTCAAAGCAGAGCCGGTCTCACCCATGCCACCACTTATTAGATCGAACGACAACTCGCTCGCCTTCGACGACAGCGAAAAAGCCGAATGCCTTGCAGACAGTCTAGAGAGCCAATGCACTCCGTCTCTCGCGCCTGCGGATCCCGACCACCTGCAGCAGGTGGCCGCGGAACTCGAACGCAGGGCTGCCATACCACCAGTGGGCGAACCACTGACTTCAGTGACTCTCGACGAAGTCACGAAGATTGTTAAAAATCTTAAAAACCGATCCGCGCCCGGCCTCGATGGCATAAACAACAGGGTGATCAAATGTCTAACTACGCCGCTATTGTGTCTGTTAGTCAGTATTTTCAACGCGCTCCTCTCCAGCTGCTCCTTCCCGGACGACTGGAAGGAAGCGGACGTTATAGGTATTCCGAAGCCTCACAAGCCGAAGAACATCCCGTCCAATTATCGCCCAATAAGTCTCCTCAACTCGATGGCCAAGATTTATGAGCGAATAATCCTTAGTCGATTAAAAGACTACGTCCTTAATAATAACATCCTTCCAGACGAGCAGTTCGGCTTTCGCCCCGAACACTCGTGTACCCATCAAGTGCACCGCCTAACGGAGCACATATTAGAAAACTTTCACGACCGCCCTAAGCCAGTAGGCACAGGGGCCTTATTTTTCGATGTCGCAAAGGCATTCGACAAAGTCTGGCACGACGGCTTGTATTACAAGTTGTATCACACAAAAGTGCCGGACAGACTCGTGAACATCATACGAGCCTTCTTGTCCAATCGCCTATTTCGCTTCCGGGTAGAGGGAACGCGCTCCTCAAGCCGCCCTGCGGGTGTCCCTCAGGGCTCCTGCCTCTCTCCACTCCTTTTTTCGCTATACACTAGCGATATACCTAAAGACCCTAAAGTCAATCTTGCGCTTTTCGCAGATGACACGGCCCTGTATTATTCCGATAAGCACAAGGGCCGCATAACGATTCAGCTCCAAGCCGCAGCCGATCGCCTAGGCGAATGGTTCCGGAAATGGAGAATAGAGGTTAACCCCGAGAAAAGTGTAGCAATATACTTCTCGAGGGGCACGCCCAAGCCAGCTAGACGTTACCACACAATCGGCAACAATCAGCTAGGCTCGATCACCCTGTTCGGACGCCCTATTCCCTGGGAAAAGAGCGTCAAATACCTCGGGGTCACGTTAGACGCAGCGATGTCGTTCGCTGCTCACATTAAGAACGTGCGTAACAGGGCGGCTTTTATCGCAAGCCGTCTTTACCCGTTAACTTGCTCTTTAAGCAAAATGTGCTTAAGACACAAACTTCGCCTCTACAAGACATGTATTAGACCCGTAATGTCCTATGCATGCGTCGCGTTCGCACACGCGACGGGCAATCATATAAAGAAATTGCAGACGGTGCAAAACAGATTCTTGCGAAGTGCCACCGGAGCCGGCTGGTACCAACGCAATGTCGACCTTCACAGCGACTGTGAAATGCCCGTACTCTCTGAACACTTCAGAGAAGTATCACGGCGGTTTTTCGAAAAAGCCGCGGTTCATCCAAACCCGCTGGTGGTTAAAGCAGCTAACTATCGATGTAATAAAAACGCGACCGAACGCAAACGTCGACCGCGAAATGTGCTAGACGACACGGACGTCTCAGCACTCCCTGACCACGATACGGTCAGCCACGATCCGAACAACACTGTACACACAGTTAATAGTTTCAACATCACACGCACAACGTCGCGCGACCGCCGTAGAGAGCGGCGCGCAGCTATCGTTCATAACACCGCGTACACCAGATACACCCGTGTTCCAGGGCGGTTCTCACCGCCCAGAGTTTCCGACACACAAGTCGACAGTCCGAACGGAGGCCCGCAGTCTCCCTCGGACGGTCATTAGATGACTTCATACAATAAATTTATGGAGATATTCACTGTAGCGCAAGCACGCTAGCGAACGCTACGGTCCGAACTTAGATGTTTAGTAGGAGTTTATATTTATGTATATATGTTTTGGGTCAAACCAAACCTGGCACGCGGGCCCCGGGCCCGCGAGCACAGCATCCGATGAAGCTGTAAAAGCCAAAAGGCTAACAGCGATCACATCACCGAAAATATAGATACCTCCGTGGTTGACTTAAGTATTGTTTTTTAGTACTTTTAGTACTTTACTTTTTTTAGGACTTGAGTTATGAGTTCGGCTCTTCTCGGTAAAGTTAGGTTCTCAGCGTTGCGGCTCCTTAAGGTATGTAGCATGAAGTTTCACAGCCTAGAATAATCTTTCCCAATAAACGGGCAATAATGTAAAAATATTTTTTCTAAAATTAGCTTTTTATATAATAGTTAGATTCCTTCTCTATTGAACCTAGATTATCTATATATTATCTTCTGTATTGAAATGAGTAAAAACGACACGAATATTCGGCTACTATTCGGCCGATTGGGCTACTTTTTAATATAAGTTATTCAGCCGAATAGTGCGCAGTATTCAGGCACTACTTTAATTTGAGATTACTTAAATACTTAAAATGTGATAATGTAAGTTGTGATTAATGAAAACAATTTTTTTCAGACTAATAATGCATGTCGCGACACAATCTACTTGCAAGTGAAACCGACAGGTACCTGTCACGCACGAAATGCACACATCTTTTGTCAAACATTCGGCCGAAAAATATTCGGTATTCAACCAACTCACTATTCGTGGTATCACTAGAAATTAGGATGTTTTTAAATTTAAATAGCCACGTGAATCTTTGGTAGGAATCGGTGTTACTTTACTAGGCTTTGCGGTCTATCAAATCTTATGCAAAATGATTGGGATGATTCAGAATATGATCACAGACTGGAGACTTCCTACGTATAGCATGGATGCTTCACATCAGCAATATTTTCTTTGATGCGGGTTTTTATGCATCATGGGTGTTGTAAAACGCTAAAAACGTGGGTTAAAAAATAAACGCGATGTAATCCGTAAATCTAGGGTTATTAAATTATGCGTTGATAAGTTTATTTAAAGTGCTACTTTTACCTTAGCGTATTTTTTATATAGAATGCGGTTCTCGATCTTTATTTAAAAAAAAATGTAAAGCAAAAAGTTTTGTCAAAAGTAAAATAACATAACTTTTTGAAAATGGTTTTTTTTTGTTTTAAAGTGATGAAAGGAGCAAAACGTTCACCTGATGGTTAGTGCAACGTCTGCCCATAATAAATACTGTGTCACCCAGAAAATTTCTGTGTGACACTGCACTGTGCCCATCACCCTGAGACATAGGTCTCTTATGCCCAGTGATTACGCTAGCTCACAGTGCCCTTCAAACCGAAACACAGTAATGTTTGCAACTACTGCTTCACGGTAGAATAACTTGCCCTGGGGTGGTACATACCTAGACGGACTCCTGCATAGGAATCCTAGCACCATTAAAGATATCGAGGATATGGTATCGCGGAGGTGGCATTCGCTCTGCTCAATACATTGGGAAAGTCGAAGTTTGAGGTTTTGGTCCACTTTTTCTAACATTTCTGCATCGATCTTGGCGATAGCAACACGAATAATGTTTTTCACGGTTTTGCGGACAATAAATCACAGGTTGCTGAATCTGGCGAGTGTGAATGCCGCTCCTAATCACCCCTTAAAAAGATAAGACGTTCAGTTAAGTGTTCGCGCAAGAGAAATTTAAAAACACGTGTCGTGTGAGCCGAGGCGCAGTCTTGATGGAACCACATACCCCTCACATCTATTTCTTCAAGTTTAGTAAGAAAAAACCTCTTCACCATCTTGAAATAACGCTAAGAAGTGAATGTAACCGCCTTATTCTTTAATTCAAAAAAGTTCAGAAGTCATGGTGGTTTTTGCAGGTCATGGTTTTTTTGGCAGTATCCATAAAGTGTCCACCCACTGAACAATCGATCTTCCGTTATCGTCTAACGTCAGCAACGACGTTGTATTCTTTATTCGCGGGCCCTCTGCTCACGAGTCTCTTTTGACGAAGCTGTCAAGGCCGCCCGGAAAACACTGTACTACAGATACAAAAAAATAAATAACTATGACATCAGGATGTATCACAATCAGGATGGAAATATCTTAGTGCCTCCGTGACTATGGGTGCTGTAAAAGGCTCGAAAGGTTGGGTTATAAATAGTAAAACGAAACGCGATAAAGTCCATATACCTAGTTTTACTAAATGTGTAGTATTCAATATAAGAAATCATTATTAAATTAAATAGTTAAGTATATTGCTTGCGTATTAGTTTCACAAAATACTATAACTTGCACGAAAAAATTTTCTGTCTTAGTAAGAAAAATGTATTCGTTAATGTAAGTAAAGTAACAGCTTATAAACGTCCCACAGCTGAGCAAAGGCTCCTCTCATTTATAAGAGGGTTATTATGTAAAGTTAAATGAAAAATGTGTTCAGCAAAAAAAAAATCGTCAAATATTGTTTATAAAATATATCACAGCACACATCTGTTGGCTATATGTAAAATTGAATTTATGTACGAGAATTTAACGGTCATTGATACCTTTAGTGTTAATGGTATCTATGTTATGTTATCAGTCAGTGACGACCGTGTGGCCTAGTGGTTAGGACATCAGATTTCTACGTCGCAGGTTTGAATCCCAGCCGAAGCCAACACAAATAGTGGATTTTCGGGGTATTATAGGGTATTTCGAAGTCCGAAGACAGGGGGAGGACACGGTAAGCCTCGAATCTCATATTTTGTATCGTAACTTGTTCTAACACCGAGAGGGCGATCATCTTTCTCAAGGAGGTGTCGGGTTTGTCGTCCACATGTCTCTCATCAACAACGTTATTAAGATCGGCAGTCTCTTGACTAGAGTTGCGAATAACCAAACGGTATTTGCTGAAGGTCATACAGGTATACGTACCTACCTCGGCACATCGTAATGTTGAAGTGCAGGTAATGTATGAGGATATCTCTAAAGCCTTACATTCCTCCAAAACCGAATACACGGTGTTGATGGCAGAGTAACGCAAAACTGGGCATGAACAAAGACGATGACCTGGTAAGATTAAGATAGTCTGAAATGATGATGATGATCTTCTACTGTTTAACACGCTTCTTACTCTTTACTTCTTATCATTAGATCTTAATCACGCTATTGTACTAATGCACGCAGCACATTAAATGGATATTTAAGTTTCAAGTGGAAACAATAGGTACTTGTAACAGGTCGAAGTAGAGTTAGTTTGTACGTTTTTCTTGGAACGTATTTTAAAATATTACAGTACAAAGTCCTTTCATATGTATGTGGTAGGATTCCTATGCAGGAATCCGTCGAACTAGTTAGTTACCACCACATCGCCTGTTATTCTGCAGTCCAGCAGGAGTGTGCAAACATTACTATGTTTCGGCCCAAAGGGCATTGATAGCCCTTTGACCCTGGGATAGCTAGTGTAATTATTGCGAATATAGGACTTAAGAACTGATGTCTAAGGTTGACAAGCGCAGTACACACGATAATGTTGTGGGTGACACAGCATTTGTTTTGGGCAGTTTTTGAACTTACGGTCAGGTGAATGTATTGCTCGTCTAGTCACTTTTTCTTATAAAAAAGAGGTAGCAGAATGACTACCTCGAAACATGTCTCATCCAAAATACACTGACCGGTGAAGGGCAGCACTAAGGTGCGGGGCGTCTGATACTGCGATCACCAATCCACTTGCCAAGTGTGGTTATTACGGCAAATCCTACCCTCTTGGTAAAGGCTTATGTCCAGCAGTGGACTCTTAAGAGGCTAACAAAGAAGAAGATACGTAAGTAATTATTGTAATTCTAAATTTTAAAGGTTCGTCATTATTGATATAACTTTACGAAAAGCTCATAAATCTTAACAAAACGCATTATTACAAATACGTATTAAGCGTTGATGAACAGCCAAAGAAAATATTTACCATATGAATTGCAAACTCGGCATTTTCTCACATAGAATTCCAGAAACCAACATACACGCAATCAGATTTTTGCATTATTCATGAAATCATCCACATTCGGCACATGCTTTTGAAGTATTTCTGGCTACGTGATATTATCATATTTCTTTGATAGTGTCAATATAAACGCATGCTTAAAAACAGTCTAAATTTACGAAATATTACGTTGACTATATTTAAATTTCTGGTCATTGAATAAGATTTTATTTGATTATTTTTTTGCAAACGATACATATAAATAGTTGATTCGCATGATATAGCTTCTTTCTTATTTTCTAAATAAATAATTAATTTTTTCGAACTTATATGAAAAGCCACCAGACACCGAGTCATATTACTGATTGTATATGCAGAGTTGCTCGTTATAGGGTTGGCTAGGGAGATAAGATCCTTATATTAGCATCATGTTACTGTTCCCTAAGATGCACGCGATCTAACCTACTATCTGTTTATTTACCGTAATGGATGTGTGCGATACCAGTTACAATCATATGTATTGTGTGAGTTTATTATCTGCTTACTTAAATGAACTTACTTACATTCTGTGCCCTTCCACGGTTTATGATTTCTACTATTAGGCTTACAAGCAACTTGTAGCGCAGCGAGGAATTAATTCCATTTTATTTTAAAAATAAAGGTTTTTCAAATAGCATTTTACAAAAAAGTTTCACAAACTTAATTTTTTATTTAACCGATGGAACTAACAAAAGAATTGTTGAAAGTTACATTCGTTAAAAGCAGCTTCACTTCGGTTTTTCTTTTGTTTCTGCCGTAGAATATTAAATACTTTGTAAAGGTAAAACTAACGTAATTTTCTACATTTTATCGATACTTTTATTAACTTTAGTTCAATCAAATAGGAATTTCGTTAAAGGAACTGTCGCTCAATCCAACTTTGTCATACTTTTGCAGATCGGATATTGGAATTCCCTTCATTCTGATGTAGATAGCTTTATATATATGTAGCTTATCCAATAAGCTGTTTTTACCAATGAATCTTCTGAAAGTGACTTAGTTTTGAACATAATTTTAAATAATGATTTCTTATATTTACGCGAACACTACACATTTAAATGAAACTAAGTTTACGGATTTTCGCGTTTAATTTTTTATTATTTATAACCCGACGTTTCGAGTGCTTTACAGCACCCATGGTCACGGGAGGACTGAGGTGAGAGATGTCCTGATGTCATAGTTAACCTGGGGTACCTTCAGCTTTTAATTATTATTTTTGGTCCGATCTACGCAGAAAGAGCTAACTGTAAAGCACTCGAAACGTCGGGTTATAAATAATAAAAAATTAAACGCGATAAAATCCGTAAACTTAGTTTCATGTAAACATAATTTTTCAAACAATTTTTAAAACATCTGTGAACATGTTTGTCCTTTGGCGTTAAAATTAATTGATAAACTAATTAAAAAATCGTAATTTAAAATAATGTTCATTACAAATTTAAAATAATGTATATTACAAATTAATCTTTAATTGATTGCTTCTATTTGAAATTGCCGTGTGTCGCCACGACTTAAGAGAATCTGCTACCCCGTCTCATCCCATAGGTGTCTTAAAATTCGACAGAGGGAAAATCAAAACCAGGAGATAGGCAGCAGCATTTTCTTGGAATATCCGAATAAATAAACTGCGGTTACTAAATAGTGCAGCGGCCATATTTCTTTACGCCCCTGCTAGACATAATATAAATATTTAAATATTTTATAATTTTTATTTTAAATACATATTTTTAATAAATATTACCTATTATGGTAATATTTATTTGAAAACATTTTATTCGTTACCTTTTTCTTGTTATACTTAGTTAATTGACAATTGTATTGGATGGCGACATTGTTTTTTAAAATATTAGCGCTGAAAAGCGTGTTCAAAATTTGTAAAATTTATAAAATAATTTATAAATTTATAAAAATGACTTTGGAATTTAAGGTTAAAGATAACAACTTGTTACCTTCAAGTTAAAAGATTGCTTGTTTCGTCATTGTTTATTATGAAATATTTGTAACTGATAGGCAGAGTAGAATAGCATTTACCTTTTTCCGTCTAAGGTATTACAATACCTTAGACGGAAAAAGGTAAATGCTGGACAGCACTAATATTCTTTCAGAATAATACCAGAATATGTAATGCTGCCATTATATTGCTCGTGGGAACGCAATGGAGATTAAGAATGTTTTAAATCGTACCAAAATGTCCGCGTCATGGTTCACCACCCGTCGCGTCTTGATTCCCGCGGCTGAGAAAAGTGGGCTACGGGTGTGGTCTCTGGCTACCCATTTTATGGAAAAAAGGTGTGACTGTATGTATGTATGTAAATGTATGTTATCGTACTAGCAAAGTGAATCTTGAATCTACGAAAATAATGGCTCTGTACTAAGACTTTTGTTTACGTTACTCAAATACATTTCCTGTTTCGGAAGACACTTGTCGTGTTTGCTCTTTTACTTTCAAGGTATTTATCTTGTGTTATAGTAGTGATAGTAAATAAGGATTTCGTCTAGTTTAAGTCTTTGTCGAAGAGTGTGTGCTAAACTATAAGAAAAATAAAATTGAAAATTTGGTTTAACAACTCCTTTGTTTCCTTGTTATTTACAAATATTTTTTTACTAGAATAAAAATACCAAACGAAAGTTTATCTTATAGAATGTAATTGTAAAATCTGAAACTGAATATTAACGAGTTAAGAAACTACGCTAGAATTAACAATTTTTACTTGTTAAAAGTTTCATTAAATAAATATTTTGAGACAAAAAGTAAAATCCTTCGAGAGAATTCCTTCGATTATAACGAATGTTAAAAATTGTTTAAATATTTGTTTCATTGACATAAATTGATAGAAATAACTTGTAAGGGCATCGTCTGAATAATGAATAATGTGTCACCTAGAACACTTCTGTGTAGCACCACATTGCGCCTGTCATTCCGAGATACAATCATGGACATAGAACAGATCATTTCGTATAAGCTTCAATTAAAATTATGATACGTTGTCTGTGGTAGGATTCCTATGCAGAAATCCGTCTAGGTAGGTACCACCCCAGGGCCAGTTATTCTGCCGTGAAGCAGTAGTGTGCAAACATTACTGTGTTTCGGTCTGAAGGGCACTGAGCTAGCGTAATCACTGGGCATATGAGACTTAAGAACTTATGTCTCAGGGTGACGGGCGCAGTGTGGTGCTACACAGAAATATTCTGAGTAACACAGCATCTGTTATGGGCAAACGTTGCACTTACCATCAGGTGAACGTTTTGCTCGTCTCGACACTTTATCAAATAACAAAAAAAAGACATTTTCAACACAAACTGAAATATATATTACTTGAAAAATATTCACTGCTGTAGCTGTGACTGTTCATACGGACATTACAATTCATTAAATTAAGAACAAACTGAGATTTAAGGATGAATCAAGACCTAAGCTTATTCCAGGGTTATTAACCTAAGCGTTAGCAAATGAAGTTTTTTTAATAGGAGAGGGGGCAAACGAGCAAGTGGCTCACCCGATGGTAACTGATCGCCGCCGCCCATGACTTTCTTCAAAACTAGGGGAATTCCGGGTGCGTTGCCGCCCTTTAAGGATGGATTGGTTTATTTCTTGTAGGTCCCTAAGTCGTATCGGTCCGGAAAAACTGCTGGCAGCAGCCTATTCCACAAAGTGGTTGTGCGTGGCAGAAAAGTTCTAGCAAAGCCCACAGTCATACAGGTGGTGCCGATGAAAATTCAGATTTTTTTTTAATTTCAAAAGATCAAACTTTAGTAGGTTTTAAGTTATATCAATCACGCAATGTTACCAGATAATGCCTGTACGGTGAAACACGTGTCGTGCATTGCCTAGTGGTAGTACTGTAGTGGTGGAGAGCAACTGGTGATATTTCTCAGTGGTGGTATTAGTTTGTTTGTGCACGCTATTGTAGGAATAGGCGCTCTAAAACTCGATAATACACACCATTTTTAATTTTGCGTGCAGATCTTTTCAAATATTATTCTCATTTTTTATTGAAACACTAGCGGAAAACCGCGTTTTTTTTTATTTTTTTTTATTGTACAAAGTGATGAAACGAGCAAAACGTTCACCTGATGGTAAGTGCAACGTCCACCCACAACAAATGCTGTGTCTCCCAGAATATTTCTGTGTTACACCGCACTGCGCCCGTCACCCTGAGACATCAGTTCTTAAATCTCAAATGCCCAGTGATTACGCTAGCTCACAGTGCCCTTCAAACCGAAATACAGCAGTGTTTGCACACTACTGCTTCACGGCAGAATAACTGGCCCTGGGGTGGTACCTACCTAGACGGATTCCTGCATAGGAATCCTACCACCAGTAAATTTATTTTTTTTAAAATACCGTTTCCGGGAGCTCTTTGACTTTCCGGTATGAAAAATCTTATGTCCGTCCCCGGACGATATCCTGCAGACAGATAGCTTGCATCCTAGCTATCTGTGTGCCGAATTTCGTCAAGACTGGTTCAACGGTTGAGCTGTGAAAAGGTAACAAACAGACAGAAGGAAAGAGTGATTTACTTTCGCATTTATATTATTACCGACCCGTGTGGTGGCGGCCCGTTAAAAGAATACTATCACTCCATCTCATCCAATGGATCTCGTAAAAGGCGAGTAAGGAATAAAACTGCACTGTGCACCCGATAGCGCATTGTGGCGATGGGCTCTCCACTTATCACACCAAGTGCATTATATTGTTTTGGTGAAACGTGGATTGTGGCAGTCATCTGTTTTTGCAGTCAGTGCCCAGTCTCTGACTACCCCTTATGGGATACAGTCGTGATCTTATGTATGTATGTATGTTATATTATTACAGCAATAATAGTCTATAGTAATAGTATGGAAGTGTAAAACGCTGACCTCGCATTAGTCCTCACTAATTCACGTTTGTTACGGTAAAAAAAACATATAGTTATACTATTCAGGAATATGTTACTGACTACTAGTCTACAATATGCTAACAATTTATGACTGGATTCGATAATGAATTATTATAATTTTTTTTGGTACATATACCGAAAGAATACACAAATGCAACATACTTCAAATGTCTCTTTCAAATAAAACTCGACAAGAAATATACTTTAATCAGGGACCAAACAAGCGATAGATCGCTCATAAAATTTATCTTTAGTCCAAAACATTTGAGAACGTTCGCCGCTATCTAAATTTTGCATTAGAATTTATTTATCTCTAGTAAATTCATTTGCAATCTTTCATTCTAAGAAAATAACTGAATGTATGTTATTATGTACAAAAAATTACGTAATATTGATCAATAGACGTAATAACAGAAAATTGGCAACAATTTAGTAAACATCTTTCTACTTCTGATTGATCCTGATTCTTTACATAGGTATCGGATGAAATTAAAAGCCCACCGGCTCTAAAATAGACATTTAGTTATTAAAGCCTGAAAGGTTTCACTTCCAGCGGTATTACGAGTATTAAATTTTGACGACCACGTGGCCTAGCGGTTAGCGTACCTGACTTCTACGCCGCGGGTCCTGGGTGCGAATGCCAGCCGAGGCCAACATTTTTGCAAATTGTTGATTTTCGGTTCTGGTTATGTTGTGCATGTGAAATATATGTCTATAAAACGCACCCACGATACAGGAGAAATCCTGCTGTAGGGCATCGTTTTTTTATAAAAGAAAGAAAGAAAAGAAAAGAAATTTTATTTTTAACTCAGATAATATTAACATTTTTTTAATTTGTTTATTTCGACGTTTGGATAGTTATTTTGTATTTTAACTCGCATGATTATTACTCGTAGTTTTGTTCTTAGGTATAAGTTACTATTAAGTATTTACTTAGGGATAACTACACGAAACTATGTTTTTGTGGAATAGACAGTAAAGGTTTAGAATATATTAATGTATTCGTAAACGTGCTCTGTTTAAGGAGACTGATGTAGACACATTAATTAATTGCGCTTGTTAGATTAAAAATATTTGTTTTTTATATTATTCAGAATCACGCGAATTAAATTTAATTTGCGAAGATCCGCATGCAAAATAACCATTGTGTTTATAATCTAGCTTTGAAAAAGCAAGAAATTGTTTGCACAGGCCAACTACTATAGGCACTGGGAAATGCCACCAAATGCCCCACGACTATATAATACAGTAACTAGCCAAGACACTATCAAATTCGAGAAGAGAGACCGAGAAAACGCAGACTTGGTAATTCGCCCCAAAGCAAGGTATTCTTACGTGTTGTATACGACAGACAGCCCCTGTTCCCTGTTCCCCAAAACCTAGGTACTCGTATCACCCAATATTTTTAAGTTTGGTAATAAACTGTATACTAACATCGAAGGACTTGAGTCTGAAAATAAATTGTTTAATTAGTAATTAATCGTAAATATAACTTTGTTTCTCTTCTTTACTCTTTTTTTTTAATTACCGATTCTCGAACATACAAATTAATCGCGATTAATTAATTACTGTTTATATTTCTAAAGTATTTATATTGACTAATGGTCGCCCAGTGCTTGAAATTGCCCCGTAGTTAATAAAAACGTTAAGTCTGAAAGCTTAATTTGTAACATATATTATATACTAGCAGTCCCCCGTGGTTTCACCCGCTTAAAAAGCTGACCCTATTTGAATGGGATTTTGCAAAATTTTAACTATGCTGAATCTCACACATCTCCGTGCATGTAATGGGCTTTAAGCGGGATACAATGTTTTCTTTTCAAGTATTAATATATAAATTTGCATATTACATAATAAATTGCTGTTTAGTACTGAAGGTAGGTTTACTCTGCAAGAATACGTCTGTAATCCGTGTAAGAAATGTAATTACTGTGTATTCTTTACTATGGTTCATTACGCTTCCACTTAATTTTTTATTTGAGCCCTTCACAAGTCCACTGTTAACCATAGGAATCCCCCATAGATTAGTTCATTGTGTAGATAAATAAGTTCCCTTGATAACAGCAATGTGTGGTTTATTTTTTACGTCAGGAGTAACGAACATGACGTATGTATATTTTAAAAATATATTTAATTTGAACAATTCTTTAAGTTGATAAATTGGTGAAAAGTTTACCGTGTTGACACCAACAACAAAATTAATTATCTTTAAAAAAATTATGTTTAAGAAAAATTTGAAAAAAAATCTTTTAATTTTAAAATATATTTTTTTTTAATTATTTTTTAATATAAATTTTATAACTGTTTACTAAAACGATCATACAGCTCTTCTTCACGTGGCATAGTGCCAACGACGCTGGTTGATTTCCCTAGAGAATCGTCATGCGATTCGACCATTGTGGTAAAAAACCACTCTTGTGTCAACATCGCTAAACTATTATTAAGAAACTTTATATTAATAAATTTTCGTTAAGATTTTCTGTACGTGCGTATAGTAACGTGCAATATGTAACAAGTCTGGGAATAAATACTATTACATAAAACTTTCCTTTTTTTCAACTTTTCATTTATTTTGAATTTGGAACACGTATATTATATTAAAAACATTATCAAATTACAATATGGAATGGGGTATTAAAGAAAATAGGATTGCAGTGATCGCCTTGCACAAAGTGGGTATGGAGCCGTCGGTCATATTCCAGTCGCTTCAAAAGCTTGGTATCAGCCGTATGTTCATATATCGTACTATCAACAGATACAACAACACTTCATCTGTCGAAGACCAGAAAAGATCGGGGCGGTCGCGTGCTGTTAGAACTACAAAAGCTGTTAATGCTGTTAAAGCCAGAATTCAGAAGCATAAAATCTTATCGCGAGAAATGAAGATTCCCGCTAGGACTCCGTCGCGTATTATAAAACAAGACCTGAAGCTCGGTGCTTATCGTAGATATACAGGACGTGCCCTAAATCAATCTTTACAATTAAAGAGAGTGGATCGATTCAAAACGCCTTCTGTCGCGATACGCAGGTGAAAGGCACAGAAATATCCTCTTTGCCGATGAAAAAATTTTCACGATTGAAGACCACTACAATAAGCAAAATGATAAATTGTACGCTCACAGTTCTAAAGAAGCTGCTGAAGTTGTCGGAAAGGTACAGCGTGGTCATCATCGGGCGTCAGTGATGGTCTGTTGGGGCGTGTGTATCAAGGAGTCACAAAATTTTAAAAATACAAACACTATTTAAAAATATACCGTGGACTTTCCAGCAGGACTCTGCACCTGTTCACAAGGCACGAATTACCCAAGCCTGGCTTGAAACCAACGTTCCGGACTTTATAAAAGGTGAAGACTGACCCTCATCTAGCCCAGACGTCAACCCTTTAGACTTCAAATTATGGTCAATTTTAGAGGACATGGCCTGCTCTAAACGACACGGCGACATTGGGTCTCAAAAAATCTTTGGAGCATGCAGTGGCGGCCATAGAGTCGTGGCCAAACAGATTAAAGGCCTGTATAAAAGCCAAAGGTGGCCATTTCGAATAGAATATTTTGTATTACTTTTTGCTGAGACTAATATGTAGGTATAAATTTTAATAGTATTACATTACTTCATTAAAAAAAAAAATGCATTTTCATTTGTAACAGAACAATGGCCGGACTAGGTATGCAATGCATACAAGCTAGAGGGGCGCGCTAAAAACGCTTTCACCTGGGTTAGCAGCTGTGTCTAATTTTATAATGATTATTGTTGAGGTTCTTAAGGAAGGTGGTGACCAGTAGAGAAGAATAGGACGAACGGACGGAAGGACTTACCTCTTTCCTACCGAGGCGACTAATGTTTTGACTTTATTCGTGCAGAATAACACCATACTATTTCTCGTTTAAAAATAATGATTGTGAATATAACATACAACACACGTTTGATGGTTTCTTTTTAAATATGTCTGAATAAAAAAAAGTTGCATTTATTTAACAGGAAGCTGTAACGGAAATTCTTTTATATTAAGTAAAAAGCAAAGTGAAAGCATCAAAAGCATTCGGACGCTGTAAAATTAAAGTGGTTGACGTTATCTAATGGCGACTTTTACATTTAGACATTACGTAGAATTTATTGTATTTTTTTATCTTTTGACAATCTCCCAGTTAAATTGTAATATACAATGTAAGGAAGAGTGGTGGATCCCTTCGCCTAAACACTTACAATTTTTATTCAATATAAATAACGAATCATTAGCTATACAAGATACTAAAATGATCTGCATTATATATATATATGCTTTGATACTCGTATGATAATAAGTACCTATAGCATTCACGTGTTGATCCCAAAGTTGCATTCTTCAATTAACCTAGTGTGTTTATATTTCATATTCATAGTCTAGAAGATCCCGGTGAAATGTTAATAATGAACGTGAATAGAAACGATAGCACATAGTAATAATCACAAAGCATACCTGAGAATTGAAATATTTTACAGAGTCTGCATCCAGAAGTGAATTTTAATGTAAAAAAATGCATTCATTAAAAAGTTATTGAACATGATATGCTTGATGTTGTCAATTTATTGTTTCAAAACTGAAGTCTAAAATAAAAAAGTTACTAAAAAATTTCCGTGTGAAAACTAGGTAGCTTAAAAGAATCTACCACCCTATCTTATTTCGTGGGTGTCGTAAAAGTCGACAGAGGGAAAATGAAGACCAGGAGATGGGCAGCAGCGTCTTTCTGGAACATCTAAATAAATAAACTGCGGTTGCCAACCCCCCTGCCAAGCGTGGCAACCATGGCAAATCCCCCCAAAATGAGATCATCAAGCCTTTCTATGGGGAAGGCCTATGTTCAGCAGTGGACTAGTGATAGGCTGCAATGATGATGATGATGATGATGATGAAAAAATCTCTTTATGTAGTGTTATGTTTATTAATGTAATTTTAAACGTTTCGATACACTACTTTCACTATAATTAGTCAATTAAAATAATAAAATTAAAAAAAATCTCATACTTTTGATCGTGTATTGGAATGCCTTACATTGTGTTGTTAAAGATTGATTTTACATAAATGTTGGCTTAGCTTTAAATGTTGGTTGCTTAAGCTAGTAAAAGAAGTCATTTTCGAAATTTAATTCTTTTGATATTGTTAATAGAATCAGGCGTTACTTTGAAATCCATTATAATGAAGGAAGCTAATATATATATATATATATATATATATATATATATATATATAATATATATATATATATATATATATATATATATATATAATATATATATATATATATATATATATATATATAAAGCTACTATAGCAAAGTAACTTACCTTCCTTCCTCATTTGATATTATCAGTAGTGATCTGTATACTTAACAATACCAATACCTAGTTATATGTCAGCCGCTTCACTTACGGGGGTTTCAGTTATAGCTCAAGATCTAGGAAGCTGAAGAATAGGAAGTTTTTGGCAGTTCTTCAGTCTCATATGCCTAGTAATTAAACTAGCCATCAGTGCCCTTCACATACTTCTGTGTGTGTACAGTAATGTTTGCACGGTACTACTTGATGGCAGGATAACTGGCACTTCGGTGGTACCCACCTAAGTGGACTAGTGAAATAATAGTAGTAAATAATATTGATTTAAAGACGGTTGTTATATATTGGAAATATTATTTTGACAATGAACTCATAAACTGTTCTAAAGTAATTTGTGTTTTCCTGTATTTGTATCAGTTATTTCTAGTGTGTGCTAGTGATTCAATATGTTAATTAAATTGGTAGTCCTCTGAAGTCGTTTGAATAGTAAAAAAATAATATTATCACAACGAAAGCTGCAGATTCGTACAATGGACAACAACGACAGGAATACTTTAGTTAAGAATGCATTAAGGCTTATTTACATCTCAGATCAGCTGACGCTGTGGTAGGTCAGGGGCCGGGCGCTCGCCATAAATTTCATAATACGTTGGTGACCTGAGAATAATAATAATCACTGGAACTTCTAAAATTGTTATATTAAGTGCTGATTTACCACGTGCTCAGTGGTGAAGGAAAACATCGCGAGTAAACTTGCATGTCTGAGGAATAAAAATATTGCTGCACTAGAGCTGCGTGGCGGAATTTTTCCGGCACCAGAACCCTCTCAGAAATTAGAGGAGGCTTGTGCTCAGCAGTGAAACGAAACTACGAAATAAGTAGCAAGCTCCACTTTAAAGGCCGTTTATAAGTAGCCGAGTTTTGTCGGTGTCTATGCTAAATATTTATCATCTGGCACCATTGTGAGATGTTCACAGATTTCCAGTATTTCGTCACCTGTCAAAACTCAAGATAGTTTGAAAGCATTTTCCTTAACTATTATGAAATCTACACGGACAATTTGATGAAGTTCCATTAAGATTGAAGTACTGTTTACAATAATAAATTTGTATCATTATGTTAAAAAAATAACATAATTATATTACGAAATTAATTTATTTTAAGAATTAATTAGAGAATAAATATTGTAGGCCATACAGGTAAAAAATGTTCATCCTGCATAATCTAAACTTCTTTCTCAAGCTGTCTATTAAACAGCTTTCAAAATTCGACGAGCCGTATGACAGTTTACTAGAATTTTGTGATACTATAGATTTTTCTAATTTAATACACTCCAATGAATCCAATGAATGAAATTGATAATATCGATAAATTCCATTATCTTCGCACGTCACAGTGGTTATCCAAACCATTGAATTTTCCGCAAATAATTATTCTGTGGCATGGAATTTATTGTGTCCAATCCAAAATAACATGTCGGTATTGTTTAACATTGAAATTATTACAAAATAAACCTCATTTATTTTAAAGCGCGTTAGTGAATAACTGAATCGTTCTGTTAGATTTAGATTAGTGGTTCTGAAGATAAATTAAAGCCTGATTCGTTGCAGTCTCGGTCACAAATTCCAAAACGTGATACTTGTACGTGCTCTAGGAAGTCAGCAGTTTGTGACTATGTTTTGGATCTTCCTAACCATTTGATAGACCACAAATCCTTGCAAAATAACACCGATTCCTACAAAGCTATTCTACTCTGCCGATAGACGATAAGTTAATAGTGGGGAAATTTGGAATAGGTCAATGGAACCTGAGGGAACAACAGCTAGCGAAGCGACTTTATGGCGAAGGAGGAGGGGGGATTTTGCTGGTGGTAGGATTCCTATGCAGGAATCCGTCTAGATAGGTACCACCTCAGGGCCAGTTATTCTGCCGTGAAGCAGTAGTGTGCAAACGTAACTAGAGTTAGCGTAGTCACCGGGTATATGAGATTTAAGAACATATGTCCCAGGAGTGATAGGCACAGTGTGGTGTTACACAGAAATTTTCTGGGTGACACAGCAATTGTTATGGGTAGACGTTGCACTTACCATCAGGTAAACGTTTTGCTGTTTTCACCAGGTTATCCAATAAAAAAACTCTTTATGAGAAAACTCCTTGTACAGTTACTTGTCTTTTTTATTATTATATTTCGAAAGTATGTTGTGTTGAAGTAGTCTAAAAATCTTTCCTTCTTTCTTTATATGTAAAAAAAGCATCAGTTCACGACAGGTCAGTTTTTCGTTGGCTTTTAATGTTAATGTAATAAAATGTACAGCGCGTATACAAAAGTAACTAAAAAAGGCAGCTTGCATTTCCTCGGTTAAGTTGGGAGAGCATCAGCTACTGCTTCGAAAGTTCTGTAACGCGGTATTTATTAACTTACTTAACTTACTTGGAGTTTACTAGTAGAAAGTGCCTTTAACGTAATAGTTAGTAATATGGTCTTTAAAATAGAGCCCGCCATTGGAGTTATCGTAAATGATTACTCTGGTCAAGCTTTCAAACTTAAATAGTTGTAGCGGTTAATATGACTATAAGTAATATATATATATACATAAAACTTTCACTATTATTCTTTACATAATGAAAAACTCAGCACACTACACTCAGTTGACGATCTATCGAGCAATGAAAACCCAGTTGACAAAACTATTTATAAGTTTGTTATATACTAACTACTTCTGTCATGGATTTAGGTTTCACTTTATCAAATAGGTGACAGGTGAATCCGATAGGTGTCCGGCAGAGTAGAATAGCACCTACCGAGGTGTCGTAAGAGGCGACTAAGGTATTGTACGGACAGCCTGTATTCTTGCAGAATAACACCATAATATGCAACACTGTGAGTATACTACTCGTCAGATCGTAATGGGGAGTAAGGTTTTTTTTGACCCGTGCCAAAATGGCGGTGACGTGGTTCGGCACCCGTAACGCGTCGTTTCCCTCGAGGGCGAAAATGGGCCTCGTGTGGCCTCTGCCTACCCCTTATATGGGAAAAGGCGAGACTATATGTATGTTGATGTAACAAGTATTAAGTAACACAAATACAGAATCAAAATAAGTTACTATCTAACTATTATACATTTCAAGAAATTGACAAAAATTTACGAAATTGAAAAGGGTCTGAAAGAAAATTTATAACACTTTTCGAGAATTCAACACTCGATATAACCGGATACAAAACCTTTTATGCTTGGTCGATTATACTAAGTGTTATCGGATTTTTTTCAAGGCATAATAGCAAATCCGCCCTTGGGCATTACGTTTTATAAAATTTTGATCATATGCAGTACATATTTTAGCAGTCTCAAAATATATTAAAATTAAAAAATTGTTTCAAAATGTGTTTTGAATAGAACAGAACTTATTTTTCAGAATATGGTTTTAACTTTCGAATCTCGAATTATAATTAACGTATAATGTAACACAAATGAAATTGTTAAGGCGAAACAATAAAATTAATCAATCAATTTACGTATTCGTACACTAAATACAAGAAAAAGGAACGAAAAGAATGCAATCAAAATGCAAAGAAAGGAGCAGAGGGAGATGCATGTGAATCAATAAGTATAAAAAACACGGTTAAGACATTGATAGTGTAACTATTCAACTTTCGCGTTGAATTGATAAAATTTATTTCGTGACCAGAAAATAGACTTAATCTTTTTCAAGATTATTTCTGAAAGTTATTTCATTCTAGGCCATTTGAATGATATATTTTAATAAATTGTGATCGTCATAGGTAGGACCCTTTTATCTACGTTGTGTTTATTTATAGTTACTTGTTCTTTTAGGTCTATCATGGAAAAATGTTTATTCACTAGAGAATTGCAAGTCTAAGATAGTGTACGAATACTAATTAATTACTAATCCCTATACTCTTGTAAGGGGTTCACAATGGTTATTCATCAAAATATCTAATACAAGGAGATTTGAATTCCGCACTCGTATAAGATTTACAATAAATTATTAATACTCGTAACCCAGTACAAGTTATCGCTCCCCCAACATTTTTGTTTAAAAAAATGTGGGGAAGGCACACGGCTGCAACACCCGCCGTGTGCGGTGAGCGCCTTCCATTCCAAGCACTCCCCCCGACACAGGACGAGAAGTAGGGAACAAGGATCGTAGTCCACAGCAACACTGACGAACCAGCAAAAAGAGGGCTTGGCCTCTTGTTAGTGCGTAAGCACAAACTTCGACCGGAGTCTCGCATGTCAATGTGTGTTTACATTATACAAGTATACAGCAGTCCAGTCTTCGTGGATGTACGTCGTACAGATTTGGCACACGTCGAGTAGTTATGGGCACTCGGCCCAATAAACTAATAAAGCCTTCCACCACGCGCCACCACTTCGCCAGACCGCTGCAACTGTAGATGATTGTCGAGTGTGTGGCATCAACATCCAATACAAGGTCAGCACGGCAATTTGCCACAGAGCACATCGTGAGTCCACTGCTCACTTCAAGGGTATGGGGTCCCACGTTGAGCACCTTTCGGCTGCAGCCTTGAGAGTCTCCTCCCGCCAGCAACCATCATGATCAGCATGAAGTAGACGCATTAGCTCCACCAACCATTGTAATGATGTATTTTGCAATTCTTTATCATTTATAATTATCAATCAGCCATCAGGCAGAATTCTATTATATTCGTCAAAATGGGTTTGAGTAACTGAGGTTGAGTATTATGTATTTCGATCAAGTTTGTCTCACCCACCACCAAGTTTCCAGTTATCATTCATTTGTGGGAATTTACTGAGAGGTTTATTTAATATTGTTGTTATTCAACACATTGGAGGGCAGACAGTCTGCAGTCTCGTTATAGAGAGACCCGACTTGGACAAAGCTAAAGAAAATGTGGGTCAAACCAAGTGCAAGACGCAACCATTATACTAACGACATCTAAGCAACTGCCACAATGACGCATTGCCACAGGTGCAACAAGCATCAATACGACTATCGCTCAGACATACACCAACACAAGGGCTTCTATACGGTCTTAGCAAACATCTACACTTCTGCAAAAAACCTCCGTCAACCAGAATCATAAATCGTATTGAATCAGATGCGCCTTATTCATATAATAACATTAATAACATTAATTAACTTGTATAGTACTTTAATAGAAAAGGTCTTTTGGATATATTTTACGGGTTTTAAAATCAATTGTAGGCACTGATTGCTGTAATATTATGCCAAGAAGAATTAAATTGAAAAATATGAAATTTCACTACTGGGATTGGTCCTCATATATATTTTCCCAACTTTTTGGACCATCATTTTTATTTAAATATTTTAATATTTTCTTAAATCTTTTTAAAACGTAAAAATACGTAATTATAGATAGTATATCGTTACAATAGCAATGGGCTTAACAAGTGATCATAAATCACTGTGTGGAAACGTACTTCACAAGATACAATTAAAAGCAAAATAAACAAATATTATTAATTAAAAGCAACGTGGAAATAGAGGCCGTATTCATTGACAATAAAAAAAAAATTGTTTAAAGTAACGGGATGAGCAAAAGTTTCCCTTGATGATATATGCAACGTCTGCCGTTACAAATTTGTGTCACTCAGAACATTTCTGTGTGGCACCACAGTGCGCCGTCACTCACTTCTTAAGTCTCATATGCCCATTGATTACACTACCTCAGTATCCTTCAGACCGAACACACAGTAATGTTTGCACACTACTGCTTCACGGTAGAATAACTGGCCCTGGCACGGTAGAATAATCGTCTCATCATAAAAGCCAATGAGCTTTGTAGTAAAACGTGCCCGCGTTTTTTTTGCAAAGAAGCCGCTATTTTAACTATATATAATAAATACAGAAAAGTATTTAATAAACGATTGACTAAAAGAAATCCTATGTACGTCTCCAGAGTGCAAGCTACTTCGGTGCCAAATTTCGTGAACATACTATGTTCAGCGATTGAACCGTGAAAACTAACAGACAGACAAGACAGATAGCTGTGAATATAAAGAGCATTTTTATTAGATTTAGTATTAATATGATAATTATTATTAAATTTAATTAAAACACAAAAAAGCTGAAATAAAATATTTGTATATATTTTAATACATCTATAGAAGTACACTTATATACAAGACCACATACCAATGATACATATTATATTATAATGTTCAATCTCTTTCTTAAATGTTTCTTGCGAATTTAATTTTACGAATGCTATAGATTAGGAAAAATTCGTCACTTAGCTAAACATTTCTTACAAAATTTAAAGTAAATCATAAAGTGAGCTTTCACGCTGAGTTTGTTTGTAAACATGGTAAATTTTTATTTCTTCGCGGTCGGCAAGTTCGCTACTTCAATTAAAAGTTTGAGATTTCTGTACCAAATAATATATAAAGGAAATACTGAGTACGTTGAGTTAGATTGTTGAAATGAAAATTCTTTATTTTTTCTTAAGAAGTTTATATATCGTTTATTAAGCTTAATTGATATTACAATTAAACATCTTTTCGTAATGATGTTACCATGGAGGATCGGAGATCGGAAAAAATAGATAAAGAAAATCTGCCGATAATACCATTTTTGTCTTTTATTACACTAACTTTATTGATGCAATTGGAGGATATTCATTAAATAATATATTAAAAAGAATAATATTACGTTCCCGTGAGTTGACATCTTACAGTATTATTAAGACATCTTTCCAGAACATAATGTGATTTAGTTTTTCTTATGATTTTACAATTTTTATTTGCCGTGTGGTGACAGCGAAAGAAAGTTAGCTATGCTATCCCATTCCATAAGAGAAATGGCTGGAAAAGCTCATGAAATCTTGCCAAAAATCCAACACTATAAAAAAGTGAAAGTACACAGACTTTTGCGCCTTAAGACGAAGCGTCATACCATGAGGGCGAATTTTGCCAAGCGTGTAATTACGGCATACCCACTCTTCTTGGAAAAAGCCTTTCTCCAGCAGGGATTATTACGCGGCTGACGACAATGAACCAAACTACTGATCATGAAATATTTTATTAATATTAAATGACGATGGTATTTCGTTAAGAATTAACTGCTCAATTATTTTACTTCGTACTTGTATTAGTTGCGGTCTAAAAGTAGCAGAATTCTTAGTCTCCAAGTCTTAGTTACGAGACTAAAACCGAGGTTCCTACCATCAGAAAAAGTTCTTATGCAGAAATCCCTCTAGGTAGGTACCTACCACCGCAGGGACAGTTATTCTGTCGTGAAGCAGTAGTGTGCAATCAGCACTGTGTTTCGGTCATAAAGGCTAATGATTTAGTGTAATTACTGGGCATATGGGTGTGGGGATTCCCACACATTATTACACATCTCATATACATACACAGACACATAATAATATTTAAAAACTGACACACATATACTATACATATTTATTAATATATTTTTAACCACTGTAGAAAAAACATTTTACCACTTTTTTACCGTTAGCCTCAGAAACATGTTACGTCAACACAAGAGCGGCTAGGGATCGAACCGCTAGCTCATGTTAACTCAGTACTCAGTTCAGTTACCTGCTGATCGCCTCTGCGACTAGACCCTTGTAACACCTTTGCGCCCGCTGCTAATTACGTACAGTTTTATGCTTGTTTGCTTTTGTTCTTGTGCTATTTCTTGTAACCTTTTATTGTACTCGCTTTCCTTCTGAACTCTTATTGTGTGCTGTGTCGTGGACTATTAAATGACTGTGAACCCCCTCCCGATTGCAGTAACTGACCGAGCCGAGGCCGGCCCCCTTGGGCACCCTCGAGTCGGTTACTCACGCGAACAGGATGACGGTCCAAGCCGAGGTCCCCTCTTGGGGGCCCTTGCGCCAGTCATCCATAAATAAAGGTTTCGGCTAAGCGCCCTCAGCGCAATGCCACCTTTCAATCCGGCGAAGCTGTAAAAGCCTTCGGGCTAACAGTGACCATCAGTCCTAAAAAAAAATGACTGTGAACGTAAAATATAAACTCTTTTCTTCACCTAACCTACGACGCCTTACGCCATTTTGACCTACTGAAATGTGAATCGCCAGAACCGACATCAGAACAAAATTTAACCACGCGCCCATGTACATGGCGCAAGCAATCCGTCTCGGTATGTACGAGTATCACCCCAGGGCCAGGTATTATGCCGTGAAGCAGTAGTGTGCAAACATTACTGTGTTTCCGATTGAAGGGCACTGAGAGCTAGCGTAATCACTGGGCATATGAGGCTTAAGAACTGATGTTTCAGGGTGACGGGCGCAGTGTGGTGTCATACAGAAATGTTCTCCGTGATACAGCATTTGTTATGGGCAGATGTTGCACTTACCATCACACGGTAATCGAGTTAGCATATACGTTCGTGTGTTCGTGTCGTTCGTTACGTATATACCGCCATTTTGGCACGAAGATACTGAATTATGGTTTGCGCAAATAGATGGTCAATTCATAACTTCATACATATATATATATATATATATATATATATATATATATATATATATATATATATATATATATATATATATATATATATATATATATATATATATATATATATATATATATATATATATATATATATATATATATATCTATATATATATATATATATATATATATATATATATTATATATATATATATATATATATATATGTGTATGTAATTTAGATCCACAATATTCTAAGGAGGTAAAATATATTATTGTTACTCCGCCTTCTAGTAACAAATACGATAAAGTTTAAAAGGAGCTCGTTGTCAGATATAGCAGTTACTCATCCACGAAGAGTTGTGCAATCAATTACTTCATCAACACGCGGTACCAGTGCACAGTCAAATGCAGTTGAACAGACGTTCCAGACCATGTGACCGTTTTAGCAGCCGCAATCGCAGATCGTTCAACTTGCGACTTGACGACTGCTTAACTTCATCGGGTCGCCTCTTCGTTACTGACCGAAACTCCAAGAACCAAATTCTTGTGGACACTGGAAGTGGCGTGTGTTTTCGCAAACTGCACTTCTTGGACGTAGATATCCTATCAGTTATCAGCAGCCAGTGGTAGTGCAATTGATACATATGGGTATTTGCAACTTAATTTAAATTTAAATTTACGTAGTAATTTTTCATGGCATTTTATTGTTTCCGACGTAATTAATGTTATTTTCATTTTCAGCAACTAAAGCAATTGTCGATATGGATGTTAAATTATCAAATAATCGTTTATTTTAAACGTCTACAATAAGGTTATAGTGAATAAGGAAATCTACACGTAATATGAAGTATGACCAAATATAGGTTAATTGATAATTTAACATCCATATCGACAATTGCTTTTGTTGCTGAAAATGAAAATAAAATTAAATCTGTTAAGATTCCTATAAGCAACAAGCGATACCACGCTATTTTTGCTAAATATCATTAAAGAACACGATCAGCTGGCACATCACACACGCACATAACACAGTGCACTACATTCGCATTGCTAAGCAGGAATTTGATCTGATGAAACGGTACGGCGCATACTTCTGAGAGCTCCTGGGCATCTCCTTTGCGTTTGGCCCCTAAAAAAGACTACGAGTGGGGCCCTTGCGGAGACAACAGGCTGCTCAACGCACGCACTATATCTGATAAGTATCCCATCAGGCACATCCATGATTTTTCTCATAACAGATCAGGAAACACAGTTTTTTCTACTCTAGACCTGGTCAATGCATACAACCAAATTCCAGTCTTTGAGGATGACATCCAGAAAACGGCGATCACCACACCGTTTGGTTTGAACGAGTTCCGATGCATAAAATTCGGACCTAAGACCTAGATGACTTCTTAGTATTTTCTAGAAGTCAGGAGTACTTGTGAACACTTATAATTATAATAATTTAATATATTTGGTTCATCACAGGTACAGCTTTTAGGCTGCCACATCTTAGCTGCAGGTACTAAGCCACTCGAGTCAAAAGTACAAGCTTTTAACGAATTCCCTTCTATAAGAATACTCTCCGACAGCATGGCGGTACTAATGGCCCTTGACAGTAATATCATGAATTCAGGGCTAATACATGAATGCTACCAACGACTAAATGATGTAAGTCAATTCAATAAAATAACCCTTCAATGGATCAAAAGATACAGCGGATCTAGAGGGAACGACGCTGCGGACGAGCTTGCTCGGGGGGATCCAACAGGTGTGCCGTGGGACCAGAGCCCATAGTCCCGCTTTCCTTCAGGTATGTTCGTACGCTAGTTTGTAACCGCACTAGAAACCAACATGCACACCTCTGGACAAACCATCCAGAGTGCAGACAGACAAAAGCAGCTCTGCCTGCTATAAACAATCGCATCTCCAAGGTGCTACTCCTTCTGAAAAAGCCCCAAATCAGAACATCTGTTTTCTTTAGGTCACGGACAGCCCTCTGTGCAGAGCCTGCATGGAAGAGGATGAAGCAGCGGCCCATGTCCTGCTGGACTGCCCAGTGGTCGTGGGCAACACTAAAGGTTTGATGCGGTTCCTGGAGGAGATAGGTTGGCTCGAACTTATTATTCCTGCGGTGTGCGGTGTGGAGTTGCGGAAATCAGCCCGAAGCAATATACAATCTATAATCTAAGGAATTCCCTAAGCCGCGAACAGTCAAGGCACGGTAAGGCAATTCAGGCAACCGCAGTTTCTCTATGCAGATGTTCCAGGAAAATGCGGCTGACCATCTTCTGGTTTAAATTTCCTTTGCGTCGACTTTTACGACACCCACGGGATGAGATGGGGTGGTAGATTGCTTTAAGCTGCCACCACACAACGCAAAATTTATCAATCTTCTTTAGAAATCGACTACTCCACATAAAATTGAATTCATTATAAAAATTTATAAATTTGTCCCAGGAAAATGATACTTATACTATATTAATATACCGGTGTATTAATATGTGACAATTTTTGCTAGAATCATATGAACTTTGTCACTTTAATAGGATTTAGTTCTGCTTTAAGAATTTAAAATTTTTAGAAGCGCCGTCATATTGAGAGGAAATGAAATTTCTACAGCGTTGAGTATATTTATTATCTATATTTGATATCTTGTCTGGAATATGAACTTTTCGAAATGCATTTTCAATTTATACCCTGTATAAATTTATTTTCACTTCAAAATTTGTTGCATAATTTCGTTACATCAAATGGTATGTATCTCAAGGGTTAAAAATAACATCTGCGCAAAATATTATTTATAATTAAATTGAAATATTTTTTGTACATATTTTAAAATGGTACTCGTTGTGAATTGTTATGGGTATTTAATAAACTCAACGTTCAAAAGGTAATAAAGGTAATTTATGTACTGAAATCTTTCCAACTTCGATGAAATTATCCTTAATCTAGTAATTGTACGCTTGGTTTTGTATTAATTTTATAAATTACAGGACTATTACATTTCTGTAATAGCAAAACGTCACTGTTGTTGTATTATAATAATAAAAATTGTTTACAGCATCATTTAAAATGGAATATACAAAGAAAACTTTTGATATCATGTCCACATTTCATAACTTACAGAAAGTTTGCAACAATGTAAATAATGTTTGAGCCATATGTAAGTCTTGCCTTTAGTTGGGCAAATATATGTTCTGTCCCAAAGACTTTAACGGTGTTTGCTCTCTCATTATAAGGTTATTCGGCTTGCGCTTGAAATAGCAGAAGTAATGAGGATTTCGTCTTGTATGTTTTGAAATCTATGTCAACTACTATACATATTACATGTAAAAAACATTAAAGTTTCAGCCTATAAATGTCCCACTGCTGAGCACAGGCCTCCTCCTCTCATTTCTGAGAGGGTTTTGGAGTTAGGAAGAATCCGCCACGCTGCTCCAATGCGGGTTGGCGGCCTTCACATGTCTTCATGCAGGTCAAAGTTATTCCTCAGCGCATCATTTATTCATCTGCGGCGTGTTGTCACCGCTTAAGAACGTTTGAGAAAGTTGCGCTTTGACATGAAAATTTCATTATTCTCTGCCGTCCTTCTTGCTACTAGTATAAGAGTAAGCGAAACGAGGTTTCTTACTTGGCCCTAACTTCGTATGCAGCGTAGAGCGTAGAGGATACATAAAGCATATTTTCCACTTGTATAATTTAAAGATCAACACAATAATTATTCTGCTTTTTTGCTCTATACGAACATACTGAAATTAATATCCTTAAATCTTTGTATAATTAATAAGGCTATTAATGACTCACTTGGCGCGGTATTACGGGTTACAAAGTGGTAGGATTCCTATGCAGGAATCCGCAGAGCCAGTTATTTTGCTGTGAAGCAGTAGTATATACGTACATACATACAGTCTCCTTTTCCATGTAAGCTGTAGGTAGAGACACAGACACATCGATCAATTTTCTTGTTTGTAGTTAATTGAAAGTTAGCTAAGGTTTATAGTTTAAAACTGTAAAGGTTAGAATATTTTTTTATTTAGGTACGTCATAGTATAGCTACATACCAGCGTTGCCGTTGAAACCGTCTGAGTAAAAAAGCGGAATTTTTACGTTGAAAGCAGGACATAATAATAAAACGTAAATAATCAGTAGTTTTTAGCATCGAAACAACATGACTGAGCTTATTAGGATTAGTGACTCAATCGCAAACAACAAACGGTTCCCATTTTGTTTATAGAAAACGAACATTAGTGTCACCGACAGGTGATATGATCGGGTTCCAAAAGAAAGATTTGTACTGACACAAGTGTTCCACAACATTTAGATCACATTGAAGTTTCGGAACTCGAAGTTACACACGTCTACTTCGGGCGGCCGGCCATTAAACACACTTGCCTGTAACGCCCGTAAATAGTATATACTCGTATGTAAAGAGGGATGGAGAGTGTCCCGAGCGGATCTTTAAATTTTGGCAAAAAATCGGGACATCCCGCTAAACTCGGGACGTCTGGCAACGCTGCTACTTTACTTTTCATTGGTGGTAGCATTCCTATGCAGGAATCCGTTTAGGAAGGTTTTTTTTTTGTGTGTGAGTATGCAAATAGCCTTATGGCTTTGGCTGCGTCATAGGAAGCGACTCGCGAGCAGAATGATTAGGAAGGTACCACCCCAGGGCCAGTTATATGGATAAGATAACTAAAACATCGTAAAAATAAATGTATCGTTTTAATTAACGATGCTTTTTAACTTCGAAGTTTGTCGTGGGAACATCGATTTTTCCTAATAACGATGTTACATCCTTACACACGTAGTCCACCTTTCGCCCCAGCGGGAAACGAGACGTGACGGGTGGCGAACCAAGTCGCCGCCATTTTGATACCGGTCAAAATCTCTGACATGGTATGGATTAAAAAAAAATGTCTACTTAAAATAAAATATTTGGAATGCAACTTTTGACTGCTAGACAATTTATTCTTACACTAACAACTGTTTTTCTTGCATTTATTTGATTAAAAACTAGTTATTTGACCTAAGCAAATCTATGAAACTTAATGAAAAATCTTCTTATGTTTAAGTACTACAAATAAAAAAACCAATGAAGTAAAGTAAGTTAATTTGCTAAGATCATGGGCTCTAAGACAGACACGTGATAATGCCTCGTTTTGGGGCGAAACACGTGATGTATTCTCGACTTTAGTGGTGTATATTATCCAGTGGTAGTATTGTAGTGGTTGGTGGAGGGTATCTGATGGCGGTTCCTGGTGGCGGTGTTAGTTTGCTTGTGCACGCTACTGAGAGAGGGCGGGCGGTGCTCTTTAAAAAACTAGGTAATATACACCATTTTTATATTTTGCATGCAGATCTTAGCAAATTAAGTTACTTTCCTTCATTATAATGGATTTCGGCAAAGTAACGCCTGATTCTATTAATTATAATAAAAAAACCGACATAGTCATTATGGCGGAATCGTTGGAGGATCTTAGCATTATGCTTAGCTTAGCATTATGCTCAATGACCTCAATAGTGTCTTCCAACTGGTAGGTCTTAAGATAAACAACGACAACAAAGGTCGCACACATTTGACGTGCCTAACGTCCATTTCAAACTCATATCGGTAGTTGTTGGGAACAATTACTCGAAGACGTCGACGAAATCGCCTAATTATATTTAGGACAGATTGTTCGACTAGGGCAGTCGATCTTGAATCAAGAGATCAATCGGCGAATCAAATTCGTCTAGGGAGCGTTCGGTAAACTGCGTCATGTCTTCTCGTCGTGTTTGCCTCAATGTCTTAAACCAAAGTCGTTAACAAGCTCGTGTGTTGCCAGGAATGACATATGAACCGAAACCTGGTCCTTCACTGCAGGCTGCATAAGGAAAGAAAATCTCGAAAGTCCCTCAGCGGAAAATATAAGTATTTTTCTGCGAGATCTGCAACGATCATATTCCCAGCAGAACTAAATTAATGATGGTAATGAACCGGTCATATGGTTTTTTTTATTGGATCAAGTGATGAAACGTTGCAACACGTTCACCTGATGGTAAGTGCAACGTCTGCCCATAACAAATGCTTTGTCACCCAGAAACACCACACTGTGCTCATCACCCTGAGACATAAGTTCTAAGTCTCATATGCCCAGTTATTACGCTAGCTCACAATGCCCTTCGAACCGAAACACGTAATGTTTGCACACTTCTGCTTCACGGCAGAATAACTGGCCCTGGGGTGGTACCTACCTAGACGGATTCCTGCATACGAATCCTACCACTATAGTTCTATAGTTCGTAGAACTCGTTGGCGAAGAGCGGTAACCTCGACGACCTCGACTATATTTTTATACGTAGGCTTTACTTGTGATCGGTTGAAATGATGATGATAATGCTGGTGTTATTAGAAAAGATAGATAAAATATTACATCGCCAATAAAAAGAGATTTAAAACTTAAATTGTTCAGAATCATTGTGTACTTTAGCGTTCTAAAAATCCTGTTAAAGCTCATAAAAGTCAAGATGTCGAAAGTTTATCGCAAACGTCGTATAAATTATCAATTTTCTTTAGAAGTATTCATTCCTCGACAGGCGCGTCGACACGCAAAGGTCACTAGTAACGTCACTGTTTATTAGCAGGATTTATTATAGTTACGGTATTATATGTAGTTTCTTTTTAAAAAAACTGATTCAATTATTATCAATCATCTAGCTCTCATTTTTGTGGGATTTTGTCTTAGTAGCCACGCTTCGCAAGTTTATTTATTCAGATATTTTAAGAGATGCTGCTCATCTTCTGGTTTTCATTTTCCCTCTGTGGACTTTTACGACACCCACGGGATGAGATGGCGTGGTAGATTAATTTTCAATATAGATTTATAACTACAGATCAGTAATAAATGTTCATTAAAAAAGTAAAAAAAGTAAAGTTTCAGCCTATAAATGTCCCACTGCTGAGCACAGCCCTCCTCTCATTTCTGAGAGGGTTTTGGAGCTAGGAAGAATCCGCCACGCTGTTCCAATGCGGGTTGGCGGACAGGACATGTCCTCGAAATATTTTTTATTTCTGAGACATGCAGGTTTCCTCACGATGTTTTCCTTCACCGCCGAGCACGTGGTAAATCAGCACTTAAAATTGCAATTAACAATTTTAGTGGTGCCGGCACCGGGAATTGTACCCAGGTCACTCGCGTACTATAAAATTAGGCGAGCGCCTAGCCCCTGAGCTACCACGGCTTCATTAAATGTAAGGGGAATTAAATTTTCCCTATTGTTTACTATATTATGGAAATTCTAATATAAAGCAGGCTATACTTACTGTTTTTTTTTTGGCATATTGATGTGGAGTAGATGTAAATAAATGGGTTTAATATAATAAACATCCGTTCTACCTACCTAAACGGATTCCTGCATAGGAATCCTACCACCAGTAAGTTGATATTAAAGTGTAATTTTTATTTCTATAAGTAAAAGACTATACAAATTAACAATATCTTTATCCCTTTTCCCTGAGCACTTTGTGTAGCCATAAATCTGAAAAATTATTAAATAACACAGAACAGTCGCTATGGTCGTCTAGTAAAAGCGTTTTCCTGTTGAGAAATAAGTTACGTTCGGTAACCTATTTGAGTTTCATCATATTTCATGAATTATTTCTAGCAGATCCAGATCGAGTCACTTATAAAAAGACATGCATTTTCGCGTTTCTTTGAGTTTAGTACGTTAGGATGTTGCTGTTGGAGCAACTAAACTGGATTATTTATAAAAAGTTAACTTAAAAACTATTATGTTTCGGCTCGGTTGGCGCAGTGGCTAAGCCCTTGATTTCTGCGCCGCGGGTCGGGGGTTCGATTCACGGGACAAATATTTGTATGGCCTACATATAGTTAAATGCACCCACGACACAAGACGAATCCTACTCTGGGGCTTCGTTTTTAAGGAAGAAAAAAAAATAGATTGAGTTGCAAGAATTAGATAGATCTTAAAATAACAGAATAAAAAATACCGACTAACGTTTTAGATGAAAAAATTGCTTTTTGCATCATTATCTATTTATAGATACATATATATAATCACGCCTCTTTCAAATCGGGGTAGACAGAGACCACTTTTCTCCACTTGCTACGATCCTGATACACATCTTTCGCTTATTCTACTTTTATTAGCCTTTTCATACAAGCTCGTCGGTTGCGGATACTTTCGACGTGACTTTTCCTCCTTCTTGGTCGACCCTTACCGGGTTGCCAATTCACCCTGGTCTCGTGAATTTGTTTCGTCAATCTTTTTTCTTTCATGCTCTCTTCACGTCCAAACCATCTAATTGTCCCTTTCTCTATCTATGACAGTACATCTTCAACCACACCGCAATGTTCCTTTATCATCCTGTTCCTCACTTTGTCCAACAAAGTCAAGAAAACACATCGCATCACCTATTAACAAAATGCTGTAAAAATTAGCAAAATGCTCTAAAAATGAGAGCTACAAACTTTGGCCTACATATGCGGGAGGCCTATGTTTAGCAGTGGAGTGAAATGATGATGATGATGTCGATGGCAGATACACTGACACAGGACAGCTAATTTAGAATGTGCACAATAACGATACACATTCTTAAACCAAAATGCTTAAAATCAGCTTTTATCTGGACTCCGTACTATTGTGTAGATACAATTATAGAATCCAAAATTGCACTTGCTTTTTAAGCGACGAACTTTAGTCATAGTAGTATACGAAGTGTTCCGAAACTAACATAACAAAACCGCTGCAGGTACTTAATAAAAAAAACAACGCCTGCCCTTGCATTACATATAGCATGCACTGGGACTGTTCACAGACGTAATGTATGTTTATTTTTTATATATTTTTAAATTTTACTAGTTTTTAAAACTAAATATTATTAACTTACAAATGTATTTATATTAGAAAAATTATTTCCTGAACAAGTAATATAAGGATTTATTTTAGGAAAAAGTTGTTAATCAAAAACGTAACAATTATAAATAATCCAAAAAAGATTTAAATGTTATACGTATTCTTACTATTCTTTGGATGTTGAACGAAATTACTGTAGAATAGTATTTTATATAGGAATTATATGAAAGGAAACTAATGAAGGAGATCGTCGAAGTCGATGAATTAATTGTGTTTAATATTAATTTTTTGTCGCAGAGTCTCTGTGAAGAAATTTTCTCGTTTATTTTAATTGAGTTTTTCTCGCGACAAACTTTTCGAAACAAAATTACTTAAGAGTTACTGTATTTTAATCGACTTACCAATTTAGAATTTTAGCCTTGGCAAGAAAGCCATATAGTTGTTATATAAAAGCTTTTTCTTGGATTCATCAATTAACATTTAACAAATTTAAAGCAAACTTCCCGTGCCATACGTCTTGCACAGCTTCTAAATTTCAAAAAGCTTAGTGTACTCTCTGATAATTCGGCGAATGTGATTAGGTAACAGTTTCATTAACGCTCCTAGTCTCTGCCTTATATATGACAAGACAGTTACATTAACCGATAGAGTTTGGGATTATGTAATGCCCTCAAAAGTTAATGTATTTACAGGTCACGAGTCTAGTAATGAGCGCTGAAGAGGGTGAGATGTGAGGGTCGACCAGCGCCCACGCATATTGGTTGATCAGTCAATCCCAATTATCGCTTATATTTTTTAAACTACGTAAACCCTATTCTACTAATAAATTAGTGTTTTGTTCTAGTCGGTTTGTAACTTTTATTTTGTACGTTTGGGATTTCCGAATTAAATCCAAGTACAAAATAATTAAACCGGCTGTGCGTGAATGTCGACTAAAGCGCAGTCAACCCTACTACATTTGCCGAACGCGAGCCGCGCGACCTATAACTGGAATTTATTATATTTCCGCCGTCGATTACATCTCGGCCGCGGAGGATAAGGAGATCGACGTATCGCGATACCAACTCTATTCGGTACGACTCTATTTCAGCTGCGGAGGGCAAGGTGAGCGATGCTGGCACACTGCTACTACTTTACCCAGCAGTCTTCCTGTTCACATCCAAAGTGGGCTTCCATAGTCCACTCGAAGTGACCACCACTGGTCAGCCCGATGCCACAGACTAACCATGTGGACCCTTTTAGCTTCACCGCGGGTAATCAAGTCACGATTACTGAGCCCCTCCGCCACGGCAAGGCTAGAACCCATGGGGCGGGGGGTCACACAGAACCAGTCTAACTCAATGTTCTGGGTGGGACCACTACTGATAAGGGCGGGTATTGCACTTATTATTAGATTGGCTAGTATTGCCACTAACTTCCATTAAAAAAAATAACGACAGTATTAAATGTAAACCTTGTAAGTTAATTAAAAAAAATATAATTAACTGTCGAGGGGTTACATTACGCAAAGTTTAATAGCGGCAAAAACTTAATTAAAATAAAAGAGAAAATTTCCACAAAGAGTAAAGTTACGACATAGAAATAAAATTTAAGCACGATTAATTCATCGACATCGATGGCTTTCTTAATTAATTTGCCTTCAAGAAGTTCCTGGAATGAAATATTTATATCTTTACTAATTTAGATCGTCTTGAAATAATTGTTTTGATGTGAATGGGTGAACGGTTTCATTTCATTTCTGTGTTAGTCTAGATTTTTATTTAATTTTACATGTAATAAAAAACTATTTTTAATAGTTGGATACTATTTTAGTTATCGTTTCAGCTTATCACTAGTCCACTGCTGAACATAGGCCTCCCCCATAGATTGCCAAAACAGTTTGTAGTTCTCATTTTGGGGGGATTTTGACATAGTTGCCAAGCATGGCAAGCGGGTTGGCAACCGCAGTTTATTTATTTCGATGATCCTGGCAGATGCTGCTGCCCATCTTCCGGTTTTATTTTTCCCTCTGTCGACTTTTACGACACCCAAAAGATAAGATGGGGTGGTAGATTCTCTTAAACCGCTACCACACGGTACTATTGTAGTATTCTATTAGTATTTCAAAAAATTAAGTTTGCAAGTCTAAAATGGAAAGGGCGTACCTAATACCTTCACCTAATTGCCGTGTCCCGCAAATACGGTAAAGTATAGGGTAAGCGACGCCGGCCTCCCGAGCTGCAGCTGTCTCCTCCTCCTCCTTCCGAGATAATATAGTATCCTATACCTCTCTGCCAAGCCAGTGATTGCCGTGCCTGTGGCTGCGTGGCCAGGGTTGAGCCTAGTCGTTAGCGTGCCAATCTGTTTTGACCGGGCGACCCCAGAATAAGTGCAACCTTACCCAAGCATGCGAAGCTCGGATTGGGTAGACAACAGTCGAGAGCAAGAATTTCGGCTCGTACCAAAATGGTAACGTCCCATTTCCCGTGAGGACAAAAAGTTGGCTACGGATGTTGTCCCTGCCTGGCCCAATCGGGAAGTCGCGTGTAAGTGTGTATGGCGCTTGTCCTCCCGAGTCATCAATTCTTTAATCTATAAGACCCAGTAGTTACCCTAGCTACCTGTATCCTTCAAACCAAAACACAGTAATTTTTGCGCATGACTGCTAGTGGTACTTGGACAGATTCCTACACAGGAATCCTACCACCAGAGTTATTACATTCGTTTGTTCCGTTGAAAGCCTCGATATTTCATAGAATTTATCTTAGTTAACTATTACGATACTTACGAGACAAGGTGGCGCGCACGATTTTCTTACATTGGTCTTAAAAAATTAAAGTCGTATGGTCCTTAATTTCTAAACTGCATATAGGCAGATTTTTTTTTCATTTTTTTTGAGAATTGATAATAGATAATTTTCGCAACTTGAATTTATGTTTCAGTTTCATTAACTTCTACACTTGCAATTTTATTGCAATGTAAATTCAACGGTTAGCTATTCCTATCACAGAATACAAAAATTGTAAATACATTTCTTGGTCTGCTGGCACTAAGTGCTTTTTAATGTTTCCCAATGGTAAATCCATTAATGTCCTTGTATATTATGGACGACGTTACGGCTGATACCCATACCGCAGTACACCATGCAAACTGTCGTCAATTACTGGTTCACAATTCAAAACGTTATTTTTTTAATTTAATTTCAACTGTTACTTATTGTGGTGCTATTCTTGCATATAGGTTAATAGAATAGCACCTATCTCTTTTCTACCGAGATGTCGTAATAGGCGACTGAGATATTGTACGGACAGTTTTTATTCGCGTAGAAAACTATAATATGTAATGCTGTCACTAAACTGCCTGTGGGAACGCAATGGGAAAACTTTCACGACCGCCCTAAGCCAGTAGGCACAGGGGCCTTATTTTTCGATGTCGCAAAGGCATTCGACAAAGTCTGGCACGACGGCTTGTATTACAAGTTGTATCACACAAAAGTGCCGGACAGACTCGTGAACATCATACGAGCCTTCTTGTCCAATCGCCTATTTCGCTTCCGGGTAGAGGGAACGCGCTCCTCAAGCCGCCCTCTCCGTGCGGGTGTCCCTCAGGGCTCCTGCCTCTCTCCACTCCTTTTTTCGCTATACACTAGCGATATACCTAAAGACCCTAAAGTCAATCTTGCGCTTTTCGCAGATGACACGGCCCTGTATTATTCCGATAAGCACAAGGGCCGCATAACGATTCAGCTCCAAGCCGCAGCCGATCGCCTAGGCGAATGGTTCCGGAAATGGAGAATAGAGGTTAACCCCGAGAAAAGTGTAGCAATATACTTCTCGAGGGGCACGCCCAAGCCAGCTAGACGTTACCACACAATCGGCAACAATCAGCTAGGCTCGATCACCCTGTTCGGACGCCCTATTCCCTGGGAAAAGAGCGTCAAATACCTCGGGGTCACGTTAGACGCAGCGATGTCGTTCGCTGCTCACATTAAGAACGTGCGTAACAGGGCGGCTTTTATCGCAAGCCGTCTTTACCCGTTAACTTGCTCTTCAAGCAAAATGTGCTTAAGACACAAACTTCGCCTCTACAAGACATGCATTAGACCCGTAATGTCCTATGCATGCGTCGCGTTCGCACACGCGACGGGCAATCATATAAAGAAATTGCAGGCGGTGCAAAACAGATTCTTGCGAAGTGCCACCGGAGCCGGCTGGTACCAACGCAATGTCGACCTTCACAGCGACTGTGAAATGCCCGTACTCTCTGAACACTTCAGAGAAGTATCACGGCGGTTTTTCGAAAAAGCCGCGGTTCATCCAAACCCGCTGGTGGTTAAAGCAGCTAATTATCGATGTAATAAAAACGCGACCGAACGCAAACGTCGACCGCGAAATGTGCTAGACGACACGGACGTCTCAGCACACCCTGACCACGATACGGTCAGCCACGATCCGAACAACACTGTACACACAGTTAATAGTTTCAACATCACACGCACAACGTCGCGCGACCGCCGTAGAGAGCGGCGCGCAGCTATCGTCCATAACACCGCGTACACCAGATACACCCGTGTTCCAGGGCGGTTCTCACCGCCCAGAGTTTCCGACACACAAGTCGACAGTCCGAACGGAGGCCCGCAGTCTCCCTCGGACGGTCATTAGATGACTTCATATAATAAATTTATGGAGATATTCACTGTAGCGCAAGCACGCTAGCGAACGCTACGGTCCGAACTTAGATGTTTAGTAGGAGTTAATATTTATGTATATATGTTTTGGGTCAAACCAAACCTGGCACGCGGGCCCCGGGCCCGCGAGCACAGCATCCGATGAAGCTGTAAAAGCCAAAAGGCTAACAGCGATCACATCACCGAAAATATAGATAGAACGCAATGGGGAGTAATATTTTATGACTCGTACCAACCCACGTATCGTTTCCCGCGTGGGCGAAAAGTGGGCTCTGTCTACACTTTATATGGGGAAAAGGCGCGACTGTATGTATCTACATATATTAGTTGAAAAGCATTTAAACCACCTTTTAATTTTGAATTTTTTTTGCGTTTAAACACATAACAGTTAATGTTACGAGTATGTGTTTTAACGCAAATGTGCTTATATATTTTACTAACTGTGGGTATCAGCTAGTAAAACCCCTAGCTCAGATAAATGCAGCGCCAGTCCGTTCGTACTATGAGGAGTCAATGATCGTAGACTCAGTTATTTGTGTTAGTCATTGTCGTTAAAGTAATACACTCGGCGTCAAAAAAATCGCACATCCGAAAAAAATAATTTAAATACTATTTTAACACAACAGGCCAATGGCAATGTTGTGGTTTGAGGGTATCATTCGAAAGGTAATTTCATTAGCTTTCAGGAATTTTAATTGAATTTTACTTTTATAACGAGACGAAAGAGAAATTAAAGAAAAAGACAGGGTATGTACTAATTTGCAAATAATTATTTAAAAAAAAACTTAATAAATACAAAAAAAGTTCTTAAAACCTAGTGTTACCCCTCTTGCCTTGATAACGGCTTCCATGCAATCTTTCATGGACCTTACAAGGATCGCAACAGCCTCTTGGGGTATTTGTTCCCACTCTTCAAGTACCGCATCTTGGAGCTCTTGAAGAGTGGCTGGAGCTGGATCTCGAGCTCGCACGCGCCGTTTTAGGTCATCCCAGAGATGTTCTATTGGGTTAAGGTCTGGACTTCGTGCTGGCCAATGCATTACAGGGATATCGACCTCCTGTAAATAATCCCGTACAATAGCCGCGGTGTGGCAACGAGCATTATCATGCATTAACATGAATCAATCACCGACATAACCAGCATACGGGACCACATGTTCCTCCAGGATTTCAGTAATGTACCGACCAGCATTTAATGACCCTTGCCCACGGCCACCCCGAGTCCGGGAAACGCACACAAGTTCCGTTTTCCCGTCGACGGAAATGCCGCCCCAAAACATACATGAGCCACCCCCGTATTCGACGGATTCTTCGAAGCAGGGTTGTGTGAACCTCTCCCCCTGTCTTCTGTAGACCCTTCTACTTTCCTTTTTTTCAACTTTTCATTTTTCCTTTTTTTCAACTTTTCATTTATTTTGAATTTGGAACACGTATATTATATTAAAAACATTATCAAATTACAATGTGGAATGGGGTATTAAAGAAAATAGGATTGCAGTGATCGCCTTGCACAAAGTGGGTATGGAGCCGTCGGTCATATTCCAGACACTTCAAAAGCTTGGTATCAGCCGTATGTTCGTATATCGTACTATCAACAGATACAACAACACTTCCTCTGTCAAAGACCAGAAAAGATCGGGGCGGGCGAAAAGACCGCGTGCTGTTAGAACTACAAAGGCTGTTAATGCTGTTAAAGCAAGAATTCGTCGAAACCCCATTAGGAAGCAAAAATCTTATCGCGAGAAATGAAGATTCCCGCTAGGACTCTGCCGCGTATTATAAAACAAGACCTGAAGCTCGGTGCTTATCGTCGATATACAGGACATGCCCTACATCAATCTTTACAATTAAAGAGAGTGGGTCGATTAAAACGCCTTCTGTCGCGATATTTTTTTTACGCTCACAGTTCTAAAGAAGCTGCTCAAGTGGTCGGAAAGGTACAACGTGGTCATCATCTTGCGTCAGTGATGGTTTGGTGGGGCGTGTCTCATCAAGGAGTCACAAAATTACATTTTTATGAAAAAGGAGTGAAAACTTCAGCCAAAGTGTATCAAGATACAGTCTTGAATCATGTTGTGAAACCTCTCAGCAATACACTTTTTAAAAATATACCGTGGACTTTCCAGCAGGACTCTGCACTTGGTCACAAGGAACGAACTACCCAAGCCTGGGTTGAAACCAACGTTCCGGACTTTATAAGAGCTGAAGACTGGCTCTCATCTAGCCCAGATCTCAACCCTTAAGACTTCAAATAATGTCAGTTTTAGAGGACATGGCCTGCTGTAAACGACACGGTGACATTGAGTCTCTTAAAAAAATCTTTGGAGCAAGCAGTGGCGAAATTTCCCTTGGAAACAATGCGTAAATCCATAACGTCGTGGCCAAACAGATTAAAGGCCTGTATAAAAGCCAAAGGTGGCCATTTCCAATAGAATATGTATTTTTATTTTTTGCTGAGACTAATAAATATGTAGGTATAAATTTTAATAGTATTACATTACTTCATTTAAAAAAAATGCATTTTCATTTGTAACAGAACAATGGCTGGACTAGTTATATTACTCTAGCCGTAGTAACAGCCGAAAATGAAAATTGTAGAAGGTAATTCATAAATTACTCCCACAGGACAGGCTTTGCCTAGTGTGTTGTGCCTGTTTCAATCTAGTAGCTGTACATGTAAAATAGGAAAATCAAATAAATAAAAATGAATAAATAATAAACATCTTCCAGTCACCAACAATTTTTTTTATCTTGGTTGCTGCCGGTTGTTACCCCCTCTCCCCCAAGGATACTCGCCTTGTCGTCGCGGGGGTTCAGTAAACGTGGCCTGGTCACCCACGGTAAAGCCAAGAGGAGCCCGGTCAGTCTGTGGCATTGGGCTGGCCCGTGTTGGTCGCTCCGAGCTCCGATAGCTCCCGCGAGGGCGGGTATGCGTGGTTTTAAAAAAAAATCCGGTACCGCTTACGCTACAGGTTAGAAAAATATATTTTATAACGTAAAATTATACAACGTGACAAAAACTCAATTAAAATCAACTTTGAAGTAATTTGCAGTATAACAAAAGAAAAATAAAAAATCTTCTTCGACGGCTCCAGTCTTTCGTTTTTCCGAGTTCCTTAATTAGTTTGCTCTCAAAATGTTCCTTTATTAAGTATTCCAATCAATACGAAAATTAGTATAATGCTCAGTGAGTTTCGTAATGGAATCAACTAATTTGATTATAAAAAAATAATTAATATTGCTTTAAAATGTTCACCTTTTCTTACATAAATCTGTAAAAATTAATCTTAAGCTGAAGTATTTAAAGTTCAATGTTATAGCAATTTCATCATCACATGATTACCATTTTAGCCTTTATAAATTCATTAATGAATTATGTAAATCTTCTTAATAAAGATGTAGTAACGTTTTTGACAAATGCGATGGCATAAATAGCTATGTTTTTGTTCTAAGCGATAAATAGATACAGTAAATTTGATTGTAGGTGGTCACTGTACGCCATAGACCCTAACGTCGATCAAGATATATAGTGGACTACATTCCTGAAGACTATTATGGAAAGTATAGTAACTAGTTATTTCTGTCCTGCTCTTTTTACTAAAAACACGACACACAGCAGTATAACGCTATTAGTATACGCTGAGATTTACAACAATCGCAGATGTTCTGAGGTCAATATTTTTTTTAAGGTAGTAAGCAATGTCCACTTATAACATTTGCAGCACCCAGAAAATATAATTGCACTGTTCTAGATCACACTGCCCTGCGCTCATCACCATGAAACATCAGTTTTTGAGTCACATACATAATTAAACAAGCTTACAGTAATCTTTATTTGTGATCAGATACGGAACCGAGACGGAGTCCTTCACTGCAGGCCGTATGTGAACAAGTGAATTAGAATTTGTTATGATGATATCCGCGGCAGGACGAGAGTAACTAACACAGCCTTAAGGATCAGCAAACTGAAATGCCAAAATGGGCCGGCCATATTGCTCAAAGAACCGTTACACGTTGGGGAATAAAGATTCTCAAGCGGCAACCTCTTACCAAATCAAAGGCAAAAGCAGTGTAGGAAGACTCTACTAAATGGAGTGACGACCTGCATGGATATGTTGATGCAGTTTCTTTTTTTTAGGATTGATGGACACGGTTAGTCGAAGGAATTGATAGCTACGCCGGATTGAAAGGTGGCCGAGCGCTGAGGGTCCTTAGCCGAAACCTTTATTTATGGATAACCAGCGCAAGTGACATCGGCACGGAAGAGTCGAGTAGCTGACTCGGTGCCCGCGGATGTCGGCTCGATCAGTAATTAACTCAAGGGGTGGCTCAGGACCGTGATTTGTGGCAATTATTGGGAGAGTCCTATGTTAACGGTGAACTTGTGACGGGCTGAAATAATGATGATGGTGACAGTGTCTTTCAAACAAAAACCCTGTAATATTTGCACTTGTGGTGTTTCACTTCTGAATAACTAAATCACGCCAACTCATGCTCATTACTTGGAAAGATTATTCTTATTTTTCATCATCAGTCTGTTAATGGTCGACTGCTCTGTAACTTGTCACTTTATGTAAGGAGAGGCTTTAACTAAACTGGTGTATATAATTTACTACTTGATACCCGCAACAGCGTTCGTGTGGATATAGGTTTTTTAATTGTGCCTTCAGAACTGGTGGTAGGATTTCTATGCAGTCAATCCGTCTAGGTAGGTACCACCCCAGGGCCAGTTATTCTGCCGTGAAGCAGTAGTCAGCAAACATTACCGTGTTTCGGTTTGAAGGGCACTGAGAGCTAGCGTAATCACTGGGCACATGAGATTTAAGAACTGATGTCTCTGGGTGTCGGGCGCAGTGTGGTGTCACACAGAAATGTTCGGCGTGACACAGCATTTGTTATGGGCAGATGTTGCATTTACCATCAGGTGAAAGTTTTGCTCGTTTCGTCACTTTATAAAATAAATAAAAACTTTCCTTAATTTTCCGGTATAAAAATATCCGGTGTCCGTCCCCAGAAGCCAAGCTATCTTTTTGCCAAATTTCGTTAAGATCGGTTAAGCGGTTGAGCCTTGAAAAGGTAACAACACAGAACTGTCCCAGAGAGAGTTACTTTGGCATTCACAATATTAGTATCGAATCTACAGTACACTTTGCTACTATGCATACAATATCTTTTCGTAAAAAGTTTTAAGTAAAACAAATAGTAGATTGTCAGGATTAAATAACGTGATAGTTACGTTTTTCTCGAAATTACAGAAGTAGGTTGTTTACTCTAATTTCTTCAATTAATAATAATAAGATTAAAACTATCTATCATAAAGTTGAATGTTATACTATGTTATCAGGCTAATGAATAATGTATTTTTTTATTTATACTCCTTGAAAATTTATTTTCTGTTATTAGATAGTATAAGTTGTATAAGTTATAAGGTAGTAATAGTTTAAAAACTAGTATATGTGACCTTTGCATGTCAACGCGCTAGACAAGGATGGAGTACATCAATAATACACGCGCCAAGTGCGGTAATCCTCCCGACAGCTTCTTGCTTTAAGCTTTGAGGTGGATTCCGAAATGATAAATGTTCACAAAAACAATCCAAGATGTCTTGTCACACTAAAAGAAAATTTTATTTCACAAACCTCTTTTGAACGGAGAAAATGAAATGTTCGAAAATATGACATTAATCAATGGAATTCTTTTAATACATGCTGAATGTGTGGTCATATGGTAGACTTCTACTCTGGGGGTCCTGGGTTCGAATACCCGCCGGAGCCAACAATTGTGCAAAAACACAAATCTTTGTTTGTCGGGTTTGATTGTGTTGTGCATGTAAAATGTATACCTGTTCCATCCATAACTCCATCGTTTATAAAAAAAATACATAGTAATACTCGTCGTTACAGCCTATCACAAGCCCACTGCTGAACATAGGCCTCCTCCATAGATAACTACAAAAGTTTGTAGCTCTCATTTTGGAGGGATTTTGCCATAGTTGCCACGCTTGGCGGACGGGTTGGCAACCGCAGTTTATTTATTCAGATGTTCTAGGATGGTGCTGCTGCCCATCTTCTAGTTTTTATTTCCCTCTGTCGACTTTTACGACACCCACGGGATGTGATGGGGTGGTAGATTCTCTTAGGCCGCTACCACACTGCGTTCTGCTTATCATGTACTATGCTTATACTTACTTACTTATAGCAGTATAATAAATATGTTGTTACGTGCTGGTTCTGATGTGGAACAATATAACGACACCCAGGATAGATGCATATTTCACTTAAAGATACAAGATCTAATCCACAAACTTATCACTGTCACTTTAGCTTGTTTTAGTTCGGACTCATCTTGATTCGCTCTCCGCTTATTTATGCCATCGAATATTGTAGAGCGCTGAGAAAATTCAAAAATCCCGATGTACAAGGTCCGTTATTAATCCAGAAACTTCGTTATTCGCAAAGAAAAAAATACATTATAATAGAAACTTGGCTTTATGTATAATAGAAAAAAGCCGTGGTACCGCAGGGGTCGGGTGCTCGCCTTTAATTTCATAGAAAGCGAGTAACCTGGGTTCGATCCCCGGTGCCAGTACCTTTATAATTGTTCTACAATTTTAAGTGCTGATTTACCACGTGTTTAGCGGTGAAGGAAAACATCGTGAGGAAACCTGCATGTCCGAGGAATAGAAATATTACAAGGACATGTGAAGCCCGTCAACCCGCATTGGAGCAGCGTGGAGGACTATTCCCAGCTCCAAAACCCTCTCAGAAATAAGAGGAGGCCTGTTACTTTTTTTTAGAAACTTGGCTATTCGTTAAAGAGAAGGTACATATAACGTTCTAGAATGTTCGTAACACTATCTTGTGAAGATGACAGTTTCTGTTTTTTGAATAGGAAAATGTCGGACTAAAAACATCAAGCAAGTAGTAAAGTCAACCAGGAGATCAGAATCGTTCGAGTGTTTAATTATTAAAATATTTGAAATTAGAACCATATTTTTTTCAAGTAAAACTTTTAATTGCTCCCGGGATTACGAAACTAGAGACGAAAAAAACTTATTAAAAACTTTTGGAAACTCTTTGTAAATTATTAAATAGATTTTTTTTCTTCTAACAAATTCGGAACTTATTCGATAACCAAGATATTTGGTACATAATAGTGGGAAATCTTCATCATTTCAGCCTATCATCACTAGTCCACTGCTGAACATGGGCCTCCCCTATAGATTGCGACTTAAGTTTGTAGCACTCATTTTAAGTGTCATATTAGCCATTGTTGCCACACTTGGCAGGCGGGTTAGTGTAGTTTATTTATTCAGTACTTACAGGAAAATGCTCTTGCCCACCTCCTAGTTTGCAATTTCCTTCTGTCGACTTTTCTGACACCTACGGCATAAGATGAGATGGTCGATTCTCTTCAGCCGCGACCACACGGTAACGAAAATTGACAAGCATTTTAAGCTTCTTTTGAATAAGGCTTCGCCCCCGTAAATTCAAATTTTACATATTCTAAAAAGGATTTTCGATCTTCACGGAGAAACCGTAAATATTTCCGAAATAAATAGTACCATGTATGTATAAACTTTTATCTTCCAGTGAAATTGCATGAAATCGGTTAAGCCTTTCCGAAGACTACACTGGACAAAAAGGAAGGCAGACAGACGACAAAATTTAAAACAAATTGCTAAAGGGTACTTGTATAAATAAACCCTTGTACTTGAAAAAACAATTTGAAGTCACGGACAGATACTTCAATTTAATTTATATGCGCAGATAAATCAATTTATAAAATATGTAAGAAAATGTTGAGTCTGCAAAAATTCACATTGTCACATTGTTTGAAAAATCCCTAGATATTTTGTAGAATGAAGTATTATTTCCATGTTTATTGATAATAGCAGACTCCCGCGACTTCGTCCGCGTTGATATATTCCAATAACTGATAACAACACACTAATTACCCTTTAGGATATATAATAGTACCGTGTATCTGATACGAAACGAAACGAAAATTCTTTATTATATACCTAGTACCACTGAGTGACGACCACGTGGCCCAGTGTACCTGAGTGTATCTTACTACGACGCCGCGGGTCCTGGGTTCGAATCCCAAACCATTTTTGTGCTAAAACACAAATTGTGGAGTCCTCCTGTGTTTGCGTGTACACTTGTTGGATTATAATATCTCCGGCGCAGTTGACCATTTTCGACAGAATTCGGTAGTTGTCGCCGTGGTCGAAAATAGGTCAGGAGGACATTAAATGTTACCATAAAAAGCATGGTAAACATTATTAGAACCAAGTAATCTATAACAATACTTTATTATGTTCCACTGATGACCAGGCTGCACAAGCCTCTTCATATAATTTTCGATTGCCTTTGGATTGATGGATTTTGGAGCCGAAAAGAGTGCGCCATGCTGAACCTGAAAAAATATTTTTATTCCTCGACCATAAGTTTTTGAAATGAAATGATTTTTGTTTTATTTTTCGACGAAAGGAATATAGATTTCGTTTGTCAAATATCATTTCTTTACAAACTACCGCCGTTTCGTAATGAGGTTCCTCTGACGGAGAAGAAACAGGCGAAAGAAACTCCGTAGGTATCCTCTTTTTTGTATATCCTTTTTTATCACAGTAAAAAATACATTATAATTAAAATTACAAAGAATAGTGTCAAGGAAAACCAAAGCACGCTCCTTCGATGTTTGCCATTAGCGGCCAGATGTGATAAATGTATTCAAAACAGCAAATTATAATTTCAGTGCTGCCATCACCGAGGCTCAAACTCAAGTCACAAGAAATTTAAGGCAAGCGTCCTGACTTTCATCAATCATCATCATCATCATTTCAGCCTATCACTAGTCCACTGCTGAACATAGGCCTCCCGAATAGATTGACACAAAAGTTTATAGCTCTTTTGGAGGGCTTTTGCCATAGTTGCCATGCTTGGCGCCTGCCAACCTTGGGCTGGCAACCGCAGTTTATTTATTGAGATGTTCCAAAAAATTTGCTGCTGCCCATCTTCTAGTTATAATTTTCTCTCTGCCGACTTTTACGACATCCACGGGATGAGATGGGGTGGAACTTTGAACAAGCGCAGCTAATGATTTCAAACCGCGTTTCAAAAAGTAATAAGAACTGCCTTTGTACTACATAGATGATAATTTCTTATGCCGTTATTTTTTATGTTGACACTCCATCTAAAGAAAGATTATACTCAAAAGTAACGAAAGAAATTTTAATACTCACAAATCATATCCGTAGTTTAAAATTACGGGTATATTGCACAGAAGCAAGGCAAGCCAGGAAGTTATTACGTTCAGCTACAATTTTAAGGGGCATTAATTGCTTTTCTGTTGGGTAACATTAAAAAGCGCTTAACGCTTACGGACAAAAATAAAGTTGCAATTAGTCGACCAGAAAAAAATTGATGCGTTGGATAATAGTAATATTAGAACATATATTTCTTACATCAAAAATGATCAATAACCAAATATAATTTGCATTTTAAATAAGTCTCTATTGCGATTCGTAGGTAACTGTTCTGTTATTGATGATTCTACGGGTCAATATCGACTAAAATACGAGTATTAAACAGTAGCTATCATCTGCGCAAGATGTATTACAGTACCGTAGGAGTCAGAGTAAATATACAGGAACTTACTCTTCCCAGATATTGGAATCGCGTATTATTAACACCACTTTGGAGAACAATTTGCAGATGCATTGTTTCAAGAGTTCCCCACCTATGGAGCAGCTTTCGTTGAAAATGTTTTCTTCAATGCAATAAAAGAGTATAGAGTAAACGCAGTGTAGGACGACCCCCCACTAGATGGAGCGACGACCTGCACGGTTTCACAGGTACTTAAAGGATGCAGGTGGCGCAGGACCATGTCTATGGGGGAGACCTATGTTTAGCAGTGGACTTGGGATGGGCTGAAGTGATGATAATGATGGTGAATAATAGAAATCTCAGTGTCACATGTACTACCTGAATTCACCATTGTTGAAGAAGATTCGATTCCTAAAAATATAATAGCTCGCCACAATATTGTAGAGATGTCAGGAGCCAACTCGAAGTCGACCATAGTCTGATAGACCTTATATGGAACATTCCCAAACGATGCATAAGATCGGTTAATAAAAATTATTAGTTTCAAAGTGAGATAACTGTCAGGTGTACGAGTATTCCACAAGAGAAGATAAGAATCACCATCGCTAGCAACCTCATAACTGTTAAAACACTATGTATATATATACACAAACTGTGAAAACTGTTAAATTTGAGTATAATATTGTTTTGTTTACCTCTCCATTATCTGACTGACACTGAGTGTAGTATAAGTCGACTAAGATTTTTTTAATTAAATAAAGTGACGAAACAACTCATCCTCATCTCCTTGCAAATAAGATCCTATTCCTATATCAAGCAGTGGTCTGTCTAACAGCTGATTATGATTTTTATAACCAACTAAATACACATTTATTAGAAGACATTTTCAATTAAATTTTAAAATAAAATAAAAAAGGCCGTTTTTTCGAAACAGTGTATTTTCAGTCCGTAAAATAACTACGCTTTTATTGTTTTATTCACCTCTTTATTTATTTAAAAACCTTTGTAATATTTTAGAAAGGTACATAAGTTGTGAAATATTTATTGTAGGTTCTGTGATTGATATCTGGTTCACAGGGAATTTAAAAGAAAGTAAAGGCTAAACGTGAAAGCTTTCTCATGTCCGGCTTAACTTATCTTACCTGAAACTTTTTGTTAGCTAAAAGTGAACAAGAAGAGAACATTTAAAGAAAGATTTTGTATAATTTTTGGAGTTGTGTGAAACGGCCCAGTTCTTAATATTGCATGTTATTTAATAAAACTATCTAATATTTGACCTCAAATTGTGTAATTTCAAACAGTTTTTTATGTCTCTATTAACTAATTTAAAATTGGTTTCTTTGAAATATTAGAATAGAATACAATAAAATTTTATTCAATATAGATTATTTACATAATACTTATTAAAAGTAATTTTTTTAACTATACTGGTTCGCAAAAAATGCCTCTGTCCAAGAAAGAACCAGTAAGATACCCAGCGGGATTTTCCTATTCAGTCATTTTTAAAATAATTTACTTTAACAGCAGTAATATAAAGATGTAGAAAAAGCTTGGCGGCGATCACCTCATTCCCAGGGGTTATCATCATCTATGTATTCTTTAATAATATAATAACCCTTTTTATGAAGTCTTTGTTTAATATAAAATTTGAACTTTTTGATTGAAAGACTTTGTGCACTTTCTGGGATTTTGTTGTAAAACGTATACATTGCCCCAAAAGAGTTACTGACCATGAAGTCGAGTAACTGGCATTAATAATTTATGACTGTTCCTGGTATTTACATTATGAACATCAATTTTTTTAGTAAACTGGTTTATGTTCTTGTGTACATACAAAACGTTTTTAAATATATATTGAGAGGACAAGGTTAAGATACGAGTATTTATTTCTTTAAATGTATCTCTTAGAGACAATTTAGAGTAAGATTTTAAATAGCTCTTACGGCCCTCTTTTGCAAAACAAAAATCACTTCTACATCAGTTGCATTTCCCCATAGCAAAAAACTCTTAGACATTTTGCTATAAAAATAGCTAGCAGTTTCTACATTACTCAAATCCCTAATTTTTACAGCATAAGTTGCAGAGCTAAGTAAGTCTACTAGCTAGTTTAGATATATGGGGGCTCCATTGAAGTTTTGCGTCAAGAGTTATTCCAAAAAAGACAGTAGTATCCACAAGGCTCAACTCTTCCTTAGATTATAGAATACAGCGGCTACGAGATGTTAGGGTAGCGTACGAGTATTAATATTAATACTCAATTCCCACTTCGACTTTCGATGAATTGTTGACCTTCGTCATTTTTGATGCTTTGTCGCGAAGGACTAGTTTATCAGGATTAGTCTTTTCGTCTGATTAAGATGTGGTTGTCTTCAACAGAACAGTGAATGGACTTTTACTAAGCTAGTGCGTTCATCATACAAAAGTAGCACTAGCTTAAAGATCTAAAAAAAGACTAGCTAACAACAGCTCGTTTTCAACGTAAAGGATCCGCCAGAAGTTAATTAATACATGTAGTGGTCAATTTAGTTGTCAAAAAGTAATTTTTAATTATTGTTTTAGTGGAGGTATTTTAAAAGTATCAGGGGTTTTACTTAGTATTGCAGTCAATGCTTTTAGTGGCGCCGGCGACGACATGGGCTGTTTATAAATCGTACGTTCATTATCAAAGAGCGTACTATGATTAAATAATGGTAAAATGTGTTGCTGTAAGGGCAGTTGTAGTTCAGGAGCCGGGAACACGCCTTAAATTACGTAGTACGTGAATGACTTGTGAACGATCTCTGGCTGCTACCGCTAAAATTCTAAACTTAAATATTAAGCATTGATTTATCACGTGGTGGTGAAGAAAAATATCGCAAGGAAACGTGTATGTCTGAGAAATGGAAAATATTTCGATGACTCGTGAATTTTCTCATCTCTCAACGTCGCGGACTCTTCGTACTTTCCACCAATGTAATCTCAGAGTAAGCCATAGGAAGTTTCTGAAGAAATAGTTGTTTTTGCTTGTGTACAAAAAGATTATCGAAATAAATATTATTCGCGAAACTTTTTATAGATCTAATTTTATATCAGCAGATGGGCAGGAGCATCTTCATAGAACATCTGAACAAATAAACTGCTGTTGCCAACCCACTTGCCTAGCGTTTGCCACGCTAGGCAAGTGGCTATGGCTACATCCCGCCAAAATGAGGGATACTAACTTTTGCGGTAACCTATGGGCTCATGTTCAGCGGATTAGTGGACTAGTGATAGGCTGAAATGATGATGATGATGATGACGGTTATCCGTGTTAATTTGGAATCATATTTATTGGCTTTTAATGTTATTATATAAGTTTCGTTTAATAGTCGAAATATACCAAGGAAGCCAAACTTGATAACCGCTGGCATGAGTTCCAAAACAGAGAGTGTTGGCAAAATAAACAGTTTTCATATTAAATAAAACTACATTTTACGGATTTTATCGCGTTTAATTTAGAACTATTCTTAACCCGACGTTAAAAATCCGTAAAAAAGTAGTTTTATTTAAATGTGTAATATTCGCGTAAATAAAAGAAAACATTAGTTTTCATATTATTTAATCAGTTTTTATGTTTATTTTATTAACAGTGTTAAATGTTATTTTTATTTTATTTTAACTGGCGCTGAAAATGTTGGGTAATTGGCATAATTAGTTGGAAAGCGAGTTGCAATAATAATGTCACTATTCTTCGACTGGCCTATATAATCTCAGGAGTTTTATCAATGAAATGACTTTTTTATTGATTTGACTGTATGTATGTATGTAGATTGCTACGCTATGTATTGTATGTGCAATGTATGATGCTGCAGTCATTGCTACGCAGTCAAAGAAAATCGAACCTTTATAATAAACAATTCAATAATTACAATGTAAGCAAAGTAGATTTACATAATAAGTAAAGTAAAGTTTCAGCCTATAAATGTCCCACTACTGAGTACAGGCCTCCTCTCATTTCTGAGAGGGTTTAAGAGCTAGGAAGAATCCGCCACGCTGCTCCAATGCGGGTTGGCGGACTTCACATGTCTTCAAAATAATTTTGTATTCTTCAGACATGCAGGTTTCCTCACGATGTTTTCCTTCACCGCCGAGCACGTGGTAAATCAGCACTTAAAATTGCAATTAACAATCTTAGTGGTGCCGGCACCGGGAATCGAACCCAGGTCACTCGCGTACTATGAAATTTAAAGCGAGCGCCTAGCCCCTGAGCTACCACGGATTTACATAATGATTTCTTATATTTACGCGAATTTTACACATTTAATAAAACTAGCTTTGCTTTTACTTTTTAAACCAGACGTTTGTTGACCCGAGTGCTTTACAGCACCGTGACTATGGTTAAAAATTAAACGCGATAAAATCCGTAAAATTCGTTTTTAAAAACTAGGTTTAGTTTTCTTTTCCTTCGTCTTCAGCCGGTAAAGGTAAAGCAGCCTCTCCCATGTTCGGAGGCAAGCAAGCCTCTCCCATGTTGGGATGATTTGCCGTAATCACCACGCTTGCTAGGCAGATTGGCGTTTGCAGTACCGGGCGTCTTGCAACCTAGACGCTGCTGTCTGTCACCCGTCTCTGTATTCGGTCTGGTGTTTTTTGAGACGTTAATCCGCCACCTATTGGAAACCACGAGATTTTCTAGGCATTTCCCTAGGTCGACCCTTACGACACCAACGGGAAGTAATGTAGTGGCAGAACTTCAACATCATCCGTCGAACGCCGCTACCATACGGCAGAACTTAACTTTATGATTTACATCAATATATGTTAGTATAATGTTATTATAAAAAAAAGAAAACTACATTTTCGCTTTTGCAATATAGTAAATCTTTGTTCCCGTTTATTACTTATCTATTGTATGTTATATAGTTTCACAGGCGATTTGTTGAAAGTTGAATGAAATGTTACGTTCATATCCTGTAAGTAGTTTTTAACTTCAAGATTAACATCCCGTTGTTAACTTGCAGTAGAGCCGTGTTAAAAACTGGACTACCAACATCTTTTATTTTTTTTATTTGATGAAGTGACGACACGAGCCAAACGTTCACCTGATGGGAAGTGCAACGTCTGCCCATAACAGATGCTTGGTTTCTTAGAATATTTCTGTATAGCGCCACACTGCACCTGTCACCCTGAGGCATAAGTTCTTTGGTCGCATATGCCCAGTGATTACACTAGCTCTCATTGCCCTTCAGACCGAAACACAGTAATGTATGCACACTACTGCTTCACGGCAGATTCCTGCACATGAATCCTACCACCAGTAACCCTATAATAATGGGACTACATATGTATATCACTACGGGATGTATAAGCATCATCATCCTAATTAACACTTTGCCAGCTGGGAGTTTTTATCCGGCGCCTGCCCTTGCACGTGGGCGTTTTTAGGCATAATTGTATCACACTACAGCTACAGAAAAGTAACCTAAATTAATTTTGGATGTATTTGATCTATTCTTGTATATTTAGACGACAACATAATAAAAGTATATTTAAACAATGGTCACGTTTATCATGTCAAAAAAAATATCTCTTACATGAAGTAATTGTACCCTAAATATAAATTTTACACATCTGAATCATCATCATTTTGTAATTCGTCCGCAACTCCAGTTGATATAAGACGTTTACGTCGCTGCGCAGTCATTATTTTGCACCAAAATCACAAGTACACGTACTCGATAGTTTCGTTCACGGCCGAATGAATGCAGGACCTCGCGCGGATCAGAAGATCCGTTCCCCTCGCTCCCCCTTTGCACTTACAGAAACGAATTGTTTAAGTATGCAAAGCTAAAACACTAAGCTACAAGTGCGTACACCGCGAGTCACGTCTTGAGTTCGTGGTTTTTAAATTAACAGTTTGAGAGTCGAGTACGGCTTCAGTTCGTGGCTTGCTAGTAGGAGAATATTAAGTATGCCGTACTGAGGTCGTGTTTCGCTGGCAAAGTGTTAACATTATAAAAGACATGTGTAGGTACATTAGGGTCTTATTACGGTACTCCATCTCTGTAGTTAATAGAATCGTCGATGGACATACAACTCCATTTTTAATTTTTCTTCTGTGTTAGTATATTATTTAGTGTGTCTATGTAGTACTCGATTGTATTATTGTAGCCTCACAGGAAGAGAGGAAGAGGGGGCGATTAAGCCGAAAAAATGCAAGTTTCTAGTATCAGTATTGCCTCACTGCGGCGAATAGTCATACATTGATATTTTTTCTTTGACTTCAAACATGCAATTAATGAGTATGTGCGTAGACGAAATTATTGACTGAAAAGTTCTAATGAAGCTTTGCTTATACGTAAGTCGTAATCTTACCTATATAACTTTATGGAAGCAATACGTCACCATAATAGGTCACCTAACCTGCATCGACACATCAATCGCCTTCACAGCACCGAGATAATAATGTTCCTATACGTATGTCACGGCGCATTGTTTTAATGTATTAGTAATGAGAAAAACCATAAAGTAGATACATACATACATAAGATCACGACTGTATCCCATACGGGGTAGTCAGAGACTGGGCACTCGAAAAACAGATGACCGCCACAATCCACGTTTCACCAAAACAATATAATGCACTTGGTGTGATAGGTGGTGAGCCCATCGCCACCATGGGCTGCTGGGTGCACAGTGCAGTTTAATTCCTTACTCGCCATAAAGTAACAGCCTATAAATGCCGCAATGCTGACGACAGGCCTCCTCCCATTTCTTAGAGGGTTTTGGAGCCAGGAAGAGTCCGTCACACTGTTCCAATGCGGTTGGCGCACTTCACAGGTCTTTTTATTTGCTTACGATATTTTACTTCACCACTAAGCACATGGTAAATCAGTACTTAAAATTGCGAACAACAATTTTAGTGGTGCCGACACCGGGATTCGAACCCAGGTCATTCGAACTAACAACAAAACCATGTCAGCACTTCTAAAACATCCAGAAATATAATTTCATTGCTAAAACTTCAGTACTAACAGTCGCCGTAGTTACACCGTACCGTGATTTTCATTTCGATACTCAACTTTGATATGAAACGGTATTTATTGCTTAGCTGTCGCATAAAAGTAATAAGCGCTTAGTTCTAGCTAGTACGAATAGTTTTTGTGAATATGTTTACCATTTTTTTTTATTTATCGAACGTTGTCGAGTATGAAATATGAGTATCGTGAATTCGTGAAAAACGCTTTTATAAAACAGCTTATAGAAAGTGTTCCTCTCATTTCTGAGTGGGTTTCGGAGCCGAGAAATGCCCGACACGCTGCCTCAATGCGGGTTTGCCTACTTTACATGCCCTCGAAATAGTAATATTTAGGCTCGAAATAGTAGGCTAGTAGTCACATTACTTAAAGGGTTCCTTTTTCCATTTTGAGGTACGAAGCCCTGTTACCTTAAAATTAAAAAGGGACCCTTTTAGGATCACCTCGTTGTCTCGTCACATTAGTCGATAAAAAAAACCGTTTTAACTAAAAAATTTAATACATGATTATATCAATAGAAAAATTAATTTATTTTGATTTAATATAATAATAAGGATTTAATTATAATTAGTTAATTTGGAAGATTGTTAATAGAAGCAGGCGTCTGCAGAATGCAGTACAGTAAGTATAAATAATGGGACCCACCTTTAGATGCCCCACTCCAAAATAATACTAATACTAATACTACATACCGCGAAACCGCGTATTGACCCCGCAACGATTCAGTACCAAGTGATAATCCTAAGTAACAATCTGCGACCGACAGCCACTGTATTGTGGTCCGTAGCGCGCTATTACGGTAGGGCGGTGTTCTTTAAATAATAGGTAGTAAACTCCATTTTTTACCGACAACCTCGTGGCCTAGTGGTTACAGTACCTGACTTCTACGCTGCGGGTTCTGGGTTTGAATCCCAGCTGGAGCCAAGAAAGGCCACGTCAAAAGTACCCGCAACCGACGAGCTTGTATGAAAACGCTCATGAAAGTAGAAGAAGCGAAAGATGTGTCAGGATCGTAGCAAGTAGAAAGATGCGTTCTCTGCCTTGGCCTACCCCTCATTGGAAAGAGGCATGGCTGTATGTATGTATGTTAAGGAAAATAGTTACGTATAAATAAAAGGCATTTCGTTATCATGCCTTTTAGTTTAGTTTAGTTTTAAAGTTTTTTTTTGTTAGACGCATGAATTTTTACTGAAAATAAATTTTAAAGTACTAAGCAAATTAATGGTTTCGCTTTAGGAACTAAGCCAATCCTGATAACAGTTGGCATACTTTCTAAAAATAAACTGTGGTAATGGATGAGAACGCTATGAGCAAACGTAATTATGATTTAATTGCAGCAGTTCTAGTACCGTGATCCTGACAGGTTTCTAACACAACTAACATATTTTCTTAAACTACCAATATAGTTTCCAACGGTATTTATTTATACATGTTTATTTATTTATACCAAAAAAAAATATCGGTAAATAATTATAACTATTAGAAATCCCATATTTAAATAAATAATAAAAATACTTTGTACATAAATAATTGAATGATTCTGTAACTTTACGAATGCTGATATTGTTTAATGCATTTTTTATAGAAGAATGTGACGAGACGAGCGAAACGTTCACCTGATGGTAAGTGCAATGTCTGCTCATAACAACTGCTGTGACACCCAGAACATTTCTGTGTGGCACCACACTGCGTCTGTCACCCTGATACATCAGTTCTTAAGTCTCATATTAGCAGGAATGTCTCTAGCTTTCAGAGCACTCACACCGAAACACAGTAATATTTGTACTATTTCAGCCGATATGCAGCCGGAAGCACCTACCTCTTTCTTACCGACATGCCACAGGAGGCGACCAAGGTACTGTACGGGCAGCTTTTATTTTACGAGTATTTAGGGCAATGTAGAGTAAGAATGTTTTGTACTCGTACCAAAATACCCTTATATGGGAAAACGGCGTGATTGTATGGATGCATGTATGTACTGTTTCATAGCAGAACAGCTGACCCTGCGGTAGCCTGCTTAGACGGATTTCTGTTAACGAAGTCTACCACCAGTGATCATAAACCGTACGGAAAATTATTAAAAGGGTCGCCGTAATAATGTTACACATTTTTGATTTATTTTAAAAGCATACAAAGTAACTAATTTTTAATAATTCTTAATAATCATGTTGTATTATGCCTTGTATTTAGCTTCGCAAAAATTTAGCTTCTTTTCGATTCCCGGACGAAAACAATTATTTGAATAAGCTACTGGTAGCTGTTACGGGTCAGGGCAAACATATAAATGTCATATGCAGAAACGTGAATATGGAATTTAAAACCAAGTTTCGCTACCACTTTACGTCCTAGTGCGGAAATGTTTTTGAAAAAGCGTAATGATTTCTTATATTTACGCGAATATTACACAATTAGTGAAACTAATTTCATATATGAATTAAATATCGAATTCAGAAGGTCCTCCGTTTTCAGTCAGTTAAAAAACTATATTGATTTTATAGTACAAGTATAATTGTCAATAACAAAGACACACACAAAAGTTATATACTTATTCCATGGCAAAGACATTATATGTATTATTGTATTCGAGTATTTCACCATTACTGATCAACTGGAACAATAACACCCGTAGATCTTATTTGCAACTTATCAAATATACTCGTATGTTTGCCACACACTTTACGAAGGGTCAAAAATTAAAATAGGAGATTAATGGTTACTTTAGTATTAAAGAATTCTAGCTATGCTATTTCTTACTGAAGCCCTCGATCAAACGTGCAAGCGGTTCACCTGAAGGCCAGTGATCACCGTTGTTCATAAATATCCGCCATATCTAAGGAAGTTCCACACTTCAGTCAGAATCCTATGCCGATGTTCTATTGGCGCTTAAATATATACATTTTTATGTATTGAAATACTGAAGTAGAAACAGATGTTCTATTAAACTTTTTACTGAAACGATTGCACAGATGCTTGTTTATTTTTGTTTTATAGTGTTCTATTACCAAAAGCTACAGTAATTGGAGCACGCTGCGAAAAAGAAATAATTACACGGGGAAAAATAGAAATGCAGTATTTGTGAGTTTTTTATTTTTCATTTGCTTTCCAAAAGTTACTTAAAAACATATTAATTTTAGAACAGAATAGAGTTTAAATGAAACTAATTTTACGGATTTTATCGCGTTTAATTTTTCTATTTATAACCAGACGTTTTGTGTGCTTTACCCATGGTCACAGGAGGACTGAGGTGACAGATGTCCTGATGTCATAGTTAACCCGGATTAACTTCAGCTTGCTCCATTGTTGCTGACATTTTCATGGAAGACTTTGAGGAGAAAAACCTCCGTACTTCTCCAGTAAATCCACGGTTCTACAAGTGAAAGTCCAAGTGAAAGTGAAAGTGAAAGTCCTTACATATGAAATTGGCGTTATGTATGGGAAGAATACTACTATTAATTTTTTTTGTAAAATATATTTAATTAATCAAAGTTTGCATCATTGTTATCTAAGCATTTTGCCATCTCATAGGTAGTTCATTGCATCCTTTACTAAAAAAACCATGGGGGCGAGAATCAATAAACTCTCTGAAGGCGGTTTGGACTGCCAAATAGGAAATGATTTTTTTTCCTTATACGAAGTTATCCGAATTCCGGAAATAATGGTAACCTGTTGCATGCATGGTTGCATACCGGTGAGTACGGTCATAGTCGCAGACATTCCAATTGCAACTCCTCTAGTTTAGCGGCCGTCAGTGGTCTAGCCACACTCTGCACAACAGTTCTGAAGCAGCAGTGGCCTAGAGCGATTGACCAGCCTCGGTTGTTTAGCAGCTACTTCTTCCACCATGGTTTGCAGTTGCTGACAATAGATATCGGCCGTAATCGTTTCACCAGATTTTAGAAAGCTGTAGTGAACGACACCGGCACTTATGGAATCTTTTCAAAAACGTTGTCATAAAGCGTGCTTCGGTTGTATATAAGACTTCTTTGTACATTTATTTATAAGGTATATGAATATTACTAAATTTATATTTCATACGTTGAAAATTAAAGAATTTTATTTCATGCGCCCCAAATTGAAATTGACCTATAAATAAGGGTGCACTGGAATAGTAATCATAGCGATGACTGTAATTTAAAATAGTAAGTTCTTTGATTCCATTTACAGTAACATTTCGGTATTATTTTCTCAATATTATCTAACGTTACTTAGAAAATTTCATCAAAAAATACATCAATAGATACAACAATCCAAAGTTAAAATCGTGGTAATTAATTACTAAAGAAAACTAGCAATACTTCGTTTGATGTTCTCCTAGCCGATTTCGACCACGGCGACAACTGCCGACTACTGTCGAGAGCCATCAACTGCGCAGGAGATATTATAGTGCCACAAGTGTACGCGCTAACACAGCGGCACTCACTCGTCCCAACCTATCCGCGCCTGATGTAACGCTGATGCGATAGATCGGAGGTAGGCTAGGATGAAGTGTCAGAAGTACGGGAACAATCACAACACAACCAGACCCGAAAACCAACAATTTGTGTTTAGCACAAATGTTGGCTCCGGCTGGAATTCGAACCCAGGACCCGCGGCGTAGAAGTCAGGTACTCTGACCACTAGGCCACGCGGATTAATATTAATGTTAAAGGCAAAACCCTCTTAATTAACTTTTGAAATACATTTGCATGTCAAGAGTTGATTCAGAGGGTGTTGGGTAAAACACATTTCTAGGATAAAATATTAGTTTAAATTCCCTCCGAACACTAAAATTCAAGTAAATAAAATGTACATGATATCAGCGATAGGCCTCGAGATAATGCACTTTTAATTCAGGTCTCGCGCAAAGTGCATTCCAAAGCGTCTTCATTTCAAAACTAAATATAAAGAAAAGTAATTATAATGTACTTATATCGTACAAATTGCCAGTGCTAAAAAGAACTTACAAAATAATAAAACTAGTGTGAATGTAAAAAATAAATAAAAACAAAAATCATCAAATAAAAAATAACAAGCCAATGATTTCTTATATTTACGCGAACACTACACATTTAAATGAAACTAATTTTACGGATTTTATCGCCGATTCCTACCAAGGATGATTCGCGAGGCTATTGAAATTAAAAAACATCCTAATTTTAATAGAGAAGATGGTTGGATATTACCACCAGCTTGGGATCCTATAATTATTAAAAATAAGTCAAAAACCAAGCATACCACTGCAAGACTTCAAGACACAGTTAGCTCTTTCTGCGTAGATCGGACCACAAATAATAATTCAAAGCTTCATCAGTACATCTGTTACCTCAGTCCCCCCGTGACCATGGGTGCTGTAAAGCACTCGAAACGTCGGGTTATAAACAAAATTAAACGCGATAAAATCCGTAAAATTAGTTTCATTTAAATAACAAGCCAAAATAGTAAAATAATTAGAAATAAAACAATCAACACTTAAGTTAGCTTTAGATGTTACATCTGCCGCAAATGTTTTTCAATGTTTTCATCCTCACTGGTTTACCACCTTTGCGTCTTTGAACTACGAACTTTTGTATTACTTCGCACATTGATTTTCGATCAAATTATTTACAATATTATGAACAGGTGAAATTTATGGTATTTGCTGACTCAGCACATTCTTTGTAATAAGACTACTGTGTTGAAACTGTATGAACATGTTGTCGATGATATTCATTGTTATGTATTTATACAATATACAGGAAAAACAGTTATAAGTTTGACTCAATGGTTTTGGGAGTGGTCTTTTTTATTTAGTTCAGACTACACGTTAGTCAAAAGGGATAACTGCACTTACTATTTATAAGTTATTGGGAAGTTGTAACTTGCATGAACAGAAAGCAGCTTGTGTATCGGTATATCTCTATGGTTACTTACTTCTAGTCTCAAGTTAGTGATTTTTCTTTTTTTTTATTGTATAAAGTGACGAAACGAGCAAAACGTTCACCTGATGTTAAGTGCAACGTCCGCCCACAACAAATGTTGTGTCACCCAGAATATCTGTGTGACACCATACTGCGCCCGTCACCCTGAGACATCAGTTCTTAAGTCTCAAATGCCCAGTGATTACGCTAGCTCACAGTGCCCTTCAAACCGAAACACAGTAATGCTTGCACAGTACTGCTTAACGGTAGAATAACTGGCCCTGGGGTGGTCTGACCTACCTAGACGAATTCCTGCATAGGACTAATACCACCAGTACAATACACATACAGCCGAGGTGGGGCCGCGGGGGATCAGGAGTGTTGAAGTGTTGTTGCCTCTCTCCCTATCCTCCGCGGCCATAACGTGGTTGGCGACGGAGCCACAGACCAGATCCGTCGCAAGGGGCCGGGATGACTAGTGCTTCCGGGTGACAGTTTCCTGGCCCCGTGGCCTCCGCGTGGCGGACTCGGGGGGGTTCGTTGCGCGCACAAAGGGGGCCGTGCTGGAGGGCGCGTCGTGTGTTCCAACACAACCAGACCCGAAAACCAACAATTTATGTTTTAGCACAAATGTTGGCTCCGGCTGGGATTCGAACCCAGGACCCGCGGCTTAGAAGTCAGGTACTCTCACCACTAGGTCACGCGGTCGTCGTTATAGTTATTACAACGAAAATAAATAAAAGTAAAAAACAATTTGCAGACCTTTTCTTCCACTCTTATAAAATGTTTATCATGTTGTTGATTGACAACCTGTTTGCGAAGTTTTAGAAAGGCGGCGCTGTTCCCACGTAAAAGCTTTCCTGAGTTTTGCTTTACTTATCTGACTCGACTAAAAGTTATTGTTAACAGGAAGAAAACTATGTTTCTGCAGTGAGTATTATTGAGCATTGACGAGTATTGAGAGTATTATTGAGTTGCCTGTATATCGTCGGCGGGTGTATCGTATTTAAAATTCCAAGCGTATTTCAATACACCGTGCACGCATACACTTACAGGTGTATGGTACACACTGTTCTGGACAGTGTAACATACACATAACTGGTAACAGATACCGTGGTGGTAAGTGGAACTGGTAACCTATAAAAAAACCATTCGACAGTAACGAGCTTTTCTTATCTTTGAAAGAGTACAATACCAATATAGAGAACGAAATATTTTAGAATATATATCTTTAAAATAAATATTCGATTTCAGTATTCACGATTCCCGGATGCACGGTATCCATATTAAAGACAAAGCGTTTCTCTATACAATTTCGAGCATATTTGAAAATAAAGAGGGCAATAAATATACAGCGACATTATAAGATATAGAAAGATTTCGGGAACATTTTCCATTATAGATTTCGTTTACAAATTGCCAAGCGTTATCTTTAACGTTAAATAAAAAGAAAAATATATATATTTTAGAAAATTACTTTCATTTAAATAACAAGCCAAAATAGTAAAATAATTAGAAATAAAACAATCAACACTTAAGTTAGCTTTAGATGTTACATCTGCCCCAAATGTTTTTCAATGTTTTTATCCTCACTGGTTTTCCACCTTTGCGTCTTTGAACTACGAACTTTTGTATTACTTCGCACATTGATTTTCGATCAAATTATTTACAATATTATGAACAGGTGAAATGTATGGTATTGCTGACTCAGCACATTCTTTGTAATAAGACTACTGTGTTGAAACTGTATGAACATGTTGTCGATGATATTCATTGTTATGTATTTATACAATATACAGGAAAAACAGTTATAAGTTTGACTCAATGGTTTTGGGAGTGGTCTTTTTTATTTAGTTCAGACTACGCGTTAGTCAAAAGGGATAACTGCACTTACTATTTATTGGGAAGTTGTAACTTGCATGAACAGGAAGCAGCCTGTGTAGCGGTATATCTCTATGGTTACTTAGTTCTAGTCTCAAGTTGGTGATTTTTTATTTTTTTTTATTTTGTAAAGTGACGAAACGAGCAAAACGTTCACCAGATGTTAAGTGCAACGTCCGCCCACAACAAATGCTGTGTCACCCAGAAAATATCTGTGTACCTAGACGAATTCCTGCATAGGAATCCTACCACCAGTACAATTTGTAATTAATTGAATAAAAGTAATAAATTATTTTTATTTAATTTGTCTCCAAATTTGTGAGCTGATGAAATACGCAACACTGTACATATGTGTGTTTAATGAAGTTACTTAAATATATTCCAAATTTTTCATCATGCTATTAGCAGATATTACGGATTTTATAAGGTGAAACTGTTTACTGTGTACTGTTTTATTTAGACAGAGGCAAATGTCTGGGAATGCAAATGTGATTAGAAAGATTACAAAAAAAAAATCATCTAAAGTAAGTTACATTCATGACCGTGACATATGTATTAAATGAAAAGTTTTTTTTCATGGCGATATGCCTCACGCTTACCCGCCATTGCTTTGGACACGGACGGGTTACGTTGGGCTTGCGCCGTACCCCCCCGAATGGGTGCTCGCCTTGTCGTGGCGGGGGGGCTTAGTAACTGTGGCTTGGTCACCCACGGTGAAGCTAAGAGGAACCCGGTCGGCCTGTTGCCTCAGGCTGACCCGAGGAGGTCGCTCCGAGTGGGCTACGCCAGCCCACTGTGGATGCGAACAGGTGGACTGGTGGGGGGAGAAGTACGCTGCCCTCCGCAGCCGAGGTGGAGTCGCGGGGGAAGGGGAGTGTAGGTGTATCGTTGCCCCCCTCCTTGTCCTCCGCGACTCTGGCGGGGCCGTACCGCGGATGCGGTGTTGGTGGACTGCTGAGGGGATGAGTGAGTCGGCACTGCTCACCCTGCCCTTCGCAGCCGAGGTGGGGCCGCGGGGGATGAGGAGTGATGGTGTGTCGTTGCCTCTCTTCCTATCCTCCGCGGCCATAACGTGGTTGGCGACGGAGCCACAGACCAGATCCGTCGCAAGGGGCCGGGAAGACTAGTGCTTCCGAGTGCAAGTTTCCTGGTCCCGTGGCCTCCGCGTGGCGGACTCGTGGGGGGTTCGTTGCGCGCACAAAGGGGGCCGTGCTGGAGGGCGCGTCGTGGAGTGGAGGAGGGAGTGGGGAGGAGAGTGGGGAGGCGAGTGGGGAGGAGAGTGAGGAGGCGAGTGGGGAGGAGTTGTCCTCTCCCGAGAAGGGGCCGCCGATGTTAGGCGGCCAGCGCCGGTGGGGTCGAGAATGTGTGCGTGAGCGTTCCCGTGGCCCTGCTAACATGCGGCGAAGGCGGAACATCATGGGGTTTTATTCGGTGCAAATCCGACATAACCCGTCCTTTTCCCCGTGAAGGCGGGTATGCGTTAGGCATTTCCATATGTAAAAAAAAAATGGCTTGCGCCGTAACCCTAAAGTGTTCGGCCCCACCGCCGGTCACCGACAATGGGCAGCTCCTAGTCGGGAGAGGACCACCCTCCCTCCCTGTCTACCTCTTAACAAGGCGCGCCGGATCACAGAACGTACCTTCCAATACGGACTCCCTCGCTGCGTTTTTTTATAGAAGAAAGTGACAAGACGAGCAAATCGTTTAACAGATGGTAAGTGCAGCGTTTCTGAGAAACATTTCTGAACATTTTCTGAACCTTTCTGTGTGACACAAAACTGCGCTCGACACTCGCCTCGACACGCTGCTCCAATGCGGGTTGGAATATATATATATATATAGAAATATATAAGATAATATATATATATATATATATATATATATATATATATATATATATATATATATATATATATATATATATATATATATATATATATATATATATACACTCAGCGTCACAAAAATCGCACCTCTCTGAGTTTGCGCAAAAAATGGCTGTAATGGCTAGAAACGAATTATATTTATATAAATATTGGTATGTTTGAAATGGGTATTTGAATAGCTTTACATTATTAATAAAAAAATCATGAAATCATTATAGAGCGTCAAAAATAAACACCGTCAAATGCTCGTTAGTAAGGACGCTAGTTACACCACCTAAAAAGGGTATAAAAGCGTCGATCTGGATGAAAATGGGCCAGTCGTAATTTAGACTTTGCGGTGAACACACGTGAACAAGTAACCCAAGTAAGAACAAGTAAAGATGGACACCAGCTGATCTGAAGAAGCCGCTCAAGTGATTGCCCTATTGCAGTCGGGGATGCGGCAGTGTGACGTTGCTCGACAGTTGAACCTGTCCCGTTTTTCAGTTCGACGGGTGTTCCAACGTTTTCAGCAGACTGGTGGTTATGTTAGAAAACCGGGATCTGGAAGAAAACGGTGCACATCAGAAAGAGATGACCGTTTCATCTTTACGAAACCGTTTTACAAAACCGTTTTACAAATGCTGTTGAGTTGCAACAACAGCTTCGATCAACTTGGAGAACATCTGTGAGTGTTTCTACGATAAGAAGAAGGTTACACGAAAAGAGTTTAACAGCCCATAGACCTGCTAAAGGTCCAAAACTTACTGCACAGCATCGCAGAGATCGCCTAGAGTTTGCTCGCAATCATTGCGAGTGGACTCTAGAACAGTGGCGGACCGTACTCTTCTCTGATGAGACGAGGGTCTGTCTCTTCTGCAATGACAGACGTAGAAGGGTCTACAGAAGACAGCTGCTTCGAAGAATCCGTCGAATACGGGGGTGGCTCGTGTATGTTTTGGGGCGGCATTTCCGTCGACGGGAAAACGGAACTTGTGTGCGTTTCCCGGACTCGAGGTGGCCGTGGGCAAGGGTCATTAAATGCTGGTCGGTACATTACTGAAATCTTGGAGGAACATGTGGTCCCGTATGCTGGTTATGTCGGTGATGGATTCATGTTAATGCATGATAATGCTCGTTGCCACACCGCGGCTATTGTACGGGATTATTTACAGGAGGTCGATATCCCTGTTATGCATTGGCCAGCACGAAGTCCAGACCTTAACCCAATAGAACATCTCTGGGTGACCTAGAACGGCGCGTGCGAGCTCGAGATCCAGCTCCAGCCACTCTTCAAGAGCTCCAAGATGCGGTACTTGATGAGTGGGAACAATTACCCCAAGAGGCTGTTGCGATCCTTGTAAGGTCCATGAAAGATCGCATGGAAGCCGTTATCAAGGCAAGGGGGGGTAACACTAGGTTTTAAGAACTTTTTTTGTATTTATTAAGTTTTTTTTTAAATAATTATTTGCAAATTTGTACATACCCTGTCTTTTTCTTTAATTTCTCTTTCGTCTCGTTATAAAAGTAAAATTCAATTAAAATTCCTGAAAGCTAATGAAATTACCTTTCGAATGATACCCTCAAACCACAACATTGCCATTGGCCTGTTGTGTTAAAATAGTATTTAAATTATTTTTTTCGGATGTGCGATTTTTTTGACGCCGAGTGTATATATATATATATATATATATTATATATATATATTCTTTAAGTCGACATATCTCCTACAGGTATCACGCTACGAGGCCCATTATTTTTTTTTGGGGCATATACACATCGTCTCTAAGTCCAGCCTGTCTGGATGTATAGAACTGCTTGAGGACAGAATAACTGTACTGCGATGGTACCTACCTAGACGGATTCCTGCATAGGAATCCTACCACTAGGAGGGTGCAACACACAAAAATGGAACGTGCGTGCACCACGGATCTCTGAGGTCACGGGGGCCCGGATAAGGAGTATTCGAAAGCACGCGAAGGATAGCAAGACGCCGCAACGTAATACTCACTAATTTTCCATCATGGCCCCACCAAAGCAACATCATCGGTGCGGACTTGCCAAAGTCGATAAGGATAGGGAGAGAGGCGAATCGCAATACCTTCTACCTAAACATAACAGGAAAAGCTTTGAAATTATTTATCTCAAATACATAGGTTTGGATGTAATTTATTGTTATAAATTGTAACTACTGCATTGTTTAAGCATTCCACAGTAAATATGGTCCTACCCAAACATAGCCACAAGCACTTTGTCAAATTTGTTCAGGTACGTACTAACAAAACGGTTTAATGTTGCAATAAAGAAAATTCACCTGTTGTAGACTGTAATGGAACAATACTATATAATATAGCAACAGGGTTGATATAAAGGCAGAATATTCTGTTTAAATTAAATGCGTGTTCTTTATGGAAATTATTATTTTTCAGGTCATTGAAGATACAATCACAGCATAGACTAGAATAGAATAGAATATGATTTATTCAATATAGTTCATTTACGTACTACTCATTGAACGTCATTTTTTAAGCTACACTGGTTCGCAGAGAAATGTTTCTGTCCTGGGAAGAACCAGCAAGAAACCCAGCTGGAAACAAAATGAATGAAAAAAAAATTTCAGTCATTTTAAAAATAATATACATTTACAGCTTTATTATAAAGATGTAGAAATAGCTTGGCAGTGATCACCTAATTCCCAGGGGTTATCATCACCCATGTAATCTACCTCTTAATTCGCACAACCTTGAATGTTCATTCACGTACTCTTTTATCTTTCTTGTGTATGCTCACACATTAATCGGATATAAACTTAAAATATATCACGTTATTTCCATATGCAAAGCAATTCAAAAACTGTTACAGTTTCATAAGCTTCGGCGTCTTCTTAACTAGCACATTGTTTAACAATATTTTCGTTGTTATTAAAAAACGGCGTAATTAAGTAGGAAATAATTACAAGTTACAAAGAGAACTTGAGTTCTAAGGTGAGAATGAATTGTACTTTTACAAATATTTATCATAAAGTACCCCACAAACAAACACAAAAGTGTAAGCACTCACAGAAATTCTCTCGCATACAAACTTTTTTGCACATACCCAGACTTGTTCACTGACGCATTAGCATTATTATCTAGTTACTGTATATCACATGAGTATAATGTAAGTGTAAAAAGTACCTAAAACACTTCCTTGTGAAACTCCAGCTTTCATTTGCTTACGTTCAGAATAAGCATTTTCTGGTGTTACTCACTTACTGTGTTCCCTTAATGTTATGTCAGTGTAACGTAATGTTTAAAATGTTTAGAAAGTACGGCTTATATCTTAGATTATATATAAAAATATTTAAGTTACCTGACATCAAATGCTTGGTACATTTGAAAATACCGAAGAACAAACTTCATTGTTTTTAAAACATTATCGAAAAAAAGTTAGTTTACAATGATAATAATTTAGATTTTTAACAAAGTAACTTCGATCAACAACTATTTAAAGAAGCAGCCACAGTATTCTACCTAATATGGAACTACAAATTATCCGAATCAATAATGTAGTTGTTCGTCTACTGAAGTATTTAATTAAATTTACTGTTTGTGTAAATATATATTATTTATATTTTATTAAATACATAATACTGTTAATAACAATAATATTAGCGTATAAATTGTTTTTTGAACCTAACGCTTGACATACAACATAAGTGTCCTAATGTAATGCTCTGTAGTTTCCAGACGATCAGTGCTCTGTTAAAAAAAACTATATTTTTAGAGCCACGGGTAAAAGCTAGTTTGTAATATTTACGCAAATTCAGATTACATACGAGCAATATTACGAATTTTATCTCGTTTAATTAACTGTTTAGTTCCAACTTTGCAGCACGCATTATCACGGGGAGACCGTGGCTACTGCACCATTCACAATCAACGATTATTGAAGCTGGTATGACGAGATAATAGAACATGACTTTTGCTTTGTTTGGATTTATTCGCAGGGCAACATTTTGGGGAAGTCATTGAGACTGATGTGACCATGATGACGATGTTATCGGAAAAGCTTAGGTGAGAGAATTGAGAACATTGATATCTTGATCTCTACCTTTCCAGTCTAGATTTTTTTTAATATCTTCCAGTTCATTGATAAATATTTTCGGGGATATAACACTTCCCTTACTCCTCGTCAGATTATGTCTCACATTCCTGTACATGGACGAATATCATACAGGTGTTATGCGTAAGATACAGGGGCCAATTATACTCCATAACGGCTTGTTCTGGAGGTTGAAAGTCGTCGATTCATGATAACATTCGAAAACAATTCACCGGCGTCGCTTAGGAGTGAAATAGACCGACAAAATTATTCAGTAGGGACCTGATGTCTCCGTGTGATGGGCCTAATGTGGTGTCACACAGAAATGTTCTGCGTGACACAGCATTTGTTATGGGCAGACGTTGCAATTACCGTTGAACACAGATGAACGTTTTGCTCGTTTCGTCACAGAATCCAATAAAAAAAATAGTTACTTAAGCTAGCAAAAACGAAATTCTTAATAAGGAATTACGAATTAGTCAAATTAGCAATGGAGTTGGTCTTGTCTTACTGGTTCGTCTACTTAAGTACAGAGATCTTCCTCTGAGAAATTGGGTCACCATGAAGTTCCGAGCATTATTTATGCATAGTTGCTGAAATGAGAAACTATAATCTAATTGAATGTTGTTACGATGTTAAAAGCTTAATTTAATTTCGCTAAAGGCTATTACTGGTCAAGTTATATTTCTGGCTGATTATGAAAGAAAGAAAGAAAGAAAGAAAATACATTTATTTGTAACGACATTACATTTACACAAACAATACTCAAAAAAAATGTTACAAAATTATGTCGTCACAAGTCGGTCCCAGCTCAGCATATGCCGGCTATTAGCAACCGGCGCTGGTCTTCCGCTGAGGCCGTTTGGCGATGTCACGGTTCAGCTTCACAAAAGCATGTGGAATATATATATATCAGATAATGACCTTAAACAATATATTTTTATAATGAGTTTAATTGAAAGAAAAACGAAAAAAAAAAGAAAAAAAAAAATATTATCTCTAATGTAAGGTGAAAAGAAATGAAAATTAAAATAAAAATAAAAGAATAATGTTGTACAATGTGAATGCTGGCAGTATGGTTTTACCTATCTTCAAAATATAATAATAAATCGGCTATAATCTATAGCCTGTCTTCAAGTCATTAATTGCAGCATAGCAATACATATAAAATAAAATTAAACATATTAGCAAAACGGTAAATAGAAAAGTGAGTGATTTACTTATTCTAGTTATTTATAGCAGAAGTGAAATATTAATTTACAAGAATAAGTCATATAGCACTTGTGTCTAGTTTTTGAATTACTTCATTCTTTTGGTGTTCGTAAAGATATATTTTCAATTTATTTCTAAAACCACTAATATGTTGCAGGTTCCTTAATGGCGGTGGAATGTTGTTCCAGCATTTGGATGCAGCATAACGAAAACTACCCCTAAAAGCAGCTGAACTATGTCGTTGCGTCGCTAGCTGGATCGCGCATTGCCTGGACCCGTGTGACCTCTCGCTCGACACCCAAGACAACTTTTTATATAAATAGTTTGGTGCTTTATGTTTTAAAACACCAAAAAGAAGACAAGCTAAATGAAGTTTGCGACGATGTTTCATTTTAAGTATACAGTGCTTACTTAAATATGGACTCACATGAGCTCTTCTGGGAACGTCGAAGCAATAACGGGCACAAGCATTCTGGACTCGCTGCACAAGTTTCTTTGTTCTTGATAAAAGTCGTGGACCAAGAACTGTGTCCATATAATTTAATTTTGATGTAATTAATGACTCCATCAGTTGTATACGCAAATCTTCCGTTAAATATGGCCTCATTCTATAAAGAACTCTCAATTTATAAAAGCAACTTTTCACGGAATTCTCAATATGTCTTTCGAATCGCAGTTCACAGTCCATAAGCAAGCCCAGATTTCGTGCTTCGTATACACGCTCAATCGGTTCATTCATAAGCATGATGCTCAATGACGGATTCAGATTTCCAAGCTGCTTTTTAGTCCCGAAGATTAAATATTTAGTTTTGAGGGGGTTAAGCAAAAGACAATTTTTCGTAGACCACATGGCTATACGCGATAGATCTTCATTAAGCTTGGTTATTGCGTTGTTAATTTCCGAAGGTTTACAAGAAATGTACACCTGTATATCATCTGCATAAATATGATAATTACAAAACTTAATTTGCGATTTTATATCAGATAAATACAGTATGAAGAGTACTGGTCCTAAGATAGACCCCTGAGGCACCCCTCTTTTTACAGCTACTTTGTTAGATACTAACGAAGTACCATCATAACGATCAAGTTTTACATATTGGTAACGATTGCTGAGGTAACTGTTAAACCACTGTAAAGTTTTGCTATCAAAACCGTAGTAATTTAGTTTAGACATAAGAAGGTTAATATTTATCGAGTCAAAGGCTCTAGAATAGTCTAACAATACAAGTAAAGTACACATCCCCTCATCTTGGGCGCAGAGTATATTATCGGTCACATCCAGCAAAGCAGTGACTGTGCTGCGTCCTCTTCTAAAACCCGATTGCAATTCGGGTAGGATATGATTTTTTTCCAGGAAATCTGTTAACTGTGTACAGACTGCTTTTTCCATAATTTTTGACAAACACGGTAAAATACTTATAGGTCTAAGATCTTTAAGTTCGACCGGGTTTGAATGTTTAGGCAATGGACGTACAATTGCGAGTTTCCATATATCAGGGCATATAGATGTACTAATACACATATTTATTAGATCTTTTATAAAGTCGAATGTGTAGGGGAAAGTCATAAGAAGCATTTCTAAACTTATATTATCGCAACCTTCTGCATTGGATTTTAAGCTATTAATTATTTTAATAATTTTATCAAAACTTACGGGCTCCAAACGGAAAACTGCCTCACTAAATTTATGGTATTCAAAATAAGTCAACTGTGAAATAGACACCTCTGCTGTGGCTGGTTCATTTAAGAAATGGTTATTTATAACGTCAGGGTCATTAAAACATAAGGGTAAATCGGTACTATTTTTTGCTAACACGGTATTTTTAAGATTTTTCCATAATAATTTCGGGTTGTTTATTTTTCTGTTTATATTATGTTTAAAAAAGGCCGATTTCTCGTAAAAGAGTGCATGACGAACTGTAGATTTTAGACTCTTGTAGTAATCTTTTTTACTTTCAGATTTACTTTTATGATAATCCGCTAGTGCCTCATCACGTAACTTCATCATAAGTTTTATCGTGTCAGTAATCCAAGGATAGGAGCGATCTTTGATGGCGATTGACTTTACTGGGGCATGCAGATCGAATACAGAAACGACACTGTGATTAAATTTTTTAACCATTTCGTTAACATCACCCATCGTCAAAATTTTGTCCCATCCTATACTTTGCAAGTCATTATTAAAATCATCGATACAAATATTTTTTTTCGGTCTATAAGTTAAGGTATACTTTACAGGTTTCTCACGTTTAATATTAAATTCACATATAACAAGACAGTGGCCAAAAAGAGACCCTACATGATCTAAAGTGATTTTTTTATAATTCAAATCGGTACAGATGACATCGATGAGAGTCTGACTTGTTTCAGTAAAGTGAGTTGGCTCACTGACAATTTGTGATAGGTTTTGACACGACAAAAATGTATTAAATTTTATAGTTTTATTATCATTGTTAAATAAATTTATATTAAAATCTCCTAATATAATCAAATGATCGTAATTGGGAATTGAACTAATACTATCTGTAATTGCATCAAAAAACATATTAACATCCATCCATGGCGGACGGTAAGCCGTACCAATTACTAGCTTCCTCCCGTTAAAGCTCACAGTAAGCCACATTTGCTCAACTGATTTATTTAGTGGGTCTACTGGGTGAGGCCAGGTGTGAACACTAACGTTCCGTTTGATGTAAAAGCCGACGCCTCCCCCGCGCGAACGTACTTCTTGCGGTCGTGGAATATGACGGAAACGGTACCCAGATAGTACGGGGGCGCGGCCCTTCTCACCTGTTCTGAGCCAAGTTTCGTTTATTGCCAGAATATCGATATCGAACCGAGTAACGGAGACCATAAAATTGTCGTGATTAGTGCCAAGGGAACCTGCATTGAAAAAACCTATCCTTAACTGCTTATTAATCATTATGATACCTGTAAAATGTCCAAAAGTAATACATAAGCCACAGAGTGCTATCGTAGAAAACAATGTTTCTTAGAAATATACAGGAAAAGTACTTTTTAATATTATAAAATCTGTTCATAGTGTAATAATTGTGATATAATGTATTATTTTGTTGGTTAATATTATTAATTAAAAATATAAATAAATATAGTGTTTTAATAAACAAACTAAAACTATTTAAAAAATTATAACATAATAAAGACTTGCCAGCATTCCTTGCCATCATACTCAAATAATAATATGTAGCATAATTATCAAGTACACAGTAGTGTGATAACATTTTATATACTAGTATGCAGTCTACAAATATTTCAAACAGAGCCAGTCCCAAAAACACGATCGAAGTCATTGTCTGAGCGTATAAGGTACACCTGCTTTCCATCACTCTGCCGCACGAAAACGCGACCTCTTTTAGACCATGAGTACCGCCACTGTTTCTTACGACATTCTTCTCGGACACGATGGAAGAGTTGACGGTTATTCCTCGTCAGCCGTTCATTAATGTACACTTTACGCGGCGGTCCATCTATACCTATGTCGACCGTAGTGACATTGCGACGTACTCGCGCGGCGCGTATAAAATCATCTCTTAGATGGCGGCGCGTCAGCCGCACTACGACACGGCGCGCGCGCCCCTCCACACCGCCGTCGCCCGTGCTGCTCGAGTTGATCGCTCCTACACGCTCTGCGAACACTATATCCCGATCCTCAAGGGAGACACCTAGCTTTGCAGCTAAGACAATGACAGTGTGCGAGATGTTTTCGCCTTTTTCCTCTGGAAGATGTCCGATGTCAAGGTCAGAGAGGAGTGCCTCTTGATCTCGGTCGTTCAGATCCATTTTGAGCTGGGCCACTGTCTGCTGCAGCTCCGCAACCTCGAGTGTTCTGGGCTCAACATCCCTTTTCTCGAGAACTTCGAGTCTTCGCTCTAACCCGCTCATCCGCTCTGTCATGCTAGCTATGGCACTACGGAACTCTTTGCGAAATTCCCGTAACTCAGCCATATATTCCGAAATTTCTCGACGCATATCTCGAGAATCCGTATCCAGGACTGGGGTCGCGGCGGGAGTTGTGGAGACTGTCGGTATTAGTTCTGTCTCAAGTGAGCTCGCGACTTTAGAATCGCGAATGATCGGAGGAGCCAGGATTCCACAGATGCCCTTTACGGGAGTACTGCTGTTGTCGCTTTTGCGCATTTTTTTTTACATTCGGGGCAAATCCAATCTTTAGAAATGGATACGTTATCGGGAATAGCAACACACCCTTTATGGAACATACACGGGCAAATTGTACAAGTAGCGGCACCTGTCGCCGACAAAAATTTACCGCAAGCTGCGCACTTAGCCATCGAGGATGAATAAGTGATACGTCAAACTGACGTTAGATGGCGCAACAAAAAGTCGATACTAATCGCTTGCTTTGCAGCAAGTGTCTACCCACTTTTGAAAATAACAATGTTTAATGTCACCAAGATTTATTGTGTAATTATTCACTTATTCGGATACATTAATGCACGCGAACAGTTGCACAGCTACGTCACACACAGCAGTACACACTAACAACAAATTCACAATGCCTTCTAACTATTTAATATTTTTCGGTCAAAAATTTACGTAAACGTATACTGACGTAAAGCCGTCCGTAACAACATTATGATTACGATAAACAAAAATTGTAGTCTGCACAAGATACAATATGGAGCCAAATTAACAAACGCTTACACGGAGACACTTAATTGTGCTCTTATACCCGTATCCGGTATATTGGTAACGACTATGTGATAAGATTTGAGGAAAGAAAAGATGCAGTAAAAAAAAAGAGATATTATTTTTTTATAATTTTATTTTTATATTAAAAAAAAATTATTTTATGAAGTAATTTGTGGTTTTTTGAATTAAAGTATAATTGAAATAGTTCTTGACTATGAAATAAAATTTAATATTATTATCATGAAAAGGAAAGTACTCGTAATAAATACAAAATAAAGCAATTAACTGTTCAAGTAGTATTCTTCACAAATTATATGTCATCTATCACTTATAGTAAGCAACGTTTATTATCTTAAAGCAATTTTGTTTATTTATTTATTTATTAATGGAAAGAGTCATAAACTATATTCCAGTGTCAATCTTCAAGCAGCCAGACTTCAAAATTTTGATCGACAGTAAATTGATAGTTGACTTTTATTAAAGACTTGGTGGACTGATGGAAACAAAACGAATAGCACAATTTTGGTCTTGAATTGAATTTTCCAATCACTGTACACTTTCAGGAGCACTTGCTGCATAATTAACTATCTTTGTTAAACATCAAAACTCCAAATGTACACAGAAATTACAAAATTAAATAAAAACACTACTGCCATTTTTGGAGTTGGCGGCAAAAGTCTAGCAATTTTCTTATCTTTCGTAAATGCGAAAATGCCACTGAATTTGTGTTACCCTTAAACGAGACTAAAAAATTACAAGACGTACTCTAAGGAGAAATTGCAAAATGGTTAAGATTGCAAAATTTAAGACGAAACTTCTTTCTTTTCACTTATTTTTCATGGGACAAGTTTGTGCATGAAATATTCCTTTCCGTAGATCACTTTTCTTATAGATAACATATCTTTGTGTTGAAAATTAAATTATATGAATTGTAATGACGCCTTTGGAGTAGGCGTATATATTGTTTAGGCAAGATTTTTTCTTTTTTTATTCGTTTTTGTATTCGACAAATATCAAGAATTTACATTTTCATAAATATATAAAATGGCACTGCATTGCATAAGCCTTGACGAAGATATTTGTGACATATTTCGCATGAACGAAATCGCTATCGTTTTAATCATGACAGCCACTCATATGCTGACTTGGTGGTCAGCTAAAACTTGGTACAGCTAACTGCTTAAATAAATCCCAAAATTTCACGATGACCCAATTTCTCAGATTTCTTTGCATTTGAGTAAAAGAACAAGTAGGACCAACTCCATTGCTAATTCCCATAATTCGTTATTAAGGGGGAATCTGTCATGCAACAATCTGATTGCGCATTATACAATAGATTATTATATATAGGATAAAAATATGTGGAAATAATATTACTCTGCACTTGCCAACTCCCTGGCTACTAATATATGATGTAGTAATATTTTTTTGTTATATGTAATGAAATGTGGCAGTGAAAAAAAGTCCCCCAGAATTTCATGACGGTTCGTCTCCACGGTCTTATTTTCCGAACCGGTGTAGATTTTGACATTCATAAGAACTTTAAACAAGCTTAAACTAAATTAAGAAATTTTGGCATAGCTTTAGGTCAATCAATATTTTATAGTGAAAAAAAATATTATTCACTAATACTACCTACCAGGAAATATATTTTAAAATGATGCGTTTTATGTTTTCAACTCTTCGGACATGATGAGCTCTAATACTGACAGAACTCTGTTCTTATCGTCGTCGTTCTTGCAGCTCATCGTCAACTCATTGCAGATAAGAAGGACAAAAATTGCCACAAAACAAATTCCTAGTACATTCGCATCCATACTACTACTAGTTAGTACTACAAAATTGGCACTCGAACGTCTTTCTTCTCATGTGTAGGGACTCTGTTAAGTATATTTAATTGAAATAATAAAAAGAAATAATAAAAAGAAAGCCGTGTAGTAGCGGCATAAGAGAATCTACCACCCCATATCGTCCCGTGGGTGTCGTAAAAGTCGACAGAGGGAAATTTAAAACCAGGAGATGGGCAGCAGCGTCTTCCTGGAATACCAAAACAAACAAACTGCGGTTGCCAACCCGCCTGCCAAGCGTGGCAACTATGGCAAAATCCCCACCAATGAGAGCTACAAAGGAACGGCCCCTAGTCTCCGGCGGCCCCGCTAGTCAGGGGGCAAAGTTTTGCAAGACCCGCCGCAAAAAGAAGATCCAGAAGCTCTCCGATCACACTCTCAGTCTCATGGAGGCCAGGCGTGAAATGAAGCTACAGTCCTCAACTGACGCGTCAGCATATCGGCAACTTAACAGACAGATCTCCCAATGTATGCGGCGAGACCTACGCAACTTCAATACACTTCGTATTGAAGAAGCGATAGAGCGAAACCAAGGCTCCAAGGTCTTTGCCAGGGATCTGTCTGCCGGGAAGAGCCAACTGACAAAGTTGAGGACCGAGAGCGGTAGCGTCATTTCCGCTGGACCAGAGATTATGAGTGATATCGAGAGATTCTATGGGCAGCTGTACACATCGTCGTTGGAGCCACATACAAGTGTGAGTTACGACCCAAGAGCCAAACTCGTCCGACACTATTCCGACGATATCCCGGACGTCAGTCTGAGCGAGATTAGTATGGCTCTCAAACAGCTCAAGAAAGGCAAAGCGCCCGGTGAAGACGGAATTACGGCGGAGCTTCTGAAAGCGGGTGGAAAACCGGTACTTTTAGTCCTTCAGAGGCTCTTTAATTCCGTCATCCACGGCGGCGCTACGCCGGAAGCGTGGAGCAGAAGCGTGGTTGTCCTGTTCTTCAAGAAGGGTGATAACGCTCTCTTGAAGAACTATAGACCGATATCGCTTCTGAACCGCGTCTATGTGCTGTTTTCGAGAGTCATTACGAATCGTCTCGCAAGCAGACTTGACGACTTCCAGCCTCCCGAACAAGCCGGATTCCGAAAAGGCTTTAGTACCATAGACCACATACATACCCTTCGCCAGATTGTACAAAAGACCGAAGAGTACAATCTCCCGCTATGTCTGGCGTATGTGGACTATGAGAAAGCCTTTGATTCCGTCGAAACTTGGGCGGTGCTACAGTCACTTCAGCGGTGCCGAATTGACTGTCGGTATATCGAAGTGCTGCAGTGTTTGTACAATAAGGCTACGATGGCTATCTGAGTACAGAACCAGAGTACGAAACCGATCCAATTGCAGAAAGGTGTTAGACAGGGTGATGTTATATCCCCGAAACTCTTCACCGCTGCATTGGAAGATGTCTTCAAGCTACTGAACTGGAAAGGATACGGCATTAACATCAATGGCGAATACATCACTCACCTTCGATTTGCCGACGACATAGTCATAATGGCAGAATCGCTGGAGGAGCTTGGCACTATGCTCAATGACCTCAATAGTGTCTCCCAACGGGTAGGTCTTAAGATGAACATGGACAAGACGAAGATCATGTCTAACGTCCATGTCACACCTATACCGGTTGTTGTTGGGAACACTATGCTCGAAGTTGTTGACGAATATGTATACCTAGGACAGATTGTCCGACTAGGTAGGTCCAACTTCGACCAAGAGGTCAATCGACGGATCCAACTCGGCTGGGCAGCGTTCGGGAAACTACGTCACATCTTCTCGTCGAGTATACCCCAATGTCTCAAAAGCAAAGTGTACAACCAGTGCGTGTTGCCAGTGATGACATACGGAACCGAGACGTGGTCCTTCACTGCGGGCCGCTTGAGGAAGCTCAGAGTCGCTATGGAAAGAGCTATGCTCGGAGTTTCTCTGCGTGATAAAATCCGTAACGATGATATCCGCAGCAGAACTAAAGTAACCGACATAGCCCTAAAGATTAGCAAGCTGAAGTGGCAATGGGCCGGCCATATAGCCCGTAGAACCGATAACCGATGGGGAAGAAAGGTTCTAGAGTGGCAACCTCGTACCGGCAAACGCAGTGTAGGGCGCCCCCCACTAGATGGAGCGACGACCTGCGCGATTTTGCAGGAAGTCGATGGATGCAGGTGGCTCAGGACCGTGCTTTGTGGCAATCTATGGGGGAGGCCTATGTTCAACAGTGGACTAAGATAGGCTGAAATGATGATGATGAATAAAAAGAAATCCTGCGGTACCCCTCGTTTAGTTTTACATTTTTTATCAAAAGCAATTCACTTGAAACGTTACAAAATCGTTTCGTATACATAACACAACGAGACCTTTGCGTGATCGCATCGCTGTATTTGAAACGAGTATTCGATGTATTTATTATTCAACTCGTAAGTGTGGTAACCTTTACTTTTTTTATTTTAGATTCAACTATCACTTCAACGCAACTAAGGACGTTGATACTTCTTAGCATATATGAATATTTGTATATTTAACGCTAAGAAGTCCTTTTTCACAATATAATGTTTTTTATAAATTTAACGTATCTAAAAAGTCACGACTGGCTATACATAGAGGAGTACTGGTCCCCACACCTATGTACGGTAGTGAATGTTGGGTCAGTCACAAGAATCATGAAAATAAAATTAATGCTTTTGAAATGAAAAGATTGAGAAGTATAGCTGGAGTGTCTATGAAGGACAAACTGAGAAACAACGTGATAAGGGAAAGTTGCGGTGTGGTAGAAGATGTAGTGACAAAGATAGATAAAAGGATGCTAAGATGGTTTGGAGACGTAGAGAGAATGGATGAAAGAAGATTGACGAAACAGATTTCTGAGGCAAGTGTTAATGGGCAAGTCGTTAAGGGTCAACGTAGCCAAACGTATTACAATCAGATCGAAATCGTTTTAAGGAAAGGCCACGACAAAAGTACCCGCAACCGACGAGCTTGTATGAAAATACTAATGAAAGTAGCTAAAAATGTGTTACAGGATCGTAGCAAGTGGAAAGATGTGGTCTCTGCCTACCCCTATGGTAGAAAGGCGTGACTCTATGTATGTATGTATAAATTTTAATATTATAGTGATTTTACTTAGTATCAAACATTATCTCTTTTTATATTTTATTATCGCTTTTTTTTACGTTTTTTTTTTTCATTTTATCATCATCATGATCATTGCAGCTCATTGGAAGTCTACTGGTGAACATAAGCCTCTCGCAAATACTGCCACAAAATACGGTCTTGAGCCATCTGCATCGATTTCCCGCAAAACTTACTGTGTTTCGATTTGAAGGGCACTGAGAGTTAGCGTAATCACCGGGCATATGAGACTTATGAACTGATGTCTCAGGGTAACGGGCGCATTGTGGTGTCACACAGAAATTTTCCGTGTGATACAGCATTGTTATGGGCAGACGTTGCACTTACCATAAGATGAACGTTTTGCTCGTTTCGTCACCTTATCCAATAAAAAAAAAACGAGCAGATCGTCGCTCCAATCTGGTGTGGGGTCGCCACTGCGCTTGCCAGTGCGAGTTTGCCACTCGAGCACTTTTCTTCCTCAATGGTTTTCGGTTCTAATAGCTCTATAGCCAGCCCTTTGCCACTTCAGCTTGCTTATTCTTAGGGCTCTGTCGATGACTAGTAGAGTAGAGTAGTGCTTCTGGGGATATCTTTACGGATTTATAATCTTTACGGATTCCATCTTGCAGAAAAACACCGAGCACAGCTCTTTCCTACGTTTGCACATACGTTTCAAGTGTGACAGAGAAGATATATAAAGTTTATTTTAAAAAAGTAAGTATTGAGAAAAAGGTATAAAAGGAATTGTATCGTTTCTATCTTTGTCGCACTGTATTCATTAAAAATTATTGAATTTTGTAAATAGCTTTTAGAAATTAAAATTTATGAGCACTAAAAACAAATTATACAATAAACAAGCATAACTTTTTAGTAAACATGGCGTTATTTTTGATTGAAATATTTTCATCATCGCAGGTTCACTGCTAAACATAATATATATAATATAATATAAAATAGCTTAGCCATAGTTTGCAAAAAACGGTAAAAACTAATTATTAATATATTATTACGTATTAACAAATTGTCTCAGGCTGTGCTTTTAGATTCGAAAACAAATTGATGAAACACAGAACAAAAATAGATAATATGTTTAAAACAACAAACTTCGTAAGATAAATAGTACTAAATCAGTGATTAAATAACATCTTCGAAAGTTTGGTTTTTGATTTTTGTTTGTTTTGGGAAATATAATAACGATCGAAATTATAATAATTTCATGTCACTTGTGACTAGTCGTAAATACATATGATGTACAAAGTTGCATTATATTTCTTTAATGTTTTTTTAAGTTATTACGGATGGTTATTTACTGGCTGTAACTGTTGTGAATAAAAAAAACGTTCTTGCAAATATGCAAATAATAATTATTAAAGTGCTTTTATATTTTTGTAAGATCAGCGGCAAGTTTCAATTGTTATAAGAAAAAGAGTATAGAAGATATTTAAGTTTAAATATAAATTAAATTAAATTAATAATTATATTAAGTAGTGTGCTTGTGTCTAAAAACTAACAATTAGAGAAACAAGGAAACATAATGAAAAGGGTTTTAAAGGTGACATTGTTAGGTGACAACTATAAGTCACGAGTTTCTCGGCTTGTTACGTGAAGAGCTTTTGCTTAAATTGCTACCGTAAAGTCTATTTCTGACAAAATATTCTTGATATTATTTTTTTTATAATGAAAATATAACGTGCTCATTAAATATACAATGTCAATAAATATAAAGTAACGTCAACATTACAATGTCACCAGAATTTCAGTTTCAATAGTAGTTCAAGGGTGCTAGTGGCAAAGAAATTCATTACACAGCCTCTTGCGGATTTAGTTAAGTTAGAAAGTTAAGTGGGTGAAATGCTTTTTTTTGTTTTTTTATTTCATAAAGTGACGAACGGAGCAAAACGTTCACCTGATGGTAAGTGCAACGTCTTTCCATAACAAATGCTGTGTCACCCAGAACATTTCTGTGTGACACCACACTGCGCCCGTCGCCCAGAGACATCAGTTCATAAGTCTCATATGCCCAGTGGCTACGCTAGCTCTCAGTGCCCTTCAAACCGAAACACAGTAATGTTTGCACACTACTGCTTCACGGCAGAACAACCTACATTCCTTACATTATTCAACGGGTAGAAGAAAAATCATTACATACGCCTGCGCTAAAATACCTACATTATTGACTGGCCAAGACATTTATATAGAACAGACGATTCTCGGAAATAAAAATAACGACGCTGTCAAAATAATATGTTTCGGTTCGAAGAACACTATTAGTTAGTGTAATTACAGGGCATATGGGACTCTAGGACTTATATCTTAGTGACGATCGGAGTCCGGTGCAAAACAGAGCTTTTAAATGCGTAGGTCTGGGTGTGACCGCAACTATTACGGGCAGGCGTTGCACTTGGTATTACGATGCTATTAAAATAATATGTTTCGTGTTGAAGGGCACTGTCAGCTAGTGTAATTACACATTGGGGAATATACTATAATAATATACCGTTACCGGCGCAAAATTGTAGCATATTATAGAAAGAAAATTAATATTAATGAATGCTTTAACATTCAACTACTACGAAAACGAACGTTTAATATAGTCTCCCTGTGACCACGAGTACTGACAAGCGCTGGAAATATCGAGAACAAATAGTAAAATTAAACCCAATAGACTCCGTAAAATGACCAGACCATGTTATAATCATAGTTCTTTTAGGTAAATAGACACCTCCTGACGTTTATATTCTGAAATGTTCTGTGGTTTAAGGGCAATGCTAAAACAGATTTCAGCTCATGGTGAGAAATGTAACGCATGAGTCACAACTTTGCAAAGATAGAAATTATCATTTAAGCATTTTTTTAATAAGTAACTTAACAAATAATAAAATAATTCGATTTTTTTCTTGAGACGGTTAAATCATAAAATCGCAGGCAGAAGTTAACTCATAACTTCTGTTTTGATTCACTGAAAACGAAAACGTGATGTTTATTGTCAAGAAACTTTGTTATCTTTCGTGTAATGAAATTGTTATAAATATTGAACGCCGGTAATATTTTTAGGTATTCTAAAACTTGTTAGTCTATAATTTTGACGACCTCATAAAATGAATAAATAAAATATAAATTATTATTATTGCTAAAAAATATCCCGTAATATTATTTATATACACATGTACATTAAATGAACACTAGTTTACCTGTTTTTATGGGTCCCTGTGTTTTTTTCCGAATTTCCACATACAATTTTTTTTTCTTTACACAGCGTAACTGTGTTACGTTATTACTTACACTGGTATTATGTAAGAGCGCGGGCCTCCCCTGGTATGTCATACATATGTTTTTTTTAAAGGAGAAAGTGACGAGACGAGCAAAACGTTCACTGTGTGGCACGATACTGTGCTCGTTAGCCTGAAACATCGGTTCTTAAGTGCGATATGCCTAGTAACTACATTAGCTCTCAGTGCCCTTCAGACCGCAACACCGTAATTTTTGCACACTGCTGCTTCACGGCACAGTGAACTGGTGGTACCTACCTAGAGGGATTCCTGCAAAGGCATCCTAACACCGTGTGCTACAGCCGTATCTAGAGAACGTGCACAACAGCTAGTTTGCTAAAAATTACGACCGCGTTGATTTACTGCGAACACAGAAATGATTGTATTTTGGGTCTTGGATGTACTGCGATCGTATCTTTATTCCCGACAATACATCCGATATTCAATTCAATCTCATTATATAAGCGTTAAACCGACAACTGGGAGGAAAGCAAATTGTTACTAAATATTATATTAAATTCGCAACAATGAATGTAAAACAATAACTGGTCGCAGGTACGCTGTATGCAGGAGAAGGTCGTCTAGGTATGTACCACCCCAGGGCCAGTTATTCTGCCGTGAAGCAGTGGTGTGCAAACATTACTGTGTTTCGGTTTGAAGGGCACTGTGAGCTAGAGTAATCACTGGGCATATGAGACTTGAGAACTTATGTCTCAGAGTGATGGGCACAGTGTGGTGTCACACAGAAATTTTCTGGTTGACACAGCATTTGTTATGGGAAGACGTTGCACTTACCATCAGGTGAACGTTTTGCTGGTTTCATCACTTAATCCAATAAAAAAAAGTACCACTATATTGGTCAATGGACAATAATTGAGCCGTGTTAAGACTACGGTTTTTCTTTTAATAACTTATAGAAAGTTTCAAATATCTAAAATAAAAAACAGTCTTTGATTTATAGCATGTGACAAAAAAAGATATCCCAATAATGTTGAAACTGCTAGATTGAAAGTAAAGTTTCAGCCTATAAATGTCCCACTGCTGAGCACAGGTCTCCTCTCATTTCTGAGAGGGTTTTTGGAGCTAGGAAGAATCCGCCACGCTGCTCCAATGCGGGTTGGCGGACTTCACATGTCTTCGAAATATTTTTTATTTCTCAGACATGCAGGCTTCCTCTCGATGTTTTCCTTCACCGCCGAGCACGTGGTAAATCAGCACTTAAAATAGCAATTAACAATTTTAGTGGTGCCGGCACCGGGAATCGAACCCGGGTCACTCGAGTACTATGAAATTTAAAGCGAGCGCCTAGATTAGTTAATATTAATTGTTTCAAAGAACAATACTGAATGATACTTTGCTATGGAGAAATACAAATAACATACTTAGATGTTTTTAATGGCAGAGGCCCATAGGAGTTATTTATCAGCATTATTCCAGAGTATCTCGTTGAAAATATATTATAAATATATATAATGTAAAAATATAGATGAGGCGTGTTCTGCAAAAATAACGTATGAAAATACTGAAACAGTTTTGCAAAAAGTATGCAAAAACTGATTCCAAATGATCGAAAAAAGAAAGCAAAAATTGACATACGATTTGGTGAAATTTAAATAGAGAAATCAATTTTGGTACGAACATTGATATATCATACCAAAATCTGAACATATGAAATGAAATGAAAATTCTTTATTTTTCGTCGTAAGAAATATAAATTTCGTTTGTCAAACGTCATTTCTTTACAATCTACCGCCGTTTCGTAATGAGGTTCCTCTGACGGAGAAGAAACAGGAAAAGGCAACTCCGTAGGTATCCTATTTATCTTTATCTTTATCTCAGTCAAAAATTCATTGTAATTAAATTTGCAATGAATAGTCTCATGGAAAAGCACGCTCCATGTTCAAATCTCAGACAAGATTAATTCAATCAATATGTAAGTAAATTGTAAGCTCGAGCAGACCAGCCTCCACCGCCACACGCATATGGTACCCATCGGACCCCTCAACCATTTAAAAGGAAAGTGGATGACCCGCCACACGACGCCGCCTAGTATCAACTGTTCTGATAAAAGATGTAACGAGCTACGAGTATATTGCGAATAACGCTACAAATCGAAAAATATATTAAATTTAGCGACTTACGTCGAGCGCTCTTAAAAATTGTATTAGACGGGCTTTATTAGAGCTAGATCTCATAACAGGTGAAGCTGGAAAGTGCAAGCGTCTGGATCGAGTTGGCGAACTAATCTGATAATTTTTCTGTAGGGGACAATCTATGTCTCTATCCTATAATGTTTCACTGCATTCAATCCTGTCGAACTGACGCCAAATGATAAATTTTGAAACACGCGAATGCTTTTAGCTAATGCATTGCGGAAAGAATAAATCTCACAGGAAAACACTCTTTTTTCTAGTCGTAAATAACCCATTTTTATAAAATATTGATTTTGAATCACAAAAACATTGAAAAGAATTGCAAAATTTAAAACTTAAGAGCTCAGCATTAATTATTTTGTTTTTGTTTAGAAAATTTAATTAGATTATCAGACTAAAATGGGTAAATCTTATGAAAGACGATTCAATTAAAAATTGGAAAATAAATTTATTATTTTTGGCTTTGTATTTGTTATATAAAAAATATATAAGGTTACAGCCTATTAATGTCCCACTATTGAACACAGACCTCCTCATTTGTTTAAGGCGTGCGCCTGGCCTCTGAGCTATCACGCGTACACCACACTATATGAAGTTTCACATTTCGTAAGTAGAGTTATTTTAGTTAGGTTGAAAATTAACAAATGAAACTAATTTAAATACTTTAGATGTGATATAGTTACTAGAGAAGTTCCCAAAGTTAATTTTTATAATATACTATCCATATCCCGCGGTTTAACCTGTGCCACTCTCGGTCTTGAAATAAGTCAGTTGACAGTTTCCGGTAGACCGCGAACTTGGAGCCTTAGTAACGCTCTATTGCATCGTCAATACGAGCCATATTGAAGTTCCGTAGGTCTCAATTAGGAGATCTATCTGTTTCTGTTTCCGATATACAGTCGCGTTAGTTGAGGACGTAAGCTTTCTTTCTTATCTAGCTTCTATGACGATAAGAGTGTAGTTGTAGAACTTTTGGTGGACCTTGACAGACAGAATCAATATGTCTCTTAGCATTTGGTGTTCAATACCGGTTTTTACTGTAGTCATGACAGTGACATCATTAATTATCGATCACTTGGTCGCCATGATTAAGTCGATATATTTTTTTAAGCACATCGAGGTCCATTTTCTGTGGGATTGCTTTTAGAAAAAGAAAGTCCTCAAAAGACCATCCATCTTCATGAAGTTATTCAGCTGTTTCTCCCATGGGTTTTGTAGCAGTTATTTGAATGTGCCAGGAAGATGCTGCTTGCTGCCCATCTGCTTTCTTTTTCTTCTGTCAACATTTGCGTCGCTCACGAGGCTAGCTTAAATATATAAATAAAATTATGTAAGTATTTGTAGGTTCCTATATTTCTCGAGAGCCGTGGTAGCTCAGGGGCTATAATAGAATTAGGGGAATATAATTGGCCCCTGTATCTTACGCATAACACCTGTATGATATTCGTCCATGTACAGGAATGTGAGACATAATCTGACGAGGACTAAGGGAAGTGTTATATCCCCGATATATTTATCAATGAACTGGAAGATATTTAAAAAAATCTAGACTGGAAAGGTAGAGGCTCGAGACATCAATGTTCTCACTTCTCTCCCCTAAGCTTTTCCGATAACATCGTCATCATGGTCACATCAGTCTCAATGACTTCCCAAAAATGTTGCCCTGCGAATAAATCCAAACAAAACAAAAGTCATGTTGAATTATCTAGTCATACCAGCTTCAATAATCGTTGATTGTGAATGGTGCAGTACCCACGGTCTCCCCGTGATAATGCGTGCTGCAAAGTTGGAAAGTAAACAGTTAATTAAACGAGATAAAATTCGTAATATTGCTCGTATGTAATCTGAATTTGCGTGAATATTACAAACTAGCTTTTACACGTGGCTCTAAAAAATATAGAGTTTTTTTAACAGAGCACTAATCGTCTGACACTAGTACAGAGCATTACATTAGGACACTTATGTTGTATGTCAAGCGTTAGGTTAAAAAAACAATTTATATGCTTATATTATTGTTATTAAAAGTATTATGTATTTAATAAAATATATATACTTAATATATATTTACACAAACAGTAAATTTAATTAAATAAAATTCTTTATACTTGTGTAATCTTTGTACTTCAGTAGACGAACAACTACATTATTGATTCGCATAATTTGTAGTTCCATATTAGGTAGAATACTGTGGCTGCTTCTTTAAATAGTTGTTGATCGAAGCCTGTTACTTTGTTAAAAATCTAAATTAATATCATTGTAAACAAACTTTTTTTAGATAATGTTTTAAAAACAATAGAGTTTGTTCTTCGGTATTTTCTAGTATATTTTTAGAGCCGTGGTAGCTCAGGGGCTAGGCGCTCGCTTTAAATTTCATAGTACGCGAGTGACCTGGGTTCGATTCCCGGTGCCGGCACCACTAAAATTGTTAATTGCAATTTTACGTGCTGATTTACCACGTGCTTGGCGGTGAAGGAAAACATCGTGAGGAAACCTGCATGTTTGAGAAATAAAAAATATTTCGAAGACATGTGCAGTCCGCCAACCCGCATTGGAGCAGCGTGGCGGATTCTTCCTAGCTCTGAAAACCCTCTCAGAAATGAGAGTAGGCCTGTGGTCAGCAGTTGGACATTTATAGGCTGAAACTTTACTTTTTTTATTTTTTATATTTCACGATACCCAAAATTACAATTCAAAAATGCAATTGTTTATGCCTTTTCTTGCTTGTATTTTTTATTTTATTAAACTTATATTAACCATATCTTAAAAATACTGTGGAGATGAAATTTCAATCTTGTACACAACGTCTGGCTACATGTCGATTTTGATGTAAATTTTCTTTCATCATGTTAAATGAAAGGAATAATTTAACTGTTGTAACGCAATGTCTAAATATTTTCGTTAGTTTGGGAGACATATTCAGTAGAGTTTTACAATAAATTATATAAATGTATGTGATATAAATAATTATTTACATGTATTTATATTATAATAAAGACAAATAAGTTAAATACGATTTGTAAAGTTAGCTGTTTAAGCATGCAGCTGTGAAAAATATTCAAAAACGACACTTATAAAGCACCTTATGTTATTTTTTCCTTTACCATATATAATTTTATTATGATGTTAATTTACTAAGGCGACATAAAACATCACTTCTTTTCTTATATAACTTGCCATAAATTGGAAGCGGCTTCACTCAGACCTACGTAAACACTTGTCAAAAATGGGTGTTATAATAACAGATGGAATAACGTGTAAATTGTTGGCTTAGTAATCGCTATGGGATAGTAATGCACATGAATTTATACCTAATATTAACGACAAAATATTTTTTAAATGTATCATTTTAATTATAACCAGTTTTTCCACGTAATTGGCTCATTTTTATCGATCAAATCATATTTGGAGTTCTTACAGTAGTTTGGAAATTAAAAGTGCAAAAGGATGACAAATAATTGTAATAAGGCAGCCACCATACAAATGTAAATAAAAATATAGGCATACAGTTGTCGCCAATCAAAATAAATAATTTTTTTTTGTTGGTTCATGTTTATTTATTTTTATTTTAATCAGATGTGTAATATATATAAGTTTCACTTCTGTCAAGTGCACTGAGTTGCATGGGCCCTTTTATTTTGATTTCCTTCGTAAGAATTTGTTTCTTACGAAGGAATTTTATTATTTACCACCGTACGTCATTTGAGCATTATGAGCACTTACATTATGAGCATTAACATTATGAGCTTTAACATTATGAGCATTAACATTATGAGCATTAACATTATGAGCTTTAACATTATGAGCATTAACATTATGAGCATTAACATTATGAGCATTATCATTATGAGCATTAACATTATGAGCATTAACATTATGAGCTTTAACATTATGAGCATTAACATTATGAGCATTAACATTATGAGCATTATCATTATGAGAATTAACATTATGAGCTTTAACATTATGAGCATTAACATTATGAGCATTAACATTATGAGCATTAACATTATGAGCATTAACATTATGAGCATTAACATTATGAGCTTTAACATTATGAGCATTAACATTATGAGCATTAACATTATGAGCATTAACATAATGAGCATTAACACTATGAGCTTTAACATTATGAGCATTAACATTATGAGCATTAACATTATGAGCATTAACATTATGAGCATTAACATTATGAGCATTAACATTATGAGCTTTAACATTATGAACATTAACATTATGAGCATTAACATTATGAGCATTAACATTATGAGCATTAACATTGTGAGCATTAACATAATGAGCATTAACACTATGAGCTTTAACATTATGACCATTAACATTATGAGCATTAACATTATGAGCATTAACATTATGAGCATTAACATTATGAGCATTAACATTATGAGCATTAACATTATGAGCATTAACATTATGAGCTTTAACATTATGAGCATTAACATTATGAGCATTAACATTATGAGCTCTAACATTATGAGCTTTAACATTATGAGCATTAACATTATGAGCATTAATATTATGAGCACTAACATTATGAGCATTAACATTATGAGCTTTAACATTATGAGCATTAACATTATGAGCATTAACATAATGAGCATTAACACTATGAGCTTTAACATTATGAGCATTAACATTATGAGTATTAACATTATGAGCATTAACGTTATGAGCATTAACATTATGAGCATTAACATTATGAGCTCTAACATTATGAGCATTAACTTTATGAGCAGACGTTGCACTTACCACCAGGCGAACGATTTGCTTATCTCACCAATTAACATCATAAAAAAATGCCTTCAACGTAATTATGATCCAACACTCCTGAATATGTACATACAATTACGCGTTTTACCCATATGAGGGGTAGGCCGAGACCACACACGTAGAATTCCCTCGCGGGAATGTACTAACTGGTGGATGACGTAGCGGGTGGCGAACCACGCCAAAGCCATTTTGGTACGAGTCTAAAATTTCATACTCCCTATTGCGTCTCCACGAGCAGTATAGTGACAGCATTGCATATTATGGTACTATTCTGCACGAATAAAGGCTGTCCGTACAATACCTTAGTCGCCTCTTACGACACCTCGCTAGGAAAGAGGTAGGTGCAATTCTACTCTGGTGGACAGTTATGTACGAAACTTAAATTTGTTTAATTTGCCTTCATCCTAGCAGCCTTCTATGTATCCTATTATGTAATGAGATATCTTAAAAATAAAATATTATTATTAAACTACAAGCACACGTGCTCGTAGAGCCGTGGTAGCTCAGGAGCCTGGTGCTCGGCTTTAATGTCATAGTAAGCGAGTAACCTGGGTTCGATCCCCGGTGCCAGCACCTCTAAAAAATTGTTCTACAATTTTAAGTGCTGATTTAACACGTGCTTAACGGTGAAGGAAAACATTGTGAGGAAACCTGCATGTCTGAGGAATATAAATATTTCGAGGACATGTGAAGTCCGCCAACCGGCATTGGAGCAGCGAGACGGATTCTTCCTAGCTCCAAAACCCTCTCAGTGATGAGAGGAGGCCTGTGCTCGGCAGTGGGACATTTATGGGCTGAAACTTTACTTTACTTTTACACGTGCTCGATGTACCCTAGTTGTATGCCGAGAAGCACCAGCAGGTTATTCGATGACAGGCTATGTGAATGAACCCTACTGATTCTGCAAAGAATGCTCTACGTTATGTGGCCGATCGGGTGTATTATACGCCATGTGGGTATTAAGATAATAGGCGGCGAAACCATACAATATTCCAAACCTGAAATGTTAAGCAGCTAGACACCTGCAGCATTAGCGTCTGAAACTATTATACGATTACAAACTCGTTGATACAACGTAGTCATAAGGACAAATCTTTCCGGCTCAAGACGGGGCTAGGGCCCGCAGAGAATTATTTCGAGATCAAGCCTATGTTACAACTGCAATATAGCAAACAAGTTTATGATCACTTTTGTAGTTCCTTAACTTCTATCACAAGATGCAACGCAAAAATTAAGGCAACTATCGAGTATTATTATAATAAAATAAGTCTTGAAAAATTATTTGTAGCAATTTTCTTATTGGCAAACATAAGACGCAGCAGCAAGTCGGATTAATTAAAAATCCTATAAAGCCACTTCTAATAACACCGCTCGTAATTGAATTTCGAACACGAGCTACTTGTTAAAAAATCTTGTTACATCGCGAAGACACAATGATTATTATTTAGGTTTAGTAGCTTAATTCAAAATATTGTCGTGGAATATAAAAGAAAGTCGAAAGTTAAAGTTTAAAGTTATAAACAAATATAGATAATTAAACTTTTACATTTTTTGCAATAAGAAGTAAGTTTACTGGCGGCAGGATTTCTAGGCAGGAATCCAGTCTAGGTAGGGCAACACCTCAGGGCCAGTTATTCTGCCGTAAAACAGTAGTGTGAAACCATAACTGTGTATCGGTTTGAAGGATACTGAGAGCTAGTGTAATTGAGATTTCTCAAAATGGCGAGCGCAGAGTGGTGCCACACCGAAATGTTCTGAGTGATACAGTATTTGTTATGAGTCCGCTTATAACAAATACTATACAATTTTTTAAGACACAGTGAAAAGATTTTGACATATTAATAACAGTAATTAATGTATTGTACATATTAATTAGAAATGGATATAATTTTCAATATAATACGTAATAATATTTGTAACCAATGTAATTTTCAGCAATGACATGTCAGTATTTGCATGATGTTGAATTCAGCTAAATTAGTTTGAACGTGATTATCATTTGTAAACACCGACATTTATTGTATTTACCCTGATTCTAATTCTATTATATTATTAGTATATTATAATATACTACACAGATAATAACACAGTATCATAAATGACACATGTAAGTACATGTAATACATAAGTACGTTGTATGTTTTTTATCTTCTTGCATTGCAACACCTTCAAAATCACACTATAGGCGAACAGGGAGATAATGACTATTTAAGTGCATTAAATCCGTCGTTTGTTTATACTTGAGGTTATAGGAAACTGATAAAGCCTTTTTCTGCCTAAGCTTTTTTTGCTAAATGGAAGAAGTTCCTCTGACGTTTTGCATCAAAAGTTCTTTAAGGCTTTTTAAACGACAGTAATTTTTTTAAACGATGACACTAGAATTTTTCCTGTATCGTGAGAACGTTTTACAGACGTACATTTCACATGCACACCACAACCAGTCCCGAAAACCAACAATGTGTTTATGCACAAATGTTGGCTCCGGCTGGGATTCAAACCCAGGACCTGCACCTTAAAACAATGTAAGCTTTCATATTTTTCTACAAACCAAACATTTACATTGTAGTTACATTTTTAAGTTTATCTAGGAGACTTAAAACATTTGTGATACTCTTTTAAACTTTCTACGTTGAAGTTTGTTGAAAGAACTAAAACGATACCACGAATAAATAGCTGTTATTTTTTGTGAATACAAATCATGGTAAGATAAATGGTATACTTTTATTTGCTTGACCAATTTGCTGAATCCCCGAAAGCACACTTATACATTGGTTTTTACACTGGTGGTAGGATTCCTACGCAGGAATCCGTCTAGGTAGGTACCACCCCAGGGCCAGTTATTCTGCCGTGAAGCAGTAGTTTGCAAGCGTTACTGTGTTTCGGTTTAAAAGGGCACTGTGAGCTAGCGTAATCACTGGGCGTTTGAGACTTAAGAACTAATATCTCAGAGTGACGGGCGCAGTGTGGTGTCACATAGAAATATTCTGGGTGACACAGCATTTGTTATGGGCGGACATTGCACTTACCATCAGGTGAACGTTTTGATCGTTTCGTCACTTTATACAATAAAAAAAAGCACGCGACCACTATGGATAAGATTTCTGTAGAAACGTTGACAAAATATCTATATTTTTTTAACCAAGACAAAACAAACAATATTTAGAATCGTTCTCCACAACGGTATGGCATGCATTTTGTAAAAATCCGGTAATTGACATTAAACATCAAAACTCAAAATATATACAGAAATTAGAAAGTTCAATTAAAACACTGCCGTCACTTTTCGAGTTGACGCCAAAAGTCAAAAGCATGATTGTATGTGTGTGTAATCAATGATCTAGAACTGTCATCTGTAATTTTACTTGTCTATTGTCCTTTTTGATGTTAATAATTTGTCAAAAAACTTAATAAAATCAGTTTTAATGTAGTGAGTTCATAGGTGGTTATTTGTGCACTTAATGTGTTTTATTTATATCAAGAAATCACTATTACCAAAAATTCTTTCAAAAACATAGATTTTTTGATTTACTTACGATAATTATACAATATCAATACTCGTATATGTCTATAGGATAGGCATCAGCTATACTTCCACCCGATTGTTGGCAAAATTAAAATGGCCTTGTAAGAATAAATGTAACAATAAAAATAACAATAAAAATAACAAAGTAAATTAGCCATAATTCTTATGATATTGCATGCAAATGACGCCTGTCAATTAATTTGAACCGATTACACGAAAAATGCAAGTGGTTCCAAAATTATATGCTAAGAGCATGTTATATCAAACAGAAATAAAAAATAAAAACAAAATTACTTACATAAGGTACAATTCACAGAAAATTTTTACTTTAAACTTATGATGGGGAAAAGAAAAATGGAAAGGCAGCATTATTATCATTTCAGCCTATCTCTTGTCCACTGCTATACATAGGCCTTCCCCATAAATTGCCACAAAAGTTTGTAGCTATCATTTGGGGAGCATTTTGCAATTGTTGCCACGCTTGGTAGGCGGGTTGGCAACTGCAGTTTATTTATTCAGATGTTCCAGGAAGACGCTGCTACCAATTTGCTGGTTTTTATTTTCGCTCTGTCGACTTTTACGACACCCATGTCTTCGTTGTTAACTCACTGCCGTATGGTTGACATGCAGAAATAATCATTTAGCATTTCCGCATTTTGTTCGATAGGTACCCGGCAGAGAAGAACAGCACCTACCTCTTCGTAAGAGGTCGTAAGAGGTGACTAAGGTATTGTACGGACAGCAGTTATTCGTGCAGAATAACACCATAATATGCCATACTGCTCATGGGAACGTAATGGAGTATGATTTTTGTCGCCCCGTACCAAAATCGGGCGAAAAGTGGGGTACATGTGTGGCCTATGCCTACCCCTTATATTGGAAAAAGGCTTGACAGTATGTATGTACGGTATTCAGAAAGTTTATAATCATGAAGAATATTTTGCTGCATAAGCCTATTTACAGAACTGATACTGCATTTTCTGTACTATATTTGTGCTCTATATCCATTAGGTTCATCTTTACATTAATAGTAGAGGAACAAAAGGAGGACTAAATGCCAAAAGTTCTGTTATCTCTTCAAAATACATAAACATAAAATTGTATAATGCCGAAAGTTAACCGTTGTTTAGGTTTGTTAAAGTTTTTTGTATTTTATAATATTAAAAGATTTGTCGAGTAAAATTATGTATGTTTTCTTCCTTTATTTCAAAGTCAACGTCAAAGACAAAATTTCTTTATTCAGTTTAGGCTTGTATAAAGCTCTTATGCATGTCAAAATCTACACAAAAAATAAATCAGATCATCATCAAAAAATAAGATCTCAGAGAAGAACCGGCAAGAAACTCTGAAATCTTTCTTTTTTCAATGCCACAATATATATAGATGCAATGCTCATTTATAGAGTCGGGTGAATTTACTGACAGATCGAGCCTGCTATTTGACAATTGGCGTGCACCATCTCCTAGCACCATAAATTAGGCTTAGTTGGAGTTTTTAACAGGAATATTAGTAATGTTATAGGTATTAGCATTGCTAATATTCTTCCGAAAATTATTAGTGGTTGACAAATGCAAGTTCTTTTACCTTTTCTCGGGATTCTATCAGTTAATCCTCAATTGTACATATTTGTTGACCTGTTTATTAATACAAATGAATACACTCGTGACTTTCTTGTTATAGGCCTTGCCAGGGGGTTTCAGCAAATTATTTTACTTTTTTTTTTATTAAATAAAACCCAAAACATCGTGGAACATGGAGATCGGGAGAATAAGTGATGATAAAATATTATATTTTACTATAAAACAGGGTTAATAAGTAAGTCACACAGAGTCGATTAGGGAATAAATGTAGGTAGAAAAACCTTTACGCTCACAGCAAAGTCACCTTTAAAGTATATGTTTCAATACTGAGATCATTGGCCAATTACTTAAGCATTTCAGTTTAACTGCACCTAAATGGAAACCTTTATTTCGAGCTACACCTCCCAATATTGCTAGAATTGCTTATCTCTGGTTTCAGACAAAAATAAACGGTCTTGACGGCTATCTCACTTAATCCTTTTGAGTGGCTTTCACTTTTAATTCTTATGTTTTAAATAATTGTAAACAGTTATTTTCACTGACGCAAAAGCAAAGAAAAAGGGTCGATTAGAAAATCTTCAATATCTTCAAAAATACCTAGCTTTTTTTATTGCACAAAGTGACGAAATGAGCAAAACGTTCACCTGATGGTAAGTGCAACGTCCGCCCACAACAAATGCTGTGTCACACAGAATACTTCTGTGTGATACACAATGCGACATCTGTTCTTAAGTCTCAAATGCCCAGTGATTACGCTAGCTCAGTGTCCTTCAAACCGAAACACAGTAATGTTTGCACACTACTGCTTCACGGCAGAAGTTTATTTAAGTATTTCTGTTTGGGTCAAACCAAACCTGGCACGCGGGCCCCTGGCCCGTGAGCACAGTATCCGATGAAGCTGTAAAAGTCAAAAAGGCTAACAGCAATTACATCACCGAAATTATATATCACGGCAGAATAACTGGCCCTGGGGTGGTACCTACCTAGACGGATTCCTGCATAGGAATCCTACCACCAGTAGATCTGTAGATCTTTATTAAATGAATACTAAGTAAAAGAATATTTTAATGTTCTTAAATGAAAATTAAAAAAAATCAAGCTTTTGATTTTTAATAAATGTAAAATTTTCTTAAATGTATATTGGTTACAGATGTGCCGTTTTTACGCATGTTAGTACTTTGTTACCTCCGCGAGCTCGTTATACTGCTTTTATGCGATTTGGCATATTTTATACTAATTTTTTGAGGCGTTGCTGCGGAATATTCTGCTATTCCTCTATTAGAGTTTCTTTCATTTCACGTAGCGTAATTGGCGGCGGATTCCGCTGACGTACACGTCGTCCCAGTTTGTCCCATGCATGCCCATGCGAGTGATACCGACTTCTTAAAAATAGGCAAACACTATCTGAGCTGTATGCGGGCAGGCATTGTCTTGCATAAAAACGGCATTCTCGCCCATGTACACTAAAAATGGACCAACGTAGTCATAAAAAATTCAGTAACATATCTTTCTGCAGTTAAAGTTCCATTTTCTATCACTACACCGCCTCCGCCGTATGGTACTTTTTCTTCTATACAGGATTGGTTATAACGCTCCCCCGGTCTTCTGTATACTCTTTTCTTCTCGTCGTGCTTTTAGAAACAGAATCTAGTCTCGTCTGAAAACATAACTCAATGTCTGAAAACTCTTGACCAGTCATTAAGAATCCAATTCTCATGTTCTCTACCATAACTCAACCTTGAGTTTCTGTTGTGTCTTTCTAGTTTCGGGCCATTTGCAGGTCTTAATGTCTTTAAATTTGCTTCAGCCAGACGCCGCCTTACTGTATCCGTACTCAGATTTTTTCCTCCAGCTTAAATGATGATTCTTTACTTCAACAGGAAACCTGCATGTCTGAGGAATAAAAAATATTTCGAAGACATGTGAAGTCCGCCAACCCGCATTGGAGCAGCGTGGTGGATTCTTCCTAGCTCCAAAACTCTCTCAGAAATGGGAGGAGGCCTGTGCTCAGTAGTGGGACATTTATAGGCTGAAACTTTACTTTTTTTTTTAAACCTTATAAGGCAGTCACACCATGGTTATAACTTTTTTATTGCAAAACTAAAACAAACTCGAAACAATTGATTGGAATTTTTGGTACTATGTTCAAAAACAACTATTATTTTACATTTTCAGTCTTTTAAACAATTATCAAAAATAAATAAAAATGTTTTATATATCATTTTATGTCGCATTAAATATTCTTTAATTTAGTCTTTATTACATAAAGCTAGGTCAGGTACTTTGGAAGATATTAAAGATTTTCTAACCGACCCTTTTTCTTTGCGGTCCAGTGTATATGTAAATAGAGTAAAAAAAACTCTCAATAATGTCCCTCTACTAAGCACAGACCTCCTTTAATTTTTGAGAGGGCTTCTTGATCAAATTCATGAGAATGCATGCTCGATGACAAACAAATGCAGACTATTTTCCAAAATATGGCTGCTATAAGCACTTTACAACAATAAAACACACTTTCATAGGCGCAATGACTTTGTGGTATATGACTCTCCTTCAAAAAAAAACTAATAATAGCTGTAATTAGAAGTATTTCTAAAATAGGAACTATTAATGACCGATATAAAATAGTAACTACTAATAATTGTAATTTTGAATACTTAGACCGCACGCAACCAGGACCATTTGATGTGCATCTTCCGTTAAAATAATAAACTGCTAATAGAAAACTAGCTTAAATAAATATTTGTTAGTATTCTATGTATATAGATTGTATCTATACTGGTGGTAGGATTCCAATGCAGGAATCCGTCTAGGTAGGTACGACTCCAAGGCCAGTTATTCTGCCGTGAAGCAACAGTGTGCAAACATTACTGCGTTTCGGTTTGAAGGGCACCGTGAGCTAGTATAATCACAAGCCATATGAGACTTAAGAATTTAGGTCTCAGGGTGATGGGTGCAGTGTGGTGTCACACAGAAATGTTCTGGGTTAGCATTTGATATGGGCAGGCGTTGCACTTACCATCAAGTAACTTTCTGCTCGTTTCATCAATTTACGCCATTAAAAAAGATATCATGTCTGTATAATACTTTAAAAGTCTTACAATGAAACTCTCAGAATAAACTTTAATAGTTATAAAGTCTGTATAAAATAAAAGTTACTGTTATGTGGCTTGTTAAGATAATTCCATAGTTACTATACCTACCGCCCGAGAAGTGAGTGCTGAATTCGAACAACAAGTTAAGCTACAAATTGGGAAACATACATATTCTTATTTATACATACATATTGCGAGGAATATTGGGATTGTATTCTAACAATCCCAATATTTCTCACAAAGCAACTTCTACTATAATTTTGCTGACGATTTGCGTACGGAAAAATAACATCATAATCTAATGTGGAGTACATTAGATTATGATGTTATTTTTCTGGCTGCTGCTGTGGTTAGCGATGACGATTAAAAGACTTTAAATTTAAACTAGATTGTAAATCTATTTTATTTGACATAAACGCAGCTGTGAATAGGGGATCAATATGGCATAACGTAACAAATACATGTTGTAATTAGAATCATCCTAAATTCAGTCGTCGATATTTCCAATTGCTAACGAAGCTAACGAAAGCTGTTTTAATTAAATTCAACCCAGTGACGTGTATAGTGTGAAAAACATTTTTACAAACATGTATCTAAAAATATACATACATATTATCACGGTTTTTTCCCATGTAAGGGGTATAGGCAGACCCCATCCGTAGCCTACTTTTCGCCCGCGCGGAAAACGAGACGTGACAGGTGGCGAACCGCGTCACCGGCATTTTGATACGACTCAAAAAAATTGTTGCTCCATACTGCGTTCCCAAATGATTTTCTTCCTATTTTTCCCGAATTTTGAAAAATCTAGATTTGTTTTTAAAGTTATTGAACCACACATTACTTTAGTTTCCATAAAAGTGTAACTATTTCCCGTATTTATATCAAACAAAAAATTTCTCTGTTCCTTGAATTACAACTTATTGGAAATTAGGAGAGCATATCGGCAGACAATCACAGCGTGTAAAAAATTCGTGGAAAGATTGACGCTCCGTCCTGAGTGCCGTATCGACTTGTGTCGATTATTTATCGTGCCAACTAATTACATCTGTTATCATAAATACAAACTTTTTATCACGCCGCGTGTCTTCACCGCATTCAAAAACAACAACCAACAAACCCTGACTGTGACCTGTTTTCGGATGAATTGACGTTAACATTGCTGGAATTTATAAAGTTTTAGTTTTAATTATAGATAAATAAAATGTTATGTACAAATTGTAAGAAAGCAATGTTAGAGTTCAGATAGTTTTCTCAATAATCAATGTCTCTTCCATTGCATTAATCCGTCTAGGTAGGTACCACCACCGGGTCAGTTATTCGGCCGTGAACCATTAATGTGCAAACATTATTGTGTGACGGTCTGAGGGACACTGTGAGATGGTGCAATTACAGTGCATATGAAATTAAGGAACTGAAGTCTTAAGGGGATGAGCGCAGTGTGGTGCCACTCAGATATTTTATTCACACACACAGCATCATTTATGGGCAGACGTTGCATTTACCATCAGATGATTACGTTTTGCACGTCTCATCACTTTCTCTTTAAAAAAAAAACAAAAAAACATTCTCAGTAATCACATTATTTCCACCTACATTTTAGATTTATTGTACTTAAAAATATTGTTCGAGTTGAAACGCAACAGAAAAACATATTAATTGAGAAAATTGACTACATCTCCAAAGATATAAGATTAGATTGTCCCTCAAACACCATAAAAATGTCATAGCTTCAAACGAAGACGCAACTGCAGCGGTGCTTCAGAAACTGGACGAAAAACGGTTACTATTAGTCTATCATAAGCTATCATATGCTCCAAGCCGAATAAGAAGAGTGGTGGTCTTGTTCTTCAAGAAAAGCTAATACAATATTAAAAACTATAGAAAAATATAAAATAAGTAACACATAGTCTCACTATGTGATGTTTTCGGGAGGGACTACGAATCGTCTAGCACTCTGAATCGATGACGTATAACCGAGACGACGGAAAAACTGGCACTGCGGTGATACCTACCGAGACGGGTTCATGCAGGAATATTTCTGTCATTTTCCAATTGGTGACAAATTCATGTGGAATTCAGTTATGAGGGTCAGAAGGACCATGAAAAGGGGTTAAGGAACATTACACGAGCTCTTAAAGCTATTAAGAAATATTTATTGACTGTACGTTAGAGTTTCTCACAAAAGATGGTTAACAGTTAAGTGAAGAATTAAGAAGGCTAAAAATTTCTTAATCTGGTGGCAGTCTTTACATTGTCAATTGTTTAAAATGTTTGGAATAGCTTTAATCCATTTACTGAATGGTGAACCATTTATATACGAATATCTTTTGGAATTATTATTCATTATTATGAAGTGACCTCTGACAGCCGCGTGGTCTAGTGGTAAAAGTACCTGAGTTGTACGCCGCGTTAATTTATACAATAAAAAAAAACTTACAGTACTGTTATTATTATATTAATGCAAAGACTGCACTGCCTAATAATCAGAGTACCTAACTTCTACTCCGTAGGTCTTGGGTTCGAATCCCAGCCGGGAACTAACATTTGTACAAACAAAAATCGTTCGTTTTCGGTCTGTAGTAATGTATATCTGGGAAACACACTGACGATACTTTGGAAATCCTAGTCTGGAGCATATTTTTTTTAAAGAAATAAAACTAATAAAACACTAAGATCTCATTCAAAATAATGTTTTAAAAATGCTATACATTTAAAAAAACTAGTCTACTGTTCACTGTTTAAAATTTTAACAAAATGCACTAGCCGCGAATCACAACGACACTCGTATGAACATTGCGATTTTTTTTAATTGAAAAATATTTCTAAGATGGTCAAAATACCCTCGTACATTAAATAACTATTCGGGTCTCGGTATGGAGTTATCAAACAAAAAAGTCTCCACGTTTATGTCAAGTGCTATTCTCGAGGCCAAGAGAATTAACCTGCTTCCGTAGCAATAGTTAACGAATAGTTTACAAGAACTAAAATAAACACGCTTAAATAACAATGATCTGATACTGGTGAGCACACCAGATCACATACATACATATAGTCACGCCTTTTTTTCCATGTAATGGCAAGGCAGGGGCCACTTACTTAGCCCTCTTATTTGCGCACCCGGGAAACGAGACGTGGTGGGTGGAACCAAATCGCCGGCATTTTGGTAAGAGTCAAAAAAATTTACTCCCCATTGCGTATTTACGATCAGTATAGTGAGTACATTGCATATTATGGTGTTATTCTGCACAAAGGCTGTCCGTATACCTTAGTTGCCTCTTACGACACCTCGGTAGGAAAGAGGTAGGCGCTACTCTAGTCTGCCGGACACCTGTCGGTTACCAGATACTAGATCATAGTCAGGAAATTATTATATAATCATCTGTTCTTAATATGTGTGGAAAATGTCCAATTATTACACATCCCATGTCGTGAAAGAGGACAGAGAGAAAATGAAAACTAGGAGATGGCAAATGAATGGATGGAAATGGCAGCAGCATCTTCCTGGATCATCAGAATAAATAAACTGCGGTTGCCAACCCACCTGCCAATCGTGGCAAGTATAGCAACAACTCTCCAAAACAAGAGCTACAAACTTTTGTGGCAATCTATGGGGGTGGTTTATGTTATGGTGTTAAGATTTCTATGCAGGAATCCGTCTAGGTAGGTACCACCCCAGGGCCAGACATTATGCCGTGAAGCAGTAGTGTGCAAACATTACTGTGTTTCGGTCTAAAGGGCACTGAGGCCTAGCGTAATCACTGGGAATATGAGACTTAAGAACTGATGTCTCAGGGTGACGGGCGCAGTGTGGTGTCACACAGTAATTTTCTGGGTGACACAGCATTTTTTATGGGCAGACGTTCCATTTACCATCAGGTGAACGTTTTGCTCGTTCGACGGAACGAGCAAAACGTTCACCTTTCATGAAATAAAAAAAAGCAGTAGACTAGGATTACGCTGAAATGTCGTATGTGAAATTTTTCGCTGTTGTACAAAACGCTAATGGCAGTCCTCAAATATAAAATAAAAGTAACGGACAGCTTATCGAATTTTAAGGTTTAATTTTTTCTTTGACTCTTTTTTTACTTTTAGTTATGCCGTGACATTTCCCATATACTTCAGACTTTACAAAGACTTTAGATAGTCGACTATTTTATATATCTTAAAATAATAAATGGACTTTCACAACTAAACGGAGAATAACATTACCGTGGTAGATCGGGGGCTAGGCGCTCGCTTTAAATTTCATAGTACGCGAGTGACCTGGGTTCGATTCCCGACACCACTAAAATTTTTAAGTGCTGATTTACTACGTCCTAAATGGTGAAGGAAAACATCGAGGGTAAACGTGTATGTCTGAGAAATAAAGAAATATTTCGAAGCCATGTCAAGTCCGCCAACCCGCATTGGAGCGGCGTGGCGGATTCTTCCCTGCTTCGGAGCCCTCTCGGAAATGAGAGGAAGACTGTGCTCAGTAATGGGACATTTCAAAGCTGACTTAGACTTTACTTTTATTTTACATTATCATCTTTACATTCTGTTTACTGAATATAAAATCGAATATGTACACCTTCTAACGAACCAATACTACTCGTATATGAAGGTGAAATCTAATGATGAATATTATCTTCATGGTGATTAAAATTACAAAAAAAACTGTTTTCACACAATCCTAATATAATAGCAATATCGTATAGCAACATCGTTCGCAGTTACTTCTAAAATTTTACACATAAACCATCAAAATTATGTTCAAATGTCAAATATTAAAGTCATCTAATTATCTAAGCTTTGCGCGAACTCTGCATATTGAAACTCCACGGTAGAATCGAGTTCAAACCTACATTATGAAACGTTTATACATATAACATGTTAAGGGAGAAAATATTAAAATGACACGATGGCGGGGATTAATTCTTTTATTTATTATTATAAGTACAAACTAAATTGCAGGAAATATAAAAAACCTTTTTAGTTGTCTACATAAATGGTAGTGACTAATTAATGCTTTCTCCGATCGTAAAATCCGATTCGGTGTTATGAATGTGCTTTACAGCAAATCAAATCGGAATACAAAAAGAAGGATCGGAATGAAAATAAAGAGAACGAGTGAAGCCATTTATAAATTTAGAAATCACATTTTACAACAATCAAATTGAAATTAAATCTTTATTTCTTTTGAACAAATTCAACTGCTACAATCCTATGAATACTTAGTCGGATTCCTGCCGGATTAGAAAGAAACCACCGGGACCAGTTATTCTACCGTGAATCAATAGTGTGCAAACATTACTGTGTTTCGGTCTGTATGGGACTTAAAATAGATGTCTCAAGGTGACAGGCGCAGTTTGGTGCCACTCAAAAGTGTTATGGGTTCACATTACGTACACGTACATTTGTTAGGAGCAGACGTTGTACTTACCATCACATGAACGTTTTGCTATTTTTGTCACTTAATCCAATAAAGAAAAATAGTAATAGTATAGTATATAAAAGAAAATTAGATAAGGTAGCAAAAACTAAATTCTTTTTAATAAAAAATTACGAATAAGTCGAATCCGATAAAAAATTCCACCTAGACGGATAACTGCACAGGAATATTACTCGTATCAATACCTACCACCAGTAATAATATAACATACCTCCACTGTAAAGTAGCTGCAAAATGTTTCGATTCTTGAGTATTGAGAACTAAAAAAGCTGATGAGATCTCAGTCCTCAAGGGTAAAGACGTATACACTTCTTAAATCGTCATTTAAGATAGATGATAGAGAGTTTAAGAGACGGGTAACACAATTAGCTCGTTAGTCTCCTTATGTAAATAGACATAAATGTGTCCTATATTTATAGTATCTGATTAATTTGTCGCGGTATTTATTTACATATTTTTTTACGGGACGAAGTGTGTCCTTTTGTGCGTGGCACCAAACTATCCTCGTCAATATGCCCAGTAATTACACTAAAGTCCCCGATACGAGAAGCTATAAATTATGTAAACAAACATTCAGGGGTTCGCAACATTTGGATCAAATAAAAAAACACTATTTCTGTGATAATTTTTATTTTCATATTGGGATATAATAATTTTTATTGAGTTATGTGTTTAAGAATATAAATACTTCGGTAATAATTTTAATTTTATGTATAGGAATTTTAATAAGTAACAAAAACAACAACAATTTCTAAGTGATGAAAACAAAGTGAAAACTACGAGAGACCTCAAACGTATTCGAAACTCGAATGAGCGCGTTAACATGAGCATGACGCGTGGCGGACCCCATGTTTACATTTTTTTACACAAGGAGCCGGAGGCGTTCCTGTACCACAAAACATTGAACGATAGTGCTCTATATCGCTAAAATATAATCCGACAAATTAAAATTGCTTATAATTTCCTTGTACCCGTATATTACTTTAAGTTTTTTTTTTATTGTATATAGTGACAAAACGAGCAAAACGTTCACCTGATGGTAAACGTCCGCCCACAACAAAATGCTGTGTCACCAGAATATTTCTGTGTGACACCACACTGCGCCCGTCACCCTGAGACATCAGTTCTTAAGTCTCAAATGCCCAGTGATTACGCTAGCTCACAGTGCCCTTCAAACCGAAACACAGTAATGCTTGCACACTACTGCTTCACGGCAGAATAACTGGCCCTGGGGTGGTACCTACCTAGACGGATTCCTACCACCAGTAATCTATAGTTTTATGACTATAGACTGTTTTGGACTACCGGGTTGACCACTCGTGGAATATGCAAGTTTGTAGTAAATATCAGCAAATAAATTGATAAGGGAGAGATAAAAATTTAGGCGAAATATGTTCTTACTGTAGTGATTTGTGATAATATTAGAACGAAAATAGACTTAATGATAAGGCAGCCAATACGCACTTTTGTGTTAAAGTTTTCATTAAATGCGCTAATCATTAACATTTATGTAATACCTTTTTAATTTAAATAACCTAAGTGTAATATTTATATTATTTCTTACATATAACTGTGTGTAAAAAAGTGAAGTAACTAGCAGCGGATTTTCTTTTTCTGTTCATTATTTATCCCCAAGAGGTTGGAATGACCCACAATCCGAGTTGTAACTTAATTATGAGGGGCGTTCTAACTTATGTAGGAAGAGTGCGTAGCATAGTATTGTGCCGCATTGTAATGGCACAAGTTAAAAGCTGTTAAGCTTAATATTTCCTAACTGTATAGTATTTATCAAGTCTTTAATTTTACCTTAATTTATAATAATACAATGGGCGGGCTTAATGTCTAGAGGCATTCTCTGCCAGTCATCCCTGGGAGACTTTAAAAACGTTGGCCGGTGCAATGTTAGTATCATATATATATAAATAAATATATAGTCAAATTTTTATACGTATCGATTTATGGAAAAATTCCTGTAAAAATTAATAATTGAATAACAGTCAACTGGTTAATATAAGTATGACAATTAATTCAATCGTAGCCTTTACAGTTGAACACACATACATAAGTTAAAATTCATATTACTGTAAAACATTAATATAATTAAAAAATATATAATTCACTAAACTTTTAATTATATATGTAAGAGGAGGCGGAACAGGACTCGTAAAACCACCAGCATTACTTATTATCCTTATTATAATCAAAATAACACGCTACACTAAATCAATTAATTTACGCAAGAAAATAAACAAAGTCCAACATTTATACGCTTCGAGAGTCGCACAACGAATGCCCCCGTCGGCCGCCGAGCGAGGCCTTTTAAACCGTGTAAACTTTTAGAGCGGTGGGGAGCGAGTACTGACGTCACATCGCTGACGTGATCGTCGAATGACTTCTAATGCACGTGCGCCGACACGGCCATGCTGACGATAGGCGCGTCCCTGCGCCGTTAATTTTAATCTGAAATAGTTCTCGTATGTTAGGTTTCGTCAAATGATAACATGTCAACTTCTTAGCCTCGGCGCTAGGAAGTTATACATGAACACAATTTCAGAGCCTCAACGCTCATGAGCCTCAACGCTCATCATAGCCTCAACGCCATCATATCCTCAACGTCATCATAGCCTCAGAGTCTCGACACTCATATTTGCCTTTCAACATCGATGCTCACCTCAAAATTTAAAAACGTCATCATCAATACCCATAGAGTCTCGACACTCATATTGGTATTTCAACGTCGATACTCACCTCAAAACTATAAGAAACTGTACCTGCAATACCTGCTAAGCTTCAATCTACACAATTATTTTCTTCTGTGCATTTCTCGTAACTAATCTCTTTATTCGTCACCGATACGGCTACGTTACTTCGTATTGTAAATTTAGGGCACTATGTAAATGCTCATGACAAACTTTCCGGCCACGACCACGTCAATTGATTCGGCGTATCTCATTTTACTTTGACTTTCCAACTATCATACCCATTTATCTTTTTCAGACTGCTCGGTCATTCTTTCCATCACAACCTCTCATTTTCACTTTCTGAATTTACTTGCTCGTTGTTTTCGTCTATAATGTTCAGCAGCTGTTGATTCTCTAACCAATGAGCAGTCAGCACCACTATCAACTAAAGCCTGAAACTGCTGAACTTGTTTTGAACTTTGTACTGGTTTTTTTTTTTTACTCCTATTGCAACTAGACACGACTGTTATAATGTTCCCGCAGAATTCCCAGCACAGCAACATAGACACCCGCTTCGTATACCAAAGAAACACTGCAAACATTATGATTCAAAATTAAATACTGCATTAGCATAGGCTGCTGGAAGTCGTTGGCAGTCAACGAAAAGGAAGAGTTTCAGTTACTCCACCGCGCCATCAATTCGCAGAGTTCCGCGAAAGATCCACGGCGAGACCTTCTCAAAATCGGTGACAATATCGGCGACATACAATAATCCGCTCCGTCGCATTGTCAGTCAACTGTAACTTCAACAAAACATTAGAACATTGGGTGGCCCTAATGAAAGCTTGGACTATCTTTATTTCACGACATCTTTTGTCTTTTTTTTTGAAATTCCAAGATTACCCACCGAATTTATTTTAATTAAGAAAAACAATTAACCTGTCTCGGAAGCCAGCTACTACACTGAAACTGTAGAAATAAACTTTCCATCGCCACTGTTTTTCAAACCAAACAACTACAAACTATAGGGTTATGGAGGACTGCTTATGCCTATCTTATGCACATGTTTTAAAAGCCTCCTGTTTAATCTCCGCGATTAAGTATAATTCCTTACTCGAACAGACTTACTACAACATAAACGGTATTGGTTTAAAAACTTTTCAAAACCTCTGCTGCTGTAACACGAAAAATACACAAACTATCGGAGACTTTATCAAGAAAAACAATTTAAAAAAAAAAGGAACCACGTGGGTACTTCCAAAACTAAATTCACATGGGTACTCCCAAAAACTAAATACTTCGGACTTATTAAAAACTGAATGACCTAATAAAAGTGTACTTTTAAAATCCTCTGTTCCGATTCAATAATGGCTCCAAAGCCTGCACACAAAATTAGAGCAACCTGATTTTTAAAACTAATCGAGAATATAACACATGAAATGGATAAAAATATGTGACATGGGAAACTCTTTCCAATGCTTAATTCGTTCGAATCGTTTAAACATAGTCACACATTAACACTTTATCGAATAAAGCGACGACACGAGCAAAACGAACACCTGTGAAGCTACAACTCACAGATTGCTTGACAAGAGAAAAAAATAAAAATTGTACGTCTCACCAAGTTGTTGTCATTGTCCATTAGCATCTCTCAACATTGTAGGCCAGTGAAACTCAGATCCCACTTCTGATGTAAGAGGAGGCGGAACAGGACTCGTAAAACCACCAGCATTACTTATTATCCTTATTATAATCAAAATAACACGCTACACTAAATCAATTAATTTACGCAAGAAAATAAACAAAGTCCAACATTTATACGCTTCGAGAGAGTTAAGTTTGGGCGATGAAAAATTATGTTTTTAAAAAGTATAATATTTATTAAACAAGTATGTTACAATGTTAAAGCTAAGTCAAGACTGATAAATGAATTATACAATTAAAATAATGAAGAAATGAAACAATGGATATGCATACTGCTGATGCTACGTGAATAACACGGGATACGCGGAACGTCGATGCGCCGTCTGCACGGCGCCGTAGCGATACATGTGTTATACCGCGGTAACTCCTCCCTCCTTAAGATGAAAGTGCAATTTGCAACTTTCAGTAGCGTCCTCGCTACTTTCAGTCCTTTTTTTCGTTCTTCCTGACTTCCATTTGTATATCTTCCAAACAGCTAATGTAATTCCGATGGCGTACAGGAATAGGGTCGTCCAACTTGGAGTAGCCATAATAGTGGACCAGTTGAGATGATCTTCCTCATTTATGGTTTCAGCTTTATTAATCAGTTCATGTATGCTGTCCAGAGATATGTCTTGTAGTTTGAGATCATATCTAACGGATTCTTGAGGTATGTCTTGTCCTTTAGGTACCGGGATCACTTCGTTGACAAATACAGTTTTGAAATGGGTTTGAAGAGTTGTATTCATTAGATGAATTCGGCAGTTGTCTGTCAGAGTAACTAGATGAACTCCTGTTATTCTTTTATATTCGGTTCTAGTTCCGCATTGTGTTCTTAATACTTCTTCTTTTGTGGTAATTACTAACCAGGTATTTTCATTTATTTTTTGAATTTTACCTCTATTTAAATCCATTCGGGCATACGCGCACTTGGCTTCTTGGTGACGGATCAACGAGGTGATGCAATCATCTGAAGTATCTACTGTTCTTGTTGTAAGGGATTTGCACAGCTGCACTTCATCGTTGATGCGACGACAGTTTTCATCTAGGTAAGTGTACTCTTCGCTTCCAAGTACTAGGTATTTGGATTTTGGGATAATTGTAAGGTTATTTTTATCTGGGATGGAGTACAGGTGGATCAGATCATACATATTGGGATCGACCGAAGGGATTTCTAGAATAAATGTAAGTGAGTGTTCTGTGCTATATGCTTTAACATTAATCGATCGTTCTAACGTATGTATGTTATTAACACTTATATCTGCCACGGGTTTAATTGAAAATATTTTTGTAAGTTTCTCATTTCTACAATTAAATTTTGAGGGCTTATAATACTAGGGTGCATTACACCTAACTGAGAGAAGGACATAGCATCTTCCAATATCATTAATTTATCTAATAATAATTGCAAACTAAAATCTATTTGAACATACATATCTAAGAAATTTAACTGAGTCATAACGGTGTTAGATACACTAGATGCATTTTGTAAAGCTCTTACTAATTTCTTTTGATTTTCATTTATTTTATTAAGTTGACTACTAAATTCTGTGATAGTACTCTCTGCTAATATGAGCGATTGCCTTTGTAGAGTTCTAGTTTTACTAACGTGATTTCTTAGGTCATTAATTTCGCTTTCAAATTTCATTGCATCCTGACTATCCAGATTTCCCGTAATGGCTTTAACTACCGTACCTAATCCGTTAATAAGACCTCGCTTAGTTCTAATTCTAGGAGTTATAAATGTTAATTTCCTACTTATTATATCTAGGGTATGGCTAATTTGGTCTCTATATGCCTTATGTAATTCGTTAGATGCTGCTTGTGTTTCAGCTGTTATAACACCAGCATATAATGCCATAAGCTTAGTTGCTGTAAGGTGTACATCTGTTAAGTTATATACACAGGCTATGCTAAAGGAGTCGATTTGTATTTTAATCTGTCCTTGCCTTAATAGGAGGATACCGTTCGTGTTATCTACGGGCTTTATATTTACATTGGCTGTTGTGTAGAGCAGGAAGGTTCCTGTGACGACGGCCCTGCAACAAGATGAGGTCTCCGTAGTAATTTATAATGAACTCTAATAGACTTAGAGTTAGGGTGATTACCTATAATTTCAGCGACATTGTTCGGGTGTAAGTGAATTATTTTGTATGGTCCTTTAAATACAGGCTTGGTTTTGTCGTTGCGTGCTGTCTTGGCTACTTGCTTAAATACTACTTCACCTACCTTAAAACTTATACTCTCAGCATCCTGGTTGCGTTTTGCTATTACCTGTTCCTTATTTTTAGACGTATGTGCTGACACACACTCCTGTACCGCTTCTGCGTTCATGCGATGTTTAAGGACATAATCTTGGTAAAATTCCTTTGTATAAGATAGCTCTAAGGGGTTTCGTGAAGCTGTATGACCGAAAAGTAGTTCATGTGGAGTATATTCTGTTGCTGAATGAACAGCATTATTATAAGCTATAACCGAATATCTCATGAGAGTTTGTATGGGGTCATCCTTATTTGTCATTCTTTGTATACGAATAATTTCTGCTATTGTCGAGTGAAATCGTTCAATTGGAGAGTTGGAGTTAGGATTGTACGGTGTTGTAAAGTGTATGTTAATACCATGGGAGGCGCATATTTCCTTTATTACATCGTTATCAAACTTACTATCTGAATCAGTGGTAATCTTATGAGGTAAACCTAGTATTGAGAAGAATTGTAATAGTGAGTCTGCTATGTGTACACTACTACACGCTGATAACGGTATGGCTTGAGCGTATTTTGAAAAATTGTCTATTATGGTTAGGAAGGTTGCTCCTCCTGTAGAATATAAATCCATGAAAAGTTGTTGCATGGGTTTTGTAGGTGTCTCGGTAAGAGCTAGGGGTGGTCTTAAGGGGTTACGTTCGTATTTGGCCTTGAGGCAAGTTTCACATTGGTTTATGTATGTCTGTATTGTAAGTAGCATATTAGGCCAGTGATAGTTTTTATGTAGTTGTTTATAAGTTTCCTGTATACCACGGTGTATAGTTTTACCCTCGTGATACTTCTTTATTAACTCTTGTTGTTCGGTTTTATTTTCTACTAATGTTACACGTAACGTACATTTTAATAATTTTGGACCTCTCTCATTGAAAACGGTAGTGTAGACTCTAGCAAATGCATGATATAATTCTTCGTTATGGAAGTAACAATGGAAAACTCGATCGGCTATTGTATGTTCTTTTAAGAATCGAATAATTTCTTGTTCCGTGTTGTTTATCGGAATAAAAACGTCTTTAATAACGCATCGAGAGTTGGTGGACCTATTATCGACTCTATATGTAGTTCCAGGTGTAGATCTTATGTGAAACTGTTTCAATTGTCTATCTATTGCCTCGGCTACAATGGGTATTCCGCGATTCTCATTATCAGGTTGAGTGTGATTGGTAGATATTAGTTGTTCCCGATCTATCGTAACCACGCTCATGCTATCGGACTCCACGTCTGTCTGCGAGATTGGGACACTATTGCTTACATTATGGTTATTTACTTGTTCCTCAGCTTCCCTACGTGCATTATCAAATATTCTGCCTATTAATTGGTCGTCTTCATTATCGTCTAAGTTTACAGCTAAAGACTCTATACTATTATGGAATATTTTGACCCTTGATAACGCATCTGCGTTGGTATTCTGTCTACCCTTCTTGTATACGACTTTATAATCATACTCTGCTAATTTTAAACGCCATCTAGTTAACTTTGAATTTGGATCTTTTAATGACATTAACCAGGTAAGTGGACGATGGTCGGTGTAAATAGTGAATTTACGGCCATAAAGATAAGGTCGAAAATATTTGATAGCCCATATAATGGCGAGTAACTCCTTTTCGATGGTGGAATATCTAGATTCTGTATCTGAGAGGGTTCTAGATGCGTACGCAACTGGTTTATCGGATCCTACGGTCCCTTGTGATAAAACAGCGCCTAATGCGACGTCTGAAGCATCAGTCGTAAGGATAAAAGGCTGATCAAAGTCTGGGTATTGGAGGATTGGGGCGTTCGTTAATATCTGCCTACATTTATCGAAGGATTCTACAAACTCCGGGGTATGAACAACTTTATTACCCTTTTTTAAGCAGATGGTCATTGGTTTTGTAAGTTTGGCAAAATCTTTGATAAATTTACGATAATAGCCTACTAGACCTAAGAAGGCTTTAACGTCCTTTTGTGACTGTGGGAGGGGGAAATCTAAAACTGCCTTAATTTTATCTTTATTTGGTTTAAGTCCTTGGTCCGTTAATTCATGTCCCAAGAACTTAACATGTTTTTGAAGAAATTCTGATTTGTCTAATTGAATCTTTAAGTTATGTAGCCTAAACCGTTCAAAGACTTGTCTTAGTTTATCTACATGGTCTTGTAACGATGTAGAGATGATGATGACGTCGTCTAGATAGGTATACACATTATCTATGCCTCTTAATATGTGGTCCATGAGTCTTTGGAACGTGCTTGGGGCATTTTTTAATCCGAAGGGCATTCTAAGAAACTCATAGTGCCCTTTTTCGGTCGAGAATGCTGTTTTCTCAATGTCATTTGGGTGCATCTCTACTTGATGGTACCCGCTTGCAAGATCGAGTGTGGAAAAGTATTGTGCTCTGCCTAACCGGTCTAAAATGTCATGTATATTGGGGAGAGGGTATTTATCTTCTACAATACGATCATTAAGTCTCCTATAGTCAATAACTAAACGCCATTTGACCTTACCGGAAGCATCTGGTTTTTTTGGAACTATATGAACAGGGCAGGACCAAGGAGAAATACTGTCCCTTATGATTCCTTGCTTCAACAGTTTGTCTACCTGGTTGCCTATTTCTTTACGCTGCTGAGGGGCTTGTCTATAACTCCTAACGAAAATAGGTTTATCATCGGTAAGCCTAAGTTCGTGCTTAACAGCGTGAGTAAACGTTAATGGAATGTTTTCTGAATAGAATAGGTCTCTATATTGAAAGCATATTTTATTAATTTCCCGCTTTTCCTCTTCGTTCATATGTTGTGTCCTAATTTTCTTTACGTTCTCCTGTAACTCTGCGTCAATGTTGGTGTGTACGTTGAGATTGTTAAGTCTGCATCTGTGATTGTTTTGTACAGTATTTGCAAATGTTTCTAAGTTAATATGGGTCTTATTAGATATAACTTTCTGATCATCTGTGTAATTTACTACGCTAGTTTTAAAAATACCGTTCTTTACAGAGACTATTGCGGCTGGTGACTCTAAGCCGTTCGACCAACAATAATCGTCGTGAAGATATTGTCCATCTATATAATTAGTCTTTACCGTAATTAACTTTTCGCATCTTGGTTCTATTTTAATTTTTCTAATGGGATAATCAAAGTATATAGGTATACTCGCTGTTGCTGTATGTAATATTTTATTCTTTAAATCTATATTACTTGACAACGTTTTTAATAAATCTAAACCTATAAGTCCTTTATACTTAGGGTCAAAATCGAATAACAGGAATTTATGTGTGATATCGCTATTAAAGGCTGGTGGTAAAGGAAGGTGTGCTACGTATTCGTGTCTGGTTTTAGCATGTGCAGTTTTGACTTCGAAAGGTTCGCGTTCTACACAATACTCGAGAAATGTACCAAAGATTACGTCTGGTGAAATCATTGACCGTGATGCCCCAGTATCAATAAGAAACTTACCTTTGTATTCGGGCAGCTGGATGTAGGGTAAGTGGTCTTTGTCGTGATGGTTGAGCTTGACTATCCTTGGTCGTCTAGCTCGCTGTCCGCGATAAAATTCTGATTGTTACTTACCGCTGTGTCATCTTGATTCTGATAGTCGTCGTAATATTCGGTGGCGTTGAAGTTTTGTTGCTCTCCTTCACTAAAGTATTCCTCGTTGGGGGTATAGAATAATTCCTCGGACACAAACTGTGGTTTTTGAGGTTTACCTACCGATCTCATGGTGACATCAGATACTTTCTGAGGAGGATTAACTTGTTGTTGTGGAATATTCGGCTGAGTTCTAAAATTACCAGAATTTCTAAAATTACCTGTGTTGTTGGAGCGGTTCTTCCATGGTAACATAGATTGCACCCACTGCTGGCGTTGTTCTGGGTTTAGATTATTTTGTTGTGGTACGAAGTTTGGTGTTATCAGATGTTGTAAGGGTTGGTTAGTATATGACCTAAACGGGTGGCCTTGTGAACTAGGTTTATGAACTTCAATTTTATTCTTCGGTTGTGACGTAGATGGAAAGTTGCTACTGTAATTCCTATTATATGCTAGTCTAGCTTCCTCCTGCCTAGCAGCTACTATTGCTAATTCTAGCGTTACTGGTTTTGCTATCCTTACACCTATCGATACATTAAAATCTAATTGGTTCGTGTATTGTTCTATAACCATGTTCTCATAATAACTTTTGTCTGAATGTTTGCCTACGGTATATAAGGTATCTAACATTTCCCTTAATCGTTTTCCAAAGCTATCCGCGTCTTCAGATTTGAGGCGACGCATGCGCGTAAGCTCCTGCATCACTTGAATCTCGTTTCTGGGTTCGCCTAGCCGTCTTGTTAACGCATTTTTGACACTAGCCCATGAAGTTAGATTTTCCTCGTATGCAATGGCGTCTATTGCTGGGCCGCTTAACCTACTTTTAACTAAAGATAGAACTAAAGGATGATGCCTAGCTGGCTCTTCCACTAAATTTAAAATATTATCTACTTCTCTAATATAGTAATTCAACGTCTTTGGATTGCCGTCGTATCTCGGCATTAAATCCGTAATGAATTTAAAGTTATCGCAATCTTTAAAAGCCATTTTGTGTTACTAATATATAACGATACTAGTTTATATAAGTAGACACAAGTGTTAATAAAAAAGAGAAAAAAAAATAGTACGAAAGCCAAACGCGATTTTAGCCTATGGACGAACGCACAAACACACACAATAATATGTATATATAAATAACGACAGGAAATATAGCATAGGAAACTTGGAAGTCAATGAGCACTTACCACAGCGTCTTCTGCATCTCCCACCGGGTCTTGACGAGCAACAGGATTCCTTAGCTCCGGAAGTCCCGCGAATATCGCCCGAAGGTTCTCTATTATATAGATCGCGAATTAACGATTAATACCGTTCACCTCGAGAAGAAGAGTTCTATTCTTTCTCGGAAGTGCCGCGATCCTACCGACTGCGCCAGTTAAGTTTGGGCGATGAAAAATTATGTTTTTAAAAAGTATAATATTTATTAAACAAGTATGTTACAATGTTAAAGCTAAGTCAAGACTGATAAATGAATTATACAATTAAAATAATGAAGAAATGAAACAATGGATATGCATACTGCTGATGCTACGTGAATAACACGGGATACGCGGAACGTCGATGCGCCGTCTGCACGGCGCCGTAGCGATACATGTGTTATACCGCGGTAACTAGAGTCGCACAACGAATGCCCCCGTCGGCCGCCGAGCGAGGCCTTTTAAACCGTGTAAACTTTTAAAGCGGTGGGGAGCGAGTACTGACGTCACATCGCTGACGTGATCGTCGAATGACTTCTAATGCACGTGCGCCGACATATATACTTTTAGGAAACATTGCAATAAAACGAAATTTCAGTCCGAAAATACTGAGTAGCATTACACAATTCTTTGCACATTGAAAATGTTGCAAATTTAATACAATATCATGTATTCTGAAATTCTCCATCGTCACCATCATCATTTCAGCTTATTATAATCCACTGCTCAGTATAGGCCTTAGATTGCCACAACACACGGTCCTGAACTCTACTCTACTCACCTACTCCAAAAACTTCCCGCAAAATAGTGGAGGGAGTTGCTCCATCTAGTGGGGAGTCGCCCTGCTCTGCGCTTGCCAACAAGAACTTTTCTTCCCTCCCCATTGCCACTTCAGCTTGCTAATCCTTAGGGCTATGTCGGTTACTCTAGTTCTGCTGCGGATATCATCGTTACGGATTCTATCTCGCAGAGAAACTCCGAGCATAGCCCTTTTCCATAGCTCGTTGAGCGACTCTAAGCTTCCTCGCGGCGCCTGCAGTGAAGGACCACGTCTCGGTTCTGTATGTCATCACGGGCAATATGCACTGGTTGTATACTTTTGTTTTGAGGCATTGAGGTATACTCCACGAGAAGATGTGACGTAGTTTCCCGAACGCTGCCCAGCTGAGTTGGAGCCGAGCGTGGACTCCACTAGACGAGACCTCTTCAGGTTTACGTTGTGGTTCAAAGTGCTTCTTACGATTCGGTGATCACTACCGGTTTTCACCTTAGCGATCACAGAGATATCATTGAACAGCTGTTGTTAGGTCGTCATGATAAAGTCTATCTCATTTTTGGTGGAACCGTCCTTAATCATTCTGTACGGCCGCTTTGAAAGAAGGAGTTCATCAATAAATGTTCCTCTTCCTCCGTTAAATCAGCCAGCTTGCCATAAAAGCCATGTGGGCCCCTTGGGTTCCGTTGCCATATTCCAAATTGCCCCGCTACCAGCTCATCATCTTTGCCCACTTTTGCGTTAAAGCCTCCCATCAACACAGTGTAGTGAGTTTTAGAGGAATGTATGGCTCTTGAAATATCCTCATATATTACCTCCACCTCATCATCAGGGTGTGGCGAGGTAGGTGCATCTAACTGTATGATCTTCAGCGAATACCGTTTGGTTATTCTGAGTATTATACAAAATTTGAAATTAAAAATTATCTACAATGTGCTATCGCGTTACAGACAAGTGATGTACTGTCAATGCAGATGGGTGAGTACCAACAACTTACACTGGAAAAGAAACATCAGCCAACCAAATCATAACTTGAATGAAATAAGATATATGTGGAGCTGTGGGAACAGAGTGACAGAACGTGTAACTTATACATATTATATATTACAGTAAGCACTTCCAGAAACTAAATTTTAAAACAAATTTCAGGGTTGTGCCTAAGTTCGCACGTTGATTTGCCAGGTGTGACGTTGACACTGTCGTTTAGTATTCCTTGCAATTTGTTTTTATTTCTTTAAGTATAAGATCATTTGCGGATCTGTGACTTTCAAGTTATTGCTACTTTTTCGATGACTTACACAGCAAAACGCACAATAAGTTGAAATGGCAACGGCTGGAAAGGGGGTAAGACGCATTAGGGGTTCGCTTTAGACTGAGGATGAGATATACAATCAGTGCCTCAATTATCGCTAATACGATCCCGGACACATTGTATATACAACATCTGAATATTACTATAAGGAAGAGACTTCTAGACATCAGACCACCCTTTTCATTGGTAATACCATCCGCCAAAAATTTAATATGCAGTTTTCAATAGACAAGGGTTCTGCTATTATGCTATAGATTACGTTCTGTGGAATAGTATAGAAATAACTTCGGAACCGGTAAAACAAACATAATTGGCATCAAAGTTATGCCAGAGTTATTATAACCTGTGTAAAATTCATGTCAATAGCTTTAGTAGTTCTTGAGTTAAAGCCATACAGACCGACAAAAAGAACTTCGTTCGTACAAAAAAGCAAAAAGTACTCATCGTCGTCATCATCGTTTCAGCCTATTACAAGTCCACTGCTGAACATAGGCCTCCCCCATAGATAGCCACAAAAGTTTGTAGCTCTTATTTTGGGGGAAAATTTGCCATAGTTGCCACACTTGGCAGGCGGGTTGGCAACCGCAGTATAGTTATTCAGATGTTCCAGGAAGATGCTGCTGCCCATCTCCTGGTTTTAATTTTCCATCTGTCAACTTTTACGACACCCACAGGATGAGATGGGGTAACCTACTACTATTTTATATATTATTCCAAGTAACAAAATGTACAAAAACATTTTAAATGCGCTAACTAGACCTAGCCTTTCGAATATAATCCTTAGGGCACACGAAAACTGCCTCCCAGCGGATATACCCTTAAGTCTTCCGACTGCACGTATAATAATTAAATTCTGTCCAACATTAAACCACTACAATTACATTTACGGATAGCTTAATAATATAAACAGAATAACCGTTGGTGAATTTTTAAGAAATGTTTGTATCATTTTCAAATGTTTGAGCTTGTTATGGACAAAACAATATATAACAATATTTAAAGAAAGTTCAAAATACAGATGCTGACTTTGAGATACATCGTAAATTCCGATTGTGTCACTATTCAGCTCGCAGGTTTCGTGTGAATGTCATACGTCGAGTACTGTATTTCGTCGGGCACGTATTTTTCTTTTATCATATTTTGTCTTGAAACCAAAACTGAAATTTCGCGCTGTACAAATTTGATTTAGGATTTCTATTCCGTTCGTGTTTGGGTAAAATTTTCAGTACTAAAAAGACAAGAACTTTACATTTCTTAGCATTCAAAGTTATTTTAATGTCGGTTGTAATAATACACATAGGTTTATTTTTTTAATACTTAATTTTAAAAGGTAATTATTAACCCACCACCACCACCACCATTTCAGCCTACCATTAGTCCACTGCTGAACATAGGCCTCCCCCATAGAGTGCAACAAAAGTTTGTAGCTCTCATTTTGGGGGGATTTTGCCATAGTTGCCACGCTTGGCAGGCGGGTTGGCAACCGCAGTTTATTTATTATGATGTTCCAGGAAGATGCTGCTGCCCATCTTCTGCTTTTAATTTTCCCTCTGTCGACTTTTACGACACCCACGGGACGAGATGGGGTGGTAGATTCTCTTAAGCCGCTACCACACGGCCAAATTATTAACATAAAAATAATATTTATTTAAATATTTTCTTAGTATGGGGGACTCGAAATCATCGCACTGGCTATGCCTTATTGTACAGCCTTAAAATGTGTTTACATATGCTGGTAAATAAATAATATAAGTAATTGCCGTGTGGTGGCGGACAGAGTATCTAAAACCCCCATCTCAACCAGTGGTTGTAAAAATCGAAGGAGTGAAAATTAAAACCAGAAAATGGGCTGCAGCATCTTCCTGAAATATCTGAAAAAATAAACTGCGGTTGCCTATCCGCCTGGCCTATGGCACCTATGGCAAAATCCCAACAAAATGAGAGCTATAAGATTTTGTGGCGATCTATTGGGAAGGACAGTTCAGCAGTGGACTAGTGATAGGGTGAAGCGATGATGAGTGATGAAATTTTAAATTTATTTTAAAGTTTTCTTACTTATACTTAGGTTACGTTTTATGGAATTGTGTTAGGATGTTTTGTAATTGCTCGTGTCTCTGACACCTCATCTGTCCCTCCCGCTGGCCTTGTTCCATAAGCAACACGTCGAAAACATAAACGGGAAACTGAAGACGAGTTATAGCTTTTGTACTTGCATCATTGCACAATTTATAATTTTGTTTACAATTTATAATAATCATTATCATTTCAGCCTATCACTAGTCCGCTGCTGGGGAGATTTTGCCATAGTTGCCACGCTTGGCAGGCTTGCCACGCACGCTGGCAACCGCAGTTTATTAATTCCAGGAAGATGATTCTGTCCATCTCTTGGTTTTCATTTTCCCTCTGTCGACTTATACGACACCCACGGGATGCCATTGGGTAATAGATACTCTTAACACCTTTGTAGTGGCTTGTATAACAGCTATATAGCATACGATCAGAATAGGGGTTATTATTTTAAAATAATTCTATACATATACAAAATTAATTATTTTCCAGTATTAAATACAATGGAGTTTCAGGAAACTGCTAATAATGTTTAATGTTGGTGACAACTCCAGTTAGGTAAAAAATAACATTTATATTTCAATTGAAATAATTTCTCAGACATATAGATGTTTTTCTTCACCGTCGAGCACGCAGTAAATCAGCACATAAAATTACAGTAAACAATTTTCATGGTGACAGCACCGGGAATCGAACCCAGGTCACTCGCGTACTATATATTTAAGCGAGCGCCTAGCCCCTGAGTTTGCGAATTTCAAAGCATGAATTAATAAACATTTGCATACATTTGTAACATTTAATTTGTATATTACAAATTTTCAGAACCTTTATTAATGTATGTACATAAACATAAAATTTAGAATGATAATAATCTAATACCGTCTAAGATTTTTAAAATAAATATCATAATATATTAACATAGTTACTGTTATTCGCATTTCAATTTGAGAAGGTTATTACGGGACTAATGGAATTCCCCAGTCCAAGAGTGACCGCAGTCCCACAGTCTCAGAGCAATTAGTAGAAACAACGTTTATTTTTATGTGGCTACTGATATTATTCTATTGATGCTAAAATCAACAGTTTTATGAGAATTGGTGGGCATTAAAGAAAATATCAGGAAATCTTAGTGGCCATTTAGCAAAAAGGGTCAAGTAAAACCAAAAGAGTAAACCAACAAGACAATCCAAACACATGATTGTCATTTTACTTCAGATATAGATGTTATTTATACAGATGTAAATTACGGGTAAATTTGATAAAATAATGACAAAAAACATTTTTATCAAAATGCGCTGTAAATAATGTCTCCTAAAGAAGGGTTCATTTACATTTTTGAATCCAGTTTAATTCCACCATCTTGCTCAGAGTCAGAGCACAGCATCAGTTCGTTATTCTGCCGCGAAACGATGGTGTTTGTGTTTTTGTCTGAAGGGCATATCAGACTAAAGAACTGATGGCTCAAGGAGACGGGCGCAGTATGGTATCACACCGAAATATTGTAGGTGACACAGCATTTTGTTTAAGGCAGACGTTGCACTTGACACTAAGTGAACATTATGCTCGAGTCGTCTCTTTTTCGTTTTAAATAAAGCAATATTTTATATATGTAATCCTAGGTAGGTACCACGCAGAATTTAGCTATGGAATGATACTGCAACTATTACTGGCAGACATTGCACATGCCTGTCGGATTTTACAGTTAGAAACATCGGCACAAAAAACCGCTTACGATTACTCCCTTACTAGTCGGAGCGTCGGCATAACAAAAAGTGCAGTATGATGTTCTCTTAGCCGATTTCGACCACGGCGACAACTGCCGACTACTGTCGAGAGCCATCAACTGCGCAGGAGATATTATAATGCCACAAGTGTACGCGCAAACACATAGGCACTCATCGTCCCAACCTACCCTCACCCGATATAACGCTGATGCGATAAGATCGGAGGTAGGCTAGGATGCAGTGTCAGAAACACGGGGACAATCACAACACAACCAGACCCGAAAACCAACAATTTATGTTTTAGCACAAATGTAGGCTCCGGCTGGGATTCGAACCCAGGACCCGCGGCTTAGAAGTCAGGTACTCTGACCACTAGGCCACGCGGTCGTCAAAAAGTGCAGTATGCAGGTAACAGAATACTGATACAGATGATTGTGTTGATTTTGTTTGCGCATTATAATGTACAGTAAAGCTGTAAAAAATTGCATTGACTTCGTCGATTGATTAGACATAATAGTACAGATTAATGTGATAATGAAGTAATCAGCATGACTAAGTAAATCCGTAGTATGACAGCGAATAAACTAATTAATATTAACCTTGATATACATACCCACATATCGAACTGAACTAATTAAAGCTGAAATGTAGTTAATAGAATCGGACGTAACTTTGCGGAAATCCATTATAATAAACGAAAGTTTTATATTAACTTTCTTTTCTTTATATGTGTAAAACGTAAAGGTTTTTATATATTGAATACCACATGAAATAACAATCTGGGCTGCAGCCTGCTTCAATTTTTTGAGAGGAATTTTAATTTTTAATAAATATATAATTTCTGTATACCCAAAATAAGATAAAAATACAACATATGTTAACTTGTATACAAAAGTGTTATAGTAATGTTTGCAGTTTGCAGAAGAGATGCGTGTGGCTAGGACATCATATACACATTATGTACAATATTTAAAAAAAAAAACGGTTAAGTGCGTGTCGGCCACGCGCAGTGTAGGGTTCCGTAATTACCCGTCACAATATGCGAACTTAGAAGGGGTCTTTTTGTTTGAAACTGTTTTCACTCAATGTTTCATAACTCGTAATAAACTAAAGATTTCTGTTGCAAGAATTATTATTTTGATTTAAACAAAATACTTTAGTTAAAAATCGTTTTAGATAAAGAAAATTATACAGAATTTCAAATTAAAAATAATGTACAACGTGCTATCGCGTTATAGACAAGTGATGTACTGCCAATACAGATACGAGGTCGACTTTCACGTGGGAAAGAAGCATCAGCCAACCAAAAACATGATTGAAATAAGATATATGTGGAAGAACTGTGAAATCATAGCGACAGAATATGTAACGTAGACATATTATATATTACAGTTAGCACTTCCAGAAACTAAATTTTAGAATAAACTTCAGAGTTGTGCCTAAGTTTGCACTGACTAAAAAATAAAAAACGTTAACATTGTTTATGTTTCGCCTTTCGATCTGTCAGGTGTAACTTTTTTTATAGGAGAGGCATCAAACGAGCATGCGGCTCATTTGATGGTAAGTATTCACCGCCGCCCATGAACATCCGCAATACCAGGGAAATATCGGGTGCGTTGCCGGCCTTTTAGAAAGGAGTACGCTCTTTTCCCGAAGGTCCCTTAGTCGTATCGGTCCGGAAAAAATGCTGGCGGCATCTTATTCCACAAAGTGGTTGAGCGTGGCAGAAAATTTAATCAAACGTTAAATTTCATTAAAATTTAACGTTCCCACTGTGGTTTAGTATTTCTTGCAATTTTTTTTATTTCTTTCGAATAAATCTGTAAGCTGGCAGTGGATTAAAACAGAAACACTGAAATTTATTGAGCTGTAGCATGCATTACCATGTTGAGGAATAATAAAATAGGAGATTTTAAGCACAGTTAGAATTGCCGTGACATTTTGCTCAGCAAAATAACACTACATACATACATACATAAGATCACGACTGTATCCCATAAGGGGTAGTCAGAGACTGGGCACTCACTGCAAAAACAGATGACTGCCACAATCCACGTTTCACCAAAACAAATAATGCACTAGGTGTGATAGGTGGTGAGCCCATCGCCACCATGCGCTGTTGCACAGTTGCGCGGGTGCACAGTGCAGTATAATTCCTTACTCGGCTTTTACGAAATCCATTGGATGGGATGGAGTGGTAGTATTCTACGAGCCGCCACCACACGGTAATAAAATAACACTAATGTAATTATAAAGATTAATTTATGTTTTAATAAAATAATGCCAAACACAATTAAAAAATCCTACTGCTCGCTAATCTCGATTACATTTAAAAGAAGCCATCTTCGTTAAAATATTATTTACTTATAACAAATGTTCAAGTTTAACAATATACAAAGATATTGTTAACGATGTTAACGAACACACGAACATTTCGCAACTGCTTAATATTATCTAATAATTACATCGCTAGCTCAAGATATTGTTGGTTTCAATAGTGGTGGTTCAAATCATCATTACAATAAAAATTAGATGTTGAGAATCACTGAAATTAAACCAGCTAATGTGAAACATAAAAATATTTCCAAGTAATGTATATATATTCACTAAAAACATATAAAATATTAAGTTTATAATTGTGACTTAAATGAACAATGTTCGGCCGATAGACATCATTTGTAATGGAGAATATTACAGATTAAAATTGGTTGGTTTATTATCCTAATCTGTTCCAGATCCACTCCAGTGTGTTATCATCCCTGCCGATTATGATGAGATATCTTCGGAATTATGACGTCATAATTATTGACCACGATGTATAATAATAGACAAATTATATGTTTAAATAACCACTGAACAGTATTTTTACTTTATAAAGAACTGCCGATCCCTATGATGATCCATGTAAAGATAGTTTTGGCTTGATATTCATTACAGATTTGGTTACTATTTTAATTTCAGATTTTCGTTTTTTCGACGGATCAGAACAAATTCAGTTAATGGTTTGGGTATTTTGTTATTGCCTAATATGAAACTTCTAAAATCATAATGTCACTAGTCTTAAAAAAAATACTAGTAGTGGTATTATAAATTGCACTTATAAATTTGTTAGTTACTCGAAAGGGATTTGTAATATTGAATAGTTTGGATGTGGCTCTCCTTTATATAAATGAACTAAACGTGTTTGTAAAAACTTATATCAATTTATTTGAAATCGCCTTTAAAAGTCGGTATAGAAAATTGCGTGATAAAAATGAACTACAGATTGATGTACCATATGCAAGGACTGCACTGTTCAATAAGAATTTTATATGTATGGCAAAAAATATATTTAATAAATTACCTGACACATTAAAGAAAGGAACACGCCATCTTAGTAAGTAAGTGCTATTATACAATTGTAGATTATTTAACAGACAAAATAATTATTTAATAAATTGACATGACATTATAAATTTTTGACATTTTTCTTTTGTGCTTCAGCCGTATGTGCGTATATCGTACTTTCAACGGACACAACAACACTTCCTCTGTCGAAGACCAGAAAAGATCGGGGCGGCCGCGTACTGTTAGAACTACAAAGGCTGTTAATGCTGTTAAAGCCAGAATTCGTCGAAACCCCATTAGAAAGCAAAAAATCTTATCGCGAGAAATGAAGATTCCCGCTAGGACTCTGTCGCGTATTATAAAACAAGACCTGAAGCTCGGTGCTTATCGTCGATATAAAGGACATGCCCTAAATCAATCTTTACAATTAAAGAGAGTGGATCGATCAAAACGCCTTCTGTCGTGATACGCAGGTGAAAGGCACAGAAATATCCTCTTTACCGATGAAAAAAATTTCACCATTGAAGAACACTACAATAATCAAAATGATAAAGTGTACGCTCTCAGTTCTAAAAAAGCTGCTCAAGTGGTCGGATAGTTACACCGTGGTCATCATCCTGCGACAGTGATGGTTTGGTGGAGCGTGTCTTATGTACCGTGGACTTTCCAGCAGGACTCTGCACCTGGTCACAAGGCACGAACTACCCAAGCCTGGCTTGAAACCAACGTTCCGGACTTTATAAGAGCTGAAGTCTGGCCTTCATCTAGCCCAGACCTCAACCCTTTAGACTTCAAATTATGGTCAGTTTTAGAGGACATGGCCTGCTCTAAACGACTCGGTGACATTGAGTCTCTTAAAAAATCTTTGGAGCAAGTAGTGGCGAAATTTCTCTAAAAACAGATTAAAGGCCTGTATAAAAGCCAAAGGTGGCCATTTCGAATAGAATATTTTTTTTATTTTTTGCTGAGACTAATAAATGTGTAGGTATAAATTTTAATAGTATTACATTACTTAATTTAAAAAAAATGCATTTTCATTTGTAACAGAACTTATGGCCGGACTAAGTACAATAAAAATCGTAAATCCTTGTTATGGGAAAGCCAGAGAAGTCATGGTAGATCAGAAACTGGAGTCTTGTCATAAGTTTCTTAGCTGGCCAGTAGCCTGAATTCAATATGTCATAGTAGCGGCGTGGCGAACTTTTCCTTATTCTAAACTCCTCTTAAAATGAGATGAAGCTGTGCTAAGCAGAAATAACTTAATCAGTTATTCAGTTATTCAGTGCTACTCAGACAAAACTTATATACATATCCAAATATAAAATTAAAGAAATTAATAATTCAAATTTTAATTTGCATTAATGTCTTGCTGAAATATACGTAATAATCATTAAATTTGATTTTTATTTCGCAATGTTTTTAACTGTATTCTATTTAAGATTAATTTGATTTTCATTTTTATAACTCTCATAAAGTTTCAGTTTAATTGATATTTATATATATAAAAATGTTTCTACTTTTATCTAATCTTTTTCTATCCTCCGAGAACCTAAAAATATAATTTTACTTGAATACACTCTTGCTTTACTGACGAAATATCTAAAAAAATTATATTATTATTTCTGATTACTTTAATTATCAGATATGCTATCAGATATTCCATATAGAGAAATTAAGACCAATTACAAGAAATCAACTAAGTCGTTGACTGATATGCAGTTTTTTATACAAAAGCTTGATAGTGATACATTAGCCTCAACATATCTATGGGATTTTATTCAAATATTAAAATAACGATTAAACATTGTTAAAAATGTTACACCATTTAGGTTACTTATGATACTATGAAATTTAATGCAAGCTTCTGGCCCGGAGCTACTCAGGCTTTCTAATACGGCAACTATAAAAAGACTAATTTAAAGAGTATGGGCGGAGAAGACGGTATTATCGTAATACCCCCGCTGTGAAAGAGTAAAGCCACATATCATCACCATCACCTCCTATAACTGTGGTAAAAGTCGGCTCAGGGAAATGCAAGGATAATCTCACTCGACAGATAGATTTATTTAAATTAAAAATTAAAAAAATTAAAAAAATTCCAGACTTGAAATACCCAGACCGTCCCCGACGGGCTGCGACTACTACTATGTCTACTACTGCAATCACTAATTCACTTGACTAGCGACGCGATTTCTATAAGCTCTAGAATAATTAAGCGCAATCGCCACGCCACTTTCAAGTAAAGTCAAGTAGTAATATAAGCTGATGATGATGGTCAAGATAATCAGGTCATCCAAGATAATAATGGCGCATTTTTACCTCAACCTGTGCAAAATGGTCCCAACATTCAATAAACAGATTTTTGTTTAATTCAGCAGTATTTTAAAGCCGCCGTGATTTTATCAAATGCGATAATTGATCCCTCGTCTGAATTCATTATGAATATTCTTCAAATGAAAATATATTTTCGATATTTGAATTGTCTTCATCAAAGCTGAAAATATCAATATAACCTATTTTTTACATTTCATTTTGGAACTAATGGAAAATAGTTTTTGCGATGTTTTTATTACTTTACTTTAAAGTGAAAACTATACCGTACCACTATCTGGTAGTGGGATGCTTATATGTACATACATACAAATAGTCACGCCTCTCTCCCATTGGGGTAGGCAAAGGTCACATCTTTGCACTTGCTAGGATCTTGACACACTTCTTCTACTTTCATTATCGCCTTTCTTACAATCTCGTCGGTCGCGGGTACTTTTGATATAGCCTTTCCTTAAAACGGACCGACGGTTGACTCTTACTAATGTCAATCTTCTTTCAATCTTCCTCTCTACGTGTCCAAACCATCTATTAGTATCCTTTTCTTCACATATGTCACTACATCTTCAACCACATGACGACGGTCCCATATCACGGTGTTCCTCACTTTGTCCGTCAATGTCACTCCAACTATACTTCTCAAACTTCAGCACTTCTTCACGAGCAGTATGGTGTCAGCATTGCTTATAGTGTTGTTATTAAATACATACATACATACATACATAAGATCACGACTGTATCCCTTAAGGGGTAGTCAGAGATTGGCGACTCACTGCAGATGATTGCCACAATCCACGTTTCACCAAGCATTATAATGCACTTGGTGTGATAGGTGGTGAGCCCATCGCCACCATACGCTATTGGGTGCACAGTGCAGTTTAATTCCTTACTCGCCTTTTACGAGATCCATTGGATGAGATGGATTGGTAGTGTTCTTTTAACGAGCCGCACCCACACGAATAAAGGCTATCCGTGGAATATCTTAGTCGCCTATTACGACACTACCGTTTGTTCAGTACAGGGTTAATCAGAGTAGAAGTCAAAATTTCTTTGTTCAATTTCGGTTTGTTTAAAGCTCTTATGAACGTCAAAATCGGATCGGATCGGCTGACCGCTGACGAAGAAAGGTTCTATGGTAGCCCTGTATTAGCAGACGCTGTGTACAAAGCCTCCACTAGATGAAGAAATCACCTGTCGAAATATGTGGGAATTTGATGGATGTAGGCAGATCAGAACCGTGCTCTGAGGCAATTGATGGGAAAGACATTATTATGAGGTGCAATTGCGGAATTAAGTGGTGATACGAACAGGTCGTGCATTTTATGAGAAGTACTATGCCTGTACCACAACTTTTATCGTGTCACAGAGAAATTAGTATTTTTTTTAATTGATAAAATTGACGAAACGAGCAAAACATTCATCTGATGGTAAATGCAACTTCTGCCAAAAACAAATGCTGTGTCACCCAGAATATTTCTGTATGATATCACACTGCGCCTGTCACCCTGAGACATCAGTTCTTAAGTCTTATATGCCCAGTGATTACGCTAGGTCTCAGTGCCCTTCAAACCGAAACACAGTAATATTTGCACACTACTGCTTCACGGCAGAATACCTAGACGGATTCCTGCATAGGAATCCTACCAACAGTGGAAAGTTATGGATAGCACGTTATCGACATGAGACATCAGTACGAGCACGAGCTTTTGGAATCTGATGTGAAGTAATAGTATCTAGTGACTTATTTAATACTTTGACGCATGCTTTGTTATTTCAAAAACTCAGTGAGATACTATAATAAATTATCGATTACGACGATTCGTAAACTTTCGAAATCAATCGTCAAGTAAAATATCATGCTGCATGCATACATTGTAAGATTCCTTTAGGAAAACCAGACAACAACGTTATGGCGGCGTTACGATGTACTTAACATTTGATTCGTTGTTATAAAAAAAATCTCGATATGATAACTAACCTTTACTATTCGAAAGTAACATTTCTCGTGCTCGATTTACAGTTCTTTAGTCTCACACGATTATGCCGCGTAATTAATCAGCATACCTAGGCAGATTTTCTACATAAGAATCCTGCCACTTGACAAATTCTGCAATTTTACCAATTAACACGAACGTTTACATAAATGAAAATACAATCTAATTATTGGTCCTGTAGTCATATTTTTCTGTCCGTTTTTTTTGTTAAGTCTAAATATATAGTCAGAGATGTACATAATAACTATAACAGTATAAAAAATAACGTTTTCTATAAACAACATTGCTACAGTTGTAACTTCAATTTTCGTAGGTTATTGCGGCACTAATAGAATTCTTCGGTCCAGCAGTGACCGCACTCCCACGGTCTCAGAGCAATTAGTGGGAACGACGTTTTCTGTGATAGCACTCAACCAATACTTGCACCAAAATTGTAGGTATACCTTTTTAGTACTGCCTTCATTCTTATTTTACTGATACAAATTATTATTCCAGAGAAGATAAGAAAGTTTTATGTATTATAGTATTAATGTTATACTATACTAGACGTATCTATATATTAGACGGTTGCTTATAAATAAGAAGAGAAGATAAGTATTAAATATGAATAGATACATACTAAATTACAAAATATATGTACATATTAAATTGTTAATATGTTTTTATTTATTTGTCTGACCGGAGGAAATACACTTAGAGAAATTTAGTCTGTTTTCATATTTAAGTAGTATTTTAAAAATTATTTATTTTACAATACAACTTTACAGGAAAGCCTATAATTAATATATTCATATAAAACTAAGTTTTAGGTGAACTTTAAAGTCCCGATAGCAGTTTGGTTCCAATTAATACATCTGTAAGCCGTGTGGTGGCGGCTCGTTAAAAGAATACTACCACTCAATCTCATCCAATGGATCTCGTAAAAGACGAGTAAGGAATTAAAATATACTGTGCACCCAACAGCGCATGGTGGCGATGGGCTCACCACCTATCATACCAAGTGCATTATATTGTAAAGGTGGAACGTGAATTGTGGCTGTGACTACCCCTTATGGTATACAGTCGTGATCTTATGTATGTATGTAACCCTGTTATGATTGAGTATTAAATACGCATAATTGTTATATATAATAGAAAATCATTTTTTTTACAATAACTAATTTTTATTTTATTATACCAAGGACACACAAGACAAGATAAATTATCTTGCCGCATACAATTGATCCAGAAAGTTTTGATTTTATGTGCCACGCTTATTGCCATCATTGATATTCTCCCATCTATTTGTTAAGACTAATAATATGTTTCGCGTCTAATGAAATGCAATGAAATAAAAATTCTATATTTTTCGATTAATACGAATAGCCATTATATATATATTGTCTTATATCTTCAGTTTAGATCCTTTAGTTATTGTTACTTCACGTACTCGTATAATATGATAAACATTATTATTACAACATAAAATATGTCAATAATTCAAACAAGTATCTTAGAAACTTCAATAGCGCGATGATGGACGTACGAGCTATTGCATAAGCTTCTCATGTGGCGACAAAGATGTCGCTACATCAGCCGCTACACCCTTGCTTACACTAAAAGTTGTAGTGAGCGTGGAGAAGTTTGGTCGTCAGGCGATGTAGCGTTACATAGATGTCGTTGCCGCTCTTTTTACGCCGTGTTACTGAGAACATTTCCGAGTAGTACCACACTGTTTACGTCATCCATAGACGTCAGTTCTTAACTCTTAATTTAACCACCAATAACCATAATTAACCAGGCATAGCAGCTTTGTTAAAGTAACTTTGATAGATTAAAGGATTATGACTTATGACTGTGTTTTGTGGTTTTATATAACATATGGTCACTATGTGATCACTGCCTGGCTAAGGGTTAAACAAGTTTTATGCACTTGCTTGCACTGTTGAACCAACCTAAGAAGTAGAAGCTAATGTGTGAAAACTAAAAGATCGGAATGTACTATTCTGCAACCGAGGCATGTTAATTGAAATTATCCTCTTTACGGGAGACTTAACTCAATGTCGTTCTCTAATAAATGTTTTAAAAATATACTATAATTCTAAATATAAAAATGACCTTTTGGCCATATACTTAAAGGCTGATGTTGTTAGTTGCTATGAAATTCAAATGTGTACGGGACTAAAGAAAATACTGTAACGCAGAGCAGGTCTTCTGTCTATTACTATCTTAATATCTACGTCAAATCGTTTTTTGGAAACATTTTAAATTAATTTACTTTGTACCGATTGACGGAAGATTATTTTTATTAACATTATTTATATATTATTTATTATTGAAAAGATTTTTTATTTTCTTTCGTAAACCTAATAAATATATCTAGACCATTTATCTACTTTACTTTTAAGTCGAGTTTTATTTTTATTAAGTAAAATTATATTTTGCCACAAAGTTTTTGCTAAATTCTAGTAACTTATTATTGCATGAATTACATTAATTTCGTATTTAAATGTAGCTTTTTCCTTTGACAAAATGTTTACTCAAAGCTCAGTTCAAACCTAGAATTTTGTAAGCCTCATTTTGTTTTTTTAAGGAATCCTTTTTTGTCCGTTAGCAGAGTCGGTAGATTTAGCGGTAAAATTTAATGCAATTACTGAACAAACTCCTTAATTTTTCTTTTAAGTAAAAATGTAGTAATTTCCATTACACAGCTCAGTAATTCAGTTCCGACGGAAAACCGTTATTATATTAAAGTTTGATCCGATTTCAAATATGCTAAATTTATTCTATATTTGAGTGATGGAAAATAATATTTATAAAGAATCGGAAAAATTGTTTGATACGCAATTTTTTACACAATATGATACATATTTTGTAATTAAATTTTGATCATGAAACATATAGCACTGATAATGTTTGGGTCAGAGTTAATAAAAATGTTTACCAATACTTTCGGCTGTTTAAAAGAAATTTATTATATTTGACATTTTCTCTAATTGCGCTGCTGGCAACAACTGCCTAAACATATTAGGAAAGACTTATGACCAGCAGTGGAGTACCCTAAGCGTACCGATGAAGGTGATAATTGTGATGATTTAGTCTTCATTTCTGAAATACTTTGTTTACTACTTAGGAGCTCTTTTTCTAATGATGTTTGGACACAAATGTTTCATTTTTCTTTTACTTTTTTAGTAACATTAGCTTGTGCCTTCGCTTTTTTGTTACTTGATATCTTTCTCTTTTGTTACCTTTTAACGTTAACATAGACATTGTAACGTTGACAATGCAACATTTTTTTATTCTTCGATCCCCTTTTAGTACTCCCCTCTAATTGTTTGAGCCGAACAATTTCTGAACTACTGTAACTATTACATACACATTTGACGAATTTCAAAAAGGTGTGTAGTTTGCATGTAGTGGCGAAGTAGGAAAATCCGTCATATCATATAGAGCAGAAAATTAAAAATACGTCCTTTAGATGGTGAATTAACCAACTTACATTATTATGTGCATTTATACATACTTAAAATATTGACGACTTTATAGTTATTTTGATAATACCAAGGCCGTGTATATGTCCTACTTTATACTCCAACCGAATAGTCGATTGTATTCAGAGCTTAGCAAACCAGAGAAAGAATCATAAAGATTTTATTTTCCAACAGTTAATTTAGCGAATGCCTCGATGTGACTATATTCTCCTTATCAACCTCGACCATAGCAACATTTTGCGGTTCAAAACAAAAGATTTTATCTTTACAGTATGCAGTATGGTGCCTACTATAAGTTCATAAAAGACAGCGGCACTCAAATTGTATATGTTATGTAGTGTATTGTATTAATATTGATTCTGACTGGAATTTGTAACAAGGATTCATGCGAGATGCACATGCAGATGTGTTGACCACTTAGAACCGATTTCACTGTTTGCTTTGGAAACAAAGTTTAATATGACGTTCCTACATTTCTTTGCTACCTTATAAAAACAGTATGAAATAAAATAATGCTTCGTACTAATTTAATCAACTCGAGTAACATCAACGATCAACGTGAGTGAAATCTTTTGCACCTATAACATTTGGAGATCCGGCATTATTATAAAATTCGTCTTGTGTAGAAGTGTGGTCGGGGGGAAACAATAGCAGCACTAACTCTGTCTACAATTTTATTAATACATATTTCCAGTAAGTGCTAAATCCACATAAATCGGCAGTAGTTACTTCATGTCATCCAGTTCCATAAAAAACGTAGAGAACATTGCAACTGATGAATGGGAGAAACACTGTGATTTCTGGAATATAAAGAATAATCCAATAAGTGCCTTCTTTTTATATAGGTATGCAAACAATAAACGATACGAAATAAAAAATGTTTTCGAGCTTACATATTTGTAGTAAATTCGAGTTTATCGTTATCGACTCTAATACAGACAGAATTATTGATTTTATGAGATGAAATAAAGGCAGGAAATCAAGTTAATTTGGCCTCTGTATAACTTTATGGGTAGCCAGAACGTTTTTAAAAAGGCACAACTCGTTGTACATTTTTGTGTATAAAGTGACGAAACGAGCAGAAACGAGGAGTTTGTGAAAAGTGAGGAACAGCATGATAAGGGAACGTTGCGGTCTGGTAGAAGGTGTTTTAACAAAAATAGAGAAAGGGATGTTTAGATGGTTTAGACACGTAGAGAGAATGGATGAAAGAATGAGCAAGGCAACGCATCACGATCAAATCGAAGTCGTTTTAAGGAAAGGCCACGTCAAAAGTAGCCGCAACCGTCGGCCATGTATGAAAACACTAATAAAAGTAGAAGTAGCAAGCGAAAGATATGTTCGGATCGTAGCAAGTGGAAAGATGTGGTCTCTGCCTACACCAATTGGAAAGAGGCGTGACTCTGTGTATGTATGTATGAAATCTTCTAACACAGTCGGTATTGTCTTGAACGGTACGCTAGCCGACACTCATTTCAGACGTATTCCTTGATAAAACCAATTAACAAAATAAAACTAAAAAATACTCCGCAACTAATCAATGGCAAATGTCAGCTTAACGATGAAATTTAGGCGTTAAGAATTTGAACTCTGTTTATCTTTAACTGCGTTCAGTTGATATTGGTGAAAGGCAAACTGTAGCCCTGGACTTAGTTAAAAGCTTAATCTGAGTTTAGTATGAACTGATCGCGTTTAGTTTCAATGGTGAAAAAAATACAATGTCCTTAAAAAAACATATATACATTTTTGACGACTTGAAAAGTTTATTGAACCGGGCAGTTGTTAAGAGCGCGCATGCGCCACTACACAAGATGTCATTTAAAAACTATAATAATCTATTTATTAGTTCTTGTCCCGCTATAGTTATACGCTAAATTTTTCACGTTTAATTTGTTGAAGTGTATTATATCATGTCATTGTTCATATTCTTTCTCTTTTTGGAAAATTTTAAAAGAAAGATTTATTTATTTTGGTTTAGTCCAAAGAAAGTAATTTATATTATTTCAGAGTCTGAGTAACCTTATACAGAGTCTGAGTATACCTTCCGTACAACACCTACTGCCAAGCCTAGGTTAAGAAAATTGCAATCCGTACGTTACGACCTATTACTCCAGGCGCATTGTAAATTTGCGAGATGGACTACACATTATAAAAAGACGTCTGCTGCAGTAAGACAACTAACTGGACGTGGGACTGATGTTATTGTATTAAAATAAAAGTCGTACTGACTTGATGTTAAATCTGAAACAGTGCTCTAGTGCTCCTTTGACTGCAGCTTCGTGTCCGTCACAATTATGTAAACACAAATTGCACGGGACAATGAACACTACTTACTCTAGCCGAAGAGCTTATTGAGTTTGGATTACGGCTTGATTTAAAATTAAAATAAAAACAACAAAAACTTTAGATATAACTTCATAACATAAAAATTTTGAATCGTTTGGCACGATTGGGGGGGGGGGGGGGGGATTTCATAGAGGTTTGGTCCCCAATCATAACAATTCCACTCACATTACAAGGTAATGCACCGTTTTCGAGAAAATTAAGAAAAACAGTTATACACTCCCTATAGTGAAAGCATGGAAAACGGAACGAAGTAACGTTGTGAGAGCAGTATAACATACCCAATTTTGTATAAATGTATCAATAATTAGGCTACACCGCCAGGGGATACACTATTTTAGAGTAGATATTAAAAACAATATACCATTAACCTAACCTCAAAATTATCAAGATAATTTCGATGAAAGTGCAGTACATTAAATACTGCTGCGGTTAACCGCAATCTCGCGTTAGTTAGTAAAAACATGATTTTTTTTTCTGCTTCTTAAATAACTTTGTAATTTAGGAAACATTTCCGCCAGGGTTTCTCAGATGTTAAATTAAATGTCATCGGCGGACAAGGATATATCCATTAGCTGTTCAAGTACACGACTTTTTTTTTGCGACGTTAAAATAAGTTTTTATTAACCACGGCATAAATATTCTTATGCAGTTTCATTTTACTAGAATGACAAACTACGTCCACTTTGTTCCCGTAGAATTTATAATACATGTTACTCCAGAATTATATATTATTATATTATAATAAAACAAAGACTTGATACTAAACTTACACTTAACACTGTATAATAATCGTACTTAGTGAAAATTTAATTATTATTTATTGAATAAATTGTGAAACGAGACAAACGTTCCCTGTTGGTAACTGCATCGTCTGCCCATAACAATTCATGGCTGAAACTTCAGTAATTTTTAAGTTAGGGTCGGATAAGCAGACGGAAGGTATTTTTTTTTAAGGCTGATTTTGAAAAGTAAAGGAATATATCAGGAAAATACTTGAAAACCACAGACCCACTGTGTTGAAGAAATATTTTTTTTCACATTCCTCACCTTTTTATATAAGTTAAATACTTTAACATTTGTTTCTTTTTTTTCATACATGTATATAAATAAAAATGTTTACTATTTTTCAGATATATACATTCACATATTCATTGGCGAGTAGGTAATTACAAAATCTTTATAACGAAATGAAATCGTAAACAAAGATAATAATTTTTCTATTTTTTATAATGATTATTTAATATAATGATTTCTTATATTTACGCGAAAGCCATTTAAATAAAACTAATTTTAAGGAATTTTTCGCGTTTAATTTAAAATATCTATTGAAATCAAAAAACATTCCAATTTAATGAGATAAGATGGTTTGGTATCCTATAATTGATAAAATTAAATCAAAAACCATACATACCACTGCAAGACTTCAAGACACAGTTAGCTCTTTATGCGTAGACCAGACCAAAAATAATAATTAAAAGCTGAAGGTACTCCGGATTAACTGTAACATCAGGATATTCGTCACCTCAGTCCTCCCGTGACCTGTGATAGATAAGTTTTACGCAGCAAACTTATTTTGTGTTAAGTTTGAGTTTCCACGGAAGTTAATATTAATAACAGCTCCATATGTAAAAAAAACGATACTATCTTTGCACTACCGTTGCTTTTGTGTCGTACCTTTACAGATATAAATTTCACATGGACAAACACCCAGAACTGGAGTCTGGTGTTGGAATCGAATCCGCGATCCACAGCTTAGAAGCATGTTGCTTAGCCACTCCGCCAACACAGTTTTCCCATATGTCTATAAAACGCACCCACGACGTAGGAGAACGTGTATTTCTATGTGGGACATAGTTTTTTTTTTTTTGAAGAGGTAGATACATATACTGTAGAAGGGTTTATAATTTATCATCATCATCATGTCAGTCATAGACTGCAAAAAAAACACGATCCTGGGTCACCTTCATACATCTACTTCCCACAAAACCGTGCAGGTCGTTGCTCCATCTAGTAGGGAGTTGCCCTACATTGCACTTGCCAGTAGGGTAAAATTTATGTGTATTCCTTACGACTTCCCAATAGTTTGGATTGACTTGATTTATAAAAATAAAACAAAATATAAACCAGACTTGAAGGGATAGCACAGAAGAGATGGAGAGAAAACTTCACATGTATCGTTGATTATTAGTAATCACGAAATTGATGGTAATTTTATTGACGACTAGCTGATGCCTGCGTATATGTAGGTTTTTTAAAATGCCGTGGGAACTCTTTTATTTTCCGGAACAAAAAGTATCCTGTGTTTGTATTTCCAGGATGCAAACTGTCTCTGTGCCGAATTTTGTCAAATCGGTTGAACGGTTGAGCTGTAAAAAGGTAACCAACAGACAGACAGAGAGACTCCAACAGAAGGACAGAGAGAGTTACTTTCGGATTTATAATATATCGAATACTCATTCGAGTTTATTTTGTTTATTATTGTATTACAACTATTTTTTATAGTAGCGCAGAAGATTAACCAGAACAAATGGTTGGGATTTACTTTTTTTTCGGCACAATTCGACAATCTCTCAGTAATGGAAAATAAGATAGAATAAATGCAGAACTTTGTTTTATTCCTGATACGTCTGATTTCGCAACCATACGTAGAATTTACATATATGTTCTAATCATCGGCATTCCAATAAAAAATATGGTAATATGAGTTGTTTACAATATTACTTCTTAGTTCTTTAGCTAACTTTGAAGTTCTTAATATCATTTGCTTACTAACAACTCTAAGAGCATTTTTCCACGGCATCATTCTGTGTATTAATTACGATTTTGTTAGGGAACCCTCAGTGATGAAAATATTTTAATTGTAGCGTTCAATCGTGCGAGTGCGAAATTAATCTTGCAGAATTTATCTTTATTTAAAAAAACCCGTCCCAACAAAATTAAATGTGATGTGTAATCGAGCCTAAGGTTTGAATTCGGTTAAATCGTCGTTTGTTGTCGTCGCACGTTGTTTCTCCTTCTCCCATTTATAACAACCACAAATGCGCCAAATATATTGACTTTATATGAAATAAAATTACGTTCAACAACTGTTTCCTTGAACTTGTCCAAAAATCTGCATCAATAAAGCGGGAATATTTTCATTGTCTATCGGGCGTAGAATTTATCAATCATTACTAGAAAGATAAGTTACCTATGGTAGTAACCGTAAAAATTTCCGAGATTAAATATGTAACATATGAAATATTACTATAGATTGTTGAACATGTGATTTATTTTGCCATATTTTCTCATAGCATCTGAACGTTTCAGAATATAACTGAATATATATGAGACAGTGGGACATTTATCAAAAGGGATTGTAAAACTCCTTTCGAGTTTTCTTGAAAACTTGGTATCTAGAGTATAATGAATCGCAGGAAGTTACGGTGACAGCATAAGCAATGTCTGGACACCTTTAGTTTTGAAAAATTGAAGGTGGTGCAGAAATAACTGTAAAGTGATTATGGGTTGACTTCTGTTTCTGTTATTATTTCATTTCTTAACTTTCGTTATTCTTAGTGTACGCTAAATTGTTTTGATTATAGTTAAAGGAAATAAAGTAAGATCGACATGAAAAATATAAAATGGTGTATAATATCTAGTTTTGAAGAGCACTACCCGTTTTTCACCTCAAAACGAGGCATTATGAAGTGATATTCACTCTACGACAGTGAGGCGCCGACTCGCCGTATCGTGGTCTCGACTTCAGTGTATATTGCCTAGTGGCGGTGTTAGTTTGTTCGTGCATGCTTCTGTGGAAGGGCGGCGGATTTCCGCAAAAAAACGCCTGATTCTATTAACTTGATTCTAGGTTTTCGACCCATCATTCCTACTTTCTGCTCTCTTTCTACTAACGTAAATGCTCGTGATATATTGACGAAAGCTACCGAAATATATATTTACAACCAGAATTTTTAATACTATTTTTTTAGTTAAGAAAGTGAGAGGTAATCAAATAGTTCACCTGATATTTAGTTCAACATCTGCCCATTACCTGAGATGGGGTGGTAGATTATCTGACGCTGCCACCCCACAAGCCAGCAGGCTCGACAGACGCCAAGCGGCCACGCTCGTAAATAAAAGTTGGTCATCAGAACGTCATCACTAGCGACTCTGCTCATAAGTTACTTTGGTCTCTGATTTCAAATATATCTAACTTTTACAGGTGGTGTACCTACGCAGGAATCCGTCTAGGTGCTAATTGTTCTGCCGTGGTGCCGTAGTGTGCAAACATTACTGTGTTTTAAGACTAAGAACTGGGTGACGAGCGCAGTGTGATGGTACACACAAATGTTCTGGGCGACAGTACTACAGCACTAACCATTTCGTAACGATATCCTCGTCTCGTCACTTTCTTCCATACAAGAAAAATACCTAAATGGTCTAGACCGGTTGCTGATAGTAATGTCTAAATTACTCCTACACTGTTATTTTAAACATAAGACGAAAATAAAAATGATGATAAAGTTTAAGGTATACTGTATGTATAATGTTTTCGGGAAATGTGCACTCCATTCTTATATAGACTAAAAATATTTTGTTTAACTCTTCATGGCTGTAAATTTAGTTTAAGCGCTCGTTTGCTGCGTCTTTTATGATAATTGGTAAGAACATAAAGCTATAGGTGTTAAAATTCTATAAAAAAATCAATTTTCCGGCGCTTTGCAAAAGTTGCATGTTAAAGTGACCATCTTTGAACAATAATTAAACTTGTAACGCAATACTTAAACAAATGATTATATAAATAATAATCTCAAAGTTATTACTTTAACAATTTTGTAGTAAATATATCTTAACTAGAAGAGAAAGATTTGTGAAACATAAAACGAAATTGAAATATTATATTACAGTTAATTGCTTCGCTAGTGATAGCGAACAATTATCAAAGCCTTTTTAATTTTAATTTAATGCTAATATTATTCTTAGAATATTCGCAATTTGATTGAGGCATTCGATTTTTTTGATTGAGGTTAGCCGTTTAGTAGCGGCACACTATTCTATCTAATTCCGTGAGTGTTGAAAGAGTCAACTTAAAAAAAAAAACATGGCGATGGCGAAATATCTCTAAAAACGGCAGAATGAAAATACACAGGGCAATGACGGACATCAACGTCGATAATGCGTTTGTTAATCTGTGAGAAAATCGATCGTTATTGGGAGAGACGATGATTTCGTCTAATAATTTACGTACATATATACAGTCACGCCTCTTTCCATTTGGGGTAGGCAGAGACCACATATTTCCACTTGCTACGATGCTGGTAATTTGTGTCAATAATTACGTTTAAAAACTATAAATAAACGTATAAAGTCTATACGAGCACGCTGTGTTTCTCTGCAATATAAAATCCGTAACGATGATACCCGCAGTACAACTAGAGTAACTGACGTAGCCCTAAGGATTTGATGACCATGGGACTTAGTGGTCAGAGTCTCTGACTTCGAACGCCGCTGGTCCTGCATTCGAATCCCATCCCGCAGCCAAATTATGTCTGTAAACGCAGCCACGATACAGGAGTAATCCTACTGTGGAGCTTTTAAAAAATAACAAAAAAGATTAGTGCTGAAGTGGCAAAAAGGTTCTTGAGTGGCAGCCTCATACTGGCAAAGGCAGTGTAGGTCGACCCCCTACTAAATGGAGCGACGTACACTATTTTGCTGCAAGTCGATGGATGTGGATGGCCCAGAACCGAGTTTTGTGGCAATTTTTAGGCAAAGCCAACGTTTATGGAAATGAAGATGATGATAAATTAAGTTTAATATGTTCATGTAAAGAAATCTAAATCCTTGATATTAACATAGTTCATAATCACAATTAATAAAAATAAAGAACAATTTAAGTCCAGTGTACCTAAGTGATTCAGCCTATTGCGAACAGAATAAAAAATTGTATTCGTAACAGTAGTCCCAATAGCTAAAATATAGAACAGAAAAGGGTCTTCTATCTACAAATTTTATGGCAAAATTAGTAAAAACCTAATCGTAAGTGACAGCTGACACTTATAAAAGCCTCCCGAAAAGGCTATACTGAATATACAAAAAAAAGAAAAGTTGGATATTGAAGAAGTTTAATATCAGTACCAGAAATTGAAAACTATCGTTTTCTCTCTACGCTGCCACCATAACGTATCCAATGTTACAGTGGGAATAGGTTGAAGTAACGTTATGATAATCTTAATCACAAACTAAGCTTAATTACAATATACTAATAAATTTAAAAAATTCAAGTGATTGCAGTATGATTTTTGCAATTACGTGGAAATTACACATTTTATAAAACTAGATTAAATTTTTTTTACGCGTTTTAGTTACTTCTTATAACCTGACGGGACGCGACGTTTCGAACACTTTACAGCACCCATGGTCACGGGAGGACAGAGGCGTCAGACGTCCTGGTGTCATAGTTAATCCGGGCTACCTTCAGCTTTCAATAATTATATTTGGTTTGATCTACGCAAATTGTGCTTACAGTGTCTTGAAGGGATTGCAAATTATAGAATAGAATAGAATATTTTTTATTCAATATAGGCCATTTACATAACACTCATTGAACGTCATTTTTTTAGGCTACAATGGTTCGCAAAGAAATGTCTCTATCCTGAGCAGAACCAGTAAGAAACCCAGCGGGATTTTTTTTTCAGATGTTTTAAAAGTACTATACAATTACAGCAGTATTATAAAGATGTAGAAATAGCTTGGCAGCGATCACCTCATACCCAGGGGTTATCATCATCCATGTATTCCTTAATATTATAATAATCCTTCTTAAAAAGTCTTTGTTTAACAAATAGTTTGAAATTTTTGATTGAAAGACTTGGTGCACTTTCTGAGATTTTGATGTAAAAACGTATACATTGCCCCATGAAAGAGTTACTGACTCTGTGAAGTCGAGTAACTGGCATAATTAATTTGTGCTTGTTCCTGGTATTCACATTATGAACATCACTTTTTTTATTAAAGTGATTAATATTCTTATGTACATACATAACGTTTCCATATACATATTGAGAGACCAAGGTTAAGATATTAATTTCTTTAAATTTATCTCTAAGAGACACTCTAGAGCCAAGATTATAAATAGATCTTACGGCCCTCTTTTGCAAAACAAAAATCACCTTTACGTCAGTCGCATTTCCCCATAGCAAAATACCATAAGACATTGTGCTGTGAAAATAACTAAAATAAACTAATCGAGCAGTTTCAACATTATTAGTAGTCCTGGTATTCACATTATGAACTTCACTTTTTTATAAAAGTGATTAATATTCTTATGTACATACATAACGTTTTCATATACATATTGAGAGACCAAGGTTAAGATATTAATTTCTTTAAATTTATCAGAGCTTACAGTGTTTGAAGGCTTGCAGTGGTATGCTTGTTTTTTATTTCATTTTATAAATTATAGGATCCCAAGCAGTACTTAACCATCTTCTCTATTGAAATTAGGATATTTTTTAATTTCATTTGCCTTGCGAATCATCCTTGGTAGGAATTGGTGTTATTTTGCAAGGATTTGTGGTCTATGGAATCTGATGTAATGGTTGGGGTGATCCAGAACATAGCCACAAATTGCAGACTTTCTAACGTGGTAAAATCCGTAAAATTAGTTTTATTAAATGTTATGGTAATTCCCTAGTCCTCAGGGCAAAAACGCACATTTTAAGTTTATCTATATAATTATTTATGGGTGTTACAGCTAGATGCTGCCACCCCATTAGCAGTAGTCCTGTAGTAGAAGTATACCCCCAGTAGTCGCAAAAATCCACTAAGGGAAATGCCAAGAAAATTGTTGTCCTAACATTGATGGTGGACAAGTGTTTAAAGTGCGAAATAAAGCCTACAAACACGGGAGAGACCTAGTTCCAGCAGTATACTGTTTGCAGGCTGTTAAAGAAGTAAAAAGTAAGCGTTCATATACATGAGTTCCATATATACATACAGTCACGCTTTTTCCCGTAGGGGTAAGGGGTGGGCAGAGACCACTCACGTAGCCTACTTTTCGCCCACACGGTAAACGAGACGTAACTGTTGGCGAACCACGTGACTCCCCATTGCGTTCCCGCGAGCAGTATGGTGACAGCAACAGACAACATGTTATGGGGTTATTCTGTACGAATAAAGGCTTTTAGTACAATTCCTTAGTCGCCTTTGACGACACCTTGGTAGGAAAGATATAGGTGCTATTCTACTCTGCCGGACACCAATCGGCTAATGGGCTCCAGAGAATACTTGTCACTTGAAGACTATAGGTATACTATTGTCTTGCTAGTTTGTCACGTGTACTTAAAGAAATTTCATAAGAAAATCATTATTTAAAACTATCACACAATTTTTAGTTGGCTACTAACGCAAAAGAAATGTGCGAAGTCCTTTAAATACACATTATATTGCATATAACTTTATCAAAATAACTTTACAACTTATTCATTAAATTTTATGCTAATTATTCATTAAACTCTTCTTCGACAATAACACGATTACATTGATTTGAAAAAAAATGGCGTCATGTGCTCTCGTTTTTAGCTACAACTTTAAAAGAACATTTTAAGTTAATAAAAATATGAAATGAAAATATATAAATATTACTTAAGTGAATCAAATGGTTCACAAAAATATGAAATATTTTACAAAGTCAATAATAATCCATTTTTGCGTACCCCTGTGTATACCGCTCAAAAGGGTTGGATCAACATACTATTTGAATAACACAGAGAAAAAACACACGCCTCAACCAAACGGTGTAATTTTTTACTCGTGCAATGTAATGTGAAACATTTTGCTGATAAATTATTTCACTGGAACGCCCCCTTATTCAATTTTGTGAATAAATAGCTTTGCCAGTAACATTTGGAGCATTACTCATTCACATTTTACTTTCCAACGGCATAATATAATGAAAAACTCCGCGGTTTATTTCATGTCGCATTATATTTTTAGTAGACATGTAATAATATATAGTTTACAATAGGGACCAGTGCGAATAATTTAGTACCAATTAAATAAATATATATATATATATATATATACGTCTTTAGCTATTTAACCGAATGGTTGGATCCCATTAGCAATTGATGAAATTAGACAAATAGTTCAAAACAGCTGAAGAATCCCATGTGAAATGGTATTTCGACATCGTATCTCTCAATGGATAAAAATCATTAACATTCCGTTAAACTATACCTGAATCTATTTCTAAAACTTTACTTAAAAAATGACGCCGGTGTGCCTAAAGGCTTATGGAGGTCGTTAAACTTCGTTAAAATAAACTTGATGAGTACAAGAGTGCTTGGCTCGAAAGCCAAACTGCTCGTTGGGAAGGATGTCGTTTGAAAAGACATAGTCTTTTAAATGACTGAGTATTATTCGCCCATGAATCTTAGGCATCGAGTTGAGGAGACTTATTGGGCGATAGTTGGATAGGACATTCCTAGGCTTATGAGGCTTTGGAATGCCTATGCGGCTTCCTTTCTGGCAATAGGGAAGGAGCAGCTGAAGAGGAGCGCATGAAATAAGCTAACTAAGAGACACAACAGCGTCGTAGTTAGTGATTTCGTCAGCCTGTTGTTTATGCCGCCGCGGACGGTTGCGTATCGGTTTTTGAGATTTTACTACTTACTTAGTGACTTCGTCGAGAAGACAGTGGTTCGCCCACTGGTGGTATAGCAGCCCTGTGTTCGAGTTCCGCGGCCACCTGTTGCAGGTGGTCGAGGTCCGCAGGCGCGAGAAACGGAGTGCATTGACTCTCTCTAAGCTGTCTACAAGGCATTCGGCTTTTTCGCCGTCGTCGAAGGCGGGCGAGTTATCGTTCGGTCTAATGAAAGGTGACATGGCTGAGACCGGCTCTGCTTTGAGAGATCGTGACAGTTGTCAGTAGGCAATCAGTGACGGCTCGATTTCTTTAAGCAGGGTAGCTGGGATACCTTGTCTAGGTTGGGTTATAAGTTAATACCACCACCACGCCTTACTCCAAAATACTTCTAAATATGAAAGAAGACCTGAGCCTAAAAAGTAAAAGTAAAGTTTCAGCCTATAAATGTCCCACTACTGAGCACTGGCCTCCTCTCATTTCTGAGAGGGTTTTGGAGCTAGGAAGAATCCGCCACGCTGCTCCAATGCGGGTTGGCGGACTTCACATGTCTTCGAAATATTTTTTATTCCTCAGACATGCAGGTTTCCTCACGATGTTTTCCTTCACCGCCGAGCACGTGGTAAATCAGCACTTAAAATTGCAATTAACAATCTTAGTGGTGCCGGCACCGGGAATCGAACCCAGGTCACTCGCGTACTATGAAATTTAAAGCGAGCGCCTAGCCCCTGAGCTACCACGGCTACTGAGCCTAGCAATGGAATATTTGTAACCCCTTATTATCATGGTTACTAGTGTTGTTGTTAATGCTCTCGATGATTTAAATTATATTCTACAACTTGTTCCTTATAACAACCTGCATACATACAGTCACTCTCCCTGCATACGTACGCCTCTTTCCCTATGGGGAAAGCAGTATTACTAATATTTTAAAAAAAATCTGTTTAAAGTTAGAAGTTAGAAGACATATTTAATTATGGCCGTAATCGCCATGCTTGGCAAGGGGATTGGCGATCGCATTATCAGACATTTCGCATTGTAGATGTTACTGCCTGTTACCGGTATGAGCTGAATAAGAATATAGTATTTATTAATTTACAGTCATTAGTATGATTATATGACGGGTTGTTGCAGATTTAATGTTTTTAACTAGCAACACCGCGGCAGAAGTTGATGTGCTGCAGCACCATTTACTGGCGCGTTACAACAAAGTTATTGTGCTGCAGCGCCATCTAGCGGTGAGGTAGTACAAAGTGGATAGCATACAAACCTTCACCATGAATAAATGTATGTGCCAATTTTCTTAGTGATTGGTCAAACAGCGTTCAATTCTACTAATCTCAAACACATATACCATCATCCTTTTCTTATATAACGCGCGTATCTGAATGCAAGGTTGTGTCAAAATTTCAAACCAATCGGTGAAGAACTTACTGATAACTAAGATTTTTAACAAACGAAAATTTACATTTTTCTTTATATATATATATATATATATATACGAGTATATATATATATAGTTTCTCCAATAAGCAACAATAAGAAATATTTAAAGAAAAATCGATAAAGCTCAAAATTACATTTCCGGTTCTTCTGTGAGATGGTTTTATTATTTAAACCAGTGGAAATTTTAACGTTCGCAAGAGCTTTAAACAACTATTGAATAAGGAAGTTTTGACTTTTCATTTAAAATTCATTCGCCCTCTTTTACACTCAATTACTAATCAAATTCTACTGTCTAATAGAACTTCGCTGAGTTTATGTCGAAATGAAGCCGCAATATCTTTTAAGTATGTCACAAAATAGAAATATGAGTGAATTAAGCATCTACCACCCCATCTCATCCTGTGGGTGTCGTAAAAGTCGACAGAGGGAAAGTAAAAACCAGGAGATGGGCAGCAGCATCTTCCTGGAACATCTGAATAGATTAACTGCGGTTGCCAATCCGCCTGCCAAGCGTGGCAACTATGGCAAAATCCCCCCAAAATGAGAGCTACCAACTTTTGTTGCAATCTATGGGGTAGGCCTATGTTCAGCAGTGGACTAGTGATAGGCTGAAATGATGATGATGAAGCATGATATTAAAAATGTAACTGTGTTTCGAGTTGATGTCTACTGTGATCGCAAGCAGTGATGACAAGGTAAGTAATGCGTCTAGCCATCTTCAAAGATAGAGAAATTATTATGTTAGTTTTTTCTTAAATTAAGAAACATGACTACAGCACATAAACTGGTGGTAGAATTCCTATGCGGAAAACCGTGTAGGTAGGTACCACCGCAGGGCCAAATATTATTCCGTAAAGCAGTAGTGTGCAAACATTACTGTGTTCGACTTGAAGGGCACGGAGCGCTATTGTAATTACATATAGTCATACAGTCGTATGGGAGTTAAGAACTGATGTTTCAGTGGCGTGCGCTGTGTGGTGCTACACAGAAATGTTCTGAGTGTCACGGCATTTGTTATGGGCAGACGTCGTACTTACCATCAGATGAACGTTTTGCTCGTCTCGTCACATTTTTCAGTAAAATATACCTTTCCATTTCGAAGTAACGCTTCAGGGAATTAATAGATAGAAGAGGCATAGTTTATACACAAGCTACGACTCATCATTTAATAGTTTTGGTATAAACTATTAAGGCTTTATATGATACCACTATTTACACAATTTTAGTCAATAGTTAGAAATATGAGTAGAATTAAATAAATATGTTGTAATACTATATAGTTTGACCATCACGCGTACTTGAAGTATTTAGCAGCATAAAAAAATTTGCTCCATTAAGAACTTTATCGCGTGTGTAAAACCGGTAGGTTTACGAGAGAGTAGACTAGCATCTACCTCTTTCCTACCGAGGTGTCGTGACAGGCGACTAAGGCATTAAGGACAGCCTGTTTTCGTGCAGAATTACGAGATAATATGCAATGCTGTCACTATACTGCTCGTAGGAACGCAATGGAGATTAAGATTTTCAGCGTTGTGGTCCGCTGTCTGTCACGTCACGTTTCTCGCGGGGGTGAAAAGTGGGCTACGTGTGTGGTCGTGCCTACCCCTTTTTTGGGAAAAGGCGTGATTGTATGTGTGTATGTATCGCGTGTGTGACGTATACCGGATGTACTCGTATATTGCTGTACCTCCTTGTTAGTATTGCTAAAGTTTGATACTCAAGCATATGTTATTAGAAAGTGACTGAGCTCCTTAAACGGTATCCCTTCCCCCCTACACGTAATGGAATTGGCGAAGCTATGTGGTTGGCCTTTTGCTCAATGTTATACTTGTAAGTGAAACAGTGGTTTGACGACAAGCTTTTTGATAACAAATAATTTAAAATTCAAAAGTATTTAATAATTTCGGCGATAAAGAATACGTTAATTTTTATTACGATCTACTAATGTAAAATTATATAGGTATGTAAGTATGTTACATATACATACATAAGATCACGACTGTATCCCATAAGGGGTTAGAGACTGGGCACTCACTGGAAAAACAGATGACTGCCACAATCCACGTTTCACCAAAACAATATAATGCATTTGGTGTGATAGGTGGTGAGCCCATCGCCACCATGCGCTGTTAGGTGCACAGTGCAGTTTAATTCCTTACTCGCCTTTTACGAGATCCATTGGATGAGATGGAGTGGTAGTATTCTTATAAAGAGCCGCTACCACACGGCAGCATGTAGGTATGTTAACGTAAGTAATTAGCATTTGACATTGCGTAACCCTTATAAAAACCTAAAGTTATCATATTAATTTTATTTCAGACAATTAGGTAAAACAGGAGAAACAACTTTGGTATAATACGGCTTTTTTCTTTGACTAATGGTCACTGTTAGCCCGAAGGCTTTCACTCACATCAACACTTATTTGTGGATCACTGGCGCTAGGGACCCGAGAGGGGACCTCGGCTTGGATCGTCATAATGTTCGCGAGAGTAACTAACTCGAGGGTGCCCATGGGGCCCGGCCTCGGCTCGGACGGTTACTTCAATCGCGAGGGATCTAATACTGTAAATGTTTTTTTTTTCGGAAACACCCGAACCTGTATAAGGCGAGCGGCAACGTTCGAAAAAAAAGCAAATCAAATTTATAAATAAATTTTGAATGTGATAAGTTTAGTTTTGAATCAAAAACATTATTCTTCATTTACCATTTGTCTTCAGTACTTTTAACACATGAGTCTGCTGTCAGATGTCAGGTTGTAGTCTCAGTGATTACGCTGATTTAATCTAGACATTTTTTTTTATAAATTATATTCTATTTTCTCTAATAAATATATTTTCAATAAATGAAGTGTCTCTCTCAATTAACTATTCATTCATTCACTTCAGCCTGTCATTAGTTCACTGCTGAACATAGGTCTTCCCCATAGATTGCCACAATTGCCATAGTTGCCCCGCTTGGCAGGCGGGTTGGCAACTGCAGTTTATTTAATCAGATGTTCCAGAAAGATGCTGCTGCCCATGTTTAGGTTTTAATTTTCCCTATGTCGACTTTTACGACACCCACGGGATGAGATGAGGGGGTAGATTCTCTTCAGCCGCCACCACATGGCGCACTCTCAGTTAATATTCTAATTATAAGACTTAAATTAAAAGAGCCGTGATAGCTCAGTGGCTGGGCTCTTGCTTTAAATTTCATAGTAGGCCCTGAGGTTCGAACTTAGGCCACCCACCTAAGTTCGAACCTCAGGGCCACCTCTAAAATGGTACTGAAATATAAAGTGCTCATTTACCACGGCTGAATTTCATCTCAATAATACTCTTATTGTATGACATTTGATGTCCGGCATAAAAGCCGTGCGGCGAACTCTACCCTGCTCAAAAACCCTCCTAGGAGACCTATACTTAGTAGTGGGAGATTTATAGGCGGTTATTTTACTCAAGTTTCCAACGAATCTTTTTCACAAACGCCACGTCGAAGGGGTATTTATAATTATTCAGTAGCTGCCTTCACAGCGAGTTTGCTGTAAGAAACGGTTGGAAAATTCAAGTTATTTGCGGAATATCTAAATTGTTATGTAATATGTTTATTTTATTAAAAAATATTTCTTTACCAGGTTGTTCCTAGTATATACTACCTCTAAGGCTTTTGAAATATCATGTTTAAATTTTCAAATTGTTATGTGTAAAGTTTGATATTCTTTTTATTATTCTTGATATACTCCTTTGGAGGAAGGCGCTTGACGATATTAAGAAAACACCGAATAAAAATTCATATTAAATACTGGTACGGGAATATTTTCTTAAGAAAAATATCATCTGACGAATTTTTTCATACACTTTTCAGCTTATCATGTTTTTTTAGTTGTTTTTGTTATATTTTTCGCATCTATATTTGTACTGTGTATAAACTTGTAATAAAATCTCTTTGGTACTATTTGTATATGGCTGGTTTTGATGACATTAAAGAGGTTACATTTCAAAAATAGAAGTAAATTACTAAAATGTTGTTTGTTTTCATTTCAATTTTTTTTACAAAATAGGAAAAAATGCAACGCAAACCGCAAAAAAAATTTAAACATTAATGGACCACATCTAGTAGAGCAGTATCTGTAATGTATATGTAACTGTATGTAATGTAGGTACCACCCCGGGGCCAGTTATTCTGCCGTGAAGCAGTAGTGTGCAAGCATTACTGTGTTTCGGTTTGAAGGGCACTGTGAGCTAGCGTAATCACTGGGCATTTGAGACTTAAGAACTGATGTCTCAGGGTGACGGGCGCAGTGTGGTGTCACACAGAAATATTCTGGGTGACACAGCATTTGTTGTGGGCGGACATTGCACTTACCATCAGGTGAACGTTTTGCTCGTTTCGTCACTTTATACAATAAAAAAAAGTATCAGTAAGAGCACAAAGTTGGTTTAGGCGTTTTCAATCCGGGAATTTTGATGTCAAAGATGCACCTCTCTCTGGTCGCCCTGTTACGGATAAAATGGACGCCATTTTTTAAAAGCGGAGCAAGATCGACATATCAGTAGTTACAACATAGCTGAAGAACTGGGAATTGACTACTAAACAGTTTATATTCACTTGTAAAAAGCTGGGTACACAAAAAAGCTCGATATTTGGATGACACACGAGCTCAAACCAAATGGACCGAGTAGGTACTAATTGCGACTCTTTATTTAGACGTAATGAAACCGATCCGTTTTTGAAGAGATTCATAACTGGTGATCACGTGTGACAAAAACGTGCGCAAAAGGTCGTGGTTAAAGGGTCGGTCGAGGTTAAGGCTTCACAGACAGTGCCAAAACCCGGGTTAGCAATAAGTTGATGCTGTATGTATGGTGGGATTCGTAGGGCAATGTTCAATATCAACTTCACCGTCGGGCAGAACCATCGATTTAGGTCTCTACAGCCAACAACTGATGAAAATAAAGCAAAAGGTTGAGAGAAAGCGGCTGGAATTGATCAATAGAAACAGTGTGTTCTTTCATCATGACAACGCTAGACCACAGACACTTAGTCACTCAGCAAAAATTAAGAGAGTTTGGCTGGCTGTTAATGTATCCGCCATATAGCCCTGGCCTTTGCACGTTCAGATTTCCATCTGTTTCGGTCTCGCTCAGAATTGTTTAGTTAGTGTGAGGTTAACATCAAGAGAGGACTGCCAAAACTACTTGTCGCTTTTTTTTGTTAAGAATTCCCATAATTTATACAGCCCCGTTGCTGTAGAAATTTTGGGAATCCTATTATCTTCAAGATGGCAAAAAGTCATCAAACAAAATGGCACATATATATATTGTAATTAAATGTAAATAAACTTTAAAAAAAATATATCTTGAGTTTTCATATAAAATGCGGAGAAACTTCCCCAACCTATATGTTACATATTTATCTCTTTATGTATACATTGATTTGTGTATACCTAACCTACCTAATAATTTTAATTTAATTTAGTATCTAGTTATAAATGCAATAGTTCAAAACTGCCATTTAACGTCCTTTTTTTTATTCTTCGCCAATTGTAGTAAAACTACAGTGGTGGCTCAGGAGCTAGGCGCTCGCTTTAAATTTCATAGAACGCGAGTGACCTGGGTTCGATTTTCGATGCCGGCACCACTAAAATTGTTAATTGCAATTTTAATTGCTGATTTACCACGTGCTCGGCGGTGAAGTAAGACATCGTGAGGAAACATGCATGTCTGAGAAAAATTAATATTTCAAAGACATGTGCAGTCCGCCAACCCGCATTGGAGCAGCGTGGCGGATTCTTTCTAGCTCCAAAACCCTCTCAGAAATGAGAGGAGGCCTGTGCTCAGGAGTGGGCCATTTATAGGCTGAAACTTTACTTTACTTTTTACAGACAAATTTATATCTGATGGTTTAATTTTATTTAATGAAAAACGCTATATTTATATTATAAATTTCAATTCGTTAAGTAGGTTTACATATTGAGGTTACTTACCGTACAATTAACGTGTTTTATAAGTGCTGTCTACCTCACATCTATCTTAATGTTATTTTTAAAACGTATTATTTACGGTCTCCGGCAGAGTAAATAGCACTTACCGAGGTGTCGTAAGAGGCGACTAAGGTATTTTACGGGCAGCCTTCATTCTTGCAGAATACCATAATATGCAAGAGGATGTTTTTGACTCGTACCAAAATGGCGTTCGCCACCCGTCACCTCATGTTTCAGGCAGGGGCGAAAAGTGAGCTACGGGTGTGGTCTCTTCCTACCCCGTATATGGGAAAAACGTGTGAATATATTTATATGTTTACGAAAATTAATGTTTTCATAATTACAAACAATGGAACGTAAAACGAATCGAATATAATACAGAATATTTTATTATTTATTTTATTACGATCTGTCATATTTCAGTGAAATAAATATTCGAATGACGGCCAGTAGTTTATCAATTTAAAAAATACACTGTAACAGAATTGTTTTTTTTTCCCACTTCATTTTCATAAAACACATCCACGATTTAAGAGTAGTCATAATGTGGGGCATCCACATTATGATTGTGTATGATCTTTACAGACACAAACTGCACTTGACTCGAAACAGCTATCTATAGATCATGAGAATATTATTCCAGTGCAGGAATCGAGCCGATGACTCATCGCGCAGAAGCCAATCGCTTAACCACTACACTAAGTAAGGAGACTCCTAGTTTGTTGTCTAGGTAACATTTTTATCTTTCGCATAAAAAATAAAAAGTGAATTAACAGTGTGTGCACGGCAACTTTCATTTTTCTTTGGGCCTAGGTAGGTACCACCGAAATGTCAGTGATTCTGCCGTGAAGCAGTAGTGTGCAGATACTAGTGTGTTTCGGTCTGAATAGCTAGTGTACTTAGTGTGTAGTTTACTGGGCATATGACATTGAAGAACTGATACCTCGGGGAGACGAGCGCAATATGATGTCACGGTACCTAGTAGGGCGACACGGAACTCGTTATGGGCGTTTTTGTAAATTTCTAATGTGGTAAATCAGTAATTAAAATTTTTAACCGAACTTGGGTAGAACACTGATGAAAATGATGATGATGTTGTTATCCTGTCCGATTTCGACCACGGCGTCAGCTATCAAATGCGCAGAAGATATTGCAGTGCTACAGGTGTGCGCAACCACAGAGGCACTCATCCCATCTACCCGCCCCCGATGTAACTCTGATACTATGATATAGTAGATAAGCTAGGACGCAGTGTCAGAAACACGAGGACAATCACAACACAACCAGACCCGGCGTAGAAATCAGATGCTCTGATCACTAGGCCACGCGGTCATCGTGTCGGGTGTCGGGAAAAACACTATGAAAGTAGCTTCACATAGTACTATGAAGAGCTACTTTCATGGTACGTGCTAGCTTACGCCTTTGAGTTGCGGCAGACTCCGCAGTACTACAACCACAAAAATTATTATTTATAGCAGAGAAGGCCTGGTGGTCTTTATTTTAAGACGGGTTAAGCAGCAGGGGTGTTTTTTCTTTAGTTTTTATTGAAATACCTACAATAAAAAAGTCTTAAATTTTCTTAATAAATAATATACGCAACCACTTATAAAGGAAATTGAATGTCTGAAGAGATATGAAGACAGATAACGTTAAACGGATTTCGATTACATAATGCGGGTGGTATCTCGCATATGTCAGCCAGAAGAAGATAGATGGTGCAATTGCTGCGTATCTCGACTACTGCTATGATGGCTAAATCTATCAATACATTACTTACTACTCGAGTTTATTATTTTTATGTTGAAGTTTGACGAGCACAAGTTCTCTCCCCGCTGCCAAAATTGTTAATTGCAATTTTTAGCGCTTGTTTACTACTTGATCTATGGTACTTATACTTGACACGTCTGTGTTATAAAAATATTTCGATTACATGTGAAATCAACCCATAAACTGTGGAGTATCTTGATAACTCTCTTATGATCTAATAAATTAGCTGTGCTTAGCAGAATAACGTTCAAAGGACTTTTTAAAAATAATTTTCTGTGATGTTAAATAGTGTCGTCGTCGTCGTCGTTTCAGCTTATCACAAGTCCACTGCTGAACATAGGTCTCCTCCATAGACAGCCACAAAAGTTTGTAGCTCTCATTTTGGAGGGATTTTACCATAGTTGCCACGCTTGGCAAGCGGGTTGGCAACCGCAGTTTATTTATTCAGATGTTCCAGGAAGACGCTGCTGCCTATCTCCTAGTTTTCATTTTCCCTCTGTCGGCTTTTACGACACCCATGGGATGTGATGGGGTGTTAGATTTTCTTAGGCCGCCACCACACAATGTATTTTGTTTTATTTATGGCCTTAACAGCGTATTGTTGTCGGATTGGGTTCGAAAAATTTATTCAAATTCAACCCTAATTAGGCACACGCATTTACCGCTGAAAAGAAACTCTTTGTCGTATTTCCTCATTTTGGGAGCACTGCCCTTATTGCCTCAGCTAGTATCAGAATACATATCTAGAGACGTTCAGATTCTTGGTAACTTGGGATGGAAGGCCAAAATTGGCATGGCTTGGCTTGGCTTGCCTTGGATTGGATTGGCTCAAAAACGCTTGGCGTTCTTAGTAGAGCGTGAGTGTGTTTCGTGCTGTACCACCACTCATAACTTTACAAGGTGCAAGAACGGCCTAACATGGAGCACTATTCTCTTTTTTGGTCGGGGCGACATTCAACGAAGAGAGGCTCGAGTCGTCGACGATCATGTTCATTTCGATCAGCTTGACCCACTGGCCTTGCGAAAAGATGTTGCATCTTTATCTTTATCTCTTATTTTTTATCGGATATTTTATAGGGGAGTGTTCTGAGGAATTGTTCGGATTATTTGCTACCACTGAATTTTCAGAGGCCGTGGTAGCTCAGGGGCTGGCTTTAAATTTCATAGTACTTGAGTTACCTGGATTTATTTTCCGGTGCCGGCACCACTAAAATTGTTAATTTCTATTTTTAGTGCTGATTTATAACGTACTCGGCGGTAAAGGAAAACATCGTGAGGAAACCTTCATGTCTGAGGAATAAAAAATATTTTGAAGTCATGTGAAGTCCTCCAACTCGCATTGGAATACCGTCACGGAATCTTTCCAGCTCACAAACTCTCTGGAAAATGAGAGGAGGCCTGAGCTCAGCATTTGGACATTTATACACTGTTACTTTACTTTTTTTTACTAAATTTTACCATCGCAAATTAAAGCACTATTCAAAATTTTATCATCGTCACCTTGGTGGATGGTATGATATGATTTTTTTTTTCTATTACGCAACACCACTTTATGCCAATTCCTGACCAAGATACTCTTCCTGACCAAGATACGGTCAGTTACGAACCAGGCCACACTGTACACACAGTCAATAGCTATAATATAACACGCACCACGACGCGCGACCGCCGTAGAGAGCGGCGCGCAATAGTCAATAATCACACCGCGTACACACGATTCACCCATGTTCCAGGGCAGTTCTCACCGCCTAAAGTTACCGAAATACAAGTCGACAGTCCGAATGAAGGCCCGCAGCCTCCCTCGGGCGGTCATTAGACGACTTAAAATTATTTTGAGATATTCGAAATCGCGCAAGCACGCAGCGAACGCGACAGTCCGAATTTCAAGGTTTTTGTAGGAGTATTATTTATGTATCAAACCAAACCTAGCACGCAGAACCTGGCCCGTGAAGCAGTAAAAGAAATTATTTATTGTGTAGGATATATTATAATAGTATAAGTGCACCCACTGTTCACTCGTTTTTTTCTTTCCGAGTCCATATTTGACAAGATTCGAGGAAGATTATTATGTAGAACCTGTACATAGGACTAACACATACAGCCATTCTTATGTAAAAATTTGTGTTACACAATTAGACTTTGACTTTAGTGGAGTCATGTGGACAACTACTCTTGCCATTTAGACGAAACAGTTTTAATTATTAAGTGTATATTTCCTAAAATAAGGCAATATATTTGGAAAAAACTGTTTTTCCTATAACACATTTTCCCTGACGTTGACCTGCATCAACTTTAATGAGTCAGCCGTAATGTCTGCAATAAGACTTCAGCATACTTGAACGTGATATGCCACGTTCGTACTTTAGTATAGGTTTACGATCTCTAATGGTTTTTATGATGCCCTCTTTGCTCTGAACAACTCTGTGAATAACATAAAACAATGAAAGCACCAAAAGCTTTGTTTTCCTGTAACGTAATTTTGAAAAATATCTGAAAATCTTACATTTAATAATAATATGATTAACGTAATCATAGTAGAGTAATTATTATCTTTCATTTTAGCTCATTTTATTTGAGTACCGATTATATACCTCCCATTTAAAAAGTTAATTTAATGACGTTTTTTTACAATCTACTGCCGTTTCGTAAAGACGTTCCTCTGACGGAGAAGAAACAGGCGAAAGAAACTCCGTAGGTATCCTCTTTTTTGTAAATTCTTTTTTCTCCCAGTCAAAGATGCATTATAATTAAATTTACAAAGAATAGTCTCAAGGAAAACCAAAGCACGCTCCATGTTCAGATCATTTAGATAAGATTAATTCAATCAATATATAAGTAAATTGTAAGCTCGAGCAGACCAGCCTCCAATAACAGCACCTGTTCACATTGTATATGTAAGTAAATGTGTATGAATATATTTGATTTCTATACATAGATTTTGATTATTTATGTATGTGTGTGTATGAACATATGTGTCCATATATAATATCGTCTTCATTTCTTTTAAAATGTCAGGCCTGCATTTTAAAAGCTAAAAAGGTGTCAGGCCTGCTGGAAGAAATTTCTAAATGATATTTTTTTCATCCTGTTTTCGTTTTAACTTGAGTGTACATAAATGATTAAATTAATAAAAATATTAAAAAAAATAGTCGCCACTGGTTTCAAACTAATCTGACTCCAATCGCTGGAAGAGGTGTAGTGTTCACCATCTACGCCTAGTTGTATAATTAAATTATTATCAATTCTATTATCAATTCTGATATTTCGATCAGTTTTCCAATTTATGAATTTTTCCTTTTTTACTACCTATCTATATTTTTTATAGTATATCTATAGATAACATTATAATTGCCTATTTTCGTCACACTAATTAATTAATTTGAAACGATTGATATTTTTAATCATTTACTAAAGATGCGCTTTTGAAGAATTTATTTTAAATTATACTTACACTGTACGGTTTTTGTACTTTTACGTATGTGTTTAGAAAAACTGATAGAATGCGACACTGACATTGATTGATTGTTAATGCGATAGATTACTCTGGGGAAATTAACACTCTGAAGGGTGGGACAAAAACACTTCCTTATTCGCATGCCTTGATTGTTTCGGTCACAGTCAAAGTACAGCGAATTTGAAAATAGGAAGGTTGACAGTAGGTTTTTTTTTTCACGGAAATTCCCCTCAGTTTTAATCAATTCTATAACAGAATTTCTTAATATTTATCCGACAAGCCTACCTGGTATAAGTTGACATGAAGTTCAGAAATCCATCGACCATGTTAACTATAAAAAGTTTATCAAATCTAAATATTTATCTGGATATTTGAAAAATTAATAAAGTAATTTTTAACGTTAGTTCTTTTTGATCAAAATACTAAATAGGGCTTTATGGATGGATTTTTTCTACAGTTTTTAGATATTACGCAATAACCCTATATATTTCCGAAAAAAAAAGTAGCTTAGAATACTCTCTAAAAAGTTTTCTACCTATCAATGAAAGTCCCGTCAAAATCGATTCAATTGTTTCTAAAATTAGCACGGACAAAAAAGCATACAGAGAGACAATTTTTTTAAACGTATGTTTGAGTTTTGATTTCCAGCAAATTACCTTTATATTAGATTAAGAGAAAATAACATAAAAATAAATACTTTATTACGAAATAAAATATATATACAATAAAAATAGTCATAAATTTTATATATTTTTATAAATTAAAATGCAGAAAAGAGTAGATATTTTGTTAAGCAAATATTTTTTGTTTTAGTATAGATGCCAAATGAACGAAAATTCCACCTAGCGGCCAAGCTAACACTTACCGATCCTCGACTAAGAATGAATAATTCGTTGTCACCCCCTGAGGACTGAGATGAATGCATCGTTACCCGTATTTGCATCTACAATTCTTTTAGCTCACGAAACGAAACAGCGTTACGCTGCAACAGCGAGCGTTAAGAGGGTATTTTATTAAAGTTTATTTCATTCCTGATCGAGATAACCTGTTTATGTTTCCTAGAATCATACACATGCTATTTAGATGCAGTGTGGTTCTAACAGTTTTACATATAAATTCTTAACCATCATGCCTTTGCAATCGCCCTTTATTAATTAACCGTAGATGTAAAATGCAGTTTACTGGAAGCGACATCTGCGTTTTTCCTACAACTGCGCTTAAGCAACGTCGACCAAAAATCGATTACGAATTCTTTGCTGCTATTGGAACCAGTATTGCAAGTCCGTCGAGATTTCTCTTGGCGCTTCGTTGTGGCTGATGTCACGAAGCCATTGATCGGCGTTGATTTCCTATCACATTTCAATCTGATAGTCGACGTCCGACATCAACGGCTTATAGACAACACCACAACACTAATTTCATCAGCAACGTCAGCATTTTCATCTGCCATCATTTCTTCGGTGAAGACAATGGCAGGCGATACCAAATATCATGAGATGCTCCGAGAATACCCAGAGATAACGGTACCCAGCGCGTTCCTGCAGATACCACGGTTCATCATATCAGAACCAAGCCAGGTTCACCTGTCTTTTGTAACCCAAGACATTTGGCAGCTGACAAAATGAAAATAGCAAAGCAGGAATTTGAAGCTATGCTTAAGTACGATACAACAAGAGCTTCGGACAGCCCGTGGTCGTCTCCACTCCACCTTGCTCTAAAGAAGGAAAATGGATGGCGTCGATGCGGTGATTACCGTATGCTAAATGCCCGCCGCTTAGCCGTGTGGTGGCGGCTCGTTAAAAGAATACTACCACTCCATCTCGTCCAATGGATCTCGTAAAAGGTGAGTAAGGAATTAAACTGCACTGTGCACCCAACAGCGCATGGTGGCGATGGGCTCACCACCTATCACACCAAGTGCATTATATTATTTTGGTAAAACGTGGATTGTGGCAGTCATCTATTTTTGCAGTGAGTGCCCAGTCTCTGACTACCCCTTATGGGATACAGTCGTGATCTTATGTATGTATGTATGTAAATGCCTGCACTATACCAGATAGGTACCCGATACGTCATATACACGACTTTGAGCATAAGCTGTCCGGCTCACGTATCTTCTCCACCGTAGACCTCGTGAAAGCCTACAAACAAGTGTGTATTTCGAGTAAAACAAGTGATGTTTCTAGGCTACAAAGTTTCAGTTGACGGCGTGAAGCCAATAGACGACCAAAATCGAGTCCATCCAGAACTTCCTCTATAACTAAGAACGTCAAAAACCTCAGACGCTTTCTAGGGATGATAATTTTTTACCGTCGGTTCATTCCAGGCGCAGGTGAAATCCGAGTACCCTTATATGCACTATCAACAGGATCTGTGAAAGGAGAACATCCAGTGGATCTTTCTGGCGGCAGCTTAAGAGCTTTCGAGGAATGCAAAAGCAGCCTCTGCCAAGAAGCACTTCTAGTACATCCAGACTTACATGCACGTCTAGCACTGGTAACAGATGCCTCAGATAAGGCTATAGGATCGGCGTTGCAACAACAAAAATATAGCCATTGGCAACCACTAGCATTCTTCTCACACAAATTAAGTCCCGCACAAAAAAAGTATTCACCATATGACAGAGAACTATCAGCAATATATGAGTCCATAAAATACTTTCGTCATGCTGGAAGCAAGACACTTTACGATTTTCACTGAACACAAGCCTCTATGCTTCGCGTTCACTTCAAGAAAATAGAATTGTACTCCTAGACAGTTCAGAAATGTAATCAAGGTATTACGTTTCCCAATTCACTACGGACATCCAGCATATTTCTGGGAAGGATAATGTAGTCGCCGAAACTCCTTCCCGCATCGAAGAGCTATCAAAGCCCATAGATTTAACTCTGTTCGCCAAATCACAAGCATCTGACCCAGAGTTAAAAGAATTATTAACATTCAAGAAAACAACTGTTACCATAGATAGATTAAAGCCTGCTTTTTTACTAAAAGTTGTGCCTACAGTGCACGAAAACATAAGTGAATACGAAAACACTTATCCGGAACCACCACACAACATACTTCCAGAGAAAACGCCTCCGAAAAAAAGAGATAAACAAACCTGTCAAGGAAGACATGTTCATTTCCCAGATTATTATCGCCCGTAGGACCGTTTCTAGAGGAGGGTGATGTGGCGTGTATGATAAAAAGGAATTCAACCTCGGACTCAAACCCGCACACTCGCCGCGGCGCACTGAGATGCGCATAGCAATTTGCCGCGCCTAACGAAATGTAACGGTATATTATGTACTACTATCTACGAACGGGTCACGTGCGCCAATTCTTCTCCAGCGGAAACGCACTTCGAATTGGTTGTAAATTAGATGTTTAAAAACGTCCTCCCGAAAGAAGTAACTGATCGAGCCGTGGTTCGGCCCTCTCGGGCGCCCACCAGTCAGTCTACTTACGCGCACAGGGTAAGTCCAAGCCGAGGTCCCCTCTCGGAGGCCCTTGCGCTAGTTACTCATTATAAAGGTTCGGCTAAGCGCCCTCAGCGCTCGGCCAGCTTACAATCTGGCGAAGCGGTGAAAGCCTTCAAGCTAACTGTGACCAACAGTCATAATTAAAAAAAAAAACACTTACGTGAGCACGGTTCCCCCGCGCCAGTCCGCAGCTACATCCGACGCGAAGTGCACGTCGCTTTTGTCACTTGCTGGTCTAATCTTGCTTACGTTTGCTTTCCTTGTTATATAAATTTTAATTTTCGCTTCTTTAATAATCAGTTTTTTATATCGCGTTCCATCTCGCTTCCAAATTATATTTAGTGCTTAAGACTTTACCTTCTATATGTTATTGACTATTAGTATTTAACAATTATTTAATTCGTGTTTGCGTATTATTGTAACAGCAATAAACTTTATTATTTATGTGGTTTACTAGTTGACTATACCCCATTCACCATACTTTCATATTATAATGAGTTCTTATATTTACACGATGACTATACAGACATATTAAGCACACATTAAATAAGGATTTTTTTTTACAACAGCCTCGCGACTCATTCTTTGTGATAATCGGTATTCTTTTGCAAAGATTTGTGGTCATCAAATATAAATGTTGGAATGATTCAGAACATGATCACAGACTGCAGGCTTCCTACAGCGATGATGCTTCACATCAGCTAGAAGTTCTTTTAGGCGGGAATTTTATTGACCGTATAGTATTAAATAAAATATATTTAAAGTTCTACTGTGATCAATATTTTGAATGAGATATATTCGACATGTTTTAACATTTTCGTAGCAATAATAAACTAGTAAAGGAGCGCACCGCCATAAATTCTCCGAACAGAGCTTTTTATTTCAAGATTATATCTCGTGCAATACGTGAGAATCAGATGTACGAATGACGCAAGCTATGTCGGTAACAAAAAAATTATTGTACATGTTCTAACCGTAAAGTGAGAGTAGGCAGATGTACTAAACTTTGTGATATATTCAGTATTATGAATTGTGATTGAAATATTTATTAAGAAAGTATGGAACACTGGCATCGCATCTAAATCTGCATTAGTGATGAAAGATTGTAGGATGAAGTATCTGCAGTGACCACTTACTGTCAGGTTGACTAAGGTGTTCGTTTTATCAACCTTGCGTACACAAAAAGAAACAAGAGCAGGATTTCAGGACATCATTATTCGGATTAACGCCAGCCGATAGGTGTCTGGCAGATTAGAATAGCTCCTACCTCTTTCCAACCGAGGTGTCGTAAGATGCGACTACGGTATTGCACGGACACCCTTTATTCTTGCAGAATAACACTAAGCAACGCTGTCACTATACTGCTCGTGGGAACGCAATGGGGAGTAAGAATTTCTTGAATCGTACCAAAATGGCAGCGACGTGGTTTGCCACCCGTCACATCTAGTTTCCTGTAGGGGCGAAAATGGGCTATGTGTGGCCTCTGCCTTTCCCTTATATGGAAAAATGGCGTGACTATATGTATGTATGTATTACTATCGTACATTGCAGCATAACACGAAATTCCATCCACATCACCTTAAAGGTTGGCATTCCACCACTTACATGCATTCGCTTTTCTAGGAATTTTCTGCCACGCACCTGGATTGGTGTGAAGCCTTTGATCAGACCAAACTTGTCTGATCTGTGGCTTTGGTTCGATTTTCTTTTACCATACATGTGACCAAAAGTTGCTATTGATTGTCACTTGTATAAATACTAACCAAAAATTTAATTTAATTGATTTCTCTAACGAAACAAAAACATCAAGGACAAATCTCTTAATTACAGATTAATAAACAAAAAGAATCACACAATAAATAATATTTAACAAATTATTACATTGACCTAGCTAAATAATCCCTCAAACAGAGAGTTGGATCGCCTTTGTTTCGTCTGGGACACAAAAACATATGTTCTACATTCTGTAATATACTCTTGATATTCTATTTCCAAACAAAGGTCAATATTCTTTGTTACTGCGCTTTATGAAATTTCATCTTTGTCTACTTAATATTTGTACTATGAGAAATTTACAATTTTTTTTTTAATAAGTATGTACTTTATTTTTAGTAAGTGTGTTTAGTGTTCATGTAATACAGTATGACTCATAATAATATAAACTAGATGGCCGTCAGTAGTCGAAATTCGGCCATAATTCATAAAACTCAAGGAGTTTGGACGTTATTGGGTTTTGAGTAATTACACATTTTAAAATTCATTGGGGACAATCTCTACGGTGTTTGACATTGGCGGTATGAACGTTTATAAATCGTCGTCGTCGTCGTCGTCGTTTCAGCCTATCACAAGTCCACTGCTGAACACAGTCCTCCCCCTACAGATAGCCACAAAAGTTTGTAGCTCTAATTTTGGAAGGATTTCGCAACAGTTACTACGCTTGGCAGGTTGGTTAATAATTTATTTATTCAGATAATCCAGGAAGATGCTGCTGCCAATCTACTGGTTTTCATTTTCCCTCTGTCGACTTTTACGACACCCATGGGATGTGATATCGCTTATGTGGTAGCTTCTCTTAGGCCACCACCACAGGTAATGATAGACTTTTATGTGAATGACATTGTCAATATTAAAGTAAATAATGAATATTTTATTTGTAACACCTATTATAATATAAACTATAGATTTCTCGCTTCTTTTCCATACAAACTTTAACTTTGCCAAATCTCACAGTCCTTATGCTTCAAAAGGATTACAACGATTTTTCTTTACGTATTAATATATACGTGATAGAAAGATAACATCAAAATAAAATCATAACTCCTTTATCTTTTCAAGACAATATTTTAGACTTACTTGAAGGGAAATAAAGAAATATACTTTATGAAAAATATTTTAAGCTCTTTCATGTCTGACAAATTGTACACCCATAAAATGTGTAATTTTTTTCATTTCTAATCATTGGCTTTTAAAAATAAAAACCTTCAAGCAAAGAGCCTACTCCTTTCTGTTGCATGTAACAGTTAAATCGGAAGACAAATAAAAAATTAGTTGTCATTTGCACTCGAACGATGCTGTTTTACTTCATCTATCTCCTTACACCAACTACACTTTCTGAAAGGCTGGTAACACACTTGTAATTTCTTTAGTATTGCGGATGTTTATAGTTGGCGGTGATCACTTACCATTAGGTCAGCCGCTAGTTCGTTTCCCCCCTCTTGGGAGTGATATTAAAGTGTAGTAAATCCTTAATCTATTTACATAGTAAGGGGACAAAAAACTATTTTCCAAATAAATAATACATTAAAAACCTTTTATCACAAACTCTACTGTCATTGGCCAGTTGATGTTCTATGGTCGTAGCTTGTCTTTTTTACAAATGACCATACATCATTACATTGTTGATATACTCGTACATTCTTTGCATACACTTTGAACTAATCGTTCGTAGTTGATATAGCAAAAGGAATGTCGTTTTCTGATAATTACGTACGACCGCTTCTTATAAGAACGACAGAGACGCACACAAATGTAAGACTTCCTGTTTATCATTTTTCCATATCCGATGAAATGCCTAATCTGTTGGATGGGGCACCTTAACCAAAAAAAAATGTTTGTATGTACAACACGTACGCGATAGACGTATTTGCTCCGACCAAGACTGGGATCTAGAACCCACGTCTCAGAAGGCTGACGATCTATTGATATCTATAAAAATTGTTATTTGCTGTAGAGAAATGAATGATCGTTTACTGGTGGTAGGATTCCTATGCAGGAATCCGTTTAGGTAGGTACCACCCCAGGGCCAGTTATTCTACCGTGAAGCAGTAGTGTGAAAACATTACTGTGTTTCGGTTTGAAGGGTACTGTGAGCTAGCGTAATCACTGGCCTTATGAGACTTAAGAACTTTTTGTCAGGGTGATGGGCACAGTGTGGTGTCACACAGAAATTTCCTGGGTGACACAGCATTTGTTATGGGTAGACGTTGCACTTACCGTCAAGTGAACGTTTTGCTGGTTTCATCACTTTCTAAAAATAAAAAACTTAACTTTTTTGCTTTTTTCAAAACAAAACACTTTATCACGAATTGTTATAATCTCCAATGAATAAGGTCATTTTTTTATTGCGAAATATTTCTATTAATAACTGTAAATTACCTATATTAAGATTTGAAAATTATTAGGAATTTTTTGAATTTATAAGCGACAAAACATGATGCGTTGGCTTCCTCTGAATAAACTGAGTAAAGCCTAAAATAGATGCGGTATTTTTATAGCAGAAAGTGACGAGACGAACAAAATGATGACATTCTGGTAAGTACAACGTCTGCTCATAACAAATGCTGTGTCACCCAGAACATTATGTGTGGCATCCCACTGCGCTCATACCCCTGAGATATCAGTTCTTAAGTCTCATATCGACAGTAATTACGCTAACTCTCAGTGTCCTCCAGACACAATACTGTTTCACGGCGAATAAGTGGCCTTAGGGTGGTACCTACCTAGACGGATTCCTGTATAGGAATTTTTTCTCCAGAAAGTGTGTGTGTGTGCGGTTACATTCATAGAGTAGAATCTAGTATTTTATGTAATACATGCTCCCAGAAAATGCTATCTTACCGTATAAATATTTGTATCATTTACTATATATTTATTAATTTATTTATCCTTTATTGAAAACACCTTAAGCTAAAGGCTACAATAGGCGGACTTAATGCCTAATGGCATTCTCTACCAGTCAACCTTTGTTATGGTGAAAAGCAGAAGGCAGGTGTTAACTAAAGAACAAAAATAATAATAATAAATAGGAAGAAAATAAATTTATGATATTTTTATATGTAATATATAATTTAGATATATAATAAATAAGCTGTACATATATAAACACATATAGAACAACTAATAAACCAATAATTATAACATTACGTACACAAATAGGAATATATATATATATATATATATATATTTATATATATATTTTTATATATATAAATATATATATATATATATAAATACATAAATATAAAATAATAAAAACCGAAAATGAGTTAAGCCGAATAACGCTACTGAACATTTAGGTAATATTCTCGAATTAATTTCTTAAATGTATTTCTATTAGGAGCTGTTTTGATCCTATCAGGAAGAGCGAACCAGAGGAGTATAGCTTGAACAGTAAACGGCGAGTTATAGTATCCTGTATTATGTTGTGGAATGCAAATCTTAAGATGGTTTATGGAACGAGGTACTCTGTCATGAGCAGAGTGAAGATATTGGAAAGTATTCTTAAGATATGAAGGAGAATTAGGATTAGTCAATACAGAATACAATAATAATAGAATTCTGGAGCAACGCCTTTGACGTTACTATCAATACCAATAATAATTTGGTAACAACATACATACATACAGACACGCCTTTTTCTCTTCATCTTATAAAGTGTACGCGGAGTCAACTCCCGGTAACGGTTGGTGAACCACGTCGCCGCCATTTTGGCACGAGTCAAAAAAAAATTCTCCCCATTGCTTTCCCACAGGCGTTATAATTTAGTAACAAATGATCTCTGCAGTATTTTACAAAGACTGCTGGTAAGGAGAAATATATCTAGCAATTGCCCCATTTACTAAGTAAGGTTAATCTTAACCTTTACAAAAACTTACGGCTTTTAAGAAATAAACATCAGTTGCCACACAGTTCGTAGTAAAAATAAAAATAACAACCCTCTACAACTCAGCGATCTTGTTCCATTTTTAAGCGATTTTTGATCCAGTGGGCTTCAAATATCATCGAATCGTATATTTTTGCAGAGATATACAGGATTCCTCACGATGTTTTGTTTCATCGGCATGGTACTCCCGATGCCGGCACCGGCATGGCACTAGCACCGGGGATCGAACTCAGGTCACTAGCGCACTCAGTTCACTATAAGAAAATGAATCTCCATTCAATGTTTTTCCCAGAAAATTTTAAATTTATATCTGTACAAAGAACATACCTTACAAGAAAAATTAATTTATATATTATATAGTATAAATATATATTTTTTATCGTAATATTTCAAAAGAAAAAATAACAAAGAAAATGAAAAATAAATTATACAGTAGTCCTATAATTTAAAAATAAAAGAAAGTATTGTAAGCAATACTTTCGTTTTTTTAGTGATGTAACACATTAAAAAAGTTATTAAAAAAATGCATATTGAATAATTTGTCTCTAAAAATAACAAGTTTTGTTTCCCCATTCGATGAGCCACATTCCGATAGGAGTTAACACGTTCAGAGGTAAAAAAGGGAGTCCCGTAATTGGCATTGCGATGGCCCTCAAGCCCTATTCAATTCGGAAATCTAATCAACTTCTCGTTAAATTGTCAGGAAATGTTTGTACGTTTCCCCTTTTTAACATAGTTACCGACAAATTGTATAGACTAGATTTATTTTTGCCATTTCAGAATATAATTCCTTACAAAAATAGACCAAGTGAAAATAAAATCGGTTTAAATTCATAGTAAAAACATCATTGATGATACATTTTAAGAAAAATAGCATTCAAAAGTTTTTGCATGTGGAGTATTAAATATAAAGTACACAAATAATAAAACACAGTTCTCCTAAACGGTAAAGCGCCATTGTGTCAGTGAAAAAGTATGAAATAAAAGCCACGTACTCGTATTTCAATAACTGCGATAAAAACTGAATTTAATAATATTTCATTGATGTCTAGTCTTCGTTTCCGATTTTGACATTGTAAAGTATTTATGTCGGATTTCATCTAATTAATTTCTAAGCCCATTCATATATCTAAGTGTTTTTTACCGATCTTTGCATATTGGTTTAAAAAATGGAAAAGTAATTTACTACTAATTTATCTTGAAACACTCTCAAGCAAGCCTACGAGTATGATCAATATGTAGATAATATGGGATATTTGTAGGCTGACTTTTATTTTCATTTGGCTCTGTGTTGCCACGCTTTATTATGTAATTTTTTTTTGTCTGTGCATATATCCAAAATACAAACAAAAAGTGTCTTCAGAAACCATCAGAATTCAGGTATATTCCATAGAGATTAAGGAACTTCACAAGCTGAAGCGTTTCGAACAACAAATATAACGATTAACCTACGACGTTTGTAAAAATAATGAAGGCTAAACTGTTTATTACCCAAAAAGAGATGAAGTATTCTTATATTCTACATCAGTCTACCATAACAAAAGTTATAATACAGTCGTGACTAGTATGCAATTTTTGATACGTATGTGAATCAATAGTTTGTTTATCAACATTGTTCGGCAATCTTGGAAGTCGGTCATAGTAAAATAGATGAGTCAATTAAAATGACTGCTAAACAGATTGAGCTGAGACTGAGCTATGCCCGAAACATAACAAATTTAAATGGTCGGTGATGTTTTAGTTAAAAATTATGATATCGTCGGTGATTTTTCATAGACATACATACATAAGGTCTTAATATAGGTACTATCAATAATTTCAAATGTTCCTTGAATAAACAACCAATTATTACTATTCGAAGAAGCAACAGGCGGCAAATTCATATCATAAAAGCTATTAGGTAGCTTTTCAATTCTGGCAATTCTATTTTTTAACAAGTAATCAAATAATTCAGTGTAAGCACTCACATATATTAGTACCAAATTTTGGCGGTATTTAGGAAGTGGCAATTAAATCTAAAAATTATCATCTGGCACTGAATATCGGTGGAGCTAAAATAAGAAAAATCATCATAATCATCATTTCAGCCTATCTTAGTCCACTGTTGAACATAGGCCTCTCCCACAGATTGCCACAAAGCACGGTCTGAGCCTCCTACATCCATCGACTTTCCGCAAAATCGCACAGGCCGTCGCTCCATCTAGTGAAGGGCGCCCTACACTGTGTTTGCCGGTACGAGGTTGCCACTTTAGAACCTTTCTTCCCCAAAGGTTATCGGTTCTACGCGCTATATGGCCGGCCCATTGCCACTTCAGCTTTCTAATCCTTAAGAAAAAATAGGGAACGCTAAATAGAATCATATTTTAATTCGCACCCGATTTGTATAATTTCAATAACGACGTGGAAACACTCCTCAATCCAGGTCACTTCTTTATCGCATCTCCCTTGGACTCTTGCTTGAAGAACATTTTGAATAACAAAATATCTAGCTTCCAATACTGTCGCGTCTCGTTTCCTGCGACGGCGAAAAGTGGGTTACGGATGTGATCTCTGCCTACCTCTTATATAGGAAAAAGGCGTGACTGTGTATATATGTATGTGATATTCAAATTGTAAATTGTGTAAATCGTTTTTTTATTGTATAAAGTGACAAAACGAGCATAACGTTCACCTGATGGTAAGTGCAACGTCCGCCCACAACAAATGCTGTGTCACCCAGAATATTTCTGTGTACACCACACTGCGCCCGTCACCCTGAGACATCAGTTCTTAAGTCTCAAATGCCCAGTGATTACGCTAGCTCACAGTGCCCTTCAAACCGAAACACAGTAATGCTTGCACACTACTGCTTCACGGCAGAATAACTGGCCCTGGGGTGGTACCTACCTAGAAGGATTCCTGCATAGGAATCCTACCACCAGTAAACAAAATTACTACAAATTATTGTAAAATTTAATACAATTTGTTTTTGAAATTGTTATTTTATTATTTCATGCACATTATCGAGAATGCGGACGAACATAAATGATTGTTACAAATTCAATAAAATTTCTTTTAAGAGGTCTATGCCTTTCTAAATTTCATTTGAAACGTATTTAAAATGTCTACTTTCTCTCAAAGTTCTACTAGCCTTCTGAAGTTCCTTTTTTGACGAGGGTTAAATATTTTCTGTCCCATATTTTCTCAAACTTTTTAATTTGTTCGAAACTTACTACGTCGGATACGTTCATGTATTAAATAAATCACATTTAAGTTTACTATTTTATAGTACTTGGAACTTGACAAATAAAAAAATAATAGTATTTTTGTCTATAATTCTACTAGGCCTGCGATGGGGCTCATGATAGTGATTACAATAGCTTATTGGAGACTTAATAACAGAAGTTAAACGACAAGTTTAACATTGTTTAAAAATAGGAACACATTATCATCGCAATTATTTTATCCCATAATAGTTTATTACTAAAGATCCTCGCAGATATCTGATCCGCGTAATTAGTCACAGTACTCATAGGAGTAAGCCACTTTAAAAAAAACATCCTTTAAATATTTAAATAAAACTACTTTTTTACGGATTTTATCGCGTTTAATTTTTGAACTATTTTTACCCGACGTTTCGGACGCTTTACAGCACCCATGGTCACGGGGGGACTGAGGTGACAGTTGTCCCGATGTCATAGTTAACCCGGAGTACCTTCAGCTTTTAATTATTATTTGTAGTCCGATCTACGCAGAAAGAGCTTACTGTGTCTTGAAGCCTTGCAGTGGTATGCTTGGTTTTTGATTTAATTTTATTAATAATAGGATCCCAAGCCGGTGGTAATACCCAACCATCTTCCCTATTGAAATTAGGATGTTTTTTAATTTCAATAGCCTCGCGAATCATCCTTGGTAGGAATCGGTGTTCTTTTGCAAGGATTTGTGGTCTATCAAATCTGATGTAATGGTTGGGATGATCCAGAACATGGTCACAGACTGCAGACTTCCTAGAGCGTTGATGCTTCACATCAGCTATGTGTTCTTTAACGCGGGTTTTAATGGATCTTTTAGTTTGCCCTATGTAAGAGAGACCACATTCACAATCCAGCTTGTATACTCCTGCATCTTGTAGAGGGATGTTACACTTGACAGATGGTAAAAACTGACTTATCTTCTTCGGCGGCTTGAAAAATGTTCTTATAGAAGCTCGCTTCAAGATATAGCCAATCTTGTCCGTGACTCCTCTGACATATGGAAGAACAGCAGGTACACGCTCGACTGTGGCCGGCTTCACTCGGTCACTGCGACGAAGGCGCGGAACCCGAAGCTTGTTGTCTTGCAAAACTTGCTTGACATGCTGAAGCTCGGCGGCCAGGTGTTTACTGTCACAGATCCCTTGTGCTCTCTGAAACAAAGATTTACCCACGGTAGCTAACTGTGAAGGATGGTGGTGAGATTCACCATTTAAATACCTATTTGTATGGGTCTTTTTTCTATACACAGTGTGGCACAAGGTGTTATTAGGATTCCGAATTACTAACACATCCAGAAAAGCTAAAGAGTTATTTGCCTCTAACTCCATTGTAAATTGAATTTTAGAGTTTAGGGAGTTAAGGTGGTCTAGAAATGCAGTTACTTTATGCGATGGTAAAATTGTGAAAGTATCATCTACATACCGCTTGTAGAATCTTGGATTTACAGGAGAAGTACGGAGGGCTTTCTCCTCAAAGTCTTCCATGAAAATGTCGGCGACAATGGGAGATACTGTAGAGCCCATCGCCACACCATCTACTTGCTTGTAGTACTGTTCCTTCCACAATAGATAGCCAGATGTAAGGCAATGTTTAAGTAGTTCTGCATATTCTGCTGGCATGTTGTTCTCCGCTAGCTTCCTGGATACAATTGAGATGCAGTCTTCTACAGGTAGGCATGTGAATAGCGACTGGACATCAAAACTGACCATAGTTTCATTGTCAGTAAGATGTAGGTCTTTAATCTCACTGACAAAATGGTATGATTCCTTTGTGTGTGCTCTTGTGTGTCCTCTGAGCGGTGAGAGTATTTTCCCTACATGCTGAGCCAATCTATAAGTTGGTGAATCGATCTGGCTCACTATTGGACGTAATGGAGCATTTGGTTTGTGTATTTTAGGTAACCCATACAACTTCGGTGGTTTGGCACATGATGGTATTACCGAATTTACGTCCAGATTCAATTTTTCGGAGTATTTCTTTGCTAGCTCGCTAGTTGAAAATTAAATCAAAAACCAAGCATACCACTGCAAGGCTTCAAGACACAGTAAGCTCTTTCTGCGTAGATCGAACTACAAATAATAATTAAAAGCTGAAGGTACTCCGGGTTTACTATGACATCGGGACAACTGTCACCTCAGTCCCCCCGTGACCATGGGTGCTGTAAAGCGTCCGAAACGTCGGGTAAAAATAGTTCAAAAATTAAACGCGATAAAATCCGTAAAAAAGTAGTTTTATTTAAATGTGTAATATTCGCGTAAATAAAAGAAAACATCCTTTAAATATATAAAGAAAATGTTATAACTATAGAACCACTTAGAACGCAATGCAGAACAGTTTTTACTAAAGATATTATAAGTAGATGACGTGGTAAAATTGAAAAAAGTCTTAAAGAAAACAAAGAGCTATGCGGTTTCGATAGTGATTTATGATTTCAGCCCAACAACAATGAGAGCCTTATTCAGAAATTATTAATAGCTTAAAAATGGCAAACAACAGTTTTGAAAGTAGACTTATATTTAAATTTTTTGCATTAAGAGTAATACTATACAAAAAAAAAATCTTTATACACGAATATGTGTAATATTAGCTCGTTCGTTTACTTACTCTATTATGTGTGAACATACTTTTTCAGCAATAACGTTACACAAAATCATTTTTCTACTTGCTAATTTACTTCAAGTCTATAAATGTCAAAGCAGAGCAAAAAAAAATTGGAGCCAAGAAGATTCCATGAGGGTTGGCGGACTTCACACGTTCTCGAAATATTTTTATCCTTCGTGTTAAACGCTAAGCATGTGGTAAACACGGGGGTTCGAACTCTGGTAAATAGCTTACTATGGAATTTAGCTTTTAACTTTTCATAATATAAACCTTATTTTACATCATCATAATGTAGGAGATTATATGGAAACCTATACTTGGCTGTTATTTTAAAATATATTATTTAAATCACCTAGACTTTTTTAATATGTAATCACCTAGACTTTTTTAATATGTATTAAGGTAGGACTGGTGTAGGTGTTTAACTGGTAGTGGAATTCCTATGCATGAATCCGTCTAGATAAGTGGTGGTACCAGGGCCAGTTATTCTGCCGTGAAACAGTAGTGCGCAAACATTACTGTGTTTCGGTCTGAAGCACACTGAGAGTTAGCGTAATTACTGGCCATATTAGAATGAACTGATGTCTCAGGGGGACGGGCACTGTGTGGTGCCTCACTGTATTTTCTGGGAGACAAATCATTTGTTATGGGCAGACGTTGCACTTACCATCAGGTCGTTTTGCTCGTTTTGTAAATTTACCCAATAAAAAACAGAAACTTCGAGAGAATAGACGAATGCACAGTATCAGGAATAGGATAATTGTAGGGTTTGTAGCAACTCGCTCTTATCGTCGCGAGAAACGTGTTCGGCGATCTACGGCAATACTCGGCTGCGCGGGCGCGCCGCTCGGTTTTCCCTGCCTCGTCACAGTGGATCCAATCGTTCGTCACAGTGAGGCCGCTCGTTCGCGCTCCGATCCACCAGCATACGCTCGACTATTTAAATAAACCGTTATCTTTGTATATGTGTTACTGCTTACTGTTCGACTCCTTACATACTCGTATAATTGGTGACCCCGACGTGATAATAATTATAATATTGTCAAAAAGCTTAAAAAATATTTTAATATTTATTGTACATATATTACATATTATACAGACGAAGAAGATTCAATTCAGAAGTTTTCAATTAAAACAATTAACACGAATGGCTTATGGTAACTAAAGTATGTAATAAATGCTATGGTTTGGATTTGAACGATGAAAAGTGAAAAAGTAATAAGCTTATTAATGTTCAACTGCCGGACAATCCTCCAACAATTCAATGTGGGTTGGCGGATTTCACTTCTTCGAATTGTACACACAATGCTTTCCATCAGCGCTGAGCACGTGGTAAATCTGCACTAAAATTTGCGCGTGTTAAATTTAACGCAAGCGCCCGGCCCATGAGCGACCACGTCTGTTGATTTGGCACGGGATTTGATCAACATTTCTTAGAAATACAGCATCAATTACTGTTTTTCATTGTGTTGTCGAATTAATGAGAGCTCAGCCTACCCATTATATGGGGAAAAGGCGTAACTATATGTATGTACCGTCGTCATCGGATGATGATGTAAACGGAGTTACAATTATCCGTAGTCTTTCTTCCTTTCTTTTTTCTGTCTTCTTTGTTGAATATATCTTGCGCACTTCGACACTGTGACCGTCGGCGAGTGCGATTGTTATAACGTGCACGAAAAAGGAATAGATAAATATCAGAAGAGCTCTTTAAGGAAGGAATCGATCGGAAGTTGAAGTTGAATGGAAGAAGAATAACTATCCTTATCAAATCCTACTCATCGTGCCTCTAAACGCATACTGAACTTTCTCGCTGAAACAAGCAGATCTAGCACCTCATCCAAAAGATAGGTATTTTAGCCATTTCTTATTAGATACCACACTGTTTTATGGAGGGTGCCAAAGAAAAGAAGAAAGACCTTAAAGAAAGTTTAAGGTGAGATACAAAAGAAAATTTATATTTAATACATCTATATAAAATATTAACAGCTAATGAGCTGATCATCCTGGTAAGCATACCAAGCCATGTGCAAAATTTCAAATAATTCGAATGTCTCTAAATGGGTGAAAATTTAATCATAAGATCATTTCATTGCAATCATATATACTAATAAAATCGCGTTAAAAAGATATACACTGGTGGTAGGATTCCTATGCAGGAATCCGTCTAGGTACCTACCTAGACGGATTCCTGCATAGGAATCGATATCGAGACCCCAGGGCCATTAATTCTACATGGACTGTATTTGACTCATCGACCACATCCAGATGGCTGCAGATTCCCTGTTACAGCAGATCCCATCCGCAAAGATGGTGTTACTTGGCGACTTTAACGCCCACCACGCCGATTGGCTAGGGTCTCGTGACACCGATCATGCGGGTAGATCTGTTTATGACTTTGCCTTGGCATATGATCTGACACAACTGGTTCCTTCGCCAACGCGGGTTCCAAACGTGGAGGTTCATACGCCTTCCTTGCTGGACCTTCTGCTGACCTCTAATCCGGACAGATATCAAGTCTCCGTCGATGCCCCTCTGGGATCTTCGGACCACTGTCTGATCCGAAGTACGGTGCCTCTCACGTGTTCATCGGTGGCAGATCCCAGCCTTGGTTTGGTCGCACCTGCAAAATGGCATCACGCCAAAAGCAGGAGTGTTACCGGACCTGGGCTAAAGCATCGGCGTCTCGAGATGTAAAAACTAGCGAACTGAAAAAGAAGTACACCTCTGCTTCTAGGTCCTTCAAAAGAGCTATTTCCAAGTCAAAGTCAGACCACATTGGCAGAATTGACGAGAAATTAGTTCGCTTCCCTTCGGGAACTCGTGCATTCTGGTCTCTCGCCAAGGCCTTGGGAATTTCTGTCAGCCATCCCTTCCATCTCTGCACAGGGAGGATGACTCGCTGGCCCGTGACGCAAAGGAGAAAGCCGATCTTCTGGGCTCTCTTTTTGCGTCCAACTCGACTCTTGACGTCAGGGGGAGCTCACCTCCGACCATCCCGCGGTGTGAGTACTCTATGCCAGACATCAGGTTCTGGCAAAGCTCAGTGCGCAAAGCACTACTCTCCCTAAATATCAACAAGTCGAGTGGGCCTGATGGCATCCCGCCTATTGTGCTGAGGATGTGTGATTGAGTTGGCACCGGTTTTAACGCGTCTTTTCCGGTACTCCTACTCTGTAGGCGTCGTCCCGAACACATGGAAAACAGCTTTGGTGCACCCGATCCCTAAAAAAGGCGACCGCTCAGATCCGTGCAACTACAGACCGATCGCCATCACCTCCTTGTTCTCCAAAATAATGGAGTCCATTATAAACTGCCAGCTCTTGAGGTACCTAGAGGAGCACCAGCTGATTAGTGACCGCCAGTACGGTTTCCGTCAGGGTCGCTCAGCTGGTGATCTTCTAGTCTACCTTACGCATCGCAGGGCGGAGTCAGTCGAGAGCAAGGGGGAGGCCCTGGCAGTTAGTTTGGACATAGCGAAGGCCTTTGATCGGGTTTGGCACAAAGCGCTTCTCTCGAAGCTTCCTTCCTATGGGCTTCCCGAGAAATTATGCAATTGGGTCACCAGTTTCCTCGCAGACCGGAGCATCAAGGTCGTAGTAGACGGTGCATGCTCGGACTCCAAGTCTGTGGGTGCTGGTGTTCCACAAGGCTACGTGATATCGCCAACCCTGTTTCTTCTGCATATCAATGATATGTTACAAATTAGTAACATTCATTGCTATGCGGACGACAGTTATGGTGATGCCTTGTACACCGGCCGTGCTAATATTTCTCGGAAACACGTCGACGAGTGCCGGAACAAACTTGTGTCTGAAGTCGAGATTTTGTTAGACAAAATCTCAGACTGGGGCCGACTAAACTTAGTCCAGTTTAACCCAAATAAGACACAGGTTTGCGCGTTTACCGCTAAAAAGAAACCCTTCGTCGTAGCACCTCGTTTTGGAAGCACTCCCCTCGTAGCCTCAGCCAGTATCGGAATTCTTGGCGTAGACATATCGAATGACGTTCAGTTTCGCGGTCACTTGGAAGGGAAGGCCAAATTGGCTTCTAAAAAGCTTGGCGTGCTCAGTAGAGCGGGACAGTACTTCATGCCGGTCCACCGCTTGCAACTTTACAAGGCGCAGGTTCGGCCTCACATGGAGTACTGTTCTCATCTTTGGGCGGGGGCACCCCAGTGCCAGCTCCTTCCTTTTGACCGTATTCAAGGAAGAGCGGCTCGAATTGTCGACGACCAGGTTTTTTCCGATCGGCTTGATACACTGGCCTTGCGAAGAGATGTTGCATCTCTTTGCATTTTTTACCGGATTTACAACGGGGAGTGTTCCGAGGAATTGTTCGGAATAATTCCAGCCGCTGGTTTTCACCATCGCACTTTGCGGCAGAACACAAAATTCCATCGTCACCACATGGATGGTTGGCATTCCACCACAGTGCGTTTTTCGCGGAATTTTCTGCCACGCACTACCACTCTATGGAATCGGCTGCCGCCGGCGGTTTTTCCGGACCGACATGACTTAGGGACCTTCAAGAAAAGAGCCTATTCCTTCCTCAAAGGCCGGCAACGCACCCGCGATTCCTCTATTGTTGCGGTTGTTCATGGGCGGTGGTGATCACTTACCATCAGGTGAGCCACGTGCTCGTTTGCCCCATCTCCTATAAAAAAAAAAAGTGTGTTTCGGTTTGAAGGGCACTGAGGCCTAGCGTAATCACTGGGCATTTGAGACTTAAGAACTGATGTCTCAGAGTGACGGGCACAGTGTGGTGACAGACAGTAATATTCTGGGTGACACAGTATTTGTTATGGGCAGACGTTGCAGTTACCATCACGTTTTGCTCGTTTCGTCACTTTATACAGTAAAAAAAAGACAATATATTAAAAATGTCTTTATTAAATGCACTTTCTATGAATTTACTTCTTAATAATAATAATTTTCGAAAAGTAAATCGTCACGCTTACGGCACTTATTTAAACGAATAGTTGAATTTCTCACGATGGCTCGGCAAGTAGACTCCGTGACGGCTGAAATTTTGTGGAGGATATTTTCTGTCGATTGTTTCCTAACAAATTGTCAAATAATTCGGAGTAGACTTTTTCCAAACTGACAGATTCGACGCTTGATGGAGTGAAGCAAAAGGAGGATCTTCTATTTGGGATACATCGATCCCAGATCACGCCTTTTTGGCAGCCAATGGCTCATTGTACTTAGTTGCTATTTTTGGCATCTGAAAGAGTACCCTCAAAATTAATCAATATTTTTTTCGATATTACTAGGAACTGTTACTGGTGTCGTAACGATTTAAGAATCATTCAAATCGTACTTCCAGCCATCATCACTATTTCTTCCTACCGTATGGCTTTTTCCTGTCCTCGATTTGTATTCCGAAAATAGTTTTTTTTTTTCAATATACTTGTAATTTTATTACCCAAATTAGGACAATAATATTTTGATCACTATTAATACCATGTTTTAAGTTTCTCAAATTATTTTTGAATGTTAGATTGCATACATACATTGTGATCGCAATTTTGACATCTGTCATCCACAAAAAATAATAATTGAAAAGTACATATACCTTCACACTTGTCCTGATAACGAATTTCAGTGTATGGAAAGAAAAGGATTTTTGAGTATCATAAATTTGGCGGCTACTAGGACAGTATATTTTGCATATGTTCGTAGCATTTTGGAATACGCTAGTCCAATATGATCTCCACATTATGTTACGTATATAAATCGTATAGAAAGTATTCAAAGGATTCTCTTTAATCACTGAAATTATCGCCACCGGAAAAATCCAAATACATACGAGGATGGTTGCACTGAATAAGGTATGTTAACTCTACAATATAGGCGAACAATTTTGGACATGTGTCTGCTTTATGACATTGTGCACGGCAAATTGGACTGCCCAGAGATAATCGCATCGATTCCTTACAGTGTCCCTTCGTATCGTACACGTCACAGCTTTTTTGCACACACCACATCACTACACTAACTACGCGCAAAATTCAGTTTTCTCTCTAATCGTTCGCACATACAATGCTACTTTTAAACAAATTGATTTCTTTGCGTGTTCAAAATCAAAATTTAAAATAGAAGTCATTAATACAATGGTCCATAAAGATGGACTATTGCGTTAATAACACATGTACGTATATATAATGTGTATGTATATATATGTAGGGAATTTTCATATGGAGTGGATGGTTGACAAATACATAAATGTTTGTTTTTTGCGTAGGTACTTCTGTTTGGCACTTTTACTTTCGTTTGTATTTTTATTTACGAATGCTGTTAAATGAGGAAAACCTGTCATTAGCTTTACTTTTATTATAACACTGTTATTTATATATTTTTATTATCGCTGTTGGTTTTCTAAATACGAGTAAATAAATAAATAAAAATAGTCATTGACGCCGTTGTTAATCAGCTTGCAGTCAACTACTCTAAAATATTACAAAATATTAGGTATTTCAATACCTAATATTTTGTAATTGACTTTTGAAGAATTTCTCGCCAATAAATGCTAATATGCTATGATTGGTCAATATAATAAATTGTAATAAATCATAAGATGGGCAGCAGCATCTCCTGGAACATCTGAATAAATAAACTGCGGTTGCCAACCCGCCTGCCAAGCGTGGCAACTATGGCAAAATCCCCGCAAAATGAGAGCTACAACTTTTGTGGCAATCTATGGGGGAGGCCTATGTTCAGCAGTGGACTAGTGGTAGGCTGAAATGATGATGATGATGATGAAGAGACAGAGTTGTACTTATGAGACGTGTTTAATAATAAAGAGTAATTTAAAAGATTTGTTTAATTGTATCTACCAAAATAAACTATGAAATGTTAATTTTCATATGAACACTACTTTCACTTCAGTGTCATATTTTCAATGGATTTTAATTATACACAGCACTTTTTTTATTTTATAAAGTAACGAGACGAGCAAATCTTTCACCTGATGGTAAGTGCAACGTCTGCCCGTAACAGATGCTTTGCTACTCAGAATATTTCTGTGTAGCACCACACTTCGCCTGTTCGTCACCTTGAGAGATAAGTTCTTACGTCTCATAAACCCAGTTATTACGCTAGCTCTCAGTGCCCTTGAGACCGAAACGCAGGAATGTTTGCACACTACTGCTTCACGGCAGAATAAGTGGCCCTGGGGTGGTACCTACCTAGACGGATTCCTGCATAGAAATCCTACCACCAGTAAAAGTATAGTCAAGTGATTCGACAGTGGCGGGTAAGAACGCCCATTAGACCATTTCGTTCTATGGGTGTAATAAAAACTGAGTAAGGAAAATATTATCAAACATTCATAGCTACTGGAGCATACTATAAGCCGTAATAAAGCGTGGCGTTTAGTGTACCCTAATGGCATTACAGTATTTAGTAAATATGCCGAATGTGCGTCGTGTGTCACTGCATATTTAGGGTTTCGTAGCAAAAACGGAACCCTTATAATTTCGTCCTGTCGTTATACACCTTTATCTCAATAGTCAATACACCAATTGTGTATTGACTATTGAGATAAAGGTGTATAATGTTGTATTAAATATTAGTGCAACACCATTCATGTAACTTAGGGATGAAAAATAATGCAGTGAACATAAGCGTATGATATATTGTTAGATAGGTCTTCGAAAATGATAAAGAAGTTTCACAATAAATGTTTTATTTAAGTAAATAGTTGGTGAGATATCCGTTTCTAAAGTTTCTAAAATCTAAAGTCTAAAAAATGTGTGACCCCGTCCCTCTAACTTTTGAAATATGCAGTGGAACATTTTGACGAAGAAGGTGGTAAACCTAGAAAACTCTTTTAACGAAAATTATTAGATATTTAGTATTTTCGGTTACACGTTATTCCTCTCTACGGAACCCTTCACTGTGCGTGGTGCGACATAAAACCGGCTAAGTACATACACGCACTTGGCCGGTTTTATTTTGTTATCATTTATCATACGCTACGTAGATAATGTTAGAACATATTTAATTGTATGTTTGCGTAATTCTCTACTAGAACAACAGATTATAAATATTACCGCATACTAATCATCATATCTCGATTATAATAAAATAATATCTACTCGAAGATGGCACATTGTATCACAAAATGTTGTACCGCAAAAAACTTTGCTGCAATGAAATAACAGCGGCAATTAATTAACAGGTGGTAGGATTCCTGTGCATAAATTTGCATACGTTCAAGCACACTGCCGGCTACATTGCCAACAAGCAGTTATACTGCGAACATCACTATGTTTCGGTTTGAAGGACACTGAAGCTAATATAATTATACCCATGGTGTAAAACGCAGTGCGCTGCTGCACAGAACTATCAAACGCAACGTTCTGGGTGACACTGCTATCGTCATGACCAAGCGTGTTACTTAACGTAGCACATAAAAGATAAGTTGAACTGTATGTATCACCCCGGGGACAGTTATACTGCCGTGAAGCAGTAGCGTGCAAATATTACTGTGTTTCGATCTGAAGGGCACTGCAAGTTAGTGGTATCATTTGGCATATGAGACTTGAAAACTGATGTCTCAAGGTGACGGGCGCAGTTTCGTGCCACTCAGAAGTGCTACAGTAAGTACAGTAAGTGTACAGCTTTTGTTATGGGCACTTATCATCAGTTGAACGTTTTGCTCGTCTCGTCTTATTATCCAATATAGTGAATTTTACTAAACAATAAAAATGTTATGCTGACAAATGTAAAGGTATATTACAAAAAAATATTTGTAATAATAAATATTAAAATAATACGAAAATTCTAGGAATCGATTTCAAGGCATTTATAATGTCCTCGATTGTGACTATAACGTTCGATAATAGGTATATCTACAAATCTATTGTTTTGTTTAAGTCATTAAACTTTTCGTAACTCGATTAAACAGATTCAGTCCCACAGGCACTATCTATAATATGTTTAATCTCACATAAACGACTTAATTGATAACCGTATACCGTATACCGTAAATCGTACAGAGTAGGCAGAGTGGGTTTGGTAAGCGTTTACGATAACGCATTATTAAAAAAAAAACTAAAAGATTATAAATATTATAGATACGTACTTATTCCTACATTTTGAATAATATATACATTTAAAAGTGTAAAAAAATGTTTATCTGTCTTAATTTCTAAACTTTTTTTCCGTCTTAATTTCCGAATACTGCGGAAGCTATCAACTGCGCAGAAAATTTTAAAGTGTACGCGCAAAAACAGAGATACGCACTCTTCCTAACCTACTCGCATCCGATATGACGCTCAAGCGATAACATCAGAGGTAGACTAGGATGCAGTATCAGAGACAAGAAGGCAATCACAACACAACCGGAGCAGAAAACCAAAAATATGTGTTGCAAAAATATTGGCTTCGGCTGGAAATATAACCCACGACCCGCGGCGAATCAGTCAGGTACTCTGACTACTAGGCCACGCGGTGGTCTGTTATTATTGAAGTCTTTAAGTCGTCCATTATAGCGGCTTTGTTATAGTAGTAAGATTACAAACACCATGTGGTGGCGGCATTAGAGAATCTGCCCCCGCATTTAATTCAATGTGTTTTTATTGGATAAAGTGCTGAAATGAGAAAAACGTTCACTTGATGGTAAGCAATGTCTACACGTAACAGATGCTGTGTCACCCAGAACATTTATGTGTGACACCACACTCCCACCGTCACCTTGAGATATCAGTTTTTAAGTCTCATATGCCGAGTAATTACACTAGCTCTTAAGTCTCAAATGCCCAGTGATTACGCTAGCTCACAGTGCCCTTCAAACCGAAAAACAGTAATGTTTGCACACAATTGCTACACAGCAGCATAACTGGCCCTGGCTTAGTCCGTCTTAGTACCTAACGGACGGATTTCAGCCCGATGATGATGAAATAATATTACAAACACATTCTTCGCTTTAGTTACCTCTTCAGTGTTAGTTTTCCAAGAAGCATCATGTGTCAGAAATATTCAACATACCATCTCTTTCATTACATCATTTAATAACATAAACTACGACTGCCTATAACCCACCTATACTACTGATGGTAGGATTGCTGTGAGGAAATCTGCCGTAAAGGAGTAGTGTGCAAACATCACATTCTTTCGGTTTGTAGGATACTGATTAGTAGTGTAATGGGCATATGCGACTTAATAACTAATGTCTCAGGGTGACAAGCGCATTGTAGTGCCACAGAGAAGTGTTCTGAGTATTACATATATCCGTTATGGGTTGATGAACAATTAACTAGTCTTGTCATTTTCTGCTGATAGGTGTAAGGTAAAGTAGAATAGCACCTATCTCTTTCCTACCGAGGTGATGGCAAGAGATAACGAAGTTATTCTACTGACATCTTTTATCTGTGCAGAACGGAACAACACCATAATATGCAATGCTGCCACTATAGTGCCCGTTGGAAGTCATTAACGCTACTAGAATTTGATCAATAACAAACGATCTGATCTTACTACTAAATTAATAAAAATGATATTAAAATAGTCTAAACCGCACACACAGGTCTGCAGTGAAAGTGCTGGGCTTAAATCCCAGCTGAAGCCGAAATTTTTGTAGCACGAACGTTATTGATTTTCGGGTTTTGTACTACATCCCCTTTTTTCGATGTTGTCGCATGAGCGGTAACTCCAATCTCAATTAATATCAAATAATCCTACAATAAGCAACTGTGCTTAAAATTTTATTATTTCTTGTGAGACCATTGACTTCAGAAAACGCGTAGTGGTATTGTCCGAAATAATTTGTGTCAAACTCAGAGATACTAACTTGACCTTCCCCTAAGGAGTAAAAATCTCGAGCCATATGTATATACGATCAAAATGAAACTAGGAGCGATACAATGAACGATTTCTATTGTATTGTTATAGTTGTATTTGTAATAATATCATTTTAGAAAATGGAGGGATACGTCCCTGCCCAGCCGTGGGACGAGAAAAGGTTATTATTTTGCTATTTTGATAACAACGTCCATCGCCAATGACTGTTTTATTATCTTTGTCTTCTTTAGTTTACTCGGTATCGTAATAAAAAATAGTTTCTTAAAATTATTTTTCGTTTTGAAAAACAAATAATCGAATTTTCCATAAGATATTTTTTGTCCCTTATCTTGAAATAAGTATTTTTAATAGTGATACAAATTTTATTCTAATATCAAAAATACTATGAAATAAAATACCAACTATAGTTGATAAAAAAATTCTTCCACTTATTTTATTAAACTCTCGAAATTTAGATTATATTAAAATTATGTTAATAAAGCTAACAAATTACTCTTTATAAAAGTCGTAAGTTCTACTTTATGCTTTCTTTACCCATTTACATTATGCCAAATGTTACCAAATTGGCAATTCGAGGCGAAAATTTCTTCCGGTAATTTTCATTTCGACATTACAGTTAATTTTACTATAATGTTGACGGCCATGTTTTATTACTTTTTTATTTGGAAATATTTTACTTTAACGTAGATCTACCCAGTATAATTGCATTAAAATACATTACATTATTTTTAAGCAAATGATAGTTATAATAAGAAATAAGACGTCGTTTCAACCGTCTCCAAAAAGGAGGAGGTTCTCAATTCATCTGTATATATTATTTTTACATGTGTTCGGAAATAACTTCTTTTATGAACTGATTACAAGGATATCGTAAGGATCCCACATCATTATGCTCAAGTTTTCGCATAAAAGTGTCGTAAAAGTCAAAGAAGAAAAATGAAAACCGGGAGATCGGCAGCAGCATCTCCCTGGAACATCTGAATACATAAACTGCGGCCGCCAACCCCAAAATTCCCCCAAAATTAGAGCTATATTTTGTAGCCATCTATGGGGGAGTAAGGTGTTTAATTGATTAGCGATAGGCTGAAGTGATTATGATGATGTCTGCTGCATTTAGGTCGAGAGCGATAATTATCTAAGAAAAATTTAATCAAACATTAATTGTTCTTCCGAGCAAATTAATTCACATAAACGTCTCCACTAATTTAATATTTTATCTAAACAACTAGTTATTGTGATAGAGATACTGTGAAATAGAGTTCGATTAACTTTCTAGCTCAAGAACCGTCACCAAAAATTTCATAGTCGGTTAAAGTTCGAGAGTCGGTCACAATATATTAACTTGCACGTAGAGCTTGGGTTTACAATCGAATCTACACACTTCGTGTTCAACGTAGTAGGTATCTTTTTTATTGGAGATAGCGATGATACGATCAAAACGTTTACCTGATGGTAAGTTGTTTAAGATAAAATTATTTTTGTTTTGCAAAAGCATAATTATTGTCTATGCTTAAGCCTCAATCTTTCTCTATGCGTACACAAGTCAAAATAAAATATCGTTTCACACCAGTCTCCGATAACATATTAAAAATCCAGCGTTTTATTTACAATCATATCAAAACGATCAACATAAGTGCAACGTCTGCCCATAACAGATGCTGTGACACCCAGAACATTCCTGTGTGGCACCACTCTTCGCCCGTCTCTCAGTGCCCTTCAGACCGAAACACAGTAACTGCAGCACACTACTGCTTCACGGTAGAATAACTGGCCTAGGGTGGTACCTACCTAGACAAATTCCTGCATCCTACCGTAAATACTATGATTGTTGATTTACGCAGTAATTTACTTCATTACAGCAGCGTTATTAAATCGGTGATGAGCAAAAGCGGTTCTTCCGAACCGCTACGACTTCGGTACCTTCAAGGAAAGAGCCTTTTTCAAAGGCTGGTGAAGCACCCGCAATTCCTCTGTTAGTGCGAATGTTCAAGGACTTCGGTGATCACTTTCCATCAGATGAGCAACTTACTCGTTTGGCCCCTCTTCAATAACAATCAGCGAGGAGGATATTATTATTTATTCAAAATGAATTACAAATGCGTCAATAGATAGAATTGATAATTTATCGTTTGAAAATCTTGAGAATCTTCAAAGTAAGCGTGTTAAAGACAGCTGAAACCCGCGACTAAGTCTGTGTGTATTTAGGTTTTGTAAAAATACCTTGGGAACTCTCTGATTTTCAGGCATAAAAAGTATTCTATTTCCCAGCTCGCAAGCTATTTCTGTGCCTGCCTGTCAAGATCAGTTTAACAGTTAAGCCGTGAAAAGGTAACAAACAGACAGAGGGACAGAGAGAGTTACTTTCGCATTTGTAATATAAATAAAAATAAGGATAATATATAATAAAAAAGATAAAAAGATAATATATAATCGTAGTCGGTTTTTGGTTCTTTATATTCTGTTTCTTAAGAAAAGAAATATAAAAGTTTTCTTGTCGTTATAACATACTGAAGCTTAAATTAAATTCGTTTCTCTTGGTGACTCTGAATACAGACAACAAATACTGCATATTGTTAAGTGTTTCGGTTGTTGGGAATAAGTTTCCATTGTACACTGCAATGCGCCTGGCAGCCTTAGCATATTGTATGCCTTCACAGTGAACTAGTAAATTTCAAGTACGTTCCGGATCATGTTATGAATACTGATTCGGTGTTGTTGTAGTTTTTTTTTTTGGCCTTAATGGGAGTTTGTAACATTACCTAACAAATAGATATGATTAGGGATTGCCGCTTTATAGATACTTAGTAAAATGTTTCCAATACTTAACATTTAATAACCTAGATAACTATTCAACACATAATTATGTTAAGGTGTCCGGCAGAGTAGAATAGCACCTACCTCTTTCCTGCCGAGGTGTCGTAAGAGGCGACTAAGGTATTGTACGGACAGCCTTTATTCGTGCAGAAAAACACCACAATATGCAATACTGTCACTATACTGCTCGTGTGAACGCAATGGGGAGTAAGAATTTTTTGACTTGCACCAAAATGGTGGCGACGTGGTTCGCAACCCGTTACGTCTCGTTTCCCGCGAGGATCAAAAGTGGGATCTACCTACGCCATATGGTAAAAGGCGTGACTGCATATATGTAGTTATATTAATTTAACGCAGTAATAAAGATTTCACGCTAATAACAAAACAAATGCAAATGTCGTTTACTCGCTCTTCCTCTTGCATACCAGTATGTCTTAACTTACCTGTTGGCATGTAGAGAATTCAAGAAATTAAATTCCCACCCTGAAATTATTTTAACGTAAATTTTCACATAGAATTTACACGTTAATGTATTTTCCGCAACAATGCTTGCTTGGAATTTATGAAATTAATTACATTAAGGTCCCTAAGGTTTTATAATTACAATACATTTTGGACATCTTTATATATAATGATTTCTTATATTTACGCGAACACTACTCATTTAAATGAAACTAATTTTTACGGATTTTATCGCGTTTAATATTTTACTATTTATAACCCGACGTTTCGGAATTGAATCAAAATAATTAAATCAAAAACCAAGCATACCACTGCAAGGCTTCAAGACACAGTAATATAATTTCGGTGATGTAATTGCTGTTAGCCTTTTTTGGCTTTTACAGCTTCATCGGATACTGCAAGACACAGTAAGCTCTTTCTGCGTAGATCGGACTAAAAATAATAATTAAAAGCTGAAGATACTCCGGGGTAACTATGACATTGGGACAACTGTCACCTCAGTCCCCCCGTGACCATGGGAGCTGTAAAGCGCCCGAAACGTCGGGTTATAAATAGTAAAATATTAAACGCGATAAAATCCGTAAAAATTAGTTTCATTTATACATCTTTATATAAATAAAATTTATAAAAACAATGCATTTCCACTAAAAAAAAACGAGTCGTATTTTTTATCGAAGGCAGTGACAACACGAGTAAATCAATCACATCGTGTAAGTGCAATGCCCGTCCATAACAAATGTGGTGACACCTAGAAAATTTTGTGTTTTGACGCACTGCGCCCGTTACCTTGAGACATCAGTTTTTAAGTCCCTCATACCCTGTAATTACACTAATCATCAGTGCCATTCAAGCCGAAACAAACTCTAGTTGACGCCAGGATAGCTGACACTGCGGTGGTACCTGCCTGGGAATCTATATCTTTCGATTTCGAAGTCTAGTATCAGTATTAGTTATTTATGGTTAAGTCACAAGTTGATAAAGAGGCAATTGATCTATTCGATAAAAGCTATAACCAGAGCTTACTATACGAGTATATGTCAGCAGAGTGTGTAGTGCTATAAGTAAATACTTTGTCGCGGATCCTGGGTTCGAATCCCACCAGGAGCCAACTTTTGTGCAAAAATGCAAGTTGTTGGATTTTGGGCTTTTGTTCTCATTGCATTTGATTTTTATCATAGTTAGCGCGTACACTGGTGGCACTACAACATCTCCTATGCAGTCGGTAGCTCTCAATTATTCAGAAATTGTTGCCGTTGTTGGACAGACGGACATCAGTTTTCAATGATTGTTAACTGAACTTAATTTATAAATATAATAAAAGCAGATTTTCGTGCCATTTTTGAGAAGAAATGATATTAAACGCTATTTTGTGTCATTTAGTTGGTATACGGAGTCACGGTTCGGTCAGTTTGTATACACATGGGAAATCTTACCACAGTTTGCTTAATTGATTCCTACCGCGTACGTTTACTTCGTTCTGCAGATGATATTTTATTTTTAGAACTCATGATCAATTGTACGGGAAATTAAGCAAAAACATTAATTTCTTCTGATATACCGGTGAGTTATTTAGAGTAAAAAATCTTTATCAACCCGCCAATAGTTCACTACTCGACGTAAGGCTTTTTTTAATGGGGAAATGCTGCGGCGAACACAAAACATCGTGGGGTTTTGGTTGGTACGAGTCCGGTATAACCAGTTCTGGCCCCGCGTGGGCTGGGTATGCGTGAAACACTTCCCCATTTAAAAAACGAAGCTTTTCAGAAGGAACTACTATCACCAGTCTGTGTATTTTCTGTATGGCAGTATTCAAGATTGTTTTGCCGTCAATTAATAATGTGCAAACCTAGAAGAATTTCTACAGAGGAATCCTACTACCAGTACAAACACGTCTATCTAAGTACTATTTTTTTTGTCAGCTCGGTTGGCGCAGTGGTTGACTTCTGCGCCGCGGGTCGCGGGTTAGATTCCCGCACGGGACAAATATTTGTATGACCTACAGATAGATGTTACGGGTCTGGGTGTTTGTGCATGTGGAATTTATGTATGTAAAACGCACCCGCGACACAGGTGAAATCCTACTGTGGGGCATCGTTTTTTAAAAAAAAAACTATTATTTTATAATACATAAAATAAATGTTATCTAGGAAAACATAATAAAGCATAACTAAATACACTAAACTTCAAGTCGCGTAGACACAAATTTGTAATCATCTTCTACAGTTTTGTTGTCTTTTCATAGTTATTACATTATCGGTCTTATTCATAAAAATGTTATAAAATGGGATAATAACAGACAACAACTATAATGCGTATTATAGCTATTTGATGTATTATAAAATCCGACTATAACATACTTTCACATAATTATTTTCTGATCAATAAGAATATCGGGTATAGCGTCGGAAGTTTCTCTAAGTGCCTGGAAGATTGCAGGTAATACAGAGATAGGGTCAAATTGCTAGAACGCTTCATAAATAAAATACTGATATCTTTTGTGTAATGTTCTGACCAGGAAAATCAAGTGAAGACATAGTTACACTTCTTACAGTTGTTGTACTCTCCCACCTAGACAACGGACGAAACTGTGTTGGTGTCTTTCTAGACCATGCAAAATCATTCGAAACGTCTTCCACCCAAATACTTCTAAAAAAGATGGAGACATACGGAATCCGCCCAAAAGCTTTACAATGATTTAAGAGTTATTTATCGGACAGGAACAATGCATTAAGATTGGTGACCATGTGAGCTCCTTGAGCACGATTTCTTACAGTATTCCGTAGTATTATTGGGCCAAACCTACTTCTCTTATATATATATATATATGATATAACGTTGTTGCCTCTGATATGCTTTGTTACGCGGACGACTCCGCTCTCATTCTGTACGGTGAATCTTGGAAATACGTTTGTCAAACAGCTGAAGAAGCTGAATTGATAGCATCCCGTTGGTTAGGTGAAAACCTTTTAACTCTAAACCAAACCAAATTCCTTTGCTTCAACAAAACGGATTTCCCGTTACGTTAGAAGATATAAAAGTACATATCAATCACTGCTATACTAAAAACACGTTAATAATTGTAAAATTAATAAAATATGTAAATTCCTTTTCACTGGTATTTTTTTAAAATGGTCATGTACTGAGTTATAAAAAGAAATGTTTTTTTTTTACAACACGGGTTAAATTCCTACGATGATTAAGAGCCTACAAACATTCACTCATGCAAAGTCTCATATGCCCACAAATATACTCATCATTTACACACACACTCGCACACACCCAATCAGACTCATCCATGCTCATGGACTCTCAATATGCCCTTTATTAATTTAATAAAACTTCTTTATACTCTCTTAATTAGAGTTAATTTCATACCTATTAATTTTAATTCTTAACTACTTTAGAATTACTTATGTTCATTCAATATATTTTAATTTTTTTATAAGTTTGATCTTTTGTTTCCTTGCCGTATTTGTAATGGAAATCGTAGCTGCTTCGCCCACAGGACGGACATCTGTATAGTTCAGCGTTTCAATCTTTGTAAAGTATGTAAGTTTACTGGTGGTAGGATTCCTATGCAGGAGACCGTTTAGGTAGGTACCACCCCAGGCCCAGTTATTCTACCGTGAAGCAGTAGTGTGGAAACATTACTGTGTTTCGGTTTGAAGGGCACTGTGAGCTAGCGTAATCACTGGGCATATGAGACTTAAGAACCTATGTTTCAGGGTGATGGGCACAGTGTACTGTCACGCAGAAATTTTCTGGGTGACACAGCATTTGGTATGGGCAGACGTGGCACTTACCATCACGTGAACGTTTTGCTCGTTTCATCACTTTATGCATTAAAAAAATGTGTGGTAAAGAAGAATAATTAAATAAATTAATAAAAATCTGCACAGATTTTAGAACTGTGAATATTTCATATTTTTTATATGACTGCAAACTTCAGTTATAAATCAATTGTTGTCTGAAGCTGGCCAGGTTTTTCTTAATTAGGTGATTGTAGTCGGATCTATCTTTTTATTACTTTATATAATTATTGAATACTTATTAAACGTTGAGAGCCGTGGTAGCTCAGGGGCCTGGTGCTCGCCTTTAATTTCATATTAAGCGAGTAACCTGGGTTCGATCCCCGGTGCCAGCACCTCTAATATTGTTCTACAATTTTAAGTGCTGATTTACCACGTGCTTAGCGGTGAAGGAAAACATCGTGAGGAAACCTGCATGTCCGAGGAATAGAAATATTTCAAGGACATGTGAAGTCCGCCAACCCGCATTGGTGCAGCGTGGCGGATTCTTCGTAGCTCGAAAACCCTCTAAGAAATGAGAGGAGTCCTGTGCTCAGCAGTGGGACATTTATAGGCTGAAACTTTACTTTTTTTTTTTATTAAACGTTTAAGAATGATGTATTTCGGTAATCTCGCTATAATCAGCTTGATTTATGAGCATGATCATAAATGTGTTTCTCACGTAAAAAAATATATTTTGTACAATATTTTAGTGCCTACCTAACTTTGCATACTACTCGTACTAATGTAACCGGCAAGCCGGCAAGGTTTTCATATTTATATTTCAATAGAAATACTATTTTTCCGCGTTTCTGATTACTCTGGTTCTGATGTGGTTGGCTGACCTTAATATTTTGGGCGGATTTAACAGTGTTAATGCTTATTGCGTCACAGTGGGAATTGAATCAAGTCACGAAATCATGAATTTCGTGATTGCTATGGAATATATTATTTAGTAGTTAGAAAATAGCTTTTGAGTTCATGGCCGTACTAATCTTGTCTTTGTTAAAAGTAAATGTATGTTATTATTGTTTTCTGCTGCACTTAAATAAAAAACCAAATCCACTTCTATGTTTACTTTTACACTTTTAAAGATACACTTTTATATTTCATTACTTCCTATTAGTACTATTTGAGTTATTTTTAATACTGTGTTCGAGTTTGTTTGGTGATGTCCTCTTCGCCAAATTTCGACCTCGAAGACATCTTCTGAATACTGTTGGAAGCTATCAACTGCGCTAGTAGATATTATAGTGACAAAAATGTACGCGCGAACATGGAGGCACTCACTCGTTCTAACCCAACCGCGTCCGAAATAACGACCTGCAATAAAATCGGCGGAAGGTTAGGATGCAGAGCCAGAGACACAGTGGTAATCACAGCACAAAAGCAAACAGTTTATGTTTTTGCGCAAATGTTGGATCTGACTGGGATTTTAAACGCAGGACCTACAGCACAGAATTCAGGTACTCTGATCACTAGGCCACGCGGTTCGAGATTACAGTCATGAATAAATCTATAAAAATGAAATAATAATTTATTTATGACCTGGCACAAACCTTAGATTTCGAAGCAGGTAACATCGCGCGCGGCTGACCCTGCTCTTTAAAAAGTATTATTCACATGCAAGTTATCCGAAGTTTGAAGCACGCAGTAAATTAGCACATAATTATAATTCTAATTCGTCGGCACGGCTGGCGCAATGGCTTCTGCGCCACGGGTCGTGAGTTTCAGTATGGTTGTCTGTGCATGTGGAATGTATGTCTTTAAAACGCACCCACGACTAATGTGAAAACCCCGTTTTTCGCTACGTTATTAAAAAAAAATACTTGCAATATAATTTGGCACTTAGGTCATCTTAAATATTAACTCAAAAAAATAAACATTTCTTTGCAAGCAAAATGTTTAGGATGAACCGGCACCGGGACTTAAATTCGGAGTATACGCGTACTGCGAATAAACGCCGGCGCCCAGCTCCTGATTTATATCTTCAGCGCAGATAGATGTATGAAATTGTGAATTATAAAATAATTTTACAAACTACTAAAGATTTCAATAATAAGAGGCACATGGACCAAACCCAGTGATAATTTTTTCTTCTCCGCTATAAATAACAGAAAAAAACGTAGATTAAACTCTGTGCATGTGAAAGTAACGATGCCAGCAAAATGTTCACATGATGGTAAGCGCAACGTCTGATTATAACAAATGTTGTATCGTCCAGAGCATTTCTGTGTTGTGTGTGGGCACCACATTGTCCCCATTACCCTGAGACATCAGTTCTTAATTCCCATATGCCCTTTAATAACGCTAGCTATCAGTACCCTTCAGACCGAAATACAGTAATGTTTGAACAACACTGTTTCACGGCAGAATAACAGGCCATGTCGTGGTAGGGATTCCTCCATAGAAATGCTACCACCAGTAAAAAAATCTTTGTAATGAATAACCCGAAGCCGACGTAATTATCAAGAGTACTCATTTAATATTAATTCATAGTATGTCGTATATAGGCACCGAGTTGAAATTCCCATTGGAAAAGTAAATTTAGTTACGAAAACATGAAATCTCCCAGTGCAAATATTTTACTTCTTCGTGTATTTATTATAGAGACAAAACATTCGACGGAAGGAAAAATATGTGTAGAATTAACAGTAGCCAGATTTCCCATGAGTGTTAATACTGACCATGGATTTACTGTGTTCAGAAAAACTAAATTGGATCAGCGTTCACGTTTATGCTGTTGTTGCATTTATTTATTTTGCACTTTAACTTTATTTATTAATTTTTTTCTTAACAGCTTTGAAATGTTTAGTAAGTAGTTCATTACTGATTTTGTATAATCGACTGTTTATTTAGAGACATGAATTAAAAATTATAACAGATTTTTTTTTATTAGTACGTATATATTCAATTTATAAATATTAAGCTTTTTGCAGCGCTTATTACAATATTTCTCCATACCCTGGGTTGACTTTAAGCGAATTCCAAAAAGCATTAACTTCGCCTTATGTAATCCATTTCATATTTTAGAGTGGCGAATTACAATTAAGATTAAATATATATTTTTTTCACAATTATACAAATAATAATTGCTAACGTAAGTCTATTAATTTTGGATATTAACAGACTGAGTTTCTTAAACGACATTCTATTTAAAATTTTACTTTCATCTTTATCTTTACTTACTTGAATTTTCTGTAAAATTTAATCTTCGTCTAAAGTTAAACTATCTACAAATGACACTTCGTACTATAATTTACATATTCACTTATGAATGACACATCCTAAATATACCTACCCATACTAACACAACATTATATCCTCCTCCAGACCGACCACGATCGAATACGGCGAATGCTTCCAAATACCGTCGAATGTTGTCAACTGCGCAAGAGATATTATAGTGCAATAAGTGTACATGCAATCACAGAGGCACTCACTCAGTCTTATCTGTGCTCGATGTAAGGCTAATAATATAAGATCGGAAGTGGGCCGAGATGCAGTGTCAGAGTTACGGGGACAATCCCACCCGAAAACCAACAATTTCTATTTTTACACAAATGTTGACTCCGGCTGCGATTCAAGACCACTTCGAGGCCACACAGTAGAAAAATATGTGTTTTTTCTTTGACGGATCCTTATCAAATATGTAAATGCATGATACATAAACGTGGCTTACACGACACATCGAACGCTACTATTTATCATTCCATTTCTAACACAACGATCTATCGGAAAATAGGAATACTGGAATTTTAGAGAAATTGTGTTTTATTCTCTTTTGATCTGACAGCCTTTTAAATCATTAATCACTGTCACTGACCAGAGGGTCTGTTTCAAATGGACGTTCGAACGTTTCCTTCGCTTCCTTCAAATATGACAACAAATCATATTCAAAAGGAGACACATTTAATGCCTTATTATCACATTTTGTTAAATAAAAAATACTAAAAAAGTTTACAAGTATTTGGGGCCTCAATTTAAGTAAATTACTCGTAGTATAATGATATACTTACACGACTTAGAGAAAGATTTATATGTATTAAGTTTTTTAAAAACAATTTTTTACATCATACTCATCCCAATAATGGACAGTTTGTTGTGATCACAACGCTTGGCAGGCTGATTTGTTTAGCAAAAATAAGATCAGTTGGCGTAACTTTTATCACATAGACATTTTTTATTTGTAATAAAAAAATAGTTATTATAAAGGGTTAATTATTATCAATTTTGGCATAGTTAAAGTTTGCATGGAGAAAAAACGAGAAAGCTAAAAGTAAGCTTTTTATATAACATTTGTTACGAATATATTAAATTAATAAAAATAAAGCATTCACTATTTACGTTTATACTGGCAAAGTCAATCACATAATCGTCTGTTGTTTGTTTACTATTCATACTGCCAATGTCAAACGCATTGTCTGTGGTCAAAAAGTAGCACAAAGAGATTGACGCCATGGAATTTAAAAATTTTGCTAACTATTGTTTTTATTTATTAGCCAAACTTCAATCATGTTCTCCAAGCCGATTTCGACCACGGCGACAACTTCCGACTACTGTCGAGAGCCATCAACTGCGCAGGAGATATTATAGTATCACAAGTGTACGCGCAAACACAGAGGCACTCACTCGTCCCAACCTACACGCGCCCGATGTAACGCTGATGCGATAAGATCGGAGGTAGGCTAGGATGCAGTGTCAGAAACACGGGGACAATCACAACACAACCAGACCCGAAAACCAACAATTTATGTTTTAGCAGAAGAATTTAGAATCCCAGCCGGAGCCAACATTTGCTCCGGCTGGGATTCGAACCCAGGACCCGAGGCTTAGAAGTCAGGTACTCTGACCACTAGGCCACGCGGTCGTCAAACTTCTATAACGTACAAACTGAAATAATATGTGAGTTTTAGTCGAATTTCTGTCATTGATGGGCATATAGTTTTTATTAATAATTCAGTTACATCAATTATAAATTCTGTCCGAGTAGATTTCCGAGTAAGGAAACTCAATTCAAATATTTTATTTGGCTTTGGGTAGATTAGGTTTGCACCGCGTGTTGAATTTAAAGGGTCTTGGTAAACATTCTGTCTTTATTTTATAATAGTTTAATGAATACCTTTTGATATCTTAACATTAATGTATTGCGTACATCGGTCAAATACCTGACGGGTTTTGGTTCTAATTTCAGTAGAACGAAATAATTTTCCTACATGCAATATGCGACTGCATCTCTGACATTACCTAATCCATTTTCATTGTTTACAAGTTTTTGACCCTTATTTTACTCCCGTGGGTGATGAATTTCCACAAACGCTGATATAACTAACTTTTTTTTTATAAACAGAAGCCCAAACACCAATTTCCAATATATATATATATATAGATAGATAAAAAGACTAACAGGTCGTTGTTCACCCGTTGATACACTGGCCTACTAATAATTGTAGCGGTTGGCGACTAAGTATCTGTAAACCAATTAGATGACAGACGTAACCAGGTCTTTACTGCACGATTATAATTAGCATGTGCTTTTTAAAGTGTAATAATGTGGGAAAGAATTTTTTTACATACATAGTTATAATCAATAATTCAGCAATTACTCATCGCTAGCGTGAATGCTTATAAAATTACTTCTGGTAGATTTGGACTAAAGTGACATATTTTATTTACCACTTGAATTTATTGCAGGATATATTACAGTTACTTTAATATAATAACGACTCATTGATTTACTATACACGAGTTCGATTCTGAATGTGTGTTATATCGCTCACGGCACAAGAGAAATATTAAAGTGAAGCAACATATAAAACTTACTAAGAAAATAATAAAATACTACATAAAAAAATAATTACTTTCTCTAGTAATAATACTAAAGTCTCCCTCAACCTTACCTACTCGCATCCGACGGAAACTTTACGTTTCGAAACCAGAATCCAACAACTATGTAAAAAGGTCTCATGACTTTATGACCTTAGCTAGGCAAACCTATATAACTGAATTTTTTAATGACCAAGATAACGTTAAATATTTCATTATTTTTATAGAATAGAATAGAATATTTTTTATTCAATATGGATCATTTACACAATACTCATTGAACGTCATTTTGTTAAGCTACACTGGCTCGCAAAGAAATGCTGTCCTGAGAAAAACCAGTAAGAAACCCAGCGGGATTTTTTTTCAGTCATTTTAAATATACAAATACAGCAGTTTTATAAAGATGTTGAAATAGCTTGGAAGCGATCACCTCATTCCCAGGGGTTGTCATCATCCATGTATTCCTTAATATTATAATAACCCTACTTAAAAAGTCTTTGTTTAACCAATACTTTGAACTTTGTGATTTGAAAGACTGTGCACTTTCTGGGATTTTGTTGTAAAAACATATACATTGCCCCATAAAAGAGTTACTGACTCTGTGAAGTCGGGTAATTGTTCCTGATATTCACATTATGAACATAACTTTTTTTATTAAAATGATTATTATTCTTATGTACATACATAACGTTTTCATATACATATTGAGAGACCAAGGTTAAGATATTAATTTCTTTAAATTTATCTCTAAGAGACACTCTAGAGCCAAGATTATAAATAGATCTTACGGCCCTCTTTTGCAAAACAAAAATCACCTCTACGTCAGTCGCATTTCCCCATAGCAAAATACCATAAGACACTGTGCTGTGAAAATAACTAAAATAAACTAATCGAGCAGTTTCAACATTATTAGTAGTTTCTAATCCTTTTCACAGCATAAGCTGCAGATACGAGTATAATTGTATGTTACCTAGGATTAGGCTTAAATAATAAATATCAGTACAAATTGAATATACCAAGCAACCGGTATTATTTTAAATAAAACAAAGCAGTTTAATTAAATTTTTAGACTGTGCAATAGCGAAATAAGATCAGTAATGTAATAAAAGCTACTTTATGAATCCCGCAGGCATATTTATAGGCAATAAATGTATCATTTTCAAATGTTTTCAAATTACTCTTGTAAATTACCCTTCAAATGGCTTATAAGTGCTAGTCTATGTTCTCCTCACCCAATTATATTTGCCAAATGGCTTGCTGCCATTGGCCGTTTGCGGTTAGAATATTCTCCTTCTACTATTCCTCGCAGTGTTTTAATTATGGCAAGTACAGTGATATTTTGACATATTCATGTTTGGCTTTTTAGTTTTGTAACATTGAATATTTAAAAAATATGTATTATGCATGACTTATTATGCAATACATCCTATTAACAGTCCACTGCTGGACTTAAAAAAAAAGAAATAAAAAGCATTTATTAGCACAGCACAAAAAGACAGCACATTTAGATACAATAGAAACACGTTCTATTAAAACAAAATTCAAACATAAAAAATACAATTAATCAAAAAAACTGTAAAAAAATATGCAATGTGTGTGTCTCATAGCTGAACTAATAGGTCTCCAGATCAGATTAGTGACAGACTGGAACGGACTTCATCTGGAACCTACGTGCGCCACGGATGTCAGATTAATCCTTAACCAATATGTTTTTAAATTAATCTAATACATATATATTTACATATGCATTCATAAACACGTATACGCTTACTGTTTAAATGTAGCATATACATGAAAACGATATTATGCTACCTACGATGTTCTAAGAATTTATATATTACTAGATGTCCATCAGTGGTCTAAATTCGACCATGATTCATATATTTTTTTTAATTTTGAACGTTTTTGAGTTTTGAGTAATTATTTGTTAGGCGACAATCTCTACTGTGTTTGACTTCGGCAGTATGATTGTAAACAAACGACAGACTATTATGTGACTGAAATTGTCAATATGGATGTTTTATTTTATTAAAAATATTGCTTCAGTAACACGTAATAATATACATATATTTTTTTGTTTCCTCGCTTCTTCTCCATGCAAACTTTAACTATGCCAAATCTCACACATCCTCGTGCGCGCAATGTGCTTAAAAGGGGTACATATTTCTCTCTTCACGTATTAGATAAAGATATTATTATAAATATATTATTAGATAAATAGATAAAGAGGTAGTGCATTATAATAGATATATAACGAATCTAGATATACATCATATAAAAGACGCATTTAAGTTTAATATATCAAGCCTCCGTTGCGCAAGAATCAGGTACCTATCTAAAGGTACGAGTATGAATTTTTTTAAGTAGTCTTAGAGGAAGAAGAGTAAATGTTCTAGTTGACACAGCATTTGTTAGGGGCAGACGTTGCAATTACCATCAGATGAACCCTTTGATCGTCTCGTAACTTTATCGAATAAAACAAAAGATTATTCCATACCTTAGAAGCTGCATAACGAAAGCTTCTTCTAAATGCAACTGATTTGTGTGGTAAAATAGATATCTGTAGTGAGCAATACCTACTTGTGCAGTCCCGTTTGTTAAACACTCAGCTGAGGTTGTGGTACAAATATGTAGGTTCCCAAAACTTAACAACACCAAATATTAGACATGTTAAGTGGGGCCATATGTTAATTCCGGAATGCCGTGACATGGCTTTGGTATCTTAAGACAAAAACGAGCATATGCATTGTCAACCCTCTGTAGAAGTTGATCTGTCCTTGATAATAGGCGTGGGCCATAAACTGTTTTTTTTTGGATAAAGTGATGAAACGAGCAAAACGTTCACCTGATGGTAAGTGCAACGTCTGCCCATAACAAATGGTGTGTCGCCCAGAAAATTTCTGCGTGACACCACACTGTGCCCATCACCCTGAGACATAAGTTCTTAAGTATCATATGCCCAGTGATTACGCTAGCTCACAGTGCCCTTCAAACCGAAACACAGTAATGTTTGCACACTACTGCTTAACGGCAGAAAAATTAGCCCTGGGGTGGTACCTACCAAGACGGATTCCTGCATAGGAATCCTACCAACTTAGAAATTATAGAATATAGAATATCAGCGTATTTTAGTTTAGATAAGACGATACAGACTAGTGACTCAATCAATTGTATACGCAGTTCCTCTGACAAAAATGGTCTCATTTGATATAAAATCTTTAAACGATAAAACAGCTCCGAACCGATTCAGCTACATGAGTTTCGAACCTAAAACTGAAATCTTATAGTATATCTTATAGTACATAGTATGACCCATGTTACGTCGGTTTTCATAAGAAATTATTATGAATTAACTTTAATAATACACCAGATCGACGTGTTTAAGGAAGAATGCAATGTTTGCCTAAAACAAATGCTGTGTCCACGTTGCGCTCGCCACCCTGAGACATCAGTTCTAAATTCCCATTTGCTTAATTACACTAACTATCAGTGCTCTTCAGAACGAAACGCGGTAACGTTTGCATACTACTGCTTGACGTCAGAATAACTGGTACTATAGTTGTAACTACCTAGATGGATACGTTTTAATCCTATCACCAAAAAAAAGTTAAACTAGGATAAACAAATCAGTAGGTATAATGAATTTACAATTTTCAAATTATAACGAAACCATACACTGTTCACGTAAGAACTTTATTAGGCTTTAATTCTTTTATAGTACGAGTAATTAATTTAAAAAATAAACTGTTATTTTTGTTAGACTTCGGAATACTTATTCGTTAAGTGGTGCTCGGAATGCAATTAATTGTTGATCCAAGTATCGGCTGGATTCATAAGGACAACTTGTTAGTGCACATTTTAATGAATCGGTAAAATATAACGATATTTTTAACGAACATGTTTGTATCAAAATCTTAAAGCTGAAAACTAAAACGAGGAGGAATGTACTGTTATCGTTACTTATATTAAAAATATTACACTTTCTTTCATGTTTTACATTGTCGTTCTGAGGAGAACAACTCTTTCTCTCTTTCTTGGATTCTAGCCTATTTCGAAAATATCTAGATGAATAATTAAAGAATGTAAAAAAATACTTTAAAATAATTTGAAAATTAGAGAGCTACGCTATTTCATAATCTATGTTTAATGCAAATCATTACGTTATGTGAATATACCACAGTATGCTAATTACTAGTTTTTTTTTTTACTTGTACGTCGAAAAGAGCAACAATTTTTTTTGTAAATGTAGTTTTAGGGATAATGATGATGATTGTATAAATAGTATGGTTATGACTTCGGGTAACTCGCGCTCTATGAAATTTAAGTTAATCGATGGGCCTCTTGGGTTACACGTTCTCTTTGTAATTTTTATTTATCTTATGTAAAATATTTAAGAAGAGCGGTGCACAATTTATGTAAACTGTGACAATTGTCAATTTAATTTTTGATATCATTTTTTTAATTAAAAACATTGCTTGTCGATACGCATTAAAGTTAATTTTTGCGTATACGTGTACCAATTTAAAAATATTGTAAACTACTGAGGTAATAACTAAGTAATATAAAAATAAACTCTTTTTGTAACTATGTGTGTTTTAAAAACTGTTTGGAATATTGTCATAAACCTCAAATGGGAAAAGGTTTGAAAATCTTTAGTGATGTTGTTCGCTAGGATTACCTTACATCACGATGCTTTCAGCTTAAGCTTTTTATAAAATATACATTTTATTAAAAAACTGAAAAAAATATGGAGACCAATTACCAAAGTAAACTATCTTGCAATTATTATTCAGATTGTCAAAAGTCCAGTAATTAAATAAAATTAACATATTTTTAAACAATGAAAGAAATATCAATTTCGTTTGTCCAACGTAATTTTTTTTTAATTTTTTTTTATATAATTTACCGTAATTTTACCATTTTTAAAAAATCAATTTCCTCCGATAGAAAAGAAACAGGTCAAATAAACTCCGTAGAAAATACGTACTTGTTCAGTAATTTTTTTTTTCAGTATATTTTACATATATTGTACTGTAAAGATTACAAAATATTATAAGAATAGTCCCGTAGTCAACCGAAGCAAGCTCTATGATCTTAATTGAATTTAAACAAAATAAATTTTTCAAAACATAACGTGTAAACTAAAGCACACCAGCCTCCATGTGTTACTACACCTGTTCACGAATATGACATTTCCCATAGTGAAATCGGTGGTTCATAAGGCACAGCAATGATTCAAAACGGGCTTATATTATTAATGATACTGATGACTATGACGATGATAAATTATGCAAATTTTATTGACAAAGAGACATATTTAAATAAAATATAAAGTTTATGATGCTTTTAGGGCAATATTATCCCTGTCCTATCCCTTCGTCACGTTTCTCGACAATTTATCAAATCTTTGTTATACGAATGAACTTTTTACGAATTCAATGCACGTAATAAAATGATGGAACCATCACACTCGCACTATCACTGAAACGATCTTTACTTATTTTATCTGTTAACAGATTGTATTTCATATTATTTAACTTAAAGTAACACTGAATGGATAAATTAAGTTTCATAAATCAATTTATAAAGAACGCCGTGCCTTTGTGATGAACGACAAATGCATGAATGTACCTGTGTGTGTGGAACTTTACCACTTATTTTTATATTGAAGTCGGAACACATGATTCATGTATGAGGCATGGTACCTCGCTTAACTAAGCATTAATAGTTCGGCCTTTCTCGGTAATTTTCGGTTCACAGCGTGCAGGTGCCTTCAGGTCAAAGCGTTAGGTATTGTAGAAAAATTAAATTATTGTCTTCTGAACTGAAACATACACGAAGATTTAAGTTATAATGTTCCTGCTTTAAAGCAAAAAAAAAAAAACATTGAAATCCGATGCGCCGTTTCGCAGCATATTCGAGACATACTTTCAAACAAACAGACAAAAATGCTAATAACAGTAATTTATGATTAGGCATCGTATAAGCAGCAGTTTTCAAAGTCAAAAGTTTCTTCATTCAGTTTAGGCTTGTATAAAGCTTAAGAGCTTTATACAAGCCTAAATTTCAAAATCTACACCGGTTCAAAAAATAAGACCTTCTCAGAGAAGAACCGGCAAAAAAAGAAAATAAGAACCGGCCCGGTAGGATTCCTATGGAGGAATCCGTCTACGTTGGTACCACCGCCTCGCCAGTTATTCTACCGTGAATCAATGTGTGCAAACATTACTGTGTTTCGGTTTGAAGGGCTCCCCAGTGATTACGCTAGCTTAATCGCATATTATGCGACTTAAGAACTGATGTCTCAGGATGACGGGCGCAGTGTAGTGTTACAGAGAAACATTACACTGCGCCCGTCATCCTGAGTTCTGGGTGACATGGCATTTTAGCAGACGTTGCACTTTACATCAGCTGAACGTTTTACTAGTTTCATCACTTCATCCAATAAAAAAAAAAGAAACTCTGGGGTCTTCCTTTTTTTCAATGCCATATTGCATAATGTCATTTATAAATCACATTATAAATTTAGTTTCCACACACCTCTGTCGTCTATGTAATGATCTATTTTAAAATACGCTTTTTCTAATAGTCTTCTTGACAATTTTGTTGAATTCTGTCCTAGTTTTTGACACAGCCTTTGAGAGAGATCACAAAACACACTAATCGTGTCATGAAGATCTTTCCAGGCCTGTAGAACATGTGTGACTAGTTGAACACCGGCATCAGACAGACGAGCTTACTAATTTGTTACGTATACGTGGAAAAAGGTATAATTTAAATCATTTTACAAAATTACTCCTTGTGTGTAGGAACTCCAAAATCCTTCTTTTAAGTATCCATAATTGGCAGAGATAACAAAGGATTTGTGGACAGCTACTGCAACCTTCACCGGGTATAATCGTCGTCGTCGTTTCAGCCTCTCACAAGTCCACTGCTGAACATAGGCCTCCCCCATAGATAGCCACAAAAGTTTGTGGCTCTCATATTGGAGGGATTCTGTCATAGTTGCCACGCTTGGCAGGCGGGTTTGCAACCGCAGTTTATTTATTCAGAAGCTCTAGGAAGATGCTGCTGATAAAATAGCTTTACAATAATAATCTTCGCTATGTCGTAAATATGTAGGTCAAGAATCTAATGGGTTTATTAAGAACTACCATTAAAATGTTCTTTGTGTCCTTTCGAGAATAATAAAAGTGAAATTAGTCACTCCTCTAGAGCTAAAATACAATAGTTAATGGGCAGACGTTGTACTTCCCATCAAGTGATCGATTTTCTCGTCACGTCGCTTTTTTCCGAAAAATAAATAACAGTCAGTATTTTAAACTCCTCACACCGGGATTTCTCCAGCTACAAATAAATGTATTGTTTAATGACTCCTTTCGGTAGCAAAATGCAAACGGCCGAGGTTTAAGATGATCTAACAGATTTTTTTTATTATTTATTTTACTTGTACGTTTATTGCACGTTAGGCAACTTTCATTGCATGACAATGTAAACGATTCATCATCATCATCAACCAGTCTACTGCTTGACATAAGTTTCATCCAAGAAGGGAGGATCTATCGTAATCATTACGTTTGGCAGGTGGTGTGGTCGTAATCATTACGTTTGGTACGTGGACGATAGCGATGTACCAGACACTGTTGTTGTCCATAATCGCCCTTCGTTTTTTATTCGATAAAGTGACGAAACGAGCTAAACGTTCACCTGATGGTGAGTTCTTCGTCTGCCGATAAGAAATGCTATGTCACCCAGAACAATTCTGAGGGACGCCACACTGGTCGCCACCCTGAGACATCAGTTATTAAGTCTCATGTGCCCAGTGATTCACTAACTCTCACTGCCCTTCAAACTGAAACGTAGTAATGTTTGCAAACTACTGCTTCACGGCAGAATAACTGGCCCTGGGGTGGTACCTACCTAGACGGATCCCTGCATAGAAATCCTACCGACAGTAAACTTTAGCCTGATTAAAAAAATATTTAAGACGATAATGCTAGAGTATAATATTAAATTAAATATTTCGATTTATGAAGTACTGAAACTTTTTTGGTCATATAAAATTATCTAGTATTAATTTTAGCTAAATCTAAGTTTCACTAAAAGCCAGTGTGAACGTATGAAATATTCCCTAGAGAACTTTAATAACGTGAGCTTAGTATAACCAGGCACTGTATTATACTGAAGTCATTTTAGCTCCAATTTATTACTGTGACGAATGGGAACTAAAAGTTCTGGCTTTTACCGAAACCAATCTCGTGGAGAATATTTAGTTTTATATTTCTGTAGAAGCGCATAAATTGCTTAAGTATTCATGATTGATTAGATATCTCCTTCTAAAATTATATTTATATCCTTTTAAGGAATCTCTTTCTTAATTTGTCTTAAAAAGTAGTTGTCTTTTTCGAAAATATTCTAGGGCAAACGGATGGTTAGTTGCTAAAATACTCCTGCAAGCATACAGTCACACCTCTTTCCCAAAAGGGGTAGGCAGAGATCACACAGCCTACTTTTCGCCCTTGCTGGGAACAAGACGTGACGAGTGGCGAACCACGTCGCAACCATTTTGGTACGAGTCAAGAATTTTTTTATTTATTTTATTACCACTTACTCCCCATTGCGTTCCCACGAACAGAATAGTTACAGAATTGCATGTTATTATTTTATTTTGCGCGAATAAACAATACCTACTGGTGGTAGGATTCCTATGCAGGAATCCGTCTAGGTAGGTACCACCCCAGGGCCAGTTATTCTGCTGTGAAGCAGTAGTGTGCAAACATTACTGTGTTTCGGTTTGAAGGGCAATGTGAGCTAGCGTAATCACTGGGCATATGAGACCTTAAGAACTTATGTCTCAGGGTGATGGGCACAGTGAGGTATCACACAGAAATGTTCTGGGTGACACAGCATTTGTTATGGACAGACGTTGCACTTACCATCAGGTGAACGTTTTGCTCGTTTCATCACTTTATACAATAAAAAAAAACCTTAGTCGCCACTTCAGACACCTCGTTACGAAAGATGTGGTATTCTGCCCTGCCGTCCGGCACCTATGGCTGTATAAAATACTCCTACGGCATTTAACTATTTTTACGTAACTTTTAAAAGCAGGAAATTAAAGTAAAGCTTAGACTTATAAAATCTATTTAATTTGAGTAACAGATAGCCACTAAGTGCGTATAATTAATTCAGCTCAATCACCTTAATCACGGAGCAAAGAGCCTTTCGTTATAGGATTACCCACCAGAAACGGGATCAATGACTATAATTTAGGGCTCACTTTAAAGTTATTAATGGTTTCAATCTTAAAAGAAATTATTTAAAATTAAAAGAAAAATTTGGGCAGCATAAGCTACCAGTTTTAATTTTTCTACAATGAGAAGTCGTAAGCTTACTAAAGTTTTAAAAATTCGCAGCTATTATTAGTAAGCTAAGAAAACATTGAAGTAACGTGTTGTGTCAAATTTACTAGAAGCGTTGTTTCATTTTGTTACAAACAGGATTTCATAGGCCGCCAAATATTTTAATGTAATATTTCATGTATCAAAAGTTCACTTTATATAGTGGATGGGGTCTTGGGCTTACCAAAAAGTGCTTTTTATTTTAAACAACCTAGATCAGCTAGCGACGTCAAGAGATAATAATTACGGACGGACGGGAGCATAGATTTTTTTTTTAAAAAAAAGGAACCCCACAGTAGGATTTTCTCCTGTATCGTGGGTGCGTTTTACAAACATATATTTAACATGCACCACACAATCAGACCCGAAAAGCAACAATTTGTGATTTTGCACAAATATTGCCTCCGGCTGGGAATCGAACCCAGGACCGGTGGCGCAGAAGTCAGGTACGCTAACCACTACGCCACGCGGTCGACTAATAGATAGATGGCAAATACATACGCGTATATTGTCTTGTTCAATGCGGTATACATTTTTTTTTACTTTATTTGCATAAAATATTTTTAGGGATGTTATACCGGCCGTAGGCGACACGAAAATATACCAAATCACGTAAAATTTCAATGGTCGGATTATTTTTTGTAAATATTGAAGTTAGCTTAATTATATTCGAGTACATTCGCCGTGTGGTTGCAGCTTAAGAGAATTTACCACCCCATCTCATCCCGTGGGTGTCGTAAAAGTCGACAGTGGGAAAATGAAAACCAGGACATGGGCAGCAGCATTTTCCTGGAACATCTAAATAAATAAAATGCGGTTGCGAATCCGGTGGCAATTATGGCAACATCCCCGCAAAATGAGAGCTGCAAACTTTTGTGGTGATCTGTGGGGGAGGCCTATGTTCAGCAGTGGACTAGTGGTAGGCTATAATAATGATGATGATGACATGGTTATTTAGAGGAGCATTTAAATTATACACATCGTGTTTTGAAATCCAAAAAAAAGTATTCTCTATTTCCAAATACTTCACTGACTATACTACACTTATCACCAAATACAATACTTTCGCTTCTAATTGACACTTGCGTAATTAAAACGGACGTTGCTTTAAGCAAATAAGACAAAAATAAAAATATTGAAAACATAAAAATATCATTATTATTGAGTGGTTATATTTATTTAAGTTTTCTGACGCAATCAGCCATTCTTCTAATGAGACTTCGTTAATCACACCCAAGACTGCTTGATTTTACCTTATACTGAAGTCAATAATTAGTGACCAGTCCATTACCGCCAGAACCGATATTTTAAAGTTATGGCCAGAGTAAATAGAACTCTATTTCCTGTAACATCTAGATTATGTCATTACGGAAATATACTATATCACCTACGTTGCCTTCTTCTTTTTTTTAATTTTTATATCAATTTTCAGAGCCATCAGAGTCAATTTTCCTTTTTCAGTTCTTATCAGACATAGAGAGAATTTTTTTTTATTTCAGATTATTTAAACGTAAACCTTGGAAATGATATATGAAGAAATTCACGACTAAACGACGTGTAAAAATCGAATTTTCTCAAGAAAATCCAGGATCAATTTTGCTAACGCAAAGAGCTTACAATCGTTATTTTGGAGTTGGAAACTCACCATGTCAATAAACATTACTTAGTCCATCAGTTTCAAGATCGGGAGTCTGTGTGTCAGAGTCTGTGTGATTTACCGCGTGCTGGTAACCACGTTCAGGCAGGCCACAGGACAATATTCAGTGTGTATGCCAAAGCGTCGAAGAAGAGCCTTCAATTTCAACTCGAAGGCAGCCCCAGCAGCTGGACGTGTCCCGAACCTCGCTCCAATGAATTCAGGGAATGCTAAACATCTATCCATAAAAGACGCAACTAGTGCTGTAGTGTAGTGTGATCTTATATAAATTTTAGCACACTCCTACGTGCGTGCAACATGCTTAAAAGAGGGGTGGTAATTTATAGATTTATCGGATTCTGAAATATATCTAGATCCCATTCTAGCCGTGCATAAATACATTAGTTAAACAGTGCATATAAAAATAAAAAAAATAACATTAGAGAATTTGCGGAATAAAAATGTGTCCCGCAAATAATCTACAAAACCTTTTCATTTTACTTTAAGTGAAACTCGATAAATTACGATATAGACGATAAGGAAAAAAACAAAGGTTTTATATAAGGAAATAGCAAACTAAAACGCTTGAATTATAGCGGGCACATCAATGATTAATGAGCAACCGATGTCCATTTGGAAAACCCGAAGTGTTTGGTAAGCCCCGCCTTAAGCTCTGTGAAAGTAATTTGTACGCGTGAGGCAGAATTACATTTCTTTTTTAATTTAAGTGTAATTATTTTTGAACGTACTACCATTTATGTGATTAAACCAGCTCGCTTTAAATTTTATAGCACGCGAGGGGCCTGGGTTTGATTCCCGGTGCCGGCACCACTAAAATTGTTAATTGCAATTTTAAGTGCTGAATTACCACGTGCTCGGCGGTGAAGGAAAACATCGTGAGGAAACCTGCATCTCTGAGAAATAAAAAATATTTCGAAGTCATGTGCAGTCCGCCAACCCGCATTGGAGCAGCATGGCGGATTCTTCCTAGCTCCAAACCCCTCTCAGAAATGAGAGGAGGCCTGTGCTCAGGCATATATAGGCTGAAACTTTACTTTTTACTTTACTAATAAATTATATAGAACGTTTACAAATTTTACCAAATTATAATTATTGTTATCCTTTTTTTATATATCCTTCCTTTTTTCTCTCCAGTCCTTTTTTTATATAGCGATGCCCGCTACTAGGATTTCTCCTGAGTCGTGGGTGCGTTTTACAGATATACATTTCACATGTACAACAGAAACAGACCTGAAAACCAACAGCTTGCGTTTATGATCAAATTTTAGCTCTGACTCTGAAATTCGAACCCTGGAACTGCGGCGTGTAAGTGACTCTAAGCACTAGCACTGTCGCCAATTATAAGCGATTTAGTACTAAGACTAAATATGTATAATTTAGTATTAAGCAACCTGAAAATTAAAATACGATGGATTAATAAGCAGAGTGTATTCATTTATAAAAATTCAAAGAAATAATAACATATGGCGCTCCATGACGTAGTCGACGTTGTCATTGTCGTAGGTACAAAGATTTTATTTATGACGACGAAAGTAAAATTACATATTATTAGAGAAAGCCATAACGTCTACTTAAACATCAAATTACGTAAATAACAGAGGGCTAACAAATCTCATATAGTTAATAGAATCAGGCGTTACTTTGCGGAAATCCATTATATATAATTAATATAAAATTATTTATAATATTGCATGCGGATCTTAACAAATTAACTTTATTTCCTTTATTAAATCTCATCTGTTACTTTCATGTGATATGATGACGCAAAATATCAAAAAAAAAGATACTTCAGTTGATAGTTATTTCATTTTACACAAAGAAAAGTATTGGTCAGAATATTTTTAGAAAGATACATACATGTAAAGATAAGGTAAAGACGTCAAAAGAAAGAACTATGAATATTCTAACACACACTAAACACTTATTAAGATATTAAGAGAAAGCAACTTCCATGAACAAAAATGAACAAAACCGCATAGACCCTAATTTCTACAGTTTTTCAGATTTTACGGTAATGTTTTTCCTTTTTTTTATTTTATTTCATTCAGAGACGAAACGAGCAAAACGTGCACCTCATGGTAAGTGCAATATGCCCATAACAAATGCTGTGTCACCCAGAACAGTCTGTAGGACACCACACTTTGCCCGTCACCCTGAGATATGAGTTCTTAAGTCAGCCAGTTCACATTCCCAGTGATTACGCTAGATCTCAGTGCCCTTCAAACCGAAACACAGTTATGTTTGCACACTACTGCTTCACGGCAGAATAACGGGCCCTGGGGTGCGACCTACCTAGACGGATTCCTGCGTAGGAATCCTATCACCAGTAGTCTTTTTTGCTTTTACAGCTTAAATGGATAGTTGTGCTCGTGGACCAGTTGCAAATATTTGAACGGAGAATTGCGGTTTAAGCGATATTCAGAAAAGGACGTCATTTGCACAACGCTATCTTTTGTTAATGCTAATTAACTATTGTTGTACTTTGAAGGCGGACAATGCGTAAACCGCAATCTAAAAAATCTACCACAACGCGACGTTCAATAAATAAATAAATAATACAAACAATCAAAATTTAAACTTACTTATGATTATAGCCTATTATTAATTGAACCGACCAATATAAATAATAATATATAACCAATATTAATACGACGGAAATTGCACTAAGTTTACATTTCAATCTATCAATTCATAATTCGACCGTTCGTCGACCACGAAAGTCCGAATAGTCAAGGCGTGCCAATATTTAAAGCTAAAATCTCAAGCCGTGTGGTGGCGGCTCGTTAAAAGAATACTACCACTCCATCTCATCCAATGGATCTCGTAAAAGGCGAGTAAGGAATTAAACTGCACTGTGCACCCAACAGCGCATGGTGGCGATGGGCTCACCACCTATCACACCAAGTACATTATATTGTTTTGATGAAACGTGGATTGTGGCAGTCATCTGTTTTTGCAGTGAGTGCCCAGTCTCTGACTACCCCTTATGGGATATAGTCGTGATCTTATGTATGTATGTATGTAAAATCTTAATGTCATTCAACAGCAGGGAACACAATTCAAAAAATTACATCATTTGCACAAAACCATCTATTGGCGATGCTGTTTAGCTGTTGTACTTTGTATAAATTCTTTGCAAGAAAATATAATATTATTTTTTCGTTGTGTTGCTGTGTTAAAATAAAGTAATAACTGTATTACTTTAATGCTAAATAACGTTATTTGACCTCTTTTATTACTTAGATTAAATTTAAATCTCCACTTAATTTAGTCATTGCCACCGTTGAACAAATTCGTAGACTTAAAATACTCATAACTTTTGATAGAATGAACCCATTTTTATTAAAGCAAAGAGAAAATGTTACTGAAAGATACGCTTTACGATTTTCTTACAGAGTATTTTCTATAGCTTTAGTACTATGGATGTGATGCGTTCACAAAAAAAACAGACACAGGTGGTTATATACTTGGTAGCGACTTGGTTCCCCGCCCGTCACGACTCGTTCTCACGAGGGGCTAAAAATAGGCTACGGGTGTGGTCTCTGCCTACCGCGTAATGTAGGTATATGAAGAAAAGGCGGGACTGTATGATGTGTGTATTTAAACTGGAGTATTTCATACTAGCATTAATGTTGCTTTCGTAACTTGCGGCGGGAATTTGTGTCGTTTGAAATTGTAACACAGGGCGTGCTTCAGTTGCCCATGACACTTGACTATTTGTACTTTTAATATATTCCTGGCTGGCTAGCTGGTAACGCTTGGAACACTTGCCGTCGACCATGCACGGTGATAACGGTAGAACTATCACAACGAAAGTGAAAGGAAACAATTTTGTATTGGAATTTTCAACACTTGGAATTTTCGGTATTCACCACCTCTTTCCAAAACATTTGCCTGCTAAGATTATTTTTTTATCACAGTAGAAATTCTTCGGTATCGTGGGTGCGTTTTACAGACATATATTCCACATGCACAACAGAAGCAGACCCGAAATCCAACAATTGATATTTTTGCACTAATGTCGACCGCGTGGCGTAGTGGTTAGCGTACCTGACTTCTGCGCCACCGGTCCTGGGTTCGATTCCCAGCCGGAGGCAACATTTGTGCAAAAATCATAAATTGTTGCTTTTCGGGTCTGGTTGTGTTGTGCATGTGAAATATATGTTTGTAAAACGCACCCACGATACAGGAGAAAATCCTACTGTGTGGCTTCGTTTTTTAAAAAAAAAAAAAAAAATGTTGGCTCCAGCTGGGATTCGAACATAGGACCCGCAGCTTAGAAGTCAGGTACTCTGACCTCTATGCCTCGCAATCTTCGGTTACGGCAAATCCTTCTTATTTAGATATAGTTACTAAATAATTTCTTACACTGACGATATTTTTTACGAGATGTCACGAGCTTATTACATATTATATCTATCTATAAAGGTCAGTTCGAATAAGTGAAAGGTACCCTTATCAACTGAGTAAAAGGTTCAAAGAATATTATCATTTGGGAAAATGTCAAAAATACTCATATTATCTCTTAGTTTTTCAGCACATATTTGACATATATTTTGTAAGGAGGACATTTGCTTAAGACATATTAGGTTACATTAAACTTATTGTGACGTGCCGTAGATCTAAATGCACTATTCATGTTCCGCTACATTTAGTACTTTGTTGACATCAGGATGATTTCTATTAAAAGAAAACAACTTAGTCAATACTTCTTTAAATATCTGTATATTAATACGTGCATTTTTTGCCTTGTACCAAAATGGCGGCGACGTGGTTCGTCACCCGTCTCGTTACGCTTTCCGCGAGGGCGAAATGTAAGCTACGCAAGTGGTCTCTGCCTACCCCTTGGGTAAAAGGCGTGACTGTATGTATGTAAATTAATACAAGAAGAGAAAACTGTATCCATTTTTAATCAATTTGGTTGGTTGAGAAGTGTGTGATTTGGCATGGTTAATGTTTATATGAAGAAGCAGTGCAGTAAGCTAATATTTATATATAATGTGTTACCGCCGTGCCGTGTGGTAGAGGCTTAAGAGAATCTACCACCCCATCTCATCCCGTGGCTGTCGTAAAAGTCGACAGAGGGAGTAAAAACCAGGGGATAGGCAGCAGCATCTTCCTGGAACATCTGAATAAATAAACTGCGGTTGCCAACCCGCCTGCCAAGCATGGCAATTGTGGCAAAATCCCCCCCAAAAAGAAGGCTTCAAACTTTTGTGGCAATCTGTGGGAGAAGCCTATGTTCAGTAATAGACTAGTAATAGGCTGAAATGATGATGATGAAAATGATTTATTACAAATACATTAAATTTATTAAACCAAGTTAATGAATTACGGTCGAATTTCAACCATTATGCGAACACCTGCAAATTCAAAAGTACCTCGAAGATTGATCATTTTTTCTAATAAATTTTCATCACAGGGTCTATATAATAATTCTATAAAATATATTTATTTATTTATACTTTATTGTTTCCCCTTAAAGGATACAATGGACGAACTTAATGCCAGTTGGCATTCTCTGCCAGTCAACCCAAGTCGTAGAGCAACAATGTGGCAGGTGTAAAACTTAAAAAAACTAAATATTTGAATTTTAAAGGCTACTAATAAATATAATCGCCGTGTGGTGGCGGCTTAAGAGAATCTACCACCCCATCTCATCCCGTGGGTGTCGTAAAAGTCGACAGAGGGAAAATGAAAACCAAAAGATGTGCAGCAGCATCATTCTGGAACATCTGAAGAAATAAACTGCGGTTGCCAACCCGCCTGCCAAGCGTGGCAACTATGGCAAATCCCCCCCAAAATGAGAGCTACAAACTTTTGTGGCAATCTATGGGGGAGGCCTGTGTTCGGCAGTGGACTAGTGATAGGCTGAAAAGAAGAAGAAGAATAAATTTAAAATACAATTTAAAAATACTCAAAATAGATATAAATAAACACATAGCAATATATAATTATGATAAATAAACAATAATACATAAATATGTACATACATATAAACTAACATACATACACACATACATAAACAGAAATGTACGTGGTGGTTCGACAAATTTGAAAAAAAGAGTCCACAAACAATTTTAAATGAAATCTTTAAAATAATGCTCCCGTACTGACCTCTTACGAGTAAAACTGATCTTATTTTGGGTTTTTTTAATGTCATCGGGCAAGGAGTTCTAGAGCAGTGCAGCCTGAACGATAAATGAGTTACCAACGAATTTGGAGAAGTGTTGAGGAATTGCAATCTTATAATTTGAAGCGGAACGTAGAACTCTTTCATGAGTTAAAGAAACGTATTGAAATTTGTCCTGAAGATAAGTAGGAGAAGTGGAATCATTTAAGATGGAGTAGAGAATATAGAAAATTCTAGAGTTGCGCCTCTGTTTGATAGTGAGCCATTTAAGGCAAGACCGATATTTGGAAATATGGTCGTACTTGCGAAGACCGAAGACAAACCGGATACAGTTATTAAGAAGGCGCTCTAGTTTATTAAGCAGAACTTGGTTCAAATCTGGATAACATACATCAACATAATCAATAATGGGTATAACAAGTGGTTGCACAAGCATAAGCTTGGTCTGAAAATTGAGAAAGTTTCTCAGACGGTAGAGGGATTGTAAGGTGGCAGTGACTCTCCCGCTTATATGGGTGACTTGTGTCCCCCAGTTTAACAATTTATGTATCTATATTACAAATAACTATAATATCGTTGTTGTCTCCCTTGAATATTGTGAAATTTTTAATACCTACATCATTTGTTACTCGTATTTCAAATTTAAGACAAAAGTTGAGTTTCAAGATTTTAAAATTTCGTCTGGATACATGTATAGGTAATATGGAACTGTCGCAGTACAGTCCACTGTATGTCCAACAGTGGACTGTAATAGGTTTTATGCTAATTCGTAATTAGGTCGAGTGAAGTTTTTTTTTTAAGTGCTAAGCAATGTTTTTAATTAATCAGTAAATATAATTCTATTCTAATTCCGTGAACAACTTGGACCGAAAAGGACTTCTAATGAAAGCAAATCACGTGTGTTTTGCTTTTACTGAACCCGTTAAGGTATTATTAATTACTACCGGTCAAAAGGTTATCGTCTAGGTGTTCATCACACTGACTATTGTTGCGTTTATTAGTGCGGCTATTCACCTGACGTGTATAGCCTTTTCGTGTGATGTCTTATCTAGAAGAAATACCTCGTTTCATAACTCATGAGAGATAGTTACCTTATAAAAAATAATTAAAATGAAATCGACGTCGCAAAACGATTACTAATAAAATAGAGTAATACTATATAAAAAGTTTTCCGTATGGTTACGGCACAGCGTCTTGTTCAGTGAGTATCGAGAATGTTGCCTAAGGAAAATTATCGGGAAAATCTCGTGACTTCCGACAGATGATAGAATAAACGTCTCTTATATGCCAGACCTAAATTATTATGTAGACCAGTGATTCGTAGCAGTAAGTAAAAAAAAAAATTTAATTATATGTGGTATTTTGATCGCCAATTTGCATGCCAAGTGTGGCTATGACGGTAAATCCTCTCAAATACGGAGAGTCCCATGTACTACAGTTAACTGTTTGAGCCTGATGATGAAGAGTATTTAATTTTTGATACTTACAAAAACTGTAAGCAAAGCTATATCTACAATAGTTGTAGAAATAAAGGTAAGACGCAAAAAAAGAATATTATGAAAATGTAAAACCTTTTTTCTTCAAGGGTTCCCAAAATAACGGATATTTTCCTCAAACTGTCCCAAGCATCCGATCGACGCACTCGGAGATAATAAAATTTAAAAGGCCAAACTTCGCCGAGTACGGAATGGAATGAAAAGTGATTTGCCTAATCCAATTCTCAATTTGTCGATTCACTGCGTTCCAGGATTTAAAGTCCCTCTGCCTCACTCAGTCCCACTCGCAACTTATGGATAAATTATATTTAATACTATTCCAATATTAATTAACTAAATAATGTTAATGTTTCAGGGCTTAATTTTCTATTGGATTTTGTAATGAATTCTGTGTTAATAAATTCCTATCAATTTGGATGATGACGACTGCGTGACCCAGTTGTTAGTGTTGCTGACCGCTGCGTGTTCTTGGGTTTGAATCCCAGCTTGCAAATATGTGTACAACACAAATGATTCCTTTTCGTCTGACCTCTTCTCCGATCTTAAGAGTAGTAGATTGTAACGGGCCGGTTTCCGCAACTCCACGTCTATGCTCATATTTTGCGTGTTCTTCGATCTTATCGCAAATGAGTGCAACTGAGGTGCTTATACTTACGGCACTTTAATATATCTTTCTGAGTTCTTTTTATCAGCCGAAAAATATCGCAACAATGGAAATCGTCAAGGAATTCACGCAGGGTATGTCAAGAAACATTTTATTACAACGTAACCAGCAAAATGGTCTGGCAAAAAAATAAAAAGCATAAAGCATATTTAGTTATTCCGCTATCTACCAGTGACGATGACTTTTCTAAGATTTCCCTTAGTCAATTTTACGATACCCACAAGATGAGATTTGGTGGTAAATTATAATTATTACGCCGCCCCCACGCCGATACGTCGAGTAGAATCATTACTTATAGTTAATCAAAATTAATGTAATGAAAATATGGAAGATATCAGTTATGAGAACTTCTTACGGCCCTTATTGTCATCAGATTCTTTATATTAATTGCGAACATAAAAATGATTAGTGGTTGGAATCTGGAAACAATAGCGAAGATTCCGTATTTATTAGACAACTTTAGTATTTGTCATAAAGACTAATAGTACACTGTTTGTTCCGTTGATGTCAAATACTTTGTTTTAGTCTGTGCGTCTTAGGAATCCTTTTACCTTAATATTTTTTCGATGGATTTGTGTTCTTAAACGATTAATACTAATGTTAATTTGAATAATTTTATTCTTTGTTTCTGAGTTTTATTCTTTATACACAATAAAATAGAAAATAGAACACACATACCAAAAAAAAAAGAGAATCTATTCGAATTACATTAAAACCACTGCTACAGTTTTTGTCAGCAGCTTAGCATGTGACTTTTTAAAAATGAAATTTATTATTCATACAATTAAAAAAAATGATATTCACAGGAACAGAGTAACAGTACTTTTTTCAGTTATAATTTAATATCCTAAAGGTCGGATATTCGTCTGACTTCTTTATTTATATTGATACTCGTATGATATGAATATACAAAATATGTTTATATCTATACAATTAAATAAAATTAAAGTATCTGTTAAAAAAAGTAAAGTTTCAGCCTATAAATGTCCCACTGCTGAGCATAAGCCTCCTCTCATTTCTGAGAGGGTTTTGGAGCTAGGAAGAATCCGCCACGCTGCTCCAATGCGGGATGGCGGACTTCACATGTCTTCGAAATATTTAGCCTAGCCCCTGAATTACCACGGGCTATCTATTTGTAATAACGAAATTACAGCTTTTTACTGAATGTTTATGAAAGTATATACGGTACTTATATGAAAATAATTTTTGAAATTTTTGTCTGTCTCTTTGTTCCTGCTAGTCTCCGAAACGGCTGGACTGATTTTGACGTGACATTCACGGACCGGTAGCTGATATTTCACCGGGTCAGTCCTCGCCTTAGCATGGCGTAGTTGAAGACAAGAATAATCGACTTGGTCGGTCTATGGCATCAAGCTAGCCTTCAAGTGGCCCTTTCCGGATGCAAGCTGGGAAATTTGCTGACGGAAGAAGTGTGTCGCTGCTCACCCTATTTGCTGCAGTCGAGGAAGAGTCGCGGGGGTGAAGGAGTTTAGGGCCACTTTCCCTATCCGTTGTTTTGGCTTTGGTAGGGCCGCATCGTAAATGCAGCAGTGTTGAAGCCGTGGACGGAGACAAGTGACAGCGGGTCAGTTGCGAACAAATAGAGATTGCAAATAGGGAGTCGTGTTGGAAGGCGCGTTTTGTGTTGTGGCGCATTCTGTAATTACTTATATATGAATATCATATAATAATGATAATTATGAACATCATTATTTCTGCTGGCTCATTTAGTCAACGATAACAAAATCCGATTACACGTATGGGTACATACATATACCATTATACTCGTATACCATTATCCTGCATATAGTCACGCATTTTTTTTCTGTATTTATTTTTGGGTATCCGAAATAACTCTTAGGTAATAAGATAGACAGAAGGATTAGATATAGTGTTAAGGATACTGCCACAAGGCACTGTTCATCCATATAAGAAAACCAATAATTTTTTGTTGCTTAGATGACAGATGGTCATGTAGTCAAATAGTAGTAATAGGCAGCTCAGGGGCCGGGCGCTCGCCTTAAATTTCATAGTACGCGAGTGACCTGAATTCAAGCCCCGGTGCTGTTACCTCTAAAATTGTCTTGTAACTGTAAAAACCATCTAAAATTGTATGTGCTAATTTAGCACGTACTCAGCGGAGAAGGAAAATATCGTGAGGAAACCTGCATGTCTGAGGAATAAAAATATTTCGAGGACATGTGTACGTCTACCCGCATTGGAGCAACTTCCTGGTTGCAAAGCCCTTTCATAAAATGAGAGGAAGCTTGTGCTCAGCAGTGATATTGGCTACGTCGTGAATTCAATCTGATGGTCATGAGATCAGTCTTAAATCCCAATTACATCATCTCAAGTGACGAAAACATTCATAATTTCATAGAAGTTTTACTTCAAATTCTAGATTATGTTGTCTTGCCTACTTGGCAGATCTTTGAAGTTTGTACCTCAATGGGAACAAATGAACTTGACAAATGATAAATGGCCTAACTCAAGTCCCCCAGGGTGCCCAAGTTATGGTGACAGATGACCGCCGCGTAAACACTTGGCAAATGCTTTCATGCCGATATCGCTCGTTACTCATGCGACCGCGTTCAATTAATTACGTTTCTGTCAGTTTCTTGTTCAATTGTAATTTGGGCTACTTTAGATATAAAAAATATAAAAGAAATATATTTGTTAATCAGTTTGATTCTGGCGCCCTGGTTGGCACAGCGGCACAACTATTGGTTTGTTTACTATGGATCGCGGGTTTGGCACCACAAGTATCTATTAGTCATACAATATTTGTATGACTGACAGATTCTTGTTCCGGATCCGGGCGTTCTTGTACGTGCAGTTAATGATAATGTGATAAAAAAGAGATTTTCTATAATAATCCTCACTAGAATAGTACTGCTCTCATCTCTGGGCGGGAGAACCCCAGTGCCAACTTCTTCCATTTAACCGAATCGTCAACGATCGAGTTCTTTTCGATCAGCTCGTTCCACTGGCTTTGTTTGTCGTATATAGATAAGTAGGGGACACTCCCTACGTATTATGGGACTTGTTAGAATTAATTCCTGCTGCTCGGTTTCACCATCGCACATTGCGATACAGCACAAAATTTTATCAGCACCATCTGGATGCCTGGCATTTCACCACTGTGCGATTAAAGAACCAAACCTACTCCTTTCTCAGAGGCCGGCAACACCAGAAATTCCTCTGATATGGCGGATGTTCAAGGGCTGCGGTAAGCATTTACCACCACGTGAGCCGCATGCTCTTTTGCCCCTATTCTATTAAAAAAACTACTTTATGTTTATTAAATTTTATGTTAAAACCTCTGACTGTCTATTTGATCCTCAGCTACTTAAAACTTACTGATATTTTTTTGGCACAGATTAGAAATGGGACCAATTTAATCATCGTCCGTAATCCGTAAACCTTAACTCGTGAAATTACTTTTTTGAAAATATTAATAAATAAAACTATAGGTTATTAAGTATTTTTGACTTTAACTAATCTGTAATACTCACGCCTACGCAATCTTGCATGATATACATTCTCTGGAATAACTGCAACATATTTCCGCTAAAATTGCATTTTTTTTTTTAGATAGTACGAACTACTCTTACTTCGTACTGAAAGAGATTACCAAAAGTCAAATAATTATTTCTATTAAATCAGAAGTTTGCGACGTTCCTCCTACATTTAAACGCACACTTATAATAAACCAGCTGATGCCCGCGACTACGTGGTTATAGGTTTTTATAGACTATTTGAATTTCCGGAATAAATCGTATCTTATGTCCGTTTATGGAGACGGACATAGGTGGACATCCTGGGATGCAAGTTATATCGGTGCCAAATTTCGTCAAGATCGGTTCAGCGGTTGAAACGTAAGAAGATTGAAAGGGGCAGGCACCAGTCTACTGCAAAGCATAGGCCTACCCCATAGACTGCCACGAAACACGGTCCTGAGTCCATACATCGACTTCCCACAAAACCGTGCAGGTCGTCGCTCCATCTAGTGAAGGGTTGCTCTACTCTGCGTTTGCCGGTACGAGATTGCCTCTCAAAAACCTTTCTTTCCCCACGGTTCTAAGAGCTATATGGTCGGACCATTGCCACTTTAGCCTAGTGATCCTCAGAGCTATGTCAGTTCCTTTAGTTCTGCTGCACATACTATCGTTACGGATTCTATCTCGCAAAGCGATCGAGCATAGCTCTTACCATCATAGCTCGCTGAGCGACTTTGAGCTTCCATAAGCGGTCCGCAGTGAAGGACCACGTCTCGGTTCCGTAAGTGGTCACTGGCAACACGCACTAGCTGAAGACTTTTGTTTTGAGACATTCAGGTATACTCGACGAGAAGATGTGACGAATTTTCTCGAACGCTGCCCAACCGAGTTGAATCCGTCGATTGACCTCATGATCGAAGTTGAACCTACCTAGTCTTACAACAGGTATACATATTCGTTGACAACTTCGAGCGTAGTTTTCCCAACAACGACCGGTATAGATGTGACATGTATATTAGACATGACCTTCGTCTTGTCCGTGTTCATCTTAAGACCTATCCATTGCGAGACATTATTGAGGTCATTAAGCATAGTGTTAAGATCCTTCAGCGATTCTGACATAATGCCGTATCCTTCTTCTTTTTCAGCAAGCTACTTGAGCTTGAAAACATCTTCCAATGCATCGGTGAAGAGTTTTGGGGATATTACATCACCCTGTCTTACACGTTTGCGATTGGATCGGTGTTGCACTCTGGTTCTGTACTCGGATAGCCATCGTAGCTTTATTATATAAACACTGCAGTATCTCGACATGCCGACAGTCGATCCTGAGTGACTGTAGTACCGCCAAAATATCAACGGAATCAAAGGCTTTCTCATAGTCCACATACACTAGACCACAGAGTATACTCGTATTGTACTCTGCGGTCTTCTGTACAGTCTGGCGAAAAGTGTGTATGTGGTATATGGTTCTAAAGCCTTTTCGGAATCTGGCTTGTTTGGGAGGCTGGATGGTTGTGACACGATTTGTAATGACTCTCGAAAACAGCACATAGACGCAGCTCAGAAGCTCTATAGCTATAGCTCTTCAAGAAAGCGTTATCTAGCGTGTTCTTGAACAACACGGCAACCACGCTTCTACTCCACGCTTCCGGCGTAGCGACTACTAGTACCGGTTTTCAACCCACTTTCAGAAAAGTAAATAGTAAAGTAAAAGCCTATAAATGTCCCACCGCTGAGCACAGGCCTCCTCTCATTTGTGAGAGGGTTTTGGAGCTGGAAAGCATTAGCCATGCTGCTCCAATGCGGGTTGGCGAACTTCACACATGTATTCGAAATATTTTTTTTATTTTTCAGACATGTAGATTTTATCACGATGTTTTCCTTCACCGCCGAGCACGTTGTAAATCAGAACTCAAAATTGCAAACGTCAGACTTTAAAGTTGTACTGGCAATGTGTTCAGCAGTGGGACATTTATAGGCTGTTACTTAACTATAGTTTTACTTAATTAATGTTTTATTGGAATTGTACGGTAGGCGTCCGGCAGAATAGAATAGGGCCTATCTTTTTCCTACAGCATTCATTCGTGCAGAATAACACCATTATATGCAATGCTGTCACTAAATTGATCGTGGGAATGTAATGGGGAGTAAGAATTTTTTTTACTCATACCAAAATGGCGGCGACGTGGTTCACCACCCGTCACTTTTCGTTTCCCGCGAGGGCGAGGTGTGTGAAGTGGGCTACGTGTGTTCTGTCTGTCGTTTGTATTATAAAAAGGCGTTATAGTATGTATGTATGTATAAGAATGAAATAAAACATCATAGGCCTGTCATAAAAACCATCAATATATTTACTCGGTATCTATTTACATATATACACACAGCCTTACATCTAACATAATTGATAAATTGATTACTTCTATTTACACCACATTAGAACCATACATAGTGTCACAGCGATTTCAAAATATAAAACATAATTAAGATATGTACGATACATATAGTATGTTACGCCGTATACGTATTGTACGCCTACAAAACTTAATAACTTGCCGATGAAAAAGTTTTAGAGTTATGTATACGATATAAAAAAAAGTATTTATTATGTTTATAGATCGGAAACTTATGTGACGTATTTGTGTAATGTACCGAACACACTATGAACAAGAGAATTATGAAGGGGGGGGGGGGGGGGGGTGTATACTGAATAACATGCATACAAAAAAATTACCAAATTTTAAATTAAAAAAGTTAAGTTAAATATAATAACACTGCTAGAAACGGCCACTTTTATTTTTCAGGGCGCCAAAGTAAGAATTCGTTTATTTTAATTCATTAATTAATTAAAGGTTGTAGGTCCAATAAAAATTACAGCTTGCATATATCTTTAAATGAATTTATAACGAATTATTTAAATGCATATTTTTATATATAATTTATCCCGTGAATTTATTTGATACAAAACATTGAAAAAAAAATTTAAACAAAAAGATCATTTTCAAATTGGACTTGAATTTTAATTGTCATTGTAGTATCGTTTACATGCGTAATTATTTCCCTAATGGTTTTACATTTATTTTGTTTACATGACACATTTTAGTTCAAATAAATTTTAAGTATCAAAAAACAATCATCACTATCACTAATAGGTTCAAGATAATCGTAAATTTATAAAAAATAGGCCCAAAATTTCGTCACATTTTACGAATATAATATAAAGAAATAACTTGTGGCTGTTAAACAACTTCAATTTTATAACAGAAAGGTTCTTTTCTATTTATAAAATAAAAACTTTATCTATAACAATATTACCATTAATAATAAGTATACGGTAATTCCTATAGAAAGAGATCTTCAATCAGTCCGTCTAATAGTAATTACTTGAAACATTTAAGCAACATTGATACTTACAGTAATAAGTTGAACTTACCATAACATAATTAAGGAAATTACGGTCAATTCAATTGTAAACTACGATGTTCATATTGTATACATATATATAAATATACACAAAACTGAACATAAATTGATACCTCTACATCAGTCAGTGGTGTAAATTTATTTGTAAAATTTTGACTTAACATTTAATTGCTATGTTGGCTCTTCCACTTCAGTGGATGTTTTTCTCATCTCGACATTTTCGATTGAGGTTACTTTTAATTTGGTTGTTGAAGTAGCAAGTTTTACTAAGTCGTCATCTACCGTGGTCAGTTGTGAATATAATGTCCTCGGAAACAACGAGCGATGTTTTCGTTTCTTTGATCTTATCTGCAAAAGAATAACTGATTAGACATTGTATGTCTTTCTGTCTTATACAAAAGCACTGAAAAACTATTTAGCTTCAATACTTAGTACTCAGAAACATGTATGCACGCACGCACACACTCTCTCACACACTCAATTATCGATCAAATTATTTATAGGATACATTATTATACAAGTCGAAATTGAATAAAGAATTAGGTGTGTTCTTTATAAACGATTCTTATAATAGTATTCACAAAGTCGTTAATAAGCATTTACGAGTATAAAAGTTCTTTTCAAATACTAGATCAACCCTAAAAACAACAAACAAAATTTAATAAACTTCCATGACCAAATGATTAATTAACATTAATGATAATTGCATTGAAGTAGTAAATTAATAAAAGTTAGATTAAAACGAGATATAATTTAAAAACGTAATGTTTTTTTTATCAAAGTGACAAATGGGCAAACAATTCACTGATGGTAAGTAATAATTGTAGATATACATAGACTTGAGCAAGTAAGTATGAAAGTGTTCTATATGATCAATAAAAAGTCATAGAAGCCGAGCGTTACGTGCGCTTGTACGTGCTTTATAGAAAAAAATCATATATGTATATGTGCTGAAGAAATATTAAATATTTGAAAATAATTTTTAATGAGGACATGATCAAAAAGTGATAAATTAGAATTACCATTATAACAAGCACCACTGCGACAATTACACCTACAGCAGCACCGATACACCATGCAATCAATAAATCACGATCTAACTGCAATATGTTTGGAGGATCCTTTACGTCATCCACAAAAAAAGATGCAGTCAAATGTGTTCGAATGTTTTCTGCAATGCGACGTTTTCCAGCTGATGATCCATTTAAACAGCCACCTACAATAGGAAAATATATAGATGTTTTTATTGCAATACGTGTAATGCACAAATTATGTTCTCTAGGTAACTTAGACAGTAGTCATTTTTTTAAAAAATCAGTAGTCATCTCTGTGGGATTATTTAATGCCTTCGTCGTCGTCGTCGTCGTTTCAGCCTATCAATAGTCCACTGCTGAACATAGGCCTCCCCCATAGATTACCACAAAAGTTTGTAGCTATCGTTTTGGGGGGATTTTGCCATAGTTGCCACGCTTGGCAGACGGGTTGGCAACCGCAGTTTAATTTTTCAGATGATCCAGCAGGATGTTGCTGCCCATCTCCTGGTTTTCATTTTCCCTCTGTCGACTTTTACGGCACCCACGGGATGAGATGGGGTGGTAGATTCTCTTAAGCCGCTACCACACGGCTAATGCCTTCAGTTATATTAACATTATTATTTACGCGTAGCCGTGGTAGCTCAGGGGCTAGGCGCACGCTTTTAATTTCTAGTATGCGAGTGACCTGGGTTCGATCCCGGTGCCGGCACCACTAAAATTGTTAATTGCAATTTTAAGTGCTGGCTTACCACGTGCTCGGCGGTGAAGGAAAACATCGTGAGGAAACCTGCATGTCTGACAAATTAAAAATATTTCGAAGACATGTGAAGTCCGCCAACCCGCATTGGAGCAGCGTGGCGGATTCTTCCCAGCTCCAAAACCCTCTCAGAAATGAGAAGAGGCCTGTGCTCAGCAGTGGGACATTTATAGGCTGAAACTTTTTACTTTACTTTTACGCAACAAGTTTCGTCAATAGACCTGATACTGTGTCAGAGACGTAAATATTAAAATTTATAGAAAAGTGTGTAATATTTATAAAACAATGTCATGGTTTGATACAACTTTTTACGGATATGAGTGGCGAGGCGTGGGAAGCATTTACATGATCGCAAGTGTTAAATCTGTCCATAACAGTTCCGATGTCACCCAAAACTGTATTTGAAAGTTCGAATTGTTATTATGTCTAATGACGAGCGCGGAAGGTACTCTAACCTCTAGCACACGGTTAGAGTACCTTAATAGTAATCTTAGGATTTCTATGCACGATTCTGACGCACGATATGACGGATTCCCGTCTAGGTGGGTAACACCGCAGGGTCAGTTATTCTGCCGTGAAACAGTAGTGTGCAAACATTACTGTATTTCGATCAGAAGGGCACTGTGACGTAGTGTAAATACTGGGCATATGGACTTAAGAACCGACGTTGCAGGGTGCAGTGTGATGCCAAACAGAAATTTTCTGTTTGGCAGAGCATTTGTTATCACACCGACATTTCATCGTTACCATCATGCGAACAGCCAGAGTCAACATTTGTGCAAAATATAATTTATTGGTTTTCGTTCTGGTTGTGTTGTGATTGTCCTTTGTTTCTCTGACACCTCATGCTACGAGTAGCGTTACATCGGGAACGGGTAGGTTAAGCTGGAGTGCCCCAATGTTTTGGCGTACACTTGTGGCACTATAATATCTCTTGCGCAGTTGATTACTTCCGATAGTATTCGGTAGTTGTCGCTGTGGTTGAAAGTCGGCTAGAAGGGTAAGTCTCATATTCCCTGTAATTACACTAGCTTCTGTACCCTTCAAACCCTAATTGCAGTGAACACTGCTTGGCGGCAAAACTGGCACTGCAGTGGTACGTACATATATGAACTCTTGCATAGGAATCCAACCACCATTAAAAGGTAGTCCTTGTATGCCTATTTTATGTTAGTTTAAAAGTGATTACTTAACAGCATAATGGCAGGGCAATCGCCATCAAATTATATAGTACGCTAGTAATCTAAGGTTGAAACACTCGTCGGCTACAGCTACATTGTTAATTGAAATTTTAATATTCGGTACTGATTCATGTACTCGGAGTTGACGGTGAAAGTCATAAGAAAATCTGTGCTTTTTATAATATAAAAACAATTTCTCTTATGTATGAAATATGGTGACCTGAACTGTTGCAACGTGCTCGACTCTTCCTAGCTTCATACTCTCTCAAAAATTAAGGCATGTGCTGGGTACATGCCTTAATTTTTGAGATGATAGTCAGCTAATTATTTATTTTTATAGGCGTTATAACGTTGATAGTCGGAAACAATGAGGTTAGGTCATTTATAAATTTTACAAAAAATATTTACTTACCAATATCTTTGTCACAATGGCAGCAGTCTATTGTTTGATTTATTGCTAAGAACATTGAGGGTACGTTCTCCATGCAACACGGTAAACATTTATGGTTCACCCTGTAACACAAATATATTATGTATGTAACACAATTGTAGCATGTTATATATTTGTATGTTTGTCACTTCTGAATCATGTTTATTATGTTTTAGTGGCGGCTAAAGAAAATCTACCTCTCCATCTGTCCCGTGGGTGTCGTCGAAGTCGACAGAGGCAAAATAAAAACCAGGAGATGGGCAGCAGCAACTTCCTGGAATATCTCAATAAAACTGTTGCCAACCCGCCTGCCAAGCGTAGCAATTATGGCAAAATGTCCTTTTGTCTATGTGCAACAGTGGACTAAGACAAGCTGAAATGATGATGACGATGACGAAACAAGAAATTGTTTCTTTGTTTAAAATAATTTTAATATCTGTAAATATCAATTTATTCGATGAAGTCGACTGATGATTTTAGTTTAAGTTATTTTTACTTTAAAAGAACGTTATTCGTATTCGTTATTTAACAAATTACCTAATTCTTCATTTTTTATTTACTCATTTGTATGTTTACAGAAAAGCCTAGTATTTGTTATTTAATAGCAAACATACACGATATAATGTTTATTCTATTATCAATAATGCTTTGTCAATAACTTTAATGTTGGATTGTCAATCCGTTACGTAGTTTGTTTCAAATAAAGAAACTAAATAAAACAAGCAAGTACAATTAAAATGTTACCTATCTAATCGTAGTGGATGAGCACATGTAACGCAACTCGTAGGTCCAGGTCCTGAACATGACCTACAAGATTCATGACAGGGACGGCATGTTCTAGATCTGGGCTCATAATATTGAGAACTAAGACACTCAATGCATAGACCGTTTTCTAAAGAAAAATGATGTGGACAAGAAGTACATCGTTGAGGACCAGCCCCGTGACAGTCTTGACAGTAATGGTGACAGCGGCGACAGCTATCACCCCAAGGGAAAAAGTTTTGGGGGCATTCCGGTCTACACTCGCCAGCTGCTAGTCGCCAATCTGGCGGACAAGAAGCGCACTGATCTCGTCTGGGACCTGTGCACGTTTGGCATGACAGATAACACTTCGAGCATATTCCATCATCAGGGTAGTATCCAGGTGCGCATATTCCTCTACAAGTTCCTGATTGTAACCTTAATGAACCAGCACAAGATGTGCAGTTTAATCTCGATACGCATGTTGTGCATGAATGGGGACAAAGGGAACAGCTTCCGGCCGTTTGGTAATATCCTGGTCCACATTCTGAAACACATCTAAAAAAAATATTTATTTACTATATTATGCTCGATAATCGATAGTCATTTATTTAAAGAGAAGATATGTGACTATAAGAAATTTATAGTGTTATTATTAGTGTTTTTACCTCGAACCCTGCAGTAATAAAGGGCTTGAGCAAGATAAACAGTCCCACTCATTTGGCCCGCTACATTTTTCACAAGTGGAGTGACAGTTTTTGCAACGACTAGCCTCATAGTATTCGCCTGAAAAAAATATTAAGATATAAGGGCCTTTATCTCTCACAAATCAAGCTTAATATGCTACAACATAAAAAGTATCTTTTACAAAAAATGTCACACATAATTATATAGTCGTTAATCAAATCATTTAATTATAATAACGCATATTTTTTGAAATTGAAATATATTACTTACTAATATCGCATTTGGTACTGCCAACAGGAATACACTTCCCTCCTTTTGCGAGGCTCCATTTTTCTTTGCAAAGCGAGCAAATGGCATATGCGCATACAGCACATCCTGTAAGACACCTGCAGTAATACAAAATATTCTTTTACATTTCTCATACATACGAGTAGTAATAAAGAAAACCAAACTAATTTATTTTACTTACGGTAAACATTCTCTTCTTTGGACGTCTGGGTAGTACGCAATTGGACATTTAGTAATACAGCGATTCTTGTACGCATATTCTCCTATACGACAAGATACACACTCTGTTTCATTTGGACCGCTACATGACTCGCAACTTTCATGACACTGAAGACACCCAAAATCATCTTTTTGGTAAGTACCTGGTGGACAGGCTGCTAAGCACGAGCCATTATAAAGTACATAATTGTGCGCACATGAAGAACACATGTCAGCTTTATCGGCACACGTATCACAATGTTCAGCACAAGGGAAGCATGCATTTGCGTCAGGATCTTCATAATAACCGTCCGGGCATTGTTGTAAGCATACTGCAAGATCTGTTACTAACAGATGAGCAGGAGCACATGTCAGACAGGAATCTTGGCCAGCACCTGCACACGTTTCACAAGATTCATGGCATGGCCAACAAACTCCACCTTGATTAACGAAACTTCTAGGAGGACATTTGGAAACGCAGGAATTATCTAAACGATAATGTTTACATGTCACACACTGTGTGGGACCTTTTCCGTAGCAGCCTTGAGAATCACATTCAGGGTCACACATTCTTTGCACTTGTTTATCGTTTGCATCTGCAAGCACATTTTTTCTTTGAGCTGATGGAATATTATTAATATTGCTCCTTCTATCAGAAAGGCCGAGTTCAATTTCATTTAAAAACTGTGAGTATTCTGATGCATCATATACATCATTTACATGGTAGCTTTTTTGTCCTTCTTGTAAGTTATTTGTATTAAAATAACTTTTGTTTCTTAGCCTTACTGGATTTGTTGCTGTACCATAAAATATTAACTGCCATTTTTTAAGCACACCTACTTGAGTTACGTGATTATTCCCTGCATTTATTATTTGTAAAGTCCATCGACCTTCAGCATTTTCACCCCAAAAATGTACACTTAAGAACGGCCAATCATCAAAATTAGAACTAGTTGCATCATGTGTTCTTTCAAATAAAAGGGTGGACGTAGTTCCCATTGGTGATGTTAGCAAAATTCTTAAATTTCCTCTAGGAAAAAAACTTAGAGAAATTTTACATTGGACGTGTTCTAAAAACCTGACCTCGTTAATTGTGCCACTACATCCGTTTACATCCATATGCACAGATATAGTATAACCAAAAGAAATTTCTATTGATTTATCTTCGTTTATTTCCTGAGACTTACAGATATGTTGCGGCGGCACATTAACCCATTGCTCCGCCAAAGAAACCATTTGCGCTGCATCCATCAAGCCATATCCAAATTTGTGGCTAACTTTTCTTTTAACACCATTTACAATCCACCCTTCCTCTTTTTCTAAAGGTTGTGGTCTAGAAGTCAACACAATAAGATGTTGCATATCTCTCCATGTTAATAAAGAATTTGCTTCTAATGCTAAAGCGCAAATTCCCGCAGCTAAGGGTGCTGATGCAGAAGTACCAGTATGGTCCACCGTACATATATGGTCTGGTCTTAATTGCACGTCCATATCCACTGTTGCGACACTCTTGTCCCGCCCTGGCGTTCCAGAACTATACGTTGATGCCAATGTCGATGAACATTCTTCTAAATACCAAGGTTTGTATCCTCCTTGAGTTGCGCTGGATATAGATATTGTGAATATACTATTAGCATAACCATCACAGTTACAGGAGTCTGTATGCCTACCACCATTGCCGGAGGCCCATATGAAAATTGACCCTTTGCCACCTCTCCCATTGGTAACGCCATTGATAAATGCTCTAAAACAAAAGTAAAAGTTAATGAGCTTCTCTTTAGTACAAAGTTAATCTACATACAAAAGATACTACCTTCGTGCTAAAGGTCCAGGGCCATCTACAGTTTTCCCGTCATCCTCAGGTCCCCATGAGGCACTATAAATATCTATGTGATGTGTGTTAAAACCAAGTGCTTGAGCTTCAACTGCATCATTTACTAAACCGTCTAACATTCTAACGCCTCCAATGCTAGCATTGTATGCAATACCAACGCCACAATATTTATTGTAAGCAACGGCAGCTACTTCTCCAGCGCACCGAGTGCCATGCTTATTGTCACCATTATCTTGTGGCGTAGGGTCAGTGTCGTTTCCATTTATATCAGTCGATGCTGCTGGGTCCTAAAATATAAAAGTTTAATTGACAATTCATATATTTTATAATTTTTCAAAGTAACAGTAAAGCTACTTTCGATAATTGAACTACTTACATAATTTTGTATTAAATCTGGATGATTAGGTTGTATACCATCGTCCAAAATTGTAATAACAACCCCTTTTCCCGTGTATCCTTTTCTCCAAGCATAGCCAACATTCATGTCCAATCCACCCGCTGCGCCACCATTCTGAACCCATTAATAATACATTTGACTTCAATCAATAATGCATTAATAATGCATTATTCAACACTTTCATATTCATCACATTTAACGAAACTGAATTAAGAAACAAAGGAAAACCGTAAAAAAATTTAACGGTGGGACGAAGTATTTCAAAAAAATATAAGCAAAATGTTACTTAAATTTGCTGCCTCGGTACTTAAATTTTTACAAAAATAATTAAAATAAATTTGAGTGAAAGAAACGCGGCAATTATAACATCGGCCTAGAAATTGACTAACCTCATTTATTCAGTGCTCGAGCACTTTCGACAGAATGCAATAGTTAATGAAAATGTCGCTTAAGTTGAGATTAAAAATACTGTAAGGATTAACGTGACTCAAGGTGCATAGGTTAATGCTGCATACCATTTTAATCTCTGCTATTAAAGTGTGTATTTAATTTTCCACAAATAGTATTGTATGTAATTAAACCACCAAACATTTTTGTTAATTAAATTCCTTCATAGTTTTAATTTTTATTAATAAAAAATGATTTTCACATCATCACAACTATAAATAAAATAAAATAGATTATATCAATTAATCGTAATCAAAAAAGTAAACTTAATTTTTTTTTTAATGATGACGAAGTTGGACGCTACCATATTCTTGAAGGTAATTTTCAAAACCATAGGCAAAATGGTCGTAGGTCTATAAGAACGGTTCACTAGGAATGTCAAAATAGTACTCTGTTCCTACACATCCTAAAAACATCGAATTTAATTAAAACACTGAATTTGGATTCAGTACTATGATACAGTAGTCCTTGCCAGCATCATGCCAAAAAGATTGTAAGTCAAAACCTTTTTATTAATTTTTGGCTTAATAAGTCTCTTATACTCGTAATGACAAGATCTTCACCGTTTCAGATAATAAGAATTTATTAGAGAGGTGCCGGCAAGAAACTCTGGGTTTTTTAAGTACTAAATTATTTGCTTCCGGATCACAGCGAATAACCTTTGTTTGCCTCCTTTCCTTTAATGAATTTTGTCAAAACAATGCCCTTTTCTATTTGCTATTTTTTTTTTATTTTAAATCACGACTTCACAAACATTGTGCCATTCCGATATTTTAGAAGACTACTCCATGTCCTAATCTCTCTATTATTACCCATCCTCGTTTCGTATTGGAAGAAGGTAACGAGACGAGCAAATCGTTCAGTTGATGGTAAGTGCTACCTCTGCCCCTAACAGTTGTAGTCCCACCCAGAAAATACAATTGTAAATTTCTTATAGCATGGCACCGCGCTCATTACCTTTCAAACCGTAGTGCAAACATAACATGTTTGCACACTACTGTTTTACGGTAAAATAACTGGCAACGCTTTGGTACCTACTTAGCCGGATTCTTACATAGTCCGACCCCCAGTTAAAATGTTAGTCTAAAATATAATGATTGATGAAATAAACAATAATTTGACCACAGCAAATATTCACTTCAAAGTTTTTTTAAATATAAAAAAATTTGTATATTGGATTAAGTGACAAATCGAGCAAAACGTTTATCTGATGGTAAGTGCAACGTTCGCCCATATCAAATGCTGTGTCACCCAGAACATTTCTGTGTGCCGACACACTGCGCCTGTCACCCTGAGGCATCAGTTGTTAAGTCTCATATGCCCAGTGATTACACTAGCTCACAGTTCCTTCAAACCGAAACACAGTAATTTTTTTGCAAACAACTGCTTCACGGCAGCATAACTGGCCGTGGGGTGGTACCTACCTAGTCGGATTCCTGCATCCTACCACAGTTTTCGTAACATTTATAGAGCAGACAATAGTTTAGACCCAAAGTTTTAACATTAAAAAAAACATGTATTTTTTTGCACAGTAGTTCGAGTCCTATAATTTTATATTGAAAGAAGAAGAACAGATATTATAAGCTAATATTATTTCTTACCAAGTACCATTGTTCTTTAAACAATGGGTCAGGGAAGGAAGGTGCGTTAGACTGCCGCATTACATGTCGTGGTTTCCATTGGTGGTCCCTTTTCGTTCTTTTTAACTCTCTCTGCTGCATCACCCATCTCACCTGGCAGAATATAGGTAATTTTAAGATTCTATCAAGACAAAATAAAATATTAACACGTATATTTCGTTTACTTCAGAACAGAAATAGCACAGTGAAGATATCGGTAGCTAAAGTATAAAAAAGTAGAATATATCTGTATGTCCCTTAACTTGAATTTTCATTAATGTTAGAAATGTATGGCGCATTTTGTAAAAAGAATAAAAGTGCTGGAGTAATAGAGCGAATGGAGCGATGATAATGTCAATGGCGGCCATTACATAATTACGAAAGTGAACTATTATGCAGAATTCTGGCTCAGTGCTACTCTGTGTACACGCAAGACTGGGGATGTATAAGAAAAGAAATTGAAAAAACAGCGAGGTTATTTGGTAAGTAGAAAAAGGTAGATTAATTAAAAAGCAAGGAAGCAAGGCTGTTTTTGACCACAAATGTAAGTTGAAGTACACAAAGTTAATTAAAAAAGTTCGTTGTAGAATAATGCTCGAAGCTGTTTAATTTAGGAAAAAGATATTGCGAATATTTGCTCTTGTTACTATTGGATAATATTTAGAATAAATTTGTTTAATTTATATAAGTATACATTAAATTCTTTAAATTTTTTAATATCATTATGTGTCTACTGTAATTCAATGCACTATTGTATAATAAAAAGTTTTATGAATTTGGCCAATATTATTTAGTAATTTCCATTAATTAATTCATGAAAAGTCAAGAATTAATGCCCATCATGAACGAGAAAACAATATTGGCTTGAAAACAATTATTCAGAATACAATCATGACTCTCTATTTGATAAATTAACGGATTATCCTGATGAATAATTTGTTAAGAAATCAGCGACGTCGCTTCCAAACCTTATTGTTTTGCTCTTGATTGATAGAATTGCGAAAAGGTTCAGAATTAATTATTGCATAATATGACCTCCAAATCAATGGTGGTGCCAATAACGCACTAAATATTTTTATATAAACTCGCCCACGAAAACGAAATAAAACAAAATTAAAAAAAATTAATATCCAGATTTCCGAAGAAAACTAAAAATGATATCGCATGTAATATACACATATCAAATTTATACCGAAGTCATAATTTACAGTTAGGTGATGTAATAATTTTTGGGAAATAGTAGCTAAAGAACATTTTCGGCGGAGATATTTGTTTTGATTAAGCAACTCAATGGAATCAATTAACAAAGAAGTAGGTATACTTTGTTATGGTTGAATAATAAATTACAATATACCAAACTTTTCCAACCAAAGCCTTAACGGGTTTGTATAGAAAAGCTTATGCGTAAGTAAAGAAGTAAGTTATGTCTAAGAAAATATTTAGTTTACTTTTATTCCAACTATGTCTTTAAGTGAAAAAAGTATTTTCACAAACAATGTAAATTAAACGTTATTTATTAAAACTAATTTTACGGATTTTATTGCATTTCATTTTTAAACTATTTACAAACCGACGTTTCGAGAACTTTACAGCATCCATGGTAACGGGGGGCTGAGGTGACAGATGTCCCGATGTCATAGTTAATCCCTATCCCCTTACCCCCAGCTAGAAGCTAAAAACCCAGTGATGGAAATGGAAATTGCCTACAAATATTTCATCATCATCAACATTTCAACCTATCACTAGTCCACTACTGAACATAGGCCTCTCCTATAGACTGTCACAAAGTTTGTAGCTCATTTAGGGTGGTTTTGCCCTAGTTGCCACGCTTGGCAGGCTGGTTGGCAACTACAGTTTATTTGTTCAGATGCTCCAGGAAGATGCTGCTGTCCATCTCCTGGTTTTTATTTTCGCACTGTCGACTTTAACGACACCCACGGGATGAGATGGGGCGGTAGATTCTCTTAAGCTGTTACCACATGTCGTTCAGTCATTTACTATAAGAAAATATAATATACAATAACAGTAATATCAGAAATGTAAAGATGGAAAAGTAGCTTGGCAGCGATCACCTCAGTCCCAAGGGTTATGATCGTCCATGTACTAGTATTTCCATGTTATGATAGTCCATGCTTCTTAATATTATAATAACACTTTTTATACTTTATAAATGTTTATTAGAGTGTGTTTATTTGTGTCTATGTTAAATAAAATTGTTTTTCAAAAATAGAAATATTCTAATCATCATATTCGTAAGCAGAGCATCCACTGCAGAGCTCTCCTAAGAGGATTTGGCGTAACCTCCATGCTTGGTAGGCAAATTAGTCGCCTGTTACGACGCCTCCTTAGGAAAGAGGTAGGTGGTATTCTACTCTGCCGGACACCTGTCGGTTCTTTTTACGCTGTCCTCGTACGACATTAATGCTTTAGGCTAAATGCTAAACGACTGAATTTTTTTAAGTTATAACATCGAGAACTTTTAGTATAAAAAACAAAATTTCGAAGCATGATTAAATATGACATTAATTTTACATGGTATTATGGAGAGCCTTGACGTAGCCAGATACGGCATATAACACGCAATGGGAGGGCCGTAGGGGGATAACAATCTACTTACACGTTATCCGCCTAATTATAGTAAAGGATGAGTAGTTGTTTTTTTTTATTAAATAAGTGACGAAACGAACAAAACGTAAACGTACACCTATTGGTAAGTGCAACGTCTGCCCATTACAAATGCTGTGTCACCCAGAAATTCCACACAGTGCCCGTCACCCTGAGACATAAGTTCTTAAGTCTCATATGCCCAGTGAATGCACTAGCTCTCAGTGCCCTTCAAACAAAAACACTACTAATGTTTGCACACTACTGCTTCACCGCAGAGTTTCTGGACTTGGGGTGGTACCTACCTAGACGGGTTCCTGTATAGGGACTGTCGATCATCGAGGATTAATACAGGTCTATAGGCGACAAAGAAAACTTACCATCACATGAACAATAAACAAAAAACAAGATTATTGACTTACCTGGGGGTCATTCTTTAAACGGTTCATATAATCGGTACTTGCATTAAGCGATCTTTTATTAATTTGAGGATGTGAAAACAGGAAGAAGTTTTTTAAGTTCCCGATCTGAAACAAAGGAAAAGACGCTAATGTTCATAAAAATGTATTTGAGAAATCTTTAAAGAGGCATTTTATGTTATTGCATTTTTATGGCCTATTTCATGTTACAACATGATTGCATTTAATGACTCTCCTTTCTAATAATTTTTATCGTGGAAGTTATTTAATACATAGTTTAATATATAGCAATACCCCGTTCGTTAAACCAACTCCTTTGTAAACCTAACTACATTGTAATGTACTTCACGTACGTAATAATAATACGTTTATGTAAAATAATGATCTTAAATCTAATCTTAACCAATATAAAATGTTAAAAATAATTGTTAAAAAAATAAATCAACAAATACTTGAAAACGACATTCGAGTCGTGTGGTGGCCAGAAGGAGTAATTAAGGCTAATATCAGAAAAGTCTCAAGACAGATAGCGGAATAACCATTTAAAATATCTGTAAATACAGAGAGACATACAAAAAGTACTTCTAATTATTTAATTTAATATAATTTCACATATTTTAATATTTAGGAAATAAAACAGTAATTTGTTTAGTTATTATAAGTGAAAAGTGGGCTACGGGCGTGATCACTGCCTACGCCTTTTATGAGAAAAAGGCGTGACTGTATGTACTCGTAAGTATGTACTTTAATATTACATCAAAACTTAATGGGCGAGTGTAAAAGTGACGTATTGGTTTAAAGTTCTTTCTACACTAAGCCGTAATTGTGTACGCATGTACATTCATGAATTTAGGTATATTTACATAACTCTAAAAATAGTGACCCAATTTGATTTAATTTCTAAATGATTAGTATTAAATACGAAAAAATTGTTCAGTACTTTTTCTTCAGTGTTACATTTAAAAAATATATCTATATGTATAAATAAAAGAGCACAGTAACTTCTTCCTTATCTTCTTTAGAATTATTCAACTCCGCATTTCTTTGCTTCTTCGTTTAATAGGTAAGTTTTCTTATTTAGAGAACTCGGCGTGAAATAACAATGGGTGAAGGAGAAAGAGAAAACAAAAGCAGCGAATAATTAAGACCTTCGCCTGTACACTCTCCACGGATTTGTAATTAACGTAATGCTCGCTCTTTTAGTGTTGTATAAGTTTGGTTAAGAAAATGCTTTAACACTTATAGTAAGCCTTACGACAGTTCCAATTAATAATTTTAACGAATGTATATTATTTTCAACGCTGTTTCTGTTTTACAATGGCAAGCTAAGTAACACAGACATATTTACTACCTCATCAAGCAAATACAAGAAATACTAGTTTCTTACTAACTTGACAAATTAAGAAATTTGAATACTACTTGTAGCTTGTATGCTAATAAAAAAAGTCACAACAGATTTCTAAAGTTTATAATCTGTATCTTTTATTTTATATATTTTATGTGGCAGGATGTAGATATTTCGACTAAGTTTTCAACAAGATATTTTGAAAGCATCTATGGATATAGGGTCAACTTGCTGCTGACTACATATACTTTGTTTCTGTTCTCCATAGCAATATGTAGAAAACGGTATGGATTGTACACAAACTCTTTAGGAATAACCTAACCGCTGAGTAATAATCGTGTAATTTATTGTATTTCCAATAAATAAAAAAAATCTTTCTTTATTGACTCCTTCATTAAAAAAAACCGCTACCCAATGTAACAATCATTATTTTATGAGTACTTATATATACCTTACGTACTTACATATTCATTAAGATATACATACAGTCACGCCTCTTTCCCATTGGGGTAGGCAGAGACCACATCTTTCCACTTGCTACGATCCTGACACACATCTTTAGCTTCTTCTACTTTCATTATAGTTTTCACATACGCTCGTCGGTTGCGGGTACTTTTAACGTGAACTTTCCTCAAAAGTTCATCGATCTGATTGTGATACGTACGCCTAGGTCGACCCTTACCGGCTTTCCCATTCACACTTGCCTCATAAATTTGTTTCGTCAATCTCCTTTCATTCATCCTCTCTACGTGTCCAAACCATCTAGGCATCACTTTCTCTATCTTTTTCACTACATCGTCAACCACACCGCAACGTTCCCTTATCACGCTATTTCTCTCTTTGTCAATCAGAGTTACTCCAGCTATACTTCTCAGACTTCTCATTTCCACAGCGTTAATCTTACTTTCATGCTTCTTCTGCCAGACCCAGCATTCACTACCCTACATACGTGTGGGGACCAGAACCCCCTATGTACAGCCAGTGCCTTTTTTGATACATTCTGGCTACTCATAAAGTTATGCAGAGCCCCATTCACTTGATTTCCTGCCAATACTCTCAGTAAGACTCTTACTCTTACTTCTAAGTAAGACACTGATTTATAAATAAATACTTAAAATTATGATTTCTTATATTTACGCGAATACTACACATTTAAATAAAACTAATTTTACGGATTTTATCGCGTTTTAGTTTAACTATTTATAACCCGACTTTTCGAGCGCTATACCGCATCCATGGTCATGGGAGGACTCAGGTTACAGATGTCCTGATGTCATAGTTAACCCAGGGTACCATCAGCTTTTAATTATTATTTTTGGAATAGAAGCATCTTCGCTCTAGGAAGTCTGCAGTCTATGACCATGTTCTGGATCATCTCAAACGTTACGCTTGAAACGTCCGGTTATAAATAGTTAAAATTAAACGCGAAAACTTCCGTACAATTAGTTTTATTTTAAAAAAATATTTAAAATGGCTTATAAATCTAACAGTGAAGAATCGAGTTCCTGACGACTTTTGTAAGGCGTAAAAAGTTGCGATCTTGTTCATGAACTAATAAATATATATGAATAAATATTTAATGGTGGTAGGATTCCTATGCAGGAGTCCGTCTAGGTAGGTACCGCTCCAGGGCCAGTTATTGTACCGTGAAGCAGTAGTGGGCACAGTGTGGTGTCACACAGTAATTTTCTAGGTGACACAGCATTTGTTATGGGCAGACGTTGCACTTACCATCAGGTGTACGTTTTGCTCGTTTCATCACTTTATCCAATAAAAAAAAATCTGAGTAGTTTTCAAAACTAAATTTACAACGTGATGAACTAACATATTTTACGCGACCAACATTGCCTATTTTTATATATTTTTATATATACGATATATTTATATGTACGAGTATATATACTATAAAAATAACGTAACGGCGTATGTAACGTCGATACGCTGTTTTAATTCTTAAATATTGGAAGACCGCATGACTAAACGTAAGTATAAAGTAGTAGTTCCTCTTTGTAGTTTGTATCCGACGCAATTTATTCGTGGTAATGTAATTTTTTTTGAAGATTTTACTTCAAAGTAATTTGATTCCAATAATTTTTTTTAGATAATGCGTATTCCATGATAATTTAGCTTCTCGACACTAACTAACACTTACGTATCCTGTAAAACTTACATAGATTTATTTTCAAACATTTACATAATGCTCTGAGTAAAAATTAGTTAATACAATCGTTTTTTTTATTAATAAATAATGAGCCCTGACAACGCAAGGGAAATTATTACAAAAACCACTTGCAATTATCTTAAAAGGTTCTTATTGTTCTAACATTGTAAAACTTTCGAAGTAAGTACCAGAAAATATCAAATTATTTCATTCAATTCTATTTAAATATTTCAATTTAATTCAACTGTGCACCGAAGTCGTCTTTACTTCAAAATTATTCCAACATTTTTGTGTTTGTTGCTATTGAAAAATATGTTCTTGCATTTATTACTTTTACTTAATTTTTTGATGCTAATGCTACAAAAATTGTACTTGCTATGAATTGCAGTTTGAACTAAACTTTTACTGTAGGTACTTCTTGAACTATTTTCAAAATTAAAGTGACTATTGAATATTATATTTTATTCGGAAAACAAACAGTGATAAGTCCCTTAATTACCTTAATAATAATTATAACTTAATAACATTTTATTGTTTTTGCATATATCGTTATGTCTGTCTACTAGTGGAAAAATTATCTTTTAGTTTTCAAATAATTTTTTTTTTCAAAGTCAATGCGATATTAAATTGTTACGAATATTTCTTTTATTAAACTATTAACTAAGCTATTTAAATTACTTATAAATTATTTTAAAATAAGTTATTTTAAACATGCTAGACGATACACCGAACTGTTACCAAAATTTCCATCGTAAATAGAAATTTTGCTAAATGTCTCTAATTGCGGCAGTTCCTGCCATCTGTCGGCCACAAGCCGTAACTACTGTTTGATGAAATGCAAATTTTTTTGGTCTTATCACAGATATAACATTTATTTCTACCTTGTTGATTGAAACTGTTTAATAATTTGATTTAAACGTAGTACGTACGTAGTTATATGTATTGTATGTATATTATTACACTAACGACTAAATATACATAGTGGTATCGTTTTTCTTTAAAATAGTTATCATTTAAGTCGATCACAATTCGCCTGCTGAACATCATCCCCCCATTAACAACTGCAACGAAATACCCACACATCAAGCAACTTCTCGATACTCGGATTGTGATATTAAAATGCATATCGATGTCTTCAGTGAAATCATTCGACAACTTCCAAATACTGTCGGCAGCTATCAACTACGCAGGAGATATTGCAATGCAGCAAGTGTACGCGCAAACATACTGGCACTCACTTATCCTGCCATACCCGCACCCGATGTAACGCTCTTGCGAAAAGATCGGAGGTCGGCTCAGAGACAAGGCGATAATCCCAACGTGATCAGACCCGAAAACCAAAAATTTGTATTTTTGCTCAATTGTTACTAGGGCACGCTGTTGCCGCGGAAAAAGTAATACCATTATTAGCTATTTAATAATTACATTAGATTTCCTGATGTCCACACAAAATATTTTTGGTTTCGCCCGATTTCTAATACTTTATTGATTATATGCTAATTCCAACAGTGGTACGGAATATCAAGATGTTACGTGATACAGGTTCGTCAAAATCTGAATTACTAACGTTACAAATTTAATGTTCGCCAAGCACGTTTATGTAAGTTTATTTGTACTTGTAACATATGGCACCTTGTAACCTATAGCATATTCGTTTGATATTATTTATATATAATTATATATGTAGATTTTGAAATTTATAAGAGCTCTATATCTTTATATATATTTGACTTTGAAATTTCCTATTTTCTTTTTTGTTGAACCGTGGCTGCATTTGACAGACATAAATTGCACATGAACCGGAACAAAGATCCGTAGAGTATACAAATATTTGCCCCGTGCGGCAATCAAACCCGCGACCCATAGCGCAAAAGCAAATCATTTGGCTAATACTCCTACTGAACCGGTTAAGCCTATGCGCCGTTCACCTCCTCTCATTTTTTAGAGCCGCCGTTGCTGAAAACATTATTAATGTTTAGTTAGGCCCAAATCAGGTTCATCCAGAGTTTAAAAAAATTAAGAGCCTTGTCACTCCGAAGGAGTGTCTTTGCCGTTATTACATACATACATACATAATATCACGACTGTATCCCATAAGGGGTAGTCAGAGACTGCGCACTCACTGCAAAAACAGATGACTGCCACAATCCACGTTTCACCAAAACAATATAATGCACTTGGTGTGATAGGAGGTGAGCCCATCGCCACCATGCGCTGTTGGGTGCACAGTGCAGTTTAATTCCTTACTCGCCTTTTACGAGATCCATTGGATGAGATGGAGTGGTAGTATTCTTTTAACCGCCACCACACGGCCGTTATTTTACACGTAAATCTAAAAACTATAACGATTATTTATAATAATGGTCCTATTACATAACAGTTAAGCAAACTCAATATTTGAAATTGAATATTCTTATATAATTTAGTATCTTTCTGTCTTATTTATAACGAGAAAATAAGTCTCGCTCATAGTTTCAAAACTTTGTACTTTGAAGTTCGCACATGCATGGCACGGCCAAAATAATATGTCGTGTGGCTTTTGACATCTGTATCCGGCGTTCGTACAAACCACTCTGTGGAAAGTTACTATTTCTCTTCTATTATGTGGTTAGCAACGATTTAAATTACACGTATATTCTCAATAATCATTAACAATAAAATAATCTTCCTTCTTCTCTTCTTGGTCATATTTTATGTTTTTTTAAATTACTGACGACGGCCGGAATCTACTTTTTTAAGCAAGTAACTACAATTATTAATTCGATTGTATCTCCTTACGATCTTATCCTTCTTGTTATCCTTTACAACCTTATTTCCGTGTATTACTAACTTGAATGTCGTTTGTCCGAAGACCACGCTAAAGGCTCGTTCGTTTATTACTATTTTTGTTATAATTATCAGCCAGTTAACAATCTTTTTTATTTCATAAAAGTGACAGAACGGGCAAAACGTTCACCTGATGGTAAGTGTAACGTCTGTCCATAACAAATGCTGTGTCACCTAGAAAATTACTGTGTGACACCACACTGCGCCCGTCGCCCTGAGACATCAGTTCTTAAGTCTCATATGCCCAGTGATTACGCTAGCTCACAGTGCCCTTCAAACCGAAACACAATAATGTTTGCACACTACTGCTTCACGGCAGAATAACTGGCCCTGGGGTGGTACCTACCTAGACGGATTCCTGCATAGGAATCCTACCACCACTTTTTTGTACCTGATGATTTGTATTTGATGAACCTAGAGATAAAAACGGGTATAAAGTCTCGATATAATACGGACGTATTGCGGTATTCGGTATAGGCAGATTGGTGATCGTCGTAGCTGGCGTATGGGATATAACCGATCGCCCTGGGCATTTCAAATTTTGCAAAATTTGAGATTGCCGTATGGTGGTGGTTTAAATGAAATACCACCCCATCTTAGCCCGTGGGTGTCGTAAAAGTCGACTGAGGGAAAATGAAAACCATCTTCCTGAAATATCTAAATAAATAAACAGCAGTTGCCAACCTGCCTACCAAGCGTGGTAACTATGGCAAAATCCACCCAAAATGAGACCTACTAACTTTTGTGATAATATATAGAGGAGACCTATGTTCAGCAGTGGACTAGTGATGGGAAAAATGATGATGATGATGATGAAAATATGAGATAGTTTTTCCAATTAATTCTTTTAGTTAATTTCATGTGGATGCGGAGAAAACTTTGTTGACGGATTCAATTCGGTGTTTTTATTATCTATTTCCATGTTTCATGAGTTTGGCTCTGCCGATATATGGTGAAGGTGGAACATCATAGAGTTGCAGTCAGTGCCAGTATGACGTAACCCGACCTTTTCTCTGCGAGGGTGGATATGCATGAGGAATTACCTCATGAAATAAAAATCTGGCAAAGTAGGGTTGGTTATTTTGCCGTCAATCAGAGACCATGAGATTTTTCTTACGCGACCACGGGAAGAAATGAGGTGCAAGATTCTCAAACGCAGCCATTACACAGCTCACGCGAAAACTTCCCGTATTATGAAACGTTTGAAGTTTGGAGTCGTTATAGTTGTATTTGGCAAAATGGAAATGAATATAATAATTATCTATCTATACCGTATTGCTTTAAAATAATTTTTTTTTTTACGTATGTATAATAAACGTAGTTCATATGATGTCACTCAGCTTCAGTGAACTATAAGTGAACTGATAAATTGAAGTAAAAGAATTTCCAAACTGGGTTGAGCCGTTCAAATCCCTTATTATCATTGTTTAATACTCGTACTTTCCTATATAAAACAAATCATGCACGAAAGAGGGTTGTTGGCAAGGGACACAGTAATTGATGGATTGTGACGTAGACGAAAGTAGTAGGAGTTGACCTGATCATTTATTTGCTTTTGTTCGGCACGTCACACTTGATAACCGAGGTCGTATTATATGAAAAAGTTTATTTATTATGAAACAGAGTTCGTAAAGGAGTAATAATTATATAAAAGAAGTAACAGAATTTGGACAAGTTCAGGAACATCGAATTAAATCATAAGAAATAGATAAGTATAATTTAGGTTTATAATACGACTTATACGAAGAATATGACAATAAGGATTTGCCTGGTATTTGATTTTCAAGATAAAAGGACAATGAATCGTGAAGACTTTAGTCGACTATGTTCTGTCATCGAAATTACCTAATCGTCGACCAGATAAGTTGCCATTCTTTCCTTGATCGAGGCATTTGCAAATTCAAAACGGTGCAGTGTTGGTCAATCTACTAGACATACCAACTCTGGCAAATTTCTATGATATTTATTTTTTAATCACTGAGTCGTCCAATTTAATATTTTGCTTAGGTTTCAAATTGCATTTGTAATGATAACTGTGAATGTTTCCGAAGGATTCAGATTCATTTTCTAAAGGAGGGCGCTAATTTTGATCTCCGCGTTTGTTAGTTTATTATTAAATTGGTCATTTCATAGGAATAACAGATTACTATAATACTTCAGTGACTTGTTACACAGCTCTGATTTCAAGTAAATTACAATTTTTATTAAATTTCTGAAATAAAAATTGACGCTCTTCAGCATTTAATTTAATATATCGAAGAAATCAATATTATTTCGTACCATCGAGTACAACAATATTATTATACTGATTGCAGCATCTAACATCGTCGACATCATATTGGTCAGTAGATCGGTCGTTTTTTTTATTGTATAAAGTGACGAAACGAGCAAAACGTTCACCTGATGGTAAGTGCAACGTCCGCCCACAACAAATACTGTGTTACTTTTACTACCCAGAATATTTCTGTGTGACCCCACACTACGCCGTCGCCCTGAGACATCAGTTCTTAAGTCTCATGCCCAGTGATTACGCTAGCTCACACTGCCCTTCAAACCTTGCACACTACTGCTTCACGGCATAATAACTGGCCCTGGGGTGGTACCTACCTAGACGGATTCCTGCCTAGGAATCCTACGATGAACGATAGCGTTAAAGTATGCCTTTATATTTATTTCGGCTTAAGGCTTTTATAAAAAACGTAGTGTAGGGCGATCCCACGGTTTTACAGGAAGTCTTTTGTGTCAAAATATGGGGAAGGTCTATGTTCAGCTGTGAACTAGTGATAGATTCTTTATATCTACGATTCCTATGTTATCATAATTATTATCAGATCGTAAGTCATTTACTGCTGATCATGGGGATCTCAGAAAGTTGGAATGATTTGCCTAGCGGGTGGATTGGCGATAACAGTATCGGCTGATCCATGTATTGTAAGTCTGGCAAATTTGCCAGACTTACAATACATGGATCAGTTTTTCTGAGATGAGTTGTTGCACAAAGTACGTAAAGAAAAGTAGGAGAGTCAAACAGTCTATGTACTTTGAGTTTAGTAGGTATGGAAAAATACACTTATTAAAGGTAACATTAAAGGTGTGTAAATGAGAAGTTTAAAAAATATAGCTGAAGTGACTTTGATAGACAAAGTGAGGAACAGTGGTATAAGGGAACGTTGCAGTGTGGTAGAAAATTAAGTGACAAAAATAGAGAAAGGGAAGCTTAGATGGTTTGAACACGTAGAGAGTATAAATGAAAAAAGATTAACAAAACAGATTTACGAGGCGAGTGTTAATGGTTGCCGGTAAATGTCTACGTAGGCGTATGTATCACAATAAAATCGGAAAAGTAGTATGGAAAGGCCAAGTCAAAAGTCATCCACAAACTTGTATGAAAATTATAAAAGAAGAACGAGCGATGTGATCTCTGCCTACCTTCTCTAATACTCTGACTCCTATGTAACTCTATATGTGTATGTATAATAAAAGGTCGAGTAGGCTGTACTATCTGCGCATTTCAGAGTGTAAACCTCTACCGTGGTAAATTAAATGTAACTTTTGCAATAACTACCATTCAACAATAAATAGCAGGTAAGATATTATGAGGTAAAAAAATGTCATATTCTCGCTAAAAAAGGACAGTTGCACTGAACTAAGTAAAACTGTCACTAAACTGAGTAAATCTCACTGACATACATACAGTCACGCCTTGTTCCCTTAGAAAGGGTAGGCAGAGGCCACATACGTAGCCCACTTTTCGCCGCCGTGGAAGACGTGACGGGTGGCAATCACATCGCCGCCATTTTGGTAAGAGTCAAAAAAAATTCTTACTCCCCATTGCGTTTCACGAGCAGTATAGTGACAGCATTGCATATGATGGTGTTATCCTGCACGAATAACGGCTGTCCGTACAATACCCCAGTCGCCTATTACGACACCTCGGTAGAAAAGAAGTAGGTACTATTTTACTCTGCCGGACACCAATCGGCTAAAAACATATGAAATCATTAAGAAAGGTATGTTTGCTATAATATAATAATTCGAAAAGTTATAAAATGTATAATAAAAGATTTTTATTTCAGTACAATTATATTTCCAGTATAAGTAAAAAGTAAACAGATTAATTTTTGAACTTATTAAGAAATTTGATTTTTATAAATATTCTTAGTATAAAAATGTAATACTCATTAATAAATTGTAGTGGATTTTAACTAACTGGCTGATTCCAAGGCAATTTCCATATGTCTTTTTATATGTCCTTTCAAATATGCTTTTATCAGTGCTGTGAGAGTACAACAATAGCCACTTACTAAGTGCAGTGACTGTTAAGAGATCTGATCTAACATATGACACATTATTACAATTTTTTTCCCATTTATTTTTTTGCATTTATCTGACATTTACGAATAAGTAGTAACCAGAGCAGAACGTTATGTTTGTATAATAATTACATAAAATGATTCATTTATAAATACATACAATGATAAATGATAGGTCATGGGGCAAACTATGTTTTTCAGCGTATTTGTATTTTATTTAATTGGAACGGTCGTATATTACTAGAAAAATATCAGTAGTATTACTTGTTACTACATGCAGAAACGGAAATTTGATTCGATGTAGGGACGAAAAAAAAATACGCATTACTTAGAGCTCCATTTGATTTGATCTATTTACTTATCAATTTTAATGTTTTACAGCAGGTTAAGACTTTTTTTTGACTAAGTATTTTCCTTCTAAGAAACGCTCTCCTTTGTTTTAAACGACGATCACAAAATTTCCTTTTAAACATTGCTTAATCCTTCAAATTGCAGCATTCTTAAACATAATCCATCAGATATTTTTCCCGCACTCTTGTTTTTTTATCTCTTTTGGGTTGCATTTCCACTACCACTACCTACTACCTTTTATCTTTACAAATATATTATAGAACTAAGCAATCTTTTATAATTCATTTTATTTTCGAAGTTTTAACAAAACGTGATGCACATTACCTTAAAATATTTTTTTCCTATATTGCAAAACTATTTTGAAGATCTTTAGAAGGAGACGACGTAATGTAAATTTGTTTCACATTTTTAAAAAGTATTTAAGAACATTATACATAATTTGTAAGACATTTTATTAAAAACGTATTAAAGCATCATTTATTACATTTTCGAATATATTGAAGTAATAATAACTACACATTTTTAGAAATGCTATGCTTAAATCAATTGAAGGTTATACATTAAAGCTCGTAGCTTTTATCGATACACTAATGGGTTATTAACTACTAATTACAATAACAGCGCTGTAACTCAACAAAAAGCGGTCTTTGTAACTAATATTACAACCGTTTAACATACTTTAAATCAAATACAAATAAATGCTTTTATTACAATAGTAAGGTATACTTTGAAATAAAGCAAGAAATTTGTTATTTTAAACATTTTATTGAAACTTTTGATAATAGTACACTGTAAGGAATTTAAATTATCTCGATAACAACGCTAAAATTGATTAAATTATTTTCAGTTTTCGTTTCTTATTATTTCCAAGATACACGCGATAGTATTTTTCGGATACCGCTTGCTGCCCCTCGAGCTACGAAAACCGATCCGAGTTCATTGTGGAGTGATAATTAATCTTTGCTCTGACTACGAGGGCTTTAAAAAAAAAAAATACAAAATGGGTCGAAGCATTACGTACAAAATGTAAGACAGCGAGATTATAGTTAATTTTTTCAGAAAAAATGTGTTACCCAATCTTTTATTCTTAAATTAGAATAATATGAAAATATGGTACGTTTAATTTAGATCTGTGTTAAGTAAAAGCTATTCAATATTTCTCTTAATGGAAACCGACCAATAACATTATAATTTTGGAATATTAGAGAATTGAATATCAATAATAAATATTGAATCTTATTTTTATTTTTTTCAGCACGAGTTAGACGGTAGTTTCGCTGTTTTTTTTTTGGATAATGTGATGAAACGAGCAAAACGTTCACCTGATGGTAAGTGGAACGTCTGCCCATAGCAAAAGCTGTGTCACACAGTAATGTTCTGAACATTTGCCCATCACCCTGAGACATCAGATCTTAAGTCTCATACGCCCAGTGATTACACCAGCTCACAGTGTCCTTCAAACCGAAACACAGTAATGTTTGCACACTTCTGCTTCACCGCAGAATAAGTGCCTCTTCACGGATTCCTGCATAGGAATCCTACCACCAGATTTCTAAATTTGAACTAATTTCGGGAAAAAAATCACTTAAATGGACATTTCAGACTTTTTATTCATATAACGAATTTATATAACAATCAATATTTGACTCAATTTAAAGCAAGGACAATTCAAAACAAGGTATATAGAATGTATCACATTCATTTATTAAATTTTTATCATATTCCATGAGGTAAATCATTCGAAAGACCTTATATTAAAATCAAACAACAAATTTATGTCACAGTTTTATGTTATGGTTTCAAATGTTATATTTTGTAATCCATAAAGAGCGTTTACGTTTTACTGAAAGGTTTATGCCATAACGGCTCTATCTATTTCAGAGTCACACTTAGTTACATCAGTTAGATACTTCTTTAATGATCACGAATTATACAAACCAATGAAACTTATTAAATTCAGTTGTTATGAACAGTGTATATACTCGTATATCAACAATAAATTCAACATAATAAATCTACATTATGTAAGCTCAAAATATTTTACAGGTACATTAAATACAGTACATTAAATATTTATACACTGACGAATTAAGAGTCTTACAAATAATAGGGCATGAGCGCAAAATATATAAAGAAAATGACCATCAGCATATCATACGTCGCCACAATCGGAAAAATGTTAACGCTTAGTAACTAACTATTAATATTTAATATGTTATCTAAACTTTGATCTTTATAGCTTTTTTATTGGTACTTTGTGAAACATAATACATATAATACTTTCGAAAACCCTTGTATATTGTGTCAGCACACATGAATTTAATATGGATACTGTTAATGTTTTAGTACTTTATTACATTGGAAGCTCAAGAAACATAATATTTGTCTCAGAGGAGATTGTAAAATTACTTTACACTCATACATTTGTAATATATTCAGTGAATTTTCGTAACCGTTATTACGTATTTTGGAAAAACGCAAAAATAACCTTGTGTACTAAATGTATTAGTATTAATTACAAAGCAACAGTCAATAAAAACAATTTGTATGAAAATTAGCTAATATCATTATATTGATGATTATAGGGCATCAATAACTAGTGATTTAAACATGAAATATTAACGAAAATACTTTAATATACTCTTTTTAGAAATGTGAAGTGAAAATACAGAAGCCGATATTTAATATGTATTTTTTGAGAAAACTGTAGAGTGTAGAGGAAATTTATATGAAAAAGTCATATTATATGTCTCATCTAATCTAAAATCTTGAAACAGAACCATATATACGTGTATTTTATTAGTAACAAAAAATTTGTAAAAATAATTAAATAATATCAAGGTAACATTTACAAGAAAAAATTCGAATTATATTTCAATATCTATGCAATATCTTTTTTGAAACGAAGTCATTCGAATCGAATGTACCAATACGAGTACAATGAAATATTAGATCTGCTTAAAGGAGCTGTCCTAAATCCGGCATCTTCAATTGTTCTTTGTAACAGGATTTTTATACATATAAAACTAATATAATATTTATTTGCCAGAAAGGATTTTGTTTTAACTTGTGTCTTAACTAATTTTGTAAAACTTTAAGTTAGTATGTTATATTTTCGGGTTTCTTTTGATTAGAAATCATCAAGCTAGACAGTTTGTTAATAAATTTAATATTAAAAAAACTTATGAAATATTCCTGTATTTTTTATCTAAATTAAATTATAAAGATGATAGTAAAAATGTTATAAAGAACACGCTATTGGAATTGAATTTTTTTCAGTATTTGAATTACATGACTATATTGATTTTTATATGAATAATTACAATTTTCACCTAAGAAACATTATATATTTATAGATAAATCGTGTAAGTCTTTTTCGGAAAGGGCCGATACTAAATTCTTGGCGCACGCTAATAACGATGATGGCGGATGTGAATAAATAAACTCTTATTATGACGATTTCATTATTTTTGATGAATCCTTCCTTTTCTTGGTCTTACCTGTCCATGGTTGACAAAACCATGTCTATAAGCCAGGTCATCCGCATACTGAGGCCCGTCCGGAATATGAAGAGCGAACTGATCGTGATATAACGGCACACACAAGTCCAGCACTGTCAGCAGCACGAACACGACGAGCGAGGGCATCACGCACGTCGCGCATCGCACGATCCCTACCTTAGTATAAATTTTATAACTTTCATTTGTCAACTAATTTATTACTAACCTATTTATATTCTGTAACAAGCCCGAGTATCCATTAAACTATAAGAGTAAGAGTTTAATTTACTTTTGATACTTCACCCGCGTAATTTTAGTTTAAGATGTGCTATCGTGTTTCAGTTTCTGGGGAATTCATCGACGCCCGTTTATTCAGGCGTCTACGCGAAGACTGAATCCGCGGGACTGATAGTCTTGCCTCTGTTTCTCTTTTTGCGCATGCGTTAAACTTGGCGCCCTTTCTTTAGCCTACTTGCTATCCAAACGTATTGTGTGCATGGCATCAATTGTCCCGCATACTTAATTGGAGTGAGCCCCGACTTACGTTTCTACCTGTCTATTGTTAAATAGTTTACTGCAGGATTCAAGCCACTTGTAGTTATTTATTCCTTCAAAATCACTTTAAGGCCAACTAGTAAGAAACTATCAAGTGGGAAAATATACATTTTTAATCCAACGACCTTAAGGAGTAATAATCAAACAAAATTAAATTTTTCTCCGTTTAAATTCCTATGCCAATCCTTAAAGTGGAGAATGATCGCATTGACACAATGAACTGGCGTAACAGATTTTTTGGATATATAGGTTGCACCTCACTATTTACTATAGCTGAGTAGTCCTCGTTGTATCGTGGTTTCTTTGCTCCTTTATTCTCTTCTTTTAAACTAGATTTCTATGCAGGAATCCTTCTAGGTAGGTACCACCGGAGGGTAATATATACAAAAACATTAAAATGTTTCGGTCTCAAGGGTACTGAGAGCTAGTATAATTACTGGCCATGAGACTTAGGAACTGATGTCACAGGGTAACACAGAAATGATCTGGGTGACACAGCATTTGTTACGGGCAGAGTTGCACTTACCATCAGGTGATCGTTATGCTCGTCTCATCACGTTATTCTATAAAAAAAGATTATTTTTAATCACAACTGTTAGACTAAGACAGTTAGCAGGTGGATCGATTGCAGTACCAAACGCCTCACACCTAAGATGCCTCATGTATTTATATATTTTTGGTGTAGCAATTTACCAGATGGTTATTTCACCTCTTGGGTATCGGAGGCCATGGGATTTTCCAGGCATTTTCTTTAGTCAATTCTTACGAAACACATTGTATAAGAAGGGCTGGCAGATCTTCACACGCTGCCACTACTACACTTAATAGGAAAAGAAAGTTAATTTGCTAAGATCCGCATGTAAAATATAAAATGGTGTATATTACCTAGTTTTTGAGGAGCACCATCCGCCCACCTACAATCTCGTGCACAAGCAAACTAACACCGCCACCGGATACCGCCGCCAAATACCCTCCACCACTACAACCCTAGTACTAGGCAATATACTAGTACACCACTGAAGTTGAGACCACGTCACGTTTTCCCCCTCAAAACAAGGCATTTAACACATTATCAAGTGTCATTGACTCTACGACAGACAGCGGCTCTTGGCGGATGTGCGGATCTTAGAAAATTAACTTTATTTCCCATAGTACATAAAATATGTAATAATGGGAGGATGGAGACCAAACCAATACTTAGTTTTAAAAGGCACAAGGTTTAGTTTATTTAGGTACAAAACTTCCATACCATACGTTTTTTTAAAACGATGGTCCACAGTAGGTTTTCTTCTGTATAGTTTTGCAGACATAAATTTCACATGTTTAACACAACCAGACCGGAAAACAATCAATTTGTGTTTTTCCACAAATGTTGACTCGGGCTGGGATTCGAATCCGTAGAAGTCAGGTACTCTGAGCACTAGGCCACACGGACGACTTTTATTTTTTAAGTAAAATTTTCGTTTTATGTAATACAAAAATACTGTGCCAATAGGCGTCCGACAGAGTAGAATAGCACCTACCACTTTTCTACCGAGATGTCAATGTCAGATGTAAGAGACGACTAAGGTAATGTACAGACAGCCTTTATTGGTGCAGAATAACATCATAATATGCAACTCTGCCACTATACTGCTCGTGGGAACGCAATGGGGAGTAAGAATTTTGAACTCGTACCAAAATAGCGGCGACGTGGTTTGCCAGCCGTCACGTGTCGTTTCCCGCGAGGGAGAAAAACGGACTACGTGAGTGGCCTCTGCCTACCCTTTATGTGAGAAAAAGGCGTCTCTGTATCTATGTATTTATTTTTTATTTTATTTATTTGTTAATTGTATAATAAATATTACTTGTATATCGTGTAGGCCTCCCTAAAATAGAAGGGACTCTTACTGCGTTCTAATATAACTGTTTTTTATTGTTATTTCTTATATTTATTCTTATTCTCATTTTCATCATTGATTCTACAATGTAGTACAATTTATCGTTAACTTTTTTAGTACACTTCGCGGCGGGCGGGCTGGTGTCAACCCTTGGTGTTATTTATCGGTATTATTTATTATAAAAAACATGTTCAAAAATCCTTAGCGTGCAGCATCATTTCCAGTAGTAGATTTATGTAACTACTGAAACCAGTCCGCATGGATTTAGGTTTTTAAAAAAATCCCGTAGGAACTCTTTTGACAAGAATAAAAAGTTTTCAGCATGCAAGCTATCTCTGTGCCGAAGTTTTTCAAGATTGTTTCAACGGTTGAGCCGTGAAAAGGTAACAAACAGACAAGGGAGAGAGTTACCTTCGCATTTATAATATAAGTATGTTTTTTTACCTTGATATAAATGAACAAAAAAGTGTGTTATGTTTAATTTACCGTTAATCAAAAATCGATCTGCATTCGAAGAATCGAGTTCGTCCAAATATATCGAATATTATTCGATAGCAAATTTGTGCAAATAAGTGGCTTATGCTATAAGAGCAGAGGTAGCATATCTGATAGTATGCAGCGTTAAAGATACGGGACCAAACCAAAAAACCAATAACTTGTGTTTTTGTGCAAATGTTGTGTGCGGCTTGGATTTGAAATCGGGACCTAATACATATTAATCAGGTATTCTGACGACAAGTTTACGTTTTCACGATATTTACATTAATCAGTTTAAGTTTTATTACTATCCTACTTGATGGTAAGCGGAGATGTAGTTTTGGACAGTAAACGCACTAGTTGAATTAGAGCCTATTCACTATTCTCTTGAAGACATGTAATCGGACGGAAAGACTGATGCAGGCAAATTGTTCCAGTACTTTGTTGTACGCATTATTAATTAGGAAGCGAAACCCTTCGTCCTAGTTTTAGGTATATCCACAGTAAAAAGAGTGGTAACCCGCCGTGCATCTAGTTGTCAGATTATGGATAGGGGAAATAAATCGTATATATAATTCATAACTTCAAGCTAACGCCAAACTACGTAATTTTAATCTACCCACAATCGCAGCGAAGTATTCTTACTTAATCTGTCACGTCATCTCATCATGTGAGTGTCGTAACAATCGGCTAGGAGAAATACCTGGAAAAATTGTATAACTTACGTCAGGAGACGGAATTGTCATCGCTAAAAATGCGTAACTAATAATACACCGACCATTGCGAGGCCTCTGGTAAAATGATCGCGAATCTGCCAGCCAAGCGTGGCGATTATGACTAATCCTCATTGGGCTATCCTGATGGAAGCCTATGTCCAGCATTGGACTTGTTACAGAATCAAAATAACTAAGGACAATTTACATGAAGAGTATATCACGACACAGGCCAAAATTATTACCAATATACCAACTGTTCTTTTGGTTTTCAAGTCTGGTTTTGTTGAGAGTGCCCCTCTGTCTGCACTATCTCTGACAATGCATCCTTGCATACCTCTAATATTTTAACATTGTCGTTACATCGTGCCACGTTTGGTTAACTACGAGTGATTGCTTGCTTAAGTCCTGCGCAGCTGATAGCTGCGAAATTTGTCATCAAAAAATCGTCAAAAATTGACCAGGAGGACATCATCATACTTTATTTTTTTATGAAACTAAGGGTGACGAAGTCGAGTCAATTTGCGACATACACATAGTTGACCAGCGGGCTATTGCGTATTCAAAGTATGTATATATATATATATATATATATATATATATATATATATATATATATATATATATATATATATGTATATATATATATATATATATATATATATATATATATATATATATGTAATTTCGGTGATGTAATTGCTGTTAGCCTTTTTGGCTTTTACAGCTTCATCGGATACCGTGCTCACGGGCCAGGGGCCTGCGTGCCAATTTGGTTTGACCCAAACATAAATACATAAATAATACTCCTACAAAAACATCGAAATTCGGACTGTCGCGTTCGCTGCGTGCTTGCGCGATTTCGAATATCTCAAAATAATTTTAAGTCGTCTAATGACCGTCCAAGAGAGGCTGCGGGCCTCCATTCGGACTGTCGATTTTTGTGTCGGTAACTCTGGGCGGTGAGAAACGCTCTGGAACACGGGTGTATCTTGTGTACGCGGTGTGATTGTCGACTGCTGCGCGCCGCTTTCTACGGCTGTCGCGCGTCGTTGTGCGTGATATGTTAAAGCTATTAACTGTGTGTACAGTGTAGCCTGGATCGTGACTGACCGTATCATGGTCAGGGAGTGCTGAGACGTGTGTGTCGTCTAGCACGTTTCGCGGGCGAGTTTTGCGTTCGGTCGCGTTTCTATCAGATCGGGTATCCAAAGTGAAGATCACCTATAAAAGTGTTTCATACAAGCTATCATTATCAAAAAAGACGCCATATGAAATTATTGACCCCGCCAGTGGTTATTGCGGGCCCTCAGACACCCACACCCCCTCAATCAAAATGAAGGAGCGTTGTCTCCATTGAGGATTAGGCTGCAATGCTTCGTGCCTTTAATTCTCAAACAATTCAAATCATCGCTTTTTAATTAATATGGAATTTAAACAGAATTTAAAGTACTACATAACATACTAATATTATGTAGTACTTTAAATTCTGTTTAAATAACTTATTAATCACTTTACTATTCGCATCACGACGAAACTAAATCACAAAAATAAGTTAAAAAAAATAAGTCTTCGTACGTAATAATATCAAATGAATACAGCATTGCGTGACTTGAGTCGCCATCTATTGGACGATAAAATCAACATGATTTTCAAGTTGCTTTCCAAACGTTCACAAATTTAAGGTAGTCACGCCCTCTATTGGAAAACAACATGACGTTGATACTACAACGAGGTTGAAAAGTTACAACTAGTTACTGTTTTACTTGGCTTCCTAGACAAAATTGGCGCAAACTCTCGGATAAGTAGAATAAAATAAGTCACATATCAATATGTCGAGAATGTTTGAATTATCGTGCCGTTATTGGAACTACTTATACTTCTTTAGTTTCTTTTAATTCTTGTATTCTTTTAAACTAACTAACCATCGCTTGGCAAGATACTTATAGAGCTGTGAATTATAGGTTCAGACCTTAGCGATAATGTCACCTATAAGTTATTGATCCCTGGGTCTCATTATATAATGACATTTCGCATGTTTCTGAAACTTTGAATAAACATTATTTCGGACATATTGCTATATTCTTACCTTAAATTTAAAAGTTTGCAACCTGACCTTAATTTTTTAAAGCAAAAAAGTAACGACATAAGCAAGTCGTTCACCTAATGGTAAGTGTAATGTCTGCTCTTAACAAATTCTGTGTCACCCACGACAGTTTGTTATGGCACCACACTACGCTCGCCAACCAGAGATATCAGTTCTTTAGTCTCATATGGCCAGTAATTAAACCAGTTATCACTTATGTAGGAAAGGAAATTAATTTGCTAAGATCCGTATGTAAAATATAAAAAGGTGTACATTACCTAGTTTTTAAAGAGCACCGCCTGCCCTCACTCAGTAGCGTGCACAAGCAAACTGACAACGCCACCAGGAACCGCCACCAGGAACCCTCCACCACTACGATACTACCACTAGGTAATATACACCACTAAAGTCGAGAACACGACACGAGTTTCACCGCAAAACGGGGCATTACCAAACATCGTAACATCGTCTGTGATATAATTGACATGCGGATCTTAGCAAATTGACTTCCTTTCCTACATTATAACTGACTCTGCGGTGGTACCTCCGTGGACGGACTCCTATACAGGAATCCTACCAGTAGTGATGATTTAAAATTCCTAATAAACGTATATCTCATTGTGTATCGCAAAAATAAAGTTTTTCCAAATGTTGATTATTTTTCTATGTTTTAGTATGTAAATGTAACATACTGACGTTTCCCAGCAAAGTAATGAGCACTCACTGCAGAAAATAACGACGGGTGAATGCGCCTGTACCATTTATGTTACTCTAGCACTTCATTCAAATAAGTAGAGCCTCATTTCGCGTGTTCAAAGTTACGAAGTTAAAACAAATAAGGCATTTGAATTTCCAACTTCTCTTAAATTTGAATATATTCATAGAATTGCTAAAAAACATTTACGTATAAAGAAAATGTTTTTCTTGAGACTTAGTTATCATTTATACAAATGTTATATATTATCGGGAACGTTTATGCTTTCGTAATGATCCGAATTTCTTCTACACTTTTATATACAAAATTTTTACTTTAAAAATATCTTCGTTTTTATTATTTCGAAAAGAACATATTTAGAAACTGGTAAAAATCAAAACATCTAAAATTGTATCTAATAATGAATTAAAAATTACACAAACTGTATTATTCTTTTTTTATTGTATTAAATGACGAGACGAGCAAAACGTTCTCTTATACCCATAAGGGAACGTTTTGCTTTGACGGGCGATGTGTAGTGACACCCAGCAAAACCTCCTTGTGGCAGGCACTACACTGCGCCCGTCACCTAGAGACATTAGCTCTTAAGTCTCTGTCTGATATGCCCAGTTATTACAATAGCTCTCAGTGCCCTACAGACCGCGACACAACCATGCTTGCACACTACTTCTTCGCGGCAGAATAACTGGCCTGGGGTGGTACCTACCTAGACAGAAAGTATTTAACAAAAACAAGTCTACCACTAAAAAAATCAATTATTAGTAAACAGTAACTAAATAAATAGCGTTATTACAATAGTAAAGAATAAAGGGTTGACGTAACCCCTCGGAATGAGGTAATAGATTTCAAGTTATTTCCACTAATGCATAACGATGCATTGAAAAGTTTAAAAAAAAGTTTAAAACATGATTTAAAAAAAAGAAAAACTTCCCGATTAGTTTTCAGCTGATTTTCTCTAACTACCAACACTGCAGTAGAATGTTGTATTCAGCTTTTCTCTTGAATTTCACATCTTTAAAAAAACAATTGAGCTACCCGCTGTCTTGGTAATACGCTTCGTTAAAATAGCTCAATGTGCCTTGGACATATTAAGTATTTTCGACTCATATTGCGATAACTGTCGATAATCTAGCAAGGGAGCCGTAGTTATTTCGAGCATATTAAAATATACTCGTAGATAAGAAATGGTTAAAAAAAGTTCCATGAATAATTTTTACTGATATACAATATGTAGATAATATCAAAACAAGAAAAAACTGATCCTTAATAGAACTGATAATATTGTAATAAAGTAATTAATTTAACAGATTAGTACACAAATGATATGGTAGTTCGTCGTATGTTTTACTAAATACAATGTGGTGGCGACATTAGTAAAGTCTCCAGTTCGTTGTGGCACCACACTGCGCTCGTCAACCAGAGACATCACAGTTCTTAAGTCTCATATGGCTAGTAATTAAACCAGTTATCACTAATGTAGGAAAGGAAATTATTTGCTAAGATCCGCATGTAAAATATAAAAAGAATAAAGCAAACGAGACCTTGCGGACGACGTCGCCACCATTTTGGTGCGTTTTGAAATTCTTACTCCCCATTGCGTTCCCACGGGTAGCTAGCCAACAGCAGCGGTGACAACTGGCTTGGCGAAGAGGAAGGGGAAGGCATTTTTTTTTTGGGCAGACGTTGCACTTATCACCAGGTGAACGATTAGCTTGTCTCGTTACTTTCAGCCATAAAAAAATCTTTATACAAGTCAGGATATTATTGCCTGCTGTTTACGGTATGGATCATAACAGGGTAGTTTCCTCGTCAAGTTTTCGCTTTTTTTCGCCTTTCTACTTACTAAATTTTACTGGATCGTTTAAAAACTCGTCTATCAATCAGCAGTTGACACTGTGTTGAAATCAGTATGGAAAGTTATCGTAACAACCATTAAACCCGTAATAAATAATTTTGAAGTGTCATTATCATGCTTGTTATTGACGATGGGTTTCGGAGTATTTGATGTTTGATACAATAAATCGGTAGATGAAAAATCGCTTTTCTGAATTAGTCATTTTTATTTTTATTTATTTTCACATAACGACTATCATTAATGCTATAGCGTTGGTAAGGGTATAATTACAGTTATATTTATTTTTATTTCTATACTTGATAACTATTTTGTCATATAGCATGGAATATAGCATTAAGCATCAACTAAAAGAGTTACAACGAAATTTTATTCTTTAAATATAATATTCCAAATAATGAAAATTTTACTTATTTATGAATGTGTCAAAGAATTAATTAATGGGAAAATAAGACAGACCACCCTGCAGAATTCTTTGTTTATAAACTACTATACTGTTGATGTCAACTTGTCTGCCAAATACCCATGCCTATAAACGTCCATTAGTATATAGGGAGATCTATATTCAAAATTTTTTTAGGAAACAAAATGATGGTGACTCAAACTATTATTAGTTTTAAAACAGTTAACTACTTCGAAGCTTTTCACTAATTACGCTTATGTAGCACAGCTATATATTCGACGATATATTTAACTAATTAATTGTGTATAACTTAACAAATAGTTGTTACATATGTATGTATGTACGTCGTACTTTGTTAGTAGCTACTGAAAACACGACTCGAGCTTTACAATATTCATATATATATATACACATTGTCACGCATTTTTCCCATGTAAAGAAGTAAGCAAAGGCCACTTTTCGCCCCGTGGGAAACAAGACGTGACGGGTGGCGCGACCACGTCGCCGCCATTTTGGTAAGAGTCATAGAAAATTCTTACTCCACATTGTGTTCTCACGGGCAGTATAGTTTGGCATTTTATATTATGTGTTGTTCTGCAGGAATAAAGGCTGTTCCTACAGTACCTTAATCGCCTCTTAAGACACCTCGGTAGGAAAGAGATAGGTGCTATTCTACTCTGCAGGACACCTATCGGTCAATTTACAATATGAGAGATATCTTACTAGATAACTGGGTAATGTCTCATTTTAACTTTTTTTTTTTTTGATGAAGTGACGAGACGAGCAAAACATTCACCCGATGGTAAGTGCAACGTTTGCCCATAACAGATGCTGTGTTACTCAGAATATTTCTGTGTAGCACCTCACTGCACCCGTCACCCTGAGACATAAGTTCTAAGTCTCATATGGGTAGTGATTACGCTAGCTCTCAGTTCCCTTCAAACCGAAACACAGTAATGTTTGCACACTACTGTTTCACGGCAGAATAACTGGCCCTGGGGTGGTACCTACATAGACGGATTCCTGCATAGGAATTCTACCACCATCCTACTAACTTTATTCTTTTATTTAAATAAAACTAGTTTTTACGGATTTTATCGCGTTTAATTTATAACTATTTTTAACCCGACGTTTCGGGCGCTTTACAGCACCCATGGTCACGGGGGGACTGAGGTGATAGTTGTCCCGATGTCAAAGTTAACCCGGAGTACCTTCCGCTTTTAATTATTATTTTTAGTCCGATCTACGCAGAAAGAGCTTACTGTGTCTTGAAGCCTTGCAGTGGTATGCTTGGTTTTTGATTTAATTTTATTAATAATAGGATCCCAAGCCGGTGGTAATACCCAACCATCTTCCCTATTGAAATTAGGATGTTTTTTAATTTCAATAGCCTCGCGAATCATCCTTGGTAGGAATCGATGTACTTTTGCAAAGATTTATGGTTTATCAAATCTGATTGGGATGATCCAGAACATGGTCACAGACTGCAGACTTCCTAGAGCGTCGATGCTTCACATCAGCTATATGTTCTTTAACGCGAGTTTTTATGGATCTTTTAGTTTGCCCTATGTAAGAGAGACCACATTCACAATCCAGCTTGTATACTCCTGCATCTTGTAGAGGGATGTTACACTTGACAGATGGTAAAAACTGACTTATCTTCTTCGGCGGCTTGAAAAATGTTCTTAAAGAAGCTCGCTTCAAGATATAGCCAATCTTGTCCGTGACTCCTCTGACATATGGAAGAACAGCAGGTACACGCTCGACTGTGGCCGGCTTCACTCGGTCACTGCGACGAAGGCGCGGAACCCGAAGCTTGTTGTCTTGCAAAACTTGCTTGACATGCTGAAGCTCGGCGGCCAGGTGTTTACTGTCACAGATCCCTTGTGCTATCTGAAACAAAGATTTACCCACGGTAGCTAACTGTGAAGGATGGTGGTGAGATTCACCATTTAAATACCTATTTGTGTGGGTCTTTTTTCTATACACAGTGTGACACAAGGTGTTATTAGGATTCCGAGTTACTAACACATCCAGAAAAGCTAAAGAGTTATTTGCCTCTAACTCCATTGTAAATTGAATTTTAGAGTTTAGGGAGTTAAGGTGGTCTAGAAATGCAGTTACTTTATGCGATGGTAAAATTGTGAAAGTATCATCTACATACCGCTTGTAGAATCTTGGATTTACTGGAGAAATACGGAGGGCTTTCTCCTCAAAGTCTTCCATTAAAATGTCGGCGACAATGGGAGATACTGGAGAGCCCATCGCCACACCATCTACTTGCTTGTAGTACTGTTCCTTCCACAATAGATAGCCGGATGTAAGGCAATGTCTAAGTAGTTCTGCATATTCTGCTGGCATGTTGTTCTCCGCTAGCTTCCTGGATACAATTGAGATGCAGTCTTCTACAGGTAGGCATGTGAATAGAGACTGGACATCAAAACTGACCATAGATTCATTGTCAGTAGGATGTAGGTCTTTAATCTCACTGACAAAATGGTATGAATCCTTTGTGTGTGCTCTTGTGTGTCCTCTGAGCGGTGAGAGTATTTTCGCTACATGCTGAGCCAATCTATAAGTTGTTGAATCGATCTGGCTCACTATTGGACGTAGTAGAGCATTTGGTTTGTGTATTTTAGGTAACCCATACAACTTCGGTGGTTTGGCACATGATGGTATTACCGAATTTACGTCCAGATTCAATTTTTCGGAGTGTTTCTTTACTAGATCGCGAGTTGTTTTCAGCGTGTTCGCGGTTGGGTCTGATTTAACCTTTTTATAAATATTTTCATCCGACAAAAGTTGTTGAATTTTAAAATTGTAATCTGTCGTATCCATTACTACCGTAGCATTTCCTTTATCCGCGCGGAGGATCGTGAGTTCTGGTCTGTTCCGTAAGTTGTTCAACGCTTTAAATTCGTCTTTAGGAAGATTTAGTTTGGGCACTGAACTTCGACGTAACATAGACGAAATGTCTTGACGCATGGCCTCCAAATCTTCCTTACCGATATTATTTTTATACAGACAATCTTCGACACTACAGATAATTTCTTCGTACGGGATTTTTCGCGGTGTTATTGCGGAATTCATTCCTTTCGATAATACGTTTATTGTTGGTTCATCCAGTGTTTGTTTTGACAGATTATAGACCGCGCGTAGTCTATGATCTTCGTCTGTTGTCAACGGTAACTTTCCGTTCATACGTTGAGATTTGTATTTGACATTTAATTTGTTCTATAAATAAAGTAACTGCATTTCTAGACCACCTTAACTCCCTAAACTCTAAAATTCAATTTACAATGGAGTTAGAGGCAAATAACTCTTTAGCTTTTCTGGATGTGTTAGTAACTCGGAATCCTAATAACACCTTGTGTCACACTGTGTATAGAAAAAAGACCCACACAAATAGGTATTTAAATGGTGAATCTCACCACCATCCTTCACAGTTAGCTACCGTGGGTAAATCTTTGTTTCAGAGAGCACAAGGGATCTGTGACAGTAAACACCTGGCCGCCGAGCTTCAGCATGTCAAGCAAGTTTTGCAAGACAACAAGCTTCGGGTTCCGCGCCTTCGCAGTGACCGAGTGAAGCCGGCCACAGTCGAGCGTGTACCTGCTGTTCTTCCATATGTCAGAGGAGTCACGGACAAGATTGGCTATATCTTGAAGCGAGCTTCTATAAGAACATTTTTCAAGCCGCCGAAGAAGATAAGTCAGTTTTTACCATCTGTCAAGTGTAACATCCCTCTACAAGATGCAGGAGTATACAAGCTGGATTGTGAATGTGGTCTCTCTTACATAGGGCAAACTAAAAGATCCATAAAAACTCGCGTTAAAGAACATATAGCTGATGTGAAGCATCGACGCTCTAGGAAGTCTGCAGTCTGTGACCATGTTCTGGATCATCCCAATCAGATTTGATAAACCATAAATCCTTGCAAAAGTACATCGATTCCTACCAAGGATGATTCGCGAGGCTATTGAAATTAAAAAACATCCTAATTTCAATAGGGAAGATGGTTGGGTATTACCACCGGCTTGGGATCCTATTATTAATAAAATTAAATCAAAAACCAAGCATACCACTGCAAGGCTTCAAGACACAGTAAGCTCTTTCTGCGTAGATCGGACTAAAAATAATAATTAAAAGCGGAAGGTACTCCGGGTTAATTTTGACATCGGGACAACTGTCACCTCAGTCCCCCCGTGACCATGGGTGCTGTAAAGCGCCCGAAACGTCGGGTTAAAAATAGTTATAAATTAAACGCGATAAAATCCGTAAAAAATAGTTTTATTTAAATGTGTAATATTCGCGTAAATATAAGAAAACATTATTTATTCTTTTATGTTTCCTGATATTAATTTTGTGATGTAGATCTTAGTTGCACTAATTTTTGTTGGTAGTCTTAGTGGTATCAGTACCTTTAGAAGGCGAGAGGAACTCTTTATAACCAGAAAAAACAATTAATTTTGCGAATCTCATAAAGTTAATCTTGTCCTTTTTGTAAATATGACAATAACAGTACAGTCACAATACTACACATGTGAGAATGAAAACAATCTAGCGAGCTAAGATAATTCACGCTTTGATTAATCCTTGATGTAGTTCTTAAAGCTCCGATTTAAATATCAATTAAAAGACATAATGCTTCGCGTAATAATCGATTTTAATTGAATTTTACTAAGGTCTTTGTTCCCATCCACATAGTCAGATTTAAGATAAACGAGGCTTTAATGCGACCCTGTTCACAATAGACCGATGAGAATGGCATTTTAATGAATTGTGATAGAGCCTTTCTCATTTTAGTAAAGAAATCCTTTTGAATAAGGCACCTACGTCTCTTGAAAAGATGACTTTATAGAGACGAAGAGAATGTATTGTTGAGCTGAATACTGGCCATTACCGGGAATATCTCAAAGAAAATATATCCTTAGTGTTTTCCGCTTGGAACGAATCAATAGAAAGCTTCTTCAGTGATAATTGAAAAGCTTTAAATTTATAATAATTATTTTAAGCACAGTTTTCAATGAGCGGAAATTTTAAAATATTATCATAGTTGTAATGATACTGCCGGAACTGAGATGGTGCGCGTACGTACTAGATATTGAATATTTGTTTCTTAAAGTCCGCCAATGCATAGGAATCCTGCCACCAATATTACGAAAATATTTGTACTCGAAATCAATTTTACGTATCTATAAACAAATTTACTGATTTGAATTGGAATAGTTTAGTGTAACTCAATAGATGTGAAAAGACAGTAACTATTAGATAGCAATAGACATTTTCATAAAAATTAGTGGCTGTTTGGCGGCGTTAGAGAATCTGATACTCAATTTCTTTATTAAAAAAACGATGCCCCCATAATAGGATTTCTCCTGTATCGTGAGTGTGTTTTACAAACAGACCCGGAAACCAACAATTGGTGTTTTAAAAAAATGGCTTTGGCTGGGATTCGAACTCAAGACCCGGCGCATAGAAGTCAAGTACTCTGACCACTAGAACACGCGGTTGTCGAAACCCGTTGGTTCAACCAGTGGTTATAGTACTTCAGAGTACCATATTTCATGGCCTCTTATTGATGGCGGAATACCCATCTCAATTATGCCAAACCCAAATTATACAAATCGATGACGCCCGTCATTATCCGCCTGGCAGCGTCTAAGTGCGAAATATCTGGTCTGCGATCGACAATCCGTCTGCTAAGAACGGCGATTACGGCTTATCCTCCTAACTTGAGAAAAATAATAATTGTAATGTACTTTTAAAAAAAAGTAATTTTTACCGATATTATCGCGTTTAATTTAGAACTATTTCTAACCCGACGTTTCGAGTGCTTTACAGCACCCATGGTCACGGGAGGACTGTACTTAATACATTTTTAATGTATTATATAATGTACTTTTAAAGGCTGTTTATGAAAAAGAAGGCATTTAAATTGCCAGTAAAAAAATACAAGATTATACTTGTAAAGCCTAAATCAGTCAAGTTACCTAAACTAGTATTCTTTTTAAAGTTACGTAAGACACGCTTATACTCATTTTAGTCATAAATTTAAAATACGTCTAGGAATCCAAATTCTAAAAGCTCTCAGATCATAAGAAACAAATTAGAAATGTGGCATGTTTTTTTCACTGCACTTGCAGTTGCATTGCAAAACGTGTGATTTTTTTTTTTATAGGAGAGGAGGCAAACAAGCAAGTAGCTCACCTGATGCTATGTGATCACCACCGCCCATGAACAACCGCAACAATAGAGGAATCGCGGGTGCGTTGCCGGCCTTTGAGGAAGGAATAGGCTCTTTTCTTGAAGGTCCCTAAGTCGTATCGGTCCGGAAAAACCGCCGGCGGCAGCCGATTCCATAAAGTGGTAGTGCGTGGCAGAAAATTCCGCGAAAAACGCACTGTGGTGGAATGCCAACCATCCAGGTGGTGACGATGGAATTTTGTGTTCTGCCGCAAAGTGCGATGGTGAAAACCAGCGGCTGGAATTATTCCGAACAATTCCTCGGAACACTCCCCGTTGTAAATCCGGTAAAAAATGCAAAGAGATGCAACATCTCTTCGCAAGGCCAGTGTATCAAGCCGATCGGAAAAAACCTGGTCGTCGACAATTCGAGCCGCTCTTCCTTGAATACGGTCAAAAGGAAGGAGCTGGCACTGGGGTACCCCCGCCCAAAGATGAGAACAGTACTCCATGTAAGGCCGAACCTGCGCCTTGTAAAGTTGCAAGCGGTGGACCGGCATGAAGTACTGTCCCGCTCTACTGAGCACGCCAAGCTTTTTAGAAGCCAATTTGGCCTTCCCTTCCAAGTGACCGCGAAACTGAACGTCATTCGATATGTCTACGCCAAGGATTCCGATACTGGCTGAGGCAACGAGGGGAGTGCTTCCAAAACGAGGTGCTACGATGAAGGGTTTCTTTTTAGCGGTAAACGCGCAAACCTGTGTCTTATTTGGGTTAAACTGGACTAAGTTTAGTCGGCCCCAGTCTGAGATTTTGTCTAACAAAATCTCGACTTCAGACACAAGTTTGTTCCGGCACTCGTCGACGTGTTCCAGAGAGATATTAGCACAGCCGGCGTACAAGGCATAACCACCGAAGGGAGGCGGACTAATTTCTCGCCAATTCTGCCAATGTGCTCTGACTTTGACCTGGAAATAGCTCTTTTGAAGGACCTAGAGGCAGAGTTGTACTTCTTTTTCAGTTCGCTAGTTTTTTCATCTCGAGACGCAGATGTTTTAGCCCAGGTCCGTTAACACTCCTGCTTTTGGCGTGATGCCATTTTGCAGGTGCGACCAAACCAAGGCTTGGGATCTGCCACCGATGGGCACGACAGAAGATGGAATAAAGAGTTCCATACCCTGAAGTACAACATCAGTGACAGATTCAGCAACGGCGAAATGCAATGAAATGCAAAAAAATGGGAAATACAAGCATTTTCGGTGCCATATTGTTGTAAGAATTTAAAGTTGATTTTAACAAACGTCATTCATACATACAAACCGTCACGCCTTTTTCCCATATAAGGGGTAGGCAGAGGCCACTCACATAGCCCACTTTTCATCCTCGCGGGAAACACGACGTGACGATTGGCGAACCACGTCGCTGCTATTTCGGTACCAGTCAAAAAATTCTTAGTTCCCATTGCTTTCCCACGAGCAGAATAGCTTATTATAAACATACTACATACTTAGTATTGCATAATATTATGTTGTTATTCTGAGTTTAAATAAATATATAATATTAGTATAAGGGACCACGAACTGGCATGCGCAATCATTTCTCAACGGTTTTCTCGATCTGAACAAAGAATTTTCCTTAAAATGAGAAAATAAATGAAAACATCTTAGCGGTAAATACATCGATCGATCTAAAATAGTAACAACATTCAACAAGCACGAGCAATTCATGCACACGCCTAGACAGTTTATTCAATGGATAATGGAAAAAAAACAAATTATCGCATGATGAAATTAACTATCTGAACAACAATATGTACAAATACAATTAAAAATAATAGTATTTCAGATATTAGAATAGTGTCATAAATAGCTAAGTAATGAATTGCCTAATCTACGCCAATCACGTCTCACCAATTATACTATAATTGGGTTAGTTATGGATTAGGTGCAAAGTACCCGGCATACTTCATAAGTTTTAAACTTGCGTATTGTAACAAAGACATATAAAATGGCTTTCTTATTTCTTTTTTTAGTCTGTTTTTCATCCAACGACCAAGGTCAACCAACATTAAGTAAAAAAAGGTTGTCTTTCCTTTAGAATACCAACGTGTTTAAACATTTTTAACATATGTTTTTTGTAACATCATCTAGGAAAGAAAAATCATCGTTAAATCATCGTTGAATATTTTTTGTAATACACTGTATTTAAATTTTAAATCTCACTCTACTCCTGGGCAGCGTACGTCATTAGAAGTGTAATTTAAAAAGGCAACCACTCTTCAAGATTTTATACCCACTTTTATATAAAAGAGATCAAAAGGTTCAAACCATATATTAAAAAGACGTGAAACAAATTCACGTGAATATTAGGTCAAAGGAACTATTTACGTCTTCATAAAATGTCTTGCACTAATTTTATAGCTCTACTAACCAAAAGTAGAACCTTCAACGCCTGGTCATTTTAAACGTAGTCTGTAGATTTAATGGCCGGATTTAGTATAGAGATTTTATGACGCAATAAAATCCTTTTAGAACCAAGTCCGGCAGTTAATCTTTGCTTGAAATAAAGTAAAAGAACAGGTTGTTTACAGAAAACGTTTAACTGATTGATTAATTCTACTCGTACAACCACACCGTGCGTTTTATTTATAGGGTCACTTAGAATACGCTTCAATATCAAAATATGTTTTTTGATTTCTGTTCACTGTTAGTAGCGTTTTTATAATCTTCACAAATCGCTCAATTCCATCATCCTATGCAGGAATCTGTGTAGGTACGGAATTCCAGGGTCAAAAACATTTAAAATAAAGAAAAGAAAGAAAATTTAAAAAAAAGTAAAGTGTCAATAAAATATTACGAAGTCCTTATTCAAAAGTAACCTGGTTGATCTGATCAGATGAAAGAAAAAAAAACTATTTTTCAACAAAACTATTTTGAAAGAACACAAAGCACTGACTGAAATCGAAAACACTTTTAATTTCTGTGCATGTAGCTGTCTAGGTACCTCCGTAGAGCCAGTTATTCTACCATGAAGCAGTAGTGTGCAAACATTATTGTGTTTCGGTTTGAAGGGCGCTGAGAGCCAGTATAATCACTAGGCACATGAGACTTGAAACTGATGTATCTAAGTGACGGGCACAGTGTGTTGCCACACAGAAGTGTTCTGGGTGATACAGCATGTGTTACGGACAGACGTTGCACTTACGATCAGGTGAACGTTTTGCTCGTCTCTACTACACTCAGTAAAAAAAATTATAAAAATAATTGTAGTGCTTGCATATCTGTTTGATATAATATGTATGACATATAAAAAAAACATAGCGTGTATTTTTTGATGAATTTGTTCAACAATGTAGCAGCTTTTTCTATGACAGCCACAATTTATAAACGAGGAGAGATGCAATGGGTTGAACGAGAAATGTCAGCAACTTAACAAATTGCCTCGTTGCCGGCGGCAAGTTCATGTATCACAGCGGTACTGACGCAAACGTTTGAACATGATGAGTTATGTCGATTTCTTTGATTTTATAATGATTCAATTTACAATAAAGAAATGGCTTCTGATATTTACGCGACTATTATACATTAAAAAAACAACATTTTACGGATTTTATCGTGTTTATTTTCATTAAATGAGAGAAGATATGTACATGTGAAGGAATGTAATGTACAAGCGGGATTCAGGAGAGGAATTTGATGCATGGTTCAGGTCTTTTCCTTACGAAGCATAGCCGGAAAATTCTTGACTTAAAGTCGAAAAGTCTATTGCGCATTCGTAGACTTGGAAAATACCAATGGCAGAGTGGTGAGGAATAAATTGTGGTCGACATTGTCTATGTATGGAGTGAACGGCAGCTTGATACAAGCACTAAGATAATAAATAAGAATTCCGGTGTATGTTTCAGACCGGTTTAACTTCTAAAAGGGTGTTAAATAGGAATGTGTAGCTTCGCTGAAGCTTTTTAACCTTTTTTAAGACAATTGCTTAAAATATTTGAAAAAGAGTGCGTTTGGATTAAGAAGGAATGATCTGACTATCAAATGCCTCCTAAACGCCGATGATCAGGTTATATTAGCATTATCGAAGGAAGAGTTGCAGGCAATGTTTAATATTATGCAAGGTGCTCTTACAAAACAAACGAAAGAAAATTAATGTAGGCAGTAATGGTTTTTGAAAGAGAAGAAAGTATGACGAAATGCAGAGTTCTGATTGAAGGAGAAAGAGTGGAACAAGTACAAGAGTTAGTATGCTTGGGTTCAGAATTTACGAGAAATGGAAAGTACGGTAGTGATTAAGCGAAGAGTATTAGCAGGAAATCAAGTATATGGGGCTTTGCATAACTTTAATTATAGCCAGAACGTATCTAAAAATGTACGACTAGCTGTACATAGAGGATTACTGGTCCCCACACTTATGTATGTTAGTGAATCTTGGGTCTGGCAAAAGAAGCATGAAAATAAAGTAAATGCTGTGGAAATGAAAAGTTTGAAAGGTATAGCTAAAGTGACTTTGATGGACAAAGTGAGGAACAGCGTAAATGTTGTGATGTGGTTGAAGACGTAGTGACCAAGATAGGTCAAGGGATGATCAGATAATTTCGACACGTAGAGAGGACGAAAGAAGATTTACGAAACAGATTTATGAGGCAAGAATATAATAATATAGATAAGACCTGATGATAAGATACGAAGCGATACTGTGATCGCCAATACGCCTGCCAAGCATAGCGTTTACCGCAAATCCTCCCAACTTGTAAGAGGCGTAGCAGAGCAGTGGACTTCTACAGACTGGTGAAGAAGAAGACATTTGGTAAAGTAGCGAAACAATGTTTTGAGCGTTTATATACACAAGAACATGTTAGTTGAAATATTTATAAGAACATGTTAGTTGAAAAAATAAATTTTCAAAACTTTTTATTATTAAATTTTCCAATATTTAAGTTGGTGTAAGTGCAGTTGTTGACACGAACAAGACTTTCACTTGATGGTAAATGTAAGCTACCCCTTACAGATGTGAAAAATGCTCTGTAACTGGCTTCAGTGCTATTGAAACCTTAACACACTAGTGTTATCTTGCCGCAGCTTGATGACAAAATAACTAGCACTGCGGTAGTAGCCATGTAGGTGGTATCTGTATTGAAATTTTACCTCCAGTAAAAGCTAAAATATTAAAAGCTATTAGCTTTCTCATTTTATTGTATCTTTACAGAAACGGAGATGTGTAACTTGACTTTCGACTAGAAGAGTTTTCTAACACTATAAAAAACTAATACTACGATTTATAATAGAGTTTATTAAAATGTCAGATTTTGAACATTATATAGCGCCAATGTCCATTATATGCCGTGTGGTGGCGGCTCGTTTAAAGAATACTACCACTCCATCTCATCCAATGGATCTCGTAAAAGGCGAGTAAGGAATTAAACTGCACTGTGCACTCAACAGAGATGGGCTCACCACCTATCACACCAAGTGCATTATATTGTTTCGGCTAAACGTGAATTGTGGCAGTCATCGGTTTTTGCAGTGAGTGCCCAGTCTCTGACTACCCCTTATAGGATACAGTCGTGATCTTATGTATGTATGTATAGCGCCAGTTAGTACTTGGCCTAGTTTTCTAGTCCGACAAATACGGTAGAGTACTGGGACCGCGGCCTCCCAAGCTGTCTCCTCCAGCTCCTTCTGAGTAGTATCCTACACCTTATAGTTTTTTTCCCGACTTCCGCATTCCTTAACCCAAGTTCTTTTCCTGCGTAAACATTTTTTCTCTCCGCCAAGTCAGTGGTTACCGTGCCGATGGCTACGTGGCTAGGGGCGAGATATAATTTCGGTGATGTAATTGCTGTTAGCCTTTTTGGCTTTTACAGCTTCATCGGATACTGTGCTCACGAGCCAGGGGCCCGCGTGGGCCAGGGGCCCGTGTGTAGGGGCGAGACTGGTAGTTAGTGTGCCGATCTATTCTGAGAACGGGCAAACCTAGAGATTAGCCTTACCTAAGCATGCAAGGCTCTGTATGGGGTCTTCCCTGTTTCTTCTCGTGGGAATGCACTGAGGAGCAAGAATTTCAATTGATACGAAAATGGAGCCGACGTGGTTCGCCACCCGTTAGGGCGAAAAGTGGGCTACCGATGAAATTTCCGCTCTCCCAGTGGGAAAGAGGCGTAATTGTACGTATGTATATAGTAGCCGTATGGTGGCGGCTTAAGAAAATCTATCACCCCATCTCATCCCGTGGGTGTCGTAAAAGTCAACCCGCCTGCCAAGCGTGGCAACGATGGCAAAATCCCCTCAAAATAAGAGCTACAAACTTTTGTGGCACCCTATGGCGGAGGCCTATGTTCAGCAGTGGACTAGTGATTAGCTGAAATGATGATGATGATATAGTAGAAAATATCTGCATTGATTTAGTATAAAATTAATCAAGCTATTCATAAAATTTATTTTAAAGCCTCTGAGTTTATTTTGCAAATTCTCTTATACTTGCACTTACAGATAAGCCAACAACGCCTTATGAATAAGCGATTATATATGGTTGAATGGGATGCATTGTTCACTTGAACGCCTTTCAATATCGGGGATACTCGAGGAAATTACTCGCCTCTGGATCCGTTTACGATGTGATTTAGTATATGAAATATATCATATTAAATAAACCAAGATTTTTCCGATGTGTACATTCTTGAAGTTAAACTCTTCTTCTTTGAGCGCGACAAGAGTAAAATTTCGAGGTCGAATTTGAGTAGTGTTTTCGTGCAATGTTTCTGTTATTCTTAATTAATATTTATATAAATTAATAATTGTTTCTACACAGAGCATTGATTTTACAGTGAGAGTGCAGATTTTATATATAATCCTCTCCTATATTGAGAGAATCTGCCATAATCGTCAAGCTTGGCAGGCGTATAATCTTTTTAAATTAGAAAACCATAACTTTATGCGATCATGCTGAGTTTTTAACTTTAATTGTCATTATCTGAATACTCAATAAGCTATCTACTACTAGATTGCAAATAAAAACAATAACGAGTTCTACATTTTAACTAATTTGTAAGTAATTTTTGAATTGTGTTCATATTTATTTTCTAACAAAGACTTTTTAAACATTTATTGTCCATCGGATTATAGTTATACTTTTTAGATTAAGAATTCTAAAAGATATCGGTCGCCATTTTAAGGATTTTATTATTTGAGTACGCCTAACGATCACTGTAAATCCTCATTGCTGCGGTAAGCTTCTATATTCCAAACGAAATAAACTAGGGATTTGAAATTTACACTTGGGAATTTTCATAGCTTGCATGCAAATATTGACAAAGAGGGGAGCGTTTTTTATTATTTTTCTACCTTTGTAAGTATTCTTGATATAGCTTTTTAATGCAAAAAAATTGAGATTATCGTCAGAGTTTGAGATAATGTCAAATTGTAAACTACTTTCCTAGAACTTTTATTTTATTTTTATAAAAAAGATCAACTTAGAAATGTCCAACTGCTGAGAACAGGCCTTCTCTTATTTCTGAGGGGGTTTTGGAATGTTGCACTTACCATTAGCTGATTGCTCGTCTGGTCACTTTCTATGAAAAAAATTAAATATAAAAATCAACTATTAAATCTATCCTATCTTGAAGTATCTTAAGTGTTTAGTGGTCATACATCATTATTATTATCGTAAGCATAATATACTATCTACTGCTAAACATGAGATCTCTCTTCGAAGTCGGTAAAAATTGCATGTTCACGCCTGGCAGTCAAATTGGCGGTCACAATACCTAACATCTCGAAACTTAGACGCCGCTGCCTATCACCGGTCTAGATTTTTTTTTCTATTATTTTTTATTATTATTTTAACATAGTTACCACGCTTGGCAGGCGGGTTGGCAACCGCAGTTTGTTTATTCAGATGTTCCAGGTAGACGCTGCTGCCCATCTCCTGGTTTTAAATTTCCCTCTGTCGACTTTTACGACACCCACGGGACGAAATGGGGTGGTAGATTCGCTACCACACGGCACCGCTACCACACGGCATACTAGATATTTAAGGTTTGACGAATTCAGGTGGCTCAGGGCCGTGTTTTGTAGCATTCTTTGAGGAGGCCTATGTTCAACAGTGGACATGTGACGGTCTGAAATGATGATAATGATATTTGAGATGGTTATTCTGACATCAGTCGGAGGCATGATCAACTTTTTGTAGCATTTTTATTATTTGTCTTTTACGACACCCGGGATGAGATGGGTTAGTAGATTCTATAACGTTTACTTACTGCGGCATAGAAACATTAGTGTTTGGAAGGATCATTTCTGTGGCACCACACTGCGCCCGTCCCCCTGAGACATAAGTTTTAAGTCCCATGTCCAGTGATTACGCCCTTTAAACCGAAACACAGTAATAGTTGCACTACTGCTTTACGGCTGAATATCTGGCCATAGTACCACCTCAGGTCAACTACCTAGACGGATTCATGCACAGAAACCCTACCACCAAGTTAATTAGTGTATGCAAAAATTTACAAAGTAAATAAAATAAATCAGAACAATAATATGATTTGATGATGTTCTCCTAGCCGATTTCGACCACGGCGACAACTTCCGAATCCGAATGTCGAGAGCCATCCACTGCGAAGGAGATATTATAGTGCCACAAATGTACGCGCAAACACAGAGGCACTCACTCGTCCCAACCTACCCGCGCCCGATGTAACGCTGATGCGATAAGATCGGAGGTAAGCTAGGATGCAGTGACAGAAACACGGGGACAAACACAACACAACCGTCTGGTTGACCCGAAGACCAACAATTTGTTTTTTTTTTAGCACAAATGTTGGCTCCGGCTGGGATTCGAACCCAGGACCCGCGGCGTAGAAGTCAGGTTCTCTAACCACTAGGCCACTAATATAGTAAATACAGTTATCGATATTAACTTGAAACCATAAATGAAATGTCGAAAACAGATAATTACAGGATAAACGTTATATAATGTTTACAGCAATTATAAAGGAATTTGCTCTCAAAATCCAAAATACCATTGCAATGCAAGGATGAGTGACGTCAACCACAAAACGAATAGCACTTACGTCACCGTCATACCCAGAACCACAATGAAAATCATTTGAAAATTTCCATTCGGAATACAATGAACCACTTGTTCATAATTTATGGTAAATACCTTTTGCGCTCGCAAATCTGTGTGTTATTTATGATATTTTTACCCTTGTGATGTGCAAGTGGCAAATACTGCAAGAAATTGGCATTCATTTTTACATAATACATAAGATCACGACTGTATCCCATAAGGGGTAGTCAGAGACTAGGCACTCACTGCAAAAACAGATGACTGCAACAATCCACGTTTCAAAACAAATATATATATATTCATTTTTATGTCTTAAATAACTATATACATACGAGTACGATATTTTTTTACACTTAGAAGGAGATAAAACGACGACATAATCTAACTTGATGACATTTAATAAAACTTATTTTACGGATTCGAGTTATTTTTAACTACTTACAACCCGACATTTCGAGCGCTTTCGGGCCCATGGCCTCGGGAGGACTCAGGGATCAGACGTCCTTTTGTCATAGTTAATCCGAAATACTTTCAGTTTTTTAACCATAACTGGACTAATGAGAGCCGAAGATATGCGACCAACAGACACGTGATTCAACATGAATACGATGAATACTGAATTGTCAAGGCAATACAACAGAATTTTCAGTGGGTTAAACGTTCGAAATATTTAAAGTGTTTATATCAATTATTACGAATTGTTTGCTAGATATGTATCTAATGAAAGCAGGTGACGAGACTATCAAATCATTCATCTGATGGTCGATGTTGTTGCTGTCTTACCCAAAACTTTGAATTGGAAAGTTTTGCGTGGAACCGCAAAGTAGTTAGACACTTTTTACGTCTTTTCTTAAGGTTCATATGGCCTGTAAGTACAATAGCAGTAGTGATATTAACACACTACTATCTGACTGCAAAGTAAAAGGCACAGCGGTGATACTTCCCTAGACGGATTCCTGCGTAGAACTCCTACTATGAGTTCTATAAAATTAAAGTACCTGTCTCTGATTTCGCACTAAAGACTTTTAATTTCATATGCGGGATACCAAAAATCAATCACGGGATTTTAAATATTTTGTCTGTCTTTATGTTTGTTTGTACGGGCTAACCTTCGAAACGGCTAAATAGACTTTGACGGGACTTTCATTGGCAGGTAGAGGACTTTTCGGAGATATAAGCTACATTCTATTTCTCTGAATAACTGTTGAAATTAGTCACGGACGGAAGTGCGCGATTTTAATTTGCGTTTTAGTGATTATTATTGTAGTCCACTTATTAATACTTAATACCTTATTAATAAGTGGTTTAGAATTCATAGTGAAAGAAAGAAAGAGAAAGAAATACTTTTATTGAACAATTACACTGGACAACACAAGAAAAACATTTGAAATATATGTCTATATGCCTACCAAAAGTGCCTACTGCTTGTTTCTACGCCTGTACCTTCTATTTGTAATAAAGCTTGGAGGTTTTGTAAGTTTGAACGCGCTAAACTCAGGATATACTAATCCGATTTGAAAAAGTGTTATTGCATTATATAGCTCGTCAGATAGCCTAAAATCTGCTTTTCCCATCGCCATATGATGATACATATGGCGCTGGGGAAAGCATAATCTGTTTGTTATTTCAAGACTTAAAACACCTTCATACTAAATTTCATAAAAATAAATTTTGGCTTGAAGAGTTAATTTATATATTATGGGATAGATCTAGAGCGGAATTACGCTGTAGGCCTATACATCTATTCTACAGTAACCGTAATTTTCCCTGGATAAACAATATTCCGTGCATTATTCCAAGACCTAAGAAACCTTCGTACTAAATTTCATCAAAATCCCTTTCGTCTTGAAGAGGTAATTACAGAATTACGCTCCACAATAATCCCACATTAAATTTTCTCGATATAAAAAGTAGACTATGTCACTCCGGTCCATTTACTATCTCTATGCACAGAATCACATCGATCCGTTACTCGGTTTCTGCTTGAAAAATGTATAAAGCAACAAACACAATTTCGCAAATTTAATATTAACTAATAATATATAGTAGGGAAATAGGAATATTAGTAGGGATAATAAAATATACCATATTCATCATTTCTATGTCGAGAAATAGTTATATAGGTTTATAGCATATGAGTTAATATCAAACACAGACCAAGCTTCATACATCGCGTTGCGATGAATGCACAGCCATATGGAGTAGCTATGTATGCGGACCTCTCACTAACAGTATCACGTACGCGCTACCTCATGACGAACCGATTTATACCTACTTAGTCAGAGAATAGGCTAATATGGCATGCGTGTTTTCTTTGGAGTTTTGTTTGCTTTTTGATATTAATGTTTAATTAACTGGTGGTAGGATTCTTATGCAAAAATCCGACTAGGTAGGTAAAAAATGACGTGTACTAATATTTCTTGACATGTAAACTTGTTCTCGTTAAAAGGGTTTCTGGTTTTAGGCACAAGTCAAATTCACGTCTTTTGTTGAACATTGGCCTCTCCCAAGTTGTAAAGATTTACTGTAATCACCATACTTAGCACACGTATTGGCAACCGCAATACATGGCTTCTCGTACTTTAGAAGCTTCTGTCCTACACCTCTCTGGATAATCTAGGCATTTCTAAGGTGGCGATTTCTTCATAAGACGGAGTAAAAAAAAAGTAAAGTAACAGCCTATAAATGTCCCACTACTGAGCACAGGCCTCCTCTCATTTCTGAAAGGGTATCTATAAGGCTCTATATTCTTGCAGAGGAAAAAAGTAGAAGTAGAAAAAGTAGTAGTAGAATCATAATATGCTTATTGCTATGGTAGCACGGGGCCTACCGCTCGCCTTAAATTTTGTGACAGGGTCGGTTTGTAGTGTTGTGGAGAATGAAATTATAACACTCACGATATTTCACCAATGTTTAATTTCCCAACAATGTTTATAATATTGGCACACATATACTGTTCACAAAAAGTTCGGAAGCAAAAGTCACAGATAGTAGCACAGAAGATCACAGCGAGAAAGTCAATATAAATGAAGAATGAAGAGTATTAACCATCAGTTTAGCACACGTAAATAATTATAAGCGCAAGCGACGCGGATACAGTGAGAAAGCCAGCGGTCAACTATAGGGCGGCCGGTGACGTACGCGCAAGTACCTGCTATTCCTTTTGTTTAATGTTTCTAAGGCGAGACATTTTGACGTAACGATTTATAGGTCGCCGGCCTGCCGATTTGTCAACGACTTATCGTGTACATATTTTATTTATAATATTTGTGTTTTTATATTATATTAGAAAATTATACATATTCAATATTTTATATATTTCTTCTAAATAATGTTTATACCTATGTATGTAGTTATTATGTTATTAGATAAAAGTCGACAGAGGGAAAATTAAATACACATAATATGTTAGTGTCCACCACATCACTCCCCCCCAGAGACCGTCTTACGGGCGATAATAATCTGGGGCCAGTACTACTCGTCCTGAACGTGTGCGCTTAATATTTCCATCATTTTCAGGAGAAGGATGATCCAGTTCCGGCGGAGCGTAATTGCTATCAGCGAGTAGGTAAGCTGGTTTCAATCTGTCTATGGTAACTGTTACTGGTTTGCCTCTGACAAGAATTTTATAGACCTTGTGATCTCTGTCGAGCACTTTGTGTGGTCCCGAGTATGCAGGTTGTAGGGATCCTTTAACAGTGTCATCTCTTAGGTAGACGTGGGATGCTGTGGCGAGGTCTTTAAACACGAAGGTTGTTTTTTTACAATGGCGTGAAGCTGGCGTTGGTTGGATGTTCTGGACAATTGAACGTAATCTTGTCATAAAATCCGTAATATCAGTGCTTATCTGTGGAGTTGGGTGAAGTAGTTCTCCCGGTAATCTAAGCGGCTCGCCATATACGACTTCGGCAGGAGAAGCTTGTAGGTCTTCCTTTACAGCACTGCGGATACCAAGTGGTACCAGAGGAAGCGCCTCGGTCCAATTCGAGTTGGCGTGGCAGATTATTGCTGCCTTAAGCTGCCTATGGAATCTCTCAACCATTCCGTTACAGGCTGGGTGATATGCTGTAGTCTGTTTATGTTGGAATCCTACCATTCTAGAAAGAGCCTTAAAAAGTTCTGAGTCGAATTGACGTCCTCTGTCTGTGATCACTTCACTGGGGCATCCAAAGCGTGCTATCCATCCAGATATTAGAGCTTTGGCGACTGTCTGTGCCTTTATGTCCTGTATCGGTATTGCTTCGGGCCATCTAGTAAATCGATCTACTGCGGTTAGGCAGTACCGGTATTCGTTTGATATAGGTAGTGGTCCTATGAGATCTATATGTACGCACGCAAATCTTGTGCGCGGTAGTTTGAATGTACCAAGTGGCGATGATACATGCCGCGTGATCTTCGTTTGCTGACATGAGTGACAGGTTTTGGTCCACTGTCGGCAGTCTTTCCTTATTCCAGGCCAGACGTAGCGCTGTGCTACCAATTTAACGGTTGCGTTAGTGCCAGTGTGGCTTAAGGAGTGCAGGCTTTCGAAAACCTGACGTCTAAAAGGTTTAGTCACGTAGGGCCTGAGCGAATTGTTGTTATCGTCACAGTAAAGTTGTATCTGTGTTTCAGGTACTGTGACTTGACGTAAGCGTAACGATGTTGTGTTTTCCAAGATTTGCTTTAGCTCAGGGTCATTTAGTTGTGACTTTGCAAGTGCCACTAAGTCCACAGGTAGTGCTAGTTCTTCGATTCTGGAAAGAGCGTCCGCCACGACATTATCTTTTCCTGATACATGCTGGATATCCGTGGTGAATTGAGATATAAAGTCCAGATGTCGAAATTGTCGTGGGGAGCATTTATCTTTTCGGGTGTTAAACGCAAAGCAAATGGGCTTATGATCGGTGTACACCGTGAAGTGTCTGGCTTCAAGCATATGTCGAAAATAACGGATGCCTTCATAGATTGCGAGGAGTTCTCTATCGTATGGCGAGTATTTATTTTGAGCTTGGCTTAGCTTCCGAGAAAAGAAACCTAACGGTTGCCAACATCCGTTCTTCAGCTGTTGCAAAACTGCACCTATGGCGGCATTTGATGCATCAGTCACTAATGCAAGTCTTGAAACTGGGTCTGGATGCGCTAAAAGAGTAGCTGTGCATAGGCTTCGTTTGCAATTTTCAAATGCAATTTTCGTTGCGTCTGAGATATTTACCGGATGGGACCCTTTCACTCGTCCAGTTAACAAGACATGAAGAGGTGCTTGTGTTTCTGCCGCGCCGGGGATGAATTTGCGATAAAAATTTAATATCCCTAAAAATCGCCGAAGTTCCTTCACAGTCTTTGGTATTGGGAAATCTTGGATGGCTTGCACCTTTGTTTCTAGTGGCATCAATCCATCTGGTGATACCTTGTAACCAAGAAATGTTACCTCCTTTGCTCCAAAGACGCATTTGGATGTGTTTATAACCGTCTCGTATTCTTGAAGTTTGTCGAATAACTGGCGGAGGTGTTCCATGTGAGTTTGTTCGTCCTTAGAGAAAATAAGGAAATCGTCTAAATAGGCAAAACAAAAATCCATACCTCTGGTCAGCTCGTCCACAAAGCGCTGAAACGTTTGTCCTGCGTTCCTTAGGCCATATGTCATGTAGCGGAACTCGTACAGACCGAAAGGTGTTGTAATCGCAGTTTTCGGTATATCTTCTTCGCTAACTGGAATTTGGTTATACGCCTTGACTAGATCAATCGTAGAGAAGATCTTGCATCCAGATATATTGTGAGTGAAATCGTGGATGTGCCTAATGGGATAGCGGTCTGGAATTGTGCGGGCATTGAGCATCCGGTAGTCACCACATGGTCGCCATCCGTTATCTTTTTTCGGTGTTAGATGTAACGGAGACGACCAAGAACTTTCAGAGGGTTGTGCTATTCCATTCTTGATCATGGACTCAAACTCTTGTTTCGCAATCTTGAGTTTGTCTGGCGCTAATCGACGTGGTGTACAGCTAACTGGAGGTCCAGGCGTAGTCCTTATATGATGGACAGTGCTGTGGGTTGCTACACGTTGAATTCCGGCTGGACGCGTTATTTCTGGATAGCGACGGAGTAATTCATGGTAACGTGAATCGCCGATCAGTGACTTCACAGAAGAAATAGTGTTCGACGATGTGGCTGGCGAAGCTATTGCAGAGAGCGATGTAGTAGTGTCTATAAGGCGTTTATTTCGACAGTCAACTATAAGACCATAGAAGGAAAGGAAGTCGACTCCGATGATAGCCTTCGTGACGTCTGCTACAATGAAGCGCCAAGAGTAATCACGACGTAAACCGAGGTTCAGCTCCAGATGTACGTAGCCGTAGGTTGCGATTGGTGAACCATTAGCGGCATACAGTTGGTAGTTTATACTAGGTCGACGTTCACGGAGCGCGGTGCGAGGAAAGACGCAGAGATCACTGCCAGTATCGACAAGGAACTGCATCTTTGTTCTTCGGTCCGTTACAAACAGGCGACCAGGTTTATTGAGGCAGTCGTGTGTCGCCATTATCGACCGCCTTGACAGTTTTCCGGCTTGTAGTCGCAGGGCTTATTGCATCTTCTCGCGTTGTTTCCATACTTGTAGTGGTACCGACATATAGGGAATTTCTTGTAGTTAGACCTGCTGCGGCTAGTGCTACGTTTACGATGCCCGGCGGTGTTACGATTCGAAGATCGTGATCTATGAACGTGCATGGAAAGGGCTTGGACCTGCTTTGTCAGTTCGCAGATTTGATTAGCCATCATCTCGAAAGCGGAATTTGGTGTAGACTGGGTTGCAGCGACTTGAGGTGTTGAAGGCACGATGTCATGCACACGGTCTGCTAAGTCTGCCAGTGCCTGTAAATCTGAGGTTGGCTGTGATGCAATGACTGTTTGTATGCTTGTTGGCAAACGGCTGCACCAGATAGTCCTCAGAAAATCATCAGGTACGCTAGGTCCAGCAAGGTGCTGTAGGTGGCGCAGGAACTGTGATGGTCGACGATCACCTAGCTCTTCGTGCATAAGCAGTTGTTTTACCTCTTTTTCGCGGGTTGCGGAAAGGCGTTTAATTAGCTCAGTCTTTAGCTTTTCGTATTTGTCCTTTGCTGGTGGTGAAACAATAATGTCTTTCACTTCTGCTGCGTACCTCTGTTCTAGTGGTGATGTCACGTAATAAAATTTTGTTGCATCATCCCTTATTCCTGATAATAGAAAATTACCTTCTAACTGTGCAAACCATACAGCTGGCTCTTCAGGCCAAAATGGTGGTGGTCGGACACCGATACGACAAATGTCGGAAGGTGTGAATGTCTTTTTTCCTTCGTCGGTTTCGACATCTTTGTGGGCGAAGTTATCTTTACTACTTTGTGACATTATAATTATATTTGGCTTACTGTTTCCTTCCTTAGATGTTCTTTCGGGGTCACCAGTGTAGTGTTGTGGAGAATGAAATTATAACACTCACGATATTTCACCAATGTTTAATTTCCCAACAATGTTTATAATATTGGCACACATATACTGTTCACAAAAAGTTCGGAAGCAAAAGTCACAGATAGTAGCACAGAAGATCACAGCGAGAAAGTCAATATAAATGAAGAATGAAGAGTATTAACCATCAGTTTAGCACACGTAAATAATTATAAGCGCAAGCGACGCGGATACAGTGAGAAAGCCAGCGGTCAACTATAGGGCGGCCGGTGACGTACGCGTAAGTACCTGCTATTCCTTTTGTTTAATGTTTCTAAGGCGAGACATTTTGACGTAACGATTTATAGGTCGCCGGCCTGCCGATTTGTCAACGACTTATCGTGTACATATTTTATTTATAATATTTGTGTTTTTATATTATATTAGAAAATTATACATATTCAATATTTTATATATTTCTTCTAAATAATGTTTATACCTATGTATGTAGTTATTATGTTATTAGATAAAAGTCGACAGAGGGAAAATTAAATACACATAATATGTTAGTGTCCACCACAGGTTGGTTTCATAGTTACGAAGAATTCATATGTATTTGTTGTCCCACAAATAGTTTATTTATTAATAGAAATAATCGCTTACTTTTTTCTAGTGTCAAGTAACATTTACATATATACGTAACATATTTATATATATACAAACAGATTATGCTTTCCCCAGCGCCATATGTATCATCATATGGCGATGGGAAAAGCAGATTTTAGGCTATCTGACGAGCTATATAATGCAATAACAATTTTTCAAATCGGACTAGTATATCCTGAGTTTAGCGCGTTCAAACTTACAAAACCTCCAAGCTTTATTACAAATAGAAGGTACAGGCGTAGAAACAAGCAGTAGGCACTTTTGGTAGGCATATATACATATATTTCAAATGTTTTTCTTGTGTTGTCCAGTGTTATTGTTCAATAAAAGCATTTCTTTCGCTTTCTTTCTTTCATTATGAATTCTAAACCACTTATTAATAAGGTATTAATTATTAATAAGTGGACTACAATAATAATCACTAAAACGCAAATTAAAGGCGCGCATAACACTTCCGTCCGTGACTAATTTCAACAGTTATTCAGAGAAATAGAATGTAGCTTATATCTCCGAAAAGTACTCTACCTGCCAATGAAAGTCCCGACAAAGTCTATTTAGCCGTTTCGAAGATTAGCCCGTACAAACAAACATAAAGGCAGAAAAAACATATACATAACATTTAAAACCTGGTGATTGATTTTTGGTATCCCGCATACGAGATTAAAAGTCTTTAGTGCGAAATCAGAGACAGGCACTTTAATTTTATAAAACTCATGGTATAGGAGTCCTACGCAAAATCCGTCTAGGGAAGTATCACCGCAGTCAGATAGTATTGTGTTAACACCACTGCTGCTATTGGACTTACAGGCCATATGAGCCTTAAGAAAAGACGTAAAAAGTGACTAACCACTTTGCGGTTCCACGCAAAACTTTCCAATTCAAAGTTTTGGGTAAGACAGCAACAACATCTACCATCAAATGAATGATTTGATAGTCGCGTAACTTGCTTTCATTAGATACATATCTAGCAAACAATTCGTCATAATTGATATAAACACTTTAAATAAATATTTCGAATGTTTAACCCACTGAAAATTCTGTTGTATTGCCTTGATAATTCAGTATTCATCGTATTCATGTTGAATCACGTGTCTGTTGGTCGCATATCTTCGGCTCTCATTAGACAAATTATGGTTAAAAAACTCAAAGTATTCCGGATTCACTATGACATCAGGACGTCTGATCCCTGAGTCCTCCCGAGGCCATGGGCACGAAAGCGCTCGAAATGTCGGGTTGTAAGTAGTTAAAAATAACTCGATGAAATCCGTAAAATAAGTTTTATTAAATGTCATCAAGTTAGATTATGTCGTCGTTTTATCTCCTTTTAAGTGTAAAAACATATCGTACTCGTATGTACGAGTATATAGTTATTTAAGACATAAAAATGAATATATATATATTTGTTTTGGTGAAACGTGGATTGTGGCAGTCATCTGTTTTTGCAGTGAGTGCCCAGTCTCTGACTACCCCTTATGGGATACAGTCGTGATCTTATGTATGTATGTATGTAAAAATGAATGCCAATTTCTTGCAGTATTTGCCACTTGCACATCACAAGGGTAAAAATATCATTAAATAACACTCAGATTTGCGAGCGCAAAAGGGATTTACCATAAATTATGAACAAGTGGTTCATTGTATTCCGAATGGAAATTTTCAAATGATTTTCATTGTGGTTCTGGGTATGACGGTGACGTAAGTGCTATTCGTTTTGTGGTTGACGTCACTCATCCTTGCATTGCAATGGTATTTTGGATTTTGAGAGCAAATTCCTTTATAATTGCTGTAAACATTATATAACGTTTATCCTGTAATTATCTGTTTTCGACATTTCATTTATGGTTTCAAGTTAATATCGATAACTGTATTTACTATATTAGTGGCCTTGTGGTTAGAGAACCTGACTTCTACGCCGCGGGTCCTGGGTTCGAATCCCAGCCGGAGCCAACATTTGTGCTAAAATAAAAAACCTCAGTGTAATGTCAAAATCATAAGTGTAATGTCTGCCAATTACAAATGCTGTGTCATCCGCAACAATTATGTGTGGTACCACACTCCATTAGTTCACATGTCTCATATGTAATATAACACTAGATATCAGTGTCCTTCGGTGCGAAACACAGTAATGTTTGCACACTTCTGCTTCACGATAGAATAACTGGCCCTGGGGTGGTATCTATATTCTTAAAGTAAAGTAAAGTAAAGTTTCAGCCTATAAATGTCCCACTACTGAGCACAGGCCTCCTCTCATTTCTGAAAGGGTATCTATAAGGCTTTATATTCTTGCAGAGGAAAAAAGTAGAAGTAGAAAAAGTAGTAGTAGAATCATAATATGCTTATTGCTATGGTAGCACGGGGCCTACCGCTCGCCTTAAATTTTGTGACAGGGTCGGTTGGTTTCATAGTTACGAAGAATACATATGTATTTGTTGTCCCACAAATAGTTTATTTATTAATAGAAATAATCGCTTACTTTTTTCTAGTGTCAAGTAACACTTCCAGTTATATATATATGTGTATAATTTTAAACCTTATAATACCGTTGGGTATAAAGGTAATTTTGTATTTATCAACAACCAATCACATTTTATATGACAGATCGCAAGAAAGAAACACTTTTTAGAAACTTTAGTAATCAGTTTTGTGGTGGCTGTTTTACGGAAATGATCATCCAGTGTCTAATCATCATCGTTTCTGACTATGGGTACATAAGATTTATTTGTGTAATGTAGGGGTGTCCATTATAACCTGTCACTAATAAATTTTCGACCACCTACTTTTACTAAAAAAAATTTTTAAGAGTCGTAAGTGATCGGTTTTACCCCCTTCAGAAAGTCTGCCTTCCATGCAAAGTATATCAGAAAATACATATGTAATATAAGAGTAATAAATTCCGTTAAATTCCCCGCATAAATATTTATGGTAACATATTCCCAAATTTATCGTCAAATTGCCTTTGAATTTACCCCCCTAGCCAATATGGCAATATCAACCGTAGTGTGATTCGTCGCGCCACACACCTTATCTTGTTAGTACCAAACTCAAATATTAGCCAACCGACGCACGACTATCAAGATTGTGATGGATCCGACCAGATGAAGTGGATATGATTCTCCAGTGGATTATTTATTAATAGAATGTAAATTCCTATTTATTCGTTTTAATTTTTTTTTTTGCATAAAGTGATGAAACGAGCAAAACGTTCACCTGATGGTAAGTGCAACGTCCGCCCACAACAAATACCGTGTCACCCAGAAAACCTCTGTGTGACACCACACTGTGCCCATCACCCTGAGACAGGTTATTAAGTCTCATATGCCCAGTGATTACGCTAGCTCACAGTGCCCTTCAAACCGAAACAAAGTAACATTTGCACACTACTGCTTCACGGCAGAATAACTGGCCCTGGGGTGGTACCTACCTAGACGGGTTCCTGCATAGGAACCCTACCACCAGTAAGTAAGTGCCAGCTAGTTAATTAAAATTATAGCTTAAATTACCACGGTTTATTACATTACAATATTTGCTTGGGTCAATTGTAGTTCAGGGGTGCCCGTTTTAAATATCATAGTATACGAGTAACTGGAATTTTAAGTTGATACCAGCATGCTGATATGGCTAAAATGGTTAACATAATATGTTAACAATCAATATATGTTACATTTCTCTATTTTAGTTAGGATTAGTATAAAAGATCTACGTACAAAAAAATAAACATCAGTCATGAGTATCAACAATTTAAAGATTTCTTCGGTACATATACAATTATCTCAAGTGGCTTCCAGCATAATTTGCATAATAGCCAATCACGCGACTGTACGGCACCCTCAAGATATCGACAACATTTCCATTAGGTTTTCCACACATTAAGCAAAGCCGTAAAGGGGTTAGGATATACTTCAAAATAAGCAGTTACTTGTATTTGAAAATTGTCATATTTCTATATTCTACGAGATTAGAAGTAAGTCAGCACATTACATATGTATATCTGAACGTCATTTTAGATTTTCCTACGAATTATACGCAATACAAGCAATTTTTTACTTTTACTTACTTTCGATTAAAGAATAATTTTTACAAATTCATTATTTACTGGCGACTAGTGCCAATAGTCTTTTAATATTCGCCATTCTATGCATAATAATTCTAACTCTTCGTCAGACTATGTGAGTGAATTTCTAAAATCGATTAGTCAGGATTGATGTCAATGCAATGTTGTATCGTACTAACCAAGTAGTAGTGTCGCGTACAAAAGTTGGACTATAAGTAATACCTAAAGAAAGAAAAAAAAAGTCTATTCAGAATTCCAAAAAATACATATAGTATCTCCATCAAAGGTTTGACGATTTTTGACATCTCTACAACTCAAATTAAGGCAACTTTACAACAGTAGTAAATTTTGATTACTTCTACTTTTAACTTTTTTATGAATTTTATAGTTTCAACTTTTTAGTTTCAGATAAAACTTTGCGCACGAACTAAGACGATAAATTATTAAGTTACTCCATAGTCGATATTTTCTTGTTCAGAATATGTAATCTCAAAAAAGTATGTACGAGTACAATTATAATATAAAATTATTTTGTAAATGGTATAACCACAATTTTTAATATAAAATGCAGGAATTCTCATATAAATACGACTACAGTTTTCTGTTGATTTTTTTTTCAAGATGTTATGTTCGGGTTCTTAATTAGAAAATATTTTTATACAAGTAATTTACTATGTACGACTAATCTACTATTATACGAGTGATCACGAGGCCCACGTAGACTAATTTAGGAAAATATTTAGATTAAAATATTTAGGATTCTGTGTTCAGGGCCTACATGCCAGGTTTGGTTTGACCCAAACATGAACTCCTAACTAACATCCAAATGCGTTCTCTGTCGCGTTTGCAGTGTGCTCATCGCGAGGTCGAATATCTTAAAAATCTTAAGTCATCTAATGACCGTCCGAGTGAGGCTGCGAACCTCTGTTCCGACTATGTATTTCTAAGTGGCACCACACCGTGCCTGTTACCCTAAGACATCAGACATCTTAAGTCTTATATGCCCTGAAATTACACAAGCTCTCAGTGCCCTTCAGACCGAAACACAGAAACGTTTGCACACCATTGTCTTATGGCAGTATAACTAGCCCTGCGATGGTACTTACCTAGACGTATTCATGCTTAGAAATCATACCACCAGTGATATTTTCATTTTCACCGGCAACTACTTATTTGCAGTTTATTGCGTTCTATTCCCGTAGTAGTTTAGTGATTAAAAAGACATATAATATTTTTTTACAATATTTTTGATTTAATTGTAATTTATACTAATAAATACTTAATTTTAATTAAAAAACGCTGATTAATAATAATTTAAATTATTTTTTCAAAAAACTGTAAGAATATCATTAAAAGAGCAAATTATTACTTTTCAGGTAAGTTTAATGTTCTAAATAAATAAATAATCTGTGTGGCGTGCGTGTATGCGTATATTTATATATTTATTTTTTTATCAAAAGAACGTTTTTGCTTTTCTAGCAAACAAGGCACGTACTTCTGCTTGATGCATCCGACGTATTCCCCACATAAATAAAAGAATAATATGACTCATGAAGGACGGCAAGCATCGGTTTTCCATCCACTCGTATCACTGTTATTCTAGTTTCTAAGTTCCTTTAAAGCTTCTGTCATACTCAATTCTGTCTATCTATGTGTGTTTCAAAGCGATTCTTATATGTTTGGCACTTTTATTATAAATTTTCTTAGACGATGACATAGTAAAGGTAAAAAGGTCGATGAACGCTATCGTCGACGATGAGCGTCGCCAACATTATAATCAAATTAATTTTTATATGTCTGTCAAATTTCAACGGATTTTGTTGACTATTATGTATAAAGACTGTACGAAAGTCTTTCAACAAAATGACACAACTTCTTCAATCAATGAAAGTATTTCTTTGTTTCTTTATCCTTTAATCATTTAACGTAGATTTTGGTTCCAAGTACCGAGGTTGGCCATGAGAAGCTTGTATATGGCTGTAATGTAAACCAGAAATGCCATATCCATTTTCTATTTTTGAAAAAGTCACGAGACTAGCACAACGGTCACCTGACAGTAAGTGCAACGTTTGCCAATAACAACTGCTGTCACCTTGAGACATCAGTTCTTATGTGTCATATGCCCAGTGATTATACTAGCACTCAGTGAAAAAGTAAAGTAACAGCCTATAAATGTCCCACTGCTGAGCACAGGCCTTCTCTCATTCCCGAGAGGGTTTTGGAGCTAGAAGGAATACGCCACGCTGCTTCAATGCGGGTTGGCTGACTTCACGTGTCTTCGAAATATGTTTTATTTCTCAAATATGCAGGTTTTCTCACGATGTTTTCCTTCACTGCCGAAGACGTGGTAAATCAGCACTTAAAATTGCAATTACAACAATTTTGGTTAACAATTTTGGAGTGCCGGTACCGGGAATCGGACCCAGGTCACTCGCGTACTATGAAATTTAAAGCGAGCGCTTAGCGATATTTTTCTGGCAAAATTCATTTAGTGGTTGATACCCATGGGGTGAAGCGAGATAGCAGATTTATAGGAAAAATTGACGATACGAACAAAACGTTCACCTTATCATATGTGCAATGTCTGCCTATGACAAATGCTGTGTCATCCGGAACAATTATGTGTGGTACCACACTCCATTAGTTCACATGTCTCATATGTAATGTAACACTAGATATCAGTGTCCTTCGGACCGAAACAGAGTAATTTTTGCACACTTCGGCTTCACGACAGAATAACTGGCCCTGGGGTGGTATCTATACTCTTGCAGAGGAAAAAAGTAGAAGTAGAAAAGTAGTAGAAGAATCATAATATGCTTATTGCTATGGTAGCACGGGGCCTAGCGCTCGCCTTAAATTTTGTAGTATGCAAGTGACCCACAAATAGTTTATTTATTAATAGAAATAATCGCTTACTTTTTCGTAGTGTCAAGTAACATTTCCGGGTATATATATATATATGTATAATTTTTAACCTTATAATACCGTTGGATATAAAGGTTATTTTGTATTTCTCAACAACCAATCACATTCTATACGCCAGATCGCAAGAAAGAAACACTTCTATTCCCGTTCTATTCCCGTAGTAGTTTAGTGATTAAAAAGACATATAATATTTTTTTACAATATTTTTGATTTAATTGTAATTTATACTAATAAATACTTAATTTTAATTAAAAAACGCTGATTAATAATAATTTAAATTATTTTTTCAAAAAACTGTAAGAATATCATTAAAAGAGCAAATTATTACTTTTCAGGTAAGTTTAATGTTCTAAATAAATAAATAATCTGTGTGGCGTGCGTGTATGCGTATATTTATATATTTATTTTTTTATCAAAAGAACGTTTTTGCTTTTCTAGCAAACAAGGCACGTACTTCTGCTTGATGCATCCGACGTATTCCCCACATAAATAAAAGAATAATATGACTCATGAAGGACGGCAAGCATCGGTTTTCCATCCACTCGTATCACTGTTATTCTAGTTTCTAAGTTCCTTTAAAGCTTCTGTCATACTCAATTCTGTCTATCTATGTGTGTTTCAAAGCGATTCTTATATGTTTGGCACTTTTATTATAAATTTTCTTAGACGATGACATAGTAAAGGTAAAAAGGTCGATGAACGCTATCGTCGACGATGAGCGTCGCCAACATTATAATCAAATTAATTTTTATATGTCTGTCAAATTTCAACGGATTTTGTTGACTATTATGTATAAAGACTGTACGAAAGTCTTTCAACAAAATGACACAACTTCTTCAATCAATGAAAGTATTTCTTTGTTTCTTTATCCTTTAATCATTTAACGTAGATTTTGGTTCCAAGTACCGAGGTTGGCCATGAGAAGCTTGTATATGGCTGTAATGTAAACCAGAAATGCCATATCCATTTTCTATTTTTGAAAAAGTCACGAGACTAGCACAACGGTCACCTGACAGTAAGTGCAACGTTTGCCAATAACAACTGCTGTCACCTTGAGACATCAGTTCTTATGTGTCATATGCCCAGTGATTATACTAGCACTCAGTGACCTTTAAACCGAAACACAGTAATGTTTGCACACTACTGCTTCACAGCAGAATAACTGATGGTATCTACCTAGACGGATTCCTGCATAATTGTTATGCAGAATTTAAGGATGATGTCTCTAAATAAAATCAGATAATACGAGTATCAACTTTATGATAATTGCAACAAAAATGTCTTCACAAACATCATTAATTAATTAAAAGTACGTCACTGGCAGTTATTTAAACGATAGAACAATTTTTGTTTTCAGACATAATATGCCACGTTTAACGTAGATAATTTTCTTGAGTACACAGGCTCAGCAAAACTAATACAAAATATAAAAGTCAATTGAATCAAAATTGCGTTCGCAAACATTTGTTTTTATTATATATTTTTTATTATTATTTTTTAACTAAATTATGCATGTTCTTGTATTTTAAATTCCAAGATAGACATGTGCTTGTGACAGCAATGAAGTGCAGATAAAATAAATATTCCTATACAGTCCGAAGATTTCTGAAATACCTCTGATCGTCGGAAATATTTTAAGTTTGCCAATTCGTCTAGATCTCGAGAAATTTATTATTGTAATAATTTTCGAAGGTTCATCAGGATAAACTCCAAAACCTGCGTCGTGTTTAAATTGCGTTCCATATTTTTTTAAAACAAAGTATTGTTGTTTACATAACATTAAAACTATGATTTTATAAACATACAGCTTTTTAATAAAACAAACTTTATGGATTTTATCGCGTTTAATTTGTAACTATTTAGACCCAACATAAATACTTGATGTATAGCGCTCGAAAATTCGGGTTATAAATCGTTAAATATTAAACGCGATAAAATCCGTAAAGTTGGTTTTATTAAATGTGTAATATTTTCGTGAATCATAATAAAATGTGAAAGTGAAATCATAATAAAAAAATAAAAACTGTCTTTAAAGAAATTTTAAGAAAATTTAAATCGGTAATAATACGAGTAATTTACGATCATACTCGTAAATGGCTTATGCGTGCAATTCAATGAGGCTAAATCCACTCTGTAATAAACTTACGTACTAGAAGACTATTTATTATATTTAGTCTTCAGGCAAGTTACTAAAAGTTCGGTATCTTTGCAGCAAAGTATTAATTTAAACTTTTGTAAAATATAAGAGTGTGCTTCAGTACAAAAAATTAAAAAGGATTCTGTCATCAACATCATCATTTCAGCCTATCACTAGTCCGCTGCTGAAACTAGGCCTCCACCTTAGATTGCCACAAAAGTTTGTAGCTCTCATTTTGTGCGGATTTTGGCGTAGTTGCCACGCTTGGCAGGCAGGTTGGCAACCACAGTTTATTTACTCAGATTCCAGGAAGACGCTGCTGCCCATCTTCTGGTTTTAATTTTCCTTTCTGTCGACTTTTACGACACCCACGGGATGAGCGACGACCTTTAAATTATACCTAAAGAGATTTTGGGTACGGCATAACGTTGTTTCACGCTACAGTTTCTATTATATTTTTCTTGAGGGCAAATGTAAAGATGAATCATCGAACATTTTTACTGCCTCTCTTCGAACGGTATTTTATTAATCCTTTAATAAATGTTACAGCGCACGATGGATACCAATAAACAAAAATATTGTAAATATAAAGGTTTTATAGTCAATTTAGCTTATAAGAAAATATTTTGTTAGTAATGTTAACTTGCTGAGTTGTGTAGATCGAAATAAATACGATGGCTTCTTTCTCAGGACTTTTTCATGTTTATTTACGCGGCGACGACAGATGGCGTTATATGTTTTTAAATATTTAATAATAGAAAAGCTTATATAACCAATATCAAGTCAAGATGGTTTACTTTTACGTTCCGATGTAATTTATACCTCCATTTTTAATTTATCTTAAGGAAACTAAATTATGAAGTATGTATGTTGGGTCTAAAATTTTGATCCTATTTTTTGTATATCTGGCATATTTTCTACAAAGAGCTCCTCGCTCATCTAGCTTGATGTTAGTTATTTCACCTCTAAACACGCGGTAAATCGGATCTTAAAATTCAAATATAAATTCAGTGATCGAAGATTTAATTCGTGTTGCTTGCGTAAGATGAAATTTAAAGACAAGCGCCCAGTTAGGTACGAGTATTATCTACATCAACAAAACAACTGTCTCATAATGTGTCGAAATTTCGTCTTATAAGATATCGTACTTGTATCATTCGCAGCTGTTTGTTTATTTAAGAAAAATATCGTGTTAAATTTTGTATGGACAAAATGTTGCGACCGTTTCTGTTTCAATACTTCTGTATGCTAAATTTATTTATTTTCTCGTCGTCGTCGTTTCAGTCTATCACAAGTCCACTGCTGAACATAAGCCTACCCCATAGGAGGACACAAAAGTTTGTAGGTCTTGTTTTGGGGGGATTTTGCCTTTGTTGTCACGCTTGGCAGGCGGGTTGGCATCCGCAGTTTATTTATTCAAATTCCAGGAGGATGCTGCTGCCCATCTCCTTGTTTTCATTTTCCCTCTGTCGACTTTTACGACACCCACGGGATGAGATGGGGTGGTAGATGCTCTTAGGCCGCTACCACACGGTATTTAATCTTGATTGACCATATAAGCATAGGTGAAATAGGCAAATTTAATGCTATATACATCCTATTCTAGTCAACCTTTGGAAAAACAGAAAAACTAAATGGCGCTGCAAAAAGATGCCAAAGAATGAAACAAACAGGTTACACTTAAGATTTTTTATTTAAAAACATTATAAACATATCCATACATCCAAATCATGTTTGATACACTTAGTTTATTTTCTTGTTTATGGATATTTCTGTGCCTCCTATCAGCTTATCGGAATAGCAAATGTTTTGATTTCTCTAACTGAGATTGAGTTCAGATCTTGATGGATGACATGATGCGACGCCGTGGTCTTATCTCACATTTTACAGAGGAAGAAATTTAGCTTTTAAAGCGTTTTAGAAATAACTATATATCCACTCTGAGTATGGAGCCGTCAGTTATTTCTCAAACGGAGAGTAGGCAACCACTATAAGTCAGTTCCCTTATACCCCGTACTTTTATTTCCATGGTTACGTGGATATATATATACATAACAAAGTCGGGTTAGTTACGCTATTTCTAAGTCATGAACGGCGACACCGATTTTTATAATGTTGGATTTGTTAAATTTGTCTCCTCCCCAAATAGCAGAATAATTATTAATATATTGAAAAAAATTAAAATAGAAAATTTATCTGATACATTTCCCGTATACAACGCTATCCATCAGAAACAAAACACGTACAAATAAGAACATAGCGAATAATACATATAAAAACTGGTGAGAATAAAGCAAGAAGTTGAGAGAAAGCGGCCGGAATTGATCAATAGGCTTTCAATCGCGACAACGCTAAACCACACACGACTTAAGCCACTCAGCAAAAATTAAGCCATATAGCCCTGATCTTGCACCTTCAGTTTTTCACCTGTTTCGGTCTCTTCAGAATTCTTCAGGTAGTGTCAGGTTAACATCAAGAAAGGACTGCCTGTCGAGTTTTTTTGCTCAGAAGTCCCAAAATTTCTAAATTATGTCACTACCTTCAAGATTGAAAAAGACTCTTCACCGCTGCATTAGAAGATGTCTTCAAGCTACGGGACTGGAAAGGATACGGTATTAACATCAATGGCGAATACATCACTCACCTTCGATTTGCCGATGATATAGTCATAATGGCAGACTCGCTGGAGGAGCTGGGCACTATGCTAATGCACAACGGGTAGGTCTTAAGATGAACATGGACAAGACGAAGATCAAGTCCAACGTCCATGTCCCTATACTGGTTGTTATTGGGAACACTGCGCTCGAAATTGTTGTCGAATATGTATACCTAGGACAGATTGTTCGACTACGTAGGTTCAACTTCGACCAAGAGGTCAATCGACGAATCTAACTCGGCTAAACAGCCTTCGGGAAACTGCGTCACATCTTCTCGTAGAGTATACCTCAATGTCTCAAAACCAAAGCTTACAACCAGCGCATGTTGCCAGTGATGACATATGGAGCAGAGACGTGGACCTTCACTGCGGGCCGCATGAGGAAGCTCAGAGTCGCTCAGAGAGCTATGAAAAGGGCAATGCGCGGAGTTTCTCTGCGTGATAAAATCCATAATGATGACATCCGCAGCAGAATTCCTGAGTGGCCTTATATACTGTAATTAAATGTAAATAAACTTTGAAAAATTGTTTTGAATTTTCATATAAAATACGAAGAAATTTTTCCCCAACCTTATATACTTCCAAAATTTTAGTGGAAAACAAAAAATAAATAAAAATCCCACCCGGTAGATGGCACTGTGATCACGAGGCTGTAAAGTTTCACACTCAAATGAAGTTCAGAAATCAAACTCATCGCTTCGCATACCGGAACGGGAAGGACAACGTCTGCCGGGCCAGCTAGTTATATATATCAAAAGGAGGGAAATCAAGAGCTTGAAAAAGGGAATCGAACTTTCTGAAGTAATAAATACAATACACCAAATTTGAGTTCTTTGTTTACGGCCAGACTAGTTGTTATTTTATGAAAAGTAATTAAAATTTAAAAACAAATAGATAGTATGCCTGTTTAAATACAGATTATACTATTTTTATTAAATAATTTTTGGTAAAGCATCTTTGCTCTTTCTTTTCGGTAAACTAGTATAAGTAACTTTTTAACATTTTCAGTAGTATGAAAGAAACACTTAATAGAGAATAATTTACTACCCGCGCACCCTTTTTAAGAAAAAATAATGTATTATAAATAGACTCCTGTTATAAAAAAATAGTAAAATGAACTTTTAAAATATTTGGGATTATCTCACACTTGTAAAAAGAAAACCAACATACAAAGACGTGTAATCTACTTACAAGAACTTGATGATTTTTCCTTAGATCCGAAAGATGCTGCCAATTTCAGGGCTAAAATCCGATTTCAGCTAAATTGAGTTGCCTTCGGTTTTTCCTATCTTATCCGAATAATGCCTGTGAATATTAGGCTTGTACTGGACCTTATATTATAAGGAAAACTGGGTTAGAAAATTAAATAGCGTAACTAATGTTTCAGATATCGTTTAAAACCTGGTCCGGTTATATTTCATTTTTAATTTTAAAAAGAAATAAATTTCTTAAATGAACACCAGGAACAAACACTAACTAAAAATGTCGATTACCCGACTTCACTGAGTCAGTAACTCTTTGGAGTAATGTTTAGGTTTTTACAACAAAAAAAAAAACAAAAAGTGCACAAAGTCTTTCAATCAAAAAGTTAATTTTTTTTAACTAATGACATAAAAATAGTTATTATAATATTAAAGTATATATTGATGACCAACCTACAACGACATAACTCCTGGGAATGAGGCGATAGCTGCCAAGCTATCACCTCATTCGTATTTCTTCACTTAAAATAATTGTCGTTCAATCAGTATTGTATAGATAATCTGTATTGAATAAAAAATGTTATATTCTATTCTATTCTAAACACGGAGTTCCCGTTTCTTTTATAATACATTTTATTTAACAACATTGAGATATCAAGCTGCCACCACCATCTGACTACAAGAAAGCCGTTCGACGTGTGGTGGCGGCTTAAGAGAATCTACCACCCCATCTCGTCCCGTGGCTGTCGTAAAAGTCGACAGAGTAAAAATGAAAACCAGGGGATGGGCAGCAACATCTTCCTGGAACATCTGCAGTTGCCAACCCTCCTGCCAAGCGTGGCAACTACGGCAAAATCCCCTAAAATTAGAGCGACAAACTTTTGCGGCAATCTATAAGGGAGGCCTATGTTCAGCAATGGACCAGTGATAGGCTGAAATGATGACAAGAAAGCCTAATTGGAAAAGTCAAGTAGATATAAAATAGTTGCGATCACAGCTACAGTATTTGGTAACATAAAGTACGTACCGGGGTACTTTTTATACGACATTGAATAAATCTTAATTAGAATTTTTATATAAGATTACTTTTCAATAGTCAATCAAAATTTTATTGTTATCACTAATAGTCAGTGGTAAAATCAAAGGTTTGAAATATCAGCTTAAGTAATTTAATTTTTTTTATTGCTATTGTTTAAAATGTTACGGTTTCACTTTATTTATTTGATTAGTCGGCGTTCTCTTGCAGCTATATAAACTAATGTAGAAATCTGTTAATGGCAATGTTGTTATACTCGTACTAAGCACTTTAGACTAAGACAAAATTGTAAGCTGTCGATTTCTCGAAAAAAAAAATCAATCTTGTTCTTTTATCTTCTCGGAGTTGCGCGAGGCTCCAGGCGATTGTACTTATAGCCACTCCCTAAGGCCGCCACTGGTTATAGGGACTTCGGTGAACTAGTAAATCTCTTTTAAAAGTGCTATAAAATGAGAGCAAATTTAGAGACACAAACATATCCATTCGAATTTTCTTTTATTTCTTTTTTATTTTGAAATTGTTCTTCTTATTTCTATTGTGCCGTAGGTATGTTTACAGACAAAAATTGTAAATACACGCAAACTTAACCGCTATCTGTGTAGATAAAACTATTATTTAGTACGAGCGAAAATCGAACCAACGACAATTAGCGCAGAAACCAATTGCTTAGCTTCTGCGTCAACTGAGCAGCTCTCATCTCTTTGCCAGCTCATTGCAAGAGTGGGCTTAAAATAAACAATGCCAGCGTAACCTAACCCTAGGGTTTGAATATCCCCTCTTAGATAAAGAATCTACCAACTCCAGTTAAACTGAAATTGTAACAAAAGTAACTTCGCAGCCTTTGTGGCGGCGTGTTACAAGTTTGCTTGTTAGGAAAGGCTTTGAGTTATTTGATATGTTTCTTTGATATGAGTTCGTCTCACAATATGCTTTCTTTATAAACTGATGTATATATTTGAATAATATAAACTGTTCGCGTCTCATAATGTTACATGCTACTGGCAACACTGTTTACAGAGAAAAATCTGCATGTCTTGTTCTTATTATTGATTATTAGTAATATAACTAAATAAGAGTAAATTAACTGAGTGAAGTAAGTATTGCAGAAAACATGCCAGGGCGGTTCTCTGTTCAAATATGCTAGGTTTCAAAGTATTCGTCTGAGTTTTACTTGACCATCTTATTTACATCTGACATCTGTAATACATACATACAGTCACGCCTTTCTCCGATATAAGGGGTATGCAGAGACCACGCACATAGCCCACTTTTCGCCTTCGCGTGAAACGAGACGTGTCGGGTGGCGAATAAGGTCGTCGCCATTTTGGTACGAGTCAAAAATTCTTACTCCGATTGCATTCCTATGAGCAGCATTGCATACTATGATGTAATTCTGCACGAATAAAGTTTGTCCATAAAATACTTTAGTCGAGTTTTATGACACTTCTGTAGGAAAGAGATAGATGCTATTCCACTCTGCCGGACATTGTAGTAAAACGAAATCAAGTAAGAAAAAATTTAACACGTGATGATACGAGTGCGAACTCAATACGATCGGTGAATGTTAAAATGAACAAAGGGACATAGAGATGGCGCGCAACGTAATTAAATAAAAATAATGCATGCGTAGACACATTGACGGGCTGTACAACTAAGTGTATTGCTGTCCGGCTTTTTACTCTTGTTAAGATTTCTATGCAGAAATCTTAATTATTACTTGTTATTTTGTTAACGTTAAATACTTTTCTTAAATACGATATTCTGTTCTCACATTTTTTTTGTTACTACGCTTTTTTATTATCATGGCGTCGCCTACTGGGAATGTGTTTTTCAAATTTTTTGTAATAATTAATGTTTGATTATAAACTTTTATACCTATATACTCATAATAAGTTGAGAGTTTGTTAGTTTATTATTAGAACGCCCTAATCTCTGGAACTACCATTCGGATTTTAAGAATTCTCTTTGGCATTGATAGCCCAATTCTGGAGGAAGATTATAGGCTATTTAAGATCACACTTTCATTTCTTTTAAATTAAACGACGGGTTTGGTTTGGTTCCGATTGTAGAATATAAATGTAGTTTAAAACCAGATAGTTAAATTACTTTATCGAAGATCATATTTACATTATTTTGGCGGATGATATTGCCAAGGAAAAGGGTAGCTACCCGCCATATCGGTTGGTCTGATCTGGGGAGGTCGTCTTCTCCAACTAGTAATATTTAGATGTTGTATATATAGTTCGCATTTTAGAAAATTTTAATATCGCGATTATTGAATGTATGAAATATTTCTTGAGCTTCTCATGTGACATAGATGTCGTTACATCACTCCCCCGCTGAGACTGAAAGTCGTTGGTTAGCGTGGAGAACTTGTGACGTTAGGCGATGAGGTGCAGTCGGGCGTTGCGGTAAACCTGTGTCCAGGTCTTCAGTGCGTTGAGACGTATGGAGACAGGTGTTTATGCCGCAGGAGTCAGCCTGAGGAGAAGGGCCGCCCGTTGATGATCCCCAGTGGCTGAGAGACTAGGAAGCACGCAATGTGCCGACAGTAGGCGACATAGATGTCGCTACATGAAACTAGTCTGGCCATAAATACTGTTACATAAAAACTTTTCTTTTTTTCAATTATTTCATTATTTTTAATTTGTAACACGTATATTATTTTAAAAACTTCTTTCGATTTGCGCCATTACACATATTTTTTCGTGTTCATTATCAAATTACAATATTGAATGGGGTGTTAAAGAAAATAGGATTGCTATAATCGTCTTGCACAAAGTGGGTATGGAGCCGTCGGTCATATTCCAGACACTTCAAAAGCTTGGTATCAGCCGTATGTTCGTATATCGTACTATAAACAGATACAACAACACTTCCTCTGTCGAAGACCATAAAAGATCGGGGCGGCCGCGTGCTGTTAGAACTACAAAGGCTGTTAATGCTGTTAAAGCCAGAATTCGTCGAAACCCCATTAGGAAGCAAAAAATCTTATCGCGAGAAATCAAGATTCCCGCTAGAACTCTGTCGCGTATTATAAAACAAGGCCTGAAGCTCGGTGCTTATCGTCGATATACTCAGCAATACACTTTTTAAAATAAACCGTGGACTTTCCAGCAGGACTCTGCACCTGCTCACAAGGCACGAACTACCCAAGCCTGGTTTGAAACCAACGTTCCGGACTTTATAAGAGCTGAAGACTGGCCCTCATCTAGCCCAGACCTCAACCCTTTAGACTTCAAATTATGGTCAGTTTTAGAGGACATGGCCTGCTCTAAACGACACGGCGACATTGAGTCTCTAAAAAAATCTTTGGAGCAAGCAGTGGCGAAATTTTCCTTGGAAACAGTGCGTAAATCCATAGGGTCGTGGCCAAACAGATTAAAGGCCTGTATAAAAGCCAAAGGTGGCCATTTCGAATAGAGTATTTTTTTTTTTTTTTGCAGGGACTAATAAATATGTAGGTATATTTTTTTATTATTACATTACTTCTTAAAAAAATACATTTTCTTTTGTAACAGAACTTATGTCCGGACTAGGTATATTATATATAGATATAACATATCTATATGTTTATTTATATCTTTGCAGAGCACGCACAAATATTAATAAAATACAATGAAAACAGAAACATAAAACGTTAGCTTTTTCCAGCACAATTTGTGCACAGATGTGTGTGCGCTGCAATGGTACAAATAGGCCGTAGCTCGGTGCACATGTTGCTCACAAGGAAGCACTGTTTTTCAGCTACCGCCCGAGGCGCGGTTAGTTTTTTTTTATTTATGATGTAGGTACATTGTTAAAAGATTTCGAAAAAGAGATATACATTAGGATTATAGATTAATAAATTTATATTAATTTGGCGATGATCATCATCATCATTTCAGCCTATAGAAATCAACGAAATTTTTGTTGCTTAAGACAGCAGAATTGTTGAAGTATATTAAAAACATTAACTGTAAAATATTAGCTATTAAAAAAAATTGCAATTACGGTGTTATAATGATTCAATTAATGAGAAGATTAAATGTTGATAGTGAAATTTAATCACCTTTTAAATATGACAATATCCAAAAAAAACCTTCATCATGATTGGATCTTTGATTTGGATAAGCCAATTTTTATATTGTGTAAGAATATAATTCAAATATCTTTCGGACTTGCGCCACTAACTCGATAAATGCATGCACAATACCAACTGAAAATACTTCCTAACAAATGTGAAGCGTTTGTTCTAACTTTACGTTGTAGCAAACTTGCAGCGTTTACCGTGTTATTGGCCCCAAGTTTATAAACTCTGCTCCAGACTTTGAGGTAAAGCGAGCGATCACAAGTGCGAACAACTGTAGAAGCGCGTGGTCAGTGACATTAGTCGGAAAGTTTACCTTCAGCCGGGATATTTTAGGTACAATTACTGTTAGATTAAACTTGTTAATAATTAATTTTAATACTTACTAGAAAACTAAATCAAGTAAGGTTATTAATAAATTACATGGTTTAGCTGTGCAACTAGTTTTGAGTTTTTTATAGAATAGGGGGGTAAACGAACTAGCGGCTTACCTGATGGTAATCACAACGGCTCACAAACATCCACAATACCGGAGAAATTGCGGCTTTTGAGAAAGGTACTCTTTTGTTTAAGTTCCCTAGTCACATTAGTACAGCAAAACTAACGTTGCATATCCGTTCTGAAGAAATTATTGGGTTGGCAAGAGTTTGCGTTTTCCAAGTTAATATTTTTTTATATGTTCATAACTAGCTGTGCCCGCGTAAAAACGCCGATCACGATCGTTGATATACATATATACTTCCCTATTTGGATAGGATTTTGGGGTTCTAATTTTTTTTACGCGAAATTATTTTTCTAAAATTTAAAAGTCTAAGTTACCCGCAATTATATCAGCTATTTGTCAATGAGAAAAAAAATAATATGGTTTTTATCTTATAAGTACCGTATATACTTTATAAATATAAGCATTGAGTAAAAAGTTGTTATTTTGTTAAACTGACACTTCAAGTTAATTTTTTGTGTAGATTAACACAACACTATTTTTAAATAAAATATGCATCATTTGTTTCCGTGGAAACGACCTTTTGCACTTTCGCCAACGCACTGATAGAGACAGAATCCCTGATTTGTAGAGCTTTTGGGATTTGGGAAGAAACACCATTGAATTTTTTACGCAAATTATCGAATAAGGATCTAAAGGATCTAAATGAAAATCAGTTTAGGCTAAATCCGGAGAATATTGAGCACTGTTCAGCCTCAATCCAATATTTAAGAGTCGAATGGGCAATGTGACGTCAGACGTTGTCGTGATGAAAATAACCTTTGTCTTGTTATCCTTTAATTTTTTCTGCAACCCGATCCAGCTGTGTAAAGTAAATAGCAGCTTTAATAGTAGTATCAGAGAGAATTAGTTCATCATCATCATCATCATCATTTCAGCCTATCACTAGTCCACTGCTGAACATAGGTCTCCCCCATAGATCGCCACAAAAGTTGTAGCTCTCATTTTGGGAGGATTTTGCCATTGTTGCCACGCTTGGCAGGCGGGTTGGCAACCGCAGTTTATTTATTCAGATGTTCCAGAAGATGCTGCTGCCCATCTTCTGATTTATATTTTCCCGTCTGTCGAATTAGTTCCTAATGAATAATTTTAATATGTGCCACCAAACACATAACATGATCTTTTTGGAGTATAAATCCAATTTGGGCGTAGTTCAAATTCAAATTCAGTTATTTATTGCATTTATGATTAAAAAGATGTAAGGCTAATAATTGTCACTTCATGAAACCCTGGTATCATCACCATCATCATTTCAGTCTATCACTAGTCCACTGCTGAACATAGGCCCCCCTCAAAGATAGCCATAACAGTTTGTGGCACTCATTTTGGGGTGATTTTGCCATAGTTGCCACGCTTGGCATGCGGGTTGGTATATTATTTGTTCAGTTGTTGCAGCAAGATAGTGCTGCCCATCTTGTGGTTTTGATTTTCCCTCTGTCAAGTTTTACGACACCCACGGGAAGAGATGGAGTGGATTCCCATAAGGCGCCACCACACGGCTAACCCTAGTATAGGGTTACTACACTACACTGCAAGTCATATTTAGGTTATAGTTAATGAAAAATATGTAACAAACTATATAAAAAAAAGAGTCGTGGTTGCTCAAGGGTAGTACACGAGTGACCTGGGCTCGATGCCCGGTGTCGGCACCACTGTAATTGTTAATTGCAATTTTAAGTGCTGATTTACATGCTCGGCGGTGAAGGAAGACATCGTGAGAAAACCTGCATGTCTGAGAAATTAAAAATATTTCGAAGACATGTAAAGTCCGCCAACCCGCATTGGAGCAGCGTGGCGGATTCTTCCCAGCTCAAAAAAAAAAACCTTCTCGAAAATGAGAGGAGGCCTGTGCTTAGCAATGGGACATTTATAGGCTGTTACATTACTTACATAAAAAAAGACATTGCAAGTCCGATAACATTAATTTCACATAAATTTAATCAAAACAACATTTTAACGTCATTATTATTTATTTTATTTGAAAAACGGAATTTATCTATTTATGACTAAAATGTATTGTAAAATAGCAAATCTGCCATTATTTATTACTTTGTAGACTTATCATCGTAAAACTCCTGCAGAGTATAGTAGCAAATGTCTATTAGATACTGTGTTAGCACAGTATAAAGACAAATAGTAGGCGAACGCATTTGATCTAAACAATATCTTTCTAGCTTTTTGAAAACGTTGCTCCACAGTAGGATTTCTCCTCCATTGTGCATAATATCACGGTTACAAATTTTGCAATTAGGGGTTGAGAAGCGAAGGAACAACACTACAAGCAAGTAGATGTTTATGTTTTAATTTTATTATTGCTATTACTAAACTAAAAAAAATGTATATGTACGCCTTCTTGCGTGGCAAAATGTAAAGGATGTAACATATCATATTATGAACCTATGTTTACAAATAAATGAACTTGAATTTGAACTAGATGGCGTGGTGATGGGCTCCCCAGTATCTCTAGTTGTTGCCGACATATACAAGGAAGACTTTGAGGAGTAAGCCCTCAGTAATTTTCCTGTAAATCCAAGATTCTACAAGCGGGATAGATGACATTTTCGCAATTTTACAATCTGATAAAGTAATTTCATTTTTAAACCACCGTAACTCCATAAATTGTAAAATACAGTTATCATAGGAGTTAGAGACAAATAGCTCTTTAGTTTTAATAATTAGGAATCCTAATAACACCTTGAGTCACACTGTGTATAAAAAAAGACCCATACTAACAGATATTTAAACGGTGAAACTTACCACCACCCATAACGTATAGCTGTCGTGGGAAAATCTTTGTTTCAGAGAATAAAATCAAGTTGTATACCATAGATTGCTACAAAAGGTTGTAGCTCTTATTTTGGGGTGAATTTTGCCATAGTTGCCACGCTGGGCAGGCAGATTGGCAACCGCAGTTTATTCATTGTGATGTTCCAGGAAGATGCTGCTGCCCATCATCTGGTTTTAATTTTCCCTCTGTCGACTTTTACGACACCCACACAGGGTAGATTCTCTTATGCCGCTACCACAATATTCGCGTAAATATAAGAAATCATTAAATATAATATTTAACTCTAAGGTAAGGTAAGGTACTTCTCGTACCTATTTTAATACAGTAATTCAAATCTATATTTACCCTCAAGCCAATATAAAAATGTTTGCCACAGCGTTAAACGACGTCACACTGGGGGCAAAATCGTGTTAGCCCCAAATTTGAATTTCGGCCAATAAACATGCGCCGTTGGAGATAGGGACGAGCCTACCTGTTTGATATCAGTGATTACTTATACTAAAGGAGATTGGTAAAGAAGTTACTAACCGTATTTTGTATCAGTTTTCAGATAGATATACACAATTTATATAAATCGTGAAATGATTAAAATGCTTAAATAATAATGCCTTAAAATCAAATTTCTGTCGACAAATAATTCAAAACCGATTGTGGTGTTATTATTAAAAATTACAAACTAAACTAACAAAAAAATTGTTACACGAAATTAAACAATGACAAAGTAATTTTTTTAAAAATTCCATCCTATTGTCGTAACTACCTGATGTGGTCTCAGGGTAATAATGTTTTTTTTTATAACAGAAAGTGGGCAAATCGTTCACCTGATGGAAAACGCAACCTCTGTCCGTAACAAATGCAGTGTCATCCATAACATTTCTGTGCACTGGTGTGTGCATTTCTGGGCACTACGCTGCTCCCGTTACCCCGAGACATTAATTCTTAAGTCTCATATGCCATATGCCGAATTCCCGAGAAACCGTGTAAAGTAAAAAAAAAATCGTCACTATTTGTAATGGGGGTCGCCCAATTCTGCGGTGGGCGGTACAAGGTTGCAACTTTTACCAAATATCTTTACTGAAAATTATTAATAAAAAGTCGTTTTGGTTAGATGTGGAAGTGGTTAGACTTACCTGAACATTTAAAGTATTTAATAATTTTATATCTTAGTATTGTATAGACAGGCAGACAAAAATAAATGGCTTTTTGGCTTATACTGCTCACCCCTCATATTAATCTTTCTTTATTTATTTTTTTAAACTATGCCCCACAGATCTCCTATGTGCAGACATCAGCCAGTTATAATTTTATTATATGTATAGTTACTGTGTTCGGCCGTGTTTTTTATTTTAATTCACATATTTAACTAACTTTGTATCGACAGCCGATAGGTATCCGGCAGAGTAGAATAGCACCTACCTTTTTCATACCGAGTAAAGTTTAAATATTGGAATAAAATGAATTAACTCTTAAAAAACAGCAATAATAAAAACATTTTACGGTCAATATCGCTTCTAAACCGCGTCAATGTGCTGTTTTAGATGGTCATTACGAATCGCCCGCAAGCAGATTTGATGCGGGAAGCCGATGGACGCAGGCGGCTCAGTACCGGGTTTTGTGGCAATATATAGGGAGGCCATATTCTGGACTTGTGACTGGATGAAATGAATAATGACAAAATATTAAATATGGTTGTGCATCAGTACAAAAAATAATATCTCTTTGAAATAGTACTTGCAATTCTAATAACATTACTAATATTCCTGTTAACCTATCCTGAAAAGCTTGAGCTAGGAGAAAGGGTCACGATAATATTCTAAAGGCAGGCACAAACCTATGATACGGTAGTTCACGGCCCATACTATATTCTGCTAAAAGCGCTTAATTATACATTTTGGTTCCTAGAGACCCGAAATTCCTAGAGACCCGAAAGTCAATCTTGCGCTTTTCGCAGATGACACGGCCCTGTACTATTCCGACAAGCACAAGGGCCGTATAACGATTCATCTCCAAGCCGCAGCCGATCGCCTAGGCGAATGGTTCCGAAAATGGAGAATAGAGGTAAACCCCGAGAAAAGTGTAGCGATATACTTCTCGAGGGGCACGCCAAAACCCGCTAGACGAATTCACACAATCGGCAACAATCAACTAGGCACGATCACCCTGTTCGGACGCTCTATTCCCTGGGAAAAGAGCGTCAAATACCTCGGGGTCACTTTAGACGCAGCGATGTCGTTCGCTACACACATAAAAAATGTTCGAAATAGAGCGGCTTTTATCTACAGTCGACTATATCCACTAACTTGCTCTCCAAGCAAAATGTGCTTAAGACACAAACTTCGCCTCTATAAGACTTGCATAAGACCCGTAATGGCCTATGCTTGCGTCGCTTTCGCTCACGCGACGGGCAATCAATTAAAGAAGTTACAGAGCGTTCAAAATTGATTCTTGCGCACTGCCACCGGAGCCCGTTGGTACCAACGCAACGTAGATCTTCACAGCGACTGTGAAATGCCCTTAATCTCTAAACACTTCAGAGCATTATCACGGCGGTTTTTCGAAAAAGCCTCGGTTCATCATCCAAACCCACTGGTGATTAAAGCAGCAAATTACCGACCAGATAGAAACGCGACCGAACGCAAACGTCGCCCGCGAAACGTGCTAGACGACACGGATGTCTCAGCACTCCCTGACCACGATACGGTCAGTCACGATCCACGCTACACTGTACACACAGTTAATAGCTTTAATATAACACGCACCACGACGCGCGACCGCCGTAGAGAGCGGCGCGCAGCAGTCGACAATCACACCGCGTCCACACGATACACCCGTGTTCCAGGGCGGTTCTCACCGCCCAGAGTTACCGACACACAAGTCGACAGTCCGAATGGACGCCCGCAGCCTCCCTCGGACGGTCATTAGACGACTTAAAATTATATTGAGATATTCTAAATCGCGCAAGCACGCAGCGAACGCGATACAGTCCGAATTTCGATGTTTTTGTAGGAGTTTATTTATTTATTTATGTTTGGGTCAAACCAAACCTGGCACGCGGGCCAGGGGCCCGCGTGCCAGGTTTGTTTAAGGTTTAAAGAAAAAAAATCCTAGCTGCAGATTATTCAATCTTATTAATATTTTAAATTTTAATTCAACATAAAGGCGATGCGGTTTTGTTTCATTTCAAGCCGAGATTAAAGGCCTTGTTTGTTTCTGGAAGAATTTTATTTGACCGTAAAACCTTCACACTGAATCCTGTCATTAAACTTCACGTATATTTTTAATTTACCAAGCCATGAAGCTCCGCTTTATAGCTATAAACTGGTGTTCTATAATGATAATTAACGCAGATAAAACAATGTACCTATTGAATGTAATAACAACATCTATTAAACATCTGTACAATGAAAAAGATGTTGATAAATTAAAATTTACTTTTAATATTATTATTTTATTTTATAAATATTAGTTTTATTTCAATTCACAAATTAGACTTGTTGCTGACCATACACAAAATACATGCAACATTAAGACATTATAAAAATTACAGTATTATGATATATAGGCTACATGGAACTACGCTTTGTGTAAGACAGCAACTTGATGTGCAAGCCGAAGACCGGGCTAAATGGAGAGATGTGTCAGGCAGTGGTTTGCTGCAGGTTGATAGTGATTATAATAAACAAAATTGTACAGCAACTACTTTGCTTCTTATTTGCTGGATGAAAAACTTTTGTAGATTTTGGTGTTGCTGTTAGAGGTGCCAAGGGAAAGGGGTAGCTACCCGCCAGATCGGATGATCTGTTTTAGGGAGGACAGTTACTCCTCCACAGTAATCCTATAGATATCGAACATATAGTTCGCATCTTAGAAACTTCAGTAACGCGATGATGGTCGTATGAGCTATTTATTGAGTTTCTCATATGGCGACAAAGATGTCACTACATACTCCACCGCTGAGACCGAGAGAGAGTCGTAGTGAGCGTCTTGAGACGTCAGGCGATAATCCGCAATCTGGCGATGCAGTGAAGTTGTGTCCCAGGTCTTCAGTGCATCGAGAATTATGGGGACAACAATGACGTAACTTTAATTTTAATATATCTAAAATAAATTGAATAAATAAATACATTTTTACTATTTGCGATTTTTACGATTTAGCCATTCTCCGCCCAAGAACTTATCTTACCCTAAAATTATAGGTATTTCAGACAAAGTGCCCGTTCTTCTGAAATACCTATATTTTTAGTGTAATTACTATAAATAAGTATTAGGTTAGGTAGGTATTACCACCAGCTTGGGATCCTATAATTAATAAAATTAAGACAAAAACCAAGCATACCACTGCAAGACTTCAAGACACAGTTAGCTCTTTCTGCGTAGATCGGACCACAAAAAATAATTAAAAGCTGAAGGTACTCCGGATTAACTATGACATCAGGACATCTGTCACCTCAGTCCCCCCGTGACCATGGGTGCTGTAAAGCACTCGAAACGTCGGGTTATAAATAACAAAAATAAACGCAATAAAATCCGTAAAATTAGTTTCATTTAAATAAGTATTATTCAACATTTAGGACTTTGCCTATACTGTAACTACTATGTACTACTACTGTGTACTAGGATTAAAGGCGTAAATTTGTATCCGGATGTGATATAAAACATTACATATTATGAAACGAGAAATGTTGCATTAATAATGAATTTCAGTTATATTCGTCAACGGTAGTCTCCAGAGAATTTTGTTCTTCAAGATATCAGCGAATTCAATTAGAGAAGTAATAGGAAACACAATTCCCTAGTGAATTCACGACAATGTGACTGTTTTAGCGAATTTTGTTATATATGTAAATATATTCCTTTATTACTGTAGACGACAAGCGCGTTCCCTACATGCACATTTTTAGGTAGGTTAAATGTCATAAATATATGTATAAATTTTAACATATTTGAACCTTTTAAATTTTCAACTTTTATTATCTGTACAATAAATCGCTTCCAATTTAGGTTTTTTTTTAAACGATTTGGATGATGAAAGTTTATTAAAATACTTTCCGGTAGTTGGCTGACACCTCAGTCAGTCCAACCATTTCGATAGCACCCGACGACGTGTACTTTATTTGGCGGTTCCCTACAATTACGATTTGCTTTAGATGATCCTTGTGAGTGATCTTTGCTATTTCCCGGTAACTACGGGCTTAATTGAGACAAAAGCTATGCTTATGTTACGTCCTTCTGTCGTGGTAGCTCAGGGGCTAACCGTTAGCCTTAAATTTCGTTTCTACGCCCTGGATTCGATCTCCGATCACGGCACCACTAAAGTTGTTATTTGAAATTTTTAGAGCTGCTTAACCATCTGAGAGAAACAAATTCCATATGAATAACATTCTGGACATCATACAAATATTTATTTCGTGCGAGAAACGAACCCGCAAACCGTAACACAGAAGTCAATCGCTCAGCCAAGACATCAACAGAGCTCACACCTCTATGATATAACATGATTTTTATATTAATCAAAAAATTTGAAAAAGAAAATGCTGTTTCTAAAAATTTAACACAAAATTATTTCTTCAAAAACAAGAAGCGTTGAAATTCTGCTTATCTGATATTTTTGTTATCTCTGTAATTTGTATGTAATGTAAAAATATAAGGCAAAAAATTTCGATAACATCTGTCAACAGCTGTCTCTAAAGCATTGTGTTATAGCAAATAGAAACAAATTCGACCAGCGAAATAATGGAAAAGTGTATTCCTCAGTGAATTACTTACATGTTTTCGTCGTATTTATTAATACCAAAAACAATGTTGTTTTACTTGGAAATGCAAATGTTTATTTTTATTATATAAATTGCCTTTCCATTCATGGACCATATTAAATAAAATGGTGTCTTTATCGTCAACTAAAGTTACATTTTGCTTTTCAGTCGCTACGAGTATTTAAAACTCCGAACGACAATTTTGTTGCTTACTAAGATTATAGTATACTAAAGAAAATATTCATTGCTGGGTCAATTTAAAAGGGGCCACTTGATTTTAAAGCGGAGTTTATTACAACTTTTATTACCCAATAAAATTCTTTTAGAACCATGCAAGGCTGTTAATCTTGACTACGTACAGATATACACAAACTGTTGTTTACCACAAAACTAAATACAAAAATAAGCTAAGCTAAGAAATCTTGTAGTAAGACTATAATAATTAACTATACTCTATTTCCGTATGATGTTGTTTTAAAACTAGTACGTTTAGATCCTAAGACTCCTAAACCTTGTCTGTCACGAAAGAGATTATTCAATGTCTATAAGTTGCGGACAAAGCGTAAAGTGGAAAGTGGAAACTCGGATATGATTGCCTGGATTGTATTTTCGATGCGAAAATCAAATAAAAAATCAATGTTACGGACACAGTGCATTTCCACTATGACGGAAATTGGGGAGCCGCGCTAACCATAGGAAGAGCACAAGAGGGAGCCATCGGATATTTAGTGGATCAGGTGGACAGGAGAAGGAAATTGAGGCCTATCATTAGCCCGCTGAAGCCATGACGTGGTTCCATAGCAGGAGATTTGATTAAGAAGAGCACAAGAGCATGATAATTTATCTTCTGTAAAATGGTGATAAAAAAATATGAAAGGAAAAGAAAAATTTAACAATTTGTCCACTGTGGCCTGATTTAAGTGTATTGATTACCTTATTATTTGTATATTTAGGTTCAAGGGCTAGACGCTCGCTTAAAATTTCATGGTACGCGAGTGACATGGATTTGATTCCCAGTGCCGGCTCTACTAAAACTGAAACTGAAATTTAAAGCACTGATGATATTATGTGCTCGGCGGCGAAGATGTAGCGCACTGGATGATATTGTAAGCGTCTGCGGTAACAAAGGTGGATTAAAGAAAGGAAAACTCTTTGTATATAAATCCATGGATTTTATTACATGCAGCGTTACAAGTCTTGTCGCTTACGCTCAGCTAGAGAGTCTGACTGGCAGTGTTGCCACTGTATATAATTAATAATTAATGTTGCAAACAGAAGGAGAAAATCGTGAGAAAACCTGCATTATTTTTTGTCCGCCAAGGACAAAAATATTTCGTCCTTGGCGGACTTCACATGTCTACTAAATATTTTTTTTTTGGAGCAGCGTGGCGGATCCTCCCAAGCTTTAACAACCCTCTCGAAAATTAGAGAAGGCCTGTGCTCAGCAACAAAAAACGTTGTCTTTGCATCTTTGCACGTTCCCGAAGTCTTCGTAATCCTTGTTTGTTTCATAAATATATTTAGAAGATTAAATGGTTTTCGGGTCTGATTGTGTTGTGCATGTGTAATATATGTCTGTAAAACGCACACACAATGCAGCAGAAATCCTACCTACCCTACTAGGGCATCATTTAAAAAAAATATATAATAAAGATATCCTCCTCCATAATCAGAAAATACCTCAGGCAAGTATTGCGTTCTTCATTCTAATTGTCAATCAATCTTGTACAATTGACACCTACATCATATCTTGTTCTTTTTAAACTGATCCTATTGACCTTTTGACAAATGGCTTTTGTTCAGTATACTTGCCTGTTGAGTAGTTGGTGCTCCCACTTAAGCTTCTACACTTTTTGATTATCGCCTCATTAATCACGTATGGTGTTTCAAAATATCTATGTTTGCCTCTTTGTCTGGAAGAATTTAAACTAAAACTTTTTGTCTCTAAGGGATTTGTAGAGATATAGCTACAAGTACAATTTGTGTTTTCGCACATGTTAGCTGTGGCTGGTATTCGATTGTATGATCCGTAGCGTAGAAGTCAGGTACTCGGACCACTTGGCCACAGTAAAGTAAAAAGTAAAGTAAAGGTCTATAAATATCTCACTGGTGAGCACAGGCCCCCTGAGAGGGGTTTAGAGCCGGGAAAAACCGGCCACTCAGCTCCAAGGCGTGTTGGCGGACTTCACATGTCTTCAAAATATTTTTATTTCTCAGACATGCAGGTTTCCTCACGATGTTTTCCTTCTCCGCCGAGCACGTTGTAAATCAGCGCTTAAAATTGCAATTAACAATTTCAGTGGTGCCGGCACCGGGAATCGAACCCAGGTCACTCGCGTACTATGCCTAGCGTAGCGCCTAGCCCCTGAGCTACTTCGGCTAGGCAACAGAGTCGTCCATAATCAACTGATCGATCGTGTTATTTTTATTTATTTTATATTACAAGAATTAAACAGTAAAATTTTCTCCCGTGGGTGTCGTAAGCTTTGACTACGGGTAATGCCAGGAAAATCTTATAACTTGCGACTAATGGCAGATTAACTTTTTCGGACCAATGATCGTCTAAGGTACCGTACGTATCGTGCCGTATTACGACGAATTATTCCAAATGTGGACTTCCATAGAACACTTTTAAGGAAACCTAGTGATTTTGTACATGATATCATACTTATGAAACTATTTTATCTTTTTTTTATTGCATGAAGTGACGAGACGACACATTCGCCTAATGGTAAGGTCAAAGACCATATGATTATAACAGCTGTGTCACTCAGAATATTTCTGTGTGCGTCCGTCACTCAGAGACATCATTTCTTAAGTGCCATATACTCAGTAATTACACTAGCTCTCAGTGCCCTTCAGACCGAAACACAGTAATGTTTGCACACTACTGCTTCACGCCAGAATAACTGGTCCTGGGGCGGTACTTACCTACTACCTAGCACCTAGCGATCCCTGCATAGAAATCCTACCACCAGTAAATGTATGACAAAAAAGTAAAAAATTTAAAAACTGTGGTCCGAAAGCAAAATAAGTTTTATCTGTATTTCACTTAAAAGTATTAAAATCGTATAGAGATTATATGTGTGAATTATTTTACTTATATTTGTACTTTGATTGTCATTACTTTAAGCTCGCTACAGACATTAAAGCAGGCCTTTCAGGCATGTAATGACGTCTGAAGTCGGTTTAACGCCTATCATATAATTTCAAACATTAAGCAAATGTGCTTGATGTTTTTATTTCTATACACTATTTTATTGTATATTGAACGTTATTTTTTAAAAAAGCGATATTATGATCGTAAAGGAAACTTAACAAAGTAATAGTTAACGTACATGGGAGTTTAATTATATAATAACTGTGACATTATGATACGATATTGTCACTGTTTTCAATTCATCACTATTCATGGCTGTATATCATTTGTATGTCATCATGTATATATAAAGGTTTATTTTAATATTGCCAACCACGCCTACTTCTCATGCGATACGAGAAAAGTGAAGAATTTTTATGATACCTGTTAAATGTATTGAGAAGCTGAAGCTTATTGGTAGAAATTCCATAATTTTCCTTAATTTTTAGAGCGTTTTACTTTTCTTATGGCTCCGTAGTCCGGACAAGGAATGTATATATTACTACGTGAAGAAAAATCCTTGTAACCCTTTCTAAGCATATTGCGCGCACGGAGGAGTGTGAGATTTGACATTGTTAAAGTTTGTATGTAGAAGAAGCGAATAATCTAAAATGTATGTTATAATGTGTTAAAAGTACATTGAATTTAATAAAATAAAGCATTGAATATTTACGTTCATACTGACAATGTCAATCACAAAATAGTCTGTTGTTTGTTTCCGTCCATACTGCCAAAGTCAATAGTCTCTAGTCAAACAGTAGCACAGAGTATTTAAAAAGTTGCCAATAAATAATTACTCAAACTCAATAACGTACAAACTTTAAAAAAAAACATGAATTACGGTTGAATTTCAACCACTGATAGGCATTTAGTGCTTATAAATTCGTTCGTCCGTCTATCCGTCCGTCCAACTACATATGGTCTATAGCAGCGTCAACAATTACCCAATATTGATGACATTTTGTTTAAAATGAAGTTTAAACGTAGAGCTCAATTTTAAGAAAATACAGCGACATGAACTCTCTTCTATGGGAACTCATGAAGTTTTATTTTACACGGTACGTATATAGAGTGACTTTCTTTATCTCATATTTGTGTGGTATATCATTAAAAAACATCAATTTAAGCGAAGAATTATTTTATACAAAATTTTTGGGTAACTGACGCCAAAGCATTAACAATATGCCACCCTACCCCTTGTAATTTATAAATTGTTTGACCTAGAAACTTATTATAACCTATATTAGTAGGTCAAAGTATGAACTCTCATTAACAATTATTCCGGGTATGCTGTATTAAAACTTTTCGAGTTATGGAGGCAAAACTGAGTGGCATGAAGACTCTACCATGGGCGTACTCCGACGCACTTGCCCGGCTTTTAGTCAATTCATACAAACAGGATTGACAGACAGGATGGACAGATTTTAATATAAATGTATACCTAAAATTTATATAACACCGAACACAATTTATGTAAAATTTAGTGTATAATCCCCCAAAAACGAGAGCTACTAACTTTTGTGGCAATCTATGGAGGAGGCCTATATTCAGCAGTGGACTAGTGTTAGGCTGAAACGACAACGACGACGATAAATCTACCAAAATGGGAGCTACTGGAGAATTTTTGTTTTTACCTGAACGGAACAAGGCTGATACTTTGAATCATTTCACTATGATTAAATATTGATTAATCAACAATATGTTCACTGTTTTTATATAATATCCTCATTATTTGTATAAATATACTTATAGTAGGATTCCTATTCAGAAATCCGTGTAGGTCGGTATCACCGCTGAGCCAGCTATTGTACCGTGAAGCAGTAGTGTGCAAGCATTACTGTGTTTTGGTCTGAAGAGCGCTGAAAGATAGTGTAATTACTGCACATATAAAAATTTCAAAACTGATGTCTCAGGGGACAGGCGCAGTGTGGTGTCACATGGGAATGTTGACACAGCATTTATTATGGACAGACGTCACATTCTGTTCTCAATAAATTTTATAAAACTTTTGAAGCAAAAAGTTTTTTTTATTTATTTTCATTATAATCACTGCAACCAAAAAGCATGGCTTACATTTAAATCGCAACAAGAAACTCCAAAAACTTATATCGTAGCTCGAAAATTCCTTAAATGGCTATTTTGAAAGAATACATCTGATCCAAAATCTGCCACCCCATATTATCCAAAGAAGGGTCATAAGAGGTCATATGAGTCAACTAAGGGAAATTCTTTGAATATTGAGCGGAATCAGCATGTCGAAAAATGCCGACATTAATTACACAGACCGGTGACGGGCAGTGGCATCTAAGATGCTACGCGTCTTCTACTGCGATCACTAGTCCACTTGCCAAACATGTTGATAACGGCAAATCTTTTCTTGGAAGAGGCCGATGTCCAGCAGGGACTAGGACTTTTAACAGGCCGATGATAAAGAAGAAGATCACTGACAAAGCGCACTAATTAAATAATTTTGTAATTCATTACTGTAGCCCAGATGCTCTGGATTTAGTAGTAATGGACTAGTCGGTAGGACGTCGCACTGTCACAAAATAAAATAATTTTAAAAGTATTAACGATTCCTATCGAGTTATTTATACGAATAACAAGTTAATAACGTGATATGAACGCTATCTCCACCATAATCTTTGATGCCTTTAAAATATTTAACATTCAAAAAATTTAGCTGTAAACCTACAACTGCACCTAAATAAACTTTAGCGTGAACTGTGACTGTAACGCATGATTTTTAACACTACAACCAGACAACAAACGCATGATTTTTAAAACTACAAGCAGGTAAAACAGTCGGTGAAACCTGTACTTCCAGTGAAATAAAGTTGTTTATTAGACAATAATTAGACTTTTATGGTACTATTGTTTCTCTTTAAATTTAAATCGACTACAGCACCATCTAGCGACATAATCTTTTCTTTACTCAAATATTTTAGGTATATAGTATAAAAAATATAAAATATAAAAAAACTTTTAACCGACCTGACGTAAAAATAATCATCCATGGTTCATCTCCTTAACCGACGTCGATAGACATACATTAAAACTTTAAACTTTTATAACGTGGAAAATGTGACTCTGAGAAATCGTACGCTACTCAACTCAACGCGTTTCGATATAGAAGAACTGAACCTATCATCCATGAGTGTGCCTACGTTCACCGACATAAACATATCGAAATCTCGGGAATTGAAGCAACAAGTCGAACAACTATAGCCAGAACTTGCGAGCGCTCACGAAGAAATATTAAATTTGAACATCATCATCATCATCATTTCAGCCTATCACTAGTCCACTGCTGAACATAGGCCTCTCCTATAGATTGCCACAAAAGTTTGTAGCTCTCATTTTGGGGGGAATAATGCCATAGTTGCCACGCTTGGCAGGTGGGTTGGCAACGGCAGTTTATTTCTTCAGATATTCCAAGAAGATGCTGCTGCCCATCTTCTGGTTTTAATTTTCCCTCTGTCGACTTTTACGACACCCACGGGATGAGATGGGGTGGTAGATTCTCTTGCGCCGCTACCACACGCAAATTTGAACGATGAATTAAAAAATCGGAAGTAAAAAAAAAGGCAAACAATAACAATAAAGCACATATTTTGAAAAAAGTTTCCACAACATCGTCAACGAGTCCTGTTACAACTTCACATAACAAGGTTCATTCATATGCGTTAAAAAAATTACGAACATACGTATGCGTAATATCTTCATCATAAGCTTACTTAAAACTATCAATGTGGGCCAAGTAGTCTACTCGCGCAAAACGCTATAACGCAATTTTACCATCAGATAAAGTAACTGCATTTATAAACCACCTTAACTCTACGCTATTGTCGTAAAATCTTGGTTTCAGAGAGCACAAGGGATCTGCGACTAGAAACACCTGGCCACCGAGCTTCAGCATGTCAAGCAAGTTTTGCATGACAACAGGCTTCAGGTCCTGCGCCTACGTCACAGGAACCGAGTGAAACCGGCCACAGTCGAGCGTGTTCCTGCTGTTCTACCGTATGTCAGTGGAGCAAGACAAGATTGGCTATTTCTTGAAGCGGGCTTCCATAACAACATTTTTCAAGCCGCCGAAGATTATAAGTCAATTTTTATCATCTGTCAAGTATTACACTTCACTCTACAAGATGCAGGAGTATACAAGCTTGATTGTGAATGTGGTCTCTTTTACATAGGACAAACTAAGATATCTAGAAAAACTCGCATAGAAGAACATATAGCTGACGTAAAGCATCGACGCTCTGGGAAGTCTTCAGTATGTGACCATGTTCTAGATCACCCCAACCATTAAATAAGATTTGATAAATCACAAATCCTTGCAAAAGAACAACAATTTCTACCAAGATTGATTCACGAGGCTATAGAAATTAAAAAAACATCCTAATTTCAATAGAGAAGATAGTTGGGTATTACCACCGGCTTGGGATCCTATAATTAACGAAATTAAAGCAAATACCAAGCATACTACCGCAAGACTTCAAGACACTGTAAGCTCTTTCTGCGTAGATCAGACACAAATAATAATTAAAAGCTGAAGGCACTCCGGGTTAACTATGACATCAGGACATCTGTCACCTCAGTCCCCTTGTAACCATGGGTGCTGTAAAGTACTCGAAACGTCGGATTATTAATAGTTTAAAATTGAACGCGATAAAATCCGTAAAAGTAGTGTATTAAAAATGTGTAATATTCGCGTAAATATAAGAAATCATTATCAAAAGTTTTTTCATACCCAATAATGAACAAAGTATTATTATATTTTATCAAAATATTGTAGGTATTATAAATAAGACAGAGGAACTGATTGCAGTGTTACATGAATTTTCACAGAATTCTAAGGAGAGAGAGAGACATAATTTGCCTTAGTGAAACTTTTATAAAAAAACTATCAGAATCTCTTTTATATATTCCTGGTTATAAACTGGTATCTTCATATTCTACTATGGACATACCTAATCATACTAAGATATTTCTGAATCGCACTGATTATTAAGAGATATTTATAATTATTAAAAATCCTAAAAATACTAACTCCGTTGGTGTAGACAAAATTAGTACCATCATTTTAAAAGCTTATGTATATCATACCGTTAAGCTATTTGATTAATATGACATTCTAGGAAGGCACATTTTCATATTCTAAAACAATCACTTGAAACTCCTTTGTTTAAGAAAGGCGATACAACTATTGTGACAAATTATAAACACTATTTATATCAAAAATCTTTGAGAAAGCCATACTAAAAAGATTATACGTCTTCGTTACAAAGACTGAATTATCAAAGCCGGAACAGTTTGGATTTCGAAAGTTCAGCACTACTACTCTTGCGTGCTTAAACTTAATAATAATAATAACCGAGACAATTAATGAAAGAATACCTACTGGTGGTAGGATTTCTATGCAGGAATCCGTCTAGGTAGGTACCACCCCGGGCCAGTTATTCTGCCGTGTAGCAGTAGTGTGCAAACATTACTGTGTTTCGGTTTGAAGGTCACTGAGAGCTCAGGGTGACGGGCGCAGTGTGGTGTCACACAGAAATGTTGCTGCGGTGACACAGCATTTGTTATGGGCAGATGTTGCACTTACCATCTGGTGAACGTTTTGCTCGTTTCGTCACTTTATACGAGTACAATAAAAAAATCAAAAAAATCCTGTCGTAGGTATTTTTCTCGATATGACTAGAGCCTTCGATTTCGTGGATCATAAGTTATTCCTATGCAAATTATTATGCAGCATATCTATGCTAGACAAATATGGTATTCGAGGTAAAACCTATGAGTGGCATAAGTCTTATCTGCATTATAGGACTCAATGTGTTCAAATATTTAAAATTGTAGATAGCAACAAGGTAGAAAAGAGGTCCAATTACAGAGTCAACAAATACGGTGTCCCTCAAGGCAGTGTAGTGGGTCAACTTTTATTTCTCTTGTATGTAAACGACATTCTAAATGCAACACGCCATCAAACAATACTATTTAACAGTAGTAATAAAATGCGACAAAAAATATGGATTTGTAGCTGTATAAACGAAGCATTAAAAATGTAATAATCGTGGCTTAAAAATAATCTACAAATTAATATACGTAAGACGAAAATTAAAAAGTTACAAAACCACATAATAAAAATTAATGATTGAAAATGAAGAAAGTGTTATAGAAGTGACAAAAAGTGAAAAATAGTTTTTAGGAGTAATGATAGATCAAAATTGTAATTGGATTGGACAAATTAGATAATTTTTATACGCTATTAGGCGTCTACGAATAACAGTCTCTATAGGAGCAGCAGTCACTGTATACCATGGATATGTGTCATCAGCACTCCTATATTAATTTATTGTTAATGATTTGAATACTTAATTTTCCTTGATATTATTATTAATAATTTTATTTTTTTATTTGTACACCATTAATTGTGGTACAATCTATAGAGCTACTTATATAAATTGAGCTCTACACTTTGTAATACTACATTCTTAAAAGTAAATGATTCTGATTTTGATGCATTGGTCAATTTGGTTGAAGTTGGAGTTACTTAATAGAACAATTTGTTCTACAAAACAAAACACAACACAACAACAAAACTAATACATCAGAATGTAGCAGTGTGTAAGTATGCATATACTCGTATCACAAATATAAGTTAATAATTCCGAAACGAAAAATTTCTTGAATACAGGTGACGAACACGTGACTGCAGGCTAGACTTGTATTCAATTTACAGCCCTTTAATATTGTATCCTTTACAATGTAATCACAGATAAAAGTAACACAATTGTCTCAAAATATTATTTCTATTCACTAACTTTATATATATTAAACAAACTTTCCTTTTACTTCTTAAGAGTTTGTTTATAAGGATACAGACTTGTTATTTACTTACTTGTAAATGTGAAAATACAAAACTTGAAGAAGCTCTATTTACAAAATTAAATGTGAAAAGCGGTGTCTTGAGCTGAAAACAAGTATTTGGACTACGTTTGAAAACATTAAAATAATGAATTTTACGTTCACTCACTTTGTACACTGTATACATTTTATACATTGTTATTGTATTACTCTAATATAACTATGTAAATAGTAGTTGCAATCGCATTGCATTATTAAATTATGTAAAACGCTTATCATCATAGATCGCGAAGTTAAGCCGTCGCAGTACAACGGCTGACACAAAACGATGCTGTAAATTACCGTAAATTATGTAACACTTCGAGTCGCTTCCAGTTTTTTCGTTTAATGCCTTTAAGAATACAAAAGGAAAACTATCGAATTATAAGTCCCCTACGCCGCCATCAAACGAATTACCTTTATTAATATACTCCTAGCATATAAAGCTTTAAGTATTTTGAGACAATCATCAATATCCGAACTATTTTGTATTAGGTTTCTTTATTTAATTGGAATAAGTGGTGAAACGAGCAAAACGTTCACCTGATGGTAAGTGCAACGTCTGCCCATATCAAATGCTGTTCACCCAGAACATCCCTGAGACATTAACTCTTAAATCTCATATGCTCAGTGATTACACTGTCTCACAGTGACCTTCAAATGGGAACACAGTAATGTTTGCACACTACCGCTTCACGGAAGAATAACTGGCCCTGGGGTGGAACCTACCTAGATGGATTTTTTGCATAAAAATCCTACCACCAGGCAGATTGCTATTCTTTTATATTATTATTAATCTATAAGTATTAATTAGGGGGTAATCTGTAATCGTAAGTCTTACTTTTAATGCTACCTCTAATACAGTATCAAGTCTCGATACTTATTTCTGGTTTCCAGAATATGGATAAGGAATTAACCGAACTTATTCTGGTAATTATTACTTACATTATTTATCTTGAACGCTGACTAAGCATTGTTCAGATTGTTGTTAATACGGTTGAAAAATTCGATGAATGAAAAAGTAAGCGAATATACAACATGAAAAATTATTTGAAATAATTTATCATATATTCTCATAGGCTAATACATGAAACATTGCTTCCGAAGATTGAAATTGAATCATGCATTAAATGAGCTTCGCTTTGATTTATTGTATGACATGCAATGCTATTAATAAATAAAATATAGGCCCAATTTATATATTAAAAATGAGTAATATCACTTTAGTTGATTGTGTGTAAAGATTGTCAAGTTCCAAATACTGCCATAAGTGAATTCGTTAAACATTGCCCCTGAATATTGCAAACGAATGATGCATTAAATAAGCTTTACTTTTGCTTTCCACGGAATATGATAAACTTGTTGCTTCAAAATGGGAATTCTTAATAAATGTCATTTCTTAACATCGATAGTGTGTGTATTTTGTCGTAACTGTGCTCTCGAAAGTAATAGAGAATCAATGTTGAAGTAGCACAATTTTGTTTTAACAAATTTTTATGTACATTTAAAAAAAATGTTAAAGTTTTGATGAGATACCAAATTATTACGCTTTACATACATACACATATACATGTACAGAGCTGAGGCTCTGTACATGTATATGTGTATGTCAATACGTGGATCTCAAATCCATTACATATATTACATACCTTGAGCGTATTTGAATTACATGTAATGGATTTGCAGGCGATGATTAAAATTATGTATGTTGCTCAACAAAGAAAGGAAGGAGGAAGGATTATAAATTAATGTATATAGACGAAATTAATGGTTTTTGAAAGAGAACAAAATTTTGACGGATTGCAGAGTTCTGATTAAGGGAGTAAGAGTGGTACAAGTAAAAGAGTTTGTATACTTGTATAATTTACGAGAGACCAAAAGTGCGATGGTGATATTAAGCGAAGAATTTGGTAGGAAATCTAGCATATGGGGATTTTATTTTAGTCTAATCAATGCTCTAGATTGATGAGGAGAAGTGTGATGACTGGAACCTGGTAGCAACTAATTTTTTTTTAGGTTTTAGTACATTATCTGCATCGTTATTGTTTCTTTAAAATAAAACCGTTTAACTTGAATTTTCTTTACTTATTTTATTTTCAAGTTTTTCGGCGGCTTGAAGATGTTTATATGGAAGCTCGCTTCAAGATATAGCCAATCTTGTCGGTGAATCCTCTGACCTAAGGTAGAACAGCAGGTACACGCTCGACTGTGGCCGGTTTCAGTCGGTCACTGCGACATAGACGTGGAACCCGAAGTCTATGTCGCAGTGACCTAGTGAAACCGGCCATAGTCGAGCGTGTAGAGATTCTAGATCTCGATAGAGGATAGATTCTTCAAGCCGCCGAAGAAGATAAGTCAGTTTTTACCATATGTCAAGTGTAACATTCCTCTACAAGATGCAGGAGTATACAAGCTAGATTGTGAATGTGGTCTCTGTTACATAGGGCAAACAAAATGATCAGTTAAAACCCGCGTAAAAGAACATATAGCTGACGTGAAGCATCGTCGTTCTAGGAAGTCTGCAGTCTGTGACCATGTTCTGGATCATCCCAACCATTACATCAGATTTGATAAACCATAAATCCTTGCAAAAGAACACCGATTCCTACCAAGGATGATTCGCGAGGCTATTGAAATTAAAAAGCATCCTAATTTCAATAGAGAAGAAGGCTGACTATTTCCACCGGCTTAGGATCCAATAATTAATAAAATTAAATCAAAATACCGCTTCAATAAGAATTAGTTTTATTTAAATGTGTAGTATTCGCGTAAAAAAAAGAAATCATCAAAATATATCGTTGTTATGTGAATATTCTTTTGGCGTACCTAGTCCAGCAAAAGGTTAAATTCTGTTATACAAATCAATAAAAATCTACGCTGTTGTTATCGGTAAAAATTTAATAGGACTCTGTTTATTGTCTTGCGTTCAGGGATTTTTCTCGTGTTGACGGTGGTAACGGTCAAAGTTTTATCATTGAACCGCTACACCCCTGGATGTGTGTCACGCCGTCATGGCAAGGAGATTAAATGTTTCGATGTCTTCTGGTGCAGGTGCTACTGGTCCTCTTTGGAGGATGTATTCCACATTCGAGTGGCGTATTCAGCAAATGTTCAATATTACGCACATATCCAGGCGGATAAAAATGTGGAAAAGAGACATTAAATTAAAGCATACCGCAGGAAACCCGACGTGATGGGTGGCGTGCCCCGTCGCCGCCATTTTGGTCCGAGTTTAAATTCTTGCTTGGCATTGCATTTCCAGGCTACGATTTAGGTAGATAGCGGACATGGGTTAGGGAATGGGAACTTAGGAAAGGAACTATAAGGTGTAGGATACTATTATCTTAAAAGGAGCAGGAGGAGACAGTAGAAGTCGCTTATGGTACTCTACCGTACCTGACTACCGTGTCGCGGATCCTGGGTTGCAATTCCAACCGGAGCCAACATTGGTCTGGTGTATTGTAATTGTCCTTATGTCTCTGACACTGCATCCTAGCCTACCCAAGATTTTATCGCATGAGCGTTACATCGGGTTCGGGGAGGTTAGGACGAGTCCCCCCTTATGGGTTCTCGTCTTATCGTGGCGGGGAGGGGGGGGCTCCGTAACCGTGACCTCGTCACCCACGGTGAGGCTAAGAGGGGCCCACATTGTCGGCCTGTGGCGTCAGGCTGGCCTGAGGAGGTCGCTCCGAAGGGGCTACACTAGCCCACTCTGGATGCGAATAGGGAGTCTGCTGGGGGGAGCAGTACGCTGTCCTTCGCAACCGAGGTGGAATCGAGGAGTGTAGGTGTTGCGTTGCCTCTCTCCCTATCCTCCGCGACTCTAGCGGGGCCATACCGTGTATACGGTGATTGTGGGCTGCTGGTGGGAGGGGGGGGAGTAGCGGGTTGATGTGGCCGCGTGTTGCGTTGCCTCTTTCCCTGTCCCCAGCGACTTTGGCGGGCTCGCACAGTAGTTGTGGTGGTGGTGGGGCCGCGGGGGAAGAGGAGTGTTGGTATATCGTTGCCTCTCTCCCCATTCCGCGGCCGTAATGTGGTCGTCAGATCATCAGATCATCAGCTCGTCAGATCAACCGCCGGGGCCGGGTAGACTGGTGCTTCCCAGTGCAAGTCTCCTGGCCCCGTGGCCTCCGCGTGGCGGACTCGAGGGGGTTCGTTGCGCGCACATAGGAGAGCCGCGCTATAAGGGACATCGTGTGTTACGGCGTGCCTTGCTAGGAAGGAGAGAGGAGAGGAGCTGTCCTCTCCCGAGAAGGGGCCCCGGATGGTAAGCAGCCAGCGCCGGTGGGGTCGAGGAGGTGTGCGGGAGTGTTCCCGTGGCTCTGCCAACATGCGGCGAAGGCGAAACACCATGGGGTTATAGTCGGTGCAAGTCCGATATAACCCTTCCTTTCCCCTGTGAAGGCGGATATGCGTTAAGCATTTCCCCATGTTAAAAAAAAGGTTGGGACGATTAAGTGTCCCTATGTTTGCGCATACACTTATGGCACTGTAATATCTCCTACGCAGTTGATAACTTCCGACAGTGTTCAGTAGTTGTCGCCGTGGCCTAAAATCGGCAGGGAGGGCATCACTCTACTGTATTTGCCAGACAAGGCAACTAGGTCAAGTACTATCTGGATGGCATACATAAGTTACATTTTTTATATTTACATTGTTAGAAAAACCAAAAATAAAACGCTTTTCTTATTGATTTTATTATTTTAGAAGCTATAATAAATTCGACAAAGTATTATTTTACCACGCAATACGTATTATTTTACGAACATAGCTCCCTGATCTTTTCTTTAGATTCCAAAATCTCGTCTATCTTAAGCCTCTTTCCGATTCGATCTAAATTTTAGTTTCACTATATTGTCCCAAATCTAGATGGAACAGCGCTTCTGAATACTGGATGTAATTTAAAGAAGCTTAGAGTTTCTTTTCTTCTAAATTATTTATAAGAAAGTCTTAAAGCATATCGTTAACACCATTTTATCTAGTAATACATTTATTTGTTATTTTTTTTTAAATCATGAGAACACTTTTTCCTTGAGACTGTGAACCTCAGTCGTTAAGTATCGTAGAATAAGTCACAGGTTCAAAGTATGCGTTCTATTACTATCCGACACATGTACTGTTTACTCTTGGAATAATGGTATAATATTTACATTACTTCCACTGCTAACGACTGAATGAACGAAGCCTATGAATATTTTTAATTTATTTGAGGTTTTGAAGCAAAGAAGAGTGCGACATACTGCTCTAGTGCCGGTATGCTTACCCCACATGTCCGCGCTATTTTCTGTTTTTAGAGATGCAGGTTTCATCACAATATTTTCCTTCATCGTCAAGCACATGGTTAATCAGCGGTGAAAATTACACCTAACAATTTAAGTGGTGCCGGAACCTGGGCAGGTTACTCGCGTATTATGAAACTCACTTACAGCCCAACGCCTCAGCTACCACGGCTGTGTATATACCGCGAATTATAATAATGGTAACGGAGTTGCATTTTTTTTTAAATCTAACATCAACATCATCAGCCTTTGAATAGTATACTGCCTATTACACTGCATATGCTTCTCCGTAGTTTGGAAGATTTTGAGTAGTTTTGGAAGGTCGGCGATCTCGCTACAAGAACCCTTAGAAGACGCCTTAGGCCGCCGTCTCCAGTTTAGAGTTTAGATCTGACGTAATCGAGGTAATTATTCCGGACCATATATCAGAGGCCATGAGTTATACTTTATTGCTATACATAGATTAATAACGTTTATTTAGCGCATTGAGTAATATAATAGCATGGCATGGAAATTATTATAATTAATATTGGTGTACATCTCAAATTGTAATCTTGACAGGGATAGTTAAATAATTAATCTGAATTTGACGTCTCAAGTCAACTGTCATTCCTACAATAAGATCAGTTTACATAGATTTAGACGTCACTTTGATTGACTTAATAATTACTGTTTGAAATATATGTACCTGTGTGTAATATTGTAATAATCTTGATTTAAATGATGTAATATAATGAAATGTTAAAATATCTGAAATGACTATGCGATAAGCGCCAGGTGTTATTCTCTTGTCCAGTTTGTAATTAAATGTTCTCTGGCTTAAAGTCCCCTACAATGTTTATATCATCCATACGATAATCCATACTAATATTATAAATGCAAAAGTAACTCAGTCTCAGTCAGTCTCTGTCCCTCTGTTTGTTTGTTACCTCTTCTGATCTTGACGAAATTTAGGCACTGACAGTGCTTTCAGTCTAAATTGACGGACATTGTACATTTTTTATCCAGGAAAATAAAATAGCTTCCACGAGATATTTAAAAAACCTATGTCCACGCCGACGAAGTCGCGGGCATCAGCTAGTATTTAATAAACTAAAGGGATTTTCGACATATCTTCTTCTAAAGGCAATTTTCAGTTTGTAGCAATGAAATGCTTATTAAATCTCTCTCTTTGCCAGAGTTCATAACAAAATGCCATTACGGTAGAAAAATATAATTAATTCGGTAATACGAAAAGATGCCAAAAACTGGATATTATTTGCATGATTTCTTACCAAATTTCCTTAGTTTGTTCCTCGTATCTCGTTTAACTAATTACTATACCTAATGAAGTTGTGTTGACATTTCCTTTATTATTTAAGGACGCCAATTTTTTTGACCAGGAGTTGGGCAGCAGCATCCTCCTGGAACATCTGAATAAAAAAGAGGTAGGCCTATTTACAGCAATGGACTTGTGATAATGTGAAATGATAAAGATGATTTTTTTGGTGATGACTTTCCTGGTGATGATTTTCTTAATAACGATATACTTGTCCCAATTTTCCTGATTACAACTTCCCAGACGAAAATTTTCGTAACGAAAGTTTTCTCTATAATTTAAGGACAACAAATTTTTACGATGAAGACTTTCCCGGTTAAGATTTTCATAATGAAGTTTTTCATGATAACGATTTTCCTAACGACTCTTTTCTTTATTTTGCCCGATAATGATTTCCTCGATGTTGATTTTGTTTATCATCATCATCATCAGATCACGACTGTATCCCATTAGGGGCAGTCAGAGACTGGGCACTCACTGCAAAAACAATGACTGCCACAATCCACGTTTCACCAAAACAATATAATGCACTTGGTGTGATAGGTGGTGAGCCCATCGCCACCATGGCGCTGTTGGGTGCACAGTGGAGTTTAATTCCTTACTGGCCTTTTACGAGATCCATTGGATGAGATGGAGTGGTAGTATTCTTTTAACGAGCCGCCACCACACGGCACAATTTTGTTTATGATTTCACGATTATGATTTGAACGCTAATTATTGATATTTCTTGGTAATTGTATTGACATTACTGATAACAATTTTGACGGTGATTATTTTCGTCATGACTATTATTATTTATTATTTAACTAATTTGGGTAGTCACACAATTTAAACACACATTGAGCTTATAAATGAAAACACATAATCAAGTCTGATGCACACCAATTACAAACTAACACATCAGAATTACAGACTAACAATAATTAGTTGATACGTAATAATCCAATGAATTAAAACATAAATTAAACATACATTAGCCACAAAAAATATTTTTTCGCATAATACTTAAAAAATCGATACATAAAACATCAAACAACAAACATGTATTGATGTAATGTTCAAAAGTAATGGCAGACATTTGTCCTTACGTATTCCCTATCTTTAAAGTATAATATATTGTACTGCCTTATTTTGACCTATTGGCGTAAAATATAAAAATAAAAAGTTCATAGGAGTCCCAGATATTTTACAGGCATTTTTACGTCCGTTGCCAATGTCCATGGCCATAAATATCCGGCGCTGTTTTATAGTTAAGATATATGTTCAGGAAAAAATCTAGTAAATAATGTAACTAGCCTAGGAAATTGTTGTAGTGTCATTGATTAAAAATATTATAGATATTAAATTATATTATATATATTTTTTCAAAAATTTAATGACAGGATTCGCGTCTCTATTTCAGATTATTTCTCTATTATTCTTTCTGTGCTGTTTGTTACTTTTGAAATTTGTTAATTAATTACTTTTAATACGGTGTACATCTTTAGCTATTTTTAGCTTTTTCAGATGTTCTTTTCTATTTATATTTTATCACAGAATTATATATTTTATCCCGGATTTAATTTGACTGTTTTTATTTAAAGCCAACTTCCTTTTATTGACCTTGGTTAAATATACATTAATTCCTACAATTATTATAAAAAATAACATATTCAAAAACTACGTTAAAGTATTACTAAGCAGTGAGAAAGTAGTTAATCGTTTGCTAACTTAACGTTTATACTCTTTTCAAAATAACTGTGAAATATCATTAAGTCGAAGGCTTTTATACCTTGCTAATATTGCAAATTTAAATGTCATACAATCTGCATCCTACGAGTAGTTTATGAAAATATTAACCATTTTGAGTATATAGGTAGTTAATATTGTAGTATTTAAAGTAACATTTTTTTTAAATTTAAAGCAAGTGGTAAATATTAAAAATTACTGGGACCTCACCAAAAGTTTTAACTTTTTGTAAAATATAAGATGGTGATTGAACATGAACCCCTAAAAGAAGTTCATTTTCAAAAAGTTTGAATGCTAATTGAGCACTTGACCCATCTGATGATAAATGTTTATGGTAAGCCCAAATATACACATAACCTTCGATAAATAATCACGATGTAAATGCGTTCACTATTAAGGAATAGGATAGAATGCTTCGTTTTCAACTGATCTGAAAAGCACCGGTATTTTATTATATTTTGCAAAGTAGGTGGCGCTATTTAGAGCTAATTTAGGCATTTTCTTCCACTCTTTCATATTCGTTTTACTCAGTATACTTGATCGGAGTATTTTTTTTTTAATTCAGTCATTTACTATGCTTCGTTCCATTCAGTGTTTGATATATTATTTGTGTCATAACTTTTTTTTTTTGATGAGGTTACTCTAAGTGTTTGTTATACAATACATTTTTTTTTGAATGCAAAAATTGTTAAATCACGTTATGCAACATAGATCTCAGTAACTTTAATTGCAAATTAACACAAATAAAAAATATGTATATAAAATATTCAAATTCCATTCTTATTATCTATTAGAAACTGAGTTATATTAAAATCTATAATATAATATGTTACTATATAACGCTTGAATGGGCACAGGGTGAACGGATGTGTTCAACATGCTGTTGTACCGAATAAATGACAAGGGTAAGGGACGATTATTAAGATTATCTTACGACCTCTTTTAAAGAGTATTGGGCCTTTCCCACGTCCCAGGATATAATTATGGCCTCGGGAATGTAATAATACATTCCCGAGGCCATAATTATATCCTATGATATTCTTTCTGACAGTTTGAAAAAAAGAATGGGCAAAACAGCCATGCACGTATTGCTCATTATTATTATTTATTATTTGATTTAAATTATTATCGATCATCTTTGAGTTTTACAAAAATGTAACAAAAGTTGACACAATTTATTCTTAAATAGAGATTTATAAGATAAGCGACTTAAAAAGAGCTTAACAAATCCTTATCGAGTATACAGATCAAATTCCTCAAGCATTAACAAGGAAACTTGTAACAAGCCGCTAGAAAACACTTGAAAGCAACATATTTTGTTACAAACTGAGGGAAGATGCTCTTTTTTGATTGGAATTTTCTTAACAGGACAGAAGTAATCTAACCGCATCCAAATTAATTTTGTTGCATTCCGGTATTATATATATTGATGAAGATATACATACGTAAACAAGCTGCAATGTATCAATAATACCTTGTTGAGTACCAAGTCGTCACACAATAGTGAGATGCGAACTTATAAAAGATTTCTCACTAAGTATTACAAGATTTCTGTCCTAGATGACGAACTGAAGTATCAATGCCGTAGGCCGTAATGTTTAATTAAAATAGGTTTAATAAACACTTTCGTTAAAACCCTATTTGGTTAGGTTCCCGACGACGTAACAACAAAACTGAAAGGCACCAACACATTATTTATTGTTTTAATCATTTTTATTTGAAAACAATAAGTTTAATTTTAATATTATATTGATTATAAATAAGTATTAGGTGATCGTGCCGATCTTTTGTTGAGGATTAGAAAATAAGACCAAAATGCGTGCGAATTGGTCGATTTTGTACTTAAGTAATAGTCTTACACAAAAAAGAAGTAATAACTAATTCCGGGGTTCCTCTTATTTACGTACGTGACCATTGATTACGTCCTAGTGCCTTGTTAAAGTCACTTTACATTCACAATAAGAAAAAACGTATAAATATATTTTCGGTGATGTAATTGCTGTTAGCCTTCTCGGCTTTTACAGCTTCATCGGATACTGTGCTCGCGGGCCAGGGGCCCGCGTGCCAGGTTTGGTTTGACCCAAACATAAATAAATAAATAAAAACTCCTACAAAAACGTCGAAGTTCAGACTGTGTCGCGTTCGCTGCGTGCTTTCGCGATTTCGAAAATCTTAAATATTTTAAGTCGTCTAATGACCGTCCGAAGGAGGCTGCGCGCGTCCATTCGGACTGTCGAAAAACGTATAAACAATCGTTCCCTAGACTACCTTATTAAAAATCTCACAACGACACAAAATGCAAAACAAAGAGACCTTAGTATATACTCGTATATCTCATCCTTGAAGTGAAAAAATATAGTTAAGTCATGTTATGCTATGCAGGAATCCGTCTAGGTAGGTACCACCCCAGTGCCAGTTATTCTGTCGTGAAGCAGTAGTGTGTAGACATTACTGTGTTTCGGTTTGAAGGGCACTGTGAGCTAGCGTAATCACTGGGCATATGAGACTTAAGAACTTATGTCTCAGAGTGATGGGCACAGAGTGGTGACACAGTATTTATTATGGGCAGACGTTGCACTTACCATCAGGTGAACATTTTGCTCGTTTCATCACTTTATCCAATAAAAAAGGCATTACTTTACGGGAATCCAGAAAGATTTTCATTATCAATTGATATTAAGCCGCCGGCTGACTGTCGAATGCCTCGGTGAAACACGTGTCGTGTGTGTTCTTGACTTCAGTGGTGTGTCTTGCCTACAAACTTTACCTCAAAACGAGGCATTATCAAGTGATATTGACTCTACGACAGTCAGCTGCCGTAATACATAACAGGCATACAAATATACTTTTACATATAGCACTTCACGTCCTTAATTGATTAAATGTACGAGATGTCGATGGCAGTTTTAATGCAAATCTATGGAGTTGAAGTAGTTTATAGGAAAGGCATCTGTTGAGAAATGAACTTACGAAGAAAATTTATTGAAGATATATAGAAGAGTCAATGGGTCATAGTGACCACCGCAGTACTAGAGCTGCTACTATTACTGTTACTGAGAAAAATGTCTCAAAAATTAATTAACTTTTATCGCTTCACTCTCCATAAAGCATGGATGTAGGTGTCCATAAGCGATCAAAATTACCACCAGGACTACTATTGTCAAGCACATTTCTAAAATGTTGTATAATTAATTAAATTGAATGACCAATTTAAGTATTCATTCCAAATTTAAAACAAAAAACGATTCTGCACACTAGGTTTTCTCCTATATCGTGAAGAGCGCAACCAGAAAAATGCCGTTTTGCACAAATTTCGGTGCCGTCTGTGATTCGTGTAGTGATTGTTCGAGTTTGAGGACCGCTTGCACCAAATTCTATTTAAATATTTTTTTAATTAATTTTGTTAATACCACACACTTATTTAAATGAAACTAATTTTACGGATTTTATCGCGTTTAATTTTTTACTATTTGTAACCCGACGTTTCGAGTGCTTTACAGCACCCATGGTCACGGGAGGACTGAGGTGACAGATGTCCTGATGTCATAGTTGACCTGGGGTACCTTCAGCTTTTAATTATTATTGTTGGTCCGATCTACGCAGAAAGAGCTAACTCTGTGTGTTGCAGTGGTATGCTTGGTTTTTGATTTAATTTTATTTATTATTGGATCCCAAGCTGGTGGTAATACCCAACCATCTTCTCTATTGAAATTAGGATGTTTTTTGATTTCAATAGCCTCGCGAATCATCATTGGTAGGAATCGGTGTTCTTTTGCAAGGATCTGTGGTTTATCAAATCTGATGTAATGGTTGGGATGATCCAGAACATGGTCACAGACTGCAGACTTCCTTGAACGACGATGCTTCACGTCAGCTATGTGTTCTTTTACGCGGGTTTTTATTGATCTTTTTGTTTGGCCTATGTAAGAGAGACCACATTCACAATCTAGCTTGTATACTCCTGCATCTTGTAGAGGGGTGTTACACTTGACAGATGGTAAAAACTGACTTATCTTCTTCGGCGGCTTGAAGAATGTTTTTATGGAAGCCCACTTCAAGATATAGCCAATCTTGTCCGTGACTCCTCTGACATAAGGTAGAACAGCAGATACACGCTCGACTGTGGCCGGTTTCACTCAGTCACTGCGACGTAGGCGCGGAACCCGAAGCTTGTTGTCGTGCAAAACTTTACTACTTTACTATAATGGAATTCCGCAAAGTAATGATTTTATTAACTTAAAATCTAAACTTAACCAGAATTATATAAAGGATTATGATAAAAATCAAAAATATACAGGATTACTTATTCATTTGGTGTTTCTTAATTTTGCTTTTAAATATCGATTATTTAACTTTAACAGGTCGTAAAACTGCAGTCAAACTATTTAGCACGCTAAATATTTTTCAAAGAGAATGATTGACTTAATTAAGAAATTTTGTTTAAATAAAATTTAAGCATGATTAAGATTGGTGGTACAACATACATACATACATACATAAGATCACGACTGTATCCCACAAGGGGTAGTCAGAGACTGGGCACTCACTGCAAAAGCAGATCACTGCCACAATCCACTTTTCACCAAAACAATATAATGCACTCGCTGCGATAGGTGATGAGCCCATCGCCACCATGCGCTGTTGGGTGCACAGTGCAGTTTTATTCCTTACTCGCCTTTTACGAGACCCATTGGATGAGATGGAGCGGTAGTATTCTTTTAACGAGCCGCCACCACGAGGCTTTGGTGGTACAAGCCGTCCTGAAATTAATTCATATCTATAGTCTATAGTGTACAAGCTAAAAATTTACTTTCTTTTGCTGTTTTTATTTGTGCATTTATATAGTCGCAGTTTTTTTTTCAAGGTTTCTTAAATCTTTGTTAGCGAGGCGGTGCAAAAGGTTTTTAAAACGATTGATAGCATGTTATGCTATTTGAGTACAGTATTAAAGAGTTTCCCTTTCTCTTTTTTCCCGCATGTCGTGAGTGCCTTTAAGAGACATATGTTTCACATGCAGAAACATCCAGACCGGTTACATTATACTCGTACACAGAAAAATAGATTAAATGATCTCCTCTAAACCACCGACTGATGCAAAGTAAAGTTTTCCTAAATCCATTACAATCCATGACCAACAAAATACTCTAGGATTTTACATTCTAAAGCATTGTTCCATATCCGGGTAGGAAAAATTGAATTAAACTCAATTTATTTTAAATTGTATCTTCGTCCCTGATACTGGAAAAAATCTAACAAAAGGGTTACAATTCCTTGTTTATGTTACATAATTTCAGACGTTTTTTAAAATGTTCCATAAAATGCAACAACGACGTACGGTAGGAGGTCTAAGTAGGTACCACCCCAGGGCCAGTTATTCTGCCGTGAAGCAGTAGTGTGCAAACATTGCTGTGTTTTGATTTGAAGGGCACTGTAAGCTAGTGTAATCACTGGGCATATGAGACTCTGAATCTGTAAAACTGATGTCTCAGGGTGACGGGCGCAGTGGGGTATCACACAGAAATGTTCTGGGTGATACAGCATTTGCTATGGGCAGACGTTCGCCTGATGGTTACACTTACCATCAGGCGAACGTTTTGCTCGTTTCATCACTTTAGCCAATAAAAAAAAGCTTTTCTTTATTTGATAAAGATTAATTTCCTACGCGTAAAAGTAAAGTAAAGTTTTAGCCTATAAATGTCCCACTACTGAGCACAGGCCTCCTCTCATTTCCGAGAGGGTTTTGGAGCTAGGAAGAATCCGCCACGCTGCTCCAATGCGGGTTGGCGGACTTCACATGTCTTCGAAATATTTTTTATTCCTCAGACATGCAGGTTTCCTCACGATGTTTTCCTTCACCGCCGAGCACGTGGTAAATCAGCACTTAAAATTGCAATTAACAATTTTAGTGGTGCCGGCACCGGGAATCGAACCCAGGTCACTCGCGTACTATGAAATTTAACCTACGCGTGTTAATGAGATATTCCGTATCTTAGCCTCTAAGATAGCTCAAGCGATACAAACTAAACACGTATCAATATAATGTTTTCTTCTATTTACGCGAATATTACACATTTAAATGAAACTACTTTTTTACGGATTTTATCGCGTTTAATTTTGAACTATTTTTACCCGACGTTTCGGACGCTTTACAGCACCCATGGTCACGGGGGGACTGAGGTGACAGTTGTCCCGATGTCATAGTTAACCCGGAGTACCTTCAGCTTTTAATTATTATTTGTAGTCCGATCTACGCAGAAAGAGCTTACTGTGTCTTGAAGCCTTGCAGTGGTATGCTTGGTTTTTGATTTAAACGTCAGATTATACGTCAGATTATAATTTTAAAATTGAACAACTTTTGTCGGATGAAAATATTTATAAAAAGATTAAATCAGACCCAACCACGAACACGCTGAAAACAACTAGCGAGCTAGCAAAGAAATACTCCGAAAAATTGAATCTGGACGTAAATTCGGTAATACCATCATGTGCCAAACCACCGAAGTTGTATGGGTTACCTAAAATACACAAACCAAATGCTCCACTACGTCCAATAGTGAGCCAGATCGATTCACCAACTTATAGATTGGCTCAGCATGTAGCGAAAATACTCTCACCGCTCAGAGGACACACAAGAGCACACACAAAGGATTCATACCATTTTGTCAGTGAGATTAAAGACCTACATCTTACTGACAATGAAACTATGGTCAGTTTTGATGTCCAGTCGCTATTCACATGCCTACCTGTGGAAGACTGCATCTCAATTGTATCCAGGAAGCTAGCGGAGAACAACATGCCAGCAGAATATGCAGAACTACTTAGACATTGCCTTACATCTGGCTATCTATTGTGGAAGGAACAGTACTACAAGCAAGTAGATGGTGTGGCGATGGGCTCTCCAGTATCTCCCATTGTCGCCGACATTTTCATGGAAGACTTTGAGGAGAAAGCCCTCCGTACTTCTCCTGTAAATCCAAGATTCTACAAGCGGTATGTAGATGATACTTTCACAATTTTACCATCGCATAAAGTAACTGCATTTCTAGACCACCTTAACTCCCTAAACTCTAAAATTCAATTTACAATGGAGTTAGAGGCAAATAACTCTTTAGCTTTTCTGGATGTGTTAGTAATTCGGAATCCTAATAACATCTTGTGTCACACTGTGTATAGAAAAAAGACCCATACAAATAGGTATTTAAATGGTGAATCTCACCACCATCCTTCACAGTTAGCTACCGTGGGTAAATCTTTGTTTCAGAGAGCACAAGGGATCTGTGACAGTAAACACCTGGCCGCCGAGCTTCTGCATGTCAAGCAAGTTTTGCAAGACAACAAGCTTCGGGTTCCGCGCCTTCGTCGCAGTGACCGAGTGAAGCCGGCCACAGTCGAGCGTGTACCTGCTGTTATTCCATATGTCAGAGGAGTCACGGACAAGATTGGCTATATCTTGAAGCGTTCTATAAGAACATTTTTCAAGCCGCCGAAGAAGATAAGTCAGTTTTTACCATCTGTCAAGTGTAACATCCCTCTACAAGATGCAGGATACAAGCTGGATTGTGAATGTGGTCTCTCTTACATAGGGCAAACTAAAAGATCCATTAAAACCCGCGTTAAAGAACACATAGCTGATGTGAAGCATCGACGCTCTAGGAAGTCTGCAGTCTGCGACCATGTTCTGGATCATCCCAACCATTACATCAGATTTGATAGACCACAAATCCTTGCAAAAGAACACCGATTCCTACCAAGGATGATTCGCGAGGCTATTGAAATTAAAAAACATCCTAATTTCAATAGGGAAGATGGTTGGGTATTACCATCGGCTTGGGATCCTATTATTAATAAAATTAAATCAAAAACCAAGCATACCACTGCAAGGCTTCAAGACACAGTAAGCTCTTTCTGCGTAGATCGGACTACAAATAATAATTAAAAGCTGAAGGTACTCCGGGTCAACTATGACATCGGGACAACTGTCACCTCAGTCCCCCCGTGACCATGGGTGCTGTAAAGCGTCCGAAACGTCGGGTAAAAATAGTTCAAAATTAAACGCGATAAAATCCGTAAAAAAGTAGTTTTATTTAAACGTATCAATATTCGTATTTGGTTTGTTTCTTCGGTTACAAGTGTGTTGATAACATGAAATTCGATATTACTCATATTGTTTAACATAAAACAATTATAAAAGAATTGTTACTAATATTTAGCACACTAAATATTTTGCTGCAGTTTAACGACTTGTTAAAGTTACATAATCTGCAGAACCCGCTTTAACACCGCTGATCGCGTTTATCAAAGTCATTGACATAATGATAAGTATATTATAATCGAAGTGGTAAATATATTTAGTTGGAATTGAGGTTATTTTAAAATAAATATAGATTTTTCTGACGATGATGAAGAAATTACACATACATTCATTCATACCTTTTTCCCATATAAGAGGAAGACAGCGGCCACACCAGTTGCCCACTTTTCGCCCTCGCTGGAATAGAGACGTGACGAGCGGTGAACCACGTCATCGCCATTTTGACACTAGTCAAAAAATTCTAACTCCCCATCCAAAAAAAATCTTTCTCTCCATTGCGTTCTCCGAGTACTATAGTAACAGTATAATAGCACAGTATAGTAGCAGTAACTATAGTGCATTATGATGTTATTCTGCTCGTATAAAGGGTGCCCGTACAAAACCTCAGTCGCCTCTTACGACACCTCTATAGGAAAGAGGTAGGTGCTAATCTACTCTGACGGACATCTATCGGCTTATGAAGAAATTATAGAATATTTAAATAGACCCGTTCCTGTGCAATAAGTTTTTGAACGAAACAATTTATTTGAAAGTTTTTCCGAGTACAAATTTGTAAGAATAATTCGTCTCACAAAAAGCAGTATTTATTACAACAAATAACGTCTTAACTGATAAGAAAAACTGACAGGTTCGTACAATTTTTACTATACTTTATATCATATTTAATTCTAAATCACAGGTTGTTACTTTATGTACTCGTACCTTTAATTTAAGCAGCTTGTTCATTTATAGTAAAGTGTTTCATCAATGGAAATCTGTCGATAGTAAGCTTCAAAGTGATTGTCCGAAAAAAAATACTTGCAGTTGTAACGATATACTATCTATAATTACGTATTTTTACGTTTGAGAAAGACTTAAGAAAATATTAAAATATTTAAAAAAAAATGTGGCCCAATAAAGTTGGGAAAATATATATGAGGACCAATCCCAGTAGTGAAATTTCATATTTTTCAATTTAATTCTTCTTGGCATAATATTACATAAATCATTGCCTAAAGTTTATTCTAAAACCTATAAAATATATCCAAGAGACCTTATCTATTGAAGTACTATACAAGTTAATTAAAAATATTACAATATAAAATAAACTTTATTTGTATGGATAATACTCTATACAGTAATTCATAATTAGAAAGTGTTCGCGTAAGTCCATGGCTTGAGTACCGCGCGGAGGGGCATACCTGACAGCTTGTATACTATAGGTATGAGGGTCGAGCAAGACTGTATTGTATCAATTTGCTTAGTGCTAATGTTCCATACAAAGATCCTATGTAAGAAAAGTATACGATAAAAAAGGTCTATCATTGAAGGTCTCTTCTAAGAAATGATATAATAAAGATGAGTTGGAACTTGAAATTATTAAGATAGAGTAGATTAGACTTTCATACCATTTCATCAGAGAGGGTGTGGCTATTAGCATTGCGGTGCTGGATCTTACTCTTTCGGCCCATGTTTTAGGGCGTGATACATGGTTTAACACCGGCGTCTTGGTGGCTTGCTGCACGCTTGCTTATGACACGTTGGTAATTTTTTTAGTTAAACAACTTTTCCCAAAGTTGATATTTATCATATTGGTGCGTTGTGAGGAGGCACCATCTATTGATAGTCACGATAATACTTACTACTATTGTGGTATTGTGTTTTAGTGACGGTTATATGAATGAGTTGCATGTGATTCAATACGACTTATGATTCTGTTTCACGGAGGTTTTTGCAGAAGTGTAGATGTTTGCTAAGACCGTATAGAGGCCCTTGTGTTGGCGTATGTCTGGCAATAGTCGTATTGATGCCTGTTGCACCTGTGGCAAAGCGTCTTTGAGGCAGTTGCTTAGATATCGTTAGTATAATGGTTGCGTCTTGCACTTGGTTTGACCCACATTTCTGTAGCTTTGTCCAAGTAGGGTCTCTCCATAACGAGATTGCAGACTGTCTGCCCTCCAATGTGTTGAATAACAACAATATTAAATAAACCTCTCAGTAAATTCCCACAAATTAATGATAACTGGAAACTTGGTGGTGGGTGAGACAAACTTGATCGAAATACAAAATACTCAACGTCAGTAACACAAACCCGTTTTGACGACTATAATAAAATGCTGACTGCCTGATGGCTGATTGATAATTATAAATAATAAATACTGGCAAAATACATCATTAGAACGGTTGGTGGAGCTAATTCGTCTACTTCATGCGGATGGTAGCTAGCGGGAGGAGACTCTCAAGGCTGCGGCCGAATGCCCTGCAACGTGGGCCCCCATAACCTTGAAGTGAGCAGTGGACTCACGACGTGCTCTGCGGCAAATTGCCGTGCTGACCTTGTATTAGATGTTGATGCCACACACTCGACAATCATAAACATCTGCAGTTGCAGCGGTCTGGCGAAGTGGTGGCGCGTACGGAAGGCTTATTTGTTATTGGGCCAGGTGCTCATAATTATTCGACGTATGCCAAATCCGTACGACGTACATTCACGAAGACTGGACTTAGCTGTATACTTTATATGACGAAAACACGCATTGACATGCGAGACTTCGGTCGAAGTTTGTGCTTACGCACTAGCAAGAGCCCAAGCCCTCTTTTTGCTGGTTCGCCAGTTTTGCTGTGGACTACGGTCCTTGTTCCCGACTTCTTGTCTATGACAGAGGGAGCGCTTGAGAAGGACGGCGCTTGCGGAGCCACACGGCTTCCCCACATTTTTTTAAATAAAAATGTTGGGGGAGCGATAGCTTTTTGTTTTTATAGCGGGTTATTAATAATTTAATGAAAATATTATATGGTGCGGAATATAGGGATTAGTAATTAATTGTACACTAAAGTAAAAGTATTCGTACACTGTCTTAGACTTGCAGCTTCTCTAGTGAATACACATCTTTCCATGATACAACTAAAAGAACAAGTTTACTACAAATAAACACAACGTCGATAAAAGAATCCTACCTAAGACGATCACCATTTATTAAAATATATCATTCAAATGGCCTAGAATGAAGTAACCTTTAGAAACAGTCTGAAAAAGATTAAGTCTATTTCCTCGTCATGAAATAAATTTAATCAACGTGAAAGTTGAATAGTTACACAGTGAAGACCATTATAAAACAAAATTGACTTAATCATTAAATACAGATGAATATTATTAGTATTTCGATCTCGTTTCACAAGCCTATCACAAGTCCACTGCTGAACATAGGCCTCCCCCGTAGACAGCCACAAAAGTTTATAGCTCTCATATTGGAGAGATTCTGCCGTAGTTGCCACGCTTGGCAGGCGGGTTGGCAACCGCAGTTTATTTATTCAGATGTTCCAGGAAGATGCTTTTGCTCATCTCCTGGTTTTAATTTCCCTCTGTTGACTTTTACGACACCCACGGGATGGGATGAGGTGGTAGATGCTTTTAGGCCGCTAATACACGGCGGTATTTGATCTAATATATATTTTTCTCGATGTAACTCTATTATCAGAAAACAAGAATACATTTTCAAAAAGTATATGATACATCAAAACTATTTCTATAAAATATTATGTTGATTTTTGTATTTTATCATTTGTTTTATTTAACCCAATTACCACATTCGTCAGAATACCTTTTAGGTTTCCCATATCATTTAATCAGTAGAATTATGATTGTTAAGAACTTTATTTTTAATCTCAAAACATCAGGTAGTGTAATATGAGTATTTCCTGTACAAACTAGTGCATTATTAAACCGTAATATTCATATAATATCTGTATATATAATTGAACTGGTTAAATAGTGTTTTTCTGGATTCAGTACAGCTCGTAAATACTACCGAAGATAGCAATTAACAATTAACCTGCTGGGATATGTGTGATCCCCGGGGCTTTAAAAGTAATTGATATCCATTAAATGCAACTGCTACCGCAGTCTCAATTTTAATTAACCATTTTCAACATATTGTTTACATTGTTGTAAATTAAAAATTCTTTGTTAACGCAAATTTATTTTGTTTACTTTACAGCTATTTATAATAGATTTCATGATCATCATCACCAGTTCATCATCATCATCGTCATCATTTCAGCCTATAAGTAGTCCACTGCTGAACATTGGCCTCCCCCATTGATTGCCACAAAATTTTGTAGCATTCGTTTCGAGGAGATTTTGCCAAAAGCTCTCATATTGGAGGGATTTTGCCATAGTCGCAACGCTTGGCAAGCAGATTGGCAACCGCAGTTTATTTAATGAGACGTTCCAGGAAGATGCTGCGGCCCATATTCTGTTTTTAATTTTCCGTTTGTCTACTTTTACGACACCCACGGGATGAGATGGGGTGGTTACAAACCCACTGCTCAACAAAGCCCTCTCACTGCTCAAAATATAATGCGGGTCGTCGCTCCATCTAATGAGGATTCGCCCTACACCCAACGTTTGCCGGTACGAGGTTCCCACTCGAAAATCTTACGTTTTCACCTCAGCTTGCTGATTCTTATATCGGTTATTGTCTGGTTCAATGTTCATGTTCATCTTAAGAATAAATGGAGTCTTCAGGTCAGAAATAATCATAATCTGCATCCGCCAGCGGTTAATTTATCTTCTTATATCTATTATACCTATTATCTATCTTATATGTAGATTAGGAACAAGAAAAACCTGCTGCTTTTCCAAATGGCATTCTAGTTCTTTAATTTTTTGTAAAGAATCTTTTAAAAAAAATTAATTAAGCTTTAAGACACAAATATTTTTTTAACATTTGTTTTTTTAGCTAGTTCCATAACGAGATCTCTCGTTTCGTTGTTTGTTTTATTATTTTTATTCGGCTTCAATGTTTAAAAATGCAGAAGTGCAAGAAAAATCTCTTCGTAATTGGCGAGCTCGGCTAAATAATTAATGAAAATGTAAGCTAGAAACAAATATTGGTGAAAGGTATAAAAAGTAGAACCCCGCTAACGAACGAACATTATCCCGTGTTTGTAGTCAGTGAAAAATACGGAAAATTACTTTTATAGTTGGTTACGAGAAAAGAAAAACTCGCGCAAAAATAAGCAAGAAATGTTCCAAAACTAATTCGAAATTAGAGTATAAACCTATTGTTCACTCATTGACTTCTTAATAACTAATATGACTATGGAAAAAAGTAAAAGTCCCGTTGCTGTTCACAGACCTTTACATTTTAGCCGGGAGGAGTCCGCAACGTTGCTCCAATGCATGCAGGCGGATTTCACATGTCACAAAATATTTTTATCACCTATATACCGGTAGGGTTCTTTTTTTATGAAAGAAAACGTGGTACGTGCAACGTCAGCTCATAATATCTATATCTATATATATAATATATAGACAAAAATATATATATGATATATAAATCACTCAGAAAATTTCTGTGCAGCACCACACTGCGCTCGTTACCCTGAAACAACAGTTCTTAACTTCTTAAATCTCCGTAAATCCACTAGCTATCAGTTCAGACCGAAACACAGTAATGTTTGCACGCTTCTGGCACTACGATGGTACCTACGCAACGTTTCTGTTATTCATAATTAATATTTATATTTTTGAAAGGAGTCTTCAGTGACAAACAATATATTGAATTCAAGTAGTTTCGTGCAAAGGTTGCATTCTTTTTTTTAACCACTTTAATCATGTCGTTAATTATATACCCACTACCTGGCCCAGCAGACGTTGTCCTGCCCGTTTCGGTGTGACGCGATGAGTTTGATTTCTGAATTACGATTAAGTATGAAACTTTATATCTACACAATCACAAAGCCACCTACCGGGTCGGATTTTGTAATTTTCTTTTATGGTTTTCCACTTTAGAAATATGTTGATATATTTCTAGTTTTCTAGTTTTGCTAGCAGTCAACGATTCTCTACAGTTATATCGACGACGACACATTGGATAACCATCATTGTCAGTGATAGTCTCCGCCTTCAAATTTCGTGGATAACGCTTGGAATACTTGCCGCTGACCATGCACGATGATAACGGTAGAACTATCACAGCGAAAGTGACAGGAAACGATTTTGTAGTCGACAACACTTGGGTTGTTCCGTATTCGCCACATCTTTCCAAAACATTCAAGACACATTACAAAGTGGAGTATTGTAATTTGCAGCTGCATTGATTTGTTTTTCAATTTTGCAAAGTCTAATTGCATTACGGCTTCGATGTGAAAAATTAGATCTTCTGGCTCACGGCATTGTACATATCACTGGATAATGAACACACAATTCAAAATGACATAATGAAGCACTTTTTGAGGTTATCATATTTGTGCTTGAACAAATATGATAACCTCAAAAAGTGCCTTCAAATAAATTTTAATAAATTTGAATTAAGAATATTGTACAAAATTTATTAAAAATTATTTTCTATTTTTTAGTTTGGTTTTCTATATAAAGCGTATTTTTTCGTTTTTTCAAACTATTATTTATTTTCTACTTTTTAGTTTGGTGTATTTATAAAAGCGTGTTTTTTTATCACACATTTAATCACATTTTTAATCAAAATAAATAACATATTTTGTTACAAACTAATTTCAGACGATGGCCTCTATAACAGGAATATATTAGCGCCATCTATTGAGTAATTTAGTTGGATCTTCTATAAAAGCGTGTTTTTTTAGTTGTTAGTCGAATATATACACATATATAAACTATTATTTTTTATTTGTTAGTCGAATTATTGCATTGTCATCGGTCTTTGACAGGTGTGCAAAATTTTAATTAAATCGGATAGTTCAAAGTAGGAGAAAATCGAGCCCTAAGGAATCGGTTACAAACATACGAACACACAAGTGAAGCTAATATAAAGTGTATAAAGACATCTTCGAAAGCATCTCACCTTTTGACCTTCTTACAAATACAATAACTGCCGAAAACTGAATGAAAATTGGTGAAAATTAAAAAAAATAGCTGAAAAATCGCAGCGCCCGTCTGCACAGCTAGCTCAATGGTACGCAATGAAGGGACCCCGTAGTTAAATCAGCTGTCAGAGGATAATGGAAGAAAAACAACTTATTGTCACAGAACCGACATGCATGCAAAATAATACAAGATTGTTTCTGTCATGTGTCACTTGGCGTTATTATTTATTTATTTATTTATTTCTTACAACAAATTATAACACCATAACAGTTAAAAAAACCAAATCTATGCTATAAGACAAACAAAAAAAGCTTCATACATAAATATAAAAAAAATATATGTAAAATATTTAGCAAACTCCGTTTTCTACGCATTTATATACTGCTATTGTGAATTACGACTGACTACAAGAAAAAATATCAATATCCTCAGAAATAACATTTAAGTAACGTATCGCACGTGACAGGGGGGCGTTCTGAAGCAAGTTAGTTCTGGCGGTGGGCACAAGAAATAATTGGGGACGGCGCCGCAAGCACACGCACCCACCAGGCGCGCGCAGATGCAGTGCTGTGAGCACATCCGGGTGATGTAACCACCCGCGAATCACCTTCCACAGATATTTAATGAGCGCGAATCCCTCCTCACACCCAAGCTACTGTACCCGACCATACCTATTACAAATAAACTCGGATACATCAGCGGATAGTAAGGATAGACCCCATACTGTTTTAAATTTAAAAAACGTGCCAATTTATTTTGAATTTTTTCCAGCATGAGACTGTATTTGTTTTCATGTGGATTCCAAATGATGGCATTCATTTCGAGACGACTCCTTACGAGGGTATTAAATACATTTTTTATAGTCACAGTATTTTGAAAATCCTTGCACTGTCTCAGAATAAAGCCAAGATTCCTCAAAGAGTTTTTACATTTATTTAAAATATGCTTGCGGGAGTTTAGTTCTGGAACCATTACAACGCTTAAGTCACTAATGTGTGTGACGCGGGGGATTACGGTGGCGTTGATTTCGTATGGATAGTGCAGGGGAACGCGTGCGTGGCTGTAACTCATCACACAGCACTTACTTATGTTGATGTTATAGATGGCGCCATACGGAAAATGTGTAAAATAAAATTTCATAATTTTTTTCGATCATTTAGTAGTTATTCTGCTATTCGAGGCAGAGACAAATCCAACATCATAAAATCGGTGCAGCCGTTCTTTAGTTATAAATGGTGTAACTATCCCGACTTCGTTCAATACATCATCATCATCAGCATTTCAGCCTATCGATAGTCCACTGCTGAACATAGGTCTCCCCATAGATTGTCACAAAAGTTTGTAGCTCTCATTTTGAGAGGATTTTGCCATAGTTTCCACGCTTGGCAGGTGGATTAGCCGTAACCCCTTGTATTTACCCCAATCTAGCAGCATCTAGCAGTACACGATAATTTTGCAATTATCGTGTACTGCTAGATGGTCTTAAATTTTGTTCCAGCTTCCGTTCCTCGACAGGCACGATCTGTTTGAACTATAATACAACTGCCCAAACCAAGTGACGATTAAAGTGACATATATTCACCCAAAACAAGAAGACGCTCTCTTGCGCTGAAGAAATACACGAGTTTGCAAATTCCAACGTCTCTGGAAGGCACAGCGATCGACAAGACTATCGAGAAAGAAAGGGGTCGAGAACCTTGAAGCTCAGGGGAATGGTGATCAGTGCGTGCTGATAAAAAAATCTCAAATTCACAGCACCGTTCCCCATGTAGTTGTGGCGATTTCTCGTCATACCGCCGGTTACGTCTACTACACCGACTGGACCAAAGACGACGCGATTGTCCAGTTAATAAAACGGACAAAAACTGCGACAACTTGCAGAATCAATAAATATCGACATTAAGATGAAAATACGTAGCCGCGGTAGATGTGACGAGGCGGGATGGGGAAGGCAAATAGGGTGTCAGAATGCTATAAATGATGTTTACACTTAATGTATATAATTATAAAAAGTAACAAACGCAAAAGCTGGGCCTGCGGAATTGCATTATTTTTTATTTTAGATTAATATGAATACCTGCATACATGCATGATGAAATAATACAATATAAATTAAAATAATAAAATATATAAGAAAATTAAAAGAATACGGTCCACGTGTCTGTAGAGTTAATTAAAATATTTAAAAAAAAACTGTTATGTTAGTTGTTTAACGATGTGGATGGACCTATTTACTGAATGACGGTTACTGTTTTCCTTTATTCCGCATATATTTATGACTTGTGGAAAATAAAATACAGTGGAGTCGTCAAAAGTTTTCTCAGGGGTTTCTGTTTCTGAGAAAGAACAACAAACTTAATCAGGAAAATAATGGAAAAACAAAGTCCCTTGTGAACACACCAGCAATTTCCAGATAACCTTAATTTGTGAAATAAAAAAAAAACATACAATTGTGTACTGAGTATACAATATTGAATAACGTATTTTCTGGGGATGTCTGTGTTTATATATGTTGTTTGTAATAATAATTATATAAAATATCTGGCTCTTTCGTCATTCTATTGCAAAGAGCATATTTAGAGAAGAGGCTTGTGCATTTCCAGTTTACAGCATTAGAATCAGTACGCTGTAATATTTTAAGTTAGCAAGTTTCATACGTTTACAAACATTACTTTTCTTGATATTTCCTTAGTGTTTTATTTTTTAACAAATTTTAGTGATCCTTGAAAAATTAATCACCCATTACTACTTCGATAACTTTTAATTTAATAGGAGAAAGTGATGGGACGACCAATACTTTCACCTATGGTAAGTACAACGTCTGCCATAACAAATGCTGTATCACCCAGTTTTTTTTTCGGGGGTAGGCGTCAAATAAGCAACACGTATTTTCGAATCGGTTTTTATTTTTTAAAATTAATATTAAATAATTTTGAATTTAATAACATTTTTACTGTAAATTATGTATATGTGAGAGACACCACCTACCAGCAAAAGTTCTCCTTTCGATATTCACTTCCTTTCATTGTTCACTAGTAATAATAACTGATACAGCATGGACTCATTGAAGCAATCATTTTCTGCAATGACTGAGATGTTTTACGCGAAGATGGACGAATTTCAGCAGGATTTGGAGAGGAACTCAGCTGGCAAGACCTCTGCGACCACTTCATCGATAGCTGCCGTCTTCGAGTCCTTCAAAACTTTCATTCTGGTTGCATTAAACACTTTGCAGCAACAGATGGAGTTTCTACGACTGGACATGGATCGTCAGGAGATGCGGAGAAGGCGCAAGATGCTGCTTTTGCATGGCATGCCTGAGGCGAAGACGGAAGACCTCGTTGCTCGCGTCACCACAGTGGTCGCCGAACATTTGGACCTGCCAAATTTTTCCAGCTCGAGCATCAAGGCCAGTTATCGCCTTGGACGTCCATCGAATGGCAGACCCAGGCCTGTTGTTATAAAGTTCAATGAAGTTGCTGTCCGTAACAAAGTTTGGTTCGCGAAAACTAAATTCAAGGGCACTGGCATCACTCAGTCTGAGTTTTTTAACAAAGCCTCGGCATGATGTATTTCTGGAAGCTCGGAAGCGCTTTGGAATTTCAAAGTGTTGGACGCGCGATGGCTACATATTTATCATAGGCTCGGATGGGACCCGCCATCAAGTGGAACGTCTGCGCGAGCTTGAGACCATTCCCGTTGGGCCATCTTCAGCACATACAGCAAAATCGCATGTTCAGAGTCCTGGAGTGGTTTCTGAAAGCCCGGAAACTAGATTGCCACTTCCCCGTTCTAGGCGAGTTGTTAAAAATAGTTTATTTATTAGATTAGATCTTAACTTGTTGTTACTTTATTTTCTTTAATTTAACCACTCGATTGATAATTTTGTAAACATTCTTATTGAGTCAAATGAAATGTCAATGGGGCAGATAAGAATGACAATCATTTAATTGACAACCACAGAGTAACTTTAATTTTTTAATATAAAATGTTGCTATAGATTCCTGTATTTTGCTCACATCTTTTAAATATTCTTTTGTTTTCAAATGCGTCAACTTACTCTGTCTCATGTTATTTTTGACTACCTTTTGTAACAATATGGATATGATTATGATATAACTTTCTGTTGCTGGTGGGTATTGCGACCTATTTTTTTTTTTTTTTATTTATTTATATTACTTTTTATTTTAGTATTTTATATTTAAATTATAAATATTTTATATACATGTCATTTCAAGATATAAGCATAGACGACTCATTTTTTTCCCTATCTTCTAATGGATTGAATAGTAGTAATAACAGTTTTAACAGTCTCCCTTCTCTTAATAAAACTATAGATATTAACTTTTCAGATGTTCTGAAAAATTTCAACATTGTCCATATTAATGCCCAGAGTATTCCTGCACATTATCCAGATATGCTCTCATCTTTTGATAACAAAAACCTACATGCTATTTTGGTCTCTGAATCTTGGCTTAAGCCTTGTTTGTCCTCTACATCATATGCTCTTCCTGGCTTCCAACTAATAAGAAATGATCGTACTACACGAGTTGGCGGAGGTGTTGCCATATACCTTCGTTCTCACTTATCATTTACGACTATAAGTATGTCAATTGATCAGGGTACTCCAAGAATTGAGCATTTAATAATTGAGGTTGTTTTTTCTGGTACCAAGCTATTGCTTGGCGTGTTTTATAATCCTAGCCTCACCATTGACTATTTTTCTTCGTTTGAAAGCCTCTTAGACAAATATATACCACTGTATCAGCACTCTATTATTATGGGTGACTTTAACACATGCATTTACAAGAGCGACTCCAACACTTTTCGTCTAAAATCAATAGTTAAAGCAGCAAACTTACACATTCTCCCCCTTTCTGCTACTCACTTTTTTCCAAATTGTTCTCCGTCTCTTCTGGATCTAATTCTTGTTTCTTCGATTGATTATGTGGCTAAACATGGTCAATGTCCTGCTGATGCATTCTCATATCACGATTTGATTTACTTATCATATAAATTACGCCCACCAAAAGCTAAATCGAGAGTCCTTCTTTTACGTAATTTTAGTGGTATGGATTTAAATCGTCTGAGAGATGATGCAGCGATGATTGACTGGACCGTAGTTCTCACAGAAGCCAATATCGATGATAGAGTGGACAGTTTTAATTCTCTCCTAACGCAGCTCTACGATGTTCATGCCCCAATTCGACCAGTTCGACTTAAGCATCTGCCTGCTCCCTGGCTTACTCAGGAGATTAAAACATTGCAGCATAGGAAAAATATTGCAAAATCTAAATATAAATTTAACAATTCTGATGCTAATAGAGAGAAATATAAGAATATTCGGAATCATTGCAACAGGTTGTGTAGGGATAAACAACGACGCTATATTCATAAATCCATACTTGAGGAAGAAAATTCCGGCAGGGTATGGAAATTTCTTAAATCTCTTGGAGTCGGGAAAGCGCGTCAGAATAACTTCTCCATAAATATTAATTTAAACGAGCTTAATCAGCATTTCTCTTCTTCTTGTGCCATTGATGATGCCACAAAACTACGAACTAAATATCAAATTTCAGCTTTACCCACTTCTGATGATCCTGCTTTTATTTTTAGTCAAATCACTGACAGTGATGTTAAGAAAAGCATTGTTGAGGTCAATTCCGATGCCGTTGGTACAGACAGCATTAGTCGTAAAATGATCATTCCTATTATCGATATCTTGACCCCTATAATAAAATCCATCTTTAATTACTCCATTACGTCTGGACGTTTTCCCTCCTCCTGGAAAGAAGCCCAAATCACTCCTATACCCAAAAAAGCAAATCCTTCAACTTATTCTGACTATCGCCCCATTTCCATTCTTCCATTCCTATCGAAAGTCTTTGAGCGCATAATTCATCGACAATTGAACCTTTTCCTATCCAGGCGGAGTCTCTTCAATCCATTTCAATCCGGTTTCCGTACTGGTCATAGTACGACTACTGCCTTAGTCAAGATTACCGAGGATATCCGTTTGGGTATGGATAACTAATGTGTAACAGTGTTGACCTTACTTGACTTTAGCAATGCTTTTAACAATGTCGATTTTGATATCTTATTAGCTATCTTAGCTTCTCTTAACATATCTCCTGAAGTGATAGACTGGTTTCATAGTTACTTGTTTGGTCGCCGACAACGGACACGTGTTGATCATTCGATCTCTAACTGGTGCACAACTGTTGCCGGTGTACTGCAAGGTGGCGTGTTGTCTCCTCTACTGTTCTCAATTTTTATAAGTTCTATTACTCTACGATTATCTTCTCTCTACCACCTGTATGCTGATGATCTCCAAGTATATGTTCAGACTAAATTGGTTGATCTACCTAAAACTATACACTTATTAAATTCTCGATTATGCTGACACGTGCTATCTCAATCTAAATGAGGAGTTGCTTAATAAACTTGAGCGCATACAGAATCTTTGTATACGGTTTATATTTGGACTCCGAAAATATGACCATGTTTCCGAACATCGCGATAAACTCAAGTGGCTTCCGATCCGCCTTCGCAGGAATACTCACATTCTTTCTCTTCTATACTGTGTTCTATTCAATCCTACTACCCCTCCTTATCTTAAAGAGCGATTTGAGTTTCTTGGGAACACTCACTTCCGCTCTCTTCGCTCTGATAACAATTTTTTGTTAAAAATTCCTTCTCATAATACTTCCTTCTATTCTAAATCCTTTTCTATTGAAGCTGTTCGCCTCTGGAATTCTTTACCGCTCCATATCAGGCGTGCGCAATCCCTACCAACATTTAAGAGGCTCGTTAAAGCGCACTTTTTTCCTCCCTAAATATCTCAAACCTATTTTCTCTTAGTTATTATAAAATTCCATCCCACTTATGTCCTTTCTATATACTATAATCCTTCTCCTTGCGTCTTATGAACGTTCGTACTTTTGTTTGCTCCTTTATGGTCTTGTATATGTATTTTATATTATGTATGTATGTATGTATTGTGTATGTATTTATTTATGTTTAAGTATGTATTCATATTTATATAAATATATATATCTTCCTAAATATTACTGAGCTTCTAATTATATTTACAGCCTAACCCTTTCTCTCTGGTCGTAATATCCTTTGCAACGTGGTTGCCTGGTAGAGATCGCTTGTAAGCGATAAGGCCGCCATTTGTACTCGTACCTTAATTTGTTAGCAGTTTTGTTATTATGTATATTTCCGTTTTAACTATCGATGTACAATAAAGTATATTTCATTCATTCATTCATTCACCCAGAACATTTTTGTGTGGCACCGCACGTCGCCTGTCCCGCTGTGACATCAGCTCTTAAGTCTAATATGCCCAGTAACTACACCAGCTACCAGTGTCGTTCAGACCGAAACAGTAATGTTTGCTTACTACTGCTTCACGGCAGAATAACTGATCCTGCAGTGATACCTACCTAGACGGATTATCCTACCAGAAGTGAAATACACTACATATATAAGTTACTAATATCACTAGGGTACAATACTGTGTAGCTTTTATATAACTTGTAATGTCTGTATGTAAAGTTAAAATTTTGCCAAATTTTACCTATTTTGCGATATCCGATTGAGCTAAGTTTTGACATATCTATGAAGGTTCAGTGACAATGCAATAATAAGGTATCATGGAGCTGGTATGTTGATGGAGCCGGATGTTGGTCATAGGAACTTCTCAACCAAGCTTAGATAGCTTAGTTTTATTTAAGCCGTTAGATTTATTTTCACTAGTACCATAGCCCTAGCAACATATGAAGCCCACTGCTGGACATGGACCTCACAAATAAGAGCTTGTAATAATGATGATGATTTTTGTACTAACCGTTTTTACTGCCGTGTGGTGGCGGTGGCTTAAGAGAACCTACCACCCCATCTCATCCCGTGGATGTTGTAAAAGTCGACATTGGAAAAATTAAAACCATAGAATGGGAAGCATCTTCCTGGAACATCTGAATAAATAAACTACGGTTTCCAACCCGCCTGCCAAGTGTGGCAACTATGGCGATTTCCCCCCAAAATGAGTGCTACAAACTTTTGTGGTAATCTATCGAAGAGGCCTATGTTCAGTAGTGGACTAGTGATAGGCCGAAATGATGATGATGATGACAACTATTTTAAATATAAATTAATGTAAACACTGTAATCTGAACTTTTCTACATTATAAATGTACAACAAGTACAACGACTTGATCGTTAATTTAATTTGAATTCGCTTGTTCAGCTTGTAATAAAAATTGGAAGGATAAAAATTAAAACAGGCGTTCACAAAGTTTCAATATAAACATGTACATTACTTAGACCTTGTTTTTAAAACAACATCAAAACCAGGGCGGAATCTGATTTATATTTAATTCGGCATACATTTTTTTTGTTTAAATTATCATACACACACTCACGCCTTTTTTCTGTACAAGGAGTAGGCAGTCTCTTTTCGCGCTAGTCAAAAAATTCATGCTGCCTATTGTGATCCTACTAGCAGTAGTGACAGCATTGCAAACACAGGCTGTCCGTACAATACCCTAGTCGCCTCTTAAAACACTTCGGTAGACAGGAGGTAGGTGCTATTCTACTCTGCCGGACGCCTATCGGCTCAATCAATATTTCTAAAATTCTAAATAAGCGGAATTTCTTTCAACTATATACACGATTATTTAAGAATTACATTAACTCTATATAATTGTTACGTAAAAAGAAGCCGATGTATTTTTTTTTTTAATTCAATTGACAGAACACCTATAACCTATAAACATATAAAAAGGTCAAGACAGACCCAACGACTAACACGCTTAAAATAACTAGCGATCTAATAAAGAAACACGCCGAGAAATTAAATCTAGACGTAAATTCGATAGTACCTTCTTGTGCCAAACCACCGAAGTTGTATGGGTTACCCAAAATACACAAACTCAATGCTCCGCTACGTCCAATAGTGAGTCAAATCGATTCACCAACTTACAGATTGGCTCAACATGTGGCTAAAATACTCTCCCCACTTAGAGGACACACAAGAGCACACACAAAGGATTCCTACCATTTTGTCAGTGAGATAAAAGACCTACATCTTACTGACAATGAAACTATGGTCAGTTTTGATGTCCAGTCGTTATTTACATGCCTACCTGTTGAAGACTGCATCTCAATTGTAACTAGGAAGCTAACAGAGAACAACATGCCAGTAGAACATGCAGAATTACTCAGACATTGCCTAACATCTGGCTATCTATTGTGGAAGGAGCAATACTACCGGCAAGTAGATGGTGTGGCGATGGGCTCCCCAGTATCTCCCATTGTTGCTGACATCTTCATGGAAGACTTTGAGGAGAAAGCCCTCCGTACTTCTCCAGTAAATCCAAGGTTCTACAAGCGGTACGTAGATGATACTTTCACAATACTACCTTCTGATAAAGTCACTACATTTTTAGACCACCTTAACTCCATAAATTCTAAAATACAATTTACAATGGAGTTAGAGACAAATAACTGTTTAGCTTTTCTAGATGTTTTAATAATTAGAAATCCTAATAACACCTTGAGTCACACTGTGTATAGGAAAAAGACCCATACAAATAGGTACTTAAACGGTGAATCTCACCACCATCCTTCACAGCTAGCTACCGTGGGCAAATCTTTGTTTCAGAGAGCACAAGGGATCTGTGACAGTAAACACCTGGCCGCCGAGCTTCAGCATGTCAAGCAAGTTTTGCAAGACAACAAGCTTCGGGTTCCGCGCCTTCGTCGCAGTGACCGAGTGAAGCCGGCCACAGTCGAGCGTGTACCTGCAGTCCTACCATATGTCAGAGGAGTCACGGACAAGATTGGCTATATCTTGAAGCGGGCTTCCATAAGAACATTTTTCAAGCCGCCTAAGAAGATAAGTCAGTTTTTACCATCTGTCAAGTGTAACATCCCTCTACAAGATGCAGGAGTATACAAGCTGGATTGTGAATGTGGTCTCTCTTACATAGGGCAAACAAAAAGATCAGTTAAAACCCGCGTAAAAGAACATATAGCTGACGTGAAGCATCGTCGCTCTAAGAAGTCTGCAGTCTGTGACCATGTTCTGGATCATCCCAACCATTACATCAGATTTGATAAGCTACAAATCCTCGCAAAAGAACACCGATTCCTACCAAGGATGATTCGCGAGGCTATTGAAATTAAAAAACATCCTAATTTTAATAGAGAAGATGGTTGGGTATTACCACCAGCTTGGGATCCTATAATTAATAAAATTAAATCAAAAACCAAGCATACCACTGCAAGACTTCAAGACACAGTAAGCTCTTTCTGCGTAGATCGGACAAGGAATAATAATTAAAAGCTGAAGGTACTCCGGGTTAACTATGACATCGGGACATCTGTCACCTCAGTCCGCCCGTGACCATAGGTGCTGTAAAGCACTCGAAACGTCGGGTTATAAATAATAAAATAAAACGCGATAAAATCCGTAAAATTAGTTTCATTTAAATACCATTAGAACTTAATGACGAGAAGTAAATATTCCTCCAAAATTATTATAAATATTTGTACAATTGTATGCTCAAACCTGGAAACAAAATCAGCCCCTTCTATTCAGCGTAATCTCAATAAATAAATTGAAAATTGAATTTAGATGGAATCGTCCAACCCCTGGCAGTCGCATATTGATTGGTCGATATTCAAATTTATAACTAACGAGATACGGCGTGCTGCGTGATGATGTCACACGCGTTGGCTAATATTTTCATTTTGCCTTAGGGATAAATGTGATGGTAATGGAGCGAATTTGTCGAGCCTCCTGGGTTACCACATGACTCATAAATATTCTAAACAGTTTTTCGATCGTGTCAACACTTCACTTATCTATCTTGTATATGAATAAAATGATAGAAGTCTACCGTTGTGCGCGCATCTCGCAAAAACTACTGGATAGAACTAAATATTTTTTTTTAGTTTTACTTCTTAGACACTTAGTCCCTATCTAAATAAAAATATCACGGTATTTTCATCGATACTGATACATTAATCCAAAAAAAAAGTAAAGTTACAGCCTATAAATGTCCCACATGCTGAGCACAGGCCTCCTCTAATTTCCGAGAGGGTTTTACAGCTGGGAAGAATCCGCCACACTGCTCCATTGCGGGTTGGCAGACTTCACATGCCATCGAAATATTTTTTATTTCTAAGACATGCAGGTTTCCTCATGATGTTTTCCTTCACGCCGAGCCGAGCACGTGGTAAGTCCGCACTTAAAATTGAAATGAACAATTTTAGTGGTGCCGGCACCGGGATTCGAACCCAGCACACTGGCGTACTATCAAATTTAAAGCGAGCGCCTATATTTGTTTGTTATCTTTTAACGGCGCAACCGTTGAACCCATCTTCGCCACAGAAATAGCTTGCATCTTGGAGACGGGCATAGGATAAAGTTTTATCCCGGAAAATCAAATAGTTCCCAAGGTATAGCCACATAATCTTCAATCAGTGCATATTGCCAGTTATGACACACAGAATTGAGACGTAGTCCTTCACTGCAGGCCACATGAGAAAGTTAAAGAAGTTTTCTTTAAGCTTTCTCCTGCGGACTGTAGTTAAAGTGGAGAAAAAGAACGAAAGTGAAGGCAGTGAGCGACTTTTCGCTCAGTAAACTATGGAAAATGCTCGATGTTGCTATAGATTATGGAAGTACGATAATATCCTTAGCAGAACTAGAGTAACCGACATAGCCTATGTATATGTGTATGTGTGACAAACACTTAAATATCATCATTAACGACAGCCCGGAAATACTCCTAGACTAGCCCACTTTTTGCTCCCGCGGAAAACCAGACGTAACGGGTTGCGAAACACGTCGCCGCCATTTCGAGTCAAAAATTCATACCCCCCATTGCGTTCCCACTAGCAGTATTTTTTTTATTGGATAAAGTGACGAAAAGAGCAAACGTTCACCTGATAGTAAGTGCAACGTCTGCCCATAACAAATGCCGTGTCACCCAGAAAATTTCTGTGTTACACTGAGCCCGTCACCCTGAGACATCAGTTCTTAAGTCTCATGTACCCAGTGATTATGTTAGCTCTCAGTGAATAGTATAGTATGGTGACATCATTGCATATGGTATTATTTATTCTGCAGGAATAAAGGCTATCCGTACAACACCTAAGTCACATCTTACGACACCTGCGTAGGAAAGAGGTAAGTGCTAATCTACTCTGCCGGACACTTATCAGCCTGACATAGTAGGTTAATAAAAGGACGTATCAATGTTGCATAGTCCCAATATAGTAACTTAAATTATACCCATCCTAGCTTTGCACGGAAGTTATTGTTATGTTAAAGTCTGTGTAGAGAAAATCAGCAGCAAGCTGACGATTAGTAGTGATTTTTAGTAATGTTACATTCAAAAACAAATAATGTATTATATTGAATTAAACATTCTTAAACAACTATGTAAAGAGGCAACACTAAGTAAGAAATGAATAGAAAGTAACAATATAATGGTAGAGTTCGTTTCCAGAATCGAAGCCTTTACGTAGTATCCGAACAATTCCACCAATATCAGGAGCCGAGATCCGATTTGAACAAAATTGAGTTTCGTTCGATTTTTACTATCTTACCTGGAATAAAACCCAAGAGGTTGTGGTCCGACGTAGCAAAGCTTACGGTGCTTCTCGCATTAAAGTTTTAAATTATAAAGAAAATGTTGAAATCCTTAAATTAAAGTTAAATATATGTTTATGGCAAAATCCCCCCAAAATGTGAGCTACAAACTTTTGTGGCAATCTATGGGGGAGATCTATGTTCAGCAGTGGAGTAGTAAAAGGTTGAAATGATGATGATGATGATGATATGTTGATTAAGGTGTTGTTTAAAAAAAATGAAAAATATGACGATAATACTACATAGTATGTTTGTTTAAATAAAACTACGAGTATTCTTTACGGATTTTGTTGCGTTTATTTCTGAACTACATATTTCTAACCCGATATTTCGAGTGCTTTACAGGACCCATGGTCACGGGAGGACTGAAGCGACAGATGTCCTGATGTCATACTCGTAGGTAACGTACCCTGTACTTATGGTACCCCGGGTACCCTCAGCTTTTAATTATTATTTTTGGTCCGATCTACGCAAAAATAGCTAACTGTGGCTTGAAGTCTTGCAGTGGTATGCTTGGTTTATGATTTAATTTTATTAATTTTTGGATCCCAAGCCGGTGGTAATACCCAACCATCTTCTCTATTGAAATTAGGATGTTTTTTAATTTCAATAGCCTCGAGAATCATCCTTGGTAGTAATCGGTGTTCTTTTGCAAGGATTTGTGGTTTATCAAATCTGATGTAATGGTTGGGATGATCCAGAACATGGTCACAGACTGCGGACTTCCTAGAACGACGATGTTCATCAGTCGTCGCTAAATTTTTATGTAGATTACGTAATATATATGTACATTAAATCCATACTTAATGTTATAAATTCGAAACTCTCTCTGTGTGTTTGTTACCTTTTCACGGCTCAAACGCTGAACCAATCTTGTCGAAATTTGGCACAGAGATAGCTTGCATCGTGAAGACGGATATAGAGTACTTATAATCACGGAAAATTAAACAGTTTCCATAGAAAATCATACAGGTTTTTTAAATATCTGCTAGTAATTGTATAAAATGTACATCACTATAGAAGTGACTTCATTATTATGAGTTTTAACGAGTTATCCATCATCAGTAAACGCTATAAAACAAGTCTATTTATTAGAGTCACATATAGTTTTTACAACTTTCTTTATTCCCTAGTTTGATTGATGTTTGTAAATGTTTATGTATCGTATATAATTTGTTTAACTTCTATCGACTATCTACGTTAATATCTACATGTTGATATTTCAATATTATTTAAAAGTGTTATATATTAATCAAAACTCCTGACTTAAATGAAACTAAGTTTACGGATTTTATCGCGTTTAATTTTTTTACTATTTATAACCCGACGTTTCGAGTGCTTTACAGCACCCATGGTCACGGGAGGACTGAGGTGACAGATGTCCTGATGTCATAGTTATTCTGTGGTAAATATAAGAAGTCATTATGAAAACTCCTGGCAATTTAAACATAAATTCACTTAATATACTTAGTAATAAGGCGGATGTGTCAATTAAATAGTATGTTAATCGTGGTCTTCACGATACAGGCTTACCTAGTAGGAGGATCACAGACTAATCGCGCAACGCCATCTTTGTTGCAGATTGGGTTTTTTATTTTAATAATTAAGGAAGTACTATTGTTGCGAATAAATGCATTAGTAAGAAATATGTTACAGAAAAATCTTTATTTTTCTTTATATTATTTTTGTATTAGCAAAACGTCACCTGACGTTAAGTACAATGTTTGTGTCTACATATATAATGCCCATAACACATGCTGTATCGCTCAGAACATTTTTGTATGGCATCACACAGCTCCCGTCCCCCTATAGACTCCAATTCATAAGTCTCATATGCACAGTAACAACACGTGCTCTCAGTACCCCACAGACTGAAACACAGTAATGTTTGCACACTTTACGGTAGAATAACTGGCCCTAAGATGATACCTACCTAGACGGATTCCTGTATAGAAATTCTACCACCTGTAATTAAAGTTACCTTAAATGTCAAATTCTACCCAAAAATGATACTTTTAGGCAAACTTATTAAGTTTTTTTTACTCTCCATTAAATATTCTAATCAAAATATATGTATATCTATAAATATATATATGTATATATATATATATATATATATATATATATATATATATATATATATATACATTTTATACAATTACTATATATATATATATATATATATATATACATATATATGCAAATGCGCTTAAACAGTTTACGTACTTAATATTTTATTTAATGTTGAAAAACTATAGATTAACCTTAAAATTGTTATGTTATTGTTGTTATTACGTCGGTTACTAAAGTTCTGCTGTTGATTTCATCGTTACGGATTCTATCTCGCAGAGAAACATCGAGCCTACGCTTTTTCCATAGGTGGTTGAGCGACTGTGCGCTTCCTCGTGCGGCCTGCAATGAAGGACAGACTCTCGGTTCCGTATTGGAGTCTAAAATATTTAAATTGTTATTAACGATAATGTTTTTGTTAAATAAGGAATATAATAATATTAAACCCTAGCTTCGATGATTTCTATTCAACAGCATTTAAATTGTGTTTTTTAATGTAAAGTTATGCAAACCGATTCGATACTATGGCAAAACCCCCTAAAATGAGAGCTACAAACTTTTGTAGCAATCTATGGGCGAATCCTATGTTCAGCAGTGCACTAATGATAGGCTGAAGTGATGATGATGATGATATAGTTTGTAGTTAGTTAGTACTCTGTAGATAAAAACTCCATAATATTTTTGGGACCACGGTAGCGAAGTCGCGGGTAAAAGTTAGTAATAGTAATAAGCTATTTATTACCAGATACCTTTAAAAATCGAGACATCTAGTACGCCGTGTCTTATACATACATATGTTTTGATGTTTTAAGCTTAATAACGACTGGAAACATCGGCATACTATGAGGATTTACATGTTATATTATAACTAACTTACTTAATTGTTATTCATATTTTTAATTTATTAAATCTGTACAAATAAATAAAATAGAAGTTTTTTTTAATAATAACAAAATAACAGCTTTACAAAGCTGTTATTGTAAACTCTATGCTTATGAAATATACGCTTCTTATAAGAAAAAAAACAATTTTATTGTCTTTGTCTGTCTGTCTATCGGTTTGTTTCGACTAATCTCCGAAACGGCTGGACCTATTTTGGCGGGACTTTCACTGACAGATAGCTGATATTATAGCGGGTAAATAAGGCTACTTAATTTTAATTCCAGACCAGGGTCGGGTTTTTTTGGCGTGTGAATCGCGGGTCACAGCTAGTTTTAAATAAAAGTTATAATATATTAAGCATCAAAACATGCGCTACCAATTAAATTTGAAACATATGGTGTGGTATGCCGTATGGTGGCGGCTCGTTAATAGGATACTACCACTCCTTCTCATCCAATGGATCTCGTAAAAGGCGAGTAAGGAATAAAACTGCACTGTGCACCCAACACCGCATGGTGGCGATGGGCTCACCACCTATCACACCAAGTGCATTATATTGTTTCGGTGAAACGTGGATTGTGGCAGTCATCTGCTTTTGCAGTGAGTGGCCCAGTCTCTGACTACCCCTTATGGGATACAGTCGTGATCTTATGTATGTATGTATTATAATCTTACTTCAGTGAAGTTTTAATTTAAATGCTGGCTTTATTGTGGTATACCCTAACTCCCCCAAAGTAATATTTAGAGTGCTATAAAGAAAACAAACGCTCCAGTGCAGATTAACTTAACTATTCAGGTAAGTAAATTAATTGGACTATTAAAAGGAATAATAGCCGAGAGAGATTTCGCATCGCTCAGATTATCTGAATTTGTATTATTACAAATATTATTTGTAATAATAATATAAATTATTACTATTACTATTTTATTTATATTGAACAACAAACGACGGGAACCGGTTAAGACGAAGTCTACTAGCGTAGTTATTTATAATCCCTTACGTGTTACCTGGGCCGTGCTGAAGGTGCCGTTTCACTCATATTCTTAGAGGAAACTGTTCTAAGAATATTAGACTAGACATTTTATTGTATGCTAGCTGTGCCCCGTGTTTTCACCCTAGAAAAATAAGACACGATTGCGTCTTACAGCATAGTCTTATGCTGAGCATTCATTGGTCGGTCCTTCTCGGCGTGAGGTACCGTAACATAAAGTATTGTAGTCTACAGCCCTTCTGAATAAATGGCCTATCTAATCCAAAAAAATATTATTTTAATCGAATTAGTATTTCCTGAGATTAGCGCTTTCAAACATACAAACGCTCCAGCTTTATGACAGATTATTAATAACTCGGCTTATTGGTGGTATGTCAAGTTAGTGAAGGCCCTAGCTTTTAAGTTCGACCTCCAGCACTACAACGTAAAACTGCATCCAATTTCGTGTAGTAATCTTTGCGTGATCCGCGTACAAACATACAAATAGGACGAACAAAAATCCAAAAAAGTATTATTTTGGCTTTGATTGCTGTTATAAAGACTCCATAAATAAATTTTTCTTAAATATCTCCTATGTACAGAAATTGACCAGTTACAATTTTATTATATGTATAGATTTAGATGACCGTGTAACGTAGTGGATTTTGAATTAGAACCCCAGCAGGACCAACCCTTAAATTATCAGTTTTCGACTCTGGATGTGTTGTGATTGACCGTATTTTCGTCATTAAATATTACCTTTACTCCGACCTTAATGAATAAGTATTGAACGGCACCGAGATATCCAAATAATGAATACGAGTATAATAATGTATTCAAGGTTCGGATATCTCTTATAACCCAAACTTATGTTATGCAGCTCGGCTATTAAAACGGCTGGACCGATTTTATTATGGTACGATTTGGCTAAGTTAGGCTACTATAATTTTAGAAATTAGTTAGGGTTCTTGAAGTAGTGGATTTTGAATTAGAACCCCAGCAGGACCAACCCTTAAATTATCAGTTTTCGACTCTGGATGTGTTGTGATTGACCGTATTTTCGTCATTAAATATTACCTTTACTCCGACCTTAATGAATAAGTATTGAACGGCACCGAGATATCCAAATAATGAATACGAGTCTAATAATGTATTCAAGGTTCGGATATCTCTTATAACCCAAAATTATGTTATGCAGCTCGGCTATTAAAACGGCTGGACCGATTTTATTATGGTACGATTTGGCTAAGTTAGGCTACTATAATTTTAGAAATTAGTTAGGGTTCCGCACCAAAAAATTAGAACACCAAAATCCGTTTCTCGTAGGGAAGTAATATATATGTATATCCTCGATCGGGGACGGCTTTTTTACGAGGGTGAAACCGCTGGGCACAGCTACTATTATAATATAAATTTTAGATTCCTCGCTCCTTCTCCATAAAAACTTTAATTATGCCAAATCGAATACTTCTTTTTGCGCGCATTATGCTTAAAAAGGGTTTATCTTCACCATATGTGTCGTAGAGCCGTGGTAGCTCAGGGCTAGGCGCTCGCTTTAAATTTCATAGTACGCGAGTGACCTGGGTTCGATTCCCGGTGCCGGCACCACTAAAATTGTTAATTGCAATTTTAAGTGCTGATTTACGAGTACCACGTGCTCGGCGGTGAATGAAAACATCGTGAGGAAACCTGCATGGCTCAGAAAAAAAAATATTTCGAAGACATGTGAAGTCCGCCAACCCGCATTGGAGCAGCGTGGCGGATTCTTCCTAGCTCCAAAACCCTCACAGAAATGAGAGGAGGCCTGTGCTCAGCAGTGGGATATTTATAGGCTGTTACTTTACTTTTATTTTTCTATGTGTCGTAAGAGACGACTAAGGTATTGTACGGACAGCCTTTATTCTTGCAGAATAACACCATAATATGCTATGCTTTCATTATACTACTTGTGGGAACGCAAGAATTTTTTGACTCGTACCTAAATTGCAGTGACGTGTTTCGCTACCCGTTACGTCTCGTTTCCCGCGAGGGCGAAAAGTGGGCTACGAGAGTGGCCTCTACCTACCTCTTACATGGGAAATAGGCGTGACTATATGTATGTATGAACATATTCATTCTTTTAGTTTTATTACTGTAATTCTATTAAAGTAGCTTTCTATTTGCATAACGTAAAGATATATTATTGTACTTATACATAAGTTTCTCTTTTTTTTTTAAACACCAGCCGCATTACATCGCTGCGTTTAAAGACACTCATTGAATCCTTCTTTTTTCTTGCACTTGTGATCAACATCGAAAGAGTTAAATAACTCGATGCTAAAATCTTTTAAATTTATTAAGTGCCCTAAAAAGTTATTTTGCGCCTACGCTAAAAAAGCGCAGCCTACCTATATTCAACTATCTCTCTCCGTCTATCTCTTTCTCTCTAATTTGTATCAACGTAAAGTAAGGATTTGAATCAATAAATTTCATTTAAAAATTTAGGAAAAAGAGTCATAGACAGAGACAGAGAGAAAGAGAAAGGTTGTTCAAGTTTACGTGACGATTTCTACCAGTTCACTCTACTGTAAGCCGCGTAAAGGAACTTCGTTTCGAAATTTTTTAAAAAAAAAAATGGTGGTGTGCATCCACTGGCCATAACAAGCGCAAAACACGACACCGCGCTCGTCACCCCGAGACATCACATTTTAAGTCCCATATGGCCAGTAATAACACTACCTACCAGTGTCCTTAAAACCGAAACACAGTAATGTTCGCACACTGCTGCTTCACGTTAGAGTAACTATAATAATAATATAAGTTATGGTATTCGCGAAATGCAACAACTGTGAAAACATATTCTTCCCATTGTACTATTTAACAAATTACGAATCGGTTGGCAAAGTGTACCAACGGTTAGCTTCTACTCTACATATCGCGGGTTCTATTCAAGCACGGAACAAATATTTGTATGACCTGCAGATGGTTCTCTGTTGGGCAAGTTTTTTTTTTCATCAAAAAGGCCCCAATCTTCGTTATCATTTTTATTTATATGAACATAAGTATCACAGGGGAAACGTAAAGATTAACTTGTTTCAAACTTCAGGGCGCCAAAACAAAGTTTGACGTAAGGTTCTTGATTTCTCCTTGATTGCTACGTGACATCCTATTGAAATGTAAATTTCTTTAAAACACTTAGCGAGAAATCTACAAATAAAGTTGAGTAGGGACTTACATTTACATAGGAAATTATTTTGTTTCAGAAATACTGATGAGGAAGGGACTGAATCAAAATATTTTGGTCAGTAAAGTATAAGGCATTCATAATCCGACGCCTTCCTTTATCTGATACAATATGTAATGTATGGTATATGACCAATAACATATAACACTATGACTTATAAATGATTGTAATTATTTTGCACATTACCATAAACACACATTGATACACACGTAGCGGTTACGGTTACTCCTACGTGAGAGAGGCACACACAACACAATAGCAAGCACACACACATACACACGCTCACACACACTTACACGCGCTCTCTCTCTCCCACACACACGCACGCACGCACACACACACACAAATTACATACTTTAAAATGTCTATTTCAATATTTATAATTTATGTTTGTAATTGATTAGTTTATTAGGATGTGTAATTTTTCAATCTGGAGTTTTTTAAATTTAATTTCAATTTTTTATTTTTTTAGTACTTTAATTCTCGTTAGTGTTACAATCTTTTTTAATTAAATAATGTAGTGACTGATTGAATATTGGATGTATAAAGGGTATAATACTTCTATAATTTTTACGTCTATTTTTACGTTCTATAATTGTTTAATTGAATCATTTACAATGGCATTCGTACTTCCTTATTAAAATGCATAATGTATCCAATGTTAGGGAACCCTTAAACAAATCAAATAATAAACATGCAAATTTATTTTTTATGTAACTTACTACGTAGTTTTGGGTTACCTTAAAAATAAAAAAATATCAGCTACGATACGATAGGATAGCCGTGTGGTAGCGGCTTAAAAGAATCTACCACCCCATCTCATCCCGTGGGTGTCGTAAAAGTCGACACAGGGAAAATGAAAACCAGGAGATGGGCAGCAGCATCTTGCTGGAACACCTGAAAAATTAAACTGCGGTTGCCAACCCGTCTGCCAAGCGTGGCAACTATGGCAAAATTCCCCCAAAACGATAGCTACAAACTTTAGTGGTAATCTATGGGGGAGGCATATGTGCAGCAGTGGACTATTGATAGGCTGAAAGGACGACGACGACGATAGGAATTCTGGACCTCCTTCTTACTTTTTACTTTGTCTACTAAGTTATCCCGCTTCATTAACAGGTCGAAATACAAATCTTTGCAAAAATATATATATATATATATATGTGTATATAAATTTTATCGAAGTAAGTGACAAGACACGCAAAATGTTATCCTGACAGTAAGTGCAACGTCTGCCAATAACATAGACTGTCACCCAGAACATTTCTGAGTAGCACCACACTGCACCCGTCACCCTGACACATCAGTTCTTAAATCTCATATCCCAAGCGATTACACTAGCTCTCATTGCCCTTACACAACACACTAATACTACAACTAACAATAAGGCTTAAAATATACAAATATACTGTTTAAAATGGGTTTCTCAAATTTTAAAAATTGTACACATTGGTGTGGTGGCGGCTTAAGAGAATCTACCACCCCATCTCATCGCTTGGGTGTTGTAAAAGTCGACAGAGGGAAAATGAAAACCAGGAGATGGGCAGCAGCATCTTCCCGGCACATCTTAATTAAAAAAACTGCGGTTACCAACCCGCCTGCCTAGCGTGGCAACAATGGTTAAATACCCCCAAAATTAGAGTTACCGTCTTGTGTGGCAGCCTGTGGGGGAGGTCCATGTTCAACAGTGGACTAGCTATGGACTGAAATGATGATGATGATGATGACACATTTTGATTGAGCTATCGCTCAAATTCCACCTTGCTACTATTTTCAATAACTTTTATGATTTTTGTATATACTCGTAATTTTATTATAATAATGATTTATGTCCTGTTAAGTTCAGCTTAATTTAAAAGTATGGCGTATAAATTAAAGTTCTTCAATCTCGTAATCAGTTGTAAATAAATATCATATTTACATAGTCAGGTTATTTACCCATAAATATTTCAATTTATGTAGCCAGCTAAACTTCGCTTAAAGGGACATGCTATCAATTCAAAGTCGAAGTTTTTGTTGAGATTTTGCTCTGCTGAACTCTGGCTATTAACTTGTTTTAAGTTCCAAGATGCAAGCGAACTTTACCTTCGTTAGCCGTGTACTTCCCTTGCTGTTACTGTTGTAAGTAAATTATGCAAGTTAAGCCTTAACGTCGAAAAAGGTAGAGAACAAAGTAAAAAAACTGCAACTAGTTTGACCTAAGGTAGGTAGGTAGGTAGGTACTGAGATATATACAAAGCAAACTAAATCATTATACAAAGATCGGTATATCATATTTGTTATTTTCAAGTGACGATGAAATGAAGGCGGCCGTGAATAGCCATTTTGAAGAAAAAGAAAAAAAGATCTTTTCAGTTTTAATTTAACAAGATTTATAAAATGTGTTTTGCATGAAGGGGTTTATTTTGATTAAACCTTTCGTTAACATAGCTCGCGAACTTATAAACATGTGGATAGACATACACAGAAAAGTCTATTATTTTTACATCATCATCACTTAAGCCTGTCACTAGTCCACGGCTGAACACAGGTCTCACCCATTACTACAAAATTTTGTAGCTCTAATTACGAACTTTGTTATTATAAGTGAAGAATTATCACAGAAGATAATTAATAAAAGTGGATTTAAGTATCAATATTACAAATTGAAACTAGTTGAGGACTAAGTTAAAACAAAAGCACAAGTCCAACACTGTTCGACTAAGAACTAGACATAACACTTTATTTGTTTAAACCATATTTAATTGAACGAATGAACTGTTTCCTTATTTTATTACATTTTTACAATGGAATCATTGTAGAATAACATTGAACGAAATTCAAATATCAGTAGAATGTCAATGAAACGAGGTTCTTTCAAATATTTCGTCACAGCCCAAACTTACGCAAGTTTAATACATTTTTGTTATCTTACTACACTGTAGTAAACCTGGAGAGTTTGTACGTTTGAAGTTGTTAATCTGAGGAAATACTTATCTGGTTTCAATTTTTTTTATCATATAGGTCGTTTATTCAGATACGTATTAGTTTATAAAACTTTATACTACGGCCTTTAGGAGCCGCACACTGATTACTGAACGTTACTCAGTGTGCAGCTCCTAAAAGCTCCAGACAAGCACCAGAATTTATACATAGTAACTTCGCTTTTTATAAACTACCAAAAGAGTTATTTTATATACATTCATAGATTCAGTCACGCCTCCTTTCTATTGGGGCTAGCAGACACCACTAGCGTAGCCCACTTTTCGCTCCCTTAGGGTAACGGGACGTCACGGGTGGCAAAATCCTTGCTCCCCATTGCGTTAGCACGAGTAGCTAGGGAAATGTTGTCAAGGCTAGCCTTATTCTGTGGTCGCTCGGTCCAGTTTTAATGGTATCATTTTATGCAATATCAAGGTATTATTTTCTCGATTAATATTAATATGAAAACACTAATGAAAGAAGAAGAAGCGAAAGATGTGTGTCAGGATCGTAGCAAGTGGTAAAATAAGTTCTCAACGTATCCGTATGTAATATTTATATAGACCGGAGCATAACATGGTAAAAGATTTTTTTAACACACATTTTATTACTGTACGTAAAATTTTGTAGGAACGATGCAACTCGCTAATTAGTTCAATTTATACGGTTTTGCTGCCACAAACTTTTTGTTAGGCTTTTACTTAATTCAGCTGTGAATTGGATTTCTACCAAAGGTTTCACGAAACTGGTTTGATATCATTTTATTAAACTAGGTTAAGGAAATTAAATTTTGGTTTAGAGATTTACTTCTTCATCTTTATAGGTCTTTAAAGGGTCCACTCCCATAATTTCCACTTTTGCCGATCTTTTAAAACCTGGCTCTGTAAGGAAAACGGCTGACACAATGAGGTCATCCTGCCTTCTCCTATTCAGACTCAGCAAATTAGACATTAATACAAATTCACTAATTCTAGAATTCTGAGTTGGACGGATGTCAAAAGACCCCTTAAATTTTATAATATTAAGTTGGGCGGGTTAACTGAGCTCAATTACATACATACATAAGATCACGACTGTATCCCATAAGGGGTAGTCAGAGACTGGGCACTCACTGCAAAAACAGATGACTGCCACAATCCACGTTTCACCAAAACAATATAATGCACTTAATGTGATAGGTGGTGAGCCCATCGCCACCATGCGCTGTTGGGTGCACAGTGCAGTTTAATTCCTTACTCGCCTTTTACGAGATCCATTGGATGAGATGGAGTGGTAGTATTCTTTTAACGAGCCGCCACCACACGGCTAAAAGTGAGCTCAAGTGCTTAATTTATTACAGCTAATTAAATTATTATTTTATTAAGAGAGTTTTATTCCCCACATAACAGATCGCAGTTCCAGAGACACTGAGCCTATGGCATAACTGATATAGTTATTCTGCCATCAATTGGAGATCTCACTACTGGCCTTAAATTTCGTATTACGCCAGTGATCTAAGTTCGATCCGCGACGCCGGCACCTCTAAAACCGTTTTGCAATTTTAAGAACTGATGAACCAAGTGCTCAGCGTGATCGAAAACATCGTAAGGAAACCTGCATGTCTAAGGAATAAATTTCTTTGGAGTCCCTCATCCCGTCAACCCGCACTAGAATAGCGTGGCGGACTCCTTCCATATCCAAAAGACTTCTCAAAATAGACGGGAGGCTTATGCTTAGCAGTGGGGCATTTTACTACTTTACAGCAATCGGAGGCTAAGAGATTTTATTGGCGTTTCCCTTTGACAACTTTAACGACACCAATGGATTGAAATAAAGCTAATACGAATATGTATACTTAATCTTGCAGAATCCTGGAGATCCTCTGAGGAGAGGGTCTGTGTGTTTTCGGTGATACTAACGATTCTGTTATATTCCGTGTAGAAGACATGATCGATCATCAAATATATCTCAAATTTTATTTTTATTTTTTGGCCAATAATGAAATACGCTTTACGAAATGAAGGGTTTCCTTTTCCGAAATACTCTTCATAGTCTCATCTCGTCACATCTTCTTTAGACGAGTAGTTTAATATTCCGAAAAATTAAACTACGGACACTGTAGATTTTTTGCTTTCAAAGGAATAACTTAAAGCTATCTGTATTATGTTTCAAAAGAGGCACGCAAGTATGATATCAAGAAGATTCTTGAAGACGTGGGAATTCTTATAAATGGCGGAAAATGTAATGTAACAGCCTATAAATGTCCTACTGTGCACGGACGTTCTCTCATTTATGAGAAGACTTTGGAGCTGGGAAGAAGAGGCCGCAGCGTGGTCCTATGCGGGTTGGCGAACTTCACATGTCGTCGAAATATTTTTGTTCCTCAGTCATACAGATTTCCTCACAAACCTCACGAGCTGCCGGTATCTCTAGGGGTGAAAGTGGGTCAGGTCACTGGCGTACACATACCTGGAACAACTACCTTGATCCGGGTATGAGTGTCTGTATATGTGCAATTCACTCACGATGCAGTAGAAATCTTAGTATGAGGTATAGTTCACGAGAGCTAGTGTAATCACTGGGCATATGAGACTTACGAAGTGAGGTCTCATGGTGACGGCCGCAGAGTGATGTCACACAGAAATGTTCTGGGTGACCTAGCATTTTTTATGGGCAAACATTGCACTTACCATCAGGTGAGCGTTTTGCTCTTCACGTCAATTTTTCCTAAAAAAAATCTTAAAGCTTTTCTGCTATCCCGCTACAGTTATATACTGCATACTAAAAATATTCTTGGTTGCGTTATTCATGAAGCTATTTATTTGTATTGCATACATAGCTTGGTTCAATGGTCCAATGCTTTTCTGTGCTTTAATATCTGAAATAATTTCGATGAACGATCTCCTTAGTGCAATCAGCCTATTTAATACGTATATGATTTTAAAACGTTATCTTAAAACTTAGCTAAATGTTTTATAGCGTCCAGCAGAATAACTAAATAATTTTTAATAAAAGCTTCTTCTGCTTGAAATTCTTAGTAGAAAACATCTTAATTGAACTAGTGTCACAATATTTTTCATTTTAGATTTAATCTTTGTTCCCCGGGACATGAACTTATATTAACATTTGAATTCACTCACTGTATTGTAATTTGCAATTTCATTTTATTTGGTTGCTATTATATAACAAATTTATTTAAGGACAATTTATTAAAACTCATATAATTAATTTTTGTTGCCAAATTTAAGTTCCGATAGGTCCGGTAGGTACCGGGCACCTCATCTCGCCGGCACTGTTAACGCCGTCATTTTTACTATGGTTTTTAGCTGCGCCTTTTTGTGTGGCACTTAGCGCTTTAAGCAGCTTTGTCTCTTGACTTTCGGATCAAGCGCTGACGCGATTTTCGTCGTAATTAATGAAATGCCTATTTAATTTTCTTTTATTAATCTGAAGTGTCCATTGAATTCTATTATTTGAATTAAATGGCATAAAATAAGTTAAGAGTTATTGCATAGGTCAAACGTCTGTTGATTCTCAGGCGAATTTGGGCAATGTCCTTTCAAGTAACTCTATATATCAGTAGTCAGTAAGCGTAAATGCAAAATAAGTATTGATAGCCTAATTATTTTATGTACGAAAAAACAAGAAATGGTTAACGATCAAATAAATAGCTACTTTCGTTCCATCAATTCCATAAATTTGTTTTGTACACAGGTAAGTCCCTCAACGTATAAAAATGTAAATCACACGGCCGATTTAATTTCAAGCTTGGAGAAACCTAATGTTATGGTGCAATTAATGAACGAGCGGAAACTGTTAAAAGCATTACCGTCACTTTTGTTCGTAATTTTAAAATTTTAAAATAATTTGCATATAAAAGTAATGTTACGGCCAATAAATATACCACTGCTTAGTATAGGCCTCCTCTCATTTCTAAGAAGGTATTGTCACCGGGAAAAGTCCGCCAAGCTGCTCCAATGCCGGTTGGTGGACTCCAAAAAATTTATTTTGTTCCTCAGACATGCAGGTTTCCTCACGACGTTTGAGACCACCATCACACCGGGATCGAGCTCAGGTCACTCCCGTACTATTAAATTTGAGGCCAAATTCCAACTTTTTAACTTTATATATACCTACATATAAATATATACGAACGACTAGATAAAACGCGACAAAATCATCATAAAGAAGTTTTATTTTTATTTTATTTTTATTGGATAAAGTGTTCACCTGATGGTAAGTGCAACATCTGCCCATAGGAAATGCTGTGTCACCCAGATTATTTCTGTGTGACGCTGCGCACGTCACCCTAAAATGTTAGCTCTTAATTCTCATATGCCTAGTGATTACACTAGCTATCAATGCCCTTCAAACCGAAACACAGTTATGTTTGCACACTACTGCTTTACGGCAGAATAGCTAGCCGTGGGGTGGTACCTACGGAGACGGGACACGTACATTAACCTTAAAGGTTATTGAAGTTATTCACCCTTTCGTTACGATTTTTTTATTTCATATCATTCATCTTGGTGGCAATAGATTATCTAAGCCCATATGCTAGCGTCAATGCTCTACATTTCACCGTCATACCATTTTATTTATTTTTCTAACGGTTTTTTCCTTCAGCTAAATGTAATGTATATTTTTATTTATTTAAACTTCATTGCACAGTAAATGTACAATTGGCGTACTTAATGCCATTGGGCATTCTCTACCAGTCAACCACGAGTTAAGCAGAGAATTTAAGCGGGTGCTATCAAGTAAACAACAAAAATTTAAACAGTAAAATGAATTGAATATGTATATAGGTTAAAACAAATAATTACATATGGATATATAAAAATAAATACATACACACAAAAAAAATATTTATACATACAAGCACTAGTATATATACATATACTCGCATGCACATATAAATATAAGCAACCTCGACATAATATATTTGAAATTATAATGAGTCGCACAAAAATGTCTGCCGCTTATAAATTAGTCGTCTTTACTACAATTCACTGGTTGGCTCATCCGCCACCGCATGGGGCATCGTGTATTACTACCTACGAACAAATTGCTTTAAAGCGCTGACCCCTTGAAATATTTACATGCAACTTGGCTGCTCTAACATTTATCTTTTATATCTGTGTGCGGAGTAAGTAGTTAAGACCAGCTGCTAACTTATAATAAGTTCTAAGTTCGGGAAGACTAAAGGTCGAAGTTTCACAGGCAGCTGAGCTTAGTCATACAATAGCCTCTTTGCTTCAAACGTTTAAAAAGTTATCGTATAAATTTTCATGTTATTTCTTTCGAAAAAAAAAATATTCGTTAATTTTTTAAATGAGAAAATTGTTTATGCGATCAAAAACTCTTATCACTGAACAATATTCTGTAAAAAAATTGTCGAAACTTATCTATAATTTTAAAATTCTCCAAAATAAAAAATAACTAAATAATGATACAAGCGCTTGCTCGCTTCACATTCCTACTTTCAACACCACTTCTTCCATTTAAAATTCTTTGCAGAAAACATCTTAACTGAACTGGTTTCACAATCTTTTTCATGCAGATTTATTCTTTGAACGCCGCGACATGAATTTATATTGAAATATCTATTCACTTACAGTATTGTAATTTGTAATTTTATTTTCAAATTTTCGTAGTCGTTTTATAACGACAATTTTTTATTAGGTATTAATCTTTACAAATTATAGTAGGTATTAATCTTTTTCATTAATGTCTGCCTAAAAAGATTATTTGTGTAATTATCTACGGCAACTGCCGATAGGTGTTCGGCGGAGTATAATAGCACCTACTCGTATGTCTTTCCTACCGAAACGAAAGAGGCGACTAAGGTATTGTGCGGATAGCCTTAATTCGAGCAGAATAATACGAGTACCATAATATGCAATTCTGTCTATCAGAAACGCAATAGGGAGTAAGATTTTTTTAGACTCGTACAAAAACGGCGGCGATGTGGTTCGCCACCCGACACTTCTCCTTTCCCACGGGGTCGTACGGCCTACCCCTTATATGAGAAAAAGGCGTGACTTTATGTATGCATGTTATACACAAAAAGTACAGTTCGTTATAAATCCTTACTTATAAATAAAAATACTATATATAAAACTTTGTAAAAAAATACTTGAAATTACTTTATTTGTCTTAAACAAATCTTATGATAAATTACAAAAATTAAAGCTCGCTTGACCCTGGTACTTATTCAAGTATAAGCTGTTTTGATAAATGCTGAGCAAAAGTTTTTTTTACAAATTCTTAAGTATAATCCTCTCGTCATTTTTTCGTCTCAAACGAATATCTCTTTTAGGAATATTCTTCAAAAGGATGCTGTGGAAGCAGTCTCAGATTTCAAAGGCATAGCCTAAAATTATTTGTCTTACAATTCGGAAAAGGATCAAGAGTGTATCACAAAAATGCACGTTCACATTCAGGATCGACATGAATTCTTGCGATACCTTTACGAAGCCTAAACAAATAATAACTACTGTATTGCAAACTTTTGAGAATCTAAAAAATTATATAATAATCTCTAGCTGTATTGATCTGTTACGCGAATACAGTCGTATAACAGATCGATAGTACCTACTCCAGAGATCTATCTGTTTTTTATGCCTAAAAACTTTTCACAAAAAATTTTTTATTTCACAAAAGTGACGAAACGAGCAAAACGTTCTCTGATCGTAAGTGCAACGTCTGCCCATTACAAATGCTGTGTCACCCAGAAAATTTCTGTGTGACACCACACTGCGCCCGTCACGCTGAGACATCAGTTCTTAAGTCTCATATACCCAGTGATTACGCTAGCTCTCAGTGCCCTTCAACCCGAAACACAGTAATGTTTGCACACTACTGCTTCACGGCAGAATAACTGACCCTGGGGTGGTACCTGCCTAGACGAATTCCTGCATAGGAGTCCTACCACCAGGATCGCAATGTTTCATACTCCTTTCGGAACTCTTATTACATAGTTTGCTAAAACTTTAAATTTATTTTTTCCATTATCGGATATTCATTTGCTGCGGCTGAAGAAAAAAGTATAATAAATACCAATTACTTTTTAATTATATATAACAATTAAAAATAATATAACACAAACTAAAGCAAACATGTCCATGAAGGAGACGTTATCGCAATGTTATATTAAAAAAAAATAGTAAACAACCATCAATGAGAATTATTATTACCCATTTCTATGTCAGCACTACGTCCTGAAATAAACTATCCCCCATTACGCGAACGAGAATTTAAGTCTGCGGCGAATGTGCCAATACGAGCGTAGTGTGAAAAACAAAACATTTAGTACCTTAGCCTTAGTGCTTATAGATAAACGTAGCGGATATAAAGAAAACAAAATAAAATGATACTAGACACGTAACAGCGACATGAGCGGTTCTTTCTTTAATAAAGAAACTGACAAAGGAGCAAATCATTTAATAATAAATGCAGTGTCATCCACAACATTTCTGAGTGGCACCACACCGCGCTCGTCACCCTGAGACATCAGTTCCCAAGTCATATGAAACTAAGTCGAGTAATTACAAAAGCTGATTGTGCCCTTCAGACAGAATAGCTGGCACTGCGATGGTATTACCTACCTAGACGATTTCCTAAATAGAAATGCTACCGCCAGTTAATATGTTTATTACACACTCGGCCAATAGTGTTGCATATAAGTTGACCAAGGGAACTTCGACGTATGACGGTATAATAACAAAACGACGTCGAACAGAATATAAGATGGAACAAAACAGGTTCTGCGATCGACAAAATATTATAACATGGGAGAGATCGCATCAGAAGTGTGATTATGATGAAGTAAATAACTACACCCACGGGATGAGATGTGGTGGTAGATTCTCTTAAACCGCCACCACACGGAGAATAATGTAAATAAATTATATATATAATTATATAAAATACGATAAAATAATTAAGACCTAATTATTATTATTTGTGTTAACTCAATGTAAAGTTTTCATATTACTCGTTTTTTAAATACTGTTTTAATATGATCGTATCTGCGATTCCGCTTCAGCTTATTACAGTCGACTCAAACTAATGGTAGTTGCATTATTCATGAAGCTATTTATTTGTATTGCTTACTTACCTTGGTTTCTCGGTTTTTGCGCCAGAATGATTTTCTGTGTATTAAGACCTGAATGAGATTCGATGAACCTATCTCCCTCGTATAATTTCTCGTTTATATGTATATGATTGTCAAACCCTCGCTTTAGTTTATTTCAGTAATCATAACAATCCATACTCATATTATAAATGCAGAGTGTGTGTTGTTGGTTTATCCTTGTTTCACGAAGCAACGGAGCAATAGATTTACATGATTTTTGGCATATCTATGCCAAAAATTTATGATTAAGAGTGACATATTTTCCATCGCGGAAAAATGCACAGTTCCAGTTCCAGTGTGGAATAGAACTAAAGCGTAATTCCAATATGTACATAGTTAGTAAAAAGTAAAAAAAATATTTTAGGTTATGGGCCCAGTCCCTTTTATCTGTCGCGGCAGTTGGAATTAAAGACGTGACGGGAGCCGAACCACGTCGCCGCCATTTTGGTACGAGTCAAAAAAATCTTACTCCCAATTGCTATACTGACTGACTACTGATGAAACTCTTTCCTACCGAGGTATCGTAAGAGGCGACTAAGGTATTGTAGGGACAACCTTTGTTCGTGCAGAATAACACCGTTATATGCAATGTTGTCACTATACTGCTCGTGTCAACGGCATCAGAGAGTATGATTTTTTGAGTCGTACCAAAATGAGAGGACGTAGTTCGCGTTACCAGTCGCGCGGGCTACAGGTGTGGTCTCCGCCTACCCCTTATAAAAAGAAATGAATGTATGAAAAGGTGCCTAGGCGACCACGCCACCATAGACTGTCCTCGTCCAAAGGACAAAGCACTTCTAGCCTCCTTCGGCCCACCTGCCTGCGTACTATGCAACGCAGAAGGCCACACGGCTAACTACCTCGGTTGCCCGAAGGGGCCAAAACAAAAAAGGCCTGCGGTTAAACAGGCCCCCACACAGAGGTACGTAGTACCCCCCCCACCCACCACCCTCCGTATGGAGGCCATTTCCGACCCGCGCAACCCTAAACGCGCCTCCCCCGGTCGCTATCACGCGCAACATACCGGCACCATCACAGGCCGCACCAGTCGCACCTGACGCGAGCCGACCGGTCGTCGAAAGCGATCTAGAGTTAGTCTGTCGCTTCGCCACCGCCTTCAACGGAGCCGACATCACAGCTCTCGCCACGGCTCTCCGGAATACCAACAACAATCCCAGTGAGAGGATCGCCACTACGATGCGCTATCAAAGCGTCATTAACGCTATTGTAAATTTTAGGGCTTAAAAATGACTCACATAGGCAGAGAGAAACCGCGCTCCCTTAACGTAGCATTTTTTAACGTTAACGGTATACAAAACCAACGCGATGAAATCTTCAATTTCACTCGCGACCACCAAGTCGACGTACTCCTCGTGCAAGAGACTTTCTTAAAACCGCACACTCGCGATCCCAAAATCGCCAATTACAACATCATTCGGAACGATAGAGTTACCGCTGCGAAAGGCGGCACTCTTATCTACTACAAAAAGTCCTTGCACTGCGTACCAGTCGTCACACCGCCACTCAGCCATCTTGAAGCATCGGTCTGTCAGCTAGCCATGACCGGCCACTCCCCCATTACTATCGCGTCTGTCTACTTACCATGTAGAAATGACGCCAAAATCACACGCAGCGACTTCGAAGCACTTCTCTCCCTCGGGAGCTCAACTATCCTTGCCGGCGACTTTAATAGCAAGCATACCCGGTGGAACTCAATAACAACCAACCCGCGTGGGGTGGCCCTAGACTCGCTCGTCGACCTCCTCGACTTCGACGTCCTAGCGCCTACAATACCGACCCAATTCCCGCATACACTGGGACACACGCCGGATGTGCTTGACATAGCCATTCTTAGCAACATAAATCTCGCCATCCGCGATATAGAGGTGATCCACGAACTAACATCTGATCACCGCCCCGTTCTACTTCGGCTAGGACCTTCCGTCCAAGCCTCACCACCCAAAAAAACAGTAGTCGACTGGCAAAAGCTAGCCGAAAAACTTAAGCAAACTTCTCCGCACCTTGATGCGATTCCATCCACCATCAATTCAGTCGGTGACACGAACCTTGCAGCTCATGCACTCACTAGGCACATCCAAACTGTCGTCGAGGATTCCTCGAGACAGGTCCCAGTGGTGGACGACCACCGCTGGGTCCTGCCTAACGACATTAGAGACCTAATGAGGCGCAAGAACGCAGCCACTCGCGCTCACGACTTATATCCTACCGTCAGCAATAGAACAACACTACGCACCCTGCAACGTGAGGCCCGAACACGTATGCAGGAGCTCAGAAACGATCGGTGGGATAACAGTCTCATTTACATCGAACCGTCTCACCTCAACCTTCTGGCGACTTCCAAAATCACTAAAAGGAGGCACATCCCGTTCAATGCCCCCTTTAGTCCGACCCAACCAACCGCCTGCCTTCCTAGACGAAGAAAAGGCAGAATGTCTAGCTGATAGCCTAAAATCTCAATGCTCCCCAAGCACCTTACCGGTTGACTCCGCCCACGTCGCGTTAGTCGACAGCGAGGTCGATCGGAAGGCTTCTCAACCGCTCCGCGATTCCATACCGCCGGTTAACAGCACCGAAGTAGAGTCAATTATTAAAAACCTCCGTCCGAGGAAATCTCCCGGTCCCGATGGTATCACTAACAAAGTAGTTAAGCTCCTGCCTACTACCATCATTCAGCTATTGGTATTAATCTACAACGCAGCTCTGGTCAACGCAATCTTTCCGAACATCTGGAAAGAAGCAGAGGTCGTAGGGATTCTAAAGCCCTCTAAACACCCGTCCGATCCCACCGCATATCGGCCTATAAGTCTCCTCGAGGCTTTAGGCAAGATATACGAACGCCTACTTCTCGCCCGCTTAAGAGACTTCATGCAGTCTCGAGGGATCCCCATCCACGAGCAGATTGGATTCCGTGCCAAACACTCATGTACCCAGCAGGTGCACCGCATAACGGAGCACATTCAATCCCGCTTCATACGCGGGCTTCATACCGGAGCGCTCTTCTTCGACGTGGCGAAAGCGTTCGACAAGGTCTGGCACAACGGGCTCATATACAAGTTATATGGACTCGGTGTGCCAGATCGCCTCGTACTCATCGTACGAGATTTCTTACGCAGTCGAACCTTCCGCTACCGCGTCGAGGGGGTGCGATCCGAATCACATCCCATCCTAGCCGGCGTACCACAAGGCTCAGTCCTATGTCCCGTGCTCTACACCCTTTTCACGAACGACATACCGCACACCAGCGGCGTCGAACTCGCCCTCTTCGCAGATGATACCTGCCTATATGTGTCTGGACGTAACCCAGACACTATCTTTAAACGCCTCCAATCCGCAGCCCGAACCCTCGGGAACTGGTTTCGGAAATGGAGGATCGAGGTCAACCCCATCAAAAATGCAGCCATGTACTTCTCGCGGCGCATTACGCCGCATCTCCCCACCATAGAGTTATTCGATCGTCCAATCCCCTGGGAAAAGACAGTCAAATACTTAGGCGTCCTATTAGACTCAAGACTCAGCTTCGGTCCAAATATTAACCGAGTAAGGAACCGAGCGGCGTTCGTCCTCGGCCGATTACATCCGTTACTAAATAAAAATAGCAAAATGTCCCTACGTAATAAAATTACACTTTACAAAGCCTGTATTCGGCCAATTATGACATACGCAAGCCCCGTATTTGCGCATGCCTCCCCGCGTCAAATTCACCGACTTCAGGTAATACAAAATCGATTCATGCGTAAAGCCACGAGAGCACCGTGGTACGTGCGTAATGCTAACCTTCATATCGATTTAGGGCTTCCTACCATAGCCCAATATCTAAAGTTGGCCTCTCGCCGATACTTCGACTCTGCCGCCACGCACCCCAACCGATACACCAAAACTCGACCCGCGGAAAAAGGAGACCGAGACACGTCCTCGAGGACCCTGACGACGCGACCACTAGGGCCCAACCGCTCTACTCAACACTACACAAACACACATTATCACCATCATACCGCCCCCGCCGTCGGCGTGGGCGTATCAGACAAAGTTATTCGCGATACCGCCGCATCTCAGGCCGGTTCTCCCCTAGCACTACTGTCATAAGCAGAAGCGTCGCTGGAGTTTCTTGCGCCATTTCTTCTCCAGCGGAAACGCATTCCGAATTGGTGGTAAACCTATGTAATAATAATCATGGTATTAGTAATGATTGTAGTAGTAATATTGCCCTCACGATTGCAGTAACTGACCGAGCCGAGGCCGGCCCCCTTGGGCACCCTCGAGTCTGTTACTCTCGCGAACAGGATGACGGTCCAAGCCGGTGAAAGTACTCCGGGTTAACTATGACATCGGGACATCTGCCACCTCAGTCCTACCGTGACCATGGGTGCTGTAAAGCACTCGAAACGTCGGGTTATAAATAGTAAAATGAAACGCGATAAAATCCGTAAAATTAGTTTCTCTTAAATTTTTAATTTAAATAGTTATAATTTTTACAATTTTTTTTATTAAAATTCGATGCACTAGGATACCAAAAGTGCGTTTCACATGCGAAGTACAAGATTTGTCTTTTTTTACAAATGTGGGCTCGGCTGGCATTCGAATCCAGAACCCGAGGCGTAGAAATCAGATATACCTACCACTACTACTTCCATCTCTTCTAAGTTGCTAAGTTAAGCTAAGTCTTTACTACAAACATTCGCAAGAAGCTGGCTCAGTCTCTGCTGCACGGAGCGTCGTGTACTACTGCCTCCGAACAAATCGCTTCAAAACGCTGACCCCTTAATACATTTACATGCAACTTGCCTGCTCTAACATTTATCTTTCATATCTCTATGCCGAGCAGTTTATACCAGATGCAAACTTATAATAAGTTCTGAACTAAGTTCGAATAGACTAAAGTCCGAAGTTTCACAGACGGCTAAGTTTATAACAAAATTGTTTTTAGTTAAGACTGATATGACACCATCTATACAACGACCTTATTAAATATTAAGATTGCTTAAAAAAATCGAAATAAATACTTTTGAACCACTGTACTGAAATGTTCTTGCGATCACGACAGATTGAAACATTATCAATCTCATTACAAAAAAAAAAAACTTTCTAACGAAGCTTTAAATCATGAAATTCTCTGAAATAAGAAATAGCATGTTGTGTTGCGATTTTGCTTACAGCACCTTTTTTTTTAATTTTGTACCTAATTTATAATAGACCATATATTATTAATAACAGACAAAGCAAAGGCCAGTTATTCTGCCGTGAAGCAGTAGTGTGCAAACATTACTATGTTTCGGTTTGAAGGGCACTGTGAGCTAGCGTAATCACTTAAGAACAGATGTCTCAGGGTGACGGGTGTGGTGTCGCACAGAAATGTTCTAGGTGACATAACATTTGTTATGGGTAGACGTTACATTTTACATCAGGTGAACGTTTTGCTGGTTTCGTCACTCTATCCAATAAATAAAAAAAGATAATTCATCTACTACTGGTACTTAGTGGTGGAAGGATTCCTATGCAGTTATTCTGCAATGTATTAGTAGTGTGCAAAGAACTGTTTCGGTTGGAAAATACTTGTAGTATAATTACTAGGCATATGAAGCTTAAAAACTGACGTCTCAAGTCTATCTATAAAACGTCTCAAAAGCAGACTTTCGTCATCCTTGGAAGCTCAAAGGCCAGGCGGTACATATGTGGTAGCAAATCGGCCAAACCCAAGCCTTAAGTTTCATATTACGCGTATGTTCTCAGTTCGACCCCGCTGCCGGCACCTCTAAAATCGTTCTGCAAGTGCTGATTAACGTGATAAATCAGCTCAGCGGTGAAGGAAAACATCGTGAGGAAACTAGCATGTGCGAGGAATAAAAATATTTTGGTGACATGTGTAGTCCGCCAACATGTATCGGAGCGTGGCTGGCTCTTTCCAGCTCTAAACCCTTTCAAAATGAACTTTACTTTACTTTACATTAATAATACTCGTACATAACAACTATGTTAGCATTAATTATTGTATTACTTTGAATAAGAACTTGATTAACAAAGTAACTCGAAAACACGACAGAGAGCAATATGCGGGCTCTTTGTTCTTTTAAATACTTGCTATGAAAGGTAAACTTACGAAACAGTGGGAGACTTTTCAATTTGTTAAAATTAATTATCAAAAATATTTCTTTGTTAAACATCATGTTGGCTCAATTGGCCCAGTGACTAAGCGGTCGACGTACCCTTGATACTAGAAAAAATACATTAAAAAAAGAAATATTAACAGGCAAATCTACAAACGTGTGGTGGCGGCTCGTTAAAAGAATACTACCACTCCATCTCATCCAATGGATCTCGTAAAAGGCGAGTAAGGAATTAAACTGCACTGTGCACCCAACAGCGCATGGTGGCGATGGGCTCACCACCTATCACACCAAGTGCATTATATTGTTTTGGTGAAACGTGGATTGTGACAGTCATCTGTTTTTGCAGTGAGTGCCCAGTCTCTGGCTACCCCTTATGGGATACAGTCGTGATTTTATGTATGTATGTATGTAAATCTATAAAAGATTTAATTAAAACGCTTGAACATGAGCTGATGATTCTGGTGAGAATGGGATGTCATAGTTTTATTGTATTGTCATCGGTCCATAATATGTGTGCAAAATTTTAAAAAATATGACGCCTGGAAGAGGGTGAAAATTGAATTAAAAGATTCCATTACATTCATACATCGTAATAAACTCGTACATACCAGTCAAGCGAACAAGTCTGTTCCGTTTTTCCCCACAATTCTAATTAATTAATTTCGATAAAATGCACTTCTGGGTAAGGGACTATATAAAACTCTATATGTATATATTATTTCTCATTTATCATAATCACTAATGGTATTCATTTACTGTGGTATGGAAGAATCCGTCTAGGTCGGTACCAGCAGTGCCAGTTATTCTGCCGTGAAGCAGTAGACTGCAAGCATTACTGTGTTTCGGTTTGAAGGCTACTGGTAACTTTTGTAAATACTGGGCATATGAAAACTGATGTTTCAGGGTGACGAGCACAGTGGTGCCATACTGAAATGTTCTGAGTAACACAGCATTTGCAATGGCGTCGAGACGTCGCACTTACCATCAGGTGAACAATTTGCTTGTCTCTATTTGTATTTTAAAAACACTGAAACAATTTGTGGTCGATTCACCACACGGTGGCGGCCTAAGAGAATCTACCACCCAATCTCATCCCGGTGGGTGTCGTAAAAGTCGACAGAGGGAAAATGAAAACAAGGAGATGGTCAGCAGCATCTTCTTGAAACATCTGAATAAATAAACTGCGTGGCAACTACGGCAAAATCTCCCCCAAAATAAGAGCTACGACTCTTATTTTGGGGGGGCTAACTGGCCATCTATGGGAGGCTTATGTTCAGTAGTGGACTGGTGATAGGCTGAAACGACGACGACGACGAAAACAATTTCGCGCCTAGAATAAGTCAATTACGTCAACTTCCGAATACTGACGAAAGCTATCAACTACGCGGGAGATATTATAGTGTCGAGTGTCGCAAGTGTTTAGTTTAGTGTTTTTAGCACAGCGGCACTCACTTGTCCTGCGGGGCTATTACGTATCCAAAGTGAAGATCACTTATAAAAGTGTTGAACGAATCTGTCAAATAACTGTGTATACTGGTTATGAATAACGAAAGAGAAAGAAGAGAGAAGAAAGAAAAATAGTCGTCATTTTCTTTAACCATAACCAGTATGAAAACAATCATTTGACAGATATTCGTTCAACACTTTTATAAGTGATCTTCACTTTGGATACGTAATACCCCCCGCTGACCTACGCGCGCCCGGTGTAACACTTTTGCTATTTAAATTAAGGTAGGCTGGAACGGAGTGTCTGAGACACGGGTACAATCACAACAAAACCTGACGCGAAAAACAACAGTCTGTGTTTTTGACCAAACCAATGGCCCGCACCGTAAATGCTGACTCCTAGCAGCCATCGACAATTATACCTACCTAACATTTAGTGTCTTCAGTAATTATGTTTATTCAGTCATACGATAGTAGTAAATGTTTTATCAAAATTATATTTCAGTAATAATCTTTATCACACGCCCTATATTAAAAAGGAGTAAATTTGAATAAGATCCATATAGTACATTTATATTGCCATTCGTGCGCTCTGGTAATAGTTATTTCTTTATTACGCTCATCCGGCAAATAAACAATCATTTGACGACCGCGTTGTATAATTTAACTATTACTGGTGGTATTATTCCTATGCAGGAATCCGTCTAGGTTGGTACTACCGCAGCGTTAGTTATTCTGCTGTCAAGCAGTAGTGTGCAAACATTAATGTGAATGGTTACTAAGAGCTAGTGTAATTACTGGGAATATGAAACTTCATAACTGATGTCTCAAGGAAACGGGCGCAGTGTGACACAGAAATGTTCTGGATGATCTGGCATTTGTTATGGGCAGACTTACTCGTGTCACTTTCTTTCATAAAAAAATGGTTTACGGGTCTGGTTGTATTATTAGTATCTTGTGGCCCGTCTCATTGAAATTACGTCTTACCGTCCGACCTTTTCCTGGTTTCGAACATCAGCCGAATCCTAAATTTTTGTAAAAACATTGTACAAACACATTTGTCGATTTTCTGGTTTGGTTGTGTTTTGATTGTCTCCGTGTCTCTGACACTGCATCTTATCGCAACTGTTTCTGTGCGTTTACTTGTGGCACTTTATCTTCTGCATAGTTGAGTATATATTAATATCATACTAACTTAACAAAATAATATCGAATTTTAAATTTTTAAAAGATTACGTAAGTAAATCGTCACGAGTATTAGTTACATACATACATAAGATCACGACTGTATCCCATAAGGGGTAGTCAGAGACTGGGCACTCACTGCAAAAACAGATGACTGCCACAATCCACGTTTCACCAAAACAATAGATTATGCATGTCCTTAATATGTATTGATGTGTGATTCTGAATTAAGCGGTATTCCGTCAAGCAATACTCAGATGACGATGACGTTGCCTAGTGATAAGAGTACCTGACTACCACGCCTTGGGTACGGGGTTCGAATCCTAGCCGGAGCCAACATTCATGCTACAACATTTTAGCACAAATGTTGGCAAGTTATTGGTTTTCGGCACCGGTTGTGTTGTAATTGTCCTTAAGTTTCTGACAGTACATCGTAGCCAGCCTTCGATTAATATACGTTCCCAACGTAACGCCCATGCAGCTTATAGGTTGGTAAGAGTAACTACCTCTGTGTTAGCGCGTAAACTTTAATATCTCTTGCGCAGTTGATTAATTCCGACAGTTTTTCGGTAGTTGTTGTCGTGGTCAAAAATCGGCCGACACAAAAACGTTCACATAGACTATTCCGGAACAAAGGTCAGTGTATCATTCCTTCGAGTCAAAATCTCGCATCTAGACTCAGATCAGATTTCAGAAAGGATGCCTTTCTGGCCAACTTAAACCACTACACCTTCCGAAGTGAAAATTATTTTTATCGTCATCATCGTTTCAGCATATCTTAAGTCTTATCAAAATCGGCGAAAAATACGAAAAGAATGGACGAAAAGTGGGTGAGGTTGTGGTCTCTGCTATATTTCATCATATCACAAGTCCACCTTAAAACCTTTTAAATGAAAAACATACATACATACATACAGTCACGCCTTTTTCGGGTAAGCAGAGGCCACACACGTAGCCCACTTTTCGCCTGCGCTGGAAACGAGATGTGACGGGTGGCGAACCACGTCGCCATTTGTGCACGAGACAAAAAATTCTTACCAATGTATTCCCACAAATGAAAAACTATTGAATAAATGAGTCGGTAACCATTTTATAAATAAAATCAAGGAGCATTGCTGCTTTCATGCGCTAGGTTTCTTTTAATTGAATTGGAAAGAAAGAACTTATCAGGGAAAAATATTTATTGTTTTATTTTTCTTATGATTCTTTGTAGTTTACTTTCCCGTTAACGTTTTTATTGTGTATTAAAAGAAAATGTATCTTAGTATTTCGTTATTTTTTTCTTAGCTATTGATATCTTATACATACATACATAAGATCACGACTGTATCCCACAAGGGGTAGTCAGAGACTGGGCACTCACTGCAAAAACAGATGACTGCCACAATCCACGTTTCACCAAAACAATATAATGCACTTGGTGTGATAGGTGGTGAGCCCATCGCCACCATGCGCTGTTGGGTGCACAGTGCAGTTTAATTCCTTACTCGCCTTTTAAGAGATCCATTGGATGAGATGGAGTGGTAGTATTATTTTAACGAACCGCCACCACACGGCCTTGATATCTTATATATGACAGAATATTTAATGAAACGGACAAAGAAAATGAAGGTCTAATTATCGAACAATAACATGATAAAAAGATACTTAAGAAGTCAATCTGTAATGGTTATTATTGCAAAAGCTATGAGCTTTTTCCGGTTTAGCTAATTAGTTGTCATTTTATTTATTCATTTTATTATTTTTGTTGGTTGGTATACACAGATATTGCATTCGGGCGATTATGTCTAAGAGATAAGATTTAACGTGGCTGTAATGTTTCATATTTCGTATTTTTACCAATAAATAACACAGACAAATATAAACCGGTAGGTTATTGGTGGCGATGGGCTCACCACCTATCACACCAAGTGCATTATATTTTGGTGAAACGTGGATTGTGGCAGTCATCTGTTTTTGCAGTGGGTGCCCAGTCTCTGACTACCCCTTATGGGATACAGTCGTGATCTTCTGTATGTATGTATCTTGTCGCCATTTTATTTTTCGAGTGCAGTAATCATTGTAACTTATCTAAAGAACATTAAATTTATAAAACGATGTATTCATTAAAAAATAGTGAAAATAATTTTGAGTAATCTTATTTGTAGAAATAAAAAGCATGTTCGATAAAAAAATCTCTTTTTATTATGCTGCTTTTCACTTCTGCTAATTGGGTTACTGAAAAATTTATTTCATACATTCAGACTTGAAAACGATATTAATTAGTATTTCACATTGATTAAAGTTTATTTTAAATTAGTATATAACGAAATTAGTATATTTTGCTGGTGGTAGGATTCCTATGCAGGAATCCGTCTAGATAGGTACCACCCTAGGGCCAGTTATTCTGCCGTGAAGCAGTAGTGTGCAAGCATTACTGTATTTCGGTTTGAAAGGCACTGTGAGCTAGCGTAATCACTGGGCATTTGAGACTTAAGAACTGATGTCTCAGGGTGACGGGCGCAGTGTGGTGTCACACAGAAATATTCTAGGTGACACAGCATTTGTTGTGGGCGGACGTTGCACTTACCACCAGGTGAACGTTTTGCTCGTTTCGTCACTTTATACAATAAAAAAAAAAAATTTTTTTCGAGAAATGTTGGCCATGAAATTGTTGTTAAATAAGTTCATTATATTTGTTACTCGGGATGTGATAGATATGAGTTTGGGATGAGAAATCAACTCGCTGTAATTTGCATTTTCAACAAGATAATTGTTGAAACAAAAAAAATCACAAAACTCAGATTAAATTGTTGCTTTCAAAGTAGAATAGAGCATTCCGTTAGGGATCGACTTCGTTCCGCATCAAAAATATTTTTTATTTCGTTTTGCGTTTGACTTTAAAATTGAATTTTAATGGTTTTGCGACGAGTCTACTTCAGTATTTTAATTTTTTTCTTATTAAATCTGACTAAGGAATACGATTGGATACTTAAAAACAGTTCTTGCCTTCAGACAATTAGCGAAATAAACATGTCGATGAAAACCAGATCGTCAATTTAGCAGTGAATCGGTATTATGCAAACATTAGTTTTGCGGTTTGAAAGCACTGAGATCTAGTAGAATCACTGGCCATATGAGACTTAAGACCTGGTGTCTCAGGGTGACGAGCGCAGTGTGGTGTTACAGAGTAATGTTCGGGGTGACACAGCGTTTGTTATGAACAGACGTTGCACTTACCATCAGGTGAACGTTTCGCTCGTTTCGTACACTATTTTTTTTTTAATTTATTTATTTATACTTTATTGTTTCCCCTTAAAGGATACAATGGGCGGACTTAATGCCAGTTGGCATTCTCTGCCAGTCAACCCAAGGCGTAGCGAAACAATGTGGCAGGTGTAAAACTTAAAAAAACTAAATATTCGAATTTTAAAGGCTACTGATAAATATAAAATACAATTTAAAAATACTCAAAATACATATAGATAAATACATAGCAATATATAAATATGATAAATAAACAATAATACATAAATATATACATAAATATAAACATAAATATAAACTAACATACATACACACATACATATACAGAAATACGTGGTGGTTCGACATAAATTTAAAAAAAAGAGTCTACAAACAATTTTAAACGAAATCTTTAAAATAATGCTTCCGTACTAACCTCTTAAAACTGATCTTATTTTGGACTTTTATAATGTCATTGGGCAAGGAGTTCCAGAGCAGTGCAGCCTGAACGATAAATGAGTTACCAACGAATTTGGAGAAGTGTTGAGGAATTGCAATCTAATAATTTGAAGAGGAACGAAGAACTCTTTCATGAGTTAAAGAAACGTATTGAAATTTGTCCTGAAGATAGGTAGGAGAAGTGGAATCATTTAAGATGGAGTAGAGAATATAGAGAATTCTAGAGTTGCGCCTCTGTTTGATAGTGAGCCATTTAAGGCGAGACCGATATTTAGAAATATGGTCGTACTTGCGAAGACCGAAGACAAACCGGATACAGTTATTAAGAAGGCGCTCTAGTTTATTAAGCAGCACTTGGTTCAAATCTGGATAACATACATCAGCATAATCAATAATGGATATAACAAGTGATTGCACAAGCATAAGCTTGGTCTGAAAATTGAGAAAGTTTCTCAGACGGTAGAGGGATTGTAAGGTGGCAGTGACTCTCCGGCTTATATGGGTGACGTGTGTCCCCCAGGTTAACAAATTGTCTATATACAACCCGAGATTCCGTACCGAGGTTATCATCATCATCATCATTTCAGCCCATCACCAGTCCACTGCTGAACATAGGCCTCCTCCACAGAATGCCACAAAATCCGTATTCGTACACTATATCCTTGCACTATACCCAATAAAAAAATCAGACCGGTTACGGGCAGCAGCGGCAAAGTTGTGAGGCATCTAAACCTAAAGCAAAGTTCTCCGATCACAAATCACAAAGCAATCAACAAACTACTGAAGAAGTAGATACTGAAGATATTGTTACTTACCTTTAATGCGAATTGTTAACGGGAAAACGAATTGATAAGTTTCTATGTTGCCCAATCTGCGATACTAGAAGTATATTTTGCAAAGTATTTTAGAACTGACTACTTGGAATACGATACATTTCTGTAGTAGCCCTACAATATTTTTTCAAAGAATGCGGATTTCAATATTTTTTCGGAGATTTATCGTTCATATATCCAGCTCGTTAGGAACTCTTTTAACTTATCGCAATCTGAAGCTTAAAACTCCCAAAACCGAAAACATAATGAACTGTGCTATAGTCGATTTTATTGCAGTATATTCGTTGCGAATAACAAAGTTTACTATCATATTTGACAATATGTATTAATAAAGTTTGTTAAATTTGTATAAGAGGACATGACGTCCGCGTCAAGTATTTTAGCATTAAGCATATAAGTTACCATGCAGTATTGCTGCGGTCCTCCTAAGAAGCTTTCATGGCAAGGTTGTTAAAGAGATTTGCAAGCTTATGTCTTTTCTAAAAGCTGGCAGGCTTCAGTACGCCTTCAGTATGACTGATCCTGTAGATATTACTGTCACTCACTTAATCATGTCTTCTTGGTGTAGACCTATAGTGAATGCGTTCTCCTTTTTGTTATGATTATTTGTTATGAACATAAGTGCACCGGCAGACAGAGTTGAAAAATGTTATATTAAGTAATTGTATCAAAATAACATAACAAAAAAATCCCATTGGGTGTCACAGCATTTGTTATAGGCGGACGTTGTAACGACGTTGTTGTACGGACGGTTAGCCATCACGTGAACGTTTTGCCCGTCTCGCCTCGTTCTCCTGTAAACAAAATTCCTTCCAACTTGGAAAAAAGCCTTTGTTCAGGAGATGTCAGTTCGGTTGATTTAGTGGCCAAGTGCTTGTCTTTTGTGCTACGGATTTTTTTAATATTACATTTATTTTAGCTGGAGTGACTTTGATGGACAAAGTGATAATCAGCGTGATAAGGGAACATTGTGGTGTGGTAGAAGATGTAGTGAAAAAGATAGAGAAAGGAATGCTTAGATGATTTCGACACGTAGAGAGGATGGATGAAAGAAGATTGACGACACAGATTTATGAGGCGAGTGTGAATGGGCAAAACGTTAAGGGTCGACGTAAGCAAACGTATCACGATCAGTTCGAAATCATTTTAAGGATAAGCCACGTCAAAAGTACCCGCAACTGACGAGCTTGTATGAAAACACTAATGAAAGTAGAAGAAGCTAAAGATGTGTGTCAGGATCGTAGCAAGTGGAAAGATGTGGTCTCTGCCTACCCCTATAGGAAAGAGGCGTGACTCTATGTATGTATGTACATTTATTTTCATTAATCTTGTATATTTTTTATTAAGTTTGCAATTGCATCAACTATTGCGTTTGCTATTGTATAAACTTAAAAAAACTTAAATGAGATATTATATTTATTGCATATTAAATACAGTCACACTTTTTCCCATATAAAGGGTAGGCAGAGCCCACACATGTTATAACGTCCGTAGATATACTACTGATTGTAGGATTCCTATACAGGAATTCTACAATCAGTCCAGGCCAGACCAGGGCCAGTTATTCTGCAGTAGTGTGTAAATATTACTGTGTTTACAATTTTTTTATTCATTCAGTCAATCAGCAAGATGCATTTAAAAAGAACATAAAAAACTGAACAATTAACAAAATTTTGTTACATACTGACAATGACAATTAAGATTATTATAACAGGACATTCATTTACATTTCTCATGTACCTGGTTGCGTTTTAAAGACATACGCAGGCCAGCCATATGCAGGCCATAAAAATAATTGCTACGGACGGGAATCGAACTCAATACCGTAGTGCAGACGCTAATTGCTAAGACACATCGGAAAGTGAGCCGTCGCTTTCTGGAGAACGAGTAAATGCAGTTAAACATTTGTTATTCACTCTTTTAATTGTAAGTTAACGTACTCACTATTCGGAACTTTTTCGAATGTAGTGGGATTGTGTTTAGTTTATGCGGAATAAAAATTGGATCACGGTAAGTTTCTACTATTGAACAACGAGCTACAAAAGGAAATATTCAATTGTTTCAAATTAAACCTGTTCGCTATTGTTTTCATATAATTGAATTCTGTTATTGAAAAGCCGTACATTTTCGAATTGATTGTTTTTTAACAGGAACACTGAGAAAAACTGGCTAACTGAAATAATTACACCAAACGGATATTCCACTTTGTAGAATTGACTTTTTTTCGAACTGATGCGACTTCGGGACCTTCAAGAAAAGAGCCTACTGATTTCTCAAATATTGCCTATTACAATTCCTCTGTTATTGCGGTATATTCTTGGGTGGCGGTGATCACCATCATCAGGCCTGTTCTATGAAAAATATGTATGGTGAGATTCTCCCAATTGAATGCTATTAAAAAATGCTATTTAATGGGTGTCCGGCAGAGAAAAATAGTACTTATTTTTAGGCATTTTTTGACTAGTACGAAAATGGAGGCTACGTGGCTCGCCACCCGTAACGTCGCGTTTCTCGCGAAGGCCAAAAGTGGGTAACGCGAGTGGCCTCTGCCTACCCCTTGTATGGAAAAAAAATGTGAATATATATATGTATTTACTAAATAATAAAGTTATGCATTTTTATTACTCGATATCAACCAATTCACGATTTGCTGAGACTTTCACTTCACACAAGGGCCCCGAGTATATCGCAAATGTTAAGCGTACCATAAGTGAGGAAGAAATTAATAAAAACATATTACTGCTAATGCATTTTAATATCTTCGGTCCAGGCTACTTCCTATTGGGGTAGGCAAAGTTACCCTTACGGGCTTGCCCATTCACACTCGCAACGTTCCCTTATCACGCTGTTGCTCACTTTGTCACTTTAATTTACACGAAAAATATTAACTTTTCTCTATATGATTATTACATTAAAGTACTAAAGTACAACCATGAGGATTAGCTGTAGTATGTCTAAGATTCGAGTCCCGGCTAAAGTCAATAAAAACGATATTTAAGCCTTTTAGTTTTTTATATGTTGTGAGTGCGAATGATTACCTCGGCAAGCCCAACCTAGTCGACCTAAAGCCAGTTATATGTGAAATAAAAAAACGTGGTACAGCTCATTGGCTTTACCACGTTTTTGTATAATAATGTCGTTATTAGACAAGTGAGTAGTGTTTTTGACTTTCGTTTAATTGCCAAACACAGTTTAAGTCTGTAAAACACACCCAAGACACAAAACAGAGACAATCCTGAGAACCAGAGAAAAAGCGGAGAATCTTTTTTTTTTTAAATAAAAATCAAATGCACCGTTAATATACAAAAAACCTGAGAACGTACAAAATGTTCATATAAAAAGCACCGCTATGACGTGGGAATAAAAAAAAATTGTGTTTATTTATTTTGGTCATTTTTGTCTTAATTTTTATGATTTGATCGACCGAGAACGCTCGATGAAGTGATTTTTGAACTCTGTATGTAGGATTTTTTTGTATATCATTGATTTTTTTTTAATAACGATGTTTAAACAAATGTTGAAGTCCACACAAACTAATTCGCTAGCACAGCTTGTATATAATATTGAATAAGTCGTCTTAAATAGTATTTGGTTGCGCATAATAAAGGATTACAGGTTACATTGGAAATCAAATGACAGAGGTTGAAAGTAACATAATAATACTTTACTTTTCTATATATTATTACGTGACAGAAAACTTTGCACCTATTTTTAAGCTTATTGCGCGCACGACGAAGTGTGAGATTTGAAATAGTGAAAGTTTGTATGGAGAAGATGCGAGAAAGCTAAAATGTATATATAATATACATTCGTTTTTTTAAAAAAAAAAACAAAAAAAAAATTAAATATAATTAAATATTTACGTTCATACTGACAATGTCAATCATATGATAGACAGTCGTTTGTTTACGTTTATACTCTCTTTGGCCAAACAGGCGCACAGAGTAGAGATTGTCGCTAAAGAATTTTAAAATGTTGTCAACAAATAATTACTCCAGCCTCAATAACGTTCAAGCTTTAAAAAAATATGAATTACGATCCATTTTCAACTACATGGTGACATCGAGTTTTTATAAATTAACTTACCTAATTTCTACTACTGAATAAGACTTGTATCGCGCACTTGTCCATTTAAAAACATTTGCCGCAATAGAGTATTGCTTTAAGTAGGTACACTCGATTCTAAAAGAGGGAATATTGATAAGCGGTTAATATTTTATTTACATAGGACACTGTGTTATGTTTGTGTTTTGTATGAAAGATGTATTTATATATGTGTTGCTGGTAATTTGTGTGTCTTTGTTTACATGAGGTGTGGAGTCTTCGAAGACAAATTATTTGTCTTCTGCCTTTAATGAAATTCACAATATATGATAGTTATATATAAACAATTCACAATTTATAATAAATACAATTTAATTAACCAAAAAATTACATACTACACAAAATAACTGCTCAGTCCAAGCGTGGCAACGATGGCAAAATCCCGCAAAAACGAGAGCTTCTAACTTCTGTGGTAATCTATGGAGGAGGCCTATGTTCAGCAGTGGACCAGTGTTAGATTGAAACGACGACGACGACGATAAATACGTATCAAACGCAACCTTGAAATTTTTCTCTTATCGCGCCCAAATTAGTTTCACTGCACAAAAGTATTTTATTCAGTCTTCTGTTACGTAAATTTCTTGCAACATAAAGCTATAAAAATAAAGCAGTAACGAGCAGCAATAAAAACCTCCCATTTAAAAGAAGCGAATGTGCTGAGCAATTTTCTACTGCGAAAAGTGTCCCATTCTCTCATTAAATAGTACGATGGATTAGAAGACTAGATTTTCACAGGCACAAAATTCATCGCAATTGTGCAAATCTTTCCCTTTTGATTTCTATTAATCAATTGTTTATCGTTGGTGTCTTAGTTATTTTAATAACATTTGTATGTCATCTTCAATTTTTTATAGAAGCAAATGACGATACGAATGACGATACGTTCACGTCTACTCTTAACAAATGCTGTGTCACCTAGAACATTTCTTTTTTGGCACCACACTGCCCGTCACCCTGATACGTCAACTTTCTCAAGTCTCATATGCCCAGTAATAACTGGTACGCCTTACACTAGCTGTCAGAGAACTTCAGACCGCAAGACACTGTTTGCACACTACTGCTTCACGGTAGAATATTTTTCATAGAGATTGTATGAAACCTGCTAACATAATACAACAGATATTAAAAAAAATATGGTTAATATTACGATAACCGCAGTAAAAGGTAAAAGATAACTGTAAAGATACACACGTAACACGCGTACGTTTGTAACCATTAAATTATTTATTTACATTTTTTGGGACACGTTTGTCCAGTTAAAGAAACGCGGCATGCCAATTTATATTGATATTTAAAAATAAAATGAACTTCTTAGTATTTTATTTAAACGGTTATGAGTAACTCTGTAATATTCCAATCACCTAGACGTAAAAAGATATTTAGAAAGAGCTAACGTATCTCTCAATAGCTACGTTATATTTTTTATTCGATTTAAAGGTCTAACTACCTATCACTAGACTTATACCTGGTACTAACTATCAACAGAAGCGACTCTTTCGTTACTCTATTTTTAGTGATTAAACTGCTCCTACTAATCTTGGATATAAATTTCAGCATTTCTCTCAGCAAAGCAGAACTCTTCGTAGATAAGAATTCTGCGACATTTCACCAATAACTTAGACATATGCCACATGAATTTAATATTTATTTGCGTACGTGCGTTGATATTATTTCAAGAAATATAAATCTAAAATGTATGTGGATGATCGACCTACTCGCAAAAGAGAGCGTATTTGCTGCGACTCTATGTTACTTGTTTAGCGTAGAATGGCAAAAACATAGACTACCCCACGCCCACATATTTCTGTGGCTGCTTAAAAAAATACGCTGTCATGACATCGAATATAAGTGTACTGCAGATTTTTTTAACCCAAATGAAGATAGTGCATTGCACGAAATCGTTTAAACACATATCTTTACGGTCCTTGCAGCGCACATAACAATAGTTATGCACGAAATTGTATGCCGTGTGGTGGCGGCTTAAGAGAATCTACCACCCCATCTGATCCCGTGGGTGTCGTAAAAGTCGACAGAGGGATAATAAAAACTAGAAGATGGGCAGCAGCATCTTCCTGGAACATCTGAATAAATAAACTGCGGTTCTTAAGCGTGGCAACAATGGCAAGATCGCCACAAATTGAGAGCTACAAATGGCAATTTAAGTGGGAGGCCTATGTTCAGCATTGGACTAGTTGTGGGTTGAAATGATGATGCATGAAAAAAGGTCGCTGACTAAGATACCCGAGAGAGCTCATAGCACATGAAAATTAATGTTTTTGGTAATAAATACTCGTATACTATGTAATCGCACGTATGAAATTACTAAAAACCTTTTTACAAGTAAAAAATATTTTATTATTGATTTAAGGGCAATTTTTTTGTTTACTACTCCCCCTTATTTATCATATTCATCAACACTGTCTCTAAAAGTCGATTCGCTGCCTGTGGAGCCATTTGGATGGAAATATTTTTTATCAATTCAACATTTTCTTAGAACTTGTGTCGAACCTCAAGGGTATCGTGTATCACATTACCTTAAAAGCTGCTGATATAAAAGTAACATAAAACTTCCGTATTCCTTTATTTATAATAGCAACAAGATAGTGGGACCATTTGTATATTTTTTATTCGATACCGTGACGGTACGAGCAAAACGTTGACCTGATGTTAAATAAAACGTCTGCCTGTAACAGTTGGTGTGTCACCCACAATATTTTTGTGTGACACCACACTTCGCCCTTCAACATCAGTTCTGAACTGTTTTAAAGCAGAATAACTGGCCCCGCGGTGGTACCTACCTAGACGGATCCCTGTCTATCTATCCCTGAAAGGGCCACTAAAAGTTCTTTAAAATTTTGCGCTATATAGATAATAGTTCATTATCATCAGCATTTTAGCCTATGACTAGTCCACAGATGAAAATATGCCTCCCCCATAGATTGCCACAAAAGTTTGTAGCTCTAGTTGCCACGCTTGGCAGGCGAGTCGGCAATCAAATGTTCCAGGAACATCCCGCTGCCCATCTCCTGGTTTTCGTTTTTCCTCTGTCGACTTTTACGACACCCACGGGATGAGGTATTTATATGGCGCCATTTATTGCCACAAAAGTTAGAAGTACTATTTTTGGGGGGAGTTTGCCATAGTTGCTAACTGCAGCTTTTCTATTCAGATGTTCCAGGAAGATACTGCACACGGCCAGTCGCCACCATACGGCACATTTAAAGAATGAGAAAAGATATTTGCAAGGGAATGTTAACGAAATTAAACAAAAAAATCTATGAAACGCTCTCACGATTCACGACAACTTCTTTTGTCATTAAGGATGATTTTGAGCAAACTGTACCGCGATAGCGATGACCCTGCACATTTACGAGTACCTATGATAAAAAATAAATCCTCATAGTTATTATTAAAAATACTTACCTTTACGTACCGGTAGCGGCTTAAGAGAATCTACCACCCCATCGTATCCCGTGGGTATCATAAAAGTCGACAGAGGAAAAATGAAAACCAGGAGATGGACTGCAGCATCTCCTAGAACATCTAAATAAATAAACTGCGGTTGCCAATCAACGCCTGCCAAGCGTGGCAAGTATGGCAAATCCAACAAAATGTGACCTACAAAATTTTGTGACAATCTATGGGGCAGGTCTATGTTAAGCAGTGGACTAGTGATAAGCTGAAATGATGGTTATGATGACTTTCAAAATCGTCACTAATTAACAAAAAAAAACGTAAAGTTTATTTAGTAAGTTAATTTCATTTTCTATTTTTTTTTTAAATAAAATATAGCTTCAGTGTTTTCAAAATGCGATAAATTGGCAATTATTATCGCTTCGAAATATTCTGTAAATATTTTAAAATATCAGTCGATGCATTTAATTAAAACAAGTATCCTCGTATTACGCTGTTGTTCAAAGTAACATTCAAATACGAAGGCAACGTGACGCTGCTGCGTCGTTTCGTATGGAGAGCATTAAAGAGTATCCCCCTCTATACTGGATGCAACGCAAAACTGTGTAGGTCGGACGGTTTTGCGGGAAGTAGATGCAGGTGACTGAACCGTGTTCTGGAGCAATCTATGGGGAGGCCTATGTTCAGCGGTGAATTTGAAGTAAACTAAAGTTTCAGCCTATAAATGTCCCACTGCTGAGCACAGGCCTCCTCTCATTTCTGAGAGGGTTTTGGAGCTAGGAAGAATCCGCCACGCTGCTCGAATGCCGATTGGCGGACTGCACATGGAAATATTTTTTTCTTTCTCAGACATCTCTTCTCACGATGTTTTCCTAGTGAATTTGTAACAGGTTGAAATGATGATGATGATGATAATACGTTATGTTCCTAATAGCTGATGACAAAGTTACGTTACATTTCAGTATGTCTGTAAATTTGTTTATTACCTAGTAACGAATGAGTTGCTCAGTTCTCCTCGAGTTCAGCATGATTTTAAAGTGACGAAACGAGCCAATCGTTAATTTGACGATAAGTGCAACTTCTGCACCTAACAAATGCTGTATAACCCGAAACATTTCTGTGTGACATCGCACTGCACTGGTCACCCTCAGACATCAGTTCTTATCTCATATGTCCAGTGATTACTACACACATAGACATTAGACTACCTATCAGTGCCCTTTAAATTGCAACAGTAACGACTGCACACTACAGCTTCACGGCAGAATAACTGGCACTGCGGTAATTCCTTCGTAAATGGAACCTAAATCAAGAACATTATATTAACTTGAATGAACATCGTCTTTAAAAAAAGTTAAAGAATATTTAAAACATTACAATAATCATAGTTAAAGCTTGAATGAAGGAGATGGGCAGCAGCAACCTCCTCAAACATCTGACTAAATAAACTGCGGTTGCCAACTTGCCTGCCAAGCGTGGCACCTATGGCAAAATCCTCCCACAATGAGAGTTACACATTTTTGTGGCAATCTATGAGGGAGGTCTATGTTTAGCAGTGAACTAGTGGTACTCAGCAATGGACGTCTTATTAACGCTTAAAGCTTTCAAACTTTATATAAAAGTTATGACTTTCTACATTTCCACGTTAAACCTTCCTTGCGCTTATTATTTATAGGGTGGGAGGGCCTTTATTAAATTTAATAAAGGTCCTCCTACTTTATCAACAAGTTTTTTTTTAATCATTAAGACACTAGAATCACTTCGTCGATAACAACCGAAGTCGTGATTTGGAAGATAGCATTTGCACACGAAAAGAACAGTTTTCTTTTATGTAGACGATTGGCTCGTGACAACAAAGGCAGTGAAACGAAGTCGCGTCTTCTTTGGTTCCGTTGATCCAGTGCATAAAGGAGATTAGTTACACTATTCATGAGAGTTATACTATTCATAAGAGAGTAATACTTTCGATGTTGAAATCATATCACTTCTGTTTTTGGAGATGGTGAAGCTCATGTAATGCAAGATTTACCCCCAACTACATATTACTAGATGCTTATATTATTAAATGCTGAATTTGCTTATATTATTAAATGTTTGTACTCCAGATTCTGTTTCTTTTTTTATATATTATACAAAAAATTTATAAAAAAATTATAACAAGTTACCACAGGACATAAAAACATTAAACGTGAAATATTTTTAAAACACGCTCCGACAATGGTTAATAGGTAAATGTTTTTATGACATAAAAGAATTTATATGTTAATGTTATATAATTTATATACGATTCCACCTAAATTTGACACTTTCACGATTATTGTTGACCTGTTACTACTACTTCCTTTTTATTATTCCTTTGACATATTGTAAGTTAAGTGATATTGACATTATGGTTGAAATGATGTTAGAATTAAACAAAATAATATTAGTTAAAATTGATAAACACTCACATGCCAATAATGGCGAAATATGTGATACCATTTAAATAATTTTCCACTAATTAATATACCATATTTCATGTGAATGCAAATAAATGAAATGAAAAAAAAACCGTGCGAAATGCTCACCAAAAAGTATGCGAAATGCCCCACATTAGGATTTCTCATTTGCCGTGGGTGCGTTTTACAGACTCACGTTTTATATGCACATGGACAGGTGCTGTCTCGGGCTGGAATTAAATCCCCAGAACCTGCGAAATGAAAGTCAGCCACTCTAACTTCACCTTTTGATATTTTACTATAAACTATAGACTACTGTTTTTATCCATACTTAATATTATAAATGCGAAAGTAACTCTCTCTGTCTCTCTGTCTGTTTGTTACTTCTTCACGGCTCAACTGTTGATCCGATCGTGAGGATATTTGGCACATACCTTGCAACCTGGCGACGACCATAGGACACGTTTTATGAAATGGTCTTAAATAGGAAAATCAAATGGGATATTTAAAAAAACCTATTTCCAATCGGACTAAGTCGCGGGCACCAGCTTGTATTTTTAAAAATGAGCGAAATTCGTGTTAAGGGATATATGTTTTACATTTTCAGCGAACGAAAAACTTTTTTTTTATTCGGGGATGACAGATAAACAATTCTTTTCTATTTGTATTGGTATGTTTTTTTATCTTTATAAAACTGCTGTAATTGTATATTAAAAATGACTGAAAAAAAAATCCCGCTGGGTTTCTTACTGGTTCTTCCTAGGACAGAGGCATTTCTTTGCATTTTGGCTTTTTGGCATTTTTTTTAAACCAGAGTAGTTTAAAAGAAATGACGTTCTATAAGTATTATGTAAACGATCTATATTGAATAAAAAAATATTCTATTCAATTCTATTCTATCTAATTACAAGATATTTAGTGTAGAATGAATAGAATTGCGAGATTTAGAGTGATGTTGCAAAATTGTAACTGCAAATGAACAATGGAGCCTATTCGTCTCACGACGCGAATACGCCGACAATTCTATTAAAGAACGTCTGTTCAGAAATTATGTTGAAGATGTGGCTTGCTTTAAAAGGTTTTGAATCAGATAACTATTGTACTGTGCCGTGTGGTGGCGGCTTAAGAGAATCTACCACCCCATCTCATCCCATAAGTGTAGTAAAAGTCGACAGAGGGAAAACGAATACCTGGAAATGGGCAGCAGCGTCGTCCTGCACCATCTGAATAAACAAACTGCGTTTGCCAACCCGCCTGGCTAGCGTGGTAACTATGGCAAAATCCGCCAAAATTAAGGCTACAAACTTTGTGGCAATCTATGAGGGAGGCAGTAGACTAGTGAAAAGCTGAAATGATGATGATGAATAAGAAGATAGTGTTAGAAGATGTAGTTTTACTGGTGTTATAATCCTTCGTATGCTGGAAACCTTCTAACTTTGCTAGTCTAGTCACTTTCTCCTGTAAAAAAAAAACTTTCACAATAATTGACGACGACCACCGACGAAGTTATGACACAAAAAACATTAAACCATAAAGTTGAGGCTGGGCCGTATAAAAATACTATAAATTGAATGACATCAAAATGCTTTTGTGCAAAATAAAACACACGCACAAAACGCTAAAACGTATACGCTAACCTTATTCATAAATGTCCCGATACGGTCTCTAGGGCCTTTCGAACCGTAATAATATTTATCCTTTCCACATTTACTTAGAAACAAGAACGTGCCTCGGGGGTGTCGTCTTTCGTGTCACCTTTAAGGGAGCAGAAGCAACTTGAATGTATGACTTTACTTACATATTTTCTTATTTAAAAATAAACCGCAATTCAATTTTCGTTGTCTCATATTGCTTACTAAGTATTTATGATCTGCTATGATTATAATATTGACCACTGACTGGACACTGTGTGGTAGCGGCCTAAGAGAATCTACCACCCCATCTCATCCCGTGGGTGTCGTAAAAGTCGACAGAGGGAAAATAATATAAAACAGGAGATAGGCAGCAGCATCTTCCTTGAACATCTGAATAAATAAACTGCGGTTGTGAACCCGCCTGCCGAGCGTGGTAACTATGGCAAAATCCCCCCAAAATGAGAGCTACAAATTTTTGTGGCAATCTATGGGAGAGGCTTATGTTCAGCAGTGGACTAGTGATAAGGATGATGATGATGATGATTATGATTATAATATTGTGAAGATTCTCTTTACACGCTTAGTTTTCCAGGGCTCAAATATTATAACAGCAAAGTGGTAACTACATTAATCAGAACATTCCCCCTCTCACTTCGTAGGAAAACCCAATATCAATACCGCTTGGATGATCCCGACGTCTGGCAGGCTTATACTTTATTATGTTTTATTGTATTAATGAACTAAAGTGACGAGACGATTAAGTCCTTCAACGTGACTTGATGGTAAGTAATACATTCATACATACATTCATGCGTTTTTCCCATACAAGGACGAAGTCTCATTTGCCGCAGGGGCGCTGCGGAAACTTCGTCATTAACCGGTAACCAGTGGCGATCCATGTCGCTGCCATTTTGGTAAGAGTAAAAAAAATGGTTACTCCACCACCACGAGCAGTATAGTGACAGCATTGCATATTATATTATAAGGCTGTCCGTAGAATATCCTAGTCGTCTCTTACAGCACCTCGGAAGGAAAGAATTACAATTCTACTTTGCCGGATGCCTATCGACTAAGTACCACCAGTAAAAATCGAAGAACAAAGCGCTTTAATCGTGCAGAATAATGCCATAATATTTTATCTGGTCATTATACTGCTCGTGGGAACGCAATGGAGAGTCAGAATTTTTGGACTCATACCAAAATGGCGGCGATATGGTTCGCCGCCCGTCACGTCTCGTTTCCCTCGGAGGCGAAAAGTGTAGTGGTGAGTGTAGTCTCTGCCTTCCCTTTACATGGGAAAAGGCATGATTATATGGATGTATGTATGTAAAACTGGTAACGGAATAATTAAAAACATCAAAATAAACTAATTTAGATTTTTTTAGATTCTATTTATTGGATCTGATACTGCTTCGTTTGTTATGCAGCGCCTAGTTTTAAATTATACCGGAAAGAGCGACTGTAAGAATAAGAAGCGTATTTTATCCAGGCGCTTTACTGTCAATTCAATCATTGATATAACAATGATAAAACGTGCGATAAGGGAACAACGTGAGAGATAAGGAGACGTTATTTTGTTTTTGTGGAACTTAAATTTTTTGATACTATTTACGTATCATTCAAACGTGACGTGACGGCATTCATTTTGTCTCCCCATTCCATTTTCTGGTTATCGTAAAAATCGAGTATGGGTAATGCTAGAAAAATGACACGGTGGAACAACTATCTCCATTATACCAGACTTCCATTGAAACTACTAAATTAGTAGAACTTTCACTAAATTAGTAGAATTTTCATAGTACGCAAATGATCTGAGTTCGATCCGCAGTGCCGGCACGTCTAAAATTTATCTGCAGATTAAAATGTCGAATGACCTTGCGCTCAGTGGTGAAGAAAAACATCAAAATCAAAATATTCCGAGGACAGGTAAAGTCCGCCGGCCCCCATCGCAACAGTGTGGAGAACTCTAACCAGCTCCAAAGCCCTTTTAAAAATGAGAGGACGCCTGTGCTCAGCAGTGCGAAATTTATAGTCTGTTATTTTACTTTTATTAATGCAGCCAAGTGGTGGCGGCTTAAGAGAATCTACCACCCCATCTCATCCCGTGGAGTCGACAGAGGGAAAATTTAAACCAGAATATACCACAGAACCAGAGGACAGCAGCGTCTTCCTGCAACATCTTAATAAATAAACTACGGTTGCCAACCCGCCTGCCAAGCGTGGCAAACTTTTTTGGTAATGTATGGAAGTGGCCTATGTTCAGCAGTGGACTAGTGATAGACTGAATCGATAATGATGATGAATGTAGGAGTAGTAATAGGCAAAACCTCTTTGCTTGAGAGAGGCCGATGTTTAGTAGTACATCAGACGACCACATGTGGTTAGAGTAGATGACTTCTACTCCGCGGGTCCTAATTAAGGTTTTAATCTCAATCGAAGCTAACATTGTCCAAAACACCAATTGTTGCTTTTCAGTATTTCTTTACCTTTTCTTTCTTTTTTAAAAAAAACATATTCCCACATTAGGATATCACCTGAATCGTGAATGCGTTTTATACGTAAACTTCACATGCACAACACAACCAGACCTGAAATCAAAGTATTACAGTATTTTTGCACAAATGTTGGCTCCGGCTGGGATTCGAACCCAGGACCCGAGGCGTAGAAGTCAAACATGGTTACATCGGGCGCGGGTAGATTGAACCTGTGAGTGCCTGTGTGCTCATGCATACATTTTTTTTCAGCCAATCACAAGTCTTCTTCTGAACGTAGACCTCCCCATAGATAGCCACAAAAGTTTGCACCTCTCATTTTGGAGGGATTTTTTTATAGTTGCCACGCTTGGCAGGTGGGTTGGCAACCGCAGTTTATTTGTTCAGACGTTCCAGGAAGATGCTGTTGCCCATCTCCTGATTTTTATTTTCCTTCTGTTCACTTTTACGAGACCCACGGGATGAGATGAGAGTAGATTCTCTTAGGCCGCCACTACACATGCTTGTGGACCTATAATATCTCCTGTGCAGTTGCTAATAGCTACTGATAATATAAGAAAGTTATCGCCGGTCGAATATCTGTTAGTTTTTCGACGACCGCATGACACAGTGGTAAGAGTACTTGACTTCTACAAATTGTTGGTTCTCGGGTCTGGTTGTGTTTTGTGACTGTGAAATTTATGTTTGTGAAACGCACCCAGGATACAGGATAAATCCTACTCTGTGGTATGATTTATAAAGAAAAAACTGTTACTCTTCCACTGGTTTGAAACAAATATGCCCACATTGGGAAGGTCCGATATGTCATCAGAGACAATCACAACAACATCCACACTCAGATTCCATACCTCATAACGCATATCATTTGCCGATAGATGTCCGGTAGAGTAGAATATCACCTACCTCTTTCTTGCCGAGGTGTGGTAAGAGGCGACTAAGGCATTGTACGGGCAGCTTTTAATCGTGCAGAATAACACATAATATGCAATGCTGTCACTAGTGCTCATGGGGACGCAACGGAGAGTCAGATTTATTTTTGACTCGTACCAAAATGGCGGCCATGTGATTCACCACTTGTCACGTCTCGTTTTCGGCGTGGGCGAAAAGTGGGCTACATGTGTAGCCTCTGCCTACTCTTTTTATATGACAAAACGTGAATATGGGTAGGGACAAAAAAATATTGTAAATAAATTCTATAACGTACATGGAAAATCATATGTTGTTTTAGTAATAAAATATACAAACTAACTATATCCGATGCTTCTTTTAATTAATTACAGTTTTTCTTTATGAAGAACGCTGTTGCTTGCTCTTTTTGAAAGAGTACAGACTATTTTTATATTGAAAACTGTCTTATGGCAACAAAAGCCATCAAGTTTACGTCGCATCGTCTTTTGTCCCGCCGATCTGTTTTAGAAAGATAATTGGGACAAGATAGGCTACACTATCTCATGAAAAAGCCATTATTATTAAGTCAATACGTTACTTTATATTATAATACTTGTCAAAGGATGACTTTCAGTTAATGCATAAAGTATGGGAATTTTACTTTACGTAGACTGTATTTTATTACATTTTTCTTACAGTGCTATGTATATATCGCGGTATCATTTTAAATATTAAAGAAATGTTTGAGCCCAAAAACCTCCCCAGTAGAAGAATAGAAAATCAGAAATTACTACGTGAAAATATCTCAATATCCCATACATACATAAATGCAGTCACTCCTGTTTCCCATATAAGGGGTAGGCAGAGAACATACCCGTACTCCACTATTCGCCCGTGTGGTAAACGAGACGTGACTGGTGGTGAACTACGTCGCCGCCATTTTGGTAAGAGTCAAAACAATTCTTACTCCCCAATGCGTTGCCACTAGCAGTATACTGACAGCATAACATATTATGGTGTTGTTCTGCACGAATAAAGGCTGTCCGTAGAATACCTTAGTCGCCTCTTACGACACCTCGGTAGGAAAAAGGTAGATACTATTCCACTCTGCCTATCGTCAATCGGCAAAATCGTACCCATCTAATCTAATTCCAGTATGAAGTCTAGTAGAGCTATTTATATGGAGAATGGAGTTAGCCAAATTATAGTTCTTTATTCGAAATTGTATAAACTATTGTGATCATCATCTTGAAACTTGATATCGTTTTTAGAGCGATAAGACAGTCTGTAGTAGGTACTTATTTTAACACTATCTCTTCTTCTTCTTTCTTGTTTATTCATGTGGTTGTACCATAAAGAAAACATTGATTGATTGACTTTTGTATTTGATGTAAAATTACGGGTATACTCTGCCCCTGATAGTGTGCGGTTCCATAGTGAACTTTTTTATTCTTGATAAAAAGTCACAAGTTCGATGTCATTCCTGGGTACCGTGGGAATGAGGTACTCGCTGCCAAACTATTTCTACATCTTTATATTTATAATAATACTGTTATTATAAATTACGCTGCTTTAAATTTATTTAAAGCAGCGTAATTTATAATATTTTAAATTACGAAAAATTGTCCGCTGGGTTTCTTCAAAAAATTACGTTCAATGAGTATTATGTAAATAATGTATATTTAATAAGAACAATTTTATTCTATGATGGAAAGTCTTTTATTATAGCAGAGGGGTTCTCATTGCCCACTATAAGTATCAGACGAACGCATAAAGACGTTATGCAGTTGCTTCACGCTGGTATTCCGTGAGAGTGTGATCATTATTAGGGGTATATCATTATTATTTGATCCCATTAACCACTGAATGAGCTTCATACGCCAAAACAAAACCAATCACGAAACCTACCAGTATTACAAAATAGACCTTCTGGTCGTCATCCTCTGTAATGGAGCACTATCACGTATAAAGTAAAAATATATATCTATAAATAAAACATTTTTTTAAACCTTAGAAAAGAGAGGTGCTATTTCAAGAGGCCTTTAAACGGTAATAATATTTAACTGCACCCTTTTTGTTTATATGTTAAAATATACTTCTCAAGCATCATGCCTACTCTACTGACGACGAATAAATATGTAGTTTCACTTATTTTTTTAAGTTAGAAAATATAGGTAAGCTATTTTCGACTTTCATATACAATCACGCCTTTTCCCATATTCGAAGTAGGCAGAGGCCACACATGTAGCTCACTTATCGACCAGGTCACCGCCATTTTGGTATGAGTCAAAAAAAATCTTACTCTCCATTGCGTTTTCCGAGCTCTATAGTAACAGCATTGCCTTATGATGTTATTCTGCACGTATAAAGGGTGCCCGTACAATACCTTAGTCGCCTCTTACAACACCTCGGTAGGAAAGAGGTAAGTGCTATTCTACTCTGCCGGACACCTATCAAACGTAAGACAATACAAATTATGGATCAAGGGGCCTTTAAACATTTATCTGCCCTATTTTGTTGTTTTTTTTTTTTTTGATAAAGTGACGAAACGAGCAAAACGTTCACCTGATGGTAAGTGCAAAGTCAGCCAATAACAAATGCTGTGTCACCCAGAACATTTCTGTGTGACACCACACTGCGTCCGTCACCCTGAGACATCAGTTTCATCTCATAAAAATCTCATATGCCCAGTGATTACACTAGCTCACAGTGCCCTTCAAACCGAAACACAGTAATATTTGCAAATATTACTGTGCTGGCCCTGGGGTGGTACCTAACTAGATGGATTCCTACCACCAGTAAAATTTATGTTAAAATATAACTCTGTAGCATCATACTAACCATTTTACGCATTTTAATAACGACTCATGTATTTCACATGTTTCAAATTATCATCATACATATTTTGGCCGATGATGGTCTGATCTGGAGCGGACGTCTCCTTCTACCAATAATCTTCAGATGTTGTATACTCGTATGTAGTTCGCATCTCAGAAACTTTAATATCGTAATGTTGGACGTATGACATATTTCTTGAGCATCTCATGTGTACTACTTTACCATGAGAGTAGCCGACGGAAACTGAATATATTAACTTCACCTATTTCTTTTAGTTGGAAAATACAAGTAAGCTATTTTCTACTTTCAATATGGCTAATTTACTGAAATATGTCAGACAGTACGTTCTATTTTTACAAACTAGCTTAGCTAAGCTATTTTTTCCGGTTAAAATATTGTTAATCAAATTTATCATATCTGTGTCCGCTTTGTTTGACGTTCGCTAAGAGACAATGTACTATGAGCTGCCGTGTACCGTGGTGGTTACACAAATGATTTTGGCCTACCGAGACGAGCTACCAAGTTTTACATAAATGAACGTCTGAGCAGAAATAACAGACATTTGATTTATAAAATACGTGAATCGAAAAATAAGATTGGATGAAAATATGCTTGGACCAAAAATGGCCGTATATATGTACGTCAGGATCGAGGCAAACCTTCACATGGAGTTCACTCTGAGACTGATATAAAGACAATTTTCGGTCTATATATAGTTGGACTTCAGCAGATGGAAATATTTCTTTTTTAATTACTTTCATTTTTATTGTGATAATTTTTTGCAACCACTGGTCAAAATCGGTGCATTGTTAAATTTAATAACAACCGTTTTAACCTATGATAATTTGCTAATGCCGGGAATATTCCTTTCATTGTTGCATGAACAATTATTGCGTCATAATAGTAATGTGTGTACATGGATATTACATTCTTAATTTTATAATTTTGAGAATCGTTACTAATATGAAAGTTATTCAATATAAACATGTAATGTTGTAAATAACTAAAGAAGTACTGGGTTTTATAACTTTTATTATTTATTGTTTTACTATTATTATTTTTTATCGTCGTCGTCGTCGTTTCAGCTTATCACAAGTCCACTGCTGAACATAGGCCTCCCCCATAGATTGCCACAAAAGTTTGTGGCTCTCATATTGGAGCGATTTTGCCATAGTTTCCACGCTTGGCAGGCGGGTTGGCAAACGCAGTTTATTTATTCAGATGTTCCAGGAAGATGCTGCAGCCCATCTACTGGTTTTAATTTCCCTCTGTCGACTTTTACGACACCCACGGGATGGGATGGGGTGGTAGATTCTCTTAGGCCGCTACTATTTTTTATACGTTTGCGTTTCTAATAAATATTGAATTTTATTGTTGGTCTTAACTAGGAGAAGAGTATTGTATGCATTATAATGTTGAGTAAACGCAAATTACTAGTTGGATTGCTTAATGCTGGATCTTTGGGTTCTAAGCATGATGGTTTGTTGCTGCTATGGAACGGTTTGATGTGGATATCATGGCTATTAATGAAACATGGTTGCTAGAAGGGGAAAGAGAAGTGGGTAGAGAGGAGAGGGTTAACGGATATAAGTTACGCAATCTTTTGCTATGTATGCTAACTGACCAGAAATAGATACAAGATAGATAGATGAAATAGATATTACACTAGAGGCGAGTGAAGCACTGTTGCTCCTCTGCTTTCGGGTTAATTTATTTTTTCCGAAATCCGGTTTGACTGAAAATCAGTGCTGGAACTAATGCTTCAGTTTTTTGCTGAGTGGGACCATTTTGGCATCACACACTTCATTCTTCAACACACATTACACCTAGTTTTATTCAAAGGAAGTTGATGTGTATAGTAATACGATAATTCTAATTATTTTATTTTTTTAAAACTTTCAAAACTATAATTTTAGTTATTGTTTCTCGGAGGGGGTTATAATGTATTTATTTTATTTTAATTTTGTTTTGCTGTATCGTAGTTTTTATTTAATTACAATTTCACTTTTTTAAATATGCTTATTTAATTTTCTAGCGTCGTGCTCTTTTTCTCACTGGCATTGTTGTATATGTGTTGTCAAGACTGATTGAGCTAAAATTTTTGATTCCTACGTAGCTTCGGTGACAGTGCATTAATAATGTTCTGATGATGGGGCCAGAAATTAGTCATAGGAACTCCTCAACTCAACTTTGATGACAGCGTGGCCGTGGTTAGCGTACCTGACTTCTACGCCGCGGGTCCTGGGTTCGAATCCCAGCCGAAGCAATCATTTGTGCAAAACAGAAATTGTTGGTTTTCGGGTATGATTGTGTTGTGCATGTAAATTAGATATCTGTAAAACGCATCCACGATACAGGAGCAATCCTAGTGTGGAGCATTGTTTTTTATAAAATATCATCATGTTCATACCGTCATGTTTGGACTCCTTCCATTTTGACAAGCCCTAGTAATATTTGACATCTACAGCTCCGAACCGGCCTCACAAATAAAAGGTAGTAACAAATGCATGACGTTAGTTACAAACTTATTAAAAATAAATTAGTTATTTTATTGACACCATAGACACCAGCCTATTTCCGGCATACATTGCGGTCATGTGCAATTGTGCAATTCATCAAAGTTTCATCGCAATCGGATGAATGATATAGGAACGCATAAAGCACAAACAAAGAAGCCTTAAATTTTCATATACCTAAATGCTATCAAATTAACTTAATACTGTAATAAAAAAATAAACCGATAAAAAATATTTACCGCGTGGCATCGTCGTTAGAGTCTCGTGGTTAGAGTACCTGACTACTAAGTTGCGGGTCCTGGGTTCGAATCTCAGCCGGAGCTAACATTAGTGCAAAAACACAAATTGTGTTTGCGCATACACTTGTGGCACTATAATATCTCCTGCGCAGTTGATAACTTTTAAAAATATTCGGTGACTGTCGCCGTAATCGAAGGCATGGAGACAGAGAGAGTTATTTTAGCATTTATAATGTTAGAATTGATGTTCTAGCTGAATATCGCAAATACGTCCGCTTCGATTTCGGTTTATTTTAAACTAGCTTTGCCCCGCTGTTTAATTTAAAGGAAATCGCTCCTAAGGGTTGTGGCGTGATGTTAATAACCTACAATCTTCCTCAAAATTTGGGCTATCGCAAACAAAAATAATTTTTCAAATCCCACTGGTAGTTCCAGAGATTAGCGCGTTCATACAAAAAACAAACAAGCTTTTCAGCTTTATTATTAGTATAGATATCGTCGAAACTCTTTGGTTTTCGGAATAATTAGTCTGTGTCCGAGTTCAGGATGCAATCTGACTTTGTGCCGAATTTTATCAAGATCGGTTCCACGGTTGAGCCGTGAATAGGTAACAAACAGACAGAGGGACATAGTGTAGACATCAATACACTACTATGTATATATATAACCTAAACGTTAACAAATTGTACGTAACACGAAACGAAAAAATATTAATATATAAAGACTCTAAAAACTATACGTTTTACGTATGTTATGTTTATAAAATTACTGGTGGTAGGAGACCTAAGCAGGAATCCGTCTAGGTAGGTACCACCCCATGGCCAGTTATTCTGCCATCAAGCAGTAGTGTGCTCGTAGTGACTGGCGCATTATGGTGTCACACAGAAATTTTGTGAATGACACTGTATTTGCACTCCCCATCAAGTGAACGTTTTGCTAGTTGCGTCACCTTTTACAATATAAAAAGGTTTTGGGCTCGTATACCAAAGAGAACTTGATCTGGTTGGTTGCCTTTACCGGCAAATACAGTAGAGCACCTGGTAATCGAACCCGGCCTCAAGAGCTTCTGCTGTCTCCTCATGCTCCTTACGAGATAGTATAATACTACCTTATAGTGCCTTTTCCAACTTCCCATATCCCTATGGTCTGTTTCACTTCCTCTTTGCCAAACCAGTTGTCACCGTGCCGTTGGCTAGCTACCCGTGGGAACGCAATGGGGAGCAAGAGTTTCAACACGTACAAGAATGGTGACGACGTCGTTCACCACACGCAAGGTCTCGTTTTCTGCGGACGCGAAAAGTTGACTACGGATGTGGTCTCTGCTTACCCATTACATGGAGAAAAGGTGTAATTCTATGTATGTACAGACTGAAATAATGTTATTATTATCGTGTCTCATTTTTATGATTAAGTTTAAAAATAATACGATAAACAAAATTTTGTGAATCAAACAGTTTATCTTAATCCTAAAAGCACTAATTATCGCAATGCTACGTGCTAATAGACAGTGATTGAATACGAATATGCAGTTCGAAATTGTAAGCACAATAAACATGTAAATATTCGGTGGTAAGATAACCACCATCGCCGGTTTCCACTAGTCCCATACATGTCGACTTTGAAATGATTTTTAACTTATTCCGCGACTGGTACGTTAATAGCCGATAGGTGTCCGGCAAAGTAAAATAGCACCTACCTTTCTTACCGAGGTGTCGTAAGAGGCAACTAAGGTATTGTACGGACAGCCTTTATTGGTGCAGAATTACACCATAATGCAATGCTGTCACTATACTGCTCGTGAGAACGCATGGGGCAGTAAGAATTTTTTGACTTGATGGCGGCGACGTGGTGAACGCCACCCGTCACGTCACGTTTCCCGCTAGGCCGGAAATTGAAAACGTGAGTTGCCTCTGCCTGCCCCTTATATGGGAAAAAGCAGCGTGAGTGTATGTATGTGTGTTAAGTAAACAATCTAAACATCCCATCGTCAAGTTTTATGGAGTCAAGTAGCAACAGAAATTTATTTAATTATTGGGTTTCTGAGTATGTGATAGATTCATCTACAGGCTCATTGTAAAATAATATTTTTTAATTATTATTTATTGAGACATGACATACACAACTCTTTTGCTCAAATCAATTTCGTGTCTTAATTTAAATTTCATAGTAAGCGAGTAACCTGGGTTCGATCCCCGGTGCCAGCACCTCTAAAATTGTTCTACAATTTTAAGTGCTGATTTACCACGCGCTTAGCGGTGAAGGAAAACATCGTGAGGAAACCTGCTTGTCCGAGGAATGGAAATATTTGGAGGACATGTGAAATCCGCCAACCCGCATTGGAGCAGCGTGGCGGATTCTTCCTAGCTCCAAAAACCCTCTCAGAAATGAGAGGAGGCCTGTGCTCAGCAGTGGGACATTTATAGGCTGAAACTTTACTTCTTTACTTTTCTAATTTTACGGATCGGAATTGGTTTCATATAAATGTGTTGTGTTCGCGTAAATATAAGAAATTATTAAATTATTATTCGTTATTTTTTTTATTGGATACAGTTTCGGAACGAGCAAAACGTTCCCTAATTTAAAGTGCAACGTCTACCCATAACAAATGCAGTCACCCAGAACATTTCTATGTGACACTACACTGCGCTCCTCACCCTGAGACATCAGTTCTTAAGTCTCACATGCCCAGTGATTACGCTAGCTAACAGTGCCCTTCAAACTGAAACACACACTACTGCTTCACGGCAGAATAACTAACCGGCCCTGGGGTGTACCTACCTAGACGGATTCCTACATGGGAATCCTACCACGTGATAAATATACAAATATCGCGATTATTTCCCGTTGCTCAATCAATGCAAAAACACGATGATTGCTAATTAGCTTTTTATATTTAAAAATTCGAAGCGAAGCTGAATTCATTCATCGTAGAATTGGTTAAGCCAATTTAGCTGATTGGCTGTAATCAACGCACAATATGTACAACTAACTTCCAGTTTTACAAAGCTGAAGTGATTTAGTCTATATTCTTAATGATTTTATTAAAATATACATAACTACACGTGTCGGTGTGCGCCGGAAGCCAATATTAATTGGATTGGTTGCTAATTAAAAAGAGCCACGTCAAACGTTCTAACACAGCCTCGTTTATAGAGATACACTTTCGTCTGTTTAATAAGGTTTAAGAACATAAGAATACAGGTCAGTCATAGTTTTTAACTTCCTTAACGCTAACTCAAAGCGTGTTTCGCTTGAGATATCATTTTGGCCGCTATTGGTAAAATAATTTTTCAGGACTTTGCTATAAAAAAAAGTCTACATCGATTTGAAAAATAAGACTTTCACAGAGAAGAACAAGTCTTTTTTTGAATGTCATTTATAAATACTTCACTTGTGGTAAGATTCCTATGCAGGAATCCGTCTAGGTAGATACCACCCAAAGGCCAGTTAATCCGCCGTGAAGCAGCAGTATACAAACATTACTGTGTTTCGGTTTGAAGGGCACTGAGAGCTAGCGTAATCACTGGGCATATGAGACTTAAGAAGTGATGTCTCAGGATGACAGGCGCATTGTGGTGTCACACAGAAATTTTCCGTGTTACACAGCATTGTCATGGGCAGACGTTGCACTTACCATCAGGTGAACGTTTTGCCAGTTTCATCACCATATCCAATACAAAAAAACATAAATTTATTATATCATACTCGTATGTTTGGTAGCCAGAGGGCTTGGAAGCGCAGATTAAGATTTTCTCCGCCACATCTAGCGACTCGACCGATTCTACAGGATACTGTAATATATTTGTTGAACAAATTCATGGCACAAAATTAATAATATGTTGTACCAAATATATAAGTTTTTTTCCGTAAACGATGCCCCACTCTATGATTTCTCCTGAAACGTGGGTTCGTTTTAAAACATTAATTTCACATGCCCCAGCGGATTCCTGTATACTAATTTTCAATTAATTTTTTTCTATTCTTTCTCCCGGTCATTAAAAAGTTTTATTAATTTAAAATATCAGTCGTCGAAAGTACGCACATATGTTTCATGTGAAAAATGTGCGCATAGATAACATGCATACATTTTTACACTAACTGGAGTGTGGATGTTCCACATTAAACTGCGTTTAATTCTTATATATATATATATATATATATAAAGTGTCTCTCCATTTACTGGTAATGGCCGATCAGCTCTGTTCACAGGTTCCGTTCCCTTGCGATGCAAAAATTCAGACGCGTCTTCCATCCCAGTCCACTTTCTGGTGTTAACTAAGACTTTTTCTTACGACGGACTTTCTATTTGCCCACAACTTTTCCCATCTTGATCATACATCTGTCGTTGGTAATTTTTGAGTGATATCGCTTATAGGCCTTTTATATGGATAATATGCAATGCTCTACTATACTGCTGTAACATACATTTTTATATGAAAAGCGACCTTTTTAATACGCTTACAAAACACAAAGATAACATATACGTTTTTAAAGACCACTAGATGTGCCACAACAGTTGTTTACTTTTGTATTTTTACTACAAAGTGGAGGATTGTCATCCGTCTCGGTGGTAGCCAAAACCTAAATCCACGCGGATGAAGTTGCGGGCTTTAGCTAGTGTCGTATAATTTGGGTCAAATTCGAATTTAATAAACGTAATTATCTAAACTAATATTATAAAGAGGAAATATTTGATTTTTTGTATGTTTGGTTGTTAATGATTTAACTCAAAAACTACTGAACCGATTTTAAAAATTCTTTCACCTACTATACAACTACATTATCACCGAATAACATGTGTTGTATTTTATTTAAAAGAAAACTGAGATTCCTTCGAAAATTGCTATGATGTAACATAAGGTATCAACAATTTTCTGATTAAAGTCATTATTTGGGGTACGCTGCAAAAAATATTAATGATAAAGAAAATAATGTACTACATTTTCATAGTACTCATCATTACTCACAAAAAAGTCCGCGAGGCTATATGTCTAACTATATATATATATAAATTCGGTAAAAGATCAAAAAATATTTATCACACATCATATTCGTGACATATGTTTTTCAGATAATTACATTTACAATAAAAAATCAATATTAAACCAATTGAAGCATTTGCAGTCCGGAATTCGTTATCAATATTTCTAGATTCTAGGAACTTTATCTTATCCCCAGTGATATTTTAATTGTTTTACAGATATAACGGTCGCATTCAAATCATTAAAAAAATATAAGTCATTGCGAATAAGAAGCGTTACATTAAATACGCGTTAATATTAACAAAATGGTTTATAAACGTTTGATATTTATTTTATTTTTGTGTTCAAAAGTGCATGGTGACGACTGCGTGACCTACGCTTTTGGTGACGACTATGAAAGTTTATTTACTAACGAAGTAGGATTATGCAATTCTATGATGATGTGGAATCTCAGAAACTACTCTTCAAAGCCGATCGATAGTCCCCATCCATTAAGCACAACATTTATTTCACCAAACCAATTGTTGAGTTGTGTGTCATCATTTAGATTTCCAATGACAGCCGGTGGAATTGTTGAAGTGAATTTATATATGAACCCAGTTCCTGGTGCTAGCGATCAAATATCGATTGTCGTCAATGAAGTAGTGGAAGGTGGGATCGACGCTGTTGTTGGCAACATTGGTATTTCTACATTGTCTCCAACGTTCGAAATCGGATGGCATTCTTTAAGAGTATCTTTGACTGGATACGGGACTTTTGAAGGCTACGTAAGTTAACATACATATAACAATATAATAATGATGAATTTATATGAAATTGAAATAAAAAAAAACTTTTGAAGTAAAAATCCATAATTATGTTAATGGTCGAAATGCTAAAAAATATCTAATTTATTTCGTAAAATAACACAGCGGAAAGATTTTAAGATGCAATATTTCATTGTATAAAATAATTGATATAGTACGTTTTGTTTCTTAAAATTTATCTGATACTGGTGGTAGGATTCCTATGCAGGAATCCGTCTAGGTAGGTACCACTCCAGGGCCACATATTCTGCCGTGAAGTAGTAGTGTGCAAGCATTGCTGTTTCGGTTTGAAGGGCACTGTGAGCTAGTGTAATCACTGAGCATTTGAAACGTAAGAACTGATGTCTCAGGGTGAGGGGCGCAGTGTGGTGTCCCAAATGACCCAGGTGACACAGCATTTGTTGTGGGCGGACGTTGCACTTACCATCAGGTGATCGTTTTGCTCGTTTCGTCACTTTAAACAATAAAAAAAAGAAAAATATTAAAAAAAAATTGACTAAATTTGCTTGAAACGTATCCACGGAATGAAGAAAAACAATATGTTTATTATTCAATCTAAATGATCCTTTGTAATCATTTGAAACAATTACTTTTGATTTGGAATCTAATATTAATGTTGCTCTTATGATAATAAAATCTATTGACCTCCACTTATCTCTAACAGTTTTATTGGGCTTTGTCCATTAACGACAAGACTTAAATACACGGGTAAGCCAATATGAGTTTTTGAACTACCAATGTCATCGTTATTATTATAATTTATCTATACAGGGACCCGTTTAGGTAGGGATCACCACTGTGCCTTTTTACTGTTTCGATCTGAAGGCACTCACTGAAAGCTAGTGCAATTTTTTTTTTAAACAACGATGCCCCACAGTAGGATTTCTCCTGTGTCGTGGGTGTGTTTTACATACATAAATTCAACATGCACAAACACCCAGACCCGGAACAACTGTCTGTTGGTCATACACATGTCAAGCGCTTAACCACTGCGCCAACCGAGCCGACATTACTGGGCATATGAGACTTAAGACATAGAAGTGCACATAAATTTTCTGAGTGACTCAGAATTAAAAAAAGGCCTCCGCTATAGATTGCCACAAAACACGATTCTCAGTCACCTCCATCGATTTCCCACTAAATCGTGCAGGCCGTCGCTCCGTCCAGTAGAGCTTCGCCCTAAACTGCTGTTGCCGGTACGAGGTTGTTACTCGAGAACCTTTCTCTTCCAAATGCTTGGATATATATGGTTGACAAAATGTCAATAATTCAATAACTTACGTCCACGTCAAATGGCATCAACTATTTTTGTGACCTGAGTTTTGATTCTCGGTACTGCCGCTACTAAAATAGTTAATTTCAATTTTAAGTTTAGTTATATCACATGTACACGTGAATCGTATACGGAGAAAAAATCTATTTAAAAATGAAAAGTATTTCAACAATATTGGAGTTCATCAATCAGCACTGGAGCTGTGTGGCGGACTCTTCAATGGGACTTTACTATTACAATTAATATTATTATAGTATAAATATATCATAAAAGTAAGGTAAAGTAACGTTTCAGCCTATAAATGTGATGAGCACAGGCCTCCTCTCATTTCTGAGAGGGTTATGGACCAGGGAAGAGTCCGCCACGCTGCTCCATTGCGGGTTGGCGCACGTGACTTCGAAATATTTTTTATATCTCAGACATGCAGGTTTCCTCACGATGTTTTCCTTCATCGCCGAGCACGTGGTAAATCAGCACTTAAAATTGCAATAAACAATTTTAGTGGTGCCGGCACCCGGGAACCGAACCCCAGGTCACTCGCGTACTATGAAATTTACAGCGAGCGCCTAGCCCCTGAGCTACCACGGCTCATATGTAATATAATATATCATAGTCTCTATTTAAATATATATAGCACTGCTAATACAAAACTGTAGTAACCCAAAAAAATCAAAATATGAGATATTATCTTTCATGCGTATTAAACGTGTTTTATCTACGCGCCGCTAAAACAGTTTTCGATAAATTTAAAGTAGCAGCCAAAAGATAGCGTTAAGAGACATTTTTACTGAGATAGACAACATAAAGATGGGAATCAGTCTCTCCATGATTCTGAAAAATATACTTTTTAAGTTACAACGGTTTTTAACAGCATTTTTTTTAATTTAATAAAGTGACGAAACGTGCAAAACGATGGTAAGTGTCTACCCATAACAAATGCTGTGTCACCCCAAACATTTCTGTGTGACACAACACTGCGCTCGACACCCTGAGACATGAGTTCTTAAATCTCAAACGCCCATTGATTACGCTAGCTCCCATTGCCCTTCAAACCGAAACACAGTAATGTTTGCGCACTACTGCTTCACGTCAGAATAACTGGCCCTGGGGTGGTACCTACCTAGCATGCGATATAAGAATGTCATCTAGTCACTAACTTCTACCATGATTATTATGAAAGTGTGTGACAGAAGTACGCTTTATAGCAAAATAAAACGACCGCTCTCGATCGCTGCGCAAAGGGAGCCGCCCACCTCGGTGATGCCCAAGTCGCTTGGAGCCGGGCGGCGGCGCGGCATTCAAGAGGCACAGCGGCCCCTCTATTTTTTATAGAGCGTTTCAAAGTTTTAAATAATAAAAATATATTTAAAATTACATACTACTATTCAATTATTTCTAGTTTACAAAAAATGAAATGTGTAGGAAGGTAATTAATAGTCTAAACGCAGGGCTGTTCGCTCACATCGCGGCATTTTTATTACTTTTATAATTATTTACCCGTTGTAACTTTTAAACAATAGGTCCGAATAATTTAAAGAGAAATTTACATTATACCTATACACTTTTTTGTGAATAATGATGAGTACTATGACATTTTTGTAGCACATTATTTTATTTATCATCAATTGTTTTAGCAGCGCACGCCAAATAATGACTTTTTGTAGTAAATTTTTGGTACTATTATAATAAAATGCAGATCATGTTAGTCAGCCTGTCAGACGGCCTGGTGCTCGCCTTTAATTTCATAGTAAACGAGTAACCTGAGTTCGATCCCCGGTGCCAGCACCTCTAAAATTGTTCTACAATTTTAAGTGCTGATTTACCACGTGCTTAGCGGTGAAGGAAAACATCGTGAGGAAACCTGCATGTCCGAGGAATAGAAATATTTCGAAGACATGTGAAGTCCGCCAACCCGCATTGGAGCAGCGTGGCGGATTCTTCCTAGCTCCTAAACCCTCTCAGAAATGAGAGGAGGCCTGTGCTCAGCAGTGGGACATTTATAGGCTGAAACTTTACTTTACTTTTTACTTTACATGTTAGTCATTGGTAAAGTAGCTGTAGGTGCTGTAGGTGAAATAATTTTTAAAATCTGTTTAAAAAAACATACAATTAGTCAAATTATTTATATTTATAATATTAGTTGAGAAAATAAAATCTACAATTTTACATTAAACAATATTTATATGCATGCGGAGACACGACGGGTGGTGAACCACGTTGCCGCCATTTTGGTTCGAGTCAAGAACGACTTGCGTTCCCAAGAGTCGAGTTGTGACAACATTGCATATTATAATATTATTCAGCATGAATAGTACAATACTTTTGTCACCTCTTACGACACCTGGGTTAGTAACAGTAGTTGTTATTCTACTCTGCCGGACCCCTATCGGCTATCAATCTTTATCACCGTTAATATAATACATATATGTCCATAATCGTACCATTTCTACAACTGTAAATAAATTTAAACAAAAACCGATTTAATTTCCTAAAATTGTTTATTCATTATTACAAACTAAAGCTGTTTTACATTATGAACAGTTCAATCAGTTAAGAACAATTAAATCAACCCAATATATCTCTTTACTCTATCTTCGTGTGTATATGTATGTAATTATTTACTGTTTTTGTTATTAAACAAAAGGACTTTGTCACATATGCTATTTACAAGTTTTATATACTTGCTATTAGGATTCATCATCATCATCATTTCAGCCTACCATAGTCCACTGTTGAACATAGGCCTCTCCCATAGATTACCACAAAACACGGTCCTGAGCCACCTGCATCCATCGACTTCCTGCAAAACCGTGTAGGTCGTCGCTTCATCTAGTGGGGGTGGCCCTACACTGCGTTTGCCGGTACGAGGTTGCCACTCGAGAACCTTTCTTTCCCAACTGTTATCGGTTCTCCGAGCTATATGGCCGGCCCATTGCCACTTCAGCTATTAGGGTTATCGCTGTTAAATTAATTAATTATTGAAAATAATTTGTGGAATTATAAATAAAACAAATTAAGTAATTGAACTTAACTTTATTAATTTTTGCAAGAAAATCTCAGTCATACAAAATAAAAGAATAATAAAAGAATTTTAATATAATAACCAATTTGTTAATAAATTCACGAATCGTAAACAGACAAAGGTAAAGAACACTGAGAGAAAAAAATAGTGAAGTTAATAAATTATCTGTGAATAATTATTTTCCAGAATGTGTCTTAGTCCTAAATAGCATTCGTTTAGTTAGTATGGATTTCGTGTATTTAAATATTAATTAATTTCGAGATTGTTTCGCTCTTATATCATAATGATGGAATAAAGTTTATGAATCCAGGTCAGGAATGAATATTTTAATATGTTCATTCCTGACCTGGATACTGATATTGAACAGATGATCTTTGGGGGCTTTCGGTCTGGGTAATAGATATAATCATTTTGGACGTAGCTCCAATATTGGCGATGATTTTTAATCTCTGTGTTGATTTTGCTGTCTTCCCTGATCTGATGAAACATAGTAAAGTTGAACCAGTTTTTAAATTGGGTAGTAGAGAACTTCCTGCAAACTACCGTCCCATTTCTGTGTTGCCTGCTTTAAGTAAAATATTTGAAAACATTATGCTAGAGCAATTGCTCGTTTATTTTAGTATACATAGAATTTTAAACAACAAGCATATTGGCTTTACCAAAGGAAGGTTAACGACTGACGACGGTGTTCAACTAATCACACGTTCTCTTGGCCTGGGCAGATCTTCAAGACACTATCGGTGTGTTTTGTGATCTCTCAAGGGCATTTGACTGAGACACTGACATATAATTCAATAAACTTGTCAAGAAGACATTATTAGAAAAAACGTATTATAAAATAGAACATTGCATAGAGGACAGAGATGTGTGGAAATAACTATTAGTCTGCCCTTGCAAACCCCCTGGCTACTAAATTTATGATAGAATTTTTATATAACTTACAAATGAAATGACATGTAATATATGGCATTGAAAAAAGACATTGACATTCATAAGAGCTTTATACAAGCCTAAACTGAATAAAGAATTTTTGACTTTGACTTTGAACCTATTTTATAATTGCAATATTTTTTTTCCGGCATTGACTTTGGCGAGTACCTGAAAAATGTTTAATTATTAATGTTATCTACATTCTAATTAAATACACGAAACATAAAGTTTCATTTAAATACTTACGAGGCATGAAAATAAAAAAAATGTTTAGTAACAAGACTATCCTTCGAACAAAAGTCGCACTTTGGGTTAAAAATTACGAAATTTAGTTAAAATTTAAATGCATAAAATTACTAAAAGACAACACAGACAAATATGTATATATTGTTATTATGGCCAAGTTTTTCAAATTTAAGTCAAATCAATAATAAAACTAAATAAATTTTGTATGATTCTTCATTTTATTGTTTTAATGTTTTTACAACTATTTATCAAATATAAACCACTATATTCAATTAAATTGCAAACATTACGGTACTAAATGTAAGAAAACGCTACATTAAAATTTGAATATTGCTGAATTGTGATTGGCTGAAATGGACTTTGTCGTATTTAATATTTTGTTTAAGGACTTTGCTGCTTTTGATGGAAAACTTAATTTTCAATCCCGTTTTATGAGAAATGTGGACTTTGTCACTTTTGTTAGTATACCCCCCACATGTAATAAAAAAGGCAAATATTTTTTGTTTATATACGTTTTTACCCATTCGGATTAAATATGCGCGAGCACAAACAAAACAACATTATTTTGTGATTCTAAAAATGAAATTGATAACGAGAAAGCAATAACGAATTATCAGATTATTTCAAAATACGAGTATGTTACCCCTTAACTACGGAAATAATTGAAAAGGATTTGAATAACGTTATTTTTTTATTAATTAGGACATGTATTTGTTGTCACAATGTTTCAGGCTGGAAATGCTACAACTAAACGATAGCCCGCAATTGTCACGTCTCGTATATTGTAGTCGTAATAGAAAACCTTGTAATTATATAGGGAATGCCTGCCTTTAGACGCTACGACTCAAGTCGAGTTTTACTTATTTGTGTAAAAACAGATGTGTAACTTCCAGTAAGTAGTGAACTTTGTATAAAAGAAAGACAATTATCGCGAAAAAGAACTCAATGAGTGTTTAATTCGCTTTTATGATATCATCCTAGCCATTTGTCGCCCACGTTGACTTCTTTCGAATACTATCGGAAGTCAGTAACTACAAAAATATATTATAGTGACCCAAGTAAAGGCATAAATACAGTGACAATCACCTTAACCTACTTGTGTCCGATATAACGCTAACTTACTCGTGCCCGATATAGCGATTAGATTGGTGGTAGGCTATGATGTAAATGTAAAGCCGTGGTAGCTCAGGGGTCGGGTGCTCGCCTTTAATTTCATAATACGCGAGTAACCTGGGTTCGATCCCCGGGGCCAACACCTCTAAAATTGTTCTAAAATTTTTAGTGCTGATTTACCACGTGCTCGGCGGTGAAGGAAAACATCGTGAGGAAACCTGCATATCCGAGGAATAGAAATATTTCGAGGACATGTGAAGTTAGTCAACCCGCATTGGAGCAGCGTGGCTGACTATTCCCCGCTCCAAAACCCTCTCAGAAATGAGAGGAGGCCTGTGCTCAGCAGTGGGACATTTATAGGCCGGTACTTTACTTTACTTTTTTTATGATGTTATTTATGAAACACGGAAATATTCACAACATAACTAAGCCTACCACTAGGCCACACAGTCATAGCCAAACTTATTGTTTTGGCACACGAAACAGATTACAAAACAAAATATTTAAAGGTTAATCTAAGCAAAACGTGACGCTAAACCTTAACACGGCTACTTTAAATATGACAGTGAATTTTTGTGTTCATGTTAGTTGTTAAATCGTAATATTAATTTAATAAACTTATTATGTAAAATGAAAAGAGGAGAATAAAATATATGTCAATAAAACTCATACGTAAATCTTAAAATATACGGCAAAATGAATCATAAGTTAGGCATTATTTATAATAATCCATCATTTTACAATTTTTTAATTCCTTATTTACTTTTAATTGGTTTCAGGTGTCTCTAATGGGTATGGCAGCAAGTAATTCCTTAGTCCTAATTGATTCCTTCCGTTATATTTCACCACAATACGATGAAGAATTATGTGTAATATATCGCGAAAATAACAACGTGACTGATACAACAATAACTGCTAATACGACTACTACTTCGGCCATAGTCACTACTATCACTACTATAGATATTACTGACTCTGTAACAACAAGCCAAACAAATGAATCTCAAACAATTACAGAAGGTGTAACCGAAACCGTTTTTTCAACACCTTCTCTAGAAACAGACACAGACACAGGGTCTTCATTATACAGTCAAGAGACAACTACCGTTACTGGTGCTACTCTGACGTCTTCTTCAGACTTGACAATTGTGACCACCGATATGCCGACTACAAATCAAGATGCAACAACTTCGCCTATAATTAATTTAAATACTACTCAATCAGCAATAACAGACGCAGAGTCAACAACACATGATTTTTCAACTGATACTGATACTACAACAAATCAAAGTGAAATTAACAGTGAGACTACGAATGAAATAAGTACAATAACTACTTCACAGTCTAATTCAAGTGAAGAAGAAACAATCACATCTACAACATTACAAATGCAAACAAATCCAGAAACTTCTACTCAACAAAATATAACTGACTGGGAAACTTCTATTTCTACACAATCTGAAGTAACTATAACTAGTCCAGACTCAACAACGCTACAAAATTCTAATGAAACTGAAACTGTAACTTCCGAAACTGAAATAGATGTAGATAGCTCAACACAACCAGGCATAACTACAGAAAAAGGAGTAACTGTTACAGACAGTTCCACATCCGATGTAACTGAGCAAAGTACAACGGACAATGAACTTACTACTATACAAGACCAAACTGATATTACACCAGAAACTACTTATGATATAGAGACTATTACTCCCGGTACTGAAATAGATACAGATAATTCGACACAACCAGGCATACCAAGTACAGAAACGACTACAGAAACTGGGATGACTGTTACAGAGAATTCTACATTAGATGTAACTGACCAAAGTACAACGAATATTGATTCTACTACTATACAAGACCAAACTGATATTACCACACAAAGTTCTAATGAAACAGGAACTATCACTCCCGAAACTGAAATAGATTTAAATACTTCGACACAACCAGGTTCACTTAATACAGAAATAACTACCGAAACAGGTATAACGGTTACAGAAAATTCTACATTAGATGTAACTAATCAAAGTACAATGGACACTGAGCGTACTACTATGCAAGACCAAACTGATATTACCACCGAAACTGAAATAGATATAGATACTTCGACACAATCAGGTTCACCTCATACAGAAACAACTACTGAAACAGGGATAACAAGTACAGAAAATTATACATCAGATGTAACTGATCAAAGTACAATGGACACTGAGCGTACTACTGTGCATGACCAAACTGATATCATCACAGAAACTACTAATGATATAGAGACTTTCACTCCCGGTACTGAAATAGATGTAGGTAATTCGACACAACCAGGCATAGCAAATACAGAAACGACTACAGAAACTGGGATGACTGTTACAGAGAATTCTACATTAGATGTAACTGACCGAAGTACAACGAATATTGATTCTACTACTATACAAGACCAAACTGATATTACCACACAAAGTTCTAATGAAACAGGGACTGTCACTCCCGGAACTGAAATAGATACAGATACTTCGACACAACCAGGTTCATCTAATACAGAAACAACTACCGAAGAAGGTTTGACAGTTACAGAAAATTCTACAACAGAAATTAGTTCAGAAAATTCCACGCAAAGTACAATTATTCAGTCTTCATCGACACTGGACGATACTACTGATAGTTCAAGTTCACAACCAACGATAACGAATACCGATACCACCACATCACAGAAAACGACTACACAACTTGTTGACACTGAGACTACAGTACAAACCCCAGAAATCGACCCTACAACGATAATAGAATGGAGTTCAACGCAACAAGAAAGTTCCACACAATTAAGTAGCAGTACAGAAGAGACAACAACAAAACAAGAAGATCTAAATACGAATACAACACCAGAAACTGAAAAAGAATCAACCACACCACTACTGCAGACAAACCCCGATAAAGAAACTCCAAGTACTACAAAAAATCCAGTTATCGAAAATCCTGATACTAAAACTGGCTTTTGGAGTCCATTAACTATCTCTATGGTTGTCATATTATCGCTACTTATATTGATATTAATAGCATTATTCTTTTATAAAATGGGCAAAAGAATGGCACGAAACGAAGATCAACAAACATTTTTTGCAGACTATGAAGATCTTCCTAAGCCTATAACCGTTCCAAGAGTTACGAGAATACTCGCAGAACCTTATAACTTTAAGAAGACACTTCCCGTATAAATGAATTAATGTTTGATTAACATAAAAAAATACTGACTTAATAATACGACTAACACAATAAAATACCGTTAAATATTTGTAAGAATTTACTAGTTATAATAACAAAGTTTTGTAAATACTTATAAACAAATATTATTGTTAATTTATATTTAACATACAATTAAACTGACATATTCTGTTTTTTTAAGAAGTTTTCTCGTCGGTTTGGGATAAGCATATAAATGTGTAGACAACTACATAAAATACGATAAAATAAATAAATTACAATGAGATATATACTCGTACTAAACATACAATAAAATATATAGATAAATCCCGACCAGACGAGAGCCCCTGCCTGGGACAAACGAGGAAACGGTCGAGAGTTAGGAGGAAAGGTATAGAAACCGGCAGACGTTACGGGCAGTATCGAGAAGCAACCGCCTTCTGCATTCACAGAGTTGGCTCAGATGTCCAAAGAGATTGACCGGTATTAACCCGTTAACATATCAGTTGCCTTGTGAGCCTGGTCCAGAGACTTATTATTTACTATTTTAATTAGGTACTCCTAACTTAGTGTTATTATGATAGTTATTATTATTATTAATTATTGTTAAAATTACGTAAATATTATCATGGCTCGTATAACATCCATGTAAAAACATCTTTTGACATTTATTATGTTTTATCTGCTTACTCATAAGATTGAAAATTAGATTAATTTTATTATATTTTTCTTCCGCCTTTTTTGTTCTTATTTTAGGTAGGCCTTTTTTGTTCTTTGTAATTATTTATATATGCTCTAATTAGTTTAGATTCCTTTATAGAAGAACGTTTCCCTGATGCTGACAAATGCTGTGCCACCCAGAGCATTTCTGTGTAGAACTACCTAGGCCCGTCCCCCTGAAAGATCAGTTCTTTAATGCTTTAATGCCGAGTAACATCGCTAGCTCTCAGTGCCCTTCAGTATGAAGCACAGTAATGTTTGCACCTTACGGCTTCACGGCTGAAAAACCCTGCGGTGGTACCCACTTAGATGAATTCCATGCATAGGAATCCTATCACCACTAAAATAAGTAAAGTTACGTAGTATTTTATATAAGTTGTATCTAATAATATTAATTGAGTTAAGTTTATCAGTACATTAGATAAAATCTGCCATGTACTTTTCAGCATCAGACACTGTTGAATGGCAAAAAATGTCAAAAGGCATGAGCCGCAGATTCTCATAACGTAGCCGTTATCTTTGTATAATCTCACTTCTTTAACCTCGTTTTATATTCGGAACACTTGTTCGTTGTTTTTTATATCAATTATTTTACTCACATCATATAGAGAACACGTGTGATGTAGAGCGGGTTTATGGATAACGAATAGAACATTGACTTGACTTAGACTATAGATTATCATATAAAAAAAAATTGAGGTGCCAGGATTCCTATGCAGGAATCCGTCTAGGTAGGTACCACCCCAGGGCCAGTTATTCTGCCGTGAAGCAGTACTGTGGAAACATTACTGTGTTTCGGTTTGAAGGGCACTGTGACTTAGTGTAATCACTGTCCATATGAGATTTAAGAGTGTGATGCCACACAAAAAAGTTCTGGGTATCACATGTGTCGCATTTGTTATGGGCTGACGTTGCATTTACCATCAGGTGAACGTTTTGCTAGTGTCGACACTTTATTCAATAAAAATAATTGTATGTAACATACTTGTATGAAAAATAATTAATAATGATCAGAAATTTAGTTAAGACAAACAAAAATAAATGTAATAATTTAAAGAAGTTTATTCCACTACCTGATGTTTACTTTGCACACATCTTTCGAAACATGTACTACTGATCCTTCAATCCGGTGAAAGCCTTCGGGCTAACAGTGAGAGTTTTACCATATTTTTTTCCATTTTTTTTTAAATAACATTATTTTTAACATTAACATATTAATATGATAATGTTAGAAGTATTGTACTTTGATATGTCAAAAGGAGTTTGTTGAAGATTTTTGTAAATATAATGAAATATGAAACGTTGTGGGGATTCCCACCAAAATTAGAACTTAAAATTTTTGTGGCAATCTAAGGGAAGACCTATGTTCAACAGTAGACAAGCGAAAGGCTGATATGATGATGATGAAACGTTGCAAAGCTATAATAGTAAAAAAGGTCGAAACCGAAAAAACCTTTGCGGTAAGTAACAATATATTATGAGTCTATTCATTACAGCTGTTTCCTATGTAATCACCACTCCTATAAGTTATCAACAATAACTAATCAAAGCAGTTACAACGCAACTTTGAAGCCACATACAGCTAAATATACACAGAGTACGTAATCATTCTTCAACTGAACACAAAATGAAAATCAATGCCTGCTGAGTTCAATTTCTCGTAAAATCCAGATTTGGGTAACATATAATATTCTTTATCTGGTTGATTTACACCTAAAATTGTATCAGATATGAAGAAAGTGAAAATTAAGAAGGTCTGTGTGCTTACACCTATATTTACTGTAAAATATGAGTCGTAGTTATTTATGGTATAGGTAGATATTTATAAGGCAAGACTGAAAACGTTGAATAAAAAACGATTCTGCTTTCGTTTTTTATCAAAAACGGCTCTTTCACCTTTTAAATCATATCCAAACTTACGGTATAAAATCAAATACGGCCATCTTTGGAATTATATTTTCAAAGCTGGCGATATAAATCTCTCAGCCAATCACAGATGCGCATTTGGCCGTTGATTCAATTGCGAATTCGAGAAATAGTACTGACTTGCGCAGTCAGTTTTAAGTGATTTTTATGTTTTAAAGTAACCAAAAGAACATAGTTTTATGTAAATGTACAATATGAACACTCCCTTGACGCCAGTACATAATCGGTATGTACGGAAACAACAGAGGAATCCGGAAAACTGGAAGAGAAATATAGCTGAGAGAAATAAGTAAGTACTCAATTAGGGTTTGCCATTTTATTGTCATGTACTGTCGTTTTGCTCATTGTTTTTTTTTTGTTTGTAAATTTACATTGTGGAAGAAAATTATCATATCTTAATAATATCAAGGAAGAAAAGTGTTAAGCATTATTATTTCATTACAATAATGATTATTTTTGATACTCATATTTTTTTTGTTCAGGTATTCAGCAAAAAGTATACCCGAAAGAGTATGTAAACATTACACAAAGTCTTTGCAGTTTAATTCGCTAATCATGGCCGATTTAATGGCTTTACATACTAAATTTTATAGTTCCAAAATTAAAAAAAAAAACAAGATTCAATAATTTTGAACTCTTGTACTGTAACTGTGTACTGGTTGTGTCGGGTACTGTCGTTTTTAAAATATGTAATGAGCTGAGCCCGCGACTATGTACACGTCTTTAATTTTCCGGAATAATAAGTATCCTCCATCTCCAGGATGCAAGCTATCTCTGTGCCGAATTTCGTCAAGATCGGCTGAGCCGTTAAAAGGTTTTTTTATTGTATAAAGTGTCGAGACGAACAAAACGTTCACCTGATGGTAAGTGCAACGTCCGCCCACAACAAATGCTGTGTCACCCAGAATATTTCTGTGTGCACCACACTACACTGCGCACGTCACCCTGAGACAGCTCTTTAGTCTCAAATGCCCAGTGATTACGCTAGCTCACAGTGCCCTTCAAGGGCACTGTGAGTCGACCGAAACACAATAATGTTTGCACACTACTGCTTCACGGCAGAATAACTGGCCCTGGAGTGGTACCTACCTAGACGGATTCCTGCATAGGAATCCTACTACCAGTTAAACAGAGAGAGTTAATTTCGCATTTATAACATCAGTATGGATAAAAAAGAAATGAACAGTCAAGTTGTAGTTGCGTTGTTACTGCGTTGTAATAGACGAAGATGTAATGACGCATGACTAGTAATTGAGTCTAGGTAAGGACTTGCCCTTCTCGTCACTATACTCCATAAAAAAACACTATAAGAAACCCAACAGCACTATGCTGCTTCTTTATACTGATATTCTATTAGATTCTGGTACTTCCAAGATCGAGTCGACATATTCATATGCCTAAGGCAGTGTTGCTGCCTGCACCATGGGTTCTGCAATATATTTCGAAATGGTAGAATTCCTTTAGTCCTCTAGGTAAAGTTGCTATAGGTATAGGTATGCAGTGCAAAAATTACAGGGCATAAGAGTCTTAAAAACCAACGTCACATGGCGACGAACGCAATGCGGTGCTACACGAAACCGTTTCGAAACAAAATTCTGGGTGACTGAATGAGCAAGCGAGGTTTCAGTAGAAAAGAATGTAAAAAAAATATACTCGTATAATTCGTGAAATAGTTCATAACAATGAAAATTTGGGGATATCACGCATACCGCGAAACAATCAAAACTATGATCTTTGTTCCTTGAAAGCTGCTCTTTTATACTGTAGTCGTCAGAAGACCCTACATGGTTTGTTTTTGTAATCAAACTCATTGACTTGTAACCTTTAACTGCACTCGACAATATATTCCTTGAAGTCGTTTTATTTGAAAAGTCTACTGTGCTTGATTTGTTCGTGGTGATATGAAAATGCATCAATTAGAAATTAGAACAAAGTATAGAGATGAAAAAAACGGTCACATAATGATAAGTGCAAATGCTGAACATAATAGATGCTTAATGATTTCTTATATTTACGCGAACACTACTCATTTAAATGAAACTAATTTTTACGGATTTTATCGCGTTTAATGTTTTACTATTTATAACCCGACGTTTCGGGCGCTTTACAGCTCCCATGGTCACGGGGGGACTGAGGTGACAGTTGCCCCGATGTCATAGTTAACCCGGAGTACCTACAGCTTTTAATTATTATTTTTTAGTCCGATCTACGCAGAAAGACCTTACTGTGTCTTGAAGCCTTGCAGTGGTATGCTTGGTTTTTGATTTAATTTTATTAATAATAGGATCCCAAGCCGGTGGTTATACCCAACCATCTTCCCTATTGAAACTAGGATGTTTTTTAATTTCAATAGCCTCGCGAATCATCCTTGGTAGGAATCGGTGTTCTTTTGCAAGGATTTGTGGTCTATCAAATCTGATGTAATGGTTGGGATGATCCAGAACATGGTCACAGACTGCAGACTTCCTAGAACGACGATGCTTCACGTCAGCTATGTGTTCTTTTACGCGGGTTTTTATCGATCTTCTTGTCTTAAAAACTTCTTGTTTTAAAAACAGTTTTTAAAAACAGTTTTAAAAACAGTTTTAACGACATTTGATTTTAATAATTGCATTGAAACATTAAATAAGCGTGAAACAGCTAGATATAATGATTGCAAAAATAAACATATAGAAAAATATCAAAAATTAACGAACAAATTAAATGTCAAACATCAATCTCAACGCATGAACGGAACGCGACCGTTGACTACGGACAATGATCATAGATTACGCGCGGTCTATAATCTGTCAAAACAAACACTGGATGAATCTACATTAAAAGTATTATCGAAAGGCATGAATTTCGCAGTAACACCGCGAAGAATACCGTACGAAGAAATTATCTGTAGTGTCGAAGATTGTCTGTTTAAAAACAATATCAATAAAGAAGATTTGGAGGCCATACGTCAAGACATTTCGTCTATGTTACGTCGAAGTTCGGTGCCGAAACTAAATCTTCCTAAAGACGAATTAAAACCGTTGAACAACCTACGGAACAGACCTGAACTCACGATCCTCCGCGCAGATAAAGGTAATGCTACGGTAGTCATGGATACGTCAGACTACAATTTTAAAATACAAGAACTTTTGTCGGACGAAAGTACATATAAAAAGGTCAAATCAGACCCAACTACTAATACGCTTAAAACAACTAGCGATCTTATTAAGAAACACTCCGAAAAATTGAATCTGGACGTTAGTTCGATAGTACCATCTTGTGCTAAATCACCGAAGTTGTATGGGTTACCAAAGATACACAAACCAAATGCTCCACTACGTCCAATAGTGAGTCAGATCGATTCACCAACTTATAGATTGGCTCAGCATGTGGCTAAAGTACTCTCACCACTCAGAGGACACACTAGAGCACACACAAAGGATTCATACCATTTTGTCAGTGAGATTAAAGACCTACACCTGACTGACAATGAAACAATGGTCAGTTTTGATGTCCAGTCTCTATTCACATCCCTACCAGTAGACGACTGCATCTCAATTGTATCTAGGAAACTAGCTGAAAACAACATGCCAGCGGAATATGCAGAACTACTAAGACATTGCCTTACATCTAGCTATCTATTGTGGAAGGAACAATACTACAAGCAAGTAGATGGTGTGGCGATGGGCTCCCCAGTATCTCCCATTGTCGCCGACATCTTCATGGAAGACTTTGAGGAGAAAGCCCTCCGTACTTCTCCAGTAAATCCAAGATTCTACAAGCGGTATGTAGATGATACTTTCACAATTTTACCATCAGATAAAGTAACTGCATTTCTAGACCACCTTAACTCCCTAAACTCTAAAATTCAATTTACAATGGAGTTAGAGGCAAATAACTCTTTAGCTTTTCTAGATGTTTTAGTAATTCGGAATCCTAATCACACCTTGAGTCACACTGTGTATAGGAAAAAGACCCATACTAACAGATATTTAAACGGTGAATCTCACCACCATCCATCACAGTTAGCTACCGTGGGTAAATCCTTGTTTCAGAGAGCACGAGGAATCTGTGACAGGAAACACCTGGCCGCCGAGCTTCAGCATGTCAAGCAAGTTTTGCATGACAACAAGCTTCGGGTTCCGCGCCTACGTCGCAGTGACCGAGTGAAACCGGCCACAGTCGAGCGTGTACCTGCTATTCTACCTTATGTCAGAGGAGTCACGGACAAGATTGGCTATATCTTGAAGCGGGCTTCCATAAAAACATACTTCAAGCCGCCGAAGAAGATAAGTCAGTTTTTACCATCTGTCAAGTGTAACATCCCTCTACAAGACGCAGGAGTATACAAACTGGATTGTGAATGTGGTCTCTCTTACATAGGCCAAACAAGAAGATCGATAAAAACCCGCGTAAAAGAACACATAGCTGACGTGAAGCATCGTCGTTCTAGGAAGTCTGCAGTCTGTGACCATGTTCTGGATCATCCCAACCATTACATCAGATTTGATAGACCACAAATCCTTGCAAAAGAACACCGATTCCTACCAAGGATGATTCGCGAGGCTATTGAAATTAAAAAACATCCTAATTTCAATAGGGAAGATGGTTGGGTATTACCACCGGCTTGGGATCCTATTATTAATAAAATTAAATCAAAAACCAAGCATACCACTGCAAGGCTTCAAGACACAGTAAGCTCTTTCTGCGTAGATCGGACTAAAAATAATAATTAAAAGCTGAAGGTACTCCGGGTTAACTATGACATCGGGACAACTGTCACCTCAGTCCCCCCGTGACCATGCAGCTCCCATGGTCACGGGGGGACTGAGGTGACAGTTAAAGCGCCCGAAACGTCGGGTTATAAATAGTAAAACATTAAACGCGATAAAATCCGTAAAAATTAGTTTCATTTAAATAATAGATGCTGTGTCACCCAGAAAATTTCCGCGTGGCACCACACTGCGCTCGTCACCCTAAAACAACAGTTCTTAAGTCTCATATGCCTAATTATTATAGTCTCAGTGCTCTTCAGATCACTACTGTGCAAAATGTTTGTATACTACTAATTTACGGCAGAATAACTGACTCTGCGGTAGATCTACCTAGACAGATTCTTTTTTAAGAAACCAACAATATTAAATAAACAGAGGTGTTCCATCGATGTTTTGTTTGAAAGTTTTGAAACAATTATATCTATTTTAAAAATTTTGGAACTGTCTTCGATATCAAAATGTAACATATATATATATGTAAACATCTTTTATATGAGGACATAAAGATTATATTCTCGAATCTATGAAAGTGCGTCATAAATAAAAATATATGAATAATAATAATATCTTAGCAACATCCGCCAATAGGTGTCCAGCAGAGCAGAATTGCATCTACGTGTTACACGCGGGGCTACATAGCCTCTGCCTTATATGGGAAAAAGGCGTGACGACTTACAAAACGATTGTTCCCAGTTTGTTAAAAAATAAATAATAACTATATTAACTAGCCATTTTTATTTGAATAGACGAAAAGTTGTTAATAAAAAAAAAAATTGATAATATTTTACTGCGGGAATGTTGTATTGGTTATTAATTAATTGTATTGATGTACTTCATAGTACAAAAGGCTTTATTCCCTCAGAAAACATTGGAAAAACTTCAAAGTTTTGATACATTCACTGAGATCTTTAAGATGTTTGCATACTTTCGACAGATGGCGCTATATAATCTTACATCTACGATCGAAATTAACATAGCGCCACCTGTCCAAAGTTTCGTTAGTAACGCAATTTTTATAAATAATAAACCATTCTTAATATAGATGGCGCTTCTGGAACTTGTGGATGTTATAGAACATCCACATTAGCTCCTAGCACATGAGCTCGCAAACCTCTGCTGGAATCACCGTCGATTAGGGTGAAGCCGAAGTAGTGAGCAATTTTATGATAGTAAATAAGCAAACTCGTAACCTCGCCTGCCCATAATATGTACGGTGTCACATAGGACTTCGCAATGGAAAATCTCCGTACACCGCAATCGTCACCATGGCCACAAATAAGACCAATTGTCGCACCAATTTGCTGATGACTTAATTTTGTGCCAGTGTTCATCGAGAGGGAGCTCAAAAAGACTGGCTTAAAGATGGGCGGGCGGTATTATGGCCGTACTGCGATGAAGAACTTGATACGGTTAGCTCAGGATCAGTTGTAATGCGTTTGATAGAAGTTTTACCCTTTATCGTACTCTTTATCGTACTCACAAAAATTCTGCTAAACTTTTGAACTTGACATTAAAAAGAACTTTTCAATTTTCGCAAATAAAATACAAAATTTTAAAATATTGCACTGCACTGCATATCAATGCAGCATCGTGACCTAATAACTTTTACTGACACTCATGTAGATCATATCCTATAGTCAATACCCTAACACGACCAAATACTGGTATATATGTATAACCTACTCTAAATTGATGAATACATCATTAATGTTATCTGCACTATCAGGTATATTTTTACATTAGCTATACATAAGCTATTTATACATAAGCTAGTCATCTGCCCGATTGAATTTCCCATCGGAAACGTCTCAGGAACCAATATTTCCCATATTTGAGAGTTTCTTGGTTACTTTCCCTCCCCATCCCGTATTTTTACCCTTTGGTCGGGGCGAGTAATTAGTTCCGCTTAAACAAATAAATACTAAACATACTTTAACCAACTGTCCGTGTACCCCTGCAAAGAAAAATTAGACGCATATCAAAGAAGGCGAATTTCCAAAAACACCGCTTTTTATTCATGAGCAGAGGTCTTAATAAAAAGCAGTGTTTTTGGAAGTGCATCAATTTTCATTCCTTTCAATAATACTTTTAAAGTATATTGTCGAAAGCAATGAATTTCGCAATAACACCGCAAATAATCCCGCACGAAGAAATCAATTTTCATATTTATATCTGTGTCTGAACGATAATAAGGCCAGTAACTATTGAAAATAAATCAATTGAAGTGGAGTTTCGGTACAGGAACGGCTGCGTCATGCATCAGTGGTCAATTTTACAATTTTTTTTTAATATTTTTTTTATATTTTAGTGATATTAAGATAGAACAGACCAACATTAAATTAAATTTGTATGATGGCACTTTCTCAAAAGTGTTACGAATCATAAGACCGGAGGTTGTTTACGGTGATGTTAAAAGAAGGTTAGAGCTGCTTGTTGTCGAAGTAGGGATCTCTTTTAGGAAAGCAATGGATGTCAGAGTTAAGAATAAAAATGCCATTTTTTAGCAAATGTCATAACTTTCATTCTTATTTGATAAAAGTGACAGAACGAGCAAAACTTTCACCTAATGGTAAGTGCACCGTCTGCGCATAACAAATGCTGTGTCACCCAGAATAGTGTGAAACCACAATGCGCCCGTCACCGTGATACAACGGTTCTAAAGTCTCATATCCCCTGTGATTACGCTAGCTCTCAGTGCCCTTCAAACCGAAACACAGTAATGTTTGCACACTGCTTCACGGCAGAATAACTGGCCCTGGGGTGGTAGCTACCTAGACGGATTCCTGCGTAGGAATCCTACCACCAGTAAAATTTTTCAGTAGATTACATAAAAAAAGGTTTAAAATTAAGAAGTGTTAAATGCTTATTTGTTAGTATTAAGTAAGGAGGGTGTAAAAAGTGACCCTAATAAAATAGAAGCTATTTCTAAGATACCTAAGCCTAATACTGTAACAGAGCTTCGATCATTGTTAGGTTTAATAAATTTATATGCAAAGTTCGTTCGGAATATGAGTAGTAGGCTAGTACCGTTGTACAACTTATTACAAAGAGTTAATATATAGTGTTAGTAACCGGAATGTGAACGCATATTTAAAGTAATTAAAATATTATTAGCTAGTGCCGAAGTATCAGCCCATTACAATCCCAAGGGGCCGGTGTTAATGACGTGTGGCGCGGCGCGATGGCAATAGGGGCCGTGCTTTCTCAACCGAGCAAAGACGGCAGCCGTGAGCGGCCGGTGGCGTATGTGTCGCGCACCCCACATACTTATGTGACTTAGTGATGCGGAGAAAAACTATTAAAAAATATACCGCGAGGCGTTGGCCATTATATTCGCCGTCAATATATGAGCCTGTATAGAAGAAAAAGTACCATACGACGGAGGCTCTGATCATGTGTGGGCTATGATTTCTTCCGAAAGCCTTATTGAGTTAGTGGTGATTGAAAATGGAACTTTAACTGCAGACAGATATGTCACTGAAATTATGAATGACTGACTACTTTGGTCCATATTTAGAGGATATGGGCGAGAATGCTGTTTATAAGCAAGACAATGATACCGGATGCAGCTCAGATAGTGTTTGCCTATTTTCAAGAAGTCGGTATCACACGCATGGGATGGCCAGCACGTAGCCCCGACTTGAAACCCCATTGAGCATGTATGGGACGAACTAGGAGGACGTGTACGGCAGCGGAATCCGCCGCTAATCACGCTACGTGAAATGAAAGAAGCTCTAATAGAGAAATGGCAGAATATTCCGCAGTATCGACTCAAAAACCTAGTAGAAAGTATGCCAAATCGCATAACAGCAGTATTGCAAACTCGCGGAGGCAACACAAGGAACTAAAATGCGTTAAAACGGCACATCTGTAACTAAATTTCATTTACGAGAATACTGGAAATATTATATATATTTATTTATTTTACATTTATTAAAAATAAAAAGCTTCAATTAATTTATTTCTGATTTTGCTTTCAGCACATAAAAATATTATTTAATTTAGTGTTTATTTCATAAAGCTAGGTCAGGTATTTTTGAAGATATTGAAGATTTTCTAACCGACCCTTTTTCTTTGCGGTCCAGAGTATATAGATATACGTTTTACTTTTATCACGTGTACTGAGTTGCATGCGCTCTTAAGCAAGAAGCCGCTGAATCAAGAATGAAATAATTAGATACATAAGATTTGTTTAAATCTTTAGTTTTCATTTTTCATTGTATGGAAGCCTTGTTATAATAATCCAGAACCTACGCATAATTTTTAAAAAAGGAGGAGGAATTCAATTTGATTTTTATGTAAAGTAATCAAAACACAATGTCAATGAAAAGTACAAATCAATTTAATATTAACTAACTACCAATTTCTTGTCAGAACATTGCCTACCACTCTTACACAGATTTTAAGATTAAACACCAAAAACAATTGATGAAAGAAATTAGATAGCAGAAAAATATGAAAATATTACTGAAATGAAGTAAATAAGCATCAATTTTTTTTCTGATAGTGATCATGATCTAGCGAATCTTTTGTAATGAAAAAAACACCGACTGATTATCAGATAATTAATGATCAATCAAATTCTCATTGCGATAATGTTATCTTGATCATAACGACTGCTGATAATTGTATCAATTCAATAACTGTACTCTTTTTACATTTAATCGTCTATAAAATGTAACTATTACTTAACTAGTATTGCAAAAGCAGACATGTATAGTTCATAAACATCATGTGTTTATAGTAAAATGTATTTATATTAATTAATGCACAATAATGATAAGTTATGTTAATAGGAAGAGTGAAAAGAACAGCCGTTTTTATTAAGACTTATAGATGAAACGAATATCTATCCACGCGAGTGACGATGTGATTTATTTAATTTTATCAAAATATTGATTACTTGAAATACACTCGCATAGACAATAATATAGCGTTACTCTTAATTTCATAAGAATTAGAAGTGCTATTTTTTAATACAAATTCTGAAATGATAAACAATAAATGTGTAATATTACTACTGCTCTTAAGTTCTGTTGTGTTTTGTGATGAATGTATAACATATAATTTCCAAGAAGATTACGAGAATCTTTTTACCAATGGAATAGGTGTATGTTCCAATATGATGACATGGAATTTAGAAAATTACCAATCGGTTTCACTAGAAAGTCCTCATCCAAGCAGCACAAAGCTTATAACCCCAAATAATGGCTTAAGCTGCGTTTCGTCATTTACATTTTCAATGTCATCTGGTGGAACAGTAGAAGCGAATGTCTACATGATGTCTTTATCATCAATGGATCAAATATCTTTTGTAGTAAGTGAAATTGTACCAGGTGGAAACGACGCGGCCGTTGGTACAACAATGCTATCTGCAATGGATCCCAATTTTACTAACGGCTGGCATGTTTTAAGAGTAGCTTTAACCGGACGGGGAACGTTTAATGCTTTTGTAAGTAAAACCCTATGAATTTTTTTATTCTTATTAAAAAAACAATGCTCTTAAACTTTACTTACATGGCTTGGGCGTTTTACAGACATTAATTACACGTGCACAGACACCTAGAACAACTATCTGTAGGATACAGAAACCTTTGGTCCATTTGGAAATGCAACCCGCGACTCGTAACACATCACTTAGTTACTTATTTTGTCAGTAAAATCATTAATGAAGTATGCATTTTCAATTTAAATTAAATTATGGTGCGATTATGGAATTCTTTACCCCTACACATTCGACAAGCTAAGTCCCTTTGTTCCTTTAAAAAAACTCATAAAAGCTTATTTCTTGGAACTATGATTTTATGCTTCCCTTTTTCTGAACTTAAGTATATTGCTTTTATCTACGAATGCCTTCATCCTGTGCTTTACATTAATTTATGTACCCCCCCCCCCCTTCCCTTCTTAATCACAACAATTCCGTTTACAATGGTTGTCTGGAAGAAATCGCTTTCTGAGCGATAAGACCGCCTATTGTACATATTTTAACACTTTTTTTTTGTCAATTTTTGTGCTTATTCCTGTATTTGGTGTACAATAAAGAATATATTGATTGATTGATTGATATTGATTAAGTTATTCTAACCCAACATTTTAAAATTACAGATTACATTTTTAGGGATGTCAGGACCACTCTCTTTGGTTCTTGTTGATTCATTCCGCTACACGCCTCCCTTAATAGAAGCAGAACAATGTTTTATTTACGAAGATGTTAAAACAACTGTTAACCCGGATAAAAATATTACTACATATCCAACACAACAAACGGAAGAAATTAAAAGTACATTGATATTAGATACAAGTACTACTATAGTTTCAGAAGGAACTCAAACAATTTATTCAACTCTACCAGAAAATGTAGAAACAACTACTGAATTGCAATTTGTAAGCACGGTAATAACTACACCTGCAGAAGTAACTGATTTAGAAGCAAGTTCATCATCTTCACTATTTAATACTGAAACGACAACGCAATGGGAATCGACATATCAAGAATCCACCATTTCGCAGACAACGCCAAAAAGTGAATCAACAATAACATCACAAAATACTGACTCGACTACATCTATTGATATAACTGATAAAGAAACTATGATGACACAGACATCTACAACAGAAAATACAACACAGCAAGAAACAACATACTCGGGTGGAACGACAATGCAGGTGGTTAACAATACAGATACAACTACCCAATCACAAATAACGCCCATTATTAGTACTGAAATCACAAATACTATGACGACGTCTGAAAAAGAATTTACAAATACTGAAACTAGCACCCAGCATAATATTACTGAAACATATTCAACTACGGTAACAAATATAAGCACCTCAATATCTGGTGGAATTACCAATACGGACTCCACCACGCCTATAGACGATGTGAGTGTAATAACTACCACGTCACAAGAAGCTACTAGCGTAGATAAAACAACGGAACTTACAGTAACAGACCCAGTAGCAACAACATCGCAAAGTATAACCGATACAAAGACCACAGCTGATACTACTGTTATTAGTACAGAAATAAGTCTACCTCAAGAAATTACAACAACTCAAGCCGGCACAACAATTTTAAATATGACTACTTTAATAACACATACAAGTGAAGCAAGTATAGAAACCAGCACGCATGAGTTCACGGACCCAGACTCTACAACAGAATTTTATAAATCAAGTACAGAAAGCTCAATCAGTGAACTAGCGACTGCATCAACAGCTACAGATGAAGGTATCACAAATATTAGTACAACCACAAAAGAAGAAAATACTAGTTTGGAAACATCTACAAAACTTGAAGTGACAAATACAGAAAACACAGCGCAAGGAGAAGTGTCTAGTACTGTAGCTAACACTTCAGAAGGGGGTACAAAAATTACGGAACCAGTTATAACAACAGAATTTATAACAACGACTTTACAAAATGCGACCAATTCTGAAGAAACAACCCAAAACGATACAACAAGTACAGAAAGTTCATCGCAAAGTATAACCAATGCAGATGGTACTACTGAGTTAAAAGTCACAGAGACCGAAACAATTTCATCTCCACATTTTAGCAATACTGAATCAGAGTTTACTAGTATAGATTGGATAAGTTCAACGATGACATCTCAAAATTCAACAAATACGGAAATAACAACCTTTAAGTACGATAATAGTACTGAGACCACGTCCCAAAAAGAAACAGATTTATTCAGCACTCCAAAACTTGAAACTACAGAAACGGAAACAATCTCATCACAGGAAATTATCAGTACAGAAGGGTGGACAGAGCCCGAGGTTACTAGTACAGACCGCTCAACAGAAATAACTCAAGTTAATTCAACTCATTATGTGACTGAAACCACAACTAAGAAAGCAACAGACACCACTATGGAAATAACTCTTACGGAAGCAGATAGAACGTCAGAGTCTGGAGTATCTGATTATAATGTTACTACGACAACAGAAGAAACTGGTATAGTCACAACGACACAAATAGGCGCAATAAGTTCTGAGATTAGTACAGTGCAAGATACATCGGAAACTAATACAACTACAGAATTCACAACAAATCAAGCAACCGCATCACAGGGAATTACAAGTATTATGTCTACAGATTCAACAAGCACAGAAAGTAGTACATTACTACAAGTAACTGATTTTGACTCAACAACAGCACAGGAAATAAATTCAAGTACGCCGTCGACAGTTACGGAAATGACTTATCACTCGAGTGTAACCTTAACGGAAAGAACACCAATACAAGATACTAAGGAAACTACAGTTAATAACGTCACTGTTACAGATTCGTCCACTTATCAAGGTAACACAAATGCTACAACAACAATCAAAGGTAAGGTTATCATAGTAATAAAGAAAAAACTAGTAATTATCGTTTGAAAATAAGATATTTTTAATGGTAGGAAGCGATGAGACGTGCGATTCGTTCACCTGGTGGTAAATGCAACGAATTCCCATGATAAATGCTATATCACCCCGAGTCGTTACTGCATGGCACCAAACTGCGCTCGTTTCCCTGAGACATCAATTCTTAGGTCTCGTGTGCCCAGTTATTACACAAACACACACACGGCAGAATAACTGGCAATGTGGTGATAACTACTTAAACGGATTCTTGCATAGGAATCCTAAACTGTAGTCCTAAAAAAGAATATGACACTTAAGAAATAGTCCTAAAAAAGAATATGACACTTAAAAAGCGATGTCTCATGGTGACGAGCACACTACTGCTAGATGGCAGAATAATTGACACCGCGTTAGTAACCAGCTGAAACGATTCAACTTATACAAGATAAACCTTAATGATCATAATAAATGTTCTAGAGGTTTATCTTGTTCTTCTAAGGATATTGTTCTTCTTTAAAGAAACAAGTTTTACCCATAATCTTATAAACATATATTCTTAAACCTTTTACAATTGATTAAATGCAGGAATAGCCTTAATAAATTTGATAACAAAACAATTTTTAATTTTAGCTACGACCTCAACAGAAGAAAAACCTGAAGAAGAAAAATCTTCTAGCAGTCTTTTCACTTTTTCTGATTTTACTACGTTATACGAATTCACGACGATAAACGAAATTGACATAGCTACAACTAAAGCTGAACCAGATATAGGAATGACTACTCAAAAAGAAACAACGTCTGTAATAACAACCACCGAAATTCCCGGGGACGAAAATACAAATATTACATTATTTTGGACTTCGTTAACAATCACTATGTTGATTCTTCTGTTACTCGCTTTTCTTGTTATATTCAGCTTATTCTTTTATATGATTGGTAAGAGGAGACGACGAAAGTTGTCGCAAGATTTTGAGTCTTTTATTAGTTATGAAGATCTTCAAAGACCTATCATTTTACCAAGAGCAAAGAAGAAAAAAATTGTATAAGGAAAAAATATTTCAGAATCATTTTTTTTAACAACTTTAATAGACTATTTGTAAGCTTTAAGTGTTAATAAATACTTCACATACATACATACATACTTACAGTCACGCCTCTATCCCATAGGGGTAGGCAGAGACCACATCTTTCCACTTGCTACGATCCTGACACACATCTTTAGCTTCTTCTACTTTCATTGGCGTTTTCACACACGCTCGTCGGTTGGAGATACTTTTAACGTGACCTTTCCTCAAAAGTTCACCGATCTAAAAAATCTCTAAATACTTCATCCCTGCTAAAATTTAGAGGCTGCCCAGCCGCTGGTCGTCTATCATGTTCTTAGGTGATATTCACTTTTATTCCATGCGCGCACATGCACGCACTCATACACGAACACGTTTACACTTTTATATTAGTAATAGATACCGGTTTTATTTATATTCATTATGTGCTTTAATTTAAATTCTGAACATTATCTTTATATGAATACTAAACATAATTTTAAGCAACCCTTTAGTATTAAGTAGAAGATAATACAGCGTTAGACCTCCTTAACATAAGCTGGCTCACTACTATGATATTTAAAAAAAAATGCAATTACCAAAACCTTCAGCATTTTTTTTATAATTACAGTATTATCGCCTATATATTAGACTTATCATAACAACTAAAGTGGTCTGTCTTTCAAAGAATTTTAAACCTAATTGCAAAATGGTTAAGCATATATTTTATTAAAAATTTAATCAAGATCTCTAGAGGATTATGTGGATTAACATACTTTTTCAATTAATCTAAATTTTGATAAAATATCTAGTAGTAAATATATCTATGCCGTTGAATGAATTTATTTTATCTTAATTAATACGACATCTCAGTTTACGAAATTACCCAATCGCTTATAGTATTGCTAAACTAAAACGTTTATTTTTTTAATTATTGAGAATATAGTAACAATTTTAAATATATGAGTTTATTACTGGCCATTTTGAATTGTGAAATCTTCATTTCCCAATTAACTTCATGTATTTTTGAATCAGTGTTTCATTAGTTTTTCTGTATATACCTTGTGATCGTGTGAGTTTTTATTTAATAAAACAGTGTAATGTGCTAATTTGGAATATGAGTTTGAAGCTTATTATCGTCAGTCAGTATATAGTCTACTGCTGGAAATAGGCCTCTCCCAAGAAGGAAATATTTGCCGTACCCACCACGCCTGGCAGACGGATTTGATAATACTCGTAGCAGTACCAAATGCCTTGTACCTTTGAAGCACCTACACGTTACCGGCTTGTGTATTTCTAAAACGGCAGTTTTTTGAGTTGTTTATTGTGCTAACCTGTCGGAAACCATGAGATTTACCAGGTCTTTACTTTAGACGACTGTTACGATACTCATGAGATTAGACGGGTGGTAGACTTTCTAAATGTAAGTAATCTTATCTATAACGTATTAATGTATAGGAAATCAGATGGTCCGTAACCTTATTGCTGTTCAAATAAATTAAGAAATTTGGACATTTTACGATGTAACAAGTCTCAGGTGAAAAATAATATGTAATTTATACAATTTTCATGTCAATAACTTCAGCGCTTTTTTTAGTTTATATCATTTCGCACAAAACAACAAAACACATACATTTTTTATATAATGTATATATGTTATGTAATGTTTTTAATATATGAAGTAACGAGGCCGTAATTGATCTATCAAGGCCATTCCGAAAAAGGAGTGGTAATAAGCCTTGCGTTTTCTTGGTGTGGAAAAAGGTCCAAACATACGTATATTTGTAGCAGTATTATGTCTAATCGTAAGATGTGTAACCAGTGTAATAAACACTGATGCCTCAACCATTTCCTCGAGGGAGTTTATGAATTAGACATTTAAATAAGAACTTTAACAGTCGGAAATAATAATGATTTTTGCTATCGTATGGAATAAAATCAAAATTTTCATATTGCTGAAATTCTCTATGACATCATCTGTCTCACAAACAAGGGCACCGAACCCAAAAAATTGACTGAATCAACGAAATTATAAATAGAAGATCGTATTGACCATTAGTTAAAATGATGACATAGTATATCTATACTAAACTAATGCTATAAAGAGAGAGAGCCAATTTTGTGAGTTTATGTGTATGTGGAAAGTAATCTCCAAAACCACTGCACCTATTTTTTATTGAATAATGTAATGATACGAGCTAAACGTCCACCTGGTGGAAAGTGCAACGTCCGCCCATAACAAATTCTATGTTACACGGAACATTTCTGTGTCGCACCACACTTCGCCCGTCACTCTGAGACTTTAGTTCTTAAGTCTGACATAATCTTTGATTACGCTAGCTCAGTGCCCTTCAGGCGCAGTTATGAAGATCTTAAGAATCTTAGGTATCCTACCAACAGTAAAAGGTATTTGATAAATTATTTCACCCTTTCATAGATACATTATACCAGATAGATATCGGCTATAATTTAGGTATTTATATATATATTATTGTCAAAAGTACCCTCGCAAAGCTGGGACGGGCCGCTAGTATATAATCATTTCATGACTTTAAGACGTTTGTAACCGTGCCGGAAGTAACTACCAAACTTAATAGAACAATAATGCTGCTATTGAAAATTATACTGCGTAAGTAGCAATAGCAAATGAAATGTCACTTCTAAATTTCGTTAACAAACAACAATTTTAATAAGATTAGATTTGACCCCAGTGATTATTGAATATGGTTCTCAATCCATAAAAAATATTTTTGTTGAGACCAGACCATTAAATGAACAGAATATAGCTAGCCACCTGATTGATTATTTCATAATCAAAAGATATAATATCACCAGATCATAATCTTTAGATTCTGATAATACTAAAACGATGTAGAGGCCCTTGAAGGTAGTAAAAGTTTTTTTATTAAAAATATGGTGTTGTAAAATTTCCTGTGGCTACACAACAATTATCAGGCCATGGGCTAGGAATTGGCTTTCTTCTGCATATTAGGTCGGCATACTACTAATTTTTAAACCTAAATAAGTTGACTTATGAACACACTAAAGAGTGTAAATAAAAAAAAACATTTTTTTAATATTTTTTTAATATATCATAATGGTCACTGTTAGCTCGCAGCCTTTTACAGCTTCGCCGGATGGAGAGGTGGCAGAGCGCTGAGGGCTCTTAGCCGAAACTTTTATTTATGCATGATCAGCGCCCCGAGAGGCTAAGGGGACCTCGGCTTGGACTGTCATCCTGTGGGACCAAGAGACCGGCCTCGGCCCGGTCAGTTATTTCAATCTGAGACTCGGCAGTATCGCAAATACATTTGTCTTGATGTATGTGGTGTTTAGAAGAGCGCCTGGGCCCCAGTGCCGGGACGTCCGGATCATCGAGGACGTGCCTCGGTTTCATGTGGCGTCATTTACAACCAGTGGGTTGGGGTGCGTGACGGCAGAGTCGAAGTTTCGGCGGAAGGCCAACTACAGATATTGGGCTATGGTAGGAAGTTCAAAATCGATGTGAAGGTTTACATTACGCAGGAACCACGGTGCTCTCATGAATCGATTCGGTATTAGCTGAAATCGTTGAATTTAACGCGGAGAGGCTTTCCAAATACCGCTCTTGCGTATGTCATAAAAAAACGCATTTAATTTTCTAATTTACCCCCCTAAAGTGTCCCCCATATTTAAAACGTTACACGTCCGTATTTGCTTCACAGATATATATATGTGTGCCTGTCGAGTAGATTCAGAGCAAATTGGCTGTGGCAGACGAACCGACAGTCGAGAGTTATCCTTTAAGGGTTAAGTTCTTTCGTTCGAATCGCAGCCGGTGCCAACATTTGGACGCTGTTAAGCAATAATGTGTCAACCCACAAAAATGCCAAAAATGAGGGTTAGATGCCAATCGCTCTTTCAGAAGGCTGACTACGTTTTTTAAAGCGTTACATCTCATTTAAAACATTTCACTATCAAAAATATAGAAAAAACTCTTGACACAAATCTGTAGACTACTACAAAAAATTGAACTAAGAACACGATTTAGTCAAAATGACGAGAATGAGGGTTGACATATTATTTAACAGCGTCCATTTGTTCAAAGAAACATTTCGTTTCTGCATCCTGGCCTAGCACTACATTGGCCGCCGTAGGTAAGGACAAGTGAGTATCTCTCCGTTTGCGCGTACACTCATGACACTATGACATCTCTTGCGCAGTTGACAGCTTTAGACATTATACATACATACATAAGATCACGACTATATCCCATAAGGGGTAGTCAGAGACTGGGCACTCACTGCAAAAACAGATGACTGCCACAATCCACGTTTCACCAAAACAATATAATCCACTTGGTGTGATAGGTGGTGAGCCCATCGCCACCATGCGCTGTTGGGTGCACAGTGCAGTTTAATTCCTTACTCGCCTTTTACGAGATCCATTGGATGAGATGGAGTGGTAGTGTTCTTTTAACGAGCCGCCACCACACGGCACATTCAGACATTATACGGAGTAGAATAGCACCTACCTCTTTCCTACCGAGGTGTTTTATGAGACGACTAAGATAGTAAAAAGACAGCCATTGTTCGTGCAGATTAACACAATAATATGCAATACTGTCACTATTCTGCTCGTGGGAACGCAATGGGAAATAAGAAAGTTTGACTCGTACCAAAATGGCGGCGACGTTGTACTGTGTTCGTGGTTATGTAGTTGCTGCCTACCCCTTATATGATGAAAACGCGTAACTATATGTATTTTTAATACTAACAGACATTTTAAACCCCTTTAATCTTCATACGTTAATGTGTCCTTTCTTACTCACCCTCTTTGAGGCCCTCCATTCCAATTGATAATTATGAGTATCTAAAGATTATAATCTAGACAATCATTTGATATATTTTTAATCAAACATTATGAAACGCCATAAATTTTAGATATACAGAAAATACACAAAAATATTATCTTTCTTATCAGAGTCCTAAACTCATACACGTAAATGTTTTAGTTAAATTAACGTTATAATTGTAGCTATTAAAATTTGACGCGTCAGCGATTGTAAGGTTGGTTTGAGTTTATCCTCATTTCCATTATATCATCATCATCATCATTTCAGCCTATCACTAGTCCACTGCTGAACATAGGCCTCTCCTTCGATTGCCACAAACGTTTGTAGCTCCCATTTCAGGGGGTTTTTCCGTAGTTGTAAGGTTTGGCAGGCGGATTGGCAACCACAATTATATTTATTTAGATGTTCCAGGAAGATGCTGCTGTCCAATCACCTGTTTTTCCCTGTGTTGACTTTTACGACACCCGCGGGATCAGATGGGGTGGTAGATTCTCTTAAGCCGCCACCACACGGTGGCATTATAATATATAGTGACCATTCACAGATACTGGTGGTAGGATTCCTATGCAGGAATCCGTCTAGGTGGGTACCACCCCAGGGCCAGTTATTCTACCGTGAAGCAGTAGTGTGTAAACATTACTGTGTTTGGTTTGGAAGGGCACTGTGAGCTAGCGTAATCACTGGGCATATGAGACTTAAGAACCTATGATGTCTCAGGGTGATGGGCACAGTGTAGTGTCACACAGAAATTTTCTGGGTGGCACAGCATTTGTTATGAGCAGACGTTGCACTTACCATCAGGTGAATGTTTTGCTCGTTTCACTTCACTTTATGCAATAAAAAAAAGATACTAAAGATTAAATATACGTGTGATTAAGTATAAGTTAAAATATACGTGTATTTATTTAGAAGTGATTGTCGTTGAATTTGGCCGCTTCGTCTACAAAATTAACGCTCTCAAGAAAAACTCGCGTAATGTTGACGACCGCGTGACCCAGTGGTTATAGTGCCTGACTTCTGCGCCGTGACCAGGACTCGCAGCGTTCGAATTCCAACCAGAAGCAACGAAAAACATGTTTAAACAGTAATGAGCTGATGATCATTGATAGGATACCAGATCATAATCATAAAATAATTGTATTGTCATCGCTTTTTAATACCAGTACTAAATCTTAATCTATTCAAACCTGTGGATGTAGGTGAAAATTTAATTGGAAGATTCCATTACACTCATACAGTTGTTATGTGTGGAGGTAATAAAAGTGTCGTAAAAATAGTGTCGGACTTAAAAGTAATCTAAAATACAATACTTTATTAAAATTACAGTTTACTGATGCTTATATTTATTAAATACGCACTGTTATTGCACATTTGTTAAATATTTACGTTATTTTATGTAGATGTACTTAACATATTGACAGATCCAGGTTTACTATGTAAGATACATAATAAAACTGGATCAGTCAAATTTCAGATCTGTAAGATCAGTAAAAACAAAATAATAATTTAATAATCGGAGCATAATAAACGAATACAATGTTGTATAAACTTTAAATTAAAATATCTTATCGATAAAGTGATTATAGAAGTCTCTTAACTTTCTGTCAATGACCTGTCAAATTAAAAATAATGTTATGAAAAGAGTATAAAATTCTGACGGCGGCACTCGTCAAATCAAATTCCAATAAAAATAGTATAAGTAATTAAATGATTTAGATAATTTTGAACACTATAATAAAGATTTAAAAAAATTAAATACGTCAACTATTTATTGATTTCATACATACATACATACATAAGATCACGACTGTATCCCATAAGGGGTAGTCAGAGACTGGGCACTCACTGCAAAAACAGATGGCTGCCACAATCCACGTTTCACCGAAACAATATAATGCACTTGGTGTGATAGGTGGTGAGCCCATCGCCACCATGCGCAGTTGGGTGCACAGTGCAAGGTTAATTCCTTACTCTCCTTTTACGCGATCCATTGGATGAGATGGAGTGGTAGTATTCTTTTAACGAGTACATAATGATAATAGATTTACTATAACTTTGATTTGATTAACTATAATAGATTTACTGGTGGTAGGATTCCTATGCAGGAATCCATCTAGGTAGTTACCACCCCAGGGCCAGTTATTCTGCCGTGAAGCAGTAGTGTGCAAACATTACTGTGTTTCGGTTTGAAGAGCACTGTGAGCTAGCGTAATCACTGGGCACATGAGACTTAAGAACTGATGTCTCAGGGTGACGGGCGCAGTGTGGTGTCACACACACAGAAATGTTCTGGGTGACACAGCATTTGTTATGGGCAGACGTTGCACTTACCATCAGGTGAACGTTTTGCTCGTTCCGTCACTTTTATGAAATAAAAAAAAAGAAAGATAGACAGAGGTCACAGTAGGAGCTGACCTGTGCTCTATAGCAGGGCGTAAGTTTTTGGCGAATGATATTGCCAAGGAAAAGGGTAGCTACCCGCCAGATCGAATGGTCTGATCCGGGGAGGACGTCACCTCCAACTAGTAATATTTAGAAGTTGTATATGTAGTTCGTATCTCAGAAAACTTTCATATCGCGATTATGGACGTATGGAAATATTTCTTGAGCTTCTCATGTGGCGACATAGATGTCGCTACAAGTTCATATTCTCGACTGACAAATATTGCGATTTTTAAGAAAATTGTTTTACTTAACATTTTTACGTTAATTATACTCTATTTTTAATACTCTCTGCGCTATCTATTGGAAAATGTCAAATTCCAATATCTCTTAAAAATTCTGATTTACAGAACAAGATGGCGTTAGTTTTGAGTACAAAGCTAAATTGTGAACGATTTTATATTTAAATTATTGGCCTCTACAACACCGCGGATCCGGAATTTGAATATCAGACAGAACCAACATTTGTGCACAAAGACAAATTGTTGGTTTAAAATCTGGTGCCCTGTGCATGTGAAATTTATGTCTATAACATAAGTTTGTTTAGAAATATAAGAAATAAAACATAAATGAAACATTCAAATTGTTGGTTCGGAAATATTATGACTTTCCCAATCAACGGATCCACCTCGGCTGGGCAGCGTTCGTCGCATCTTCTCGTCGAGTGTACCTCAATGTCCCAAAAGCAAAGTTTACAACCAGTGCGTGTTGCCAGTGATGCCATACGAAACATAGTGAATTTGGGAAACTATACCACATTTTCTCGTCGAGTATACTGCAAAGTTTTTAACCAATGCGTGTTGCCAATGATGATATACAACGATTATTTGCGTTTTACGGTGGATATTTCCCATTATCTCGAATTTAACTCTCTTCATCACTTTCTGAGTGACATCGAACTCCTTAAGACTAGATTTCATGCACTCGTAGCTACCTCGTCTCGATTCCGTAAGGCATCACCGGAAACACACGCTTTGACTTTAGTCGTTAAAGTTTCAGATAAAGTTAATGAGAAGATGTGATGCAATATCCCGAATCCGTTTGACCTCTTCGCCGAACTCATTTAGTTAGGTAATTTGACTCAGGTAAATAAATATACAGGCCAACAATTTGTTTTCACTTATTCATTTTTATTTTTTATCCATCCTATTTCCTATTTCCTATTCGTTCCGAATAACTATTGATATGTGTATGAGACATAGACATCTTACCATCAGGTGAACGATTTGCCGTCTCATCTTTCTTTTTTCAGCTTGTCAAATCCACCTCGACATATAAATTATTATTAATGTATGAAACAAACAAGCCATTATTTACAAATCTGACTTTTTTTCAATTACAAATGTGGTGTCTAGAGTAGAATGGCACCTACCTATTTCTTACCAAGGTGTCGTAAGATACGACTAAGGTATGGTACATCCTTTATTCGTGCGTGTCACTGTACTGCCCATGGGATGCTGTTACTATACTGTACCAAAATGGCGGCGACGTGGCTCGCCACCCGTCAAGTCTCGTTTCCCGTGGGAGGAGGAGAGATCTCTCTCTACCCCTTATAGGAAAAAGGCGTGAATGGATTTATGTATGTATAGATTCAGAGAATTACATAATGAACTAAAAAAAATCTTAAATGTTTCCTAGTTCGCAGGACAGTTATTTACGAACTCTTAGTAACATAAGAATATTTATTATAAATAACTAAGTACGTATGAAAAAAAATTGATTTACAGATTTACTTATGACTAATGACTGAAGTCTCGTTTTAAGCATACAAATGCCTGTACCAGGTGACGCCGCTCTTCCATATCTTATGTTAAGTTAATAGGTAAATCTATATTTACTATTTCGTATTAATTTTACTTTAATTAATTATCATTTTATGTAACGCATATATAAGTGTATGTGTATGTGGGTGTGTGTGTGATACAAACACACACACGCAGACATGTATTTTTATGATGTTTTGTAATTAATACCAGTACAGGTCAGTTTAATTTTATTTTACAGACGTTGCTCCATACTAGGATTTGTCCGGTATCGTGATTGCATTTTACAGACGTACACACAATTCACACGCGCAACACAACCAGACACGAAAACGAACAATTTGTGTTTTAGCACAAATATTGGCTCCGGCTGAGTTTCGAAACCAGGACTAGCGGCGTAGAACTCTGGTGACCACTAGGTCACGCGGTTGTCGAAGTTTCGTTTGATGTATACAATTGTAATATTGTTAGTCGGCTTTGGTTTCTGAGTTTTTACCGTTGCGTACAGGGAAAATAAACATTTTGCACGTCACCCGTCACGTCTCGTTTCCCGCGGGAGCCATAAATAGGCTATGGATGTGGTCTCTGCCTTTTTCAAAGTCAAAGTAAAAATTTCTTTATTTAGTTTTAGCTCGTATGAATGTCAAAATCTAGACCGGTTCAAAAAATAAGACCTTCTCAGAGAAGAACCGGCAAATAACTTTCTTTTTTTCAATGTCATATTACATAATGTCATTTATGAATTACATAAAAACTACATCATAAATTTAAAAGCCAGGGTGTTTGCAAGTGCAGAGTATGGATTATTGCCACACATCTCTGCCCTATAATGTTATGATCTATTTTATAATACGCTTCTTCTAATAATGTCTTCTTGAGAAGTTTGTTCAATTTTATGTCAGTTTTTTGACTTTTTTTACTAAGAAAAGATTTTCTAGTTTTGGCCAACCTCCAGCACGTCGGCTCGGCCCATTGTACAGGATACAGTCGCTTTTTGATTAAATAAATACCTACTCATTTATAGAAAGAAAACGTGACTGTATGTATTTATGTATAAATTATTGTTTCGAAACTATGACATTGAGTTATTTTTAATCCGTCGACCTTATAACTAACATTACAAGTAACAAACTATAACAATCATATGTCGTTTATTTCTATTTCCGATTTACGACACGTTGAAAAAGAGTAACTAGTTACATAATACAATAGACAAATATATCGAAATAGCAAAAAAGTTTTAACTTGTATCGGAATTGTTATCATGAAATCAGGTGTCAGATTAAATCAGTCTTTATGTAAATTAGAAAGTATATCAAAGCAGTAAGTGCAATTTGATGCGTCATCAATTACTTTAAAACTATTTCCATGTACACGAGCAAACGGACCGACATCCATTAAATATTTCCGAAATTTAAATTTAGAAATCTGATAATTGATTTCTGATAACATAACATTAGAAGTCAGATAACAAACATTCATAAATCTAATCCCAATAAAAGAAAACGGACCGTACGGTCTTTCTCTAGAAAGCATCCTTTTTAAAGTCTTTACGCTATCAAATAAGAAGCGGGTTTACTGTGCTGATGGACAATGAGAAATATTTACATTAATTTTCTTTATAATTGACGACCGCGTGGCGTAGCGGTCAGCGTACCTGACTTCTGCGCCACCGGTCCTGGGTTCGATTCCCAGCCGGAGGTAACATTTGTGCAAAAACACAAATTGTTGCTTTTCGGGTCTGGTTGTGTTGTGCATGTGAAATGTATGTTTGTAAAACGCACCCACGATACAGTAGAAGATCCTAGTGTGGGGCTTCGTTTTTAAAAAAAAAAAAAAAAAATTCGGCAATAAATACGACCCTACTATGTATTAAATTTGAAGAGAAAAGTAAGTGCACTACGTAGAATATAGCACGAAAGATATCAAATAATTTGGAGAAAATAGTCCCATACACTCTGAAAAATTTTATCTTCTGCTTTAAAGATGAAGACTTCTTTAATGCCTAGGATGACATTTAATATTATTAGCAGACAGTAAGGAACAAGGCAATAATTTTTTGGAGGCATAGGAAATGCAGGAATTCGTCTATGTAGGTACCATCGCAGAGCCAGTTATTCTACCGTGAAGTAGTGTGCAAGCATTACTGTTATTCGGTCTAAAGGGCACTGATAACTAGTGCAATTACAGGGCATATGAGACTTAAGAACTGATAATTCAGGAGAACGAGCGCAATGTGAAACCCAGAAATGTTCTGAATGAGATAGCATTTGCTATGGACAGAAGTATATTACGATTATTTCTGTATCTCTGACATTCGACATTTCCTATGACCATAGTGCACAGAAGTTGTAGCAGTATAATTCATTTCGATAACTTTAAACAGACTCTGTGGTTGTTATAAATCTGTAATCATCTAGCTTGATGGCCGAGACCAAAACTGGCCTTATAAATGTTTTTATGCTTGGGTCATATGAATAGTTGTACTTTTATTTCTTTGCCAGAAATTTACTTAATAAGTTATATCAATTATGTGGATCATGTAATAGATATGACAAGGACTTGAAACAATGATAAAACTTTAGTTGTGGTTTTTAAAAAATAAGAAAGAAAGATAATACAATTATTTGTAACAACTTTGACATTAAAAACATACAATTTACATGAAGCTCAATAAATGTAACAAAAACAGGTCGTTACAAATCGGTCCTAACTGAGTATGTGCCGGCTGAAAATAACCGACGCTGGTCTTCCGTTGCGGCCGTGTGGTGATGTCACGTCAGCATGTAAAATATACTTGGTCGGGTCACAAGTTCTGTCGCAAAAACTTCATTAAATAAATTGTAGTTCTTTTGTTGTTTGTATTATACATATAAATGAAAAAAAAAACAAAATTAGCTAACTTTAGTTCGAAATTTTATTAAAGATATTCGAAATGCCCTCTTTGATTTTGAATACAGGCCCTCAACCATCAAGGCCAGTCGTCGACTGCTGCACGCACACAATGTTCTATCAGCCACTGCTTTATTTTGAGATGCTTCTTTCAGACTCCAAATTCTGATAAGGTTTAGCGCAGGCTTTCAACTCCAAATGTTGCCATATTTTGTAATCCAACGGGCTTAAGACTAGGCAGGAAGAGGGCCACTCGTCGTGCATGATGAAGTCCATTCCATGGGTGATAAGCCAGTTTTGCGTCCTTGCTGCCGGATGAGCTGAAGCTGTATCTTGTTGGAATACCCAGTAACTGTTTTCGAACATTGTTTGAGAAAGAGGTTCCACAAAGTTTCTAAGAACGGTGTTTTGATACACAACAGCGCTAGTTTTCACACATTTTCAAAGAAAAACACCTCATTTAGGCCTGCATACGAGACCCCAAGCCAAACCATAAATGATGAAGACTAGTGCTCACGCTCGATTACCGGGATACACCTGCTGGCTTCTTCACTGTTGTGAGCATACACTTTATCATTTTGTTTGTTGTAACTTTCTATAACGTTAAAAACATCATCTCATCCAATGGATCTCATAAAAGGCGAGTAAGGAATTAAACTGAACTGTGCACCCAACAGCGCATGGTGGTGATGGGCTCACCACCTATCACACCAAGTGCTATATTGTTTTGGTGAAACGTGGATTGTGGCAGTCATCTGTTGCAGTGAGTGCCCAGTCTCTGACTACCCCTTATGGGATACAGTCGTGATCTTATGTATGTATGTATGTATTTTTGCTTGGGGATGCGATTTCGTTGGATTTCCACACTGCTTTCATGACCGTTGGTGTCTTAACCGTACGCGGTCGGTCGCTCCACTTACGGTCCTCATAGGTCGTATCTTCATTAAATCGTTTGATAGTACGATATACAAGCCTCAGCGTAATTTCCAAATTTTGCAGAAGTTTAAAAACCTTGGCACGTTAGCGAAAACGCAGCGGTGCAGCGCAATAACCGCGACTCTTTCTTCCTTTTACGTCCAATCCGTTTTTAAAAGGAACAAAATCAATTTTTATAACAAAATTACTTTTATTTTAAGAAGGCGCATGTTCCTTATTCTAAAACAGTTCAAACATACGAGTATCTGGCCAGAATTCAAAATTTAAACTTTATAAAGTTAAATTACAGCATACAAATTCCCTAAAGCTTATTTTTATTTCTAGGGTCTACATATGTATTATTGAATCATGCCTAAAATGTTGTCATGGGGCGTGGTTCTATGAGACTACTATTTCTATACTTATCGATATCTTCCACTAACATAAAAAGATAATTGTATTAAAGACGATACCTGCAAAGTGTTCTCCTGTTTCTACTCTTTCCGAGTAAATAAATATAAAAAATGTGTTTGGCAAACAAAACGTTGATGAATAAAAATCTTCATTTCCTTTCATTCCTACACCATGAATTCTACACGCACCAACGCAGAGCGACTTCAGACGTCCTGATTTGAAAATTGATCACGGGTACCTTAAGCTTTTAATCATTATTTTTGGTCTGATCAACGCAGAGCGATCTTACTGTGTATTGAAGTGGTATCTTTGGTTTTTGATTTTATTTCTTAACTAATATTATAAAGCCGAAAGATTTGATTTTTTGTATGTTTGATTGTAATGATTAACCTCAAAACCTACTGAACCGATTTTAAAAATTCTTTCATCTATATACAAGTTCATTATCACCGACTAACATGAGTTGTTTTTAATTTAAAAAAAAAACTAGATTAATACGAAAATTGCTATGATGTAACTCAAGGTATCAAAAATTTACTGATAAAAGTCATTAGATTTGGCGTGCCCTGCAAAAACTATTAATGATAAAGAAAATAATGTTCTACATTTTCATATTACTCATCATTAGTCACAAAAAAGTCCGCGAGGCTATATGTCTAACTATTATAGTTAAAACACAATAACTGCTTTTTGTTCAAATTAATCTATCAAAACACGGGTAGAATCGAAAGATGACATTCGTATCATGATATTAATACTTATCCTACAAAATAGTTTCATAGTCAAGGTTGATTATGTACATGTAAAGTCCTCTTTAAATTATTCGAATCGGCCCTATCGTTTAGAAGTTACGATAGGTATAAAAATGCTAAAAGTAAGAAAAATGCCGCGGTGTGATCGAACAGCCCTACGCTCAACTCTCGAATAGACTAAGATCTATTAATTACTTACCTACATTTTGTTATTATTTTATATTATTTTTTGTAAACTAGAAACAATCGAATAGTGGCTTGTAATTTTAATTATATATTTTCTTTTATTTAAAACTTTAAAACGCTCTTTAAAAAATACAGCGGCCGCGGTGTCTCTCGAACGCCCTGCTTCATGCAACTTGGGCATCATCGAGGTGCGCGGCTCCCTTTGAGCAGCGTTCGACAGCGGTCGTTTTATTTTGCTACCACGTCATCAAATATTGGCTATATTTCATGGCTTATGTTCCCAGAAATAAAACATTATTTTGGTAAAATAACGTAACCTTATCTGACCAGCTGCAGAGCCGCCGACGAGAATAGTCGCTACAAAAAATGTTAGTGTAAAGAATTGTGAATGTTCTATTTGTCCAAATAAAGTACTAATTTATCTTTCTAATATCTATCTACCCGTGCGAAGCCGGGGCGGATCGGTAGTCATTAATATTAGGATCCCAAGCCGATATACTCAACCATTTTCTCTATTGAAGTTAGGAAGGTTCTTTTTTTATTTCACTAGTCTTGCGAATCATCTTTCCATCTGTATGCTGTACATAATTTTTGGTGGATTTGTAATTATATACGCAAGCGATTCGATCTTTCATAAGTTTATCTCTGCTTAACCTAACAAATCTGGGAGCGAGATGTGTATCATTCGTTACATTAAAGTTTAAATAAACGAAAATATATTCATTGTCACTGAAAAAACAAAATACATTTTGTGAACAAATCGAACACCTTTATTTCATTGTAAAATAATTAACCATGAGTTGTAATTACTAAACCTAATTTGACCCCATAAAAGCAAATCTTTGAAGTAAATATAAAACTCATATTTTCACATTTTCATTGATACTCCTAACACTGTCGGGGTTATTTTAATCACTGTCATTTGATGAGAAACTCAAAATGTTATATATAAAATGCTTATTACATTCACACGTCTGTAAATAAAACTCTGATTGTAATTATGATCGTTTAATTGTCTTCTGATAAGATATCCATTAACAAGTACATTGCAATTTAATATAGTAACATAATTTCACAGGAAATGCAGCACAATATGTTTTTCTGTAATGGACTTTATTATTCAAAGAAAGTCACAGTACGTATTGTGACTTCATTGTGGCTACTTATTGAAATATGACGACATGTTGGGGCCTGCAGTTCTCGGAGTCGTGCTCTTAGTGGTGTCATCTCAGGATATAATAGGTGTGAATTATTCCTTCAATATTGATTTTGAAAGGACTTTTAACAACAAAACATGTCCCACTGATGCAAAATGGAAGCTAATTGATTATTCTAAGTTAAACATGGCTTCTAGGCCCCATGGGAGCTTTACAGGAATTAAATCGGAAAAAGAAAGCTGCACGTCCTCATTTTCAATTGTTTTCTTTAGTAACAGCATTTTAGAAGTAAACATATTTCTTAAAGTGGTCGCAGAAGATAGTGGATTAAATACAACTATATTCGATAAACACAGTATACCATTATTAACTTCGTCGTACAATCGAAGTACTAAAAGTTTCACGCCTGGATGGAGTACTCTCTCAATTCCAATTAACACGAATGTGACTGGATACGTAAGTACTTTAAAATTAAGCTTTTTTAAAAACTCCTTTCAAATTTTCCATCAAAGTAGCGTCTTTACTGCCATCTCAATAATACCGAATTTTTCGTCATCATCATCATTTCAGCCTATCACTAGTCCACTACTCAACATAAGCTTCTCCCAAAGAGTGCCACAAATGTTGGCGACACTCATTTTGGAAAGGATTTTACCATTGTTGCCGCGTTTGGCTGGCGGGTCGGCAACCGCAGTTTATTTATTCAGATGTTCCAGGCAGATGGTGCCGCCCATCTACTGGATTTTCCTCTGTGTCGATTTTTGACGACACCCACGCGTTGTGATTGGGTGGTAGATTCTCTAAAGCCGCTACTACACGTATATTATTCGCATTAATCTACATTTAATGATAAATAAAATTCTAACTCTTTTATTTGATTAAGGTATCTAACAACTAAATTATAATGCATTAATGTTCTAAATAGAAACGTGCTTAAGATACATAGGTACCTAGTCTTCTTCCTCTTCTTTATCATCAGGCTGTAAAAGTCTACAAAAAGGTGTCTGCTCCGCCAGACGATACATAGGAGTTTCTTTTGTGATGTAATTGTAAAACTGAAGTAGCGATGAATGGTATAGTAACTAAGTTAACGTTATTGGATACTCAGGAAAATTTGTCAAATTAATAATTGGATTTTTATTGGATAATGTGTCGAGACCAGCAAAACGATCACCTGATGGCAAGTTCAACGTCTGCCCATAACAAATGCTGCACATACAACATTTCTGCGTGGCACCACATTGAGCCATTGAGATATCAGTTCTTAAATCTCGTCTTTCCAGTGACTACACTGGCTCTCAGTGCCCTTAAGATTGAAACACAGTAATGTTTGCACACTGCTTCTTCACAGCACAATAACTGGCTCTGGGGTAGTACATGGGGTAGGTACGCAATAGGAAGTAAAAATTTTTTGACTCGTACCAAAATGGCGGTGATGTGGTTCGCCATCGTCACGTCTTGTTTCCCGCACACATCCGCACACATCCGGTAGCTGAAATTAGAATCCACAACTAAAGGACACTGACCACACGAACACGCAGTTTTCGAAAATCAATGGAAATTCTATGTTTTGTTCATAGTTTTGTTTTTATTACATACAGCACACTAAAATTTCTCATCTGTACTGTAGGCGGGTCCAACCGACGTTAATTCCACATTCCATACAAGTAATTGTACCGTGTTAAATAATCGAACTCTTTAGCACAGAAGTCAATGCCTTATCTACTAATAATACGGAGCCTTTATACTTTAGCATATGTAACGAGTCAACGTGTATTTTCTGTATCTCTTATTTCCACATGGTTATTATTTATAAATGGCTAAAGCTGTTGAGATCAAATTTGCAAAAAATAAAAAGATTGACTCACGGACAAACTTACATTTCATTGTTATGCCTGAAAACTTTTTAAAATTGTATTTATTCTCATGTCGACACCATCAAATATTAAATTGACAAAAAATTAATAAAGAGCCACATATAAATTCAAAAACCTTGTATTTATTGACTGAAAGCTATGTAATGCTTTCAGTCAATAAATACAATCAATATAGTCTATAAATACAATTAATAACATACATATTACTGGTGGTAAGATTTCTATGCGGGGATCCGTCTAGGAAGGTACCACCCCAGGGTCAGTTATTCTGCCGCGAAGCAGTAGTGTGCAAACATTACTGTGTTTTGGTTTGAAGGGCATTGAGAGATAGCGTAATCGCTGGGCGTATGAGACTTAAGAACTGATGTTTCTGGGTGACGAGCGCAGTATGGCGGCTCATATGTTCTGGATGACACCGCATTTGTTATGGGCAGACGTCACATTTAACACCAGGCGAACGTTTTGCTCATTTCGTCATTTTATCCAATAAAAAAACATTAATCTTATTTAATAATGAAGTGTTCAATTTTCGTTATTTTCCAGATCAATCTAATAGGAAGAAGCAATGATAACGAAATCGTTTTAGTGGACTCATTTCGGTATATTACTGCCACCACGAATAGACCACAGTATAACGATCAATTTTTTGGTAACATCGGAATCGAAGAATCACATGACATTTTAGATAATATACAGGAACTTTCAGAAATTTTACACGAAGAGGGCAGCGGCGATATTGATGGTTCAGGAGAAGAATACTGTGACGATATCGAAGATGAAGATGAAAATGATGTTGATATAAAAGGTATTACAAAGATAGAAGACTAATAAGGCGAAGTGTAATGTTAATACGATATAATTAAATTTAACTTAAAGTTTCTTAACTTATTCAATGTGTTTTATTGACATAAACTATAATATCCTCACAAAGTAAATAAAAATAAATCTCAAAGTTTATCATTTCTCCAATTCACATGCCTTGTATCAATAAGCACAACAGTCACGTGACGATCGCGTAACTTGGTGGTCGGAGTACCTGACAACTGCGCCGTCAGATATAATCCCTACCGTGTTCATCATTTGTGAAACACACAAATAGTTGATTTTATGGTCTGGCTGTGTTGTAAGTGCACGTACACCGAGGCACTATAATATCTACAGTGCAGTTAATAACTTCCGACAGTATTCGGAAGATGTCGCCGTAATCGAAAATCAGCCAGGACGACCTCTTCAGTGAGGACATTATTCTGCAGAACGAATAAACTGTAATGTTTGCACAAACCCTACTCCATCTGTATTATTATTTCTAGTCCAGTAGAACTATGAAGTAGAACACCAAGGATATTACTTTAGCGCAATGGCACTTTTATGTAATAGCAGGCAACTAAACAGAAGTGATAAAAATTACTACTGTCATCGACAGTTAATATGTTAATGTTCACTTTCCGTATAATAATAATCTATTCTCTTTTTAATTCCAAATTCTAGGACTGCTGCGCTCTTTCTTGGCGTATATCGCACTGCTTTTACAAGACCGTCGTAACTCAAAAAGCTAGTTTTGCCACAACCCATTAAAAAATTATTCCCATCTATCGTACAAATAGTCTTTTGACGCTGTGTATTGGTGACTTCTTTAATTTCTTCGAAGACTGTTATTAAAACGCGCTGATAATACACGTTTAAGACGAAAAATATAAAATCTTATTTTTGAATTTTTAGTAACCACAGCCATTTTTTAGTAACATTTTCTATTAACATTTTCTAATACCAATTTTTAGTAACAACATTTTCTATTAGCAGTGCGATGTGTATTATTTCATTGAGAAAGTTTATACACCTTGTTGTAACTCACCACTAGGTGGCACGACGACTTCCTTGCCATTCAACCGATCGCTATGAAAATTGGTATACACAGGTTTTTTAACACGGAAAAAATTTTCGCGCTATCCACTTTATTGTAACTCTTCACTAGATGGTGCAGCATATCAACTTCTATTAAATATACACAGGACTATCGTCTGCCTGGTTTTGCTAGTATATTATTATTGTGGGACTGATCAAGAACATAGTCACAGACTGCAGTATTCTTAGAGCGGCAATGCTTGACGTTAGTTATGTGTTCTTAAAGCATAAGTATAGCTTGAAATACTTTTATCAACTCTTATGACTAGCATTAGAGTAGATAATCCATATGTCTGGCTCATTTTGTGGATGTCGCAAAAGTCGACAAATAAATTTTAGGAAATCTCTAGACAGACATTTATTCAAACAGACAGCGGAATAGTTATTCTCATATCAGATACTTCAAACTCAAAATAACCAGTATACCAAAAATTCTCCTAGCTTGGTAGATATTTATAATGACGAATGGAGTAACTGCAGCTTCAAGAGCTGTAGTTTTAACCTAATATAACCTATAAAATTAACTATGAGTATATTATTTTACGAGAATCTACCACCACATCTTATCCCGTGAGTGTCGTAAAAGTCGACAGAGGGAAAATAATAACCAGGAGATGGGCAGCAGCATCTTATTGGAAAATCTGAATAAATAAACAGCGGTTGCCAACCCGCACCGCGTTGTATTTTAGTTCTAAAATACAAGTATTTTCTACTCTCATTATATTTTAATAACCTTCATCGTATAAATATTGTAGTACCATAAAAAGTATATATATTAGACAATGGAGTCTTTAAGCATTTGCAAAATATTCTGTGGATCAAAAAGAAAAATCTAATTGGATCGGACGAATGAAATTAAAACTCCTAAAAGAGATTTCCCACAAATTTGCGGAGATAATTGGTCGTGAATGCAAAAAATAGAATTAATGTCTCGCCATTAAAACGCTTCAACGGTTCTTTAAAAAGCGTCCACTTAGGACGCTTTGTTTGCTATACTTAAATATAAGTGGACAAGCTTTGTTCGTGCTTCCTAAATGCTAAGGCGTGTCTTCACTAGATAACATAATTTGCACCTTAGCTAAAAATTCAACAACAAAAGGAAATATATTTATATTATTATTATGAAAAAGTTGAAGCGCCACATAAAAAATAATAATTTTACTATGAAAAGAATACACTTTGCAAGAATAAGGTTGGAAATAGTCAAACTCAAAATATCTTTATAAAATTTAGATTTGTATAAAGCTCATGTCAACGTCAAAATCTACTATAATAATGTATTATGTTAACACGACAAAATCTTCCGTTAAAGTAACATATTTATTATGGATTATTATAGAATAATCTATCTGATTACGTTTTCTTTATTTATTCCTATCTGATTGATTATATTTATATTTGCCAAGTTTAAATGTGATATTTTAGTTTAGTAGTCGCTAGATGGAGCGACGACCTACACGGTTTTGCAGGAAGTCGATGGATGCAGGTGGCTCAGGACCGTGTTTTGTGGCAATCTATGGGGGAGGCCTATGTTCAGCAGTGGACTATGGTAGGCTGAAATGATGATGATGATGATGATGATGATGAATAATATTATCATAATAAAAAAATTCAGTAAAGTCAGAGTATATGAGAGAAAAAACTTTATTTTTCTCGCAGTGATCTTCAAACCGAAACACAGTAATGTTTGCACACTTCTGCTTCACGGCATAGTAAACCTACCACCTATTATCTAGGAAGGTCCAACTTCGACGAAGAAGTCAATCGGCGGATCCAACTCGGCTGGGCAACGGTGTCCGTTTCCCGAACACTGCCCAGCCGAGTTGGATCTTCTCGTCGAGTATAACTCAACTTCTTAAAACCAAAGTTTACAACCAGTGTGTGTTGCCAGTGATGACATACGAAACTGAGATGAGGTCACTGCGGGCTGCATGATGAAGCTCAGAGTCGCTCAGCAAGCTATGAAAAGGGCTATGCTCGGAGTTTCTCTATGTGATACAATCCTTAACGATGGAATCCGCAGCAGAACTAAAGTAACCGACATAAGCTCTACGGATTAGCAAGCTGAAGTGGCAATGAGCCGGCCATATAGGCTCGTAAAACCTCGTACCGGCAAATGCAGTGTAGGGCGACCCATCACTAGATGGAGCGACGACCTGCACGGTATTGCGGTAAGTCCGTGTTATGTGCCACATGAACTTTAAATAAGGATCCGATATTCGCCCAGAAGGGCTCTAACAAGGAACTACATGCAACGTAGACTTATGCCATATTAATAAATATAAAATTTTATCATAACTAACTTAATTTTATCAAGCCATAATTACAAAGTTCTTATTAAAATATCCGTACCTAAAACGGCTACGTGGGCTTGGACAATCAGGTAATTAAGGGATAATGAAAAATGGAAACAAGTAAACTGTAAATTATAGCAAATCACTGGAGCCGTTTTGAATTTTCAGTCACAGTTGCAAACCGCGCGGCAGGTCGTCTCTCTTTAGCCTCTTTTTTCCAAAGTACTAGAGTTTTGTTTACAATGTTATCAAAAAATCCCAAATCAAATCCCCCCAAAAATGAGAGCTACAAACTTTTGTGGCAATCTATGGGGGAAGCCTATGTTCAGCAGTGGACTAGTGATAGGCTGAAAAGAAGAAGAAGAACAAGTTATCTCGTCTGATCACATTTACACAGCATTGCAAACGACACTACCATTTTGTCTATTTTTTTTTACAAAGAAAGTAAGTATAACCATTTAAATTTTCGTCAGAGCGTACAAGATAGTTCCTTGAGATACGTTGTAACATGTAAACAAAATTTTTACAGTTTAAATGGTTGAGACGCATCTCAGATAAATAAGTTACTGATGTTACTGAGGCTTATGGATTTTAGCGTTTCTTTTTTTTTATTTTACCGACTTTGCGATAACTTTGCAGCACCTACTACAGTCACAAAGAGATTGAGGTGTTAAGGCATGACGTGACTGATATCACATAACTTTTACCTTTTGAAAGCCGAAAGTAGTAAATATTTGCTTCATTCAAAGTGTCTACTTCATTTTTAATTGTAAATTAATAACAATATACATGCATAGAGTTACGCCTCTTGCCTATTAATGTAGGCAGAGACCACATCTTTCCATTTGCTACGATTTTGACCCATATCTTTCGCTTTTTCTACTTCCATGTACGCTTTACTACACGCTTGTCGGTTGCGGGAAGAGGCCTTTACTTAAAACGTCTTCAATGTGATCGTTCGCCTACGTCAACCCCTTAATAGCTTGCCCATTCACACTAGTCGCATAAATCTGTTTGGTCAATATTCTTTCATCCATCCTCTCTACGTGTCCAAGCTTTCTGAGCATCCAATACATGGATAATTTTACTAAGAAGTCCTTTTGTGAGGCATCAATTTAAAAAAAAATCTTCAAGTATGAACGAAAATATATCGAGAAAGAATAGAAATGTGTTGCAAAATCATAAACATAAATGAACAACAATAGAGTCAGTTCACTGCAAACAATAAATACGCTGTCCATTCTACTAAGCGACGTTTCTTTAGAAATTATATTGAGGACGTGGCTTGCTTTCACAGTTTTGGTTTCGGATAACTATTGAAAACGGATATTTTCATAGTAATTAATTCGTTTTTTTTTCTGCAAAAAAATTTACACATTCACTGTCTCTCTTATGTTAGCGAAAACTAAGTAGTGTAGGCCATTGACGATTATGTTATGGTGAAGGTATACTTTATTCGTCGGATAGGACGTACCACTTAAGCCACTTTAAGAATTCTTATCAATAGATAAAGCTGGAATGTCTGTCTATGATTTTGCAATAAAGATTATTTGCAGAGAATCAAAACTGAAACACGCGCTTATAATTTTTTTGTCTGTTTGTTCCAGTTTGTTTGTCCGGGTTAATCTCCGAAACGGTTGAATCGATTTTGACAGGACTTTCAATGGCAGGTAGATTACTTTTCAGAGAACAATCTAAGCTACTTTTACGCATAGCCTTACGAAATACGGAAGGTTATGCGTAAAATCTGAAAAACTGAAAAAATTATCTATCGCATATACGTATTATACGCGGCTTTAATTTGTAATTAGGTCATTACTATTTTACTCTCTGGAAGTTTTAATATTTCTATCAGAAACTTAATAAGTCGTTTCGGAAATTCATAGTTCTGTTTTTTTACGTCTATACCCTACCTTAACCTTATTTACTCGTACGAGTATAGCAATGCAGGACAGTTTGTATGATTGAACGCGCTTTTCTCATCCGATTTGAAAAAAATATTTTTGCATTATATAGCCTCCTTATTACGGAAGATTTTTTTTTAATTGTATAAAGTGATGGTATACTGATGGTAAGTGCAACGTCCGCCCACAACAAATGCTGTGTCACCCAGAACATTTCTGTCTGACACCACACTGCGCCCGTCACCCTGAGACATCAGCCCTTAAGTCTCAAATGCCCAATGATTAGGCTAGCTCACAGTGCCCTTGAAACCGAAACACAGTAATGCTTGCACACTACTGCTTCACGGCAGAATAACTGGCCCTGGGGTGGTACCTACCTAGACGGATTCCTGCATAGGAATCCTACCACCAGTAAAAAAGGAAAGTAAAATAAGAAAGGAAGATTATTCAATACTATTCATATTCTGAGCTGTACATTCGGTTTACATAAAATAGTATAGAGAATAGTACGTTACCGAGAAGGGACGAATTGTGAATGCTCAAGCCGTGCGGCGCAAACATTTGGTCGGGTCATTTTACGCGAATGAAACAGCGGAGCTCAAACTTTAGCTCAGTTATATATCGTCGTTTCAGCCTATCACAAGTCCACTGCTGAACATAGGCCTCCCCCATAGAGAGCCACAAAAGTTTGTAGCTCTCATATTGGAGGGATTTTGCCATAGTTGCCACGCTTGGCAGGCGGGTTGGCAACCTTGGCAGGCGGGTTGGCGACAAATATGTGTGTGTTTATTAAAGTGACTAATGCCCCGCGGGTCCTGGTTGTGAATCCCAGGCTGAGCCAGCTGAGCTGTTTGAGACACGGAAAAATTAAACATCACCGAGAGTCTGGTGATGTTTAATTTTTCCGTGTCTCTAACACTGAATCCTAGCAATCTATCCTACCCAATCACATGTCACATCGGGCTCGAGTAGGCTAGGACGAAAGTGCCTCTGTTTTTGTGCTTACACTTGTAGTACTATAATATCAACTGCAATGTTGAAAGCTGGTGGTAGGATTCCTATGCAGGAATTCGTCTAGGTAGGTACCACCCCAGGGCCAGTTATTCTGCCGTGAAGCAGTAGCGAGCAAACATTACTGTTTCGATTCGAAGGGCACTGTGAGCTAACGTAATCCAGTGATTACGCTAGCTACAGTGACACAGCATTTGTTATGGGCAGACGTTGCACAGATGAACGTTTTGCTCGTTTCATCACTTCATGCAAAAAAAAACTTTCGACAGCAATAGTTTTAACAGTGTGGTTAGATTTTGAGCATTCTTATAGGGTAGGGAAACAGGGGATGAATGATTTTTCATTATTATTTCAATAACATGTTAGTTTTTTACTAAGTATAACTCCAGTACCATTGATACAACATTGCAGTATTATGAAGCTACGTCGCGCTAGTATTCTGCGAGTATTACAAAACTAATATAATGTAAGTATTACATAATAAAATAACATTATTTAATAAGAAAAAGTGTTTTAGTTAAAGTTTTTGAACTCGTATATCCAAAATGATAATTAAATCCCTATTTTTAGATGTACCTAATGCCTCCTCAGAACAACGCGCAATTTACTCTAAGCTCTCTCCAAAACTATAGTTGGGCTTTAAAAGTTTTAAAGAAAATAAGCCAGCTGATTTTTAATAAACTTGTACGTGGAAACTTAATGATGCTAAAGTTACGTAATTTTTTTTTCTTTCTTTTGATTTGGAAACCCAGCTCTTATCATTGTAGCTTTTTTCTTTCATCATTCATTTTTCAGAGCCGTGCCCTTGATAGAGAGACTACATTAGATTGTATCCGTGTACTGCGTTCTTACCTACCTTCGTTCTTACATGGGACGCATGTAGTTTAGGGCGAGTAAGCCTTTGCGTTTGGATATACTTGCGGCTCTTTAATATCTGAGGCGCAATTCGTAGCTTCCGTCAGTGTTCGGAAGTTATCGCCGTGGTCGAAAATTGACTAGGAGGATCATCTAAATCATATCATCATTTTCATATTACAAAACCTGTTCTATATGTAATAAATGTATTGATTATTTCGATGATTAAATTCCATATATTTTTCTAGAACTCATCATGTTGGTTAGTGTATTTTTATTTGTATTTTGGATAATGATATTGCCAAGGAAAAGAGTGACTACCCGCCAGATCGTAGGTTCTGATCTGGGGGGGGGTTTTTCATAACTCGATGTTTTATAGATGTTTTATATACAGTTCGCATCTTAGAAACTTTCATAGCGTGATTATGTAACTAGTAATATTTCTTGACCTTTTCATGTGGTGATATAGAGTTCCCTACAGTACTTTACGCTGGCGGCTTAAGAGAATCTCCCCATTTCATCCAAAAATCAAAGAGGGAAAATAAAAACCTGAGATGGGCTGGAGCATCTTCCTGGAACATCTGAATAAACAGACTGCGGTTGCCGAACCGTCTACTTAGCGTGGCAACTATCGCAAGATCCCCAAAATGATAGCTACAAACTTTTGTGGCAATCTATGGAAAAGGCCTGTGTTCAGCAGTGTACTAGTGATGGGCTGAAATAATGATGATGATTATTTGTATTTTACGTCCTGCGCCTATAACATCATCTGGTTTCAATAATGTAATGTTTCCGTCAATCAACTTCAATATTTTTAATTTTAAAGTTTATAATCTTTTAAGAGATAAAAAACTATATAAATTCCACTAGGATCACTATTAAGTTATCTTATTATATGACAAATTTTTTCTCTTTTTTTTAACTATTGCTTATAATTCATTTATAAAAACTCAAAACTTACAGGGACTATCGTTCGTACAATATGTTTATTTAGTTTGATAATGAAAAGGGGAGTTAGAATAAAACAGGAATATTTATTTTGAGGCTGAGTCGTTGTTGGGCTTATCTCAAGGCTATCAAAACTTTTCATTTACATCTGCAAGCAATTTATAAAAACTGCGCAATACTAAAATTTGTAAGTATAATAGGAACAACATCTGCAGCTAAAGATGGGCAATAAACCGAAACGTCTGCAACTTTATGAACAAATTCAAAACATGATATCATAACTTTGCAAGACTTTATCTGCAAATTGATGTTATCTTTAGACAGAACAATAATTACATCTCTATTATTTCACCTGTAAAACTTAAGTTAAAATTTACTTCATAATACCAATTTTCCACAGTGCCGCCGCTGTTGATTTGTCATTCATTTAAGGCCGATACAATACTGAAAAATATGGTTATACTTTCGAAGACGAAAAACAAATTTAATACAGTAAATGGGAATACATCGTAGCATGTTAAGAAGATGTTATTTGAAGTCTAGATGTTATACGGGATAAATGTCTTTAATGGGACAAACTGACGGGTCGAGCAAAACGCTCATCTGATAGTAAGTGCAATGTCTGCCCATTTTTGGTGACAAATGCTGTGTCACCAAAAAGATTTCTATGAGGCACTAACTGCACACATCACCCAGAGACATCAGTTCATATCTATCTATCTATCAGTTCTATCTATCAGTGCTCTCCAGACCGAAGCACAGCAATGTTTGGCACATTACTGCTTCACGGCAGTATTACTGGCCCTGCGACGCTCACTACCTAAACGTAGGAATCCTTGGAATATCTACTTATTTTACCTGTATATAAATGAAGTAATATATTAATTATATGAAGACAACTAACATATCATTTTAATTAGGACAAAGTCAAAAAAACAATTGCAAAATAAAAATAAGACGTGGAAAGAATTAGACCTGAATGGAAAACTTATGCACAATTACCATGTCTGTTAAAGGCAAATAGCGTGCAATTAATTCTAAGCCTGCGAAAACCTAGTCTGCTAAACCATCGTACTGTTTAAAGCTCTATTTAATGAGAGAACTGGGAGACTTTTTTCAACAGAAAATTGTTGAGCACATTCACGTTTTACTGGTGGAATTCTACTGCTGATCTTTAATGTATGAATTATGTTGTTAGAAAGTCACGTAGCTTTAGATTTTCAACAGACTTAATTGAATAAAGATGTTTTAGATTATTATCTAAAACATTTGCGATGTGTGTAAATGAAGATTTTACAAAAGTAGAATAATAATGACCAAAAAAGCAAATTAAAGTCGCACGTCTATCCAAGCATCAATTCTTTAGAAATTAGGTTTTTCAAATTTTACGTAGGAACTCTGAATTTCAACCGTTTCTGAGATTATGTCTGTCTATATGATAGATTCCCATCTAGTCATATAGACAGACATAAACTTTCAGTACGCGAAAAAGACATTCAGCTTAATTTTATTTAATTATATTATAGATAGATTCGCCCAGTTTGTAATCTCAAAAACACTATTAATTAGTTTTAAAAAGTCGAAGCGAAAACTTTAATCATAATGCTTTTTTTTTTCTTTGAAACGATGCCCCACAGTCGTGGGTGCGTTTTACATACATAAATTCCACATGCACAAACACCCAAACCCGGAACAACTACCTGTTTTTTCACGAACAATTTGTCCCGTGCGGGAATCGACCCCCGCCCCGCGCCGCAGAAGTCAATCGCTTAACCGCTGCGCCAACTGAGCCGATATATACATATGTATATTATGTAGTATTATGTACCAGTTCAAAATTAAAAAAGAATATTTTTACTTCACATTGGTATTCCGTGAGAACGTTACGAACGTCGTAGTGATGTTCCCCTAGCCGATTTCGACCACGGCGACAACTGCCGACTACTGTCGAGAGCCATCAACTGCGCAGGAGATATTATAGTGCCACAAGTGTACGCGAAAACACATAACACTCACTCGTCCCAAACTACCCGCGCCCGATGTAACGCTGATGCGATAAGATCGGAGGTAGGCTAGCATGCAGTGTCAGAAACACGGGGACAATCACAACACAACCAGACCCGAAAACCAACAATTTATGTTTTAGCACAAATGTTGGCTCCGGCTGGGATTCGAACCCAGGACCCGCGGCTCAGAAGTCAGGTACTCTGACCACTAGGCCACGCGGCCACGTAGTACCTCTCCCATCAAGTCGGTCCGTGTACAAAAATACACGCGTAGGACAGCGTACACATGACAGTAAAAAAAAAATACAATACAAGTACAATTATTAATTATTAAATGTAACTAAATGTAATGGCGCCACCATTTACCTTAAGAGAATCTACCACCCCATTCCGTGGGTGTCGTAAAAGTCGATAGAGAACTGCGGTTGCCAATCCGCCTGCTAACCGTGGCAACTATGGCAAAATCCTCTAAAATGAGATCTACAAAGGCCTATGTCTAGCAGCGGACTAGTGAAATGTAAAATCTGGTCAGCATATTAACAATTATTAATTAATCGATTAATATTAATTAATACATACGGTGCACGAAAACGCTGCACTCAAGCTTTACCTCAAAAAGTAGCGTAGCTCTATGACTACGACAGCGATAAAAAAAATTTAAAAAGAAAAAAAATGTGATATACTATTTTACCTCAGCGCGCTATGGAATGGTCTATGCTAGGTGTTTCCCTCTGAGATAGAATTCGCTACGATGATATCCGAAGCAGAACTACCGTAACCGACATAGCCCTTAGGATTAGCAAGCTGAAATGTCAATGGACCCGCCAGTTCCTAGAACCAATAACCGTTGGGGAAGAATTGCGAAGGCATGCCCGGTTTTCGGAAGTCGATGTTTGACAATCTATGGAGGAGGTAAATATTCACCAATGGACTTAAGATATAGGCTGAAATGAAGATGATGATCATGATATATATAAATAAAATACTGGTCTAAATAATTTCAAATTCCGTTTAATGTATCTAGACAAAAAAATAATAAATACTAACGCTCCTGTTAAGTATTTTACAAACGTTGATAAATCATACTGTTATCTTGTCTCAGAGATAGAAACTTAAGCAATATTTAACAGCCTTAAACTCTAAGTAAAACTTTGCTATTAATTTAATAACCACGCAAGATGTAACACGTTAATATACATCACAGAAATTTAATTGGAAAATTGGGAAATAACATATTGATAAAAAAAAATAAGCAACATAGCAAATACACATATTATTGTCGTTTCGTCACCTTATAATCTGCTGCTGAACAGCCCCCATTATCATAGTCTACAGGTCCATACTACGCATGCTGGTTGGTAGCCATAGAAAACTGAACCGGATTGCCTCAAAGGATCCTACTGTCTATTCATTGAAAATGCCAATATATGGCGATTTTGCAGAAAATATCATCTTATTGCTCACATCAAAAATATTTCTCCACAATGCTCAGAACATATTGTGGTTCGTGGGCCAAGTAAGTGACTCTCTTCGAAAGACATATACCGATTTCTCTTGTGTTTCACAGTCTTTGTTAAAACTGCAAGTCAAAATTTATCATTATGTAAGTATTCAAGATTTGTTATTTACTGATAGAGATTTTTTCTCGCGATTTCGAGTCGATCCTTTTAAATATATGCATGACTATCGAAGGCAGACACAAAACTAAACAAAAAAGAATAAAAAAATAACAGCCTATAAATGCCCCACTGCTGAGCACAAGCCTCCTACCAAAAAATGTAAAATTGATACTTAATCAAACAAAATCCACTAATCCGCCTTTTTAACCTAGTTCAAAAAAGGAGAAGGCTCTCAATTCGTCTTTATGTATATATTTTAATATATAGGAGTATATATAGCAGAGGCATACATTCTTTGTTTATAAACCGATTTTAATGATTCTATTTTTTTAGAAAGGGTCTGAAGGGTAGTCCTATACAATTTCGGTCCAGTTCTGATGATGGCATCTATGAGAAAATCTTGAAACTCTGTTTGATGCTGCTGGTTTGTAGAAGTAAAATAAATAATTGTATTTATTTGCTGTTGTTATTGTGATGCATTAACTTTCTCATCAAAAATATAAGTCATTTAGTACTTCCATGTGAAATGTAACATGGATTTTACTTTTAGTTTCTTATGTTGAGAAAAGACTGAATGCAGGCACAGACGTCAAACAAGTCGTACGTGAAAATATTCCATATGACTAGTATAGCATACGATATACTAGTCATATAGTTCTTCCTGGGCTAGGCGTTTGTGCATGTATAATTTATGTCTGTAAAACGCACCCAGGCTGCAGAGAAAATTCTAGTGAGTTTTTTTATGTAAACGAACCAATAAACCTATGAGAAATATGTCTTAAAGACGAAAATACTCCTCGGCGTTTAATATATATTATAATTTACATTTTAGTTCTTTTTGACCTTTACAATAATTTGATTCCATTATAAACGATTTTCCAATACATCATCATCATTACAGCCCCTCGAAACTTGTGATCCACAAATCCCTTTCTGAATATAGATATCCGCCGAAGATTCCCACAAATTACGGATAAGACAATATTTTAATAATGATATTTATTTTAAATAAGTATAAATAAACATTTTACCACTTTGGTTCAATATTTGTTAAAGAATTCTTTTTTAAATTATTTTTATTTATAAATCCGAAATAGTTTTCTCAAGAACTCCTTGTTGATTAAAAATTAAAGCCTCGTGCGGTCGGTCGTATATTGTCTTCTTATGCCAGTACCGAGGGTTTTAAGGAAATTTAATTAACTTTGGCCCTAAGTTAATAATAAAACATCGTGAACCTTCCTGTTATTTACGAGGGTACAAGAAAGTATCTATAATCATTATACTATAAATGAAAATTTCTGAAGATAAAGATACGAGTACAAATGTAGAGTAGGCACTGACGTTTTCATTTCATATCAATACATTAATACATTTCTGTTGTACATTGTCAATGATAAATTATTAAATGTTTTTTTTTTAGAATTTCACGAGACGAGCAAGTTGTTCATCTCGTGGTAAGTGCAACGTCTGCCCATAAAAAATGCTGTGTCACCTAGAACATTTCTGTGTGACACCACACTGCGTTCATCACCTAAAGACATCAGTTTCTAAGTCCCAGTACAGTCAATTTAAACCAAAACACAGTAATGTTTGCACATTACTGCTTCAGGGCAGAATAACTGACACGAATTTCTATGCAGTGATTGTCTAGGTAGGTACCACCACCTACCTGACGGATTCCTGCATCGAAATTCTACTATACCATTAAATGATCAGTATCCATTTTACAGATCTTATTTGTGTTCCATTTGTTACAAATATATTTAAAATATGAAAAGAAGCTGCTACTTCGTACCCCGACGTCTATTTACATAATCCGTTAGGCAGTAATGATAGTAACGTAAATAGTCTCCAGGTTTCCAAAGACCAAGTTTTAAAATGTTTGCAGCAGGTTGACATCAAAAAGGGACCAGGCAGCGATAAAATTCCGCCAGTTTATATATTCAAATGTGCTGAGTCTTTATCGGTTCCCTTACATATTTTATTTAATCGGTCACTTAAGGAAGGTTTCTTCCCTAGTGTCTGGAAGGAAGCTCATGTGGTACCTATACTTAAAACAGGATCACGCACTAGGGTTGAAAATTATCGACCAATATCTATATTAAATGTATTCGCGAAAATTTTTGAGAAGATAATTTTTAACTGCATATATCCTATCATTAGCCGTGGTTTACCAGAATCTCAACACGGTTTCCTCAAAGGCAGATCAACGATTAGTAACTTAGCTTACTTTATCATAGAAACTCTTCAAAATATGGACGGTGGAGGACAAGTTGACGTGATCTACACAGATTTTGAAAAAGCTTTTGATCGTGTTGATCACGTCATCTTGCTCCGTAAATTGGAGATATTAGGCATTCATGGCGACCTTCTAAGATGGATGGAATCATATCTGAGAAATCGTTGTCAGGCGGTGGTCATAGGTGGACATAAATCTAACTTTATTAAAATCACATCCGGAGTACCTCAGGGGTCTCATTTAGGGCCCCTCCTGTATAATGCGTATTTGTATGACATAAACACATACTTTCAACATGCCTCCTTTTTAATGTATGCAGATGATAAAAAGATATGGTCCAAAATAAATAATCTACAAGACTGCTATAAACTTCAAGAAGAATTAAAAAGGTTGGAACATTATTATAAAAGTAACCGTATTGCTGTTAATGTTACTAAATGTCAATTTATAACATTCACACGTAAATTGAAACCAGTCGAATATGCATACAGAATGTCTGGGACAACTATCAAAAAAGTACAGGTTGTCAAGGATTTAGGTATTCTATTTGATACGAAGCTCACGTTTTGCGATCACATTGACCAGATCACAAATAAAGCGTACAAAAACTTAGGCTTCGTGCTACGAACTTGTCAACCCTTCAACAATTTAGAATGCATAAAGCTGTTATTCTACGCCTACGTTCGTAGCACCCTAGAATATGGTAGTTGCGTATGGAGTCCACAATATCATATATATATTAATAAAGTAGAAACAATTCAACGTAAATTTTTGAAATTCTTAGATTATAAGATGAAAAAAAGACATGAAACATACACAGAAAAATGCATATATCATAAATTCCTTACACTTGAGGATCGTAGAATTTTGTTGGATCAAATGACACTATATGACATTATTCACGGACGCCTCGACAGTCTACATTTAATTGCTCTAATCAACTTCTCTGCGCCGCGTTATCGTACAAGACACACAAAATTATTTTCTACTACTTACAATCACACTAATTACTCCAGTAACTCCCCAATAAATCGAATGTGTTCTACTTATAACCACATTTTCTCGGATGTGGACCTATTTTCTGGAAAGAAACATATTTATAAAAAACAACTTGTTGAAAAACTTTTTTGTAACTACGCAAGTAAAGATGACTTGCAGCCAGTGGCTATATCTAGCTAAAAATGATGTCCGTATAATGAACTAAAATCAATAAGTATATACACATACACACACGCACGCAAACACGCACATGCACACACGCACACACGCATACGTGCATGCACAAGCGCGCACACACACACACACACAAACATATTTTATTATCATTGTAAATAAACATCGCAATTGCATAACACACTCTCTTTATTTAACAAAGTGCATCTTTGCTATTCGTATCAGTGCCACTTTTTAACATGTTAAAACTTTGATATTTAATCTCAACATAAATTTTAAAATTATTCAGATGTTATATTATAATGATGGTTGCATCGCTCCTAGACCCGTAAGTTGTAAAGTCACTCTAGGGAAACCTATAATAGGCTAGTGTTATGATTATACTATAAGGTACAATTGTTATTTTTAAAAAATGCTGTTGGTTTTCTAAATAAATAAATAAATAAATAAGAATCTCACAATATCACCGCCCGAATAGTAGAATAACTAATAAAACATCTAAAAAAATCAAGAAAACAAAAATTATGCAGAAAATTTAATTTTTTCATACATTTTCCGTATACAACTACACCTGTGACTACCATACATGATGTTCGACGACCGCGTGGCGTAGTGGTTAGCGTACCTGACTTCTGCGCCGCCGGTCCTGGGTTCGATTCCCAGCCGGAAGTAACATATCAACAAATCAAACGGTAAGTTTCCTTTGAAGATGCTTACTTTGTTAGGTTATCAAATTTGTGATTGATAATTGCTTTATTATGTAATTTTGATATGTGTGATCAATTTTCCAGTGTTATTTACAATGCCGCGAGATTTTTGCTATCTATAATATGTACAAGATTTTGATAGATAAACAAATTAACTTAGAAGAACAGATAAAAGTAATTTGACGCTTTGGTTTTACCTTTTGAGTCTGTCTTACTAATTGCGTAGTGTTATTAAGTGTTCAATGTGACTGAAAAGTCAAACATTTCGTCCTCGTATTTGACAATAAGAAAGACGTAAAATTAAGTATATGACATGTTAATTAAAAGCGTTATATGTATCTAAATGATTTCTCACGTTGCCGCTTTCAACGTTATGATGCACATTTACATACCGTTTCAGATGACATAATTAATAATGTATTGCAATATCTTTGTTTTTTTAGATAATGGCTGTTACACGACTTTGTTATGGGCATGATTTAATAATAAATAAGCAAGTCATTAAAAAAAAGTAGAAATGGGAATGAACCAAGCACTTTTTTCTCGTCGGTAATCTGATCTGTAAATTTTTAAATGTTCTAACTAAGAATTTAGACATTACAAATTCTTGCCGTGCATTATGTAAAATTTCCTTAATTTTAAGTACTAATAATAAATACTGCTGCTTTTTATTTGGATAATTTACTCCCTTAGTCGACTGTGATTCGTACAATTCCCATGTCTCCAAATGGTATTAGTTTCACAAGGTCTTATTCGTAGAAAGATCATTATTTGTCTCCTATTCGCAAATCTCCGGACATAAAAATGATGTTCCGAATAGGTCTTTATTCGCATTACGGTACAAATTTCCTCATGTTTATCAGAGCAAAGCTGTAAGCTCTCATATCATTCCCGGCTTCTAAAACAGGTCTCATTAAAATCTCCTTTACAACTCACGCCGCGCGAAAGAAATTGATATGTTTTACTGAAACCTAATTTTAATTAAAAAGAAACACGTTTACTTTTTCTTTAATTTGAAATAAGCTCTTATTTTATTCATTCCTATTAATAGTGAGCTATACTATTACAGTTTTTAATGTTGGCCGATTTATGTTTAGGTTTCATTCGAAAATTCTTAATTAATACATTTAAATCAAACTCGAATTTAAATCCTCCAACAGTAAACAATTGCATGTAACTTACCCAATCTACATTCCGTCCTTTATTTTCTGATTTTGAAGATACACTTCTTTAGGCGCGATGAGAATAAGAATTTCCGTGCAGCGTTTTCGTGCAACGTTTCTGTTATTCTCAATTAGTATTTAGCGATTAATTAATAATGGTTTATATACTGTCCAGTTATTGTACAGTGAGTAAAATATTTTTGTTAATTCAAGATTTTTTTTATATTTTATCACATTTCTAATATATGTATTTAAGTTTTACTTTTGTCACTTGTACTCAGTTACACGCCCTCTTCATTTATTTTATATTTAACAAAGTATTTAAGTCAAATTAAAAATAACTCAATATGATAGCCTATTACGTATTATTTCGAATGACACAATACTTATTCATACTTACGAGTATATACGTAATACATAAGTCCAACAATATCTGTTTATTACCTTAAATAAATATCAGTGCAGAATAACACCATAATATGCAATGCTGTCACTATACTGCTTGTGGGAACGCAATGGAAGAATATTTCTTTGGGGCACCACACTACTCTCGTCAGCCTTAGACATACTCGTAAGTTCTTAAGTCCCATATGCCCAGTAATTACACAACCCTTAGACATTTAGACTGAAACACAGTAATGTGTGCACACTACTGCTTAACCGCAGAATATAAATTAGCACTGCTCTGATATATTCCTGCATAAGTATCTTACCTACAGTATTATCATCTTTGGAATGCTCAAAATCATCCAGTAGATGTTCGAAATATAACCAAATACTTTTGGATTTAAGATTTTGATCTTTAATTCAATTGTTACTTCCTATAAACCGATCAAATCATTGTCTTTTATACCAGTGTCATGAATAATCTATTGATACGCTAATTGACTGGACATGTATCGGCAGGATTAAATTATTATCAGGCAATGTAATCCATTGAAGGCATTAAGAGAAATCAATGCTGTTTCCTTATTTTTTTTTCGATACGAATGTGAGAATTGAGACCTGAAAATAATATGTTGTATATTTACAAGTCAGAATGTTTCAAAATTTTGTCACGATTACCGTCCCACTACCGATGGGAGTCCGGCAGAGCAGGATAGCACTTATCTCTTTCCTACCGAGGTGTCGTGAGAGACGACTGAGATATTGTATGGACAGCCTTTATTCGTGTAGAATAAAAAAAGTAAAGTTTCAGCCCATAAATATCCCACCGCTGAGCACAGGCCTCCTCTCATTTCTGAGTGGGTTTTGGAGCTAGGAAGAATCCGCCACGCTGCTCCAATGCGGGTTGGCGGACTTCACATGTCCTCGTAATATTTCTATTCCTCGGACATGCAGGTTTCCTCACGATGTTTTCCTTCACCGCTAAGCACGTGGTAAATCAGCACTTAAAATTGAAGAACAATTTTAGAAGTGCTGGCACCGGGGATCGAACCCAGGTTACTCGCTTACTATGAAATTAAAGGCGAGCACTAGGCCCATAATAATATAATTCTGTCACGAAACTGCTCGTGGGGACGCAATGGGGTGTAAACATTTTTTGAAAAAAGGGCGGCGACTAGATTCACCACCCGTCACGTCTCCTTGCACTTGGGAGCGAAAATTGGGTACGGTTGTAGTCTCTGCGTATATGCATGTATTTATGTATATGCATGTATGTTCACCGTCCCAATGCTAACGTTTAAAATAGACAGACTTACAGATAACTCCAGCAAACATGTATCTGTCACTAATATTGTTTCAATAAAACTACAGTTTCCATTTACTTGTGAAACATAAATGTATATGCCGTACCATATTGTACACGTAAAAGCATGTTTTTTTAAATTATGTAGTTTACGTTACTACTTTTCAAAGACATCAGATTGCAGATTAAAATAATTTTTCGTCCAACCAAACATCCACTTGGCAAGTCAAACATTTTATAACACCTAAACTATTTAAACAAAAGAAAATGTAAATGGTCTTGTGGAAGATTTTTGTACGCTGTAAAATAAAAGGGAACACTGGTGGTAGAATTCCTATGCAGGAATCCGTCTAGGTAGACACCACCCCACGGCCAGTTATTCTGCCGTGAAGCAGTAATGTACAAGCATTACTGTTTTCTGTTTGAAAGGCACTGTGAGCTAGCATAATCAGTAGCATTTGAGACTTAAGAACTGATGTCTCAAGGTGACGGGCGCAGTGTGGTGTCACGCAGAAATATTCTGGGTGACACAGCATTTGTTGTGGGCGGACGTTGCACTTACCATCAGATCAACGTATTACTCGTTTCGTCTCTTTATACAATAAAAAAAAAGACAATAATTTTAGTAATGTTAATTTTGTTTGGCAGACTTGAGTATGTCATATTCGCTTTTAATTCGCGGCGCTGCCACACGTGTCTGTTATACTTGTGAACAGGTGCTACTTATAGAGACTTGCCTGGTTGAGTTTGCAATACGTATTATGAATTTGTTTGAAATTATTAGAAGTTACTTTCGCCTGTTTCTTATCCGTCAGAGGAACATCATTACAAAACAGTGGAAGATGTTAAAAAAATCATTATGTTATACAAAACTCATTATGTAATAATATTACAAGGTCTTAATGTAATGCTTAAGTACTATGTATTATGTACAAACCTTTAGCAGCCGTATAGATGCCCATCTAGGCATTGATGTCAATTATTCTGAACTCAAACTCAGAGCAGGGTTGTTAAGTACTGTAAAATATTCTTATAATTGAGTGGCTATAATTGAGTTTAATGGAGTTCCTATAACTGAGTGTAGGCCCTGGGTTCAAATCCAACTAGAGCCAATTTTTTTATTTTCTTTAATTATTGTATTCTGTTCGCTTTGAATAAAAAGGTAAAGTTAAGTTACATTGAAAGGATTACAAATCTAAAACATATTGTCAATTAAAAATGAGTTTGCGATTTCATGAAGCTGCAATTTAAATCCCGGCAAAAACTAAGGGGCAGAAAGTTTACTTTGACACTATATTTAAAATTTACATATTATATGCATACTTGAGTCGTGTTAGCTCAGGGGCTAGGCGCTCGCTTAAAATTTCATAGTACGCGAGTGACCAGGATTCTATCCCCGGTGCTGGCACCTCTAAAAATTGTTATTTTAAGTGCTGATTTACCACGTGCTCGGCGGTGAAGGAAAACATCGTGAGGAAACCTGCATGTCGAAGAAAAACATTTCAAAGACGTGTGAAGTCCGCCAACCCGCATTGGAGCAGCGTGGCGGATTCTTCCTAGCTCCATAACCCTCTCAGAAATAGAGGCCTGTGCTCAGCAGTGCGATATTTATAGGCTGAAAGTTTACTTTACTTTTATATGCATACTTACATTTTTTGATTGTGTAAAGATAATTTAATAACGTATAAATAAACATTATTTTATTTTTATTGTACTTTTTAATTAAACCTTAATTAATGGTATTTATTGTCTTCTATTTTTTTATTGTCCTTTATGTTATCGCAGAGTATTGACACGCGGGATAAATTTTTTGACGTAATTTTTATTTTGCTACGCTAAAAAAGTATAACTTCTTACGTTCGTACGTCTTTTTCGACACACGGTCTTTTTATTTAATCTTGTAATAATAATAATAATTCATTTATTGCTATCTTCTTATAAAACTTAACAGGTATACTCTATAAAAATAACAGAAGGCTTAAACATTAACACCTATTCACAACACAAGAATTAAAAATAAAAACTAGATAGCAAAAGGAGATAGGCTCAGCGCGTACAGTTATCAAACAGTGCTCTGATTTTCAGCCTACCCTTGTGGTCGCTCGCCACATCAGAAGAAGAGAATTCTGTCTCTTACAAACACAATTAAAATAGAAAAATACAAAAAAAAATAACCTCAAACAAACTAACATTGTATATGAGAAAAAAAATGTATATAAAACACAAAAAAAATTAAAGTTAAATTGTTCCTGAAATACGTTAAATATGCATGTATCGTAAATGAACTGATTTCTTAAAAAATAATAAATTGTTTTTAAATGTGACGGTAGGTGTCAGGCAGAGTAGAATAGCACCTACCTCTTTCCTAACGAGGTGTCAAAAGACGACTAAGGTATTTGTACGGACAGCCTTTATACGAGCAGAATAATACCATAATATGTAATGCTGTTATTATACCGCTCGTAGGAATGCAATAGGGTGTAATTTTTTTTTAACTCGTACCAAAATGTCGGCGATATGGTTCGCCACCCGTTATGTCTCGTTTGCCTATGGGACGAAAAGTGGAGTACGAGTGTGACCTCTGCCTACCCCTTATATAGGACAATAGCGTGGCTGTATTTATGTATGTTAATGTGACGGGTACCGGAAAAAAGCCTTTTTACAATCATTTCATTAAAATAGGAAAGAAATGCAGTACAGAAATATATTCGTATCTATTTACGGAAAATCAAAGAAGCGTGTAGATATTATTTCTAAACAGTACCATGACACTTGTCATGTCTTGACGTTGGGAACATCGAAATGAACGAAACATTGAACGAAAGACAGGAAATAATATCGAAAAAAATCTTCAAATCAGCGAAATATTTTACCGATTTAAAAGACAAAACTAATATTGCACTGTCGAACGATAAGTATGAGGATGCACAATTACAGAGTGTCTTTTTAATCAAAAGACTGTATGTAATTTTGCATCAAGTAGGAGGGATGGCAATAATTGATGATTTTATTACATAGAGGAAATATAGAGTCGATGTTTATCTGTTCAACTACAGCAACTGTGATAAAGAGAACAAATTTTATTGAAATTTATGCTTTATGGAAGTACTTGATAGAACTGAATATAGCCAGCAGTGGCCTATAATTATGAGAGTAAAGATAATGTTGAACAGTTCGTCGACATCATTTTCATTTCAGCCCACATCGATTCTCTGATCAACATAGGTCTTCACAATAAAATCGAAAATTACCATAGTCGCGTCATTTGACAGACTCGTTTGATGAACATAGATACTCTAGTTTAAGAGATACTGTTGCCTATTTTCTGGTTCAGATTTTCTTTTCATTGTCTTCTAAAATACCTCTATACAGTGAGATAGTAGTCTCCAAGCCTGTCACAAAGCGACCGCCATTATACGTCGTACATTACATACACATTCTCAACTCAGATTTTTTCATTAATCTTTGTCCACCCTATTACATAAATACATATATACAGTTTTTATGAAAACCGAAACACAGTAATGTTTTCACACTGCTTCACGGCAGACTAACTGGCCTGCCACCAGTAAGTGCTCTTCGCTCTTTCTCGTATTTGTTAAAATGTAGTAAACTACGTATTAATATTTAAGAAATCCTTTAATTAATGTAGTAAAGAAATAACGATTATCAGAGCGGACTCATGGCTCTCATATAACTGTGCTGTACGGATTTCATTAAAATTTACTACTTTTTAATGTAGGCCGTGCAATAAAAATATTACTGAAATTTAATTTTGATAAACAAAGGGACTAAAGGTAATTTTTTCTTATTAAATGAGAGGTCAAATTCAGATACTAAAAAAATCAGCCCCTCGTACCGCCGAAAAACTTACCAGTAACAAGTCTTTGTCTCGGTGTGTTGTATGCTAGTCGCCAGTTCGCAGTCAAGGACAGTAGACTTTAGAAAAGAACACGCTTACTTATTTATACCCTATCATTAATACACTATTACACTACACTATTTCTCTAGTATCCTTATAACGACTTACTCCCACGAACAGTCCATTGAAAGCTTTCAATTCTCCTACGAGTAATCCCTTTAAGTTCATACTGTTCTTGGTATTGCCACAATAGGACAGAATACGCCAGTCGGTCTATAGTATTGAGAATTTAACCTCCGAGAGTTCGGAACATGATCTTGCAGACTTGAATCGTGTATCTGCTTATCACTGGATTATAGTAGCTGTTTCTCTCCGGATTTCGGTTGAACCACTGTGAGGCACAGGGTTATCTGTAAACTCGCTTTGGCACGTTAGACACCGTTAAGAACCAATGTCTCGTGGTGACAAACGCTACTTTATAAGTTGGTTTTCTACATTTGTGCAGAGTCGCATGTCGACATGGCATCTTAACGCGTTTTTTTTTATAGAAAGATGTGACGAAACGAACAAAACGTTTACCTGATGGTAAGTGCAATGTCCGCCTTCAATAATTGCTGTGTCACCCAGAATATTTCTGTGTGACACCACACTGTACCCATCACCCTGAGACATAGGTTCTTAAGTCTCATATGCCCAGTGATTACGCTAGCTCACAGTGCCCTTCAAACCGAAAAACAGTAATGTTTGCACACTACTGCTTCACGGTAAAATAACTGGCCCTGGGGTGGTACCTACCTAGACGGACTCCTGCATAGGAATTCTACCACCAGTATTTTTTGTACTCTCTGGCAACAATTCCATAAACCGATTATTGTAAGGGATACGTTTAATGTACTTGATAACACAGATTTATATGGCGCAGATTTTGTTTAAAGTTGTGTATTTATTAACACTGTATTAAATGAAATGAGTCTCTGTCGGGAGAACATGTGTATACCAAATTTCAATTCAATAGGTTTTGTAGTTTCAGAAATATCGTGTTGAATCAGTAGTAAATCGCTTTTATGTATATAGCGATAATGAACGCTATCGGTATTCGTCATTCGTATTCACCTATTTGTTTACTAAATAAATAATTACAATATTAAAAGGTACATACGAGGTCCCGTATCATATAAATATTTTGGGACAAAGAAATATTTAGGTATTCTGAGTGCGAAATAGTTTCATTTAACGCCCTTTGTTGATTATCGCTTGGGTGTAACCTCAAGCTATTGTTAGTGTTTATATAGTCCCTTATACGAGAGTGCGTATTACCGAAAATTTATTAATTAAATCTGCAGGGAAAAGCAGAACAATTATAACTATGCTGATACCGACAAATACCTTTTCCTTATTTTAAGTTCATTTGTATTCGAGTTCATAATTAAATAATTATTATTATGGCGTTTCTGATATATTTGACGTCGCGTGGCGTAGTGGATAGAGTACCTGTCTACGCTGGGTGTCACCAGTTCGAATCCTAACCGGAGCTAACATTCGTACCCAAAACATAAATAGTTGATTTTCGGATCTGGTTGTGCTGTGAGTGACACTAATTCCTCTGACATTACATCGGGCGCGGGTAGGTAAGGACAAGTAGCACTATATGTTCATTTCATTGTGAAACTTCTTTTTTAAATTTGATTAAGTGACGAGACGAGCAAAACGTTCACCTGATGGTAAGTGCAACGTCTGCCCATAACAGATGCTGTGTTACTCAGAATATTTCTGTGTAGCACAACACTGCGCGTGTCACCCTGAGACATAAGTTCTAAGTCTCATGTGCCCAGTGATTACACTAGCTGTCAGTGCCCGTCAGACCGAAACACAGTAATGTTCGCACACTACTGCTTCACACGCTTACAGAATAACTGGGCCTGGGGTGGTACCTACCTAGACGGATTCCTGCATAGGAATCCTACCACCAGTAAAAAATCTGCATCTGGGCATAAGCCCCTCTCAAGTTTGCCCAAGGAGGATTTGCCGTAAACGTTTAGTCGGTAAGAGTCCGACATAACCCGGCTGCCCCCCTGGCTAGTCGGGCATCCATGCAAGATTTCCTCACGTAAAAAAAAGGTGGTCGTAACTAGTATGGATATGTGTGGCATAATTTAGACTATTATTCCCGTCAGAGTAAAATATATAAGTATAATGGTAAAATTAAAAAGCTTATAAAACTTAGAATATCTAAAGAAAAATTTAATGAAATTGTAGAGGTAGGAAAGTGTATTAAAAAGTGTATCCTGTGTACCTGTATGTATTACAGGATGAATGTGTTAGGAAAATATGCCTTTTTGGGGACAGGTTAACGCTTAGCTGTTGTAACTCACTTTTACCTCACAAACCGTAATCGGTAATGTTAGGAATGATTTCTAATGTTTTGATAAAGAATGAAAGATAAAATATTAATTTATGACGGTTAATAGTTGAGTTTGATAAGATATTGATTAGATATGTAGATGAGTACACGCATCAACTGAACAGCCCAATAAACCTTTGCGGCGTGTTAGGCGCAGTGGCTAAGCGACTGACTTCTGCGCTATGGATTGCCGGATTCGATGCCCATACAGACAATTATTTGTATGGCCGACAGATAGTGACAGAATTGCACGTTATGATGTGATTCTGCACGACTAAAGGCTGTCCGTACAATACTTTAGTCGCCTTTTACGACACCTCGGTAGGAAAAAGGTAGATGCTATTCTGTTCTGCCGGATACCTATCAGCGAATGAAATCTAATTATAAAATAATAATGAAATCTATTAACCCGCATTAGAAAAATACGGTCAAATCTTCGCCATTCCAAACCTTCTAATTAATGAGAGGGAGACTGTGTAGCAATAGTACGTTTCTTGGCCGTTACCTTCCCTAAAATATTAATTTTTAATCAACCCAGGAAATGTTATTTTAGCGATCGTTTTGAATTGAGAATAGTCTTACAGCCAATATACAAAATAAAGAATCTAACGTATGAAGCGGTGTCAGTAGAGATCTTTATATTAACGTGACAGAAGACGTACATAGAGTCACGCCTCTTTTCCAATGGGGTAGGCAGCGACCATATCTTTCCACTTGCTACGATCCTGACACACATCTTCCGCTTCATCTACTTTCATTAGCGTTTTCTAACAAGCTCGTCGGTAACGGGTACTTTTGACGTGGCCTTTCCTTAAAACGATTTCGATCTGATCGTGATAAGTACGCCTACGTCAACCCTTACCGACTTGCCTATTTACACTCACCTTATAGGTCTGTTTCGTCAATCTTCCTTCTCGTCTTATCTGTGTCCAAACCATCTAAGCATCCGTTTCTCCATCTTTGTCACTACGTCGTCTACCACACCACAACGTTCCCTTATCACGCTGTTTTCATTCCCACAGCGTTAATCTTAATGTCATGCTTCTTCTGCCAGAACCAACATTCACTACCATACGTAAGTGTGGGAACCAGTACACCTCTATGTACAGCCATTCGTGCCTATGCAGACACTGGCTATAAAAAATCACTAGGCTCTTGTCACTTTTTTCACATGTTCACATGTCCATTAACTCAAAAATCATCTTTTTTTTATTGCATAAAGTGATGGAACGAGCAAAACGTTCACCTGATGGTAAGTGCAACGTCTGCCCATAACAAATGCTGTGTCACCTAGAACAGTTCTGTGTGACACTACTCTGTGCCCATCACCCTGAGACACAAGTTCTTAAGACCCATATACCCAGTGATTACGCTAGCTCACAGTGCCCTTCAAACCGAAACACAGTAATGTTTGCACACTACTGCTTCACGGCAGAATAACTTCACTGCTGGCCCTGGGGTGGTACCTACCTAGACGGACTCCTGCATAGGAATCCTACCATCAGTAAAATGAAAATAAACGACAATTCCACATCGTTTAAGTTCACATACATACCGTTCATAGTATATGGAATATGTAATTCATATAATAAATTTAATTAATCTCTTTCATTAACCAAGTTAAATCGTAACATAATAACTAGAGCATACTCTATTCTTTTCGACGTACTTAACGGAGTCTCATTAAAACGTACTTTCATCTGTTTCTGTGAATCCTTTTCAGTGTAGGCATATCATTTAAAAATACAACCTAATGTTAATATTTTAACGAATAATACGTAACGCTAATTAAAAATAACGTTAATTATTTATTTATTTATTACGCTGCTCAGTTATTAAAATATTATAAACTTTATCTTGTTTAAATATGATCTGTCACAAAATATTTAAGGCCGTGGTAGCTCAGGGGCCGGGCGCTCGCCTTAAATTTAATAGTATGCGCGTGACCTGAGTTCGATCGATAAATACTAAATATTACAGTATAGTAAAACGCATCTTTCTTGTTTATTAGTTATTTTCCGAACTATTTTTTTACATACATACAGTCACGCCTTTTCGCCATATAAGGAGTAGGCATAGACCCTCCGGCCCCCGCGGAAAACGAGACATGGCGAGCCCTATTTCTTATAGTATAGTATTATAAAAAACGAGACTCCAGTGAAATTTTGGTATAAACCACTAATTTATTAAATCTTGTATAATTATATTGAACAACAACTTAAATTCACGTTAATTAGATTTTAGTAGAATCGTACACCTTATATTCGCATACTATATTGTCCTACAATCTAAGGATCGGGGTATTTAAGGAAATTTAATTAACTTCGGCCCTAAGTTTATAATGAAACACCCTTAAAATACACGACATACTCGTACATAATGGATGCGTATAGAGCTGAATGTATTTAATTAAAATCGTTAAATAATAAATGATGGCTGCTGCTACTAACTACTAAAAAAACTAAAAAAAAACTAAACTACTAAAAATTCGTAACTATGTATAGACAGTTACGCAAGCCTTCATGCATGTAATCCTTTACAAGATTTATAGAACCTCATAGACCCCGCAGTCTCTCCACTCGGTAGTAAAGTTTTTTTTTTATTGGATGAATTGATTTTTACTTTCTTAGTAATGTAACTTGTCTAGAATTTCCGCTCGGTGGACACGGTGGCTTAGCAATCTGGTATGTGCACTTCGGGTCGCAGCTTCGATAAGTACGAAGACGATACAGAAGAAATCTTAATTTCGTTCACAACAAATCGAATTAAAATTAGACTGTGGCGGGACAGTATTTCGCTCCCCACTCCATTTGTTCCGTCATCCGAGAATCTCCCACCTGGACACGAGCTGCCGTGGCCAACCTGGAAGTGCTTGAATAGACTTCGAACTCCGGTCGGCCGGAGCAAGGACAACTGTGTCCAGTGGGGACTCACAAACTCCTATAAAGCAGAGTGCATATGCGGTGCCGTTCCACAAACAATGGACCACATAATGTCGTGTCCTGCGTGTCCTTTCACCTCCACGTTACAGGACTTAATGGAGGCTACTGAGAACGCAATACTCGTAGCTGAGTTCTGGGCGGACAAAATCTAGGCAGCCATTGACGCGCTAAGAAGAAGATTTTAACAAAAAGAAGATTACCCATTTTATATATTTAAATTATTACAATATATCACAAACAAATACAATATATTACAAACAAACTAAATTATTTCTTTGTAAAACCCCCACATTGTTTTTGCAGTGAGTGCCCAGTCTCTGACTACCCCTTATGGGATACAGTCGTGATTGTATGTATGTATGTATGTATGTGTATAACTATCTCTTTCGCACTTTTTTCATGTAAGGCTAATTGTAACGTATTGTAAACAAAAATACGAAATGTACGTAAATATATACAAGTGCTTTTCTCAAATACCAAGACCAAAAGAACACGTGCGTAACTTATTGGTAAGTAATTACTACCACCTATTAACATCTGCTGCACCAGAGGTGTTGCCGATGATTGCCGGCTGGCACGTTTCAAGAAAAGAGCCTGTCTTCCTTAAAGGCTTTTAAGGAAACCTTTTCTTGAAGCATACTGTCGTAGACCGCCAAACGTAGAAGCAGTGGGGACGGAATTTAATTTTGCAACAGGAAAACATACTCGTAACTCAGTGGCTGGTAATGGAAAATGAAAGTAATGAATGTAAATGAAGTAGTCGAGAAGACCCACGCTGCTTCAATGTGAGTTCCCAGACTTCACACGTCCTCGTCATATTTTTGATTTCTCAGCATTCCTCTCGATGTTTTCTTTCACCGCCAAGCACGTGCTATCAGCACTTAAAAGTGCAATTGCCGATTTAAGAGGTGCCGGCACCGGGAATCGAACCGAGGTTACTGGCGTATTATAAAATTTAAAGCCCGCGCCTAGCCACAGAGCTACATCGGCACTAGGTGAATTACTATGCAGTAAACCGCCTCGTCGCTGCCATTCTGGTACGAGTCATAAAATCTTACTCCCCGTTGCCTATTTTGGTGTTATTCGGCACGAATAAAGTCTGTCCTTACACAATACCTTAGTCACCTCTTATGATATGATACCTCGATAGCAGAGAGGTAGGAGCTCATCTCCTTCACCGCTATCGGCTAGGTGTAACTCTATGATATCTCCTACCTAATTGGTACATTATACACGTAACTATATATGTACTGAATGGTGATGCCGTAAGAGAATCTATCATCCCATCTCATACTGTCCGTGTCGCAAAAGGAGTTAAACATATGTACTCTATGTAGCGTTACGCCTCCTTTCCATTGGGGTAGGCAGCAACCACGTCTTTCTACTTGCTATGATCCTGACACACATCTTTTGCTTCTTCTACTTTCATGTACGTTTTCATACAGGCTCATCGGTTGTATTAAAATCAGTGACTTAGGGAACCGACTTAGGCTACCGACATGTCGATGGTGGAATGAGGAGGCAACCCGAATGAGGGTTAAGATGGCAACAATGCCAGACCTAAGCAAAACACAGCAGCATCTAAGGCAATAAGAGTCAGGCGGCGGTACCAAGATCGCTAATCCGCCTGCGACCTAAGCAAAAGACAGCAGCATCTTAGGTAATAAGAGTCAGGCGGCGGTACCAAGATCGCTAATCCGCCTGCGACCTAAGCAATAGACAGCAGCATCTAAGGTAGTAAGAATCAGGCGGCGGTACCAAGATCGCTAATCGGGCTGCGACCTAAGCAAAAGACAGCAGCATCTAAGGTAATAAGAGTCAGACGGCGGTACCTAGATCGCTAATCCGCCTGCGACCTAAGCAAAAGACAGCAGCATCTAAGGTAATAAGAGTCAGGCGACGGTACCAAGATCGCTAATCCGCCTGCGACCTAAGCAAAAGACAGCAGCATCTAAGGTAGTAAGAGTCAGGCGGCGGTACCAATATCGCTAATCCGCCTGCGACCTAAGCAAAAGACAGCAGCATCTAAGGTAGTAAGAGACAGGCGGCGGTACCAAGATCGCTAATCCGCCTGCGACCTAAGCAAAAGACAGCAGCATCTTAGGTAGTAAGAGTCAGGCGGCGGTACCAAGATCGCTTATCCGCCTGCCAAGTGAGCCTGGCACTCTCGACTTGGGAGAAGCTTATGTTCAAGCAGTGGAACGTATATAGGTTGATGACGATGCCGATGTACACAATAGCTTGTTTTCTATCTTAACACATAACAAAGACAGCAGAAACGTCCCTAGTGTATTCCTAAGTCTCTGACAATTTTAGGAAATATAATTAAATTTGACGTTATTATAAATTCGAAAATTGCTTCTGTAAATTAGTATCTATTAGTTACAAAGATAATTTATCATTCCTTTTGATTAATGATCGTAGCATCCTCTGCAAAAACAACGCTGTCGATAAAAGTCGTACTACCTAAGGCTCTAATTAATTTCACAAAGAGGAAATTCGCCGTGAAAGAAAGGAAATTCCGAGTATATTTTTGTACTAATAGCTTAATTTAATGTGTTTGTGCTACTAGGACTGTGCATAAATATTTTTAAAATGTAGCCAAAATGTGCCAGCGACTTTGCGTATAATTTTAAATGTGTCATGTACTTTTAGATATATCTGTTTCAGAACTATTTGAACAAGGTAAGGAAACAAAAACAGCGTAGCCACAGACGAGATTCGCCGCTGGGACCGAAAAGGCCCACCGGCATTCAATTGCCCGTTTCCCTGTCCCCATGATCGTGGGCGGCCGGCGCTGGTGGGGCCGGTAATGTGTGCGCAAGTACTCCCTGGCAACATGCAGCGAAGGCGGGATCCAATGAGGTTTTATTCGATGCAAGTCGGACATAACCCCCGCAAGTGCGTGTATCCGTACCGCATTTCCTCATGTTAGTTAAAAAAGTGCCTCTGTGTTTAGCGCGTATACTTGCGGCACTATAATATCTCCTACGCAGTTTAAAGCCTCCGACATTATTTGGAAGTTACAGCCGAGGTCGAAAATCCGCTAAGAAAACACATCTTCTAGTTACTCACAAAAGCTTCCATCTGCGTTGAATATTTTATATAGTACTGAAGGCATTAGCGAACACTTTTTTGTCTTTATGTTTTCGTAAACTATGTAACGCTAATGCTGTCGTGGAATAATCGTAACACATCCAGACCAGTTCCTGTATGGAACTATTTGTATTTTTCACAAATATTGATATCGGAAGGTTCGAACCCGAGACCCATAGGTCAAAAGGTACTCTGAAAAATATCTCTTATATTACAGCTATAAAATTTGAAAATAATGTTACAAATTACAATAATTTTGGTGAATAGAAATTTTAATTTAAATTCATGTCGCGGCGCCCAAAGAATAAATCTGAATGAAAAAGCTTGTGAAACCAGTTCAGTTAAGACTGCGTTTTCTGCAAAGAATTTTAAGTAGAAGGAGTGTTGTTGGAAAAAGGAATGTGAAGTGAGCAAGCGCAAATGAAATGCTAATTGGTAGCTAAGTGTTCCCGTTACAAATGTTCAAATATTTTCAACTTAAAAAAATTAAGTAATATTTTTCCATACGTTATGTTTAATTAAGTTCAGCGAATGCATGACGGCCTATATTTAAATTATGTTTATGACGAAGTCGGTGAAATGAAATATTTATATTTATACGTAAGAATATGTTCTGACGTAAGAAATTTTTTTTTTAATCTCTCCCGCCTTTATGTAGTTCCTCTGTCCGGAGAAGGAACACGCGCCAGAAACTTCGCGAATACCCTTTTTTTTGGTTGATTTTTTTGATATTATTGTTTTTATTATTAAAAAGTTATTATATATAAAAGAATTAAGTCATCATGTACGAGGTTGCCACCCGAAACCTTTCATCACCAACGGTTATCGGTTTTCCAAGTTATATGGCCTGTCATATGATTACATGAGTAATTAATAGAAACAGCCTGGCAGCGATCACCTCATTTGCTGGAGATTAGTATATATTCCATGTATTCTTTTGTAGTATAATAACCTTTATATAAAGTCTATGTCGTGTGTCAGCTTAAGATAATCTTTCACCCCATCTCATCCTGTGGGTGTCGTAAAAGTCGACAAAGGTAAAATGAAAACCAGGAGATCGGCAGCAGCATCTTCCTGGAACATCCGAATAAATAAAAAAAACTAGGGCAAAATCCTAGAATCCCCCTAAATGACAACTACAAAGTTTTGTGGCAATCTATGGGAGAGGCTTATGTTCAGCAGTGGACTAGTGATAGGCGGAAATGATGATGATGATGTTTACTAAAGTTTTCGAACCTCTGGGTAAGAAATTTTTTATAGCTACAGATCTACTTGTACTTGATGTTATGATTATACGAGAAGATCTGCGTGTACTGTAACAACAATGTCTACCTTAAGTAATTCGATCACGGCGTTTTCTTCTGTTTACAGGACTATGAGTTGTTATTTGCGCAGGGTATGTTATAATACTGTAAGGGTTACTGCGAATACAAAAATACCCACTCGTCCTACCTACCCTTCACATATCCGATGTAGGAAAACTGATTGAGGCGAACATACGCAGGTCAACCTCAATAATGGGCCAAACGCCAATAATATCCATAATTTGTGTGTTCTATAAATATTATCTTCGGCTGGGATTATACTCGACATGCGTCATATAAGGCAGATTATTTATTTATCAGATTTTTCATAAATCCATTTTTATTCCACTTTTGACTGCAATTTAATCTTGTTCAATTAATTTAAGAGAATAGTGTAAGTGATAACGCGAGCAAAAAGTTCACCTGATGGTAAGTGCAACGTCTGCACATAAAAAATGCAGTGTCACACTGCGCTCGTCCCCTTGGAACATCAGTTCTTAAGTCTAATATGCCCAGTAATTACACTAGCTCTGAGTGCCCTCCGGACCCAAATACAGTTACGTTTGCACGTTACTGTTTCACGGCAGAATAATTGCAGTAACAAACACACACTTAATTTATAATTATAAACATTACTAATAAAATATTTTTTGGAAAAGAGCGACCATATCAACTTTCTTAGCAGTGATTGTTGTAAAAAAAAATAGTTTATGCTTCTATATTTAAATTGATGATTCATGAACTAATTCATCCGTGAAACTTTTACCTTTAGTCTTTTAACTTAGCTTCGAACTTTATAAGTTAGCAGTTAATCTAAACTATTTGCTCAGTTGATAGATATGAAAAGATAAATGTTAGAGCAGACACGTTGCATTAAAATATCTGAAGAGGTCAGCGCTTTAAAGCAATTTGTTCGGAGGTACGAGTAATACACGGCGCCCCGAGCGGTAGAGGATGAGCCAACTAGCAACTAACGCTTGTAAATTATAGTAAAAGCGACAAGTTATAAGCGACAGCGATGTACAAAGACTTAAAATTATAAAGTTGTTTAAACATGTACATGTACAACGTTCAATTTGAATTAAACTCAAATTAAATTTAACTCAAAAATTGAAATTTAGTTACGATGATCAATAAAAGTTTTAAATTTAGTTACGATGAAACTATTAAGCGAAAACTTAATTGAATCAATATATGTAGAATAATGCTGAAGTGTCATTTATGAAAAAAAATACATTAAGTGAATACGATTTACGAACACGGCGATTTAAGAAAATACTTAATATCCCAACATGTTTGAGAAATTAAAAAGGTGCTAGGATTCCTCCGTCCGTCCGTCTAGGTAGGTACCACCCCAGGGTCAGTTATTCTGCCGTGAAGCAGTAGTGTGCAAGCATTACTGTTTCGGTTTGAAGGGCACTGATGCCTAGCGTAATCACTGGGCATTTGAGACTTAAGAACTGATGTCTCAAGGTGACGGGCGCAGTGTGGTGTCACACAGAAATATTCTCGGTGACACAGCATTTGTTGTGGGCGGACGTTGCACTTACCATCAGGTGAACGTGTTGCTCGTTTCGTCACTTTATACAATAGAAAAAAGGGATTTCGCAAAAGCGTGCCCATACATATAACTGTTACATAACATATGTATTGTACATACAGTCAAGCCTTTCTCCCATACCTTATATACATATGTTAGGCAGGCGTATGTTGGTAGGCAGAGGCCACTCACTCAGCTCACTTCTCACCCTCGCGAGAAACGAGACGTGACAGGTGGTAAATCAAAAATTCTTACTCCCCATTCTCACGAGTCAGGCTGCCAGCTATACGAATATGACGTAGAAAACTTTATGAGACAAAAAGCACTAACGTAAAGAACGTGTATAAAGAAAGTAATAGCCTATAAATGTCTTTCTGTTGAGCACAGGCCTCCTCTCATTTCTAATACAGTTTAGTAGCCGGGAATTCCACAACGCTGCTCCAATGCGGGTTGGCGGACGTCATTTTTATTCCCCAGACATGCAGGTTTCCTGACGATGTTGAACTTCAACATTGAGCACGTAGTAAATCAGCATTTAAAATTGCAGAACAATTTAGGGGTGTCGGCAACGGGGCTCAGTCACTGGCGTACAATGAAATTTATAGCGAGCACCTGGCCCTGAGCTGCCACAACTCAAAGAAAATGTATAAACAAAAAAAAAGTGTTAAGAAAGCTGTTCTTTGGGCTATTATTCGTCGAGGGTCATTCAAAACAACGCTAATTTCTGAATTTCAAGCAAGATAAGTCTTCTCCGTCCCAGATTCTGTCTGACGCGTAAAACCTTTAAAAGAAAAGTGATGAAACGAGCGATCATTCAAAAAACTTCTAAAATAATTTATTATATGGAGGCGACAGTTGTGGCAGATGCTTAAGAGATTCATGTAGTCATTACATGTTTCCGTAGCAGTGCTGCGCTACAGTTGAATAGTTACTGTAGTTTAAATGGGTCAACTCTACCTGGGAAGTACCTAATTCTCTTATTAAGTTACTGTATGTTTATGGCCTCATAATATAGCTATCTCTGTGCCGAATTTCGTCAACATCCATTCAACGGTTGGGCCGTGAAAAGGTAACAAACAGACAGAGAGACAGTATGTATTGATTTTAATTGGATAAAGTGACAAGTTGTATTGGACAAAGTGACTGATGGCAAATGCAACCTCTACCCATTACAAATGCTGTGTCACCTAGAACATTTCTGTGTCACACCACACTTCGCCTGTCACTCTGAAACATCAGTTCTTAAGTCTCATATGCCCAGTGATTACACTTGCTCTCAGTGCCCTTCAAACCGTAATTTTTGAACACAATAACTGACCTTGGGTTATCAATATAATATTCAAGCTAGAAAGCCGGCCAAACAATGCTCTGGCGACCAAATTCATCCAAAGCCAGACCCAAATCACCATGACTAGTGATGTGAAGCAATATCATTAGTGCTAGAGTACTGCGCTCACCAACCCGCCTGCCCTGGTGAATATTGACCAACAATCCACGAAATGCATGCCAGCATATGTGGCGCTTTACAGCCATGTAATTACAATAAGTATCTGTGCCCTTCAGGCCGAAACACTAATGTTTGCTCACTACTGCTTGAAAGCAGAATAACTGGCAATACGGTGGTCTACCTAGATTGATTCCTGCATAGGAATCCCAGCACTAGTAAAACATTTAACTAGGTCTTTACATAATTGAGAAACCAGTTACGAACAAAAGCAGCGGCTGTTATTTTGATAATTTCCACTCGTTCATTAATTGCACCATAACATTAAGTTTCTCCAAGCTTGAAATTAAATCGGCCGTGTGATTTACATTTTAATACGTTAAAGGACTTACCTATGTTAAAACAAATTTATGGAACTGATGAAATGGAAGTTGCCGTTCTACCAAATGGTCATTAACTGTTTTGTGTACTTATATTTGCTACACAATTAGGCTTTTTATGCTTACTTACATTGCTTTTACACTTTAGTATTCTTTGAAGAATTAAAAATAAATTATTAAGTCCTTAAAAACATATCTCGTCTTATTGCTACCTATTTTTATTAATGTCTTTACTTGACCAGCTTGTAACGTGAATGCTTCCTGGGCAAGTTTCCTAGTAAGTCAATATTAAAAATGCTAAAGATACCTTACGTAAACATTACATTAAGATCTTGTTAATGTTATTCTTTGTTTTTCCTATATGTGAAGTGTGTGCGTGCGTTTGTTTTTATTAAACCAATTGTTATTATTATTATGACATGACCTTTAATATTATAAAACACAAATAATTGTGATGCTTCATTAAATCTAACTCCTCATACAAATATTTCGATATTTTTACAAGAATTTAAATGCAGACGTATTTTAATAAACTAAACAATTAAACCTTTATTCAATTTTTTAAGATGAAGAGCCATGTGCCTTATAATTTTATAGTACGTGAGTAACTTCAGTACGATCCTCCATGCCGGCACGATGTATTGCAATTTTGTGATCCATCATCACATATTTGATCATCAAATACACCACGTGCTCGGCGGTTAAGGAAAACATCGTGAGGAAATCTAAATATCTTATAGAATAATAATTAAAAATCATTTCTGTAAAATTATGCTTTGGACATAATATAATTATTTAATCAAAAAACCGACTTTAACGCAGCAGCTAGACAGAACGCCAACACGGGAGATCTTGGACTGCACGGCAAGCCCCATCATCTTTTTAAAACGGCTAACCAAGACTAAGAGACATTTATTTCGTCTGGCATGCGATGCAGGACGTCGTTACAGTTAGCTTCGTCTGGACGAGACGTTGACGCTACTTGCTCGGCGCAGTCCAGGAGAATCTGTACTCAGAATCTGCTCTGAAAATGATATTATTGAAAATAAGGTTCAGATATAGATTAATGTGTTCTTTGACCCTCGGTTTTTACAGTTTTTTTCTGTGTTATCATTAGGTTCGGAAATTGTACGACATATGAAAAAACTGAGGGTGTTAATAAGACGCCATTTGAGTATGTATAACATTATAGTTTATTACACTATTACTTTATTGAATTGTTCGAGCACTTATGGAAAACGTATATACCTGTATAACATATATAATTACTATTTTGTATGTGATCATTACCCGTACTGAGCCGAGCCTTCGATGCCATCAATATTACTCTGCTATTGTCCAAGCTGGCGTATTATAAGCTGGAGTATTATATATTATTTATTATTATATAGCTATTCAATAGTTTAATAGTTACTTTACAGACAGGAAGCAGTTGGTTGAAATACATGCAACTGATGAGACATCAACTACTTCAAACCCAGTACACTTGGCAAGAGGTGTAACCCAAGGGTTAATTCTGCGACCTCTGTTATTTATATTGTATAGTGCAGATGTTATAAACTGTATCCAGCATTAATAATTTCATTTATACGGGGATGATATGCAACTGTATAAATCGTTTAGTCCTAAAGAAACTAACATATAAATAGTGACCTTAAACGAGTAGTTGCTCGATCCGTTCCAAACTCACTAGTACTGAATCCGCCAACATCAAAGTTAATAGTATACGATAGCCGACATCATGTTAGGGTAATGAAAGAAGAAGGACCTATAATTGAATTAATAAATATGGTGGAAACAGTATGTAGGCACCTAGGTCTTATTATTGATTCCGAACGTCGTTTTGAAATCCATATTAATAATGTGTTAAAAACCTGCCTCTACAAATGAAAAACGTTTTATGCAATTCGAGACTACATTAATGTGGATGTAAGGGGACAATTGGTGGAAAGCTACAGCCGTGGTAGCACAGGGGCCGGGTGCTCGCGAGTATCCTGGTTTCGATACCAGATGCCAGTTCTACTATTTTAAGTGCTGATTTGCCACTTGTTCAGCGGTGAAGGAAAACATCGTAAGGAAACCTGCATGTCCGAGGAATTGAAATATTTCGAGTACATGTGAAGTCCGCCAACCCGCATTAGAGCAGCGTGGCGGACTATTTTCGGCTCCAAAACCCTCTCAGAAATAGGAGGTACCTGTACTCAGCAGTGGGACATTTATAGGCTGTTACTTTATTGTACTTTTATACAAAATGCATGTGCCTGCTTTAGTTGTCCTTAGAGAAGCTACATAGCCCCTTTTTTAAACAGTAATAATATTTTAAAGATGTTTGGAGTTATCGCTATACAAAATCCTAAATACTTATTTGACAAGTTAGACTGGAGACAATCTAGGCCACAGCAGTATTCAACACGGTCTGCTACGATTCCACTGGTGACTGGCAAGTACAGGACAGTAGCGTTCAAGCGTTGTTTTGAGTATGCTGCCACTCGTTGCTGGAACGATCTCCCACCACCTATTAGGGACCGGAAATTAGAAAAGTTATTTTAATAATTTTATAAAACACATTTACTTCAGGAACAAAAAATAAAATAATTCAGGAATAAACAAGGTGGAGGTTGGTCTGGCTATGGCGCTATACACGGCGCGGCGTCCTGTATATACGAGTATATTAATGTAGTCATTATTTTATTTCAATTTATGTGTCGTATCTATGTTTTGCCTCCAATTATCGTCTTTATGCTGTAATGTCGATTTTGTATAGGTCTGAATGACGTCGGAGTTGTCACGGGGGTTAGCACTGAAAACCAGTGCTGCGTCGGAATCTTACTTTCGGCGCAGAAATATGCTGTGCTGCTTGTTTGTTGCTGGAAATGAGGCGAACAATTTCCGCAGTTCGTTATTATTATTATTATTTGCTTGTTTAATTTATATATATGTATATATAAATATTTTGTTTGACTCTTATTTAGATGTAATATTTTGCTTTATTTTTGTTTAACGTAAATTTACTTATGGATGCGCTTGTTTGTAATAAATAAATACATTATCTTTCTTATTTCGTTATATGCAAAATAATCCTTACTGCGACTGAAACGTTTGTCAAAATTTGTTTTTACTAAAACTTCCTATGGCCAATATCTGAGCAGCTCCATCATCGGAGTAGCTCCATGGTACCGTATTATTGCATTGTCACCGAAGCTACATAGGTATGCCAAATTTTACCTCAATCAAATCAAAAGTAAAGAGTGTAAAATTCTTACTCCCAATTGCGTTCCCACGAAGGCTGACTGTACAGTCGCCTTTTACGACACCTATCGCCAAATAAAAATGGATCCCGCAAAGCCCTCGAAACGAAGGGTTATAAATAATTTAACAAATGAACCGCAAAAAAATCCGTAAGATTAGTTTTATTACAATTGAATTATTTTATAACATATTTATAAATACATACAGTCAGGCCTCTTTCTCTTTTGAGATAGGCAGATACTTTCCATTTGCTACGATCCTGACACACATCTTTCGCTTTTTCTACTTCGCGTTTTCATACAAGCTCATCTTATGTATATTATTCTTTATAGAATAAATTAAACGTAGGACTAGCTTTTGCCCGCAGCTATGCCGACATGGAATTTCATTGTCCTCAGAGAACGGTTACAAATGTATTCATTTCATATTTACATTTTTATTTGGGTTTCGGATTTATAATATTTTTCCCGCGTCTATTATTTTTTAGGAACAAATTGTATGCTTTATTATTTTTATACAGACTTATCTTTTTTATGTTTGTGTTGATAATATACATGTGGACGTGTTACGACGTCTTAGCTATAAGCATACAATTATGACATGTAATAAAAAGGTATCCTTTGACTTCATTTCACAGAAACGACTAAAATTTGAAGAACATATGATCGTAACATCCAACATATGAGTTACTCATTCACGTAACAACAGATGGAACTGTGGCCATATGCTACTACCTGCTCACAATTAAAATAAAAACAGAGGCAGTCATAAGGACTGCCGACAGAAGTGAAAACTTAAAACAATGGAATACCTATGTCCTTTTTGAATTTTTCAACCAATTATAGTCTGAATCATTTAAGTTTCATAATTTGTAAATTGAAATTATTAATATTAGTCTGGTTTCACATCAAATTTATTATAAGAAAATTATAAGAAATTACATTAATTATAAAATTTTAAAGAATTTTAAATATAAAAATCTGATGGAACAACTAGAAATCTGTTTATGGTAAAACAGATTTCTAGTTCTTAATTCCTAAGCCACGCTAATAGGATTTGTTACGGAGTAATAAATGAATTTGTTAATAAAAAAGATTAAAAGATTGTTCTACGGAGAAACAAATATTTTTAGTTATTAATAAGACTTATTAATATTAAATTAATCATTCATTGGTCATTAATAAAAAAATAAAAGGCCTTTTTATATTGAAAAAATTTAACAGTAATAATAAACGGATTCTGCATTGGAATGAAATCACCATTGAAAAGGTAAAACATGTTCGTGAACACAAAATGGGTAAAATACATATATGTACATATATATGTATTTTACCCATATCTGGGCCAAATAAAAGGCCAGAGGATATACAAGAAAAGTACTAATCTTTAAGTGTCTTGGTATTTGTATTTATTTAGGAATTCAATAAACATGAAACTTACTCGTATATTTCTTTTTCATAAAAACCATGTTAAAGATCGCTTAACCACGTTTAATGCACTGTTGAACATAGACCTCCCTCATTGATTGCCGCAAAACACGGTCCTGACCTACCGGCATCCATCGACTTCCCGCAAAATCGTGCAAGACAGAGCTGTGTAATCCTCCGCCTCCCCACTAGGTGGAGCGATATCTAGTTGGGTGGGGGGGGGCTGCGTTTGCCGGCACGAGGTTGCCACTCTAGAACCTTTCTTCTCCAACGGTTATCGGTTCTACGAGCTAGAGCTCGTAGAACCGATAACCGTTGAGTCGAGCTGGTCCATTGCCACTTCAGCCTGCTAATCCTTAGGACTATGTCGATTACTTTGGTTCTGCTGCGGATATCATCATTACGGATGTTATCACGCAGAGAAACTCCGAGCATGGCCCTTTCCATAGCTCCCTGAGCGACTCTGAGCTTCCTCATGCGTCCCGCAGTCAAGGACCACGTCTCTGTTCCGTATGTCATCACTGGCAACACGCACTGGATGTAAATGCCTATTGATGTGTGTTCCCTATTGCCTGGAGGTCTATGTTCAACAGTGGACTAAGACAGGCTGAAATTTGACTTACCTACGAAGATCTCGCCAAATGTATCTTTCTTCGAAAAATCGATATAGAACTTTATTAATAAAAGCAAATTTGAGTAAAGTGGCACTATCACGTTCACAGGAAACATTCCCAGATGGTCAATGCTACTTCCGACCACTTGAAAATCAATATCGATATCACAATTTAATTAAATTGAAATGATTTTTTTAAATATTATTCACCAATATGTAATGTCCCCGTATTAAATACCGTCGGAGATTTCTTTAGTACTCTTAAATTGATGAAAATTAAAAAAATAATGAAACAAAAGTGAGGTTTGTCATGTTTAAATACTATGGCTTTTGGATCTGTCGATGACCATGATATTTTCTGGCATATGTCTTATTAGGCTCGAAAGACTTATCGTATCTTATACTATACGAGGGTGACACTGAAAGTTCTTAGAAAATCAAAAACTGATCGAACTAGCAAGTTATTATTTTTATTATATCTTTTCAAAATAGTTTCTATTCACATCAATACATCGCTGCATTCGATAGAACCATCGAGAAAAGCACTTTGCCCACTCGTCCTTAGGGGTCTCTTCGATGGCCTTCTGGAACGCAGCCACTGCTTCCTTGGCGTCCATAAAATGTTTTCCTCGAAGTTTTTCTTTTATTTTCGGGAATAAATAAAAATCATAAGATGAGAGGTCGGGGCTATATGGCGAGTGACCCAGCAATTCCACGTCTGATGACGCCAAATAGTCGATCGTTCGCCCGACGGTGTGCGAGGAGGTGTTGCCGTAGTGAAGGAGAATTCTACTGCGAGGTCTTTTCCCTAGAACTTTTTCCACGGCAAGTTTCTTTTTTTTAGGTCAAATTTTCGTGTTTACTTTTTTCTATTTATCCTTTTGTTTGTGATGTGGACGCAAATGTGTATATTTTATATATTTTTTTTTGCCTTAATTTAAATAGACTGATCAAATATCACTTTTATTTATGATCTATCTATCATTATTGTGTTGCTACCCTATATATATAAATGGTCCGACTGAAAACCAGTGCTGTGGGGTACCACAGATTATCACTGATGCGAGATCCTTTTTGACATTACATCAAAAATTTTGTCTTTTTTTTACACTATTTTTTGTGATTCTGGTTGATGTTGTGTCAAATAAAGTGGTTTCTTTCTTTCTTTCTTTCTTTCAAATATTTGTTAGTATACCACCCTGCAGTAACTGACTTTTGATCTTCTTAAACAATTGTCGCATAATGACCGGTCCTTCCGAAGAAAGAGGCCACCATCTTTTTTCCTACACTTCGACCTCTCTTCAATTTAGTTGGCAACTCATCGGAAAGAAACACCCACTGAGCAGATTGTCTTTTGGTTTCCGGATCATAGCAATAAATCCAACTTTCGTCACCCGTAAGTATGTCGAACACAGCTTTTGAGTCACCTCCGCTAAATCTTTGTGTCATTTCACGGCACCAATCAACACGACGGAGTTTTTGGGCCTCGGTCACATAATGAGGTGTGAACCGGGCACAAATCTTCCTAACGGCTAAATGTTTGTGGAGGATTTTGTGCACTTGACTCATACCGATGCCTAAGCTTGTCCGAATCTGCTGATAGGTTACTCTTGAATCAGTCTCTATCGTTCACCGCACAACACTGATGTTATCTTCAGTCGTCGCCGGAGAAGGCTGTCCCTCACGCAGAGCATCGTTGAGATTGGCGTGACCACGTTTAAACTCATTAAACCAGTTATAAACAGTGGCCCGAGAAGGAGCTTCATCGTGAAAGGCCAATCGAAGTCTGTCATAACATTCTTATTGACTTAAATGAGAACGAAAGTCATAAAAAATCATTGTACGAAAATTTTCTGCGTTAAATTCATACTGGCGTGACACAGACAAATTTCAATTTGCCGCCAAATCGTAAAACAAATGACAAATGATTGAAATTAGTACTCAATAATATTAGCAAAAAGTTCTATTTTCAAAATTTAAACTTATTTTTTTATTATATTCTTTAAAAGTCGCCAGTTCTAAAAACTATCAGTGTCGCCCTCGTACATATTAATTTTAAGCGTAATTATCTCATAAGAAATTAAACTGAAAGTAATTAACGTTTACTTACACGACAAAACAGAAAATGTACTTAGGGTTATCAAAGATAGCGGACCGCATGCTCTATAAATTACAAATAACTTTTTATGTTTTCTAATTTTTTTTTAACTTTTTCAATAATGGTTTCTTATATTTACTTAAATAAAACTATTTTTACGGAATTTATCACGTTTAATTTAAACTATTTATAACCCGTCGTTTCGAGCGCTTTATAGCACCCATGGTCATGGTAGGACTGAGGTGACAGATGTCGTGATGTCATAGTTAACCCGGAGAACCTTCAGCATTTAATTATTATTTATTTTTCTAGTCCGATATACGCAGAAAGAGCTTACTGTATCTTGAAGCTTTGCAGTGGTATTCTTGGTTTTTGATTTAATTTCATTAATAATATGATTCTAAACCGGTGGTAGTACCCAACCATTTTCCCTATTGAAATTAGGATGTTTTTTCATTTCAATAGCCTCGCGAATCATCCTTGGCAGGAATCGTTGTTCTTTTGCAAGGATTTGTGGTCTATCAAATCTGATGTATTGGTCGGGGTGATCTAGAACATGGTCACAGACTGCAGACTACCTTGAGCGTCGATGCTTCACATCAGCTATACGTTTTTTAACGCGGGCTTTTATGGATCTTTTAGTTTGCCCTATGTAAGAGAGGCCACATTCACAATCCAGCTTGTATACTCCTGCATCCTGTAAAAACCAAGAATACCAAAGCTTCAAGACACAGTAAGCTCTTTCTGCGTGGATCGGCCTAAAAAAATAATTAAAAGCTGAAGGTACCCCAGGTTAACTATGACAGCAGGACATCTGTGACCATGGGTGCTGTAAAGCGCTCGAACCGTTGGTTTATAAATAGTTTAAATTAAACGTGACAAAATCCGTAAAAATAGTTTTAGTTAAACATTATCAATGCTTGGATACTTGAATACTTGTTTTGCGGATTATCATAATCACCACGCTGGAATTAGTGAGAGTACTAGAGATGTCTTGCCACCTCTCTACGAACACTATACATACAACAGTTAATAGAAACTCTTGACGACCAACAAGCTTCATCAGCTAATCTTATTGAAGGGTAGAAAATGCGCGTACTGAACCTTAACGTAAATCGCGACATTCCCAATAGATAAATGTTGATACTCGTAACTAGAAGTCAGACTTTTACCTTGGCTTACCCCTATTAACCTATAGAGAGAGAAAATGTCCTGGCCTACAAGGGAAAGGTTAGAAAAGTAGGTAAAATCACATTTGGCCGGCAGCGATGATCTGCCTCGGGGATGTCTTCGGATGTGGAAAACGTCGGTCGTCCTTGACCACACTCCTACGTTATATTGAAAGTATTTGCACTGAGCTGGGTCGACCCGACACTGCCACTGACTTGTATTTTTAAATATATTAGACTTTTCAATTTGCAAGCAAATAGCTGCGATTACCGGTCCAACTTATCATGTGTGCGTGATTTGTTCGTGGTGGGGTTTCTTCTTCGACACTTATTGTTGAAGGCCAACAGTTGGCGCCATGAGTTGGTTTTACATATGAGGTATTAGAAATAGGTAGGAAAACATGGAAAGCAAGTCAGAACGTAATTTCCGCCACTTAAAATGGTTCTATATTTCATGAGTACTAATAGGAATATCTAAGCCCGATAAAAAAATTTAATTTTGTTATTATATATTTTAAAAAATGTAGTTTCCTAAGTACTACATAAAGTAACCTAACACTTGCCAACAAGCAATGCCATTGCTAACATTAATTCTATCTCAAAACAAACTATGAATGTGTTTAAGAACCCGTCCAAGTAGGACAGCTGCGCAGAGCTTGTGGCGGTTCACCGTCAGAGGCTTTACGGGAGCTACTTTGGATTTTGCGATCAATGCTCTTTACTTTTGTCGGCACGGACTGTCCGTAAGTCAGTCACAAAATTAATCAATTGGTAGCTATTAGCATCATTCGATGTAATCCTACGAGGAACTTTATTGTTTCTTACATGCTGCATTTCAGAAGCAAAGTTTTGCCACTTATGAACAACATCAGGCAGAACAGGTTCATCCCAGCCTAGCTGAAGATGCCACATCAATTAAAGCATCAATTTTGCCATCGGAAAAACAGGGACGGGCCATCCAACAGGGTCATAAATGCGAGCGACATTTGATAAAATGTCCCGCTTTGTTAAACATGTATTCACCTCTGTCACTGAGTACGTAAAGAAGTCATCAATGATCCCACTGGTCACCAAGAATTACTCTTAGCAAGCAATAGTCGCCATTCCCATCCAACATATCTTCTGTGCGTAATACGTTCGTGGGTACCTTCTACGACACTTATTGTTGAAGGCCAGATGGCGCCATGAGTTGGTTTTACTTATTAGGAATTAGAAATAGGTAGGAAAACAAGGAAGGCAAGTCAAAACACTTATAGAATGTTCCATTACAATCAGCATTATTATCTAGGACATACGTCAGCGCCTAGCAGAATCGCATATAATAGTAGAATTGTAACATTAATTAATTACTGTTTTTCACAGTAACGTTCTTCAATAAAGTTATTTTTTTAAACTCTTTTCCTGCTGTCGGTTCTTTAATTCGCGCAACGGCTTACACAAGATATATCTGGCGCGGTCTACAGTGGTCCTCACAGCTACCGACGCAAGTTATTCCGCCAATTATCTTCGTCGTGTCTTATCCCTCGGGATAAGATGATACGACGTTCCTGAATTTATTTTGACGGAATAACATTAATGTAAATTAACTAGATAGTAAATCGACTGTAAAGTGTAAGTATTTTAGATTGTAGTTCAATTTTCATGAGAAATCAATAATAGAGCACTGGCTATCCATATCCCACTTTTCAACTCCACGGGAAACGAAATAAACTATCCTCTGCTGATATAGAAATGGGCAATAATAATTCTCATTGTTAGTTGTTTGCTTGTATAATATCTCAAAGGGTATATTTGAACTCACCTAAATATCTATAATTGTAAAAAAGACAAGTAGGTCAAAGCATTACTAACGTTGAAAAAAACGAATAAGCGAACATAAAAAGCTACGAGTATTTGGAATTTATAGAGCGCTCAGTCCTCTATCTTTGATATCTCTAAGTACATTTTCAGATTTGTCCTTTTATCAAACGTTAATTTGTTTTAGTTTAACCTCATAGGTGATAATTACACTTAAAAATATGTACCTATAGTATATAGCGTCAAAAGATTCGACTGAAAAAAATATAAAAATGTCATGGCTTCCGACAGGTGATGGAAAAATCCCTATGAAACAATTCTATACCGAAAATATTAGGTCGGGGAAAAAGTATTTTCGCATATAGTATGTATAAACTTGTAATAAAATCTCTTTGGCTGTACTATTTGTATCTAGCTGGTTTAAATGACATTAAAAAGGTTACATTTCAAAAAGGAACAAATTGGTAAAATGTTGTTTCCGGCTATTTTTCATTTGTTTATCTTTCTGTCTAAATGAGTGAATCTAATGAGGAAATTCGATACATTTAAAAAAATTATTACAGAAGAGGAAAAATTACAACGCAAGCTGCCAAAAAAAAATATTGTGATGTTTATCAACCTAATGCAGTGTCAGTAAGAGTAGCACAAAGTTGGTTTAAGCGCTTTCAATCCGGGAATTTCAATGTCAAACATGCACCTCGCTCTGGTCGCCCTGTTACGGATAAAATGGACGCCATTTTTGAAAAAGTGGAGCGAGATCGGCATATCAGTAGTTACAACATAGCTGAAGAACTGGAAATTGACCACTAAACAGTTTAGAGCTAGTTAAATAAACTGGGTACACAAAAAAACTCGATATTTGGTCGCCAAACGAGCTCACTGAAAGGAACCTAATGAACGTCTTATTTGCGATTATTTTTTAAGACGTAATGAAACCGAACCGTTTTTGAAGAGATTGATAACTGGTGATGAAAAGTGGATCACGTACGACAAGAACGTTCGGAAAAGTCGTGGTCAAAGGTCGGTCAGGCTTCACAGACTGTACCAAAAGCTGGGTTAACTCGCAATAATGTGATGCTGTGTGTATGGTGGGATTGGAAGGGCGTTGTTCATTATGAGCTTTTTCCGCCGGGCAAAATAATCGAATCACTTTTACATTATGTTTTAAAATAGCACCTCTTGTAGTTAATTATCATTGCAGTGCATAAACTATCAGGAGCTAAATTCTACATATACGATCGAAATAGTTTTTTCATAGGTTTCATAAAAAAATTCCGCTGTGAACAATGACGTCACGGAGAAGGTTCTCCTGTATAGGGGCTGGTAGGTTCTAAAACTAAGACACCACCTATTTACACATATACCTGGTACTAGCACTGACCGATCATACTACTTATAAAAAAGTAAAGTAACAGCCTATAAATGTCCCACTGCTAAGCACAGGCCTCCTCTCATTTCTGAGAGGGTTTTGGAGCCGTGAATAGTCCGCCACGCTGCTTCAATGCGGGTTAACGGACTTCACATGTCCTCGAAATATTTCTTCCGTTTACGCTGAGCACGTGAGAAGTGAGCACTTGAAATTGTAGAATAATTTTAGAGGTCGACCGGGGTCACCGGGGATCGTACCCAGAGAACTACATATAAAGCAGCAATTAAAGCTGTTATTCTTTTTTTTGGCATTTACCTCTTTTAAATTTTTAAAATAAATATATTACGGCAGGGTGGCAGAATCCCTTATGTAACTAACACACTGCGGATTTTTTATCCGAAATGAAACAACTTGTAACAGAATTATTAATTTATTACTCTTGGCCAGTTATCGTAACATTATTGAGAAATGTTGCCGGAACATAAATATTACTTTGATGCCGAGCCCAACAAAATACCATATTACAGTCATTACATTACAACAACAACCAACAGTTCGATTATCTTCAACACACCTACAGCAATATCCTTATATTGAATTGCTTTGATTATAAAATGAACCAAAGATTGATTTGAAATAATACAAATTGTTGTTCCGTATGGGAATATAACCTGCGACCCGTATCGCACAAGACAATCGCATACACCCTAAGATTTTTTGAAATTTTTTACTCGCACCAAAATGGCGGCGCCATGGTTCTCGTGAGGGCGAAAAGTGAGCTACATGAGTGGCCACAGGCTACCCCTTATATGGGAAAAAGGCGTGACTGTATTTATGTGTGTATTTTCAAATTTTTTTTTTTAGTAGGTCATCAGTGGTATTTTTACTTATTTGTTAATACAAATAAATAAAATATTGTGGTGTTATTCTCAAAAAATTACATATTGCACGCGCCTATGATCTCAGAACCTGAGATTAGTGGTGAGAAAATCTACGACGGATGTTCACCTCAAATACTATAAAAATTTCAATTTATGTAATTTTAAATTCATAATTTAATTTTTTTTTTTTGAAAACAAATTCCATCAAAAATAAAAAAGGAATTTTTTACATGATATAAAAAGTAGAAATGTATATTTACTTCAAAATGTCTACTTATTTCAAAGCTACGTCGTCGCGATTGAATAGTAGTTACCCTTTTTTGGCGCATTAGTACGAGATTTGCTACTCTGTTTGTTAATCTCAATGCTCTTTAACCTCACATGCCCTGTAATTACAGTGATGTTCGCACAACACTGTTGCTACTACGAACTAGCAGTGTATTGGTACCAAGGCGGTATTTAGGAATCCTACCGCTAGTAACGAATGCATTATAATTTATTTCGACTAAAAATAGTCAACTAATATAAATGCTAAGTTAAAAAATTACAAAAAGTACTTCAAATAGATACAGTATCAATTTATTAATTGAATATATTATACAAGATAACAGAGGCGCCTAAAATTATAAAAGTCCGCTCTGGTAAAAGTAGTCGTTTTGTAAAAGCTAAGAGGGTATGTGATATTATTTTCCAAATTCTTAGGTATGATCCCTCTTATGTTTTACATCATGTTCGAATATTTCGACTAAACGCTACAGCCAACACATTTTTAGCTTTCAAAGGGGTAACTTAAAGTTATTTGTATAAGGTTCAGAAGAGGAATATCAATAAGATTTATGAAGACGTGCCCTTTTCAAGTCCTATACAAATAACATTTATTGATTATAGCATCTTTTTTATGTTATATTTGTGCCTATGTTTTATACTTGTTTGTTACCATAATTTAAGTGAATTTAAGATTAAGATTTTAGAAGTTTTAAATTTAAGTATTAAGTACAACGTCTCCCCATAACCAATGGTGTGTTTCTGTGTGGCACCACGCTGCGCTCGTAACGCTGAGACATCAGTTCCTAAGTCTCATAAGCCCAAGCTCTCTGTGTCCTTCAGACCGAAAAACGGTAATGTTTGTAAATATATAACTGACCTACGGTGGTACCTACCTAGACGGATTCCTACATAGGAATCCTACCACCAGTACAATTAATTATTAACTAATCCAATGATAGAAGTAATACATGTTTTAATAAATTAAATAAGTAAAGTGCAAAACAAAAGCATCAAGTTACATTCGGTGTCATTTTTAATTACATTGAATCTGGAACATGCGCTAATCACGGAATAATAGTGTGACTGTCCACTCAGCTCTGCATGTAGCAGTCACAGGACAGACAATACAGACAGGTTGCTTTCTATATCTCCTCCCCCCATGAAACAGAATGTATTTTAGAATAGTGTGGTAAAATATTGCTAAAAAAATTTCTTTGGTTTGGGTGAGTTTTTCGGTTGATCCGCAGCCATCTTCTTGACTTCATTCAACTTTCTGTTCTATGTCGCAGAGTACGGCTGACTGTTGTAGAGTCAATATCACTTGATAATGCCTCGTTTTGAGGTGAAACAACGTGTCGTGTTCTCGACTTTAGTGGTGTGATACGGCGTTTGTTATGGACACAAGTATTTTGTTAGCTATTCAACATATCTTTAAAAGATATAAATTGTGATAACTTCGTACAACTTCTAACACAAACAATATCTCAACAAACTATGAGAATTACTTTTGTTGTAATTTTATTTATTTTTTATGAAGAATTATAACATAAAAAATAACTAAACAAACTATGAGAATTACTTTTGTTGTAATTTTATTTGACTTTTATGAACAAGACTGAATGAAACTATTACTGGTATTTCCTAAATACCTGTAAAACCTTATTCGAGTAAAGTTGAAGTAATTAAATCATTTACTTACATAATTTCATTAAATCTTTTCCGTTTTTAAGTTTATCTTTGAATGTTTGTGATCAGTGATCAAACCAGTTGGACAGCTAATAGAAGTTAACTTTACTTGCATCTGGAACTGCGAACAACTTAACAGCCTGAGTTCAATAGAACTAAAGCCTAAGTTATTTTGTAGAGATAAACTTGCTACTCCCAAGGTGCTTGCGAGTTTACCATTAAACTAAGGACTTGTATTTTAAATATACGTATATTTAATCGGTTTGAGGCACACATTGCAGGACAAAGATTCTTTACACTTGAATAAATGAAAATGATATTCATTTATTCAAGTGTAAGAAATCAAATGTAAAGAAATATAGTTCATAATCCATTTAATATGACGTTATAAAGTCTGTGTGTAAAATGCATATAAGTGAATACAAAAACACAATTATAAAAAACAAAAATTAAAAATACAATGCGCATCTTACATGGAGTATTGTTCTCATCTCTGGGCGGCAGCACCGACTTGCCAGATCCTACCATTTGACCAGAGGGAGCAAACGAGGAAGCGGCTTATTGGCCTACTCCCCCCCCCCCCCTTTAAAAATATTACTTGATAAACTAGAATAAAAATTGCAGTCAAGCCCAGCAGCGTCTTAATAAGCTGTGTAGAAATACATGATGATGAGAGTTTACCTACTAATATTAAATATCGACTATTGCCGACCGCGTGGCCTAATAGTCTAAGTATCTGACTTTATTCCGCGGGTCCTAGGTTCGAATTCCAGCCGGTCCAAGATTTGCAATAATGGTTTTCGGATATTGTCGCGTTATACATGTAAAATTGTTATGTTTGCAAAACGCACTATAAAAGATACTTCTCTCTCGAAAGATAATCAAAGTGTGGGACATCGTTTTTTTTAGAAAAATAATCTTTCTTTTGGTGTGATGTACAACGTAATAAATACTATGACTTTTCAGTATGAAAATCAAATAATGTAAAATATTTTACCATCCTCCTCCGATAACAAACATGTTCTGAAAGAGGATATTTTTGCGACATATGTTACATTCAATCTCGAGACTAACAATATAGATTTGTAAAGGTTCAAAGTGATTCTCTTTAAAAAGCTTAACCACTAAGCACAACAGTAAGTTTCCGAGAATTCTCTTTTTAACAGATTTTACCCTCTCGGTTCATTGCCTTTTGTAGATTTCAAAGTGTACTTCTGCTAGAGTATTGCTTATAATATGATAAAATATTCTATATAAAACACATAAACTGTTTTGAGTGTTTTTTACAAATACGGACAAACGTTTATTATTTCCACTATTCTTATTGTGTACTAACATAAAAGTTCTGTTTATTATGAATTATACAACGCTGTTCTGCCCGTCCCGGTAGATGACGCGATGAGTTTGATTTCTGTATTACATTTAAGTACATTATAATCCATTATAATTCCCGTGTGGTAGCGGCTTAAGAGAATCTACCACCCCATCTCATCCCGTGGGTGTCGTAAAAGTCAACAGAGGGAAAATAAAAACCAAGAGATGGGCAGTAGCGTCACGATGCACTGTTGACTCCATAGTACAAACAAATAAAAACTGCAATATAATCATCTACTTAGTTCATATTCGACGACGGACGCAAAATGTTTGTAATAACCAGAAGATAGATCGATCATGGTGCGCCCAAACATCGCAGCACTCACTTTCCTTTACTCGGAGTAAAAATGAACGGAAGAAGTATTAAACTGTGTCAAGGTCATTTAAACCAGATAACCAATAATTTGTGGGTAGCACAAATTTTAAGTAAGCCGCGGTAGCTCAGGGGTCAACCGCTCGCCTTAAATATCATAGTACGCGAGCGACCTGACCTCGATCCCCGGTGCTGACACCTATAAAATTATTATTTTAAGTGCTGATTTACCATGTGCTCAGCGGTGAAGGAAAACATCATCTGGAAATATTACTGCTTCTCAGCAAACGTGGTCGAAAACTGGACTGGAGGACATTATTCAGCCAAAGTGAGTGTAGATTACTTTTGTTATTCTATTTTTACCAACTGTAAAACACATGTAATACTAAACAGTTTTATTTTATTCAATAAACCATGTTAATAAAGCGATAACATAAGGATTATTTCGATTGAAACTTCTCGGCGCCAAAACAAAGTTTACGCAAGGCTTCTGCTTTGATTGATTGAAAGAAAGAAAGAAACTTTTGATTGTTACACTCACACAATTCACAGACAGATTAACAGTGAAGAAAAAATATCCGACTTTAAAATCCATCCGTTCATGGTGCTATTGTATATATTGGAATTTACATTTCAATAAGTTATTACATCTTATTGAAATGGAAATTCCTTTACAACTAAAGGATTTGAATATAAGAGCTAATATTTACATACATACATACATAAGATCACGAGTGTATCCCATAAGGGGTAGTCAGAGACTGGGCACTCACTGCAAAAACAGATGACTGCCACAATCCACGTTTCACCAAAACAATATAATGCACTTGGTGTGATAGGTGGTGAGCCCATCGCCAATATATACATAATATTTACATATCAACTATTACATTTATTTCACAAAGTCTGAAAATTTGAAACACCCAATTGGTGCTAGATTTTCTTACATGGTGGCTTAAAACCTTTAATTGAGATTTCAATTTCAAAAATTCATGGTGTTAGTTTCTGGCTCACGATTTTATACGCATTGTCAGTTATTCTGCCGTAAAGCAGTAGTGTGCAAACACTACTGTGTTTCGGTGTGAAAGAGATTGATAACTAGTGTAATTACTGGGCATATGAGACTTCAAAACTGATGTCTTAGATTGACGAGCGAAGTGCAGTGCCACACAGCAATGTGCTGGATGACACAGCATTTGTAGTAGGCAAACGTTGTACTTACCATCAGATGAACTATTTGCTCATTTCGTCACCTTTGTCGTTCCATAAAAAACCCACAACATTCATAGACGATTAATCACCATTACCCCGAAATCCGTGAAATAAAACAATATAAGAATATAAAAAATATACTAAAAACAACTATAAAAGGTAGAAAATAACTGATTTTATTTACTTTTATAGTTCTGAGTCTCATCAATGCTCTAGATTGATGAGAGTGATGTTTTGAGGTACCTGGTACCTACTTATGAGTTTTTAACTTTTGGAACATTATCGGCATCATTATTATGTTTCTTTATAATAAAACCATTTAACTTAAAAAATAGTTTTATTTATTTTTAATTTAAAATTTTTAGATTTTTATTTAGTTACTTAATATTTCTCATTTTAATTAGTCCATTTAGGGCCTCATTATTACAAAGTTTCTTTCCTGTCAGTTTGTTGCAATCTAACTCCTTAATAAAATCCTTCCAAAGACTACTCCGCCTCGGAAAATAGAGGGGTGACGCTTTTCCTACAACAAGATGTGCCCAAGATTTGAAGGGAAAACGCTAACGACGTATATTTTTTATCCAGCCTAATACCACACGGTCCTGGCGCGCTTTAAGCTTTTACATTAAATTGGGTGGTGTTACGCCAACGACGTGACATTTTTAGCCACTAACTCACGCAGTCCTCGACACGATACGAAATCATGACTTGGATCATGTCATCTTTGATCTTGATTCATGCTTGAATCACGATTCTGAGTTGACAAAGTCCTGTGTTTAGATTAGATACCTACATTTCAGTTTAAATGTATTGACTGTCTAAACCCCATAACCCGCTGTTTTGTTTCGGACGCCATTTTGGATTAGAATGTTTTTCTAAATTTTACTGTGTTCTACTTGTCAAGGCCTTTTATTTGATACCCATATTTGGGATTGAAAAAAGTATGTAATCCGTCATTTTGTGGCGGAGGCCATCTTTGATACTGAATATACGTAATTGCATTGTCATCAGAACTTAACGGCGTGTACCAAATTTCAGATCAGTCGGTCAACAGGAAGGAGGTAATATTTCAATTACTAGATTTGACCGACACAATACACAAACAAAGCAAGCTAAGTTGATAACACATTGTCTTTATTTATTAAATCAGTCAGTTTCCAAGGAAAACGTCGATAGTTAATACCTAAGTTGGTCTATTTGTCTTTATATTAAAGCGCTTTCGTTTTACTAAATTATTCTTACTTTTATTTTTTTAACATTGCCCCATACCAGTATTTTTCCTATATTATAGTTTTCAGTCATAAATTCCTCATGCACAAATACCCAAACCAGAAAAAACTACCTAACTAACCGAAGACCACACAAATATTTTTTCCGGGTTGATATTTACTGGTGGTAGGATTCATATGTAGGAATCCGTCTAGGTAGGTACCACCCCAGACCAGTTATTCTGTCGTGAAGCAGTAGTGTGCAAACATTACTGTGTTAATCTCATTATCTAGTTTAATCACTGGGCATATGAGACTTAAGAACTGATGTTTCAAGGGACGCTCGCAGTGTTGTGCCACACAGGAATATTCTGGGTGACACAGCATTTGAACAGCAGGTGAACGTTTTGCTCGCCTCATCACTTTATTAAATAAAAAAAAACCCCACGAACCCACCGCTCCTATCACAGTTTATTTCTGTCCACTTATGAGTTCCTAAGCTCCATTCCTTTTAATAGCGCAATTAATTTACTTACGTGAATAATCAAATTAATCTGCACAAGGCCATTTCTTTTCTTTACTGCGCTCCAAAAAATACTTTACTTTTCCTTTTTTTAGGGGAGGAATTAGTTTGAATTATAGTCTATTATAAATTTAATTTTTAGCAGTATGCATACAAATTCATTCGATTGTTTGTCACTTATATGCTTATGGTGTCCTCCTTGCCTATTTCGACCACGGCGACAACTTCCGGTTATAATCGGAAACTATCAACTGCACAGAATTATAGTGCCAAGAGTAAGTGAAAACACAGAGGCACACGTGTCCCGACCTACTCGCGTCCGATGTAACACTGATGCAATAAGATCGAAGGTAGGCTAGGATGCAGTGTCAGAAACACGGTGACAATCACAATACAACCAGAACCGAAAACCAACAATTTGCGTTTCGAATGTTGACTCCGTCTGGGATTCGAAACTATGAGTATAATGTGTGATTTGACACACAATAACATTTGCATCTATAGTAATTATTATCATAATCGGCCCGTAAATAGGTCCACCGCTGGACAATGGCCTATTCTTAGGATCACTAAATCTCAAGAAATTAAGTAAACCGCTTTTGATCTTTTAGAAAATGAAACTTTAGAGTAAGAAAAATCGTTGAGCGGTAAAGTCGCCCATTCGAGAACTTATATGGACTCGTTGCCGATTATTATATATGTTATTATTTTATCGCTGACAAGTAGTAACTCACTGTCATATAGATGAGTAGAGAGTCATTGAATGTGACTAATTTGTAGATCAGAGAAATATAACGAATATACAATTTTGAGTTAGAAGCCGAAATAGAGACAAATAACGAAATAGAGACAAGTAATCGCCGTGTGGTGGCGGCTTAAGAGAATCTACCACCCCATCTCATCCCGTGGGTGTCGTAAAAGTCGACAGAGGGAAAATTAAAACCAGGAGATGGGCAGCAGCATCTTCCTGAACTGAATAAATAAACTGCGTTTGCCAACCCGCCTGCCATGCGTGGCCGCTATGGAACTATGGAACAAAATCCCGCCAAAATGAGAGCTATAAACCATTGTGCCACAATGGTTTATAGCTCTGATTGGTGTATGGGCTCCCCCATAGTGTCCGGCCCCACAGTATAGGCCTCCGCCAATGTTCAGCAGTGGACTAGTGATAGGCTGAAATAATGATGGTGATGATGAACTAGCATGACAACATATCAAAATACTCAAAATGTCTTTTATTTTTAAATTAATAATTATATTATAACTCATTTTAATTTCACCACTTCCATGATGTGCTCCTTACTAAAGTTCTGCCTGTTGAGTATTGGACGTGAACGCACTTCAACGCTAATTAATTCAAAGCACTCGGCGGTGAGTTGGCGGAAAATCGTACTCTGTCAAACGCCCGGTTCGTTTCACAAAACGAGGCGTTCTCCGTACGATCTGTTAAATTATCTACGAATAGTCAGTCTAAACCTTTCCAACTAACGGAGGTTAGTAACTGGTAGGTGACGTGAACAATTTGTGAAGCGCTGCGAACGCCTCGTAAGTAGAAACAAAATTATGGCCGGAGGTACCGAACACATTATGATAATGGTCGGATCCCACTACACATAGAAATATTTGCGCCTTTCACCTCCTATGAACTTTGGAGAAACGGTTCAAGTAATACAAATATACATACAGTCACGCCTTTTTCCCATAGAAGGAGTAGGCAGAGGAGAATCACGTAGCTCACTTTTCGCCCTCGCGGGAATAATAATATAACAAATGAAAAGTCAAAATTCAAAATGTATTTAGCGCAGTTTTAAAGTTCAAATGACAAAAAGTATGCTTTAAAATAAATGCCAGAACAATATTAAATATCATATCAGAAAAATATTCTTGAATAAACTTTTCCAAACCAATATAAGATGCATGAAATACTCTGAGCTTTTCTCTACTGGACTACAAATTCATAGGGTTTATTCCAGGTAAGATAGGAAAAATCGAACGGAACTCAATTTTGTTCAAATCGGATCTCGGCTCTTGATATTGGTGGGATCTTTGGATATAACGTAGAGGCTTCAATTCCCGATACGAAAAGACTCTTTCTCACATTTTTAGTCTTTAATAGCTTCTTATAGTAACTTTATTCCAGGCATTAAAAATATTTTTTTTTTAATTTGAGACAGTGTATTCGTGCAACATTTATATTATTCTTCTTTATTAATATTTATTGATTAAATAATAATTGCTTTATACTTAGCAGTTATTTTACAGTGAGTAAAATATTTTTTTCTTGTCATCATAATTTCAGCCTATTACCACTGCTGAACATGGGGGAGCCATAGATTGCCACAAAAGTTTGTAGCTCTCATTGTGGGGTAATTTTGTCACAGTTGCCACGCTTGGCAGGCGGGTTGGCAACGACAGCTTTTATTCAGATGTCCCAGGAAAATGCTGCTGCCAATCTCCTGGTTTTTACTTTCCCTCTGTCGACTTTTACGACACCCGCGGGATGGTAGATTCTCTTAAGCAACCACCACACGGCTCATTTATTATTATTTTTATCAAATTTCTTATATATTATTTAAGTTACACTTCTGTCGCGACTACTTATTTAAATTTAAACGTACTCTTTCTGAAGTGAATCATCCTTAGGCGCGATGACTGTAAAATATCAAAGTCTAATTTAAGTGCAGCGTTTAAGTGCATCGTTTTCGTGCAACGTTTCTGTTACTAATAATTATAATTTTTTGATTAATTAATAATTGTTTATGTAATGTGCAGTTATTTTACATTCAGTAATAATTTTGTTAATTCAATTTTATATATTTTTATCAAATTATAATACGTGTAAGGTTCACGTCAGTCACGTCTAGTGAGTTTTACGCGCTCTTTTTTTTTACTTTCTATACGAAGTTTTATCAGTATTCTGCTAGTATTTGTGTCAATAAATTTAGAATTGCCTTTTTGGGATTCATAGTAACATTGTGTTGAGACTAGCACCAATCCGTAGTAGCCAATTTTCATATTTTACGTCTATCTCAATAAATTATCAAGAAGAATAATATAAACAATATACGAGTAGAATATAAACAATAAACAAGAGCAAGGGGCGTTCGTTCAGATTCTTTATATTTATATTTCTTTTCTAATTTGAAAAGTGAAACCATTTTTTTCCAGTCAAATGAAGCATGTGGAAATATCTTTGGCATCTTCATAATAATGTTTCGCTGCAGTACAAGTTAAAAAACAAAAAGTTTTCTATTAAAATATTTATCGTTAAACTAAACTGAACTTTAAATTCTCGGTAAATTATATTATTCCTATTCATAGGGCTTAGCGATTGGTCTTCTTTCCGTTTCCTTCAATAAAAGTGAGATACTTTAGTAAACGGATATGACTCTCCGGCCCTTTGTAGCCTGGATTAACTATGACATCGGGACGTATGACATCTCAGTCCTCCCGTGACCATGGGTGCTGTAAAAGGCTTGAAACGTCGGATTATATGGGGTACAGGTTATAATAAATAGTTAAATAAAACGCGAAAAAAACCATAAATCTAGATTAATTAATACATACAATCACGCCTTTATCCCATGTAAGTGGTAGGCAGAGACCCCACACGTAGCACACTTCTCGCAACAGTGGAAAACTAGACGTAACGGGTGGAGAACTACGTCATCATTTCAGCCTATCACTAGTCCTCTGCTGAACACAGGCCTCCCCCATAGATTGCTATAAAAGTTTGTAGCTCTCATCTCGGGTGGATTTTGCCATAGTTGCCACACTTGGCAGGCGAGTTGGCAACCGCAGCTTACTTATTCAGATGTTCTAGAAAGATGCTGCCGACCATCTTTTGGTTTTAATTTTCCCTCTGTCGATTTTCACGACACTCAAGGGATGAGATGGGTTGGTATATCCTCTTAAGCAGCCCCCATATGGCCAAAATCGCGTAAATGTAAGAAATCATAATGAAAAAGTACATAAGTTATTACGTAATGAATAAATGTGTGTCGATTATTTAATTCATGTTTATGGACTACAAGAGTATTAAAATCTTTGTAGCCACTTCCAGTAGTTTTAAACTTTACAGTATATTCCTTGCAAACCGTTCCTTAAACCATTAGGTTGTTATGGCTTAAATGTTTTTTTTAATTAACATATTTTTATAGGATAAAGCGAAGTAACTTGCAAAACGTTCACCTGATGATAAGTGCAACGACTGCGACATGAGTTCTTAAGTCTCATATGCCCAGTAATTATGCTAGCTCTTAGTGCCCTTCAAACCGAAACATTACTGTGTTTAAACACTACGGCTTCACGACCGAATAACTGGCCCTGGGGTGGTACCTACCTAGACGGAATCCTGCATAGGAACATTGTAACAGCATTCTCTGTTTCTTTAAAAATAATCTAAAATTGCTCGGCTCATCATCTCCCAAATAAAAAAAGATCGAAAGTCTTTCTTTTATTCCATCGAGTAGTTTAGACAGCAACAATCGCTTTGTATTTTTGTATTGTGGTATTTATAGGGGTGTCATAAAAAATGTTGTTTGAAAAAAGTAAACAGGACGTTCCGATATCTCTGAATGAACTCGTTATATGGAAGCCCTGCTTAAATTTTTCGCTTCATCACATTTCTCCCTAAGGCGAAATGAAAATATTAGCCAACGCGTGTAACATCATCACGCAGCACGCCATATCTCGTTAGCTCTAAATTTGAATATCGACCAATCAACATGCGTCTATTAGGGGAGGGACGATTCTATCTAAATTCGATTTTCTTTTTTTAAACATTACCTCTCTAGTTGCGGCATATTTTATTTTCAGGTTTAAGGAAATATAAACAAATTTTGTTAAATTTGTAATTACCGTTCCTCTTCCTTAAAACTTGTTTTTTTAAACCTAGAAAATGTTACTCTTTTTTTCCTAAAACTGTGATTTAAAAAAAATAAAATGGTTTTCCACGTCGCATCCAAGAATAATATTTATTATACAATATTAGCCTTATGAGAACAACTTATTCCTATGCAGGAATCCGTCTAGACAGGTACCACCTCAGGGTCAATAATTCTGCCGTGAAGCTGTTAGCTGCAATAATTACTGCGGAAACACAGTAATTATTGCAGTTAAAGCTCTGAAGGGCACTGGGAGTTACTGTAATAACTGGGCATATGGGACGTAGGAACTGATGTGATGTCTAAAGTAGACGGGCTCAGAAACATTCTGAGTGACACAGAAATTGTTATGGGCTGACGTTGCACTTACCATCAGGTGAACGCTTTGGTTGTGTCGTCACTTTCTGCTATAAAAATAAAGTCGGTACCACAGGGGCCAGGCGCTTTCCTCAAATTGCCCATTACTCGAGTAGGCCCGATCCGCGGTGAACGCTTTTCTAAAATTCTTAATTATAAGTGCTAATTTACCACGGGCTCAGCAATGCAGGATAACAACATAAATAAACCTGTACGTCTGCGATATAAAAAAATATTTAGACATGTGAAGGGTATTGAAACGCCATGGATATTCTGCGAATTGTTCTAGGGCACGGTCTCTGATTTCATATGTCCTCGAAATATTTTTGCTTCTGCACTGGTCTTGCGGGTTCGATTCGCACTCGGTATGGCCTACAGATAATAGTTATGGCTCTGGGTAGTCGGATATGTTAAATTTACGTTTGTAAAATGCACTTGCGATATAGGAGAAATCCTAGTATGGGTCACGTTTAAAAAAATAAAATTTTTACAATTTAAGTAATTCTAGTATAACGGTATGCCGTGGCAGCTCAGGGGCCGAGTGCTCGTCTTTAATTTCATAGTACGCGAGTAACCTGGGTTCGATCCCCGGTGCCAGCCTCTAAATTTGTTTTGCAATTTTCAGCGCTGATTTACCACGTGCTCAGCGGTGAAAGAAAACATCGTGAGGAAACAGCATATCCGAGGAATAGAAATATTTCGAGGACAACCCGCATTGGAGCAGCCTACCGGACTATTGCCCGCTCTAAAACACTCTAAAAATGAGAGGAGGCCTGTGCTCAGCAGTGGGACATTTCTAGGCTGTTACTTTTAGTGCAACGGTTACAACTCGACTTACTACTATTATATAGTTACTATATGAATGAAATTATACTATGAATTTACTCTAAACTACTACCATGACTCTAAAGCCATCACAAAGATAATTGCATGTGAGAAAAGCATCGTAAGAAAAAACACATAGTGCAAGATGCACCCTGCAGTACCGCAGCGTTCTCTCACAGAATGTGATGGTGAAAAACCAAAACAAGTGAAGCATTGTAATCAAATCAAGGGTGACGACGATCCTGAACCTTGATAAGAAATCAAAGAGAATATGTAGAAAGAAAGATAGGATTGCAATGCATGTAATCTGCCATGTAGTATGCAAACATTGCAGTATTTAATATAACACTGCTAGTAAGTTTATTTTTTTCTGGTTAAGGGCACCAACAGAATAACGGTGCTGAAGTTATGCCACTGCAGCATATAGTTGAGACGGTAGCCATTTTTTTTGCTGTTGTCCTATACGATGTAAATATTAATAACGTTTCTTTATTGTCAAATATACTCACTCTGAATTACAACAGCAAATAAATTTATTTTTCTTTCTGCCTTTTCATTGTGAATGAAGTTTTTTATGAATGAACTCTTAGCCCTAAGGCATTTACAGCTTCACCGGATTGATAGGTGGCCGAGCGCTGATGGGACTTAGCTAAAACCTTTATTTGTGGAGAACCAGCGCAAGGGTAGAAAAGGGTAGACCAGAGCCGTGGTAGCTCAGGTACTAGGCGCTCGCTTTTAATATCAAAAATCGAGTGACCTGGGTTCGATTCCAGGTGCCAGCTCCACTAAAATTGTTAATTGCAAGTTCGAATGTCGATTTACCACGTGAGGGCCAACATCGTGAGGAAACCTGCATGTCTGAAGAATAATAAATATTTTGAAGAGATGTGAAGTCCGCCAACCCGCATAGGAGCAGCGTGATGGATGCCTACCGACTCCAAAACCCTCTCAGAAATGAGAGGAGGCCTGTGCTCAGCAGTGGGACATTTACAGGCTGATACTTTACTTTCTTTACTTTACAGCGCAAGGGCCCCCGAAAGAGGATCTCGATTTGGACCGTTGTCCTGAGCGCAAGAGTAACTAACACGAGGGTGCCCAAGGGAGCCGGCGTCGGCTCGGTCGGTTACTTCATTGACGTCATCATTACGGTCATTCGCAGAAATTACGCTTATCATCAGGTGAACGATTTGCACGCCTCGCCACTTTGTTCTATAAACAAAAAATATTAGTAACTTCCAGTATTTCCATAAATTCCAGATACATGCAAAAATACATAGACATGTGATCGGCAACAGCGTCTAAGGTGCGAGATGTTCGGTCCGCAATTGTCAAATCAACTATCCAGCGTGGTGACGACAGCAAATCTTTCATGTTTGGACGAAGACAATACACAGCTTAATTTACAGGCTACTGATGGTGTGGGTGGGGATAAAACGATAACATGAAAAACCCAAAAGATAAACAGATAGTCGTTAAAACAACCAAAATAATCAGATACTAAAAAAACATACAGTTTATATATTTTCGTGGAATTGCTAGTGTATTCCCAATCGACCTTATTTTTCCATTATTTTCTTGATTATGTTTGTTTTCACAAACACAGAACCCCTGAGAAATCTATTGATGGATTCTACTGTATTTTATTTTCGTTAAATCATAAGTATGTGTGGAACGAAGTTAAACAATGTTACAATCCCTACCCAATAGGTCGATCCCTAAATCCCACCGACTAGTAATGGAACATCAAGAACAGGAAGCTACATCAACTCGTACGTTCACATTCCCGCCTAGCTTGGTGAGTACTGTCTTCCATTAAAAGTACGCCAGATTTGCAGACGATTTCTTGAAAACTAGAGCTATGATAGGATTCGTATGCAAGAATCCTCTTAGCTGGAAACCACCGCAGTGCCAGTTATTCTGCCATTAAAAAGTAATGTGCAAACATTACTGTTGCTACACAACAGTCGGTGGTAGACCACTTGTTACGGTGACTTACCATCTTATCATGTATTTTTTATTGAATAAAGTGATGAAACGAGCAAAAATCTTCTGATGGTAAGTGCAACGTCTACCCATAACAAATGTCACCCAGAACATTTCTGTTTGACGCCTCACTGCACCAATCACCCTGAGACATCAGGTCAAGTCTCATATGACAAAAAACAAGTATTTACGAGTATGATCCGAGAAAGATTCCTCGCTGCAGTTCTGATTGTAAAACGTAAATGGTTCGGCTTAACCGGGATAATAACACGCTTTCATAAATCACCAATGTAAAGTAATAACATAACAGTAATGCATAAAATAATTAAAAAACTTTAGTTTATCTTCTAAATTAATTCAAATAATTATAATCAATGGTATATCATATGTTCAATTGGTACGCTGACATCCAGGGCATCGTATCGATTTTTTAGTTCCAACTGGAAACGTTGGGAGTATGCTACAGTTTGAAGCGTATTCGGTTGGAGCGAGGACTTCAATAGACGGGTTCTCTCAAGCTTAAAATCAATATTCAGAGTGCCTCGGACCAGTCGGTGATCACTTCCAGTGTTAAACCTGTTGATCACTGAGACATCTCTGAATATGTGCCTTTTGTCCGTCATAATGAAGTCAATCTCATTATTGGTCACGTTGTCGGGGCTTCGCCAGGTCCACTTCCTGTGGAGATTTTTCTTAAAAAATGATTTCATCAAATAGAGCCCCTCCCGTTTGAGGAAGTTTACCAGCATTTGCCCCCTGTGATTCCTACTTCAAAATCCGTGCAGCCCCATAATCGATTCCACGCCCATATGTTTAAGCCCTGGCTATATCTTCGTACATAGCTTCGACTTCTTCATCCGAGTGTGTCGAGGTGGGTGCATAAACTTGTACAATCTTAAGAGTATATCTCAGTCGATACACTGGAGATTTCGTGAATGCTGTCACTGAGGAACCTGTTGGCGAGAAAACCTACTCCGCCTTGGAAAAGGCTGTCTTCCTCCCGAAATTAAAGGAGATGACCCGATTGTAGAGTAAGAGTGTCCTCCCTCTCTCTGCGGACTTCAATTAGCCCTACAACGTATTCTTCGCAACTCTTTTTCGAGTTCGTAGAAGTTCGCGTCTTACCGCAGAGTTCGTCCATTTGTACGTCGCCAGGTCTAATGTTTTGCGGCAGCCTGTCTTCACCCGGGGGTTCTTAGCACCCCCTACCCCATTGTCACCATAACCGCCACCTTGGTCAAGAATAATAGGGCGACCGGGAACTGGAGGCCGTGATAATTTGCCATTCATTGGGAGGATGTGCCCATAATCGCCACGCTGGGCAAGCGGGTTGACGATCGCAGTGTCAGACATCTCGCACCTGTAACGCTGCGTCCCGTCACCAGTCTGGATATTTTAAGTCCGACAATATTGAGATGGTTATTCCGCCATCAATCGGTAGCCAGGGATCCTTTATGGTATTTCCCTGTGTCGGTTTCTACGACACCCAAGGGAAGAGAAGGGGTGGCAGAATTCTAAGTTATTTCAAAAAGGCCTTAAAAGGTTGATGAAGATCAAGAGAGATCAAAAAAAAAATAAAGATCAAGAAAGGTGAATTTGGTGCGACGCTATTATTTTGTCAGTTGGACGGTCAAGTTTTAAAACAAAACTAAAACCTCTTTCGTGCGCAACTTTATTACTTGTGTTGTTTACGAATGCCTAATGGCTAATAAATGGTCTCTGCCTATATATGTATATAAATACACTCAATGATTAAGATTTTTACAACGTTACGTAAGGAGAATGGATATAAAATTCACTAATAAATCTAATCCCTGATGTTCCATAATAGGATCTGCACTATTTTAGTCAGGACATGATGTTCTAAATACAAAATAACATTTAATACTATTTGTAACATTACCTAAGGTATATAAGAAGCAAACATTTGAAATGTTGTATTTGCATAAAGCATTTGTTACGGGTAGCATTTGCTCGTGTCGTCAGTATCTCTCATAAAAAAACTTCCGAGTTTGTTTTAGATTTAAAACGTCGCTAGTAAATGAAAACGCATCTATTCCAAACACTAATAACGATGGTTATCTGCTTTTATTATTGGACAGTGTTTTAAGTGAAATTAGAAAAAAAACTCTATGTCCTGGAGAATTTTCCCGATGATATGGTAAAACTAAATCCATTTTTTAACCCAAAATATATTATTTACAGAAACCAATAAAATTAAGATAAGATTAATAATTAAGTAAGGTAAGTTCCCTATCTCATCCCAAATGCCTAGCAAGAGTTAATTTCTTAGTCAGGAAAATCTTATGGCTTCCGATAGATTGAGTAATAACAACTTTTAAAAAAGCCGCAACGTTTAAGGTTCGTGGCCTATGTCTAGCCGTGTTGTTGATGATGTGATGTTTTTATTAAATGCGATACGCTTCGTAAGTTTTAATATGCATAGCTCTAGTTATTTTATAGAGAACTGTCAGACTTAGGGACTTTAGGAGTTGTTAATGTTCGTAAAATTCGTTCGGGAAAGAAATTGGTTATTGATGGTCACTGTTAGCCCGAAGGCTTTTACAGTTCCACCCGGATTGAAAGATGACCGAGTGCGGAGGGAAACGTGAAACCTTTATTTGGGCCCAGATATGGGACTATTACCCTGTGCGCGTAAGTAGCTAACTCAAGGACGCCCGAGAGGGCCGAACCACGGCTTTATCAGTTACTTCCATCAGGACGATAGTCAGTGGTAAATCGTTTATATATACATTCATTTATATATATATATATATATATATATATATATATATATATAGTGTTCCCCGCCCGCCTCGATCGCCGTAAATAAAAATTTTGAAATTAAAGTATGTATAGAGAAAAACAGTCCGTTACCAAATTGAGGGGTATGTGTTTGTAAAATCCGTCCTTAGTGTGGTGTTTATGTCGGTAAAAGAATATATATGCCTAATTTCAAGCCAATAGGTCTCGTATTTTTGGAAATAAGAGAAAGACAAGAAAGCTGATAAGGACGACTATTCTAGAAAATACAACTATCATCGTGATAGTAGACTAAACTTAATCGAAAATGTCTCTGATTGATATTACTCTCATTTTGGCAAAACTCGTGAATGTCAGTGATATTAGAAAAAATAATATCTTGATCGGACGCATTTTTTTCAGTTATAATTTTTACAGTCCGATACTGTTTCTTTTTTCATTGTATAAAGTGACGAAACGAGCAAAGTATTCATCTAATGGTAAGTGCAATCTGCCCATAACAAATGCTACATCACCCAGAACATTCCTCTGTGACACCACATTGCTAAGATCCGCCTCCTCCGATAATGCCTCCCGTGTCATGGTCTCAACTTCAGTGGTGTATATTAGTTAGTGGTAGTATTGTAGTGGTGGAGGATATCTGGTGACGATTCGGTGTTAGATTGCTTGTGCACGCTACTGAGGGAGGGCGGGCGGTGGTCTTCAAAAACTAGGTAATACACCATTTTATATTGTGCATGCGGATCTTAGCAAATTAACTTCCTTTCCTTCATTATAAGTAACGCCTGAATCTATTAACTATATTAGTAGTAGTGTGCGAACATTGCTGTGTTACGGTTTGCAGGACACTGAGAGCTAGTGATCACTTCACGGCAGAATAATTGGCCATGGGGTTGTACCTACGTAGACGGATTCCTGCACAGGAATCCTACTACCAGTAAAAATGCAAAATGATATGTTGCTCGGAAAACTCTGAAACACCCGGGGACTTTTATATCGTCGGGCTTAACAGCGACCATTTTATCAGAATATATTTGTAAGTAATAATAATAAATTTTATTTTTATCCTGTATTTTAACAATTTGACACATTGTAAATGTTTCCTTTTAGACTGAAAAGCTATAAGAAAATACATTATTTCAGCAGCGAGCAGGTGTTTTACAAGAAATATGAAAAAATCAATAGTATAAAACTAATAACCAACTTAATATAATTTTCAAATACCTGTTAAAATTGTATGCAGTGTAGTCGTAATCGTAATCGTAGATCGTAAGCTGGGTTAAAATAAAGGGTTTCTAAAACGTTAAGATTTTATAAAGACAAAAAATTAGATACGTCACATGCATATTAATGGAAATGTCGTAAATTTGAAAATGAAATGGTGGATTGTAAAAAATAATGTGGCACAACAATCACAGGAGGTAGGATTCCTATGTATGAATCCGACTAGATAGGTACCACTCCAGGGCCAGTTATTCTGCCGTGAAGCAATAATATGCATACATTACTGTGTTTCGGTCTGAAGGGCGCTGCGAGCTAGTGTAATCACTGGACATATGAGACGTAAGAACTGATGTATCAGGGTGACGGGAGCGCAGTGTGGTGCCACTTAGAAATGTTCTGGGTGAGACAGCATTTGTTATGGGCAGACTATGCACTTGTAAACGGTGAACGTTTTGTTTGTTTCGTCACATTATATAATAAAAATATAGTTTCCATAGTATTGATTGGTCATATTTTCATATCAATATGTGCTAAAACTGCATATTCGTTGTTAATATGGTAAGTTTTCTGAGACCATATCTTAGGTAAATACATACATAAATGCTTTCTCATCAATCGATGATAGGGCTGACAACAAAAACACCAAAACTTTATTAAAACCCTTTTTAATTTTTGAAATTGCCTCATATATACATGAACATTCTGATTTGAAATACAATATGCAGAATGCTAAACCAACCAAAACAAGTGAGCTTCAAAGTGAACAAAGTAAATCGTCGTCGTCGTTTTAGCCTATCAATAGTCCACTGCTGAACATAGGCCTCCCCCAAAGATTGCCCCAAAAGTTTGTAGCTCTCGTTTTGGGGGGATTTTGCCATAGTTGCCACGCTTGGCAGACGGGTTGGCAACCGGAGTTTATTTATTCAGATGTTCCAGCAAGATGCTGCTGCCCATCTCCTTTTCATTTTCCCTCTGTCGTCTTTTACGACACCCACGGGAAGAGATGGGGTGGTAGATTCTCTTAAGCCGCTACCACACGGTAAATACTCCACACCAAAGTGAATACTCGTACATATATGTTCATAAATACATCCTAAGTCACAACAGCGTTTACAATATTTTGAAAATGACCAATGGAAATTGAAGCAGTAGCAGCTGCATTTAATGAAATCTATTAGTGATAAAGCTCCTAGGATCAGGCATATCCCAGCAGGTTAATTGCTATCCAGTGGTATTTATGAGCTGCATTAGATGCAAAATAACAATTAGACTAGTCCTAATTGATTGTACTTGAATGTATGAATAAGGGCATGAATTCCTCTGAGATAATAAAATTAGAAACGATTTAAATCTTAACTTACCAATATACCTTACGGAACAGAAGAAAAAAATCTATTTTGATTTTTTAAATTGCAACTAATATTATTGAGAACTGTTCCATATAGCATCAGCAAAATAGAGTAAGAACTTAATTTAGCTTAATTTAACTGTGCCCCGTCTAAATGCCCCCAACGGTTTCATCCGCGTAAAAAGGCCAATTCCGATCGATGATATACATAAATACTTCCCTATTTGAATCGGATTTTGTGGCTTTAATTTTTTTGCGCGGATCTCTTATTATTTTTTTAATAATTAATGTAGCCTATTGGCTATCTATCAGTGTCCCGTAAAAATAAGTCCAGTCGTTTCGGAGATTAGCCGGAACCAACAGATAGACAGACAGACAGACCAAAATTTAAAAATTTGTGTTTTTCTTGTAAGTAACGTATATACCGTTTCATAAGCATTAATTAAAAAGCTGTTATTTTGTTATAACAAACAGACACTTTTTTATAGATGTATAGATGTTTTATGATTTTTTATTGTCTTGTATTTGTAGATTTACTTGAAGTGTGCAGTTCACACGCGGTAGATAGAAGTAAAACCCTCAGAAAACTAAACTTCGAGAGAATGAGACGAATGCAGAGTATCAGGAGCGGCATAATTTATAATAATAAACTTAAAATTTGTTTTACATTTTACTCTACATACATTACATACTACACAGTTTTCGGATCTGGGGGTCTACTGTGTAACTCTGGTTGGTTTCGGGATCGGTTTTATTTGATTCCATTGACCAATGAGTGAGCTTCATACGCCAAAATAAAACCGATCACGAAACCTACCAGAGTTACAAAAAATACCTCCTGATTTGACCAAAAGTATATAAATCCCAAACAACACATGTTTGGGATGTATATGATTTTGGTCAAATTACTATTTTACATTATAATATTTTATATTATAATATAATATAATATATTTAAATCGACCTCTTCTTCCTTTTTTTTAACTGATATGTGTTTAATATGCTTCGAAATTCTTTTTTCGCAACTTTTGAAATGAAAATATGTAAGTGAAATGTACAGATATTATCACTTCTCGACCGCAGTAGGAGCAAAAATACATAAACTTTATCAAATGTAAAGCAATTACATTCTTTCATTACCATTTACCGTACAACTTTCCCATGTTTAGTGGAAATCAAAAGTAAAGCCCTGCTATAATGCCTCATTCGATTGCAATTTACCGAGGAATATTTTACGTAATCACTTAAAAGAAGCGAGCTTTAACTCACAATAAACTTGAAAGTGTATATAAAAAATCTGCTTTGGAGCATAGTACTTTTGCACCAAATAAAATTAGTCCAAATTAACTATGCAGCTTAATTAAAGGTTTATCACACGATACAACTTATTTTGGATCATGTAAAATCCTTTTTTATCACAAAGGATGCTTACAGTATAGCAATGTAGCAATATATTATATATATATATATATATATATATATATATATATATATATATATATATATATATATATATAATATTATCATGGAAACTACACACAATATTTTTTTTAATCCAGCTGGTGATGTGACGAGCAGGTCATACGCCTGATGGTAAGTGCAACGTCGTCTGCCCATAACAAAAGCTGTGTCGCCCAGAACATTTCTGTGTGGCGGCACACTGCGCATGTCCCCTTTAAAATCAGTTTTTAAATCTCGACTATCGTGTTTGTAAAACGACATCACTATACAGGGGAAATCGAGGTATACCCGGTATCATCGTTCGTACGAATATCATGTCTTATGTGCATGTCACACCTTCACCGGTTGTTGGGAACACTTCGCTCGAAGTTGTCGATGAATATACATAGGACAGATTTTTCGACTAGGTAGGTCCAACTTCGACCAAGAGGTTAATCGCCAGATACAACTCGGCTGGCCGGCGTTTGTAAAACTGCGTCACATCTTCTCGTAGAGTCTATACCTCAAAGTCGTAAAAGTAAACTCTTCAACCAGTGTATGTTGCCAGTGACGACATACAGAATCAAGACGTGGTCCTTAACGTAAGGCCGCATAAGGAAGCTCAGAGTCGCTCAACGTACAATGGAAAGAAGTTTCTCTTCGTCTTGGTACACTTGGACACTTGGGGCGGCCTGTTACTCTGCCATGAAGCAGTAGTATGCAAAAATTACTGTGTTTCGCTCTAAAGGGCGCTGATAGCTAGTGTAAACACCGAGAATATGAGTCTTAAAGACGTCTCAGGGTAAAGAGCGCAGTGTGGTGCGACTCAAAAATGTTTAGTGTCGCACAGAGGTACAGCATTTGCTACGGACAGACGTTGCACTTACCATCAGTTAAACGTTTTACGCGTATCGTCACTTTCTTCAATAAAATAAAAAATACACTGCATGTCTCCTCAATATGTAATATTAATTAAAACAAAATGTTGAATTTAGAGTCACGCCTCTTTCCCATAGGGGTAGGCAGAGACCACATCTTTCCACTTGCTACGATCCTGACACACATCATTAGCTTCCTCTACTTTCATTAGTGTTTTCATACAAGCTCGTCGGTTGCGGGTACTTTTGACGTGGCCTGAATTTGTGACCACGATTTCAGATGCGAGATCTTTAACATCGTAATAAAGGTACCGTTGACGTGAAAATGTCAACAAAGGCGAGAAGAAAGTACATTTAGTTTACCATGGAATTCAATTTACGTAAAAAGGGTAAACGTAAGATGAATCGTATTTCGATTTTTTTGTTTTATCACAAAACGAAGTTATTTTTGAACTTATCCTCCTTAAAGACAAACGCAGACACAATGAAATGGGAATAAAAAAAAGAAAAAATTGTATTTTATTTTTATTGCTGTTTTTTAGTTCACAAGATTTAACTTTTGGACCGAAACTTTTATTCCTAACTTATTTTTATTTTTTTTTTAGTTATATTTGAAATAAAAAATAACTTACGCGTTCTTCTATACATTTTACATTACAATGTCACTTGATATAATCATTATTGTTAATAAAATAATTTACTCAGTCATCAGTTATGTTTATTAACAGTAGGAATTATTTAGCCCTACAATTATTATTGTGCTGGTCTACTCGAGTTACATGTATTAATTTCACCTTTTTCTTCTTTCTTTTCAGCCTATCATTAGTCCAGTGCTGAACATAGACCTTCCCCATGGATTGCCACAAATGTTTGTAGCTCTCATTTTAGGGGGGTTTTGCCATAGTTGCCACGCTTGGCAGGCAGGTTGGCATCCGCAGTTTATTTAATCAGATGTTCCAGGAAGATGCTGCTACCCATCTCCTGGTTTTAATTTTCCCTGTGTCGACTTTTACGACACCCTCGATGGGGTGGTAGATTTTCTTAAGCCTTTTTAATAACACCTATTATGAGGCGAGTATATGAAGTATGCATGAGGATGCTCAGAGTTGCTCAGCTAGTTATGGAAAGAGCTATGCTCGGAGTTTCTCGGCGATATAAAATCCGTAACCGTTGGGCAAGCGCAGTGTAGGGCGACCTCTACTAGATGGAGCGCTGACCTGCACGGTTCTGCGGGAAGTCGATGGATGCAGGTGGACTGGCACGACGGCTTGTATTACAAGCTGTATCACACTAAAGTGCCGGGCAGACTCGTGAACATCATACGAGCCTTCTTGTCCAACCGCCTATTTCGCTTCCGGGTAGAGGTAACGCGCTCCTCAAGCCCCCCTTTCCGTGCGGGTGTCCCTCAGGGCTCCTGCCTCTCCCCACTCCTTTTCTCGCTATACACTAGCGATATACCCAAAGACTCAAAAGTCAATCTTGCGCTTTTCACAGATGACACGGCCCTGTATTATTCCGATAAGCATAAGGGCCGCATAACGATCCAGCTCCAAGCCGCAGCCGATCGCTTAGACGAATGGTTCCGGAAATGGAGAATAGAGGTAAACCCCGAGAAAAGTGTAGCGATATACTTCTCGAGGGTCACGCCTAAGCCCGCTAGACGTTGTCACACAATCGGCAATAATCAGCTAGGCTCGATCACCCTGTTTGGACGCCCTATTCCCTGGGAAAAGAGCGTCAAATACCTCGGGGTCACTTTAGACGCAGCAATGTCGTTCGCTGAACACATTAAGAACGTGCGTAACAGGGCGGCTTTTATCTCAAGCCGTCTATATCCGTTAACTTGCTCCTCAAGCAAAATGTGCCTTCGACACAAACTTCGCCTCTACAAGACATGCATGACCCGTAATGGCCTATGCATGCGTCGCGTTCGCTCACGCGACGGGCAAACGTATACAGAAACTACAGACAGTACAAAATAGATTCTTGCGAGGTGCCACCGGAGCCGGCTGGTACCAACGCAACGTAGACCTTCACAGCGACTATGAAATGCCCCTACTCTCTGAACACTTCAGAGAAATATCACGGCGGTTTTTTCAAAAAAGCCGCGGTTCATCCAAACCCGCTGGTGGTTAAACCAGCGAATTACCGATCTGACAAAAACGCAACCGAACGCAAACGTCACCCGCGAAACGTGCTAGACGACACGGACGTCTCAGCACTCCCTGACCACGATACGGTCAGCCATGATCCAAGCAACATTGTACACACAGTCAATAGCTTTAACTTAACACGCACAACGTCGCGCGACCGCCGTAGAGAACGGCGCGCAACTGTCGAAAATCACACCGCGTACACCAGACACCCGTGTTCCAGAGCGGTTCTCACCGCCCAGAGTTACCGACACACAAGTCGACAGTCCGAACGGAGGCCCGCAGCCTCCCTCGGACGGTCATTAGATGACTTAAAATAATTTTTTTTGGAGATATTCACAGTAGCGCAAGCACTCAGCGAACGCAACGACCGGATCGTTGTTGATTTAGATGTTTTTGTAGGAGTAATATTTATGTATTTATGTTTGGGTCTAACAAAACCTCCGGATGCTGTAATAGCCAAAAGGCTAACAGCAATTACATCACCGAAACTATACGGATGCAGGTGGCTCAAGACCGTGTTGTGTGGCAATCTATGGGTGAGGCCTATGTTCAACAGTGGACTACGATACGCTGAAATGATGGTGATGATGAATATTCGAACCGGTTACTAAAATTTGTTAAATTTCTTTAAATTTATGATATTGATAACCCGTTGTTTTTCTTCTTTTTTCGAATCCATTGCCATATAGGCCTCACACAAGTTGGGAGGATGGCAAGTTAAAGTAGTAGTAATAGCCTATAAATGTCCCACTGCGGAGCACAGGCCTCCTTTCATTTCTGAGAGTATTGGAGCCGGAAAGAGTCCGCCTCGCTAATCCTATGCGGATAAGAGGACTTCAGATGCCCTCGAAATATTCTTTATTTCTTAGACATGCAGGATTCATACATACATACATCACATCACGACTGTATCCCATAAGGGGTAGTCAGAGACTGGGCACTCACTGCAAAAACAGATGACTGCCACAATCCACGTTTCACCAAAACAATATAACAATATAATAATGGTGTGATAGGTGGTGAGCCCATCGCCACCATGTGCTGTTGGGTGCACAGTGCACTTTAATTCCTTACTCGCCTTTTACGAGATCCATTGGTTGAGATGGAGTGGTAGTATTCTTTTATCGAGCCGCCACCACACGGCAGGATTTCTCACGATGTTTGCCTTCACCCACGAGCACGTGGTAAGTCAACACTTAAAATTGCAAAAAACTATTTTAGTGCTGCCGGCACCAGAAATCGACCCCACCTCACTCGTGTACTATGAAATTTACAGCGAGCGCCTAGCCACTGAAATACCACGGGACTGTATGTATTCCAAGTACGCAAAATTAATCGCCACGCTTGACCTTAGATGGTACTGATCATCACCTGTCTAAATAATTTAGGTCTGATAGTAATCTCATGTAGGGCATCGTCTTAAAAACTTAAAATCATGCTAAGTATCAATAATGAAATTAATTACCGCCGTGTGGTGGTGGCTTAAGAAAATCTACTAACCCATCTCATCTCGTGGAGTCGTAAAAGTCGACAGAAAGAAAATGAAAACCAGGAAATGGGCAGCAGCATCTTCCTGGAACATCTGAACACTGAGTGTTGCGAATTAATAATCTACAGTTTTCTAAGATATTTTTCATTATGCGGATTGATTTCTTTTCGTTATTTAATTTTAACGAGTAAATTCTTCTAATTTAATCATTTCTTTACAGAATTCCCATTTCACGACTGTAAAGAGGAGCTTCCCAGCTTCGTTATTAAAAAAATGTACGTGCAGTTTTAATTACAGGATTCAGTAAGAAGTTTTTACGGTGAAATAAAATTATTTCAGAAACAAGCAAGGCCTTTAATCTTTGCTTGAGATGAAACAAAATAATATAGCATTTACTCTAAAATTTGAAAGCAAAATATAATTTAATTGGTTAATAACGATAGAATTATCCACAGACAATTTAATTTTACTTTTCTTTCTATACATACATTGCCTAGATACATAAATTTGACCGCCTGGCCTAGTGGTACTCGTCACGTCGTACGTGCTTCTATGCCACTGGCCATGGGTTGGAATTCCAGCCGAAGCCAACATTGTGCTAAAAAATAAATTGTTAGTTTTCAGATGTGGTTGTGTTGTAATTCTTCCAGTGTTTCTGACACTGCATTCTAGCCGATCTCCGAACTTATAGGAGGAGAGTTACATCGGGCGCGGGTAGGTTGGGAGGAGTAGCGCCTATGTGTTAGCGCGTACACTTTTGGCACTATAATATCTCATGCGCAGTTGATAGCTTCCGACAGCATTAGCGAGTGGTCGCCGTAGTCGAAAATAGGCCAGGCTGTCATCATATACATTATATATATATATATATATATATATATATATATATATATATATATATATATATATATATATATGTATATATACACACACATTGCATTTATTATTAACGACCGCGTGGCCTAGTGGTGAGAGTACCTGACTTCTAAGCCGCGGGTACTGGGTTCGAATCCCAGCCGGAGCCAACATTTGTGCTAAAACATAAATTGTTAGTTTTCGGGTCTGGTTGTGTTGTGATTGTCCCCATGTTTCTGACACTGCATCCTAGCCTACCTCCGATCTTATCGCATCAGCGTTACATCGGGTGCGGGTAGGTTGGGACGTGTGAGTGAGTGTTTGCGCGTACACTTGTGGCACTATAGTATCTCCCGCGCAGTTGATGGCTCTCGACAGTAGTCGGCAGTTGTCGCCGTGGTCGAAATCGGCTAGGAGAACATCATCATTATTAACTACTGTAAAATATTTACAATACTTAAAATCGAAAAACTTATATACTGCTCTTCTCCTCATGATAATTGCCAAGAACCCTGATTGCTTTTCCCCGCTGAATGGTTAATACTAAACTAGTGAGCGAGAAAATAACCAACCAATTGATAAAAAAGCATATAATTATCGCAGATCATTCAGTATGATAGTCGGTCATTTGAATGGAAAAAGCAGCGGAAGACAGTATCGTAATTTATTTTTAACTGAAGTCAAAGTCAAAACTTCTTCATTCATTTCAGTCTTAAACAACTTACGAAATTTATAGTAAATTACAATGCAAGGAAGCATTAAATCAGAAGATTCAGAGAGAAAATTCAAAGAAATCAGAGGCCTAATTCTAGAATTTTACTTGTTCTCTTCTCTATTTTAAATGATCCTACTACCCCCTCGTATCTTAAGGATAAATTTCAGTACCTTTCTTTAACCCATGATAGGGTTCTTCGTTCCTCATCTAACCTTAAGATTAGTATTCCACAACACTTCACCGGTTTCTTTGGTAACTCTTTTGTAATACAGGCTACACTCCTCTGGAACTCCTTACCCGAAGACATTAGGAAGGTTTCCAATAAGCTGACGTTCAAAACACTTATTCGAGAACTTTTTTTAAAATCATCTTCGTATCTCTATAATCTTTCGTTTATATCAATTTTGATCTTTTCTTTCTTTCATCGGTCATTCTGTAATATGTATGTATATATGTATGTATATATCAGTTTTACGTGTATGTATATTTAAGTGTATATATCTGTGTAAATATTTATGTGTAATATGATTTGAAATATTATTTTTATCGATATCTAATCATCAATATTCTAGTACAATTAGCGTATTGTTTTTATTAGCATGAAGTTAAAATGATGAATTCGTAAAGCACCTATAACAATGTCTCTCTATGCCTTGGGTTGACTGGGAGAGAATGCCAAAAGGCATTAAGTCCGCCCTTTGTAATCCTTTTTTTTTAATTAAAATTAGGTGAATGCAATAAAGAATAAATAAATAAATTTATTAATTAAATTCTTAAAGACAGTACCATTATATTAGTTATAATGGTATCTGCGATATATTGGAGTCTGAGATCACTGTTTGCACATTTTACTAATTTGATACTAGTACTTGAATCTACCACCCCGTCTCATCCCATGGGTGTCGGAAAATGAAAATCGAGAGATGGGCAGCACCATCTTCCTTAAACATCTCACAAAATAAACTGCGCTTGCTGACCCTTCCGCCACGCGTGGCAACTGTGGCAAAATCCCCCAAAACGAGAGCCACAAACTTTGGTTTCAGTATATGAGGTGGCCTATTTTCTGCAGTGAACTAGTGATAGGCTGAAATGAAGTCATCATTAAATTTATGTTAGTACACTCACACAAACACACATACAAACTATTTTTTTTTAAATCACATATAAGGGGTAGGAAGAGACCACACCCGCAGCCCACTTTTCGCCCCGCGGGAAACGGGACGTGACGGGTGGCGAATCACGTCACCGCCATTTTGCCACGAGTCAAACAATTCTTTCTCCCCTTTGCGTTCCCACGAGCAGTACAGTGCCAACCCGCCTGCCAAGCGTGGCAACTATGGCAAAATCCCTCCAATATGTGAGCTACAAACTTGTGGCTATCTATGGGGGAGGCCTATGTTCAGCAGTGGACTTGTGATAGGCTAAAACGACGACGAAACGAGCAGTACAGTGAAAACATTGCATTTTATGATTATTCTGCACCAATAAAGTCTGACTGTACCGACAGCTCAATAGGAAAGTGGTAGATGCTATTATACTCTGCCGGACACATATCGACTTATTAAAACTTTACTAACGTGCGCAATAGAACTTTTCAACGAATTACAACATTAATTTGGAAGATAACACATGAATGTTAGCTAACAATGAATTTTGTTTATCATACGAAATTGCTAATTCACAAATATTCCGTTTCCTATTTCAAATATAACAAGACTGCAAATTGAATAGAAGTTTTTAAAATTCACTTGGAAAAAATATTGTTCTTGCTGGTGCTAGTGTTATAGGAAATAGTGGCGTATTTTTACTACTTATATTGTTGTATTGTTATGAGAATATTACTAAAAAAATTGTTCCTTATTGTAACTACAACGACTAATAAAGAACTTTCCTGAAATAATAAATAATAATCGGTCGGTTCGGTTGGAGCAGTGGCATTGGCTAAGCGATGGATTCCGCGCTGTGGGACGCGTGTTCGATTCCCGCACGGGATTAAAATATTTGTTCCGGGCCTGTATGTCTGTATATGTACAATTTATAACAACTTAAATAAATAATGACTGTCGTGAAATAATTTTTGAAGGTTAGTTCCAGATGTCCCGCTGTTGTTGAAAATTGTGAAATAGTTCAAGGAGTCTCTGAAGCGAGAAATCATTTTTTAGGAGAATAACTGAGCCACCGGTGGTACCTACTTTGACGGATTCCTGCATCCTACTAGCAGTACAACGCTAATCATTTCACCTAGTTGTGTTGAGCAAAACCTACCACGAGAAACATCGCTTTGAAAATAATTGTTTCTGCAGACTAAACTTACTGTATCGCATTTGCGATATGTTTAATATGTTTCAGTTAGGGGCGGTTCTACATTAATTGGATCCCCGAAGCCTGGCAACGAGTTTCAACGACTCACCGACTTAAATTTTATTTAACAAACCATAGTGGTTGACAAACATTTATTAATATTTTTAATAATAACTTTTGCCAGAATATTCGATGTAATATGAAACTGTAATCCAATTACACAGTTTTCTTTAGATATAATGTGAAACTGTAATCCAATTACATACATTTCTATGACCATGATGGAGTATGAATTATTTTAATTAATCCGTCCGTTGGTTCATTCACACGACCGCTGCATTTATGTACGTATGTTACAAGGAATAGTGTATCAATATCTTTGCTAGATTAGCAAAGGCTTCCCAAGACTTAAATTAATTGATTTTCTGATATTCAACACACTGTGGGTAACTATTTTGTTTATTTTTGTAAGTCAGTATTTAGTCTCTTTTTCAAACATAATACACGAAGTATTATGTTTATGCAATTACAATTGTTAAATTTATTTCCCACTAGATCTAAAAGAAAAAAAGAAAAAAATATAATTATGACGACCGCGTGGCCTAGTGGTTACGGAACCTTACTTTTACGCCTCTGGTATTGTGTTCGAGTCCCAGTGGGAGCAGACATTTGTGCAAAAACACATATTGTTGGTTTTCGGGTCTGGTTGTGTTGTGCATGTGAAATGTATGTAAAACGCACCCACGACACGGGAAATCCTAGTGTTGGGTATCGTTTTTTATAAGAGAAACATAACTAAAACATTGAATCATGAAAATTATCTCGTAGAGTCAGCAAAAATATCAGTAACACACATCGACTAAGGAAAAAGCCAGGAAAATTTCGTGGCCTATGAGATGGTATCTAATATAATATATAATCTAAATCATCCTTTTCACTGAGTCCAATTCATGACATTTAGCATATACATTCATTTAGCCTTTAATTTCATAGTACGCGAGTAACCTGGGTTCGATCCCCGGTGTCAGCACCACTAAAATTATTCTACAATTTAAAGTTCTGATTCACCACGTGCTCAGAGGTGAAGGAAAACATCATCAGGAAACCTGCATATCCGAGGAATAGAAATATTTCGAGGACATGTGAAGTCCGCCAACCCGCATTGGAGCAGCGTGGCGGACTATTACCTGCTCCAAAACTCTCTCAGAAATTAGACGAGGCCTCAGCAGTGGGACATTTATAGGCTGTTACTTTACTTTTTTTTACTAATAGCCGGCGACTCCTGCTGCCGTGGGCCCTGAGCTCGAGCCCCAGCCGAAGACTATATTTGTGCAACGCCCAAATTAATAATTCGTGATCTGATTTTATTGTGATTTTCCAGTGTGGCTTGTCAGCCACACTGGAAAATCCACACTGCTTCTTACCTTTCCTCCGATCTTATCACAAAAGTGTTTTTTTTTTTATTGTACAAAGTGATTAAACGAGCAAAACGTTCAACTGATGGTAAGTGCAACGTCTGCCCATAACAAATGCAGTGTCACCCAGAACATTTCTGTGTGACACCTCACTGTGCCCATCACCCTGAGACATCAGTTCTTAAGTCTCATATGCCCAGTGATTACGCTAGCTCACAGTGGCCTTCAAACCGAAACACAGTAAAGTTTGCACACTACTGCTTCACGGCAGAAAAACTGGCCCTGGGGTGGTACCTACCTCGACGGATTCCTGCATAGGAATCCTACCACCAGTAAAACAGTTTTCATCAGAAAACGGGAAGGTACAAACGAAAGAAACTTCCTCGTCAGTATGTAAGTAGTCCACTGCTTGATAGGCCTTTAATAATAATAGTGTCTTAATTATTTTATCTTATTTTATATATTTACTTTATATTTATATATATCCGAACTAGACGTGAAAGCTTTTCAAGAAAAGCGAGAGAGGACTTTTCGAATAAGCTCGACATTTTTGGTCGACATTACCATTCCATATGACGAGAATCTTCTCCAAGCCAAAACAGATAAGAAGATTTACTGATGGTAAGATTTCTATGCAGAAATCCGTCTAGATAGGTACGACCACAGGGCCAGTTATTCTGCCGTGAAACAGTAGTGTGCAAATTTACTGTGTTTCGGTCTGAGGTCTGAGGTCTTAGTGCCTACTAAGAGCTTGCGTAATCACTGGGCATCTGAGACTTAAGAACTGATGTCTCCGGGTCACGGGAGCAGTGTGGTACATACCTAGACGGATTTCTGCATAGGAACCCGACCACCTATTCAAATTGTCTACACTATAACAACTCGGCTGACACAGTTGCTGAGCGATTTGCCTCTACACTATGCGGTCGCAGATGCGATTCCCGCAAATTTTTGGGTAGCCTGTTTATATAGAATTTATCTGTACATCGCATTTTCGAGACGGGAAAAACCCTAGTGATTACTGTGGAACAAGATTTATTTAAAAAATCTCTTTAAGGTCTTAGGCTTATACTTTTGTGTTTTTATCACGTTTTTTTTAGATTTGGGTAACAATATCCTTGCGAGACAAAACCCAAAATCATAAATAAGAACTAAAACAAAAATCATATTTTTATTGCCAGGTTTTATTTGTGGGGCCTTTGTCCAATAATGTACTTAAAATGTTGCTAGGGCTATTTCAGCTACCATCAATATCAAGGGCCGTATTAATAATCGTTTTTTTTTAATATACCTTTATTCAATAGATTCAATAATAATATATATTTATTATTGAATCTTGTCTAAATTTTGTAGTGGAGCCTGCTTTGGTTTTCTTTGAGACTATTCTTTATAAATTTATTATATATATATTATTATTATACTCGTATATATATACAACAGGGTTTTCGTTCACTCCTTCTCAGAAAAAGTAGGGTGTGATAGGCAGGTGAAATAGAAGCCCGTGGCATGTTTATTTTACTTATTTTTAAGTTTTATTTATTGCCACGGCAGGGTAATATGTCTTAGGTTTATGTAGTTTGTTGGATGTACAGGACTCTAGTGAAGCTAGTCAATTAATCAAAAAATCAAAGATAGTCAATTAATAATACCGTGTATAGTATTTTTAATTTTTTTTTATTTATTAATAGAACTGCCCCGGCTTCGTGCAGTTGCAATTTACTAATGAAGAAAATGAGAAGTGCGCTTAGCAAAATATTAGTATGTTTCTATCTCCAGAACAGACAAACTGAAGGTCACTTTGTTTTTATTGAAGTTTTAATATAAAAATACCATCCGAATTTCCGACTTTTCCGGTGGATTTTTCTAAAACTTTCTTTCATAACCTTTTCCCGACAATTATGAACATAACAAAAAAAACAGCCAAATTGGTCGCGTCGTTCTCAAGTGATGATCTTTTTTACATGCGTCAATTGATTTTTATTTATTCTTCTTCTTCTTCAGCCCGTCACAAGTCCACTGCTGAACATAGGCCCCTCCCATAGATTAGGGGGGATTTTGCCATAGTGGTCACGCTTGGCAGGCGGGATGGCAACCTAAGTTTATTTATTTAACTGTTCCAGGAAGATGCTGCTACCCATCTTCTAGTTTTCATTTTCCCTCTGTCTGTGACATTTTCGACATCCACGGGACGAGATGGGGTGGTAGATTCTCTGAGGCCGCCACCACACGGATTTTTATTTCATCATCATCATCATCATCATTTCAGCCTATCTTAGTCCACTGTTAAACATAGGCCTCCCCCATGGATTGCCACAAAGCACGGTCCTGAGTTTTGATTAGATAAAAAAAAAGTTTTACAAAATAGAGCATACCAACGGAGTTTCTTTCGCCTGTTTCTTCTCTGTCGGTGGAACCTCATTACAAGGCGGTGGTAGATTATCAAAAAAATTACGTTTGACAAATGAAACTTATATTTCTTAAGTTACGTTTTCATTTCATTTCATTTCATTGTCTTTCCTACGCTTAATGTATATATTATAGAAATATTTACTACAATTTATAAAGAACGCGAAAAAGCGTTCCTACTGTGAGACGAACTCATATCAAAGAAACATATCAAGTGACTCAAAGCCTTTCCTAAACAAGCAAATTTGTAACAAGCCACCACAAAGACATCGAAGTTACTTTTGTTACAGTTTCAATTAAGCTATAGTTGTTAGTTTTTTTTTTGATATTCAAATAACAATTATTTCAAGATTATAAATAGAATGGTATTATGTCTTTAATGCTAAATTTTGCAATTAATTCGAAACTTACTAGGCTTTTCTATGTAAGGAAAGCCATAAAAGGATTATAGATCAGTTACATGGTTTTATGAAGACAAATCCATTTCCATTTTCAACTTGAATGAAAGTGGCGGTTATCATAAAGAATAGGAAACCATATATCTGCTCTTTCAAAGCAAAAATCCGATGATTGTTTGCCAGAGTTCCTTTAACGTACTTCATACAGATGGAGGAATCCGTCTAGGTAGGTACCACCCCAGGGCCAGTTATTCTGCCGTGAAGCAGTAGTGTGCAAACATTGCTGTGTTTCGGCTTGAAGGGCGCTGTGAGCTAGCGGAATCACTGGGCATATGAGACTTAAGAACCTATGTCTCAGGGTGATGGGCACAGTGTGGTGTCACACAGAAATTTTCTGAGTGACACTGCATTTGTTATGGGCAGACGTTGCACTTACCATCAGGTGAGCGTTTTGCTCGTTTCATCACTTTATGCAATTAAAAAGAAAAGCAATAAGACTGCCCTTGAAAAGTCGCAAACACTTTAGTAAAGAAAAGAAAGTTAATCTGCTAAGCATGCAAAATGCATGCGGTTCTTCTTCTTCTTGGCATAATAACTTTCTTTCCTTTATTATAATGGATTTCTTAAAATTATCGTCTGATTCTATTAACTGAACACTTTACCGAAATTGAAAATTACTAATATCAACTCATTTTATTATTTATGTACATGACATGACAATAGAAATGGGCGGGTCATGTAACTCGTAGAACCGGTAACCGTTGGGAAGAAAAGTATTTAAGGGAGCAACCTCGTGCCGGCAAACGCAGTGTAGGGTGACTCCACGCAAGGTAGAGCAACGACCTGACTTGATACTAAATATATTCAAAGTTATTTAAAAATTGTTGCATATTTGTGTTGCAAAAATAAATTAAAAAATATACAACAATACGTGTGGTGGCGGCTTAAGAGAATCTACTACCCCATCGTAGTGGTGGGTGTGTAAGTGGGTCGTGGGTGTCGTAAAAGTCGATAGAGGGAAAATGAAAACCAAGAGATGGGCAGCAGCATCTTCGAGAAATCCGTTTAGGTAGGTACCACCTCAGTGCCAGTTATTCTGCCGTGAAACAGTAATGTGGAAAAATTACTGTACTTCATTCTCGGTGTGGGCCAATCAGAGTACGAGCCTGGCTTAAGAATTTTCATGAACTCTGACTGGTTGTTCATTACTGTACTTTCAGTACGAATTCTTATGAGCCAAAAAGGCATTACAAAAGGCTGTTTATATATTAGTAAGTAAATTTAGATCGAATCTAAGTTTATACAATGCTAATATTTACAATTGAGTACAGAATTTCTATAAGCAGCTGTATTAAACATTATGTACATAGGATTGCCAACGAATGGCTCATACAAAGCATTGTTTATATAAGATTGCTAATAGATTATATAAGACTGCTAACAATTGTTAATATTTTATATAAGATTGCCAACAGTATACATATCATCACAGCGTCGGTGTCAATGTTTCGTGACCTAAAAACAGGGAGAATACGTCGGTCGAAGACTTTCGTCATCGCGCTTTGCGGTTATGTCGTGAAAACCCGAGAAAGCTTACCAAATACTGCCACACCAATTGCATGTACGTATATATTAAACCCGTGATTTTCTCTTCATTAACTGTAATAAATAATTACTTTATGTAATAATAATTACTTAATGTCTCTATGTGATGACATGCATAGTGATTAGCGTTATTGGCGAGTTCAAGCCGCAGCCAATATTAGTGCAAAATAAATATTTGGTTTTAGGGTGCTGAGTGGTGGGTTTTTATTTTTATCCCACAAGCGTTACTTCGTATATGGAAAGTGAAAACCTCTTTTTAATAGAAGATAGCGACAAGATAAGCAAAAAAATTGACATGTTGGTAAGTACTACGTCTGCATATGCCCAGTAATTAAGCTAGCTACCAGTGCCCTCCAGACCGAAACAAAGTAATGTTTGCACACTACTGCTTGACGGCAGAATAACTGACACTGCGATGGTACCCACCTAGATGGAATTCAGCATAGGAATCCTACCACCAATAAACTGCGTCTATGTTTATGAAAATACCTGCGCTAGTATATACTTCCGCAGCTGACAGATGTCGCAATGATCATAACAGGCCAGAAGGACATCATAATACATCAAAGAGATGTGTGTAAATTAAAAACTATTTTTCACATTTCTTGAATATATGAAATAGTGGTAGCTCAAGCGCCATAAATTTCATAATAGGCGAGTGAGCTGAGTTCGATTCACGGTGCTGGCACCTCTAAAATTGTTCTGCAATTTCTAGTGCTGATTTACCACCTGCGCAGTCCTGAAGGAAAACTTTGTGACGAAACCTGCATGTCCGAGGAATAAAAATATTTCGAGGACATGTGAAGTCAGTCAACCCGCATTGGAGCAGCATGGCGGACTCTTTCTAGCTCCAAAGCCCTCTCAAAAAATTAGAGGAGGGTTTCTGGTAACGGTTCCTGATATCATTTTATAGAGTTAATAGAATCAGGCGTTACTTTGCGGAAATCCATTATAGTAACTCTACGGCGGTTGACAGTCGTAGAGTCAATATCACTTGATAATGCCTAGTTTTGAGGTGAAACACGTGTCGTGTTCTCGACTTCAGCGGTGTGTATTGCCTAGTGGTAGTGTTGTAGTGGTGGAGGGTATCTGGTGGCGGCTCCCAGTGGCGGTATTGGTATTCTTGTGCACGCTGTTGTGGGAGGGCGGGCGGTGCTCTTCTAAACTAGGTAATACACCATTTTACCTTTTGCATGCGGATCTCAGTAAATTAACTTTCTTTCCTTTACCATTTTATATTTTACATGCGGATCTTAGCAAATTAAAGTCCTTTCCTACATTATAATGGATTTCCGCAAATTAACGCCTGATTCTATTAACTATTTATTTTTAAGTTAGCCCTAAACTCCGAAGCGCTGTTTTCTCTATATAACTTTGTCAAAATAAGGTCAAGTATAACCCTAATATTCACAGAAATTATACGGATGAAGAGGTAAAAATCGCAGGCAACTCAATTTAGCACAAATCGGATCTTAGGCGCTGATATTGGCAGCATCTTACGGATCCAAAGAAAGACCATCACGTTCCGATAAGTAGATTACACATCTTTGTATTAAGGTCCCTTTTTCCAAGGGTGATTGTGAGGGTTCGTATCAAGCACAAATTATTTAACTAGTTCAAACTTTATCTAAGTAGATAATTTGATTACATAAATTTTTTTAGTAAATAAAATCATATATATATAATAATTATTCCTTTTAATAATTGTAATTGACTGTTGATTTTCTTTTAATACTACACTACTATAAATCTAGCATGTTCAGTGAAAATAGAAAATTGAGTTACTATCATTTGTCTGCGGGTCTGAATAACCAACCTTTTTTAATAATTACTATTAGGTAATACCCTAAATATAGGTACTTATGACCCGAAATGTACCACCGTACCACACTACAAAATAAGCCTTTTCATTCTTAAAATAATCCAAACTTATAAAATTGAATCTTAAATTACGATCCTTTACTTCAATGGGCCCTCGAAGTCAATAATATATGTGTATTTTTCTGTTTGTTAAGAGCTTTTGAAATGTAATATTGTTGGAAGTGAATAACAGGTCGTTCACGATTGACAAAGGTTATAGTTATCGGTGTGAGTCAAATTGCAGATATAAAGGGGTGCAATAACATAAAGAAAAGATAGTAATAATAGTAAAAGCAAAAATTCTTTAGAATAAGCTTCTTCTATCTCTCTCTTGCTCATTTGCTTACTGCACTATAATATATCCTGCAAATAACTCTAGTTGATTGTGATAATTGACAACTTCTGATCGCTAACAGCAAGATGTCGCATCATTAATCTATTCTTGATCATCATCATTTCGACCTATCTTCTAGTCCACTGCTGAACATCGGCTTATAGATTGCCACAAAAGTTAGTGGCTCTAATTTTGGGGGGATTTTGCCATATTTCCACGCTGGGCAGGCGGGTTGGCAACCGCACTTTATTTATTCAGATGTTTAAGGAAGATGCTGCTGCCGATCTCTTTGTTATTATTTTCCCTCTGTCAACTTTTACGATACCCACAAGATGAGATGAATACCAACGTAAATACATACATAACGTTAATTTATTTCATCATACATTCATGACACTCTCGCGCTTCGCGTGTGTATCGTGAGATAGTTCGTGTTATAATTCTTTCAAAAATAAATCATCTATTGACCGTTTGCAGGGAGGTTCGGACCTCCTTTCGGTAGTTTCGCTTAATCCGCCCCTACACGGTTATTAATCTATTAGTATCAGCAAAATAAATAAAAATTGAGTAGTATCTCAAATAAAGTGAACATATCACAAAACAAAAATAAATGATCTTTGATTTAACATTTCACGATCTACCTCATCGAATATCACAAGCGACTATAGACGGTAACATCCATCTGAGGAAGAATCGATTGCTGGTAAGAATGCTATGCAGGAATCCGCCTAGATCAAGATGTGTGTGCTAACGTCACTGTATTTCATTTTGAAGGGCATTGAAGCTAGTGCAGCTACAAGGCATCTTAGACTTAAGAACCGATGTGCTATGGAGAAAGGCGCAGTGCGATAACAATCCTGTCACACACACTCAATAAAAAAAAAAATATCTGAAGTGAAACATCTTTCGGCGCGATGAGATTAAAATTTCAATGCCGAATTTGAGCAGCTTATTCGTTCAGCGTAATTTTTTTTTTTTTTAGGACTGATGGTCACTGTTAGCCCGAAGGCTTTTACAGCTTCGCCGGATTGAAAGGTGGCATAGCGCTGAGGGCGCTTAGCCGAAACCTTTATTTATGGATGACTGGCGCAAGGGCCCCCGAGGGGGGACCTCGGCTAGGACCGTCATCCTGTTCGCGAGAGTAACAGACTCGAGGGTGCCCAAGGGGGCCGGCCTCGGCTCGGTCAGTTACTGCAATCGGGAGGGCAATATTACTACTACTATCATTACTAATACCATGATTATTAATCGTTCAGCGTAAGAGACACTTGAAATATAGGAGACAAACGAGATGGATAAGAGGGATCTCTAATTAGTAAAACGCTAATGTTTATGATTGTATTAGCTATTTTCAATACATAAATAACTTTGATTACTGAGCTGTAAATATTAAAAAAACAATTAACTTAGTGTTGTTACAGCTATGACTTTCAAACATTCTTTCATGCAATAAAAAACAAAAAAACACTTACAATAAAAAGCAAAAACAGATAATTGTCTCCAAAACAGATACAGTAGTAAATAATTAGTTAAACTCTTGAGTCGATAAAATAGTAAGACGACATATAAATACGAGTATAATATTTTATGCACTATTTCCAATTTAACTTTAAAAATAAGGCAAATAGGTGAAATTGTTATATGAAAAAAAGTATACACACCCTCAAAATCAATATATATCAAATAAGCTTTAAGTATGTTTTGAATAAAAAATATAAGTATAAGCACTCATGTCCTTATGGACATTTATATACAAATGTCAATAACACTACATTAATAATAAGAATTTGTCAATGTATACCTACGAATATCAATGCCAATATACATATATTAACTGCGTATATATACCTTGCAAAATTTAATAATGAAACTAAGAAAAAGAATAAGAAACAGAAATTTTATTTTAAGTAATATTGACTTACTCAGTCAGTATTAGTTATTTTTATACGCTTTATATTAACTTCACTAGTATGTTTGTATGTTTGTAACCGACTCCTTAGGGCTCGATTTTCGCCTAATTTGAACGATCCGATTTAATTCAAATTTCGCACACCTGTCAAAGACCGACGACAATGCCATAATTCGACTAAAAATAAAAAATAAGAGTTTAAAAAAACTAAAAAAACACGCTTTTATAGAAGATCCAACTAAATTACTCAATAGATGGCGCTAATATATTACCTTTTATAGAGGCCATCGTCTTAAATTAGTTTGTAACACAATAAATAATAGTTTAAAAACTAAAAGAGCACACTTTTATAGAAAATCCAACTAAAAAAATAATAGTTTAAAAAACTAAAAAAACACGCTTTTATAGAAAATCCAACTAAATTACTCAATAGATGGCGCTAATATATTACCTCTTATAGAGGCCATCGTCTTAAATTAGTTTGAAACAAAATAAATAATAGATTAAAAAAACACGCTTTTCTAAATAAACCAAACTAAAAAATAGAAAATAAATTTTAATAAATTTGAATTAAGAATAGTGTAAAAAATTCTAATAAATATAAATGAATACTAGTGTAAATAAGAAAAAAAATATTTTATTTAAAAAAAAGCGTGGGGTGCATGGTGCCAATAGTTATAAATATTTCATTGACAGATATGAGAAGAAGGATTATCATTTCGATGATTCCGTATTCATTTATATTTATTAGAATTTTTTACACTATTCTTAATACAAATTTATTAAATTTTATTTTCTATTTTTTAGTTTGGTTTTCTATACAAAGTGTATTTTTTAGTTTTTTGAAAATATTATTTTTTTCTACTTTTTAGTTTTGTTTTATTTATAAAGCGTGTTTTTTTTAATTTATTATTTATTTTGTTATAAACTAATTTCAGACGATGGCCTCTATGACACATACATAATACATATTAGCACCATCTATTGAGTAATTTAGTTGGATTTTCTATAAAAGCGTGTTTTTTTAGTTTTTTTCTTAGGTTTTTCATAGGTAATGAAACATTGACACCGACGCTGTGATGATATGTATACTGTTGGCAATCTTATATAAACTATTAACAATTGTTAGCTGTCTCATATATGCTATTAGCAATCTTATATAAACAATGCTTTGTATGAGCCATTCGATGGCAATCTTATGTACATAATGTTTAATACAGCTGCTTATAGAAATTCTGTACTCAATTGTAAATATATAATACAAGTTTATTAAAATTTATTTTCTATTTTTTAGTTTGGTTTTCTATATAAAGCGTATTTTTTAGTTTTTCAAACTATTATTTATTTTATAGAAAGAAGGAGATATTGCCTGAAGAGAGGTATCACAAAAATTCTCGATTATTCTAATCACATTTTCCCTCAAAAAAACACAGAAACTGTAGCGTGAAACCGCATTACGCCGCACCCAAAATCCTGATTTGATCTAATTGAAATGTCGTCCAATCGTCACGCCCAGAGCCGTAGGATTATATCTAAATTAAATTTTATTTATTTTTCAGGAGAGTAAAATGTTAAACATTTCCATTTCACAACTTTCTAAATATAATGAAGGGAAAAATATTAAAAATTTCGTAACACTAAATTTAATAAGACTTGCTTTGTACATTTTATAAACGTTCCAGAAAATTTAGCTTTTAAATTAAAACTTTGCAGCAACTTCTTAAAGATATAGAAGTTTCCGTAACTTGTAATAGTATACTTGCAGACGTAATAGCCTTCTAGTACGTAACTTTATTGCAGCGGGGACTGAGTATCATTGAATAAGGCGTTTTAGCGACGAATAATGTTTTGTCCGTAAAATAACAAAAGTTTGGATTTTGATTTAAAATTTGTCGCAAATGAAACAGCAATTAAAACCAACCGTAGGTGTCCGGCAGAGTAGAACAAACACACCTACCTTTTTCCTAAGTATTTTACGGACAGCCTTCATTCGTGCAGAATCACACCATAATATGCAATTCTGTCACTGTACTGCTCTTGGCAACGCAATGGGGAGTAAGAATTTTTTGACTCGTACCAAAATAGCGGCGACGAGGCGAAAAGTGGGCTACGTCTGTGGCCTCCAATACTGTACATACATACAGCCACGTCTTTAAGAGGTAAGACGTGACTGTATGTACAGTACAGGAGGTAGGATTCCTATTCAGGAATCCGTCTAGGTAGGTACCACCTCAGGGCCTGTAATTCTGCCGTGAAGCAGTAGTGTGCAAACATTACTGTGATTCGGTTTAAAGAGCACTGTGCGCCAGTATAATCACTGAGCATATGGGACTTAAGAACTGTCTCCGCGTGACGGGCGCAGTGTGGTGTCACACAGAAATGTTCTGGGTGCACAGCATTTGTTATGGGCTGACGTTGCACTTACCATCAGGTGAACGTTTGCTTGTTACGTCACTTTATACATTAAAAAATGTATGTTAAGCCAACCATTATAATTCACAGTAACTTTTCTTCAATAAGTTTAAACAAAATAAGATCTGGTACTTGCCATTGCTGCCGCTGCATACGATGGTCCATTGGCTGGAGCCAGAGATTGTAAAGCATTCTTAAAATCTTTGGCGATGCCTGTCAGTCAGTGTCAGTCGACAAGGACGGCGGCGGAGGACCGCGAGGTGCGCCGAAGAACTTGGCCGACGACGGTGCGCAGGAGGGTGGCAAGTGAGTGCCCGGGTGCCGGTGCAGCCCAGAGGAGAGGGCGTGAAGTGGTAGACGCAGGCGAGGTTTCTGATGTGGGCGCAGCCGAAGAGGCGCGTCGGGTGGCAGACTTTAGTACAAATTCAATGAGCCCTAACATACAGGAGCTATCTTGCTTAGTTGAGGAGTTCCTATGACCAACTTCTATATACAAAGAAAGCAATTTAAATAAAAGCTTGTAAAAATAAGTTAAACACCTTAACAGCTGCCAAAATCTATTTTAGGAAAGAACGTGACGAGACGAGCACCAAAAGCTTTGTCACTCAGTACATTTCTGTGGGTCACCACACTGCGCTCGTTATCCTGAGACATCAATTAATGCCCAGTAATTACACTAGCTGTCAGACCGAACCTCAGTAACTTTTGTACCCACCTAGGCGAATTAATCATCATTATCATCATAATTTCAGCGTATCCAGTCCACTGTTGAACATAGCCCTCCCCCCCCCCCCCCCCCATAGATTGCCACAAACACGGTCCTGAGCCACCTGCATCCATCATGACTTTCCGGAAAACCGTGCAGATCGTCGCTCCATCTAGTAGGAGGGGGGCGCCCTACACTGCGTTTGCCGGTAAGTATTGGATAACAATCCTCTAGCACCAGTTTCCTGTTCTGTTTTAATTATCATAACATAATACAACATTAGTCGCGATAAAGTATCCATGATCCCGCCCCATCATGTGGTGATCGTAATAGGCGATAAAACTAGTAAATACACCAGAGGACGTCCGACAGCATTTTTCGCAAACGATTTAGTGCGGTTGCAATCCCCATAACAAGTTTTATGTTTAACTTTTTTTATGTAACAAACGATGCGTGACACTACAATATCTCCTGTATCGTGAGTTAGACCAAATTGCACATACACAACCCAGACAGGGAACAACTATCCTTATGAGGATATTTATTTGACCATACAATATTTCAGTCGGGACGCATAGCGCATATACCAATCGCTCAGCCACTGTGCTAACCTAGCCGACTTACCATAACGAGTGCAAAACCAATATTTACTAGTTTTCGTAAATGCAAAAAAAAAACAACGAAGTTTGACTTGAATTCAATCCTCACAATCCAATTGAAAGGGAAACAAACCCCGAGACCTTGTACTAGTTGAGATGTGTGAAAAGACAGTAGAAATGAAGTAAATAGGACCACACATATATAGTCACGCCGCTTTCCCATAAAGGGACAGGCAGAGACTACACTTGTAGCCCACTTTTCGCCCCCGCGGGAAACGAGATGAGACGAATGGCTAACCACGTCGCAGCCATTTTGGTACGGGTCGAAAATAAAAAATCTTAACTCACCGTTGCCTTCCCACGAGCAGTATAGTGACAGCATTGCATATTATGGTGTTATTCTGCACGAATAGAGGCTGTCCGTACAATACCTTAGTCGCCTCTTACGACACCTCGGTAGGAAATAGGTAGGTGCTATTCTACTCGTACTCTGCCGGACACCTATCGGGAAGACTAAAGAAAGATTTACGTTTAGGAAAAGATGCAATAAATGCGTAGCTAAAGATCGGTGAGATCAAAACACAAGGAGGAGAAAGAGAAGGCACTGGTTTTTCAGATATCGCACATACACAAACACCCATACCAGGAAAATATCTATCTGTAGGCTATACATTCGATCAACCCACGATCCATATCAGCTATCCTCTTATCCACGCGTCAACTGAGCTGATTGGCGCCATATTACAAACGTGATATTTTTTTTCTATTATGCAATTAGAAAGATAATAAGTACGTGTTAATCTTAAAATTACATGGCTCTCATCAGAAATCATCAGTAAAAATGCATGAATTTATTTGTATACATTGTTATTATAAGGTTATTTATAAATAAGAATATTTTTGGAAAATCATAATATTTTTTTACCTGCGTAAAATATAAAATGTGAAAAAATAATATTTAAAATCAGAGTTACATGCTAACTAAGTTCCAAATTCCAAAAGAATGTTTAGAATGATTATAATAATTTATAAATATGTGATAAATAACTGTTTATTTTGAAGTTGGCTCTAACCCCTTTATGATATTGCTTAATGTGTGGAAAACCTAATGGAAATGTCAGTATCGCGAGGGTGCCGTATAGTCGCGTGATTGACTAATATTCAAATTATTCTAGAAGCCACTTGGGGGGATTTTGTAAATATACACGCATATTTATATTGTTAATATCATTGATATACAAAACCAACAAAAAAATCACTTCCGAAAACGTTCTGGAACGATCAAAACATAAAAATAAAAACAAAGATTACCAAATCCGATTAAATAAGCACAATTTGATCCTATGCTTACGACATGAAGTAGCTTTGTAAATGAAATCAACTAACGTGCGAAGTTTTTACATTTGTTGTTGTCGACACGGCTGACGTGAATACTTATTGATACTTATTGAAATGAGCGCACTTCAGCACTCTGCAGAGGACCAGCATAGAAATGAGCGCATTGTGCGCTTTTTTTGAGGACGTTTTTGAGTCGCTGACTGTGTTATTTCTATAACAATGGCTAAACTGTAACACTATTTGTTTTTGTGTTGTGTATATTTTTAGAATAAGTCTAAGTAGGTAGGATTCATATGCAGGAATCCGTCTAGATAGGTACCACCCCAGGGCCAGTTATTCTGCCGAGAAGCAGTAGTGTGCAAGCATTACTGTGTTTCGGTTTAAAGGGCACTGTGAGCTAGTGTAATCACTGTGCATATAAGACTTAAGAACTGATTTCTCGAGTGTCGGGCGCTATGTGGTGTCACACAGAAATGTTCTGGGTGACACAGCATTGGTTGTGGGCGAACGTTGCACTTACCTTCAGTTGAACGTTTTGCTCGTTTCGCCACTTTCTCCAATAAAAAGGTACTACCGCCAGTAATTCTACCATCAAGCAGTGGTGTCCAGACACCACTGTTTCGATTTGAAGGGTACTGAAACTACGCACAAGCGACCGGCTCTTAGATGAATAAACTATAAATACCGCAAAACATATTTGTGTGTAAAAGGAAAAGAAGTCCGGTGATTCCAACGCAATATTAACATTCACAGCGCTTTGAAATTCCATTAATCTCTGAACACTACAGAGAAATGTCGCGGCGATTCTTCGAAAGAACCGTAATATATAAACCCACTGGTGAACACCCCAATAGAAATACAACTGTGCGCAAACGTCACCCGCGAAACATGCATTCGCGTAAATGTCCGCACTCTCAGACAGCAATACGGTCACACTGTACACTGAGTTATAAGTATCATAAATACACTTATGACAGAAACGAACGAACGAACGAACCAATAATCGTTAGGGAAGAAAGATTTTGGAGGGGCAACCTCGTACCGGCAAACGCAGTGTAAGGCGACCACCCGTTTTTCTCTCACCGAACGTTTTTCTCGTCTCAACTGTAAAGTCTAAACGGAAATAACTAACACTAAAAAAATGTATACTATGATTATTAATGATTATGATGTATTTTGTGTTGAACAAATACAATTTACTGTTATGATATTTTCTTCAGGTTCGCCCGAGTATACTATCATTGTGTATAGTCCACTGCTGGAAATTAGGCTCTAACAAGAATAAAGAATTTGCGTAAACCCCACTTCAGATAGGTGATCGCAGTACTGCTTTTTGATCTATGTAACTTCGATACAGCAGATGATTATACCGCCATCTGTCTGCAGGCATAAGATTTTATTTATTTCTTTTAGTTTTTCCATTCATTTCCTAAGAGTCGGCTACTCTTAAGACACAGCGAGAGCAGTGTAATGAGTGTAATGGGGAGTAGCAGATTTGATCCGCCAACTACAGAGAAAACTTAGCTTTTAGCGATAACATATTGTACTACGTTAAAATTAAAATTGTTTTTCTTTCGTATGTTATAAAGATATTTTTTCCGTAATAAAAATATTTATACTTCTACTCGTATATTAACAAACATAAATACATTAATCTTAAATGTAAATTAATAACGTCGTGAAATCAGAATCAAAGATAATGTAATCAGAAATCAGAATCACATGCTTGACAGTCGTACGTCAATTGGCCAATATTTGAATACTAACTAGGGGAAGTATATGGCGCGGGGAATCAAGTACCGCTAATATTCTCAAATTGCCCAAGGGGAATATGAAAGAGAAATTGACGATAAATTACGAAATTCGTTTTTTTCAACATTTATATACTACATAGCTTACCGCGGAAAGACGTGGACCTAACAATTGTCATTGTACATAAATAATTAATTTCCGTTAAAAATATATTTGAGTGTTCTTCTTCTTCTTTTTCGTCGTTCGTCGTTCGTCGTTCGTCTTTTCAGCCTATCACAAGTCCACTGCTAAACATAGGCCTCCCTCATAGATAGCCACAAAAGTTTGTAGCTCTCATATTGGAGGGATTTTGCTATAGTTGCCACGCTTGACAGGTCGGTCGGCAACCGCAGTTTATTTATTCAGACATTCCAGGAAGATGGTGCTGCCCATCTCCTGGTTTTAATTTCTCTTTGTCGACTTTTACGACACCCACAGGATGGGATGGGGTGCTAGATTCTCTTAGGCCGCTCCCACACGGCGGTCTTTCTTTTTTGTTCCTGGCAATTAGCTATCAAGCCATTTTTAGTAATCATTTAATTATAACAGGAACTTTGTTTCAATCGACAGTAAAATGATAGTTGACGTTTACAGAAGATTTGTTGGACTGATTTAATAGTGATGGAGATGAAGATTTGCTGGAGTGATGGAGACAAAACGAAAAGAAGAATTCTGGTCTTGAACTGAATTTTCCAATGCCTTTTTTTAATTAATTTCTAGCTTTTATGATTTCTAGAGAGAAACAGTTGTAGACAGCCAGAAGTAAGTTCCAAGACTCTAGGTGCACTATGAAATGTTACGCACTATGAAGTGATACAAACTATAATAATTTACGCACTATGATGTTTTGCGCACTGTGATGCGATATGCACTATGCTATGTTCCGCACTGTAAAGAGTCACGCACCATGATGTGGTATGCACTATAATGTGTTACGCACTATGAAGTGGTATGCACTATGATGTGTTACGCACTATGAAGCGTTACGCACCACGATGTGTTACTCATTTGTACTAACGAAACTCTGTTGTAATTTTATTTACTTCATATTCATGTTTAGTGACGGTCACATTTTTTATTTATTTACTTTTTTTGAGATAAACAGAAATGAAAGGTAGGAAACATTGCGAGATTTAGAATAATAAAAATAGTTACATTTGTTTCCTTAAAACTATCTCATTGCGAACATAGTAGTAGAGTATAAGCATATGGTATAACATGCATATGGTATAAGTAAGAAAATAGTCAAGTTAGCAGGCACAAATTATATTAGATAAAATATCAGAACTGTAGCTATAATGCACAATAGTATTTTGTATCTCGTATTTTAGGGGATCCCCCTAAAACAATGAAATAAAAAAAAACGATAAACAAATTGAATGAAAAATAAGCTGTGCAACATCGAATATTCTAGAGCGTCGAGAAAATTATAATCAATATTTTCACATGACCATTTATCGCAATAAAGATTCTTTGTTGGTTTAAAATTTAGAAACTTCTAAAAAATATAGAAATTAGAAAGATATACGTTCTAGAATTTGGGAAGAATATTTTAACATAAATACTCACAAGGAGAAAATTCTATAAAATTGGTAATATCAGGAGAGAAAATAACATTATGATTCCATGTGCCATTTACAAAGAAATGTAATAAAAACACTGGCCGGTCGCACGGCGAATTCCAATTTCCCCCATCATAATACGAACGAACTTATTTTACGCCACAGCGTAAACGCCTGATATAAGTTTTTTTCGATCGTCGCCGATACGATAACATTGTACTGTTTTAAGTGAAAATAATTCCAGCTTACGTTATAAGATGTTATGACATTAAAACGATGATATGTAAAGATATGGGATCTTTTTATAGAAGAAGGGGCCAACAAACAAACGGCTCACTTGATGATAAGTGATCACCAGACAAATTGCGGCCGCTTCTTACTTACCTCACGTAGTCCCCCCCCCCCCCCCCCAAACTGCCACAAAAGTTTGTAGCTCTCATTTTGGGGTGACTTAGCCATAGTTACTTATTTTTTTATTATTATTTTATTTATTTTATTTATTATTCAGATGTTCAAGGAAGATGCAGCTGGCCATCTTCTGCTCTTAATTTTTCCTCTGTCAACCTTTACGACACCCACGGGATAAGATGGGCTGGTAGATTCTCTTAAACCGCCACCACACGGTGATGTAGCAGTATTTTCTTCCTTAAGTCGTTCGAAAAAACTGCTGACGGCAGAATCCACAAAATTATCGTGCGTGGCAAAAAATTCCTTAAAAAGTGCGCAAAGAAGGAATGTGAATTATCAAGGATTTTTAGTGACGCCGCAATGTGCGATAGTGAAACTCTGCGGCCGGAATTAAACAAAGTAAATCCTTTAAATTATATGTGGTCTAGGACGGTACCACCCCAGGGCCGGTTATTCTGCCGTGTAGCAGTAGTGTGCAAACATTACTGTGTTTCGGTTTGAAGGGCACTGAGAACTAGCGTAATCACTGGGCACATAGGACTTAAAAACTGATGTCTCAAGGTGACGGGCGCATTGTGGTGTCACACAGATTTTTTTTCACAGCATTTGTTATGGGCAGACGTTGCACGTACCATCAGGTGAACATTTTGCTCGTTTCGTCACCTTATCCAATAAAAAAAAATATTGTTGACTAACACGTAGTTCACCTGTTAGTAAATGGCCATATAAAAACCTCATTCTAAGCAAAGGAATAAGATGTCAATGCCGGCCACAATTCTGCTAGTCCAATTATTGACAAATGGATTTATCGCTGAATAATAACTTTAGACAATTTCTCATTATTGTTTACTGATTGCTGTGCAGGAATTCGTCTAGGTAGGGACCAACACAGTGCCAGTTATTCTGCCGTAAAGCAGTAGTATGAGTGCTTGTGTAATCACTAGGCATATGAGGCTTAAGAACTGATGTCTGAGGGTGAAGGGCGCACTGTGGTGCGGCCACAGAGATTTTCTGGGTGACACAGCATTTGTTATGTTCGATCAGGTGAACGTTTTCGTCGTCTCGACAAATAACACAGTATTTTCCATTTCAAATATTTATCGACTTGTTTTTATTTGTCCTATATTTAAGAAAAAAATAAAGTACGTTTGAGTTTTTGAGGGCTCGCTGTTTCAAAGACTACAGGCTTTTGTTTTCAAAATATAATTTTCCCCAAATTTTTACGGCCGCAAAACAATATAAGATATTGTTCTGTGTTCATAACAGTATTTTATTCCATTTGTTACAAAGGGTATTCATTAATTCCAATAGAAAAATCGGCCCACCAGTGAAATTCATTTTTTTCCTGCGATAAAAACTTGCTTGTTATATCGTGCCTGCGAAAAAAACCGTTAAAAATAACTTTTTATGCTTTTTTCCATTTTCTTTATAAATGATAACTTAAATATTATTGCAGCCAGTCTTTAATTGTTTTTATCTAAAGTTATGTTTTTAAAGAGTAAAAAAAGTGTAACGTTACAAATCATAGAGGTAATACTACTGCAATTAGCAATATATAAACATCAAGCTCCTATTCTACGGTGATGTTCTCCTGACCGATTTCGACCACAGCGACAACTTCCGAATGTTGTCGAGAGCTACCAACTGCGCAGGAGATATTATAGTGCCACAAGCGTACGCAAACAGGGTAACTCACTCGTTCTAACCTAACCGCGCCCGATGTAACGCTGATGCGATAAAATCAGAGGTAGGCTAGGATGCAGTGTCAGAAACACTGGGACAATCACAACACAACCACATCCGAAAACCAACAATTCTTGTTTTTGCACAAATGTTGGCTACGGCTGGATTTGAACCCAGGACCTTCGGCGTAGAAGTCAGGTACTCTGACCACTAGGCCACGCAGTCGTCATATACTCATATAGTCTATAGTATACTAAATAAAAGATATTCGATGTTGTAGACCATATTATTTAGAAACTGGTGCGAGTTGATACATTAAAAGTCGATCGACAGTGACATTGCTAAACGCCTACCATAGCCTAATATCTAAAGTTGGCCTCTCGCCGATACTTCGACTCTGCCGCCACGCACTCCAACCCACTGGTTGTCAGTGCCGCCACATACAACCCCCTCGCGATACACCAAAATTCAAGATTCTTTTTTTTATTGGAATAAGTGACGAAACGAGCGAAACGTTTACCTGATGGTAAGTGCAACGTTTGCCTATAAAAAATGCCGCGTCACACTGAAAATTTCTTTGTGACATCACACTGCACCCGTTATCCTGAGACATCAGTTCTTAAGTCTCATATGCCCAGTGATTACGCTAGCTCACAGTGCCCTTCAAACCGAAACACAGTAATGTTTGCACACTATTGCTTCGCGGCAGAATAACTGGCCCTGGGGTGGTACCTACCTAGACGGATTCCTGCATGGGAATCCTACCACCAGTGTTACGTAACGACAGCGCTATTAACAAATATTTTCCTATAACGCTTTATTTCCGCAAAACAATAAAATAAAATAATAACTGTCCGCTTCGACTTTTCGTTTGAAAATTAAGTCTCCAAGTTTTAAGTAGCATTAGCGATTCCTACAGGACATCAAATTAATATATTCAACAATTAACGTACAATTCCCAAAATGGATACGTCCTTTAATGTTATTTGAAAAGATCGACGTCTTTCAATAATTTATTTTTTATGTTCAGTAATATTAGTATTTTTTCTCTTACTATGAATTATCGAATTGCTTTAACTCCAATTCGATCAGGTATATCAGGCTGTCTGAACTTACAGAACAATGAAGCAGTAAAGCTGTTAATATTAAATTGGCAGGGATTATTCTTAGTAACTCCGAGACTAACTTAGTTTCGTTTCAACGTAATATCTTAAAAACATCTTCGTTGGATTCTAAAATAAACGCGAATAAAGTCGTGTTCATAGAACACCATACAATATACTTTTCAATAATCACAGATATCACGTTTCTACGCATGTAACAGCAGCTATTTTTACAATAAGTGAATTTGTAAGTTATTGTGCATACATATGTATTATGTATGTATGTTTAAGTTGTCGTATTTTTACTAGTATGCGTTAATTTTAGCCGACTCTTTTTAAATTTGTGCAGCTAAATAAAAGGAGCCGTGGTAAAAAGCCGTAGTAGCTCAGGGGCCTGGTGCTCGCCTTTAATGTCATACGAGTAGTAAGCGAAGTATCGATAATATATATATAAGTATCGAAGTCAGTAACCTGGGTTCGGTCCCCGGTGCCAGCACCTCTAATATTTTTCTACAATTTTAAGTGCTGATTTACCACGTGCTTAGCGGTGAAGGAAAACATCGTGAGGAAACCTGCATGTCCGAGGAATAGAAATATTTCGAGGACATGTGAAGTCCGCCAACCCGCATTGGAGCAGCGTGGCGGATTCTTCCTAGCTCCAAAACCCTCTCAGAAATGAGAGGAGGCCTATGCTCAGTAGTGGGACATTTATAGGCTGAAACTTTACTTTTTTTTAAAATAAAAGGAGACTCGGTAATATGACTTTTGTAGTAAAGTTGCGCGTTTCGACGCCACATGACTGCATAGACTTTAGTGACCTCAAGAGTTAATGCACTGTTTACTGCTTTCTGTTGCAACCAAAAAATTGCAGTTAAATTTCATGAAATCTTGATAGAGTAGTCTGCAAAAATTATTGAGTTCTGAATGGTCAGTCTAAACGGCACTGTTACTGGACCCCCCTCCCCCCATACATTGCCACAAAACACTTCGCTGAGCCAGCGGCATCCATCGACTTCCCGCAAAACCGTTCGGGCAGTCCTGCCATCTAGAACAATCTATAAAACTTGTCAAAGATGTCGTCCGATGTCTGAGCCAGAAAGAGGTATACGCTGCTCTAATGCGAGTTTACCGATTTCTCGTCCCCAAAAATTATATTCTTCAGATATGCAGGATGACGCTAACAATGTTTTCTTTACCGTTACAAGAGCCATGATGACGGTAATGCATTCAATAAAATGTGACACAATATTTGTAATGGGCAGACGTTGCACTTACCATCAAGAGAACGATTTGCTCGTCACTTTGATCCATTTAAAAAAACTATTTAAAGTAATACAAACAATATAAAAATTAGTAAAAAATAAAATAAATATGATCGCTGGTGTATTAGTCCTTATAACTCGACATTAAATCTCGAAACTTTTAAGAAGCATTAGCGATTTCATCTCAACATCATATAAATTTATTCAACAATTAAGAAACAATTGGGGGACAAGAAAAAGCTCTCTTATATCTAAAATGTTTTATTTCAAATTTATATATTCTTTTGAGTATATTTTAACATCGTTGCAAATTGAATATAGAATGTTTAGATTAAATGGTATTTACATCAGCGATGTTATGGATATAAAATTTCGGATCGTGGCCTAGTGGTTAGCGTGCCTAACTTCTACGCCACGGGTCCTGGGTTCGAATCTCTGCCGGAGCTCATTCGTTTTAAACACAAATTGTTGGTTTTCCGGTCTGGCTGTGTTACATGTGAAATATATGTCTTCAAAACGCACCCACAAAGCAGGATAAATCCTACTCATCATCCTCATTTCAGCCTATCACTAGTCCACTGCTGAACATAAGTCTCCCCCATAGATTGCCACAAAAGTTTTTAGCTCTGCCATGCCGTTTGTGCTGCAGCCCATGTCCTGGTTTTCATTTTCCCTCTATCGACTTTTGCGAGACCCACAGGACGAGCTGGGGTGGTAGATTCTCTTAAGCCGACACCACACGAATGGCACACACCAACTATGCCTCCTTTAATAGTAATACTTGCCAGATTTAGCAATCGTATTCTAAATGTTGTAAACCATGGAGTATAAAGCCATGGCGATATGGGTTTCGCAAAGAAGACCTTTCAAAGTCAACAACAACTACTTTCAATACAGTACCAAACTGTTGTGAAACTTTATTTTTTGTTGGATAATGTGACGAAACGAGCAATGCGTTCACCTGATGGTAAGTGCAACTACTGCCCATAACAAATGCACTGCGCCCGTCACCCCGAGACTTGAGTTCTTAAGTATCATATGCCCAGTGATTACGCTAGTTCTCGGTGCCGTTCAAACCGAAAAACACCGTGATGTTTGCACACTACTGCTTCATTGCAGAATAACTGGCCCTAGACGGATTACTGCATAGTGCTCCTATACCTAAGAGCGATATTGTATGCGCTAACATAATAAACTACCCATCGACAAATATATAACCACCAATTGCAAGTAGCAGTTTAGAGTACAACGCATTTATATGGCATCCACATGAGGATAAATACACTGTGTATAGAAAAAATACAAACGAAATTTGATAGATTTTTCAATAAAAAAAATACGGATACTTTCCGTATTAGTTTCCTTCCATGATTTCGCCGTGTGGTGGCGGCTTAAGAGAATATACCACCCCATCTCATCCCGTGGGTGTCGTAAAAATCGACACAGAGAAAATTAAAACCCCGATGATGGGCAGAAGCATCTTCCCGGAACATTTGAATAAATAAACTGCGGGTGCCAACTCGCCTGTCAAGCGAGGCAATTATGGCAAAATGCCCCCAAAATGAGGCCTATGTTCAGCACTGGACTAGTGATAGGCTGAAATTATGTTGATGATGATGTTTGTGATCGGTATTATCGATACACTGAATTGAGGCGAAAGATCTGAGGCGCTATTAACTCATACGATGGAAATAAGGCATAAAGTGGATCCGCAATGGTTAGTGCGGTGCGCACTCAATGCACCCCGGCAATACTTGCGTACAGCGACGGTCGGTGTTCGCACTGCGGCCAGCGCATTGCGCCTCTACCAAAGATATATTACTTATAGAGCGTCACAGTCATAAAAAAACCTGTGCTCGCATTGGTTTAACTATAAGCGTAAAGAGATTTGATAATAATTAATAAATACTGTGTTTCGGTCTCAAGGGAATGCCCTGCCACACTTGCTAATAGCAGCTAGTATAATTACTGGGTATATGAGTCTTTAGATCGCAGGGGGTCGGGCGATGTGGTCCCACACTAAAATGTTTAAATGTTACTGGTAGTAGGATTTCTGTGCAGGAATCCGTCTAGGTAGGTACCACCCCAGGGCCAGTTATTCTGCCGTGAAGCAGTAGTGTGCGAACATTACTGTGTGTCGGTTTGAAGGGCACTGTGAGCTAGCGTAATCACTGGGCATATGAGACTTAAGAACCTATGTCTCAGGGTGATGGGCACAGTGTAGTGTCACACAGAAATTTTCTGGATGGCACAGCATTTGTTATGGGCGGACGTTGCGCTTACCATCAGGTGAACGTTTTGCTCGTTTCATCACTTCGTGCAATAAAAAAAAAAAAATGTTTGGTTGCACGTTGCACTTACCATCAGGTGAACGTTTTGCTCGTCTCGTCACTTTCTTCTATAAAAAAAGTTTAGTCCCGACTTTGATTCTAACCTAGGACCGCCGCGTAGAAGTCAGGTACTCTGGCCACTAGGTCACGCGGTCATCGGTTGTGAAAAACATCACCTTTTCTGTATTTCATGTACGAATGATTGTAACGTAACCATGAGATTAGTCATATTATCATCATTTTCATTAGTATTTCTTCCAAAACCAACAGAGTCGACATTCGAAATTAAAACCGCTAGAATGAACGCTTATATAAAATATATTTTTTTTTATTTAAAAAGTAAATTTATTGTACCGGTCATAAACCCATTGAAGTATGAAGGGAAAATTGGAGTCGTAATTCGCGTAATAATAAGTACCACGAGGAGATACGTACAGTAGGTACTTACATATTACATAAGCCAAGTGTATCCACGGGCGGAGCCATGGGTTGTGTTTAAGGTCTAGAACCACCTTTTTACTTAAGCCTATAAATATTATTATCTTAATATTCTATATTATTGATTGTAATGAACAAGCTTATTTGTTACTTTCTCAGTAAAAGTAATATCAGTCAGAAGTCATGGGCATTCGCTAGTAGATAATATGGGTGTGTATCTATAGCTTATCTTTTTGGCTTCATATTTGTGTGTGCTATATAGTTAAGAGAAAAATTTATTGTATTACAATGTAATAACAAAAATACATACACAGAGTCACGCCGTTTTCACATAGAGGTAGAGAGCTCATGTTTCCACTTGCTACGATGCTGACACACATCTTTCGCTTCTTCTACTTTCATTAGTGTTTTCATACACGCTCGTCGTTTGTGAGTACTTTTTACTTGGCCTTTCCCTAAAACGACTTCGATCTGATCGTGATACGTTTGCCTACGTCGACTCTTGCCGGCTTACCCATTCACACTCTCCTCATAAATCTGTTTTGACAATCTTCTTTCATCCATCCACTTTACGTGTCTAAACCATCTAAGCATCCCCTTCCCTGTCTTTGCCACTACATCTTCTATCACACTGCAACGTTCCCTTATCACGCTGTTTCTCACTTTGACTATCAAAGTCACTCCAGCTATACTTCTCAAAAGTGTACGGACCAGTACATCTCTATGTAAATATAAAAATAATAAATGAAAAAATGCGATAAACTCAATATAATTAAGTAATAGAATGAAAGTAACAGAACCAAACAAAAAAACAAATTTTATTCGTAGCCATAAATCAAAACAATGCACTGGTAATTAATATAGCTAATAAATATATTACAATTTATATCGGATTGCAGCAAGAACAGGTATCCGACTCAGCATGAGGTTACATCAATCTTGCTGTGTCGCTAATAGTCTTTCGAGATAATTCGCGTTGAAACATATAAATATTCTTCTTCTATCTTGTGTCTTCTTCTATGTTATTCTTCTATATCAATCGCGTGTATGAAAGAACAGCTCGATCGATTGTCACTTGTGTGCGCCATCACTTTTTAAGTTGTGTTCGCAATTGTCAGGACAAGGTTTGTATGAAAGAAAATCCACCAAAAAAGTCGGAATTTGGGTGGAATTTTTGTATTAAATCTCAATAAAAAAGTGACGCTCAGTTCGACAGTTCCGGTCGTGTCATAAAATAAACAACCTTAATATTTTTTTGCTAGGCGCACATTTCTTTTTCTTCATTAGTCAATTGCACCCGTGCGACGCCGAATAAACATGTAGTAAGATCACACTAATACAAATAACTTTTAAAATACTTACTTTGAATCGTCACTTATAAAAGGCTGTCAAGCGCAAAATCCTATCTCAGGGGAAACGCAATTTACTCGAGACTAATTAGATCAGAACTCTTTTCGCATCTGATGCCGTTAGTGCCTTGAAAATTAGAAACTGAAGCATACATTTTTTAATTAACAGTTAAACGTAACATTATTCAAAATCTCATCATCGCCTTGTAAATAGCCCACTGCTGGACACAGACCCGTCCCAAGTTAAAAGGGTCCGCCATAATCGCACACTTTGCACACGGATCTGCGGACAAAGTAGCTGACGCTTTGCATCTCAGATTCTGCTGCTGGTCCGGTGTGCATATTTTACGTCTGGCGTTTTTCGAGTTGTTATCCCGCCCCCTGAGAGGCTGAGAGGTTGTGATATTTTCTCTAGTCAAATTTTACAATTTTATTTTACAGGATATATAACTTCGCTACTGCGAGGCACTAGTACATTCCCCGTCCCCTACCCGTCTAGGTAGGTACCATCGCAGGACCAGTTATTCTGCCGTGAAGCAGTAGTGTGCAAACATTACTGAGTTTCGTTTAGAAGGGCACTGTGAGCTAGTATAATTGGGCATATTAGACTTAAGAACTGATGTCTCGGGGTGACGGGTGCAGTGTGGTGTTACACAGAAATGTTCAGGGTGACACACCATTGCTATTGGCGGACGTTGTACTTACCAACAGATAAAAGTTTTGCTCGTCTAGACCCTAGAGTCTCCAATCAATACATAAATACAATAACGCCTTTTTCCCATATCAGAGGTAGGCGGAGGCCACATACGTTTTTCACATTTCGCCTCCGCGGGAAACGTGACGTTACGGGTAGCGCCGTATAGCACGGTACCTCGCTGCGCATTCACAGTTCGGCCCTTCTCGTTATTGTTTGGTTCTCAGCGTGCGGCTACTTAGAGCAGCACGAAGTTTTATAGGCTACAACAAACGGGCTATCTAATTCGAAAATAATTTTACAAATTTAATGTAATTACTTGATTAAGTATTTATTAAAAAGATCTTTTAATTTGTATTTTGAAGATTATAAGATGTAACAGCCTTTAAATGTCCTTTCATTCTTTTCGAGGGTTCTATCCGGTAGGTGTCAGAGTAGAATAGAACCACACCTTTTCCGTACCGAGGTGTCGTAAGAGGCGACTAAGGTATTGTACGTACAGCCTTTATTCGCGCAGATCAACACAATAATATGCAATGCCGTCACTGTAGTGCTCGTGTGAACGCAACGGAGAGTCAGATTATTTTTGACTAGAACCAAAATGGCGGCGACGTTGTTGTATGTATGTATGCGAGGGTTTTGAAGTCGGGGATAGTTTGCTACTCTACTGTACGGGTTCAAGGAATTCAGATATCTTCTTTTCTATTCACTAACCAAGTTGTGATTAGTGAATAAGAAATACTTCAGCTAAATCGGCACTGAAACTTTAAACTAACAATTTTAGTAGTGCCGGTACTCAGGATCGAACCCAGATCCACTCATCACTCGCGTACTGTGAAATTTAAAGCGAGCCCCCGGCCGCTCAGCTACCTTGGTTGAAATATTGATTATTAGGAATAATGCTATGTATATATTATCGAAAAAAAACTGTAATACGTTTATCAATATTAACCGATAATACATAGCGATTAGCGATAGAGCCGTGGTAGCTCAGGGGCTAGGCGCTCGCTTTAAATTTTCATAGTACGCGAGTGACCTGGGTTCGATTCCCGGTGCCGGCACCACTAAAATTGTTAATTGCAATTTTAAGTGCTGACTTACCACGTACTCGGCGGTGAAGGAAAACATCGTGAGGAAACCTGCATGTCTGAGAAATTAAAAATATTTCAAAGACATGTGAAGTCCGCCAACCCGCATTGGAGCAGCGTGGCGGATTCTTCCTAGCTCCAAATCCCTCTCAGAAATGAGAGGAGGCTTGTGCTCAGTAGTGGGACATTTATAGGCTGAAACTTTTATTTTTACATAGCGATTAACTAATTTTATTTTCTAAACAAAATCGTTAATCCAGAAAGTTCTTACAAAACAGTCGAATACAGACGTGTTAGATACTAATGAACGGAATTTGGGATGGAATTAGGGCAAATTAATAGTGAAAATAATAAATTAAGTAGAAAACAATTCATTACCATCATCATCATTTTAGACTATCACTAGTCTGCTGAACATAGGCCTCCCCCTAAAATTGCCACAAAAGTTTGTAGCTCTCATTTTGGGGGGATTTTGCCACAGTTGCCACGCTGTTTAGGCGGGTTGGCAACCGCAGTTTATTTATTCAGATGTTCCATAAAGATGCTGCTGCCCATCTTTTGGTTTTAATTTTCCCTCTGTCGACTTCTACGACACCCACGGGTTGAGACGGGGTGGTGGATTCTCGAAAGCCGCCACCACACGGCCGAAAACAATAAGAAAGGTTTAATTACATTACTATTATATAGAATCAATTTCCTTAATTTTAGACAATCGTTGGGCTCAGGGTTCAAATTTAAACAAAAAATAATATTTATGCTATACACAAATTTTTGGATTTCCTGACGTGTCAATGTGTGCGTATATGTGTGCGTTTGTCTGGGCTCCAATCCCAGCCGAAGCTAATAGACGATTTTCGAGTCTGAATATGCTGTGAGCGTTTCGGTGTTTCTTACACTAAATACGATCCTTTCTCCTACATCATCCAACGTAATGAGAACATTTTTATGGCCCACTGCTGACCACAGGCCTCTTCTTGTGAGACGGTATTGGAGCTGGGAAGAATCCGACACGCTGCTCCAATGCGGGTTGATGTTTGTTATAAGGTGATTGTTTTGGTCGTTTCGTCACTTTATAAATTAAAAAAGCAGAAATTTCATGCATACGTAAGATATGGTGCCGTGTGGTGGCGGCTCGTTAAAAGAATACTACCACTCCATCTCATCCAATGGATCTCGTAAAAGGCGAGTAATGAATTAAACTGCACTGTGCACCCAACAGCGCATGGTGGCGATGGGCTCACCACCTATCGCACCAATATTGTTTTGGTGAAACGTGGATTGTGGCAGTCATCTGTTTTTGCAGTGAGTGCCCAGTCTCTGACTACCCCTTATGGGATACAGTCGTGATCTTATGTATGTATGTACGTAAGACATCGCTAAATGCAAAACCGGTTCAACGATTATCGTCTTTGGTCGTACTATTATTTTAGAAGATCCATGAAATTCCCCAAATTTTTATCTCTAAATCGTCAAGCAAAGAACAAACATTACTTTACGACTAAGTATTGCAAGTAAGCTCTTCATTATACCACTTTTATTAAAACTCACTTTCGAGAATTAGTATCAGAACCCCTTTCAGGAGTTAATAAATCCTACTCTCGTAAAACTATGTTAAACTAAAATTATTTATATGTTAGGGTCCAAATGCTACCTTACTTTATCTTAATTGTCAGTCCTGGCAGCGGATTTAACATAAAATAGTTTCGTATTTACGAGATAAACTGGCATCGCTTTAAACTAGTATTCGTCGTTTAAGGAATAGGTGAATGTAAATGGTTGCGTAAAGTTGGTTTTATTACAATTTTAATGAACAATTACTAGACAAGCGGTCTTGTTTTTAAAAAAATATAGAAGGTTACAAAGAGACTAATTGTCATCTCTTTGTAACCTTCTATAAAGACTTCTATGAAGGCATTGTTACAAAGAAGATGTTTGCAGCCAAATATATATAAATTCACAGATGTTTTACCTATGTTATATGAAACTTGATTATGACGACAACATAACCATGTTTAAGTATCCCATAGCAGAATTTTATAATACGTTTAATAGGCCCAATCAGCTTAATAATTATTCAGTGTTATAAATCTATCATGAGTATTTTTTTATGAATAAGGTCATAAATGAATTTCTACACTTAGAGCTTGTTTCAAATAAATGTCCTAACCACAATTATTCTTTGCAATTTCACAAGATACAAAATTGGATAATGTGTTGGAGTATAAAGACCAAATTAAAAGATCCTCGACTATTGTGATGTCATCACGTCACACAGTCCGCTGAGCAATGACGACACGTCAGGTTTTTTATGTCCCGTCTGACCATCTTACGACGGTAAACAGCCTATTATAACCTATAAAGAATGTCATATATGAACTCCGGCCTAAGATTAAATATATCGGAACCGGAATCAAGGATACTAAATAGTTTAATAAGTTTTTTTATTAGATAAAGTGACGAGACGAACAAAACATTCACCTGATAGTAAGTGCAACGTCTGCCCATAACAAATGCTGTATCACACAGAACACTGAGTGGCACCACACTGCGCCCATTGCCTTGACACATCAGTTCTTACGTCTCATATGCCCAATGATTACACTAGCTCTCGGTATTCTTCAGGCAAGTAATGTAGACAAAGTAATATTGCACACTACTCCTTCGCCGCAGAATAACTTGCACTACGGTGGTACCTACCTAAACCGATTCCTCCACAGGCATCCGCGAGTAACAGGTTCGTGTGTAATTATTCCTAGTGTTTTGACACTGCTTCTTTATACTTTTGCCGACTGAAAGAATAAACTGGTGCGATTCTTTTTTGTTTCATTTCTTAAATTTATAGCATACTCTGTATTGTTTTATTGTGAAACTTTGTGACGTTATGGACAATATTTAGAGTACCAGTTAGTCCCTCCTTGTTCAGATGCACTATAATATGAAATGACGACCACTTGACGTGGTAACTGACTTTTACCGGGGCCCTGGGTTCGAATCCCAACCGCAGCAAACTGGTTGTGTTATTTACTGATTCTACCTGTTTCTAATACTGCATTATAGCCTGTGTCTGACCTCGCCCGATGTATCGCAAGACCGGTACATATGGCGCGAGTAGGTTCGGACGAGTGAGTGCTTCTGTGTCTGCACGTACGTTGTGGCACTATAAAATCTCCTGCGCAGTTGATAGCTCCCGACAGTATCCGGAAGTTTTCGCCATGGTCGAAAATCACCCAGGAGGAAAACATGCTCAATATGCATTATATATTTTTCATGAACAGCTATCATCAATGACTTGTAGCGGAGTCAAGAAATCTACCATTACACCTTCCACAAATACTCAGATCCACCTGCCTTAATCGTCATTTCAGCCTAACACTAGTCCACTGCTGAACATTGATCTAACCATAGACAGCCACAAAAATTAGTAGCTCTCATTTTGGAGGGATCTTGCCATAGTTGCCACGCTTGGCAGGCGGGTTGGCAACCACAGTTTATTTATTCAGATGTTCCAGGAAGATGCTGCTCCCCATCTTCTGCTTTTAAATTTCCCTCTGTCGACTTTTACGACATCCACGGGATGAGATGGGGCGGTAGATACTCTTAAGCCACCACCTGCCAAGCGTGGGGATTTCGGCAAAAATTCCTTTCTTGGGAATTAAGAGAGTATTGACAGAATAATAAAAAAAATCTTTACTGGTTACTGGTGAGTGATAAAAGATGTATGTTGAAGAATATCCACTCTAGGATTTCTTTGCTTACAGATATTTATTTCACATACACAACTTAAACAGACCCGAAGACCAACAACATCATCAACATCGCACATATGTTTACTACCGCTGGGACTCGAACCCAAGTGTAGAAGTCACATACTCTGACCACTAGGTCAAGCGGTTGTCAAATACCGGGCGACAATTGGCGGCTCGTTAAAAGAATACTACCACTCCATCTCATCCAATGGATCTCGTAAAAGGCGAGGAAGACTGTAAACTGCACTGTGCACCCATCAGCATGGTGGCGATGGGCTCACCACCTATCACACCAAGTGCATTATATTGTTTTGGTGAAACGTGGATTGTGGCAGTCGTCTGTTTTTGCAGTGAGTGCCCAGTCGCTGACTACCCCTTATGGGATACAGTCGTGATGTTATGTATGTATAAATTGCCTCGAACTAACCGTTGATAAAGTAATCACCATACCTACTTACTTGTGTTTACCAACTTCAAGAAAGCAATGATAAAATAATGTCAAGGTACGTTGGAATATCCCAATGAGGCAACACGTAAATGCGCAACTCTGGTTTCACCCACGACAGAACTTTGTTAAGTACAACAGTATATATATATATATATATATATATATATATATATGGGCCTTGCTTTGAAAATGGTTAGCAGTCGTTCTTACAACTTTACTTAAGTATTTTATCGCTCATTAAGTGGCCGGATAGAGTAGTGTTTGGAAAATATTTTTACATATATTTGAAACTAAATAATATTTACCGACAACGCATGCCGATTAGATTTCATGAAATTCCAGAATTTGGAGAAACGAAAATTAAGTATATGTAATAATGTTAATTTAATCATAGAAGCTTTAGAAGGTTTATAAGTCCGAATAGAAAGAATAGAGATTGACCAGGCAACTTTCACTTGACGGTAAGAGTAACATCTGCCCATGACACATGCTGCGGCACATCACTGCGCTCTGAGCAATGTTCTTAAGCCTCATGTCCAGTAATTACAGACTCTAACAGTTTTTTTTTAAATAAACGATGACCCACAGTAGAATTGCTCCTGTGTCGTGGGTGCGTTTTACATACATAAATTCCACATGCACAAACACCCAAACCTAATATCTCTATCATCAAACACTAGTCCACTGCTGAACATAGATCTCCTCAAAAATAGCCACAAAAACTTTTAGCTCTCATTTTGGGGGGAATCTTGACAAGACGTGTTGGCAACCGCAGTTTATTTATTCAGATGTTCCGGGATGATGCTGCTGCCCATCTCCTTGTTTTTATTTTCCCTCTGTCGACTTTTACGACACCCACGGGATGAGATGGCGTGGTAGATTATGTTAGGCCTTACAAATATTCGTCCCGTGCGGGAATCGAACCCGCGACCCGCGGTGCAGAAGTCGACGGCGAAACCACTGCGCGAACCGAGCCACATACCGGAACTCAGTGGTGTTTGCACAATTCTACTTGACGACTGAATAACCGGCACTGCGGTGGATAACCTACACGGATTCCTACATAAGAATCCTACCATCAGTAAAAACAGCGAAAGCCAGTCGCCCTGGTTACAATAATCATAAGAGAATCCTGCTACCTTTGATTAACACACTGGACTAATGAAGATTAACATTTAACAAAAAAAATATTAATCACTGGGCATATGAGGCTAAAGAACTGATGTCTCAGGGTGATGGGCGTAGTGTAGTGTCACGCGAATGTTCTGTGTTACACAGCATTTGCTATGGGTAGACGTTACACTTACAGGTGAACGTTTTGCTCGTTTCATCACTTGATCTAATAAAAAAAAGTAGCAGACTTTATAAAACGTTACTTTAAACTTAGTGTTCCTGCATAACGTGTCCTAGTTGTCAGGTGCCATTGCGAAAACACGAAGCGGAAATGAGACAAATCACAAATTAATGATTTCTGGGTAACGTATGTATTGTAACCGTACCCAATTATTTCTAACAATAATGAAAGAATGAGACGCAATCACATTCTTTCTCACATAAATCTTATGAAAATATACTGCGTGCTCGTTTGCGTTTACATTTAAATAATGACACTATTATCCAGAGATGACTACTGCAAGATATTAATTAGAAGATGTCTTTGTGGTCGATATCAAAGAAGATATAATACGTTATTTACTAAATAAAAAGTCACTACAGATAGTTCCCGACAACGTTAGAAATATTTTTGTTTAACCAATTTCTGTGTGACATCACACTGCGCCCGTCACCCTGAGACATCAGTTCTTAAGTCTCAAATGCCCAGTAATTACGCTAGCTCACAGTGCCCTTCAAACCGAAACACAGTAATGCTTGCACACTACTGCTTCACGGCAGAATAACTGGCCGTGGAGTGGTACCTACTTAGACGGATTCCTGTATAGGAATCCTACCACCAGTAAAATAAATACTTAATACTAATAATATTTTTAAATTTCTGTATCTGATTAGTGTGCCTGATTTTGACTATGGCGCCGTGACAAAATACTTCATCTGTAAGTCGGCTTACAGGTGAAGTATTTTGTCACGGCGCTTAACTGAAATACTTTGAGAACCCCTGTGTTTGGCATAAAGTCTTGTCTATTATTGTTTCTAGACGAGTTAATTATATTTTGTAAAATATGAACTTGATTCGGTTTTTCATTTATATGTAGACATCACTATGAAATTAAAAGCAAGATAATCTGTCAAAGCAAATAAATATAATTTTTCGTATTCCTAACAACACAAATTGGAATAACGAGGTCATTAGATCTCGACGTAATTTCAAGTAAAATAATAACGGTGCTCGGGAATTTTCCTGTTCTTCACTACAATATTTTCGCCTGTTTTATTATTATAAATATTCCAATTGTGTCCCAACACACTTCTGTAAATTTCTTCTCGTAAAATTATTCTTTAAATCAATTATCATCGCTTATTTTTTTAAATATGTCGAATTAGCACAAGTATGTCCCTTCTTAAGTACATCCCCAATTTAACTTCTCAAAGACCATACCGCAATTCCATATTCGAATGTTGAATTCGAAGACTATTTTTACAACATAAATTACGCGCAAACACCGATTGCTGGTAGGATTCTTATGCAGGAATCCGTCTAGGTAGGCACCACCGCCCGCTATACTGCCGTCAAGCAGTAAAGTGCAATCATTACTGTATTTCGGTTTCAAGACCACTGATAGATAGTGTAATCATACTGGGCATATGAGAATTAAGGACTCATGTCTCAGAGCTCAGAGTAGTGCCGCACAGAACAGTTCTGGGTGACTGCATTTGCAGCATTCAGCAGGACAGGCAGACGTTCAGCAGGAGACCAGTGATAGACTGAGATGACGTTGTTGTTGATCAATATAATCAGCCTGTAAAGATGTCCTCCTGGCCGATTTTCGACAACAGGGGCACTCGCCTTAATATGCCCGCGCCCGCTGTAACGCTTACGATAAGATCGAAGATAGGCTAGGATGCAATGTCACCAAGACGGGGACAATCATAACACAACCAGATTCGAAAACCAACAATGTATCATGTAGCACAAGTGTTGACTACAGCTGGGATTCGAACCCAGGACCCGCGGGGCGGAAGCCAGGTACTCAGACCACTAGGCCACGGGATCGTCAGATTACTTTACCATTAGTATTTTTTTTTATTGAAAAAAGTGACGTGATAATGAAAACGTTCACCTGATGGTAAGTGCAACGTCAGAACTAAACGCTGTGTCATCCACGACATTTCTGTGTAGCACCACACTACGCCCGTTACCCTGAAGCATCAGTTCTTAAGTCTCATATGCCCAGTAATTACACTAGCTATGATTGGCCTCCTAACCGCAACACAGTAATGTTTGCACACAACAGTTTCACGGTAATATTAGCAACGATAAGTAGCGAACCATGTATTCATTATTACATATATATTTTAATTACTATCGCACCCAACATCGCATGGTGGCGGTGGGGGTTACCACCTATCACACCAAGTGCATTATATTATTTTGGTGAAACGTGGATTGTGGCAGTCATCTATTTTCGCAGCGAGTGACCAGTCTCTGACTACCCCTTATGGGATACAGTCGTGATCTTATGTATGTACTAGCGTTATCTATTTCAATACATTTAAAGTTATTTTCCTAACAACGTACGTTAAATTGACACTATCAATTGCAAAATGTCTGTGCCCGTAACTTACTTTATAAAGTCGTATTAGACCCTCTTCACAATGTACTTAAGGCCCATGACTGTAATATAAACGCTTAAAACTAAATTGTTTGCGCTAGCACAGAACCCGTAATAATTTTGACCTTTTGCATCTTAATTATGGATCTTTTTGCTAGTGAATTGAATATTATGTCGGATTCCATTCGCGAGTATAGCAATAGATGGCGCCACTTAACAAACAAAGTTTTTGAAAATAGACAAGTTGAATAAATTCACGTCGAAAGCTAAATTCGCAGAAACTTTTCTTACTTAGACCCGATTTCACCGATTGCTTTGGAAATCAAGTTTAATAAAACCGCGGTTTGCTTAACTGAGTTCAAATGTATCATTTGATCTCGATTTTCGTCTAACCGATTTCACCGACTCCATTTTGATCGCGTTTAGAAAAACGAAGTTTACATGAGATATCGTCACAATCTAAAACAAAAAGATTTATTTCGTATTTTGCAACATCAAACAGCCCGTTTTTATGCGTAGGTTACATAAGTATGCAAACAATAAATAATACGAATTAAAAATAATTTTGTGTTTACATAGTTGTGCAATTGACAATGACAGCTCTCTAAACGCGTCGAAAGAGCTAAACGTCGAAAATTGGGCGTTCAGAATTTGAAACGCGTTTAGCATTGACTGCGTTCATTTGATGTTGATGAAATGCAAACTGTAGCATTGAACTCAATTAAACTCTTAAACTCCGTTTTTCTTGAACTGATCGCGTTTAGTTTCAACGGTGAAATCTGCCCTTACACACTTAAAATATTGTACAGAAAACAATATACTTTTAGTTCAAAACTTAGTCCTTATTCATAAAGTGTTTTTCGCTTCACTACATTGACATTTTTATTATAATTATTTTTCATTATAAATGTTACAAGCACATTAAATCCAGATTCGGAAAAACTATCTGTAGGCCATAGAAATGTTTGTCCCGTGCAGGAATCTCATCCGCGACCCACAGCACTGAAACCAATCCTCAGCCACTGCGTCAGGCAAGCCGATATGTATATTAAATTAATAATAGTGAAGATCTCCTGATCGATTTTGATCAATGTAATATCAAATTGTCAGAAGCTGCAAGTGACGAGATGAGCTGCGCTCTGACTGCGCTCGTCGCCATCGGACATAAGTTCTTAAGTCACAAATACTCTGACGAGATGGGATGATAGATTCGTGTGGCAGGTGGTAAAAGTCGATAAAGAGAAAAATGAAAACCAGGAGATAGGTAGCAGTATTGTCCTAGAATATCTGGATTAATAAACTGCGGTTGCCAACCTGCTTGTCAAGCGTGGCAACTATGGCAGAATCTCCCAAAATGAGAGCTACAAACTTACGTGTTCTGTGGCACTCTATGGGGGAGGCCTATGTTCAGTTGTGATAGAATTAATAGGACTGGTGACAGACTTAAATGATGATGATGATATAACAGAGTCATCATCATCATCTTCAATCGCACTGAAGCTAGTGTAATTCAGAAATCACACTAAAGTGTTGGTTTTTAACAACATAATTATATTGAGAAAATATTTACTAGGTGTAGGATTTCTATGCAAACATTCGGCTAGGTAGGTAGCGCCGCAGTGCCTGTTAATCTGGCGTGAAGCAGTAGTGTGCAAACCTTACTGTGTTTTGGTATAAATAGCACTGATAGATAGCTAGTGTAATTACTGGGCATATGGGGCTTAAGAACTGATATCTCTAGATGACGAGCTCAGTGTGGTGCCACACAGAAATGTTCAGGATGACACAGCATTTGTTTTGGGCAGACGTCGCACTTACCATCAGATGAGCGGTTTGCTCGTCTTGTCAATTTATCTATAAAAAAGTACACGAAATATAGATACAACGTGCGATACACAGATGGACTTATAAATACGTAATGAAGCTACGAACATTACAAAATATATACACAAATTAACAGCCTTCAAACAATCCAATGCTAAACATAAGCTTCTTCCAAATTGGAAGGGTTCGCCACGCTTGGAAGGGCATTGGCGAACGCAACCATTGTCTCAAACCGTAGGATGCTACCTGTCTCCGGTCTTGCTATGAATCCACTATCTGTCGGAAACCAATAATTTTGTGGTATTACCCCTAAACTATCTATTACAAACCGTTCACTAACGCGCCTGCAATACTAGGCTTCTAATAAAACCCTTCATCATCATCATCATCATCATCATCATTTCAGCCTATCACTAGTCCACTGCTGAACATAAGCATATAGGCCCATAGATTACTACAAAAGTGTGTAGGTCTCATTTTGAGGGGAATTTTGCAATAGTTGCCACGCTTTGTTCCAGAGAGATGCAGCTGCCCATCTTTTTTAATTTCCCCTCTGTCGACTTTTACGACACCCACGGGATGGGATGGAGTGGTAGATTCTCTTAAGCTGCTACCACACGGCACCCTTATTATTTTTCATCATCACTATATCAGCCCATTACAGGACATTTCTGAAAATACGCCTCCCTATAGATTGCCACAAAACACAATCCTGAGCCACTTGCATCCATCGATTTCCCGCAAAACCATGCAGGTTCTCTCTTCATCTCGTGGGGGGTCGTCCTAGACTGCATTTGCCGATAAGAGTTGCCGTTCGAGAATGTCTCTTTCCCAACGGTTATAGGTTCTACGAGCTATGTGGTCGGCATATTCCGACTTTAGCTTGCTGATCCTAAGGCCTATGTCGGTTACTCTAGTTCTGCTTCGGATATTACCGTTGTTGATGATGTTTTTTAGCTGCAATTGTCTGAAGTTAATACCTTAGTCGCCTCATACGACACCTCGGTCTACTCTGCCGGACACCTATCGACTAAACTACACACTATATAAAATTCACTGAACTGACAGTAAATTGCCCTTCAGACCGAGACACAGTAATGTTTGCACACTATAATATTCGACCTTGAACTGATAGAGTGACTGATAGATAGCATAGGAAACCTATCGCCAGTAATATATTTACTTATATGCAAAACTACACTAAGGTTTACATCTATTGACATATGAACGTGTTTAAGTACTAAGGAAAAGAACGATACGACGCTAATTCAATTTGGCCAATACAAATCGTACGCAAACAATGCATAATATACAGTTAAGTATTCCATCCTTGCGATCGCCATTAGCCTCGCCGATTATGGCGTCCTCTATTTATGGCGCTCAAAATTTTATTGTCATGCCAGAATGTTATTGTTCGCTTCCGTACTAAATATACGATATACGATTTATATTATTAGATACTGATACAATACGTCTCAGAATCTAATAATATAAATCTTAAACATAAAAGATAGGTACCATCGCAGGGCCAGTTATTCTGCCCTGAAGCAGTATTGCATTATTGTATTTCGGTCTGAAGGACACTGACAGCTCGTGTAATTAATGGGCATATGAGACTTGAGACCTGATGTGTCAGGGTGACGGGCGAAGTGTCGTACCACACAGAAATCTTCTGGGTGACAAAGCATTTTTTATGAACAGACCTGCACTTATCATCAGGTGAACCTATTACTCGTCTCGTCACTTTCTCCTATAAAAAAATGCAAGACAAGGACAAGTAACTGCCCCGGTATTTGAGCAAACACTTCGACGTATAACAAATGGAACTGTGGAAATATGAGTAACTATGGATGGATTATGGAAATAATCAGACCTAGTGTTTACCTGTGCATTTCCAATACTCAATTAATAATGATGGTATCGTGATATGGTAATGCAACCGAATTCGTTAAAATATTTAAAAAAAACTGTAAATCAGCTGCGGTAAGAAATAATTTTGTTTTTGATGGACAACATGAGTCATTGTTACCATCAGCAGCCACTTAACGGTACACTGCTAGACGTGTACAATTTGAGACGATTTGCCGTAATGGCGATACTTGGCAGACTGATTCGCTATCGCAGTACCTCGACCGGCCGCAGAGTCTATATTAGAACGGTCAAGTTATTTATGTCAGGCATATTTGATATGGTTATTCCACCATATGCTGAGGATCCTTTAGTCAATTTTCCAATACCCATGGAACGAAATAGGATGTCAGTATCACTTTCGGCGACATGTTACAGTGAATGATAATTTAGTAACGCCTCGAAGTTTATTAAAAATAATGTTATTAACTTTATCACACCTTTTATTACATTTATGAGGTAGTGCTTAACTACGATCACGCCTGATGGTAAGTGGCGATGTAGTTATGGATGGTAAACTCAAATGGTAATAAAGAATGAGTTTATTCGTAAGCCCTTCTTCTTCTACTTCGTACTTCTACTTCCTACAGTGTTTGTATTTTATTTCTATTTATTGAAGAATATGACTTCACGAGCACTTCGTTCACCTGATGGTAAGTGCAACGTCTGCCCATAACAATTGCTGTATCCCACAGAACATTTCTATGTGGCAGCACGCTATAGTTGTCACCTTGAGACATCAGTTCTTAAGATCTATGCTCAGGAATTACACTAACTCTCAGTGCCTTTCAAACCTAAACACAATCATTTTTGCACACTACTGCTTGACGGGGGCTAAGCGCTTGTTTTAATTTTCATAGTACGCGAGTGACCTGAGTCCGATTCCCGGTGCCGGCACCACTTAAAGAAAAAAGTAAAGTTTCAGCCTATAAATGCCTCACTGCTGAGCACAGGCCTCCTCTCATTTCTGAGAGGAGCTAGGAAAACTTCACCACGCTGCTCCAATGCGGGTTGGCGGACTGGACATGTCTTCAAAAATCTTTTATTTCTTAGACATGCAGGTTTCCTCACGATGTTTTCCTTCACCGCCGAGCACGTGGTAAATCAACACTTAAAATTACAATTAACAATTTTAGACTTTACCACTTAAATTTAAAGTTAATTGCAATTTAAGTGTTTATTTAAACCGGTACGGTAAAAAAAAAACATCGTGAGGAAACCTGAATGTCTGAGAAATAAAAAATATTTCGAATACATGTGAAGTCCGCCAATCCGCATAAGAGCAGCGCGATGGATTCTTTCCGGCTCTAAAGTCCTTTCGGAAATGAGAAGAGAGTCCTGTGCTCAGCAGTGGGACATTTAGAGGCTTTTTTTTTACTGCTTTACTTTACTTTTTTACTGCTTGACACCAGAATAACTGACACTGTGGTGGTACCTACTTCCTTGGATTGGAATGGATTCCTGCATAAGAATCATACCACCAATGACATTAATGTGTGTGATGTGTGTGATGTGGTCGTTTTTCATAATAGGACAAAAATTACTAAAAAGTAGAATAACTGGCCCTACGGACGGATTCCTGCATTGTGATACCATCAGTGAAAACCTCAAATAATTCGAAAAATTTACATAGCACAAATACACCTTTCATTATCATTATTACATCATATCACTAGTCCTCTGCAGAACATAAGCTCTAAAATGCTATCCTGGGCCACCTGCTTCCGCCAAATTATGAAACCTTCCAGATCGTTGTTCCATCTTTTATTTATTTGGAAAACTGACATCTAGCGTTAAACAATCTATACACATAAATAAAATTGAACTGTCTGCTTGTAATTGCAAAATAACAGCTTTTTACTCAATGTTTATGAAAGTATATGTCTGTCTGTCTGTTTGTTCCGGCTAATCTTCGAAACAGCTGGACCTATTTTTACAGGACATTCACTGACAGATGGCTGGTATTATAGCAGGTAACTTAGGCTAATTTAATTTTAGAAAAATAATTAGGGTACCGCGCAAAAAAGTTGAACTCCTAACACCGATACAAATAGGAAAGTATATGTATATCGTCGATGGATCGGGGTCGGCTTTTTTGCGCGGTTGAAACCGCGGGGATTAACTATAATTAGAAACACACTACACTGGAACAAAATATATTGGTGGAAGATAAAGACTTCAGGTTTGAGGAAGAAAAACAAACAAACACTTTCACACAAACAACAGTAACAATGAACTTAGGAAATAATTCTTTTGCCAAGATGTTTTTGAGCTGAGAAACAACTGGTATTGAATAAATTTAAATCTATTTTCGTAGAGACTTCATTGAACGTCTCTTGCAAGGATTCGCCCTACACTGCGTTAGACAGTACGAGACCTAATTGAAACATTAAGTCAATGTGAACTATGCCAATTTCAAACTTAAGTGATGGGTTTAACCGAATTACGACACTCACCCGTCCTCATTATCTACATTGGTTAGCAATGGCTACTTAACAGACGACCTTAATGATGCAATAATGGAAAATTCCAAATATGTTCACATAAAGACCCAATTCTTTATTCAAAACATAAGTCTAATTTGACGAATTTTTACTCCGATGGGTGCTTTTATCAATTGTGAGTAGTTGGTACAATTTCTTGGTTTACATTCAGTATCTGTACTCAGTTTGTTATAATTTTGATGATAAGATTTTGATGATAAGATTTCGCAATATGTACAACTTATCATTATCTGTCCATAATTGCGCTAAAGAATTTTGGTCTTTTTTCATTAAGGATATCCACAGACCATTCAAGCTATCAATAGAAATAAAGAATATCAACTATTTTTGGGAGCCAGCATTTGTGCAAATACACAAATTATTGTTTTTAGGGTCTGGATGTGCTGGCGCCGTGTCTCTGACACTGCATACTGGCCTACCTACAATATCGCATGTGTAACACTCATCACTCACTGCTAAGTTAGGAGTGATTCTGTTTGCAGAACCTGCATGTCCGAGGAATAGAAATATTTCGATGACATGTGAAGTCCGCCAACCCGCATTGGAGCAGCGCGGCGGATTCTTCCTAGCTCCAAAACCCTCTCAGAAATGAGAGGAGGCCTGTGCTCAGCAGTGGGACATTTATAGGCTGAAACTTTACTTTACTTTACTGTTTGCAGTTGTTATAATAATAGATTTCCATAAAAGTGTTTAGCTCACATTTCGGGGGGATATCGCCATAGTTGCCACGCTTGGCAGGCGGGTTGGCAACCGCAGTTTATTTATTCAAATATTCCAGGAAGATGCTACTGCCCATCTTCTGGTTTAATTTTTCCATCTGTCGCATTTTATGACACCCACGGGGCGAGATGGGATGGTAGATCCTCTTAAGCCGCTACCACACGGTTATAACGTATATACTTCTAAATCTAATAATTATACGAGTATCTTCTAGTATATTTAGTCGTAAATTAACTCATTAAAATCATTACATACGTCTGATTGTTGATGACGCAGGTTATTGTCTGTGGACTGCGTAAGTATATAATAGTTATTATTATCCCGTCAAAAGGGTATCTCACTAACGTACTATAAGGGTCATTGCTGTTATAAAACCTTAATTTTTAAATAGCGGAAACTTAGGTTGACAATGAGCTTAAGTAAAGCCTTACCTTTGCGGAATGAATCCCATGTCTGGTAAATGGTTCGCAAATAAATCGCTGGTGGTAGGATTTGTGTGGAAGAATCTGTCTAGGTAGGTACCACCCCAGGGCCAGTTATTCTGCCGTGAAGCAGTAGTGTGCAAACATTACTGTGTTTCGGTTTGAAGGGCACTGAGAGCTAGCGTAATCTCTATAATCATACATGAGACTTAAGAACTCATCATCTCAGAGGGACGGGCGCAGTGTGGTGTCACACAGAAGTGTTCTGGGTGACACAGCATTTGTTATAAGCAGACGTTGCACTTATCATCAAGTGAACGTTTTGCTCGTTTCGTCACCTTATCTAATAAAAAAAAAATGTTTTTGCGAAATTTCGAAGAGTTGTAAACGATTCATCTACTAGCATTTCTCATTTTGACCCTCAAATTGTCAAAATCTGAAAAAAAAAATACGCAATCTAACGTGATTTACATAGATACAAACACGCACAAACATATACAGATATCCACAAAATCAAACTATAAATTAGTTATAATTTCATTTTACACGTTCTATACATGAAATTACAATACAAGAAAATATAATCTAAATTACAAATTCACTACTTTACTACAAACACTAAAAAAATCTTATCTAATCTAGTTATTTGCTTCCTTACACTTGTACAGCGTATTTCCTCTATGTTTTTATCAATTCAAGTGAATAATTCCACGTTTTTTTTTCAATAAAGATGTCTAACGGAATACTCTTTTTATTTTAAAACCACCAACCACACTCCATAAAGTTGGACAGTCCTGTTTTAATCGACCAAATAAATTAATATAATTAATTTATATGAATACATATAAATCGCTGAATACATATAAATTAATATAATTAATCTATATGTATTCAGCGAGCTAATGCAATGCCTGCACTTTTATAGTGCGATACCACGAGGAATAGGGTTTTACGATAAGTTTAGTTATGACACATATTTGATTTTTTAATTTAGAAAATGAACGATTTGAAAAAACCGAATATAACCACCACTACCACTACTTAATTTAAACTTAAGCATAAAGACATCACCCCTTAATGTAACATATTTCATTATAAATTTTATTGTAACAAAATTATAAGTGCTGTTTTATGGTGAAGAAACGCATGTCTTATCTTATATAAAAATATTTATCGAAATTTGAAACTCTCCAACCGCACCGCATGGCAGTTCCCGATATCAATACCGTCTCATAAATGAGAAGAGGCCCCAGTGGGACAAGCATACGCTTTTCTTTAACTTTACCTTTTTATTAACATAAGCTTTACTATAGATTACGTAATATGGAGATTATTGTTACAAGGGCGATTGGCTTTCGCTGTATAAAACACAGTCATATATATCATATATTTTTAATGCAGACAGTGATAGAAACAGTCCATCCGATAGTAAGTTGTCACGGTGATTCAAAGACACCATCGGACCATCAGTGACATCCATTCTCGATGAAGAAACAAGATATAGATACGTTCTCCTAAATGAGAACTAAGACTGAATGGCTGAGTGCCTAGAGCTTTTCTTCATTCAGAATACAAAATATACGAAGTTGCAACTTTATATTGATAGAGCGTGATCCTTTGATTTTTATACAAGAATATAGTATAACGATTAGCACAAAATATTAGTCCATACGTTTTTTTATTTTATTTCTTTAGCATCTTGTAGGAACGAAAAAGTTTATTTCAAGCCGCGCGCCGCGCCCGACACCACAACGCGTGTTGTTAATTTCAATACACTTAAATGAGCAGACATTTTACTCTAAAACAACGCATAATCAAACAATCAGTGGTAACGATATTTTTTATATTACAACACAGATGTTGTATAAATTTCGTAACGACCAATTTCACTGAAGGAAGAGTATTTTTTTTTTTTAAAAAAAAGGTCACACTAGGAGTTGTTAACGATGTTTTCTATAATACAACGCAGATTTCCTAGCGACCGATTTCTCTGAAGTGAGTACTTTAAAAAAAATATATTAAAAAAGATAGTGTGAGCACTATGTCGTCAGCAGTATCGAGAGAGCGTTACAGACACACATTGTTGCGTGTATAATAGAGCCTACGAAATCCGTTCTGCCACTGCGTCACATCTACCACGCGGTTATTTAAAAAAGATAAGTCACCAGGCAAATTTCGAAAACTGTGACATTTGATTTATATATTTTTTAATTCAAGTTCATAATCATCATCATTTCAGCCTATCACTAGTCCACTGCTGAACATAGCCCTCCCCATAGATTGCCACAAAAGTTTGTAGCAAAGTTGGCGGGATTTTGCCATAGTTGCAACGCTTGGTAGCCGGGGTGGCAACCGCAGATTATTTATTCAGATTTCCAGGATGCTGCGGCCCATACGACGGCGTCCTGGAATTTTTCACTTAATAGGAATTCAAGTTAATGACCAAATTTTAAGGTTACTTTTCAAAACTTAGGTTTTCAGGTTTTTGTTCATTCATTTCCATTACAATTTCGTTTATTTTTGTCCATTTCTCGTAGTTTTGTTTATTAAACTAGAAATATTAGGAATATTATTACGAGTATTAATAATATTTTTTTTTATTTTTTTGCGATGATTCTGTAAACACATTCTTTTTTATTTTAAATATATATTTATTTCTAATATTTTCCTGGTTATATCGATTTAACTGTAAATACAGTTTTGGCTTATTTTGCTATGCGCCGTCGTAACTTCTTTGTCATACCATCTAACATACTGTGTACTCCAAAAATTCGTTATTTAATTATTGCTTAGAATTAATGTACATATTTTGCTAAGTATTCTATCTACTGCAATATTTAAAAACAAATCATTGTGTACTTGACTTGAAGTGATCTTTTCTGCGAAAGACCAGACTGGTGGTAAGATTCCTATGCAGGAATCTCTTTAAGTGATTACCACCGCAGTGTTCGTCATTCTGCCGTTTTGCAGAATTGTGACAACATTATTACTGTGTTTCTGTCTGAAGGCACTGTTAGCTAGAGTAATTTTTATTTGACAAAGTCACGAAACGAGCAAAACTTTCACGTGATGGTAAGTGCAACGTCTGCCCATAAAAAATGCTGTGTCACCCAGAACATTTCTGTGTGACACGACACTGCGCCGATCATCCTGAGATATCAGTTCTTAAGTCTCATATGACCAGTGATTACGATAGCTCTCCGTGCCCTTCAAACCGAAACACAGTAATGTTTGCACACTACTGCTTCATAGCAGAAGTACTGTAACAGTAATTCTATCAGGTATTAATCTACCTAGACGGGTTCCTGCATAGAAATCCTACCACCAGTAAAATTACAGGGCATATGAGACTGTCTCAGGGTGATGAGCGCAGTGTAATGCTACACAGATATGTTCTGAATGACATAGCATTCGCTGCACTGGCCATCAAGCGTACATACATACAGTCACGCCTCTTTCCCATAGGGGTAGGCAAAGACCACATCTTTCCACTTGCTACGATCCTGACACACATCTTTAGCTTCTTCTACTTTCATTAGCGTTTTCACACACGCTCGTCGGTTGGGGGTACTTTTAACGTGACCTTTCCTCAAAAATTCATCGATCTGATTGTGATACGTCCGCCTAGGTCGACCCTTACCGGCTTTGCCATTCACACTTGCCTCATAAATCTGTTTCGTCAATCTCCTTTCATTCATCCTCTCTACGTGTCCAAACCATCTAAGCATGCCTTTCTCTATCTTTTTCACTACATCTTCAACCACACCGCAACGTTCCCTTATCACGCAGTTTCTCACTTTGTCAATCAGAGTTACTCCAGCTATACTTCTCAAACTTCTCATTTCCACTGCGCCATCAAGCGTACTCAACAATTTGTTTATCTCGTCGCCTTCTTCTACACAAAGTCCCATATTTTAGTTCTTTTAACGTGGCTTATTTAAAAATAGCAGTATACGAATACAATAACGTTGATCGCGCAATTATGCGTCACTGAGCGTTAACGTAAAAACCGCACGGTGTCTGCTCTTGAGTTTATGTATAAAGGCGAGGCAACTTATGTGTCTGGATGAATTCCGTGCTGTGACTCCATTCTGTGCACTTGTGAACGAACTCTTCAAACAATGAACACTCTGGTGAGTCATTTTATGTTTAATTGAAACTATTCAAATTTGATAACATTCTCATAAAATAAAATATAGCGCTGCCAAAAATAATTACACAAAGAATTAATATAATTATTGCGGAAATAATGCATATTCATTTTGGTTAATGTGATTTGAATTTAGAAAACGTATTCATACAAATTATCATAAAATATTCAGTTACAACTGCTAAACTATGAAGAGGAAGAGGTTCGATTTTGGCATTAAGTTTGTTATTATTTACTCGACTTAATAATTATCTACGAAAGATTTTTGGTTTTAAATACGAATCCCACTTGTTTTTTCCAAATGGCACAACCTTTTGTTCACTATAATTTATTAATTTAGTGTGTCTTAAATTGATAAAAAAAATACCCGAGCTTGTACTGTACAACTCCGCATATGTTTTTTTCTACAAATGAAATTGATAGAATTTATAATCTCATAGAAAAAAATAGTAACTGCTAAAATAGTAAGAGCAAAGAAGTTGATACTATCTATTTAAAAAAATAATAAGCGAAAAGGTTTTGATCACACGAATGATAACTATATATAACCTCCAAAATATTTGTTAATTTCAATGGAATATTGTCTATGTGTAATTATGGGGATCTACTTTGTGACTCCATAATATTGATATGCTAAAATAAAGCTCATTCATTGGTTAATGGGATCAAATGAAACCGATCACGAAACCAACCAGAGTTACACCGTAGCCCCCCCTGATTAACTGTCTATGTCAATATATACATAAATAGACTATAACGACTTTAGAAGTAGACTTAGGTAACTAAAATTTCTTCATGATATATTATATGGCGTCGCTCGTCGGCCCTTTAGAACCTAAATTGTAAACCAGACTTATTTCACAGTAGCTGTGTCCCGCTGTCTCACCCGCGTAAAATAAGCCGACCATAATACCAAATGGCATGGTAGCTACATGTACCGGCATGATCATTCGGCCTTCCTCAGTTCGGTTCCGCGCTTGCGGCTCCTTGAGGGCGGCGCGTGAGTGTGTGACTTTTCTCAATAAACGGACTATTTAACGAAAAAATATTTTTCTAATGGGATTAGTATTTCTTGAGATTAGTGCTAATATAATAGTGTAAACTTAGGAATTATACCACCAAACTTACGTATAGGCAGAATTATAAAATACTAGCTGAAGCCCGGTACTTCGTCTGCGTGGACTTATGATTTTTCAATATTTCGTGAGAAGTATTTAATTTTCCGGGATAAAAAGGAAATACTATGTTCGTCTCCAGGGTGCAAGCTATCTCTGTCCGAATTCCGTCAATATCGGTTCAGCGGTAAAACCGTGAAAAGGTAACAAACAGACAAAGGGAAAGAGAGAGTTACTTTCGCAGTTATGATATTAGTATGGATGTCACTAACTTGACTTAACGACTACAATACTCCAACTATGATATTCTGAGCGTTTCACTAAAGAACGAAAATGCAGGAGGACAGAGACCACTAATGCTTAAGACCCTCTGGTCGAGTCAGACCACAGCAACCAAAAATTCAAATTGAAAATAAACATCTGCGCAAGGTATATCATAGTACCGAAGGTATACGCGCCTTGTAGAGGTGACGTTAGATAATCTGTCACTTAATTTTATCCAGAAAAATCCCATGGCCTCCGATTAGTGGCGGAGTAACCTTCTCTATTATACCAGATATTCATTATCCTTACTGGTGACGGGCAGTACATTTTACGCCAGTCAGTCCAAAAATTGGGAGAGGTCTGTAGGTCTATAAGGTATAATGCAGCCGGCCATTTAAAATTGCAATTTTAAGTGATGATTTTCCACGTGCTCAGCGGTGAAGGAAAACATCCTGAAGAAACCTGCTCATCTGAGGATTTAATATTTTGCTGACATGTGAAGTCCGCCAACCGGCAATGGAGCAGCGTGGCTCTAAGAAATTAGAACCCTGTTGTCAGCAGTACGATATTTAGACGCCATTACTTTACTTTTACGCGCAAAAGCACTCACTAGTTCCCACCTTTGTGTATCCGATGAGCATATGCCATAACATCGGAGTAAGGATCAATCAGTATACACCCATACGAGAAAATCAATCGTTAATGCAAATTCTGGCTTGTGCCGGTACTCGTACCCAAGATCCATGATTCAGTAGTCTTTCGATGTAGTAGACTAACCACTAAATCATGCTTATGTGTATCTATTGTTTAAAAAAGGACGTATAACTCAGTACGCGTGACAGAAGTGTAACTTATTTAAATTAGAAACTTAATAAAAATAAATAAACCTGAATTAACGAAAATATAACTGTAAAATAACTGCTCAGAACATAAATAATTATAATTTAATTAATAATCAAGAATATCAGGATGTACGGACGTTACAGAGTACGTTGCACGAGAAGGCTGCACTCTAATTCGACCTTGAAATTTTACTCCAATCCCGTCAATTTGCAGCCAACAAAGTATCGCTGCTCAAAGGTCTCCTCTTATATTTGAGAGGCTTTGCTGCCACGCTACTCTATAACGTTTGAACTTATTCCCATATCTTCGACATATTTTTATTTCTCAGACGTGCAGGTTTCCACGCGACGCTTTTTCCTTCACTTATATTAGAATATTAGAGGCATCGGCACCGGGGTTTGAACTCCGATCGATCGCGTTTTTCACATTTAAGGCGAGCGCCCGTCCACTGAGCTACCACGGCTTCATATTAATTAAAACTACCTAATAAATTTCTCAACTGTTGTATACAGATAAGAAATGTATAAGGTACTATTGACTGACGTCATCCTTACTACCTTAATCTCACTTACCTTGGCCTACTCTTCGCAACCCATGTTTACGATGAAAAACCCTACTGTTGGGTGTCGTCTCCTTTTGGGCATCATTGTTTTACTCAGACCTTCAAATTTATGTGTTTTTTTTTTATATTAATTCGTAAACAAAAACTCGGGCTTGAATTTTGAAGCGATGTTGTTATTTTTAAATAATTGTTTAGAATTATAAATCTAGATTTAAAACAATGAAATAGTTTAACAATTCACAATGTGAACTGCGGTTCAGTATTAATAAATTACTCGTGAGATATGTTCAAACAATGAATATTTGTTTTTTGTTTTAGTTTCGAAAAAATAGTTAAAGTGAAACATTAGCGTTTGCATTTATATAATAGATTGCTCAGTGTACAACGTATCTGTCTACTGGGTCATTTTTTTTAGTGTTTTGTTTTGTTTTTGTTGTTTCGATCTGAAGGGACCATATAAGACTTAAGAACTGATGTCTCAATGTGCAGGCGGGCGCAATGTGGTGCCACTGAGTAGTGCTCTGGGTGACACTGCATTTGTTATGGGCAGACGTTGCTGTTATACAATAAAAAAGTAACGCGACGAGCAAAACGTCCACTTGTGAAAAGTGCTACGCCTTCCCTTAACAGTTGCATTGTTACACGGAACATTAAATTGCAAAGTCCCATGTACCCAGAAGCACTGTGGTGGTAGCTAAGAGTAGTACGTCAAGAAGAGTAGGTCTTCTGTGCAAACGGCATAATACTTGAAGATCCATAGTTAATGTTCCGAAAATTCTTGGTTATTAAAATCTACATGTATTGTAACTGTAACCGTGATCTTGACACCGCTTCCGAAACTTCCTCTAATCTTAACACACAAACGTTACATCAGATAAGAGAGGGTTTAGAAGAGCGGTGCTTCCGTGTTCGCGCTATTGTTTACTGCTAGTATAATCTATACTCATATTATAAAGCTGAAGACCTTGTTTGGTTAAACAGTAACTAATGGTTTGAATTGAAAAATTGTTTTAACTGTTGGATAGACCATTTATTAAGAAAGGCTATAGGCTATATAACATCAAGCTACGACCCTTAGTGCGAATTCTTTTAAATTAAAGGGCACAGCTAGTACACTATATCCAGCGTGATAACCTTTGGTAAAGCTACCATCTTAACCTGAAGTTGTCAATAGTAACACCCTGATCAAAATCTAACGTTATGCATAAATTTTTACTTTATCATTTCCGTCTAATGACTCTGTTGGTAACTTGAAAATGTTGCCGTAATAGAATTCAAACAAGTAAAAGTAAGTTTAAAATAAAGTGACGAGACGAGAAAAACGTTCACTCGATGGTAAGTGCAACATCTGCACACTACAAATGTTGTGTCACCCAGAACATTTCTGTGTGCCACCAAACTGCGCCCGCTGCCCTAAAACATCAGTTCTTAAGTTTCGCATGCCCAGTCATTACGCTACCCCTCAGTACCCCTCAGACCGAAAATGTTGCCCTATACTACGATCTGTCATGTATCGTAGGTGGGTCTGTGTAACATTTATTTTACGCAAGAATCGAATCTGAGGTTCATAGCACAGATACCAATCACTCAGCCGCGCCAACCAAACCGTTTAATAATAATAACAAAATTTTATTTTTGATAATGCTGAATAGACGGACGTGCGTAGTACAGTTAGACCTTTATGTTTACTGTTATATTGTTCTTATCACCTTCTTTAAGACTATGGGGTTGCTTTTTAGAACTTATATAAAAATACTAAAAACTTAAAAACTTTACCACATTGTCCGCGTAAAAAAGCCGACCCTGTATGAATCGGATTTTGGGGTTTTAATTTTTTTGCGCAGAACCCTAATTATTTTTCTAAATTTAAAGTAGCCTACGTTTCCCGCTATAATATCAGCTATCTGTCAATGAAAGCCCCGTCAAAATTGTTCCGGCCGTTTCGGAAATTATCCGGAACAAACAGATGGACAGACAGACAAAAATTTAAAAAAAAATTGTTTTTATTCTTATAAGTACCGTATATACTTTTATAAGCAATGAGTAAAAATCTGTTATTTTGTTCTTACAAACAGACACTTAAATTTTATTCATTTGTATAGATTCAGTCATACTACTTCCAATTGTTATACTATATCTAATAAAAGTATTTTTTTTAATTACTCTCTATTTCTTCATCCACCATATCCGAGTTGGTTAAATAAGTTATCTAACTGGAAACGTATTAAAGGCCCCATGATTCGAAAATCACACCGCCACTCTGTTTATTGATATTAATGTTTTTTTTTACAGAACTTAATTTTACTGCCATTCTTACTGGCAGTGAGTGCGGCGCAACGCGTACCAGAATCCAACAACGACTTTAGTGATGCGCAAAGGCGGAATACCGGAGGATACGGCTTACTTAGACCCGGCTATCCGAATTACTCTAGCGGATACGGAGGTTATCCAGGTGGAGGATACGGCGGAGGATATGGAGGAGGATACAATCCAGGTTTTAGTGGCACTGGAGTAGGGTACCCGGGGCAAGGAAGTTATCCCGGTAATTATCAAGGTGAGAATGTAATTGCAGTATGAATAAAGTATTTTATAATTCCTTTATGTTTGATGCCATCATTAGTGACAACCGCGTGGGCTACTGGTCAGATCAGGTACGCTAACCTGACTTCTACGCCGCGGGTCCTGGGTTCGAATTCCACAATAACATTTGTGGCAAACACAGATTGTTGGTTTAATGCTACGCCCCGCAGTTTTGAACGCAGACAGTTCGGATATAATCAGTAAAGTTAATTTTCAGCATGCAGTTCCTTAAGTCTGTAGCATGAGTACCTGCCTAGCGTCTAGAACCTTCCTCATTAAACGGGGTAGACAGCAAAAATATTTTTTCATATCGGGTAAGTATTTCGTGAGATTAACACATTCAAACAAATATACAATCCTAGAACTCTCATAGAAGTAACAATAAGATTAGCAATTTTATAATCGCAACACAACCGGACCCAAAAATCAATAATTTGTGTTTTTGCACAAATGTTAGTTAGCTGTTACTGGGAGTCGAACCTAGGACCCGCGGCATAGAAGTCGAGTACTCTGATCACTAGGCCACGCGGTCGTCACTTATTTTTAGTTCACGCGGTTAACATACGCGTGTGATGTGACACGGACACGATTATCATTTTCACATATTGTTAAGAATGATCCTGTCTAGCGTGCAACTATATGGTACAACTATATGGTAAACACACAAGGTGTTTAATGAACTTTCCGGAAGTACTCTTATTAGATGTTAATTTTAAGGCAAACAGTTTTTTGAAGTGAAAACTTTTTCGAATCGTTGAGATTTGAAACTCTATGAAACGAAAAAGCGATACAAAAAAAGAGACAAACATACATCTACTTATAGGGTTTAGCTTGTGAGAGATAGAATACAGTATATAGTGTTTCCCATTACAATTATATTTTCGAACTCGTCCAGAACTTCAATTTCTTCGGTAGATTTTTCTCGACGACAAGATCAAAAACAGTAATTGTCGCTATATTTTATTGATATATTGATCAAATCCAAACTAAAACATTTATTTCACAATTTAGTTACCATAAGACACTCGGTGTCTTTAGTTGAAATCGCAAACTTGGAGTCTGTATAATATGTAGCATAAATGTAAAATATTCTTTTTAAATTAGTAACAATATTATAACAAATAAACCCTCTATTATCCTACTCATGATACTCTGCATCCGTCTTATTCTCTGGAAGTTTATTTTTCTGAAGTTTTCACTTCAACCGCGTGGCAAATGCACACGTTTTTTGCCTGCAATTGCCTTGCACAAAGATTTTTTTTTATACCCATTAACTTGCTCCTCAAGCAAAATGTGCTTAAGACACAAACTTCGCCTCTATAAGACTTGCATAAGACCCGTAATGGACTATGCTTGCGTCGCTTTCGCTCACGCGACGGGCAATCAATTAAAGAAGTTACAGAGCGTTCAAAATCGATTCTTGCGAACTGCCACCGGAGCCGGTTGGTATCAACGCAATGTAGATCTTCACAGCGACTGTGAAATGCCTTTAATCTCTGAACACTTCAGAGAATTATCACGGCGGTTTTTCGGAAAAGCCGCGGTTCATTCAAACCCGCTGGTGGTTAAAGCAGCAAATTACCGACCAAACAGAAACGCGACCGAACGCAAACGTCGCCCGCGAAACGTGCTAGACGACACGGACGTCTCAGCTCTTCCTGACCACGATACTGTCAGTCACGATCCAGGCCACACTGTACACACAGTCAATAGCTTTAATATAACACGCACCACGACGCGCGACCGCCGTAGAGAGCGGCGCGCAATAGTCAATAATCACATCGCGTACACACGATTCACCCGTGTTCCAGGGCGGTTCTCACCGCCCAGAGTTACCGACACACAAGTCGACAGTCCGAATGGACGCGCGCAGCCTCCTTCGGACGGTCAGTAGACGACTTTAAATGTTTAAGATTTTCGAAATCGCGAAAGCACGCAGCGAACGCGACACAGTCCGAACTTCGAGGTTTTTGTAGGAGTTTTTATTTATTTATTTATGTTTGGGTGAAACCAAACCTGGCACGCGGGCCCCTGGCCCGCGAGCACAGTATCCGATGAAGCTGTAAAAGCCGAGAAGGCTAACAGCAATTACATCACCGAAAAATATATACAAAGATTTCTCATTTTATATTCATACATATATAACGTTATTCATAATTGGTATAACATCCCGGCACCTACCCATTCTACTTTGATCTGATAAACCCAACGGTGAACCTTTAATGACAAAATCGAATAACTACTAAAAATGTCCATACAAAACTTTAAAATTATTTGTTTTGTAAAATTTACGCGACCCTAACTCTAGAAATTTGTTGCCCAGAACCAGACAAATTCAAAATAGGTTTTCTTCTCAATTTAATTTATGTTACCCTACTACGGCGTCATACTAACAGATTTACTTCGCAACAGATGTCCTTAAGCTTCATGTTATCCTAGTAATTGCTAGTTCTTTCGATGGCATCTCAATGGAAAAACGCCCAATTAAATTTATGAGTTCAGTCACCTATGAGTTTTAAGCAAATTCTTTGAGACGACATACCTCCTACAGGTATCACGCTACGAGGCTCATTATACTTTTTGGGACATATACACATCGTCCCTAAGCCCAGCCTGCCGGGATGTATAGGACATTACGAATGACCCTGTATATGTATGTATATAAAATATCATATATACACATTATGTAAGATCAATATGGCATAAAACTTGTAGTTGTTAATCAGATGTCACTCGAATGTCATTTGAATCGAGCGTTTATATTAAAATTCAAACAGTTCGATGCAAATGACAAGCAGCCGGCTTATCTTCCAAATATTTTTTTAATCTATGACATACATTATTAGGCGGTTCCGGCGGATATCCGAACTACGTTGGTGGCGCTTACGGAGGTGTGTACTTATTTCTTCTTCTCCTCAAAAATCTGTTTAATAACAGTAAGTGCACAACCGATGTAACTTATTCAGCTTATAGCACGCATATAACACTCTGCTATAAATCGCTCAAACGTGTAGATTAGAAAGCTTTAAAAATAATTAAATTCTACTTATGATTCCACTTCATATTTTTTTTCATCTATTTCTTGGCTATTTAACGAACTAATAATAAGGAATAAAACTATTCTTTATGGATTTTATCGCGTTATTTTTACCGACGTTTCGACGTTTTGCATATAACGGACCAAACACATAACTGATTAAAAGTTAAAGATAGCTCGAAATTACTATAATATCAGGATTCGGGACGCTTGAAACCTCAGTCCTAGCGGGACCATGGATTCTGTAAAGCACTCGAAACGACGGGAAATAAACAGCCAAAGTAACTGCGATAAAATCCTTAAAAAATAATTTTATTAAATAAGTAATATTCGCGTAAAATTAAGAAACAATTAATAATACTTAACCCAAAAGTATGTCTTATAGAAGTCCAGAAAAACTTGGGACTAGTCATTGAAAGTATTTGAACTTTGCTATTATAAGTACATTGTAGTTGATTGTTAGTCACACGGTGTGGCACAATTCCTTGGCAATGTTTTAGAATAACCAGATGTCATCTGCGCAGGATAAATAGTGCCGTAAGTACTGACGCAGAAACACTAATTTCACCTTCGATTGCCACATGGTAAAAGTAATGATGTTCTCCTAGCCGATTTCGACCACGGCGACAACTTCCTAATACTGTCGAGAGCCATCAACTGCGCAGGAGATATTATAGTGCCACAAGTGTACGCACAAACACAGAGGCACTCACTCGTCCAAACCTACCCGCGCCCGATGTAACGCTGATGCGATAAGGTCGGAGGTAGGCTAGGATACAGTGTTCAGAAACACGGGGACAATCACAACACAACCAGACCCGAAAACCAACAATTTGTGTTTTAGCGCACAAATATTGGCTCCGGCTGGGATTCGAACCCAGGACCCGCGGCGTAAAAGTCAGGTACTCTGACCACCAGGCCTATAAATGTCCCACTGCTGAGCACAGGCCTCCCCATAATTCTGAGAGGGTTTAGAGCCGGGAACAGTACGCCAAGCGAGTTGGCGGACTTCACATTTAAGGCGAGCGCCCGGCCCCTGAGCTACCACGGCAGCTAAAACGGTTCGGAAAATAAGGAACAATTATGTTTCATACATAAAAACAGTTATAAGATGTAAACACTATAACAGCCTTTCGTGAGTGGTGACAAATTTGGACGCCGACAGCGTGTGCCGCCACAATATAACAAACCTGACTTCTACGCCGTAGGTCCTAGATTCGAATCCCAACCGAGTCATCATTTTTGCAAAAATCAAATTGTTGGTTTTCGAGCCTGGTATATTGCATGTGTCTGCAAAACGCACAAACGATACAGGAGTGGAACTTAAGAATTATACAGTTTTATGTTGTGAATATACGCGTGTATTCTGTAATGTAATTTACGATTTTTTATTAGGTAATCGTCCCAACTACAGGCCGGGCTACGATGGCAGACCGGGCTATAATAATTATCCGTCCACCGGTTATCAGAGCTACCGGCCCGGATACAATCAGTACAGACCCGGCTTCGATCGTCCGTACCAGGGCTACAACGGATACTTCGGCGGTTCCCGTGATAATTACAACGATAACTTCGGACTATTAGGGAGAAAAGTCTCTGAAATTAAAAAGGATGACGCCTAGTTAAGCATAGATTATGTTTGTAGTTTTATTTAATAATGTTAAATTTATACAATAAAATAGCGTTATACTAAAAACACATCTGTGTTCTATTAAAATATTTTTATTTATTTACCTGAATCGTAATAAGAAGATGGCGGACGAGCTTTATACTCACCTGCCCACTTGCAGGACTGATGCCCAGGACCGGGAAAAGTGGAAAGATGGGAGGGAGACTTTTGCCTTTAAAGGAGAAAAATACGCAGGCTCATAATAACACTTTAATGTATTTGCCTTGTTATTTTTAGGTTTCAGCCTATCACTAGTCCACTGATGAACATAGGCCTCCCCCACAGATTGCCACAAAAATTTGTGGCCCTCATTTTGAGGTAATTTTTTTTACCCAAAAATTTTAAGTGTTGCCAGCACCGAAAATAAACGGGTCACTCGCGTTTAGTGAGAATAAAATAGTAAAACATTAGTTGTGTTACAATTTATAAATAATCCCATAGACAAAATAAAAAACAACATCGGATTTATTTGAACATAAACTTTTAATAAATAAAAATTAACATTTATACAAGGATAATTATTTTCTCTTAATATTAAAAAGGTTAAGAGCCGCTAAACCAGTCCGAAGTCATAGAGTTGAAGAACGAAGCGGCACCCGATCTCGCATTCGCAAAGTTAATGGGCAAAGAACTTGTCATCAGTTCGGATATATCCGACTTAGCCTTGCTCGGACTCGCGGAGGTGACTGGCTTCTTCTTAACCTGGTAACATAAACGAAGGTTATATTTTTTTTTATTGTATAAAGACGAAACGAGCATAACATTCACCTGATGGTAAGTGCAACGTCCGCCCACAACAAATGCTGTGTCACCCACAATATTTCTGTGTGACACCACACTGCGCTCGAATGCCCAGTGATTACGCTAGCTCACAGTGCCCTTCAAACCGAAACACAGTAATGCTTCACGTTTTTTTTTTATTGGAAAAGTGACGAGACGAGCAAACGTTCACCTGATGGTAAGTGCAACGTTTACCCATAACAAATGCTGCGTCACCCAGAACATTTCTGTGTGACGCCACACTGCACCCGACACCCTGAGACATCAGTTCTTAAGTCTCATATGCCCAGTGATTACGCTAGCTCACAGTGCCCTTCAAACCGAAACACAGTAATGTTTGCACAATACTGCTTCACGTCGGAATAACTGGCCCTGGGGTGGTACCTAACTAGACGGATTTTTACAGCAATTACAGTATTTAGTATTTATTATAAAACTAGACTATAATTTTCTCGTCAATTTCGTTATTATAGCCCATAAAATGTAGCATGAACAAAATGAAAGACAGAAATTCTAAAAGCGATATAAGCTTTTAATGGTGATATATTTATAATTCATCATTTCAGCCCATCACTAGTCCACTGCTGAACATAGGCCTCCCCCATAGATATCCACAAGTTTGTAGCTCTCATGTTGGGGGGTTCCGCCGTAGTTGCCACGCTTGGCAGGCGGGTTGGCAACCGCAGTTTACTTATTCAGATGTTCCAGGAAGATGCCGCTGCCCATCTGGTATTGGTTATGGTATTTATGGTGTTTATTATTAAGGCATCATAATTTTAATCGATCGACGTTTATCAACGTAATAAAATATTTTTCTAATGTACATGCACCCTAAGAACATGTTGTATAAACAGTACAATAATAATTTTAGTACACTGAAAAAGTTCATATGTGAGTGGTCGTGAATTAATGCGCTGTTACAAATATTAGCCGATAGGTGTGCCTATTTCCTACCGAAGTATCTATACTGCTCGTGGTAACGCAATGGGGACTAAGAATTTTTTGACTCGTACCAAAATGGTGACGTGAATTGAAGTGACGTGAAACCTGTCACGTATCGTATCCCGCGGGGGCGAAAAGTGGCTTACGCGAGTGGCCTCTGCCTACCCTTAATATGGGAAAAAGGCGTGACTGTGTCGGCTCGGTTTACGCAGTGGCTAAGCCCTTGGCTTTTGCGCCGCGGGTCGCGGGTTCGATTCCCGCACGGGACAAATATTTGTATGGCCTACAGATAGTAGTTCCGGATCTGGGTGGTTTGTGCATATAGAATTTATGTCCGTAAAACGTACCCACGACAATGGAGAAATCCTACTGTTGGGCATCGTTTTTTTTTTAAAAAATTAAAAAAAATTGGCGTGTACAGGGGGGTTGCGGAAAATAATTTTATATCAATTATTTATGTTAATAAATCTATTAATAATTAAAAAAAAATTAACACATGAAATGTTTAAAACAATTGTAGTATATACGTGATATGTTAATTAAATTCAACTCAATGCGGTTAACAATCATTACGAAAACAAAAATAAATAATTCCATCATACCCAGTGTTCACGATATGATGGAATCTTTGTTCTGTTAAAATACATTAACCATGAATAGCAAATACAATAAACAATAATCGTATTTTTGTTACAAGCTTTTATTTCTGATGCCTATGTCCAGCAGTGGGCAAGCGCTGCTAGGGCTATAGCACTTGTCGAAACAAATCTAACGAGCCCATCATCAGACAAGCGCCGTGGTAACATATAATTGCATTGTCAGCGAAGGACATCGGAAAGTAAGTCAAACTGACTTACAATATTTGAACCAGAAAGACGTAAAATACGAAGAAAAGCCGTTGAATAAAAGCTTTTAAAATATAAAAGACAAAGTTGATCGTCATCATCCCCACCATTTCAGCCTATCACTAGTCCACTGCTGAACATAGGCCTCTTCCAAAGATTGCCACAAAGATTGTAGATGTCATTTTGAGGGTTTTTGCTATAGTCGCGACACTTAGCAGGCGGGTTGGCAACCGCAGTTTATTTACTCAATGTTTCAGGAAGATGCCGCTACCCATCTCCTGGTATTCATTTTCCCTCCGTCAACCCTTACTATAGAGATACGACAAACTTCATATACTCGTAGAGAAATCAAATGTTCAATGTCTCAGGATAATGGGCGCAGTGTGGTGTCACACAGAAATGTTCTGGGTGACACAGCATTTGTTATGGGCAGACGTTGCACTTACCATCAGGTGAACGTTTTGCTCGTTTCGTCACTATATCAAATAAAAACAAGGACAATACTGCACCCTCAGACGTTAGTTCTTAAGTCTCTTATACCCAGTGATTATACACTAGCTCTCAGTGCCCTTCACAGTCAGTGCCCTGACCGAAAAACAGCATTGTTTGCACACTACTGCTTCACGGCAGAATTACAGGCACCGCGGTGGTACCTACCTAGACGGATTTCCGCACCAACCACCATCAATGGACTACTTTGAAGGCTAAAGATAATGACGTTGATGATGACGTAAAACATATCAAACATAAGGTGCAAGCTTACCGGTTTCTCTTGTTTTTTATGAACATTTGCGGGCGTGGCCACCGGCAACAGCGAGAACCAGTGAGCATCGGAGGCAGCGAGCAGAGACGCGGCCTTATCCCCAGTGCCGCCGGATATAACCGGTTTCGTGCCGATTATACCGGTCAATTGACCGTGATGCTGGATCAAACTACCCAGAAGGGTCTAAAAAAATAACAGTAAAATCACGATGAGATTCATTAAAAACTATTCCTAAGCGATTTTCCGATAGTAGTCGCTCTATGGTCAAAATTTGACCATAGAGATGATTGTATATATGCCCCAAAAAATATAATAAGCCTCGTAGCGTGATACCTGTAGGAGATATGTCGACTTGACAGAATTTGCTTAAAACTCATAGGTGACTACCCTGTTATATAGCTGATCGAGGCAATGAACTCACAAACTAAATTGGGCGTTTTTCCATTGAGCTGCCATCGAAAGAACTCGCAAGTACTAGGATAACATGAAGCTGAAGGAAATCTGTTGCGAAGTAAATCTGTAAGTATGATTTGGCGTCATAGCGCAATAGGGTAACATAAATTAAATGGAGAAGAAAACGTATTTTGAATTTGTCTGGTTTGGAGCAACGACTTTCTGAGCTAGGGTCGCGTAAAGTTTTACAAAACAAATAATTTTAAAGTTTTCTATGGACATTTTTAGTATTCAATTTTGTCATTAAAACTTCACCGTAGTGTTTATCAGAATAAAGAAGCATGGGCACCTGCCCATGCTTCTTTATTTATGCCCATATATTCACTTCCCAATTTGGATCGGATTTTGGAGTTTTAATTTATTTTCGCGGAACCTTAATTATTTTGTTCAAAATTAAAGTATCCAAGTTACCCGCTATAATATCAGATATCTGTCAGTGAAAGTCCCGCCAAAATCGGTCCAGCCGTTTTGGAGATTAGCCGGAACAAACAGACAGACAGACAGATAAAAGTTTTAAAATTTGTTTTTTTCTTATGTATATACTTTCATAAGCATTGAGTAAAAATCTGTTATTTTGTTATAAATATAATACAAACAGACACTTCAATTTTATTTATTTGTATAGATAGTGAAGAGACTATCAAATATGTCCATAGCAATTGCTGTGTCACTCAGAACATTTCCCTGTGGCATCATACTGTTCCCTTCATGAGACAACAGTTCTTAATTCTAATATGCCCAGTACTTACACTAATTATAAGTATCCTTCAGACTTAAACACGGTAACGTTTGCACACTACTGCTTTACGGCAGTAAAACTAGTACTGCGGTGGTACCTATCTAGACGGATTACCGCATAGGAATCCTTCTACCAGTCGATGTCTCTACGTAAAGGGCTATGACCGATGTTTCTCTGCAATTTATTTGTGTGTGTGTGTGTGTGTGTCTTTGTGTGTGTATGTGTGTTGAATTAGTTAAATAGTTGCAAAGACTTGCACGGTTTGATCAGCTGGGGACTTGTAATGAGCTGAAACTATGATGATGATGGCTTTAGTACTCTATAATTACTTCTACATTTAACACTTACAAAACTGATGTACAACTTACCTGTACTCGCTGCACCGATCGCTTCAGATTGGTCTGAACGTATGGATAGAAAACATCGTAATCGAAAGGATCTATCTTTTGTCTCAAAAACTCGCAGACATCGTGAGAGTACTCCATAGTTTTCTTGTTCTCCCGCGACACCATCAGCATTGTCAAATGTCTAACATCCATCAGCAACTGAAGCGCGCATCTCTGATTTATATCGCTCTCTTTCTCTCTTATGACCGTACTGTAGTGTGTCAGAGTGACAGACGTAACTTTCTCTACAAAAGCAGTGTGGATCTCGTGTGGTAACGTGTGAGGGACCACTTCGTCCAATATCCGACCGACTGCGTACAAATATTCTTGAAGTTTTAATGAAGGACCAGCCGGTACTTTTATAGCTGACTCTATGGTGTTCCCTTCGTCATCCTTTTCTTGTATTTGTATTACGTCCCATTGCTGTGAATAAGGCAATTATTTTTATGCTTAATAATTTGCATTTAACGGTGCTGGTAGCACAATAAGTAATAATTGTGTACAACTATTATTTATAAATTAATATTAATTTTACTGTTTGTTAACCCTAATTAATAAAAAAAAAATCTATTTTTCTATTTTATGAAATATTTGTATTCGAACTTCAGTGGCCTACAAACCGAAACACTACGCACACACAACTGCACGGTGCCCGAATAACTGACACTGCTACACTATCCAATGCACTCGTAAATTGTTCCTTCATTCAGGTTGCATTTGCCAGGGATACTTGGCCTAGTTGCCTTCACCGGCAAATACGGTAGAGTAGCGGGTAGGCGACCCCGGCCTGCCGAGCTACAGCTGTCTTCTTCCCCTTCCGAGATGGTAGCATCCTACACCTTATAGTTCCTTTCCCAACTTCCCATTCCTTACTCCAAGTCCACTTCAAACCCTAATCCTTTTCCCTTCTGTTCCGCCAAGCCAGTGGTTGCCCTGCCATGGCTAACTACTCGTGGGAACGCAATGGGATGCAACAATTTCAACTCGTACCAAAATGGCTGCGGCGTGGTTCGCCACCAGTCACGTCTCGTTTCCTGAGAGGGTGAAAATTTGACTACGGGTATGGCTTCTGCCTACTCCTTAAATGGTACAGTTTCAGTAAGTTTACGGTTCGCTGCACTTGGTACATCTTTCACGCGGTTATCAAGATATTTTTTTTTTGGTCTGGCATATTTAAGATGGTTCGTCCGCCATCTGTCGCAAGCCACGAGACCTTTCTGGAATTATCCTAACACACTATTTTCCTTAGCACCAACTAAATGGCTATGTTCTTGTTACGGCTTCTGTAACTGTATATCGCTAGATCGCAATCATCGTCATCATTTCACCCTATCACTAATTCACTACTGAACATAGGCGTCGCCCTGAGATTGCCACAAAAGTTTGTAGCTCTCATTTTGGGGGGATTTTGGGATCGCAACAGATCAACAATATTCCAATATAGCTCAACTTACCATCATCAAATAATCAACGTTGGCCTCCAGAGTGAACTCTTGCGGCAAACATTTGACCAAATCCATCACCTTGTCCATCACGATGTCCAACCATTTGCCCCAACAATACTGACAGCTCTCCTTCAATACACCGCAAATATCGTTCCAGCTTTTTATTGCGTTCTCATCTACATCGACCTCGTCGATGTATCGGTTTTCGGGAATATAGCACTTGCGTAGGTTGGGCATAAGGTAAGTTATTGCTTGTGTGAACCGCGCTGTGTATACAGCTATGGTCTTCCGTTGAAGCTCTGTGGACTGGAGCGTTGGTTCTTCGAAGCACGCCTTAATATAATGTAGCATACTAGAAATACGAGGAAAAACTTCATTACATAACTGGGAACGCTTTTAAAGAAACCTATCAGGACTTTGGTACCTGTCGACGACCTCGTGTCCTGGGTTCGAATACCAGCCAAAGCCAACATTTGTGCAAAAACTGTTGATTTTCGGGTTTGATTGTGTTGTGACTGTCCCCTTGTCTCTGACACTGCATCTTAGCCTATCTCTGATCTTATCGCGTGAGCGTTACATCGGGCATTTGTAGGTTGGGACAAGTGAGTGCGTGTGTTCGCGCGTACGTCGTTTTAAGTGCAGCGTCTGCCCATAACAAATGCTGTGTCACCCAGAACACCACACTGCGCCCATCACCCAGAGCCGTCAGTTCTCATATGCCCAGTGATTGCGCTAGCTCTCAGTGCCCTTCAGACCGAAACACAGTAATGTTTGAACACTACTGCTTCTCGGCAGAATAACTGTGGTGGTACCTACTTAGACGGATTCCTGCAAAGGAATTCTACCAGTAATAAAAAAATTGAAAATATAAAAAATAACCTTTCTATATTTCTATCAGACACCTTCCTTAAATACTGTTCAATGTCGTCCCTATCGCTATAGATCTGTTGACTTTCATCGTCTTCCTCATAAGAAATCAAAAGCTTATTCCTCGAACTGCTTCTCTTCTCCTGGTACAAGTACACCTTAAGATCTTCCAGAAGTTTCTGTAGCTCGTTGTCTAAGCCTTGGCAGAGTTTTTCGAGGTTCGGTGTGAAGCCGCGATCTTGTCTAGACATGCCTGTAACAGTGAATATCAACCTCATCATTAGCCTCGTTACAGTCCACTGCTGGACATAGAATATTTTTTTATGAATAACAAATGCTGTGTCACCCAGAAAATTTCTTTGTGGCACCACACTGCGTCCGTCGCCCTGAGACATCAGTCCTTAAGTCTCATATGCCCAGTGATTACGCTAGCTCTCAGTGCCCTCCAGACCGAAACACAGTAATGTTTGCACACTACTGCTTCACGGCAGAATAACGGGAGCTGCAGTGGTACCTACCTAGACGGATTTCTACATAAGAATCTTAGCACCAGTGTTTATCGTGATCGCCGAATAGGCAGCAGATTGGCGATGACCTTACCATACATTGCACTTTAGTCGGTATACCTTAGACGACTTTTACGACGAGATTAGATGGGATAATAGAATTTTTTCTTGGGTGGACCCTATGCCCAATTACCCCTTGCCCAAGTAGAGAGCAATCACAGTAATCAGCACGCTTGGTAGGTGTTAGAGTGCCTGACATCTACGCCGCAGATCCCGGGTTCGAATCCCGGCCTTAATATAATCATATTTTTAATAGAATCAGGCTTTACTTTACGGAAATCTATTATAATGAAGGAAAGTAAGTTAATTTGCTAATTTTTTACATGCGGATCTTAGCAATTTAACTTACTTTGCTTAATTATAATTATATTTATAATTTTATTGTAATTCATAAGAAAAAATTATAATAAAGGAATAAAAAAATACTTTCTGCTTGATTTCACAGCTTTTAGGTTTTAAAAACATTGCGCTTAACAAAAACGTCTCTAAATATATGTATGTAAAGTCTTTAATTCAAAACTACTGTGGTTATTCACAAAAAAAATCAGATTATAAATTCTAACTGAACTAACTTAGTATATTTCATAGACATCGTCCTCATCATCATTTCAGCATATCTAGTCCACTGCTAAACATAGGCCTGCCCCATAGATTGCTGAAAAAGATTGTAGCTCTCAGTTTGGGGGGGGGGGGGGGACTTAGCCATAGTTGCCACGCTAGGCAGGCGGTTCGGCAACCGCAGTTTATTTATTCAAATGTTCCAGGAAGATGCAGCTGCCCATTTCTTGTTTTCCTTCCCTCTGTCGACTTTTACGACACTCTCGGTATGGGGTGGTAGATTCTCTCGAGCCGCCATCACAGGGCAATTTTTTTTTATTAAAAAGATAACCTCGAACCACACTAGGATTACTACTATATCGCGGGTGCTATTTACAGACATAAATTACCGGAATAAATATCTGTACGTACAAACGTAACTAACTAAACATACAAACATTTGTTACGTACGGGAATCGAACCCATGTCCCTCAGCCCAGAAGTCAAACGCTGCAACTGCGACAATCGAGGCGACAATGTTTCTGGATTAGTCAGGTGTAAGCAGGAGAAATATAAATTACCTTTCATTAGCGAGTTCATGGCATTGATGACCTCATTCCTGGATTCAATGACAGTGTCCCCAATGAGATCCTTCCACACAAACCAGTTAATATCGGCCTCCTTCTCAAACTCACTATCAGTCGAAACTCTAGTCAGATCCACTAAAATCTGAGTTTTGAACGCGTCGTAGACTTTCAGCCAGCGATTGTCGATTATGTTTTTAACCCTCGAGGTGAGCAGAGGCTGGAAGTAATGGCACCAAACGTGGACTTCAGGAATGTCTAACGAAATGCAAACTGCACTCCAATTGGGCGGTGTCACTGTAATGACAAATACAAAAAAAAAACAGTTTTTGATTATCAAACTTTTATACTTTTGAACTTTCATACTAATATTATAAATGCGAGAGTAACTCTCTCTGTCCCTGTGGTCTGTTTGGTACCTTTTCACGCCTCAACCGCTGAACCGATCTTGACGAATTTCGGCACAGAGGTAGCTTGCATCCTGGAGACGGACATAGGATACTTTTTGTCCCGGAAAATCAAAAAGTTCCCATTTCGTTCCCAGTCGGCTAGTAATTAAATAAAATCAGTCAGTCACTTCGAATACCCACAGGTGTATTTTAAATCTTGGTAGGATTGCTATGCAGGAGTCCGTCTAGGTAGGTACCACCGCGGGGCCAGTTATTCTGCCGTGAAGCAATAGTGTGCAAACATTACTATGTTTCGGTTTGAAGGGCACTGAGAGCTAGCGTAATCACTGGGCATATGAGACTTAAGAACTAACGTTTCAGGGGGACCGACGCAGTGTGATGCCACACAGAAATAATTTGGGTGGCACAGAGATGCTATTGGCGTGTAATCACGTCCTCTTCTCAAACAAAAACACACCATTTTAAAGTTTGCATGTGGATCTTAGCAAATTAACTTTCTTTCCTTTATTAATGGATCTCTGTTATCTGAATTAATAAATAAAATATTATAATTATTATCATCGGGTGTACGACTTGCTCGTCTCTTCACTAACCTCAAATAAAATAAATCCTTACAATATAGGCTATGAAGGAATGTGTATAGGTAGGTACCACCCCAGTGCCAGTTATTCTGCCGTGAAGCAGTAGTGTGCAAGCATTACTGTGTTTCGGTTTGAAGGGAACGGTTTGTGAGCTAGCGTAATCACTGGGCATATGAGACTTAGAACTGATGTCTCAGGGTGATGGGCACAGTGTGGTGTTACACAGAAATTTTCTGAGTGACACAGCGTTTGTTATGGCCAGACGTTGCACTTACCATCAGGTGAACGTTTTGCTCGTTTCATCACTTCATCCAATAAAAAAATGAATAAAAATATAGTTACCTATTTTAAATGCTTCTTCTCTTATCTCGTGCAGAACTTTAATTCTTGTTACGTTCTGAAGTAATGCCTGAACGTTGCTATCTATGTAACACTTCACCCAGACGCTCCATTCTTGAACAGATTTCGATATATCCTCTTTGGCTAATGCTTGTACTTCTTTATTTGATGACAGCCTGTAAACGAATTTGAACCACATAAACTTTATACGAGGTGTTTGCTAAATAGAGATGCGAAGTTCCCCCGGACCGATTTCGACCACTTCACGAATTTTCGCCGTAACAGTCGCCCGCTAAAAACGTCCTGTCGTGTTGAAAGAGTCAAAGGAGACAATTTTACCTATCTACAGTCCATCCGTTACAGAATATTTCTAGTTTAATTCAATAAACAGTAAAGTTTCAGCCTATAAATGTCCCACTACTGAGCACAGGCCTCCTCTCATTTCTGAGAGGGTTTTGTAGCTAGGAAGAATCCGCCACGCTGCTCCAATGCTGGTTGGCGGACTTCACATGTCTTCGAAATATTTTTTATTTCTCAGACATGCAGGTTTCCTCACGATGTTTTCCTTCACCGCCGAGCACGTGGTAAATCAGCACTTAAAATTGCAATTAACAATTTTAGTGGTGCCGGCACCGGGAATCGAACCCAGGTCACTCGCGTACTATGAAATTTAAAGCGAGCGCCTAGCCCCTGAGCTACCACGGCTCCGTTTAATTCAATGATATGATTGAATTTAAACTTAATAAACCCTGTTTATCATTGGACTGTAGTTTTTTTATTGTTTTGTTTGAATTCCTATTGTAATTTGATAAGGTTAAAAAAAATAGTCACTCTTTAAATTTTTAACGGGCGTAAATAAATACAACACTTTTTTTTATTAGACTTTCTTAATTTACAGAATAAATTTAGATAGTTGTAGCAACCTCTTTTAAATATGTTCCGAGTTCTTCTTGTTTTTTGTTCCTTGCAATGAGCTACCAAATCGAGTCATTTTTGCCAATGTCGAATAATAATTTAATTATAACAAGAACTTTGTTCCGATCGACAGTAAACTGATAGTTAGCTTTTACTGAAGATTTCTTGGACTGATGAATGGTGATGGAGATATGGAATTGCTCTGATGGAGACAAAACGAAAAGTACAACTTTGGTCTGGAATTGAATTTTCCAATCGCTGTACACTTTCACGAGCACTTGATGCATAATAAACTATCATATTAAACATCAAAACTCAAAATATACACAGAAATTACAAAATTCAATAATAACACTACCGCCGCCATTCCAGTTGGCGCCAAAAGTCATATGTTCGAGATATTATTATTATAATCTCTATTTTTTTAATAGTAATATTTATAGCATTGCTAGTTCTATAAATATTACTGATATTCCACGCTATTGGTAGATTCTGGCTGTGACAAAAACGTCGACCCGACTGGGAAAATCCCACGCATTCAGAAAACACCAGCCAAGACAAGCAACATGTTTCATATGGTGAGTGAATAGAACCAGAGATTAATTTACAAAGTCATTCTATCACAGTCTTCAGATATGGAAACAACTATATATAATTTAAAACGTCAACAGTACACACATTTAGTCTATCCTATAAATGAAGTTACATTATAAAGTCTGATGTGCGTACCAATTACAGACGAACCCATCACATACTACAAGTAGTTGTGACCTAAAACACTTAAGTAAAGCGTAAATGAAAACCTAATAAGAAATTATACAAAGAAGAAATATCTATCCAAAAAACCGTCAAAAAAAAAACAAATACATAAAACTAAGCGGACGCCAGGAATCCATATGAGGAAACTATATGACGATCAGCTTGCATATAAATAAAAAACTACGTTGGAGTAAAAACCCGCATACCGTATCCATCTTGTAACTGTAGCAGAACATTAAAGACATTACGAAAATTCCAAATTTTACTCACTTGTAGTTTGAAATAACAGAAGGTAGTAATTTCAACGAGACTGGATCGCTGAAATTTACTAAATGCAACAATGGCTTAGAATCCTTTCCATACAATGTTTTAAGCATTCCCAACACTGCACCTCCCTCGTTGTCTGAATCACAAGAACGAAATATAACCTTAGTTTCAAATATCATAACAATAATAGTAAAGAAGACAATATTAATTGACAATGTTCAGTTATGAAAAGACAAGATTCAACAATTTTATATAAATAAACTTATAAATAGAAAGATTTTTAATTTCTTGTATGATTCCTACGCAGGAATCCGTCTAGGTAGGTACCACAGGGCCAGTTATTCTGCTGTGAAGCAGTATAGTGCAATAATTATGTTTCGGTCTTAAGGGCAATGAGAGCTAGTGTAATTACTGGGCATATAACACTTAAGAACTAATGTATCAGGCCTCCCTCAAAATGAAAGCTCGCGATTTGAATTCAAACTAAACGAGCTGGCGCGAACGCAGCTTTTGGAGGTTATTCTGAAGTTTTTTTTATTAGATAAAGTGACTAAATGAAGAAAACGTTCACCTGATAGCCAGTGCAATGTCTGCCCATAACAAATGCTGTGCCACCCAGAATATTTCTGCGTGACACTACACTGTCCCCGTCACAATGAGACATCAGCTCTTAAGTCCCATATGCCCAGTGATTACGCTAGCTCTCAGTGCCCTTCAGACCGAAACACAGTAATGTTTGCACACTACTGCTTCACGGCAGAATAACTGGCCCTGAGTGGTACCTACATGACGGATTCCTGCTTAAGTCAAAGACAAAGTCAAAATTTTGTTTATTCAATTTAGGCTTTTTAAAGCTCTTATGTACGTCAAAATCTACACCGTCACAATCCATTTAGTTTTGCACTATAGAGATTATAGCATTTTTTTATAAAAAAAGTTACAAGATGAGAAAATCGTTCACATGATGGTAAGCGTTACGTCTACTTATAACAAATGCTGTGTCACCCAGAACATTTCTGTGTGGAGCCACACTGTGCTCGCCACCATGAGACATCCGTTCTTAAGACTCATATTTCTGCCCAGTAATTACACTAGCTATCAGTGCCCTTCAAGCACAGTAATGTTTGCACACTACTGCTTTACGACGGAGCAACTACCACTGTTGGGGACTACACTACAGTATGGAGGAGGCCTATGTTCAGCAGTGGACTTGTGATAGGCTAAAACGACGACGACGACGACTATAATAAATAGGGTTCCTGCATAGGAAAACCCGCGCCCGCTCGTTCGTTGGAAATGTGTTTGCACAATATCGTACTAACTAGAACTTTGATTTTGCCGCTTTCGAAGTGGGAGAGCGGTAAGAGTGATGTGAACAGTGTGGTTATGTCACATGTTCTGCGTGACACTTTTGTAACTGGCATACGTTTCACTTAGCATTAGGTAAGCGATTTGCTCGTCTCGTCATTTTCATTAATTAAAAAAATGCTGAAGTTTATAATCCCGTGGGTCATAAATATATATATATCATAAGAGTCGGAGGAAAATGACTGTGAAATCTGACATCAATTTCTAGTCCAAATTGCAAAATTAGTCCTTTGGTAGAAAAAGACGTTTCCGAAAAACAAATCTAATAAAACAGAGGCTGTGTCAGTCCTAGGATGAGAAAGAGAAAAAGACACCTGTAAAAGTATTTATATTGCTAAATAGTACATTTCCTTGCAATGATTGAGATTGCAACATGTAAAATACTTTTTAATTACTTGAAAAATTACTCACTCACAAAACAAGCATACACCAATATAACAGTCTTCAACACAATTTTGACTCCATTTACCATCTTCTTCTTTATTTGCGCTTTAACATCTCCTTCTAGTATCTGTGCTAGATCAAACTGCAGAGTTGACTTGAGGCTGCTGTCACTGTGCAAGCCGATTAAAGTATTGAGAAGTTCAACCATGGTCTGTGAATCCAACAGATAAAGGCTGACAAGGCATGAGCAGGCCACCTATAATAATAAAAAAATTTTTTTAGGACAATGCAAAGATATATTTTTTTCTAACGGAAACTGTACTGTCAGTAAAAATACGTACACAGTATACGTACACAGTATACGTACACATATAATGATTTCGTATGCGATATATAGGATTTCATTAATTAATACTAAACTATTATACTGAGGCTTGATGCGAGGATGGCTAATACCGCACTACCTTAAATACCATGCTAACATAATATGTTACCATTGCTAATGTGCTGGTGATAGGATTCCTATCCAGTAATCCATCTAGATAGGCACCACAGTAGGGCCAGTTATTCTGCCGTGAAGCAGTGGCGTGCAAATATTACTAGATTTCGGTCTGAAGGGTACTGGTGGCTAGTGTAACCACTGATCATATTTTTTTTAATTAAAGAAACGATGCCTCACCGAAGGATTTCTACTGTGTCGTGGGTACGTTTTACAGAGATAAATTCCACATGCTCAAGCCACCCAGACCCGGAACAACTATCTGTAGGCTATACAAATATTTGTCCCGTGCAGGAATCGAACCCGCGACCCGCGGCGCAGAAGCCAAGGGCTTAGGCACTGCGCCATGTGCAGTGACGAGCGCAGTGTGCAGTGTTGTTACGTGCAGACGTTGCACTTACCACCGGGTGAATCATTTGCTCGCCTCGTCACCATCTTCAATAAAACATAAACATGGTTGTACCATACCACGGCGACTACTTCCGAACATTGCCGAGAGCTATCAACTGCGCAAGAGATTTTATAGTGCCCCAAGTGGACGCCCAAACACAGAAGCACTCACTCGTCCCAATGTATCCGCGCTCGATGTAACGATCATGCGATAAGATCGGAGGTAGACTAGGATGCTGTGTCAGAAACAACACAACCAGACACGAAAAACAAGAATTTGTGTTTAAGCACAGATTTTGGCTCCGGATGGGATTCGAACCTCGGCGTTGAAGTCAGGTACTCTGACCACTAGGCCACGAGGTCAACTATACAGTTACAAAAAGATTATACTATATAAAGGAGAAAGCAATCTGCAACTAACTCAGCATCTTGTGAGTGCTGAAAGAGATGACTAAATGCCTGGAAAATCTCATCCCATAGGACAAGTATGGAGTAATCATCTCCAAAAAACATGCCAGACCGATAATACACATACTGGGGGTGGGCAGCAGTGTGTAAGGTTCAAGATTTCTGGTACGGTGCAATTGTAAATTGAGAATTTGCCTCTACCTATGTCCAGGTCCAGATACAATAGATCTCTTCACGTACCTACATCTAGAAGTGGAATGTATGGGATATATACAGACTTATACAAGGTGTTTGGTAAACAGTATAACAAGCGGGAACATACATATGCAACCTATATATAAAACAATCATCATCATCATCATCAGTTCAGCCTATCACTAGTCCACTGCTGAACATAGGCCTCACCCACAGATTGCCAAAAAAATTTGTAGCTCTCATTTTGGGGGGGATTTTACCATTGTTGCCACGCTTGGCAGGCGGGTTGGCAACCGCAGTTTATTTTTTCAGATGATCCAAGAAGATGCTGCTGCCCATATCCTGGTTTACGTTTTCCTTTTACGTTCCGTTACGTTTTACTTTTACGACACCCACGGGATGAGATAGGGTGGTAGATTTTCTTCTGCCGCTACCATACGGCGAAACAATGGAATACAGTAATACCCCGCTTACGCTACCCCGACTTACGCTACCCCGACTTACGCTACCCCGACTTACGCTACCCCGACTTACGCTACCCCGACTTACGCTACCCCGACTTACGCTACCCCGACATACGCTACCCCGACTTACGCGAGTTCGGAGTTACGCGGTTCTAGAATCGGACAAAACTAATCAAAAAATCAGACATAGTTTACCGGAACATCAATATCAACATCTTGCAGTTTCTGACGGCACTCATTAATTATTGTCTGACTAAAGTTAGAGATGGATATCCACTGTTGTTGTACTATTCTCTGCAATGATTGCATACCCGGCTTAATATTTTTACCGCCAATTTGTAATTGTAAACCTGTAAATAACATGTGATATAATTTCAACATTATTTTATCGCCAGTAAAAAGCATGAATTTTTCAGTATGAAAACATTAAATATATTATGATTTCATAACTTTAAATTAGATAAATATACCTGTATTTACATGCCGCGCCATTATAAATAACTGTGAAGCCGTCACAAAGTCATCAGTTTCAATGCACTTCCATATCTTCTCTGGTATTTCCATTAGCAATTTAACTTGAACCGCTATGGCCTGTGCTGGGTTTGAAGTCAATTGAAAGCTGTAAATTAATAGGGCCAAATTAGAACAAAATTTAAAAATTATAAAAATAAAGTACTGCTGTTTGAAATCGTTCAATGAGTCTGTAACTCAGTCTGAGAAGTCTGAGAGGCTATATTTTAATGTATTTAGTAAATAACAACAAAATAATGGTTATACAAAAAATGATTTATCATTAACTACATTGTATTTTATTGGCATACATTCTTTAAAATAACAAACAGGATATGCATAAATACAAGAATTAATTATATTTTTGCCAGTACCAGTGCCAGTACCCAGTGATTATGCTAGCTCTCAGAGCCCTTCACACCAAAACACAGTAATGTTTGTTCACTACTGCTTCACGGCAGAATAAATGGCCCAGGGGTGGTACCTACCCAGACAGATTTCTGCATAGGAAACCTACCTCCAGAGAAATACACACGTATACGATTATAACATTTTTCTTTAATGGCAGTACAATAGGTAAATATATATGTAAATATAAACGGCAAGGTGGTTCACCACTCTCCACGTCGCGTTTCCCACGCCGAAAAGTGGGCTATGTGTATGGCCTCTTCCTACCCCTTATATGGGAAAAAGGCATGACTACCAAGTACCAAGATTACCTTTGTATCTGTGCAGACTGTTCCTGAACCTTAAATCCAACTAGATGTGTATTGTGTAAACTTTTGCATGCCACCATCATCTCACTGATATGATTCAATGTGCTCTCTGTAGTCACCTTCATTTCTTCTATTGTATCTGCAGCCTGAATCAAATCTCTGTATCTTTCCCTACAATACATGAAAAGAAGATAAATTTACTGTAAAAAAATATTACTAAACTTAAAATTTTCAAAACATAAGACTTTAAATTTAATAACTATTGCAGTTGTAAACATTATTTATGGTGTCCTCTTGGCCAATTTTTGTCCATGGCAACAACTACAGATATAGTTCCACAAGATTACATGCAAAATAAGGCACAGACTTGTCCTAATCTACAAGTGTCTGATGTAACACAAAATACGCACATAGTCATAGAGTTGCGGAAACTGACCGTTGAAAATACAACACTGATGCATAATGTGAACATACGTCCCGCTTCGAGTGGGACGGTCCCGCTTTTAAGCTATGTGTCCAGTGGGACACTGTCGGATCTGTTGACGACGCGGACTAATGTCCAAAAATCACGTATCGAAAAATAAAGGTGTCATTAAAATTTCTTAAAAAGATTCATATAAAAATGTTGTTTACTAAAAAGTAATAAAACCTTATATAATGGTGTCTGAAAATATACAAAAGTTTTATTTTATTGGATAAAGACATGGAGCCGTCTCCGGGATGCGAGTTATCTCATAGGTATGTTTTATTCAGGACAATCAAAGAGTTCCTATGGTATTCTTAAAAAACCTAAATTCACGCTAACTTAGTGTCGGGCTTCAGCTAGTTCATTATAAAGCATTTCGTAAAAAACGCTTCAGAGAAACCAGCGTTAATAAATGCTCAAACTTAAAAATTAAGACAAGTAGTTATATGTGGCTTTTAAGACCTTTACACAGTGTTTAAATGCCATATATGCAATGTAGAAGTACACATGAATTCTAAAATCCTGTTAAAACAGGAAATTCAATTTTGAAGCCAGTAGTTGAGCAATTACGATTGTACACATAGTGGGGTCCTCACTGTGTGAGATGTTATGTACTTTGTTAAATTCTTCAATATAGCTTCTGAAGCCTTTCGACGGTTCTAGATGAATGTTATGTAAACATAGAATGTAGAATATAGAAGAAAATAGTAAATTTATGTAGAAATAATAGAGATTATAGAGAGATTTTTTTTTAAAAGTTATGTTTCTCTTAAAAGTTAAGTGTTTTCTGTCTTAATTCTTTTTTGTATGGTAGAAACATAGTGTATTCAATATATTAAAAGGTAAAGAGTAATGCAAAACAGTAAATAATAAAATTCAGTGCTTAGAAATGTTGAGATTTTTATAAAGTACTGTAGAATAGCTTGTATAGTGAATGTTATATAAGTAGAATAAATTTTATGTTATTTGAATATGTGAACTTCACCATTGTAAGTGTAATTGGGAGCCGGGTGATGGCTCAGTATAGCCTGAATTCTATAACATAATTATAGGAAAACATAAAAGTATGACCAAATGACAAAAAGAAGCAGTCATCAAGAAAACATGACATAAAAAGTAAATAAGAAGTCGCAGCTACAAGTATCTACTCAGTGATATATAACAAGGATATATATTAGGGTTTTCTACACAAAAAAGAGAACTTCAATAAAGAGTTTTCAAATTGAAAAGAGAACTTTTGAATAAGAGTTTTCACATAGTTTGGGGAGTACAGGGAATCACACTTCCTCAATGAAAAAGTAAATAAATTAACCAAAATGTATACAGTCCACCAGCTTCTTTCCTTTTTGGCACATCCGTTACATATACCTACTCATTTTTGTGGGGTGTGCCAACAGTCCTCTACAGATATAAAAATGTCCCACTCTGACAAAACAAGAGTGTGATATGAACAAGTCATGCATATTACACAAGATTACTTCTTATTTTCAATTATGATCAATAAGCTTTTCATAACTATATCATAGACATGTGGTTTATTTTTAAAACAATAGTACTTTAAGGGTGCCCCGCAGGGAAAAATAAATAGTCACATTACTCATGCAATAAAAAGTCTAGAATTCACTGTCTGGGACATTGAGGCCAACACAGCTATCATGAAAACTAACAATTTGTATTTAGGCACAAATTCCAGCTGAAATTTTAACTTGAGGGGAGGATGCCTGGAACTCTGACCAGTAGGCCATGTGATTGTATCTATTGTGACTAGAACATAATAACAATAATACTTTTTTCTTATGAATTTTCAATTAAAAAAAAACTATTCTTTCTTTTCCACAATTTAGTCCCCATAGCCCAACTTTATTACTACTTTATGAAGTTTTTGAATTCTATATATCAGTTTCTAGTATTTTTCAGTTTCATAGTTCCACAAGCTATTACCAACTGCCCACAGCTCTTTTTTTGAAATTGTACATACTTTTTTATTCTTCTGCTCTGCTCATCCCAGTATGCATGAATCAAAATGTGTGACTGTGGAAGCTCTTGTTCTTGCTTAGAATAGTTTATGTAGAGCCAGGACATGTGCTTAGAAACATTATCTTATTAGTAAACAAAAATCTACCAGTTCGTCTTTCTTAAGAATTTCAAGTTAGTTAAAATCTCTATATAGACAAAAAAATTACAGTGCGAAATAAAGTATTTTAAAAAAAGTATTAAATCTACATTGAATAAAGACAATAATGTAAAATCGGCAGAAACGATTGGTGCGAAAGGTATATAAATATATACTAATACAGAACATAAATGCTTAAAGAAAAAATGGTAAATCCAAATTAAGCTTTTTTAGTTAGATATTAGAAATTAAGCTAGATACATACCCGACCATCGCTCGTAACTCTTCTCTTTTTCGTTCAATTTCATACTGCAATTTTTTCTGGACTTGGTCAATTTCTGCGATAGTATGAGTTTGGAATAACTCTTCCGGCACAATATCAAGCAAATTTGGTTGAGACATTATGAGACTTTAACGCATTAAAAATTATATATTTGATCTATAAAAACAAAAAAACTAAATAAACATAATTTTATTAACGACGTCACGTCAACGTCAACGTAAATTGGACGTCAAAAGTTGATGTCCTAATGTCATAGGAATTAAAAAAAATATACCAGAACAATGAAACTAAAACTAAAAACCTTAAAAAATATAAGATAATAACTAAAATATATTATTAAAAGGAGTCCCTTTAGGCAAGGTTCCGAAGATACTGGCAGCGTCCCCCTTTGAATAGCTAGACTAATTCTTTGTCCGAGGTAGCTGACAGCTCTTCGGTCTCCTGTGATGTCGACTAACCTTTTTGCTATTTCCTTAAAAAGCCTTATAGCGCTAGAACCCCACGAACCAAGGGTCTCGACACCGAATGGGACAAAATCATATTCGGAGCCCAGACCCCTGTATTTGTATGCTTTAGCTTTTTCAGACGCTCCACAAGCCGCACCAGCTCTGTTGTTGGTTCCATGTAGATGGGAAAGGGCCAGCGTGTCTGAATAGGTTGCATCCCAAATCAGCACCCGTCCCATATTCCATGAAATCTTTTACCGTACGGTCTCTTGCCATCGTCTCTTGCAATACCAGTCGGCTCAAGTAGACTTGGCACGTTGACGGTGGCAAGGGACCGGCGTATGATATCGTTAAGTGCGGCATGTCTCGAGAAACGGCCTGCACTTTTTTGGCATGACAGTTCGTGATGTCTTAGCTTTTCGACATCACTGCCACAGAGACATTTATGAGGAGCGCAGACCGGAACCCCTAGCCTTAGGCACGTTGCGATTCGGAGCGTGTCAGGCTCAAGAAATGTTCATTAGCCGGCCTCATGCGTACCCTCGGCCAAAAGCCTAGCACGCGCCGAATCTGTACTGGCTGATTCTCATATCACACTTGAAAAAGTCTAATTTTGAGAATATTTTTTTTACATTAAATAATTAGGAGTTATAGGTTTTAAAATAGAGTAAATTAATCGTAGTTTGTTGATGTATGAGGCACTTCTGTGTGTTATTTCAGTAAAGAGAAATAAGACTTCAAACTTTATTCAATCTTAGAGGAATGACAGTTTCTGCAGGGTAATGAAATGATAAGTTACGGGAATGACAAATATAATAGGGAATGAATGTTTACAAATTTTATTTTATTAAGAGGCATAATTATCAAAATATATCAGTATCTTTCAATATAATTTATAGATTTTAGAGGTATTTTTTCATGGTACGTATTTTTTATAATTACAACAATAATCATAACATTAAATTCTGTTAAAGCACTGCCTCGTAATCGTGAAAGATGATATTCGAGTAAGTCAACTAAAAAAATTAAGAACACTTAATATTGAACTAAATGGAGCAAATGAAACCGAAAAGTTGAGTCTGGCTTAAGCGAAGATTGAAGCTACGACGAAGTAGAAGACTAATATTTTGGCTTGTGTTTATTTGAAGTTGTCACTGGGGTGCTGTTCGATGTTGATGGCTCGGCGTAAGCTTGGGAAATTACCGTAGAATCAAGAAGATCTTCGAAATCCTTGGCAATATTATGAGATGAGATATTATAAGCTTTAACACTTGGAATAGCAATAGATTTCGGGGAGAGACGGCGTTTTTTTAACGCATTAAGGTCTTCAACATTCAAGCAAATATCAGAAAGAATAGTGATTTTTTTCGAATCAGCTATTGTTGAGAGGCGGTGTTGGCTCTAGACTTTTCGTATCTTTAATTATGTCTATAAATCCCAAGTGTTTCCCATGTATACAAGAGCTGGATACACACATACATGTGAAGCAACTCAAACGACGAGCAGCCATGCTTGGTGCATCAGAATCCCACAGAACCTGGTGAACATTCAATGTTCCTTTAAAAGTGGGAATATAAGGTGGAATCAACGCTTGAAGTCTTGTGATGACTGCTTCGTCTATTACCTCAGTCTGGATATTAATATTAATTTTGCGCAGTGCAGTTAAGAAATCGGTAAAACTTCCAATGTCACGACCATACCTGACTAGGCGATCAACGGCGGTCTTTACAGTCCCTCCTACACCATCTGGGGCATTTTTGCCATGGCCTGGCTCAGTATAATTCCATGTTACAGTTTCTAGTTCATCAAAGTCATCGCGCAATTTAGAAATAATATTAAAAATAAATTTGTTACGGTACTGACTTGATGGTCCATCGGATATAAAATGAACTGTGTTAACGAGCTGAGATTTTTTTTTGATGTAGTGAAGTAAGGGTATCAAATGAGCCCAGATGGCGGGAGCGGAGTGATTTAGAGATTCGCTGACTTTGCAAAAACATCGAGGTATTATAACACCAGTTTCCGCGTCACACATATACAGAACTGATGTGTGTAAGCTGACCTGCTGCCGACTGCCTCCAAAATGAAGTGATTGTACTTCTTGGGCGTATTAAACTGAGTAGTAGGGACTGTAATTTTCACTCCAGTCACAATGGACGATTGCCACAGACATTTTAAGATGAGATTTAATTTCGTTAATGCTACTAATTTGCGCAATCATATTCCCGACGCGTGACAGATATTTCGGCATTGTATCTTCTAATTTCAGTATTACATCACGTGGTTTGCTTTTGAAGGAAATGTCTTTCCATTTTTTCTTTTTGTAATCCACTCAAAGTAGGAAACATTTTTTAAATTGTCGAAATCCAGATAGTCAATTCTCCGGTCCCTGCTTACACTTCACATCCATATCCATCCATATCACATACTTCACATTATCGCTGTAAGCAATTTACATCAACATCATTACAACACAAAGTTTTTGCTATAACGCTCGGGTTGTGTTCTTTAATAATATTTTCTCTACGTAAAGCAGTGAATAGCAATTCCATGTTCGCGGGAATCTTACACATACAAGTGTCCCTTCGTTTCTTTGGATAGCAAACCCAAAAAGGCCTGTTACGATAGAAGGTTGCATAGCTTACATGTATCTCTGAATAAACCATTTTCCACTTATTACATCGTCCATTAAATCATCTATAAGTTGATTAGAGTATCTGACAAATAGCTTTTCATCATTGTGACTCCAGACTTTTTAACGAATTGATTTTTGCCAGGAGCGACATAGCTAACAGCTAATCGACCTTTATCTTTATCGAACTTTTTGCTTTTTATCAACGTCCTGAGATTCTGGCGGTTCATTTGGGTTTTCAGTCGTATTTTGTTTCTGTATCTCGTTATTATTTAATATTTTAAGTAATTTGTCGTTTAGTTTTTGATCGTTATTATTCTTTACCGATAGTTTTTCAATAATATTTGTTTTTCTTTCCGGAGCAAAAGAATCGTTCGTTTAAATTTTTGATTTTCTTTTTTCATTTTATATCGCAGCTTTATAATTTTTGAAGTGTATTTACAAGTTGGAGAAACTATTGAATTAGTTAGCATAGAAGACGTTAAAAGGGGGTCGGAAGTAACGGGTCTATTTATAATGTTTTCTAAATTTTCTTTGACAAAAACTTTGTGTATCTCTTTATTTTTTCGTTTCCTGTCCAAATTTTTTTTTTGTATTTTCACGCCATTTGGCACGTTGCTGTTTTTGGTCTCGACGTGTCATGTCATTAATTGACAGCCTAATGTTTTTTTTTATTTTTGCGCTAAACATTTTTTTTATCCTTTTCTTTTCGTTTTTGATAAGCCTTTGGTAGCGGCCCAAAGGCTTGATGCAAGCATATCGTTCTCTTTGATACATTCATTGTGCTTCTCGTCTTCATTTTCTCGTGTCATTTTTACAACACAATGTTATAATATTAATATAATTTCTTAGTTTAAATTCCATTGCGAGAGACCAAATCTTAAAAAATTAAATAAATCAAGGAGGCGAAGGTAGTCAAGTCATTATTTTTCACTAAACATACATAAAAAGAAGTATATGAAACAACACATAGTCATTAAACAATTTAAAAATCATTCCCCTCAAAATAATTTAATTCTCCTATCGATGGAAAAAAAGGGAATGAATTCTTGGGGAATGAATTTATTTATAAAAAATGACGCAAACTTGCTAATTATATAAAACAAGAGTTAAAAATCTGTACCTAGATAATATTTGGTGACTAGTTGGAATATATTAAAACAAATGTAATAATGAATACACATACCAAGTTGCGAGGCACTCCGGGAATGAAAATTTTTAGAACAAAATTTCTCTCTACTTAAAAATTTAATAATTGTGTTTAGACGGCCGACAACAGATTCCTCACCGATGGCTAGACGAAAAATGTTCTAGAAGCCGGCTTCGCCAATGGGCCTCACAACTCAGTAGAGTGATGGGGATGCAAAATTTAACCGTTTTTCGATGTATTTTGGGTAATGATGATTTGGTAAATACACAAATCCATCTTGTCATATAATTTTAAAGAAAATAAATAGGGTTTTCTTAGTTTAGGACGTTAATGTCAGCTTATTATTATTTTAGTAATTTATATTTCTGTCAATTTTTTCTGGATAGTTTCTGTTTTCTGAAGCAAAATCGCGCTATCGGCGTGTGTGAAATGACTTCGGGAATGAAATCGAACACCTAATTTCTATGGAGAAACTCTAATTTTTCCATAATTTTAGAAAATTTGTGCCATGTCTTTATTAAAGATTCCATGTAAAACATGTTTTGCAACAATATTTTAAACATTTACACATTTGACAAAAATATCTTGAAAACTCTTTTTTTTTTTGTGTGATATGAGAATCACCCTACTACAGCTCAAAAGATTGTCATAAGTAAATTTGCAGTTTATGTCGTCCCAGCTCCTCTGTTAAATTGGAGAAAATGGAAAATTTTGACCTGGGCATGCAATTAAGAAAGCGTTTCTAGCTTCTTCCAAGCCAGTAATCTCAAAGTTTGAAGTGGATGCCCTGAAAATTTTACTTATGAGATTTGCTGAACTATGGACAGAAGATAGGAAGGCTGGTAAAGCGACACTGGAAATTTTGCGAACCACCATAACGGATGGGTAGGGATGCTTGGGACCAAAATTGCTCGTTCAGCTGCATATTAAGAATCGATTCTAAGCTAATTATGATTAAGTCGTCTACTTCTGTCAAAAGATCTGGGTGATTCAAAAAGGAGCAGCAACGGAGCACATACGTAAATTTTGGGACGAAAAGACAATTTTATGATGCAATGTCCATAATGTAGAATAATTTCACGGAGACAGTCAGCAGAATTTTGAAATTTAGTAATTGAATTATTAATATATTCAGAAATAGATTCATCAAAAATTGGAGAACCTAAAAGGTAAAGGGAATTACTGTTAACTATTTTAATATTTGGTGCCAACATATTAAATTTTTGTTTTACGTCATTTAAATTTAAGTCGCAGTTATTTATAACAAGTTCGCATTTGCTAAAATTAAGTTCCAAACCAATGGCTTCTAATTTATTTTTGATTTAAAAAACGTCCGAAAGCACAGTATCCACATCACCTCCTAGGGTTCCGTCGTCCAAATACCAAACGTTGAATTGAGAATTTAAATTTTTGATTATCGGATTTATAGCCAAACTAAAAATTGCAGGCCCAAGAGGATCACCCTGTTGACAACCTACTTCTGAGGACAGTTCATTAGAACTATGTAACAATTTTGTTGGGTCAGCGTAACTGAGAAGAAGATAATTGTATATTTCCGGTATATGTTGTTTTATTTCCGTCAGCAGGGTATCCCTATTTACCGAATTGAATGCATTTTTGACATCAATTTTGAGCAACATGTCAGGCTGTCCGTAAGTTAGGAAAGAGCGTAGGACATGGACGGCTGCCTCACACCCTCCTTTTACACCGAAGCCTAACTGTACGGGTTCAAATTCCGAATTTAATTTTTGGTAAAATATGTCGAACAGCAATTTTGAAAGCCAGACGTCGTAGTGTTGATCCAACAGCAATTGGTCTCACCCCTCCGTCCTTTTTGGTGAGGGCAATGAGGTTCGCGCCGAAAAGAACGGGAACAATTTCTGGATTGACATTACCGGAATACATAAAGTTGATTAATTTAGTGATCGAATTTACGAGTTGCTCCCCTGAATCACCCACAGAATGCGATGTTAAGTCATTCAAATGTTGGGGTGAGATTCCATCCAAACCTGCAGCCGAACCTGGTTTAAAAGATGACATATATACATTTATGTCATATGACATAAGAAACGTAGAGTTTAAATCACAGCCGTAGAGAGAGTACAGAGGTATACTCTGTCTTCGTTCACAGCCCAGAGAAGGAACGTACATCTGATAGTCTGTGGAAGGAAGTAACATGAGCTAACAAGTCTGTAGACTGCAGAATAAACATGTCGATCATATCCACAGTATATATTCTGAGTCAGACATGCATGGCAATTTTACAACATAGGTACAAAAATTACTAAAACTCAAGCAAAAGTCTGGGCCGCATTTGAAAATATTTTATACTTAAGGCCGGCCCCATACGATCGTTTTCCTGACGGTGCCTCTATATAAGCCTTTCAAATCGGATTCTCCGAATATTATAAGCACACATTTTACATTATTTCCCGAATTCAGAAATTTTGAATGCAAACATTCGGAACGAATTGACGGAAAATATCTTTTTAGAAAATTTAAACTCGCTTTCGCTAAAAAAAACTATATTGAACAATAACTTAATATTATACGCCCGTAGTGGGCGAAGTTGATCGAAGTTGGCCGAGGACGAGAGCTGTTGTATTACTATACTCCTTGGACGAGAGTGTAGAGAGGAACTTCGTGTTACTTCGTGCAACCTCGCCTCGCCTCGGTCGACTTCTGATCGGTGTCGGTCTTTTAAGCACGAGTCAAAGGGCCGAAGTCGCGAGCACGAAGCGACCCACTACACTACTCGTTCGCTTCACTTGAAAGAAAAAGGCGTCGTTTTCTTTCAAGTTTTCTAAATACAAATATATTTTATAGTATATTTGTAGTTAGATGTATGAGGATGAGTTCGTCACAGGAACAAATACTATTATTATTGGAATTGTTTCAAGGTGTGCCTATAATATGTGACTCGAAACAAAAAATACCTTCCCATGCATGGACGACAAAATAAAAACAATTATTGGATCCATACATGTGAAATTGGCGTTTTGTGTGGGAGGAATACAGTACAGTACAGTACAGTTTCAGCCTATAAATGTCCCACTGCTGAGCACAGGCCTCCTCTCATTTCTGAGAGGGTTTTGGAGCTAGAAAGAATCCGCCACGCTGCTCCAATGTGGTTTGGCGGACGTCACATGTCTTCGAACTTTTTTTTTAATTCTCAGACATGCAGGTTTCCTCACGATGTTTTCCTTCACCGCCGCGCACGTGGTAAATCAGCACTTAAAATTGCAATTAACAATTTTAGTGGTGCCGGCATCGGGAATCGAACCCAGGTCATTCGCGTAATATGAAATTTAAAGCGAGCACCTAGCCCCTGAGCTACCACGGCACGGGAAGAAAGTCGTTTTTTTTTGTAAAATATATTTAATTAATCAAAGTATGTACCATTGTTATCTATGCACTTTTGCCATCTCATAGGTAGCTCATGCTCAAGCAGCAAGTCAAAATTTCTTTATTCAATTTAGGCTTGTTTAAAGCTCTGAACATCAACATCTACACCGGTTCAAAAAATGACCTTCTCAGAGAAGAACCGGTAAGAAACTCTGGGGTCTTTCTTTTTTCAATGCCATTTTACCTAATGTCATTTACAGATTAGAATTAGATTACAGATTACAAAAAAATTGCATCATAAATTTAGTAGCCAGGTGGTTTGCAAGTGCAGAGTATGAGTTATTTCCACGCATCCTTGTCCTCTATATAATAGTCTATTTTATAATACGCTTTATCTAATAACGTCTTCTTGATAAGTTTTTTAAAATCCATGACCGATTTTTGTGTTACACTTTTAGGAATTTTATTATAAAACTTTATACATGTACTAAGAAAAGACTTTCTAGTTTTAGCAATCTAAACAAAGGAACCTCTAGCGTGTCACCTCGACCCATTCTACAGGATACAGTAAATTTTTTGTTAAATAAATTAATGTTTTTCGGTACGTACATAATATTTTCAAAAATAAACAACGACGAAAGTCGCGAGGTCCCAATTTAAAGATTGCCAGAAATGCTTGTTTTTGCAAAATAAATATTGTTTCCAATCCAGCTGCGGATCCCCACAGTAATAAGCCATAGGACATAATACTGTGGAAGTATGCAAAATATACCAATTTGGCAGTATCTTCATCAGTCAGCTGTCTAATCTTTCTTATTGCAAAAACGGCAGAACTTAATTTCGGAGCTATTTTTTCAATGTGTGCTTCCCACTGTAACTTGGAATCAATAGTGATTCCAAGGAATACAGTTGAATTTTCAAACGTAAGATTAGAATTCTGGAAATTAATATTAATATTATGCGCTGACTTAGACATTTTAAAGTGAAGACATTTTGTTTTGCCTGCATTTAAAACTAAATTGTTTGCCGAAAACCGTTTGGAAACAATATCTAGAGTTTCATTGGGCTGTTCCAGCGTTAAGTTGATTCTGTTAACTTTAAACAACAATGATGTATCATCGGCAAATAGAACTATATCAGACATTTTTTGTAACAAATATGGTAGATAATTAATGTAAACCATGAACAGAAATGGACCAAGGATCGATCCCTGAGGAACACCCATTTTTATTGGACAACCTGATCACATAACACCGTTAATGGCAACTTTGTGAGTTCTATTTTTTAGGTAGGAAGATAAAAGATCCAGAGAGGCTTCACGAAAGCCGTAGTATTTAAGTTTACATATTAAGTTTTTATTTTATTGATCTCTTTACTAAAGAACAATGGGGGCTAGTATCAATAAACTCCCTGAAGGCGGTTTGGACTGCCACATCGGAGTTGATTTTTTTTCTTATACGAAGTTATCCAAATTCCGGAAAAAATGGTAATCTGTTGAAGCAAGGTCCGGGGAGTACGGCGGATGTCGCAGACATTCCAATTGAAGCTCCTCTAGTTTAGCGGCCGTCTGTTGTGCAGTGTGTGCTCTAGCGTCGTCCCGAAGCAGCAGTGGCCTAGAGCGATTGACTAGCCTCGGTTGTTTAGCAGCTAGTTCTTCCATCATGGATTGCAGTTGCTGACAAATGATATCTGCTGTAATCATTTGGCCAGATTTTAGAAAGCTTTGAAAGTTAACGAAACCGGCACTAGTCCACCAAACACTCACAAGTAACTCTCACACTTTTTCTAAATAAATTTTCGCTTTGGGCAGGATTTGGATGGTTCTCCAGGGTTCAGCCATTGCAACGAGCGCTTCAGATTATCGTACAGGATCCACTTTTCATCACAATAACCCGATTTAAAATCCCTTCATTATTGTGCCAGTCGAGCAATGTAACGCAGCAGTCGATGCGTGTTTGCTGGTTTGCTTCACTCAATTCATGAAGTACCCACCGTTAAAGCTTTTCTGTTTGCTTCAAGGGGATTAAAACAGTTTTATCGCTCACAGCGAAGCCTGCGGCCAACTCTGAAGTGATTTGCGATGGATCCCCTTCCACAATAGTCTTTAATTCTTCATTATCCACTTTGGTCTCCGGCCGTCCACGGAGTTTGTTCTGAACGTCGAAATTTCCAAAACCAAAACGTTAGAACCTAAAACGTACAATGTTTTCTTTTGCGACACCAGTGCCATACACATCGTTAATCCTTCGAGCTATTTCTGCAGCACTGGTGCCACGGTAGTACTCGTACTCGTAAATAAAGCGATATTTAAAGTTTTCCATAGTACGAGATGAGCGACGCCAAAGAAAACACTAAGGAGAAAAAAAAACAAATGAAAGACTATTTCGAAACTCAAATAACAGCTTAATAGATTTAAAATTTGAATTTGGAATTCTTAACCAAAGAGGATATATTTTAGATCAAAGTGGCCAGTACGAAAAAACGCCAATTTCATATGTAAGGACCTAATATTTATGAATACAATAAATGTATATTTTTATTCATAAATCTTATCGTCAACAAATTCATTGTTGCGGTTTTACGGTTATAATACTGTATATGCATTTCTAATACGTATTTTAATTCGAAGACTGAAATACATAAAGCACACACAGCGACCGCAGCTGTCACTAGCACCAGGCACGATATGCATGTTGAGTAGCTTGTGAGCGACTGAGCCACAGAACACTATTACTTCTAGCGAAAAAGAACAACATCTTCATAGTAAAAAATGCTTACACCGACGCTCCAGGTACTATCGTATGGCGCGAGAATTTAAAATGGTATGCAAGTACAGAATTTTAAGGAATAATTTCATGTAGAGAAATAAAACAAAGAGTGTACATGGGTAACAATTTTATTAAACTACAGTAATTAATATTCATCACAACTTAATATTAAACGTTTTTCAATATATTTATTTTTCTCTTACATGATTTTTTGGACGCTTCTTCCATAAATTCATAATTTTTATTTACTTTTACTTCTTACAATTTTTAATAATTGTTTCAATATTGACTGCATAATGTTCTTCACATCCCTTTAGCCAATCTTTGTCCAAATTTTCAGTTAATAAAGTATATAAATTCATTTTAATTTTTTCTGTGTGACTGTGATCTTTTAGATAATTGTTTACCAAATTTGCAGCCTTTTCAACCATTTGACAAAAACTGTACTGAACGTAATTTGAACTACATCTAACATCGTCATATTCTTTGAACGATGTAAACAAATGACATTCCTCAGTGTTCTGATCTGCTAGCATAATACTTTTACAAAGAGTACAATTCAGTGCCATCTTTTTCACAATAAATCCGCAAACATAAGCACATGCTCACATTTCACGAGAACACTGAGGAGGCATATCTCCTAGCTCTTCTTCACTTTCACATACATACATACATAAGATCACGACTGTATCCCATAAGGGGTAGTCAGAGACTGGGCACTCACTGCAAAAACAGATTACTGCCACAATCCACATTTCACCAAAACAATATAATGCACTTGGTGTGATAGGTGGTGAGCCCATCGCCACCATGCGCTGTTGGGTGCACAGTGCAGTTTAATTCCTTACTCGCCTTTTACGAGATCCAATGGATGAGATGGAGTGGTAGTATTCTTTTAACGAGCCGCCACCACACGGCACTTCACTTTCACATAAAATATGAATTGGATTTGGTGATGAAATATCCAAATTTACATCAGACCTTTGGGTGAGAAATGTTTTAAAATTATCTAATATGTCGTTATTATCATCCAGACAGTTTCTGTTTTTATTATTATTAATTAAATTTGTTATTAGGCTAGTTTTTAATGCAGCAATAAATCGTACTGATGTGGGGTTTGGATTACATCCACAGTTACTTCTTATACACCCAAAACAGTTTTTAAGTGGATCTTGGTTAAGTCTTCTCACTGATAACGTAATAATATTATATGTTTTTAAATTAATGTACAGTCTTTCTATCCCATTTAGTGTCCTCAACCAGCCGTCTTGAGATAGGGGTCTACTTCTTGCTCCTAAAAATTTCATTTCAATAAAGAAAGGTTTAATTTTTTTGAAAAAATCTACATGAGAACTGGTTGGCTACATATTTGTAAGGTACTGCTTTCCTCTTTTCTGTCGGGCGTATCTCCGTTCATAAAGTCGAAAAGCTTGTCTATGTGCGAAACAACTGTCGCTGCTCCAATGGCGTCTTGTGGTAATTCATCTGAAAGAAAAATAAATGATAGTAAATTGATTTTGTTTTTCATCTTTCCACCCTGTACCTTATTTTACAATTAGAAACGACAAGTTTAATAATACAAATAATAGTGTTTGTAACCTATACATAAAAATAAAATTGTAAATTTCACATGTCTGTACATTTTCAATTTTGGAGATATTTTATTGTGGTTTACTAAAATTATTGAATTAAACACGTTTCTATAATTTTTAAAATTGTCTGCCTGTTTGTTTGTTCAGGCACCATTGCTAAAGTACTAAATTTACTTTAAAAATTATTGGGAAAATAATAAAACATATCTTCAGGTAACATTTAGGCTTTGTTTTACAGATAGTTAAATTATTACACAGATACACAGATAGTTAAATAATACGAGTATGTAGGTTTACAAGTTAATGTTATTAGTTTGGAAAAAAATATTTTCTCAAAAATGATGTTTATTTATTTTTCCCAATTTGCGGTTCAATTACTAAGTCAAGATAACTAATGTGATATACCTAAATCAGAATAAATTAATTATCTACATCTACATCTATTTATTATGGGATATTATCATGAGATAAGAAGTTTAATGCCCTAAAACTGTTTTATAATTGTAATAGCAATATTTTTATGTTTATAAAGTAAACTATGTAAATACTCACTTGGTTGTCATGACTTGCTCTAGATGGACTACACTGTTCGTCTCTTTATTGGGAAACTATACTTTGAGCTTCAAATGGAATAGCAAACCTGTTAAGTCTTTTCATGTTGCTTCTGGTAAATGAAGAATCATCAAAATGATTGCCACATAGCATTGTATGCAGTGCGTTCAACTTTTCAAATTATTCATTGGATGTCCAATCACCATCAGGAAAACAAAATTTAGCCCAAACTTTAGCCCTAAAAAATAAGGTTTTCATTGTACATAGGTATAAAGTATGAAACTGATTTCCATTAAATTAAAAATCATAGTTCTACGCAATCTTCAAAATAATATTAAGTAGGTACACTTTTTGCATAATTCAGGTAAGAATTGTGCAAAAAGTGAGAACTTTTAAATCAGGAGGACGTGTATCTAAACTAAATGTTTGATCTACTCACTTCAGAGACCCATGCTTGGACGGAAAAGGAAACCCATGGAAGGTTAAGGAAAAAATTTCTTTTGATATTATGCCGCATGTAAAATGATAGTGGTCTTTTACTGAAGATCTGCTGGACCGATATACCGTACCTCAAGTGGAATGAGGACTCAGCGGGGCTATTAAATATCCAATTTCCAAAGAGAAGATCGCTTTTAAAAGCATTGAACGAATATCTGTCAAATAATTGTTTTCATATTGGTTAACGAAAATGACGATTATTTTTCATTATTCGTCGTCTTTTTGTTAATCTGGGCCAGTATGCAGACAGATAATTGACAGATATTCGTTCAAAACTTTTATAAGTGATCTTTAATTTGGGTTGCAAATTAGACGGGAACTAAATGTGAGAGAAGTTAGCGAATGTTTCATAAACGCTTTCAAAAATTAGTTATCGTTATTATTATTATAAATAATAATTTTCTAGCAAAGAATAAGGTATAGAAGTGTATGGTGTATGTAAATAAGAAAAACCTTTTATAAAATCTTCCAGTGAAACTATATCGCGTGGTGAAATACAACTAACACCATCTATAGTTGTAAATGAACATTTATTCACAAATATAATTTAATAATATAAATATTGAATTTATGATTATTCTAGTGATTCTAGTGATATATTAGTGACATGAATATTCTATTTTTCATAAAAAAAGTAAAGTTTCAGCCTGTCACCTATCACGGAAGAATCTGCCACGCTGTTCCAATGCGGGTTGGCGGACTGCACATGTCTTCGAAATATTTTTTATTTCTCAGCCATGCATGTTTCCTCACGATGTTTTCCTTCACCGCCGAGCACGTGGTAAATCAGCACTTAAATTTGCAATTTTACTTCGATCTGCAATAGTGTAATTAATAAGTTCAGTATACATTAGTAAAATTTTGCAATATTATATTTTTGAGGTGTAGTTCCATTTTATCATTTTATTCTTACCGACTTTGAACTAAAACAATGATCATAATGTTCATCATCATTTCATACACTCTATCATCATCCCTAGGCTTCTCTCATATATTATGTAATAAAGTAAATATACTTAATGGTAGGTGTACGCCGTGTGGTAGCGGCTTAAGAGAATCTACCACCCCATCCCATCCCGTGGGTGTCGTAAAAGTCGACAGAGGGAAATTAAAACCAGGAGATGGGCAGCAGCATCTTCCTGGAACATCTGAATAAATAAACTGCGGTTGCCAACCCGCCTGCCAAGCGTGGCAACTAAGGCAAAATCCATCTATGGGGGAGGACGACGACGAGGTATAATGATTCCCGATCTCATCCGTGTGGATATTTAAGTATCCCATGGAAACTATTTGATTGTCCGAATAAAAAATTCCTTTTATCCGTTTTCAGGACGCAATCTATCTCTTTGAGAAATATTGTCATAATCGGTTCAGCGGTTGGACCGTGAAAAGGTAATAAACAGACAAAAGGACAGAGAGAGTTACTTTCGCATTTATAATACTCGTATTACACTCAGCGTCACAAAAATCGCACCTCTCTGAGTTTGCGCGAAAAATGGCTGTAATGGCTAGAAACGAATTATATTTATATAAATGTTGGTATGTTTGAAATGGGTATTTGAATAGCTTTACATTATTAATAAAAAAATCATGAAATCATTAAAACATTTATCATTATAGAGCGTCAAAAATAAACACTGTCAAATGCTCGTTAGTAAGGACGCTAGTTACACCACCTAAAAAGGGTATAAAAGGGTCGATCTGGATGAAATATGGGCCAGTCGTAATTTAGACTTTGCAGTGAACACACGTGAACAAGTAACCCAAGTAAGAACAAGTAAAGATGGACACCAGCTCTGAAGAAGCCGCTCAAGTGATCGCCCTATTGCAGTCGGGGATGCGGCAGTGTGACGTTGCTCGACAGTTGAACCTGTCCCGTTTTTCAGTTCGACGGGTGTTCCAACGTTTTCAGCAGATTGGTGGTTATGTTAGAAAACCGGGATCTGGAAGAAAACGGTGCACATCAGAAAGAGATGACCGTTTCATCGTTACGACATCTTTACGAAACCGTTTTACAAATGCTGTTGAGTTGCAACAACAGCTTCTATCAACTCGGAGAACATCTGTGAGTGTTTCTACGATAAGAAGAAGGTTACACGAAAAGAGTTTAACATCCCATAGACCTGCTAAAGGTCCAAAACTTACTGCACAGCATCGCAGAGATCGCCTAGAGTTTGCTCGCAATCATTGCGAGTGGACTCTAGAACAGTGGCGGACCGTACTCTTCTCTGATGAGACGAGGGTCTGTCTCTTCTGCAATGACAGACGTAGAAGGGTCTACAGAAGACAGTGGGAGAGGTTCACACAACCCTGCTTCGAAGAATCCGTCGAATACGGTAACCGGTAATCCAGTAATAAGTTTACCAGTAGAAATTCGGAAGAGTATCGCAATAGCTTATCAAAATCACATACTTTAGAACAACTTTGCACATTTATAAGTAATAGGGCTGATTTATTAGAAACAATCGAACATAAAGAAAAAAATTAATACAAATAAGTACCTAGAATGTACAAAATTTCCTATTAAATACACACTAAAAAATTATAACCAATCTCCATTACGTTCCAAAGATCTTTTCGCGAAGCTTTCCGAAATTTGCCGTTTGTAACAAGAGTTGCAAAAACTAAAGAATATAATGTTTGCATTAACTGTTTCAGTTCTGGACATTTAATTATACGGTGTAGGGATAGTAGCTCACGGGTCGCTTCCGATGTCACCAAAAGCCACAAGGCTAACAGCATTTAAAATTATAAAAATTGTATTTATGTTTAATGCTGCTCTTTTGATAGAGCGACAGCAAGGTACATCCCCGATCGAGCCGTCAAACGACAACATCAATTAAGACTTACACCTTTCCTTGATCAAAAAATCGAGGTGCATGCTCGTTCTCTCTCCCTCGACCTTTATGAACAGACGCGACGACCCACCAGTGGATGGGGTCGTGAGTCACTTTAAGCTGGTATTTTCCAGTCATCACCGAAAATAGTAAAATTTTGGAAAATTAACACGTCTAAGCTGGAAAACAGAGCCTGGTAATTCAACAGTATAGGAGGTAAGACTAAAAATTATATGATCGAACACTTGAAGTCAAAGCTATTTTGTAATAAATATTAACAGTACCAAATATATTTATTAATATTTTAATAAGGTTATTTTTATTTCAAATAAACATCATTTTGACGACATTCAAACTGACGTTTATTTGAAATGACGATGAAGTCCAAAAGGGGGGTAGCTTTAGCTTATAAAAGGCTGAAGAATAGCCAAACATGTTCAGTGCAATTATATGGAGACCTTTAAAATATCACGCCATCCTGTATATTACGACAAACAAATATATTCTACTGTTGGTTTCGAACCCAAGAGACATGTAGATGTCCTAATAGACAGGATCTGACCTCTCACCACTTGTTTGTCAATTACTTGTTATTTAACAACAAATGAGCCGTGGAAGCTCAGGGGCTAAGCGTTCGCTTTAAATTGCATAGTAAGCGAGTGGCCTGGGTTCGATTCCCGGTGCCGGCACCACTAAAGTTTTTAATTGCAACATTAAGTGCTCCATTGCCACGCGCTCCGCGGTGAAGGAAACATCAGGAAACCTGCACGTCTCGTTTCGTCGTTTCAGCCTATCACTAGTCCACTGCTGAACATAGGCCTCCCCCATAGATTGCCATAAAATTTTGAAGCTCTCATTTTGAGGGGGGATTTTGCCAGTTGCCACGCTTGGCAGGCAGGTTGGCAACCGCAGTTTATTTATTCAGATATTCCGGGAAGATGATGCTGCCCATCTCCTGGTTTTTATGTTCCCTCTGTCGACTTTTACGACACCCACGGGATGAGATAGGGTGGTAGATTCTCTTAAGCCGCCACCACACGGCAAACCTGCATGTCTAAGAAATAAAAAATATTTCGAAGACCTACTCGGAAATGAGAGGAGGCCTGTGCTCAGCAGTGGGATCAGAGTGGGATTTCAAAAGGGCGTTATTACATCAATACAATAAAAGACATTCCCACCGAAATAATAAATATACTTAAGTAGTACACAATTGTTCTGCCGAAAAACAACAACTGTTTGCATATGTTCAATCTGGTGTCGTGTTTTATTAAAAATTACATCATAAATTGCATAAATCGGAGACAAAAATATCACAATTTACAGATCATATTGTGGTCTTTGTTTATAGGGTCGTATCTATTAAACATATTTACAGGCACAGATTAATAATTAAATGTCATACGGACAAATAAAACTTTGATAAAATACAAAACAGTGTAGATAATTTATTCATCTGTGCAGTGTAGCATCAGCAGATTAATGATAAGATAGTAATGTGTGATGTCAATGTGGCATCAATTATATTTTTCTGTGCTTTTTAAAAGAACAACAATTATAGGATATGCAATTTTTTATATGGATTCATTACCAACATAAAGCTTCCACCCTTTGTTTTATAGTATTGCAGTAAGTTCGATCTTTTACAATTAAATATAAACGAAAAATTAGACGGTTCAAGAATATTTTACTCCAATTCAATGCATCCAAATAAGAGGAGTATCGTTGAAGTTGATGAAAAAGGTTTTTATTTTCAATTTCAAAATCGATGCTATGCCAACTACGTATACTAAGTAAATAAAAAAAAATTGTAAATATTTTGTTCTCTGGCATAAAAAGAAACAAAAACCGCGATCAACTAGAAATTGTAGGAATTGTGAAATATTCGGCTAACATTGTGCGACTATCAATATTTTCCCTTTAACGGAGTGTGAATGTCGGGGAGTTCAACGAGCTTCAGATCTTTTTTATCTATTCTTACTGAAGTTATGGTCTTATCGTTGGCGGTTTTCTTCACCTCCCAATGTGACTGCATGAGAACGCCATAAAACCTTAAGCCCACTAGAGCCTAGTGAAAAGGTCCTTTATGTGAGGTGAAAAGCTTAAGATGTACAATAAGGATAAAGAAATAAGTTTTAAACAAAAACCAAATTACAAAAAGCTTTTATTTGTGGGGCTCAAAAGTATTGTCCAGTAGTGGACTTCAAATATTGCCAGGGCTATAGTACATGTCAAGATCTAAAGAACCTAAACAAGATATGTTGTATGCTATTGAGGAGTTGGGCGGTCTGAACACCTGTGATGCTGGACCTGATGCTCCCGCCATGGCCCTGGCAGCAGCATCAGGTCCAGCTTCACAGCTTTTCCCCATAATATTGTATTATCATTAGGTTTATGCATGAATACGAAATTTCAGACTATTCCAGGTACGAGAGCTGGTGCAAAATTCAGTTGCAAATTTTGATCTACATTCAAACATTGCAAGTTAAAAGTTTGTAAAAATTATTGCATAGGAATCCCACCACCAGTAAAAGTGTAGTTTCCTTAACTGTATATTTTAGTTATGGATCTTGAAAATAAATCTGGACGAAAGCTGCTTCATTTTGTTGCGCGTTGTTAAAGAATGAAACATTTTGTGTACTTTACAATATTCAAATATTACCAAACTATGAAAAAACCAATATGAATCTGATCAATCTTCAAATTTAACATAAGGTTACTGAATATGCCAGAGATGTTTCGTAACGACCCAATTTGAGGTCTAACAGTGCCCCATATAACTTGAAATTGAATGAACCAGAAAATAACAGACAACAATGTGTGACTGGTGTGACAGTCTTCCGTTCGTCGAATTCTGCACGAGATATGAAAACGATTACACTATCCAAAAGTACAAATTCAGTCTGACCTAGAAATAGATCTGCAGTCGCAATAAATATCAATAAGAAATGGACTGTGGAACTAAATTCAACTTAGTAAATAAAATCATTTTCTTATTTCGATATAAAAATATACAATAACACTAAAATTATCCAAGTATAACGGTGCAACATTGATCTAAAAGTTACAATAAAATTCATATAATCTATCCAAGATCAAAGTTGACTGCACAAATCAATACATAAACATGATATCATATAAGGAAATTAAAAAAAAACAAAACCGTTAAAAATTTAATAGTAACTTCTAACTATAATATATTTCATTGAAATGAACAGACAACAGTGGAATTGTACTTCAATAATATTTTATAATACAAATTTTTCTGTTACAAAAAATAAATCTAATTTGACAGCCAACTTTAACTGATATATATATAAGGCATGACAGATAAAATGTTATTTCACGTGAAGGGTGCTATAGTAACATATATAAGGATCAATAACCAGATAGCAGGTTCGATCCCGCCATTCGACTATTGTCGTGAACCATGTCCTAGCACTTTTTTTAAGCTTAGCTTGGTTAACAGGTATGCCAACAATGTTAATATCAGCATTGCTTACTTTAAATAAAATAATACGAATTATAGCTCATCCAGCTATTCCAGGGTGGATTAACGACGACTTCGACACTTCTATCAACTCAGTCGAGGAGTCTTCGACTTCGAAAAGTTGGATTTTAAATAGTAAATTCAAACGCGATGAAATCCGTAAAATTTGTTTTATTCAATGTATAATATTTACGTAAATATAAGAAATCTATTGGCTATCTTAGCTTCTTTTCCTTTAACTTTTTTGTTAATATCTACAAAATTGGGCTTCATTAGCCATTACTAAATTGTATTGTCAATAGTTTTGTCTTCAGAACTATCCCATTCCTTTAAAATGACGACGGACAGCTCGATAGAGGTATATGCACATTAAAATGTATTTAAATGAATTTACTTAGAAATAACATTTTAATCTGTCACACCTGTCCCAAATCACACTTTGCACTGGACCACAAGTCAACATAGTCATTCCCTATTGAGATTATCACTTCACAGTGTCAATACATCACTTCGTACACTGTCGCCTTCTTGTCCCCAGAGCCCGTCACTATGAATTTATCGTCTGACGATATATCACAACTCAGCACCGATGACGACTCTTTTGACTGAAAACAAAAACATAGTTACATACACAAGAATATCTCATCATAAGCTATAGTGTAGGCGAAGTGTTACATTCGACAATTGCAGTTTCACACCAACGTTTAGGTGCTTTTTTAGGTGATCCTCAATATATCATTGGTGATAGGATTCCTATGCAGGAATCCGTCTAGTAGGTAGGTACCGCCCCAGGGCCAGTTATTCTGCCGTGAAGCAGTAGTGTGCAAGCATTACTGTGTTTCGGTTTGAAGGGCACTGTGAGCTAGCGTAATCATTGGGCATTAGAGACTTAAGAACTGATGTCTCAGGGTGACGGGCGCAGTGTGGTGTCACACAGAAATATTCTGGCATTTGTTGTGAGCGGACGTTGCACTTACCATCAGGTGAACGTTTTGCTCGTTTCATCACTTTATACAATAGAAAAAAATACTGTTCTATTTGATGTGGTTGGCGGAGGCGGTATTTGTACGTCCCCAATACAATTAAAGTTAAAAAAGCATCAAAGTAACAGCCACGTGCGAGTGACTTGCGAGGGATTGCAATTTTAAGAGCTAATTCAGCGCACAGTAGTCAGTTGGTTTACTGAAATCTCTATGCAGGAAACCGTTTAGGAAGATATCACCAGTCATGTATTCTGCCGTGAAGCAGTAGTGTGCAAACATTACTGTTTCGGTTTGAAGGGCATGGATAGCTGGTGTAATTACTGGGTAATATGAGGCTTAAGAACTGATGTCTCAGGGGGACGTGTGCAGAAATGTTCTGGGTGACACGCTCAATGTTTTGCTTGTCTTGTCACATTTTCCAAAAAAAAAGGAAGTTGGCTCTGGGTGAGACACAGTAGTCAGATACTCTGACCACTTGACCTGGTCGTCATTTACTAGTGCGGAACTATAGATACACAATATAGTTACGTCTAGTCACGCCTTTTTCCCAAGTAGGGGTAGGCAGAGACCAATAACATAGCCCACTTTTCACTTTGGCGGGAAAGAAGACGTGACGTCCGATGAAATAAACACAAAATTTAATCTTGCCTTCAACATAAAGTAGCTTTTTAAATGTATTCAACTATTGTTCCACCATTTCCGTATTTAACAAGCAACCATTCTTGTTGTCATTGGATAGGACTTTAAAAAATATTGCGGATGCGGGAAGACCATTTTTCGATTCAGGGATCCGTATGCGAAATATTACACATTAAAGCCTGTTTAATGCGGTAAGAGTCCCCACCCTCTACTAGCAAAATGGTTGTTTTTGTATATAGTACTACATATAATGAAGTTAATAGGCTATCACAGCTAAGTAGGCTTTACAAGTTAACAAGTAATAATCTATCACAGCTAAGTAGGCTTTAGAAGTTAACAAGTAATAGTCGACCAACTTATAAAATGTACTTTGTACTTGTAAATTTATATGACTAATTTTTGAAAATTACTTAGATGAAGTTGTTAGTTGTGTAAAACAGGTAGTAAATATAAGTTTATGAACCATGTGAAAGATCATGCAAATGCCCCAACAGTGTCGCAGTAGGTTTTGTAAGTAATTTGTTAACACATAACAGCCCTTGCATAATATTTGAAGATTTTAACGAAGACTATCTCAATAACGACAATATTGCAGTATTCAAATTAATACGTGGCGCTGGTTATTATCAATCTTTATTACAAACGCTGGCCTCTGCATGCGGTGTTACTCGCTAATAAAAGTAAAGTAAAGTATAGTTTCAGCCTATAAATGTCCCACTGCTGAGCACAGGCCTCCTCTCATTTCTGAGAGGGTTTCGAAGCTAGGAAGAACCCGCCACGATGCTCCAATGCGGGTTGGCGACTTCACATGTCTTCGAAATATTTCTATTCCTCGGACATGCAGGTTCCCTCACGATGTTTTCCTTCACCGCTGAGTACGTGGTAAATCAGCACTTATAATTGTAGAACAATTTTAGAGGTGCTGGCACCGGGGATCGAACCCAGGTTACTCGCTTACTATGAAATTAAGCTAATATTCTTTCTAAATTCCTTGTGAAGTTTGATTTTATAACTCGTTCGTCGTTATGCTCGTCCTATGTGGGCCCGGTTTTTGAGGTTAAACCGTGACCTCAATTTTATTAATATGTTCAGAGTATCAAACGAAAACTCTTCTTCCTAAGTCCGTATATTGTGAGGGGCAACTACGGAACCACACACTGCGCGTGGCCCGACACACACTTGACCATTTTTTTTTAAAAACGTTTTAGAGTCGCTAACTGTGTTCACATTATCTATAAATGGTAAATGTGTAATATCTGTTCGCAGCTGATCCTTTCTTCAAGTTTGTACAGAATGGATGAGATCGTCGTCATCATCACTTCAGCCTATCATTAGTCCACTGCTGAACATAGGCCTCCCCCAAAGACCGCCACAAACGCTAATAGCTCTCATTTTGAGAGGATTTTGCCATAGTTGCCACGCTTGGCAGGCGGGTTGGCAACCGCAGTTTATTTATTCAGATGTTTCAGGAACTTATTCGACACCCTCGGGATGAGATTTTTTATTTTTATTTGATGAAGTGACGGAACGAGCAAAACGTGCACCTGATGGTAAGTGCAACGTCTGCCCATAACAGATGCTGTGTTACTCAAAATATTTCTGTGTAGCACCACACTGCGCCTGTCACCCTGAGATATAAGTTCTTAATTCTCATATGCCCAGTGATTACGTTAGCTCTCAGAGCCCTACAGACCGAAACACAGTAACGTTTGCACGCTACTGCTTCACGGCAGAATATCTGGCCCTGTGGTGGTACCTAGATGGATCCCGCATAGGAATCCTACCACCAGTGAAATAGTCTCAATCCGCCAGCAGACGGCACGGGTGAGGTGTGTGTTCACCTGGAATATGCTGGCGCCGTACGGCGTGCGCCAGGCGTTGAGCAGGTTGTCCTTGCCGGTGGACACGAACCACTTGCCGGCGGCGGCGAAGCGCAGCGACAGCACGCACGACTCGTGCAGCAGCAGCTGGTAGCGGTCCGGCTTGCCGCAGTGCAGCACCTCCACCTGCGAGTTCTCCATACCCACCGCCAGCCACGACCCTGCACAACAGATGGATAACATAAAACAAAAGCGCTACAAAACATCACGCGTTGCTGGTTAGTCCGCGCGAAAACGACCGCGAGTGCAAAGGATTAATACGGAAAGAGAAAACTTTGCGCCCCCCATTTTACCCATATTGCGCGCACGGAGAAGTTTATATGGAGAAGATATGCAGGAAGATAAAATTTATATTGTGTTGTCACAGATGCCTCTCAATACAGCATGTTGAGACTTTCGTATGGACCCGAGTTTACAAAGTTTGGTGGAAAGCAAGGATGCGGGGAACGTTACAACCGCACTGTGGTTGGCTATTACAATGTCTAATCACCCCACCTCAAGCAATGGGTGTCGTAAAAGTCGACAGAGGGAAGATGAGCAGCAGCATCTTCCTAGAACATCTGTATAAAAGTAAAGTAAAGTTTCAGCCTATAAATGTCCCACTGCTGAGCACAGGCCTCCTCTCATTTCTGAGAGGGTTTTGGAGCTAGGACGAATCCGCCACGCTGCTCCAATGCGGGTCGGCGGACTGCACATGTCTTCGAAATATTTTTTTTATTTCTCAGACATGCAGGTTTCCTCACGATGTTTTCCTTCACCGCCGAGCACGTGGTAAATCAGCACTTAAAATTGTAGAACAATATTAGAGGTGCTGGCACCGGGAATCGAACCCAGGTTACTCGCTTACTATGAAATTAAAGGCGAGCACCAGGCCCCTGAGCTACCACGGCTCTCTACATCTGTATAAATAAACTAAATAACCAAGCGGGGCAACTTGGGTCCCCCCCCCCCCCCAAACGAGAGCTACAAACTTTAGTGGCAATGTATGGGGGATTGTTATGTTCGGCAGTGGACTAGTTGATGGGCTGTTGTGCTGATGATGCTGGAGGTTACCCGTGGGACAGTAGCCCAGCGAGAATATCTGGCTGGAGAAGTCGTGCTGGTGCAGCTGGCGGCCCTCGCGCAGGTCCCACGAGCGCACCGTGTTGTCCAGCCCGCCCGTCCACAGCCGCGTGCCGTCCGGGCTGATGTCGATGCACGACGCGCCGTCCGTGTGCCCTGCAGCGTCAAATCGACTCACTCAATGTATGTGATGATGTTCTCCTAGCCGATTTCGACCACGGCTTCTGCTAACTAACTACCTTCCGACTACTGTCGGGAGCCATCAACTGCGCAGGAGATATTATAGTGCCACAAGTGTACGCGCAAACACAGAGGCACTCACTCGTCCCAACCTACACGCGCCCGATGAGATAAGATCGGAGGTAGGCTAGGATGCAGTGTCAGAAACACGGGGACAAACACAAGACAACCAGACCCGAAAACCAACAATTTATGTTTTAGCGAAAATGTTGGCTCCGGCTGAGATTCGAACCCAGGACCCGCGGCTTAGAAGTCAGGTACTCTGACCACTAGGCCACGCGGTCGTCTCTTTGTATAACTCAATGTATAAAACATACATACAGTCGAGCCTTTTTCCAATATAAATGGTAGGTTAGTGGTGGCAGGATTCCTATGGAGAAATACCCCAGTGCCAGTTATTCTGTCGCGAAGCAGTAGTGTGAGAACATTGCTGTGTTTCGGTTCGAAGGGCACTGAGAGCTAGCGTAATCACTGGGCATTTGAGAATTAAGAACTTATGTTTCTGGGTGACGAGCGCAATGTCGTGACACAGACACCACACTGCGACCATTATACCCTGAGACATCAGTTCTTAAATGTCATATGCCCAGTAATAACACTAGCTCACAATGCCCTTCAAACCGAAACACAGTAATGTTTGCACACTATTGCTTCACGGCAAAATAACTGCCCTGGAGTGGTACCTACCTAGACTAGGATTCCTGCAGGAATCCTACCACGAATAAAAATATATCAATATATTAATACGTGAAGATGAAACTATCTCTTTTCAAACATATTGGTCGCACGGAGTGTGAGATTTGACATAGTTAAAGTTTGTACAGAGGAGTTATGGAGAGTACAGATAACTAGGAACGGCTCTATAACAAGTGTCCGAAAAATCGAGCCAAATTAAGATGGCGCCACTGTAGCAAAAGTCCTAAATTAGAAATTATATTTATTTATTTTTGTTATGTATAATTCAATTTTACAGTACTTTTATATATTAGTAATTTCCTTTAGCATACTTCATTATTAATTTTTATTTTTTTATATACTGGGCAGTTTCTATAAAGTGAGCGATATGTTTGTTTATTTATTATTATCAAATTTTGAATAAATATAAGTATCACTACTGTCACGTGTGGTGATTTGCATGCGCTCTTTTTTAATTGGCCACCATTTCACCGGGATCCACTATTATTTAATAATTAACAAAAGTTGCTTACCTTGGAATTGCCTAACTAATGTTTGATTATGAAGATCCCAAACAGCTATGTTGCCATCTGAACAGCAACTAAAGCACACCTGCAATGGAAACAAAACAAATTTTTCAGGAATATACTTTGATATGGAAGGGAATGATTTGCTGACTGTTGTAGTGTAACCCACGCGACACATTTATATCATCGTTTCAGCCTATCACTAGTCCACTGCTGAACATAGGCCTCCCCCATAGATTATCATAAAAGTTTGTAGCTCTAATTTTGGGGGGATTTTGCCATAGTTGCCACGCATGGTAAAGGCATTTTATTTATTCTGATGTTCCAGGAAGACGTTGCTGTCCATCTTCTGGTTTCTATTTCCCCTCGGTCGACTTTTACGAAACCCACGGGATGAGGTGGGTTTGGTAGGTTCTCTTCAGCCGCCACCACACTTTAACCACCACCGTTTATATACTTATACGATATTCAAATAGTGTAATTAAAGTTGTCAAACAAACAACTTGTATGATAACTTTAATTAGAAGATTATGTTTGGCATTAGACTCACTCACAGCACTAAATAGTGTTGGCATGAACACAAGGTCATCTGCTACAAGTTCTTCGTTACACCCTGGTTGTGAATGGGGACCCCAGCTGTTACATTTTGTATGGTTTCGCACAAAGCCAACATCAGTCAGACTTTTAATTCATTCTTACTGTCACCGCCACATTGGTTTGCGTAACACCCGCGTCCGGGTAACTCGTGTGCTGATATCATTAGCAATCATCACTAAAACGTTTTGAACGATATAACCAAAGAGATGAGAACCTCATACTAACGCGTCGAAAGAAGCGTAACCAGTATTCAATCGCTACGACGTAGATTAAAACCAGTAAATATTTTGAAGTTAACATATATATGTCTCTTTTACTCTAGTTCGTGTCGATTTGATAGAGATGGCGATATTCGCGTATATGGCTGTGGCCATATGTTAAGTGGGTGACATTTTCATAAATATTGAATCCCGGAGACGGACATATGATACTTTTTATCTCGGACAATCAAATAGTTACCACTGGATATTCAAAAACCTATATCCCCGCGGACGAAGTAGCGGGCATCTGCTAGTATAGCTATAAATAGCTCTTATGGCCCTCTTTTGCAATACTAAAATAGTTTCTATATCGGTCGCATTTCCCCACAGCAAAACACGAATGTGTTATTTTTACACTGCGAGGTAGTTCACCTTGAAGTATATAATTTTGGTGATGTAATTGCTGTTAGCCTTTTTGGCTTTTACAGCTTCATCGGATACTGTGCTCACGGGCCAGGGGCCCGCGTGCCAGGTTTGGTTTGATCCAAACATAAATACCTTAATAAACTCCTACAAAAACCACGAAACGTGTCACGTTCGCTGCGTGCTTGTTCGATTTCGAATATCTCAAATGATTTTAAGTCGTCTAATGACCATCAGTGGGAGGTTGCGCGCCTCCATTCGGAATGTCGACTTGTGTATCGGTAACTCTGGGCGGTGAGAACCGCCCGTGGATACACCCGTGGTATCGTGTGTACGCGGTGTGATTGTCGACTGCCGCGCACTGCTCTCTACGGCGGTCGCGTGTCGTGGTGCGTGTTATGTTAAATCTATTGACTGTGTGTACAGTGTGGCCTGGATCGTGACTGACCGTATCGTGGTCAGGGAGTGCTGAGACATCCGTTTCGTCTAGCACGTTTCGCGGGCGAAGTTTGCGTTCGGTCGCGTTTCTATCTGATCGGTAATTTGCCGCTTTTACCACCACAGAGTTTGGATGAAGCGCGGCTTCCTCGAAAAACCGCCGCGATAATGCTCTGAAGTGTTCAGAGATTAAGGGCATTTCACATTGGCCGTGCCGCTGCGAAGGTTGTGAAGGTTCACCTTGGAGTCGGGGCTGATGGCGAGCGCGTAGCAGGCGGGCGCGGAGGAGGTGAGCTCGGCGCGCATGCGCGGCGTCGGCGAGGCCAAGTCCCAGATGGACAAGTTGGACGCCTCCCCGCCGACGATCAGGGTGCGCCCGTCCGGCAGCAGTTTCACCGAACGGATGTAGTTGTCGCGTTGCTATGGAACGAGACGAATGTGGTGTCGATAGACGTAATAAATATTACATGTGGCCGAGGTGGCTTCGATTCCCGGTGCCGGCACCACTGAAATCGTTGATTGCAACGCTGATTTACCACGTGCTCGGCGCTGACGGGAAACATCTTGAGGAAACCTGCATGACTGAGAAATAAAAAATATTTCGAAGACATGTGAGGTCCGCCAACCCGCATTGGTGCAGCGTGGCGGATACTTCCCGGATCTAAAACCCTTTCTGGAATGACAGGAGGCCTGTGCTCAGCAGTGAGACATTATGGGCTGTCACTTTACCTTTTTTTTACATGTGCAATTTAAACCTGCACGTTAAAATCCATGGACATTTTAGTTGCGTGTTGACAGGTTAATAACTTTTACTTAATCGTCTTTAAGGGAGCTTAATTTTCGTGCGGCCGGCCAAGCGGGTCCTGGGTTCGAATCCCAGCCGGAGCCAACATATGTGCAAAAACAAAAATTGTTTGTCTTTGGGTAGGGTTGTGATGTAATTGCCCTTGTGTCTCTGACACTGCATCCTAACCTACTTCCGAGCTTATCGTTACATAGAGCGCAGGTACACACATTTGTAGCACTTTAATATCTGGTGGTAGGATTCCTATGCATCCATATAGCAATAGTGTGCAAACATTACTGTATTTCATTTTGAAAGGCAATGAGAGCTAGCGTAATCACTGGGCATATGAGACTTAAGAACTAATGTCTCAGGGAGACGGGCGCAGTGAGGTGTCACACAGAAATGTTCTGGACTCAGCATTTGTTATGGACAGACGTTGCACTAACCATCAGGTGAACGTTTGGCTCGTTTCGTCATTTGAAAAAAAATATCTCCTGCGCATTCAGTAGTTGTCGCCTTGGTCGAAAATCGTTGTAACGACATCTATGTCGCTTCATGAGAAGCTCGAAGAAGAAGAAATATCTCATACATTGCATAATCTCGCTGAAAAAGTTTCTGAGATGCGAAGTATATTTATTTATTTAGCATTTTATATAACAATTTATTCATTTATTTACAAGGGTTATCGTTCACTCCTTCTCTGAAAAAGTGGGGTGTGATAGGTAGGTAAAATAGAAGCCTGTGACATGTTTATTTTACTTATTTTTAAGTTTTATTTATTTCCGCGGCAGGGTAATAATTCTTAGGTTTATGTAGTTTGTATGTACGGGACTCTAGTAAAGTCAAAGATAGTCAATTAATAATACCGTGTATAGTTTTTGTTCCACCCACCTATCACACCCTAACTTTTGGGAAGAAGAATGTCCTATACATCCCGGCTGGCTGGGCTTAGGGACGATGTGTATATGCCCCAAAAAATATAATAAGCCTCGTAGCGTGATACCTGTAGGAGATATGTCGACATAATGAATTTGCTTAAAACTCATAGGTGACTACCCTGTTATATAGCTGATCGAGGCAATGAACTCATAAATTTAATTGGGCGTTTTTCCATTGAGTTGCCATCAAAAGAACTCGCAAGTACTAGGATAACATGAAGTTGAAGGAAATCTGTTGCGAAGTAAACCTGTTAATATGACGCCGTAGTAAAATAAATTAAATGGAGAAACCGTATTTTGAATTTGTGCGGTTCGGGGCCACGACCTTCTGAGTTAGGGTCGCGTAGTTTTACAAAACAAATAATTTTAAAGTTTTGTATGGACAATTTTAGTATTCAATTTTGTCATTAAAGCTTCACCTTTGTGTTTATCAGATCAAAGTAGCATGGGTAGGTGCCGCGATGTTATACCAATTATGAATAACGTTGTATAGTTCGCATCTTAGAAAACTTTCATAGTGCGATTAGCTTCTCATGTGGCGACATAGATGTCGCCACAGTCATCCGCGAAAACAGTCGATGGGGGGACATCGCTCACCAAGCAGTCCAGCTGCGCCAGCGGCTCGAGGGCGGCGGGCGCGGTGGGCTCCGTGATGTCCCACAGCTTGACGCAGCCCTTGCCGCCGGTGTAGGCGCGGCGCGAGCCCGGCGCGCAGGACAGCGCCACCGCGCACACCACCTCGCCGTGCGGCAGCGCGGCCGCGGCGCGCGCCCCGCGCGGCACGCCGGGGCTCACCAGCGCGTCCGCCGGGAACGGCACCGGCTGCGGCGGGCCCCCGCACGTGTGGTACGAGTACGCTCTGCGCCGACAAAACCACTCGTGTGCTGACTTCATCATCATCATCATTCCAGCCTACCATAGTCCGCAAATCTCCTATGTTCGTCTTAATCGGTCCAACGGTTGAGCCGTAAAAAGGCAACAAACAGACTGATTGACAGAGTTAGGTTCACATTTACAATGTTAGCATGGATGTTTCACGGAATAAAAAGCACGCTGTGGAGGTTTGAGTGAAGTTCATTTTCCCCATGTCGACTTTTACACCCACGCGATTAAAAGGGGCGGTAGAGTATTTTATCGTGTTTGTGTACTGTTTAACCCGACGTTTCGAGCGCTTTGCAACACCGGTCACGGGAAGACTGAGGTGACCGATGTCCTGATCTCATTAGCTAAGCCGGAGTACCTTCAGCTTTTATTTATTATTTTTGGTCCGATCTGCGTAGTAAAGTAAAGTATCAGCTTATAAATAATAGTTAAAATTCCACATAGGGAAAATAAACCTCACTCGAGTGTAAACCTCCACAGCATGCTTTTTATTCCGTAAACATCTATACATATATTATAAATGCGAAACTAACTATCCATCAGTCGTTTGTTACCTTTTTACGGCTCAACCGTTCAACCGATTTAGACGAACATAGGAAATTTTTATCCCGGAAAATCAAATCATTGCCACGGGATAATAAAAAGAACTTAATACATGCAGACGATTGTTGATTGTTGTGTTGCCTACATCAGATAGCAAGGTAGATATTATTAAAATTCCAATAAAGGATGTTTTTGTAGTCATCAAATTTGGGTAACCATCTTCTCCTCACGTCATCTAGATTAGACAAGAAAAAGTTTGAGAGGCTATGCTCTAGAATCTAGATCATAGCTTCTCAAACTTTTTAAGGGCCCACTTACATGAGTACACATTTTTGTATCATCCCCCATTATAACTTTGCGTGGGTGTCGTAAAAGTCATATGGTGGCTTAAAAAATCTACCGCCCGATCTCATACAGTGGGTATAAAAGTCGACAGAGGGGAAATGAAATCCAGATGGACAGCAGCATCTTCCTGGAACATCTGGATTAATAAAATGCTACAAGGGTTGACAACCTGTCTGCCACGAATGGCAACTATGGCTATAAACCCCCAAAAGAGCTACAAGCTTATGTGGCAATTTATGGGGAGGCCTTTGTTCAGCAGTAGACAAGTGACATGTTTGACTGAACATGATGACGATGAAGAGAAAAGTAATGCCTATAGTAGCAGGGGTGCTCGCGGGAACGCAACGGAGAGTCAGACTGTTTTTTGACTCGTACCAAAATGGCGGCAATGTGGTTCGCCACCCGTCACGCCTCGTTTCCAGCGGTGGTGAATAGTTGGCTACATGTATAGCCTCTGCCTACCCCTTAAATGGGAAAGGCGTGACTATATGTATGCATGTACTCATTTGTCAGTACAATGCGGCATGTGCGTAGTTGACGTTTTACCGATGCGGATGTCTAAAAATGATGTCTTACCGATGTCGAGGTCGAGGTGTCTGTATAGAGAAAAACAGCACCAGCCCGTTTATGGTTCCGGGACGTTCGTAAATGTTCTAAGTCGGGAAAGAAATATTTTTGCGAAATTTTTAGTATACAAGTTCTTTATGGTAGGTCTTTTAGTTACAGAGATATCGTGATGAGTGACAAATAGCTTCTATGTATTATATTATTATTGACCCAAACATGAGATCATCATAGTTTTTTGGTGACCGTAGAAGATAATGTACATTACTAGTTATTAGAGGTGGCTGTTTTAATAAATTGTCTGCTGGAATAAATGTTTAAAATTATAGACTTTTGTAATTTGACGTACATTATCATTATTCAAAAATCGTGAAGATACAGGTTTTTTTTCCAGTTCATGATTTCTTCGACTTCTGACTTTTTTTATATGTTATAAGATTAATTTATATTCATTTACCTAACGTGACTGTTGCAAATAATGCTTGTAAATAACTCTTGTAAAAAAAGTCTGCAATGACAATTTAAAAAATACTTAAAGTACCCTCAACCGACGATCGTGTATGAAAACGCTAATGAAAAAGGAAAGATGTGGTCTCTACCTAACCCAATGGGAAAGAGGCGTGACTGTATGTATGTAAAAACAAACACGGACAGGATTCCTATGCAGGAATCTAAGGCAGTTATTCTGCCATGAAGCAGTAGTTTTTTATTGGATCAAGTGATGAAACGAGCAAAACGTTCACCTGATGGTAACAGAATTTGTTGCACCAGGTGAACGTTTTGCTTTTGAAAAGAAATGTTTGTATGTGTTTTTATACTCACGGTTTAGCTGGCGGCATGCCGTTAGATCGTGTGTGCGTGTTGTCGTAAGGCAAAGGCGCCCGATACGCCGCATAAGCTGGGAACGCATACCGCCCAGTTGGAGTGGGGGCGCGTCCTTTGTTGCCTGGAGTGCCAGGTTTCTCCTGCAAAATATACATCACAGCTATTTTGACGACCGTGTGGCATTGTACCTAGGGTTCACGGGTCAACCTTTGTCCGAAAACACAAATTGTTGGTTTTTGGGTCTGGTTGTCGTTTGCATGTGAAATGTGAAAAACGCACACACGATACAGGAGAAGTCCTAGTGTGGAGGATCGTTTCTTTTAATAATCCATACTAATATTATAAATGCGAAAGTAACTCTCTCTGTCCCTTTGTCTGTTTGTTACCTGTTCACGGCCCAACCGCTGAACCGATCTTGATGAAATTTGATCATGGGATATTTATCCCTGAAAATATAAAAGTTCCCGCGGGATATTTAAAAACATATCCACGCGGACGAATTTGCGGGCATCAGCTAGTAATATATAAAACTTACTGTCTAAAGCCCGTTGTGCACTTTGATTAGTGCGAGTGCAGGTGATTATAGATTAGTGCTTATTGCGTGTGATAAGTGAATATGCTTAGTACCATTATACCACTAGACAATACACACCATTGAAGTCGAGATCACGACATGAGTTTCACCTAAAAACCAGGCATTATAAAGTGTTATTGACACTACGACGTCGTTCTCGACTTCAGTAGTATTAAATTGCCTAGTGGTAGTGTTGTAGTGGTGGAGAGTATTTGGAGGCGGTTTCCGGTGGCGGTGTTAGTTTTTCTTTTGTACGCTGCTGCTGAAGGGCGGGCAGTTCTCTTCAAAAGAAAATTAACTTCCTTTACCTATTAGAATTTAAAATTTTACTTGACGTTGTTTCATTGTTATATCGTTAGGTACCTCTAACGGTAGTATTGCGACAATTCATATTCATGCTTATACGAATAATCGATAAAAATATTAAAATAAAACGTATAGACTGATAAATTTTGTTCAAATACAATAATTTTTTTTTGGATAAAGTGATGAAACGAGCAAGGTGCAGTTGACGTACCTGATGGTAAGTGTAACGTCCGCCCATAACAGTTGCTGTGTCACCCAGAATTTCTGTGTGACAAGACACTGTGTCCATCACCCTGAGACATAAGTTGTTAAGTCTCACATGCCCAGTGATTACGCTAGCTCTCAGTGCCGTTCAAACCGAAACAGTAATGTTTGCACACTACTGCTTCACGGCAGAATAACTGGCCCTGTGGTGGTACCTACCTAGACGGATTCCTGCATAGGAATCCTACCACAAGTAATGAGTTATCTGGTATTTAGTTCTGGCGTAAATAATAAAACTTATATCGATTACCAACTCTGAAGGATTGATATCGATATCTCTTTAAAACTCGACTATTGCAGATTGAGATTTTTGATCCACATGCCTAGTACCCATGTGGTGGCGGATTAAGAGAATCTACCACCCCCCGTGGGTGTCGTAAGAGTCGACAGTGGAAAAATAAAACCAGATGGCCAGCTTCCTGGAGCATCCGAATAAATAAACTGCGGTTGCCAACCCGCATTTCAAGCGTGGCAACTATGCTAAAATCCCCCCTAAATGAGAGCTACAAACTTTTGTGGCAGTCTCTAGGGGAGGCCTACGTTCAGCAGTGAACCAGTGATAGGCTGAATCAATTTTAGATTTGAAGAACTATAAGAAAAAAAGTCCTTACCGACCGTAACATTAATCTGTTACAATTGCCTTTACTACTGTAGTTAATAGAATCAGGCGTTACTTTGCGGAAATCCATTATAGTAAAGAAGAGAAAGTTAATTTGCTAAGATCCGCACGGAAACCACGGAGCACCAGAAAGCGGTGGAGGGTATGTGGTGGCGGCTCCCGGTGGCGGTATTGGTTTGCTTGTGCACGCTGTTAAGGGAGGGCGGGCGGCTTTTCAAAACTAGGTAATACATACCATTTTACATTTTGCATGCGGATCTTAGCAATTTAACATTCCCTCCTTTACTTTACTAATGATGAATACGTCAATATGTTTCGGCTTGAAAACAACGAAAATTTTGCGGTGTACGACATGAAATGTTACATACATCTTTAGAGCTCTTAGGCGTTGAACGACTCGATGAAGACCCAGATCTTGAAGGAGGTCGGGGTCCGTTTTCTGTTCTTTCGCCGCCCTCTGTGCGAACACTCGGCGACCCTCTTTCTTCCTGGAAATATTTTTAATTATTATAAATAGTAGTTATATAAGTTTTAGACCGCCACCACTTGCCGTACTGTGCGTATGAGTCGGGGCACCATCCACGCCCCCTCTCCTCAGTAAACAACATTTGCAATAGGTGCGCGCTCATGACACTGCCACTACCTCCTCACTACCACACTAAACTTGACTAAAACAATCGAAATCGTGAGGCTGAGAGAGCTGCGAACCTTTCTGCTGAGTACTTTTGATCGTGGGTTAAAATCTCAACAATGATTTGTCTTTCGGCTGTATATGTTACCTTGATTGTACCGTTACTCCGACACTTGCATCTTACCCTTCCTCGAATCTCATCGACAAACCGTTTTTTTTTTTAATTAAAATTATGTGACAAGACAAGCGAGTCGTACATCTGATGGTAGGGTCCATTACAGTAGCAGTGTTACCCAGAAATTTGCAATCGAAAGCCCTATGTAGCACTACACTTTAAGTCACATATGCTCTGTATCATCTTCAACCTTCAATCAGAGTTTGAATACAACTGCTTGACATTGGGAGAGTGGCACTGTGATGGTATCTACCCAGATCATCAGCCCGTATACAGTTCTCTGTTCAGCGTAGACCTTTCCACAGTTGGGAGGAAAAGTCGTAATCGCTAAGCTTTGCACGAGCCTCTGCTTTTTTTTAATAAATTAAAGTGACGAGACGAGTAAAACGTTCACCTGGCGGTAAATGCAACGTCCGCTGTTCTGGGTGACACAGCATTTGTTATGGGCAGACGTTACACTTACCATCAGGTGAACGTAATGCTCGTTTCATCACTTTATACAATAAAAAAGCGACACTGTAACGTATGTTGGTCTTCCATTAACAACAAGTAAATGCAATAAATAAACCAATTGCCGGTTATGTATTCGAGGAAATTATTATACATTTCCTCATGCTACTTACCTCATTCGCAACATCAACAACTAAGTCCTGATCACTCTTTTCGGCGTCACTATCCTAGAAGTATAATGTGTATGTCAGTTATAAGTTCTGCGACAGGAATCGAACAAAGTTAGCAATGTAATGAATTCTGTGTCAGCTATGTTAGAAGCTATTTCCGTTCTCATTACAAGCGTTTAAAAGCATCAAGCAGACCGACTGACCGTTGCTTCATTATTACAAGTAAATCCACAAATCTGTTATCCGACAGTAGTAATTAATATGAATAATGAGATTATTCATATTAATTACTAATAAATTGTTGTTTGAATAATGAGCCAATATTAAATGGCTAGCCGTGTGATGGCGGCTTAAGAGAATCTGCCACTCCATCACATCCCGTGGGTGCCGGTAAAAGTCGACAGAGGAAAAATAAAAACCAGTAGATGGGCAGCAGCATCATCCCGGAACATCTGAATAAATAACCCAATTTTTTTGCGGGGTTGCCAACCCGCCTGGCAAGCGTGGCAACTATGGCAAAATCACCCCTAAATGTTGTGGCAATCTGTGGGGGAAGGCTATGTTCTAGTGATAGGCTGTTATGATAATGATGATTAAATGACAAGTTAGAAAATTGAGGAAAATAAATGATAGTAAATAAACAAGCCGTGGTAGCTCAGGGGCCTAGTGCTCGCCTTTAATTTCATAGTAAGCGAGTAACCTGGGTTCGATCCCCGGTGCCAGCACCTCTAAAATTGTTCTTCAATTTTAAGTGCTGATTTACCACGTGCTTAGCGGTGAAGGAAAACATCGTGAGGAAACCTGCATGTCCGAGGAATAGAAATATTACGAGGACATGTGAAGTCCGCCAACCCGCATTGGAGCAGCGTGGCGGATTCTTCCTAGCTCTAAAACCTATAATTACAGCATTAATCAAGATACAGTGCGCAGTGTAACGCTATAAACATATAATGATTTCTTATATTTACGCGAACACTACTCATTTAAATGAAACTAACTCCCATGGTCACGGGGGGACTGTCCCCCGTGACCATGGGAGCTGTAAAGCGCCCGAAACGTCGGGTTATAAATAGTAAAATATTAAACGCGATAAAATCCGTAAAAATTAGTTTCAGCTATAAACATAGTTATATAACAGATATATTCTAATTTATAAATATAAAGTTATCAAAAATAAAAGAAGACTGTCTTTTATTATCAAAAAGAAAAAAAAACTATTATTTATCTTCATTCCAAAATTATTTCGTACTTTTAGTTTCATACAAACTGATGTTATGACATTAAAATCGTAGATGTGCTAGTGAAGTTAAATTTAATAGATGTAACTGCGTAGGAATACTTATGATCAAACAATAATAAAAGGCTAAAGATTTTCAAATCTCCACAGCATGCTTGTTTATATTCCGTGTAACATCCATACCGATATTATAAATGCTAGTATTACTGTGTCCATGTGTCTGTTTGTTACATTTTCGCGGCTCAACCGTTGAACCGATTTAGACGGAAATAGGATACTTTTTATCCCGGAAAATCAAATAATTTCCACGGGATATTAAAAAAAAACCTAACTCTGCGCAGACGAAGTCGCGGGCATCAGATAGTCAGCTATATATTATAAGTTTTTGAAGTTATCGAAATTTGTAACCATCTTTACCTCACGTCATCTAGATTAGACAAGAAAAATTTGAGAGGCCATGCTCTAGAATCTAGATCATAGCTTCTCCAACTTTTTAGAGAGCACCGCCCACTTACATGAGTACACATTTTTATATCGCCCTCCATTATAACATTGTGTGGGTGTCGTATAAGTAGACGGAGGGAAAATTTTAACCAGGAGATGGGTAGCAGCATCTTCCTGGAACATCTCAATATATAAACTGCGGTTGCCAACCCGCTCGCCAAGCGTGGCAACTGTTACAAAATTCCCAAATCCCCTCAGCGGTCCTTATTGAACGGTCAGATTTTTATCAAATTCTTACACAATTTACCACCGCCCACTGATATAGAGGTTTTGGTAAATACAAGTGTATCGCGAATGAAGCAACAGCGACCAGTCGACTTCGGGCACAACAAACAAGCGACGGTAGTAAGGAAGCGACACATACACTACATAGACTCACATGACCTAGTACCTTCTCCTCCTTCCTCCGCTTGGCGTCGAGCGGCTCCGGCTCGGCGGGCGAGCGCGGCCGGTACTTCTGCTCGCGCTCGTGTGGCGACAGTGACCGTCTTTGCTGGGAACAATGCACTCACTGCTGGTGGGATTCCTGTATAGGAATCCGTCTAGGTAGGTGTTCAACCACCAACGCAGTGCCAGCCGTTCTGCCGACAGGCACTAGTGTGCAAACATTGTTGTTTCGGTCTGAAGGGCTCTGACGCTGGGGTAATTATTGAGCATATGAGACTTTTGAACTGTTGTTTCAGGGTGATAAGCGTAGGGTAGACTCACACAAAAAAAATCTGAGTTTACGTTGAGTGCGACGTTGCAGTGTACATCAGGTGAACGTCTGCAAAACCACAGAAATGTTTTGGGAGACACGGCAATTGTTATGGACAGACGTTGTTCTTACCATCAGGTAAACTATTTTCTCATCTCGTTACTTCCTTAAAAAAAATTACGAACATTTTCAAAGAAGTCAGTGACCAGACGAGCATGACCTGGTAGTAAGTTCCTGTCTCTAACAGTTACTGTATGACCCAGAACTGTCTTCAAAAGTTATGTGTAGCGCCGCACTGCGCACCACTGAGACATCGGTTCCTAAGTCTCATATGCCGGGAAATTACGCTAGCCCTCATTGCCCTTGAGACTGAAGCACAGTAGTGTTTGCACACTACTGCTTGACGTCAGAATAACCGGCACTGCGGAGGTACCTACATAGCCGAATTCCTGCTTAGGATAAAAACAATAATCCTACCGAATAAAAACAATAAGCTAACTTAGAAGATACATGACTGAATTGGATAATACATACATAAAATCACGACTGTATCCCATAAGGGGTAGTCAGAGACTGGGCACTCACTGCAAAAACAGATGACTGCCACAATCCACGTTTCACCAAAACAATATAATGCACTTGGTGTGATAGGTGGTGAGCCCATCGCCACCATCTGCTGTTGGGTGCACAGTGTAATTTAATTCCTTACTCGCCTTTTACGAGATCCATTGGATGAGATGGAGTGGTAGTATTCTTTTATCGAGCCGCCACCACACGGTGGTATATAATATACTGTTATTAAAGCTAAAAGGCCTAGGGACATTGGTGGTAAAATTTGCAGAGCCAAGAACAGTATACCACGTCGCTATATATATTGTTTTTTTCTATGGCATGCTGAATAAGCTTGGCCAAGTTTCACCGTCTAGCAGATCATCAAAATTATCATTTATTTTCTATCTTAGAATAAAATATCTAAGAATAAAGAAATTTTAACGCCCCACTATAAGGAACGGGCGTCCTCTCACACTACGTCACTATGAAAGACTCCAACACGCTTCTCCAGCACCAGTTGGCGGATTTTACGTCATCATCGTTTAGCCCATCACAACTCCACAGCTGAACATATGCCTCCCCATAGATTGCCACCAAACACGCTTCTGAGCCACCTGCATTGATTAATCTCCCGCAAAAACGTGCAGAACGTCGCTCCATCTACTGGGGCGCCTTACACTGCGTTTGCCGGTACGAGGCTAGACAACATTTCTTCCTCAACGTGCTATATGGCCGGCCCACGGTCGGTCAGTTCAGCTGCGGATATCATCCTAATCTTGACATTTTGTGAGAGAATTCTTTTCTGACACATGCAAGTTTTCTTACGTTGTTATCCTTCATTGTCGAGCACGTTTCAAGGATCTTAGTAGTGAACCTACCTAGCTCATGTAGCTCGTCGGCTGCGAAATTTTAAATAGCGCCCTGCTTCTATCTGCTGGAACTTCCAAAGGAAATAAGATTAAAATACATACTTGCTGCATTACCCTAGACGAGACCATTCTATCATCTTCTCGAGGTGGAGGCTGTCCCGGTAATAAAGGGGGCGGCGCCGGACCGCCTGGCAGCACTGGTGGCTTGATGTCGGGAGGGGGAGGGAGTTCCACCTGGAAGAATAACTCTTAGTGTTTCTACTCAAAATAAGGAGCGCTTTTTCGCAGGTAATTTAGATTTAATATTTATTTATTTTAATACGCTCTATTTATATTCTATCTTATTAATAATTATAATAATGAGAAAGTTTTGTAATAGTCTCCAGATATATTCCAGTGTAGTTACATCGGGCTGGGGTAGTGCCTGAGTGTGTGCACTTGTGGCACTATGATATCTCCTGCGCAGTTTATAGCTTCTGACAGTATTCAGAAGTCGTCGACGTAATCGAAAATCGACCACGAGGGGGAGGATCATGGGCGGCAGGGTTTAATGTACGAGATATCTGGTACTGAGATCGCCAATCAGACTGAGAAGAGTAGCGGCAAAACCCCTATCTTACCTTTTCTCTAGTCCACCACAGAACATAGGCGTCTTTCTACTTGGGAGATTGGAACACGACTATATTCAGTAGTGGACTATATAAAGGCCGAAAATGGTGACAGACAAACTACAAAATAATTTTCAACGTAAAATGAACTTTATTGACCTTATGTGCGGGCGGTGGTAGATGTGGCGGCGGTGGCGGGCCCGCCCCCGGAGCGAACAGCAGCCCACCGGCGCCCAGCAACGCGCCCGCACCGCCCACGCCGTGCGGCAAACCAGCGGACGCGTGGATCTGTTGCTAACCACAACACAGTTCGATTCACTCGTGAACTTCGAATACGACACAATTCCAAACATAAAAAACAGGGTAGGCTGTGACTTAACATTTAAGGGTGTTTGATCAATTAAATAAAACTCTTTGTTGTATTATATTTTAGGAATAATTACTGAAAAACAATAAAAATACTTAGCGATACTGTGACCCCTAACATGTCTCTTATAATTTACCAAAATTCATTAGCAAACGATGCTGCTTCGCGTCTATTGCAATAACGAATGTTTATCAACAATCTAACGAACCGAATGTATCCTAATACGTATACAATAAGACTAAACATATTGTTCATACGTGCATTCGATGTATAAATATAATTTTGTAGACTTTTGACTAAAGAACGCTTAGGATAGCATTGCGGTTCTTGTAATTAATGCAATGGGCATGTACGATCGTATGTGAAGTTATATAACTAAGTCCATTAATATAAGCGTAATCGACTCTTTAGATTTTGTTTATGGATAATATGTAATATGAACAACTACACGATATGCTAATAAGTAAAAAAAGAGAAAACTGAAATGTGATACAAAAAAAAATATCAAAAAAACATAAATTAATTTTTACATCTAAATAACAATATCCGCAACTTATTGTTGCGGATATTAATATAAAGAAAATATAAAAAATGATTAAAAAAAAGGGTTAAAAGATTTTAGTTAACCACGTAACAGTAAGTTCGTTCGTCGTTCCCTAAACTAGTAATTTACAGGAATTGTCGAGAGCTGAGGCAGCTTATAGAAAGAAGCGCGAAGGCGCTCAAAAATCAATGCTTCTTTAGCGCAAGCTAAACCAAAGGTAAATGTTAATTTTGTAAATGGAATATTAGAAAATAATTATGTATAAAATATTGGCAAAACTAAATCTGTTCTTAGATATCGATTTCCTAAAGGTATACACTAACTAGCCTGCAGAGGAAGCAACGCACAGGCATGGAAAGAACGGAATGATTTTTTTGTTTATATTGATTAAATTGTAAATGTCTTGACTGTCATGGATAATAACAAAGATATTAATGCACTATATTGACAGTTTAGGAAGTGATTAAAAAAAGTGTAATATAGATTGAAAAATAAATTAGAAACGGCCGATATTCCGACAATGCTCAAATTCCGTTATTAACCATAGCAATGATAATGAACAATGATTTCTGAGTGCTATATAATTTTATTATATTTTATATTATAATTTATTTAATATTTTTTCACACTGCCAGTAATTAACGCAAATGATTTAGATCATCGCGTATTTTACAATTACTTAAAAGATAAAGTACCACTGTGCAACGTCATGACATTTTTTTAATTTTCCATAATAATGTTTATTAAAACTCCCGAAGAAGTCATTATATTTGTTATTCACAAACATGTCGCCGATAACAGGGGCTGACAACACCAAATTAAATGTTAATTTGACAATAAATATGTGCATAAAATTAAGCTAAATATTGCATGCGTTGCGTGCAGAGAGCTCTAGACAATATTTAAAAACTGTGCTCGTTGTGTAAAATTGATTCAATAATACTGCGTCCCAATTAGTCACTTTGTATTAATGACGATAACTGATATAATATTTATATTAAAACCTGCCTGTGCATTTTCGCGTTCCTACACTTAAAATATAAATAAAAATATTAGAAACTGCATAACATGGGCTTTTGGCGCCAACTCGAAAAGTGGCGGTAGTGTTTTTAATTAATTTCTTAATTAAATGTATATTTGGAGTTTTGATGTTTAATATTAATAGTTTATTATGCAGTCAGTGCTCCTGAAAGTGATTGGAAAATTCAATTCAAGACCAAAATTGTGCTATTCGTTTTGTCTCCATCAGTCCAGCAAATATTCAGTAAAAGTCAACTATTCAATTTACTGTCGATCAAAATTTTTAAGAGTTGCTGCTTGAAGATTGTATACTTGGATATGTTACTGGACACCGGTAAATAGTTTATGACTGTTGCCATTAATGAATAAATAATAATAACTGCATAACATTTTTGACATTAGCGCGACTAAGGCCATTTCCTCATTGCTCAGTACGACAGCGCGACAACAATCGAATACAAGGCATACAAAACCGATGTCAATAGAGACCAGCGTTGCTCGGCGCGACGCTACAGCGGTACTGCGCGTTCTCGACATATTGCCATGAGACATAAATTGTGTCGCATCGACATTTATCGTGCGATATTTTGAAAAGTTACGTCGAAACAGTTTGATAAATGAAAAAGAAAAATATGAAAACATATTTATATAATTACCACCTGTCAAAATATTCCAGAAAGGATAAAGGACAGAGCCTGGGCGTTAAGTAAATATTTCACCGTAATGATTACTTTCTATGTATGTATTCCGTAAAATAATCTTTTCTTTGTTTTTAATCGCAAATAAAGTTAAAAAATCACAGCTTCGTCTTAACGTTGGCACAAATGTCACCTGATGGTAAATGCAACGTCTGCCCATGGCAAATGCTGTGTCATCCAGAACATTTCTGTACGACACTACACTGCGCCCATCACTCTGAGACGTCAGTTCTTAAGTCTGATATGCCCAGCGATTACACTAGCTCACAGTGCCCTTCAGACCGAAACACAGTAATGGTTGCACACTACTGCTTCACGGCAGGATAGCTGGCCCTGGGGTGGTACCTACCTAGACGGATTCCTGCATAGGATAAAAAATAAATAAAGTACAAATAAAGGCTGTCCGTACAATATCTTAGTCGCCTCTTACGACACCTCGGTAGGAAAGAGGTAGATACTATTTTACTCGGCCGGACACGTAACCTTAACTAAAGGTATGATAATCCTGCGTTATTAAACAATCATGTCAGTGTATACTAGATATACCAAATGTTCAGAGGAGCACAGCTCAACGGCTGTGAGTAACCCGTACTAGACAACATACTACAGCATTAAAAAACTGAAAACAGCCTGTTTAGCATTGGAATTATTTACTTGTTTGCATTTTTATTTCTAATTGTATAAAGTAAAGAACCGAGAAAAACGTTCACCTGATGGTAAGTGCAACGTCCGCCCACAACAAATGCTGTGTCACCGATACTATTTCTGTGTGACACCGCTGCGCCCGTCACTCTGAGACATCAGTTCTTAAGTCTCAAATGTCCAGTGATTACGCTAGCTCACAGTGCCCTTCAAACCGAAACACAGTAATGCTTGCACACTACTGCTTCACGGCAGAACAACTGGCTCTGGGGCTGTACAGACAGAGAAATCCGTACTTGCTTTTTTGATTTCCAATGAGCAAAGGGCCTAAGATTACACTTCTATAATCGAAAATGTGAAGTTTCAATTTATATCGTTAAATTATTCTGCTATCAATAATATCGATTTTTGTGTGAAAAACGAAACGAAGCACAGGTGCGTCGCGCACTGCTCATTGCAACTGTTAAATAAATGACAAACAAAGCAAATTTCTGCTAAGTCTATTGTTTGAACAGTTTGCTAAGATAATCATATAGTTCCATTTATGTGTAAATTGCATAACAAATAAAATTAAAGCGACTACAATATTAATTAATTAAAATTTATAGTTACCGATGCATAGTGCGGCAAAGTAGAATAGCGTCGGTGCGGTTGCCAAAACCCGTATGAGAAAAACTGTTTTATCTTATACTGTGATAGGAATAATTTCTTAAAGTTACTTACACTATAAATACAATATTTTGTACGCATTTTGCACTTTTGGTTTTTGTTTAAAACAAGTTTTTTCCGCCGCCTGAAAAGATGATATCCAGATACGGGTTTTGGCAAGAGCACAGACGATAGCATCTACTCTCTTTCCTACCGAGGTGTCGTAAAAGGCGACTAAGGTACTACTCGTGGGAAAACAATGGGGAGTAAGAATTTTTAATTTTGACTAGTACCGAACTGGCGGCGACGTGGTTTGACACCCGTCAATCCCGTTTTACGAGGGGGCGAAAAGTAAGCTACGTGTGTTGCCGTTGTATGGGGAGAAAGGCGTGATTTTATGTATGTAAAAACTATTGCAGCAATAAGTATTTCATATATATCTGCAATCGATTTGCTTTAATCATATACCCAATACTAAACTTATTATTTTTGGTTTACAGAGCTCTCAGGAGAGCATCTCACGTGAACAACCATAGTCCGATGTAATGAGAAGGTAATCGTGAGGAAACCTACATATCTAAGATATTACAAAATCGGACATGTGAAGTCCGTCATCCCGCAGTGTAGTAACGTGCCGGACTGACTGCACAGCTGTATTTTTTTTTTGTGGAAATCGACGAAACGAGCTAAACGTTCACCTGATGGTAAGTGCAACGTTTGCCCATAACAAATGCTATGACACCCAGAACATTTCTGTGTAACACACTGCGCCAGTCACCCTCAGAAATCAGTTCTTAAACCTCAAATGCCAAGTGATTACGCTAGCTCTCAGTGCCCTTCAAACCGAAACACAGTAATGTTTGCACACTAGTGCTTCACGAATGTATACTGGTTCTAGAGTGGTTTCCCTAGACGGATTCCTGCATAGGAATCCTACCTCGAAAACAGCCCAGATGTGGGGCATTTGTAGGCTGTTACTTAGCTTTCCTTCCAGCTTCATTCTAATTTAACTGATTTGCACAGAGTTTACTCTAAAAAAAAGCTTATTCCGAGAGTTAGATCTTTATGCAAAGATTATCTGGATGCCTCCAGCTCATTGTCACATGTCATTACGTAATAAATCTCCATTTTTTTGTTGTTCATATGTCATGAAGCCAGTACAATTGTAACGCGAAACATGACGGCTCGATCTACGTCAGCTCGTAGTCGCTGGTTCGATTCTCTCATGGAACAAATATTTGTATGGCATACAGAAAATGATGGGACGAGTAAATCGTTTACCTGATGGTTAAGTGCCACGTCAGCCCATAGCAAATGCTGTGTCACTCAGAACATTTCTGTGTCACCGCACTGCGCTCGTCGCCCTGAGACATCAGTTCTTAAGTATTATATGCACAGTAATTACACTAGCAATCAGTGCCCTTCAGACCGAAGCACAATGTTTGCACTATATCGCTTCACTGCAGAGTAACTGACCCTGCCTAGACAGATTCCTGCATAGGAACCCTGCCTGTGTTTGTTTTGACTTTTTTTACAAGAGTTAAGTACTGCTTATTTTTTTTTTAATAGAATATGGGGCAAACCAGCAGGTGGCTCACGTGATGGTAAGTGATCACCGCCGCTCATGAACACCTACAATACCAGAGGAATAGCAAAGGGTGTCACACAGAATTGTCCTGGATGGCAAAGCAAGTAATTTTTACACACCACTGCAGAATAACTGGCACTGCAGTTTTGACTACTCCGACGGTCTCATACATAGGAATCCTAAAACCAGTTACAGTCAATTGCCTTCGTCGTTGCAACGTGTTATTCAACTTTTATGTTTGAAGGACTAAATTGAAGTTGATGACATTTGGTTGTAACAACACATTGCAACCTGTCGCACTGCGGCCGAAACAATACCGTTATTATAAAGTTTCCTGGGCATGATCGAGTGATTCGAAACCGTTGACATTTTTCTTAGGATTTCTTGAAGGCAGGTTATACTTAAAACATTCCATGGACAATTACAACACCGAAGCTCAATAGGAAAACACTGGTGGTAGAATTTCTATATAGAAATCCTACCACCCCAGGTCTTGGCACTCAGTGTATCCGTGTATTCTACCGTGAAGCAGTAGTGTGCAAATATTACTGTGTTTCGGTCTGAAGGGCACTGTGAGTGAGCGCAATCACTGGGCATATGAGACTTAAGAACTGATGTCTCAAGGTGTCACACAGAATTGTCCTGGATGGCACAGCATTTTTTGTGGGCGATGGGGTGAAAGGTTTTGCTCACCTAATACAATAACAAAAGAAAAAATCACGAAATGGATCTACGCCAAAATGTGATTTTAAATACCCTACGAAGGTGTTATCCTAGAGAATCGAGGCTGCATTTGAATAATGTATTCCCCGTAACCTCGATATTTGTATTTTATATTTAAATAAAAATATTCTGCGAAATTTCAAATATTTTATTTATAAAAAGCAAGTAGACAATATCTTATTTAGACTTAAAAAAAATTATATTATGAAACAAAATAGCAATGTGTTTGGTTGCTTATTTACATAAACGTTTCCTCGCACTACGAATTTAACCTACATTGTAAGAGCGTTTAGACATAAATTGCATATGCACAAAGTTTCTGACCTGGAACAACTATCTGTAGGCCATACGAATATTTCTTCAGAACGGAAATCAAACCATGTATCAAGACTACAATATAAAAACGTGTGCAGTTCACACGCGGTAGAGGAAGTGAGACCTTCAGAAATGTAAACTTCTAGAGAATGAGAGAGATTGCAGAGTATCAGGAGTAGAATACTTGTAGAGTTTATTTATTATTGTTACCAAGTTTAAAAATTATTTTACATTTTATTTATAATATATTAGATTACATATACAGATTGCAAGTTATCAATTTCAACAAATGACACAAGTGGCTAATGGTAACTAAAGTATAAAATTAATGCTTTGGTTTGGATTTGAAATATATATCTTTTACTAGCGGACCCGACAGACGTTGTCCTGCCCGAACGTTGGCTTGCCTGCTGTTAACAGATTCAGCAAACGATTTTACGATATACGAATTATCGATAAACTATATACTGAATGACTTTTGTCATTTTCCTAGAACTCTATCGCAGCGCCACCTACCGGGACCAATTCTGAATCTAAACCATCCAGGGAACCACACAAACACACAAAAAAATTCATCAACATCGGTCCAGATGTTTAGGAGGAGTTCAGTGACATACATACACACAGAAGAATTATATATATAAAGATATACAGCGTTAATTACTGTTTTTGATATTGTTGTAGAGCAAAATCTACGAGGTAATCGAAGATTTGGACGAAATCGAAAATATAAATATTATATAATAGGAAACTGTATACTGCATTCTATCTCATTTTCTCATGAGGTAAATCTTATAGATGTATATTTTTGTCTCTTTTTAATGTCTCTTTTTTGTTTCATCGAGTTTCAAATCACAACGATTTTAAAGAAGTTTTCACTTCAAAAAAGTAGTTTCAATTATTAGTTAAAAGTAGTTAAAATTAGTATCAATTATTCAGTGGTCAACACAGAAATACGCTCCTGTTTAATATCCCGACAGGTTTTAATTTTTTTTTAAATCCATTAGCATGTTTTACAGCACGCAAAGTAAAAGTAAATATTATTAAAATACTACGCTTTCTGTCATCTACGTATATAAAATTGTGAAGCAAAAACAACTAAAAATGCACAGGCTTCTAATAAAAAAAAATAACATCATTGCCAACATATTTTTCAGATTATACATAATGAAAATAAAACAAAGAGTTAATCACAACAATTAAATACAAGCTCGATTAATATTCTAAACTTACAAGAAGTTGCTGAAGACCCTGTTGTTGTTGTTGCTGCGGACAACAATTAACAAAATAGCGCTGAATTATATGCTTCATAAAGTCAACTAAAAGTAACTACACTCCAATTATTGGCCCATAATCAATGTATTTTCTTAAGTATGTTAAAATGTATTAAAAAGTTGAAAGTTAAATGTATTAAATATTAAATTACATTAGTCAGAAAATAATCCTGAAAGCTCATGCTGCCCTAGCCTTTCTAAAAAGATACTTTTTTTTAAAATGTTTCTTTTATGTGGTAGAAAGTGAAGTGATAAGCAAATCATTCACCTGATGGTAAGTGCAATATAACTGTGTCACCCGGGACATTTAAAATTCTGAGAGTTTCCATTCAGGATTCCTGCATAGGAATCCAACCACTATTAAAGCTTATTTTTTAAGAATTTGTAAGTTTGACATCATTTATAGTAGATTTGCCTGTGTGACAAGAAATATAAATTAGTTAGACAATATTTACATAATTATAAATTATTTATGCAGTAAGAAGTTTTACATATGTTGTGTGCAAAAATGTCGCTGCAGCAAATTATCAGACTATTTTAATGTGTTTACGCAGATGTTGCAATTGTAGTGTCCTACATTATTTAAAAAAAAACATGTATGATGTGTAAAGACAATGTAATTATATTTAATGCAGGTTTTAATCTAAATCGATGCCAATAATTGGAGTGGAGATGTGAAAAAAGATCTTAGTATATTTTCTCCAATATCAGGAAATATTTACACAAAGTATCTGAATTGCTGCTTTGAGTTCAAACGATTAATTAAGAACCAGGACCATGGAAAAGAGAAACCCACTTGTTTATGGAACTTGGTATCAACTTACCCCAATAATAGCATTAAGTTCAGACATAGTGACCTGCTTTGCACGTTCCACAGCGGAGGCGACCTGTTGCTGATGCTCCTGAGCCAGGAACGGCAGCACTTGTCCTATAATAGCACTTAGTCTTTTCGCGATCTCCGTCTATATAAAAATAATTTAAATATCTATTTAACACATTCAAGTGGAAATTAATATGATATTAAAGCTAGAATCCAATGAAGCTTGTTTAATCTAGTTACATGGTAACAGGTTTCATCACACTGCAATAGTACTAACTATCACAAAAGGCCTTAATACACTTAAAACAGGATTAAGGACATATAAAACAAACTGCCTAATGAAATCATAGGCTCAATCAATTTTTTTTTATTTTTTTTATTTAAAAAACGAATCAATGTATTTTAAACACAGGCTACATGATTGGCTTTTTAGAGAAGAGATATGGTGAACCCTACAATACTAACATAGCATAATGAAATATAAGCACAAGGTATTATTAAGACAGTATTGTTACTCCCCTATTATATACACAATAATAATATTTATCCCTTGGCTACACATTCTGCCGTGCATACTAAGTGGAACTTATTAGGAGAGGACTACAACCAGCAGTAAACAGCAGCAAGCTGCTTGTTTCATGACATATGTTGTCATATTCTACAATAATCAAGGTTTTTCAGCCACCAATGTAATGTCTTCGACATTGGTTATGAATATATTTTTTTAAAGTATTAAAAACCATTGAAATTTAGTAGTTCCACTATGTAATGCTTAATTCTGTTAACTATTATTCAAATGGTAATGTAACATCAGCAACAGATCTTATAAAACCTTTGAAGATAAGTCAAATTTACAGTTAACTAGCACTGGTTATTACACGGAATATTATATTGTACAAGGAGTAATCTATTTTTTTCATACAAATATGTTAAAAAACATGTCTGCAGTTCACATGCAGTAGTTTAACAGTGCCTTTCTATTTCTATATTTATGTCTCTACAAATAAATAAAATCGAAGTGTCTGTTTGTAATAACAAAAACAGCTTTTTACTCAATGCTTATTTACGGTATTTATAAGAAAAAACAAATTTAGTCTCTGATTTGTGCAAATAAATTTAAAACCCCCAAACCCTGATTAAAATAAGGAAGTAGATCTCATTGATCGGGTTCAGTTTTTTTATTCTGGTGAAACCACAGGTCACACCTAGTTTTAAATAAATATCTATATTTTTCTTTCAGGATTCTTTTTTGTGCATTAGTACAATAGTGTATAACACTAGTTCTGATGGAGTATTTAAGGTTGAAATCTGTTTTATATTTGTAATATCAATTTGACTACATGCAATGTGTCAAACAAATACAAAAAAAGTATTACCTGTTTATGCATTTCTACATTCAGTCCATATGACATTTCATAATACTGCAAAATAAAAAATAAAAATAAACATTATTTCATAAAGTATGATAATATTCATATACATGTAGTATTAATAATCTACCATGACATAATGCCTTTGCATTTCCGTTTTTTCACTAGCCAGTTTCTCACATTCTAATTTCAATCTGTAAAAGGTAAGTTAATTAGTTTTAATAAGAATTAATTAATAGATAAATATTTAGAAATTACAACACACTCATTTTACTCACGAATGATATTGAGCTTGTAAAAAGTTAAATTCTTCCTTAATGCGTTCTAGTGTATCAGCTACAGTAAACTTTATAGGACCTGCCGCGGGTTGTGGTCCCTTAAACATACAAAAAAATAAACACAATAAAGGTGCCTTTTGGAAATCACAACGAAAAAAGCTTTTTCCGTCTATTATAGGCATAAAAATGAAATGGGAAGCTTTGAAAATATGAAAATAACACAAACCCTTACCGCGGCAGCCGGATGCCGCGTCGGCGTCGGATACATAATGACACTAAACTAATACAATGTTTTATAATTTTACAATCAAATATAGTTCTCTTTAGATCCGTGTAAAGAAAATATTGCAAACACCATTTCCAAGTTCTGAACCACTGCTATAAATTACTGTATACGAGGGAACTACGGTTAGGCGCTAAAGACAATGATATGCACAAACTTTGCTTAAAAACTTTTGAAATATCAGTCATTATCGTGACATGTATAACTTTTTAACGATATTATCAAAGATACCTTAAACGTAACTACACAATAAGTTAGAAAGTAACAAAATATTTTTTTAACTGAGCAACAGTTTCTATTTCGCAAAATTTAACCATAAATCCACGCCGTAATTTTTGTTCGGCTGTCATGTCATCCATCCATCATTCGCGTTCGTTCATTCATCATCATAAAACGAACAAGGCCTCACAGACGTACCAACCGATTTATTGAATGAAATAGTGGTCAGTCCTCAGTTAAGCTATAGCACATAAATTTGATTGACTTGAGCGGACGCAATAACGTGTCGTCGTGAGTAACGGTATAGTGAATGACGGGACGATGAACCAGCCATTTGTAAAGATGCTTTACATCTTAATCCAACTTGATGACAAAGCATCTGTATTTTAAAGTATTAAGCATGAGTAGTTATAGATCGTAAAAGTTCCACAAAGTATGTCAGTTCTTTCAGTTTAATAGGGTTAGACAATTCCGAAATAATTGATATATTTGAGCAAGTCAAAGATATAAACAATTGGTCTTTGTCATAATATACATATTGTATTAAAATGAAAATGTAGTGACATCTAGGTCGCCACATGGAACATTCAAAACTATTTTTGTCTGACCACACTGTGCTTTGCTGTGCCCGTCATCCTGAGATGTAAGTTCTTAAAGTTCTAATGCCCAGCGATTACACTAGCTCTCAATGCCCTTCAGACTAAAACACGGTAGAATAACAGGCCCTGTGGTGGTACCTACTAAGATGGATTCCTGCACAGGAATCCTACCACCATGACAGTTCGCAATATTTAAGATCAACTGGATTTAAATATGCTAAACAACGCAACGAATAATTTATATTGTTATAGAAAATTAATCTAATTTCGCATTTTATACCATATCAATAATAACTATTAGTTCACAGTTCTAAATATAATCAATTGATGACCCTACTCGTTTAACTACTTTTTAGACCCGCTGAGTTAAGAGTTAAGTATGACGTTAATTCTGACTAGTGGTGTGAATAACTGTGATACATTTGAACTGTATGAGTGTGAATCAGTAGATTTAAAATGTTCCGAGGCCATGTTTCAAGAAAATACTTTTTACAAGAGTTTAGGTTCTATCTCAAAATAATTAACTCGCTGACTCTTCATAATGTTAAAAATTATTAATACCCACTTATTATACTCAAAAATGCTGATACTAATAATAAATATGCTTCTTAAATAAATATAACATCAAGTCTCCATTCACAACCGGCAATTACAAATATATTTTTATATAAATTGTCTCCTGTGACTTTCCCTTAAAATGTATAAAATAGAAATTGTTTATTTTCATATTCTATAAAAACTTATTATAATCATGTTTAATAATCACAATGCCATATTGTTAATGCATAATATGATAATAATTACGCTTTAATTAATTTTGTCTTCTGAAGATTTTTGAAGTTAGATACTTAAAATGTCTATGGTAGTAATATTTTTTTTCCATGTTTCTTTTTGATCGTAGACAGATCTTTGGACAGATCGCGATCGTGATTGTCGTTGTCGCGCAGCTGTTCAATAATAAAGTGCGGTGTCGGAGTGTTTTGAAACAAAATAGTTGGTTGCTTTGATATATTTTGTGAAAGTGTGCATTTTCAATGATTATTTTCAGAAGAAAGTGCTGTTCCTGAAGTGTCTTTTTTAATATAGTGAATATTGCGTTACGAAGAGAACCATTATGGATTTCAAAACAGCCGTTTTCAACGCTGCACGAGATGGAAGTCTCACACGACTGAGAGTAAGTATTTCGTAAAAAAACTTAATATTTTTCCCGTTGGATCGAATATATTAGTTAATTTCAAAAAAATAATTTGGCAGTGATAATGTTTGCATATTTATTAAGATTTGCCGTTATGACTAGCATCGGCTGTTGGCGACTTCATAAAAATTTAATTGAATTTTAACTGTAATTACAAAAAACACGCATTTTTAAAACAGTTTAAAGATGTATAAGTGCTCTTAATTAAATATTGGATTGTTTATCATATTCACATGTTTATCACCAAGTTATAACAAAGACAGAATGTTTATAGTAAGTTATAATTTTGGGCATATAATATTTAACTAGAACTATAAATTAAAAAAACTGTGTTATTGATATGTGTAATTGTATACATTATTCTCAGTTTTTAAATTAACTATGATTTAGGAACCAACAAGAGCCCACTGAGTTAAATAAGATAATGAATATATACATACAGTCACAGCTTTTTCCCCTATAAGGGGCAGGCAGAGACCTCAACCGTAGCCCACTGAAAAACATCAAGAATACAAATAAATATAGCTAATAAAATAATATAAAATTAATATAATTGATATTGACTGGATAAAACAGATAAAAAATTCGGATGATAAGAGTAGCTGATAATCAGCATTGTTTAATGGAGATATATCAGTATGGGCCAAGCTGAGCCCTTTTCTTTTGCATTTCTGATGACAGGCAATAAGCTATTTTTATTATTACTTACTAGCTGATGCCCACGTGGATATAGCTTTTATTCTAACTGGTGCTAAATAAATAAAACATAAAAAAGTAGGAAGCTAATAGTTTAATAAATAAATGGACAAAAGCAAGCATGTACAAAATATAAATATGTGACTGGCTAGTGAAATATAGTAACAGTATGCCAGTACCCATATGGGACTGATAAATGCTGTGCATCCTGTATGTAAACATATGTATACATTCTGTTACAAAATTAACACTACATCTTTTTTAAGTTAAATATTTTTAATCAAATTAGTTTTGAAATATTCAACATATTAAGTTTCTTTATTTTTTTATTCATTCTACTGATATTTGCCAAAATGTTCTACTGGTTTTATTTGTGAATTCTGACATTCTAAGAGACTTTCTGCAGCCATTGTTCACCAAGCTGCTCCAATGTTGGTAGACTTCACTTATTGAAATATTTTTTATTTGTTGTGGTGATAAAAATCTCTTTGCATATGTGGGTGTAATTACTTAGAAAGAGAATTATTTATTATTACACTGCAAAAGTATCACTCCTGTTGTGTAATTACTCGCCTGTCAAATTCAGCATAGCTTAATGGCTATGAGAATAGAATTTGAACTTAAAATTACAGTAAGCCAGTTCGCCCCTGCCCACCGCCGTACACTCTTTCCACTAACTTTCTGGTTGACTGAAAAGTAAAGAAGAGTAGAAAATGCCATATGGCATTAAGTCCGCCGTTTGTACAGTTTGTACAATAAAGTGTAAATAAATAAATAAATAAAGGATAAGTATGTTTATAAAAATTATATTTGTAATTTTTTTTTTGCTATATGCTTATAAAGTGAAGCTATTTCAGATTTGACAATTTTGGTTGACTAGGTACCAGCGGACCCGATAGATGTTGTCTGTCTGGTCTGCTAGTACTGTATAAATTTGTAGTTAACTATATAGTTTGGGTTGATTGTTGCTGTTAACAGATTCCACAAACGATTTTTCGATATTCAAATTATGAATAAACTATATAATGAGTGAATTTTGTCATTTTCCTAGAACTTATCTGGTCCAATTCTGAATTTAAACCATACAGTGAACCACACAAACACACAAAAAAATTCATCAACATTTGTCCAGACATGTAGGAGGAGTTCAGTGACACATACAAACATATAAAGATAATTAGATTTTACTTCTAAAGTTTTATTAACTTTAATTTTCAATAAACTAAGTATAAAAATTAAGTAAATAAGTAAATCTTTTGTAAATGTAATCATGGGACTAGCTCAGTTTTTCTGTCATCGTATCTCAAAAGGTTCTTAGGTTCAAGAGAAGAAAGTTGCATGTGGTGTAGCAATTGGTTTCTGCTCTATGAGCTATGAGTTTGGTTTCAACACTGTACACATTTGTATGGCCTAAATATACTGTTCCAAGTTTGGGTGATTAAAGCTTTGGGGTGATTATAATATACCATTAATTCCAGTAGTGTGCAAACATTACTGTGTTTCTGTTTGAAGGGCACTGTGAGCTATCATCACTGGGCATATGAGAGTTAAGAACTTATGTCTCAGGGTGATAGGATGGACCTTGCACTTACCGTCAGCTGAATGTTTCGCTCATTTTATCACTTTATTCATTAAAGAAAAAAGAACCCTAGTGTTGCTCCCACTAAGATTTTTTTCTGTATCTGCTTTTTTTTAAATATAAATAAGTATTTTCAGTTTCCACTCAAGTAATATATAAATACTTAGCAAAATAATTATCTATAAAAGAAATTTTCTGCCATTGTATGTAATCTAGTAATCTTCTAATTCAATTACGGAGGATTTACATTGCTATGTAACAATCAAGTTTATTTATAGGCAACTGTTTCTAGGATTTCACTATTTTGTTTTCAATATGCTAAATACATTAATTCTTAATTTGAATAAGTCCATTGCGTAAGTGTGTCCTTATGCTTACTTTGGATTCGGGAAAGATCATCACAGAGCTTAAGTGCAGGCTAGCATTTTTCACATGCCATTAGTATATATTAACAGTTACTTAATTGCCTATCTACATCTACTGTACATCTGTTGTACTATACAATCTACTTAATGGAAATGCTGAAAATTATTTCCTCTGACAGACTGCAGAATGCATAACTATCTACAATATATGAGACAAGACATTTCAATTCACCAGTTTTCATCATGCTTGGTCCTGCCAAATGCTCAACCTCAAATAGGACGTCACCCTGCAGTGGAATCATGATAGGATGTTGATGATGCTAATGATGATAATCTCCTCGGGGCCGATTTCGACCATGTCGACAACCGACAATTGTTGAGAGCTATGAACTGTGCAGGAGATACAATAGTGCCACAAGTGTATGCGAAAACACAGAGGCGGTTAGTGCCTCTGTGGTCCCAATGTATCCGCGCCCGATGTAACGCTGATGCGGTAAGATCAGAGGTAGGCTAGGATGCAATGTTAGAAACATGGGGACAATCACAACACAACCAGACCAGAAAACCAACTATTTGTGTTTTAGCACAAATGTTGTCTATGACTGGGATTCGAATATATATTATTATATTATTTCTATTATTCTACTCCATTCTTCTCATTCTCTCGAAGTATCTCTAACCGCCTGTAAACTGCACACATGTATTTTTTTGTAAGAGCGAGGATGGTATAAGTTGAGGCTTTATTTCTTTCCGCCAGGTCCAATATTTGGCAGCTTCAGTCTTTAGGTCTATTTTGTAACTCTGGTTTCGGAATCGGTTTTGTTTGATGCCGATTAACCAATGAATGAGGCTCAACTCCCGAATAAAAAACCAATCCCAAATAGAAGAGTAGAATCCAGAGTAGAACTATGCAATAAACTTTACCTGAATGTAAATTTAGAAGCAGTCCCTGTCTAGTTCCAAACCCTCATAAAAGTATAAGAGAAAACTGTGCCCAGCAGTGGGACACTTTTGCTGTCTACTTTTATACATACAATGAGCTTTTCTTTCATTTGTGCATTGTTCCTCCTAGTTCTAAATTGCATATTATTCCTAATTGGAATTTCATTGTCAGCTGGAGTACACTCACAATCAACAAAACCGTACTTTGGAGGGAAAGTAGGTGGGGGAGTGCGACGACCCCATTCATTCCGTTGTTTACACTACATGATTGTACCAGAACGAGGCGTGGGCGAGCGGAATACTCGCGGAAGTACGAAGAGGATTTTTATTGCAAGGCGTTATTGATTTATGTACCGCTTTGTGGCTTTCTTTTATAAAGTTTTACGGTTAGGTGAAACGCGTCAGTCTCATATTTGAGACTGTGAGAAGGTTACCATACTCCTTCGAGCTTTAATGCTGAAGCCATTTGTTCATAATAAAGGTTCAAGTTTATTGGTTAATTCTCATATGACTACAAAAAAGGAGCAAATACGTATTAAAATTTTTAAATGAAAATTTGTGTACCAAATTAAATCGATTTACCATCTGTTTCGGCTTACAAGTCTGTGACGCCTCAAGAAATCTGGTGCCCCCTCCTTTAGTTGACTTAAATATAGTATCTCGGCTGTAATCTGCCGACCAGCTTACTCATTCCTGATGCGCCAATGCTGACTAAAGCCAATATGTAAAATGTCACAATAAAATTAAACCATAATAATATAGAGCTGCTTTAATGTGTATATGCGTTAGAGACGACGATAATCTGTAATTGAATGAGACAGAATAGGGCAGAGGTTCCCAAACTTTTTAGCAATGGAACTCTGCGAACCCGGAAATTTTCGCGGAACTCTTGACTATCATCCGGAATTTTTTGCGGAACACTTTGTATCACTAAACACAATTTGGAAAGTAAATACAAGTTTTAAAAATGGTCGCAGATCGCCTATTAAGGTTCAATGGATCACTTGTATTCCGCAGAACATAATTTAATTTAGAAGAGAAACATGACGTTTAAGAATCGAACCCGGCGTACGACTGTTGTCGTGAACACTCTCTTTTGAACTTGGTTTCAATGGTGAACAAGAATGTTAGTAATGTTAATAGCATTGTTAAAATGTGATGGACTAACGCTACCATTATTTTGGCATTAGTAATGATGTTCTCCAAGCCGTTTTTCGACCGGCGACTATTTCCGAGTATTGTCAAATTTGTACTGGTGGTGGGATTCCTATGCAGGAGTCCGTCTAGGCAGATACCACCCTAGGGCCAGTTATTCTACCGTGAAGCAGTAGTGTGCTCAACATTACTGTGTTTCGGTTTGAAGAGCACTGTGAGCCTAGCGTAATCACTGGGCATATGAGACTTAGAAACTTAAGAATAATAAGAGACTTAAGAACCCATGTCTCACGGTGATGGGCACAGTGTAGTGTCACACAGCAATTTTCTGGGTGACACAAAATTTGTTATGGGCAGACGTTGCACTTACCATCAGGTGAAAGTTATGCTCGTTTCATCACGATAGAGATATTAAAGTGCCAAAGGTGTACGCGCAAACAGAGCCACTCATCACACCTAATCCAACCATGCTTGAAGCACCGCTTATACGATAAGACAATCACAACACAACCGGACCAGAAAACCAACAATTTTTCTTTGCTCATATTTCGGCTTATGCTGGGATTCGAACCCGGGACCCCCGATGCGGTATTCAGGTACTCTGACGAGTAGGCCACGCTGTCGCTATAGTGAAAGAAGGAACATTGTTAATTGCATATTCTTTATTAAGATTGACGGCGTGTGTGCATTGTTTAATTGTATTTTAACAGATTAGATAGCAGCGCACGGCAAACGCAAATGGAAATTTTCAATCAGTTGATTCATGTCAATAACTTATATAATATGATGGCGTGTCTTTTTGCAATAAGGCCTCTCGCACACTGCGGACTACGTCCACAAATATTATGATTACACTACCTCTCAGTGCCCTTCCGACCGAAAAATGTTTGCACATTAATGCTTCACGGCATAATAACTGGACCTGGGTTGATACCAGCGTTACCAACAACATATCTCACAAAATATCTCAAAAGTTCGTATAAAAATTGTAAATCTGCAGTCATATTTGATGTTCTCCTAGCCGATTTAGACCACGGCGACAACTTCCGACTACTGTCGAGAGCCTTCAAATGCGCAGGAGATATTATAGTGCCACAAGTGTACGCGCAAACACAGAGGCACTCACTCCCTACCCGCGCCCGAAGTAACACTGATGCGATCGAAGATCGGAGGTCTAGGATATCATATATAGCATATATTTAAAAAGCGTTTAAAACATGATAGTTTTAAACAAAGGCTGTTCACCTGCAATGGAGCAGTGTGGCCTCCATTTATGCGAGTATGCTCCACATCTCTTTCATAGTAACAGCATTGTGCACTGCATTTGACGTAGACTCGGTTATTATTTATCTGATATATGTAAGTTATTGTTAAAGTCTATATAAAAAAAACAGCACCAACCCAATTTAGGAATAAATATTCGCAAAGTTGAACGATTCAGTCGTAAATCGCTTTTGTATTATATAGATAAAAGCTATTTACCACTAAATCATCAAGATATCTCCGAAGATATCAAGACCTATTGACTTGAAATTCAGCATATATATTCCTCTCCTGACATAGACGCCTACTAAGTACGGATTTTGCGAACGATTACTCTGAAATGTGTAAACACGTTGGTGCTGTTTTTAACCGACTTTCAAAAAACGAGGAGGTTCTCAATTCGTCTGTATAAATGTAATGGTTGGGATGATCTAGAGCATGGTCACAGACTTTCTAAATAGTTTAAAAAATAAATGGCATTAAATCCGTAAAATTTATTCTATTACATTCGCGTTAATATAAGAAATCATATAACATTTATCCCTAAATCAGACGGAACCTTAGCAGTGTTGACTATATTTCAGTGGTCTATAGTCTTTTCTGTTTATTACGTAAATGGGAGTAATAAATCACGTGGAAATTATTGGTATGCACGTAATGAAGAATAAGTCCTCGTTTACGTATTCATCGGAGTGCGCAGAACGAATAGCCAGGAAGTCGTGGAGTCACGCATTTGCACTGAAATTAGAGCACGCTTGTTGTATCGCCTTTACTTTATTTTGTTTTGTCGTGCGTCTCTTTGTCCGCCTGTGACTCAGACGCGCTCCTCTTCTGGTTTCAATAGGGTGACCAAACAGCTATAATTATTGTCGTCCTAAAATAGGAACAACGATGCCTAAAATACTAAGAATTAATGTAGACGACCAAGTGGCCCAGTGGTAAGAGTACCGGACTTCTACACCGTTGGTCCTGGGTTCGAATCGCAGCCGTAGCAATTTGTGCAAAATAACAAATAGTTGGTTTTCGGATCTGGTTGTGTTGTGCATGTGAAATGTATGTCTGTAAAACGCACCCACGATACAGGAGAAAAACTGTGGGTTTCGTTTTTTTTTAAGAGAGAAGAAATGGCCTTGTTTTTATATTCTATTTTATTCACATAAGCTTTCGTAAGCAATGGACTGCAAAAGCATAAATTGTAGAACCTATTGAGGAAGAAGAAAGAGTTGTTGCATCGTACCAGAAAGCGCAATGTAGGAATGATCCCTATTCACCCTGTTAGACGAGAGTGACGATTTGTCCAATTAGACAAATAAAGTCAATTTTTCATTGAACTTAATCGAAGTTAGAGACTGTCCGGATGAAAGACTATTGTTTGGTAACACTAAACATCGAACAAGGAAGGATCGTTTTTTTGTTTAGGCCTCGGTGTGTTTCCTCTTAAGGTCTTTGTAAGAACCGTTCTATAATCGTTTTTATTGGATTTTGAAACACTGCCAAATCTTTTCATTTGCCAACCAGTCCTCTTAAACAAGATTATCTTTGTCCTATAATAAAAAATATGCCTGTCATGTTAATTAAATGTTTTCATTATTATGTTAAAATTTTTTCTTTATTTCTGTTATTACGATACTGTTTCTTTTTTATATACAAAACTTTTTAAGAATTGTAACAAAGTGCCTGGAAAAGTCCGAAATTGTATGTAGCATACATACAATTTCGGGCTTTGTATGGGAGTAAGTGGTTCGACATCCATTACGTCTCGTTTCCCGCGGGGGCGAAATGTAGGCTACGTGTTTGGCTTCTCCGTCCCTCTTATATGGGAAAAAGGCGTATGTTTATATGTACGTGTACGTGTTTTTGCTCAGAATTAAGTGCTTCAAAGTAATAATGACCTCTTATCTACGAGTACGAGGATGTTAATATATGCGAAGGTTTTCAATGAAATCTAATCGTGCATACAGACAGATACAGAGCAAGCAAGCAATGACCGGGCTAAATATTTGTACAAAACGGTCTAACTGCTTCCTTCTACAACAAGCAAGGAAGTTTGTTTTCTACAATTTGTTATTGTTTCATTGTGATTCAATGATCCCATTTTCATTCTACACACGCAAAATACGTATGTTTTTGTGCGTTTGGATTCTGAACACAATCGATTTGTAACGATTTATTTTAAGTTGTCCACCAATTGCATGTAATTATAATTTAAGCTATATTTAATTTTAATCAAATACGAAATGATTACGTAACATTAAAGGCTAAATAAAGGTAGCAAAACTTCCCTGGTTTGACTCGATATTCTCTCGATATTATACTCGAAATATGAAGATGGGAAAGATATAAAAAAATTGAAGAATTACATCTTGCGATCCAATTCAGTTACATAATATGATTTTGTCTGTAAAAAAATATCTGATATCTATATGTTAATACGTGAAGGGACCAAACCCTATTGCGCGCACGAAAGAGTGTGAAATTTAGCATAGTTCAAGTTTGTATGGAGAAGAAAAGAGTAAGCTAAAATGTATACCTATATAATATGTTACTAATACATACAATAAAAAAAACATTCATTATTTTCATACTGACAATGTCAATCACATAATAACCTGTCGTTTGTTTACGTTCATACTGCCAATGTCAGTCACGCATAAAAGTCGTTGTGACCAACAGTCGCACAGAGTTGAGATTATCGCCATAGGATTTTAAAATTCGATAAGTTGCCAACAAATAATTACTTAAACCTCAATAAAGTACCAACTTTATAAAATTTCGACCACTAATGGGTCTAGATTTTATTGAAACTTTATTTTCACTCACTAGTACCAGATGTCTGGATTTAAAGCTTTTCAAATGTATGCGATTCTGATAACAGTATAATAAAATTTTTCAACATATTATACATTACAGAGAAGCGAAGAGGAAAACTCTGAATAGCATGTAAAAGTGTATTCATTATTAGAACTAAAAAACGATATATTTATTTGTTCGATTCCCGGTGCCGGCACCGCTAAAATTGTTAATTGCAAGTTTACGTGTCGATTTACCACGTGCTTGGCGGCGAAGGAAAATATCATAAAGAAACCTGCATGTCTGAGGAATAATAAATATTTCGAAGACATGTGAAGTCCGCCAACCCGCATCGGAGCAGCGTGGCGGACTCTTCCCGGCTCCAAAACCCTCTCAAAAATGAGAGGAGGCCTGTGCTCATCAGTGGTACATTTAAAGGCTGTACCTTTACTTTTGTATGTCGTAGTCAAACGCCTTAGTAATTAGCATAGAACAGATGGCTCGACGGGCATCTAGCCAAATATTTGCCCCGGTGCTCTTCTTACCCGTTGTGTTACGGCTTAGAGCAACGAGACGAGCAAAACGTTCACATGTTACGTTACTGAGAATGTTTTTGTGTAGCACCACACTGCGCCTGTCACCCTGAGACATATGTTCTTAAGTCTCATATGCCCAGTGATCACACTAGCTCTCAGTGCCCTTCAGACCGAAACACAGTAACGTTTGCACTCTACTGCTTCACGGCATAATTACTGGCCCTGGGGCAAAAACTGATGTTTTTTACTGGCCTACCACCAGTAAAAAAACATCAGTTCTTTAATCACCTATGTCACGCAATTACACTAGATATCAATGCTCTTCTTACCGAAACACATTAATGTGTTTGCACACTTACTGCCTGACGGCAGAATATCTGGGGTGGTACCTGCCTAGACGGACGGTACTTACCGGTACGTACTTAAAGGTAAACAGAGAGGTGTGAATATTTGCAGGTTATTAAAGTGTACATTTTTTTTATTAATGTTTTAACTAGTACTGATATTGTTGATGTCCTCCTGGCCTATTTTCGATCACGGCGCCAAAAATATGCCTGCTACCGAATACTATCGGAAGTTATCAAATGCGCAGGAGATATTATAGTGCCACTAGTGTACGCGCAAACACAGATACATTCACTCGTCCCTAATTAATGCCCGATGTAACGCTCATGCGATAAGATCGGAGTTAGGCTAGGATGCAGTGTTAGAGACGCAAGGGCAATCACGACACAACCAGACCCGAAATCCAAAAATTACAACAGGATATGGGCAGCAGCATCTCCCTGGAACATCTGAATAAATAAACTGCGGTTGCCAACCCGCCTGCCAAGCGTGGGAACTATGGCAAAATCCTCCCCAAAATGAGAGTACACATTTTTGTGGCAATCTGTGGGGGAGGTCTATGTTCAGCAGTGGACTAGTTATAGGCTGAAATAATGATGATGATGACGACAAATGTTGGCTTCGACCGGGATTGGAACTCAGGATCCGCGGCGTGGAATTCAAGTACTCTAATCACTAGGCTTCGCGGCTATCACAGATATAGATTTCATTTTCATACAGATATATATTTTACGCGCTACTAGTGCAATGGCTTATGCTACGGACTGCGTAAATTGATTTCGCAGGATCGAGCACACCATCTCATAACACAACAGGGAAAATTGCGTGACTGTATGTATGTGTATACAGGGTCATTCGAAATGTCCTATACATCCCGGCAGGCTGGGCTTAGGGACGATGTGCATATGCCCAAAAAATGTAATAAGCCTCGTAGCGTGATACCTGTAGGAGATATGTCGACTTAAAGAATTTGCTTAAAACTCATAGGTGACTGTTATACCCTGTTATACAGCTGATCGAGGCAATGAACTCATAAATTTAATTGGGCGTTTTTCCATTTGGCTGCCATCGAAAAGATTTCGATCTTATAAAATAGTTACTAGGGTAACATAAATTTAATGGAGAAGAAAACGTATTTTAAATTTGTCTGGTTCGGGACAACGACTTTCTGAGTTAGGGTCGCGTAAAGTTTTACATAACAAATAATTTTAAAGTTTTGTATGGACATTTTAAGTATTCAATTATATCATTAAAGCTTCACCGTTATGTTTATCAGATCAAAGTAGCATGGGTAGGTGCCGGGATGTTGTACCAATTATGAATAACGTTCTTTGATAACTTATCGTTGCATTCCCAACAGCATCCGCTACAGGTGATATTTGAGTGTGTTCCATCTTCATGTGTTTAAAAATAAAAGATAATGCATTAAAAGAAACTAATTTTACAGATTTTATCGCGTTAAATTTTACTATTTATAAATTGTAAAAAATAACGTGATAAAATCCGTAAAATTTGTTTCATTTAAATGTGTAGTGTTCGCGTAAATATAAGAATGGTTTTATGTGCAAAAGATCTACAGTAACTAATTTAGCGGTTCTCGTCCATTATATACATCTGAGCATGGATGAAGGGCAGCAGGTTGACGTGATTTACACGGACTTTGAAAAGGCGTTTGATCGTGTTGATCATGCCATCCTGCTGCGTAAACTTTGCACTTTGGGAATTCATGGTGATTTACACAGATGGGTAACCTCTTACATAAGTAACAGAAGGCAAGCAGTTTTACTTGGTAGTGCTCGCAGTGATTTCGTTTCTGTGACTTCTGGCGTCCCTCAAGGGTCCATACTCGGACCTTTGCTGTATAACGCATATCTATTTGATATAAACGACTGTCTCCACCATTCGAAGTACTTAATGTTTGCTGATGATAAAAAAATCTATCTTAAAATAAGATCAAATGATGATTGTGTCTTGATTCAAAACGATCTAAATAACCTAGCAACTTATTACAAAAACAACAGAATAACCATCAATAGTGGGAAATGTGTAAAAATAACCTTCACGCGCAAGAAACATTATGTAGATTATAATTATATGCCTACAAATAACTTAATAAAAAGGGTACCTTCAGTTAGACACCTTGGCATTATATTGGACTCCCAACTAACATTTAGAGAGCATATGGAAAGTATTGTGAACAAAGCCTACAAGCAAATTGGATTTATCAAGCGCGTCTATACCTCCTTCAACAATATTGATTGCATTAAATCACTCTACTTTGCATATGTAGGGAGTACTCTTGAATACGCTAACACTATTTGGTCTCCCAATTATGCCAAATATAAACAAAGAATTGAATCAAGGCAGAAACTGTTTATCAAATTCTTGTTATCTAAGGACCATAGAACTTTTGCTGCTTACAATGATGCCTGCAAATACTACCGCTTAGATACTCTAGAGTTAAGGCGACTTCAACATGATATGATGTTATTACATGGATTATGGTCTGGCAATATTGACTGTTCGGATCTCTTGTCTAATCTATCGCTAATGGTTCCTAAATATCGTACAAGACATACGCCTTTGTTCCACGTACCACGAACAAAAACAAACTATGCGAAAAATTCCACTGTGTGTCGCATAGTTCAAAACTATAATAAATACTATGCCGATTTGGATATTTTTAACCTAAGAACTTTTTGAAACATGAAACTACAAGAATAAACAGGGCATAACCTATTCAAGCATTGGCACACACTGCTTTTCACGCACAGTCACACGCACACACACATACACACACAAACACACGCACTCACAGTCATGCATACGCGCGCGTGCATTTTGTTAACTTTTTTAAGAATAGTTTTATAAATCGTGTAATCTTTATTGGCCTTACTGTTAAGTATCATGTATTGTATGTACTGTATATACAACGCTGTATGATTACCTAAATAAGTAAAATAAAAAAAATAAAAAGAAATCATTAAAATAATACATTATTTTATTTTTCTTAAAGCTCTACAAAAATGCAGTTTGAAATGCAGGATGAAATAATAAAACGTTTAGCGTAAGATTACCTTGACCTTTCGTGCAACTTATTCTTTATTTCGCTGAATGAATCATAATGATTTCTTATATTTACGCGATTATTACACATTTAATAAAACTATATTTACGGATTTTATCGCGTTTATTTTTAAACTATTTATAACCCGACGTTTCGACTACTTTACATCATTATAACATTATGTTACGGTTCATAATGTTTGTCCCGTTTTTTATTATTTGTGATGTCCTGCTATTTCTATCCAAATACTTATTCGAAGACGTTTGGTATCCATTTATAGATCACTTCGTTACGAACAGAAAATGTCGAACACACGTAGCCGATAAAAGCAAGCTAGGAAGATGACGTTTAAAAAGGTCAAGGAATGAAGAATGTCAACTGTTTGTAGCGGAAAGGTTAACGGCACTATAATTATTAGGGGCTGGTAAATACGTGCTCCATTAAATTTGTTTACATATTATTGAGACACAACCGGTTGAAAAAAGTATTAACATTACACACAATACCTTTGCTGTTCGAATATTAAAAATCAAATTGTCCGCGTCCATAATGACAAATCACAATCGAACGATCTTTTAATCAAATCGATTGGTAAGATTCATTGCCCCGTTGTGCGCGTGAACAGGAAGTTGAAGAAGTTGACTTTAAATGTCAATTGTCAGGCGTTATTTGTTTGTATGCTGCCTTACATATTAGGGCACTGTCTGCATACAAATATGGACTCGTTGCTTGCGGCGCAGCGGTCGCGGTCGCACATTGTCTCGGACGGTGGCCATGCGTAAAGTACTCTACACACTAGCGGGGTATGTCCGGCGGTTTCAAGGAGTACGAAGATTGAAAAAAGTAGATAATCTTTTTACTCTCAAGGACGGCTTTCTCATTGCCGAGTCGAGCCCTAGCGCATGTCGCAACGTTAAAACTATTTAATAAAGAAGTTCATATAATGATTTCTTATATTTACGCGAACACTACACATTTAAATGAAACTAATTTTACGGATTTTATCGCGTTTATTTTTAACGAAACGTCGGGTTATAAATAACAAAAATAAACGCGATAAAATCCGTAAAATTAGTTTCATTTAAAAAGTAGTTCATTTTGAAATTTATCACAACTAGTAAAGTATTTCATTGTTATGAATGGCAAACTTCCCAGGCAGTGCAGCGTAAGAAAAACTGCGGTTAGTGGGTCTCGTAAAAGTCTGCTACGATTCTCTAAAGTCTCATAGCTTTCGGCAGGTGGCGGAACAACTATGTCGAAAATATGCTCTACTGCTGCCTAGAATGCTTATTGAGGTAAATCATCACTATGTCCAACAGTGGACTGTTAACTGACTTGAAGATGACGAAGAAAGTATATCTGACGTTTCTTTATAAATTATATATGCGAACGAAGTCGCGGGCATACATTGATGAAAACAGCCTCGTTAGGCTTACCCGAGTACCTTACACCTTACAGCAAACAGAAATCCTACCACCGGTATATCTATCATCACATGTCACATCTATCATCTATATATCTAAAACTAGCGTAATAAAAATATAAAACAGCTGATTTTAAAATATCCCGTGGGAAATTTTAATATATTTTATTATATCTCCAGGATGTAAACTATGTCTGCGCCAAATTTTGTCAAGATCGGTTTAGAGATTCAACCGTGAAAAGGTAACAAACAGACAGAGGTGCAGAGAGACAGACTTTCGCATTTACTAGTCGTAGTCTCTTTCGTAAAACAGTATCTCACTCGAATGCATCAAGATGCAACTTTGCCCTTGGCTGCTTTATCGACGTAGTGAATAAATTAATGTGCCTTTTTGTATTATCGTAGATTGATCTTTTATAGTATAATATAGTAACTATTGCTTATGTATATATGTATACATGTGTGTACATATATGAAATTATTTACCCATTCATATATTAATCAAATTTATTTTATGCTATTATATCTGTGACGTATAAATATATACACACTAATTGGAATGGTTAAACTTGACATTCGTAGTGCATTTAGGTTCCAGATGAAAATCAGCGTCAGGTCGTATAGTCTGGCATAAAGCTCATCTCGAGACCTATTTATTTATTATATATCTCTAATTTTATACGATTTTCTTTAATTTTTATTTGTTTTTTTAATTGTTTATGTTCGATTCGTTTTATTTTAATTTTTTATGATTGTATTTTATTTTATTAGTATGTGTATATATTGTAACTAAGTGTGTTGTCATAATCATTTCTTATATTTACGCGAACACTGCACATTTAAATGAAACTAACTAATTTTTACGGATTTTATACATCGCCCGTGACCATGGGTGCTGTAAAGCATTCGAAACGTCGGGTTAAAAATAACGAAATTTAACGCGATAAAATCCGTAAAAATTAGTTTCATTTAAATAATAGTGTTGTCCTTTTGTGCTGTACCAATAAATGCTTTTTCTTTCTTTCCTTATAATATTAGTATGGATTATGAATTAATATTAGCTAGCGAACAGTGGAAACTGAGGCCGGGGCGGCCGCTTTAAATTTTACAGTACACTGGTGATTTGGTTACGATTGCACCACTAAAATTCTCGGTAAAAAAAAACGCTGTGAGTAACTGTATTTCTCAGAAATATAAAATATTTCGACGACATCTGACGCACCAAACTCGTACTGGAGTGGCCTGACGGTTATTACCGGCCCCAAAACCCTCTCAAAAATATGAGGAGATACTTGTCTTTCTAATATGAAGTTATCGTCTTAATTTTTTTTTTATTGGAAAATGTGATGAAACGAGCAAAACGTTCAACTGATGGTAAGTGGAGCGTCTACCCATAGCAAATGCTGTTTCACCCGGAACATTCCTTTGTGACACCACAGTGTGCCCATCACCCTGAGACATCAGTTCTTAAGTCTCATGTGCCTAGTGATTACACTAGCTCACAGTGCCCTTCAAACCGAAACACAGTAATGTTTGCAAACTACTGCAGAATAACTGGCCGTGGTGTGGTACCTAGACGGATTCCGGCATAGGAATCCTACCACCAGTAGAGTTAAATAGTATATTTTTTAAGGAAGGTTATTTTTTGATTATTGTTTATTCTTTTTGTATTCATTCGCTTAAAGTTTATGGTGGTTAATGTATTTCATTCGTGTATAATAATTCATTACTTACACTATCAAATGGTACCTATTGAAAAAACCCATTATGGTATTAATGCGATAATAATAAAAATAGAGATTTAGCTTGGGAATTGAAAACTATAAATTACATGTCGTGTAGTGATGACCTTTAGCTTAGTAGTTATATTGAAATATTACACAGAAAGAGTACATATTGACGACCCCATGGCCTAGTGGTCCATGGACCACTGCGCCGCAGGTCCTGGGTTCGCATCCCAGCCGGGGCCATCATTTGTGTAAAGACACAAATTGTTGAATTTTGTGTCTGGTTGTTTTTGGGGGATTTTGCCATAGTTGCTACGCTTGGCAGGCGGGTTGGCAACCGCAGTTTATTTATTCAGGTGTTCTAGGAAGATGCTGCTGTCCTATTGCATCATTTACTAAGTGCCTAAGGTATTCTCCGGTCTCTAAACTGTCTGCATACCAAAAATCTGGTCGATCGGTCACTTCGTTGAAGCGTGAAAGACGAACAAACAAACAGTTAAACCAACAAACATACTTATATATTTATAATATGTGTATGGATAGTATATAGTATGGATAGTATATAGTATGGATAGTTTATAGTATGGATAGTATGTAGTATGGATAGTATATAGTATGGATAGTATAATATTAGCTAGTCGATAGGTGTCGTAAGAGGCGACTAAGGTATTCTACTGATAGCCTTTATTCGTGCATAACAACACCATAATATGCAATGCTGTGACTATACTGCTCGTGGCAACGCAGTGGGGAGTAACAATTGTTTCAACTCTTACCAAAATGGCGGCGACGTGGTTCACCTGTCACGTCTCGTTTCCCACGCGGGCGATAAGTGAGCTGCGTGTGTGGCCACTGTCTACCTCTTTATATGGGAAATAGACTAGACTGTATGTATGTAGTATAATAGTATGGATAGATTATTTTCCTAACATTTATTGAAACATTTTTTTACCCTCTATTAAAGTAATAAATGATTTTTTTCTATAAATACACATCTTAAAGACTTCACTCTAGTGTGTATAATGTGTATCAAAGTTACATTCTACATAAGAAGTGGCACAGATAAAATTGAACTATTAAATGGTGGTTAATAAGAAACTTCCTTTGCGTGTGCAAGCGACATCGATAGTCAATCATTAACAATCCGCGCAGACACGTGTCATTAATGACGTAACAAAGCTAGAGAAATAGACTTGTGTGCGTTTGATAAAACGCTTTGGATGGTCCTACCCAGATCCAATAGTCTGATCTGGGGAGGACGTCTCCTCCTACTAGTAATGTTTGCATGTTGTATATATACGAGTAGTTTGCATCTCAGAAACTTTCATAGCGCGATTATAGAATGTATGAGATATTTCTTGAGCTTCTCATGTAACGACATAGATGTCGCTACAATGTTATTATTAACAGTTGTTGCCTATTCTATTCATGATAGTCTATCTGACGACGGCTTTTATTTTGCAGTCACTGTTTTTCTAAGTAATAGAATCATAATCATCATCGTTTCAGCATATCACAAGTACGCTACTGAACATATACCTCCGCCATAGATAGCAATAGCCATAGTTCCAGGAAGAACTACTGGACTACTGCCCATCTCTTTGGTTTTCCTTTCCCTCTGAAGCGCCGTGTGGTGGCCGATCTCATCCCGTGGGTGTCGTAAAAGTCGACAGTGTGGGCATGTATTTTTAAATGGTGATTGCTTAGATTACTATGTGATATCAATTTAATTGATGTCTTAATGTACGAAAATTAATATTATTCGAACGTGTTTTTGCTGTAATAGTAATACGCGGGGCCGCGGGCATAAGCTCCTTTTGAATACGTAAACAAAAATGTACGTTACATTGATTCATTTTTTTCCCTATTAAACTTTACTAATCGGTTTATTATTCTAATAACCTAAAGCCGGATCTTGTTGAGCATGTTTTTAATAACGCATACAATTTAACCTTTTTGCTAAGTATGTGCAAAACATTCTCGAACATTCTAGAACGGATATTTTTTTTAAAAATTTATTCGTTTGTAGCGTCTTTCCAAACTGCAGCGATCGTGGCATAATTCTGTCATACTAGTTAATGAATGATTTGTGATCAGTGTACAGATTGTTTCGAATTATACAGTCGGTACAGTAGTAGAGCCGTGGTAGCTCAGGGGGTAGGCGCTCGCTTTAAATTTCATAGTACGCGAGTGACCTGGGTTCGATTCCCGGTGCCGGCACCACTAAAATTGTTAATTGCAATTTTAGATGCTGACTTACCACGTGCTCGGCGGTGAAGGAAAACATCGTGAGGAAACCTGCATGTCTGAGAAATTAAAAATATTTCGGAGACATGTGAAGTCCGCCAACCCGCATTGGAGCAGCGTGGCGGATTCTTCCTAGCTCCAAAACCCACTCAGAAATGAGAGGAGGCCTGTGATCAGTAGTGGGACATTTATAGGCTGAAACTTTACTTTTTTTACTTTTACAGTTATGTAGATATCCAAAACGGTGGCCATAGATCACTTATTTATTGTAAGCAAGCGGTTCTTCTTGACTGTGTATGTGCAGACTTAAAAGTTCATGCGAATCGAGAAACTTTGAGATAAGTCTCAAGGGTTACTATTCATATTTTATTGAAAAGAAATGGTTCATCTTGAGACTACTATTTGTACAGGATATCAAAACATACATGGTAGGTTGTCTATGCAGGAAACCGTCTAGGCAGGTACCACCCCAGGGCGAGTTATTCTGCCGTGAAGCAGTAGTGTGCAAACATTACTGTGCTTCGGTTTGAAGGGCACTGAGAGCTAGCGTAATGACTGGGCATATGAGAACTGATGTCTCAGGGTGACGGGCGCAGAGTGGTGTCACACAATAATGTCCTGGGTGACACGACATTTGTTATGGGCAGACGTTGCATTTACCATCAGGTGAACGTTTTACTCGTTCCGCTCGTACTCCTACACTTTCTCGTACCCCTTTTTCCCATATAAGGGGTAGAGAGAGTCCTCACGTAACGCACATTTCGCCCTCGTGGGAAACAAGACTTGACGGGTCACGTCACCGACAGTAGAATAGCACCTACCTCTCTCCTATTATACTAATTTTTGTTAACTATATATATTATTATTACTTATATATATAACTAATTTTTGTTAACTAGTGTAAAAAAAAGGAGAAAAATAGTGACAGTATTTTATAGCTATCGGTCGGAAACTCATAAGCAGAGAGACAACGACAAGAGAACAATTTTGCTAATATTACTAGTATTGGTGCCAGAATGTCTTGGCAGATATTCACATTACTAGACTAAAAGCTATTTAAGCCCGATGGCGATGCCCAGAATTTGGCTAGTACTTTTGACGCCGTTACCATTTTGCTGCGTTAGCTGAATGGTATAAACGCTACTCTCGAACATTCCAGTACACTCCGAACTTTTCCGATTTACTCCTTACTAACAACCCAATCAAGTTTTTACAAAGACTTCCTCGACTTCGTCGGCACGTCACTTTCGACATAACTTAGTCACAATATTGTTGTCAATAAACAGGAGGCACCCCGCACTCTCAATCGTTCACGCCGCGTACACATGCCACGCCAGGGCGGTTCTCAAATCGACCAAGATAAATTAGTCCGTCCGAGCCGACATCCGAATCACTGTTGTTCGATGCATATACATAGGTTTGCCAGGTCCTAAAACCATTTTATTTTTATTGGATATAGTGACGAGACGAGCGAAACGTCCATCCAACCATCAGGTGAATGTGTGCACATAACAATAACGAACGCGTTTATTATTGTTATGGGCACACGTTGCTCCATTTTTAACGAAGAGGGATCAAATAGTAGTGAGAACGACATACTCTTTGGTAAGAAAAAAATAAATATTGGCAGGCATAGCTCAGATACATATTTGTAATATTAATAAAGAAAAAAATCTAAGATTCTATTTTGTTTTTTTCTGAGTGTAGTAATTTGTTTGCTTCGTGTCGGAACGTGTCCTCGAAAATGGAGAAAAACGCGGAAAAGAAGTGCGAGCTGCTATTAAATACCTCTGTTTAAAAAAGTTAACGACGCAAGAGATTCAGAGCGATTTGGAGGCAGCATTAGGAGAGTCTGCTCTGCCGTATTCCACTATCGCAAGGTGGGCTTCTCAATTTCGAGTAGGGAGAACGAGCACAGAAGACGAACATCGTTGCGGCCGTCCATCGACGTCAGTCACCCAAGAAAATATTGCGAAAGTCCAGAAAATTGTATTGAGCGATCGAAGAGTTACCATCCGATACTTAATTCAAGAAACGGGCATTTCATATGGAAGTATTCAATCCATATTGAAACAATCTTTGAAATGAGAAAAGTCTCCGCAAGATGGGTGCCGAGAAGAAGAATTTCGAAGATATTGTTGGACAAGTTTCAAGAAGATTCTGAAAACTTTTTGTCTCGTTTCGTAACAATGGACGAAACATGGGTCATCATCATCATCAACATCATTTTGATCCCGAGACAAAACAGCAATCTTCGCAATGGAAACGGCCATCATAACCGACCCCGAAGAAGTTTCCGTGAAGCCGTGGCATCGGCTAGCAATGTTATGGCCTCAATATTTGGGACTCAGGAGGGATATTGTTGATTGATTACCTGGAGCGTGGAACCACTATTACAGGCCAATATTATGCAGCTTTAATTCCCAAGTTGAGGAATGCCATCAAAGAGAAAAGGAGAGGGAAACTTCGAAGGGGCGTGCTGTTTCATCACGACAACGCACCCGCTCACAGGTCGGCAGTTGCGATGGCTGCCATTTAGCAAGCTAGCGCTTCGAATTGGTTGACCACCACCCTTATTCACCAGATCTGGCGCCTAGCGATTTTTATCTGTTCCCCAAATTGAAAGAATACTTAAGGGGAAACAGGTACGAAGACGATAACGAGGTGATGGATGCCGTGGAGAGCTTTTTGCAGGACCAAGACAAAACTTTTTTTTTAAAGGGATTGAAGCCTTGGAAAAGCGCTGGACTCGGTGTGTAGAGGGACTCGGAGACTATGTGGAAAAATAAATTATTAAGTTATCAATAGTCATTATATTCTATGTCATGCTCACAACTTTTTGATCCCTCCTCGTATACTTATTAAAAATCATTTTTAATTATATCTGGCCGTTAGGAAGCCCGTTTGGTAATCATCATCATCATCATTTCAGCTTTTTACTCCACTGCTGAACATAGGCCTCTCCCATAGATTGTCATAAAAGTTTGTAGCTCACATTCAGGGGGATTTTGTCATAGTTGCCACGCTTGGCAGGCGGGTTGGCAACCGCAGTTTATATTTTCATGATTATCTTTAGAACAGCAATAAACAGTTAAATGAAATTTCGCATTACAAAATAATACAAATATTGGATAATAACATCGTGATATACATAACTATTATATCGATAGTCGTAAAATCGCAGCTTTAAAACTGCGTTGAGCGTGAGAACACTTCAAAATAAACACGTGATAAAGGTTGTTATGTTCACTCGATTCATTCAAATTGTGAAACCCATTAGGAACTGCGAATATATTATTAACAAAGACTATTTTTGCATAAAAATGTGCAGTTAAAGTAGTTACACGAGTATGATAAGATAAAAATAGAAAATCAACTATGGTCGGTAAATGTATGAGTCGTATTAAATGTTTAGAAATAATAGTGTGAATATTACACTTCGAGTAAGCCATTGCTACTTCAGTGTTGCAACCATTTAAAATTATAATTTTAAATATCAGTAGCATAGAAAAATTGTAATGAGTATATGTATTTCGAAATATTCGCTGATATGAGATGAATTAAGATTTTATATGAATGTATAATAATTTTTTTACTCTTACCAAATTGGCGACGACGTGGTTCGCCAGCCGTCACGTCTCGTTTGCCGCGGGGTCGAAAATAGGGCTACGGGAGTGGTTTCTGCCTGCCCCTTATATGGGAAAAAGCGTGACTGTATGTATGTATGTATAATATTAGTTTGTTGAATTCCTGATAATCCAATATTGAGGAGTCACTGGATGGATATGATACAAAGAAGCCCGGAGGAGAATAGCTGGAATTCAGTAATCATTTAATTATTAAATTAAAAATAATTAATTAAAACTTTTAAACAATTCATCGAAATTTATACTAAAAATTAAGATTAGGCACAGAGGTTTTGGAACACTACTCACGGGGTGATCAGAAATATTAATTTCCTATTTCATGACGACCACTAAGGCACGCAGCTTAGCGGTCAGAGTACCTGACTTCTACGCCGCGGGTATTCGACTCTCATCGGTAGCCAAAATGTATGTAAAACATTATCCCAGTGTTTCTGACACTTTCTGAGCTTTCCATTGGGCGCCGGTAGCTTATTCAGTTGTGGCTGTAATATCTTCTGCGCAGTTGATAGCTTCTGCCAGTATTCGGAAGGTTTAGCCGTTTTCGAAAAACGGCGAGTAACTATTATTATTATTTCTTAAATAGAAATTTGAAAAATGGCGCCGCCGATAAAAAAAATATTTTAAAAGTAGTACCAAATTTTTGACAAATTAATAATGTGATGGATCGCGGTTCTAAATTGTTTCATCAAATTCAGCGATTATTAAGCTAAATATAACTTTTTCGATCATCCAATTATTTTTTTATCAAATGTTAAGTAAAAGAAAACTGGCAAGCTCCGTTTGTTTTTTTCTTTTATATATTATTTAACGACATGACTGCAAGACACGCACTGTCTATAATCTGTTTATTTCATGTTTAGTTTAAGTGCATTAAAAGTTTTGAAATTATACCTGTCCGGACAACAAGATAGAGAAGACACTAGGTATTGTATTAGGCTGTGTTTATATACAAGTGAATACAAAATATTTTCTTTTATTTAAATCGACTTCGAAAGCAACACGATTCATACAAGATTATGTGTTTTTAATGTAAACGAGTCACTATCACAGTCACGCTCAGATAAACCTACTTTCGATAACCTACGAGGGGTGATCCAAAAGTAATGATAATCAATAATAAACACAATGAATAAAATAAATAAATAAATTTATTTCTCAACATAGTCTCCTAGCAAGTCTATACATTTAGTCCATCTCTTTTCTAATCCTAAAATTCCCTTAGAAAAAAAATCTTTATCTTGACTCTCAAAAAAGTCCTCAACCGCGGCCATCACGTCGCTATCATCGTCAAATTTCTTGCCTCGGAGGTGTTCCTTGAGTCGTGGAAAGAGATAGAAGTCGCTGGGGGCTAGATCTGGCGAATAGGGGGGGTGTTCCACCAGCTCAAAGCCCGCTTCCTGAATGGCAGCCATGGCAATTGCAGCTTTGTGAACCGGTGCGTTGTCTTGATGGAACAGCACTCCAGCCCGCAGTTTGCCTCGCCTTTTCTCCTTAATAGCCTCCCGCAATCTTCTTATTTGTTCTGCATAGTAGGAGCCTGTAATAGTGGCCCCCTTTTCCAAGTAGTCCACCATGATTATTCCTTCAGCGTCCCAAAAAACAGACGCCATAACCTTCCCTGCTGAGCTTGACACTTTGAATTTCTTCGGCGTCGGTTCATCGGATCGTTTCCATGTCATCGATTGTTGTTTTGTTTCAGGATCAAAATGGTGGATCCAGGTCTCGTCCATGGTCACAAAACGTGACAAAAAATTATCCTTGTCTGCCTGGAACTTTTCGAGATTTGCTCTTGACATGTCGACTCGTTTCTTCTTTTGCTCGTCGTTTAACATTTTCGGTACCCAACGCGCGGAGACCTTTCTCATATGCAATTCGTTCGCAAGGATTCTTTGAATGCTGCCATATGAGATCCCTGTGACCTCAGCTACATGCCTGATAGTCACTCTTCGATCTTCCAATACAACTTCTTCAACTTTTTTCACATTTTCTTCAGTGAGGGACGTCGATGGGCGTCCTTCGCGGTGTTCGTCTTCCGTCGATGTTCTTCCCAACATAACCTCCTTAGCCCAGCGTGCAACTGTGGAATATGGAGGAGAAGAGTCCCCTAATGTTTCCACCAAGTCGCTGTGTATGTCTTTGGTAGACATTTTTTTCAAGCAGAGGTATTTAATGACAGCTCTGATTTCGTGTTTTTCCATTTTGATGTTCACTCCTTGACAGTCCGTATTCAAATGAATGTAGCTCCCGGGAATCGTGGCCTATTTATATGATTTTTTTTCCCTGAACTAGTGGTTAACTGAGTAAGTGACTGAAATTTTTTTGTATTTTTGTGTGCACTAGAAATAACTGATTATCATTACTTTTGGATCACCCCTCGTATATCAATGAACGGTATCGGAAAGGTTACGTTGTGTGGGTAAAACCCGATAGTGATATTGCAGTATTTGAATGTTTTGCCAAAATAGCATGTTGACACAAGTAAAACAATGACTACTATTTGCTTAACATTACGCCAACAACCCAATCATCGTCATCATCACTTCAGCCAATCACTAGTCCACTGCTGAACATAGGTCTCCCCAATAGACTGCAACAGAAGTTTGTGGCTCCTATTTTGGGGGAATTTTGCCATAGTTGCCACGCTTGGCAGGCGGGTTGGCAACCGCAGTTTATTTATTCAAATGTTCCGGGAAGATGCTGCTGTCCATCCTGGTTTTCATTTTATCTCTGTCGACTTTTACGACAACCACGGGATTAGATGGGGTGGTAGATTCTCTTAAACCGCCACCAGACGGCTACCAAATGTTTCAAAGCGCAGAAATCTTTCGCTAACAACCCAAAATTTCTTAAATCACTCTGACATGCTGGGAAATTCAGCATGTTTGTTACCGTATGCTTATTAATAATAATCCTAGCTACTTTTAAGTAAATTAAATTTTGAAGAAAGGTGTTTTTTAAGAACCGCTATACAATGGTGTAGTAAAATTACGAAAAACATTTGAAGTTGCATAATATCCATGTTACAAAGGCTTGATATGTAATAGATTTACTGGTGGTAGGATTCCTATGCAGGAATCGGTCTAGGTGGGTACCAGCCCAGGCCCAGTTACTCTGCCTTGAAGCAGTAGTGTGCAGACATTACAGTGTTTCGGTTTGAAGGGCACAGTGAGCTAGCGTAGTCACTGGGCATTTGAGACTTAACAACTGATGTCTCAGGGTGAAGGGCGCAGTGTGCTGTCACACAGAAATATTCTGGGTGACACGACATTAGTTGTGGGCGGACGTTGCACTTACCATCAGGTCAACGTTTTGCTCGTTTCGTCACTTTATACAATAAAAAAATTAGAATTTTCTTTCTCAAAAGCCGGCAACGCATCTGGTACTGTAAATGCTCATGGGCGGCGGTGATCACTTTCCATCACGTGATCCACTTCCCCCCCTCTCTACTATAAAAAAATTAACACTTTAATAAACTTATTTATTAAGGCCAATATTTGGCCGAGATATGCGCTTCGAAAGTCTTAAAAAGTGTGACGACTCCTCTTAACTTTTCAACTTTGCGGTGAAAAATTCTAAAAATTTCGATAGAACCACCTAGAACTAGAAGTACCTACTAGAACCTAGGCAACAATTTCAACGAAAATAAGTTTTTTTTTATTATTGGATTAAGTGGTGAAACGAGCAAAACGTTTTCCTGATGATATGAGCAACGTCTGCCCATAATAAATGATGTGTTACCCAGAACATTCCTGTGTGACACCACACTGTGCCCATAACCCTGACACATCAGTTCGTAAGTCTCCCATGCCCGGTGATTACACAGCTCACAGTGCCCTTCAAACCGAAACACAGTAAATGAACATATAAAGAAACGCTGTTATGTGCATGTCCGAACTATTATTGTACAATGTAGTATTCTGCGGTTATTTATTAGTCGTAAATTGGAAGACACTTCGAATTTGTGAGTTATTCTTATGTGATATGGCTTGTTATGGAGTGTTATGTATTTCAGTTCTTAATTATCTATGATGTGTGAAATTGTACTTAAAAAGGTTGTTAAGAAAAATGAAAACGGCAGAATCTCATTTCGAATACTTAGCACGTGACCGTGTGACGTTGCAAAATCAAAGTCAAAGTCTACTTTTGATAAGGTTAAAATTACATTGGCCACCTCTGGCCAGTGATACTATTTGTTGTTTGTTGCGTTTAAAAATACCGAGGCGCCGTTATTTAACTGCTCGATCGTAGTTTATTTATAATAGGGACGCAATTATTTTACATTAAAGTTCGAAACCTCTGCGTTGAATTCTGTTTATATTGATTACTTTTTTGTTGATTGTTTTTTTTAAATAAAAAGTATTTACCGTCCTGTCGTGAGCTGGCGTATTCATCTCCAATATGCTATAACTAAATTTCTTTTTCTATTCCTTTTTTAAAAAACGATGCGTCTGGTTAGAATTTCTCCCGTATCGAGATTGCCTTATACATACATACAGTCACGCCTTTTTGGCGGTGTAGGCAGATTTTTACCACCGCGTTAAACGAGACGTGACTCGTCTCAACTAATATTGAACTGATATTCCTATATTTGCTATCAAACTTTACATATCAATAAAATCATCATGACTCAACGCACTGACTTAATATGATTATGCAGTTTTCTTCGCATTTCTTCTTATGTGAGTACACTGTTCAGGGGTAAATATTGGGCCTAATTTATGAGTACTTAAAATTGTAACAGATTTCAATAACTCTTCTTTTAGCTTTGCTTTCTTGCCACATATAACAGTTAATAGTATGCACAGTGTAAAGTTAAAAAAAATATTTCGTATATGTTACAGAAAGTGGCATGTTGCTTGTTTACTGGTGGTAGGATTCTTATTGAGAAATCAGCCTAGATAGGTACTAAGACTTAAGAATTGGGGTCTCATGGTGATGAGCGAATTGCGATGCTGCACAGATATTTTGGAGCAAAGTTCCAAACCACTCGCTTGTCTCGCCACTCAAATAAAAAAGAGCCTTTAGATAATACTCGGAAAAGCTGGAAAAGCGATGATGTTTTCCTCAAAAGACTAATACTGATTGTATATCAAGACCTGTGCCAGTTTCCGCCGTTAAAATACTGGTCTTTGCAATTTGCCTATTTCATTAAATTCAAGTCAAACTCAAATAACTACATTAAAATTGCAACCAGCGACATTACCAATTTTTCGTTGTATATTTCTGTTTTTTGGTGGATGTTGGTTTTTTAAATCCTATTCTATGCCCGTCTCCAAAGTGCAAGCTATCTAAGTGCGAAATTTCGTGAAGATCGGTTCAGCGGTTGAGCTGTGAAAAGGTAAAACAGACCACAGGGACAGAGAGAGTTACTTTCGCATTTATAATATTAGTATGGACATACGAACGATAAGGGTAATATTCTTAAATTGTTAAATAACATTAAGGCTACATCGTAAGCCATTGTTTGATTGAAATAAACTTACGGACCTTTAAATGCTACTTGAGTTATACAATAAATCAAGTGTATAATGCTCTTTATCGCGGTAGTTACGGTTTTTATGAGGTCAGTCCTGCGGATAATGAAACGTATCTGTTTGTTTGTGCCATATTAGTGATAAATCTGCACAATGTAATTAAATAAAGCATTTACTACATTTTCTTGACATTTTCGTTTTACTTTGTTTGTAATTTTTTTAATATTTAAAGAGAATATATCTCAGAATTGTAAGTTTAATTAAAATGAAATAGGCCCTAAAATAATAGCTTTGCATAAATGTATATACTCTCTATGCATATTGAAATGAGTAATTCTTTCTAATTCAAATTTAATTTACCAAAGAAGTCTGTGGTTAAGCGACGTAAGAAAATTTGCTATCCCATTCGTAAGGATCAACTAGGTACAACTTTGAGGACTGCGTCGCCTATTGATCAGGGTACTTACTACTACTACTTTACGCCTGTTCTGAGTTCGAATTCCCTCCGAAGCCAATATTTGTGCAAAAACACTAGTTGTTGGTTTTCGGGTCTGGATGTGTTGTGACCGAAACTCCGTGTCTCCGAAACTGCATCCTAGCCAACCTCCGATCTTATCGCATGAGCGTTGCATCGAGCGCGGGTGGGATAGAACAAGTGACTGTATCTGTGTCTGCGCTTACACATGTGGCACTATAATATCTCCCGCGCAGTTGATTTCTTCCGACAGTGGTCAAAATTGGCCAGGGGGACAATATACCAGGGCCCCAATTCAACTAAACCAGTCGCTTCAAAATGACAATGACATCGTCGAAGAATGACAGCTTCGATATTCTAACACGTCGTTTTTCAATGATCGCCATTTACGACCACAGCAAAACATTTCGTATTCTCTTATTATTTGCATAATGTTCTAAAAATATATATTATTAAAATTATAATGTGAACGTCATGGTATTTATACATAACTACAATCACGCCTTTTTCCCATATAAGGGGTATGCAGAGGCCACACACGTAGCCCACTTTTCGCTTGCGCGGGATACTAGACGTGACGGGCGGCGAACCAAATCCCCGCCATTTTGGTACGAGTCAAAAAATCTTACTCCCCATTGCTTTCCCACTAGTAGTATAGTGATTCTACACGAAAAAAGGCTGTCTGTACGATACTTTAGTCGCCTCTTACCACACCTCGGTAGGAAACATGTAGTTGCTATTCTACTCTGCTGGACACCTATCTTCTGATGGATTTATGGCTTCTGGTATTTATAATTTACAATTATAATGGCTACACTGGTTAGATTCCTACCAACCATTGGTAAACGATACGAATATCTTATCATTGCCATGCCACTTAAAATTTAGCAGCGTAGGAAAATAGCAACAATCGTAATATAATGATAATGGTATGACGTCATAATCGTTTTTCTTATAAAGTAGACGTGACGCACAGACTAAATTAGCAGCAAAACGCCGTGATGATTCATATACTCGTAGTTAGTGAAGAAAGCCGGATACCCATTAGTAATAAAACTTTCTTCACTTAGTGTGCATCTGCATATAAGTTCTTCATCGAGAATGGATTTAGACGTCTACGGACCACAGTGAACTTTTTAAGCAGTACCAAAATAACACTTGTTTGTGACGTAATAGAAATCTAAAGTGTAGTAATTAGCGTTGTTGAAAGAAGTCAGCAAACGCTAGTGTGAAACTAGAGCTATAATTAATTCATTGGCAAGCGATGCCGAATTGTACGGAAATATCTTTAACTGACGACTGAACGCTTGTACGGGAAAATTACGACTCGTACATACTATTATCGTCGTGTAAATTTTGTATTTGCCGTACGGTGGCGGCTTAAGAGAATCTACCACCCCGTCTCATCACGTGGGTGTCGTAAAAGTAGGCAGAGGAGAACGTAAAAGTAGAGAGGGAAAATAAAACTAGAAACTGCGGTTGACAAGCGTGGCAACCACGGCAAAATCCTTCCAAAATGAGAGCTACAAACTTTTAGGGCAATCTATGGGATAGACCAATGTTCAGCAGTAGACTAACTAGTAATAGGCTGAAATGACGATGATGAATGAAATTTTGTATAATACGAGTATTTATTGATTTTGATACTTACGGAAGCGACGAGAAAAATGACCACCTCGTGGCATAGCGATCAGGGACTTCTACGCCGTGGGCCCTGGGTTCGAATTCGAGCCGTACCCAACATTTGTGCAAAAACAAATTTGAGTCCTAGTGTAATGGTGTAAATAAAATAATAAAAAAGTTCACCCGATGGTAAGAGCAACGCCTCATAACAATCGCGGTGTCACCCAGCTCTTTTAATTAAATTAACTTTTTATTCTATGTATTTAAAAAAATATTCATTATACAACCATATTACATGCTGCAAAAGTTACATAAGTAATTCTTAAAAAAATACTAAATGCCAATAACGGTTCACTCTTTATAGATGGAAGAGTTTATAATATCGTCGGTGGTATCGTCGTCGGGTATCGTGTGACCAGTGATTACACTAGCTCTCAGTGCCCTTCAGACCGAAATAAGAAGACAGTAAACAATACTGTTACTGTGGTATTTCTGTACATGATTTATTTATAATTAATAATTGTTGAATAAAATCTTCAACGAATTTCTACGGGACATCCTGCGGGAATCACCTAAATTGTTTCTGAAATGTTGGTAACAATACATAAAACTGCAGTCAACATTAAAAAGTTTCTTGTTTAAAAACAAAACAATATCTATGAACTACAACGTAAACTCTGAGGAGATTTGGAATTATAATTTTATAACAGCTCAAACATTGAAATGGAAACGAAATTAAATTTGGAACTATGGCTAGCCACAATACTCTGGCCTGGCCTGGCGAGATACGAGTATGTAGTGAAGCCACTCCCTGAAGAATGTTTTAATAAAACATCTGTATTGGGTGTGGTTGAACAGACATAAGTTACATAGATAAATCCTCGCTTTTGTATGTTCAAAAGCAGTGTTATTTTTTTAAAATAATTGTTACTGTTATTATTATGGTTTTTTTTTAAAGAATAGGGGGCAAACGAGCAGGTGGCTCACGTGATGGTAAGTGATACCAGAGGAATAGCAGATGCGTTGCCGGCCTTTGAGAAAGGAATAGGCTCTTTTCTTGAAGGTCCCTAAGTCGTATCGGTCCGGAAAAACCGCTGGCGGCAGCACATTCCATAAAGTGCAAGTGCGTGGCAGTAATTTTAAGGTGTATTATCATTTAGATTAAATCATTATAATATATTTTACTGACTTTTATAAGCATTGTATTTAAATAGACAGATTAAATAGAAGCTAATTAAATCTTAATTGTATGTGACTATCCATTTTTATAAGTATATAGATATTGTTTTTGCTTAATGTGATGCAACGGCGTCATGTCTCTAAAACCATTTCCGTACCTCAGATGTATACAATTGTATTTTCATAAAGATGAGATCACAAGAACACTCTGTTGATATAAAGCATTTTCTCTTACGTGCAATGATTTCGAAAACAGCTAATTTTATACGAAGTTGCCAGCATATAGTCCTTTACGTACTAAGATGTTTTTTTTTTCAAATTTAGCTCACAAAATTATGCAAAATACCTCAATATGGTTCAAAGCTCGGTACAATTGTGTCACATTTAAAATTGACATCGCGCGTTCTCAGTGAATATATGCATTCCCTGTAAAATAATATATATATTGACACTTGATATTGTTTACCTCCGTGGTACAGATTTATAAGGAATATGACAGAAGCGATAAATTGATCCATACTAATATTATAAATGCGAAAGTAACTCTCTCTGTCCCTCTGTCTATTTGTTACCTTTTTACGGCTCCACCGTGGAACCGATCTTGACGAAGTTCAGCATAGAGATAGCTTGCATCATGGAGACGGACACAGGATAATCCTTCTTTCGGAAAATCAAAGAGTTCTCGCGGAATTTGTAAAAATAAATGTGTAATATTCGCGTAAATATAAGAAATCTTTATGTATATTGTCATTATTCTTTGAGTATGTCATTTGCAACAAATAAAGATTCTTTCTGTCTAGATACAAACACGTTCGCCCATTTGTCTAATATGTTATGGTATTTTATTTAAAAAAAAAACGTTGCCCCAATCTATGTGGTAGATGCGTAGTAATACTGGCAGCGTCATTAACACTACCAACATTTCTGTTAACCACACCAACCGATGTCATGTTTCGCCGTCGGTTCCGTCAACCATTATGCATGGCCGCTTTTTTTTCTTCTGTGACCATGAGCGCTGCAAAGCGCTCCAAACATTTCGAAATGAAAATTAAATTAAACGCGATAAAATCCGTTAATATAGTAATCTTAATCAAATATATTCTCTGTCTGTCCGTCTGATCAAATGGATATAACCTTGTTTTTTCGTAAAATTAATAACGCAGACGCAGATCTAGCCGCATATATAATCCAAGATTTCAAGTCTACTCCGAGAGCAAAGTAACTGTAATAATCTTTTCATCGTAAATTATTTTTAAGTTTGACGCTCTTTTCTATTATAACGATGTTGTTTACATTTATTTTATGAGTTGCCAGTACGTTTTAATTGCTTTTATCTGTGAGCTTGGCCGTGTGCGTCGATCTAACGGTTCAAGCTTAGTTGAACGGTTTTTTGACGGTGCGTGAGACATCTACATCATTCCTTTAATAAATGAAAATTAATTAATTACATACGTAGGCTACTTAAATAGATCTGTTCCCACTGGTGGTAGGATCCCTATGCATGAATACGTCTAGGTACTAGGTACAACCGCAGTGCCAGTTACTCTGCCGAGAAACAGCTGTGTGCAAGCATTACCGTGTTTCGGTTTGAAAGGCACTTACTGGTAGTCTAATTGCTGAGAATGTGAGGCTTAAGAACTGTTGTCTCAGGGTGACGAGTGCAGTGCAGTGTTGCACATAAATGTTGTGGGTGACACAGCATTTGTGATAGGCAAACGTTGCAGTTACCATCTGATGAATGTAACTTTCGTCTCGTCGCCTTCTTACATAAAAATAACTTCAATTAATATCAAAAGTCTAATGGTAATTGAGGCTCTGAACGGAGGGTTGGCAAACGCGGTTTATTTATTCAGATGTTCCAGGAAGAAGCTGCTGTCCATCTCCTAGTTTTCATTTTCCCTCTGTCGACTTTTACAACACCCACGGGATGAGATGGGGACGCAGATTCTCTTACGCCGCCACCCCATGGCAGCATTTTCAGCTTCTACTCGGGAAGTTTATTTATAACTGTTTGAGAGGTGTCCAGATCCTTCACATCTTCAGCCGAGGCCGGGAAGGTCAGGTGATCGAGGGGGCGTCATGCTTCACTAAGTAACCTGTCACCGACACTAGTCACGTGTCATCGTCGCTGGCGAATTGTCACTGACAGCTAGTCTTGTCACCGACACTGGAGACTTGTCACAGTTACTGGAGAATTGTCACAGTCACTGGTGACTTCTCACAGAAATGTCACAAACTTGGCCACTAGTCACCGACTTTGGTGACCTGTAACAGAAATGTCAACACTTGGTGACTTGTCACCAAAACACTATCACACACATGAGACACGTCACAAGACGGTGACATGCTGCCGATCGCGACGGCGGTTGGACGCAGACCTCTCTATCTGTTTATTGTCGTTCATGGCTCAACCATTGAATCGATCATGACGAAATGTATGAGTTTGTATAATCGGACCGCGCTCCAATTCGAGTAATTTAAATGGTGTACCAGAATTTTTAATCTGTTTTAATTTTAAAGATGGCGCGTGCCTTCCATTTGGTTCACATAAAACCTTACCGTTGCTCTGTTTTAGGATACGCATAAAAATATTTACAGTAAATGTATAGAAATACCCATATATTCCGTGATCCCAATATTCCATGACTAACGATATTTACGCGAATATAACCACATTTAATAATACTAATTTTACGGATTTTATCGCGTATATTTTTTAAATTATCTATTACCCGACGTGTTTGATACAATAATCAAAACATTTTTGAGAGCCATTAAATTTTTCGTTCCAATCTTTTTTAATCTAAAGTACTACTTTTAAAATTGATGTGTAAATTTTATTTGTGAAGTAAATATTTGAGACCGAAAAGATATTGGTCTACAATTCATACAGTCACGCCTTTTTCCTATATAAGGGGAGGCAGAGGCCACCCACGTAGCCCACTTTTCGCCCTCGCGGGAAACGACCGTGATGGGTGGCGAACCACGACGCCGCCATTTTGGTACGAGTCGAAAAATTCTTACTCCTCATTACCTTCCCACGAGCAGTTTAGTGACAGCATTGCTTATTATGGAATACCATATTACCATTCTGCACCAATAAAGGCTGTTCGTACAATACCTTAGTAGCCTCTTACGTCACCTCGGTAGAAAATAGGTAGGTGCTATTCGGCTCTGCCTATCGGCGATTATCTCTAGAGACGGTAATTGTCACTACTTCGCGAATTCCAGGAATGTATCCTGATGTGGAATGTTGCAACTATATACTATGCAAGAACAATCTCGACCTTGGTAATCTTAGTTAATAGGTTCAGGCGTTGATTTGCGGAAAATCATTATAACAATGAAGAACTCGTTAACAAATTATACACTACACGTCTTTTTTAATTTATCATGCGGATCTTAGTAAATTAACTTTGTCGCTTTAATAACAGTAATTGCTTATCGAGTGCATTTTGTATGAAACAAAAACAAATGGTTGATAAAGCAATTGCTTCTTCTTTATCACCAGCCTTTCTAAGTCGAAGACGATACGAGTAGCATAAATTTCTGAAAAGTATTATCTTTCTTACTGACTCATTCGTTCTGATCTGTTATTTTAATGAATCTTTTATTTAGTGTAAGTAAGCGACGAGGCAAATAAGTCGTTCACTTGATGGTAATAGTTGCGGTATATTGGTAATTGTTGTTATCGGGTTCTGCACGTGTTATTGTCTTCGCGTTTCTGTCACTGCAACCTATCTTACCGCGTGAACGGTTAGGCTGGGACGAGTGTGTTTTCGCGTACACTTTGGCACTTTAATATCTCCTGCGAAGTTGAAAGCTTTCGACATTACTCGGGAGTTGTCGCTGTGATCGAAAATCGGGCAGGAGGCCATCAGTCATCATGCCCTGTAATTACATTAGCTTCAGTGCCCTTTGTACCGAAACACTCTGGTATTTGCTTACCGCTGCTTGACGGCAGAATATCTGACGACGCGATGGTACCTAGGCGGATGGACCAGTATAACTTTCCTTTTTATTCGTCAGCAACGTCCGCCTACAACAAATGCTGTGTCACCCAGAATATTTCTGTGTGACACCGCACTGCGCCCGTCACCCTAAGACATCAGTTCTTAAGTCTCAAATGCCCAGTGATTACGCTAGCTCACAGTGCCCTTCAAACCGAAACACAGTAGTGCGCAAACATTACTGTTCTTCGGTCTGAAGGGCACTGAGTAGTGTAACTGGGCTTAAGATTATAGAACTGATGTCTCAGAGTGACGGTCGCAGCAGGAAATAAACAGAAATGGTTGATGTGACTCATCTTTTGTTTTGGACAGGCGTACCTACTTACAGGTGAACTTTTTGCTCGTCTCGTAACTTAATCCTATGAAAAAAAATCAGCTGCGACTCGAAGCCAGGTTATCTATAGCAATGCTGAGCTTTGCGGTGTATATGTATTGTATGTATTTTGTTATATTTTAATGTTCGTGTATAGTTCAAGAAACATTATTTAACGCTCGTTTAAATACGTAATAACAAAATAATGTAAAATATTAATAGTATTCCTGAAAATGTTTTAGGCAAAACTTTCATAAAATGTTAATTCATTTGATACGCGGCTACGAACTTGAAGTCTATTTATATCCGCTGCGGTATTGAATAATTAGGTCGCCACTTCAAGATGCTTCTCGTTTAAAAAAAAAAACTATTAACTTATCAAAACTATTAAAATATTTTTGATATTTAGTGATCTCTTAGTTTTTTTTATTGGATATAGTGTCGAGTCGAGCGAGCGTTCACCTGATGGTAAGTGCAACGTCTGTCTATAACAAATGCTGTGTCACTCTATATTTCTGTGTGGCACCACACTGCGCCTGTCATCCTGAGACATCAGTTCCCAAGTCTCATGTGCCCCATGATTTCACTAGTTCTTGCCCTTTCAGTGCCCTTCAGTCCGAAAGACAGTAATGTTTGAACACTTCTGCTTTACGGCAGAATAACTGACCCTGAGATGGTACCTACCTAGACGGACTCCTGCATAGAAATCCTACCACCTACCACCGCAAGGAATACTTATATATACCCGAAGGAAACAGGAAACCTGCACAGGAATCCTAATTTTGGATTAATGTTTGCACCTTATTTAATTAAAAGTTCATGCAACATTGTTCTCAGGGAAAATAGTTAGTTGGGCTCAAAGTGGTTATAATTGTATATATTTAGAATGTATATAAGATTTGTAATCTTTTGAGATATTACTATTAAATAAACACTAATTAAGTCTCAAGGTTAATATCTACACATAATTTGTGCCAAAGTTCATGTTTTTTTTTCATATCAATAAGGATAACAAACGAGCACACAGCCCAGCCCACCTGATGGTAATTGTTCGCTCTCGCCTCTTGAACAGAATATAATTATTTGAATTCAATATAGATTATTTACATAATACTCATTGAACGTATTTTTTTTATTATCTAGATACCTGAATCAGTCGTCGATGAAGAATGATGATGCAGGTGCGATTGTTTTAGAATGCCTTATTGCTAGTAACCGGATTTTCTCGTATCTCATTATTAGACATAGCGTTATTCTGCAATTTGAGTATTCATGCTGGGGCAGCTCCAGGGGCCGCGCGTTAGCCTTAAATTGCATACTACGCGTGACCTGAGTTCGATACCCGGTGCCGGCACCTACAAAATTGCTTTGCAATGAATGTAAAAGTGCTGAGCGGTGAAGGAAAATGTAGAGAGGAAACCTGCATGTCTGAGCAGTAAGCACCTACGCAACGCTACGACGGTTCATGCTGACTCAAGAGTTAATATCCAAGTATATAAACAGCTTAAGGCTTCGCCAAACAGAACGCGTTCTTAGCGCGCGTTAGAGCGCTAGCCTGACGCCGCGCTATAAAGCCCAATTGTGTTGTACTATGACTGTATTATATATTGGTATTATATATATGGTATTATATACATATTATACTCTTTCGCGGCGCATAGCATGCTTTGACGCCGGGCACAACGCCCGGCGTCTAATGTAATAATAAATATACATAAAGCGTAAATATGTAAAAAAACGGTCTTCATGTGATGAAAGCTAGCGACACAAACGGTGATATTTTCCTAATTACTTTCTCTTTTTATTGATGTCGTGAACCCATACTATTTTTCTCCGTGATAAAGCGTATAATAGTAACAATTCTTCCATTTTCTGGTGAATGGTACGTTGCGTTAAGGAGTGTTGCGCTAATCTAGTCAAAGTGTGATATCAAAAGAGCGCGTCGTTAAAACGCGACGCTATAACACGTATTTAAGTACGCGTTCTGTTTGGCGAAGCCTTAAGTAATTGGATATTATATTGGCATATAAGTATGAGATATATCAGTACGTATGTATAACAATTAACATAATTTTAAGACATATGACATTTTAGCCGTTTGATGTCCGTCAGAGTAGAATAGCACCTACCTTTTTCCTACCGAGGTGTCGTAAGAGGCGACTAAGTTCTTGTACGGACAGCCTTTTTTCGTACAGACTAACACCATAAAATGCAGTGCTGTCACTATACTGTTCGTGGGAACACAAGAATAAGAATAAGAAGAGAATAAGAATAAGATAAGAAGATAGTAAGAATTATTTGACTTTCCCAAAATGGCGGCGACGTGGTTCGCCACCCGCCGCGTCTCAATTCCCACGAGGGCAAAAAGTGGGCTACGCCTCCTTATTTGGGAAAAAGGCGTTACTGTATGTGTAAGACATTATAAAGAAGAAAATGATTTCTCAATATACATTAATTGCGTGGTTCTGAAACGTATTAGAATCGATAACGTATTTCATATTTCCAATTCATATCACACTGGACATTGAGATATTCCATATTGCGTCTTACATGCATAATGCTATCCTCGGAAATTGGAACGAGGATAGTTTATGTTGTTTCTTTTTCTGTATTGAGATCATAACGGCTCCATTACGCAGTTAGCTAATTACTTCCGCGCTACGAATAGCGGGTTCGATTCTCGAACGGAACAAATATACATAATATATATAATAATAGTGCACACAGGGCACATTAATTTTTCTCATGTAACGCTGAGCACGATTACAAAAGGAAAGAAATAAAAAGAAAATAATATCAAAATGGAAAATTTCCGAACGAACGTGACGAAACTTGCAAAAACTTTCATCTGATGGTTAGTGCAACGTCTGCCCATAACAAATGCTGTGTCACCCAGAACATTTTTGTGCGACAACCCACTGCGCCCGTCACCCAGAGACATTAGTTCCTTAGTGTCATATGCCCAGTGAATACGCTAGCAGATCTGAACACAGTGCCTCCCCCATAGATTGCCACAATACACGGGCCCGCGCATCCATCGTACTTTCTCGACCATTTATCGTTCGTTCGTGCGTTCTTCGACCCACATGGCTTGTCAATTGTCACTTCAGCTAGCTAAAGCCTAGCATGCTTAGGGCTATGTTACCGATTCTACATGTATCGCAGTGGAACATAGAGCATAGTCCTTTCCATAGCTCGCTGAGGTTCTTTGAGCTTCATGCGGCGTGCAGTTGTCTATGTTTTAGTTCCGTATGTCAATATGCATAGAAATGAACATTTTCTTTTTTTTTATCTCATTATTAATGGCCAGTTGTTACTTTTAATTTTTGCAGTTTTATTATGATATCTAATTACGTCTGCTCAAAAATGTTAAATACCGAGTTCACGGGAATATCATTGTATAGGTAAACAAATTCATGTTGATAAAGGTGAAATTCCACTCATATAAGGAAGATGATTCCGGAATTCGATAACGAATATTGCAGCTGCATTCATTTCCCGTCTGCATTTATGGACAATTACGAATGAATTATCTTGAAAAATTACTTCTTTGCAATTTTGATCTAATTATGTTTGATCTATTATTCTATTATACAATTTATATTATCAGATATACTTCGTTTCCGTCGGATAACAATAACTGCTTAACTTGCTTTGCAAAAAAATGAAAGTGCTGCAAAAGAAATATAATTTAAATACACGAAAGAACTACTACTTTTAATTGAATAACCATTGAAATGTCATGTCATCATCGTTTTAACAAATTATAAGAACTATGGAAATAAAACCAATGCTGGACATAGGCCTCAACTCATTTTGGAATGAGGCCTATGTCCTATGTAATGAGGCCAGCACAGGTGCTCCAGCACAGGTTAGCAGACTTTACATGATGTCGAACATTTTTTATTTCACGCCTGCAGGTTTCCTCAATATGGTTTCCTTCATCGAAGCACACTGTGCACGTACACGTGTACTGCGATTACAGTGAACAATTGTAGTGGATCGAACCTAGATATTTGCGTATTATGAACTATAAAGCGAGCGCCCAGCCCCTGTGCACTCTTTATGTATGTCGTTGGCATACGTTGTTCTTAATCATAAATGACATATTAAGGCCTTCACGACTTCCTCGCTCGGCGTCACTAAACGGCGAGTCTGGTTGGCGACAGCGGGTTTCGATGTACCTACTTTCTGTTAAATCTGTAATTGACGTACAAACTCGAAGGTCGGACTCCTCGCTCTATACATTGCATTTGATAAAAATGCGCATTTTTATATATTGCATGCAACTTTTGCGAATCAACTGTGGACTGTGGACTTTGTGAGTTAACTATTGTATTAAGTCATACTGCTAAGCTCTTTACATTAGACATTTATTCTTAGTTATAGTTCCCAATATTGAACGAAATCATCGTTTGGAAAAACATAACTAAACAACAGGTACAAAATGAAATTTTATGTTTTTTTTAATCATGTATAAATATTCCTAGTATGTTAAAAGACAACTCTAGCATATCTCAGTCTTTTAAATCAAATGTACATCGTCTTAGTGCAATCCACTTTAGTATATTGCATTCCCGTGTGGCACGAGCGTGATGGCGTTAGCACTGAACTCGAGATTTTTAAACGTGGAACGAGCTCAACGGCTATTAAAATACATACGTATTCACGTATTTTATCGAGTTTTCTTTATCAAATTAGCAAATTGCTTACGGTTAAAAAGTACAAATAATCCAGAGTATATTAAAAAAAAACATTTAACTGAAATATTTTAAATGAAATTAAAAAATGTAACGTGTCTCAGTGTCACAGTCACGTACATTAAAATAATGTTTGTGTCCATTCACTATTTTCAGTGGTCAATCTGCCTTTATAATAAAGTAAACAAAGAGATATTGTATGAATAATAAAAAAAAACTATCTTGAGTAAAAACTAATCTTATTACTTTAAGAGAGCAATTCTTGAATATATGTATATTATGTTTAAATATATACATACATATATAACGACGTGTGGTGGCGGACGCCGTGTGGCAGCCGCTTAATAGAACCTACCACCCCATCTCGTCCCGTGGGTGTCGTCAAGTCGATAGATCGAAAAATGAAAACCAGAAGATGGGCAGCTGCATCTTCCTAGATAATAAACTGCGGTTGTCAGCCCGACTGTCAAGCGCAACTATGGCAAAATCCCTCCGAAATGAGAGCTACAAACTTAAGTGTTTTGTGGCAATCTATTGGGGAGGCCAATGTTCAGCAGTGGACTAGTAATAGGTTGAAATAATGATGATATATATATAAATAAATGGGTACTCGGAAACGTCTTCTTCGATTTGAATGAAATTTTGAATTTAGATGATGTTTTATTTTCCAAGTTTATTTTATTTACTTATGGAAAACAGTCGTAAACTATTATCCAGTGTCAAGTAGCAGTAATTATCCAGGTATACAAACTTTAACAGCGAGACTTCAAAATTTCGATCGACAGAAAAATGTTAGCTTTTATAGAAGATTTGCTCGACTGATGGAACCAAAACGAAAAGTACAATTATGATCTCGAATTGTATTTTCCAATCACCGTACACATTCACGAGCACTTGCTGCATATAAACCATCAATATTAAACGTCAAAATATACATAGAAATTACAAAATTCAATAAAAACACTACCTTTGCGTCAAAAGTACTTTTCAAAGAGTATCTAGATAAGTCACTTTTTTACTCAAGTTTTTTAATATGTTATCTAAATATCTGCATATTTAAATTGACATCTGCCTACCGCAATGGGAAAGAGGCGTGACTTTGTATGTATGTATATTATGTATCTAAATATCTATTATTGTAAACCCCATTAATGTACAGAAACAAAAAAACTTATTGGAAATAAAAGATTTAATAATACAAAAGCTGCATTACCAAAGACGTCCAAATCCATCCATCATATAAGATCACTTCGTTGTCTGTCAGACGAAAGTATCAAGTTGAAATTAATATCAAAGTTTGAGCAAGTTGAGATTAATACCTGTATAGGTAGTCCCCGATAGTCTTGATACTTCCGTGGACCAAGACAAAGAACTGTCCCATAACAAGTAAAGCACGCATGCGATAATTTTTACTAATGTTAATTATGTACTATGTAACATTATTATATGACAAACTATATTTTTTTAGTAAGGGTTAATCCTAATAGCTTAAAAAACATCAATCTACTTTGAAGGAAAAAGGTTAGAAACTTTTTTTACTGGTGGGGTAGGATTCCTATGCAGGAATCCGACTAGGTAGGTACCACCCCAGGGTCAGTTATTCACCCGTGAAGCAGTAGTGTGCAAAACTTTCTGTGTTTCGGTTTGAAGGGCACTGTGAGCTAGCGTAATCACTGGGCATATGAGACTTAAGAACTTATGTCTCAGGGTGATGGGCACAGCGTGGTGTAATGTTTTCAGGGAGATACAGCATTTATTATGGGCAGACGTTGCACCTACCATCAGGTGAACATTTTGCTCGTTTCACCACTTTATACAATAAAAAATCTCGTATTTTGTGCTGACAATGCTGACACACTGACATCTTAGGTTACTCTTATAATATAACATGTAATTAATTATGTGTAGGAAAATAAGATCGATAAAAATATATCGAATAATTTATATGTGATCTTTTTTTTCAGGTAAGTGGCAATTCCATGGCATTTGTCTAGTGATATTTGATCATATTTCATCGTTGACACCACGGTAAGTAGTTAGAACCTTTGACTAAGTTTCTCCTGCTGCCGTAGAATATATAAATATATAAAGAACCTTCATGCGTCGATCTCCCCCGAATGGCGATTAAAGATTGAAATGTGTGGTTTTGATTTTATGTGGATTTTTTTGGTTTAATCGGACAGAAAAATACGCCATTATTTGTAATCTTGTGGCGTTGCATAATTTTGTGTATTTAAATTACGGAACAATATCATTTGTGCCTCTACTTTTATAATCAACCAATAATGCCCCGCGGTTTCACCCGCTAAAAAAAGCCGACCCCGATCGATGATATACAAATATATACTTCCCTTTTCGAATCGGATTTTGGGGTTTTAAGTTTTTTGTACGGAACCCCTTATTATTTTTCTAAAATTAAAGTAGCCTAAGTTACCCGCTATAATATCAGCTATACGTCAGTCCCGTCAAAATCGGTCCAGCCGTTTCGGAGATTAGTCGAAAAATACAGACAGATGAAACTTTAAAAATAGTTTTTTTTTTCTTATTCGTATCATCTACACTTTCATAAGCATTGAGTCAAAACCTGTTATTTTGTTATTACCAACAGACACTTAAATTTTATTTATTTGTATAGATTTGTGTTATGACTTCTGGGAGGAGCTAAGAATTTTAAAATTCTTTAGAGTAGGTAATGCACTATCTCCCATCTATGGAGTTCTTTGTCAACTCTCATGTTAGTTTTATATGCGGCCAAACATAGAACCTTTTGAGTGACTCGTTGACTTCGTCCGTTCGTATATTTTTAAATCTCCAATCAAAATTGTTTAGGTCGCGCAATTCTTGCATCGCCCTATTTAATGCTTCAACAGATATTGTGTTGAAGGAAAGTAAGTTAATTTGCTAAGATCCATAAATGCATGCAAAATATAAAAATGGCGTATATTACCTTGTTCTTTGAAGAGCACCACCCGCCCTCCCTCAGTAGCGTGCACAAAAAAACTAACACCGCCGGATCTTAGCAAATTAACTTACTTTCCTTCATTATAATGGATTTTCGCAAAGTAACGCCTGATTCTATTAACTATAGATATTGTGTTGGTTATATAAGCCTTATTTGTCAGTGCCCTCCCGCATTAATTTCCCAGTGCGCTTAATATATGTACATATCCTGCCTACCGCCGTTGCACACTGCGTGACGTCACAATGCCCCGGACATTGCACCGGTGACATGTTCAGAAACAGCGTAGTAAAATCTAAACTGTTCATGCAAAAGTTACGATTTAAAGCAGAGTGGAACAGAATCTACCTCTTTCCTAGCGAAGTGTCATAAGAGGAGACTAGGGTATCAGACAACCTTCATTCGTGCTGAATAACACTATAATATGAAATGCTGTCACTATACTGCTCGTAGTGACGCAATGGGAAATAAGAATTTTTCGCCTCGTACCAAAATGGCGGTAAGTGGTGGTACGTGACGTGACGGGTGGCGTCACGTCTTGTTTCTCAGGGGGGCGAAGTGGGCGGGGTGGGTGTAGTCTCTGCCTACCCCTTATATAAAAAAGCGTGACTGCATGTATGTATGTATCTTTGCCAATTTCTTTAAACTTATTTAAAATATCCACAAAAAAAAACTCAAAAAATGTCCATTAATTATATACCTAAACCTTCCCCTTAAAACTGTTTATTAGTGAAAACCTGAATAAGACCTGTTAAGTGGTTACAGAGAGAGCACTTTGTTTTATACTAGTAGTGAAATAGTATTTGATCTGTTATGTTTTCGTATAAAGTAAAGAGTACTCGTATGATCTACGAACATCATAAGGACTCGAAGTAGCGGAAGCACCTGCGGCCGCGTGCCGTGACAGCACGGGGACGTCGGTGCGCAGGTCGCTTTTACACTAAGTGAGGACGACACGGAGACGACAGGCCAACGGAGTTATTACCATGTAACTTTAGGTGGTAACATTTAGGTAGCTATACACGTTCTTATGTACCTATTCATCACACTACAGTGCCTAGGCTTGATTCTCATTAGTTTTTTGAGAAACTAACTCTCTAGAAAAAGTAACTGTCTCTGTCCCTCTGTCTGTTATCTGTTCAAGGTTCGACCACTGAACCGGTATTGACAAAATTTGGCACCCTAGAGACGGGACGAATACTTTTTATCCCTGAAAATCAACTTCTCACCGGATATTTAAAAGAAAATATCCACGCGGACGAAGTCGCAGGCATCTGCTAGTAAGATATAAATCGTAAATATTTCCCGAAAGGATTTGGAAGTCGACGTCGAGGTCAAAAATTGTCCAATAGGATATCATGACGATCATACAACGAGTCCAAAATTATACTTTAGCGGCTGTATTCGCATTTGTTTCATGTTAGTCGGGACTAACACCTCGCTGTTACATTATAGCAAATTCGAGACTCACTAGTAGTGTAAGTCACCCATTGTGTTGGTAGGATCGGTCTATAATCGAAATGTAATTTGCCGGCCACTGGAAAAACGTTTGTTGTTAGACGTCGATCTGGAATGTGTTAAAATGTACAATTATGTAAGCTAGTTAAAATATATATATATATATATATATATATATATATATATATATATACCAGCAAAATTAAATTAAATTCATTTTTTATATGCGATTATGAGTAATGTTTGCATGAAATTAAATGTCGTCACGTTACAGTCTAATTTAAATAACAGCTCTTTGTACACAGTATGTTCAGTATGCGGATAAATCAGAACGCTTGCGCCATGTTAAACAACCACTTTCGATTATTGAATTTTATTCCAACATCGTCGAAGTTTTTTGCAAAGCAAAAGGTTTTGAAAGGGATTGCTTAAATACTTTAAAAGAAGTGACTCAGCGGAATACGAACACGAATAATACGCGAAAGGAGTAACAACTGTAATAACTATATGAATACATGATGTATATTAAAGTGATGCTTTTATATATACACTCGGCGTCAAAAAAATCGCACATCCGAAAAAACTTATTTAAATACTATTAACACAACAGGCCAATGGCAATGTTGTGGTTTGAGGGTATCATTCGAAAGGTAATTTCATTAGCTTTCAGGAATATTAATTGAATTTTACTTTTATAACGAGACGAAAGAGAAATTAAAGAAAATGACAGGGTATGTACAAATTTGCAAATTAATCATTTTAAAAAAAAACTTAATAAATACAAAAAAAGTTCTTAAAACCTAGTGTTACCTCCCCTTGCCTTGATAACGGCTTCCATGCGATCTTTCATGGACCTTACAAGGATCGCAACAGCCACTTGGGGTATTTGTTCCCACTCTTCAAGTACCGCATCTTGGAGCTCTTGAAGAGTGGCTGGAGCTGGATCTCGAGCTCGCACGCACCGTTTTAGGTCATCCCAGAGATGTTCTATTGGGTTAAGGTCTGGACTTCGTGCTGGCCAATGCATAACAGGGATATCGACCTCCTGTAAATAATCCCGTACAATAGCCGCGGTGTGGCAACGAGCATTATCATGCATTAACATGAATCCATCACCGACATAACCAGCATACGGGACCACATGTTCCTCCAGGATTTCAGTAATGTACCGACCAGCATTTAATGACCCTTGCCCACGGCCACCCCGAGTCCGGGAAACGCACACAAGTTCCGTTTTCCCGTCGACGGAAATGCCGCCCCAAAACATACACGAGCCACCCCCGTATTCGACGGATTCTTCGAAGCAGGGTTGTGTGAACCTCTCCCCCTGTCTTCTGTAGACCCTTCTACGTCTGTCATTGCAGAAGAGACAGACCCTCGTCTCATCAGAGAAGAGTACGGTCCGCCACTGTTCTAGGTCCACTCGCAATGATTGCGAGCAAACTCTAGGCGATCTCTGCGATGCTGTGCAGTAAGTTTTGGACCTTTAGCAGATCTATGGGCTGTTAAACTCTTTTCGCGTAATCTTCTTAAACATTTATATGGATTTATACAGATCCCGGTTTTCTAACATAACCACCAGTCTACTGAAAATGTTGGAACACCCGTCGAACTGAAAAACGGGACAGGTTCAACTGTCGAGCAACGTCACACTGCCGCATTCCCGACTGCAATAGGGCAATCACTTGAGCGGCTTCTTCAGAGCTGGTGTCCATCTTTACTTGTTCTTACTTGGGTTACTTGTTCTTACTTGGGTTACTTGTTCACGTGTGTTCACTGCAAAGTCTAAATTACGACTGGCCCATATTTCATCCAGATCGACCCTTTTATACCCTTTTTAGGTGGTGTAACTAGCGTCCTTACTAACGAGCATTTGACAGTGTTTATTTTTGACGCTCTATTATGATAAATGTTTTAATGATTTCATGATTTTTTTATTAATAATGTAAAGCTATTCAAATACCCATTTCAAACATACCAATATTGATATAAATATAATTCGTTTCTAGCCATTACAGCCATTTTTCGCGCAAACTCAGAGAGGTGCGATTTTTGTGACGCTGAGTGTATATCATGGCGGTAGGATTATTATGCAGGAATCCGTCTAGGTAGGTACCTACCACTGCAGGGCCAGTTATTCTGCCGTGAAGCAGTGTGCATACATTTGTTTTGGTCTGAAGGGCACTGAGAGCTAGTGTAATTAATTACTGGACATATCAGACTCAAGAACTGACGTCTCAGGATTACGGGCGCAGTTTGGTGCCACATAGAAATGTTCTGGGTGACACTGCATTAAACCATTTAACTAGGAGATGGGCAGCAGCATCTTCCTGGTACATCTAAATAAATAAACTGATGTTGCCAACCCGCCTGCCAAGCGTGGCAACTATGGCAAAATCCCTCAAAATTAGAGCTACAAACTTGTTTTATGGCAATCTATGGGAGAGGGGGCCTATGTTCAGCAGTGGACTTAAGATAGGCTGAAAGGAATGAAAGGAAGACACTGCATTTGTTATAGACAAACGTTGCACTTACGATCAGGTGAACGTTATGCTCTTGTCATCACTTTCTCCTATAAAAAATGCACTTGACGACGTCGTGGCTCTACCGTGCAGCCCTGAGTTGAAAAGAAACCGCCAATAGTATGTGTAACACAAAAATTATTGCTTTTCGGTTCTGGATGCAAGACATCCATGTCTGACTTGTCAACAACTGGACATATGAGACTTAAGAACTGATGTCTCAGGGTGACGGGCGCAGTGGGGTGCCATACAGAAATGTTCTAGGTGACACAGCATTTGTTATGGGCAAAAAAAAACCAACACGGAACGATGAGGACCACGGAGTGTATCTGGGTTTTGAGCTTATGTTTAGTCGTCAGCCTGTAAACAATGTCCACTGCTGCTAAGAAGAGAGGATTTGCCGTAATCACTACGCTTAACAAGTGGATTAATTATAGCAGTACTAAACGCATATTATCGGGCGTTACGCTCGGGCGACACTATTGTACGTTAACTAATATATGAAGTTGATATATTCGTTCATAATAGTTATATTTTAATGCTTTAATTACAAGCGTTACACCGAAGCAGTCACTAGTCAATAACTTTTCTTTTAAGCGTATACGATAAAGTTGTAGAATCATTAGGATGCTGTAGATTGAGTGTATTATAGATACCAGCCAGTTACAATAAGCTAGACCCGAAAAGAAATAATGTGGAGAATAAATTAGCTTCGTTTACTCTTAAGACCTGAGAATCAGTCGATGATCATCATCATCATCATCACTTCAGCCTATCACTAATCCACTGCTAAACATTAGATTGCCACATGTAGTAGCTTTAATTTTGAGGGGCTTTTCCCATAGTTGCCACACTTGGCAGGCAACCGCAGTTTATTTATTCAGATGGTCCAAAAAGATGCTGCTGCCCATCTCCTGGTTTTAATTTTCCCTCTGTCAACTTTTCCGACGCCTACGGGATGAGATGGGGGTGGTAGATTCTCTTAAGCTAAACAAAACGTTCTAATAGCTAAACAAAATCCGTATTAATTGTATACATTCAATTATATTCGATCTAAAATTAAACATGGGATCCTTGTCCTAAACGGAAGTAGCGTCAAGCGGAAGTTGAAATTCCAAAAAAGGCGCTAACACAATAACAAGCATTCTCCACGCGTCCATTGCAATCATGGGATACGAACGAGAAGGCGACCCTCGTTGTCGCGGAAGAAAATCCCAGCTATGAGACCTTGACGGACCTGTATGATTAATGGCCCGAGTTCGTTGATCATTGCGCGAGGAAGGACAAGCTTTTTATTTATGGTCTGTTACTTACATTGCGATAATAAAGTTTTTCCTTTTTTTGTTTGTTGTTATTGATCATTTATTTTTTATTTTAGTGCACTAGTGTCTGTTTGTCTGTTCAATATTTTTATTGCAATGGATTTTAAACTAACTTCCCGATTAGCTAGAGACGAAACTTTAAACATAGTTCAGAACTGAGTGATTATGCAATCAATATCAACTCGCTGTTTGTTTGTTTGTTCGGTATAAATTTTACCATCGATTTTAAACTAACTTTAATAAGTTTAAAAAACAGTGCTACATTAAACAAGTTTCTTAATTTAAATGATTATTATTTATCAGTTAATACGCTTTCTCATCTTATCATTGCTACTATTTGTTAATTACACAATGAGATTTCCAATACACTATGAGATGCCAGTATGAATGTTTTTGATATTTAATCGCGTTAAATGTTAAAGCTCTTCCCTTGATCTTCTCTGGCCAAGGTCAACTCATTGTTTACCGTAGTAAAGAAAATTCACCGGATTGTAATCATGCTCGCTTTTTTCGATAATACATATCACATCGTATCGGTTTTATCGCTCACCTTGTTTTATTTTTACTCGCCCGTCACCGTCGCCCGTTCAATGCAGTTTTTCTTTTTCTTTACGTCTTTCATTGTTACAAATGGCGCCCGGGAGATCTAGTAACGGTATTTTTTTCAGCTTTAATAGGACTCGATTTTTTGTTACAGTTTGTTCAGTTTCGTTTTTTAATTTGCGGACGTATATAGACAGCGTGGCCTAGTGGTCAGAGTACCTGACTTCTAGGGCGGTTCGAATCTCAGCCGGTGCCAACCTTTGCGGAGAAACGAATTGTTGATTTTCGTTGGTCGTTCGTCTGGTTGTCTGTAAAACGCACTTACGATACACCATCCGTCGAACAAGTTTTCTTCTGTGTGCGTGACGTTCAAATTGCACGGCCTCGATATGTTCTCGAGCCGAAATAGAATTTCAAATAAATGGTGGTAGGATTCCTATGCAGGAATTCGTCTAGGTAAGTACCACCCCAGGGCAGTTATTCTGCCGTAAAGCAATAGTGTGCTTGTGTAATCACTGGTCATATGAGACTTAAGAACTGATGTCTTTGGGTGACCGGCGCAGTGTGGTGGCACTCAGAAATGGTCTAGGTGACAGCATTTGTTATGGGCAGACGTTGCACTTACCATCAGGTAAACGTTCTGCTCGTCTCGTCACATTATCCAATAAAAATAAAAATGTATGGAGTTTCTGTCTATAAGTTAACAAATCTAGCGATATATTTGATATTAGAACAGAACGTAAGAATTTTTTTTATCGTATTCCTTGTGTAATTCCTACCTTCCTTTCAAAAGTTCCTTTGTTTTTTTGTAAACGTTTTCCGCTGCACCCGTAATTCGTTATTTGTGAGTTCGAATCATCTCATTTACTTCACGCCTATTTAGGCGTTGAGACGTGAAATAAGTTTGTAACTATCGAAATCGATTCGTTTCGATTGCCATACTCTGTTCCCAACTCTGCCGAGAGGTCGGTGTAAGCTATGCCTTGTAGAAAACCGTATTGCATCTATTGCCCAAGCGTTTTAATACGATTTTTGTTCTTACACGAGTGATAAGGAAGAGTGATAAGTATCATGTAGCTGTCTGTTTCGCTCTGTTTCTAGAAGAATCCATAAAGTTACGCAGCTCTAAAAAAAAGGAAATTAACAGCGTTCAAATGTCCAATCTCAGGGACAATATCAGCGCAGGCTAACTAAAATTTTCAGAGGGTTTTTGGAGTCGGGAAGAATCAGCACAAGTCGTCGAAATATCTTTCATTTCTTTGGCATGGAGGTCTTCATTACGATTTTTTTCTTTCACAGCCGAGTTTGTAAATCTGCACTTAAAATTGCAGTTAACAATTTGAATGATGCTGACTATGATCGTGCTCAGATCACCCACGTACTATGAACTTTCTTAATTTAAGTACATACATATCTAAAGTTATTTTTAATGTATAAAGTGATGAAACGTCAAAACGTTCACCTGATGGGAAGTCCAACGTGGCAGACGTTGGCACAGCAAATACTGTGTCACTTAGAACATTTCTGTGACTTCAGACCATCGCTCCGAGACATCAACTGATGTTGCATACGCCCAGTGATTGTGCTAGCTCTCAGTGCCCTTCAAACCGAAACACAGTAATGTTTGCACACTACTGCTTCACGGCAGAATAACTGGTCCTGGGGTGGTACTTACCTAGACGGATTCCTGTATATTTTGCTTATCTTCGACATCACTAACCTAAAAGTTAGGACCTTCAGGCCTCTCCCAAGTTAGGAGGATCTTTCCTGTCAAAGTAAACCAATATATTTCCTATTATTTATCATTAGAAAGTAAGCTCTTACATAATACTATTAAAGCTATGGTCGTAAATCTATAATTCAGGACACCCTACACGTATCGTAACCGAGAGCTGAATAATAAACGATATGATTTACGTAAAGCGAAGTTAACTTTGCTGCTTATGAAAAATTTAAACAGTTATAAAATAACATACACATAATTAAGCTTATACTTGTTGTATATTAAAAATTCTTGATCATTTCAACTAATAATTTATTATTCTTTATTTATAAAATGTGTATCGAAGCGATTTGTCCTACATCAATCTCTTTCCGCGTTCTACTAGAGGGTTACGTTTGCGTAAGGTATACATAAGTATTACATTTTCAGGGGTTGTCCGCAATCGGCTGAGTAAAAGAACCGTCCACATATTTAAGAAAGATTCTGACGCTGCACTAAAGGAGCATAACGATAATTTCTTGAACGACCACTCTTTTCGTTTTTCAGTTAAAAACCAAAGTCGTTGTAGGAAAACCAGAGGAAACGTCAGATGCAGTTGGACAAGATAATGCATTATCCTAATTTACTACATAGATATAGCAGGACACAAGAGAATAAAGTAGAGTATCGGGTAAGTGACCCTGGCCTCCCGAGTTACTGCTGTCACTTCCTGCTGCTTCAGATAGTAATATTCTACACCTTATAGTTCCATTTCCAACTTCCCATTCCCTACGTAATTCATTACCGTGCCTCTCCGCCAAGCCAGTGGTTGCCGTACCGGTGATTGGCTGCTCGTGGGAACGCATGCAATAATTTCCACTGGTACCAAAATGGCGGGGACGTGTTTCACCTAAAAATAACTAAAACAAAAACTTGCAACACTACTTGTAAAACTTGATGTCTTAAGTCACGATACATTCAGACTCGAAAACAAATGTTACGGTTATAACCGAATCCAGAATCTATGACTGTTTAGGCAGCTAACCGCAATGCATTGCGGCCATTAACACATATTTTAAAGCAATAAAAACGATATTTAAATAAAACTTTAAGTATGGTGTTAGATTCAAATAATTTTACCATATCATATAATGATCAATTTTACCATATCATATATCATATAATTTTAACTGGTGGTAGGATTCCTATGCAGGAGTCCGTATGTAGGTACCACCCCAGGGCCAGTTATTCTGCCGTGAAGCAGTAGTGTGCAAGCATTACTGTGTTTCGGTTTTAAGGGCACTGTGAGCTAGCGTAATCACTGGGCATATGAGACTTAAGAAACTTTGTCTCAGGGTGATGGGTACAGTGTAGTGTCACTCAGAAATTTTCTGGGTGGCACAGCATTTGTTATGGGCAGACGTTGCACTTACCATCAGGTGAACGTTTTGCTCGTTTCGTCGCTTTATGCAATAAAAAAAAATCAAATTTGTAGGGCACTAAGAGCTAGCGTAATTACTGGGCATATAAGACTTAAGTACTGATGTCACACGGTGACGGGCGCGGAGTGGTGCCACACAGAAATGTTCTGGTACAACTCTGATACACTATTTGCTATGGGACATGCAGACCTTGCACTTACCATCAGGTGTGCGATTTCATCAAAAGAATAACACTACAACAAAGTTGCTGATGCCCCCCCCCTCCCTTTAAAAAAATTAAAGGACGCCTGATATTAGTACGCGATCCGCCGAAGCGACTTTAAAAATATTTTGTATTTTAAAAAATGTACTGAATTTTTCCTCGACATAAATACAATACGTTTTAATATCAACTGCACGTTGTTTACCGATGGTATTGTAGCGCTTTGGTGAAAAACAAAAACAGCTTGTGGCCGATTTTAATATTTATTTACGATATTAAATAAAATTAGTTGTAAAGTCATATTACTTTAGTTTAAAGATGTTATCGTGTTTATTTTTATTTCTTTGTTTAGTGTGTTTATTGTTCTGCGTAAGTATGACCAAAACAAATCATTAAAAAGCTGAAGGCGGCCCGGAATATTTGTGACATTATGACGCTTAATAACATTACCAATGACCATGGGTGCTGTAAAGCGCTCAAAACGTCGGAAAATAAGTCTAAAAATAAACGCGATAAGATCCGTAAAACTTAGTTTCATTAAATGTCTAATATTCGTGTAAATATATGAGTCCTATCTTCTTCTTCATTAGCCTGTTAACAGTCAACTCTTAGACTCGTACATTCAGTCACGCCCCCACCCATATAAGGGGCAGGCAGAGACCTCTCAGCCCACTTTTCGCCCACGCGCTAAACGAGTTGGGACGGGTGGCGAACCACGGCGAATTCCGGTACGAGTCAAAAAAATTCTTACTCCCATCGCGTTCCTACGAGCATATAGTGCCAGCATTGCATATTATGGTGTTATTCTGCACGAAATAAAGGCTGTCCGTACAATACCTTAGTCGCATCTTACGTCACCTCGGACATATAGGTATCTTAAAAGAGGAAGATTTGCCGTAATAACTGAAATTTTCATAGGCGTGGTCTCGAGGGGATAGACTATTCCAGCCACATTCATAATATCGTATTTTGCACACCAATAATAATCCGTCGAATGCCGGTTTCCATGGACACTAGTATTTTTTACGTGCTATATAACTTCAATAACCTTTTCTCTTGTTCACGACTTATTCGCTGCTCTCATTTGAGATTCGCGCAACTTATTTAATTGTGTATACTCGGCGGTGGACTGTCATAGAGTCAATATCACTTGAAAATGCCTCGTCGTGTCGTGGTCTCGACTTCGGTGGTGTATATTGCTTAGTGGTAGTGTTTTAGTGGAGGAGGGTATCTGGTGGCGGTTCCCGGACTTCCCGGTGGCGTTGTTAGTCTGCTCGTGAACGCTTCTGTGGGAAGGCGGGCAATGCTCTTCAAAACTAGGGAATATACACCATTTTATATTTCGCATGCGGATCTTACCAAATTAACTTTATTTTCATCATTATAATGGATTTCCGCAAAGTAACTGTAATTCGATATAACGAAGTATTTAAAGTTACTTGTTGTCACCTTCATTTTCAGAGATATACTTGCACTACGCCATTGTTATTGCTTTGATTAACGGCGCAACAGGTGGCAGAAAATAGAACTAGTTATTACAATATGTAATAACTAGTCGTGACTTATTCGTGAAGAATAACACCATAATATGCAAAGCTGTCACTATAATACCCGTGGGAACGCAAATTTTTGACTCGTACCAAAATGGCGGCGACGTGGATTGCCACACGTCACGTCTCGTTTCCCGCAAGGCGAAAAGTGTCCTCTGTCTACCCATTATATGGGAAAAAGGCGTGACTGTATACTACTACTACTGTGTAGGTTATACGAGTATAATAGATGACTATATATATGAATCCCACGACTACGTACGCCGGGATTAAGGTTTTTTAACAATATCGTAGGAAGTCTTTGATTTTCCGGAAAAAAGTTTCCTATGTACGTCTCCAGGATGCAAGCTATCAACGCTTGAGCTGTGAAAGGGTAACAAACAGACAGAGGAACAGAGAGAATTACTTTCGCTTTTATAATATCAGTAAGGATTACTTTTTTTCTACTGTAATATTATTACGATTCGTCATCATTGGGCCGCACAGCCTAGTGGTCAGAGTACTTCTACGGCGCGGGCCCTGGGTTCGAATCCCAGCAGTTTGTGCAACAACACAAAATGCTCGTTTTCGAGTTTGGTTGTGATTTGCAAGTGTGAATTATGTCTGTAAAATGCACCCACTATACAGGTAGATAATCTAGTGTGAAGAATCGTTTGAAAACATATCATCAGCCTGCAGACGATCGCGGGCCCTGGGTTCGAATTCCAATCGGGGCTATCAATTTTGGTTTCCGATTGTGATTGTCCCAGTGTCTCTGTGTAAGGACGAGTAAGTTAGTCTCTGTGTTGCACTATAATATCTCCTGCGATATTGATAGCTTACGACAGTGTTTGAATCGGTCAGTAGGACCATCATCAGGTCATCACAACCTGTGAACCGTTCTGGGCATGGAAAGGATTGATCGTAATTGTAATGTATGTCAGGTGGATTGATGACCGCTTAGATGAGTGGTACTACATACCTAGGTAGTAGTTGGACCATAGTTCGAATTCTAGCGATACCGAAATAGAAATTGACGAGATGAGCAGATGCAAATGCCGGCTCGGTTGGCGCACTGGCTAAGCCCTTGGCTCCTGCACCGCGGGTCGCGGGTTCGATCCCGCACGGGACAAGTATATGTGTCGCCTAGATATAGTGGTTCCCGGTCTGGGTGGTTTGTGCATGTGTAATTTATGTCTGTCAAACGCACCCACGACACAGGAGAAATCCTACTGTGGCGGCTTCGTTTTTTAAAAAAAAAATGCTGTGTCACTCGGTATATCTCCGTGTGACATCACACTGCGCCCGTCACCCTGAGACATCGGGTTTCATTTGCCCAGTAATTACACTAAATAGTCTATACATACGACTCGACCGATTTTGCTGTTTTTTTTTATTTGTCGTGGTCGTAATTGTCACGAATTTTGTATGAAAGAAAATGTTCGGCAAAATACACCAGCAAAATCATCCAGACGCGCCTTTTTCCCACCCTTTTTTTGTGCTATTCTACTCTGCCGGACACCTATCGGCATTAATCACGACTGCCATCCATTATCACCTTCGACGATCATTGAAAAAGACCTTATATGGAAATTAACCTCTGCTAAAAAGACCGGCCATCAAATAGTGCTTCCTTTTTAATTATTATTTATCACGCAAACCTAGTAAGGAAAATTGTTATTAACAACTTAACAACTAATCCAATTAACCAGAGGACTATTTACCTCGAGTCTGTTAAAAAGGTACCTCAAAGGTAAAGTGATCGAGTAATTTAGATGTGATGTAAGTAAACCTAATAATAGAACGGACTTTATGAAGTTGGTTACACATTTTCCTGGTTAATTATTCCCTTAAGAAAATCGCAATAATGATGCAATGTAAACACGATATTGTAAAATGCACAAACCGGTTGCTCACGTCTGTTGAGTGTGGATCAGTTCTTAGTTCTGGAATCTTTTCGTTCACCTTGTAGTGTAAATATTGTAGTATACTGGATTTAAAAATGCTATGTTGCTATGCTAAGTTACTTTGCAATGCAATGTGTTTTCTCTGTTATATTCAAAATTAAAAAAAATAAACATTCAACCAATCTTTACAATTATAAGTAAGTGCGAATTTTTATTTAAGCTCTTTGCCCAAAAAAATTATCCTGTAATTAGTGGACATTAATGCATTTTTCCCTTTTCTTGCGATGTTCATTTGTATTATGTTTATGGTTTTTAAATGCTGGTATAATTACCAGACGAGATATTTATCAGAAGTAATTCCAATGCGATAATATCGGATGCGGTATAAGAGACACTGGAAAGTAACAATGCATTCAGATCCATTTTTTGTTTTGATTGTGGGGTAGATTTGAACTTAGTGCCCGTGTATATTCAGCAGGTATCAAAAAAATAATTTTACGGTCTTCAGTCTTCGGATACTAAGGATAAACTAACTTTCCACACTAAATAATGATATCCACGATGATTTTATAACATATAAGTTTTTTACGCGGCTTTCCTTGCGTATAATTAAAAGGAGGAGTTACTCAATTCGCCGAAATCTTTTATTATGTATATTCAGAGATAAAATTTTACCATATCATATCTTTTTATAAGAAAGGGGTTGATGTAGGGTAGTCCTCAATAAATTTGGTCAAGTTCTGACAATGAAATCCACGAGAAAATCATAAAACTTTTAATTTCCCATAACGCATTTTAGAGATACTGCGCGGAAGTCGTTGCCAATGGTATGATAATTTTCTACTATATTTTGATCTCGTGTATTATTTTCTGATAAAATAATATATAGTACGCTAAACAACTAGAGGTATATTAGGAGTAACTGACGTAAACGCCGCGGGTCCTGGGTTCGTAACTTTCTAGAATGTTTTGTTTTCTGGTCTGGGGGTCTACTGTGTAACTCTGGTAGGTTTCTCGATCGGTTTCATTTGATCCTATTAACCAATGAATGAGCTTCATAGGCCAAAATGAAGCTCATTCATTTGTTAATGGGATCAAATAAAACTCTATCACGAAACCATCCAGACTTAACTGTAGCTCCCCTTTTTTGTTGTGTATGTGAAATTTATGTCTGTAAATGCACTCATTATGCAGATGAAATCCTTGGGTAGGGTATGTTTAAAAATGTTCAAAACTACTATTAAATAGTAAATAATCTCCATAAAAGCAGTAAAGAAAATTATTATTTTCTTTTGAGTTAACGCTTTTATATTTTTCTAGTTTGCTCTAAAAATATTTTCATGCTGTGTGCTCTTTATTTCTCCTTGAGAATTTTCCTTATCGTGTCGCTGTTGCTTGAAGTAAGTTACTCCTAACCTTTTAAAAATATAGTGCAGTGTAAAGGTATCGATAGGTGTGCGGCAGAGTAGAATAGCACTTACCTCTTTCCTACCGAGGTTTCGTAAGAGGCGACAAAGGTATTGTACGGACAGCCTGTATTCTGCAGAATAACACCTTAATATGCAATGTAGGAACTGCTCGTGGGAACGCAATGGGGCGAGAGAATTTTTTGACTCGTACCAAAATGGCGGCGATGTGGTTTGCCACCCGTCACACCTGACACCCGTCAACATGTGGTAGTATCACTATTCGCTCGTAATGTAGTACGGGTCGAACAATACATACATACATACACATTTCATTCATATCCGGCGCAAATATATTGCCGCAACTGAAATTAGCCAAGGGGATACCCGTAAATGTTTTGAATAGATGTGATTGTAAAAGTGATTGTGCTACGTAAAAGGGCAAAGGTTCACGGATATTCTCGTACGAAGAGATGACTTAAAATTAGTTCACGAAGTTTAGATGGAAACTCCTTGAACTTTTTTATAGGAAGCATTTGAAACTGTGACTTCTGAGTTTTTTTTTGTTATTTTAAGGAATTTAAAGAAACGATATAAAATGCGAACGAAAAATAACTTTGCGAGTTATGAATTTTATTTTCTTTGAATGGTTGGGTTGTGTTGTTGTCGTTGAGGGACTGAAAAGTTATTTCTTATTAAAAAATTTAGCTGTAAACATTAGTCGATATTTAAAACGTCTATTGCGACGCTTAATTTAAGTTTTATAGTTTATTAATTGTCATGGACAAAGCGAATTGTAAGTAGGTTTATTGCCGTTTATATTTGTTTATATATTTGTTTATGTACGAAGTCTTAGTTTAAAAATGAACAGAATAGCAACGATGATAAAGTTTTATTTGTTATGCGTTTTACAATTTGTTATCACATCGTCTACAATCTTTTAATAGTAAATCGGCTTGCGATCTTGTCCTAAATAACTTGTTAAGAATACAACGCGAACAACAACGCGTCGGTCGTAAATACGTCAACTAAGCTTCCTTTTTGAAATGTATAAGGAAACTAGACGTCGCCGTTAAGGTTTGTTTTAATTCTGTATAAAATATTCCAATGATAAATGTTTTTATATAATGTTTTTTATTGAACCAAGTACTAACAAGTTCAACAAATATCATAGGCATTATTTTATCGTCTAAAAACAGGGTGATTGATGCCAGCAGTTAAAGTCGCTCTGTGTCATCCACGAGAGTCATTCTAGCTCAGGTGTCGGACGCTTGCCTTAAATTTTGTAGTAGACGAGTGGCCGCAATTCTCGGTAGTAAAAAGTAAAGTTTCAGCCTATAAATGTCCCACTGCTGAGCACAGGCCTCCTCTCATTTCTGAGAGGGTTTTGGAGCTAGTAAGAATCCGCGACGCTGCTCCAATGCGGGTTGGCGGACTGCACATGTCTTTGAAATATTTTTTATTTCTCAGACATGCAGGTTTCCTCACGATGTAATCCTCGCCGAGCACGTGGTAAATCAGCACTTAAGATTGCAATTAACAATTTTAGTGGTGCCGGCACCGGGAATCGAACCCAGGTCACTCGCGTAATATGAAATTTAAAGCGAGCGCCAAGCCCCTGAGCTACCACGGCTCTCCTCCTCGGTAGTAACATCACTAAAATCGTTAATTGCAATAAATGTCGAATTAACGCGTGCTCGGCGGTGATGGAAATGATCGTAAGGTAACCGGTAGGAGTAAGATATGAAAAATATTTAAAAATATGTGTTAAAAATTCCGATAGGTGTCCGGTAGAGTAGAATAGCACCTACCTCTTTTCTATAGGTGTCGTAACATGCGACTAAAGTATTGTACTCGTACGGGCAGCCTTTATTCGTGCAGAATAACACTATACTATGCAATGCTGTCACTATACTGCTAGTGGTAATGCAATGGAGAGTATGATTTTTCTGACTCGTACCAAAATGGCTGCGACGTGGTTCGCCACCCGTTCGCTAATCATCAACCAACAACTAAATATCATAGGGATCACGAACTTTAGAAGAAAGTTTAGAAGAAAGTTCGCTATCTGTACATAGGACAGGGTCTGTAGTAAGCTTAGTGGTTCATTGTTATTATACATGATCTACAAATAAGTACATAGATTATTACCTGTAACCAGCAGCTGATGATGATAATTAGTTAAAGTTTTCATACTGTATCGGTCACGTGTAACCATTAAGCAACTATCTGTTGTTTCAGGCTTGTTTTAGTCACCTCATTAAAAATGAATTCGTTATTGTTATCGATTTTACTGTAAACTTGCAATCGCTTTCCAATTGACAACAATGAGGAATACGTAATGCGTGGCGCCGGCAACGAACGATTAGTCGAGGATTAATTGGTCACGACTCACGACTTAATTATATATTAAAGTGGTTTATTGCTAGTAAACTTAACGGGTTGACTGTCTCGGTCTCGCAAGCATATATTGATTATAGATGTCAATACGTGCTTATAGCTTCTTAGTTTCAAGGTACGTCTGACTGCGAACTGGATTAAATCCGTCATTTGGCTCTTATTGTTAATCGTCTCAATGAATAAGCGTAGACTTGAAGATAAAGAAGTCCACTTGAAGATTCTTTTGTCTTCTAGCTTCATTCCATTATTTAAAAATATTGACGCAGAGGTGTTGTATAAAAAAAAAAGTAAGTTTCAGCCTATAAATGTCCCACTGCTAAGCACAGGCCTCCTCTCATTTCTGAGAGGGTTTTAGAGCTAGGAAGAATCCGCCACGCTGCTCCCATGCGGGTTGGCGGACTGCACATGTCTTCGAAATATTTTTTTTATTATTTCTCAGACATGTAGATTTCCTCACGATGTTATCCTTCGCCGCACGTGGTAATTCAGCACCTAAAATTGCAATTAACAATTTTAGTGGTGCCGGCACCGGGAATCGAACCCAGGCCACTCGCGTACTATGAAATTTAAAGCGAACTTTTTTTATAAACTAAAAAATACTTAATAAATTCAGGTGTCACATTCACGCAATGTCGTCATTCAAGGAACTTGTGTTATGACTTGCAATAATTTCAATGGCTATTTTTTCTTTATTTATATTCGCAATGATCTATCACGGACGGTTATAATGTTTTTTTTTCTTTTTTAATACGTCGTACAATCACTTTGTTACAAAATATTTTTTGCACAATACTCCAACACTCAGTTTAGGACTACTATCCAGTGCAATGCGATGCTGAAACGATTTTATATCTAATCTGATGCCCGCAACTTGCTTTGTTTGGTTTTTTAAAATATCCCGTGAGAACTATTTGATTTCCCGGGATTAAGTCTGTGTCCGTCCCCAGAATACAAGCAATCTCTGTGCTGAATTTCGTCTAAATCGGTTCAACGGTTAAGCCGTGTAAATGTAACAAACTTTGGAGCGACAGAAGGAGTTACTTTTGCATTTATAATATTAGTATGGATAGAAGGAATATCTAACGTAAGGGTGAATCAAGTTATTTCTCTTAAGGGATAAATAAATTAGCGGTGATAATATTTATTACTTTAAACAGATTATTTTCTTTTAATTGCTGTAAAATTTCAAAAATGTAACAAATTTGAAACCGTCGGTGATATAATTTCATGATATACTTACTTTTACAATATATTTTATATATATTTTTACCTACAAATAAATTTAATGCGGCCGTCTGTCCTACATTTCTTTATTTTAAGGTTTTGAATTTTTTAAGGTTTTGAATGAATTTGACGTATTTTCGTTCAGGCAAATTAAAAAGTTCAAATACGTCGTAGAAAACACGGTTCTTTGTAATGCGGTAAAGTGATCTGTTATGTTATTTACATAATATTGTGTATTGCAGTAGATTACTCTTAATCAATTAATCTTAAACATCTGTGTTTTGTTTCGAAACTCAATCAGATAGCGTCGCTAAATAAAGCATGGCTCATGTAGTGGGTAAGAGTTTAACGTTTTGCTAGATATTATCTACAGTATAAAGTTATGGTATAAATATTTATGACTGTGAACCCAGAAGTGTTAGCACAAAGATGGATTACGTTCACTATTTTAGATATACAATGACGTCACACGCAGTTATTGATTAAAAGTTACTCGATTACTTCCTAATTGATGTTGTAGTTTTTAATTATTTACTAGCTGTGCCCTGCGGTATCACCCGCGTAAAATAAGCCGACCCCATGATTGCACCGTACGGCATGGTACCTCCTTTATCTTAGCTTTGACAGTTCGGCCCTTCTTGGTAATAATCGGCTCTGAACGTGCGTCTACGTGGAGCCGTATAATGAACGACCAAAAATGATTTTTCAAATTGGATTAATTTTTCTGAGATTAGCGCGATCAAACTTTATCAACTCACACCTGATGGTAAATGCAACGCAAATGCTGTGTCATCCAGAACATTTCTGTGTGACATTAGTTTTTAAGTCTCATATGCCCAGTGATTACGCTCGCTCTCAGTGCCCTTCGAACCGAAACACAGTAATGTAACGTCAGTATATCTGGCACTGGGCTGATACCTACCTAGACGGATTCCTATATAGAAATCCTACCACCAGTAAACCTGTGTCAAAGTGAAATATTTATATAAATTTTATTTTTAAGTTTGGTTGGACAGTAAAATGATAGTTCACTTTTAACGATGATTTTTTGGAGTGATCGAAGCAAATGAAATGCTCAATTTCGATCTTGAATTGAATTAAAAGTAATTTTGTACTCTTTCACGATGCTGAATAATAAGCTAAATTTGGAAAATCCAAAAGTGCACGTCTCATGACACTCATTTATATCTTAAGAAAAAAAATCGTGTGAAATGACTTTTTGATGAAATGAATATTTATACCTCATAAATATTTATTTATTTATTTATTTAAGCTTTTATGCACATGTGGTACATATGGCGGACTTAATGCCTAAAGGCATTCTCTACCAGTCAACCATAAGGCAAAGCAGAGAAAAACATAATATGATAGGCGGTGCAGCGAACAATAACAGAGTAAAAAATAATTTATTATCTTTAAATATAAATACATAAACTATAAAATATATACATAATTATACCAATACATACATATACACAGATATACATATATATGTATATATATATATATATATATATATATATATATATATATATATATATATATATATATATATATATATATATACATACATACATACATTATAAGTAAAAACACATACACACGAATAAGAGAGAGAAATAGAATTCATACTTGCAGCGAATTTTTAAAATATTCCCGTACTTTAATTTTGAACGCAAACTTGTTAGGAGCTTTTTTTAATATCAAGAGGTATATCGTTCCAGAGTCTTATAGCCGTTAAGGCGAAAGAGTGAGATGAGTAACCAGATCGGTGTAATGGCGTAAGCAATTTGAGTTTGCCCGAGGACCGGAGAGAACAGTCATGAGAATCTCCCAGATATTGAAACCTACATTTCAAATACTCAGGAGCACATGGATCGTTTAGTATAGTGAAAAGGGTGCAGAGTATCCTAACATACCTGCGTTGACGAATAGGCAGCCAGTTGAGCTGATTACGAAAGAAAGATACATGATCAAACTTACGTATACCATAAATGTATCTGATACAGTTATTGAGGAGACGATCCAATGTGTTAAGATGTTGTTGCGACAAATCGGGGCAACACACATCAGCATAGTCGATAATCGGTAGAATAAGAGATTGGACAAGCAAAACCTTGGTTGAGGTTGGAAGAAAATTCTTCCAACGATAAAGAGATCGTAAGGTTGCAGTAGTTTTGCGACTTACCTCCTGAATCTGTTTGCTCCATGTAAAACAGCTGTCTATATACATACCGAGATTTTTTACATGTGGACGAAATGGAATAGCATTGTTGTTAAACATAACCGATGGCAATATGGAGTAATCGAGTCTTGATATAAATCTAGAGCTGCCTATGATTATGGCTTGGCATTTGGAGGGGTTTACATTAATACCATAAACAGCGGACCAATTACTTATACACTGCAGTTCTTCGTTCAATAATGATATCGCATTAATGATTTCAGATGGTCCCACTTGCATATATAGTTGCAAATCATCAGCATACAGATGGTAAGAGCATTTGAGATTCAATGTGATAAGATTATTAAAAATGGAAAATAAAAGAGGAGAGAGTATACCGCCTTGAGGAACGCCGGTGAGTACATTACACCAATCAGACACTTTTTGGCCAGTACACACGGCCTGCTGGCGCCCTCGAAGATAAGATGAGAACCATTCCTGAGCTGAAGATGAGATGTTCAAGTGAGAGAGAAGAGCTAGCAGAATATCGTGGTCAACAGCGTTGAATGCATTGGAAAAATCTATTAATATAAGAACTGTAAGTTTAAAGTTTTCGATACCCTCTCGAATATCTTCAGTGACCTTGAGAAGGGCAGTTGTTGTACCATGACCAGGTCGAAAACCAGACTGATATAGGGAAAGAATATTATTTTTGAAAATAAAGGTTGAAACCTGTTCATGTACAACAGCTTCTAACACCTTAGATAGAAACGGCAGGATGGAAATAGGCCTGTAATTGGAAAGAAGACTACATTCAGTGGATTTAGGAATAGGAATAATAAAGGCTTTACGCCAGAGTGTAGGAAAAGTGCCGTTCATCAGCGAAAAATTGACGATGTGAGCTATTGCGGGTAAAATTGACTCGACTACAAGTAAAACCATTGTCCTACTCACATCATTCATCAAAAAGTCATTTCCATTTCAGATGAAAACAATATGATTTTTTTTTTCTTAATAACTACTAGTGGCTTCATAGACTTTTGATATGAAATAGAAAACCATTAGATAAAATTCTGGACACAAATAAAAATCCCGGTCTCGATACGTCAGTTTTTTCGGGAGTTATCGTGACCATATCCCTAAGAAAACAGTTTTTTTTTTCAAAGTAACAATATTAGATAATTTTTCAAAATAATTTCAATGAATTAATTAAAGTGTTTTCTTGATATAAGTCTATTTAAATTAGCATATAAGTGCAATATAATTGTGATAGAGGCATTCGAAGACCGCCGAATCACTGGACCTTGAATGTGTATTTTAGAGCACTATCTCACGCCGCTTTGCGCCATGAGACGAGCTACTCGTATAAACATTAAGCATCAAAATTCGAAATACACGAGGAAATAACAAAATTCATAATGGTTTCTTATATTTACGCGAATACTACACAGTTAAATAAAACTATTTTTTCGGATTTTATCGCGTTTAATTTAAATTATTTATAACCCGACGTTTCGAACGCTTTACATGCCCATAGTACCCATGGTCACGGGAGGACTGAGGTGACAGATGTCCTGATGGTATAGTTAACCGGGGTACCTTCAGCTTTTAATTATTATTTTTAATCCGATCTACTCAGAAAGAGTTTACTGTGTCTTGAAGCCTTGCAGTGGTATGGTTGGATTTTGATTTAATTTTATTAATAATAGGATCCCAAGCTGGTGGTAGTACCCTTCCATCTTCCCTATTGAAATCATCCTTGGTAGGGGTTCTTTTGCAAGGATTTGTGGTCTATCAAATCTGATGTAATGGTTGGGGTGATCCAGAACATGGTTACAGACTGCAGACTTTCTTGAGCTTCACATCAGCTATATGTTCTTTAACGCGGGTTTTTATGGATCTTTTAGTTTGCCCTATGTAAGAGAGGCCCCATTCAAAATCCAGCTTGTATACTCCTGCATCTTGTAGAGGGATGTTCACTTGACAGATGGTAAAAACTGACTTATCTTTTTCGGCGGCTTGAAAAATGTTCCTGTAGAAGCTCGCTGCAAGATACAACTAATCTTGTCTGTGACATTTGGTAGAACACACATATGGTAGTACACGCTCGACTGTGGCCGGCTTCACTCGGTCACTGCGACTAAAGCGCGGCACCCGAAGCTTCTTGTCTTGCAAAACTTGCTTAACATGCTGAAGCTCGGCGGCCAGGTGTTTACTGTCACAGATCCCTTGTGCTCTCTGAAACAAAGATTTAACCACGGTAGCTAACTGTGAAGGATGGCGGTGAGATTCATTAAAAAAAACACAACTGACACTTCGAGTTGGCGCCAAAAGTAGGTGTAGATTTTATTCGATAACATTAGGTATAGTTTTTATTTATGTTATTGAGGGTGGCAAACGTTAACACATTTTTATTCAACTTTTCTGAGTCGTCTACATTCATCGTCGGTGAAGAATCGATACGTAGATGTGTTAGCAATGGCACCTCTGAAGTATAAGATGCCATCGTCTGAGCCAAATGCGTACATACATACATACAATCACGCCTTTCCCCCATATAAGGTAGACAGAGGCCACACAGGTAGCCCACTTTTCGCCTCCGCAGGAAACGAGACGTGACGGGTGGCTAACCATGTCGCCGCCATTTTGGTACCTGTCAAAAAAATTTTACTCCCCATTGCGTTCCCACGAACAGTATAGTGACTGCATTTCATATGGTATTATTCTGCACGAATATTGGCTGTCCGTACAATACCTTAGTCGCCTCTTACGACACCTCGGTAGGAAAGAGGTAGGTGCTATTTATTGACCTGAGTTCGATCCCCGGTGTCGGCACCTCCAAAATTGTGGGACATTTATAGGCTGTTACTTATCATAACTATTTTTACAGCTCTACCGCTGAACATAGGTCCCCCCATAGACTTATTTTTTTTTAGTAAATGACGATGATGTCCTACTGAACGATTTTCGATCGCGGCGACAACTTCCTGCGCATTACTATTAGAAGCTATCAGTATCTGATAGTACTTCGTGTGAGATGTTATAGTGCACGCACAAACTCAGTTGCACTCTCTCGTCCTGACCAACCCGCGCCTGATGTAACGCTCGTGCGACGAGATCGGAGGTAGGTTAGGTTGCAGAGTCTAGAACACGGGGACAATCGTAACACAGCCAGATCCTAAAACAAACAATATATGTTTTCGCGCAAATGTTGGCTTAGGGATTTCTATGCAGGAATCCGTCTAGGTAGGCATCACCCCAGGGCCAGTTATTCTGCCGTGAAGCAGAAGTCTGCAAATATGCGTTTCGGTCTGAAGGGCACTGAGAGCTAGCGTAATCACTGGGCATATGAGACTTAAGGACTTATGTCTAAGGTGACGGGCGCAGTGTGGTACTACACAGAAATATTCTGAGTAGCAAATCATCTGTTATGGGCAGACGTTGCACTTACCATCAGGTGAACGATTTGCTCGTCTCGTCACTTTATGAAAAAAAAACATGCAGTGTAGTAATCAGGACAACTGGGCCACGCGGTCGTCAGTAATTAATTAACTAAAATACCCGAGCCGCTATTAATTATCCTACTGCAAGCTTTTCGTCGCAGACAATAGACTACATTAAAAAAAGCCGGCCAAGTGTGTGTCGGATCGCGCAGTGTAGGGTTCCGTAGTGGGTAATAAATAGCGTTTAACCGAAAATATCCAATATCACAAAAACTGCACGACATATCTTATTCAAACCAACTTTCGTTGAAAGCGTTTTCTAGGGTCTATAACCGTAATTTCTTAAGAATTTTCTACCGGATTGTTAAAAAGTTACAGTTAGGTAAGTTTTAGTTAGGGGATACATATTTTACGTCTTTAGAAACGCATATCACACGATCTATTAAATAATTAAATTAAATAATTAAATTAAATAAAATAAGCTTAAATAAAATAGTTCTTCAAACCAACTTCAAAACCAATGTAACTATACCTCGTACGCTTAAGTGCACTGATTTTCTTTTCAGTTTCATGAATGGTAGCAGACCTATGTACATGTGGTTCTATAGGCGGCTGTAACATACGGACAGGATGAAAATATAAGGGTTCCATTTTTACTACGTAACCCTAAAAATACGTCATGACGATTTTGTGAGCAATCGATCAACAATTAACGAACGTGTTTTGTTTTATATTGAAGCCTAATTTTTTCGTTTTGTTTGTTACAGGTAAGTTCACGACATCTGCATATTGATGAGTTAGTTATGGAATGGTCGGCGTGTTTAATTATATATATATACTTTTTTTATTTGTTTTTATTTAAATGTGTGTGTGGACCAAGCTTACCACGGACCGAATTTCTAAGAGTGTATAGAAAGAAAGAAAGAAAACATTTATTGCAATAACATGCCACTGACACAAATACATTACAGTAAATTCCAAACTAACAATATACGTAACATACAGAAAAATACATCAATAACAACATCATAAAACTGAACATTTAACAAAAAATTCTTACATTAACCATACTGTCATTTGTCGTGGCGCATTGGGCAAATGGGTCTCACTCAGCTTAATGCTGCAGTCGAGAGACTACAGCACTGGTTTTCAGCGAGCCCTAATCCGAATGGAGGCCGGCAGCCTCCCTCGGACGGTCATTAGACGACTTAAAATCATTTGAGATATTCAAAATTGCGCAAGCATGCAGCAAACGCGACACAGTCCGAATTTCGAGGTTTTTGTAGGAGTTGATTTAAGTATTTATGTTTGGGTCAAACCAAACCTTGCACGCGGGCCCCTGGCCCGTGAGCACAGTATCCGATGAAGCTGTAAAAGCCAAAAAGGCTAACAGCAATTACATCACCGAAATAATATATAACAGTGAGCCCGAGCGTAATTTGGAGGTACATTCCAATACATCTACGTCTAAATTCGTCTGACGTATCAATTAACCAAAGACGTATCATATAATTATATATTTGCAATAGACACTAACAGTTGATGTTACGATCTTATTTTAAAAACATCGTAAGTGCAGCGAAAGTAATTCCAACTACTCAGTTGAAATGTTGTGTGGGTGGGTCATGGTTTTCTTTACAGACCTTGTAAATGTAGTTTATGTCTGCCTAAACCTAAAGATTACATTTGCGCAGGATTACAACTTTCCCGTAAGTATTAGAACAAACACAAAGACATTTGTTGTTCTTCTTCTGTATCTGATGTGATGCTTTATTCTGTACTATCGGGAAAGGTCAATTATTTGAGACACTAGAATTTCTTTTGTATCGTGAGTGCGTTTTACAGACAAATTTGACATGCTCAACACCACTAAACACAAAAATCGACGATTTGTGTTTATTGCACTTAAATATTCTTATTAATATATTTACTAATATATTTACTAATATTATAAATTCGAAAGTTACTCTCTCTGTCCCTCTGTCTTTTTGTTAACTTTTCACGGTTCAACCGCTACATCGATCTCGATAAAATTTGGCATAAAGATAGCTTGAGACAAAGAATACTTTTATCCCGAAAAATTAAAAAGTTATTACGGGATATTTAAAATAGCGGGCATCAGCTAGTCTAAACTTATTTTTTTTTTATTTCATAAAAGTGACGGAACGAGCAGAACGTTCACCTGATGGTAAGTGCAACGTGTGCCCATAACAAATGCTGTGTCACCCAGAACAGTGTGACACCACAATGCGCCCGTCACCCTGAGACATCAGTTCTTAAGTCTCATATGCCCAGTGATTACGCTAGCTCTCAGTGCCCTTCAAACCGAAACACAGTAATGTTTGCACACTACTGCTTCACGGGAAACTTGTTATTTGTCCAAATAAAGTACTAATTGATTTTTTTAACATATATCTATATACCCGTGCGAACCCGGGGCGGATCGATAGTATTTTATGTATTTGATAAAAATCATTATTTGACATGTCCAGAATAGTTGTGAGCTCTAGGCGGCGCTATTTAGTCTAGCTTCAAGACACAGGTCCATTGTTCTGGCTTTGCTTTGGTTTGCTTCTAGCCAGATCAGTGCCTTAACTGAGAAGGGGATTTTTATTGGTACGATAGTTTACACGATATAAATTTTTAACCAAACGGTAACTAAAAAATGTAAAGGTAAATTATGTTATAAATTCAACAGTACTCCGTTCCCAGCGATACCAAAGTTATAATGGCGTTCTGAAACTTCATTAATAGTTGTTGCCACCGAGATAATATACAGGGTTTAGCCGTCACTTGAAAATTGATACGCTCGTCAGTCTCGCGGAGTTAAATGCTGCTAAAATTCTAATGAGTTTTGTGTACGCGCTACCACTATTCATTCGGCTTCATGCGCGTATAATTATTTAATCAAAAAATACGTACAGGCGAATATGAACTTCTTATTTTTTGAAGTCTGTTAAAAATAGACTTCAAAGCAGCTCCCTTACGAATTTTCTAATGAAAAAAAGAAACAGCAAAATCGGTTTATAAATAAAAAAGTTATGCCCGAACAAACATAAAAAATATACAGACGAATTGAGAACCTACTCCTTTTTTGAAGTCGGTTAAAAAAAGGCGCGTGACTGCGCATTATGTTCGGCCCTTCCCGGTAATTATCGGTTTTCAGAGTGGATGAGCCGTAATGCCTTAAGGTGGTTCTTAAGGACGCATCATGAAGGTTTATACTCTAAAACCTTCCTCAGTAAACGGGCATCTAAAACAAAAATAGTTTTTCAAATCGGATTGATATTTCTTGAGATTATCGTGTTCAATCATAAACACTCTCTAGATTTATTATAATAGTAACATTTAGGAAGCAAACGATCTTGTGCAAAAAAAACTATTCATTTAATTTTAAATTGATTTCGTTTACATGTAACTTTTATATTGGAATTAAATTACGCTATTAAATAATTTTAGTTTTGTTAAAAATACCGCATAATAAATTAATTCAAAAGGAATACAGCGTGCAAATGCCCGCTTAAGTACACCTCGTTATCATGTTTCTGCTTTATGCGTTGTGACGGTGTCAGTGGGTAGTAGACCGTGACGGACATGTTCGTTAGCTGGCGGATCTAATGACACAAAAAGCATCGACTTAGTAAAATTTATCTGACTTGGAGAGAACATATTCTTTATTTTATTTGAAGAAAGTGACGTGACGAGCAATTCGTTCACCTGACGGTAAGTGCAGCGTCCGACAAAAACAACACTGTGTGGCACCACACTACCCTCGTCACCATTATACAGTTCAGTAAGTTTCAGTACAGTTCTTAAGTATTATATGCCCAGTAAATTCACGTATATCGGGAAAACTTCAAACAATCGAAGTAAATCGGTTTAAATTTCGATACGAACAAAAGAGGCGCAATGGACTGAATTATCAAGCTGTAATTGCATTGTCGCTTTAAATGTAAATTCATACGCCGCCCCGGCGACGCTGTGCATTTTATATTTAAATTGTTTATGATGTAATAAACTTTGTTTTTTCACGTTTTACATACATAACATCAGGCCTTTTTCCCACATAAAGGTAGGCAGAGACGACACTCATTGCCCACTTTTATCCCCCGTAGGAAACGAGACGTGACGCAACTACGTCGCTGCCATTTTGGTAAGAGTAAAAAAAATCTTACTCCCCATTGCGTTCCCACGAGCAGTATAGTGACAGCACTGCATGTCTCCTGACCACGTTATAGTTAAAATTGTTATTTGCAATTTGAGTAGTGTAATATTTTTTTTAAATAAAAGGAAATGACGAGTCTAGCATGTCCCATGACAAATGCTGTATCATCCAGAACACCAATTACTACCAATTTTCCAATAATTGTTTGGCGGTATAGGAAAACAGACGAAAACCTGCGTATCTGAGTAATAAAAATTACTGCAGTCAGCAAAGAGTTTGATTGCCGTGGTGCTCTAGGCCCACTCTAATATGTCGCCCTTCTTGTAATGTCAAAAAATATATACTAGAGTGAGGTATGAGTGAAATATATATGGGAGAGACTATTTTTAGACCAAACCTTGCTTCTAGTTATTTTCAACAGAATTTACTTATTACTAGCTGATACCCACGACTTCGTCAGCATGAATATAGGTTTATTAAATTTCCCGTGGAAACTAACTGATTTCACGGGATAAAGTACTGTGCCGAATTACGTCAAGATCAGTTCAGCGGTTGACCCGTGAAAAGGTAACAAACAGAAAGAGGGACAGGAGAGAGTTACTTTCGCATTTATAATATTAGTATCGATAATTTTACGATTCTTGAAAATTTAGTCAGTGTTAATTTAGTTAGTCGCTATTAAAGTTTTGGCCACCTCAGAGTGTTGCGGGCTTAAGCTTCACTCCGCGCCTGAAAGCAGTTGTCCCATTGCTAAATAGTAGTACAGTCCCGTTAAAACCTTAATTCGTTACTCTCGAGAATATTTTGAGTTGAAGCCAGTCGAAGTGGGTCCTAGCTCATGCCTCATTACCTGCCAAATCTCTCTAAATCCTTTGTTAGATAGATAATTATTTATTTATTTAATATTAAATCGGATTATATTTATATCGTCTGTGCGCTTGCCAAAACCCGTATGTGGATTTTATCGACTATTCAGGAGGCGCGAAGAAACTGTTTTATCTGATAATGTGATAAGAATAATTTCTTGGTGTTACTTACACTACAAACATAGGACATTTTGTCAACGTTTTGCACTTGTGGTGTTTTTTATTCAACTTTTTAGTTATCAGATAAACAACAGTTTTTTCCGCTTCCTGGAAAGTTGATAAATTCACATACGGGTTTTGGCAAGCGCACCAACGTTCAAGCTAACACTATAATTCTTTAAAGCTAATATGATCATATTTCTAGATTTAGTATATGTATAAAAAAAATCTTATACTTTCTTTTATAACTTTGATCCGCTTCATTTTCACTCTGCATCACCCATAGGTTAACTGGTAGAGAACACCTCATTCATTAAGTCCGCTTATACACATTCTTTGTATTAAGTTAAAAAGAAAAATATTGATCTATTTTCAAATATACAAAAAGGATTCCAGATCAGTCAATTTCTTTTTTAAAACCGTCGGGAGAAAGCTGTTTATATTCTGAATATGGTTACAGTTTTCTTTGAGTTTTGAAGTAACTTAAAATATACTTAACTGTATGTTATAATTAGCTTTAGCATTTCTTTATCGTCAGCGTCTAACATTTACAAATTTATTGTTACGAAACAACGTGTGACTTGCGAGTTACTGTTGCAAAGCGATGTATAACGAAATATTAACGTTCAGAACAAAAGGTCATAAAAGCAGGCGGTCAAGGTCGACTCTCACGCGTTATCGCGCCCAATAGAAATACAAATACGAGTACGTTAAGTGCAAGTCTTCAAAGCCTTTATTTATTATTATTATCAATATTTTGAGGAAAAAGACTTTCTTAGCTCTAGCGTAAAACATAAACTCTACAACATATATAATCCAAAGTTGAGCATATGCCTCCTTCATTTTATGAAGAATTAATGGAGTTCAGTTAAGTTTGTTATGATATTCCAGAACGGTTTGGCTGACTTCATAATTGTGTCAAATATTTTTCTATTTCAAAGACATCATTATTTTTAAAAAAAAAACAACTACAATGCTATTCTGCATTACCGAGCACGTGGAAAATCAGCACTTATAATGGAATTTAAGTTTTAATGGCACCGGTCACATGTAATACGGTCCATATTATCGATTTTTCCGACCGCGTGGCTCAGTGGTCAGTGTACCTGACTTCTGAGCTGCGGGTCCTGGGTTCGAATCCCAGCCGGAGCCAACATTTGTGCTAAAACATAAATTGTTAGTTTTCGGGTCTGGTTGTGTTGTGATTGTCTCCGTGTTTCTGACACTGCATCCTAGCCTACCTCCGATCTTATCGCATCAGCGTTACATCGGGCGCGGGTAGGTTGGGACGAGTGAGTGCCTCTGTGTTTGCGCGTACACTCGTGGCACTATAATATCTCCTGCGCAGTTGATGGCTCTCGACAGTAGTCGGAAGTTGTCGCCGTGGTCGAAATCGGCTAGGAGAACATCATCATTATCGATTTTTTAATAGGTTATTTTAATTTGTATCTAACTTAAACCCAGGTTTGCAAACCCGAACCAACTTATTAATCTCGTCATTGTCCAACTCAAGATCTCCGTTGACATATAATTTCGGTGATGTTATTGCTGTTAGCCTTTTTGGCTTTTACAGCTTCATCGGATACTGTGCTCACGGACCAGGGGCCCGCGTTGACCCAAACATAAATACTTAAATAAACTCCTACAAAATCCTCAAAATTCTGACCGTGTCGCGTTCGCCCTCCGTCGAACATAAGCCCCATAGATTACTACAAAGCACGATCTTAGGCTATATTCTGAATTAATTAACTGTAAACATAGTCAAAGTCAAAATTTCTTCATTCAGTTTAAGCCTGTATAAACCTCTTATGAATGTCCAAATCTACACCGGTTAAAAAACAACGACCTCAGTGAAGAACTGCCAAGAAACTCTGGGGTCATTTATATTTAAATATTACAAATTAAAACACATTATTTAATTACAATAGTACGTGTTCGGTAGCCAGGGGCTTGCAATACTATACTGCGTTTGCCAGAAACTTACAACGGTCGTCGGTTGATAATTATGAGACTAATTATATTCTAGCACGTGTCTAATAAATATGTCTGCAGTATAATGGTATTTTGCGAACCGGTTTTGAAATTGATACCGCATGTCGAAATTTGTGTCACGGTGTTCCCATGTCAGACTGGTTTTATAGTACGCGAGTCGTTACTATACACGCGAACTTGTCAAGCGAGAATCAACTGTGGAGGAACCACTCATTTCCTATTCCTTATGCGAATTGAGTGGCGTGACGGGCAAGTCGTCCATGTGATAGTATGCTCCACGCCTGCCCATTTTGGCGAATGATATTGCCAATGAAAAGGGTAGCTTACCCGCCAGATCGAATAGTCTGATCTGGGGAGGACGTCTCCTCCAACTAGTAATATTTAGATGTTTTATATATACACTCAGCGTCACAAAAATCGCACCTCTCTGAGTTTGCGCGAAAAATGGCTGTAATGGCTAGAAACGAATTATATACTCAGCGTCACAAAAATCGCACCTCTCTGAGTTTGCGCGAAAAATGGCTGTAATGGCTAGAAACGAATTATATTTATATAAATATTGGTATGTTTGAAATAGGTATTTGAATAGCTTTACATTATTAAAAAAAAAATCATGAAATCATTAAAACATTTATCATTATAGAGCGTCAAAAATAAACACTGACAAATGCTCGTTAGTAAGGACGCTAGTTACACCACCTAAAAAGGGTATAAAAGGGTCGATCTGGATGAAATATGAGCCAGTCGTAATTTAGACTTTGCAGTGAACACACGTGAACAAGTAACCCAATTAAGAACAAGTAAAGATGGACACCAGCTCTGAAGAAGCCGCTCAAGTGATTGCCCTATTGCAGTCGGGGATGCGGCAGTGTGACGTTGCTCGACAGTTGAACCTGTCCCGTTTTTCAGTTCGACGGGTGTTCCAACGTTTTCAGCAGACTGGTGGTTATGTTAGAAAACCGGGATCTGGAAGAAAACGGTGCACATCAGAAAGAGATGACCGTTTCATCGTTACGACATCTTTACGAAACCGTTTTACAAATGCTGTTGAGTTGCAACAACAGCTTCGATCAACTCGGAGAACATCTGTGAGTGTTTCTACGATAAGAAGAAGGTTACACGAAAAGAGTTTAACAGCCCATAGACCTGCTAAAGGTCCAAAACTTACTGCACAGCATCGCAGAGATCGCCTAGAGTTTGCTCGCAATCATTGCGAGTGGACTCTAGAACAGTGGCGGACCGTACTCTTCTCTGATGAGACGAGGGTCTGTCTCTTCTGCAATGACAGACGTAGAGGGGTCTACAGAAGACAGGGGGAGAGGTTCACACAACCCTGCTTCGAAGAATCCGTCGAATACGGGGGTGGCTCGTGTATGTTTTGGGGCGGCATTTCCGTCGACGGAAAAACGGAACTTGTGTGCGTTTCCCGGACTCGGGGTGGCCGTGGGCAAGGGTCATTAAATGCTGGTCGGTACATTACTGAAATCCTGGAGGAACATGTGGTCCCGTATGCTGGTTATGTCGGTGATGGATTCATGTTAATGCATGATAATGCTCGTTGCCACACCGCGGCTATTGTACGGGATTATTTACAGGAGGTCGATATCCCTGTTATGCATTGGCCAGCACGAAGTCCAGACCTTAACCCAATAGAACATCTCTGGGATGACCTAAACCGGCGCGTGCGAGCTCGAGATCCAGCTCCAGCCACTCTTCAAGAGCTCCAAGATGCGGTACTTGAAGAGTGGGAACAAATACCCCAAGCGGCTGTTGCGATCCTTGTAAGGTCCATGAAAGATCGCATGGAAGCCGTACACTAGGTTTTAAGAACTTTTTTTGTATTTATTAAGTTTTTTTTAAATTATTTATTTGCAAATTTGTACATACTCTGTCTTTTTCTTTAATTTCTCTTTCGTCTCGTTATAAAAGTAAAATTCAATTAAAATTCCTGAAAGCTAATGAAATTACCTTTCGAATGATATCCTCAAACCACAACATTGCCATTAGCCTGTTGTGTTAAAATAGTATTTAAATTATTTTTTTCGGATGTGCGATTTTTTTGACGCCGAGTGTAGTTCGTATCTCAGAAAACTTTCATAGCGCGATTATGGACGCATGCGAATATTTCTTGAGCTTCTCATGTGGCGACATAGATGTCGCTACATCATCACTCCCCCGCTGAGACTGGAAGTCGTAGTTTAGCGTGGAGAACTTGGGACGTCAGGCGACGAGGTGCAGTCTGGCGTTGATGATCCTCAGTGGCTGAGAGACTAGGAAGCACGCGTTGTGCCTACAGTAGTCTAGTGCTGTGACTGCGATGGCGATCACGTTGTTGCTGTGGTTCGGAGAAGCTAGTTGCGGTGTTCAAACCGGGGTCACTATTTTGGCGGATGATATTGCCAAGGAAAAGCGTAGCCAGATCGAATGGTCTGATTTGGGGAGGACGTCTCCTCCAACTAGTAATATTTAGATGTTGTATATATAGTTCGCATCTCAGAAAACTTTCATAACGCGAATATAGACGTATGCGAATATTTCTTGAGCTTCTCATATGGCGACATAGATGTCGCTACATCATAACCGTTACGAAGTCACCCAGAAATATGCATTGAAAAGGTGCCTGTATTTGTCATTGCATTTCAAACAATAACACAGTGTTATTAGCACACTGTTTGACGGCGAATAACTGACACTGCAGCACCTGCCTAAGCGGATTCCTGCATAGGAATTCTACAACCAGTACAGACGGCCTGTATCATCGACTTTAAGAAATATGGCTGATTAAAAATTTCAAAAAACATGTTACAATAAACTTATTGGATACAAGCTACTCCAGTAACTTTAGAAAAATTAAAGTAAATTCTAAATTAGTTTTGTAATTAATTTGATAATTTTTTTTGTAACTTTTCTGAATTTGACAGTTTTCTTAACGTTGCTATACACTGGGATATATTTTGTATCGCAGACATAATATGCGCATGCACAAACAATCAGACCGAGAAAAGGTATTATATAAAAAAAATGTCGTGAGCAAAACGAACCCACTGTTCATACATACCACTAAGACCAATCACTTAGCCACTGCGCGAACCCTTCCGAATATATGAAGACGTACGGAGGAATTCACCTCGAGTAGAATGTCACCCGATGGTATTATGAATCGGTTTCTATCAATCATTAAAGACCTACTTCTAACTCATTATTCATTTCGCTGTACATACAACCTAAAACCTACCCGAACAATTACACGTACGGACGGTGAAAGTTACCTTTCATTGTAACTGTCTGCAAAAGGAAGTCGTAGAACAAACGAGAAATGCAAATTAGCTTAAAGACAAAGGGCTGAAAGGATAAAGCCACGGTTTATAGGTAATTCAACGATATTGTTTCTCATACAAATGAAATGGATCCTTATTCCCATTATTAAAACAACGTACTTTTGTGATTTAGGTCTTAAATACATATTTTAAATGGTTTAAAACTTCTCACTTTCGAATTTGAATCACTGAAAGAGAAATGGTATAACAACAGACAATGTTTTGGCGTCGACTCAACCAGTATAATGTGAACTCCGTGACCCTCGATTTCTGTGGAGGTGCAAATTGTAGTGCGTTTATTATGTCAAGTTCAAGAGATGCCGTTGTTTCCTATTGATAAATTTATAGACATTGATAAATGTCTTGTTGATAAATGTCAGCCGATAGGTGTCCGGTACAGTAGAATAGCAACTACCTCTTTTCTACTGAGGTACCGTAGGGACAGACTTATATAATAATACCAGAATGAAGAAATATGCAATGCAGTGAAGTGGTTCGCCACACGTCACGTCTCGTTTCCCGCGGGGGCGATAAGTGGGCTACGGGTGTGGTCTCTGCTTACCCCTTTTGGGAAAAAGGCGTGAATGTATGTATGTATGTGATAAATGTCGAATTGGACTCATTGCCACTGAAAATACAATTTTGCATAGATGGTTAGAGTCGAGATAGCTCAGTAACCGCGCGCTCGGCTTCAATTTCACAGAACACAGGTGACCAGGGATCTATCCCCAGTCCCGGCAACTCTAAAATTGTTTTGCAATTTTCAGTGCTGATTTAACACTGGCTCAGCGGTGAAGGAAAATATCGTGAGGAAGCCTCCATGTCTGAGAAATAAAAATATTTCGAGGCCAACCCGCATTGGAGCAGCGTAGCAGACTTTGCGGCTCCAAAACCTTCTCAGAAATGAGAGGAGGCCTGCACTCAGTAGTAGGACATCTACAGGCTGTAACTTTGCTTACAAATTTATTGGCTGTTTCTTTTTTTTTGGTTGGTACCATCAGAGTGATATAGATGCTATGTTATCCTGATGACGGGCCTGCAAACGTAGCGTACAGTCGCCGCAGTGTTTCGTATTAGTAGGACACTGAAGTTAGATTAGTAACAAGGCATATGGTACTTAATGGTGTCTCATGGTGACGATAGCAGTGCGTTGCTACTTAGTTTTTTCGAATACATAGTTCTGGGTGACACTTCAATTGTTATAGACATGCGTGGTACCATCAAGTGAGTCGATTGGTCGTATCTTCACTTATTTCCAATAGAAAACAAAACGAGCGTATATGTATGTTCGCTAAGTAGTAGGAAGCAGGGCTGATATTGATTTTTATTAATGTAATATTGTATCGTAAAAACTTTAAGCGCTTCAAGGTAAAGTTAAATTATAATATTGTTTGGTAGACACATATAAATCTATACTTCGTCGGCTACCTTGGCGCAGTGGCCCAGCGATTGTCTCCTGCGGTACACAGTCCTTGGTTCTATTCCCCCACGGGACAAATATTTTGCCAGCAGATAGCTAGCCTGGATCTGTTTGGGTGTTTGTGCGTGTTATTTTACGTTTGTAAAACGTACCCAAGATGCAGTAACAGGGCACGCTCCAAACCCAGTCCCAAAAATTAGAGGAGTCTGTGCCCAGCAGTTGGACAAATAGACACTGTTAATTAGATGGTGTTTTTACTATAGATCCCGTTAGATTTTGTTTGAGTTGCGAAGTAGTTTATTTAAATATTAGAATACTTTTATTGTATAATAATAATATAAATATCAAGCCAAAGTGGCCATATTGTTCGAAAAAACGAGGACTGATGGAGAAGATAGCTTGTCGAGTGGTAACCTCTATAAAGGAGGCCTATGTTTGGCAGTGGACTTGTGATGGCCTGAAACTTAGGAAAAAAAAAACATTAAAAGCATTAAACTGATCTATTTTATAGGTAATAAATTTGCATTTTATTCATCTAAAATTCGCAGCTGTAAAATATGTGAAATAACCGGTCTCTCAAATGTCAACTGCATTAAAGAGTACATTAACGAATGTGTAAAAATATGCGATATTGCACAAAGATATATTAAATTTTCCAGATTCAAATGTTTTTTTAAGCTAGTTTTGTTCGCTCTATTGCGTTGTATTAGCTCTCACAAAAGGCGAACGAAATGACTCACCGCGGATCAAGTTACACTGGCGAATGTTTGTAGTTAATTCAAGCTAAACAGTTATTGATCTCAAACTTACGTAGAAAGTACTTTGTATGCGTACGAAAGTATTTAAATAGTTTTGGTATTTATTAGCGTGCTTTTCAAAGATGTTTGATGTAAGAGATATTGCACTTCGTTTTGTTTTCATAAATTTGTATGTTTGTTTATTTAGAATATTACTGCTCTGTCATTATTTTCACAAAATTTAGTGAATAAAAAAATGTAGCAAATAAACAAACAAATGACAAACGAGGGGGTAATGGGGAGTATGTGTAAATAATGAGATAATTTCCTCCTGCCCAAATTCCAACCACGGCGACAACTTCCGAAAACTATGTGTTGTGTCAGAGACACGGGGACAATCACTTCACAACCAGACCCGAAAACCAATTTGTATTTTTGCATAAATGTTGGCTTCGGCTGGGTTCGAACCCAGGCGCAGCGGCACCTATAGGTCTCTCGGTAGATATGGCGGTGTTCAAAAATGTCATTTAATACGAGTATATGGTACATCTTTCAAAAAAAATTACGTATTCAGGTTGCCAGTCACAACAAGAAATACTTTCGTAAATCGAAGCCGCTGGTGCTTCGTTTTGGATGCAAGTAAAAAAAAGCGAGAGCGCATAACGCGGTTACCTCATTTCTTATTACGTTACCGATCGCGGCGACAATACGAATTCGTCGGTGCGTTGTGTCGCAGTCGTTGTGTAATCGTTGTGGAAGGTGAGGTACGCCAACTTTCGGAAAACGGAATACGTACGTCTGTATGTTAATAGAAGATAGCTGTACAGAAAAATAAAAAAAATTAATACATGTGACAGACGAAAAAGTGATTTAAGCAGAAATTTTATTAAAAAAAATATAAATTAAAAAAATAGAACTCACTGTAAAATAACTTCTCAGTGCGAGTTTATAAGAAATAATTTAGTAATCGATAAATATGAAATAAGAATAACAGAAACGTTGCACTCAATTTCGATCATGGAAATTTCACTCTCATCGCGCCCAAAGTACTTTTACTTATAATAAACTAGCTTAAGCCCGCGACTTCGTCCGCGTGAAAAAAGTTTTTTTTAATATCTTGTGGGCACTGTTTGATTTTCCGAGATAAAAAGTATCATATGTCCAACTCAAGGAAGCAGCTATCTATATGCCAAATTTCGTCGAGATCGGTTCAGCGGTTGAACCGTGAAAAGGTAATAGACAGAGGGACAGAGAGGGTTACTTGCGCATTTATAATATTAGTATGGATAATAAGACACATTTAAAATATAATTCATGGTCTTCTGTGGCTTTCAAGAAGAACTCCGCCCCAAGAACCCCAAATACGAAGTCGTTTCAGCCTATCAATAGTCCACCGCTGAACACAGCCCCCCCCCCCCCCCCCATAGACCGCCACAAAATCCAGTAGCTCTCGTCTTGGGGGGACTTGCCATAGTTGCCACGCCCGGCAGACGGATTGGCAACCGCAGTTTATTTATTCAGATGTTCCAGCAAGATGCTGCTGCCCATCTCTTGGTTTTCATTTTCCCTCTGTCGACTTTTACGACACCTACGGGATGAGATGGGGTGGTAGATTCTCTTAAGCCGCTACCACACGGCATCGTACTAAATACGAAGTACGATATCATATTTCTCTTTAAAGTACATTTTTGCACACTGTGAGATACATATACGAGTATGCCGTCACGCTTCTTTCCCATTGGGGTAGGTATAGATCCTGTCACACATCTTTTGCTTCTTCTACTTTCGGCCTTTACATATCTGCTCGTCGGTTTCGGGTACTTTTGACGTGGCCTTTCCTTAAAACGTCTTCAATCTGATGTGATGCGTTCGACTACGTCGACCCTTACCGGCTTGCCCACCGCACTCGCCATAAAAATCTATTTCCTCAATCTGCTTTATCCATCACCTACGTAACCAAACCATCTTTTTTTTTTAATTTCATAAAGTGATGAAACGAGCAAAATGTTCACCTGATGGTAAGTGCAACGTCTGCCCGTAACGAATGCTGTGTCACCCAGAATATTTCTGTGTGACACTTCAGCTGTGCCCATCACCCTGAGACATAGGTTCTTAATTCTCATATGCCCAGTGATTACGCTAGCTCACAGTACCCTTCAAACCGAAACACAGTAATGATTGCACACTACTGCTTCCCGGCAGAATAACTGGCCCTGGGGTGGTACCTACCTAGACGGACTCCTGCATAGGAATCCTACCAACAGTAAATCTAAGCATGTTTCTCTATATTTGTCACTACATCTTCTAACCACATCACAACGTTCTCTTATTACGCAGTTCCTCTCTTTGCACAAGCTATACTTCTCAAACTTCACATCTGTACAGCACTAATCTTACTTTCATGCTTCTTCTGACAGACCCCAACCATATTTACCATAATTAAGTGTGGTGATCAGTACTCCTCTATGTACAACCAGTCGTGCCTTTTTAGATACGTTCTGGCTACACTTCATTTCTTGACAACACTCTTCGCTCAATGTCACCGTCATACATTTCGTCACATTTCAACCAGGTAATAAGATGGCTTATTGAAGCCAGTAACTTACAAATGGACTATGAAAGTCTCGCATTAACCTGGGTACAAATCAGTTTAAAGCCAACTAGTTGATGCCCGCGACTTCCTCCGCGTGTATATAGGTTTAAAAATATCCCATGCGAACTATTTGATTTTCCGGGATAAAAGTATGCATTATCCGTCTCCAGGATGCAATCTGTCTCTGTGCCGAATTTCGTCAAAATCGGTTCACCGGTCGAACCGTGAAAATGTTACAAACAGATAGAGGGACTGCGAGAGTTACTTTCGCATTTACTCGTATAATATTAGTATGGATTCGATATCCAGTTACGGTCATAAAAATTAATTCGATTTGCTTAATACTTGTATGCATATTATAACGATTATGCATCGATATCTATTAAACTCCGCACATCATCGCCGGACACGTTTCGAGAGCGCGCGAAAGTCGGAACGGAAGAACCGGGCCACTAGGTGAGCAGATTTGTGTCGAAGCGGGGGGTTATAGTGCGCGTTACCATTGCCTACTTTAAATTAATACCTATCCAATGCAACCGATCGCGAGATACGCACTAATTTAATGACGGACGTAACGTTCCGATGAACGTTTGCTTTCGTAATTAGGTCGCTGTGAAATGTAGACCAAGCAAGTCAAGTCGTAGCAGATCATGTAGCCGCAAATTTGTCATTCGGCGACCACGTGGCCTATTGTCAGAGTGGCTGACTTTTATGCATCTGGTTCTGGGTTCGAATCTCAGCCGAAGCGAACATTCGTGGTAAAACATAAATTGTTGGTTTTCGGGTCTGGTGGTGTTTATTTATTTAAAGATACACGGCAATGGTTGACAGAAATAGCTCCAATACTATGTAATCTATCGACATGGAAAGTTTAACATTGTGGATGTTAAAACTTTACATGCCGATGGATTGCTAATTAATATCATGTCACAAATGAACAATACAGAAAAAGACAGAAAATAATGTCAAATCAAATAAAATATTCTAAAAAAGTCATTCAAAATAAAACATTCAAAAATATTTAAGCATTTCCAATAAATAATCTTATTCGACCGGTAATCCTCGTGTTTCTGACACTGCGTCCTAGCCTACCTCTGATCTTGTTCCATGAACGTTACATCTGTTTCGGGGGTAGGTCTGAACGAATGAGTGTCTCTGTGTTTGCGCGTACACTTGGTGGCACTGTAATACGAGTATCCCATGCGGAGTTGATAGTGCCCCACAGTATTAGGCCGTGGTCGAAAATCGAACAGGAGCACATTCAAAGAAACTTACCTTTTGAGCACCTGAATCAGAATCTTAGTCATAGGCAATAGTTTTGAAAATTACCATTTATTGCTTTTTGAGTCTGGATGTATTGCGCCTTAAGTGTAACATACAAATAATTCCCTTTATTAAAGTGAAATATCTGATACAGGAATGGTAACACGAATGGGAGTCCCTGCGTTTGCAAGTGTCGTCGTCGTCATCAGCATGTTAATAGTCCACTGTTGGGCAAAAACCTCTCACAAGAAAAATAGATTCGCCAGCCCGCTCGAATGCGGCGGCTTCCATTTTTTTATATTCTGAATGTACGCGGTAAAGGGATGTGAGTTTGAAATTAAGATGTTTTTTCATTTTCTCGACTTAACTGTTTATTGTCGGGTGGCAAGTCCACTGACCACTCGAGTCTTCCTCAAACGCACGCGCTAGGAGAATGACCTAACTCAGTAATACCAATGTAATACGTGTCAAGACCTTTAAATTTACTTAGAACGGATTGACGACTGGTTTATCAATCTTTAACGTTTTCTTTTTAAGCGAAGCTTACGCACGTTTGGGGTGGTAGGTCCCTATCCCAAGCGACATAATACTCTAAAAAGTGAAACGTCAACGAACGGAAGTTGCAACGCTTTGCATTGGCAGGATTGCGCTTGTGGTTGCCCGAGTAAGCTAGGCAGAGTACTTCTATGTAATTTGCTTAAAATTTGTTGCATTAATCATGAATATTAAAAATAAGTATAAAATTATGTACAATTTTTAAATTCTGTTTTATTTTAATTAATTAAATTTGAAAATGTAAAGAATGAAACCTTTACTCTCGGGGTTATTTTGTTTATCTCGATTATCTTCATCATCATCATCATCATCATCATCATCATTTCAGGCTATCACTAGTCCACTGCTGAACATAGGCCTCCCCTAAAGATTGACTCAAAAATATGTAGCTCTAATTTTGGAGGGATTTTGCCATAGTTGCCAAGCTTGGCGGGCGGGTTGACAACCGCAGTTTATTAATTCAGATGCTCCACGATGATGCTGCTGCCCATCTTCTGGTTTTAATCTTCCCTCTTTTACAACACCCATGTGAATGAGATGGGGTGGTAGATTCTCTTGGCCACACGGCTACACGGCTCGATTATCTTATTGAAAAAGAATAGCGTAAAACTTTTCGCTTCAGTAGCCTCGCATACTTTTTAATTGTACATATTATTCTTACCGATTCTAGAATACACAAAACTTTTTAAATCTTGAATTATTTGAAGCGCCATCACATGAAACACATCTATAGAAATGCCAAGATCCCCCCTAAATGAGAGCTAAAAACTTTTGTGGCAATCTATGGAGGAGGCCTATGTTCAACAATGGACTAGTGATAGGCTGAAATGATGATGACGATGATAAATTAAAAAAAATAAAATAAAAATAAGTCTCTTCTAGTGAAGGTATCTTGGTGTCTATGTAAGTGTTTGCTTCGAACGACCGCATATTTCTTTGTGATGCAAAATATTTTCTACGATTACCTTATTTAAGTTTGTAATATTCTGTTTTGTGTATTTTACGTTCGTTATCCTTATATTAATGTAAAACACACGTAGGTATGTAATTTCCCATGTAAGTGAATTGATTTCTTATGGGAAATAAAGAAATTCATAACCTCACTAATAGTAAGTAAGTAAGTAAACATTGTAATATTTTAAAAGTATATATTAATAATTATTAAATGATCTAATCCCCGAAAACCGTTGGGTAGCAACCTCGTACCTGCAAACGCAGTGTAGGGCGCCCCTCCTTTAGATGCAGCGACGACCTGCACGGTTTTGCGGGAAGTCGATGGATTCGGGTGGCTCAGGATCGTGATTTGTGGCAATCTATGGCAGAGCCCTAAGTTCAACAGTGGACTTATGATAGGCTGAAAGGATGATGATGATCTAATGACTTCTTATATTTACGCGCATTTCGGTTCAAAAATGAATAAAAGCAAAAAGTAGTCCGGATTAATTATGACATGAGGACGTCTAACACCTCAGTTTCTCAAAACTGTATAGCACTCAAAGCGACTGCATACAAATAAAAATTAAGCCGATATTCCATAATTTTTCATTATCATAAATATGTTATTGGTTTGTTTGACTTTTCCTCCACTCTTGTACTAAGCGTCATCGAATACCGGAAGGTTAGTATTCTGTAAGCAGGGCTGAGCAGTATTTGAATCGATTGAAATACGTACTTGAAATACCAATACATATTTGGTATTGGTATTTCAATTACTTCCTTAAAATATATTTTGTAATTGGCATTTCAAATACCTGACGCAGAGATGTTTTGTAATTAATATTTTAATAGATATGGCTTCAAAATATATTATATAAATACATTAAGCATCAATTGTACATCTACATTGTACAATTTTCCATATAGACTGTTAAGTTTTCTGGTATCGTGCAACTTAAAGTCGTTCTTAGAGTAGGGCACTTAAGACAATTTATTGCAAGCAAAGGTACTGAATGTATTTTCTAGTTTATATTTTTCAAATACACGACTTGAAAATATTTTGTGTTTCGTATTCTAAATACATGAAAAGCATTAATTTTGCCCAGCTCTGTCTGTAAGTGTATAAAAAGCACTGTAATACGTCTGGCGCAGTTGACATCTCTGACGTCGCCCTTTTGTTATTAATTATAAAGTAAAGTAAAGTAAAGTTTCAGCCTATAAATGTCTTACTACTGAGCACAGGCCTCCTCTCATTTCTGAGAGGGTTTTGGAGCTAGGAAGAATCCGCCACGCTGCTCCAATGCGGGTTGGCGGACTTCACATGTCTTCGAAATATTTTTAATTTCTCAGACATGCAGGTTTCCTCACGATGTTTTCCTTCACCGCCGAGCACGTGGTAAGTGGTAACTCAGCACATAAAATTGCAATTAACAATTTTAGTGGTGCCGGCACGGGGAATCGAACCCAGGTCACTCGCGTACTATGAAATTTAAAGCGAGCGCCTAGCCCCTGAGCTACCACGGCTTTTATTAATTATAAGTCCTATCAAATAAAAATAAATATTTATATTTCGTAGTCGTGGTCGTAAATTGAATATTGGTTGGAGTATTGGTTAAATCTTACAAAAATATTATCAGTTAATAAATGGTCACGAAAATGCCTATTGTACTGACCCACTTAACAGGCTCCTATTTTTTTTTCTTAAAACGTCCCACACTAGTTTTCCGCATTTTACAGACAAGAATTTACGAGTAACATGCACGATATAACCAGATTCGAACCAACGGTTTGTGATTTTGCACAAGTGTAGGTTTCGCCTGGGATTTGAAATTAGGGTCCGCTTCGCGTAAGTCAGGTTCTCTATAGTCTTCCAGTATCCAGTAACAACCGGATAACGACGTGGACAAAAATGGCGATGGTGACATTCCAGTACGAAAGAGACGTTCTTTGCTTTTATAAATCTCATTAGCAATATTAAAAGCAATTGAGCTTAAATGAAATTTCTTAACCATTACCGTGTTTCTAGACTACTTACTACTAATTGGATTTCAGATAAATTTCGATCGATCTGTCTCGGCGCCATTTCCTCTAGGTTAGGGTTAGCACTTCTTGTGACTTGTGAGTGTTTTTTTTAGTATTACCAATTTATATGATTTAAATAATGAAAAGTGTGGTCCGTCTAGGTAGGTACCACCCTAGGACCAGTTAATCTGCCGTGAAGCAGTAGTGGGCAAACTGTGTTTCGGTTTGAAGGGCACTGACAGCTAGCGTAATCACTGGACATACGAGACTTAAGAACTCATGTCTCAGAGTGACAGGCGCAGTGTGGTGTCACACAGAAATGTTCTGAGTGACACAGCATTTGTTATGGGCAGACGTTGCACTTACCATCAGATGAATGTTTACCTCGTTTCGTCACTCTATCAAATGGAATAGCGGAGACTGTAACTTGATTCTATTTATAAAGGGGTAGGCTCGACCGAGACGGAGCACGCTCTCGCTAAATACCAGCGTGAGGTAGCGACGCTGATGCGTTTTATATGAAAAATGATGAGAATCGACAGGTTCCTCTACTACTGGCAACGGGGAATTCTGTCTTAGTCCTCAAAGATGGTAATGCACCACGTGACGATGATGATGATGTGTTTCTGGCTGATCTCGAGTAATGTCAGGAGCTATCAACTGCGCATATTATAGTGCCATAAGTATACGCGCAAACACAGAGGCACTCACTCGCTCCCACCCAACAGGCGGCCGATTTATCGCTGATGCCATAGGATCGGAGGTAGGCTAGGATGCAGTGTCAGAAACTCCTAGACAATCACAACACAACCAGACCGGAAAATCAACAATTTCTGTTTTAGTACAATTGTTGGCTCCGGCTGGGATTCGAACCCAGGACCCGCAGCGTAGAAGGCAGGTACTCGGACCAATAGACCACGCGGTTGTCAAAAGTACAAGTCTGCATGCGACAAGGCTACATTTGCTATTGGCATACGTTGCATACGTTTGCCCATAGCGAATATCGTGTCGCCCAGAATATTTCTGTGTTGTACCACTACGCCTGTCACCCTGAGACACAGTTCTTAAGTGCCCAGTCATTACACTAGCTATCAGTGCCCCTCAGACGGCAGAATAAAAAAAAGGTATCTTTTTATTACGTTTTTTCATAATTGACAACCCTAAATCGATTGATGTAATTCACTCGGTAACTATAAACCTATTTATGTCCCTAGTTACATAAATATCACGTCATATCGCTATTACCAACTGAGGATATTGATTTTTCAACACCACGACGGTTTTCCACGGAATATCTGGTTAGGTACCACCCCAGGGCCAGTTATTTTGCCGTGAAGCAGTAATGGACAAACATAACTGTCTTTCGGTCTGAACGGCACTGAGAGATAGCGTTATTACTGGGCATATAAGAGCTAAGAAATGATGTCTCAGGGTGACGAGCGCACTGTGGTGCCACACAGAAAAGTTCTCGGTGACACAGCATTTGTTATGGGCTGACGTTGCACTTACCACTCGATTAACGTTTTGCTCGTCTCGTCACGTCATTTTATATAATAAAATAAGGAGTCACTCACTATTGGGAAAGTACCACGCTTTCAATTACTATCAATGTAAAACGGCATAATAAGCATAATAATAAGAAGCGTCCGTGTGGCGTTTGATTCGAACAGGAGACTAAACTGACTTAGTAGTTAGAGTACCTGATTTTACGCCGCGGTCCAAGGTTCGAATCCCAGCTATGGCCAACATTTTTGTAAAACATGTTGGTTTTCGGGTCAGATTGTGTTAACGCGTTCAAAAGTCACTCACGATACAAAAGAAATCCTATTGTAGGGCGGCTAACTCATCTCTTAGCTAATTTCCGATGAAAACAAACATAAACATTACATTATTACTAAAACTATTTAAGTATCAAGATCAAAGAAGTAAAGAGGTTACAATCCTGGCAACTTTGGTATTTCCATTCTCTTTAATAGACTTCATTCTACTCGTAGTGATGTGAATGCGTGCCGATCCAAACAAATTTCAAAATATACAAACATAATACAGCAGATCGATACGCTTGGAGGTAAGTTTAAAATTCTGTTAGTAATGAACTGGTATAACCGCGAAGAGCGAGTACAAAAAAGATTCCTGTGGCATCTGGCTTTCTCTGGAGAAATAGCTTAGAAAATAAAGAGCTACGACGACACGACAGAGTAAAATATTTTACAAAGATTACGGTAGAGAAACGACGGGATATTTCGGACATGACAGGCAAAATGACTGCCTCCAACTAATATCCCTGTTCAGAATAAATGTCCTCCACAGTGTTCCCCGAAAGCCTGTAGCGCTTTATCCTCCCCACCGCCGCACAGTCTTGAGCGTTGACTCTGCTATTCCTCGCCTCTCCGGTATCCCCAACCAAATCAGTGACCAGATAGACGTTCTCCATGACACAGTTTGTAAAATATGCAATCTTATCAATACATAATTGTTAGCTCATTTTATATATTTTTTTGATTATACACACACTCAATTTGGTGGTGTAATAAGTAGAAATATGTGGCAATTCATTTTTTATTGTAAAAGCATGGAGTGTCTACTTCTAAACAGCTTATATATTTAGCCATAAGTTCGTTCGTTTCAGCCTATCACTAGTCCACTGCTGAACATAGGCCTCCCCCATAGATTGCCACAAAAGTTTGTAGCTCTCGTTATGGGGAGATTTTGCCGTAGTTGCCACGCTTGGCAGGCGGGTTTGCAATCCCACTTTTTTATTCAGATGTTTCAGCAAGATGCTGCTGCCCAGCTCCTGGTTTTTATTTTCCCTCTGTCTACTTTTACGACACCCACGGGATGAGATTGCGTGGTAGATTCTCTTAAGCCGCCACCACACGGCAATAGCCATAAGTTATAAAATGTTATTTAATTAAGATTTAATATATAAATTGTAAGTAAAAAAAGGTATCAGCTAAGAAATAAGAATAGTTGGTAAGAGCAATGGTTTTTATAAATTTGATAGTGCGCGAAGTAAGATTTAAATTGTAGATTTTATTATGCGATATGCAGTGCATGGAGGAAAAATACGAAGTGGAAAATTGCAGTCTGCGAAAACAATATAAAATATTTCAAGGGCATTTAAAGTCGTCACGTCGAACAGTAGCAGGATTGCGGTCTTTCACCTCACGCCCTCCATTTACTCTCTATCCTCCTCATCCTTTCCGAATTCCTCTCAGAATATTGAAAAAGGCTGTCTCGATCAGTGCTACTTAAAAACCGTTACCTGAATATTGTTGTTTAAAAATTGATGCTCGTACTAGGATTTCTCCTGTATCGTGTGGGTGCACAGAAAAACAGCACACGCACAACACAACCTGACCATTTGTGTTTTTGAACAAATGTTGGCCCCAACTGAGAATCGAACGAGGACGTGCGGCGTAGAAGTCAGTCACTCTGACCATTAGGCGACGCGGTCGTTAAATGTATTACCCACTTTACATCATTTCCGTTGTAAAATTGGTTAAGACTCGGTGTCTAATATTGAATAAATTACTATGGCAGAGTTGTTAGGTAGCGAAACCATTCCAGTTCGCTAATGTTTTACGCATCTGTTTCGCCAATCATTATGCTCGCGTAAAAGTGGATTAACGTCATCCGAGCAATTGGATTTGTTGTGACGTAATAACAGTGTAATAGACGTTCGTAAGTTTTCGCAGTTTAGCATGTTGATCAATCAACAATTGCATCAGGTATATTATCTCTCGCATTAGCCAATTGCATTTCTGTTTTATGTGGCGAAATATTTTAGTGAGCAAACGTGGACTAGAACTCTAGGCTAGGTGTCAGTTGATTTGCGAAATATGTTTCCTGCCATGTAATCGTATTGAAAGCTTTTTCTAGAAAGATCTAAAAGTATTTTTAAAGTGGGACTGTCCTGGCCGCGAAGAGAGTATAATTTCAAGCATTTTCGTGCAGTTTCTTTTCTTAGTCGATGAATTAATAATTGTTATACACCGAGCAGTTATTTTGCAATAAGTAATATTTTTGTTAATTAATGTTTATTTATTTGTTTTTTAATCAAATTACTAATATATAAGTTTCACTTCGGTCACGTGTACTGAGATTTACGCGCTCTATTTTATTAGGTGGATCTACTAAAATAACTAGAGTTGAACATTCAATGAATTGAACATTATTTATTGTAATTAGAGTTTGCCGTAATCATTCTTTATCTTCCTGTTTTAGACAGAGAGCTGGAATTTCCTACATTATAATGGTTGAAAATAAATTAATCAACGCTGAAATTCGCATAAGCATGTTAGGAGCTGGTTCCTAACATGCTTATGCGAATTTCAGAGTTTCATGTTTTTCTCATGGATCCCATCATCAGAACTTGACCAGATGCATATGGCACCACATCCCTTTCTATTAATCATTAAACTCTGATCATAAAGAAATAGGTTGTGCCCGAACATTCGCACAAAATAATTGAGAGCCTCCTTTTTTATTGAATTCGGTTAAAATATGCAGAATTGGATATTAATTCATAACCGCTAACTGCCTGTTTAATTGCATAGGAAAAAGAGAAACCGGCGCTCGGTTGTCGATGTTCGGTCTCACCACTAACGATGCGCCTGGTGATTTGTGCGCAGCAATTACTCGTCTTTGTAACTTGTCTTACGATTGAAGCCAGATATTTTGTTTTGTATAGCGATTATTATTTCGTAAGTGTTACAGCGCTTTGTATATTGTAACTTTTAGTTTCTTATCGTATTCAATCAAATATATTCCACATACCGCGTGCCCTAGTAGTCCGAATGCCCGACAATTCTGAAATTTTAAGTGCGGATTTACCATCTGCATGTCGTACGAATAAAAATATTTTTGAGGACACTTTTTTTTTATTGTACCAAGTGACGAAACGAGCAAAACGTTCACCTGATGGTAAGTGCAACGTCCGCCCACAACAAATGCTGTGTCACCCAGAATATTTCTGTGTGACACCACACTGCGCCCGTCACCCTGAAACATCAGTTCTTAAGTCTCAAATGCCCAGTGATTACGCTAGCTCACAGTGCCCTTCAAACCGAAACACAGTAATGCTTGCACACTACTGCTTGACGGCAGAATAACTGGCCCAGGGGTGGTACCTACCTAGACGGATTCCTGCATAGGAATCCTACCACCAACAAAATGTCCGCTAACCCGTATTGGAGCAGCGTGGCGGACTCATCCCGGCTTCAAAACACTCAGAATTGGGAGACCTGTCCTCAGAAGTGGGACATTTTCTGGGTACAGGCCTATTTGAGGTTTTAGAGCCGGTTAGAATGCGGTTGGCGTAGCACGGGAGAAATATTCGTACGGAATATAGTTGTTTTTGGTCTGGTACCAACGCTACAAGGGAAATCCAACACCGCCTTTTTTTATAATAAATAATGAAGACTTCACGGCGGTTAGGTTTTTTTTATTTTGATGCACTAAGCGTGTGGTTAATCGGTACTAAATATAGCAATTTGCAATTATAATGGTGCCGGCAACGGCAGCCCCTGAATTACATTAAGAAAAAAATAGATGTATCAACGATTACATTGTTTGCTTTCTTAAACTGGTGAGTAAGTGACGAGACGAGCTAATGGTTTACCTGATGGTGAATGCAACGTCTGCCCATGACAAATGCTGTGTCACCCAGAACATTTCTTTGTAGCACTAGCCTGCACTCATCAGTTCTTAAGTCTTGATTCATACAGTCACGCCTTTTTCGCTTACAAGTGGTAGACTGAGGCCACTCAAGTAGCCCACTTTTTGCCCTCGCGGGGAACGAGAAGTTTTGGGTGGCGAAGCACGTCGCCGCCATTTTGGTACGAGTCAAATAATTCTTACTCCCCATTGCGTATAGTATATTGACAGTATTGCATATTATGGTGTTATTCTGCACTTATAAAGGCTGACCTTACAATAAATATAGTTGCCTCTTTAGACACCTCCGTAGGAAAGAGGTAGGTGCCATTCTACTCCGCCGAACACCTGTCGACCTTAGTCTTATTATGCCCAGTAATTACACTAACTAACAGTACCCTTAAGACTGAAACACAGTAATGTTTGCACACTACTGCTTGACGGCGGTTGTCTTTTCTCTTAATTACTTAACTTTTTTATTATTTCTTAGGCATATTCAAGTAAAATCCCCCTATGAAGGAGAAGGTTTTACTGGTGGTAAGATTCCTATGCAGAAATCCGTCTAGGTAGGTACCACCCCAGGGCCAGTTATTCTGCCGTGAAGCAGTAGTGTGCAAACATTACTGTGTTTCAGTTAAAAGGACACTGTGAGCTAGCGCAATCACTGGGCATATGTGACTTAAGAACTGATGTCTCTGGGTAACGGGTACAGTGTGGTAACACACAGTAATTTCTGGGTGACACAGCATTTGTTATGGGCAGACGTTACACTTACCATCAGGTGAACGATTTGCTCGTTCCATCATCTTTATGAAATAAAAATGGCATATGTTCAGCATTGGGCTAGTGATGGACTGATATACTGATGATAAAAATATTTATTACTTTTAAGGGTCTGGATTTTCTATCAGAATCTTATTCCGACTGCATGAAGTTTGTGTTTGGATACGGGTAGACCACGAGAGTGTCGCACGACTCTTACGGCTCTATAAAAAGTCCTGCGCAGTTGACTTCTAATAGTAGTGAAGTAACAGCCTATAAATGTTCCACAGCTGAGCACAGGCTTTCTCTTATTTCTGCGAGGGCTTCGGAGCTGGAAAGAGTTCGCCACGCTGCTCCAATATGGGTTGGCGGACTTCACACATCCTAGAAATATTTTTATTCCGCTGACATGCGGGATTCCTCTCGATGTTTTCCTTCAAAGCTGAGCACGTGGTAAATAACCACTTAAAACTGAAGAACAATTTTAGGGGTGCAGGCATCGGGGATCGAACCACAGGTCACTCGCGCACTACGAAATTTCAAGGCGGCCAATAAGCTACCACGGTTGTAATAAACAACGGCAGATAAACAATCGAAGGGTGTCGTCGTGAATAAAATATTACCAGAAGCACATAAACCTGTCCGTCTATTGATTATCTAGGCATATTTCTATCTTACGCAATTTGGAACGTTTCGTAGCTCTGAGGTAACCGCGTTATAAATTCGCGCACGCGGCATAAATTTCTATGCTCGTATATAAGAGTTTTGTGAAAGCGGTGAAGGGAATTCAGACCCTTTCTCTTATCGTTATTGCAACAATTCAGCAAAACCTTAGCACTGCAGCGATACAGATAGGAACACAGTAAAATATTTTTGTTTCTGTCTAAAAACAAAATCAAGTAACAGCCGATAAATGATGATATTATTGGCATGGCAAGGACAACATAATAGAACGGAACGCTCTTAGAGAAAAGCTTATTGTATAAATGTCACAACTGACATTAAGTGACAGTTGTCATGATTGGAGTTCGCGCTCTCTGCCCAGCCATCTTGTAACGAGCGGACGTGTTTAATTATTAAATATTAAGATAGGCTACATCTTTGAAAAGAAAAAGATAATAAAAACATAGAAGACCTCAACACCATCTTTTATCAACGTCAATACAGCTGAACACAGGTCTCATCTCATTTTTGAGAGGATTAGGAGGTGAGAAGAATTCTCCACTCCGTTCCGATGCGGGTTGGCGTACTTCACATCTCCTTGAAATATTTTAATTCCTCAGATATGCAGATACCTCACGATGTTTTTCTTCGCCGTTGAGCGAAAGCAGCAGTACAATTTAAGATTTGCCAGCACCGGGGACCGAACTCTTGGTCATTCGCGTACTATCAATTCTTGTCTGTTTCACCGGTTCCGAAGTTGAGAACATTCTTTTAGATAATATCTCACAGAACGCAATCTGTGACATTGGATGTTCTTAGTTTAGCTCAGGGTAAGCCGTGGTAGCTCAGGGGCTAGGCGCTCGCTTTAAAATTTCATAGTACGCGAGTGACCTTGGTTCGATTCCCGGTGCCGGCACCACTAAAATTGTTAATTGCAATTTTAAGTGCTGATTTACCACGTGCTCGGCGGTGAAGGAAAACATAGTGAGGACACCTGCATGTCTGAGAAATAAAAAAATATTTTCGAAGAAATGTGAATTCCGCCAACCCGCAATGGAGCAGCGTGGCTGATTCTTCCTGGCTCCAAAACCCTCTCAGAAATGAGAGGAGGCCTGTGCTCAGCAGTGGGACATTTATAGGCTGAACTTTACTTTACTTTTTTAAAGTCAATTCACCTACACAGGGCACCTACAGTCATACTCAATCAAACATAAAGGCATTGTATTATATACTACATACTAGAGGAGACATCTCAGCTTGATTATAAGTATCACAAGCTGAAGTGCATGAGCTTAAAAAACATCTGCTCACACTCATTGAACATAAACCGTCGTCCGCCAAGCGCATACGCGTGTCATCGAGTTGCGCGACATACTTTGTTTGAAATCGCTTCAGTATTACGTACTTCATAATAACTCAATGCATATTCTCGTAGGTGTTTCCTTAATCCCCTGTGGATTAAAATGCAGTTACTGGTTGACTCGTTGAACGCAATAATTTTGTTTGTTAACGTCGTACCTCCAAACTAAAAAAAATTATACGAAAGGAATTTATGATTGTCGAATTTATGATTGTACTAAAATTGCTCGAAAAAAGATACTTGGTCATTATCAAGAACAACCGGCTGTTAAAGGTCGATAGTGAATTGTAAAATATGTGAAAAAAAATTCAATCTGGTTTTATGTAATATGTTGCTCTAAGTGCCTCACTTACGGCACTTACACTCTATTAAGGTTTAATGAGGAATACCGGTTGATAAGCCTATGTGTGGAAAGTGACAGTACTTGAACATGTGCTGGCACTTACATATTTTGTAAATTGATTGACGTCCGTATGGCTGAGTGGTGGGCATACCTGTTTACGGCCAGAGTTCGAATGTTTGTAAAAGCCAATAATTAAGGCACACTCGTTTTTTAATCTTGATATATTGATATTGTTTTTGTGTCTGTTACATTGTTAATATTGTTATGCGCTGGTTCTGATTACTAAAACAATACTCTAATGACCCATCTAATATATTCAACTCAAATAATCTAATCCACAAGATTATCACTGTTTCTTGTTTCGCCCCGTAGCTTGTATAAACTCACGCTTCACAATTTCCTCTTCGGTCCCTTTTATATTATGCCATCGAATATTCTAGAGCGCCCAGTAAAATCCAAAAAATTGCGATGTTCAATGTTTGTGTTAAATGAAATACACTAGACACGGAGACTAAGGACAAGACAACTTGCATGGTAAGTCCAACGTCTGCCCATAACAGATGCTGTGTCAACCAAAATATTTCTGTGTGGCACCACACCGCGCCTGTCACCCGAAGACATCAGTTCTTAAGTCTCATATGCCCTGTGATTACACTAGCTCTCAGTGCCCTTAAGACCGAAACATAGTAATGTTTGCACACTACTGTTTTACAGCAGAGTAACTGGCGCTAGGGTGGTAGCTACCCAGACGGATTCCTGCATAGGAATCCTACCACCAATGTTAAAAGTTATAGCGTTTGTTTCCCTTCTAAATTTAATTAATGTCTGCGTCGGTGTCAAGAAATAAAACCTACCCACATATTGGTTACTATTATTTTAAAACAGTACGTAACTATTTATTTGCATCTTATTTTGACTACCTCATTTTTTGTACGCTCAAAAATCCAGAAATGTATTTAAATCACTTTATAAGTTAGCCTTTAAGTTTAATTTTAAATGAATAATGAATATATTTAATCCGGCGAAGCTGTGAAAGCCTTCAGGTTAACATTGACCATCAGTAATTAAAAAATAAATTGTATATTATTTTTGAAACAATAATTTAACCTCGAACAACGTTGGATTTAGAAGCAAAAATGCTGTCGTGAAAAGTATTTTTCAATGTTTACAACATTATTACCACAGTTGCAAATAATGTAAATGGTAACGGTATATTGTGAAAGTTAATATTACGAATAGTACAAATAAAGTACAAAGTACGATTTGCCAACGAATTGGCTAAATACCGTAACATTTAATGTCGTTTGTTCGCCGTAGATAAAAGGACCAATTTTCGCTTGCAATATTGCGACAATGGTGTGATCAGTATGTGACGTGCTATCATGTATCTGTATAAATAAAAGTTAAAGGATTTCCGATGGTAAGCGCATCACTTTAGAACTAGTGGGCCGATATGGCTATATTTTTTCAAGTACAAAGGTCGGTTATCACTGAAAGCGATTTTTTCCAGACATCCTTAGTTTTATTTATTCAAACTTTATTGCTAAACCTTTAAATAAAAAGGTAATAAAGGGCGAACTTATTGCCTATAGGCATTCTCTACCTGCCAACCCATGGTGTGGTGAGAACTTGTGATAGGTGCAGCATAAAAGACATAAATAAAATGAAATTCGTAACAAGAACAAAAATATATATATACAACGTTATTCATAATTGGTATAACATCCCGGCACCTACACAAGCTAGTCTGATCTGATAAACACAACCGTGAAGCTTTAATGACAAAATTGAATACTAAAATGTCCTTACAAAACTTTAAAATTATTTGTTTTTTTAAATTTTACGCTACTCTAACTCGGAAAGTCGTTGCCCCGAACCAGACAAATTCAAAGTACGTTTTCTTCTCCATTTAATTTATGTTACCCTACTACGGCGTCATGCTAACAGATTTACTTAGCAACAGATTTCCTTAAGCTTCATGTTATCCTAGTACTTGCGAGTTTTTTCGATGGCAGCACAATGGAAAAATGCCCAATTAAATTTATGAGTTCATAGCCTCGATCAGCTGTATAACAGGGTAATCACCCATGAGTTTTAAGCAAATTATTTAAGTCGACATATCTCCGCAGGTATCACGCTACGAAGCTCATTATATTTTTGGGCGTTCAAAATCGTACGCAAACGTCGCCCGCGAATTGTGCTAGACGACAGGGACGTCTCAGCACTCCTTGACCACGATACGGTCAGTCACGATCCAGGCTACACTGTACACACAGTTAAGAGCTTTAAAATAACACGCACCACGACGCGTGACTGCCGTACAGAGCAGCGCGCAGCAGTCGACAATCACACCGCGTACACACGATACACCCGTGTTCCAGGGCGTTTCTCACCGCCCAGAGATACCGACTCACAAGTCGACAGTCCGAATGGAGGCCCGCAGCCTCCCTCGGACGGTCATTAGACGACTTAAAATCATTTGAGATATTCGAAATCGCGCAATCACGTAGCGAACGCGACACAGTCCGAATTTCGAGGTTTTTGTAGGAGTCAAACCAAACCTGGCAGGCGGGCCCCTGGTCCGTGAGCACAGTATCCGATGAATCTGTAAAAGCCAAAAAGGCTAACAGCAATTACATCACCGAAATTATATATATTTTTGAGGCATATACACATCGTCCCTAAGCCCAGCCTGCCGGGATGTATTACTATTATACATTACGAATGACCCTGAATATATACTCGTACACACACACACACACACACACACACACACACACACACACACACACACGCACGCGCACGCACGCACGCGCACACACACACACACACACACACACACACACACACACACACACACACACACACACACACACACACACACACACACACACACACACACACACACACACACACACACACACACACACACACACTAATTACTGCTAATGATAATAAATGCTTCAGGTAGTAATAACCGAATTCATTAAATACTCACTAATCAATCTTTTCAAGGCACATTTATTCGTAGTGTTTCTGATGTTGTCGGGCAAGGAGTTCGAAAGGAGTGTGGTCTGAACAGTAAAGGAGTTGCCAAAGAACCCGGTGAATTGCGTTGGAATACGAATCTTATTGTTAGATGACGATCGAAGTTCCCTATCATGAGATAAGAAAAGATACTCAAATTTATCCTTGAGATAACAAGATGAAGATGGATCATTTGAAATGGAGAAAAGAACATGTTATGGTTCTGGAAAAGACTTCATGAGAAAAGTCGGGACAATTAAAGTCCCTACTAAGGAAAGACGGATAATTTGGACAGACTGATATCAGAATTAGTATTCACAGCATATTTTGGATGACACAGCATTTGTTATGGGCAGACGTTACACTTAACATCAGGTGAACCATTTTCTCGTTTCACTATTTTCCATTTAAAAAAAAAACTCGTCGTTGTTAAAACACCACGGGGAGCCGTCTAAACGAATTATTCTGACGGATCGACCGATAGGGTAAGCAGCCTCTGTGTTCGTAGAAAGTCCGAATTTTACAACGACAGCTTTTTATTCCATCGAACTTTTACGAGGAATTAACACAGTCATACATACAGTCCCCTTATAATTCGTACGCTTTTTCCCCAGATAATGGATTGGCAGAAACCACCCGTACAACCACCGTACAAACCACCCGTAGCTCACATTTCACCTCCACTGGCAATGAGAGGTGACTGGTGGCGAACCACGTCGCCGCCAATTTGGTACCAGCCAAACAATTCTTACTCCCCATTGCGTTCCCTCGAGTAGTATAGTGTCATCATTGCACATTATGGTATTATTCTGCACGAATAAAGGCTGTCCGTAAAATACCTCTGTCGGCTTTTACGACACTTCAGTAGGAAAAAGGTAGGTGCTATTCTACTCTGCTGGTCAGAAAAGCCATCAGTTTGGGCGTGTCACTTCTTCCTCATCAGCGTGTGTTTTACTACACTTTAGTAATTACACTGATAATGACCATGCACCAGACAAAGCTTTTTGACTGCATGTACCACTCTACTAAATATGGCCAAAACTCTGTGCTATCTCGACTTGTCAATACGTATAACAAAATTTTCTCCGAGGCGGACCCGTTTTTGGAATCAAAAAAAGTTACGGGAGGAAATAATACGCACTTTATTAAAATTAACAGATTAAATAATGTACAAGTGCCCAGTCGCTTGCTGACAAAAGTCAATTAGTTTGTAAGTTGTACACAAATTTGATTTTTTTTCTTTCTTTTATTTATGTTTAGTTTAATATTACATTAATAAATTTGATGTTCCTTTGATTTGTTGTTATGTAATGTAAATGTAAGGTTGTTGAAACCTGTAACACACTGTAAAATTTTACAAACTCTGTTAATTTTAGTTGTATATTATTATCGTTGTTGGTTTTCCTAATAAATAAATATATTACCTTCTCAAAACTTTATACATTATCTTAAAAAGAGTATATCCGCCATTGGACTCAATAACCACATGTCCAATAATTGAACAATTTACGTATATTGCATTCAATTCCGTAGTGCATTGACTTTCCGGTAACGCTATATTACGGTTATTTCAATGTTGCACCGTAAGTCCCCGGGCGTATTTATTGGTTTCCAATCGGGACATTTTAAAGGTCATGGTATTAAATGCTTACACTTGTACCATTGAAACCAATCAAAGGTCCCTCTATGGGAATTTGTAGTTAGTTTTTGGTAGCTCAGGAGCCTGGTGCTCGCCTTTAATTTCATAGTAAGCGAGTAACCTGGGTTCGATCCCCGGTGCCAGCACCTCTAAAATTGTTCTTCAATTTTAAGTGCTGATTTACCACGTGCTTAGCGGTGAAGGAAAACATCGTGAGGAAACCTGCATGTCCGAGGAATAGAAATATTACGAGGACATGTGAAATCCGCCAACCCGCACTGGAGCAGCGTGGCGGATTCTTCCTAGCTCTAAAAACCCTCTCAGAAATGAGAGGAGGCCTGTACTCAGCAGTGGGACATTTATAGGCTGAAACTTTACTTTACTTTTTTACACAGCACACATTTTTGGGTAGACGATCCGGACGAACCAGATGGCGTTATCTAAACTAGTAAAGGAAATATATTTAATGAAGCATGCGTATCTTAACTTTATTTCTATCTAAAATGGACGCGCACTACTACGCCCCTATAGAATATGTCGCGGCTTTACGACACGACGCCTGACCTAATAATTCCCTCAGTCGGGATCTTACTCTACGCACGGACTGAAATCTTACGGAAAGGTACGACGTTCTGTTACCAACCCAATGATATTCACCGTGCGCAGATAACCTTCACTATCGGCGTCGCGACGCTAATAAGCCCGTCAACAAGCGGGACGGACGGTGGACGTATCACACTCGATACGCGGTGCACCTAACGCACACCACGTATGACTCTAACGTCCGTCCTCCTGGGAATGTGGAAGGTGCCCTATAGACGTTCTGTTTGTAAGACAGAAGTGAGACGCTGTTATTATTAGGAACACCACATTCCCTTCAAATAAATGTACCCATATGACGCTGGCGGGAATTATAAAGCCGATACCGCGTTCCAAGACGTTTATTCTCGCGAGAAACAATGATCGACGTTTCACAATGCTAGTATTCACTATACAATACTATTCACTATACAATACTATTCACTTTTTTCTTGCTGTTGTTGCTTCTTGGAGAGCTTCTTGTAGACTGATGAACCGCCGATGGTTTGGCCGCCAGAGCGCCGACTTTTATAGCCGCGGCGACCGTTGTCCTGCTCCCACATCTCGCTGTCCCTCTCCTTCGCCGAGGAACTATTAAACAAAACATAAAATCCCTAATTTTCCTAACTTATACAATACTAGTGGCTATAATTATTACGAATTATGAAACTTTATTTAAAAACTTATCAAATTAACTTTATACAACGCTAGGAAATTCATTTGTTTTCACGTAAATCGTCTTTTAGAGTTTGGTGGAATCGCGATGTCCGTGCCGATCCGCTGTTGTTCTCCCTCGCGAGTTCTTGCACCATTGTTGAACGGGGTCACTCTCGCGAGGAGTGGGCGTGGCCTATTCGCTTACGTCGCTAACACTATCCTTTACTATAATGGGATTCCATAATTCTATTATCTGTTTTGTAAATTGTCCACGTAGTTCAGAACTCTTGTTCTTTTGTAGACATTTCATGAACTCCGTGACTCGACTTCGAAATGTTCACACATTCTACCAACTCACTCACTCAATGAACTATATTGTTTTAATTTTATAATGAACTAGCTGATGCCCGCGGCTTCGTCCGCGTGGATATAGGTTTTTGAATATCCCGTGGAAACTATTTGATTTTCCGCGGTAAAAAGTGTCCTATGTCCGTCTCCAGGATGCAAGCTATCTTAGTGGCAAATCTCGCCAAGATCAGTTCATCGGTTGAACCGTGAAAAGGTAACAAACAGGCAGAGGCACTGAGAAAGTTGCTTTCGCATTTATAATAATAGTGTGGATATGGCCTCGCCGTGTGGTGGCGGCTTAAGAGAATCTATCACCCCATCTCATCCCGTGGGTGTAGTAAAACTCGTCAGAGGGAAATTTAAAAGCAGAAGGTGAGCAGCAGCATCTTCCTGAAACATCTGAATAAATAAACTGCGGTTCCCAACCCGCCTGCTTAGCGTGGCAACTATGGCAAAATGATAACTACAACCGTTTGCAGCAATGTATGGGGGAGGGCTATATCGGCAGTGGACTAGTTTTTGGTACATTATTATCCCGAAAAACTTTATGCTTCCTGTGGGATAGCTATGTACCTTAGCTTCGTTAAAATGTAGTGGAATCTACATACATCTAATCTGGACTGTATGTACAATTTAATAATATTATTTATAATTAATAATGGGTCGTCACACTTCGTTATTCAGCTTATGTTAAATTACACTCAGAATTTTTTTATATCTTTTTTAATTACAATAGTCAAGATAAGAATTGTTGTCTAGATTTTTTTGCTTTTGTTTATAGAAGAGGGGAATATTTCATGGAAAATACGAAAATGTGTGTTAATCGTTTCGATTATTAGACAGATTGTCAGCAAATGTTTCTATATCAATATGTTTGTGTCGTGTTTTTATTTCATTACGTTTTAATGGTTGTTTCAATTTATCGATAACGCATTACGTCAATATTGATATTATTAAATTATATTTTAATAGTATAATTTATATTTTGAGAACTTATTTAGTTCAGTTCAGTTTCGAATGTTGTTGGTTTAGCTGTTTACGTATTATTTTTTTCATTTTAACTTTTAAAGCGATTAAATTTTAGTCGCGCCATAATGGTTAAGTGTTATTGTAATGAACCGGTCTTAATAGTGATTTAACGCTAAAGATTAGTAAAGTAGATATCACTAGTAATTATTTAGTCAAAAAAACGACTTCATCGCAGCAGCTCCAAACATGATTATGTAACATATTTAAGAGTTTCATCATTTTCTCATCGATCCCGAGAACTTGACCAAAATGATATGCGACATTAGCTTGTGATGCGCCCTTTCTTTTGAAAAAAGACACATTTAAATCGGTTCTTAAAAAAGAAGTTATGCCCGAACATACATAAAAAACAGAAAACATACAGACGAATTGAGAATCTCCTCCTTTTTTGAAGAATAAACGCCAGAATGAGAATACAATGACAGGCGATGTGCCGATAGAGGCATCTGGTACCATAACCACCATCACTTCATTCTTCGGAGATGCCAGTAGACTGTTAACAAGTTTTTTTCTATAGGATAAGGCGACGAGATGAGCAAAACGTTTACCTGATGGTGATATGGTGTGCAACGTCTGCCCATAACAAATGCTGTGTCACCCAGAACATTTCGGTGTAGCACCCTCTGCGCCTGTTACCTTGAGATCTCAGTTCTTTTGCCCATTGATTATACTGGCTCTCAGTGCCCTTCAGACCGTCACCCAGGTCACGACAAGACGCACTGATGTCAAATTTAGTCCGGGGGTACCTTCAGCATTTAATTACTGGTTCTCGTCTGATCTTCTCGAAATTAGCAACTGTGTCTTGAAGTCTTGCGTATTATATATCCGGTAATATAGTACCCAACCATCTTCTCTACTCAAATTAGGTATCCTTGGTAGGAATCAGTGTTCTTTTGCAAGAATTTGAGGTCTGTCAAATCTGATGTAATGGTTCAGTTGATCCAGAACACGATCACAGACTGTAGACTTCGATGTCTTCGAGACTAGAGCGTCTTCCTGAAGAAAGAAAAAGTAAAAAAGTAAACTTTTATATGTAGTTAATTTGTTAGGCAAAGTCCCCTCAAAATGAGAGCAAATTTTTGTGGCAATCTAGGAGGGAGGCTTATGTTCAGCAGTGGACTAGTGATAGGTTGAAATTATGATTAATTTGTTAGTTTTATTGATACAAAATATTCCTTTATTGTTCTCACATTAGTTTTTATTGGATAAAGTGACGAGTCAAGCTAAACGGTAAGTGCAACGTCTGCCCGTAATAATACTGTGTGGCATCACACTGTGACATCAGTTCAGTCTCAAATTACCAGTGATTATACTAGCTCTCAGTGGCCCTCAGACCGAAACACAGTAATGTTTGGACAATACTGCTTCACGGCAGAAAACCTGACCCTGCGTTGGTACCTACTTCGAAATCGCATTAGGAAGCAAAAAATCTTATCGCGAGAAATGAAGATTCCCGCTAGGACTCTGTCGCGTATTATAAAACAAGACCTGAAGCTCGGTGCTTATCGTCGATATACAGGACATGCCCTAAATCAATATTTACAATTAAAGAGAGTGGATCGAGCAAAACGCCTTCTGTCGTGATACGCAGGTGAAAGGCACAGAAATATCCTCTTTACCGATGAAAAAATTTTCACGATTCAAGAACACTACAATAAGCAAAATGATAAGGTTTAAAGCTCACAGTTCTAAAGAAGCTGCTCAAGTGGTCGGAAAGGTGCAACCTGGTCATCATCCTGCGTCGGTGATGTTTGGTGGGGCGTGTCTTATCAAGGAGTCACAAAACTACATTTTTGTGAAAAAGGAGTGAAAACTTCAGCCAAAGTGTATTAAGATACAGTCTTGGATCATGTTGTTAAACCTCTCAGCAATACACTTTTTAAAAATATACCGTGGATTTTCAGCAGAACTCTGCACCTGATCACAAGGCACGAACTACCCAAGCCTGGCTTGAAACCAACGTTCCGGACTTTATAAGAGCTGAAGACTGGCCCTCATCTAGCCCAGACCTCAACCCTTTAGACTTTAAATTATGGTTAGTTTTAGAGTACATGGCCTGCTCTAAACGACACGGCGACATTGAGTCTCTTAAAAAATCTTTGGAGCAAGCAGTGGCGAAATTTCCCTTGGAAACAGTGCGTAAATCCATAGAGTGATCCAAAGGTAGCCATTTCGAATAGAATACTTTTTTTTTATTTTTTGCTGAGACTAATAAATGACTAATAAAAATTTATACCTACATATAAATTTTTATAGTATTTCATAACTTCATAAAAAAAAATGCATTTTCATTTGTAACAGAACTTATGGCCGGACTAGGTACATTGTTAAGACTCGTAGATGGTTAACCGCGATCTAATGACGAGCGCGTCGCATAGTGGTTACATTGCCAGAGTTCTACGTCACGGGTCCTGGGTTCGAATACCACCCAGGTCATCATTTTTTTTCGGGTCTGGTTTTAGTTGTGATTGTCCTCGTGTATAACACCGCATAGCCTGCCCTAGATTTTTTCACATGAGAGATGAAAGAAAGAAAAATCTTCATTCAATATTACAACACAACATACAATGTTCATACAAAAATCAATGCACATACAAAAGTTCAAAAGATAAATAAACAATTAGATATGACGTATTACATTTACAAACGTACGTTGGGCTGTAGCAACGAAAAGGCTGCCAACTCAGCATAATGCTATGGCAGATTCTCCCAACAGGGAGTTGTCGCCTAGTCGAAAATCAGCCAGGAGGACATTAGATGGGTAGAACAATTTTATCTCATAAATATTATTTTATAATTAACGATATATACTAGTTTACTAGTTACAAGTAAAATAATAATATTTTCCAGCTATTTAAAGTTGGCTCGTCCGCAGGACATGTGATTTAAAGTTTGTGTCTATCGTAAAATTATTGACTTCGACCTAGTTTCAAACCCAGAAAACCTCGACCCAGAAGGTTGGTACGCTGACAATCACCACCAGTCAAATAAAAACAACATGTGTGTAGTTCACACGTGGTAGTAGTGTATCTTCAGAAAACGAAACTTCGAGAAAATTAGACGAATGCAGAGTACCAGGAGTAGGATAATTGTAGGGTTATTATTATAATGTTGTTCATCATCATCATTACAGCCCATCACTGGTCCACTACTGAACATAGGCCTCCCCTATAGGTTGCCACAAAAATATGTAGCAGCCATTTTGGGGGGATATTGCCATAGTTGCCACGCTTGGCAGGCGGGTTGATAATAGCAGTTTATTGCTTCAGATGTTCCAGGAAGAAGCTGCTGCTCATCTCCTGGTTTTCATTTTCCCTCTGTCGACTTTTACGATGTCGATATATAATTTAAAAAATATTTTACATCATATTCGACATATTACATTACATATTACACAGACTGAAAGTTTTCAATTACAACAAACGATGACTTATGGTAACTGATGTATCATATAAATGCTATGGTTTGGATTTGATCAACAGATCTTTGAAACAAGGCGTCTATTACTGTTTTTGATCTTGTTGCCGAGCTAATGAGAGCAAAATCTACGAAGAATCGGAGATTTGGACGAATTCGAAGATATAAATATAATGATTATGTCCTCCTAGGCGACTTTGACCACGGCGACAACTTCCGAATATTGCCGGGAGATATCAACTGCGCAGGAGATATTGAAGTGCAGCAAGTGTACGCGCAAACACAGAGACACTCACTCGTCCCGACCTACCCGCGACCGATGTAACGCTGATGCGATAAGATCGGTGGTAGGTTAGGATGCAGTATCAGAAACAACACAAATGTTGTCTCCGACTGGGTTTCGAAACCAGGACCCGCGGCGTAGAAATCAGGTACTGTGATCATTAGGCCGCGCGATCGTCATAATAGGGAACACTGTATACGATATTCTATCTTATTCTCTCGCAGGTTTATTTTCTAAAGATGTATATGTTTGTCTCTTTTTAGTGTTTCGTTTCAAAAACGATTCTAAAGAAGCTTTCACTTCAAAAACACCTCCGTCAAATAATAAATTATTTGCATATTGAGAGTATGCCATACACAGCGATTCCGATGCGAACAAACGGACAATGTCTCGTTTTTGTTGTCGACTATTATCTCATCAATCAAAACAGAGATTGCTACATGAGGTACCGGCGTTGGAAAGGCAAAGGCGTAATTGCGTAACGCCTTGTGTAACTGGGCGGTGAAAGAACCGTCCCACCACCGATGCAGCGTTGCAGTCGCCGCGTACGCCAGTCAGCTCCGCGCGTGACTGCGAGCCTGGTGTCTAACGGGCGTTCCGGCTGTCGATGTAAAACGGTTTTTGTGTTTGTGCGTTTGGTAGATTGTGCTCGGTGCGTCCTGTCATGTGCTGAATTTTGTCGGTTCGTTTATTGTCGCTGTCCCTTCACAAAAGAATTTGCAGTCGATCATACTGTACAGCTGGCGCAGCGTGCTCCGCGGCTCAGTGGTTTAGAAAGCATATCTTGGATGTTGTTTATTTACGTGGCTGTAGTACAGTTATGCACTGTTCGTTTTATAACGGCAAATCGTACACCTGATGGTAAGTACAACGTCTGCCCATAACAAATGCCGTCTCAACCAGAACATTTGTAACCGCTGCACTGAGACATCGGTTCTTAAGTCTCATGCCCGGCGATTACACTAGTTACAGTGCCCTTCAGACCGAAGCACCATGTTTGCACACTACTGCTTCTTGGGAGAAAAACTGTCCCTTCCAGGGTTCCTGCCACCAGTAAATAACCTTGTTTAATATCGATAGGGTATTGAATTAGATATTTTAGTGTACAATTTTTTTTTCTTTATTTATTAACGATGGGCTAGGGTGTCTCCTGTATCGAAGTAATCATACTGTGGGGCTATTATATAAAAAAATCGAAGGTGCGTTTATAAACAGAGCACAACCATACCCATATATATTGTGTTTTCGCACAAATGTTGTCTTCGGCTGAGATTCTAATCCAGGTCATATGAGGTAGGAGTGAGGTACTCTAACCACTAGGCCACGCGGTCGTAAATACATCTGTAGTTTTAAAACAGAAATTTATTATCGGATGTTTTAATTAAGTCTGATTTTATCAAGCATTTCCTTATTGTCCGACTGACTTTTAAGTAATATTTATACATTTATATACGATCCAAATTTTCAAAGATTTTCTTACTATTATACATAATATATTACATTTTTTCTACTATTTTACGTTTTGACGACCGCGTGGCCTAGTGGTCAGAGTACATTAATTCTACGCCACGGTTTCTGGGTTTAAATCCTAGCCGGAGCAATTTTGCAAAACACATATTTCTAGTTTTTAGGTCTGGTCTGTCCGTAAAGCGCACCTACTATACTGGAGAACTTTTTAGTGAGGGCGTATTTTTTAATTTAAAAAAACCCATAAGATTTAATATTTAAATACAATAGAATATTGCAAACAGTTTTTAATTTTTTTTAAAGCACCGATTTTCCACAGAAAAAATCAAGTGACATTCCAAAATTGTTTATTACGATACATTATAACAACAGCCGTAAACTTTTGCTAATGTCAAAGTATCATATTCAGGTGTAAATATATACATATATAATTTTTAGGTACGTCTAGTCTTCAATCTTGAAATAAGTAGCAACATATTGCAAGATTGACCTTTACAGGCTAAAAGTTTGTTAGTCCGTCGACGTAAAAAATGCTAGTTGACTTTTACTGAAGATTTATTGAATAGAGACAACGAAAATCACGATCTCGGTACTTTATTGAATTTTTTAATCACTGCACACATACATGAGCGCTTGCTGTATAATATAACACTATTAGTATTAAGCATCAAAGCACGAAATATACATAGAAATAACAAAATTCATTGTAAAACACAACCGTCACTTCCCGTAGTAGCGCCAAGGTTTTGTTACATCCAGTAAAAATACCAGTGGTCGCTCAATGGTCGAAGAAATTGGACCATTATTCATTAAAGTTTTTTAATGAATTTTATGTATTTGTAACACATATTATATGTAAATTTTAGCTCTTTACTTTACTTTAGGGGGAGTCCCCTCCATATAAACTATGCCTAATCTCACACTCCTCCGTGAACACATTATGCATAAAATGGGGAACAAAGTTTACTCTTAACTTATTTTTTTTTATTGGAGAAGGAGACGAGACGAGACAAAACGTTCACCCGATGATAAGTGCAACGTCCGCCCACAGCAATGATGTGTCAAACAGAATGTTTCCCTGTGCACCACACTGCGCCCGTCCCCGTGAGTCGTCCGTTCTTAGGTCCTATATGGACGTGTGTTTGTAACTAGGACCGCAAGGTTTATTGAAAATAGACTTGAAACTTTCAGTTAAACATTAATATTAGAAAAATGTTTCAATATATATATTGAATATTAATAATATTTAGTTCTGTCGAACCCCTGGTGGTTCGGGACACCGTTCGGGAATCATTGCTACAGCGGCGACTCAATTAATATCGATTACGCGTCGATTGAAGTTTTATTGATAACCCATGGAATATTGCATTCGTTTTTACTTATTATTTTTCAAAGTCATCACAACAAAATATGACAAACATTAAAGTAAATAAAACAAAGTAGATTTGGAATGAGTACTTTATTAATTATTTTTTAACCATACAAGTAAAAGGAATCGATTATTTTTAAATCGATACCCTTTAGTTTTACGTTATCGTTTATTATCAAGGTTGTCACTTCCAGCATGTTTCTTTGTTAAGAAAGGTCAATGCTCCAACACATTGCACAGATGCGTAACGTTGCAGCACAAAATACGTTTCTAATGTTTAATCTATTTCATTTACATTTTTCATAAAAGTCATACGCAAACTTAAGAAATAAATTTAGACAAAGTTATAAAATTACAGTCCGTAGAAATATTATATACTTTTTATGCCAATACGTAATTGTGAATAGTAAACATTCCAGTCCATATTTCCACAATTATGATCAAAACGATTCGTTATGCTTTTATAATCTCAAGTTGAACAATAGACGAGGAGTGAAATCGATTTGTAATAAATTTTCTACCAGATATCTTTTATTTTGGCGGTAACTCGAGCTATTCTGTCTTGTATTTTTTTTCTTTGCCGCATCGCCCGTAACGGACTCAACAGTACTGAATTAAGTTTACAGACTGTGCAGTACTTAATTAATCCTAAGGATTTATTTACGTCAATATGTTTTATAATTAACTTAATTAGCTTTATTTAATATTTTCAAAATTAAATAAAGCTAATTAATAAAAACACTTTTAGACAAAAAAAAGTATAGCGCTACAAAAACTATAAGAATATAAATTATTTAATAAACACATTAATATAACAGGCGTGAATAAATGTACTCCGCATTAGAGATGAAATATATTTCGTGCCCAGAATTATTTCCTTCTCGTTTTCCTTGGAAGTAAATGTCAAATGTTACGTCGGTAAATATTCGATTAGTCTAATAGAGTCGCGATAGCTCAGGGCTGGGGCGTTCGCTTTTAAATTCAAAGTAAAGTGATCTGGGTTTGAATCCCGGTGCCGGTACCCTCTAAAATTGTTCATCGTAAGTTTAGTTGCGGACAACGCGTGTTCGGCGGTGATGGTACGCGACGCGAGAAGTCCGCCAATTTGCATAGGAGCAGACTGGCGGAATTTTTCAGGCTCCAAAATCCTCTCATAATTGAATACCTGTTCACGGACATTAAGTATTGTTTACTGACATTATTTCATCCGCGTAGCATGTTAGCACCTTTTAGATTATATTGACATGTCTTCACGTAATAATCACTCTAACTTGATAATTTTTTATGTAAACGTCAAGCTGTTTTAGTTTTTAACACCCAGTACGAAAAGGCTAAACTTCCGTGAACGAAGTGCTGTCCTCGTACTTGGCCGGTATCGTGTTGTCACACCCTGCCCTGTTACACATTGACTCTTAATGTCGCTTGTTTTGTTATCTAGTTATCGTAAAATGAATTTTATTCAAACTGTCCTTGGAACTATTATTGACTGGGTAAATCTTGTTCTTTAGCTAATACAGAAATACATCCTTATTTAAACGGCGTTATGTCGAAACCTGTTAAACATTTTTCGACCAATATTTGATAACGTTAATCACATGTGCCCGTAAATAGGTCTTGTAATTTATTGACATAAATTCCTTTGTTGGAAATATAGATTAAAATAATAAGTAGGCCAGATATCTGCTGAGCGTAAAAACTGATTAGCTGTCTCTTATGTGTACACGTGATTCTACATTTCTTGTCCCGCTTTTTTTGTTTCAAAACAAAATACGATTTCTCCACGTCTTTGTTGACACACTGATGACCGCTTACGCGCTTACGTCGAATACTTTGCAGTATTTCGCACGTGGTTCGATTTAACAATGTATTTTGCTTACTCCGTTACAAAAGCGCCGTAGTTATATAAATGTTTGTGTTATAAAGGAATAACTATTTGAAACTTTAATTACTGCTTTATTTACTGCGTACAAAACATAAAACATTACAAGCTAGAATAGATACTTTTAGACAAGAGTTTGACATGAGAGATAGCGGGAAAAAATAACTTTGACATTAGTGTTTGCAATCTGCGTTCAGAAACTTATTTATATATGTATTGACAATCTTTAAGAAAATACTGGATTGAAAATTGAAATTAAGTTGAACAGAAAAATATAGCAATTACACTGCTGGTCCTATGCAGGAATCCGTCTGAGTGAAGCAGCCGTGTGCAAACATTACCTACTGTGTTTCGGTCTGAAGGGCACTTTCTCCTGTAAGAAAATATGGTGAAACGTATTGTACTAACCATCAGGATTTGCTTGTCTCGTCATTTAATTCCAAAAAAAAAATGCATTGCATGTCTTTCTTTTAATAAGGTTTCATTTTGATTTCATACAATTTTATGCGTACCTATTTTTATTTAGAATATTAATTTACTGGTGGTAGGATACCTATGCAGAAATCCGTCTAGGTAGGTACCACCAGGGCCAGATATTCGCCCGCGAAAAAGTCGTGTGCAAACATTACTGTTTCGGTTTGAATGGCACTGAGAGCTAGCGTAGTCACTGGGCATATTAGACTAAAGAACTGATGTCTCAGTATGACGGGCGCAGTGTTCAAATGTTCTGGGTGACACAGCATTTGTTATATGCAGACGTTGCACTTACCATCAGGTGAACGTTTTGCTCGTTTCGTCACTTTATAAAGTAAAAAAAAGCTGTTGGTTAGTACTAAACGATTAGCAGATACCTAATAATTCAATATTTTATTTGTAACATACTCGTACCATTTAAATGGTACCGCCGATTACGCGACTAAATTAATCAGAGCTAAGGCGTATACATAAAATACTCATATTCCGTTAGAGCACGGTTCAACTATCTAGGACATGTGAACGCGAATGTACCGTTTCATATCGTTCACAAAGTTCTCAGTTGTTAAGAATATTTATTTATTTATATATACTAATTGAATTAATCTTTATTGTAACACCTTAATCTAAGGAATACAATGGGCGGACTTAATGCCTAGAGGCATTCTCTGGCAGAGAACCCTGGGAGACTAGAAAAATGATGGCAGGTGCAAATATGTAAAAAATAAAGAGTCTGCTGTGAAAATATAAATAATATTAGATAAAAATATAAATAACCAATATACGAGGGTGGATTGAAAAGTACTCGGCCTAACACAGATCCATTCAATTCTAAAAATCAAATCTACCCACATTATTTAGTTCAGTTCAGACTAGTTCATTGTGTGAAGTTCGAAACGTGTGCGATAATTAGTTGTGATTTTATAAATTTATTAACAAAGTCAAATCGGTCATAATTTCCGCGAATGGAGCAAATCGAGCAGCGTGCCGTCATTAAGTACCTCCATAAGAAGGGGCTATCATCAAAAGCCATCCATGATGACATGGTCAGTACATTAGGCGATTGTGCTCTGTCATATTCATCCGTCAAAAAATGGATAGCAGAATTTAAGCGTGGTAGAGAGTGTGAAAGATGAACCCCGCTCTGGAAGGCCTTCGACGTCAACTACTGACGAAAATATTAAAAAAGTACTTGATTTAATAATGGGAGACCGCAGATTAAAAATTAGAGAGATAGCCGAGATTATAGGCATCTCTTATGAACGAACTCAAAACATCATTGTCAACGAGTTGGGTTTCCACAAGGTGTCTGCGAGGGTGGGTGTGGATTCCGCGACTGCTTTCAGTTGAACAAAAAAGGACGCGATTGACTATTTCACGCGACTGTTTGGAGTTATTTGAAGCCGATGCAGATGATTTTTTGAATCGTTTTGTTACTATGGACGAAACATGGGTTCATTACTGTACACCGGAAACAAAACAACAATCAAAACAGTGGAGAAGACCTGGTTCACCACCCCCTAAAAAGGCTAAGTCGATTTTGTCGGCAAATAAGGTGATGGCTTCAGTATTCTGGGACTCGAAAGGTGTGATTATGATTGATTATCTTGAAAGGGGTCAGACTATAAACTCTGATTACTACTGCACCTTACTACGTCGTTTACGAGAGGAAATAAAAGAAAAACGTCAAGGAATGCTCAGAAGAAAAGTCCTGTTTCATCAAGATAACGCCCGTGTTCACACGTCAGTACAGTCAATGGCTGGAATTCACAATTGTGGCTTTGAACTGTTACCGCATCCGCCGTATTCACCTAATCTGGCACCATCAGACTTCTTTCTGTTCCCTAACCTAAAAAAGCACTTGGGAGGTCAAAGATTTTCGACAAACGACGAGGTCAAAGCAGCTGTAGCAGACGCATATTTTGACTCTAAGGAAGAATCATTTTTTTTAACGGTCTAAATGCTTGGAAGGGGAGGTGGCAAAAGTGTATTGAACTTGATGGTGATTATGTAGAGAAATAAAAATATAACTGATTTAGTATGTGTTTATTTTCTTGGTTAGGCCGAGTACTTTTCAATCCACCCTCGTGTATATATATATATATATACAATATTAACATACATACAAATAATAAATATAATACACAAATAATACATATATAAACAAAAAAGAGGTGAAATTAAAATATCAGTTTGCCTCCAAATAATGTCCTCTAAGAAGCCTTTTGAAGGCGTTTTTATTGGGTGCATTCCTGATAGCATCAGGAAGGGCATTCCAGAGGAGTGTAGCCTGAACTTTGAAAGAAGAGTTGAAAAATCCAGTATGACGCTGTGGAATACTAATCTTTAGACTATTTGAAGAGCGAGGAATTCGATCATGAGTCGAATAAAGAAATTGGAAGTTATCTTTAAGATAAGACGGTGAATCAGGATCGTGTAAAAGTGTGGATATGTAAAGGCTGAAGATATTGAATTACGTGTGAAGTCCACAAACCCACCGGTGCAGTAAATTGGCGAATTATTATTCAAATTTTATTGTATGGAGGCTTTCTGTCGCAGTTACAGCAAACATTACATCGTAAAATTACCTTTCGAAACAGCATTTTAACTTCCTTTTTGGAATTATGCAGCCATCGCAGCTTTAATATTAAAATCGAATGTATGATAACCCGTGGGTGTCGTAAAAGTCGACAAAGTGAAAATCAAAACCAGAAGATGGGCAGCATGATATTCCTGGAACATCTGAATAAATAAACTGCGGTTGCCAACCCGCCTGCCAAGCGTGGCAACTGTGTCAAAAGGAGAGCTACTAATTTAAGTGGCAATCTGGGCATATGAGACTTAAGAACTTATGTCTCAGGGTGATGGGCACAGTGTCATACAGCATTTGTTATGGGCAGACGTTGTACTTACCATCAGGTGAACGTTTTGCTCGTTTCATCACTTTATCCAATAAAAAAAAATCTATGGGGGACGCCTATTGTCAGCAGATGACCAGTGATAGGCTGAAATGATGATGATGATGAATTAACTGGTTGTATGTAGGAAAACATTGGCAATATTATGATGTTTTTCGAGTACATACCAATGAAAATTATCATTTTAAGGTTTAATCATATCGCTGGTTGTGTATTCAGTATAGATATAGTTTCGCACGCGGAACTATGAGATTCTTTGAGCTCGAAAAACGTACGTTAACATGTAAGCCGTAGTCATGTGCGTCACGTTGGGATTTTCCAAATTAGTACGAATCTGCCAACAAATTAATCTCTTATTCACATCGGCTACTCATCGCAGCTTAAACGGTTCTAGGTACAGATTATTATAATAAAAACACGTGTTTTAATTAATTCCTTGTTTATATATATATATATTTATTTAAACTTTATTTGCACAAAAAGTGTACAAAAAGACGGACTTAATGCCTAGAGGCATTCTCTACCAGTCTACATTAGGGTTGAGCAGAGAACATGTTGAGGGTAGTACCTTAGCATTAACCAATGCAAAGGTTTAAAATAATTTAAGAAAAAAAAAAACTAATAAGTCTTTCACTTATTTGTTTATTTAAACAAGACAACAATCCGATTTATAATCGAGCTGCCATTTTTTTTTATTTAGTTTAATGACTGGTTATTAATAGCATTCCGTAATATTAACAGTATTCCGAAACAAACGCATCCTAAACGGTTCCGTTATTGTATTTTTTCGAAAACGTGTATTGTTAGACATATTTTTATCGAATATTTTTCATAAATAGATTCGAATCGAATTCTAAATTTTGGTATGTTATGATGAGTTATACTTTTAAATTGTTATTAAATACTGGCATTTGACGCACAAGCACAATTTCCGTTTTAAAAATAAAACAAAAATTTGTATGGTTTATTGTTCGTTTTCTAAGACTTTATTTCACAGCGTTATTAGCCGTCTATAACATCGTGTTATAAATAAAAAAAAACAATAGGATAGTGAAAAAAGTGGAGTGAGGATAAAATTAGTGTAATGTGTTAAGGCAATGTCGGTTGCCATGTGGGATCTGATGCCGGTGAGATGCCGATGGATTGAGACACTGAGGCACTGCGGCAAGACACTCCTGCGCCGCCAACGGCGACTTCTTAGACGTATTAAAAAGGTAATTAGAAACACATACTTTTTTATTTAAGAAACGAGCAAAACGTGTATCTAATGGTGAGTGCAACGTCTGTCCATAACATATATGCTGTGCCAATCAAAACATTTATATGTGGCATCGCACTGTAATTACACTAGCTCTCAGTGCCCTATTTTCCTCTTTGTGTTGCTAACACAGTAATATGTGCACACTACTGCTTCACGGCAGAATAACTGGCCCTGCGGTGGTACCTGCCTAGACGGTTTCCTGCATAGGAATACTTACTATATACACTTACTACTACTTAATATATACTTATTATTTTAACCTATCACTAGTCCACTGCTGAACATAGGCCTCCCCCATAGATTGCCACAAGTTTGTGGCTCTCATTTTTAGGGGAGGATTTTGCTACTGTTGCCACGCTTGGCAGGCGAGTTGGCAACCGCAGTTTATTTTTAAGATTCTGCTGCCCATTTCCTGGTTTTCATTTTCCCTCTGTCGACTTTTACGACACCCACGGGACGAGATGGGGTGATAGATTCTCTTAAGCTGGTGGTGGTAGGAGTCCTATGCAGGAATCCGTCTAGGTAGGTACCACCCCAGAACCAGTTATTCTGCCGTGAAATAGTAGTGTGCAAACATTCCTGTGTTTCGGCTTGAAGGGCACTGTGAGTTATTGTAATCACTGAGCGTATGAAACTTAAGAACTGATATCTCAATGCGACGGGGGCAGTGTGGTGTCACGGAGTAATGTTCTGGGTGAAACAGCATTTGTTATGCAGCAGTTCCACTTACCATCGGGGGAACGTTTTGCTCGTTTCGTCACCTAAACCAAAAAAATAAAAAATCAAAAAATATACATATAAATTGCATATTAAGGTTTTCACGGTCTCGTATGATACGAGATCGAAAGTTGAAATGTTCAATTAAATTACTGCAGTAAATATCTCATTTACTTTCTTTATACATCGTTGAAAGGGAAAAATTATATTTGACGACCGTCTGTGGGAGGGTGGCCGACTTCTACGCTGCAAGTTCTTTGTTCAAATATCAGCCGGAGCTAACTTTGGTGTGTGAGTGTTGTGCATGTGAATGTTATGTCGGTTAAACGCACCCACGATACAGGAGAAATTCTAGTGTCATCGATTTAAAAAATATACATTTAAATATGTACCTGTTTGGCGATAGAGAGACCTATCAATTTTAAATTACCACATATGTAGATGTTCTAGATAAATATCGTTAGAAGAAATGCATGTCTGAGAAATAAAAATATTTAGACGTCATTTGAAGTCGGACTGTAACTGGAAAGGCGACTCTTATATTCCACAAAATGGAGGTGTCCGGCGGAGTAGTATAGCGTTTACCTCTTACCTACCAAGCTGTCGTATAAGGCGACTAAGGTATTGTACGGACAGCCTTTATTCGTACAGAATAACACCATAATATGTTATTCTGCACGAATAAAGGCACGACTGAACGCAATCGCACTCGGCGACGTGGTTCACCACACGTCACGTCTCGTTTAGTGCTAGGGCGTAAAGTGGGCTACGTGAGTGGCCTCTTCCTACCCCATATATGAAAAAAGGCGTGACTGTATGTATGTATGAAGTTTATAAAAATATTTTTGTAGCATTGCATAATAATTATATTTTATTTTATTACTACGACTGCTTTCTTAACTTAACTTAAGGTAGTTCTTATCGTAACTTAAGCGTTTTCGGGAAGTAAAATCAACCACGTTCTACGGTAGAGCATTTATTGACACCTTATAGTAAGGGTTATAATATCACTGATGTCACAAGACATAACATAATATGACTTGTGGCTTCGCCTGCCGGGTAATTCTAGCTGAAGATGAAATATATGCGACGGGTGCGAAATATTGTACAAAAACATATTGTGTAACCCACGACCTTAGTTAATTCGTTGTAGTCGATGTATCCGTACATCCTACGGCATTGAACCTGTGGCACGGTTGCGAGAGATCGCGCCGGTACATCGCTAGTCATCGCCCCCAAGCGCACACAATGAGGATTGTGAAACGCCTCCCAAGTTCACGTCGGACCGCTCATTGTTTTAACAAACTATTTATTTCAATTGAGAGCGAGTGATGGGTATCAGTGTTTGATTAATATCAGTTGGAACGAGACGAAGACCAAGAGCTCGTTATGGTTCGTTTCCTTTTTTATTTATTTTTTATTGGATATAGTGACGAAACGAGAAAAACCGTTCAACTGATGGTAAGTGCAATGTCTGCCCATAACAAGTGCTATGTCACCTAGAATGTTTCTGTGTGGCAACACACTGCATCCGTCACCCTCAGACACAATTTCATAAGTCTCATATGCCTAATGATTACACTAGCTCTCATTGCCGCTTAGAACGAAACATGGTAATATTTGCACACAACTGCTTCACGGCACCTACTTAGACGGACCCCTGCGTAGAAGACCTTCCACTAGCAAAGTTATACGGAGGCATAGCGCCGTGGCCGAAAATTGGTCACAATAATTGTGCAAATTTTACATCAATAGGTCTAATAGTTCTTAAGTTACAGTAGGATTGACAACGGACAGACATTTTTTAAATTAGATATCAAGTAAACTAAAAAACAACCTATTTAAATGTAATGTATTAATCATAAATCTGAAATAATATTATCACCCGCATCAAACGTGCTTGTGGTCAAACTGTTTACAATAACAATAAAAGTTTATATTAGTTTCATCGTGAATGAAACGTGGTGGTTGTTAAGTCTGTATTCAAAGATAGGGAATCAATATTATTGAATCGTGGCCCTAGGGTGGTACCTACCTAGACGGATTCCAGCATAGGAATCCTAACACCAGTAAACTTTGACGACATTAAACATTACGCGGTTATTTTCTTACTTTGCGTTCTGCTGTATCGACAAGTATCAGATATCGATAGCTATCTTTCATTAAAACATTTTGAACAACACTATGCGTAGACTTTCATATCATTAACGTTCCGTTCAATCTGAAAAGAAAACTGTGAAAATTAAGGTGCCAAAACTGTTGCGGCGTTGTGCTACTTTTTTCTGGACTCTTTTGTCTGGGCCGTTTTGCACTTTCAGTGATTTTTTTTAATGTCTTGCTTTTAGGTCCAACCTGTGTATTTTCTTGGGAGGTGACCGAAAAGGCAAAATTTTTCTATTGACGACAGTCAATCACTCGCCGTAGTAGACATACTTTTTGTAAATGATAAATAAACAGAAAGACTTAGCTCTTAAATCTGCTCGCGTTTGATTTTAATTCTTATTTGGTTTAAGTTTTTCTTAACTGTAAAGTACCCGGAACGTCACGACGCGTGTAAAACGGTAATTATCGAGTTGTACCCGTTATACTTCGTTTCTTTGTAATTCATGTTAATCCGAAGCAAGAAGCGCGCTAGATATTACTCTGAAACAAGTGTTAAGTTGACGTGACGATCTGTGACGACCTTGTGGGCTAGTGGCTAGAGTACCTTATTACTGCGCCGCTGGTCCTGGGTTCGAATCCCAAAAAAGTAATAGTCAGTCACTCAGACCACACGTCACTTCTTGCGCCAACACTTGTTATATTAATTTTTTTTATTGGATATAGTCACGAAACGAGCAAAACGTTTACCTGGTAAGTGCAACGTCTGTCCATAACAAATGCTGTGTCACCTAGAATATTTCTGCGTGACACCACATAACGCCCGTCACCCTGAGACATCAGTTCTTAAATCTTATATGCCCAGTGATTACACTAGCTCTTAGTACTCTTCAGACCCAATCACAGTAATATTTTCACACTGCTGCTTCGGGCTTCTTTAGACTGACTATAGGCAAAGTTATACGGAAGCAAAGCGCCTTGGCCGAAAATCGGTCACAATAATTGTGCAAATTTTACATCAATAGGTCTAGTAGTCGTAAGTTACAGTAGGACAGCCAACGGACAGACATTTTTCAAATTAGATATCACGTAAGCTAAAATAAAAAACAAAATCTATTTAAATGTAATGTGTTAATCATAAATCTGAACAATTTTTCTTTTCTATTTTTCAAACAGACGCAATCACTCTTTTATCTTATCACCCGCATCAAAAGTGCTTGTGGTCAAACTATTTTCAATGATAATAAAGGTTTATATTAATTTCATCGTGAATGAAACGCGGTGGTTGTTAAGTCTGTATTCAAAGATAGGGAATCAATATTATTGAATAGATATATTCTAAAGTACGTAATGAAAACGCAATCATATTTGTAAATATACTCGTATTTTCATCGTCGTATTGTCGCTAATCATCATCATCATTTTAGCCTTTCTCTAGTCCACTGCTGAGCATAGGCCTCTCCCATAAATTGTAGCTCTGGTTTTGGAGGAATTTTGCCATAGTTGCTATGCTTGGCAGGCGGGTCGGCAACCGCAGTTCATTTATTCAGATTTTCTAGGAAGACGCTTCTGCCCATTTCGTGGTTTTCATTTTCCCTCTGTCGACTTTTACGACACCCACGGGATGAGATGATGTGGTAGATTCTTTTAAACAGCTACCACACGGGAAAACTCTCTAGGAAATACATTTTAAATACGTTACAACTTTAGAATAATAAGAGAGCTCCAATAGTATTAAAGAATCTCATAAAATATGTCTTAAAAGCCAAAACTTTGGAATCTCATAGAATACGTTCCAAAGGAACGTAATGTCATATAACGCCTCGACAGTGACTTTGGATTACTGTGTTTCGGCCGCAACTATGGAATCATTGAATACGTTTCAATTGTAGCATTGTAATATTATAAATAATTTTCTGTAGTTACCTTGGCGGGTCACAGTTCCACCTTTGACTGCTCATAGATTATCTTTCAACTTCAACTTTCGTCAAATGCAGTAAATATCGTAGAATATATTACAACAGTGACTTGGACAGATTATCATTAATTATAATATTTTTTTTTAATTTTGTCAAAAACGTATTTGAATTTATTTCAATGCTATTTTAAACGCAATTGAAACAAATTGGCACTTTGTTAAAATCGAAAGTCGCGTTCAGTCTGCATTATCTTCCGATCTTCTTGGAACGTGATGAACCTTTTAAGAACACGTACGTGTGTATGTATGTATATGTCAGCCTCCTTACATTTTTACCCTTTGTAATTACACGTAATTGCGTTTTAATGATTATTATAATTGTAAGAGTGCATTGCATACGTGATTAATTGTGTAATTAGCCTTACATTTACGAAGCTTGCGAAGAAAGCCGCGAAAATTGGTCTGCGGAAGCGGAATCGGTTGACTAAAATGCCATTATTCTGCGAGGTACGAGTTTCATTGTTTTTTGGGTGCGTCGATTAACAAATTGTCATTAAATTTCACCATATCTTAACGTAAAGTTAAGTAAAGTAACAGCCTATAAATGTCCCACTGCTGAGTAGCCTCCTCTCATTTCTAAAGAGGCTTCGGAGCTGGGAACTTAACGTAACACAGTTTATTCCGTTGAAATATAAAATGTTTTTAAAAGAAGAATGACTAGGCTTTTACAAAGGTAGTGCGTTTTGCCATCTACGATTGCATGTTCATAGGTCATATGTGGGTTATTTATATAGTAAAAAATATATGTGAGATATAATCGGTGGTTGTTAGTCTAACAAATATTCTCAATAGGCACTTTAACAACATAGGACTGCAGGATTTGTAATCAACAATTTCAAACTTAAGCTTTATTCATTTACAAGTATTGAATCGTAACTATGCCGTGTGGTGGCGGCTCCAGAATGTCTACCAACCTATCTCATCCCATGGGTGTCGTAAAAGTTGACAGAGGGAAAATGCAAACCAGGATGGACAGCAGCATCTTCCTGGAACTGAATAAACAAATGCGGTTGCCATTCCGCCTGCTAAGCGTGGCAACTATGGCAAAATCACCCAAAATGACAGCTACAATCTTTTGCGGCAATCTATTGTCGAGGTCTATGCTCAGCAGTGAACTAGTGATAGGCTAAAATGATGATCATAATAATGAATCGTAACTTCGTAACGCGTTGATTTAAAGCGTGGAATCCACCCATCAGGACAAGCTCACAGCTAACTTGGCCGGTGGTACTTTAAACAAATCTGGTACTGTACTGCCACGCGTGGTGATTACGGCAAATTATCCCTTGGGAGAGGCGTAAGTCCAGCAGTTGACTATTAAGATTGATGACTATAATGATTTATACTTATTATTACTTAAATAAGATATTTAAATGATAATCAAATCGGTCGAGCCACCCGATAAGTTCAGATAAAGTTTGCGAAACAATGTTGAAGACTACGAACCGGATCCATTACGTTTATTGTCGTAAACTATCTCCTAGCAATCATCATCTTTTTTTTAAACCAATTTAACTTTTTTAAATATTTTTTTCCGCAAATGGACACATGCTGTCTCATTTTTGGCACTGCTATTTCATTTTTTGAACGCTGCTTTAGAGAGTTGCAAACTTACAGTGTCCCGAAATCTTGCAGTGGTATGCTTGGTTTTTGATTTCATATTATTAATAATTGGATCCCAAACTGGTGGTACCTATAGTTATCTTCTCTATTGAAATTAGGATGTTTTTTAATTCCAATCGTCACGCGAAACATCCTTGGTTAAGAATCTATGTTATTTTGAAAGGAATTGTGGTCTATTAAATCTGATGTAATGGTTAGGATGATCCAGAACATCATGGTCACAGACTACAGACTTCTTAGCGTAGCAATTTCGTTTGCGTGGACAAAATGTACAATAGTCTAGAGTTCTGCAACTATACCACGTTGTGCGGCGATCTGTGGAATATTATAGAACAATGATATCACGATTTAAAACCTCAAAAAACGCGCTTAAACACAAATGAACTTATGATCCTGGTAAGATTACCAGGTCATAATCAGAATTTATTGTACCATACAGAAATTATTTTATTGTCATCGGTCCATAACACGTGTGCAAAATTTCAAATTATTCGGACGTCTGCAAGTAGGTGAAAATATAAAAATAGTATAAATGTAATTATTTACTGTGAATTGTTGTCTTGTTTCCTTTCACTAATTTGTTGATTTTTAAATTATGTCAAAACGTATCACTACTAACTAAACACCCTTAGCATGTTCTCTGCTCAACACGAAGGTAGACTGGTAGAGAATGCCTCTAGGCATTAAGTCCGCCTTTTTGTACATGTTTTGTGCAAATATAGTTTGACTAAATAAAACTGAATTAAAAGATTTTAATTTCATATTGCATTTACACACAGGCAAAGCTGACAAAAGCGTGTTTAAAATGTTCATAACTACGGAACCGGTGAAACACGATGAAAGTGCAAAACAAAACAAACACGATAGAACATAGTCACAAAAAAAAATATCATAGGTCCTTAGTAGTAGTAGTAGTAGTGTAGTAGAAGTATAGCATTTTTTAAAATTTTATTAATAATTGTAATTTTAATGCAATCGTAAATAACGTCGTAATCGTTGTACACGCCTATAATTGGCATTTATATAAGAATATATCTAAATCGTATTTGTTGCTTTAAAACAATGTTTTGTATGTAATGCTGTTGGTGTGTCATAATAAATAAATAAAAATAAAATAAGAAATAGTCTGTGTTGATGATAATCTGTTTAGAATTGATGTCAATGGCTTTAGTAGCTCTCGACTTATACCGTCCGTATAGACAGACAAAAACAGTACTTCTATTTTAAATATACATATTTATACATACATCCATACAGTCACGCCTCTTTGCCCTATAAGGGGTAGGCAGAGGCCGGTACCTCGGTAGGAACACTGTCGGCTATTTATGTGCCTATTATATATTATGTGCTATGATATATGGAATAGAATGCATAACTTCCTTTATAAAAAAAGATCTGTATTCATCAGAATACTTCAGGAAATAAAAGCATCAGTCGTAACGGAAAGGTAACGTATTTGCTTTTAATTGCGTACGTTCGTTACGCGATGTTAATACAGCATGCATTTAGAAAGGAAGATTGTGTTCGGTGCGCAACCTCCAGTGTGCTCAAACACTTTCTTTATATTATTATATAACCAATTCATAATTAGGACACTGTTGTAAGTATGTCTGTAACGATTTATGTATTTCAGTAAAAATAATTTCGTGTAACATAATGACCTTTCGAAATATCTTTTAGCGTTTACTCTAGTTAAATGCGTCTGGACACATTTAATTTGTTTCGTATGGATGTGCCAGTTATCAATATTTCATAGTGCGCGTTGTTCGCCGTGAAATGATAGTGTGCAAACATTACTGTATTACGGTCTGAAGGGCACCGAGAGCTAGTGTAATTACAGGGCATACGACACTTAAGAACTGATGTCTCAAGGTGAAAAGCGCAGTGTGGTGCCACACAGAAATGTTCCGGGTGACACAGCATTTGTTTTGGTCAGACGTTTCACTTACCATCAGGTGGACGACAGCAAAAGCTCTTCTCCACACCTTCTTCTATAAAAAACCTATCGTTCGTATCTATCGGAATTTTGTGTTAGAAAGAGAACATTACGTTATATTATATAATAAAAAAATATTTTTACGTTCATTATATCGACGGGTATTTCCATTTCCCCTCAGTAATTCTAAGTAATCGGTAAGGTTATATTGATTATTTAAGACACGGGTTCAACGCTTTCAAACTGTTGTGCAATTTATTCGATTTCGTGTTAATAGCGTGAGTCACCTCACCAGTGTGTCGAGCGCAGCGATTTCGTATCATCGATGTGGAAGTGCTGATTTGACGTACATCGCATTTCGTAACGGAAGCAACACTAATGTCATTAAAATAAGACGCGCTCGCTTGATTTGTTCGCGTTGATCTCTATGTGAGAGTTAACTCTCTTAAACTCTAAATTTTGACGACGCGTAACGTAGTGATTAGCGTAACAGACATCTGCGCTGAGGGTTCGTGGTTCTAATACCTACCTAACATTTGGTCAAAAACACAAATAAGACATGATTTCTTTTAAGAGCCTACGGGCACTTCTTTCCCATTTATTTGTATTGATAAACAAACGTGTCGTGTGGCAGCGGCTGAAGAGAATCTACCTCTCTGTCTCAACCTGTGGGTGTCGTAAAAGTCGATAGAAGGAAAATTAAAACCTAGATATTGGCAGCGGCATGTTCCTGGAACATCTGCATCGGCAAAACTGCGGTTGCCAAGCCGCCTGGCGTGGCAACTATGGCAAAATCTCCCCAAAATAAGAGCCACAATTTTTTGGCAATCCGTGGGGGAGGCCTATGTTTTATGAGCAGTGGACTAGTGACAGGCTGAAATGATGATAATGATGATCAACAAACGTCACTCGTTACAGTTCTATATTTTGACTTTTATAAACTGGTGGTAGGATTCCTATGCAGGAATCCGTCTAGGTAGGTACGACCCCAGGCCCAGTTATTCTGCCGTGAAGCAGTAGTGTGCAAGCATCACTGTGTTTCGGTTTGAAGGGCACAGTGAGCTAGCGTAATATCACTGGGCATATGAGACTTAAGAACTTATGTCTCAGGGTGATGGGCAAAGTGTGGTGTCACACAGAAATTTTCTGGGTGATACAGCATTTGTTATGGGCAGACGTTGCACTTACCATCAGGTGAATGTTTTGCTCGTTTCATCACTTCATCCAATAAAAAAAAACGTTATGTAATAAGTATATCTCTCTATATTCTCCTGAATACTCACTTTTGAAGTTTAAATATTCTATTTTGTTTTAAATTGGATCTACTAGTACTAGTCATTACCAAAATGAAGAGAGAGATGCTCCATTATTTTTATTTTTCAGTAATTATATAACTTAATTACATACAATTACATGTTGTAATTCGGGCATAGCTTTTTCAATAATCGTTGATAATCTACCTCGTTCAGTTAGTCAAACGGCGCCATATTGTCACACGTTTGCCCCGCGATATCGCGAGTTACATCTTTTGTTATAACATTGAGACTGACATGATTAAATATTACATCATTACGACCCGCCCCGGCATCGTTTGGGTGCAATTTACTGATGACGGTAATAAGTGCGCGAAGCAAATAAAATATTAAGTATGTTCATTTTATAACACGTCTCTGCCCCCCAGAACAGTCAAACTGAAAGTCACAATTTTTTTATTGATATTTTTTATACAAAAATTCCATCTGAATTTGCTACTTTTTTCCAGTTTATTTAAAAAAAAATCTTTTATCTGTCTTGTCTGTCGTCTGTCTTATCTAATTATCTGAGCCAGATAATTAGATAACCCGGGCGAAGCGACGAACGAAATAAAGATGAGAATTCCACGAGCATTTGAGTCGCTTGTCCGCGTGTTTAAAGTTTTAAATGTATATCGGGAAAATAAAAATATTGCTGAAGTATTGGCATCGGATGTATTCCTAATTAAAACTTGTTGAAAAGTATCCACATAAGTAGCCCATTTAAGTGTTTATATTTAATAGAAATGATAATTACTAATTCATAATTATCAGCCTCTTTAATTTTTATGTAAATATTTTAAAACCTGAAATATTTAGTTTGTTAAAAAATCGTATTACTATGACAAAATTTAAATTTATATATTTCGCGGTTTCTTCTCAGAACTACTGTTGCCAGTACCAGTCTGTGAAATTTCGGGACGGAAGATAAAAATATTCGAGAATTTATTTTCAAATAGGGACTGCTACACCACCTAGCACCAAAAAAAAAACAGATTTTTGTGTATCATCATTTATTTTAATCGGACCGTCAGTTTTTTATTAAAGTTTGTTACAATCGTTTAGTAAATGAAACAAAACAAATAAAACTTAAATAAAGTAGAACATTTAGGGGTTAGTAAAATATCGTGAACGGCAGCTTGATACGAGCACTGAAATCACTCTATAAGGATACCAGTGCTTGTGTCAGGGTAAACGGGGCTTACACAGACTGGTTTAACGTCAAAAAAGGTGTTACAAAGGGATGTGTGGCTTCGCAGTGGCTGTTTAACCTATTCATAGACAATTGCTTAAAGGATTTGAAAGAGAGTGTGTTTGGATTAAGAATGAATGATCTGACCGTCAAATGCCTCCTATACGCCGATGATGAGGTTCTATTAGCATCATCGGAGGACAAGTTGCCGTCATATTATACATGATGCTGTACAAAGCAAAGGAATGAAAATTAATGTAGATAAGACGAAAGTAATGGTTTTTGAAAGAGAAGAAAGTATGTCGGATTGCAAAGTTCTGATTGAAGGAGAAAGAGTGGAACAAGTGAAAGAGTTTGTGTATGGGGGTTCTAAGTTTACGAGAGACGGAAAGTATGAGTGTGATATTGACAGAAGAGTTGGCTGGAAATCAAGTGAATGGGGCTCTGCATAACTTTATGAGTAACCAGAACGTATCTAAAAAGGCACGACTGGCTGTACATAGGGAGGTTCTGGTCCCCACACTTATGTATGGTAGTGAATGCTGGGTCTGGCAGAAGAAGCATGAAAGTAAGATTAACGCTGTGGAAATGAGAAGTTTGAGAAGTATAGCTGGAGTAACTCTGATTGACAACGTGAGAAACGGCGTGATAAGGGACCGTTGCGATGTGGTTGAAGATGTAGTGACAAAGATAGAGAAAGAGATGCTTAGATGGTTTGGACACGTAGAGAGGATGAATGAAAGGAGATTGACGAAACAGATTTATGAGGCAAGTGTGAATGGGAAAGCCGGTACCTAAGGGTCGACCTAGGCGTACGTATCACAATCAGATCGGTGAACTTTTGAGGAAAGGTCACTTTAAAAGTACCCGCAACCGACGAGCGTGTGTGAAAACGCTAATGAAAGTAGAAGAAGCTAAAGATGTGTGTCAGTATCGTAGCAAGTGGAAAGATGTGGTCTCTGCCTACCCCATTGGGAAAGAGGCGTGACTGTATGTATGTGATGATGTTCTCCTAGCCGATTTCGACCACGGCGACAACTTTCAGAGCCATCAACTGCGCAGGAGATATTATAGTGCCACAAGTGTACGCGCAAACACAGGCACTCACTCGTGCCAACCTACCCGCACCCTATGTAACGCTGATGCGATAAGATCGGAGGTAGGCTAGGATGCAGTGTCAGAAACACGGTGACAAACACAACAAAACCAGACCCGAAAACCAACAATTTGTGTTTTAGCACAATTGTTGGCTCCGGCTGGGATTCGAACCCAGGACCGCGTAGAAGTCAGGTACTCTGACGACTAGGCCACGCGCTCGTCTATGTATGTATGTATGTATGTGGCATCACGATCAAGGGTAAATCGGGACGTGTCCACAGACCCCAGGCAATCGGGACACCGGCAACGCTAGCTGTAACAGACAGTGAGTTTACCCTTGAGAAACATGTATTCCTTAAAACGTAGAAACCAGACAATGTTGCGAATAAGTCTGGTCTAGTAATATAGTAAAAAAAACCAACGAGCTAAATCGTTTAAATTGTCAGAAGACCTCTGAAACCGATACACGGTATAGAAAAAAAATAAAACTCATCATTGTGAAGCAACTTTGACCTATAGATCTCATCGAGGCTGTCCCCAACAACATTATGTTCCACAGATCTCTTGACACGTAATTATGCAAAACTGACACCAAAAATGCTGCGTGTTCAATATTATGTAATTTCTTTAAAAGTTTTGGTGGTGAAAGGTAAGAATATTTATAGCAAAAAAAAAAATAACATGTGTGCAGTTCACACGCGGTAGAAATGAAACCTTCATATAACTAAACTTCGCGAGAAAAAGACGAATGCAGAGTATCAGAAGAAGAATAATTGTAGGATTTATTTATTATAATATTGTTACCAGGCTTAGAATTATATCTGTGAAAGTCCCGTCAAAATCGATCCAGCCGTTTCGGAGTTTAGCCGGAACAAACAGACAGACAAAATATTTAAAATCTGTTTTTTTCTTATAAGTACCGTAAATAGTTTGTGTTGTACAAATTACATTATACATACAGACTCAAAGTTTTCAATGTCAACAAAGGACGCGTGTGGCGTACGAGGGGTGATCCAAAAGTAATGATAATCAGTTATTTCTAGTGCACACAAAAATACAAAAAAATTTCAGTCACTTACTCAGTTAACCACTAGTTCAGGGAAAAAAAATCATATAAATAGGCCACGATTCCCGGGAGCTACATTCATTTGAATACGGACTGTCAAGGAGTGAACATCAAAATGGAAAAACACGAAATCAGAGCTGTCATTAAATACCTCTGCTTGAAAAAAATGTCTACCAAAGACATACACAGCGACTTGGTGGAAACATTAGGGGACTCTTCTCCTCCATATTCCACAGTTGCACGCTGGGCTAAGGAGTTTAAGTTGGGAAGAACATCGACGGAAGACGAACACCGCGAAGGACGCCCATCGACGTCCCTCACTGAAGAAAATGTGAAAAAAGTTGAAGAAGTTGTATTGGAAGATCGAAGAGTGACTATCAGGCATGTAGCTGAGGTCACAGGGATCTCATATGGCAGCATTCAAAGAATCCTTGCGAACGAATTGCATATGAGAAAGGTCTCCGCGCGTTGGGTACCGAAAATGTTAAACGACGAGCAAAAGAAGAAACGAGTCGACATGTCAAGAGCAAATCTCGAAAAGTTCCAGGCAGACAAGGATAATTTTTTGTCACGTTTTGTGACCATGGACGAGACCTGGATCCACCATTTTGATCCTGAAACAAAACAACAATCGATGACATGGAAACGATCCGATGAACCGACGCCGAAGAAATTCAAAGTGTCAAGCTCAGCAGGGAAGGTTATGGCGTCTGTTTTTTGGGACGCTGAAGGAATAATCATGGTGGACTACTTGGAAAAGGGGGCCACTATTACAGGCTCCTACTATGCAGAACAAATAAGAAGATTGCGGGAGGCTATTAAGGAGAAAAGGCGAGGCAAACTGCGGGCTGGAGTGCTGTTCCATCAAGACAACGCACCGGTTCACAAAGCTGCAATTGCCATGGCTGCCATTCAGGAAGCGGGCTTTGAGCTGGTGGAACACCCCCCCTATTCACCAGATCTAGCCCCCAGCGACTTCTATCTCTTTCCACGACTCAAGGAACACCTCCGAGGCAAGAAATTTGACGATGATAGCGACGTGATGGCCGCGGTTGAGGACTTTTTTGAGAGTCAAGATAAAGATTTTTTTTCTAAGGGAATTTTAGGATTAGAAAAGAGATGGACTAAATGTATAGACTTGCTAGGAGACTATGTTGAGAAATAAATTTATTTATTTATTTTATTCATTGTGTTTATTATTGATTATCATTACTTTTGGATCACCCCTCGTATGGTAACTAAAGTATAAAATAAATGCTTTGGTTTTGATTTGATCAATTATATTTTTTTAAATACAGAGTTAAATTTTGTTTTTGATCTTGTTGTCGAGCTAATGAGAGCAAAATCTACGAAGAAATCGAAGATTTGGACGAATTCAAAAATATAAATATAATAGGAAACACGGTACCTACAGTAGGTACATAGCATATTCTATAATTTGATTATATTTGTAATCAAAGATTCTATCGCATTCCCTCGCAGGTTAAATCCCATAGAAAGAAAGAAAGAAAGAAAGAAAGAAAATTATTGGTACCAGCAAAATACATACAAAGAATAAATACAAAGAAATAAAATAAAAAATAAAATAAAAACAACATACAAACCAACAATATTCGTACTAATTTAACATTAAAGAATTTAAAAACAGGAAAATAAATAAAATATAATTTAAATTAAAAATGGTACCAAAAGACCTCCACTCAGCATGCAATGCCTTGGCCGATTTCAGCCTCGACGCTGGTCTTCCGTGGATGCCTATAAAGAGGTGCGCAACAATGAGCAAACATTATAGCATTATGAAACCTAAGAAAAAAAAGGACATTTAAACTATTAATTAACTTTTCTTTTTTCCGTAAATGTATATGTTCGTCTCTTTTTAGAGTCGCTTTTTCGTTTCGTCAATTTTCAAGTCACAACGATTCTAAAGAAGTTTTCACTTCAAAAATTACAGTAATATTACAAGAAATATTCTTTGTAAAGCGTCTCAACAGATTCCATCCGGTGTGAGCAGCGGACTAAATATTCATTAATATACTGAGAATTGGATATTAAATTTGAAAGTAATACTATATCCGTTTAGCTATTGAGGAAGGTCTTAAAAACTTCATGCTACGCGCGATAAGAACCTGACATTACTGAAAAGGGCCGAACTGTGAGTGCTCAGGTTAGCAGGGTACCGTGCCGTATGGCGCAACCATGTAGATGACTTATTTTACGCGGGTGAAACCGCGAGGCAGAGATGTGAAGTGACACTTCTGAACTCCTAAACTATTTCCTAACCACCCAAAGTAGTGGTGTGGTACCTACAAATCGATTCCTATTAGTAGTACCTACAAAAGGATTCCTATGTAAGTACCACCGCAAAGTCAGTTATTCTGCCGTGAAGCAGTAGTGTGCAAACATTTATGTGTTTCGGTCTGAAGGGCATGTAGATAGTGTAATTACTGGGCATATGATAACTTAAGAACTGATGTCACAGATAGACAGGTGCAGTGTGTTTCACAGAAATGTTCTGGGCAACATAGCATTTGTTATGGACAGACGTTGCGCTTACCATCTGGTGAACGATTTGCACGTCTCGTCACTTTATCATATAATAAAAAAAATATAGTAAGCTTAACGTTACTGTTCTAATTGTAACTCTAACGAGTAACATTATGTAAGTAAAAAAAACAAGGCTCCTTAAAAAGGCGATCGTTGCCCCCGTCCACTGAAACGAGATTAGCAAAAGTGAAATCCCAGTCGGCGTAACAACGGCGGTTTGGCAATCGCCGGCACCGGTGCCGCAATGTATTTCAAAACTTGAACCTAATGCCGCCCACTAGAACGATGGACTCCTTGTATATTCGTAGTTAATAATATGTCTACGTTGGTTGTGACACTTCTATATTAAATTTTATCAATGATTGGGAAATAAGTTGTAGTTTTTCGTTTCTGTGGTTTTGTTGCTACTAGCAAACTGTCCTCGCTTCGCTTAGCAATTTATCGTCTATCTGACGCCGGGCGTCGGCCGAATTGGTTAGAGTACTTGACTACTGGCCGCGGGTCCTGAGTTCGTACTCCAGCCAATGTTTGTGCAAAAACGCTTATTGAGTGTATCTGTGTGCGCGTACACTTGTGGCACATAATATTTCATGACAGTTCAAAGCTTTCAACAGTATTCAGAAGTTACTGGTGGTAGGTATTCTTATGCAGGAACCCGTCTAGGTAGGTACCACCCCAGAGCCAGTTATTCTGCTGTGAATCAGTAGTGTTCAAACATTACTGTGTCACTGGGCATATGAGACTTATAAACTGATGTCTCAGTGTGACGGGCGCAGTGTGGTATGGGCAAACGTTGCTCTTGCCATCAGGTGAAAGTTTTGCTCGTCTCGTCACTAGATTTCAATAAAAAAAAGTTATCGCCGTGGTCGAAAATCAGCTAGAAGGATGTCAATGTCTATCTGGAATGGCATAACTTCTTAACAGTGATTTTTATTTAGGAATATACCTTGTAATTTTCAATATTACTCTACGTATAAATTACCTTACTTAAAACCTTGACGTTGATATAAGTATGCTCTTTGTACAGCCACAATTTCTAAATATTCATCTGACCGTTTATCGTAATGATTATAATGATTATACGGTTTCCAAAAAACCAAGTATACCACTGCAAGACTTCAAGAAAAGTAAGTGTCATTTTGCGCAGATCTGACCAAATATAATACTTAAAAGCTGAAGTTTGCTCGGGTTAACTATGACATGAGGATGTCAATAGTCAAATAAAACATGATAAAATCCGTAAATCAGTTTCATAAATCTGATTTGTTATTACAGATTTTTACGACACTCGGGGGGAGGGGGGGGGGGGGATATGGCGGTAGTTATCTTACGTTGTCACCACACGGCGACCCCACTTAATCCACCATCGCAGTAAAAAGATAATTATTGCCAATGATTCGTATAGTTTTCTTCATAATAAAGAGTTGTTCACTCACTAGTAAGCAGTCTCGTTAGATTGGTGCTCTAAAATGTAGAGCATACATTACAATCTCATTTTATAAAGCATTTTTTTATAGAAGAGAGGACAAACGAGCAAACGGCTCACCTGATGTATATAATCACTTAATTACCGCCACCCATAAACATTCGCAATACCATAGGAATCGCGTGTGCGTTGCCGGCCTTTGAGAAAGGAATAGACTCTTTTCTGGAAGATCCCTAAGTCGTGTCGGTCCGGAGAAGCTACAGAATGGTCGTGTGTGGTGGGAAATTCCTGAAAAAGCGCACAGTGGGGGATATCATGGTTCTGAGGTGCCCTCGCCCAGAGATGAGAACAGTATTAGTATGTGCGGCTGATCTTGCGCTTTGTAAAGTTGCAATCCATGAGCCGGCATGAGAAATAGATTTGGGGATAGCACGCAGTATTGTGGTATACCACCATTCACAGTCTTGGAGTCGGAGCATGCACCGTCGACGACGCCCTTGATGCTCCGGTCTGTGAGAAAACTGGTGCTCCAATTTCATAATTTCTCGGGAAGCCAATAAGAAGGAAGCTTCGAGAGAAGCGCTTCATGCCAGAACTGATCAAAGGCCTTCGCTGTGTCCAAAGTAACTGCCAGGGCCTCTCCCTTGGCCTCGACTGTCTGCTTCCAGTTGAGCGACCCCGACGAAAGCCGTACGTGCGGTCTTTTATTTATTTAGAAAGGCACGCCAACATAGTAGATACAAAAATATGTTAACTGTAGAAATAACATACATACTTAAGATAAGGGCATCGACTCCAATAACAGACTAGCACAGCACCCGCGATTACACTGTTGTTAAAAATAAATGAAAGAAAATCATGTTACATTTTCAATGTTAAATAAAAAAAATGATAAATTAAACTATTTGTTACATTTTATACATTTATTAATAGACCACTTGAATGAGACTAACAAGCCCCAGAATATATATCATTTTCTTCAAGATGAATCTGGTTGAATATTATGCATGCGCCGAATAGAAGATTGCTTGCCAATATTAGCGCGACAAACATTGTTGACAAACGGGACGTATATGCTAAATCGAGGGGTTTTAATATGTTTTAGCTCCAGTAATTCAGGGCAATCCACATAGTTGTTCAAAATTTTTTAAACAAAGGCTATATCATTAATTGATCGTCTATTCTCAAGTGATCCCAAATTCAGTAACTCCAGGCGGAGGTGATAGTTGTTTTCACCATGGATTGTAATAAGATGTTTGACACAAAGTTGTCGAACAAAACACCGTTGTATATTTAATATGACTGAAAAAAAATAATCCCGCTGGGTTTCTTACTGGTTCTTCCCAGGACAGAGGCATTTCTTTGCGAACCAATGTAGTTTAAAAAAAAATTACGTTTAATAAGTATTATGTAAATGATCTATATTGAATAAAAAATATTCTATTCTGTTGTACATTTTCAATGTGATCAATATCCATGTTATGAACTGGATTCCAGATGATGCTATTGTATTCCAGGTGACTTCTGACAAGTGAGGTAAAAACAAAATTTTTTGGAGATATTCTTTTAAAATATTTTAAAGTTCTCCAGATGAAACCCAGCATACCATATGCCTTTTGTAGTACTTTATTAATATGCCCAGTAAAACGTAGTTCAGAGACAAATACAACACCTAGATAACGTATCTCATTGGTCTTTTTTAACTCACTCTCGTTCAACTTCTATGATGTGAAAATTGTGTGCTTTATCCATGTGAATGAAATATGGCCGCATTTTGAATATAAAAAAACATTCTATTCTCCAGGCACCATTCTTGAAATCTATTTATGTGCCATATTGTTAAGATAAATGTTTGAGACACCATAAGCGGATATATTAAATATTCGAACGTTTTTGCTATTTTGTTCAGGATGGTGATTGGCCTATAATTTTCTACTCCATGTTTATGTTCTTTTTTTGGAATCGGGTTATTAATCAGCTGGTGCTTCTCTAGGTACCTCAAGTACCATTAATAATGGATTCTATTAATTTGCGATCTGAGCTGCCGCATTTTTAAGGGCTCCGGTGCACTAAAGTTCGAACATCACAGCACGCTGGTGTTGTGATGTTCTCCCTTTACCGAAAAGCATACAAAGCAAAGCGCCTCGTATCGTCGGTGATCCTTTTCTCTTACGAGGTAGGACGTTGTGTGCTTTTGCATTTTCTATCGACTTTACTTTGAAGAAAACCTGATAAATTTTTCGACACTATTTGGTATGTCCCCATTTAAAACCGCTTTAAAAATAAATTCCCTCTTCACACTTCGATTATTGTAGGTACCATATTATAATTAGGCACTATTGAATATCTTCGGTGCGCTAGACAAAAGCCGTATGTGGATTTTATTAACATTTCAACAAAAACAGTATTTTCTTCCTGAAAATATGATAAAATCCACATATGTGCTAATATTTTGCTATAAATCACGTACTCATGAAGGAACGTGATGAAACGGTAGTAGATGCTGTTCGTGATTATGTCAAAACCCTAAACTAAGATAACCCCTGCAAAGCCAGGTTGTTTCCTCGAATCAAGCAGTGTTCTTTATCCATTGGTGCCAATGTTGGCTTTGGAAGTGTTAGATGCGTTTACATTTGACTAAACCTGTATATTTCTTGTTATCAGGTGTACCTGCACAGTTGGCGCTCCGCGAGCGAGCTGAACATGTTGGTGGGTGCGAAGGTCGGCGGCGCGACGCCGCTCGTCATCGCTTGCAGGAACGGCCACTACGACGTCGCCGAGTACCTTATAGAGAGGTGCAAGGCCGATATCGAACAGCCTGGATCCGGTAAGATATAAAAGTAACAGCCTATCAATGTCCCACTGATGAGCACACACGCCTCCTCTCATTTCTGAGAGGGTTTTGGAGCTGGGAAGTCCGCCAAGCTGCTCCAATGCGGGTTGGCGGACTTCACATATACTCGAAATATTTCTCGCCCCTAGCCACACAGGCGTCGTCACGGTACTTTCTATGCGGAGTAAAAGGGAAAAAAACAAGGTAGGAAATGCACATGAGTTAACCCGGAAGTTGGGAAACGAATTTGTACAAAAATATCATGCCGTTGTCGTTGTTTTACACGATGAATGCGCTTTGGAAGCCCCAGTAGAAAGTTTGTTTCTCTCCTTTATCGGTTGTGTTATCTTTACATGTTGATTAAAATTTCGAAGCGACTTCTTTAGAGTCTAAAAATTATTTCACAACTGGGAATTTGTACTCTCCTGTATGTATACGAGTATGTGTGACCTGGTGGGCTTCACTTTCGGATTTATAATCATCGAATCTCGCTTGCGCATACCTCGATTTCTTCTGTTACACGAAGATATTATCATCACCATCATCATCAGATCCGTTCTTACCCTAGGAGCACGTGAGATTAATAATGCCGAAACCCAGTGCCTATGTATTTTTTATCAAATTAATCTGTTAAAAACAAAAGTACATTCTGATGTTTTCATTCCCTTTTTTTTGGCTTTCAAAAAGGGCCCCAAACTAGCCCCTGGATGGCCTAAGACGGCCTTAATCATCATTGCAGCCCATCACAAGTTGTTGAACTTAAACCTCCCCATTTAATGAGATAAAGCAATGTCCTATGCCACCCGTATCAATCTGTTTGGACTGAATTGGGTAGGTCCTCCATCCAGTGTGCCGTCCAATGTTAACGTGTTCGAAATTACTGATATCGCAAGAAAAGCTATTTACACCGATACTTTAGTTGTCACGACACGAGCACAATTACTTATCGTTGCGTCAATAATTTGGCGCTTGTCCATTTCACTCCTTTTACAAGTGTTCGCTTTGACGAGAATATCTTGTGTCGTAAATGCGTATGGGAACTAACAACGTCTTATATGTTTTTGCTCCATTTCTCGCTAAAAATACAGTCCGTACGGCCAAATGTTATATAGTACACTGAAATATTTTTGAATATAACGTTATGATGATATGTAAGTCAAACGCAGTTATGTAACAATCGAACTCCTTTCTCATCCTCCGGTAACCCATATCACTCTTAGTCTATAAGAAAGTAGAAAGGTTTAGATGCAGTGTCAGATACATAGGAATTCACGATTTATCTAGGCTCCAATATTAATATAACAGCTTGTTAGGCCCTAAGACTATGTCGGTTACAGTACGGCCTAGTTAGAACGAATAAAAAAATACCACCAATCATTCACCACTCGGTACTGTACTCACGAAAGACTGCGTGGTTCGTATAACCCATTTCATAATTCGCTGAGCGATTTTCAGCTAACTTATATGCCCTTGCTTTCGACTTGTTTTCTAGATATGGCTCTTTGATTCGTAAGTTATATAGTAGATTGACGACCGCGTGGCCTAGTGTTCAGAGTACCTGACTTCTAAGCCGCGGGTCCTGGGTTCGAATCCCAGCCGGAGCCAACGTTTGTGCTAAAACATAAATTGTTGGTTTTCGGGTCTGGTTGTGTTGTGATTGTCCCCGTGTTTCTGACACTGCATCCTAGCCTACCTCCGATCTTATCGCATCAGCGTTACATCGGGCGCAGGTAGGTTGGGACGAGTGAGTGCCTCTGTGTTTACGCGTACACTTGTGGCACTATAATATCTCCTGCGCAGTTGATGGCTCTCGACAGTAGACGGAAGTTGTCGCCGTGGTCGAAATCGGCTAGGAGAACATCATTATATAGTAGCTCATGCCCTTTTGTGCGATGCAGGCAACGTCAGTATGACTTGGTTTTTTCTATATATTATTGTTAATACTATTCTATATATTACTTTTTACTCAGTGTGTTTAAAATTGTGTACTACTCTGTATTCGCACTGTGTGTACTGTGTTTATGGTTATCAATTTTTTTTTATCTGTCATATGTCATGATTTGCAACACCCAGAGTTGTGTTTAGTTTTGTTACACTGATTATATTTTCCTGATTTCTTACAGTGACATTCGACGGCGAGACGATAGAGGGCGCGCCGCCGCTTTGGTGCGCAGCGGCAGCCGGTCACATGCCCCTGGTGAGACTCCTCGTACGTGCTGGCGCCAATGTTAATTCAACCACGCGCACGCACAGCACACCTCTGCGAGCTGCATGCTTCGACGGGCACTACGATATCGTTAAGTTCCTCGTGGAGAATGGCGCAGGTAAGTTTGTTCAAGCGTTTGACAGTTTTTATTTATTCGTATTCAATTACCAACCAATTAACAAACAGAGGCTATGATCTGAGCAGGATATAAACCGCCGAAGGTAAAAGCGTAAACACGGGTACAGTCAGTCTTTCAAATCTCTCCGCAGCCGATGTCAGCTCTATGCGATAGTATCGGAGGTAGAGTCCGACGCTGTATTGCAAAACAGCTCGTTCGAAATATGTCCAGATTCGAAAACCAGACAGTTGTGTGTTGCCCTTTCCATTGCCGTCACGTTGGTATTAAAACTGACCATTTTATCTGTTTTCTATTATAACTTAAACTTTGCAAGATGTTGAAGCAGTCGCCCTAGCCGAAACCGGCTAGGAACACACTCATAATTTTAACGAAGCAAGGTAGGGTATTCTTTAACGTTGCCGTTATACGGTGACTTTTAATAACATTTTATTCAATCCTTTTCAGATATAGAGATAGCGAATCGCCACGGCCACACATGCCTTATGATCGCCTGCTACAAAGGGCACATCAGGATCGCGAAATACCTTCTGTCCCTCAATGCAGATGTTAATAGAAAGAGCGTGAAGGGGAACACGGCGTTACACGACTGCGCCGAGAGTGGCTCTCTTCACATATTGAAGATGCTATTGGGCCACGGCGCTACGATGGACGTTGACTCTTATGGTTAGTTTAATATGGTTGCTTTTACGAGTAGTTTTGCTATTTCTAGTTTACTTTAGCTTGTAGTTCTTTCACTTTCTATCAGAGAATTTTAAATATTGAGAATGTATATGTATGAAGTTTCGATCTTTGTAGTTCCCAGATTTATCTAATTGCCAAGTTAAAAATAAAATGGTAGTCCCCACCCATATTACATTCCACATCATTAATATATGGCTGTGACTGATGGTCGATACGTTTGCGTAATACCGTTGCAAAGTCAAAAATCATGAACCTAATTTTCTGTGGGGCGTAAATTATGCGCATTTCAAAGAATACAATAACAATAACTATATATATATATATATATATATATATATATATATATATATATATATATATATATATAAATAAATTAAAACAGGTCTGCCGTTGTGCTCGCATCACACAAAAACTACTTGATAGATTTCGACCCAAGTTTTTTGTTTCACTTATTAGACACTTGATCTTGATCTAAAAAAAATATCACGTTATTTTCATCCATACTATAACATCTATACTAATATTACCAATGCGAAAGTAACTCCCTCCGTCTGTTTTTTGTTTACCTTTTCACGATTCAACCTCTGAACTGATCTTGACGAAATTGCGATAGCTTGCATCCTGGAGACGGATAGGATACATTTCATCCCGAAAAAATAAATAGTTTCCGAAGTCGCGGGTATCAGCTGCGTTATAATATTTTATAATATCTAATGCGAAAATAACTCTCTCTGTCCCTCTGTTTGTTACCTTTGCACAGCTCAACCATTGAACCGAACTTAATGAAATTCGGCACAGAGAGAGCTTGCACCCTGGAGACGGGCATATGATACTTTTTATTCCGGGAAATCAAATGGTTCTCGCGGGATATTTAAGAACCTATATTCACACGGACGAAGTCGCGGGCATCAGCTAATAATAAATCATTTTCTTAGTTAATTCTCTCATCACGTAAGTCGTATATCGGACGTGAAAACACTTTCATTAACCAAATTTGCAGGGAGCAATGTGTTAGTCGCGTCGCGGTGAATTGCATAAGAGAATTCACTATTTAATTTCACTTCGTCGGTGTCGTAAAAGTCGATTAAATGCCAAAACAACTGGTAGCCTTCGACGGATGCAGAAGTAACCATCCTAAATATACCAGAACGAAAATACACAGATCTGTAACGTTGAAGGTGCAAGGTGTTTGGTACTGCTAGAACATACACTCACGCCTTTTTCCCCATATAAGGGGTCGGCAGAGGCCACTCATGGCACCCACTTTTGCCCTCGGGGGAAACGAAAAGTGACGGGTTGAGAACATTTTAACACGTCGCCCCGCCATTTTTGTACGAGTCTAAAAATTCTCACACCCCTTTGCGTTCTCACACAGCACAGCAGTATAGTGAAAGCATATTATGGTTTAAATGAAGCTAATTTTACGGATTTTATCGCGTTTAATTTTTTTTTCTTTTTTCTTACTATTTATAACCCGACGCTTCGAGTGCTTTACAGCACCCATGTTCACGGGAGGACTGAGGTGACAGATGTCCTGATGTCATAGTTAACCCCCGGGTTACCTTCAGCTTTTAATTATTAATTTTTCGTCCGATCTACACTGAAAGAGCTAACTGTGTCTTACAGTCTTGCCGTGGTATGCTTGGTTTTTGATTTAATTTTATTAATTATTGGATCCCAAGCCGGTGGTAATACCCAACCATCTTCTCTATTGATATTATGATGTTTTTTTAATTTCAATAGTCTCGCGAATCATCCTTGGTAGGAATCGGTGTACTTTTGCAAGGATTTGTGGTTTATCAAATCTGATGTAATGGTTGGGATGATCCAGAACATGGTCACTGACTGCAGACTTCCTAGAACGATGATGCTTAACATCAGCCATATGTTCTTTTACGCGGGTTCTAATCGATCTTTTTATTTGCCCTATGTAACAGAGATCACAATCACAATCTAGCTTGTATACTGCATCTTGAAGAGGGATGTTACACTTGACAGATAGTAAAAACTGACTTATCTTCTTCGGCGGCTTGAAGAATGTTTTGGTGACTCCTCTGACATAATGTACGAGTAGAACAGCAGATACAGGTTCGACTGTGGCCGGTTTAACTCGGTCACTGCGACGTAGGCGTGGAACCCGATGCTTATTGTCGTGCAAAACTTGCTTGACATGCTGAAGCTCGGCGGCCAGGTGATTACTGTCACAGATCCCTTGTGCTCTCTGAAACAAAGATTTACCCACGCTAGCTAACTGTGAAGGATGGTGGTGAGATTCACCGTTAAATATCTGTTAGTTTGGGTTTTTTTCTATACAATATCCGTACTATACCTTAGTCGCCTCTTACGACTCCTCGGTAAGAAAAAAGTCATCGAGAAAACCCGTTCATTTTCAACTGATGTGGGCTTTACCGTCATTAAAGCTTTCAATAAATTTTGGTTTGTTGACACTTTTTTATATCTACGAATAGCACCTACCTCTTTCCTGCCGAGGTCGTAAGAGGCGACTAAGGTATTGTACGGACAGCCTTTATATTCCATGTCGAGCAGTGGATTCCTTACAGGTTGGTGATATTTTTCAGGCATGACACCACTCCTGGCAGCGTCTGTAACTGGTCACACGCATATAGTAGAGCACCTTATTAACGCGGAGAATGGGCTGGTAACTCGGCAGCAACGTATCGACGCCTTGGAGCTGCTGGGAGCCACGTACGTTGACAAGAGGCGGGATATGGTAGGCGCGCTCGCGTTGTGGAAACGGGCTATGGATGACAGGTACCACTAAATGTTTATCTCTTCCAAACTTTTCCATACAGATGCTATGCTCTTGTTTATTCAGAATAAGCTTTATAATTCATGCAACCCCAGAAAAAGATACCACCAGAACTTGATCAATTATTAGATTGTCGAAAGCAAATCGAGATTCCACCATGTCTCGATCAGGCGTTTTATGAAACAGTGATATTTTGTAGACTTTTTTTTAATCTGGCTGATGTATGATTGCCAATCGTTTTTGATATTGTTATCTTAAACGCCATTGGAGGTAGGATTCTTATGCAGAAATCCGCTAGGGACTTGATCGGGAGGTCCCCTAGATAATATTACATGTATTTAAAAGTTTTGTTGATATATATATTTGGATACGTAATAGATAGTCCTGTGATTTATACGCAGTTTTCTTTATAACCATTACAGAAACTACTAAATAAGTCCAAAGTAAACTGTGTTAAATCATTAATCAGGCATATTCTAGTGTCGTAAGGGAACCAGTGAATTAGAATTAGGCGGAATATCTATTTCAAAAATATTAGGCCAAAATACTTCAAACTGGTGAGGAGGACAGCTATCGCCAATTCGCCAGCTATGCGTGGTGATTATGGAAAGTCTTCCAGACTATGTGGCATAGTTAATGAAACACTAGATGAATCTTTAAACAAAGCATTTAAATTCAAAAACTGAAACCGTAAATTAATAGCAGATGAGTTTGCCAATGAGTTTGATAAAATTTTAAAAATATTGTCCCAAAATGTACAAATAAAATACTGTCAGAAGACTTATACACAAAACCCGTAAATCGGTCAATGCGATTCCAAAACGCAAACACAAAACAAATACAAAACGTAATCCAGAAACTAAACATCAAAAAGGCAACAGCTGTCGACGGTATTCGTACTATTGATGTTAAGGCTATCTCAGAAAAAAATGCTAACGTAATAGTTCAATTAATAAACACTGGTATTGCGACGGGCATTTATCCTACAGATCTGAAGTTAGGTATGGTCCGCCCCATTTACAAAAATGGCCGTCACGACGATTGCAGTAATTACAGGCCTATTACGATACTCCCGGTAATTGATAAAGTTATTGAGCAATTTGCATGCAGCAATAAACAGCTTCATAATTTTTATAAAAACAATCAAATTATTGTCTCATCAGAGTATGGATTCCAACCAAAAAAATCTACTTCACAACTATTCTCAAAATTTACAGATGTAGTAAATGAACATTTGAATGATAAAAAGCATGTACTGGTTGTGTAAATAAAAACAAGGCCTTTGACACCTTAAAACATGATATTCTTTTTTCTCTCTCTACCGATAAAGATGTAGACGTCACTATTAAAAAGCTACAGGAAGATTTTTCACAACTCCAAGTGGGCTCATGATTTAGGACTATTCATAAATATACAAAAAAACAAAATTAATACATATTTACTTCAGCCACATCGAGCGCACTAAACCAACAAACATTTTAGCTCACAGTCATCTTTGTTTACATAATCAAATAGCATGTCAATGTGAACCAATTATTGTTGTTAATCATCACACATACCTAGGATTGATCATCGACGATAGGATGAACTAGAAGAACCATATTGACTATGTTTGTAATAAGCTAAGAGCAATTCTAGCGAAATTGAAAATTATGCGAAAAACAATCCCATTTAAATACACTTAACTCTATATAACGCCTTAGTAGAATCAGTCCTATGGACTCATTAGCTATGGGCGAACGTTTCGTACCTACCTTGATAAAATATACAGTTTGCAAATCAGAATATTTAAATCCATTGTACCTCAACATGTTAAAAATAAATATCAAAATGACTTCTCACACCTGTTCAAGTACTGTGAAGTGTTATCAGTGCATAAAAAGGCAAAATATATAATATTAAAAGAACAATTGGAGTATCCTACAACCCAAATCCCTAAACAACACAATCGCAAAACAAAAAAAAATCTTACTCACTGATTAGAAGTAATAATTACTACGGTAAAAGAACTTACAAATTCTTAATACCGTTAACATTAAATGCATTACGACAAAACGTAAAGACGAAACTAAAAACATATTACATGCAATAACAATCCATTACTAATCTGTGAATTTAAATAAAAAATAATAATAACCGAATAATTTAACAAAGTAAAATCAAAGTAAGTAACAAAAATGCAACCTGTGTGTACGCTCACTAGAGATGTAGTAGGTACATACGAGTATTATACGCATAGTGAGGGTACTGTTCATAAACGTGTAATGGATTTGTGTTGAATGAGACGAAAAGCTAATCATTTCATTAAAAAAAAATATGTATAATTCAATTTGTTATAGAGTTAAGTAGAAAAGATATGTATAGTAGTAGTATAATGATTGTAAACAATTGTATCTATAAGAGAAACTGTGCCGTGCTAAAACAAACTACTGCTGTTTAATGGCACGAAGAAATTGATCGGTATGTTATAAAACTGTATTTTGTGAAATAAAAAAATAAAATCTACTTTAGCTAAAGTGAGAATTGCCTTTCGCGTAATTACTATTCTGCTCCAATCCATTGAACTTTTTGATTAAGGATCTATCTGTTGTTATTTCTTGGTTCTTTGGTAATGTTTTAGACTTTTGAGTCATGCAATAGACACATCTTAATCATATGCAGGCAAAGCCACAGAATAAATACACTTTGTTTATTTTTTTAAATCATTTGAAGGAATAAAGAAAGAAATAATTTATTGGCACAGCCAAGAAACACCACATACAAAATATAAAAACATACTCTTTAAAAAAGAGAAAACAGTATGAAAAACTAAGTCAATTAAAAAAAAGGAAGCGCTTAAAAGAAAACATAAATAAAATAAAAGTGGAATTTACGTGTCTCGTGGCTGAACCAAATGGGTCTCCAGATTAGCTTAAATGTCAGTCCCTTAAGATTGACGTTGATTTTCTCAATGTATATACTAATTTCTCAATGTTTCCTCAGATTCCCAACCGATGGTAGTGAACCAATTCCTAAACCTAAGGATATACCTCGCATAGAAGCTTACGACTACGCAGTGGAACCCAGCAATGCACAGCAGTTAGAAGAAATACTCGCCGACCCTGATGCTATGAGGATGCAAGCCTTAGTTATTAGAGAGAGGATCTTAGGTGAGATCTCAATTTATTTTAACATTAAAGAAAATACTTAATCAATTTACTGATGGTAGGATTCTATGCAGGAATCCGCCTAGGTAGGTACTACCCCAGGCCAGTTATTCTGCCGTGTAGCAGAAGTACGAAAACATTACTGTGTTTCGGCCTAAAGGTCTCTGAGAGCTAGTGTAATCACTGTGCATATGAGATTTACGAACTAATGTTTCTGGGTGACGGGCGCAGTGTAGTGCCATACAGAAATAATTTGGATGACACAGCATTTGTTACGGGCAGACGTTGAACGTTCTGCTCGTGTCGTGACTTTATCCAATAAAAATAATATCTTTATGACCATATAGTTAACAGGAACACCGTTTATTATCAGAATGAAACACTGTTACAGTATTCTACTTGATTGAAAACAACAGACGTTTTTTATTGCATACTTTTTTGAGTAATATTACGCTGAACAGAATCAACTATTTTATTAGTCGTTTTCATAAAATTATTAAAATGTAGTTTATAGTCCAACTATTTGTCTAGCAAATTTCTGTCATTTTATCGACATAGACGATTATCTCGATAATTTAGGGCTTATTTTATGCATTTGCAATTAAAACACTTAAACTGTAACTTAACAGCCACTATTGAAATTAACTGATAATAAATATTATTGTCTACGCCATGCTTAACGCTTATTTAACTCATATTATAATTGTTTATATAAAGTCCAACACTCCGCATTGCAATTTGTATCCACTTCCATACATCGCTACTCATAGGACATATCAGCCAATCACAACCCACCAAACTTACTAATAATATGAAAGCTTGTCGCCGACTCGCTTACTTACACATACCACACTCGCAACTCAAACTGCCTACTGCACACACCTAATAATTTATAAAGTACATAATGTTATAAAATATAATTTCCGAAAATTTCATCTTTTTATTGTTCTATCGAGAACAAATATGTATGTAACTTTAATATTTTTTACATATGTAAATTTACTTGGCGTGATCCGTAGAGTGGGACAGGATTTTATTCAAGCGGCTTGCAACTTTAGAAGGCGCAGGTTCGGCTTCACTCGTACTTATATCTGGCCCGGGCCAGCTGTTTCTATTTGACCGAGTAAATCGTCGATTACAGGGTTCTTTCCGATCGATCGGCTCGGTCCACTGGCGAAAAGATGTTGCATCTCTGCATTTTTTACCGGGGAGTGTTCCGAGGAATTGTTTGGATTAATTCCAGCCGCTGAATTTCAACATTACATATTAAGGAACAACTCAAAATCATCACCTTGGTGGTTGACATTCCACCACTGTGCATTTTCTGCCACGCTCGACCACTTTGTGGAATCTGCGGTTTTTCAGGACAGATGCGATTGATTTATGGACATTCAAGAAAAGAGCCTATTCCTTTCACAAATGCCGGCAACTCACCCGCAATTACTCTGGTATTGCGGATGTCCATGGACGGCAGTGATCACTTACTATCAGTGGAGCCGCGTGCTCGTTTGTAACCTCTTCTATAATATTAGAAAATATGGGATAAATTGTTTCATTACACTTAATTATATTAGATAATTTGCATCTATCTTATAATTCCTTCCTCAATAAACGGGCTATATAACGCAAAGAAAAGGTTCAAATCAGATTAGTATTTCTTGTGATTAGCGCGTACAAACACACAAACTGTTCAGCTTTATTATTGTAGTAAGGTTTGAAGTTGATCATCGATCGATGGCAAAAAACAAATTTTTGACTAACTGAAATGATACGCAAGTTGTTAATAAATAAGTCTTTGATGTGATCCTTGTGCTATCCTGGAGAATATTACCGTATCACTTTGATTAATAGATTTTTAATGTTTGTGTCAGATATCTAAGGAAGTGAATAATTTGCAAATTAAAGAGATATGATAATGATCATATAACTTTTTAAATAATATATTGTAGATTCCTCTTATAAAATGCGTCTGTTTTGAATGGTCTAGAATTTTAGCATTCATTTATAAGGACAATTTTGTTTAATGAAACAGCTTGCCACTTTAAATGGACTGGCTGGTGGAATAACTACAAAAATAATCCGCCAATTGGCGTAGGCATTTTTTTTAATACTAATTAGCATCAGTCGAATCAGAAAACATTTTCTCAGTGCTAGCTCGTTTCCGTGGATAGTTTAACCAAGAGACTTGCGACCGCTGCTATAAAAGGTTGTCGCTCGTCCGCAGGGCCTGCGCACCCGGACACGTCGTACTACGTGCGCTACCGCGGCGCGGTGTATGCGGACGCGGGACGCTTCGCGCGCTGCCGCCAGCTGTGGCACCACGCGCTCGACATGCAGCGCGCGGTGCTGCCGCCGCTGTCGCCCCTCACGCAGTCCAGCCTCTACAGCTTCGCCGAGCTCTTCTCCTACATGCTCGCCGAGCGCGCGCGCCCGCCGCTGCGAGGTGAGCACGGCTGCTACTTTTATACCCTATCGCCTCTCGCGCAGTCCAGCCTCTACAGCTTTGCCGAGCTCTTCTACATGCTCGCCGAGAGCGCGCGCCCGCCGCTGCGAGGTGAGCACGGCTGCTACTTTTATACCCTATCGCCTCTCGCACAGTCGAGCGTCTACAGCTTCGCCGAGCTCTTCTCCTACATGCTCGCCGAGGTGAGCACGGCCACTGTTATACCCATCCAGTCGCCCTTCGCGCAGTCCAGCCTCTTCAGCTTCGCCGAGTTCATCTACATGCTTGCTCCGCTGAGCGGTCGTAAATTTCATTCCCGTACATTTTGAGAATTTTCTGTTGTCCTTGGCTGCAGACTGTAACTTGGCCTTAGTGAAATAAACAACCCTACCTCCAATCAACGGATATAACTAACAGTCTCAACGAAGAAAAATCATTAAAATTGTAGCCATCAATTATAGGACACTATATACAAATCTCAACTTTATAACCATTATTTAGAAAACATGAAACTGTTTCATCAATTATCGTACAAAATCATAAAATGTATTCCATAGTTGGCATTAATGTAAATTTTATATCTCTAATCAGGTCGCATTGTGCCACCAGTCACCTTCGATGACATCGATCCCGTGTTCAGGAAAGCTCTATCAGAAATAGACAGGGGAATGGAGCTGTTGGACTCCAAACTGAGTATAGACAGAGAGCAGACGCTGACGACGTTGCAAAGGGTGTTGGTGATATCACTGCACCTAGCAGCGCTAATGGCCAGGCTATTAGAGGAGCCTGAGTGCACTGATGAAGTGTCCAGGAAGATACATAAGGCTGTATATTCACTCGTTAAGTTAGACATTAAGGTAAGTTTGCGACACAAGAAATGTTATTATAAGATACATAAATACTATTTACCCATCAATTTTAGTGTATAGGTAAGAGTTATCATTTTTATAAACATAGTGAGGTTGGTTTCAATGTTTCATGTTATAGATTTTTCTATCGGTGACTAAAATTCACAAATAATATGCATATAACAGGACTAATGGAAACGCCTTGGGGTACACTTTAATCATAATCTTATTTTGTGTTGAATCAGCTAATGTATCCAAGTATATTGTATGGAAAAAAAATTGAATTTATTTCATACAAAATATCCGCGTCTTCGTCCGCGTGGATATAGGTTTTTTAAATATCCCGTGGGAACTATTTCATTTTCTGGGATAAAATCCTATGTCCGTCTCCAGGCTGCAAACTATCTTTGTGGCAAATTTTGTCAAGATCGTTTTAGAGGGTGAACTGTGACAAAGTAACAAACAGACAGAGGGTGAGAGAGACTTACATTCGCATTTACAATATTATTAGTATTTAAGTATGGATATGGATGGTGAGTAAATTTTCTTTGCAAGGTTGACAAACAAGCGTTAGTTGCACTACAAAAATTCTCGTAGTGCCGTATATGCATGTAATATAATAGGGGCGTATCGTTGCAGGTACGTCAGGGTCGGTCCGCACTCCACATAGCGTGCTCAGCGGAAGGCGCGCGATCCCGCGGCGGGTCGGGCGCGTGGCTTCCTTCGCCCGGTGAGGCGCAGCCCTGCTGCGGCGCGCTCGTGGCGCTCATGCTGCGCCTCGGCGCGCCGCCTGACGCGCGAGACGCGGACGGCAACACGCCGTTGCACCTCGCCTGCAAGGTACGCACACACATACACACACACCCACACACACACACCCACACACACACACCAACACACCAACACGCGCGTGCGCACGCACAAGTACACGCAACGTGTTTCTCATATGACCTGCACTCTAGAAGCAGGAATATGCGTTTAGAATCAGTAATCTGAAGTGGCTATGGACAATTAAGATAGCTCAGCGCAAAGGACTGATTAATTGTCGTGAAAGAAAAGTTTTCGAGTGGCAACATCTTCCTGGTAATTATTGTTATTTATATGCAGCAGATGTTCTGTCCAAGTGTACATAAAAATTGATAGATGCAATTTCATAGCTTTTCTTTAGCAGTGGACTTGCAAATAGGCTGCAATGATGATGGTGATGCAATTATTGAATTTGAAATTTTCAATTTGTGATAAATACTTACTAACCAACACTTACATGTCTTCTTTTCAGTTGAATCCCTGTCCTTCGGATGTGGTGCGGGCTTTACTTGCTCACGGCGCTCACATCGACACGGTGAACTACGAAGGCGACACGCCCGAGCAGATCCTCAAATCGACCCAACAAAGTCTCACCGCCATAGTTAACCCACTCAAATACACTACGCTCAAATGCCTCGCTGCACGCACTGTTAAAAACTACAGGCTACCATACAGACATGTTGTTCCACAGTGCCTACACTCTACAATTATTACACATTGAATATAACTTTAGATGATATAATTTCACAATTATTGAAGACGCTTTAACCCTGTGAAGGTCTTGCCAATCAGTCCATGTCACTAAAAGAATCACGTCTCACTATTTTTAGTCTGAATAAATTCCAAACATAATTTATGCTTTATTGTATAAATGTTGTAATATTCTTTTTATAGTCCATTTCATTTACTTAGGGTTAGGTGGCAAAACTTAAAAATACGTATGACGGAAAATATTTTTATACCAAAATACATAAATTTGATCCAGATTTGACAATTGGACATCGCGCCCAAAAAGTTAACGTAACATTTAACACCTGTCATAAATTTGACAGATGCTGTCAGTCAGTATCGTAGACAACTACTTTAAAATATAAAGAAACGTTCACGTATAAATAAATGGATTCATAATAATACTGAGGCTATTTTTCCACCGCTGTCGACGTTTGGGTATGCACAAAGTGATATAGATACTATTTTCACTTTATTTTGTATGTCTTCTTATATGTTTTCTACATGTGTTTACCATACAGTTTGATTTGTATACTGCATGACGTTTTAAACGGATTCGGTAATGCTTTGATCAAATTTACCTTATTTTATACATTTATACAAAACTTACCAAAATTAGGTTTTAAAATCAATATTAATAAAATGCTGCTCTTAAATTGTATCCTGTATTATATAAAAAATAATGTGCTGTGCCACAAGTGATCAGAAAATATTATTTTATGATAAAAAATAATTTATAGAATGTATTGAAATTGTTGTACAGTATCTTATAAAATATAAATACATATACTAGATGTTTATGTAAAACTATAACGGTTATTAAATTTGTAGAAGATAAAAAATTTGCAATGAAAGATTACAATTTCATAAGAAATTGTGTTTTGGTGAGATATGTTCCAAATTTATTTAGTTGACCTTTTTCAATTGGTGTGCTGTCAAAGTAAATATCACAGAGTTTCCTGTAAAGCCAATATTTTTAGCTTATGATTAATTGGCTGATTTCATAAATATTTTCACTTATCAACATTAAAATTTAATGAAAATATAAATTATTTCTTTTAGAGATTCGTCATGAAAAAATCTAAAATATTTTTAACACAGCTCACTAAAAAGTGTTTACATCCAATGTTCAAGAAAACAGATTATGTAGTCAAATTTTTGATGAATTAGGTGTTAAAGTGTGACCTTGACTTGGCGTAGATGATAGCGTTCTCATCTATTAAGATACGTTAACGGGATTTGAATCCTAGGAGAAATAAAAAAAATCTCAATATTATTCTTTAAATCCTCCCCAAACTTCTAGATGTATCAATAGTTCTATCAAAAAGATTGCCTCGATGGAGTGCCTCAGTAAATGCAGATGAGTAATTTTGGTATATTCTGAGATATTTCATGTACTGGTTGATATTGTTGTGAATTTCGATGGAACTTTACTTTGTTGACACTCTTAAATATATGAAATGTAACTGACTAGTCCTTTTATGTTTTAGAATATTTGGGGATAATTTAGTTTATTATTTTGTTATCGTTTTCGCCATCTTCATTTTATATAACGTAAACATATAATGCTGAATTGTCATTTTAAATGAGATTCCGCCCGTTCAGTGCGAATTGTGTGGTCTGTGATTTTTTTTGGATGACGTTATTTCCAGTCAGAATCAAGCCGGACTTGGTTAATTATTGTTAACTTTTGGAGAATTAACAGTAAGCGCGGAAGTTTTGTCCATATAAATATATCATTGTAAAAATATTAGACATTAAGTAGTTAGATAAATAGAAATTAAAGGGTCATATGAATAAATCACTATGGTTTACTAGGATAAATTACAAACTGAAATATAGGAACTGAATTGACTTACAAAAAAATTAGTCTTTATTTGTAATTACCAGATGCGGTTTGCTATCCAGTTATATCTTGTGTATTTTTTTGTCATAGTATATTTTAAATGTGAATGTGAAAAAAAAATAAAGTAATACTGTGTGGTTACATACTAGTTATTTTTTGAAATTAATAAAAACGCTTTAAAATAACAAATAGTTTTATTCAGTGTCTATAGTTTTTAATACATGTCAGAACGTATACATTAACGTGATTTTAAAAAAGAATTGTATCAAAGTCTTTTATATACTACATTTTTAAAACAGACTCGAAAGTATAAAGTTTATAATCAATTGCAAAATTTTGTACCCAGCAGACAAACAGAAGACAAGAAAGTTAATAATGAATTGTCATGTAGTTCTAAGCTATCTATAAAATTTCTAGCTAAGTCTCTACCTCCTCGGGAAGTTAAAATCAATTACTAAATTGAAACCCGAACAGACATACATGAAAGCCAGTTAATAAAAATGTGGTAAAATATATATATAACTAAAATAAATTAAACGCCATATATCTATAAAATTAGTTTTATTTAAAAATATTTTATCTTAAAAATCAAAACTTACATTAGGTATAAATAAATTGTATTGATAGTAGTTAATTATATATTTTTTTTAACTACATAATAGTTTGGTGAACCATTATGTTCTTATCTATATGGATATAATTGGAATTAAATTAACAAATAAAAGATAACTGAGAACTCATTAGTGGTTCAGTGTCATATATTAACAAAACACAATTTAATCCAAGAAATGAAATAATAAATATTCAATCATTTGCAGTCAAAATATTTTTTAATTGTAAAGGTGCAGTCCCAAGCAATAATTTCAAATCCACATTTGTTGCACCTGGGAAGTGTGACCATAGACGATGCACTGTACGCCCATTATTCATCAGGTCTTTAGCCATTCTGATTTCATTATTATTTTTTACTTTTGCAATTTTCAGAACGGGCTCCAAAGTGATTTTTTTCAGTTGTAGTTTTCTTAATGCACATATCAATGGCCAGTATGTGAACTGATCATAGAAATGTTCAGTTCCACTGACAGCTGACAAGTAAAGCTTGCATCTCTCTGTGTTGCTGTTGTCCCATTTTAGACCAAGCGCTAAAGCCTCACTGGATTTTATAACAGGGAATCTTTTACGGTTTTCAAATGCATATGCGGCTACTAGTCCACTAAGACGATTTGCTGTAAACTCAAAGTTTTCCACGTCGATATTGGGTCCTGTCTTCTTTACTAACAATGGAGTGCTGTGGAGTTAACAATATTTCAAAAGCTATGGCAAGGTGAAAGAGATTTTTCACTGCTATCCACACACCGAGCCAAGAAGACCTAGCGACGCCACACCAATTCGATAATCCCGCATTGGTGTGGTTGAAATGAGTGTCATGTGTCACAAGTTCAATTTAGTTTTTAGGTAACAGTTCAAACTAACAATTTAAAGTGATGCCTTCTGCTAGGGATTAAGCAGAAACTGGATGAGACTACTTAATTTGAGTCAAGCGATCCCTTCAATATAAATCTTAAAAGAGATGACCTTGATCTTAGCAACACACCTGTAATTCCTCTGGTATTGCGTATGTTCATGAGCGGCGGTGATTTCTTACTATGGGAACCTACATACCTGATACCTACGTACTTGCATACTATACAAATAAAACTTCTTTGTGAGTTTGTAGTTGTGAGTCCTAGGTTCGAATCGTAAATAATAAAATAACATTGTATCGATATACTATAAGAACTAGTTCACTCACCCTGGCTTCCTATGTAAAATATTGTTATTTTAAAGTCTGTATATAGAAAGCAAGGACGAGACTTTTAGATACGAGATTTTTAATAAAATCCGTTCCTAGTAGGTGTCTGTGACAAAGATCAAGTAGAAGAACAAAAAATTAAGAGACTAGTCTTACTTTTTCTCCAACCAGATCCCATCGATCATTACCCGCTCACCAGGCGACACATTCTTCAGCTTCTGTCTTAGTTCGTGGCTCTTCATCAGTATTGTCTCTATATTGTCACTGTGTCTCAGAAATTCCGCCTCCTTATAAACACCGTAGAATACGCGACCAGAGAATGGTGTATTGTCCAATTTTGTCACTGCACTCGTAGAAGAAAATTGAAACTTCTCCATTATAGATCTGTGATGTTGGTTTTTAATCATAAATTAAAACAATTTACTTTTGGTTATGTGTGCTTGCATTACTTAAAAACGGTTTGTGTAGAATCAAACTGGTTGTTGACTGTGTATTGACTTGACATGGACTATTTGTAATGTTAAGTGCTTATGTACATACAACAAAATTATGATAATGATGTTAATGCCAAGAACAAACAGACTAATAATGTTAGTTATCAGACTTCACAAGACTATTACTCATTCATGAGACTATGTTTTTATCACAAAATTCACTGAAAGTGTTGTCTTTCATCCAAAAAGTGTATATTAAACAGTTTTTATGAAAAGAGTTATTATGGTCTTAGAAAAGAGCATGTGCAACTTAGTAGGTATAGTCAGAGAGGTGGCCTAGGGACTAATAGCCATAAAAATAAACTAATTAGATAATCAAATAAGTACTTACACATTAGTTTGTAGCTGTCATTTTGGGGGGATCTTGCTATAGTTGCCACGCTTGGCAGGCGGGTTGGCAACCGTAGTTTATTTATTGAGATGTTCCTGCAAGATGCTGAATCCATATCAATCCATCTTCTTGCTGAATTTTCCCTCTGTCGACTTTTACGGTAGATTCTCTTAAACCGCTACCACACGGTAGCTGTATATATCAGTAAGGTTCAATGTCAAATATCTTCATAAAAAATGCAATAGACATTACAAAGTCTTACTGACAAAGTTGCTGCAATTGGAATTCCTGAATAGCTATTATTTTTAGTCCATGGGATGCAAATGAAAGCATTCATGATCATGGTCAGCTGTATTACAATTCTCAGTGTAAATAAACCACACAATATTTGACAACCCTATGCATCCACAGAATTTTTGGCTTAAAACAAGTAGTTTTTAGTTTAGGTTAAATTTTACTCGCACAAATTTGGACTTACGATCATAAAATAATAGTATTGTATAAAGTTTTTTGCTATTTCTTGTTAGGTTGTCGCTTAAACTTTACATGAGACAGAAGTGAAACTTCCACCATATATTTTTGATTAAAATAAAAATAAATAAAATAAATAAGTGTAAAATAACTGCAAAGTGTATAAAAGATTATAACAGAAACAGCACCTAAATTCAACCTTGACTTTTAAGTCTCATCGCGCCTTAAGAAGTTTCACTTCTCATTAAAGTGATCATTAAGTTATCCATCAATGTATTCTTTATTATACACAAAATACAGGAATAAGTAAGAAAATAAAATAAAATGGTATTATTTATTATATTAAGTATATACATATATTTCTATATGATTGGCCAGTTATTATGCCATGAAGCAGTAGTGTGCAAACACTACTGCTTCATAAAGAAAATTGCCTGTGTGGGTTTCTTGTTAGTACATCCCAGGGATGAGATATTTTTGCAAACTTCTGCAGATAATTAAAATTTAGTTTATTAACAAAATTTATGTAAGTAATCAATATGGAATATTTTATTTAAATAATTCTATTCTATCATTTGATGATCAAACAATTGGAAGCGTTAATCATTTTTTTTTATCAGTATTTAGAAAAAACATATAATTAATTAACCAAAAAAAACGGTCTTTTTTAACGAAGCAGATTCCTACATGATTATGCGAATTTAATAGTTAGATGATTTTCTCATGGATCCCATAATTAGAACTTGACCGAATTTGTGTGGGACCATCCCTATGAAAAAAGAATCATCGAAATCGGTCCATGTAGTAAAGAGTTATCGCTGAACATACATAAAAAAAGATTCTGACCAATTGAGAATTATCTTCTTTTTGAAATCGGTTAAAAAAACGAAATGAATGAACAATATTTTAAGAACAATTGTAGTTCTGTTACTAAAACGGTTTATTTATATGAATAAGAATATTATGAGAAGTAAGATATAGGAATACATAGACTGTTAATGATAAATTATTTTTTCTGCGCAGTTATAAAATTCCTCAAACGTAGAAATATTTTAAACAATAAGAGAACAATAGTTAAAAGATAAAGCCCACCTACATAGTCTAAGAAAACTCTAGTTGGAAACATTAGTAAATTACATACCGGGTGTAAAATTAATAAACAAAATGGTTGTCACAAGTTAACAAGTCATCTTCATCATCATTCAGAGTGAATAAAACTGCAACAAGACTAAAGAAAATATTAAGATACCAAGTAATAATGCACTAACCTAATAATAAAAAATTTTCCTCTGTGATCAAGAAAAAATAAAACTTTAATTTCTTGTCAATTTATTAAAACTTTTGATTTTGTTAGACAATAAAAAGTTTGAAGAACTTGAATTTAGTATATACTGAGATCTTGGTTAGAACAATACTGCCAATCTGTATGTTGAGCTAGAAAGGAAGTCCCTCTTTTAGTTGCCATACATATGACTAAGTTTCAGACTTATATATTGTTAGACGTATGTATGTATATATTTTTATTTTTGAAAAAAATTTGCAGATATCGTAATACAAGCTAATTTTATTTCATTAATGTTTTTTTTAACAAAAAACTAAATGTAATCTTTCCATCCTGTATCGTAGAGCCATCTGTCGGTTCCTTATTAACTTTATGAGGTGGGTATCAAAGTTGTTAATTAATAAATGCGTTATGTTACCAGATGTCGCTACTTAAATCTAATTGAAAATGCTAAGCAGAATATAAACAAAATGAACTCCTGTTTAATTCCAGTTATTTTTTTATTTATTTATTACAATAAATTATAACACCATTACAGTTAAAAAACTAAATCGATGCTGTTACACAAACATAAGAAGATTTAAAAATAAACAGAAAAAAATATATATAAAATATTCAGCAAATTAGGTTTCCATTTTCCCATTCATAAGACCCTTAATAATAAATGAACAACATGGCTTTATTAATAAAAAGTCCTCTGAAAGTAACGTTTGTGTATTTATACACCAAGTCGCGTCTGCTATGGATAAATGACTCCAAATGGCTACAATTTACACAGATTTCTCGAAGGCTTTTGACAAAGTCCGGCATTCGGTCTTGGTACGTAAACTGGAAACGATAGGCATACGGGGGTCTACTGCGCTGGATAACATCTTACCTGCGCGAACGAAGTCAAGCAGTGACTATTAAAGGGTTCTGTTCTTCGTTCCTTCCGGTCACTTCAGGCTTGCCACAGGGTTCGCATCTTGCTCCTCTCTTTTTAAATTTATTTATAAACGACATAGTTTCTACATTTGATCATTCCACAGTTTTGCTATATGCAGATGATATAAAATTTTTTAGGGAAGTAAAAACACTGAACGACTGCATGGAATTACAAAAAGATCTCAATAAAATTAAAACCTATTGCAATAAAAATCACTTAGACCTAAATATTGAAAAATGTAATGTGATTACCTTTTCTAGGAGCCCTAAGTGTATAAAATTTGATTACAAATTGAACGACTGTCCTATCACGCGTGTAACTGAGAAAAGAGATCTAGGCCTAATATTGGACAGCAAATTAACTTTTAATCATCACTTAAATTACATCATCCCCAAAGCCTATCGTATGCTGGGTTTTATTCTAAGAGTTAGCAGAGATTTTAAATATACTTCAACTCTCTCTCTATGTTTCAACTCATACGTCAAATCCATTCTTGAATATGGATCTGTAGTTTGGAACCCGCAATATGAAACCCCTGAAAAGAAACTTGAAAGGATTCAAAATTTATACCTGAGGCATATTAAATATAGATAAAACACCATACCTGCTACCACTCCACTTAAATCCAGACGCATTGAAAAAGATCAAATGTTTTTATATAAGCTACTGAATAACTATATTGACTCACCCTTCCTACTTAGTAATGTGAACTTTAGTTGCCCGCGAATTAATTCCCGCAGAAAGTCGTTGTTCTACGTTCCGCTTACCAAAAGAAAATACGCAAGTAATAATTTTCATCATCGCTCCTGCAAATATTACAACAGACATCACCAAAAAATTGACATATTTAATTGCCCGATCAATGCTTATAAGCGAAACGTGAAGCAGGCTCTGAGGGACATTGTTTAGTAGCTTTTGGCCTTGTTTCAATAATTTTATCCTTTTTTTTTTGTTTTTTTTTTAACTACATTGAAGTGCATTGTGTGGTATGCTCCAATTAAAACCTGCTTTTTTCTTTCTTTATGTATTACTAATTTAGTGGAAACTTAACTGAAGCATGTTTTTTTTTAATTATGAATTTGTTATTTTCTGTATTATAAATATTGTTTGTTTCCCAAATAAATTAAAAAAAAAACTCCGTTTCCTACGCATTTGTATGCTGCCATTGTGAATTTCGACTGACTGCAAGAAAAAATATCAATATCTTGAGAGATAACATTTAAGTAACGTATTACGTGACATACATATTTTAATAACAACTGTAACTTGTCTGGAGCAGTATCAGATACAAGACGAGGCTACCCATAACATATCCAGACCAAGAAAATATTTTTTGTGTTTTGTAGAAATGTAGCTTTCGGCTTGGGTTGGTTTTTTTTTATTGTATAAGGTGAAGAAACGAGCAAAAAGTTGACCTTATGAGAAGTGCAACGTCTGCCCGTAACAAATACCGTGTCACTCAGATAATTTCTGTGCGACACCACAATGCGCGCTGAGACATCGGTTCTTAAGTCTCATATGCCCAGTTATTACGCTACCTCTCGGTCCCCTTTAAACCGAAACACAGTAATGTTTGCTTCACGGCAGAATAAATGGCCCTGGGGTGGTACCTACCAGTTTTCAGATATATATAATTTCGGTGATGTAATTGCTGTTAGCCTTTTTTAGTTTTTACAGCTTCATCGGATACTGTGCTCACGGGCCAGGGGCCCGCGTGCCAGGTTTGGTTTGACCCAAACAAATATACATAAATAAACTCCTACAATAACATCGTTAATAGAATCAGGCTCCACCAACCACTACAATACTACCACTAGATAATATACACCACTGAAGTCGAGAACACGACACGTGTTTCGCCCCAAAACGAGGCATTATCAAGCGTAATAGACTCTACGACAGACGGCCATTGTCGCGCTAGCTGCGTGCTTGCGCGATTTAGAATATCTCTAAAAGGTAGTTAAGTCGTCTAATGACCGTCCGAGGGAGACTGCGGGCCTCCATTCGGACTGTCGACTTGTGTGTCGGTAACTCTGGGCGGTGAGAACCGCCCTGGAACACGGGTGTATCGTGTGTACGCGGTGTGATTGTCGACTGCTGCGCGCCGCTCTCTACGGCGGTCGCGCGTCTTGGTGCGTGTTATATTAAAGCTATTAACTGTGGGTACAGTGTAGCCTGAACGTGACTGACCGTGTCGTGGTCAGGGAGTGCTGAGACATCCGTGTCGTCTAGCACGTTTCGCGGGCGACGTTTGCGTTCGGTCGCGTTTCTATCTGGTCGGTAATTTGCTGCTTTAACCACCAGTGGGTTTGGATGAACCGCGGCTTTTTCGAAAAACCGCCGTGATAATGCTCTGAAGTGTTCAGAGATTAAGGGCATTTTACAGTCGCTGTGAAGATCTACGTTGCGTTGGTACCAACCGGCTCCGGTGGCAGTTCGCAAGAATCGATTTTGAACGCTCTGTAACTTCTTTAATTGATTGCCCGTCGCGTGAGCGAAAGCGACGCATGCATAGGCCATTACGGGTCTTATGCAAGTCTTATAGAGGCGAAGTTTGTGTCTTAAGCACATTTTGCTTGAAGAGCAAGTTAGTGGATATAGCCGACTTGAGATAAAAGCCGCTCTATTTCGAACGTTTTTTATGTGTGCAGCGAACGACATCGCTGCGTCTAACGTGACCCCGAGGTATTTGACGCTCTTTTCCCAGGGAATAGAGCGTCCGAACAGGGTGATCGTGCCTAGTTGACTATATAACGCATTAAGATCGGATGTAGGCTAGGATGCAGTATTAGAAACACGGAGACAATCACAAAACAACCAGACCCGAAAACCAACAATTTGTGTTTTAGTACAAATGAAAATTGAATCCCGGCCTTCGTTTTGTTTCGAACCCAAGACTCAAACATTACTTACCACTGTATAGTAATGTATTATGTATCATATCAATATTTACGTAAGTACAGCCAACTGTAATGTATCATAATCCTTTTTCATATGATATTTTCCTCGAAGCGATACGCTGAAATCACTCCTGTAATTACTTACAAGTGGCAGACTCCAGGAGGAAGTTCAGCGGACCAACAAATAGCATTACGTACTTGCGTTAAAGCGATTACATTGGTAAGAGAATTATACGATCAAGAACGAATTTCGTTGTATATGTCCGGGCGGTCTTAATCGTTCAGTTCTCGAGTTTTTGAAAAGGGTTTAATCTAGTCTCGATTGTATACCCCATGTATATTAATAATACATAAATTGACACCCCAGTAAGTTACTACTTGCCTAATTAGTGTAGTAACACTTTGGTATTCCCGGTGTCAGCAGCAGTAAAATTGTTAATAAAAATTTTAAGTGTTGATTTGGCACGTACTCAATGTTTTTCGACTGCAATTCTTGTTATTAGAATCAGGTGTTACTTTGCGGGAATCCATTAGGATGAAGGACAAAAAGAGACATACATAATAATTAAAATACATACATACAGCCACGCCTTTTTCCCATACAAGGCGTAAGCAGAGGCCACTCACGTAGCCCACTTTTCGCCGTCGTGGGAAACAAGATGTAACGAGTGGCGACGTCGCCACCATTTTGGTACGAGTCAAAAAATTCTTACTCACCATTGCGTTTACACGAGCAGCGTAGTGATAGCATCGCATACTATGGTATTATTCTGCACGAATAAGGGCTGTCCGTACAATACCTTAGTCGCCTCTTACCACACCTCGGTGGGAAAGAGGTAGGTGCTATTCTACTCTGCCGGACACCTATCGTCTACTTATTTGTAAAGATACGCGAGCAAAATGTAAGATGGTGTGTATTACCTAGTTTTTGCAAGGCTCCGCCCGCTCTCACACAATAGAGTGCACAGACAAACTGATACCGCCACCGGGAACAATCAACAGCCTACTGCCTTGCTTATATTGCCTTGTGGTAGTGTTGAAGTCAGAGCCGTAGTAGCTCAGGGACCGGGCGCTTACTTTAAGTTTAATAGTACGCGAGTGACTTGATTTCGATCCGCAGTGCAGGCATATCTAAAATTGTTTTTGTGCTGATCTTTCCCTACCTTTAGCGTAGCGTGAGGGAACCGGCAAGTCCTACACATGTGAAGTCCGCCAACACATTGGACACGCCACGCATTGGAGCAGCGTGGCGGAATCTTCCGGGCTCCAAACCCCTTTCAGAAATTGTGTGTAATGTGACATTACTTCAGTATAGTTGTGGTTGGTTCTGGAGAACACCTGGTTCCGATATAAGATTGCTTGGGCTCGCTATCGTGGTAGGGCGGTGCTCTTCAAAAACTTCGGCAAAGTGATTTTGTTAACTATAATTTTGTATTTTTATAATTATTAATAATTGTAAATAGCACATAATTCATTATAGGTGCTATTTTATTCTGAACTTCTATTGTATACTATTATTTTAGCTTTAAATTGTATGTGTTATTTCTAGGCCGGCTGGAATATCTACAATATTTGTGTATCTTCAAGAAGTCTCGATGTAGTGACTATCTATGATAAGGCTCGTGTCTCTAATACTGCATTGAAAACCTGAAAATTGAAAATTGTAACTCACACTGAAGATTAGTGAGTGAGAGGTAATCCAACACTATTTAGAAATAAAATAAAAAGTATCTAAAACAAGTTTGCTGACAGCTCTAAAATGATAATGCATTGTTAGTAAACAAAAAGGAGAGCTTTATATTAAACGTATTAAATATAATAAATTTAAAAGATTATATTTCTCCAATATACAGATTTTTTATAACAAACATTATACTTTTTGATCAACTCGACTTAAAACTGAAAAAAATTCCAGCGTGATAGCACAAGATATTTTCTATAAATGAACTTTTATTCTATACTTTGTGCAAATTTCAATTATTATGAGATACAAGGATTTAAACTGATTCATTACAGAACAAGCTGACTCGCCAATAGATGATTTAAAAACGATTGTCGAGTGATTTCGTGAAATTTTCATGTTCGCTCTTAATATAATTGTAAAGAGTTTATCTGTTGCAGGATTACGCCCGGGGATTATAGACGCCCGTCGGGCCGCACAAATTGAATTGTAATATGCTACTATTATTAATAACAACGGCAATTTAGGGTTGTACAATTATTGAGTGCATGCTGCTGCAATTTTCTATTATATATAAGTATATTTGTATGGAATATAAAAATATTCTTAAATTTTTAGCTAATCTATACTCGAGACTAAGTTGGTGTCGACAAAGTTTTCAATAGTTAAGGGTTCTACTTCTATACCATAGATGGCGTTCTCTAGAATATATATGTATCGTAACTTCGGAACCGGCAAACAAAGACGATGAAACATTATCGCACCCCGAGTTATTATCTATCTTCATCATCATCATTTCAGCCTATTACTAGTCCAATGCTAAACATGCAAACTTTTGTGGCAATCTATGGGGAGGCCCCCACAGATTGCCACAAAAGTTTGTAGCTCTAATATTGGGGGTATTTTGGCATAGTTGTCACGCTTGGTAGGCGGGTTGGCAACCGCAGTTTATTTATTCAGATAGTGATTTCTAGGTGATATTTTTATATTTTCAACATTTTCCGCAGCATCGTTGAAAATTTAAAAGGGGGGAGGACAATTTTTACAATTTTAGAAGCGCATATCTCACCGATTATTGAGTTAAATAAAATAGTTTGAAATTCGTTATCCTTTTTCATGAATTATCTAACGATACCTAACACACGCTAAAATCCTCTGAATTTTTTTCCAGTTATATGAATGGTGTGACGCCAATACATTTTTCATAATTTCCCTACACAGTTCAGCGGTTAATAAAAACACTTTCCTTAAAAATTTAATTTTATAATAAATCGCTGTAACATACGGACAGACGGTAATTATAGTGGTTTCGTTTTTCTATTTTATGTATATATATGTAAGATAGCTCGACATAGGCCTCTTCCAAAAAATTGTCGTAATCAACACGCTTTCCAGGCGGATTATCAATCGCTGTAAAAAGCGCTTTATACATTAGACGCTACCGTCCGTCACTTTTAACCGACTTCAAAAAAGGAGGCGGTCCTATCTTCATCTGTATGTATTTTTTTATGTATGTTCACCGATGTTTTCGTCAACTGTGGACCAATTAAAAAAAAATCTTTTTTGTTTGAAAGAGATACCGTAATTCCCAGGTCCCATATAATTTTGAAAAATATGCTAATGTTAAACAGCCTCACAGGGTATCATTAGACGGAGACTTTTCAGTCTTTTACTTTTTAACTTGAGGAGCTCAATTTTATTCTTATCTGGGACTACTGATGCCAGCAAAGTTCAAGTTTTTTATTTCATGTATTGACTAAATACGATTTAGAATATTACATGCTTGAAATAACCGATTTTCTGAAGAAATGTTCATGGTATTGCATTTTTGTGATGTATAATTTTTATTATTATTCATTCTTTAAGTTAGATAAATCATCAGAGCCTCGTGACGAGGTGAACACAAGATCTTGATAACCCTCCATGTGTATGACCTGCGTTATATAAACTAAACTTACGATCTACTTGTAAAACCCTCTCCGTAAGGCAATGAGCAATTAACATTTGTCTATGGTTTTTTTAGTAGGACATGTCACAAAATTATTTGCAAGAAATCCCGCGTTTAGTAATGGGTCAATTCACGCTTGCTGAAATGGTGTTCATCATTTTAAAGGTCAACAGTTTATTTATTCAGATGTTCCAGGAAGATGCTATTGCCCATCTCCTGGTTTTATTTTCTATCTGTCGACTTTTACGACACCAACGGGATAAGATAATAATTATTAATCTGCAACAAGTTTGAGTTCACGATGATATGAACTTTGATATACTCGTACATACCATGAAAATAAACTAAAGAAGATTTTAGAGTTTATACTCTACCCTAAAAGTTTATTTCTAGTAGTAGAACCTCACATTATGAACATCAGAAGCGTTTTGTTATTTGTATACAGAAATATATTCAATCAATCAGTTATTTGCAAGAATTTAGGTCCTAACATAAGGTTTTAATTTTAAAATAATATAACCTTGTACATTCTGCCCTGTCCAGGCATGCAATATTTTCAACACATGCACAATTTAAAAAAATAAGAGTTGCGTCTTATGTATGATATAATCCAGAATAAAATATGACAAATATTTTTTATATCATATTTATATCTTTTATTTTCTACATTTATGTCACTTTTGTAACTAAACTACTAAAATAAACTACTAAAACTACTAAAATAATTACATTTCTTACATTATTTCGCGTCTCCGTTATTTACCTGCCTTTTAATTAGTTTTTTTTTTTTCGTCATCAATATTAATAGACGTCAAACGGGGAGAATGGCTGATTTCGGCGTATAATTTATTTATATAAAAACACGTACTTATTCTATATTGTTACAAATCGAGATAAAATGTATAAGCAACTGCAATAACCCTACCGCAGCCCTGCGGGTACGATAAAACGGCTCCAGCGGAGCGCATTATTTTTTCGGCAAATTTTAAGCGACTCCCTTGGAAATTCCGTGAATCAGCCATATTTGTACAATAACTGCCCGGTTGGGCATTTTGCACAATACCCTCTTTGTTTAACGACGTCTTTCTGTCGTTGCGGGCGCGTGCCGAGTTTTTTCAATGGGGCCTACATGATGTATAGGCGTATTTATCGCGTATTTGTGACAATTATTTTAGTTACTGTAGTGTTCCGAGCATTTTAGTAACTTATAAGCTATGCCAGCCACATACTTTGTGTGACTTCAGTATGAAGAACCTAAATCTATTTTAGAAACAAAGCGTAAATTAATTCATCGATTGTATCCGTAATCTGAATAATTCTTTATTTAAAACCATATCCGTTTAAACAGACGGTACTTTCTTCACAGTCTTTATTTAACTAAATTCATTTACGAAATTGGCAAACTAAACCGGTTCTCTTTTTTGAATATGTACCAGGCTATGAGCCCGGTACCTTACGCAACTTCGTCAGAGAAGATTTGCGTGCAAGAGGCACGCGAGTAGGGAGTTTCGCAAGTATGAGATCGATTCTTAAAGCAACGACCACTTTAATATAGCAAAAAAAGATTGAATGCTTAAAATATCAAAGCAACATTTTTATGCCATCTCAATAAATCTTTTAACATTAACAGCTTAGGTTGTTAAGGTAAGAGTTGTGCGACACAGCAAGTTCATATAGTATATCGATACTATATGAACTTACGAATTACTATTGATAATCATTTTAATATTCAACTACTATTGGCGTATCTGTGGTAACGTGCACGGTAGTGTGCGAAAACGTTACTAAATTTTGTCGATTATGCTTATTTTATGTATATTATGTGATTACAAAACTGTGATTATGTCTGAGCAATAAAAATACTTTGATGGCAATTAAAGTAAGCCAACCAATATCGTAGCAGCGTGACGTACTTTTCCCGGTTCCAAAACTTCTACAAACTTTTTTATAAAAGAAGCTCTTTCTTTTCACGCACGAGCTACGAGCAAACGCCTCACCTGATGATCACCGCCGCTTATGAATATCTCCAACACCAGAGGAGCTTCAGGTGCGATACGGGCCTTTAAGAAAGGAGGAGGCTATTTTATTTAGAGTCCTTAAGTCGTATCCTATCGCAAAAACCTCCAATCCTGTTGGTGGAGGCTGGTCTGCTCGAGTTTGCAATGCATTTATTCATTTGTTATTAAATATTGTATAACATTTTGTCATGGGGCGTGCTTTTTTTTTCTATGAGACTATTCTTTGTAAATTTATTTATAATGTACTTTTGACAAAGATAAAAAAAAACAAAATACCTACGGAGTTTCTTTCGACTGTTTCTTCCCCGTCAGAGGAACCTCATTACGAAACGGTGGTAGATTGTAAATAATGACGTTTGACAAACGATATTTATATTTCTTACGTTGTAGAATAAATAATTTTCATTTCATTATAAAACTACCGGCTACTGCCAATAGATTTGTAAGCAATGTCTTCAAAAGCACACAGTGGCGGAATGCCAACCAAGGTATTTTAATTAAAAAAAATTAAATAAATAATAGATTTATAAATTAATTTTGGTCGTGTTGTGGCGGTTTAAGAGAATCAACCACCTTATCTCATCCCGTGGGTATCGTAAAAGACGACATAGGGAAAATTGAGCAACTTTCCGGAAGATCTGAACAAATAAACTGCGGTTGCCAAACCGTCTGCCGAGCGTGGCAATGACAAAATCTTCCCAAAATGAGAGCTACAAACGTTTGTGGAAATCTATGGTGGAGGCCTACGTTCAGCAGTAGACTGAAAGGCTGAAGGGAAATGATGACGAAAATTTAACTTTGTTTCTGTTGGTCAAAGATAAACTGTTTCTTTTTCAGTCGTGAATATAAAAAAAATGTACATCCTTTAGGTGTTCACTAACCTCGCAAACCAAGACATGGGTGGATAAAATAGAAAGGTCATAAAAATGTATGAGGCATAGGAAATGGGCAGCTAACAAGAGACGGTTGTTTACGCCGGACGCCCTGTTATTCCGCGCCGTCGGTAATTTTGATAAATGAACTCGCTTCGCTATACTTACGATGTCGGAAAAGGTCGTGTATTACACCGAAAATCGCGTGATAAGCTGATTGCGGCGCTTACGACTTAATGTAGCCGTGACACTAATGCTATACAATTTTAAAGAGTTTTAACGTTTTAGTTGGTTTAGTACTGTGTGATTTTATTTGTATACATTTTATTCTTGTAGATAAATTTATTGTATGCAAAACTTTACGTCTAGAATTAAGCTTCTGTACTTTAATAGTAGCCAAATACGTTTTCAAACAAATATCTTCTGGTTACAAGCAAATCTGTGTAGGTTATATTTTTCGTGGTTTTCGGGACTACATATGTTGTAATAGTTGTTCCCGTGCTTCTGACACTGCATTCCTTCTTTCCACCGATCATATAGAAGTAGCGTTACATCGGACACGCTAAGGTGAGATCGAGTAAGTGCAGCTATTTTTGCGTATATATAATAGAGGCAATATCTTTCGTAATTTATAAATTCAAAATATAATTGGCAAAGAGGGCAGCGTCGTATTAGATAGATACAGACGAATACGGAGGTTTGAATGCAATGTTGGAAACACGTAAACAATCATACTACAACGAAACCATAAACCCTATGATTTGTTTGCTGTACAAATATATCTATATTAATGTATTGCTTAATAATCTTTCTTGTTGTTTTTATTTTACCAGAACGTAAAAAAGTTTAGAAACTTGATTTTTTCATTAATTATAAGAATCGTTTAAATAACAAAATATGGCGTGCCTTAATTAATTCCGGCAAAATTTTCATTCCCCACATTGTCTGAGCTGCTCGGGGGTGGGGGCAGGGCGTGGACGGTGGAAGGGAGGCATCTCGTTTTAACTTTCCGCGCCGATGCTACCACCTCAATAACCCCTACCATTGTCTATAAAACCTAAAAAAAACTTTATTGTAAATTTTAATCTTTCATTTTTGTTCTTAAATCTAATAAGATTTTAACTCTTTAACGGTACAAAAATCACTGAAAATTACACCTCCTTGATTTTTAAACACTGTTTCTTCTTCTTTGTCTAATACATTTGTTTACTGGATGTAATTGATCCGGATATTACTTAAAAAAAGAGGCCGAAGGATAAGTGTTTCTTATGACCGTGTGGTGGCGGCTTACAAGAATCTACCACCCCATCTCAACCCGTGGGTGTCGTAAAAGTCGACAGTGGGCATACCAAAACCAGAAGATAGGCAGCAGCGTCTCCCTGGAACATGTAAATAAATAAGCTGCGGTTGCCAACTCTAAGGAAGTTATTTACATACATTTTTTATATATTAAGTAAAGTTACACTGTGTTCGAATGAGCTTTCGGTTCAATGTTATAACTTGTAAACTATATATATATATATATTGCATACTTGCCTTATATTGCAAATTATTATAAACGTGTGTTATAAAGCGTGTAGATTTAGTGGCCTTCAAACCGAAATGCAGTGATGTTTGCACATCTTGACGTCAGAAAAACTGGCAGGACCAAATTGTTGGTGTGCACAAATTATTAATTTATTGCTAGATGTAACATTCCTGGTGAAGATTCCGAAGATGGTGAGGATTAATTAAGACTCCTGTAGTTGCGGGCACTATAATATGTATGCGTGACGTTGCACCAAATCATAAAATATCTGGCATATTTTAAATATAAAAATATTAGGCGTCAATGTGGATAAATGACGCGTAGCAAAATGATACCTAAGCATAATAAAAGAAATGATGCCGTGTAAAGAAATTTTCGTCGAGCCAAATAATAATTTTAAATCTAGTGGGGGGCGTGTAAAATACGTCCATAAGCTGTGATAAATTGTGTGAATCGTAAAAGTCGAGAAATACCAATAATGTTGGTCGAGCAAAACAAATTTTAAATACTTATGTCACTTAAGAATTATGCAGGGTTCAATACCACAAGGCAGCGTAACCGGATGCCTCCTCTTTATAATTTACATTAACGACCTGCCCAAAACTAAAAGGGAAACATGTGTTATGTTTGCGGACGATTTTTCACTTTTATTATCTGTTCCTAACAACATAAACCTAAACGAGAAACTACATAATAATATCAATATAATTAAAAATTTGGATGAATGATCATAATTTAGAGATAAATTTTTTAAAAACAAAAATATTGCAATTTAGGCCACATCAAAAAACTGAATTACTTAAATATTAACTTTTGTTACGACGGAATCCCACTCGATACCACCACTTTAGTTACGACGTTTTCATTATTCGTAATAGTCATTGATTCAAATATAAATTGGAAAGCTCATTTATAGAAAGTCAAATCTAAATTGTCTCAATTTCTATACGCTTTACGGGAAATTAAAAAATCTACTAACCTAAAAACGTCTATAACCGCGTACTACGCTTATGCTTATGCATGGCTAAGCTATGGCGTTATTTTGTGGGGCAATAGTACTAACATGCAGGATCTGTTTTTCCTACAGAAAAAATGTGTTCGCATACTTACCAACATTAAGCAAACCGAAAGCTGTAAGGCACATTTTAAAAACTTAAATTTCCTCACTTTACCGTGCATGTCACATACACGAAATATGTAAGTTTGTTAGACGATACCCAAATTTTCATTCTTCTGTGGAAGATTTACTTCGACGTTATGATCCGCGCCGAAAACATGACTTAGTCCAGTCATCGTTTAAATTAAAATTACATAGTTCTGGCCCTTATTCCATGTCTATAAAAATATAATAAATTACCGATTAGCATAAAAAACGAAAAAAAAAAACTACAAAACATTTCAGAAAAAATTAAGAGCGTTCCTAATAGAAAAAAAGTTATTATAACATAGAAGAATATTTTGAAAAATGATTCAGATAGATGTCTGCCTCTCACATACATTCATTGCCACGCCCGACAGAGTACTGAATGAAAGAAATGAATTTCATGATTTAATTTCATGTAAAGCAATCTAAATAAATAAATTAATAAGTGGGTGAACGAAACTGCCAAAGTATTGATCGAACAGCGAATTACATACTTAATAAAAAGTCGAAGTCGATCAACACCTCCTCCAAAACTCACAATTAGACAATCGAGAAACAGTGTTAGTGGTAGAGTATTCAATTAACTAGAGCCCCGTTGTAGTAGTGCCTTCGCACTTTTAGTTATGTCTGACAACGTTAGGCCGGAGGATTGTTATGTAGCTGTGTACGGCGCTCTGAAAGCAATTTGCCTTGTTTGTTACTTGTTACGTGATTATCGAGGCATATACGCTTGTTTATAGTTGAATTAAAAAAAATATCTTGTTGCGTTTTTAACGTTTTGGGATTCTAAAAGTAGAACAGCATTTAACCATGCAACAAAAGTCATCATCATCATCATTTCAGCTCATCACAAGTGGCCGTCTAGGTACCACCACAGGGCCAGTTATTCTGCCGTGAAGCAGTAGTGTGCAAACATTGCTGTTTCGGTTTGAAGGGCCCAAGCGCCCGTCACCCTGAGACATCAGTTCTTAAGTCTCAAATGCCTAGTGATTATGCTAGCTCCGAACCGAAACACAGTAATGCTTGCACACTACTGCTTCACGGCAGAATAACTGGCCCCGGGGTGGTACCTACCTAGACGGATTCCTGCATAGGAATCCTGCCACGAGTAAGTGTTTCTACGAGCTATATGTCCAGCCCATTGCCGCTTAAGCTTGCTGATCCTTAACGTAAGTCTATAAATGTCCTAATAAAAATGATCGGGTATCGAAGATTCCCGATGCACACAGGGCATCGTAGACTAAGATGCCCTGTTTAAAGTAAAATGTAGAACTTAAGGTATCATCAGTCTGCGGCAGAAGACGACTCGATATTAGTCTCTCCCAAGAAGCGACGCTTAGCCCAATCTTCGGCTTCAAGCATCTAGTTGCTACTGTACTCTGTGTGAAAATGCGGTCCCCACAGCAAGACTCGTCTACTCCGACAACTATCACTTCTGTCCATTACCACATCAGCTTGCAATCTCAGAATGCTGAAGAAGCGTACTGTAACTCTTCTCACCGGTAGATTTATAATTATAAATCTTATCCAGTACAGAAACGAGCATAAATCTTTATATTTTAGATTATATACGAATACGGTGTACAGTCTTTAGCGTAATGGTGACAGTAAAGAAATTGTCAACCTATATGTCCGGTTTATATTTCTAAAGTATACTTTTGACGTAACCTTTATTTAAAACTTCTTTGACCTGATCGTGATACCTAGACTGGCCTATACCTTGATTCGCCTCATAAATCTTCTTCCATCCATCCTCTTTACGTGCACAAACCATCTAAGCATCCCTTTCTGTCTTTATCACAACAGCTTTTACCACACCGCATTCACATTTAAAAAAAAATTAAAAAAAAATTGAAGTCGCAGGGTGTCGAGTGCAGCGTGGCTATTGCGATTACTGTGTAAAAACTATACCACCAGTAAAAGAAAAGTAATATCAGTAAAATAAAAATATTATTAGGACATAAATATGTATACCTATGTATATCCCCCCTTTCTAGTTTTAAATAGCAAGCCCGTGATAAACTCCGATTTACCTTTTTGGTATTTATGTTTTTTGTATGTGGTCGAGGCCACAGGATTCTTTTGTCTTATATAAATTAAACGATGTAAATAACATGAAACAATACAGGTTCATGTGTACTCTTATATACCTTATCCTCGATTTGTTTTCCTGAATTTAAAATAAAATAAAAAAAAAACGATTGTAAATAGGATTAATTAAACAAAACGTTCAACTGATAGTAAGTGCAACGTCAGCCCATAACAAATACTCTGTGTTTGTATGACACCAGACTGCGCCCGTCACCCAGAGACATATGCTATATTCTCTCACATGCTTGCTTGATTACACTAGCTCTCAGTGCCCAACAGACCGAAACACGGTAATGTTTGCACACTACTGTTTTACGGCGGTGTTGCGTTAACTGGCCTGGGGGGTACCTGCCTAGGTGGATTCCTACATAGGAATCCTAACAACAGACAGAGAAAATCGACTTTCTAGTGTTTAAAATTATTACATCGTATGAAAGAGGCTTGACTATTTCTCGGTACGCCGACAAGCAATCGTTTTGGCCTAAAGGGCACTGTGAAATGATGTAATTAGAGGGAATATGAAACCTAAGAACTGATTGCCATAAGGCGACGAGCTCAATGTGGTGCTAAATAGAGCTCCGCAATTGAATGTTCTAGATAACACAGCAACTGTTATAGGCCTCCGTTGAAATTGCCATTAAGCTAACGATTTGAATGTTACGTCATTTAGTTTTTTTTATTGCATAAATTGATGAAACGAGCAAAATGTTCTCCTGACGGTAAGTGCAACGTCTGCCCATAACAAATGCTGTGTCACCCAGAAAGTTTCTGTGTGACACCACACTGTGCCCATCACCCTGAGACATAGGTTCTTTAGTGTCATACGCCCAGTGATTACGCTAGCTCACAGTGCCCTTCAAACCGAAACACAGTAAGTTTTGCACACTACAGCTTCACGGTAGAATAACTGGCCCTGGGGTGGTGCCTACCTAGACGGATTCCAGCATGAACAAAACGCAAAATACGCATGCAGAAACCTGGGGGTCGACTACGAAAATTGTAAGGGTTGTGCTCACAGTAGTAGCAGTAAAAACACAAATGTTGGCTTTTGGGCTTAGACACTGCACCCTAGGGTACCTCTGATCTTATCAGATGAACATGGGCGTCGGTAAGTTAGGACTAGTGATTGCCTCTGTGCTTTTCTGTACACTTGTGGCAATATAATATCTCTTGCGCATTTGATAGTTTCCGACAGAATTCGGGAATTATTGCCGTGGTCTAAATTCTGCCCGGAAGAAATTTTAAAATCATTGGTGCATCTGCACGCGGCTACAGGACCCGTGTGTTCCCTTACATACAAAAAACGTATTGCAGCTTTCTATTTTTAACTTAAAACCTTGATCCTATTAATTTACTGTAATTATGTAGACACATGTCCTTCCAAACAGCCTAGTGAGCAGTATTAAGCTAATTCCCTCTGAGCAATTTAGTTAATGAAGTTGCCTAACCCCGTCGGCGGTTCGGGTTGCGATCGGGCGACGCGTCTGGTCGAAGTAATTAACCAACCGCCATGACAGTGCCTTGGAATATATCGTGTTGATGTTCTTGGTATAATTTGCATTATTGTAAACCAAACTATCTCCCGTGGCTTTGTCTGTTATAATGAGATAATTTTACTTTATTATTTTCGACCACAGTGACAGCTCCCGAATACTGTCGGAAGCTATCAACTGAGCGGGATATATTATGTGCCTCTAGTCTACGCGCAAAAACGAAAGCACTTAATGACATCTTATATTTAGTCTACAAAATTAAGTTTTATTAACTGATGCACTTATTTACTCGACCTACTTACTTAGGTAGGCCAGGATGCAGTGTCAGGGATATTAGGGCCACAACACAAACTGATTTGAAAATCAACAATTTTTGTCTTTCACAAATGTCGGCTCCAGCCCTTGAACTCAGGACCCACGGCGTAGTGTCCAGGTACTCTGACCACTAGTCGCACAGTTGTTACAACTCAATACTAACGTAGGTAATGCAATGCATACCTATAGACAAAAAACCGTACCGACGAAGTAAGATTTCTAATACCTATTGCAAACGGAATTTGGATTCTCTCTTCAGTCTTTTCTGGTGGTAGGATTCCTGTGCTACAATCCGTCTTGTTAGGTACCACTGCAGCGCCAGTTATTTCGCCGTGAAGCAGTAGTGTGGCAACATTGCTGTGTTTTGGTTTGAAGAGCACTGACAGCTAGCGTAATCATTCGGCAAATGAGTGACGGGCGCAGTGTTATGTCACACAGAAATGTTCTGGATGGCACAGTGTTTGTTATTGGCAGACGTTGCACTTGCCATCAGGTCAACGTTTTGCTAGTTTCGTCACTTTATCCAATAAAAAAATTGGATGCGGGTAGGATAGGCGAGTGAGTTTCTCTGTAAAAAGTAGTAAAGTAAAGTTTCAGCCTATAAATGTCCCACTACTGAGCACAGGCCTCCTTTCATTTCTGAGAGGGTTTTGGAGCTAGGAAGAATCCGCCACGCTGCTCCAATGCGGATTGGCGGACTTCACATGTATTCGAAATATTTTTTATTCCTCAGACATGCAGGTTTCCTCACGATGTTTTCCTTCACCGCCGAGCACGTGGTAAATCAGCACTTAAAATTGCAATTAACAATTTTAGTGGTGCCGGCACCGGGAATCGAACCCAGGTCACTCGCGTACTATGAAATTTAAAGCGAGCGCCTAGCCCCTGAGCGAGTAAACACAGTGACACAGTAGGTACACACTGTCTCACCCAGAAAATTTCTGTGCGGCACCACATTGCGCTCTGCAACCTGAGACATTAGTTCTTAAGTCTCATATCCCATAAGTAACTATTTTCCTAACAGCGCCTTTCAGACCGACACACAATAATGTTTGCACACAACTGCTATCACCTAGACAGATTTATGCATATACGAGTAAATGGAAACTACCACCAATAGAAAAGGCAGTTAATTTGCTAAGATCCGCATGTATAATATAGAAAAATATCAAGTAATGCTTCGTTTTAAGGTGAAACATGTTTCGTGTTCTCGACTTCAGTGGTGTGTATCGCCTAGTGGTAGTGTGGTAGTGGTGGAAGGTATCTGGTAGCTAACACCGCCAGGGAACCTGGCGGTGTTAGTTTGCGTGTGCTCGCTACTGTGGGTAGGCTCTTCTAAACTTTAAAGTCGGATAAAAATATGAAAACAGTCAGAAATTCGAACCCACGACCCGCGTATACGCCGGCAGTTACGCTGACCACAGAGCCAGCGGTCATCAATTCTATTATATGATGAATTCATAAAACCTGTCCCTCCAGTCCTCCTTAAATTCTTTACAATTACGCACAAACGGCAAATTTATAAGGAATTCACTTAAACGAAAAATTTGCCAGTAAATATATATGCAATAATAAAGAAGGGAACATTTTAACGAAAAAAATGCTTCAACATTTTCAAAGCAAAATAAACTCTATTTTACACATGAAACCTCCCCTCTGTTCACGATAAAAACCACCCAATTAAGTCGACAGTCGCCAATACATCATAATTCGACCTCCATTCAAAGGTAGATCATTAAAAAGTAAACACCCGAAAAGAAATCCCCTATTAATTGGTAAAGCAAAAAGATGTTTTGGCCAGATTAAAAAAACACGATTCAATTTTTGTAAGGCAAAAATTAATGGATGTTTTTAGGTAATATAAGTTGGGATCGTGATTTGTTGTGAAGTTGTGTTGGTCTAAAGGGCACTATTAGGTATAGTGTAATTACTGGGCATATCAGACTTAAGACCAGATGTCTCACAGTCGTTCCAGTGCAAAGTTCTGTGCGACACAGCAGCTGTTACAGACAGATGTAAAAGTATTCCGTCCATCCGTCGTAATGCAGGAATCCGTCTAGGTAGGTACCACCCCAGGGCCAGTTATTCTGCCGTGAAGCAGTAGTGTGCAAGCATTACAGTGTTTCGGTTTGAAGGGCTCTGTGAGCTAGCGTAATCACTGGGCACTCGAGACTTAAGAACTGATGTCTCAAGGTGACGGGCGCAGTGTGGTGTCACACAGAAATATTCTGGGTGACACAGCACTTGTTGTGGGCGGACGTTGCACTTACCATAAGGTGAACGTTTTGCGCGTTTTGTCACTATCTACAATAAAAAAAAAGTAAAGTTAAAGCCTATAAGGTTATATTATTATAATACGTAAGATACGCCATGTTCCCAGAAGACAACTAAAAAAAACGTTCCGAACGTAGCAACATAATACGCGTCCATGGTCACGCGCTGTTTCTACTTGTCACTCTGAAGTGTGAAGTGTGTGTGTGAAGTCCTCGCATTGGTGCAGCGTGGCGAATACTTCCCAGCTTCAAAGCCCTCAAAAAAATGAGAGAAGGCAAATGCTCAGCAGAGGGACTTTTATTGGCTGCTAGTTTACTTTTACCAGTATAAAAGAGAATTTCTGCTTTGTTGAATGTCTCAGGGTGGCGCGCGCAGTGTGGTGTCACACAGAAATATTCTGGGTGACACAGCATTTGTTATGAACAGACGTTGCGCTTACCATCGGTAACAGTTTGCTCGTTTCGTCACTTTATCCAATAAACAAAAACCATTACTGACATATGCGACACACAACGACTTTGTTCTTGTTAATGATATATAAGACTTCTCGAGATCTGTAAGTTAATTTATTTTTAGTTCTTTGGTCTTCAATTAGTAAAAAGTCGATTAAAGAGAATGCCTCCCCTGGAGTTGGAATATTCAAATTTTTTAGATTTTGATTTAATAAACCACACTTGTCGGTACTAAGAATGAATTAAATATATGCCTTGCTACATCACAATTTTACTAATTTTGTTGTTGGCCACGAACAGATGCTTTTCTTCAACATTAACTACGAACAGATTGTAAGACTTGAAAAATCGAAATATTAGAAAAAAAAAAAATTTAAAAGTAAATTTAAACTGTTCAAAAATACAATTATCGTATCCAAAAAAAAATGGATCGTGGTGATGAATATTATTTGAGCTCAAGAATATTAACTGCTAAACAATCAAATTGCTCACTGCATATGAATAAAAACAAACTCAATCGAACATTGCTAACATCATAAAGATGCGTACAAAATCTGTTAGTGAATGCCAACATAAGGGTCAGCGCACACTGCACACAATGTCGACAGTTCATAATGGCAGCGTGCGGCGTGCACCGTGACAACACTTCATTATTTCAGTATTGAGCATTCAACGAGCTAGTGATGTTCCAAGTCTATATTTTATTGTTTCAGGTAAGCTTTTATCGACTCTAATGTTACAATAGAAAAAAACGTATGAAGTTCACACACGGTAGAGGTGAAAACTTCAGAAAACTAAACTTCGGGAGAATGAGACGATTGCATAATATCAGAAATAGGAAAATTGTTGGGTTTCTTTATTATAATATTGTTACCAAGTTTATACTTATTTTACATTTTATTCTACATATTAAACATATTCCAAGTTTTTAATTTCAACAAATGACACGAGTGGCTTATGGTAACTAAAGTATAAAAATAATGCTTTGGTTTGGATTTGCTCAACATATCTTTGAAATAAAGCGACAATTGCTGTTTTTTATCTTGTTGTCGAGAGCAAAATCTGCCAAGAAATCTAAGATTCAGACTGATTCAAAATATATAAATATAATAAGAAACACTGTATGCTGTATTCTATCCCATTCTCTCGCAGGCCAAATCCTGTAGATGTATGTATGTTTGTCTCGTTTTAGAGTCGCTTTTTCGTTTCATGTAATTTCAAATCACAACGATTCTAAATTAGTTTTCACTTCAAAATTACGTTTATTTATTAAGAATGTAGAATCGAAATTTTGTATCAAGCGTAGTAGAATCAAGAATAAGCAAATAATAATATTATTTAATAATTTTGCATCGAAAGAAAAGTGAAGGCTTTCGTACAACAAAAAAGTAAAAGGTTTCCTCTAATTTCTGAGAGTGTTTTCGAGCTGCGAGCATTTTTCGACCTTGTTCCAATTCAGGGTTAGTAGACTTCACATGCCCTCGCATTTTTTTATTTTTTCAGACAGAGTAAATACGCATTTAAAATTGCAATTAATTTAGTGGTGCCGGTACCAAGGATCAAATCCAGGTGAAATGAGAGCGCCTAACCTCTGAGTGGCACATCTTTTTTGTACCATAAAAACCTTAATTCATATTATATTATTGTATGGCAATTCAGCTTAAAATAAACGTGTCAAAGAAATCAAATTTACTTATTATAAATTAGTATTAATTATTTCTCGATATAATTTCAAAAAATTACGGCACGTCACTAGATCTTAAATCGGCGTCACAACAGGGGTTCGTAACCCTTCAACGCGGCTTAATTTTATAATTGAGGGCCTAAACCTTGACGGCAGGCGGCCCAATCGTTTATTATGACACCAAGTTCGTTTTTGCAGTACTTGTTCCCTATACTGATAACACAGTGGGGGGCATTTCTTATCGCGATGGTATTTTACGGTTTGGGATTACTTTTTTACACATTCGATTTCAATCATGAAATGACACATACGTCAAACGCAAACTAAGTCAATTTTTGTACAACCAAAAAAATTATGTTCTGGTATTAATGTTCATATATTTCTGACATTGCATCCTTGTCGTTCTGGTCGTATGAGTAAGGTCATTATTTCTGATACTGGATGGTTTGGACGAGAGAGTGCCCCCCTCCCGATTGAAGTAACTGACCGAGCCGAGGCCTGCCTCTTGGGCACCCTCGAGTTAGTGGCTCTCGCGAACAGGATGACGGTCCAAGCTGAGGACCCCTTTATCTTACGTATCCATAGTGATGATCACTTACGAAAGTGTTGAACGAATATCTTCATACTGATTATGATTAACGAACATGACGATTATTTTTCATATGACGTCTTCTTTGTTAATCATTGCCATATCAGACAATTACTTGAGAGATATTCGTTCAACACTTTTATAAGTAATCTTCGCTTTGGATACGCAATAGCCTCGCAGAACACATCTACGTGGCGCCTCACTGCGAACGTCACATAGACATATGTTCGTAAGTCTCGTGTGTGGGATCGCGCTAAATTGCATTTGTCGGCACGAGGTTGTCACTCGAAAATCTTTCTTCTCGTCATCACTCTTTCGTAACATTCCATTGTAGGCTATATAACTCTGCCAAGGGATAAAAGTAAAATAAAGTTTCAGCCTATAAATGTCCCACTGCTGAGCACAGGCCTCCTCTCATTTCTGAGAGTGTTTTGGAGCTAGGAAGAATCCGCCACACTGATCCAATGAGGGTTGGCGGACTGCACATGTCTTCGAAATATTTTTTATTTCTCAGACATGCAGGTTTCCTCACGATGTTTTTCTTCACCGGCGAGCACGTGGTAAATCAGCACTTAAAATTGCAATTAACAATTTTATTGGTGCCGGCTCTGGGAATCGAACCCAGGCCACTAGCGTACAATTAAATATTATGCGAGCGCCTAGCCCCTGAGCTACCACGGCTCCGTCTTTGAGGAGGAATCAATCAATCAAGGAATGATTTGGAATAATTGCCAGTACAATGCAGATGCGCTTGGAAGGTTATTCTGGTTGTGAAGCAGTACTTTGCAAACATTACTGTTTCGGTCTGAAGGGCACTGAGAGCTAGTGTAATCACTGGGCATATGAGACTTACGAACTGATGTCTCAGGGTGACAGGCGCAGTGTTGTGCCACACAGAAATATTCTGTGTGACACAGCATTTGTTATTGGCAAACGTTGCATTCACCATCACGTGAACGTTTTTCTCGTCTCGACACTTTATCAAAAAACAAATACATTACCAGAAACCTCGGTCCTGAAATGCTGCTGCTCAGAACGAGGTTGATGATAATGATGATGATATTTGAGATGGTTATTACGTTATCTGTCGGAGGCTTTTTGTTTTAGGTCATGTTCCTTTTTTTTTAAGGAAAGTAACAAACGACCAAACTGTACCCGTAATGCTAAAGTGCGACCTCTGCCCATATTGATTGCGATGTCTCGGAAAGAAATTGCAAACATTTATGTTTCACCGCACTGCGCTCATCACCCTGAGACATCTGTTTCTTAAGTCTCATAAGCCCTGTAATTACGCTAGGTAACGGTGCCCTTCAAATCGAAACGGCAACACTTTCACACGACTGCTTCACGGCAGATGCACTGTGTGTGGTACCTAGTCGAATTTCAACTTAGGAATCCTATTAATTAGTTTCCAAAAATTATTCAGTCCTTAGATCTGCTCTAGATTAGTGCAATTAATACGAAACTGTATAATTATGCAGGAATCCGTCTAGGTAGGTACCACCCCTGGGCCAGTTATAATACTACCACTGCATCTCATCCAATGGATCTCGTAAAAGGAATTAAACTGCACTGTGCACCCAACAGCGCATGGTGGTGATGGGCTCACCACCTATCACACCAAGTGCATTATATTGTTTTGGTGGAACGTGGATTGTGGCAGTCATCTGTTTTTGCAGTGAGTGCCCAGTCTCTGACTACCCCTTACGGGATACAGTCGTGATCTTATGTATGTATGTATGTATGTGAGCTAGCGTAATCACTGGGCATTTGAGACTCTAAGAACTTATGTCTCAGGGTGATGGGTACAGTGTGGTGTCACACAGAAATTTTCTGGGTGACACAGCATTTGTTATGGGCAGACGTTGCACTCACCATCAGGTGAACGTCTTGCTCGTTTCATCACTTTATCCAATTAAAAAAAACAATCATTTTATTAATAAGATGAATTATCCAGTTATACGATTTTTAATTAAATATTGTATATTAATGTACTTTCCGTACAAGAATTGACAAATGACAAGTGGCCACCACACGGCGCCCTAAGAGAATCTACCAACCCATCTCATCGCGTGGGCGTCGTAAAAGTCGACAAAGTGAAAATTAAAACCAGGAGATGGGCAGCAGGATCTTCCTGAAACATCTGAGTAAATAAACTGCGGTTGCCAACCCGCCTGCCAAGCGTGGCAACTATGGCAAACTCCCTTCAAAATGAGAGCTACTAAGTTTTATGACTATCTATAGAGAATGTTCAGCAGTGGACTTGTGATGGGCTAAAACGATGACGACGATGAATTATTCAGAATTCGGTTGCTTTTGTTTAAAAATAATCTTATAATACACGTAAAATGTCTAACATAAATTATGTTTTTCGTGATTATTTTGAAAAGCTTCTATTTGGTCTAGGTACTTACCGGATGCGTACTATTTCAAGGAGTCTACTAAGGGTTAGCCCCTGATACCGATTCCGGTTACAAGCTATCATAATTGTGTGAAAACTCATCAAAATTGTTTCTTTTTCTTTTATAAAGAAACTATTTTTTATAAAAGAAAAAGAAACAATACGTTGACGTTACGGGTACAATTTGTTTTTTTTGCACAATTGTTTGCTACAGTTGTGATTCGAACCAAGAACCTGCGGCGTAGAAGGCAGGTACTTTGACCACTAGACCATGCGGTCGTCTATCACTTATGGCATTATTAATAAAAATGCTAAAGCTCCAAACGATTTACTAAAATTTACTATATAATTACAAAAACATAATTGTTTTAACTGTAACCGCAATAAAAACAAACATGGCGTCAATGCACAAAACATCCATCGACCGCACAATCGCCGTTCGTTTTAATCGAATGATTCGGGCGCGAACAACTTAATACAATAATCCTTGTAATTTCAATCACAAAATTAATTCACCAGTTTGCCCGGTTTAAATAAGTCCCCGGGTTCGTCCAATCGATAAGTTGGGAGGGCGAGGGCGGGCGGGCGTTACCGGTAAATAAGGTTTTGAAGGGAACTGGATTGGGTGTATACGGTTTTTGTAGGCGGGTGTACGGAGCTAGGGCGTGGTTGCGATTGGCGGACGAGTATAACCGGTTTATAGTCGTCAGTGACAGTTTGTCGGCCGTGGAAGTGTTTTGTTATCGGTTTTGACATGTTCGCGTTTCTATTTTGATTTTGTTGTGATTTTTAATTTGGTGTGAAGGGGCGAGGCAAAGGTAATATTTTTTTATTTATAACCAGCGTATCATCGAATACTGACTTACAATTCAGCTGTTAAAAATAAAAGTAAATTACAGAGCAACGCAAAGTTATTATTTCAAAAATTACAGCTAATAATTGACTTATTTTCCGAATCATTAGCCATAGATACAATGTTATTAGCAATATACTTTTTTAAATATTTAATAATCAAGAAAAATTATTGCGTATAATTACAATAATATGTGATAAAGATCAATCCATCATTAGTTAGTCATCTGATATAACAGAATTTTCTAGAACTAGTGTTTTTTAAATTGCTATAATATTTTTTGCGTATATAAAGCAGAATAGAAATAGTAGTATTTTTAATATTTTAACAGTTTTTAATTATTTAGATTATATTAGATTATTATACTGCTGAATATTATTAATAAAAGCCTAAAGTTTGTTGTTGATATAATTGTTTAATTTATTTTATATGATAGGAAACTTATATTAGTAAATTCATTATCTTAGATAACGAAGTCTAAAGGTATATAGGTGAGACAGGATCTAGGTCGCTCGGCCCACACTTATTAATACTTGTACTCTTGAACTCATAAGTTTGGGCCGAGTTAAGTCTCAGTACTAGTTTAGTCGTGGTAGCTTAGGGTCCGGGGCTCGCACTAAATTTCATAGTAAGCAAGTGACCAGGGGGCTAGGCGCTCTCTTTAAATTTCATAGTACGCGAGTGGCCTGGGATCGATTCCCGGTGTCGGCACCACTAAAATTAACAATTTTGCAATTTTAAGTGCTGAATTACCACGTGCTCGGCGGTGAAGGAAAACATCGTAAGGAAACCTGCATGTCTGAGAAATAAAAAAAAAATATTTCAAAGACATGTGCAGTCCGCCAACCCGCATTGGAGCAGCGTGGCGGATTCTTCCTAGCTCCAAAACCCTCTCAGAAATGAGAGGAGGCTGTGCTCAGCAGTGGGATATTTATAGGCTGAAACTAAGTGACCTGAGTTCGATCTCCGGTGCCGGCACCTCTTAATTTGTTTCGCATTTGTTTTAAGTGCTGATTTACAAAGTGCTCAGCGGTGAAGGGAAACATCGTGGGGAAACCTGCACGTCTGAGGAGTAGAAATAACCCGAAGACATGTAAAGTCCGCCAACTTGATTGTAGCAGCGTGGCGGACTCTTCGAAACTCTAAAGCCCTCTTAAAAATAGGAGAAGGCTGTGCTCAGCAGTACCCACGTCGGATCACACGTCTCGCTTTGAGCGGAACAGTCCTGCGTTCATGCTGTGTCCATTCCCGCATTTGTGCTGTGGCTTTTATGCTGTGTTGAAACTCCAAAGCCCTCTTAAAAAATAGGAGGAGGCCTGTGCTCAGCAGCACTCACGTCAGATCACACGTCTCGCTTTGAGCGGAACATTCCCGCATTCATGCTGTGTCCTGCTGTCCCCAAAACACGTATCAATGTCCAGCTTTGAAAAATAAATGCGTAACATGAACAAATCATGTTAAACATATTTAAAACTAGCTTTGCCCCGCTGTTTCGCCCGATAGATAAAAACGCCGACCCCGATCGGTTATATACTGCCCTATTTGAATCGGATTTTGGGATATTACTTTTTTTGCGCAGAACACTAATTATTTTTCAAAAAATTAAAGTACATTAAATTATCTCGCTATATTATTAGCTATTTGTAAGTGAAAGTCCGATCAAAAGGTTTTTTTTTCTTATAAGTACCTATATGGATTAAAATTTTCTCATACGAAAAGTATTAAAAAGCAAACCACCAAACTATATTAGTTTTTATTTTCATTTTTGATCATTAACATTTTTTAACTGTATAATATACGAGTACCTACACATGAGTTTTATATTTATAAATATTATTTATATATATGTTTTAAAAATAATATGATAAAACGCGTCCCGCTCTGAGGAAAAATATAAACGGTCACTATAATTATTCCGTAGTTTTTAATTGTTTACTTTATAACAGACTAGCTTACGTCCGCGACTTCGCCGCATGGATAAAGGTTTTTTTAAGTATCCCGTGAGAACTATTAAATTATCCGGGATAAAAAGTATTCCATATCAGTTTTCAGGATGCAAGCTATCGCTGTGCCAAATTTCGTTAAGATCAGTAAAGCGGTTGAACCGTTGGAAGGTAACAAACAGACAAAGGGACAGTGAGTCACTTTTGCATTTATAATATTGGTAGGGATTATTATTGCGTGTAAACGTAGTTTCTTAATTACGACATCAACAGACTATGCAGAAATATTTTATCTACGCGATATCGTCTTTAAAAGTTATATATTAGCAGGTATAGACTGTTGTATGTTGTGTCACACTCATTGGAAGATAAGTGGAGGACGTAATAAAATATACGTTTTGTTTGAAAACGCAAATATACCATTTATTTCAGTAAAAATTAGCAACTCTAAATATTACTGCCAGACCCCTTCTATCTTTAGCCGCTGCGGCTCGTAACCTGTCTGGCATATCTGAGATTGTTTATTCCACAATCTATCGGAAGCAATGAGAAATGAGAATATTCTAGCAACTTTCATTTCACGACAACCATTTATTTACGGATTCATTTTAATTTAGTATACGAGTACATACTCTGGATGAGTTTTGCAATTATAGTTAGAATATAATGCAAAAAAAACTTTTGTAACAGCTGTTGTTGTTTTAATAATTATTATAAATAATTATTTTTTTGGCTGTTTAAAGCTATTTGACCATAATACCCAATATTTTTTACGAAAAAATCATGACATCAATTATTTATAAACCAAGGTAGGGTTTTTATAGGTTTATAAATAATTGATATATCATGATGACTAGCTTTTAGAAGATATAATCATTCTAAAAATGTTTTGATTTATTTTCGTCAATGTCAACTTTAGTTTCAACGTTTTTCACGAGGTTTGTCTATTAGATTTTTTTTTCAGCCGAACAAAAGGCTTCATCGTATTATGGTCTTTGTCTGTGACCGTATGTTTTTGAGATATTTTTTTTAGCGTAATCGTATTATTTTTTTGTTCAATTTGACTGGTTATTATTGATTGTTTTCGTACATTTCATAAACTATATAGGTTCTTCAAGCTTACCCTCTTATTAGGAGATAAATTACGAAACCAGATTAGACGATATTATTTTTAATTTAGGTTAAGGTGTGACATATTTCAATGGGTTGTCCCGTCATCTTACAAAAATGGCAGCGAACCCGTCTCTTTCCCCACGGGGGAAAAAAGTAGGCTACGTGTTTGGCCTCTGCCTACCCCTTCATATGTAAATAAAATCGACCTGTTCGACACACACGGGATGAGATGGGCTGGTAGAATATCTTACGCCGTCATCACACGCCTTTTTGACGTGACGAGAAGTGCAAATCGTTTACTTGATGGTAAGCGCGACATCTGCCCATAAAAAACTTTTCTGTGTGGCACCATACTGCGCTTTTTTTTTTTTTTTTTTTTTTTTTTTTTTTTTTTTTTTTTTTTTTTTTTTTTTTTTTTAGGACTGATGGTCACTGTTAGCCCGAAGGCTTTTACAGCTTCGCCGGATTGAAAGGTGGCATAGCGCTGAGGGCGCTTAGCCGAAACCTTTATTTATGGATGACTGGCGCAAGGGCCCCCGAGAGGGGACCTCGGCTTGGACCGTCATCCTGTTCGCGAGAGTAACAGACTCGAGGGTGCCCAAGGGGGCCGGTCTCGGCTCGGTCAGTTACTGCAATCGGGAGGGCAATATTACTACTACTATAATTATTAATACCATGATTATTATTAGATAAGTTTACCACCACCATACTGCGCTCATCACCCCAAGACATCTTAAGTTTCATATACCCAGTAAAATTACACTAGCTATCAGTGCCCTTTAAACTCAAATACATCGATGTTTGCAGACTACTGCTACACGGCATAATAACTAGCACTGTGGTGGTATCTACAAGACAAATGCATAGGAATCCTGCCACCAGTTAGTCATACATTTTTATCTGTCTTTCATTACGCATTACATCTTAAACAGTTTTGCGTTTTCTGAAGAGCCAAAAAAATCATTGCACACGAAAATTACATTCCAAGACGATAAGCGTAAGATTTAATTTCTATCCCTCTTTAAATATAGATGCGACTTTTGTTACGTTGTGTTTAAACAGGAGCGGGGAGGGGGGAGGAGAGAGGGGATCCCGGAACCCCTAATTGAAAGACAAACAAGGGACGGACGATTCACAGCGAATTCATTATTTCCACATTAAGTTTATTCCGCTCTGAAGCCCAGGTTATAATCTGGTAGAGTTTAAGTTAACAAGTCACTTGAAGGATGAAGATGTTTGTAAAAATCCTCATTTATTTTGGCATCTTTATAAAATCCATTTCTAGTCACATTGAAGATTATTATTTTATTTACTAACGTAGGAAACGCTATAATTGTTCCGATGTTTTACTTGCATTTTCCTAGATGAAACTTTACGGCACTCTTGAGATAGGGTGGCAACAAATTTGACGTTAAAAAACTAAATGTCATTTCCTAAGGATTATTTTAATTTTATTAAAGATATTTACCAGTCTTAAGTTCTTATACAATTAAATGGCATAGTTGTTGCCTTTGGTAATAAATTTGCGGGAAGCCGATTGATGCTTATGTTCTGTCTCAGTGACATTCAATGTTACCAGCTTATGTTGAATAGATTTTTTTTTGGACTTATGGTCACTGTTAGCCAAAAGGCTTTCACAGCTTCGCCGGATTGAAAGGTGGCAGAGCGCTGGGGGCGTCTAGCCGAAACCTTTATTTATGGATGACTGGCGCAAGAGCCCCCTCGGCTTGGACCGTCATCCTGTTCAAGAGAGTACACTGACTCGAGGGTGCTCAAGGGGGCCGGCCTTAGCTCGGTCAGTTACTTCAATCGGGAGGGTGTTGAACTGTTGAGGAAATCCATCGTTGATATCTATATCATATCTACTGCGTGCAACGAAATATGCATAAACCCTAAGGGTCAAATTTCGACAAAGTTCCCGTCTCGCCTCTAGGATTCAGATAATTGAGAGTCATTGTACATTGTTCTCTGGTTCCGGCTCTTCGGCAGTAGATTGATAAAACGGTACTCCTCTCTCTCCCCTCCACAACCTCACTCTACGCTGTCACTTGTTCACAACTCTGCTTTGATGCTCTCGTAGTCAACCATGGCCTTAATGGGAATAACAAAGACTGTACGAAAGCCCTAACTGAACATACCTTTAGCATGTTGTGGACCGTATCATTGTTTCAGCGCAGTGTTGTGCCACACAGAAATGTTCTATTTGTGTGACACAGCATTTGTAATGGGCGGACGTTGAATTTACCATCAGGTGACGTTTTTCTCGTTACATCAGTTTATCCAATAAAATAAAACAGTCCAACTGCTTATCCTTTGATGAACGAGACTCTTCTTCCGCTCTTCGTGCAGAGACGATCGAACATGGATCATTCGAGTATCGTACCTCTGTTGACCGGGGATGGTGCTATAAATGTCGAAGCTCCAAGTGTCATTTATGAAATTTGCCTGTGAATCTACTCGTTCTCCTCCCTCCCAGCATCACGTGTATTTTTTATTATTGTGTCGCACTATTCAATTTAATGAGCTACTGGTAAAATATGTATCGCATCCCCCCCCCCCCCCCCACATCGTGATTAAAGGACGACCTCTAAGGGTTCCTACCAAACCATGACACTGTTTAGCAGAACTTACGCCAGAGAAGACAACGTTCATTTATGTTTCACATATTTACGTTTAATTTCATAACGTCGAAACGACAAATTTATTTATAAAAAAAAACAGCCACTTGTCTATTTCTTGTTACTTCTTATGTATGTTATGCTCTTATATTTCGTAATGATCCACGAGCTGGCGTCGAATTGCGAAAATTGCGTTTACTCTTTATTGAGTCTTGATATTTCTTTTCGAAGTAAATTATTGGGTTGAAATTCAATTTGCCAGTATCGTTTTGTGTAAAAAAATTGTACGTTCTAAATTGTAGTGACAAGATATTATGGTTTCCAGTATAGATTTGGTTAAAATAATAGTATTATATGGTTTTAAAACTAAACTATTTACTTCAGTCATATAAGTGCATGTCTAAAAAATGAGTAAACATTTCTTAAGTATAAAATAATATAAGTATTCGATTGGCAATAATTATATATTAATGAAATGGATTTTTTATATAATGTATGGGATTTTCTGCACTCCTACAGCTAGTTTCAATGAATAAAAATATTATTGAAATTTAAATCTGTATTGGTGATAAAGAAAGAATGTCAGAAATTCCTTTCTTTATTTATTTCTAAACTGGAGTTAAAACATTTAATTATTAAAATGTTTTTTGTGCTGATTAAACCGAAACATTTGTAAAAAAAACTCAAGCGTCAAATTAATAGACTATGATGTGATGTGCTCTTTTTATCGAGTTCACCCTAAGCTAATTTTTGGAGGGAAAGTTAATAAAAGATGGCGCGCGTGCAAAGTAATTTTCATCGAATCAACATCGCAGATGTCATTTCGTAGATGCGGCCTATTGAATTACTTTTGTAAGTAAATTCAGAGACAATTTGCATGTTTATGCTTATTTTATAATGCAAAAGGACGCGTTGTTTAGTTTAAATTTTTTGATTTTTTTGAAAATGGCGTCATGAAATTAGATTGTACAAATAATATTTCTTTTGATGCCTTGTCGTGTTATGTAGAATTCTATTTACTATTATATTATTGAAAGGATGTAACTATACGTATATCTTCTTCCTATATATTAATGTGAAGTCGGAACTTCCAAACTAGTAAATACATTTGTATATTTCTATTGCTTTATATATTTTTTTTCGGAAATAATTTAATCAGGAAGCGATATAAATAATTTACATGTATTTGCATGCATATCTTGATATTAAAAATATTTTCGCGCATCTCGACATGTCTTGTACCTAGCTTGCGTTAGAAATTCTAAATAAGCTGTTTCATCGTATAGTATCGGAGTTTGTCTTGATTATGCGAACAAGAAACGACAAAGCAAGAACCTTTGTTCATGCATACTGCATATTCATACGTGTTGACGATTGATCTCGAACTGAAAGAACGAATTACCTTGCACACAGAGAAACATTTCGGAACTCCATCCATTATTAACCCATATTCTCCACATATTATTAATTAATAAGGAAACATCACCAAAAAGTCTAATGACACTTTTAACAGCGGCAATGTAAGCAGTAATTACAGCAGTACTTCACCTACATTTAGTTATCATTGTAGTTTTGAATATAAAAAAGAATTAATAAAATTAAAAAAAAAGTGTCGCTATTTTGCCTTAGTAAACATTAATACATTTCTTTTTGTCTCTTCTTGTTGTCTTTGACAATTATAATAGGAAAAACTTTATAGTTTATTTACAAGCATGGTCTCTAATTTTGCTCAGTCAAAACGTAAAAGCCCCTTTATTAGAAATGAATTGTAAGGTGGACGGTCGAATTCAGTAGTATATTTAAAATTCAATACGAATTAATTCTGAAAACTAACAATGGGCGGGGATTAGTTACGAATTCAATTGTCCGAAAAATTCGCGGAACGAACCGGTGTGTCAACATGGCTACCCTCGCTAGAGAGTGGAGAACGGCTAGTTTTAGTTTTTGTTTTTTAAATGGATACGGTTTAGCTCATCTAATGCAAACCTATGCGCAGAAACTAAATAAATAACAAAAATCATCAGTATTTATATTACTTTATTAAAAGAGTTTTTAAATTATATTTTCAATTAATAGAGTTTTTAAACTACATTTATACATTTGGTATTCTTATTTGTATTTTCACTGTCTAATAACTTTTTACTTATTTTTTTATTACAAATTTTTTCTTATTAATGCTTTTAAAAATACATTTCATACGATTACCTAATGAGTAAAAATTATTGACAAGGAAATATATCTACTAAGTATAAATACTAATGATAAATATATATAATATGATATATTTATGATATCACATTATGCATTTTCCCGTATCAGTGATGCCAACTGTTCCCGGCAATGAACCTTCAAATTTTCGTTTTTAAACAAGTTTTGTAGGCTTTGAAGGCTTTTAAATTCGCATTGCTTACTATGGAAGTATATATAATAAAGAGTTTTTTCATAGTATAGTATCGGATCATCTTAAAAAATTTAAAACCCATGCGAACGGAGTTGCGGGTACAGCTGGTAATAAATATATGTTTATTGGTGGTAGTATTCTTGTGCAGGAATTTGCCTAAGTAGGTACCATCGCCATGCCAGTTATTCAGCTGTCAAACTGTAGCTAGTTTGATTACAGGCTATATAGTTCAGTGTGCCGCTACACATAACTTTCCTATGCCAATTTCCAGGTGACCGTCACCGGGCCGTTATCTTGAGTTGAGTTATTTGTCACGTCATTCGTTTCTATTAAAAAAAAATAAGACTAAAGATGTTACAATAGCGATTAAAAATAATAAAATACCTTATCATTTATGCACAAAATTCATCAAAAGAAAATATGACTTTGAAATGTCGTCGATGTTTATTCTACAATATTCTATACAAGCGGAGAGAGAATTTCGCTTCAACTCCCGCTCTTTGTTCGGGGAGCGTTCAAAATGGCGATTAAATATTAATCGACGAATTAACTCCATGTCTTCAACCGTCGACACCAATTAAGCGCACAAAGTAACAAAGTAAATAACGCCAGACGTCACGAATTAATTTTGTAGCGCAACGCTTTGGAATTTGAGGCGCAGTTTGCTTAAAGGTAGCCGGCTTTGCGCTTAGTTGAATTAATTAATATATTATTACGCGACGGGCTTGTTAAATTAATCTTTTTTAAGGACTGCTTCATTGCTTAATTACAATTACGGGTGTTTTTTATTAAATTTTCTTATATATTTTAGTGTTTTAACTGATATACTTGAAAGCACAGAAGTATCTTAAGATAATGTCACTTAAAACTTATTGACGTTGCACTTTCACGCTGCATTTTATGAGTCATCAAAAACTTTAACGAAATAATAAGTATTAATTAGTTTTTTTCACATATGGTAACTTTTACTTTAACTTTTTGCCAGTATTAATTGTAAATTCAATGCAAATTTGACCACAGAATAAAAAACCTACACCCTAAACTTATTAACATACAGCCAAGCATAAGAATCGCAGCCCTATAAGCGCCTGCCAACTGGTACCTTATACAGATTAAATAGTATTCTGAACGCTACGAGTAGTAGTCCTCAAAGGAGCACTTGCTATTGAATGCTCGAGGACGGATCAGATATTAGTGGGGCGACAAGGTATTTCTTTGTATGTAAATATTTTTTTATAAATATTTTCGTGAGTCGTGTTTGTGCCGTCAATTCACTTCGCCATTAAAAAAAGTTGTATCGTTGTTCAAGAGTAGCAATGCAAAAGCAAAGCGTAGATAGATATCCATCACAATTTTTCGTTCTGTTGTTGTCACTAAAGCCGCTAAGTGAAACGCTAGGAACGTTAGTGCCGGAATAATCGACACAATGGTCTAAATTACTCAGATCAATGGTAGAGAGTGTTGCCTTAAAGTGAGAAAACAGTGGCGATTTTTTTTATTGTATAAAGTGACGAGACGAGCAAAACTTTCACCTGATGGTAAGTGCAACGTCTGCCCATAACAGATGCTGTGTTACTCCGAATATTTCTGTGTAGCACCACACTGCGCCCGTCACCTTGAGACATTAGTTCTGAAGTCACATATGCATAATTTGTGACAGGATGATAAATTCTTCTAATTCGTGACAGGACGGTGGACATCTTCTTCGTCAGCCTTTGGAGGTCCACTGACCACAAACAGGCCTTTCCTAGAAATCGCCAGCAAAAACTGCAACGTTAAATACTCGCAACGTTTGAGCTCGCTGCCGTTTCCCTCGCACTAGTGATGCTGCTTCTCGTCACAGGTTAAAGGTATTTGGGTTCAGCGCATTCGGATGGGTTTCCCGCCATCATACGATCATCGTTTGTCGGGTTGATATTTGGAGAAAAAGCTGATACGAGTATATTCCTCCCACTCTACACTAGTAGACAGAAGTTAGTTGATGACCACGTGTCCTAGTGGTCAGAGTACTTGACTTCTATGTCGCGGGACCTAGATTCGAACCCCAGCCGAAGCCAAAATTTGTGCAAAAGACACATAGTCGGTTTTCGGGTGTAGTTGTGTTATGATTGACCCCGATATATTGAATCAGACTCTGTATCCTGTCTTCCTCCGACCTTATCGCATGAGCGTTACATCGAGCGCGATGAATGAAATAACAACGGTGGAAAATAATAACACAGAACGTGTTTTATTAAATAAAGTTTTGTTTTATTAAACATATTTTTTATTATTAACTATAGCACTGGTTTGAATTAAAAATGAATCATACCTAAAGCACCAGTGAGAAAGAAAGCGGAATTACTAAAAAAATATTTTTCAACCTACAATAAAAATATACATATAATACTATTAGAGATTATTATAAATACAATGATATGAATGACATATAATAAATATTCTTCCTTATAAAATCAAGGCCACCCTACTCCATTCTCCCTAAGCTTGACCCAAACAGTTTCGAGTCCCCTTTAGTTACGGATTATCCTTAGTAAAGTACAACATGTTGTCAATGCGATCTGTTATAACGGTGTTACATCGATTTAGGAATGTTTGTTGAATAGACGAAAACTAGAGTTCTGTCATGTTCTTTTAAGTAAATTCAATTTAATGAAACTACGAGGGAATTGACAAAATCTTGGTTAAATGTAGATATATGTTATATTTATAAATAAGATAATCAGGCGGTACTTTGTGGCAATTCATTGCAACAAAGAGCAAGCAATAAAGCGTTCTTTTCAATAATTCCGCGTGTAATGGGAACTATGGCAAAATTGGCAAAATCTTAGACAAACGATAGTGAAGTTGATCATATTAATAATATTCATGACGTTACTTTACAGAAATCTATACTCTTTGTTGTAATGGAGAAGGATCAATATTAAAAAGGTGCGTATTTTGTAGCTTTTTCATAGCACTACTAGCTTTTTGAATAGCGTTTACAAGTCAAATACGGCCTTCACCAGAATACAGTTTATGAAATTTATTAGTGGCTCTAAATATGAGCAGATTTCTGGTCTTTTGCAAGAAAAATGTTAATACAATGGGTTTCGTGTTGTGATATTTATGCAAGAATAAGGCGATATCATAAAGCAGACATAATAAAATTCTATTTTTGAATTAAAAAAATAATTACTGATGAAGAGACGTGAGTTTTGGATTTAAAAACTTGCTGTAATTAATACTTGTAAGATTTAACATCCCCTTAATATCGTCGTATAATAGGGAGTATTAAAGCCTCCTCAAATAGGTTAGTAACCTGTACATAGGTTATTCGATCTCACCCTAGATTTCGAAATCGTCCGCCGCACACAGGTACCGGCCACGTCTTGGTAAAGAAGACTAGCTGACCGCTTTTGATTTATTTTCTATTTAGTTTATTGTTTTAAAGTTTGAAGTGCTGACATACCACGTCCTCGTTCGTGCGGTCAAGGGAAGCATCGTGCAGAAACTTGCATATCTGAGAAATAACAAATAATTCTATGATATGTGAAATACGCTAAGCCGCGCTGTAACAGCGAGATGGACCCTGCCCGGCTCCGAAACCCTCTCTGCAAATCCTGTAAAGCCTGTGCTCAGTAGCGAGATTTGTAAGATCTGACTTACTTTATTGATCCGATAAAAATAACCTTATAAATAGTACTGTCATCAACAAAGTGAATTTGCTAAGATGTATACAAAATTAAAAATATATTTCCAAGTTTCCGATCGTTGTACGTTAAATGACCATCGCTGAGTTACACACATGATAATTTCTCAAATTCAAATTTTATTTTGTCTAATCATAATTGATACTTGTTGTCAATTTAATTAGGATACTCAACTCGATTACAATTTAACTTGAATAAAATAAGCTACAACATAATTCATCAAAATAATCTATTATGTATTATAATACTCTATCATATATTTCATATTTCATATATATAAACACTGTAGGGAATACAATAATATAAGACGTAACTTAACTATTATAGAACACTGTCAACCACAGCAAGCTATTCTCGTAGATGTATTCACGCCAATTTAATACACCATAATAATTTGCTAATTTCTTCTTAAACCTAACAAAAGATATAAAATACCAACAAGCGTGTCGTATCGTACCAGATTGCCTCTAAAAACGATTAGTTCCGTAACAAGTGTTGCATATGCGCCCCGCAGCAGTCCCTGTCCCCACGGAGTATCATCCCGATGTTGGGGAATCGACACCATATGGCCCTTGTAAGGGAGTTATAATTACGACTGAATATTATCAATAGCATCATACGCAAAATTCAACTGATGACAGCTGAACCGTGAAATAAATAATGAATCACTGTTTTTTAGTGTCCAAAAGATGCGTTTTAATAGTTCGACATACTTTAGAAGTTTTTAATTCAACTTATTATTCCAATACCGCCTTAATAGCCATCCATAGCCTGCTGGCCTACACCTATCCAAAGACGGGAGGATTTGTCATAATTGGTTGTGGTCGTGAAACGCACACCTCTCAAAAACTACTATTTAACAGCTGTTTAAATTAATACTCTAAAATTGTTTATAATTGGTACTAAAAGTGTAAAATTTTATACTACAGATAATAAAGTCGATTGAAAACTGTAACTACGCTTGGCAGGCTGATTGGCGACCGCAGTAGCGAACGTCTCGCACCTTGGACGCGTTTATATTTAGGGCGGATTTCACCGTTGAAACTAAACGCGATCAGTTCAAGAAAAACGAAGTTTAAGAGTTTAACTAAGTTCAATGCTACAGTATGCATTTCATCAACATCAAACGAACGCAGTCAATGCTAAACGCGGTTCAAATTCTGAACGCCCAATTTTCGACGTTCAGCTCTTTAAACGCGTTTAGAGAGCTGTCATTGTTTATTGCACAACTACGTAAACACAAAAAATATTTTTAATTCGTATTATTTATTGTTTGCATACCTATTTAACCTATGCATAAAAACAGGCTGTTTGATGAAAACGTTTTGTTTTCTGGATATAGAAACCGGGAGTAAGGGGATCATTAATGTTTGACACATCCGTACTAAGGGGCTGTTATGGCCGTGGTTAGTTTCATATAGTGGTGGTAGGATTCCTATGCAGGAATTCAGGTGCAGGTGTATACCACCACCACAGTGCCAGTTATTATGCCATGAAGCAGTAGTGTGCAAGCATTACTGTGTTTCGGCTTGAAGGGCACTGTGAGCTAGCGTAATCACTGGGCATTTGAGACTTAAGAACTGATGTCTCATGGTGACGGGCGCAGTCTGGTGTCACACAGAAATATTCTGGGAGACACAGCATTTGTTGTGGGCGGACGTTACACTTACCATCAAGTGAACGTTTCGCTCGTTTCGTCACTTTATACAATAAAAAAAATATATAATAACCCACACAATATCTTTGTTTATAATATGCCTCAGGCAAAAATGTGTTTTTCAGAATATCAGATGAATCAAGTGTGCCGTGTAAGATTTTGAGAAAAAACTATTTTTTAGTATCTATATATATTCAGGATACAGCTTTCGGAAGTAATATATATAGATGCTATACAGAATTTTAAAAGTAAGGACGTTAAAGAAATCACTGATAAAAAACACCAAGTAGAACCTGTGTCGCTTGCTGCAACCAGATTACAATTAATTTATTATTTAAATAAGTGTCAAACACAACCCTAAAAGACGTGACATATGCAATCATTACGATAATGTTACATCATTTAACGTAATCAATTTGACGGCGCGCCCCAGTGAGGGGTCGGTTTGACCGATCGTGCCCTTAACTGATCGCTAGTGATGTACCGAAGCAAATCGATTTAGATTCTGATTCGGTGAATAACTCTGATTTTACTGATTTTAAAGTAACGTTATTTTAAATAGTTATAGTGCCGCAGTCGATCTCTTTTTATTTGCTAAAATAAGTATGTCTAAAGAATCGGCCAGAGTTAATTACATTTTTTTACCAACTTATACGACCTCAAATTTATTTTTAAGATGTCTATTTATTCCACCAGCCTGACATAGGCCTCTCCCAAAAGACGTCCTCGCACATTAGTCGCTCTTGTTCATCTTGCATATTTAGGTCTGCCATTTTAAGTTTTATTTTATTTAATTTACTGGTGATAGGATTCCTATGCAGGAATCCATGTAATTAGGCTAGTAGTAGTCTAGGTAGGCACTGCAGTACCAATTAGTCTGCCGTGAAGTTGTGCAAACATTACTGTGTTTCGGTCTTAAGGAAGAAGGATACATTACTGTGTATTGATAGCTAGTGAAATTACTATGCTTATGAGATTTAAGAACTGTCTCAGGGTGAAGGCTACCCTGAAATGTTCTGAGTGTACGAAATCGGCGTTGCTGGTCCCGTCACTTTTTCATCATAAAGTACTAAACACATTAGAGGCATTGAGCATAAGTGGGGGATTTAAAAACGAATATTGGTCATCTTTTCGACATGTGGACTTCAATGCTGCACAACACTATTTTACGAAATGTCACCGCGAATTTAGTGGCGACCCCCATGTTGATTTTAATAATTAGGGGTATGACTTTTCAAGTGGTGATTTATAAGTTTACAGTTTGTGCTGTTTTATCTTTTACGCTGCAGTTTCTAAAAGCTAAATTAAGTGTAGGAATTTATCTTTCGATATTAATTTTGAAAGGTTTAAAATGGCTTCTATTTTAATAATTAACAAGTTATGACTGCGACTTGACTTTGAAATTTAATTATACCGATCCAGCATAGATTTCGCTATAGAGTTGTGACATCTTAATCTAAATACATACATACATAAGATCACGACTGTATCCCATAAGGGGTAGTCAGAGACTGGGCACTCACTGCAAAAACAGATGACTGCCACAATTCACGTTTCACCAAAACAATATAATGCACTTGATGTGATAGGTGGTGAGCCCATCGCCACCATGCGCTGTTGGATGCACAGTGCAGTTTAATCTTAATCTAAAATGGGCGCAAATCTATTGTTATATAAATAAGCTCAGGAGCTGGGCCTTAAATTCAAAGTACGTGAATCACTCGAGATCGGTTCCCGGTGACGGCATCACTAAAATATTTTAAGTACTACTTAACTGATTTTTAACGTGTTAGGAGACAAACGAAACCGGCATGTCTTAGAAATATAAAACAGAGCAACGACATATTAAGTCCGTCTTCCCGCCCAGGATGAGCGTGGCGAGTTCCCGCGGTTACAAAACCGGCTCAAAAATGAACGAAACCCCAGGAGCAAGTTACTGGTGGTAGGATTCCCATGCAGGATTCCGTCTAGGTAGTACCACCCCAGGGCCAGATGTTCTCCCGTGAAGCAGTAGCGTGCAAACATTACTGTGTTTCGGTCTGAAGGGCACTGAGAGCTCGCGTAATCACTGGGCATATGAGACTTAAGAACTGATATCTCCGGGTGACGGGCGCAGTCTGGCGTCACACAGAAATGTTCTGGGAGACGCAGTTACATCGGGCGCCAGTAGGTTTGGACGTGTGATTGCCTATGTGTTTTCGCGTACACTTGTGGCACTACAATATCTCCTGCGCAGTTGACAATATTCGAAAGTTGTCGCCGCGGTCGAAATCGGCAAGGATTTACGACCATGTAAATAAAAGTAGGCGCCGTGTGGTGGTGGCTTAAGAGAATCTACCACCACATCTCAGCGCGTGGGTGTCGTAAAATTCGACACAGTGACAATTAAAACTTTAAAAACAGAATATGGGCATAAGCGTCTTCCTGGAACATCTGAATAAATAAACTGCGATGGCCAACCCACCTGCCAAGCGTGGCAATTATGGGAAAATCCCCCCAAAAAAAGAGTTACAAACTGAGAGGCCTATGTTCAGCAGTGGACTTGTAAACTAACAGTCTATAATTAATGTCCCACCGCCTTCTCTCATTTCTGAGTGTTTTGGCAGACTTCACGTCCTCGAGAGACAGGTTTCGACACGATGTTTTCCTTCACTATTGAGCACTTAATATGCTGAGTGGTAAAACATAACTTATAATTGCAGAACAAGTGGGAATCGAACTTAGGTCACTCGCTTACTATTAAACTTAAGGCGAGCGCCCGGCCCTTGAGCTACTTAGGCTCTTTACTGTAACGGTTTTACGAAAAGTAACGCCTTATTCTAATAAGATGGTGTTCGATTAGTTTACTTCAGTTATATCTGGACAAATTTTACTATGAGCAATAGCAAACATCTGCGAGTAACGCCTATGTCCAATAGTGGACTAGCAAATATAATAATAATAATCATCATCATCATCATTTCAGCCTATCACTAGTCCACTGCTAACCATATGCCTCCCCGATAGATAGCTTGTAGCTAAGCTAAGTTTGTGGCTCTCATTTTGGGGGAAATTTCGCGATAGTTTCCACGCTTGGCAGGCGGGTTGCCGCCATTTATTTATTCTGATGTTCCAGGAGGATGCTTCTGCCCATCTTCTGGTTTTAATTTTCCCTCTGTCGACCTTTACGACACCCACGGGATGAGATGGTGTTGTAGATTCTCTTAAGCCGGTACCACACGGCACATGATAATGATAATAATATATATTTACAATTGAATTTTGAGCCAACGTTTGACCAGAATCCAACTTTTAAGCGGCACTGAGGTTGAAGGTGGTAAGCATTTCGGCTTAAATGCCTATTATCTTTTAAACTAAGTAAGTAAGACAGGTAATGGAAGTGTAATGGTCGATCATTTCGTAGTGTATTTTTGAAATCGTTATTAGTTTTTATAGTCATAATGCATTGACGATATGTATGTATGTATGTAAGCAGGACCAGAATGTTTTTTTTTTAATTGGATAAAGTGATGAAACGAGCAAAACGTTCACCTGATGGTGAGTGCAACGTCTGCCCATTACAAATACGGTGTCTTTGTGACACCACACTGCGCCCATCACCCTTGGACATAAGTACTTAAGTCTAATATGCCTGGGCATTACACTGGGTGATTACGCTAGCTCACAGGGTCCTTTAAACCGAAACACAGTAATGTGCTTTGGGTGGTACCTGCCGAGACGGATTCTTGCATAGGAATCCTACCATTTTAAATTTTTAAGTAAACCTCATCTTTGCACGTTACATAAAAGTGTGATTAAAAAAAATGAAATGTGTATATTCGCCAGCTGATGGCATGATTGTTTTCTCGCTCAGAGCCTGATTATGAAAATTCAGCATGGAGTGGAATGCACTTAGGATTGTCGCTATGCTGCGGCCACAAAAGAAATTTAATTGCATTATTTTTTTAATTACAAAGATTGAATTTTCTGATCAATTCAAATAAACTTCTACTATCTTCACAATCTTTAATGTCAATAATAAAAATCATTAACTTCACACAACCTGCCAGCCCTACCCGAAGGGCGTCACTCCATACATTACGACACCCTCCGTCCCCAATTCACCCAATTGATATTCGATATACCAAATTCACACGCAACTCGCCTATTTGTATACAAATGATCCCTTTTGTTCTCTATCGCTTTGTGATTTTATTGCCACAAGTCAATGAAGCTGTTTTGCTATAATAGCCTATTTTATTCACTTATTATGCAATTCGTCACATTTGGCCAACGTTGGTCAAGTGTAAGGCATATTGGATTGGTAATTACAGTAATGGGTTTACGCATTCCAACTCTAATAATAACTAAGATAAAATAAAATTAAAAAAGCTTTTATTTGTGGGGCTTTTGTCCAGTAGTGGACTTCAAATGTTGACGGGGCAATAGTACATGTCAAGACAAACCTAACGAGCCTTAACATGGTATGGCTGCTGTAAGCTATTGGGTGGTCTGCAGGTGGCACTGGCAGCAGCATTAGGTCCAGCTCACCATAATATTACATTGTCATTAGGTTTATGCATGAATATCAAATTTCAGCCTATTCGGACTGGTTAAAAATTCAGTGGCAAATTTTGAACCAAACCAACAAGCATTGCAAGTTTCGACGAAATTGTGTTATGTCACTTATTTCTAATACTAGCAGAAGACAGAGAGTACGTGCACGTGCATTTTGGATTTAAGAGTTCCGTAGTCAACAAGGAACCCTTATAATATCATAATGTCCGTCTGTCCGTCTTTCGGTGACTTAGCTCTGAAAATCTTTGTATTAGAAAGCTGAAATTTGGTATGGGTATATTAATCACGCCGACAAAGTACAAAAATAAAATCTTGAAAAATATTTTTAAGGGGATTTTTTCTCGTCTGTCTAATGGTGTTGGATGTTGTTGGACAGGTCTTTCTAACCTATAATATATATTCTAATATTGCGGGTGTGGGAAGACCATTTCTCTTTGATTTTAAAGATAAAACGTTAACTTCTACTATATGACGAGGTGAATAATGCTATTTCAAAATTAGTACATTGGTTTAACGTTAAAAATTTGCTTTTAAACGGCAATAAAACAAAATATATTAAATTCACAACACTAAATGATAAACGATTAGATCTAAATTTGCTGGTAAATGGGGAAGAGTTGAGCCTTGTGGATACTACTGTCTTTCTTGGAATAACTCTTGACGCAAAACTTCAATGGAGCCCCCATATATCTAAACTAGCTAGTAGACTTAGCTCTGCAGCTTATGCTGTAAAAAAATAGGAATTTGACTAATGTTGAAACTGCTAGATTAGTTTATTTTAGTTATTTTCATAGCATAATGTCTTATAGTATTTTACAATGAGGAAATGCGACTGATGTAGAAGTGATTTTTGTTTTGCAAAAGAGGGCCGTAAGAGCTATTTATAATCTAGGCTCAAAAGTGTCTCTTAGAGATAAATTTAAAGGAATTAATATCTTAACCTTGGCCTCTCAATGTATATTTGAAAACGTTTTGTATGTACACAAGAACATAAACCAGTTTACTAAAAAAAGTGATGTTATTAATGTAAATAGCAGGAACAAGCATAAATTAATAATGCCAGTTTATCCACTTCACAAGGTCAGTAACTCTATGGGGTAACTATGGGGCAATGAATACGTTTTTACAACAAAATCCCACAAAGTGCACAGTCTTTTAATCAAAATGTTAAAATTGTATATTAAACAAAGACTTCATAAAAGGGGTTATTATAATATGAAAGAATACATAGGTGATTATAACCCCTGGGAATGAAGTGATCGCCGCCAAGCTATTTCTACATCTATAATACTGCTGTTATTGTACATTATTTCAAAAAATTAATGAAAAAAAAATCCCGCTTGGTTTCTTACTGGTTCTTCCCAGCGGGGCTATTACGTATCCAAAGTGAAGATCACTTATAAAAGTGTTGAACGAATTTCTGTCAAATAATGGTTTTCATAGTGGTTATGGTTAATGAAAATGACGAATATTTTTCATACGACGTCTTTTTTGTTACTCATAATCAGTATGCAGACAGTTATTTACCAGATATTCGTTCAACACTTTTATAAGTGATCATCACTTTGGATACGCAATAGCCCTGCAGGACAGAGACATTTTTTGCGAACCAGTGTAGTTTAAAAAAGAAAAAATGACTTTCAATGAGTATTATGTAAATAATCAATTTTGAATAAAAAAAATCTATTCTATTCTATTCTTTCGATTCAGGGATCCGTTTGCGAAATCATCATCATCATGATCATTTGAATTTAAACCTGAGCCACCTGCATCCATCGACTTCCCGCAAAACCGTTCACTCCGTCTGGACTCTGGGATTCAAATTCAGTTCCCGTGGCGTCAGCTACTCTTACCCCTAGGCCGAAATAAATCAAATACAGGATAAATATTATATTATTTTTACTGGTGGTATGTGGTAGGTACCTTGAAGGATTCCTGTGCAGGAACCCGTCAAGGTAGATACCACCGCACATTACCACCGCAGTACCAATTACTTCCCGTGTCTCCGCTCATCTTATCGCCGCCGGGTACCACCACGTTACTACCAAATATGCCACTCCATTACTTTAGAGGCGGATCTTAATAATTTAACTTTCTTCCTCTTTTGTACTGTAATAATTTAACGCAAAGTGACACATGGGAGTTTACTGTGTAACTCTGGTTGGTTTCGGGATCGGTTTCATTTAATCCCATTAACCAATGAATGAGCTTCATACGCCAAAATAAAACCGATCACGAAACCCACCAGAGTTACGAAATAGACCTCCTGATATCCATAAGCTGTTATTGGAATAGAAACAATTGAATATTAATTTCTTTGTTACAGCATGGAGGCTACGAACTTAGCACTCCCACCGCGGGAATCTTTGAAAGCCCGCTCCGAACATAAGGCGTTACATTTGAATTCGAAACCAAACCAAGTAAGTATCGTCAAAATGATACATATAGTTAATAGAATCAGGCGTATAAAGGTAAGAATGTTAATTTGCTAAGATCCGCATGCAAAATGAAAAATGGTGTGTATTACAAAGTTTTTTTTTAATTTGTTTTTTTTAAAAAAACGATGCCCCTCAGTAGGATTTCTCCTGTGTCGTGGGTACGTTCTACAGACATAAATTCCACATGCACAAACAACCCAGACCCGAAACAACTATCTGTAGGCCATACAAATATTTGTCCCGTGCGGGAATCGAACCCGCGACCCGCGACGCAGAAGCCAAGAGCTTAGCCACTGCGCCATCCGAGCCGCCCGCCCTCCCTCAACAGCGTGCACAAGCAAAACCAATACCGCCACCGGGAGCCGCCACCAGATACCCTCCGCCGCTACAACACTACCACTAGGCAATACACAACTGAAGTCAAGAACACGACACATGTTTCACCACAAAACGAGGCATTTTCAAGTGATATTGACTCTACGACAGTCAGCCGCCGAGTTCTTTTGGCGCGATGAGAGTAAAATTTCAAGATAGAATTTGACTGCAACCGTTTCTATATGTAACGTTTCAAGATGAAACCATGCCGACGCAAAAAGGACAGAAAATAGGTACTTGGACAGAGAGAGAAAAATAGAGAAGTGTTGTTATATTTTTTCTTTTTTTAGTGTATAAAGTGACGAGACGAGCAAAGCGTTCACCTGATGTCAAGTGCAACACAACATAACAATTATTGTATCACCCAGAACACTTCTGAGTGGTATCATACTGCGCCGTCACCTTCGGACATCAATTCTGTCCACCACCACCACCACCATTTCAGCCTATCACTAGTCCACTGCTGAACATAGGCCTCCCCCAAAGATTACTACAAAGTTTTAACTCACATTTTGGGGCGAATTTTGCCATAGTTGCCACGCTTGGCAGGCGGGTTGGCAACCGCAGTTTATTTATTCTGATGTCCAAGGAAGAAAGCGAAAGAATAACGATTCCTACATAGCAATCCTACCACCATACGTTATATACGTTGTTGGTGTCGCTTTTGTTCTTAGTTAATATTTATCGATTATTTATTCATTGTTATATACTGAGCAGTTATTTCACTGTGAGGAACAATTTTACAATGCGAGGAACAATTTTTAATTAATAATTAATTTAATCAAATTAATTTCTTACAAATACAAGAAGCTTCACTTCTGTCACGTCGACTGCGCTGCGTGCGCTTTTTTCTTAGTCTGTATAGTTACACAGACTTTAAACAACGTTATCCTTAAATAAAACAAAGATTTACGGAATCTTACCTTCATTTTATTCTCTCGACGTTTCTAGAGAATTCTAGTTCCCTTTGCTGCACCCATCTGTAAGATAAATGTTAATTTTCGGACCAAATTAATGATTAAAAGGTAATCCGGATTAATTATGACATCAGGATGTTTTTTTATTGGATAAAGTGACGAAACGAGCAAAACCTTCACCTGAGGTGCAACGTCTTCCCATAACTAATGCTGTATCACCCAGAACATTGCTGTGTGACACCACACTGCGCCCGTCACCCATTCTTAAGTCTCGTATGCCCAGAACTATATCAATCCTCCCATGACTATGGGTGCTGCAAAGCGCTCGTAACATCGGAAAAGTGAAATAAATTGAACGCGATAAAATCATCAAGTCTTCTTTCTTACTTAATATAACTAGTTACATAGACTAATAGACTGGTCGTAGGATTCCTCTGTAGGAACACGTCTAGGCAGGTACCACAGCAGTGCCAGTTATTCTGTCGTCATGTCGTCAAGCAGTAGTCCGCAAACATTACCGTGTTCAGTTCTAAAGGGCACTGATAGCTAGTGTAATTACAGGGCATATGAGACTTAAGAACTGATGTCTCAGGGTGATATGTTTTGGGTGACAGCATTTGTTATAAGCAGACGTTGCACTTACCATCAGGTGAATATTTTTCCCTTGCTTCCCAAGAACAAAATGAAACGTTTAAGCGATAAAATCAACAAGGGACGCAGAATTTTTTATTTCTCAGACAGATTCCATGACGATGTTTTACTTCACCGCTTCGTGGTAAATTAGCACATAAAATTGCAATAAACAATTTTAGTGATGCCGGCACCCAGGCGACTCTCTTACTATGAAATTTAAAGCGAGCGCCTAGCTCCTGAGCTACGCCTCATGAACGTCTTTGACTTTAATTACTTTCATTAGGTCGGAACAGTGCTCCTCTACGGTGTACCCATAGTCTCCCTCGTCATCGAGGGAATCGAGCGCCTTTGCCTCGCTCAGATCTCCAACACCTTACTGAAGCAGTTCTCATACAACGAGATACACAACAGAAGGGTCGCTCTCGGCATAACATGTGTCCAGTGCACGCCCGTCCAATTAGAGATACTGCGGCGCGCCGGCGCCATGCCGGTGTCATCGCGGCGGTGTGGTAAGTTTATTTATTTATGCTTTATTGTTCACCAAATAAAGGGATACAATGGGCGGACTTAGTGCCTTCACCGTGTGGTGGCGGCTTAAGAGAATCTACGACCCCGTCTCATCCTGTAGGTGTCATAAAAGTCGACAGAGGGAAAATAAAAACCAGGAGAGGGGCAGCAGCACCATCATGGAACATCTGAATAAATAAATAACCCGCCTGCCAATCGTGGCAACTATGGCAAAGCTCCCCAAAATGCGAGCTACTAATTGTTGTGGCAATCTATGGGGTAGGCCTGTGTTCAGTATTGGACTAGTGATGGGCTGAAAGAAAGAAAAAAATCTATTATCTTTTTCGAAGTATTTTCTATACTGACGTGCTTGTACAACGGCTGGGATCTTAGTCAAACATTCTTATTGAAGATAGTCGCTGTGGCATGAGTCGTTTGCTTTATCATTCGCCCTCAAATGCCGCCAATCTTGTCAGACATTGGACTATTGGATATTGGTTACAAATTGAGCTGTACTAAAACAAATATTATTTGCATTTTGATTTAGGGATGATAACGAGGAGGGAGGCCGAGCGCCTGTGCAAGTCGTTTCTCGGTGACAACGCTCCGCCAAGACTTCCGGACGATTTTGCCTTTGCTGTACATCACGAGTGCGCTTGGGGATGTAGGGGCGCTTTTCTGCCAGCTAGGTGCGATGATTATACACAGTATTATGTTATTTTTATTATATATAATTAAATAAAATTTCTTCAATATCTTTTTTACGTAATTATTGTTATCTCTCGTAAAAACTCGTTTCCGTACAATCACGTGCAATGAATTGCATTTACAAGCATTTATAAATCTTATGTCATTGCCATAAAATACATACGGTTTAGAAACCGCACACTAGGTATGTGTCTGTGTTTTGACAAGAAAAATGTTGGTGCAATCAATTTTACGTATAAAAATTAAGTTATATGCATAAAAACTGCATCATGTAAGATATCTCAGCAAATATATATTTGTTTAGTTTCTTATATTTCTGATTTTGTGTATTACGTAAACGAAGCCGTATATACTGTTTAATAATAACCAATGCCTCCTATTCATAACATTTTCTCAATGTTTTAATATGTACAAATTTTATCAATATCTTAAAATGTTCTACCAGGTACAACTCGTCGCGTGCCAAATGCATTAAATGTGCTTATTGCGGCTTGTTCTTCTCTCCCAACAAATTCATCTTCCACTCGCATCGCGTTGGCCCCGGGGACAAGTATGTCCAACCTGACGCAGCCAATTTTAACTCGTGGAGACGGCACATGAAGCTCAGCGGCAGTCCGCCCGACGAAGTGACCCATGCTTGGGAAGATGTGAAAGCTATGTTCAACGGTGGGACGAGGAAGAGAATGCTGTCTGCTGCTAGGTGAGAAACACGGCACAACCTATCTTGCTCAAGCTAACCGATCTTGACGAAATTCGTAACAGAGATAGCTTGCATCCTGAGGACGGACATAGGATACTTTTTATTCAGGAAAATAAAACAGTTTCTACAGTATTTTTAAGTAAAAAAACTTAATCCACACTGACGTAGTCGCGGGCATCACGTATAAAATTACATTACAGTAGTATAAAATTACATTGACTGCGGCCGGAATTTGAACCCAGATCCGATGATGTTTTAAGCCACGCGTTTGTCGATCGTCATCGTCGTCATCAGCCTGGATTGGCGATTTCAGTACCGGATACCTCTCAGTTTGGTCGCCGCTTTGCGTCACCGGTCCTTGTATTATTATTTATTGAAGAAAGGGACGAGACGAGCACTACGTTCACCTGATGGTAAGTGCAACGTCCGCCCATAGCAATGAGAGTGTCATCCAGAATATTACTGTGTGGCGTGACAGTCTCATATGATCAGTGATAACTCCATTTATAAGCAGAAGATAAACGGTCACAATCATTATATAATACTCAACGTAATCGCGTCAAAAAGTTCAGTTTTAAATTGTGCCACAGAAGGGTTCCACTTCGCAGGCCGGAAGTGGAAGTTACAGAAGCTAAGCGGTCGGCGGGAAGTCCGCCGAGTGCTCATACACCGGTGCCAAGACTGGCCGATTACGTTTGGGGGGCAAGGCTTCCATTGCCTTACATACCTTGGCTTAAGCCCACGTTATGGTCGCCAGGTAAGGATTACCCTATACTTATGTATTATAAATGTGAGAGTTTGTATCATTTTTTGTTTGACAATCATGCTCTAACGTCTGAAGGGATTTCAATGATATTTGGTATTTACTATTTATAACAATTTTTAATACATAAACGTAGAAAAAGTAACATGCGATATAAATGAAGATGCGAGGGTCGCAAGCATAATTTTAGTCCATACTAATATTATAAATGCGAAAGTAACTCTTGTATGTCCCTCCGTTTGCTTGTTGCCTATTTATTCTATAAAGTGACGAAACGAGCAAAACGTTCACTTGATTTCAACGAAACGTTCACAACAAATGCTGTGTCACCCAGAATATTTCTGTGTGACACCACACTGCGCCGTTACCCTCAGCTGATGTCTCAGGGTGACGGGCGTTTATTATAAGAAAATCTTGTTTATTCATATTTACTGGTGGTTGAATTCCTATGCAGGAATCCATCTAGGTAGGTACCAGGGCCAGTTATTCTGCCGTGAAGCGGTAGTGTGTAAACATTACTGTGTTTCTGTTTGAAGGGCACTGTGAGCTGGCATAATCACTAAGCATATGAGACTTAAGAACTTATGTCTCAGGGCGTAGTGTGGTGTCACACAGAAATTTTCTGGATGACACAGCATTTGTTATGGGCAGACGTTGCACCTACCATCAGGTAAACGTTTTGCTCGTTTCATCACTTTATCCAATAAAAAAAATGTTAACATCGTGAGCTATAATATCTATATTACGAACAGGTGCATTAACAGCTCTGAGTGGAGTCAGTACGTTAGAAGAGCCTCGAGCATTCCGTCCTGTGCGCTCCCATCGCCTCGATTCGCCGCAACTGTCGCCCGCATCGCCATCGCAATCGCCGAACAGGTATCCTTACTATTTTTACCTCTATAGAATATGCATTTTTATTTATGCCGGCGGCTGTATGTCGAAGAGTCTATGATTTTTAAGAAATTGATTTTGCTAAATAAAATATATTTAAAATAATCATACATATATACATATTATGTATATATAATTCAGACTACAAAGGCGAAGTAAGTTGCTCCGACTACTAGATCAGGGACCACTAGGACAGATCACCTAACTTCTACGCCGCGGGTCCTCAGTTTGAATCCCACCGGCACCAACATTTTTGCAAAAACAAGTTGTGTGGTGCATGCTAAATTCTATTTCCTATATACAGGATCTAGAATCTAGAAATCCTAGCGTGGAACATTGTCTTTCTTAGTGTTTAAATGATTCTTAGTGGTTTAAAATGTCATTTAAGCGTCGCTGTGCACTAGCGGCGTACTACCTCATATCTTCCCGTTAATCCGTGTGGTGGCGGCTTAAGAGAATCTACTACCCCGTCTCGTCCAGTGGGTGTAGTAAAAGTCGACAGAGAGAAAATTAAAACCAGAAGATAAGCAGCTGCATCTAAACATATCTAAAATACATCTGAATATAAACTGCGTTTGCCAACCCGACGGCTAAGCATCTCAACTATGACAAAATCCCTCCAAAATGTGCTGCTGTGGACTAGTGATAGGCTGCATGATGATGACGATGATGAGACCGAAGGTCTGATGTCTCTGGAGGACGACAAATTACAGACAAAAAGGTACTTCTATTTTATATATGAATGATAACTTAAGTTTAACTGGCAAATGTCAGTAGGTCGCCATTAGCTATGTCTTCGCCGAGACGGAGTCGTTCACCGCTCCGTTCCCCGCTCCGCTCTCCGCTCCGCTCGCCACTGCGTTCGTCCCCCGCCAGGTCCTCGAAAAGCGATCGAGACAGCGACGAGAGTGTAGACATCGAAACTACTGAAGAGGACCAAACTAAAGACAACGTAAGTGCAGCACTTTTTTTGGATAGATTTTATATTTTGCTAGGAATAGAATAGAATTATTTTATTTTACTCATTAATCGTAATTTATTTAAACTTTACTGGTTCGGATATAAAATGCTTCTATCGTGGGAAGAACCTGCTACGAGTAGCAACCCAGCAGGCAATTGGTTTAATCATTTTATAAACAATATAATATACAATAACTGTAGTACTTTAAATTTCAGTAGAACGATCTGTAGTCAAGAACTTGACATTGGCGCCCCCTTGCCTTCAGAATTACAGCTTAAAGATTTTAAAAAAAAACAAGATATTGGTGCCCCCTTCAATTTAAATAAAAAGAATCATTCCCAGAGGTTATCATCATCCATGTATAATAATAACCTGGTTTATAGTTTAATAAAAAAAACCTTTTCGATTCAAAGACTTTGTGCACTTTCTGCTTGTTGTAAAAACGTATATTTCAAGAAAGAGTTACTGTGAGTGTAAATACATGCCATACTGTACAAAATACCTTTACCTTTGATACCGATACCTTTGACTTTTTTTTTAATGTGACGAAGCGAGTAAAACGTTCACCTGATGGTAAGTTTACGTCTACCCATAACAAATACTGTATCACCCAGAACATATCTGTGTGACACCACACTGCGCCGGTCACCCTGGGACGTCAGTTCTTAAGTCTCATATGCCTAGTGATCACACTAGCTCTCAGTGCACTTCAGACCGAAACGCAGTAATGCTTGCACACTACTGCTTCACGGCAGAATAACTGGCCCTGGGGTAGTAACTACCAAGACGGATTCCTGCATAAGAATCATACCACCAGTGACACGCTGCAGCTCTAAGAAACAAAGTGACCGCAGTCACAAATGCAATTCAGCCAATATACAGTCAACTGTTTATAAGCTTGCGATGTTACATGAATACATAATAGGATTAGATAAATACAAAAATGACCAAGTGGTCAGAGTACCGGGTTTCTACGCCACAAGTCCTGGGTTCGAATCCCAGCCGAAGCCAACATTTGTGCAACAACTCAAATCCTTTGGTTTTATATTTTGTTGCGTTGTGGATGTAAACGTCTGCAAAACGCACTCACGATTTGCTTAGATCCGTATGCAAAAAAAATTTGCATGCGGATCTTAGCAAATCAACTTTCTCTCCTTTACTACAATGGATTTCCGCAAAGTAACGCCTGATTCTATAATATAACTAAGTTACAATAAATAAATAAAGTAAATGTTTATAAATTCCATTATTGGTGGTGTCTCTCATTTTAAAAGGTTTTACCTGTATAAGTTAAAATTATGTAGTTTAATAATAAATATTTAGGTTATATACAATACTAGCTGATGCCAGCGACTTCGTCCGCGATATTTATGGTTTCTTAAATATACCGTGGGAACTGTTTGATACTCCGGGATAAAAATATCCTATGTCCGACTCCAGGATGCAAGGTATCTCTGTGCCAAATTGCGACAAGGTGGGTTCAGCGTTTGAACCGTGAAAAGGTAACCAATAGACAGAAGGACAGAGAGAGTTACCTTCGCATTTATACATACATACATACATAAGATCACGACTGTATCCCATAAGAGTTAGTCAAAGACTGGGCACTCATTGCAAAAACAGATGACTGCCACAATCCACGTTTCACCAAAACAATATAATGCACTTGGTGTGACAGGTGGTGAGCCCATCGCCACCATGCCCTGTTGGGTGCACAGTACAGTTTCATTCCTTACTCGCCTTTTACGAGATCCATTGGATGAGACGGAGTGGTAGTATTCTTTTAACGAGCCGCCAGCACACGACACAATTCGCATTTATAATATTAGTATACTACTGGTAGGATTCCTATGCAGAAATCCGTCTAGGTAGGTACCACCCCAGGGCCAGTTATTCTGCCGTGAAGCAGTAGTGTGCAAACATTAATGTGTTTCGGTTGGAAGGGCACTGTGAGCTAGCGTAATCACTGGGCATATGAGACTTAGAACTGATGTCTCAGGGCGACGGGCGCAGTGTAGTGTCGCACAGAAATCTTATGAGTGACATTGCATTTGTTATGGGTAAACATTGCACTTTACATCAGGTGAACGTTTTGCTCGTTTCGTCGCTCTTTCCAATAAAAAAAACTTTTTAAGTTATAATAAATTTTATAAGTACACTAGGTAGAAAATTAGATTCTCTAAAACTTTTTATTTCTGTTACGGCCTATTACGCTGGGAAACAATCGTAATCTTTAAAGAGAATATTCTTAGAGCGCGATGAGTAAAATTTCAAGGCCGAATTTAAGTTTTCAGTGCAACCTTTATGTGCAACGTTTTTGTTATTTTTAATTAATATTTATCGATTAACTTAGTCGGTATTCCAAGTCATTGAAATTTACATAAAAAGATTAATAAATACAATAATAAGACAGATTTATCCATAAAATACGTTATTATCGTCGACCATATCACATGACGTAGTGAAGTCACCCTCACAAAAACTACGTAAACGTTTTTCAAATGCAACTTAAAACCTTGGTATTGAGTCGATCGCATTATCTGCTGCCGATGTGAACTTCGCATTCGAAGCAAACGAAGCTCAGATGGATCCAATTTAAAAAGTTGGAAGAGGAAAAATTTTCCAATCACAATCCCCGTGGAGCGTAAGCGGTAGCCATTATGTTTGGTCTTTTTTCAGTTACTTAGAGTCGTTTTTGAATTTGATATTTCTTTTGGCGTTTGGCTGCTATGCAAAAATCGCATTTATTACAAAGCGAACAGAATGAGTTACTCAAAATTTTACATGTTTAATTGTGGGTAGTTTAAAATAGTTTAATTTTAATGGTCAAATGTTGACATTTTAAGATACAAATCGGCTCGGATGGGGTAGTGGTTAAGCGCTGGACTTCTGCGCCGCGGGTCGCGGGTTTGATTCCCGCACGAGAAAAATATTTGTATGACCTACAGATGTTCCGGGTCTGGGTGTTTGTGCATGTGGAATTTATGTATGTAAAACGCACCCACGACACAGGAGAAATCCTTCTGTGGGGCATCATCTTCTTTTTAAAAAAAAAAAATAATAAAATAACCCGCTTAGAGCACAAAATCTGCCCTCTATTTTTTAGAAAATGTTTTTTTAACAGTCTCTATTTATCTTCTATCGTGGTAAGCACAAAGAAATTCTCTAGAGTATTCGCGCCGCGACTCCATTTTGTGGAAAACGCTCGTCGAACGCTTTGGCACGTCGTAAACTGTATAATTACTGCCGGGCGAATTCAAATGAACTTCATTCCGATTTTAAATAAGAGAAAATGTTTAATTTACTACCGATCCGATTTCCGGGGACTAATTAATTGGGGATTTGCATTCCGTACCGAAAACTGACGCTGAACGGAATGTTCTTTGGCGGTGTACACGTGTCTCTGTCTTCTTGAGTTGTTAAGTAAGCTCTACAAATAAGATCTTTTGATGTTATTAGTATTTCTTTTTTTTTTCTTTTTACGACTGAGTTATGAGACAGTTAAAATTGTATGCTTTAATATCATATGATTAAAAATAAAATAGCTCAAACAGAGCAATAATTTTTTTGAGAAGTACTTAGGTGACGAGACAAGCAGTCGTCCACTTGATATTAAATACCATAATAGCTTAAAATATATTTCGAAGTAAAAAAATTAAAAGCGTAGGTACTTAGTATTAATCAAAATCTATACTTATTTAAAATCTTTTTTTTATTAGATAAAGTGATGAAACGAGCAAAACGTTCATCTGATAGTAAGTGTCCGTCTGTCTGCCCATAACAAATGCTGTGTCACCAAAACAATTTCACCACACTGTGCCCTTATGTCTGAACTTATGTCTCAGGATTCCTATGAAGGAATGAGACTCAAGAACAGTCTCATATGCCCAGTGATTACGCTAGCTCTAAGTGCCCTTCAAACCGAAAAACACTAAGTTTGCACACTACCGCTTCACGGCAGAATAACAGGCCCTGATGTGGTACCTACCTAGACGGATTCCTTCATAGGAATCCTACCACCAATAAAAATAAATCTATAAAGTTTTAAATAACTTATAATTGTATTCGAATATCATTTCTAAAGCGACAAAAAGTATCCGTAACATAAAAAAAATCAGAGTTATATCGAATCGATAGAATTTGTGTCTGTGATTAAGTAGCGTATACTATACAGCGTTGTCTTTATAAAGCAATACTAAAGAGGCATTACGTTGTAAATACAGAGGCGACGGAGCTTCTAATGATTGACGCAGCCGGTAGTAATTAACACGCCTCTGGGTTTCCCTTTTAATCCCTTCAAAGGAACCGTTAGGGATGTCGCAATCGTTTTAAAAATCGGTAATTTGCGTGTTAACCAAAATATATGTCAAATTATGATGAATTTCTCGTACCGTATACTGGTGGACGAATTTATTTACGCAATATCCAAATATTTATTTTAATTTATTTACGCCATATATAAAAAAAATAGTTTGGTGGTGTTCCTGAATAATGCCTTGTTAAGCCATTTTTTTTTAAAAGTGAGGAAGACTTAATGCAGGCAGTTAAAAGAATGATCGCCAAATGTATAAAAAAGTAAAGTTCTATAGTAAAACTCATATAACTAATAAATTACTGCTAAGCAAAGGCCTTCTCCTATTTTTGAGAGGGTTTTAAGAACTGGGAAGAGTTCGCCACGCTACTCCAATGCAACCCCCATTCTAGCAGCGGGGCGGACTTCGCATGTCGTTGAAATATTTCTATTGACATCCAGGTTTTCTCACGATGTTTTCCTTAACCGCGGAGCCGGTTAAACGTAAACTTATTGTCCAATATTAAAAAGTTAGATACATACATACAGTCAAGCCTTTTCCCTATATAAGGGCCACTCATGCAGCACACTTTTCGCCTTCGCGGGAAACGAGTCGTGACGGGTGCGAACCACGTCGCCGCCATTTAAGTACGAGTCAAAAATTCTTACACACCATTGCGTTCCCACGAGCAGTATAGTGACAGCAATGCATAGTATAGTGTTAGTCTGCACGAATAAAACCTGTCCGTACACTTCTTACTTCATCTCTTACTCTTACGTCATCTTGGTAGGAATTAGGTAGGTGCTATTCTACTCTGCCGGACACCTATCGGTATGAAAAAGTTAGAAAAATAGCCCATAAAGTTAAGTTTCTGGATTACTATTCCTGTCCAAATCTAATGCTTGTGTTTATAGGGTTATTTATTCAATTTCGATAATTACTAAAAATTATCGTGCTCGAAAGCTTATGCTTTGAAATGCATGGCATTAAATCAAAGAGGATTTGATATTATCCCAATTAGAGATTAAAATGCAATGTACGTATCGGATTTAGTAACGACGAACAGTCTAGATGGAAAGCGGCTTACCTAAGGCGCCTGGAGGGCCATCTGCTTAATGAGCAAGCGCTGTATTTTGATAAACAGCCTACTGTGAAGTCATATGAATATTACCTTTTTATCTGGTGTTATAAGTAGGTCGATTTACACAATATTAATTATGTCACAATAATAAGTAAAACAGTCGTTTGGTCGCAGCTTAAGAGAATCTACCACCCCGTCTTATATCGTGGGTTTCGTAAAGTCGACAGAGGGAAAAGCTTGGCAACTATAGCAAAATTCCCCTAAAATGAGAGATACAAACTTTTGTGGCAATCTATGGGGGAGGCCTTTGTTCACCAGTGGACTAGTAGTAGACTGATATTAATGAATGAAGTAAAAAAGTAAACTCTTCTCATTCCTGAGAGGGGTTTGTAGCCGGGAAAAGTCCGCCACGCTGCTCCAATGTCGTTTGGCGGATGTCACATGTCCTCGTAATAATGTTATATCTCAGACATGTAGGTTTTCTCACGATTTATTTCTTCACCGTCGAGCATGGTAAATCAGCACTTAAAATTTCAGAACAATTTTAGAGGTGCCGGCATCGCGAATCCAACTGGCCTCTGAGCTACCACGGCTGAATTAAAAAATAACTAACTAAAAAATTGTAATAACTTTTATATATAAGTACTAATAACGTTTTACCTTTTGTTCGGTGCTATCATCATCACAAACAAACTATTATAAAAGAGTGAAATTAATATTCAATGCGTAGTAACGTTACCAAAGATTTTGCAGACTAGAAATTATTAACGCTCCTGCCAATGCAACCTCTTCGTAAACATACACTCACATTAGACATATTTTTGTTTCTTATGTCTCTCTCTGTTCTTCTTCTCACTTTATTCCATGAAATCGTCGATTTATTCAAAATCTATCAAGTAACACAGACATTAATGTGATTACGACATTGTTTCGCAAACACACGTGCCCTATGTAAACTGAAGCACGCGTGTTGACACTCGAGCGGGCACTCCATCATTTTCGTAGCACGGTTAAGTAAATCTTATTTAATAAATTAAAACTTCACTTCAATGTTATTCAACAAATAAACACTCCTTGTTTGAATCTATTATATTGTATTGAACCGAAATCGTCAGTGAGAGTAAATATGTGAGGATTTGAAAATTGATTGGAAATTCTATCTCGCAAAGAAATATATATTTAAACCATTAGGGTCTTTGTATCATGTAAAAATAAAATAACAGCCTATGAATGTCCTACTGAAAAGCCTCTTCTTATTCCTGACAGGAATTTTGGATAAGTTTCCGCTCCGCTGCTCCAATGCGGGTTGGCGGACTTGACATGTCGTCGAAATATTTTTACTCCTCGAACACGCAAGTTTCCTAATGACGTTTTCCTTGTAGCACGTGGTAAAATTGCGGACCAATTTTTAGAGGTGCCGGCACCCGGGATCGAATTCCGGTTACTCGCGTATTATGCGATTTAAAAGGAGCGTCTGGCCTCTTGGCTGCCACAGCTCTTATATTTCTATTATAAATTAAGTTTAGTTTTGTTTCTGGACCATCAACACCACTGCCAACGAACTTTGTTTCCCTTCCATTGTATGCCCTGTACACAACAGTTTCGACAATTTCAAAAGGGCTCAACGCCCGCCCAATCACTAAGACAAATCGTCGTAATCCTCTGTACGAGCATTAAAGAAATACACGCCGCAACGACACGTCGTAAATACTTCTCAACTGTGTTACGTAACACGGCGACAACGCTCTCACGAAAACGCGGGACATTGTCAAGTTTGGTAGAACAGTAAACTTGGTGCAAATTCAGCTGTGCCCAGATTAAGTAGGCCGCTCAATGAATGCTGTACGAAAATTGGTATTTACGCTGACTGCAGTTTTATAAGGAAAGTATGTTTTTGCAACTGTCAACAAATGTTATCTGAGACATAGAATTTTACCACTGCACTTATAACTGTATTCTGCCTTAGTTGTAATTATCTTTGCATGATGTCTGTGATAGATTAAACCTTTAGAATTAAGATTTTAGATCTTTCCATATTAGAATTAGCCTAGATAGGCAACACCGCAGTGCCTGTCGTTCTGCCGCTAAGCAGTGGCGTGTAAGCACGGATGTGCTTCGGATTGAAGCCGGTGTAAATACAGGGTATATGAGACTTAAGAACCGATGTCTTATAAAAGCTACAAGGCTTTATATAGGCTTTATACTTCTCTGTAGCATCACTTCTGTTATGTCACTATTACCGGCAATATATCAATAATGTTTTTTTTATTGGATAAAATGATGACACCTCACCGTGCCCATCACCCTGAGACATCAGTTCTTAAGTCTCATATGGCCAGTAATTACGCTACCTCACAGTACCCTTCTAACCGACACATTACACATCACAGTAATGTTTGCACACTACTGCTTCATACGGCAGAATAACTGGCCCTGGGGCGGTACCTATCTAGACGGATTCCTGCATAGGAATCCTACCACCAGTAAAGCAACGCAAGTAAGTAATTTTTATTAAGGTCAGTCTTACCTTTCTTTTAACATGTGTTCAATATTTTTTAATTACAGCATTTCAATTACATTAATATCATGTGCAAGATTACTCTGTAATAAAGTAATTCATATTGTGATGGACATGTCGATTCAATTAATAAAGTTTCCTTATTTAAATGGGCTTGTCTCATGTGTTTCGCATATGATCTTTCTAGATTAGCAAAGGCCTTCTCGAAGGGTTTATTTACTTTCTTCTAACGTTTGCAAATAAGAGCGTAAAGGAAAATTTTATACAATGCTAGCTACTGTACATTTATTTATATAGCCGATTTCTTCTGATAAGTCTAGCTCAAATTCATTTAGTGTTTTTCTATTTAGTATATATAATCACTTGCAGATTGCCACTATTTAATACAATATTAGTTACTATTCAGAATTTACAACGAACATGAAAGAAAGTCATTGTTGTATATAAAAATAGGATTATCCGAATAAATACGATACGCCTGGCGACCCTGTTGCAAAGCCAACTCTGCACCCGTATCACGTACTTAATAGATACTTTCGGTGTATCCCAAGCAAGCGATTCAATTGTATGTCTTGATGTTGGTATAAATCAGTGCCCGTTGGTTTGAGCTTCAAGCGCGCTTCAGTCACGTAGCAGATTACGTTTATGGGGCTTTTTTAGAAGTTTACCGATGCTATTGCCATGGAGCGGCAAATAATCGATTCATTTGTCTCTAATGGTCCACAAATAGTCACAATTTTTTCGTATTAGACAGTTAGCCGTGTTGTAGCGGCTGAAGAGTATCTACCTCCCCATCTCATCCCGTGGGTGTCGTAAAAGTCGAGAGAGGGAAAATTAAAACCAGATGGGCAGCAGCATCTTCCTGGAACATCAGAATAAATAAACTGCGGTTGCCAACCCGCCTGCCAAGCGTGGCAACTATGGCACAATCCCGCCCAAAATGAGAGCTACACGTTTTTGTCGCAATCTGGGGGGGAGGCCTGATGATTATGAGACAGTGACGAGGCGGTTTATGACTCCTCCTCCTCCTCCATCAGTTGTGACAGCTTGAGTCCCAACCGCACAGTGAGGATGTCGCTCACATTGGTGACGGGGCGAATCAATCGATTGTAGTTGCTTAATAGATCGTCATACAATCGTTTGAAATCAGGATTGGCTTCTAACAGCTTTACGTCTAATAATGATCATCCATACTTAATGAATGAAAGGTGTTTTTTTGTATATTTTTTTTTATAATATAAAGTGACGAAACGAGCAAAACGTTCACCTGAAGGTAAGTGCAACGTCAGTCCATAACAAATGCTGTGTCACCCAGAATATTTCTGTGTGACACCACACTGCGCCCGTCACCCTGAGACATCAGTTCTTAATTCTCAAATGCCCAGTGATTACGCTAGCTCACAGTGCCCTTCAAACCGAAACACAGTAATGCTTCCACACTACTGTTTCACGGCAGAAGAACTGGCCCTGGGGTGGTACCTACATAGACGGATTCCTGCATAGGAATAAGTGACGAAACGAGCAAAATATTCACCTGATGGTAAGTGCAACGTTTGCCCATAACAAATAATGACACCCGGAACATTTCTGTGTGGCATCACAGTTCGCCTGTGCCGTCAGACATCAGCTCCTAAGTCTCATGCCCAGTAATTACACTAGCTTTCGGTGCCGTTTAAACCGAAATACAGTCATGTTTGCACACTATTTTCTCTCGGCAGAATAACTGGCTCTGATGTTTACGGAATGTAAACGAGTTTACATTCCACCTGATGGTCGACGGTCATAGAAGCCGTAGGTAGCAACATCAATCCTTGAAGCATCATCAGACTTGCTCGTCTTATAATCTACTTCTATTTAAAAAAACACGTTTACGTTTTCTTAGTCTGACTGACTTTCTCCGGTCGAACCGACCGACCGGCGACAACGTTCGAATATGTCTGAGGCTATCAAAAGCGCGGGGGATATTATACTGCCACAAGTGTAAGCGCAAAAACAGAGGCACACACTCGTCCCTACCCCTACCCCTACCCACGCCCGATGTAACGCTGATGCCATAAAATCGGGGGTAGACTAGGATACTGTGTCGGAAACAATTACAACATAACCAGACCCGAAAAACAACTTTTTGTGTTATAACACAAATGTTGGCTTCGGCTCGGATTTGAATCCAGGATCCGCGGCGTGGAAGTCAGGTGCACTGACCGTAAGGCCACGCGACCACCCATTATTGTATTGGAGAGGCCACATTACAAAGTAATAAGAAATTAAATTATTTCACATTCGGTCCTAACAAAAATATTAAAAATTTAAAAGCAAAGACAAACGCACTCTCATGTATTGTCTTTATTTAATGTACATACATTGTTCAGTAACTGAATGAACAATTCGCATATACCTAAATGACATATTATGCATGCGTAGTACTCCTGGGACTATTCCCCCGGGGATCGGTCTTGGCGCGCAGTTAATTACACGCTCCACATACAGACAATTCAACGAATTCTATATTAATGGTGGACATTCTATAGCTTTATAATAAAAACAATTGTTTGTAAGGACATGCCCCTGCTAACGCAAAAATGTTGTCTCTTAATATTTAATTTAATATAAAAGAAAAATGCAAAAAAATTGTAAATTTATCTCCACAAATATTTTAGTACTTTTAAAATATTGAAAAATGTTTGCACGCTAAGAAACGGAAGTAAAAGAAATTCACACAACAAAAACTGATTATACATAAAAAAACCTTTTTGTCAGATATTATTGGTGCAAAAATTCTAAAAAGGTTTTTATTTATATATGGAAACAATTGTAAACTTTTTTCCATTGTTAAGTTACATACCCGGGTATAATATGTACGAGTATATTTTTAGGTAACTATCAATCTTCAAACAGCAAGACTTCAAAATTCCGATCGACAGTAATTAAAATGATAGTTCATTTTAGTGAAAATTTGCTGAAATGATAACGAAAATTACAATTTTGATCTTAAACTGAATTTTTCCAATAACCGTACACTTTCAAGAGCACTTGCTGCATAATTAATTATCAATATCAAACATCGAAACTCAAAATATACACTAGAAATTACAAAATTCAATAAAAATACTACCGCCATTTTTCTTTTTTCATTCACTGTATAGAGGCTTGCATAGAGGTGGAATAACAAATAAGAAGAAAAAAATTATTTGTGTCGTATATAATATAACAGCTTTTTTTCGTTAACCATATGGCAAGTAGCGACACTGTATTTTTTCATTTTAAATTCTTCTTCAACATTCATTATAAATTCCACATTGGAATAAAATCTCGGGATGCATTAGCCGCAGTGTTTTCGATGAATTTTAAAAATACAAAGAGGATTTAAAAAGAACGCTTGATGACGCTAAGTTCTTAGATGAACGGAACTCCATTAGAAGACTTACCGACTTCGAGTTTTGGAAATTAATAGTGTCTTTTTTTTAAGTTTATTTTAACAAAAAATAATTACATTTTTAGTCTTTTTCATTTTTAACGGAGATGTTTTTATCATATTTAGGATATACTACGCCTTAGATAATCACTGGTGGAAGTAATCCTATGCATAAATAAAAATGGAAGTGTTATCCTAAGTTCTTTTTTAAGTTATAATAACACAAATTTTTAGTAATAATACTCTACTCCACTACATCCAATGTTTTAGTACCGAGACATAATTCGAAATAGCCGCGGGAGTATAACTGCAAACTTTAATCGGTAGTATGTTACTGCAATAGCGCAGTAACATCTTACCGATTAAAATCTACCGTGTGCATGTCATAATTGAAAAAAAAATGGTAATAATTTGTCGGTATAAATTTTATGGTAGAATTATATATTTTTTATTGTAAGTATGTAGCGAGACGAACAAGTCGTACACCTGATGGTAAGTGCCACGCCTGCCCAAAACAGTTGAAGTGTCACCCTAAACTTTGCATTCGAAAGATCTACGTACCACTGCACTGCATTCGTCGTCGAGTCGCCGTCTGTTCCAAGTCTCATATGCCCTGAAATAGTTTCTGCGCCTTTAAAACCGAAACGCTGCTTGACGGTAAAATAGTTAACACAGCGGTGGTACCTACCTTGGATGTCATAGTAGGCCACAGTAGGACTTCTCAATGATAATGGTTTTGAGTATTAATTAAAACATTAAGATACATAGCGGTAAAACTGGACGGCGTAGACTACGGAACCATACATTGTGGATGTAACCGTACAACACACGCAGAGAGACGACTTGTATATTTTGTTATACGTTGTTCCTGGAAGTGTTATATACAGCAAATGTGGCTAAAATAATATGAGGTTAGGTCAAATTACCTAACATAACATAATTTTAGATATAATAAACAAATTAAAATTATTAAAATTACGATTTTTTAGTTGATCTTATAATACAAACAACCAGATATATCATTTTATTATAACGATGATATAAAATAATTGCGAATATTAATGTTAATCGTAAATATTTTATCCTAACAATGCATAGAGCATAATGTTCATTGTTATAAAGCGATACCATTATTTCGAATAGCAAAATTAATGTTCCGCACACGCTGCTCCCAATAAAAACGGCAGCCGAAATGCCATCTCCCAAATGAGGTAAATAAAAAACTAAATGCCACTTTGACATTTCGTTAACCAAAGTTACTCTATGGCCCGCAACGTAAACATATTAGAACATTTTTTGAACAATTAAAAACAAATAGGACCCATCAATTATTTTTAGTTATTAAAGAAATATGTTTGTTAAATAAAACAAAACACCGAAAGTACTCGTAATATATAATAATTGATGTTATACTTTTGAGTACATTTAATTTTAGGCGATACCATCGCTACTGTCACTAATGTCACTAATGTTCTAGAGTATTAATAATTCGATTGTAGTTTTGTTTGAAATTAAATGAATTATTAATAAGATGGCGCGAGGATAATAATCGCTTTTTGTTTTAATAAAAGGCAGGACTTTGACTTAGAACATTATTTAGCTGCTCAAGTGCTACGGTGTTATTGCTTTATTATTTTTAATATGACTCAGATATTTAAATGTTCCTTAATGTTGTAATTTAAAGCGAGCGCCTAGCCCCTGAACTTTAAATTTTATAATACGCGAGTGACCTGTATTTGATTCCCGGTGCCGGCACCACTAAAATTGCTGATTGCAATTTTAAGTGCTGATTTACCAGGTGCTCGGCGGTGAAGGAAGACATCGAGAGAAGACCTGCATGTGCACGGGTAATAAAATATATTTCAAAGACATGTGAAGTCCGCCAACCCGCATTGGAGCAGCATGGCGAATTCTTACGAGTTTCAAAACCATCTCGGAAATGAGAGGAGGCCTGTGCTCAGCATTGGGATATTCATAGGCAGTTACTTAACTTTAATTTTTTTAATCGATTGCGTGAGCTTAGTGTTAAGAGCTGATGATATATGCCTCGCGGATCAAGTTTGGTGCAAATTTGGCTGATGTTGTGCCAAGAGAAAAGCGTAGCTAACCGCCCAGATTGGCTGGTCCAGTCTGAGGAGGGCGTCCCCTCCAACCAGTGATCTTTAGATGTTGAATATATAGTTTGCATCTCAGAAACTTCAATAGCGCGATGTTGGACATAAGATATCTCATGTGGCGATATAGATGTCGCTACACAAAAACAAATCGGGTGTGGTTGTATTGTGCTTTTCCTCGTGTCTTTGTCACTGCACCCTAGCCTACCTTCGATCGTATCGTATAAGCGTTACATCGAGCAGGGTTGGGTTAGGAAGAGTGAAACCTTTGTGTTTGCGCGTACACTTGTGGCACTATGATATATGATGTGCAGTTGTTGTTGAAGCAGTTCAAGCTCAACGCGAAGGCCTTATGACGAAAGCCTAGGCATCTCCTAAAGACCAATGCTGCTTGGATCAAAGTGTGTGAGAGACGGCGTACTCTCTGGACTGGAGCAGTGGACAAATATTTTTATGGCCTATAGATAGTTGTTCCGAATCTGGCGTATGTGAAATTTATATCCGTGAAACGATACAGAAGAAATCCTTGTGTGGATGCATCGTATACATTTAAAAAAGTGCTTGACGTGTCGAGGGACACCCGACAGAAGTGAAGCTTTTTACACAATTCTTTTTCAAAAAGATAATCGGTAAAACAAAATAACATGGCTGACAGCGAAAATAACCCAGAGCACAGTTTCAATCTTTATATTTTAAAATTGAAATACATAAGAAAAAAAATCATTCATAATTTAAAGACTTTACATTAATTAAATTTATTTTTAAACGAGTAAACTACGGCAACATCATTAATGTAACAATGTATAAATAAATTGCTTTGTCTCGCTCACTCACCTGGGTAACAATCCGCGCATCCAAGACAAAAACATTAAATAGCAATATTAAATTAACAAAGACGTCTTCAACAACAACGTTTTTAGGTCTATCACTGTGATGTCCTTTCGTTTTTTTTTGTTGACGAATGTTTAATAAATACAAGTAATTCGAATCCAATATTCAAAGCGTGGTAAACACTTTAGCGACAACAAGGCTACGTCACAAGTGTACTACGTGGTACCATGAAAGTTAATTGTCATAGCATTTTTTATTAATGTTGCGTGCGAAACTTTCGAGGTATTTGTGTTAATCGTAACAACACACACGATTTGTGGCTGAATAAATTATCAAAGGCATTACGTACACCACAACGTCGCATTACGTAAATAATTGTTATTCGCCATGAAAGCGATGCTGAATTGTTTATGACCACAGGGAAGGGAAAACGTGTGAGACCACAGAAAAACTCAATAAACCACAGAGTATAAATGTTTTAATAAATTCTGAACCTTGTTATTTTTTTCGTATTTACTATATATACTATTTACTCGTATCTGAGACACTAAAAACCATCAGAAGCAGTCGTCTGCTTCTGTCGTTACTGCTTCTGTTGTTAGGTACTCGATAGCCACACCGTGATCCAAATCGCCGACAAAGGTTAATAGAATAATAGATCAAGAGTTATATTGCAGAAATACTCACGGAATGTTTGTGCCCGATATTGTGGGAGGATTAAAAAAAGTTTCAGCCTATTAATGTCCCACTATTGAGAGCACAGGCCTCCTCTCATTTCTGAGAGGGTTTTGAAAGAGAAAGAATCCGCCACGCTGCTCCAATGCGGGTTGGCGGACTTCACTTCTTCACGATATTTTCCTTCACCGCTAAGCACGGTGAAGGACCGCTAAGCACGGTGAAGGAAAACATCGTGAGGAAACCTGCATGTCCGAGCAATAGAAATATTTCGAGGACATTTTAAGTCCGTGGTAAATCAGCACTTAAAATTGTAGAACAATTTTAGAGGTCTGGCACCGGGTATCGAACCCAGGTTATTCGCTTACTATGAAATTAAAGGTGAGCACCAGGCCACTGACCTACCACGGCTCTATCCACGGAGGATTAGTGTTGCTTATAAAATACTAGGTAATACTCACCATTTTAAATTTTGAGTGCGGATCTTAGCAAATTGATTTTGACAAATATTTGTCCATACGAAATGTCTCACGGCCTGTGTCTTAACAAAGAAACGTTTAACAGAAATCATTAATTTCGTCTTCAAAACATTTTTATTATTGAATCCGATTATTAATATTTATACGGAAAAAGAGCGTACTTTTTAAATTAATTTTGAAGTAGATCGCAACTCTAAAAATACTCATAACTAATATAAAAATACATTTTAATATTAGGCTAATGGGTCAATGGTTTACGGTAAGGAATACAAAACATGATTACTCCGACCGCCATTGGACTGTTTTCATGCACTATCTCCAAGCAAGCCTTTTAGTTTATTTGGAGTGGTTTAAATTCTCAAACTACATCAAAAATATTAAAGTTTATAGATTTTTTTTAAATGTAATAAAAAAATGTGTTGTAGAAAAAAATATTAGTCTTTTTCTGTCATGATATAATTCCGCCTTACGAATTTCCTTTTTCTATATACTCAGTGTAAAAGTAAATGAATTCATAAACTATCATGACAAACATATTTTATTTGAAATCGTACACGATTAGGCACTTCAAAGCGTTGTGTGTAAACTTTTTGTCTAACCCATCGAAGTGGCAGTTATTCCCAAACTGGTATGTTTTTAACGGTAACCTTTAACCTAATGAACTATATATTAAAATAATGAAAGTTCTACGAAAAAGTTTGTTTTTATATTATTAACAAGTCTCTGCAGGTAGCTGGTCTAAATTATTTAGATAAGAATATGTAATTAAAATAAATGTAAATAAGATTAAGATTTACTGGTACAACAAATAACAATATAGTATATAATTCGATCTATATAAATAGGTCGAATTTTTTTATAGCGACAAAAAGCATAAGCGAGTTGTAAAAATATTCGATTATTTTCACTGGTGGTAGGATTCCTCTGCAGGAATCCATTTAGGTTGGTGTCAACTATACTGCCTTCAAGCAGTGTGTGAACATCAATATGTTTCGGTCTGCTGGGAACTATTAGCTAGTGTAATTAATGGGCATATGAGACTTAAGAACTAATGTCTCAAACAAACATTATTGCGGGCGGTGGGTTGAACGTTGTGCTCGTCCTTAATACAATAAAAAAAAGGAAAAATCACGAAATTGATCTACGCCAAAATGTTATTTTAAATACTCTACGAAGGTGTTATCCTAGAGAATCGAGGCGGCATTTGTGGCGAGGAGAAATATTGTAGGTGGCACAGCATTTGCGATAAACAGATGATGCATAAGGTGATATATATATAATTTCGGTGATGTAATTGCTGTTAGCCTTTTTGGCTTTTACAGCTTCATCGGATACTGTGCTCACGGGCCAGGGGCCCGCGACCATAAGGTGAACGATTTGCTTGTAGCGTTACTTTCTTCCATACTAAATAGAGTTCAATTTAATCTACAGACTATTAGTTTAGTACAATTTCATAAAATGTGTATGCTTCCCAATACGAATATTCACTTGTTATATTACTTTAATATGGTAAGTTTTTATTTGATTGGCGAGCATCAAACAATATTTAAGTAGAATTGTATTCCCACTTTTTTTGAATATTCATTTTAGCCTTAATTCACTTTATTAAGACGGATAGACGGTAATCGAAGGATTATTTCCGAACTGGAGGATTATACGATACCAGTATTTTATTTACGTGCCAAAGTAGGATATTAAAGAGTTCTCAATTCAGATTTAGTCGGAATAATCCAATCCGCTCCTTAGATCCTTAGATCCTTTAACCTTCATCTTAACTCTCAACATTATAACAAATGTGGGAATCACTGACTAACGTCTTAACATACGTCTCAAAAAATGGAGGCGTTCGTGTTTGTATGGTACTATTATGACTAACTGACTAATTTTTATATGTTACGATAATGAACTATCAAATGTTTACCCGAACGTTTCATAACTTTCATTCCAAATTCAATAATCTTTTAAGCTGACGCCATGTCGTAACATTACTAAACTACGAACACCTTTCTCACTGACTTCTTCATCGCGGTCTTCTGCAGGTCACACGCCTTACATACATACGTCTCCAGGATGCATGCTATCTCGGTTCCGAATTTCGTCAAGGTCGATTTAACGGTTGAGCCGAAAAGGTATTAAACACACGGAGCGAGAGAGAGACTTACTTACGCATTTAAAATATTAGTATACATGAGATTTGTTACAAATACATTAAATTCATTAAAAAAAAGTTAATGAATTACGGTCAAATTTCGACCATTAGGTGATCACTACTTTATTACTTAATTGTTAAAATTTTACTGATGGTAGTATTCCTATGCAAGAATCCATGTAGGTAGGCACCGAAGGGCCAGTTATTATGCCGTGTAGCAGTAGTGTGCAAACATTATTGTGTTTCGGTCTTAATGGCACTGTTAGCTAGTGTAATTACTGGGCATATGGTACTTAAGAACTGACGTCTCAGGGTGACGAGCGCATTGGGGCAGTTTTGCTCGATTCGTCCCTTAGTCCAATAAAAAAATATCTGAAGTAGTTTAAGACTTAATTTTTAATTTTATACGATCAGATAATATCCAAGTCTAAGTCTTTAATATTTATAATTTCGTAAAGTTACTATACGGTGATTAAATAACGCATTAAAAGTATATTTGCAAAAGTTTGAGAACCCGTTGCGAATCGCAGTTATTGCATTAGGGTGGTTATTAGTTAAGTGATAGCGTTTCGGGGCGTTATTTAAGTAATGGTCATGCCGCGTGCGCCATCAGATAGCTTCCAATAGATAAAGGCTCTCGTGCCGGTAATCGAATGATAAACTTTAATCGTTATTCTGTAAACAGTGTTTTATTTTCGAACAAATTTTCCCGGTTCATTTTTTATTCAATGGATTTGTTCACTACAACTGAATGGTGAGCCATGATTCAATAGTAAGAGCGTTTAATTTTTTTTTTATTGTATAAAGCGACGAAACGGGCGAAACGTTCACCTGATGGTAAGTGCAACGTCCGCCCACAACAAATGCTGTGTCACCCAGAATATTTCTGTGTGACACCGCACTGCGCCCGTCACCCTGAGACGTCAGTTCTTAAGTCTCAAATGCCCAGTGATTACGCTAGCTCGCAGTGCCCTTCAAACCGAAACTCAGTAATGCTTGCACACTACTGCTTCACGGCAGAATAACTGGCCCTGGGGTGGTACCTACATAGACGGATTCCTGCATAGGAATCCTACCACCAGTAAAATCATTATAAATTTAGTAATCCGTCAATTGTGTCGAGCCAAAATTTGCAATACGTAAATTATAAGTACACTACTCATACGGTAAACTTGATTTTAGATAACGTATGTGTAGTGAAGAAAAGTGTAGAGAGAAAGTTTGCCTGCATAATTATTTTAATATTCTCTCATTCGAATATTTTCACACTTACGTTTTTACTATATCGTTGGTGCATTTAAAAATATAAATGACATTATGTTATCGGTTATATAAAATAATTTTAAAGTTAGTGATGACAAACGGGCATGATGTCCACTAAAAGACAAAATATACTTTACAGAAGACCAAATGCGTAATATAAAATACATTAAAATATTGAGAACAAAATGTGTGGCAATAACCTCTTACCTTATGCGCTCGTGTGTATATGATACTAGCTGATACTTGACCTCGTGGAGAAATATTTGGCTTTTCTTTAATTTTGATTTTACATTCGAAAGAGCTTAAAAAAGCCTCAATTGAATAAAGTTTTGACATTGACTCTTCTTGTTCTAGTATTTGTTTATACTTCATTTTACACACCTCTAGCTAAGGTTTACTCAATGGCAAACTTGATGCCTTGCATCACTCTCCGCCAGTAGACTTTCGGAGAACCTTGATAATGAAAAATGTTGCCACGGTTGATAAAAAGTTTGCACCTGCCAACATTTCACTCTTTTACTTCTTTTATTCTTATACACTGAGATCTGATACACTGGTAATCTGCCAAAGTGAAGGCTTTCTTGGATCGAACCGCTTCTCTACCATTCCTTCAACACACATATTTGACATATTTAATGTCAAATTTGACACATACTATTTTAATAGGATTATTAAAAATTCTATGGTTTACACTTGACTGTTTTTGTCTAATGGTATTCTTCTCTGACATTTTTTTTACTACAAAAGCTTGCTTATTACTTCCCAGGCTTGTCCCTGGCCGTGCCGTGGAATACCCACTCCTCGGTCGGAAGAGTCGTGCTGGAGCACTGTCGTTCCGAAACTAGAAAGGGACGATGAGGTGCGGATCGAACCCTGGCGTCTACCGGATCTCCGGCCACCTTTGCACTACTTACACGATAGGGGTAAGAAGAGGATAGTGATAAAATAATGATGGAAGTTAATATTTAGACATATAATTATAATTAAATACGACGAAACTGTATACCTTATGTATAATATTCTTTTTTCTCTCCTCGTCTGCTGTAGTTGCGAATTGCAACTTTTTTTTAAAACACGTTTTTTTTTAAATCGTCACTATAATATATTGTTCAAGCTTTTCAATATCGTTCCCCAGGATGAATGTAATTGTCTATGGGTTACAGTGTCAGGATGTCTATTTGATTTTGGCTAAAATTAAGAAAAACCATTTTTATAATTTATTTAAAAAAATTCTTTTTTATATCTCATGTAGTTGCGAGCTCAAATGTGATTTAAAATCGCAACTACAAGATATACATAGTACGAGTACATGCAACGTGAAGTTATATTGTCTGTAATTAAAAAATCACGTAAACAGTTTCTGTATAATATTTTTTTATACATTTAGTAGTTGCAATCTTAAACATAATTTAAAATCATAACTACTTGGTATACAAGCAACGATACTTTCCATTAGTGTCCTCAAGGGTGACATGTTGATTATCGAAGATTCGAAGATGAATGCAATTGTTTTTTTTAGACTGAAGGTCACTGTTATCTCGAAGGCTTTTACAGCTTCACTGCTGAGGGCACTTTGCTTACCTTTTTTGTGGATGCCCAGCGGAAGGGCCCCCCGAGAGGGTACCTCGGCTTGAAACGTCATCCTGAGCGCGAGAGTAACTAACACGAGGGTGCCTAACGAGGCCGTGGCTCGGTCAGTTTATTTGGTAGGACATTATACTTTTATCAGAATTATCTAAATTTACCATCATTTCGGAATGCGTTTCCGCTGGAGAAGAAATGGCGCAAGAAACTCCAGCGACGCTTCTATTCATGATATTACTAGTAGGGGATAACCGTGATGCGGCGGTATCGCTGATACGTCCTCGCCGACGACGGGGGCGGTATGATCGTGATTGTGTTGTGTATGTGTGTCGTGTCGAGTAGAGCGCTTGGGTCTTAGTGGTCACGTCGTCCGGATCCTCGAAGGCGTGCCTCGGTCTCCTTTAATTTTCCGGGAGCCGAACTTTAAGTAATTGGTGGAAATAAAAAAGTCATGTAAACTTTTGTCTTGGAATACTACTAAATTAAATGAACTTAACATTTGAACTTCCCGACATGTGTCTTAAAATAATAATTGTTTCAAATTAATCCTACAAAAAATTTGAACCCATAGGTAATATCTTTACGTCGATTCGTATTAACGTATACGTAATTATTGAAGTTAAGTCTCAAACGCGCTTTGATATTCCGGATCTGCTTCCGCCTAATTGCTCTTTAGGGCTACAATTATATAGGGATAAGTGAGCCACCTTGAGAAAGAAAATCAATAAGTACGTAAATAATTGTTTGATTTTATTACACATTTGTACTATACGAATAAAAAAGTAAAAGTGAAATTTAAATACATGTAAATAGTTAAATGGGCAGACGTTGCACTTGCCATCAGGTGAACGTTTTGCTCGTCTCATTTCTTTTTCCTATAAAACAATTATATTTATTAACAGCACAAATCATGAACGAACACATAACGCCATCTAGTGTCCAGCAGCAGAACAATTCAAATAACGACCGGTTTCAATATCCAATCTGTCGTTGAATATTCCTACTCAAAGTAGATTTACAGACAGAAACTCAATACAAGTTATTTAAAATTCTATCTCTGTTATATAGATCGAATATTGAAGCGCACTGAATGTTCATAACGAAGAATATTATAGTAAGTAGGCATGGCATATATAAAATTTAGAGAAACACATTTTTCTTCACCTTCCTTTATGTGATACAATTAAGACTGGATAAGATATGTAGAAGCAGTGACATGATAGATACGGGGCAAACACGGAACATTTCGACCCGAAAATCAATAATTTGTGTTCTGGTTTTGTAGTGTTCATGGGTCAGCAGGCAGATATATTGACCATTTAGTAACGTTTGCATCAAAGTTTTACCAGTTCTGTCTTTACCCTAAGGGCAAGTGGTGACACAAATCCAGAGCGCCCGGCCTGATGTACGCTCCGAAATGTCGACAACCAGTGCCTATTGGTTTCTTCAATAGATCATTAAAAAAACAATAAATCTTTTCTAAACAAAAGTACATCCTGACGTTTTCATAAATTTTTTTTTGGCTTTCCAAAATGGCCCCAATTTCTGTGTGCCCAATGGCCCCCATATGGCCTAAAACGGCCCTAATAAGTACTTATATAAAAGTTTAAATCATTCAAAAGGTTAATATAATATAAATAAAAAAAAACACTTTCAACACCACAGCTTTGTAGCATGTTGTGTAACCGTACTATTTGAAAAAAAAAGATCTAAAATGACGGATATCGATTAAAACTTTCATATAACCGTGTCATGGCGGCTTAAGATATTCTACCACCCCATCACATCCCTGGGTGTCGTAAGAGTCTGCAGAGAGAAAATAAAACTAGGATATGGGTAGCAATATCTTTCTTGAACATCTGAATAAATAAACTAAAAATAAACTGCGGTTGCACATCCGCCTACTCAGCGTGGGAACTATGGCAAAATCGCCCAAAATTGTACCTACAAACTATCGTGGTAATCTAAGAGGGGGGCCTATGTTCGGCAGTGACTAGTGATAGGCTGAAACGATGACGATGATTTATCATTATCTCTCAGCTAGTTCGTTATTAATTTTTAAATGGGATTTTGAACTACTATTTTTAATGTGTATAATGAATATTGGAATGTAAAATGTAATAAAATGTAATAAAAAAAGTAATATAAAGAAATACAATTTCCTTAACCCATTTTTTTTACTTATAAAGCATCCTAAGCGAAATTCAAAAATGTTTGGACAAGAAATTATAATTCAAAAGGATTTAGCAAAGAAACGCCTGTTTTTATTTATTAGCAATGTTATTTACGCGTTGAACTAGTACTGCTTCATTTTAATACATAGGCTACTTGACTTTAGGTATTATTTTTAAGTGATGAACTTAATAAATATGAAGTAATTTATCGATATTACTTTACTTAGTATTTTCATTGAAACTGCGCATTCTACTTTTTATTAAACGTCTTTTGTTGTTATTTTATGAAGTTTTTGCAATATACTTCATTTCTTTACAGAAGGAGATAGCTGCGCAGCCTGTGTTGCACCTTTACCCCTACTTCCCCCACCAGCACCTGCGCCACATTAGCCACAACGAAAATGTATATTTTAGAATTTCAAGCACCAAGCAATAATTTATAGTTACGACCGTTAGATGGCGCCCGTAATTTATTTTAACAATGTTGGTAGTTCTCTAGTGTGACCACTAGAAAAAAAATTGTAATGACCACAAAGCATGTCGATACTGTACGAAGTAACGTCTATAGAATTATGATAATATTATTTATTTTGTTGGTATCTGATTCTGAAATTATGTATAATCATCTTCATTAGATTATAAATTATTTGACTTCTCAATTCTTTGTTTGACTTGAAAAATATAATTTAAATTATTTATATAAAATCAATATAAATGAAGTAAAAGTAAGGCGGAAAACTTGCGTAGAAATAGTTTCCTTTTTATTTTAAAAGAATCACTCATTATTTGAAAGAAAGAAATAAAAGAAAGCATTCCATAGAGAATAATATACAAATAAACTGGTAAAAACATAGGTAAACTTAATGTAATTTACATACATACGATATACATAAGATCACGACTGTATCTCATAAGGGGTAGTCAGAGACTGGGCACTCACTGCAAAAACAGATGACTGCCACAATCCACGTTTCACCAAAACAATATAATGCACTTGGTGTGATAGGTGTTGAGCCCATCGCCATCATGCGCTGTTGGGTGCACAGTGCAGTTTTATTCCTTACTCGCCTTTTACGAGATTCATTGGGTGAAATGGAGCCGCCACCACACGGCATTTATTATTATTATATAATTTAAAGCAAAGTTTAAAGAATCCTGGCGTAAGTAAAAGGCTTCAATTAGCGCTTGCACACATGCCAATAAACTGCATTACTTTAATTAAGAATTGTTAATTGTACATATTTTATTATATTCAGAACACTGCCAGAAATAAATTATATGCTACAGCTTAGGTATGCACTGAATCAAGTATGGAATACACAAGTAAATTAATTTTAGTCCGATTATGTACGGAAAGAAATATTTTAGAAGTTTATTTAGAATGTATTCCATTAGAATATTAAATAAAAGCAATTTAACGTAATGAATTTGATTCATTAAGCAATTCTAGTAACATCTGAAAAAAAATATAGTTGCTGCTATGGTGCAATTATGCATTATCCCTAAGATTTAATTACATTAATAACATTTTAATCTAATTCCGGGTCTGGTGTTTTAAGCAAACAAATGTTAACTAGACATTATAATATTATGTAATAATGTAAATATATGATTTTAAATGATTAATATGCGTTTTATCACAGGTAATATTAAAAATAATCGTGTAATATTAAATTAGATGTGTCAAAAGCTTTATACTAAAAGCGATAATTACAAATTTATTTATATAATACATATCATGAGCTCTTCTAGTCAAATAAAGTGTATGTATTTATAGTTATAAATATGTAGCTGCATTAAATATTAAAGAAAAACTTTGAAGTTCTGAATTTGATTTAAACCCAAATACACACCAAACCAAAACAATCCAAAACCCTCTCAGGAATGAGAGGAGGCCTGTGCTCAGTAGTGGGACATTTATAGGCTGAAACTTTACTTTTTTTACTTTTACACACTATTGTATTCAATATAAATAATGAAATGACACGAATATCATATACCTACCTGTAACAATGTGGTATCACCCACTTGACAGTGGAAAACTAAGTGAAGCACTCGACTGCGCTCATTTCCACTAGACATCCGTTCTTAAGTCTCATCTCCCTGTAAGTATAGTCAAGTCAAGTCTTCAGTGAAACACAGAGGTGTTTGTACACAACTGCTTGTCAACAGTGTACTTTATACTGCCTATTTATTGATTCTGTAGGAGTTTATTAATATTTTTAATAATACTTATTTTACATATCGTATGCCTGATAGCTTGGTTGGCGAAAAAGTGAAGCGATTGGCATACGCGCTACAGGTCGCGGCTTCAATTTCGGCATAGAGCAAATATTTGTATTAGGGTTTGTATTTGGAAAAGGTAGTTGATCCATCTCTGGAAGTAAGCGCATGTGGAACATATTATGTCTGTGAACGTTACAGGAGAAATCTTAGTGTGAAACATCATTTACAAAAAATGTCGTAAGCAATGAAGGTTTTGCTGTAAATGTTCCAACATGTTTTACGCAAGAAACGCCAAGGAAGAAAATAGAAGTTTTTCTTCAAATATTAAAACACCTGAACGTGGTGCACTCTGCTAGTTAACAAACAAGACTTGTTCCACCGATGCCGAAAGTATCTTGGATGGAGGTAACTATCTATTCACTGTTGTCTACAATTAACAAAAATAAAATTAACCCAATACTCGCTCAATACTTTGTATAGCAATGTATTGGGTTAACTATAATGGTGAGTAAATAGATTATTTCATTTGCTCTATATCAAGTCCAGTTAATCAAAAAATTAACGAATTTACATTTATTCTTTATAAATAAACTACTATAGTCTAATATTAATAGGCTGTACTATAGTCTAATATTAATAGGCTTAATTTACTTTACATTTTAATTTAATCTAATACAAAAAAGGACTGTGTTGAACTATGCTCAGTACAGTTTTTTCTCTCTTTCTTTCTTAAGAATTTATGTTAATCTAGAAGTGTTTGTTTTAAATCCTAATATTTAATCTGTGTGAATGGACACGACGAACTTAAATAATACTAGCGGACCCTACAGACATTGCACACACATTGCGGACGTAACAGATTCAGCAAACGATTTTTCGATATTCGAATTATCGATAAACTGTATACTGAGTGACTTTTGTCATTTTCAACTATGTCGCAGCCCCACCTACCGGGTTCAATTCTGAATCTAAACCATCACGGTGGACAACACACAAAAATTCATCGACATCGGTCCAGCCGTTTAGAAGGAGTTCAGTGACATACACACGCACAAATGAATTATATATATATAAAGATTAAACATCTTATTCAGTTAATCATGCAAATATACTGACAACGTAGGTTGGAATCGCAAAATTCGGACAGATTTATCTAATTTATATTTTTTTTGTGCTAATAGTAGCAGGCTTGACTGTCTACACTGATATATATATATATATATATATATATATATATATATATATATATATATATATATATATATATATATATATATATGTATATAAAATCATATATTTTTCCCATATAAGGGGTAGGTAGAACCCATACCTATAGCCCACTTTTCATCACAATCTTAGTACGAGTCAAAAATGCGTTCCCACGAGCAGTATAGTGACAGCATTGCATACCAAGGTATTACTCTGCACGAATAAAGGCTGTCCCTACAATATCACAGACGCCTCTTACGACACCTCGGTAGGGAAGTGGTACGTGCTATTCTACTCTGCCGGACACCTATCAGTTAAGAGCTATATTCATTACATTAAGAGCTATAGAGCTATGTTCCACAGAAATGAGTAAAAATGAACGAATTCATATTAAAGTATTCTAGTAAGTAATAATATACACAAAGCTATTATATAAAAGTATGTATTCATGTGTAAATTAAAAAAAAACAATTAGAAAAGATATAATAAATAAATCATAATTATTGATTACCAAGGAAAAACTTAAAAGGAAAACTTACCTATCAAAGATGCTGCGAATGTAAAAAATTGCTATGGATATTTTCTGCTAGCTTGTTAAATTAATTGAATAACTTTTTAATCAACATTTTAAATTATGGCCTTAGTTAATAAAAAACTTAGTTTTATTTTGTGTTGCTGGCAAACATGATATGTCAGAGTTCATAAACGTCAAATATTTTGTCTATGTTCTTTTCCTGTTAAAATATTCTCTTGAGAGGTTGGTTTTGTGTTTTGGAAATCCGTCTTAATCACTAAAAGTATATATTTTTATGCTAAAATTCGCCATGAAAATATATAAAATAGTGGTGTTTTGTATTTCGAGTCTTTATTTCAAGAAATTTACCAAATTCGATTGTAAATTAAAAATAAAAGATAACCTCTGTTTGTGTATGCCATCAGTGACATAAAGCCGCTCTGTTTTTCAGTAACTAAAATGGGTCGTTATTCTCGAGAGCCGGATAATCCAGCCAAGTCATGCAAGGCGCGTGGCTCGAATCTGCGTGTTCATTTCAAGGTAAAGTGTAAAATAAGTTGTTATTGATATAACAACATTAGTCCACATGGAGTGAAAAACTTGTGTTAAGTGCTTTCAAACCTGGGTTAAATATATTAATTATCGGTTACATATCGTGTTACTATCGAAGCTAGGATTTTGCAAATTTTACAGTTTTCTCAATTTTGTAATTAAATAATAATTCTTTGTTAATTATTTAAACTCAGTGTTAATTCTATCTCCCTAAGGCCAAGTTTGTTTTTAACATGGAACTGTTTTCTTTGTTACACAAATATATTTAAGTTTAAATTTCATAATCACATTTCTTTTGCATAATGAGTAATGATAAAGATATGGAAAACATTGAGGGGTATATATTCAAAATGGAACTTTATAGTTTTCTATTGACCGAAATTTCAATGGTCTGAAATACATAGTACTTATAAGCTATATAAATAAATTAAAAAAATGTATGAAAATATGTATATCTTATACTTACATTGAATATTTCTTTGCTCGAAAAACACATTCAAAAACTTCTTTAGTGTATTGAATGGTGACAACAAATTTATTTTTCAATAATCATGTATATTGAATATCACCTATTTAGTGTAAGACATGAAAAGTTCTTTAGTATGAATTCTAAAGTTTATTTTTACAGATCTAATGGATTCTATTTATAAATCCTTAGTACTCACTACACTGTGCCAGCTATCTGTAATGTGTCACCTTTTTTGTCCAATGTAAATCAAGTGTAACCTTAAGCATGTTGAATCATTAAATTTGTATGTTTCTCATTTCAGAACACCTACGAGACGGCGATGGCGATCAGAAAACTCCCCCTGCGCCGTGCTGTCCGTTACCTTAAGAATGTTGTTGACAAGAAGGAATGCATTCCCTTCCGCCGGTTCAATGGCGGAGTTGGCCGTTGCGCTCAGGCCAAGCAGTTTGGGACCACACAAGGCCGTTGGCCTAAGAAGTCAGCAGAGTTCCTGCTCCAGCTTCTCAGAAATGCCGAATCAAATGCCGACTACAAAGGCTTAGATGTTGACAGGCTGGTTATTGACCATATTCAGGTATGAATTGCACACTGCATTTTCTAATAATGGAATTAAATTTATTGTTGTGAGTCTAAAACTGTTAAAATGATTGTTCAATTAGAAAAGCACAGTTCAAGCAGTGACTGGAAATTGTTTTCTAAGCACAATTGTTACTGTTTATGTATCTAAAACGACCACATAGCATTTAGGTCATAGCACATGACTTCTGCATTGATGGTTTTGGGTTTTAGTCCCAGTCATAGCCAACACTTGTGCAAAAGCAAATAGTTGGTTTCCGGTGGTTGTCATGTGAAATTCATGTACATAAAACACACCCACAATTAGGTATTTTTTTAAAAAAGGATAAAAATCTTTGCTATCATTAGTGTCTGTAAACTTTATTTTCTATAAATTATAGTCAATTAATAAATGGATTGTTGCTTTGTACTCCAGATCCAATTTCAACTCCATTTCACATGATGTACTGCAAATTGTTTGATACAAACATCATTATAGAATGAGAAATGAGTTGATCAACTTCAAAATGTTGAACAAATTTGGTTCTAATGCTACCAATGGATGCCGCTTCTCTTACATGCTGTAGTTTTGTAATTCCCTCATATGGTGTTAAGTAAATAGCTTAGAGGAGGAAAGTACCGATCAATACAAGTAACTTACCGAGTGGTCAAATACAAAATAGCAAAAAAAAAAACAACCACTTCATATAAAAGTGGGTACTTTTCCATTCATCATCATCATCAATTTAGCGTATCACTAATCCACTGCCGAACATAGGTCTCCCCCATAGATTGCCACAAAAGTTTCTAGCTATCAATTTGGGTGGATTTTGCCATAGTTGTCGCAGCGTCTTCCTGGAACATCAAAACAAACAAACTGCGGTTGCCAACCTGCCTGCCAAGCGTGGCAACTATGGCAAAATCCCCACCATTGATTTTGCGGGAAGTCGATGGATGCAGGTGGCTTAGGACCGTGCTTTGTGGCAATCTAAGGGGGAGGCCTATGTTCAACAGTGGACTAAGATAGGCTGAAATGATGATGATGGTGATGATGTCTAACTTGGCAAGTGGGTTGGCAACTGTAGATAATTTATTCAGATGTTCCAGGAACAAGCTACTGCCCATATGTTCCTTCTTTTTATGCTATTTACCAAACACTGCATAAGTAAATCCGATAACAATTGTTCTTGTACTCTTACTTAGGTAGGGCTAACCTTTATACATATTAGTGCTTGGTTGCATTCTGCTGGATCTCCTCAACCTTATATGTGGTTATTTGGTTACTAAGCTGTTTTGTGGCATGCATCCTTTTGAATCGACTACCTCCTGATGATGATTAATCATAAGATGGACATTTATACTGTCTCTTAACACCATAATGGCACTACCAACTGTCTTACAAAAGTAAAAATGACCTAGAAATGATGAATGATCTAGAAATTTTAGACCTATGTTAGATGTTACTGGAAAGGGATTCTGGTCCTTGGGTAGGGTATCTGGTTTGCCTTTATGCTTGACATGGTATACTACACTATTGTACTTCTGTTTTCTAAAGGCATACATTATTTTGTAACATGATTTAGCCACAAAATGACCATATATGTTATTTTATGGAGAATTGTTACACACAAGCATTGTCTTTTAACTTTGGTTTTTATTACTTTTAAAATTGTTTTTGTAGACTAAGGAAAGTTATAAGTTGCAACTGAATTATGATAAATGAGCAGCCATAAAGTTCGCACGTCACATGCAAACTAAGACAAATTAGGTTTTAGGCTATAATTATTTAAAAAAAAACCATTTCATGAAAAACAGAGATGTAAATTAAATACACAATAACATCCAGACCTGGGATGACTCTTTAACATGGATCTTATATTTTTATAACCTAGATAAAGAAATATAAGATTCATGTAGCAAATGCATGGAAGGTATTAGCTAGCTACTACAAGTTGTTTTAATTATTTGTCAGTCAGTAACTTTATTGCCGGAGTGTAGATCACTACAAATAACATTATATCAATAGTAAAAATTAGCATCCTATGATGATAAATGTCTCATTGCTGAGCACAGACCTCTCATTTTTGAATGGGGTTTGGAGTCTAGAAGGGTTCGCCTTTTTCTCGTATGAATACTATTAACGTATAAATCAGTATATAACTCCATGGTACAAGACCATTACCCGTATTTTTACGTGAAAGGGTGTATTTGATCAGTTTGAAAAATCTACTTTAAAACTGTATCATAAGTAATATTTGATATGTCATTTAGAAAATTATTTACCCCTTAAATGACGAAAGCAATATAAGTAAATGTCTGAAAATTAATGTTTTCGATATATAAAAAGATTGAATTAATTTAATTGTAGAAAATCTATCGGCAATCTGTTCAACTAACATGCATAGCTGGTGACGGTTGGAGTTGCTTACATTCTTTATAGAAGGTAGACGACACCATCTGTTCATGATCACGATACGTTAGGTAGTATATAATTATAGCCGGTTTTAGTTTCAAGATCTTTATTAATGTTGCTATAGTGTAACGGTTTAAATATTTAAATCATACTCGTAGAGTATCGTATATACGAGCTAGTATATAATTATAGCCAATTTTACTTTCAAGATCTTTATAGGTATTCTTATGTGAGGCAAATGTTTTTTTAAATAAAAAAATTAAAAAAAAATGTATTTATTCCAGGTAAATCGCGCTCCCTGCTTACGCAGACGCACATACCGTGCCCACGGTCGTATCAACCCCTACATGTCGTCGCCGTGCCACATCGAGGTGTGTCTCAGTGAACGCGAGGACGCCGTGGCCCGCGCCGCTCCCACAGACGATGCTCCCGCGAAGAAGAAGCTGTCCAAAAAGAAGCTCGCACGCCAGAAGGAGAAGATGATGAGGGAATAGACGTTTAGGGGTTAATAAATGACTTACAACAAATGTAGTTTTCTTTTTATTGAAGAAATTGACGGCACGAGCAAATCGTTCGTCTGATACATACATACAGTCACGCCTCTTTCCCATAGGGGTAGGCAGAGACCACATCTTTCCACTTGCTACGATCCTGACACACATCTTTAGCTTCTTCTATTTTCATTAGCGTTTTCACACACGCTCGTCGGTTGCACCGATCTGATTGTGATACGTACGCCTTGGTCGACCCTTAGGTACCGGCTTTCCCATTCACACTTGCCTCATAAATCTGTTTCGTCAATCTCCTATCATTCATCCTCTCTACGTGTCCAAACCATCTAAGCATCCCTTTCTCTATCTTTGTCACTACATCTTCAACCACACCGCAACGGTCCCTTATCATGCTGTTTCTCACGTTGTCAATCAGAGTTACTACAGCTATACTTCTCAAACTTCTCATTTCCACAGCGTTAATCTTACTTTCATGCTTCTTCTGCCAGACCCAGCATTCACTACCATACATAAGTGTGGAGAAGTGTGGGTAGCATCCGTTTTTGTAAGCCGATGAGAAAGAAGGCAGTGATTTTATGAAGGTTGTACTATCCAACGACGACCTGCGCGATTTTGCGGGAAGTCGATGGATGCAGGTGGCTCAGGACCGTGCTTTGTGGCAATCTATGGGGGAGGCCTATGTTCAACAGTGGACTAAGATAGGCTGAAATGATGATGATGATGATGTACTATCCAAGACGACGAATGGCTATTCATTTTATATATAAGAATTTATTATATATTAGGGTAGCCTGGTCAAATGAGACCGCAATCCACCAGCTTCTCCTTGTTTACTTACGGATACTGTCGGAGGTTGAAGAGTATCGGCTGTGGCGCTATCCGCAGCTTTATTATCCGCAATTGATGAGAAGGTAGGTTAGGCATTCCCTTGCCCCCCTAGCAGTAAGTCAGCCGCGTCGCCTAGTCTTCAGAATACGTGACTTCTACGCCACGGGTCCTGGGTTCGAATCCCAGCCGGAGCCAACATTTGGGCTAAAACATAACTTGTTGGTTTTCGGGTCTGGTTGTGTTGTGTTTGTCCCCGTATTTCTGACCCTGCATCCTAGCTTACCTCCGATCTTATCGCATCAGCGTTACATCGGGCGCGGGTAGGTTGGGACGAGTGAGTGCCTCTGTGTTTGCGCGTACACTTGTGGCACTATAATATCTCCTGCGCAGTTGATGGCTCTCGACAGTATTCGGAAGTTGTCGCCGTGGTCGAAATCGGCTAGGAGAACATCACGTCAGCCGGTCGGGGTCCGGACAGACATCCCTCAACAGGCCAGGCCAGGTCCTGTTGAGGCAAAGTGGAACCATGGGTTTTTGACGGCTCCATAATGCCTCGTCCCCATTCCTCTAGAGTAATGTAAAGGCGTAGGGTATGAGTAATAACCTAACGAGGGCAGACCCCTTTGCTATGCCACATAATCCCTGTCATTGGAATATTATAAACTGTAGGTCTGATGGCTTTTACAGCTTCTTCGGAGAAGACTAGTTAGCTGGAGGCCCTCGAGTAAGGTATACAACACCGCTGCTGACGCCTGGCGTCGCGACGCGGTTCGCCTCCCATTAACTAGGGGAGGGGGAGGGGGGGGGGGGGTGGGTCTTGTAGTGATCCAAGGGCACCTCTTAATGAGAATGAATCGCCGTACTTATGGATAGTCCCTATATATAACAATGATCAATTTTGATTTCTTATATTTACGCGAACACTACACATTTAAATGAAACTAATTTTACGGATTTTATCGCGTTTTATTTTATTATTTATAACCCGACGTTTCGAGTGCTTTACAGCACCCATGGTCACGGGCGGACTGAGGTGACAGATGTCAGCTTGGGATCCTATAATTAATAAAATTAAATCAAAAACCAAGCATACCACTGCAAGACTTCAAGACACAGTAAGCTCTTTCTGCGTAGATCGGACAAGGAATAATAATTAAAAGCTGAAGGTACTCCGGGTTAACTATGACATCGGGACATCTGTCACCTCAGTCCGCCCGTGACCATGGGTGCTGTAAAGCACTCGAAACGTCGGGTTATAAATAATAAAATAAAACGCGATAAAATCCGTAAAATTAGTTTCATTTAAAAATGATCAATTTTATTTGTAAGATCACTAAATATATAAATACATACAGTCTCGCCTTTTCCCTATATAAGGGTTAAGCAAAGACACACGTAGCCCATTTTTCGCCCCCGCGTGACGTCGCCGTAATTTTGTTACGATTAAAAAAAAATCTTACTCCCCATTGCGTTCCTACGAGCAGTATAGTGACAGCGTTGCATAATATGGTGTTGCTCTACTCAAATAAAGACTCGGTAGGAAAAAGGTAGGTGCTATTCTGGTCTGCCGAACACCAATCGGATAGATATCCATACTAATAGGATCACCTGATGGTAAGTGCAACGTCTGCCTATAACAAATCCTGTGTCACATAAAATCATCAAACTTCCTGAAACACCAGTTCTTTAGTCTCATATGCCCAGTGATTACGCTAGCCCTCAGTGCCCTTCAAACCGAAACACAGTAATGTTTGTGTGCAAATGTGTGTGTTATATGGGAAAAAGGCATAAATGTACGTTTGTGTTATCTACCGTTTGGGAAGTCGGTTTGAGTTATCGTAGCGAAATCCTGGACTTATGGTTTAAGTAGACCGACTTATAGAATACTGGTTGTCGGATGACTTATAAGATTGTTATAATTGCTGTATCCATTTTAACTTACGAGTATAAATAAACAAAATAATTTGATTGTAATGCTCATGTATTAAAATTGTAGTTACAGTTATTAATTATATTCAATTATTAATAATGTATAGTTGGGAATTTCCGATTTTTAAATCATCGATCCATTAATCTTTGATATTCACATTTTACTTTAAATATCTCATAATTAACATCGCGAAGACATTTTTGCAAATTAAAATTTGCTTCAGCTAGTCTTTCGGCTTGTTTACTTGCTTCAATACGTTTTCTCTTTGACAATTCGATTTCGTTTCTTAAAAAAATATTTTCCGATTCCAGAACTTTCCTGACACCGTGCATATTGTTCATATTTGATAATAATTTTGCGATTTTATATAAGAGTCTTTCAAAATGCAAGCTTGTTTCTTCGCCTCGTGAACTTGTCTTCTGAGAAGTAAATTTATCTGGTTTAAGTGTATTGCTCTAGACATTTCTTGATGCTGTTTATCGATTGCGAGTATAAGTTCTTTACGTAACCTCACGTTTTCTATGATGGCTTTATCGTAAGCCGTTTGGAAATTGACTTCTAAAGATTTAGTTTTTAAAGTATTTTCTAGTTTTTTGGATTTCATAGTTAATGTTTTGGCACTTTTGAAATTTGACGTTTGTCAAAAAGTACTGACTGCGCCATTCTGCGACTTTTTTATCAGATACTTAAGATCTGTATTCACTGAAAGTATCCTCAAATGATCTGATTTTATTACAACTTTATTCAGACGAATGACATTTTTTAAAACTATATTAAGTTATTAATTAGTTATAAGACTTGCCTAAACGGTTCTCCGTAACTATTTTTCAGTTATATAGAGTTACTAGCTGATTTCCGCGGCTTCTTCCGTGTGGAAGTTTATTTAAATATCCTGTGGGAACAATTTGATTTTCCGGGATAAAAAGTATCCTATGTCCGTTCCCAGGATGCAAGCTATCTCTGTTTCAAATTTTGTCAAATTCGGTTTAGCCGTTGAACAGTGAAAAGGTAACAAACAGACAGAGTTACTTTCGCATTTATAATATACGTTTGGAATATGTATTTCGGTTTGAAGGGCACTGAGAGCTAGTGCAATCGCTGGGCATATGAGACTTAAGAACTGATGTCTCAGGACCAGCTATATATATGAATGAAGTCTTGTACAAATTATAAACTTAAATCGTCGCGATTTGTTGATGCAAATGTTTAGTTACACCTTTAAAATTTTCAATATTAACCTAATATATACGAGTATATGCACTAAATTGTGACTGTACTCTATTCGTTTAGTCGCTTCCTTCAACATTCAAAGGATCCGTATAAGTACTACTTCCTCAGGTACGTAAAAACACTGATTTTTATCGCGTTCCCTTAGTCGTTAATAAACCCGTACGTATGTCGCACGTGCGTGCCTCTGCCTTGCTCTGCGCATGCGCGCTCGTTATAAACGCTGCGGCTGAACCAGCGCCAGCGCCGCCTAAAAGGCCTGAAAATAAAGGTAAAGTAAATTTAATATATATTAATTTACAAAATGTACACTAAATAAAACACACGGTTTTATAGTTTTTTATCAATTAATAAAAATATTTTTTATAGCTCTGCGATAATATATTTATTTATTTATTTAATAGTAAGTTAGACAATAGACGTAACTTTTTACCAGTGTCAAAGTAGCATATTCTATACAATAAACATAATTTTTAGATAAATAGTATGACAATTAGCAAGATTTGGTTACGGCTTTGAATTCAATTTTCAAATCAGTGTAGTCTTTCACTAGCATTTTCTGCATATTAAACTATCAATATTAAACATTAAACACGAAAAGTACACAGAAATAACAAATTTCAATGAAAAACACTTTTCGAGTTGGCGCCAAAAGTCAATATATTTGTAGTTTGAGTCTCAATTACATTTTTATTTTGCGTCAAAGTAGGTAACACATTTGAGGTCTATAATTTTACTATAATAAATTTGTTTAATTTTTTGTGTCTATGAAAATCCTATTTGTACTACTGTGGAATAGACTAGTTTTAATTTCTTTCCTAATGCTTACTGAAAGATGTTGTGACACCTTTTATTCCTAATTTTCTGCGTTTTCCTGATAATATTTTTTATAATTATTGACTTAAATTATATCTATTAATTTATTTAATTTAGCGACTATTTCCGCTTTATATATATTTATTTATACATTTATGGAAAACTTAAAACGCATTCAATCTTTATGCGGTATACTAATCGTAAAATATATGGTACTCAGAATGATGTATGCTTTGATGTATTTAAAGAGAATGCCTATTTATACATTCTGATACCTCATTATTTAAGTTTATGTTATCAGTGACATTTTTAAAGTGTAAGTGAACATTCTGTTTGCACTGAGTTTTTGATCTGTAATGGTAGAGTTTAAGGCGTTAAATAAATAAAAAAAATAAAAAAAAATACGTTGAGTGTATTCTGGTTATGATAGAAATGTAACTATTTTTGATAAGCGTGGATGTGATAATCGTAATTATTTCCCTATTATAACTGGGACAGCCGATAGGTGTCCGGCAGAGTAGAATAGCACCTACATCTTTCCTACCAAGGTATCGAGAATTTTTAGACTCGTACCAAAATGGCGGCGATGTGGTTCGGCACCCGTCATCGTAATAGTCGTAAGCTTTCTGCCAAGGTATATTCAGGTATAGTAAGGCATAAGCAGCAATCAATGACGTAAGAGTTTGTAAGAACATTGATAAGGAAATTATAGTTCACTTTTGCCCGAGATTTGTTGGACTGGAAAAGAAACAAAAATTCCGTTCTTGGTCTTAAATCTATTATTTACGACAACTTGCTCTTACTAGCAATATTTAACATTAAAACTTGAAATATACACTCATTGATATAATTGAATAAAAACACAGGTATATCTATTCGAGTTTGCTTCAAAAGTTCATGTTGATAATTAAATAGTATAGGATGTTATAAACATTTTTCTATTTATGGTAATAGTTAAATTTTAAAGTATAGATATTTTTTTTAGGAATAAGTGGGAATCAAGGACTAAAAGTTTTTTAATACCATCGACAGTGGAATAAAGGTTCAGTTTTATTGAAAATTTGTTACACTGATGGAGATAAAACAAGAAACATGATCCCGCATTTGACTTAAATTTTCTTATGACTATACATTTTCACGTGCTTTTTCTGTATAACCAATTTTAAGAATCAGAATTCTAAATACCCACAGTAATACCAAATTCAATATAAACACAAGCGTCACTTTTTGAATTGGCGCGAAAAGTATTTCAAAACTTTAATGGATACACCTCGGTGGACTGACAGATGTCGATTGACAAATGGTTTTGTGCAATAAGGCCTACTATTTATTATGGGAAATATAATTTCCTATATTTTTTTAAAGGAGAAAGTAACGAGACGAGCAAAACCTTCACTTGCAACGTCCGCCCATAACATATGCTGTGCCACTCAGAACATTTTTGTGTTTCACACTGCGCCGGTCACCCTGAAGCGTCTGTTCTTGTTAGGTACTGCTGCTTATTACTAGACATAGGCACATGATATTTCATATGCCCAATAATTAATTACACTGCCTCTCAGTACCTTTTAGATGGAAACAGAGTATGTTAGTATACTACTACTTAACTGGCACTGGTCGGATTATTATGCAGGAGCCAGTAAAGCTAGATAATTTCGTGCTGTCCTTTGGTCATATTGTTTAAGTTCTGTCTTACACTACCCTGTTCTGTTCTTAAAAAGTCTGTCCTGTTCTTGTGTATTTCTAGTATTCCAATCAAGGAAAAGTGAGGAAGAGAGAGTTCAGTTACTTACGGCGTTATAATAAATCTAGTCCCGTTATCGTCTTCTTGCAGTTATCGGAAGAGAGTGATGTCAAAAAAAATCGGTCAGGTAACAATAAGTTATTTAATTTATTATGTAGGGATTATAGTTAGGAAATTAATTTCCCGTATGTTAGGGGAGTACAAAGATTACGGAAGATATTCGATGTTGACGGTGCACTAAGATCCACAAAAAGTGTAGGTATTTTAAAAAATAATTAAAGTTACAGTCGCATCAGTTTCCAGTTAAGTTCCAGTCCATTTCCATTCACGTGAAAAATAAGCACTTTCTTTAGTTGTGCAGGCAAAGAAGATTGAATCAGATCACTAGCATTCTATGAAATTCGCATGCAATTCAAAAAAAATAAAAAAAGAGAACAGGTAAGAATACGTAAAATTACCGTTAATTTATCTCTTGTATTTTTAAGCAACTAAACATTCGCAGATGTTGTATTGCCAGTCCGAAATACACATCTCTTCTCTTTAGATCCGCCTGCTAAAAAAATCATTCGCACGTTTAAAGTTCAATAAAATAAACAGGACAGTAAATGAGGTCATCGGTACAGCAGGGAGACCGGTGACACTGTGAGCGCTGGACAATCGTATATTGTCACATTTGTATGATTGGCAACACTGACGCTAGATTAGAAGACAGCGTTTCGGGCAAAAAATTCTAAAATTATGTTTATAAAGATGCAAGTAAGTAATCAAGTAGTTTAGTTAGGCGTGGAAACGAAGAGGCCGAACGCTCGCCTTAAATTTAATAGAACGTGAGTGACCTAAGATCGATCCCCAAAGCTTTTTTAAGTGCTGATTTAAAACGAGCTCAGCGGTGAAGAAAAACATCGTGAGGAAACGTGCATGTCTGGGGAATATAAATATTTTGAAGACGTGAAGTCCGCTAATCCACAGCGGAACAGCGTGGCAGACTTTTCCCGATACCACTCTCCGAAATGAGTCCTCTCAGAAATGAGAATAGGCCTGTGCGCAGCAATGACACATTTATAGGCTGTAACTTTTCACTAGTTTTCACATTGAACTTTCATCTATTTCGTTTATACTTTACTTTAGTTATATTTCAAAGCCTTTTAGAAGAAAAAGTACATAATCCGACGATTAACAATGACAATGATTAAAAACAGTTAACAGTGGTCGTGTGCAACAATGTGCCGCAATAGGCTCGGGAACTCATAGTCCTACAAGTGCTGAGAAAAAATCGGTGCAGAGCCGGGAACGGTCACGAAGTCTGACTCATATTTTATGTTCTAGTTTGAGTAGATACATATATGTTAACTGATTTTTGAGGAAGGATATAAAGATAGCACGGTAGATAGTTTATCGCTAAGTTTGTCAACGTTTCTTGTAGGTAAAAGTAACGTTATAATAATCTAACCACTGCATAGTGAGGCGGTGATTGACCACAGCATTAATACTCTTGACGTAGGCACCTACGTGTAGTTGGTCTACCCATTTGGTCAGATATTTGATAATCTATATAAATCTATATAGATAAAATGATAGCGGTCTGACGCTGTGCGCGCATCACGGAAAAACTACTGGATAGATTTCACAATTTTTTTTTAATTTTACTTCTTAGACACATGGTCCTTATCTAAAAATAAACACGTTATTTTCATCCATACTAATATTATAATGCCAAAGTAACTCTCCCCGTCCCTCTGTCTGTTTATTACGTTTTCACAGCTCAATAATTGAAAAATGAATATTTAAAAACCTATATTCACGCGGACGAAATCGCGAGCGTCAGCTAGTGTTTATATATAATCATCACTTAGAAGTTACTATAGTTTCAAATATACCTACATGAAGCTTTTATGTTTCGTATGACTGTAGTGTTATAAAGATGTTTCCGAATTATATCATTCGCTTGAAGCGCTTTGAACTTCTCTCCCTTTCCTTCTGTAGGCAGCTGTCAGACCATCTTACGCTATACAAGATCGTTAATAACGTTATTCCGGCGAAACTGTGAAAGTCTTCGGGCTAACTGTGACCATCAGTCCTAAAAAAAAAGGTTATTGACTACCCAAATTTACTCTCCCGGCTGCAACGTCGCGTTTAGTTCCCTTTTGCACTAAAATGTTACGTACTAATATTGAATTGCATGCGCCTCTTAATATAATTCTTAGGAAATATAACGAGGAATTTAAAAGAATGTATATGTGTATATTTTGCACGAAGATTTCGGGCTTCAAACTCAAATACAAACTTTACTGTACAAGGATTTGCTGGCGCAGTCGCAATCTTAGTTTTTTTTAATTGTTTGTTTTTATTTTTCCCACCTAATAAATACATATTATCGATACTAGTTTTTTTTACTTTAATATTATATTATGTAATAGTATTTTTTTCTCATGTTAGTATAAACAGTAATTACAGAAATGGTTTCATTATACTCGTAGTTATAATTCATCTGTAAGCTGTAAACTACTAACTTGGCTTTCCGTGGTTGCTTTTAAGTAAGTTGGTACATGCCTTTTTTATTAGTACTAAGTGATTAAGTGTTTTTGTTAAATCTTAAAGTGGTTGGTAAGGAGTAAGTTTAAATTTTTTGACTCGTACCAAAATGGCCGCGATGTGGATCGTCATTCGTCACGTTTCGTGGGGTGAAAAGTGGGATACGTTTGTGGTTTCTGCCTACCCCTAACAAGGTAAAAATGCGTGACTGCATGTGTGTACACTATTACACAGAGTAATTGGTAGTGTGCTCAGATTGTCACTAATAAATACAGAGATAGAAAGATAATTAACGTTAAATGTGCGTACATTGCATACATACACCAGAATATGATGAGCACACTAACCGCGACACGTAATTCGATATAGATCGTTGACACCAAAACAGTTAAACGGTCGGTCGTGAACGCGCGGTGCTTTTGATCCGTCCAACCGATTGACCCACATTACCTAATATTGCGGTTGGCACCGCGACCGGACGTTGTAAAGTGTTGCACCCTATTTTTGGACTTGTTCTCTGTGACGTTTATGAGAGATGTATGTATATGCATACAGTCCCACTTTTTCCCCATATAAGGGGAGGCAGAGACCACACCCGTAGCCCACTTTTCGCCCTCGCGGGAAACGAACCACGTCGCCGCCATTTTGGGAAGAGTCGAAACAATTCTTACTACACATTGCGTTCCCACAAGCAGTATAGTGGACGAAAGCCAACAACTTCACGATGTTTTCTTTACGAATTATTGCTTGTTATGGGCAGACGTTGCACTTATCATCAGGTGAACGTTTTGTTCGTCTCGTCTCTTTCTCATATTAATAAAAAGACATATTAACCCGCCAACCGGCACTCAACTCTCTCAAAACAAGGAGACAAGGCTTGTGCTCAAATTTACTTTTTTTTCCTTATATGCTTGGGTGACTACTTGTAATAAACGTCAAAAGGGGACCCGTTCTTTTATTTTTAAAATCATTTAACAAGAAAAGGGGGACGCAATAAATTCGCAGACAAGGTCTTTAAAAACAAAGAAACGCAGCTTTGTGGGATGATGATTTTTGCTGCTTCTTTAAGAAGACTTATGACAATAGTTTAGGTCCCATCGTCACACCGTGGTTAAGGTAGAATTACAATAAAAAACCAACCAAGTCAAGAATTTCGCAGGTAATAAAAATCCTAGGCGCCAATAGCCGTAAATATAGTTTAGGGCACATACTGGGAAACATGATGTCGCAGGATCGAGCCCAACATTCGACTTTTGTCGTGAACCATCTTCTTTTTTTAACATGGGGAAATGTCTGACACATATCCGCCCTCGCACACAGACACAGACGAGTTATGTCGGACTTCACCGACGAATACCCCATAATGTTCCACCTTCGCCACATGTTGGCTGGGCCCCGCAGGTGCTGGCCGCCTTCCATCGACGGCCCTTCCTCGAGAGAGGACAGCTACTCTTCTGTCTCTTTAGGAAAGCGCGCCGAAACACAAGACGTCCCTTTCAACACGGCCTGTCAATGTGCGTGCAACGGTCTTCGGGTTGTCCGTTTCGTATGCCACGCGAAGTCCACGGAGGTCAGGGAAACTAATACTCGGAAGCACCAACCTTTTCGCCCCACGGACGGATCTGGTCTGTGGGTCAGCCGCTGGCCATATTTCAGCCACGGGGAGTACTACTACCTATATAATGGGTTGTGACAAGTGATGGTTGTGTTTTTATTGAATTTAGTCATTCTTTAAGCTGTATAAAATATGTACAGAGTTCAGATGCTTAAATTTAATAGTAAAAGTGAATTATCATTTTGCTGTCGATGGCCCATGGTTTAACTGTCAACATTACCAATTATATTATACATATACCATCTATTGTTTGTTTAAGCATTTTTATTTGTAACATTTTTGTAGACATACATATGTATGACCGTCCTGAAGTTCACTTTGTGTCAGGTCATTGTCGTAGGTCAAGGCAGAATTGTATCGTATAATTTGTTTTACGACTTCGTCCATTCTAGTATCATAAAAAAGATAGCACACGTAACTGATGTACGTGGATAAGCCTAACTGCATAATTTATTATCAATGAATGTAAAAGAGTACAAAGAGAAAAAATACAAATGCTTCGTACAAATACAGAGTAGAAACTTTTTATTATTTCTTCTGTGGTTAGAGAGACGGTCGTTTATACCCGTTGTCGACAAATTAGGTAAGTGGTAGGAAAATCTCTTAATGATGGCGGAGATTAATATTGAAATGTATCAAAACTATGATCCGATAGATCGAAGACGCCTTATCTAATGTGCACAACGCTTGGTCCTTCTATTTTCGATTGATTTAAGCAAATCCTCACAAATTGTATGTGACTTATGTCTAGCAATAAAAATATAATAATTATTATTATTTCTAAAGTATTTTTAACATTGCATTTAAAATATTCAAATATTAAAAAAGATCAACGCCCTAAAATCAGTCACAACTCATATAATACAACAACTATAAAAAAAAGTTTTCTTTTGCGGAAATAAAACGAACTGGAAGCCACCATTACTATGAAACCGGAATTTCTAATGAATATCTTATTTGTGTTCATTTAAAACTGCAACTGTGTTCATTTAAAGCTTTAATTCATTATTGATTATTATCAAAAATCCTGATGTAACCTTGCTGGACATCCTTATAATCTAGTGGGGCAGGAATGGGCATATTGCAGACTTTTAATGTACAGAGTTTCAGATAAATCGATTATTCAGTATGTTTTCTAGAAAAAGTTTATTTTGTCTTTGTCCAATTTATTATCGTTAAGAAATTCAGGTTAGAACTTGCAGGTAATTAATATTAAACAAGAACACAACTTCAAACGTTTTGTTTGCCAAAGTCGAGATTGCATCAAGAAATAATTTGCAAATAAAATTCGGCAATAATTCGTATAATACTCCATATCAATAATTTTCGTAATAGTCTTTATATAAAGCTTACAAGTTAATAACAGTAGAGTTATAAATTATATGTGAAAACATTAAAGTCTAGAAAATCCTGTAAGGTTTTTCAGTGTAGTAATTAATCTGGATTATTGTTGTTCTTGAGAACAAATAATAAACTTTTATTACTAAACAACAACAAAAAAAAAAGCTATTATTAAACGGTCATTCAAAACACTCTCCTCATCATCAGACAGTCTGCTGCTGGATATGTCTTCCCCAATATGCGCAACTTAGACCAATATTCGAATTTTTTTCATACATACATACTCGTACAGTCATGCCCTTTTCCCATACAAGGGGTAGGCAGAGGCCACTCACGTAGTCCACTTTTCGTCGACATGTGAAGAACATGGGGCGAACCACGTCGCAGCCATTTTGTTACGAGTTAAAAAATTCTTACTCCCCATTGCTTTCCCACGACAGCATCGTGACAGCATTGCATATTATGGTGTTATTCTACACGAATAGAGGCTGTCCGTACAAAACCTTAGTCGCCTCTTACGACACCTTGGTAGGAAAGAGGTAGGTACTATTCTACTCTAAAGTCAAAGTCAAAATTTCTTTATTCAATTTATTTGTTTGCTTGTTTAAAGCTCTTATGGATGTCAAAAACTCTGACGGACACCTATCGGCTAATACTGGTGGTTTTACTGGTGGTAGGATTGCTTTGCAGGAATCCATCTAGGTAGGTATCACCTCAGGGCCAGATATTCTGCCGTGAAGCAGTAGTGTGCAAACATTACTGTGTTTCGGTTTGAAGGGCACTGTGAGCTAGCGTAATCACAGGGCATATGAGACTTAAGAACTGATGTCTCAGGGTGATGGGCAAAGTGATGTGTCACTCAGAAATGTTCTGGATAACACTGCATTTGTTATGGGCAGACGTTGCACTTACCATCAGGTGAACGTTTTGCTCGTTTCATCACTTTATAGAATAAAAAAAATAAAAAAAATATCATATAATGCTAAAAGTCGCCTTAGGCAGATTGTCACTCCATCTAACCAGGAGGCACCCCACACATTGTTTGCCTAAACGCAGTCTCCACTTTATCATACGCCTATTCCAGCAGTTGTTACTTCTGCGACAGACGTGATCAGCTCGTTGCCACTGCAAACTCGGAATTCTATGTCGGGGATTTTAACTCTTTAGCTGATTTCGTCGTGCTGAATCTTATCCATAAGAAAAAACCCTTCCATAACTTTCTTCATTGCTCTCTTAGTTAGCTAAGCAATATAGGTGAATAAGAACAGAACACACTGAAGACTTTTGTTTTCAGGCTTTTCAGTATGAGTTACGAACTCGGTTCCATTTTGGAGTCTTTTTTATTTAACAACAATTTCCCCATCGAATGTTGTACATGAGCCGGTATAACGTGGTGTTTGGACATATCTTTCGTCTTTGTTAAATTCATTTCATACATGACACATTATTTAATTTACGATACGTTTGTACTGTGTTATACGCATAATTCCATTCATATTCGTGACCGGGTCACTGTCAGGGCATTTGATTTAAGCATCGATGTACATCCCGATCTTAGTTAAGTGGTCAATTGTAATTCGCTTCCTTGTGATGGCGGATGCAAGTGTTGTCTGTAGATTTTGTTTTTTGACGTGCTGTTACATCAACTGATACATTTAATTTTGTATCAATTACTGGAAAATTTTCAAATACATTTTATTAACGTTGAAAAGGCATTTTTATCTTATTTTTATGTCAGAGTTTATAGTTAGTAGTGGTTTGGAATAGGTACACTGTATACGACAATAGCCTTTTTTAATGATTTTATTTAATCAATTCAACATATGTATACATTTTTCATCTTCATCATCTTATAAACAATCTACTGATGGGCAAAGGCCTCTGCTATGTTGCGAAATGTCGAACGCATTAGACGTCTTCCTCCTTAGACGTTATTCCCGTTAAGGATCAGCCATATTTGATATGATTATAACGCCATCTGTCGTGATTTTTCTGATTTTTTTCACCTGTTTTTATGACACCGGAGGCGTAATATAATCTATACCATCCTCCACCATGCGACGACCATCATAATCACGAAAAGATTAAAAATTATTTTAATAATGTGCTTTTATTGTATAGCTTTTTGTTTCATGGTCAGTATTATTTAATTTAACTTTTTTTTAAATTCGTATGAATATGATAGCATGCTGCAATATAACACCGTTCCTTTATACACATAACAAAAACAAAGGGACATGCAACAACACGTGTTCGTTACGTACTCCTAGATGATGAATCTTAAGTGAAAAATCGTGGTTTCACACCTACCGCGCAACCGGGAAGTAATCTGTGCTCGGAATAGGACAATTGTCAACATTGGATTATGGAATGTGTATTTACGATGACGTTTATAGCAGCTCTATTGAATGTGCGATTATTTGTGGTTAGGGCGCTGGGATCGTAAACAGGAGTTTTATGCGTCTATTACATTCCTTTTTTAAATGTAGGGTACAAGTTTTCAGCTTTTTATCCAAATGCCTCACCTGCCATAGCTTACAAACGACGCTCTGGCGACCGACTGGTGGTGGGAAATTCATTTAAAATTATCACTTCTAAATCCCACTGACTAGTATTGGGATACTGGGTTACTAGTGCAGGTAACACACTGCGCTCATCAACCGGTTAACTTAGCGTGGTAAAGAGCAAATCTTTTTAAATCTTAACTAAATTTCTTCAGCCTTGAGAGTTTTTGATCATCGAACAAAAACTCAAACTTTTCTTTGGGATACCCCGGTGTTTTGGGATCAAATAGTACATAGTACAGTAGCGAAATAATGTGAGTATTCCGACGAAGTCTAATTGGAAGTCACTTGAGTTTAGTGCAAAACTCGAAAATATAACCATATTTGCGAAGGCCAAATATAAACCTTATAGCCAAATTTTAAGACGAATTTTGAATTTTAAAGAAATTTATTTAAGATTTAAAAAAACAAAATTATTTGGTTATAATTAAAATTATATTAAAAAAGATAGAAGCAATTTATAAAGTGTCTCGTGTGCGATACGAACATGTATAACGATATGAACTGTATCAACATTAATCAAACTATATCTCAAACAAATATTACGGCATGTAATCTCTCTGACCGGAATCTCTAGTGTGTGACCGGGCAAATAGTTAAAACGAGTGCTGCTCTAAATCTGTCTATCAAAGTCAGTGCTAAAAAATAAAGAAATTTTGCAACCGAAAACGTTTTGGTTAATTTGGGATTTAATCAATAGTTAGTTTTTTTTTTAATTTAAAGCACGTTTAATAAACATTTTTTATTTCTCTGTTGTCTAAAGTTGACTTGATAGATAAAAAATATTAAAGTAATTTTCTAGTAAGTAGATTTGAATCTTGACTTCTTTTAAGAAATCTATAGAGTTTTTAGTATTTGATATCCTGCGACGTGACGAAAAGAAAATTAAAACATATAAACGTTTGCGTGAAGCAAAAGTTTATATGTTTTTATTTATCTTATTCACAAAATATTATTTGATGCGTAGATATGTATTTAAGTTTCAAAATTGATTAGTAAATACTATAACAATATCCGATATTTTGTTTTGTATTGCCTATAGTTTTGCACACATAATGAGTACGTCTACATTTTTATCAGTGTTCAACAGAAACTTATTAGTGTGTAATCTATTAAGATAGACTTTTGGCGGAAACTCGAAAAGTGGTACCTACTAGCGGTTTTATTGAATTTTGTAATTTCTGTGCATATTCTGAGTTTTGATGTTTAAAATTGTTGTAAGTGTAAGTGCTCGTAAAAGTGTGTGTGTGAAAATTTAATTTAAGACACACATTTCGTATTGTCTCCATCAGTTCAGCAAATCTTCAGTAAAAATGAAGTATCAGTTTGTAGTCGACTGAAATTTTTAAGAGTCGCTGCTTGAAGGTTGCTTTTTATCTAAAACTTATGTATTTATACCTGGATATGTTACTTGACAGTGGATTTTGCTAGAGAGTTAGATATTGCTAAATTGGATCGCACGTTTTGTTTATTTTCATTATGACTTTGGCATTGATCCCTACAAAGTCTTCCTAGTTTAATGGGAAGTGCTGTATCATACACCGTATTCTAGTCGCTTCCTTGTAGTAGAGTGGGACTTTGTACCTGAGATTAAAGTGAGTTCCATTTAGTTGAGGGAAATTGCATTCTGTTATAATTATACGTTGACTTTACATAAACTTGTCATTTCAGTCTATCACTAGTCCACTGCTGAACACAGGCCTCCTCTTAAAATTGCCTCAACCTCTCATTTTAGGGGCATTTTACCATTGTTGCCACGCTTGGCAGGGGGGTTAGTAATCGCATTTATTTGTTCAGAAGTTCCAGGAAGATGCTGCTGCCCATCTCCATCTCCTGGTTTTCATTTTCCCTCTGTCGACTTTTACGACACCCACGGGATGAGATGGGTTGGTAGATTCTCTTCTCTTGTATATTGAATTTTTTTATCTAAGTTTAAGTAAATACGGGAATTTACGTAAGTTACAATAAATGTTTCTTTTTGGGTACATTATTTACAGCCCAGCCTTTTTATCAGGACTAACATGGGTTATGTTTGTATATTGATTACTGATAGGTATACCATAGTTACAATAAAGTGATTGATTGATTATTTATTTATTTATTTATTAATGGTCATAAACTATTTTCCAGTGTCAAGTAACATATCCAAGTATACAATCTTCAAGCAGCAAGACTTCAAAATTTTGATCGACAGTAAATTGATAGTTTACTTTTACTAAAGAGTTTCTGAACCGATGGAGACAAAACAACAACACAATTTTGGTCTTGAATTGAATTTTCCAATCACTATACACTTTCAGGAGCACTTGCTGCATAATAAACTGTCAATATTAAACATCAAAACTCCAAATATACAAGAAATCAAATAATTTCTCTTTATATTATTATATATTATATATAAGTTTAGATTCATTAATTTGAAGTATAAGACTATTGTACTACTCGACGACACTGTTATTGTTTTAATTAACAGCGCCGCATGTGCTAAAAATGGAACTAGTTACGAGTATTACAATTTGCCTAAGCATTTTGTAAACGGCGCTCGAATCGTAACTTGTGTCGTAGCTTGTGGTGTATTACAAAATTACGAGGGACGTTACAATTTGCCTTCGGCAATTAAATGACCATTGAGCATTTAAAAAAAAGACGATAATGACGAATTATACAATCTGAATGCGACACATAGATAAAGTTCAGGTCACGGAGTTACAATGTAAAGGCGCTAGGCAACTAATAAATTAGATGTAGTTGAGTCTTGAAGTGATTGAATTGAATAAGAACGTCTGCGAGTCGCCAATCATGTGTTCGTGTCGCTTCTTGATCAAAAGAGCCGACCAGGTGCCCCCTCTAACAATGTAACGTAACCGCAGTATTTTGATTTCGTCTTTTATTCCACAAGGAGTTTCAGAGAGATGTTGAAACAACGCTGTACCTTCATATAAGTAGATTTTCTCAGAGATATCATACATACATACATACATAAGATCACGACTGTATCCCATAATGGGTACTCAGAGACTGGGCACTCACTGCAAAAACAGATGACTGCCACAATCCACGTTTCACCAAAACAATATAGTGCACTTGGTATGATAGGTGGTGAGCCCATCGCCACCATGCGCTGTTGGGTGCACAGTGCAGTTTAATTCCTTATTCGCCTTTTACGAGATCCATTGGATGAGATGGAGTGGTAGTATTCTTTTAACGAGCCGCCACCACACAGCTCAGAGATATCATCATGCTGAAGTAGTTCATGTCTATATATTAAAGAAAAGTAACGGCTTATGAATGTCCCACTGCTGAGCACAGACCTCCTCTCAATTCTGTCAGGCGTTTGAAGCCGGGAAGAGTCCGCCACGCTGCTCCAATGCGGGTTGGCGGAGATCACATTTCTTCGAAATATTTTTATTCCTCAGACATGCAGGTTTCCTCAAGATGTGTTCCTTCACCGCTGAGCACGAGTTAAATCAGCACTTAAAATTGCAGAACAATTTTGGAGATGATGGCATCGGCGATCGAACTCACCATCGATCTTTGAATATATATATATATATATATATATATATATATATATATATATATATATATATATATATATATATATATATATGACCGATTTCGACGGGGCTCTTCACTGACAGATAGCTGACATTATAGCGGATAACTAAGGCTGCTTTAATTTAAAAAAAAATTAGGGAACCCTTAAAAATGAAATCTCCAAAATCCGATTCAAATAGGGAAGCTTTTTTTTATTGTATAATGTGATGAAACGAACAAAACGTTCACCTAAGATAATAAGTGCAACGTCTGCCCATAACAAATGCTGAGTCACACAGAACATTTCTGTGAGACATGTCACTGTGCCCATCACCCTGAGACATCAGTTCTTAAGTCTCATATGCCCTGGGATTACGCTAGCTCACAGTGCCCTTCAAACCGAAACACAGTAATGTTTGCAAAACAACTGCTTCAGGGCAGAATAACTGGCCCTGGGGTGGTACCTACCTAGACGGATTCCTGCATAGGAATCCTACCACCAGTACATATATATCATCGATCGGGGTCGGCTGAACGCGGGTGAAACCGCGGCGCAAAGCTAGTTTTTAGTAAGTTTGTTCTAAAAAATGAAGTGTAGAGGCAGTTCTAGGTGACGGTAAGAAATACAGGAGAACTTAGTAGTTTTCAAATTGTTTGTTGTACTGACAATGCCGTGCTGTGGCGGAGTAACTTTTCGATCTTTTCGATGTTTGAATGTATGCTGCACCTGATAAAACTAGTTAGGAAGTAATGCGATTATACATTCATATTAACGTGTGTTAACTAAATAACTTATTTGTTTCAGAGTCCAAGGTGGTGCAGGACAAAACTATAGCTGTAAGAAGGATGCCTATTGCTTATTTCTATCCGTTCAGCCTTTGGCCAATGCCTAGATTTCCAAATAGAGGTAACATATTATTAGAAATATTAAATTGTACTATAATAATAATGAACTGTCAGTGATATTTCTGTACCATGCTCGGCGGCAAAGGAAAACATAGGACATTTGCGAGTATGACAAACGAAGAAAAAAGTCGAGGAAATGTGAAATTTACCAATCCTCACTGGAGCAGCGATTTCCGGTTTCAAAAATTGATTAATGGAAGAAAGTGACGAAACGAGCAAATCGCTGATACAAAGCGGGTTAGCGGACTTCGCATTTCCTTGAAATACTCTTCGCTAAGCTCATGGTAAAGCGAACACATTATATCAGCAGAAAAATCTTCAGAGGTACCGGCATCGGAATTCGAATTTACTGGTGGTAGGACCTCCTGTTTATGTCTCAGAGCTTGCTAGCATATTTATTCGAATAAATAATGCTACGAGGCCTAGTGGCAGAGTACCTGACGGCACTGTTCCTGGGTTTGAATCCTAGCGGAAGCCAACATTTGTGCTGAAACATGAATTGTTGATTTTTCGGGTCTGGTTGGTGTTGTGACTGCCCTCGTGTTTTCGACACTGCATCCTAGCCTACCTCCGATCTTATCGCATGAGACATCTTGAGGAAATCTGCATGTCTGAGGAATAAAAATATTTCGAAGAAATGTGAAGTCCGCCAACTTGCATTGGAGCAGCGTGGCGGACTCTTCCCGGCTCCAAACCCCTGTCAGAAATGAGAGGAGCCAGAATATATAATGCTACGAGGCGTAGTGGCAGAGTACCTGACGGCACTGGTCCTGGCTTTGAATTTCAGCGGAAGCGAACATTTGTGCAGAAACATGAATTGTTGATTTTTCGGGTCTGGTTGGTGTTGTGACTGCCCTCGTGTTTTCGACACTGCATTCTAGCCCACCTCCAATCTTACCGCATGGGCGTTACGTTGGGCGCGGGTATGTTGACACGAATGAGTGCCTTTGTGTTGGCGCGTATACTTGTGGCATTATAATATCACATACGCAGTTGACAGCTTCCGACAGTATTCTGCAGTTGTCGCCAAAAATTTGGCCAGGAAGACATCAAAGAATTTTTGAAAATGTTATAACCATACATACATACATAAGATCACGACTGTATCCCATAAGGGGTAGTCAGAGACTGGGCACTCACTGCAAAAACAGATGACTGCCACAATCCTCGTTTCACCAAAACAATATAATGCACTTGGTGTGATAGGTGGTGAGCCCATCGCCACCATGCGTTGTTGGGTGCACAGTGCAGTTTAACTCCTTACTCGCCTTTTACGAGATCCATTGAATGAGATGGAGTGGTAGTATTCTTTTAACGAGCAAATTGTCGTAAATGTGTTTAAAACTTAAGAAGGATTATATTTCAGAAAGAGAAGACTCTGAGCAGAAGTATCGGTACAGAAGAAGTTTACAAAAACATCAAATAAGACAGAACAAGAGATAAAATGCCGCAACGTCACACATCCACATAACCATTTAATACTTATTGGAATGATAAAATTTGATCAAATTAATTAGATTTTATCAAATCCAAACGAAAAAAGAAAATTTCTATAATTTTTTTAGGTTGGTTATCGGTTGATTATGTGATTTAAAACGTAAATTTGTTATAAGTAGATTATCATATGAAAATTGGGATTATTTTTTTAAGCAAATGTATGTAAATTATTGTGGTAAATAAATTTTTGAAAACATATAATCTATTTTTTCTAGTATTTTCCTTCAGATTACATTTTGGAGAGTGTGTGCATTTACTAATTACTTCCCCTTTCCCCTTTCCGTCATCGGACAACAAGACGCACGGGAGGTTTCCATCCTTTAGCTGTGGATATACCTAGCACTACCACTTACCGTGTGAAGATGTACCTGCTTGCTTAGTTGTGGGTGGAGATTTCTTAATCGTAATAGTTTTGATATGTAGTGTGGTTTGTGTCCGTGTGGTAGCTGTTTAATGGAATCTACCACCCCATCTAATGGGTGTTCTAAAAGTCGACAGAGGGAAACTAAAAATCATGAGATGGGCAGCATCTTTCTGGTTGCCAACACGCCTGCTAATCGTAGCAACTATATCAAATTCCCCCCAAAACGAGAACTACAATGTATGTACCTATGTTCAGCAGTGGACGTGTGATAGGCTGAAACGGCGACGTATTAATCTATACAAAAAAAAATCGGATTTGTTTTTGTTCCTTTAATTTATTCCAAAATTTAAGGAACAAAAACAAATCCGAATTTTTTTAGTGATATTTGAAAGGCTGTATCTTAGTAAACAATAGTCGCATTGAAATTAAAAGAAAAGAGCTATGAAGCTTAAAGTTTCTAATATTAAGATCTTTTAGCAAATTGATTTAGTAATTTTCTTTGTCCCCCCCGGACGAGGCAAAATGCTTAGTTACTATGAAGGCCTTTTTCCAGCTCGAATTTAATTTTTTTTACTCTCGTCAATTTTTTGCTGAAATATCAGACTTTATATTAAAAAGGATTGTCTTGTCTTGAACCACCAATATCTGAGCAACCAATGATCACACAGTAAATTGAACAACGGTTTAAAAAACTAGAACTAATTCTCTACCCGAATATTTTATAAACCCTTATTTTTATAACAATAGAGATTAAAATGATTTTTCAGAAACAGACCCCACCGGCAGATACTAAATTAGAAGACACATTAATTGAACTAAAGTGTCGGTTAAACGATCGGGACCAAGAATCATTACTTAACGATGTCGAAATATCTGGCGTCGCGGAGCTTAAGGGCGAAAATCCTCTACACGTGGTCACGTTATTGGCCACAAAGATCGGTGTTGAGTTGGACGATCGCGATGTGGTAAGCGTAGGGCGGACAGGTATGCGTCGCGAAATCCAACACAATGGAAGCAGTGCCGAAAAGCCCAGACCACGCCCTCTGGTTTTGCGTCTTGCTCGGAGAGTGATCCGAGATCAACTGATACGTGCTGCGCGCGTTCGTCGTGGCGCCGATACCGCTGGGCTAGACTTAGGCGTAGAACCTAGTCGTTTTTATTTAAATGAGCGCCTAACTCCGTTGAATAAGCAGCTATTTTATAAATCCCGGGAGGAAGGGCGGCGCAGAGGCTGGCGGTACGTGTGGACACGGGACGGGTTTATTTTTGCTCGTCGTGATTCAAACTCGGCGCGCCATCGCATTCGAACTGAACTAGACATTTCTAAAACTTTTGGGCTTTCAGGCGTTTGAAGAAAATATTTAGTCGTGTTTTGGTTGTTTACTTTAATAATAGTTTAGTTTTCTCTGATGTTATATGTGTGTGTGTAAAAAATAAGTTACATAGCTGGAGATGTAATAAAAATTCTCAATTTTATATAATTATTTCGTGCCTAAGACTGAGTTATAATAATGCCTTAGAAACGAGCACATGTTTTTGGTCTAATATTTGTTTTGATCCGTGCTGCAGCATAGCCAGTGCTCAAATAGCTTTACTTGCCAGCGCTCATGTCAGTTTTTTATCTAACCTAATGCCTTTTGTTTTATCTTATTTTCACGCATTTAAACCTTCTATTTTCGCTAGATTTAAAGGCCGTAGGTATAATATGGTTTTAATGAGTAATTATAACAATGTTATTTATGTTGTTCTTAAAATAGCTTATTGTTATGAAAATGACTAGATCAAATAAATTAAAAATTGGTTTTCTGAATCCTGGATCGCTTGGTACCAGACATGACGAGTTTTTGGCAGCGATGGCGCGTCACTCTGTTGACATAATGGCCATTAATGAAACGTGGCTTCGGGAAGGAGAGGAGGGTCGTGCGCCTTCTGTTCCAGGGTACCGACTACGACACGTTCCCCGGCCTGCCGAGGTCCGGGCACGTGGCGGAGGAGTAGGGTTCTACCTAAGACAGGGTTTGCCAACGCGGATTATTCAGCATCCTGTTTATCCCACAGTTGAACAGATGTGGTTAAGTATTAACATCAACGGTAAATTCCTTATAATCGGAACGGCTTATCGTCCCCCGTGGTTAAGTGTACGATTGTTTCTGGACGCGTTAAGCGATTCAGTAAGTTCTTTCGTGGGAAACGATAACATTGTTCTGTTAGGGGATTTTAACATCGATGTCCTAAACACCCATAGCGTAAGTACTAAAATGTTCTCTGATTTTTTAAAATGTAGCAACCTTTCACAATATGTTAATGAACCGACGCATTTTACCGAAAACAGTGAGACTCTCATAGATGTTCTATGCACTGACGCACCGGTATCATATTTAACAGTTGACCATATTCGTGATTTGAGTAGTCATGCTCTAGTTGTATGCGAATTAAACATTCTCAAAGCTCGGTTCAGACCGAAGCGTGTTACATTCAGACCATTAAGGTCTATCGATACTGACCTTTTTAAACAAGATTTAAAACAAATAAACTGGCATAGTTTGACATTTTTGCAAGATGTTAATGATTTAGTTTATTCCTTTAATAATGTCAACATGCACCCTTGAAAACTGTTCATATAAAACATAGCAATTATCCCTGGATTACATATAATATTAAATGTATGATGAAAAAGCGTGATGAGGCCCAAGTCAGAGCTCGCAAGACAAAGCTTGATTCCCATAAAGCTTATTACAAAAATCTGAAATCAATAGTCAATACTGCTATTGTCTCAGAAAAAATCGCGTATTTTAAATACTATGTCAACTCTAAAATAAAGCAACCAAAAGTAATGTGGACGCATATCAAACGGCACGTTCAAATAAAAAGTAATGACACTTCTCTACCAGGTCATTTTAATGACGCTGATGCATTGAATGATCATTTTCTTAAGGTCCCCGGAAAAAATAATGTTTCTTTATCCCTTCTCACTTTTTTTGAATTTCATCGTACTTCGGACAACTCGTTTCAATTTAAAGCAATCTCAGAATCTGATGTAGCAAAAATTTTAAATTCCTTACAGTCCAATGCAGTCGGACTTGATGGAATATCTCTTGATATGTTAAGGCTTTTACTCCCTGATTGTCTGGCGGTAATAACATTTATTGTTAATAAGTCATTTGAGACAAATATTTACCCCGATGTCTGGCAACAAGCCCTTGTGAAGCCTATTCCTAAAAGTGGTAATCCTACTTCACTATCAGATCTGCGGCCCATCAGCATTTTACCGTGCTTATCCAAGGTAATAGAAAAGGCAGCATTCAATCAGTTGACCGAATATCTCGAGGTAAACAATATTCTTCCAATGCTTCAGTCTGGCTTCAGAAAGCAGCGCAGTACTACTACTGCATTAATCGACGTAGTAGACGACATTCTTGGGGCACAAGCCAATGGAGAGAGCACTATTCTGACCCTGCTAGATTTCTCGCGCGCATTTGAAACCCTTAACGTATCCTTACTTCTTTCCAAATTATCATTTTACGGAATAAGTGCAAACGCAGTTAAATGGTTCGACAGCTATTTTAAGAACCGTTCTCAGCTAGTCGAACTGCAGCAAAATGAAAACGATAAAAGTTTTTCCGCGATTCGACCTGTCGAACGGGGAGTTCCGCAGGGGTCTATTTTGGGTCCACTGCTTTTTATGATATACAGCGCCGATATCATCAGCAATATAAAACATTGTAAGTATCATTTGTACGCAGATGACTTACAGATGTATATTTCTTTTAAGCCTTGCGACACAGGAACAGCGTTGGTAAAGTTGAACTCTGATCTGGAGCGCATATCTTTATGGTCTGAGCGTAGCGCATTGGTTTTAAATCCGAAAAAAACCAAGTATTTGATTCTGGGAACACCTACTCAGATACGGAAGGTTAGTGCAAGACGTCCAGCTGTCGTTGTAAATAATGAGACAATTAAAAGAGGCTCTGAAGCGAGGAATCTTGGAGTGATGATGGACGAGAACCTTAGGTTTGAAAAGCATATTATAGATATTGCACGTAATTGCTTCTACAGACTAAAAGTACTGTATCGAATTCGGGATTATTTAAGCGTTGCTTTACGTATTAACCTCTGCGAGTCCCTCATTCTCTCCAAATTTAATTACGCAGATTCCCTTATAGGGTCACGTCTGTTAGTACGGACTAAACAAAATATACAAAGGGTACAGAATGCCTGCGCGCGGTTCTGTTTTAATGTACCACCGCGTACACACGTGACCCCTTTCTTTAATAACGCAAATATCTTAAAGATGGACTTCCGCAGGCGTCTACACTTCGCCACCCTGTTATTTGGAATAGTAAAATCCAAAGAGCCTATATACCTCTACAATAAGCTGAGTTGGGCCCAGGACGAAAGTAATATGTATCTTACCAGATCGTCTGGTAACAAGCTAACATACCCCTTCAACCGCTCAGCCGCTTTTAGAGGTAGTTTCAAATATAGTGCCACAAAGTGTTGGAATAACCTCCCGCCTCCTTTGCGTGACTTAAAATCAGTAAATGGGTTTAGAATTAGATACAAATTGTTATTGTTAGATGAACAAAAAAAAAAATAGTGGCTAACTATCAATAAAGGTAGGTTTATGGGATTGACTATTTATTATCATAAATTAATATATGACTTGGAAGGAGTGGGATTATACTTTCGTGCTCATAATTTCAAAGTAGCTTTATTATTTAACTACGCTGTCAATAGGAGCTTACAAAATTAAAAACTATTTTGTGCCAGATTAGCATGGCGGTGCACATGGAGTCGTCCAGGTTTCCTCCTGTTCTGGGCCGAACTGAAAACCAGTGCTGCGATGTTAGCATCGCGGCTTTAACTGAGTTCGGTCCACTTTACGATTACATGCTGCAGCACAGATATTTTGGTAATAGGTATATGTGTGTATGTGTATATATATATATATATATGTATGTATATATATATATATATATATGTATATATATATGTGTATATATTTATTTATTTTTTTCGTAGTGGCTAAGACATTTTTTTTTGTTTTCTTTTTTTTTATTTTATTTCTTGTTTGTATTTTGTGCTGTATGTTTTTTAATCGTAAATAAATGTTTTACTTACTTACTTACTTACTTACTTACTACTTACTGGTAGTAGGATTCCTATACAGAGATCCTTCTAGGCAGGTACCACACCATGGTTAGTTATTCTGCCGTGAAGCAGTAGTGTGCAAACATTACTGTTTCGGTGTGAAGGCCACAGAGAGCTTGAGCATATGAGATTAAAGAACTTACGTCTCAGGGTGACAGGCGCAGTGTGGTGCTACACTGGAATATTCTGAGTAACATAGCACCTTGGCATCATTATAGGCAGACGTTGTACTTACCATCAGGTGAACGTTTTGCTCCTCTCGTCACTTTATCAAGTAAAATAAAAAATACGGATTGAGCAAAAACCGTAGCTCTTATAACTATTTTGCCATAAAATCTTCAAACTAGAAACTTGGAGCGTCAAAACTCTTTTTTATCTCAATACGATCATTTTTCACTTAGACAGACTATCAAAAATCACTAAAAAATTTAAGATTTTTTTTTCGTTTGTGTATAATCGATACTGGCAAAAAGCTACGACTGTTACCATAGATAAATAGTTAAAATGTCAATCAACTGGGTATAGTCGTAAATTGTATTATTTATCATATTACCATTTACGTTAGCTAGCGCCACCTGTCAACGGATAGAGGTAAACAGTGAGTTTAGCTTCTCCGTTTGCCGCTGGAAATGAGCGCACTAAGGTTGATATTCTCGCAAATGTTTGGTGTATCGATTCCGCTTGCGCATAGCATCTCAAGTCAGGCAGGGCGAGGTACAGCATCTGAAACAGAAATTTGTAAACAAATTGATAAATACGAGTATTTAGCCTTAAGCAAAACAACATTAGGAAATTCATATTTGAAATACGATGAAGTTTAAATATATTTGGTTAATTTTGATTTACATAAGGAGCTGCTTTGGTGAGTAAACACTAATCATTTATGTCGTTTTTTTAAAGTGTATGTATATTTCTCTGTTTTTTTTGTTGCCTTGGAGCTAATGATCAAAAATGGCATCATTTAACATAAAACACATATGCTCAGTCATGATGGTCAGATGGTTTCAGTGAAAAGAACGATAATTCCTTTGTCATGTGGAAAAATATTTAAAATTTTGTAATGTTTCAATGTTTAATTTAATTATGTTAATTATGTAATTATATTTTATCGCAAAATCTCTTCTTAATTGAAATCGGTCTTTATCACTTCCAAAGACTGTTTGGTTAATCAATACTTTGAGCCGTGTGTTGGCGGCCTAAGAGAATTATCAAATCATGCCACGGGTGCTGAGTTTGATGTAAACAGAGTGTTTTTTAATTATATTCATTTGAGACACATTTGACAGACAGAAAGCGAAGCCATTAATTTTATTTGTATTGGTACCATTTGTATTAATTCCTAATCAGACAATGAATAGTACACTGCTCTACATAGCTTCTCCTAAGGAGGAAGGATATGCCATAATCTTCACTCTTGGCAAGTGAATAGGGGATCGCAGTACCCGACAGCTCGTACCTTAGACGTTTCCGGTCTGTCTTATTTTGAGCTTGGCTATTAGAGATGGTAATTTCGTATTTTTTTACTGGTGGTAGGATTCCTATGCAGGAATCCGTCTAGGTAGGTACCACCCAGGGCCAATTATTCTGCCGTGAAGCAGTAGTGTGCAAACATTACTGTGTTTCGATTTGAAGGACACTGAGAGCTAGTGTAATCACTGTGCATGAGACTTAAGAACTGATGTCTCAGGGGAACGGGCGCATTGTGGTGTCACACTGTTCTGGATGACACAGTATTTGGACAGACGATGCACTTACCATCAGGTGAACGTTTTGCCCGTTCCGTCACTTTTATCAAATAAAAAAAAAGGCCATTAGATTTATTTGGCATTCAGTTCAACTGTTTCTTCGCCGTTATCAAAAGACACGCATAAATATTACAAAACATCTAATCATTTCTAAAAACTGGGAACTTTAAATGTACTGCATTTGTACATAAAAGAAAAAGCTTTTTTATTGGGATGTTGCATGCATTTTACAGACACGGATATTCCCAATAAGAGTGAACCAGAAAACAATGAAATTGAATCATTGTTCTATATTATTTTAAGTAGGTAGGTTAACTAGGTTTGTAACGCACCTAAACCTTATAGTGGCAATTATCATGTGTAGTAGAATAAGATAGCAAATTTTAGAATGCAACCGATTTCTCTCTTGTTTTTTATATCAATTGAATGAATATATGTTTTATACTTTTTTATAAATTAATTAATTAATGAAACTAAAATTTATGCAAAAATAAAGGGAATGTGTATATTGTAAAGGAAATAAACAAAGTTAAGATTTGCATGCAAAATAAAACATAGTTTTTGTAGAGCTGTAATTGGTGCATTATGGGAGGGCTCTCCTCTCTCCTGCTCAAAGTAATATCGCCACTAAATCCTCAAACATTTACTTCTAAGCAATACATACCACTAAAGACCTGACCAAGGAATGCAGTGTTTCGCCTCACAACGAGTCGTTATCAAAGTAGGAAATTGTTAAAGAAATAACTATAAATAATGTTAGCAATACGTATGCATTTTCACCCGAGAAAAATAAGCTGACCACATGATTGCGCCGTACGGCATGGTACCTGAGTACGCTGACCTGAGCATTCATTGTTCGGCACATCTCGACGTGCGGGCCTTAAGCCGTAGCATAAAGTTTTATAACCTACAACCCGTCTCAATAAATGCTATCTAGTAGCCTCTTTCCTACCCAGGTGCCGTAAGAGGCGACTAAGGTATTGTACGGACGGCCTTTATGCGTGCAGAATAACACGCGTACCAAAATGGCGGCGACGTGGTTCGCCACCCGTTACGTACGTTTTCTGCGAGGGGGAAAAGGGCTACTTGAGTGGGGCCTCCTACCCCTTATATGGTAAAAAGGCGTGACTGTACGTATGTATGGATTAGTATTTCCTGAGATTAGCGCGTTGAAGCATATAAACTCTCCAGCTTTATTACATATTATTAATTACTCGGCTACTAAGCGGCGTATTAAGATAAAACATGCACTATATTTTAAGTAAGAACTCCAGCAATACATCTATGAAAACCGCATCAAATTTCGTGTAGTTGTTGTTGCGTGATGCGCGTACAAACATACAGACAGACAGACAGACAGACAGACAAAGAAAATTGTTTTGACTTCTATTGCTCTTATAAAAACCCTTCATATTATTATTTTCTTAAATATCTCCTATGTGCAGACATCGGCCAGTTACAGTTTTATTATACGAGTATGTATCGATTGCCTAGTATTGCGATCGCCAGTTTGCCTGTCTAGCGGGGTCTTTAGTGTAAATTCCCACCAATTAAAAGGTCCAGCTGCCACTATCACAAGTCTAGTGCTGAACATAGTCCATAGAGTGCCACAAAACACGATCCTGAGCGTCCTACATCCATTGATTCCCGCAAAGCCGTACAGGAGGTTATTATATCATTGCTTTGTTATTCAAACATTGACTGGTGGTAGGATTCCTATGTAGAGTCTTTATATCTTTATTCTGCCGTGAAGGAATAGTGTGCAAACATAACTGTGTTTCGTTCCTAAAGGCTGAGAGCTAATGTAATTACTTGTCTAATGTAATGTCTCAGGGGGGCGAGCGCAATGTAGACAGAAATGTTACAAAGCATTTGTAATGAGCAGAAACTTCGTGTGAAATTTTAACCTATCCCGTCACTTATTCTTCAACAAAAAACAACTTTCATTGAATAAATACTGATGATCATTAGATAGATACATAGATAATTCGTTTATTTAACAATAAAACTCGTAAACAATAACAAGCTATACAAATGAGTAGAATGAAATACTTTGAAGAAAAAAAAACATTTTTTAAAAATGTTGTCAGTCTGTCTGTCTGTCAGTCGGTTAGTTCCGGCTAATCTTCTAAACGGCTGGACCTATTTTGACGGGATTTTCATTGACAGATAGCTGATGTTATAGCGGGTAACTTAGGCTACTTTAATTTTAGAAAAATAATTAGGGTTTCACACAAAAACATTAAAATCTTAAAATACGATTCAAATAGGGAAGGATATATGTACATCATCGATCGGGGTCGGATTATTTATGCAGGTGGAACGGCGGGGCACAGCCAGTAAAAAATAAAATTGTGTAAATTTAAAGAAACAAAGACCATATACGAAGTGTTTGCTGCAGTGACTCAAAAAGGCCAGTGCTCTAGCTTAGTGCATCTTTGCTCAATGAGCAAACACTGATTTTCAGCTTTTACCTAGAGGACAAAATGTATTTAAATAAAATATAATAATTATACGTATTATTAGGTGTAAAGCTGTTAGAAGCCAATCCTGATGTCAAGCGATTGTATGACGATCTATTAAGCAACTACAATCGATTGATTCGCCCCGTCACCAATGTGAGCGACATCCTCACTGTGCGGTTGGGACTCAAGCTCTCACAACTGATGGAGGTTAATTTGAAGAACCAAGTGATGACAACCAATTTGTGGGTGGAACAGGTAATGGTCCATATTGTTCTTATCTTGTTAAAACATTACATATGCGCCTTCATCTGCACATATGTAATGAAAATGCGGTGAAAACTTTTAAATGGCCTTCTTATTTCTACTTGATTTTAATATTATGTAATGCTAGCTGTAAGATTTCCAAAAAAAAATAGATTGTGTGAAAACACATTCTGTTGGTTTTTGGGTCTGGTTGTGTTGTGATTGTGGCCGGTGTCTCTGGCACAGCATTCTAGTCGGAAGTTAGAACAGAACGAGAGAGTACTACATATCTCTTGCGCAGTTGATAGTTTCCGATAATATTCGGAACTTAAAAAACTTCATTACTCATAGAAGGAAATGCACAACATTAAATTCTTATAAAACGCTCTATTAAACAAGTTGAATCATCATCATCATCATCATCATTATGTTCAGCAGTGGACTAGTGATAGGCTTACTATAACTAGTCCATTGCTGAAGATAGACCTTCCCCATAGATTGCTACAAAAATTCGTAGCTCTCATTTTAGGGGAATTTTGCCATAGTTGCCACGCTTGGCAGGCGGGATGGCAATCGCAGTTTATTTATTCAGGTGTTCCAGGAAGATGCTACTACCCATCCTCTGGTTTTAATTTTCCCCTCTGTCAACTTTTACGACACCTACGATTCTCTTCAGCCACCGCAAGAATCCAAACATAAATTTGAAATTAGTGTGTAAATGGCTTCAGTCATCAAATTTTAAATCGTATGTTTTAAAATTAATTTATTCTGTTATTGACCGAACCCCTTCAAATTTTAACTTGGTAATTTGCTTCTAATTATTTTGTTTACATTGATCATTCACTATTTAGTACTGAAATTAAAGCAACATGAACAAATATTTTTGTTTTCAGAAATGGTTCGATTATAAACTGCAATGGAATCCAGAAGATTATGGTGGTGTTGAAATGCTGTATGTACCTTCGGAGCACATTTGGCTTCCAGACATCGTGCTATATAATAATTGGGACGGAAATTACGAGGCAAGTACAAAATTTGTAATGAAAATAAAAAAGCTACAACATACGCTAATATGTGTCTAAGTAAACCTGATTTCGAAGCCACGACTTCCAGGTCTCAATCTCAACTAAATCTACACACTAGTGTTTTTTATGGAACAGGGGTAAACGAACTGGTGGCTTACGTGATGGTAAGTGATCACATTTCGAATTTGGATGTATCGTAACTTTCCCTTGCATCCTACCGAACGTCAGTGTTATTGCACGAACGTTGTAATGAACTCGGGTAGGTAAAGACAAATGAGTACCACTATATTAAACTGCTTGCGCTTGTATCATCACATCTCCTACGCATTTGATAGCTTTCGACAGTATTCGTAAGTTGTCGCCGTTGTCGAAGGAGGACTCTTGGAACCTGATAATACTTTTAGATTAACCTTCGATGGTATTTCTTAGCTAGGTACTCGATTCATTAGTAAAAATAAGTGAGTGCTCTGGCAAAAAAGTGCATCTTTCGCGGATAGTAGCTTCTGATCATTATCGTAAGGTAACGGAAATCAACCATGAGTATCAGATGTGTTATTTATATGCGTAAAATACTACTGTACATGTCCCTGTCTGAAGTTACCGTAAGACTTAATAACTGAGTTGCGGAACACATCATATTGGTCATTTTTAATTTCATTATCTGGTACACCGTTCGAATAAAATATTTTTATATCTTTTTCATAAATTAATAGAGAGAACCTGTATACCAGCATCGACCACGAAAGAGGCACATGATAAAATAGTTCAAAATACATCTTATAAATCGCCGTGTTGTGGCGGCTTAAGAGAACCTAACCTATGGCAAAATCCTCCCAAAATTAGCGCTACAAACTTTTGTGACAATCAGTGGGGGAGACCTATGTTCAGCAGTGGACTAGTGCCAGGCTGAAATGATGAAAAATTATGATGATGACATCTTAAAGTTTGAATAACTTCTACAAAATTAATTAGATTCCCATTTTGCGACATCGCATATTTTATGATGCTTTATTTGTTATCAATGTCTTAGTTATTCCATCAGCCCGTGAATATATATATCTAATATATATCTATTATAATAATAAATATATATATATATATATATATATATATATATAAATATGCGATATATATATATTTCATAATTAATATTATCATCATAATTTTTATTTATTTAATATATATCTATTATAATAATAAATATCTATATATATATATATATATATATATATATATTATGCTACTCGTATCTAAAGTTATATGTTAAATATGTTTTCTTGGCATGTTTTACAGCGATTTTTATAATACCAATGTCATTTACAGTGATAGATTATCTTATGCTGTCACAATTTTTGTAGTATCGGTTTCGAGTAATGAAACAGAATAAAATTGAATTGGTATCATTTCAGGTTACACTAATGACAAAAGCTACGCTGAAATACACCGGCGAGGTAAATTGGAAGCCGCCAGCTATCTACAAGTCTTCCTGCGAGATCAATGTCGAATATTTTCCCTTCGATGAGCAGACTTGCTTCATGAAGTTCGGGTCTTGGACTTATAATGGAGCTCAGGTAATGACCAATCTGTTTTGATCACTATTTTTGAAAGCAATCTGTAATTTAATTTAAAATTCATTTCATTGAAAAATAAGACGCAAGTGATGACTTAGCTTTAATCAATGTTTATTAAATTTGATTCTTTATAATACTTGTTAGGATTTTAATTATTTATTTAAGCAGGTCTTATAAGAACTACTTTAGACTTTTTATTAATTCGCAGTTCGAATGACTTTGGTAATTCAAAGTTCGCTTTATTCACTACCCACCCCAAAGAGTTGGCTGTTTCATTAATACAAAAACATGATTTTTAAGCGTTATTTTTAGAATTAAAAATATTTTAATATTTAATACAATAAATAAAATAATATAAAACTACCACGTAAAAATTATGAAAACATATTAAACATTTGCTCAAGCTGAGCTCTCAAGTCAATGATTTTTGAAATATTATGATGAACCGAAGAATGAATTGTCTTAGGGTTTTTTCATTAGTCTACGTAATACTTTTTTCCAATGACTTTCGTACTGTTAACGTAATATTCATTCGTACACAGATTCGTACGCAGACCCATCTAGATTCGCGATAAAACAACATTTTGTCTGTTTGGATTTTTTTACATTCTATGTTTGACTTTTTTTTATTAGGTGGATCTAAAACACATGGACCAATCCCCTGGTAGCAGCCTTGTGCACGTTGGCATCGATCTCAGCGAATTTTACTTGTCTGTTGAGTGGGATATTCTAGAAGTGCCCGCCACTAGAAACGAGGAATACTATCCATGTTGTCCAGAACCTTTCTCTGGTAAGTGACGTTATTTATAATTATTCCATTTTCGAAATCATCCTCTTTTTAATAGTCTATTGTCTATCTCGTTTTTTTATTTTTTATGGAATAAAGTGATGGGACGAGCAAATCGTTGACTGAAACATTTCTACGTGGTACCACGTTACGCTTATCACTCTAAGACATCAGATCTGATGATGCCCAGTAACGACACTAGCTCAGTGCCCGTCAAACCGAAGCACACTAATGTTCGTAGAAAACACATTCACGGCAAAATAACTGGCACGGCGGTGGTACCAACTTAGACTGATTCATGAAGAGAAATCTTACCACCAGTAAATTTGTTTTAATCGCTACGCTCGGCTAGTGGAATGGCGATCGCAACGTGAGACTCTCCGCACTACCGGATACCTTTGACATTGCTGCTTTCTGATGGTTATTTCGCTATCCATCGAAGGCCACGAGTTTCTTCTAGTGTTTCGCGGGGTTGGTGGTACATTCTCCAACTCCCAGGGCACAATGTTACCAGTATTGTCGTTTTAATGTCACGGTTTTGATCTATGTGATTTTTATTTTGTTTCAGACATAACATTCAAATTAACGATGCGTAGAAAGACACTTTTCTACACGGTGAACCTCATCATTCCCTGTGTCGGGCTCACGTTTTTAACCGTTTTGGTATTTTACTTGCCGTCCGACTCCGGCGAAAAGGTAAAAAGTTTACTTTCGACGTAAGTATATTAAAAAAATTATGTCACTTAAAAATGTTTTCGAGATTAAATGTATATAATTGTACGAGTATGTTGTTGATTTTACAATGTTGAGGACACTGATTTTTTGTTTTTAGCTGGTTTTGTAGTAAGAAAACGTAATGTATCACAAAAATAAACGAAGGGTTTTAAACTTCAAGAGAAAATGACTTTATTATATATTGCTGGTAATGTTTAATTTATTATTTTATGCATTGATTGGGTTTTAGATTTGTAACAGGGTGAAATTGTAAAAAGAGATTAAAGTTATAGACTATGGTTTTAGGATTCAATAACAATTTGTTAGTAAAATAATTTCACTATTTTAAGATTAGTTAAAGTTTACTTTTTAAAGAAAATTTGAAATTTAAATATGTTTTGCGTAAATAAATATTACGAATTAACTGAGCAGTTGCAGTGCACTTGAAATGAAATATTATGAGTAACATTTTTATGTATTCTGTGAATTATCACGGTCATAGATATTCTGTGTGTGTGGTTGAAGATGATATTTAGCTTATTCATGAATCTTATCACTTTTCGCCAATTTATTAAAGATCGATTATGAAAAACTTATATATACATCTCTTTCAAAGATTACTTATACGCTTTCTTTGTTTGACTTGAAACTTCTAAATTTAACATCAAATATGATTTTTTTACTTGTCTACTTAAAATCGGTGTCCCTAACGAAAAAGATATATTTATCCAAAGGCATGATCATTTCCATCCTTCAACCCTTTTAACCATCCATATTCCATTTACCAAATGTCTCGTCCGTTACAAGTGTCAGTCTTTTTTGATTCATTAGCTGTTTGTGTGAGTGTGGTAGTGTCATCAAAATTACTTTACCCATCATCAACTTTTGTCTTTCCACGAGAAAGTGATTAAATAAAATTATAAAATTATACCTTAAATCATAAGGAACAACGTCTAATTTAAATAAAATTTAACAAAAGCTCTATTTTACTTAATTTGGGATCTTAAAAAAAAATACTAGGTTAATAAAAAGTTGGTAGGTATTGATTACAATAACGATAATTATATTTCTTGGATCAATTAAAAAAATATTATTTTTGATCCAAATAATATTTCTTATATCAAATAATATTTGGATGAATTAAAATATACTTGTTTTTATGTTTTGAAAGACCAAGAGGCAAGTAAGATAAGTGCTGCGAAAATAAAAATAAATTTTAGGTGAATATTTATGATTTTTCCCTCCGTTGTCATTGTAAGAAAATCTGCAAGCCAAGAATAAAAATATTCATAGGAATGTAGACTTATATTATAAACCTTTATATTATACCTATTATACGAAGAGAAGACTTGTTTCCTGTAGTGGGATTTACGTAGACAGATTTTCGGAAACTGCTTTTAAAGTAAATTCGGCTTGAGCTCAAAAACTAGTCATAAATTAGTTGCAATAACTGTTGTAGTTTAAAAATTAGAACGAATATGACACATCAAAACGATATAAGAATTAAACAACGAGTTAACCTTTAATAAACATTTTAATTTTACTTATTTATCAAATTGGAAGAATTGATGCATTTTAGTGTCGTCAAAATTTTGTACCTACTCGTATATCTGTACCATTTGATGTTATAATTTATATGTTTATTTATACTTATTATTTGATATGAAAATTGGCTTCGTGTTTGAAAATGCATGCGTTACTTCTATATTCTTTTATTAAAACTTCGCTTTGTCTATGATTAAATACAGTATTTAAATAAAGAGAGAAAATAGAGAGCGAGATTTTCTTCCACTTCTCAACTGACATTTTTCAATTCAAGTTTAAAAAGTATACTGCTACTCATATCAAAGAAATTAAAATATTAAGTGAATTAGTACAAGGAAAATAATGAATAAAACGTAAAAAAACTAGATAGTTTCGTTTTAGAAAGCACATTAGAATTGATACTGTCGTGCGAAAATGTAATTTGGTATGTATAAATTGAGAATGGAGAAAGACTTTATCTCTGCCATAGTCTTATCTTGTTGAATTCGTAATATTAACAAAAATTAAATAATATAAATTAAAGAGTTTTAAATTCGTACTCTCAGATTGGCGACTGTTAACTTGCAATGGATAATAATTAAAATATATATAACAAATTGATTCTCAATTAAAGAAAAGTGATAGCCCTTATTCAAAAGTATGGATAAAAATTTGCGAAAAACAGTCGCCAATTTGAAGACAACTTCATGCATCTGTGGAAAGACAACTGCCGAATTATCAGTGGCGTGTAACTCAAAAAGGACTTCTCTCCCTTAGATTTCGCTCTGCATCTCCATCCTGGTGTCCCTCACTGTGTTCTTCCTTGGTCTGGCGGAGATTATACCGCCAACGTCCCTGGCGATCCCCTTGCTTGGGAAATATCTGCTATTCACCATGATACTCGTCTCGCTCAGCGTATGGGTCACTGTATGCATAGTAAACGTCCATTTCAGGTAATCCTTATGTATCTTTTTCTTTTTCGTAGATATCATTAAGCATCTCGATACTGGTATCACTGACTGTGTTCTTCCTGTTGATGGCTGAGATTATACCGCCTACTTCACTGGCGATACCGTTGTTAGGGAAGTATTTGCTGTTCACAATGATATTGGTATCATTAAGTGTGTGGATGACGGTGTTGGTACTTAACGTACATTTTAGGTGAGTGAGGCTTGTTCATTAGTTGGACCGTTCTCAATATTATTTATTTTCTATTTTGTGTTTTATGGTTAACTTAGTTTGTATTGATGCAATTTTATAAATATGATTTAGAGTTTACGATATAATAATAAGATATTGTATATTACAACTAACTTTTAATTACATTAGGATTGTGCATGTCAATAAAAAAAATGAAATAGGTCCACTTTTATGTCTGAAATTTTGCAACTAGATTTACACCTTTGAGTATTGATTAAATACACATTTAACACATTTTTTATATTATAGCATTGTAGATAAAATACTTATTATGAAAATAGCAAATCTATAACTAATTTCGATTTTAAACATAAAGATTTCGAAACTTGAAACTATTATAAGAGTCCGGTCTCCCCAATGACAAAACCTGAATTATATTATTGATTTAAAAGTCAGGGAGAATTCGACCACGTTGTTACAACCAAACACAAAATGCTACGCAGTTGTGTAATTACATAACGTTAATAAAAAAATTTCGTTACCCGATTTCATTGCAAAAAGAACATAAGTCGGATATTTGCATTAATACTTGTGGTGCTATAATATAATTGCAATTGCAATGATGAATTATGCAAACTTCTGGATCTAAACTGAAAGATGTTGCCATGATCGTAATCGACTGTAATGTAAACATCATCATCATAACTTGTATGAATCATTTTTGCGTGGTAAATCTAACTAGTTTTTCCAGTATACAGCATGTGTATTTTTTATTGAATAAAGTGACGAGACGAGCAAAACGTTCACTTGGTGGTAAGTTCAACATCTGCCTATAACAAATGCTGTGAATCAAAAATATTTCTGTGTGGCACTACACTGCGCCCGTCACCCGGAGACATCAGTTCTTAAGTCTCACATGCCCAGTGATTACACTAGCTTTCAGTGCCTTTTAGATCGAAACACAATAATGTTTGAACACGATGCTTCACGGCAGAATAACTGGCCTGGTGTGGCACCTACCTAAAAGGATTTCCTGCATAGGAATCCTACCACCAGTAAATTGAAAAAAAACATACTAAATACTACGTTTCACGAATGTCAATTTGTTAATTCATGAAAAAGCTTTATAGGATAATTTTGCTGAAATTCACACATTCACACAAACACAGCTGTGCTAATAATTTACTCCATTGATAGTTAGCGTAAAAAACAAAGACGACATATGTAGTTAAGGTATCAGGTTTTATGAAAATAAGTCAATAGGATTGTTACATACGGTGACTAGGTTAGTATTGAGATATTCAAATTTCAGAACATAATTTTTAACATTAATACAGGCACCCCTTTTCCTTATATAAGGGGTAGAGGTAGTTAAGATGAAATCGTTGAAAATTTTGTATTCTTTTAATATAACTATTGCGCTGATTTATAACAGCATTTGTAACGGGCTGACGTTACACTTACCATCAGGTGAACGTTTTGCTCGTTTCACTTTATCCAATAATTAAAAAATAGAAGTTATAATTTAAACATTTCGGTGCAATAGTGTTATACGATTTTAAGGTTGGTTTAAATACAAGTGAGTGTAAAATAAATATTAATAAAAAATATAATATGAGTATTTTTGATGAATAATTTTTCTTCAATGTGATGATTTTAGACGATTGTCTTAATTTAAACATGAAAATTGTGTGAACGTGAATATTGATGTGGGCACTGGCTGTTCTACAAATCCCTAACGGATGAAAATAAAGCTCTGCTAAGTTCGGATTAATTATTAATCGAAAAAAGTACCGCATAGAAGACGAGATAGATAGAGTACGATTTTTAAATGACCACTTCATCATCATAATGATCACTTCAGCCTATCACTTGTCCACTGCTGAACATACATATAAGCCACTATAGAGTGCCACAAATGCTTGTAGCTCTTGGGGGGATTTGCCATAGTTGCCACGCTTGGCAGGCGGGTTGGCAAACGCAGTTTATTTATTCAGATGTTCATCTTCTGGTTTTAATTCTCCCTCAGTCGACTTTTACAACACTCACGGGATGAGATGGGGTGGTAGATTCTCTTAAGTCGCTTAGTTATAATCAATGAGTATTCTTAGACGATGGGTCTATCAAAATAATCAATAGTGGACGTATTATGGAGGTAAAAACGGTTGCAACATTTTATTTATACGAATGGCTACTTAGCAAACAACGAAATATAGGCAATTTCGCACAAAAACATTTTAGTACTCAATAGTACAGTGAACTATATTTACCAAAGGTGTTAAACGTTAGTCCGATAAATGAAAAATGTACTTCGAAATTGATTGCAATGTTTTTATGTATCATAATATTTTTTAAGTGTATTTGAAGTCCAAAAAGGTCAAATAATTAGGTCATCTTCCGTAAAAACCTGATTAAAAATGTTTAGAAAGCTTCTATGGCTTCTCAAAAGAAGTTTATCGCCAGATGATTTAAATCTTGGCTTAGATGAACGTGTATGCTTAGAAAATAATACTTTTTATTTATTTTTTACTTATTTATTACAAGCGAGCATCTGTTTTTTCTTACAAGACTAGAATCACAGCGACCAATGTAACTTTATTTGATGATCATTGCCGCTATGGCAAAATACCTCTAATCACACCGTTGTTAAGGGTTTAGAGTTTTTACTTCGGCTCAGGCCATATCTGCTCATCCAGTTTCAGACGATATTCAAACAGAAAATCATCCCTAGAAAATGTGTCCGAAGCGGATCAATTTTCTAGTGAGAGTTAATATTCTGTGTAGGGAAATTAATTGTCCATAATTATACTATGTAGTACATTATTTACCAACTCGGTAAAAATCGCAACTCGATAATTAACGCCGCTATATTTTAACCTTAAATTTATCACGCTTATATAATCTATCACACTAGTCACGTAGTTTAGGAGCTCTAAGAGAACAAATAAACTTACTATTTATCTAAATACATATTTATAGTGGTATAATCATAACTCTTGTCTAGCTTTGTTAGAAAGAAAATCAGTGAGAAAATGGCACAGCAGATGATGATCGGATCAATAAAGAGAGGTACTGTAGGGTGTTGGCAGTAAAGTGCAAAATGCCTGCTCTCACACACACACAGTCAAGGTTTTTATCCCATAGAACGGGTAGTTAGAGGCCACTCACGTACCCCATTTTTCGCCTCCGCGGGAAACGAGAAGTGACGGGTGACGAACCACGTCCCCGCCATTTTGGTACGAGTCAAAAAAAAAAAACTTTCTCTCCAATGCGTTCCCTCAAGCACTACAGTGACACCATTGCATCATCATCATCATCATCATTTCAGCCTATTACAGTCCACTGTTGAACATAGGCCTCCCCCATAGATTGCCACAAAACACGGTCCTGAGCCACCTGCATCCATCGACTTCCCGCAAAACCGTGCAGGTCGTCGCTCCATCTAGTGGGGGGTCGCCCTACGCTGCGTTTGCCGGTACGAGGTTGCCACTCGAGAACCTTTCTTCCCCAACGGTTGTCGGTTCTACGAGCTATATGGCCGGCCCATTGCCACTTCAGCTTGCTAATCCTTAGGGCTATGTCATATATAATAATGATGTCCTCCGATTTTAGACCACGGTGACTAATTTCGAATACTGTCGGAAGCTATCAACTGCACAGATGATAATACAGTGCCACAATTGTAAGTGTGACTGCGGCTTTAGATAATCTACCACCCCATTTCATCCTGTGGGTGTCGTAAAAGTCGATACAGCGAAAATTATAACCAGAAGATGGGCTGCAGCATCTTTTTGGACATCTAAATAAATAAACTGCGGTTGCAAAGCCGCCTGCCAAGCGTGGTAGCTATAGCAAAATCCACCCAAAATAAGAGCTACGAACTATTGTGGCAACATATGAGGGAGGCCTATGTTCAGCAGAGTACAAAAGTAAGCCTGTAGCTCAGGGGCAGATTGCTTGGCTTAAATTTTATAGTACGCGAGTTTTTTGAGTTTCATCGTCGGTGCCAGCATCTCTAAAATTGTTATCTAAATTTAAAAACATCGTGAGGAAACCTGCATGTTTGAGGAATAAAAATATTTAAAGGACCTGTGAAGTTCGCCAACTCGGATCGGATCAACGTGGCGGACTCACAAACCCTCTCAGAAGTGACAGGAGGTCTGTACTCAGTAGTGGGACTTTTATAGTATGTTATTTATTACTAATCATTTCGCGATGTCATAATGAATACTGTTCATGATTAACTTAAAGTTTATAAACATGAATAAATGACTGCGCTTACAAGACAAGGCGACCAGATCGTTGCTGAAGATGAAGCTTTGATTTATCTCTGCGATTCTTCAGTAGGAGTCCATGCAGTAGCACAAAAAGGGATTTGTCCCCCCTGCCCCACGGAAAACAGAGATTAAGTGGAAAGTATTTTTTTTTGTGTAAATGTAAATAATGGGGTTCTTTCTTCTTGCCAATTCACTAAATGCCCTTCTAAGATACACCTATTATATAGAGGCGGTCATTTTGTTGAACTCCAACAAAATGGGTTCAACGGTTAAGCCGTGAAAAAGGCAGAGTGACAAACAGGCAGAGGAAGAGAGAGAGAGAGAGAGACTTTAGCAATTATAATATAAGCATACATCCAGTATATTCGATAATTATCCAATAATTTGTGGGTTGGTACTATTGGGTTGCAACTATTAACAGCGTTTTAATTTTGTGGAGTAGTTAATGGATGGCTTAGGACAGTGTTTTGAGGCAATCTATGGGGGAGGTCTAAGTTCAGCAGTGGCTTGTAACCGGCTGAAGTGATGATGATGATTAGCAGCGTAGTGGTGAATTAAGAGAATCAGTCTCGAGCTCATCCCGTGGATGTCGTAAAAGTCAACTAATAGAAATGCCAATTAATCTTGTGGTCTCAAACAGATGTCGGAATAATGGTTTAAAAAACGCTATAAAATATTCAGACAGCCACAGCAAGCAGTGTCTAAGGTGTAAGAAATTAGGGTTCGAAGATCGCTAAACCACCTGCTAGGCAGTGTTCGTGACGATTACGCCTAATTCTCCTAACTTGGGGGAGGTATATATCCAGTTGTGGACTGTTAAGAGGCTTATCATGACGATTAGAAGAGACTAGGATTTGATTCTTGGACTAACAAAACTTAGGTAAGTTTAGTGAAAGCGCTAATTGTTACGATGAAAAGGTACTATAAATTGTGGAAGAGGAAAGTAAAGTAGAAGGAAAAAAGTAGAAGGATAAAAGAGAAGAAGGAAAAAGTAAAGTAACAGCCGATAAATGCACCACTGTTGAGCACAGGCCTCCTCTCATTTCTAAGAGGGTTTTGGAGCCGGGAAGGGTCCACCACGCTGCGTGGTGCGCTGTCTTCGAAATATTTGTTATTCCACAGACATTCAGGTTTACTCACGATGTTTACCGTCACCGCCGAGCACGTGTTTAAACGATACCTAAAATTGCGATTAACAATTCTAGTTACTGGCGTACTATGAAATTTAAAGCGAGCGCATAGCCCCTGAGCTACCACAGCTCTTTTATTTACAGAATGTACTATTGACGACCGCGTGGCCTAGTGGTCAGAGTACCTGACTTCTAAGCCGCGGGTCCTGGGTTCGAATCCCAGCCGGAGCCAACATTTGTGCTAAAACATAAATTGTTGGTTTTCGGGTCTGGTTGTGTTGTGATTGTCCCCGTGTTTCTGACACTGCAGCCTAGCCTACCTCCGATCTTATCGCATCAGCGTTACATCGGGCGCGGGTAGGTTGGGACGAGTGAGTGCTTCTGTGTTTGCGCGTACACTTGTGGCACTATAATATCTCCTGCGCAGTTGATGGCTCTCGACAGTAGACGGAAGTTGTCGCCGTGGTCGTAATCGGCTAGGAGAACATCATCATCATCATACTATGTTTAAAAGAATATCATTCATTCATGTAACTTTGACGCATAGATAATAGGAAAATAGTATGTGAAATATAGCTATAACATGCGTATACATTTGGGGCGCGCGTTATTTATCGAATGCATGTTGTTTAAATTTTCAATCACCGTTCGTGGATAAAAATGGAGTTAGATTTTTATAATTTTCATGTTTCTCAGTAAAAAATGATTTCATTTTATTATTAAGAAAGCACGTGAATGTTTGAATGATCCCACGTTTTAGAAATAGGGAATGTACACAATTGTCGTCAAGTAGACGAGTAAAACAGCCTAACGAAACAGCTTAAAAAACCATCACTATGTCCACAAAGTTACGGAATGCTGAATTGGCGTTAGTTAAAGAGTAGATTACATAACCATCAGAGAACTTCATGATATCGTAGATCTTAATACTAGTATTGACAATGGCGACACCTGCAAGTACTACCAGATGTGTCGTAATGAATCTTCCACCGTCATTTCTTAGATATTTATAGTATCCGATGAAGCTGTAAAAGCCAAAAAGGCTAACAGCAATTACATCACCGAAATTATATATTAGATATTTGTCATCTGCGTGGGATAAAATACCATAACTGTTCGAGTCAGATGCACTCAATATTTCCTACTCTTTCTGTATTTGAATTATAGGAAAGAACAGATGCAGTATCGTAGACTGCGTGACAATTATAATATACATACATACATGTAGTCACACACCCCCTCCCATATAAGGGGCAGGCAGAGGCCACTCACGTAGCCCACTATTCGCCCTCGCGGGAAACGAGATGTGACGGTGTAAGTCAAAAATTCTTACTCCTTATTGCGTTCCCACGGGCAGTATAGTGACAGCGTTGCATATTATGGCGCACGAATAAAGACTGTCCATACAATACCTTAGTCGCCTCTTACGATACCTCGGTAGGAAAGAGGTAGGTGCTATTCTAATCGGCCGGACACCTATCGGCCGGACACCTATCGGCTTATTAGAATATACCCAGACAAATATTTGCTTTGAAGATTTAAACGCAGTACATTGGGCAGATACACTGACTACTGAATGTGATCTACAACATAAAGTTTTATCCATACGCAGACGGCTAAGTGCCCCCTCAATCATTAATTTATGTACTATATTCATAGTATTTAACTTAAATATACATATGTTATTGTAAAGACGATACCGAATGCTAGGTTCTTAATCCAAAATGTTAAGAGATCTTCCATCCGTCTTTGTTCTAGTCCGAACTTTATCACGTAAGGATAAACAAGTATTAAAGGCTGAAGGTACCCCGGGTTAACTATCACATCAGGACATCTGTCAACTCTGTCCTCCAGTGACCATGGGTGCTGTAAAGCGCTCGAAACGTCGGGTATAAATAGTAAATCAAAATCCGAAAAACCTAGTTTTATTTAAATGCGTAGTATTAGCGTAAATATAAGAAATCACTAAGTATTATGTTCTTAAAGTGATCCAGGTCTATGCCCCCAAGTTCAGCAAATTTTATGAGGACATTCAAAATGGAATTAAAGAAAATTTTAGCCACAAGTCAAAGTGGTGTACACTTTCATACACCATGTTGTTAGGAGAGAAGTCTGTTGGAATGTTTGGTTCCATTACCACAAGCGAGAATAGGTTCTTATCGAATCCCTTAATATAACCATACAATGAACACGAATTTTCAAAACATGTACTTGTGTGAGACGAATGCCATCAACAGCAAGTGCCATTGACCGAAATTTAGCTGGAATACGAATTTTTACTGACTGCAGTTTAAGGGAATCTACCACCCCATCCCATCCCGTGAGTGTCGTAAAAGTCGACAGAGGGAAAATGAAAAATGTTGCTGCCCAGCTCCTAGTTTTTATTTTCCCTCTGTGGACTTTGCGATACCCACGGGATGTGATGGGGCGGGTATAAAATTTAGCGTTTAATATTAATTTTAACTTGATTCCTTTTGTTATTCCCTAAGCAAAGGGTTTAACCGATTAGGAGGCAGACAGACAACAAAGTGTTCCTATATGGATTCTGTTTCATATTCTGCAGTACGGAACCCTAAACATTTCCTTACTATTACATAGCGATAAAAAAGTGCCGCTTTATAGTATGAATGAATTAATTTGCTGTCAAAGAAAATAATAATGAAAAACGATTTGTACGAAGAGCACAAAATCTTTTAAAACATAATCATAAGAATTAAATATTACCGCAATTCTAATAACTTTTAATTAAGTTCTCTACTTTTATCCAACGCAGTAAAATGGTATAACTTCTCACTATAGATATTAATAGACGATTAATTTAACTTGAAAAATGAACGCTGGCTTCCATACTCTGTCACTATAAAATTTAACGAACTGCACTCGTTAATTGGTGTCGTAAAGGCTCTGCTACATCAGTGTTAATGGTATTTAAACGACTTTTGTTCGGTGCGTTTTAATTTTCTGTGTTAATAACGGAACAAGTGGTTTCATATTTGTAAAGAAAGTAAAACAATTTTATATAACGAGTAAAGATAGGTCAGTATCGTAAGCACGAAACATTTTTTTCAAGATCTTACCTGTCATGAAAATGTGAACATGAAAGATATCTTTTCATCGAAGTATCATTCCGGGTCCAACCGTTCGTCGGTTCTCCGTCCTGGTCTTAACATATTAGTTTTTGGGTCCCAGATCTATAGTGAAGATCTGATACTCCATGGTATATATTTAGTGAGTAATCCAGACAGCATTTGGTAGTAACCGTAAGAAGTTGCCATTGTTAAAACGATTTCGAAGAGGATCACCATTTCCGATGTTATACGAAATTATCGTCAGTTACTTTAACACAGAAAAAAAATTCCTTTTTGATTTGTAATGCTTGGTGTGCAAGTCGTATTCGGTCATAAAAAAAGAACGCGTCCAAATTAGTACTCGTGACAGAGGTGAAAGTGAATATTAGAAATAAAAATAAATTAACTTGAATGAAAAAAAATATTATTGTAAAATAACTGCTTAGTATATAAATGATTGTTAATTAATCGATAAACATTAATACAGATTAAGAATAACAAGAAAATATTGCATTCAAATTCGATCTTGTGAATTTACTCTCATCGAGTCCAAAGAAGCTTTACTTAAAAAATCTATAAGGCTAAGAAACTCACTCGCATATTTCAAAGTTACTTAAGGTATTTTTGATTGCAGATCATCAATTCAATCAATTTGTACGGCGTTATTAATATTACGTTTTTTTTTATTTAAACGATGTCCCACAGTAGGATTTTCTCCTGTATCGTGGGTGTGTTTTACAGACATACATTTCATATGGCTCCGGCTGGGAGTCGAACCCAAGACCGGCAGCGCGGAAGTCAGGTACGCTAACCACTACGCCACGCAGTGTAATATTACTACAAGCGTTTTTATTTAATTTTATCGTGCATGGCGATTTTTCAGTCAGGAACCGGAAGAAGTAGTGTGTGGAGGGTGTTATAATGTTGCCCGTATTCAACAAACACAAGGGCAATCATTTGTCAAATCCTTTCCGTACTCCACGAACTGCTTATGTTATCAAGATCGGAAGAAGGGTCTGATAGAACGACGAAGACATGAGCCTATGATGATACGCCCTGACCCGAAAACGAACTTATTAGGCCTCACAAATATTTACTTCAGCTGGACAAGGTGTGGGGGCCGTGCAAACATTCTCTTGACTACTCAACTATGTAATTTCAGTGATCATCACAACTTTAATGGGAGGGGAACCACGGGTTTTATGGGACTTCACTCCTTATGTTCTTATTATCATATGCAATGATGTCACTATACTGCTCGTGGGAACGCAATGGGGAGCAAGAATTTTTTGACTCGTACCAAAATGGCGGCGACTAAGTTCGTCGCCCGTCATGTCTCGTTTCTCGCGAGGGCGAAAAATGGGCTACGTGAGTGGCCTCTGCCTTCCCGTTATATGAGTAAGAGGCGAGACATCTTAGTAGGAGTGAGGTGGGATTCTACTCTGCCGGACACCTATCGGTGTACGTGTATTAATTTCATATTTACAATTTTCTCCACGCCCACAGATTGTTTGGGAGAGAATGCCTATCATTGATTCTGTCCTTTGTTACCCTTTTAATCAACCTGAATGCTTAAAGTATAAATGAATAAATGAAAAAGTACAACCATTAAAATTTATATTTTAGTTAAAGCCATTGACCACCGCTGCAGTGTGGTGACACCTCAAGCTTCTGTACAAATAGCCGCAGCATAAATTACGCAGTTTCATTGTTACAACGTCATTATTGTAATAGAACGTTGCGGTTTGAGTTATTGCGATAAAAGCAATTAGCACAGCTTATAATATGTCGCTTAAAATTTAACTGCCACTGATATTCAAATTTACTGTTTTGATATAACCTGACCAGACTAAGGATACGAGTGTTTAGAACATTTGATTTATTAACTAAACAAATTAATGATATAGCTAGTTTGCTGCCATTATACATTATACATTATTGGTGGTAGGATTCCTATGCAGGAATCCGTCTAGGTAGGTACCACCCTAGTGCCAGTTATTCTGCCGTGAAGCAGTGGAGTGCAAACATTACTGTGTTTCGGTTTGAAGGGCACTGTGAGCTAGCATATGAGACTTAAGAACTTACGTCTCAGGGTGATGGGCACAGTGTGGTGTCACACAGAAATTTTCTGTGTGACACAGCTTTTGTTATGGGCAGACGTTGCACTTACCATCAGGTGAACGATTTGCTCGTTTCATCACTTTATTCAATTAAAAAAAAAACTATATATCCTTTATAATATATCCATACATGATATTATAAATTCGAAAGTAACTCTCTCTGTCCCTCCGTCTGTTTGTTACCTTTTCACGGCTCAACCGTTGATCCTTTATCGTTGATCTTCAGAGATTCGGATCAGAGATAGCTTTCATCCTGGAGACGGTGACATAGGATAATTTTTATTCCGAACAATCAAATAGATCGCACGGCATATTTAAAAACCTATATAAACGCGGATGAAGTCGCGAGTGTCATCTAGTATTATATAAAGCGTGTAGGATATTTTTCTTTATGAAGAATTACAGTCTTTAATTGAAACCATTTCGTAATTGTATCTCTTCTGTCCGGACTTTTTTACACTGATATTCTGTGAGAGTAATATTATCCAGACGACTGCATGAACAAGTGATCAGAGCGCCTTACTTCTAACCCCTGAGATTGGAACCCAGGGTTCAAATCTCAGGGGGACTGGTTTTGTATATGAAATTTATCTATGTAAAACACACTCACGATGAATTAAGTTGGAGGGACATCGTTTTTTTTAAATTTAAAACAGTAAAGCCTTGAAGTTCATGGTACACGAGCAGTTTAAGTTCGATCCCCAGTGTCATTCATAGCTAAAAGGCCTGGTAAACTATTTTAGAAGACGGGAAAATGTCTTGAACTTAGGAATAATAAAATATAAGCACAGCCCTGTTAAAGACTGGTCCGTCGTAAAATAAATAAATAACTTCTGCCACGAGTACGAAAAAACGTATCCATTCTTCCAAAGAATATTTATTTATGCGCTTTTGCATTATGACGGTTGAATGATGTAACAAATTGAATACGAAATAATAAACGCACTGGCTTACTTATTAAAAATATTAAAACAGTTTTTGAAATTTAATTTTATTTTGTATCATATTATAAATTTCGTAGCAAATATAATGTGCGGCCTGCGGTGAATTATTATTTAGTTGTGTGGAAATGTGAGATTTACTCGATAGGGAAGTGCATTGATTATGCAAACCTCAATGTCACAATTAAAATTGGAAATTCATTTCGATTGTGATTAAATATTTCAATGCGTTATATTTTTTCAATTAAATATTTTTAATTAAAATGGCGTTGTAAAGTGGAATCTGTTTTGTCGTTTCCATACAGCCGTTCTTGCTCTAGGGTCGTGCCATTGCCTTTAAACTAAAAGTCCGCAAGCAATAACAACTTGTGACAAGGGGACGGCATATACACATCACGTCTCGTTTCCTCGTCTAAAATATAAGGAAAGTTTAGAGAACTTTCCTTATTTTTTTCTAGACGACTTTTTTAGCGCTGGAGCAATGGCGGGATATACACACATATTAGGATGATGAAGTGGAACGTTTATAGGTGGAAATATTTTACGAAAGTTTGACATCGTTCCTACTCCTAAGTCTCTTATGCTCAGTAATTAGACTAGTTAACTGTACTTTTTAGACCGGACCACAGTAATATTTGCACACCACTACTTTACGGCAGGATAATTGGCACTGTGGTACTAGCTACCAATACCAAGGTGGATCTCCGCATAGGAATCCTGCCAGCAGCAATTACCAATGCATCGTATTAAGACAATGCTTCCTCTTTTTAAGAACATAAAACCACGAACATTTACTAGATGGTAAGTTGTAACTATGTCTTATGGACCCATCCATCCATCTTCGATGAAGTATTAAGGTGCATCAACCCTGCTATAACAGAATGTCTCGTTGGCTTGAATCTACTCACTTAAGTTGGTATCCAGTGAAAGCATGCTCCTTCCCTTTTCAAGCCTCCCTATGTATCTGCTATAGCCTGGATACAAATCACGGTAATTAGTAATATAAATTTGTATTTCAAATAGATCACCTTCAACGCACACAATGTCCCCATGGATGAAGAAGCTGTTTCTTCAGCTGATGCCGAAGCTGCTGATGATGAGGAGGACGAAGTATTCGCTGCCCGACTACGATGATACTTTTGTATCAAATGGATACACCAACGAGCTGGAGATGAGGTAGGAATATAGAAGCTGTGTATGATGATGACAATGATCTCCTGGCCGATTTAGACTATCGACTGCGCAGGAGATATTATAGTGCCGTAAGTGTACTCGCAAACATAGAGGAACTCCCTCATCCCAACCTAACAGCGTCCGATGTAACGCTGATGCGATAAGATCGGAGGTAGGCCAGGATGCAGTGTCAGAAACATTGTCACACACATCATAACACAACAGAACCCGAAAACCAACAATTTGCGTTTTAGCACAAATGTTGGCTCCTCCCGGGATACGATCCGTGGCGTGGAAGTCAGTCTCTCTGATCAGTAGGCCACGCGGTCCTCGAAGCTGTGTAAATGTTGCACTAAAGTATCGATTAGCTAGTTTTGTTGAAATTAGTAAAAATAAGTGAAGTGGCCCATTCACTTTTAAGAGAGCTTTAGAGACGGGAAGAGTCCGTCGCGTTGCTTTGATGCTGGTTATCAGACTTAACATGTCCTCGAAATATTTCTATTCCTCACATGCAGGTTTCCTCACGGTGTTTTCGTTCACCGCTGAGCGAGTAAATCAGCATTTAAAATTGGAGATAAATTATGCCGGTGCCGGGGAACGAACTCAAGTCACTCTCGTACTATGAAATTATAAGCATGCGCTTATTCCCTGAGCTAACAAGGCTCTAGGGTTAATTAGTACAATCCACAACACTTTTATAGTAAAAAATCTATACTTTCGCCGTCATTATTACAACCTGTGTGTAGTCCACTGCAGAACCAGGCTTTCTTCATAGGTGCCACCAAATACGATTCGTGAAACGAACTATATGAGTTCATCGACTTCACGCAAGATTGGACGGGTCGCAGCTCCATCCAGTGGAGTATTGTTCTGCACTGCGTTTGTGGGAATGCAAATAATTGCGAACCTTGTTTTTCTTACGTTTGTCGGAGCGACTGGACCATTGCAACTCCAGCTTATTGATTTTTCAGGGTTTCTTTTGCATTATATTACATTATATTTGCAGGCCAGGACTTGACCTAGTTGCCTTGTCCAGCAAATACGGTAGAGTACGGCCCTGGCCTCTCGAGTCTCTGCTGTCTTCTCCTGCTCCTTCCGACTTAGTGGTTCCCAACTTCCCATTCCCCATGCCAAGTCTATTTCCTATCCAATTCTTTTTCCCTCTCTCTCCACCAAGTCAGTGTTTGCCGTGCATGGCTAGCTACTAGTAAGAATGCAATGGTTCGCCACCCGTCACGTCTCGTTTTCTGTGGAGGCGAAAAGTGTGCTACGAATGTAGTCTCTGCCTTTTATGGGGAAAAGGCGTGATTGTATGTATATGTATTTAAATTTCTGGAAATGTACCTTACTTTTTGGTCACAACAAGTATAGCAAAATTTGCAGTACAAGTAACACTAGGTTAATTATCGTCTATTACGTTTTCTTACGAGAAAATGTATTATCATTTGTACGTATAAATGATTCATGCATGTTTATATTTTTTGTTCTGCTGATATCTTAAGCGTCTTCTCCTTATCTGTAATTTTTCTTAACAATTGATGTTTCTACTTATTGTCAGAAATACAATCTAAGAAGTATTTTTGTTACCGACAAATATATAATCAAAAATTTACATAATTATACTAAAATTAATATAAATAAAATTTAATAATTAGAATTTATCTTTATTAAATTAGTTACCCTACAAGGGGTAGGCGGAATGCAAATGCAGAGATAAGGTTTTAGAAACATTCTTATTATACGCGTAAGTACAGAGTGTAAGCTTATCGCGAGTATTATTCAAATATATCTCTTTAAGACACTTCCTACGGCACCTACGATGTGACAACGAAAAGTAACTGAAGCATTATTTAAATATACACGAAGAGGGCGGAAAGCGGGATTTCTCAACATACTTTATAAGCAGGAGATAAACACAGACAAGTTTCATCTACGCAGTTTTTATTTATTTATTTATTTACTGTTTATGTACACATAAAAATCACAGTAGAAATTACAAAGATAGTATATTAGTACAAAGGCACTGCTTATTTTATGATGAATATTCTTCCAGCAGGCATGTTTCTGGATATCCTTTAAGAGAAGCAGACTCGATGTGAACTTTTGATAAAACAAAGAGAAAAAAAGGAATGTTATGAAATAACTTAATATATATATATATACATATACACACACACTGACATAATCACGTATATATATATATGTGTATACATACATACTCTTACATATACACATGTACACTAAAGTGGCAAAAGGGAGAGGTAGTGCTCTTTATCTCGTTTTTTAAATAATGACACTGTTTTATCCTCACTAATTGTAAAGGGGAGCGAATTCCACAGTCTTACTGCTTGAACAGAGAAGGAATGGGAGTAGAGGACGTTTCTATAGACTGGGAACTTTATTATACAGGAACACTAAAATTATTTATAAGCTTCCAACAATTACAGCCTGTAGGTTTACATTGATATAGATAACAGAATCACGCTTTACTTTGCTGAAATCCATTTGATTAGGGAAAGAAAATTGGCTAAAAGAAATTTGCGTAGAGTCAACAACACTTGATAATGCCTCGTTTTGAGGTGAAACACGTGTCGTGATCTCGACTTCAGTGGTGTGTATTGCCTAGTGTAATACCCTTCACCACAGTTTCTGGTGGCGGTTCCCAGTAGCGGTGTAAGTTTGCTTGTCCACGCTATTGTATTATATTGTTCATGCTAATCTTAGCAAAATTACCTTTCTTTCCTTATCAGTTTTATATTTACGAGTAGGTACATAAATATCCAAGTGCCGAGCACAGGCCTTCTTCCATTTCTGAGAGGATTTTAGTGTCGAGAAGAGTCCGCCGTGGTGCTCCAATACTGGTTGGTGAATTTCACATGTCCTCGAAATATTTTTATTCCTCATATGAAAGTTTTCGTCATGATGTTTTTCTATACCGCTGAACACGCAGTTTTCCTACGCAGGAATCTGTCTAAGTAGGTACTACCAGGCCGAATAACAGGGCCAGTTATAGTGTGGTGTGATTACATCACCGAAAATCTTAATTCGACGGTGACAATTTCGATTATCTTTAAAATCATTCATCCTGCACTGAAACAGCGCGCAGGATTCTTGCCGTTTTTGGAATTCTATAAAAAATTGAAGAAGGGCTTTATCCAACGGGTACTTTACCTAGTGGGGCATTTATAGGCAGTTACTTTACCATTTTAAGGTGTTCTTAAACTGATGCGTAAATACTTTTTCACTCGTATCGTAACATATTTCACATTTTATACATCGCCCTAAAACTCGTTTAACGATAAATAAAATTATGACCCGATCTGCGTTGTGGTATAAAAATTAAATTGACTCAAATGGAAGCGTATCTATTTATTACTATAACACAGTAATATTAAGAGACTGTTTTATGCTGTTTTTTTTCTGGTACGTGTCTATTTTACACAATTTTTTTGTAGGAAAAAGTGACGAGGCAAAATGTTTACCTGATGGTATGTGCAATGTCTGCCTAAACCAATGCTGTGTCACCCAAAACATTTCTGTGTGTCATCATACTGCTCTTCTCGCCATGAGTAATTAGTTTTTTAGTCTCTTTTGCACAGTAATTACACTTTTGCACAGCTATCAGTGGACTTCAGATCGAAACACTGTAATTTTTGCATACTACAGCTTGTTTGCATTATAACTGGCCTTGCGGTGGTACATAGCTGGACGGATTCCTGCACGTGGTATCCTACCACCAGTAATATTTTACTGCTGCAACTGCTCATCGAAATTACTAATATAGTTATTTAATTAATAACTATATTAGTAATTTCGATGAGCACTTTTTTAATGGTAGGAATTCTATGTAAGAGTCCGTTGAGATAGCCTAACACGTAACCTACCACGGTTTACATGTAGGGGTTTACTTAGGTCCAGACTAGCACGGTGAAACTTGATGTACCGCCTAGTGGAAGATTTTAATGTAGATAGTGAATTAACTGGGCATACGTCATTTAATAATGTTCAGGGTTGATGAACGACGCACTAAGACGCGACTAATGGCACCTATCTCTTTCCTACCGAGGTGTAGTGATAGGCGACAAAGGTAATGTACGGGTAGCCTTTATACTCGTGGGAACGCAATGGAGAGTAAAAATTTATTGACTAGTACCAAAATAGATGTGCAGCCGAAGACTACCAGAACTACATACCCAAATAAAACGAATCCTTGACTCTGCTAATCTGCTTCACACAAACAAACGAAGTATCAACAAAAATTAGGTGAAAGTGACGACACGAGCAAAACGTTCATACCACTGCATGACGGCTGAATAACTGGCACAGCGTTGGTACCCATCTAGATGGATTCCTGAATCCTACCACTACTAAAAGTTTGTCTTCTTCAGCAGAGATAGCCTGACAGACGCGTTTGGCGACAGTAAGTGTGACAACGGCGACTACCGTAAGTCCCCTGGTCCGGAAGACGATATACTTGGAGCTAGCATACATCAGCGACCTTCGGGTAACTATCGACATACATTATATTTTTTTTACGATAGCCATAGTATCATAGTATGAAAATGATGATAGCCATAGTATCAAAACAACCATTACTCGAGGAGACATCGTGCGCATAATTTGAAAGGTTGTAAGTGGTACATTAAATCAATCATAAATATCATGGAATTATCACTAAAGATCCTCTCATTTTGGTCAGGGCTTTTGGAGCTGGAAAGAGTTCGCCATATTGCTCCAATGCAATTTGGTGGACATCGCATGTCTTCGTAACATTTTTATCCCCTTGACATGTAGATCCTCGCGATGTTTTTCATCGCCGCTGAACATTTAAAAGTGTGGAACAAATTCTTAAGGTGGCATCGGTTTTTAACCCGGCACCTGAGCTACTACGGCCCAATGTATTTTCATTTGTGATATCTCTTAGTTACAGTTAAGTGCAGAAAAAATATACGAATATACTAGACAGACCGTTTAAGCCGTTTGTGTGCATGTGAAGTTTGCTAATAGGAGAAGAGTTGCGTGACGGCATCTTATGAAGGACGAGAGACGGCAAATTCAGCTGTTTATTAATTGGCTGAGACTTTATTACTCATCATCATCATCATTTCAGTCCATCATTAGTCCACTGCTGAACCCTCTGCTGAGGCCTCTCCTATAGATTGCCACAAAAGTTTGTAGCTCTCATTTTGCGCTTGGCAGGCGCGTTGGCAACCACAGTTTATTTATTCATATGTTACAAGAAGATGCTGCTGCCCATCTTCTGGTTTTAATTTTTCCTGTGTCGACTTTTACGACACCCACGGGATGAGATTGGGTGGTAGAATCTCTTAAGCCGCCACCAGACGTTCAATGCGGTGGTAATACACAGTGATTACAAAACTCGCATACTTGGGAAGAAACAATGTATGACATGTGAAATTCTCCAATACGAGAAGAGCTTCGTGACGGCCCCTTATGAAGGACGAGAGAAGGAAAATTCAGCTGTTTTTTAATTGGCTGTGACTTAATTACTCTAATAAATTATAATTGTGTTAGCAAAAAGCGACTTCAACGCACTAGACCCAAACATGCTTAAGGGAATAATATATTTTCTTGATTTTCTCATGGATCCCATCGACAGAACCTGACTAAAAATATATGGGAACATCCTTACGATGTAGCGACATCTATGTTACCACATGAGAAGCCCAAGAAATAAATCTCATACATTCCATATTCACGCTATGAAAGTTTCTGAGATGCGAACTATATACATCTAAATATTACTAGTAGGAGGAGACGTAGTACCCAGACCAGGCCTCCCAATCTGGCGGGTAGCTACCCTTTTCCTTGGTAATAATATCTGCCAAAACGGCATCTCTTTTCAAATAAAAAAATATTTTTTAAATTTGGCCTACAATTGACGAAAATTTCGGTGAATGTACATAAAAAAATACCTATAGGTGAACATAGAACCGCTTCCATTTTTGAAATCGGTTAAATATATGTGCGCATACATATATTAATGTATACATACCAATTTTGTATGTGTTAGTGACGGAATCAGAAAACATGCTTCCACGACATCTCTCTCCTGAAGTAGCAGCTGCATTGCAGAGCGTCAGATTCATAGCTCAACACATCAAAGATGCTGATAAGGATAATGAAGTAAGTCAATAAGATGTGATTTGTTTTAATTTAAACAGTACAGTACGGTGGAGAGTATACTTACATCTGATGACTACAGACTATAGTCTGGAAGAACTCATGTAATCTTCATCTTCGTCATTTCAGCCTATCACTAGTCCACTGCTGAACATAGGCCTCCCCACGGATTGCCACAAAAGTTTGTAGATCTCAATTGGGGAGGGGAGGGGGGGGGTTCGGGGATTTTGCCATAGTTGCCACGCTTGGCAGGCGGGTTAGCAACCGCAATTTATTTATTAAGATGTTCCAGGAAGATGCTGCATGCCTATCCCCATAAGATGGGGTGTTAGATTCTCTTAGGCCACTACCACACGGCAAATGATTCATGATAATATTATAGATGCGAAAGTTACTCTCTCTGTACCTCTGTCTGTTTGTAAAAAGATAGAATGCATCCTGGAGTTGGATGTTACTACTAATACTTCGAAAATCGAAGTACGAAGTTTCGGATAATTTCGAAGCAATGATGGACGTCAACATAAACCCGGCTAACAAATGACTTATTTCTACGGACGGACTTCTTTTGAATCCATAGGCAACCAATAGAATGAATATTTAGTGAAGGGTGATACCGTGCGACCCGTCAGTCGAAACTTACTTATTCCAATTTTCGTAGTAGACCCCAATTCATAGTAGACAAACCAATGGTTCGCCTGATGGCAGTGTCACTGAAGCCATACTTGGCAAGTGCCATCAGGCGAACGATTGGCTTGTATTGTTACTTAATAGCGTAAACCAAAATGAAAACATAGTCTTATACTCGTCGAGCCGATCCAGTGTTACAGAAAGATATACATACTCGTATATGTGGTATATTTCTTTAAATTGTACAAGTGACGAAACGAGCAAAACGTTCACCCGATGGTAAGTGCAACGTCCGCCCACAACAAATGCTGTGTCACCCAGAATATTTCTGTGTGACACCACACTGCGCCCGTCACCCTGTAACATAAGTTCTTAAGTCTCAAATGCCCAGTGATTACGCTAGCTCACGGTGCTCTTCAAACCGAACCACAGTAATGCTTGCACACTTCTGCTTCACGGCAGAATAACTGACCCTGGGGTGGTACCTATCTAGAAGGATTCCTGCATAGGAATCCTACCACCAGTATAAATACCAATTCAACGAATAGCACTTAAAGGATCTTGCATTAATATTCATAAAAATCATGGCACTTAGATGTTTCGAATCATTATAATCCATACTAATGTAAGTCTCTCTCTCCCTTTGTCTGTTGGTTATCTTTCCACGACTGAATCGTTGAACCGATCATGACGAAATTCGGCACATAGATGGCTTGCATCCTGGAGACGAGTAGGATTCTTTTTATTCTGGAAAACCAAAGTGTTCCTACGGTATTTTTAACCCAAATCGATCGTGGGCTTCGTCTAGTACAATACGAGTAATATAATACAGAATCTTTTCCATAAAGTTTAAAAAAAGTTTCTGCCTATAAATGTCCCACTACTGAGCACAGGCCTCCTCTTATTTCTGAGAGGGTTTTTGGAGCTAGGAAGAATCCGCCACGCTGCTCCAATGCGGGTTGGCGGACTTCACATCTCTTCGAAATATTTTTAATTTCTCAGACATGCAAGAAGGTGAAGGAAAACATCGTGAGGAGGTTTCCTCACGATGTTTTCCTTCACCACCGAGCCCACGGTGCCGGCACCACTAAAATTGCAATTAACAATTTTAGTGGTGCCGGGAATCAAACCCAGGTCACTCGCGTACTATGAAATTTAAAGCGAGCGCCTAGCCCCTGAGCTACCACGGCTTCATCCATCTTTTCGATAATTATATTTTATTCGAAGACTACATTCTTTTCGCGGTTGTCACTGAATAGTAATTTAGAAAGGTACACTTGCTTACTCATTCACGAGCACTTTTCTAATTTTTGTGCAACTAAGGTTGTGTCGTAATTGTTTTGTGGGCCAGGGAAACTAATGACACGGGAATGATGGCGAATTTTTGTATTGAACCAGAAGAGGGACGAAATATCCGTAGAGTAGTATCGCTGGTAATTATTGACGGATATATTATAGGATATATTATTAATATTGATAGCCGCCAGGTTGATATTCGACTACGGCGATAAATGTCGGAAGCTATCAACTGCGCAGGAAATATTACAGTGCCACATGTGTACGCACAAACACAGAGGCACAACTTAGCCGTGTCTGATGTAACACTCATACGATAAGCTTGGAGGTAGGCTAGGATTCAGTGTCAGATACAAAGGGACAATCACGACTAACCAAGACTCAAAAACCAATAATATGTGTTTTTTTATTCCTAACAATTTAGTTATTCCTTCTTCCTGTAATAGGGTAATGAATTCTCGTATGTAAAGTAATAATTTCAATCATAATATGGATCTTCGTATAATTGACTTTGGAACAAATAGATGAGAATGCGCTTTTGATAAAAAAAAAATCTTTCCAAAATATCCTTTGATGTATTTTTGACATTCATCACACTTTTGTATGCAACAATGTAAACAATATAAGCCAATTGTAGCGGGTATTAAAAAGCACGTAATTCCGAGACAGTAACTGAAATTAACGATCGACATCGCACATAAAACGAACCTGTTGGAAGCAGCTGGTTATAAAATTCACTTTGACTTGGCAGACACTTAAAAGAGACGTTAAGGATCGAGCGAATAATTTTGGTGTTTAAATGCCACCCATCGATTACTAACTAACCCGAGAAAAAGGAACTAACGAGAGGACCTCAGCAAATTGAGGAAGACTTTTGTTGCATATTTTATTAAGAATCTTCAGAATTCATAAGCCGAGGTATCTCAGGGGGCCGGAGTTCGCCGTAAATTTCATAGTACACGCGTAACTTAAGTTTGAACATCGGTGCCAACACCTGTAAATTTTATTTGCAATTTTATGTGCTGATTTACCATGCGCTCAGCGGTGAAGGAGGAAACCTGCTTAAATAAAAACTATTTCAATGACATGTGAAGTCAGCCAACCCACATTGGAGCAGCGTGGCCGACTCTTCCCGGTTCTAAAACCCTCTCAAACAATGATAGGAATCCTGCGGTCAACAATGGGATATTAATAGACTGTTACATACGAATTATGTTAACGCGACTAGAATTGAGTTTAACAACTCCAACTAAACTTAAACGTATTTAAGATGTGGCGTAAATTTGTGACGTGGTTTTTAATAGATATATTATAAATATTATAAAATATAGGTGGAACACCTATATCTCTAAACCGATAGTGACATAATTATGTATAATTATGTCAATATCGGTTCAGTGGTTGAACCGTGAAAAGGTAACAACGAGACAGAAGGACAGAGAAAGCCTCTTTTCTACCGAGTTGTCCTAAGAGGCGACCAAGGTATTTGTACGGGCAGCCTTTATACGATCAGTATAATACCATAATATGTAATGCTGTCACTGTAGTGCTCGTGGGAATGCAAAGCGGTGTAAGAATGTTTTGACTCGTACGAAAATGGCGGCGACGTGTTTAGCCACCCGACACTTCTCGTTTCTCGCTGCGGCTAAAAGTACGTTAAAGGTATCCTCTGCCTACACCTTATATTGGAAAAAGACGTGACTGAATAGCATTGGTAGAATTCTTTAAAAAATACAGGGCCTATGAGACTGAAGAAGATGCCATTTTCTAAGGCAAAGTTCTGAGTAACACCGCAACCATTACGAGAACGCAAGTGGTCTACTTGATGGTAAATGTCAATTAACCATCAAATGATCGACCTGCTAGTCTCGTCTCTTACTTCTGAAAAATAACATTGTCGATTGCAATTCTGCTTTGCAACGTGTTAGGTCGATATTACGCGACAAAATTATTGAACAGATATTCTTTCGTAAGCAACACTTTTTACGAGCATTAACATAGTTATTTTTTTTTGAGATCTTGCTGGCGAGACGCTTTCATGACAACATATAATCCTTCGGCATGTTTGATTTAGAGTTGTTATCGAACATTGACGAGTATTATCAAATCTATAAAGAAAGCCGTGGTTCTCGTTCTCGTCACGTTTCCAGCGGGGCGAAAAGTGTGCGACTGGTGTGGCCGCTGCCTGTATAACATGTATAAAGTAAAATACTGCGTGCTAATTTTATACTTTTTCGCAGGTGGTTGAAGATTGGAAATTTATGTCCATGGTTCTCGACCGCTTTTTTCTCTGGTTGTTTACTATCGCCTGCTTCGTGGGGACGTTCGGTATCATCTTCCAGTCTCCATCTCTTTACGATACACGGGTGCCAGTGGATCAACAGATATCCTCTATCCCGATGAGAAAGAACAATTTCTATTATCCTAAGGATATAGAAACTATCGGTATTATCAGTTAAATTAATATATTTAAATGATTTGAATTATCAGAAACAAACATTTCGATACTGGTTTATTATTTTTAATATCTGAATAAGTTCTGTTTACTAAATAACTGAATTTTAATTTTAGTTAAAAAGTGATGTTTTTTTACATTTTTTTTGAATAAAAGTAAGTTACTTTGCTAAGATCCGCATGCAAAATATAAAAATGGTGTATATTACCTAGTTTTTTGAAGTGCACCACCCGCCCTCCCTCAGTAGCGTGCACAAGCAAACCAACACCGCCACCAGGAACCGCCACCAGGTACCCTCCACCAACCACTACAATACCACCACTAGATAATACACACCACTGAAGTCGAGAACACGACACGTGTTTCGCCCCAAAACGAGGCATTATCAAGCGTAATAGACTCTACGACAGACGGCCGCCGAGTGAGCGGCGCGGTCAAAGAGCTGCCTATTTATACTACAGGTGACGCAAACGGCCCCCACCTACGACATTGCGATTACAATATCGTGATAGCGACCGCTTGCTCACACAATCCACCACCCGAATTACATAAGCAGCCGTTTGCGACCGAATTGATAGCAAACGACTACTTAGAGTATATTTAAACTTTAAGTACTGGATTTAAAGATATTTAAAAGTGGTGAATTCGGGACGTTTGTTTGTTCATTCAGCAGTGCAATGTTATTATTTTTATTTTTAATTATTTCTAATTGTTCCAGCACACACAGCCGAAGCCCCTTGTCGCAAATATGTAGGACTTTAAATGTGTGGTCGCTAGTCAGGTTATGCCCAGTTTCCAAAAGATGTTTTGCGAAGTGTGATCTGTCGGGATTGCAATTTCTGTACGCGGCCAAATGCTCCTTGTATCGGGTATCGAAATTGCGACCAGTCTGACCCACGTAAACGGCGCTGCATTCACTGCAAACAAGTCTATAAACGCGTAAATTGGAACAAGACTGTACTCTTAACTTTCTAGATATTTCAATATCCCATAAAAACGGCACCCATGATTTTCAAATTTACCGCAAACCGACCCACACAGATTCTGTCATCCCCGCGTCATCGTGTCACCCTTGGCAACATAAATTGGCCGCTTTCCATAGTTACGTTAATCGTCTATTGGCCGTACCTCTGAATAAGGATAATTATGCCAAGGAGCTCCAAATCATCTATCAGATTGCGGTCTCTAACGGTTATTCAAAAAATATTATTAACACCATTATAAAAAAGAAACAAATTCATATAGTTCGCAAAGATCTGTACGCGGCTACATCCCGAAGTGTTCGACGATATGTGAGCAGTTTGACCTACTTGGGTCCTGTATCTGAGAGAATAGCAAGGACTCTTAGGCGTAACGATATTTACGTTGCGTTCAGGACAAGCAATTCGCTGAGTGGGGCTTGTAACGTCAAAGACAAAATTGATGAACGCCAAAAATCCGGCGTTTATAGACTTGTTTGCAGTGAATGCAGCGCCGTTTACGTGGGTCAGACTGGTCGCAATTTCGATACCCGATACAAGGAGCATTTGGCCGCGTACAGAAATTGCAATCCCGACAGATCACACTTCGCAAAACATCTTTTGGAAACTGGGCATAACCTGACTAGCGACCACACATTTAAAGTCCTACATATTTGCGAAAAGGGGCTTCGGCTGTGTGTGCTGGAACAATTAGAAATAATTAAAAATAAAAATAATAACATTGCACTGCTGAATGAACAAACAAACGTCTCGAATTCACCACTTTTAAATATCTTTAAATCCAGTACTTAAAGTTTAAATATACTCTAAGTAGTCGTTTGCTATCAATTCGGTCGCAAACGGCTGCTTATGTAATTCGGGTGGTGGATTGTGTGAGCAAGCGGTCGCTATCACGATATTGTAATCGCAATGTCGTAGGTGGGGGCCGTTTGCGTCACCTGTAGTATAAATAGGCAGCTCTTTGACCGCGCCGCTCACTCGGCGGCCGTCTGTCGTAGAGTCTATTACGCTTGATAATGCCTCGTTTTGGGGCGAAACACGTGTCGTGTTCTCGACTTCAGTGGTGTGTATTATCTAGTGGTGGTATTGTAGTGGTTGGTGGAGGGTACCTGGTGGCGGTTCCTGGTGGCGGTGTTGGTTTGCTTGTGCACGCTACTGAGGGAGGGCGGGTGGTGCACTTCAAAAAACTAGGTAATATACACCATTTTTATATTTTGCATGCGGATCTTAGCAAAGTAACTTACTTTTATTCATTATAATGGATTTCCGCAAAGTAACGCCTGATTCTATTAACTATACATTTTTTTTCTCAAATTTATTCAACGTCCGGTTCTTATGATATACATTAACTGAGAAAAGCTGCCTGTTAAAAAAAAAAAACAAAATTGTCGAGGGAATGCGTATTTTGCCATACGAATGGTATAGCGCAGCGAACTCTTCCTGGTTCAAAAACACCTTAAAAAACCTAAAGGAGGACTGTGCCCTACAGTTAGTCCTACATTTTGGCTACTACTTTGTTTTTTATTCTCTTGCGGTACTTATGATGAAAAACAAAAGTGTAGTTGAAAAGAATATATAGAAAAAAAAACTGCTAGCCTGCCAATTGTACAATGAAATAGCTATTTTCAAGTTTCATTTTCAAGATCATTGTTAAAAAAGTAATATACAAAAATATATTTCATTAAAAACAAATAGTATTATGACCCATTTATTATTTATTTACTGCCTTTTGTCATTTTAGCTTATTTTGATCATCGATCTACCTAGTTACAATTACTTTTAATTTAATCAAGAGGACTCTGTAAAAATAAATTTCTATTTAGTTAATTGTAACTAGATAGAGCGATGATGACTATGTTATTTTTAGCATAAGACTTGCGCAAAAGATACGTATCTAAAAACGACACAATATTTTGTTGTGAATTGTTTTATAAATTTGAATAAAAAAATCTTTGCATAAATACGAATTAAGATATGTGTATGAATGTACTCGGGGACATATTTAGTGTTAAGGAAAGGCTGTGAAATTATATTGTTTTAGAAGTAATTCGTAATGAACTAAATTTTAAATAATGAAATTTCTAATGTGTCACAAAATATATTAATAAATTAAATAAGTTATTAAAAATGTGTTTAGTTTATACTATTTTTACTGTATTTTAATTTTTTAATATCCAACTGTCATATTTGTTGGGAGATTCATATCACAAATGCAGGTCGTATATCGATATCATTCTTATGTAAGACGTTAAGATGTGATTTGCATATTTGATTTTCCGATTGTAGAAGCAGTTTGCATACATTTATTAGTTCGCATCTACGTTATTTAGTAGTTAACGTATTTATCCGCCCGTTGAGTTGATCTTGTATTTATTGCCGATTGCTAAAATAAATATATTCAAATATTCAGTTGGTTTTCTGGTCTAGATCAATCGAAGAGAGTGACGGACAAGTCGTTCACCTGATGGTAAGTGTAACGTTTGCTCATAACAAATGCTGTGTCACCCTGTAGCGACATTTATGTCGCCACATGAGAAGCTCAAGGAATATCTCGTGTCCATAATCGCAGTATGAAATTTTCTGGAATGCAAACTATGTATACAACATCTAAAGGTTAAAGGAGACGTCCTCTGAAAATCAGACTACCCAATCTGGCGGGTAACTACCCTTTTCTTTGGCACCTTCATCTGCCAAAACCCAAAACATTTCTGTGTGGCACTACACTACGCTCATCACCCTGAGGCATTTACTTCACGGTACTCGTAAGTGCAACGCAAGTCCATAAAAGTTGTAACCACAATTTTAAATTATAAATTATGCTGACATTGTATACAGAGAGTCAGTTAGTTATTTTATCACATCAATAATCTCAGGCAACTCTGGCAGTGCCCTTCAAACCGACACTGCACACAATTTCTTGACGGTAATATAACTGGCACTGCGGTGATAGCCACATATACGGATTTCTGAATAGGAATCCTACCACCGGTGTCATACACTACCATAGTCACACAAAAGTTGATGAATATTCATAGGTGTCCGGCATAATAAAATAGCACCTCCCTTTTTCTTACCGAAGTGTCGTAAGAGGCGACTAAGGTATTGTATGAACAGCCTTTATTCGTGCAGAATAAACCATAATATGCAATGTTTTCACTATACTGCTCGTGTAAACGGAATGAGTAAGAAGTTTTTGACTCGTACCAAAATGGTTCGCCACCCGTCACGTCTCGTATCCCGCAAGGGCAAAAAGTGAGATACGTGAGTGGCTTCTGCCTACCCCTTATATTGGATAAAGGCGTGACTGTATCTATGTATGTACGTATGAATCATTATTCACCAACACACGAATTCGCTTGTATTATATACATAAGTACATTTTTGATCGGACCGGTTAGGCGCCCGCTTAAAATTTCATATTTTTTTATTTTGTTAAAGTGACGAAACGAGCAAAACGTCACCTGATGGTAAGTGGAACGTCTGCCAATAACAAATGCTGTGTCACCCAGAACATTTCTGTGTGACACCACAATGCGGCCTTCACCCTGAGACATCACGCTGGCTCTCAGTGCCCTTAAAACCGAAACACAGTAATGTTGGCACACTACAGCTTCACGGCAGAGTAACTGGTTCTGGGGTGTTACCTACCTAGACGGATTTCGGTTCGATTCCGGTGCCGGCACTACTAAAATTGTTAATTGCCATTTGAGGTCCTGATTTACTACGTGCTTGGCGGTGAAGGAAAACATCGTGAGGAAACTTGCTTGTCTGAGGAATAAAAAATATTTCGAGGACGTGCGAAATCCGCAAATCAAATGAGGCCTGTGCTCAGTGGGACATTTATAGACTGTTACTTTATTTTTTACATGTGATTTAGTTACAAAAGAGTAGTGTTAAGATAGTCATTATCAGCATCATCGTTTCAGCCTATCACTAATCCACTGCTGAACATAGGCCTCCCCCATAGATTGCCACAAACGTTTGTAGCTCCCATTTTGGGGGGATTTTGCCATAGTTGCCACGCTTGTCAGGCGGGTTGGCAACTGCAGTCTATTTATTCTGATGTTCCTGGAAAACGCTGCTGCCCATCTTCTGGCTTTAATTTTTCCTCTCTCGACTTTTACGACACCTACGGTATGAGATGGGGTGGTAGATTCTATTAAACCGCAAACCGCCAACCGCCACACGGGTTAAGATAGTAGGGGTAATGAAATGCACTTAATTGATGTAAGGACTTATAATTTATTAAAAAATCAATTTTCGTTAGTAAAATATAGTCTTATTGATAAGACAGATAAGATTTATATAAAACATATTATCAATTAGCAACGAATCGCCTGGCGGTAAGGCGATTCCGCGCTTACGCTTGCCAACAACTGGAGATTGTCTTTAGAATGTTATTCTTATTTACAGGTTAAGGTAATATATATTCCCTGTGTGTTGGTGTGAGATATGCAGAGATCCACAACATAGTTATAAAAATAACAGATGTTACACATTTTTCTAATAAGTATTTACACAAGTAGCGTTTTAGTTTTTATTATATGTTGTTAATTGGTAAATTGTTATTGTAGTAACTATAGTGAACGTAAAATAAACTTCACTGATTTCCTTCATAATCATCATGATCATTTTTGACGAAGAGAAGATTTGCCGTAATCCCTTCGTTAGGCAGGCGCATCGAAGCCGGACGATTTGCATCTTAGCTGCTGTAGATGACCTAGTAGTCAGAGTACTTGACTTCTTCGCCGCGGGTTCTAGATTCGAATCCCAGTCGGGGCCAACATTTGTTCAAAAACACAAACTGTTGGTTTTCGGATCTGGTTGTGTTGTGATTGTCCCGGTGTTTCGGACACTGCATCCTAGCCTTCCTCTTATCGCATAGCATTACTTCGGGCGAGGGTAAGTTGGGACGAGTGAGTGCTTCTGTGTTATGCGCGTACACTTGTCGCACTATAATATCTCCTGCCCAGTTGATAGCGCCTGACAATATCGACAGGAGGACATCAGTTGACCGATCTGAATATTATCGGTCTAGCGATTTCGTAGAAGGTTCAGCTCTTACGACAGCCACGAGACCTACATAATTAAATACTTTTCGTCAATGTGTTGTTATTATTACGAACTTTTCTGATTGACGACGAGAATCAGCAGTAGATTACCTTAGATTTCACAAATGAAAGAAAAATAATTGCAAGCCCAATTGAAAATTGATGCAGTAGTCACGAGTTATTAATCTGAATATTGTATTGATGCATTTGGATGAATAGTTTGAAACTACCTTAAAAATGAATTTATAAGCTGTTGCAGTGCTTCGATAAATGATTGCCAACTGAATGCGCACGCGAAAGTCTCATTATTGCATTTTGTAGAATAAACTTGGTATTTTTTGAAGTACAACTTTTTAAATTGCAATATTTCTATTCCTATTATCTGTTTCCGTTGTTTGATATACGTTTAAGTTAGTGTTCATGAATATTATTTTTAAAATCTCATTTTCGAAATATTGATTCCGAACATTCATCTAACTTTATAAATCTACGGAATGCAGAATTTGTTCATCACTGGGGTTTTTTCAGCAAGTTTATTGGTGGTAGGATTCCTGTATAGGAATTCGTCTAGGTAGGTACCACCACAAGGCGAGTCATTCTGCCGTTGTAATTATTTCCTTAAAATATAAATAACATAAAATATTGTGACCTGGAAACTTATTTAATTTTTCCTTTGTGTCATTATAAAGGTTATTACTAGATATTTCGTAAGCCGTAGACAGTGCCTGAATACTGTCTTAACTAATCCTTCCTCACTTTTTAAGGGTTCATAATATTAATTTATAAACGCCCGAGACAAGGAGAATTGTTCTCCGCAGTTGTATCAAAAGTGTTCAAATGATTTATTTATCAGATACCCGGTACGGGATATTCGTTTCCCCAGCACTTTATTAGAAATATGTGGTGAAGGCACACGGCTCCACAATACCGCTGTGTCCGGTGAGCGCCGATCCGTTCAGCGCGCTCTCCTCGAAGCGGAACGTAAAGTTGGGGTAAGGATCGTAGTTCACAGGAAAACTGGCATAAAACAGCATAAAAAGGGATTGCTCCTTTGGCAGTCCTTTGGCACAAATATCGACCGAAGTCTTGCATGTCAATACGTGTTGACGTCTTACAAGTATACAGATAAATCCAGTCTCAGTGAGTGTACGTAGTACTGCTTCGGCACACGTCGAATAGTCTCAGGCAATCTATCCCATTGAATTAAAACTCCGTACGCGGCACCATACTGCCAGACCGCCGCAACTGCAGACGTAATGTAAGTGTTAAGTTTGTGACATCAACATCAAAAGGGTCACATCACGGCTGTTTGCCGCAGAGCACATCATGAGTCCACTGCTTACCTCAAGGATATAGGGTCCAACGTTATTCGGTTTATACCGCATCCTTGAGAGTCTCCTCGCGCCAGCTACCATCCCAATGAGGACGACATATTATGTTCCACCAACCAGTGAATTGGTATATACCAATTTTTATAATTATAAATCAGCCATCAGGCAGGTTTGTAAAATAACCACCAGGTAGGATATGAGTAACTGTAATTGAGTATTCTGTATTCCGATCGATCTCGTCTCACCCACCAACAAGTTTCCATTAAGCATTCATAAGTGGGGGACTGTGGGCGCATTAAACCACCACCAGACACAATACTGCAGAGTATATCACTAAGCATTTATGCGACTATCACACGGATAGTGTCTCCTCATAACGCAGCAATACGATTAATATCGACTCTGGTAATTGTTGTTGACTAAAAACACCGTGTGGTAGCGGCTTAAGATAATCTACCACCCCATCGCATCCCGTGGGTGTCGTAAAAGTCGACAGAGGGAAAATTAAAACAGGAAGATGGGCAGCAGCATCTTCTTACAACATCTTAAAAAATAAGCTTCGGTTGCCAACCCACCTGCCAAGCGTGGCGACTATGGCAAAATCTATATAAAAAAAATAGTTTCCACTATGGGGAGGTTTATGTTCAGCAGTGGACTAGTGATAGTCCGAAATGATGGTAAGTGCAACGGGTGCCCATAACAAACGCTGTGTCACCCAGAGCAAAGAGGTAGGTGCTATTCTACTCTGCCGGACACCTATCGATATGCGCATCTGTACACCTGAAATAAAAAATATACAGTTTATTTATTATAGTATGTACCGTATCAATATTTAAACTGCCTTATTAAAAAAAGTAACGTTTTATATTTTTAATAAGAGAAGAAAATTCTATATTTAATGGCATTACGTTTTTTGTTTATATCAATGGACATAGCACGGCATATACAATATTGAATAGACAAAATCCGGAAAAATATTTTCCGGATTATATACATAACCTACATATAATCCGGAATATAATAGATAAACTACAGCGATATTAATCAGAAACATCTCATCCTGTGAGTGTCGTAAAAGTCGACATAGGGAATATTAAAACCAGAAGATGGGCAGTAGCATCTTCTAGGAACATCCAAATCCAGAAAATTCCCCCTACTTTTGTTGCAATCTATAGGCGGGGTTTACTATCATTAGTGGACTGGTGATGAGCGGAAATAATGATACTACTAGCACGGTTTATTAAACGCAATGACAAGATAAAAAACAACATTATACTAAAATATTTTTAGATTCTTGTATGGTAATTACGCAATAAATTTGCTTTTACAACAATGCAGAATTTTATAACACTGCGCCTACAATCCATTCACTAACGGCCTATTCATTGAACTGAAGCTTTTGAAATTACAAAAAGTTGTATCAAAATTTATCGGTATCAAAGCGACGCCGTTCGATGCATTTTATAAATAATCAATTCTGTGTTTTAGCCGCTATTGTTAGTTATCTTTTTTATTTATTTTTTAGGACTGATGGTCATTGTTAGCCCGAAGGCTTTTACAGCTTCGCCGTATTGAAAGTTGACAGAGCGCTGAGGGCGCTTAGCCGAAACCTTTATTTATGGATGACCGGTTTAAGGGTCTCCGAGAAAGGACCTCGGCTTTGACCGTCATCTGGTGGGCGAAAATAACTGAGTCGATAGTGCCTACTGTTTACAAAACTTCTACTATGCTTTACGAAATTTAATTTAAAAAAAGTTTTATAGTTCATAACTAAAACCTATTATGTTGCTCATATCAATGGATGCAAATTTGTGAAAGAGACGTAATTTGTCTATTTATATATTCTTTAAAAATCACGATACAAAACGAACCGAAAAGAAACAATTTATGTTTTTGCAACAAATGTTGCTTGAATTCAAACGCGTGACCTAATCATTACGTAACGTTATCGTCACTAGGAATTATGTGCATTCCATATATTATATTCCATACTTAAAGTTTGTACGAATTTTACGTGTGGTGGCGGCTTAAGAGAATCTACCATCCCATCTCACCTCGTAGGTAAAGGGAAAATGAAAACCAGGAGATGGGCAGCAGCATTTTGCTGGAACATCCAAGCTTGCCAAGCATGACAACTATGGCAAAACCCTACAAAATTAGAGCTTCAAACTTTTGTGGCAATCTATGGGGGAAGCCTGTGTTGAGCAGTGGACTAGTGATATGCTGAAACGATGATGATGATGATAGAGTACGGACTGCGAATCTTTACATTTGACAAACTTGCATTAGACTAATGTCGTGAACCACATCATTAGTACAAGCTTTTAAGCATAGTTGGAGTGGTTAACAGGTATATACATACATATAGTCATGCCTTTTCTTATATAAGGGGTAGGCAGAGACTCCATTTTGGTACGAGCTAAAAAAATCTGACTCTCCGTTGCTTTGCCTCGGCCAGTATAGTGACAGCATTGCATATTATGTTGTTAATCTGCACGAAATAAGGCTCCGTACAACACCTTAATTATCTTTTACGATACATCGGTAGGAAAGAGATAGGTGCTCTTCTATTCTGCCGGACACCTATCGGCACCTAACAGGAACATTAGTAATTAGTTACAGCATTGTCAGTTTCTTTAAAAAACATAGAATATAAATATTGTAGTGTAACCGAAATAGATTTATTCTCTACAGCTATTGTCTTGGCCAGTTAAAAACTATTGCTGGTTAATTCCATGCTAATTCAAAGCATGAGTACGCTTCAGCTCACGCGTCTTTAGCAAGGGTAGCAATATGACATGAGACTGGCCGCTTTGAAACGAAATAAAAAAGAAAATATAAGAAATTAAAAAAGTAGCAGTTGGCGGGAATCAATGTAGGAATTGAAACTGGACAGTGACTTTTGGCGCCAACTCGAAAAGTGGCAATAGTGTTTTATTTTAATTTTTAATTTTCTGTGTGTATTTGGAGTTTTTATGTTTAACATTAATAGTTTATTATGCAGCAAGTGTTCCTGAAAGTTTACAGTCATTGGAAAATTCAATTCAAGACCAAAATTGTGCTTTTCGCTTTGTTTTTATCAGTCCAGCAAATCTTCAGTAAAAGTCAACTATCATTTTACTGACGATCAAAATTTTGAAGTCTTGGTGCTTGAAGATTGTGTACTTGGATATGTTACTTGACACTGGAAAATAGTTTATGACTGTTTCCATTAATAAATAAATAATAATAATAAATAACTGGACAGTGCCCGCGCTTTGCGGAGTGAATACCGTATAATTTATTTTATCATTATAAAAAACTAATTATTGTGCTTCGTAGATTGTTTGTTCCTGCATTCCTTGTGCCGTTGTTATTGTTTAGACTGTAAGCGATGCGCTTTTATGCTTTAACCGCATGCTTTGTTGACCGGAGATACGTTTCGGACTCCGGTGAATTTTTCTGGATGCTGTGAAGATATCCCGACGGTGCTGCCTGCCCTTGCTAGGCCAAACATGCGCTATGAAACAAGTGAGTGAGCTTTGCTTATCTTTGGTTTGGTAGGGAAGATTCCAGCTACAGTAGGCCAATACTCCCGGGCGTTTGATACTCGTACCTTGTCAATAGTCTAGCAAACCGCCGGACAACTATTATTCTAATAAAGCCCATATTGGGAGCAGATCTTCTAGAATGTTACAAAGGTATAACATTGAATTCTTTTAAATATACATTTTTTTTCTTATTACCTTATTTGTGCGAACTTGGAAATGGTAAGCGTTATTCCACGGACAATACTAACAAATATTTTTTGTGTTTATTTTTTAAATTGATAAAGTGACGAGACGTGCAAAACTTTCACCTGCTGAGAAGTGCAACGTCTGTCCATAATAAATTCTGTTTCATCCTAAACACTTTTGTGTGGGACTACATTGGGCCCGTTACCCTGAGATATCAGTTCTTAAATGTACCCTTCAGACGGAAACACAGTAATGTTTGCACGCTACTACTTCACAGCAGAGTAACTGGCCCTGGGATGTTACCTACCTAGACAGATTCCTACATAGGAATCCCGCCACCAGTAATGAAAGTTTTCTTGCGAATTACATAAAAAAAGTGTAAGGGTGAATGTACCAGGTTTAAACTTGATCTACCTGAACGTGGCATCTGAATAGCTGACTGCCAAACCCAAATCCTTCAGTTAGCGTCACTGCAGTTCGAGGGTACCGTTAGTAACACTTCTCAATTTGCATGCCCAGAGTATGTATGAGCAAATTTGACATGTATGCAGGTTACTACTGGTGCTTTTCAGGATAACCCTGTCTTGCAGTGAATTTGGAAAGAATGAAAATGAAGGTGATGCCACTCTGGTCACATTTTGACAAGCACGCAGCGATAACTCCCAAATACTGTCAAAAGCTATATTAAAATGTCTAAAGCTAACTGCTATGGAGATATAACAGTGCCTAAGGTGTAAGTGCAGACATAGAGGCACTAACTCTGTCTGAACTACCCGCGCCCAATGTAACCAACAATGAAAGTAACGCTAAAGTGATAGGATTGGGTTGGGATGTTATATAGGCTAAGATGCCGTCCCCCCCGAATGGGTTCTTGCCTTGTCGTGGCGGGGGGGCTTAGTAACTGTGGCTTGGTCACCCACGGTGAAGCTAAGAGGAACCCGGTCGGCCTGTTGCCTCAGGCTGACCCGAGGAGGTCGCTCCGAGTGGGCTACGCAAGCCCACTCTGGATGCGAAGGGGTGGACTGCTGGGGGGAGCAGTACGCTGCCCTCCGCAGCCGAGGTGGAGTCGCGGGGGAAGAGGAGTGTAGGTGTATCGTTGCCTCTCTCCCTGTCCTCCGCGACTCTGGCGGGGCCGTACCGCGGATGCGGTGTTGGTGGACTGCTGGGGGGAGGAGTGAGTCGGCACTGCACACCCTGCCCTTCGCAGCCGAGGTGGAGTCGCGGGGGAAGAGGAGTGTAGGCGTTGCGTTGCCTCTCTCCCTGTCTCCCGCGACTTTGGCGGGGCCGCGGGGGAAGAGGAGTGTTGGTGTGTCGTTGCCTCTCTCCCTATCCTCCGCGGCCGTAACGTGGTTGGCGACGGAGCCACAGACCAGATCCGTCGCAGGGGCTGGGAAGACCAGTGCTTCCGAGTGCAAGTTTCCTGGCCCCGTGGCCTCAGCGTGGCCGACTCGGGGGGGTCCGTTGCGCACAGCAAAGGGAGGCCGTGTTGGAAGGCGCGTCGCGTGTTCCGGCGCGCCTTACTAGGAAGGAGACAGGAGAGGATTATCCTCTCCCGAGCAGGGGCTGCCGACGATAGGCGGCCGGCGCCGGTGGGGTCGCGGATGTGTGCGTGAGCGTTCCCGTGGCCCTGCCAACATGCGGCGATGGCGGAACACCATGGGGTTTTAGTCGGTGCAAGTCCGACATAACCCGTCCTTCCCCCCGTGAAGGCGGGTATGCGTAAGGCATTTCCCCATGTAAAAAAAAAAGGCTAAGATGCCGTATCAGAGACACGGTGACATTCTCAACATAACTAGATCTGAAAAGTAACAATTTGTGTTTTGCAACTGGGATTTAAATCCAGAACCTTCGGCGCAGTAGGTAGCTATTCTGACCAAGATTTACATTAATTCTGAAAGTTATTTGTAATCTAAAACGCGGAAAATTAGAATAAAAACAAGCTCTGTTTGGGTTATCCAAATTGTAAACAACAAAATTCGGAATATGTATTTGCATACGTCAGGTTCGGATATGGTGATAAAATTCACTTGCGACTGTGAAATTGAGAATTTTATGGGATATAAAAGTCACGTCTACTTTAATAAAGTACTGTAACAGATTAAGAAGAGAAAACTTTAAGAACGTACTCCCTGCGTACGTTCTTACAGTAAATTTTACAAATTCAAAGAATATTCTTCTTGTAAGCTTAATATCATTGAAAGAAAAGAAAGAGAGAAAAAGAATTTATTTGCTAGAAACGGACGTTACGTCGGATGTCGTTTAAAGCTTAAACCAAAAAAAAAATATTAGTATGTAATGTATAAATAATTTTAATATTATTGTAATAATTTATAAAATTGTATTAAAATATGAAAAAATACGTCGCTTTCTGATATATTAATTCCGTAAAACAATGGATGGCGAATCTTATTTCGTGCAAACATATCTTACCATTATATTTAAATTCTATTAAAGATTTTCTAATCGATGCCCTTTTTTGAATATAGTTGTTTGCATCTTTATAACAAAGGATTGCAATTATTAAGAAATGTATAAAAATAAAAAAAACTTGGAGATGCGGTTCATTGACGGAAAGAATATAACAACGAGCAATATTTTTTAGCAAATACGACCAATCACTTCACATATCGAAGGAATGTTACATAAACCAGAACATTTTACAAAACATTTTACAAGCTACACCGTGCCAATTAAAAAAAAAGAAAAAAAAACATATTTAACCGTGCATTAAAATAATCCAAGAAATTCGTTTCAGGTCTTAAATTGTTTTTAGAACTGTTGTAAGAGGCAGCACGGCAATTAGCACAGTAATGAGCGAACTTATCATAGATGGTAATGATGATCGAACACATTACAGGACAACCAATGTCGAAACTCTTGCGGGTGTCGAAACTCACCTCGATTCTTCAAATCCCCATCTCGCTCAACGGCCATACGATTTAGGTATGTACACAACTAGATGAACTTAATTTATTCAAAATATTTTATTTATATGCAACATCTGTTTGATAAATATGGCCTTAGTTCATGAAGGCTAATTAACCTTTTCTTAGCCATAAGTAGGGTCTTTTTTTTGTTCCTCAAGAAGAACTTTTTTATAGGCACATTTAAATTATTTTGAGGGACATCTAGAGTAGAAGCTATTTTTGTTTTGCAGATGCACTATCTATATTTTTATTTAAGGTAGGTAGGTATTGTTTAGGCTAAAGGATATTAATATTTTAACACTCGTCTCTCAAATATTCCATAGTAATGTTATGTATGTAAATAAGAACTGAAAAAATTTAATTCTCCACGGCTACTGCCTACCCCAGGAACTATATTTATTTATCTATATTTCAATATATTTTATAATTATATAATTAAAGTCAGGAGAAATTTCCAATCAACTGCAGGCGATCAGAACTTGTACATAGATAATATCAAATATCTACATATTATTCAGTCATTTAAATAATTTTAAGATACAAAACTAGGAGTTCTCACCAACAAATGGCAGCACTTCACTCGGGAACGAGTGCAGTTCCCATGTACCAGAAAGTCGACCAGGAAGATATCATCATCTTTTTTGAATGCAGTTAGGGTCGACTACGGAAAACGTATCGTATAAAGAGGCGTTTTATACTGTTATCGCCCATTCGCCAAATTTTCACGAGGGGACTATTACAAGCTAATGAAATGAAATAAATAAATTTCTGCTTCCATCTAAGTGAAAAAGTCGCTTAAAGTTGTTTTACAAACTTTCTATTTGGTTAACACTGACAAATTTTATGGGGAATTATAATGAATTTGCGAAGCTTTCACATAATTATTTTTAGTGTTTTACTTTTTCAAAATTTCTGCTCACTTTATTAAGGTAATAAAATTGTGGATTATAAGGTTTTCATAAAATTTGTGTCCGCCAGAGTAGAATAGCACCTACTTCTTTCCTACCGAGGTGTCGTAAGAGGCGACTAAGGTTTTGTACGGACAGACTTTATTCGTGCAGAATAACACTATAATATACAATGCTGTCACGATACTTCTCGTGGGAACGCCATCATGAGTAAGAATTTTTTTACTCGTACCAAAATGGCGGCGACGTGGTTCACCACCCGTCACGTATCGTTTCCCGCGTGGGCTAAAAGTATGGTCTATGGACTAAGGGTATGGTCTCTGCCTATCCCTTATTGTAAAAAGGCGTGACAGGAATCCGCCGTGGTATTTATATGTACCACTATAGAGTCCTTTATTCTGAATTCAAACAATTATGTGCTAACACCTGTGCTTCGGCTTTTAGTTTACTGTAGTTAGTATAATAACAGGACATGCCAAGGATATGAGATTAAGAGAATCTACCACCCCATCTCATTCGTTTGGTGTCACAAAATTGGCAGAGGGAAAATTAAAACCAGGAGATGGGCAGCAGCATCTTCCTGGTGGTAGGATTCCTATGCAGGAATCCGTCTAGGTATGTACCACCCCAGGGCCAGTTGTTCTGCCGTGAAGCAGTAGTGTGCAAACATTATTGTGTTTCGCTTTGAAGGGCACTGTGAGCCAGCGTAATCACAGGGCATATGAGACTCAAGAACTGATGTCTCAGGGTGATGGACACAGTGAGGTGTCACACAGAAATGTTCTGGGTGACACAGCATTTGTTATGTGCAGACGTTGCACTTACGTAGTACAAGCGTGGCAACCATGGAAAAATCCGCCGAGATGAGAGCTACAAACTTGTGCGGCAATCTTTGGGGGAGGCCTATGTTCAAATGTGGACTAGCTATAGACTAAAATGACGATATTGATGATGATGAGAGTTGAGAAACACCGTCTAAGTTATAATTTGAGCTGTATGTTTCCGTCACAACACACATGTCGGTTTTACTCCCAAGGCGCGCCAATAGATGTTTCACATCAAAAGATAAGATTCAAAGAAGGGATCAATGTATGGTCAAAGATTCAGAGGACATGAAAATACATCCACGGTACGTCAACCGTGAAAGGGTGAAACTCATTAGTACGACGAGTCAGCGGTTCATCCAAACCCGCTGGTGGTTAAAGCAGCAAATTACAGACCAAGTAGAAATGCGACCAAAATCTTTTAGAGATATTCTAAGTAGCGCAAGCACGCAGCGAACGCCACAGTCCGAATTTCGAGGTTATTGTAGGAGTTTATTTATGTATTTATATTTGGGTCAAACCAAACCTGGCACGCGGGCCCCTGTAAAAGCCAAAAAAGGCTAACAGCAATTACATCACCGAAATTATATATACGAAGAGTCATTTGATGATAGAAGGGGATAGAGGAAGGAGAAAATTTAATTGCTTTTCACTTTTTTGAATGTGTGGTACGGCGTTGCCTTGGCGACCTTTATAAAGGGAGTTACAAAATTACTGTTTGTCCCGAAATATAAACAATATCCGTATAGGTAGGTACCAGCACCCTAGGGCAACTTATTCTGCCTTAAAGCAGTAGTGTGCAAGCATTACTGTGTTTTGGTTTGAAGGGCACTGTGAGCTAGCGTAATCACTGGGCATATGAGACTTAAGAACTTATGTCTCAGGGTGATGGACACAGTGTGGTGTCACACATAAATTTTCTGGGTGACACAGCAACTGTTGGGCAGACGTTACACTTACCATCAGGTGAACGGTTTGCTCGTTTCATCAGTTTATCCAATAAAAAAAAATCAACTGACTAAATCATTTCTTGATTCCTTACACCTTTTTTCCTCACATTTTTCCCTACTCAATGTTAAGTACTTATATGTTAAAAATAATCAAAAGCTACAACCGGTAAAACTTCCTCGGTCCGGTACAGGTCGTACTTGTGCGCAAGATTTGAAACTGGAAACAGCTCGCCACAGTGCTACACTATAAGTTGACAGAGTTCACATTTCAAATATTTTCACAAAAAAAAACATCAAAAATTCAACGCAAGAGATCAATTAAAAAAAAAACAACAAAAAAGAAAATTATTTTTCGTTCACCACCAACCAAGTTATTTAAACTCATTTTGCTCGCGTACTACGAATTTCAATGCGAGCGCTCTGCCTTTGAGCTGCCTCGGTAAGAAATATCAAGTATCATAATATATCAAACAAGGAAAATTTCATGCTAAATATTCAGACGGTATTAAAGCACAAGACGACATTTCACGTTGCCTGCTAAAGCCGCTAAATCATTGTTAAGATCGTATTAAGTCTATGCTAATTTTGTCTCATGAAACTTTAAGCTATTTAAGGTATTTGGAGGCATGCACGTTGGAAATCCCAAACGTGTTACGCTGAGAGAACTGGCTCCACTGAGCTTGCGGTACTTGCCTCTTGTGTCGACAAAGAGATTTAATAATTTCTAACGCGGCCTTCGTCACTACAAAATGTTCACTTGATTTTGTTTGTGTAGACTAGATTTTCTATGTGTAGACTTCTTTAGGCGCATCTTGCGCTCTTTCGGAATAATGAACGAAACTGAACCGTTACGTTCGGGTCGGTGATCGTATTTTGAAAAACGAATGTCATCTTTGTTCGTGAGTCACCGAATTAAAGTCCGTTACATAACATAAATATTATTTTTATTATGTTTAAGTATAGATGTACTCTTTGCAACTTACTGGACACAGACTATTATGTGTTTGACATTGGTAGTTTGAATGTAAACAAACGACAAATTATTACTGGTGGCAGGATTCCTATGCAGGAATCCGTCTAGGTACCACCCCAGGGCCAGTTATTCTGCCGTGAAGCAAGTAGTGCAAGTAGTGTGCAAGCATTACTGTGTTTCAGTTTAAAGCGTAATCACTGGGCATTTGAGACTTAAGAACTGATGTTTCAGGGTGACGGGCGCAATGTGGTGTCACACAGAAATATTCTGGGTGACACATCATTTGTTGGGGGCGGACGTTGCACTTACCATCAGGTGAACGTTTTGCTCTCTTCGTCACTTTATACAATAAAAAAAATCAGTATGAACGTATTCAATTTAAAATATTGTAACACATATAATATTAGCACATATAAATCGCTTTCTGGTTCCTTTTCCGTAAAAACTTGCCAAATCGCATACGCCTTCGCGCGTGCAATACGCTTAAAAAGGGGTACAAAGTTTTCATTTCACATATTAATATATAGATTCTTTTATAACACATACATATTTATAAATAAGAAAACCATATATTTTTCACTTTTAATATGAAAAAGCATTTTTTATGAAAGTGCTACATATATTTATATTATAAAGTTAGTATCTCTAATTTTGGAGGGATTTAGCCATAGTTGCCACGCTTGGTAGGCGGGTTGGAAACCGCAGTTTATTTATTCAGATGTTCTAGGGAGATGCTGCTGCCTATCTCCAGGATTTATTTTTCCATCTGTCGACTTTTGCAACATCCACGGGATGAGATGGGGTGGTAGGTTCTCTTGAGCAGCTACCACAAGGACATACACCACACTACATAACAAAACTACTACGATTAAAAAATCTTCACCCACAACTGAGCAAGCAGGTATGCTGATGGTTTGCCCCATGTCTTCTTTAATTGTGTTGCACTTATGAAATCCGCCTTGCTAAAAGTAAGTTTTAGGCTAGTCGATTAGTGCTTATGTGTACGTACTCATAAGTTTTCGTATGTTTTAAGTGCATTGAACTAGATGTATTAGCTATTTTTGGTTTGGAATGTTACATATATATTCATATTATTATTCTAGAACCAAAATGAAAATATCTATTAGAATTTCTGAAGTAATAGTACAGAGTCACGGCGAGACGAGATTGGATTGGGTGGATTTTATAGCTAATGACTTGGTGGCGGGAACAGTTTTGCTGGTGCAGGCAATGGGGATATTTTAAGTGCTTTATCACGTACGATTTTGATTGTGATAAGTGAGAGTGTGATTGATTGTGGTAAGCAATATTAAATAACTGCTCAGTTAACAATTATTAATTAATTGATAAATATTGACAAAGAATAAAAGAAACGTTGCACGAAAACGCTGCACTCAAATTGGACCTTGAAATTTTACTCTCGTCGCGCTCAAAAAAAGCCTCCAGTCGCATGAAAGCAAGTTGGACTATTGTCGGCATGAATTCTCTCATATAGAGAAGTGTTTAGAAGGGATAGAAATCGTAAAGCCAGCGGCCGGATGGATGGCGGTGGAGTACTGGTAGCAGTACTGCGATCACTATGTGTCATATCGGCACCCGAGAAAACATCTTCTAGGTTAACACACGGTGATGACCACATTCCTCCAATAATTGACTACCTGATGCTGAACTTAAAAATTGCAGACCGTAACTATTTCATTACCGCTGTTTATATTCCACCAAACCAGGGTTTGATGCATATAACGCATTTTTTAATAGGTTACAAAATTATTTACATGACTCAAATGAAAACTTTATAGTAGTAGGAGATTTTAATTTACCGCGCCTACAGTGGAATGATACTTATACGAAACCTTTAATAAGTAGTGACCCAATTCATTCGTACCTGGCTAATTTTATGTGCTTATATAGCTGTCATCAAATGAACTTAACATTAAATAAAAATAAGAGAATTTTAGATTTATGTATCACTAATAATATAAACCTCAGTTTAGCTCCTGTATCGTCACCGTTGATACACCCTGATGATTTCACCCTCCATTTATAGTATTTATACTGTTCAGTGATAATTTCAAGTCATTGCAAAAAAAACCCCATATAAAATATTGTTACCAAAAAGCGAATTATGGCAAAATTAAAGAAGAAATAGCAAATACCGATTGGAATGCTTTATTCTTAAACAAAAATGCTGAAGAGTCGGTTTCGTGTTTTTACGAAGTATTGTATAAAATTATAAAAAAAAAATGTACCTGTTAAGATAATAAAATCCTCCATATATCCATGCTGATTTACACGTGAACTCATTCTCTTATACAACAAAAAAAATCGTGCTTGGATCAATATGAAAAAATATTATAGTGAATCTAATTACAATATTTTTTTCAATATACAGAAATAAATTCAAACTAGTAATGCTAGTAAACGTTGCTATAAGAAATACTTAATAAATGTAGAAAATAGTATAAAAATTAATTCAAAGTATTTCTGAACTTATATAAAAAATAGAAAGAATAGCACAGATATACCTACTACCGTTTCTTATAAAGATAAAACCACAAACAGACCGCATGAAATATGTTCCTTTTTTTCGATCTTCTTTCAATCAGTCATCGAACCATCTTTGATGATTTCGATATCAATGATTTTGAAAATATAGATTCCCAAACACCTGATACCGTTACCAACATAATCAATGAAATAGTTATACATAAAAGTGATGTTCAGAAAACACTGAAGACACTGAATATAACAAAGGGTGCAGGAGTTGATAATATTCCAGCTTACTTTTTAAAGTCCACTGCTGAAGTGATAGATAAGCCAGTAACTATATTGTTTAATAAATGTTTATGTGTGGGAGTGTTTCCTAATATCTGGAAAACGGCTAGAATAGTCCCTGTGCATAAGGGAGGTTCTAAAAAGGATGTAGAAAATTACCGCCCCATATCTATATTACCCGCTCTGTCAAAGGTATATGAACGCCTAGTACATGATGCCATATACCCCACCCTACATAAAATTATTATACCGCAACAGCATGGTTTCGTAAAACAACGGTCTACTGTAACTAACATGGTTATTTATGCAACTTATTTATTAAAGGCTTTCGATGTTAATAAACGTGTTGATAGTGTTTATACTGACTTTCGTAAGTCATTTGACAGAGTGGATCATAAAATATTGCTTGAGAAAATAGCTTTTAATGGTATAAGAGGTAATCTCTGGCGCTGGTTTAAGTCATACTTAATTAATAGAACCCAAAAAGTTGCCTTAAAGGGATATGAATCTGACTGTATATTTGTTACTTCTGGAGTACCACAGGGATCTATTATTGGACCTTTGCTATTTTTGTTATTCATTAATGACGTTAACAAATGTTTCCATTTTTGTAATTTTCTATTGTACGCAGATGATCTAAAAATTTTCTCAATCGTAGATAATGAATTTGATTATATTAAGTTTCAAGAAGACCTTAATAGGTTTTCCAAGTATTGTCAAAAGAATAACCTGGAACTTAATGTTCACAAATGTATGTATGTAACATTCACAAAAAAAAAAGAATTTTGTTAACTATCAATATTCTATCTGCGATACCATTCTTGAAAAAAAGAATAGTGTAAAGGTCCTTGGGATTACTCTAGACTCTAAATTGCATTTTGATCTACATATAGAAAACATAATCAATAAAGCATATAAAATGTACGGCTTTGTTATCCGTTCTGGTGTGACTTTCAATGAATCGTCAACATACTTATATTTATTTAAATCGCTAATTAGATCGCAGCTAGAGTATGCAACAATATGGAACCCTCTGTATCAAAAATATATAAATAAACTCGAAAGAGTACAGAAAAAGTTCCTTAGGTTTATACATTACAAATGTACTAAGAAAAGACTACCTTATGAAAATTTATTGAACGAGTATAAAGTACTTGACTTGAAATCCAGACGTTCTCAGTAAGAAGTCATGCTGTTGTATGATGTAAGCCATAACAATTTCGACTGTATTGAACTCACTAATGAATTGTATTACAAAATACCGACAAGATCGCACATGCGATCGGCACGTTCGCACGTATTGTTTGCTACTTCACGATGCAGAACTAATGCTGGAATTAGGTGTCCTATAAATCGTATGGTGTCAACACATAATAAATTGTTTAACGAAGTTGACATATATGCCCTCGACCATTGTACTTTCAAAAAAAAGATTATATTCTGTCTCAAGGCAGCGATAAATAAATGAAATAGATGAATAAGTACTTTATGTTCGATTGTGTTATTACATACAAAACAACCACAGGCATATATACTTACACACACAGCGTCGCGCGCACACACCCACACACACACCCACACACACACGCACACACACACACACACACACACACACGCATGCATCCACGTACACACACAACGCGCGTGCGCGTTATATTTTTTTTTTGTTTTTGTAATTTTTTATTCTTTAATATGGGGAGTTGTACTATGTTTTTTTTTTGTGTTGTTATAATTATTGTAGAACGAGGAATGGGGTGTTTTAAAATATTGATTAAATAAGTACATAGGGACCTACATGTGCTCCACTATACACGTAAATTGTTTTTGTAAACTGTGACCATCACTGTTGGGTTCACAATAATGCATTTCGTTGTATATATTTTTTTCTAACAAATTGTTTTGTAAACCTGTATGTTGGTTCAAGTTAATAAATTAAAAAAAAATAAAAAAAAGAGAAGAAAATAGCTTAAAAAAATTTGCCGTGTAAAGTTCCTCCAGTCGCTTTAGAGCAGCAAGGTGGACTATTCTCGGCATGATTTCTCTCATATAGAATAGGAAATAACTTAAAAAAAACTTGCCGTGTAAAGTTTCTCCAGTCGCTTGAGAGCAGCAAGGTGGACTATTCTCGGCATGAATTCTCTCATATAGAGAAGAAAATTGCTTAAGAAAAAAGAATAGCTTATAGCCGACTGAAACTGAAACCTTGCCCGTTCTCTAGGGAGCTTAAGGAAGTAAATTTAATGATTGGATTCCTTTCAACTAATCGATCAAATTATTTGCGTATTCGTTTCACCTTGGTATATTACGTAACGCTGAAAGCTTACAAATATTCATATATAATCAGTTATTGAGCGCCAGTGTGGTAAGTATCCGTCTTTTTGGTAACAGTGTTGAACAGTTTAGTTGATTTTGGAGTTTCATCATCACATCATCATCACTTCAGCCCATCACTAGTCCACTGCTGAACATAGGTCATAGACTGTCACGCTTGGCAGGCAGGATGGCAACCGCAACTTATTTATTCAGATGTTCCAGGAAGATGCTGCTGTCCATCTCCTGGTTAATTTTCCTGTCCTTTCCGTAGATTAGCTGTCCAGACTCAGTTGTTTCAGCGACTACGGGTTTCGATTTAGCTAACCTGTGTTAGAATCTTGAGGACATCGTTGACAAAATGGCAGGAAACGCAATTGCATCGTAATCTCTTGATTATATGAATAGGTCCTTAAATGAGACTATATACGAGTATGTACGTATCCCACATAGTAGTACCGTCAAGGTACTTTGCAGTAAGGACGAAGTGGCACCCTGAATATCACCGTTATACAAATCTATGCCTAAAATAAAAATATTTTCACAAATCTTTGTACCAATATTTGTACCGAGCACAACATGGAGGATATTACATCCTTGTAAAATCCTGCTTTAAACAACGAGAAACGTTGACGTTTTATTACGAAAGTAGGATTAAAGTAGAACACCGATGATAAAGTGCCAGAAAACTACAGTCTTAAATTTAATAGATATTGTGTCTCATGCAATTTACTTCTTGCAGACTATTTATACATTTTCAATTACTTTTAATAGTAAAAAACTACATTGTACGCTGTGTGCTGTTTTACTGGTGGTAGGATTCATTTGCGGTAATCTGTCTACGTAGGTACCACCGCAAGGCCTGTGGTTCTGCCGTGAAGCAGTACTGTATGCGCAAACATTACTATGTTTCGGTTTGAAGGATACTGAGAGCTAGTGTAATTACTGGGATGAGACTTAAGAACTGGGAACTAAAAAATGTCTGAGAGTGACCGGCGCAGTGTGGTGCCATACAGTAATATTCTGGATGACACAGAATTTGTTATGTGCGAATGCTGTGTCACACAGAATATATATTACTCGTATATAGTTATAACTTTGTGATGACGGCTTAAGAGAATCTACAACCCCATCTCATCTCGTGGGTATCGTAAAAGTCGAAAGAGGGAATATTAAAACCAGGAGATGGGCGGCAGCATCCTCCTGTAACATCTGAATAAATAAACTGCGGTTGTCATCTCGCTTGCCATAGTTATGACTTTGTGGTGACGGCTTAAGAGATTCTACAACCCCATCTCATCTCGTGGGTATGGTAAAACTCGAAAGAGGGAATATTAAAACCAGGAGATGGGCAGCAGCATCCTCCTGTAACATCTCCATAAATAATTTGCGGTTGCCATCTCGCTTGCCAAGCGTGGCAAGTAGGGCAAATTCCCCTAAATGAGAGCTAAAAAATTTTGTTGCAAACTATGGGGGAGGTCTATGTTCAGCAGTGGACTAGTGATAGTCTGGAATGATCATGAATGTGACATAAAAAACGAATGCCTAATGATAATATTATTTGAACTTCATAGTTCATAATGTTTATTATAAATAAAACAATTTATAACAGTACTGTTAATAAGAGCCGTGGTAGCTCAGGGGCTAGGCGCTCGCTTTAAACTTCATAGTACACGAGTGACCTGGGCACCGGCACCTTGCAATTTCAAGTGCTGATTTACCACGTGCGCGGCGGTGAAGGAAAACATCGTGAGGAAAAAATGTCTAAGAAATAAAAAATATTTCGAACACACGCGCAGTCCGCCAACCCGCATTGGAGCAGCGTGGCGGATTCTTCAGAAATGAAAGGAGGCCTGTGCTCAGCAGCGGGACATTTTTAGGCTGAAACTTTTATTTACTGTTAATAAGGAAAAACTCAGTCATTGCTTCAATGAAAATGAAAGTTACTAATAAAAATGAAGTTTTCGTTTCTTTTATTATACAACTCATTCAACGTTGAGTGTTTATTATGTGCCTAAAATTTTTTTTAATGAAGTCTTCGTCACATGTTTTAAATTAAAAAGTAAAAAAAACCCGAACTTGAGTGAGAATGCTTGAAACAGACCGTGCAAAAAAAATGTAATATTTGAGTCAAAATTTTTACTAACATTAAACGCTACTCAGCATTAGTTATGTCCTGAGTGACTACTGTGTAGCAGTAAGTCAGTTCTCAAACAGAGATTTACCGATGTAAATTAGATTTAAATTTAGCCGGAAGTTCATCATCATCATCATTATAATTATCATCATCATCATCATTTCAGCCTATTTTAGTCCACTGTTGAACATAGGCCTCCCTCATACTCGTAGATTGCCACAAAACACGGTCCTGAGCCACCTGCATCCATCGACGAACTTGCGGGAAGCAAAACTGTGCAGGTCGTCGCTCCATCTAGTGGGGGGACGTCCTACACTGCGTTTGCCGGTACGAGGTTGCCACTCGAGAATCTTTCTTCCCCAACGGTTATCGGTTCTACAAGCTATATGGCCGGCCCATTGCCACTTCAGCTTGCTAATCTATAGGGCTATATCGGTTACTTTAGTTCTGCTGCGGATATCATCGTTACGGATTTTAGTACGCAGAGAAACTCCGAGCATAGTCCTTTCCATAGCTCGCTGAGCGACTCTAAGCTTCCTCATGCGGCTCGCAGTGAAGGATCATGTCTCGGTTCCGTATGTCATCGCTGGCAACACTCACTGGTTGTAAACTTTCGTTTTGAGACATTGAGGTATACTCGACGAGAAGATGTGACGCAGTTTCCCGAACGCTGCCCAGCCGAGTTGGATCCGTCGAATGACCTCTTGGTCGAAGTTGGACCTACCTAGTCGGACAATCTGTCCTAGGTATACGTATTCGTCAACAACTTTGAGCGTAGTGTTCCCAACAACAACCGACATAGGTGTGACATGGACGTTAGATATGATTTTCGTCTTGTCCATGTTCATCTTAAGACCTACCCGTTGGAAGACACTATTGAGGTCATTGAGCATAGTGCCTAGTTCCTCCAGCGATTCTGCCATTATGACTATATCGTCGGCAAATCGAAGGTGAGTGATATATTCGCCATTGATGTTAATGCCGTATCCTTTCCAGTCCAGTAGCTTGAAGACATCTTCCAATGCAGCGGTGAAGAGTTTCGGGGATATGACATCACCCTGTCTTACAACTTTTTGCAATTGGATCGGTTTCGTACTCTGGTTCTGTACTCGGATAGCCATCGTTGCCTTATTGTACAAACACTGCAGCACTTCGATATACCGACAGTCAATTCGGCACCGCTGAAGTGACTGAAGCACCGCCCAAATTTCCATGGAATCGAAGGCTTTTTCATACATATAATTTCGGTGATGTAATTGCTGTTAGCCTTTTTGGCCTATACAGCTTCATCGGATACTGTGCTCACGGGCCAGGTGCCCACGTGCCAGGTGCCCGCGTGCCAGGTTTGGTTTGACCCACACATAAATACATAAATAATACTCCTACAAAAACCTCAGGCTGCGGGCCTCCGTTCAGATTGTCGATTTCGAAAAAGCCGCGGTTCATCCAAACCCGCTGGTGGTTAAAGCAGCAAATTACCGACCAGATAGAAACGCGACCGAACGCAAACGTCGCCCGCGAAATGTGCTAGACGACACGGACGTCTCAGCACTCCCTGACCACGACACGGTCAGTCACGATCCAGGCCACACTGTACACACAGTCAATAGCTTAAATATAACACGCACCACGACGCGCGACCACCGTAGAGAGCGGCGCGCAATAGTCAATAATCACACCGCGTACACACGATTCACCCGTGTTCCAGGGCGGTTCTCACCGCCCAGAGTTACCGACACACAAGTCGACAGTCCGAATGGACGCCCGCAGCCTCCCTCGGACGGTCATTAGATGACCTTAAATATTAAAGATTTTCGAAATCCCGAAAGCACGCAGCGAACGCGACACAGTCCGAATTTCGAGGTTTTTGTAGGAGTTTTTATTTATTTATTTATGATTGGGTCAAACCAAACCTGGCACGCGCACTACGGCAGTCGCGCCTCGTGGTGCGTGTTATGTTAAAGCTATTGACTTTGTGTAAAGTGTAGCCTGGATCATGACTGACCGTATCGTGGTCAGGGAGTGCAGAGACGTCCGTGTCGTCTAGGAAGTTTCGCGGGCGACGTTTGCGTTCTGACGCGTTTCTGTTAGATCGGTAATTTGTTGCATTAACCACCAGCGGGTTTGAATGAACCGCGGCTTTTTCGAAAAACCGTCGTGATAATTCTCTGAAGTGTTCAGAGATTAAGGGCATTTCACAGTCGCTGTGAACGTCTACGTTGCGTTGATACCAGCAGGCTCTGGTGGCAGTTCGCAAGAATCGATTTTGTACGCTCTGTAATTTCTTTAAATGATTGCCCGTTGCGTGAGCAAAAGCGACGCATGCATATGGGTCTTATGCAAGTCTTATAGAGGCTAAGTTTGTGTCTAAGGCACATTTTGCTTGAGGAGCAAGTTAGCGGATATAGAGCGGATGCAGCGAACGACATCGCTGCGTCTAGAATGACCCCGAGGTATACGTTTGTGCGTTGGGTTGATAGATTCCGACAGTAATCGGAAGATTTCGCCGTGGTCGAAAATCGGTCAAAAGGTCATCATTAGTACATACTATAGACATATAGGGGTAGGAATGAAGCCGGATTTGAAGTCGGAATAACCAAAACAGGTTCTAGTTCATGGATTCCTATATACGTCCGTTATCGTAAGACAACCATCGAATGTACGTTCATTCATTTATATAGTTTAGACAATTCGTACGACGCCCGTTTTTTAGCATATATTAGCATTTTAAGTATTTGGTGCAAATGGGTTAGACTCTATTGGTTGTAGGATTCATATCAGGCGGCAGGAATCTGTCAAGTAATAGTAGTATCACTGATGTGCCAGTAATTCTACTATTATGCAGTAATGTGCAAAAAATTACTGTTTCGGATTGAAGGGCATTGATAATTAGTGTAATTTATCTATTTAATATTTATTTAAAGTAATATGTACAGAATGTTACATATGGACGTAATGCCTGAAAGCATTCTCTACTAGTCAACTATAAGGCTAAGCAGAGATAAACATATTAACATACATAAAAATGTATCGTTTAGCATAATTATGTAATTACTGTTATGTGAGACTCAAGAACAGATGTCTACATAGTGTAGGGTGGCTACTGCAGTATAGTGTCAAATAACCACTCAAACGTCCCGGCTACTAGAGTGGTTTGACAACTAAAGTTGTCTTATCCGCCCACCTTCTTTTTTTCGAAAAAAAAAAAAAAAACACCCTACCCTTCTTAATTAAAAAACGATTATCTCCCTCGTTACTAACGCAAACAACTTGAAAAAAATTGTGGGTAAAGCTAATTAGATATAGAATTAATAAACGTAAACACTAAACAACAGTAAATAATGTAAAGTATATAAAAAAAATATAGAAATCACAATTACAGTTGAAATCTGAGTAACATATTTTTTCTTCCTAATTTTAAGAAACATTTTGTTTCTGCATATCAAAATCATATTATTCATTCTAAAACTAGATTATATAACCTTTTTTATGATACCAGTACGTTAATACTACCGAAGTTTATTTATAGCACAAAAACGTAAACAATACACCCACTTGAAGCCTCTCAAGGTTAAAACCGGTCGAGCGGAACGGCTACCGTAATGTAAACAAACGCTCGACAGATGTTTATGTCTTTTGTTTTCATTGTATTGCGATTGTTTTATTTTCTTGAAACACTAATGTACTTAAATTAACTTACTTTAACTCTTATTTGCTTAAATCAAAGTATATATAAGGTCAGATTTATAACCTCATAAAAAAAAAAATGGCTATGTGTTTGCATGTTCATTTTATCGTAATAAAACACATTCCACGTTTGATATTTGTAAACATAATTAGATAATACTCTTGCCGATCATTTTGATATAAAACATGTTACAATTAGTTATTAATAAAACAATACTCACAGTTTTAACGGCACAATCACTTAAAATTCACTCTCACTCACTTTCACTGACTTTAACATTTTTTTCTTAATTATTTTATTACGTAGCAGTAGAATGTTTTATCCACACAAACAAAGGTAATTTATCTTAGAGCCATCTAGTAGCAACATCGTGTATCATTACCAAAGTTGTAATACTTAAAATACGAAAATAGCCGAGCGAGTTGGCGAAGCCACTCTAGTGGCCTGGACGTTTGACTGTTTTTATTTATAAACCACTCTAGTAGCCGGACGTTTTAGTGGATAAGATATGTTTTGGGTGACACAGCGTTTGTTATGGCGGCTGCATTGTTATGTGGTGGCGGCTTAAGAGAATCTACCACCCCATCTCATCCCGTGGGTGTCGTAAAAGTCGACAGAGGGAAAATGAAAACCGAAAGATGGGCAGCAGCATCATTCTGGAACATCTGAAAAAATAAACTGCGGTTGCCAACCCGCCTGCCAAGCGTGGCAACTATGGCAAATCCCCCCCAAAATGAGAGCTACAAACTTTTGTGGCAATCTATGGGGGAGGCCTATGTTCAGCAGTGGACTAGTGATAGGCTGAAAAGAAGAAGAAGAAGCGTTTGTTATGGGAAAGGTTGCTGCTAGATTCTTAACACTTTGAGATTATATTATTAGTATAGGGCGTCCCACTATTGCATGGAGCGACGGATGTATGTGGCTCAGGACCGTTGCAAGTTGCTCAGGACCGTTTTTGTGACAATCTGGGGGGGGGGGGGGGTCCTATGTTCAACAGTGGACTAGTGATAGGCTGAAATGATGATTATAATTCTCAATTCAGGTTGTCGGCGTAAATGTTAGATCTTCTCTATGACATACGGTGCATTAATAACTCGTAATCTTTTCAGATGCCGCATTGACTTCAATTTTAAGTCTTAAAAAATAAGCCAACGCTTTTTTATAATGCATATTTTCCCTTCGGTAAATGGACCGTATAGCCTTACTAAATCTATACTTAATGCTTATATACTACTTTACAACATTAACTTTGTTTGTATTGCCATGTTACGAATTCTTTTTTGATGTGTTAAAATGGGAACACATTCTCTCGAATTCATATATGTGAACAATATTGTTTAAATAATTATTTCTTACACTTTAAGAACTTTACAGTCCAGGTAGACCAAGCAGTTCATGAACTATTCACTATTATTCTCCACAAAGATGTCATTGTTACCCAGAACAAGTACAAAGTTTGTAAAACTTGAACTTCGCTTTTCACTAACAAGGACCTCACTCTTTGCAAACTAAAGCACAAAATTATTTATTCAGTCTGAGCCTGTAAACCGGCGTTATAATTTTATTTATTTAGTTTTTTTTTTACTTTTATAACGTTATGTAAACTAAAATCTTACAACTGCAATTGTTCTGCGCCTTAAATGTTTTATTTAGAAGTGGGCACCGTGTTTTTAATTTACTGTATAACAAAATTAACTTTTTTATTGTACATGATAATTATTTCTCAATTAAGACATTTACAATAATACAAAATAGGTTGGCTATAGTACCAGGTTATTCTTACGCGCTAAAATGCTATGAGAATTAATTTTATCACTCTTATTTTATTTTTATATTATTCATTAGAGTGATGTGTACATAAACATATATAATAACAATATTGAAAGAAACTAACCTTTAGTACATAGCATACTATATATAATTTCGGTGATGTTATTGCTGTTAGCCTTTTTTGGCTTTTACAGCTTCATCGGATACTGTGACTCAAACATAAATACATAAATAAACTCCTACAATAACCTCGAAATTAGGACTGTCACGTTCGCTGCGTGCTTGCGCGATTTAGAATATCTCAATATGATTTTAAGTCGTCTAATGACCGTCCGAGGGAGGCTGCGGATCTCCATTCGGACTGTCGACTTGTGTGTCGGCAACTCTGGGCGGTGAGAACCGCCCTGGAACACGGGTGCATCGTGTGTACGCGGTGTGATTGACGACTGCTGCGCGCCGCTCTCTACGGCGGTCGCGCGTCGTGGTGCGTGATATATTAAAGCTATTAACTGTGTGTACAGTGTAGCCTGGATCGTGACTGACCGTATCGTGGTCAGGGCTGTGAAGTGCTGAGAAGTCCGTATCGTCTAGCACGTTACGCGGACGATGTTTGCGTTCGGTCGTGATTCTATTTGGTCAGTAATTTGCTGCTTTAACCACCAGCGGGTTTGAATGAACCTCGGCTTTTTCGAAAAACCGCCGTGATAATGCTCTGAAGTGTTCAGAGATTAAGGGCATTTCACAGTCGCTGTGAAGATCTACGTTGCGTTGGTACCAACCGGCTCCGGGAGCAGTTCGCAAGAATTGATTTTGAAACATAGCATACTTAAAGGCTAACTTAGCATGTAAAAATATAGTAACGGGAGAAGAAACATAGAGTTAAAAAATTATATTAAAAAGTTAATGTTTTATTTATAAAAACAAAATTTCTATTTATAAATATGGCAAGGGAATCACTAAAAATATAAATACTAACTAATTTTGACATTACATTATAACTTTTGGATAATCTATTTATTGGAGCCGATATCCTAACCTTTCTACACCGCTGAGCTTTAGATAAATTATAGTTTTTTATTCTAGAATTAGGTCTGGAGATAACATATAGTAATTTAAGTAAAAGATTCATGGAGTTTATTTTATTGTTTAAAATTTTGTATAATACACATATTATGTTTTATTATAGGCATTATATCTCCCAAGGAGGAAAGATTTGCCTTAATTGCTACGCTTGCCAGATGCAGCAGTACTAAAAAATATATATAATAATAGTAAGTTATTACCCCTGTAATAACACCTTTTCGTCTAATTCACTCTATTTAATTCACCAATGTCTCGTTTGTGGGAACTTCCAAATGAGCACGTGATATTTTAGATTCATTCAAGGACTTGTTGTCAAGGTTTCCATACATAGAATTTTTTTTAGTCAAAAATTAATTGCAATTTATTGTTTTAGTGCTTGCTTATTTTTCATTATTTATGTTATTTTATCATTGTATATCAAATTGTTTTTAATCTTGTTATTTATGTTAGTTTCCTTTAAATTTTTCTATAATAAATTTCCTAGCATCATATGGTTTCACCTTTAATGCTTTAAGATTTATAGATCTTTGGTGTTAAATATTAATAAATGTATCATTGTAATTACCACTGGCGAGTGAGTCGGGGAATGACCGCCAAGCTGCACCATTGCGGGTTGGTTGAATTCATGTGGTTGAATACATGTCCTCGAAATAATTTTAATCCTCAGCTATGCAGCCTGAGGATGTTTTACTTCACCGATGAGGAGGTAGTAAATCAGTTTTTAAAACTGCAGAATAATTTTAAATAACATAATATAAAAACATAATTTTTAGAGTTACCGGGGATCGAATTCAGGTCACTCGCGTACTATGAAAGGCGAGCGCCCGGGCCATGCTGCCTCGGCTAATGGAAGCATTGCGTAGATCGAGATATCTAAATAAGTAAGCTTCAGGCGTCTCGCCTTAACAGTAACTTCGAAAAAGAATGAAATATTATTAAAACAAAATGTCTTTTGTTGCTTTTAAATTGTTTCGAAAGAGTGGCAAATCAAGGAAGAGAGTAAGAAAGCGGTTTGGAAAATTATTAAAATTTCCGTTGTTCAAAGTTACATGCCGCTTGGAAAACTGTGAAGTTTTAATTTCAAAGATTCAAAACTTACTTCAACTTATTATGACGTTCATTGTAATGGTGTAATACAATGTGTAAAATAATACATAGTTAATGCTAGAGCTGTACGTGAGCACTTATGATAGATTATCTGTTAAACTATTAATGTAAGAACTTTAGTATTTATCCCACATATCGTAGTCATCATCACTTTAGGCGCCTATGTTCAGCGGTGGACTGATTGGTTTCAATGGATATATAATTTTTTCTTTTTTTTTTTTATAAACGATAGCCCACAATAGGATTTATCCGGTATTTCACGTGCACAACACATCCAGTCCCGAAAACCAACAATTTCTGTTTTGCATAAATGTTGACTCCGGCTGGGATTCGATTCCAGGACACGCGACGTAGAAGTCAGGTACGCTAACCACTAGGCCACGCGGTTAATTAAATTATGTAAAAATTTTTGCCACGAAACTTAATGCCTTTTAGCATTCCTCCGAGTCAACTCAACAGATGATTTTTTTTTTAATTGTGTGCTTTTAATATTAAAGAAATAATTGATTTATATTACACGCTTAATAAAAAATCAATTTCAAGTGAAATTTAATTATCTTATGATTCTTATAAAATTATATATTAAAGAAGGTTATGTAGGCGATTTTATTATTTTTGGTTTACACTGTACGTAAAAAGAACCTTATGTTACGAAAATGCACTTCTAATAGTGATAACAAAGTTAATATGCGTATTAGAGAACCTGCAAATAAATTTGAAGAGGTCACTAATAGTTTCATTTACTAACCGTTTCGTGCGTGCACATTTTTTTTATTGGATAAAGTGACGAAACGAGCAAAACGTTCACCTGACGTTAAGTGCAACGTCTGTCTATTATGAGATATCATGCACTGCTCTACAAAGAATGTTTAAGCGAACAGTCTACTCTTCCACAGATAAACTCGGGAGGAGTTAATGCTATTGTTCTTATGTTTAGGCAGTTTGGCAACTAAAGCAGGATTTTATACAAAGGAAAGGATGCTGCGACCCATTATAAGATAGTGATTTTCCTTAGTCTCTCTTTCGTGTTAAGTAAACCCACCGGATTAAATGACACGAAAATAACAAAAAAAGTATCACAGAAATAAAATGTATTTGGATTCTGGATGAGACATATTTTTTGGTAAAATGATCAATTTCATTGTTAAAATATACGTCAAAAAGGGTTCAAAGATGCTTAGCTCCAAAGAAATGCTGTCTATCATATCTCCGACTTTCGGAAAGCATTGATTTGTGGTCGTGTATGTATAACGATTGTTTGTGAATAAGTGGCGTTGATACAGACTGTGAGTGTTATTACTAGAGTAATATATTTACTAGAGTAAATAACTTGATTGCGTTGATCATATGCGGTTGTAAACATGGGTGTGTGTGGGGAGGCTTGACATTTCGGTAACATAAACAAATAGATAGCATTCAGTAGTAACACTCTTAATGATAAAACAATTCAAACCACAAATAAAGACAGCCGAAGAATCAGTACAAAGTAATTCAAAACTAATTTGCCTCAATCTCAACTTTTTCCGTTTTCCCCAACAGAACAAATTGAACTATTATCTTCAGCAATCTTCTGTTACATAAAGGAAGATAGAAATTTTATATATTGAAATAAGAGAAACCTAATAAAAAAATAACATTTGATAATTGTATTTCTTTGAATTTCTATGTTTAGGTAATTTTCCACCTTGTTCATGGGTCACGAAGTAAGCAATATTTGGTCCCTAGTAATATTTCGCTGACCAAGTAGATCTGCAATCATCGTATCATATCGTATAATATGTTCGAATCTCAGCTGAAGTCAGCGTGGGTGTAGCGCACAAAATTATTACTTTTCAGAAATTTTGGAATAATACTCATCGTTTATTTGAGTGCTTTAAACAATTACCTTGATTATATTGCGGAGGTCTCTACTTAAGTTAACACCTTACCAATGTTTTGTACTCTGTCGAGCTAATAACTTTACGGTTATCGTGACTCACCAGACGAAACGCTAGTTTTCGATGTTGTAAAACAGCAGAATAATACTTCTGCTTGCAATAGCTCCTCCTCTGGTCAAATCGGCCAGTTACGTACTACACTGATGGTAGGATTCCCATTCAGTAATTCGTCCAGGCGGATACTACCCCAGGGCCAGTTATTCTGCCGTACAGTAGTAGCGTGCGGTACTGTGTTTCGGTCTGAACAGCACTGAGAGCTAGTGTAATCACTGGGCATATGAGACTTCAGAAATAATGTCACAGCGGACGGGCGTAGTGTGGTGCCATAAAATATTCTGGGTGCCACGGCATCTGTTAGGGGCAGACGTAGCACTTATCATCAGGTGAACGTTTTACTAGTATCGTCATTTATTCACTACAAAATATTTTTTTGAAGTGCCGTACCCTGTGGTAGGGGCGTAAGAGAATCTGCTCCATTACATTCCATGGAAATCGTAAAATTCAATTTAGAAAAATGACAGGGAAACCTCATGGCCACAGATTGATGGCGGAACAACCATTTCTGTTATACCTATTAACATATATTATTATATTATACCTTACCCATTAATCTGGATACAAAGTATCTGGTACTGCGATTGCTAATCCCCCTGTCGAGTGCAGAGATAACTGTAAGACCTCCCTTTTTGGAGCGATTCATCTCCAGCAGTGTACTTTCTCCAAGCTGAAGAATAAACAGAAGTTTGTATCTAACAGAAAGCCTTTCGGAACAGAGTTGAATGAAAGTATTTTAAGTGACATTCTGGCGATTCCGTTTCCATACGAAAGTGTTTAAAAATACCAAAGTATATTAAATGAATTGTATGTATAAAAAAACTGTTTATAGTCACGACATCAAACTACAGTGATTTATATGATGATAATGATCTTCAGATAAATTCCGACCAAGGCGACATCCGTTTTATCCTCGGACGAAACATTCCATCGAATTCCTGCTCCTCCATTACTCAGGGGTATTACTAGGGGGCGTATTTACTTCTTGATTCCTAATTGAGGATGGATGAACAGTGTCTCAGGCCACAGTTACGTGACATAAGCTAGATTGTGTGATAATTTGCGGCCGACTAACATAATAAAAACTTTTCTTATAGTAGGTGGAGAAAATTGCCGTGGGCGAAGTTGCCTTAATGATCACATTCACTCTATCTGCTTGCAAAATCTGAATCTAAATCTAATTTATACGACCTCTATGACCGCTGTCCTAGTTTTGCCTGCTGCGTACACAAAACTCTTAGAAGTAAATTTATTAATACATTTAAAATAACTTTTCTTTTGGCTCGGTTTTATACGTTACTATAAGAAAATATTTAGGAGTATATTTAATGATTTTTCGTGAAGTTCTCGTGAAGGTATAGAATTACGAACATTTTATACTTCCTTAAATTAACTATAGAATAGAGAATATAAGAAGAAAGAAAAAACTGAATAATAGGACAAACATCACTAAATTCTAAGACACGAAACTTTTATTTTTATTGAGTAGTGACGAAACGAGCAAAACGTTCACCTGTTGGTAAGTGCAACGTTTGCCCATAATAAATGCTGTGTCACCCAGAACATTTCTGTGTGTCACTGCTATTGAACGAAATTTGGATTATTAATGGGTATTTCGAAGATATTTTCCTGTGATTAACAATAATTATATAAAAATGCCGCTCCGGGCGCTCGCCTTCAAATTAAATAATAGGTACGCGAGCGACCTGAGTTCGATCCCAGTTGCCTCTTAAATTGTTCTGTAAATTTTATTTTAGTGTTGATTTAATACGTGCACAGCGGTGAAGGAAAGCATCACGAGGAAAGGAATAAAAGTATTTCTTAGACATGTGTAGTCCACCAACCGGCATTGGAGCAGCGTGGACTCTTCCCGGTTCCAAAATTCTCTCGAAAATGAGAGGAAGCCCACGCTCAGCAGTGGGACATTTATTTATATTTTTATTTGAAAAGATAACGAGACGGAAGGAAACGATTAGGTTAGAAAAACTTGTAATATTTATCACTTAACAAAAACTCAAACTTAGATGAAGTTTTGCAGATTTTAAACTGTTTTCATAGTATACATTACCGAGCACTATCGTAATACGGATGCCAAATCCTGTATAAATAGTATGATCTCGTATAAGTAGTATATCCGTTGAAACTGTTGACCTCTGATAGTATTAGAATTAGTCGTTATATCGGATTTATTTAGCAGAGTATTTTTAATTTCAGAGTGTTCAGTTTGTGTCACAAGCACAAGCACAAGCCTTATAATTTGTGTAATTCGTAACGTTAAAATCGTTAAATCTACAAATCTAGTGTGTTTCGGTTAGAACGGCACTGCGAGGTAGCGTAATTTCTGGGCATATGAGACTTAAAAACTCTCAGTGATGGGCACAGTGTGGTGTCACACAGAAATTTTCTAGGTGACAAAGCATTTGTTATGGGCATACGTTGCACTTACCATCAGGTGAACATTTTGCTCGTTTCTTCACTTTATGTAATAAACAAAAATATATGTTAAGTCAGGGTCTTTATGGTTTTTGGTTGTTGTAAGTGACCTGTTCACCTAGAAAAACAATGAAACTAAAATAAAAAACTATATACTAAGCAAGGCCCTGAAAATGCCGTAAATAAGCATTGGCCTTACCGGGTTTCAAAGATTTACCCTTGGTAGGTTGACATTCCTCTTCACTCCTCCACGCATTCCTAACCCTGCTCACCGTTATCTGTTTAAAGTAAAGATATATTTGAATTTGTTATTCAAATACCTGTTGGAGGTCTCAATTTAATTAAAAAAAATGAATTTGGCTGTGGACGACCCGGTTAGTTCCACCCTCCCATCAAAGTTGACGATCGCATTTCGTTAAAATCCGGCCTAAACGAGCCAGCATTTGCATAATTAATGTGAGTATACGGTATCCTTGTTTGGGATTCCACGCTGTGCCATGATTCCGCCATAAATCTGAACACATTCCTGTCTTAAGAAGGGACTTCTTGCTGTAATGCTTTACGTTTCGCAGGCGTATTGCCAATCATTCCAGACATCTAAGACCTGGTTTCAGAACTAAGATATTCAGTGATTTTATTCCACCATTTGGCTACGAAATTTACGTGGCTTTTCCCTTCATTGATTTTTACGTAGACAATGGCATGACAAGGGGGGATTTTATTACTAGTGAATTTTTTTACTGGCTTTTTTACTACCGCAGTGCCAGTTATTCTGCAGTCAAGCAAAAGTGTGCAAATATACTATGTTTCGGTTGAAAGGACACTGATAGCTCGTGTAATTACTGGGCATATGAGATCTAAAAACTAATGTCTCAGAGTGACGAGTTTGGGTGACAGATAGAAATTGGAATGGGCAGATGTTGCACTTACGATCAGGTCAACGATTTTATCGTCTCATCAATATAAAAAAAGATAGAATCAATCATCGTAAACAATAGCGTGCCAAGTGGTGATATATACATGGTTAATAATCATATTTAAACTAGCACTGCAATCTCTACAGCAAGTCTAGGATCACGCATCTTCTTAAATATACTGGAATTTGATTCCCATTGACAGGTGGCAGCGTCTTAGGCGTCTGATACTAAATTCGATAATTCACCTGCTCAACGATATTATCACGGAAATCTGTCCGATGATACAAGACTATTTCCAGCAATAGATAGTTCAGAGGATAAATAAAAATAAATCAGAAGAATAAATCGCCAAGCAGGCCCTGGTTATCAATTTAAATTAAACGTAATACAAACCGGGAGATGGGCACCAGCATCTTCCTGGAACATCTGAATATATGCAATACACTGTAACTGCGGTTATCACTGCGGTTGCCAACCCGCCTGCCGAGCATGAGAGCTACAAATTTGTAGCTATTTATGGGGTAGGCCTATGTTCAACAGTCGACTAGTGATAGGCCTAAATGATGATGATGATAAATTTTATCATGTGCACACAATGTGAAGGATTTTTGTCTGCATTATCTTCACTATATTATAAGTAAATACAGTAGCAACACTGATTATTCTATCTCATTAGACCAAATAAATGGATAAGATCGGCAAATAAATTGCTACTTGACTCAACCAAAACTATCAGATTCGAATGAATTGAGTTCTGTGTCTCTTGGGTGTAATTCAACATGGAAATACCCGCGTAAGTGGATATATATTGAAGCGTTCAAATTTTGTTTTGATAGTATTAATGTAGGGAAAATTACACGTAGAAGCATAGACTATATTCTTATTTTATGGGTAGAAGTTAGCAGTATGCTGTTTTCAAGTTTATAAAAAAGTTATGTATACTTTGTAGGGCCGTCGTGACTACGTCACCACGAAGACACAGACGAAATGGCTCGTTGTTAGTGAGTCTCCATGTAAAATCCAGGAGAGTTAAGTTGCCATTTATATGATTGTATTATGTGAGAGCATTACTCCTCCGCGGGCGTGACGACTCCATGTTGTAAGCTTTTCAAAAAAATTTGGTAAACATATTAATACATTTGTATTCTAGTGTTTTGAAATTATTAATTAATAAATAGTATTACAATAATACAATAATAGTATAAATTATAGATAAAAATAACAGCTTTCTAATTTATGGGAAGGTTTGGAAACTGTGAAGTGTCCGACGAACTAAACATTTAAAAATGCAATCAACAATGTTGGTAGTTGAGTATTATGTTTTAAGTCATATTTAATAATTTCTTTTAAAATCTTTATTACTTCTTACGAAGAAAGGATACAAAGAGCGGCCGAGGCGGGAGGGCGGAAAAGGAGACGTTACTCTCTCTTCTGCCTATCTTAGTCCACTGTTGAACATAGGCCTCCCCCATAGATTGCCACAAAGCACGGTCCTGAGCTACCTGCATCCATCGACTTCCCGCAAAATCGCGCAAGTCGTTACTAGTAATTATTTATTTTTATCATGGATTTGTAGACCGCGGGACTTAAATATATTATTCTAACAAAAAGTACAAAAACGATAAAATCAAAAAGAATATAAAAAGTTTTATTATGTTTATTATTAACATAGCTTGCTTTATTTATTGCTTTATTATAACTAAGTGATATTACTACGTATTTCGAAGTATCAATACGGTCCTACGACCGACTTACAAATGTTACTTTAAATCTTACAAAGGGTAGGACAAATCAAAAGGTCCCTTGAGCCGATCGCCTCTTTTCTACGTAAACATAGATTTCTACTCAAAATCCCGGGAGGATTCATCCTTGGATACATAACGTAACACTATTTGCGGGATATTTCTCGCGCGGCACTCGGTCGTAAATTAACACTTTATATGCCCGCATGGGATTTACACGTGCAGACGATGAGAAATTGTAGACTTAATAAAATTAATCAAGGTACGAAATGAGTTTTGTTTTAAATTAGATTATAAATAATAAAATAAAATTAGTGAATGTCTCGAGCAGTTTCAATCATATACTCTACATAATAATTTTCTAGAGTACCTAAAATTACCAGAAGTTGTTATAGAAGTATAGTTAACCAAGGAAAGAAAGTCAATTTACTATTGCAAAATTAAAGAGACACTCGACAACGCCGCGTTGTGAGATGCATAATATAACTTCAGTGGTGTGCATTGTTTTGTAGTAGTATTGTAGTGATGGAAGGTTTCTGCTGGGGGCGATTCCCAGTGGCAGTTTCAGTTTGCTGTGGAAGGGCTCTTCAAAAACTATTCAATACATACGTGACGTTTGGCGGCGGCGAATCTACAACCCCATCCCATACCGTGAGTGTCCTAAAAGTCGACGGAGGGAAAATTAAAACCCGGTGGTTAGCAGCATCTTCCTGGAATATCTAAATCAACTGCGGTTGCAAACCCGCCTTCCTAACGTTTCAACTATGGCAAAATCGCCCGAAAATGAGAGCTACAAAGTTTTAAGGCAATCTATCGGGGATACCTTTGTTTAAGAGTGGACATATGGTAGGCTGAAATGATCGTGGTGATTATGATGATATACCATTTTTAATTTTACATGCGGAGCTTAGCAAATTAATTTTCTATCCTTTTTATAATGGATGGAATGGAATGGAAGGGATGTTATAAATAACTACCCAGCAGAATAGAATAGCACCTACCCTTTTCCTATGGCGACATCTAGGTATAAGGTGACTACAGTATTTTACAGACAGCCTTCATTCCTGCAGAATAATACCATAACATGCAATGCTGTCACTATACTGCTCATGGGAACGCAAAAAGGTGTAACTATTTTTTGACCTGTACTTAAATGGCGGTGACGAGTTTCACCACCCGTCACGTCTCGATTCCCGCGGGGGCGAAAAGTGGGGAGGGTGTGGTCTCTGACTACCCCTTACATACATATAATGGCGTGACTGTATATATGTATGTATAATGGATTTCCGCAAAGTAATACCTGATTCTATCTACTAGATGTATAGTCCCTGGTGGACTAGCAAATATTGTGTGGTGACGGCTTAAGAGAATCTACCACCCCATCTCATCCTATGGGTGGCGCAGAAGTCGACTGAGGAAAAATTAAAACCAGTAGATGGACAGCAGCGTCTTTCTGGAGCATCTGAAAAAATAAGCAGCTGTTGCCAACCTGCCTTCCAAGCGTGGCAACTATAGCAAAATCCCCCAAAATGAGAGCTACAAACTTTTGTGGCAACCTATAGGAGAGGCCTATGTTCAGCAGTGGACTAGTGATAGGCTGAAATGATGATGATGATGACTATATTTAATGGAACAATTGGTTGATATATTTGGAGTCAGACACAAGGCCTGCCAGAGGTTTTAAAACTGATAGTTAGTAAAAGTAACAGCCTATAAATGTCCTACTGCTGGGCAAATACCTCCTTTAATTACTGAGAGGGTTTTGGAGCCGTAAAGTGTCCGCCACGTTGGTCCAATGAGGGTTTGCGGACTTCGCATGTTCTCGAAATACTATAATTCCTCAGATATGCAGGATGTTATCCTTCACGCGTAGCACGTGGTAAATTATTGTATTGGCCTGCTTTAGATACGAACTTTAAGAACTTCGAATTTATGGAAAGGCGTTTATTATTCGATAAGCTATGCGCCATTACAAATTCATTATGCAACTTTAACTCAATGAAATTTAAATGAAATTAATTGGATTTACACGATCTGTTTTGCGTTTATGGTTTCGATCAAACAATGAGATTTAGGGGATTAACATCAATTGGATAGGCTTCAATTTATTTTGTAGAGCAGATATCAACTCATCACATTAATGTACTGTATGTAATGTGATGTAATATGATGTTCTCCGCTAGGAGGACTATCTGCTAAGATTTATCGAATACTGTGGAAAGCTGTAAACGAGGCGGGAGATATTATAGTGCGGCAAGAGTGCGAGGAAATATAAAGGCTCGTCCGAATCTATCCGCGCCCGAAGTAATGCTCATGCGTTAAGATCAGAGGTAAGAGGATGCAGAGTCAGATACACGAGAAAAATAGCACACAACCAGACCCAAAAACCAACAATTTGTTTTTTTTTCCTCAAATAGTGGTTTTGGCTGGTATCCAAACCAGGACCCCCAGCGTAGCAGTCAGGTACTCTGACCACAAAGTCACATAGTCGCTACGTATGTATTGTCAAAAAACTGTCACTTCTGCGTTTAATTGGTTAAGCTCATTGCCACTCTCATTAGTTAAGAAGATTTTATCTTGACTTAAGTTTTTTACGTTGACTTAAGTTTTTTGGCCGATTGAAGCTTATCATCAAGAAAACCCGATACATATCTTATTGCTTTTAAGAACGATGCTCATACGACGCTATACCAAAGATATCCCGAACATGACTGATTGACATGAACAGGCACTGATTTAATCAGTGCCTCTTGCTTGTTCTCACAAATTTAGTCAAAAATTTACTTACGACGCCCGTACCCTAAGTGAGCTTTAACTCTTCTTCAACTCTTCAGCAGTAATCTGTCGAAAATAAGTGACTGACCAAGTTGCACATGTAATTTTTGACTGAAGGTGCTACGCTTGCGCCACGAGTTAGTTCCGGTTGGTTCTTGTGAGACCAACCCGTCGCACAAGCGTAGCGCCACACGAGCGTAGCGCAGCACCAGCGTAGCGCCGCACAACCCTTTGTTTACTTTACTGTTCCAGAAAGACACTGTTGTGCATTTGCTGGTTTAAACTATCCTCTTTTCGGTAAAGAGGATAGTTTTGTGGGAAACCTGTAGGACAGCGTGCGGCAGCGTGCGGCGTGCGTCATCACCAAACGGTTCTACGCCAAGTAAGAAAAACGGAAATATCCAATTTCGATTTCTTATAAGCGGTCAATAAGATAGATACAATACTTTTGTACATTTATTTCAATGCAAAATTAGATTTTCGCGCTAACAAATACTATTGACTATTAATTTTTGTTTCTTTCACAAAAATATTAGTTATATTACCAGATGTAAGTGTTATTTTACAGAAAGAGATATTTCTACATATGTTATGAAAATACATTCAGAAATAAATAAATATAATACGTACATATAACTATAGAATACTGTTATGTGATAAAAGATGAAATTAACTATTGGGTCATCATCATCATCATTTCAGCCTATCACTAGTCCACTGCTGAACATAGGCCTCCCCAAAGATTGCTACAAAAGTTTGTAGCTCTCATTTTGGGGGGAATTTAGCCATAGTTGCCACGCTTGGCAGGCGTGTTGGCAACCGCAGTTTATTTATTCATTTCTTCCAGGAAGATGCTGCTGCCCAGCTGGTGGTTTTTATTTTCCCTCTGTCGACTTTGACGACACCCACGGGATATGATGGGGTGGTAGATTCTTTAAGGCCGCTACCATAGCAGAAATAAAGGTTTATTATAATATTAAAGAATACATGGATGATGATAACCCCTGAGAACGAGGTGATCGCTACATCTCTATAATACTGTTATGTTGTTTAATATAGTATTATTTATTTAATTAATAATATTTAATTAATTAATATTATAATTTAATTTATTTTATAATACATTATTTTTAAAATGACTAAAACGAAGAGAAAACATTGCCCGCTGGGTTTCTTGCCGGTTCTACACAGGATAGAGGCAGTGTAGCTTAAAAAATTTTGAAAAATCCAAAAGTGCACGTCTCATGACGCTCATTTAACTCCTAAGAAAAAAATATCGTATTAAGTTTCAAATATTTCGAGTAATTTCCATTTCACATGAAAACAATAAGAAAAAAGTATTTTTCTTATTAACTACAAGTGCTACCTTTTAATATTAAATAGAAAACCAGTAGATTTTTTCGTATAAATCTATTCAAATTAGCATATAAGAGCACCGAATCGCTTGACCTTGAAATATCGGGTTTATAGCACTATCTCACGCCGCTTCGCGCCATGAGACGTACAAATATGACGTTCAATAAGTATTATGTAAATAATATTTGTTAAATAAAAAAAAATCTATTCTATTCTGTTAGGTATTTGCCCAGCAGTAGGACATTTATAGGCTGTTACTTTTACTAACTATCAGTTTTAAAACCTCTGGCAGGCCTTGTGTCTGACTCCAAATATATCAACCAATTGTTCCATTAAATATAGTCATCATCATCATCATTTCAGCCTATCACTAGTCCACTGCTGAACATAGGCCTCTCCTATAGGTTGCCACAAAAGTTTGTAGCTCTCATTTTGGGGGATTTTGCTATAGTTGCCACGCTTGGAAGGCAGGTTGGCAACAGCTGCTTATTTTTTCAGATGCTCCAGAAAGACGCTGCTGTCCATCTACTGGTTTTAATTTTTCCTCAGTCGACTTCTGCGCCACCCATAGGATGAGATGGGGTGGTAGATTCTCTTAAGCCGTCACCACACAATATTTGCTAGTCCACCAGGGACTATACATCTAGTAGATAGAATCAGGTATTACTTTGCGGAAATCCATTATACATACATATATACAGTCACGCCATTATATGTATGTAAGGGGTAGTCAGAGACCACACCCTCCCCACTTTTCGCCCCCGCGGGAATCGAGACGTGACGGGTGGTGAAACTCGTCACCGCCATTTAAGTACAGGTCAAAAAATAGTTACACCTTTTTGCGTTCCCATGAGCAGTATAGTGACAGCATTGCATGTTATGGTATTATTCTGCAGGAATGAAGGCTGTCTGTAAAATACTGTAGTCACCTTATACCTAGATGTCGCCATAGGAAAAGGGTAGGTGCTATTCTATTCTGCTGGGTAGTTATTTATAACATCCCTTCCATTCCATTCCATCCATTATAAAAAGGATAGAAAATTAATTTGCTAAGCTCCGCATGTAAAATTAAAAATGGTATATCATCATAATCACCACGATCATTTCAGCCTACCATATGTCCACTCTTAAACAAAGGTATCCCCGATAGATTGCCTTAAAACTTTGTAGCTCTCATTTTCGGGCGATTTTGCCATAGTTGAAACGTTAGGAAGGCGGGTTTGCAACCGCAGTTGATTTAGATATTCCAGGAAGATGCTGCTAACCACCGGGTTTTAATTTTCCCTCCGTCGACTTTTAGGACACTCACGGTATGGGATGGGGTTGTAGATTCGCCGCCGCCAAACGTCACGTATGTATTGAATAGTTTTTGAAGAGCCCTTCCACAGCAAACTGAAACTGCCACTGGGAATCGCCCCCAGCAGAAACCTTCCATCACTACAATACTACTACAAAACAATGCACACCACTGAAGTTATATTATGCATCTCACAACGCGGCGTTGTCGAGTGTCTCTTTAATTTTGCAATAGTAAATTGACTTTCTTTCCTTGGTTAACTATACTTCTATAACAACTTCTGGTAATTTTAGGTACTCTAGAAAATTATTATGTAGAGTATATGATTGAAACTGCTCGAGACATTCACTAATTTTATTTTATTATTTATAATCTAATTTAAAACAAAACTCATTTCGTACCTTGATTAATTTTATTAAGTCTACAATTTCTCATCGTCTGCACGTGTAAATCCCATGCGGGCATATAAAGTGTTAATTTACGACCGAGTGCCGCGCGAGAAATATCCCGCAAATAGTGTTACGTTATGTATCCAAGGATGAATCCTCCCGGGATTTTGAGTAGAAATCTATGTTTACGTAGAAAAGAGGCGATCGGCTCAAGGGACCTTTTGATTTGTCCTACCCTTTGTAAGATTTAAAGTAACATTTGTAAGTCGGTCGTAGGACCGTATTGATACTTCGAAATACGTAGTAATATCACTTAGTTATAATAAAGCAATAAATAAAGCAAGCTATGTTAATAATAAACATAATAAAACTTTTTATATTCTTTTTGATTTTATCGTTTTTGTACTTTTTGTTAGAATAATATATTTAAGTCCCGCGGTCTACAAATCCATGATAAAAATAAATAATTACTAGTAACGACTTGCGCGATTTTGCGGGAAGTCGATGGATGCAGGTAGCTCAGGACCGTGCTTTGTGGCAATCTATGGGGGAGGCCTATGTTCAACAGTGGACTAAGATAGGCAGAAGAGAGAGTAACGTCTCCTTTTCCGCCCTCCCGCCTCGGCCGCTCTTTGTATCCTTTCTTCGTAAGAAGTAATAAAGATTTTAAAAGAAATTATTAAATATGACTTAAAACATAATACTCAACTACCAACATTGTTGATTGCATTTTTAAATGTTTAGTTCGTCGGACACTTCACAGTTTCCAAACCTTCCCATAAATTAGAAAGCTGTTATTTTTATCTATAATTTATACTATTATTGTATTATTGTAATACTATTTATTAATTAATAATTTCAAAACACTAGAATACAAATGTATTAATATGTTTACCAAATTTTTTTGAAAAGCTTACAACATGGAGTCGTCACGCCCGCGGAGGAGTAATGCTCTCACATAATACAATCATATAAATGGCAACTTAACTCTCCTGGATTTTACATGGAGACTCACTAACAACGAGCCATTTCGTCTGTGTCTTCGTGGTGACGTAGTCACGACGGCCCTACAAAGTATACATAACTTTTTTATAAACTTGAAAACAGCATACTGCTAACTTCTACCCATAAAATAAGAATATAGTCTATGCTTCTACGTGTAATTTTCCCTACATTAATACTATCAAAACAAAATTTGAACGCTTCAATATATATCCACTTACGCGGGTATTTCCATGTTGAATACCTTAGTCGCCTCTTACGACACCTCGGTAGGAAAGAGTTAGGTGCTAATCTACTCTGCCGGACATTCAGCGACAATTTCTTACCTATCAACCTATTCGACGATTCTTTTTTTATTAGAAAGGTATTAAGGGGTACCTTAGGAGTTGTCCCACCCATTACGCCAAGTGCTGATGATGGGATCAATGAGAATATTAACAAACTCCTTAATTCCCATAAGCATGTGCAATATATTAAGTTTTTAATTCAATGTTATTCTTAGAATTTAATAGCATTTATTTTTATAACCTCAGGTTTAGGCTTTTTGGGATTTCGTAGTAGAAATGGTACCTTTTTTATTTTTGTCCTGTGAATCTGTCACAATCACTATTTTGCACTTTATATTGCACTGTATAGAGAAAAGTTTGAAGGAAAGTAAAGGTGAAGAAAAAATTTTATTATTCGTAATTAAGTGAAATTAGAATAAAAAGAGTGTTGGCACACCAGATGTTCATGGGCGGCGGTGATCACTTCCCATCAGGTGAGCCGCTTGCTCGTTTGCGCCCTCTTGCATAAAAAAAACACCATCCATACAATTGAAAAAAAATAATTTAGTAAAAATAAGCGTGTGATGTCCTGAAAAATGTAACGAAGTTTCAAAGCAACTATTTAATTTAAGTTGCTGAACTATGCGTTTCTAAAGTCGTAAAAAGTATGAATAGTGGTATAACATTAGCGCTATTATAACTAAATTATTCATATCAACATTTCAGCCTATCACTAGTCCACTGCTGAACAAGCCACAAGTTTAAAGGTCTCATTTTGGGGGGATTTTGCTATAGTTGCCACGCAGACGCAGGCAGGCGGGTTAGCAACCGCAGCTTATTTATTCAAATGTTCCAGAAAGACGCTGTTGCCCGTCTTCCGGTATTAATTGTCCCTCTGTCGACTTTTAGGGACACCTACAGGGTGAGATGGGATGGTAGATTCTCTTAAACCGCCACCACACGGTTTTAATTATACACATAAAAAATTAAAAATTTCAAGTAATTATTCAGATTAACGTTCCATTTAAGCGTGTCCGTATCGAACTTAATAATTTATTTCGCTTAATGCAAAATCGATGAAAACTTATAGAACAAGATCAGGACATCAATCGCCGTCGCAATTATCGAAACCCAACGTTCCTACCCACGTTCCGAATTTGAAAAGTATTCAAAATGGAATCGAAACATTTTCAAATACACGAAGTCTGGCATGAAATTGCCTCAAGGTATCAAACCAGAACGTTGGAAACATTCAAATGTGATTTACTGACAAAACGAGCAGCAATTAAGTGCGCTTTATCTGTTGTAGTATGAGTTAGTGACTTGGCAGGTATTACTAGCTTAGGGGTTTTTACTATTATCGACCATCATGAGGCGCGTCTCTCGATTTTTATTTTTAATTACTCCAATCTAAATTGAAATGTATTGCATTTGGTGAGAGATGATATTGGTTTGATATGGGGAGGACGTCTCCTCCTATCAGTAATCTTTAGATGTTATAGATATAGTTCGCATCTTGAAACTTTCATGGCGCGATTATGGACTTATGAGATATTTCTTAAGCATCTCATGTGGCGAAATAGATGTCGCTGCATTCGTATATAGATATTAAGACTGGACTGTCTAAAATTTACTTTAAACTTTTTTTTTCATATATAAGTTTTGGCAGACTAAGCACCATTTTAAGCTTTATATTCACGTAGTTTGACAGGAGTCAAATCTATATAATCTTTACAAAATCTAAATCTAATAAAGTGACGTTCGGTTCGACAGTTCTACTGTCACATGTTTCCGGTACTCAATATTTTTTTGCTAAGCGCTGTTATCATTTTCTTCATTAGTAAACTGCACCCGTGCGAAGCCGGGGCGGGTCGCTAGTAGTTATAAAGGCATTGTGCTAGTAACGTGTCGTTAGCAGAGTTATTACCGTTGCGTTTTGTTGTAGTTGCTCGCATAGTACCTCGCTACTGTTTGTGAGGTACGACTAACTTAGATAGCTTTTAGAGTGAATTCAGTTTTAATTATTATCTAGCTTAAGTTTTCAATTTATTTTTAGTTGCATACACATTTAACTGAGGGTACCTGAAATTGGCCATGTTTAATGTCTCATGGCATTCCAATAGACACAGACGATTAAAAAATATCTCTTTATTTTTACATACATACACACATTCACGCCTTCTTCCTCTATAAAGAGTAGGCAGATCTCACATCCGTAGCCCACTTTTTGTCCCCGCGGGTAAAAGTACGAGTGGCGCACCACGTCGCTATCTTATTTTTACAGAACATGAGAGTAAAGTAAAAATAAGAGAATACAGTACGTACCCATTGTTGTCAACTGAATTACAATTATACAACACAAGTAGTTTATTTTGCTTAACAACCAGACTTTTATGTATATCTTCTTCTATTTCAGCCTGTAAAAATTCCTCTGCTGGGCAAGTTGAAATGATAGCCGCACTTGTTGGTAGATTGGCGATCGCGGTAACAAAAACTGCACCTTGGAAGATGGTGCCCATCAGAAGTGTGTATTTTTTTATTGGAGAAAGGGACGACACGAGCGAAAAGTTCATCTGATGGTAAGTGCAACGTCCGCCCATAGCAATGCCGTGTCACCCGGAACATTTCTGCGTGGCAACATTCACCACGCTGTGCCCGACCCTCTGAAAAGTCAGTTCTTACGTTTAATATGCCCAGATTACACAAGCTCTCAGTGATCTTCAGACCGACGTACAGTAATGTTTGTACACTATTGCTCCACGGTAGAATATCTCACTCTGCGGTGGTACTCACCTAGACGAATTCCTGCATAGGTACTGGAGGAATGTAGGTCTGGCATAACAGATAGTTATTCTTCCATCAATCGGAGGCTTTGCGATTATCCTAGATCCATTTGTGACGGATGTAATTTTGTCACGAAATTTTTCTCTTCGTTCATGAAAAGAAATGTAATTATTTTGATGTTAACTTTATTAGGAAAATAAAACTTTTTTTGTGGGTCATACGAGGATCAAACACGATCGCTTTCGATAGGATGTTCGAAAGCTTTTGATCTTCGAATGAGGACAAACGACAAATAAATTTATTGTAATTCGTTCACTGGAGGCAAAAACGTCTTCCTGCCAATAAAATCGCGTCCTTTTTATTTTCATCTTCAAACAGTAGTGTAGTGTAGTAGTGTAATTGTTATATGTATATTATTATTTATTTTACAATGTAACATTTCTTATAGATGATGATGATGATGGTCTCCTAGCCGATTTCGACCACGGCGACAACTTCCGAATACTGTCGGGAGCCATCAACTGCGCAGGAGATATTATAGTGCCACAAGTGTACGCGCAAACACAGAGGCACTCACTCGTACCCGCGCCGGATGTAACGCTGATGCGATAAGATCAGAGGTAGGCTAGGATGCAGTGTCAGAAACACGGGGACAAACACAACACAACCAGACCCGAAAACCAACAATTTGTGTTTTGTTTGTGCACAAAAGTTGGCTCCGGCTGGGATTCGAACCCAGCACCCGTGGCGTAGAAGTCAGGTACGGGCCACGCGGTCGTCTATAGAATAACGATTATAAATATAAATTGTGTGACAATACCATGTTTCGGCCTGAAGGGCACTGAGAGTTACTAGGCATATGGGACTTTAGAACGGATCTCACAGAAGGTCGGGCGCAGTGTGGTGCCACACAGAGATATTCTAGGTGAGACATCATTTATAATAGGTTGTCGTTGTACTTACCATCAGGTAAGGTCTTACCATTCATGTCTCGTTACTCTATCCAACAAAAAAATAACCTTATTAAAAAGTACTACTAAAAATTGTTTTTATATTTATGACAGATTCTTTCTCAGAACATGCCAGAAAAATAACGTATATAAATGATGTATTATTACTATTAATTTATTATCTTTGATTAATATCTTTGACTAATATGTGCTATTATAACGTTACCATACCTCTGTATACTACAAAGCTTTACAGCGTTAGAATGACATAAGTTGTATTTCAAGGTTGAAATAAACTACAGAATATGCTTATATAATAATAAAATATAGTTATATAAATCACTCCAACCGTCACGTTCCGTTTCAACGAGACGAGACCAAAAGTGGGCTACGTGTGTGGTCTCTCGCTTTCCCTTATATGGGAAAAAGGACATGACTGTATGTATGTATGTAATTAAAAATTATACATATAAGTATTTAACAAAATATAAAATATGCTAAATACTAAATACTAAACAGCAATCCTGCAAGCACCGTGCCATTTTTTCGGGATAAAAAGTATCCTTTGTGTTATTCGAAGACCTAACTAACTTCGTTTTTAATTTTATTAAAATCCGTTTTACCATTTTAGCACGAAGTTTTAATTACAGGAATTACGTTGCAGATTTATTCCGCCGGAATTTTGCATTTTTCCTTTATAAAAACGTCACTCTATCTCTCTCTCTCACACACACACAGACACACACATACACAAGGATTACTCTTCGGTCAAAATTATGTCGACTATTCCTCCATTGCTGCGTGAAATAAGGCCAAACCAACAAACACACTCTCGCATTTATAATATGAGTATGGATCAAATTAATTAATTTGTTCCCATGATTTTTTTTAGAGTTTGCTAAAATTAACATATCTCCAAACATTCTTAAATACTCATGTGACCCTTTGAGACGTCTTCACACGCATACTTAAATTATTTCTAATTTCTACTGCTTAATTTAACGTCATGTAGTGTAGTTTCTATGCAGGAATCCGTCTAGGTAGGTACCACCCCAGAGCCAGTTATTATGCCGTGAAGCAGTAGTGTGTAGGCATTACTGTGTTTTGGTTTGAAGGGCACTGAGAGCTAGCGTAATCACTGGGCATATGAGACTTAAGAACTGATGTCTCAGGGTGACGAGCGCAGTGTGGTGTCACACAGTTCTGGGTACATAGCGTTTGTTAAGGGCAGACGTTGCACTTACCACCAGGTGAACGTTTTGCTCGTTTCATCACTTTATACAATAAAAAAGGCGTAAATGAATCTATCACTCCATCTCATACCGTGGCTATGACAAAAAATCGATTAACAGAATTGCAAAAAAATATCATGGCCTCGGACCAGGTCAATAGCCATTTCAAATTACTAACTCATACTCGTATAGCGCAGTGACCCCAGTGGGCTTTAGCTTCCGACACGAGACCCACTTGTCCTTGTCCTACGCGATATCATGTTCTGGATCACCCCAACCATTAGATCAGATGAGATAGACCACAAATCCTTGAAAAATAACACTGATTCCACCAAGGACGACTCGCGAGGCTATTGAAATTTAAAAAATAACATCCTTATTTCAATACAGAACACGGTTAGGTACCACCGGCTTGGTATCCTACTCGTATTATCAATCAAATAAAATTAAAATCACTGCAATACTTCAAGACAGTAAACTCATTCTGCGTATATTGGACCAAAATAAATAATAATAATCAATCAATTCATCAGGACGTCAAACATATAAGTCCATTTTTCGAATATCGGATTTTAAATAGTTAAAATTAAACGCTATAAAATTCAAAGTTTTTATTAAACACAAATCGTTGGTTATGTTATGACCAAATTTTATAATTATTATTAATTTTGGTAATAAAATGTCAATATCCTTAATTCGTTACGATGGGTATGTAATGTAAATTTCAATGAATCTTATATTATTTAATAAACGAAAACTGTTAGGTTAACAAAGAAGTATATTATTCCAAGAGCTTTGAATTCCTAATAGCAATCTGCGTTCAAAATTATAGTTTCCTGTATGGAAGTTTTTAGTAAATAAGTCTCATTTTTTGGTAAGCATTTTCCAGTCAATCAAACTTGGATACTCTTATAATTCTTTAGATCTATGTACTAACTGATTAATGCATGCATGAGTGTAATTACCACGATTGGCTGTCGAATCGTCTAGATTGTCTAAAGTGGTCTATTTCAGTTTTAGTATTTTTCGAGGAAGTCTTAACTTTTTAAGTAAATTTAATTCGTGAAGTCAAAAATAAAGTTCGTTTGTTTGCGAGGGAGACGACGTAATTAGAATAACAATGCGTTGAAGACTTGAGATAATTGTAGCGAAGTTGTATTTAAATAATTACAATTTAGGTTAAAATTCATACAACATACAATTCTTAACTAACCAACTTTCGAGCACAGACCTCCTTTGAGAGGGCATTGGAGCTACTAAGAGTCTTGAACGTGGGCGGACTTCGCGAAGTTAGTGAGTTTTCTAATGATATTCATCAGAATTTGGATATTTAAGTTGACATTTTTAATAATGACTTCCTTATTTATTGTATAAGATAGTCAATCTTTGTTTTACATTTTAGTGGAACAATGACTAATTCTAAAAGATTCATTTATTTAATTCTTGGACAAGTTTTCGTACTATGGTTGAGATACGTCTTTTCTTATTCATTAATACGTGTGAGTTTGACATGATAGCTAATTTCCCGAATTTCCGAAATTCCGAAAGCTGTCAACTGCTATTAACTGAGCAGAAGATATTATAGAATTATAGTTTATTACAGTGCGTAAGATCATTACTCGTCTTTACCTACCTGCACCCTATACAATGCTCATGCGATAACATCGGAGACAGGTTAAGATGCTATGTCAGAATCATGGGGCGATAGCAACAATATAAGACTAGAAAATTAGAATCTGGCGTTACTTTGCGAAAATCCATTATAATAGGCAATGAAAGTAAAATTTTACTGGTAGTAGGATTCCTATGCAGGAATCCGTCTAGGTAGGTACCACCCCAGGGCCAGTTATTCTGCCGTGAAGCAGTAGTGTGCAAGCATTACTGTGTTTCGGTTGGAAGGTCACTGTGAGCTAGCGTAATTACTGGGCATTTGAGACTTAAGAACTGATGTCTCAGGGTGACGGGCGCAGTGTGGAGTCACACAGAAATATTCTGGGTGACACAGCATTTGATGTGGGCGGACGTTGCACTTACCATCAGGTGAACGTTTTGCTCGTTTCGTGACTTTACACAACAAAAAAAAGTGTATATTACCTACTTCTTGAAGAACACCGCCTGCCCTCCTAATAGAGTGCACAAGCAGTTGCTCATGCACGCTATTGCTTGTGCACGCTATTGAGGCAGAGCGGGTAGTGTAACTGTGGTTTATGCATACATTTTGGCTCCAGCCGGCCGGCGCCTTGGGACGGAGTCAGGTGTTTGCCAGGCTAAAATTTTAAGCGGTTTCAAGTCACTGTATAATTATTATTTATGTATAAAACATAAGCATGTGCGAATTTAGTTCATCAAAATTAAACTACAATACAGCTTAAGTTATTTAAAGCTATAAGTATGTATAAAGCCATTGCAAGATTATATTTGCCATATGTACGGTGACTTCCTATAGTTCATGACTAACGTAGTCCGATCTCGTCAGCTTCACTATAAAAGTTTCAGCCTATAAATGTCCCACTGCTGAGCACAGGCCTCCTCTCATTTCTGTGAGGGTTTAGGAGCTAGGAAGAATCTGCCACGCTGCTCCAATGCGGGTTGGCGAACTTCACATGTCTTCGAAATATTTCTATTCCTCCGACATGCAGGTTTCCTCACGATGTTTTCCTTCACCGCTAAGCACGTGGTAAATCAGCACTTAAAATTGTAGAACAATATTAGAGGTGCTGGCACCGGGGATCGAACCCAGGTTACTCGCTTACTATGAAATTAAAGGCGAGCACCAGGCCCCTGAGCTACCACGGCTTCAGCTTCACTATGCCAAATATATTTTTTAAATTAGCATTTCGCTTGCTGCACGATTTAAATAAAAAGTATCTTCGCAGTTGTTTATATTTTTTGGGTCCGTTCAACTATCAAAATCGAAAAATTTTAAAAAGTATTTTTTAATAAACCAATTTTCCCATATATACATCCAAAAACCAAAAACGTCTATTTTATTAATGTCTTCATTGTGAAAGGTAACGTAAATATTTTAATATTTCATATTTGATAAAAAAGCGTAAGCTCTAGCAGCTCATGAGCCGGGGAAGTTGCCTTAAATTCCGTTGTGAGAGAGCAACTAGCGTTATATCTCCGCCGTCGACACTAACAAAGTTATTTGGTTCGTGCATATTGAGTTCACGTGCTCGTCGGTTAAGGAAAAAAAGTCATCGTCGTCGTTTTCGTGATGAAACCTTTTTTTTATAGGAAGAAGTGGCGAGACGAGAAAAAAGTTCACCTGATAAGGTAAGTGCAACGTCCGCCTGTCTGTCATAGTCATAACAAATGCTGTGTCACCCGGAACATTTATGTGTGGCACCATACTGCTCGTCACCTTGATACATAAGTTCTTAAGTACCTTAGGCCCGCTAGCTTTCCAGTGCCTTTACAGTAATGTTACTGTGCACAGTACTGTTTACCTGCATATTGGAGAAAACAGTATTTCGAACATGTGAGGTCACCCACTGGAGAAGCGTGACAGAATCTTCTCAGCTCCATAACTGAGAGCAATGACTGACAGGGGCCTCTCTTTTACTATGGTTGTCACTTTATTTATATTTACACTATTGCCACTTTTTCCTACTCTCCCTAGTTAGGAGAACGTAGTCGTTATAATGGTAATAAATAAATCCTGTTCATTTTCGTACAATAATATAAATTTCTAGTCAAAGAGCAATGTTATATTAAGTTATGCATCGTTTAATAAGTCATATGTGTCAATTAGGCATAAAAATTTGCTAATAAAAGCGAAGTGGGGCCAGCACACCGTCCTCAGGGACGGTTGTTTGCACTCATACTAATTTTGCTAGTGAGTGCGCTTCGTTTAAGTTCAACTTTGACTCACTTGTATTGAGTTTGTTTTGCTGCTTGCGTTCACAGAGTAGATTAGTTTAAGAGAATATTTGTGTTGGTAGATTTTACTAACACAAATTTTGATGGCTGTTACTAACACTAACATTATATATGAAAATATTTTTAATTTGTCTCTAGAATATTCAGCATTTCTGTTCGGTATGTAAATGTTTACTGTGTCAGAAATGACTAAAACCATATAATATTTTATTATTTCTTTATTTAAATGAAATGATCGACTCGTTACAAACACGCAGTTTTTTTATTTAATAAGATTCTGCATGCTGGTTTATTATTTCCATGTTTCCTCTTATGACACATTTACGAGATGATGTAATATACGCCCGGAAAGCATAGCTTTCTTGCCGGGAGCTTGCTGTGAGGCAGCAGTGGTTTGCCGTGGGCAAGCGGAAGGTTGCTTTGAAGCAGTGGGGGCTTACCGTGAGGCGGGATACGGGTGTTTGCTGTGTGGTGGCGAGTGTTTGAGTGAGTCGGAGGAGTTTGGTGATCGGACCAAAAAAATAATAATAATTAAAAGCTGAAGGTATCTTGGGTTAACCATGACATCAGGACATCTGGTCACCTCAGTCCTCCCGGAACCATGGATGCTCTAAGTGCTCGACGACCGCTTATAAACAGTTGAAAATTAAACGCGATAAAGTCCGTTAAAATTAGTTTTATTTTAATGTGTAGTATTCGCGTAAATAAAAGAAATCATTACAACCATAGTGGTCATTATAACAACTTATATTTACAATTTACTTATTTATAATTGTTGGCACACAGTGTAGTTTCATGAATAATTTACTCATTATCCTTATTTAAAAGTGAAGTAAAGTTTCAGCCCATAAATGTCCCACTGCTGAGCACAGGCCTCCTCTCATTTCTGAGAGGGTTTTGGAGTTAGGAAGAATCCACCACGCTGCTCCAATGCGGGTTGGCGGACTTCACATGTCTTCGAAATATTTTTTATTTCTGAGACATGCAGGTTTCCTCACGATGTTTTCCTTCACCGCCGAGCACGTGGTAAATCAGCACTTAAAATTGCAATTAACAATTTTAGTGGTGCCGGCACCGGGAATCGAACCCAGGTCACTCGCGTACTATGAAATTTAAAGCGAGCACCTAGCCCCTGAGCTACCACGGCTTTCCTTCCTTATTTACTTTTATTATTTTTATAATTTTATTCGTACTAGTGGTCGCCCATTTTTTAGGACGATCGGTCACTGTTAGCCCGAAGGCTTTTTTAGGACGATCGGTCACTGTTAGCCCGAAGGCTTTTTTAGGACGATCGGTCACTGTTAGCCCGAAGGCTTTTTTAGGACGATCGGTCACTGTTAGCCCGAAGGCTTTTTTCACCGGATTGAAATATAACTAAAAAATATAATGGACTTCCGCAAAATAACGCTTTATTCTATTAACTATATCAAAGTAAAGTAACGGCCTATAAATAACCTATAGTCTAACACAGACCTCTTCTAAAACTGCCGCAATGGAGGTTGGCGGAATTGACATCGTCGTCGTCGTCGTTTCAGCCTATCAATAGTCCACTGCTGAACATAGGCCTCCCTCATAGATTGCCACAAAAGTTTGTAGCTCTCGTTTTGGGGGGATTTTGCCATAGTTGCCACGCTTGGCAGTCGGGTTAGCAACCGCAGTTTATTTATTCAGATGTTCGAGCAAGATGCTGCTGCCCATCTCCTGGTTTTCATTTTCCCTCTGTCGACTTTTACGACACCCACGGGATGAGATGGGGTGGTAGATTCTCTTAGGCCGCTACCACACGGAATTGACATATCCTCGAAATATTTTTATTATTCAGACATGCAGGTTTCCTTACGATGTTTTGCTTCGTTATTGAACAAGTGCTAAATCAGCACTTCAAATTTGTGAAAAGTGATGCCAGCACCGTGGATCTTACTCAAGTCTCTCGCGTACTATGAAATTTATGATAAGTGTGTGGCTCCTGAGTTACCATGGCTCTTTCTTTCACTCAAATGTATCTTAAATATCGCTCAATTCTTTTCTTGTAACAGTACAAAATAAAACTGAATTGCAATATTGCAACACATAACGGTGACAGAGGAAGTTCAAATTTTTTATTTGTTTTTTGTTTGTTAATTTTAGTTTATAATGCTGATATAACTAAGTACGATATAGCGTAATCGTACTACGAGTAAGTTATATCGGCTAAACTAATAACTTGCGCCATGACCTTCACTGTTTTAGAAGTGCGTTGAAATCGCCATGGCTTCATTGCAGTTTTAAAAACGAGGTGTCGGTAATGACTTCTTATATTTACACGAATTTTACACATTTAATAAAACTAATTTTACGGATTTTATCGCGTTTCATTTCTAAACTATTTATAACCCGACGATTCGAGTACTGAGTTACCGGTGGTAGGATTCTTGTTTCCTGTGCATATATTACTGTGTTTCGTTTTGAAGGGCACTGTAAGCTAGCGTAATCTCTGGGCATATGAGACTTAAAAACTCTGGGATGTCTCAGGGTGACGGGCGCAGTGTAGACAGAAATGTTCTGGGTTGCACTTACCATCAGGTGAACGTTTTGCTCATTTCGTCGCTCTATCCAATAAAAAAAATAACCTATGGTCACGGGGGGAATGAGGTGTCAGATGTCCCGATGTCATAGTTAATCCGGTGTATCTTCATATTTTAATCAATATTTTTGGTCCGATCTACGCAAAATGAGCTTACAGTGTCTTCAAGACTTGCAGTGGTATGCTTGGTTTTTCGATTTAATTGTGTTAATTATAGGAGTCGGTGCTCAACAGTGGAATGCCTAAAGATTTCAACCTTACTATTATTTTGGAACTATTATATATAAAAATATAGAATATTTCAAGTTTTAATATGTAAACTGTAACTTATCTAGGAAGAGACACTAGTGGAGTCCTGGCCCATTTTATCCACCATGATATCTTTAGACTAACAACAATAATATACCTATAAATCCGATATCACAGGTAACTATTGCGGATGTTATGGGCGGTGGTGCTCACTTACTATCAGGTGAATTGTCTCCTTGTTTGTCCCCTCTTTTATAAAAAAAAGGTTCCCAGGTGACGCAGTCATTGCAGTCGCGATTTTATTGTACGAGTATGAAAACTATCTGGAACGTATTGAACCGAAATTAACAATGAAATTGTCTTTTCTTTAATTTTAAATAATAACTTTCATTTAGTAATAAAATAGTATAATATCAAAAGAAATAAATAAATTAAAAACTACCACGGCTACAAAAACTGTCACTCGATGGGGGAAAAAAGCCTGAAAAATGTTATGGTGGACATGGACATAACAATCTCGTAAAATGACAGACCGGCAAAATACAGATCTATGACGGGCAGTAGTTTTTAAGGTGTGAGGCGGCTGGTGTTGTCATCATCGGTGTGGTGATTATATCTTTTTACTGGTGGTAAGACTTCTATGCAGGAATCCGTCTATATGGGTACCGTAGTGTCAGTTATTCTGCCGTCAAAGAGCAGTTACTGTGTTTCGGTTTGAAAAGCACTGTGAGCTAGTGTAATTACTGGACATATGAGACTTAAGAACTGATTTTTCAGAGTGTCGAGCGTTGTATGGTGCCACACCTAAATGTTCTGGGTGACACATCATTTAATACGGTTGTCGACGGCGAACGATTTGTTCGACTCGTCAATTTCTTCCATAAAAAAGATGTTCAGCAGTGGACTGTTAACAGGGTAATGATGTTGATGAAGAAGAAGAAGACGCCAAAAATGGCTTTGTTATACATATATTCAAATGCCCATTTTCTTGCAATGATACACACTACTAATTGAAAACAGGTTAAAAGCCGAAAGAACTGTTCTTAATGAATGTGAAGATTAATTGTGAAGTGAAGTTAGATTTTAAAATCTAATTAAACTACCAACTAACAAGAACCGGTATTTGGCCAAGTGCAAATCTTAATTTCTTTTCTTCTGTTGCTTCATTATTACTTTCTATTGTTCCTCTCTCTTTCAAGAGGACGCTAAAACGAAACAATGAAACAAAAGTGTCATTTTCGTTCACTTAATAAGGAAAAGGGTTCAGTTAAAAACGCTTCTTTGGAAACAGACAGTGTAGTCTATATTAAGTTTGCCTCGGTGTCTGGTCAAATTCTTACGAAATTAACGCCAATCTACATTACTTTCATTTTGGTAATCAACTTTTATTCTTATTAATTACGAATAAAAGTTGATTTTACTATGATATTAAAGAAAATAGGTACCTTATTACTTACAAATGGCTAAGGAACGCCTACTATTATGTGTCTCAATAGCTCTTTTGTCCCGTTAAAAAAATACTTGCCAAAAATTTATATATATAAATACTTATTTTCTCTTTTTTTATTTTTCATCAGCCTGTAAGTACACTGCTGGATAAAGGCTACTCCTAAGTTTGCTCCAAGAGGGCTGCTAAAATTGGGTAGCAGATTCCATAACGTCATCGCCACAATCATGGACAGCATGGACTAGTGGTCAGAGTATTTGACACTTACGCCACGGGTCCTAAATTGTTGATTTTCTGATCTGGTTGTGTTGTGCATGTGAACCCTCTCACGACCTCGAAAGTGAGAGACACCCAAGAGACCGTAGTGTGGGATTTCGTTTTTAAAAAAAGAATAAAAGAAAGGAAATAATAAAAATGGCGGTAACACAATATTTCAGTATCAGAAAAGTTATCAAGCACTTATGAGGTAACAGGAGAAAATTTCATTCGCGCTAGTTAAAGTTATGACACAAACGGAGAGGCACTTTGCACGAAAATCACTTTGAGTATACAGAACCGTTCCCGGTGTGACTGAAGTGAAGTAACTTTGTTATACTAAATGCTTTAGTTAGTGTTTATTAAGAATCATATTTTTGTTTTACCTTATTGAAGGGTTATATATTTATTATTAAGTTTTTATCATTCAATATAGTAGTTTGTATCACTGAACTTAGGGATGTATGTCCCCACATATTTTTTATATTTCACATTATATTGTCGAACCGTCCTAAAATTTATAAAATATGTGTTCCAAATACATTATATTTAAAATACGAAGAGTATGAATTACTGTTAAATTTCGAACATTGGGCGAATACTAGTAATCTTACAAAGATGTGAATGAGTACACAAAATTTAAATTTTCTATATTTAAATTTTATGTAATATTTTATTCATAATTTTTCTACATTTCAACTAATCAAGTTACAACATGAAATAATTTTGTAATTTTTTTGAAATCAAGTATAGGCCTAACGGCAGACACCCAGACATAATTTCAGGTGAATCCTGAATACGATCATGTAGTTCAGGCCACTCGGACTGATTAATATTTAAAAAAATTAGGACCTGACCGTCACAGCTCTAGATCGCAAATTTATCTTGCATTCACTCCTCTGGAGATCAAATCAACAATTACTTTAGTTTGCACATATCGCGACAGACTGGGCTGAGCTTTAAAGTATTTCGCTGATCTTGTTAGCCTCAAACGTTTTTAGTTTATTTGCGTTACTGGTGAGCCGTGAGAAAACGATAGTAGAATCACAACAGTAAACGATACGATCTGGCTTGTATCTAACAGATTCGACAACACTCTTAGATAGCCTGACGGCTAGCAACGCAGCGCACAGCTCCAAGTAGGGAATTGTCGACGGTTTCAATGGACATATTTTAGATTTAAAACACAAAATATTTACCAAAACGTCATCATTGGCGTTTATGGTTCTCGTGTATACACACGCACCATTGGAATTTAGCGACGCGTCCTTTCGAGGAACTTTCAATGTAGGAGACATGGCAAGTTATCAGGAAACACAAGCCAAGATTCTTTAAATTTTTCTGAGACTGGTTCATCCCAATCATTTTTTTTAAGGCCATAACCTTGTAAAATAATTTTAGATAGTATGCAGGGGCTAAGCAAACCTAAGAATTTTGAATGATTTAGATATTATGAATTGAGCATTTCGTGATTTTAGAAAGAAAGAAAAATATATGCAAAAAGTGCTGGTGCACACACACAAAGAGAGATTTATCATTACCTGATAATATTTCATTAAGCAAATGAGGAGCATTTGTTTTCAATTTTCGTAACTTGAAACATGCAGATTTCATTTCTGTAATTGAATTTAGAGAATTGATGTTCTTCATCACAACCGTATACCGCGTATATAGATCGTCGACATAGAATTCATGTTGAATTACGTATTTAATCAATGGGTTCTCATACTCATCCCCCATCTGCCAAAGGCATCGTAGTGCATATATAGCTCGTACTTGATGTGCCGTAAGTGAGAGCATTCAGCTGTAACGTTTTTAACGGCAATGACTCTTCTTCCCTCCACAAAATGAGTTGCAAGTTTCTTTCTCGTTTTGTTGCAAAGTACAAATCTCCAGTGAGTACATATTGATACTGCCGAGCTCGAACTACAATCGAAAAAAGGGAGTCTTGTATATGAGGGCTTTTTATTAAAGTTTCTTTTGTTCATTAAAGGAAAATAAGGTGATGGGTGAGGTGGTGGGCTCGGAACCATTAAAGACTACACGCAATTTGGTGGATTCGCTGCATTCCTTTATAACGGTAGGATGACAAGAAATACGAAGGTTCTGGTTTAATGATGGATGACTCAAATAAATGCCCCAATTTAGTATATTCGCGAATAAATCCACATATTTAGATTTCATTTCAGAATAATTACGAAATCTTCTTTTTAAATATAGAAAGCGCTTTTTAGCTAAGTTAAATGAATCGTCTAAACAATCCAGAGAATCCCTTATTGGTAACTTTACGTAAAGTCTGCCGGACTCTAACCGTGGTAGAACTGAAAATCGCTACGCACTTTCTATTTTCTGAGCTCAAAAAGGACTTTTGAGGTAATTCTTTAAGCGAACAGAACTTTGGCAACATTTCTTCAACATTTACAGTTTTTTGTGAGAAACATCTGAAATAATAGCATTATTGCAGTGGATATCATTTTGGTATTTACACTAGATAAATATATAGAACTAACTATAATTCAGGCAAATTTGAATGATCTAAGCTTTGAATTATTGAGACTCAACGCGTGCTCATCACATCTAAAAACATCCTAAAAGATATCTGCACCAATCAGCATATCAATTGAGGTAGGTTGTTCGAAAGTAGGATCGGCCAATCTTGTGGTTTGCGGTATTCTTATGTTTCTGATGTCAATTAAAGACTTTGGGATTTCTCCTGTTAATTCTTCAAGAATAAAACATGACAATGTTACGATATATTAGGTGGTTAATGATTTAGCTGATCGACACAACTTTCTCTCACCTTGATATTTGAATTACTTCCGACCCCAATAACTTTTAATTGCGTTAGTTAGTTAGTTCTGCAGTAATTTAGATATAAAGAACGATCGACTGCCGCAGTGTGTGCGCGAACCGTTTCGCACTGATTTGTATTAGGATTTAGAATCTCAATTAAAGCTGTAAATGAAATGACTTGGTTAGTTACCGTATCGGTACCATACTGATTTGAGCTTATGTAGCGTATGTAGTAGATTATTATGTCATTCGTTGCAGTCTCATTCTCGACAAGATCCCTAACATCAGTCGCTTTCTGGAAAACCCTGTCTAAAGCAATTAATACGCAACTTATATTTAGCTACGTCAGACATACATTTTTATGATTGCGAGTGCGTTTCAAGGCCTTAATTACAATCCGTTAAAAAATCTTCTAAAGACTTCAAAGTTTTCTAATGTCGGTATATCAGAGAGATCATTGCACTTTCCACTTGTCAAGAGAACGACTATCCAGTTTTGAGGACATGTAAATTATCAATATGTTCCCATGGAGTTGTGGGTTGACCCAAACTAGATAATGTTCGTAAATTTTATGCCACGTGATCAACGTGTAATCTGCTGTATATTACATAACACGTTTAAAAGATGCTTTACTAATAATCTCTGATTGTCTAGCAAATAAACTCTAAGCAGTGGTGTAGTATCTGAATACACTTTCAAATTAGAGATTAACTAAATTAGAGATGCTGAATCACCCACGAGATACTATATTTAATAATGATATTGTTGAATGAAGGATAACCGTTCATTTTTATGCACGAGAAATAAAGGTGTCACAAAACTCCAGCCATCTAAGATAAGAGTAATTTACCTTTGCAATTTCAATTTTAGGCAACTTAATTCCTATTGCTTGTTAACCGAGGCCGCAAGGAGCGTGGGAGTCCCTAAGGGAATGTTCTAAATTTTCTTTATTATGTTTGGCCATAGCAATAAGTTTAATTATAAAGCTCAATAAAATCCCGCTCATCAATTTCTTCATCAAGGTAATTTGTTATGTGTGTAATATGGTAGTTAAAATCTCTATCTCACTTTTCACCACTTTGAATTTACAATATATTATCTCGATCCAAGTTAAACGATGAGTTCTGCACACTTCAAATGATTCAAAACACAATCTTTCGGCTCAAATTCTTCAAGATATTTTTAAACTAAGTTTTGCCTGAGTGTTAAAGTCTTTAAATTAACAGATTTTTGTGCCATTGTTTTGTACTGGTAAGTTGACTTTACTTAAAAAGTATGATTATGGAGACTTTATTTAATTGTTAATAAACCAAGTTACTAGACAACGCTGAAAAAATGGTACGAAATGATAAGTATAAAACATTTGTTCCCCCGCTCTGTATTTGACAAAATCTGCAATAGGTAACGCACGGAGGCCGATGAGCAGTGAACAGGTAATCGTCTCTGGTTTTCAGCGATAGCAAGTTCAAATACAATTTTCGTGAAGCACCCGCCGTGCGCACGTATTCTGGAATTTTTATGTTAATCCGCGTTCAATAAAATGTCTCTGGAATGATTATTGTTGATACAAAAACAGTTATAAAATAAGAATGAGGAAAATTGTGACATAAATGTATGAATTATTTTTAGTAATTACCAAATCAATTTTTTATTTAGGTTTTTTAATAAAATATAAGTATGCACAATGAAACAGTTATCTATTTTAACATTCCTCTGCTAAATAGTGAAAGTTTTGAAAGTTATTACTTAATTATTGCAGGCGGATGTTTTATAACATCAAATCAATATAAAGATGTGAAATAATACTATTTTATCTTTGTAATATTATGGAAGAAAATACTGCTATAATGTTTTTATAACGATAAAGAACTTAGAAAATATTAAAATATTTAGATAGAATTATTATTTCTTGGTTTTGCTTGCTTTATTATATATTCATATCAATTAATTATATATTACGTTAATATTACTTATATATTTTTTTACAAAACTATCAATTCCGATTTTGTTATATAAATATAGTTGAAATTTTTAGATAAGTTTTATCTATCAATACAAAAACATCTAGTGTCGTAGCACGTGTTTGTAAATTGTAGGATTTATATAAAAGTTTTAGAAGCATAAAAGGCAAAGGAAAGGTACTTGACTTTCATAGAAAACTATCCCGCGGCGTGAAGCTTTAGATACTTGACTTGACCATTAAAACAGTATCCAAGTCCTAAGACTTCCCCATAAATTTCGATATTTTGCTATTAAAAAAAACCGTAATTTGAAAAAAGAAGACATGTCAGCTGTGTTTAACCACAGGCTATTGAGAACACCACTGCGAGATTTGAAGAAACTAAGCTCATTTTGCGAAGTTCGAACTCGATTAATAATTAAAATCGCCGATGCACTATCATTATCTACTAGCTGATGCCGCGACTTTGTCCGCGTTGATGAAGGTTTTCGTGGGAATTATTTGATTTTATGGGATAAAAAGTCATCCGTCTCCAGGATGCAAGCTATCTCTGTTCTGAATTACGTCAAGATCGGTTTAAAGGTGGAGCCGTGAAAAGGTAACAAACAGACATAAGAACAGGGTTACTTTCGCATTTATAATATTAGTGAGGATTAACAAGGACAAGTTAATTATGAAATCAAGTCGTCTAACATCTTAATCCCCCCGTGACCATGGGTGCTGAAATTCTCATAACGACGGATAATTAATAAAAAATTTAACGCGACAAATTTAGTCATATTCTATCGAAACTAATAATAATCAATTTGGCCAGGCAGTGACTGTTTTAAAATTTAGCTTTCCCAAACATGCACTAGACAATTATTTGTTTATCAAATTCTAAATTGGCTGAAGAGCACGTAATATAATTATTTTGCATAATTAGTATATTTAAAACTATTAGAGAAAAAGCAATTTTAAACTCACTTGAAAATTACATGCATAATGTCCTAGAAAACCGATGCGGTGCAGCGGTGTTTCCGCCGCTTCGCAGATGTTACGTTGCAAATATTTTAGAGAAAATTCAAAATGCTTTACGTTACGTGCGTGCTTTACATAACAATGTCTATCAAGAATATGCAATCTTATTTAAGATGAAGCGCGTAAACGTATTAACAATTTGTGGAAATTGGACTGCAAATTCCTAAGAAATAAAAATATGCGTGTATTTATAAACGGTTACTTTAATGTAATTTAATATGCGTAATACAGGAGTAAAAATTACAGGAATGCAAAATAATTACGAACAATTTATAGATTCTTTGCCTTCTTAGATTAAAAATACTAAGTTGCTGAACATACAAGCACATAATATTTTTGTTAATATGGTAACATTGTTACAAAATTTACGACTTTAATTTAACTTCGGGATAACCAATTGTGGAAAAATGCGGTATGACGAGCTCCAATATCGGGACATTGGCGCTCCAAGGAAAATCGTATCATATACACTTACAAGTGATTTTACCAATAAATTATTACTCGTGATTGGAAGCCGAAGTTCCTGTGTTATTTTTATCGGGATATTAAGCAATACTTTTCTTTGAAAAAAGGCGTCCTTTGGCTCTGATAAATTAAGCTAATTTTTAGATGTTTGTGATAATAATTTATAAATACGAATAAATATAAAAAAGGCAGTAACTAATACTTTTATGATGTTGGATTTGTTGGATTTGTCTCCGCCCCAAAAAATCACGAAAAAAATATGATAAAAAAATTCATTTTCTCATACATTATCAGTATACAACGCCACCTTGTAGAATAAAAACGCGGACAAAAAGAACATGGCAAATAATACATACTTAATGAATCTAGCATGAACTAGATGGTAATGCCAGTAAATGGAATAACTCTTGACGCGAAATTTCAATGGGAATGGAAATTCCATATATCTAATCTAATAAGTATAATTAGCTCTGCAGCTAATACTATAAAAAAATTAAACTTGACTAATGTTTAAGCTGCTAGATTACTTTATTTTAGTTATTTTCATAGCATAAAGTCTTATGGTATTTTGCTATGACGAGGAAATGCGAATAACGTAGAGTTGAATTTTGATTTGCAAAAGAGGGTCATAAGAGCTATTTACAATCTTGGCTCTAATGCGTCTTGTAGAGATAAATTTAAAGAAATAAATATCTTAACCTTGGCCTCTCAATATGTATATGAAAACGTTATGTATGTGCATAATAATTTTTATCACTTTTATAAAAAAAGTGATGTTCATAATGTAAAAAAAAGTGTTGTTTATAATGTAAGTAATGTACAAGTACAAATTAATATTGCTACAACAAAATCCCAGAAAGTGCACAAAGTCTTAAAATCGAAAAGTTCAAACTATTTATTAAACAAAGACTTTTAAGTCTTATTATAACATTAAAGAATACATGGATGATGATAACCCCTGAGAATGAGGTGATCGCTGCCTAGCTATTTCTACATCTTTATAATGCTGTTGTAATTGTACATTATTCTTTAAATTACTAAAAAAAATCAGCTGTGTTTTTGCTGGTTCTTCCTAGCACAGAGGCATTTGTTTGCGAACTAGTGTAGTCTAAAAAATACGTTCAATGAGTATTATGTAAATAATCTATATTGAATAAAAGTTATTCTATTCTATTATTTAACACCTGATTCAACTACGCGGCTCTTCCATTGCATACCATTGAGCTAGCTTTGTCGAATCGCGATTTATCAGATTTTTTTTTCCAGTTTCCACCAATTTCATTCAATTTTCGACGTTATTGCATTTGTAAGTCAAACAGTAAGTTGCCTTCGAATATGTTCACTTTGTGAAGTTATCAAATTTGTGATTGATAATTGCTTAATTATGTAGTTTGGATTGTGTGACCATTTTTCAAGTGTTATTTACAATGTAGCGAGCCAGACGATCTCATCTTTCACATCGAAGCCTTTATACAATTAAGCATTTGTTGTGGGCAGGTGTTGTGCTTACCATCAGGTGAACGTTTTGCTCGTTTCGTCACTTTATAAAATTTAAAAAAAAAATCCTTTTACTTTCGTTGTGATAATTCTACCTTTATTACCGTGCATGGTCCGCGGCAAGTGTTCAAAAAAGGAAAATTACAAAATCTGATCCGATAGGTGGCGCTGTGATGGTGTAGCTGTAAAGTTTCATACATAAATGTAATTCAGAAATCCAACTCATCGCGTGACGTACCTGAACGTGTAGGACAACGTCTGCCGGGCCAGGTGGTTAATTTTAAAACACGAATATAAAAAAAAACACGATGATTAATTCCATATTAATATAATATTTTAAATATTTTTTTTATTGAATTAATATTATTTTGAAGCATATTACATATAAGTTTTAGCTTTTTGCACTCCTCCATTAAAATTTTAACTATGCCAAATCTCACACTCCTCCGTGCGCGCTATATGCTTAATAAGGAGTAAAAAGTTTTCTCTTCGCGTATTAATATACAGATAATAAATTAATAAATTATCTACGTGGATTTTTTCCCTTGTTTAAATGATGCTTCAGACCAAGATTTTTCCTGTATAGTGAGTGCGTTTTGCAGACATAAATTTTAATGTAAAATGTAGGTTGCGTCTGGGATTTGAACCCAAGACGGCGTAGACGTCAGGGACAGCGAGCACTAGGCGACACGGTTGTTGAAAGTCCATTGATAAATTTTGTATCTGAAACTTTTAGTTTAAAACAATACAATACTCTCTTTACTAATAATAAGTATATTCAGCATAAAAAGCATATTGTGAAACTCAAAAATTTGTAATATACAGACAGATTTAATATTAAAATTAGAATATACAGAAAGATGTTTTTTTAATCAGAAACGTTGTGGTCCGGCTTCAAAATTCTTTAACTGCAGCTTAAAATATTGATTTTACTCACTCAGTTAATCAGTTTTTATTATCAATCATCGCTTGTAGTAATTGCGTCACTGCAAACTTCCGGCGGGGATCGAATACGACCACGAAACATATGTCAGCGTCTCCGAAGGTCAACTGCTGGACTCGAACGGAACGAAGTTTCTCTTATGACATATCCACTCCATCTGGGCAATAACGGTAGAGACGGCAGAAGCCGGTAGAACATCCCCCGATTTAAGCCAAAAACGCACCCTCGTATGCGTTAGCTTACCATTTTCTGGGATCTTATAAGCACATTGTTGTGGGAACTAAAAACTAGTGAAAACTAACTGTTTACTCCAAAGGCTGGCTGATGCTGTAGGAGAAAATTACCGTTAAGTCTGGAGATAAAGTGAAATGGTATGCGGATTAATTGCCACTTATACTTATTGGGTTGGACGACAGTGCTCCATCAATCACACAGTCCATCCTGTCACTGCACAAACACCATCTGTTCCGGGCCCTAAAGAAGCACAATCAAATTTGATAACTCCAACCCCGTCAAAGTGACTTAGTTGATTTCATACATCACTAGCCACTTCTGGAAAAATAATTAAGTATATTATAGATATAGTCGATAAACTGTTTGCTGTTTTAGTTCAAAGTGCTTAAAATTATTGTGTAAGTGACTTGCGGTACACAATCCAAACATGAAAATTTTACCAATCGCGATAGAAAATTCTAAATTGGAAGCAGGTTTAGTAACTACAATCTATTCAAAATTCATATCAGTAGTGTTTGTATTTTGTTGTATCCATTAGGACAGATACACAGAAGAAATAATTGAAATTTAATATTAGTATAAAGATAATAATTCCGACACTTACATGTACACACTTAATACATGGAGTACATATCGCTAATAAGGTAAAACGGGAAATAAAAAAATACTTCAAGAATTTGTGTCCGTTTTGACTATTTATATCTTTTTCCATTATTAAATACAGACTTTGATATGTTTTCTTTTAGACAAATAGCTTACATGCGCAGAATGTGTACAAAAATCAGTTGATAAAATGATAGCGAAACCGGCGCACTCCGGGGATGTTAGCGTGCACTCAAAATAATTTCAATGCAGAGTATCGTTTCGTTTGGGCTCTAACTTTCACTCGCGTGTACTGAATTTGTTTCGCAACTGGTTTGTTCAGAGCTACCTTGTCTGCATTTATGTTGGCAATTGAAAATACGAAGCGTATGGTGGTTTACCTCGTTTTAAAGTTTCCGAGGGTAAAACGGAAACTTTAGTTGCTTTTAGTAATGTTTTTAAGAAAGTAAATAAGTTCAATTTCAAATTGTAATTTAAATATATTTTATGAAAATAAAGACATTGTTTTCATTTTCGTTCCTTTGTATATGGTGGTAGGATTCCTGTGCAGGAATCCGTCTAGGTAGGTACCACCCCAGGGCCAGTTATTCTGCCGTGAAGCAGTGTACAAGCATTACTGTGTTTCGGTTTGAAGGGCACTGTGAGCTAGCGTAATAACTGGGCATATGAGACTTAAGAACTGATGTCTCAGGGTGACGGGCGCTGTGTGGTGTCACACAGAAAAGTTCTGGGTAACACAGCATTTGTGGTGGGCGGACATTGCACTTACCATCAGGTGAACGTTTTGCTCGTTTCGTCACTTTATACAATAAAAAAAATGAGAGGCCAAAGTTAGAGTCCTCTGACAGACGCCAGGTCGTAGAAGTCAGCCGACGCTCTATGCAATAAGATTAGGAATAGGAAAAGTGACGTTACTATGGTAAGTAATTTATTGATTTGTGCAAACAAAGCCGATATGTACACTAGGAAATATGTTTTAAAACTACTTCCGAAAAATGATTACGTACATACATACAGTTACGTTTTCATATATAACTTGTATGCAGTGACCACACCCGTGGCCCACTATTCAAAAGGGGATGTGACGGGTGGCGAACCACGTCGTCGCCATTTTGGTACGAGTCAAAAAATTCTTACTCCCCATTGCGTATCCACGAGCAGTATAGTGACTGCATAATATATTTTGATATACTCCTGTACGAATAAAGGCTGTTAGTCGCCTCTTACCTCCACCTCACCTCGATCGGACACCTCGGTAGGAAACAGTTAGTTTCTATTGACTCTGCCGGGCACCTATCGGATTAATCTATATCGAAAAATAAATACACCCGAATAACCTCCGTCAAACGACCCTTTCCAAGGGTATCGGAAATAAACTACATGGGGGTTACCCTCAGAATTACATTCTCTAAACACATTAAAAATTTAAGAGACAAGACAGTATTTATTTCAAACTGCCTTTAAGCCCTTAGAAATGCAGCAGCAAAACGTCTCTAAGACATAACTATGTATTACATGACATAACCAGTAGTTAAAAAAAGACATACAATTAGTATTATGTAATTAATCTATGTTGAATATAAATTATTTTATTCTCGTCGTCGTCGTCATTTCAGCCTATCAATAGTCCACTGCTGAACATAGGCCCCCCCAATAGATTGCCACAAAAGTTTGTAGCTCTCGTTTTGGGGGGATTTTGCCATAGTTGCCACGCTTGGCAGACGGGTTGGCAACCGCAGTTTATTTATTCAGATGTTCCAGCAAGATGCTGCTGCCCATCTCCTGGTTTTCGTTTTCCCTCTGTCGACTTTTACGACACCCACGGGACGGAATGAGATGGGGTGGTAGATTCTCTTAAGCCGCTACCAAACGGTTATTTTATTCTATTGTAATATAAATCTAGAATACTTACCGTATAGTATACCGTACTTACCTATTATTTAATATACAGAAGATTTTACTCTCCTAACATTATTATGGTTCAGTGTGATGCTGTGGTGTTGTGCAATTATTTGTAAATATATTGCCGGTTCTGGCCTAATAAAATGATATAAATAAACCAAGCTGCGAGATGCAACACTAGTAGGATAGATAAGTTAAACTAACGTTTCTTGGCGGCGTAAGAGAATCTACCGCCCTGTCTCATCAAACGGGTGTCGTAAAAGTCGACAGAGGCAAAATAAAAATAGGGAAAATAAATGATAATAAACAGGGAGATAGGCAGCTTCATCTTCCTGGAATATCAAAACAAAAAAACTGCGGTTGCAAACTCGCCTGGCTAGCGCGGCAAAATCCGCACAATTGAGAGAATGTTTAGGGAGGCCTATGTTCAGGAGTGGACTAGTGATAGGCCGATTTTTTTTTTATTCGATGAAGCAAGCAAAACGATCACCCGATGGTAAGTGCAATGTCTGCCCATAAAAAATGCTGTGTCACCTAGAACATTTCTGTGTGACACCTCATTGTGCCCATCACCCTGAGACATTTCTTCTTCTTAAGTTCTTAAGTCTCATATGCCCTGTGATTACGCTAGATCACAGTGCCCTTCAAACCGAAACACAGTAAACCTGGAGTGGTCTAAAATATTTTATTGGCTTCCTGCCGAGCTGGCCATGGAATTATGGTCTAATTGGCTTAAGATTGTCACAGTAAATTATAATCGAGTCGATATGGATAGATACGAGTAGATATGGGTATGATATACTCGTATGTAAAGTGATATTAGTTACTCAGCTTCTAAAGAGTAGGAACTACAACATAATATTTTTCAATTCATTAAACGAGCTAGAATTTAAATTTATTTAATTAAAAATCAATTGACGGATTTCATCGCATCGAATCTTACTATTTATTGCCCGACCTCTTTAGCGCTTTGCAGTACTCATGGTCACGGGGACATGAAATGAAAATTCTAAATTTTCCAACGTAAGAAATATAAATTTCAGTAGTTGAAGGTATTTTTTTTACAATCTACCACCGTTGCGTAATGAAGTTCTTCTAATGCAGAAGAAACAGGCAAAATAAACTTCAATTTTATCGTATAAAGAGTAAAAATAAGAAATCATTATTTAAATTTATTCTTTATGATACTTTCATTTTTATTAATACATCATAATTTCAGCCTTTCACTAGTCCACTGCTGAACATAGGCCTCCCCCTGAAGATTGCCACAAAAGTTAGTAGCTCTCATTTTGGGGTGGTATTCGCAACCGCAGTTTTTTATTCAGATGTTCCATGAATATGCTGCCGCCCATGACCTGTTTTTAATTTTCCCTCTGTTTACTTTTACGACACCCACGGGATGAGATGGGGTGGTAGATTCTCTTAAGTCGCCACCACACGGGTTAAGATTATATATGTACAAGGCAATAATATATGTATAATATATGAATACATATATACTAGAGAAGCAAAAGCAAATGTCCATCAACAAAATCAAATGAAAAAAATGTGTCAGCAAATAATGTATATTTGGAAAGTCACGACAAAATATTATAAGAGCATTTATATTACAAACTATGTTTGTTACTGTTTCTACTTACACCCTGGAAGAGTGGTCTTCCAGAGTGAGTTTGAGTCATTGTTGAAAATAATATTTGTAGAAGAAGGAAAGAAAACTAAATTTCTCACAATTTTGTTACATACATAGGTTTACTATTAGCGCATGATATTTACTTGATTCCATTAAAGCGTGTCCATAGCAAACAATGGAATGATAATCAGTCTGATAATCTACATTTGAAATTGATTGTCGTAATACCGGACTGTATGTTGATTTTGGTTGTTAGAAATTATTCACTTTGCTAAATGTTTTCTGGCTTTAATACGAGTACTACAGGTGAGTGGTTTTATCTTAATAGAATACATTTTAGCGTAAGTTTTTAATATCGGTAGAGTTAATAAATTGCCGTTCTGAATAAAAAATCGAAAACTAAATATTTTATGAAATAATGTAATTATAAGTAAATATTCAAGTTGTGTTATTTATGAAGATAAGTCAATTTGCGGGTTTTTTACCAATTTGGCGCCAAAGAACATGTTCACTGTATATGATATACTAACATCAAACCATGCCGCTAATACCATAGTGGTTTTAGATGGTTGAGTTTGAATTTGAAATACAAACGCTTCAATTTAAAATTAAACCGAATTTATTTAAAATTAAAAAGAAAATTAACTTATTGTTCAAAGGGTGTAGTGGTTTTTACTTTAAACTAAAATGCTTTTATAACGTCTAAAAACTAAATTATTGTATTCAATTGCTTACGTCTTCCTCTTTTAAATGAAATTGTTTCGTAATGTTATGACGGGCTTCAAAGCAATTATATCACAAGGTCTGAAAAACAACTGAAGATTGTCGCATAGAATTTTACAATTTAAAAGCCGCCGGAAAGAAAGAGGCTAATACGAAATGTAAAAGCGAAATACTGTAGACTATTAGTTTACCGTACCAACCATTATTCGTTTCATTTGCTTGTGCTTATGATTCCTCTGAGAGAAACAGTTTTAACAAAATACGAGTAGATGTAAATTGTAAACCCATTAATGAATACAATATTTTTGTCGAAAACATAAATCGCAAGGTCTTTTTTTTGGTTATTTAGTATATAAGAAAATCTCGTCTTTTCCCGTGGTTGCCGTAAAAGTCGACAGAGGGAAAATCAATACCAGGAGATGGGCAGCAGCATCTTCCTGGAACATCTTAATAAACAAACTGCGGTTGCCAACCCGCCTGCCAAACGTGGCAACTATGACAACATCCACCCAAAATGAGATCTTTAGGGGAGGCCAATGTTCATCAGTGGACTAGTAATAGGCTGAAATGGTGTCATGTGACCGTGTGAATATCTTAGATACTATGATTAAGACAGTTTTAAGTTCAAATACAACAGTACTTTAGCATGATAAATATTTAAAAACACACGTGTCGTCGTCGTCGTCGTCGTTTCAGCCTATCAATAGTCCACTGCTGAACATAGGCCTCCCCCATAGATTGCCACAAAAGTTTGTAGGTCTCCTTTTGGGGGGATTTTGCCATAGTTGCCACGCTTGGAAGACGGGTTGGCAACCGCAGTTTATTTATTAAGATGTTCGAACAAGATGTTGCTGCCCATCTCCTGGTTTTCATTTTGCCTCTGTCGACTTTTACAACACCCACGGGATGAGATGGGGTGGTAGATTCTCTTAGGCCGCTACCACACGGCCATAAAAAAACACACACGTGTACTATAGTTCAAATTTTAAAATGTTGTTATAGATATGAGTTATTATTATTTGAAGACATATTGTATTTACATCCAGCCGAGCGACAACTCAGTTCATAAGTTTTAGTTATTAATTTCTGTTATTTCGTCTATGATTAATAAATTTACTACATTATGAACAAGAATATTGCTACCTAAAATGATACATATCAAGTCAAGCATAAAATTGCCTGAAGGTAAAACTTACTTACGGGCCAAATAAGTGCGCTTTGTCTTGTGCAGTATGAGTTAGTGACTTGGCAGTATTGAATAGATTTGGATGTTATGATTGCCAATCTTACGTTTTAGTGTGTTTTAATATTTTTGCTATAAAGCAATATTACTCTGGGGAGCAATAGGCCTAGTACTGGCGCATTATGTGTCTGATTCGGTCATAGTCGTATTTCCAATGCAATATTTTTAAAGTTGGGTCAATTTTCGTCTACATATTTTTATGCTTATTATCTTATTTTCAACAGGTAAATGTAGAATCAAAAAATTAAGGATACTCTTTAGTTAATAAAAAAATATTACTTAAATAATGTATAAACAGAAACGAATATTTTCAATATTTACTTAGAAGTTGAGATGGAAACAAAAACAAAATTCTCTGATTATATTAAATATCAAAGACGGTGCAGTAACTGAGAGAAAGAGAAAAACAAGTAGTAAAAATTTCACGGAACTACTGGAATAAAAGGAGATTCTAGTTTTGTTCGCAATAATTAAATCTTAATTGCTAAAAAGTTTGCATGCCGAAATGAAACTATCTGAATGTTTATTTAAGATGGGACAGTGTATATTAAGTCTCCGTACAAAGTTTAATAGGTATTGCACTAAAACTGTATTGTTTATTTTTAAGTTCACGTATATTTGACACGAGCCAATACGTTATAAATGGCAATGTGCAAACATCGTGTCGCTTGCAGAGTTATTACCGTTTGCGGTTTGTTGCAGTTGCTCGCATATTGCCTCTCCCCTGTTTATGAGGTTATAGCAAACTTATAAAGCTATTAGGCTGACATGTTAGCTTCAATTAGTATGAAATAGACCATTATATTGTATAAGTGAAGGTTTTCGCTTTTAGCCTTCTTGGCTTGATTGGGTAAGAATACCTACCCGACATAAATACATAAATAATGAACAGAGATAATTAAAGTAATATAAAAACATCTATCATTAAAGTATATTGAAATTATTTAAAATAAAGGTATCATTCTCTCGACCTCGGTGCCGTCACTACTACAATTTTTACCGGCATTGGAGAAACGGGGCGGACTCCTACCGGTTCCAAAAGCCCTTTCAAAACTGAAAGAATTTCTGCGGTCAGCAGTAGGACAATTATAGGCTGTTACTCTTTCATAGAAGAAAGTGACGACATAATCAAATTGTTGGGGTCGTGTAGTCGTTACAGTACAAGTCCATTGCTGAACATAAGCCTCCCCCATAGATGGCCACAAAAATTTGTAGCTCTCATTTGGGGGGGATTTTGCCTTGGTTGCCACACTTGGCAGGCGGTTTGGCAACCGCAGTTTATTTATTCAGACGTTCCAGGAAGATGCTGCTGCCCATCTCCTTGTTTTTTCCCTCTATCGACTTTTACGACACGCACAGGATGAGATACGATGGTAGATTCTCATAAGCCGCCACCACACGGTTCGTGAGTCGTTTCGAGCAAGCTCCTAAAGGGTAAGTGAAACATCTGCCCATCACAAATGCTCTGTTCTGTATTTGGTTCTTTATATAGACTTTTAAAAATTGGGCTTGTTAATTTGGTTAAAGTAAATCCAAAGGGAGCGACAGCCAGCTTATCTAAGCTGTGTGTTACTAGCGTTTGGCCTGTCATGATTGACGGTTCTATCATACTTTATTGTAATAGTGTTAAAAATCTTGGTGTTTACTTCGACCCGACCTTTAGTTAGTCCATCAAAATTCAGAATATCAGTAGTTTGGTCATCGCTACGTTGAGTGTTTTAAATCGCCTTAGGAACTTCCTTCCGGTCACGGTAAAGATATGTGTTGTACTCTTATTTCTCCCATAAATGCTCTTTGTTGAAATGGCTTCCTATTCGTCAACGAAGACACGTTAGGATACTTTTCTTTATTTTCAGTCTTATTTCAACAGACCACTACCAAATCAAAGTAAGTTTCAGTTCCTGCATGACACCCATGATCGACAGCTTCGTTCATCAGAGTATTTTACTCTCTCGATTCCACCGCTCCGGTTTCTCGTCGTCATCGTTTGCCAAGCCGCTCGACTATGTAAAAATTAAGACAACCCTCCAGCAAGTTCACAAGTTGTCAGGTTGCAAGTTAGCATATTATAATGTTTTGTAATGTACCATCTTCGTTGATTACTCACTGTCCTAAGGTTGACTGGCAGAAAATGCTTTTAGCACAAATTCTGCCTTATGTTCCATTACCATTACTATAAATGTAAGGCCAGAACATTTATGGCACCACAATGCGCTCGTTACCCTGAGACATCAGTCCTTAAGACTTATGTGCCCAGTTATTACAACAGCTTTCAGTGCCCTTCAAACCGAAATACATGTTTGCACATTACTGCTTCACGGATTTCTGCATACGAATGCTACCACCAGTAAATTTCATAATTTCATTTTGAAATTGTACTACAAAAGTGATGCCTTGCTGGAATTTATGAATATTACGATGATTTAAGTCTTTTTTCTGAACAATATAAAAAAATGTAAAGAAATTTTTAACTTTCGAACAACACACACATACACACTGGTGGTAGGATTCCTATGCAGAAATCCATCTAGGTAGGTACCACCCCAGGGCCAGTTATTCTGCCGTGAAGCAGTAGTGTGCAAAAATTACTGTGTTTCGGTTTGAAGGGCACTGAGAGCTAGCGTAATTACTGGGCATATGAGACTTAAGAACTGATGTCTCTGGGTGACGGGCGCAGTGTGGTGTCATACAGTAATTTTCTGGGTGACACAGCATTTGTTATGGGCAGACGTTGCACTTACCATCAGGTGAACGTTTTGCTCGTTCCGTCACTTTTATGAAATATAAAAAAAAACAAACAAATTAATTATTGTGAGACTCCGATTACTATGACTTTTATATATGTCCACAGAAAATTAATTAAAAACATTACGAGTACGTAGGTCATACGAGAACCGAATATACGATACCTATACGATCTTTTTTGGTTTCGTTATTCAAAAGCTTGAAATTTGCTAGTGGTAAGAAATGACAAATTGATCTATTGCAAACCGTTTACAGAAGGAATATTTTTGTTTATTTTAGTTTGAAAGAAGATCTCTGGTAGGAAAATGGTTAAAGATTTGCTGATAATGTAAACGATATTTCCATAACAATATATAATGCTTCATGTTACATGAAGTTATCAAAAGTTTAAGCGGGCAGGTGTCCGGCAGAGTAGAATAGCATCTACCCTTTTCCTGCCGAGATGTCTAAGATGCGACGAAGGCATTATTCTTGCAGGATAACACCATAATATGCAATGCAGTCACTATACTGCTCATGGAAACGCAGTGGTGAGTAATAATTTTTTGACTCGCACCAAAATGGCGGTGACGTGGTTCGTCTCCGGTTACGTCTCGTTTCCCACGAGGGCGAAAAGTGGGTAGCCCAGTGAGTGGAATCTGCCTACCCGTTATATGGGAAAAAGGCGTGACTATATTCTGTTTGTGTCTATTCCATCCGGAACCCCATCAGAACTGTTAAAACTTATAAATTAGATTGTAATAAGTAATTTACACACTAATTTAGTATTAACTGTATCGTCATATATTTACATATATTCAAAGGTCCACGCGATTCAAGTTATTGGCATAGCTTGTCGAACGTAAATTAAATTTAGCAGAAAAGTTTTATACATACATATATAGAGTCACGCCTTTTTTTATTGGGATAGGCAGAGACCAAATATTTGCACTTGCTACTGCTTCATGAGCGCTTTCACGAAAGCTCGTTGTTTGCATTTCCATGACGTGGCCGTTATCCATAAAAGTTTTATGAGCTAATGTAAATTACCTACGGCATGTCGTAACTAACTACGTACTAAATATTGCTGAAACTGTCACTTAATAAAATTTACCACTTCAATTTCACTCCTGAATAAAATTGACCTAATTTTCATGTTATAAAATAAGGTAATAAGAAGTTTAATATCGGAACAGTTCCGCTCCGAAGGAAAATGTGTAACACCCGCAGGCATTTCACCAATAAATATTTATTGGTGGTGTTGGGAAGGCGATATAACCAGATCTGCCTCAAAATGGTGTTAAAAGTATTATTTTCTTTAAAACAGTTTTTCTTTGACTATGGTAGATTTATCTACTTTTCTTATTATTTTTGATTAGACTTTCTCTAATAAAAAATGACGAGATTAGCAAAATGTTCACCTGTTGGTAAGTGCAATGTCTGCCTAAAAACATTATCTTTGTTTACATTTCTGTATGGCACCACACTGTGCTCGTAACCCTAAGACATCAGTTCTCAAGTCTCATATGCCAAGTAACTATACTAGCTCCCAGTGCTCTTCAAACCGGAACACAGTAATATTTGCACACTACTGCTTCACGGCAAAATAAATAGCCTCGCGGTGGTACCTACTAAGATGGATTTCTGCGTAGGAATTCTACTGCCATTTAGGTTAAAATTACGTCAAAGGTCAAAAATTCTTTAATATATTCAAAGTAAAGATTCGATATAAACTAGACCTCAAGGGTCGTGGTTTAAATATAATTGTTATTTGTTATATAATTCATATAAGGTCTGAATATCATTTGGCAGTCAACATTCCATTAAGTTAAATCTTTTTCGATCCTTTAAAACGTAATTTCCTTAAAAAACCAACTGTGACAGACATAATATGTTATTCCTGTTGTACAATCGACAATCGACTGCCAGAAGTCCAATGTCGGAAAGTTCCACGAAAATATAACTCATTTTTTTTTATGACTTCTTCGTATTTCGTGGAATTCATGAGTCGTTAAACAATATCAAATATAATGATTTCTTATATTTACGCGAACACTACACATTTAAATGAAACTAATTTTATTTAAATTTATTAAAATTAGTTTCATTTAAATATCAAATATATTTATTATTCATATTTTGGCGGTATCCGATCTAAAAACCCTGGCCTCTACTTGTTTTCTCCGCCAAAAATACATAAAAAAAATGCATGCAAATAGCACTATTAAGTTACGTCATTTTGAACAGACCGACATTCAAAGATTTTTTTTATTCAAGTGTGGGCTTGATGAAAGTAAAATTTTAGTATCGAATTTGTGTGCAGCGTTTTAGCGCATAATTCCTGTTATAATTAATAAATATTAATCGATAAATATATACTGATTATTTATATTACAGAGAGTAACATTTTCATTTAATTTTTGTTTATTTTAACGCGTAGCATAAAACGCCTTTTTCCGATAGGTGTAGGCAGAGGCCATTCGTGTAGCCTACTTTTCGCCCTCGCGGGAAACGAGACGTGACGGGTGTACAATACATTATTCGCCTCTTACGACACCTTTGCAGAAAGAGGAAGGTGCTTTTCTTCTTCGCCGAAAACCTATCGGCTTAATACATATGTATATTATCTTAATAGTTTTAATACATATGGATAAGATTTCACCTGTCTCCTTTTGCACACTCTTTAACGTTTTATTTTATTGAGGAAACGGCGCCCCGTGTATACGTCTTACAAACAAAAATAACTTGCCAAACATCCAGATCTGTAACAACTTTTTGTATATCTTACAAAGACTTAAGTAACAAAACTCACATCATCATTTTAAATCAAAATCCCGCATGTGGCTCGGAAAGCCGCTACGCTGAAGTGGGACTGAGCCGGACATGTGAGTTGCATGCCGAACGAACTATGGACTAAATTAACCACTAAATGGGTCCCACAACAAAGACGGTGTCGAAGCCGGCCCAGAAAAAGATTGCGGCACGAGCTTGATACTCACACGCCCACTTGGAGTCTACTGCCCAGTACCGGAAAATAGAAAGAGGAAAGAGAGGCATTTGCCATTGAATGGTATATATATAATAAAAATTATAATCATATATCAAGCCGATAGGTGACCGGCAAAGTAGTAGGAGTTTCCTACTGAAGTTTAGTAAGAGACGACTAAGGCATTGTACGTAAAGCCTTTATTCGTGCCGAATTTTATGCAATGCTGCCACTATACTGCTCGTGAAAAGGCAATTTTTTGGACTCGTACTAAAATATCGGCGACGTGGTTCGCCACCCGTCACGTCTCGTTTCCCGCGGGGGCGAAAACTGGGCGACGTGTATGGTCTCTGCCTACCCATTATATGGGAAAAAGGCGTAACTATGTACGTATGTACAAACCCATAACTCGTAGCGCGGAAGTAAATCGTTAAGTTACTGTGCCAGCCGAGCTGTTGACGTTGATTTGCAATAACAAAATAGTTATTTGTCCTGTTTGGGTTTAAGAAAGTAGTTAAAAAGTAAAGAAGTACCAAGTGCAGAGTCGGTATAACTATCAGTTAATAAAAGAATAGTGAAGTGAGCGCACTCTCAGTGGACGTCAGTGTGCACTCGGAGTAATTTTAATGCAGAGTAGGGTTTCGTTTGAACTCTCAACTTTTGCTCGCGTGTACTGAATTGGTTTCGCAACTAGTTTGTCCAGGGCAACCTTGTTTGCTTTGCTGTTGGCAATGTAAAATGCGATGCGCTTAAACCTAGGATTAGCTCGTTTGAAAATACCTTTAGATAAAACGAAAACTTAAATTGCTTTTACTACTAACTTTGGAAAGGCAAATAACTTCAAAATTTAATTTTACACATAATATTACGTCGTCTGGTGGCGACTTAAGAGAATCTACAACCCCATCTCATTCATTAGGTGTCGTAGAAGTCGAAATCCAGAAATTGGGCAGCAGCGTCTTCCTGGAACATTAGAATAAATAATCTGCGGCTGCGGTATACCAATCAAAATCCCCAACAACCCCAGCAACTATATCAAAATCCCCCCAAAATGAGAGCTACAACTTTTGAGGCAATCTGTGGGGGAGGCCTATGCACAGCAGCGGACTAGTGATAGGCTGATATGATGATGATAATTTTGGCTGTGAAACACAAAAACGTAACGTGTAACGCAGAAAGAGAAAAAACTAAACAAACTTCGAGAATTTCGGTCCAATCCCATACAGATTTTATTACATCACCGTTCCGAGTCATATGCATCCATCGGCTTCCCAACTATCGATAGGTCATTTGATAGTATGGACGTAAAAAACATCCTAATTTGAGAAGATGGTTGGGTATTACCACCAGCTTGGGATCCTATAATTAATAAAATTAAGTCAAAAACCAAGCATACCACTGCAAAACTTCAAGACACAGTTAGCTCTTTCTGCGTAGATCGGACAAATAATAATTAAAAGCTGAAGGTACTCCGGGTTAACTATGACATCAGGACATCTGTCACCTCAGTCCCCCCGTGACCATAGGTGCTGTAAAGCACTCGAAACGTCGGGTTATAAATAACAAAATAAACGCGATAAAATCCGTAAAATTAGTTTCATTTAAATGTGTAGTGTTCGCGTAAATATAAGAAATCATTATATATAATTTCTTTACAGATTAATATAATCTTATCCCTTTTATTTAATGTATAAATATATATTAATGATTAAGAAATAGCGTTCTTAACATGAGGATTAATTTTAATGAAATATATCATAGAAATTCTTCTTCTGCTTTTTCTGCTCAGTGAGTTTAGATGGAAAGAGACAAAATTTAACGCTTTTGTGTCACGAACGATTGCTGACCAGCTCCCTGCCGACGCAACCTTTGATAAGAAACTTTGTTTCAAAAATATACAAAAATATCCATAATATCGGACATCCATAGGCATTACAAATGATACTGTCTATAGCAATGTTACTTAGTACTATCGATAGTTTTGATGTTAATCGATAGTACTACCGCATTAATCAACCATTAGTAGGTAGTTCATATATCAGTACTGTCGATATCACAATCGAATGGCTGATTGGCAACACTAGTAGTCGCTTTATCGGCCGTCCTACTAATAGTTACTTTTTAGTTTCGTGTTTGTCTGTAGTTTTCGAATTAGGTAGTAACAAATTTATCTATATATTCATCCCTATGTATAAAATAACTCTGTTAATATAAAATTTGTTTAGATTGTAAATTACAACCCTTTAATTTTTTTTTATTTCTTTTTAATAAATTTAGCCCCGTACTAGGAGTAGTCCTGTATCGTGGATGCGTTTAACAGACATACATTTTTAGTGCAAAAATACAAGTTCAAGTTCATTTATTTGTACACGTACAAGGACCTGTATTTGAATTGCTATGTTTAGACTACGCAAGCACAGAAGTCTGTCGCTCCGACACTGCGCTAATCGAGCCGTAACCAATATTTAAATGTTTCATTGTAACACAGAATTCACACAGAAATGAGAATTAGCTTTTATTAATTTTACACGAAATTCTGAAATTACTATCCCATAGATAAATATGGTTTAAGTCTCAAGGCGACAACTTTCAAATATTGTTTTTTATTGCATAATGTGATGAAACGAGCAAAATGTTCACCTGATGGTAAGTGTTACGTCTGCCCATAACAGTTGCTGTGCCACCCAGAAAATTTCTGTGTGACACTACACTGTGCCCATCACCCTGAGACATAGGTTCTTAAGTCTCATATGCCCAGTGATTACGCTAGCTCACAGTGCCCTTCAAACCGAAACACAGTAATGTTTGCACACTACTGCTTCACGGTAGAATAACTGACCCTGGGGTGGTACCTACCTAGACGGACTCCTGCATAGGAATCCCACCACCAGTACGCAGCCTATCAACTACGCAGGAGAAATTATAGTGCCATAAGTGTATGAGCAAACGCAGAGGTACTTACTCGGTACGAGTCGTAAGTAGGTTGTACTTGCGCCCGATGTAACTCTGGTGCGATAAGATTGGAGGATTTTTATCTCTAGATACTCGAGGATGTTTCAGAAACACGAGGATAATCATAACACAACCTCAACATCCGAAAACCAATAATTTATGTTTTATCACAAATGTTGGCTCCGGCTAAGACTACATTCCGGGACCCGCGGCCATGCGGTTATGAATTAATAAAAAAGTATACTACTCGTAATTGGAATTCTCGGACGGTATATGATATTCATTATACAAGAAGTGAGGATTATAAATTTTTATACATTTCAACCTATTTATTCTTTTTTTGTTTTGTTTAGGTCTGAAGGGCACCGAGATCTAGTGTAATTACTAGGGATATGAGACTTAAGAACTGATGTCTCACGGTGACGAACGCAGTGCGATGCCACACAGAAATGTTTTGGATGACACAGCATATGTTAGCAGACTTTGAATTTGAACAATAGATTGTAATCCTGTATCCGTACGAGTATATTGTAATAAATGTGGGGTTATTATAACCGATTAATGTTTTGTATTATTTTTCATAAATCTTGATTGATGTATTATTTTCAGCAGCTTTACACGAAGACAACATTTACGAAAAAGGTTGGTTAATTATTAGTCTTCTTGCATTTCATGCCCGTTAGGCGCGTTAAGATAAGAGCAACCGTCATTAATTTGGTCAGGAAATGTCAAATAATAATTTGCGTTAGGATAAGGGCAATCGTTGTTAATTTTGGTCTGGAAATGTCAAATAACTTGTAACGTCTGTTTGGTAAAAATCACGACAATACTTAAATGTTCAATGAAACTTTGAGCTGAACAGAAAATGTAAGGTTTTGTTATAATTTCAGTATCCCGTATAACTTTTTGGATCCTACTATCGACATGTTTTGAGCATCTTGTCAATCCTTTACTGAGTTTTTACCATTCTTCGGTGATAGTGACTAAGTGATCTATCGAAAATAGGAAGGGCGAATAAAACTATTTTTAAATTATCGAAATCTATACTGTTAGAAATTAAATATATTATGAGTATATGCTATTTTAAAAAATATGCGAAGATGATTAAAATAATGCACCGTATAAGATACTTTTGATACAATTCAAACTGCGCTAATTACGCTTCTGATAGGTCTGGACAATATATGTAATTTCTACATGTATTATTCAGTACGTTTCTCGCTGAAGCTTACGAATGATGAGGATTATTCAAATCTTAATACTAAATTTACTTAAAACAATAACTTCTGAGCAGCTTTCTGCTGGTCATAGTAAATTCTTAATTAATGTGTCTTGTGTGTAGTGTAGTACGAGTATTGTGCGGTGTGGTGACGGCGTAAGAGAATCTACCACCCCATCTCATCCCGTAGGTGTCGTCAAAGTCGAGACAGGGAAAAATTGACCAAATAAATCTGTCCAGGAGGCCTATGTTCAGCGGTAGACTAGTGATTAGCTGAAATGAAGATGATGGTGATGTGTATAGTGATAAGTGTTTTAATTTTGGTAAATTAATTGTCGTTATTCTATTGTTTGTCTGCGGCTACATGCTTTTCTGACAATTTCGTAGTAAATTTTTACAGTAAACTCTGGTCAATATGGGGTCAAGTATCGTATTGTGGACTATTTTTTACACTCGTAGTTCATACATACATACATAATACATAAGAATACATAAGATCACGACTGTATCCCATAAGGGGTAGTCAGAGACTGGGCACTAACTGCAAAAACAGATGACTGCCACAATCCACGTTTCACCAAAACAATATAATGCACTTGGTGTAATAGGTGGTGAGCCCATCGCCACCGTGCGCTGCTGGGTGCACAGTGCAGTTTAATTCCTTACTCGCCTTTTACGAGATCCATTGGATGTGATGCAGTGGTAGTATTTTTTTAACGAGCCGCCACCACACGTGATTGTTCATGTGATTGTTTTATCCCGTGAATTCAAAAATAACGTAATTATGTCTGCAAAACGGAAAACGTGACTAGAATTACAATGCGCTTTTCAACTAAAGATAATTTAAGAGACATACATACATACATAAGGTCACGACTGTATCCCATAAGGTGTAGTCAGAGACTGGGCACTCACTGCAAAAGTAGATGACTGCCACAATCCACGTTTCACCAAAACAATATAATGCACTTGGTGTGATAGGTGGTGAGCCCATCGCCACCGTGCGCTGCTGGGTGCACAGTGCAGTTTAATTCCTTACTCGCCTTTTACGAGATCCATTGGATGTGATGCAGTGGTAGTATTTTTTAACGAGCCGCCACCACACGTGATTGTTCATGTGATTTTTTTTTGATTTATCCCGTGAATTCAAAAATAACGTAATTATGTCTGCAAAACGGAAAACGTGACTAGAATTACAATGCGCTTTTCAAGTAAAGATAATTTAAGAGACGCTGCATTTAAATAAGTTGGCGCAATACGGTTACGGGTCTGGGTGTTTGTGCATGTAGAATTTATCTCTGTAAAACGCACCCACCATACAGGAGATATCCCAGTGTGGTGCGAGGTCTAAAAAAATACAAATTACCTACTTATTTAGATACCACTTATGTGGAACCAACAATAATGATTCAAGTTCATTTGATTTTCATTTTGAGTGACGATTAAAATATTTGCAACACATGCGAAACAGAGATTCGTTAGAATTTTCTATCGATCACTTAAATTTTTTTAATTACGTAGTCAAATAAAAATTAAAAATAAGAAATGTTCGCAACTACATGATATAATTAAGTTAATTTTTAAAAAAATATAAACATTATCAAGGTACCATCAGATAAAGTAACTGCATTTTAAATCATCCTAACTCCATAAACTCTAAAATTAAATTTACAATGGAGTTAGAGGCAAATAACTCTCTAGCTTTCCTAGACGTATTAGTAATTCGGAATCTTAATAACACCTTAGAATAGAATATAATAGAATAAATTTTTATTCAATATAGATTATTTACATAATACTTATTGAAAGTAATTTGGAAGTGCTAGGAAGAATCAGTAAGAAACCCAGCGGGCTTTTTTTTTAGTCATTTTTAAAATAATGTACTAAATAATGTTAAGTCATACTGTGTATTTCTAAACTATATGTATTAATTGTTATATACTAACAGATACTTAAACGGTGAATCTCAACACAATCAACCACAGTTAGCTACCGTGGGGTCACAGTCGAGCGTGTAACCTGCTCTTCTACCGTATGTCGGATGAGTCACGGACCAGATTGGCTATATCTTGAAGCGGGCTTCCATAAGAACATTTTTCAAGCCGCCAAAGAAGATAAGTCAATTTTTACGATCTGTCAAGTGCAGTCCTTCTACAAGATGCAGGAGTATACAAGCTAGATTGTGAATGTGGACTCTCGTCCATAGGACAAACTTAAATATCTATAAAAACCCGCGTAAAAGAACACATAGCTGACGTGAAGCATCGACGCGCTATCTGAAGTATGTGACCATGTTCTAGATCACCCAAACCATAACATCAGATTTGATAGACCACAAATCCTTGCAAAAGAACACAATTCCTACCAAGGATTATTAGCGAGGCTATTGAAATTAAAAAACATTCTAATTTCAATAGAGAAGATGGTGGGGTATTACCACCGGCTTATAATATATATATCTTATAATTAACAAAATTAAAATCAAAAACCAAGCATAGAAAGCAAGACTCTAAAACACTGTAAGCTCATTTTGTGTAGATCGGACCAATAATAGTAATTAAAAGCTGAAGGTACCCCGGATTAACTATGACATCTGTCACCTCAGTCCCCCCGTTTCCCCCGACCCGACGTTTCGAGTACTTTTCAGCACCCACCATGGGTGCTGAAAAGTACTCGAAACGTCGGGTTATAAATAGTTTAAAATTACTAAAACTTGCCAAAGCAAAGCAGAAAAAGTGCTAGTAAAAAAGAGGCTCTTTGACCTGCTTTTTTCTAATGAAATGTAAAGTTTAAAATTACCAGCTCCACAAAAAATAGTCTTAGAATATAGTAAAATGTTTTTTATCTTTTTGACTTATTCCTCTTTACCTATTAACAACTGATGTCTCAGGGTGACGGGCGCAGTGTGGTGTCACACAGAAATGTTCTGGGTGACACAGCATTTGTTATGGGCAGACGTTGCACTTACCATCAGGTGGACGAATTTAGACACTTTATCAAATATAAAATAAAAATAAAAGAGTGTAAGAGAAATTCTGTGTTACACCACACTGCGCGTGCTGTTTTACAAAGAGTATTTCTGTGTATTTTATTGTATAAAGTGACGAAAGGAGCAAAACGTTCACCTGATGGTAAGTGCAATGTCCGTCCACAACAAATGATGTGTCTCCCAGAAAGTGTCATATACCCAGTGATCACACTAGCTCATAGTGCCCTTTAAACCGAAACACAAGCACAATTAGTAGCAGAATAACTTGCCCTCGGGTTGTAGCTAGCTAGACAGATTTCTGCATAGGAACAGCAAAATTCATGTTCAAGCATATTTCAAAACGTTTCGGTATTGCCGTGAATCAAGAATTACTTCAAGAGTTATTATTTACATAATCTGTGTGAATTTTAGATTAATAATTTACTATCCCCACCCCACCGCTCCCACCGCCACTTCCCCCCTAAGCAGCTATTTGCGATCGAATTGATAGCAAACGTAATTAAGGTGGTGGATTGTGTGAATAAATGGTCGCTATCGCGATATTGTCATCGCAATATCTTAGGTTACCGTTCGCGCCGCTCACTCGGCAGCTGTCTGTTCTAGAGTATATAAAAGTTGATAATGCCCCGTTTTGGGGCGAAACACGTGTAGTAGTCGCGACTTTAGTGGTGTATATTACCATGTGGTAGTATTGTAATGGTGGCGGCTTCCTGGTGGCGGAGTTAATTTATTTGTACACGCTACTGGGAGAGAGCGGGCGGTGCTCTTCAAAAACTAGATAATGTACCCATTTTATATTCTTCATGCGGATCTTAGCAAAGTAACTTACTTTCCTTCATTAATAGTTTACCGTTTGTTATAATGTAGAACATAGAAATACTGTCTATTCTAAATGAAACGTTAAGTGTATGATGAGAAACCAGTCATGAGGCTTTTTATCAACTCAAACGTAGACTAGTTAGGCCAGTAAGCGACGCTGCAAACACAAGTTGCAAAACAAATTCAGTGCACATGAGTCAAAGTTAGAGCTTAAACGAAGCGCACTCGCTGGTAAAATTAGAATGAATACATACAACCATCCTTCTCAACGGTGCGGTAGCTCCACTTTGCTTTCACTAGCTGATTTTTGGACGCACAAGACACATACTGCTTATTTGACTAATAGCATCTACAGAACTATGTTTATTTTATTTTATTTCTTTGTTATTTTTATGCCGTGTGGTGGCGGCTCGTTAAAAGAATACTACCACTCCATCTCATCCAATGGATCTCGTAAAAGGCGAGTAAGGAATTACACTGCACTGTGCACCCAACAGCGCATGGTGGCGATGGGCTCACCACCTATCACACCAAGTGCATTATATTGTTTTGGTGAAAGGTGGATTGTGGCAGTCATCTGCTTTTGCAGTGAGTGCCCAGTCTCTGACTACCCCTTATGGGATACAGTCGTGATCTTATGTATGTTATTTTTATCTTAATTTAGGTTATTTATTTATTGTTAAATGGGTACGTAAAATATTCGAATACTCCCTTTTCTTATTATTATATTTACGATGTAATTAATATTAATTTGTAATTTTTTGCATTTACGATGGGATTTCACATAGGCAACATCTCAGGAACCATCCGACTTTTCATACATTTTAATGTTTTTTGGTAATCTTCTCTTTGAAGTCTGTCTTGCCGTCTTTTTTCCCTTTAGCCGCAACGAGAACCTCGTAAACAAATTAAGACTAAAGAGAATTTAACAAACTATTAATGTAACTCAGAACAGAAAAATACGACTTCACACATCATACAATCAGCTATAGGAATTCGCGATATACTATATTTTGAGTCTAGACTTGGGAGCCCACCCGTCCTCGATCCACGGAATCTGTCACAAAATGTTCAAAGCGTCAAAAACAAACCCAAAAAAAAAAAACATAAAATTGACCATGTCCAAAAGCTGGAGCTGAGAGATACAGTCGGCGTAGTCAGTGAATAGAAACTGCGATATTTATGAATTATTCGAATACGTCGTTGTCTCAGGCACCTTACGAGTATGTAGCAATTATAATGACGCATAAATAACATAAGACTGTTTGTTGTAAAATGTAGATTTAATTAAAAGTTAAAATTGAGAAAAAAGATTTGCACCTTAAACAGATTTTATTGCGAGTAATTTTAAACTATTTATAACCCGACGTTTCGAGTACTTTTCAGCACCCATGGTGGGCGCAGTGTAGTGTCACAGAAATGTTCTGGGTGACACATCATTTGCTATGGGCAGACGTTTCATCACTTTATCCAATAAAAAATACAGTATGCAGCTACTTTTTGACAAAACTCCTTCTAAACGTACGACAATATTTAAGATGTTGATTGTACTTAGGGCACGATAGGATTGCACACTGATTACAGTATAAGTTTACAGAAATTGTTTACTCTGACGTAATTAAATCTGAAAAAATTATGAGCTTTACTTGTAGATTGTAGATTGCAACGGGCCGGTTTCCGCAACTCCACATCTAACGTTTATTTTGCGTGTAAGATTTACTTTACAACTTCTCGTTTTTAACGTTTTATTAATGTTATAGTAATAACTGGAAACTATGAAACGTATGAAACGTTTTCTCGTTTTCAGTGACTGTAATCACGTTTATAATGAGCTCAATTGAATTAATTTTACTGGTGGTGGGATTCCAACGTAGGAATCCATCTAAGTAGTGCAAGTTTTTGTGCCGTGAAGCATAAGTGTGCAAACATTACTGTGTTTCAGTTTTAAGGGCACTGATAGCGAGTTTAATTACTGGACATATGAGACTTAAGAATAAACGTATATGTTTTTTAATAATTGAATCAGACTTCGTGGAAATAAGTTACAATCGGTTTATTAACTAAGATCGCTTGTATTTTAAGATGTTTACACGGGTAAATTTCGACTACATGATTTATTGATTTTGGGTGAAGCCAATATTATAATCGTCTACTTAATAAAACTCTGACTGACTGACTGACTGACTGACTGACAGACAATGCACAGCCTAAGCCGATGGGTCTAGGAGCATGACATTTTTCACTTGCGTTCTTTATATTACGTAGGTTTTTATGAAACTTTGATATAACGTAGGTTTTTATGAAAGTTATATATAAACTTTATATAACGTAGGTTTTTATGAAAGGTGGTTTACGAAAGTTTGAATGGAAGTTCGTCATTTTTGAAGTTATAAATATGGAAATTAGTGTTTAGGCCTCTGTTTATAAAAAAATTCGTTTGATCAGATTTTTTGGAAAATTATCTATTAAGAAGGTAAAATAATGTGCAAAAGTTTGTATTGGAAGTGCGTTCAGTAAAGTACGAGTAATGAAAGATATTCTTATCCCAAAATAAATAATTAGAGTATTTCCCTTTAGACTGCCGTTTGTCATGACAATTAACAAGTCCCAAGGTCAGACCTTTGATTAAATCGGACTGTATCTCTCAGCTCCAGCTTTTGGACATGGTCAATTTTATGTTTTTTTTTTTGGGTTTGTTTTTGACGCTTTGAACATTTTGTGACAGATTCCGTGGATCGAGGACGGGTGGGCTCCCAAGTCTAGACTCAAAATATAGTATATCGCGAATTCCTATAGCTGATTGTATGATGTGTGAAGTCGTATTTTTCTGTTCTGAGTTACATTAATAGTTTGTTAAATTCTCTTTAGTCTTAATTTGTTTACGCGGTTCTCGTTGCGGCTAAAGGGAAAAAAGACGGCAAGACAGACTTCAAAGAGAAGATTACCAAAAAACATTAAAATGTATGAAAAGTCGGATGGTTCCTGAGATGTTGCCTATGTGAAATCCCATCGTAAATGCAAAAAATTACAAATTAATATTAATTACATCGTAAATATAATAATAAGAAAAGGGAGTATTCGAATATTTTACGTACCCATTTAACAATAAATAAATAACCTAAATTAAGATAAAAATAACATACATAAGATCACGACTGTATCCCATAAGGGGTAGTCAGAGACTGGGCACTCACTGCAAAAGCAGATGACTGCCACAATCCACCTTTCACCGAAACAATATAATGCACTTGGTGTGATAGGTGGTGAGCCCATCGCCACCATGCGCTGTTGGGTGCACAGTGCAGTGTAATTCCTTACTCGCCTTTTACGAGATCCATTGGATGAGATGGAGTGGTAGTATTCTTTTAACGAGCCGCCACCACACGGCATAAAAATAACAAAGAAATAAAATAAAATAAACATAGTTCTGTAGATGCTATTAGTCAAATAAGCAGTATGTGTCTTGTGCGTCCAAAAATCAGCTAGTGAAAGCAAAGTGGAGCTACCGCACCGTTGAGAAGGATGGTTGTACAAACAGTCGCGTGAAATAGTCAATCGCGTCCTTTTTCACAACCTCATTTTGGTAGCAGTCAATTTTCTTACTTATTTACTCTACTTCCCTATTGCGTTTCTACGAGCGGTAAAGTGACGGCATTGCATATTACGGTGTTATTCTGCACGAATAAAGGCTATCCGTACAAGGCCATAGTCGATTCTTGTGACACCTTAGTAGGAAAGAGTTAAGTGCTATTTTAGTCAGCCGGACACCTATCGGCTACTGTGTTATATAACTGCCACAGTTGACAGAAGGATGGATATTAAGAACGGAATACAAACTGAAGCTACCATACGAGTTACGAATACACCTTTAGAATGAACTCAGGTAATTTTTAAATGGAAATGATTAGAATCACTACATGATTTAAAGAACAATTTTTGTAAATATTCGGCTCATACAATTCATTTCATGATACCTTGAAAAAAATTCAAACACGTAAAACAAGTTCTACTTTCGCCGTTCAGTGTTCGGATATTGAATTTCAATTTTGTCTTGTTCCGGCGCAAGTGAAGTACTTTGCGCTATACAAGAAACCGAATGATAGAAAGAATAAAAGTTAAGTGCAAAATATGAAATTCATCGTACTTGCTTTTCATGTTTTACTCTAGACCGTTTTTTTTTCTGTTTTTATTTCAGAGCTTTAGCTTTCCTAGTAGTTCTCGCTCAGGAGCCCTAAAATATCATTAGTACGGGTCTCTACGTTCGGTTCGATGATCGAAACTAAAAGGTTTTACTATTTTGTGCTATTATTTATTTTAGTACATTATTTATTTTATTTTGCGTTTATTTACTGTAATATACGAGTATGTTTAGGTGTTTAATATATATTTATATCTGTGACTATATTTATATTATACTTAATTATGAGTTATATAGGTTTTTTTTAGCTCTTTCTTTCTTTATTTCTCTGTTTTCCTTTATTCACACACCTAATCAAAATCTCACCATGGGTTGACTGGGAGAAAATGCCTAAAGGCTTTAAGTCCGCCCTTTGTATCCTTTTATTGTAAAGGAAGAAATAAAGAATTAAATAAAAAAACAAATAAATAAATAAATATATGGCGATGACGAAACTTTGCAAGGAAATCAGAATATCTGAGCGATAACGTATGTAACGTATGTATGAATATGTGTGTATGTATTTAAGTTTTTGTATGTTTATGTATATTACATTATTATATTTTTTTTCTTAATTTTTTGTTTATTTTATTTACTTCGGCTGGTTATTTAAGGTATTTTTCACATTTTTTTTTTATATTGCACCCTTCACAACTTTCTCCACGCCCACGGGTTGACTGGTAGAGAATGCCAATAGGCATTAAGTCCGCCCATTGTTACCCTTTTAATTAAAGTGTACAAAAAAATTTTTAATAAATAAAATAAATAAAAAAATAAATAAAATGTTTTCGGGACATGTGAGCGAAAAGTTACCTTGATACTCCAGGTCGCAAATCCGCACCCGTTCCAGTCATTGGTACCTCTATGACTTGTATATATATTTTAATAATCTTAAATATTGTTTTAACTTAAAAAATGTTTATCTAGGCTTAAAAGTTGGTTCATGTATAAATTAATTTTTTTTAAAGCGCCAAAGCGAAGCAGAAAAAGTGCTAGTAAAAAAGAGGTTTTTTCTAATGAAATGTAAAGTTTAAAATTACCAGCTCCACAAAAAATAGTCTTGGAATATAGTAAATTGTTTTTATCTTTTAGACTAATTCTTCTTTACTGTTGAGCGCTGAATTGATAGAATAAAATATAGCACAACAGTATTGATGTGCGAGTGTTAATGATATATGTATTTCATTAAAATATGATGAAATTATAATTTTATCTAAGATAAGGTGAAATGATAACTAAGACCCACCTGCGAAGCGTGGTAACTCTAGCAAATCCCCCCAAAAAGGAGAACAACAAACTTGTGTGGCAATCTATAGGCCTCCCCCATAGATTGCCACACAAGTTTGTTTGGCAGTGGACTAATGATAGTCTAAAATGATAATGATGATGATGATGATAACAAAGCAATAAATAAACGAAATGTTAAAGAAGAAACTTAATTACATATACTCGTAAGCAGCTGAAAGATGTCCGGCAGAGTTGAATAGCATCTACCTTGTTCCTAGAGGTGTACGGATAGCATTTATTTCTGTGGCTCGTTAGGTGCAGTGGTTAAGCCCTTGGCTTCTGCGCCGCGGGTCGCGGGTTCGATTATCGTAAGGGACAAATATTTACGTGGCCTACAGATAGTTGTACCGGGTCTGAGTGTTTGTGCATGTGGAATTTAAGTCTGTAAAACGCGCCCTAGACACAGGAGTAATCGTACTGTAGGGCTTCCTTTTTATAAAAAAAATATATGCTGTTACTATACTGCTTATAGAAACGCAATGGCGAGTATGATTTATTGACTCGTAACAAAAACGGAAAGTAACGAGATGAGTCAAAACATTCACCTGGTGGTAAGTAAAGTGGTTGTAAAGTCTGCCCATAACAAATGCTGTGTCACCCAGAACATTTTTGTATGGCACCACACTGCGCCTGGCTCCCTGAGACGTGATTTCTTAAGTCTCATATCCCAGTAATCACAGTGCCCTTGAGACAAAAACACAGAAATGTGTACTGCGATGGTACCTACCTAGACACTACTTGGTACTATCCTGGGGTCCCAAAGTCGAATCTATCTTAAAATCCTTACGTACAGGTGTGTTATCTACAAGGCAGTGAGGATAAGAAACTATAACATAACCTATGCAAATGACAAATTCTTGTTGTTACTCGATAATATTACCATGATCAATATATTCAAGGAAGACGTTATTATTGTCGAAATGTAAAAACCTATCTTTAATTATCCTTTAGTTAAAACAGTAACACATTAGATAAGTATTAGTAAGAACTAACTACGGTCGATGTTATTTACGAATAATAAAATAAAACCTGTTTTTCATTATTGTCTTGTTAGCAAAGGCAGGCTTTATTTGGCTCAAGAAACGTTTTTAAACAATCGAAATCAATTAAAGATTTTGCAAAAGAAGTTTGTTTTCAGTTAGTGTGAAAGAAAAATAAGAAAAGGATTTGTCAATTGTATACTTCATTACAGGAAAACGGCGAACAATTAATTCAATATTTTTCAAACACTAATTATTGCGGGGTGATTAAGCCAGACACTTACAATAGCACCATCTGTCTTCCCTTTTATGTGATTGTAATACCACATAAGTATTTTTGTTTAATAAAAGCTTTAGTATCTTTAGACGTAGAGGCAGTTTTCAGAGAAGCTCAAGAACAATAGTTATATCTTCTGTGGTTATTGTTGGAAACACTGCCATCGAAGTTGTCGACGAATATGTATACTTAGGACAGATTGCCCGACTGGGTATGTCTAATTTCGACCAAAAGGTCAATTGACGGATCCAACTCGGCTGGGCAGGTTTCGGTAAACTACGTCACATCTTCTCGTCGAGTATACCTCAATGCCTCGAAACAAAAGTATACAACCAGTGCGTGTTACCAGTGTAAAAAAAGTAAAGTAAAGTAACAGCCCATAAATGTCCCACTGCTGAGCACAGGCCTCCTCTAATTTCTGAGAGGGTTTTGGAGCCGGGAATAGTCCGTCAAGCTGCTCCAATGCGGGTTGGCGGACTTCACATAACCTCGAAATATTTCTATTCCTCGGACATGCGGGTTTCCTCACGATGTTTTCCTTCACCGCTAAGCACGTGGTAAATCAGCACTTAAAATTGTAGAACAATTTTAGAGGTGCTGGCACCGGGGATCGAACCCAGGTTACTCGCGTACTATGAAATTAAATGCGAGCACCAGGCCCCTGAGCTACCACGACCATACAGAATCTACTTACCAGTGATTTCATACAGAATCGAGAAGTTATTCTTCACTTCAGGCCGCATGAGGAGGTTCGGAGTCGCTCGGCGAACTATGGAAAGGGCTATGCTCGGAGTTTCTCTTTGAGACAAAATCCGTAACGATAATGACCGCAACAGAACTGGAGTAACCGACATAGCCCTAAGGATTAGCAAGCCGAAATGGCAATGGGCTGGCCATATAGCTTGTAGAACCCATAACCGTTGAGGAAGAGCGGTTCTCGGCAACCTCGTACCGGCAAACGCAGTGAAGGGCGACCGCTACTGGATGGTGCGACGACCTGCACTGTTTTGCGGGACGTCGATAGATGTAGGTGGGTATTCAGGACCGTGTTTTGTGTATATGAGATGGTATGAGAGTTAGTATGAGTATAGAGAGGTAGTATGAGAATCGTGTGGTGGCGGCTTAAGAGAATCTACCACAACTTCTCATCCCGTGGGTGTCGTAAAACTCTATAGAGGGTAAATAAAAACCAGGAGATGGGCAGTATAATTTCGGTGATGTAATTGCTGTTAGCCTTTAGGCCTTTACAGCTTTATCGGATACTGTGCTCACGGGCCAGGGGCCCGCGTGACAGGTTTGGTTTGACCCAAACATAAATACTTAAACAAACTCCTACAAACAAATCGAAATTCGGACTGTGTCGCGTTCGCTGCGTGCTTGCGCGACTTCGAATATCTCAAATGATTTTAAGTTGTCTAATGACCGTCCGAGTGAGGCTGCGGGCCTCCATTCGGACTGTCGACTTGTGTATCGGTAACTCTGGGCGGTGAGAACCGCCCTGGAACACGAGAGCGGCAGTGGCAAGGACATCGTCTTGTAACATATGAATAAATAAACTGTGGTTGCCACACAAGCTTGTGGTGGCAACTATGACAAAATCCCCCCAAAATGAGAACTACTAACTTTTGTGGCAATTTATTGGGGAGTCCTTTGTTCAGCAGTGGACTTATGATAGGCTGGCATGATGATGATGATGACATACCATTTTTAATTTTGCATACGGAGCTTAACAAACCAACTAGTTGTAGACTGAAATGATGATAATGATGATGATGATGATGATGATGATGAGAACCGAACATTACCGAGAAGTCATGTTGTCGACTTATTTTACGCGGATGAAACCTTGGGCACAGTTAGGTGGTCAATATTACTTTCAAAATAACTTTTTATTTTCATGTTTTTTTTTTATATGAGAGGGGGCAAACGAGCAAGTGGTTCACCTGATGGTAAGTGATCACCACCGCCCATGAACAACCGAGGAACACCAGAGGAATCGCGGGTGCGTTGCCGGCCTTTGAGGAAGGAATAGGCTCTTTTCTTGAAGGTCCCTAAGTCGTATCGGTCCGGAAAAACCGCCGGCGGCAGCCGGTTCCATAGAGTGGTAGTGCGTGGCAGAAAATTCCGCGAAAAACGCACTGTGGTGGAATGCCAACCATCCAGGTGGTGAGGATGGAATTTTGTGTTCTGCCGCAAAGTGCGATGGTGAAAACCAGCGGCTGGAATTATTCCGAACAATTCCTCGGAACACTCCCCGATCTCTTCGCAAGGCCAGTGTATCAAGCCGATCGGAAATAACCTGGTCGTCGACGATTCGAGCCGCTCTTCGTTGAATACGGTCAAAAGGAAGGAGCTGGCACTGGGGTACCCCCGCCCAAAGATGAGAACAGTACTCCATGTGAGGCCGAACCTGCGCCTTGTAAAGTTGCAAGCGGTGGACCGGCATGAAGTACTGTCCCGCTCTACTGAGCACGCCAAGCTTTTTAGAAGCCAATTTGTCCTTCCCTTCCAAGTGACCGCGAAACTGAACGTCATTCGAAATGTCTACGCCAAGAATTCCGATACTGGCTGAGGCAACGAGGGGAGTGCTTCCATAACGAGGTGCTATGACGAAGGGTTTCTTCTTAGCGGTAAACGCGCAAAACTGTGTCTTATTCGGGTTAAACTGGACTAAGTTTAGTCGGCCCCAGTCTGAGATTTGTCTAACAAAATCTTGACTTCAGACACAAGTTTGTTCCGGCACTCGTCGACGTGTTCCCGAGAAATATTAGCACGGCCGGTGTAAAAGGCATCACCAGTACTGTCATCTGCATAGCAATGAATGTTACTAATTTGTAACATATCATTGATATGCAGAAGAAACAGGGTTGGAGATAGCACGCAGCCTTGTGGAACACCAGCACCCACAGATTTGGAGTCCGAGCATGCACCGTCTACTACGACGTTGATGCTCCGGTTTGCGAGGAAACTGGTGACCCAATTGCATAATTTCTCGGGAAGCCCATAGGAAGGAAGCTTCGAGAGAAGCGCTTTGTGCCAAACCCGATCAAAGGCCTTCGCTATGTCCAAACTAACTGCCAGGGCCTCCCCCTTGCTCTCGACTGCCTCCGCCCATCGATGCGTAAGGTAGACTAGAAGATCACCAGCTGAGCGACCCTGACGGAAACCGTACTGGCGGTCACTAATCAGCTGGTGCTCCTCTAGGTACCTCAAGAGCTGGCAGTTTAAAATGGACTCAATTATTTTGGAGAACAAGGAGATGATGGCGATCGGTCTGTAGTTGGACGGATCTGAGCGGTCGCCTTTTTTAGGGATCGGGTGCACCAAAGCTGTCTTCCATGTGTTTGGGACGACGCCTACAGAGTAGGAGTACCGGAAAAGACTCGTTAAGACCGGTGCCAACTCCGGAGCACACATCCTCAGCACAATAGGGGAGATGCCATCAGGCCCACTCGACTTATGGATTTCCAGGGAGAATAGTGCTTTGCGCACAGAACTCTGCAGGAACTTGATTTCCGGCATAGAGCACTCACACCGCGGGATGATCGGCGGCGTGTTCCCCCTGTCATCGAGAGACGAGTTGGTCGCAAAAAGGGAGCCTAAAAGATCGGTTTTCTCCTTTGCGGCATGGGCCAGCGAGTCATCCTCCCTGTGCAGAGATGGAAGGGATGGCTGACAGAAATTCCCAAGGACATCCTTGGCGAGAGACCATAATGCACGAGTTCCCGAAGGGAGGCGAACTAATTTCTCGCCAATTCTGCCAATGTGCTCTGACTTTGACCTGGAAATAGCTCTTTTGAAGGACCTAGAGGCACAGTTGTACTTCTTTTTCAGTTCGCTAGTTTTTACACCTTGAGACGCCGATGCTTTAGCCCAGGACTGGTAACACTCCTGCTTTTGGCGTGATACCATTTTGCAGGTGCGACCAAACCAAGGCTGGGATCTGCCACCGATGGGCACGACAGAGGATGGAATAAAGAGTTCCATACCCTGAAGTACACATCACGACACGCGACATCAGTGACAGATTCAGCAACGGCGTTCGGAGAGAGCAACGGAGTTCTAGCGAGAAGCAAACCTGCCTCCAAGGGTAGGATGCAAAGAAGGACCGCATCCCATCCCAATCTGCTGACCTATAGTGCCACACACGGCGGTTGCTTGCAGATCGCAACCGCGATGAACACGTGAGAGGCACCGTACTTCGGATCAGACAGTGGTCCGAAGATCCCAGAGGGGCATCGACGGAGACTTGATATCTGTCCGGATGAGAGGTCAGCAGAAGGTTCAGCAGGGAAGGCGTATGATCCTCCACGTCTGGAACCCGCGTTGGCGAATGAACCAGTTGTGTCAGATCATATGCCAAGGAAAAGTCATAAACAGATCTACCCGCATGATCGGTGGTACGAGACCCTAGCCAATCGGCGTGGTGGGCGTTAAAGTCGCCAAGTAACACGATCTCTGCAGATGGGATCTGCTGTAACAGGGAATCTGCAGCCACCTGGATGTGGTCGATGAGACGGTCAGTTTCGGTGTTACCGCTATGGGACCTATAGAGGCACCCATAGACGCGAGGATGGTCGTCGCTATCTATGCGCAGCCAAAGGATGGACAGGTCCGTACCTTCAAGACTGCCGAGGCGTCGAGAACACATATCTTCTCTGCCGTATACACAACCTCGGGCCCGTGGCACAAAGGAGTGTTCCAATTTATACCCCGGGTAGGAGAGATAAGCGGTATCCACCGGAGAAGATATCTGTGTCTCTGTTAGGAAAAGCAAGGCCGGCTTCGCCGTCTCTAGGTGGTACGTCTATGGTGCGTGGTAAGGGGTGCCGTAGTCTTGTTGCTTCGTTTGCCCCGAGCAGAGTGCGAATCGAGCGGAGTTTTGCCCCCCTCAGAATACGCGGGGCAGCCTGAGCACCCACGCTCAGATAACGAAGGCAAGCTTGAGCGTGGATGCCCAGTGAGGGATTCTCCAGAACCGTCGGAACTGGTACCCCCCTGGGGTAGATCATTAATATACGCTACCATGCTGTTTGGGGGAGGGGGGGGGGGGTGGTTGGGCCTCCGGTTACCAACACTCACCAGACGAAACGCAGAAGTATATTTTACGTCTACTTCACGCCGGTATTCTGTGTGGTCGTGGTACTTCCCCGGTCGAGCCGGCCCATTCATGCAGCAGCATAAGCTGTTGCGTGGCTCTACCACTGTTATGATGTGACTATTTCACATTCATTCAAAAGCGCTTCTTTAAAAATCGTCTATCTGGTCAACATTAATTGTGCCTTTAAGCTAATTTCGATACTGTTCCGAAATTAGAAGTGGACTTTCTTTATAAATTAACTTTTAATTAATTTCATTTATAATTATGGTTTTCTGGAAAAAAAATTACTTCGTTGTTTACAAGGGGCTAAGCTTTTAATGTAATCGTAATAAAATCTTAAAATCTTTTATTTAAGAACCTTTTCTTGCTTTCAAGTCTTTGTTCTGGAGATTAATAAAAGAGAGATTTAAATGTTAAAGTAAAAACTTTCGACTCTCGCGTAAAATTTTGATTTTATATTATACATAATATTTAATAAAAAAATTGGGAAGGGAAAAAACAATATTTAATAGTATATGCAAACTATTTCTCGGCCTTAGCGAAAGTAAGTCTCTCTGTCCCTCTGTCTGTTTGTTACCTTTTCACGGTTCAACCGGTGAACCGATCCTAATGAAATTTGGCACAGCGATAGCTTGCATCCTGGAGACGGACAAAGGGTACTTTCTATCTCGGAAAAGTCACATAGTTCCCACGGGATATTTAAAAAACCTGTATCCACGCGGATGAAGTCTCGGGTATCAGCTAGTGTTGATATAAATAAATAAAATGAAATTCAGAATGCTCGGATTTGTTTTAAGGAACATGAAGTGTTTCAAAAATCCTGGGTGTAAAATTACGATATACAACGCGCTAGTTCGAAGTCAGCTTGAGTACTGCAGCTCAGTGTGGAACCCGCACCTATGACGTTTATTTTAAACGTATAGAGAGAATACAGAAACGTTTCTTGGGGCATCTTTAGTATGAGTGCGGTGTTATAAAGAAAATTCCGAATTATAACACTCGCCTCAAGTACTTTAAACTGCTTTCCCTTTCGTCCCGTAGGAAGCTGACAGACCACCTTACACTATACAAGATTGTTAATAACGTTATTGACTGCCCATATTTACTCTCCCGGCTGCAATATTCAGCATCTAGCAAATCAATCCGAACGTCGCGTTTTGTCCCTTTCTGCACCAAAATGTCTTGCACTAATATTGGATTGCATGCACCTCTTAATAGATTGGTTAAGAAATATAATGAGATATATAAAAGAATGGATGTGGATATATTTTGCACGAAGATTTCGGACCTCAAAACTGAAATCCAAACTTTATTGTACAAGGACTTGCTGGCGCAGTCATAGTTGATTTTCTTTTGATGTTTGTTTCATAACTTTTTTATGATTTGTTTTTTATTTTAGCTAATTAATACATTAATATTATAGTAATTATATAAATTCTTTTTAAAATTGTTTTATTATCTTAAACTATTGCAGTAACTTTTTTTCCTCATGTTAGTTTAAAATAGTAATGAAGCATAAAAATTGTTTTAATTATAGTTTTAATTCATCTGCAAGCGGTAACAGACTGTATCATCTGACTTTCCGTGGTTGCCTTTAAGTAAGGTGGCACATGCCTTTTTTTTATTAGTATCAAGTGTTTGTGTTTTTTTTATGTGTTAACCTTGTTGGGAATCCTTAAATAAATAAATAAAATAAATAAATAAAAGATATTAACGAACCACCTCTTTCGCTCAACATCAAGAGCCGTGTGGTGGCGGCTCGTTAAAAGAATACTACCACTCCATCTCATCCAATGGATCTCGTAAAAGGCGAGTAAGGAATTAAACTGCACTGTGCATCCAACAGCGCATGGTGGCGATGGGCTCACCACCTATCACATCAAGTGCATTATATTGTTTTGGTGAAACGTGGATTGTGGCAGTCATCTGTTTTTGCAGTGAGTGCCCAGTCTCTGACTACCCCTTATGGGACACAGTCGTGATCTTATGTATGTATGTATCAATTAACGCTATTTAATATATCAGATCGAAATTACTTTCGTGTAAAATTGGATTAACTATGAAAAAACAGCACATTGCTATTATATATTCTACATAATAACTAATATTTGTAAGTAATCTTTATGTAGAGTTTCATTTTAAATAAATAAATTATTAAGTATCGTTTAATTTTAATAATAATTTTGTGGAATAACTGTAAAGTTATTTAATTCAACGTTTCGGAATGAGTTGTCTGAAATAACACGTTATTTTAATTATTAATAAATGAACAGCTGAATATTGAATATAATGTCTTGAAAATGATAGTATGATTCATTGTCTTTGTTTAAGGGAACATAAATTTGTATTAATTAATCAAAATATAATTAGCTGGAGGGTTTTCAAAGTAAAAAAAAAACGTTTTGATATTTTAGGTATAACGATCGGTAGTTAAAGGCGAAAATAAAACTACTTTAGAACGACCTGCATGGAGAATGAATTAACTTATAAATTAGATAAATAAGAGAGTGGGCGAAATAAGAAATTAAAAGAATGTGGAATGCAAGGGGGAACAATGTTTATAACCTATAATGAAATGGCTAACCTTTGCAATACTCATCCCGATTTATCAGTAAATTTCTTAATGTCTGGAGACCATTCTTGATGGAATTTACTTTAAATATGCCGAACCGAAACCCCACGGCCTAGAAATCGGAAGTACCATCACTAATACATAAGACTGCGCTCACTAATATCAACCCTAGCCTTCCCGATGTAAAAAATAAAGTAATACGCTAATAGCTATAAAGTAAAGTAAAAGTGAAGTATCATCGTATCATATTGGGTGTGGCGTTAAAGAATTCATCTCACTAAAGGAAATGCTTGAGGCACAACTTTAATGGCCTCAAATTGATGACGGTATAACCATCTCAATAATGAAAAACCTCTATGTCGGCCAGGATCGCGTCATCATCAGCACTGATACTGATAGCCTATAAATGGTCTACTACTGAGGCCCCCTCTCATTTCTGAGATGGGTCTGGAGCCGGGAAGAGTCCGTTACGCTTCGGAATATTTTTATTTCTCGAAAATGCAGGTTTCTTCACGATGTTTTCCTTCACCGGTGAGCACATGGTATATCAGCATTTGAAATTTCAGAACATTTTAGAGACGCCGGCAGTGAGGATTGAAGTCAGGTCACTTGCGTACTGTGAAATTGAAGGCAAGCGCTCGGCCCCTCAGCTACCATGTGACGATAGCTTCCCGATATGATGGCCAGCAATCTGGCATGTATTTCTCGGAATTCTTCTGGTACTCTTAGGAATTCGGCTAGGTAGGTACCACCGCAGGGCCAGTTATTCTACCGTAGAGCAATAGTTTCGGTCTCAAGGTCTAGTGTGTACTGGGCATATGACACTTAACAACTGATGTCACAGAGTGACGAGCGCAGTGGTGCCACGCAGTCAATGTTCTGGATGGCTAAATCATATAAATCTAAATCATATAAATATTTTGCCCGTCTCTTCACATAAAATCTGAAGATAAAAAAATGTAAACTGATTCATAATTAGAAATGCTCTTAGGACTTTCTGTTGTCAAAGTTATGACCCAAACGAAGAGGTACTCTGCACGAAAATCACTTCAAGTACGCATAACCGTACATGCAGGGATTGAAGACTTTCTGGGACTAACTGCTTTATTAATTTAACGTTCTTTGGACAGTCAACTTTTTCTTAAATAATTACGAAAAAGTTGACAGTTTTAAATCGACAAAATTTCAATAGCTTACTTATAGTTTATCAAAAAATTAAGACGAAAGCTGAACCGAGAACAATTATAAAACGCAATTAAATAACCTCTGACTTTATAACTGCACCTACAGTGATACAATATTTGAGCATTCTAATTTACTGCAAACCCTTGAACAAAGCGTAGTTGCTTTTGAACGTGAAATCGTAGAATGAGGTTTATCAATGATTTACCGTGAGTTGGCGACTTAAGAGGTTCATGCCATTTCTTCTCATGATTGTTACGAAAGTACAATGGACCCTAAAAAATGTTGTACTCTCGTACTGATAACGAAATATATATAGTGTATATATTAGACTAGCTTTTACCCGCGGCTTCGCACCCATGGTTCTAAATAAAATATGCACTTTTTGTCAATAAAGCACCCATCCTATGTAAACTACAGAGCTTTAGGTTAAATAAACAATATAATATTTATTTACTTACTTATTTATTTAATGTTTATTGCTCAACCTTCAAACAAAAGCATTCTCTACCATCCAACCCATGGTGCGGTTGCTATGTGGTGTATATGCTTATATAATTGTAGTTAAAAGGTATATAATTATGTATTTAAAAAAAATATGAACGATATAATGAATATATTTTACAGTACATCTATGTTATGTTATAAATTTTAAATATTGAAACATAATTAGCAAGAAAAGAAAAGAGCCTATTCCTTTCTCAAAGGCCGGCAACGCATCTGCTATTCCTCTGGTATTGTAGATGTTCATGGGCGGCGGTGATCACTTACCATCAGGTGAGCCGTTTGCTCGTTTGCCCCCTATTCCATAAAAAAAAAATTATGTTCACGTTCAATTGAAAAGAAAATACAATTGTTTTTCTATAGTATATTACCCACGGCATCGCTCTTGCGGTTGTAAGGGAAAATAAAGTTTTTTTTTAATAATAATAATGGTGGGTACAGTAAAGTAGTAAAGTAAAGTTTCAGCCTATAAATGTCCCACTGCTACATTACAGGCCTTCTCTCATTTCTGAAAGGGTTTTTTTGAAGCTAGCAAGAATCCGCCACGCTGCTCCAATGGGGGTTGGCGGACTGCACATGTCCTTGAAATTTTTTTTTTCAGACATGCATGTTTCCTCACGATGTTTTCCTTCACCGCCGAGCGCGTGGTTAATCAGCACTTAAAACTGCAATTAACAATTTTAGTGGTGCCGGCACCGGGAATCGAACCCAGGTCGCTCGCGAACTGTGAAATGTAGCGAGCGGCTAGCCCTTGAGCTACCACGGCTAGTACAGTAGAGCATTATGTTATGATAATGTTCATATGCTTCATATGGCCATGTGCAAAGAATGGTTTCTCCAGGTGCACCCTTGCTACCTTTGCTTGTCCTTGGGCTTTTTACCCTTGTCTGTCCTTGCGCTTTGTTAATATTAATCACAAAATTGAGTTTGAGAGGGAACTGCAGTCTTGGAACCATGGGAAGAATATTGTTTTTCCTGCTATACCCCTGCTACCTGCAATGTTTGTCCTTTCGATTTCCGAGACAACTCCAGGGAGTTCAGGAACTCTAAGAGATACGAAGATCTGTTCTATGTCCATTACTGTGTCTACTGACAAATACTCCTTTATTCACTAGTCTTAGTACCTCCTGTTAAGCGATAGTGTTTCAGTAGGAATAATAATAATTGCTAATTAGTACACAGGAAATACAACCGAATCCGATAACCATTACGGAGCTTAGTATTCATATTTTTTAAACACAGCTACCTATCTATATAGCAAACACACACAACACGCACATCCAAACACGGAATTTGATTAAATTTAGGCAAAATTTAGCGGATAGGTGTTCGGCAGAGTGGAATAGCATCTCCCTCTTTCCTAGCGAGGTGTCGTAAGAGGCGACTAAAGTATTGTATGGACAGCCTTTATTCGTGCAGAATAACAACATAACATGCAATGCTGTCACTATACTGCTCGTGGGAACGCAATGGGAAGTAATTTTTTTTGACTCGTGCCAAAACGGCGGCGACGTTGTTCGTCCCCCCTCTGGCCCCTGGCTACCACTTATATAGGAAAAAGGCGTAACTGTATGTATATATTCTACGTAACTGTATGCATATACTATATGTTTTCGCACACTGACACTGCTTTCGTTCGCAGTGTTTTAGAATTTGGAAATGTAGTTTCGAGTCTACAGTATCCATAAATACCGACTCGAAAAAGTACAAACGGAAATGTTGAAATTACTTGATTATCGTATGAGGTTTCCTTATACCAATTACAAAGGGTGTGTAGCAGGACATCAAATTCAACAGTTGAAATCTAAACAAACTTATTTCGATAACATATTTTTATACAAAATAATTTGAAAAAAACGGTTATCTGTATAAGAACAGATTAAGATGAAGTTTTTTTAGCAAAACGATGCCCCAGAGTAGGATTTCCTCCTGTATCGTGGGCGCGTTTTACAGTCATACATTTCACATGTACAACACAACCAGACCCGAAAGACAACGATTTGTATTTTTGCACAAATTTTGGCTCCGGCTGGGAATCAATAATAATAATAATTTAAATGAAACTAATTTTACGGATTTTATCGTCGTTAGAAGTCTTTTCGTCTTATCCAGCAAGGGGTGTGGGACGGGCACGCTACGTACATTGTTTCTCTCTGAGGAAACATTTATCTTAACACCTTAATCTGATTAATATTAATACTTGAAATGACGTAATTTTTGTTTGTAAACCTAAATTAATTAAACAAAAAACAGGACAAGTGGTTACTCGCGCACCAAGGGAACTGAATAAGCTATACAAGTTTGTGCTGAACGACGAGTACGTTTTAAGTTTCCAAACAAAATCGGTCCCCAAAACGTATAACTACAAAAATGGTATATTGGTGAAGGACAAACTCAACTTTGTGGTTGGAAAATTTTCCCCAATACAACCGCCAATTTTATGTTATAAACTACAAATTAACGATTGCTTAATTTTTCCTCCACATGTGCTGTGGGATCTTGCTTCTTGCTAAATTTCTGAATGATTCTAGGTCAACGGGAAGTACCCTATAGAATTTGATTTGGTCGTATTATTTGGTTGCGTTGACTTAGAAGCTTGATTTAGCTCCAAGGGACCATAGATCTAAGTATTTGATATTAATTTTAACTTGACTGAACTTGACCTACCACGAGTTCCTGAGAAAAAGGGTCCTGAAAGACAGACGGACAACAAAGTGGTCTTGTAAGGGATTCTTTTTTCCTTTTGGGATACGGAATCCTAAGAATGTACTTATAAAATATTACAAAATATGAATGTACAAAAGAAATCACCTTGACTTGCTCTTAGATTTATATTTAACTAGTGGCGCATTTCAACTAATCGAGTTACAACATCAAAAAGACTGAAAGGACAGTCATCTAGATATTTATCGCAGTCGCCATTCTGACCATCTAACTCGGCCTCGTAGTAATCGTCGTCTATCCCCTCCTCGCGGGAAGATGATGGTCTGTAGTAAAAAGTACATATACACAATTATAAAAAATTAAAAAATTATATTGTTAAAATTTTACATCGGTCGTAAAGAATTTGCTCAAACAATTCATTGAAGATTGCGAATAGTTTTCAAATGAATGCAATCCAAATCAATCCAAATTAGTTTGTTTCAAATCTAAAATAATTGCGTAATTTTTGCCGTTTGGTGGCTTTTAAAAATCTGAACACCCCTTTATCGTAGGGTGTTGTAAAAATCGACTGAGAAATGTCTGGATAATCTGATAACTTCCAACAGGAGGCTTAATAGCATCTCAAAATATACCAAACCGAAAATAAGTGGTTCGGTTACGGGCGAAAGCGTCAAAGGTACTGCGTTCCCCAAACAAAGTGTACACAGCCAAGTGTGATGATTACGGAAAATCTTCCCATCGTGGAAGAGACCTATCTGATGAAGAACATTAATTTACTCATTTTGCACATTAATGGGGTAATAATTAATTCAATAGCACAAATTAAGTGAACAGTGTAAAAAGTGGATTTTTGAATAATAGAGGATAAGCATTTTAACTCACGTGAAAATTATATGCATAATGTGTCCCAGGAGACCGTTGTGATGCAGCGGGGTTTCCGCCGCCTCGCAGATGTTACGTAGCAAACACTTTTTACCGTTCATGCCATGCCTGTAAATATTTTAGAGAAAATTCAAAATGCTTTAGCACTACTTGCGTGCGTCCGTCAGAAACATGTCATCATATTTTAAATAAAGACTTTTACGTATACGTTTAAGAATTTGTTGAAATTTTATTGCTTAATTACAAAAAAAAAAAAAAAAACAAAGCATTCCGAAAAACAATTAAGATCTTTTTTAGTATATGACTGACGCAGACACGGTTTTTAGTATTTGTAAACGTACTCGTATTTTTAAACTTTGCGTACTTTATACTGCAATGTCCGTCAGAAATATGTCACCATATTTCAAATAAAGACTTTCACGTATGCGTTTAAGAATTTGTTGAAATTCTGTAGCTTAATTTAAAAAAAAAACAAAGCATTCCAAAAAAAAATTACATCTTTTTTAGTATATGACTGACGCAGACACGGTATTTGTAAACGTATTTTTTTGTCTAATTAATATTGTTTTTACTTCCGCACGATCTCCCCGGCTTCGCACAGGCAATTTACTAATGAAGAAATCGAGAAGTGCCAAATAATTAGCGAAATCGGTCGAGCCGTTCTCAAGTGATGATCTTTCACACATGCCGCAATTGATTTTTATTTATATTACTAAAAATAATATATAAGATTAGAAAAGATGTCACGGTTTTGGTACGACCGTGGCATTACCATTAAAAAACATGAGTCAACACTTACTCTTTAAATCGGGCTTCCAGCATTGTGTAAGCTAATTCTCTCGTTATACTTCGGCTGTGGCGAGAAGCGATGACCTGAAAACGGTTTTGCATGTAATTCTGTAATTATTTATTTCATTACAAACGGCAAACATCAAAATTTGAATTTTGGAAAGTTGAAGTTACAACACGCTTATACATTGTTTTTACAGTATTTCCCCTATTGCGATCGTTTTAAAGTCTATAGTAAGTATGGGTATAGTGAATGATCACTGTGGTACAAGATATATATACGGAATCAAGAAATTTTGCGTATAGGGAACCCTGATCACATCATCATCGCTGGAATGCTTTGTTCGCTTCGAGAACTTTGCCCGGTGTAGCGAATACGGCAAGTACATTCAAAATGAGACAGATCTTTGTCTTTGTTTCGTTGACCAGATGATTATCATTATCATTTCAGGCCATAACTGAACTGAGGTTTCCCCATTACCATAACACAAAACACGATCTAGAGCCACATCAATGCATCGACTTCCCACAAAACCATCCAGGCTCACCGGCTCGAGTTGCCACTCGAGAACCGTTCTTTCCAACAAAGTAAATGTATGAGAAAGATCAAAGTTCAGCAGTGGGTTATAACAAAATGTATTGAGACAAGATTTCATTACTGGTGGTAGGATTCCTATGCAGGAATCCGTCTAGGTTGGTAGCACTCCATGGGAAGATATTCTGCCGTGAAGCAGAAGGGTGCAACATAACTGTGTTGCGGTTTAAAGAGCACTGTGAGCTATCGTAATCCCTGGGCATATGAGACTTAAGAACTTATGTCTTAGGGTGATGGCCACATTGTGGTGTCGCACGGAAATTTTCTGGGTTTGTTATGGGCAGGCGTTGCACTTACCATCAGGTGAACGTTTTGCTCGTTTCATCACTTTATTCAATAATAAAAAAAAATCTTAACCATACAATCAAACTACGAGTACTTCGTTTGAATAAGAATTAGAATAAATTAATTTCTTATATACGAGTACGAGTATTTTTTTAATCGATTGTCTGTAAACGTATTTAACTGGTTTTGTTTTAAGTTTTATTTATATTCTATCATTTATTTTTTACATTAAAATGGAAAAAATACACTCACCGGTAGATTTGGGAAAATCACTTCATCGATTTCAGTTATATTAGTCACTACGCTGTAGTTCGATTCGAAGTTGTAGGATACGAAAACGTTTTTGTCCGGAATGTCAATAGGAACAGCAATCGCTACGAAAGTCTACAAAGAAAAATATTTTTTCTGTTTGTATACATTTACGGTATAAATTTTAATGTAGACGCTTCACAAAATATGGATTCGTTTGTCTTATTCTTTTAGAAGTTGGAGTTGACGATAATTGTCATTTGTTTATTGCAGTTCAGAACAGTGATCGAGAAACAGTTTTAGAAACCATCTGCCCAACTAAATGAAAATTGGAGTAGGATGGTTGGAGAGTCCATGTATTCGCCTCTTGTGCATCTTTCATAGGACTATCTCATTATGCAACCATTGATGCCAAGCAATTAAATAACAAATAATCGCAATACTCTTTATTATACTTGCAAGCTTTGTAATATGATCTTGGCAAGTTTATTAACATTTCGCTTGTGTTAGGAGTGAAATATGTTCGCGTTTATATAATACAATGTTTGGTTAAATTTTGATAATAGTCAGAAATTGTATTAATACACAAATTATTGGCGCCCAATATTTACATTATAAGCTCACGTTATCATTTTAAAAAAATTTTCTACTGCTAGTAAGATTCCTATGCAGGAATCCGTCTAGGTAGGTATGTGAAACAGTAATGAGCAAACATTACGGTGTTTCGTTTTGAAGGACACTGATAGCTAGTGTAATTACTGGCCATATCAAACTCATCAAACTCAAAACTCTTTTTTATTCTTAAAATTAATTAATGTTCAATAAAATTTCAAAACCAGCTTTACAGCTGTAGTTTTAAACATGTATTTAAAAGTATGGAACATTATTATGAATTATTTCAAAATAAAATCGACATCGAAGTAAACTATTAACACCAAAGAACATTTTTGTTAACACTTACCCCGTATAAACTAGTGGGTGGAAAAATTAAAGCTCGTTTCTGTTTATCACCTCGACCGATAGTTGATATCATAGTGATTATTCTAAAACATATAATAAAAAAAATAGTTACACTTCTATTATCTAATGTACTTAAAACATTCATTGTTAAAACTAGAGAAAAAAGAAATATAAATTTCATATTATCAGTTACTTTACTATATACTACATAAAATATACTATCTAATGCCTATACTATCATAATACATTAAAATAGAAAAGCAATGCTGCCTTACGAACGTCTTATTAATGAGCATAAGTTTCCCTTCAATTTGAGTTACACTAGTTCACACGTTTTACAATTCTGATATAAAATAAATATTCTATGTACTCAATAAATTTTATTCCTTATAAATTCATACTTACAGAATGCGCGCAACTTGTTTTGAATTCATTTTGTATTTTCAGTGCACAAACTTAAACAAAGGTATATTATGTCCACACTCAAATATATTGACTTTCACATACTCTACGCATTTTTTGAATGCGCCAAACGATATGGCATCGTTCCTTACGTTGTGTTTGCTTGTGTCGAAAATTATCGCTCGTACGCTAAAATATTGTGCCTCGTTTTTTATAAGTGTAGTACTTTGAAGATGAAAACTGTGTAATAAAGGATTCATATATTTGTTATTTGGTAAAGTTTATCCGGTAACTAGTAAATTTTTTAATGTGTTTCGAAACAACAAGTGAAAAAAGGCCAAAAATGGTGAAATCCCTGGTTCGTCTTACTTCCTAGTTGCGGTGAAATGTAAATGCGGTGCAAGATACAAATAAAATGTGGAAGAATGATACAAATGCAGTAATGATGGTACGTTTGTCATTAAAACTATACATTAAATGAAAATTGTTATATCCATAGTCAAAATTTTTTTAATTTAATTACGAGTATATATTTTAATTTTCATTCCCATTACATCAGTTATAAAATTTTGAGCTCTAAAATTATCTTCTTGTTTGTTCTTAACTTTTACTAAATTACGGAAAGTCCATGAATGGTTATGATTTTATACATGCTTTGAATATATTTCTTCATCTTCAAATTCATTTATTTCATCATAGCATCTAAACTCTTCCTAAATTATTTTATCAAACGAGATAAAATTTCTTGCGCCTTTAATTCTAGTTTACGTTATTTATTTTTGTATTAAATGTTCTGGGATTTTGGTTTTCTATTATAAAGATTAATTATTATCGTGTATCCAACCATATCCAAATTTAATAACTTCTTTGTACACAGTATCATAATTATACATGATTTCATAATATTAAAACAACACAAATTGCACGAAGGAATTATGAATTTACCGCACTCTATTTCACTGAGCGGACAATAAACCGTTTTGGTTCCGCTATGTGACAATGAGTTGACCGCAGTAAGTGAAATGAGCCACTTCTGTCGCTAATTGCCCTGGAACTGTTGATATTCCTAAATAATAAGTAGGCTAGACAACGTGAAATTCGATTTTTGTTTAGCAGGCCACAATATGTTAAGATATTTGACAGTTTTTTCTATTCTTTTAGAATATTGATTATTAGTAGTATTTAATTTTATCTATGATTTTACAATGGTACATGTGTGTATGTTATCTCCTTTATCATATCTAGCAAAATTTATAACGAACTTTGTTAGACGTTAAAGCGAGACACGATGTTTTTAATAGTAAAAATTGTGATATGGCTATATGATCTGCTTTATTGCGAAGATTGTTAATTATGCAGTATATACGAAAAATAACTATAATTGCTTATTTTCAGACAAAGTGTAAAATACATAGGGTCAGTATACTGGTGATGGGATTCCAATGCAGAAATCCGTTTAGGTACCACTCCAGACTGGCTCTGGGGTGGTACTGGTTTCTGGTTTTACTGGTGGTAGGATTCCTGTGCAGGAATCCGTCTAGGTAGGTACCACCCCAGGGCCAGTTATTCTGCCGTGAAACAGTAGTGTGCAAACATTACAGTGTTTCGGATTGTAGGACAGCTATTGCAATCACTGGGCATATGAGGCTTAAGAACTAATGTCTCAGGGTGACGGGTGCAATGTGGTGTCACACAGCTGTTCTGGACGGCACAGCATTTGTTATGGGCAGACGTTCCGCTTAACATCAGGTGAACGTTTTGCTCGTTTCGTCACTTCATCCGTTAAAAAAAATACTGTGACTTCGTATTTCTCAGTATAATTAATAAAACATTAGACGTCCTTATCGTATTATTTACAACTTGGTATATAAATAAGATAATTCAAAACGCGAAGATATATATTTTAGGCCTACGGCAAATGCGAAATAATTTCCTAAATTATTTTCTCTCGATCATATCATAATTTGAGTTGAATATTATGCTCGCGTGAATCCTAGGCCTATTACCTTCATTAATTTCATTTTCACCTTTCACATCGTAATCAGGTTCTATTTCATGTCAAATCTGACATACCAAGATAATATTTCATTTGTTCAATAAACATATTTTTCAATTGAACCTTATTCCTTTAACGGTAAAGTTGGCAAATTCTGAATATTGAGGAAATTCGACGCATATTTATAATAGCATCATATTAAGAATTGGCTCCATGTCCTCCTAACGTACGTCGTTGAACATACTTGACAATGCTTAGGAAGATTATTATAGATGCTTACACATATTCTGAATAAACCTGTTTAGTGATATATATAATGAAGTTGCTGAGATAATATTACGTAGTTAGACATTAATTTCCCCTATACCAGATGAAATTAATTGGAGACTGAGCGTTGCCCGTGCACTCGTGTTGGTTAAATAATAATAAAAACAATACATTTTGTTTTTATTATTATTTAAGTATTAATAAGGATATTAATAATTATTAATAAGGATTCCGAACCACGAATCAAAACTCGATATTAATCTCGAACATCGACGTTTAGTTTCGATTTGTTATTATGAAAGTATTATTTTTAGTGTAGTAAGAGTTACAAACGAGCTTAAGTCCACCTAATTGTAATTGGTGAAATCCTAATCGTGTTAGAATTTCTATGCTAGATTCCGTCTAAGTATAATAGGTACTGGGCATATGGGACTTAGTAACCGATGTCTCAGTGAGACGTGAGCAGCGATTTGTTTTGGGCAGGCGTTGCACGTACCATCAGGTGAACGTTTTTCCAGTCTCGTCACTTTCTCCAACGAAAAAAATTGATCGCGGTGTTATATATGTAGACGTGATATAGAAACGTATAACTCAATAAACCGTGTGGTGGCGGCTTAATTGAATATACCATCTTTATCTCATCCGGTGGGTGTCGGAAAAGTCGGCAGGGGGAAAATAAAACCAATAGATAGACAGCAGGACCTTCCTGGAGCATATATATAAACTGTATATATAAATAAACTGTGGTTACCAACCCGCTCGCAAGCGTGGCAACTATGGAAAAATCCCCCCAAAAGGAGAGCTACAAATATGTGGCACTCTATGGGAAGGCCTGTATTCAGCAGTGGACTAGTGATAGACTGAAATGAAGATGATGATTATGAACTCAATAAAGAAACCAGGTGAAGGTGCATTATTACCTCTGAGGACTATGATGGAATGTCTCTATGTCAGTAGTTTGCAATGCACTTTCATATTTTTTTTAATGAGATAAAGGGACAAGACGAACTAAACGATCACCTGACGGTAAGTGCAACTTCTGCCTATAACAAATGCAGTGTCACCCAGAACCTTTCTGTGTTATTTTTTAATAGAAAAGGGGGCAAATCATGTAGCTCATGTAATGGCATGTGGTCACCGCTGCCCAGGAACATCCGCAATACCAGAGAAATTAAGGGTGCGATGCCAGCCTTTTGGAAAGGCTCTTTTACTGAAAATATGTAAATTGTATCGGTCTGGAAAAACCGCGGCCGGCAGCAAATTGGCCGTGCTAGGCAAAAAATTCCTTGAAAAACGCAGTATGCTGGATTGCGAATAACCAAGTTGATGTGGATAAAATTTTAATTTATGTCGCAAGGCCAAATTCCACTACCGTATAGTGAAATTCGGCGGCTGGAAATAATCCGAACGATTCCGCGAAACACTTCCCGTGGTATATTCGTTAAAAAATGCAAAGAAATGCATCATCTCATCGCATAACCAGTGGATCAAGCCGAACAGAAAGTACCAGGTCGTTGACGTTACGAGCCGCTCTTCGTTGAATTCGGTCAAATGGAAGAATATATGGAAAAATTAGATGGAAGCTGGCACTGAAATGCTTCGCCCAGGGATGAGAACAGTATCCTATGAATGCCGCCTTGCGCCTTGTAAAGCTGCAAGCGACGAGTCAGCATGACATACTGTCCCGCTCTTCCGAGCACACCAAGCAACACACTGTGCTCGTCTCCCTGACACATCAGTTATTAAGTCTCATGTACCCAATAATTACACTAGCTCTCAGTGCCCTTCAGACCGATACACAGTAATGTTTGTATACTGGTGCTTCACAGCGGAGTAACTGTCCCTGCGGTAGTACCTAACCTAGACGGATTCCTGTACAGGAATCCTACCACCAGTAAAGTTTTACGCTAAAAAAGTAAAATGATGAAAAAAAAGCATGGCTTTACAAAATATCGAAGACATTAATAAAGATATATAATATATAATACCTAATAAATACCAATTTTTAAAATATTTGGCGTACTCAGGCAGCTGCATAATGATTTTTACGTTCACATTTAATAACCCCATTCTATTTTGATTCTAGTTTTTTCGTGTTATAATTGCTTAGTTAGTTGTTTATTTATGAACATGGTCTTCTTAGGAGTCTTTCTAGGAGTCTGTTGTTATAGAAGTGATGAAATTTTACATAAATCATAAGTCGCTACAAGATTGAAGTAGTAATGAAAGTATTCGTAAGTCAATTCAATAGCCCCCGACAGTTAATAGAAATATTTCATTTCACCTTCTTAGTTCATGAATTATTATAATTAGCAACAGTGGACGTTTGTGATAGTGTTAAATAGTACTAGTACCCACGCATTGAGTCATCGTTCAGTAACTTCATTATATGTCAATGCCACGGATAAAATATGACAGGTAAAAGTGACATCATGTTCAGGACTCTCAGATGAAATGAAATGAAACTCAAAAATTCTTTATTTTTTTAACGTGAGAAATATAAAATTCGTTTTTAACCGTGGCACCGTTTCGTAATGAGTTTCCTGTAACTGAAAAGAAACAGGAAAAAGAAACTCCGTAGACATCCTCTTTTTGTACTCTTCTATTAGAGTCAAAAACATTTTTTTTACATAGAATAGTATCATAGACAACCGACTTACGCTCCATGAAAAAAATTCAATGTATATTTTTGAATAAATAATATTTTATCTTACTTTTATTTTATCAATCATCAGAGCTTAAAAAATATTGGTTTCGTGGTAATCTTTTTCCGACTTTCAACTTACAGTGTGTTGGTGCCTTTTAATACTCCGCTGGACATAGGCCTCTCCCAAAAAGGGAGCATTTGCCATAATCATCATGCTTGGCAGGCGGATTGGTGATCGCAGTACCAGACGCTGAGCACCTCACACTACTGTCCGTCATGGGGCTGTGTATTTTACGTCTAGCATTTTCGAGATGGTTATAGTATTGATGGAGATGGTATTATCCTGGCAGTTCACTTAGTCGACTCTTACAACACCCACGCAATAAGAGATGGGATGGATTTTCTTACGCCGCCACCACACAGCAAATCTTTCTGAGTTACTAATTAGGTAATTCATTCGAAAAATATTTTGTTTTGTCAATGTTATGAACATCTGATAATCCACTTTTGAAATACAACGTGGAAATAGTTTTTTGAATTTTAAAATTATTTGGGTCTAATGGTCAGAGTACCTGACTTATACGCCATGCGTCCTTGGTTCAAATCTCAGCTAGAGCCGGGATGATTTCGGGTCTAGTTCTTTGGTGCATGTGAAATTTATGTTTGTAAAACGCACTCACGATATTGGAGAAATCCTACTGTCCCCAAAGTCTTTATTAACAAAAAAAGTGTTGATTTTTTTTATTTTAAATTATAAATAATATAATTACAAGCTATTTCTTAACCTGCCTTCGGATGAATATAACATAAATATTCGCAGTAATTTAATTTCTGCCCGACTGTATATTATAATATACAGTCGGGCAGAAATTGCAATATTTTCGCGCCATCTACTGGATTAAGTACTTACGAATTTCTTTGAAAGTGGCTTCTTCTGCTCTCAAAGTTTGATTTCTTGTACGGCAGATGGCTCTGCATAAGCTGATTAACTGTTTTATGACGGTGAAATACACATCATATTATTTACATTTTCGATAAAGCCTTTCTAAAATACAATTACGCTTAGATAACGATGTATTACATAATTTTTTATCTGTCGTTTAGAATATTTTCACCATGATTTTGAAGTTTCATGTACCTAATAGAGACGATTTTCACCTATATTTCAAAGTTACGTATACTTAATGGTTATTTATGTAATACTAGCTAGTCCGCGACTTCGTTCGCGTGGATATTTTGATGTGTCACATACACTGAAGACACTTAAGATATGACATAAGAACTGACGGCCTGATCAAAATGTTATTTATGTGGGTGATGACTATAAAAGGAATCCTTTAGAGCTCTGTATTTCTTGGCGACAGAAGACTAAAACAAAATTAAACGTCGTTGAGGAGACGATGGCATAAAAACGGGAACATTACGGCGCTACACAACTATGAGCGATCAAACGCCTCTTGTGGACGCTGAGTTCTGGGCGGTAGAGATTACGTTCTTTTTCAAAGTACACGTTAAATTAAACAGCTATGACGCGGCGAAGGTTTCAAAAACCGTATCATTATGGTGCCATACGAAACAGAGTCTGATATGATATATTAAAGAAACTTGTTCACTGGTGGTAGGATTCCTATGCAGGAATCCGTCTAGGTAGGTACCACCCCAGGGCCAGTTATTCTGCCGTGAAGCAGTAGTGTGCAAACATTACTGTGTTTCGGTCTAAAGGGCACTGTGAGCTAGCGTAATCACTGGGTATATGAGACTTAAGAACTTATGTCTCAGGGTGACGAGCGCGGTGTGGTGCTGCAAAGAAATATTCTGAGTAACACAGCATCTGTTATTGGCAAACGTTGCACTTAACATCAGGTGAACGTTTTGCTCGTCTCGACACTTTATCAAATAAACTTGTAAAAAAAACTTGTAACTAATTGAAATGTCTACGGGAAACTTAAAAAAATAACCAACTTTGAACGATAGGACAAACTCATAAGGTCATTCGATACTATAAACTTATTTATTTTTATTTGTAATGATTTTGTTATGTGATAATCGTAGTGTGATATCCGATGTTTATGGCATGCGACAAACAAAGACGCTGAAAATTATTGAACTTTAAGAAAAAATTAAAAGTTGTTTCGGAGCTTTAAGGTCATACACATATATAAACTTATGTACATACATACGAGTACATTCATTGGCTTCCAAAATCATAGACTATTTGGTGAAAATTAAATAAGTTTCAAATTTCAAACATTTTTTTAAAGCTGTGTTGTTATTTAAGGAAAATAAATGGGTACGAATAAAAAATATATCTGATAATAAGTACTGACCTATATCCGTGACATTGTCACCCGCATTACCCTTAGGAATTAAGCACAAAGGGGATAATGTATGAAAGGAGCATACGTTTATGCTCTGTATATCTCACTGTCCTGTTTATCCATTCATGTCGGCAATCGAGAAGTATTATCAGTTTGTTGATAGTTATAGCAAAATCGCAACAAAAGGAGCTTTGTTTTGATTTTGTTACGATTGAATTATTCTAAAAGTATCTACGAGTAAAATGTATGAAATCGAGTCTTAAAACGCACAAGGAATCAGAACAAAAAATATTTATATTTGTCTAGATATTATTTTTCAACATCCCACAAAAAAAGTGTAATTTTCTAAGTAACCCGAACCGATTAACATAATATGTTATCATCATCATCATATCAGCCTATCACTAATCCACTGCTGAACATAGGCCTCCCCCATAGATTGCTACGAAAATTTGTAGCTCTCATTTAGGGGGGATTTTGCCATAGTTGCCACGCTTGGCAGGCGGGTTGGCAACCGCAGTTTATTTATTCAGATGTTTCAGGACTTTTACGACACCCACGGAATGAAATGGGGTGGTAGATTATCTTAAGCCGCCACCACACGGCGATAATAAATATGTTATCGCGAGCATTTAATAATGTATTAAATGTTGTATATATTAATTATTATATAAGTATAAATAAATGCATTATTTTTCTTGACGTAAAAATCGGCACACTTACCGAAGTCTCGGGGTGTGCTGGACGATAATGGAAATAGGGTAAATTAACTCACTTTACAGTTAGATATAGGTTATTCCACTTAAAAGCCGTGGTAGCTCAGGGGCTAGGCGCTCGCTTTAAATTTCATAGTACGCGAGTGACCTGGGTTCGATCGATTCGAAGGAAAACATCGCGAGGAAACCTGCATGTCTGAGAAATAAAAAATATTTAGATGATATGTGAAGTCCGCCAACCCGCATTGGAGCAGCGTGGCGGATTCTTCCTAGCTCCAAAAACCCTCTCAGAGCGACATGAGAGGAAGCCTGTGCTCAGCAGTGGGACTTTTATAGGCTGAAACTTTATTTTTACTTTTACTTAAATAAGTATAATAGTCTCACAGAATATCCACGTAAATAAGCAGAATAACGCTCTTAATAAAACTCAACATACGTGATTTTATTGCATTTATTTTTCCTATTTACTTCCCGAGTTGTCGAGCGCTTTACAGCACCTATGGTTATGGGGGACTGGGTTAAACGTTCTACTATAGTTAATCCGGGCTAACTTTAGCTTCTAATAATTTGTAATGGTCTGATCTACGCAAAACGAACTTACAGTGTCTTAAAAATCTTCCAGTAGTAGACTTTGGATTTAATTACAGTATTCCAAGAAGGTGCTACTCAGCCATCTTCTCTATTGAAATTAGAATGTTTTTTTAATTTTAATAGCCTAGCGAATCATCTTTGGTAGTAATCGGTATTTTTTTGTAAAGATTAGTGGTTTATCAAATCTGATGTAATGATTGGGACGACTGACGACCGATTGATTGGCTTCATATTAGCTATATGTTCTTTTAAGCGGGTTTTAATAGATCGTTTAGTTTGCCCTGTGTGAGAGAGACTCCATTCACAATCTAGCTTGCAGACTCCTGCAATTGTAGTGATGTTACACTTGACAGAAGCTTAAAAAATGCGATATTTTTTCTTGTAAATAGGCATTCTATCATAGTTCTCAGAGCCGTAGTAAATCTGGGGCCGGGCGCTAGCCATAAATTTCATAGTGAGTTCGAGTTCGATCCCTGGTGCCTCTAAAATTGTGCTGAAAATTGCCAAAGTGCTAATTTATCACGCGTTCAGCGGTGAAGGAAAATATCGTAATAAAACCTGCATGTCAAAGAAAGATGAGAATATCCCATATTGGAGCAGCTTGGCGGACTCTTCCAAGCTCATTTTTCTCAGAGGTGAAAACATAACTTCATCTTAATTCTAAAAGCGTCTTAGCTGTGAAGTATCTGATACTGTTAGTAAGTTTAAGTAGTTAATGTTTGTTTTAAGAGAGAAGAGAGAGAAAAGAATTAACTACTTAATCGAGGCTGGATTAAGTTGTCTATAGACAACAGTAACCACTTACAAACATTTCATTGTTCCTCGTTTGTTACTTTTAATTAACAAAATAAATTTAAAACAAAAACGTCAATAGCATTTAAAGCTGGACTACAGCAATTGGTAATCAACGTAAAATAAATAAATATGGTCTAAAAAAATTAAACAAAAATAAATTCCAATATTTAAAAAAATAAAGTCATACTATAACAGAATACATAAAAAGATAGCAAGATAAGATAGGCAGTATATAATACAATGACCTTTGTCTTTCTCCAAGTAATGTATTTTATAAAAAAATTTCGATAATGATTTCTTATATTTACGCGAACACTACACATTTAAATGAAACTAATTTTACGGATTTTATCGCGTTTAATTTTGTTATTTATAAACCGACGTTTCGAGTGCTTTACAGCACCCATGGTCACGGGGGGAATGAGGTGGCAGATGTCCTGATGTCATAGTTAACCCGGAGTACCTTCAGCTTCAGCATGTCAAGCAAGTTTTGCAAGACAACAAGCTTCGGGTACCGCGCCTTCGTTGCAGTGACCGAGTGAAGCCGGCCACAGTCGAGCGTGTACCTGCAGTCCTACCATATGTCAGAGGAGTCACGGACAAGATTGGCTATATCTTGAAGCGGGCTTCCATAAAAACATTTTTCAAGCCGCTGAAGAAGATAAGTCAATTTTTACCATCTGTCAAGTGTAACATCCCTCTACAAGATGCAGGAGTATACAAGCTGGATTGTGAATGTGGTCTCTCTTACATAGGGCAAACAAAAAGATCAGTAAAAACCCGCGTAAAAGAACATATAGCTGATGTGAAGCATCGCCGCTCCAGGAAGTCTGCAGTCTGTGACCGTGTTCAGGATCATCCCAACCATTACATAAGATTTGATAAACCACAAATCCTCGCAAAAGCACACCGATTCCTACCAAGGATGATTCGCGAGGCTATTGAAATTAAAAAAACATCCTAATTTTAATAGAGAAGATGGACCACCAGCTTGGGATCCTATTATTAATAAAATTAAGTCAAAAACCAAGCATACCACTGCAAGACTTCAAGACACAGTTAGCTCTTTCTGCGTAGATCGGACCACAAATAATAATTAAAAGCTGAAGGTACTCCGGGTTAACTATGACATCAGGACATCTGTCACCTCAGTCCCCCCGTGACCATGGGTGCTGTAAAGCACTCGAAACGTCGGGTTATAAATAACAAAATAAACGCGATAAAATCCGTAAAACTAGTTTTATTTAAATTCTCGAGTTATTTATTGTTTACTGTTGACAACTTAAAATATGGTCGTCCAATTGTTTATTCTGTGCGGTAATCGAACCCACGTCTTTAAGCGCTAAAGCCAGTCGCTGAACGACTGCTTCAACAAAACTCAAAGTATACTAACAGATAAATACTTGCACCGGTAAATTCACCTGCAAGGATCTTAAGGCCAAGGATCGCGTTTTGTCACCATCTATGAAAGACATTATCTATGTTCAGCAGTAGTCAGAAAGAAAAAAGAAAGAAAGGAAGAAATAAAGTAGGAAGGAAGAAAGAATTTTGTTATAAGATGGGCTAATTATGATGATGACATTTGAGCTGTACGTGACCATGGGAGCTGTAAAGTACTCGAAACGTCGGGTTATAAATAGTTTAAAATTAAACGCGATAAAATCCGTAAAAGTAGTTTTATTAAAAGTTGTTAAATTTGTTTATTCGACTATTCAATTAATTTATCGATATTTAGGGACAGCTTTCTTAACAATATTTTGTTATTTATGTGTAAGAGTTTCTAAAAACAATGTATCTCGAAAGAGTGCCAAAGAAAAATGCGCTAACTCGGAAATTCATTCTATTCCGCCACCACAAACTTACTCTTCATTGTGAGATTTCGTTAAATTGTTCTCGTACCACGCCTCTAAAGTTCTTTCCGTTTATGGAAAGAAAATAAAATACATTGTATTGTTTGCTTGTGATTTTAGGATTGTATAGTATGCTCAGAATGAGTATAATTTTGTTATGAAATGGATTTTTTCATTGCACTCCTGTAGAAACTTGTAAATGGTAGTATCGATTGTGAAGGAGGCTGAGTGTAGGCTTTATTTTTCATCGTCGGATATTTTGATTGACAACCCGTCTGCCAAGCGTGACGATTTCGACAAATCTTTCCAATTTTAAAAGGGCGTTTATCCTGAGGAGGACTTCGTACAGTTTTATTTCATATATATACACGAATGTAGTATTCGAGTATGGAATATGCATTAAATAAAAAAATATATGCATAGGGATTTTATCTCTTTTAAGTATATTTTTATTCTCTACGTTTTGAGTGCAATACGATATGCCAATGCTCTTTAAACCACTGCAAGAATTCATTGCAAGGCACATAAGGCACATAAGCTTAAATCTGGTAAAAATTAATATTTAAAGGTAGAAGGTAGCCTGGATTACTTATGGCATCAAGATGTATAACACCTCAATTCCCCGCTGTTATCCAATATAAATAATAATAATAAAACCTCTGTAATTTACAGTCATACGTGGGAATCTAAAATCGATAACTAACAAGTTTAAAAAATTACTTAAACATTGTTATGTCATCTTAGAACTACTATTATAAATATTTATACATACATACATAAGATCACGACTGTATCCCATAAGGGGTAGTCAGAGACTGGGCACTCACTGCAAAAACAGATGACTGCCACAATCCGCGTTTCACCAAAACAATATTATGCACTTGGTGTGATAGGTGGTGAGCCCATCCCCACCATGCACTGTTGGGTACACAGTGCAGTTTAATTCCTTACTCGCCTTTTACGAGATCCATTGGATGAGATGGAGTGGAAGTATTCTTTTAACGAGCCGCCACCACACGGCAAATATTTATTAATTGCAATAATTCTAAATACAATGTCTTATTTTCGACATTTATAACGTAGTGACGATTTAATTTGAGGATCTCGGAGTATATTGTGTTATTTGCTGTATAACAATGCATTTCGTCACTATCTTATCGTACACTATGATTAGTTTAAATGTTAACATGTAAATAAAAGTAAAGTAACAGCCTATAAATGTCTCACTGCTGAGCACAGGCCTCCTCTCATTTCTGAGAGGGGTTTGGAGCCGGGAATAGTCCGCCGAGCGGCTCCAATGCGGGTTGGCGGACTTCACATGTCCTCGAAATATTTCTATTCCTCGGATATGCAGGTTACCTCACGATGTTTTCCTTTACCGCTAAGCACGTGGTAAATCAGCACTTAAAATTGTAGAACTATTTTAGAGGTGCTGGCACCGGGGATCGAACCCAGGTTGCTTACTATGAAATTAAAGGCGAGCACCAGGCCTCTGAGCTACCACGGCGGCAATAATGTTAACAAGGCTTAATGATAAATTTATTTTACTACGTACAAATTAAGTAACGTTTTACTGTACGCTTATTAAATTAATATGTTTTTTAACTCCGGATCGCAGTTGCTTAATAGTAAATTAAATTTTATTCGGTACAACAGTTCAGTAATACACATAAGCTGTACAAACTCATTTCCGAGTCTAGCACGCGCGACGATGAACTTAGATATTCGCTTATTGCAGGAGGCAGAGTGTAAGCAATTTAGCAGGATGCAAATATTTGCAGCGTCAGCCGCAATGATGTGCCGCACGGCAGTAACGAGGTTTCGATTGAACACCCGCATGCAGAATGGTATTTTTCATCGCATTCAGATCTCTAAACGAATGTTAACCCTTCACGAAATTTCGTTTTTCCGGCGTAGCCAACGCTTTGAAGATTAATAAAGAACTTTTAAAATCGTAGACTAACTCAGTTGTCATGTTTGATCGTTTAACTTTTTTACAACCTTTTTTTTTATTTCAGTCAAATTTAGTAGTTGGTCTTAAAATAACTTCCCGAGGAGCTACTTAGTGTCTGTTTGTCTGTTGGGTACAAATTTTGCAATCCATACTAATATTGTAGCGACATCTATGTCGCCACATGAGAAGCTCAAGAAATATTGCCATACGTCCATAATCGCGCTATGAAAGTTTTCTGTGATGCGAACTATATATAGAACTTCTAAATATTACTCTTAGGGAGGAGACGTCCTTTTCCTTGGTAATATCATCCGCTAAAATAGTGACCCCGTCGTGATAATCCGCAGCCAGCTTCTCCGAACAACAGCAACAACGTCATCGGCAGCCATCGCAGTCACAGCACCAGACTACTGTCGGCACAACGCGTGCTTCCTAGTCTTTCCGCCACTAAGGATCATCAAGGGGCGGCCCCTCTCCTCAGGCTGACCCCTGCGGCATCAACATCTGTCTCCATACGTCTCGAAGCACTGAAGATCTGGACACAGCTTCACCGCAACGGCAGACTGCGCCTCATCGCCTGTCGTCTCAAGTTCTCCACGGTAACTACGACATCCAGTCTCAGTGGAGGAGTGATGTAGCGACATCTATGTCACCACATGAGAAGCTCAAGAAATATTCCCATACGTCCATATTCGCGCTATGAAAGTTTTCTGAGATGCGAACTATATATCAACATCTAAATATTACGAGTAGGGAGGAGACGTACTCCCCAGATCAGACTATCTGGCAAGTAGCTACCCTTTTCCTTGGCAATATCATCTGCTAAAATATTATAAATGCTAAAGTAATTCTCTCTGTCTCTCTTTCTGTTTGTTACCTCTTCATGGTTCAACCGCTGAAACGATCTTGACGATATTTGGCATATAGATAACTTGCATCCTGGAGACGGACATAGGAAACGATTTATTCCGGAAATTAAAAGAGCTTTCACTGGATATTTAAAAAACGTTTATCCACGCTGACGGAGTCGCGGGCATCAGCTAGTAGACTAACTTTATACTTTTAGTCCGTTTTAAAAAAGTGGTATATAAAAGATTTTTATACGATACTTGTTATAGCTTTTGTTTAGTTTATTTTTCAAAATGAGGCTCTCTCGTAGATTGAAGTTTCAGACAGCTGGCACCTTAGAGCCTTTTGCGTTTATGTTGTATGTTATATATGGCGTATTTTTGAGGTAGAGCCGTGGTGGCCGAGGGGCCGAAAGATCGCGTTAATTTTCATAGTACGCCAGTGACCTGAATTCGATCCCCGGTACCGGCACCTATCAAAATTGTTCTGCAACATTAAGTGTCGATTTAGCACGTGCTTAGTAGCGAAGGAAAACATCGTGAGGAAACTTTAAAAATACTTTCTCTCATTTTTGAGAGGGCTTTGGTAGAGTCTACCACGCTATTCCAATGTGGGTTGTCGGTCTTCACATGACCTCGAAATATTTTTATTACTCAGACATGCAGGTTTCCCCACGATGTGCTAAGCAATAGGGAAATTATAAGCTGTTACTTTATTCATTATTTGAGATAGTCATTCTGTCGTCTTTCCGACGCCATAAGATTTTTCTCGCATTTCTCTTATTAGACTTTTACGACACTTACGAGATCATGGTCGAGGAAGGTGAGTCGCTATCACTCCTTTTGAAATGAAACTTCTAGCGCAATGAGAGTAAAATTTCAATGTCGAATTTTGGTACAGCGTTTTAATGCAACTTTTCTGTTCCTTATTCATATTAATCGCTAAATTAGTAATTATTTACATACTTAGCAGTTATTTTACAGTGAGTGAAATCTGCGGTTATTCATGTTTCTTTATGATTATTTTAATCACATTTCTAATATACATTAGTTTCTATACTTAGTTGCACACGCACTTTTTTAGTTTGCGATTTTTTTTAGTAGAAACGAGCAGAACCTAATAGTAAGTGCAACGTCTGCCCATAAGAAATGCTGTGTCACCTGGAACATTTACGTACGAGTATGACATCGCGCCCCACACCCAAGCACATTAGTTCTTAAGTTTCACATGCACAGTAATGTTTGCTTCACGGCAGAATAACTGGCTATGCGGTGGTACGCACCTACATGGATTCCTGTATAGGAATCCAACCACCAGTAAAGAGTTGTTAAACGGAAGAAGATGCCGAGGTCAAAATCAATAGGAAGGACATTATCATTGATAAAATATTTATTAAACATCTAAATACATAGAAATAAATTCTAAAGGACTATCGGGACATTCGTCAACGTAGTGTTCGCATTTGTCTTCTAAACCATAATATTCTGCTTCATAATAACAATCTTCTATCTCGTTTTCTGATATTGATGTTGATGGTCTGTAAAGATTTCAAAATAATTTGGTTACTTGTTATTTTGAATTTAGCATGGGTAAAGATCGGACTGTGAAACGAATGTACTTGGAAAAGGCAAGTGGCCGACAACCGGTGGGCCATCCCAGGTACCGCTGGTAACAGAGAAGAAGTGAGAAGGATGTGTGCGAGCTCCAGGTGGAAGACTGAAATGGGTTAGCGCGGGATAGACTAAAGTGGCGGCTCTTATAATCAAGGGATAGGACTCTGCGCCATACTAGTTATTAAGTTTTTTTTATTGGGAAACTGTTAGTTACTTTATTTTTATTTTAGTAAAGGTGACGTGGCGATAGTGACTCAGGGCCCGAGCGACCTTAAATTTCTAATCTTATTTTATAGGATTAAGTGCTCATAGTGCCGTTTAGACCGAAACACAATAATGTTTGTACACTACTGGTTCACGACGGAATAACTGGGTATGGCTGGGGTAGTACTTACCTAGACGGAATCCTTGCTGCATAGAAAGCCTACCACCAGTAAAACCACCTTGGCAAAATTCCCGGTGTCGGCACCACCAAAATTGATAATAGCTGTTTTAAGTGGTGATTTAGGATGTGGTTAGCGATGAAGGAAAATACCGTGAGAAAAGCTGCATCTCTGAACAGTAACAAATATTTTTACGACATGTATCGCCACTCCGCACTAGAGTAGCGTGGTGGACAATTCCCGGTACTGTAGGTAATATGTCGGAGGACCGGTCACAACTCGATTCTCGTATGGGCGAAAAGTGGGCTACGGATGTGGTCTCTGGGCATCTCAATTGAAAAGAGGCGTGGTTGGATGTAAGTATGTACGAGTATGTAATGTTGGTACGAAAAAGCTTCCAGCCGATGTGGTGGTCATCCGTGATGGCAGGGTGGAAATGTATATGCACTTCAGACCGAAACACAGTAATGTTTGTACACTGTTGTTTTTACGGTAAAATAAATAGCCCTCGGGTGGTACCTACCTAAACGGATTTCTGCATAGTCATATTGCGGTGTAAATGTTTTAATTATTTCCTAATTGATTCCTCATTGTAATATTTAATATTTCCTAATTGATTTAATTTTTTTTTCATATTGGAATGCAGTCGTTCGTATAAGAATCAATGTACGATGTTTAAGCTAAAAATATTACAATTATATGCAAACACTTTTGAGCGTCATCTGAATCAAACGTTATTTGTATATACAGCTTAAATAAATTTAAAAGAAAACTTACGTAAGTATGAGATGAAGCACGTCTCCCAGTACGCCGTTATGCCAGAAATGCGAGGTGGTGCCCTCGCAAATAGCTCGGAGCAAGCAAGCGCGCCCGTAGTAACCGTGTCTGCGAGCGAAAATGGCCCGATTATAGCTTCGGAACATAGATCCTTAAATATTAATATCCTATAAAACTGTAAGTAGGAAACCTGATAAGTGGAATTTCTAACACATTTTTTTATAAAGTGCGGTTGGTTACTCTGAGTATATATAGCTGCGAGGTGAATTCCTGTTTGTTGTTACATCTCATAATATGCTGCAATAACATTTTAAATTAAACGACAGAAGAAATGAAGCCTTAATATTTATATAATTTACCGACTGTCGTAACTATGATGTGTTTTAGGATGAATTAGATCAACTCGACCAATTTTGGCTACTACCGGAAAATGTCAATTTCGCCGGAATTCCGTGTTCAACGCACCTGCCCAATAAGACGTTGGTTATGGGTTCGAACAGCAACCAGTTTTTTTATTCGATACAGTGACCAGACAAGTAAAACTTTTACCTTATGATAAGTGCAACGTCTGCCCATAACAGACGCTGAAACACCAAGAATTTTTTTGTGTGGTACCACAATGCGCCCACCCTGAGACATCGGTTCTTAATTCTCATATGCCCAGTGATTACACTAGCTCATAGTGCCCAGAACCAGTAATGTTTGCACACAACTGCTTTACGACAGAAAAAAAGGAATTCCTGCATGGGAATATTGCGTTGTCTAATTGTTTTTAATATTTTATAATTTGATTAAAAAAAATCATGTTGGAATGCAGTCGTTAGTATAAGAATCAACATCCATTCTAATATAATAAATGCGAAAGTAACTCCCTCTGTTTCTCTGTCTGTTTGTTACCTTTTCACGGCTTAACCGTTAAACCGATATTGACGAAATTCGGCACTGAGATAGCTTGCATCCTGGGATACTTTCTATTCCGGCAAAATTAAAGAGTTCCCACGAGATATTTAAAAAATTTCAACTACGTGGACGTAGTCGTGGGTATCAGCTAGTACAATATATGTTTTGTTAGAGGATAGTTGAGCTTAGTGAAAAACGCACTTATTTTGCACAAAAATATCGAGGATGTTTTGAGCTTGTGCCAGTAGTAAAATGAAATTCTAAATACAGAATACAGATACAGATATTCCTTGTGCGTTGTGTTGAAAAGTAAACATGATGAGGCCTGCGTATAAAAAAACAATATTATTTAAACGGTATTAAAGTTCATTAACCCGCTATAGTATTGCTTTTAGAGTAGACTAACTACGTTAATATATTATTTTATAATAAGAGAACTTCGCCGTGTGGTGGCGGCTTAAGAGAATCTACCACCCCATCTCTTCCCGTGGGTTTCGTAAAAGACGACAGAGAAAAAAATTAGCACCAGAAGTTGGTCAGCAGCATCTACTTGGGACATCTGAATAAACTGTAATAGCCAACCCGCCTGCCAAGCGTGGCAACTATGGCAAAATCTCTCTAAAATGAGAGCTACAAACTTACGTGTTTTGTGGCAATCTATGGGAGAGGCTTATGTTCAGCAGTGAACTAGTGATTGGCTGAAATGATGATGACGAATAAGGGAACATACATTAACCTATCATTATACAGTTGTGTTTGATAAATACACTAACAGTGAAGAGCGTCAAACAGCAGTAAGTTAGCAACAGTAGTAAATGCCCCTGCCTTGAAAGAAGAATCAAACAATTCCTATCTCTTCGGGAAGCGTGGATTTAAGTTAGAATTAAATTGGAACCATACATTAATATATAGTTTATGATGAACAGATGACTGAACACGGACAGAGAGCCGAAAATTGGGCTTATTGCCATTCTTTGGGAGAGGCCGGTAAAAAGATGGAATTAAATGCGACAATCTGTAAACTTAGTTTTATTAAATGGATATTGTTGGATATTGTTTGGATATCGTTCTAATGGTGGTAGGATTTCTATGAAGGAATCCGTCTAGGTAGGTACCACCAGGACCAGTTATTCTGCCATGAAGCATTAGTGTGCAAACATTAATGTGTTTCTAGCGTAATCACTGGGTATATGAGACTTAAGAACTGATGTCTCAGGGTGACCGGCGCAGTGTGGTGTCACACAGAAATGTCCTGCGTGACACAGCATTTGTTATGTGCAGATGTTGCACTTACCATCAGGTGAACGTTTTCCTTGTTTCGTCACTTTATACAATCTTCTTTTACTATTTATTCCGAAACAATTTTACAGGACTGTAACACTAAATGGGAAAAAAGAGCCTACTGTGTTACGTTTAGTTATTTGAAATATAGTGAGATCCCATGACAAATTCGAATGGCGTACAATGAGTAGGCAACTTAAATCATTCAATCATTATGTATGTATGTGGCTTCGCATGCTCGTAATTTATCCGAACCGCTCAGTAAGTCGCGTTCGGCAGTAGAATTACTGGATTACGTAGGTCAGACATGTTGCGGGCGGCTTTATTAGTCTCTAATGCGGCTCCGCTAAATTATGAGTTAGGGCCGAACTCAATCTAAATATATATAACGTGGCCAATCGAGCAAAGATAATTAACTTTTAAGAATATAGCATTTTTCATTTTGTTCTGTCAAAATGAAAAATACTATAGTCTGAAAAGTCTAATTTTGGTTACTTGAGTTCAGTTTTACCTTTAACTTGGTTTGTTATTGTGTTGTTTTTAAATCGCATTGTAAGACAGTTTCTCATGTTAGTCATTATTAAAACAAAACAGTTAAATTAATGTCAAATATAATATTAAAGTTTGTTTTTGAAATTTCAGCTGATTCTCTTTGGATTGTAACTGAACTTTTCTGTGCGGAGTCATCACTTTACATCGCAGTACGCTCGGCATCCTGAGACAACAGTTCTTAAGTCTCATGTACCCAACGCCCATTACACTGGCTATCAATACTCTTCAAACCGAAACACAAGAATGTTTATGCTACTGCTTTACGGCAAAATAACTGGCACCGCGGCGGTACCGACCGTGACATCTACCAGTAAACGCAGCTTTTCGCCTTATACTGAATTTCTAATTAGTACTGAGACTTTACGGTGCAGCACTTACAGGGGTTATTCTACAGTTGTTATGCCAAAAATACTCATTTGACGGAGGCCCATATTAATTTTGTAATGAATTTTTTTTTGCTTGGGGGGCTTTAATCCGTCCGCATAATTGAATACTGGAGAAAGTTCCGATTTATGGTGACAGATTAGAAAAGTCGATGCCACCATACGGATCATCAACTAAGAAAATGAGCTAACTCCATTAAATATTCTAAAACTGTATGTTAAATACTGTTATGGTAACTTACAGTCGGTTTCACTGACATCAATATTTTTAATTTATATGACGAGTTTCGAAATCTCCCGATTTGAACTCAACAGAAAACTTTTGGGAACTTACGGTACAATTGCGAAGTAACCACAATAAAACATACAAACATAAAATCACGAATGTATCCCGTAAGGGGTAGTCAGACACTGGGCACTCACTGCAAAAGCAGATGACTGCCACAATCCACGTTTCACCAAAACAATATAATGCACTTGGTGTGATAGGTGGTGAGCCCATCGCCACCATGCGCTATTGAATGCACAGTGCAGTTTTATTCCTTACTCGCCTTTTACGAGATCCATTGGATGAAATGGAGTGGTAGTATTCTTTTAACTAACCGCCACCACACGGCACCACAATAAAAGAACATGAGAATTAATTGAAAGTTACTGAACCGAGGTATAGAGTGTCATGCGGGGTACGGATATTTGTTCACGACTTTTTGGATTCAAGATGAGGCTTCGGGGTCACAGAGTTTAATTGTTGGATATTTTTTTCCTAGATTAGTGTAAGTTATTCAGATATAATTTCCGCCGCTACGTACTTGACCAATTTTTTGGCCGACAAGATAAAAAATTGCACAAACCCCAATCACTCCGGTTTTAAATTTTGATCGTTAAAATATTAACTATTTCATTTATCGATTAAAAGTATACTTATATCTTTACATGCATACATCACTACGGTCTAAAATAACCCCGTCTTTAAATCTACAAATAATAATACTACATCCATGTCCAAAAATACATTGGATGTCTGCTTTACAAAAGTCAGTCTGCTTATATCACAATACAATTATGTTTAGAGATTTAAAAAAAATTCTACTGTTTTCTCCCTTACCTTACGTTTGCATTTTCTGTAGCAAATTTTTATATTGATTTGCGGTCACTGTACATGGTTATTAAGTCATTAGTTCAGTTTCGAATTCTTAAACAAATATTTGCGTAATATGTGATATTGTGTTGATGTATGTATATATATATGTATGTTTATAGGTAAATATTTATTTATGTATATGTATTAATATTAGTCATTTACTTCATTTAACTTTTATTTCTTATTTATTAAATAATACACCTGCCACTGCTTTTTTACCACGCCATGGGTTGACTGGCAGAGAATGCCTATAGGCATTAAGTCCGCCCATTGTTACCTTTATTTTAAGGTTAACAATAAAGTTTTTAAATAAAAAAAAAAAAAATATTATTTGTGTTTTTTGGTTCACGGTCAGGATTTATAGAAATTGTTGAAGCTTTTTGTTGAAATTTTCAACTGATATTTTTTTTTGTATTCAAGTTATGATTATAAACAAGTAAATAATCCATAGAAAGATGGCTTGTTGCTCATAGATACCCACAACTATCCTCGATGTAGAATTAAGATGTACTATCGTTGTCACTCCTGAGTTGTCATAATGATGGAATAATAAAACTAAATTTAACGGATTTTATAGTGTTTATTTTTAAACTAATTATTTCCTAACTTTTCAAGCGCTTTATTAAACCCATGGTCACTAGGGGACTGCGGTGTTAGACGCCCTAATGTCATAGTTAATACAGGCTACCTTCAGCTCTTAACTATTTTTTTGGCCCTATCATCGCAAAACTAGTTAGCAGTATCTTGAAGTCTTACAGTGGTATTATTGGTTTTGAACTTAATTTTATTAATTAAAGCATCCCAAGCTGGATGTAATACCCAGCCATTTCTTCTATTGGATTTTTTTTAATTTTCAATAGCCCGCGAATGGTCCTTGGTAGGAAATGGAGTATTTTTTTTCGCTTCATGAAAGAAAGACTACCGTCACAATCTAGCTCGTAAACTCTTGCTGTCAATCTCTTGCCAATCCGGTGTGCGGGTCCTGTGACAGCAGGTACACGCTCGTCTGTGGCCGTTTTCACTCGATACCTGCGACGTGAGTGTGGAACCGAAGCTTGTGGTTAATAAAAAAGAGTTTTTGACTCTATGATGTCGAGTAACTTATTACTTTGTGCTTGTGGTTGATATTTACATACTGTACAACACTTTTTAATTAAATTTATTTATGTTCTTTGTATATACATAACGTTTTCATATAGCTACATATTGAGGGGGCAATATTAAGATATTAATTTCTTTAAATTTATCTTTAAGAGATACTTAAAAACCAATACTATAAATAACTCTTATAGTATTTTTTTTCTAAACAAAAATTCCTTCTACGAGTGTGTCAGTCGTATTTTCCCATAGCAAAATGCCACAAAACATTATGTTAACGAAATCACTAAAATAAACCAACCTAAAAGTTTTAACATTAGTCAGGTTTCTATTTCTGTACACCATACGCCGCAAAGTTAAGTCTACTTGAATGTTTAGATATATAGAGGTCTCATTGAATTTTCACGTCAAGAGTTATTCCAAGGAAAACAGTGATACCTGTAGCGACATCTATGTCGTCACATGAGAAGCTCAAGAAATATTTCATAAAATCCATAATCGCGCTATGAAAATTCTCTGACATTGCGAACTATATATACAACATCTAAAATATTACTAGTAGGAGGAGACGTCCTCCCCAGATCAGACCATTCGATCTGGCGGGTAGCTACCTTTTACATTGGCAATATAATTCGCCAAAAATGGTGACCCCGGTATGAACATCTCGCAGCCAGCTTCTCCGAACCACAGCAATAACGTCATTGACAGCCATCGCAGTCACAGCAACCAGACTACTGTCGGCACAACGCATGCTTCCTAGTCTCTCAGCCACTGAGGATCAAAGGCGGCCCCTTCTCCTCAGGCTGGCATCAACACTTGTCTCCATACGTCTCGACGCACTGAAGACCTGGACACAAGTTCACCGCAACGCCAGACTGCACCTCATCGCCTAACGTCTCAAGTTCTCCACGCTAAGCTACGACTTCCAGTCTCAGCGGGGGAGTGATGTAGCGACATCTATGTCGCCACATGAGAAGCTCAAGAAATATTTCGTACAATCCATAATCGCGCTATGAAAATTCTCTGAGATTGCGAACTATATATACAACATCTAAATGTTACTAGTTGGAGGAGACGTCCTCCCCAGATCAGACCATCCGATCTGGCGGGTAGCTACCCCTTTACTTGGCAGTATCATCCGCCTATTACCCATTAGGATCAACACTTACCCATTTACAAGCACACTTACATCTAATCGTTTAACATTTGGTGTTTGCTTTACTTAAAAAAGTAGCAAACGAGCGACGAGACGACCATAATCAATGCTGTGTTACTCAGAACAATTCTTGGTTGCACTTCACTGCGCTAGTCACCCTGAGACATAAGTTCTTCAGTCTCATATGACCAGTAATTACATTAGCTATTCATGCCATTCAAACCGAAGCACAGTAATGCTTGCACACTACCTGCTTGACGGCAGAATAACTGCGGTGGTACCTACCCAGACAGATTCCTGCACAGGAGTTCTACTTCCAGTAAAACGTGTTGTAAATTAAATACATACTTCTTTCCGTTTAAAATAAAGTTGTTAACGTAAAGCGAATCTTTACTAATAGTAAACTATATTAACAATGATCCATGCATAAGGAGTCACTCTTATGGCATCAGTTTTGAAAAAACTTACTGTTGCAGCATAGATTCAATAAAAGTGTAAAAACGACTGCGGGTAATAACTTCTGAAGGACCATTTCCGCTTCGCTGGTTTCGTTTACTTGGAACCTGGAAAAATACAATTTAAACATCATTATTACATTTCATTTTTCTCAAGTCTTCAGCAACTAGGATCCTAAAATCCCTGTATATAAAAAAAAATTATACTTATATTTAGAATACCTGTTTACTTTTTTCATTCTAAACATTCAGAATATACTACTACTTTAAAGAACCGTAGTAAAACAATATTAGACATTACATATTTATGATGAAAGCGATAAAAAGAACAGACGGCTTGTATGGGAACGTGTATTTTTTAATTTAAACTTTTTTTTTAATAAGTTAAAATGTAAAACTTAGCATTAGAATATGAGACAAATAATATATATTTTTTATTGGTGAAAGGGACTATACGACCCCCCAAGACGTCAGTCTATAAGTGTCATATACCCAGTGATTACACTAGCTCTCAGTGCCCTTCAGACCGAAACACAGTTATCTTTGCACACTACTGCTTCACGGCAGAATAACTGGCCCTGCGGTGGTACCTACCTAGACGTATTCCTGCATAGGAATCCTACCACCAGTATTATGACATTATAACTATTATTTGACTTTCACGCTTTAAAAACTTACTAAAATATCACCAAGTATAGGCTCTAAATAAGTCGCGTTGGCCACGTTGTAGTAGTTTGCTTCGAAGAACCAGGCGACGCTCACAGTTGATTCCGACTGTATTGGTATCGACACGGTCGCGAAGACCTAAATCATGAAATAGATTTGAACTAAATAGAAGTAGGTACCGAGAAACATCAAACAAAACGAGTTTATATTTTTATTAAAGTTTTGACTCGCACTACTCTTAGATTTATACATAAGATCACGACTATCCCATAAGGGGTAGTCAGAGACTGGGTACTCACTGCAAAAGCAGATGACTGCCACAATCCACGTTTCACCAAAACAATATAATGCACTTGGTGTGATAGGTGGTGAGCCCATCGCCACCATGCGCTGTTGGGTGCACAGTGCAGTTCCTTACTCGCATTTTACGAGATCCATTGGATGAGATGGAATGGTAGTATTCTTTTAAAGAGCCGCCACCACACGGCTTAGATTTAATATTGTTTTTTTAGCATAAACGATATCGTCCTCTTATTCAGAAGTCTGTACAGTATGTAATGTATATAACAGATGTTTATAGAGAGATAGTAAAAAAATATTCTAGACACTCACTCTTTGTTACCTGACCAGACTGAATGCCAGAAATATATGCAGATTATCGCTAGACTAGGTACTAAACGAATTATTATTTTTTGGTTTATTTAGTTATGATTGTTTTCAAGTACTTATAATCGATTGTTGCTATTTCACACACACTAAGCAAATTACGTTCTTATGTTTTAATAGAAGTCAAAGGCTCCATGCCAAATGCCTGGGAAAAATATTCAGTGCTGATCTCCTCCCAATTTTTGAGAGGGTTTTTTCACTGGGAAGATTCCGAAGATAACATATTCTAGTATGGATTGGTGGACTCAATCTGCGACTAGGCAGAGGACATCGTTTTGTAAAGGATCAACTTCAGACTTCCAAACTGCCACACAGGCTCTGCAGTAATTTATTTATTTATTTATTTATTTATTTAGATTGCTTTTCATGAAATTAAATTATAAAATTATAAAATTCATGTACCCTGTCGGGCGTTGCAATGAATGTATGTGAGAGGCAGACATCTATCTGAGTCATTTTTCAAAATATTCTTCAATATTATAATAACTTTTTTCTATTAGGTACGCTCTTAATTTTTTCTGAAATGTTTTGTAGTTTTTTTCGTTTTTTATGTTAATCGGTAATTTATTATATATTTTTATAGACATGGAATAAGGGCCAGAACTATGCAATTTTAATTTAGACGATGACTGGACTAAGTCATGTTTTCGGCGCGAATCATAACGCCGAGGTAAATCTTTCACAGAAGAATAAAAATTTGGGTATCGTCTAACAAACTTACATATTTCGTGTATACTGCTTTCGGTTTGATTAATGTTGGTAATGGCAATTACTTCCTCGTAAAGTATATGAAAGTAGCCTATGTTAAATACCGGATTATCATACTATGTGATGATAACGTAAAGCTTTGTAAAAGTTTGTATATTAAGTCAGTTATTTTGCACATTTTCATTTCATACATTGAACTCTGTCATTAAATTGGACTTTGTTTGATTTCGTACTTACGCCCCATTGTGTGTTGGGAGTAAAAATCAAATAGCGCCTTTGTCTCCCTTTCCTATTGGCATTGTTCTGTCCATTGACCGAAATATTCATCAGGCAAAAACTGGAAATCAATAACAAATTACATGAGAATGCTTTTAGTTTCTGTCTGTAAAATATCCGCCGAATGCGATTGACCGAAAGACAAAAGAAATCGTTCATTTATTGCTGAAATAAGAAACTTTTTATAGCTAATAAAACACAATATGTAACTTTACGTTAGGAGTAAAAACGATGATTTAGTGACTAATATCTGGTTAAGTTGTTATATTATTACATAAGTAAGTTATATACATAAGTTAAAAAGGTGTTTAGGATTAAATGTTTTAGAAACTTATCTTTATGACATGTATATGAATATTGTAACATACCTTACGTGAATTTATTATAGTTATCAGATATGAACTGAAATCTATCATACGCACAAATTATAATCTCAAACATGGTATATAAAATGTTTATAAAATACTTTAAGACAATAATACGATTAATAAAACTAAAACGTCATCACAGCACAATCGACAGATTATTATTAAAGGGATTATTTAATAAGTTAGGTAATGATAAAAAAAAAATTCTTGTTTAAGGAAAAATTTATCTGGATAAGAAAGACTAAGAAACAAAAAGAAATGGTTAAACATAAAAACTACGTACATTAAAATATAATACGGTATCCACATAATAAAAAACTTTATTTTTAAGAAAACCGACTGAGCAACTTGAAATTTGCCATGTGTATGTTTAAAGAAAATTACGGCTACTAAAGATACAAATAATTCTATGGTTAGAGCAACAGTATCCAACTTTATTCTTATTTAGATTCTATTCCAAAGAGTCTAGGTTCATTTGAGGATGGTTACGATGAAACTTCAAGCCCGACTTAGGATTTACGGACGTGAGTTAAAGTGTGGATGATGCTTAACGTAAGACGTCAGTTTGGACAACAAATTTGTTCAGTCGTCGTCCTAATGGTCTTGTACAGATATCAAGGAGTTAACATTTTATTTTTACAATTTATTTTGTAACTAATTTCTTTCTTAGTTCTTTTTTTGAAGTTTCAGTTTTTATTCTTGCTACGTTAATAAGCACTAGCGGGTTGGTGACAGAAAAGACAACATTTGGTTAGATTCGGATATACTGTTTCAATAGAAGTGAAAGAGAAATGAAAAGTCTCGTGGTCTCTGACAGATGGCGGAATAACTCAAATACGCCGGATTTGTTTTAAATACCGGTAACAACGGTAACAACGGTTTTAAATAGGTATCAAGCGTTTATTACTGTGATCGCCATCCTCCTGTCAAACATCTAATATGAACGTGTTATTTTCATCAGATTTTGGTAAGCAAGCGTATTTACATTTGATAGATATTTTAATTTTTTTGATGCATCTGATTTAACTCTTATGTTACTACTATAATAAAGCTAAAGAGTTTGTATATTTGAACGAGCTGATATCAGGCAACATCGGATTAAAAAAAAATCATACCCCCGTTTATTGAGGAAGGTTCTAGGTTATAAAATTTTAATCTACGAAATTAAAGAGTCACAACCATTACGGAAAAGGACCGAACTGTGAATGCTTGGAGTAGCGTGGTTCCATGCCGTAAGGCTTAATTTACGCGGGTATTACTGCGGGGCATAGCTAGTTAGTAATGTTGAGGTAACTCCTGATACGCAAATTTGGCGATTAGATCCCTTTTTTAGCTTTTTTGACACATTTGTATATATATTCAAGTAATGCTCGCATCATTACTTTGGAGAGCAAAAGGTATTTATTTCTGACATAAAAAATAGTAAAAATAAAGCAGTTGTATATGTTCACAAATTTGAACATGGCAATAGCATTCATTAATTCAGTATTATATAAAAAAATATTAAGTTGATTATTATTGAAAAAGCATGATGCAGCAAATATTTCCCATCCCATGTTCACCCATCAACGTTGTCAACCAGATTGCTTCAGCGCGGGTTCTCGGACTCTGAATGCTCGAGTAAGCGAGGTACCATGCCGCACGGCGCAATCATGGGGTCGGCTTATTATACACGAGTGAAACCTAGGGCACAGCTTGTATTTGATACATACAAACAATCATGCCTTTTTACTATATAATGGGTAGGCGAAGACCACATCTGTAGCTTACTTTTCGCCTCTGCAGGAAACGATACGTGACGGATGTCGAACCACGTCGCCGCATTTTAGTACATCGCAAAATTCTTGCTCCCCATAGCGTTCGCACGAGTAGCTAACGGCAACCACTGGTTTGGCGGAGAGGAAGAAAAAAGGTAGTGGGTTTTACTGGTGGATTCTTATGCAGGAATCCGTTTTGGAAGTTATTCTTCCATGAAGCAGTAGTGTGAAAATATTACTGGGCTTTTCAGTTTGAAGGAAACTGAGAGCTAGCGTAATCACTAGGCATATGAGACTTAAAAACTGACTCAGGGTGACGGGCACAGTATTGTGTTACACAGAAATATTTTGGATGACATAGCTTTTGTTATGGGCAGACGTTGCACTTACCATCAGGTGGACGTATACTTGTTTCGTCACTTTATTCTATAAAAAATGTATTTGATATAGATATAAATATATATCACATTTAAAATGGTTACCCTCCGTATAATGGAAGCCAAAAGACTTTTACGATATTTTCTTTTGTCAATTGTTACGGTATTCGTCGAAATAAATGGGGCAATTATTTTGGAGGATTTCCTTGAGCCATTACCACACAACGTTATTAAAGGTATTTATTAAAAAAAATATTTATATATAAACGAACTGCAACGCAACATACATTGTACGATCACTTGTCACCGATTGGTTGTAGTACACCAAACACGCGCTAATTGACTGATAAAGTTAAACTAGAGACTATAAAACTTTGTATCTCGTGCTTCGCGCGGATTGGAAGCCCAGTTGGAGTCGTGTCTCATTTAATTAAGGTCGAAGTATATATTTGTAGTATTCATGTTCACAAAGTTCGCTGTAAACTCATCAAATCACTTGTTTATGCACTTGGAATATTCAGCCCATTAGTTTAATTTAGCAAAAACCATGTCGATCTCTAGGATAATAAAATACTTTCTTACGATTATTAAACTAATGGTTTTAACTGCTGAAATTAAAGATTGTTGATGTTCTCCTTCGTTTTTCGATCACCGCGACATCTATCCAGTACTGACGGAAGAACGGAACTGCGCAAAAGATATGTCAGTACCCAAAACTGTGCGCGCACACAGGAAACTCTCTCATCTCTACGTTTCCGTACGTGATATAACGCTCATACTATAAGATCGGTCCTTTTAAAGTTTTTAGGTTGGAATATAGGTAATCTAACCAGTAAGCCACGCTGTCGTCTCAAATTATTTTAGATAATACAAAAGGATTTTTGACTTTATATGATACTCTGAACTAACATATACTAGAATATAACTCATAATTTAGTCATAGACTAGATACAATTATTTAAATACTATATTAACCTAATAATATCTCGTAGAGTATGATTATTCTTTTTTAAATTGCGACTAAATAAATCAGTCAGCCTATGATTGCTAAAAAGTTTTGCTAATAACTTCTGGTTACGTGAAAAGCTAAGCTAAGCTTAATAATTCTTTTTATTTGTATTGTTTTTTAGAACTAACGTAAGAACCGTTATTAATTTTTAATATTAATAATAATGAGGGGTGGTGTGTTGACTGAAAATATTCTGATGGTCGTGTTTGCAAACGGGTTAATTCCGTTCAGTCACTCGGGATATCTGTGGCAGATGGGACTCCGAGATGGGCCACTCCATGCTCAAATGCAGAACGCGGTGCTTCTCGCTACCTTTGGTCGTCCGCCGACTTCTTTCCCTTTCTCCCTAACCCTCAGCCGTTTGGTCTTCCCTGCCAAGGGCTTGTGAATTGTTGGGTTTGGGGGTTGAAGGCTACGTAACTATATAAACATAGAGTCACGCTTCTTTCCCGTAGGAGTAGGCAGAGACCACATCTTTCTACTTACTAAGATCTTGACACAAATCTTTCTCTTTTTTCATTCTCATCGGTTGCTGACGTAGTCTTTCCTTAAAACGGTTTCGATCTAAACGTGACTCTTACTGGCTGCCCCATTCCCACTCGTCTGTTTCGTCAATCTTCTTTCATCCATCCTCTCTACATGTTCATAACATCTATCTTTGTCACTACATCATACCCTTTCTATCTTTATCACTACATCTTCTACCACACCGAAACGTTCCCTTATCAGGCTGTTCCTCACTTTGTCTATCAAAGTCACTCCAGCTATAATTCTTAAACTTTTCATTTCCACAGCATTAATCTTATTTTCATGCTTCTTATGCCAGATCCAACATTCACTACCGTACGTATAAGTGTTGCCCAGTACTCTTATATGTACACCCAGTTGTGCCTTTTTAAATACTTTCTGGCTTCACATAAAGTTATGCAGGGCCTAATATGGGGTTTCAATCGCTCAATATCACTATCGTACCGTACGTATGTATTATGTTATGGAATTGTGTTTAGTATACTAACTTATAGTATCTGATATCTACCGTACGTAATTTAGATAAACGTATTTTAGATATGTATCTATATTCATATACATTCCAACCGGACGAGAAAACAATAGCTATTGTAATAATAATAATATTAATGTTTATTTATCAGACAGCAATACTTCTAACTTACCATTACAAGTCAAAATTTATTTATAGATTACAGGTAAAAAACATACTTATTGCTTTTAGTTCTTTGAGAAATGTGCTGGGTAAAAATCAAATGCACTTCAATTTCTATTAACGTACTTTTTTGTGATGGCAGTTAATGAAAAAAAAAAATCAAATGCATCTTTCTATCTTTCCAAACACTCGGATCGACGTCGAATAGACCGCATCAAAGGAAACGTTTTCGTACTATGGTAAATGTATTGAAATGAAGGGTTTAAATGGGATTCCGCGGTCATAGTATACTGCTTTTGATATTCACACTGAAACGTGCCCGACTAATTTCATATTTAGTTACAAAGCTGAAAATCTCTGAGCGTTCATAATGCTCGGTGCTACAGCACATCCTGTTAATTATACTTCCATTACTGTTCACGTTGTTGTTTTTTATACGTCATACGTTTCAGTATAAATTAATTTTGCCAGAAAGTTTTCTTATTTATATGAGAACAATGAAATTTTTAATATGTATACCGAAACTCATTAAATGTTAAAAAACCAAAGCATATATTTTATATTCGTGTGTTAACTTGTATCGAAATTATCAAAAGCTCGTATGTACACAATTTATGTACTACGGTCTTATTCATAAAAATTCTTTATAAGATGTTTATAACTCTCAATAACTGTAACGCTCATCCTGTCTATTAATACACTGGACCGCAATGAAAAAGGGTCGGTTAGAAAATTTTCAATATCTTTAAAAATACCTTACCTAGCTTCATGAAATAAATACTAAATTAAAGAATATTTTTATGTGCTCAAACGAAAATAAAAATAAAAAAAATTCAAGTCTGTTATTTTTAATAAATGTAAAATAAATAAAAATGCGTAGTTTTTCCAGTATTTTCGTAAATGTAGATTGGTTACAGATGTGCCGTTTTCACGCATTTTAGTACTTTGTGTTACCTCTACGAGCTCGCAATACTGCTGTTATGCGATTTGGCATACTTTCTACTAGGTTTTTGAGGCGATGCTGCAGAATATTCTGCCATTCCTCTATTAGAGCTTCTTTCATTTCACGTAGCGTGATTGGTGGCAGATTCCGCTGACATATACGTCGTCACAGTTCGTTCCATGCATCCTCAATGGGGTTTAAGTCGGGGTTGCGTGCTGGCCACTCCATGCGAGTGATACCGACTTCTTGAAAACATGCACGGGCGGGAATTGTCTTGCATAAAAACGGCATTCTAGCCCTTGTCTACTAAAAAAGGACCAAGGTAGTCATTCAGAATTTCAGTGACATATCTTTCTGCAGTTAAAGTTCCATTTTCTATCACCACTAGCTCAGTGGGGCTTTCGGAAGCTTACACGTGAACAGAGCCTCCGCCGGATGGTACTTTTTCTTCTATACAGGCTTGGTTATAGCGCTCTCCCGGTCTTCTGTACTCTCTTTTCCTCCCGACGTGCTTGTATAAACAGAATCTAGACTCGTCTGAAAACATATCCCTTGACCAGTCATTGAGAGTCCAATTCTCGTGTTCTCTACCATAACTTAACCTTGAGTTTCTGTGGTGTCTTTCTAGTTTTGGGCCATTTGCAGGTATCAAGCGCTTTAAATTTGGTTCAGCCAGATGCTGCCTTACTGTATCCGTACTCAGATTATTTCCTACAGCTCATAAATGATGATTCTTTACTTAAACAGCCGTATGGAAACAATTACTCAAAATATAGCCATATAGCGATATCCCGCGCCGTCGTACACCTTGTCCAGCCTGTTCATGGTCTACGAAGATAGGATCCAGTTTCATGGAAACGCTGGAGTACTCGCTCAACTGTAGAAAAAGTCACACCAACAGTTCTCGCTCTATTTCGCTGGTTGTGCCCATCTTCAAGCATTGTCAGGATCCTGGTACATTCTTCGGGGGTTAACGACATGATGACTTAAGAGTAATAAAATTTATAAGGCAGAGACACCATATTTATTACTTTTTTATTGCAAAACTAAAACGCGAAAGAATTGATTTGAATTTTTTTGGGTTAAATTCAAAAACGACCATTAATTTACATTTTCAGTTTGTTATACAATTATCAAAAATAAATAAAATAGTTTCATATATTATTTTATGTGTCATTAAATATTCTTTAAGATATTGAAGATTTTCTAACCGACTCTTTTTCTTTGCGGTCCAGAGTATTATAAAATTCCGTTCAGATAAAATTTTATATCTTCACAGATGATACATTTATAAAATGTTAGACTGCAAACTTCAGCCCGAGATCATCTGTCATTTAAAGTCGATCACGTTTTTCTTTTTCATATACATATAGTGGAATATTTCTTTCATAGAAGGACAGATCCCACTATATAATTTATTAAATTGAATACTAATTGAGCGTTTAACGCTATTTAGCGTTTATGACTTATGTTTTTCGGTAATCTCTTTACTGCAAGCTTATAAGCCACCTATAACTTTTTATGAATAAGACATATTACTTCACCAACCCTATTAAGGCTAATATTAAATGATTAATTATCATGAAATACTTTACGTAGAAAAAAAATAACAAAAACATTTAAATAGAATATAAATAATACTTAGTTTTTATAACTTGAGTTGAGTTAAAGCATGTCAAAAAAATCATGTCGAATCAAAACTATTTACAGTATAAGACGAACACATCGAAGGTCGTATTAGACCAATTCGTAACATACGTAGAATGAGCAACTGGGTCGTTCCGTACAGCCCAAATCGCTGGGAAAACATAACGGTTCATTAGCCAAGCATTGCCGAAGGCTCTAAGCAAACATTTCACATTTTATCTTACACCGTATTCACACATCGACGGCTCTGTACGTTAGGAATACTACAAAAAATCGATAGAACGATGTTACTGGCGTTTATTTTGCTCAATTTACTCTCAACATTTGCCGCCAGAGCAAATGTACGACAAAGAAGGTACCTCGTTTATCCGGACGGTGGGCCGGCTCGTACTCAGGTATTCTGTTTCTTTTTATTTTCTCAATGAATCCGTGAAAATTTACATAGCGTAGTTGATTTTAGCTTAAGTAAATTATGTTTTCTTTGCACAACGTATCCGGTATAACGAAGGAGTACTTTTTTGTCTCTTCGCAAATTTAAATGCAATTTAAAATTTGTTGAACGTTAACGACGACTTTTTTAAAGTTTTGTGTAAACTTTTAGGTGGATCGTAGAATTTATGTATCGATTTGTGCTTAATGACGGGGATAACATAATTCTGCAATACGAAAGAGTTTATTGTTACAGTCATGTAATTATTTACCTTATTGTAATCGTATCTATTTAATAAGACAGGAAAAGGTACGGATGGAAGGGTGCAGATACTTTTGATTATATATTTGTGATATATTACTAAAAAATATGTTTATGAATTGCGCATACTAGTAGTGTTGGTTTTGGTAATCAATCGTCTCTTACCGTTGTCGCTATAAACGTAGTTTAATTCGATAGTTTTGATTACCTTCGTGTTTTAGAATGTCTCGCTAATATCTGTAGTTCAACACACCCGAATTCTTAGAAGTGATAATATATTTATGTTAGCTCATTATTTAAAAACATTATATTTATTTATATTTAGTCTATTTAGACAAAATATAAAAAAATAAGGCCTGTTAATAATTATATGATGTTCTTCTGGCCAAATTAGACTACGGCGATAACTTCCGAATATTCGAGAGCTATCAACTGCGCAGGAGATATTATAGTGTCACAAATGTACGCGCAAACACAGAGGCACTTACTCATCCCAACCTCCCCGCGCCCGATGTAACGCTGATGTGATTAGATTGGAGGCAAGCTAGGATGCAGCGTCACAGACACGGGTATAATAACAACACAACCAGACCCGTAAACCAACCTTCTGAGTTTTTGCACATATGTTGGTTCCAGCTGGGATTCGAACCCAGGACATGCGGCGTAGAAGTCAGGTACTCTGACAACTAGGCCGCGCGGTCGTCCTATGTTAATAATTAGTCTTGCTCTTATTATATGTATAACTGGCGACCCGCCCTAAGGTTTTATCCAATGTTACTGTATTTTAACGTACAACTTGTTTTGAATCAATTATAACCATTACTCATCTGAACTAGTATAGATTTCTTAGTGTTTAGTTCTAGTTCGTTAATTGTAATCGTTCTAGTATAAATCAGTATACGCACTTTCTCTTTGAAATATATTAGCTGTTATGCGGAATGTGTCCAGCGCGTTTACCCATTTAGGGGTAAATGTTTGTAAAATCGGTTATTAGTGAGTGTCTATGTAGGAAAAAGAATATGTATGCCAAATAGTGAGTAAATATATAATAGTAATGTAATTCTGCTCGAGTTTGCAATGCATTTATTAATTTGTTATTGAATCTTGTCTAACATTTTGTTATGGAGCGTGCTTTGGTTTTCTATAAGACTGTTCTTTGTAAATTTATTTTGAATGTACTTTTGACAAAGGTAAAAAACAGTAACAATAAAGAGGATACGTACGGAGATTCTATCGCCTGTTTCTTCTCCGTCAGAGAAACCACATTAAAAAGCGGTGGTGCATTTAAAAAAAAATCGTTCGACAAACGAAATTTATATTTCTTACGTTGAAGAATAAATCATTTTCATTTCATTTCATAGAGCATAACTACAGGCACCAAATGGAACCGGAGCAAATAAAAATAGTAAATATTTTTTCACATTAAACTGACTAGTTACAGACGTCTCGGCATTAAGCATAGAGGAACGCCGAACACGATTACTACGTGTTCCTAAAAAAATTATTTAAAAATTTGGTTGTGCCAGCTCTGATTCGACTCTGGTTGCTCACTTTCTATGTAATTTGAAGGAAGTGTTATTTTCGAGTGCTGCTGGGGAGCCGTGACATGGGAGAATTTTTATGGGTATTAAAGAAAACATCGCAACAAAAGTTAAGTCTGAAAAATAAGAAAAACATAATAAGGGGTAACGCGAAATCCGCCAACCCGCACTACACCAGTGTAAGATAATAGGAATAAAAAGGGCTGCTATAAACTAAAATAAAAAAAAATATTATTTTGTATTTTCAAATTGTTTACTGGACCGTAATTTATTACAACGTGTTTTTAGTTTGGACTTCGAAATATATATTCTCTTAAGATTTATAATTGTTCAAGTATTCTTTTGGAAGGCTTAATTAAAATTAAACAATCAGTTTGAAATTCAGGAATCCTGAATGGAAGCGGTTGTTAATGATGCGAACATCATCAAATTCAAATTCCGATACAGTTTAGTCTTATTTCTAGCCAAATAGCTCTTAACTACGAAAATTTACGACCCCAAGATTTCTTAAAGACAATTATTTATTTAATTAAATTTACATCAGAGCAAATGCTTCAAAGTAATCACTGGTAGAAGCCCGATATTACTTTTCAGTGATTATTGTTTGAGGTCTTTTAATATTTTTGAATTCAAAGTTATCAATGAAAAAAAAAATTATGTTATTTAAAAGATCTATCAAGCTATTAGAAATACACGTAGGAAGAAAAGTTTTGTACAAAGTAAGTTGTAAGAACTGCGCTACTTTATGCTATTCTAATTGATTATCTTTTTCACGTAAGACGAGTCATGTTTGTATAGAAAGTAGCCCTGACAATGAAGATCATTCACTAAAAACAAAGAAGAAAAATAAATGAAGGTATTAAAATATTTATAAATTACTTAAAGAAAGAAAAGAAAAGAAAGAAAAGTTTAGTTAGCAAAGTCCGCTGACGTACAAAACATACATTTACAAAACAACATTGACATAAAAGTAACCAGAAGAAGTAGAACCTTACCACTAATCTTATATCTAAGTTGTACGTTTGGCCATTTGTATGTACGTCGCGGGCCATGCCAAAAGGGTCATCACTCAGCATATTGTTACGCTAACAAGCGCAACGCTGATTTTCAGTGATGACCGCTAGATAATACCCTGGAGAATACAGTCCCAAGACCGGTTAAATGATGAATCAAAATATCATTCATTTACCACTCGGAACTGTATTCACCAACGACTGCGCGGACGTCACACATGCACATGCTGTCCCTATACCTAATTAACAAAAACAATACGAAACCCATACAATAAAAATTATAAAACGAAGAAAAAAAGAGAAAAATAAAATATTACTACAAATAATTAAAACGTTACATAAACAGAGCTGTGCGTGATCTTATTTTTTGTCTCGCACGACCAGTCGAAACTTACTTCATTAATATGTCCAAACTTGTATAAATTTTTCTTTCATACATAAAAGTTCATCGTTACATCTATGTTTTTAATATCGTTTACAATGTCGATCTAAGATAAAAAATCAAATTAATGTAATGTCAAGTGGTCCTTTTTTTTTGTTATATGTATAATTTTTATACCCAAACTACATATGTTAAAGTAACGATTTACAAATTAACCGAAAGAGTATTTTCTATTTTTTTTAAACTAATAAAAACTTTACAACTACAAAACGAACTACAAATTCTCTATCATTATTTAAATGTTGAAAATTTATGCGAACATCGATATCTGAATGTGTAGCATTTACATCAAAATGTAATAATCGAGGGACCAATAAACATCTTTTTAGGAAAATATTCCGAACATTGTCAATAGTCTTGTGCTCGTGACTATAATTTCTATAACAGCTTATAATTGGTTGTCCTATTTCACTTCATTCTCGACCCATGAGGTAGTATAACATATAACGTGACTTAATAGAACGAAAGTTATATAATTACAAATAAACAATCGTATCTGTTGTAGTTCTCAAATAATCAATCGATTATGGATTCTTGAGAATTAGGTAAAGTTTCAGCCTATAAATGTCCCACTGCTGAGCACAGGCCTCCTCTCATTAGGTAATCTCTTAGGTAATCGTGAATATTGTAATATCACAGTTTTGGTTAAATTAATGCAACATTTACGAGCAAAACTTATCTTTCTTAGGTATATTTTCGTACTAGTACTATAGGCTTTGAGTGTCTTGGTAAAGTATCAACGTTTTGGTCAGTATTGTAACGTAGTATTTTTTTTTTTGGATAGAGTGACGAAACTAGCGAAACGTTTACCTGATGGCAAGTGCAACGTCTGTCTATAACAAACGTAGTGTCACCCAGTACATTTCTGCGTGATTTCAGAGTTCGTAAGTCTCATATGCCCAGTGATTTCACTACCTCCCAATGCCCTCAAACTGAAACGCAGTAATGTTTGCACACTACTGCTTCACGGTAGAATATCTGGCCCTGAGGTGGTACTGACCTAGATGGATTCCTGCATAGGGATCCTACCATCAGTAAAGTATTTTTTTATTTCATTAAAATAATGGGGAAAGAAAGTTAATTTGCTAAGATCTGCATGCAAAATTTAAAACTTAACAATGCCTCGTTTTAATGAGAAATACGTGCCGTGATCTCGACTTCCGTGGTGTATATTACCTAGTGGTAGTGTTGTAGTGGTAGAGGGTATCTGGTAGCGGTTTCCGGTAGTTGTGATAGTTTGCCTTTGCACGCTAATGTGGAAGGGCGGCCGGTGTTCTTCTAAACTAGGTAAAATACGAGTACACTATTTTATATTTTACATGCGGATCTTAGATAATTAACTTTCTAGCCCTATTATAATGGGTTTTCTCAAAGTAACGCCTGATTCTATACACTGTATTCATTAAAATACTTAATTCCAGTTCATCATCGGTCTTGGTGTACCAGTCGATTTAAAGGAAGCTTCTGTAACAGTTGGAACTGTCATAAAGTTTCAATATGATTTACCAACAAACAGTACAGAATACACAAGTAGAATCTACGGGTTCGCTAATACGGTTTCCAGGGACATGGATGGAGACACTGATGAAGAAAAAGATATTGAAGCTGATGGTCCAGGAAATGATTTGTCTGACAGTGAAAACGATACGCTTGTGGATATAACGTTTGAAGATAGAAGGAAACGATCAATTTTATTTTCTGAAGGAGGAATAATAAATAGTATAGAATTGTCAAAAGCTAATTCTGAGTTAACTCTTGAAGAAGCTATAAGGCGACAGGAATTAATTGACCAAAAACAAGAAGAAGAAGAGCAGGAACCTCAAAGAATGAATAGATGGGACTTTTATAAAATTATAGAACATATGGTTGAAAGGTAATACTTATATTAGTACTAGCATATTTTGTTTCACTTATTGACATATAATAGTCACGGGTTTTCGTTTTTTGCCCCGGTGTTTTGTTAGTAAACTTTAAATAGTAATACATATTTATAAATCTATGCTATATAAACTGCGCCAGTGATTTTCTCCGTGTATACTATAGAATTTATGTAAATTTTATAACCTTTAGGTTTAGGTATATTGCGATTAACCAAAAATGTTGCGGGTTAAGGGTTAATGTCTATATTTTTTGCTATTCATAATGTTAATATTTTTCCTTGTATAAAAATTCAGAGAGATAGACAGACTATCGTTAAATGTTTCTTTAAACAAAAAAAAAAGGCAGACAGTATTATTAGTTGTATTTATTTGTCTTTAAAAATGATTGTATTATATAGCACGATATGATATACCTATAACAAAGGAAAAAACATCTCCTCAGCTATTTTTAACAACGGCGACAATTTTTTTTATTACATAAAGTGATGAAACGAGCAAAACGTTCACCTGATGGTAAGTGCAACGTCTGCCATTAACAAATGCTGTGTCATCAGAAAATTTCTGTGTGACACTACACTGTGCCATCACCCTGAGACATAGGTTCTTAAGTCTCATATGCCCAGTGATTATACTAGCTCACAGTGCCCTTCAAACCGAAACACAGTAATATTTGCACACTACTGCTTCACGGTAGAATAACTGGCCCTGGGGTGGTACCTACCTAGACGGACTCCTGCATAGGAATCCTACCAGCAGTAAGGTAAATAATTACAGATAACTATCAGATTTTAGTAACTTAGTTAAGTATATTATAGTGTGCGTGAACACCAATGTACTTACCCGTTATTACATTCGCTTATCAAATTGTAGGCTTAATCAATTATTCACCTATCTTCATAAATTTTGTGGGAACATAGGTGAATTTCAGACCCAGTTACTAGTTTTTAATTTAAGTAGCCTTGCAAATCATCCTTAATAGGAATCGGTGTTCTTTTGCCAAGACTTATCGTCTATCAAATCTGATGTAATTATGTATCACAGACTGCAGACTTTCTAGAGCGACGATGCTTCACGTCAGAACATATAGCTGACGTAGATCGGACTAAGAATAATAATTAAAAGATAAAGGTATTCCAGGTTAACTGTGACATCAGGACATCTATCGTCTTAGTCCTCCCGTGACAATCAGTGCTGTAAAGCGCTCGAAACGGCGGGTTATAAAAGTTAAAAGAAAACGCGATAAAATCCGTTAAATCTATTTTTATTTAAATGTGTAGTATTCGCGTAAATATCATCATCATCATCATTTCAGCCTATTACTAGTCCACTGCTTAACATTGGCCTCCCCTTAAAAAAATGTAGCTCTCATTTTAGAGGGATTTTGCCACAGTTGTCACGCTTGGCAGGCGAGTTGGCAACCGTAGCTTATTTATTCTAATGTTCCAGAAAGTTAAGTTAAAGTTAAGTTAAGTTATAATGTTGATTATACCTATTCTCATATTTGGTTCATTAAACAGATTCTCAAGATTCAGAGGTAACATAAATTTCAAAATCTTCGCGTACTAAGTTGTTGACACAACTTTTTCTAATGTACTCGTAACTATCTGCCTTGTTGAAGTCAGTGTTTATGCGAAAAATAGGCATGGAAAACGAATATTTTTGTTCCTAAGTTCGTTTTGTATACTTTCGTCTTAACCCGTAATTAAGTTGGGCAACTTACGACAAATCCGATCTTTGTTTTCGAACTTTGTTTAGGTTTTGTGTATGCCTATTGTTCACGGAGTTAAGGGCTGTGGATGACAAAATATTATGTAAAAGTTTAAGATTGTTTCAAAATATAATTCATTTCCATTTTTTCCTTTTCTATGTAACGAATATAATATTATACATACATACAGTCACGCCTCTTTCCCATAAGGGTAGGCAGAGACCACAGCTTTCTATTTGCTACGATCCTGACACACATCTTTAGCTTCCTCTACTTTCATTAGTGTTTTCATACAAGCTCGTCGGTTGCGGGTTCCTTTGATGTGACCTTTCCTTAAAACGATTTCGATCTGATCGTAATACGTTCACCTACGTCGACCCTTACCGGCTTGCCCATTCACACTCGCCTCATAAATCTGTTTCGTAAATCTTCTTTTATCCATCTCCATCCATTTGTCACTACATCTTCTACCACACCGCAACGTTCTCTTATCACGTTATTTCTCAGTTTGTCCATCAAAGTCACTCCAGCTATACTTCTCAAACTTTTCATTTCAACAGCATTAATCTTATTTTCATGCTTCTTCTGCCAGACCCAACATTCACTACCGTACATAAGTGTGGGGACCAGTACTCCTCTATGTACAGCCAGTCGTGCTTTTTTAGATACATTCTGGCTGCACATAAAGTTATGCAGGGTCCCATATAATTTTTTCCTGCCAAAGCTCATCGTTCAATATCACAGTAGTACTTTCCGTCTCTCGAAAATTTTGACCCCAAATATACAAACTCTTTTACTTGTTCCACTCTTTCTCCTTCAATCAGAACTTTGCAATCCGACATACTTTCTTCTCTTTCAAAACCAAGTAATGGTTTTTTTATCTACATTATCTACATAGGTTGCGTTTTATCTATTTTTCATTATTTATATTACATTCATTCCTTTGCTTTGTAGAGCATCATGCATAATATTAACCATCGCCTGCAACTCCTCCTTCGATGATGCTAATATAACCTGATCATCGGCGTATAGGAGGCATTTGACGGTCAGATCATTCATTCTTATTCCAAACGCACTTGCTGTAAGATCTTTTAAGCTATTGTCTATAAATAGGTTAAACAACCACGGTGAAGCCACATATCCCTTACCACTTTTTTCGATGTTAAACCAGTCTGTGTACGCCCTGTTTACCCTGACACAAGCACTGGAATCCTTGTACAGTGATTTCAGTGCTTGTATCAAGCTACCGTTCACCCCATATATTGACAATGTCGACCATAGTTCATTCCTCACCACTCTGTCATAAGCCTTTTCCAAGTCTACAAATGCACAATAGACCTTTTGACTTAGAGCCAAGAATTTTTCGGCTATGCTTCGTAAGGAAAAGACCTGATTCATGCATCCCATTCCTCTCCTGAATCCCGTTTGTACATCCCATATCTTCTCTTCAGTATCATTCATCACTCTCTTAGACAACACCTTTGCATACAGTTTGCCAACAATGCTGAGCAAGCTAATGCCTCGGTAGTTTTTGCAGTCTTGCTGCGACCCTTTTCCTTAGTAAAGTGGTACGATGACGGCCTTGCACCAGTCTCCTGGTACGTTGCCGTTCCTCCAGCAAAGGTTAAAAAGGCGGTACAGATGACTAGCTATCACGCCCTGTTCAGATTTCAGCATCTCTACTGTAATTCTGTCATATCCTGCAGCCTTGCCTAATTTCATACTATTCAACGCTTCCACGATCTCTTCCATGCTTATATATCTTTCTTTGCAATCTTCATTCATGTCCCCGAATGGGGCTGTACTTGCATAACTTCTTTCTCAAATAAGTTTTTAAAATATTCCTTCCATCTCTTGAGGATGCATTCCTCTCCTTTCACAATACTTCCATTTTGGTTTCTGATTTTGTCCAATTGCGAGATTGTATTTTTACCTCTGGTCGTTCTTATGGACTTCCAGAAGAACTTTATGTTGCGTTGAAAGTCATCAGATAACCTCCTATCAAATTCATCTCTATCATTTTCTTTCTATCTTCTCACGACCTCTTTTGCCACAACCTTTAACCTATTATACTCATTCCTTGCCCTGCTTACATCTTCATTTGTTGCTTTTTGTATTCTCTGATTGGCTCTTGTAGCCAACCAATCCAGCCAAGCCTTTAATTTATTAGATATTGCCTTTTGCACCTCTGCACACACAGTCTTTAACTTGCACCCTCTTCTTCTTTTACTTACACCACACACTTCAATAGTAACTTCCACGATTCCTTCCTTAAACAGCTTCCATAATTCTTCAACCTCACATGCCTCATCTAACTTGTCAAACTTCTCGATCAGTTTCTTTACAAATTCTTCTCTCTGGGTTCATGCATACTCTGGTCTGTGTGAATGCCAACACCGCGGTATGCCCGAGTGTCTAGGACTTTCTTTCTCAATCTTTCATCCACAATTACAAAATCAATCATACTTCTCAGGATTCCTTCTTGTCTAGTATACAAGTGGATCTTTTTATGGTCAAACATAGTGTTCGTTACCACAAGATTCCACTCCAAACATACTTAAAGCAGACTTTCTCCATTTTCATTCACTCTGTCATCGCCAAACCTTCCCAGCACACTTTCATATCCATCACGCTTCACTCCCACCCAATAATATTATTATAATATTATTTGCAATACATATTTGATTGTTTTTCCGATTACGTTTAAATTTGATATATTTTTTATTTGATTCAGTTATTAATGTACTATCAATCCTTCAATTAGATTGATGTCGTTTTTGATTTTTAAACATATAAAATATTGCCAAATTTGTAAAGAACATTATTAATTTCATTAATACAAATTGCAATACTTTTCAGAACAGCTGGTCTTAAAGTTACACAAAGATTTTTAAGTAATCTTAAAGCTACACAAAGATTTTTTTAAGGTTTTACTTTTTATAATCGTATTTCTACTCGTATAAAATGCATAATTAAGGTTTAACAAAAATTGTTTCCTAAAAAATAGTCTTCATCATGCATATATATAAAATAGAAGTACTTTTTTGTCTGTCTGTTTTTAGGGGTTTACGTAATGATTTATTATATTTACGCGGATATTATACATTTAATAAAACTAATTTTACAGATACTCATTTTTCGGAGATCGGACCAAAAACAATTATAAAAAATTGGGCACCCACCATGGGTATATGGGTGGGTGGGTTAGTGTAAAGGGCTCAAGGTATCCTGTAATAAATAGTTAAAAATAAATACGGTCAAATACGTAAAATTAGTTATGTTACATTTTTAGGTCTTTTATTTTATCATTTGGACAAACGATCACGTCGATGTTTCGTCTTATGGGATACGGGTTACAATGGATAAGTTCTTCTATAATGTTTCTTCTATAATTCTATAGTGCAGATACCAATGTCTGGTAAGAACTGGAAGAAGTCGTCGTGATCGAAATCAATCACAACACTATCAAACAAATATTTTTTGTTTGATAGTGTTGTGATTGATTTCGATACGTCTCCTTAAAAAATAAGTATTTATGTAACTAAGTTTAACAAGCGAACATACGTCGCTCTCAAAAGCACACGTAGCAGAATTATCCTATTTTAAGCTGGTTTTCTGTGAGAACATGGTGTATTGCTTGTAGAGCCCATTTGTGTTTCTAGAGTGTCTGGATATAAGTTATGTATGACTGTGATTATAATCAATTTTTGAGTTTACTTTTTGTTTATACAAACATAAGGTTTGAACTAATTAATATTACATCAAATTTAGATTTATCTGAAGTATTGTAGCCTTCTATTCAAACAAGCAATGAAATTTCCCAGATATGGCTATTTGGGTAGACCATGCCTGCTCCGTACGATCTGTGAGGCAGCCGAGGTTCCTTTCGCACACGAAAACGGTTTGCTTGGAGAAATAGGTCATATATTATTCACGTAAGTACCTAAACAAGTAACTCAGCAAATGCAAAGCCAAATTAAACTACGAACTGAATAGATGCTTTTATATTTTTGTTCTCGTACTTAATAAAAACAGTATAAAATATTTTCTTTGAATCGTTGCGTTAAAATATTTATAGAAACGGATTGGCCGCTTGTACTTTAAATTTTTACGTTTTGAGAAATAAGAAAACTTTAATTTTATTCAAGCAATCCAATATTGTAAAGACAAAGTTTATTATTGTTCAACTATGAAATAAGTAAGCGAATTCCGCAAATTGTATGTATATGTTTATTGATTTTAGTTTAGAATATAATATCCAAAATAGTAAACAAATATTATGATAAATAAAGAACACGGAATCATATTTTCAATTTGTTCTTACACCCAAAGAATTTACGGAAATGCTTAATTCACGCTAATAGAATACATAATTTGCACACTGAATATTTGTAAGCTTAATGCTTGCTTAGTTATAAGCGTAAATATTGGAGAAGATCAAAATGTTCATCTGATGGTAAGTGCAACGGGCAGTGTTACACATCCCAATGCAGTGTCACTTAGAACATTTCTGTGTGGCACCACACTGCTCTCGTCCCGTACTAGCTCTCAGTTACATTCAGATCAATACTTAATAATGTTTGGACATTACTGCATCTCGACAGAAAAACTAGCCCTGCGGTGATTCCAACCTAGAAGGATTCCTGCCACTAAAAATTGTTGTTATAGAATTATACATTCTCCTTTGTTTTAATGAACAACGTAAAGTTTTTATTGCTACACAATAAACTAATCATCTTTTTCAGACCATCTACAACAAAGGATCCGTTGTCGCACCATACGGATAATGAATATCACGCTGCTGAGAGACTAGGCAGAGCGGCAGAAGGAGATTGTGAGACACATTTTCCGGAATGCGAGAGCTCCGTTTTAGATACATTCACTGAAATCGGAATGGATACTTTACAAAAATTTGGATTGTTTTAAAATAAATAAGTAAAAATAATATGTTGTTTTTTCTATTGTTGATATTTTTCAGCGTGATTAGGTCATCATTGATAAATACTATACTTTAATTGACATTTTCGAAAACGTTTTCAATAGTATTTTGTGATTTTTATATTAAATATGATTGAATGCCGGTGTTTACAGCTGTTTTTATCGATTTAAAAGTGAATTTTATCAAAAAAAATTGTGTTGATGAAAAAATTTCTTTGATAAAATCTTGAATTTGTAAGAAAAGGCCAATGGTGAAACAACTTAAAACAAACCAGCGGTGCAGCGCTTTCTTTAAAAAAAGCTCGAGAATTAGTCGAAAAGTTAGTGTTTTATGCTAGAGAAAGTATCAATAAATGTTGTTACCACAAGAGCGATGGAGACATAATATTATTTAGTTCATGAACTGTTCTGTTTACAATATTAGGGAAATATAGTAAATTTGCTAAGATCCGCATGCAAAATATAAAATGGTATATAGTATATATAACCTAGAGCAATGCTCGCAATAGCGTTTTTTTATTGGATGAAGTGACGAGACGAGCAAAACGTTTATCTGATCGTAAGTGCAAGGTTTGCCCATAACAAATGCTGTTACCTAGAACATGTCTGAACATGTCACGGCCTAACTGGCCCTGGGATCGAGACGTATCGGAGACGAGCAGGATACCATGTTCGTGAACAGCATCAATACTTACGTAAGTCCATAAGTTTCATATGCAAACTAGCCAAATAGTTTTGAAATGGCGCTCTGATAGGGAGCCGAAACCGACACAAACACGCTCAAGCAGTTTGAAAATTTAAGTAATGTAGATTGTTTTATTTGATTATCACGGTGTTGTATTCTCAGGACTCTTTATGGAGAGTCAATTGCCAATAAGACTATGTTATCCGGGCGTAATGAGGTGATAACAAGTTACGATTTCCTGTTTCTCGTGGAAGTACCGGTGTCATAAAACAAAATGTCCTGGACTTTATACTGGAACACACGCTCTATTAGAAATGTACCGGCAGAATAGAATAACACCTACCTCTTTCCTACCGAGGCGGCTGAGGATATTTTGATTTAGGGATATTGTACGTTTCTTTATTCGTGCAGAATAACACCACAATATCCAATGCTGTCACTATACTACTCGTGGGAATGCAATAGGGAGTAAGAATTTTCTCTGACGCACCAAAATGGCAGCGACATGGTTCCCCACGCGTCACGTCTCGTTTTCCGCGAGGGCGAAAAGAGGGCTACGTGAGTGGCCTCTACCTACCCTTATATGGAAAAAGGCGTGACAGTATTTATATATTTATGTGTAGAAATGTTTCGGCGAATAAGTTCGCAGGCAAAAGTTTCGTCGCGTCAAATGGCTCCTAATTCGAAGGCTATAAAAAAATAGACCAAGACTAATATTTTTGGTTTTATTAAAATTACTGAATTAGTTTTCTTACATAATGTGCTAGTTTAAATATGAATACAAAAATTCGCTCTTCAGCTGTAAAAATGTTTATTTTTGAAGCCGTCGTTTTAATACTTTCTTCTGGAATTGCTACTCGTAGGATAATTTCTTTGTAAAGTTCGAACTTTTGCTGCAAAGTTATATTTAAAAAGATAAGTACTTTATGTTGAGTTTCTCTGCTTCATAATTAGCATTCTTTTATTAATACTTAAGACCTCTAAATTGGTTATGTTGCCGAAATAACGAATAATAAAATTATTTTGGTCAAGTTCAGATGATGGGATCCACGTGAAAATCATAAACTCTTCTTAGAGCTGCTGCGTTGAAGTCGTTTTTTTAATTGAATTATTATATTTTTACTTAAAAAAATCCTTTACATAGTTTTGTTTAATCTGTCCGCCCTGCGATACAGTATATTATGAAGCATACTTACATACATATAGTCACGCCTTTTTTAATTAAAGGGGCAGAGGCCACATACGTAGCCTACTTTTCGCTTTCGTGGCAAACGAGACGTGACGGGTGGCAAACCACGTCGCCGCCATTTTGGTAAGAGAAAAAAATATTCTTACTCCCCATTTCGTTCCCACAGTCAGTATAGTGACAGCGTTGCATGTGGTATTGTTCTTCAGGAATGCTGTTCCTGCAATACCTTAGTCGCCTCTTACGACTCATCGAACCTACCCGACACCTATGAAGAATCTAAAATTAAAGAAAATTATCTATTTCACCAGGCTCAGTTTTTGTGTATGTTTTTCCAATAATTTTTTATATTCATATTTATGTGTATACATCATTATCATTCTATATATTTTTTCACGCCTTTACATGACTTCAATTTTACAAATTTTTCCTATACAGCATTTGCCTTCTTCACCGTCCCTTTCCGCCATACCTATCGTGGAGTTCACTGGGTCCCGACTACGCAATGTCATCTTCATGTTTTATTCTCTGATTTTGCTGGTTGCGGCAGCTTATCTTTGTTTTATTAACCGGGCAATTGCGTCACCCTCGCTCCAAATATAAATTTCGGTGATGGTTTTGTTATTAGCTTTTACAGCTTTATCGGGTATCTGTGCCCGATATGGTTTGACCCAAACACAAACATATATACATAAATACGCATTTAAAATAAAATGAAAGTGTTTTTAATTAAAACGCAGACAAATGACTAAAACGCCTGCTAAGTGTTAAATAAGTTATATAATTATCGTAAATAAATATATTATCTTATTTTCTTGATATATTGTATAATGTCTTGTCTTAGTATTTAATTTTATTCCTTGCTTTCTGTAGCACGTATTATTTATTTTCTTGTTATATTCTTTTGATAGGCGATTGTGTTATGAACTGCATAGTACGAGTATATTCTGCCATTGACACACGGAAGGTACCTAGAGGTGTCAGCAGAATACCGGCGTTGGCTTTCTTGCCAATATAATGCTGAGCTGAAACCATATCGATCCAGCATCGAATTTTTTTAAATTTACTGTAGGTTTAAGGTAATAATTTTTCTACTGTGTTACATTTTTCTATGAGTTATTATTAATATTAAACTCCCAAATTTACCCTATAAATTCCGTCACTATCGCGTCCGACTTGTATCACGAGGTAGTAAGTTTTCTTATAAATGCCTCCATGCCACTTTTATAACTGCGAAAGTAACTCTCTTTGTCCCTCTGTCTGTTTGTTACCTTTTCATGACTCAAACGTTGCATCCATCTTGACGAGATTCCGCATAGAGATAGCTTGCATCCTGGAGACGGACGTAGGATACTTTTTGCTACGGAAAATTAAAGCGTTCCCTCGGTATAAAACAAAAATCCACGCGGACGTTCTCGCGGGTATCAGCAAGTAACGTAAAAATGCGTATTAAAGTAATACGCAATTGGATATCACTTAAGTCATTAGGGTAAAACAGTAATATTTTTCGTCAACTAAAATAATCAAGTACACTTCGCATTTTCTGTTCCATCAGGTATTTGTTTTATACTCGTAAGTTTGAAACGTATCATAAATATAACATTTCTTCGGAAACCGTTTTCGTATGAATTGCTTTTGTCAATCCCAAGTTTTCTAATATCTTAACCTAATTTATTGCTATTCTTTCGCACAATAAAATTTGTAATATTAGAAAAATGATTTCCTATATTTACGCGAACACTCTATCTGACACCACACTGCGCCCGCCTCCCTGAGGCATCAGTTCTTAAGTCTCATATGCCCAGTGATTACGATAACTCTCAGTGTCATTCAAACCAAAACACAGTAATGTTTGCATACCACTGCTTCACGGGTGGTACCTACATAGACGGATTCCTGCAGAATCCTACCACCAGTATATTTCAACTATAATATAAATATGACAAATACTAGTCTTAGTGGTAAAATGTAAAATAATGCAGTTTTTTAAATCATAATTAAGATAAAAACGGTCTTTTGGGCATGACCCGCAAAGTATAATAGTCAAATGAGTAATACTTACGATGGTCTTTTAGTCTTAAGAATTTACTTTTTGTTGTAGTTTTTTCACGCATATTGTGTTGTGTACGTTAGTGTTTATTGCTAAATAAAGTTTTTTTCCTCTTTCTTTCTTTCTATAAATGTTTCACTGCTGGACAGGAAACTGTTTGAAAGAGTTATGGAGCGCCGAAAGGGTCAGACATGCGACTTATTATCAGCGGGTTCGCGATCTTAATTTGTTCTTGTGAAATGACACTGAAAAGGACTCTGAATATTGCATTTTAGTGTTCATTTGTTACAAATTAAGCCGCGTATCCTCCCAGTGAGCTACTCTAGTTCTTATTTCTATAATCGGTACTACAACGATTTGAATATTTATAATTGCATAAAACTTGCATATAATACCAGTTAATGCACGCAACTTCGTCCTCGTGGATACAGTTTTATAAACATCTCGTGTGAACTATTTGATTTTCAATAATAAAAAGTACGCTATTCCTCTGGAAGCAAGCTACCTCTGTGCCAAATTTTTTCAAGTTCGATTCAGCGGTCGAACCGTGAAGATAACAAAGAGACAGAGGGACAGAGACAGTTACTTTCGAATTTGTGATAATAGTATGGATTCTTTAGCTTGTTGTTGAGGATATTATCCAGCCCAAGTAACCATTGAAGTTCTTCCAAGAGAGAAAGAGAGGGAAGGAAGGCTAGGTAGAATCGAGTATTACAGCTAATAAATATTAAGTAAGTAGAAAAAAAGAAAAAAAAATGACTTTCAATAAGCATTATGTAAAAAATCTATGTCGAATAAAAAGTATTCTATTCTATTCTATTTTTGCATCATATTATAAAATAGATGTACACCACATTAAAAAAGTAAATTAAATAGTCATTATTCCATTCAAAATTTATATTTTGCCAATAAGTTAAAACTGACTAGCAACATATCATTAAGCGATATAACGATGCCAATTTAACATTTATAGCCAATCCAACTTGTTTGAATTTTATCAAGCGGTCGACTGCTCTTAATAATTGATTGAACAGTCTGTTAATTATGATCGTTATTTCATTCCGTTAAAGAAGAGCAAATAACCTAGTTTCTGTGCAATACCTTTTGCTGTCCGTAGTATTAACTCACGGGCCGGACCCTTGCCTTAAAGTACATAGCAAGCTAATTATCTGAGTTCGATCTTTGGTGACGCCACCAGAAATAATGTTAATAGCAATTTTAAATGCTGATTTACCATACCTGCTCGTCCCACTACTGAACGTAGGCCTATTCTCATTTCTGTGAAGGTTTTGGAGCCGGGAAAAATCCGCCGCGCTGCTCCAATTCGGGTTGGCGGACTTCACATCTCCTCTATTTTTATTCCACGGACATGCAGGTCTCACGACGTTTTCACTGCTAAGCAGATGGTAAATTAGACCTTAAAATTGCAGACCAATTTTAGAGGTGCCGGCACCGGGGATCGAACTCAGGTCGCTCGCGTATCAATAAATTTAAGGGGAACGTTCTGCCCCTGAGCCACGGCTCACGGTTACAGAAATTAAAATATATTTCGCAAACTTGTGAATTATGTCAATTATATCCGTGTCTCCGACACTGTATTCTAGTCTTCCTCCAATCTTATCGCTTGAGCTTTATATCGGGCGCTGGTAGGTTAGACCGACTGAGTAACTTCGTTTGTTGTTGCAGGTGCAGTTGAAAGCTTCTAACGGTACTTGGTAGTTCTCGCCATGATCAAAAACGGCCAAGAGGACTTCGCGTATTCATACGCTAACGAGCCTACTCGATTTAGTGATCTACCTTCGAATCCCAATGGTTGTTAACTTTTGTGAAACGCAAATTTATATTTTCAAGTATAAATGTCGTTTTGATTTATTTTATTGATGACCTCATAGCGGATGTTTGACCACGACGACAACTACCGAATACTATCAACTGCGTAGAAGACATTATAGTGCCATGAATGTACGCGCAAACACAGGGACACTCACGCGTCCCAACCTATCCGCGCCCGACATAACGCTCATGCGAAAAGATAAGAGTTAGCCTAGGATGTAGTGTAGGTTTCCCTGTGAATGGGTTCTCGCCTTATCGTGACCAAGCTCCCTCGGCTTAGTAACTGTGGGATGGTCACCCACGATAATACTTAGCCTTAGAAAAGAACCCGGTCGGCCTGTGGCACCAGGCTGACCCGAGGCGTTCGCTCTGAGTATGCTGCGCAGACCCACTCTGGATGCGAACAGGGAGACCGCTGTCCTCCGCAGCCGAGGTAGAGTCGCGGGGGATAAGGAGTGGAGGTGAATCGTTGCTTCTCTCCCTGTACTCTGCGGCCGAAATATGTTTCGCGGCAGAGCCCCAGATCTGATCTGGCGTCGCTGCCGGGGCCGAGAAGACTGGTGCTTTCGAGTACAAGTCTCTTGGCCCCGTGGCCTCCGCGTGGCGGAAGGCGCTTCGTGTGTTCCGGCGGGCCTTACTAGGAAGACGGAGCGAGAGGAGCTGTCCTATCCTGAGGAGGGGCCGCCAATGGTAGGCGGCCAGCGCCAGTGGGGTCGAGGATGTGTGCGGTTTAGTCGGTGCTAGTACAGCATAACTCGTTCTTCCTCCGTCCGTGAAGGTGAGTTTACCCTTTTTTTACATTTCCCCATGTTTAAAAATGATGCACTCTCAGAGGCACAAGGAGAATCACAATACAACCAGATCCAATGACCAAAAAATTGTGTTTTTGTACAAATGATGCTCCGGCAAGAATTCGAACTAAGGACCCGCAGATTGGTAGTCAGGTACTCTAACCACTAAACAGGTTGTCAAGCGTCTTTTTTATCATTGCAAAAGTGAGAAACGAGTACACATTCCACTTGATAAATAGTAAATGCCGCCTATTAACATGTATATTTATATTCGATACCGAATCGGGAACCAAGATGTAGCGCGTCATCGTACATCATCATCATCATCATCATCATAATTTCAGCCTGTCACTTGTCCACTGCTAAACATAGAGGCCTATCGTACATGGAATGGTGGAATGTCTCGTTACCATTAAAGCAATCTGCAGTTATTGTCACTACTATCTGCAGGATACGAGACTCAGTAGGTTTATGCTGCAAATTTTTGAGGGTGTTCAAAAAAAGCGTGTTTTTTCCCGGTTGATCTGTCCCGACTACATCAGGATCTGCGAAGTGACTCGTATCACTTTAAAATGATATAATGTTTTATAATATTTTCCCTTTATTTTAATTCTAGATACTGACACAAAGGAAAAAAATCCTTAATGAGTCCGGGATTTTTAATTTTTAATTACTTTTTACATCGTGCAAAACGTCGCTGTGTAAAACACAAACAAATGGATACGTGAACCTATAGCGTGTATCGTTTCTTTTTATTTTATATAGTATTGTTTAGGCAGTAAATATGCTTTTAATTTACAACTTCATTGATATTTTTTTTTTATAGAAGAGGGGGCAAACGAGCAAGCGGCTCACCTGATGTTAAGTGATCGCCGCCGCCCATGACCGCCGCATCCGCAACACCAGGAGAGTCGCGGGTGCGTTGCCGGCCTTTAAGAAAGGAATAGGCTCTTTTCTTGAAGGTCCCTAAGTCATATCGGTCCGGAAAAACCGCTGGTGGCAGCAAGTTCCACAAAGTGGTCGTGCAAGAAAACTCGTCGAAAAGCGCACAGAGGTGGAACGCCACCCATGTAGGTGATATGAATGGAATTTGGTGCTGTTTTTTTTGGGAACAGAGTAATTAGAACTTTACTCTGTTCTTTATCTGTGATGACCTACGGAACTGAGACGTGGTCTTTCTCTGTTTGCCTGTTAGTTATATTAGGTACCTCTAAGTTGCTTAACGTGATATGAAAAGGGCCATGCATGGAGTTTCATAACGTTACAGAATTTGTAATAAGTATATCCATAAAAGAACCTGCAGTATTTTAATAATGTTAAATAAAACAACGAGTCCTGCGTGCAAGTGATAACTGATTTAACCGACTTCACATGTCTTCGAAATATTTCTTGTTTCTCAGACGTACTGGTTTTAGTTTACCTCCTGCTTTCTTTCTCGTTCCGTGAAGTATCGAACCCAGGTCAACCGCGTCATAGGAAACTTATGGCAAGCGTTTGAGTTACTGTGCTGTAATTGAAGCTATCCGCTATCTTTCAAAAACTCATTTAATATTTCCAGAATCGTTAAGTACTCCAGAATGTAATATATTTACAACAGGTGTCGTCGAAATGGTAATATTTACTTTGTAATGATACTTAAATTTATTGGACTTACTAATTTAGGCGTACCGTTATGTTTTCTCAGACTGTAGTTGCCCCAAATTACAAATATCATACGTAAAAACTGATAATTTTACGAGTAAACAGATTGAAAAAAATAATCTGTAAGTTCTCCAAGGAAAAATATGTCATAGATTAAAAACAAAAACTTCTCCTTATAACGTGATAAAAAGTTTTTTTTAATCTTACTATTGTAATAAAGCTGGGAGTTTTTTTGATCGCGCTAATCTCAGGAAATAGTAATACGACTTGAAAAAAAAATTATTGCTAATGCCAAAATGTATTTTTATTAACGATGGTTCTAGGATATGAAGTTTATGTTAGGGCTTTAAGGAGCCGCCGGCTTAGAATCGAACACTATCGAGGTCTGGTCCGCGAGGTACCATGCCGTACGGCGCAATCATATGTTGTTTAATTATTTTGCACCGGTGAAACCGAGGGGGACAGCTAGTTATAAATATATTGATAAAAAGCAGATTAAAGATTTTTACATAGATTTGCATACATATTGTATGGTCCATAGTGTTGAAGCCTGTTAGATTTTTACATAGAATTAATTGTATACAAGCTGTGGCCACCACTTTTTTCGCCATGTTTTACTGGTGGGAGAATTTCTTTTCAGGAATTTGTTTAGGTGGGTACCACCGCAGTGCCAGTCATTCTGCCGTAAACCAGTAGTGTGGAAACATAAGTGTGTTTTGGTCTGAACGGCACTGAGTTAGTGTAACTGCTAGGCATATAAGACTTAAGAACTGATGTGTCAGGGTGACGGGCGAAGTGTGGTGTTATAGACAGACGTTGCACATACCATCAGGTGAACGTCTTGCAATCCTAAAAAAGTGTTCATTGCATACGAACTGTGCCCACGACTTTAGAACGGATCGTAAAAGTAATAAAATGCACAGTTAGCAGTAAAATAATAGTCAATATGACTTCATTATTCTTCACTGATTAAATGTAAAAATAAAACTAATGAAATTTAGGATACTTCATTTAATTTTGTAAACATATCAACGAGGGATAGAGAACAGATGTATTTCGTGGTGCAATATTCAAAACTTTTACCTGACTTAAATGCATCGATGTAAGGGGTTAACTCTGCGTTTATAATTTCATCGTCTAAATGATCATTTTCAGGGCTGGAAAAGAAACAATGTGTTATTTTAGATGGTCATTAAAACTTAATAGTTTAGTCATGCAGGGGATCCTAAACCAAAGTATTTTTTTTATTAACTCTATCTTTACTTTGTCGTTATGAGCTCTTCGTAAACTTAGAATAATTTTATTCCAACGTTATAAACAGAATGCGCTGTAAACTTGTATTCAGCCGCTACTTTCATAAACGTAACGAGATTTTTCTTTCTGAATTATGTGTTGCGCTAAAAGAAATACTGCATACGTTCGTCGTTTCTCATGTGTGTCATGAGATGCAACTTCATGTAAGGGTTTTTTTCTCTAAAAAAAATGAAAAGTGGTGTAAAATCCAGATTAGGGTATTTACAGCGTATGAACTCGGGGCATTAATGTAATTATATTTCAGTAAAGGCAAAAGCTCTACGAGTGTTGCCCTTGCTAGACAAGAAGGATCTTGTAGACTGAGTAGCCGTTCAAAAAATGCTGTATAGGTTTATTCTCTAGATACTGTAGCAGAAGACTTACTGTAGGTACGACCTTCACAAAATAGGTGTTTTCATGTAAACGAGTGTATCTTAGGGTAGCATCCACCCAAAGGTGATTATGTGTCGACTGTTCCACTACCTATTCACCGTCACCTACTTTCGATAAACGAATTAAGATCTAAATGTGTAACTACCTGAGATAGGACGCCTTATCACTAATTATTGATTCTTCGGTTCTCATCAAGCATCATACGAAATGCAGTAACGTTATGTCACTTACTTTCTTATGGTTTTATGACCAATGGGACTTAAGAACTGACGGGTGCAGTGCGGTGTCACACAGAAATGTTCTGGGTGACACAGCATTCGTTATGGGCAGACGTTGCACTTACCATCAGGTGAACGTTTTACTCGTCTCGTCGCTTTCTGGCGAGACGTGTGGTGGCGGCTCGTTAAAAGAATACTACCACTTCGTCTCATCTAATGGATCTCGTAAAAGGCGAGTAAGGAATGAAAATGCACTGTGCACCCAACAGCGCATGGTGGCGATGGGCTCACCACCTATCACACCAAGTGCATTATATTGTTTTGGTGAAACGCGGATTGTGGCAGTCATCTGCTTTTGCAGTGAGTGCCCAGTCTCTGACTACCCCATATGGGATACAGTCGTGATATTATATATGTATGTATGTATGTCGCTTTCTCCTAAAAAAAAAATCTATCAGTAGACTTTTAACAGGAAGAATATACTAACAAGTCTACTGTTACTCTTGAAATATTCTCAGCTTATTTCGATTTAGCGGTTTATGACGAACGTGTAGCCAAGTGGTTAGAATACCTCATTTCTACGCCGCGGGTTCTGCGTTTGAATCCTAGCTAGACCCAACTTTTATGCAAAAACACGTATTTTGGTATTCGAGTCTGGTTGTGCTGTGATTGTTCCTGAGTAAGTGCTTTTCTGTTTGTGGGTATAGTTGCGGGACTATAGTATCTAGGTGCCGTTGATCGCTTTAGACCGTATTCGTAAGCTGTTGTTGTGGTCAAAAATCGGCCAAGATAAGCGATCAGGTTACTGTTGCCTCGCTCCAAATATAAATTTCGGTGATGGTTTTGTTATTAGCTTTTACAGCTTTATAGGTTATCTGTGCCCGATATGGATTGACCCAAACACAAACCTATATACATAAATACGCATTTAAAATAAAATGAAAGTGTTTTTAATGAAAACGCAGACAAATGATTAAAACGCCTGCTATGTGTTAAATAAGTTAGATAATTATCGTAAATAAATATATTATCTTATTATTTTGATATATTGTATAATGTCTTGTCCTAGTATTTAATTTTATTCCTTGCTTTCTGTAGTACGTATTATTTATTTTCTTGTTATATTCTTTTGATAGGCGATTGTGTTATGAACCGCATAGTATATTCTGCCCTTGACACACGGAAGGTACCTTGAGGTGTCAGCAGAATACCAGCGTTGGCTTTCTTGCCAATATAATGCTGAGCTGAAACCATATCGATCCAGCATCGAATTTTTTTAAATTTACTGTAGGTTTAAGGTAATAATTTTTCTACTGTGTTACATTTTTCTATGAGTTATTATTAATATTAAACTCCCAAATTTACCCTATAAATTCCGTCACTATCGCGTCCGACTTGTATCACGAGGTAGTAAGTTTTCTTATAAATGCCTCCATGCCACTATTATAACTGCGAAAGTAACTTTCTTTGTCCCTCTGTCTGTTTGTTACCTTTTCATGACTCAAACTTTGCATCGATCTTGACGAGATTCCGCATAGAGATAGCTTGCATCCTGGAGACGGACGTAGGATTCTTTTTACTACGGAAAATTAAAGCGTTCCCGCGGTATAAAACAAAAATCCACGCGGACGTACTCGCGGGTATCAGCAAGTAACGTAAAAATGCGTATTTTATTAAAGTAATGCGTAATTGGACATCACTTAAGTCATTAGGGTAAAACAGTAATATTTATCGTCAACTAAAATAATCAAGTACACTTCGCATTTTCTGTTCCATCAGGTATTTGTTTTATAAGTTTGAAACGTATCATAAATATAACATTTCTTCGGAAACCGTTTTCGTATCAATTGCTTTTGTCAATCCCAAGTTTTCGAATATCTTAACCTAATTTATTGCTATTCTTTCGCACAATAAAATTTGTAATATTAGAAAAATGATCTCCTATATTTACGCGAACACTCTATCTGACACCACACTGCGCCCGCCTCCCTGAGGCATCAGTTCTTAAGTCTCATATGCCCAGTGATTACGATAACTCTCAGTGTCATTCAAACCGAAACACAGTAATGTTTGCACACCACTGCTTCACGGGTGGTACCTACATAGACAGATTCCTGCAGAATTCTACCACCAGTATATTTCAACTATAATATAAATATGACAAATACTAGTCTTAGTGGTAAAATGTAAAATAATGCAGTTTTTTAAATCATAATTAAGATAAAAACGGTCTTTTGGGCATGACCCGCAAAGTATAATAGTCAAATGAGTAATACTTACGATGGTCTTTTAGTCTTAAGAATTTACTTTTTGTTGTAGTTTTTTCACGCATATTGTGTTGTGTACGTTAGTGTTTATTGCTAAATAAAGTTTTTTTCCTCTTTCTTTCTTTCTATAAATGTTTCACTGCTGGACAGGAAACTGTTTGAAAGAGTTATGGAGCGCCGAAAGGGTCAGACATGCGACTTATTATCAGCGGGTTCGCGATCTTAATTTGTTCTTGTAAAATGACACTGAAAAGGACTCTGAATATTGCATTTTAGTGTTCATTTGTTACAAATTAAGACGCGTATCCTCCCAGTGAGCTACTCTAGTTCTTATTTCTATAATCGGTACTACAACGATTTGAATATTTATAATTGCATAAAACTTGCATATAATACCAGTTAATGCACGCAACTTCGTCCTCGTGCATACAGCTTTATAAACATCTCGTGTGAACTATTTGATTTTCAATAATAAAAAGTACGCTATTCCTCTGGAAGCAAGCTACCTCTGTGCCAAATTTTTTCAAGTTCGATTCAGCGGTCGAACCGTGAAGATAACAAAGAGACAGAGGGACAGAGACAGTTACTTTCGAATTTGTGATAATAGTATGGATTCTTTAGCTTGTTGTTGAGGATATTATCCAGCCCAAGTAACCATTGAAGTTCTTCCAAGAGAGAAAGAGAGGGAAGGAAGGCTAGGTAGAATCGAGTATTACAGCTAATAAATATTAAGTAAGTAGAAAAAAGAAAAAAAAATGACTTTCAATAAGCATTATGTAAAAAATCTATGTCGAATAAAAAGTATTCTATTCTATTCTATTTTTGCATCATATTATAAAATAGATGTACACCACATTAAAAAAGTAAATTAAATAGTCATTATTCCATTCAAAATTTATATTTTGCCAATAAGTTAAAACCGACTAGCAACATATCATTAAGCGATATAACGATGCCAATTTAACATTTATAGCCAATCCAACTTGTTTGAATTTTATCAAGCGGTCGACTGCTCTTAATAATTGATTGAACAGTCTGTTAATTATGATCGTTATTTCATTCCGTTAAAGAAGAGCAAATAACCTAGTTTCTGTGCAATACCTTTTGCTGTCCGTAGTATTAACTCACGGGACGGACCCTTGCCTTAAAGTAAATAGCAAGCTAATTATCTGAGTTCGATCTTTGGTGACGCCACCAGAAATAATGTTAATAGCAATTTTAAATGCTGATTTACCATACCTGCTCGTCCCACTACTGAACGTAGGCCTATTCTCATTTCTGTGAAGGTTTTGGAGCCGGGAAAAATCCGCCGCGCTGCTCCAATTCGGGTTGGCGGACTTCACATCTCCTCTATTTTTATTCCACGGACATGCAGGTCTCACGACGTTTTCACTGCTAAGCAGGTGGTAAATTAGACCTTAAAATTGCAGACCAATTTTAGAGGTGCCGGCACCGGGGATCGAACTCAGGTCGCTCGCGTATCAATAAATTTAAGGGGAACGTTCTGCCCCTGAGCCACGGCTCACGGTTACAGAAATTCAAAAATATTTCGCAAACTTGTGAATTATGTCAATTATATCCGTGTCTCCGACACTGTATTCTAGTCTCCCTCCAATCTTATCGCTTGAGCTTTATATCGGGCGCTGGTAGGTTAGACCGAGTGAGTAACTTCGTTTGTTGTTGCAGGTGCAGTTGAAAGCTTCTAACTTGGTACTTGGTAGTTCTCGCCATGATCAAAAACGGCCAAGAGGACTTCGCGTATTCATACGCTAACGAACCTACTCGATTTAGTGATCTACCTTCGAATCCCAATGGTTGTTAACTTTTGTGAAACGCAAATTTATATTTTCAAGTATAAATGTCGTTTTGATTTATTTTATTGATGACCTCATAGCGGATGTTTGACCACGACGACAACTACCGAATACTATCAACTGCGTAGAAGACATTATAGTGCCATGAATGTACGCGCAAACACAGGGACACTCACGCGTCCCAACCTATCCGCGCCCGACATAACGCTCATGCGAAAAGATAAGAGTTAGCCTAGGATGTAGTGTAGGTTTCCCTGTGAATGGGTTCTCGCCTTATCGTGACCAAGCTCCCTCGGCTTAGTAACTGTGGGATGGTCACCCACGATAATACTTAGCCTTAGAAAAGAACCCGGTCGGCCTGTGGCACCAGGCTGACCCGAGGCGTTCGCTCTGAGTATGCTGCGCAGACCCACTCTGGATGCGAACAGGGAGACCGCTGTCCTCCGCAGCCGAGGTAGAGTCGCGGGGGATAAGGAGTGGAGGTGAATCGTTGCTTCTCTCCCTGTACTCTGCGGCCGAAATATGTTTCGCGGCAGAGCCCCAGATCTGATCTGGCGTCGCTGCCGGGGCCGAGAAGACTGGTGCTTTCGAGTACAAGTCTCTTGGCCCCGTGGCCTCCGCGTGGCGGAAGGCGCTTCGTGTGTTCCGGCGGGCCTTACTAGGAAGACGGAGCGAGAGGAGCTGTCCTATCCTGAGGAGGGGCCGCCAATGGTAGGCGGCCAGCGCCAGTGGGGTCGAGGATGTGTGCGGTTTAGTCGGTGCTAGTACAGCATAACTCGTTCTTCCTCCGTCCGTGAAGGTGAGTATACCCTTTTTTTACATTTCCCCATGTTTAAAAATGATGCACTCTCAGAGGCACAAGGAGAATCACAATACAACCAGATCCAATGACCAAAAAATTGTGTTTTTGTACAAATGATGCTCCGGCAAGAATTCGAACTAAGGACCCGCAGATTGGTAGTCAGGTACTCTAACCACTAAACAGGTTGTCAAGCGTCTTTTTTATCATTGCAAAAGTGAGAAACGAGTACACATTCCACTTGATAAATAGTAAATGCCGCCTATTAACATGTATATTTATATTCGATACCGAATCGGGAACCAAGATGTAGCGCGTTATCGTACATCATCATCATCATCATCATCATAATTTCAGCCTGTCACTTGTCCACTGCTAAACATAGAGGCCTATCGTACATGGAATGGTGGAATGTCTCGTTACCATTAAAGCAATCTGCAGTTATTGTCACTACTATCTGCAGGATACGAGACTCAGTAGGTTTATGCTGCAAATTTTTGAGGGTGTTCAAAAAAAGCGTGTTTTTTCCCGGTTGATCTGTCCCGACTACATCAGGATCTGCGAAGTGACTCGTATCACTTTAAAATGATATAATGTTTTATAATATTTTCCCTTTATTTTAATTCTAGATACTGACACAAAGGAAAAAAATCCTTAATGAGTCCGGGATTTTTAATTTTTAATTACTTTTTACATCGTGCAAAACGTCGCTGTGTAAAACACAAACAAATGGATACGTGAACCTATAGCGTGTATCGTTTCTTTTTATTTTATATAGTATTGTTTAGGCAGTAAATATGCTTTTAATTTACAACTTCATTGATATTTTTTTTTTATAGAAGAGGGGGCAAACGAGCAAGCGGCTCACCTGATGTTAAGTGATCGCCGCCGCCCATGACCGCCGCATCCGCAACACCAGGAGAGTCGCGGGTGCGTTGCCGGCCTTTAAGAAAGGAATAGGCTCTTTTCTTGAAGGTCCCTAAGTCATATCGGTCCGGAAAAACCGCTGGTGGCAGCAAGTTCCACAAAGTGGTCGTGCAAGAAAACTCGTCGAAAAGCGCACAGAGGTGGAACGCCACCCATGTAGGTGATATGAATGGAATTTGGTGCTGTTTTTTTTGGGAACAGAGTAATTAGAACTTTACTCTGTTCTTTATCTGTGATGACCTACGGAACTGAGACGTGGTCTTTCTCTGTTTGCCTGTTAGTTATATTAGGTACCTCTAAGTTGCTTAACGTGATATGAAAAGGGCCATGCATGGAGTTTCATAACGTTACAGAATTTGTAATAAGTATATCCATAAAAGAACCTGCAGTATTTTAATAATGTTAAATAAAACAACGAGTCCTGCGTGCAAGTGATAACTGATTTAACCGACTTCACATGTCTTCGAAATATTTCTTGTTTCTCAGACGGACTGGTTTTAGTTTACCTCCTGCTTTCTTTCTCGTTCCGTGAAGTATCGAACCCAGGTCAACCGCGTCATAGGAAACTTATGGCAAGCGTTTGAGTTACTGTGCTGTAATTGAAGCTATCCGCTATCTTTCAAAAACTCATTTAATATTTCCAGAATCGTTAAGTACTCCAGAATGTAATATATTTACAACAGGTGTCGTCGAAATGGTAATATTTACTTTGTAATGATACTTAAATTTATTGGACTTACTAATTTAGGCGTACCGTTATGTTTTCTCAGACTGTAGTTGCCCCAAATTACAAATATCATACGTGAAAACTGATAATTTTACGAGTAAACAGATTGAAAAAAATAATCTGTAAGTTCTCCAAGGAAAAATATGTCATAGATTAAAAACAAAAACTTCTCCTTATAACGTGATAAAAAGTTTTTTTTAATCTTACTATTGTAATAAAGCTGGGAGTTTTTTTGATCGCGCTAATCTCAGGAAATAGTAATACGACTTGAAAAAAAAATTATTGCTAATGCCAAAATGTATTTTTATTAACGATGGTTCTAGGATATGAAGTTTATGTTAGGGCTTTAAGGAGCCGCCGGCTTAGAATCGAACACTATCGAGGTCTGGTCCGCGAGGTACCATGCCGTACGGCGCAATCATATGTTGTTTAATTATTTTGCACCGGTGAAACCGAGGGGGACAGCTAGTTATAAATATATTGATAAAAAGCAGATTAAAGATTTTTACATAGATTTGCATACATATTGTATGGTCCATAGTGTTGAAGCCTGTTAGATTTTTACATAGAATTAATTGTATACAAGCTGTGGCCACCACTTTTTTCGCCATGTTTTACTGGTGGGAGAATTTCTTTTCAGGAATTTGTTTAGGTGGGTACCACCGCAGTGCCAGTCATTCTGCCGTAAACCAGTAGTGTGGAAACATAATTGTGTTTTGGTCTGAACGGCACTGAGTTAGTGTAACTGCTAGGCATATAAGACTTAAGAACTGATGTGTCAGGGTGACGGGCGAAGTGTGGTGTTATAGACAGACGTTGCACATACCATCAGGTGAACGTCTTGCAATCCTAAAAAAGTGTTCATTGCATACGAACTGTGCCCACGACTTTAGAACGGATCGTAAAAGTAATCAAATGCACAGTTAGCAGTAAAATAATAGTCAATATGACTTCATTATTCTTCACTGATTAAATGTAAAAATAAAACTAATGAAATTTAGGATACTTCATTTAATTTTGTAAACATATCAACGAGGGATAGAGAACAGATGTATTTCGTGGTGCAATATTCAAAACTTTTACCTGACTTAAATGCATCGATGTAAGGGGTTAACTCTGCGTTTATAATTTCATCGTCTAAATGATCATTTTCAGGGCTGGAAAAGAAACAATGTGTTATTTTAGATGGTCATTAAAACTTAATAGTTTAGTCATGCAGGGGATCCTAAACCAAAGTATTTTTTTTATTAACTCTATCTTTACTTTGTCGTTATGAGCTCTTCGTAAACTTAGAATAATTTTATTCCAACGTTATAAACAGAATGCGCTGTAAACTTGTATTCAGCCGCTACTTTCATAAACGTAACGAGATTTTTCTTTCTGAATTATGTGTTGCGCTAAAAGAAATACTGCATACGTTCGTCGTTTCTCATGTGTGTCATGAGATGCAACTTCATGTAAGGGTTTTTTTCTCTAAAAAAAATGAAAAGTGGTGTAAAATCCAGATTAGGGTATTTACAGCGTATGAACTCGGGGCATTAATGTAATTATATTTCAGTAAAGGCAAAAGCTCTACGAGTGTTGCCCTTGCTAGACAAGAAGGATCTTGTAGACTGAGTAGCCGTTCAAAAAATGCTGTATAGGTTTATTCTCTAGATACTGTAGCAGAAGACTTACTGTAGGTACGACCTTCACAAAATAGTTGTTTTCATGTAAACGAGTGTATCTTAGGGTAGCATCCACCCAAAGGTGATTATGTGTCGACTGTTCCACTACCTATTCACCGTCACCTACTTTCGATAAACGAATTAAGATCTAAATGTGTAACTACCTGAGATAGGACGCCTTATAACTAATTATTGATTCTTCGGTTCTCATCAAGCATCATACGAAATGCAGTAACGTTATGTCACTTACTTTCTTATGGTTTTATGACCAATGGGACTTAAGAACTGACGGGTGCAGTGCGGTGTCACACAGAAATGTTCTGGGTGACACAGCATTCGTTATGGGCAGACGTTGCACTTACCATCAGGTGAACGTTTTACTCGTCTCGTCGCTTTCTGGCGAGACGTGTGGTGGCGGCTCGTTAAAAGAATACTACCACTTCGTCTCATCTAATGGATCTCGTAAAAGGCGAGTAAGGAATGAAAATGCACTGTGCACCCAACAGCGCATGGTGGCGATGGGCTCACCACCTATCACACCAAGTGCATTATATTGTTTTGGTGAAACGCGGATTGTGGCAGTCATCTGCTTTTGCAGTGAGTGCCCAGTCTCTGACTACCCCATATGGGATACAGTCGTGATATTATATATGTATGTATGTATGTCGCTTTCTCCTAAAAAAAAATCTATCAGTAGACTTTTAACAGGAAGAATATACTAACAAGTCTACTGTTACTCTTGAAATATTCTCAGCTTATTTCGATTTAGCGGTTTATGACGAACGTGTAACCAAGTGGTTAGAATACCTCATTTCTACGCCGCGGGTTCTGCGTTTGAATCCTAGCTAGACCCAACTTTTATGCAAAAACACGTATTTTGGTATTCGAGTCTGGTTGTGCTGTGATTGTTCCTGAGTAAGTGCTTTTCTGTTTGTGGGTATAGTTGCGGGACTATAGTATCTAGGTGCCGTTGATCGCTTTAGACCGTATTCGTAAGCTGTTGTTGTGGTCAAAAATCGGCCAAGATAAGCGATCAGGTTACTGTTGCCCATCACCAGTCTGAAAAGTAGGTATGGGGTGCCGCTTGTGGTGGTGATTACGGAAAATTCTCTTAGCTAAGGAGATGGAGATGATCTGGACTTCATAAATGTTGATGGTGATTAAAGACATTAATTTTCTTCGAAAATTAAATGGTGACGATTTCAAGGAATATTGTAAGTGTCGTAAGAGTCAACTCCGGGGAGGCATAAGCCAGAGGGCGATCAGCGGCATAATTTTATATCAGAAATAGTATCTGTGATTATTTACTTAAGAATGAAGGTAGCCAGTTCGTGCAAAAGATCTTCTTCATCGTCACTATAAAGTGGTTCGGCTCCCAGATGACACAGCGCCTTCAGTACGCACGACGATCCATTGTGGCCAAAACTGAAAAACATTTAATTCTTTATTAATTTTATTATTTCGAACTCTTTTACTTTTCTTTAATAGAATAGGGGGCAAACGAGCAGGTGGCTCACGTGATGGTAAGTGATCACCGCCGCCCATGAACACCTACAATACCACAGGAATAGCAGATGCGTTGCCGGCCTTTGAGAAAGGAATAGGCTCATTTATTGAAGGTCCCTAAGTCGTATCGGTCCGGAAAAACCGCTGACGGCAGAACATTCCATAAAGTGCAAGTGCGTGGCAGAAAATTCCGCGAAAAACGCACTGTGGTGGAATGCCAACCATCAAGGTGGTGACGATGGATTTGAGGTTATGCCGTAAGGTGCGATGGTGAAATTCAGCGGCTGGAATTAATCCGAACAATTCCTCGGAACACTCCCCATGGTAGATCCTGTAAAAAATGCAAAGAGATGCAACATCTCTTCGCAAAGCCAGAGGATCAAGCCGATCAGATAGGACATGGTCGTCGACAATTCGAGCCGTTCTTCGTTGAATGCGGTCAAATGGAAGGAGCTGACACTGGGGTGCCCCCGCCCAGAGATGAGAACAGTACTCCATGTGCGGCCGAACCTGTGCCTTATAAAGTTGCAAGCTGTGGGCCGGCATGAAGTACTATCGCGCTCTGCTGAGCACACTAAGCTTTTTAGAGGCCAATTTGGCCTTCCCTTACAAGTGACCGCGAAACTGAACGTTGCTTGATATTTCGACACCAAGGATTTCGATACTGACTGAGGCAAAGACGGGAGTGCTTTAAAAATGAGGAAGCACGACGAAGAGTTTCTTTTTTGCGGTAAACGCGCAAACTTGTGTCTTGTTAGGGATGAACTAGCCTAAATTTAGTCGGCCCCAGTCCGAGATTTGTCTAACAAAATCACGACTTCAGACACAACTTTGCTCCGGTACTCGTCGACGTGTTCCCGAGAAATATTGGCACGGCTGGTGTATAAGGCATCACCAGTGCTATCATCTGCATAGCAATGAATGTTACTAATTTGTAAAATATTACAGATATGCAGATGAAAGAGGGTTGGCGATAGCACACAGCCTTGTAGGTCACCAGCATTCACAGACTTGGAGTCCGAGCATGCACTGTCATCTACGACCTTGATACTCCGGTCTGTGAAAAAACTAGTGACCCAATTGTAAAATTTCTCGGAAAGCCCATATGAAGGAAGCTTCGAGAGAAGCGCTTTGTACCATACCCGATCAAAGGCTTTCGCTATCTACTGCCTCCGCCCATCGATGAGTACAGTAGAAGATCACCAGCTGAGCGACCCCGACGGAAGCCGTACTGGCGGTCACTAATCAACTGGTGCTCCTCTAAGTACCTCAAGAGCTGGCAGTTTATAATAAATAAATGGATTCCATTATTTTGGAGAACAAGGAGGTGATGGCGATTGGTCTGTAGTTACACGGATCGAGCGGTCGCCTTTCTTAGGATCGGGTGCACAAAAGCTGTCTTCTATGCCTTCGGGACGACGCCTAGAGAGTAGGAGGACCGGAACGCGTAAGGACCGGTGCCAACTCTGGAGCACACATCCTCAACACAGTAGGGGGGATTCCATCGGGCCCACTCGACTTTTGGATGTCCAGGGAGAGGAGTGCTTTGCGCACTGAGCTCTGAAAAAACCGGATGTCCGGCATAGATCACTCAATGCACGGGATGGTCGGCGGTGAGTTCCCCCTGTCATCGAGAGTCGAGTTGGACGCAAAAAGAGAACCTAGAAGATCGGCTTTCGCCTTTGCGTCATGGGCCAGCGAGTTGTCCTCCCTGTGCAGAGATGGTAGTGATGGCTGACAGAAATTCCCTTGGACAGCCTTGGCGAGAGAACGCACGTGTTCCGGAAGGATGACGAACTAGTTTCTCACCAATTCTGCCAATGTGCTCATACTTTGCCGCAGCAATGACTCTTTTGAAGGACCTGGAAGCAGAGTTGTACTTCTTCTTGAAATTGCTAGATTTTGAATCCTGAGACGCCGATGCATTAACTCAGGCCTGGTAATACTGCTGCTTTTGGCGAGACGCCATTCTGCAGGTGCCACCAAACCAAGGCTTAGATCTACCACCGATGGGCACCACAGAGGATGGAACGAATAGTTCCTTTCCCTGAAGTACCACATCGGCGACAGAATTGGCAACGACTATCCAGCGAGAAGCAAACCTGCCCCCATGGGTAGGATACAAAGAAAGACCGCATCCCTTCTCAATCCGCTGACCTGTAGTGCCACACACGGCGGCAGCCTGCAAATCGCGACCGCAAAGGGCACATGATAGGCACTTTACTCCGGATCAGGCAGTGGTCCGAAGATCCCAGAGGGGCATCGACGGAAACCACATAGCCGTCCGGATGAGAGGTCAGCATAAGATCCAACAGGGAAGGTGTATGATCCTCCACATCTGGAACCCGCGTTGGCGAAGTAACCAGTTGTGTCAGATCATATGCCAAGGCAAAGTCAACAACAGATCTTCCCGCATGGTCAGTGGTTCGAGAGCGTAGCCATTCGGCATAGTGGGAATTGAAGTCGCAAACTTAAAGTGCAAGTGGATTAAATTGATAGAGATTTTGTTTGTCAGGTACATGTTTCCTCAAAAAACGTGTTTTCTATTTTAAGTCATTTAAAAAAAACATTTTACAATTCTCGACTCTTGAATACCGCAAGTACATATTTTATATTTAAATTTCCTATTAAAGTTCATAATGGTGAACTTAAACTGTTTAGTTAGAAGTTTTTAGTTGGTTAAAAGTTTTCAAGATTTAAGTGTTTCTTGAAATTTTTATATTACTTTTTTTTATTTCATAAAAGTGACGGAACGAGCAAAACGTTCACCTGATGGTAAGTGCAACGTCTGCCCATAACCAATGCTGTGTCACCCAGAAAATTTCTGTGTGACACCACACTGCGCCCGTCACCCTGAGACATCAGTTCTTAAGTCTCATATGCCCAGTGATTACGCTAGCTCACAGTGCCCTTCAAATCGAAACACAGTAATGTTTGCACACTGCTGCTTCACGGCAGAATAACTGGCCCTGGGGTGGTACCTACCTAGACGGATTCCTGCATAGGAATCCTACCACCGGTAAACCAGTTACTCCTGGATTTTGACCCTTATATCTTTATTATCTATCTTCTTTACTATCTATTCTTTTTGATATATTGTTAGAGTAATCTTAAAAATCATCATTACTGAATTTTCCACTGATACATAAGAGCAATTTGGTAGACGGATAGGCGATGGCAGAACTAGACAACCTACTCTCCACTTTGCAACTTAACCTTAACCGCCGTCTCCTGGTCTGTCTGATTCCGGTTTAGCATTTTTGCTCTTATTTTAGTCTAGTATTACTGATTTTCGAGGAACTTTTATTAAACGAAACTCACGGCAACCATGGGATGAAACGGGGTGGATATTTTCCAATACAGCCATAAATTAAATAAAATGTATCCTTACCCATTTAAAACATCCTCGACGTATTTATAGAAGTGATATAGTCTTGCATCATTTTCATAATCTTCATCTTCCTCCGTTCCAGACTCAGCATCATTTACATTTCTTTTTTTTCTAGACATCCCTGTAAACCCCGCATTTGCGTCTAATACATCGAGAGGTATCTGAGTTCTGTTCCATGGCAGCTGGAAATTAGCTTGAAAAGCCCAGTTGAAGTTGATTGTTTTTATAGGAGTAGGTGTTCCTACACCAGCGTTAAACTGTAAAAGATTTAAAAAATAAAATTTATTGAGATTCATTGTAATATAAATAGATAGTTTTGTTCGGTTTTGTGCGATTTGCAACGAACTGAGAATTTGTCTGTAGAGTGACTTTTAGATATATGAGTTACCATCTCATCCCGTGGGTGTCGTAAGAGTCAACAAAGGTAAATTAAAAACAGGAGATGGGCAACAGCATCTTCCTGGAACATGTGAATAAATAAGCTGCGGTTGCCAACCCGCCTGCCAAGCGTGGCAGCTATGGCAAAATCCCTCCAATATGAGACCTACAAACTTTTGTGGTTATCTCTGGGGGAGGCCTATGTTCAGCAGTGGACTTGTAATAGGCTGAAACTACGAAGACGACGACGACCTCCCACAGGTTACTCATATAAACTACTTGTCATTTCCTAATAAAACACAGGTGCGTGTAATGTATGCGGGTTAGAAGTTATAATTTTTTTGGCGTGCCAGAAAAATATTATTCCGCATGCATAATTTTTGTTAGTAGAGAAAAAGATAAAATGTAAACTATATGCACTTCCACATTTCTTACTACTTAATTTAAAGTTTAAATTAATAAAAAAGAAAAAGTAACAGTTGCAAACTATTCGACACTGCAATAGAGAGAACGAAACATACTCGTAACTATGTATATGATATTTCAGTAACAATTATTTAGTACGAAAATAACTTCAATATACCGATAAAATATTTCGCATCTGGGATCGTTCACTAAAATTCACGAATCGCGTTTCAACGAAATTTATATTTTAATCAATGAAAAATGAGGCACGATTTATAAATTATATTGTTAATTTGTTTTCGAGCACTAAATGATAAGAGAGAGACATATATATGTATATTTAATATATATGTGAGTCGCTAATACGAACGAAGTATTTTTTAATTTGTTTATTGAAACATTTAATTTTGTTAGACGAGCATTTTCATACTGTCGAGTTTCCGTTACCTGCGGGTGCACTTCCGCTGCTTGCTAAAACTGTACTCTTAACGTGCTAAAAGTAAACTTAAAAAAAAAATCGCAAATACCCTCTTCAAAGTTTTAGATGTGAAGCAATATTCATATAGATATGAAAACGTATAAAATATAGAAAGGGGATTATTATATTTGCGTTACATTTGGACGCTAAAATCTCTGCAAAAATCATTTTACATTAAAAGATTTATCTAACCAATCCTCTTATCTGATTTTGAACACGATAACTACTTTTTTAATGTTTGATGTGTGTTTTTGATAATAACTGTAATTCGTCATCTGCGCGGTACCTATATATTATTCTAATTTGTAATACCTGTACTCGTTGTTATTAAATCAGTTTTTTTGATCGAGTGAGGGAAAAAACATAAATAAAGTAATTGCTCGAATTATCTTTGTAATTCCTCTGAGTTATGTAGTTGCACTTTTTTTTTATTATTGTTCTGCTGTAGATATCAACGTTACGGATTCTAGAATTCATAATTTCAGAATTTTTCAGAGTAGCACCGGGTCTATCCCTATTAACTCCTTTTAACTGTTACTAGGATATTTTTTTTATTGGATAAAGTGACGAAAAGAGCAAAACGTTCACCTGATGGTAAGTGCAACGTCCGCCCACAACAAATGCTGTGTCACCCTGAATATTTCTGTGTGACACCTCACTGCGCCCGTCACCCTGAGACATCAGTTCTTAAGTCTCAAATGCCCAGTGATTACGCTAGCTCACAGTGCCCATCGAACCGAAACACAGTAATGCTTGCACACTACTGCTTCACGGCAGAATAACTGGCCCTGGGGTGGTACCTACCTTATTTTATAATTGATCATAATGAACGAGTCTTTGGCGATTCGATGTATTGATTTTGTAATATGTATATAGTAAAGTCAATTAAATAAAGCTCGGGGCAAATAAAGCCATTCGTTTGAATTTCATCAAACGCTTGAATGCCTTCGATAATAGATTGGCTGACGTTTTGAAATGTAATAATACGAGTAACTGACTGTTAAAATATTATTCGACGCTTAATAGCTGTTGTGTTAATTTCATTTCTATTGTGATTTTATTACAGAATGTTGATATAATCTAAGTTTAGTGCTTCAATAAGAATCCTCCTGGCGTAAGTGGCGATAGAGTGTTGCATGATCAACGAACTAGCTTATTATACGCCTATTCATTCTTCTCTTGAAGAGGTCTCTTGAAGAGGTTATAAAATTAGCATTGTTTAATGTATCGCCCCGATATTTATTAGATTGTGTGGCCCTGAGATAGCCACTCCTTTATCTCTTATTTTTAATAAGTCTTTGCAAGATAATAAGTTTTTCCAGATTTGTGGAAGATCACCAAAATCACACAGATACATAAATCTGGTGACTCGGTGACTGGAGATAAATAGTGTCACCAATTATCGCCCTATTAGTGTATTTAACTGCTTCGCTAAAATTTTCGAAAGCATGATTTATAATCAAATTTACAACCACTTAAAACACAGGCTGAGTTCCACTCAACATGGTTTTGTTTGTGGGAGATCAATTAAATCTAACTTGTTGACATACTCTAATTATTTATGTAGAGCTCCTAATACAAAATCTCAAGTAGACGTTATCTATACAGATATCGCCAAAGCGTTTGATAGTGTAAATCACTACATACTACTAACAAAATCACAACACCTTGGAATTCATGGCAATCTTTACCGCTGGCTCGGTACATACCTCATGAATCGCACTCAACTCGTGGCATTGTATGGCTTTGAATCTATTCCGTTTGAACTTTTTTTACTTTTATGATTTATAATCAAATTTACAACCACTTAAAACACAGGCTGAGTTCCACTCAACATGGTTTTGTTTGTGGGAGATCAATTAAATCTAACTTGTTGACATACTCTAATTATTTATGTAGAGCTCCTAATACAAAATCTCAAGTAGACGTTATCTATACAGATATCGCCAAAGCGTTTGATAGTGTAAATCACTACATACTACTAACAAAATCACAACACCTTGGAATTCATGGCAATCTTTACCGCTGGCTCGGTACATACCTCATGAATCGCACTCAACTCGTGGCATTGTATGGCTTTGAATCTATTCCGTTTGAACCATCTTCAGGAGTTCCGTGGGGCTCTAATATAGGTCCCCTCCTACTCTTGATGTTTACCAATGACCTCTTGAGAGAGGTGACTTGCCATTGCCTGACCTATGCTGATGATATAAAGCTTTACACTGAGATATCGAAAATTGACGACTGTAATTTGCATGAACACAAGATTAATGTTTTAAACGAGTGGTGTAAGAAAACTTACATTTAATTAAATTTAAAAAAATCTAATACATCACATTCACTAAGAAAAAATATCCCAAAAAGTTTAATTATAATCTTGATGGCATATATCCAGAACAAGTTAAAAAAATACGAGATTTGGGTGTGTGGTTTGATTTCTCCTTAACCATTAAATTACATTACAGTACTATTGAAAGTAGAGCTAGGAGAATGCTGGGTTGTATAATGCGCATATCCAAACCCTTTAAACAGATTGAAACATTCAAAGTTCTATACAATTATCTTGTAAGAATCCAGTTTGAATATTTTTCCTCCGTTTGGTCACAAATTTACAAAACTGGTAATAACACGATCGAGTATATACAGATGCAATTCATAAGACAACTAAGCATTAAACTGGGGATACCCGATGGGAATGCGCTCTCTACCCTAGTACGAGGATCGTCTCAGGCATTTTAATTTCCGCAGTCTCGCATCTAGGCGTAAAGTTACAGATCTGTGCCTACTGCATAAAATTGCAAACGGTGAGCTAAATGATGAACTGCTTTCATATTTATATACTGTAACTTCTAAACGTGTCGCACGAAATCCCAGGCTATTTAGTATTCCACTGTTAACTAATAATATTTCTCATTACAATCCGCTTTTTCGTATGTGCCGACTTTATAACAGCATCAGTACAGAACTTGACATCTTTAATCAAGACATTAATTTAGACAATAACAAAATTTTCAAAATAAAACATGATTGAGAATATTTTCTACGTATTTTGACGTTGTTTACTATATATTAAAATATTTAAGTTAATGTCGTGTACATTGTACTGGTTAGCAAATTTATAGTGTTTTAATTGTATAATTGAGACTACTCCATTGTGCCCTAAGGTTGACTGGCTGATAATGCTTTTAGCATTAAGTCCGCCTTTTGTTATTTTACTTATTGTAAGGTTCAATAACGAATATATAAATAAAAAAATGATCGATTGAATGAATGAATAAATAAATAGTAAAAATATAAGTAAAAACGTAGAGGCTCATTTTTATCTTCGGATACCTATGGTTATGTGATTAGATTGACGAATGTATTTCACATAAAGTTTCAAGTACAGTAATAAGTAACCAGTAATTAGTGTGTATCACGAATATTAGGTTCGATTAAGTTTCGAATGCCAGGCCTACAACCCAGCAGATAATGATTCTAATTTCAGAGATTTAGTAGTGGTAAGATTCCTATGCAAAAATCCGCCTAGGTAGGTACCACCGCTGTACCAGTTATTTTGCCTTGCAGCAGTAGTGTGTAAACATTACTGTGATTATGTCTGAAGGGATACTGATAGCCAGTGTAATTATTGGGCATATAGGACTTAAGAACTGATGTTTCAGGTGGACGAGCGCAGTGCTGCCACACAGAAATGTTCTGGGTGATGCAGTATTTGTTATAGTCAGACGTTGGACTTATCAGGAACTACGAGTATTTGCCGTTCTCGTACCTCCTTAATCAGTTATCGTGTCGGTCATTACTACGTTTTAGTAATTTTAAATTGATCATGGTTGCACAAGTTAAAACTGATGCCATTCGAATTAACTTATCTACATATTTCTTTCAATTTCATAATATATACACAAGTATAATGACTTACAAGTAGAAAATCTCAAAGTTTTTTTACTTTGATACTTCGTCTATAACGCAGGGGCTATTCAACTTTTATATTTTGCTTCTGCCATTATTTATATAGTATTTAAAAAATATTGTACACATTTTTTTTATAATACCAGAGGAATTACGGGTGTGTCGACGGCCTTTAAGAAAGTAGTTTTGTATATACATCAGTTAAGTAAATATGTCGTCGGTAGCAGAGTTCACAAGTGCAGTAATAGAATTAAAAACAATTTGGAATCGAAAGGGTTTTGGATCCAATGGATCTCGTAAAAGGCGAGTAAGGAATTAAACTGCACTGTGTATCCAACAGCGCATGGTGGCGATGGACTCAACACCTATCACATCAAGTGCATTATATTGTTTTGGTGAAACGTGGATTGTGGCACTCATCTGTTTTTGCAGTGAGTGCCGAGTCTCTGACAACCCCTTATGGGATACAGTCGTGATCTTATGTATGTATGTATGGAATCGAAAGTATGCAATAAAAACAAAGTTTTTCGTTATCTTTGTCTATATAACAGTATGTGAATAGTATTTTTATTATTTGATAAATTTTTAAGAGATAACAGCGTATTGCGTTTCTTTCTACGATTGTATTTGCTAAAATATATAACACCCTCCTGCTGAGCACAGGCTCCTTTAATTTCTAAGACGGTTTTGAAGCCAGGAAGAATCTGCCACGCAGCTCCAATGTGGTGACTACATACGTCGTCGAAATATTTTTATTCCTCAGATACGCAGGCTTCTCATGATGTTTTTCTTTACCACTTAGCATCGATTGGCCCTTACTCAGATCTTATCATATAAATATTATATCAGAAACGGAATGGCGAGACAAAGTCTTTTTGCGACTACTTTCAGCACTATAATATATTTTGTGTAGATGGATTTACTGGTTGTTGGATTTTTGTGCAGGATTACGTCTAGGTAGGTACAACCCCAGGGTCAGTTATTCTGCCGTGGAGCAGTAGTGTGCAAATATTACCGTGTTTCCGTATGAAGGGCACTGAGAGCTAGCGTAATCATTGGGCATTTGAGACTTAAGAACTGATCTCAGTGCGCAGTGTGGTGTCACAGAATTTTTTATGAGCAGAACGTATTTCTCGTTTCGTCACTTCGGTCGTCACAAAAAAATGTCACCATGGTCGAAATCCGTCCAAATCAAAATCCGTCCAAGTCAAATCCGAGTGCCGTTCAATACAGTACACGTGACACAAGTGAAACTTATATATATATTAGAAGTTAGATAAAAATAAAAATAATAAACATGAAATAACAAAAATTTTACTCACTGAACACTATATAATTATTCATTGCTCCACAAATATGTGATATATATTAATCAAGAATAACAGAAACGTTCCACACTCTCATCACCCCCAAACATGTTTCACTTCGAAAACCAATTTTTCATTAGAACTCGGTAAAAACAATTTTAATAGAAATACCAAAAAAAGTTTATGCGTTAGATGTCTACGTAATCGGACCATTACATGACACTAAAGAATCCCTTGGGATTGTTTTATGCGTTATTACCATAATAAAGGGTTTCAAGAGGAATTTATTTTAAGATAGCACGAGCCCAACAAAATTTACGACGAAAGAATAAAAGATACAAAAATAAAATCACTTTTTATTCTAGATTTTCATTGTAATTAGTGTTACTATATAAAAAAAGTATTTTAACAGCCTCGAACAGCCTCTACAGATCTCCTCTCATTTTTATGATCGCTTTGGAGCTGGGAAGAGTCCGCTGCGCTGCTCTAATGTGGGTTGGCGGACTTCATATGTCCTCTAAATGTTTTAATACCTCTGTCATGCTGGTTTAATCACCGATAACGGTAAGTAGTGACAGCGTTTAGGCAAACACAGATTGAGGTGTCCCCTGGCTAGATACTGGATGCGTGAAGCCGAAGATCTGGTTGAGTTTATTGGAAGAGGCCTATGTCCAACAGTGGATTGATGGAACGTGGCGGTATAGGATAATTCTCCCTCATTGGATTAATTTTTTGTAGTGGATTGTTTAGTTTATGCAATTACAGCAGTATTATAAAGATGTAGTTTGGCAGCGATCACCTAATTCCCAGGGGTTATCATTGTCCATGTATTCGTTAATATTATAATATTCTTCTTAAAAAGTCTTTATTTAATAAATATTTTGAACTTTTTGATTGAAATACTGTGCATTTTCTGGGATTTTGTTGTAAAACATATGTATGTATATATTGCCCAATGAAAGAGCTACTGAAACTGTGAAGTCGGGCAATTGGCATTATTAATTTGTGCTTGTTCCTGGTATTCACATTATGGACATCACTTTTTTATTAAAGTGATTAATATTCATATGTACATAGATGACGTTTTCATATACATATTCAGAGGCCAAGGTTAAGATATTAATTTCTCTAAATTTATCTCTAAGAGACACTCTAGACCCAACATTATAAATAGATCTTGTGACCTTCTTTTGCAAAACAAAAATCACCTCTACGTCAGTCGCATTTCCCCATAGCAAAACACAATAAGACATTATGCTGTGAAAATAACTAAAATAAACTAATCTAGAGCAGTTTAAACATGAGTCTAGTTTTTTTATTCATCACGATTACGGATCACATACATTTTCTATGAAGTTTTAATTTTTGGTTATCGTTCGGCGCTATTTGTATTAGCTTAATGTCCAATGTTAAGCAACCGAACAAATTATGTTCTCATGTCAGATTTCGAAAACGTTGCCGTCGTCTGGTTACCTACTAGATGTCATTTACTTAGATACTTTTAACTAATACTTAATTAGCGTCAACAGAGTGACACTCACTATTCGTTACCTTCCCGTATCCGTCTACACAATAAGATCAGAGAAAGGGATCAGTTGCAGTACTCTATTACAGATTACAGATTAACAGATAAGGAGGCCAATTATCCGACTAATTTAAGTGAACATTTTTCTATAAAGTACCTTCATTGAGAGTAGAAATATCTTACAACATGCAACATTAACAATGTTGCAGCGAGCACTGTAAATGCAGACTACGCTAAATGTGTTTAACCACAATAAGCTACTACAAATTTTCGTTTCATATCAACAAACTTATTTAATCACTTATATATTTTTCTAATTTTAAGTGGTTTTCTTTATTAATATTATTTATTTCCAAATTTTATTTAGTTTAGGGTATTCTTTGTCAATCAGTTTCAATATAAATACGTCCTTTAGAAGCACATAAAGTACAGTAGAACTGTACTTAAATATGTGTTATTATTATTATATATATTAAAAATATGTACAAATGAAAATGAAAAGCTAAACAAAACTTTAAACAAAGACATGTATAAAAGTTAGTAAACTAGCAAGCGATTCCACTATTTAACTCAAATTTTATAATCATCGTCATCATCATCATTTCAGCTTGTCACTAGTCCACTGCTTAACATAGGCCTCCCCCATAGATTGCCATAGAAGCTTGTTGCTCACGTTTTAAAGGATTTTGCCGTAGTTGCCCCGCTTGGCGGACGGGTTGGCTACCGCAGTTTATTTATTGAGATGTTGCTGGAAGATGCTGCTGGTTTTCATTTTCACTCTGTCGGGATCAGATGAGGTGGTAGCAAACGTGCTATCGAATATTTTATGTCTTAATACAGCCAAGAACTTTGATACGCAAACATCTGCTTCTATTGAGCAGTGTAATAGTTTGAATTTTAATTTAGAATCAGTTCCAAGTAATTTAAATTAAATTATGAGACAATACAGGTAATCTCTAGCAATTGTTATGACACAAATAAATTAAGAAACTCACACATTAGCGAATTATGATTTGAGTAGTATGAGTACGATTTCAAAATTAGTTAAAAATAAAAATTGTATAAACCTAGTGCATCACAATATACAAGTCTGTTCCCGTAAATACATATCGCATTAATAAGTAATGTAGTTAAAAAACTTCTGCTTCTTCTTTATAATGACGACACGAACTATTTATATGGAAAGTTATTTAATCTTATAAACAATGAATTTAATACCATATTTACTTATAAATATTTGTACTTGAACAGTCAGAAAACATTTAATGAATGGGCGACAGTAGTAATTCATAGAAGTAGACAAAAGTTGTATGAACTTTATAAATAAAGAACATATAACCACAGTTACTTTGCCGTGTGGTGGCGGGTCGTTAAAACAATACTACCACTCCATTTCATCCAATGGATCTCGTAAAAAGGCGAGTAAGGAATAAAACTGCACTGTGCACCCAATACCGCATGGTGGCGATGGGCTCACCACCTATCACACAAAGTGCATTATATTGATTTGGTGAAACGTGGATTGTGGCAGTCATCTGATTTTGCAGTGAGTGCCCAGCCTCTGACTACCCCTTATAGGATACAGTCTAGATCTTATGTATGTATGTATAACCACAGTGAGACTTTCAGAGGATATGTTAAAAATTACAAATCAATATCCAAAAACATTTAAAAGAGTGTAGCGACATCTATGTCGCCACATGAGAAGCATAAGAAATATTCCCATACGTCCATAATCGCGATATGATTTACTGGTGGTAGGATGCAGGGATCCGTCTAGGTAGGTACCACCCCAGGGCCAGTTATTCTGCCGTGAAGCAGTAGTGTGCAAACATTACTGTGTTTCGATTTGAAGGGCACTGTGCGCCAGTGTAATCACTGGGCATTTGAGACTTAAGAACTGATGTCTCAGGGTGACGGGCGCAGTGTGGTGTCGCACAGAAATGTTCTGGGTGACACAGCATTTGTTGTGAGCGGACGTGTGAGGTGAACGTTTTGCTCGTTTCGTCACTTTATATAATAAAAAAAAAAAAATATGACAGTTTTTGAGATGCGAACTATATATACAACCTCTTAATATTACTAGTTAGAGGAGACGTCCTCCCCAGATCTGACCATTCGATCTGGCGGGTAGCTACCCTTTTCCTTGGAAATATCATCCGCCAAAATGGTGACCCCGACGTGATCATCCGCAACGCCAAAACGGTGACCCCGGTATGAACATCGCAACCAGCTTCACCGAACCACAGAAACAACGTCATCGGCAACCATCACAGTCACAGCACCTCACTACTGTCGGCACAACGCGTGCTTCCTAGTCTCTCAGCCATTGAGGATCATTAACGCGGCTCAAGAAATATTCCCATACGTCCATAATCGCGATATGAAAGTTTTATGAGATGCGCACTATATATACAACATATTAAATATTATTAGTTGGGAGGAGACATCTTCCCCAGATCAGACCATTTGAGTATGTTCCAAAAGAGTATGTTCTATGGCCAAGTCATTATATTTATGCAATAACATTAAGAAAGCAACTTACAAAATAAAAATTATTTGGAGTATAATTAATAGTAAAACAGATAAGGCTAGAGCTCGTAACTCTGACTCCCATTAAGCATAAACAATAAAACGTTGCGGCAGTTTTTAAGAGTTATTTTACTAATATTTCTATTTTAACCACAAAGTCTCTAAATTCTTTGACTGCTGTCGCCGAGAAGAAAATGTTAATCCTTGTACTTATATTTTTCAATTTAAGACTAAAAAACTGATGCTAAAAAACCGCTGATCTATGGGGGCAGGTGTAGTTGCTTTAATGGAATAAGTAACTACACCTGCACTTGCACCTGCCGATATAATAGATATAATTGCACCTCTTTTGGCCATTTTATTCAATAACAGTTTTAAATTCTGGTGTGTTCTCTGACTTAATAAAATATAGGAAAGTGATTCCTTTATTTAAATCTGATAGTGAAATCTTTAAAAAAATATTCTACATTAAATGTCATGGCATTTTAATTAAAATAAATTACACTACAGTAATCAATTTGGTTTTACGGGGGGTAGCTCTAGAACCGAACCAGGTGTTAAGGTTATTAAGCATATTTTTGATGACTGGGAGAATTCACAGGACGGGTGTCTTTTGTAATCTTTCTGAAGCTTTTGATTGTGTCCATCACAAAAATAGTACATTACTTTAACATTAATAATTTTTATATTGTAAAAGAGAGCCATAAGACCTTTTTATAAGATACAAAATACAACAAGCTTTAAAAAAAGTGATATACACAGGGTAAATACCATATACTAATACTGATTCCTAATGTAATACATATATAGACTAAAAAGAGGATACCTGTCTTTTTTCTTTCGCCTGTTTCTTCTGCGTACAGAGAAACCTCATTAAGAAACGGTGGTTGATTGTTAAAATATTACATTTGACAAATGAAATCTGAATTTCTTACATCAGAGAATAAATATGTTTAACTTCATTTGATTCTCTTAAGCCGCCACCACATGGTTATTTAATTAAATTAACAACAATTAAAAAAATCTCCAAATAACCACAACTATACGCAACTTCTCAAAAAATTTGATGAAAAGTAGACAATAAAATTATATCATTTTCTACTCATTTCATCTCGTGAGAACCGTGAAAGCGGAGAAAGGGAAATATCAGAAAATTCACATGGCCTCCGATGGGTAGCGGGATAAGTAACTGTGGTTAATAACTTTGTACCGTAAAAAATATAAACTAAAAAAAATGTTTCGAAATATGTCAGAAGGAAAGTAAACAGAGCAGGGACGAGCAGCATTGTCTAGGGATAAATGTCTTATACTGCATTCGCTAATCCGCCTTCTATGCAGGAATCCGTCTAGGTAGGTTCACTCCACTCAAGGGCCAGTTATTCTACCGTGAAGCTGTAGTGTGTAGACATTACCGAGTTTTGGTCTGAACACTGAGCACTGAACACTGAGAGCTAATGTAATTACTGGGCATATGCGATTTAAGAACTAATGTCTTAGGGTGACTGGCGCAGTGTGGTGCAGAATTACACAATTAATATCACACAGAATTATTCTGGGTGATACAGCATTTGTTATGGGCAGACATAGCATTTACCATCCGTTTAAGGTTTTGCTCGTCCCGCTACTTTCTCTTGTAAAAAATGAACAACCGTAGCGATTGTGGCAAATACTTCCTATTGGCGAGAGGTTTTGTTAAGATAATTTCTAATTTTCCTTTTACTGTGTTAAAGTAGTACAAACGATCAAAATCAGTGAAATTAACAAAAATAATATTAATCTTCTTAGAAAACAAAAAAAATGAACAGCTTACTTGCAGTAATGTCGAGTTGGGGAACAGCAGTTGTCTTCGAGTTCTGTATAAGACATTATCCTCGAGGTTTTCGAGTTCGCAAAGGCAAATAAGTGTTAACATAAAACCAATAGTGATAATAAAGCGATGTTGAACCGGATACATGTTATTAAATCAACGTTTAAGTATTGAATGAGCTAAGGGTAAGTCGCTAGAGCGCTACAATTACGTGTCGATGTGTCTATGGACATAGGAAACAACTGTTGTTTTATTGTTGTTTGTGGTGAGCAATAAATGAATTAGTATTCAACAACCATAATGTAAATCTCTAGAAAGCTCATTAATAAATCATACGAGTATATTATATACTAGCTGCACTTTGATAACGTTTAGTTACGATTAAGTATTTTATTATCTATTACAATATTTTCTCAATTCCTATAAAAATATTTATCATTTTTTTTTATTATTTATACGTAACACTTTTTACATTATAAGTGGCATAAATCTCAGATTTCTAAAAATTAAAAAAAATAATACATATCAAATGATACACGCAATAAGACCCCGCTTTTAAACCATTTTCACGTAACGTCTTGTGACACGTTTATTGTTGAATAAACAAATTAGTGCACTTTTGGGTCGAGTCATGTGACTACGGAGACGAAAGTAAACCTTAGTTTACACTTGAGCGTTATTATAAAATCGCATTAAATATATTTGTAGTCGAAGTATACACCATCGAAAAAGCTAGAACTTTATCACAACGGTATATCGTCAGTGCAGTTCACCTGAACGCGCGCGTGCAAGCGCAGCGTCAGTTATTCTGCCGTGAAGCACTAGTGTGCGAACATTATAGTGTTTCGGTTGGAAGGGCACTAATATCTAATGTAATTTCTGGGCAACTGAGATTTAAGAACTGATGACTTATAGTAACGAGCGCAGTGTGGCGCCACACTAAAATGATCTGGGGGCACACAGCATTTGTTATGGGCAGATGTTGCACTTACCATCAGATGAACGATAATACTACTTCATACTACAGAAATCTAAATGTTCTATCTTAAATAGTAGTAACGATTGCAGTTATAAGTTTATTGAAGGAAAGTAAGTTACTTTGCTAAGATCCGCATGCAAAATATAAAAATGGTGTATATTACCCAGTTTTTGAAGAGCACCGCCCGCCCTCCCTCAGTAGCGTGCACAAGCAAACTAACACCGCCACCCGGAACCGCCACCAGGTACCCTCCACCAACCACTACAATACTACCACTAGATAATATATATACCACTGAAGTCGAGAACACGACACGTGTTTCGCCCCAAAACGAGGCATTATCAAGCGTCATAGACTCTACGACAGACGGCCGCCGAGTTATAAGTTTGTACTTAGTAGTACGAGTACCTTACAGGTTCATTTACCGCGCGAGACCGCAAACGCCCGCGCGCATTGTCCTGCGCCGCCAATGTGTTGATATCTACATCTACACTACGCGGTCAGATCGGCTATTGAGATATGTGTTATATTGAGATATACTAAACTTGTGTTTTTATCATTGATTCTTTATTGGAGCTACTGTGTTATTTAATATAAGACAGGCATGTTGGGGCTCAAGAAATCGACTACGACCTAAGCTCATATAAGTGAGAGTTCAAATTTCCCTGTCCTACTTATCACGGACATAGATAGACCGACTGAAATATTCTGTTTTGAATCTGTGCGTATATTTAGTAAAAAATCCCTACTAATATTATTCATTATTTTATTATAGTTATAATATAATATTATAAATCCGAATGTCTCTTTTTGGTTTGGCCTTCTTCCACGCAGAAATTAAGCAACGGATCGATATAATTTTTTACATAGAGATAGCATACACAACAGAGGGTGACATACGCTACTTTTTATCCCGCAAAAATTCATGGTTCCTGTGGGATTGAAAAAGCATAATTCATTGATAACCTCGTCAAGTCAAAAGAGACTGATGAATTTTAGTACGACGGTGCCTTAGGTTTTAGAATAACAAATAGATTTCTTTTAACTCGGCAAAAGGTACAGTTCCTGTGTTATAGTAATCGTTTATCAAAATTCTATAAGTCTACAATCAAACGGCTGATTAGATTTTGATGAATTTGGCACAAAGATTTCCATAGTCTAGAACAAACATATAAATACTTTTTATTTTAATCTATTACTCCATTTCCAGCTGATGCGTATCCGGCAGATTAGGATAGCACCTACCTCTTATGCGTGAACGTCGTATCGAAAACGGAGATGCCAGAGTTATCTCTTGGTTTCCGACCGATGTCATCATCGGAATAAACATCTTTATTATGTGTATCATAAAATTCCAGGACGTGTAACTGCGAGTAACGTCGAAAATACTCGTATCTAACGTATGTTACTATATAATAATCCTTACTGTAATCTTAGGCTTAAGTCTACTGAACTATTTACTGACTGATAATAACTTGTGATAGATCAATCTCCTAATTAATCTTCTTTTATAAATTTGACATCGAAAAATAAATTACGAAAAACTTTTGTTTAGGGAAAATGCAAGAAAAGAACCAATGTGGCAACGTCTTTATTTTTCAAGTAGTAAGGATTGATGCAGTAGTACCGGAACTTTGACAGAAAATTTCACGGTCCGACGCTGAGCGTGTAGAGCTTATGTTACATGTGGCGTACTAAATAATTCCAGAGTACACTTATTAACGAATTCATTTGAAACATTTACACGAAAAAATGATACCAAGGTAATTATGAAGTCTAACAAAAATTTTAACACTAAAAAATTATATATCTTTTGAGACACTAGAATTTATAATAAATGGGATATCTTTTTTTTTAATACTGGAGCAGCTTGGCAGACTTTCTCCGGCTCCAGTGGGACATTTATAGGCGTTTCAGCTTTACTTATACTGTATATACGATATACGCCTTAAAAGTTTTTTATCCAATTTCAGGTTAAATTATATTCTGTGCGTGTGTTGTATTATGTTATTGTGCCCTTTAAAGTCCTCTATCAAATTTCAGGTGGAATTTCATTCTGTTATTGTTCATTTGCTTTGTTCTACCGCATCCGGCATGTACAGGCAGTTCAGAGGATTTTAGAATAAAAAGACAAGTCAACAGTATTCCATTGGTGTTTCCATACGGAGCAACTTACAAGGTAAACATTTTTGTTTTTTTTCGAATGAAAGAGACGATCAAATCGTTCAACTGATGGTAAGTGCAACGTCTGCAACAAATGATGTGTCACAATGAACATTTCTATGTCGCACCGAACTGCGCTTATCACCCAGAGATTTTAGTTTTTATGTCTCATATGCTCAATAATCATACCAGCTATCAATTCCCTACAGACCGTAACACAGTAATGTTTGCACACTACTGCTTAACGACAGAACTGGTTTTCTTCCTCTTTCTTCCACTGGTTTTCTTTCGTGACTCATTAATATGATATATCATGTAGACATACATATAACGGTGTAGTGCACTAACGAGTAGTAATGAAATATTTGTAATGATAATGACCGTTACGCTTTTTGACGCAGAGTTCGTTGACGCAGTTGCTTTAGGATAGGTTTCTGGTCTACGGCTTGTGGGTGTAAGTCCCGCACGGAACTAATATTTGTATGGACTACAGTTACTTGTTCATAGTATGAGTGTTTTCTCATGTGAACTTCATATAATATAAGTTTTTATTTCACTGCAGCCTCTGCCTTTTTTACTAGCTCATAAGAAACAAACTTTACAGCTTCTTTTTCTAAAGTAACTGCCGTGACTGGTTGTAATTTATGTAGTACAAGCGATGAAGTAATATAATTTTAGTAGTAAAAATCTTAGTAGTCTTAAAAGATAAATATAATTGAAGCTATGTACGTGATTTTAACATTCTCAACGTTGCAGGCTATCTGCTGAACATTAGCCTTCCCAAATAATGTTCAATAGACTTACGAAAAGTTTAGACGTGTGCTATCGATGCATAGGTTGATTACCATCATTCATACTCGATAATAATACGTTGTTAATCTGCGCTTTTTCAGCTCTTGATCGGTATGACTTCACCGGTACGAAGCGAAGATTATATTAATCTAGTATTTGCAATAAACTTTCAATATCAGTATTTACAATTTCAAAACATATCTGAACTATCACGGTACTACTTCATCAAGCAGGTTTCAAGAGAACAAAGGCATATTGATCTGAAAGAGAGAAGAGATGAAAGACTGGTGTTTTATAAAGCAGTGGGGGATATGCTTGAAATGTAAGAACGTATTTTTTTATTGCTTTTATATATAAATAAAAAATGTTTTCTATTCCTTGACATGGGTCTCTTTTTTATTTTAGGAAAGGAATGAATGGCATAGATTGCGTGATGCGTGCAATTTGTGAAGCAGCTCAGTATCCAGTAAGTGAAGAAGGGCTTGTAGGCGAAGTATTGCATATTTTACTGACGTGAGTATAATACAACAAGATGCAAAACGTTTTTTTGACAACTTTTCATTAAATTGAGACGTTTAAGCTATAGCGACTAATTAATCACAAAAGCTTTGTAAAGTGAACTGGATTATCTAAATCACTGAATCTTACTGGTGGTAGAATTCCTATACAGGAATCTGTCTAGGTAGGTACCACCCCAGGCCAGTTATTCTGCCCTGAAGCAGTAGTGTGCGAACATTACTTTGTTTCGCCACTGAGAGCTAGTGTAATCACTGGGCATATGAGACAATGTGGTTCCATACAGAAATATTTTGGGTGACACAGCTTTTATCATAGGTAGACATTGCACGTATCATAAGGTGAACGTTTTGCTGGTCCCGTCACTTTATCCAATAAAAAAGGATTAAAACTATAATAGGCTTGATTCAAAGAACTATTGGTAGGGCTACACAGCCGGAGTCCGTTTAAGTAAGATAACACATTATTTCATTACCATAAACACAGTTCAAACAAAGCCAAAATACGACACACGATTTAAACAAACTTAAACACTAGGAGTAAAATAGAATTAACAAATAAAATACAATAATATTAAACAGAATTAACCAAAACATAAATAACTTTAGACATATGTAGGGATACTGACGTTGCCTGCACTGCAGTATACAGTAGTGTGCCAGCATTACTGTTCCATTTTACATATCAATGTAGAAATTGAAATAACAAGTCGTGTGAGACTAAATAATTTACGGCTCAAGGTGACAAGTGCAGCCCCAAAGTGTGACCCACAGCACTTAGTAATTCAAAAATCTGGGTGGCACTGCAATTGTCGATTGCAGACCTGGCACTAACCACCAGTTGAACGGCTTTCTAGTTGTTACTTAATCCAATTAAAATATTTTTTAAATAATTTACAAAATTTGCAAATGATTGGAATAAAAATAACTATACTTAACTATTATTGCACAAGGTTTATGTGATACCAGTTATTTTTAAATAAAACAGTTTAATACTGGTTACAAAGAATTAAGTAAGAAATAACATGAGCAATAATTATTTTAAAACAAAAAGAACAGATTCCTTGATATCCTTATTTTTTACACGAATCATCTTTACAACATTGTTGTGTCTCTTATGTGATTTAAAGCTTACTAAATAAGCCTTCGGGCTAACAGTGATTATAAGTACTAAAAAAAGTTACTATATTATAAGCTCAAAAGCTTGTAAGCTTATTTAATTTTATCAGTTTTCTACTGAACCTGTACAATTATTATAAGTAGCATAGTTGTAGTAGTTACAGCCGTTAATTATACAATAAATAAAACCAATATCTTGACTTTCTTTCTTATTTAGTTTAAGATACGAGTATATGCTCTTATCGGTGAAACTTCAAGAGGCATTTAAATGTAACTGAAAATGTACTGAATTATTTTGGTACTGATGCGATATCACATTAACATTTTCTTCTTCCTTCAATATAATCGCCAATAAATCTTCCACTTCCTCTATTATCATCTATGCTTCCTTTCAAAGAGCCCAAATGAGTTAGCACCGGTTCTAAGGCATCTTTTCCGGTACTGCGACCCTTGAGGTATCGTCGCGAACTATTGGACCGGACCGGAACTCACATACCGGAGCATCAAGGTCATAGTTATCGGTGCGTGCTTGGACTCATAGGCTTGGTGTTTTACAAGGCTGTTTTGCGATCACTAACTCCGTTTCTTCTGCATATCAATGATATGTTGCAAATTAGTAGTATTTATTGGTATGCAGACGACAGCGACAGCACTGGTATAACTTGTACAGCGGCGTGCGCAGTCGCTTCTAACGACACCTCGGTAGAAAAGAGGTAAGTGCTGTTCTACTCTGCCTGAAACCCATTGCGGTTGCGTTGTTAAAAATTTAATATTTTGAAAAATTACAATATTGTTGTCGTTATACCTATTCAGTATATAACGATTACAATGGGAACAATAATTGAAAGGAAGCTACGTGTTTCGTCAAAAATATCTATTATCACCTCTTGACCGTAATTAATAGCGGCGGCTACTAAAATAATGAGCATTGTTTTATAGAATATTTTACTTTATAAAAAGCGCTTTTAACTATCAGAATATACAAAACACCCTTTTTTTAATACCTGTCTTGATCATACTCTCTCTATGAGAAGCACTATGTAGAGGAGTACGATCATATAGGTATTTTGCAGTAATTGATACAGCTACATTTGTAGATTTTATAAATTTTTCTTTTGTTTTATTAAATATAAACCTTTTACATCTTTAAATATAATTCAATTTTAGAAGCATACAATTTATTCCTTACAACTATCATCTGATAACCACGAATGAAGCTTAGTTTATCTAATCTTCCATACTATTTTATTCGATATTTTGTAACTTTTCAGTTAATGTACGGTAATACAAAGTTTGGGTGTCATATGTGTTGGGAATTCACCATCGTCACTAATCTTGGACATAGTGCTCCTCGTCGAGGAGAAGAACCAAGACAGGTATTGAAGGGCAAATCTTCCGGTATATTCTGATAGCTAAAAGCGCTTTGTCATAAAAGTAACATATTCATTAAAACAATGGTCATTATTTTAGTAGTAAAATTTTTATAGTTTTTTATTATTTTCGTATGCATAGTGCTTTCTCGCCTGGTCGGGATATATTATTATAAATATGATTATTTTATTTTTGTTTTTAATTTAAAATGCTTACCGATTTCATCAATCAACAATTATGAGTTCAATAAAGCTTATTTAAACTGATTTTCACTATCGTAAGTACTTATCCCGTTGGTGTTGTAAGAGTCGACTATGGGAAATATCTGAAAATGTCATGGGGCAAATAGGCGGAGAAAAAATCATCACGTGAAATACCACACCGTTTATAAGCGGTTGACGGGTAGCTATGTCGTACATCGTACGTGGGTTATACTAATATTTTAGTGAAATTAGATGTTAGAATAAAACCACGCAATACGAGACTAATGATTTATTAAAAGTAGGTAGATATGACAGGTGCCGTTCGTGTTTACTTTCACGTAACTATTATAAAACATATTTATTACATAATATTCTTCCCACTCTAATTCGGAACAAGTTTATGAAATATCTTTTTTGATTTTATTCAAAACAGTAATAAGTGGAAATATAATTTTACAATATTTGTTATGTTAATTCCCTTTTTATTTTTTCCACATGACATAACTAAAAATAACTTTAATTATATATTTTTTGACTTAAATGTTACATTTATCTAAACTATAACAATATTATAAAGAGAAAAGATTTGATTTTTTTGTACGTTTGGTTGTAATGAATAAACTCAAAAACTACTGAACGGATTTTAAAAATTCTTTCACCTATATATAGCTACATTATTAGCGTGTAACATGAATTCTATTCCGACTAGCACAAGGGCCGCATAACGATTCAACTCCAAGCCGCAGCCGATCGCCTAGGCGAATGGTTCCGGAAATGGAGAATAGAGGTAAACCCTGAGAAAAGTGTAGCGATATACTTCTCGAGGGGCACACTAAAGCCCGCTAGACGATGTCACCCAATCGGCAACAATCAGCTAGGCACGATCACCCTGTTCGCACACCCTATTCCCTGGGAAAAGAGCGTCAAATACCTCGGGGTCACTTTAGACGCAGCGATGTCGTTCGCTTTTCACATTAAAAATATACGCAATAGAGCGGCTTTTATCTCAAGCCGTCTATACCCATTAACTTACTCCTCAAGCAAAATGTCCTTAAGACACAAACTTCGCCTCTATAAGACTTGCATAAGACCCGTAATGGCCTATGCATGCGTCGCTTTCGCTCACGCAACGGGCAATCATTTAAAGAAATTACAGAGCGTACAAAATTGATTCTTGCGAACTGCCACCAGAGCCTGCTGGTATCAACGCAACGTAGACGTTCACAGCGACTGTGAAATGCCCTTAATCTCTGAACACTTCAGAGAATTATCACGACGGTTTTTCGAAAAAGCCGCGGTTCATTTAAACCCGCTGGTGGTTAAAGCAGAAAATTATCGACCAAACAGAAACGCGACCGAACGCAAACGTCGCCCGCGAAACATGCTAGACGACACGGACGTCTCAGCTCTTCCTGACCACGATACCGTCAGTCACGATCCAGGCCACGCTGTACACACAGTCAATAGCTTTAATATAACACGCACCACGACACGCAACCGCCGTAGAGAGCGTCGCGCAATAGTCAATAATCACACCGCGTACACACGATTCACCCGTGTTCCAGGGCGGTTCTCACCGCCCAGAGTTACCGACACACAAGTCGACAGTCCGAATGGACGCCCGCAGCCTCCCTCGGACGGTCATTAGATGACTTAAAATATTTAAGATTTTCGAAATTGCGAAAGCACGCAGCGAACGCGACACAGTCCGAACTTCGAGGTTTTTGTAGGAGTTTTTATTTATTTATTTATGCTTGGGTCAAACCAAAACTGGCACCCGGGCCCTGGCACGCGGGCCCCTGGCCCGCGAGCACAGTATCCGATGAAGCTGTAAAAGCCGAGAAGGCTAACAGCAATTACATTACCGAAAATATATGTAATGTTGGGGGTCAGTCAAGAAACAAAATACTTAAATTTTAGTAATAGTTTATTGATCCACACACAATCACTTATACTTATTCACTATAAATTAACATATTACTTTCATATGCAATTGGCAACAGTTTACCACTTAAAAGTTACACGTATTTTCACGACAAGCACAGATGTGTGTCACATCACAGAATGACTTCTTATAAAGGCTGCGCCGAGCTATTATGTTTGCAATATGGTGGGGCGGTGGTTATTTCCGCCCCACTCTAAACTGATGTTAAATGTACCTTCACTATCTCGATAACTATTTTAGTATATTTTATTTAAATAATCGATTAAGTTATAAAAATTAACTATAATAATTACTAACCCAACAGCTCGGCCATCCAATTCAAAGCAAGTTCCAACGCGTCGTAAGAAGAAAGATCTACCGTAATAGTAACATATTTATCACATGACAATTTAAATTAAATGTTTACAAGGTGTGAGTAAGCATGTAGTAACATATACAATCAATAATCAAAACACTAGTATTTATAAATAAAGAGAGTTCAGCGGATTAATTAAAATTACAAATCCATCTTAACAAATTCTGTACTATAGTTAATAGAATCAGGCGTTACTTTGCGGAAATCCATTATAATGAAGAAAAGTAAGTTACTTTGCTAAGATCCGCATGCATGCATGCATGCGGATCTTAGCAAAGTAACTTACTTTTCTTCAAAATTCTGTACTTTTTAAAGAAATATTTTAAAGATTTGAATTATACTCTATTCCTCTGTTCCAGTTGTATTATCATCAGACAAATCAGAATCAAAATCTCTTTCAAAGTTCATCCACGGATGTATTTTGTCAATAGACACTATAGCTTCATATTTCCTTCCATTTTTACGAGTAAGAGGAGTGTCTTCGACAAGAAATCGGTCATTTGGTAGCACTTTTACTATGCGATAGGGGCCTTGAAACTTGACTACAAGTTTTTGAGACTTTCCATCGTGAGGGACATTCCTTTCTAATCGTATTAAGTTACCTTCGTTATATTTAGTGGAAGGCTTTCTACGCTCATTAAATTTTATTGGATCTTTAGTTTGTTGTATTTTAATTTTTTCACTAGCACTATGCCTAAATTCTTTTAAGTTTTCCGATGGAGTTGCGTTTAATGTATCATTAATTACAGAGCTTAAGATTCCTTCTGCTCTACTTGTAATGTTAAATCCGAATAATAATTCAGAAGGAGACTTTTGTGTGGTTTTATGTTTGGTTGTATTTATACCCACCTGGATGTCCTGAATGTGATCGTCCCATAGTTTGTCATCTTTGCCGTGTCCTGATGCTGACAATGCATCCAGAATAGTCCTATTAAACCGTTCTACTTGTCCGTTGGCCCTTGGAGTAGCGACGGCGTTCACAATGTGCTTAATACCATATAAATTAATAAAGTCTTGAAAAGTTCTACTTGTAAAGCTTGAGCCTTTATCGGTAATGAGCCTTGTTGGTACACCGAAGTAACTTATGTGCTTTTTTAAAACCTGCACAGTTGTTACAGACTTTGTATTCTTTACAGGGGCAATGTTAATGTATTTAGTGAAACCATCAATCAAAACGAATAAGTAGCAGTTACCTTTCCTACTCTTCACAAACGGACCTAAATGATCTGCATGTACTGTATGAAAAGGAATGCTAATTTTTTCAATTGGATGTAATTCGCCTTCACGTTTTCCACCTGGAATCTTATGGTGAGCACATTCTAGACAAGAAGTAACATATTTCTTGACGAATCTACGCATTTTAGCAAACCAGTAATGCCCTTGGATTCGCTTAAGTGTTTTCTCAAACCCACAATGACCGACGTCGTCGTGATTCATTTTTAATATTTGCCGGCGTACGCCTTTTGGTACTAACCACCTTAACGAATCACCAACGACGCGATAGACGCGGTCATTTTTAAGCTTATAGTTTTTAAGCACGTCAGCGACCTTTTCGGCATTAGAATCAGATAATATAGTTTTTATTTTGCTAATATCATCATCAGCGGTTTGGACAGTAGCAATCCAGTCTAAATCAATTTCTTGTACCGGTAACACATCTAATACATGCTGCTCATCTGTAGGTATATCTACCGGATTTCTGCTAAGTGCGTCCGCGTGTGACATCCTAGCGCCTGGTCGATATTCAATAGAGCAGTCGTATTCTTGCAGCTGAATCCACCACCGCGCAATGCGAGCTACTAAGTCTCGTTTTATCAAAGTAGACCGAAGAGCGTTGCAGTCAGTTACAATTTTAAAATGTGTCCCTAAGAGATATACCCTAAAACGATTCAATGAAACAATTACGGCTAGAGTTTCGAGCTCATATGAATGAAGATGACGCTCATGTAAGCTTGTTTTTCGGCTAAAGTAAGATATAGGTTGTAGTATGTTATTAGAATTTCGCTGTAGTAATATTCCTGCCAAACCTTCTTTACTTGCATCTGTATGTAGCTCAGTTTCTGCATTGGGGTCATAAAGGGCTAGCACTGGCCGATTAACTAATATGTCCTTTATTTTTAAGAACGACTCTTCCTGATCCGATCCCCAAGTCCAGTGAGAGTCTTTCTTTAGAAGATTAGTTAATGATACAGTTATCATAGCATATCCTTTAATAAAACGTCTAAAGAACCCAGACAATCCAAGAAACTGGCGTAATTCATGCTGATTGCGAGGTTTCGGGAATTTTGAAACAGCATCAGTTTTTCTGCTACCGGGACGAATTCCATTAGCACTTACTTCAAATCCCAAAAATTCTATATTTTCATAAAAGAAGTTACATTTATTCAACTTTAGAGTCAGACCACCTTTTTTCAAAAGTCTCAGTACCTCTTCAAGCCTCTGTATCTCTTCAGTAAAGTTTTTGGATGGAATCAGCACGTCATCCATATATACGATTGCATATTTAATTTTAGCCTCCATGAGTATTTTATTGATGGTTCGCTGGAAGGCCGATGGAGCATTAACCAGTCCAAACGGCATACGATTAAACTCATATTGCCCATCAGGTGTCACAAAAGCAGTTTTACAGCGAGATTCTTCAGAAATAGGGATCTGATAATAGCCTGAAGCCAGATCTAATGAAGTAAATAATGTATTACCTGCTAATAAGTCTAGCTGGTCTTCCACGCGAGGCAACGGATAGTGAATTTTCTTAGTTTTTCTGTTAAGTGCTCTGTAATCGACACATAAACGTTTCTCTCCAGACTTCTTTTGTACTAATACAATTGGACTGGCGTAGGAGGATAGTGATTCTCTGATTATTCCACTATCGGACATGTCCTTTACCATATCTCTGACCAATTTTCGGTCGGTATAAGACAAGCGATAGGGACGATAAACAACCGGATCGGAGTTCTCCAATTCAATGACCATCTCTGTAGCATTTGTGAACCCTAAAGTCCACTTGAGAAACATTCATTGTATTTTTTCAGTAATTTATCTAACTCCTGTTTATGTTCATCAGGAAGCCCAGGACCGATGTTAATTGTTTTGTCTAATCCTTGGGTATCAAACGTTACATTACATGATTCCAAATTGCAAACTGGCGATATCAAGTCATTGCGTAATGATCGCGTTAAAAGTGTTTTTTTTTCGATACCTATTTTATTTTCAGATATATTATAGATTAAGAAAGCTCCCCGACCACCCCTGATTTCGTATTCACCAGGTAATACATAATATTCTCTGCCGACTGAGCCACGATAGGATTCCTGAACGTAAACATTGCAGTTTAACTCTGAATTTGCGGAAACTACCACAGCCTGTAAAGTTTTAGTAGGTATATTGACGTCTTTTTCGATAAATAAAGGGATTTTATTTTGCGCTATTCTTTGAAAAATTATTTCTTTAGGAGTTTTTATTATCAAAATATCAGGTTTTTCTGTAAAAGAGTGACCCAAGAGAACAGGATGATTCAGAACATAATCTTCGACTATGTATAGCTCTATATTCTCCGTCAAACCTTGTACCGTTACAGAAGCGGTTGCTATACCTAGTGGTCGTACTAAGTTAGCTCCTATGCCTCTAAGTATAGGTAAGTCTATTCGAGAATTGATATTAAGCTGCATAGTCTTAGCATCACTAAATCTTACTAAAGAGCACTGACTTCCCAGATCGACGAGGCATTCGATTAAACAGTTATTTATTTTTATCGTGAGTATATATTTATTGCTTGGGCTATCATCTTTATCAAGAGCAACGTTCGCTACGTGTTGCTCCGCTTTAGGGTCAATATTATTTTGGCTCTTACTCTGTTCAGGAAATTGCTTGTTTCTGAAACAATCTATAGATTTATGTCCTAGTCTATCACAAGTTGTACATTTTAACCGGGGTTTCTCACACTTAGAGCTGGGATGGCCTATTTCATTACAATTAAAACATCTGATATTATAATTAATGTAGCCAGATCTCGAAGAACCTGGTCGACCAGCTGCAAACGTTGACTTACGATCACTATGTTTTCGTATTTGCAAATTGAATCCTTCACGATTTTGACTAGTTTTAACCGATCTAAAATATTTAAGAACCTGCTCGGGTTCTCTAAAATGAGCCGCCTGAGCTCCTACTTTTATGGCACGATCTTCGATACTGAAAAGCAGACAGTCCACAGCTTGCCTACCAAAAATTTTACATCGATTCAACAAATTAATTTTAGCATAATAATACTGCTCTAAAGACTCCCCATATTTAACAGTTTTACCTAACATCTGAGTTAAAAGCTCGGCATAATCCTCGCGATAAGGGAAAGATTCTAATAATTTCTTCTTCCATTCGGGCCAAGTATATAATAGTGTAGGTAAGCCTTGAAACCAAGTCTTAGCTACTCCACTAAGTTTCGGTAATGAATAATGAATGACCTCTTTCTCCTCCCAACCGTAAATTTCAGCACATTCTTCCACCTTATTTATCCAAGTGAGGATGGTTTGTTCATTTGACATAGGGTCAAACTCTGGTATGACGTTAGTATTAAAAGAAAGTTTGGATCTATCCGAGCTCTTGACCCGACTTATAATTCTTAAAAACTTATCTAATACGTTATTCGTTTCCAGTTCCTTACTTTTATTTCTTCGTGACCGGAATCTAATTGAGCGCGAAGAGGCACATTCCTCGGAAGATGAAGAAAGATCTCTTCTCCTTTTCCTCCTCGACTCAAAACCGCGGCGCGATGTCAGTCCTTCCTTCACATTTTTTTCATAATTTCCGTCCTCGGTATCAGACTCAGTTATATGATACCGACTCCTATTCCTTTTCCATAATATTCCATTCCCATCTTTACCAGTCTTCCGCAACTGCTCTTTCCTCGAGCATTGCATATTCCGTGTCCTTATGATCGGACTTAGCTCACGACCTTGCACCTCCAACCAGGGTGCTACTTGGTCGGACCGATGCGTCAGCCCTCCTCCTCGACTGATCGCATCACTTTCCATTCCAACATCCATGAACCCTTTACCACGGGTCGTTCCATGCATTTGTTCATTTCCCTGAACAATTTCATCATCCATATTGATTCTAGTTATCTGAAACTTACACGAGTAAGCTTAAAAAGCGTTCAAAATTATTATTATTATTATTTTAATGTACTTTACCGAGTTTAAATTACGTTTCAGTACCAACAAAGTAGCTAGTTGAAAACGAAGCATTTTTCATAATCAATGAAGTGAATAACTTTTCAAAACATCAATAACCAAAGACCCACGGCTTTTCCTCATTGGTTAAAATTAATGACGGTACGTGAATTTTCATTGCATAACGCGGGATGCGAAAGATTTGATTGGTATATTTAAATTATTTCTAAGACATAATCGGCAGCCGTGAAATATCGCGTAGAGCCAGGGGCACACTTAGGTAGTCAAATTCATGTATTTGTCGTTACTCCGGAACCATCAATTTTGATGTCCAAAATTCAATACAGATTCCATACAGTCTTAATACAGAAATAAGCATTTTCTAATAATATAATTCATAGTGGGGTATACAGAAATAATTCTAAAAAAAACTACCCACGTATGTTAAAATTGTTTAGCCAATAAATTTCGTAACAGTAGTATGAACAATAAAAATAATTTTAAAGGAACACGATAAATAATCTTTTTAACTACTAGAGCTTAACTTCAAATTTATTCCCTAAAAAATATCAACCATTTGATGTGTATTCCTAACAACGGAAGAGCAGAAAAAAAAGAGTACTTACGTTATTCGAGCAGTGAACGTGGCAGGATAATTATTAACCTTGTTTATCCCACTTCTGACCTGTTGGGGGTCAGTCAAGAAACAAAATACTTAAATTTTAGTAATAGTTTATTGATCCACACACAATCACTTATACTTATTCACTATAAATTAACATATTACTTTCATATGCAATTGGCAACAGTTTACCACTTAAAAGTTACACGTATTTTCACGACAAGCACAGATGTGTGTCACATCACAGAATGACTTCTTATAAAGGCTGCGCCGAGCTATTATGTTTGCAATATGGTGGGGCGGTGGTTATTTCCGCCCCACTCTAAACTGATGTTAAATGTACCTTCACTATCTCGATAACTATTTTAGTATATTTTATTTAAATAATCGATTAAGTTATAAAAATTAACTATAATAATTACTAACCCAACAGTAACATGAACTGTATTTAATTTAAAAAAAAACTAAGGCCTCTACGAAAATTGCTATGATGTAAATCAAGGTATCAAAAATTTACTAATGATATCATTACTCACAAAAAGTCCGCGAGGCTATATGTCTAACTATTATACGAGTAGTTAAGTCACAACAACCGCTTTTTGTTCAAATTAGTCAATCAAAACACGGGTAGAATCGAAAAATCATGAGATTCGTATCATGATATTAATTCTTATCCCACTAAATAGTTTTTTAGTCAAGGTTGATTATGTATGTGTAAAGTACTCTTTAAATTATTCGAATCGCACCTGTCGTTTAGAAGTTACGACGGGTATAAAAATGCTGAAAGTAAGAAAAATACCGCGATGTGATCGAACAGCCCTGCGCTCGCCCGCGTTACGCGCGGATAGACTAACATCTATGAAAACTACAAAACAATGGAATAGTGGTTTGTAATTTTAATTATATAAGTAATTTATATTTAAAAGGTTGAAACACTCTTTAAAGAATACAGCGGTCGCGGTACCTCTCGAACGCCGCGCCGCCGCCCGGCTTCATGCGACTTGGGAATCAACAAGACGCGCAGCTCCTTTTCCGCAGAGGTCGAGAGCGGTCTTTTTATTTTGCTACCATGACATAAAATATTGTTTACAGGGAAGCTGTAAGCCACTAGGCTTTCATGGATTATGTTCCCATAAATATAAAAATATTTTGGTATGATAACGTTATCTTACCTGACGAGCTGCAGAGCCGCCGATGACCATAGTCGCTACAAAAACGTTAGTGTAAAGAATTGTTGATGTTCTATTCGATCCAAATAAAGTGTTAATTTATCTTTCTAATATTTATCTAACCGTGCAAAGCCGGGCGGATCGCTTGTTAATTATAAATGTATTAAACTAACAGTCGTCCACAATATAGTAAGTTAACAGTTATATCATTATCCATACAGAAAGACATAAGGTGAGACCGACAGAAAGCTTTCTTAATATATGATTAATCCGAATCTCTGCACAGGCTTGCGCATTCTCATTGGATACGATCTGTCAGCTGTGTTACACTCTTGGGTTACAGGCAACAGGGAGCTCTGGCGTACCGCCCGCTGCAACTCAGACTCAGTTCGAGACCGGTAGTACCATCTGCGCTGCTTGTTTGTTCTACGTTTCTCTGGTCGCGATCATAGCAATTGTTGGCAGATGTATTTGTTTACATCTATCAAACGTAACCTCTACAACGGATTAACAATTATTGTTACCTAACTGATTCACGTGCTTTTTCAATTTACCCGAATGTTTAATTTGGTAAATAACTGGGCTGGAGTTTTACACGTAACGCTGTGTGGAGTCGTTCTGTAAATAAATAAGAAAGTTTCTAATGCATTATTTAAATCTTTTTTTTTTCGTATATGCCTTTTTAAACGCAGTTTTAATAATATTCACTGCATTTTCAGCCGCGCCGTTACTGCTGGGTTTATAAGATATGATAGTGATGTGAGATATACCTAAACTAGTCAAGAACTCTATAAAGTCTTTGCAATTAAATGGAGGGCCATTGTCAGAGACTAGCTCATGGGGTAATCCAAATCGCGCAAAAACATGTAATAATTTAGTTATTGTCGACTTGGCAGATGTATTTGCAACTCGGAAAGATTCGATCCATTTTGAATGTGCATCTATTATTACAAAATAATACAAAGTATTGCATAACACGGAGAATATATAATTGCGGTAATGTAATTGCTGTTAGCCTTTTTGGCTTTTACAGCTTCATCGGATACTGTGCTCACGGACCAGGGACCGCGTGCCAGGTTTGGTTTGATCCAAACATAAATGCATAAATAAACTCCTACAAAAACGTCGAAATTCGGACTGTCGCGTTCGCTGCGTGCTTTCGCGATTTAGAATATCTCAAAATGATTTTAAGTCATCTAATGACCGTCTTGGCTGCGGGCCTCAATCCGGACTGTTGACTAACAAGGAGAAGAAATTGACGTGTAGCCGATACCACGTCTCTGGTGGCCAAACCCATGGGTTCAACGGTGCGGCGCGGGGCGACGGCCTTTTGGCGAGCGCAGGTGTCGCACGCCTCGCAAGCTCAATGTCAGAGTCGATGCCGGGCCAACAATTCGTTAATGAGTCTCATGTATTTGATCTAAAATTAATTGACGTAAATTACTAATACTGTGACCGTATAATAGACATCCCTGTTCAATACTAAGAAACTGTTTAATTTTATGATAATTAATTCGTCTGTCTCGCAGTACTGCCATTTGGTTTTGATAGCTGTAATTAATTTTTGTAATGAACATTTACGAATTTGTATAGGATTTAACGGGCATACTTTTCCTATAAAACTTATGTATGAGTCTATCCGAGTGCGTTCATCATTGCTTTCGTCATTAATCTTGACAAACAATCGGCTACGCAGTTATCTTTAGAACCTATAACTTTTATTTTATAGTTAAATGCACCTAATATGATAGCCCACCGCTGGAGTCGGCTCGCTTCCATCAATCATCATCATCATCATCATTTCAGCCTATCACTAGTCCAATGCTGACCATAGGCCTCCCCCATAGATTGCTACAAAAGCTTGTAGCTCTCATTTTGGGGGAATTTTGCCTTAGTCGCTTGGCAGGCGGGTTAGCAACCGCAGTTTATTTACTGTGATGGTTCTTATTTTCATTAAAGATTGCTACGAGGGGTTTACAGTCACTGTAACTAGCGTAAACTCGCGACCAAAAATACAGTCGTGAAACTTACACTATACAAGTCAATCTCTCTCGACATATCTGCGCATAGTTTTTGTTCAGCAGCAGACAAGGTGCGCGAGGCGTGTTGCACCGGAGGCTCGACGTCGCCGCGCTGTGACAACACCCCGGCTACTTCGCGCGGTGACTCATTGCAAGTTGGAGTTAGAAGTCGCGGGTGGAAATGCGGCAGTACCAAATTACTATATAAAGCTTTTTTACGCAGTTAAAAGCGTTGTTACATTTTTGATTCCAAATAAATTTATAATCCTTTTTTAGTACTGGTGGTAGGATTCCTGTGCAGGAATCCGTCTAGGTACTACCCCTGGGCCAGTTATTTTGCCTTTAAGCAATGTGCAAACATTACTGTGTTTCGGTTTGGAGGGCACTGAGTGCTAGCGTAATAACTCTGAGAAGGGTGCAGTGTGGTGCCACACAGAAATGTTCTGGGTGAGACAGCATTGTCTTGGGCGGACGTTGCACTTATCATCAGGATAACGTTCTACTCGTTCCTTACCTGACTCCAATAAAAAAAAATAGGTTATACAGAGGGCTAAAGTATAGCTTTAAATTCGTTAAGAATTTACCATAATAATTAATTAAACGTAATAATGCTTTTAGATCTTTGACATAAGTAGGGATTGGTATTTTATTCAAAGCATCCACTTTTGATAAATCAGTATGTAAACCATTCTCATCTATTACATAACCTAAATACGAAATAGACTTTGTTTTAAAAGAACACATTTCAGGTACAACGTGCAAGCCGCAGTCGGAGAGGATTTTAAACACTTTCACTATCCTTTCCGATAATTTATCTTTATTCACATTATATTATGATGGTCAAGTCGTGGAGATAGCAGGTCCCATATAGCATTCTAAATAACTTATCCATTATGCGCTGACATTTATTTGGCGCACATTTAAACGGTAAACGGTTAAAATAAACCATACCCACCAGGGTAGTGTAACGATGGAACATAACCTCTTTGAAGGGCCGTCTAACAAAAATTGTAAATAAGCATTACTTAAGTAAATTTTTGCAAATATACTAACACCTTGAAGAGCCGCAAAGATGTCTCCAATCCTCGGAATCGGATACTTATCGTCTGTAATTACCAGATTAATGGTTGCACCACATAGACGAACTTGGCCATTTTTTTAACGACGGGTACAACCGGCATACTTCAGTCACTCCACTGAACGAACGAAAAAATCCCCTCGCGCTGCAGCCGCGTCATTTCTGCGTCGACCGCGGAGCGAAGCGCGTGCGGCACGAGCCGCGCTCCGCTACGCCGCTTTAGCGCCCCCTATTAACGTTAATTTAATCATACATTTATTAAACGTAGCTATTACAGATGTAAATACGTTAGGAAAACGCTTCGATAAAACGTTGATGGCATCCTTAGAATTCGAAGGTGTTTGTTACTTTAAACTATTCACTTTTTTTAAACGAGGGACATGTATATGAAAAGATCGCATCCAATCTTTTTCTAACAGTGGCGGACTAAAGTCAAGTAAATATAACCATTAGGTTATGTATTACACTCAGCCATGATTTATGAAAAACGTATATGACGCGATAGCACGCAACTTATTGGGTTCCTCGTTGCCAAATAGCTTATTTTATTATATTATCAGTGAAATATTATGTTAGAATGAAACCACGCAATACGAGACTAATAATTAATTAAAACTAGGTGGATATGACAAGTGCCTTTTGAGTGTGCCCTCACATAACTATTATAAAATATATTTAAATCATACTAATAAGTATACGTACGTAACGTCTATGATCCAAGTCGTCTCGTAAAACGGTCACTAATCTGCCTGCCAGGCGTTACTGTAGCAAATAAGCTCCTTTTGGGAAGAGACTTTAGTCCAGTAATTACTTATATTGATAGGTTGAAGTAGTAAGCATTGGTGTTTCATTAGAAACGGTTTATGTTAACAATTTTGAGGTTGTTTTATTAAGGATAATAGATGGTTGTTCTGTATAACTGGCAGAATCAATGATCCTTTCGAGTATTACTCAGCTGCAGATTGAAGTTTGATTTAGCTTCACCTTTTTTTTATATACACAAGTTTAAAAGAAAGGCGTACTGTAAAATATATTTCAGTATGCAAAGTTCCTTCTACAAATGATTCTATATTTATAAGTTTGTTAGAAATCTAACAATTTTAAAAACTTTTTATTTTGATTATTACAGACCAGATTACGGCCGGTCTCCCTTTGAAGAAAGTGATCCCGATTGGTTCGACATAATGTCACCATATATTGACGCCGCCGTGGCAGGAAGACAGATGTTTAATTGTGCTTCGATTTACTTTAACTGTCCCGAAGGTCAAGGTGTATTGGAGTTAATTTCTAAGTTAAGAGATGAATAAAGTTATATGAAAAAACTTGATTTATTTTCGATTTAGATTAACTAATATTATTAACTATGATTAACGTTTAATATAAAATTAGCCATATTCTATCCTTTTAAATTCACGTTTGCCAACTCACATAAGAGCTATTGTAGCCATGCGCTTGCCCAAGATTTTCTAATATGGGAGTAGCAGAGTACTGTTTCCGATATCAATACCACTAAAGGTTTACTGCGAAACCGAGAGTCAAGCAAAACATCGTGAGGAAACATGCAAGTGTGGCAATTAAAACAACATCAATGAATATTATGTATAAAAACCTTCTATTGGATAAAAATAATTCTATTACATTTTCAAAAATGACAGTAGTGAAACGTAGACACTACGTTACTTTTACTTTATTATAAGTTAATTTTATGTTCAATAGAGCATATTATATGGAATATTCCGACGCATAAGATCAGTGTCACCAAAGATTACGAGGCTATAATGTATATAGGAACTTCTCCGAATATACCCAGGAGAAAACAAAGCCTTCGTTTCGCTAGAGGCCACACATGAATATTAAAAAAGATCACAAAAATCTGTTATCTGTTTTTGTTAAGAAACTGAAAAACGAGAGTTTTTTTACTCATACAGAAAATCAGATAATATCTCTTTACTATAATATGTTAACGATTGTCATGATAAAATAAACCAAGATTGTCTTAGTTTATTTTATCATGACAATCGTCAAGTTTTATGCAAGGGAATGTAATGTATTTGAGTGCGGCAGTAATTTTTAAAAAAAGTATATCCTATTTGTGTATAATGTCATCAAATTGCTTACCATAGATCTTTTTTTTGAATTGAAGAAAGTGACGAGACTTACATCGTCTCACAATCGTCCGCCTGACACTAAATTCGAGGTCTGCATATAACAAATGATTTGTCACCCAAAACTTTTCTGTATGGCACCACACTACGCTCGTCACCCTGAGACATCACTTCTTAAGTCTCATATACTTAGTAACACTAGCTCTCAGTGCCCTTCAAATCGATTCAGTAATCTTTGCAAACTACTGCTACATGGCAGAATAACAGAGCCCATGATCATCTGCAAGCCCTGCGAGTGCGGTGGCGAAGTGATTGCAGTTGAGAAAGTAGTTGGTATTTTCTAAAGGACCTCGATAAAACTTAAAAGTGCGAAACGAGTCGCGATGTACTCGTAAAAAAGTGTTTTTGCGCAAATAATACTAGTTTTAATAAAAAAAGAATATTTGATAGCGGAGTATTACGCATTTAGAAAAAAAAAATAAGACAAATTTTAAGCTACCGTGCTAGGAGATATTATTGATGTGCGGCAGATAAAAATATTCCAAACATACTTTGTAAAAATTAGGAATACATAGATACGTTTTCGAAACTTTTTACATTAACACATCTGCGTTTCATTGCGTAAATATTTTTATATTCAACTTCTACACAATTCCTTTAGCTTCGTTGATGTGCAAGATGCTTACGACTTACTTTAACGAACACCCTTAAAAGATACTGATTGTGTACCGCTAATATCTAAAGTAAATCGAGTTTCATACACGCTACAGGTCACGCACAGACTATATTTTTTTTAAATACTTACACATGCTTCGTGTCCACTGTTGGCCTATGTGTTGTTGTACATCTATGAACATAAATAAGGATAACGCGACACAATTTTAGAATATGTTGTGAGATATGGCATTTCATAACTCAGAGAGCTTTAGAAAAGTTTTGGTATTGATTTACGTTTTTATTTTTTACGCATTACTACAGTTTTAAAATTAGTAAATGTATGTGTGATTTAATTCAAAATAGATTGGAAGACATTTTATTTGGACATATACATATTCTAGTAGGATACAAATAAGTAAAACCATTTTTTTAAATAAAAAATAACTGTAATAAAAATTTATTGATTCCATTCAGTATTTGAAAATGTCCTAATGAACATACTCATCAAATTTGCGGTATCATCGGGTTATCCAACAAGGATAACTGGAACTTAACTAAAGACTAAACCATAACGGGAGTGCTTCTCACCTTTCCTATTTTTGAATTTATTTCTCAGAAAGTACTTTGGATATATTAAGTTATGTCATCTCCAGAGCAACGGTAAAAATAATTTTATGTATATTATGTATATAAAGTCACGCCTCTTTCCCATTGGGGTAGGCAGAGACATCTTTCCACTTGTTACGATCCTGAAACGTATCTTTCCCTTCATCTATTTTCATTAGCGTTTCCATAAAAGCTGGACAGTTGCAGTTACTTTTAACATGGGCTTTCCTCAAAAGGACATCCTGCCGATATGTCCAAATCAACTAAGCAACCCATACTCTATATTTGTCTCTACATCTTCAACCACACTTTAACTTTCTCTTATCACGCTGTTATACTTCTATAACTATATGCTATACTTCTCAAACTTCTCATGTCCATTTCACATTAATCTCACTTTCAATCTTCTTCTGCCATACCCAATATCCACTACCATACATAAGTGTGTTCGCCTTGGTGTACATGAGGATTACCCATGTACATCAAGGCGTGCGTTTTTAGAGATGTTCTGGCTACTCATAAAGATATGCAGGGCCCCTCACTTCATCTCCTTTCATTTGATCACTTGATCTTGATTCATTTGATCTCCTGCCAATACAGACTACTTACAAATACCATACCTCTCCTAAATCCCGAAATCTCTTAATTAAAACCTTTGCATTGCCGATGATGCTGAGCAAACTTATGCCTCGGTATTTTTTGCAGTCTTACTGCGATCATTTTCCGTTGTAAAGCGCTATGATGATGGCTATACACCAGTCTCTTGGTAAGTAGGATCTCCACTCTCGTTAAAAACCGGTACAGTTGACTAGCTACCACGCCCGCCCTTGCTTTCAGCATATTCAGCAAATTACTTCATACCATTCAAAGCTTCTACAATCTCCTCCACACTAATATCCTTCCTTCCGCAACCTTCTTTCATATCTGCCATTTTGGTACGACCTAAAATGTTTACTCCCCGTTTTGCGTTCCCACGAGCAGTTAGGAAAGATGCTGTCCACCCAAACAGCCCCGCATGCTTGAGTAAGGCTAGACTTATTCTGGGGTTTGCTTGCCCAAGGGCATACCGGAACGCTAACGATTAGACTCGCCCCTAGCCACGTATCGGCACGGCAACCACCAGCTTCACTGAGATTAAAGGACGGTTAAAGGCGGATGTTGGGAAAGGAACTATAAGGTGAAGGATAGTACTATCTCTGAAGGAGCAGAAGAATACAGCAGTAACTCGAGAGGCAGGGGTGATATCCGGTACTACCGTATTTTCCGGAAGGCAACTAGGTTAAGTACTCCCTGGCTGAACTTAGCTGAGTAGAAAGAACAAAAAAAATATCATCTCCAGAAAATAAAACAAAATAACTTTTTAAATAATGAGTTTTATATTTACAAGCATAGTAATAAAAATATTATTTCACGACGGCTAAAAGTCGGTGTATGTAGAAACTTCTAGCATTGAGAAAGGGCAAGTTTGTATTGATAGATTGCAATCTTCTTGAGTCGCATTGTGCCATTTGTCTGTTGATGATGAAGAACGTCTAGAAAAGTTAAAGGTTTATTGGGTTATCATCTTACTACTGTAATAAAGCTGAAAAGTTTGTAGTTGTTGTTTTTAAAGGCTGTCATCGCTAAGAGAAATAATCAGAAAACCAGTCCAGTTTGAAATGGTATTAGATTTGAGAATAACATTATTAAAAAAATAGTTACGGCAATTATCCAATTATATTTGTATTCTCATTTACTTTTGTCCTCGTCTTTTATATGCAATGTGTGACAAAGAAACCGCTTTGCTAAGTCGTTTCAATGAGTAGTGTATAGTATAGTTTAAAAAGCTAAACTACTCGTACCATGATGTATGTAGTATATGATTCAGTTGTCGTTTATTAACAAGCCTTGGAAGAACCGATTTCCATGTGGGTTTAATTAATACTCAGTTACATACTACGTATCTCAACCTTGTTACCATGAGATCTCAGGCCGAATTATTTACCATACGCGTAACGAAAGCCAGAAATACGATAAGAAAAAGATGTCAGCGACGAAGGGACCAGCATTCATCGCTCCCCTTCATCGCTGACAGCTTTCTCACCAACAGTAGTAATAACAAAAGTAATTAACGCAAACAAATAATTTGTGTGTAAGTTCTAAGCCTCCATGTCTAAAGATTGTCTTTGCAAATATATTAATAACCTAGTACTACTTTTCCTTGAAATTAATGTATGCTGTTCTTTTCTTATAAGAGATAAGGAAGAGACAAGCACAACGTCCACCTGATGGCAAGTGCAAGGTCTGCCCATAACAAATGCTCTGTCACCCAGAATAATTCTGAATGGCGCCACCCTGCTCCCGTCCCCCAGAAATAACATTTCTTAATCTCATATACCAGGTAATTAAAGTGCCCTTCAGACCGAAATAAAGTAATGTTTGCAGACAACTGTTTACGTCTGAATAACTGGCTCTGCGGTAGTGTAGGTACCACCTAGACTGATTTCTGCATAGGAGTCCATCAGTAATGACCACCAGTAATTTCTTAGAGCATATTGACACATAAAAATTTACTCGAAATTATAAAAAGCATACAACACTTTATGCAGTTAAAACATTTACCTAAAAACCATTTTTAAAATTTTGTAGTAGATTCCTCTTGGTTGCGAAATCCTGTCCATTTCGCAAATTGCTCGGCGCACGCAATGGAAGCCTTCTAGGCCGTTCCTAAAAGTAATAACGGATTAAAAACACACATTTTACCTGTAACATATTTTTATCTCAACTTCTCTTAAATTTAAATAAAACTGTTTCTTAAATATATGTATTATATTAATGAACATTGTTGCATATTTGCATTTTGTAAATAAACGTAGTATTATTATTATATTTGTAATAAATATGCTGTCACTTTTTTGTATTGCAGTACTTCATCATTATCTTTATCAGCCTATTAACAGAACATTCCTGAACACAGAATTTTTTTTTTTTTATTTCATAAAAGTGACGGAACGAGCAATACGTTCACCTGATGGTAAGTGTAACGTCTACCCATAACAAATGCTGTATCACCCAGAAAATTACTGTGTGACACAAAACTGTGCCCGTCACCCAGAGACATCAGTTCTAAGTCTCAAATGCCCAGTGATTACGCTAGCTCACAGTGCCCTTCAAACCGAAACACAGTAATGCTTGCACACTACTGCTTCACGGCAGAATAACTGGCCCTGGGGTGGTACCTACCTAGACGGATTCCTGCATAGGAATTCTACCACCAGTAAAACCGAGAACTACAAATCCTGCCGTTTTGCATTTCAACTTTAAAATTGTTCTGCAATTTTAAATGCTGCTTTAACAAATGCTCTGAGGTGAAAAAACATCGCCAGGAATCCTGCATGATTGGGGAATAACAATATTTCGAAGATATGTGAAGTTAGCCAACCCGCAATGGATCAGCTTGGCGGACTCTTTCCCGTCCCAAAGCTCTCTCAAAAAATTAGAGTCGGCCTGTGCTCAACAGGGGGACATTTGTAGGCTGTTACTTTACTTTTCTGCTCAACTTCACCATAAAATGTGTAAAAATATACATTATTACTTTAATATTGCTTGCGACACTAGTCTTGCCCCTTTCTCTTTAAACCGTGTATTTTAATATGAAATTATGTACCAAAACAATAAAATAATTTTTATTTTAAATAACGTAAAGTAGATCTATATTGTACATAAATATGTGTTCTCAAAAATAAGAAACGGCAATAAAATGTACTTAAGTAACAATAATAACAAATTTAAATAAACCTTTGTTGTTACTAATAAATAGTCAAATGTGTACTCTGTTGTAGTCTACTTTAAATGTAAAAATGTTTGGTAAAATACCTGTTCAACAACGTCTCTAAGTTGCCGTAGACAGTTCTCCTGTAAAGATGGTGATAAGGGCGGAACGAATCTGGCGGATCGTCCCAGTTCATTCTGAAACCTAGCGCTTGACTGAATATCTGATTCCAGGGTACCATGTTCGCTTTGAAATTTAAGCGTAGCTGTAAATAATGTTATTTCACTGTTTATGCAAATATTTACTTGGAATCTCTATTTACATCCATACATACATAGGCTCGCCTATTTGCCTTTGAATGTATGAATGATCAATTAGAATAGGCAGAGGCCACATTTTTTAATTTGATACGATCCTGACATTCATCTTTCGCTTCTCTTACTTTCCTTCGCGTTTTCATATCAAGTAGTCGGTTGCGGGTATTTTTAATTGGACTTTTCTGAAAACGTCTTCGATCTGATTGTGATACGTTCGCCTACGTCAAACTTTACTGTTTGCCCGTTCTAACTCGTCTCACAAATCTGTTTCGTTAATCTTCTTACGTCCATCCTCTTCTATTTATGTGATATAATATATATAAAAAGAATGTTACCTAAATCGATTTTGATGACTAATTTGGTCTTAACGTGTTAGAAAATCTTTCGTTTTCCTTGTAAGGTTTAGTGTAATCATTTTAGATATTGATGATTCGATTTCGGCCATTTTCTGGTTAACAATTAGAAGATACCTTTTACATAGGTTATAATATAGTAGCGTAAATATTGACAACAGAAACACGTCCGGTTCCTATATTCACAAAACGAGACTTGAACGATCCGTTAAATCATTCTTTATCAAAAGTCTTCATCAAACTGGTTCCAATGTTAAGCTTTTGAGATAATATCGGAGGATCACTAATCAATCAGACCCGAAAACTAATTATAGCTGCACAACTTTTTTTCGGCTGGGATTGAACTAAAGATCCACGACACGAAGCACTTATTAGGTTAAGATATTATTTAATAACAAAAAAAAATTTTAAAAAATTTTAAGGAACAAATGCAAATCGTACACCTAAATTTAAGTGCAAGGACAGTTCATTTTTTTGTCTGTGGATCAAGCCGATCAGATAGAACATGGTCGTCGACGATTCGAGCCGCTCTTCGTTGAATAACGAAATTTGCATCAATTCTAATAAAATAAAATAAAAACACTACTGCTTAAAGGCAAAATAACTGGCACTGCCGTGGCATCCGCCTATGTACGTTGATTCCTGCATAAGAATTTGATCACCAGTGTTTACATATAATAAATAATTTGGGAGAAAATTATCAAAAATGAATCTTCCATTCAGTGACTATTTTTACAAGACATGACATTTTTTTTCCTTACAAAAATTTGAATTATTAATGCCTTGAACAAAACACTTACGAAAAAATGCGATATATTTCTGAAGCTTAAATATCTTCTTTGTCTATGCTGGGCTTGTCTAGGCTCATTATTGGCTTCACCAAAATCTAACAACATAAACAGCACCATACAAGCGTAACATATAAATATAACCCGAAAAATGTTGTTCATTTTCTTGTAGTTGTTTGTTGAACGTCTTCTTGTAAAACAATTTTTTTTATCGAAATTTGAAATCGATTTTTTAATGTTCGTCTAACTGTTTCGAGCTTCCTTCACTTAGCCTTCTTTAATTTCATATAACTAGAAATATACAATATATAGTCACTTTTAAAAAAATGTCTTATTAAACGCTTCAAGAATTTTTTTCCACTTGTCAGTATAGTTTCGAGGCAGAAGTACACTTTAGTTTGGGTATTTTATTCTATCACGCGAACACTACAGAAAGTGGTTTGTCGTTTAAGAGAATGTAAATATTCGTGAGAAGCAAGTGATAATTTAATGTTGACCTAAACTAAACAATATTGTGCCAGAAGTCTTAATAGTGGTCACTTGACTAGGAAAATAGAACACGTGTAACAGATTTTAGTATCGACATCTACAATCGGAGTTTTGAAGACAGATACTTCTTCAATCATGATCCATCTCTACTGGACATAGATGCCTCCAGTCAGTGATGCAGTGGCCATACTCGACATGCGTTTGATATTTGGTTTAGCATGCCTCAGTAAAAATAGTACAAAATCGGTAAATAAATACTAAGGCTGCTTGTATATTGTCTTTATAAGACTTTAAGATTCCAAATGAAGGGAGCTAGAGTAAATATATTTTTTTTTAGGTTTTAATCCGTAGTTTTGTGTGCCTTTTCAAAATAAAATCCAGTAGCTGGCTACGTACTGTATTTTTTTAAACTTATGAGGTTTGAATACTACGCGGAACTGTCATAAAAATTATCGGTTTCGTTAAACAGTACAACGAGGTATCTTTTTATTAAGCTTGTTAGTATGATATTTTGTAATAATTACATCACGATTTCAGTTATTGTTGCCATACCATTCTTAATTGTGAACCGCACATTTTGAGTATGTATGTGTTATCGCCTCAGTTTTCGCAATAGCTACGGGATGGGCTGAAGTGCGGTTTACATACATAAATTTCACAGGTTCATGTTGGTTTTCGAGTCTGGTTACGTTACCATACTATACAGGAGAGACCTTAGTGTGGGTCATTCTTTTTTTAAATAACAGGTTAAAGTAACAGCATCAGTATTTTCTATGGAAGAAAGTGACCAGACGAGCATGAAGTTGACCTGGTGGTAAAGTGCAACGTCCGTTTTGAACAAATGCCGTGCACCCCAAATCAGTGCCTTTCAGACAAAAACACAGTAATGTTTGCATATCACTTCTTGACGGCGGAATAACTGGTACTGCGGTGGTACGTACTGAGACGAATTCCTGCATAGGAATCCAACCACCAGTAAAAGTAGTAGTATCTGTTTTAATATTTTTACAGTTGCCGATATACATATGTCCGGCAGAGTTAGCGACTACCTTTTTCATACCGAAGTGTCGTAAGAGTCGTCTAAGGTATTGTACGGACAGCCTTTATTCGTGCCGATTAACACCATAATATGAAACGCTGTCACTATACTGCTCGTGGGAACGCAACGGAGTCTCATTTTTTTGACTTGTACCCAAATGGCGGCGATGTGGTTCGCCAACCTTCACATGCCGTTTCCGGAGAGGGCGAAAAGTCGGTTACATGTATAGCCTCTGTCTACTCGTTATATAGGAAAAACGCGTGACTATATTCATGAATGTATGTATTTTTACAACTGTATATAATGTGGCGTTAGTAGCAAATATTAACATATTGTAGTCAGTCAAGGAATTTGTAATTCTTAATAGAAAAGACGGCAAACAAAATTACGGGTCACCTGATGGTAAATGATCACGGCCGCCCTTGAACATCCGCAAGCGAATTTTGAAAGGTTACGGTCACTGTAATGCATAATGTACAGTATAATGTACAGCATAATGTACAGCATAATTGGGATTCGGGGAATCATAACAGTTTCTCCCTTTGCCATTCCAGTCATTATGACTGCGCTAATGATGTTTCGTCCCAATTGAGTCACCTGAAGCCTGGTGCCATTGCAAAATATCTGTGCATCGAGGTTTCTCATCAGCAGCACCGGAACACGAACTTTTAACTTTAACCTATAAGATGGCAATCCAGAGAGTTCCAAGGAGTTTAGAAACTCGGAATGGTGGTGGTTGAGAAAGGAGTAGGTACTCGTATTTTCTTAAGAACCTCGATAAAGCTTAAAATGGGCAAAACGAGTCGGGATATACTAGTAAAATAAGTTGTTTTGCGGAAATAATACAAGATTAAAAAAATCATATTCGATGGTGAGTGATAAGCATTTAGGAAAAAAAATAAGAAAATTTTTAAGCTATCTTGCTAGGAGATAGTATAGATGTATTGCTGATAAAATATTACAACCATAATTTGGAAAAATTAAAAATACGTAGATACGTTGAAACTTTTTTCATTAACACATAAGCGTTTTATTGCGTAAACATTTTTTATATCCAACTTCTACACAATTCCTTTAGCTTCGTTGATATGCAAGATTCTTACGACATAGGTACTACATATAACGGGAACCCATAAAATATACTGTTTGTGTATCGCATATATCTCACGTAAATAAAGCGAGTCTCATACACGCTACAGGTCACGCACAGACTATCTTTTTCTCGGAATACTTACACAGGCTTCGTGTGAGTCCAGTTTTGGCTTTTGTGTTGTTGTACGTCTATGAACATAAATAAGGATAACGCGACACAATTTTAGAATAGGTTGTGAGATATCGCACTTCATAACATAGAGAGCTTTAGAAACGTATTGGTATTTATTTTTTACGCTTTTATTTTTTTTTGTGCATTACAAGCACTATTAGAATAAATAATCGATTTAAATTTTAAAATAGATTGGACGAAGTTTTATTTGGTCATATCCATACCTTAATAGGACTTCATATTCAAATAATTTTTACTGGTATTCCTATGCAGGAATCCGTATAGGTAGGTACCACCCCAGGGTCAGTTACTCTGCCGTGAAGCAGTAGTGTGCATACATTACTGTGCTTCGGTCTGAAGGGCACTAAGAGCTAGTGTAATCACTGGGCATATGAGACTTAAAAACATTTGTCGCTGGGTGACAGGCGCAGTGTGGTGCTACACAGAAATATTCTGAGTAACATCAGCATCTGTTATGGGTAGACGTTGCACTTACCATCAGGTGAACGTTTTGCTCTTCTCGTCAAATTTATCAAACAAAAAAATAAAAAATAAAAAAAAATATTATTAATTTCAAAGTATAACTACTCGTATATTAAAATTAATTGATTCCGTTCAAAATTTGAAAACAAATGTACTTACACATCAAATTTGTACACAACTAACGCAATATTTAGATTCTGACATTAAAGCCTATAAGAACTTTAAAGCTAAACTGAAAAACAAATTTTGACTTTCATTTTGGCCTTAACTAAAATTTTTAAGACTAATTCGTAATAGGAGTGCTTCTCACCTATTCTCTTTTTATTTCCTTTTCCTGTAAAAAAATATTATCTCGAGAAAATAAAATGAAACACCGTTTTGAAACAAATCATAAATAATGAGTATTATTATATAATATTATTTCACAACTGCTAAAAGTCGGTGTATGTAGAAACTTCTAGCATTGAGAAAGGGCAAGTTTGTATTGATACTTTGCAGTCTTCTTGAGTCGCGTTGTGCCATTTGTTTGTTGATGACGAAGAACGTCTAGAAAAGTTAAAGATTTATTGAGTTATATGCTATAATAAAGCTAGAGAGTTTATATGTTTGAACGCGCTAATCATAGGAAACACTAATCTGATTTTAATTGTTTTCTTGGACTAGATATTCCATTTATCGAAAGTAAAATTAAAAAGTAAAGTTTCAGCCTATAAATGTCCCACTACTGAGCACAGGCCTCCTCTCATTTCTGAGAGGGTTTTTTGGAGCTAGGAAGAATCCGCCACGCTGCTCCAATGCGGGTTGGCGGACTTCACATGTCTTCGAAATATTTTTTATTCCACAGACATGCAGGTTTCCTCACGATGTTTTCCTTCACCGCCGAGCACGTGGTAAATCAGCACTTAAAATTGCAATTAACAATTTTAGAGGTGCCGATACCGGGAATCGAACCCAGGTCACTCGTGTACTATGAAATTTAAAGCGAGCGCCTAGACCCTGAGCTACCACGGCTTTCAAGTCGATGAAAGTTCTAAATTATAAAACTTTTTATGGCTTTAAAGAGAACCGAACATTTTCGAGAAGGGCCGAAATGTTAATGCTCAGGTCAGCGATGTACCATGCCGCACGGCACAGTCATGTGGTCGTTCTTTTTTACGCGGGTGAATCTGCGGGACGCTGCTAGTATTGTCTACATAGATTACTCTATAAACAGAAACAATAGAACATTGAAAATTCGTTCTCTCACGGGATTGGTCAGATGTTGGTGAGTCTTCGAGGAATGAGAATGATACTATTTAAAAAATATTTACGGCAATTAGCCAATGACATATATTTGTAGTTACATCTAGTTTTTTATTTTTTATTTACGCGAATACTAAACATTGAAATAAAACTACTTTTTCGGATTTTGTCGCTCGATCGGACTAAAAAAAAATTAAAAGCTGAAGGTACTCCGGGTTAACTATGACATTAGGACAACTGTCACCTCAGTCCCCCCGTGACCATGGGTGCTGTAAAGCGCCCGAAACGTCGGGTTATAAAAATTAAACGCGATAAAATCCGTAAAAAGTAGTTTTAGATACATCTACTTTTATCCTTGTCTTTTATGTGTAATGTGTAACAAAGAAAGGGCTTTGGTAAGCCGTTTCAATGAAGAGAGTTAAACTACATACATACATACATAAGATCACGACTGTATCCCATAAGGGGTAGTCAGAGACTGGGCACTTACTGCAAAAACAGATGACTGCCGCAATCCACGTTTCACCAAAACAATATAATGCACTTTGTGTGATAGGTGGTGAGCCCATCGCCACCATGCGCTGTTGGGTGCACAGTGCAGTTTAATTCCTTACTCGCCTTTTACGATATCCATTGGATAAGATGGAGTGGTAGTATTCTTTTAACGAGCCGCCACCACACGGCAGAGTTAAACTAACTTGAGGTATGTAATATGTGAGTAAGTAATAAACGAGCATTCGAAGAGCAAACGTATTTTAAGGCAGGGTCGCCGTTATGGGTTTATTACTACTCACTCACGTACTACATACCTCAACCTTGTTACGATGTACCATAACGCCAAAGTAATACGATAAGGTGTCAGCGATAAGGGGACAGACATAATACCAATAGTAACAATAATAACAGTAAAATACCGCAAACGAATAATTTTGTGTAGTTTAAACATTGGCTTCAGCTGTCATTTAAACCTTCTAAGGGTCGGTGTCTTAAAATTGCTTTTGGAAGTATATTAATAACTGTTTCATCTACAGAATTCATCAAATGAATTTAAGTTGTTGTGTAGTGTCTTAGAATGACCATCGGTAATTTCTTAAACCATACGCAATTATCTTAAATTCATTTGAAACTGTAGAAAACTTGATATAAAATCCTTTATAAGAAAATATTGCCTACAAGCGACATGCAGTTAAAACATTTACCTAAAAACCATTTTGTAGTAGATCCCTCTTGGTTGCGAAATCCTGTCCATTTCGCAAATTGCTCGGCGCACGCAATGGAAGCCTTCTAGGCCGTTCCTAAAAGTAATAACGGATTAAAAACACACATTTTACATGTAACATATTTTTATCTCAACTTCTCTTACATTTAAATAAAACTGTTTCTTAAATATATGTATTATATTAATGTGCCGTGTGGTGGCGGCTCGTTAAAAGTATACTACCACTCCATCTGCTCCAATGGATCTCGTAAAAGGCGAGTAAGGAATTAAACTGCACTGTGCACCCAACAGCGCATGGTGGCGATGGGCTCACCACCGATCACACCAAGTGCATTATATTATTTTGGTGAAACGTGTATTGTGGCAGTCATCTGTTTTTGCAGTGAGTGCCCAGTCTCTGACTACCCCTTAGGGATACAGTCGTGATCTTATGTATGTATTAATGAATATTGTTGCATATTTGCATTTTGTAAATAAACGTACTATTATTATTACATTTGTTGTTTTGTATATTGTGTTGTACAACTGTTTCTTTTAAATGTGAATGTTGTTATCATATGCAACCATTTTCAGTATTTTATAGTACTTATTGCATCATTATTGAATGTGTTCATTGAACATTTGAAGCTAAACCAGCCAGTAGGTCACGGACCCGGAGCTCGCCTAATTTTTTTTATTTTCCTGATCTGAAGATTGAAATTCACCTGAGTTTGATCCCCGGCGCCGGCACCGCCAAGATTGTTGTAAGTGCTGATTTACCACATGCTTAGCGGTTTAGTAAAACCAAATGATTTCAATTTTTTTCAAATTCAAAATGAATTAATCTGTCTGCATGTCTGGGAAATATAAATATTTCGAGGACATGTGAAGTCCGCCAACCCGCATTGGAGCATAGTGTCGGACTTTTCCCCGCTCCAGAGAATGAGAGGAGGTGCTCAGCAGTGGGACATTTGGAAGCTGTTACTTTACTTTACTACTCTTTGCGAGGCCCCTCTTGCCCCTTTCTCTTATGAAATTAATATGAAATTATATACCAAACTGAAAAATACTACGCAAATACGTACGACGTAAAGTAGATAGTAGTAGAGTAGTAGTAGACGTAAGGTAGAAGTCTACATAAATATGTATTCTCAAAAAAGAAGAAACGGCAATAAATTCTAAACAAAATAAAAACCTTGTCTGCTTCAAATAGTAAAACAGTTTTGGTACAATACCTGTTCAGCAACGTCTCTAAGTGGCCGTAAACAGTTCTCCTGTACAGATGGTGATAAGGGCGGAACGAATCCGGCGGATCGTCCCAGTTCATTCTGAAACCTAGTGCTTGACTGAATATCTGATTCCAGGGTACCATGTTCGCTTGGGAATTTAAGCGGAGCTGTAAATAATGTTTATGTTTTTTTTTATTGGAAAAAGTGCCGAGGCGAGAAAAACGTTGATCTGATGGTAAGTGCAACGTTTGCCCATAACAAATGCTGTGTCACCCAGAACATTACTATGTGGCACCACACAGCGTCCGTCACCCTGAGACGTGAGTTTTTTAGTCTCATATCACCAGTGATTACTACTACTACTAGCTCTTAGTGCGCTTCAAACCGAAACACAGCAACGTTGGCACACTACTTCACGGCAGAATAACTGGCCCTGCGGTGGTGCCTAGACGAATTCCTACGTAGTAATCCTGCCATCATAATTACTTCACTGTTTATGTAAATATTAAATTGGAATCTCTCTTGTGATTTAAATCTAATTTGATTATGTTTACTTATATTCTTAAATTATACGCTTTAGAAAATCATTAATTTTCCTATAACGGTTTAGTACAATTATTTTAGATATTGATGATGGCCGGTTCCTATATTCACAAAATGAGACGTTTTTCTTGCGATCCGTTAAAAAATTTACGAATAGTAAGTCAAACCCGTTCTTATAACTAGTTGACGTTAGTGGCTGGTAGATGAGGTGAAAAAGTTGTGGAACACTACTTAACGCTTCGTTATCGGTTGCCAAATAATTAATAGGGTTAGTGGTCTTCACCTTCCTGCTTCTGAAGTTACGATTATGGGATAATATCGGAGGATCACTAATCAATCAGACCCGAAAACTAATTAGCGTTGCACAATTTTTTCCATTGAGACTATAACTCAGTATCCACAACACGAAGCTGCGTATTAGGTTTAGGTATTATTTAATACGAAGAAAAACGTTTTTTAGGAAAATGAAAGAAAGCAAATCGTACAATTAATGGTAAGTCCAATGTCTGTCTGTAACAAATTCTACATCACCCCGAATGGGTGAAGTAGATTGCAGAGTTCTGTGTGGCGCCACACCGCGCTCGTTCCCTGACACATCAGTTCTTAAGAGTAATTACACTAGCTTGCAGTCCCTCAGGTCCCTCAGAACGAATCACAGTAATGTTTGCACACTACTGGTTGACGGCAAAATATCTGGCACTGCGGTGATATCCATCCCGGCGGTTTTTTTGCACAGGAATTTGACAACTAGTGTTTACATATAATAATTAATTTGGTAGAAAGTTATCCAAAGTAATGCTTTCATTTAGTAATTTTATTTTAGAGTGACGTCGTAGTCGTTATCTCTGCAAAAAATTAGCTAATTAATCTTAAAACAAAACACTTACGAAAAAATGGGATATATTTCTAAAGCTTAAATATCTTCTGTGCCTATGCTGGGCTTGTCTAGGCTCATAATTGGCTTCACCAAAATTAAACAACGCAAACAGCACCATACAAGCGTAACATATAAAAATAATCCGAAACATTTTATTCATTTTTTGCAATTAATTGAAATGTCTTCTGTCTTCAAAAGTTCTTCTGTTTCAAGGCTGCTGCGTCACCTGTTGTAATTTCAAAAACCTGAAAATATAACAAAAAATATAAATAGTAGTTGTATTACACTAGAAGTATTTTTTCACTTTAAGTTTAGTTTCGTGGCAATAAGTGCACTTAACTTTGATTTTTCAAAGTTTTTGCGAATAATTCAGAATAAGGTTTTTCGCTTAAGAGAATGTCAACATTCGTGAGATGCAAGAGATATTTTAATCGCCATCATAATCATTTCAGCCCATCACTAGTCCACTGCTGAACAAAGGCCTCCCACAAAGATTGCCATAATAGCATGTAGTTCTCATTTTGGGGGGACTTTCCCGTATTCGCCAACCCGGCGGGTTGGCAACCGCAGTTTATTTATTTAGATATTCCAGGCAGACGCTGCTGCCCATGTTCTAGTTTTAATTTTTCTTCTGTCGACTTTTACGACACCCACAGATGAGGTGGTGGATTATTAATCTGCCACCACATGGTAGATAATTAATTAAAAATTTAATGTTGAGTTAAAACGTGTAGCAGATTTTAAAATCGATATCTACCATCTGCGTTTTGAAGACAAGTACTTCTTCAACCAAGAGCTGGTCATACTGGACATAGATGCTTCCAGAGTCAGTGATGCAGTGGCCGTATTCGACATGCGTTTGATATTTGGTTTTGTATACCTCAGTAGAAATACTCGTAATATCTCAGTAGAGAATTCTGATTTTAAGTGAAGAGAGAAACGAGGATACTATTTTTTTAGTTCTTAATCTTTTGTGTACATTTTCAAATAAATGTCATACAATAACTATCTAAGAACTGTTTATACAGTTTACTGTATTTTTTGTTTGAAAATTTTTATGAATATTGAAAATTACGCTAAACTGTTATAAAAGTCTTTTTCGTTGAACAGATTACATCGAGACATCTTTTTGTTAAGCTTGTAACTTGTAACAACTTATATACTCGTAATATATTTTATACGAATTATAATATACATAACCATTTTAGTTATTACCTTACTATAACTTCTAATCCGCATAATTTGAATATGGCGTGATGCCGCCTCGGTTATTGCAGTAGCTTCGGAATTAGTTCTGCGGGTTTAGTTAAATGAAAAACAATGATATCCTAAAGGACTTTTATAAATAACTATGAAAACTGAACTACACCATTTCTTACATATGTTAGGGACAATCAATACATCGTCGTGTGGTGGCGTATTTAGAGAATCTCTCACTTCATCTCATCCGGTGGTTATAGTAAAAGTCGTCAGAAAGAAAATTAAAACCAGAAAATGGGCAGCAGTAACTTCCTGAAACATCTGAATAAATAAACTGCAGTTGCCAACCTGCCCGACGAGCGTGAGAAAACTATGGCAAAATCCCTCCAAAATTAGAGCTACTAACTTTTGTGGCAATCTATGTGGAAGGCCTACGTTCAGCAGTGGACTAGTGATAGGCTGAAATGATAACGATGATAATGATGAAACAGAATACATAAAATGTAATCCTTCCCTTACGAGAGACGTCACAAGAAAAATAATTACGCACAGAAGTATTTTTTTTTATATGCAATACCTGAAGACTAAGAACACTTACAGGAAGTAGCAGATTTGATTTTATCAGAATGGATAGTTTTAACAAATACAAGCTGCTTCGGATCCAAGCAATACTAAAGAAATGTATTTTTTCAAACAGAAAGTGAGATAACTGTTTATAATAAATTTAGGTTGTATTTAAAGTATAGTTATCAGGATTTAGACGTTAAAAGTGTGTCAGTGTTACAAATACAGGATGTTTCTTACAGTTCAACATAAAGTTGTTGATCCTCGCTGTATAATCGATAGGACACAATATGACACCAGATGGCCGCTAACCTAACGGTCAGAGTACATAACTTTTACGCCTTGGGTCCCGGCTTCAAATCCCTGTCGATACCGACATTTGTTTAAAAACACAAATTGTTGGTTTTCGAGTTAGGTTGTGCAGTGCATGTGAAATTTATATCTGTAAAACGTACAGGCGATAGATATTCATTGTTTTTTTTTTAAAAAAAACAAAGAATACCAGGGCAAAGCAAAAGTATTTTTTTAAGGACGATAGTGACCAGACGAGCATTTAGTTGACCTGAAAGTATGTGCAACATTCGTATACAAAAAATGCTGTGGCACCCAGAACATTTCTGTGTGGCACCACACTGCGCTCGTCACACCGAGAAATCAGTTCTTCGTGTGCTCATATGCCTCATATGCCCAGTAATTACACTATCTATCAGTGACCTACATATTAATACATAGTAATGTTTGCACACTATTGCTTGAATACAGACTAGCTGGTACTGCGGTGGTACCTATTTAAGACGGATTCCTGCATAGAAATCCTATCAACAGTATTCATACAGTGGTGTTTTGTATGAAGGGAGGTGAATTATAGATTCAGTTACTGGTCAGTTAGTAACCTATTCGCAATTCCTCTGGTATTGTTAGGCTGTAGGATGGGTTAGAACAGACCCCCAGTACCCCAAGTGCAATAATTCTGCCGTGAAGCAGTAGTTCGAAAACGTTACTGTGTTTCTGTCTGAAAGGCACTGAACGTTAGTGTAATTACTGGGTATATGAGACTTAAGAACTCATGTCTCATGGTGATGGGCGCACACAGAAATGTATTCGTTGTCCTTACCATTGGATGAACGTTTTGTTCGCTTCGTCACTTTATCTAATAAAAATTAAAAAAGTTCACGGACGATGGCGATCGCATACCATGAGATGAGTCTCTTGCCTGTTTGCCCCCACTTTTAAAAAAAAACAGGGATTTATGTGGGTGACCGCGTAACTACATGACGATATTTCATCAATGACATCTGCAAGTTTGTCTATTGGCCACAATAACCACCAATAATCAGATAGCTCCTGTACTCATTCCTCATCAGCCTTACTCACTCCACTGCTGGAAAGAAAAGTCTCCCATGAAATACCACTTAGCTTAGATATTGGCTTCATAGCCACTGCCAGACGACCGCAAGGCCAAGTCGATAGTTCTAGTCGGAACCAACAATTTGTGCAAATCGTCGTGCATTTTAAAATTTAAGCCTGTAAAAGGCATTCATGATACAGGAGAACTACGTTCTTAGTGTGGGGCATTGTTTTTTAAAACAAAAACATACAATTCTGAACCGTATATTATTTATATTATTGCCACCGTTGCTAAATTGCTTGCAGTTATTTTGTTCTTAGTTTGGTTATATGGGAATATGCTGCAGCCTATTCCCTGGTTTAATGTCTTGTTATTTTATTTTCGTATTACGAGTATATAGATATCAGAAAAAAGATAGTTAAAATTATATTATTATTATATTTTGTTATTATATTATTATTTTATTATTATATTAATATTTTGGTTTGTGGTGGTAGGATTCCTATGCAGGAATCCGTCTAGGTAGGTACCACCCCAGGGCCAGTTATTCTGCCGTGAAGCAGTAGTGTGCAAACATTACTGTGTTTCGGTTTGAAGGGTACTGAGAGCTAGCGTAATCACTGGGCATATGAGACTTAAGGACTCATGTCTTAGGGTGACGGGCGCAGTGTGGTGGCACATAGTAATTTTCTGGGTGACACAGAATTTGTTATGGGCAGACGTTACACTTACCATCAGGTGAACGTTTTGCTCGTTCCGTCACTTCTATGAAAAAAAAAATATATAATTAATTGAAGTTTAATCGAAACTCGCTAATAATTTAGGTTTTAAAACTGTAGACATGTTGACCCGAGCCTCCGGGGAGACATTCACGAAAAACCGCATTAGCGAAATAATAAGTGAGTGGTAATAACTGTGGGGTTTAAATGCGTATTTCAGCTTTACAGACTAAATTCTTTGCTGTATGCATCTTTAAAGAAGTTTGTATAACTACAAATGTTCGAACTAACAAAGTTTCGAAATCTGTTTGTAAAGTTTGATAAAGTTTCCTTTGAGGTAGATTTTTACAAACCAATTCAGGAAATGCCCAAAAACTAAACACATGAAGACATTACATCTTATTTTGAGTGTACTGAACATTTGGAGGAATTCATATACTTAAATGTGGCATTTGCTGCAATTCGTTGCTGCATCTCCCAGCAATTAGTTTCGGAGAAATTTCCATTACAGTGTTCATTTATAATTTTTGCATGTGGATCTGTATAACTGAATGCAGGTACGTTACAAGACTTGAAATTTGTTTAAAAAGAGATCATTGCAAACGTTTGATTTCGTATTTAGTCTCTCTGGTCTGAGTCCTGGTCGATTTTCGACCTTTTTTTTTCGAGACCTTCCGAGTGCTGCTGGACACTAAAGTTTGCGCAGAAAATATTATAGTGCCACAAGTGTATGCGCACAGTGAAACTCATTCGTAGCAACACACATGCGCGCGATGTAACGCTCTTGCGATAAGATCGGAAGTAGCCTAGGATGTAGGGTCAGAAACACGAGAACAATTACAAAACAACATGATCCGAAAACCGAAAATGCATGTCGGGGTCACCATTTTGGCGGATGATTTTGCCATGGAAAAGGGTAGCTACCCCGCCAGATCGAGTGGTCTGATCTGGGGAGGACGTCTCCTCCTACTAGTAATATTTAGATGTTGTATATATAGTTCGCATCTCAGAAAACTTTCATAGCACGATTATGGACGTATGCGAATATTTCTTGAGCTTCTCATGTGGCGACATAGATGTCGCTACACTTAGCATAAATGTTGGCTTCGGCTGAGATTCGAACCCAGGAGCCAACGTCAAGTACTCTGATCTCTAGGACATGCGGTCGCGGTCGTTTTAAATAAATACTGTATGTTAAAAAAAGCGAAGAAGTGCTGCGACTGAATCATTCTGTACATCAATTTAACGGTAATCGAAATCTGTTTGAAAATCGTGATTAACGCATTAAAGGGGCGACACGGAACCGATAATCGAACAAGCTTAGTGTAATTTTAAAATTCCGTACAAGACGAATATAGCATCAGTAAAGTTGAAAAAGTTCATGATCAATAAAATTCTGCTTCATGGAAAAAGTTATAAAACTTGCACACTTTTAAGACATTTTTGTAATGATTTTTGAAATATGACAAAAAAGTTTAATTTATTAGTTCTTGCCTCTGTGCTCATTGCCCTTGTTTATGGAATTACTGAAGAGTCTAACAAAACAAGTGAATTGGAAATGGACAAGGAAACAAAAGTTTTATCTAGGAAGAAAAGGTTCATAATTTTCCCCGAAGGAAGTTCCCTTCAACTTGGTAAGAAATCTTCATGTTGTTAACTTTGGATCAGCTTTAGCATACAAAATTAAGAAACGAAACAAATTATAAATTTAAATTATTCATTAAAAATCATTACATCAGTAACAAGAAGGTTAGAATTTAATACCAAAAGAATAATAGATTTAAATTTTATTCTGGTAATCATAATGTTTGTCAAATAATGTTATTATTATTACTGAGTATCTATTCATATCAGAAAACTGATGCCCAAAATGTAGATTAACACTTTTCATTTAAGAATCATGTCAATCATTACTGAAGTAAAAGTAATATATATATATACTCGTAGTTGTTTAACTTACTACCTCTTACCTCTTATCTACCTTTGGGTTGAGCAGAGAACATATTAAGGGTGCTTAGTGCTAAAGCATAAAATAATTAAAAAAAAAAGAAATAAGTGAAAGGAAACAAGATAACAATTGATTTCAAATTGCACAGTAACTAAATACATACATAAATATAGTTGTTTAACTTAATTAAAAATAAGTTTTACCATTGAATTTGAATACTCACAACTTTTACAATATTAACGATGATTCGGGCGGAACTGACCTCATTACATTAATTTATCTCTTCGGTGATTGTAACAAATGAACGCAGTTAAATAGCAGTCAATTAATTGAATCCTTGTTTGAAATTTAATTTTATTGCTTTAACTTGCTGCATATAATTATGTCTACCTGAACGTATTCGAATACAGTGACATCTTTTAGGTAACAAGTAGGAGCTGAAATCGGTGCGGTATATTTTAGTACTTATGCTTTAATATCTCACAAAAGGTTATATGCAGAGTTAGATACATCGGGACATACTCGATACACCCAGGCTCTTGGCATTGACTTTACTACGATACATGTGATCAAATGAAAAATTTCTAGTTATTTTTATATTCATAAGATAGATATTGGGTTCTGTTCCCGGTGGTTGCATCACTAAAATTAGAAGCAGCGTAGCTGACTGTTTCTCGCTCCAAAGTCTTTTTAGAATTGAGAAGAAGCACAGTAGAGGTACATTTACAGACTAATCCTTACTTTATTACCTTTTAATTTTTGGAATATTATTTAAACTTTCAGTATTCTGTGTCACATATCCTACAATATTCAGAATTGGTGATATATTTCTGTGGGGTAATACCGCTGCGTTAGCTTTTGAGCTACCCCAAGATCCTTACTCTCCATTCAATCATCGCGCCGATCCTCTACACAGAAGAATAGACACCAAAACCATTTACTACACGGATTACGATGGAAAGATTATTTTCAAAAGTCCTTATACTCGTAAAAGGTATGGATATCCAAATACGTTGCATAGTTACAAGGAGTAGTTAAGTCTATCCATTTATTGTAATCTTTACATAAACTTTTTAATAATCACCGTAGCTTTTTTAGATCATTAAGATATTGATGATGAATATCCTTGCTAATAGTAATAATGGTTTAAAGGCATACCTGAACATCAAATATCAATTTTAAATGATTAATAAGATAAATATGTAAAAAACTTATTACTCTTAACATATTTAAGAGTAATAATGTGAGTCATTGGGTATGATGTCAATAGTTAAGTGTTGAACGTAGGTTTGCTTGAATTTACAACTTCACGCTTTGCTGGCAAATTGGTGATCATGGTGCATAGACTATAGTGTCCACCTCGCCCCTTAGAAGCAGCTATAGTATAAAGTCGTCATCGATTATAGTATTTTAGGTTTAGCACTTTTAAAACTGTTATAGCGAAGTGGGAGGATAAATTTTAAGGTTTGCTAAGTATCTCATCAGCCAATTTTTTTGATATTTAAGGGAAGAGATGAGGTAATCGTTGGTGATGTAATGTCTAATATTATAATCGTAAAGTCGTTGTTTTATTGGAGAAATTGACGAGATGAGCAAAACGTTCAAATTCTGTGTCACCGAGAACATTTTTCTGTAACACTATACTGCGCTGGTTTCCCTGAGATATAAGTTCTTAAGCCTCTATGCCCAGTAATTACACTAGCTCTCGGTGCCCTTATGACCGAAACACTAAAAAAAAGTAAAGTAAAGTTTGCACACTATTGATTCACGGCAGAATAACTGGCTCTGCGGTGGTACCTACCCCTGCTTGAGAATTATTAATAAAATAAATAAAATAAATAGCCAATCTTCATTTTATTTACTTTATTATTCTATCAAATAGTAGTAAATTACATACTCCAAATATTATGATTCCAGTAGCGGGGTGAACTATCGGGCTAAAATTGAGATTATGATAATGAAGAATCTTATAGCCCATTGTTTTATTTTACTCTCGATTTTTCAAGTAACATGAATGGTGTACTTTTGAAAAGTAAGCCTTAAATTAAACTAATTTCACGGATTTTTATATTGTTTTGGTACAATTGAACGCGATAAAATCCGTAAAATTAGTTTAATTTAAATCTGTAGTGTTCGCGAAAATATAAGAAATCATTAAGTAAACCTTAACATAGCGGAGTACATTAAATCAGATGAGATACTAAGCAAACATATGATATTCTTCTCGCATAAAATGTGTAAGAAGATTTGAGCGTATGATACACCAACAAGCGTCGGACACATAAACTTACAGAAAGCTCATCGTGAATCCGGCGTTTGCCAAGCGAAGCGTGGACTCGGATTCGCATCAATTCAAAAACGGAGTTCCCGACAAATTTAAAATAGACAGGAGGCAACTGCACGCTTCGAAACACACACGCGAGTTTTTGAAATCCGAACAGATGGAGGCACATAACGTCGAATTTCACAGAAGCGGCCGCGCTTCTTTGTACCAGAAAATAGAGACAATGTTGCAAGGGTATGTTGATATGTTTCACTTGTAATTTTAATACTTCCTGACAAAACTTTTACAGTGCAGTATGATTTTTTATACACTGCAATTTCTTTATTCTTTTTCAATCAAGTTTGGAACTATATTTGGATGATTTTATTGAATCCTGTTAAAATATTTCTACTATAGCAAAGTTGTTATTTAAAATAATTGCCGCATATTAGTCTTTACTCTGAGTTAGCTGAGCCGTGGTAGCTCAGTGGCTGGTCTTAAAATTCATAATACCTGAGTGACCTGAGTTCGAACCCCGGTGCCAGCACATCTAAAATTATTATGTAATATAAAGTGCCGATTGACCACGTACTCACCGGTGAAAGAAAACATCGCGAGGAAATCTGTTGTCAGAGAAATAAAATATTGCGAAGAAAAGATTGAACATGTGAAGTCCGCCAACCCGGATTGCAGCAGCGTGACAAACTCATCCCGGCTCCAAAACCCACTCAGAAATGAGAGGAGGCTTGTGCTCGGCAGTGTAAAATTTATAGGCAGTTACTTTACTTTTACTTTACTGAGTTAGCTATTAAATATAAAAAAGAATGAAGTCTTTATGACATTAATTTTTTTCATTTTATCGTCCTTTTAGACGGCGATAGTAGATAATTGCTTCCCTGTGTAAAAATAATAAAAACGAAACTTAAGCATCGATGAAACTAATTTTTAAATTAGTTTCTCTAGCTTCCTTTTACCAGTAAGGACCTTCGTAGCTATCGGAAGCCCCAATCTTGTTTTTTTCTAATAATCGGAATATATAATTAAAAATAGTACAATAAATTAAGAATCGTAGAAACACCAAAACTTTTTATTTTTACTACTATTATTGCATCTGCTGTAATAAAAATCCAGGAAAGTATGTTACCTGACTATTAAACCTAACGGCAGTTTACGTTGCATTGAGAACACAAACATGTAATTACTTGCAACAATATTTTACACGTCGGCAGCAAATATCATTCTCGTATCCTCCTTTCAGGTTTGGTGCAAACGGAAGACAATGTTTATTGAAAACATTGTGTTTAGTCGCGCAGTCACAGAACCATCCCCAGGGAGAATTCTTGCAAGAAATATTGAGAGCTGTATTTACGTACGTTTTCTGGTCTTTACAACTAGCTTTCTCGTATCTTTATTGCAGTTATCATACACAAACAATTACGTTTAGCCAACGTATAATCACATTATAGGCGCACATCGGTATAAATATATGAGAATTTTTTTCTTATTTTAAATTACTTTTCGTTATCAATGGTACGAATATTATATCATATGTCACTATAGATTTAAATACCGTGTTTTCGGCATGGCAACGTATTTTCTTTTTAATCTGTTTATATATTTTTGGATATTAATTCAATTTTAAATTAAGAATCTTATACTTTTGCGGTGCAACCTATGTAAAGGGATGATTGATTAACTTTGTTGAATATACCTTTTTCATATACGCTTGTGTACCAAGCGCGCTGACCTGGCATTATGAAAGAAGTTTATAAATTCCAGTCAGGTTTAAATCAGTATGTATATCATATAAGTGCCTATTTTTTAAAAAAAGAATACTAGCTATGCTAATCCCATTACTAACATTCCGGTTAACTACTGCAACTAAGCTTAAAAACTTGTGCTAGGAGATCATTATCACTTGTCCACTGCTGATATATCATAGTCCTCCCCCATAGATTGCTACAAAAGTTTGTAGCTTTCGCTTGGAGGGGATTTTGCCATAGTTGCCACGATTGCCAGGCGGGTTGGCAACCGCAGTTTATTTACTCGGACGTTCCAGGAAGATGTTGCTGCCCATGACCTGGTTTTACTTTTCTCTCAGTCGACTTTTACGACATCCATTGAATAAGATAGGGTAGTAGATTCTCTTAAGCCGCCACCACGCTAGGAAATAATTCACGACGATAGTCGAATGGCGGGCGTCGATCCTACGACCTCCGCAGTCCGTACCCTAAACCATTAGGCTATTTCCTCTTGCTATTGTCACGAATAACAGAACGCTGTAAAGCGTTAAGGACTTTCATGTTTTCGGTAATTAATGTATATGTAAAAAATTTCAAATTCCCGTTAACAATCGTGGCTGTATGTAAAATATTTATTTTTTTCAATCGTAGTCTACTTACATTTGAGAGGCATTCTTAATCAACTGGCATATCAGCAGTGGGTGCACTAGCCTAGTTTATGCTCGACTCGGTGAATGCGGCACACCTAGATTGTCTGGGGCAATTACGAAACGCTTTTGTGTGAAACGTGCAATGCAACTTTACTGCGTATGAATGACATAGATGGAAGTGCACAATTTTATTCGCAGGTTACCTCAGTCTGGCGACATGGACGAATATTTGGAAGAGTACGACACCGCATCAAAAGCTACAGAATCGTGCGATAAATTGTATCCTGAGTGTAATGATCGCTTGAATGATATTAGTTCACCGACTTTTAGTTATTGAGTGATTTTAAGCAAATTTTTGACAAGATTGCTGTTATTGTAGTAATGATAATCATTGGTATTGAGTAATGTATCTATTGCACAAAATCAGTACTAATATTTTAAAAGAAATTTAAAATTGAATAAATTTAAAGTAAATTACTCTCCAGAATTATTTTTCAGTGTCATCCTGCGGCGAAATTTAGAAACCGAATGAATGTTACACTATTTAATAAAAAAAAAAATACTCTCGAACTCAAACAACTTTATTTCCCTTATTACAATTTGGTTCCCGTATTATAATTTGCAAATTATTTCTCTTCAAACAATACAACGTTGTGGCGTAACAGTTGTAGCCGCTTTTAAAATAATGTAATTAAGTTACAATTAAGTTGCTAATAAATTAACTATTAATATGAAATGACATAAAAACATCGTTATTTATTTTTTTTCAATGTAGTCGCTATTACGAAATTATTTTAATTGTGCGGCGCTGTAGTTAAATTATTCTCACACATTTTAATATCATGATTGTAAAACCGTACGTGTAACTTAAATTTATGTTTTTAGTATAAAGTGTACATACTAGCTATTGTAATGTTTATTATTTATACAGAATGAATATATGTATTGGTTGCGCCAGTATAGGTTGCTTATAGTTTTTTCATTTCCGCGTCTTTGACTTACTTCAAAGGTTTGCTCTTAATTTGATCGACACGATATCTTGATCATTCCTTTTTTGTTTTTGAAAGCGATTTCTTACGAAAATAACTGTAAAATCGTTGACACAAAACATGGTAATTGCTGTTTCATTTATACACACTTGCGTTCGAGGCATTGAGTGACAAACGGGACAGTTCACCTTACGTTTTCCACCTGACAACTTTATATTTGATTTTCGAAAAATAGTTTATTGGTATACCGATTTCACACTCTGAGCCTATATGCGTCAGTAGACGGTATTTAACTTTTTTTTGTATAGATTAGAAATTTAATAATGGACTTAAGTAGTTACTTCGGATTATTGGTAATAATAGCGCTGTTTCAAATAGCTTGGAGTGAAAATGAAGGAGTTTGCAATAATGAGAACTGCGTTACCAGAGAAGGTTTACAGGGAAATGAAACACGTACTCGGGTACTGTCTAGGACTAAAAGGTTCATTGTGTTCCCAGACGGCAGCTCATTTCAATTAGGTAAGTAATTTAGTTTATCTCTATTGAAATTAAGAAATTTGTTAATCTTGCGAAGACTACGAGATTATTAATACAAGCAAGAATTTGACAAATATCCAAATACGTTTCCTAATATTTCATCTGTAAAGTATAAAAGAGTTATTAGAATATTTCTATACATTAAAACATGTTTTATTTAATTTGAAATTTGATTTGAATTAGTTCATGTTTTTGTACATTTAGTTTATTACTGAAAGGATTCCTTTGCATGAATTAGTTTAAGTAGGTACCACCGCAGTACTGTTTATTCTGCCGTGAAGCAGTAGTGTGGAAACATTACAGTCTTTCGGTCTGAAGGGCACTTAGGGGTAGTGTAATAAGTGGGCATATGCGACTTAAAAACTGGTGTATCAGAGGGACGGGCATAGTGTAGTGGCACGCAGAATTGTTCTGGGTGGCCTAGCATTTGTTATGGGTATACGTTGCATTTAACACCAGGTGAATGTCTATACCTAGATTGTCCGACTAGGTTATAAAGACTAAGAAGTAGGCAATCGACAAATTCTACTCAGCTCAGTAGAGTCTCGGAAACTGCGTCACATCTTTTCATCGTGTCTGAGTCTAAAAACTAAATTTTTAAGAGTGTTTTCGACGAGGTTACGACGAATGTTAACGACGACGTCCGCAGCAGAACTAGATTAACCGGCATAGCCATAAAGGTCAGCAGCTGCAGTGACAATAGGCCGGCCATATAGCTCCTAGAACTGACAAGCGTTAGAGAAGAAAGTTTCTCGAAGGACAACCTCGTACTGGAAACGTAGTGTTCGGTGATTCCCCACTATATAGACCGACGACCTACACGGTTTTGCGGAATGTCAATGGTGGCAGTAAGGTCAGGAACGTATTTTGTGGCAATGTATGGCAGACATTTATGTTCGGCAGTGAACTTGTAATGGGATGTTAATGATGATGGAGAAGACTCTAGTGAAGTAAGAATGCGGATGATTTTTTTTATATATTTAATGGTATGCTTATGTTTAGTAGTGTCCAAATATAACTCATAGATTGTTCCATTTGATTCCTCCTTGTATTCAGTCAAAAACAATTGTGTCTGTCAATCAATTAATAAGGTATTGAATAGTAATCATAGCTCACCCCTAAACATAGACTTACCTCGTAGATAGCCACAGAGCACGATCCACAGTCCAGCATAAATCAAAATTCCGCAAAACTGGACAGGTCGTTGATCCATCCGAAAAGTTGTTAGATCTTTATTGTTTGTGACCAGGCCACTATTTTAAATTTATTTTTAGGACATTGCCTAAACTGAGTGATTACCCAAGTTCTACTGCGAACAAATCAAACAGCAACTTAGAATATATTCTTTCTATAGTTTGATGAATGACTGAGTTCACATCTTTGTCAACGTTGATTTTAACTGAGTTGAACCTCTACTAATCTATTATTAGCAATTTGTCTAAGATATTACATGTCGATAAATTTAAGGATATTTGTTCCAACAACATCATTACATCATCACGTCAGCCTATCCTAGAGATTGGAAGCAAAATTCTCGCGGAATATATGAATAAATAAACTGCGGTTGCCAACCCGCCTGCCATGCGTGGCGACTATGGCAAAATCCCCCCAAAATGACAGCTACAAAAATTTCTGGCAATCTTTAGGATCTATTGATCTTAGATCTTAGGAATCTTAGGTCTATATTCAGCAGTGGATATTGCTATAAATATGCGCCAATCTATCCGCTTATCATCGAGTTTTTCCCAGTTAAGGTGGTCAATTTGGAAGCTGTCCTCTCCAAAGCAATGGCCTCCCTACGTTTCGTTTTGCATTTGCTACTGCACCTAGTAATCGCATCGTGGTAATCGGGAGGGCTCCATCCTGTGCACGCGCGACCTAGCTAGGAAGCTGTGTGATTTCTAGAACTCTCCTATTAGTAACCTCTGTCTTGTCAATATATGTTCAAGATCTTACTGAGGCAGCGCATGTAGAAGTAGTTTCCTGTTTCGCAGACGACGTCCATGTCTCAGATCCGTACAAGAGTTTTCTCGTCTGGTTGGGATAAATATAAATATAAAGATAAACATATAAAATAAGATAAAATAAATAAGATACCATAAGACAAATACTAAACAATATTGTACAATACAATTAAATATATAAATAAACCAGGCGGGAGCCCTCGGCAGGGGAGACCTAATGTTCGAGGGTTAGGGGGAAAGGGAAAGAAATCGGCGGACTATTCGGGCGGTATCGAGGAGCACCGCCTTCTGCATCTGAGCACGTAGCGGCCCGTCGCGGAGTTCCAGTCGCCTCAGATGTCCCCGAGAGACTGACTGGCATTAACCCGTTTGCAGACACGACCACCGGAGCAAGCAAGTAGTGAACAAGCCCGGGAAACTTTATCCACCAATGACTGGAGATTGAGTTCAGAATTGTAAAAGTACAGAATTAGACAGAAAGGCTACATTATCGGTACGGAGAAAACTGTCGACATAAAAATCGTTTGGTAATCGTATCGTATCGTACTTTCTTTAAGATTTGAGAACATTAAAAATCCTTCCGTCGGTCCTCATGTGCAGGTGGATACCCTGTTGGTCGTCGCGAAGAGCTGTCCTTAATATCAGCGAGAAGTACATATATTCCAAATAGAGTAAGGACCAAAACAAAAAGCCTTGCGAACACCTCTGCGCCATTAAAAACCAACGCGCCCTTCATGCCTTCGTGATTTTAGGCGGACACGTAATGCTCTTCAGCGCTGAGTACAAACTCTCCCTGCTTATCGTGTCAAAGGCCTTATTAAGGTCAACAAACGCCACAAAGAAGTATTCTGCTTATTACTTCTCTTGTGACTGACGAAGTGTAAAAATCATATCTACTGTGGGACGCCGGAACGGAAACCAAACCGAGAACCGAGTTGCGCTTAGCACTGTTCACAATAAGAATAACCAGCAAGCTTTTGTAGTCGAAATAGGACGACTCGACCGATACGCTGCCCACCTATGCTCAGAAGGGTAACGCCATGGTCGCGGTTACAGTCGCGGCGGTCACCTTTCCCTTTGTATAATGTAACGATGTTAGCATCACGCATACCTGTTTTACATCTCCAGCTTTCCAGCACGTTCACAGCAGATTGTGCAAAATCGATCTCACGCATTGTAGCTTAATTGTTTCTGATTGAATGCCATCTCCGCCGGTACTTTTACCACGCTTAAGCTGGTCGACAGTCATGACGAACTCCTCTATAGTCGGTAAGTCATCTTGGTTTGTGTGTTCGAAGTGCTTTTGTCGATCTCCGTACATGGTCTCATACGGTGCTTAAAATCACTCTTACACTTTGAGTCTAGTTTAAAGACTGTAAGTGTTCGATATTGTTTTCGAACCAGTCCTGAAATTTAGTTTTCAGATAGCCAATCTTGCGTGCGTTTACATCGGTAGTTTTTTGCCGTAGTTCCACTCGTCGCTTGTAGGTGTATTATCGTCTCATGCGACAAGCTCGGCGTTAGCCATACGCTCAAATTTTGGGTCTTCACGTCATACCTGTTATAAGAAAGGTTTATCTTTCTTCTGTTAGGCGTTCTGGACATGTGAATCCATTTGTAAGTAATGGCTATGTATGCTGTCACTAAAGAGTGGTTGGTGTCACAGTCGGTGCTATGAAAGCTGCGCGTATGGATCACCTCATGAAGATGTTTCATTCTATAAACGTTGGACGTTATCGTTCATATTGCCTTACATACTTATATAATGATCCGGTCTTACACCTTACTATGTGTTAAAAAGAGCAAGGAAGTGCTGTGACTGAATCATTCTGTACATCAATTTAACGGTAATCGAAATGTTTTGAAAATAATGATTAACGCATTACAGAGGCGACACGAACCGATTATCAAACAAGCTTAGTGTAATTTTAAAATTCCGTACAAGACGAATATACGAGTAGCATCAGTACAGTTGCAAAAGTTCTTGATCAATAAAATTCTGCTTTATGAAAAAAGTTTTGAAACTTTCACACTTTTAAGACATTTTTGTAATGATTTTTGAAATATGACAGAAAAGTTTAATTTATTAGTTCTTGCCTCTGTGCTCATTGCCCTTGTTTATGGAATTACTGAAGAGTCTAACAAAACAAGTGAATTGGAAATGGACAAGGAAACAAAAGTTTTATCTAGGAAGAAAAGGTTCATATTTTCCCCGAAGGGAGTTCCTTACAACTTGATAAGAAATCTTCATGTTGTTCAAATTTGGATCAGCTTTAGCGTACAAATTTAAAAAAACGGAACAAATAATAATTTTAAATAATTCAATAAAAAATCATTACATTTGTAAATAATCATCAGTAACAAGAAGGTTAGAATTTAATAGCAAAAGAATACTGGATTTAAATTTTATTCTACTTATCATAATTTTTGTCAAATAATGTTATTATTATTACTGAATATGTTATATCTATTGATATCATAAAATTGATGCCCAAAATATAGATTGACACTTGATTTAAAAATCTTGTCAATCATAACTGAAGTAAAAAAAATGTATTGTTGTTTGACTTACATATAGTTGTTTTTTATATTTATTTATTTTAAACGGCGGACTTAATGCCTAGAGGCATTCTCTACCAGTCTACTTTTGGGTTGAGCAGAGAACATGTTAAGGGTGCTTAGTGCTAAGGCTTAAAATAATTAAAAAAAAAATAAGTGAAAGGAAACACGACAACAATTGATTTCAAATTGCACAGTAACTAAATACATACATAAATATAGTTATTTAACTTAATTAAAAATAAGTTTTACCATTGAATTTGAATACTCACAACTTTTACAATATTAACGATGATTCGGGCGGAACTGACCTCATTACATTAATTTATCTCTTCGGTGATTGTAACAAATGAAAGCAGTTAAATAGCAGTCAATTAATTGAATCCTTGTTTGAAATTTAATTTCATGCTTTCACTTACAGCATATAATTATGTCTACCTGAACGTATTGGAATTCTGTGCGGTATATTTTAGTACTTATGCTTTAATTTCTCACAAAAGGTTATTAATGCAGAGTTAGATACATCGGGATATACTCGATACATCCAGGCTCTTGGCATTAACTTTACTACGATACATGTGATCAAATCAAACATTTATAGTTACTTTTGTATTCATAAGATAGATATTCTTATGAATTCTGTTTTCTACTCTGAGATGTGGTAGCCCACGGGATAGGCACACGCTTTCAATTTCATAGTAAGCAAGTGGCTTAGGTCCTGTTCCCGGTGGTCGCATTACTAAAATAGTTAACTGCAATTTTCAATGCTGATTTACTGGAGCAGCGTAGCTGACTCTTTCTCGCTCCAAAGTCCTTTCAGAAATGAAAAGAAGCACAGCAGTGGGACATTTACAGACTAATCCTTACTTTATAACCTATTAATTTTTGGATTTTATTTAAACTTTCAGTATTCTGTGTTACATATCCCACAATATTCAGAATTGGTGATATATTTCTGTGGGGTAATACCGCTGCGTTAGCTTTTGAGCTACCTCAAGATCCTTACTCTCCATTCAGTCATCGCGCCGATCCTCTACACAGAAGAATAGACACCAAAACCATTTACTACACGGATTACGATGGAAAAGTTATTTACAAAAGTCCTTATAAAAGGTATGGATGTCCAAATACGTTGCATAGTTACAAGGAATAGTTAAGTCTATCCATTTCTTGTAATCTTTACGTAAGCTTTTTAATAATCACCAATCACCGCAGCTTTTTAAGATCATTAAGACATTGATGATGTATGTTCTTGCTAATAATAATGTTGGTTTAAAGGCCAACCTGAACATCAAATATCAATAAAAAACTAAATCTGTTATTAAGAGTCATAATGTGAGTTATTTGGTATGATGTCAATAGTTAACTGTTGAACATAGGTTCGCTTGAATTCGGAACTTCGCGCTTTGCTGGCAAATTGGTGATCATGTTGCATACTATAATGACCACCTGGCCACTTAGAAGCAATTTGTCGTCATCGATTGTAGTATTTTATGTTTAGTACTTTTAAAATTGTAATAGTGAACTGGGACGATGAATTTTAATGTTTGGTTAGTATCTCATTAACCATTTTTTAATGTTTAAGAGAAAAGATGAGGTGATCGTTTGTGACTGTTTCTCTTATTGTAATCGCAAAGTCGTTGTTTTACTGGAAACATTGACGAGATGAGCAAAACGTTTAAATTCTGTGTCACCGACAACATTTTTGTGTAACACTATACTGTGCTGGTACCCCTAAGATATAAGTTTCCAAGTTTCTATGCCCAGTAATTATACTAGCTCTCAGTGCCCTTCTGACCGAAACACTGTAATGTTTGCACACTACTGATTCACGGCAGAATAACTGGCCCTGCGGTGGTACCTACACCTGCTTAGGAATTATTAATTAAGTAAATAAATGATCTTTATTTTATTTACTTTATTATTCTATCAAATAGTAGTAAATTACAAACTCCAAATATTATGATTCCATTAGCGGGGTGAACTATCGGGCTAAAATTGAGATGATAATAATGATGAATCTTATAGTCCATTGTTTTATTTTACACTCGATTTTTCAAGTAACGTTAATGGTGTACTTTTGAAAAGTAAGCCTTAACATAGCGAAGTACATTAAATCAGACGAGATACTAAGCAAACACGTGATATTCTTCTCGCATAAAATGTATAAGAAGATTTGAGCGTATAATACACCAACAAGCGACCGACACATAAACTTACAGGAAGCTCATCGTGAATCCGGCGTTTGCCAAGCGAAGCGTGGACTCGGATTCGCATCAATTCAAAAACGGAGTTCCCGACAAATTTAAAATAGACAGGAGGCAACTGCACGCTTCGAAACACACACGCGAGTTTTTGAAATCCGAACAGATGGAGGCACATAACGTCGAATTTCACAGAAGCGGCCGCGCTTCTTTGTACCAGAAAATAGAGACAATGTTGCAAGGGTATGCTGATATGTTTCACTTGAAATTTTAATACTTCCTGACAAAACTTTTACAGTGCAGTATGATTTTTTATACACTGCAATTTCTTTATTCTTTTTCAATCAAGTTTGGGACTATATTTGGATGATTTTATTTAATCCTGTTAAAATATTTCTACTATAGCAAAGTTGTTATTTAAAATAATTGCCGTATATTTTTCTTTACTCTGAGTTAGTCTTTACTCTGAGTTAGCTGAGCCGTGGTAGCTCAGTGGCTGGGCTTAAAATTCATAATACCTGAGTGACCTGAGTTCGAACCCCGGTGCCAGCACATCTAAAATTATTATGTAATATAAAGTGCCGATTGACCACGTACTCACCGGTGAAAGAAAACATCGCGAGGAAATCTGCTGTCAGAGAAATAAAAATATTGCGAAGTAAAGATTGAACATGTGATGTCCGCCAACCCGGATTGCAGCAGCGTGACAAACTCTTCCCGGCTCCAAAACCCACTCAGAAATGAGAGGAGGCTTGTGCTTGGCAGTGTGAAAATTATTCTGTTACTGTTGTTGCTGTTACTTTACTTTTACTTTACTGAGTTAGCTATTGTAACTGTTAAAATTGACTAAAAAAGAATTAGGTCTTTATGACATTTAAATTTTTCGTAAAATTTAAATAAATTTAATTTTTTTTTAGTAGATAATTACATCCGTGTGTAAAAATAATACAAACAAAACTTTAGCACCGATGAAACTAATTTTTAAATTAGTTTTTTCCTTTTACTTGTAAAGTCCTTCGTGGCTACCGCAGGCCCTCATTTCGTTCGTTCTAAAATCGGAATAAATGATACAAAATAGCACAATAAATTAAAAACCGTAGAAACACCAAAACTTTTTATATTTACTAGGATTATTGCATCTGCTGTAATAAAAATGCAGGAAAGTATGTTACCTGACTATTAAACCAAACGGCAGTTTACATTGCATTGAAAACACAAACATGTAATTACTTGCAACAATATTTAACACATCGCATCGGCAGCAAATATCATTCTCGTATCCTCCTTTCAGGTTTGGTGCAGACGGAAGACAATGTTTATTGAAAACATTGTGTTTAGTCGCGCAGTCACAGAACCATCCCCAGGGAGAATTCTTGCAAGAAATATTGAGAGCTGTATTTACGTACGTTTTCTGGTCTTTACAACTAGCTTTCTCGTATCTTTATTGCAGTTATCATACACAAACAATTACGTTTAGCCAACGTTATCACATTATAGTCGCACATCGGTATAAATATATGTGAATTTTTTTCTTATTTTAAATTAATTTTCGTTATCAATGGTACGAATATTATATCATATATCACTATAAATTTAAATACCGTGTGTTCGGCATGGCAACGTATTTTCTTTTTAATCTGTTTATATATTTTTTTGGATATTAATTCAATTTTAAATTAAGAATCTTATACATTTGCGGTACAACCTATGTAAAGGGATGATTGATTAACTTTGTTGAATATACCTTTTTCATATACGCTTGTGTACCAAGCGCGCTGACCTGGCATTATGAAAGAAGTTTTAAATCAGTATGTATATCATATAAGTGCCTATATTTTTTATGAAAGAATACTAGCTATGCTAATCACATTACTAATATTCCGGTTCACTACTGCAACTAAGCTTAAAAACATGTGCTAGGAGATCATCATTATCATTTCAGCCTATCACTAGTCCATTGCTGAACATAGGCTTCCCCCATAGCACAAAAGTTTGTAGCTCTCACTTGGAGGGGATTTTGCCAGAGTTACCACGCTTGGCAGGCGGGTTGGCAACCGCCGTTTATTTATTCGGATGTTCCAGAAAGATGCTGCTGCCCATGGCCTGGTTTTAATCTTCCCTCAGTCGACTTTTTCGACATCCATGGGATGAGATAGAGTGCTAGATTCTCTTAAGCCGCCACCACGTTAGGAGATGGTTCACGATAATAGTCGAATGGCGGGCACGATCCTGCGACCTCATGTTACGCAGTCCGTACCCTAAACCATTAGGCTATTGCCGCTTGCTATTGTCACGAATAACAGAACGCTGTAAAGCGTTAAGGACTCATGTTTTTGATAATGAATGTGTATGTAAAAAAATTCAAAGTCCCGTTAACAATTGTGGCTGTAAGTATTTTTTTTTATTTATATCGTAGTGTACTTATATTTGAGAGGCATTCTTAATCAACTCGTATAGCAGCAGTTGGTGCACTAGCCTAGTTTATGCTCGACTCGGTGAATGCGGCACACCTAGATTATCTGGGGCAATTACGAAACGCTTTTGTGTGAAACGTGCAATGCAACTTTACTGCGTATGAATGACATAGATGAAAGTACACGATTTTATTCGCAGGTTACCTCAGTCTGGCGACATGGACGAATATTTAGAAGAGTACGACACCGCATCAAAAGCTACAGAATCGTGCGATAAATTGTATCCTGAGTGTAATGATCGCTTGGATGATATTAGTTCACCGACTTTTAGTTATTGAGTGATTTTAAGCAAATTTTTGACAAGATTGCTGTTATTGTAGTAATGATAATCATTGGTATTTCGTAATGTATCTATTGTACAAAATCAGTACTAATATTTTAAAAGAAATTTAAAATAGTTTCAGTGAATAAATTTAAAGTAAATTACTCTCTAGAATTATTTTTCAGTGTTCATCCTGTGGCGAAATTTAGAAACCGAATGAATGTTACACCGTTTTATAAAAAAAATACTCTCTAACTCAAACAACTATATTGGTTCCCTTACTATAATTTGCAAATTATTTCTCTTCAGGCAATACAACGTTGTGGCGTAACAGTTGTAGCCGCTGTTAAAATAATGTAATTAAGTTACAATTAAGTTGCTAATAAATTAACTATAATTATGAAATGACATAAAAACGTCGTTATTTATTTTTGTTCAATGTAGTCGCTATTACGAAATTATTTTAATTGTGCGGCGCTGTAGTTAAATTATTCTCACAAATTTTAATATCATGATTGTAAAATCGTACGTGTAACTTAAATTTGTGTTTTTAGTATTAAGTGTATTTACTAGCTATTGTAATGTTTATTATTTATACAGAATAAATATATGTATTGGTTGCGCCGGTATGTGTTGCTAATAGTTTTTTTCATTTCCTTGTCTTTGACTTATTTCAGAGGTTTGCTCATAATTTGATCGACACGATATTTTGATGATTCCTTTTTTGTTTTGAAAGCGATTTCTTACGAAAATAACTGTAAAATCGTTGACACAAAACATGGTAATTGCTGTTTCATTTATACACACTTGCGTTCAAGGCATTGAGTGACAAACGGGACAGTTCACCTTACGTTTTCCACCTGACAACTTTATATTTGATTTTCGACAAAATCGTTTATTGGTATACCGATTTCACACTCGGAGCCTAAATGCGTCAGTAGACTGTATTTAACTTTTTATTAGCATAGATAAGAAATTTCATAATGGACTCAAGTAGTTACTTCGGATTATTGATAATAATAGCGCTGTTTCAAATAGCTTGGAGTGAAAATGAAGGAGTTTGCAATAATGAGAACTGCGCTACCAGAGAAGGTTTACCGGGAAATGAAACACGTACTCGGGTACTGTCTAGGACTAAAAGGTTCATTGTGTTCCCAGACGGCAGCTCATTTCAATTAGGTAAGTTAGGTAAATTTAGTTTATCTCTATTGAAATTAAGAAATTTGTTAATCTTGCGAAGACTACGAGATTATTAATACAAGCAAGAATTTGGCAAATATCCAATTACGTTTCCTAATATTTCATCTGTAAAGTATAAAAGAGTTATTAGAATATTTCTATACATTAAAACATGTCATAATTAATAAATTAGTTTCATTAAATTTGAAATTTAATTTGAATTAGTTCTTGTTTTTGTACATTTAGTTTATTACTGGAAGGATTCCTTTGCATGAGGTAGTGTAATAAGTGGGCATATGCGACTTAAGAACTGGTGTGTCAGAGGGACGGGCACAGTGTGGTGGCACACAGAAATGTTCTGGGTGGCACAGCATTTGTTATGGGTAAACGTTGCATTTAACACCAGGTGAACGTCTGTACTTAGGACAGATCGCCCGACTAGGTGTACAGCTCGGTAAACTGCGTCACATCTTTTCGTCGAGTATACCTCTGAGTCTAAAAACTAAATTTTTAAGAGTGTTTTCAGTCACGACACACGGAATCGACACCTAGTTCTTCACTGCAGACCGCTTGAGGAAGCTAAGCGTTGACATAGCCATAAAGGTCACCCAGCTTAAGTGACAATAGGTCGACCATATAGCTCGTAGAACTGATAAGCGTTGGAGAGGAAAGATTTTGGAGTGAAAATCTCGTACTGGAAAGCGAAATGTTCGGCGATTTCCTACTAGATAGAGCGACGACCTGCACGGTTTTGAGGAATGTCGATGGTGGCAGTTAGCTCTGGAACGTGTATTGTAGCAATGTATGGCAGACATTTATGTTCAGCAGTGCACTTGAAATGGGCTGTAATTGATGATGTGGAAGGTTCTAGTGAAGTAAGAATGTGGACGATTTTTTTATATATTTTTTGATAGGCTTATGTTTAATGGTGTCCAAATGTAACCGATAGATTTTTTCATTTAATTTCTCCTTTCATTCAGTCAAAGAAAAATTGTTGACGTCCGGAGCGTATATAACGAAGATCTTAATAATAAATTATTATATTCCTGTAAGCTCTTTTTTTTGTGAAGCTATCACTGAATCTTTTGATTTAATGATTTCTTATATTTACGCGAACACTACAGATTTAAATGAAACTAATTTTACGGATTTTATCGCGTTTAATTTTACTATTTATAACCCGACGTTTCGAGTACTTTATATAGCACCCATGGTCACGGGAGGACTGAGGTGACAGATGTTCTGATGTCATAGTTAACCCGGAGTACCTTCAGCTTTTAACTACTATTTTTGGTCCGATCTACGCAGAAACAGCTAACTGTATCTTGAAGTTTTTTGATTTGTTTTGTTTCTGTATAATTTTTTTTATAGCCTTTTTTTACGTATAACTAAAAGCGATGATATAATAATGTTTATGCCTTATGCCATGTCTCTCAATTAATAAATATGGTATTAAATAATACAAGTTTAAAATTTACGTGTAGAAAGTTAAGCGCATTTTTTAGAAATCACAGCTCACCCCTAAACATAGGCTTTTCTCGTAGATAGCCACAAAGCACGATCCACAGTCCAGCATAAATAAGAATTCCGCAAAACTGGACAGGTCGTTGGTCCATCCGCACAGTGGTTGGATCTTCATTGTTTATGACCAGGCTACTATTTTTAATTTATTTTTAGACCATTGCCTAAACTGAGTGATTACCCTAGTTGTACTGCGAACAAATCAAACAGCAACAAAGATTGATTACCAATTTTAACAAGTAGGAAAACTTAGAATATATTCTTTCTATATTTGTTGAATGACTGAGTTCACATTTTTGTCAACGTTGAGTTTAACTGAGTTGAACCTCTAGTAATCGTTGATCAATTTAAGGATAGTTGTTCCAACAACAACATCACATCATCACGTCTGCAGAGATGGGAAGCGGCATTTTCCTGAAATATCTGAATAAATAAACTGCGGTTGCCAACCCGCCTGCCATGCGTGGCGAGTATGGCGAAATTCCCCTAAAATGACAGCTACAAACATTTGTGGCAATCTTTGGGAGAGGTCTATGTTCAGCAGTGGACTATGATAAGCTGAAACGATGATAATGATGCTTTGGGATCTCGTTATTTGTATGAGACATGCATGTGCTATGGAGGCTCGCTTTTCATGATGATGATATTCTCCTGGCCGATTTCGGCCACGACCACAACTTTCGAATATTGTCGTTTGCGCAGGAGATATTATAGTGCCACAAGTGTACGCGCAAACACAGAGGCACTCACTCGTCCCAACCTACCCGCGCCCGATGTAACGCTAATGCGATAAGATCGGAGGTAGGCAAGGATGCAGTGTCAGAAACACGGGGACAAACACAACACAACCAGATCCGATAACCAACAATTTGTGTTTGAGCACAAATGTTGGCTCCGGCTGGGATTCGAACCCAGGACCTGCGGCTTAGAAGTCAGGTACTCTGACCACTAGGCCACGCGGTCGCTTTTCATAACTAGTAAAATAAAAGGTGATAACTAAATTGTACATTTTTATGTATTATTACAAGTACAATTTGGTATTTAAAGGAAAAAGGTAATAAAAAAATATAGAGATCTTTATGTTGAGAATTTGTGAGTGCAGTGTGTGTGTTCGTGACTATGCATCTGTGAGTATGCGTGGGTGAGTATGCGTGTGTACGTATGTGGTTGCTTGCTTGCTTGCGTGTATTAATTATTAAGAGGGCTTTATTATCTTTATAACTGGCTTTTCAGTCAGCCTATTAGCGTCTTTTTTATATTCCCGATGTATTAAGGAGTAAATATTTAGATGTTTTTTTATTTTATATATATGCTTTTATATAAATGGCTTTTCTGTCTATTACAGACGATATGGCATAGTACCACAATTACAGTATTTTTGGTGGTTAATGAAACCGATGCGGAAGCGACAAGTTCTACTATAGGCCTGACAAGAGAAGTATGCGGTAGTTGGTGCTGAGTCTTGCAGATGTTGTTTCTGTTTCATGTCAGCGACTACAGTGACCCAGGCTTCATCGCATAACCTGCGACCCTCCGCTAGAAATTTCCGCCAATCTATTCGTTTATCAGCGAGAGTTTCTCAGTTAAGGTAGTCAATTTTAATGCTGTTCTTTCCCGTAAAGGGGCTGCTAATCATATGCAACAGACGCCAGTGGCGTCGCGGAGGTGTGCGCGAGCATCAGTGGCCCTGCTGACGTGCGGTGAAGGTGATACAATGGGGTTTTAGTCGGTGCGTAGTGTCCGATGAAGCTGTAAAAGACGAGAAGGCTAACAGCAATTACATCACCGAAAATATATAGTCGGTGCGAGTCCGACATAACCCGACCTTCCCAGCGAGACGTATCTGCCCACCACGCCGGTATGCGTTAGGCATTTCCCCTTGTAAAATAAGGTCAATTTTAATAGCGGCCACGTCTAGCCGAAAGACTATTATCGTGGTCTTTATTGTTAGGTTTTTATTATGCCATACTCTTAAACTAAGCTTCCTGAAAATGTTCGCCGCTTTTTCGATATGAGTGTCAATCTCAGCGTTAAGCGAGAAAGTGTTCGTACGATTGACCTTAGGTAAAATAAATTGTCAACCACCTTCAGTAGCCTGCCATTAAGTGATGTCGCTAGGGCAACAGAGGGAACTTGTGCTAATTCAACCGTCTTCTTTGCGTTAACAGACATGGCAAGCGTTGAACAAGCCCGAGAAAATATATCAACCAATGACTGGAGATTGGTGGATACAACACTTCTGCACCGTTAAAAACCAACGCGCCCTTCATGCCTTCGTGGAAAGATTTGATGAGGATCAGGATTTTAGGCGGACACCTAATGCTCGTTAGCAAAGAGTACAAAACTCTCCCTGCTAACCGTGTCAAAGGCCGTGTTATGTATGGTCAACAAACGCCGCAAATAAGTATTCTGCTTATAACACTTCTCCTGTAATTGACGAAGTGTAAAAATTATATCTACTGTGGGACGCTGGAACGGAAACCAAACCGAGCCTTAAGATAGTTGCGCTTAGCAAGCTTTTGTATTTGAAATAGGACGACTCGACCGATACGCTTGCCACCTATGCTCAGAAGGGAAATGCCACGGTCGCAGTTACAGTCGCTGTGGTCCTTTCCCTTTGTATAATGTAACGATGTTAGCATCACGCATACCTGTGTTACATCTCCAGTTTTCCAGCACTTGCACAGCAGATTAAGCAAATTCGGTCTCACGCACTGTAGCTTAATTGTTTCGGCTTGAATGCTATCTCCGTCGGTACTTTTACCCCGCTTAAGCTGGTCGACAGCCATGACGAACTCTTCTATAGACGCAAGTTCAATTTCTTTTTCATTTAAGATCATATTGGTTTGTGTGTTTGAATTCGAAGTGCTTTGTCGATCCGTACATGGTTTCATACGGTGGTTAAAATCACTCCTAAACTTTGAGTGTAAAGACTGTAAGTGTTCGATATTTTGTGAACCAGTTCTGAGATTTAGTTTTCAGATAGCCGACAATCTCGCGGGCGTTTGCAGTCAGTCGTTTTTGACATTATTCCACTTGACGCTTGCAGGTGTATTATCGTCTCATGCAGCAAGCTCGGCATTAGCTATACACTCAAATTTTGGACCTTCACGTTATACCTGATATTAGAAATGTTTATCTTTCTTCTACCAGGTATTCTGGCTGTGGGAATCCGTTTGTAAGTAATGACTATGTATTCTGCCACTAAAGAGTGGTTGGTGTCACAGTCGGCGCAATGAAACCTACGCGTATGGATCACCTCATGAAGATGTTTCATTCTATATACATATTGCCTTGCCTTAGATACTACATAATGATCCCGGCTCACAGGAGCGTTAAAGTCACTTAGAATGTAGAGGCGGTCCTAACTGCTGACATCTATTTCTACGTCAGCCAGTTGGTTGTAAAATCGGTATTTTGACTCGTGCGGAGATATTAATGTCGGAGCATAAGCAGAAATAAATATAACAAAACCGCAGCTGCTATTGAGTCTTAAGACTATTATGCGTTCCGAAACACCGCGTGGTCTATCAATAGCGGAAAGAATGAAGTTTTGAACCTCAAACCAACTCCATGTTCGCGAACATTAGCAGCATCTTTTTTTTCTAGAAAAATGTATACGAAGATTCGCGTAACATACCTTCGTCGCGTAGTCTGGTCTCTTGCAAGGCGCAGACCGCGATGTTTAGCCTCCTTAGCTCTGCGTCGATTACAGCAGTTTTTCGCAGGTCTTGTGCGCAATGTGGTTGTAAACCTCCACATGTCTCCGAAAGGCCTGTACTCGTGGCACCTATATTCCATGTTACAATGCCCATGCACCGGCGGGACATTACAAACTGCTTATTTTTACCAGCAGGTGTTGTACATATCGACACCAGCCGTCTAGTTATAAGATAGTAGTCCCTACACCCCAAAGGAGCAAACCAGCTCCGGGACAGAACGACTTACTGCCCGAGGGCTTAAAGCGGGCATTATCCGAACAGTGGACCTTCAATGGGCTCGCCCACTGTCGAAAGTGACCACTAGTGTCCACACTTACGTTCATGTATGATATTGTTGACCACGCAGTAAATCTGTCATGGGTGGAGAGACCTCTCTAAAGACATTACGTTACGCCGCTTGAGAGTAGTTAACGAAATGCAGGGTTTTCTAGGACCTGTATTACTCTTGCCTCGCTAACTAATCCCACAACAAAGGCAAGCCCATACGTGTGGAGCTAGGTCAGCTGCAGGAATCTGCCGCGTATTTCGAGTTGAACTCTACTTGCGCAGAACGGAGACCTCGTAAAAATGAGAGGAGGCCTGTGTTCAGCAGTGGGGCATTTATAGGCTGAGTTTCCTCCTTTTTGAGGGCTCACGTTACCAACCTCTCATCACAACCATTATTAAATTATTTTCTAATAATTTGCAGCTTATGAAGTTGCTTGACTTAGTCATCGTCCTGGTCCTAGTTATCTGTATCGAATAGTATTTAGCATAATTGCGTTTATGGGTTATGCATCGCCGTTACACTACTAACGTTTCAATAACACATAGGGCTAGTCTATTGTGATAAATTACTAAACACAGGTCCTTAAGTTTAACTTCAATAAAATGTTTTTTACAGTATTTTGTGTACAAACAATGGCATTGATACCCATTGGCGATATCTTTCTGTATGGTAGCACCGCTGCGCTTGCCTGGAATCTCCCAACGGATCCAAATTTTATAAATATTCTCAAGAAACATGAAAAAGAAGTGCAAAGAAGAGGTGGTACAAATACGAATATCTACCACTACTTAGATGACAATGGAAAGGTTTTGGCTAAGGTACCTTTTAGAAAGTAAGTGTAGTTCCTGATAAGAATTTTTAATTTATATTTAATTTAATCGGTTGTCTTTCATAATCTTCGTAGAAGATGAAGGTTTAACCTAAATTGTTCTATATGGGCTCCTGTGTATTGCAACCACTTATAAGTCCTTTGAGATCTATCACTTAGTGTTCGACAGTTTTTGTATCTCTGGAGCGCATCCATGCCAAGTTACATTTGATAGTAATTATCTAATCATCAACACATTTTTGTTGGCATTTTTTGAGTATGTACATGTTTATTAATTATTATTTTTCTATAAACATCCTATAAATAGATGACTTCTGGTAGTGGCCGATAAATGTCGCTTTTCTTAAATACGTTTACATCTGTTCATTTTTTTTTCATTACATAAATATACATGCATTTAATATTTTTCTATTTTTATAGGACTAAACGATAAAAACATACAATTTTGTAACTAGTTATTCACTAGATCAAAAGAGTCAGAAGCCTTTTCTACACTACATTAACTATCGGTGCCCTTCATACCGAAACACAGTAATGTTTGCACACTAATTCTTGACGATAGAAGAACTGGCACTGCGGTGGTGCTTCCCTCAAAAGATTCCTGCATAGGAATTTCGCCATCAACACATTCCATCTTTTAAAAATATTCATGCCGAACTGGAATAAAATTAAATATCCCGTTTAGTCGTGACTGTGTATTTGACAAATTTATAGACAAACAAACGAAGTGCCGAACGGTCGAGTTAAAACAGTACCTCGCTTTTTCACCGTATTAATTATTGTTTCTACGTACGTACATGTTAAAATTAACATGATTATCTAACTGCGTTATTTGTATTAAAACGTGGCGGCGATGTGAGATCTACCGCCCCAACTTATCCTGTGGGTAAGCAGTAAACTATGTAATGGATGGTAATGATTTTTACTTAAAGTAACATTATATTTTTGAATCATAATTATATTAGACGGGGCCTAGTGGTTCACCGCAAAAAAACTGCCAGTGGAAAAAAAATATTTTTATAAGCACCTACTCAACATCAGAAACTTTAGAAATGTAACTGGGAAAAACTTAGTCTCGGTGATATAAATAGTTATTTGCGTTTAGAAATAACACAAACGGAAACATCCATATAATTCTTTTACTCGTATTTATTTTTAAATTGAAGCCCCATAGTTTGAGCGTAAACAAACGACATACTATTATTTGATTTACAAAGTGAACGTAAATATTGAATGTTTTATTTTATCGAATTTAGTGCATTTGTAACACATATTATATATACTACATTTTGCCGTGTGGCAGCGGCTTAAGAGAATCTCTCTATTTCATCCCGTAGGTGTCGTAAAAGTCGACAGAGGGAAAATTAAAACCAGAAGATGGGCAGCAGCATCGACATGGAACATCTGAATAAATAAACTGCGGTTGCCAACCCGCCTGCCAAGCGTGGCAACTACGGCAAAATTCCCTTCAAAATGAGAGCTACACACTTTTGTAGTAATCTATGGGGGAGGCCTATGTTCAGCAGTGGACTAGTGATAGGCTGAAATGATGATGATGATTATATATATATAAATTTTAGTTATGTATGTATAATATGTGTAGTTCAGTTAGGAATACCGACTTATAATGCCTAAAATAATCATATAAAAGTAAAATAAAAATTACAACACAGGATACAACGACACCAATATAATCATAATCATCAGTAAAATGTTGAAAATGCTTTGATACTTTTTGCAATTTCGCAAAAAAATATAGCTACATACAATCTGATTGAAAAACAATTCTAACGTTGATTTATTCGACAGGCCGTTTATAGTCAACCCGGCGTTCGCGAAAAGGAGCACTGATGACAAAGTAACATTCAGAGAAAAATTGAAAATCAAAATAGACAGAGTGAAAATGCACGAGAAACAGACGAGGAGGGAATTTTTGAACAAAGAACATTTGGATAAAGACAGCGTGGATTTCCACAGGAAGAGTCGAGTAGAATTATTTCAGAAGATAGAAAAATTAATGACTACGTAAGTAAATGTATGAATATAGCTAATAGAATCAGGCGTTACTTGCGGAAATCCATTATAGTGAAGTTACTTTCCGTAAGTATCTTTCTCTAAGTAAGATCTTAGCAAATTAGCTAAGATTCGCATGAGGCATTATCACGTTGACACTTGATAATGCCTCGTTTTGGTGCGAAGCACGTGTCGTGTTCTCGACTTCAGTGGTGTATATTGCCTAGTGGTAGTATTGTAGTGGTTGAGGGTATCTGGTGGCGGTTCCTGGTGGCGGTGTTAGTTTGCTTGTGCTCGCTACTATGGGAGGGCGGGCAGTGCTCTTCAAAAAACTAGGTAATGTACACAATTTTATATTTTGCATGCGGGGATCTCAGCAAATTAACTTACTTTCCTTCATTAAATTTATGAATATACATATGTAGTAAGTGTTCGTAACTATATAAAGTAAGTGTTATTTAATCGTTGTGGGTTAACCGTTAAAGCACCAGTACGAAAATAATAATCACACCAGTAAGAATAATCGAAATATAGGAAATGTATATATGTGTATAGTATAAAGAATATCTCCAGTTTTATGGGTGCGTTTTACCGACATAAATTTCACATGCACAACAGCCATACCAGAAAACCGTCAATTTGTGTTTTAGTACAAATGTTGGCTCCGGCTGGGATCCGAACCCAGGATCCGCAGCGTAGAAGTCAGGCACCTTGTCCACTAGACCAAGCGGTCGTAGAGATTGCCACAAAATACGGTACTGAGCCACCTGCATCCATCTACTTCCCGCAAAACCGTGCTACACTGCGTTTGCCGGTACGACGTTGACATTCGAGGACCTTTCTTCTCCAACGGTTATCGGTTCTATGAACTACATGGTCAGCCCTTTTCCACTTCAACTTACTAATCCTATGTTACTTAGCTAGGTTACCCTGGTTCTGCTGCCCCCCCCCACCACCCCCCAATGGGTTCTCGCCTTGTCGTGGCAGGAGGGCTTAGTAACCACGGCTTGGTCACCCACGGTAAAGCTAAGAGGGGCCCACATGGTTGGCCTGTGGCGTCAGGCTGACCCGAGGAGGTCGCTCCGAGTGAGCTACGCAAGCCCACTCTGGATGCGAACAGGTGGACTGCTGGGGGCAGCAGTACGCTGTCCTTCATAGCCGAGGTGGAATCGCAAGGGAAGAGGAGTGTAGGTGTTGCGTTGCCTCTCTCCCTGTCCCCCGCGACTTTGGTGGGGTCGCACCGTTGATGCGGCGGTGGTGGGGGCCCGGGTGAAGAGGAGTGTTGGTTCGTTGCCTCTTTTCCTATTCTCCGCGGCCGTAATGTGGTAGGCGGCGGAGACACAGACCAGATCCAGCGCCAGGGCCGGGAAGACTAGTGCTTTCGAGCGCAAGTCTCCTGGTCCCGTGGTCTCCGCATGGCAGACTCGGGGGGCTTCTTTGCGAGCGCAAAGAGCGGCCATGCTGGATGGCGCATCGTGCGTTCCGGCGCGCCTTGCTGGGAAGGAGAGTGGGGAGGAGCTGTCTTCTCCCGAGAAGAGGCCGCCGATTTTAGGCGGCCAGCGCCAGTGAGGTCGCGGATGTGTGCGTGAGCGTTCCCGTGGCCCTGCCAACATGCGGCGAAGGCGAAACACCATGGGGTTTAAGTCGGTGCAGTTCCGACATAACCTGTCCTTCCCCCCGTGAAGGCGGGTATGCGTTAGGCATTTCTCCATGTAAAAAAAAGGTTCCGCTGCGGATATCATTATGGATTTTATCTGTCTGTCTGTAGTCTGTTCCGGCTAATATCCGAAACGGCTGGACCGATTTTGTCGTAGCTTTCACTGACAGATAGCTGATATTATAGGGGTAACTTACGCTACTTTAATTTTAGAAAAATAATTAGAATTCCGCGCAAAAATATTAAAACTCCAACATCCTATTCTAATGGGAGGGATGTTTACAAGAGCAAAGGAAGCTAAAACAATAGTTGTTTGTGTGTGTGCGCGCGCGTATGTCTTACGATACAAGAAGTTAAAATATACATACGTGTGTATTGAAATGTGTCATAGAAACATTTTCGTTACCTATACAACTATTGATTGACTTTATAGATAACTTAATACTTTTTTATTTTATGTTTTTATTAGTCCAAGATAAATGCTTAGAACTCTGCTCATTGGGGAATTTTCTGTTTAATTCGCCCGATGAAATGGTAAGTGGAAAAGACCTGTATTGAACAAGCAACCAGACACGTAGAAACGTTTTTTTTAGGAATGCTAACCCAAATTTGATATATTAATTACGAACTAGCATACAACCATTGATTATATGATGAAGAAAGGACATGTCTTCCACAATTCTGCGGTCGTGCAATGTTATTTGTAGCAGTACGTTACACCTCCTAGTATAAGATTCCAAGTACGTCATCATCATCATCATTTCAGCCTATCACTATATCGTCCATTGCTGCCGTGAAGTAGTAGTGTGCACACATTACTGTGTTTCGGTTCGAAGGGCACTGAGAGCTTGCCTAATGACTGGGTACATGAGACTTAAGAACTGATGTCCCTGGGTGACGAGCGCAGTGTGGTGTCACACATAAATGTTCTGGATGACACAGCATTTCTTATGGGTAGACGTTGCACTTACCATCAGGTGAACGTCTTGCTCGTTTCGTCACTTTACTAAATAAAAATAAAAAAAATTGTAGACTTTTGGAGAATTTTGCCACAGTTGCCACGCTTGACTGGCTTGACAACCACATTTAATTTATTCCAGGAATATGCTGCTGCTTATCTCCTGATTTTTATTTTCCCTCTGTTTACTTTTACGACACCCGCGGTATGAGATGGGGTGGTATATTCTCTTAAACCGTCACCACTCGGTCTAACGGTCCAAGAATGTACTGGAATCTACATGAGTGGAATATTGACAAAACCAAGTACTGCTTGCATATTCCAGCATAGGCCAGTATAGCATAGGCACATATACTCATTTTTGCAGTTTTTATATCTCAGGTACCGGCCAGCTCATCTCATCCTGTGCAGCAACATCTTTCTGCAACATCTAAATAAATAAACTGCGGTTGCCAACAGCCTTCTAAGCGTGGCAACTATGGCAAAATCCACCCAAAGTAAGAGCTACGAGTTTATATGGCAATCTATGAGGGATGCCTTTGTTCATCAGTAGACTAGCTATAAGCTGAAATGATGATGATGATATCTCTCAATGGTTTGCAAACTCGAAAAACTACATACACCTTGATCACAATAGGCTTTGTTAGCTATTTCATCAAAATATCCGTTAACAGCTTACATAGCTTCCCATCAAGACAGACACCGAAGTTTCCCACAGAATCATATCGCTTAATTGGATTATGGTTTAGCTGATACTCGAACAAAACGGATTATGAGAAAGATATGCACTGTCACTTCATTGCATTAACAGTAAGTCTGTCTATAATATAATACCGCGAAAGGTTGTTCAGGTCGAATTGAAGTTTGATACATACACACAGTCGCCTGTTATGACACCTCTGTAGGGAAGAGGTAGGTGTATTCTACTCTGCCGGACACCTATCGATTAGAAATTGTAATTTAAAAAAAAGATAGCGACTTCAAATAAATTTTGTTGTAAAGATCATAGAGAAATTTCATTCAAGGCTTAAAAAATATATCCTGATGGAATAGATTGACAATGAATATAAACACACACAGTGTCACACAAAACACACACAGTGTGACAAAGTTTTATATAACATAGAATCAAATATATTTTTGTTTTAATTTGGAGAAATCGTGTGGTTTGATAACATAAAAAAAACAAGGAGGGCGAAGCTTAAACAAGCCTTAGCTAAAATTCCAGTTGCGTATTTTTCGAAAGCATTGCTAATTGCACCACTCGTGCAGAACAGTAGTACCGTCTACCGTCCTTCATAAAACAACCAAGAGCGAACTTTAATCCCGTAAATACAGGATGAAAAATTTCCTCATTCTTCAGTTGTTTCAGATCTTTCGACTAAAAACTTTTTTGTGAATACATACCGTTTCTAATTTTTTTTTAATAAAAATTGTAAATGATAATACCAAGAGGAGTTTTTCTTTTCCGAAAGTTTTTTTATCACTTCAACTCATATCAAACTTAGCATTATTTAGTTAAAATTTAGGAAATTTGAAAACATTTTAATTAAAGTAAAATCTGTAATAACTACTTGAATTTATTTATAATTTCAATTTGCTCTTAAAGACAAGAAAAACTATTGTTATTACTTTATTTTATGTAATTAAAAAAAAATTCAAATTCCTTACAATACAATAATAGTAAAGTAAAGTTTCAGCCTATAAATGTCCCACTACTGAGCACAGGCGTTCTCTCATTTCTGAGAGGGTTTTTGGAGCTAGGAAGAATCCGCCTCGCTGCTCCAATGCGGGTTGGCGGAGCTGGTCGCTTGTCTTGAATTCCATAATACGCTAGCAGTCCGAATTCATTACTCGGTGTCGACACCATCAAAATAGTTAATAGACATTTCAAGTGAGTCTTTTGAGTTGCCATGTACTGTCCGGTCCTGTCACGGGCTCCAAAAACCCTTTCATAAATAAAATTTTGGCTCAGTGGTGAGACATACTTCTTTTATTATATAAATATACAAAAAATAGAGATTGCAGTGTCTGTTTGTAAAATAAATAAAATATTCTATTCGAAATCTCTATGGACTTACGCACTGTTTCCAAGGGAAATTTCGCCACTGCTTGCTCTAAAGATTTTTTTAAGAGACTCAATGTCGCCGTGTTATTTACAGCAGGTCATGTCCTCTAAAACTGACCATTATTTGAAGTCTAAAGGGTTGAGGTCTGGGCTAGATGAGGGCCAGTCTTCAGCTCTTATAAAGTCCGGAACGTTGGTTTCCAGCCAGGCTTGGGTAGTTCGTGCCTTGTGACCAGGTGCAGAGTCCTGCTTGAAAGTCCACGGTATATTTTTAAAAAGTATATTGCTGAGAGTTTTCACAACATGATCCAAGACTGTATCTTGATACACTAAGGGTGAAGTTTTCACTCCTTTTTCACAAAAATGTAGTTTCGTGTCTCCTTGATAAGACACGCCCCGCCAAACCATCACTGACGCAGGATGATGACCACGTTGTACCTTTCCGACCACTTGAGCAGCTTCTTTAGAACTGTGAGCGTACACTTTACTTTATTTTGCTTATTGTAGTGTTCTTCAATCGTGAAAATTTAATCATCGGTAAAGAGGATATTTCTGTGCCTTTCAACTGCGTATCGCGACAGAAGGCGTTTTGATCGATCCACTCTCTTTAATTGTAAAGATTGATTTAGGGCATGCCCTGTACATCGACGATAAGCACCGAGCTTCAGGTCTTGTATTATAATACGCGACAGAGTCCTAGCGGGAATCTTCATTTCTCGCGATAAGATATTTTGCTTCCTAATGGGGTTTCGACGAATTATGGCTTTAACAGCATTAACAGCCTTTGCAGTTCTAACAGCATGCGGCCGCCGCGGTCTTTTCTGGTCTTCGACAGAGGAAGTGTTGTTGTATCTGTTGATAGTACGATATACGAACATACGGCTGATACCAAGCTTTTGAAGTGTCTGGAATATGACCGACGGCTCCATACCCACTTTGTGCAAGGCGATCACTGCAATCCTATTTTCTTTAACACCCCATTCCATATTGTAATTTGATAATGAACACGAAAAAATACGAGTATGTGAAATGGCGCAAAAACGAAGTTTTTAAAATAATTAAAAAGTTGAAAAAAAGAAAAGATTTTTTGGAACAGTATTTACGGCCAGACTAGTTATATTATAATGATTTTTTTTCGTTTTTAATAGACATCCATACTGATCGTCATATCATTTTAGCATTTCTTAGTTCACTGTTGAACATAGGCCTCGCCCATAGTAGACTACCACAAAACATGGTCCTGAGCCACCTATATCCATCGACTAAAAACGACCGCATAACCGTGCATGATGTCGAATCTAGTGGATAGTGGCCTGTGTTTGCTGGTACGAGGTTGCCACACGTAAATAATTAGGACCTTTGTTATTGCTTGAACGTTGTCTGTGCGTCTTTTGTTTACCTAATCGAATGAGAGAATATTCTAAGTAATAGTTCGTGGTAGCTCTGACGAGCCGTGGTAGCTCAGGGTTGAAGTGCTCGCTTTTAATTTCACAGTATGCGACTGTCTTGGGTGCGATTCCCAGTGCCAGCGCCACTAAAATTGTTAACTGCAGTTTTAAGTGCTGATTTACCATGTGTTCAGCAGTGATGTAAAACATGATGAAACCTGCATGTTTGAGAAATAATAAATATTTCGAGGACATGTGTAGTCCGCCAACCCGCATTGGAACAGTGTGGCGGACTCATACTGGCTCCAAAACCTTCTCAGAAATGAGAGGAGGTCTGTGCTCAGCAGTGGGACAATTATAGGCTGTTAATTTACTTTTACTAGCTCGTTTGTGTGAATAATGTGTAGTATATTATATAGTATGTTGATATATATATATATATATATCAATACCAGCGGACCCGACAGACGTTGTCCTGCCCGAACGTTGGCTTGTCTGCTGTTAGCAGATTTTAGATTTCGCTGCGTTAAGCTTAGTTGGAGTGAACAGGAATTTTAGTAATGTTATAATAGTAACATTCCTGGTATTCTTAAAAAAAATATAATTTCAGATTATATAGTTTATATACGGTTTCCAAAACCTGCCATTGGACACAAAAACACTAAAGTATACATTTAAATTACATCCTGCTCGCTTACTGAGTAACCGGAAATAAGGCCTAATATTTTCACCTGGTAAAATACAAAGTGATGTTTCACAAAATCAAAACCTAACTTAAATACAAATATAAAATAAATCATGAATATTTACTTTTTATATGAAATTGCACCCACCCTCAATTACGTATGAACGGGTCCGCTCATTGGCCCATTTACCTAATGGGATTCGATTGGAATCAATCTCAGTTTTATGACCGAACACTTAACCCTCTTAGACTTCAAGTCTATATTTTTAATTTCAAAAGTAACATTAAAATTTATAACTTACATTGAAATAGAAACCTAAATCTTGTTTGTTAAAAGAAGAGCGTAATAAATAATAATCATTAATAAGTTTATGATATTGTTCTATGGTATTTTTGTCTGGTTGAAATATCCGAATATACAGATATATATAATTTACATGTTTAAGAACATAAATACATAAATATGTACTTAAAATAAGATAAAATAAATAAGATACTACTTGTACTATCTTATACTAATCATAATACCATACAAACATATATAAACAAATTCCCAACCAGACGGGGGCTCTCGAAAGGAGAGACGAAACGGCCAAGGGTTAGGGAGAAAGGGAAATAAACGGGCGCACGATGCGGGTGGTATCGAGGAGTACTGCCTTCTGTATTTGAGAACGGAGCGGCCCGTCACAGAGTCCCAATCGCCTCAGATGTCCCGAGAGACTGATTAGGATTACCCCTTTGCAGATACGTCCACGGAAATAATGTCGGCGCACCACCCCACATGTCGGTCACCTCATAAGCCATGTGCAGACATTTTGTCTTCTTATCTGTTTCGGCTTTCACGAAGTTGTCGTCATATGGAATGGTTTTTTTTTATTGGATAAAGTGACGAATCGAGCAAAAAGTTCACCTGATGGTAAGTGCACCGTCTGCCCATAACAAATGCTGTGTCACCCAGATCATTTCTTTGTGACAGACAACACACTGCGCTCGTCACCCTGAGACATCAGTTCTCATATGCCCAGTGATAACGCTAGCTCACAGTGCCCTTCCAACCGAAGCACAGTAATGTTTGCACACTACTGCATCACGGCAGAATAACTGACCCTGGGGTGGTACACACCTAGACGGATTCCTGCATATGAATCCTACCCAAGTGTCTTTGACTGTGCCCGGTCTATTACCACAAATATCCGGCTTATTCGCAAGAATAGTCCTATGCGTGATGAGGGTCCGGTCCCAATAGAGCTAGACGCGGCTTACATGTAAAAAGAAATAGTATATTTAGTGTTACTGTGTATTTAATTTTAATTTTACGTAATTTGTATTATTTCAGTATTTTAAAACTAAGATAATTAGTCTTCCGTCCGACAGTATCTAAACTTAAGGCATGTTTATATTTATTTTATGATTCTCTTAAATTTATCTTAGTTTATTTTAAAACAATTGTATATAGTGTGTGATACATTATGATTGCATCTAATTAAGAATCTTAACATGACGATGAAAAAGACTTTGATGGTATGTGAGTAAAATTCAATAACATGATGTTCAAAGGTTGGGGCATAACGGGCGACGATGCGTTCTTTATAAACTATGCGAATCGGCGCAATCTTCGCGGCAGGGGACATTCTTTAAGGAGATCTTGAGAGCATTATTTACGTAAGTATTTTATAAATCTCATATAATGTAGAATGGCGATGATACGAGGGTGGATTGAAAAGTACTCGGCCTAACCAAGAAAATAAACACATACTAAAAAAATAAAAAAAAAAATAAAGTTATATTTTTATTTTTCTACATAATCACCATCAAGTTCAATACACTTTTGCCACCTCCCCTTCCAAGCATTTAGACCGTTAAAAAAAATGATTCTTCCTTAGAGTCAAAATATGCGTCTACAGCTGCTTTGACCTCGTCGTTTGTCGAAAATCTTTGACCTCCCAAGTGCTTTTTTAGGTTAGGGAACAGAAAGAAGTCTGATGGTGCCAGATCAGGTGAATACGGCGGATGCGGTAACAGTTCAAAGCCACAGTTGTGAATTCCAGCCATTGACTGTACTGACGTGTGAACACGGGCGTTATCTTGATGAAACAGGTTTTTCTTTTATTTCCTTTCGTAAACGACGTAGTAAGGTGCAGTAGTAATCAGAGTTTATAGTCTGACCCCTTTCAAGATAATCAATCATAATCACACCTTTCGAGTCCCAGAATACTGAAGCCATCACCTTATTTGCCGACAAAATCGACTTAGCCTTTTTAGGGGGTGGTGAACCAGGTCTTCTCCACTGTTTTGATTGTTGTTTTGTTTCCGGTGTACAGTAATGAACCCATGTTTCGTCCATAGTAACAAAACGATTCAAAAAATCATCTGCATCGGCTTCAAATAACTCCAAACAGTCGCGTGAAATAGTCAATCGCGTCCTTTTTTGTTCAACTGAAAGCAGTCGCGGAACCCACCTCGCAGACACCTTGTGGAAACCCAACTCGTTGACAATGATGTTTTGAGTTCGTTCATAAGAGATGCCTTTAATCTCGGCTATCTCTCTAATTTTTAATCTGCGGTCTCCCATTATTAAATCAAGTACTTTTTTAATATTTTCGTCAGTAGTTGGCGTCGAAGGCCTTCCAGAGCAGGGTTCATCTTTCACACTCTCTCTACCACGCTTAAATTCTGCTATCCATTTTTTGACGGATGAAGATGACAGAGCATAATCGCCTAATGTACTGACCATGTCATCATGGATGGCTTTTGATGATAGCCCCTTCTTATGGAGGTACTTAATGACGGCACGCTGCTCGATTTGCTCCATTCGCGGAAATTATGACCGATTACTTCGTTAATAAATTTATAAAATCACAACTAATTATCGCACACGTTTCGAACTTCACACAATGAAGTAGTCTGAACTGAACTAAATAATGTGGGTAGATTTGATTTTTAGAATTGAATGGATCTGTGTTAGGCCGAGTACTTTTCAATCCACCTAGTATTACTATTTAATATTGCTTAAGGAAATTTCGGAAATCTTTATCAAACCAAATAATATTTTTTTTTTAATTTTAATTATGAACAGTATTTATATTTTTAAATGAAACTAATTTACTAATTACTAGATTTTCTTGCGTTTAATTAGACTATTTATAACCCCACGTTTCGAGTGCTTTACAGCACCATGGTCACGGGACTAATGTAATGTCCTCCCAGTCTAATTAAACGCGATAAAATCCGTAAAATTAGTTTCATTTAAATATATATATATTTATACTCATAGCAAGATATTTATACTTATAGCAAGATATTTATTGGGTTTTCATAACTGTTTGCAGATTACCGAACGGTCCCGAGTTTGACGCCCAGGAACACAGAGCTTATGACGAAGCTCACAAAAAGACTGACAACTGTTTGTCATTGTACCCAGGATGTGACAATTTCTAAATCTCTTTACATTTCTGAACGTTACTTTAATAGGGCATGAATACATTTTGTTAATAAATTTCACGTTGTTTTAGTCTGCATTAGTTAAGTCACTAGAACAAAATTTAATTTTTACTAAAAATACAAATGTTCTGTTTATAAAATTTTAATTGAATATTACTCCTTACTATCTACGCAATGTAATGACCTACCTAAAAATTGTTTAGTAGAACTCTGTTGCGTCTATGGAAACATTTAAAAAAATAATAGTCTTATCTAACCGAAATAGGCCAATGAATACATTTATTTTCATAACTTTTTACTTAATAGTTTTTATATATATTAAAAAATCTCGCGGTCACGGTTCATAAGTTAGATTACATCAGATTACATTGTCGGCTCGGTTGGCGCATTGGCTAAGCCCTTGGCTTCTGCGCCGCGGGTCGCGGGTTCGAATCCCGCACAGGACAAGTTCTTGGTGAATTATGGGCAAACACGCCATCATGTGAACGCGAAGAGCGAGAACAGAGAGCTCGCTTGTACAAACTCGTTTCTTTAGTTGACTGCCGTATGAACACGCGTCTCTGCGCCAAATGTAGACGTTGAGTTTTCCTCTTCCTTTAACTCCGTGGATATCGTAAAATTCGACTAATGAAAATATCTGATGAATAAATGAATTGACGAAGGTAATGCAATCATCTTTAGTATGCCAGAATTTATCCAGGCCTATGATAGGCAACAAAGCATGACAATTATAGTAAATCTTCCTAATGTGGCTAGGGTAAGTCCTATGTGTGTTCCAGTGTTCAACCAGATTTTGTCGTTCAAAACAACTTTCTAAATTAAATAAAGAAATTTTGACTTCGACTTATAGTGGCGGATTAAGTCAGGATGTGACCACTACGTTTTAACAGTCTTCAATTTTATCTCTTTTTTATAGAAATTTAACCACCATTATTATTTTTTTTGATTCTGAAATCTTTCTCCGCATGCACTATAATAGGCTGGGGGAAAATTTTTCTTGCATTTTATATGAAAACTCAAAATATTTTTTTTACAAAGTTTATTTACGTTGAAATACAGTATATATTTGTGCCCTTTTATTCGATGACTTTATGCCATGTTGAAAGTAGTGACGTGATCCCGCTGCTGTAGATATTTTGGGACTTTTGAGCAAAACAACGCGACAAGTAGTTTTGGCAGTCCTTTCTTGATGGTTAACCTGACACTACCTAAGGAATTCTGAAGAGACCTAAACAGGTGGAAATCAAAAAATGTGGAATTTATGTCTGTAAAATGTACCCACGACACAGGAGAAATCCTACTGTGGGGCATCGTTTTTTTTAAAAAAAAAAGATTAATAATTGTTAACGTGGCATGGCACCTTGATTAAAAGCAAACGAGTTGTTGTCCGTTGAAGTGCGCTTATAATTGAGTTTTAAAAATTCTAAGCAAGAATAAAACTTTTTATTATAAGAGTAGCTTGCAGTCTCATGTAATGTAATAATGAAAAGGTTGTATGTTAAGTAACACAAACCCTTTTCATTATTAAATAATATTTTTTATGAAATTTTGATATGAGTGTTTCCAAAACGACCACCGCAGTGCCCGTTATTCTGCTAGACAACAAGTGTTTGTAAAAATAAATAAGTATATATTTAAATGAAATAGAATGAAAAAGTATACTATATATATAATTATTGAAATAATCAATGCACATAGCTATGTTATATACGTATATACATAGATACAAATAACAAATATATATAAATAAGCGGTAAAAATAATAATTTAATTTGTCTTTAAATATTGTTCACCACGAAGCTTTTGAAGGAGTTTTAGTTAGATGCATTCCTAATAAAATCACGAATGGCGTTCAGAGTGTAGCCTGAACCGTGAAAGAAGAGCTAAAGAATCCAGTGCGGTGCTAAGTATTAGACTATTTGAGGAGCGAGGAATTCGATCATGATCGATCTGTAGTCGATAGATAATTTTCACTGGTGGTAAGATTTATATGCAGTAATCCGTCTAGGTAAATTGCACATAAAGCTGGAAATATAAAGGATACATATAGTACGAGCAATCGACAACAGTAGTGATAAAGTTTATATATGATGAAAACATAATTGGAGAAAGAATACCGCCTTGCTGCACACCAGATTCAATGTGCAGCGAAAAGTTGCCTTAAAAGGACGAACTGCTGGCGGCCACGAAGATAAGATGACAACCACTCCTAGGTTGGGGTGTAATCAAATATGTCAGGAGGGATAGAAAGATATCATGATCGACTCTGTTAAAACAAGCACCGCCACTGTTAGTTTTCGCTTATCCATGTTTTGGCTTGATGGCACTTACTATCAGGTGAACGACATGCTGTTCTTGTCACTTTCTTCAAAATGACATATATTTTTATTAATTTTAACAGTAATTTGAACAAAATTAGGTAATGTTTTCTTATAAAACGGTAAATAAACATTTAGTGATATGGTTTTAGACAGCCAAATCTGAAGATAACGAGTATTGTCAAACACACAAGTGCCTAAACTCGTTAAACTTCGTAACTAATTTTCGTAGGTTTAAGACAAACAGTATTATCCTGTATCGGTTTAATTAATTAAGTTTAACGCCGAACGCTCGTATCGCCCAATTGGAGGTTTCTTAATATTTACAGATGCGATATATTAATAGAAATAATTTAAAGATTTCAGTATAATAACAATAATGGGCGTTATTTATTTAATCTTCATTGACTATATGAAAAGTATAACCACAATTGGCGGGCTTAATGCTACGAGTATATGCGTACTGTAATGATTAACCTTTGGGATAACAGAAAAATGCGAAAGCGGTACAAAAATATATATGACAGTATAATAAAGAATACATCAAAAATACATGCACGTATATGTGTTTATGCTTGTGTTTACTTTTACATTAACATATGTACACACATAAATCATTAAAAACCAATACACTCATACATACACACAACGCACGCGGAATTCCTCTGGTATTGCGGATGTTTATGGGCGGCGGTGATCACTTACCATCAGGTGAGCCACTTGGTCGTTTGCCCCCTCTCCTATAAAAAAAACATACATGCACATATACATAGCTATTCCGAATGACAGTTTCTATTATTAAAATAAGTACGGACCCTATGTTAAAAGGTAAATTTGGTTGTGGGTACCTACCTTACTTACCTAATGTAGTCACATAAAGAGTGCCCCATGGAGTCCCACAAAAGTTAATAGCTCTCATTTTGGGGGGAGTTCGCCATAGTTGCCACGCTTGGCAGGCGGGTTGGCAACCGCAGTTTATTTATTTATTTTTATTTTACTGTTTATGTACACATAAAAATTATAGTAGAAATTACAAAGATAGTAAATTAGTACAAAGGCACTGCTTATTTCATGATGAAATTTCTTCCAGCAGGCCTGTTACTAGATATCCTTAAAGAGAAACAGACTCGATGTGCACTTTTGATAAAACAAAGAGAAAAAAAAGAATATAATAAATCACAAAATATATATACATATACACACACACTGGCGTAATCACATATTTATACATACATACTCATACATATACACATATACACTAAAGTGGCAAAAGGGAGAGGTAGTGCTCTTTAACTCGTTTTTTAAATAATGACACTGTTTTAGCCTCACGAATTGTAAAGGGGAGCGAATTCCACAGTCTTACTGCTTGTACAGAGAAGGAATGGGAGTAGAGGACGCTTCTATAGACTGGGAACTTTAACAGGGATTTCAGATGTGATCTGCAGATCAAATTATTTATTCAGATATTGATGCAGAAGAAGATACTGGTGCTCATACCCTGGTCTTTTTTTCACCTCTGTCGACTTTTACGACACCCACGGGATGAGATGGGGTGGTAGATTCTCTTAAGCCACCACCACACGAATAGAATACCATTTTAATTCGGAAAGACACTATGAAATATCATTAAATTTACAAAGACCGAAAATAAACTGAAAGCTATTATTGAGAAAACGGTCCAATGTGTTAAGTAGGGCTTCATTTACGTCGATACACCACACATCGGCATAATTAATAAATGTGAAAAGGGGAGTTATAATCAGAAAAAATAGTTTTCAAAGATGGTAAGATTAAGAGAAGACAGGAATCCGACTAGACAGGTACCACCACAGCGCTAGTGGCTATATTCTACCGTGAAGCAGTAGTGTGCAATCATTACTGAGTTTCGGTCTGAAAGGCACTGAGAGCTTGTGTAATTACTGGACAAATGAGAGTCATGACCTGATGTCTCGAGGTGACGGGGGGAGTGTAGTGTCCCTTAGAGATGTACTGGTTGTTATGGGTAGACGTTGCACTTACCATCAGGTGAACGTTCTGCTCGTCTGGTCACTTTCTCCTCTAAATAAATAAATAAAATAAGGTACGGAATTTCTAAGTCTGTTAATGGAGCTGTGCATGGCTGTGACTTTGTGATGGATTTCTGCGACTTTAACTATCTAGCTCAAGGTAGTGTCGATGTAGAAAACAAGGTTCACGTCACTTTTACAATATATCGTTGTTAAATTTTACATGTAAGATTAAACCCATATATAATTTGGCAGGCTGTCGTGAACTACCTGCAATTATTGCTTGACCCAATTACTGATTAACTGATAGGTAGTAGCGACTGCAGAGCTGAAATTTTTTGCCGAGTAAAGCGAAAGAAAGTAGCGCAAAATTTAACCAAAATGTACAAATATTTTCAAATTCAATTAAAAGTGTCAGAGTCCAAGAAATACTAATCACAATGGTGTGATATCTTTTACCGTTGGCGATAACTTTAAGCAATACTTTTTTCTTAAAACTTTCATTTAATAATAATAATTTTTTCTTTTCATTTAACATGAAGCGTTTAATCAATTAGCTCAATCATGACGTGAAATATAAAAAAAAAAAATGTTAAGTATCCTATGTTCTATGTTGTACGTACACTATTTTGGTCCTGATGGCGACTTGCGGGCATTTTAAGCCGTGATCAATGTTACCAAAACTATCGTGGTATAGAAAATTTCTCTATTTATTTCGTTTTTTATGGCAACATATCCAGCAGAGACTACAACTGTTCTGAAGAATATATTACAGCGAGTACTGAGATTACAACAGAGACCCCAGTGGTAGACCTAAGAGAAAGAGTGTAGATTTGGTGATAATGAAATATCCGAGACTTCCATGTACTAAATGGCCATTAGCGCAAGCGTTGATAATATAACTCGGACATATGAGATACCCGTGGTAGAGCCGTGGTAGCTCAGGGGCCTGGTGCTCGCCTTTAATTTGATAGTAAGCGAGGAACCTGGGTTCGATCCCCGGTGCCAGCATCTCTAAAATTGTTCTACAATTTTAAGTGCTGATTTACCACGTGCTTAGCGGTGAAGGAAAACATCGTGAGAAAACCTGCATGTCTGAGAAATAAAAAATATTTCGAGGACATGTGCAGACCGCTAACCCGAATTGGAGCAGCGTGGCGGACTATTCCCGGCTCCAAAACCCTCTCAGAAATAAAAGAAGGCCTGTGCTCAGGAGTGGAACATTTATAGGCTGTTACTTTACTTTTTTTACTTTATGAGGTACGCACTACTTCAGGAGAGTTTATCCGGACAGTGTCTAAGTAGTGCGCAGTTTCATAATAAGTAAATAAGTGTAATAAAAAAAAAAATTTCCGAAATAAACATTAAGTGTTAAATAAAATTAAATAAACATTGTCATTGTCCTTTTATAGAATGCATCTTACATTTCTGCTTATCTGAAAACATGATAATATTTTCAGAAAAAACATTCAAAAAGTAATAAAGCAATGCGCTTTTATGAGGGTCTTATTTTTTCTCTTATCGTTTAGATTTTAAATTAAAGATAAAAAATACTATAATATATATATTTTTTATTAATACGCCTAACCTAGGATATGTCCAAGTATGCCCAACAATTGACTTAGATACTACATAGGTATAAATCATGATTGAAATAAAAAGTGACCGTTTTCCCCCAGATCTGAGGATTCAGATGTAGAGAAAAATGATAACGATTACGGACTAATAAATGGTAATATGGTAATACGAAAATTCAAAGTGTTTTTTCGTTTTTTTTTAACATACTTTATGATATCTATAAACGACAATCCAAAAAAAAACTTTACAACATTAACTTCAAAAAATCCGTCCCAAATAGTCGCAATTGCTTAAGTTTCACAATCTTGACTAGTTTAATTAATTTTGCCACATCAACACAACATGAAATGGTTGTTTAATAGTTCAACACTTTATTTTGTTAATACGTGAGACATATTTCAACTAAGTAAAACGTTCATTAACTGAAATTAGTGTGACAAATTACTTGAGTAACTTGTTGCGTGTTGTAGATTACTTTTAACCCTCCTTGATTATGGACGGTGTAAATTGATGTTGATGTAATAATTTTATGTGATTTTGTACACCGTATTCACATTTAAATATTATTTACATAAATTTTACAAAAAATTCTGTTGAGGTTTTAGTGGTGATGTTTACTGTCCACATCTTCTTCCGTGATTTTCGCAAGTGTTTACTCAATAAAAATTGCACTGCATTTATCTTGGGTCTTCTTCATTATTAATGAATACAGTATTTTTTAGGAAAAGTGACGAGATAAGCAAATCGTTTACCCGATGGCAAGTGCAACCCGTGCCCGTAACAATTCTGAATCACCCAGAACGGATTTGTGGTACTACACTGTGGCAATTCACTGCGGTCTTCACCCTGAGACAACAATTATTAAGTCTCATATGCCCAGTAATTTAATTAGCCGTCAGTGTATTTTTGATCGAAACACAGAAATGTGCACGGAAATCCTACAATCAGTAAAATATCAGTTTGAATATCATGAGGGTTAACATGCCATTAAATTTATTTTTCAGTTGCGGCGTTAACACTGCTAATTAGCAGTTGGTCTGTACGTGTAAATTATGATCTAAACATGTTATAAAATGTATAGTTAAATTATTGGTTATTTTTCAATCTGTCCGCAAACTGTATTTAATATAGTATAATTATTTGGCGTATGATATTGCCAAGAAAAAGGGTAGCTATCCGCCAGATCGAGTGGTCTGATCTGGGGAGGACGTCTCCTCCAACTTGTAATATTTAGATGTTGTATATATAGTTCGCATCTCAGAAAATTTTCATAGCGCGATTATGGACGTATGCGAATATTTCTTGAGCTTCTCATGTGGCAACATAGATGTCGCTTCGTCACTCCCCCGCTGAGACTGGAAGTCGTAGTTAGCGCGGAGAAATTGAGGCGTCAGGCGATGAGGTGCAGTCTGGCGTTGCGGTGAACCTGTGTCCAGGTCTTCAGTGCGTCGAGACGTATGAAGACAAGTGTTGATGCCGCAGGAGTCAGCCTGAGGAGAAGGGGGCCCCCACCCTTGATGATCCTCAGTGGCTGAGAGACTAGGAAGCACGCGTTGTGCCGACAGTAGTCTGGTGCTGTGACTGCGATGGCTGCCGATGACGTTGTTGCTGTTGTTCGGAGAAGCTGTTATGCGTGATGTTCATACAGAGGTCACCATTTTGGCATATGATAATGCCAATGAAAAGGGTAGCTACCCGCCAGATCGAGTGGTCTGATATGGGGAGGACGTCTCCTCCTACAAGTATTATTGTAGATGTTGTATATATAGTTCGCATCTCAGAAAACTTTCATAGCGCGATTATGGACGTATGCGAATATTTCTTGAGCTTCTCATGTAGCGACATAGATGTCGCTACAATTATATATTGATGATATAAGATTACTAAGGCCACTGCACGATATAAGAAGAGGGGGATACATTTTAAAGTTTATTAATGTTGTGTGTTGGTCAAATAAATAGGTTTCTTTCGTTTTAAATTTAAATGGAGATTAAGTTTTATTGCTAATTTAATCAGTCCACAAACAGCAATTAATCAAAAGCCTGTTAATAGTTAACTACTGATTTGCGATAATCATACGCCTCCTAGGCGCATTAACGACCGCAGTATCAGGTGCCTTGCGGTCCTCAAACCGAGCGTTATTATCACCGGTCCGGTTAAACCTTCACTTGTCAGAACCTATGAAATCATTATTACATCTATCTTAGCAAATTTCATTCAACAAGCATAGCACGACTCCAAGACACTGTCATTTTGCGCCGGACCAAAAACAATAATAATTAAAAAGCTTAATTTACCTCGGATTAACTATGACATCATGTCGTCTGACATCTCTGTCCTCCCGTGACCATGCGTGCTGTGAAGCGCTCGAAGCGTCGGATTATAAATAGTTACAAATTAAACGCTTTAAAATGTATAATATTCTCGTAATAAGAAATAAGAAATCATCGAGTGATCTGAGTTCTATCCACGGTGCCGGCACCTCTAATGTTGTTCTGCAATTTTAAGTGCTAATTTGACTATCTGCTCAACGGCGAAGGAAAACTAAACTGAAGTCCAGATGCCAGGGATACTTGGCCTAGTTGCCATGCCCGGCAAATACGCTAAAGTACCGCGTAAGCGACTCCGGCCCCCCCGAGCTACTACTGTCTCCTTCTGCTCCTTCCGAGATAGTAGTATCCTACACCCTATAGTTCCTTTCCCAACTTCCCATTCCCTACCCCAAGTACATTTCCTACTTACTCTTTTTCCTTTTTCGTTGCCATCGGCACGGGGCTAGCTACTCATGGGAACGCCTCATCACGTCTCGTTTCCTGCGAGGGCGAAAAGTGGACTACGGATGCGGTCTCTGCTTACCAATTATATGGGAAAATACGTGTATGTATATTGAGTCCGCCAACCCGTTTTGGAGCAGAGTGGAAGACTCTTTAAAGTTCCAAAGCTCTCCTAAAAAAAATGACCCGTGCTCAGAAGTGAGACATTTATAGTCTTTTTACTTTTTTTTAAATATTTCCTAAGTTATCTATATTTAGAAGATACAGTACCCTTCCTCCATGTAATATGGAATACTTAAGTTAAATTTACTCTTCAATAACTTACGATATAAAAATATACATTAGAAATCGTGAATTGTGTACCCAGTGAAGTGTTAAGATCGTTGAGTTGACAAATTGGAAGGTACTTTAATTTCGTTTTCGTTCCTCTCATACTCGATTACATGTGAACGAGGCCGTTGATTGGCCCATTTAACTAATGGGGATGTTGTAAAAATCAGTCGTCATAGATTTTAGATTGTAAAAAAGTAAAATCCCTCGTCTATTCCTTTCATTTTCGTTAAGATCTATGATCGTACTATTGTTAAAAATGGTTCCATTGAGATTCTGATTGATGAGATTCAGATTAGCAGCGGTTATTACATTTAAACAGCATTGTTGTTAATTTATATTTAAATGAAAATATTAAACGGTGATAATACTGCTCGGTTGGTGGAGTGCCTCTTGCGCTATGAGTTGTGGGTTCGATTCCTGCACACAACAATTAGTTCTTTGACCTACAGATGGTATTTCCTCGTCAGGTCTGTTTTATAATGTGAATTTATATTTGTAAACGCATCAAAAACGAAAGAGAAATAATCAAACAACAGATTAGTTAACTATTCATAGTCTAGTCTCAGTATATTTATCATATATTTTAGATACAACTATATAACTCTGAACGATACCGAGCTATGCGAAAATTCCATAACATGCTGTTCATAAGATGGGGAATACCACGAAGATGTGTTCTTTATATATATAGTTCTGTATATAACTATATATATTGACAGTGCAATCGTTATTCGTAAATTCTTAAAATATATTGTAGTGTTGAAGATATGTTTAATGATTATATATAATAAAATAGAGGACTTTACCATTTTAAACTGCACAACGATTGTCGTTAACTACGGTACAAAATAATGATATGCGTGCAAGTGCTCTTAATACGGGAGTGACTGGCGCTTCGCGACGCTGCTCGGACCAGCCGGTAGATGCACCCTCGCTCCCCATGTCCCCGCCTCGCCTGTGCTGTTGAGTTAGATGACTCAACATACTCCCTCGGTAGAAGTACCTTCAACAGCAGTGACTGGAAGAAGGCAGGTTGTATTGTAGGCCCGCCGAATGTCACCGAATGGCAAATCACGTGACGCCGTGTCCACTCGGTACCACCTAGGTGATGCCGTAGAAGCCACGTTAAGGGAGTACTGTGTACACTCATATGTATAGACAGCCTATAAACTTCCCACTGATGAGCATTGGCCATCTCTCATGTTATTTTGTCACCGGGAAGAGGACGCCCGCAGTTTATATGTCCTCGAAATATTTTTTTAATTTCTAAGACGAAGGTTTCCTCGCAATTTGTTCCCTCACCTTCGAGCACGTAGTAAATCAGCTCGTGTAATATGAATTTTAAGCCTAGCGCCTGGCCAGGATACCACATAGTCCATTACATTAGCTTCTTACACTTAATAAGCCCGGTACTGAACTTCAACACATGGTCGTTTCATCTGGCTAAAGAGCGCCGTCATATTCATTATCACCATCATCTTTCCAGTCAGACAGTAGTCCACTGCTGAACATAGGCCTCCCCCATAGATTTCTACAAAAGTTTGCAGCTCACATTTTGGGAGGATTGTATATAGTTATATATTGATTGTACATAGTTGCCACGCTTCGCAGGCGGGTTTGGCAACCGCAGTTTATTTATTCACATGTTTCAGAAATACGCTGGTGCCCATCTCCTAGTCTTGATTTTCCCTCCACTACTGTTACTATTACTATTACTACACCCACGAGATGAGATGCTGTGGTAGATTCTCATATGCCGTCATCACACGGCGAGCTGACACATTACGTTAACTCAAACGCTATTCCACTCGAGGATTCGCCTACTACAACGGTAGTAACTTCAGTTTGCAAACTTAAAATGCATATGTTTTGTAATTATAATAATGCTAAAACATCAAACATAGCTTATAGAATCATTATGATAAATAAATATATAACCTGGTCTCGAATGACTGTATAAAATATATAACCTATAACTTGGTCTTGTGTTGTGCATGTGAAATGTATGTCTGTAGAATGCACCCACGATACAGGATGGAATATGATATTTTCTTGATTCCTGTACAGTTACAAACATTTAATGTTTGACAGAACTAAATTCATTTATTTTCACTTCATTTTCTCTAGTCCTGTTAATTATTTCAACTACAGACTTTTGTGTCGAGACTAAAATCGTTCACCTGATGTTACATGCAACGTCTGCCCATAACATATGCTCTGTCACCGAGAACATTATTTGTCACCACACTGCACTCGTCACACAGAGACATCAGTTCTTAAGTCTCATAGGCCCAGTAATTACACTGGCTCTCAGTATCCTTCAGACCGAAACACAGTAATGTTTGCACACTACTGCTACTCAGCACAATAACTGCCACTTCGGTGGTACCTACCTAGATGGATTCATGCATTGGAATTCTACCACCGGTAAACTAATTTAGTATATAAAATTTGATCCCACATGACCGTTAAACTATTACAACTCACAACGAATATAAGGTAACTAAAATTTCGTAATAAATCAACGGTCACATAAAGTTAATAGAATCAGCCGTTACTTTGCGGATATCCATTATAATGAACAAAAGTAAGTTAATTTGCTTACATACAAATTGATGGTTTTCTGGCCTGGTTGTGTTGTGCATGAAAATTTTGTAATGTCTGTAAAACGCACCCACGATACAGGAGAAAATCCAGAAAGGGGCTTCGTTTTTTCAAATAAGAAAAGCTGCGTGGGAGGGCTATGTTCAACATTGATACGCTGTAATGATGATGATGATGATAAAGGCAAAGTAACAACAGTACTTTTCCTATATTTCGATTATTCTTACTGGTGTGATTACTATTTTCGTACTGGTGCTTTAACGGTTAACGCACAACGATTAAATAACACTTACTACATATGTATATTCATAAATTTAAGGAAGGAAAGTAAGTTAATTTGCTAAGATCCGCATGCAAATTATATATAAAATGGTGTATATTTCCTAGTTTTTTCAATCCGTCAAAGCATATATCAAAGCCGTCCCACAGAAGCGTGCACAAGCAAACTAACGCTACCACCAGGAACCGGCTGTCTGTCGAAGAGTCCATGACACTTGATATTGCCTCGTTTTGGGCGAAACGCGTGTCGTGTTCTCGACTTCAGTGGTGTATAGTACTTAGTGGGAGTATTGTAGTATTTGGTGGAGGTGGCAGTGCGAATAAGCTTTTGGTTTCTGCCCTATGGTTCGATTCCAGGTTCGATTCATCGGGTTAGATTCCAGAAGGGGTATATATTTGTATGGCCTAGTGCATGTTATGTCGACAAAGTGCACGCACAATACAAGAGAAATACTAAAATGAGGCGACGTTTTTGTAATTAAAACTAAAACATTAACAATAAGCTTTCAAATATTTTTGTCATAACTGTAACGTCTAGCTTTTCAATTTACTTAAATCTTTTTCTTTTTTAAACTAAGGCATTTGTTTAGATTCAATATTGTTAAATAACTATAGGCAATATTATAAGTGAGATGTTACTTAAAAAAAATTGAAAATACTTTCTGAAAATAATTAAGTCTGCATGCATTATTTGCATGCATACTTTCAAATTAAACTGTCATCGTCATTACCGTCGGCTAATGCGGTGTAGTAAATATTTAAAAAAAGAATTACCATTTTTTTTAACAGAATCAGTGATGTAGCGTCATCCCGTGGGTGTCGTTAAAGTCGACAGAGGGAAAAATAAAAACCAGGAGATGGGCAGCAGCATCTTCCTGGAACATCTGAATAAATAAACTGCGGTTGCCAACCCGCCTGCCAAGCGTAGCAACCATGGCAAATTCCCCCAAAATGAGAGCTTCAAACTTTTGTGGCAATTTATGGGGGAGGCCTATGTTCAGCAGTGGACTAATGATATGGTGAAATGAATAGAATCAGGTGTCATTTTGTGAAAGTTCATAAAATATTGAATTAATAAAGTTATTTTCGCACGCATCTTTTAGTTGGAAATAGAATTTCGGTCACATTTTTATACAAATTGTGTTCGAAAACTTGAAACTTTTGTTGAGATTATTTTTAGAACAGCTAAATCTGAAAATAATTGGTATATTCAAACACACTTCTTCCTAAACAAATTATTAGACGAGTTTTTGAAGTGAAACTTCTTTGTTCGCTATGAGAGTAAAATTTCCAGGTCAAATTTGAGAGCAGCGTCTTCATGAAACGGTTATCTTAGTCTTAATTAATATTTATCAAATAATTAGTAATTGTGTATATTCTTATTTAATTCTGTATATTTTGCATATATTTTTGTGTATATTTTGTGTATATTCTTATTTAATTGTGTATATTTTGCATATATTTTGTGTATATTCTTATTTAATTGTGTATATTTTGCACTGACTAGAATTTTTGTTAATTCATGTTTATTTATATTATATTAATCAAATTTCTAACATAGTTTTCACTTCTGTCACTTGTACTTAGTTGGAAGCGCTCGTTTGTTTAATTGTAGTGCAAGAGAATCTGCCACTTTCAATTATTGGGTAACGTAAAGGCCGACTAAGAGCTGAAATCTTTTAACATTCCCACTGGCTACTACTGAAGTAAAATCCGAATTACCCACACCGTTAACAAGGAGCACTGTCCAACGTGCAAGGCATCGGTTACTAAGGTCCCTGATCTGCCTGCCAAGAGGGGCCAACAAAAAGCCAACATTAGTGCCAAAACACAAATTGTTGGTTTTCGGATCTGGTTGCGTTGTGATTGTTGTTGTTGTGCCTCTGTGATTGCGCGTACACTTTTGGCACTACAACATGTTACGCGCAGTTGGTAGTATCCGAGAGTATTCGGAAGATGTCGCCGTGGTCGAAAATCAGCTAAGAGTACATCATAGTATACAGGATCACAGTCTACTTGATGGCAAGTCTGTAGCGATAAGCACTTATATACATTCTTGATGGCTGAATATTATGACGCAATGTATTTTTGCCAGGGTGTCGCAGTATCTACAACAACGTTTGTCACTATTATATACCGCTATAATTTAAGAGCTTGGTACTTTCCCGGCCAAGCTGACTTATTTGCCTACTACATTCAGTTTATGCTGTGCAGCAGCTGTATTATTTTACAAAAATATCTTCATATTCAGCTTATGGTCATACATATTGGTCAAACATATTGATATTTTTCTATTCCAGTAATCGGTTTTATTGTTGAACAGAATATCGCAAATCGAAAAAAAAAACAAACACTTTTTTACACAGCCGTACTATCCGTAAGACCTTAATTGAAAGTAAACAAGGTTGCTACCTATTCGTATTGTTCTCTAAATTTGATAAACGTCGACATGCCAAATAGTGTTTGTGCCAGTTGTTGTTCAACGGGGCTGGCTTGCTTGCTATTGTCTTCATTTTAAAGAATATATAAGTAAATTCGTCAATGGGATAACTTTTGTCTGTTAATTCTTTTTGTAAAAGTTTTCCGTTCGTCGGTTTTAAGCTGTTTAATTAACAAAAGAATTAATTTTATTTCAAGCTAATAAAATAATTGCAGTCAATATTATTGATGGTTTTGGGATACAGGGTTATTTTGAATAGGGTTACAACATATTCATAATGACTGGTGCCATTAAATTTACACTTCTCTTTTTGTTTGGAGTTATTTCAGCAACTCTCAGTGATAAAAATGACAGCGATGCTGAAAGCATATCAAAAGTTCTTTCTAGAAGAAAGCGATTTATTGTATTTCCCGATGGAAGCTCCTTTCAGTTGGGTAGGTAAAATCATTTCATATTTAATATAATTAATATTCACTTCTGATGCAGCACTATCCTCAAAATCGCTGGGAATTTTAAAAGTCTTTGCTGAATTACAACCGTATGATATGAAACAGAACAAACACATGCCAATGAACGAAATAAATATATTATACTGAAAACTCTTTTATCTTGTATAAAGTAAAATAACGAAATGTTTAACTAATCTTAAGTAGTTGTTCAAAGGATCAGGGAAAATGTAGCCCAAAACATATGTTAGTCTTAATAAAAATAAAACGTCGTGCTTTTAGAAGTTAAATATTTAAATATCTCAAAGTAATAGATTATCAGAAATTAACTGTATCTTTGTGAATCTAAGTTGTTGGTTGTGTGTGTATACGGATTTATAAAGTACTAGCTGATTTTCTTAATATTTTTTTAAAAAATATAATATTTTTTCAGTATTTTGTGCTCAAAATCAAGGTTATCTGAAAGTTGGAGATATCATTTGGTTTGGTAATACTGCAGCATTAGCTTGGGAACTTCCGACGGATCCGAACCTTTTTCACTTGTTTACAGACCATGATAAAGTTTATGAAGCTCAGAGAAGAAATGGAATATCTAAAACGATATACTTCTTGGATGAAGATGGTAAAATGCTTACCAAAATGCCATATCGCAAGTAAGATTCGCTAGGATTTTAGTAAATTTTCATATTTTATTGAAATATAAATCGTGTTAAGAATTGTAGCCTTCAATTCTTTTTATTGAAATGAGGGAACTTAATATTGTTTGTCAAATCTAGAAAAGATTTTTCCTCTTAATAGTTAGTGTGCCACCAGAGATTTTCTGGAACGCATGACCACTCTGTGAAATCTGATATGACTTAGAGATCTTTAATAAAAGAAACTACTGACTTCTCAAATTCCGGCAAAGCACCTGCAGTTTCTACGATGTTGCTAATGGGCGGCAGTGATCACGTTTTATAAGAGAAGATGTGAGCTTTTGTAACAAAAGAGGAGGAGGATATAGTATACTGCTGAACATATGCCTCCACCATAGATTGCCACAAAAGTTTGTAGCTCTTATTTTGGGGGGATTTTGGCAAAGTTGCCACACTAGGCGGGCGGGTTGGCAACCGCAGTTTATTTATTCAGATGTTCCAGGAAAATGTTGCTGCCCATCTCCTTGTTTTTATTTTCCCTCTGTCGTCATTTACGCCACCCACGGTATGAGGTAGGGTGGTAGATTGTCTTAAGCCGCCACCATACGGCATGATATTTCCTTTACAAAGGTAAACCATCCTTAACGAGCAATAACATGTACCGTCCTTTAACTTGAGATGGAATACCTCATTGCCAATAATCGGGTCTCCGATTCTACGAAACGCGGAACCCCGTGCTGCTACCTTGCATTCCCTGAGCGTGTCATTTCCTTGTAAAACCAATCCAATTGCCTTATCGTTACTAATCATTTTATATGACGTAGATTTTATAATATACTCTATTTCATTTTATAATTAATCTAATTTTCAGGAAACCTATAATTAACCCAGCATTTGCTAAACGTAGCATAGACGACTCGACGTACAATGCGAATAATCTGACAATGATAATTAAACAACTGCATAATACATATAAAAACAACAATGTTTTGGAAAGGTTGGACGAGGACAGCGTTGCATTCCACAGAGAAGGGAGAAAAAGCTTTTACGCGAAATTAGAAATATTTTTGGAAGGGTAATGCAATTTTACTATTACTTTACTTAAGAATGACTTCTTATTATTTACACGAATAAAACATTTGAATTCCTGTAAATGTAAGAAAGCATTTAATAAAATTACATTATATGAAATTGAGCGTATTTATTAACCGAATTCATAAAGTAAGAGGTTCTTAATACGACTGATTATTTTTGTGTGTATGTTACGCGATATCTTATCGCCAATTGTAAACTGATTTGAATGATTGTACTCGAGTAGTTGAATAGGTATAACCAAGGTAATACTATTTAAATTAACGTGGTAATTTTTTTAAGGATGATATTAGGTAATTCATCTTCATTCACCTCTCAAGACGGAATATTAAGGGAATGAACACAGCTTATTTGAAGTAGGTTATTTTTTATAACTAAAAATGATTCCTATGCAGGAGTCCGTCTAGGTAGGTATCACCCCAAGGCCAGTTATTCTGCCGTGAAGCAGTAGTGTGCAAACATTACTGTGTTTCGGTCTGAAGGGCACTGTGAGCTAGGGTAATCACTGGGCATATGAAACTTAAGAGCTAATATCTCAAGGTGACGGGCGCAGTGTGGTGCTACAGAGAAATATTCTGAGTAACACAGCATCTGTTATGGCCAAACGTTGCACTTACCATCAGGTGAACGTTTTACTCGTCTCGTAACTTCATCAAATAAAAAATAAAAAAAAATATTTTAACGATAGGTGTCCGGCAGAGTTGAATAGCACCTACTTCTTTCCTACCGAGGTGTCGTAAGAGGCGTAACTAAGGTATTGCACGCACAGCTTTTATTCGTGCAGATAAAAAACATAATATGCAATACTGTCACTATACTTTTTTTATTGCATAAAGTGATGAAATGAGCAAAACGTTCACCTGATGGTAAGTGCAACGTCTGCCCATAACAAATGCTGTGCCACCCAAAAAAATTCTGTATGACACTACACTGTACCCATCACCCTGATACATAGGTTCTTAAGTCTTATATGCCCAGTGATTACGCTAGTTCACAGTGCCCTTTAAACCGAACACTACTGCTTCACGGTAGAATAACTGGCCCCTGGGGTGGTACCTACCTAAACGGACTCCTGTATAGGAATCCTACCACCAGTTAAAGGAACGCAACGGAGGGTCAAAATATTTTTTGTCTCTTACCAATAAGGCGGCGACGTGATTCGCCAGTTGTCGCCAACCGTCTCTTTTCCCGTGGGGGCGAAAAGTGGTCTACATGCTGCCTACCCCTTATATGGGAAAAAGGCGTGACTATTTGTATGTATGTATTTATTTACTGACGTTTGGAGCACCTTACAACCCAAGGCCATGGTGCAATATACGCTAAAACAGAATAATTAAAAGAAATGTTAAAAGTGCTTTCATTGTCGAGTTCTAGTTATTTTTGCTGTCTATGTCTAGTTTTGTTTTCTAGTTACAAACTATTGTAGTCATCATTTTCTCATTACTATCAGCTAAGCTATACTACTACTGTAAATATCCACGCAAAATACTGACCGCATGATTTAGTGAGAGATTAAAGTACCTGACTGGTAGTAGACCGCCGCAGGTTTTGGGTTCGAATCCAAGCCGGACGCAACATTTATACAAAAACACAAATTGTTGGTTTTCGGGTCTGGTTGTGTTGTAACTGTCCTAGTGTCTATGGCACTGCAGTGCCTAGCCTATCTCCGATCTTATCGCATGAGCTTTATATAGGGCGGATAGAAGAGAAGGTTTGGACGAGTGCGTGCTACTGTGCTGTACTGTTGCGCGTATACTTGTGGCACTATAATATCTCCTAATAATCATCATCATCATTTCAGCCTATGAATATTTGCTCCACCGCCTATGTTTATCTCTGTTTTGTTGATGGTTCACCGTGAGAGTACTTTTAGTAGTACCTCATAAAAGTTTAAATAAAAAAAATGCATTTCATTCAGGCATGCGCCGTGTGGTAGCGGCCTAAGAGAATCTACCACCCCATCCCATCCCGTGGGTGTCGTAAAAGGCGACGGAGGGAAATTAAAACCAGGAGATGGGCAGCACCATCTTTCTGGAACATCTGAATAAATAAACTGCGGTTGCCTACCCGCCTGCCAAGCGTGGCAAATATGGCAAAATCCCTCCAATATGAGAGCTACAAACTTTTGTGGGTATCTATCGGGGAGGCCTATGTTCAGCAGTGGACTTGTGATGGGCTGAAACGACGACGACGACATTCAGGCATTCAGTTCTTTTGATTGAACATTTGAAACGACGTTCTGAAGTTCGCATAGTAATAATGATGTTAAAAAATACTTTAATAAAAAAGTCATAACTTTCATTTTTTTAACTTCTAGACTGGGTTGGCGCGGTCGAGAATGCCTTCTACGCATGCTTTGCGAGACAGGTCGAGGTAAAAGTGAACAAGGCACGTTTCTCCAGGAAATCATGAGGGCTACGCTTACGTGAGTGTTTTTATTAGTAGTGTTTTTATATTGTACGTTTCTGTCTTTTGTTTATATGAAATAAGCGACTATAGTCTTTATTAACAATGTATTGGGCTTATAGTAACACACGCGCAATAGATTGGGTCTGTGTTATTCGACTCGTCTCCCTCGTAAAAAATGTAATTTCAGTTTTGTGTATTTGGTACAGTTTTTATGGTTATTTTCTATAATTATTGTCAATAAGGACTGCATTTTAGATAAGGATTGTATTTTCTTTGTTCCGACCACAAAATATTGGCGATATTTGAATACTTTGAAAAATGTTTACTTAAATATTATATATATATATACGAGTATATATACATAGTTGCTACTCTTGGCAGGTGGGTTGGCAATCGTAGTGGCTAAGAGTAGCTTATTGAGCTATGAAAAGCGCTGTTCTCGAAGTTTCTCTGCGAGATAAAATCTAAATTAATAACTGTTTTGCGGGAAGTCGATGGATGCATGTGGATTATGGCCATGTTTGGTGGCAATCCATGAGGGTAGCCTATATTCCAAAGTGCACTAAAATAGGCTGAAATGGTGATGATTATGATGTCATATATCAATTTCAAATATTAACTTTCGCTAGTTCGATAAACATCTTTTAGTATTTCGTACGACATAGTTAAAAGAGGCTTTAACGAGAAATATACCCCCTTTTGAATAATTAATTCGTATGCTACTTAAGCTGTACATCTAATTGGTTGGTACCCAATAAACACCTTTTTTTCTTTCTAATTGAAGTACGTGGTTGATGTTCATGTAGAAGTTACCTTACAGAAATTTAATTCACTGTCATTTAGTATATACAATTAGGTTCATAAATATATTATAGTTTGAGATCTATTACATTTTTTATGAGTCTAACCTCATTGTTCGAATAATAACTGATTGTACGAATTAATAATATTTCATAACTTTAATCTACGTAAATTATACATTGAAACTGCCATATATTGTGATAAAGACTTTTCTTTGCTAACAAGTGGTAATGATTTTGCAGGTTACCTCAAGGCAAAACATTTGACACGGAATACCACAAAAAATACGACGACGCCCATTTTAGTAATGGTGATTGTGCGGAACTCTTTCCGCAATGCAATAAATAAAAAAATAATTAAATAAATCGACCAGGTGGTTGATCAACGAATTTTTTTTTTTCTTTTTGTAAAAAAATATATAAATAAAACTTTTATTACTGTTATAATACATCATTATTTATTATTGAACCTTTGTGTATGACTTTTGTAAATGGTTTTCTTCATAGTTTGTCTTAGGTCTGAAACTTTTTCGAACTAGAGGTATTTTTATTGTATTGAAATAAAAGATGGCGATGGCGCTATTAGTTTGGTTGTGCTCGTCAAATAGCATTTTCAATTTCGCATGCGGATCTCAGCGAGTTAACTTTCTTTCCTTTATGATAATGGATTTCAGCAAAGTAACGCTTATTTTTATAAGCTATATTAATTTTTATACTTCCACTGTATTCTCTAAAAATCAATAAATTCATTGTCAACAGTAAACTGCGTTCATAGAACCAAACAAAATTATTTTTAATGCCTTTTAAATAAGTGTTTCTTATGCAAATTGTTTGAGCGAAAATGTTGAACGCTACTAGCGGAAATATTTCTTAACAATTTACAGGAGTTTCTCTTTGAAAATTCTACAATTAAATAATGCTGAAGAGAATTTAATTATCAATTTGCATCAAAGCAGGTAAAGCTGAAAAAGCAGACGTGATTATAAAATTTAAAGTCTCAAATCAAATAGAGATAGACGAATGCCGAAGCTAAAGAAAACACACTTTTATTCTTAATTTTAGGAGTTTGAAACTTTGTTATTTTATTTACATTATAAAATATAATAAACTATATTATATTTTATATTGTAAATAAAATATTTTGGTGCCTATCTTTAGAATTCTATTAGATAATTAAACGAATATACTAGTAAGCAATGTTATCTATGCGTCGATATTAATTTTATATTTCTTGATATGGCTTAATCGAAATTAGACATAAAAATTAATTTTGGAAAGTTCGTAGCGCATTAAAGAACGATTAGTAATCGGTTTCGAACAGGAAATTAATTGAACAAAGAAACAATTATTTCTCTTTACTGTAAATGTCTAATGTAATGTACAAATGTGAAAATAATTTTAAAATGATAAGGAGGGAGAAAATTATTGGTAAAATACACGTATTACATTTTCAGAATGTATGTGTGAGTTTATACAGTGGAAATTCTTATTAATTGATATTACATATAATTCAAATTGTATTTCAATGACTTTTTTTTCGATCCGAAGTTCAAACAAAATCTGATAAAATAATGGCAACACAAATTTGTAAAATTACGTATACTATAAAGAACATGCTGGAAAGATTGCTAAAGAAATTTCATGGAGGTGTGAAACGTGACTAAGCTAATGAGTGGAGGCGGCAGTCTCGCTCTAATTCTTTGATCAAACATCCCGGGTCACTGAACACGACTCAGATGCTGAGAATTCTAGACAGGTTATAATAATGTGGACATGTTTCTCTAATTGTTGTGTTTAATGTCCTATTTGAGGCACTTTTATTTTAATGCAATAAAAAAATAATTTCTTAAATAAGACCAATTTATATACTTTATAAATAATTGTTTACTGTTAGAAATAAAATAAATAATAATTCTTGTTTTTTAATAACATTACAACTTGTACTGTAATAAAGCATACGAGTATATTGCGGGACTAACATTTACAACAACTATTATTAACGTAAATTATTTCCATTCACAAATAATAGATAAATTGGACTAGTTTCATATTAAAAACCACGAACAACAGCAATAACAAAAAGCGCAATTGAGTACACGTGACAGAAGTGAAAATTATATGTATTAGAAATGTCACTAAAATAAAAATAAATCAACGTGAATTAACAAAAACATTGCTCACTGTAAAATAACTGCTCATTAAAGTAAAAAAAAGTAAAGTTCCTATAAATGTTCCACTGCTGAGTCCAGGCAACTTCACTTCTGAACTTCTGAGAGGGCTACGGAGTTTGAAGTCCGCTTCGCTGCTCCAGTGCGAGTAGGCGGACTTCACATATCTTGAAAACATTTTTATTCTTCAGAAATACAGGTTTCCTCGTATAAATCAGCACTTAAAATAACAAGTTAGGAATAACGGAAAAGTTACAATCAAATTAGACTTTGAAATTTTACTCTCATAGATAAAAAAAATCATTCAAAAATCATAAAATGTCTTCTCTTTGAGAAAGTTCTAATTAGTAATTAATTTATTCCAAATTTTACATTTAGAATAAATATTTAAGTGTCCTTTATAATGTATTTATCTATAGTTTAATAGGATTAGCATAATACTGTAACTAAAAAAAATATTTTCTAAGATTTTCTTCTTATCAATGAGTGTTGGCGCGTATCTTTAAAGTATTATCTAAAATATGTATAATACCGTATGTATTATACATATTTTAGAAAGAATATTTAATAAGGTATCATCCGCATAATGATACCATGTCGAAAATGGCAAGTAACACATTACTGATGTCTGTGACGCATGCAAACTCGTGAACTGCTACCATCGACAAGACAAACGCCTCAGAAAATGAGTTACAATAGTGATTTACAAGATCATGGACGGCTAATTATTCTTGATTGACATCTATAATGTTTCATTGGATTTTATCTGTATTGCTTCTCCTCATAGTGATAATAGAATGTGAGTTCACGGAAAATTTTACTAATCAGTGCCCTAATGTGAAAACAACTTTAGGCTCCATAAGAAAGCGGAGGCATCTGACTTTTCCTGATGGCAGTGACGTTGTTGTGAGTAGTAATTATTAACAATCAAAATTAATGTTTTTTTTTTACTATATAAAGTGACGAAACGAGCAAAACGTTCACCTGATGGTAAGTGCAACGTCCGCCCACAACAGATGCTGAATATTTATGTTTGATACTACACTGCGCCTGTCACACAGAGGCATCAGTTCTTAAGTCCCAAATGCCCGCAGTGCCCTTCAAACCGAAACACAGTAATGCTTGCACACTACTGCTTGACGGCAGAATAACTGGCCCTGGGGTGGTACCTAACACCAGTAAAAGTGACAAGTTTTATTGAAGATCATGTGTTTAAAACGGAAGCCGCGTACCGTGTTATCTAAACCTGGCCACTGACTTGGTTTTGAATATAAGCCGATGTTTATTTTTGTACGGTATACAAATGATTATTTTTTGAGGACTGATTGTATTATAAATATGTCCGTATCGTAATAGTCTCGTGCTTGTGACAATACATTTGAAAGAGATAACTTTTTCATTTGACCTTGCCGTCGATTGTATTTTTCATTCGGCACACCATAACATAAGGTACGGCAAGGTGAATATGAGTAAGTATTGGAGTCCATCTAGAATTTAGAAAAATACCACCGCAGCATCAGTTATTCTTCTACCAAGGAATGGTGTACATCACTTCTTCACAGTCTTTAAGTTTAAAGGGCAATGGAGCTGGTGTTATCATGGAGCACGTGAGACTGAAGAACAGATGTGATATGCGCAATGTGGTAACACACAGAACTTTCCAAATACAAATGTCTAGATGAGACCGTAATTGCTGTAGGCTAAAACTTATAGTCAGGTTCGATTTACTCGTGTTGTCATTCGACATAATTAAAAATAAGGCAGTATGTTTGCGCTCGTACTAATAATACTATAATACCATTCTTATCGGATCAGCGTCACATCGAGCGCGTGTAAGTTGGGAAGTGTGAGTGCCCCCGTGTTTGCGCCTACACTTGTAGCACTATATGTCCTGCGCAGTTGATAGCTCTCGACAATATTCGGAAGTTGTCGCCGTGGTCGGAATCGCCCGGGACGACATCCATACTTCACCCATAGATTGCCACAAAAGTATGTAGCTCTCATTGGGGCGGGTTGCCTTAGTTGCCACGCTTGGCAGGCGGGGTGGCAACCGCAATTTATTTATTCAGATGTCCCAAGAACGTGCAGCTGCTCATCTCCTGGTTTTTATTTTCTCTCCGTCGACTTTTACGACAACCACTGCCTGAGATGGGGTGGTTGATTCTCGTAAGGCGCTACCACACGACAAATTGAACTTAACAACTACGAAATACCAGAACCAGCAACAGTATAGACTAATGCTAGAAATTTAAAACTTCTGTCAATTCAGACCCATACACAAATAATTTAAATTTTGTTTTACAGCTTACGATCTCACTGGTAAAAGCTTTTATGACGCATGCGCCATCAGGATGGAACATTGCTTTAGAAATAGATGTTTTATACCCGCTACCAGATTCTAACTTCACTAATATACATTGGAGACGAAAATTGCACCATAGACAGAAGAGAGAGCTGTGGGACAGGATACAGGCAGCTATAGATTTGTAAGTTTTTAAATATCTTGTTTAAATGTTTTGTTTATATCGTCAGTCCAGAGTCATTGACCTCTTTCCACCATCACGACTTATATTGGTTTTATGTTTTACGCATACACTTGTCAGCCACTGTAGGCAGCTGTCGCTTATCGTAGCCAGGGTGCGCCCTACACAACTTTTGACTCAACACGATCACCACCAAGCCATGACATTAGACGATTAAGTTGCAAAACTCGAAAGTCAGAGACTTTTAGTTTGTAGAGTAGCCGTCAACTCAAAAAGTTTCTATGCTTCGGTTATCGATAGCTAAATATAAACTGAACGCATTAGGAAACAGTACTCGCTTTTATAACTTCCTGTACGGGCCACAGGAAAACTTGACGAAGCATTCCAAATGCTGTACCAGAACAGCTGACTTGACCATTTGCACCACTGCCCAAGATTGCCATAGATTAAGCAGCTTGTTACTATTGACAATAAGCGCTGATTTGACGTGGTCGTTAAACATGGCACATCATTTAATATCAGGCATTTGTAACAATAGCAATTTCCTAAAGAATTAAAAGCATTAGTTGATATACAAAAGGAAGTCAATGAAACTTACTAAAAAGTTTCATCACATCTTATATTACCGGTACGATTTTTTCTTATCTGAATCTAAATTTCAAGAATGTTATTAATAAATAATATTATCCTGGTAGATTTCGACCACGGCGATATTTTCCAGTTAGAAGAGGTTATCGACTGTTTACTATTTCTACGCAACTACAAAATATTTATTAATTGGCATTCTTTTTAATAATTTTTATTATATTAATTAAATAAGTTAAGTAAGCTAATATTTTTTGCTTTAAGTATATGGGTTACTTTTATCATTTTCAGTCATAATCTTAATGGCCGCGCTTGCATCTTGAGAAGCATATGCGAAGCTAAAATGTATCTAGCGCTACCTGGGGAGTCATTAGTTCACGACATATTAAAAGCTATATTCACGTGAGTATATTTCGTTAACAAGAGGTATTCTGTAAACTTTTTTTTCCGAAATGTAGAAAATATTAACTTAAAATTTGAATATAAAGCAAGTATATATGTTTGTTTATTACGTAAAACTGGAATGTCGCCGTCGTCGATTCAGCCTATCACAAGTCCACTGCTGAACATAGGCCTCCCCCATAGATGGCCATAAAAGTTTGTAGTTTTCATTTTGGGGGGATTTTGCCATAGTTGCCACGCTTGGCAGGCGGGTCGGCAACCGCAGTTTATGTATTCACATGTTCCAGGAAGATGCTGCTGACCATCTCCTGGTTTTCAATTTCAATTTTGTCATCAGTAATTTCTAATTTCGATTATAAATGTTTTTCTTTTAATAATTTTGCTATCGTCGGCTGTGACAATATTAAGAAATAAGAAAGAAAAAAATAAAGTTAGTTTTTAATTTTTTTTTTTTATAGCTGGACTAAAACTTAACTAGTTTAATTTAGCTATTAAACTATTAAAACTTAAAAAAAGTAAAGTAACAGTCTATGAATGTCCCACTACGAATGGCACAGGCCCCTTCTAATTTTTAAGATAGTTTTAGGCCAGGAAGAGTCCGCTGTGCCCCAGTGTGGGTTGGCGGATTTCGAATGATTTTTTTTTTAATTTTAAGCAGGTTTCTACACGATATTTTTTTTCAATGTAAAGATATCCTCGTACTATAGTCTGGGCGAAATTCATATTGACTATCTGAAACAGTACGCTCACGGCGGAGCCTTTGTTCGATAATTAGAGTTCGATAAATAGACTCAAATAGCCTCACGTTGTGGGAGATGATACTCGTATTTATATCGCAACGTACAGTCCTGTACACTGCCTTTGCCTTTATAACTAGGCGTAAGGATGCTTGGCCGCCACTGATTAGGTGTTCTCCGACTGGTCAGAATAGATTTGTAGAGAGCCATAAGTAGGTTACTGGCGATAGGATTCCTATGCAGGAATCCGTCTAGGTCAATACCACCGCAGGGCCTGTTATTCTGCCCTATGTGCTCTGTTTGGGTTTGAAGGACACTGAGAGCTAGTGTAATCACTGGCCACTTAAAACTGACGTCAGGTTGACGGGCGCAGTGTAGTGCCACACAGAAACGTTATGTGCACACAGCGCTTGTTATTAGCAGACGTTTCACTTACAATCAAGTTTCGTAGCAATCGTAGCTTTTTAACAACTTAATATGCTGCTATTTTTATATATACATTTGTACTTTTTATAATTATTGACGAATAGCGGCAAAGGAAATAATCTGCATTTGTAACTATCGTTTCTATTTTACATTTAAGTCTCTTTATCAGTTTAATTGCCTTATAATCCCCGTACGTGTCTCTTATGTACACGTGATTGGATTTAAAATCATTCTTGATAAATGAAGAAAAATAATTTCAACCTTAAAACAATGTAGGAAAGTTAATTATATTTAAATGTTACACTACTTATGACCTTTTAAAGGTTTTATAACATCTGGCTGTTTGTAATAAATACTTATTATGAACTGAAATGTGAAAGACAACTACTATAATTATATTTTAAGGAACCGTACCCAAGTATTTTTAAATTAATAAAAAAAAATTACTTGAATATTGCTATAATTACCTTCTTTGAACTAATAAAATATAATATAACTAATAAGAAGTACAGGTATAAATATTTCAATAAGGCATTCAGCAATATTTAAAATAAATTAACGTATGTTCGTAGCTTAGTCGCATATTTTCTTAATATTGTTATGATTATGGGATTAAATTATTACAGATCGGTGGGTTAAATATAGTACATATGGGCTCCTGGGGCGCAATGTGTCATGGCGACGGGTCGCGGACTTCCTTGGCGTCAGATTCATTGTGCGAATCGTTTGATTTACGGAGTGCTTACTAAGAATTCTTCTATTAGAAGTATAATTTAGAAAATGTGTCGGTATTTTATATAAACTTGCACACTATTTCGTGCATACCATGGTAACTCAGGGATCAAGCTAAATTTTTTAACAACTTGAGTAACCCGAGTGTGATCTTTGGTGCCGGCACCAATAAAATTGTCATTTACAATTTCAAATGTTGATTTACCACGCCCTCGGCGGTGAAGAAAACTTTATGCTGAAAACTGCACGTCTGCGTACTCCTAGTGCAGGTTGGCGGCTGACTCTTTCTTTGGCTTTTAAACCTTGTCAAGATGAGAGTAAGGCCTTGCCCAGCAATGGGACATTTATAGGATTTTACTTATACTGCTTATTAGCCAACCATCAACATTCTGTACGTACCAGTCATGGAAACTAAAACAAAGTATTATAGTATACATAATATTCATTTAGTAACTTTTTTTTTTTTATAGTATTATAAAAAAACCTGCTCGTTTGCCTCCTATTGGAGGCAAACGAGCAGGTGACTCACGTGATGGTAAGTGATCACCGCCGCCCATGAACACCTACAATACCAGAGGAATAGCAGATGCGTTGCCGGCCTTTGAGAAAGGAATAGGCTCTTTTCTTGAAGGTCACTAAGTCGTATCGGTCCGGAAAAACCGCTGACGGCAGAACATTCCATAAAGTGCAAGTGCGTGGCAGAAAATTCCGCGAAAAACGCACTGTGGTGGAATGCCAACCATCAAGGTGGTGACGATGGAATTTGAGGTTATGCCGTAAGGTGCGATGGTGAAATTCAGCGGCTGGAATTAATCCGAACAATTCCTCGGAACATAAAAAATGCAAAGAGATGCAACATCTCTTCGCAAAGCCAGGGGATCAAGCCGATCAGATAGGACATGGTCGTCGACAATTCGAGCCGCTCTTCGCTGAATGCGGTCAAATGGAAGGAGCTGACACTGGGGTGCCCCCGCCCAGAGATGAGAACAGTACTCCATGTGCGGCCGAACCTGTGCCTTATAAAGTTGCAAGCGGTGGGCCGGCATGAAGCACTGTCGCGCTCTACTGAGCACGCCAAGCTTTTTGGAGGCCAATTTGGCCTTCCCTTCCAAGTGACCGCGAAATTGAACGTTGCTCGATATGTCGACGCCAAGGATTCCGATACTGGCTAAGGCAACAAGAAGAGTGCTCTCGAAATGAGGTAATACGACGAAGGGTTTCTTTTTTGCGGTAAACGCGCAAACTTGTGTCCTGTTAGGGTTGTACTCGACTAAATTTAGTCGGCCCCAGTCCGAGATTTTGTCTAACAAAATCTCGACTTCAGACACAAGTTTGTTCCCGTGCTCGTCGACGTGTTCCCGAGAAATATTGGTACGGCCTGTGTATAAGGCATCATCAGTACTGTCATCTGCATAGCAATGAATGTTACTAATCTGTAACATATATATAGGGTTGGCGATAGCACACAGCCTTGTGGGACACCAGCGTTCACAGACTTAGATTCCGAGCATGCACCGTCAACTAAGACCTTGATGCTCCGGTCTGTGAGAAAACTAGTGACCCAATTGCACAATTTCTCGGGAAGCCCATATGAAGGAAGCTTCGAGAGAAGCGCTTTGTGCCAGACCCGATCAAAGGCTTTTGCTATGTCCAAACTAACTGCCAGGGCCTCCCCCTTGCTCTCTACTGCCTCCGCCCATCGATGAGTGAGGTACACTAGAAGATCACCAGCTGAGCGACCCCGACGGAAGCCGTACTGACGGTCACTAATCAACTGGTGCTCCTCTAGGTACCTCAAGAGCTGGCAGTTTATAATGGATTCCATTATTTTGGAGAACAAGGAGGTGATGGCGATCGGTCTGTAGTTGGACGGATCTGAGCGGTCGCCCTTCTTAGGGATCGGGTGCACAAAAGCTGTCTTCCATGCCTTCGGGACGACGCCTAGAGAGTAGGAGTACCGGAAAAGACGCGTAAGGACCTGTGCACACTCTGGAGCACACATCCTCAACACAATAGGGGGAATTCCATCGGGCCCACTCGACTTTTGGATGTCCAGGGAGAGGAGTGCTTTGCGCACTGAGCTCTGAAAAAACCGGATGTCCGGCATAGAGCACTCATTGCACGGGATGGTCGGCGGTGAGTTCCCCCTGTCATCGAGAGTCGAGTTGGACGCAAAAAGAGAACCTAGAAGATCAGCTTTCTCCTTTGCGTCATGGGCCAGCGAGTTGTCCTCCCTGTGCAGAGATGGTAGTGATGGCTGACAGAAATTCCCTTGGACAGCCTTGGCGAGGGACCAGAACGCACGTGTTCCGGAAGGAAGACGAACTAGTTTCTCACCAATTCTGCCAATGTGCTCAGACTTTGCCGCAGCAATGACTCTTTTGAAGGACCCGGAGGCAGAGTTGTACTTCTTCTTAAAATCGCTAGATTTTGAATCCCGAGACGCCGATGCATTAACCCAGGCCTGGTAACACTGCTGCTTTTGGCGAGATGCCATTCTGCAAGTGCCACCAAACCAAGGCTTAGATCTACCACCGATGGGCACCACAGAGGATGGAACGAAGAGTTCCATTCCCTGAAGTACCACATCGGCGACAGAATTGGCAACGACGTCGGGACTATCCAGCGAGAAGCAAACCCGCCCCCATGGGTAGGATGCAAAGAAACACCGCATCTCTTCCCAATCCGCCGACCTGTAGTGCCACACACGGCGGCAGCCTGCAAATCGCGACCGCAATGGGCACATGATAGGCACTTTACTCCGGATCAAGCAGTGGTCAGAAGATCCCAGAGGGGCATCGACGGAAACCACATAGCCGTCCGGATGAGAGGTCAGCAGAAGATCCAGCAGGGAAGGTGTATGATCCTCCACATCTGGAACCCGCGTTGGCGAAGTAACCAGTTGTGTCAGATCATATGCCAAGGCAAAGTCGAAAACAGATCTCCCCGCATGATCAGTGGTCAGGTGGTGGAGAGCGTAGCCATTCGGCGTGGTGGGCGTTGAAGTCGCTGAGTACCACGATCTCTGCGGATGGGATCTGCTGTAGCACGGAATCTGCCGCCATTTGGTTGTGGTCGATGAGTCGGTCAGTTTCGGTATTACCGCTGTGGGAGCTGTAGAGGCACCCATAGACGCGTGGGTGGTCGTCGCTGTCTATGCGTAGCCAAAGGATGGACAGGTCCCTACCTTCAAGGCTGCCGAGGCGTTGAGAACATATATCCTCTCTGACGTATACACAAACCCCGGCCCGTGGCACAAAGGAATGTTCCAGCTTGTACCCCGGGTAGGAAAGATAAGAGGTATCCGCCGGAGAGGATATCTGCGTCTCGGTAAGAAATAGCAAGGCCGGCTTTGCCGTCTCCAGATGGTAGTGGACGGCATTAAGATTGGAGTGTAGTCCCCTGATATTGCAGAAATCCACGGCAAGCGTGGTAAGGGGTGCCGAAGGTTTTTTGCTACGTTTGCCTCGAACAGTGTGGTAACAGAGCGGAACTTTGCCCCCCACCCCCCCCGAATACGAGGGGCAGCCTGAGCATCCACGCTCAGGTAGCGATTGGTAGCCCGAGCGCGGATGCCCAGAGGGGGATTTTCCAGCACCGGTGGTGCCGGTACCCCCCTGGGGTAGATTTTTTATTTCCGCTACCATGTTTTGGGGGAGGGGGGTGGGTGGGCCTCCGGTTACCTGCACTCACCAGACGAAACGCAGAAGTTTGTTAAACATCTACTTCACGCCGGCATTCTGTGAGGTCGTGGTACTTCCCCGGTCGAGCCGACCCATTCATGCAACAACAAAAACTGATGCGTGGCTCTACCACTGTTTTAAATTATTCAAATATTTCTTATAGATATAGAAATATATATAATAATTTCAAGAAACGAAAAATTGTATTTAGATTATTTCCATTCAGTCATTTTTAATAGACTATAACAAAATTCGGCTCGTGGGAACGCAATGGGAAGTAAGAAGTTCTTCGTTACCCGCGAGAAGTGGGTTACGTGAGTGGCCTCTGACTATCCCATAGATGGGAAAAAGGCGTGACTATACAGTTACATACGTATATAATGGGTTTGCAACGCAGTGTTGGGTGTATTTTTATTTATCTTATAAACGCAGCTTACTTATGTGTTCCTTTAGGGATTATCCTCCGTTCCCTGTGAGAGGATTTGTAGTACAGACCGCCGAGCTGCTTTGTGAGTGGACGTTACACATTTCTTTGAATACATTCAGCAGATATTTTCTCACTAAGTTTTCTTTCGGTTCTTGCCAGCGATATATGATTTTTTTACAATCGTACTTTCTATATTTATATATAGATCCTGTTCTCTTTCAAAATGTGGGAATAAAAGGGATTGGACGATTGTGATTCATCGAATACGTATACAATCGGAAAAAAAATAACAAAGAACGCGAAATGAATAAGTTTTCTTTACGTTATTAGCAATAACCTGTAGAATTTTTTTTCAATGTCTTGTTTCTTTCTTAGTAACAGATGAACACAATGACGGCCATAGATTTTCTACATCTAATTTGGCTTCGTAAGGGAAAATTAAATTAAAAAGTATATAAGATCTAAAAATTCTAATATTACAGATATCTATGCCCGTTTTGTGTAGTTATAGTATTTTCATAAAAAAATTGTCATATTTGCTGCAACGTTATTTTACTCATAATTTTTAGTTAACTATAATTGCGAAAAGTAACTCCCAACTGTAAAAATTTTATCGACCGTTTTAGTTGAAATGTAATCGCCGTTACTTTGCTTCCAGACGATAGTATTAATAAATTATCTTTATTTCTAGGGCCCCACTACACGAGGCAGAATTTGTGGAGGAAGTGGGAGGTACGTACAATGAATTGCTGGACCCCCGTTTCTGTGAATACGTCGACGATTGCCCATTCTCTTTGTTACATTTCGTTTTGGCGTTAAATAAACAAAAATATTAAATGATAATAGTATTTGTTTTTTTTTTTCATATTAACTGCTGATGAAATCTGTAGTACAAGTTTAATAAAGTTTAATAAAACTAAATATTACGGATTTCATCGCGTTTATTTTCAATATTTATTTGCCTGCGTTTCGAGCTTAGCAACACCCATGGTCATGACCATAGCACGACAGGTGTAATATTCACGCGTATGTGATGCGTTACTATAAAAGCTCTATTAAATAAATGCATACGAAACAAAATTACTGTTGATTAAGTAAGTCAGTCAAGGAAAATTTATTAGAGAAACCTATTCTGAAATATTATTGCGATCGCCGTTCCGCCTGTCAAGTGCGGCTATGGCCAGGTAACTAGGAAGCAGGCAGCAATGACTTAAATCCCGCAGAAGATTATTTACTGGGCCACAAAGAAAAAGAAGACGAAGAAAATTATATAACATTGAATGGATTGATATTCACGAAGTGAAATTATTGAATACAACAATGTAACTTCTATAACATCACGAACGCATTCAAACATTTTTTATATAATATACTAGCTGAAGCCCACGACTACGTCCGCGTGGATTTAGGTTTTTGAAAAATACCACAGGAACTCTTTGATTTTCCGGAATAAAAATTCTATGTCTATCCTATATCTTATGTCTCCAGGATGCAAGCTGCCTCCGTGCCGCATTTTGTCAAAGAAGGTTCAACGGTTGAGCCGTAAAAAGTTAACAAACAGACAGAAGGTCAGAGGAAGTTGATTTAGCATTTATGCTATTAGTATCATCATCATCATTTCAGCCTATCACTAGTGAACATAGGCCTCCTCCATAGATTGCCAGATAAGTTTGTAGCTCTCATTTTGGAGGGAATTTGCCGTAGATACTACGCTAGGAAGGGGGTTGGCAACCGCAGTTTGTTTATTCAGATGTTCCAGGAAAAAGCTGCTGCCTATCCCCTGGTTTTCATTTTCCCTCTGTAGACTTTTTGGACACTCTCGGGATGGGATGAGGTAGTAGGCCACCTTGCTAAATTAGCATTTAGAATTACAGAATAATTTTAGAGTTGCCAGAACCTGGGATCAAATTTAGGTCATTCACGTGCTACGAGTATTAAAGTTAGCCGGCTTCTGCAAAAAAAAAATCAATTATGTCGCCGATTTAGAAAGAAAATTAATTTTTTCTTTCATCATTATGCTGATCGGCAAATAAGCTTAGTAAGCTTCCACACTCCTCTATTAACAAATTGTCCCTCACACATATAACGTAACGAATAACCGGATGTACGACATATGACAGGAACAAACGGATTAACACGCTTTTGAAAGAGCAAATACGCTCCAGTATAAACGATACAAAGGCAGTCACACATCCAGTAGTTGACCGTTTCCAACGTTTCTTAATCTCGACTATTCTGTATACAATCATTGAGTTACAAAACTCCTAAAGAGTAAACTACGAGAATGTACTTTGTTTATATTTTTGACACAGTAAACACCAACTCGTCGAACGCTAACCTTAAATTAAAAAAAGCGATTTCCTATCAGGAGATTTCTTATACAATCCATTAATGAAGCATTCATAATTCATCACATACCATTATATACCAGGAAAGAAAAATTCTTAGTCTAGCCTACTTATTAGTCCCAACTGACATTTTAACGCACGTTTGAGACTCATCCCGACCTCAGACTTACCACTGAACTTCGCAGTCACATTAAATAACATGAAGTTAAAGGTATAAAACTGTAACGAATTTGAAGCATCTTTTTATTTTGTACTTTTACGGACGAACGGGACTGATTTAATGTACATTGCCTGGTTTCACTTCAAACGCTTATTTTCTCGATAGCCAGGAATGTGTACAGCATTAGTTGAAATTCCTAAGCAGACTACAGAGATATGGTATAGAATCTTTTTTTTAACAATTATTCGAGTATATTTATCTCTTGTCTATACTAAAACTGAAAAGTTTGTTTGTTATTTTTTACTGATGAACGCGTTAATCTTTGGAACTACCAGTCGGACTTGAAAAATTATTTTTATATTTGATAGCCCAAAACTTGAGGAAGATTAAGTACTATATAAAGTAGCATCACGATACGATCCTTAATACAATTTCTTTCAAATTAAACGGCGGGAGAAACTGCATGACATAGCTAGTTAATAATAAATGTTAAAAAAAAACAGAAATTTGCTTCATGTTATCTGTATTTAATACTATAAAGGCAGATGGGGGGTATCATCAGGTAGACAACAAAATAGATTATAAAAATTATTTAAATAAATATACGAGTATGCTATACTTATTTAAAAATTACCCAAGCTGAATAACTTAATACCCAACGCAAAGCGAGGACGGGCTGAATTAAAAAATAAAATTAAAGACTGTAACAGAAAACAATATAACAATATTTTCATATGGTTCTTAATTAAATTTATTTACAAAATATAAATATGGAAACTTGAAGCAAAGTTAAATATACTACGACGAAATCTTAGAAAAGAATTTAAGAAAATATTTTAGTGCAGGCAACTACGATTTCAAACACACTCTCTCGTTTTCCGCAATGCGGATCGTTGGCCTCTAAATAGTTATTTAGTATATAGAAACTTTCTACTTTGTACTTGGTACTTCCTCAGAATTTGATGTAATTTAAAAAAATGTTATGAATGAAATAATACCAATATCTGAAAGTCGATCACAACTAACGTCGGCATCATACGGCTTACAATTAAAAGTTATCATTGCATGCATTGGTGCAGTCACTTACATGACCTTATCATCCCGTTTTAAACGACTGTCTAAGCAATACGATTGGAGGAGAGTGTAGTAGGGCAAATGCACAAATATTGGCTTCAGCTGGGATTCGAATTCCAGGACCCACGGAGTAGAAGTATTTTGACCAGTGGTGTACCCTGTCGTCGCAACAGCTGAAGTTTTACAAGTATAGGCTTCGACTGCGTTTCAAAACTATAATAAAACGTTACGTTCTCTTGTCAAAGAACCACATAGAGGAAATAAAATAACTCCTCGTATACTGATAGTAGGTAGCAGGAATCCGTCTACGTGTACCTACGTTGACAAAATTTAAAATGGTGTATATTACTTACTTTTGAAGAGCACCGCAAGCAAGTGATATTGACTCTACTTCTATCTACTTGACTCAGCGGCGGACTGTCATAGAGTCAATATCACTTGAAATAACCTCATTTTGTGGTGAAACACGTGTCGTGATCTCAACTGCAGTGGTGTATATATTACCTTGCGATAGTGCTTTAGTGGTGGAGGGTATCTAGTGGCGGTTCCCGGTGGCGGTGTTAGTTTGCTCGTGCACGCTACTGTGGGAGGACGGGCGGTGCTCTTCAAAACTAGGTGATATACACCATTTTATATCTTGCATGCGGATCTTAGCAAAATGACTTTCTTTCCTTTAATATAATGGATTTTCGTAAAGTAACGCCTGATTCTATTAAATATGTCTCTTAGACTTTAAAAGAAATTGATACCTTGGCCACTCACGTTTCATATACATATGTATATGAAAACGTTTTGTGTACACAAGAATATAAACAGTGATGTTCATAATGTAAATACCAGAAAGAAGTACAAATTAATAATGCTAGTTATTCGACTTCACAGAGTGAGTAATTCTTATATGGAGCAATGTATACGATTTTACGACATATTTCCAGGAGGTGAACAAAGTCTATCAATCAAAATATATCTCTTTGTATGATTTTGTTGGTACCAATAAACCTTTTCTTTCTTTCTTTCTTTCTTTCTTTCAAAAAATGATTTTTTCATTAAACAATGGCTTTTTGAAAAGGTTTATTATAATATTAAACAATACATGGATGATGATAATCCCTGGGAATAAGGTGATCGCTAGTATTTCAACATCTTTAGAATACTCCTGTAATTGTACATTATCTTTAAAATTATAAGAAAAAAATTTGCCGCTGGGTTATTTGCAGGTTCTTCCTAGAATAGAGGCTTTTTTGCGAACAAGTGTAGTTTTTAAAAAATAAGTTTAATAAGTATTATGTTATGTACAATATTGAATTAAAAAATATTCTATTCTATTCTACCATCAGGTGAACATCAGGTTGCATTATATTATTCTGCACGAAAAAAGGCTGTCCGTAAATACCTTAGTTCACTTAGAGGTGTCTGTACACCTCGGTAGGAAAGAGGTAGGTGCTATTCTACTCTGCTGGACACCTGTCGGCGGATCATCAACTGTCCAATTAGTACACGACGTAAATAATTCGATTCTTAATTGTTAATAAAAAAAATACACTTTTTACAAGAGGTTCCGGTTCATATCCTGTAAGTCATTTTTGACCTACTTTTCGATGTCCAGTTGTGCTAAAATTTGGCGTATTTAAGAAGCTTCGGCAACAATGCAATAATACGGTACTATGGAGATTATGGAGCCGGAAGTTGCTCATGGGAACTCCTCAACTAAGGAAGATGCTGCGTCGTATTTCGGCTCGTTGGATTGGGTTTTGACAAGTATTATAGCACTAGGAACCTTTTTAAGTCCACTGCTCACAAATAAAAGCTAGTAACAAAATATGATTTTTGTTGAAAACTTAAAACTACAATAAATTATCTCAACATACTACTAACATACAATAAACTATATACATACATACATTCATAGAGTCACGCCCCTTTACCATTGGGGTAGGTAGAGATCACATCTTTCCACTTGCTACGATCCTGACACACATCTACTTTTATTAGTGTTTTCATACAAGCTCGTCGGGTGCGTCTTTTGAGGTGGGATTTCCATAAAACGACTTAGATCTGATCGTGATACGATAAATTACATAACAAAATAAACAATAAAATTGTAAATCCACTCAAACAGTATTTGGTATAGTAATGATATTTTCATTGCCACCCCAGGGTAAGTTATTCCGCTGTGAAGCAGTAGTGTGTAGACATACTGTGTTTCGGTTTGAAGGGCACTGATGTCTCAGGATGACGAGCGCAGACACAGCGTTTGTTATGGACAGACATTGTATTTACCATCAGGTAAACGTTTTGCTCTCGTCACTTTATCAAATAAAAAAAATACATGAGAGTCAACTCCTAGCGCTCATCATCATTGAAGCCCGTCAAGGTCCACTGCTGAACATAGGCCTCCCCATAGATTGCCTCAAGACACGGTCACGAGCTACCTGTATCCATCGACTTCCCGCAAAACTGTGCAGACCGATGCTCCATGTATTGGAAGGCCGCACTACACTGATTTTGACGGAACGTGGTTGCCCCTCCATAACCTTTTTTTCTCAAAATTTATCGGTTCTACGAGCTGTACAGCCGGCGCATTGCGTTTTTAAGTTTTGTACCTAAATATACGTTTACATTAATTAGGCAATGGTGGTAGGATTCCTATGTCACTGGTGGTAGGATTGCTATGCAGGAATCCCTCTAGGTAGGTACCACCCCAGGGCCAATTATTCTGCCGTGAAGCAGTAGTGTGCAAGCATTACCGTGTTTCGGTTTGAAGGGCACTGTGAGCTAGCGTAAATACTGGGCATTTGAGACTTAAGAACTGATGTCTCAGGGTGACGGGCGCAGTGTGGTGTCGCACAGAAATATTCTGGGAGACACAGCATTTGTTGTGGGCGGACGTTGCACTTACCATCAAGTGAACGTTTTTCTCGTTTCGTCACTTAGTACAATAAAAAAAGCAAAATAATAAAATCGTATTTAGAACACTGCATATCAGTTTTAGAAAAAAAAAACAAAATTAAAAATCAGGGGATGGGCAGGATTATATTCCTAGATCATCTAAATTTCAGTTACTCACGAGTTATGTACTGGTAGTATTATACATGAAGCACGCAAGCAAGATTTCCAGATTTTTGTAAATAAAACAATAATAATAAAATTACTGGCGGTAGAATTCCTATGCAGATCTGTAGTATCGGGATCGGGTAGGTTAACCTACCTGAGAGCTAATGTAACCAGTGATTACACTAGCTCTACGAGACATATGAGACTGATGTCTCAGGGAGACGGGCGCAGTGTTATGTCACAAAGAATTGTTCTGGATGACACAGCATTTGTTATAGGCAGACGTTGTATTTACCATCAGGTGAACGTTCTGCTTATCATCAGAACTTGACCAAATTTGTATGGGACAAATCTCGAGTATAACCAATTCATATAAAACAGAATCTTTGAAATCGGTTCACAGGTCGCGAACATATCAAAAATCAAAAAAAAATAGACGAATTGAGAACCTCCTCCTAGTTTTTGGAATTCAATTAAAAATCTACCCAAAGTCGCGGTAATCGTTTGTTAGATGTTTAAATATTTTTTTATATATATTCCCGCAGCTCACTTGAGCAAACTTTCATTAACGATATTAGTTTTAAATTAAATTGGCTTCTCTTTAAGCCGTTAATTTAATTACTGGCGATCTTTTACAATCGGTAAAGTATTTTATCATTTGGTCTCTATTTTATAAGGTTAATTTTATATTCGCTTCAATTTAAAAAAAACAAGTTCTATTAACTATATGAGAACCGTCTTATTTCTTTCACAAAGAGAGCAGCAATCAAATGGGATTTCATATTTTTCACAAACAATTTTAAATGGACTTTATTGAGGTGTTAATTTAAAATGAATGAATTCCGAAAGTTTATTACTCACCCTAAAAAGGTATCCATTAAAATTGCCTTAATGAAATTTATTATGCAAATAAAATTGGTCACGCTCTCGTTCTTCGTATAGAATAGTTACGACCCCGATTTTCGACCCCAATAAATAAAGATATACCTACAAATATCACAAGTAATGTTATTCCAATTTACATCTTTAGCAACATGAAGTTTGCTAATAGAATTTCACGAGTGAGAACCGTGGTGACCGTTAGCTGACTTGACATTGTTTTACTCCCTCATTCGCATGTGCCGTTGTCATTTTTTAAAGTGTTACAACTTACGACAGATGGCTGTGTAGGAAAGGTCTAGAATATTAAGCCAAGACAGTGTATGCATTATGATCATCTAAACTTGCGAGCTACAATCGAGAAATAAACATGCTTTCTAATGCGAAACTGGTGGTAGTGTTTTTGGTAATATGTTGCTTTGTGAAAACATGTTTTTCTTTTGATGCGGAAAATGGATCCAAGAAACTGTCACGAAGGAAGCGATATGTCTCTTTTCCTGAAGGCTCAAGTTTTTCGGTGAGTTTCCTTATACAATTTATTACTTTATGTAAATTCGATAGTCATATCGATAAAGTTTCAGCACTTTTGTAACAATTTGATTATCATGATAAATTCTCTTTAATTTGCATATTAATTAATTAGTATTAAGAATTGTCTGTATTAGTAATTAATTAGAATTGTAATTAAGTAATATGCTGTTAGGAAATATTTTTGTTGCAAGTATTTACATATCTTAGTGTTTTTTTATTAAAAATAAACCGTAAATAAAAACCAGAGATGGTATATTTCGGACGAGGACGGCTATGCTCGTTTAAAAATATGTTGTAGGTATTAACAAACTTTAGTATTATTTCGTCTCCTCTAACAACTAGCCAACGCTTACATATTTCGTTTAAAATTATGTTACAGTGCGCAGCATGTATGACAGTGGGTTTGATTGGCCAGCCAGCTCCAGCAACCGCACCAGGTACCTTTACCTTTGGACTGAACTGGGGTATAGCCTACGAGCTACCAAATACTACCGAAACAGCTCAGTTTTACCACAAAAAGCATAGAAAACCAGTCGCTCAAAGAAGAAGCAGAAGAGAATTGTATGAGAAGATTGAACTTATTCTTGATAAGTAAGTATAATTTTATTTTTAATAAATTAGGAATTGAAACAATGAAAAATGTTATGGAAGCGAGTTCATGGTTTACGGTTCACTACTGGTCGTAGGCATTTCACAAGATATAAACGTTTTTCCCTAATATCCATAAATAGCTAGCAAAGTGCCAGACGCTTCACACCTTATATTCTCCGACGACCGCTTAGCCTCGAGATCAGAGTACTTGATTTCTATACCTTGGGTACTGGGTTCGAATCCCAGCCGAAGCCAAAATTTGTGCTAAGACATGAATTATGTATTTAGAGATATTATTAGAGTCTGGTTGTGTTGTGATTGTCCTGACACTGCATCACTGATTTTATCACATGAGCGTTATATCGGGCACTGGTAGGTTAAGACGAGTGAGTGCTTCTGTGTTTGCATGTACACTTGTGGCACTATAATACTCGTATATCCTGCTCAGTTGAGAACTTCCAACACTGTTCGGAAGTTGATGCCGTCGTCGAAAGTCGGCCACAACGACATCATCGTCATATGCTGTGTCACCATTTCGGTCACCAGTTCGGCCATTTAAGGTCTGTTGATGATTTTTTTGCCACCTGCGACACCGACGGTATTTTGTATTCTTTTATACCGCTGCCATACGGCAATGTTACAGATGAAACTTGTCTCAAGTTCCTATGCATTTACTCTAAAAGTAATACACGTGTCCCTGGACCGCGCTAAATAATATTCAATATGTCTGTAGGTAGGTGATGATGTTCTCCTAGCCGATTTCGACCACGGCGACAACTTCCGAATACTGTCGAGAGCCATCAACTGCGCAGAAGATATTATAGTGCCACAAGTGTACGCGCAAACACAGAGGCACTCACTCGTCCTAACCTACCCGCGCCCGATGTAACGCTGATGCGATAAGATCGGAGGTAGGCTAGGATGCAGTGTCAGAAACACGGGGACAGTCACAACACAATCAGACCCGAAAAGCAACAATTTGTGTTTAAGCACAAATGGGGGCTCCAGCTGGGAATCGAACCCAGGACCCGCGGCATAGAAGTCAGGTACTCTGACCACTAGGCGCGGCGGTCGCGGTTGGTTGTGTAGGTAGGTAGTAGACTTATAACACCAAAATACTTATAATCTATTCATTGCAACTTCAAACAAAGAATAAACAAAAAAAAAACAATGTTTCTCTTTATGTCATTATTATATTATTCTTTAATAAGTCTCCTTTTCTGATAAATCTAATCCGAGTGTTCTATGCTCGCTTTCTCTTCGGCGATGAAATAGGGCAAGCGCTGTTTTAACCAGGTTCACTCATGCTTTTAACCACGAAAACGTGAAAAAACTAAACATTGAACAGGCAACTAAATAAGTACACGACTAGAAACTTGATTATGACAAAATTAACAATGGAATAACAATAATTAAACAAAATTATCTTGAAACAAACTCATATTAACAAGTGGATCAATAGTAAAGATGGCGGATATAACCCGTCCGATGACATAACGACACATTTCAAAAGGAAAATGTTACTACTACCCTATAATATGTTAGTATTAAAATGCGTTTCACCAAAACGATATAATGCACTTGGTGTGATAGGTGGTGAGCCCATCGCCACTATGCGCTGTTGGGTGCACAGTGCAGTTTAATTCTTTACTCGCCTTTTACGAGATCCATTGGATGAGATGGAGTGGTAGTATTCTTTTAAAAGAAAATTACGTTATAAGAATAATATTTATGTAAGACGCATAATGAGGAAATTGCAATTTACTTGTTGCCATTGGTAAATTTTTCCGAAACTTAACTAAATACATTGCGAAGACGTCTAAATTGCGAAGATTACCAAAGGATCCATGGGAATCGTCCATGAAAGTAGGACATATATCCTGATGTATATTTTGATAGTTTGTTTAATTAATTTTCATCTTTACTCGCATCAGGTTACTAAAGTTTTTTTTTTACGTTAAAGTGTCTCCACTTACCGACTGTATTGACGGTGTTTATGTAAAAAGTAAAACCGCTCTTTAAATGACGCCTCTGGGCATTCATTCAATCTCCTTACCAAGAATTTTCCTTTTATCTAATGGAGTTAAGATTTGTTTTCGTGAAAGATTTTTTTCATTTTGCTATTGTTTCTTAGCAACGAAGTAAGGCCGAGAGTGATTTTAGTTATTATTATGTTAAACGAAAATCAAAAATACATTATCTATTTCAAAAGATTGTTCGAGAATATTTGCGGCGGTTATCTATATCATACACTGGGAACGGTGGCATCATAAATGACTTATAAATATACTGTTACTTTATTCTAAACTATATACTGAACGGACATATACGTATTAAGATAATTTTAATCAAAGTTTTAAGACATCAAGTGCACGTATGACATTTCTCATATTTCATTTTTCCTTAGAGATCAATAATTGTGTCTAAATGTATTGGCTATAACTATTAGAATCATTCGGTTTTTTTTGTCGCACGGGTCTTTTCAATTACTGCAGAATACTGATTGGATTTATGTACACAAGTGTAATTATATATCATTAGATTGTTAAAAGTGTAAAATAGTTTATATTCGTCATAGGTGTAACTCCAGAAATTTACTAATACTCTTTCTATTTCAAAAATTCTCTGTCGAAACGATACGTTAGTTTTTAATTATCATTTTTCATATCATGACAGAGTACCGAAAGCTTCAAACCGCCTTAAGATTAGTATTCCATAGTATAGCACTGGATATTTGAACTTTTCTTTTGCTGTCAAAGCTACACTTTTGATCAAGGAACCACCGAATTAATTACAACTACTACAACCACTAATTAAAATTTGTTATAATTATAACAAATGGTCCTGATTGCCAAAAAAAATATTTGCTGTGAGCATAATAAATAAAATAAAACTTTCACCGCTGCGTTGGAAGATGTCTTCAAGCGCCTGGTCTGGAAAGGTATTAACATCAATGGCGAATACATCACTCACGTTCGATTTGCCAACGATATAGTCATAATGGCAGAATCGCTAAAGAAACTGGGCACTGTGCTCAATGACTTCAATAGTGTCTTCCAACGGGTAGGTCTTAAGATGAACATGGACAAGACGAAGCTCATGTCCAACGTCCATGTCACACGTATACCGGCTGTTGTTGGGAACACTACGCTCAAAGTTGTTGACGAATACGTATACAGCGTTCGAGAAACTGCGTCGCATCGTCTCGTCGAGTATACCTCCGTATCTTAAAACCAAAGTTTACAACCAGGGCGAGCTGATAGTGATGACATACGGAACAGAGACGTGGTCCTGCACTGCGGGCCGAATGAGGAAGTTCAGAATCGCTCAGCGAGCTATGAAAAGGGCTATGTTCGGAGTTTCTCTACGTGATAAGATCCGTAATGATGATATCCGCAGCAGAACTAAAGTCACCGACATAGCCCTAGAGATTAGCAAGCTGAAGTGGCAATGGGCCGGCCATATAGCTCGTATAACCGATAACCGTTGGTGAAGAAAGGTTCCTGAGTGGGAATCTCGTATCGGCAAGCGCAGTGTAGGGCGCTCCCCCCCCCCCCTCCCCCCACTAGATGGAGCGACGACCTGCATGGTTTTGCGGGAAGTCGATGGATGCAGGTGGATCAGGACCGTGTTTTGTAGCAATCAATGGGGGAGGCCTATGTCCATACATATATATATATATATATATATATATATAGTTAGCGAACAGCGTAGGTATATACAAACATACTTACGGACGGCTACTGAGTTTAAATACTTACCTACCCATTAAATATTACAATACTGAATGTAATTTGACGAATTCTGGGGTATTAAATTTCATGTAAAATGGTAATATATTCTATATAGAAGTCATTAATTAAGTAGTATTTCACTTATTAAAAAGTGAAATGTTCCATTTTAGCTGATGTTCCTGGCCTGTATCCCGGAGATATTACCAGTTTGGCTATATGCAGAAAAAAAAATTAAAATTTGAACAAACGTGTATTAACTTTTATTGTTATATAAACAACTGCAAAATCTTACGGGCTGTTAAACGGAAGTTACAGAAAATGGCTGAAATATTTATGACCCAAAGGTATTCACAACAGTTTTGGGCATACCGGCCTCTATAAACTTAATTCATAACAGTATTGTTAACTTCTTACTACAGAATAATTGCAAACAATAAATTATTTCTGTAATTTTTTAATTTACTAAGTCGTTGTAAATGATCAATATTTTTTATATACAGCAGCAACGTAGTTTTAGATTATGCATAGTTTTGCAGAAGTTTCATTATGTTCTCTTTTTGAGAACACAATATGGTACATACTATTAATTATTAAATTATATTTTGAATATTAATGTATCAATTCAATATTTGGTGTAAAAATTTCAGCATGGGATACAATGGCAGACAATGTATACTGAAGACACTTTGTGAAACAACCCAGCGTATTGTCCCACACAGCGAGAATATGTTGCAGGAGATTTTTCGAACACTTTTTACGTAAGTACTTATCTAGCTAGAATACGTGACGATGATCCTCAGCAGGACTAATATATTCGACATAGCCCCAAGAATAAATTAGCTGTAGTAACAATAGGTCGACAATAAAGCTCATAGAACCGATAACCGTTGGGGAAGAAAAATTCTCTAATGGCAACCTCGTACTAGCAAACGAATTGTAGGATAAATTCGCACTAGACGGAGCGACGATCTGCACGATTTTGCGGGAAGTCGGTAAACGCAGGTGGCTCAGGACAATGTGTTTAGGCAATCTGTAGACTATGCCACAGCTGTATTTGTGATGGGCTGAAATAATGATAATGACTTTGGATAGTTAATAATATTTGACATCGAATTTTAAACAATAACAGAAGTCTGAATACAAACAATCTTTAACCCGATGTCATGTGTGTTGCCAATTATTTTTAAGTAAAACTTCTTTGGACGCTATGCGAGTATAATTTCAAGATCAAATGTAAGTGCATCGTTTTCGTGCAAAGTTTCTGTTCATCATTTCAGCCTATCACTAATCCACTGCTGAACATAGGCCTCCCCTATAGACAGTCACAAAAAGTTTGTAACTCTCATTTAGGGGGGATTTTGCCATAGTTGACACGCTAGGCAGGCGGGTTGGCAACCGCAGTTTATTCGTTCAGATGCTCCAGGAAGATGCTGCTGCCCATCTCCTGATTTTTATTTCTCCCACTGTCTACTTTTACGACACCCACGGGATGAGATGGGATGGTAGATTCTCTTAAGCAGCTACCACACGGCAGTTCTGTTACACTTAATTAATATTTATCAATTAAGCAATAATTATTTATGTACTGAGCAGTTATTTTACAGTAAGTAATATGCTGTTAATTCATTTTGATTTTTTTTAGTCAAATTTCTAATATACATAATGTGACTATTGTGTTTACTAATTAATAAAAAAAAAATTGTGACCTGGAAACTTATATGATCTTTTCTTTCGATCATGCATTAAGTTTTTCTTTTAGGCCGGTTATAATAATTTTATTTATACCATATGTTCGTCTAGTTAGGTCCCTTGGTAGTGCGTAAGCACAAAAATTCCGAAGTCTCGCATGTCAATGTGTGTTGACGTCTTACAAGTATACAGCTAAATCCAGTATTAGTATTCACTACATACTAATCACGTACATTCGTACGTCGCACGATTTAGGCACACGTAGAATAATCACGGGCTATACAGCCCACTCCGGCCCAACATATAATTTCGGTGATGTAATTGCTTTTAACCTTTTTGGCTTTTACAGCTTCATCGGATGCTGTGCTCGCGGGACCGGGGCCCGCGTGCCAGGTTTCGTTTTACCCAAACATAAGTACATAAATATTACTCCTACAAAAACTTCGAAATTCGGACTGTCGCGTTCGCTGCGTGCTTGCGCTACTGTGAATATCTCCAAAAAATAATTTTAAGTCATCTAATGACCGTCCGAGGGAGGCTGCCGGCCTCCGTTCGGATTGTCGACTTGTGTGTCGGTAACTCTGGGCGGTGAGAACCGCCCTGGAACACGGGTGTGTGTCGCGCGACGTTGTGCGTGTTATGTTAAAGCTATTGACTGTGTGTACAGTGTGGCTTGGATCCTGGCTGACCGTATAGTGGTCAGGGAGTGCTGAGACGTCCGTGTCGTCTTGCACGTTTCGTGGGCGACGTTTGCGTTCGGTCGCGTTTTTATCGGATCGGTAATTCGCTGCTTTAACCACCAGCGGGTTTGGATGAACTGCGGCTTTTTCGAAAAACCGCCGTGATAATTCTCCGAAGTGTTCAGAGATTAAGGGCATTTCACAGTCGCTGTGAAGGTCTACGTTGCGATGGTACCAGCGCGCTCCGGTGGCCCCTCGCAAGAATCTACTTTGTTCGCTCTGTAGTTTAAACGATTGCCCGTCGCGTGCGCGAAAGCGACGCGACGGGCAATCTCAAACGTCAATCTCAAAGTCTACAAGACTTGAATTAGACCCGTAATGGCCTATGCATGTCTCCCGCCAGCTACCTATATGAGGTCGACGTATAATGTTCAGGGTTAGCACTTGCTTTGAATTTCATAGTACAGGAGTGACCTGGGTTCGATTGCCGGTGCCGGCACCACTAAAATTGTAAATTGCAATTTTAAGTGCTGATCTACCACGTGCTCGGCGGTTTCACCTGGAAGAAACCTGCATGTCTGAGAAATAAAAAAATATTTCAAACACATGTGAAGTCCGCCAACCCGCGTTGGAGCAGCGTGGCAATTTCTTCCCAGCTTCAACAACCAACCATCTCGAAAATGAGAGGAGGCATGTGCTCAGCAGTGGGACATTTATAGGCTGTTACTTTACTTTTATATACCCTTAAATAATTGTGAATCAGCTATCAGGCAGATTTCTATAACAGCCATCATGTAGGATATGAGTAATTGAGTTGAGTATTGTTTATTTCAATCGGGTTTGTCTCAACCACCAATAAGTTTCCATTAATCATTCATAGGTGGGAAAGTTACTGAGAATGTTATTTTGTATTGTTGTTATATAAAACACTGGAGAGCAGACAGTCATGAAAAGACCCTTTCAGAACGGTACAGCAGACTGACTTTGACTTTTATGAAGGACCCGACTTGGGTAAAACTAATCAGGCGTGAGTCAAACCAAGATGCACGGGGACGGAACCATTGTGGCTGTTAAAATGAAACCGACGCCGCTTACCCGTATAACCGTCACAAGATGCAATACTTCGTATATCAGTAAGCATCTATGAGACTATCACACGGATGGCGCCTCCTCACAACGCAACATAATGATTAATGTCGAGTTTGGTAATTGTGGGTAACTAAAAACACCACTAACGTATCATAGCAGCAAGGCACTAAGGCGCTAGTGGCATAACATCTATGTATCATGACGTTGGGGTACTAAGATACGGGGTATGAGTATGCTTATTACACCGGAGTGCTGCCAAACGCAGTTTTCCTGGTCAGTAAGATCCGACGTGTCATACTGAAACACACTAAGATGCCGACCATAAACGGCAGACCCGCTTACCACCGGCACTAAGATGATGTCTTTCATGACATATCGGTTCGAGTCTGAAGTTACCGCGGACTCCTGTCTCGGTATGGAAGCTTACGCAACAGTATCTTAATAATTTTCAAGTCTCAAGTCTATCATAATAATGCTTTTACATCTTAGAGACCTTCTATGTTATTTCTTATAATGCAACCTTATATCTAGACTGGGTCGCGCTCGTTCTCCACAGGTTTGTTTAATGAAGATTTGAAGTGCTCAGATTTTGATAAAATTCTGCATAGATGTTCTACCTATTAATATATTGGACATATGTGTTTAGACAACAGTTTTTGATATCTCGTAGTAATAAGATTAATGAAAAATATGAACACGCTCCACTTATGTAAGAAATAATACTTTTTTCGTTGTTATAAAAACCGTGTTTATTGGAATATTTGTAATTTATTTGCACTGCACTTTTTATAATAGTAGCCGATGGGTGCCCGGCAGAGTAGAATAGCACCTACCTCTTACCTACCCAGGTGTCGCGAGAGGCGACTATGGTATTGTACGGATAGCCTTTATTCGTGCAGAATAACACCATAATATGCAATGCTGTCACTATACTGCTCGTGGGAACGCAACGGGGAGTAAGATATTTTTGAATCGCACCAAATTGGCGGCGACGTGGTTCCCAACCCGTCAGGTCTCGTTTCCCGCGGTGGCTACAGGTGTGGCCTCTGCCTACTCCTTATGATCTTATTGTGAAGAGGCGTGAAAGTATGTATGTACTTTGGATAACGGGCATCTTCTGAACATATTAATAGATTTTTGAATAATTTTCAACAATTTCTAAATTCACTCTAATGTCGAAAAATAAAATAAATATATTATAATTTTATATTCGTTCTTTTTCTTTTATTCAATTATTAAACAAATAGTTTTGGACTACTTTATATAAAGTAAATTTATTTTATATATAATATGTCGTATGCTTGCGCACTTCTTCAACTTATAAATTGTATGCTCATGATACTTTGAACAATTTTGATATTAATTCGATTTGAACAGAACAGTAACACAGAAATGTTTGGATGTCTGAAGTTTGTTTTGGGCAGACGTTGTCAGTAGTGTCTGTTCTTTCTTAGTAATGTACACGTAATACTTTTATTTTGGAAAATTCACAATTCTTTGTGTATTTATGACAAATTGCAAATTGATGAGACAAAGATTCCTTTCCATAAGTGTCGTAAAAGTCGACTCCAAAAGCCTTACGGCCTATGACGGATAGTCGTCGCACATATTGATACCCGATCGGTGTCGGGCAGCTGCGTTTATCGTCTAGCGTCCTGTCTTCGTCTTTTATTGCGATCATCAATCCGTCTGCATACTGCTGTAGTAACTCTTTTTTTTTAATTGACTAGCAGGGAAAATGTGCTTTAATATCGGTCTTTTATATCACTTGCAACGGAACCATGTGGAATCCAATTATTTACTTAAGTAAAGACGCTAAGGCTAATTATTTACTTAAGTAAAGACTGCGAATGTTGTTAAGGAATGCTCATTAATGGCTGATTACATGATCACATTAAATAACTTTTTTTTATTTGTGTAGATTTTAATTCTAATAACTATCATAATCTTATTAGTTTTATTTACGTACTCGTATTTCTTAGTATTCGCGAATAAGAAATTGTCATTCCACTTTAGCATACGTGTAGAATTTTAGTTTCTTTTGTTTCAGAATGCCGATGACAAAAGTACTGAAAACAGAGCCTTTACAGCATACAATATACGATTCGGCGCATCGACTTGGTGTTCTCTTAGAAAACTGCGATATATACAAATGTCCGTTGTCACTGGTGGACTGGGCACAGGGTTACTACAACGCACCGGCGCCAAAGGTTGACACGGCGAAAAGTCCGTGGGCTTTATTTAGCAGTAACTTTGGTTAATTTTTTGATTTGAAATTTTTTGTAATAAAGTTTTATTTATTAATTTATCGCATTTTATTTTTTTAGTCGTTTTATTCTAAAAAACATATAACAGAAAATGTGGTCAGTTGTGTACGATGAAATGTAATAGAAGCATATAAATTGTTAATAGATTATAGACTTGCTAATAGTCATTTATTTTTAAGCGCTTGTTTTTTAAATAAATTAAAACAAATCTTATTATAGTTTGAACATTTTATGTCTTGAGTTAATAATCTGGAAAATTTGTGGACTAAAGAATGAAAAATCAGACAGTAAAATAAAAATCAATAATTAAAAATGCAATTCTTTAGCGAGTTGGTGAAATTTTTTGTAGTAATAATTCACAACACACCGATCGAATTGAGAAAAATATATCCATTCGTTATCTGTTTTATTTCTCACCCAATTAGACAACAAAAGTAATATCCTTATTTTAGAATAAGGTAAGAAGAGTGATCTTATTATTTCTTAAGAAAGACTTAATAAGTCATTTTATTGAAATGAAAAGAGTGACATGTAACATTTAGAATTTTTTGATTTCTAATTAGATTTTTGATTTCATTATATATTTTTTATTAGACAATTATATAAAGATAGATATATTTTTTAACGTTATAGATAAACCATTAAATAATATTATGTCCTGAGCATTTCAATTTATATGCCTTCCAAAGAAATAATTATAATAATATTTTTATTGGATAACGTGACGAAACGAGCAAAACCTTCACCTAAGTGCAACGTCTGCCCATAACAAATGCAGTGTCACCCAGAATATTTCTGTGTGAGACCACACTGCGCCCCTCACCCTGAGACATGAGTTCTTAAGTCTCATATGCCCAGTGATTACGTTAGCTGTCAGTGCCCTTTAAACCGAAACACAGTAGTGTTTGCACACTACTGCTACACGTACTATGTTTTACCTCTATGATTCACTGTCTACTACGTTTTAACTCTATTATTATATTAATATGATACATGATGAGAATAGAAAATTTAAAAATGAAACTCAGTGTTTTATTATTAACGCATAACATTTAATATTTATAGTTCATATTTATAATACATTTCAATATTAGCAGTAAGAATTCTTGAGTGTATTCATAATAGTAGGTGGTAGTGCTTGATTTTAATTAATTTTAACATTACAAAATGGAACTTATCTTAAAAACTTACATCCTTACATTATGTATATTATTTCACGATTCCTAAGATTACTTTCACGTCTGTCGACCATATATATAAATGCCTATAACTATTTACTTTACACGTTCATAGAATTCCGTAAATTATTGAGCTATTGTGACTTAAATCGTACATATTTACTTTATGTATATTTATATAGCATAGTGCATAAACCTTATCGTTATAATCAGTGGCAATTATTTTATCATGATACAAACAATTTTGAATGAATAAAGTTACTCGCTATCAACTAACACTAATTTATGTGACTATTGAAGTATTCCAATAGAAGACTATTATTGTATTACAGTATCTTATACGTATATTAAAATAAATTTAGGATTTCACTTTCGTGTTCTAATTTATTAATTATATTTGTATCATTAATGTGGTGTTCGTTCGCGTAATGTCATTTTCATCGATCGTTTTGCTTGCCTAAGAATTGAAGACAACATATTTTTGACACTTCGATTAAAAGACTGCTTTAAAAAGTTAAAAGATTCCTATTTCTAGCATTGCAGTACCGAATTATTGCTGGAATTTAATACAAACTGCAGTTAATTGTCTAGGTTTTAATAATCAAAGAAATTTTATCAGATCTTGAATTATATTGATTAATTGAAACCTTTTTTAATCTAACAAAAACTAACACAAAATAAGAAAAAAGTTAAGCGAACGGAATCATAATAAATGTTAATGGGCTTATAGTATATAATGCGCGAAAAACATTGACGCCAGCAAACGTAAAAACTTTAATAGCTATTTACAAAATTTCCTATTTATATCGCTTCACCACCAATAACTTCATCATAGAAATGACTAACGTAACTGCCGATAATAAACTGGAAGTGATCAAATATGTTGCTGACGGAATTGAGTGAATTAAATTTCCAACAACGGTATTCGATAACGTGTGGGATGAACAATAGTCTGCTGACATTGATTGCGTTTACCAAATATTTAGACGAGCAATTTCGAACTATTGACTGTCCGTTTCTAGCGACATCCAAATACAGATTATTTAACAAATATGTTATGCTTAGTCATATTTCACATTAACAAAACATTTTTCATAAGTTTGATTTACGAATCGAATAACAAATGCTCTATTTGTTTTACATTAATATTGTTTTTTGTTGGTATGGGAATACACGTTGTAATTTATTTTAATAATATTTACAAAGTAATTACGTTTTTGCTTTGGTAAGACAACTAATTCCTATGTCAGAATTGGACTTGTGACATTAATTTTAGAGAAACTCTAGTTGACACTAAACCGTTGTAAAAACCGAATTTCTTCAGTCCCTTGCGTAATTTCAAGATTAGTTCAGAGCAGGGTTTTATTATTCTCTTTCTTGTTTGGTAAACTATGCCTTATTTTCGATAATAACTATATTCAATCATCAATTTTTTGACGGAGCAACTTAAAAGAGAAAAAAATCAAAGTTTTAAAGGAATTAATAGTAAACACACTAAAAATATTTACGTTTTCACAGTCTTATTGTAATTTTCCTTAAGATTTGATCAATCATCTAAGAAACAGTGACTCATACCAGTATGGTTATTCTGATTTCATATATAGATACAGACCTGTAGTGCACACTTTAAAGACGTTAAACCTTCTTGTTAGATATAAGTGTATCAATTTGTTAATCGATATATTATTGTCTTCAACTTTTATGCAATAAACGCCGTTACTCGTGACTAGAAAGGTGAAAATAAGAACCATAATCAACCAAAAAATTTATATTATTAGTAAAGGACATAACACTACCATTAACCATAAAAGACAACATTTTGAAACATACATTCAATCTTAACCTACACATTATGCGCCCTTGCGATATTAATAAAACCATTTCCATATCATATAACTTACAATTACCTATACGATACATTATTACTTTGCCAGTACGATTGCTTAACCAGACACAAATGAAACATTATAGGACATACACAATACCCCTTTTTGACAGAAAATCTTACATTGTTTGATTTTTCACATCAAATTGGAGACACAAGAACTTAGATATAACACTAATAAAATAAGGCACACAGAAAGTCTAAAACAAATCATCGATATAATGAAACTAAGTATAGCGTTCTATAGCGATCTGAATAAATTACAAGATACAATTAAGGTTTAACTTATTAGAATAAAGTCTCACTTTAAATATCTGTCTCCATTAAACAGCATAACATTAGACACATGAACGTTTAATCCAGACAGATAGATTTTAGTTTAAGAAGTATAAAAATATCAGTCTACTAAATTAAAATTGCTTCAGTTCATGTGCAAAGTAAGCATAGAAATACATATTGAAGTAACATTTTTGTCAATTTAAAAAGTGACCAAAACATGTTAGAAACGAAAGCGAATTGGATGAAAATGGTATTAATTATTTCCGTATTTACATCTAATCGTGTTGGAAGCTCAACGCATATTTCGTGTGGTTTATCTACTTATTACTACAATTATTATTATATTTATTTCATACATATAGTAGGTAGTATTATCACGACAACATAACATAATTTATTCTTTATTAATAAATAAAAGAAAAAAATTAATAGATAAACAATTACGATCAATCACGGGCTACGAAACGATGCAGTAAGGCAATAAAAAAGAGGAAAAAATATCAATTTGTTTTCAAAATAAGAAATCAAATATCGAAAAGAATCTTACGTCACTTTTGGAAGACGTTTGATTAAACATGCAAATACTCCTAACTTACATAGGTATTAATATGTTTAAAGAGTATTGTAATATTAATGAATAGTTATATCAGAGAAATATAATAAGTGTGAAGATGAAAAAAAATCGACACTGTGCAATCAAACAAGTTTCCGAAAGTGCTATTGAAGAAATACTATACGAAGTTCTACATTTCGATGAACCTAATTATAAAGCGTTACGGATTATCTGTCGATTCCATTACAAAATAAATCTTACGATTACGAGAATAATCAAATGATAAGAAGAACGTAATGACTAAAAACGCAATTGGATGTTTGAATCAAAGTACTTATTGCTTTTGTTTTTTTATACGGACAAAGCAATAATTTAGTTGCTAAGATATTTATTTTCTACAAATCTACATTAGCACTAAGGGTTTTGTGAAAGGAACGTAGAAAAATAACTTGTCAATTTAATATTATTTAAATTTCTATGTTGATCAGCTATATGTACATGTCAACATTTCGATTAAGTTGATTTCTTAAAATTACTGACAGCCATGTGATAGCTGACTATGAGTTCGCAGCTCTATCACCCGATGTAGACAAACTTGTTAAAAATGAAGAAAAATATATTTGTTAACAAAACGATATACGAAAACCTAAATATAATACGTGAAATAATTACATATAAAACACAATTTAAAATCAAAATAAAACATGAAAAACTAATTGGATTAAAAATCAAAATTCGGAACTATTTTTAGCAGGGATTGTTCGTAGGCATAGCACGAAAGAGACAAACAATAAATAACGGCACCAAAAAGGTAATATAACAAATTTATCTGACATCGCGCTTTCGAACCGACTCATTCGTCGACTAACTCTAAAAACACTGAGAAGCTAATTTTATACGACTTATATTTAAAAATTTAATTTACTTATTATAATTAAATTACTTATTGACGAAGGTGATTCTAGCTTGCCGAATTATTGTTAAATTTATTTTCTCTATCTACCACATACACGACAACTTCACTACTTCTGCTTACCCGTTTATCACCCGAAATAAACATCAAGACGAAACGCCCGTTTATATAACGATTTCTAACATATTAAAAACAAATAACAGATTCGTACTACACGAATAGAGAAACGATTGTTTCTACGAATGTTGCCTTATAGACAATAATATAAGGTAAACAACCGAAGTTTTCAATCACAGAAAGAAATGATCAAATAGGTAGACTATACTTGAGCTTCATATTTATACTGAATGAAAATAAGATTTGTTACTTCAAGATGATATCAGGACCACTAGTAAAGAGGAAGATTTAAGAGAACTCATTCCTGCATTCATACCACAATTTTACGGTCATTAATCGTTGTATTGGCTTAGCTCATCCAGTTTCAACAAACCTTATGTGTAATTTATCCTAAGGTATAATTTTAACCTTCCAAATTTAATAGATTCTTTCATTAGCACGTTGACCCTAAAACTCGCATTTTATCTTAAATGAACTTAGTTGTACTTTGAGTTCCATATTCTTTTTGACGTGAAGTTATTGCATAATTATTTCAGCGTCATAACATTTCATTCGAGTGTCGTTTTATTTTCATATATACGTCCATCGCAACGTTTATACCTAAACGAATTACCCTAAGGATTCTTTAGAAAATCTAACTATTTTTATTTGTAGTCATATAAAAATAACAATAGACAGTTTACATCTAGCAAATATCTACATTAAAAGTTTGGATAATCACGGAACAGTGTGGGAAGCCTGTGGTCTTAACTAATCATATATTTATTTGATAATTATTATAATAATACTAGTTTGGTGTGTTTCGGTGCGTGCAAAAGCACATTCCTACTTTTCAATTAATAATTTTTATTTCTTAATAAAATTATTTTAAGTATTAGAAATGTGAACAATTCCATCCAATAAATCCATCGAAGTTTATATTATACAAGCGCGACGGGAGCCATAAATTGCATCTCCGTGAGTTTATTTTCAGTAGGTGCATTATCGGATTAGATACCATGTGATCATTGACCAATGTGAGGTAAACTATCGGTTAATCTTGCGGCCCCATTTATCACTGTTCACGTGGCATGAATCTTACTGCGGTGTATTCGTGCATCTACTTTTTTTACACGTCTGAATTGCATATTAATTTTCTATTTAAGATACAGCCAATTAAATTATATCTTTCAACCTTTAGCGAGCTTTTCACGGTTTTGTCATTCAAATTGTGACGACCGTATTCTGTTTTATCTAGTGACTCTATGGCTTGACTCCTAATCTAGACTAGCCCAGTGTACGCAGTTTTTCTGACACAAACATCTATACACATTCAATAACACTTACAAATATTAAGTGAAATCACACAAAACAGATTGATTAATTTTATTATAATCATCCCTGTTTTCCTAACTGCTCACGGTAGATTTCATTAAAATATGAATAACCTTTGAGTTATCTAGGTTATCATTATCTAATAAACATTATCATGTATTACTTTGACATATCAATAACGCGGCTCGAAATTTTTTTATTACCACAAAATGTTATGACACCCTACAAAACGGGTTTAAATCGATGTTAGATATAAGATGCGTTATGTGTGTATAACTGTTTAAAATAATTTTCAAATAGGCGCACTACGTAATGAGTTTGTAGAACGCCAACTACTTATATTTAATAATGAGAAAAAGGAAACATCTAATATTGAATCTAATCTAAGTTTAAATAAAACAGTAATCTAAATTGAATACTAAATTTACAAATTTCAACAATTTTTAACATTTACGACATGTAGTGGTAAGTGCCGATAAGTGAATAAATACGTTACTATCGGTGAAAATTGTGAAAGTATAAATGAGAAGTTGTGTACTAAATTTACCCTGTACTCTAGGATTATAGTGAAGTTAGTGTTAATATTAATTTACGGAAATGTATCTGATGTATTTAACACTGCGTTAGGCGCGATAGTATGGCATTTCAGTCATTGCTTATTAGGAAAAGCTTTTATTTTATTACGAGTAAGTATATATAATTCAGTTTCTATAATTAAGCGAAACTCGAAATAATTGGAATATTCAGAAAGTAAAATCAGTTGTATTTAGCTAGTAAACCGAAATTTCTTGAAAATTTACGGGCAATATTTGGCACTCAAATAAGTTTCCAAACTATCTAAGAATATCGAATTTTATAAAAAATGTAATTTACAATTGGCAGTCAATTGTTCTTCACAAATACTTCTAGTCAAACAATATCACCGTCCCGACATGACTCTATCAACTATTTGGCATTATGATAAGTGTAATTCTTCACATTATAGATGACTAGACTTTAAAATCTACTTATATTTAAAATTCCTTATTACTTGAATACAACTACAGGGAAATTATTACCATTCGTCAATGAATCGATATTGTCCTTATGATTTTTACGCGAGTACGTAGTTTATAAAATACTAAAATGTATAATTCAATATAATTTAATACCAATATTACATCTACAGTGTCCGGCTCTCATTGAGGACGTTTGCATGAAACTATAATATTTATGTTTGATGCTATACGACATTTTGAATATTCTTTAATTACTTAAAATTACGAAATTGAGCTCGATTTTATTCGAAGTAAATACTATGGTAGTTAAATTTAATAACTTTAAAATGCTGTCGATTATTTGAAACCATAACACATAATACATCACAAAAGGTAACAAAAGAAGACTTAATGTAAACTGTACAATGTTTGTGCGCTCTTATTAAAATATATCCCATACTGATGCGTCGAAAAATACATAAAATTAAAAGACATTCCCTTAAAAGATAAAACGAGGATACTAATATAAAAATTGTAACGTCAGAATCAAAGCAAACACAAATCGTAAATATGTTAATGTTGCTCCGTTCTCGTTTTGACTATATACGGACACAGTCTCGAGTTTAGAAGTTTTTTTTTCTATATAAAAAGACGGCTTTGGAAACGCTTGCGGCGTTGTAACGTCCAGCAGCGCACCGGGCGCTTGGCACCACACTGAGCACAAAACACGTTCTCGCCACAAAGTTCCCCGCTGGGAGCTTTACATTGATCATCCATGCCACCACATGACGATTAGCTCCCAGAACGTCTTCGGCGGCGAGTGGCCGAAGACGTAAGACGAATTTCAGAGGCCTGGGTCACCCTCGGAACCCATTTTTAGCAACTCCAATTTCTTTTTAGCAATCTTTGAATAGAGGATATCGATTGGTTTAGTGTTGTCGTAAAACGTCGGCGCTCTGAATATAATTAACGCAGTGCCAAGAACACACGCTATCGTAAATGCAAATAGAAAAATTCTATCTAATACCATAGCAACGTACTTCCAATCGTCCTCCACCTGTAAAATACAAAAATATTTATTAACACAACCCTCTCATTGTCCATAATTAAAAACATAGATAAGAAAACTTACACTTTCGAATTTGTCCTTATTTTTAACATGCTGCGCTATAAACCTGGATCCCTCTATTGTCTTTTCCATTTCTCTTACATACGGTTTTTCTAAAGAAGGGCTACCATCATCTAAATCAAGACGACACGGCGATCCTGGAGATGGGGAGAATAGTTCATCGTCTCCACCTGGAGGAGGCGGTGGAGAAGGTGGCATTCCGGGTAAATCATACTCCTCGCACCCCCATTCCTTGAATTTTCCATCTAAGTCATCTCCAAATACATCGGTTAAAACCTTAAAACAAATGAAACCTTTTTAGCAGTAATATTTTTCCTTTTTTTATTGTATAAGGTGACGAAACGAGCAAAACGTTCACCTGATGGGAAGGACAACGTCTGCCCATAACAAATACTGTGTTACCCAGAAAATTTCTGTGTGACACCATCATGTGCCCGTCACCTTGAGATACCGGTTCTTAAGTCTCATATGCCCAATAATTACGCTAGCTCTTAGTGCCCTTCAAACCGAAACACAGTAACGTTTGCACACTACTGTTTCACGGCAGAATAACTGGCCCTGGGGTGGTACCTACCTAGACGGATTCCTGCATAGAAATCCTACCATCAGTTAAAGCTGTCTGTCGGAGAGTTAATAACGCTTGGTAATACCTCGTTGTGAGGTGAAACACGTGTCATGTTCTTGATATCGGAGTATTGCCTAGTAGTAGTATTGTAGTGATGAAGGGCATTTGGTGGCTGTTCCCAGTGGCAGTATTTGTTTCATTGTGCGCGCTATTGCTGGAGAGCGGGCCATTCACTTCGAAACTAGGTAATAAAACTAGGGCATACAAATTCTAATGTAGCATGTAGATCTAAGAAAATGTTACTTATTTTTTGTCCTTTACTATAATAGATTACCGCAAAGTAAGTGAAAAGAATTTCTGACTGAGTATTGATTACTCAAACTATCGCGAGGAAAAGTTAAGAAAAGTAAACAGAGATTAAAACGTTGCACACTGCCAATTTTGTCAATGTGACTGTATTGACGTGACTTAAGCCGGAACATAATTAGGTTGGAGTGAAAGTTTCAGTTTCTGGTCGCGTCTGCCGACTCGTATATCGCACGATCCGTCCGCAGCCACGAGGGGAACATAAATAACGGGGGCCGTGCGCGCTCGTTAAGCCCGTCGGCGTTGAGTAATAAAGGAAAATCGAAATGGAATGAAATTGGGCTGGAAGCGATATTTTCACGATACACACAGAGTACAATGGATTTAGAATATAACTGAAAGGACCTTTTCCCTAAAGAGACCCGTGGCTGAGGACAATTAAAATGGTTATTGTTGATTGCGCTTTCGAAGCGGGTATTATGAAATATGTTGGTTAAATTGAACTAGTATGAATAAACTTTTTTTTTGAATGCTTAATATATAATATAATTTTTTATTATTTTTAAAAGGATACATTTGAAAATCATACTATCTTTATAAAAAAATAATTTTAATCCTAAAATATTAATAGAGTATCAAGTTCTCGAACTGCGACAAAATAATTTAATGTGGGAAATTGTGATTTAACTTGGGTGTTTCTTACCTCCGTTGGTTTATCGTTTTCATCATCATCAGGTGGTTTTTCGGGTCGTTGTATACACAATATTCGAGGTAAAAAATCTATAAAGACTTTTCGTACCCAAGGAGCCATATGGTGGGTGACAGGGGACCTAAAATTAACGTTTAGCACCACGATTGTGACAACTACAGACAATGTAACTAGCATCATTGTAAACAACAAATATTTGCCTAACAATGGAACGGTAAGTGATGTTGGTGGAATAATTTCTGCTAAGAGTAAGAAGAACACAGTCAAGGACAGCAATATAGAAATACAAAGCGAGATTTTTTCTCCAGAATCAGATGGTAGGTAAAACACGAGAACAGAGAGAAAAGATATTCCAACACAGGGAATAATTAGGTTGACCGTGTAGAAAAGAGTTTTTCTTCTTAGAGTGATATTAAAAATAATGTCGGGATAAGGTTCTTCACAGCACGAGTAGAATTTTTCGTTTCGAGTTGCTGGTACGCGCATAATGTCCCACTCGACAGAGATGTAATATTCTGATAAATCAATGCCCATTAGTATGTGGTCCGAGTCCGGTGTCTGTTTTAAGTGCCTGAGATCAACCTGAAAGTAATAACCAAACATAAAATACCATTATATAGAATAATGTCAATAGTTATTTAATATAAACGTATACTATGCTTGTCGCGAAATTAGTATTTTTTAATTTATTAACATGTGTGTAAAATAAGGTTTGACAAGATATATACTGAGCTTGCGTTTATTAAGGAATCAAATCATTTACTACGAGCCGCACGTCATTTATTACTATCTCAAATAACAATCTAAGGTAACGTTGGAATACATAACAATAAAACAATCCCTAGTGAACTTTAACGCGTGCGATATAAGGCGACTACGTAACACTGATTTATTGGCTCTCTTAGTTGGATTGATGGTTTTGTCTTTTTTTAAATCTGCTGTAAGCTCAATTCCAAAGTTTATATCACATCCCATATTTTGTAGCTAAAACTATTTTATGCCTTTTATTATTTATTTGTAAACGATATAAATTCCCCCAAAAATTGTATGTATCATTTTGATTAATATTTAGCGATTGAAAAATACAAATACAGTTATTTTAAACTATATTCATTGATTTCTTTTATCAATTAGTACATTAAAACTTACTTTTAAAAACATTTTTTTTATTTAAAAAGGCATAAGTATAGTAAAAATATTACTAGCATGTTTAATGAAATAAATATTACACATTGATGACGTAAATATTATAAAGTTAAATCAAGAAATGTAAATGTAAAGGATGGGAACTGCATACAACTCTAAACATGAATAAATACTAAGTGATACTAAATCAATACTACTTTACGAAATACAAGAACAGTACTGACCGTATAACCATCATAACTCCAAGACCCGAACTTCATGAAGCATGTCTGCTCGTCAAAAGGAAAATATTCAACATCGATCTCGCAGAATGACTTGTAGATCGCGGGTGGCTTCCAAACAACTTTTCCATCATGGTGCAGAATGGCCTTAGTCATTATCGTTACTTCATAGTTGCCATCAGCGCTGGAACAAAAAAAAAACCTTTTTTAACGATTCTTGTTTAACTTTGGAAACAAAATGTTCTTCTTTTAATCTAAATATGCCTGTAAAAGTAAAAAAAGTAAAGTTTCAGCCTATAAATGTCCCACTACTGAGCACAGGCCTCCTCTCATTTCTGAGAGGGTTTTGGAGCTAGGAAGAATCCGCCACGCTGCTCCAATGCGGGTTGGCGGACTTCACATGTCTTCGAAATATTTTTAATTTCTCAGACATGCAGGTTTCCTCACGATGTTTTCCTTCACCGCCGAGCACGTGGTAAGTCAGCACTTAAAATTGCAATTAACAATTTTCCGGTACCGGGGAATCGAACCCAGGTCACTCGCGTACTATGAAATTAAAAGCGAGCGCCTCGCCCCTGAGCTACCACGGCTCATGCCTGTATTCGCAACTTATTTGCGTGTATTAAACATTATTGTAAATCTATAATCATTTTCAGATGACATACGCAAATTTTACAAATGCACAAATTTCATGCAATTAGTTATGTAGTAGATTTGAGATTATTTTTGGCGATGGTAACAGAAAGCTAAAAAAAATATGTTGGTTTTGTTTTGAATTAAATAATCTTATGTGTTCTAAAGTAAAGTTATTAAGATTATTTTATATCTAATTATAAGAATATATATTAATAGACATAATTATTTAGATGATTGATTCCATAACGTTTTATTTGAAATGTATTGTGCACACGAAGAAAGTTGAAAAAGCGCCCAACTTGTTAACTACAAATATCCTATTATTTTTTTTTTTAGTTTTTTTATTAATTTAATATAGATCATTTACATAGTAACGTAATTTTTTTAAACTACACTGGTTCGCAAAGAAATGCCTCTGTCCTGGGAAGAACCAGTAAGAAACCCAGCGGGATAATTTTTTTTTTTAGTCATTTAAATATATTGTATATTACAGCAGCTTTATAAAGATGTAGAAATAGCTAGGCAGCGTTCCCAGGGGTTATCATCATCCATGTATTCCTTAATATTATAATAACTCTTCTTAAAAAGACTTTGTGCACTTTCTGGGATTTTGTTGTAAAAACGTATACATTGCCCCATAAAAGAGTTACTGACTCTGTGAAATCGGGTAACTGGCATAATTAATTTGTGCTTGTTCCTGGTATTCACATTATGAACATCACTTATTTTATAAAAGTGATTAATATTCTTATGTACATACATAACGTTTTCATAAACATATTGAGAGGCCATGGTTAAGATATTAATTTCTTTAAATGTATCTCTTAGAGACACTCTAGAGCCAAGATTATAAATAGGTTTACTGGTGGTAGGATTCCTATGCAGGAATCCGTCTAGGTAGGTACCACCCCAGGGCCAGTTATTCACCGTGAAGCAGTAGTGTGCAAACAGTACTGTGTTTCGGTTTGAAGGGCACTGAGAGCTAGCGTAATCACTGGGCATATGAGACTTAAGAACTAATGTCTCAGGGTGACGGGCGCATTGTGGTATCACACTGTTCTGGGTGACACAGCATTTGTTATGGGCGGACGTTGCACTTACCATCAGGTGAACGTTTTGCTAGTTCCGTCACTTTTATCAAATAAAAAAAAAATGTTATGGCCCTCTTTTGCAATGTAAGTGTGTATATATTTTATATACATATGTAATGGTAATAAACACGCGGATATCAAGTATATGATGGAGAGTGGTCACAAAGAAGAACCAAGGTGTAGATACGTTGTCAACACTGAGGATTGATATAGAATGCTTTACTACAAATACTTATTTTCTCGGTTCTCATTAGTCACCACGCAAAACGCTGCAACGTTGTACTCCTTATGTTGATATTCCATATGTTCCCAACCAAAGCCATATAGTGGTTGGGAGTGTGGAAATTCCCCGATTGAGCCGATTGATTTAAATGCTACAGCCAATATTTATTTCTGAAGCGTGAGCGTCTTATTCATTTAAAATACTACACAAGGCCATACTGTATGAACCTGATTATACTGATTTAATATACGAAATAAATTAGACGAAAAAAGGAAAACCGTGTCACAAACATAACACTTCAAGAAATAAGATATCTTGTATGAAATGGTTCTCGCAAAACCGTGGAGGTCATCGCTCCGTCTAGCCCTGCATTGCGTTGGTGGCTATAAGATAGCCACTCGAGGAGTTTTTTTTCCAACGGTTATGGGTTTTTCACGTTTATGGATGCCCCACTTCAACTTCATCTCGCAGATCTTCAGAACTATGTCCGTTACTATATTTCTGCTGTAGATATCAACGTTACGGATTCTAGAATTCATAATTTCACAATAAGTTCAGAGCAATACCGGGTCTATCCCTATTAACTCCTTTTAACTGTTCCTAGGATATTTTTTTTATTGGATAAAGTGATGAAACGAGCAAAACGTTCACCTGATGGTAAGTGCAATGTCTGCCCACAACAATTGCTGTGTCACCCAGAAAAATTCTGTGCGACACCACACTGTGCCCATCACCCTGAGACATAAGTTCTGAAGTCTCATATGCCCAGTGATTACGCTAGCTCATAGCGCCCTTCAAACCGAAACACAGTAATGTTTGCACACTACTGCTTCACGGCAGAAAAATTGGCCCTGGGGTAGTACCAACCTAGACGGATTCCTGCATAGGAATCCTACCACCAGTACATTATTACAAGGAAATAATTTATCAAGATTGATTAATATATAAGTACGCGAAACTTGTATTGTTGTCAAAATACTGAAGAGTCTAATCACCAGCGTATTATATACATACAAATGTTTGCAAGACCGCAAATCTCTTACTTATTTTGGTAGCAACATACATTAGTATGATTTGTTGGTATTAGAGATTATGTTACAGGTAATTTCGAAACAGTTGAGCATATAGGATAAATATCATATTGACATTGATATTGGTATTTAGCAGTAGCACTCTAAGCTATGACACCTATATCCTGTAAAGTAAAGTTAATTTAAACAGTATCAATAAGATTGACCATCTTGTTTTTTTGTAAATAATTCGCAATTAAAAAAAAACCCTTGTCAGTAAAGATATAATAAGCATGTTCAGAAACATTTTATATGAGAAGTGTTTGTTGAAATTTACTCTATATTCCGTTTACTACCAAAAACGATTACAAGATTTTATTGAATAATCAAGAGAACCCAACTACTGGTGTCACTAAAGATAAGCTCAGGAAACATATGGAGCATATTTTAAGTAATATGTTTTATATTTTTATTATGGAAGGAATAAACAATTTATATACTTAACTTGAAAAGTGAATGATAAATTGTATCTGAAAGATGAAATTGTTTTATAATTGTTAAGTATCTACAACGAAAGATAAAAACTGAAAAGTTAAAGATGAATGAACTGTCTTGAGTAACGAAGTTAAATAGGTTTAGAATTCATCAAAACTTTCTTTAATCTTCTAAAGAAAAAAAATGAAGCAATATAAACTTTACAAAAGTAACATTTTGCTAGAAGATAGCCCTCGAATACACAAAAAGCTTTTGAACAAAGTTAGTTTAAATTAAAATTGAGCTGTCAATCTAAAAGTGGAAAATATCCCTTAAGATGAAATAGACTCGAGTAAATTGTTGCGTTGAAACCTTTTTTTACCAGTTATTACTAACTTTCTCAAATCCGTGAAAATTTGTCTCATAAAATATAGGTTGGGTTATCTTCCATTACGTTTACATTAAAAATAAAGTTTACACAGAATATTTGCGGCGAAAGCTTTTAGGGAAGTCGCAGGTGCATTAAACTGTAACCTTTATCTGCTTAAATTTAAAAATATTACTAACAAGTCACGTAAGAGCTTGGTTATGTAAGACGTCTTACATAATATGACTATTATTTTAAGCTTAATATTTTAAGTAAGCTTATTTTTATAAAGCAATTTAGTGTACGTGAGCTACGTTCTATTAACTATTTAGAGCAGGGATTTCCAAGCTATTATGGGCAAGAGACCCCTTTTCCAAAATTAAATGATACCTAAGACCCCCCATAACCAAATTACTTTAAAAATCCCATCTCTAGTTTTCTTCATATTGATTCAAAATACTTAGATATTTAAAACTTTGGGGTTGGTTAAGTAAGTAAAATTGACATCATTTTCTCTTCAAAATTTAACAAAATAAATAGACATGAAATAAATAAATAGACATGAAATAAGTGAGTAAATATTTTTCAAAATTTCAATGTTTCGTTGCAACCAGAACTTCTGATAGTCTTGGAAACCACAATTAATAAAGTGTCCAAGTGAGGGACATATTATAAAATAACATCGTCTTGAAGCATTTCTGGTAATTTTTACAAATGTGGAAACTGCGAATATTCTTTTCTGTTTAAAAAAGATGAGTTTACACACAAAGGCCGATATTACTGTTTTTTTTTAATCAAGTTGAGATCGTCACCCCGCAGCTGCAAATTAATTTTGTTCAACATACCAAAGATATCAAGTAATAAATATCTGTTTTATAATTGTTCTGATTTTCTTTCAAATTCGGATCTTTTACTTGTAAAAACACTCAACACAGACTCAAAAATGTGTTTTCAGCGATTTGTCTTGCTAAGCGAGAGTCTCTTGATCGCCAGCGAACTTCAGTTTGTAGACGTAACCGAGTATAGAGTTCGTCGTTTTCTTCACATAGCTGAGCAAATAACTGAGAGCTAAAATAATTGCTTCGAATCTTGTTGAAATTATTTAAAACATATTGTTAACACTGATGACACTCACAGTGACTTGCTGAGTTTTTCATTTTGTACGAACTTGTGGACGTTTATCGACTTGATGAGTTTACTAAAAGTATAACAATGTTACTTCCTACTAAAATATTAGTCATTCTTATAAAAAGTTGGTACACGTAACACAACTTATACAATATCTTGAAAGTTTCAAATAGGAACTTGGGTTAATTAATAGGGGTCGATTTTTAGACCTCGTCGACCCCCCAAATTCATTTTCGTTTATGTCGACTCCTGGGAAACAGATTTCGACTCCAACGGGTCGATATCGACCACTTTGGGAAACTTAAGAGTGTTTATATAAAAAAATGTATGAGTAGTACTTTTCTCAGCCGTTGGCATACCCAAACTATTATAACTACTCAAGGCAAGTTTATCTTGGACTTTACTACCACGTAAAACCAGGTGGAATTGTAGTCAAACTTTGGTATATTCACAATTAAAAACATACATTTACTTATCTATACACCTTTAATAAAACTGAGCTATGAAGAAAAATATGAAATACGAATTAATGATATGAATAAGAAGGTGACGATTATGATAACTACATTGAAACCTTTAGAAATACAAAGCAATCATGTGCAGGTACTCCTAAGGGGATCGACCTTACTCGTGATGTAAGATGTGAAGGTAATAAAATTTTCCAACGAATGGAAATATGGGGAGTATATTTTATTCTTGCTCACGTAAGATAAATGTGTTGTCTATTGATATTTCGATGAAGATATATTTAGGCTGAACAATTTCGAAACAGAAAATTTTGATATCGAAAATAAATCAGGATAGATTACGTTGATTGTAGTTATACTGGTCTTTACAGATCTAACACTGTTGACGCTACTATATATTTTAAATATTAATTAACAATAGTTAAACCTTCTCGTAATATGAATAAGTATTTATCACCAGCCTCTAATCCAGGGATTTATTATTCATTGAGGAATTTGTAAATTTAAGAGATTCTCTAACCTTGTGTAATGCGTCCAAGTTAGGGACATATGATAAAATAACATCGTCTTGAAGCATTTTTGGTAATTGTGATAAATGCGGAAACTGTGAATATTCTTTTCAGCTTAAATTTTGTTTGTATGTGTGCTTAAAAAAATATTAGACATTCTTATAACAAGTTGGTACACGTAACACAACTTATGCAGTATCTTGAAAGTTTCAAATAAGAACTTGTATTAATTAATAGGGGTCGATTTTTAGACCTCGTCGACCCCTAAAATCAGTATTCGTTTATACCCTAGGGAATCCGATGTCGACCCCAAGCGGCCGATATCGACCACTTCGGGAATCCCTGCTCTAAGCAGTCTACTGAATAACATACAGCCTGACCCTAGCTTGCGCGTTTGTCCATATCCACGTTAGGCGAAAGGTGTAGATTGTAGATTACAACGGGCCGGTTTCCGCAACTCCACGTCTAGCGCGTATTTTGCGTTTAGGCAGGAACGTTGTGCTACTCGAGCCAACCAAGCTCCTCCAGAATTCGCAGCAGGCCCTTAATGTTCCCCGCGACCTCAGGGAGCGGTCTCGGTGAGCCGAGATGCTTGACTCGGTATAAGGCGACCGCAGGGCAGTCCAGCAGGACATGGGCCGCCGTTTCGTCCGTCTCCATACAGGCTCTGTACAGAGGGCTGTCTGTAACACCTAAAGTAAACAGATGTTTGTTAAATGATCCATGTCCAGTTATAGCACTACTGATCGTTCTGATTTGGAGTTTATTAAGACGAAGTAGCGCCTTGGAGATGCGACTGTTGATAACGGGCAAAGCTGTCTTTGCCTGTCTGCACTCTGGGTGATTCGCCCAGATTTGTACATGTTGGTTCCTAGTGCGCTTATAGACTAGCGAGCGAACATACCTGAGGGGAAGTGGCAGTATAGGTACTGGACCCACAGCACACTGGTTAGAGCCTCCCCGAGCAAATTCGTCGGCCGCGTCGTTGCCCCTAGATCCGCTGTATCCCTTAATCCATTGTAGGGTTATTTCATTGAATTGACATGCCTCATTTAATTTCTGGTAGCATTCGTAAATTAGCCCTGAATTCATAACATTGCTATTGAGGGCCAGTAGTACCGCCATGCTGTCGGAGAGTATACGGATGGAATAGTCTTCCTTTTAGCTATAGCCGACGCTGCGTGAATAATGCCTATACACTCTGCCTGAAACACTGTATTGTGGGCACCGAGTGGTGTGCTTATTTGTATATGCTGAAAAAGTTCCAGAGCCTGTACCTGACCCGGTTTTGGAACCATCTGTGAAGATTCTCAGTTCCCTAGGGTTTAATACTTCAGTACGATAGTCCTCGTGTAATTGTATTTTGTACTTCTAGTCGAATACAAATTGCTTTGGGATCCTATCATACACAGCCTGTAGAACGGGCATTTCTGCAAACAGTTCTGTGAGTATATTGGTATGTGGGATCTTGTTATTACTCCAGAGATTCAGTGTTTTGAGCCTTATGGCTGCCAAAGCTGCTTCCTGCTGGATGTATAGGTGTAGCGGTGGCAGGTCCAGCATGGCTTCTAGGGCCACTGTGGGAGTAGTCCTCATGCATGCTATCGTGACCAGACATGCTAGTCTCTGACATCTTTGGAGTTTGTTGATAGCAGTAGTTAATCTTGTTCTTGGCCACCAAACTACTGCACCGTATGTAAATATTGGGCGAATAATCATTTTGTATAGCCTCAGGATGATTTTCGGTGACAAGCCCGAGCGATTGCCAATCATCCTTTTGCATTGCCAAAAGGTGATAGTTTCTTGTATGATTTTGTTTTCAATGTGATTGTTCCAGTTTAGTTTGCTGACCAGTATGATGCCTAGGTATTTTACCTCTGAGACAGCCGTAGTTCGGTACCGTATAAACTGGGAAGATGATATTTATTTAGTACCCGTTTGTGGGTGAACATTATCAATTCAGTTTTATTTGGGTTGACTGTTAGGTCGTATTCCTTGCATCAGCGTTCTACTATAAGTAGCGCCACCTGTGCAAGGTCACAGACTATATTAGCTTGTTTTCCTAAGATTAGTATTGCTAGATCGTCTGCGTACCCTATTGTGTAGAAATGGTTTACATTTAGTTTTGTGATGAGGTCGTTGATGACTAGGTTCCACAGGAGCGGTGACAACACACCTCCCTGTGGACAACCTTTTGCTATTTTAACTATTTGACTCTCACCAGCGATGCGCACTATACGTTTGCTTAGTGCGTTTATAATCCAGTTCGTTAAGGTTGGCTCCACATCATGTTTGACGAGGGCATTACCTATGTTGGTTTTTTCAAAGGCTTCTTCTATATTAATGAAGGTTCCTAGACAGATGTTTTTCTGGTTAAGGGCTAACTCGATCTGGGTGACTAACCGGTGGAGTGCCTTTCAGAGTTCTCTTTCACATACCTTTTCCAAAGCTTTCAGCATAAAGGATGTGAGGCTGATAGGTCTGAAGGATTTGGCATTTGTATAGTCACTTTTGCCCGGTTTGGGGATGAAGATAACTTTCACTTCCCTCCAAATTTTTAGGACGTATCTATGCGCTAAGCGTGCTGTCATAATTACGGCAAGTACTTTTATAATCAGTGGTCCCCCCCACTGAAGAAGAGCAGAGAAGATACCATCATGTCCTGCCGCTTTGTAATAGTAGTTTTTCAACTGTAACCACATGTTGGGCGTATTTCAAGTCTTGGTCACTAGGAATTATGTTTTCCTCTTGCCAAACGAAAGGCGTGCGATCACAGTACCAGACGCCTTGCAACAAACACACTGCTGCCGTCAGCGGTTTGTGTATTTGAGGAAGGCCTGTAACAGTGTTCACTACTGGACTACTTTATGTAATTTTTTATACGAAAAATTGACGAGACGTACAAAACATTTACCTGGTGGTAAGTGCAACGACTTTCCATAAAGAAACTGTGTTACCCAGAATATTACTGTAGGCCACCATACTGCGCTCCGCACCCTGAGGCATCAGTTCTTAAGTCTCACGTGCCCAGTGATTACGCTAGCTCACAGTGCCCTTCAAACCTATCTTAAAATTACACTAGCTATCGGTGCCCTTCAGACCGAAACACAGTAATTTTACAACGACAACACACGGCGACTAGTACTAGGTGCAAATTATACAATATTATACTATCGTCACTAGCACACAACATGTAGCACCTTAGCGATATTATCGGAAGAGGTATCAGATGCAGTGTTTGCATCCGAAAAACGTAACTAAAACTACTACTTTTAAATGTTTATACTGTTTCTTTTAATAATGCTCGTTTGAAAAATGGTCAAGTTCATTACGATGTTTTGGGATATTAAGATGGAAAGTTTATAGACCGTCACACCGTAACATAATTTCTGGGCCTCAATTTATGGTATTTTCTTATGATATTAAGTAATATTTTAATATATACATGTTCATGAACTATTTATATTATTGACCCAAACTTCCACCTGCAACCAGACCCGGAACGACTATCTGTAGGTCATACAAATATTTGTCCCGTGCGGGAATCGAACCCGCGACCCGCGGCGCAGAAGTCAAGCGCTTAACCACTGCGCCAACCGAGCCGACTAAAACTATGTTCAGATAACGACATTTTCTCTTATGAAATTTTTAGTAATACGAAAAGAAAAGTATAATTTGTAATCACAATTCATCATATAGACCGAAAATCAAATATTAATTTGAAATGCTGCACTAATATATGAATATTCTTCCAATGACGTTCCAATTCGTTTGAACAATGAACCACAGATATACGAGTAAATATGAGACTAAGGGAAGCAGTATGATGTGAGACAGTGCATATTAAAAGAGAAAACGCGCTGTAACTATTTACACGTTCGCAATTTATACGCTGCAATACAGTCAGTGTATATCGCACCAAGTTTAATGGTACCTTGATACTATTTAGATTAAAGCATGCACTTATCGTACCTTCCGCCTGGACAACTTCGAGCGCATTCTGTATAGTATTGTTGGCAAGTTTATTACAGTTTCAACCTTACTGTTAACGTGTCTGGGTATATATTGCGCTGATAGACGCGTTATAAAGCTACAATGCATAGAAATGCGGTGAACTGTCGCTGATAATAGGTGACTTTGCAAATTTACGAGTCTTAAGAATAATATGGGCAATACAGTAAATAATTTTAGGCATTCATTTAAAGGATAAGTGGACAAATTACTAAATGCTAACATTAAAATAACCATATGTAGAAAAATTCACGGCCTCCTCTTATTTATAAGGGGGTTATGAAGCTGGATAGACTCGGCCATGCAATTCCTGTGCCTGTTGGTAGATTTCCTATTTAGTCGAATTATATTTTATTTAATTCAACTAGATTCACGGATTTTATAGCGTCTTATTTTACTATTCATAACCCGACGTTTCGAGCGCTTTACAGCACCCATGGTCACGGGTGGACTAAAATGATATGTAGAGCAGTGTCTTTTTCACAGGCTGATGGTAAAGAAGACGTGGTAAGTAAAGTAACAGCCTATATGTCCCACTGCTGAGCACAAGTCTCCTCTCATTTCTGAGAGGAAAAGAGTCCGCACGATGCTCAAATGCGGGTTGGCGGCCTTCGCATGTACTCGATATACTTTATATTTCTTAAACATGCAGGTTTCCTCACGATGTTTTCCTTCACGCTGAGCACATGGTAAATCAGCATTTTACATTGCGATAAACAATTATTCCTTCAGGGAAGCGAACCCAGGCACGCAAGTATACTATGAAATTTAAAGCCAGCACCTAGCATCTGGGCTAGCACGGTAAGTAGTACTAAAAATGTTTGTATGCAGTATCAAATATTTCAGGACTCCAGTCGTAGAGTACGATCAAAATTTGAGAAATCAAGTCACGAACTTAAATGAGGTTAAGCGTTTTTGTTCTCCGTGCTAAGATGTCCGTAAGATAAAGTTGTCGAGTCACCGTGATAATGCAGAATAATGGAGCGAGTCGGCGACGTTATAAAGAGATAAGGCGACCACTAAATAGAATCAGAGTTTATAGGTCTTTGCGAGGAAACTTAGTTCTTATTGAAAGAAATGGGGCTAGTTTAAAACTTTGGACAGAGGGACACAGGTTGCTTACAAACTTTTAAATTGATTCTGGAGTAAACATTCATTGTGTTAGATTAATGTCTGTATTGTTTTATGGGATAAGACATTATTCTTTTGACGACAGGTTTCAACCTTCACTACTCCTTAGTTTTAGTTTTACTTGGCTCCGACATCAGAATTATAAAACATTAATAATTACATAATAAACAATAATTGCTTAATTACATTTAACGGAACAACAAGAATTAAATTGTTGTATGAAAATATTTATTGTTGCTTTTTAGTTAACTTGGGCCGTGTGGTGGCGGCTCGTTAAAAGAATACTACCACTCTTTAATTTGTCGATAGCAGCCACAAATTCCCTGGAACGTAGTACATTTTCACAGACCTACCCATCATTTAAACATGTGAATTATTTTTTAAAACTAAACCGACTTAAACAATAAACAAAAATGTCATAAGTTAACTGAATACATAAGATCACGACTGTATCCCATAAGGGGTAGTCAGAGACTGGGCACTCACTGCCAAAACAGATGACCGCCACAATCCACGTTTCACCAAAACAATATAATGCACTTGGTGTGATAGGTGGTGAGCCCATCGCCACCATGCGCTGCTGGGTGCACAGTGCAGTAAAATTCCTTACTCGTCTTTTACGAGATCCATTGGATGAGATGGAGTGGTAGTATTCTTTTAACGAGCCGCCACCACACGGCAAATTTAATAAAAATTTAATAAAAAATATTTTAAATACATATACGGAATTTTGATAGACGGGATACTTTTATGTGAAAGCCAATGCAGTTATCCGTAAAACATCGATCAGTCTCAGTCAATCTAAGCTAAGCTTCGATATGATAAATATATTTTTTATCTTGCCATTACAGTGATTCATTTTCCTTTGAAAATTAATGGATGCACTCACAACATTGCTATATTTTTTATAGAAGACCCGAGCAAAATGTTCACTTGAAGGTGAGTAACAAAAATAAAGTGCAACGTCTGCCCATAACAATGCTATGTCACCCGGAACATTTCTGTGTGGCACACTGAGCCCGTCCCTCTGAGAAATCAGTTCTTAAGTCTCATATGCCCAGCAATTATTACGTAATGTTTTTTTTTATTGAATAAAGTGACGAAACGAGCAAAACGTTCACCCGATGGTAAGTGCAACGTCCCCCACAACAAATGCTGTGTCATCCAGAATATTTCTGTGTGACACCACACTGCGCCCGTCACCCTGACACATCAGTACTTAAGTCTCACCACCAGTGAAACACCAGTGTTGTGTAAGTGTAGTCCTGCTTAAATTTCTTTCTTATTATCTGATTAGACGAGTTATCTATTAAATGACATGATCTGTTAATTAAGGGGTAGGCAGAAATCGCATCCGTAGCCCACTTTTCGCCACCGCAGGAAACGAGACGTGACGGGTGCCGAATTATGTAGTAGCCATTTTGGTATGCGTCAAAAAATTCTTACTCTCATTGCGTTCCCACGAGCAGTATAGTAACAGCATTGCATATTATGGTATTATTCTGCACGAATAAAAGCCGTTCGCACAATACCTTAGTGGCTTCTTACGACACCTCAGCAGAAAACCTGTAACCCGGGCAATAGTTAAAAAAATATCAGACCTAAAATACATAGACCAGTAGACGGGCAGCAACGTCTAAGGTGTGAACCGTCTGGTACTGCAATCCGCCTGCCAAGCGCGGTGATAACGGCAAATCGTTCCTTCTTGGGAGAGGCTTATGTCCAGCAGTGGACTATGAAGAGGAAGAAGAAGAAACTTATGGATTTAACATAAAATACTTTAGAATAATACTTTTGACTGGTGGTACGATTCGTATGCATACGTCTAAGTACACCGAAGTATAGCTAGTGTTATTACTAAGCATATGAAACTTAATAACTGATGTGACGAACGCAGAGTGGTGTCGGACAGAAATTTTCTAGATGGCACAGTATTCGTTACATGCTTACCATCGGGTGAAAGATTTAATCGTCTCGTTACTTTACTCTATAAAAAAACTTACAAAAATTATGTCAAAGCGCGTCTAAAGAAGTATAAGTTGAAATGAAAACAGTTGGAACAACTCTTCGTTAAAAGTCCACGCTGTCAGAATACCAGCGTAAAGTAACAACGTAACACGCCGGCGTTTAGTATGGTGAGTGACAAGAAACAAAGATCCGATTATAGGTAACGAGATCTGCACCGTAGCCCCAGGGGAGACAACGATTTTACAACTTTATTCTTCACTAGCGATCCGCCCCGGCTTCGCACGAGTAGATAGATATTAGAAAGATAAGTACTTTATTTGGACAAATAGAACAACCACAATTCCTTACACTAACATTTTTTGTAGCGACTATTCTTCGGCGGCTCTGCAGCTGGTCAGATAAGATTACGTTACTTTACCAATGGGAAACACAAAATGTTTTATTTATGGGAACATAAGCCATGAAATATAGCCAATATTTGATGTCGTGGTAGGAAAATGAAACGACCGCTCTCGACCGCAGCGCAAAGGGAGCCGCGCACCTCGATGATGCCCAAGTTGCATGAAGCCGGGCGGCGGCGCGACGTTCGAAACACCGCGGCCGCTGTAGTTTTTAAAGAGCGTTTTAAAGTTCTAAATAAAAGGAAATACATAATTAAAATTATAAACCACTATTCAATTGTTTCTAGTTTACAAATAATATGAGTAGGTAAGTAATTAATAGATCTTAGGGCGGATTTCACCGTTGAAACTAAACGCGATCAGTTCAAGCTGAACGAAGTTTAAGCGTTTAACTGAGTTCAATGCATACTGTTTGCATTTCACCAACATCAACTGAATGCTATTGAAGCTAAACGCGGTTCAAATTCTGAACGCCCAATTTTCGACGTTCAGCTCTATAAACGCGTTTAGAGAGCTGTCATTGTCAATTGCACAACTACATATGTAAACACAATAAATATTTTTAATACGTTTTGTTTATTGTTTGCATACCTATGTGTGTCTTATGCATAAAAACAGGCTGTTTGATGTCGCAAAATAATAAATACATCGAGTTTTTGTTTTAGATTGTGACGATATTTCACGTAAACTTCGTTTTTCTGAACGCGATCAAAATGGAGCCGGTGAAATCGGTTAGACGAAAACCGAGTTCACATGATACATTTGAACTAAGTTCAGTAAAACGTGGTTTTATTAAACTTGATTTCCAAAGCTATCGGTGAAATCGGGTCTTAGTCTTTCGCTTCGCGAGTAGCGCGGGCGAGCGTAGGGCTGTTCGCTCACACCGCGGCATTTTTCTTACATTTATACCTATCGTAACTTCTAAAATATAGGTCCAATTCGTATAATTTAAAGAGGACTTTACTTGTACATAATCAACCTTGACTATGAAATTATTTTGTAGGATTATGATTAATATCATTACACGAATCTCATATCATATTTCGATTCCACCCGTGTTTTGATTGACTAATTTGAACAAAAAGCGGTTATACTAGCGGACTTAACTATAATAGTTAGACATATAGCCTCGCGGACTTTTTTGTGAGTAATGATGAGTACTATGAAAATGTAGTACATTATTTTCATTATCATATATAGTTTTTGCAGCGCACGCCAAATAATGAGTTTTATCTGTAAATTTTTGATACCTTGAATTACATCATCGCAATTTTCGTAGGGATCTCGGTTTTTTTTTTTAATTAAATATAACTCATGTTAGTTGGTGATAATGTAGTTGTATATAGGTGAAACAATTTTTAAAATCGGTTCATTAGTTTTTCAGTTAAATCATTACAACCAAACATACAAAAAATCAAATATTTCCTCTTTATAATATTAGTTTAGATGAAGGATGGGATAAAGGCAGTACGTCGGCTTATTTGTCGTCTTCGCTGTAATAAAAATATTTATAAGTCTTATTAAAAACGTATGTAAAGTATTACGTAATCATCTTACTTGTTATAAAGGACGATATCTGGTAACCATATGTGTTCGGAAGGCACGTGCAATGTGTCGACGCCGCCATAGTCGTCTGGGTTCCACTTCAGCTTGTAGTCGTTCCACTCCTGTAACGATGGTACGATTGTATACTCAAAAACGTAAAAACTAAAATTACAGAAATAATTATTTCAATGAATTAGGAGACTGTGTGAGACAAGTCGTATGGAAATATTTATATCACAGAACTCACAAATTGTTAGATTTTGGGTCTGGATGTATAATAATAATTGTCTCCGTGTTTCTGATACTGTATTTGATCCTTTATTCATAGTTATCGTATAAGCGTTACCTCGGACACGAGGAAGTGAGTAAGAGATGAGAATGATTACCTCTGTGTTTACGTTGACACTTGCGGCAATGTGAGTTATCCTATAACTTGTGCAGTGGACAACTTCTAGTAGTATTGGAATGTTGCCTCTGTGGTCGAAATCGGCCAGGAGTATATCGCAACAACAAACATTTGTGGTACAAGTGGTTCTACGTACTTGGATTTATTTGCAAAAATTGAATCTTAGCTTTAGAGTTAATTCAGGTAGTTATAGTAGTAAGTGAATGAAACGTAAACGTAATCTAAAATATCGTTGTCCTCTCTGTATCTCTCTTGCAAGTAAATTAGAAGAAACAATAAATGAATATTCATGAGGCAATTTCTGTTAACACGTATGAGTCAGTAATCCAGGATGAACAGACTAATTAATGGAGATCTGTCAGTAAAATATACGTAGTATAACACATAAAACTCATTTACAAAGTTAATTACGAAAACTAAAATATACGGTAATGTGAGCTATAAATAATTCTATTCAGAGAAATTTCATAATCACTTTCTGGGGAACAAAAACCTGTGACTAAATTTTTATAAACGCATTGCGCCCATCGAACCATATACATAAAACAACAGAAATGTTATTTAGAGATTCGTACGGGATTGCGATAGATAGATTTTGATTTCACTTTTACATTGGTTTTTCATTTAAGTCCAGAATGCTTCCAAGCGACCTTAAACGCATTCTTAAGTGAGAATTTTGCCGAAGGGCGAATAATACTGGGACCGTTTGCTTAGACCCCTGGTTAGGAGTCGGAAATTGCGGTGTCTTATTAGTTTCCGGCCTCGGGCCGCGTCAATTGGAAGAGCAGGGACTGTAAGTGAAAATAGACTTGGTCTTTTTTCACTTGTGTTTGGTACCACAATTTGGGGTCGGGTCGTCTTTCTCTTTAAGCGGTTACATTTTAAGAGACCCTCTTTCCCAGGCATAGTTTACTAAAGCTTCTCCTTTATTTTTTTAAATAAAGGGAATTATCTAAACGGCTTCTTATTGTTTCCTACTTTCTTTGACAAAGAAAGGGAAGTTTGTTACTAATTACGATTAGTTAATGTTTCAATTAAAATGGATTTAGGGATATTATTTATTTTGAATTTATGTAAATTATTTTCTCTTTGTAATGATAACGACAATTTCAAAATAATATAACAGACTGACAATAAGGAGAGTATTGGTGCAACGATAGACCCTGTAAACTACGTATATAGCAGGTTATCGCTTTAGTTACACTTAATCTCGAGCGCCTTTGAGCTTCGGGCACACTAAGTTATTGGTTTTGGAACTCTCCGTTGGATCGTGGTCGCCGTTTGGTCATGTTAGCGACCCAATTGGTGATTTGAAAATGCTGGCTAGTTAATCGATCAAAACCAAACTTAAGATATTTGCGAATTGTCCTTTGAATTGTAAGCGTCCGATGTCTAGTAGCCTCGTGCTAAAAATTCATTATAAATAATGTACACATATTGAATTTACTAAGAAATACTATCTGAATAACGAACTGCATGGATTAAAAATATAATTTTTGGATGATTTGTAGAGCTGGATTACAGCAGACCTCTTTGGAAGGTTATAATATAAACCAAAATAGCTAAATTTCATCAGTACAATACAATTTACATACAAATTAATGTGAAGTCGTTTGTTACTGTAAATAGGAACGGCTATAAATTAGAAAGTTAAATATGAAAAATAAACATCTCACTAATATTATATTCTATATTTTTATTATTTACTTGAACTGGTTAACATATAAGTATGTCTATTAAAAAAAAATTAGTAAATACAAGACATTCTAATAGGTTGTCATAAAAAAAATCCATCGAAGTGTGGAAGTTGGTTTAGCATTTTTATTTTATATTATATTTCAAATGAAGAAAGGAATATTCCAGAAAGTACGATAATAGATCAACAAGAGCGCAATTATCCTAATGTTGAAGGTCCAACCTCTTCAAACATTCAGTCATAATATTATGGAAGAAGCAATGTAGGAGTTTTCATATTTTGTTATAACAAAAAAATTTCGTCTTTGCATTGACATGGTGAACAAATAGAAAGTAAGATGAGTAAGGTTGAATTTTTCATATTTTTTATTAAGTTTGTTAGTATAGTGTGCGTGTCAATAAAGTGAAGATACAAGAAATAGTTCTTGATAAATAAAGAATTACTGTTTAATTAAACACGGGAAAATTTTAAAATATTAAGAATCTTAATAAAATTTTATCAAAAGAGATCTTAAGATAAATATTGATTTCACTGCTATACGCTAATGGTAAAATTTAGACAGTATTTTTCAGACCTAATGACAAGTGATGAACCTAAGCCTTATATATACGAGTACATATTCAATTGACAGGCCCATGAAAATTCCGGTATCACCTAGAATTTCTCGTAGGTAAGTTCTATGTAGCACCGCCACGCCCATCACTGTGAGGTATCGGTTTTTTAATGTCATATGATATCCCTGTAGTGCCCATAAAATCCAAATACAGTGGTGTTTGCACAACCCTAGACCACAAAAACGGGAACTCTTACTGTTTATGGCGGTTTTTACTTCTTTTTAAATAGATTGACTGCCAATTTTTTAGTAAAAATATAAAAATAGTATTACCATATCTATGAATAATAAATATCTTGATGTAATTCTAATTTACCATGATCGACTCGTAAACGGTCCACTGTTAGAAATGAAGTGGATTTATTGTAGCCTAATTAATGTAGTAGAAGTGTTTCAAGTTATCGAATCTTGTTTGTTCGGTTAAAGGTTTGTTTTCAAACTAGTAAAATGCTGAGCCACGTTTGAGTTATTTCTATTTAATAGCACTCAGTGAGAAGCATAATACTTAATAAGAAGTCTCATCACGTTTCAAATGAAAATTGTAAGGAATATACTCACAATTGAGCCTGAATTTTCAAGGGAATTAAATTCAGAGACTGTTTGGCCGTCAAACAGACTGCCACGGAATCTTCAACTGAAACATAATCGTTTTCTGCTCCAGTATGAAACCCAATTATTATTTTGGCGAGCTTAGTAGGTCGTGTTAGATGTAATTACAATTGCTAAAACTCAATTAAAATTTGTCTACGCGGTCTTAAGTCAAAGGAGACTTCGTGAATAAACGCGTATAAGTCGCGCAATAAAGCCTGATGTATACTTGAATTACGTAATGGTATGTGCGTACGGCGGCGTAACCTTTTCCGTACTCCTACTGAACACATTTATGAAACAATACCAGGCAGCCAAAGTTTAAACAACAAATGACATTACTCGCAGAATTTAACATTAACTTCGCTCAGGTTATAAATTTTGATTTATTTTGTACCTAAAACGTTGTAATTATAAACTTAATTAATCGTGTTTCGAATTTTGTACCTGTAAGACTTCCTTTTTGAATGATCATGTAGTTCAAATATTTATATATAAAATATGTTATTATTTATTATAATTGTATAGGCAGTCATTTCGCAATTTCATATTTTATTCATAAGATAATCAAAGTGTCAATCTTACTTAGGCCGATTGGTGTCCAGAAGACTAGAACAGCACCTACCTTTTTCCTACGGAGGTGTCGGAATAGGCGATTAATGTACGGATAGCCTTTATTAGTGCAGAATTATACCATAATATGCAATGCTGTTACTGTACCGCTCATGGGAACGCAATGGGGAGTAAATTTTTTTACTCGTACTAAAATGGCAGTGACGTGGTTTATTACTCGTCACCTGAGTGACCTCTGCCTACCCTTTGTAGGGGAAAAGGCAAGAGTATATTTGTATGTATATATGTACGTCAATCTTATCAAGGATTATTAGAAAAATTACGAGCTTAAAAATCTAAGCTTTATATATTTCCTCGACTAAAGGTTGACTAGAAGAAATGTTATAGTCTAAAGAATGATCCACAGAATTTTCCGTCGACCCTTATCAACAATTCATTGTAGTATGTAATGGTTCTGGTAAATAAACTCTATTGTAAAAAGAAATGGTTAAAGAAATCGCGAGAAAGGCTCACTTTATGAAAAAATTACCAGTATTCAGGTTCGAGTCAAAGAGTAATAATATATCAAATATTGAAGTAAAAAACACGATTCAAGCCTACCCAGAAAGAAAATGTATTATTGTGTACAAAAAGTCTAAAAGTTGATGTACTTGACAAAAGTTCTAAATTAATAAATTAAAGAAGTATTTATTCAAAGTGTCTGATATAGAACTAGTATGAAAGAAAGCAAAAATTACGGCCATTTTATATCCATGATACTACGGCGGTTCATATTTGCTTAGTTATTCTAAGTACTTGATGGCAGTATGCCAGGTCAGGCAAAAATTTTGTAAAATATTTTTTTTTCAAATGGCCATTTATTATTTATTTTTAAAATACGATTATGTACAAAATACCTATGTTCCTATTTCGAAATTTCTTTCACATTTTTTTACGGCATAAGTTGAAATACGATTTCAAATGTCGCCTCAAACTGTACCAATCGTTTGATAGACTTCAAATCAACCATGTACTCATGTCTCAGGGTGAAGATCACAGTGTGGTGTTGCACAGAAATGTTCTGGGTGACACATCATTTGTTATGGACAGACGTTGCACTTACCACCAGGTGAACGTTATGCTCATTAGTCCACTGTGGAATATAGGCCTCCCCCATAGATTGCCACAAAACAAACAGAGGCATCTGAATTTAGTAGGTGGTGCAAATATAAATCTTTAATTGATCTTTATATATGTACTAGCGGACCCGACAGATGTCCTGCCCGAACGTTGGCTTGCCTGCTGTTCAGATTCAGCAAACGATTTGATTCGATATTCGAATTATCGATAAACTATGTACTGAGTGACTTTTGTAATTTTCCTGGAATTATATCGCAGCGCGAACTACCGGGTCCAATTCTGAATCTAAACCATCCAGGGAACCACACAAACACACACAAAAAACTTCATCAACATCGGTCCAAACGTTTAGGAGGAGTTCAGTGACATACACATGTACAGAAGATTTATATATATAAAGATTTGTCCTTGTGCGTTGTGGTTTTTGAAAGTACTACATTCCCGTTAGGTTATTAATCTATGACTCTGATGACCAAAATGTTGGATCTTTATATACTCATAGATTGGGTTTAACATATTACTATTTCTATGCAGTGGGGAGGAGGAGGTACTTTTTGAAATTGTGTACTGTTCGAGACACCGCTAACGATACTTGTTACGTTACATTACTTTTTGGATTTCTTAGTATATAATCAACATACTCAGGAAACTACATAATACAATTTTAAGCATCAAGACTGCAACGAAAAATAATTATTAAGAGAACAAATAACAAAGATCAATATAGAAATAAAACTTTAACAGAAACAGAATACAAAAGGATTCTTTACGTTAGAACATTCCGCCAAGAAACCTTTGAAACGAGGAGGCATTAACGTCAAAAGTAAAAAAGCTTCCACTAAGTATTATTTTGCTGTTTCCGTAAACAATTTCAGCTATAGGCCACGAAGTAAAGAATAACTTTAGATGCGAACAAAATCCTAAACATCGTCAACAAAAGCGAAAACAGGCAAAAAACATCAATACAACATTTTATCCTTCTCTTCTCGACATAAAATTATGCAAAAATGTATTACATACTCGAAGAATTAATTACAGTATATGATAAATAAAAAACTCTAGTCAAAATTAAAACGTTCTTACGTTTAGAATGCTGATAAGAAGGTCTAAGTAGTATCTATTAATAGTAGTTAGTTTTAGTTCACTTGGTACTCAAAGTATATAGAATATTTATTTATTTATTTATTTATTTATTACCATACCATACACTATCATTACAGTTAAACCAATGCAATAGCGTGGCAATAACAACTAAAATATGCTTAAATAAGCTAATATTTGTAACAAATTATAAATAATGCTACCCTTGTGAATTCACTCAGACTACAACAAAATAAATCTGTCTCACAAGCAATTAGGTTTAGAGTGCGGAGTGCACGCGTCCACGGCGCCTCATTCAATAACTTGGTCCGCCCGCGCGGTACCACTAACAGCTGTGGTTGACGCCGCCGCCATACGTATTTTTCTGGTACGCTAAATCCTACCTGACCTAAAATGTCGGCATTACATACCTTCCCTCTTAAAATTTTAAATACGTATATTGCCATTTGGAGATCACTTCTTACGCTTACTTTGTTATATCCGACCATACCCATAACAAATAAAGTTGGATATTGTAATGGGTAATATGGGTACACTCCATACTGTCTTAAATATAAAAATCTTAAAAATTTATTTTGTACCCGTTCCAGCATGTGACTATATTTAGTTTCATGTGGAGCCCAAATGACTGCGTTATATTCCAAGTGACTTCTAACCAAGGCATTATACAAAGCTCTTATCGCTTTAATATTGGTGAAGTCACTAACTGTACGGAGTACAAATCCTAAATTTCTGTATGCTTTTTTACATATGTCAATAATGTGATCACGAAACGTTAGCCCTGAGGTAAAGCGAACTCCCAAATCCTTCACTTCCGTGACCCTAGCAATCGGCATCCCGTCAATATTATAATTGTGTAGGATGGGGGTGTGCGTACGTAAGAAAGTGATAGTCACACACTTCGAGATGTTAAATTGGAGGAGGTTGTCTTTACTCCACTCTACTACTCTATCAATGTCCCTTTGTAACCTCTCACAGTCCTCCTTATTTCTTATAGCGAGAGAAAGCTTCAGATCATCAGCAAATAAAAGGCATTTAGCGTCCTTAACAATACCTGGCAAATCATTTATCATCAGTAAAAATTCAAGTGGTCCAAGGTTACTTCCCTGACTTACGCCACTTCGAGTATAATATGGTTCCGATCTGTAACCCCCGTATTCTACATATTGCTGTCTGTTTTTCATGTGACTAGTAAAAAAGTTCAGTAAGTGTGGGGTAAAACCAAATGATGCTAACTTTTTAAGGAGAACGTCATTATTGACAAGGTCGAATGCTTTTTTAAAGTCAAAGTATGCTGCATCAATTTGTCCCCCACTGTCCACTGTCGGCACAATATCAGTCATGTAGGCAAGAAGATTACTAGCAGTACTTCTCTCCGGACGAAACCCATGCTGAGCGTCTGAGAGTTGTGGGTTTACTTGGGCGAAAATATTCTTGTGAATAGCAGACTCTAATAATTTTGCCGGAGTTGATAATATTGCTATAGGTCTGTACGCATCTACCTGCGTTCCCGAATTCTTTTTAGGCACTGGAACAACCCTAGTAATTTTCCATCTCTCCGGAAATACAGCTTCCTTTAAACATTTATTGAAGAGATAGAGAAGTGGCTCAGCTAGTGTCGAGCGACAATCTCTGAAGATGTATGGAGGAATTCCGTCCGGGCCTGCGGTTCTTTTCGGTTTCAGTTGTTGAAGCGCGCTCTGTACGTCTTTCAACTGCAGATAGTCTAAATGAATTCTTGCCGCCGCGTTGGTATCACCCGCTTGTGATACTGCCGTGCTTACATTCAACGAAGCTCGTTCCGTAGTATATACTGAATGAAAGTACTTGGCAAATTTTTTAGCACTTTGTTCATCAGTAAGCACCTCCCCGTTATCTAAAATCTGTTTTGGGTTTCTATTACGTCTTAAAGATTTAGTATAATTCCAAAATGATTTCGGGTCTTTAAGTAACTGATTTTGAATCCGATGCTGATGCTGTTCGTGCGCAAATGCTATCATATTTTTAACGTTTTCTCTGCATAGGGAAAACGCTTCGTAATCAGTATTTGACATAGTTGTTTTATACCGCTTATGGAGAACAGCCTTATGTTTTATGTCGCGAATTATTTCAAAAGTGTACCACTCAGGGTAAACGTACCTTGAGCTTACACTACTTCGCTTTTTAATTGGAACGCAGTCATTTATAATAGTGTTAATAGTATTATAAAAGTAATCTAAACTAGTCTCTAAATCAAGTTCATACATCGGAGTCCAGTCTACTGCTGCTAATGAAGAATATAATAAGGAAAAATTGGCTTTATTAAAATTCCAGCCTGGTGATACATTTCTAATTGCGTCTAGTTGTACGTTAGGTGTATGAACAGTCACATCAGGTAAGTGTAGGCGTACAAGTGGGCGCAGTCTTACTGACACTTCGAGTGGTGGATGATGTGCATCAGCTGGTAGTAGTGGCACCCGGGCCGCGCGCACTCCCACACTCTCACCTTCCGGAAACGCACTAAGCACAAGATCTAGCTGCCTATCATTACAATTACCTACCTTGTTACTCTGAGTAAATCCACAATAAGTTTCAAAACATTCGTAGTAATTATTTATGCTTGATGGGCAAGAATATAAATTGAAATCTCCTATTACTATTATTTTACTATAACTATTACAATATTCTTCTATAATCCTAAATAACAACATAAATTCATTTTCACTACTATTAGGTGCGATATATCTTACGACTAAAAGAAATAAAAATTTATTTTTTAGATAGACGGTAACACAAACCAATTCAAACAAATGATTGTCGATGTTTACGTTACTCGGTACAGGTACTTGTCGTATCTCAAAACGCGGTGTGGCCACGAGACACGCCCCGCCGTGTTTACGTCCATCCGCTCTGTCGCACCTTATAATGGTGTATCCAGGAGGAATTAGTTCAGCGTCGTGAATGGAGTCATTGCATATATATATATATCCAATATATTAAGAGCAATTACTCTAGACTATAACTATGTTTCGCTATATTATATTTGGCGAACAAATGACATGGTACAGTTGTCATTGAGCTGCAAAATGGCAAAAAACAGCTACAAGTAAATCTATAATATAATATATTTAATGTCCAATAATAAAGACCAGCGGTGATTGTTCTATTGGATAAACTCACTGAGATAAAAACGCATTTGTTGCATGTTACTTGGGGTCTTTTTTTCAATGTAAAACCGCGGAATACCGCATATTAAGCCATCTATTTAAATCAATTTCTTCAAAACTATGTCCAGCAGATGATTCCTTACAGTCTAATGATAATGAAGATTGTTTTTAGGTAGCCGAAAGACGACAATATAGTACAGATATATGTGAATAAAAATCGTTGATATAAAATGTAGATATATTGACTATATTGTTCTTAGGAATATTTTACTTACAACATTTTGTTGCTTCTTTCATCGTCAGTTTTATCCACATAAAAACTCATTGTTTGCAGTGAAGTGTAACCGTTTTATTACTTTGGCATGTGGAAATAAAAAGTAAAGGATTCACACCAAGGAAATAAAATCTAAATACGTGACAAAAATAATAAATTTGCTTCAAAAAAAAATCAACACGAATTTTCGTAATGGACCGTTCCTTCTGCGTTATAAGAAATGTAATCCAGGAGGAAAAGAATATATGTTATGGACGTGAGAAAACTGTACATTTTTTAGGAAATTATTTTAATTTTAGGGGCAGATACATACATGCTTCGACCAAGCAACTTTTGTTAAAGTGGATACTTGAGACTAATGATTCATGGATTTCTTATGAAATAAGTTATATTGAGCGATGAAAATCAACTAATAATAGTCATGGCCTAACTTTATTTCCACGGGAGGGAAAACTGATTTAATTTCATTTGTATCAAATATTAAACTAAAAAGTGGGGTATATTAACATAATAATTTGAAATAATTTGAAGTATTTTACTAAAATTGTAATTAAAAAATTTAGTTATTGAATCTTTCTTTTCTGAGAGAATTTCTTACTAAAAGAAGCTTATTATTATGGACGTTGATACTCGTATCACTCTATTGTTTTAGTTTTTAGTATTATACAACCTAGCTTACAACTTTTACTAGCTTTCTTATGGTGATGCTTCACGAACGCTATACTAATTTTAACGAGTACAAAATTTTGAAGAATAATTTTTCAACACGTTTTGCCGATGTTCTTTGTGAAGTTTAATTGCGAGTGGTTTTACATACGTGTGTATTTTAAAGGAAATATACGATAACAAATTTATCAAGGGTGAATTACAAAAGTTTAAGCGTGACGAAAAAAAATTACGAAACTCAATATCATGCGAGACATTACGCTACATCCTATATGTCAAGCGAAGTTTTTTAGACGTATATCTTTACGTAGCATCAGGGTTTTTGTCAGTACCGTCCCTTTCAGCGTGTCATAAATCATTTCACGGCCGGAGGGCTTAGCTGTGAACTAACTCGTTTAGGCGGTTTGCATGTGTATTTAAGAAAGTAAATAAAGCTTCCGAGCGAAAAATAAATTAAGTAATTTGAAATACGCAATATGGCAGTTTCCAGCTCAAGAGGTCATAAGTTTTTTTTTTATAGGAGAAACAAATGTGACGAACAGAACGCCTAATAGTAGGTGCAATGTTTTCCCATAACAAATGCCGTGGCAACCGCGAACATTTCTGTGTGACACCACACTGCTCCCGCCACTCTGAGACGACAGTTCTTAAGTCTCATGTGCTCAGTAATTACACTAGAGATCAGTGCCGTTCAGACCGAAACACATTAATGTTTGCACGCTACTGCTTCATAGCAAACTAATTTACCCTATGGTGGTAACTACCTAGATGGATTCCTGCATAGAATCCTACCACCAGTAATATTTAAGTGTCTATGGGACACAGTGACCACTTTTTATTAGTGAATGAAGAATTTATTAATAATCCTTATCATCATAAAGAAAGACCTTGGTAATATGTCTGCTATAAAGGAAAGTAACAGCGTCTAAATGTCACACAAGTCTCCTCTCCTTTCTGAGACAGTTTTGGAGCCGGGGAGAGCACGCCACGCTGTTCCAATATTTTATTCCAGAGACATGTAGGTTTTTTCAAGATGTTTCCCTTTACCGCTGAGCATATGGTAAATCAGCACTAAAAATTGCAGAACAATTTTAGTGGTGCCCGTAGCTGAGATCGAACTCAGATTACTCGCGTGCTATGAAATTTAAGGCGAGCGACCGGCCCGTGAGTTAACGCGGCTCTGTCTACTACAGTATACTTCTTTAGTATCTAATTAGTCATTTCATGCTAAGTTAGCACAATGGCTAAGTGGTTGGTATCTATGCCATTAGGTCTTGGGTTTTATTCCCGCATAGGACCAATATTTGTATGGCCTACAGATAGCTGTCGTTCTGACTCTGGGTTTTTTTGTCTGTAAAATATACGTCTGTACATACATACACACAGTCAAGCCTTTTCCCATTTAAGAAGTAGGCCGAGGCCACATGCGTAGCCGACTTTTGGCCCACGTGGGAAATAAGACGTGATGGGTGGTGAATCAAGTCGCCGTCATTTTAGTAAAAAAAAGGCAAAAAAATCTCACTTCTCATTGCGTTTTCACGAGCGATGTAGTGACATCATTGCATATTATTCTGCATGAATAAGGGTAGTCAATACAATACCTTAGTCACTTCTTGCGACACATCGGTAGGAAAGAGGTAGGTTGTATTCTACTCTGCCCTACCTACCTTCCTACCTACCTATCGCCGATAATTTGTAAAGATGCATTATCTAGAATCCCATCTTATTACAATATTAATATATTTTAAAAAGTTCGAATAGAATGTATAGTCATAGTTTTTCTCAAAATAATACCAGACTCTATTTGTCAAGGAAAGGTATAGTTGTATGCATTCGATTTTTGTGATGGTGATGACAGGTGGTGACAGGATTGAGATGATGGTAGTAATAGGTAAGTATGAATTACTGCAATAAGGAAACATTCTTTAAATTGCACGAGAAGCTCAGCATATTAATTTGAACACTTTCCTATTCGGTTTGCATCTGTTACATAATGTAGCCATTATGTGTATTTTCAACTGTGGAGTATTTATCATTATTTTATCTTGCCTTTTTCTGTTAAGCCGTGTGATGGCGGCTCGTTAAAAGAATACTTCCACTCCATTTCATCCAATGGATCTCGTAAAAGGCGAATAAGGAATAAAAATGCACTGTGCACCCAACAGCGCATGGTGGCGATGGGCTCACCACCTATCACACCAAGTGCATTATATTGTTTTGGTGAAACGTGGATTGTGGCAGTCATCTGTTTTTGCAGTGAGTGCCCAGTCTCTGACTACCCCTTTTGGGATACAGTAGTGATCTTATGTTTTTCTGTTAGATAAATTTTTTCCTATGTCATGTGATCAAATTTTTCTCGCCTGCAAAAAAGTTGTTTTTGTTATAATAAAATTGTTATGATCGTCAAAGCTTCATGATTTATTTATTCGGTTGGTGATAGTTTGAGAATCTTCGAAATATATTCCTTCGCTCCCTGTAATAAAATAGTAATAGATGACCCTGCAATCGTGGTCCCCGAAACCAGGAAACAACTATAGTTTTACATTTTCGGTAAAAAAGAATTTAGAATTTTCGTTGCTTTTAACTTTATGTTTTAAGGGTTAAAGACTTTATTATTAAAAAAAATACGCGATACTCAAGGATTAACGTGTGCCAAATAACCTTTTTAAACGTTCTATTGGCAAGTCTATGCCTCCATTAATTTTTAAAAGGATAATGCAGCCGAGGTCTTGAATTTTTTGTGTACTTTTGAATAAATAAAACCATAGTAGATTTAAATTCAAAAACAATTTAAAAGATATTAAAAAGCCATTGTAAAGAATGTGATTGAAAAATTTGTTAGTGATCAAAAGGCAACTGAAGTATTATATAGAGATTATTTATGTGTAGAAATAAAAGGCATATCTTAAAAAAAAAATTTGTATGAACATTTTCATAATACTATTTTACTTTTAACTCATTGTAGATAAGTACTTTTAAGTACTTTTAAATAGCTGTGTTCACTTTAAAGTGTTGGATAATTATAATAGCTACACAGTATCTTGACATTTCTTTGTATCACATTAGATTGTTAATGTTCTATGATGTGGGTGAACGTTAGCAGCTGTATTCTTTTCACAATTAAAATATTTCTATTATACATTTTAAAACCTAGGCTTAAAACCTACCCTACCTAGACGGATTCCTGCATAAGCTTTCCTATGCAGGAATCCGTCTAGGAAAGTACCACCCCAGACCAGTTATTCTGCCGTGAAGCAGTGTTGTGCAAGCATTACTGTGTTTCGGTCTGAAGGGCACTGAGAGCTAGTATATTCACTGAGCATGTGAGACTTAAGAACTAATGTCTCAGGGTGACGAGCGCAGTGCGATGCCACACAAAAATGTTCCGGGTGACACAGCATCGAAACGTCTGCCCATAACAAATGGGCAGACGTTTCACTTACCACCAGGTTCACGTTTTGCTCGTCTTGTCACTTTATTCAATAAAAAAAAAACAGTTTGTTTCCTGAAAGGTTAATTTGAGAGTAAGCCGTGAAGGACAAATGGAAAGAGCAGGTAGCAAACTCATGAGTTGGAATCGTGATCGTGACCAATAAATGAGTATATGACAAAGAGAAACGAAATAAAATTGAAAAGAATAACGTATGTTATCAAGAAAAATTCCTTTCAGCACGCAGAAAAATGTTTAAGAAGAAAATAAATATGTCAGCCCGAATCGTAATACTGTTGGGCACTGTTTAAGAATTTTTTTTTAGACACAGTACAATACCTATAAAATGACTGCCCCTGGAAATTTTTACGGCATGTGACGGAATAAACATCGCGAAAAGTATTCGTACGAAGACTGGATTAATAACGAGATGACGGCGAATATAATGATTAGGAACAGTAGTATACATACAAAAAATATCCTAACTTATTTACTTACTTACCATTATGTAACTTAGTAACTTATTTAAGTTAAGAAGTAATAAACGGTTTAGGGACTGGTAGTGTAACTTGATACATAGATATACTTAACATAGATTTCTGTGCTGAAGATTATCATAACGTTAAATGTATTTTATAAATTATAAAAACGAAAGACTCCGAAGAAGGAAAAAATCACAAAAATATAAGTCTGATACGCAATGATACTATAATACACAAAGATATAAGTGTAAAGCAAAATAATTGGATTCAAAAAAAATACCTGCTAAACAATTACGATCGTAACAACAATTCGTAAACAATAACGTTCTATTTAAATGAAACTAATTTCACGGATTTTATCGCGTTTGATTAGACTATTTATAACCCGACGTTTCGAGTGCTTTACAGCACCCATGGTCACGGGACTGAGGCAACAGATGTCCTGATGTCATAGTTAACTCGGAGTACCTTCAGCTTTTTTTTATTATTTTTGGTCCGATCTACACAAAAAGAGCTAACTGTATCTTGAAGTCTTGGAATGGTATGCTTGGTTTTTGATTTAATTTTATTAATTATAGGATCGATTAAACGCGATAATATCCATAAAATTAGGTTCATTTAAATGTGTAGTGTTCGCGTAAATATAATAAATCATTAAATAACATTCTATATTTTAATATATATATATACAGATCTTTTCATTGTGAAATCATATTATGTATTTTGAAAAGTAAAGAAAACCGTCGATTTGAAATATTCATTATTGATACTTAGAAAGTAACTGAATACACGACCAAAAATAAGTTCATTTTAAACCATACTAATATTATAAATGCGAAGTAACTCTCTCTGTCCCATTGTCTGTTTGTTACCCTTTCACGGCTCAATCGTTGTACCGACCTTGACGAAATTTTACGCATAGATAGCTTTTAATCCCGGAAAAACAAAGAGTTTCCATGGTATTTAAAAAAAAACCTAAATGCACGCGGACGTAGTCGCGGGCCTCAGCTTGTATATTATATTTTTAAATCTTGCGTGAAGTTGACGCTGATTCATACAGTGCGGCGATTGTATTAACAATGAGGCGTGGTACTATCTTATTTATTCTTATTTAATTCGAAACTATGTTTCTTGTTTCTATTTTATTTGTTAACCACAAAATGGTGGAAATTACCATAGTGACCATGCTTTGCAAGCTGGTTAGTTAAATGCAGAATGCCTTATAAAGCTTATATGGATGGTCTGGCTCACAATCCCATTTTTCTCTTATTTTTGCGTCTTTCAAGACGAAACGAATGATAAATTATTTTATGCCGCAACACTGTGCCGCCGCCATACAGACAAAACATGTACTATATTTTTATAATTGATATTTGTCCCCCACGTACAAGCTTATTTTATAAATTATTAGGCTATGAGTGTCATAAAAGTTGATTTAGTGAGATGTAAAATAATCACAAGAGACAGTAAGACGAGTAAAGTACAAGGTTTCATGTAACATCACCAAAACCGCTTGCTAAGCATAGTGATCACGATAAAACTACTTGAGAGAATCCCTGTGTGTTGACGGGCAGACGATAGGTATATTTATTACGTTAAAAAGTAATCACTTAAGTATAACATAAAGAATTTTGTAAAGTTCTTCTAAAAGTATCTGAAATGAGAACGTAAAACGAACATGCATTGACAATCTATTAGTCATTTTGGAACCTGACAAAGAGGGATATTGGAGGAAAAGGACGTTCAGTTTCTTTCATGGCCGACGATTCGACGTCACTATTCCAGTCGGGACAGCTACCATTTGTCAAATATTTGATGTATAGTGGAGTCCTAGACGTGCCCTGCAGTCATTAAGTCGCCGACTTTCCGTCTTGTAACAAATTTATTATTTGCTATAATCTCGTTTATTTCCGGAAGGAGGCTTTGTGACTTGGATTAGTGTTTGTACGAACATGTGGTTGTTGGGTGTACATGTATGTTATCCAAAACGGAGTTGCTTCTGTACAATAACTACTGATATAAAATTTTAAAATCATTTTATATTTTTTTTTTGTTTATTAAGGTATTATATTAGGCCGGCAATACACTTGTAAATTCTTTTTAACTGGTGGGTGAATTCCTGCAGGAATCCGTCTAGGTAGGTACTTATTCTGCCGTGAAGCAGAAGTGTGCAAACATAACTGTGTTTCGGTTTGAAGGGCACTGAGAGCTAGAGTAATCACTGGGTATATGAGACTTAAGAACTGATGTCTCAGGGTGACGAGCACATTGTGGTGTCACACTGTTCTGGGTGACATAGCATTTGTTAAGGACAGACGTTGCACTTACCATCAGGTGAACGTTTTGCTCGTTCCGTCACTTTTATGAAATAAAAAAAAAGTTGCTTGCGTAAATTTTATGTAAGTAACTTATGACAGCGTTTACACTTAAAAAAATTACGATAAATAATACTTATTTAAAATTATGCAAAGACAAATGTCTTTTAAATTTATGTGTAAAGCTTTGAATAGAAAAAAAAACAATGTCTCAAAATGAATTTGAATTTTTTTTTGTAATCAGAAGCGGAGCGGAGATGTATCGAATTGGATTTTGCTTGATTTCACTAAAATACATTGCATTAATCATTCAAAAGAAAGAGTGCCATTACATATCCCTTCCAAGTTGTGCAATTCCTCTACAGGTGTATTGAACACATATGCAATAAATTATGATGACGCCGTCCTTGTAGGCTTAGAATCCCAGAGTACTGAATGTGATTCTTAAGCAATAATCAACACCTCCACCTGAGATGCCGACTGGCTGTATTTATTTGTTTAGCCATTTTCTTGTAGGAGAATCTCTTCGTTCCGCTGTGAGAGAATTCTGTAAGCTATTTCTATCAAGTTTATACCCACGATTAATTAACTGCCGCAAGTTGTAAGAAATTATGATAAGTGAGTAAAACTGGCGGCCTAATTATTTTACAAATTAATACCTAAGTTTGGTTTTTACTGATTTTTGTGATGTATTGTATTTGTTAAAAATTTGTGTTTACATTCTTTAAAATATTTGTATTGTATTGCATTAAATAGTACGGCATATTAAAAGTAAGATACTTAAATTTGACACTGTGCGCTGACATTTATTTATTTATTTATTTATTATTTATTGCTGACACCTTAAGGTAGGGGCTGTAATGAACGGACTTAATGCCTAGTGGCATTCTCTACCAGTCAACCGTTGTTATGGTGCAAAGTAGAAGGCAAGTGTTAACCAAAGAATAAAAAAATTATAAGAGGAGGACTCATGAATTTATATTTATATTCATGTATAAAATAAATTATATATATATATATATATATATATATATATATATACTAATATAGATATATAGATATATAGACTTACGTTAAAGATCATTTAAGTAATTTTCTCGAATAGATTTCTTTGCCACGAATATTGTACTGTCAGCGTTATTATTTTATCAAAATTATTAGTTTACGTTCCATTTTAAGATACTATTCGTAGTAGTTATTTTTATTACTATTAATATAATTGTTATTTAAATATTTCTTTCCGGACTGCTCGCGTGTTGTTTAATGTTTAGACACTTTTTTATTGTCATAGCTTTATATATACTTTTAACTTTCTTTCGTTTTACAAATTTTTAAATATATCTTAAGTTTCGATTAGCCACCATATTCACTGACACGTGATCAAGATCGTGACTCTGCCAGGGTCTGAAAATTCCTTAAATCCTTAGGAGTTGAGAATTCGAGTCAAATTTATCTATTCATGTTATTGATCTCAATCAGATTAGTCAATTTTCTACTTTGTCTTCCGTTGATAATCATGAATTCTCTTTTAAACACCGTTTTTAATTTAAGTCAATTTAACAAATGTGATGTTGAGAGAGTCATATTGTCCATTCGTTCGATCTCTGTCGGTGTAGATATCATTAGTAGTAAAATGGTCTTTCTGTCCTGGATCTACTTACTACTATAATTACTTCCATCCTTAACACTTCACTTAAAACTTATTTTCCTTCGGTTTGTAGAGATACTAACATGATAACTTCCCCAAAAAAGATAAGCTTCTCTAGTTTCTCCGATTACCGGCCTATTTCTCTACTTCCATTCCTATCGAAAGTTCTTGAACGCCTAGTGTATAAACATGAAACTTCTTCTTCTGCCTTGTAGAACCTAATCTTTTCAATCTATTGCAGTTCGGCTTTCGTCCTAGCTATACTAAAGCACAAATTACTGACGACATTCGTTATGGTATGAAACACCAAAAACTTACTGCACTAACTTTGCTTCAGAAATGCATTGAATACTGTGCTTTCTCTCAACATATCTCCGGTTGTGGTTTATTGGTTTCGTAGTTACTATGGTCACCGTCAGCGTATTCAGGTAAAGGATGTTTTCTATAACATCAAACTTCTTCTTCTGCCTTGTAGAACACAATCTTTTCAATCCATTGCAGTTTGGCTTTCGTCCTGGCTATACTAAAGCACAAATTACCGGCGACACCGGTGTTCAAAAAGGTGGCGTGTTATCACCTCTATTGTTTGCGATTTTCATTAATATTATAAGTCATCACCTGTTTTCTTACCACATGTATGTTGACTATCTCAAATTTATATCCAGTATTTTTTGGAAGACATACATGCCTATAGCAAGACTAAAGTGTCGACCGAGTGACCTAATCGTAAGAGTACCTGACCCCTACGCCGCGGGTCCTGGGTGGGAATCCCAGCCGGAGTCTGTTTTGTGCCAATCGTTGGTTTTCGAGTCTATAAGTGTTGCGCATTTGAAATGTATGTCTGTATAACACACCCACGTTACAAGAGAAATCTTACTGTAGGACATCGTTTTATAAAGAAAACAAAAATGAAATAAAATGATTACCACTAACTCTGATTTGACTTGAATTTCGAATCGGAGTAAAGCATATGGTTTAAGTATTAATCTCAAGAAAACCTAAGCCATTATCATTGGAAGTTGAAGATTAGTTGCTAAACTTATCTAGTCTACCGCCAATTATTTTCAATCGTACTTATATCTCCTACAGTATCAAGGTGAAGAATCTGGAAATATATATCGACGCTTGTCTGACATTATCTCAGTAAATAAAATGGATTAGTAGTAAAATGTTCTCTGCTCTGGGCTCTTTACGGCGACTACGTAATTTTCTTCCCACTTCTACTACAATTACGCTCGCTTATTCACTACTTCTGCATATCCTTGACTACCAGCTAATATTTACTGTCTTGAAATTTCCGAACTAAAGCTTAATAATCTTGTGCGAATAAAAAATTTGTGACTTTGATTCTTACTTGGGCTTTGCAAATATGATCATGTTTCGGATTTTCGTAAGCAGCTCTAACGGCTCTCTATCTATCTTCGTAAGAATGGTATTTATTCTGCCTTGTACTGCATCCACTTCTAAATACTAAAATGAGCTTTGAGTATATTTCGCCTTTTGTGAACAATTTCTTCGTCCTTCTGTCAATGTTTTCTTCCGAACTTTTGTAGATTCCTCATCTTTTTTTAAGAAATCTTTTATGGTTACATCTGTGCCTTTATTAAATTCCTTAATCCTATATACTCAACGTGGTATGTCAAGTAAGTAGCTTTTCTCCATTAAAAGCCAAGTAAAAACTCATTACAGCTTAAAATATTAAAGTTCTTCTTTACTCTGATATTTCATGCTTTTTCTAGCCTATTGCTAATATTTATATATGCTAATCTTTAGCCTATTGCTTTTATCTACGAATGCCTTTTTCTTTATATTAATTTATATACAACACCCTTTGCTGTCTTCTTTATTATTTAATCAGATCACTTCTGAATACAATGGTTGTCTGGGCCTATTGTACCTATTTTAATACTGTTTAGTTTTGTTCTTTGTGCTTATTCCTGTTTTTTTTTTGTACAATAAAGAATACATTAATTGATTGATTGATAAGTCTTTTAGCCATGTGATATTCATACATGTATATAAAATATTTATCATTTACGTATATAATCAAACAAACGTAAACAATATATGAAAAATATGTGAAATAATCAGCAGCTACAATTTAATTTTACAATTTATTACATTCCCTAAGCTATCATTACTCAAAGTTGGCGTGGCAAACGTAACAAATACCATTATACTTTAAAAAAAATTGTTTTATCGTTACTTCGCTAATTCGTACAAATCGTGACAATATTTTAAATTCGGTTCTTGATCGAACTGCTGTTGAAAGCCGACGCCGTCGCAATATTAACTTCGTGATCATACATAATTAATAGGATTAGGTTAACAGCTTCTACAAAGAACTTCGAAATTGACGTAATTTGTTTATCGTCAATATTACTTGAGTGCTTTCATAGAGCTTAGTAACGATTTTGAGTTGTTTTTAAAGATTCTGTCAAGTAACCTTTAAGTGAAGTGTCGGCAAATTTATAATTAAATTACTCGAACAATGGATTAAAACGCAATATTTAACATTATGTCGTGTGTTAGTGGCCTAAGAGAATCTACCACCACCACCCCATCCCGTGGGTGTCGTAAAAGTCGACAGCTATCTATGGGGGAGGTCTATATTCTTCAGCAGTGGACTTGTGATAGGCTGAGATGACGACGACGATAACATAATTTGTAATAATTTTTATTAGTATTCACCAAAGTTAGTCGCGGAATAGTCTGCGCAACATAATAGTTTTAAATAGTATTCGATATTGTTTATACCACTTATACCACTTATTTCTGATAGTAAATTTTCGCAATGAAGTGGTTATTCGCATTACTAGCAGCATTAATCCTCGTCGAAGGTACGTAAGGACGGTAGTTAATTGCAAATATACATGCTAATACGTGCACGTAACATGTGCCCACTATTGAAAGAAAAATCGTAAGAAAACCAGAATGTCAGGAAATATAAAAATATTTCGAAAACGTATAAAATCCACCACTTCGTACTAAAGCAGAGATTTTAACGTTAAAATGATTTAATATTAACATGGATGTAGTTAGTTAGAATTGTACGAAAATAACATATTAAATATGTCGTAATATGTATTATTATTACATATTTTAGGCCATTCCGAGAAAATTGTATTTGTATATAAACATAAATTGTGTATTTTTATCTTCCAAAAACTCACCTGTTCCACCCACACGTTCGTTGTCATTATTTGATTCTTTAGATTCTGAAAATAAAGAAAATAATTTGTTAATAGGGTTTCATATAGTATAACAGTATCATTAAACTTAGGTTAGCTTTCCAGAATATTCATGGAAATGTTTCACATTGATTTAAAGGCACAAATAAGTCAAACTAGGTATATTTTTATTTACTGTGTAAAGCAGTTTGAATAAGGGAGATTTGATCTCAAATTGACAGTGTATACATACATAGACGCATTTTGCGCGAGAAATATTAACGAAATGAAAGTAATTATTTTATATTGTTTCACCAAAACAATATAAAGCACTTGGTTTGATAGGTGGTGAGCCCATCGCCACCATGCGCTGTTGGGTGCACAGTGCAGTTTAATTCCTGACTCGCCTTTTACGAGATCCATTGCATGAGATGGAGTGGTAGTATTCTTTTAACGAGCCGCCACCACACGGTGCCCATAACAAATGCTTTGTTATTTTGGAAGATTTATGTGAGGTCTAAGAGAATCTACTACCCCATCCCATCCCGTGGGTATCGTAAAAGTCGACAGAGGGAAATTAAAACCATGAGATGGGCAGCAGCATCTTCATGGAACATCTAATCAATAAATAAACTGCGGTTGCCAATCCGCCTGCCGAGCATGGCAACTATGGCAAGATCCCTCCAATATGAGAGCTACAAACTTTTGTGGCTATCTATGGGGGAGGTCTATGTTCAACAGTGGATTTGTGATAGGCTGAAACGACGACGACGACGACGACTATACTGGTCCCATCACCGTAAGACATCAGTTCTTAAATCTCATTTGGCCAGCAATTACTCTATATCTGTGCCCTTCATACCGAAACACAGTGAAATGAAAATTATTTATTCTACGTAAGAAACATAAATTTTGTGTTCTTCCTAATGAAGAAGCAAACAAAAGATCAATATTTTTGATTTTTTTTTTCTTCTTATTTAATAATACACTATTAAGAAATTCACATCGAATAGTCTCAAAAAAACCAAAGCACAAATTGTGAGACAAGATTAAATAACAAGTGTATAAGAGTTTTGTAAACTCGATCCAACCAGCCTCCACTAACAGCACCTGTTCACAAGTATGAACCATGTGGCAGCCAGTGCCTTTTTTTGTTTTTTTTTTAGGACTGATGGTCACTATTGGAAGCCGAAGGCTTTCCCAGCTTCACCGGATTGAAAAGTGGCAGAGCGCTGAGGGCGCTTAGCCGAAACCTTTATTTATGGATGACTGGCGCAAGGGTCTTCGAAAGGGGACCTCGTCTTGGACCGTCATCCTGTTCGCGAGAGTAACTGACTCGAGGGTGCTCAAGAGGACCGGCCTCGACTCGGTCAGTTACTTTAATCGGGAGGGGAATATTACTATTACTATTAATATTATCAGGATTATTATAAACTAAGCTTACCATAAATTCGGAATGCGTTTCGTTATGCACATCAGCGACGTTTCTGTTTATGATACTATTGCTAGGGGAAAACCGGCCTGAGATGCGGCGTATAGCGAATAAGTTTGTGTTATACGCTCTGGCCGACGACAGTGGCGGTATGATAGTGATTGTGTTGTGTGTGCGAGTCGTGCTGAGTGGAGCGCTTTGGCCGTAGTGGTTGCATCGTCAGGGTCCGCGAGGACGAGCCTCGGTCTACTTTTTCCGCGAGTCAAGTTTTGGTGAAACGCGAGGGGGTTCTAGGTGGCGGCACTTACAATTAGTGGGTTGGGGTGCGTGGCGGCAGAGTCGAAGAATCGGCGGGAAGCCAACTTTAGATATTGCAGCCAGCGCCGTCTCCGACCATATTCAAGGGACGTGGACGACCCGCCACACAACGTCGCCGCAAGCAGATGCATTTAAGCCAGCATGGCATACTCAAGTGTACTGTTTGGCACTAATAAGAATCTGCCCTTTATTTTACTCAGCACACCTATAATTTTCCATAAAGCCATTTGCAATTTTTTGTTTCTAAAAACATAACATCGTACATATCCTTAGATGTTACATAGCTGCTTACAAAATAAAAATCACGTCGCGTGGTACTTTACTTGATGTCTCCCTGTTTAGATAATTTCCATGTTTTCTTGTCATTATAATGTTTACACACTACTGTTTCATACTTTTTCACATTAATGTTTCACGGTAGAATATCTGGCTCTGCTGTGGTACCTACCTGGCCTAGACCGATTCCTATGGACCCAGAAAAATATATAGTTTTAAAAAATGTAATAAAACTAGTTTTTACGGATTTTATCGCATTTAATTTAAACTATTTATAACTCGACGTTTTGGGCGCTTTACAGCATCCATGGTCACAAGGAGACAGAGGTGCCAGATGTCCTGATGTCATAGTTAACTCAGAGTACCTTCAGCTTTTAATTATTATTTTTAGTCCGATCTACGCAGAAAGAGCTTACTGTGTCTTGAAGCCTTGCAGTGTTATGCTTGGTTTTTGATTTCATTTTATCATTACATAAAGTAACTGCATTTCAAGACCTTACCTCCACAAACTCTATTCAATTCTTCAATGGAGTTAGAAGCGAATAACTTTTTAACTTTTCTGGATGTTTTAGTAATTCGGAATCCTAATAACACCTTGAGTCACACTGTGTATAGACCCATACTAATAGGTACTTAAATGGTGAATCTCACCACCACCCTTCACAGTTAACTACCGTGGATAAATCTTTGTTTCAGAGAGCACAAGGGATCTGTGACAGTAAACAACTAGCCGCCGAGCTTCAGCATGTCAGGCAAGTTTTGCAAGACAACAAGCTTCGGGTTCCGCGACTTCGTCGCAGTGACCGAATGAAGCCGACCACAGACGAGTGTGTACCTGCTGTTCTTCCATATGTCAGAGGAGTCACGAACAAGATTGGCTATATTTTAAGCGAGCTTCTATAAGAACATTTTTCAAGCCGCCGAAGAAGATAAGTCAGTTTTTACCATCTGTCAAGTGTAACATCCCTCTACAAGATGCAGGAGTACACGTGCTGGATTGTGTATGTGGTCTCTCTTACAAACTAAACTTAGGCATCTCAACTTAGGGCAAACTAAAAGTTCCATAAAAACGACGCGTTAAAGAACATAAAGCTGATGTGAAACATCGACGCTCTAGGAAGTCTGCAGTCAGTCACCATGTTCTGGATCATCCCAACCATTACATCAGATTTGATAGACTACAAATCCTAGCAAAAGGACACCAATTCCTACCAAGGATGATTCGCGAGGCTATTGAAATTTAAAAAAAACATCCTAATTTCAATAGGGAAGATTGTTGGGTACTACCACCGGCTTGGGATCCTATTATTAATAAAATTAAATCAAAAACCAAGCATACCACTGCAAGGCTTCAAGACACAGTAAGCTCATTCTGCGTAGATCGGACTAAAAATAATAATTAAAAGCTGAAGGTACTCCGGGTTAACTATAACATAAGGACATCTGTCACCTCTGTCCCCCCGTGACCATGGGTGCTGCAAAGCGTCCGAAACGTCGGGTTATAAATAGTCTAAACTAAACGCGATAAAATCCGTAAAAATTAGTATTATTTAAATGTGTAGTAATCGCGTAAATAAAAGAAAACATTAGTTATAAAAAGCTTTTTTTATATTTTTATTTGATTTTTTTCATAAATAATGTTTTTATATTATTACAATTTCAAATTGTAATTTTAGAAAATGATAAAAACTACAATATAAATTATTGAATGTACTCTCTCCCGAGGAGCATCCTGTCGGTTATGGGAGAATTTACTATAAATCGTCTCGTTGGGTAGCTGGGTTGGCGATTGCTATACCTGGAACATTCTATACTGTACTTTGTTACAAGTCCAGATATAATCTTTAAACATTTTTTCCGGTATATTTGTAATATTTTTTGTGCCATCTATCGGAAGACAGAAGATTTTTCTCAGTGGAATTGTAAAGACGGCACATCTTATAAATTCCAAGCAAAACCATAGGCTTTTCATTTAAATTGAAACTCCCTTTTGTAAAAATATCACAGCACCGGTCGACAGAATAAAATGTTGTTATAAAACCAAGGTAGATGGCGCTACGTGTCTTGATAAATATATAACATTATTTGCGATCAAACGTTATAAGTAAACGTACCAGATCAAAGAATATTTCAAGAGATCGCTTATTATGAATTTCTAGAATAACTGTGCGTGAACTAATATGTGTAGTTTTTTATAAGAGAAAGTGACGAGACTATCGAAATATCCATCTGATGGTAAGTGCAACACCTGCCCATAACAAATGCTGTATCACCCAGAAACATTTTTGTGTGGCATAACACTGCGCCCATATCCCTGAGACATAAGTTTTGAAGTCTCATAAGCCCAGTAATTGCACTAGCTCTCAGTGCCTTTCAGACCGAAATACTGTTGAATAATGTTTGCATACTACTCCTTCACGGCAAAATAACAGGCACTTCGGTGATACCTAGCTAGAATGATTCCTGCATAATAATTCTATTTACAGTATAGTATTCAACAGTAACGAAAATCAATTAGTTGTATGTCGTTGGTTAAAACGTTTTCATTCTGGCGATATATTCCGTACTGAGAAGATGAGGACGAATGAGAATCTTTGTGTTTTCCTATAGAATTACGATATTATGATATATTATACATTTAAAGCAGACAACGGTTTCGAAAAATTAAGTTTGTCGTCGTGGTCGAAATCGGTTATGAGAACATCACTATTAGCCAGTAAACTGTCCACGTGTGGACATGCGCTTCTTCAAGATGGTGGTCGATAGTCTGGCTGTTTCTGTCTAATATTGTGTCTCTGTTATCTGTAAGAGGTTAGGACATTTTTTAAGCCTTCCCCTTATTTAACTTTAATACGATGACGAGGACTGTTACGAAATGGGGTGTTGAATTTACTTACGCAACTACGAGTACCATCTGATACCAAAGTAGACAACGTTTATCCGTTGTATGAAATAATTACGAGTATAATAAAAAAATCGGATTGCCAAAAGAATAATTTCATAAGAAATACACGATACAAATACTTGATTCCCCTATCGTTAAAAATAGTTTATGAAGTACAACCTAAAGTTCGGAAGTCAGTTTAATGAAATTTCTCTGGAACAATCGAACTAAGTTAACGAGGTTTTGATATATATCAAGCGGTTACCGATATTATCTAATGTTCTCCGATCATACTTTGAGATGAAAGAGAAACTTTTATTAAACGTTGAGTTTTTAATTGGCACGGATGTTCGCGAGGAATATTTCTGTTCGACTATATTTGAGAGCTTTATTTAAAATCTGTAGTTTTGGTGGTATTTTAAAAAGTCACATTTGTCATAATTAATAATGGTCTCTAAACTTCATTCGACACTCAGGTTTTTTTAAAGAAAATAGTGACGAGACAAGCAAAACATTCACCTAGTAAGTGCAACGTCTGCCCATAATTTGTCTATGGGGGAGGCCTATGTTCAGCAGTGGACTTGTGGCTAAAACGACGACGACGACATAATTATTTTTTGACAACCTAGTTATTTAATCTTATGACATTTATTGAATACACACTTACAGGCTCACTCATTATGCATAATCTAAATTATTAAGTAGTACTTAATTACTTATTGCTTAGGACATTATTCGTATAAAATTAAACAGAATTACATAAAAGACGAATTTTTAAAAAATAAAAACAGTGTTCATCAAATAGGTTTCTCCTGATTTTTCTTTTAATTTATTAAGTGACCTATAAAATGTACATCGAACTTTAATTGTAGCTAATACTGTGTAATTTATTTATGTTTATTAAAAGCCATACCAAAATAACAATAAATAATAAAAATAACTTAAAATATAAAGCTTTATTAAATTGACTTTAAAATAATTGTATCGATTTAGAAATAATGAAAAGACAAAAATCGAATAGTGAATACGTCAGAATGCTCAGACTATAGAATGAATTCAGCGAGAATGGTGAAATTGTTGTCACATCTGAACGGCAGCTGAAAGAGAATCAAGCAACCAAAGTTGAGGTGCGTTGAAATTTATGGAGATATCTACTGAACTTTAGATAACACGGCCACGTTTAGTAGGCAAACAAAGTTATCTAAAGACATTAATACTAATTACCTAAAGCTAATAAACGAAATAGAGAATCCGCAGAGTATGCAGGAATCTATCTAAGTAGGTACCACCCCAGGGCCAGTTATTCTGCCGTGAAGCAATAGTGTACGAAAACTACTATGTTTCGGTTTGAAGGGCACTGAGAGCAAGCGTAATCACTGGACATATGAGACTTAAGAACTCATGTCTCAGGGTGACGGGCGCATTGTGGCCTCACACAGAAATGTTCTGGGTTCGCGCAGAATTATATCATAACATGCTGTCACTACACTGTTTAGGGGAACGCAATGGGGAGAAAGAATTTTTTGACTCGTACCAAAATGGCGGGTTCGTCGTTCGCCACCCATCACGTCTTGTTACCCGCGGGGGCGAAAAGTCTGCCTACCCCTTATATGGGAGAAATCTCGACTGTATGTGTTTTGCCGGTGGTAGAATCTAAGAAGATTGCTTAGGAATAGTAGCTTTTAAATTTAAATTCGTGAATTATCAAAGAATTATAAAAATATAATTCATTTACTTTTTTTGTAAATTTTAGTGAATTACAACAAACTGGGAGTAAGTATTTTGCGAGACGTTGGAATGTAATTTTATCAGTACCTGACTGTGAAGTCTAGGTAATTAAAGTTAAAGGAATCTAGAAGTTTGTCGATGTTCAGTACGACGGAACTTTGACTTAAGAATGTTTTGTTGGACGTTATGTTTTGACTAAAGCTAGTAATAAAGTTGGGATTTGGTTAACACTTGAAAACTTTGAAAAAGAAAAACATTTGCTTGTGCTATTTTGTTGAACTTGTTTGCGATAGCTTTTAAAGATTTTCTTATAAACTGAACTATTTATATAAATCTACCGTTGGTAAATAAAAATATTTTGCAAAATAAACACATTTTGTGACAGCAGCGTATTTATTATAACAGCTTATTTGAAAGTCTCGTGTGAAATTAATTTGATGTCTTCCTCGCCAGGTTTCGACTGCTGCGACAATTTCACAATACTGTTGGAAGCTTTCCACTGTGTAGGAGATATTCAAGTGTCACTAGTGTACGCGCAATCACAGAAACACTCTCTTGACATAACCTACTCGCGCATGATGTAACGCTTATGCGATAATACCGAAGGTAATCTGGAAGGCAGTGCCAGAGACATGGGGATAATAATAATGCAACCGGATCCTAAAATTGAAACTGACCAGTTGGCGATGCCGTCGTCTTATGGATTAACTTCATGTTATTTTACAGTTTATGTACACGTTAAATTATTACAGAAGATATCACATACATAGATGATTAGTTAAAATGCACTGCTTATTTCATAATGAAATTTCTTCCAGCACGCCTGTTTCTGGATAACTTTTTTTTATTGCATAAAGTGATGAAACGAGCAAAACGTTCACCTGGTGGTAAGTGCAACGTCTGCCCATAACAAATGCTGTACCACCCAGAAAATTTCTGTGTGACACTACACTGTGCCCATCACCCTGAGACATAGGTACTTAAGTCTCATATGCCTAGTGATTACACTAGCTCACAGTTCACGGTAGAATAACTGGCCCTGGGGTGGAACCTACCTAGACGGAATCCTGCATAGGAATCCTACCACCAGTAAAAACTTTTAAGAGAAGCAGAGTCAATCTGCACTTCCAATAAAACAAAGAAAAAAATATTTATAATAAAATCACTATATATATATATATATATACTTACATAAATGTATCCACTATCATATTCACATTTATGCACAAAAGTTCATGCATACAAGGCCTCACGAATTGTAATGGGATTCGAATACTACAGTCTTACTGCTGGTACAGAGAAGGAATGGGAGTAGAGAATGCATCGCATACGCAACGCATAGGTGAATGAATTTGTCATTTCAATGCTAAAAATATGAGCCACACTGCACCCGTCGCTCTGAGACGTCAGTTCTTAAGTCGCATATGCCCAGTGATTACACTAGCTCTCAGTGCCCTTCAGAATGAAAAACCTACCACCACTTTGATGTTTACTTCGTCATTTGTCGAAAGCTCGTAACGTTCTCCTTACACGACATTTACAACGCCCACGCCATGACACTTGGTGCTTGGTAGATTTTCATACGCGGTCATAACGTAATGTTAAATAATCTGTCACCCCGTTAATGTTATGTGTAAGAAATTAGAATTTACGTACACACATAGCAATCCTTAACGAAATTTTAAATAAATGCTTGTTTTACTACTGCTCTTATTCATAAGGTCAGAGTTTTTAATTAAACAAAAAAAAAATCCAGCTCGTAATATAAAGTTACGGTAACACGAAACGCTGTTTAAAATAATTAGATGTCATTAAAAGTGGAAAGCGAAATAAAGAAACTAATTTCAGTGGATGCGCCGAAACACAAAAGATAATTCGACTACTATCTCATTCTCTTTTCTGACGGACTTTTAGTGACTCCTTTGGGACGGGCCGTAACGGTCACTTAGGCTCTGACAACCCTGAAAGCTATTCAGACTGTTACCTAGCTCCGGATTTGTATCTGTGGTAAATGTTAAGTGAAAAGTGCTTATATATTTATTACGAAAATAAATTAAAGTTTGTGTTTTTTTTAATTAATAGAATGAAAGATTACATTAGTAACAGCCTAAATAAACGCAAAGTAGCAGCGTATCCGACTACACAGCACAGGCCTTTTTTTATTACAAAAAGTGATGAAACGAGCAAAATGTTCACCTGATGGTAAGTGCAATATCTGCCCATAACAAATCCTGTGCCACCCAGAATGCACATCTGCCTCTTCACATTATTAGTGGTGTTGGAACTAGGAAAGAACTACGCTGCTTCAGTGCGGGGTGGCGGGATTTAAATGTCCTCGAAATATTTTTGATTTCTCAGACATGCAGGTTTCCTCACCATATTTTAATTTACCGCCGATTACGAGGTAAATCGGCACTCATTGTAGAACAATTTTTATAGGTACCGGCACCGGGACCCGAACTATGAAACTTAAGATGTGTGCCCAGCCCCAGAGCTAATGCACTCTAACAATATTTAGCCCTCAAACATATTTTACACATTTGACATATTTTTGGTTACTTAATCACTTTTGCTAATAAATCTCGTTGAGTGGTTTGGTTACTTAATCACTTTTGCTTATTAATTAAAGTAATTAATTTTAATTTGTTTTAAGGGCACAGGATATTTTTGGGACTGTAGGCTGTTTACAGTCTATGTCCAAATCTAATCTAATTAAAAAAAAATGCTTAAATTTCAATTTGCTTGCCGAGTACCGCGTACTGAACTAAAATCTCAATGAGCGTAACACTCAGCATCTTTCTCGTTTGGTCATATCGACCGCCCCACATCTCGCCCCAAGCCAATTATAAAGTTTAATGAGACGTCAACACTGTCCTTACTCACACTAGCGAGTTTTAATTTACGTATACAGCAGGCCTATTATACAACGTAGGTGTTAAGGGTTGACAGCGGGGAAACTCGCGTTTGAATCAAATATTTATTGATTTTAAATTCAGAAACCTTATAAAGGTATAGCAAAAAATACACAGAACACTGACGGGTGGTGACAGAGTTCCAGGCTTCTGATACTTCGATCGCCCAATTGCTGATAGTGGTAATTACGGTAAATCTACTCATTTTGGAAGAGTACTTTGTACAGCTGCCTATAAAGTCTTGTTAAATGAGTACATATTTAATAGCTTAAGAATAATCACAGAGATTGCCACAATACCCTATCTTCTTTATCTTAACCTTTGTGTATCCGATATGAAATTTTGTGATACTTTCTTTTTTGATTTCTCAGCATAACTGTACGAGTATAATATTATTTGAGGTCGTTTTTTTTTCTACCTATCGGAAACCATAAGATGTTTGCACTTGCGAAGTTCGAATCGTTTCAACTAAATTAGCTCATGGAAGCCATTTCTTATAAATGAAAACATAAAATGATGCAGTCCGTTGCAGCGTTTAGAGGAAGGAAAAATTGAAGATGGGTAACATTTTAAGGTTACGAATACCTAATTTCAGTTTTGATAATAAAGATAAATAATGTTGGATATTGTGTATTTTGTTGGTCCCTTCAAAGCTTATTAAACAAAATTGTACATTAATTATCAATTGTTTTTCTCTAAAATATATAGTTATTAATGTTTTATAAATATAGTATACAACAAAGGGATTAGACGAAAGAATCTTTCAACTCATGGCAAGTGTAATGTCTGACAAAATATATGTACAAATGTTGTGTCGTCCAGAACATTTCTGTGTAGCACGTCATTGCGCTCATCATCATGAGACATCAGTTCTTATGTCACATATGCGCAGTAATTACATTAAACACAGTAATGTTTTGCATACTACTGCATGACGGCGGTACCGACCCAAACGGATTCCTGCATAGAAATCCCACCGCTAGTCATATAATTTAGGGATCCAAATACTTAATTTATTAGGAAAGACAGATTTAAAACAAGACAAAATATGTAAATATATGATTATTGACCATATTGATAATAAATAAATAATTAACCTATTTTACTTTACAATATCTAATCACCACAAACATTAAAAAAAATACGTTGCTTAATCGAATACTAAACGTTAAGGTCTACCTAACATATTTGTGCAAATTCACTGCAATAGATTACCATCAAAGTTACAAATAGTTTTCGGAAGTAGTCGGTATGAATCGAAATTAGTCAATAGGATAGTAATTGCATATTGATGATTTCACTAAAGTTTGAGAAATATTGATTTGTTTGTGTTGTAAGCTGTTTTAAATGAACCAAAATAAATTGGAAATTTGATACTTAACGTGATGATAGAATCTATTGATAATTATATTGAAGAGCATCTATTATCTCTTCGGAAATATAGCAAAAATGTCAACAAAAAGTAATAAGTAATTTAATACTAAAGTTGTTCTTATTATCCAAAGAGGACTAGAGGTATCATGACTTGAAATAACCGACTTAACAAGGTTGAAATTGTCAGTTTGTTGTCCGAAGCTTTGTGGATTATGCAGTTATCCGAGAGGTGTACTAAGTATGTAATGACTCGCGGTGAAATGATTTGATTAAAGTGAATAATTTAAAATATTTTCATGTAACTGAGCTGAGCTGTTGGTTGTAGTAATTCGGCTCGACTGTGGACAGACTTGCAGACACGAAAGTAACTCCGGCATTTTGCCATTGGACGACACAGCATACGGAGCGATTTCATTCTTACTTGATTGACATGCCCATGACCCGAGCAAAACGTATTAAGTCTACGTTTCTGGTACGCACAGAGAGTCTCTCTTTTTGGCGTCAATTTTCCCAAACCACTATTGCATGGGATTCTTCCAGGTAAGGGTGAATAGACATAATTTTTTTTTTTAGAAATTCTGTCATCAGTAAAATTCTAAGTACGTTAACTTAGAATTTTCTACTTATCTTGGAAATACCTATCTTGGACCTACACTTAATACCAAGTTGGAGATTGATCACATGTTGGTCTGTTCATTATAAAAAACGCTACTACCATGCTAATGAGTTTCGTATGATATATACTCGTCATATGACGAGAACCGGAGACCACTGTTAACGAGGCATTCCATTATTATCCTCGAGAGTGACGAACGCTGTGCGCTACATTGACCACGTATTATAAAGTAGAAAGCGCTTGTCTGTTACCTTCACATATAAAAATGTAGTTTATCGGAGTAGAAATAAGAGCAGAATACGATTATTTTTTACGTCTTGGTCTTCTTTTTTTATAAAATAACGACATAAATTTGAATACATAAAACAAATGCCAATTTATACGCTCTGCCAAATATCTACTTTATTTGCATTCCGCCCTCACGCATTTATAGTATTGCTAACAGAAAAGATTTTCGATATCTTTAATCAAATGTAAGGGACTTCCGTTGGGTAAAGTATTTCCATTTTTATCAACCACAAATGCTTTCGAGAACAATTTATTATTTCCGAATATATTAAATGCCGAAACGGACAAATACGATTATATATATTGATATTACGATCTTGAAGTATTGAGTATATTGAAGGAGGCGTAATTAAATGAAAAATAACACAATTGACACAGATTTAGTTATGGTATGGTTAACAAGTGTTTTGATTATTTTAAACATGTTTTCATAATAATTACATCGTTAACAATTCATAAATTAATTTTGACGTAACAAACTCCCAGGCCTTAGCCATAGCCAAGAAATAATATTTACTAAACGATAAGATTTAGGTCGTTCAGCGGGCTATGGAAATCATGGCCCTTTTCCAGCTCGGAGTTTCTCTGTGAGATCCATACCGATCCGCAGCCGAATTAGAGTAATTGACATAGCCCTAAGGTTTAGCAAGCTAAAGTGCCAATGAGCCAGCCATATAGCGCGCATAACCGATAATTGTTGGGGAAAAAAAGTTCCAGAGTAGCAACCTCGTACCAGCAAACGCAGTGTAGGGGGACCCCGCACTAGATGGAGCGACGATCTCCTCGGTTTTGCGGGGCATCGATGGATGCAAGTGGCTCAAGTGTATGTATGTTCAACAGTGGGCTGAGATAGGCTGAATGATGATGATTGTGAAACGACAACGATTTATCTACTGTTTGTTACTGATGAATCAAGATTTGATATTTCTATTTTTATTGTATTTGAAGTTATTATTTGTATTAAATCAGTGACAGAACCATAACGGATTAAGACATTTTTTTTATACAATATGGGGCAAACTAGCTGGTGGTCACGTGATGGTAAGTGATCACCTCCGCCCATGAACATCTACAATACCAGAGGAATAGCAGATGTGTTGCCGGCCTTTGAGAAAGGGAATAGGTTCTTTTCTTGAAAGTCGCATCGGTTCAGAAAAACCGCTGACGGTAGCACATTCCATATTCCAATTTGGCCTTCCCTTACAAGTGACCGCGAAACTGAACGTTGCTTGATATGTTGACGCCAAGGATTTCGATACTGGCTGATGCAACGACGGGAGTGCTTTAAAAATGAGGTAGCACGACGAAGGGTTTCTTTTTTGCGGTAAACGCGCAAACTTGTGTCTTGTTAGGGACGAACTGGACTAAATTTAGTCGGCCCCAGTCCGAGATTTGTCTAACAAAGTCACGACTTCAGACACAAGTTTGTTCCGGTACTCGTCGACGTGTTCCCGAGAAATATTGGCACGGCTGGTGTATAAGGCAACAGTGCTATCATCTGCATAGTAATGAATGTTACTTATTTGTAAAATATTATTGATATGCAGACGAAAGAGGGTTGGCGATAGCACACAGCCTTGTGACCCACAAGGCTGTGTGCTGTCGCCAACCCTCTTTCCACAGCCACCAGCGTTCATAGACTTGGAGTCCGAGCATGCACTCTCAACTACGACCTTGATACTCCGGTCTGTGAGAAAACTAGTGACCCAATTGCAAAATTTCTCGGGAAGCCCATATGTTCCTTCATATGGGCTTCGAGAGAAGCGCTTTGTGCCATACCCGATCAAAGGCTTTTTACTGCCTCCGCCCATCGATGAGTGAAGTACAGTAGAAGATCACCAGCTGAGCGACCCCGACGGAAGCCGTACTGGCGGTCACTAATCAACTGGTGCTCCTCTAAGTACCCCAAGAGCTGGCAGCTTATAACGTATTCCATTATTTTTGAGAACAAGGAGGTGATGGCGATCAGTCGTAAGAAGGATCTGAGCGGTCGCATTTCTTAGGTATCGGGTGCACCAAAGCTGTCTTCCATGCCTTCGAGACGACGTCTAGACTAGGTAGTCTAGAGTAGGAGTACCGGAAAAGATGCGTTAGAACCGGTGCCAACTCTGGAGCACACACCCTCAACACAATAGGGGAGACTTCTTCGGGCCCAATCGACTCTTGGATGTCCAGGGAGAGGAGTGCTTTGCGCACTAAGGTCTGAAAAAACCGGATGTCCGGCATAGAGCACTCACAGTACGGGATGGTCGGCGATGAGTTCCCCCTGTCATCGAAAGTGCAATCGAGTTGGACGCAAAAAGAGAAACTAGAAGATCGGCATGCTCATTTGCGTCATGGCCAGCGAGTTGTACTCCCTGTGTAGAGATGGTAGTGATGACTGACAGAAATTCCCTTGGACAGCCTTGGCGAGGGACGAGAATGCACGAGTTCCCGAAGAAGACGAACTAGTTTCTCGCCAATTCTGCCAATGTGCTCAGACTTTGCCGCAGCAATGACTCTTTTGAAGGACCTGGAGGCAAAGTTGTAAAAAGTTGTCTTCTTAAAATCGATAGATTTTGAATCGCGCTACGCCGATGTATTAACTCAGGCCTGGTAATACAGCTGCTTTTGGCGAGATGCCATTCTTTCTGCAGGCGCCATCCAACCAAGGCTTAGATCTACCATCGATGGGCAACACAGAGTATGAAACGAAGAGTTCCATTCCCTGAAGCACCATATCGGCGTTAGAATTGGCAACGACGTCGGGACTATCCAGCGAGAAGCAAACCTGCCCCCATGGGAAGGATGCAAAGAAACACCGCATCTCTTCCCAATCCGCCGACCTGTAGTGCCACACACGGCGGCAGCCTGCGAATCGCGGCCGCAATGGGCACATGATAGACACTGTACTCCGGATCAGGTAGTGGTCAGAAGATCCCAGAGGGGCATCGACGGAGACCACATAGCCATCCGGATGAGAGGTCAGCAGAAGATCCAGCAGGGAAGGTGTATGATCCTCCATATCTGGAACCCGCGTTGGCGAAGTAACCAGTTGTGTCAGATCATATGCCAGGGCAAAGTCAAAGACAGATCTCCCCGTATGATCAGTGGTTCGAGATCGTAGCCATTCGGCGTGGTGGGCGTTGAAGTCGCAAAATACGTGAATCTCATTAAAACTGACGAAATGTCAAAATCTAATAATCTAAAGGATTATAAGAAAAGTGAATACTCTGTTGGGAAGATAATTAGACGCTAATTTTTGTAGAGCTATGATTCACGAAAAACTCCGTACGTGTTATGATTTGAACACGAGCAACGACCGCTATCTCGGTTTTCCCATGTTCAGCCGAAGTTCGACATGTATCCCATGGGAAGCGCGCGTTCAACTTTGCTTCCTGAGTTTAGGTGATCATTCTGTATTTGAATTTGTATGAAAATTAAAACGATTTTTGAAATGTTGTTTTCAAATTATTTTGTATTAAGAATTACATTACCGTGTAGTGTCGTTAAAGTTGACAAAATGAAAACCAGGAGATGGGCAGCACCATCTTCCTGGAACATCTGAATAAAAAAAACTGAGGTTGTCAACCCGCCTTCCAAGCGTGGCAACTATGGCAAAATTTCCCCCAAAATGAGATCTTCAATTTTTGTGGCATTCTATGGGGAGGTCTATGTTCAGCAGTGGACTAGTGATAGGCTGCAATGATGATGATGTTATAGAATTAAATCGTTCAATCTAATTTAATTTACAAAAATATTGCTTACTTAATCGTTATATACAAAATAAACAGCAATATAACCTAGGTAACTCTGACTAGTATACTAAAGTAATCATTTTCTATTCTGTATATAACAAAAGCTTTGTGAAAGAGGATTTTGAATGCACTCCATTACGCTCTCCTCTGCAATTTAATGAAAGTTTTTCGAAGCACTTTCAAGCATGCGCTATACTCGTACGCACATTAATTAATTTAAAAATAGAAGAATTAGAAGCACGCTATTTCAGATTAAAGCTGCTAGTTCAACAAAGCGAATTAACCCGAAGTATTTGAGTAATATGCCAGTTGCATAAGTAGTTTCTGAAATTTTATTAGATTAAACATCTTTTCTTCAGGTTTTGTTATACACTTAATTTTATATTATAATGTTTAACAATTTTGAAGTTCGTTCGGTTATACTAAACAAATAATAAACAATAGCGCCTACATTGTTTATCGATCACGGCGGCGTCTGTTATAATGGATCGAATATTAAATACTCTTAGCATAATAAAAACATACATTCACGCCTTTTCCCCACCTCATAGGAGTAGGCAGAGACCACACCCTTTACCTACTTTTCACACCCGCGGGAACTAAGACGTGACGGTCGCCGAACCACGTCACCGCCATTTTGGTACTATTAAAATTTCTTGCTCCCCATTGCATTTCCGCGAGAAGTACAGTGACAGCATAGCATATTATGGTATTATTCTCCACGAATAAACGCTGTCCATACGATATCTCAGTCGCCTCTGACGTCATCTCGGTAGGAAATACGTAGGTGATATTCTACTCCGCCGGATACCTAAAGGATTGCCGGACACCTATCGGCTTACGTACTCTTAGGCACATAGAAATTTCGAACTACCGCCATATTCACTAAGCGACAACAATCGCGAAAACATATTTTGATTACTAACGAATAGGAGATATTTCCTATGGAGCAGTAATTGTGGTGTGGTTTCCTATGCGGGAATCCGTCTAGGTAGGTACCATCCCAGACCAGTTATTCTGCCGTGAAGCAGAAGTGTGTTTGGGTCTAAAAGGTACTGGAAGCTACTGTAATCACTAGGCATGTGTTATGGGCAGACGCTGCACTCACCATCAGGTGAACGTTTTGCTCGTTTCGTCACTTTATTCAATAAACAATAAGACACCCTAAATAAGATAAACTCGTCATCAACTTTTTTTTTATTGTATACAGTGGCGAAACGAGCAGAACGTTCACCTGATGGTAAGTGCTACGTCCGCCCACAACAAATGTTGTGTCACCCAGAATATTTCTGTGTGACTCCGCACTGCGCCCGTCACCCTGAGACATCAGTTCTTAAGTCCCAAATGCCCAGTGATTACGCTAGCTCACAGTGCTCTTCAAACCGAAACACAGTAGGTAATGCTTGCACACTACTGCTTCACGGCAGAATAGCTGGCCCTGGGGTGGTACCTACCTAGACGGATTTCTGATTCAAAGGAATCCTACCACCAGTAAGAAACTCCCTGCATATAATACGAAGTATTTTACATAACATCGGGAGAAGTATCGGATGCAGTCACAGAAATAAGATACACAATAATGACAATTGCAATACAATAAACTCATAGCAAAAAGTCAATAATTTGTGCAAAGCACAAATATTGGCTTACAATTTGAGTAAAAAAACATTACACACATTTATGTTTTTTTTTAATGGAGTATAAAATGGCAGCTTTGCGTTTATTATGACTACTAAAGTATTTACAAAGCCGAACGACGAACTTATACTAGGTTACCATGACAGGCGACACCTACCGCAGCACGGACACTAGCTGAGACTGATGAGTAATTAAACTTTGTAATTGGATGAGGCGGGGTCACCGCGGATGCTTTCGCGAACTCGCGTTGAAGCAGAATAGGAGTTATTTCAGAAGCAATTGTCGCCAGATGCCATTATAATTAAGTAAGATGCGATATAATTAATATAAAATGTTCTTAGTTCTTAGATACCAACACCATATTCGCTTCACAGTGAAATGCAAATACAGTTTTTAAATCGACGAGATAAACAAATCCTTCACCGGGCAGTAATTTTAGTTTTAGTCCCATTAATGTAATGTTTTTATTAGTAAGTATTTAAAATTATAAATTTGCACATTGTAAAGCACCTATAACAATATCTCGCTATGCCTTGGGTTGACTGAGAAGTCCGCCTTTTGTAATCTTTTTTTTTAAATCAGGTCACTACAATAAAGAATAGATAAATTAATAAATGCCTAGCGTGCCGCTTAGTAAGTGTCCTCCTAAAACACCAGTTCTTAAGTTCGATATGCCCATTTATTACACTACCGACAGCGCGCATTAAACCTTAACTCAGCAATTTTTAAATACTACTGTTTGACGGCAGTGTAACTGGTGCACTTTGGTGGTACATTACCTAGTTATGTTACATGTATAGTATGCAGATGGATTCACCCAGGACACAAAAGAAATCGAACTGTGGGAACTGGCAAAAAAGAAAAAAAAGTGTATTATTATTCAACTTTTTAACTTGTTGATTTCAACAAACGAATCTTTACGAATCTTACAACAAAAACCGTTCTAGGAAAGCTCTAGGGTGATTATGTCCCGTAGTGTCGACAATTTCCAAGAATTCTTAGTAGTACGGTGAGGCGAAGTTCGAAGTTTGGGATTGGGCCAAAGATTGCACTGGTTGTGCTAATCTTCTTAAAGTGATTCAGAAATAGCTCTCTAAAACAATATTCATACTTTGTTTAGCGTATAAAGGAGACAGAATCTAGGGAGCAGCATGATAAAACTCACTTAGATGGCTAAGAAACTAAGGTATAGAAAGGTACATCCAAACCCAATCAATAATCAAGATTTTTACATTTCGACTACGCACGTTTAAAGATAGTGATAAAATGGTTGTGTGTAAAAATAAAAATATAACTGAACAAGGACCGCGGCTGCTTTCATTGTTCAGTTACATTATATTGGGTGTGAGTAAGAGCGTCGTGTTTTTCCGGTTTACCTGATTTACGTTCAACGGCATTGGCTGTTATCTATTGGAGTCCATACATACGAGCTCATATAGGCACGCATTTCTCCTATTAAAGGGGTAGGCAGAAATCACATCCGAAGCCCACTTTTCACCCCCGCTCAAACGAGACGTGACGGATAGCAAACCACGTCACCGACATTTGTGTGTATGTGTATGTATTTATTTATGATACGGTAATTGCTACGCTTGTGCCGATATTTGTCCGGCTGAGTAGCTATTCTACTCCTACCTCTTTCCTACCGAGGTGTCGTAAGAGGCTACTTAGGTATTGTACGGACAGCCTTTATTTGTGCACAATAACGCCATAATATATAATGCTTTCACTGTACTGCTCGCGGGAATGCAACGGGGAGTATTCTTTTTTTTACTCGTACAAAAATGGCGTACGTGTTAGCCACCCGTCACGTTTTGTTTTCCACGGGAGCGAAAAGGGGGCTACGAGTGTGGCACCTACCTACCCCTTATATGAGAAAAAGGCATATGTATGTTAAAAGTACATTAAATTGTTTAAAATAAAACATTGAATATTTACGTTCATACTGAAAATGTCAAACATAAAATAGTCTTTCGTTTGTTTACATAGTTGTCTGTGGTCAAACAGTCGCAATGCGTATTTAAAATGTTGTCAACATATAATTACTGAAATCTCAATAACAAACAAACTTCATAACTTATGAATGATGGTCTAATTTCGAACACACGGGCGACCACTAGTTTATATTATTGCGCTATGATTTTGAATTCTGCAAACCTCAATCTCTCCCGTATAGTCATACCTTCCGGAGTTTAATGATAGATTTAAGTAGTTAAGAAAGTATATGTATTCTTTAAAAGAGATTTCCGAAATGTTGTTTTTAATATAATGTGATAAGTCCCTAAAATATTCTACGCTGCATACTTCTTAAATCCCCAAATTGCACAGAAAGCTCTTTGTGAAAATTGTACACATTCAGAACAAAATATTCGACAATAAAAAGACTTTCGGAAAATGTTTTCGTTAAAAGGGTAGAGATGAAAGTTCGAAGGGTCGGGTTTTCAATTATGTTAACTTGTTTGTTTCATTAACGGCGTAGATTAGTTTATGTAGAAGTTCAAATTATTTATGCGACACGTATAATCCCATTTAAGTGGGATGTGAATTTATGTTGTAGGCAACTATATGTATATGTACATCCATTAAAATTGCGTGTGGTGGCAGCACTTCAACAATTCATCTCGAGAGTATCGCAAGAGACATTACATAAAAGAAATGAGCCCGAGTATAGACAGCAAACAACATTTTGTAAGCATCATTAGTCGGTTAACAGTAACAAAATACTTTAAAAAGACCGATGCCACACACTAGGATTTCTATAAAATCGTGGTTCCATCACACGGATATAGATATAACTTGCACGACACAACCAGACTCGAAAATCAGATTGTGTTTTAGCACAAATGTTGGCCCCGGCTGAGATACGAACCCAGAACCCGCTGCTTAGAATTCAGGTGCTCTCGTCGGTCGTCGAATACGTTAAAAAAACAAGTAAGTAAAACGAAAATTATTTCATATCTCGATACTGTTTACTGCCGTGTTTTAACAGTGTGATGGCTCAAGAGAGCTCATCATTCTCAATCTCATCCCGTGGGAGTCGTAAAAGTCGACAGAGAGAAAATGTAAACCAGGATGAAACTGCGGTTGCCAACCCGCTTGCCAAGTGACAACTAAGGCAAAATCCCCTCAAAACGAGAGCTACAAACTTTTTTGCAATCTATGGAGGAGGCTTCTGTTCAGAGCAGTGAACTAGTTATAGGCTGAAATGATGATTCTAATGATACTGAACCTTTATAATATGAATACTTTCTATTAGTACTCCGTATTACAACTGTGAATATATAAATATAATTTACCATGGATCATGAATTCTACATTTAGATTATAAAAAACTTTTCTTCATTAATTTATGTCCTCCTGGCCGATTCTCGACCAGCTATCAGCTGCGCAGGAGATATTATAGTGCCACAAGTGTACGCGCAAATAATGAGGCATTAACTCGTCTCAACCTACCCAAACCCGATGTAACGCTCATGCTATGCGGTTAAAAGTCAATTTCGATTATTCCATAAAGTGATGAAACGAGCAACACGTTCACCTGATGGTAAGTGCAACGTCTTCCCATAACAAATTTTGTGTCACCCAGGAAATGTCTGTGACACCACACTGTGCCCATCACCCCGATACATAAGTTCTTAAGTCTCATATGCCCAGTGATTACGCTAGCTCACAGTGCCCTTCAAACCGAAACACAGTAATGTTTGCACACTACTGCTTCACGGCAGAATAACTGGCCTAGGGGTGGTACCTACCTAGACGGATTCCTCCATAGGAATCCTACCACCAGTTAAAATCGATTCTGTAACGTTATACCATATATACCAGAATTTACCACATGGTTCAGATGTGAGAGTATCCGCCTGCAGAGTCATAGGTCCTGAACACACCAAACACAATTTTTTATTTTTCCTAACTGGTTTGAACCGTGATTGCCTCGCGTGACTGACACGGTATCTAACCCGTTTGATCTGATTTCATAAGCGTTTAATCGGAAATTTGAAGGCGAACACGTAAAAGTGTCTCTGTGTTCTGTTTATTCTAGAAAAATCGTATTTACGCGAATACTTTCGGCGCTATATTTATATTAATACACCCTTCACTGATGAGTCTTCTAGTTATCTGGAAGAAGCTATCATGATCAAAGTGAACAAGGAGAATACTGCCACAAAATATTTTTGCATTACACGCCATTAATCACAATGGGCGGACTTAATGCCACAGGGCATCACTACCAGTCAACCACGAGTTAAGCAGACAATTTAAGCGGGTGCTTTCAAGTAAAAACCAAATTATAAATAAAATTATTCTTAGATAAAGCATATTATAAAATAGGTTATAATATAAAGGACGAAGATTGGAGAAAATAACTATTACTCTGCACTTGTCTCTAAGAAAAAGGTCTTTTTTTAACATTCTAAGTTCTTATGAAGCCTAAATTGAATAAAGAAACTTAGAATTTTTTTCTTTGACAATTTCTATGACAATATCATAAAATATAATATTTTCTATAATATTTATATATATAAGATATATAAGATAGATGCAGATATAACCCTATTAAATTAAAAACCATTGAATGCTATATTATTACAACTGTGCATAATCTCATTAATCTGCGTAACGCGTATTAAACACCCAAAGACGACATAACTAATTCCTATTCCGTACGTAATAACCCTAATGAAAGCCTAGTAGATAATTAAGCATTTACACGATCAAGACATCACGTAGCAAGATACACGCGGCTCTACCAATTCTGGTGCTATTTATTATTACACTAATGAGCTCTTACACAGCATTACATAACACAATTCCTTTATTATAAGCATCAAAAGCGTATCATAAATCAACGAGACCAGTAAAAGTTGACATCTTTTTTAATAACAATGAGCGTAGTCATGTCCCCTTTTGTGCCTGCGGTTATCGCAAATAAGGAGGGGAAATAAAGAGCTTGTTGAACGGAAACGGCTTTCTTTTGACTATTTAGGCTTCGGTGTTTAATCTCCCGTGTAAATACCAACTTCGCTGTGTGTATTACTCGTTGGGGTAAGTGAAGTCTTTTAGGGTAATTGACCTAAGCGCAAATATTGGTCACGAGCTTCAAATGCTTATTATTTTTCAATTGTCAAACATTTGGACAATTCATGTACTCGTCCTTATGTTATGTATATGTTATTCAAACGCATATATACATCCGGATAACTTCTTCTTAACGATACCCTCCTGGTTGATTTAACCCACAGTGATCACCGGGTTGTGCTCGGTGTTTTTTCACTCTAGTTCTGCTTCGGAGTATCCGTAGCAAAAGCTAGAGTGAACGCCAAAGCTTTGAGAAACAGTAAGTTGAACAGGCAATGGGCCGGTCGCATAACTCGTAGAACCGTTGGAGAAGACAGATTTACGAGTGGCAGTCATACCGGCGGACCATCTGCACGATTTTGAGGGAAGTCGATGAAATCCCGGAAATTAAAAAAATTGCCAAATTTTTTCTGTTTTTTTTCAAAGTAGCAATAATTTTAATTAATGCATTAAAGTGTTGTCTTGATATTAGTCTATTCAAACTAGCATATAAGTGCAATATAATTGTGACAGAGGCATTTGAAGACCACCAAATCGATTGACCTTGACATGTCGGGTATAAAATACTATCTAAGGCCGCTTCGCACCATGAGACATGCAATATGCAATTCTCTCACTATACTGCTCGTGGGAACGCAATGGAGAGTAAGAATTTTTTGACTCGTACCAAAATGGCTTCGACGTGATTCGTCGGTTACGTTGCATTTCCCGCGGAGGCGAAAAGTGGGCTACGGGTGTGGTCTCTACTTATCCCTTTTATGGGAAAAAGATGTGACTGTATGTATGTATGTATTTTGTTAGAGTACCTAGAGTACAGATGAATTTCGTGAAATAATAATATTACATTATATTTGTACTAGTACGTACAAATTCCTGAATTAATGGAACATGGCAGTAGCGTAATTAGCGTGTACACAACGCTTGTGATTGCTTAGCCTAAAGATCAATTCCTTTGACCAATTACGGCTTTAGATTTAACACGGACTTACATAAATACTGATAAATATACATAACGGCTGCAATGAGATGACGACGTAAAGTTTACCGGTGGTAGGATTCCTATGCAGGAATCCGTCTAGGTAGGCACCACCGCAGGGCCAGTTATTCTGCTGTGAAGCAATAGTGTGCAAACATTACTGTGTTTCGGTTTGAAGGGCACTGTGAGCTAGCGTAATCACTGGGCATATGAGACTCAAGAACTGATGTCTCAGAGTGACGGGCGCAGTGTGGTGTCACAAAGTAATTTTCTGGGTAACACAGCATTTGTTGTGGGGAAACGTTGCACTTACCATCAGGTGAACGTTTTGCTCGTTCCGTCACTTTTAATAATAATAAAAAAAAAGTAATATTTCCGGAAAGAAATTTTCTGACTCAGGCTCTGGCTTCCTTTTCTAAAAAAATGTTATTGCTATATTGCAATACCATCCATCACCTCCAGCTTTTAATGATTTCTTAAGAATGGCGTCTCATCCCGTGGGTGTTGTAATAGTCGACAGAGCGAAAAATTTAAACCAGAAGATGGGCAGCTGCATCTTTCTGGAACATCTGAATAAATAAACTGCGGTTGCCAACCCGTTTGCCAAGCGTGGCAACTATGGCAAAATGAGAGCTACATACTTTTATGGACTCTTTGGGGGAGATCTGTGTTCAGCAGTGGACTAGTAAATAAGCTGAAATGATGATGATGACTCGAATATTATAAATGTAACATAACTTAAAAGTTTAATGGTCACGAGAAGACTGGCTCAGATTTTAACGGTGTTCCAGGGCGGTTCTCACCGCCCAGAGTTACCGACACCCAAGTCGACAGTCCGAATGGAGGCCCGCAGCCTCCCTCGGATGGTAATTAGAAGACTTAAAATAATTTTGAGACATTCTAAATTGCGCAAGCACGCAGCGAACGCGACAGTCCGAATTTCGAGATTTTTGTAGGAGTATTATTTATGTATTTATGTTTGGGTCAAACCAAACCTGGCACGCGGCCCCCTGGCACGCGGGCCCCTGGCCCGTGAGCACAGTATCCGATGAAGCTGTAAAAGCCAAAAAGGCTAACAGCAATTACGTCACCGAAATTATATAAATCAGATTTTAATTATTAATTTTGATCCGATCTAAGGAGCTTACCAGTACTTAATGTACGCCATAAAGTCAAATAAAAAAAATCAATTAACGGAATATTTTCATTAAACCCATGTAAGTAACAACCGGTTAGTTTTACTCGTATTATTAAAATAGCCAAGCCAACAAATTAGAAATGATAACTTAAGAGTTTCACATCAGGTATTGATATTCTTACGACATATTAAATGCAAATAAGTACGATTCTGAATTCTGATATATGAATGTCCAATGTTAAAATAATTTCTATCCATAGATTTATGAATGGATTGAGAGTCGAGTTCATCGTTACAGGTATTTATACGTCAAAGCTGAATTATCTTTGAATTTCATTTTGTTTACGGTTGTTCAAAACCATTCAACAAACATGACGATTGTTTGAATAAAAAAAATATATGACTTTATTACTATGCATATATGGCGGCGCCATTTTGACGTCATCCAAAGAAAATAAAAAAGCTAGACTTTTTTATGACCGCGCCTCAGGAGGATAGAAAATATCCTCTTCCATCGTTACGCTGACTTACTGCGACCTTGTTGGGGCGAGCATAAATAAAAAAGGCTGAGCTCTCGACATTTCTAATAACAACGGACCCTTATCATAGCTCCCTTTGTAATACACGTGACCAAGTTAGTTTTCATTGACCAATACGCTTTGAGCTCTATTTACACAAAATTTACGAGAGAAATGGCTAAACGTAATCAATTGTGAGGGAGCAAATATCTTAGGTCCAGTAATAAAGGCACAACACAACCGCTTAGCATCGGCTTTATATCCGAATATAGGTTCCGTGCAGAAAGAGTCAAAGAAATGAATAGGTCAGGAAAAACTGATTAAGTAAGTTTTTTTTTTTAAAAGTTACTTATGTTCATGGCAGTCGTTAATATAATCCTAGATAATAAAAAATCTAATAATAAAAAAGACACTGTCTTTATGATATTGTTACCAAGTGAAAATTCACGTCGAATTCTTATAAAATATATCAAAACGATGTATTTTTCTTAGTAAACAATTTTTATAAAAACGTTTTTAATTGTATTGGCAAACCCTGTATTTATATCAAGTGACAATATTTTTTTTGGATTTACATAGTTAACTTTCGGGAGCGTTGTCATAGGTTTTTAAAAAGAAAACTTGTCAGACAAGACTGATGTAACATTTTTCTTTTGAGTTGTGGTCACAATTAGATCGAGGGCTTTTACAGCTGCAGCGGATTTGAAGGTAGCCCAGCGCTGATGTTACAAATTTAAAACATGTTTTTTAACAACACATATTAATCTCTAGAACATTTTCTTTGTATGAGGCTCTATTACATTCAGGTTTATCGGTTACCCGAAGCCAGACTCTGTCTAATCATAGTATAAAAGAGTTGTATCAGTGTCGCGCGCACGCAATGAAAATCGATGCTCCAAAACAAAATTTCTTATCTTTGCTTACTGGGAATTTGGTGTAAGGTTCTTAGCCATATCAGCATATTATTCATGTCTTACAATAATAAGTCTTAATTTCTAATCAGCATGTTGTTATGTTAGGGCCAGGTGCAGATGGTGCAGACTATATTATAACGTATATTCGTGTATGTAAATATTTGCGTACTTTTCAAAAATTAATAATAGCACCAGTCATTTAATTACGCAATCAGTGACTTGTACTATTGCTGTACTATATTATATATATATAAAATTGTATTATATGTATTAACGTGGAAAAAATTAATGGACAGATATAGAAAATTACATAAGATAGCCGGATCGTTAATGCACCATAATCTGAGAGCAAAGATAAAACCCCGATTACAGAACTGGGCCACGAACCACCGACGACCGAATTTATATCATTGTACATGACCGCGCTGTAAAGGAGATGTTTCATTGTACGTAGAATTGCACTGGCGTTGTTCCAGCTTCATTCGTCATAGGTCAGACGACGCGGCAATTGGCAACGAATTCCGTTTGCAATCAGGAACTACGAATGTAGAAGGCATTAACTGTATCATTTAATAAAACGTTCTGTTATTAAAACATGCACTTCCTTATATTACAGAATATTCTTCTTATAACATGATTTTGTTTTTAATCATTCTTTGTTGCATAATTTGTTCCAAGCCTGAGTTATGTATTACGTTATGATTTCCCCACATGTATTACATATGTAACATCTTACAAACTTCCTCCAAAAGATTTAAAAATTTGTCTTTCTATCCAGACATGTGGATATTGTTAAATTAGAAAGGTTTTTAATAAGCAAAATATTTTAGAAAATATCTGTATGAAAGTATATTCACACAATAACAACTTACCAACGTCGAAATATTGAAAAAGTATTTTTAAATGGTATAATTAAGTGCCGAGGCATAAATACAAGTCACTCACAATTCTGTGACGGGTGAAAGTGTCTACTTATCAGTACTTAAGTACTAAAAGGATTGAAGATTTCACAGCTATCTTTAAACACGTCATAAGTGTAAAGAATAATGAATACTTAAGGATAGAGTAGGCGATAATACTGGCTGTAACACATAAATTTGTTGGCGCAGCCGGGGAAGTTGTCGTACTTACCGGCATCTTACTAAGCGTCGGCATTCAATTATAGTACTATAAGTATACTTTGTATACTGATTACCTACCTTAGGCACCAGCGATCCACAACCAGGAAATGTTTCCTTTAAGCACATTTTTTTGTAAATTATGTAACAATGTATTTTGGTTTGAGGTGAGAAATAAACATCATAGACACAGTTTATACTGCTGCGGCTGTTATCGTACATCATCATCATTTCAGCCTATTATAGTCCACTGTTGAACATAGGCTTCCCTTATAGATTGCCACAAAACGCGGTCCTGAGACACCTGCATCCATCGACTTCCCGCAAAACCGTGCCAGTCGTTGCTCCATCTACTAGGGGGATCGCCCTACACTGCGTTTGCCGGTACGAGGTTACCGCTCGAGAACCTTTCTTCCCCAACGGTTATCGGTTCTACGAGCTATATGGCCGGCCCATTGCTACTTCAGCTTGCTAATCCTTAGGGCTATACTGTACATATTGTAAATGTTTTATTTACTTCATTTCATCTTTATTTATTTATTCAGATCCACCAGTGAAAATTACAATATTACACTATTAAATAATATATTGCAATGTGGGCATCCTTTAGCTCGTTAGCTCCTAACCAATCTCCGATCTTATCGCATGAACCTTATATAGGACACGGGTGGGTTAGGACGAGTGAACGCCTCTATGCTCACGTGTACACTTGTAGCACTATGGCTCCTGCACTGTTACTGGGCTTTAAAAGTTTTTTTTTATGTAGGGGAAAGTGACGAGACGAACAAAATATTCACCTGATAGTAAGTGCAACGTCTAACAAATGTTGTATCATCCATAACATTTCTGTGTGCCACCACACTGCGTCCGTCACCCTGAGACAAGAGTTCTTAAGTCTCATATGCCCAACAATTACACTAGTTCTCAGTGCAATTTAGACCGAAACACAGCAATTTGCGCACTAACTGCCTCACGGCAATTACTCACTGCGCAGGAACTGGATCCGATGGGCGACGGAATCCATCGTAGAAATTCTACCACCAAAGAAAAGTGAAAAGTTGTCGTAAAATATTTTTTTTTTACACAGATAATGTATAGGGGGTTTAATTTTTTATACAATATGTTACAAATTAGACGGTATCGGTTAAAAAGTAAAAGTAAAAAGTAAAGTTTCAGCCTATAAATATCCCACTGCTGAGCACAGGCCTCCTCTCATTTCTGAGAGGGCTTTAGGAGCTAGGAAGAATCCGCCACGCTGCTCCAATGTGGGTTGGCGGACTGCACATGTCTTCGAAATATTTTTTATTTCTCAGACATGCAGGTTTCCTCACGATTTTGCCTTCACCGCCGAGAACGTGGTAAATCAGCACTTAAAATTGCAATTAACAATTTCGGATTTGGATTAGGATTCGAACCCTGGTCACTCGAGTACTATGAATTTACTTTCGTAAAATTATATATAAATTTTAATACGAGTATAACTTGATTCTGTGAATATAAAATTATCTAAGCACAAAGTTAAACGCCAATTATACATTTATTTCGAACCATAAAAAATAATATATTCGATAAAATGTAAGTCTTTAAAAATACACGAAGGAAATGTTCAGATAAAACTTTGTTTTCTTACAAAAACACAGAAAAGCCTTGTGATCAAATCACAAAATCAAAACAATTTCGAATCGTCGATCAAAATATTATATTATCATAAAAAATATTGCATGTTTGGAAAAATAACAGTTGGTACTCTTTGTTTACCGCACGCTTCCACGCATTAAACTGGAATAATATTTAGAGATCAAATAAAGAGTGCATTGTACGAAGTCTTACGAGTTAGAAAAATATATAAACTGATTTAAGATGAATTGATAAGTATTTATAAAAAGAAACATGAATAAACAAAAAAAGATAAATTGTACAATTTGTATGTATTGCTCAGTAGATCTATCGTAACGGTGGTTTCCTCAGTAGAACTAGACTAACTTAGCCCTAAGGATAAATAAGCTGAAGTTGCGATGTACCGATATGAAGAAGCGGGTAGAACCGATAACCCGATTGGGCTGATTGGGTTGAGTCAAATAATATCTTGCTCAGACCTGATTTATCTAATTTCGGTAACATTTTGCCTAATGATCATGCTTAGCAAATGGATTTGTTCACCCTCAACGTTACTTTTCGTTGGAAGTCTTGGTGGACGGAAATTACGAAAACTTGGACAACTTTGACAAACCGACCAATTTGGATCGTCAGGAGATTTCTCCAAAACGTAATTTATACGTGTTTTGGTGATAGAAAATGATGTTTAATGGTAAGATGACTTTAAAAGACGTCTACAGGTCATTTAACAGGTTAATACAAGTTAATATAAGCGGTATCTAAAAAATATTCTGAATTAGCTTATCTAACTACGATTTAGTATAATATTTATTATAAATTAACACAGAATCAGACAGTTTACGTTCTATTGAAGTTCTATATTTTTTTTATTGTTTAAAGTGACGAAGCGAGCGAAACGTTCACCTGATGGTAAGTGCAACGTCCGCCCACAACAAATGCTGCGTCACCCAGAATATTTCTGTGTGACACCACACTGCGCCCGTCACCCTGAGACATGAGTTCTTAAGTCTCAAATGCCCAGTGATTACGATAGCTCACAGTGCCCTTCAAACCGAAACACAGTAATGCTTGCACAGTACTGCTTCACGGCAGAATAACTGGCCAAACTGGCTAACCTTCATTCGTTAAAGTTCATCGAGTGTGGTAACTCTAGAATTAGATGATACTTCAGGTGCTGCTGTTAGTATTAAAGATTCCTAAAGAGTCATTAAGATTCCGGAAAGTTTACGCAGAACTGGCTATTTTACTCTCCAAGATAAAAACTTATGTAAGAGGGTAGTAATTTATTTATTATACTTTTTTCAATACTTTCGCAGTTATCATTTCGTCGTCGTCGTCGTCGTCGTTTCAACCTAACTCTAGTCCACTGCTGAACATTGGCCACCCCCATAGATTGCCACAAAAGTTAGTAGCTCACGTTTTGAGGGCATCTTGCCATAGTTGCCACGCTTGGCAGGCGGGTTGGCAACCGCAGTTTATTTATTCGGATGTTCCAGGAAGATGTTGCTACCCATCTCCTAGTTTTTCATTTTCCCTTTGTCGACTTTTACAAGACCCGCGGGATGAGATGTGGTGGTAGATTCTCTTAAGCCGCTACCACACGAGGAAGTTGTAGTGCTAGTAAACAAAAAAAACGTTCATTTTTAAAAAGTTTACATGTAAATATTTGTAATTGCTAAGAAAAATGTGAGGAAGCTGAACTGTGGAATATTATGTGCCTTTAGGTAATTAATAATATTGATTGTAGTAATCCTTACACGTAAATTTATCGATAAAACAAGACTAGTGATTTACGGATTGATGAGATGATTGAGTACTAAACAAAACAAGTATCGTTTAGAAAAAATGTATACCACGTTTATAAAACAGTCTAAAAGTAAATAAAGTTAGTTTATAATCAATTGCAAAATTTGTACACAACAGCCACACAAACAGACCAGTTTCAGTCCAGTTCTAAGCTATGCTTAAAGTTTGTAGTCTCTAGCTCCTCGGGAAGTAACTTTAAAATCAATTATAAAATTTGACCGGAACAGACATACACGAAAGCAAGTTAATAAAAACACTTCACTTTGACTATTCGTGAAGATCTTATTATTAATTTTACTACCACTACTTACAAATTTATTTCTTTTACGTTACGGACACCTGCTACTCGAGTAAAGGTATGAATATTTAAGTTGTTTTAGTAAAAGAATACATTTTGTTTATAGTAAAAACAAAATCTATACTTTGACTCAAACAACTGAGTCATACAAAAAGTTCTAAAATATTGCAATCTGCAGATCCATCTGTTAATAGTCCTCAGCTCGACCTCGATACGCCTCTTTAAAGATATGCCTATATCGCCCCGCATAGCAGGCGGCACCTCAGATACTGCTGTACGAGTATATTCCCGGTCTGTGACTTATTTCCACCAGGAGGTTTTCATGGTGGTTATTTCGCCGTCTCTCGGAATCCATAAGATTTTTCCCGGCCTTTTCTTTACTCGAATCTTACAACACTTACGGGATGAGATATGTTGCAGATTTTCTTCTGCCACCACCACACGGCACAACCTGACACATAATGCAAAAACATACCATCGCATGAAACCTGAGATGCAAGTCTATCTTACTTGATATTGACAGTATTTTTATTGCTTTAGGTATGATTTTCTTTTTTAATTGCTGCCCTGGCCAATTTTATCCACACGCAAATATTTTTTTGACTCGTTCCGAAAATGGCGGCAACTTAGTTCGCCACCCGTCACGTCTCGTTTCCCACGGGGGCGAGTGGACTACATGTGCAGCTTCTGCCTACCCCTTACATGGGAAAAGGGCGTAACTATATATATGTGTTTTGCATACAATGCATACATGTGTCTCCGATACCCAAAGCTGTTAAGTGTGATGTGTAAATTTTGATGTATTTTTTTCTATGTTAAACAATATTGGTGAACACACAATACAAGCCTTAAAAGTCGATATATGTAAAACACACAAAATTTGGCTTCTATTACTATTTATTTGCTGCTTTCGTGCGAGAGCTGCGATGTAAATTCACGATTTGAGTTTTTGATCTACTTCTTATTTAACTAAGACACAAATTTAATGATGCTTATCAAGACAGTCAAACAATTTTGATGTAAGTTTCTAAATTGTATAAGTTTTTATACTTAGATTACCGTGCTTTCTTAGGTTACATAGCTATATTGCTTTGGATAACTATTTTGATATATAAGTGACCTGATTTGAGAACGACACCATCGTAGCTGTACCTACACATGGATGAGTATGTTCTTGCAGTAATAACTACACGCGACCAAGCTGCAGGCAACATGATGTTGACATATGAACAACGCCTTGGTTTCCTCATCTAGGTTAAACATCTTGCAAATTATGTTGATACAGTTAATCTTATTCGCTTTTTCTTTGTTTATGTCTAGGTTTGTTATTTGTTACGGGAGGACATTGTACTTATCATCAGGTGAACGTTTTGCTGGTTTTGTCACATTATCCAATAAACAATACAAATAAAAGACACAGATCTAGTATTTTTATTTTCTATTTTTTATGGAAGAAAGTGATAAGACGAGTAAATACTTTGTCACTCAGAACATTTCTGTGTTGCACCGCATTGCGTTACTATGTAACGTCATTTCTTAAGACTAATATTATGCCCAGTAATTAAACACTAGCTGCCAGTACCCTGCAGACCGCAACACTGTAATGTTTGCACACTACTGCTTGTCAGCAGAATAACTGGCACTGCGTTGGTAACTACTTATATCGATTCCTTCATATGAATCCTACCAACAGGTACTTTTTATTTTAAGTAATTTGTTTTGTATCAGTATTAGCAATCCTTTGCCTGAACCTAAAACTCTAAGAAATCAAATAATATGGTCGTTCGTTGATTACTCCAAGTCTTCTATTCACGATTGTAGCGTGGAAAGTATTGAAACTGTTACTGAGAAAGAAGTGGAGAACGATTTGCTGAAAAGAAATTTTTATTTCTATTTTCACTTCCCATTTTACCTCTGACCCGGAAACACTTTATTAGAAAAGGCGTGCTTCCTTAGAACGACTTCTGTCTTTGATTTTCAATACTTGTGTACTGCGAACACTTCGAACTCGTGTACTCAAATCTCTTCTACTTGAACTCGGTCCCTTTGTCTGTTTGTTACCTTTTCACGGTTCAACCGCTGAACCGATCTTCACAAAATTGGGCACAGAGATAGCTTGCATCCTGGAGACAGACACAGGATACTTTTTATTTCGGAAAATCAAAGATTGGGGATCTTTGATTTTCGGGTATTTTTAAAGAAACCTATATCCACGCGGACGTAGTCGCGGGCTTCAGCTAGTTTAAAATATATTAGACTTGGCACTCAGTTGGTTTTTAAAGGCCTTTTCAAAAAGGTTTCCTTGATTTATATATACTGACTCCGTTTTTAAAAGCGTAAATCCACGCGTCTTAGTTATAAATTTTTCGGCAATATTCTATGCTAATGTGCTCACCATCTTGGACCACAATGTCGCTATAACAATGGCAAAGGACTTTCAAAATTCGGCCTACTCTGTTTATATTACGATTACATTTTCACCTTTCAACCAAACATAAAAATTATTAGCAGAAATACATTATAACTAAAAGATATTACAATTTAATAAAATGTAATATCTCTACCACTATTTTAAAAAAATCTGTCGGTTATTAAAAGGATTTTAAAATAAAATGTACGGTTAGTCTTTCTACTTAATAGAACTTTTGAATGCTGCATAATGGTCATCGTCGCTTCTGTAAAATGTACCTTTTATTTCTTTATTAATATTAGTGCAAGTGTTAATGAAAATAATTTACTGCTAAAATGGGTTACAATCTTAAAGCGTCTCGGAGAAAGTTGAAATAGTCGTGATAATTAAATTTTTTACTCCGATTTCGATGGACAAAATTTAAGACGCGCTTTCACTAAAAGGTTTAAACTTAAGTATTCATTATAGTTGTTCTAAGTAAACATATTTTTTTCTTTTTTAATTAAAATGTAGTATAATGTAATCTACTGAAGATATTCGTTCTCAAAAAAAAAATGGAGCTACAGTGAAACATTTATGGGCTGTTACTTTATAGATTATTTTATTTTTTTTACTTGACATCACACTGATATCTTTTGGCCGGTGCAAAAGTAGTCACTTCACTCAACTTTCCCGAATGTGCTAATGCGTATGCGTTTCAATATGATAGCATTCGGATGTACAGAAAGCTGTGCTATACCTACTGATACTGCAAGTAATAAATAAATACAAGTGCATAGATATATAGTAGGCATTATACTTTTTTATATTTATATAAAACTAGCCGTGCCCAGCGGTTTCAACCGCGTATAACAGCCGACTCCGATCGATGATATACATATATACTACCTTAATTGAATCGTATTCTGGAGTTTTAATTTTTTTTTAAATCCTATCCTGTCGCAATCCTAAGTTATTTTTCTAAAATTAAAGTAGCTAAAGTTACCAGCTTTTATATCAGCTATCTGTCAATGAAAGTTCGTCATAATCGGTCATACCAAATTAGCCGGAACAAACGAACAAACAGAGATAGAAAAAAAATTAAAATTATAACATAAATAAATTTTTGTACTACTCGTATGTTCCGTACAGTGTAAGACTTTTAAACGAGGAGAAAAAATTATAATAATGTAGTACAATAATAATTAAAAAAAAAAAAATATCCATCTTGAAATGCAATCTTGGAGAATAAGCTTGAATTAAATTAAATTTCTGCCAGAGTATTGGCTTGTACTTCTGTTGCTACAAATTATTAGAATTTCTTATTATAATTTGATTTCAGAGGAGTAGGTAAGCTTTTTGATAATAAAAATGATGCCTCACACTTGACTTTCTCCTGTTTCGTGTTTGTATATATAATTGTAGCGACATCTATGTCGCCACGTGAGAAACTAAAGAAATATCTCGTACGTCACTAATCGCGGTATGAAAGTTTCTACGATACGAACTATGTATACAACATCTTAATGCTACTTGTAGGAGGAGACGTCCTCCACAGATTAGACTATCCGATCTGGCGTGAAGCTACCTCTTTCCTTGGCAATACCATCTGCCAAACTGGAGAAGCTCAAGAAATATCCCGTACGTCACTAATCGCGCTATGAAAGTTTCTACGACGCGAACTATAAATACAACATCTTAATGCTACTTGCAGGAGGAGACGTCCTCTCCAGATTAGACTATCCGATCTGGCGGGTAGCCACCTCTTTCCTTGGCAATACCACCTGCCAAACTAGTGACCACGACGTAATCTCAGCACACAGCCAGCTTCTTCTACCGTGATATGGAACACGCTGTCAGCTTTTCCCAAACACAGCAGCAACGTCTTCGGCAGCCATCGTAATCACAGCACTAGACTACTATCGGCATAACGCGTGCTTTCTAGTCTCTCAGAGATCACTGAGCATCATCTACGGCGGCCCCTCTACTCAGACTTACTCCTGCGGCATCAACACTGTCTCCATATAGAAATAGAAGCACTGAAAACCTGGTCACAGCTTCTCCGCATCGGCAGACTGCACATCATTGCCTGACGACACAAGTTCTCCACGCTTACCTACGACTTCCAGTCTCAACGGGGGAGTGTTTATGTAGCGATAGCTATGTCGCCACATGAGAAGCTCAAGAAATATCTCATACGTCCATAATCGTGCAGTTAAAGTTTCTGAGATACGAACTATATAAAATAGAATAAAAGCAAAAATCCTCCCCAGATCAGACAATACGCTCAAGCGGGACCCTTTTCCTTGGCAATATTACCTGTCATAGTGTCTAAGATACATAAATTTCATATACACACAGACCCCGAATAAGTATCTATATGCCACAGGCCACCCATAGCGCAGAAGCCAATTGCTTACTCCCTACGTCAACCAAATCGAGGTGTAATATTTTAAAAGTAATTTCAAATCTATACTATTCAAAAAATTTAAGTGTCTGTCTGTGATTTCGCAAGACAGACTTATTATTAGTCTCATATGGTAATTTGTATGTGTCAAAAATTGTAGGACCGTCAGTCTGTTTGTTTGTCCGGACTGATGTTTAAAACGGCTGAATCGATTTTGGCGGAAGTTTTATTGGCGGGTGGAATTGTCAGAAAGTCATTTATCAGTAAGCTAATTCCTATTTCGGAAATATTTAGGGCTCCTGCATAAAATCTAAAAAAAACTGGTGGCTATGTGGAATGACGGATTACGCGGCGTTAATATGCACTTTTTAGCTCATGGCTTTTTAGTTTGAAAAAAAAAAATCTTATTAAGTGGTTTTAAAAACTCATAGTTCCTTTATACGACCTTATTACCTTATACCTCGTCTATAATAAAGGTGGAGTGTTTGTATGTTTGAACGGGATAATCTCAGAAAATACTACTCCGATTAAAGAAGTTTTTGCATTAGGCAGCCCGTTTTTTGAGGGTTCTCGTCTGTAAAACTTCATGCTATGGCTTTGAGGTGTCGCACGCTGAGAACATAAGGTCACTATACTAAGAGATACTATACTAAGAGGTCAGGGAGGTTCATGTGGTCGGCTTGTTTTACACAGGAGAAACCGCGAGGCATAAAGCGGGTTTTCTCCTGCAGTATAAAAGCTTGGAATAGAGGATATTGTTGTCATTCCCCTCATTTATTTATTCCCTCTGTCGCTTCTAAGATATTCACGGGAATGAATATGTTGATAGATTCTCTTATGATCCTTCTCAACAAATTATTTTTGTTTAATTTTTAGCAACTGAATACATCAATAGCAGTTTTTCATTAGACAGCGCCTTTTACACTGCGTAAACATATAGGTTTGGCAACGTTTTCTACACGAGAACCTCAACTTAATGGTTCCGTGCAAGCAAATACAAACAAATTAGATTTGAGCAAACAGCAGTAGAACCACCGCGCACTCGCCATGCCATCCAATTTAATTAGGGTTGCGACACATGACGCAACGAGATAACGCGCGTCCAAATCGGCCGGAGCCGTGCCGTTTCATTGATCTGCTTGCAGTTAGGGCATTCCTACACAACAAAGTAGTTAATATACTCAAATTATTTTAAAAATAGCTTTTAAAGCTGTAAGTCTGGCTTATTATGAATATTATTCAAGAAAAAATTGAGAAAAGTATCTGAACTAAATAAAATATTTTTAAATAAAATGTTTATTGGTGGTAGGATTTCTATACAGGAATTCGTCTAGGTAGGTACCTTCGCAGGCCAGTTATGGTGCCGTGAAGGAGTAGTGTGCAAATGTTACTGTGTTTCGGTTTGAAGGGTACTTAGAGCTGTAGTGATTACTGGACATACGGGACTTAAGAACTGACGTCTCAGGCAGACTGGCATAGTGTGGTGTCACACGGAAATGTTCTTGGTGGAACAGGATTTATTATGGGCAGACGTTGCGCTTACCATCGGGTGAAAGTTCGTACTCGTGTCGTCACTTTATCCTACAAATAAAATGTTCGTTAAAGACTCAATTCGTATATACCGAATGTTGAAGATTTGTTAGTAGGAGTTCATCTAGGTAGGTACTACTATAGTGCCAGTTTTACTGCGAAGCAGTAGCATGTAAGCATCACCGTGTTCTGGTGTCAAAGGCAATGCAGCTCGTGAAATTACTAGGTAAATGAGACATAGTTACTGATGTCTCAAGATGACGTGTGCAGTGTAATGCAGTGCCACAGGACTTTATAATTCAATGTTCTGGATGAGACTGCAACCGTTACCGTGTAGACGTGGCACTTATAATCAGGGGAACGACTTACGTGTCGCGTTACGTAATGTAGAAAGAAAGCATTTATTGGCACAGCACAAAAGTACAACATACTTAGACACAATATAAACATATACTAATAAAAGAAAATACAAACATAAAAATAAAATAATAAATTAATCAAAACAAAAAAGTTAAAGACCAGAAATAAAACAAAAAAAATATATTTAAATAAAACTAGTTTTTACGGATTTTATCGCGTTTAATTTTATTTAAATGTTTTATTTAAATGTGTAATATTCGCGTAAAAAAATAGTATAAAAAATAGAGACACGAAATGTTCGTGTCTAGTGGCTGAACCAATAGGTCTCCAGATTAGCTTAATGTCAGACTGTAAAACCTGACGCTGATTTTCAACTGGTTCATAAATAAATAAATATTTATCGGTTTTTGTACCTTAGATTCATTACATCGGATATGAAAGGTGGATGTCATGGGAGTTCCTCTAGGGTTGTAGTGACATCTTTGGTTCTGGTGTACACCTTGTTCTCGTGGTCTAAATTAGCTAGAAGAATATTCGATACAAAGTTTAACGTGTCAACCAAATTCAATATAGCAATTGTTTTACATACTACTATATTTACGTAAAGAAAAAACTGACTTTCAAACAGCAGCTCGAAACATGGTGCGAATTTAAGATAATCAGAAAAGAACTTGACAAAATTTATATGAGATCAACCCTACGGTAATTCGTTATTGTTAAAAAATATCATTAGAATCGGTTCATAAAAAAGTACCAAGTAGTAAAGCCCGAATGTACTGAAAAAATTATACAGGCGAATCGAGAACCTCCATTTTAGATGGTTAAACAAAATGTGAAAAGAAACATAATATCCAGAGGTCCAAAAAGTCTTACCTTTGTTCAGAAAACTTTATTCTCTCGCATTTTGTTCTTTCTATAAGTAGATAACTGCATAGAGCTTATGGTTTAAGTTATTTTAATAATCTATTTTTTTTTCACCTTCATAATACCTTGAAATCGTCTTAATAATTCTGCCATGTTAAGTGAAACGTGGCTGGTTTAACAGAAAATAGATCAACTAACTCATTAACAAAAAAAAATAACCATAATACTTGTATTATGTACTAAAACATTTAATCAACATTTGTTGATAGAAATTAAAGTCAGCATCGGGCTCGTTTATCAACTGCCTTGAGATTACCTTAAATCCAAGGGATCAAAGTAAACTGGAGGCCCTACGTCACTAACGCCTGATACCCCATGGCCTTAACAGGGATTTATGTGGCCGAATTAATGGAATTTAGCATTAATCCCTTTCTAAAAAGCACACTCTTCGAATTTAACGGTACGTTAGGGAATTTACTTTAAAATAAAATTATAATTTATCTGGATAATAAATTTGAAGTCTTTATTAGTTTCAGAATTTTAATCCTGTTTTCTGTGGTTTCAGAGGTTTTTTTATGGAAAATGATGGTATGGTAGTTCTAGACTAGGATCCACCAAATGCTTGAAGACTATGGTTTGACTGATAATGACTTCAGATTCTCGCTGGCCTGACTAGGGCTAGACTATCTTGGAACGAGCTGAGAAGATACAGTTGGTAACATGACCTCAGCTCTTCGAAGAGCTAAAGGAACATTCATTACGTACGATATACCTTAGATCGAAGTAACGCAACTTTCACGCAGTTTGACGCCTTCTGTCTCACTTTCAACTTCCATTTAGCATTAAGGTGCAGTTGTATATTCCACTTTTGTTTATTTTCATTATATTAAAACCGGATTTTGTATTTAATAAAGCAATAAAAGTTTTAATATCCTTTCCAAAGTACGAGAACAGTTAACCCAGGTTTTTTTATGGAAAAAAGTCACGAGTGAAATAAATCGTTCACGGTGGTAAGTGCAAAGCCAGCCAATGACATTCCTGCATAAGAATCGTACCACCAGTTACTCGTATAAATGGTTAAGTGAAATAATGCTTATAGGTACGATAATATTTTGGACTCTTGATGTATCTCCATGGAACCATTATAATTATGACGATACGTGAATGGTATTTTCACGTGGTAGCGGCCTAAGAGAATCTACTACCCCATGTCATCCCGTGGGTGTCGTGATCTACAAACTTTTGTAGCAAACTATGGGGAGGCCTATGTTCAGCAGTGGATTACTGATAGGCTGAAATGATGATGATGATGTAAATGGTAATGAGCCAAGTTCTCTTTATCCGTCTGTATACGAAAAAAATATGTTTATCATTATCAAATCGAATAGATAAATAGTTTCGCTTTTGCTTTTGTGTTTTGACAGGTTAAATCTCGAGACTTATAATGTTAACCTTCCGTCAATTTCTTTAACCGCTGTCTCTCAGAACTGATAGAAAATAAAACCGTGGATTTCTTCAATATAGAAAATTATATTAACTATCCATCAGATAATCAGGCGTTTCTTTGGGGAAATCCAATATAATAAATAAAATAAAGTTAATTTGCTAAGATCCACGTGCAAATGTTAAATTTATTTCCTTTAACTATCCATCACCCTTACTTACATTATAAACATGCTTAGTATGAGATTACATGCAGTCTAGTGCACATATGCAAGTCTACTGGATTAAATTTGAATATGTAAAATATGTTATATTAAAACAGATTTTTCCACGCTCTGTGTGAAATAAACTGGAAGAAATCTACACGCCCAAGAATAATACAAAAAGGTATGTAAGGTCCGCCGATCCGCAATGGAGCAGAGTGGCAAAGTTCGCTCTTATACCCTCTCAGATTGAAAAGAGGCCAGTGCTCTGTGATGGGACATAAAGGTTACATATCATTATTTATTTTTACGAATCTCTATATGTATGATGTATACTATATTAGTTGAACAAATTGCATTCAATCTCATTGCCCTCAATAAATTTTAAAAACGTCGTTGTCCCCTACTCAACCACGGTCAAAGATCTTGGGTTAACAATAGATAACACTCTCAGTTGGCGTCCGCAAGTTGCTGAGGTTAGTCAAAAAGTTGTGAATTTTCTGCGTTGCTTGTATCGTTTCAAAAACTTTCTGCCAATAAAAACCAAAGTTATGCTAGTTCAAACCCTGGTTTTGCCTGTGCTAGATTATGCGGACGTATGCTACACTGACGCCTCTCAAGAACTTCAAAACAAATTGGATCGTCTCCTCAACAACTGTAAACGATTCATCTATGGCTTACGTAAATACGACCATATTTCCTCTTTTCGTTCTCAGCTTAAATGGCTTCCTATTACTTCTCGTAGGTCCTTCAGAACACTTTGTACCTTGTTTTCCATTTTACACGATCCATTTGTCCCTGCATATCTGAAATGTAAATTTCAGTATCAGGGTGACTCTCATGACCGCTGTCTCCGTTCTGCGGATAATTCCACTCTTCACGGCCCTTTCTGCCGTACAGGCTTTCTTCATAATTCTTTTGCTTCACACGCTGTAAGACTGTGGAATCAGTTACCAACCAACATAAGGTTGGCTAAATCCAAGGCTTATTTCAAACGCCTACTCCGAGAGCATTACTTAACTATTAAATAGTAATTTCTAATATTTCTGCGTACTGCTTCTTCCATTAAATTTTATATTACTTCTTTTATATATGATCCTTATACATAGTTTACGAACCTGTCAATATTATGTGTGTATATATATGTATATATATATGTATGTATATGTATGTGTATATGTATGGATATGTATCTATTTAGTTACTGTGAATTGATTGTTTCAGATTGTTGTTTTACTGTGCACCCCTATATGTTCTCTGCTCAACCCAAAGGTAGACTGGTAGAGAATGCCTCTAGGCATTAAGTCCGCCTTTTTGTACACTTTTGTGCAAATAAAGTTTTAAATAAATAAATAAAATATATATCTATACTTTAAAAATTTACTTACTGAGAAATCGAATCAAATTATATTATATGAGTGGTCGCTCTGTGGTCGAAATTCGACATTAATTGTTTTTTTTTCAATGTTATTGAGGTTTGAGTAATTATTTGGCAATGTCTATTCAGTGCGATTGTTTGACCATAGACTAATATGTGATTGATATTGTCAATATGGATGTAAATAATGAATGTATTGGCGACACAGATTATAAATAAATGTTAACTTCCTCGCTTCTTCTCCATACAAACTATCTGTGCAAAATCTCACACTCCATCGTGCGCACAATATGCTTAAAATGGCTACAAAGTTTTCACATCACGTATTAGTATATAGAAGATAGTTACAGATTTGTATACGTGTTTTAAGAGGTTTGCATTAGAAGCAATTATTCGAATAGACGTGTTATGAATATTATTGACCCTTATAATAAAATAAAATAATTGTAATAAAATAAATTAAGTGTTGAATGTACTCTTATACACGTCCTCAAAGAGAAATTTCATGCCAGAACCTATTTTTTTGCTTGTATATATATATATATATATATATATATACATATACATAATTGGATACATATATATATATATATACATAATTGGAGATTGTGACAAAACGAGCAAAATGTTTACCTGATGGTAAGTACAACGTCTGCCCATCTGTTTAACCTAAAATAAATTGATTGATTAAATATTATTGTTTTATATGATTTGAAGACCACAAGACCTGCTACGTCATGAATCTTGGTTACAGCCATATCCATATATGTAGAATACACAAATTGTTGGTTTTCTAGTCTGACAGTATTGTAATTACCCGTGTCTGTAGCACATAATCGTTCGACCGATTTAATTACCTAAATGTTACACTTGATACGGGTACAAGAAGTCAAGAGTTTAGAATTCATTCCCATTATTAGGATTTCTATACAAGAATTTACTGTGGTAGGATTCCTATACAGGTATCTCTCTGGGTAGGTACCACCTCAGTGTCAGTTATTCTGCCGTCAATAAGTAGAGTGTGCAAACATTACTGTGTTTCGGTCAGAAGGGGATGTCGTCTCAGGGTGACGAGCGTACTGCGCTGCTACACGAACTTTACTCGTAAATGTTCTGGCCGACACAGCATTTGTAATCAATGACGAATTGATGACCACTTGCCATCAATGAACGATCTGCTAGTCTTGTCACTTTCTCCCCTAACACAATAGTAAAAGACAGGTACCACCGCAATATTAGTTACTCTACCACCAAACAATGTTGTCCAAACACCTCTGTGTTTCGATTTGAAGGGACTAAAGATAATTTAGGATTACCTAGTTTTTTTCGATTGTCTTCAAAAGATAAATTTTTACAGTATATTTTCAAGAACATAACAGCATTATATGTTTGAACTCAAAGACATTAAAAATGTAAAAAGTCTATAATTTTCTTTTTTAATATTCAAAATAAAAAATTATACATTTTTTATGTATATTTTTTAATTGTACTTAATAATTTGTAAGTTAAATATTGTACAATTTATAACACTACTCGTACACATAAAACAGGCATTACAGACTTGGAAACAAAGTGGGGAACGCCATCTTTTTTAAAACCAACCTCAAGATCCTAATTTCCATAGTGTCAACAGCAAGCGAGGAAATGAGGAATGCACCTCATATATACAGTGTTGGCAAGATATAATATTGCCCCAGGGATGACAAGGGAGGAGTAAACAAAAACGTACGGTCTCGCTTAATGAGCGCGTCTGCTGCTGAACGCTCAATATGTAATAATACACTTGTTGCTTTGTACTTGCTAAAAATAAATATACCACAGACTAGTATATATAGTTTAAAATATTTAAAAAAATCAATAAAGTCAAATAAAATACATGGTCTGGAAATACGCATTTCGTGATCTGCAGATACCTACATCCGTAGTAACGAATCATGCTATATATGAATATAATAGAATACAATTTTAAACCCAGAGTAGTACTATGCAACAGCATACTACTACTATCTATGTAAAGTAACAACTTTATGCTGGTATTATGTGAAAGCGGGGTTCTGCCCCCGTTGAGCCTACCCATTGATGTTTTACAGCATATATCGAGTAGCGAGCTGCGAGCTTACTGGTGGTAAGATTGCTATGGAGGAATCCGTCAATCCGTCATACCTACCGAAGTCCAGTTAGTCTGCAGTAAGCAGTAGTAAGCAAACATTACTGTGTTTCGGTTTGAAGGGCACTAAGAGCTAGCGTAATCACTGGGAATATGAGACTTAAGAACTCACATCTCAAGGTGACTTCTAGGTGACACCGCATATTTTATGGGCAGACGTTGCACTTATCATCAGGTGAACGTTTTGCTCGTTTCGTTACTTTATCCAATAAAAAAGCCAGGCTATACCACATAAATCTTATAAATGTAATCAATTTTATAAACAAAATAGCTCATGCGACTTCTTCTTCGTGGATATACATTTTTAAATATTCCGGGATAGAATGTATCATATATACCACCCCATCACATCTCGTGGGTGTCGACAGAGGGAAAATAAAAACCAGGAGATGGGCAGCAGCATCTTCTTGGAACATCTGAAGAAATCCCCGCAAAATGAGAGCTACAAACTTGTGGCTATCTATGGCAGAACCTATGTATAATTTCGGTGATGTAATTGCTGTTAGCCTTTTTTGGTTTTTAAAGTTTCATCGGATCCTGTGCTCACGGGCCAGGGGCCCGCGTGCCAGGTTTGGTAGAACCTATGTTCAGCAATGGACTAGTAATAGTCTGAAATTATGATGATGATGATGTCTTGTGATTGTCCCCGTATCTTTAAAACTGCATCCGAGTCCATCTCCGATCTTATCGCATTAGCATTATATCGGATGAGAGTAGGGTTGGACGAGTGAGTGCCTCTGTAAAATTGCGCATTTACTTGTGGCACTATAATACCTCCTGCACATTTGATAGCTTCCGACAGTATTCTTAACTTTTCGCTGTGCTCGAAAATCCATCAAGCGGACATCATACTTCATAAGAAAATGTGGAAGAAAAAAGCGTTTGAAACTGAAATACAAGTTCGTATGTGTAGAGATTTCAAATAATCATCTCTCGAGAAATACTGGCGGCTGACGACAGTACCGTTGTTAGAATATAGCTTGAACGGGAAATTATATTACGGAGACGTTCAGATTCGTCGTTAGATATACATATTTGTAGACGCATGAGTACCTATTCTACACAATTTTCAATAACTTACACGTATGTAATGCTTTTAAATAAATGAGAGTTATTATTACATTGCAAAACATATTTATAAAGCGGCGAAACAAGATCTAGCTTCCTTATACTGTAGTGTACTTGTTTTTTATTTAATTTTGTGTAAGTAATGGTCCTGAGCCTCCTGCATCCATCGACTTGTATCGCAAAATCGCAAAATCGTGGTGGACATCGCTCTATCTAGTAGGGAGGCGCCCTACACTGCGTTTGCCGTAACGAGGTTCCCACTCGAAAACCTTTCTTCCCCAACGGTTATCGGTTCTACGAGCTATATGGCCGGCCCATTGCCACTTCAGCTTGCTAATCTTTAGGGCTATGCCCGTTACTTTAGTTCTGGATTAAATCGTTACGGAGTTTATCACGCAGAGAAACTTCGAGCATAGCCCTTTCCATAGCTCGCTGAGCGACTTTTAGCTTCCTCATGCGGCCCGCAGTAAAGGACCACGTCATTGTTCCGTAAGTCATCACTGGCAACACGCACTGGTTATAAATTTGAGATATACTCGAAAAGAAGATGTGACGTAGCTATCCGAACGCTGCCCAGCCGAGTTTGTTCTATAGGCGGGGCCTATGTTCAACAGTGGACTAAGATAGGCTGAAATAATGATGATGATGATCAACTGATGCTACGATTCCTATGCAGGAATCCGTCTGGGTAGGTGAAGGTTTTGCTCGTCTCGTCATATTCTCTAATAAAAATCAGATTTTGATAATTACTACAATTTGATACAATTTTATTACAAGCACGATCGTCTAAGTTCGCCGTTTAGTTCAAATGTGTTGGCGTAAAAGAGACATTTTTCTATTGTCTTTATTTTCAAAATGACTTACTCTGGAACTGTAAAATGGTTTAGCTCGGCGATAGGATTACGCTTATATTCAAACGGTCTTTTCTTTCATGCATTTTGGAATAATCGTTCTAAAAATTTATAGGACAAATTATGACTCTAAGTGAAACTAAGTGTTTTCATAGTGGCTTTAGGATCATTACTCCTTATTACGTTAACAAGGTTGAGCGGGGGTTATTAAAACTATAAAACGGAAGGACAGGAGGTAAGTAGAAGGCTCACATATTCTCATTAGCCTCTGAATGTAAGTAAAACTAAGTGCGGTGACGTAGCTTTATGCGGCAAGCATAAAGTAACCGCTGGAAATGTTAATGAGTAGGAACGGTATTCATAAAAACACACGGAAAATAGGAAATAAAGTAGTGTTTAGTCCGAAGGTAGGTAAAGACATATATTTGATCTGCTTTCTATATACTTGTTTTTCTCTATTTTAGGTTATGTAATTAAAATCAAACAAAACCGCACCGTAGAAAATTGACTGCCAATACAGTCAATTTTCTACATCTTAAAGAATATATTGATAGTTAAATGGTAATTTCAGTAAGCACTAAATAAAGGATGTCAATGTTTCTAATACCAAATGTAGTAAAGTACACATATACACAGTCACGCCTTTTTGCCATAAAAGGGGTAAGCAGAGACAACATACGTAGCCCACTTTGCGCTCCTGCGGGAATCGAGACGTGACGGCCGGCGAATCACATCGCCGCAATTTTGATACGAGCCAAAGATTTTATTCTCCTTATCGCTTTCCCATGAGCAGTATAGTGACAGCATTATCATTATTATTATTATATTATGTTGTTATTCTGAACGAATAAAGGGTGTCCATACAGTACGTTAGTCGCATCTTACGACACCTTGGTAGGAAAAAGGTAGGTGCTATTCTACTCTGCCGATCACCTATCGGCTATGACAAAGTAAAATACAGACATAAATCAAACATTTCACTTAAAATGGCAAAATAATATAATCAGTGTTAGACAGACATTGTCGCGGATATGTGGAGTCCGCCCACCCGTATTAAAGTTACATTACCAGTTGTGAAGATCGTCAAGTTTATTAAGTCAGTTTTTCCATTGCTCGGTAAATTACCACTACAGGAGATATAAAGTTCCTTTTACTTGGCTTAGTAAGTGACGTTATTTGTAGAGACCGCGAGAAATCCAAGCGGGGATTTCTTGAAAATCCTACGTTCTTTAACCAATACGGAGCTAAGAGGATGTGAAAATTATGCCTTTTATATAGTAAATCACTTCTTTGCTTAGGATGGAAGAAATTGAATTTGATGAGTGCCTTTTACGCTTTTCCTTCTTCTTTTTTCTTAAAAACTACTACTGGACATAGGTTGGATAAACGTAACTGTCTGTTGGTGGCGGTGTTAGTAAATCGGCCACCACATTTCACCCCGTAAGAAAAAAGTAAGGAATCCGGGTTGGCGGATTTCGCATGTCCTCTAAATAATAATTTATTCCTCAGACATGCAGTATTCCGCGAGGTATTCCTTCGCCTCTGAACATGTAGTAAATCGGCATCTAAAATTGCATAACAATTTAAGAGGCACCCGCGCCGCCACAAACGAACGAAAGAAAATTTTCTGGTAGGTCTGGTAGTATTCGCGTAAATATAAGAAGCCCTTATCTCAATAATGCGGTGACGCGCAGCAGCGTCGAAGGTACAAGGCGTCTGGTAGTGCGATCGCAATTCACTTGACAAGCGTGGCGATTATGGAAAATCTTCTTACAATGGGAGATACCAACGTGCGGCAGTGAATTTTGCGAACTGATGAAAAAGAGGAAAAAACTAGATAACTTAACAAAATTATCTACATAGTTAATTTTAAGTATAAATAAAAAATCATTTCATTTCAAAATTCAATTTTGTGTGTTGGGAAGATTGAAGATTGTCTTTTGAAAATATACCTTATTTTGTTTTATTTTTTTATTGGATAGTGTGATGAAAAGAGCAAAACATTGACCTGATGGTAAGTGCAACGTCTGCCCATAACAAATGCTATGTCACCCAGAACATTTTTGTGTGCCAATGCGAAATCTTCTGGTTAACATTGACAAGTTGTCAACTGCGCAGTATACTCTGAATGCTGAGTCTGATAATAAAAATAATAATCAAAGTAATCGTAAACTATATACAGAGAAAACAACAAACATTGATGTGAATAAAAATCGTTCATGTTTTCGAAATCCGAATACTTCACCTGCCGTATACCAGTAAAGTTACAATCGATGTTTTATTACGGAGTCAGAGAAATCCAAACACTACTAGATGCCGATACACGAAGCAACACAAAGAACATGAAAAAGCTTCTAGAGTCTCGCGTTTTCGACTTTAAAGCACGTGTACATACAAACGTACGTGATGTGGCTCATACATAGTAAATTGTGACTACACCGAGCGATATTGGAGTTGGGTAAACTATTTTCTCCGTATGCTATCTCTTTTGCACCAGGATAACTGTTTACTCTTCACTACGCGACTTTAAACAGCACTATTCTGTTTAAAATACTATGGAACGAACCATTTCCGTACCAAAGTAGTAATACTTATTTTGCATTTGCTAATTGATATGTTTTGATGTGATTGATAATTGATTTACTGTGTTGGTGCTTGTAGACTTTTCTAATGCTTTTAACACAGTCGACCACGATATCCTTCTTTACATCCTTTTCCATCTTAGATTCGCACCCTCGGTCTTGGAATGGAGAAAACCATTCCAAGACCAAGGGTGACGATTCCTACCATTCCTATCTTCGCGGGCGTCAACAGTCAGTGCGTGTAGGTCATGATTTCTCACAGTGGGTTGATCTGAGATCTGGCGTCCCGCAAGGCGGTATACTATCTCAAATATTATTTTCAGTTTTCATAAACTCTATCACCTCCACTTTCGATTGTTCGTACCATCTGTATGCAGACGATCTACAAATATATATGTATGTGCATTCCAGTATTGACGATCTCCATAACGCGATTGCCAAACTGAATACCTATTTGATAGCCGTATCTGACTGGTCGTCGCGTTTTGGAATATCTGTAAACGCGAATAAATGCCAAGCAATCCTTGTAGGTAGCTCGAGATTGTTAGGCAAAATTAATGTTACTGGCTTACCCTCTTTAACGTATTAACGTATATACCATCTCTATAACGGCGTATTGATCCCGTTGTCAATTTCTGTACGGAATCTCGCGTTGTGTATGGACAATTTGTTAACCTGGGGACACAGGTCACCCATATAAGCCGGGAGTCATTGCCACCTTACAATCCTTCTACCGTCTGAGGAACTTTCTTAATTTTCAGACCAAGCTTATGCTTGTGCAATCACTTATGAATTATGGCGATGTATGTTATCCAGATTTGAACCAAGTGCTGCTTAATAAACTAGAGCGCCTTCTTAATAGCTGTATCCGGTTCGTCTTCGGCCTTCGTCAGTACGACCATATTTCTTAATCTGATATTAACTCGTCTTAAATGGCAAACTGAGGCGCAACTCTAGAATTTTCTATATTCTCTACTCCATCCTTAATGATTCTACTTCTCCTACTTATCTTCAAGACAAACTTCGACACATTTCTTTAACTCATGAAAGATTTCTCCGTTCCGCTTCAAATTATAAGATTACAATTCCTTTACACTTCACCAAATTCTTTGGTAACTCATTTATCGTTCAGGCTGCACTGCTCTGGAACTCCTTGCCCGGTGACATTAGAAAAAGCTCAAAATAAGATCTGCTTTAAGAGGTTAGTACAGGAGCAATATTTTAAAGTTTGCATCTAAAATTCTTTGTGGATTCTTCTTTACAAATTTATATTGAACCATTACGTGTATTTCTGTATATGTATGTGTGTATGTATGTTCATGTATATGTATGTGCATATTTGTGTATAATAATATATTTATTATGATATTTAAATTTACCATTAGTCCAGTTAATATAATCAGACGTTAATTTGCGCAAATCCATTATAAGAAAGGAAAGTTAATTTGTATTAAAACTGAAAAAAAAAAAATATACGCTTGTCATCATCATCATTACTAGTCCACTGCTGAACATAGGCCTCCTCCATATTATTTATTCAGGAGTTCCAGGAAGATACTGCTGCTCATCTCCTGGTTTTTATTTTCCCTCTGTCGACTTTTACGACACTCACGGGAGGAAATGGGGTGGTAGATTCTCTGAGATATTTTTGGCTGGGTTTTTTATATTGTTTTTCTGTTATGAATGAACTTAATAATGACCCGCTTATGCCACTATTATAAACTGAACACAATTTTAAAATTTCAGTTAACTTATTATTTAATCTAAATTACGTATATCTTAAACACACTTGAAACATCAAGTTATTTCTATTTAATGCAAATTTTTGTACCATTCTGATTACACACTTTTTTTAACACAAAAGAAGCTACTACGTTACTTTCTGAATGTACGAATGTGTGACGTGTAACTCTATCCGCTGATAACAATGTTCTATTTTCTCTAACATGATTGGCAGGCCTAACCTTCATGTTCGACACATGTCATGACGTCTCCGGTTAGGTTAGTCTGCATTTTAGATGCGTTTGGGGCATTGTTAGATGTCATTAAGGTCCTCAAATCATAGCGGAGATGTAGGTCATGATGTAGTTTAAATTAGACTTCATTATTTCGAGTAACAAATTGAACATCACTCTCAAGGGTACCTGTAATGTTAATTCATAGATTGCAACCGTAAACTGTTGGAATTTATATATGTATTTATAGTTTTCTTTTTGTAATATATTGCTGTTTTTTAGTTTTTAAGTGATAAATTAGATGCATTTAGTAAATTGTACAATAATGTACTACCCTATTTACTGCATTATACTCCTTTTTTGATTTAATGCAGGCAGCTACCTGCTAAAAATATTTAAAAATATTAAGATAATGAACTATTCAGTATTTGGAGAGCTTGGTTCAAACTTTTCGTGTTCTTGTTTTCTATGTACATATACTATTTAATATTGAGTATTATAGTTTTCTTTAACATTTAGAATAAGTCTGGAAACAAAATGATTTTCGTTATAAAAGCTTAAAAGAAATATTCTATCGTAATGTGTGTTAGTCAGCCTGCTGTCGACTGGTACAATGAATTACAACCACAAGAAATTATATATTCAAATTTTATGGAATTTTATACTTAAAAAATGTAATTGTAGGGAACCGCCAAATAAAGTACGCGTCGTCTTGTGCTATCGAAATGGTTGGACTGACTGAGGTGCCAGCCAACTACCCGAAAGTATTTTAATAAATTTATAACACCGAAATCGTTACATATACATTTACAAATACCGATATTTGAAGTGATTTATTAAACAGATAATAAAAGTTAACAATTTAAAATAATTGTAAGTTCAAAATAAGTTTAAATTTATACACCTATATATGACATTTAACCTACCTAAAAATGTGTATGTAAGGAACGCGCGTGTCGTCTACAGTAATCATAAACTTTTTCAAATCGGATAAATGTAGTAGTAGAAATATTGCAAACTCTGGCACATGAAATAAGTTAAACAAAACCACATTTATTTTCGGTCTAGATCAAAGCTTTTGTCTCAGCCGCATTTCCTTTCTTTGTAATTATTTCAGTCCTTCATTTCGGTTTGTTTGGTCGTCTGTTTTCGTTTTAAGTCTCCTTATTATTCAAAGTTTGATTTATTTTTGCAAAAACCGTTTAATTTTAAAAGCGTCGCCCTAAGAGAGTTCTTAGGTCTTACATGTCCTATGATTGCACTAGCTCTCAGTGCCCTTCACATCGGAATACAGTAATGCTTGCATATTTCATACTACTGCGTCACGGCAGAATAACTGGCCCTGTTGTGGTACCTACTTAGACGAATCCTGCATAGGAATATTACCACCACGTGTTAGGACCGTAATCCTCTCATTTCCATTTCCCGGGGGTGTGAAAAGTGAGCTAAATATTTAGCCTCTGCCTACTCCTTATATGGGAAGAAGGTGTGACTATATGTATGTATAAAATAGAATTGAACAATTTTTATTCAACATGGATTATTTAAATAAAACTTATTGAAAATCATTTTTTTCCTTTTTTTAACCATCCTGGTTCACAAAAAAAGTCTGTCCTGCGAAGAGCCAGTATTAAACCCAGCGAGCAATTTTTTTTTCTTTGACGTTTTAAAGATAACATCCAATTGCAGTATTATAAAGATGTGAAAATAGCTTCGTAGCAATCACCACATTCCCAGGGGTTATCATCGTCCATGTATTCTTTAATAAATTTATGCATCAGATCAGACAGATTTCGCCTATATTGGCAATTGCGATACTATATATCTCACACTTTTTTATCTACTGCCCATGACGGATGTTGGTAATTCAGATCTAGTATATTCCTAATATATTTCTTCTCATACCGTGGGTGTTGTAAAAGTCGACAGAGGGAAAATCAAAACCAGAAGACGGACAGCAGCATCTTCCTGTAACATCTTAATAAATAAACTGCGGTTGCCAAACCGCCTACCAAGCGTGGCAACTATAGCAAAACCCCCTCCAAAATGAGAGCTACAAACTTTTGTGGTAATCTAGGGGGGAGGCCTATGTTTAGTAGTGGACTAGTGATAGGCTGACATGATGATGATATTTCAAATAGTTATAACTCCATGTGTTGGAAGCAATGGCTTTTTTATAGAAGGACAAATGAGCAAGCAGCTCACCTGGAGATCGATAATACCAGCGGAATTGCGGGTGCGTTGCCGACCGTATAGAAAATTTTCGACATATTTTCCTATGTATACCTTTTAGTCGATTTTAATAATAGCCATTGAACTATTAATACCACACGGAAAATATTTTTTAAATAAAGTTATTGTGAAATTTTAATGTGCAAATATGTTTTGTATTTGCTTTCCTTCACGACTACCTTCGCTTGCGGAATACGCACTATTTCTTAAAAGTACACAAATATAATTTTCTTAAAAGCACGAAAATATCATTTTATGCAGAAATAGTATCTGTAGTTAGAGATTGGAACTTTAAAAGCAATCACAATAAACCGCCACAATAACAAAAATAAGCTCCACCATCTTTAGAGCAATTTCTTGACGACGACGACGGGGGATTCTTAAAAGCTTAGCATAGTGGTCAGAGTACATTGGGTATATGGGTTTGAATTCCAGCCGGAGCCAACATTTGTGCATAATCACGCATTGTTAGTTTTCGGGTCTGGTTGTGTTTTGACTCTCCTACTACGTTCTAGTCTACCCCTGTCTCTATGTCGTCTCGTAAATTTAGAGCACTACCATACCTCGCGTAGTTGATAATTTTCAACATTATTCAGAAGTTGTCGCCGTGGTCAAGTATCAGCTACGAGGATAACATTGTGTGTTTGCACCAGAAGTATATGGTACATGTACATACCATCGGTCATTGTATGTTATATGTACTTATATTTATATATAAGTTTTATGTATATATGTTATCTATGTAAGTCTGTACATGTAAGTGTTATATGATATGGAATATAATTATTATTGATGAGATAAATTTAAGTTATCTTTGTTTATTTTTTTTTAATAGTACATAAGTATTTTGAATATTGATTTTCTAAATTTTTAAAGTACCAATAAAAATATTTATCGAGGCCTGGGTTGACTGAGAGAGAATTTCAAAAGGCATTAAGTCCACCCTTTGTAATCCTTCTATTTTCAACGAGTAGATAAAAAAAATAATAAACATCGATCTCACAAGTGAAGCGAAACCTTCTCATGAAATATTTTTATTAATAAAATTCGTTAACAAACTTTCAACTAAAACGCCGATTCTGGAAGTACAGAATTACGAAAATCCATCAGCAGTTGCTAAATTTATTTCCCTCTTGTGTCCTTTGTGGAGTAAATTGAGAGTGACAAATGTACAAAGTTACCCATTTAATGAACTCGGTTATTTACGGCAGAGTCCATAACACGTCTATCGACTTTTCTACCATTTAATACGTCAGGAAATCCGGTCTTCTTTTCCGACTTTTTTTAGGATTCATTAAAGAATCAAGTACATTCTTGTAATATAACATATAGGCTAAAAAGTCAAAAATTTTGAGGCAATATTCCTAATAAAATAATATAGATTGTCTTCATTATATTTACTGACCAAGGTATTATAGAGTAGAGTCGCCAGATGACGTCATGCTGAAGAGCCGTGTAAGTTCAGCGGCAGGGCGCTCGCTTTATATTTTATTGTATGCAGGTACGTTCGATCCCCGGCGCCGTTACCTCTAAAATTGTAACTGCTTATGTACCACGCTCGTCGTAAGGAAACCCTACAGGTCGGGGAGATTAAATAATTGCAGGAGCAGAGTAACGGGTCGGACTCTTCGCGGTTTTTAAACCCTCTTAGAAATCAGAGGAGGCACGTGCTCAGCAGAGAGACATATAGGTTGATAGTTCATTTTATTATTATTGAAAGTAAATGCTTGTATCTAGTCAATAAAGATATTAAAGATATGGAGTTTAATAAAAATGTTGTATGGATTTATTATGGAATCGAGTCGACCCTATCAATTTGTGACGTCTATCGTGTAATAAGGCAATTTCGTTTCTACGACATTACCAAACTTTCGTTGTTAGCTACGAACTAAATTTTTATTTCCCAAACTCGTAAAACTATGTTTGCTGTTGAACTCTTAACATTTTCGCTCGCGTTAAGTGTAAATCGATTTTTACGTATCTATTAAACAAAACTGTTATTTTGAAATGAAAGAATATTCTTTTGAATTTACCAAAAATGCGGATGAGTTTAAAGGTATGCAACGAATGTTACTGGCAGATATATATATATATATATATACACACACATATATACCCATATATATATATATATATATATATATATATATATATATATATATATATATATATATATATATATATATATATATATATATATATATAATAGGTAAATATTTTACGATGAAGCAACTTAAATTATTGAACAATTAATGTTTTACACAAAAACACTTATATTATAACTGATGATAACACTGTGGGAAAGTACATGAATTAATACTGGACCAACTTCGCAACCACATTTCCCACGAGACAAACTTACCTTTAACAAATTTCATCGCAACAATCCCTAAGCTCGCCAACTCCAAGATCGATTTACCTGTTAACATATTTGCAACTCCAGCTAACACTTACAACCCTGGTAGTTTAGACGGAGGTGCATCTATATAGGTCATGCACTGTGCAGAAATTGCATTTTACTAAGTGAGTTTGTTATAAACTGGCATGTGGTATCATAGCTGTTCACTACTGCATCTTAAATATGAATATTGAATTATATAATAATTCATTATGAGATAATAGGTACATTAATTTATTTAAAAAATATATATCATACAAAAGTGCTCCACCATTTTCTGAAATCCGTAAATAATATTAATAAAATCAGGAATTTTCTAAGATCCGTAAGCAAAATTACTTCTAAATTATTTTCTGATTATGCTTAATATTATCCGTTATAATGTAATATATATTAATTTCTTGGCTTTTATGTTGGAAATTCCATTTGTGCTCTTTGCACATTCAGTTGCAATGTCCCGGTGCAAAATTGTATCATCTCATATTCACCATTTCCTGTCTTTTAGTCTATGAAACGCTAAAATGTCTCACTGCTCGTGTCAGCTTGGTAGATGTCCCCAGACGACTTGCGATCCGACTTAAGCACCTAATATTATTTTAAATTCAGCGGGTGAAGTGGTATGTTCAGTAAAATTTTTCAATTACGATATTGCAATTGAATTAATTTTAAGTATTACATAAAACGCTTTACTTAGTGACTGCTTATACGAGTATTTACCGGAATGTTACACGTTTAATAAATCCGATTTTTCAGAATTTTATCGTTTTTTTTAAACTATTTATTTAAATATAATGATTTTATGAACGTGGGGTAACTACGATGGAACTCTATTCTTCCTCTTCTTCTATCTTATATATAAATAAAATTTAGTTGTCGCATGTATGAAAGATTATCACTTGAGAACTGCTCGACCGATTTGGTTGATTTTTGTTGTGTTTGTTATGATCAGGACAATGTTTGTATGAAAGAAAATCTTTGTCCATCAACGGTATCCACCGGAAAAGTCGGAAAATTAGAAGGTATTTTTGTATTAAGTTTTATATATTTTAAGCGTAATTCTCATTTTTTTAATTAGTAAATGGCACCCGTGCGAGCCTATTGATTGCATAATTATTACCAATAGATTTTCACCATTATGGAGAACAGGCACTGTTACAAAGTTAAAAACTATGGAAGCTGTTTATAAATTCAAAAGCCAAAAATCTTCCTCAATTTGAAGATCATATTCGAGCTGTTTGCATAATGTGGGTCATTTCGGTACATTGTTTGAATAGTCGCTCTGTTTCATCGAGACACGCTGAAATAAGTTACGGTGCTATATTCCCTGTATTGTACTTTGATGTAGTTACGTTTGTACATGAAATTATGCTTCAAAGATATCTATTAAAAATGTATATCGCTTTTTATTTAATGTTTTTACCTTCAAAAGATACTAAGAGCTCGAACTTAATTATTATATATAACTCTTCGACATTGTTTTACAAAAATCTGACCATAGTATTGTATTTGTGGAAGAAAATAATGAAGATATTGAAATACACTGTTCCAGGGGATTAAAAATAATTAAAAGACTTAAAAAAACCAAAGTCTTATTTGCGTGATATCTTTTATCTTTTATATCGAAAGTTGTGGTCCCGACTTTACTCGCATTTAACTAGTGTTTTTTTTTATGTCAACTACATAAAATACTTAAATATATTTTTAATTATTTATCAATACATCAAGCCTAGCTCCAAAACCCTCTCAGAAATGAGAGGAGGCCTGTGCTCAGCAGTGGGACATTTATAGGCTGAAACTTTACTTTACTTTTTTTTACATCAAATAAATATTTGAAGTTTACGTTTTACATTACAAAAATAAATATAAAGGTATTGACTACAAAAAATAAAGGGCAAGTCGCGAAATGTTTTTAATTTTGTAAAATGTCGTAAAATCTTTGTTAATCATTAATCGCCACTGCCTAATTCAATCATACCTAAATCAAAACTGTTTGCGACATCTGGAAACTCTAAAAATGATACAGATAATGAATTATCTGCTTAATAACTTGTTTGATTTCTCTTAGAATAACATTTTGCATCTACAAATTTCGAAATTTCTAAGACTGTTACAGAGTTGTCGCAGCAGCGTATGAACTCTATAGTTTCATCAATGATGCAAAAATACACAGTGAGACGTGTCTGTAATATCAAGTTACATGTCCCGAATGTATCTGCAGCCGTTGAAAGTCCATGTGGAATAGAAACGATATGCAATGAACATACTTATTTGAGTATGTGATATTGTGAAATCAGTTGGAACAGGTTTTGAACGTTTGAAAATAAAATATTCAACTCACTGTTTGAGATAACCACACATGCATACGAGACTTAAGAAATGACGTCTCAGGGTGACGGGCGCAGTGTGGTGCCACACTGGGTAGGAAAGCATCTGTTATGGGCAAACGTTGCGCACCATCAGTTGAGCGTTTTGCTCGTCGCGTTACTAAAACCAATGAAAAATAGTGACAGCATTGCATTTTATGGTGTTATACTGCACGAAAAAGGTTGTCCCGTGTGACCGTACAATACCTTAGTCGCCTCTTACGACACCTCGGTATGAAAGAGGTAGACGCAGAGTAGAACAGTACCTATTCTTCTCTGCCGGACAACAAAATATACAATATTTGTAATAGATAGAACCGTCCGTAGTTCTGTTGTTAGAACTAATGTGATGATCCAAATAAAACCAAGACGAAATTTTATTAATATTTGTATAAACTAATGTACTACTACTACTTCCACGTCAAATGTACCCGCCACCGACGAGCTTGTATAAAAACACTAATGAAAGTAAATGAAGCAAAAGTGGTATGTCAGGATCACAGCAAGTGGAAAGATGTGGCCTCTGCCCCCAATAGGAAAGAGGCGTGACTATATGTATGTATAAGCTAATTATCATTTTATATTAAGAACCGTGGCGATCGCGCGTCGTTCATAATTATTTCGGATTTTAATTTTCACTTCATGAATTAATTTGCAACTTGACGCTAGATGGCGTTGAATGTTTATTATTGTTAATTCTAAGTATTTTTCGAAGTTAAAGCAATCATGAAAACTTAAAGAAAGAAAATATATTAAGTTAAACTTGTTGTTAATTTTCGAATAACGTTTTGAATGCAATACAAATTTCGTAAATTATTAAATAATGAGGTTGAAAGCTATTTTCGGTTGCACAAAGAGATTTTCTTATGTGGTCCATTAATATAAGACATTAGCAGCTCTGTTTCGGAGCCGGATTGTCTAATCCCTGAATTAAACATAGGCAAGTCGCTAATGCGTTTTACGCTGGCTTTCGTATTATAAACGTCAGCATACTCGTATATCCTGAACGAAGAACAGTGTGATTTAATTTAATCAAGTTACCACCGGCCGAGCTGTACAAATTGCCGTCTAGATGGTTTCGCCGAAACATTAATCAGTTAACTGTCGCTAGTTTTTCACCGGTTTCCTTTGAATTTTAATAAACGGGAGTACCAAATGCGGGTAGATAACTCGTTTATACGAAAACGGACAGCCGTGATACGATTTGAATTTAAATGCGATTGAATTGGGGTACATACAGTTTGTTCTATTTCGTTTTTTATGAGATATAATGAGGTTAGGATATAGTCAAAGAAAAATTGCAAAAAGTGAATAAATTTGCTCGAGAGGAAAGAGATAATTTTAATTTTATCTAGCGAGTAAGTCAAAAGTAGATGTGTATTGTAAATTAAAATATAGACATAAGTAATTCAACGAATAACATTAAAACTACATAAAATTTTGGATATTTATTTCTGCAGAAATTGATTAAATTCAATTATTATACACTTGTCTACTGCTCATGCTACAAAGCGCTCAAAAAGTAGCAATTAAATGGTAAGTTAAACGATAGGTGTCCGGCTGGGTAGAATAGCACCTACCTCTTTTTTACCGAAGACTAAGATATTGTACGGACGAAGAGGCGACTAAGGTATTATACGGACCGCCATTATTTGTGCAGTATAACACCATAATATCCAAAGCTGTCACTATACTGCTCGTAGAAACACAATGGGGAGAAAGGATTTTCTGACTGGTACAAAATGGTGGCGACGTGGTTCGCCATCCGTTACGTGGTTATTGGAAAAAGGCCTAACCTATTTTTTATTCAACATATTTATTATATATATTTAAAACCAACATTTCATATTTCTGATAAAACTATTTAAACGATGTTTACGCTAAAAGTTGAGAAAGCAGTGAAATTGCAAGCTTAGTATAAATTGAAGCAGTTTAATTCCACCGTCCACTTGTTAGACAAGCTTTGCGGTAAATCGATTTGACGATTTTACTGAACGGAATTGTTTACAATTTATTAGTGACTGAATCATCATTACTACATTAGTATTAATAAATAATAATAAAATAAAAAGTACAATCATTATCACAAATTTGCAACACGTATGTTTTTTTAATGTATAAAGTGACTGATGGTATGTGCAAAACAAATGCTGTGTCACCCAGAACATTTCTGTGTGGAACACAGCGCCCATCACCCAGAGACATCAGATCTTGGGTCTCATATGCTCAGTTATTACGCTAGCTGTCACCCAGAATATTTCTGCGTGAAACCACACTGCGCCCGTCACCCTGAGACATCAGTTTTAAAGTCTCATATGCTCAGTGATTACGCTAGCTGTCAGTGGCCTTCAAGCCGAAACAGTAATGTTTGCACACTATTGCTTCACGGCATAATAACTGGCCCTGGGTGGTACCTACCTAGACGGACTCTTGCATAAGAATCCTACCACCAATGACGTGTTTTGTTCAGCATATAAGTGTCTGTAAATAAAAAAATCTTTCCGATCTTCAGAGTTTTCTAAGAACAAAGATACGGATTCATTTTTAAAATTTACCCCTTAAGGCAAACAGTGTTGTGTTTGTCTGGAACTTTTGATATTGTTACTGAGAATGAAGACGAATAAATAAAATAATACATTGTAAATACTCGCAGTACGATTTCATCTTTCTTGCCATCTATTTATAATAATTATTCTCTTTATTTTTACAATAACATTCGATCTAAATAAGTTGATAGAAACCTCACTTTTGCCGTAAAATTTTTCAATATCTTAAACCGCTGCTTTACTACCGCTTCTCAATCTTATATTGTATGTACAATTTTGGAAGCAATAAAATCATATAACAGTGCTCCGACTTCAATTCCATTTTCTAGTTACGTTGTTTTAGAAACATTAAGCTTTAGAGAAAGCGCTGTGTATTTCATTGCTTGTTATAAAACGCGAAGGTTTATTTCACATGTGACTATGTTTCTTAAAGTTCTATAGAAAATAATCATTTTAATGCTTAGCGGAACCTCTTTTTGGGAAGAAATATAATCCCGATGAATCTTTAAGGCTGATGCACTTGTCATTTTGGAATTACATTGATTTTACTATGACTATCACTAAAACTACACGAACTACACTAAAGACAATAAAACAATTATTATAATTAAAATGAATGTAACGGTAAACGGAACACATTAAACAACCGAATCTAATGTAAAACGTTCTGTAAGAAAATACACTTAAATTTGAGATATGCCAGTCTCCTTTGGCGCAGTTGGCGACTGAATTTGAAATTTCTCCGGCCCTCGGACTAGTGCTTGGCGCAGCCAGTGCCTTGTAAATTTTAAATGAAAGTTTTATCTTTCAGATCGTTCCTCTAAAAGCAGCTTAGCTATCGAGAATGACTTGCTGGTAAATGCGGTAAAATGTGAAAATGCTAAGGGAATATTTAATATCTGGAAATGAAACTGCCACTTGGGCGTGGGTGAATAAATAATGCAAATGTTTCATTTATTTTTTATATTATTACTTTTTTATGGACAGGATTCAGACGAAGAAAATACATTTGATACTTAACTGGTTTTCACAGTTATTTGCAAATCTTCAATAAATCTGTGGATGAATATTTTGTAATGTTCAATAAAAATACTTGTTTACAGTTACTCGTAAATTCGTTTCATTGATTTCTAATAAAAGTTTTCATGATTTAAATTCATGATATCTCTAATTTCGTTTGTTTAATTGGAGTAAAATTCGTAAAAATAAGAAAGTCGAAACCTTTGCGAGTTTTGCAGTATTTTTGTTTGATTTCGAATATTATTTACAAGCTATTATATATTGAAATATTTAAATGGGTGGTAATTAATTGTTTTGTTGATAATTGATCGAGCGAAGTAAGATTCTGTGTAAACTCGACTATATGTTTTTATTTTTAACGACTAAACGCCTTGTTCGATTTATTCAAAGTCGGTATGATTTTCATTGATATTGAGGAAGGATTTTTATTTTATGCAATTTTTTTGAATAACCAGGTCTACTGTTTAAAGAACTACTATAATAATATTTAATTAAATGACGTATTCCTACAATTCATTCATAAGCAAAATAAGTGGGAATGATTCAATGTAAAAATATTTCTAATATTGGAATCCCATAAGCGTACTGGAACGTGTTTTAGCATAACCGAGGGGCAGGTTACGCTGAATAGTAATGCATGCACTTTCGTTATAGGAATATCTTATTCAAAAGCAGCCACTCCGAAGGTTGTTCATCTGTAAATCTAGAAACGTATTGCGAAGTAGATGTAAATTGGAATTCAAAGAAATGCAAATTCCTGTAATAACAAAAAAAATATACAGTTTACGTATTTTTTTTATAATTAAGACGTTAATATCTGCAATTGATTGTTTGTAATCAATGATTTGATGGAAGATTAAGAAAGATATGAGTTTTTGAGTTTATCAAAATACAGTGAACATACGAGTTTTAAAGTAAAATATTACAGCTTCTGTTAATCAGTAAATTTAAATAAAGCGATTTGTTGGTCATAGTTGCATTAAATGCGCTTTCAGAAACTTTACTAGTTATAACCCTTTGCGAGAAGCACCAACAGCCTTCAAAACATGACGTCGCAGGTTAAAGCCAGTATTCTTTAAAAAAATGTGGAATCCCGGTCAAATTTCGACCACGGCGCCAACGTAGACGCACTCACGCAGTGCTCATGTAGTAAGATTGGAGGTAGGCTAGGAAGCAGTTTCAGAAACCCGGGAACAATGACAACACAAACCACAAACTAGACCACACGGTCATCAACCGTCAATTGTTCAACAAACAGAAAAAAGTTACACACCTAAGGCTGTTTAAAGATATTCTGTGGCCTCTAATTAACAACTTTTGTTGTTGTTGTTGTTACAAAAAGTATTTAAGTAAGAGTGTTGATAAAGTTTTTATCCTTACACGTTATTTTCTGAATTTGTTTTAATTTACTAAGCGTAAGCATCATGTAGTTGGCATGTTTGTAAACAGAATTCAAATAGCATTTGACAGTATTTTCTTCTGCCAATCTAATCAACATTAAAGCAACTGTAATTGCTATTTTATAATAAAATTTAGAGGATCAAATAAACTTCCAGAGAATCATACTCAGATCCTTTAATCAAAGAAAGAAAGTTGCGAATGGTTAATTTAAAAAGAATTCTTTCAGATACCTTTGAAATAAGGCCCGAAACCTCGTAAAACAAAGATTTCGGTCGACGCCCGTCGGCACTTTGAAGAAAGGGAACGTGATGAATTTTAAAATTGGAATATCAAAGCGTTCATTTTATCGTTCGATATTCAAATTGATGATCCAGCGACGAGTCTTATTCATAAGGCTGCAAATACACTGAAAGCGGTACATGAGATTGTTTAATTCGTTTCACTTGCGAAAGCAATTGCTGTGTAACCAATTTCCAGGTTGTTTAACGTATTTTGCGCATGATTGTTTAATTTGTCAAGACAAATATATATTTTTTAGTAAATTAATTGATACTCTTAATTAAGGAATAATAATTGTAATATATCACATTTGAGTGGAGTGGTATCTCAGGGGCCTGGTGCTCGCCTATAATTTCATAGTACGCGAGTAACCTAGGTTCGATCTCCGGTGCCAGCACCTCTAAATTTGTTCTACAATTTTTAGTGCGGATTTACCAAGTGCTTAGCGGTGAAGAAAAACATCGTGAGGAAACCTGCATCTCCGAGGAATAGATATATTTCGAGGATATGTGAAGTCCGCCAACCCGCATTGGAGCAGCGTGGCGGACTATTCCCAGCTCCAAAACCCTCTCAGAAATGAGAGAAGGCCCGTGCTCAGCAGTAGGACATTTATAGGCTGTTACTTTACCTATTTTTTTATATCACATTTTACGAAACCATAAAGTAAAGTAACAGCATATAAATATTTCACTGCGGAGCACAGGCCTCCTTTTATTTCTGAGAAGGCTTTGGAGCTGAGAAGAGTCCGTTACGCTGATCTAATGCTGGTTGACGGATTTCACATGTTTTCGATTCACAGGGTTTGCGGGTGTCCTCACGATATATTCCTTCACCGAAGAGCATGGTAAATCGGAACTCATCCGTGCTTATAATTGTCATAAATGTGTAAGATTATTGAATAAAAATATTTTTGCCATTGCCTTTTCTAAATAATTTTAAAGCCGTTTGTCCCCTCCGACCTTAATAAATACTAGTTATTATTTTATTGCATTTGTGTTTTCCTGTAATGTTGGGAACAAAATAGATTTTAAATATAGACTAACGACTGTTGTTTTGGTAACTTTGATTGTATCCCTAATTTAATCAGATATAACTTCTTTTTTTCTATTATACCTCCTTCGTATATTCGAAATTTTTCCATGCTAACTTTATCTTGTTTCTTAAACAAGATAAAGTTAGCAATGTCAAAAAAAGTAAAGTAACAGCCTATAAATCTCCTGTACAGTGTGAGTACAAGCCTCCTCTCATTTCCGAGCGGGATGGGAAGAATTCGCTACGCTGCTCCCATGCGGGTTTGCGGATTTCGCATGTCTTCGATATTTTTTTTAATTCTTAGTCATGGAGCTGGATGGAGCACTATGTTTTCCTTCACCGCCGAACACGTGGTAAATCAGGACTTAAAATAGCAAATAACAATTTTTGTGGTGCTGGCACCGGGAATCAAACCCCCTCGCGTACTATGAAATTTAAAGCGAGCACCTAGCCCCTGCGCTACCACGAGCTATCTATGCATTGTATTAAATTATTTAAGTTTGAAGGAAGGCCATTGGTCACTTGATAGAAGGTGATCATCTCTGCAGATTCTATAATTTATTAGAAGTGAAGAGACCGCAAGTCGTTCTCCTTATGTTAAGTATAACACTGGTCGTAGGATTCCTATGCAGGAATCCGTCTAGGTAGGTACCACCCCAGGGCCAGTTATTCTGACGTGAAGCAGTAGTGTGCAAGCATTATTGTGTTTCGGTTTGAAGGGCACTGTGAGCTAGCGTAATCACTGGGCATTTGAGACTTAAGAACTGATGTCTCAGGGTGACGGGCGCAGTGAGGTGTTACACAGAAATATTCTGGGTGACACAGCATTTGTTGTGGGCGGACGTTGCACTTACCATCAGGTGAACGTTTTGTTCGTTTCGTCACTTTATACAATAAAAAAAAAACAGCTGTCGCCCAGAAGGACCTCAACAGCAGCAGCGCTTTCTGTGTAACACAACTGTAACGGATGGACTGGTGATAGGTAAAATTAAAACACCTTGATTCTTTTAACACGACAGGACTTTTTTAGCGGCGACTGTTACGGCGAAAATTCGAGAAGGAATAAACGCCTCTATGAAATACCTTCATTGAAATTATTAAACCTGCTTTATGATCGAAGACAGCATTATTTCGTATGTGTTATACAATAATGAACCTTTCCGGATATACAGATTTCATGTAATAAGCAATCTATAAATTCTGACTTACACACAATATATAATAGAGGCCGTTATTACAAAGAAACATGAAAATTAATTAAACTAACATAATAATTAATTCTGTCCTTTACTACATTTGTCACCATGTCATATCGGCCATATCTTGTTATGTATTATATACATTACCTATAGTGTCCTTGAAACTGAAACACAGCGGTGTTTCACATCACTGATTAACGGTAGAATAACTAGATTACAAAAGAAAGACTAACAAAAATCGTATTCAAAAGTGAAAGAAAAGCAATAAAGTTAGACAATTTACATCGCAGTCGCATCGAGAATTTAATTAATTTTACTCACATTTACATTGGAAGAGCTGGGCAGAAACTGGGGGCTATGTTGACCAAGTAATCAGAGGATCGCTTTGAAACAGAAAGGTTGGAGCGGTCCAATCAGAGAGAGCTTAGAAAGATTAAAAAAAATACTAAAAAAGTAGTTCCCAGTACGGAAAACGCTAGGTTGTTTGTCTTGGTATATTTTGAGATTGAACTAAGGCAAATATTTGTTTTGTTTATTGGATGTACAGTATTTTTGTAACAGCGTTATATCAGGAGTGTGAAAACAAGCAAATGCTTCTATGTTTGCGCTAATACTTTTTACTGGTGGTATCATTCCTATGCCGGAATCCGTCTAGGTAATATACACCATTTTTATATTTTGCATAGCAAATTAACTTACTTTCCTTCATTATAATGGATTTCCGCAAAGTAACGTCTGATTCTATTAACTAAATACTACTGTGTTAAATTATCCTGGTTTCCATTTTCTCTCTGTCGACTTTTACGACAAGATGAGGTTTAGTGGTAGATTATTTCAAGCATTGTAATATATCTTGCACTGATGACATATTCTGGTCGTTAACCGTTGATAGAATTAGATAGAAGGACGGCGAAGAAAACAAAAAAGATTTTCTTAAACACGTACATATCTATAAAACCAAAAAAAAATTAACTGCCGTAGATAAACTTAGTGAAGAATTCTGCAACTGTCATGATGCACTGCACCAATTGGCATTTGGAGCAGCGTGGTGGACTCTCCTACCTACATATGTAACCGTTTCTAAAAATGAGAAGATGCCAGTTCCCAGCGGCCAGCAGCCAATACAAATTACACTTTTTTAACTGTAATTTGTATTTGAGATCACATTCGCTTTATAATCATACTCCATCGAAAAAATATAGTCAACAGCCAATCACTTTTACCATATACTAGTTGTCAATTGAATTCATTCGAAAATATCACAACCAGAGCATTCGTAACAGTATTGCAATCCGTTCAGTTGAACTCTACACAAATATTTTTGATTAAAAACAAACTATGAAGCGCTTAGTTGCAATGGTTGTTTAGTTGTTACAGATACGAATCAGCTTGTAGATCAAAATTCAAAACTAAACAGTAATACCACGCCAAATGAACATCAAAGGAACGAAGCAGTATTTCGTTAGTGGACTACATTCCTGTTGTTAAAGAGATAGTTAGAGAACAGCGAATTCTGTTCCGGTCGTGCTTCCTTTGAATCTACATTGAATAGGTTATAGTTTAGGTAGATTTCCCTATATAAAGATTTTCAAATATAACATTTAGTACAATTCCTGAAATATTTTTCACAGAATCGCATACGTATCGATTATCTAACTCAATATTTGTTAATATTTTTATTCTTACTTCTAACCGACTTAACCGACTTCTAAAAAGGAAGAGGTTTTCAATTTGATTTAAGCAATATCTTCGCCAAATGGGAATCGATTTCAATTATTATTTTTTTAGTTGACCTGATTATCCTCGAGGTTGATTCCATACAAATTTGGTCAAGTTCTGATGATCGGATCCATGAGAAAATGATGAAACTCTTAAATTCGCATAAGCATGTTATGAGCTGCTGCGTTATAGTTGGTTTTTTGATTAAATAATCTATACAAATAAATAAAATTGAACTGCCTGTTTGTATTAACAAAATAACAGCGTTTTACTCAGTGCTTATAAAAGTATTTATGTATTTATAAGAAACATTTTTTTTTAATTTTTGTCTGTCTGTCTGTCTGTTCGTTGCTAATCTCCGAAACGGCTGATCCGATTTTGACGGGACTTTCACTGACAGATATCTGATATTATAGTGGGTAACTTCGACTACTTTAATTTTAGAAAACCAATTAGGGTTCCGCGCAAAAAAATAAAGCTTCAAGATCCGATTCAAATAGGAAAGTATATATGTACATCACGGATCGGGGACGGTTTTTTTACTCGCGTGAAACCGCGGGGCACAGCTAGTATTTAGTAATAATTATGATGAAAATTGTACTGTGTCATCGGTGGAGCTCTACTGTTTACTGGGACATTAGGCTAAGCTTTTTATAATGTACCTTTGTTATAGAATGCAACTGGTGTATTAAATAAATTATTATTATTATTATACTGGGGTATTTCTATTCATACATACATAAGATCACGACTGTATCCCATAAGGGGTAGTCAGAGACTGGGCACTCACTGCAAAAACAGATGACTGCCACAATCCACGTTTCACCTAAACAATATAATGCACTTGGTGTGATAGGTGGTGAGCCCATCGCCACCATGCGCTGTTGGGTGCACAGTGCAGTTTAATTCCTTACTCGCCTTTTACGAGATCCGGTGGATGAGATGGAGTGGTAGTATTCTTTTAACGAGCCGCTACCACACGGCCATGGGCCACGGGTATTTCTATACCTATTATTATTCACGTGTTTTCATGTAGTCATACGTTCGGGTTAAATTTAGTAATTGAAACTAACTTCCCGAGGTGCTAGCTAGAGACTCGAAGCTTTAAACATAGCTTAGAACTGGATGACAATTCATTATCAACTCGCTTTCTTGTCTGTCTGTCTATTTCTTTGTCTGTTGGGTACTAATTGCAATTAATTTTAAACTAACTTTATACTTTAAGTCCTTTTTAAAAACACGGTATATACTAGTTTTTTATGCGACACTTGTTTTAATTAATTTTAATCAAAAAACGGATTTGCCAATGATTCAAAGAGTATTGGTTAATCGCGTTCCGTATTCTAACAAAAAAATTTGTTGAGACGCTTTGTTAAGACAGCATCTGAATGAAGTAATTGGAAGCTTTGCAGGTCGAAGTATGTCTGAATATTCCAAGCATGACTCAAGACTGGCAGTGGCTGTCTTGTGTCAGTTCTTGAAAGACCACTGATGAATATTATCTCAGTAACATTATAAACAGCAGGAGTAAATAAGAATATATTATATTTATTATACGTATAATATATATGTATGCATTAATATATGATATGGTATTATTAAAAAAAGTATTAAATTTTGTATAAGCTTAAGTTAAAAAAAAACCTAATTTGTTTGGGTTTACGGTTTCCAAGACTTAACGTCGTAGTAATTCCAGTAATGATAAAATAAAAAAGATTAATTAAATTATTTTAGTTTACGTTCAGCATAACGAAATTTCAACTATAGCTGCCAGTATTAAGCAAATATTACTTTTACTTCATGTTATTCTTTATGCTGTTTGTATGATTCTTGAACATTAATCTTCCTGGTGGTAGGATTCTTCCTAGAACATCTGAATAAATAAACCGCGACTGCCGACCCGCCCGCCAATCATGGCAACTAAGGCAAAATCTCTCCAAAATGAAAGCTACAAACTTTAGTACGAGTAGCAATCTATGGGGGAGGCCTGTGTTCAGCAGTGGACTAGTGATAGGCTAAAATAATTATCATGATGATATAGCAGTAGTGTGCAAATATTATTGTGTTTCGGTCGGAAGGGCACTGAGACCTTATGTAATCACTGGGCATAAGAAGAAAATTGTGTAGGTAGGTACCACCGCTGATCCAGTTATTATGCAGTCAAGCAGTAATTTCCAAATATTACTGTGTTTTTTTGGTTTGATCTGCCTTGATAGCTTTTGTAATCACTGGCGCCGTGTGTTGCCACACAGTATTCTGAGTGACACAGCATTTATTATGTGTAAACAGGCCGCATGAGGAAGCTCAAAGTCGCGCAGCGAGCTATGGAAAGGGCTATGCTCGGATTTTCTCTATGAGACAAAATCCGTAACGATGTTATCCGCAGCAGAACTAAAGTAACCGACATAGCTCTGAGGATTAGCAATCTGAAGTGAAAATGGGCCGGCCATATAGCTCGTAGAACCTATAACCGTTAGGGAAGAAAGGTTCTAAGGTGGCAACCTCGTACCGGCAAACGCAGTGTAGGGCGACCCCCCAATAGATCGAGCGACGACATGGATGGTTTTGCGGGTAGTTGATAGATGCAGGTCTGCTCAGGATCGTGTTCTGTGGCAATTTATAGGGGAGGCCTATGTTCAACATTGGACTATGATAGGCTTAAATGATGATGATGAGACATTGCATTGACCATCAGGTGAACGACTGGTCGTTTCGTCACTATATTAAAAAAAAACATTATTTTCAAGTATTGTTAGTTTGGATTACACACGAACCTCTCGAACAGTTGAGGTGAGATTTTTATTTAAAACATAAAATAAGCTAAACTAACCTTAGCGTCAAAAGCAATTTCATTTGGGTGCAAATGAAATTGCTTTTGACTTATGTGGTTTTATTAAATGAGTTTTGGTCGTGAATTGTTAGAAAGTTAAATAGATTTGTCAACGCCCATGACACATTTACCGGAGTGAAATGTTTTAATTCATGTTTGTGGTAGTATGTATGGACAATTTTAAATAAGGTCAGCCCCATCTCATGCCGTGGATGTCGTAAAAGTCGATAGAAGGAAAAGTGAAAGAAGATGGGCAGCTGCATCTTCCTGGAACATCTGAATAAATAAACTGCGGTTGCTAAGCCATCGGCCATGCGTGGCAACTATGGAAAAATGTCCCCAAAATAAGACCTATATATATTGACCTCACTATTAAAGTAGGTCTAAATTGACCCCAGGGCTATAATCGATGTTATGATTGAATTCTAGTAAATGACCTCAGAATTTTTTAGCTGAATCCAGACGGAAAGACAGGCAGAGAATTAAATATATTTTTGACTTCTGATTTGGTTATCTAAGTGAATATCCGGCATGGAAATGATTAAAAAGGTACATACGCTTTCGTTTATATTTATTTCGTTTATATTATATATGATGATAAACGGCAGGTGTCATTTCATCATCTCAATGTTGCTCTAAAACCTCCTTAATGGATTGCCAATGACTTACAACTTATGTGGTAAGTAGTCGTCCCATACTGCGTCAAGTGAGTAGCCTTACTGTGAGTGAGAGCAATACATGTGTCAGACATTGTATATGCGTATAAAATTGTAAGAAATTGTATGTGAAATGTTACATTACAGTAAAAAATGTCACTGTTATCGTGATCATACTAATTGTTTAATAGATAGAAATCAAAAGTTGAAACTTAGTCAAATACTTTTGAAGTGTAATCAAATTTTAGCGAACAATATGTTATTAACCAATAATTCAATTAAAATTATAATTTAATTTAAACTTGTTAATATAAGAACTTTATATAATTAGAAAGCTCCAACGTGATTTAGGTTTGAGTAAAATAATCATTAGAACCATTAAATTAAACGATTAAAGAGTTGTTAAGCAATCTGTAGTCTTCATTTCAAACAGCCTTAAAGCCGCAAAGGTGTAACTGAAGTTACGCGAACAATTACACATAAGTGGTTAAGCTGGAATTCCGTTTTCGGATACGGCGCCATCTGCTGTAGTGCCAAATGCGAACCATTAAAACTCTTACGCGTACAATGCAATTGAAACGAATCCTTCGGTTTCATTTCGGTTTACTCGCAGTGAAATGAAAATTTCGGGAACGTCACAATGGAATGGCTGATTCTAGCGTAATCTTAATGCTTTTTGAGGATGGCTTTTCGTGAATGTTACATAATATATATATATTAAGTGTGGAGGTGGTGCAAGAAAATCTACTACATTTTCTCTGTCCGTGGATGTTATTAGAGTCAAAAAAAATCTATTGACTCAATACGGTTGGTGATCTATCTCAAAAAATACGAGATACATATAAAATAAAAACAAAAATATTAGTTATTAGTCTGACCGTGTATGTCAGAGATATTTTAATTGATACCGCGAATTTTGAGCATTCAGCGCATACAGTAGGGTTTATTTTCCTCAAATATATTTATTTTATCAATATATCACGATTAAATACATCCAATACTTATTATGTGTGTAATCACAGACTGGCGAAATTGGACTGGTTTACCCCGCCCGTATGCAAAATCACATGTCTAAATAGATCTAACCACCAGATTAGTAGTAAACTTAAATGTATATAAACTCGCATTCTGAGCGTAGCATCAATGGCAATAACCATCTACTACTTCCTTAGAAGGAGCCTAGTGTTCATTAGTGGATTTCAAGTAGCTGAAATGGTGACGATAATAACACAATACGTGTGTGTGTGTGTGTGTGTGTGTATGTGTCATTTCAGCTCACCATAAGTTCACTGTTCTACATAAGCCTCTCCCATGGATTTTTTTAAGGAAGTAAGTTTCGAGACTGGCAAACCTTTCATGTGATGGTGAGAGCAACGTCTGCCCGTAAGAAATACTGTGTTACCCAGAAAGTTTTTCTGTGCGCCACGCTGCGCTCGTCATCCTGAGACTGTAGTTCTTAATTCTCATATGGTCAGTGATGTAAACTGCCACTGTGTTGCGGTGGTACCTGGCATACTTAGACAGCTGCCTACATAAAAATGTAAGCACCGGATTGCCACGAAATACGATCTTGAGCGACCAGCTTATGATACATTTGATAGTTATTCCAAGGACTGGCATATTTGAAAATTACTCTGCCATCTAGTAGAAATCATAAAATATTTCTGGTATTTCTTTAAGTCGAATTTTACGACTCTCACGGGCCGAGACGGGTGGCGCATTATCTGATACCGCCATCACACGGCGCGGAGATTAAACTGTAAATCATTTTATTTAAGCATAACTAAGAAACCGTAACGTAAGAGTCGTGGTAGCTCAGGGGCTTGGGTTCGTTTCCCGGTGCCGGCACCACTAAAATTGGTAATTGTAATTTTAAGTGCTGATTTACCACGTGCTCGGCGGTGAAGGGAAACATCGTGAGGAAACCTGCATGTCTGAGGAATAAAAAATATTTCGAAGACATGTGAAGTCCGCCAACCCGCATTGGAGCAGCGTGGCGGATTCTTCCTAGCTCCAAAACCCTCTCAGAAATGAGAGGAGGCCTGTGCTCAGTAGTGGGACATTTATTGGCTGAAACTTTACTTTACTTTTAAGAAACCGTATGTATTAAATTTATAACCGCTCTTCATAATCCATTAAGTGGAAAGCAGCAAAGTTTGAACAAATTAGAACCAAACGAATCAGAGGTGATAGAGGGGAACCCTTTTTAATGAAGGGATTTAAATATTGTTAGTATAATCCATTTCGTTCGAACTTATTAACTATTCTGGAGCGGAAGGCTAACGTAAATTTATTTTATTCAAATTTTGTAACAACTTTAAACGGGACACGTCGTATCGTAATGGAGGGTTAAGTTTTATGTGGTTTTAAAAAGTATTTAATGTTGAGTCTCCATTAAATCCACACTTACGGTGTAAATAAATTTAAATAATAAATTTTAATGGTAATCTTTACATCTACTTGAAACGTTAAGACTCCTTGTCCGATGACATTACAAAAGCTCAAAATAAGATCTGCTTTATGAGGTTAGTACGGGAGCATTATTTTAAAGATTGCAGATAGAATTGTTTGTGGATTCTTTTTTACGAATGTATGTCGAACCATTACCAGAACCGTGTATTTCTCTATGTATATGTGTGTATGTATGTTAGTTTATATGTATGTGCATGTTTGTGTATCATTGTATATTAAAAGTAATATGGATTTTGAGTATTGTATTTTATATTTAATATAGGTTCAACTTATTAGTTTCTTTGGATTTTACACCGGCCACAATATTACACTACGCCCTGGGTTGACTGGCAGAGAATGCCAATTGGCATTAAGTCCGCCCATTGTATTCTTTTAGGGTAAACAATAAAGTTTAAATGAATGAAAAATAAATTAGTAAACTTTTATTGTCAGATGCAAATGATGCATAATATTTTGTTTAATACTCTAAATTATTTTTCTGACTTTATATCCTTATTTGAATATTTGTCGGTCTGAATTATTCTGGGATATTTTTTCCCTTACATGTTATCAGTGTAAGTCGTCACCTTTCAACATTTACACGACAAAATTGAGTGGTGATCTTTTACGTCTAAATCTAACTAAAACGTGTGACAATCAAGCATTATATAATTTCTCCGAGTTATAAAACTACATTTCACCCATATTGTAAAGAATTCGAAGAATTTTTGTGATGATCAATTTTTATTAACCTTCCGTTAATTTCATAATTAAGAATTGACTATTTGCAAGAATATACACGAATCGATGTTATGTTGTTGCTGTGTGTAAAAAGGTAACAGGAATACAATGAAATATAAATAAAGATACTCACAACGTCGATAAGTTGACTGAGCCGCAGACCCATCTTGACGGTGAGCCGGTCTGAATTATTGCCGACGGGCCGAATCAATCGGTTGTAGTTAGAGAGAAGGTCGTCGTACAGCCGCTTAGCCTCAGGGTTCGCGACGCTCAAGCGGCCCCACACGCACAGGACTCCGACCACAAGCGCCAACACCATCTTAGGCTAACACCACCCCTGTGGACAAACATATATGTCGTTAAATAGGCCAAAAACATATCGACTATAACATATATGTATAAATTTTGACGGTTATATTGATTATTTTGAATAGAGTTTGGTCAATAGTACTATAAATAATACAACTTATTCATTTAACTATGCATGATTTTGTTTAAAATGCTACAAAAGCTTACATAAATCTTCGTGACATACGGGCATTATACGAAAAAAGGGTACCTTTTTTGCTATTGGCAGGAATCCGTCTAGGTAGGTAACCCCGGGGCAGGATATTCTGCCGTGAAGCAGTAGTGTGCAAGCATTACTGTGTTTCGGTTTGAAGGGCACTGTGAGCTAGCGTAATCACTGGCCATTTGAGACTTAAGAACTGATGCCTCAGAGTGACGGGCGCAGTGTGGTGTCACTCAGAAAAAGTCAATATTTTGGGGTGACACAGCATTTGTTGTTGGCGGACGTGGTTAACGTTTTGCTCGTTTCGTCATTTTATACAATAAAAAGAAAAATAATATCTGACCAATATCTGTAGTAATTAACAAATCTTCTTTCTGTTTTGAGACAGTGATTTAAAGTTCTTTCCCTTTGTTTTTCTGCATGGTTTAGCTCGATTCGATCGTAAAGCCATACATACATACATACATAAGATCACGACTGTATCCCATAAGGGGTAGTCAGAGACTGGGTACTCACTGCAAAAGCAGATGACTGCCACAATCCACGTTTCACCAAAACAATATAATGCACTTGGTGTGATAGGTGGTGAGCCCATCGCCACAATGCGCTATTGGGTGCACAGTGCAGTTCCTTACTCGCCTTTTACGAGATCCATTGGATGTGATGGAGTGGTAGTATTATTTTAAAGAGCCGCCACCACACGGCATTCAAAGCTTGCAAAAAAGCCTATAAATAAACTAGCTCAATAATCAACTAGACTCAATAATTAGCGTAATAATGATGTCCTTTCGGGCTTCCAAACCGGTGATCATTTCTGAATACTGTTGGATGCTGTAGACTGCGCTGGACGAAATATTATATCGCAAGTCCTGAGCGACGCACCGCCCAATACAATACTTAAATATCAGAGGTAATATAAATTTGAGGTCCGAGGTCGTAGATTCGGGGATAATTACAACACAATCAGACCTTATATCCTACACAGAAACATGCTGCAGATGAAATTTGAATATGATCAAAAATTACCTCCTAACGTAACTTTTAATTTTTAATTATTAGCTTAGCTGCACTTTATCAGATGCCTAATTCAATTTAAGTTCTACATTAAAAGTGGTAATAAAATAACATATTTTCAATTCATCATTATAATTTTCTAAAATGATCACTAAGATTTCTTGATAATTTCTTGTAAAGAAGAAATATAAAATAATCATAGTCTACTTCTAGTGATTTCTACAGCCGCTCGTTCATTCACTTTCCCAATACTTTATTTTATCAAGGGAAATGTATCAGGGGTTAATCCAATGATTAATTCATTACTTTAATAGGAACAATGCCGAAATACTACTACTAGAAACATCCAATCATTGTTATCCAGAAGATCACGGCATAATAAGAAAAAAAACATCTGAGTGAAAGCATTTGTGGCAGTGGCCCACGTTACCAACAGATTTGCTCGTCTCGTCACTTAGCATAATATACCAACCGTATTATTACCCGCCTACCAAACGTAGCACAATTGCAAAATACCCTTAATGAATCTGTGGGGGAGCCGTATGTTCAACAGTGGGCTGGTGATGGACTAAAATTATGGTGATGATGATAATGATTATTTACCATAAACTACATCTAAAAAATATAAAGCTGTCTTTTTGTCTGATATGGCACTTACAAAACTCGTTACGAAAGAACACTTGCACCCATAACTTTAGAAATGTAATCTAAATTTATTTCTTTTATCTTAAAATATTTTAAGCGGTTAGGAAAAGATCGAACATTTTATTCTTATCCGGTATTATGAATTCCGGATAAGAACAGAGTTGGAAGTAATAATAAAGTATGAACCCAATAAAAGTGCAACGACCGGTTCACACCAGGCAGAAACAAATGTACCTACTGCTAATATTTCACTAGTATTTAAGTAACAATATACTGTATTTGACATAACAACGTTAGAGAATTTGCCACTCATTTTGCCAAGCGTGGCAATTACGGCAAATGTTTCCTTGGGCAAACTTCGTAAAGGAACATCTCTGTGAAAAGGCAGGTTCTTAAACACTTATTAATATACCCACAGTTACATTATAATATAATCTTTGGAAACTTCTACAATACACTTGTTTATTTGATGTTTATCACGTGGATATCCGATGAAGCTGTAAAAGCCAAAAAGGCTAACAGCAATTACATCACCGAAATTATATCACGTGGATATATATATGCGAGATGGGCAGCATCTTCCTGTAACATCTGAATATATAAACTGCGGTTGCCAACCCGCCTGCCAAGCGTGGCAACTATGGCAAAATCCCGCCAAAATGAGAGCTACTAACTTTTGTGGCAATCTATGAAGGAGGCCTATGTTCAGCAGTGGACTAGTGGATAGGCTGAGATGATGACGATGATGATTGTCTTTGAATTGCACACTTTTACCACAAAAGCTTGCGTTGCCATTTTGGTTATGGCTCACCACATTTTGGGTTAACCGTCAGAAAGAATATGTTTTTTTTATTAATATGTACAATAAAATATAAAATCTCGTAATCACTTAACCATTGTTTATCAACTGTTATGTAAATAAAACATTTTAAAAATTTTTGCGGTTGCATATTTTCTGGTTCTGTAATTTAGTATATATATATAGTACGCGAGTGACCAATAAATTCTGGGTGACACAGCATCGATATGGGCGGACGTTGCGCTTACCATCAGGTGAACGTTTTTCTCGCCTCGTCCCTTTCTCCTGTAAAAAAGCGAGTTTCCCTGAGAGTTGATGTTTGCGCGTACCATTTGTGATACTATAATATCTCTAGCGCCGTTGATACATAGTTTCCGACAGTATTCAAATGAGGTCGCCGTGGTTTAAAATCGCCTAGGAATACGTGATCATTTTCTAATAATGTCATCCCACTGTTGCCACAGTTGAACTTACAATTACTCACCAAAATACGTACTTAATAGAGCAATACTGAAAATGATTACTGGTGGTAGGATTCCTATGAAGGAATCCGTCTAGATAGGTACCACCCCAGTGCCAGTTATTCTGCCGTGAAGCAGTAGTGTGCAAACATTACTGTGTTTCGGTTTGAAGGGCACTGTGAGCTAGCGTAATCACTGGGCATATGAGACTTAAGAACTGATGTCTCAGGGTGACGGGCGCATTGTGGTGTCACACTGTTCTGGGTGACATTTGTTATGGGCAGACGTTGCACTTACAATCAGGTGAACGCTTTGGTCGTTCCGTCACTTTTATTAAATAAAAAAAAAAAATGAATATTGGCTGAGAACACAAATGTGTCCTCTTGATCAGTAAAATACCAAGTTCACAGAATATCAGCGTAGTCCCTCGTGTAGACGGTCTCTTTCTAGCTCATATAGAAGAATATGACAAGACGAGCAAAACGTTCACGTGGTAGTAATTGACACTACAGCCCATAACAAAAGCTGTTTAACCCAAAATACTTCTGTGTAGCACCACACTGCACTCGTTTCTCTGAGACATCAGTTCTTAATTCTAGTATTCCCAGTAATTATACTAGCTAACAGTGCAGACCAAAACGCAGTAATATTTGCACACTACTGTTTCACAGCAGGATAACTAGCCCTGCGGTGTTAGACTGATTCCTTCATAGGAATCCCACCACCACTAAAATATTGTTCCCAGCAGTAAGACATTTATATATAGTCGATACTTGAACTTGAATTTTACTCGCCTTTGAATATATCCTTCTTAACGTTATTCATGTACAACGTAACGTGAAGTGACGCATACATATTTAATATCAGATGTAACATAAATAATTTGTCAATGTAGACGATGATGTCAGAGAATGTATTCGACTAAAATGCGAATGGAAACGTTACGTTCGTAATTTCTGTATCAATTGTGACAATATCTGATATTTGTAAGACTTTTTCACCGCAACCACGTAAATTTAATTTCTTCATTGTCTGTCGTTGATTGTCGCAGTAATTTATTTTGGTACAAATTATTTGTCCTCACTTAAAATTCCACATTTATTGTTTTGCAACTACTTTCCTAAGATTCAATTAATATAAAAATAACATATTTTTGAAAACTAGCTTTTTATAAGTTTAAACTAAGTTTTTAGTTAACCACCCCAGGGCCAGTTATTCTGCCGTGAAGCAGTAGTGTGCAAACATTACTGTGTTTCGGTTTGAAGGGCACTGAGAGCTAGCATGTCGCACTGGGCATATGCGACTTAAGAACTTATGTCTCAGGGTAACGGGCGCAGTGTGATGTCACACAGAAATGTTCTGGGTGACACAGCATTTGTTATGGGCAGACGTTGCACTTATCACCAGGTGAACTCGTGAGCTCGTTTTGTCACTTTATACAATAAAAAAAAACTTAAAAACAAAATTATATTTTATTATATTGCATTTTAGTTTATAATATTTTTGACTCAGAGAATAATATTTTAATAGGAGCTTGGCATTTAAATTACTCGTTGATACTTCTTCTCCTTTTCATTTTCTGTTGTTATCTTATGAACGAGTATTTAAACATATTAATGCTGACCAATGCAAGTGATAAGCGTACATGTTAACGGCCATTGTATATTAATCTAAAGGCAAAAAACGATTCACTGTCACATAAAAAATGGCAGATAGAAGGTTAACGTTAAATAACAAAGGATTGTTACGAAGAAAAACAGGAAGGAAACTGTTTTGCACTTTAGAAGCTGGAAGATATCTTCCTTTCTTATTCGAAACGTGTCTACATTGCTAATGGAAAAAAATGTTTGTAAACAAATCTTCAAAAGCGAAAACGTAAAAATATAAGAGCGCATCTATCATTCAAAAAATAATACGAGTACAATAACAAAACATGCAATCTTGAGCTTTACAGAATAAGTAATAAAAGCTTGTTTGCTATAAATAAATGTCTCTTTTAGATCTGAAATAAAGTGGAGCATTTGTAACCACAAATCATTTTTACCTCTGAAGTAGTAAGCTTACGGTTTAGATTGCTGTGAAGAAGTGATTTAAGGAAGATTACTTGCGATCTTGATTTTAAAGTCTCCTGATTTATTTTTACGAGACGAACTTAATCCTAATTCTATTTGGACTGTGGTTTGTGTTTAGTACATCTAAAGATTATTAGTTTCATTGAAAGAATTTATCCATTGGTATTTAAGACTTTTCTGTTATATATCTGTTCTTTAACGTGAGATAATAGACTTCACTGTAAGTTAGGTTTTTCAAGCAAGATAGCGAGAGACGAGCTAATGGTTCATTTGATAATAAGTGCCGTGTCCGAGCTGTCGTAATGTGTCCATAACAAAAGTGTTGTGTCATCCAGTACATTTTTGTGCGCTCGTCACGCTGAGACATCGGTCCTTAGTCCCATATGTTCCGTAATTACACTAGCTAATAGTGCCCTTCTGACCACAGTGACAGTAATTTGGAAACAGTAACGTAACACATTACTGCTTGAAGGCAGAATGTGGCAGGCAGAATACTGTGTTGATAGTTGCATATGAATCACTATGCAGGAATCCGCCTGATTCCTGCATAGTGATTCACATGCGGGAATTCTTCCACCATCATAGTAAAATCATCGTCGTCAAAAATTCGACCTATTGCAAGTCTACTGATGAATTACCCATAAAGCACCTTTAATAAAAATTTATATATTTTTTACCGCATCAGTGGTCACCCCCCGAAGAGCTTTCTGAAACGTTTGATATTTTGAGTAGTATTACTATCACAACGTCGAAAGTTTTAAAAATTCTTAAGGAACTTTATGCCTCCAAGGGTCCTGGTCCAGATGACTGACCTGCAGTTTTCCGAGACACTGTTAATTTTTGTGATAACCCTTTAAAACACTATTCAACAAATGTATTCTGAGGGCATATTCACTGAAGTGTGGAGACGTGCTAATATTGTTCCAATTTATAAAGGTGGTCTTAAAGACGAAGTATGTAATTGTAAACCTCTTTACTCTGTACTTTGTCCAAGCTTTATGAAAGACTATTCAACGATGACTAGTCTTCTGGTGGTTGGATTCGTATGCAGGAATCTGTCTAGGTAGTTACCACCTCAGGGCCAGTTATTCTACCGTGAAACAGTAGTTTGCAAACATTACTGTTTCTGTTTGTAGGGCACTGAGTGCTTGTGTAATCACTGGGCATATGAGATTTAAGAAAGTTTGTTATGGACAGACGTTGCACTTACCATCAGGTGAACGTTTTGCTCGTTTCGTCACTTTATCCAATAATAAAAATTGTTTGCAATACTTTACAACATCATTGTTTCAAAACAACATGAATTCGCTTAACGTCGCTCTACTATACGCAATATTATACCAGACATCTATTTGACATCCGTGTCCCTATTGTTTGAAAATATATTTAAAAAAAAATCAAAACTTTTGTGAAGAATATTACAAGCTAATATTTTTATTTACACGACTAATTACTGACAAAGTTTCAAAAGAGATTGAAATGGTGTAGTCACCGAATTCTATTTTTTTAGCTATAAACTACAAATACAACGAGCAATTAATGTTATTGTATTAGATGAGACTCATAATAATATCACACATATATCACTTATAACGAAAACACCTAAATCATATTACAACGATCGAAATTTAAATTCGAGTTGAATATACCCACGAGAATTTGATTTCAGACGTTACCTACGACGTTAATCATTGACTGACCTGACACTGGCCCTTCAGGTGTCGTTAATTACTTTATGACCCAAATGTGAACGATCGCCAGAACTCGATGATTATCAAAATTCAAACAAATTCTGTGATTAGTGAACATAAGTGAGTAAATCGTAGGATTTCTCTACGTCATAATTAGAAAGAGATGGATGTATTTTTTTAACAATATATAAGTAAATAAAGTTTCTACATTTGCAATGAATATAACTACTTATAAAAATTAATTCTGGCATTGTCGAATAGTACCTACCGTTACTACAGTCGTCTTAGACTACATAGGTAGGTACCACCCCAGGGCCAGTTATTCTGCCGTGAAGCAGTATTGTGCAAACATTACTGTGTTTCGGTTTGAAGGGCACTGTGAGCTAGCGTAACAGGGCATATGAGACTTAGAACTGAGGGTGATGGGCACAGTGAGGTGTCACACAGAAATGTTCTGGGTGACACAGCATTTGTTATGGGCAGCCGTTGCACTTACCATCAGGTGAACGTTTTGCTCGTTTCATCACTTTATACAAAAAAAAAATCAATTATATGCATGTGAAGTCGCTAAAAAGGCACGTAAGCACCATAGAACTAAAAAAAATTAAATTTATTCATATTAGATTTGTACAATACTTATTGAACGTTTTTAAAGTAAACTGGTTTAAAAAAATCTTTGGTCTGGGAATAACCCGACAGAAACAGAACAGATTATTTTGTTTCATAGTGTAGTAAAAAATCGCAAAAAAGTCATATGTTGAATTGAGGTCTTATACTGTCAAAAATAATAAACCGTGGTAGCTTAGACTCGGACTGGAAACTCACTTTCATTATCATAAGTACTCGAGTGAATTGGGCTTAACCCCAGTACCAGTACTACTTCTAAAATTGTTAATTGTAATTTCAACTAATTATTTTTTACTGACTCGTCAGTAAAATTAAAACGCTGTGAGTTTTATTGGTGGTAGGATTCCTATGCCTGTATTCTGTGTACGCTTCGAACGGAAACACAGTAACGTCTCCACACTACTGCTTGACTGCACAATCACTGGCACTGCGGTGGTACCTACTTAGACGGATACATGTATAGGAATCCTCCAACCGGTAGTATCATTGCGATAGCCATCAGGACAATAGTATCAGGACGAGAGTAAGCGATTGGCTTCTCCGTTGCGAAGTTAACTACCGCGCGGGAAGAAGATAGTGAATCCTGGTCTTCTGGGTGTTTGTGCGTGTGCGATTTACGTCGCACTCATCGTGAATCAGAAACACAGCAGAAATACTGGTATCGACGTTCTAAATTAAGAAATATTGGTTGGTACTAGTTTCTTAATAATTAATAATAATTAGTATTAACAATTATTATAATTAATAATTTATAGGTTATTAAATTTGATTTATTCGTTGAACTGGTACAATGGTATAAAATACAAATAGGTACTCGTACATACATACTTACGTACAACAACAAAGCAAATAATACAATGATAAGAAAGAAAGCCAATTTCGTCACAACCGCTCTTTTCTTTTAAATGCTTCTTTTTTTTTCATTTTAAACAAGTTATTAATAGGAGATGTTCCGGATTGGAGCGCCAAAGGAGACGTAGACATACACATACCGCCGCACATAGCCTGAAGATAAATCTTATACATATTAAAAAGGCGTTTCATTTTGTTTAGAAGACTTCGACATAGATCTGGGCAACATGAGCAAATAAACATGAGAAAATAAACATGAGAAAATATCTAGATGTTGTATATTTGCCTATAATCCTAATACGTATCTAAAAATAAACATCATTTCTATTTCATATAGATCATATTTTTCTCAGTATAACTAACATAATATTATGATGATTATGTTACTCAAACGCCATGCTTTCTGAAGCCAGATTTTGAATCTGTATCTCAGTAGAAATTTACGCAAAAAATATTTAATTTTGAGCGTCGAGTATACAAGCATTCTGATTGTATCTCTTTCTCACACGACACGATATTATCAAAAAAATATACAAAATAAAAGAGAAAACGCATTTAAGTTTGCGTGAATACTTATTTATTATGATGTGTGACACATACTCTATGCAATATAATATACAATTTATATTTCAATACTGATAAATATCTCTATAATCAAGGTCAGACAGAAAGGCAATAAATTTTAATAAAACTCAAAATCTATGAATTATGTTGCTTAATTTTGCCAGTAATGTAAGTTTATATAGTATTAAATTATTAACTTTAATCACTAATACAGTTAAGTACAGAGATGGGTGAAATTTGGGAATATAATGAAAATGTGATCTGACCTGAACGCGATATTCCAACATGGCGAACCCTTATAAGTTACGACGCTACATAGCAACGACGTGCGTAATCTTAGTCTTAAACATCAACCATATAGTAACTTATTTACTACATGTCGTGCCAGGGAATTGATTGTGAGGTCATAGTAATTCTTGTAGATCCAGCGTTTAAAATATTACAATTGAACTAAGTTTAAGCCCACCGTTACTATGTATATATAGCCTATGTAATTTTTATGTCAACAGCTTTAATAGTTTAATAGTAATAGTTATAGACAGATCATTTTCTTAAAATACCTAGTAATATAATAATAAATTATATTGAATTTGTAATTTTCTATGTGTTATACATTTTACTTTTTTAATAACATTGATCAAATTTGACCAAGGAATTATTTAATAATCTATAAAATAATGTTCATAAACACATTGGTTAAATATTTTATGTATCACGAAGATTTAGAAACCAAACCATTCATAAACAAGACTAATAAAAATATTTTAAAAACTACGTATCACATAATTTTATGACGAATTGATAATTCTATTTAAATCATGAAAATAACACCACCAAGTCACATTAGACTGTTTATTTAGTACATACATACATACAGTCTCGCCTTTTTCCAATATAAGGGGTAGGCAGACATTCACGTGGCCCACTTTTCGCCCTCGAGGTAAACGAGGCGTGACGGGTGGCGAATCACGACGCCGCGTTCCCACGAGCAGTATAGTGACACGATTGCATGTTATAGTGTTAATCTGTACGAACAAAAGCTGCCCGTAAAGTATCTTAATCGCCTCTTACGACACCTCGGTAGGAAAGAGGTAGGTGCTATTCTGCTCTGCTGGACACATATCGGCAACGATTTTATTTAGTAACAAAAATATTTGTTACGAAACTAAGACTCGCTCTCGCCTTATTGTTTCTTTTTGGCCATCATTTTCATATATATTTTAGCCGTAGATATACACCGTAATTTTTACATCGTTCTGGAAACGAAGAAAATTAGTACAGTTTCAGTTACAGAAACGATTGGTAGTATCAGTTTTTAGATTTTAATATTTACTTTTTTTTGGTAAATTAAAATTAATCACGTGTTTTTAAAAGAACCGGCAACTTGCGGTAGCTCCCGTCTATAGGTAATTACGATCACAGTCGATAGGTCAATGTCCTTACGAACGCATAAGCGACGAAGTAAAGGCTATCGGAGAAAAAAGCGTTGAAGATCGTGAATTTTCGGACATTTTTCGACATGGTTAATCCGCCATCTGGCCGGACGTCCAAGATTTTTCAATATTTCCCTTGGATGACACTTACCATACCTACCAAATGAGACTGGGTGGCAGATTTTCATACGCCGTTTCGTACTTTATAAAATTATTACAATAAAGGCCCCATGGGTTTTATTCTGCCACATAAAAAGTTTGCGAACCACTTCAATTTAAAAAAATACGTTTAATAAGTACTACGTCAATAATCTACACTGAATAAAAATACTCTATTCGTACCTGGGATAGCCTCTGCCGGACGATACTCATGGCATAACATTATTTACGAAGTTACAAAATAATCTGCGAAATACAGTTCATTTTGCACGACACACACGTACACGGCTTATTAAACTGGCTTCTGGATTTTTATCAGTTTTAAACACATTCACGATCATAATGCGTAACACTTTACGAATTTATTGTTCATGAGAATAAACCTACAGTCAAATGGTTCTTGTAAGCAACATCGTATACCTGTACCATTGTTAGATATTGTGACGTTAGATAGAATACACTTTACGACTTCTTTTCTTCGCGATAATTCAACAACAGAAGCGCGACCAAATGACCTTAGACTATAGGTGACGACCGACCACATAGACCAACCAACTAAAGCACTGTCACTCTCGCCAACACATGAATTTTTTTACCCTAAAGACATTAAAAACTCCCTAAACTAAACATTTGAAAAACATAATCTAAGTGTATGTCGGCAGTGTACTAAATAGTAGACAAACGTCTGTCTACTATTTAGTTTTTGTATGCCAGTTTTTAAATTAAACAAAAAAGTTGTCGATAGAGCATAACAGTAAAAGTAGTATCAAAATATTCATCAATGGTTATTATTACAATAGAATTACTTAGTATTAAATAATAAATAATTCCATTAGTATAAATCCTAGAAAACAATAATAAAAAAAAATGTAATAAGAATAATAATCATATCACTGATTGTCATTAAAAATTAACTGTACATTGTGTGTGTGTTAATAATATTTCTTCCATTACAATAGAATCCTTCTCAGCCTCGCTGTATTTTTTTAAATCATACATTTTATTAACATTTCACATTACATTTATAAAACCATATTTTCTTCCCCATCTGGAAGGAAAACCCCTAAGTTGGCAACACTGAGAACTGCGACGTATAGCGCTGTTGTATATCCCCTCCCGGCCGCCAAGTCGAAACGTCGAAATTTCGAAACGTCACAGCCCTAGGGCTGTGTCGTTTCGAAATTTAATTAAACATGACAAAACATTAAACGAAAACGGTTTTGTGCATCTACGTTAGCTCGAGCGAAAAAGATTTTTTTAGGACGAGCTAACGTAAGCGTAGATGCAGTGCAATAATTGCAACTGCACATTGGGTGGCTCGCTTTACCTAAATATTTCACGAACATTATCGTATCCGCGTTTTTCAATTATCGTAACGGAAATATGAGTCGAAAGTAAATGTATTCCAACGTAAGGAGAAACTAGCAATTGTATATGATAATTCGGGCCATGCAGTTGTACGTTTATTCTTATGAATATAAAAGTAGTCAGAAGATAAGCAATATGATAATGGACGTTTTCAAAATTTAAAAAAAATGTCATCATCATCATCATATCAGCCTATCACTAGTCCACTGTTGAACATAGGCCTCCCCCTCAGATTGCCACAAGTTTGTAGCTCTCATTTTGGAAGGATTTTGCTTTAGTTGCCACGCTTGGTAGGTGGGATGGCAACCGCAGTTTATTTATTCAGATGATTCGAAAAAAATATATGGGACGTTAAAGAGATCAAAATAAACTATGAATTTTTTATGTTCGGTCACAGCTTTTACTTTAATATACCCGATCCAATGAATCTTTTGGCAATATTAAAAATAAATTCAGATTAATAAAAGCAGCAGTGATAAAAATTATTATAATAATTAAAAATCTTTTTTGAAACAGCCCTGTTTAAAACATTTTCGTTTCACGCGTTGTCCACGATGCTATTGGAGGCGAAGTCACTCCCCGCCACCTTTAACGTAAAACAGCAAAATGCAAAAAATAGGTAAATAAGTGACTTAGTCACGTGTGAGCTCTGAACTTTTTAATGTAACTGTGCTTATGTTAATTATTTCTTTTTATTAATCGTATTTGTTCTTCGATGCACTTTTATTTGTGATAATACTTAAATAAAAATAAAAATACTTGTGTATACGGAAGAAGCGCGGAATTTAGTCAATTAAACGGCATATTGTGGATGCTAAAAGTGATAAAAGGTGATGTGATACTGTGAGTGTGAATAAATCATTTGAAAGAAACCTTGCGAAAACGTGCTCGTTTATGTTTACAACCAAACAGAAAGCAGTTTGCACAGTTATTACAATTCAGGTATGCACTTAACTAAATATTTATTTTGTTAATTTCAATTCCAATCAGTTGTAAATAGTGTAAATGGTTTATTACAATTTTTAATTACGCATAAAATAATTAACCGATATTATTACTAAAATTCTACCTAACGTTTTTACCAAAAACCACTGTTTCGATAGCTAAAATAATTTTATTTGATAAAAATAAAATAATGAAATAATATTTTATTATTAAAAATTATCTGAATATTTGTTTTATTTTTGGAGTTTACTCCATAGGAATCGATTTCATTTAAAGTGAAATGAATACGCATAAAACGAAAAATTAATTAACGTAAGCGCCATCTTAGCAAACTATTTCAAAACTTTTCGTAACATAATAATATACGTATCTGACAAGATTCAATGTAGAATGAATATACATGTAGAGGAGCCAATATTTTTTGTATGGGCATTGAGCTCACTGTAAACTTAAACAGAAGTATGTTGTCTAGACCTAACTAGTGGCATAAATAGTTATATTTAGTCCAACCAGAATGTTGCAATATACTGCAACAGTGCCATCTACAAGCGGCTCCGTGAACAGTCAAATAACTATAATATTTATAAATATTGTAAATTTGCAATTTTGTAACTTAATAGTTTGTTAAAATATTGTTCTTTTGTTAATGATATCATGAATGTTTTATTATTTATAAACAAACGAATATCTGTTTTACTTTTCATGGATAATTAAACAAAAATAATGTTTTAATAATTCGCCATTTTATTTTATTTAGTGCAGTTTTGAAAGTAAGTTTTCTGATTATTTAGAACGAGTAAATGCGTAAATGACATTATTGGTACAGACAGTGAAAACTTTATTGTAAAAATAATAATTTAATTTGTATTACGATCAATTAATAGGACTAATTGCTCTCAACACACTCTTAAACACTCGCGGGGCTTGTCCTCAGACTAGGCCGGTATAAACCGGTTTGTTTCTTCTCATGTAAAATCGCAATTTAAAATTATTTACAAAGAATAGTTGAAATGTTCTTCTTTAATTTAGAAACCATTTTCAATATTGAAGATAGACGAGCGTATACACTACTGATCTTGCTAAAAGCAATTTTTTTATTATGACTTCTCTGTTTTAAGATACGATTCTTTTTGAAATAAAAACAGATTAAATTTTTTTTAAACAATTAAAGTTTATAGTTTATCTTCGCTTTCAGAACAATAAAGAAAGCACGGGATTTATTTTCGCGTGGCCTAGTGGTTAACGTACCTGACTTCTACGCCGCGGGTCCTGGGTTCGAATCCCAGCGGGTGGCAACATTTGTGCAAAACACAAATTGTTGGTTTTCGGGAATGGTTGTATTGTGTACAAATTTCGAAAGTTTGTTAAATGAAATTATTTGTACCAGATAAATATTTATAGTACGTAGATATTTTATTTATTTTTTTATTTAAAAAAAGTATTTCTCCAAGGTACCTATAGTTTAAATTTTGTTACACCTTTTATAAAAAAAAAACTACGGTAGATTTGAAATGCCATTTATCTAATTATTTTTACAAAGTGTTGAATAACGTAGCACAGTAAGTCGCATATCAAGATTCCAGAGGCACTTTACCATTAGTGTTTTACAGACGAGGCCAATACGGATTGTAAAATATGCTTATTTGTAAAATACCTTTTTTGAGAATACATAATATTATTCTTAAAATTTGATTTAACTTTTTTATTCCACATTGATTATTTAACATTTTCGTATGTTTCTTGCCCGCTGGTCTCGTGACGTTCGGATTTGTTACATAGTTCTTTCTTTTTCTCTTTCTGTCTAAGTACATATTTTGCGTACTTTTCGCGTCATATTAAACGTCTCGCCGAACTCGTTTCTCACATTCAAAACGTCGCACTGAATTTGACCTTGGATGTTCAGCGTGTTGTCGCTCTTGTGTTACGGAATTTTCTTAAAGAAAATAAGTCTGTAGTAAGTGTAGTCAAGTAGGAGAACTAATGTTACAAATTTAGGCTGTTACATGTAACATGAAAGTAAAAACTTACACAAAATGTAAAAGATAATGTAATAAACACTTTTGTATATCGAGTAAGGTTGACATAATTGAAGCAATTGCTCCGATACAGGGTAGTGTAAATTATTTGGCAAATAACCTTGTGAAAAATGAAACTGTTAGGTTTTCCAAACAGTTCCATTTTTTTGGGCGGTTATGTGGACGCCGAGGATAAATGATTGGCTTATGGGTTGCGGGTTCGATTCCCGCACGAGACAAATATTTGTATTGCTTACAGATAATTGTACTGGGTATGGGTGTTTGTGCCTGATATAAGACAAATCCTAGAGTATGTCATAGTTTTTAAAAAAAAAACAGAATACTAAAAAGTGCACTTGACACTTTCAGTTTATCCTATGTTCTTTTGTCAAGAAAGTAGCTATCTCAGAAAACACAAAATAAAGTATTTCCGACGATCCTGAATTTGTGTAAGAAAGAAGAGAAAATTGGAGTAAATACTCAGTTACGTGACGACTGCGTAGTCTAGTGGAACACGTTCTACTGCGAATACTATGACGCGGACCCTGGGTTTAAATCCCAGCCGGAGCCAACGTTTTTGTAAAGACATAAATTTTTAATTTTCGGTTCTGGAAATTTTCTGTAAACGCACTCACGACTTCGAAATATTCCTAGTCTGACGCATCTTTTAATAATCAACCAAATCCAAATGTATTTAATTATTAAAAACTTACCAATTTAGTTCTCAATAAATATTTATGATAAAACGTACGCAGAAAGGTATATCGTGTCCGACCCGAGCGTTGTGTTAGTGTAGGTATCAGCTGATTCGCACGGGCTATTGAACTCGGCCGGTGCGTGTGCGGTCCCACTATAACACTGCGACAGTACTAAGCTTATATTCGAAAAACTGTAGGTCAACTTTTATTTTTTATCCATGTAATTAAACACAGTTATATTCATTTTCAGTAAGATTAAACTCCAGTAATCGATTCTACTATTGATTCTGTCTCGGTATTTTCTTCTTCCGGAACGGCTTAAAAATTACGGTGTATAGTTATAAAATAAAAACTTAACTCTCACTTCTATTAAAGTGTAAGAAAAAGTCACCTTAATTAGATGACATCGTAGTTTTCTGTAAGAATACATCTCGATAATACTTGTTCCAATCCCAAGTTTAGTAAATCGGCTTAAGCTTTCGTGACTACAGATCAGAGGGCTGTCCGTCGACTTATATTGGACTCTCACGCTTCACGGCTCACACAAAGCGATCTCAAATAGGAACATCGAGGATTTTCCAGCGAACCCTTTGTAGGAGAAAGTAAAAACACTATTGATGTCGAAGTTCAGCGGAGAAACCAAAATTGGGTTTCATTTTTCCGAGATTAAATTTTTAGTCAATATTAGTATGGTTTGAAGTATTTTTTTAAATTGCAATACAAGATGAAGTGAGTGAGTTTTTCATTCAGATGAAAATTCATAAGTAACAACTCAACTCAAGGATTCGGTGACGCGTCACCTCGCTTATAATATTTTCTCTATATAGTTTAGTGCTGAAATGTCGAAAATAAAATTCTATTACTCAATTTTTCACGATAACATACAAAACAAAATGATTCCAATGTTCCCATTCATAGCTGAACTGGCTGCGGAAGTTACAGAACGGCGTCATCTACAGATGTCCGGCGCCGACGAGGATCGCGTCATTTGATTTCCGTTGCTCTACCGCCTCGACTACCAACCCCACACTTCGCTTTTGAAGTTGCTTTGAACTGTCTGAAGTTAGTTTTGTTGATAGCTTTTAAGTTACATTTGTGTGAGAATGAGCAAAAACTTTTGCGGATACTGAACAAAATAATGGGTATGTCATCTTTTTTATAATTTTTAAATTTTCTGGTGGTAGGATTCCTTCGCAGATATCCGTCTAGATAGGTACCTGCCCAGGGCCAGTTATTCTGCCGTGGAGCAGTAGTGTTCGAACATTACTGTGTTTCGGTTTGAAGGGCACAGAGAGTTAGCGTAATCATTGGGCATGTGGGACTTAAGAACTTATGTCTCAGGGTGACGGGCGCAGTGTTGTGTCACGCAGAAATGGTTTGGGTGACGCATAATTTGTTATGGGCAGACGTTGCATGCATCAGGTAAACATTTTGCTCGTTTCGGCACTTTGTCAAAAAAAAATTATCATCATCGTATCGTGGAACAGTCCACTGCAGGATATAAGCCTTTCCTTCTTGGGAGATTTTGCCGTATTCAAAACGTTTGATCGGATTGACGACTCGCTACTACTCGTCACCGATCTTTGTACTTCCGATCTACCAATTATTCTTTATTTCCAAGATGGTTATTCCACAACCCAACTGTAACAACAACAACTTCTTTTGCCCACTTTTACGACATCCTTGGGTTTACGGAACTAACGGATTGACAGAATTTCTGGCGCCGCCACGGCATCTTTGTACACCGATATTAACTGAATTCCTGTAACGGAATCATTAAGTTGCTTTATATTCTAATTCAAATGTACTCGTATACTCTCTGTCGTGGTTAAGAAAATCTACCACCCTATCTCATCCCGTGGGGTGTCGTGAAAATGGACAGACGAATAAATAAAAACCGAACGAATAAAAAAAGAAGAAGGGCAGCAGAATCTTACTGGAACATCTGAATAAATAAACTGCGGTTGCCGTGTCAATTGTTCCAAAATCCCCCAAGCTACAAACTTTTGTGGCAATCTATAGGGGAGGCCTATGTTCAGCAGTGGACTAGTGATAGACTGAAATGTTGATGACGATGATCATGATTAAATATCCAGATTCGAAAAAATCAGATATATCCGTAACCTAAGCTCAGAACACCTCATTATATTCAATGCGATCCTATCTGTAGCAAAGGGTTAAGTGTCGATTGTCACGGGTGTAACAGACTATTTAACCCGGTCATAATGTTCGCGATAGACTGTTTGTTCGGTGTATTCTCTATTGATTTAGTTCCTTATCATCCTATTGATAATCCTTATTATTTTTGTATTATTATTGTCGACCGCGTGGCCTAGTGGTCAGAGTACCTGACTTCTAAGCCGCGGGTCCTGGATTCGAATCCCAGCCGGGGCCAACATTTGTGCTAAAACATAAATTGTTGGATTTCCGGTCTGGTTGTGTTGTGATTGTCCCCGCGTTTCTGACACTGCATCCTAGCCTACCTCCGATCTTATCGCATCAGCGTTACATCGGGCGCGGGTAGGTTGGGACGAGTGAGTGCCTCTGTGTTTGCGCGTACACTTGTGGCACTATAATATCTCCTGCGCAGTTGATGGCTCTCGACAGTAGTCGGTAGTTGTCGCCGTGGTCGAAATCGGCTTGGAGAACATCAATCCTTTTATGAACATAGGCGCCATCCAATAAGGGGAGCATTGCCGTAGTCATCAGGCTAGACAGAAGGATTGGTAAGCGCAGTACCAGACACCCCGCACGTTGGACCAATACTGTCCGTCACCGGTCTCTGTATTTTAGTTAAATTGAACTCTCTGCTGATGGGTCTTGGGTTCGAATTTCAGTCGCAGGTAACATTTGTGCAACACACAATACATTCATTGTAACTATCATCCAGTCTCCACTGCAATCGATTCCTCCAGCGAACTTATAGTTTAAACGATACATAGAACAGGGGAAAGTGAGGACGAGTGGGTTGACTACGTGTTCAAGGAAACACCATCGGCACTAGAAAATTGCCATTACGGGCAAATAGACGGCCTACAGATACTTTTACATGTCTGTGAAACGCATTCACGGTATAGGAGGAACCTTAGTATGGATCGCTATATGTATATAAAAACTAAAAGGGTAATGTACAATATTTTATTTATTTATTTAAACTTTATTTGCACAAAAGTGTACAAAAAGGCGGACTTAATGCCTAGAGGCATTTTCTACCAGTCTACTCTCTAGGTTGAGCTGAGAACATATTAGGGTGCTTAGTAAAACAACAATCCGAAACAATCAATCCACAGTAACTAAATACATACATATCCATACACATGCACATACATACACACACACACGTATATATATATATATATACTAACACATATACTATACACAAAATAATGCAACATTAAATCGGACAGACATAGACAACTAACAATTTAACATGTAATGATTCTTTAATAAATAATTACGAACCAATTTTTTGAAGGAGCTAGAGCCTAGCTGGAGCCGAAAGGTGATTAACCTCTTTCCTACCGAGACGTCGTAAAAGGTGACATAATATTTTACGGACAGCCTTTATTCGTGAAGTATAACACCAAAATATGCAATGCTGTTACTATACTCGTACTGTCTTATCTATCGCAAGGGGTAATAATTGTTTTTTAATGAGTACCAAACTAGCGGCGAGGTGGTTCGCCACCCGTCACATTTCGTTTTTCACCGTCGCGAAAAGTGGGCTACTAGTGTGTGGCCTCTGTCTACCACTTATATAAGAAAAAGACATTACTTTATTTATGTATGTAATTTGCTTTTTGTATCAATGTAACGATAACATTGCTCCTAATCTGATAATGTATAAAATAGACGTGACATAACAGAGCTGTACTTTAGCGAATATATAATAGACTATAAGCGCGACAGACGACAAGAGGGTGTATAAATCTTTGTTAAAATAGCAGTGTACGGATAGAGTTTATGCAACTAGCTGCCGCTTATCTTACCATAGTCGAGCTCGAGCGACGAACGCTTTTACTCGTATTTGATATAATAATTATTAGGGAATTTCAAACACTGTTCCATTTGGCAACAGTCATAGGTATGATAACAACTGAAGTATTTGATCGTACCTTTTAATAATATGTTCGTCAAACTTATGAAATTTGTCACAAAGATTTAAAAAAATATATGACCATAAACAAGTTTAGTGGTGGCCGATAGGTGTCCGGTAGAGTAGAATAGCACCTACCAACGTGATGTCTTAAGAGGCGACTAAAGTATTGTATAGACAGCCTTTACTCGTGCAGAATAATACCATAATATTCAAGTCTGTCACTATACCGCTCGTGGGAACGAAATTTGGAGTATTTTTTTACTCGTACCAAAATTGCGGCGCTGAGTTTTGCCACCTGTCTCGTCTTTCTCCCCGCGGGAGCAAAAATATGCTCTACGGGTGTGGTCTCTGTCTACCCCTTAAATGGAGAAACGGTGGGACTCTATGTATATATGTAGACAAACACTACCGTGATTAGCTAGTGTTTCATTCATTACTGGGCATATAAAATTTAAGAACTTATTATATCTCAGGGTGACGGGCGCATTGTCGTGCCACTCGGAAATATTTTGGCAAACATATAACAAATTAAAATAAGCAACTAAAATCAGTTTACCCCACTTTTGATTTTGAGCCTAACGATGCTCATGCTTTTACAAGCGAAACAATTTTTTAAAATTTGATATTTACCTAAATTTCCAAGAGAATACTCGTATGTAAGAATTAACGCTTTTGTGCTTAGACATACGCCTATTGTATTAATATAAACCGAGCACTTGGATATATCTAATAGTACAATAGCTTAAATTGAAACATTCACGAGATTTAGTTACGGTGTCTTAGAATATGTCAATTTTAGCTTTTAGATAGAATTTTACTGGTGGTAGGATTCTTATGCAGGAATCCGTCTAGGTAGGTAGCACCCCAGGGCCAGTTATTCTGCCGTGAAGCGGTGGTGTGCAGGCATTACTGTATTTTGGTTTGTTGGGCACTGTGAGCTAGCGTAATCACTGGGCATTTGAGACTTAAGAACTGATATTTCAAGGGGACGGGCGCAGTGTGGTGTCACACATAAATATTCTGGGTGACACAGCATTTGTTATGGGCGGACGTTGCACTTACCATCAGGTGAACCTTTTTCTCGTTTCGTCACTTTCTACAATAAAAAAAAAATTACCTTCTAAAAAAAGTCATTAAAATTCAAAGTGCTTGGATTTCGACCACATTATTAATTTTAATATTGCAACAGTAAAGAATAATAATAACAATATCCAAACGTATTTATGAATAAAAAAACAGTTGTTAAGGACTGAAATAATATATATTCATTATACTGGTGTAAGGATTCCTATACAGAAATCTGTCTAGGTAGGGACCACCGCATGACCAATTATTCTAAGGTGAAATAGTAGTGTGCACATATTATTGTGTTTAGGTCCGAACGGCATTGAGAGCTAGTATAATTACTGGGCGTATGAGACTTAAGAACTGATCTATCTCAGGGGGACGGGCGCATTGTAGTGCCACAGAGAAATGTTCAGGCTGACACAGCATTTGTGTTGGGCAGATTTTGCACTTACCATCAGGTGAACGTTTTGCTCGTCTCGTCTCTATCTCATATAAAAAAACATGCCAACGATCCTCAGTATATAGAACCGAAGCGTGGTTCTAAACTGCACGGCGCACCTCATAGCAGTCGAGTGAATATTTGGATATCCTATACAGCGTGCTATGAAAAAAGGTTTGTTCGGTATTTCTGGAGACTAAACTTCGTATCAGCAAAAGGCCCTGGGGTGGTACCTACCTAGACTGATTCCTGCATATACTAACCTAACGAAGTTTATTACGATATCTCGCGAGGGAAAGCATCAACTGAGACAAATATAGATAAATCAGTTCACAATCCCGAAATCGGGAGCGTTCTAATCATCTGCCCTAAAGCTATGTTGAATAATTTCCTCTCAAACTATTTGCTAGCTTAAACCTTACCCGGGCGTTTCATTCTCCTCTATCATAAATTTCGCTAATGCTACTGAGGCTATGGCGCGTTCTATTGGATGTGCGAGATTTGTTACTTTCGTGGAAGAATATCTTATATTCGTACAATTCAGACTCAATTTTTTTTTCAAATAAAGTGTTATGGTTTTGAATGATATTTTTTTGATATTTATAGTTTACATGACAACAAGTTGTTGCTTTTTCATTAATTCTGTGGATTTTTCTTAAGCAAAAAGAAAATCAAGCAGAACATAAATTGTCACTTTAATAGATACGAGTACTTATTCTTTTTTCAATAAAGAATCTTATAAGAAATACTCCTGTGTTGTGGGTCCGTTTTACAGACATAAATTACGCATGCACATTACAAACGATAAACGTAAACAGGTAAACGTTTTGCTTGTCTCGTCACTTTTTCCAATAAAAATAAATAAAAATAGGTATAGTATTATTAGAGATAGACTGTTAGGTACCTTTAACTAAGTCATTGTTTCAACACACGGCTAACCAAGCTAGAAATCAACCAGCTATGGACATGTAGTTCGTACTATTATTCCTAAAATAAAGCATATTGCTGCGCTGAAAGCGAACCCTAAAAACATATGGCGCTATTCAAACATAGCTGCATGTGACATGGAGCACTATTTATCAAGCCCCAGCGCTACTTCTGATTTTAATTAAACGTCATTTTGGGCGCATTTAATTTATTAATCCTTGCCGTGTCTGAAACAACCACTTATTGCAGTTCTGTGGATTTGTATATATTATTGTTTATTAAACACAACTGCCTGTAGCTATGGTTGCTCAGGGTCTGGACGGACCTTGGATTTCATAGTAATCTTTGTTCGAACCGTGCTGGCACCGGCAGCTGTAAAATTGTTCTGCAAAATTTTAAGTGTTGATGTATTAGGACTCAGCGGTGAAGGAAAAACATCGTGAGACCTGCATGTCTGAGGAATTAAAAATATTTCGAGATCATTTGAAGTCCGCCGACGTGGTGGATTCTTCCCTGCTCCAAAGCCTTCTCAGAAATAAGAGGCGGCCTGTGCTCAGCAGTGGGACATTTGATGCTGTCGCTTTTTTTTAAAGTGCGAAACACGTCAAAAAGTCACTACAGCCAAAATTGATACATACATGCATTTTATGGTATAATTTACTTTACTACAGTACAAATTTATAGAAAGTATCTGAAAACTTTGCAAATTTGCAGGGGTTGTGAAAAGTACAAAATAGCACTTTTCTATGAAGCGTATAATGGTTTTACATACATTCGAGTAGAATATTTGAGTGATTTCTACAAGGTTTTTTCAAGGTTAGTTACTATACTATTTTAAATTAAAATGAATTAATTATGAATGTGTTCTGAGTACCAGTATCCTATGAGTATTAATAAATGATGGATTGACTGAAAACACACGGATCAATAATGGACAATAGCGTTGCTGCAATTTCCACCTGGGGAAAAACATCGTGAGGAAACCTGTACGCCATAGAAATAAAAAGTATTTCGACGACGTATAAAGTCTGCCACTTTGTATTTAAATAGCTTGCGGATTTTTCGTTTCAGAAGCCGAAGCAGGTAAATTCATAGGCTGTTATTTTAAGAATACACACACACACACACACACACAAGATCACGACTGTATCCCATAAGGGGTAGTCAGAGACTGGGCACTCACTGCAAAAACAGATGACTGCCACAATCCACGTTTCACCAAAACAATATAATGCACTTGGTGTTATAGGTGGTGAGCCCGTCGCAACCATGCGCTGTTGGGTGCACAGTGCAGTTTAATTCCTTACTCGCCTTTTACGAGATCCATTGGATGAGATGGAGTGGCAGTATTCTTTTAATGAGCCGCTACCACACGGCTATTTAATGAGCCGCTACCACACGGCTTTTAAGAACCATTCACCATTTTACTGGTGGTAGGATTCCTATGCAGGAATCCATTTAAGAAGATACCTCCGCAGGCCAATTATTCTCCTGTGCAGCAGTAACGTTACTGAAAGGGCTCTGAGCACTGAACAAAACAGTAGTATTGTATTCACTGAGCATGTGAGACTTAAGAAATTATATATCAGAATGACGGGTGGTGTCTCACAAGGCAGGTGACACAGGAATGTTCTGGGTGACACAGCATTTTTTATGGGCAGAGGTTGCACTTACCATCAGGTGAACGTATTTCTCGTCTCGTCACTTTATTAAACCAAGAAAAAAAACCTTATCTAATAAGAATAGAGGAAGAATTATTTGCATGTAAGGGACATCGGACGTTAACGTACACGAGACTAATTTTTGCGTATTTCTTAAACATTCTGGCTTCTGCCATAGTTGTTGTCATTGATGTGATTTTGCATACCTAATTTTTTTAAAGTAAAAATATAATATATTCATGTTCTGCGATACATACAAAATCGCGAATAAATGGATAAAGTTTAGACACTTCTAGGAACTAGTGTCTCGAACTTAGTAAACTTCTAAGTTTGAACAACATATTGTTGGGGACACATCGTATGTTTTGATAATATGCTGCGGGAGATGATAATACTTGTGTATTAGTTTTAGACGGTCATGAATAAAAACTTTTTTCCTATGTATTTAAATGAACATTTTATTTAATTATTAAGTAAATATTAAATTAAGTACACGGACCACTTGATGGCAAATAACCTTTGAGGCATGATGAAGAATCGAGATGTGTGTTGACACATCCAAGAATGAAAGAATGCATGTAGTAACAAATGTTTTAACCAGTATTTTTTTTTAAGTGATGAAGAAAAAAATATATGTTTTATGTAGGAATCACTTTCACTGGTTTTTAAATTTTATCTCTATATGAAATACGATTTCTGCAATACAATTTTTTGAAGGTTATTTTAGTTCATGATTATTATGCTATGATATTTCAGGTGTTAGTTTATTTTATTCCGTATCGTATTAGGCCCAAGTAATGATGCAAGTAACTGTGTTAGCAGTAATTAGTAATTTGTGAAAGGTAAAATTGTATGGTTGAGTATATATTATGGTTCTGTAATATGATTGTAATCATGTTCTGATAGAGTAACCTACAATATTTTACGTAACTTTACTTTTTTGTTTAAAAAAATCAGTTTGCTGTTGTTTTTATTTCAATAACGTGAAAATATTATTTAATTATATAAACTCTTTTTTTTTTATTGGGTAAAGTGACGCGACGATCAAAACGATCACCTGATTGTAAGTGCTATGTCTGCCAATAACACCACACTCCGCCAGTCACCCTGAGACACCAGTTCTTGTCTCATATGCCCAAAGATTACATTAGCTTTCAGTGCGGTTCAGACTGAAACACAGTAATGTTTGCACACCACTGCTACACGGCAGAATAACGGCTGCCTAGACGGATTCGTGCATAGGAATCCTGCCACCAGTTTTATTACCGCATTGATATAAACAAAATGTGCGCATAATCAAATTGAACGTTGTAAAGGTTTCGCGTACTGAGTCTGTAAAGAATTGCACAGAATAACCAGTATTCGATGTAATTTTTTATTCACTGCTTAAAAAAGCAAAACACCGTTACATCTAACCCGGCAGCTCATTTGAATAGAGAGCTCTCAAATGCAGTCTTTCAAACATAGTAGCCCGAAAGCCAGAACTCAACATAGTACAAAGGACGCCAAGCATCTATTACCTGCGCAGATGAATGACATGTCGGGAGCAAAGTCGGCTGATTGATAGACCGATAGGCAGGCAGTGTGCTTTGGTCCGGTCAAACGGCCGATGAAACACCCGTTATTTATTTCAAATTTCGAACCAAGTTGGCCTCGTTCGAAAATTGATTGTTGTTTCATCTAAAGGGGCCCTCTGCAGTTGATGGGTGCGATTTTGGCTTAAATTACTTTCTGTTATACATAGGTTCGTATTGGTTAATAGTTACATGACTTGCAGTATCGCGTAAAAAATACACAAATTCTACGCACATATTTTGCAATTCGTAGAATTCATCCAGATTTTTTTGATTTCTTAAATGAGGTTACATTATACATAAAGTTTATAAGAAACTTTAATCAATTACTGCTATTTGAATCGTGTCTAGTCAAAGGCTTTTAACTACATTGCTTACCCACAGTTTCGCTTTACATTTTAATAAAATAATAAATAATTCAAAATATGTATATAGTCATTTCTACTCAAAACGCAGATGCGAGGGCTTTAAATCCAAGACACGACGGCCCGCTTGGGAAACGAGGAAAATTTCGCACTAAATTGGATAACCACGCATCGGGTTTAACAACGAGGAGCGTCTGAGAAACTAGAAAATCGAAGTTATGAAAATGGGGTTGCAACGTGGTGGAGCGAAAGTGAAATATTAAATTGGTATAAATTTATTTAATATATTTTTTTATTTGGTAGCGGCGCGAGATGGTCGGTGGCTCAATTGGCGTGGTTTAATTTTTAGGGAACTGCACCTTTTCTTTAGGGTATTTTCTGTCAAGCACGACCACATTATGGAATTTGCCGCCAGCAATTTTTCCGAATATTAGAACCTTCAAGACAAGAGTCTTCTCATTTCTCAAAAGGCAACGCACCAGTAATTCCTGCAGTATTGCGGATGTTCATGGGCGCCGGTCATCACTTAATCGGCTTGAAAAGCTTGTAAGTTTGCCTCCACTTTAAAAAAAAAATCGTCACCATGTGGAGTCTCTAAAGTAGTGTATCCACTGAACCAACTTAAGCGAGGGTTTAAATGTATGTTGTCGGACCTATTAAATCAGACCGTCACCACTTTACGGGAGGTCGACGAACGGAAGATGGTCGTGAGTCTTAAAGCTTTATAACAATTAATGGGAGTGACCTGTGTTCAACAGTTGACTTGAGGTGGGCTTTGAAGATGATGACGATAATGAATATGGTGTTTTCATTTTATTTAGCACTACTACACAAGCCAATAGGTGTCGTAAGAGGCGACTAAGGTATTGTACGGATAGCCTTTATTCGTGGAGAATAACACCAAAGTATGCAACACTGTCACTATACTGCTCGTGGGAACGCAATGGGAAATAAGATTTTTTTGTCTCGTACCAAAATGGCGGTGACGTGGTTCGCCCGTCAGGTCACTTTTCCCACGGGCGCAGAATGTGGGCTAAGTGTTTGGTCTCTGTCTACCCCTTATATGGGAAAAAAGCTTATCTGTATGTATGTATGTACTACACAATTTTTTGTATGCGTAAATGCAGTCTAATAAAAAGTCAATATAGTTAAATACTGTAGAATTTCTGAAATAAAACCAATACACATAAACTTAATTATGTAACCGATTCAGCGACCAAAAATATATTCAGGCTTCGTAAGCTCTATTCCATATCATTAAGTCACCGGCGTAAATATCTTTCTATAAAGTATAGTAAACAATTTTTATTAATTATGACGTGATCACAATTTTAAAAATGTTTCCTATATGGTCGTTTCTTTAAATTAATAAAACATAATTCCTTATTTGTTTAAGAAGAAATAAGATAAAAAATATCTCATTTGCGTTACCAAAATGTGCGTTAATTTAAAAGTTTAATGGTGGAGAATTTTAAAGCCAGGAATATTTCGCAACTCTGCTCCAGTACGGATAGTTGGATCTTCCTTTGCTGGCATGAATAAAAAATATGCAAACACCATCGTAGTAAATTAATCCTTATAACTCTACCGAAGTGATTTATTTATATTTAGACTCTTTTATAATTTATTGGAAAACGAAAAGTGTCCAGTTGCCGTCGAGTCTAAAAAGGACACATTATTAATGATCATAACGCAAAGTAAACAAAGTGCCCAGAGTCCTCGTTACAGCGTTTTCCAGCCAGCGACGCATGACGAGGTGAATTATGGTCGGTCTTTAATTAAAGTTTGTTTAATTAATCAGTATGCGAGCGTGAAAGTTCGTTACTGAATTAAGTATTCTTTGGCGCTATACGTGAGTTGCTCCCAATGACTCGTCTACGCTGAGAGATAATTGTAAAACGTTTTAAGTGACTTGTATAAAATGTCTGAAAGTTATTATTGTAGAACTTAAATGAACCGTGGTAGCTCAGGGGCCGGGTGCTGGTCTTTAATTTCATAATACGCGAGTAACCTGGGTTCGATCCCGGGTGCCAGCACCTCTAAAATTGTTCTAAAATTTTAAGTGCTGATTTACCACGTGCTTAGCGGTGAAGGAAAACATCGTGAGGAAACCTGCATATCCAAGGAATAGAAATATTTCGAGGACATGTGAAGTCCGCCAACCCGCATTGGAGCAGCGTGGCGGACTATTCCCCGCTCCTAAACCCTCTCAGAAATGAAAGGAGGCCTGTGCTCAGCAGCTTGGGACATTTATAGGCTTGACTTTACTTTTTTTTTAAATGAACCATTTCCAATAGACGCCGTTTAGTCCGATTATCGTTTTGCCAGCCACCTTGAGCAGATAGATTTTGCTCTGCTCTAGGATATGTCTTATCTAATGGTCGTCACCTGCCAGCCCATTACCACTCAGTCTGCAAAATCGAAAGGCTATGCCGGTGACTGTGGCTCTCCGGCGGATTACCGTGGTTCTTCATTACGAATATTATCCACCAAGAAAATTCGAGCATAGTTCTTTTCATTACTCCCTAAGTGACTTTGGGCTTTTGGAGCACCCGTACCGTCCTCGTCCTCGTCGCCATAGTTGAGGTACAGGCAGAACATACTGTTCAAATACTTTGCGGTATGCCGAAGTTATTTATGATAATAAATGAAATTATTATATTTGATGAAAATTTAAAATTAACAACGCAGCTGAAAACTGTATACGTGAAACCAATTAAAATAATACCGCCAACAGGATACGTGTGCACACTATTATTTATGGGGCGGCGGTGCCTTTACTCTCTTAATTCTGCCATGAAGCAGTAGTGTGCAAACATTGTTTCGGTCTGAAGGGCACTGAGAGCTCAGAAGATTACTGGGCATATGAGACTTAAGAACTGATGTCATTGGGTGACGGGCGCAGTATGGTGCCACACAGAAATGTTCTGGATGACATAGCATTTGCTATGGGCAAACGTTTGACTTACCATTAGGTGAACATTTTGCTCGTCTCATCACTTTATACAATAAAAAAAAAATAGGCAATATACATAATTTTATAGTTTGCATGCGGATCTTAATAAATGAACTTTGTTTCCTTATTATGATGGAATTCCGAAAAATAACACCTAATTCTGGTAACTATGAAAGCTCTCGAATACTTAAAACTATTGCTAATGTTCGAGAAAATTTCCACTTGATAGATTACAGGACCGCTGTTGTAAGTTGCTTCTGCTTTTAAAATTTCTATTCACAGTTAAAATATTGCAAGCTTTTATTAAAACTTTTGATATATACGAGTAAAGCACAGTTCAAGCGATATTGTATCTCATAAATATTCCATGACCTAAAGTTAGAAATACTAGTGTTTAAATTTATACAGTACGAAATAGCTGCCAACTTTTAATAATAAAAACGTATCACCTTTACTAACAAAAACTTGAATTGAATTTCAAATTCATTATCATTGTTAGGCGTTACTGCGCGGAAATCCATTACAGTAATTGAAGAAAAACGAAGTTTGTTTGCTAAGTTTCGTATGAAAAAAATAATATTACATTCAAAAACTCTATAAGACACTTTAATCTATTTTTGCATATGAAGCTCAACAAATTATTACTGCAGCCTGTCATAAATGTAACGGGCTAACAGTAAAAGTAAAGATGTTCAGTTTTAAGCAAAAGAAATCGACAATTATTTTTCATTCATTTCATTACAACACAGAATATTAATGTTGTTAATTATCAATAAATCGTGTACTTCAACTATTAGACACATTCATATTTTTTTAATCTATGTCAACGTCAATTACTGTTGAATTATTCCGCGTTTTCTCATTACTTTTTGCCTTCACAACTTTGTATTTTATACTTTCATAAATATAAAATTTACAATTAAGAAACGAGCTTGTATTGTTATGAAGAATTTACTGCTTATAAAAATTCATTAAAGTGTAGCATTATATTAAAAATTCGCTTGGATAATTAAAAAAGGGTGTAAGATTCGGGAATCCATACTAATATTACAATATTAGTATGGATAACTAATTACTAATCCATAAAATCCATACTAATATTATAAACGCGAAGATTATAGTTAAAAAACCTAAATCACGCAGACGTCGTCCCAGGTATCAGCTAGTAATATTTTAAATGCGAAAGTAACTCTCCCTCTCCCTCTGTCTGTTTGTTGCCTTTTCACGGCTCAACCGCTAAACTGATCTTGATGAAATTCACTACAGAGATACTCGTAGCTTGCATCCTGGAGAAGAACATATGATATGTTTTATTCCGGGAAATAAGAGTTCCGGTATTTATAAAAAAATCTAAATCCACGAGGACTCAGTCGCGGGCTCGAGCTGGTTAGTATAGAAGTGAATTAATTGTATCTCATTATTATTTTTTTAATTTATTCAATTCCATTAAAAATATTAATTAAAATGTAACAAATTCAATCGAATTTTGTCGAAGGAGTTACATACAATTGCGATTTCGCGTGTTTAAATCAATTAAAACTGAAGAACTTTTCGTAGCAAATTATGTCGACATCAGCGGGTGGTTTTCAGTGCTCGTCGATATTCGTGTAGTATGTCAATTACTCTATAGGAATGACTGACAGGGCGCTTTACTAATTCAACATATCGCCTTAGACAATTTCTGAGCAAAGGAAAACTTTTTCAATTAGAAACCGACCCGGTGATTATAAAATTCCAATCAAATTTCCTAAGAAATGTCAGGACAAAAATGCGAATTGAATTTAGAGAAGTCTTTGAATCTGCTAGAAACTGTGAACGAATATAATTCTTCAAAAAGATAGTAGTTGTGGGGCACAATAGAATTTTTCCAGTGTCGTGGGTGCATTTTACAGACATGGATTCTACGTCCACAACACAACTACCCGTGGCGTAGACGTTACATACTCGGACCCGACTGACGTGTTTGTGACGCGTACACTTGTGGCACTATAATATCTGCTGCGCAGTTGATAGCTTCAGATAGTATTCGAAAGTTATCGCCGTGGTCGAATATCGGCCATCAATTACCCAGTGCCCTTCAGACCGAAACATAGTAATATTTACACATTACTGCTTTACGGCAAATTAACTGGCCTTGCAGTGGTTCCTACCTAGACGGATTCCTGCATAGAAATCTTACCTACAGTAAAATATAGACCAGTTTCTAGAATGTTTGGAGACCAGAAAGATTTCAGTGAATACTAAAGTGACGTTAGGTTTGTTGATAGAAATATTACATGTACGTTAATATACATTTGTAACTAGCGCGTCTGCTACTTTATTACATGCTTATTTGATTTCAAATTTATCTGAGTGACTTTGATCTTCTCATACCGTATAGCTTTACCGTAGCCGTGATTAATCACATCACAGCTCTAAGATCGTTCGTGGCAACAAATAGTGGTTAAAAACTTTTATTTCTAAGAGTTAGGGTAAGAGAGAAAATATGTCGATATTGGCTGATCGCTGTCGTGACCAGTTGGAGTCGTCTGTAGCAATTACTTTAGTTAGGCGAAAGTAAAAGAACGCTTGTTGACTAAAACTGATGCTTGGTTGCTAATCCAACCAACCAACGAGCCTCGAAGAAAATTACTGGATGAAGCGTCGAAATTTAAAATATTTTAAGTAAAATTTCTCAACGATTTCTATGACGACTTTGGCCTAGTTCTCTCCGTTGCGAGAGCGTTACGCCGCCACGGCTTTAAGGCCGTTTGTGCGATTTAATTCCTACATTTATACTTACGATTACCAACCGCCGTAATGAACAAACTCATTCTGCCTCTCCCGGCTTATCATTTATCTTTTTCTGTATCACAAGTTTATAGACAGTAATAAAGTAAATTCAAGGAATAAAAATAATAACAGATTTTTATATATCAAATTAAAGGTTACTGCTATTATCATCATTTCAGCCTATCACTAGTCCACTCCTGAACATAGGTCCCCCCAGACTTTCAGAAAAGTTTGTAGCTGTCATTTAGGGAGGATTTTGCCATAGTTTACGGGCGGGTTGGCAACCGCAGTTTATTTATTCAGATGGCCCCCGACCATGCTGCTGCCCGTGTCTTGGGTTTCATTTTACCTCGGTCGACTTTTACCACAACCATGGGATAAGATGTGGTGTTAGATTCTCTTAAGCCGCCACCACACGGCGGACTTCTATTATACAGTTTTTACTAAAATGCGTAAAAAAATTTTTTGTACTTATAAGAAACTTTGCCGTGCCTTTGTTTTCGTGGAGTTGATGTATTATAATTTAAGATATATTGCGACGAAACATAAGCTGCGTTACTCCGAAGATACTGTCTTATAATATTTACTCATGTCATGTCAATAGCTGCAGCAAGTATCCTTTCTGTTACTTCCATTCGGACAGAAACAAAACGTATTCCATTTCTTGTTGTACAAATAATCAGACGTTTTTCTTTTTTGTCCGTGTATTTCGGGATGCTGGAAATGTTAGAAATGTGATGATAAAAATGTGAATAAGCAACAGGTTCGGTTCTTTCCAAAATATGCCTTCACTAAGTATTATCACGGAACGCGACAATAAAAATGCCTGTAAGTTCTTATGGCTGTGTTTAGTAGCCATTGCCGGGTCGATGGGCTAGTCATTAATTGTGTTACTTGTATGTCTTGTAGTAAAAATAAAATAAAAACTTGGTATCAATGGATGCGAGCAGCTTCATCGCCGAATCTACCTGAATCAAGCGTAACTTTACCATTCTTTATAACATGTGAGATTTAGGAACTTAGGTGTCAGGGTGACGTACGCAGTCTAGTGTCACCAAGAATTTTTCTGGGTGACACAGCATTCGTTATGGACAGACGTTACATTTACCATCAGGCGACCGTTTTGCTCGTTTGCACGACCGTTTGCACTGCTACTGGGCAGTACACACTAATTAAGTGTTTTCTGTGAGGTGAAATTCTACACCAAACAGTATTTATGCGGCTCTGCGATGGTCCCTACCTTGATGGATTCCTACTTACAAATCCTACCATGAGTTAAACTTAAAAGGAACAGCCATTAAACTGTGCACTGGCCTCCTTTAATTTTTCCGAGGATTTTGGAGCCAGGAAGAGATATCTAGTCTTCATCAGCATGTGTTGATGGTTTTTTATCCATGAAATATTTGTATAGACATGTTTCCTCACGATGAGTTATAAATCGGCGCTTGTAATAGCTATTAAACAATTTAAGTGGCACAGACTTCCGAGTTCTTTACTCGCGAGCTCTATTCGTAAGTCTCTTCCGACGCAGCTGTCAATGCCGCCGAGCTAAAAGTTAAGTGAAAGTAAAAAGTAAAGTTACAGTTTATAAATGTCCCACATCTATTCACAGGCCCCTTCAAATTTTTGAAAGGGCTTCGCAGCTGGGATGTGTCCGCCACGCTGCTCCAATGCAGGTTGGTGGATTTCACATGTCCTCGAAATATTTCTTGGTAGGATTCCTATGCAGGAATCCGTCTAGGAAGGTACCCACTTCAGGGCCAGTTATTCTGCCGTGAAACAGTAATATGCAAACATTACTGTGTTTCGGTTTGAAAGGACCTAGCGTGATCTCTAGGCATATGAGACTTAAGAACTGATGTCTCAGGGTGACTGGCGCAGTGTGGTGGCACACAGAAATTTTCTGGGTGACACAGCAATTGTTATGGGCAGACGTTACACTTACCTTCACTACTGAGGAAGTGGTAAATCATCACATAAAATTGCAGAACAATTTTAGAGTACCTCGCACCGGGGATCGAACTCAGGCAACTAGCGTAGTATGAAGCTACCACGATCTAACAGCGTACTAAACATTAAAAAGAAAGAATTTGCAGTTCCTACTCAGTTTCTTCGTGTATGAAAAATATAAGACAGCGAGCTACAACGGCACATGAAAATATAAATATCATCCTGTTTAAATTATGTACTCTAATTAAATTTGTACGAATGTTAATGCTTCAAGGGATTTTCGAAATATAATGGAATTATCTTTTATTTAGTATATTCATTAAAAGTATGAAAGAACGTTAAAAGCTCAATTTCTTTATCTTTGCAGAGTAGAACAGCACCTACCCCTTTCCTACCGATGTGTCATAAGAGGCGACTAAGGTATTGTACTGACAGCCTTTACCATTAGTTCCTGGTGGTGGATGGTACTGCGGATGTTCATGGGCGCCGGTCATCACTTAATCGGCTAGAAAAGCTTGTAAGTTTGGCTCCACTTTTATAAATCGTCACCATGTGGAGTTTCTAATCCGCCTAATAATAGTGTATCCACCGCGCCAAATTAAGCGAGGCTATTTATGTATGTTGTCGGACCAATTAAATGGGACCGTCACCACTTTACGGGAGGTCGATGAGCGGACGATGGTAGTGAGTCTTGAAGCTTGTGGCTGTGATGATGATTATGATAATGAATATAGTGTTTTCATTTTGTTTAGTACTACAACACAAGCCAATAGGTATCGTAAGAGGCGACTAAGGTATTGTACGGACAGCATTATTCGTGTAGAATAACACCATAATATGCAATGCTGTCACTATACCGCTCTTGGGAACATAATGGGGAGTTTTAATTTCTTGATGCATTACAAAATAGCGGCAAACCACGTAGCCGCCACCCGTTGCGTATCGTTTCCCGCGGAGAGAAAGTGGGCTACGGATGAGGTTTCTGCTTACTCCGTATATGAGAAAAAGGCGTGACTGTATGTATATACATTTTTACATCACGGATGAACTGAACTCTGTTACAACATACAAAGTGATAGCATTGCATAAAAGTAACAGCCTATTAATCTCTCACTGCTGAGCACAGGCCTACTCTCATTTCTGAGAGGGTTTTGGAGCCGGGAAGAATCGGCCACGCTGCTCCAATGCGGGTTGGCGGACCTCATGTCTTCGAAATATTTTTTCAGACATGCAGGTTTCTTCACGATGTTTTTCTTCTCCGCGGAGCACGTGGTAAAGCGCTTAAAATTGCAATCAACAATTTTAGTTGTGCCGGCACCGGGAATCGAATCAGGGAAATTTAAAGCGTGCGCCTAGCCCCTGAGCTGGGTATTGCATATTATGGCATTATTCTCAACAACTTGGAAGTCAATGTTCCCGTCGTCGAGTTCGACATTGTCCATGTCGATTTCGGCATTTCCTATTCTGATTTAATTTCTATGCTATAAGATCAAAGGAAGGTCTGGATGAAGTATCAACGATGTAGATACCCACAAATACACCCAGAAGCGAAATCCAACAATTTGTGAAGGTAAACTCTTCACGATTCTGAAAGCCTGTCAGAAATGAGAGAAAGCCTGTGCTCAGCGGTGGGACTTCTATAGGATGATATACTTTACTTTATTTTTGAAGCTTAGAATCAAAACTTAGGATCCATGACCTCTGCCTTCAAACACATCATCCTTAAATTGCCAATGCTGTTTATATTGATTTCTTATATTTTAATTAATACTATTAATGCTATTAAAGTGATTATTCCACTGTTTCATTTTACAACGAAGAACAATTTAAATAATTTCACAACGGAATATGTGAATTCGTTAACGAAATGCATATTTCAGTAAGCACGTTATCGCCGAGTTGAAATTCTGTTATGCTCAACATTATGTGCAGAGATCTTTATAATTTTCTCAATTAAAACGTACCCCTCGAAATTATTTTGCGAATATTTACATCTTGCTTCGCGAACTGTTTAATATTTCAAATTAAGATCATTTGCATATCTTTCGGGACTTTGCTGGAGGCGCTTCACAATATGTTGATCTCTAGAAAATTTTATCACGGAGACAAGGTGAAGTAATTAAATGAACTTTTGAAGCACGAGATGGCTTAGTAATTACATTAGCTATTACTCCCCTCAGACGGAGAAACACATGTTTGCACATTACTGCTTGAAGGTGAAATAACTGGCACTGCGGTGGTTCCCATTTAGCGGGACGACGTCGAAAAATATTGTTACCAAAAATACACAGACGGGCGTCTGTTAGATACTAGCGTGTTAGATACTAAGCGAGGTACAATGATCACCAGTTTACCTGCACAGAATGGTAAAAAGTAAAAAAAGACAAGAACAGTGATTGCGGTAAATTACCCTTCTTGGAAGGGGCCAATGCCAAGTAGGTGTTAACGCGTCAACCTAAATGTCGGTGCAGACGCATGTGGCTACGAGCTACGACCTACACTTTATCTCCGATCTACAGCGCAAGCACTCGCTACCGACGGGCCTAAAAGATTGATGAAGATAAGGAACCAACGGCTTAAGATAATCTGTCACCACATCTCATCCCATGGTCGACACCCAATAGTCGACAAAGGGAAATTTAAAAGCCAAATAAAAAATCTGCGGTTGCCAACCCGCCTGCCATGAGTGTGAACTATGGCAAAATCCCCCACAAAATGAGAGCTACAAACGCTTGTAACAATCTACAGAGGAGGCCTAAGTTCAGTGGAACAGTGATAGGCTATAATGATGATGATGAACTAACGAAGGGATTTCGTAACTAAGCTCTCGTTTCAAAATTGTTACTTATTCAGATATAAAGTATTTAAATGTTTAAATTTTTAATATGTTACAGGATGTTCCCTATTAATTACAAATCTAACTATCAGATTCTAGAATTAGTAAAGCAACGGATCCGAATGCCAACGCCAAGCAGGCTTAGTTATCTCTAATTAGCTAACGCCTTACTAATATTGCGGCACAAATTACGCTACGTGCTAGAGATTAGGCGCATTAAACTCGTATATAGATTGATGTTTGCTGCCCTTGTGAGTAGGTGCAAACGCCATCGCCTTTGCAAGTCCCACTATAGCAGGAAGCATAACTTATTAAGTACACTCTATACCCAGACTGGCCTAATTTCAAATTCAATCAAAACATGTAAATTTAACCGAAGTCTCAATAGAATTCAGAATTCATTGATAAAGCTTTTCTTTCTTCTATTAAAAAATGTTTTCCCGTCCTATGATTTCTGCATTGTATTGTAACATATCTAAATTGAATATATACAAAAACCTGACTCGAAACAACATTAAACGAAACTGTACATATACTTGTCCCGTGCTGGAATCGAACACGTGATGCATATTGGTTGAATCAACCGAACCGAACGAACAGTATTTTTTGTGTAAACGGTGACCACATCAAATAAAAGGTTACGTTACTTTTACGTTACTTTGAATACTCGTACCATAAATAATAAAAAGCGTTATCTTACTTAAATACATACCTACGTATTTTAACCTTATAAATGAATATTTAAAATTATGTGACTCATGTATATAATGAGGAAATTTGCGGTGAATAAAATATTACTTAGTATGTCAATAGTAACGATTCAGTGATGCGAACTACGAGTATTTCCTAAAAAATATCGGTAACTCATTCTATATATACTCGTATAAAAATCGTAGACAACAACGAACAGCGAGATATTAGAGTTAAAAATTAATTTAAACGCTTAATATTAATTCTGTTTTCTTTTAATTTAAAATTCCAATTATCTTTTGTTAACAACTGAAGGAAGGTTGGACTGGTAGGTATTGTGTACATTAATTTTGTGACATTTTTTAAGCTATCTTTTGTTTAAAATGCCTTTTATACCTTAGTGTATAATATGTGAAAAGATATTATATATATATATATATATATATATATATATATATATATACATATATATATATATACATATATATATCCATGTATGTATGTATATGAAATAAGTTAAAACCCCAAAAGCGTTTATTAAAACCGACTACAAAGCAAATGTACCCAATTCAGAAATGCGGAAAGGAACGAGGGAACTAGCGTCTGAGTTATCACTGACAACTGGATTAAACATTGATCAAGTTTCAAATTACACAAAATCCTGTGCCTTAGTCGGGATTAAATTTGAGTGAAAAGAGAAAAGCGATTTATTTTATCTTCTTTATGGTTTGTACTATGCTCAAAAATATTCATACAATATAGAAGAAATAAGAATGCCTGCGTAGAACCTGGTGAAGAAATGGCGCAAGAAACTCCAGCGATGCTTCTAATCATAATTAAAGTTAGAGAAAAAGTGAAGAGTGTAAAGTAGAAAAGTTAATTATGATGGTGTATCGGTGTGTTAAGAGTGAGAGAGTTGCGATTTGGTTGAAGTAACGGCACTTGCAACCAGTAAGGTCTTCTTGTTTGCCATTGGTAATCCTGAGTGCCTTGGCCGGGACGGAAACATTGCCGCCGACGACTAAAGACGGCGGCGAAGCGGCAGACTAGCCTTAAGTCGCTCTCGTCGACGGGTCGACTCGCGGTGAAGGGGAATTGTGTGGCCGCCGAAACCAGCTTTATAGTGGACGCGGGGCCGCAGTTTCCTTCATACGGAATGGTCTGAAAGAACAGTTCTGGATGCAGATACTTGTCTGACCGTAGGTATTTTTGATTTCGGCGCCTTAGAGTTACCGATATGGTTTACCGTGTGACCTCGTGTATTACTGAGAACACAAGAGAGTGGTTCGAAGGTGGCTAACAAGGTTTTATTCCTCGGTGTGGGACTTTCGAGGGTGTTTGGAGGCCTACCATCTCGAGGGCATTTATATCAAGGCGGATGGTGTCAGAGACTGCCGAATCAAATAAATAGCAAAAAAAGTCTTTAAGTAGAAACACTTTTGCTGTTAAGTATTGTTAATTTATCAATAATAAGTATATTTTAAATGAAACTAATTTTACCGATTTTATCGCTTTTAATTTTTACTATTTAAAACCCGACTTTTCGAGTGCTTTACAGCACCCATGGTCACGGGAGGACTTAGGTGACAGATGTCCTGATGTCATAGTTAACCCGGGGTACCTTCAGCTTTTAATTATTATTTTTGGTCCGATCTACGCAGAAAGAGCTAACTGTGTCTTCAAGTCTTGCAGTGGTATGCTTGGTTTTTGATTTAATTTTATTTATTATTGAAGCCGTTGGTGATACCCAACCATCTTCTCTATTGGAAGTAAGATTTTTTTTAATTTCAATAGCCTCGCGAATCATCCTTGGTAGGAATCGGTGTTCTTTTGCAACGATTTGTGGTCTATCAAATCTGATGTAATGGTCGAGGTGATCCAGAACATGGTCACAGATTGCAGACTTCCTAGAACGACGATGCTTCACGTCGGCTATATGTTCTTTTACGCAGATTTTCATCGATCTTTTTGTTTGGCCTATATAAGAGAGACCATATTCACAATCTAGCTTGTATACTCCTGCATTAAAAACTTACTTATCTTCTTCGACGGCTTGAAGAATGTTTTTATGGAAGTCCGAAGCTTGCTTGAGATGCTGAACTCGGACAGGAAACACCTGGCTGCCGAGCTTCAGCATGTCTAGCAAGTTTTGCACGACATCAAGCTTCGGGTTCCGCACATACGTCGCAGTGAACGAGTGAAACGGGCCACAGTCGAGCGTGCACCTGTTGGTCTAACTTATGTCAGAGGAGTCACCGACAAGATTGGCTATGTCTCGAAGCGATAAATTGATAATTTACGAGTAAATAAATCCTTCCGTCATTTAAAGAAAAAAATATGTTACATTATACCTATCGTAACTTGCACCACGCGGCATAAGGAAATGCCGATTTTCCGCCTGGTCTATCTATTCGTACTACAACGGCTGGGTGCCATCGGCGCAGCGTCTTGAATTTGCGTTGTTATAGCGTAATGAAATCACAAGGAACGGATTTTCAATTTATACTAGACTCAACTTTGAAATGGCGATAACTGCACCGCTTTTAGCGTCGAACTTCCTCTCATAGATTTAAGTTCGATCTATAGTTTGTTAATGTTCTAGTCTGCGGTTTTATATTGATTACTTTAAAATTGTTCCAACGTAATGGAATGAAGTGAAATGCTATGAATTGATTTGGTCTTACAATCTTTCGTAACAAAATACGCGATCTGACGACCTAATTTAGTGGTAATCAATGGTAAGGTTTTATTGTTTTGCAATGAGCTTGCTATAGTCTGTAATGACTATCTAATCTATGATCTATGAAAAATCTGTCAGTCCGCACTGGCACTGGCTCTTACTGGGTTCGAAAAAAGTATTAATAACTAGAAAAAACAGTGGAATCAAAATGTTCAGGAACGGTATGAAATTTTTATCGGAAGTATATTTTACAATACAACTATCAATTAAGGCTTAAGGCTCTTTTTGTATTGGCTGTAGTGAAGAAACGAGCAAAACGTTCACCTGATGGTAAGTGCAACGTCTGCCCATAACAGATCCTGTGTTACCCAGAAAATTTATGTGTGACACCACACTGTGCACATCACCCTGAGACATAAGTTCTTAAGTATCATATGCCCAGTGATTACACTAGCTCACAGTGCCCTTCAAACCGAAACACAGTAATGTTTGCACACTACTGCCGCACGGCAGAATAACTGGCCCTGGGGTGATACCTACCTAAACGGATTCCTGCATAGAAATCCTACGATCATTTATGTTGCTGTTGCTGTGCTTTCCAAATTCTAGTTATGTTCACTTTTTTTAAAAAACATATATAGAGATATCTTAAATTTTGTTATTCTCATCTTTCCGTTAGGACTACTTTATAACTCATAAATCACGCAATAACCGACTTAAAAGTCATTAAAAAATCTATGCTTGATATTAATTTGAAATAAAAATAGGAAATCGGCCGTTGTAGCATTGTGTGTCATTTTAAAATTCCTTGTTGTAGATTTATAAAAATACAATAACAAATGGGAACGTTTCATGGCATTAATATTCTCGACCGTCCCATTGTCGAGACATACAGAAATTAAACCGAGCGTGCACTTACTTTTCCCTGTTTAAATCACAAATAATCTCTTACAAGACTCCCTACTGTCTCGTTATCTATTCTTTAAAAGAAAATACACAAAATAAAAAACAATTGAGCATCTAAAGGGCTCTTAACAGTCGATGTTCCTTTTTACATGAGAGCTGCGACTGAAACTGAGTAATACTTTAGATTTCTCAAAAATACTACAACGTTTTTGATTACAGAACATAATAGACATTATGCTTGAATATCCAGTTAGCAATAGTCTCTTTTATTTATTTATAAATGCAGTTTGTTTTAACAAGTTCTGTTACTGTAGCTTTTAGTCTGGGTGCATTTAATTTTTAATTAATCTTGGCCGTGTCTGGAACAACCACTTATTGTAGCTCTGTGTGATTTGTATATATGTACTATAGTTTATTAAGAACTACTGACTGTAACCTTGGTAGCGCAGGGGCGGGCGCGGGTTTTAAATTATAAACTTTAAAAGCTTGACCTTGAGTCCTGTGCCGGCACCACTAGAATTGTTCTCCAAATTTTAAGTGCTGATTTACCGCGTGATCAGTGGTGGAGAAAAACATCATGAGTAAAACTCGTGTTGTTGTGAGCTTAGCCACTGCGCCAACCGAGCCAACTGTGTCTGAGGAATAAAAATATTTCGAAGATATGTGAAGTCTGTCAACCCCCCATGTGGATCGCCGGTATCTTTCCAGCACCAAAGCCCTTTATGAAAATGAGAAAAGACCCGTGCTCAGCAATAGGACATCGTTATGCTGTTACTCTACTCGTTTATTTACTTATGTGCCAATCCGTTTAATAACTCTGTCGAAACAGATATAGAAAAAAAAGTAATCTAAAAATATGACTGGTAATAAATTACTTATACAACGAGACTATGATATACTGAACCATGTAAATCCATACTAATATATAAATGCGAAATTAACTCTCTCTCTCCCCCTCTGTCTGTTTGTTAACTTTTCCCGGTTCAACCGTTGAACCGATCTTGATTAAGTTTAGCACAGAGATATCTTGCATCCTCGAGACGGACATAGGATACTTTTATCCTGGAAAAATCAAATAGTCCCCACGGGTTATTTAAAAAACCCACATCGACGTGGATGTAGTCGCGGGCATCAGCTAGTTTAAGTGTATATTTGGTCTGTCAGAGTTGCAAACGGTTGGCTAATAAAAGAAAAGTCAGTTTGAAAATAATTTTATAAATGTATTGTGTAGCATGTTCAGAAATATTTAAATGGAAAACAAAACTTAGAAATATTTAAATTAAAAAACAAAACTTTTATCTAGTTGCCGCATAGGTTCCCGTCGGCGTCGGGCGAGCGTCGCAAAATAGCGTCACGTGCAGTTGACATGTGGTAAAATATTCAAATTACTAGTCAATTTAAAAGTCCAACTTTCTGATGTTTGCCTCCTACGAGTAAATTCGTTTACGAATGGACGTTAATACTTTTCTTTTATAGGAGAAAATGACGAGAGAAAAACGTTCACCTCATGGTAAAGGCAACGTCTGTCCACAATAAACGCTGTATCACCCAGAAGTTTTCTGTCTGGCACCACACTGCGCCGTAGCTCTGAGATAAGCTTCTTATGCCCAGTAGTTACATTAGATCTCAGTGCCCTTCAGACTGAAACACAGTAATGTTTGCACATTACTGCTTCACGGTAAAATATTTTTGATGGTGGTAGGATTCCTATGCAGGAATCCGTCTAGCAGAATAACTGCAGAATAATTGCAGAATAATCACGGCAGAATAACTGGCCCTGGGGTGGTACCTACCACCCCAGGGCCAGTTATTCTGCCGTGAAGCATTAGTGTGCAAGCATTTCTGTGTTTCGGTTTGAAGAGCACTGTGAGCTAGCGTAATCACTGGGCATTTGAGACTTAAGAACTGATGTCTCAGGGTGACGGGCGCAGTGTGGTGTCACACAGAAATATTCTGGGTGACACAGCATTTGTTGTGGGCGGACGTTGCACTTACCATCAGGTGAACGTTTTGCTCGTTTCGTCACTTTATACAATAAAAAAAAACTGATCCTGTGATGGACTCTACCTGGATAAAGTTCTCCAAAGGAACCCTACCAGTGAATTTATTCAATACAGTATAACTTGAAAATGTATGAATTAGCGTGTAACGTTATAGTAGGTTTAGTTAAGGTTTAGTTAGGTAGCAATGTCTCTTATGCTGTAATTAGTTACAGCATAAGAGACATTGCTTCCGTTTCCGTGGTTGTTGCAAAAGTTGACCAAGAAAATAATTTTAAATACTCCATTGCTAAATTATCCAAACCAGTGAAGGGTAGCAGTTGTGTAAGGTGCGAGGTTCTTGTACTGTAATCATCACCCCTTTGCTAAGCGTGACAATTATGGTAAAACCTCCTAAATTTTAAGAGCTATACGTTCCACAATGGACTTTTTGGAAGCTGACGAAGATCATCATCATCATCATCATCATCATGTGATGTCACGTGATGCTTTTGGGTCGTTGCTCACACTGGTGTGTGGCTCCAACGACGATGTGTCTGTTGTCGATAAATTCCCTCGATCTCACTCAAAATGTCCAGCGGAAATGACGCCACCGCTCTCGGTCCTCATCATCAATCACAGAGACATTATCGAAAAGCTGTCGTTTGGTCGTCATGGTGAAGTCGATCTCACTTTTGGTGGAACCGTCCGGGCTCATCCAGATCCACTTTCTATGGGGTCGCTTTTGTATACAGTCCCTTTTTTCCATAAATACGGCCAGCTGCTGGCGTCTTGGATTCCGATAATACAAATGATTCTCTCAGTACCGTTAATTCTCTTAAAGGTGAAAAAGTTACTCATAAAAAAATGTTTCATAACAATGGAAGTTTTATTTTATTTAAATGTATCATTATTTTCTATAGCACAGCCTTACAAATCTTAGCAAAGTAACAAATTACTTAGCTTTAGCAATATCTAAGCAAAGAAATGGGCGGTTACGGTCAATTTATTACGACCGTGGTTCTAACGTGTCATGTTTTTCTCGTAAGAGGAGACTTGAACAAAAAGATATACTGTTCGCATTAAGTACGAAGAAACAAACAAGCAGTTCGTTTCATACATTCTAGAAATAAAAACACCGTTACTCAACCGGTATGTTGATGACACTTCAGGTCATTAGCTGCGCCCGGACTATCGCCACATGAGAAGCTCAAGTTTCTGAGAGTTGTTGAAGGAGACGTCCTCCCTAGATCATAATACAGATCCGAAGGGTATCTAGTCTTTTCCTTGGCGTCTACATCTGTCATACTCCAAATGAGTGATTTGTGTACATGAGGAGTGATATAACATTCAGCAATGGGGGCCTTGATTACACTGTTTTATTTTATTTGATAAAGTGTCGAATCGAGCAAAACTTTCACCTAATAGTACTCGTAAGTGCAACGTATACCCATAACAAATGCTGTGTCACCCAAAACTTTTCTGTGTGACACCACACTGCGCTCGTCACCTTGAGACATTAGTTATTAAGTCTCATATGCTCAGTGATTACGCTAGCTTTCATTGCCCTTCAAATCGAAACACAGTAAGGCTTGCACACTTCTGCATCACGGCAGAATAACTGGCCCTGAGGTGGTCCCTACCAAATGTCTCACTGCTCGGCACAAGCTCAACTGATTTTTGAGAGAGGTTTATAGTCGGGAAAAGTCGTTTACGTTACGTCTACGTTTACATACTCGTAGTAGTCTGACTTTAAATGTCGTCGAAGTATTTATTATTCCTCAGACATGTAATTTTCCGCACGATGTTTTCTTTTTCACACCAAGCACGTTACAGATCAGATGTGAATAAATGTGAACTATGAGTATACATATTTTATTAAAATTGTAACGTATAAGCAACATTTTTCTTTTTGTAAAAGAAAATGAAAAATGTTGCTTCGGTTGTTGTTGATGTTAAGTCGGTTAAACTCTGGCCAAATTATTTCTAACCAAATATACTAAGTGGTTGACAGCCCTGGAAACAACACGGAACTGCACGCTCGGCCAGAATTTCAATTCAGGATGTTTCGCCTTCGCTTCGGCTTTTGCCACGTACTACCACGAGTTACGAATGAATTTTAAATTAGAATTCCTCTTTCGAAATTTAGAAACGAACGTTCAGTTTGGTAACTGAAACGGGATAACATTTTCTTTTCTCTTTTTTTACAGAAAAACTTGTTTGTGAAGCAAAATTTGTGACGCCATTTTTTCATTGTACAACAAACAAAATGCAAAACGAATTTAAGTCGTTAATGTCTTGAAATTAGATCCAGTTTTATTTTGAATACATTTTCTTCACAGACACCACTTCTCTATTATTTTATAACATTTAAACAATGAGTATCCGATGAAGCTGTAAAAGCCAATAAGGCTAACAGCAATTACATCACCGAAATTATATATATTTAAACAATCCACCAGTATTTTCAAGCAAAGGTTATTAACACGTTCAAAGTGGCAAGATTTTTTTTATTCTTTCAGTTCCTGCGGTACCAGGTGTATCTCACCCGGAGGTAAAACTATCATTATGGCGATATCGGGCGTATTACACCCTGTATCGTTTCAGAAACTGAAATACTGTTTTTGACGTCAAATTATATTAATTATGTTTTTTTTGCCTTTGATATCATGAATAATGTATTGATTGACATGAATCTAAAGGCGTACGTAAACAGCCTGTTTAGTTTTGAATATATAGCAATAATAAAATACAGGGCTTTATGCACCTGGTGCCGCACTGAATAAGGGAAGATTTTTGCATATTTTAGGGATGTAAAATAACAATATCGATAATTGTAATTAACTTTTAATGTATGAAAAAATATTCACATTTTAATGTTTCTCATTAAAGCAGTCTAAACAAAAGGTTCTCTTACATGTAACACATTCCGTAATAACTTTTTTAACTTTTCGATCTGCTTCCCTACTTGTTAAAAAAGTTCGGAGCTTTTCATAGCATCCAACACAATTTTTCTTTTTCAAACCCTTCACCAAATAATGCTTGGTAGATACCGGTTCTGAAAAGATAACTTTATTACGAAAATTTTTGCATGGTGTGGTGTGAGGGACGTGCAGTGTGGTGTGATATGCGTGCGTTGCTGTGAGTGTGTATGTTATAATTATGTATGTTTATTTCTGTGTATGCATGTTTCTCTGTGTGTGCGTGTGTGCCTGTATAACTGTGTGTGTTTGTGTGTGTCTTTGACTGCAGCTTTACCTGTATTATTGTCTTCGTTCTTTTCTGAAAATGCTGCGATAACTTTTTCGACAAATTGTATCTTTGGTATTTTATTTCCATCATTAATTGAATTAAAGATAATCCAAGCATTAACAAGAGCTGTCCCAAATAACAACTCCATTATGACTTTTCGCCACCATTTCACTCCTTTTTTTAATGTAGTATAATATGATGACATTTGGTCACTAAAATCTATTCCTTTTTTAGTTTTATTGTACATGAGCACACAGGCTGGTTTCTTAATATTTTCGTTAGTGCCTCTTTTAATTTTTCCTGTATCTATAAGATTGTCGTCGTGAGTTTTGCAGGTAGTTAGCATTAGAACTTGTCTTTTATCAACCCATTTCAGTACTTTGACTCCGTTTTTGTTCATTTTCCCTATAACCTGCCCCTTCTTTAACTTTGTTAGAATAATTTTTTTAGGCAAATGTTTCCTTCTTATATTTAAAGTTCCACATATGAAGGTTTTTCGTGAAAGGAGCTTTTCTGCTAGATCTACAGAAGTATAGTAATTATCTACTATTACGATTCTTCCTTCATTTGTTAGATTTTTCATCAAACGCATAACAACATTTAGACTGTGATCGACTTCTTTTTTCTGATCTTTTTTACCTGTATAAATTTCTATTTCATATGTATAACCCTCGGGAGTACAAAGCTTATAAAGTTTGACGCCATACCGATGAGACTTGTTTTTTATATATTGACGGAAACTTAGTCGTCCTCGCCAGGGTATCATTGTTTCGTCAATTACTACATGTTTACCAGGCTTTAATATTTCCTGATTTTTTTTAGTCATCAGTGCAAACATATCTCTGATTTTATGTATTTTGTCACTTTTATCCTCATTCGATACATCACTGACATGCCAGCATTTCAGGAGTAGCAAAAATCGGTCTCTGGTCATTGCCGAACTTATAAATTCGTTTCTGTATAATTTATTTTTGCTCCAATACAAGTTTATATAAGGAACTTTACACAAACCCATTGCCATTAAAACTGCTATAAATGTTTTCATTTCCTGAAAGTTAGTGTCAGTCCAATGTTTAATACGTGATTTATTTTTTATATTTTGTTGATTTGTTTGTAAGTAATTTTGTGCGTAAATATTGGTCTCGGTTACCATTTTGTTAATCATTTCGTCTGTTAAAAACAATTTGTATATATCTTCAGGTGATTTTGCAAATGAAGGAACGTTCAAAGTACTTTGTCCCACATATTCGTCAAAACTTACGGGACTTTCAGAAATATCCTCCCACTCATCTTCATTACTTCTGCAACCAAGCAGTGGTTGTCCGGTGTTTGAAGTTTCATTTTCTATATCTTGATTCTCATCTTCAGAAGATATTTCTAGTTCTATTTCTGCACAATTTTGTGATGAACTTTCTGAATCAAGTGGTTCGGCATTAAAAGGATCATAATCTTTATCACTATCGCTGTCAAATATTTCACCGGTGCTGTCATATCCAATAAAATCATTTGAATTTAAAATGCTTGGAATTAATCTGTTTTTGTCTACAACCTTCTTGTTACGAGTAGTAGTTTTTGTAATATCCTCATTGTCAATAGAATCTAACGGCTTGTAATTCGTAAATTTTTTGGAAAGTGACCAGTTTTTTGTAACGTTCTGTTCGTCGAAAGTAATACTTTCAATTCTATCTTCGTCAATAATATGAGACGATTTAACAACGATTGGTAGTTTATTATATTTATTTCGTTCTTTTGCTTCGGTATCATCTGGAATGTTTTCAATACTGACAGAGACTTCTATTATACTTTCTCTTCCACATTCAGTATCTGAATTTTCTGATTGCGCATATTCTGATGTAATATTTTGAATTTGTCTTTTTTGTTGCGGTGTGTAAAGAAGTTCATTTATTTTAACTTCACTAAGCGACATGTCACAGTCCAATAAATTGGAGTATGATATTTCTGATAGAGAATCAGCTTTGCTTTCCTGACCTAAATGTGGAAAATCCAATGATGGTGAACATGGAACTGAGGGATGTCTATTATTTTCATGTAGTTGCCTTGTACAAGGAAAGGAAGGTGTAACATTCTGTAACACATGACATGTTTTTTTGGTACTACTAGGACTGATATAAATAGTATCTTTTGATTGCTTGTTTTTATTCAAGCACATCGAATTATTAGTATTTGCTGTTTTATTTTTCGTAATAATTATCGAATTTGCTTGCTTATTTATTACACGTTTTTGTTTATTTAAAAGAGTTTGTTCAGTTGGAAAATAAACATTAAGTAGTACATTATTTTCGTTTTCAACTTTTGTGATTTCCACGGCATCGGCTTTTTTAAAACATTTTATCGGAAAAATTTCTTCATCGCTTGACGTGTCTACATCTTGTATAGTAGATTTATTTGATAAAAATGGCTGGGACTCCCTTCGCGGAATCTGAAAAAAGAATAATATTTGTAATCGCCTTGGAACGTACTTACGAATAGAAAGCTTTTCCCCTTAACATAGCGGAATTGAAGGGCATTACAAATACAGAGAATACAAATAAATAGAGTTAAATGCTGGTCATATTCGTAGACTAAACGAAGATGACTTAAATCACTAGCGAGCACTTCGTGAAATTGTAGTAAATATAATAAAAAACACAAATCTGACATGCAAAATGCAGGGTTGCAGGTTAGTTATAAGTATGCTCATATTATAATAATTATTATGGCTAACATCTTCCAACACAGTCGGATCCGAAGTTTATCCAACAGATGGTTACTGAAATTACATATCTCTATCACACGGCGTTAGAAGATGTAATAATTGCTAAATCACGTGCTGTTTGTATTAGAACCATATTTGCGACGGATGACATAGGTCTATACAATGTGTTATGTCATTTTATATTGCAAATTTTTGTCAACTTTCTTTTAAATAGCCCAGTGCAGTATAGTGTTAATAGTTCTTGCTTAAGCTATATACACAAAAAAGCTAGCAAACATATTTCGAAACCAAATATTAGTAACACCATTCCCGCTATACGATATGTACTCACAAATCCGATAACTTTCTTCCTTCTCTTTAGATTGCTAGAAACAACACAATAACATTTAAATTAACAGAAGAATAGGTATCTAAAAATTCAAAAATTTCAAATATGTAGTTAATACTATTTCAAAGATCTAGTTAAAACGCTGAAAAAACACGTTTCTTATATGACGACCCCCTTTAATTTTTAACTTTATTTTATTTTTAGTCTTTATTGTTATATCGGAAACAGCAAAACATAATCAGTAAAAATTACAAATGTCTAGTGTATTACGGTTCGCGAGGTAGAGCTCTGTGACAGACGAACGGACAGACAGCAGAGTCTCAGTAATAGAAGCCCGTTTGCACCGTTTGGGCGTAGACGCAAACCCTAAAATACAGTACCCTATTACTAAGATTACACTGTCCGTCTATCTGTCTGTCACTAAGCTGTTATCTCATGTAACGTTTAATATAGACAGTTGAAATTTATTCTGACCAGGTATTTCTATTGCCACTAGCGCTTTTGTTCGATATTGATAAAGGCAACAGATAAATAGCTAAGACGACGAAAACGACTTAAAAAACTTAATGTTGTAAGATGTATTTAAAAAATCGAGCGACTCGCACTCGGGCGATTTTTTATTTTAACACATATAACAATTTTTGATATACATAGTGAAAATGCAAGAAAAGTAATTAGGTAAATAATGTCTTAGACTTACTTGTCTCTGATTAATCAATCCATCACAGCCGAAATTTAAATAATCAATTCTTTTGCGACATTTTCTCTTCGCCTTTGACGCCATGTCGACGCGTGCGTTTCGTTGAATGCGATTGGAATGCGATCACAACACTGGCCGCGCGGCGCTGGCGCGGGGTGCGGTACAAGGTGCGCGGGGTACAAGATTGAAATGACCTGGTCTCGCACTACGTTAAAAAAATATTTCTTCCGTGCGTTACCAGATCTAAAATATCTGGTATTAAGGTAGGTACACCACTGGACTCCACTTTAATTACACATCTTAAGTATATATACATCTCTCTCATCCACCGAACCAAATTAAAGTTATGCCATTCGCAAGACAGAGAAGTCTAAAGTTTTCTTATTCGCACTGTAAGCGAGATACGCACCAGGTGTTTTAGAGCTGGTTTCGCATAGAACGTGTTAATATAGGTTACAATATTGAAACTTATTTGTAATGAGTGTTTAGGCAACAGTGTCAACATTTGCATGTAGATGAGAAACGCAACTGTAAGCAACATACGGTTCCCGACGCATAATGCAATATCTAATAGTGCCATCGTCTTATAGGAAAGTCTCAACTGTACCCCATAAGCACGATTGTGTTTTGAAAAAGTTAATATTTCTGACGGATAGTTTTAAATACCATTGAATATACTCCAGTACACAGTAATAACGCGACAATAACTTTATTCATCACCTGTAGACCTAATCAAATAAAATCAGGTCAAATCAAAATATTTAGAAGGATTTTCCTCCATTTGTCGGTCGCCAAATCCTAATTGACCTCAGTGTGCACCACGCACTGGTGAGGTAAGGATTTGATGATAAAGCTCATAGATCCTCCCCCCATTCCATTACGTCATCTTCGTCATTTAATTGCATTGCTTTGGAACAATTTTTTTTTTATAAGTAACTTAAATGCTTTTTTACGTTTAAAAGAATTAACACTAATGAGAGCATTATTTGTTTTAACAATAATTAAAAGTGAAATATCATATGAAAAGTCCAATAAACTTTTACTGGTGGTAGACAGGAATCTGGAGGACTTGGTATTTCCGGACCGATACGACTGAGGGACATTCAAGAAAAGAGCTTACTCCTTTCTTAAAGGCACTGTTACGAGACCACCAGGTAAACGATTTGCTGGTCTCGTTACATATTTTCATATAAATAAAGATAGTTTATTAAAGGCATTTGCCGTATGGTGGCAGCTTAAGAGTATCTACCACCCCTTCTTATCGCGTGGGTATCGTAAATGTCGACAGTAGGAAAATAAAAACTAGTTGATGGGCAGCGGCATCTTCCAGGAACATCTGAATAAATAAACTGCGGCTGCCAAGCGGCCTGCCCAGTGTGGCAACTATGGCAAAATCCCCACAAATTAGTGCTATAAGCGTTTGTGGCAGTCTATGGGGGAGGCATATGTTCAGCGGATTTTGGTGCGCCAATTATCATAAACCACCAAAGTTCACTGCTGGATATGAACTTTCAAAATTGGATAATATTCAGTTATCTTCACCTCTGGAAAGCGGATTGCCGAGGCGGACAGATATTATGTTGAATTTTATTTCATTTTGAACTTAATTAAGAAAAGGAGACATCACGACATCTGGAAACAATTATTTTTCGTCTGTTATAATTTTGTACAATCATATACTACATAGTATAATACAAACGTACTAAGAGAAAGCTTAGAACATTATTCACATCTGGCTTACGTACTGAGTGGGCGCCATGTTACATTTAGCTTCCATATGAGGCGATTAATATGCGTGTATATATACGTTTTGGTTTTCTTGTGCTGCTGTATAATATTAGTTCGGCAAGCTATTTATTAGCTTATTTATTTTAAATTTTAAATAATTAATTATAAAATGCCAATCATCATCATCATCATTTCAGCCTATCTCTAGTTCACTGCTGAACGTAGGCTTCCCCAGAGATTGCCACAAATGTGAGTAGCTCTAATTTTGGGAGAATTTTGCCATAGCGAGACTTAACACGCTTGGCAGGCGGGTTGGCAACCGCAGTCTATATATTCTAATGTTGCAGGCAGATCTGCCCATCGCCTGTTTTTAATTTTCTCTCTGTTGACTCTTACGGCACCCACGGGATGAGATGGGGTGGTAGATTCTCTTACTCTTTGTAAATTTTATGAGTTTTATTTGATTATAGATTGAAAAGAAAAATTATATAATACTATTACTTGTTTTACATACGCGTCCAACACACGAGGAGCTGATTATACAATTTGTGTAAATGTTAAAAATATTTTTGAAACTTTGCTGACGCGGATTATTCAACTGCTTTAATTAAATGAAAGAAAAATGTAAACATAGTATTGCATTGGATATGATAAAAATCAACCAAATCTATAATGCAGTAGTAAAGCAATAACGCTTTATTACGATCAAAATAAGTAATTAATAATTGATCACTGACTATCCGTCAGTAATTAATAAAGACGATAATTAACTATTGACTTTTTAACTTGGTGCTCAAGCAGAGGCTTGGTAAAATTTCACAGTTTATTTTGTAACTGGTACAGGAAGCGGATTAAATCAGACAAAAGTAAATGAAGAAATTACTCTGCCGTGAAATGAGCGGAAAGGGTTTTTTCAGTTGAATTATAAGGAAGCGAACAAAAAAAAAGAATGTAAAGAACTCTTATTTCCTGATCTTAACCGATTCTTGTTAAAATGTAAATAGCAAGTAGAATGTCACAAAGTGAAATCTAATTTAAATTGTGCCAACATTACTGTGTTTTTTTAAAGACACTGTGAGCTACCGTAATCACTGGGCATATGTGAGTGACGAAGTGATGTCTCATGGTGCCGGGCGCAGTGACGTGTCGCACAGAAATGTTCTGGGACACAGCATTTGTTATGGGCAGACGATGCACTTACCATAGGGTGAACGTTTTGCTAGTTTCGTCACTTTATAAAACAAATAAAAATAGATATAAAAGGAGATATTTAAAACAATCTATAAGTTGCCTGAAACGTTTAAGTAGCGTTCCGCTGTTGGGGTCGCATTTTATGAAAGTAATGAAGCCAAGGAATCTCCGTCATTTCTGTTAGATTCATGGTGGATTTCACATATCCTTACTTTAGTTAAAAGAATCAGGCGTTACTTTTCGGGAATCCATTATAATATGGAAATAAAGTGAACATGCAAAGATCCTCATGCAAAATATAAAATGGTGTATTATCTTCTTTAACTAGCAAATTAACTTTCTTTCTCTATTATATAATTATTTTATCGAAGAATATTTGTATATTAAAATTAAAAGCTATATTTCAATAAGCTACTGGTGGTAGGATTTCTATGCAGGAATCGGTCTAGGTAGGTACCATCCCAGGGCCAGTTATTCTGCCGTAAAGCAGTAGTGTAACATTACTGTCCTTCGGTTTGAAGGGCACTGAGAGCTAGTGTAATCACTGGGCTTATGAGACTTAAGAGCTGATGTCTCAGGGTGACGGGCGCAGTGTGGTGTCACACAGAAATGTTCTGCGTGACACAGCATTTGTTATGGGCAGATGTTGCACTTACCATCAGGTAAACGTTTTGCTCGTTTCGTCACTTATTCGTCAAGTATTAAAATATTTTCATCACTTCAAATTTGTTTTAACATTGTTAGACTTTTCTAAAAGAAAAGGTTTATCGTTAAAAATTTATACCGTATTTTTAAGAGAAATCTGAATATTTAAGGGAAGTAAGCGCTATTTTATGGAAATCTATTACATTAATTGAGGAGATAGTAAGTTTACTTTCTCAGTTCCGCATGTAAAATTAAATTCGTGATCGGCTTTCTCGCAATAGCATGGACAAAATTACTATTATCACCACTGGATACTACTGTCAATGTTTTATGGCAATAACCTTAGGTAATACACAAGAGGTTCGATGGATCCAACTCGGCTGGCCAGCGTTCAGGAAACTGCGTTACATCTTTTCGTCGAGTATATCTCAATGTGTTGCCAGTGATGACAGGAAGCTCAGAGTCGCTCAGCGAGCTGTGGAACGTGCTATGCTCAGAGTTTCTCTGCGTGATAAAATTCATAACGATGATATCCAGCAGAACTAAAGTAACCGATATAGCCCTAAGGATTAGCAAGCTGAAGTGGCAACAGGCCGGCCATATAGCTCGTAGAACCGATCGTAGACCAATCTTATACCGGCAAACGCAGTGTAGGTCGGCCCCCACGTTATGGAGCGACGACCTGCACCATTTTGCGGGATGTCGATAGAGCAAGTGGCTCAGGACCGTGTTTTGTGGGAATCTATGGGGAGGCCTATGTTCAAAAGTCGACTAATAAATTCGACTAATGAAGTCGAGAATATGACGTATAGCGTGTTTAGGCTTTCTACGACGCAAGTGGATAGCTTCACAGTACTGACTGCGACAGTCAACCGTTGTGTTTTGTATGGAGATCTTAACTAATTTATAACTCTAATATTACTGAAAAAAGAAATATCATTGATTTTGCCTTCAGATCAGATTTCAACCAGAAACTTAAATCTGTAAAGCAATACAAAGTTTTCTTTTAATATTGACATTTTATAATGGTACAATAAACGTTTTGTAATCACTTTATTGAAAAAATTTAAGCTTTTAAAAACAATTAAGTGACAACCCTGAGCAAAGCGAACGTTGGAAATGTTATTACCGTACGAGTATGTGTAACTATTTGCAAACAAAACGCTAAAATGAGTTTGGCTAGCGCCGGACGCCGTATAGTTTACACGGAAGCGCTCGAGGGTAATTTATGGAGCGATTTGAAAGACTATTTCAGTTATTGACGTACGATCCACACACATTTATGATGAGCTCTTTGAGCTTGTATCGGCGATTTTATGGAGCTTATTTACGCTTGGCGATCGTTAAAAGCGGCGATTTGCTTAACGTTTATTAAACTATCAGGTAGCGTATTCGAAGAAGTTTTTAAATACCTTTAATGACGTAACTAAGGATCGGTATTTATGTGTAATTTCGGTCTATGCTCAGCAGTGATATATTTTTCGACAGTTACTTTTTAACTATTCCATGTAAAATCTCAACACGATTATTAGTAAAATATCAAAAAAATAAACGATCAATTAAAACACGCCTAAACGAACATTTTTTTTTAATTGTATAAAGTGACGAAACGAGTAAAACGTTCGTACAAACGAGCGAAACCTGAAGGTAAGTGCTACGTCCGCCCACAACAAATGCTGTGTCACCCAGAATATTTCTGTGTGACACAACACTGCGTCCGTCACCCCGAGACATCAGTGCTAAGGTCTCAAATGCCCAGTGATTACGCTAGCTCACAGTGCCCTTCAAAACGAAACACAGTAATGTTTGCACACTACTGCTTCACGGCAGAACAACTGTCCCGCAGTCCTTGACCATGTTCTGGATCACCTTAACCATTGCATCAGATTTGATAGCTCACAAATCCTTGCCAAAAGAACACCGATTCCTACTAAAAACAAATCGCGAGATGATGAGATGAGAAGATAGTTTAATACTGCACCCGGCTCGGTGACCTATTATTAATAAAATTAAATAAAAATCCAAGCATACTACTGCAATACTTCGAGAAACAGTAAGCTCATTCTGCGTAGAGAGGACCAAAAAAAAAAATTAAATATAATATTAGCGGATTTTTATGAGCGGTTTCAAATCAAACATGATTTTGCATAGGCTCCGATAAAACAAACGAGGATTAATAACGGGTCATGAGTAAACACACGGTACAGACGACCAACAAGCCGCTTCGATGCGGGTGGGTTGGCGCATCGCAAGCTCGCTAAATCATAATCGTGTGTGGTTTTAACATCAATTTCCTGTTTACTAGCACTGCGCTCTAGATGTTTAAATCAATACATTTATTTTAAAGTAATCAATGTGGATTCTTTATTTAATTGAATAAATTGACGAGACGAGCAAAGTTCTCAAATCCTATGCAGGAATCCGTCACGGTAGGTGCCACCCCAGGGCCAGTTATTCAGCCGTGAAGCAGTAGTGTGCAAACATTACGGTTTCGGTTTGAAGGGCAACGTGAGCTAGCGTAATCACTGGGCATATGAGACTTAAGAACATGTCTCAGGGTGATGGGCACAGTGTGGTGTCCCACGTAAATTCTCTCGGTTCACTTCACAGCATTTGTTATGGGCAGACGTTGCACTTACCATCAGGTGAACGTTTTGCTCGTTTCATCACTTTATGCAATAAAAAAAGTCTTGTATGGTCTGTAATTACACTATCTGACAGTGCCCTTTAAACGGAAAAACAGTAATGTTTGTACCCTACTGCTCCCACGGTTTGTCAGTCTGCGCAGTAACTGGCCCTGCGGTTGTACCTACCGAAACCGATTCCTGCATAGGAGCCCTACCACCAGTAAATTGATCGTCTAATAAATCTGTATTTTAATAATAATTACGGCAAAGATGATCCCGACGATCACGATTGAGAACCAAAGAATATAGTACATATCTTCCAAGAATACTTTGGGATTTGTTTTGCTTCATTCATTTCAGCGGAAAATTTTTATTATGAATTTAAATTTCATAGTACGCGAGTGACCTGGGTTCGATTCCCGGTGCCGGCACCACTAAAATTGTTAATTGCAATTTTAAGTGCTGATTTACCACGTGCTCGGCGGTGAAGGAAAACATCGTGAGGAAACCTGCATGTCTGAGGAATAAAAAATATTTCGAAGACATGTGAAGTCCGCCAACCCGCATTGGAGCAGCGTGGCGGATTCTTCCTAGCTCCAAAACCCTCTCAGAAATGAGAGGAGGCCTGTGCTCAGTAGTGGGACATTTATAGGCTGAAACTTTACTTTTTTTTTTATTTATTTCAGACACATTTGTGCGAAAACATAAAATTGTTGATTTTCGGCCCTGGTTGTCTTGTGGTTGCCGCCGTGTTTTTGATACTGCATCCTACACTACCCTTACATACCCACACGAGTAGGTTGGGATGAGTGAGTGCCTCTGTGTTTGCACTTACACTTGTAGCACTATAATATCTCCTGCGCAGTTGCTAGCTTCCGACAGTATTCGGAAGTTGTCGCTGTGGTGGAAATTCATCGAGACATAATATAAAAGAGATATATGGGATCTTTGCCATAATCATCACGCTTGGCAAATGGAATTGCAATGGAATTTCGGTCTGGTATATTTCGATATACTTATTCTGCAAATGGAATATTGTAATTTAATATAAATTATATTAAAATCAATATGCTCTTAGTCAACCTGTCACGATTAACTAGCTGCTTAAGTCCGGCGTGAAAGGTCCGCGCTTTTGTGCGGTTGTTATTTTCCAGTTTAGGTGTTAACCTTGTATTTATTTAATGTAATCATGGCTATTTTAACCGATTTCAACAAAGATATTCTAAATTCGTCTGTATATTTTGTTTCGTTGTTTTATATATATTCGAGCATAACTTATTTGTTTATGAATGATGAATGATTCTTTTTTATAGAAAAGGATACCTCCTTTCTTCCTCTTCCGTAAGGGAGGAGCTGCTGCGTTGAAGTCGGTTTTTTAACTTCCGCAACTAGCAAAAGGATCTAAATAATTATTTAATCAAAAAAACCAACTTCAACGCATATACATATATTCGCAAGTACACACAAAAATCACCCATACCTTTACAACAACTTTTGCGATAATCTTTGTTCACTCATCAAGCTAAAAAAATGATCATGTTTCCTAAAATCCCTTTGGACGATCGTTATAAACGGCTATGTTTTTCATGGAGGCCATTATTCCTATCTTTTGAGATTTAACATAGTCAAGAAAAAAAACTATGCAATAAAATTCTATGAAACTAAAATTCATTTCAGATTATATTTAAAACTTTGGTCTTTTTATTTCAGCTTGAGACAAAGTATAAACAGAAAATAATATTTCTGAAACTTTAATTTCACTGTTATTTTTAATTTAATGAAGATAATACTCTATTTTCCTGTTGAACACATCGGAATATACATTGATCACTTTTTTTCGTCGAAAAAATAATAAAAAAATCACGTAACATTGTAACTACAATATCATTAATATAACAATAACGAAACAATAAACAGATAACTCGGCAACACAACAAGAACCTTAATAAAAACAACAAAGTTATCTAGTAACAGCACTCCCGTATCAACAAGTTGATAGATACTTAAGATGGCCGATATAACCCGACCGATGACAAAATATCACATTTTAATGGAAAATATTTGCACTAACTGTACTCTACAATTTGGTAGTATCAAAATGCGTTCCATTTTTGAATCCCCTCTTATTTATGGTTTGTTTACCTTTTGTCTCACGGCCCTTCGAATAGACTATCTATAGTCTATTGATTACGGATCTCCATACATTAAGAATTTTTAATCACGATGCCTTAAATAATTCATCTATAAAAAATAACCACAAATTGTAATGAAATCTTATATCATTGTTGAGCTACTTCATAGTTCTAACAAAGAAATAAAATATTTAGTAATCAAGAAGATGTTTATGCTACAGTTCTTTCGTAGCAAGCTACGCCGCTCAGTTTCTTTATACAGATATAAAATTCGATCGTAGGAATACTTAGTTATTCGTTAAGTTTGTTTGATTGACATACAACTTTTTATTCCTTAACTTTTTTATAATCTACAACTAATTTTACGTTCTTGCTAATAGATAAAGTGCTAGCTACCTTTTCTTTACCCTTAGGTCGCACCGTTATTCCGCCGTCAAGCAGTGTGTGCCAACACTATTTTGATTGGATTTTATGGGCACTTTAGCCAGTGCAATAATAGTGCTTATGGGACTTAAGAACTAATGTCAAGAGCAGGTGTGGTAGTTATTATCACTTGTTCGTCTCGACAGCTACTTTACTATGTAACTGCCTATAACTATCCCACTGCTGAGCAAAGGCCTCCCCCTATTTTTAAAGAGGGCTGCCGCGCCGCTCCAATGCGGCTGGCTTTTCATGTCCCTCGAATATTCCTATTCCTCAGACATGCAGGTTTCCTCACACTAACTTCCTACTGGTGGTAGGGTTCCTATGCAGGAATCCGTCTTGTTAGGTACCACCCAAGGGCCAGTTATTCTGCCGTGAAGTAGTAGTATGCAAACATTATTGTGTTTCGGTTTGAAGGGCACTGAGAGCTAGCGTAATCACTGGGCATATGAGACTTACGAACTGATGTCTCGGGGTGACGGGCACAGTGTGTTGTCACACAGAAATGTTCTGGGTTTGTTGTGGGCATTTGTTTTGGGCTGATGTTGCGCTTACCATCAGGTGAACGTTTTGCTCGTTTAGTCACTTTGTAAAATAAAAAAAAATATTTTCCTTTGCCGCTGAGCACGTGGTAAATCAGCACTTAAAATTGCGGAAAAATTTTAGGGGTGTCGGCACCGTGGATCGTACTCAGGACGCTTACTATGAAATTTAAGACGAGGGCGCTCGCTCCCTCATCTACCACGGCTTGTCCTTCCCTATGAGCATATCAATAAATAATCGTCCAAGTGCCTGTCGGACCACGCATATTGCAGGGTTCCATAATGGGGAATAGCTTGTAATCATATATATAATATTTCACGAAAATTCTACCGATTTTTTATTTTTTCAGAATTTTCCGCCGCATGATTGAAAAGTTAGAGAGGGGGACACACATTTTACTTTAGACACGAAACGACTTTAAAAGCGCATATCTTTTTTTTTTAATTGGATAAAGTGATGAAACGAGCAAAACGTTCACCTGATGGTAAGTGCAACGTCTGCCCATAACAAATGCTGTGTCAACCAGAAAATTTATGTGTGGCACCTCTCTGTGCCCATCACTCTGAGACATAAGTTTTTAAGTCTCATATGCCCAGTGATTACGCTAGCTCACAGTGCCCTTCAAACCGAAACACAGTAATGTTTGCACACTACTGCTTCACGGCAGAATAACTGGCACTGAGGTGGTACCTACCTAGACGGATTCCTGCTTAGGAATCCTACCACCAGTAGTCTCCAACTATTGGCTTGAATTAAATAACTTATGTACATACACTGTTTTTTTTTTCACTTTTATGTATAATGCGCCACTACTATTATTTCGTAATTTCACTACAACATTGTATATCGGTTCATAAAAAAATAGTTCCTTCATTATTTCATCTATGTGATGTCAAGTAGTCTATGTGTAGTCTCCAAGTAAAATGACGGCGACATCCGAACAGACTGACAGGACGAAATTATAAGGGTTCCGTTTTTACTACGAAATCCTTAAAATTAGAAATAGCACATATATTTAGTAATATTACTAATTCAGATGAATTCAAATACGGATGTGAATAATTTTATTACTGACATTCTTATTTCCAACCCCCTGTAGTATTTTATAAGCCTAACAAAACATTTAGAACAAGAAGAAATGCCATGTCTGGAAACTTTAAACATTGGACTTCAATTACAACGAACGCTCCCGTTACATCAAATAATTTAACAAACCCAGACCCCCCACAAAACGTCTCCAATAAAACATTAGCCTACTTTGAATATAATCTCGTGGCTAGATTGGAATCGCCGGTCCCTGCCCCCTACATAGGCCCGCGGGAAATAACGGAATAGTTCCTTGTTTAATTTACTACGGGTGGGACTTTACAGTACATTGCCTCCCGGATATTAAGCACCAACATAGATAAGAATAAGTTACATCTTTGGTAACGTACCTTTGTTATAGACATGGTTTTGAAATTGAAATTATAAATAAGCAATGTAGATTTATAGATCAATTCATTGTTATTGCTGTTTGAAAACTATCAGAAATCCCAAAATATAACTGATTATATTTTTTTGACTTTGACTGGTGAATTATTCCATCTGGGTAGGTGCAACCGCAGTGCCAGTTATTCTGTCTGAAGGGCACTGATAGCTAGTGTAATTACCAGTACTATGCCTAGGCATATTACACACTTCACAGAATTTTTTTGGATGGCACAACACTCCAAACAACTCGAAATGCTTTCAAAGTCAAAATGACTCTGCTCAACTCAAAAGCAGATTTGCAAAGATCTCAGTATTAAATCCGCTTACGTTTCATTTCTTGTACAAATAAAACTGACATAAATATATTACTAAAATAGGATTTCTATGCAGGAGTCCGTCTAGGTAGTTACCACCCCAGGGCCAGTTATTCTACCGTGATGCAGTAGTGTGCAAACATTACTGTGTTTTGATTTGAAGGGCACTGTGAGCTAGCGTAATCACTGGGCATATGAGACTTAAGAACCTGTGTGTCAGGGTGATGGGCACAGTGTAGTGTCACACAAATCATCTCATATCATCATCAAACAATGTACTGGGTGGAACAGCATTTGTTATGTGCAGACGTTGCACTTACCATCAGGTGAACGTTTTGCCGTTGGCTGTGTGGTGGTGGCTTAAGATAATCTACCACCCCATCTCATCCCGTGGGTGTCCTAAAAGTCGACAGAGGGACAATTAAAACCAAAAGATGGGCAGCAGCATCTTCCTTGAACATCTGAATAAATAAACTGCGGTTGTCAACCCGTGTGCCAAAAGTGGCAATTATGGCAAAATCCTTCAAAAATTAGAGCTACAAACTTTAGTAGCAATCTATGGGGGATAGGCGTCCCCCATACATTGCCACAAAAGTTTCAATGTTCAGCGGTGAACTAGTGATAGGCTGAAATTATGATGATGATGATGACAAGAAATAAAAAAGAGGCGGTTATATGTTCGTCTGTACGTATTTTTTATGTATGTTCATCGAAATTTTCGTCAATTGTAGACCAATTTTTAAAATCTTTATGAAAATATGTTTTTGTTTGAAAGGGCACACCGCAGGGGATGTTGTGTATAATTTTCAGTTTTCAGTTTAAGTTCTGATGATGATATCCGTCATAAAATCATGAAACTCTTAAATTCGCTTAAGCATGTTTGGAGCTGTTGTGTTGAAGTCGGTTTTTTTATTCAATAATTTTAATTTGCTTTCACAGTCTACACGAATAAGGTCAATGAGAAAGCTTGTTTAAAAACAGAACATGAGACGCAACACCCAAATTTTAAATAATAAACGCAAATAATATTTATGTTTTAGAAACAAAAACATTAAAATACTACTGGCGCGTAAGTAACGAAGGGCCTTACTTATTTATGAACAAAGCTAAATTATATGAAAAAAGTGCGTTTGATTAGAATAAAAATAAATAAACACGAATCAGTGAAAATATTACACTTTGTTAAAAAAACTGCTCAGTATATGAACAATTATTAATATTTGTCGAAATAAATATACAGAATTTTTGCACGAAAACGCTGCACATCGAAATTTTACTTCAAAAAAATCTGTCACATGTATCTATAGCTCATTTACAATAAATCTTTAAGGACGTTATTAAATATTATTTAGGTTAAGGCCATCCTGCAGGTTCATGCTACATACACAGTTGCAGCAGATGAATGGGTCAGCTTGATCGTGGAAGTACGAGTACCACACACGCAAAATACGGCGTGGCCTAGTGAGCAGAGTGCCTACCTGTCTTTTTCGCCGCGGGTTCTGTGTCATTGGTTTTGGTTCTACATGTGTTGTGCATGGAATTTTTATCTCACGATACAGGCGAGTTTTTTTTAATTGGCGAAAGTGACGAAACTAGCGGGACGTGCTGCAACGTCTGCCCATAACCAATGCTGTGTCACCCAGAACGTTTCTGTGTGACACCAGACTGCGCCGTCACCTTGAGACATCAGTTCTTAAGTCTCATATGCACAGTAATTTAGCTACCTCCCAGTGCCCTTCAAACCGAAACATAGTAATGTTTACACACTAATGCTTTACGGCAGAATAACTTGCCCTGCGCTAGTACCTATCTAGACGGATTCCTGCATAGGAATCCTACCACCAGTGACAGTCATCCTTTTGTGCGACATCGTTAAAAAAAAATAAAGCATCGATGCTTCAATATAGTGGTGACCAGTGACAAAATTACTGGCGTCAAAGCCTCATGGCTTGACAACGAAACCTACATTTATGTTGATTCTTCATAAATGATAGAAGCTGGTGTCTATGACCCTAAGTGATCACTTACCGTAAGGTAGGCTATGTCCGTTTGTCACTTTTACTTGCATAAAAAATAGTAAAGAGCGTTTAGTGTCGTACAACTTACAGCTGTTTTTAACGTCAGTCGGCACGTCTCATAGAGTGGTGCTACATAATCGCCTGGGCGCTTGATAGGTCTGCCTACGTAGTTAACAGGCAAGTATTTCAGATGCAAGCTCTACTCAAATAAACTTTATGCGAACGCGATATGAATCATTTTAGTGCGAACAGTGTTCGTTTCGGTATAGATTAATGACCCCGATTTTTATTTTACTAAATAGTAAAGCTGAAAGTTTTCATAAACCACAGAGTGCGAAACTGTTCATTAAAATGTCGTAGATAGTTTGACTTTTAATCTGTCTTACTTAGTAAGTGGATCACTGTTATAGTAGAGTACACGATTAATTTTAAATATTTGAAGTTCCAACACAAAGAAAGAAGTCGTAGGATTCCTATGAAGAAATCCTTCTAGGTAGGTACCAACCCAAGGCAGTTATTCTGCCGTGAAGCAGTAGTGGGCCAACATTACTGTGTTTCGGTGAAGAGCACTAAGAGCTAGCGTAATGACTGGACATATGACACTTAAGAACTGATGTCTCAGGGTGACGGCAGCAGTGTGGTGTCACACAGAAATGTTTTGGGTGAAATACCATTTGTTATGGGCAGACGTTTCACTTACCATCCGGTGAACGTTTTGGTCGTTTCGTCAATCTTTCCAATAAAAAAAAACCTGGTGCAACCAACATAGGTCTCTTCCGAATTTGGTGGTAACGCCATCTTTTTGCTTACCACTTGCTTATTAGCAACTCAAGGTAGCGGTAGGACTGGCATAATCCCGTGACCACTCTTGGTGCTGATGGAGACCACTGTGGGGGTTTTAGTCTCTAAGAGTCCGACATAACCCGCCTGCCCTTCCTGGCTAATCGGGTATCCATGCAGAATTTCCCCACGTATAAAAAAGGGTCAGACATAATAGTGATGGTTATTCTGCTATCAATCAGAGGACATGAAATTTTCCTGGCATTTCCCTTAGTTGACTTTTACGGTATCGTGTTAAGGAATCTGGAACACAAGGAAGGAAGGACAGATTCCTTAACACCTGTTGCTGTAAATATTATGTATAGCGCGCCTAATGATGATAAATATGAAACTAAAAAAAAACAGATCAATATTTTTAAAATCGTCATCATCACTTTTATTGTAGGCTTCACCTGTGTTAGAATAATATGCACTCGGAAGACGTATAATTATGGTCGTAGTACCAGAAGTCAATAGTTGCGAGAAAATAAAGTTGCTGTGAGCTTAAATGGGTCCATTACAGATCTGGTAGGTGGATTGAAAAGTACTCGGCCTAACACAGATCCATTCAATTCTAAAAATCAAATCTACCCACATTATTTAGTTCAGTTCAGACTTGTTCATTGTGTGAAGTTCGAAACGTGTGAGATAATTAGTTGTGATTTTATAAATTTATTAACAAAGTAATCGGTCATAATTTCCGCGAATGGAGCAAATCGAGCAGCGTGCCGTCATTAAGTACCTCCATAAGAAGGGGCTATCATCAAAAGCCATCCATGATGACATGGTCAGTACATTATGCGATTGTGCTCTGTCATATTCATCCGTCAAAAAATGGATAGCAGAATTTAAGCGTGGTAGAGAGAGTGTGAAAGATGAACCCCGCTCTGGAAGGCCTTCGACGTCAACTACTGACGAAAATATTAAAAAAGTACTTGATTTAATAATGGGAGACCGCAGATTAAAAATTAGAGAGATAGCCGAGATTATAGGCATCTCTTATGAACGAACTCAAAACATCATTGTCAACGAGTTGGGTTTCCACAAGGTGTCTGCGAGGGTGGGTGTGGATTCCGCGACTGCTTTCAGTTGAACAAAAAAGGACGCGATTGACTATTTCACGCGACTGTTTGGAGTTATTTGAAGCCGATGCTGATGATTTTTTGAATCGTTTTGTTACTATGGACGAAACATGGGTTCATTACTGTACACCGGAAACAAAACAACAATCAAAACAGTGGAGAAGACCTGGTTCACCACCCCCTAAAAAGGCTAAGTCGATTTTGTCGGCAAAAAAGTGATGGCTTCAGTATTCTGGGACTCGAAAGGTGTGATTATGATTGATTATCTTGAAAGGGGTCAGACTATAAACTCTGATTACTACTGCACCTTACTACGTCGTTTACGAGAGGAAATAACAGAAAAACTTCGAGGAATCCTCAGAAGAAAAGTCCTGTTTCATCAAGATAACGCCCGTGTTCACACGTCAGTACAGTCAATGGCTGGAATTCACAACTGTGGCTTTGAACTGTTACCGCATCCGCCGTATTCACCTGATCTGGCACCATCAGACTTCTTTCTGTTCCCTAACCTAAAAAAGCACTTGGGAGGTCAAAGATTTTCGACAAACGACGAGGTCAAAGCAGCTGTAGACGCATATTTTGACTCTAAGGAAGAATCGTTTTTTTAACGGTCTAAATGCTTGGAAGGGGAGGTGGCAAAAGTGTATTGAACTTGATGGTGATTATGTAGAAAAATAAAAATATAACTGATTTAGTATGTGTTTATTTTCTTGGTTAGGCCGAGTACTTTTCAATCCACTCTCGTATTTTAGTTTTGTCACTAGATATTCTTTTTCGACTCTGCGAACTACGGCGGGACGATATGGAGTTATAGATTCTCTTACACCACCTCTACTTGACACTAGTAATGTACATTTTCGGTTAACGTCTTTTGTACTTTACTAGAAAACATGCAAAAACTTATATATCAGGTCATGTTACCAACAAAATTTACACGGATACTAAAATAATATATTAACGGATCTTCTGAGAGCTTGGTACACAACCGCGCAAATTGAACATAAGTTACAGTCCTGTTGTGTACTCACGATTTGACGAATTAGATATGAAACCGCACAGTAAATGGAAATTGTACGATTTTATCTCAATCTTATAACCGCAGAAATTTTTTGTCGAGAGTTTGCAAGCATAAAAAAATATACAATAATAGCGACTCGCCCCAGGTTCGCACAGGTGCAATTTAGCAATGAAGATAATGAGAAGTGGTCTTAGAAAAAATAGATTAAATATTTATAACATGTCTCTATCTCCAGCGGTTTAGTCTGTGCGTTGTCTGTCAGTCAGTCAGTCAGTTGTCAATGTGTCACATTATTTGATGTAAAACATCTATTAGCGCGCCTTGGGGGTAAAATCGACTCGCGTGCCGTGTCGGAAGACGGCATGCCGTCATGCCCCCTGTCGTTACGCATCATGACGTGACACGCACTATGATGTAGTGTATGCGTTATTATGTATTACTCACTTTGCTGTGTTGCTGTCTATGTGTTATGCAATATGATAATTACACACTATAAGGTGTAATGCTCTACGTTGTGTTACGCACTACGACGTGTTACGCACAACCATGAGTTTGTGTGATGCAATAATGTATTACGTACTGATGTTTGCCCGGCCCATTTCGGACCATGGCGACAATCACCGAATACCGACTGAGCAGGAGATATTAAAGTGCAGGGGCACTCACTCGTCCCAACCTACCCGTGCACGATGTAACGCTCATACTATAATATCGGAGGTAGGCTAGTATGCAGTGTCTGAGACGAAAAGACAACCACTACATAGCCAAAATGTTGGCGCCGGCTGGGATTTGAAACCAAAACCCGCGGCGTGCTAGTCAGGTACTCTAACCACTAAGCCACGCGGTCGTCAATAATATTCAATACCCACTATGATGCATAAGTGTCTCGCACAATGATGCGTAATGCATTTTTTTTACTTCTAATTTATTTATTTATTGGATTTACGAGTATTTCTCCATAATCATCAATATTTTGCATCTGTCGGACGTCCTGTGACAGTCACATCTTTTTATTTTGTTTTTATCAAAACATATGACAGCAGAACGGTCAAACTGAACGTCACTTTTTAATGAGATTTTAATACAAATATACCATCAAAATTTTCGACTTACCTGTAAATTTTCCCGAAAATTTCGTTCATCCAATTACGAACACAACAAAAAATAGCTAAATTGGTTGAGCCGTTATTGAGTAATGATGTCTCATACATGCGGCAATTGATTTTTATTTATACTATAGAAGATAGAAGGAGATTCGTGATTGCCAATATGCCTTTCAAGCGTGGCAAGAAGGGCATCGCGTCAATTTTGAATAAAATTTCCTTCAGTACGGATCCCATTTTCTATCCTTATATTAAATTCCCTGCGGATTGACGATGATGATGAAGTTTATAATAAGCTTATAAATAAATTTCATCGTCCCTGTTTTTAAAAACCTACAAAAAACTCTTTTGGAAAAACGATGATAAAGAATTAACCAATTATCTCGAAGCACACCTTCACAATGTGTGGTTGGATCGAAATTAATATTCCGTAACCTTTTTCCATTTTAAACGAGATAATTTACGGGTTAATTTAGAATTTATTGTACTTCGCCCCGAGCCGTGGAGTCTAAAATGTTGCTTAAGTGAATATTATTTACCTTTCGTAAATTATGGTCCATTGTTTTAGGCTGGAATTTTCGCATAATGAACATAATTTTATTTTGCTGTGGCTTTTGGTAAAACCATTTTTTTATTGATTAAGTGAACTAATTGCTTAATCCATAGTTAAATTAAAATAAACAAATAGAATGAACATAAGAATGGACAGCAGCATCCTCCTGGAATATTTGAATAAATAAACTGCAGTTTAAATTAAACTAATTTTACAGATTTAATCGCGGATTTTGACGCGAGGCTCCGTGACCAAGGGTGCTGTCAAATGTTCGATTGTATATAGTGGTAACAAACCTGAATCCTAAATAATTTTTAAGCGACGTCAAAAGCCTTGAGACGGCAACAACTACACCTCCTTATTTAATTTAAAAAAGATTCGACTCAGTTGTAAGTGTCCTTCTAGCCGATTTTTGACCACTAGCTGCGCAGGAGATATTATAGTGCCATAAATGTACGCCAATTCGCCCTTAGGATTCGCGACTCTGAAGTGGCAATGGGCCGGCCATATAGCTCGTAGAACCGATAACCGTTAGGGAAGAAAGGTTCTCTAATGGCAACCTCGTACCGGCAAACGCAGTCCCCACTAATTGGAGCGATGACCTGCACGGTTTTGCGGGTGGCTCAGGACCGTGTTTTGTGACAATCTATAGGGGAGGCCTATGTTCAACAATGGACTATGATAGGCTGAAATGAAATGTACGCGCAAACATAGCGGCACTCACTCGTCCAAGCCTACCCGCGTCCTGTATAAAGTTCATGCAATAAGAGCCGTGGTAGGCTTGAAAGCAGTGTCAGAAACACGGGGACAATAACACATACAGACCCAAAAAAAAAAACAATTTGAGGTTTTGCACAAATGTTGGCCTCGACTGGAATTCGAAACCTGCGGCGTAGAAGTCAGGTTCACTAACCACTACACCACGTGGTCCACAAAGCGACTGAGTTACAACTTATACAAGAAATGGTTCAGTTATAATGTATAGCGTACTCACTAGCAGTTACGGGCCCGCTTCTCAGGGCATAAATTAAAATTTAGTAATGTGCTTTTATTATTAAAACGTTTATCCCATGTCTTATTCCACGACATTACTGCACTGTACGCTACTCGTACCTCTAAGCCAAATTTTATATTAGAATACGTCATGCTGTTCGAGCGTGATTGAAGAACAAACATCCAATTAAACATACTTTTACGTTAAAACCTACTTGATTAAATACATAAAGAAGAATTGCTTTAACAATATCGTCTTCAGGAAGATCTTCTTGGTTTGCATACCTGCCACTGAAATCAAAACAGCCATGATCTACGCTAGAAATTTTAAACGATTTCTATATATCCTTGACAAACAAAGGCGTGGTTACCCACCGCGCAATTCGGCCCCGAATTGTAGCAAATTATGGAAAGAAAGCCAGACTTATTTGGAGTGAATTCAGACGTACAACAGAGTGAGACAGGAATACATTGTGTCTACCGCCTGCCCCCACACAGGATTAAGTAAGTCTACTTATATCTTAGTTACGTCAAAGTTTGAAAGCATATATAAGGACACCAGTTTTTCGTTAAATATAACATAAAACACTGAATACAGTCGTTGTTGATATCTGTCATTGTTGTAGCTTTGTGAAATATCGGTCTACCTAGTCATATTTTTTTTTATAGTCGGATTCTTTTCTAAAGTAGGAAAACTTTTTTCAAATAAAATACTTTTAAAAAACGGGAATAATGCAAAATATACAAATGAATGAATTATAAAAAGTAGTTATAGTAACTTTGTTGAAACTTAGTAAATGCTATTTGTACAAAATTTACATAAAAACGTAATTATAAATTAACAAACAATGATTTCATAATAGCATAAATCTACGTAACAATGAAATACCATGCACTCGATTTTAACGTCTAACAAAAGCCTGCAATGCGTTGGGATTTTCAACAAGCAGAGGCTACATTTCATACAAAATTGCGAATAGCCGCGACCGACGTGTGCACTGCGACAGCTATTTTTAGTGTAGCCACGCTTACGCACACATAAGTAGATCAAGGTATTTATAATGCTGCTTTTTGGCGCATCGTCGTTATAGCGCTGTGCTCGCACAATGAGAGCGTTTGGCATGCGAATGAATAATTTAATGGCTGAAATTTTTAAAGTATTTCAATTGCGTTATGAAAATTCTTACCACTAATTTAGATGGAAATTCTAGGGAGCTTCATAGATAAAGTTTTTCTGTTATCTTTTATGACATTTAAGCGAACGAAGCTTCAAAGTCTACGTATGAAACATTGTATAGAAATAAGTATTAATTCAGATTTATCTAGTAGAATAGAAATTTATGAAACCGATTACTATTAAGTTGTATATGTTTTTTATTGGATATAGGTTTTTTAATAATCCCGTGGGAAATATTTATAAATCCGGGATAAAAAATATCTTATGTCTGTCTCCAGGTCACAAGCTATCCTTTTGCCAAAATTCGTCAAGATCGGTTCAGTGGTTGAACCGTGAAAAGGTAACAAATAGGTAGAGGGACAGAGCGAGTCACTTTTGCATTTGTAGTATTACTAGCTGATAGCTGGATTTAGGTCTTTCAATATCCTGTGGGAACTTTTGGATTTTTAGGAATAAAAAGTATCCTCTGTCCGTCTTTAGGACGCAAGCTAACTCTGTGCTAAATGTCGTCAAGATCGGTTTAGCGGTTGAACCGTGCAAAGGTACTCGTAACAAGCAGATAGAGGGAAAGAGGGAGTTACTTTCGCATTTATAATATTAGTAAGTATAGTATAGAAGTATGGATTATTTCACGTCGTTACAAGGTAGGTGTGGTTATTTACCCCCAAAATCACCGTCTATACAAATTATAGACTTTTTTTGTTTTCGTTTCATTTCGGCAATACGATGTAATTTGACTGATGACTATGTATCTCTTATATATTATATTTGTTACCTTATCATTAGAAATCAATATTGTTCGTTTGCAACTTTTTCATTTATAACCCTCTACTCATGTTGTAGAGGGTTTTCTCAGACATGCACAAACATGTAAAAGACAGAATAAGGGGTAAATCAGCACTTTAAATTGCAATTATTAATTTTAGTTGTGTCGGTATCACTAATTGAACCCAGGTCACTCAGGCAAATTGAAATTAAGGAGCGTCCGGCTACTGAGCTACCACTGCTCTTTATGATATGTTACTTATATATTTATTACATACAACGTATAAACACTTCCAAACCAAAAGAATACTGAAAAATAAGTATTACAGGTAAACATGACGTCGTCTAAAACAGTCACAGTAAACAGAAAATGTGCAAAATAGCCATTAGTTTAACAAACAAACATTCGGCTTCCTGGACGCATAATACATTTCATTTTTCATTCCATCCGTTGGGAGCAAAAATATAAAAGAGCGCCATTTTATTGGTCAAACGTACTATACCTATGGACTATATGCGTGAGGTAGTATATTTTAAGCTTACGTCGGCGAAGCGAGCCGGGGATAATGGGCCTACCGAATAGATTTTTTTTTGCGTTTCCATTCCATTACCGGATGACCTTTTACCATTATTTATCTTGGAGACACGATTTGAGACAACAATTAAATGTAGATTATGATTTACGTCCTACATATTATACACGATTGTATAATTAACAGTGGATAAAAAATATATCTATTTACTTAAATATTGACGGGTTTTTTTGTTGACGAAAATGACGAGGGGAGCTAAATGTTCACTCGATGGGAAGTGCAACGTCTACCCATAACAAATTCTGAGGCAAAGAGGCAGATATATTATATAATAATTTTTGCAACTGAATATCCGATGTCTATCCTGTAAAATGAATACATAATATAAAGAATAGTCAGTGTCACTCATTAATAATGAAATAAGTATGCATAATATGCGTATCAGAAAGATGATTACTCGTAAGAAGGGGATGAATTTTTAATCCTAATAATTGTAATAAAATCTTGAAATTATTGTATTTAAAACCGCGTGACTTAGTAGTCGGCGTACTTGATTGCTCTTTTATTAGTTCTGGGTTGGTATCCCGGCAGTTTGTATTAAAACAACACAAAAAATAAACGAAACGTTATCGGCCGCAGGATGGTGAAGACGAGCAAGTGCTAATATTTGCTGTAGAAATAAATTACGTTATGTTGACAGTAACAGTTATATTGCAAAATTCTCCGCTGGCGAAATCAACCAGAAAGCAACCATTATTTGATTCACTACTTTCTATAGCTTATTGTTAATTTTTTGTAATATTATAGTATTCAATAAATTAATTATTTGTTCCAATACTTATTAATTCATACATCTAAAGTACTTAATTTCTTAACTTAGTGTTTTCTACCAAATCTTACGTGTTTATAATCAAATCATCACGTTTCAATACAAACATTTGAATAATTCATATTGAACACTTAAGTCTAATTGGGAAATCTTGCTATGCAATCGGTTGATTGTTCTGCTTGCTCTCAAAGCTGTTTGTGGCATGAACAAGATGTGGACATCCGACAACTGATCACCTACATTCAATATTAACACAAACGCCAATATCGTTACGTTCCCCGTACATTATTCGAGTGACCTATTCACGAATTGACATGTCCTCTCATGATTCAAACATGAACATATCGGAAGTAAGTATTCTGAACAAATTTGGATTGGACTCATAGCATTTAAAATTAATAAAGCGAAATAAAGTAAATGGTGACATTGAGGAGTTCCTGTTTGCTGTCTGTGATCTGTCAATAATCGAAAAAGCTTCAGTTTGAGTTATAATTTCTAAATCCGATTAAGTAATTAAAATATTTCAATTTTACTCTATCATGATGCTCCAATAAAATTGTTTCATTAACGTCATCGTTTGTAATGAATCCATTAAAATTTTGTCTGTCTCTTCGATTTGCATAAAATTTTCAGTTCAGTTTACTGGAACTGCTTGTTGGAAGTGAATTTGACTCAAGAGTTTATCGTAATAAAAATCGGTTCCATTTCAAATTCAGTCAAGCGTTTGACTCGATAAAAAATTCCGAATGCACACATATTTTTACACGCCCGTTTTGACACGTTCGTAATTGACCGTATTGTGGTATTGTTAGAGAATCTGTTGCCCTTAATAAGCAATAATACCAGGAAAATCCTATGGCCTCTAATAGATATTTTGGTAAAAGAAAGAGATGAGACTAGAAAGACGTTGACCTGATGAAAACTGCAACGTCCGACCGGAACAAATGCTGTGTTACTCAGAATATTTTTGTGTGTCATCACACTGTGATATCAATTCTGAAATGTTATATGCCAAGTAATTACATAAGCTCTCAGTGCCTTTTAGGCCGAAACAAAGTAATATTTGCACACTATTGCTTCACGGCAGAATAACCGGCTCTATGGTGGTACTTACCTAGACGAATTCATGCATTGGAATCCTTCCACCAGTATTAAAGTGAAATAGTCATCCAAATCATGCCGGACCTATATAATCCAGACAGCGATTAAAGTGCAAACGAAATTAAAAACGTTATTCTGCCGTGAAGCAGTAGATTATTTATTATTTATTTATTTATTTATTTTACTTTAATTAACACGGTTGGAACCAATTACATAAATTAAAGACAACCCATTCATTCTTCTCGCTCACAGAACTTTTTACATTCTGACAATATTATTGGCCATTCATCCGCAAACAGGTCACACTCCGGTCTTGTGTCCAGGAGAGCGTTGAGTGCGGTGAGGACGCGAGGCACGGGTGAGTTAGCACGCGCGACGGTGCGCGCCCGCGGCACGGCAAACAGTTTGTGTTTGCGACTACGAGCGTAATTATTTGGCACGAATAATTGACATAGCGCGGCACTCAGATCTGGAGCGTCAATCCTCCCACGAATTATTTTACACGCCATGATGATTTGCTGATATGCTCGCCGAGTTTCCAATGAATTGTAACTGAGGGAGCCAAGGAGAAATTTGGGATATAAATATGGATAATATCCATGAATGCGCCTGTTAAGGTATCTTAAGAAAACTTTTTGTACCTTTTCCAAAAGGAGCTTGTATGTACTTTCATATGGATTCCATACACTAGAACTAGCTTCGAGTTTCGAACGTACCAGTGCATTAAATATTAAGCGAATTACGGTTTCATTGCGAAAGTCCCCGGAATTCCTAAGAACAAATCCTAAGCGCCTGAATGATTCCTTAGCCAACGCGCTTATGTGAATATGGAATGTAAGTCTTTGGTCAAATGTTACCCCAAGGTCCTTTATGGTGTTAGTACGAGTCATGACGTGATTGTTGATTTTGTAATTGTAACCGATGGGGTGAAACATTCGACCGAAGGACATTGTGCACTTTTCCAGGTTAAACTCCATTTTATTCACAATACTCCACTGGAAAATAGCATCCACATCAGTCTGCAGAGCCACACAATCTGCTTCTGTCTTTATTTCTGTAAAAAGTTTTAAGTCGTCCGCGTAAAGTAAACATTTAGAGTGTGCAACGACCTTTGGGAGGTCATTAATCATGAGCAAGAACAGCAGAGGGCCAAGAATCGATCCCTGGCTTACTCCGGATGTGTGCAAATGTGCAAACTTTACTGTGTTTTGGTCTGAAGGCTACTGAGAGCTAGTGTAATGACTAGGCATATAAGACTTAAGAACTGACGTCTCAGAAGGACCGGTGCAGTGTGGTGCCCTACAGAAGTATTCCGGGTGACACAGCATTGCTATTACCATCAAGCGAAACGAAAGTTTTGCTCACCTTGTCTCTTTCTCCAATAAAAAAAATATGTGATTTGATAAAGCCACGCTGCAGATACTTAAATGGTTCCACTTGACTGAGTGACTACCACGTAAAGCAGAAACAATAGCTGCTGTGTATCATGTAATTTGTAAATTGTGAGAACGGGCGACCTACTTACTAGCAAGGAAGCATTCCATTTCAGTCCTCTGGAGTGGCCCATTCATCACTTTCATTTGGAAATGAATGGACGTAGGTTTCTTTGAGCGACACTGGCACTGTGGTGGTTAGTGAATTGTGCTCACCCTTACTGCTATTATAATAAACAATAAGACGTTAAAAGCAATGAGTAGAACATTGATCTTGCGAAATGTATTTTTCGGAATTTGTTGATTCGAAATTTAAAATTTCTGTGCAATATTATCGGGAAATGTATTACATTTTGTGACTACAGTAACTGGCTATAAAGTTATTCTGAAGCGCTGGCGGAATGCCAGGAGAATGGCTGAGATTCAGTTCGTTGGAAATACCTTGAATTAACTGTAGATATGATTAGGATATTTGGCACGGCACATTTGAAATTGATTTTTTTAACCCTTATTGAAACTTTTAAAATGTGTGTTTTTTAATTATATGGCAATTTAAGTAAAAACATCAAACGTATGACAATATGTAAACGTTGTTTCCTTTAACATCTGGTTTTAAAATAGTTAAAAAAAATTAAGCAAGGGTTTACTGGGATTGTGTGGTAGGGGCTTAAGAGAATCTACCACCCCATCTCAACCCGTGGGTGTCGTAAAAGTCGACAGAAGGAAAATAAAAACCAGGAGATGGGCAGCAGCATTCTCCTGGAACACCTCAATAAATAAACTGCGGTTGCCAACCCGCATGCCATGTGTGGCAACTATGGCAAAATCCCCCCAAATGAGAGCGACAAACTTTTGTGGCAATCTTTGGAGGTGACCTATGTTTAGTAGTGGACTAGTGATAGGTTGTCATAATTATGATGAACGCTTCATATTCTATCATTATTGTCGTGCCGACAACACTAAAGTTGATTATTTCAATTTTATATTTTGTCAAGGGTGACGAGTATATGAGGCTACGCTTAAGCAGATTGGTTAGCTCCATGTCTTTTTTTTGTATACAATTTCCATCAGGTGAATGTTTTGCTCGTTTTGTCACTATCTCCAATTAAAAAAAATCGCGGGAGAATAACCGGATCCGAGGTGGTGCCTAAACGAATCCTGCGTAGAAATCCTACAATGTTGTTATTACTCGTATATTTGGATTCTCCATTTAGGTAACCGATGTAACGTGGTAGCTCAGAATGAAATTTCAGGCAAGTGCTTGGCCCCTGAACTATGGAAGGTGTATCAGTTTTGAATTGATACATACAGTCACGCCTTTTTCCTCTAACGAAACGAAACGAGACGTGACGGGTGGAGAACCAAAAAGTCAAAAGAAAACTAACTCTCCGTTATGTTCCCACGATCAGTGTAGTGACAGCATTGCATATTATGGTGTTAATCTGCACAAATAACTCTTACGACACCTCGGTAGGAAGATGTAGGTGTTATTTTACTCTGCCGGACACTTCCGTAATTTATATTTAATCTAAAAGAAGCAAAAAAAATAGCTTTAATAAAATTATAAACAATAAATTAACCGTGTCACCGTAATACAAATAAAAATGCTCTAAGTTTAGGTTTTAATATAGTTATACCAGAAATTTTAACTAGAAGGCACAAAAGATTCCAAGTTGGCATTTAAATAAAAACATACCATTTTTTTAAGAATTTACATTGTACGTCCCGACGCGATCGGCCCGCGCTTAATTGAAAAACTTTTTAGGGGCAAGACCGGGGAACGAGAACTTTGTGAGTGTATTCGTCGAATCACAAATTGTTTTTGTTTGCGATTGCCTGCGTTCGTGTGATTCCTGAGACATTGAATTTATTACCGTATTTTAACGAGCTATCCCCGCGACTTCGTTCGCATAAAATTTAGAATTCATACAAGTTCTGCATCTTTTGAAGCTGCATGATGAACCACAGATGAATATAGATACCCTCTTTTACCAAAGTAATATATGAGCTTTAGTAGTTTTTTATCTTTATTTATATCGATTCGGGTAAACGGATGAACAGAAAATGTACAATAGTTTTATTTTTCGGTAAGGAATGTACGTTTTTATTAAATAAGCGTTGAATCTAAAGTTAACATAGAGATTTGAATGGAGTTTATTTCTGTCACCTACCGCTCATTAGTACCCATCTTTGAAAAAGCATATTTTGTTATCCCTATAACCCATAATAGTATTTCTTATGTTTTTACAGACATAAAATTGACAGACATAGCACAAATGGACCTGGAACTCTACATTACTTTTTGAAAAAATTTTGGTTCCGTCTTTGAACTGAACTCAGGGCCAAAGGCGTAGAAGTATCTCTAAAAAAGGTCGTCACAAACTGAAATTAACAACATAATTAACATAAAAAACACATTAAAAGTGAATGGAAATTTTGATATTTTATGAATGTGAAGGTGGAAAATGGGAGCTCTTAATGTAAGTGATTATTGTCGTCAATAGCCACTATATAGTTAATGAATTCATTTTCATTACCAGCAATTGGGTTTGCGGTTTGCCAGTCACGCAATAAGAAACACTAAAAAGAATTATGCTATTATTTTATCCTGATTTTCTTTGTGAGTGTAGAGCCGATTTATTTATAAACTAAAGCCAGTATTCAATTGTAACGTAGGTCTATAACCCTGAAATATAACAATAAATACTGATCGTTATTTGTCTATTGGTAGGATTTCTATGTAGAAGACCTTTGTAGGTACCACCTCTGAGCTAGTTATCAAAGTCAAAGTTTCTTTATTCAATTTAGGCCTGTTTAAAACTCTTGTGAAAGTCGAAATCTACACCGGTTCAAAAAATGACGTTCTCAGAGAAGAATCGGTAAGAAACTCTGTGGTCTTTCTTTTTTCAATGCCATATGGCATAATGTCATTTATTGATAACAAAAATAATAACAAAAAAGCAAAAATGGCAGAAATTAATTTCAGAGCTATTTTTTCAATGTGTGCTCCCCACTGTAACCTGGAATCAATAGTGATTCCAAGGAATACAGTTGAATTTTCAAACGTAAGATTAGAATTCTGTAAACCATTTGGAAACAATATCTAGAGTTTCATTGGGCTGTTCCAGCGTTAAGTCATTTCTGTTAACTTTAAAAACAATGATGTATCATCGGCAAACAGAACTATATCAGACCTTTTTTGTAGCAAATATGGTAGATCATTATTGTAAACCAAGAACAAAAATGGACCAAGGATCGATCCCTGAGTAATACCCATTTTTACATAACACCGTTAATGGCAACTTTGTGAGTTCTATTTGTAAGGTAGGAAAAGATTCAGAGAGGCTTCACAAAAGCCGTAGTATTTAAGTCTACACATTAAGTTTTTATGTTCCACGCAGTCAAATGCCTTTGAGAGATCACAAAACACACCGACTGTGTCATAAAAATCTTCCCAGGCTTGTAGAACATGTGAGGCTAGTTTAACACCGGCATTAGTTGTTGACCTACCCTTTGTAAAGCCGGATTGCTTGTCATTTAAAATTTTATATTTACTAAAATGAACGACCATTTGCTCTAGGATGTTATTTTCAAATATTTAACTAAACTAGCTGGCAACACAGAAAATGGACGGTAATTTGAAGAAATTTCTCTGCTACCCGATTTAAAAACTGGTACATCTTTACTGTGTTTCATCAGTTCAGGGAACCCCAGGGGGGTACCAGCACCACCGGTGCTGGAGAATCCCCCTCTGGGCACCCGCGCTCGGGCTACCAGTCGCTACCTGAGCGTGGGTGCTCAGGCTGCCCCTCTTATTCTGGGGGGGGGGGGGGGCGCAAAGTTCCGCTCTATTCCCCAACTGTTCAAGGCAAACGTAGCAAAAAAACTACGGCACCCCTTACTGCAATATCAGGGGACTACATTCCAATCTTGATGCCGTCCCCTACCATCTGGAGACGGCAAAGCCGGCCTTGCTTTTTCTTACCGAGACGCAGATATCCTCTCCGGCGGATACCTCTTATCTTTCCTACCCGGGGTACAAGCTGGAACATTCCTTTGTGCCCCGGGCCGGGGTTTGTGTGTCAAACGTCAGAGAGGATATATGTTCTCAACGCCTCGGCAGCCTTGAAGGTAGGGACCTGTCCACCCTTTGGCTACGCATAGACAGCGACGACCACTCTCGTGTCTATGGGTGCCTCTATAGGTCCCACAGCGGTAATACCGAAACTGACCGACTCATCGACCACATCCAAATGGCTGCAGATTCTGTGGTACAGCAGATTCCACCCGCAGAGATCGTGATACTCGGCGACTTCAACGCCCACCACGCCGAATGGCTTGGATCGCGAACCACCGATCATGCGGGGAGATCTGTCTGTGACTTTGCCCTGGCATATGATCTGATACAACTGGTTACTTCGCCGACGCGGGTACCAGATGTTGAGGATCATACACCTTCCCTGCTGGATCTTCTGCTGACCTCTCATCCGGACGGCTATGTGATCTCCGTCGATGCCCCTCTGGGATCTTCGGACCACTGTCAGATCCGGAGTACAGTGCCTATCATGTGCCCAATGCGATCGCGATCTGCAGGTTCGCGCCGTGTATGGCACTATAGGTCGGCGGATTGGGATGGGATGCGGTCTTTCTTTGCATCCTACCCATGGGGGCGGGTTTGCTTCTCGCTGGATGATCCCGACGTCGTTGCCGGGTCTGTCGCCGATGTGGTGCTTCAGGGAATGGAACTCTTCGTTCCATCTTCTGTGGTACCCGTCGGCGGTAGGTCCCAACCTTGGTTTGGTGGCACCAGCAGAATGGCATCTCGCCAAAAGCAGCAGTGTTACCGGCAGCTGCCAGCTCTTGAGGTACTTAGAGGAGCACCAGCTGATTAGCGACCGCCAGTACGGTTTCCGTCGGGGTCGCTCGGCTGGTGATATTCTAGTGTACCTCACTCATCGATGGGCGGAGGCAGTCGAGAGTAAGGGGGAGGCCCTGGCAGTTAGCTTGGACATAGCGAAGGCCTTTGATCGGGTCTGGCACAAAACGCTTCTTTCGAAGCTGCCTTCTTACGGGCTTCCCGAGAAATTTTGTAATTGGGTCACCAGTTTTCTCACAGACCGGAGCATCAAGGTCGTAGTTGACGGTGCATGCTCGGACTCTAAGTCTGTGAATGCTGGTGTCCCACAAGGCTGTGTGCTATCACCAACCCTGTTTCTTCTGCATATCAATGATATGTTGCAAATTAGTAACATTCATTGCTATGCAGATGACAGCACTGGTGATGCCGTATACACCGGCCGTGCTAATATTTCTCGGGAACACGTTGACGAGTACCGGAACAAACTTGTGTCTGAAGTCGAGTTTTTGTTAGACAAAATCTCGAATTGGGGCCGACTAAATCTAGTCCAGTTCAACCCCAAGAAGATACAGGTTTGCGCGTTTACCGCTAAAAGGAAACCCTTTGTCGTATCACCTAATTTTGAGAGCACTCCCATCGTTGCCTCAGCCAGTATCGGTATTCTTGGCGTCGACATATCGAGTGACGTTCAGTTTCGCGGTCACCTGGAAGGGAAGGCCAAATTGGCTTCCAAAAAGCTTGGCGTCCTCAGTAGAGCGCGACAGTACTTCATGCCGGTCCAACGCTTGCAAATTTATAAGGCGCAGGTTCGGCCGCACATGGAGTACTGTTCTCATCTCTGGGCGGGGGCGCCCCATTGTCAGCTACTTCCATTTGACCGCATTCAACGGAGAGCGGCTCGAATCGTCGACGACCATGTTCTATCTGATCGGCTTGATCCACTGGCTTTGCGAAGAGATGTTGCATCTCTTTGCATTTTTTATAAGATCTACCATGGGGAGTGCCGAGTGTCCGAAGAATTGTTCGGATTAATTCCAGCCGCTGATTTTCACCATCGCACATTGCGGCATAGCGCGAAATTCCATCGTCACCACCTTGATGGTTGGCATTCCCGCACAGTGCGTTTTTCGCGCAATTTTCTGCCCCGCACAAGCACCATATGGAATCTGCTGCCGCCAGCGGTTTTTCCGGACCGATACGACTTAGGGACCTTCAAGAAAAGAGCCTATTCCTTCCTCAAAGGCCGGCAACGCATCTGCTATTCCTCGGGTATTGTAGATGTTCATGGGCGGCGGTGATCACTTACCATCAGGTGAGCCGCTTGCTCGTTTGCCTCCTCTAACATAAAAAAAAAGGGAAAACACCAAAGTCCACACAGAGATTAAAAATTATCGCCAATATTGGGGCTATATCGATAATAATTATATCAATTGCCAAGATCGAGAGCCTTGAGAGAATTTTCTAAATGTTTTTACGATATCTCTAGGGCTAATGTAATTAAAACGAAAGTTGGGAATGCCAATATTTACATGGTCCCTTAGATATGACTCTGAAACTACACCGCTTGACTGCAAATGTTTACAAGTTCAGCAGGTAAATTTGAAAAAACTTCAAGAAACTCATTTGCAACTTTGTATTTATCATTTACTACATTACCACTTCATTTCAAAGCAAATTCTTCTTTTTTAGTATTATGCCTGCCAGTTTCTAAATTAATTACATTCCATGTGGTTTTAGTTTTATTAGAAGAAAACTTAATTTTATTCCTTAAAAAATTAGCTTTAGCTTTTAGCTTTCATACTGATGAAATTGTACATAGATGTAAGAGATCTTTTACCATAGAGATCATATAGATTGTCTCTACTCTTTCTAATTCCTTTAGTTGCTCACGCACTAAAGCATATTTTTTACGAATATTAACGACTTTATTATATTCGTTAGAAATTGCATAAAAAAGGTATTAAATTTGCTATCATTCAAAGAAAAAGTTAACTCAGAAAGTAAACTTAACATTGTGTTTCAATCGGTCAATTCTGTTCCTGGTCACAGGTCTACGAGTACATTCAATTGATACACTGTCATTAATATTTTTGGAGTCCAACTGTATCTTTAAAGCTTTGTGATCTGATCTAACTCCACTTAATACAGCTTTTTTAATATTTTACAGTTAACTATAATATTATTATTACAGGAGGCACAAGATGGTGTAACTATGGTTCGTTCAGTAAATATAAATTGTTGATTAAAATAGTTTTAAAGAGAAACAAATCGCTTTTGGTCTAGAGTTTCACAAATCACAACTTTTTTCTTACTTTTAAAACTTTTCTCAAGACTTCTTCCATTATAATCATAAATGCTGTGAAGTCAGAAGAAGGTGATCTTGCATACACATAAATAGATATCGATCCATTTCTGCACAAGCAATCTCACACTGACGTTCAACAGAACATTCCACAATATCTTTTTTTTCTTTAAATTTAAAAGTATTTTTAAAAACGAATATGCAAACTCCTCCCATGTCAGATGTTCTGTTAAACTTACTTACAATTTTTTTTATATTAAACGTCATTGAATCATTTAGCCAAGTTTCAGTAAAGCACAAGATGTCAACTTTATGCTTATCTAATAACAATTCCACATCAAAAATTTTGTCAGACAAACGGTTAATATTTTGGTATAGCAAAGTTAGGTTTATATAGCATTGTTTTTTTTTATCAGCCTTACATTACTAAAATAGAATTAGCCATAGCATTAATAGACACTCTATTTAATGCTATCTCGTCACTGTTTATATTATAAGCCAGTAATGTACGCGTAGCTATCTTGTGCCTATATTTCTCAGGAAGACACAAAGTATCTTGTGTCAATATAAAATTATTAATAAATTTATCTATGTCAAATAATGTTAACATGTCACTATAACGCCATGTGAAATGATTCATTAATTGATTTATTTTATAGATATAATTATTAAGTTTTCTTGGCAAAGAAATAGTGCATGGGAACGCACACCATATTATTTTTGGACATTGAGGGTTGACAGTATTGAGAAACTATTTATTATGACTTTTTAGTCACATTTATACTGTTAGCATACATAATTATAATAGTGGTTTTTGTATCCACCTTATAATTCATAACAACATATATTATTTGCTGTAATGAAGCCCCAGGCATACCGTTAAGTACACACAGAACTATCTGTTCGGCAATTATTTAGTAATGTACCCAGACCCCTTCCTATTGAATCAGTAAAAGGAACAGTTTTTGAATAAATATTTGTTTCAATAGTACTAACACAATCATATGATGCCCCTTTCAAGCAGGTGTGGAGCTGCTACTCAGTTCAACATAGGGTATGGAGATGTTTGCAGTGACAACAGAGCAAGCACAGTTATTTAAATGGTTATTTAGTAGAGAATCAAATCTCTCAGCATTTACTTTACTTGACTATACTAGCTCATTTAACGCGAGAATATGCTCTTGTATTGCCTTTTGAGCACACTCATATTGTATGTAAAGACTCCTTTAATTTTACAATGTCATTTTGTAATTTAATTGTGTCTGAATTATACAAGTGTCTACATTGTTGTAACTTATTTTTGGATAATGTTGATTTGTTTCCTAATTTTTTGTGTTGTTTTTCAAAGAAATTATGGTTTAATTTTTAATTAAAGGACTGAGTTTTTTGATGAATTTACATAATTTAATATATTTCTTTGTTTTATTATGACTCAGATTTTGACAAAATTTATATTATCTACCTTTCTGAATGAGTCATCTAATGTTAAATCTATATAAGTATCAATAGGGCCTGAATGTCCAGTACTGGAACCGCTTTCCAACATCTCATCACACAAGCTTTGCGTTTTTATATTATGATATTTTTGTTGACCCTGACTTCTCGTCAAGCAGAGTGAGGTCAAACAAAGCCAAATGTGTGGATAGACGTTACTCACCGGTGTGAGTAGTATAAACTAAAATAATTAAAAAATAAAATAAAATGTAAGCTTTACAATATATTATACATATATAGTCACAGTGTTAATTAATAGATATAACACACTCCAAGACTTCGCCTGGAACTTTAAATATTTGCCGTTGACATTTGACGTTAGTGAAGGAATTTGATTTTCTTATATTATTTTATGGAATATTGCCGTTTCTAAGCTGTCTGGTAATGCCAATCCTTCTGCCAGGAGTGGTAATTATGATAAATTATCTCTAAGAAGAGGGCAACCAATGGTGGGCTATTCACAAAACAGTGATGATTTTGAATATTGATCAATACTACTCGTACTGGTGGAAGGATTCCTATGCAGGAATTCGTCTAGGTAAAGTACCAGCCCAAGGCCAGTTGTTTTGCCGTGAAGCAGTCGCGTGCAAATACTACTACATTTCGGTCTGAAGGGCACTGAGATCTAGTGTAATCACTGGGTGAAATGATGTCTCAGGGTGACGGGCGCAATGTGGTGCTACACAGAAATGTTCTGATTTTACTGAAAAAAACGGTCATCACTGAATAACAATATGCTGAGTGATGACCCTTTTGGCATGACCCGCGACGTACATACAAATGGCCAAACGTACAACTTAGATATAAGATTAGTGGTAAGGTTCTACTTCTTCCGGTTACTTTTATGTTTTCAATATTGTTTTGTAAATGTATGTTTTTACGTTGCTAAAAACTTTTTCTTTCTTTCTTTCTTTTCTTTCTTTCTGGATGACACAGTATTTCTTATGGGCAGACGTTACACTTACCCATCAGGTAAACGTTGCTTATCGGCTATCGGTTATATTGCTCGTCGGCTAATCTAATAAAAAAAAAGTATTAAATTAAATTACTGAAAGCGACCCAAATAAGCATCTTTATGGATATGACCAGTGGTAAACAGCGCTGAATAAAAATCATAAGATAAGAATCAATCTATATACTGGTTATATATATGTTTTAAGTATACGTATTAAGAAAATTAAGTGTCGTATATATACGTAAATATTAATAAATTTAAAGGATATTATAACAAAAAGTTAGGGAATTTATAATAAAAAAAAACTTCAAACAATTACAACTCGCTGAAAAAACTTCTTCAAACAATTACAAACTGGCTGAATTATACGTCTAAAACTTTTAATGTAATTTATTACACTGCAGCACTAAATCAAACCATAAAGTTAAAACTTCATATATAGAATGGGAACTCAATGTATATGAGTATTTTTTGTTAACAAATAATGTTTTACAATTTTTTTTGGACTAACAAAACTTTTGAACAACTATTTCTCTACATATTATTACATTAATTTTATTTAAATTCAACAAGCAAAAAGAAGAAAAAGAGAGGTTGAGATTAAAATTCTAAATATAATACTGAAAACATAGTCTTTCGTTTTATAACCTTATAAGAATAAAGAGTTTCATGTTTCATTTTACTAGAAGTGACGAGTGTAAAAAAATAATATAATTTATAAAATAAATATATAATATTTTTTTTTGAATTTATAAATATTATCTACGAAATAAGTTGGAATCGAACATTATTTTTTATCAATCATTATTTCAGTGCTTAAAATTTGCTCGTGGGAACGCAATAGGGGGTAAGAATTTTTTTACTTTTCCGTTACAAAATGGCGGCGATGGGGTTTGCTCGTTTCTCGCGAGGGCGAAAAGTGGCCTACGATTGTGGCGTCTACCTACCCCTTATATGTGAAGAAGCCATGACTGTATGTGTGTATGTAAAAATATAGTAATATAGTAAACAGACTTTCATCTTTAGGTTTTGCAGCACGAGCTAAGAAAAAACATGTCGAAGTTTCATAAATGCTGCACAGTACAACTGAATCCTATCGCCTTCGTTTTCGCGTGATTTAATAATTGTTTAAAAAAATAAAGGTATATATAGGTATTTAGTTTGATTTGTTACGTTAAAAAGCGTAATTTAAAACGTAAGTGTAACATTTCAATTAACTGTAGAACATTTTGCGCTCCCGGATTTTTACCATTTTCCGGAAATTTAAATTCCGAGTGTCAACATTAAATGTGCCTCTGCGTTGCACCGCAGACGTGGCGTAAATTGAATTCTTTGAAAAAAGTGCCACGATCTCATGGGGCGAGCTGATAAAATATGTAATTCGGGCAGACAGTTCCTTTGACACGCCCTCCTAAATTTATGAATATTACTGTTGTGATGTATTTATTTTCTGTCTCAGTTATACATTACGATGTGGCAGTTGGAATAATGTTAACCACATTAATTTATAGATAGTAAAAGGTGTTAACAAAACATTTTACAAAGAACGTAAAACGGAAACAAAGTGCGTAAAATTTTCGCTGAATGCTTAATTGAATTCTAAATACAATGTGTTTGTTCTATTTTAGACAATAATTTACACGTGTTTATGTATAATTACACGGTAGTTGGTAGACCCACTGTAAAAATAGAACTACATTTAAGGCGGTTGAGAGATTTCATGCACTCTCAATTCTTAACAAATGTTAAATTTGCTTGGCATAGACCGTCACATTCACCGCAGATTCGCCCTATCGATTAACGCCCGGCAAACTAATTGAAATACCAATTCTTTATTTTCAAATTCCAATTCAAAGGGGCGTGTTGCACAGGCCATGTCACGTATCCATTCGTCCGGATATACATACACGTATACGTAGATGATCACGTCGAGTCAGAAATTCCATTAAAGCGTTATTTACTGAGCTCTCTACACTCCGTGAGATTGCGGGCCGTTTTCGGATAATTTCACTAAGAAAATAGTTTTTTGTAGAACGTTACGATTATTGATAGAGCATTGTTATTGATTCCGCGTTGACTTAAAAATTAAAATTCAATGACTGCTCGACTGCTTCTTTTCGGGTAAGCTGGAATGCATTCAATGAAAGATTTATTTACCATTCGGTCTTGAGGTTTAGTTAGCGCAATACTGTTACCTTCGCACTAGCGATTTCGATCCCCATCACTACCTACTCTGTGGTATTTGGGTTCTGTATTTTCATTTTAATCTTTCCACACTTTTTAGTCGCCGAAGCCTTACGCTAAACTTGTTCCCTCTGACAAAATTATAATAGATGCATTTTACTGGTGGTAGGAATTCTATACAGAACTTCAACGCCTCGCAGCCAAGCAGTAGTGTGCTATCACTACAAAATTTCGGTGTAAAGACACTAAAGCTGGTAAAAAAATAAAACAATTCTGGACATATAACACTAGAAGATTGCAACGGGTCGATTTCCGCAACTCCACGTCTAGCACGTATTTGGCATGTAGACAGGAATGTTGGTCTACTCGAGTCATCCAAGCTCTTCCAGGAATCGTAGCAGACCCTTGATGTTCCCTGCCACCTCGGAGAGCGACCTCTGCGAATCGAGATACTTGGCCCGGTTTGTCACGACCATGTGGCAGTCCAGCAGGACATGGGTCGCTTCCGTCTCCATACAAGCTCAGGTTGATGGTGGGTAAAGCTGCCGTGGCCTGTTTGCACACCCGGAGTGCAAACAGGCCACGGCACGGGATGTTAGTTTCTAGTACGGTTGCAGACTAGCGGGCCAACATACCTGAGGGGAAGTGGGAGTATGGATTCTAGTCCCACGGCAATCTGGTTTGAGCCTTCCCGAGCGAGTTCGACCACCGTGTCATTGCCCCTAGATCCGCTATGTCTCTTTAAACATTGTTTGGATCCTTATTTAATCTCTAGTAGCATTCGTATATGAGCCCTGAGTTTTACTGTGGAGGCCCAAGTGGTACCGCCATGCTATCGGAGAGTATCCGGATGGAATGATCGTTTACCTTCCTTGCAGCTATGGCTGATGCTACTTATATGACGCCCATATACTTTGCCACACAAGGCTGTAATTAAATGTTCTGGGTAACATTGAAATTCTTATGGGAGGAGAATGACTATATTTTCTCGTCTGTAAATAATGAACTTATATAGTTAGCATAAAACCACAAAGATTACCTGATTCCTAGATATTCTACTTATATATTGTATACAAACAAGACTAAGTTATAGACGAGTGAATTCTTATTTATTATCCAGTCGATTGTACTTATATTGAAGTTGCCTCATCATCATTATGTTCTCTTATCACAAGGCTTTTGATAAACTGAATTCACTACCATAGAAAACCACAATAAGCTGTACTGAGCCAAATGCATCCATGAACTTCTCGCAAATTCGCTCCGTCAAATGATGGTTGATGTTCCCTGCCACCTCGGGGAGCGATCACTGCGCTTTCCAGTAGGAACTTTAAATTTGAAAACATTTCTTTCCTAATGGTCTATTTTCCATTCGACCTATGTTGATTATTTTAGAGTTATGATGTAAGTAGTTGTCTCATAATGCCTTTATAAAATGTTACTATTCAAGCTTAGCATCGATTTCTTGAATATAAGTTTCCTCAATTTAAGCTGACAACACTGACGGCTATGGTAACGTTGATTTCACGACCGTCTTAAGACGTGTGTTATTGCAAACAATTCGAGTAAAGAAACTCAATCTGAAAACTGATTACGAGAATGGATTACGCAAAGCCATATGTCCAAAGCTCAAAGGACACCGGTAATACTAAATTAGTTTAGGAATACACTTTAGAAGTATACAAACATAAACAACTTTGACCGCTAGGTCAAAGTAACTATTGCCTATTGGTTTAGGTTCGGGTTCACCATTTAACTGTTATTGTACAAAATCTCTTAATACAAGCGTATAAATTTATTTAGATGGGCTAACGAAAATTAAGTAATGTTAATTGGATTGCTGTATTTTTTTACGTAAGGAGAATATTAAAATGTTTAATGTACGTAAAAGTTTATTTAAATATTTGAGGCAGTGTTTTTATATTACCTCGTTCTCTTAGGTGTATTAAATACTAATTAATAATATAACAATCAGTGAACTTCCACGTAAGCTAAAATGTTTCAAGAGCTTGATGAGTTTACTAACCGGCACTGAGGCAAGATGGACATTCAATGGTTACGTTACTTGAGTGGAGGCTGTATCCAGCCATACCGTCGCCACACATAAGAGTATATAGGCTGTTACTTTACTTTTTTCTTTAATTTAACCAATCGTATCGGTCTGTTAATTGTCAGTAGACGAAGCGGTACATCAACATTGGCCTCTACTAAGAAGGCAGTATGTAATAAATCGCCAAACTTGATAGGCGGGTGAACGTATTATATTACTAGATGCCTCGCACCATAGACCCTGCTGCCCGTCACTAGTCTGGGTATTTTTCGAGATGGTTATGCCGCCGAATGGTGAAAGCCATGACATTTTCCAAGCATTGCCATTTATAGGATCTTACGAAAGCTACAAGATGCGTCTTATATCTCGTAAGAGTGATTACAGTATATTGTACTACAACAACCATACGAAACGAAACAGCGTTATGCAAAATAAATACATTCCTTATACATACAGTCACGCCTTTTTCCCATATAAAGTGTAGGCTGAGGTCACTCACGTAGCCAACTTTTCGCCCTCGCGGGAAACAAGACGTGAAAGGTACAAGTCAAAATTTTCTTAATCCCCATTGCGTTCCTACAAGCATTGCATATTATGGTGTTGTTCTCCACGAAAAAACCCTGAGTCGCCTCTTACGACCCCTCGGTATGAAAGAGGTAGTAGCTATTCTAGTCTGTTGTTCTGTGGTACGTGGGTACACTTATTTAGGTTGGTATATTTACTTATTTATATTTACTTTGCTAAGATCCGCATGCAAAATATAAAAATGGTGTATATTACCTAGTTTTTTGAAGTGCACCACCCGCCCTCCCTCAGTAGCGTGCACAAGCAAACTAACACCGCCACCAGGAACCGCCACCAGGTACCCTCCACCAACCACTACAATACCACCACTAGATAATATACACCACTGAAGTCGAGAACACGACACGTGTTTCGCCCCAAAACGAGGCATTATCAAGCGTAACAGACTCTACGACAGACGGCCGCCGAGTACTCGGCGACTTCAGTGGTGTATATTATCTAGTGGTGGTATTGTAGTGGTTGGTGGAGGGTACCTGGTGGCGGTTCCTGGTGGCGGTGTTAGTTTGCTTGTGCACGCTACTGAGGGAGGGCGGGTGGTGCACTTCAAAAAACTAGGTAATATACACCATTTTTATATTTTGCATGCGGATCTTAGCAAAGTAACTTACTTTTCTTCATTATAATGGATTTCCGCAAAGTAACGCCTGATTCTATTAATTATTTATATTTAATGATTATGTAACGTATGGTATTTGTTGCATTAAATATCGATGCCCTTCTCTTAACCATAACAAAACCATATAATTTTTCAGTCAAAATCGTAAAAAGGCGCTAAGAATAACATTTGTTTGTTAGTCTTAAAATATTTTTAGTATCTTCAGACGTAACTTCTGAGTTGGTCCCTCATAGATAAACAAAATTCAAGATAAAATATTGTTCTGGCAACTGTCCAATAACATTTAATTTCTTTTGCCAGAGTGCTTTTTATTCTTCTGTTGTCAGTTCCAAATATTATGTGTGTTTGTTAAAGTGAACGCTGGTTTTAGTAATAAAATTTTTCATTGTATACTTAATTTTAATGTTACTAATGTTCGATAGGCTCATAAAGATATAACAACTTCTTTGAGTAAAGCAAAATATAATATGCTTTAACAAAATCAAACTGCAAAAACATAACAACTTAATATCTTTCTTTTTATTACGTTCTCAAAATTTAACTGATTTTCATGCACCAACACCTGACCGTAGCAATATACCCAATAAACAAATAATAAATGTTGAGGCAAATTTCACTAAATATATTTTAATAAGAAAAAAATCCTTTGCTCCCCAATTACATGACAGGTTTGGTCATCATCATCATTTCAGCCTATCACCAGTCCACTGGTGAACATAGGCCTCCCTCATAGATTGCCACAAAAAAATTTAGCTCTCATTTTAGGGAATTTTGCCATAGTTGGCACCCTTGGCAGGCGTAATGGCAACCGCAGTTTATTTATTTAGGTGTTCCACGAAAATGCTGCTGCCCATGTCCTGATTTTTTCACGGGATGAGATGGGGTGGTTGATTCTCCTAAGATGTCTTTTCTTATGGAATAGTTATTTGAATGGTTACGTCTAGTTCGTAATCTTCCGATTAACAAACAGGACTTATCATCAGCACAGGATATAACACGAATTCGATAAAGACTTATGGGAATTATTAGAGATATGGCAATTAACAAGATTGACTTGATTGAAGCACGAAAACGATATTAACTTCGGGTTGAAATCGAACACCTGGGCCCAGTTAAGACATTTTATAAAATAACTAACTATAACATTATAATATTTTTTACAGAAGAATGTGTCGAGACGAGCGGAACGTCAACCTGATGGTAGTGCAACGTCTGCCCATAACAAACGCTGTGTCATCCGGAACTTCTTTGGGACACCACACTGCGCCTATCACACTGAGACATCAGTTCTTAAATCTCATATCCCAGTAATTACACTAGATCTCAGTGCCCTTCAAACCGAACAGTGTCATGTGTGTGCTATTTCATCACGCCAGAATAACTGGTTCTGCAGTAGTACCTACCTAGACGGCTTCCTGCATAGGAATCCTATCACCGGCAGGTAGTTAAATAAGGTAAAATTAGTTAAAAGTTGGAACATGGAAAAAAACTCCACAATACTTACAGATTTCATAAAGCTTCAGTCCTTTGAGATAAGAGACATAAGAAAATAATAAGATATCCGATTTAAGTCCCTGATTTACGACCTCTACATTTTTAGTCACGTAGGAAGTTAATGTATTTGTCTATGTAAGTCGCGAAGAGAGACTGAAAGGGAATTTATAAGTAGTTGGGTATCAAGTTAATCTATGATATTTCTTTTTAGGCACAGACTTATTTCATGTTATTCACGTACAACTTGCAAGTAAAACATATTGTTAAAATGTACAACATGTATCGTGTGGAGACGGCGTAAGATAATCTACCATCCCATAATCGTTGGAGAGCTGCTGGTGGTAGAATTTCTATGCAGAAATTCGTCTAGGTAGGTACCACCACAGTACCAGCAATTCTGCCGTCAAGTAACATTGTGTGAGCATTTCTGTGTTTCGGTTTTAAAGGGCACTGACAGCTAGTGTAATTACTAGGCATACGAGATTAACAACTTATGTCTTTGGGTGATGAGTGCAGTGTGGTGTCAGACAGACATGTTCTGGGTGACACAGCATTTGTTATGTGCAGACGTTGTACTTTATCAGGCGAACGGTTTTCTCGTCTCGTCACTTTCTTCAATAAAAGTCAAAATAGAAGTCAGTGAGCCTACCAAGCGGAGTGATTACGCAGTCAAAATTGTAAATAAACAAAAGTGTCCTCCTTGGGAAAGTCCTACATTTAGGAGTGGACTATTAGGAGGTTTTTTATAGAAGTGATCACCGCCGCCCATAAACATCTGCCATACCAGAGGAATTCCTGCGTAGTGTATAACCTGCCTTTAGAAAGAAGTAGGCTTTTTTCTTGAAGGTACCTCAGTCGTACGTTGCTCAGCAGATTCCACAAAGTTGTTGTGCATGACCGTAAATTTCTGGCAAGGCACAGTGGTGAAATGCCAGTCATCCAGGTGGATGGTGAAACTTTGTGCTGTGCTGCAATGTGAGAGAGTGGAATTTTGCATGAGAAATTATTCCGAACAACTAATTTCTTATTTGAGATTTTTGTAGCTTTTTAATAAACGTGGGGCACCATACTGGGGTTTCTTCTGTATCGGGGGAATACAATCCGTAAGCCGGAACACTGTAGTCAATAGTACCGTCAAGAAAGACATCAAAAACTGTACCATAACTATATGGTAAAACTTACGTCATGGTTTTCCATGATTCATTATTGTTAACGACTCTATTTATTCGCAGGTAGTAAATAATTAAAAATTAATTAGATAACAGCTTAATCCATTGTTAATTACTGTGTAAAATGGAGAGAGTAAATCAAAAGCTACGTAATAATTGAGTTTATGATTTTGTACCGTATCTGATATGCACAATCTTGAAATAATGGTGTTTGTTAAGAACACAAATGAGTTAACTTAATAAGAAAACAAATACATATCTTCTTATAATAATAAATTGTAGTGAAAAGTAGGTATATTTCTATTTAATAATGTGACGAGCAAATCGTTCACCTGATGGTAAGTTGACATGACGTTCTGACGTTCAACATATGCTCATAACATAATATGTTACGTCACCCAGGAGATTCAATTGCAAAGGTCTGTGTTATCCACAGATATCAGATCTTAATTACAAAACGAAAGCGAGAAGTGCGCTTATCTAAAATATAATGTCAGCTCGGTTGGCGCAGTGGCTAAGCCCTTGGGTTCTGCGCCGCGGGTCGCGGGTTCGATTCCCGCACGGGACAAATATCTGTATTGCCTACATATAGTTGTTCCGGGTCTGGGTGCTTGTGCATGTGGAATTTATGTCTGTAAAACGCACCCACGACACAGGAGAAATCATACTGTGGGCTTCGTGTATTTTTCTAGAAAATAAAAAAATAAATAAAAAAAATATGTTTATTTTATAACATGTCTCTATTTCCAGAACTGTCCAACTGAAGGTCACTTTTTATTGGTATTTTAATACAAAAATTCAATTCACACACATCTTGTCCTGACAATTACGAACACAACAAGAAAATCAGCCAAATCGGTAGAGCCATTCTTAAATGATGATTTTTGCGGCAAATAATTTTTATTTATATAAAATACTGAAGATAGAAGAAGATTGTTAACCAATACACGGCTACGTTTCTAATAATTTGAATTGCGCGAACAGCTTATAGTCTTACATTACTAAACTATTCGCAATCACGAAATGTCTCAAACTCAATTAAAACTATAGCGATTTGTAAAAGCCCGCTCAGGAACCGAACCTAATAAACGTCAGTGTCCCGATCGGTGCGGTTTAGTTTCCTCACAGCGCAATACTCGTCAAAGACAGATGACATCACATTACACCGAGACGGTAAATGGGATAAGCCCAATGTTCTGTACAAACCGCAGTCGGAGTATGCTTTAGACAGGCGGTGTAAGCGGGCTTGCGGTGTTATGCCCCATCGAATTGGTACAATCGGGCCGGATGCGGTCAACCGTGAAATCCGGTCGCCTGTTCATATTTAGCCTTTATTGTGAATGACGGCATCCTTAAAAATATCTCAGAAATGTTCGGAATTGATGGATTGTTTAGTAAATATTTGATTTGATATGTGACGTAGTAACGTCGTAATTCATTACTTACTAACTTTTTATATAGGATAAAATGACGAGACGAGCAAAACGTTAATCTGATGGAAAGTGCAACGTCTGCCCAGAACATTTCCGCGTGGCACCACTCTGCGCCTGTGTCCATGAGACATCAGCTCCAGTGATTTAAGTAGCTCTCAGTGCCCTTCAGACCGAAACACAGTAATATTTGCTCACTAATACTTTACAGCATAATAACTCGCCTTGCGGTGGTACCAGGTAGGTACTGCAGGTAGACTGCAGTGATAGTTAACTGTAGAGATGATTTCTCAGATAGAAACCTACCACCGGTAAAACCAGTACTTCCCGTGTGTCCTGGAGATGAGAATTAATTATAATTTTTAGAACATCTTATTACTGTTGCCCACGCATGCCAAGCATTGAAATTGTGGAAAGTATTTATGGGGGAGGCCTATGTTCAACAGTGCGCTGAGCTAGAGTTGAACTAATGGCTTTTGTTTTGTTTTTATTTTTCAAAAAACGATGCCGCACAGTAGGTTTTCTCCTGTATCGTGGATGTATTTTTAGAGACATACATTTCACATGGACAACACAACCAGACCCGAAAACCAACGATTTGTTTTCTGGGACTCGGACAGGATCCGCGATCTAGAAGTTAGGTACTCAGAGCACTAGGTCACGCGGTTGGCAAACGATGATCATTACATGCATACATACATACAATCACGCCTTATTCCCTTATAAGGGGTAGGCAGAGACCACAAACGTAGTTCACTTTTCGCCCCGCGGGTAGACTTCACGGGTGGCGAACTACCACATTTAAATTAGCCGATAGGTGTCCTGCAGAGCAGAATAGCACCTACCTCTTCCCAACCGAGTTGTTGTAAGAGGCGACTAAGGTGTTGTACTGACAGACTTTATTCGTGCAGAATAATACCGTAATATGCAATGCTGTTACTATACTGCTCGTGGGAACGCAATGGGAAGGAATAATTTTTTTGACTTGTACCAAAATGGCGGCGACTTGTTTCCCGCGGGAGCAGTGTGGGCTACGTGTGCGGTCTCTGCCTACCCTTTATATGGGAAAAAAGGCGTGATTGTATTCATGTATGTATGTTTGAATTATTTTTTTAAAAACTATGTCCCACACTATGTATTATCTTGTATTGTGAGTGCATTTTGCGGACATCAATTTCACACGCACTACACTACCAGACTCGAAAACCAATTTACCTATCTATCTACAGTTTTCGCACAAATTCTGGCTCCGGCTGGGATTCGAACCAAGGATCCGCGGCATTGAAATCAGGTATTTTTATGAATACGCGGTCATAACGATCAGTTTGATGACTACGCCAATAATAATAGTCTGATTAAATTAAAATAATTTCGTATAAACACTTTATGTTATTAGTCTTTATCGGGGAAGCAATCATTTTAGCAGGGGATTATTTAAATTTAACAAGTCAAATTTAGAAATTTAGATTGCTCGAAATGTACGCTGTTTAATATCCCTTAAAAGCGCTATCGCGTAAATCGCGTAATAAATCGCGAATGACAAAGGCGACGGATTTAAACGATATTGCCGGCGTCACGATCCGCTCTGTCGTTTATCAATAAATGGAGATGCGGTCCAATAAATTATTAGCCGTTCGCAATATGGAACGGTGAGTGCAAACATCAACCAGCGAAATTACAAGCAGCCTCGAAAAATAGCGTGTTCACGGCCGACAGAGAATAATTGCCCGCCGACTGACGACGTGCAGTTAATTCCACTTATTTGTATTTGGAACGGTGAATGCAGCGTTTTATTTTTTTCTACATTTCAGCCATTATTTTCTGTTATGATTTTAAAAACGGCGTTTACTTAGCAGTGTAAGCGTATTTTATGCTAGCATTTCTACTTTTGAAGTACTAAACTAAACGCAAGTTAATTATTTGTGATAGTCTTCATTTTTATTTAAATAAAAGTAAACATATTTTTTGTCTAATCAAATAATATTATTTTAATCAGAACAAATTAAGCCTCTTATTAAATTTTTTTAAGGCTTTACCTACTCATTATGCTCAAAAGAATATTCAAGAGAGAAAATGGCTTAAGCTACAGAGAGACGACGGGTAATAGAATCAATTTTATGCAAAACTAAGCAAACCTATGCTCTCTTTAATAAATCTCCGTATGTCCGTAAAAGATGAAATAAATTTCAATGACGCAATATATTAAGCTCATGAATATGAATATTATTAGCTTAAATTAAAAAATTTACAATTTTGTCATTTGGAAAATGTTGAAATCTCTAAGGGAGAATCAATTTGTACTATACACGCAATGCAGACAAAATAAAAATAAAATGGTATGATAAAAGGTTTTATTCACACTACCTGTAATCTGATACCCTAAGAGAAGCTCTTCAGGAAATGATTGCAATAATAATTAGATTTAATTTATTTTTTCCCGGTGCTAGCACCACTAAAATTGTTAATAGCAATTTTAAGTGCTGATTTTCCACGTGCTCAACGGTGAAGGAAAACATCGTGAGGAAGGAAGGAAACAGCCTGCCTGTCTGAGAAATATAAAAAATATTACGACGATATGTGAATTCCGCCAACCCGCATTGGAGCAGCGTGACGGATTCTTCCCAGCTCCAAAACCCTCTCGAAAATGAGAGAAGGCCTGTGCCCAGCAGTGTGACGTTAATAGGCTGTTACTTTACTTTTTTTTTACTTCTTGGTAATGTGAATTTTTAAACACATTAAAAAAATATATTTTTAAATATGTTTTTGTTACAGAGTAAAACGTTCACCTGTTTGTAAGTGCAACGTCTGCGCATAACAATTCCTCGGTCTGAGAAGTCAGTTCTGCCCAGTAATTACACTAGCTCTCAGTGCCGAGATCGAAACAGCTATTTCTGCACACTGTTGCTTCACAGCAGAACTGCCCCTGCGGTGGTACCAACCTAGGCGGATTCTTGCCAGACATACATACATACATACATAAGATCACGACTGTATCCCATAAGGGGTAGTCAGAGACTGGGCACTCACTGCAAAAATAGATGACTGCCACAATCCACGTTTCACCAAAACAATATAATGCACTTGGTGTGATAGGTGGTGAGCCCATCGCCACCATGCGCTGTTGGGTGCACAGTGCAGTTTAATTCTTTACTCGCCTTTTACGAGATCCAATGGATGAGATGGAGTGGTAGTATTCTTTTAACGAGCCGCCACCACACGGACCCGACCCGAACCCGAAAACCGACGTTTTGTGTTTTTGTACACATATTCAAAACCCGCGGAGTTGAAGTCAGGTTGGTAGACTAGTCTTCTCTTTCGTCTTTCGCAGATACAATTATTTGCATAAATAATAATATTACGGGTTTCATGTATATAGTCATAGGTACTGTTTCTTACGATACTTTGACGTATGCGTATGCGTATGTCCAACTCACTACTGGACATACGCATTTCCAATGTTAGTCCATGGAGGATTCGTCGCAATCGTCACATTTGGCGGATTGGCAATCGCATCATAGATGCTGGCCCAACACCGGTTTGGATAATTTAGGTCTGACATAATTTACAGTAAAGCCCGAATGCTCAGTAAAGCGACCTCGGAGGGAAAATTGATCTTGAGTCTCTAGACATCGTGATAGCACCGATAAAGTGCTGAGGACAGAGAGTACTGTTCCTGGAACGGGCTTTCCTCTTAGCTAAGTGATTGAAGAGCCACGGTTCGGAACGGTGACCACTCTTTAGCGCTCTGACGGAGACCACCGTGGATTTAAAAAAAAACAGGCTGTTTCCCTGGCTATATGAATGCAAGATTTCCCCACGTATAAAAAAGGGCTAACATAATAGAAATTGTTATCCATCAACCGTTTCCTGGCATTTATTTCAGACGACTTTTGCTTCACCCATGAATGAAATAGGGTGGCAGATTCTCTAACGATGTTATCACACCACTAAAAGTTGACATTAAATTCAAACTTGACGGAAACATGTTATTATACTAAAATATTCTTGGCAGCGTATATAGAAACGAACATAATATTTTTATAGTTTCTCTATAGCCCTCTTATCTTTATTTGAAACTCAATACTTAATGTATGTATATGCTTAATGACGACCATAACTTCGGTAATCAGATAAAGTTTAGTTCATTGCGCGAAAAATATCGATTCTGCTAAAATTGAATTTAAATCACTTATTGGCAGTCGCCCAATAATGAAAATTTTACATTTCTAATTACTCTTCTTTCCAAAAAAAAGATAAACTAAGACACTAAACAAAGATATGTAGGTGAAATATAATACACTGATTGGAGATAGTTTGACTTACATTTCAAAACAATTTTCGTAGAAACAGTCCGATATCATGTTCCACTATGAGTTGGCAAAATCCACAAGTCCTAGAGTATCTTTGTTTTTTCTCAAACAAGCAGGTTTCCTTCATGGAATATACCTGATGAAGGGAACCTCACCTCAAATTAGAAATTTTTACCGTAAATTCGGCACAGAGAAAGCTTGGGTCCTGAAGATGAATATTGAACAATTTTTATTCCGAAAAATCAAAGAATATTGACGGCATTTTTAAAAAACCTTATATATAATTTTGGTGATGCAATTGCTGTTAGCCTTTTTGGCTTTTACAGCTTCATCGGATAATGTGCTCACGTGCTAGGTTGAAAAAAAAACTTAATCATGCAGACGTAGTCGTGGGCATCAGATAGTAATAATTTAAATGCGAAAGTAACTTTCACTGTCCTTCTGTTTGTTGTCTTTTCACGGCTCAACCGTTGAGCTGATCATGATGAAATTCGGCACAGAGATAGATTGCATCCTGGATACGAACATATGATACTTTTTATTCCGGCAAATAAAAGAGTTCCCACGGTATTTAAAAAAAAATCATAAACCACGCAGACTGTCGCGGGCTTAACGTCTGCTCATTAGAAATGGGCAGACGTTAATATTTCTGCGTGACACTACAGAAATCAGTTCTTAGGTCTCATATGCCATATATAATGTGTAATTGCTGGGCATATAAGACTTAAGAACTGTTAGCTAGCAGTATATCAAACCGAAACAGAATAACTGACACTGCGGTAGCGCATACCCAGACGGATACCTGTATAGGAATGCTAACACTAGAAAATTATCAGTATAAATAAGACTAATATGAAATATGTTTTATGTTTCTTTTCGTTTATTATTATTACAGCATTTTTGAAGTCATCGGTTTTCCTTGAAGATCTATTTAATAACTTTATACAACAGTGTTGCAAAATAAATCTTTTAACACGGATATAAATTGGTATGTAGCGACAAGGATACTCCAATAAACGTCGATTTCCGGGCGACACATTTCGACTTTAAAAATAAAGGGTAGCGGCATCTGAATGGATACCGAGGTATTCGGTGACAAATAACTTGGCGTCACGAATGTCGTTAATTCCGTTGGAAAAGGAATCTAGGCAAATCTGGGACGCACAGATAGACGTGATGTCGTTCTCTGTTCAAGTATATTGCTCGGATCTCTTGTCATGTTTTATTTTCATTTGCCGCCTGTCTTCAAACTATCTATAAACCTTTTATTACAGCACATTACTCTAGGTATTAAATCATGTTGTGCGTAATAAAGTGCTCCATGTTCACAATGGAATTACTAAGTTTATTTGATTCTTAAATACTGGACTACGTTTTGTATTAAATAAATAGATATTTTTTTTATTGTTTAAAGTAATGAAACGAGCAAAACGTTCACCTGATGGTAAGTGCAGCGTCTGCCCGTAACAAATGCTGTGTCACCCAGAAAATTTCTGTGTGACACCACTCTGTGCCAATCACCCTGAGACATAAGTTCTTAAGTCTCATAAGCCCAGTGATTACGCTAGCTCACAGTGCCCTTCAAACCGAAACATAGTAATGTTTGCAGACTACTGCTTCACGGCAGAATAACTGGCTCTCGGGTGGTACCTACTTAGACGGATTCCTTCATAGGTATCCTACCACCAGTTTCAATTTACTTTCAGTTTTTATTTTTAAAATATAAGAAAAAAATTGTCTATGTCAACTACTTTAAAGCACATATTCACATATGTGATCCAATGATCAGATATCAATTTATATATTATTCTCATATTATTTTAAAATTAACAGCAGTGTAAGTCCAGGGAGTACTTGACCTGGTTGCATTTTCGGGCGAATACGAAAAAGTACCGGGTAAGCGACCTCAGCCTCCCGAACTACTGTTGTCTCCTCCTGCTTCTTCCGAGATAGTAGTATCCTACACCTTAATTTCCCAGCTCCCGCATTCTTTTCGGTAAGACCATTTCCCACCTAATCCTTTTCCCTTTTCTCTCCGCCAAGCCAGTGGAATTATGTGAAATTACTTTTTAATAAAAAACAAAACTACAAAAAGCTCTATTTACAATAACTGTAGGCAGTAAATTGGCTGTACAGCCTTTCGAGATTTACGCGAACACCATTTATCACTTGCGCTTCGCCTGGAGAAAATGCGTAAGGTAATCTACATGTCTTAAGAAAATGTAAGCTGCGTAAAAACGGCTTTAATAACGATTACAGCGATACAGCTAGACCGTAATTGCGGCGCAATGAATGTGTATTTAAATGAAATTGCCTTACTATGATTTTTTTCAAGATTTTTTTTACAAATTTAAATAAATTTATATTTTGCAAATTTTGATGCATTGATGAAAACAAAAATGACGACCGCGTGGCTTATTCGTCAGTGTATCTCATTTCTGCGCCTTGAGTCTTCGGTTCGAATCCCAGTCAGAGCTTACACTTGTACAAAAATATAAATAGTTGGTTTTCGGGTCTGGTCATGTTATGAATGTGAAATTTATGTCTGTAAAACGCACTTACGTTAAGTAAAAACACTAGTAGTAGGAAACTGGAAATCTGCCTAGTTATGAGTAAGTAGTACCACAGTGCCACTTATTCCGCCGCCAAGCAGCGGTATGTAATTGTCAGTGTGTGCGGGCATTGAAGCTAGCGTAATTACAGAGCATGTGAGATTTAAGGTCGTGGTCTGTCACAGATGCTAGATGCGGCGTGTAGGGTCACTGGCTCTTGATGGCCACCTTGGAAAAATCTAAAACGCGTGACTTTTTCCCGTGCACTCAATTTGAATAAACAGATTAGCTAAATAAAACTAATGGCAGATAATGATAATGAGGTGACGTATGTCCTGATGTCACAGTTAAAATCTATACAGAATAGATCGGACCAAAAATAATAATTAAAGGCTGAAGGTACACAGGTTAACTATGACATCAGGACATCTGTCACCTCAGCCTTCCCGTGACCATGGGTGCTGTAAGGCGCTCGAAACGTTGGGTTACAAATAGTTAACATTAAACGCTATAAAATCCCTAAAATTAGTTTTATTTTATGTAGTATTCGCGTTAATATGAGAAATCATTAGATTTGCTAAATATGTATTAAACTGTGATTAAAATATGTAGGACCAGGCTATTTTAGGACTTTTAGAGGAGGAGGTTGCTGATCTCTTTTTACAAATTATGCTTAGAAACGAAAGAATAAAATGTAACACCATCACCACCATCCAACAGATACAAGGAACCAATTTTTGCAGCCGAAAAATTTAGAAATGTTATTTTGAAAGTTTTCATCAATATCATCAAATTCAATTTCGTCTAATTTTATCAATTCTTCATTTTCCTTCGTAAATTTCACCGTTTTGACTAAGAAAACGCGGCGTCCGTACGCTGGAATGTTCGAAAATGATTGCGGACGCCGCGCCACGCGTGCCGCATCAGTCGTTTGTGTGAGACCATTATATTGTACTAGCTGATGCCCGCGACTCCGTCCGCGTGGATGTTTCTTAAATATCCCGTGGGAACAATTTGATTTTCCGGGATAAAAAGTATCCTATGTCTGACCCCAGAGTGCAAGCTATCTCTGTGTCAAATTTCGTCAAGATCGGTTCAGCGATTGAAACGTGAAAAGGTAACAAACAGACAGAGGGACAGAGAGAGCTACTTTCGCATTGATAATATTAGTATGCATTTCCATAAACATTCATCGGCCGTGTGCAGCATACCGGACACAGCCTACGGCGTTAGTAACAGACCACAGCCTAAGAACTGACGTCCCACGATGAAGAGTGTTGTGCTATGGAAAGTTGGCGAGACCGTATTATAATGGGCTGGCTTGACACTAACCATCAGGTAAACGCCTACAAACTATGATTCTAGTTTATTGGAATAAATAATAAAAAAAACGATTTGCTAGCCTCGTCACTTTATTCATTATTTTTTTATAATTATATTGTAGAGGCAGAATTGTATGCAAATTGGAACACTAACTCTTTAATAAAAAAAGATTTATAGAAAAAATTTTACATAACACCCACCCACCCACCACCCAGAACATTGTCACCCAGAACATTTATGAGTGGCATCATACACTCCGCTAGTCAACCCGTACTTAGGTACGTAAAGTAATTAAAATACCAGTGCCCTTCAAACGCTAATATTATCGCATAGATTGAAAAAGAATCGGGTACAGTGCCCGAGACACAAAACAATAATCATAATACACCCAGACCCCGTAAAGTTTTTTAATTTATTTTAAAAAAAAATGTTTCCAGCTGACATTCGACCCTAAGACTAACAACTCAGTAGTTAGGTCCTTTGACCAATGTGTCAAGTTATCGAGTTTAGAGGCTGTGAGCTCTATCAATCTAATTTTGAATATATGATTTGTAAAATGAAATGTATGCATACTCGTATATAACAAATTAATGCTTATTAATTTACGAAGATGATAGATGGACGAGCCGATAAGTGTCCGGCGGGGTAGGTGTCGTAAGAGGCGACTACAGTAATGTATGGACAGCCTTTATCCGTGCAGAATAACACCATAACATGCAATACTGTCTATACTGTTCGTGGGAACACAGTGAATTTTTGACTCGTACCAAAATAGCGGCGACCCCCGTGTGCATCATCCGGCATGTCTCGTTTCCTGCCGGGGCGAAAAGTAGGCTACGGATGCGGAGTCTGCCTACCCCTTATTTGTTAAAAAGGCGTGTCTATATGTATGTATGTATGTATTTATTAATTTACAAAATAGATTAAACATATTTGTACGGTATTTTTATTCGTATATCAATCTACCTACGTCTCGAGCATGAGCGAATATCGACGAAGCTAATTGAGATTCAAGCGTCTCTAATATTGACATTTCGCAAACTGAAAGCGGTGCAAAGTAAATTAATAGAATCACAAGTCACAAAGTCGTAAATTTTTATTGGATTAATCCCATTTTCTATGCTTGTGTAAAGCAAGAAAAGTCAAAGAACGCTGGAAAATTACTCTGACATTTTAGATTTAATTTTATGGTACTTACTTTATGGAACTAATAATTTGTAAGTTATTCTCAAGGTTATTTACGAGCATATTTGAAGCTATATGCTTCAGATTTGTTTCCAACTGCAATATTTTGTTCGTATATGTTTATTTTTATATATAAGAGGAGAAACGAGCAAGGTGGTAAGTGATTATTCGCTGGTAATTTATAATTCGCGTCGTGTAAATACTTCGTCCGTTGACATGTTTTTACTACCACTTGTCCCATATGGAGTGTAGTTTCCAGAAACACATACATATCATCATCCTTGTGTATCCGTATAAGGGGTAGACAGAGACCACGATCGGTAGCTCACTTTCTGTTTTTTTTTTTAGTTTTCCGCCCAGATTTTTAGAGCCACCGTTAAGAGGTTATGTGACCACTTTAATATTTATTGTCCTAAGGACATGTTATAACGTAAGACTCAATTTCACACACAAGGAGCATAATAAATCACTTGAAACTTATTGTCGTTTTTTTTTTCTATTATTTCTACAATATAATAAAGCTAACCAATATTTTCCTTGTAATGATTTCCTTTTTACAAACCTTGTAAATTACCAATAAAGATATACTACCGATTTCAACATTTAATCCTACTGACAACATGACAGCAATCCAGAGAGTTTCGGAGGTCAAATTTTAATGGACGTGTCATCAACCTGGAGCGGGTTTATGGCGGTATCTAATATTCCATTATACTGAAAACAGGGCTGTGACAAGAACTGTAATGAAGTGTACCTTAGGCTCTTCACGTTAACTTTGAGTGCTACAGCACTCAGCGGTGGGTAATTTGGCTTATGAGCTGAAGTCGCTTAATGGTTCTGTGCCGGTTCGCATAGATTCCATCGCCATTATTCATAATTTTAATTTCCTGACAATTATACTTCGCCCTACCTAATCGCCATTCTGATTTAAATAAAAAAATAATCATTTAAAAATAATACCATACATTTAATAATACGACATATTTATTGAAACAATATTCTGACCAACAGCGTCTAAGTTGCGAAGTGTCCGGTACTGCGACCGCCAATCGGCCTGCCAAGATTGGCGATTACGCAAATCCTCCCAACTAGGAGAGCTATGTCCAGCAGAGAGAGGCTATGTCCAGCAGTGGACTTTTACGGGCTGTTGAAGAAGAAGAAGAAATTAAAAATCGGTTAATTTTATAGAACTCACAAGTTGGAAACTGAACCTGAAATTCTATTATTTGTTTGTCTCTCAATTTTTCTTTAGAGAAATTATAGTGAACGAAGGAAATTATAGCGACTTTTTCTGATAACTATGTGCAACAGTGCGTGGAGTATATTAATTCAAAACGTTCCAATTTCATGAAATTATTTTCAACGTTTTCATCTTTAATCCCTTCAAATACAAGATACAAAAGAGCTTCAGGTAAAATGAATGTTGTGCCACAGTGCAGCTTTATTGTGGTGGTGGGAGAACATCTGCCACCTCAACTCATTTCGCGGTAATCGTAAGAGTCGAAAAATGAAAATGCTTGGACATTCTTTTGCTTTTCTGTCGTGGCAGAAACAGTACCACATATAATAGCTGATTAAAAATACACAGACCAGTAACAGGTAGCGTATAAGTAGTATCTGGTGTTGCGATTGTTCCTGCATAACAGCTGAATTTAATCCTTTTTTCTAGGACTCAGCAGACAGATATGATTTCAGTCAATTTATAAGAGAATTTTACTTAGTTAACAAACAACGTCATTACACTTATTTCCGAACGGAAGCCTTAACACGAACAATGTGAATATTTGAAATCATATTAGCATAATGAAATAGTTTCTCTGACATGATTTCCCCTGTTATGTTTGAACTATGGATCGTTTTACCTATAAAACAAGTATCCCTCATACAAGTTTACAGCCGTTGTGGTTGTGGGTCTACTTGAACTTCAGATCAAACATGCCTCTCATGAAGTTTGTTAACTTTGAGTCGACATTTTGAAATACATTCATATTGCTACAGATAATTATAGAATCGAGTAATATTATTAACAACTGCCTAATATTGAAGGAGTGAAACTTTTAATCGCAAAGATTGTACAAGCAGAAAATTTTGTGGTTTTTAACGACACATTGTCTTGGCCAGTTGAAAACGATTGCTGGAAAATTCTTTACTAATTTAAAGGCTGAGTATAATGTTTACACTCACGCGCCATTAGCATGGGCAGCGAAATTACATGAAACTGGCCGTCTAAAAAAAAATAACAACGAAATATTAGGAAACAAAAAGTAACAGTTGGCCGCAGCTAGTGTAAGATGTAAATTAGCAATGTCCGCGGTTTTCTAAATTAATGCCGGCCAGCGTATTATTATTTTTCTTGTTAGATATAACAAATTATTGTACTATAACAGCTTTTGCTTTTAAAACAAGAGCACACTTTAACGACGTGCTTTGTTGGATGGTGCTACGATTTGCAATCTCGTGAATATTTCTAGATAAAAAAAAGTAAAGTTTCAGCCTATAAATGTCCCACTGCTGAGCATAGGTCTCCTCTCATTTCTTAGAGTGTTTTGGAGCTAGCAAGAATCCGCCACGCTGCTCCAATGCGGGTTAGCGGACTGCACATGTCTTAGATATATTTTTATTTCTCATACATGCAGGTTTCCTCACGATGTTTTCCTTTACCGTCGAGCACGTGTTAAATCAGCACTTAAAATTGCAATTAACAATTTTAGTGGTGCCGGCACCGGGAATCGAACCCTGGTCACTCGCGTACTATGAAATTTAAAGCAAGCGCCTAGCCCCTGAGCTACCACGGCTACCAATTTTTCTGGATGCTGAGAAGATATGCCTGGTGAAATTGTGTTTTGAAAAGCATACAGGCGCATATCGAGCAAGTTGGTGAGCTTTGCTTATCTGTGTTTTAGGTAGGGAAGATTTCAGATACAGTAGGCTAACGCCCATGGGCGTATAAAAGCATTTCCAAAAAACGGTTGAAAACCACGCCAATAAAAAAAAAACTATAGGCATTAATTTATTTCATAATTTAATAAATAAAAAAATTCAAAGATAAATATTAAATTGTGTCTTCGTATTTTTGTGTAATTATTTTATACCTGCATGAAATATCACACCAACCGGACTTACCTGAAACAAATAAAAAAATCATTCGATTAATAATTTAGACGTTATAATTTGAGCCCTTGAGCCAATCGCTGACCTTATGTATAATACATGAGAAAGTCCTGGATTGGATCCTCGTTGCTGGCACTAAACATTTGAACTACTCGTATTAGATACCACTGAGCGAAGTTTACCGCTAGCGGAAGGAAAACATTGTGAGGAAACCTGCATTTTTTTATTGTATAAACGAGCGAAACGCTCACCTGATGGTAAGTGCAACGTCCGCCCACAACAAATGCTGTGTCACCCAGAACATTTCTGTGTGACACTACACTGCGCCCGTCACCCTGAGACATCAGTTCTTTAGTCTCATATGCCCAGTGATTATGCTAGCTCACAGTGCCCTTCAAACCGAAACACATTAATGTTTGCACACTACTGCTTCACGGCAGATTAACTGTCCCTGGGGTGGTATCTGCCTAGACGGATTCCTATGTATAGGAATCCTACCACCAGTAGCATGTCTGATAAATACAAAATATTTCGAGGGCTTCTGAAATCAGTCTACTACACTACTCTGCCTACTACTCCAATACGATGGAGTAGCGTGGCTAACTCTTCCTGACTCCAAAACTCTCTGAAAAAATTAGGGCATACCTGTACTCAACTGTAGGATATTTATAGGATACTTAATTATTTTATTTGTTGCCTTATTATGTATTACCATTATCTAATAATACATATATTTTGATAAATACAGCATACAGAACAATTAATAGTTGTCTCCATGCTACAACCTTACAACGAAATCCTGAAAGCGAGGACGGATCCTCAAAAAAAAAAGTTAGAAGTTTGCATAAACTCATAAAAGTTACCTTTGTAACAAGTAAACGGCCACGCAGAAAGTATATGCATTTTTTTTTAAATAATTATATTTAAAAGTAAAAATACGAATGATCCGATTTCAAATTTCTCGCCATATTTTTTTACAAGTTAAATTGAAATCTTGATTCATTGAAAAATGAATTCGCGTCGAGAACATTTCGCGTGATAATTTTTTACGATTTCCAATGTCGCCGAAAACCGAACGAATCGTTTGATAGACTTCAAATGGCATTTATCGATAAAGGCCCTTCTAAGGCAACCGTGTACCTTATATAACAAATTTCAGCACAGTCGACTAACTTTGAGAGATGAAGAAAGAAAGGGAGACCCTTTGACATCTGTTACGGAAGGAAAATAGCAGTGAAGATTTTAATTGACGAGAGTAGGCGAATAACGTATGAAGAGATTCAGCACATATAGGATTGAGGCGGATAATTTCGCCTTAGGTGCCATACAACCTTACTGACGTTCAGAAGCAGGTCCTCGTGAAATGATGCCTTGATATGACTATTAAATTTGAAACAGACTTATCAGGTCATGTGTCAGCGTTTTTGCGGCATTATTACTGGTGATAAATCTTGAGTGGTTTATCAATAAATACGAACTAGAAACAAGGCACCAGTAGACGGTTTGGCTGTTTCAAAATGAACCAACGCCTATCGAAGTGAAGCGCTTGAAATGCGATGGAAAGATTCCGATCGCTAGTTATTTTTTACTAAGACGCAATACCTCGTGTCCGTTTTTTTTTATTTTTTATTAAGTGACGGAACGAGCAAAACCCTCACATGATGGTAAATGTGTGACACCACACTGCGCTCGTTACCCTGAGACATTAATTCTTAAATCTCATATGCCTAGTGATTACACTAGTTCACAATGTAATCACTAGGCATATGAGATTTAAGAATTAGGTGAACGATTTGCATATCTCGTCTGTCGTCACAGTTCTCTATGAAAATAATAAAGTGGTACAGAAAGGTGACTGATGGAAAATTTCTGAAGAAAGCAAAATAAGAGAATCCGCGAATGTCTGAAGGAGGTTCTATATCGCGTTATAATGCCTTGTTTGGAACGTGCCATGTTCTCGATGATGACGTTGTTTACCGCCTAGCAGTGTAGTGTAGCGTGCGGCATTGGGTAGTACTTTACTTTTGCTAACCTATTCCTAATTATTGAGCAATAACTAACGTGTTTTTTAAAAACTTAAACACATACTACTAGCAGCATATCCAATTTTGGATGCTAATCTTAGCAAATTAACTTTTTTTTCCCTTCTATAACAAGGAAAAAACGCCACGTTATTTCAACTAAAGTAAGAGAACAGCCAAAAAAGGCAATAAGATAAAAATTATTCGCACAAGGAGATTAACATATTGGCGACGATAGAAAGATATAGATATGAGTGATTAGAACTTAGCAACAAAAATAAAAAATGATAATGATGACATGAATGTGAATTTTTATTATTATTTGTAGTGGTTGAATACTGCATAATTATAAATAGGGTGTAATCATATATACTGAGTTTAAAACTTACGATATTAAATGTGCGTCATTATAACAGTAATTTTAAACTTCGTCGACTATGGGGAAATAATATTATTTCAGATAACCTTTATTTTATTCTAAATAAAAGATATTTAAAACCTTGCGTAGCGTAGGCAGCCTGCTAGTCATAAATAAAACTATTCGAGATTAAATTTACTACCACTGCATATTTTCTATACCGGATTGAATATGTAACAGCAAACTGGATTTCAATGACGTTAAAACTGTGAATCCGTGAACCAACGTTGCCAAATGAACGTTTACACTCGCCTTCATGTGATTGCAAATTGGACGCTGAGGCGCGCTATCGTCTGTCATTGCCAAACTTTGCATTGTAATGCAACAACTAATTGGGAAGTGCATTATAATTACAGTCCCGGTTTCTGTATATCATTCAAGTTATCTTAGAACAGTTAATATTCGGAAATTCTTATAACAAAAGTTACAACTAAAACTTGTAAAGATACAACTAAAACTAAAAACTGAAAAAATTTAATTGTTACTGCGATCAACTGCAACAATTTATTAAAGCAAATTATAAGGACATATTTTCTGAAATTTTGTCTTAATTTGTTGCATGTTATTCCTGGGTTGAACAGTGCAAAACGCGTTCAGGCATATATAAGGTACAATCTTCATTGAAGCTCTTTGATTTAATGTGCGTTCTATTTTGTAGGAAAATGTAGTGAAGAAACCTGAATTGCTAAGATAAAGGGTTCCTAAACACATTTAAGTTCCGCCACCATACTGCTCTGGAACAGCGCTGTTAATTATGCTTCAAAATTGTGGCGATGAGTTAAATAATAAGAAGTCAGGTCTCTCAGGTCATCTTCTATACATATAATAATAATGTAAACTGCACGTGTCTGTACATTTTAAAATTTTGCGAAATGATTGATTGGAGCTAAAAATAAGTAACTAAATATATTTCTGTAATTTGTAGAATAGTCTGTCTGTCTGTGTCTTTTTGTGAATGCATTACGTCTAAAGTACTAAATTATATAGTATTTGAATTCTATGAATTAGTACAATGATGGCAATGAGTCATTTGCACGCATACATTTAAACACATACACATTACATGTACTCATTTAAATCTAATCTAAGAAATGGTCATGAAAAAGGAAAAATTAGGTTCTATACTTCTCTAATCAAAGATTTCCCACGGGATATTTAATAAAACCTATTTCTACGCGGACGAAGTCGCGGGCATCAGCTAGAGCTTTAATAAAAGCTAATTTTTATTATTGCTGCACATTCATATTCGATGTCCCTGTGCGTCCATTACAATATTAATTGTGATATTTCTTATTTAAGAAACATTATGTCAGTCTATTATAAAACATCAATGTGAAAATATTCAGTTTGGGCATTGACGGATGTAAGTTCCGGTCGGGCCTAGTTTGAACCTGTCGAGCTGTCGCAGAATTGGAGATGCGAGTTCATCGCCGATTTTAAATGGAGCTTCTCCTATTATATTGAGTAAACTCTTCTGCACCTTACTGAACAGAATTAAAGTCTACTTTCATATTATCAAAATAATTTTTGCGGTTTAAGTTTTGGGTTCATCGGCCGAGCTCGCAGCGACCTCTTTTAATATAGTTTCGTAACTCAAATACCTCGTGGACGTCTTTTCTGTTATACATGTAACTGCAGGCGACATTTACTTTAATTTAATTGCAATTGCTTGTCGCAAAGTACATTTTGTGCTATGCTGTTTGTGTTTTAGGTTTCTTTTAAAATATTATTTTACTTTATAACCATAGTAACGGCTTTTTTGTTGCGTGTGTTTCTTTTACAAACTTCATTTCCCACTTACTACTACTACTAATAACTTTATAGTTTAGAAAGAGCACATCTCTGGGCAGAATTATTTTACTTATTAGTTATGAAATAGGTTGATGCAATATTGAACCAAGCAGTCCACAGTCTAGATGAATATATACAAAATGTATGTAATATGTTTTTATAGAAGAGGCGGGCAAAACGCAAGTGGGCCACTAGATGGTAAGTGCGACCGTCTAAACAGTCACGTGCGTTGTCGGCATTTAAGAAAGGAGTAGACTCATTTTTTGAAGAACTTATGGCGTACCGATGCAGCATAACTGCTGGCGGAAGCAGATTCTATAAACTGTTTGGAAAATTTCTTGAAAAGCGCACAGTGGTGGAATCCTAACCATCCAGGGGATGTTGATGAAATTTTGTGTTACGCCGCAATGCCCGATGGTGAAACTCAGCGGCTGGAATTATCTGAATAACTCCTCGGAAAATCATATGAAATGCAAAAAGACGCAACGTCTCTTCGAAAGGCCAGTAGATCGAGCCGATCGGAAAGAACTTGGTCATCGTCGTATTATTGTACCTGAATGCTACAAATATATTAAAGGAAAGGAACAGTTAATTTGTTTGATCTTGCATTTAAAAATAGAAAGTATGGTGTGTGAGTATTACAGTTCCCCCACACCATTAACTTTATTATTTCCTTTACTTCAGCGGAATTCCACATAGTCTTACTATATTAACTGTGTGCTACAAATACGCTTTAAATTTCATAGTACGCGAGTGGCCTGAGTTCGATTCCCGGTGCCGGCACCACTAAAATTGTTCATTTAAATTTTAAGTACTGAATTACCACGTGCTCGGCGGTGAAGGAAAACATCGTGAGGAAACCTGCAGTCCGCCAACCCGCATTGGAGCAGCGTGACGGATTCTTCCTAGCTCCAAAACCTTCTCAGAAATGAAAGGAGGCCTGTGCTCAGCAATGGGACATTTATAGGCTGAAACTTTACTTTTTTTTTTTACAAATACAGCAATCAGATAACTGTAAATAATGGTTAAAATTGTAATAAGCTTTTCGATTTTCATTTATAAATCATAACTGAGTTTTCGATGAGTATGATTGTTGATATTGACTCAAAATATCAACAATTATACAAACGTAACTGCGTTAAAAATTAAAAACGTATCAGATACAAAGTAAATCCATGATAAGTGGATACATGTGAAATTAAATTTTATTTTTACGTGTGATACTACATAGTTGGGATACTAAAACAAATTTAAAATCGATATCACACAGCGCTGTTAGCAATGGATGACACAAAATTGTTCAAGGAAGCAAAAATAATGACATCTGTTATTTATCATCGATAGACATATATTACATAGATAATTTTAAAATATTATTTCGCGGCCAAAAATCGATAACTTGAAAGGTGTCTAAATTAATATAAATAAAGTAAGAAAATGGGGAAGCAGCAGCACCGGACGGGTGCCAGGCTTAGCAATTCTAATTAAAGGTTATTTATGGATGAGGATCAGGATATCAGTAGTGTGCATACATAATTCAAGATGATTAATATAAATTAGTCAGGTAGCATATAAATAAATTGTTGCTGATTTCATGTTTAGTTTAATAATGATGGCCGACTCTCGACCATTGCGATGACCAACGAATACTTTTAGTAGTATTCTGTATAATAAACTCTCAATATTAAACATCAAAATTTAAAACATTTATACAGAAATAATATAAAATTCAACAAAAACACCACCACAACTTTTCAAGTTGGTGCCAAAGTCCTTTTTTTTTCAATGCGTAAATGGCACCTTTACAAAGGAAACATTAATTGACATATATTTAAAAGAAATGGTTTAAAAATCTGTTTCTTATGCAAAGAGGCGGTTAATGACTATAGTAGATGACTGGTACGAACCCCTCCGTTTTCCAATACGTATAAATTATAAATGATAATGTTCTATTTTACATATACCCACATCCGAGCGGGCGGTGTTCTTGATATGTAAATACGACTACGTTAATTAGTATATAAGAAGACGGGAGATTAAGCAATGAAAAAAATTAATGGTCAATAATTGCCCTTAGCAACATCCATACTAATATTTTAAATGCGAAAGTAACTCTCTCTGTCCATCTGTTTGTTTCCATCTTCTGCTGGGCCGATCTTGCTGAAATTCGGCACAGAGATAGCATCCTGCAGACGGACATAGGATACTTTTCATTCCGGGAAATCAAATAGTTCCCACGGGATATTTAAGAAACCTATATTCACGCGGGCGAAATCGCGGGCATCAACTAGTTAGCAATAAATTAGACTTTGTTTGAAAGCCCTACTACAATACAATTTACGGTTGGTAAGGCGTTTGGGCAGCACTAAGATTGATTCATTGAGCTAAGCACCTTTACGATGCCAAATCCATTCAGAGCAAACTATCAGTCTTCATACATACATAAGATCACGACTGTATCCCATAAGGGGTAGTCAGAGACTGGGCACTCACTGCAAAAACAGATGATTTTCAGTCTTCAACACATTTACAAATTTAAATCCGTTTCACGTTACTTTGATTGAAATTTGAAAATTTCTATTACATAAGGGAATTTGAACAGAGTTTAAATGTCATATTACTCGAAAGACCTGTGTTCGATCCCTTGTACCGGCACCTCTAAAATTGTTCTGCAATTTTAAGTGATGATTTACCACGTGCTTAGCGTTGAAGGAAAACATCGTGAGGAAACCTGTATGTCTCAGGAATAAAAGCATATTTCGAGGTCATGAGAAATCCGGCAACCACTGGAGCAGCGTAGCGGACTCTTCCCAGTTCTGAAACACTCTCAGAAAGGAGACGAGGCCTGTGCTCAACGGTGGGACATTTAACGGCTGTCACTTTATTTTACTAAGGAAATTTAAGTAAAATTTGTGAATACATACGAAGAGAATTTTGGTTTAACAATTTAGCTCATCTAGCGACAAATACACGCAGGTTTTAAGTTCAAATCTGAGCGAGAAATCTTAATCATATTTTTAGTTTGGTTTTTTTTTTCAGTTCCACAGCATTCCTTATGGGTAGACTAACCATCTATCACCCAGAACATTTATGTGTAGCCCCACACTGCGCTCGTCACCCAAGAACATCAGTTTATTATCTTACACTAGTTATCAGTGCCATTCAAACCGAAATACGGTAATGTTTGCAAACTACTGATTGACGGCATAGTAACTACCGTTAACTTTACTACCGACTGACTGGACTGGACTGGCACATTTGCCGAAAACGCCATCACCTCCCATCTCCGGTATGTGTATTTTAGTCTGGCATTTTTCGAGATGGTTGTTTCGCGATCCATTGGATTCCATTTTTCAGGCATTTTCTTTAGTCGACATTAACAAAACCGGCGGGATGAAACCGGGATATCCACATGTCGCTACCACGCCCAATCCAGTGAGCGCTAAGTAATAATTTATGTATGTACTTGAGTTACTTCACGCAAATACATACTCGGATAATACTCGCAGACTATTGCTATGTTGTACAATAAGCAATGAAGTAAAATATCACTGTAGCTCTTTCGAGTACAGTTTTTAGAATCTAATAAACATTTTAAGGCATCGCAATATGCATCAATATTGCAATTCAACACTGAAGTAGGTACAGAAACTGAGTCTTATATGGTTGGAGTTTCAACAGCATTCCATTAGTCTCTCTGTGTAGTCAGTCAGCTGTGTTAAAAGCGTAAGTAATTTCGGTCCACTTTTGTCTCAAATTTTCATTTCATTTATAGCCGAATTGTTCCCGCAAATTACATGGGATTTTCTCCTTTGGCTCTTAGTAAAATTTTCTGCGTCCACTTAGGAATATTAAAGAAAAAGATGGGAAGAAAGGGAAGGCATATTACTTAATTGCCCATCTGGACTCGGACAAAACTGATTGTAAGAAGATATGGTTTAGTAAATAATGTAGAAAGAAATGCTTACGGTACAAACATTTCTGCTTACTATTTTAATTCAGATTGCTTACAATCAAATCAAATAGGGCGTTAAGCAAACTTTATATCATATTTTTATTTTTCAAAATCAGCAATATGTGCTAAATATTTCAGCTAAAACAAGTTCAACGGCAAATAAAGAAACTCTTAATACGAATATTTGAGTAGTTTTTTATATTCTGTCAGTTACGTTAATTTAACAGTTCAATGCTTTTAAAAATTATTTAAATATTTAGAGACAATCGATATCTTGAAAATCTATATCCGTACAATTCTAGAAAATATTCTAACAAGCAAGTCTAACCATAAGAAGTGTTATTATCTTACATTTAAATCATTACATTAATCTTACGTTAAAGATGTCGACCGCGTGGAGTAGTGGTTAGCGTACCTGACTTCTGCGCCACCGGTCCTGGGTTCGATTCCCAGCCGGAGGTAACATTTGTGCAAAAACACAAATTGTTGCTTTTCGGGTCTGGTTGTGTTGTGCATGTGAAATGTATGTTTGTAAAACGCACCCACGATACAGGAGAAAATCCTAGTGTGGGGCTTCGTTTTTTATACAAAAAAAAAACAAAAAAAAGATCCACGTTACATATCTCCAACATATTTATGATTTAATTCCTAATAAAATATTATTAATATTTTGTATCACATTCAAGCCACGCTACCGCCGCGCAACCCCTTATCAGTTGCAGTGTTACACTTAATAGTAAATTTCAATGTTCAATGTGGAATTGCATTGCGCTCGTCACTTTGAGACGTCAGTTATTTAGTCTCATAGGTCCCAGTTATTTCACTAGCTACAGTATTTCCAAACCAGAACACAGTAACGCTTGCACGCTACTGCGTGACGTCAAAATAACACTGACACGTACCAGGACTTTACCACCATACCAAGACTAAAATATTTGATATTTACCCAACAGAACATAATCCATTTTAGCTTTTAATGGCCGTATAAATAGCATTGAAATGCAGGTAGCGTTGAGTTGCCAGTCCATCACTAAACATGAATTAATTTATTCAATAGCATGTTACCGCCGGGTCAGAATACCTGCCGATTGCGCAACAAGTCGCAGTAATAAAATAACTCTTTGTTCACATTCGATATCGAAAATGTGACTGGCATGTAAAATAACAAAGAGATATTGATTGGATCATACATTTATGTTTAATCCGATTGTAATTGCTAGAGTCATAACAACACAGCTATCGAGGCTGTTTGGGTTCGTTTGTTAATGTTCTCAGATAATTCGTAAAATGCGAAAGTTGAGTAAAATTAATGCTTAATTATGATTATTGTAAATTATGTGTACTATCGTAAATATTTGCTAAATTAATGCGTAGAACATTACATAATAATGTAATGAATGTAATTGTTTTGTTTATTGTTACCATTAACACTTGTATGCTGAGAGAATAGGATATGTTGAATACCTAAATTGTAATTTAAAATTCCTAATGTTCTGGCAAATAAATGATATGCTATTTAAAATAAAATAAAAAGGAAAATAAATTTTAGGGACAGTGCGTATTTTAAAGCGTATGTTTGCATCTCATACACTTTTCCCTCTCCTTTCTATCTTCATTCTCACTTTGTATATTTTAGTAAGGAGGAAAAATAAGAGAAAAACTTATCCTGTTGAAACACGACGAGTATTAGATTTATCTCCATAAAAGGGACGGTGAAATTTATGTAAATACAGTGTGGCAAATTAACAAAAATTTTGTCAGCCATTTTTAATAAATTAAGCGGTGTACCGTTTTTCGTATTTCATATATTTCATTTCCGTGTATTCATTTTGTGGGAAACCGTGTATATAAGTTTCTATTATTTTTTAAGAATACGCGTCAGAAAACTGCTGCTGCCCAAGCAGCATCTTCCTGGAACATCTGAATAAATAAACTGCGGTTGCCAACCCCAGCAAGCGTTGCATCTATGGCAAAATCGGCCCAAAATGAGAACCACAAACTTTTGTGGCAATCTATTGGGGAGACCTATGTTGGAAAAAGTGACGAAACTTGCAAAACGTTCACCCAATTGTAAGTGCAGCGTCTGCTCATAAGCCGTGTGTCATGTACTGTGTCACCCAGAACATTTATGTGCGACACCACACTCGCTCGTCACCATGAGACACCAGTTTTTAAGTCTTATATGCCCAGTGATTAAGCTATCTCTTAGTGCCCTCCAAACCGAAACACAGTTATGTTTGCTCACTACTGCTTCACGGAAGAATAACTGGCGCTGGGGCGGTATCTATCTAGACGGATTTCTGCATAAGAATCCTACCACCAGTAATCAAGTAAAGCAACATTTAAAAGGATCTAAATTTTCTTATCTGTTTATCGGTAGAACTTTATTCTAGAAGACGAATAAAATTTTCTTCTATTACTACCTTCTACTAGCTCACTCACACTCACCGCTGTGCACGGGCATCCGCTCATTTCTGAGAACGTTTTGAAAATGGAACGTGTCCACCACGTTGCTATGATGCGGGTTGGCAGACTTCACATCTCCTCCAAATATTTTTATTCCTCAAACATGCAGTTTTCTTCACGATGAGTTCTTCGCCTCTGAGCACTTGGTAAATCAGCACTTAGAATTCAAGGCGAGCTCCTGGCCCCTGAGATGCCAAGGCCAGGCATGCTTAAGATTCGTCATTTGTGCAAAAGCAAAATCGTTATTTTTCGGGTAGTGTTGTGTATTTCCCCGTGGCTACGACACTGCATCCATGCCTACCTCCAATGTTACCGCAGGCGCGGTACATCGAATGCGGGTAGGTCAGGATGGGTGTAGGCTTCTGTGCGAGCGTACACTTGTGGCATTATAATATCTCCAGCGCAGTTGATAGCTTTCGTTAGTATTTGGAAGTCATCGCCGTGGTTGAAAATCGGCCAGGAGGACATCATTCCATCACCTGTCTGAAGCTATAAGATTTTGAAAACATTTTTTTAATGGTCTCTTACAAAACATGCGTTGATAAATGGAATTGTAGATTTTATTATAGCACGGCAAACGTTTAGGATTACTTTGATATAATTCGCATTCGTCATTGCAGCCTATAACTAGTCCACTGCTGAACATAGCCCCTATATTGCCACAAATGTTTGTAGCTCTCGTTTTGGCGGGAGCTTGACATAGTTGCTACGCCTGGCCGGTGGCTTGGCAACCGCAGTTGATTTATACAGATGTTCCAGAAAGATGCTGCTGCTCATGTTTTGGTTTTAATTTTCCCTCTGTCAACTTTTACGACACTCACGGAATGAGATGGGGTGGTAGCTTATCTTAAGCCGCTACCACACGACGTAATGTGTGTAATAATTTGCACTAAATTGAACATTTTTATGTCACTCGATTATCCAATTCAAATTCAAAAGATAACGATAACGCACAATTACGCAGGCAAGAAATCCTCAGGAGAACGTAGCTCTTGTATATTCCGGTGTAAATATTCCTGTGTACCTTTTTATTACACTTTTTATTTGTATTTTATGTATAGATAGACATTTTCGGTCCCACGGGAGCAATATAATAAAACCATTAATATTAATGTCGGTTCGCTATACGTTCCCTTACTTTCCTGTTAACGCAAAAATATGCAAATCGAGGAAAACTGGGCGCGAATTTTGCTACCACTACCTTTTTCGGGCCTCAGTCAAAATAAACTGGGTGTTGCCCTATTTGTGATGCAAAAATGTTCTCAAACGACCAACACGATAGTCGGGAGTTAGTAGGTCGTGCTACCTTTTTTTTTACTCTAATTACCCCGTGACAAAGACGGATTTGCATTTTTATATGAAAGCGATTGATGAACTTCGTTGACAAAAAGTTAATTACGAGTTTTACCTTTCACCTCCATTTTAGCGCCATTTTTTAACGGAGCTGCTGTGCAAGATAACTACTAAAGTGAAATTTAATTTATGTTAATTTGGTTGGTAATCTCTTCAGTAATCGTACAGTGGGAACTGGGTTCGAATCCCAGCCGGAGCCAACATATATGCGAAAACACAAATAGTTGGTTTTCGGGTCTGGTTCTGTTATGCATGTTAAATGTGTGTCACTACGCTATTTCTAAAATTTTGTTAATAGTAGATACTAAATCGTTTTTTTTTTTAAAAAATCAAAACTCTTAGGGCGGATTTCACCGTTGAAACTAAACGCGATCAGTTCAAGCTGAACGAAGTTTAAGCGTTTAAATGTGTTCAATGCTACTGTTTGCATTTCACCAACATCAACTGAACGCGATTAAAGCTAAACGCGGTTCAAATTCTGAACGCCCAATTTTCGACGTTCAGTTCAGTCCAGAGTTAAATTTAATTGTCTTGTGTAATAGTTAAAATGGAACATTATTGTTGTTGTCCTTACTGAACTGTAACATACATGATACAACATTCAAAGTGACATCGTAAATATGAACTCTTGTGACATTATCTTTTACCGAAACGTCCGCCCCCGCCGATGTATTAAGGAAATACGTCTCCTTTTATGTCCCACGAAGAGGAAATTTAAATGCTATAACTCTAAAACGGAGTTGTGGTCTCGGGGTATGATGTATGGAAAGCTCGCACATTGCCATGTTGTTTTGTGCTGCCTAAACTTTACACGAACCCGTTGTAATTTATTCTCGTTTTTGGTGAAAAAAAAACGGCCTTTCACTTATGAGAGGGATTTTTGGAGTCGAAAAGAGTCACACGCTGCTCTTATGCGGGTTGGCGGACTTCAAATGCCTTCGAAATATTTGTCAATCCACCGAGATGCAGATTTACTCACGATGTTATGAGCTGCTGGCACCGGGAATCGAACTCAGCTCAATCGAACTTTTGGTAAATAATTTAATGGAAATTCCTCTAATTTAATGGAAGGACCCTCTAATTAATGTGGAAACAGAGTAAAGTATAAAATTAAATTCACTAGTTAACCTTATAAATATTTTTAAAACAATATAGATATAATGTATTGTACGTACATAGAGACAGTTTGAGATTCCAAACTACTGAATCGACTCGAAAAACTCTTCATTATTATAAATCTATTTACTTCCAGATGAACATAGGCGTTATTTAAAAAATATAAAAAAAAAAACTCAAAAACTTAATCGAAGTGAGGAAAGTTTGCTACTTATTTGTACAAGTTAATCCATAAAATAACTTTTAAAAGCACCGTTCAATGTAACAACTTTTCATTGTTATCGTACTTTCGAATGTCAAATTCATTCTTGATAAAGATTATCTCGGTAGGCGTCATTACTTCTATTGATCCAGTTTGATTCATAAGTTACTACGTACCCGCGGATTTCATGGAAAACTCTTCGAATTTCCGGAATAAACAGTATTCTATGTCCATCTCCAGGATGCATTCTATCTCTGTATAAAATCAAGGTCTATTTAGCGGTTCAGCCTTGAAAAGGTAATAAACAGTCAGACAGATACACTTTCATTTATACATACATAAGATCACGACTGTATCCCATAAGGGGTAGTCAGAAACTGGGCACTCACTGCACAAATAGATGTCTGCCACAATCCACGTTTCACCAAAACAATATAATGCACTTGCTGTGATAGGTGGTGAGTCCATCGCCACCATGCGCTGTTAGTTCACAGTGCAGTTCCTTTCATTGATAATATTACTACAATAGTATAGAATAACATAGTATAGATGAAAACTATAGATTTAATAAAACAGCAAGCAGCATCCGTTTTTTTTTTAATTACGTGCACTGTTAATTTTTTAATTATTCAAAGAGATTTACTCAACAGAAATTATTATTTCATGTAAAGTCATCCCTCGGTTCACAAATCCGTACAGTTTAGCGTAGCGCACAGGGTCCGAGCAATTTATTTTAACTAGAGGCCGGACAACTTCTGTCTATTTACATATTTTTGTTCATAATTACCTACAACAGCCACGAGGCGATTTAAAATAACATAAGAATTTCATTATATTTACTGTTTGTACGATTTATATGGAAGAATCCGTCTAGAATCCGTCCAGGTACACGGCCAGTTATTTTGTCGTCAAGCAGTAGCGTGCAAAGATTAATGTGTCTCGGTCTGAAGGGCACTGAGAACTAGTGTAATTACTAGACAGATGAGATTTAAGAACTGATGTCTCAGGGTTTGGTGTGGTGCACAGAAATCTTCTGGGTGATACATAATTTGTTATGAAAAAACGTTGCAATTACCATCAGGTGAACGATTTTCTCGTAATGCTTGCACAGTACACGTGAAAGCCTTGACGCACATGACGAAATGAATGGCACTACGTTGTTAACTACAGTCTGTGTGTCATTATTATTAAAGGGCGAAAGTAAAACGAAATAATTAATTCTTATTTTTTTTTTAAATTATTGGATAGAGCGACGAAACGAGCAAAAGGTAATGTAATGTGCGACATCTACCCATAACAAATGCTATGTCACCCAGAACATTTTTGTGTGACACTACACTGCGCCTGTCACCCTGAGACTTCAGCTCTCAAGCCTCATATGCCCAGTGAATACGCTATCTCACAGTGCCCTTCAAACCGAAACACAGTAATATTTGCACACTACTGCTTCACGGCAGAATAACTGGCCCTGGGGTGGGTGGTGGATCTACCTAGACGGCTTCCTGCATAGGAAATAAAATAGCACACACCGGTCTATTAGTCAAATTAAAGAAAATTATTCTAGTCGCATCCGAATGAGACAAAATTATTTTACGAGTACTAATGAAAGAAACATAATCCTCTCGTAACAGGGGAGATTAAATGGGAGAAAGTCGTTTAAGCATGAAGACTTAAATTTCTATAATTGGACAATTAGCATACACTGGTCGACATTAAATTTCTTTTTTGCTCTCCTAAGACTTCGTTTTATTTGACAGTGTACAATATTTATTTCTTTTTAATTTCTAGCTTTCGGTCCATTTTATGGCTCGTAATTAGACTCTATTAACATTTGCTTTATCCCGTTTGCGATCGTTAAATTTTGTACGTCAACTGTAGCCTTGTCGTGTGTTATTTTATTTTAATTTTTCTACATGTGTAGCAATTCCTACTTACTTTTTTTTTGTAACTAGCGCCCCGCTCTAGCTTCGCAAGGGTGCAGTTTTCATTTTTTTTTATTTGGTAAAAGTGACGGAACGAGCAAAACGTTCTCCTGATGGTAAGTGCAACGTCTGCCCATAACAAATGCTGTGTCACCCAGAAAATTTCTGTGCGACACCACCATGCGCCCGTCACCCTGAGACATCAGTTCTTAAGTCTCATATGCCCAGTGATTACGCTAGCTCTCAGTGCCCTTCAAACCGAAACACAGTAATGTTTGCACACTACTGCTTCACGGCAGAATAACTGGCCCTAGGGTGGTGCCTACCTAGACGGATTCCTGCATAGGAATCCTACCACCAGTAACTATTGAAAAAAGGAGAAGTGTGCTTAGCAAAACATATTAAGAACTGACAACATGTGACAGCGGAACTGTCAAAATTGAATGCAATTTTTTTATGTTTAATACAAAAATACCACCCAAATTTCCGACTTTGTTGACGGCAAATTGTTCAAAAATTTTCTTTCATACAAAACTTGACGACAATGATCATATGTTTATTAATTTGACGCAAGGGTCATCAACAACTGAACAAAGTCCTGGGTTCTAATCCCAGTCGGATGCAATAACACGAATTGTTTGTTTTCAGTGCAGGTTGTGTTGTAATTGTGTTGCGATGTTTGTTGTGTCTGCGAATGCAATAAGCGTGCTTTATTATCGCTACAAATTTTACTTCCAATTCATTCACTTCAAATCTCTGTTACATTTTCATTAGTTCTCATTAATAAGATGAGTCGTATACCACTACGTAGATAATATTTCACCTTTTATTCTGATCTAGTTTAAGTCGATTCATTATTAACTTTATTAAGAAATAAATTATTTAGTCCAAGAAACCCATTCTGTCGATTATTAAGTATGAAACCCTGTAAGTAAGATAACTTTCGAAAAACGCTATTAATTACCACGATAAATTTTTTGATACTTTATTTTTTTAATAGGAAGAACTCTATTGAAATTTACTGTCTAAACTTTTTCTGTTTATATATAATGATTGAAATTTAGCATCTACAATTCCACAACAAACAATTAAGTTTCGTATACGCATTTTTAAATTTAATATAGATGCAATATTTTTCATGTTAAAAATTTAATGAGCGTTGTGAATTTAGAATTTACTTATTGTATGTAAAAGTAAAGTAACAGTCTATAAATGTCCCACTGCTGAGCACAGGCCTCCTCTCAGTTCTGAGAGGGTTCTTGGAGCCGCGAAGAGTCCGCCAGGCTGCTCCAATGTCAGTTGGCGAACTTCAACGTTCTCGCAATATTTATTATTTCTCAGAAATGCCGGTTTCCTCATAATGTTTTCCATTACCGCCGAGCACGTCGTAAATCAGCACATATCAATCAGCTTTTATAAAATTATTTATTATTATACATTAGTTTACTTTCACGTTGATTGCCTCATAATAAAGGATTTTTTACACCACAACAATACAACAAATTAATAAAGTCACCTCCTACATCGTTGCAGTATGATGTAATAGGGTTTCTAACGAAAATACCTGCCCTCAGTTAATGCGGCAACATTGTTCGTCTATCGATAAATAACATAACGGGAGCGCTCCCACAAAACCAGATCTAAAGCTATAAACATAAATCTGACGCGATAACATAGACCGCTACGTTTGCAGTATTGACGACTTTTCGTTGGAAAAACCCTTCCGATGCACTATCGGCTTAGTGCCAAGCCAGAAGTGCGACTATGTATTTTATGGCGGCTGCAGATGGCGCTAGTGGGCGTGAGATGTGCGGTAACATCCTACACTGATGTTGAACTAAGCACAATTTAGAATGGAAAATGGCTAACTTTGCTCTGGAGAATATAATTTCTATTATTATTATGTATGTGCCTTTTTTAAATATTTATTTGGTTCCTTAGTTAAAATGAGGCGTTGCGTTACCATTCGTAATTAAAAATTACACACGATTTTGAATGTAATTATAAGGAATTAATACGTTAGAAAAGTCTTAACAATTTTAGCATCACTACGATTTATTCAGGTAGTAATAAATACTAAAGTACTTTAAGAGATTATTACAAATACGAACAAATATATAGAATTTAAATGAAACTAAATTTACGGATTTTATCGCGTTTATTTTTTTGTTATTTATAACCCGGCGCCCTCCGTACTTCTCCTGTAAAACCAAGGTTCTACAAGCGGTATGTAGATGATACTTTCACAATTCTACCTTCTAATAAAGTCACTGCATTTTTAGACCACCTTAACTCCATTAATTCTAAAATACAATTTGCAATGGAGTTAGAGACAAATAACTCTTTAGCTTTTCTAGATGTTTTAGTAATTAGAAATCCTAATAACACCTTGAGTCACACTGTGTATAGGAAAAAGACCCATACCAACAGGTATTTAAACGGTGAATCGCACCACCATCCTTCACAGTTAGCTACCGTGGGCAAATCTTTGTTTCAGAGAGCACAAGGGATCTGTGACAGCAAACACCTGGCCGCCGAGCTTCAGCATGTCAAGCAAGTTTTGCAAGACAACAAGCTTCGGGTTCCGCGCCTTCGTCGCAGTGACCGAGTGAAGCCGGCCACAGTCGAGCGTGTACCTGCAGTCCTACCATATGTCAGAGGAGTCACGGACAAGATTGGCTATATCTTGAAGCGGGCTTCCATAAAAACATTTTTCAAGCCGCCGAAGAAGATAAGTCAATTTTTACCATCTGTCAAGTGTAACATCCCTCTACAAGATGCAGGAGTATACAAGTTGGATTGTGAATGTGGTCTCTCTTACATAGGGCAAACAAATAGATCAGTAAAAACCCGCGTGAAAGAACATATAGCTGATGTGAAGCATCGCCGCCCCAGGAAGTCTGCAGTCTGTGACCATGTTCTGGATCATCCCAACCATTACATCAGATTTGATAAACCACAAATCCTCGCAAAAGAACACCGATTCCTACCAAGGATGATTCGCGAGGCTATTGAAATTAAAAAACATCCTAATTTTAATAGAGAAGATGGTTGGGTATTACCACCAGCTTGGGGTCCTATAATTAATAAAATTAAGTCAAAAACCAAGCATACCACTGCAAGACTTCAAGACACAGTTAGCTCTTTCTGAGTAGATCGGACCACAAATAATAATTGAAGCTGAAGGTACTCCGGGTTAACTATGACATCAGGACATCTGTCACCTCAGTCCCCCCGTGACCATGGGTGCTGTAAAGCACTCGAAACGTCGGGTTATCAATAACAAAAATAAACGCGATAAAATCCGTAAAATTAGTTTCATTTAAATGTGTAGTGTTCGCGTAAATATAAGAAATAAATATATAGAAATCAATATTTTAAAATTGACACTCTGTGGTCTTTTGAGGTGGATTTACAGTGCACCTTATAATTGCTTTACCATTTTTGACAACAGCTACCAGTACAATAAGATTTCACTAAAGCTCAGACTTTTATTCATGTATTAAATGAATGCAATTGGTTGACTGTAAATCAACTAAAGCGTGGGTTAAACGTGCGATGAACGCAATTGGTTGACTGTAAGCCAATCAAAGCATAGGTTAAAAGTGCGTCTTGTTTTAATGTTTCTTCCCAAGAAATATATGTTATTTTTCTACTAAGCTAAAATCTTAATGTCAATAGAATCTAAGGAGTTTTAATGTAAGAACCTTGCTGGAAACTATTTAAAAATAAAATCGTTTAAAAATTCCTTTTCATTTCTGAAAATAGTACATTTGTCACTTATTAAAATTAAAATAAAAAAGAATTTAAGTTTCAAGGCTCAATAGTTGCTTTTGTAGTGTCCTCACGTAAATACTAAAAATAGGGTTGTTAAAAGAGGATTTTAAGGGTTGGTATTGAAAAATACCGCATACGGGACTCAGACCGCATAATCAGGTAGAGAGTATTAAAGATGACATTTGTAGGTTATAGTTCAGAGGAATCGATTTTTCAGCTTCTCTATGCTGTCGTTATGAACATTATATTACGGATTCCAAATGACAGATCCATGTTCAAGAACGCTTCGTACCATGATGTTATATAGAAGGAATACACTTTTAGGACGTTTAAATTCTTTTGATATTCTAAACATAAAACTCACTAGGCTACTGGTATAAGAAATTATAATGTAAATGCAGTATGTAAAGGACATAGTGGTGTCAAAGATACTTCCGAAAAAAGAGTATGGGAGCCTATACTGTAATTAAATATTATATGTCAGTTCAATGTGAAAGACTTTTGCAATTTTTTTAAATTGGATAAAGTGACAAAACGAGCAAAACGTTCGCCAGATGATAAGTGCAACGTCTTCCCATAACAAATGCTGTGCTAACCAACATTTCTGTGTGACACCACACTGCGCCCAGGTATTACGCTTGACTGATTGCTATTCAGACCGAAACAGTAAAGTTTGCTGACCACTGCTTCAGGGCAGAATAACTGGCAATGGGGTGGTACCTACCTAGATGGATTCCAGCATAGGAATCCTACCACCACTTACCTACATATAGGATTGTAGATCAATGCAATGTGCAGTTATGACTTTGAATATTTTTAAGTCATCAGCATACAGCAGGCAGTTACTCTTGAATTTAGAAATTATATCATTGATGAATATCACAAACAGCAGGGGGCCTAATATGAAACCCTGCGTGATTCCTGATTTTACATGAAAAGGTGCTGAAGCGAATCCTTCTAAAACTACTATTTGCGATCTGTTAATAACCTTGATTATACGGTGGTATGTGCTTTATCGAATAATTTGTACGAAATGACGTAACAGCTCTGTTCAAATATAGTATAATGAATGCGGAATATATTGAATTACACGTCACTGACGTCATGCAATGGTAACAGGAGTATGTAAGTGCCACATTGATATTTTAAGCGAAAATAGACCTTGTTTTGTAATGTGCAAACGGCATTAACCTAAGAGTCGTAAAGCAATTTCATCGTTTACTTCATTTACGCTACTGCCTATGATCACATCAGCATCGAAGCTTCGTTTGCGTAGATTTCGTTTACATTTCCAATTCGAATTGAGAACAAACATATCTATTTAGAACAGTATCAGAATTAACCATCTCATAAATACCCACCTGACATTAGTTGCAGTACGTACATTAGTCGGCTCCAAAAGGAAAGAACGACGATTTACCCATATGCCAGCATATCTTTTTTTATTGAAGTGACTAGAAGTAGAAAACGTCCTCCTGATGGTAAGTGTAATCACCCAAAACATTTATGTGTGGCATCACACTGAGCCTGTTCCTCTGAGACATAAGTTCTTAAGTATCCTATGCCCTATAATTTCATTAGCTGACAATGCCCTTCAGACCGCAATACAATAATTTTTGCAAACTACTGCTTCACGACAAAATTATCTGGCCCTGTCCAAACCTACCTAGACGGTTTTTTGCATAGGAATCCTACCATCTGAAAAAAATGTGGCCATCACGGGACGCCTGGCAAAAGTGAAAAATCCAAAATTACGGTTATTGAAATGATTTAGTAATTAAAAGAAAACCATTAAAGAAATATTTTCTCAAACTAAAAATATTTCGCGTCACGCGTCGTTAAATTAATCGTTATTTATACCAATAATACAAAGGCGTGGTTTTTGTCTTCGGTTATTAATGAATCGAATATATTAACATCTATCGACTTTTTTGGTGCTAAAATGTAATTTAAGAATGTAATGTTAATTAAAAAATACGTGATAATTATTGACCTTTTATTTCCCCCACATTATAATGGCTATAATTATTTGTGAATTTAACGTTGTTATTAGAGGTGTACATTGCAGTCACGGTACACGAGTTTGCCGTTTGGTAGCGGCTAAAGATAATCTACCACCCCGTCTCTTCCCGTGGGTGTCGTAGAAGTCGACAGAGATAAAATAAAGACCAGGAGATGGGTAGCAGCATCTTCCTGGAACATCTGAGTAAATGAACTGTGGTTGCCAAACCCGCCTGCCAGGCGTGGCAACTATGGCAAAATCCCTCCAAAATGAGAGCTACTAACTTTTGTAGCAATCTATGGGGGAGGCCTATGTTCAACAGTGAACTAGTTATAGGCTGAAACGACGACGACGACACGAGTCGGTTTTAACCCCAAGGCATGCATTTTTTTTGTTATTACTGGAAACCGCAAGCCGCTAGCCCTCTGCCCGCAAAGAATTAACATTATCAGTATTTGTATATTTATGTGTGTGTATGATCATATGTATATACGTGTATGTATGTGTATATTTATATATATATTATATACTTACATATAAATAATTATATAGGATGCCACTGAAAATCAGGGCAAGGTTGTGTTGGTTAATACATAGCATATCCTGAGTGGCATTACTTTTCGAAGCATTTCACCATGTACAGGTGGATATATATTGGATGCTTTTTCCCACTTTTTTTTCGTTTTTTTTATTATTTTTTATTTTTTTATTTTTCTTTAATTTAACCTTTTTCACTTGCCAAATTGTTGTTCCTTTGTTTTTATTAATTTTGTTTTATATGTTCATTAATTATTAAACTGTGGTATTGCGTTTATATTGTGACCTGTATTATTTGTGATTGCTTCGAATGAATATCTCATTCTTTCTTTCTTTTTAATAGATGTTTCATATCGAATAAACGTGATGTAACGTACTTATGTACTTCTCAATAAACTGAAATAACAATTTACTGTTTAGGAAACTATTATGTTAGAATACTAATAACGCCACACTAATAATAGTAATAATCACACGAGAGCAATCGACGTTTCAATTTCCACCCTTGCAATCCAAATTACGCTTTCATATTATATTAACCTATACTTGTTTTTACCGCCTTATTCTCTTGAGTTTTTGTTGATTCATCTTTGTTATGAGCGCAAAATTAATTTGCACGCCACGATACGCTGTTTAATCCTGTTAGTCTATAGACGTTCCTCCGCAGCTTTTTTTAAAGTTATGGTGACAAACGTATGAAGTCTACCAGAGCCTTTAAGTGTCTAACTGCTGAGTATAGGGTTCCTCTCATTTTTGACCCTTGGAAGAGTCCGATACGCTATTCCAATGCGGGTTGGCGAACTTTACTTGTCCTTGAAATGTTTTTATTCCTTGCACCAGGTTTGCACACGATGTTATCCTCGCCGCTGAGCGCATGGTAAATCGGCGCTTTAAATCGCAGAACACGTTTAGAGGTGCCGACACCGGACATCGAACTCGGATCACTTCTATGACATTTAAGGTGAGCGTCCGGACCTCTGAGCTACCACGGATCTCTCTCTAAGTAGCACTTAAATTTATTTAACATTAAGACGTACGAGTATAAATTAATATAAGCTTAATCTGTTCAGAGTTTTTAAAAACTTATGTAACAGGTTTCTATTAATCTTTTTTAAATACAATGTGATATATAATATATGAGTTTAACATCAAAATTCTTTAGATAAATCTTTAAAAACATTTCTTGGCGTCTAAGGCTGATCCAATAACATTCCGATGTGTTGATGCATCATTCCTATATGTACATCCTCCACATAAATGTACATACCTCCTTATAAATAAACATTTACCGTAAAAAAGAAAGAAAGTTTTTTTATTGTTTTAACAATGTGGGCGAAATAGATTTATCCCAATTTCGATACTCGCACAAAATAATAGTTTTGCAAGACAAAGAAAAAAACGATAACAAATTCATAAATTAATAATAATTGATTAAAGTAAGTAAAATTTGTAATACAGGCTTGCATTTATCATGCCCACGTTACGTTGACGCAACATAACGAACTTTCATAAAATTTAATCGTCATACTCATCATCACTTCCGCCCATCACTGGTCCACTGCTGATATAGGCCTCCCCCATAGGTGGGCAAAAAATTTGTGGCTCTCATTCTTGGGGGATTTTGCCATAGTTGCCACGCTTGGCAGGCGGGTTGTCAACTGCCACTTATTTATTCATATGTTCCAGGAAGATGCTGCTGCCCATCTCCTGGTCCTATTTTCCCTCTGTCGACTTTTACGACGACCACGGGATGAGATGGGGTGGTAGATTCTCTTAAGCCACCACCACACAGCAAATAAGGATAAAGAAATAGAGAATAATATGGATGGATAAATAAGAAGTCCTTGAATAATTTCGGCATTCATGAATTGCAATAATTCAAACACATGTTACACCAATTATCTTCAATAAGTAAACACAGCTGCAATAAAAATAATGTGATTCCAACAAAAGTACAAGGGTAAGAAAAATACAGAGTTACAATAATATAAATAAGTTAATATGTAAATGTTTTATTTGTACGTTCTCAAAAGTACCAAACCACGAAGAAATCTCTTTAGTAACCCAATACAGAATCAAAAGCTTAAAAACTATCCTAATTAGTATAATTGAAGCAAATCCTGACAGTATTAATATTAAACGTGTGCCAAGATTATCTAGATCGGAGGCGCTTTACATAAAATTAGAATATATTTGTTAATATAACATTTAATCACACTATGATGCGTAGCATTAATTTTATCATGTGGCGGCGGTACGGGAGAATTTAATACTCCATTGTTTTTTCTTGGTGATCGTAATTGGCGATAACAACAATCAAAGTGAAAGCAGCAATATTCCTCTCGGATTATCACACTGCAGTGTTGGTCAATTTAACTGAAATTACAAGAACAAAAAGAAGAGTACTTGCAGTGTAAAACACTTCACATGTCCTCAAAACATTTTTATTTGTTCACCGCTGGGCACGTGAAAAGGCAGCACTAAAATGGCAAAACAATTTTAGAGGTCCAACACCGGGAAACGAACTCATCGTCATCATCGTCACTTCAGCCTACGACTAGTCCACTGCTGAACATAGGCCTCCCCCCTTGAGTGTCACAAAGGTTTGTTGCTCTCATTTTGGGAGGATTGTGCCATAGTTACCACGCTTGACAGGCGGATTGGTAGTTTATTTAATGAGATGTTCCAGAAAGACGCTGCTGCCCATCTTCTGATTATAATTTTCCTTCTGTCTACTTTTACGACACTCACGGGATGAGATGGGGTGACTGCCACCACACGGTTTCATTCGCACACTATTTAATTTAAGGCGAGCGTCCGGCCCTAGCTCATGGGCCACAGCTTAACTAGTTGCGCTAAGAGCTAGTGTAATCACTGGGCATATGAGACTTAAGAACTGATGTCTGAGAGTGACGGGCGCAGTGTGGTGTCACACAAATATTTGGTAGGTGACACAGCATTTGTTATGGGCAGACATTGCACTTACCATCAGATGACAATTTTCCTCTTTTCGTCACTTTAACCACTCAAAAAAACAGGTATAGGCATAATTTAGTAAAATTATTGCACACTATAAACATAATTTTATTATTACATATACAGTTGAAAAGAAGTAGGAAGTTTTATTCTGCTATTATTTTTTAAATCATCTTCAGACAAACTTGAATTAAACTTCACTCCACAATGAAGGACGGTGACAATTGACAGAAATCGCGACCTCATTTAGCTTTTATGTCCTTAATTTGCTCCGCTTACTGCAGAATGGCGAAAAAAAAGAACATTTCCTCCCGCCTTTGTTGCCGCTTCAACCCACTGAATTTTAGAAGAATTGTTGATGTCTCGGAGAGCTTGGCGACATTTTGTGGTGAAAATATATGATAAAACTTTGCGAATGCATCCGCCGTTGTTTCGTTACGTGCACTGCGCATACTATGTACGTCGGGTGAAATTACAAAAGTGATATACAATGTCTTTCTTTATAGTTTAGTGTCGCAATTTCTCTGTCAACTATTTTCGCTGCCTTAAATTAAAGTTGGTTAATTTTGTGTGAATAAGCTCTTAGATTCAAATATTATAATTGAGATTTTTAAAGCGAGTGGCGCTTTGAATTTCATGCCACGTGAGATTCCTCAGTTTGATCCTCGACATCGACATCAATTAGTTAGTTGAAAGTAATTTTAAGTCTTAATTTATCAAGTGCTTATCGGTAAAGGAAAACATGCATGACAGTAAAATAAAAAATGAGGATATATGAGATCCGCCAACTACGAATTTCCCCTTCTTCTTAAACCTCTCAAGACTAGAGGGGGGCTATTTCTAAAAATATGAACAGATAGTGGAACATATAGTAGCGGTTATTTTACTTTTAAATCCTTCTCAATTTTGATTTCCATATTCATTTAAGTTACATAGTATTTTTGTCTAATTTGTATGCTTAAATACTACATATAAATACTGTTTTCATTTAACTTTATATACGTTTACTTAAAAGTTACGACGCGTCTCACTAAGCACTATATGATATTCGATTGGAAATTCAGTATGGACAGGGGGTGTCCGCAACGGACGATGTGTAGTGCAAAGATTGCAAGATTTATGAGCCGGTTCGATGTTCATAATTCTTGCGTTAGGATTAAACAGCACTATCATAAATCTCAGGCACGCGCAGCGCTGAATAGCAAATGATGATGTCTTAACGGCGATTATTTATTGAAAATGAAGAGGTTTTGAGCATAAATTTCTAGAAGAAAAATAAAAATAAAGAGTTCTTATCGTACATGGGTCGTTTAAAAATCCTGTATTATGTTTGTAATTTAAATAGTAATATTATTAAGGTTTATAGTGATAATAACTGTTACTTTTTTATACACTAATTTATCGCAAACTTTTTGATTTTGTGAAGGAGTTATTTTCATATTCTTATCGTAGATAATTACGGTTTTATAATTTCGAAGTAAGCCAGTAAAAAGTTCTTTTTTATAAACAAATACCGTTCTCTCTAGTAATTCTTGATCAATACGATATTTAAAGTTGAGCAGCATATATGCACACACACTCAGACATATTTCAAAAAAATCATAAATTTTATGATATTTTTTTTCTAACAGCCTGCAAAACGTCAGTCATAAGGTGAAGAGAAAGAACGACGTTTACTTTAAGCTATTCATATGAATAGCTTACGAGTAAAACGCATTAAAATTTTTCATGATCACAACGCGACACAAATTGTGAGAAATCGTTGCTTCTGATGGAGGTTCCGCTTAAGAAAGACAGAGCAAACAGGCCAAGTTAGATCGTAAATCTAGTTACTAGATGTGTATCTACCTCGCTCGTGATGTTGCAAACTAAGAGGAATGTTTAAAGATGAATTTATTATTGCGGCAACAACTTTAGTAATATGTTGCTTAGCTTTTGTGTGAAAATAGAAAAGTGCGGTTTTGTACTTTTCGCAAGCCTATTTTTTTTTGCAAATGTCTCAAAGTCTATCCATAAATTTGTTCTTTAGTGAAGTAAATTATACCAAACCGTGTATGGATTTATTTTGACTGAAGAGTCTTTTAGACGTTGTCATGCAAGTAAAGTGTCAAGATGAAGGTGTAGCAAAATTCATAATGTTACACAAGGTCCCCGTTGGTGTAGTTGTACAACGCTTGGATTTCAAGTACTCGAGTCGAGAGTTCGAATCCTAACAAAACATTTTTGTTGGTTTTCTAAAGTAATTGTAAACGTTATTTTAAATTTAGATTTAAATTGTTTAATAGCATCATGAATTAAAGTTCATGGACATTTGAGGTCATACGGGCATAAAGTACAGACCTGTGTTCCTCTTAGTCAACTGAGAGTGAATATTTAAACATACCGACAATATTTCGTGGTAAATTAGTAAATTTGGATATGTGCGAAATTGTTTTGTTGAAATCAAATGTAATGAGTGATTAGGTATATTCTGCACAAGGGGTAAGTGACTTTGTAATTATATAATTGGTATTACATATATATGGTAACTGCCGTCATTATAGTATAATGTGTACCTATTCTTTGTAGCTTAAGGGCACGCCCTTGCATATAATACGAATAATCCTGAGAAGCCAGCCGTGGTTAAAGGTTTAGGCAGAGTTCCAAAACAAAACTCTCCTGGCGCCCTTCAAACCTAGCATAATAAAGTATATTATAAGTAGTGTTATAAGTAATACAAGTAAAAAGTCCTAGTTCAATAAGTATAGCATAAGATTTTATTGTATTAAATATATAGGTAATTCTGCATGGTTCAGAGTGTATTATTTACCATGAAAACCCGTAACAAATGGCGCCCAACGTTAAAATAAATTATTGGCCGTTAAGCATTATTCAAATTTGATTTGTTTTCAACATTGTGTAATCTTCATGTTTTTATTATTATAGGACTGTTTCTTTGAATGTTCATTTTAAGACATTATATTTATATGATCGTTCTGTTAAAAGTAAATATTTAAGTTTAGCTTTTAGGTTTATTTAGTACGACAAGCAACATTAATGTTATATTGGGAACCTGTTCTATTATGTGGGTTTGCTAGGGTGAAGTTGTAAGGCGACAGTTACCAACAGTTTCAATACAGTTTTTAAGGGGAATTTTACTACGGGATTACTTTACTTACTGTACTTGTATTTAATAATATTTAATTAAACATTTGATATATTCTAAAGACCCGTAATGCTTATGTTTGAGATTTTAATTTTGTAATATTAATCTACCCGCAATTTGTTTATTATTTATGTTAATTTTCGTTGTTTTAAAATCGTAAGAGATAAATTTTGTAAATTCGTGATTTTCCTTTACCAGAAGGGTTAGGTAAAAGTATAATTCCTAAAGTATTCAGTTTGTTTATATTATACATTTTTTAGTGATAAACAGAATTATGGATCCCAATTATTTGCTTAAAGATGAATTAGAATTCGAACTTTCTATGCGCGGAGTACATGTGAAAGGCGTTGTTTCAACTTTAAGGAAACTATTAAAAGAGCTATTACTAACGGAAGAATCAGGAGCAGCAAAGTACGAAATAAAGGTTCCAAAACTCTGCTCTGATTTGACATCAGAGTTAAGAATATGTTCCTCTAAACTAGAAATAATTTCAAATTATATTTCGGAAATATCGAGTAAACCCGATAAGGCATTGTTTAGACGGTTAGTGTCGAGATTATATCACATTAAAAATCGCCTTGATTTTCTTCATCCGATAGAAGAGCGGGACATACAAAAAAAAGAGGAGTTAATTGCCAAAAGCGGGAGTTTATTAAGAGACTTAGAACATAAGGATGATGATGAAGAGTCAGATCAAATTAAGAAAGTAAATTGTGATAAATTTTTGGAACCAAAAAAGGGTGAAAACAAACTAGAACCAGATTTAGCTTATAAAAGTAATAAATTGATTCAAATTTGTAACACTGTTAACGAGATTGAAGGCAATACTTCAATTAAACTCAATAAGGGCAAGCGATGTTGGAATTGTCGTGAAATAGGACATGTATTTAGGGTTTGCCCTCATCCTAAACAAAAACTGTTTTGTTACAAATGTGGAAAGTTTGGCGTCATTTCTAAAGAGTGTAAATGTAAGGGAAACGCTTCTGGGGAAAGTACAGATCCTGCCAAATAGGCTTTCCCCTTAAAAGAAAAAACAAAGAATGGCAGGACTGGCTGTGTAAGATCAAACATTTTATGTCTCATGGTGATGTGTGCCCATTGATTTTTCATAAAATAAATGATAACCGGCCTTATGTGTCTTTAAATATTTTAGAACATTCGTGTGTAGGTTTATTAGATTCTGGAGCGAATCGTACAGTCATAAATACTAAATTTGGAATGAAATTGAAATCTTTAGGTTTGAAATCACATAGGTTAAATAAATTTTCTGTCACTACCGCAGATGGAAAATGTCATGACGTAGTGGAAATGTTTGATGTTCCGGTGAAGTTTAATCTACAATTTAATGTGGTAACAATGCTAGTTATGCCAAACTTATCGCAGAAACTTATATTAGGTAAAGATTTCTTTGATCTATTTGGCATAATAATACAGTTTGCAGCTAATGAGTCTCAAATTAAGCCTAATATAGCATCAGTAGTAAATAGTAATCCCGTTTTAATTTCTAAATCTGATTTAAATGAAGAATCGAAAACAGTCCTTGACCATCTAATCGAAGAAATGAGACAAACAGTAGGCACTGGTCTGGGCAGGACGAAATTATTGAAACACAACATTGATACTGGAAGTAATAAACCAATTTTTCAAAAACAGTACCAGTTTTCACCTGTAATAAAAAAAGAAATAGAACATGAACTGGATATTATGCTTCAAAAAGACGTAGTTGAACCTTCATTCAGCCCTTGGTGCTCCCCAGTGGTAATTGTTAAAAAGCCGAATGGTGAAAACAGGCTTTGTCTAGATAGTAGACAATTAAACAAAATTACCAAAAGAGACACATATCCTCTACCTCGAGTATCCTGCATCATTGACAATCTTCGTAACGCACAACTCTTAAGTACTATAGACTTAAAATCAGCATTTTGGCAAATTGAGTTAGATGAAAACAGTAAGGAAAAAACAGCATTTGCTATCCCGGGACGTGGCTTATTCCACTTCAAAGTGATGCCTTTCGGTCTGGTTAAAGCTTCGCAGACACAACAGAGGCTAATGGATCTTTTATTTCATTCACTTGAAGGCAAAGCATGGGCATACCTAGATGACATTGTGGTATGTTCGGAAAGTTTTAATGAACATCTAATGACTTTGAGAAAAGTGATGACCATTTTGAAAGAAGCAAACTTGACGGTTAATATCGAGAAATGCAAGTTTGCGAGGGATAGCTTAAGGTATCTTGGATACATTATAGATAAAGATGGACTGAGAACCGACCCAGATAAAGTATCCGCTATATTGAATTTTCCTAGGCCTAAAAACATGACCGAACTGAAAAGATTTATTGGGTTAGCCAGTTGGTATAGAAGGTTTGTCAAAGATTTTTCTATAGTGGCGGCCCCTTTGCATAATCTAACTAAAGGAAAAAGAAACACGCGGTTCGTTTGGCCCAGTGAAGCTGAAGAAGCGTTTTTAAAACTAAAAACACTGCTTACATCCACACCGGTAATGTCTTGTCCAGATTATACAAAACCTTTCATTATTCAATGCGACGCTTCTATTAAGGGTATTGGGGCCGTGCTTAGTCAAAAGATAGATGGAGTGGAGAAAGCTGTAGCGTATTTAAGCCGGAAACTAACCGATAGAGAAAGACAATATTCAACATCAGAAAGAGAACTTTTGAGCGTTATATATGCAATTGAAAAATTTAGGCCCTATATTGACGGAACTCACTTTACGGTAATTACAGATCATAGCGCATTACAGTGGTTACACAAGATGAAGGATCCGCATGGTAGATTGGCTCGGTGGGCAATGAAGCTCCAGCAATTTGATTTTGACATCGTTCATAAACCGGGAAAGTTAAATGTGGACCGGACGCTCTTTCGAGATCTATAAACAGCGTTCAAATTAATCAACTGGAAATATTAGACAAATACAAAAATAATTGGTATAGAGAGAAAGTAAAGAATATTGTAAATGGTGACTCCAGTGATAATCATTGGTGCGTTAAAGATGGGACCCTTTATAAAAAAGTAATTATGGAACAATATCCTAGTAAGGAACACATTTGGAAACTTTATGTCCCTGAACCATTGAGAAAGCAAGTTTTAAAAATGTGTCATAATGATGTCACTTCAGGTCATTTTGGAATACGTAAGACTATGTTTAGGATTAAGCAGTTCTACTACTGGCCTAATATGCTTTCGGACATAAAACAATACGTTAAAGGCTGTGAGACCTGCGGCAAATATAAAGTAGAACAAAAATTACCATTGGGTCAAATGGGCTCACAAAGGGAGGTTTCTCGTCCATGGCAGATAATATCACTTGATCTTATGGGTCCTTTTCCCAAAAGTAAAAAAGGTCATACCATGTTGCTAGTAATTACGTGCTATTTTAGTAAGTTTACTCTTTTGTTTCCTTTGAGAACAGGGAAAACGGACAAGATATGTGAAATTTTGGAAAACCAATTTTTGCTTTTCGGTGCACCGGACTGTATAATTTGTGATAACGGCAAACAGTTTACCTCACATGATTTTAAAAATGTGTCTACAAAGTATAACTGTAAAATTTGGTTCACGCCCAATTATCACCCGCAAAGTAACCCAACAGAAAGAGCAAATAGAGTAGTGGGCACAATGATATCAACTTATGTACGGTCTCATAAGCATAATGAATGGGACACACACTTGCTTGAAATCGGCCATGCAATTAGAACAGCAGTCCATGAAACAACGGGCTATACGCCTTCGTATTTGTTTTTAGGTAGAGAAACTACTATTTGTAGGCATGATAAATTAAACTCTGGCATACTTTATGATGATCAATCAATACTTCAAAATCTCAACAGGGACCAATTTATAGCATCTTTAAAAGAAAAGGAGCGTTTATACAAACAAGTGCAATTGAGGTTTAAATTGGCTCACAACCAAAGTCTTAAAACCTATAATCGTAGACGCAGACCAGCATCATTTCAAGTTGGTAATTTCGTTTGGAAAAGGACAAAATTTTTGTCCAGAGCAAATGATAAGTTTATGGCCAAACTAGCACCAAAGTTTGAAAAAGCAATTGTAAAAGAGAAGTTATCAAATAATGTGTATAAATTAATTAATATGGCTGGCAAAGATTTAGGAGTATGGCATGCTAAGGATTTAAAACCTTTTATAGAGTAAAAAAAAAATATATATATATATATATATTTATTATATATAAATATTTTTTTTCTCCGGTTTGGGGTATATGTCATGCAAGTAAAGTGTCAAGATGAAGGTGTAGCAAAATTCATAATGTTACACAAGGTCCCCGTTGGTGTAGTTGTACAACGCTTGGATTTCAAGTACTCGAGTCGAGAGTTCGAATCCTAACAAAACATTTTTGTTGGTTTTCTAAAGTAATTGTAAACGTTATTTTAAATTTAGATTTAAATTGTTTAATAGCATCATGAATTAAAGTTCATGGACATTTGAGGTCATACGGGCATAAAGTACAGACCTGTGTTCCTCTTAGTCAACTGAGAGTGAATATTTAAACATACCGACAATATTTCGTGGTAAATTAGTAAATTTGGATATGTGCGAAATTGTTTTGTTGAAATCAAATGTAATGAGTGATTAGGTATATTCTGCACAAGGGGTAAGTGACTTTGTAATTATATAATTGGTATTACATATATATGGTAACTGCCGTCATTATAGTATAATGTGTACCTATTCTTTGTAGCTTAAGGGCACGCCCTTGCATATAATACGAATAATCCTGAGAAGCCAGCCGTGGTTAAAGGTTTAGGCAGAGTTCCAAAACAAAACTCTCCTGGCGCCCTTCAAACCTAGCATAATAAAGTATATTATAAGTAGTGTTATAAGTAATACAAGTAAAAAGTCCTAGTTCAATAAGTATAGCATAAGATTTTATTGTATTAAATATATAGGTAATTCTGCATGGTTCAGAGTGTATTATTTACCATGAAAACCCGTAACAACGTGTTCAGCACTTTGAAAAAAGTACAGTGAGCTGAGCACCGGTTTCCTTTAATTTTTTTACATGGTTTTGAAGCTGAGAAGAGCTCGCCACGCTGCTCCAATGCGGATTGGCGGACTTTTTTTTAAAGAAAACGAGCTAGTGGCTCACCAGACGGTGATTGAATAGCAAATGCGTTGCCGGCATTGAGAAAAGGAATGGCCTCTTTTCTTTCACTTCATGTGCTTCAAACGTCCTCGAAATATTAGTAGTACTCGTAATAGTTCTTCAGACGTGTAAGTTTCTTCGCCGAGCACGTGGTACAGCAGTCAGCACTTAAAACTGGACAACATTTTTGAGGTGCCAGAACCGGGAATTGAACTCAGCCTGAATTCAATCCCTTCTGCTAGTACGAAATTTAAGACGTGCGCCCGGCCCCTAAACTGTTATTTTATATAAAGTGGCCTAAGACCGTTTTTTTTGCAATCAATGAGAGATGACTGTGGTCACCATTTCAGCCTACCATTAGTCCACTGCTGAACATAGGCCTCCCCCACAGAATGCAACAAAAGTTTGTAGCTCTCATTTTGGGGGGATTTTGCCATAGTTGCCACGCTTGGCAGGCGGGTTGGCAACCGCAGTTTATTTATTATGATGTTCCAGGAAGATGCTGCTGCCCATCTTCTGCCTTTAATTTTCCCTCTGTCGACTTTTACGACACCCACGGGACGAGATGGGGTGGTAGATTCTTTTAAGCCGCTACCACACGGCCTATGTTCAACACTGTCCTTTCCAGTACACACTACTCAGTAAGCTACAAACTACACTCACTTAGTGTCGTTAATATCAAACCTGAGTTAAGAGTCGGTGGATCGAGTCATTTGTTAATCCAAGCACAAGTCAAAATCTTTGGTGTTCGACTTTGTGAGTATTATATCCTACTTCTTTCTTCTCATTATACTTAAGTAAAATTTATGACAATATAGATATAGTTATATAAATAGCATAAGCACCCTCTTAACTAGTGTAAATAGAGTGCTTAATGCAAAATTATTTAAAAAAAATCATAAAATAAGCGATATTAAACTGTTTAACAACAATTTTACTTTATCTTTCATACAGATATTCACCTCAGGCTCCTTCTTTCATATTTCTACAACTATCTCTGTATATGTGTGTGCGTGTGTGTGCGATCCTAATAATGTGTGTACCCATTCGCATTAATTCACCGCTTACTATTAAATAAAACTATCATAAATATTCTTAGCAACCGAAAACGTTTGAAAATTATTCTTTGAATCAGAGCAAGAAAAATCAAGAAAAATGAAATCCGTATCTGTAGACCCCGGTAATATTGGAATTTTTATTAAAGCAATTTCCTAACAGAATAGCCTCTGTAAAACTGGAAGTTATTATTTCATTAGTGTCGGACTGAGACGAAAAAGCTGAGCCCTAAGCAAGTCTCCTAATTTTACCGGTAAATGTTTCGACATTGTAACTTATTAAATCGGTTATTTCTTTCAGGAATAGTTACCCGTATAAAATCCTAAAAAAAATGTCTTTGTCATTGAATGAAATTTGTTTGCGATTAAATTTTCCTGATATTTTTGGCAGAGGCTTAAATATGACATGCCCGCGGTGGAAAGAACGATATTTCCATGGGAACAAATTTGAATGTCGGGAAGTCAGCGTTTTATTTTAAGTAACATTGAAGACTTTGCGTCAAAGTAAGTCAGAAAAAACGGTCGACTTTTTATAGCATTAATGGCCAATAGCTACATTTTTTAATTAGTCAAGTTTTTCAATTAAATTCTAGCAACTAAAACATGATGTGCCAACTTATGATAAGATATGTGAAGTATTATTTTAATAGTCTTTAGGAATATGGGCCCAGCACGCTTCAACAGCCGTGGTGGCTCAGGGACTAGGCGCTCGCTTTAAATTTCATAGTACGCGAGTGACCTGGGTTCTATTCCCGGTGCCGTCACCACTAAAATGGTTAATTGCAATTTTACCTCGGCGGTGAGGCTGAAACTTTACCTTTTCATTTTTTTTAATATGGATTTATCTAAAAATGAAAAGCAAACAAATAATAAAAGAACGAATCGTTGTATATTTTGGGCCCATACTAACAAAGGAAAATGATTAGAATCTAAAAATATTCAATCACTGTTTTGTCTTTTTAACCGACAACAACTCATTTTCGGCATGTTCTTATTAAGCGTTCTTATTAAGTAAAAGAATAAAACTGGGGCAAAGTGAATTCCTTAAAAGAGTCATATTTACTAATTACCATCACCAGTAGGCTTTGTACATTAGGAAGGAATACATAGAAGTATATCGTATGGAGCCGTTGGATATCTTATCAAGATCCATTTTCCACGTATTGCCGCTACAATGTGACCACTTGCAGCGCGTGTTCATGTAAAAGTAGTATAATATTTCATTTTGGTCTCAATAAGCGTCATAGTGTAGGATCATCAAAATCGATTCTTGCGAACTGACACCGGAACCGGTTGGTACGAACGAAACGTAGATCTTCACAGCGACTGTGAAATACCGTTAATCTCTGAACACTTCAGAGCATTATCACGGTGGTTTTTCGAAAAAACCGCGGTTCATCCAAACCCGCTGGTGGTTAAAGCAGCAAATTACCGACCAGATAGAGACGGAACCGAACGCAAATGTCGCCCGCGAAACGTGCTAGACGACACGGACGTCTCAGCTCTCCCTGACCACGATATGGTTAGTCACGATCCAGGCTACATTGTACATACAGTCAATAGCTTTAACATAACACGCACCACGACGCGTGACTGCCGTAGAGAGCGGCGCGCAGCAGTCGACAATCCCACCGCGTACACACTATACACCCGTGTTCCAGGGCGGTTCTCACCGCCCAGAGTTACTGACACACAAGGCGACAGTCCAAATAGAGGCCCGCAGCCTCTCTCGGACGGTCATTAGACGGCTTAAAATCATTGGGCCCCTGGTCCGTGAGCACAGTATCCGATGAAGCTGTAAAAGCCAAAAAGGCTAACAGCAATTACATCACCGAAATTACATAATGCAAGATCATACCTACATTAAGACGCTTAATAAGACCAGAATGACGCTTTTTTCTCATATTAAGGGTAGGCAGAGGCCACTTACGTAGCCATCTTTTTCCCCTCGTGGGAAACCAGAAAGGACGGCTGGCGAACCACGGCGCCGCTATTTCAGTACGAGTCAAAAAAATCTTAGTCTCCATTGTGATCTATCGAGCAGTATAGTGACAGCATTGCATATTATGTTGTTATTCTGCACGAATAAAGGTGTCCGTACAGGAATCCGTCTAGGTAGGTACCACCCCAGGGCCAGTTATTCTGCCGTGAAGCAGTAGTGTGCAAACATTACTGTGTTTCGGTTTGAAGGGCACTGAGAGCTAGCGTAATCACTGGGCATATGAGACTTAAGAACTGATGTCTCAGGGTGACGGGCGCATTGTGGTGTCACACTGTTCTGGGTGACACAGCATTTGTTACGGGCACACGTTGCACTTACCATCAGGTGAACGTTTTGCTCGTTCCGTCACTTTTATGAAATTAAAAAAAAAAAAAAAAAAACCTTAGTCGCCTCTTACGACGCCTCGGTAGGAAAGAGGTAGGTGCTATTCTACTGTACCGGTCACGTAGTCGGCTATAATAACCAAATTACATAAATTCCGAAGATTCGTCATTCGAGCCTATCACTAGTCCGCTGCTGAACATAGGTCTCCCCCATAGACTGTCACAAAAGTTAGTAGCAGGCGAGTTGGCAACCACAGTTTATTTATTCAGATGTTCCAGGAAGATGCTGCTGAGCATCTCCTGGTTTTAATTTTCACTCTGTCGACTTTTACGACACCCACGGGATGAGATGGGGTGGTAGATTTTCTTAAGCCGCCACCACACGAGGGAAGGAGATTACTAGTGATGTAATCAATAAATAGTTTTGTATATAATATTATTAGCTGACCCGCTCCGGCTTCGCGTGGAAGTTATAGTTATGTTAAAATCTATATAGAGAAAAATAGCACCAGCCCGATAATAATTTTAGGCGTACATGATCATTAAATCTTTTCTTAGTCGATGTCTATTGCAGGAAAGGAATATATAAATGCTAAATTATTATTCAAATAAATGTGTCTCATGAAGTCGAGTGACGTATCAAGTTTGGTGTGGTAAGAATAGAAAATACAATACTCATATTACTGTTTCTTTTTATTTTATTTTTTTATATAATGTTTGTCGTGTTTCAGTGTCTCAAATTGGATATATTTAAGAAATTCATTAATAATGTCATAAAAAGATATGACACGATTTTTTGTGGTAACAATTAACAATTGATTGATATTTTCATAATTTTTTGTTTTTTTTTTAATTTATTTCTTCATATTCATTGTCTATTTGCTTAAAAAATATTAAAAATTTACTTGATAGTCATTACCTTAGTTTTTATTTGTATGTAGAGATGATGTTTCAGTATCAATTACTAGTAGTTTTCGTTAATTTAATGTAATTTTATTTTCGTTTATATTTTTAATTTATATGTTTGAAGACTGTTTATGAATATTAGCAGACAGAATATCAGCGTCGCTGTAGCATCTGCTGAATCGGGTGCCAGTGCGTTGCTTTAATCAAATATTAATTGCTGTACTAATATATTTATTGTGTTTATCATGCAGTGTTTGCCATTGTATTGATTTGTGGCGACGAATTAAATTTATTTTTTAATCGTGATTAGTCAGTGGCACATCGCTTTACCACGTGCTCGGCGGTGAAGGAAAACATCGTGAGGAAACCTGCATGTCTGAGAAATTAAAAATATTACGAAGACATGCGAAGTCCGCCAACCCGCATTGGAGCAGCGTGGCGGATTCTTCCTAGCTCCAAAAACCCTCTCATTAATGAGAGGAGGCCTATGCTCAGTAGTGGGACATTTATAGGCTGAAACTTTACTTTTTTTACATCGCTTTTCATAATCATCATTTTAACCCGCACCAGTCCACTGCTAAAAATAGGCATCCCCCATAGATTGCCAAATATATAATTTCGGTGATGTAATTTCTGTAAGCCTTTTTGACTTTTACATCTTAGTCGGACACTGTGCTGGTTTGGTTTGACCTCGAAATTTGGACTGCGTTCGCTGCGTGCTTGCGCGATTTCGAATATCTCAAAATAATTTTAAGTCGTCTAATGACCGTCGGAATGAGGCGGCGGGCCTCCATTCGGACTGTCGACTTGTGTGTCAGTAACTCTGGGCGGTGAGAACCGCCCTGGAACACGGGTGTATCTTGTGTACGCGGTGTGATTGTCGACTGCTGCGCGCCGCTGTCTACGGCGGTCGCGCGTCGTGGGCGTGTTATGTTAAAGCTATTGACTGTCTGTACAGTGTAGCCTGGATCATGACTGACCATATCGTGCTCCAATTGCCACAAAACACGGTACGGAGCCATCAGCATCCGTCGACTACCTACGCACAACTATGCAGGTCGTTTCATCTAGCGTGGTGGTGTACGAGGCTGCCACTCGAGAACCTTCCTTCCCCTTCTTAATTTAGTATTAGGGAAATTAATTGTAGCGTTATAAAAAGTAAAAAAAAAACTTGGAAGCAGTCACCCAACCAATGTTGTTATAGCACTTAATTCGTAATTAGGACATTTTATATTTTGTGTGTCTCAGTATTGTAACTCTTTCTATCTCTCTTTCTTTCAAATCTACCACCCCATCTCATCCCGTGGGTGTCGTAAAAGTTGACAGAGGGAAAATGAAAACCAGGAGATGGGCAGCAGCATCTTGCTGGAACATCTGAATAAATAAACTGCGGTTGCCAACCCGTCTGCCAAGCGTGGGAACGATGGCAAAATCCCCCAAAACGAGAGCTACAAACTTTTGTGGCAATCTATGGGGGAGGCCTATGTTCAGCAGTGGGCTAATGATAGGCTGAAACGACGACGACGACGACGACGAGTATTGTAAATGTTCATATTCTGGTTATTACTTTTGGAATTGTAATGTTTATTCCTTTTTCAGTGCTCAATATTGGTAAAGCACCATATTGGAAGATCCATCCAAAAAGCAATCCGAAGAGCAATCCATTCAAAATCATAATCCTCCTCATTTACTACTAAAATCTCAAACTACATACAAATATATTGATGTAATCCACAATAATGTCATTATTTCGATCCTCGGCAGAATACTTTTTTTAAGTTTTGTATCTTACTTGCCGAGAACAAAGGCATATTTATTACCGTAGTGTGTGATATGCGAGAGGGGCGAACAATTGATGCCACCTACAGAGTTTTTACGTTTTAAAACCGTCCGTTACTAATAAGAAAAGGAAGAAATACAGGTCATATCAACGCTTGATACTCTGCAATACAGCTGACGTTTTGGTCATATTTGAGGTCTCCGGCAACAGATAGTTATACTAAAGACTCTAAGGAGGCCAGAAATATTGTAAAGAACATTAGACACTGCTATAATTCCCAAACCCAGTAACATCAATCAGCCTCTAAACAGTCCACTACTGGCAGAACCGGATTATAAGGAGAGCAAATGGGGCTATGGTAGCGGGGCCACCAGGAAGCCCGTGGAGGAAATTTCTAAATAAAATTATCGAAAGATACCGAATAATATACAAAATTATATACGATAAAAATTATAAAAAACATCAAAATTCTAAATCTAAATTCTAAGCCGTGGTAGCTCAGGGGCCTGGTGCTCGCCTTTAATTTAATAGTAAGCGAGTAACCTGGGTTTGATCCCCGGTGCCAGCACCTCTAATATTGTTCTACAATTTTAAGTGCTGATTCACCACTTGCTTAGCGGTGAAGGAAAACATCGTGAGGAAACCTGCATGTCCGAGGAACAGAAATATTTTCGAGAACATGTGAAGTCCGCCAACCCGCATTGGAGCAGCGTGGCGGATTCTTCCTTGCTCCAAAAACCCTCTCAGGAATGAGAGGAGGCCTGTGCTCAGCAGTGGCACATTTATAGGCTGAAACTTTACTTTTATTTAAATTCTACTATATATGGTATAAATCCGGCCCTGCACTAGGGAATAGGCCTGCTCGAATTGGGAGAATTTGCTGTTTGAGTTGGCTGAATTTGTGTTCGCAGTACTAGGCACCGCAGATGTCTAGTGTGATGTCTTCGCACCTTAGATGCTGTTGCCTGTCACCGATCCGAATAATTAATTAGTCGAAAGTCATGGTTCTTTTATAGTATTTCTTTTAGAAGACTTACGATACCCACAGGATGAGGTGGGACAATTTTCTGATCTCATCTAGCTACTGTAATGAAGCTGAAAATTATGTATGTTTTAACGCGCTAATCTAGAAAGAATAACTTGATTTGAAAACTTTCTGTTCGTATTAGGTAGTCCGATTATTGAAAAAATATTGAAGTTATAATAATTCCGCTACAGCCTTAAGGGTCTGCAATGAGAACCAAACATTACCAAGAAGGACCGAAGTGTGGATGCTAAGGTCAGCGAGGCAGCCGTATGGCGGAATCATGCGTTTGGCTAATTTTACGTGAGTAAAATCGCGAGTCACTGCTAGTGAAAGATAATTTTAAAGTAGTATATCGATAACCATATCAATATTTGTACATTCATAGACACAGTCACGCCTTTTTCACTTATAAGGGATAGGGAGAGGCCACTCACGTAGCCCACTATTCGCCCTCGCGAGAAACGAGATTTTTATTTTTTTTTGATTGGTACGAGCCAAAAAATCCTTAACGCCCATTGCGTTCCTACGAGAAGTACAGTGACAGTTATTCTGCACAAATAAAGGCTGTCCGCACCTTGGTAGGAAAGAGGTAGGTGCTATTCTACACTGCCGGACACCTATCGGCTGCAATATCAATATTTGTCCCATAGAAACTATAGGGCAAAATGGTTAAAAGCCCACGTCTTTAACCTGTACCACTTTCAGTAATTGAATTTACTCGGTCAACTTTAAAACATGCACGTGTATTGTACAAACTTTGGCAAATTGTCAATAGCTATTCTGTTCTCTTTTTCTAGTCACACCAGCATCGGTCTATTTACTGAAATCACTGAAAAATAATGGTAGTTGAACCTTTTCGAGTCAATTGAGCGAGTTATTTAAATGGACGGGATATTACGTTAACAATAGACCAATTCTTCGGCCCGTTAGGAACTAAAAAAGTAATGATGTTTTCGCAAACAGGTGTTTTGCAGAGTAAACAATAAATCAGACAATCAAGAAGGTTTCTCAATTATAATAAATAAATATAAAAGTAAAATGCTGCTGAGCACAGGCCTCCTCTCATTTCTGAGAGGGTTTTAGAGCTGGGAAACTCTTCCCGCCAAACCGCATGGGAGCAGCGTGGCGCGCGTTGGCGGACTTCAGAGGAACAAAAGTTCAGAGAAAAAAAACGAATTCGAAGACATGTCTTAGAATTAATTTTTTATCCATCAGACATGCAGATTTCGTCGCGATATTTTTCTGTTGTTGTGTCTTCGTCTCTGAGCTCTTGGTAAATTACAACAATTTTAGAGGTGCCTGCACCGGAGATTGCACTCAGGACACTCGCGTACTGTAAAATTTAAGGCAAGCGCCTGGCCCCTGAGCTACCACGGCACAATGTGATAAAAAAGATTTTTCATGACGTACTCTTGAACCTATTCGATCACAGAGACAATTTCTAAATACAGTAGGAAGCTGCCAACTGCGCAAGAGATATTATAGTGCCACTGCAATATCTCTTCCTTAAACACAAACACAGAGGCATTCACTCGTCCTTATCTCCAAAATAACGCTCATATTACGGAAGCCGTGTGGTGGCGGCTCGTTAAAAGAATACTACCACTCCATCTCATCCAATGGATCTCGTAAAAGGCGAGTAAGGAATTAAACTGCACTGTGCACCCAAGAGCGCATGGTGGCGATGGGCTCACCACCTATCACACCAAGTGCATTATATTGTTTGGTGAAACGTGGATTGTGGCAGTCATCTGTTTTTGCAGTGAGTGTCCAGTCTCTGACTACCCCTTATGGGATACAGTCGTGATCTTATGTATGTATATTACGGAAAAAATTGGAGGTAACTTAAGATACATTATCAAAAAACACGGATAAAATCACCAAGCGGACCTGAAAACCAACAATTAATTTTTTTGCACGATGTTGGCTGTGATTCGAAACCAGGGGTTTGGTACTGTGACTACAAGGCACCGCGGTCACCAAAGTTTTTTACAAACAAAATATGATTTAGAAAATTATTATTGACACTAATATTTAGCTCCATCTGGGTTGAATCATATAACTTATCAAGTAACACATCATTAGGTTTTCTATCAACGTGCAACCCGAATATTACGAGGAACATAAATAAATGTTCAGAAAAAATAAGCCGCGTTAGAAATCCGAACGCCACCCCGCTCAAGTAAATAGCGGACTAGTTCGCAACGAGGGCGAGTCGGTAATACCATATGAATTATTTCGCTCAGTTCTGGTTCCCGTATTAACTGGATTCGTGCGACTAGGCTATTCGGTTTGAAAAGTAATGTGTAAATTCCTGGCTTTCGGCTTACGTTTCGGTAGAAGTCAAAAATGGATTTTTTTTTCGTTTAAAACAAAGTTAGTAAGTAAATTATCGCGTGTTTATTATTCTAGATAATTATTGTTATTAAATTATTATAGTAAAGTTATTTCTTTATATAATACATTTTAACTGTTATTTCATTTCATTCATCATTCCAGAAAAGCGACAACCTACAATCAGATCTACGTTTTGCAAACTAAAAGCTTATGTAACGATTTATACACTCATAGACCATATCTTGGGAGAGGAATTGAGAGTAATGGCCATAGTCTTGTCAGGCATACTGAAAACGGCAGTGTTATATTTTGGATCGTACGTATCAAGATCAGATCGAGGACCTTTTGAAAAAAGGCCACGTCAAAAATACTTGCAACCGACAAGCTTGTATGAAAACGCCAATGAAAGTAGAAGAAGCGAAAGATGTTAGGATTGTTGTCTCTGCCTACCACAACGGGAAAGAGGTGTGGACTGTATGTATGTATATTATGGACAAAAATTCGAAATATCGTTGGATCTATTTTCCCTTCTGGGAAATTCCTTCCTCTGAATGAATTAATAACAGTGTATATATTAGCCCTTCGATCACATTATAACCGTATCCCTTATAAGAAAAACTAAGGTGGTTTCTTTGCCTACTCCGCAACACAACCGCAAGTACGCTTTTTGAATATTTTAGATTTAAGATGTCATAATTGAGTCGGCTCAAACCAGGTAGTATCCAGTCACAAGGTAGCAGAGCTGAGTGGCAGCATAAGGTTACGTTTCATATAGTAAGTTATGAAAACCATAGACTAAGAACTGACAACGTTTCATCATAGTTGTCAGAGGTTACATCTTAACCCTTCAATTCGCGTTATAACATTTCTGAAATATACCGAAATTTCAAATGATTTGACAGATATGAGTAGATTTGCAGGAGTCCGTCTAGGTAGGTACCCCAGGACCAGTTCTTCTACCGTGAAGCAGTAGTGTGCAAACATTACTTTGTTTTGGTTTACAGAGCACTGTGAGCTAGCGTAATCACTGGGCATATGAGACTTAAGAACCTATGTCTCAGGGTGATGGCAGTGTAGTGTCACACAGAGATTTTCTGGGTGGCACAGCATTTGTTATGGGCAGACGTTGCACTTACCATCAGGTGAACATTTTGCTCGTTTCATCACTTCATCCAATAAAAAAAATTAAATATCTTTTCACTTAGTGTTTCTAATTTACATCAAATTCCCTATTAGGTATAATTTATTAGGTAAAGACATATGTAGTTCGATAAGTGAACACTGTAGCAGATACATAACAAACGGTATTCCCACTTTCAGTGGCTGTAAGTCAATACTATATATTTTTAACTATTTTTTCTGTGCTTTATAGACCGTAATATAATTTAATAAATATATTTTAAATCAATAACAAAATCACTCATTTAATGGTTAACTGCTGTTTATGGATGGACGTAGGTGTTTACGGGTCAGTGGCCACAAGTGTTTGTTTTAATAGTGTGCTGTTAGCCTGATGGCTCTTACTGCGTCATCGGAAAAGACTCACGAGCGAAGGCCCTCGAACCATCACGTGGGCTGTGTGTTCTCTTTTTATAGGAGAAAGTGACGAGACGATCTAAAACATTCACCTGATGGTAAGCGCATCGGCCATAACAAATGCTACGTCACCAAAACATTTCTGTGTCATTTCTGCACCATTCTACGCCCGTCCTGAGATATCAATTCTTAAGTCATAATTACACCATCTCTCAGTGCCTTTCGGACCGAAAAGTAATGTTTGCACAATATTGCTTAACGACAGAATAACCGGCGTTGCGGTGGTACCTATCTTAACAGATTCCTACATAAAAATACTACCACCAGTAAACACGTTCGTTCGTCATCCCGCGAAAATTACAAAAAAAAAATATCAAAAACACCAACACTTTTCAATTAATGTATAAAGTAATGTAACTTTTTTTAGTATTGATAATATTAAACAGTCTATATTTTAAATCCATAAATTAAAAAAAAAAATGTTTGGTTTCTCGTTAAAAAAAAGATTATAGTTGGAATGTATATCAGCAACAATTTGTATCTTTATTCATGAACAAAAGTGATGCGGAGTGCAAGTTTTCGTAACTCACTTTAACTTATAACAATTCTTTGCCACGCGAACAAATGAACGAACTTTGTACATACTCGTAAATTTTGTTACAGAACTGACGCATGCATCTTGGCAAAAAGTTTTTAAGAATCTCTTTAACGAGAATTTTTCTGCCAGTTTTAAATGAGAAAAATAATAACACAATTTATGTAAAAGAAACGAAGATATTTTGACAATTGTATATAGTTATTATATACATATTAGTGACGATAGTTAAAAGACAAAACCACATGTTTTTATTAAATATTAATATTGTTAAATATGTGTACGTGCACTCAGTTAACAACGCTGTATCGGCGAAAAATTATACGAAAATAATACCAATTTTAGCATACAAGTGTACAATAATTTGTTTTTGTCCTGAAATTGTTTTTGATGGAAATTTAAACCCGGACCCGCAAATCTGTAATTCGGTACGCTGACCGTGAAGCTGCGCGTTCGGAAAAATTAAAAATATTATACAGCGTATATCCATATAATTCCTTCGTTTTTGGTATTCGGCTTCAAGTAGAATTTCACATTAGGATATTGACTGCCCCTTTCCAGCGATAAAACTCAGCCCTCGGCTTACTGAAGCGATTCAACTACGATGACTTATAACTGGAAATACATTTGACCTATATTTTTACCCTCCCTTTTTTGGATATGGCCAGTAATATTGAGCTGTTAAAATATATAGCGCCTCGTTACCATTGTAAGAAGTCAGTGAAAACATGCGGGGCGGAGTGGATCAATATTAGCTGGATAGACTTTTGGCCAGCGATCGCGATGCGAGAAAAGCTAAAGCTACTCTTGTAATATTTCAACGTTATTCACGAAAACGAGGGGCTCTTGTTGTTCTGGTTTCAATGGGACACTGTTTGAAATTAATGTTGTTTGTATATGTCTGGACATAAAAGCGAAAAATAATTGTCTTTGTCACATTTAACAAGAGCCTTAATACTTTTGTTCTGATATCAATTGTTTTATTTTTAATAAGCGGTTACATTTCTTTCTCTCTCATTCCTTTTTCACATTCCTTTTAAAATTAAGTATTCGCGATAAATCATTTAAACCAATATTTATAATATGTGCAACTATGAATAGTTTCAGTAGTTATACAACTTGATCAGTTGGGACAGATCGACAGAGAAATATTTATTCTCTTATTTGACTCTGTAAGAAAATTAATTTATAAAGTATAAAATAGACATTCATACAAAGACTATTTCTGAAACGAGGAATAGCGAATTTTATTATGTAAACTAAGTTTCTTCTTCTATCAATCACAAGATGGCGCTTGATAAAAAACAATTTTAACTTTCATAATTGGAACAAAAAGAGTTTTCTACATAATCTGAGTTAAGGATAAATGATCCGTAGTTAGTTCGGAAATAATAGAAAGGAGTCTATGAATTAACGATCCTTACTTTATCAACGTAACTACTGGGAACAACGTACTTGACAGATGTCATTTAATATCAGCCATTTTACTAATGGCGGTGCTAAGTAGTTTATGTCTCCCAATGGCGTTATTGCTATTTGATCTTATTTTCCGGAGAAATGTTATAGCTATGAAAACGTAACAGCATTAAATTATGTAAACATTTTCGTAGTAAAACTTTAACGATATATAATATTGTTGGCCTAAGCTTGGAATTGTATTATTATACATAATGTCATGTATAAAATACATTATTTAATTATAATATCACATATTTGGTAGCCAGTTGGTTTGCAAGTACAGAGTAAGAGTTATTTCCACACATCAATGTTATCTTTAGTTTATCCCGCTGGTCAACAACATCCATATACAGGGCATGAAAGTTAAGTAACACATTTTTAAGTTCAGAGTTTTTCTTAATAACGATTTTAAATTCAGTTTCACTGGCTTCCCTCTCTTCAACAACTGACTGGAGAGCTTTTTAGATCCTTGAAGCTCCTGTACCAGAGAACGGAGCTCGATCTCTAGCTCTAGCTCGTGTACAGTTGTGTTGCAAGTCATCATGTTGCTGCTAAGACAACTATGCTTCGTGTTTTTTCTTTATTATTAACAGACAATGGGCGACTAGATGGAACGATGACCTACACGATTCTACGTGGAGGGTGATAGACGAAGGTTGTTCAGGCAATACTACAGTAGTAACAGTAAAAAAACAGTAATACCACTACAGTGGCAATCTATGATGGGAAGCTTATGTTCAGCAGTAATGACGATCTCTTTATTGCCATAATAAATGAATCCGGGATTATTTTTGAATATAAACATTAGCCATACCAAAACTGTGCTGCTTTGTAACATTTATTTATTTTATCTATTTATAAATCTTTATTGTTTCCCTTACAAAGAAAGGACAATATAAGATAAAAATGTATTATTTATAAATAAAAATTATTTTATTTTATAATATTATAATACAATTTTATATTATACTTTTTATCTTATATTGTTACACCTCCACCAAAATCTCACCACTCCATGGGTGGACTGGGAGAAAATGTCTAAAGCCATTAAATCCGCTCTTTGTATCGTTTCTTTGTAGGGGAAACAATAAAGATTTATAAATAGATAAAATAAATAAATATTACAAAGACATGCCGTTATCGTCAAAAAAAATGTTAAGGTCCCGTTTAGCTACTATTATTACTACAATCTATGGATTACGAAAGATTACATATTATTAAAAGAAAACATCTGAAACGTTTAAATTGAAATGAATTTTGACTTACAATGTGTCGCCATTCTAGCGTCGATAACCCTAGCCATTAGGAACACCTGCTCCACTTCAACCGCTACCGCCACTATAATGGCCCAATAAAACTTACCTGAAATAGAAAATGAGACAGAATTTAATATTTGAATCAGGTTCACCGAAGCTATAGCTACCGAGAACATAACAACGTCTAGTCAGCAAACTGCTAAATAAACGTGCATAAATCAGCATTCGAAAATGAAGTCTATGAATAAAGTAGTAGGTAATATTTCTCTTTTGTGGAACATAAAAGCCAGGGTCATAGAATATGATGCAATTATTAGTTATGGTGTTTTAATTTTTAAGTAAGCTAAACCTATGAATTGAATAAATGCTGTTTATATTTTAATCAACAATAATAAATATTATTATAATTGCACCCTTTCACTATTTGCTACCTACAGTCGTGCCGCTGAGAGAATACGTTCCTGACAGGTCGTGATCAATGGAGGTTGTAACTTTGCAGTGGCGAGGAAATTAGGATTAAAATAATAATTATTATAAATTATGCCAACTTAGAAGAAATCAATAAATGTTATAAATTTGGGCTAAATTTGTTTAATGTTAAATATTTATATATTAAAATAAAGAAAATTATACAACTGACAAACGTCAGAAACATATTCTCTACAGATAATACACTATATACTGTGTCGTGTGGTGGCAGCTTAAGGTATTACTACTACCCCATTTCATCCTGTGGGTATCGTTAAAGTCGACAAATGGGAAAAAGAAATTAAGAAAATGGGCGGCAGAATCTTCTAGGAACATCTGCATAAATAATCTGCGGTTACGAACCCGCCTGCGAAGCGTGGCAACTATGACAAAATCCCCACAAAATGAGAGCTACAAACTTTTGTGGCAATCAATGGGGGAGGTCTGTGTTCAGCAGTGAACTAGTAATAGGCTGCAATGATGATGATGATACTGAGAAGCATCCTCTCAGCGGCCGGACTGTAAGAAGTCCGTCTACTATCCGTAACGTAATAATAATTTTTAAATCAGATAATGGAAATTATCCATGTCATTTGTTAGTAATCATAAAACTTACAACCTATGTACCTACATAAAATTCTTAAAATCAAATTCTCTGTTAGATAGACAGTTATATTTCTCAGCTATATTTCCTTTACGATAGAAATGGGGCTGGCCCGCACTCTGCAGATTATGTATGAGATATGTATGAGTGAGTATGTAGGATAATTAAAATTATTATTATATGCAAAAGAAACAGAAGAAAATTGAAATAACAAGAAAAACAACGTTTTGAAAGGCTAAATCTGTTAACTTGGACCACATTGCTTGGCCTTTTGTGCTGCGGCAGAATCAAATATTTATGCTGTTTTAGTAGCAAACGCGAAATTAGGTGAATTGTCCACTCGTTCAGGGAGAGAATATTGTACATGTCTTGTATGAACAAATATCTTGGATAATATGTAACAGGAAAGCGTATTTAATTTTAGTAATAATTGCACTATTATAAACTCGACTGAAGTAGGTATTTCTAATAAATCTACACCAATAATAAAAAAAAGCAGTGTCTGTTTGTGATTTCAAAATAAATGCCAAAATTAACTAGGGAAAAGTGTTATATATACTATGCTTAATTATTATTGAGCAATTTTAGAATTTTCGTCTGACTGTTCGTAAGTTTGTCTCAAAAAGGCTCAAAAACGACTCAACGGAGTTTGATGATAATTTTAGAGATTAAAATAGAAACATTAACTTACAATTTCGTGTATGTTTTCATTGCAATGCATTGCGTGACAGATAGTTAAAACAATATTGTGACTTGTATTTCATATGCAGGTGCAGTTATATAAATAAACGTTTGCCACAATAGTACTTGTCGCAAATAGTGAGGTACGTGATTAATCTTTTACTGGTGGTAGGATTCCTGACTAATAGACCGGTGTGTGCTATTTTATTTCCTATGCAGGAATCCGTCTAGGTAGGTACCACCCCAGTGCCAGTTATTCTGCCGTGAAGCAGTAGTGTGCAAGCATTACTGGGTTTCGGTTTGAAGGGCACTGTGAGCTAGCGTAATCACTGGGCATTTGAGACTTAAGAGCTGATGTCTCAGGGTGACGGACGCAGTGTTATGTCACACAGAAATATTCTGGGTGACACAGCATTTGTTGTGGGCGGACGTTGCACTTACTTACTTAGGTGAACGTTTTGCTCGTTTCGTCACTTTATACTATAAAAAAAAATCTTAACGTATCAGAGGACTTAGACAAGTTGTAAATTACAGTCGTTTTGACGTAGCCGATTGACACGGGGAAAGAGGACTAGTGCTAGAGCAAGAACTTCCGATTGCAATCAGAAGTAATTAGGTGCCATGATCCAAATCGGCCACTAAATATCATCATCAAAACTGTTCTCATAACCAGGTAATTGTTATAGTTGTTGTATAAAGAAAATTAGTTGGAAACTTCAACTTATGTATACAAAATTAAGGTGCTACCAGAATCTGACATTTCATCAACTTTCTCCGCTAAGTTAGTTGCCTGTTCAATAAACTGGTTTGACAGAGAAGTATCTGTCACACAGTGTAAGTACACTGTTGTCCAAACTTGTTAATATTATTTAAAGATACGTCATCTAATAATAATAATCATCATCATCACATCCTGAACATTCGAAGACAGGGGTGCACCCTTTCCCATGGAGAGTCATAAAGCACGAGAGCATGGTTTACCTACATTCATTAACTTCCGCACTCTTCATCCAGGTTTTAGGTTTCTCTAGTGGAACGAGGTATACAGATTACCACTAGAGAACCTTTAATCTACCGTTATCAGATTAGATTGACGGGCTCTGTAGCCAGCTCTTTGCCGGTCCAATTTCAAAATTATTTTTGACCGTAACAGTTAACCCGGAAAGTTGCAAAGAAACTTCGATAATAACCCTCTAGAATTTTTTCATGGCCCACTAAGATTTTCAATTACTCCGAAACTGAATTGCTAACGAAAATGCTATATCGATATTTCAAGAATTCACCTGCTATGGAACATTACAAACTACGAACTTGGCAAATTATATATTACGTAACGAATTAAGGAGTCGACCTATTTCGCCACACCGTTCTTACACTCGGTTTCCTGCCTGTGTCCCCAGGGTTTTACTAAACGTGCAGTACTATTCTGATGAATATACCATACCATCAATACAGCACAAGAATTAAGAATTACTTTTTTACTACATTTTTCTTTAAAGCTGAGTATTTTCTTTATTTGTATCTCGAATGGATGTAACTTAAAAATAAATAAATGTTACTGCAACATTAAATTCTACTAAAAAAACTGCATTAAGTACGAGTACCAACATTAAGACACGACTTTTATTCTTTCAACCTTGTTTCGTAAACTTTTATATGCCATATCGAAATTTTCGAAATTTCACAAGGATTGTAAAAAAGGTTACACTGTTGCAATATATGAAAAGGCAAAATATTTAGGTGCAGAGTCAATGATACGAAAACACTTACTCTACGTTTAAACCGTTTTACTGGTAAATATTCCTATACTAGACGGATAGTTTTTTTCATTTTTTATTATGATATTTAGGTTTTCATTTTTTTTTTCTTTCTCTTTCCTTCTTTCTCTGTTTTCCTTTATTGCTACGCCTATTCAAAATCTCACCACTCCATGGGTTGACTGGGAGAAAATGCCTAAAGGCATTAAGTCCGCCCTTTGTATCCCTTTATTGTAAAGGAAGCAATAAAGAGTTAAATAAATAAATAAATAACTAGTTACCACTGCAGGGCCATTTATTCTGCCGTGAAGGAGTAGTCTGCGAATATTACTGCGTTCCGGTCTGAAGGGCACGTCAAAGGAGTGTGTAGCTGAGCATACGAGACTTAACATCTAATGTCTCAGAACGACAGGCTCAGTGGGACATTTTCCTGGGTGACACCGTGGTTGCTCAGCAGAGCCGTGGTAGCTCAGGGACTAGGCGCTCGCTTTAAATTTCATAGTACGCGAGTGACCTGGGTTCGATTCCCGGTGCCGGGACCACTAAAATTGGTAATTGGAATTTTAAGTGCTGATTTACCACGTGCTCGGCGGTGAAGGAAAACATCATTAACTTTACAGCGTAACAAGGGCAAACGTTACACTTACCACCAGGTGAAAGTATTGTTCATCTCGTCATTTTGTCCCATATAAAAACAGAAAATCAACAATTTGTGAACGCTATATGTTGCTTAATAAATTCTTGGTTTTAAGTGAACGTACTTTTACATTGTTTTAATTACAAAGTTCTATATTTTTTTAATTTATTTATTTTCCTTTTTTACATGTACAGCTAGATTGAAGCAGACCCCCGCAATAGGCGAAGCCTGTCCTGTGGGAGTAATTTATGAATTACCTTTTACAATTGTCATTTTCGGTTGTTACGACGGCTAGAGTAATATACTTACATAAGTTAGACTAAAATAACTAAGTTAATAAATGCAACTAATAGCGGTAATGGTTTTATGAATAAAAGTGTAACTAGGTAAATATTGTTAATGTTCATGTGTGCGAGCGTGTGCGTGCGTGCGTGCGTGCGTGTGTGTGAATAATGTATGTAATCTACGTTTGTGTACATGTCTCTTTATCACTTTATTTGTGACCGGTGATTATTTTTTCAGAGTCTTCATATGTCCAATCCAACAAAATCCTATAAACAATTGTCCTGGCTAGACGAGCCGAGCGATTCTTAAAATTGCACAGCACAACTAATTTGTTATAAACGTAACCGGCACCATACATGCATGCTAAATTCTTGTCATTCGTATTCATCAGTACGATGAGCCAAAGCAATCGTGAGTAAATTGATAATAGCAATTTATAACAAACTTCTCTGAAATTTACTAAAAGTTTCTCGCACTTTCATTGTTTCAAAGAAACTCCGCAAAGCCACAGTGCAGCTACTTTTAAAGAATTGCCTTCCGCCTACAAAGTGTTCCAAGATGAGCCTTCGTCGCGCGTTGTTACACACTTCAAAGAGTTAGCACCCTCTGCTTGGGAAACATAATAAGTGATAGAGAAGTAAACGCATATTATTTACTTCAAAGATCTTTCGAAAAAGATTCTTTGGGCGCGATGAGAGTAAAATTTTAAGGTCAAGTTGGGTTGCAGCGTTTTCTTGCAACGTTGTTGTTATTCTTAATTATGAGTTTAAGTAAGTCAGTAATATTTTGCCATAGTTGCCACGATTGCAGGCGGGCTGGCAACCGCAGTTTATTTATTCAGATGTTCCAGGAAAATGCTGCTGCCCATCTCCTGGTTTTAATTTCCCTCTGTCGACTTTTACGACACCCACGGGATGGGGTGGTAGATTCTCTTAGGCTGCTACCACACGGCGTCCAACCGCTTATACAATGCGCCAACCTAGTCGTTCCAGTTATATTTTTTTTATAAAAAAACGATGCCCCACAGTAGAATTTCTCCTGTGTCGTGGGTACGTTTTAGAGACATAAATTCCACATGCACAAACCACTCAGACCCGGAACCCGGAATCGAACCCGCGACCCGCGGCGCAGAAGCCAAGGGCTTAGCCACTGCGCCAACCGAGCCGACATATGGTACAATAGTAAAACGGAGAGGCACTAACACATTAGGATAATATCAAAGTAAGGGTCAATTCCGTGTCAGAGACACGGGGCATACAGTTACTATCGACATTCTATGATAACACCAAAAGTTTTCGCCCAACGGTTATTCGAATGTTAGGCGAAAGAAATAGTGATTGAAATCATATTGATTATCCGATCGCATTGAACTGATTCATTCGATGTCAAATGACGTGTTACACATTCATGAACTAATTAAAACACAATTGCTTCTTACTTATTTATAAACGAAGCGATCATATAGGAAATGACATGATTTTAATTTATTTTTGCGTTCATAATGTATAAAATTTGGGATGTAGATGATGCACAACTATCTTTGGAGTAGATAAAAATTAAATTAAAACAAAACCTCGTTTGTCTCAACTCTTGAGTGAGAAAGGAAACAACGAGTATGTTACGCTTTCACACTATTCAATAATTGTCTGCGTACTTTGTAATGTGAGATAATTTTTTAATCCCTCGTTGGTATACTGAGGCTAGGTTAGGCTAAGAGGCATACTTGTCAAACACAGTTGCGTACCACCCCGTTAAATATTTAGTATCGTATGCGTAGTAAATTCGCTAACTACAGTGACAGAAAAATTCTTTCACACTATTTCCTAGCGGCAAAATAACAGCATAGCGGCGGTACCTCAGCCGTGTGGTGGCGGCGTCAGAGAATCTATCACCGTATCTCATCCCGTGGATATCGTAAAAGTCGGAAAATGGAAAATTAAAACCAGGAGATGGGCAGGAGCATTAGCACCTGCAGGCCAAGATCGGCTACTATGGCAAATTCCACCAAAAATATATGGGGGAGGATTATAATTGGCAGTGGACTTGTAATGGCTGAAATGAGGAGGAGGTAATACCTAATTAGATGGACTCCTCATTAGTAGTCCTTCTATTTAGCACTTCTACATTAAATTACAATTTTTTTTCATTCAATCAAATGTGTTTTGTTTTACTACCATCAATGACTACCAACAATGTTTTAAAATAAATAGTTGGCCATCAATAATTTCTACGACTAAACAAGACGATTAGACAAAAAGTTTAAGGAACGTGAAATAGGTCAATTTATTAAGTCGTAGTACATGACTTTCACACTTGACGAATTTTGCTGATAGTACAAGTTTCTCGTTGGCCTTACGATGCGAGCAGGTGTTACATTAGCAATAAAGCCGAAATCTCCTTTACATTGTTATAGGTAAACCGGGCACTGTACTGCTTGTAACGTGCTTGTGACCTTTTTTTTAATGTTTTGGACAATACCATTACTAAAGTCGTCGTAAATCGTAATTCGCCAAAGACGGCATATAATGTGAATGAAACTATGCATTAAGAATTTTATGGTGATGTCCTTCTGTACGATTTAGACCACGGACGAATCTTGTCGCGAGCTATCGACTAGGCAGGAAATATTATAGTGCCACAAGTGTATGCGCAAATGCATATCCACTCATTTGTCCCAACCAACCCGCGCCCGATGTAACTCTCATGCAAAAGGATCAGAGGTAGGCTATAATGTACACAAGGAAGATCACAACACAACCAGAACCGAAAACCAACAATTTGTGTTTTAGCACAAATTACCCGCGGCAGGTACCAGGACACGCGGTCGACATGAATTATACATACATACAAAAGATCACGACTGTATCCCATAAGGGGTAGTCAGAGACTGGGCACTCACTGCAAAAACAGATGACTGCCACAATCCATGTTTCACCAAAACAACATAATGCACTTGGTGTGATAGGTGGTGAGCCCATCGCCATCATGCGCTGTTGGGTGCACAGTGCAGTTTAACTCCTTACTCGCCTTTTACGAGATCCATTGGATGAGATGGAGTGGTAGTATTCTTTTATCGAGCCGCCACTACACGCTATGAATTATATATTATATATAAATATCTCGATTATGTATGTCGATTATATGTCGATTCTGTCTGCTCCGTACGCGCAGTGGCTAAACTATTGGCTTCTGGTATATAATCATCATCATCATCATTTCAGCATATCTTAGTTCACTGTTGAACATAGGCATCCCCATGGATTGCCACAAAGCACGGTCCTGAGCCACCTACATCCATCGACTTCCCGCAAAATCGCGCAGGTCGTCGCTCTAGTGGGTGGAACATAGGTAGAACCGACGGAATCACACTTTTGGAATAGCAATTTCTTTATATAGAAGAAACTAACGAGACGAGCAAATAGGAAGCATAACAAATGTTGTGTAACAGTAATGTAACATTTCTGTGTGGCACCACATTGCGCTTATCGCCCTAAGACATCAGGTTTTAAAACTCATGTGCCCAGTAATTACTCTAGCTATCAGTGTACTTCAAACCGAAACTTAGTGATGTTTGCACACTACTACTTCACGGCAGATTAATGGCGTTGGTGGGCCTATCTAGGCGAATTCTTGGATACGACTCTTACCTAATTACTAATTGATTTCTATTTTGAAAAACAATGCCTTTCACTAGGATTCAGATCTGTTTTGCTGACAATCATCGCACTGGCAGGAATATCCACTCCAAGAATAACCTTAGAAGGAGCGAAGATCAAACCTATGACCCGTAATGCAGCGGTCTTTCTTTGTTTTGATACTTAAAGATAAATATTAAATATCAAAACAATGTATCAAAATATGTCCTGAATGATTTGAAAACAGACGAACTCCGATACCTTGGATATGTGATGTGTAAGATGCGTAATTGTGATGATAACAATATTTTAGCAAATTTAGTTAACCACAGATTAAAACGAAATTTTGTAGTGCTAAGTTAATGAATTTCATAATATACGAGTATATTATACTAGCTATGCCTCGAGGTTTCACCCACCGATTCATTTAAAATAAATCGCTCTAAGAGTCGTAGCGCGATGTTTATATAGCCTATAGCCTTTCTCGATAAATGGGCTGTCCAACGCTAAAATAATTTTTCAGTTCGAACTAGTAGTTCCTGAGATTAGGGCGTTTAACCAAACAAACTCTTCAGCTTTTTAATATTAGTATAGATATATGAACTACAGAAAATACTAGAAAATAAATTATTATCTTGTATCTATAAACTAAGCAGCTTATGACTAACAGTTAAAAAACATTATTGTTTGCTAAACCGATAAGCCGCTCAGTTTACCACACTCCGCTTAAGCTGACTAGAGTATTATTTTGCATTCTGATTTTTAAAAAAAATGACTATCGATATTGTGAAAAATTAATGAACCGATACGCGCCCGACCGATTTCAAAGTGTAAACTCATTTTTATACCGCAGATTTAATCGACAGCGATGATGGAATAGCTATTTTATTCCACGTCCAATACCTACAGCACGTGATGAAGTGGTGGGTTCAAAGTTATCGGTACAAAAGTGTTGTTTATTTCTTTTACATTTTGTAATTACTTTTTAAATTATCATTTTTTCACACTGTATAATATACAGATTTCCTTTTTTTTAAAGAAGAAAGTGACGGGCGAGCTAATCGTTCAACTGATGGTGCACTGTTTAGGGCACTGACAAATTATGTGTAACCTTAGACATTTCTGTGTGCCATCCCCATATGCCCAGTAATTACACTAACTCTCAGTGCCCTTCGAATCGTACACAGTAATGTTATCACCCTACAGAATACCTGACACTGCGATGATATCTACCTAGACGGATTAGATTCCAGTATAGAAATCCTACCTACCACCAGTAAAACCCTCCCATGTCTGATTTTAAAGGCATTATATCATGCAAACTAGTGACGAATTCCGTAAATTTTGTAGTAAAAATGCTGTTTTAAATAAAAATAATTCTATTCTACACTACGTTTAGATAAGATCAAGTTAAAGGTACCGAAAAATTTATATAAATAAAAATATGTTACACAAACTTTGAGAGCTACTGGTAGATTCTAAATTAGCAGACTGCAGGCTCTTGGCTGATTTCAACATATTTTTTTCATTTAGTGCACTGCTATTAATGTAATGTGGTGTACATACATATTGTCACGCCTTTTCACCATTTAAGGGATACGCAGAGACCACACGGCTTGCACAGTTTTCATCCCCGCGGGTAACGAGATTTGGCGGGTTGCAAACCACGGCCATTTTGGTACGAGTCATAAAAAATTACTCCCCATTGGGTTCCCAGGAGCAGAATAGTGACGTCATTGCATATTATGGTGCACTAATATAGGCACAAATAACAATTAACGTATTGGGTACGGAGGTTTGAAATCTAATAATCGTTATTCCTATCTAATAGAAACCAAGCAACCGCTTCATTTTCATAGAACAAGATTTTAAAAATACGAGTATATTCCATTGATTTTTTACTGAACATTTTTCTGACTACACCCCACACAAACACCTTCAACCGAGACAATTATTTGTAGGCTAAATATTTGTACTGTGCAGGAATCGAACCCGTGACCTAGTGGTCGTGGTACCTGACTTTTACGGCGCACATCCTGGGTTCGAACCTCAGCCGGAGCCAACATTTATGCAAAAACACAAATTGTTAGTTTTGAGGTATTGTGCGTGTTAAATGTACGTCTGTAAAACGCAGCAAGGTAGGGAAATCCCAGTGCGAGGCATTGTTTTTTTTTTTAGAAATAAGAATAGCGCAGATGTCACGGCACCAAACAAGCCAGCATCTTCATACTTGAAGATATAATAAAATATTATTGATATTTAAAATCGCCTCTAATCCTAATAATATCCTAAGTCAGTAAGACTGTATTAGTATTGATATAATCATTAAATACAGCTCGTAAACTATTGAAGTTTAATTCTTTTAGTAATGTTCTTAGTAGACATCAGATTTCATATCTACTAAACTATTTTTGATTTAAAGTAAATTAAGGTGACCCAATAACTAACAACAAGTAATTTAACCGAAAATTTATTACAACATGAAATCCGAACAAGAATGCTTGACCACTCAACACAATCTCAAATATTGTAGTGTAACCATTTACTGAGTTCCAATTTCTAGAAAATTACTACAGCTTAATATGGCAAGAAACGCTCCTGCCCGCTAAGGCAATACTTAACAATGTTAACGGTCAATAAAGGCTATAAATTTCGCCGCGGGACGAGTGACCGAGCCCGGCCCACGTCCGCGTACCGCGTGTGTGTTACGACCGCGACACGTGGTGTTGACGGCTACTCCACGACTTACGTGCGATTTTCGAGATAAAGTTATTATTTGTTACTAAGCTTCTAAAAAATATTGCTAGCGATAAAACACATTGATCAAAATATAAGCAAAGTGATGCTGTGAAATAATTTTTCACGTATTAAGAATTTTTCACGTATTAAGTTTGTAATTTTTGGGTCTAATTTTAATATTTTCACCATGTTGCATTTGTTGAGAGAATCCATTACCTTGTGTCTCTTGAGTGTCGTAAAAGTATACGAGGTAAAAATACACCTCGGGATAGACAGCGGTAGTGATGTTCACTTACTTTGACCATGAGTATAATGATGTAATTTCTCTTCATTTCTACCAGTTGTCCTCAATGATTTTTTGTAAACTAATACTCGTATTACTTAAGCCGTAACTAAATAAAAAAGTAATAATATATTTTCGGAGTTACATATTTAAAACTTTTACGTTCATTTTGTTATTTCAAATATTTAAAGTACTAATCACATCGTACTTTGCGAAATTCGCTTGCCATAACCAAATGACGCAGAACCTTGATCTTCGCTAAAAGCGCATTCCGATGTACATAGGATCAAAGATTATTTTCTTCCGTGCTTAGCCATGCTACAATTTTGACGACGATTATGAATTTAATATTTGGTACTTCAGCGACCTAGCTTGGCACGGCTTCTTTCGAATTTACTTTTATTAATTTCCAAGAATATTTAGATACATAACATGAAAAAATTCATAATAATCGTTAGAGACTTTTCCTAGAAATAACTTACATACAAGAGTTCCTCTTTTAATACTATATTGGCTATTTATTCCGTTCTTACCTCAGCAATGAAACAACTACAAGTAGTGCTATCTGTTGTTGAGTAGCTAATAGTATCATCATCATCATCATCATTTCAGTCTATCACTAGTGCTTTGCTGAACATAGGCCTCCCCCAAAAAATTGCCACAAAAAATTGAAGCTTTAACATGGGGAATTTTGCCATAGTTGTCACGCTAGGCAAGTGGGTTGGCAACCGCAGTTTATTTATTCAGATGTTTTAGGAAGATGCTGCTGCCCATCTCCTGGTTTTAATTTTCCCTCGGCTGACTTTCACAACACCCACGGGATGAGATGGGTTGGTAGATTCTCTTAAGCCGCCACCACACGGCAAAGCTAATGGTAATCTATGCATTAATATTTCTACCTAGTATTATAACCACGCTAACGATGTAGGTCAGTGACATTTTTTGTTGAGTAGCAAATATCAATTGAAATATTAAGGAGGTATTTTTTTAATATATAATCATTAAATAATAAAAAACCTCTAAAAAGCGGTTACTTCTCTGTTTCACATATACTTAAAGTTAAGAGGTAAAATAAGGGTTCTTGGAACCCTTACTGGAAAACTTAAAATATAAAAACCAATATTATATTATATTTATATGTAAAACCATTAATTAAAATGAAACAAAATTATGCTACTAATATATTACCCCGTATAAAATAAATATCTTATCTAAAGCAAAGACACATATTTAGCAAATACGCAGGTAAAAGCAAAAACGGAAGACCACTGATGCTATTCAATGGATCATCAACTAGTACAATGAAAACTGATATAAAGGATTCCCTTTCTCATTTGTCCACATAACGAGTCGATGCCAGAACACGTCCTAATAATGTAATTTCGGCTTGGTAGTGACATAACCTGAATGGCCAGTGTTTTTATGTCACATTTCTCTTAATGGACTTAATGGAGCGTACTGTGGGAACTAATTGTGTTATTGTTAGGGTGCTATGATATTTTTTGACATAAGCAATAAGAGTACTTGTACCGTTGAGGAAGGTTCTATATTCGAATCATAGGCAAAGCCTTTATTTGTACAAATATATTTTATAATGTATGTTTGATGAGACGTGCTTATAACAGATGAGGTAACACCTAGAACTTGGTATTGGACAGTTCTTTGTAGCACTGCATAGCGTAGTGTAAAAGATCGCTGGCCAGCAAATCCTGTACTTTAAATTTGATCGTCCTTCACTACTGAGAGTATCTTCAGCAAACTGGCATCAATGTTTGCTAAGCAGTTTCGACTTGACGTTGATTCAGAAAGTACAAGCTGTTAGTACGCCGAGATTGTTTTAAATAGCTACTACTTACAACTCACGAAGACTTAAATGTGAAATTGCACTACCTATATTTTTTTTTGATATAAATTTAAATGTGTCGCATCACTATTGAAAGATGTCAAAACGGCCATAACAGCGTGGCGCTAGTATAGCTTCTGTGCCCTCAAAACCGATAGAAAATAGAGTTTGCATATCACTGCTTGACGGCAGAACGGCAATACGGTTGTCTGGATGGATACTATCACAGTGGTAAAATGTATGAGGATAAATCATCGTCATTATTTCAGCCTATCAGTAGTCCACTGCTGAATATAGGTCTCCCCAAAAGATTAACACAAAAGTTTGTAGCTGTCATTTTGGGGGGATTTTGTCACAGTAGCCGCGCATGACAGGCGGATTGACATCCACAGTTAATTTACTCAGATATTCCAGGAAGATGCTGCTGCCCATCTTTGCCCTTTGTTGCCTTTTACGACACTTTCGGGATAAGATGGGGTGGTAGACTGTCTTTAGCCATCACCACACAGCAAATAAGCATAAAGAAACAGAGAATAATATGGGTGGATAAATAAATTGTCCTTGATTTATTGCGGCATTAATTGCAATAATTAAAACACACATGTTACACCAATGATCTCCAATAAGTAAACATAGCTTCAATGAAAATAATTTGATGCTAACAAAAGTACATTAGTAAGAAAAATACAGAGTTACTATAATATAAATAAGTTAGTATAGAAACGTGGTAGTTCAGAGGAGTGCTCTAATCTAATTTCAAAGCACGAGACCACTAAAATTTCAATTTTTAGCTCTCAGTACCCTTCAGACTGCCAAGCATTTTCACCACAGCAACACCTTACGAATACTGTCGGAAGCTATCAACTGTGCACAAGATATTAAAGCGCCATAAGTGTACATGCAAACAGAAGCAACCCAACCGCGCCATTTGATAAGATCGGAGGTTGACTAGGATGCTCTGTCAGAGGCATGAGAACAATCACAACATAACCAAGACAAGAAAACCCACAATTTGTGTTTTTCAAAAGTAACCCAAGGACTTGCGGCGTCGTAGGACTTTGATTCTACCATGCGGTTGTCAATAATTTAACATTTCTCTTTCAATTATTGTCACGGATTAAGGAATGATATCTATCAATTTAAATAAAATAATACACAGAGTATCGTGTGCCACCACAGCCTTGAGAGAAGTTACCATTCCATCTTATGCCTTGAGTGTCGTAAAATTCGTCAGAGGGAAAATTAAAACCAGGAGATGGTCAGCAGCTTCTTCTTGGAACATCTGAATAATTAAACTGCGGTTGCCAATCCGCCTGCCAAGCGTGGCAACTATGGCAATAAAATCCCCCCAAAATGAGAGCTACAACATTTGTGGCAATCTACGGAGGAGGCTTATGTTCAGCAGTGGACTAGTGATAGGCTCAAATGATGATGATGAAGAAACATGTCGTTTTGCAGTCATTGAAACTAAAAATGACTTGTAAGGTAATAATGTGAGCGCAGAAAATATTATAGAGGGATCATAACTTACACTAAAAGCATTGCGGAAAGCGAGTGCATTTTTTGGGAAAAAATATCACAAGAGGTCGACTCTTTATTTTCTCTATTTATTGTCTAGACATGACTTTTAGCAATTTTTCTACATAACGTCATTACTATGGCGGCATCGAAGAAACATAAAAATGAGAAATTCTACAATTTTCGATAGTTTCTCTGAAAATATTCATCATAAAAAATAAACAATTGTATACTGACATTCATTCAGTTGAGGTAATAATATAATGGGATTTGTTCAGATATGTGAAGAGGGAACTATGTACCCCTTTTTAACGTTATTCATAATTGATATAACATCCCGGCACCTACCCATGCTACTTTGATCTGATAAACAACAGTGAAGCTTTAATGACAAAATTAAATACTAAAAATGTCCATACAAAACTTTGAAATTATTTGTTATGTAAAACTTTACGCGGCCCTTACTCAGAAAGTCGTTGCCCCGAACCAGACAAATTCAAAATACGTTTTGTTCTCCATTTAATTTAGGTTACCCTACTACGGCGTCATACTAACAGATTTACTTCGCAACAGATTTCCTTAAGCTTCATGTTATCCTAGTACTTGCGAGTTCTTTCAAAGGCAGCTCAATGGAAAAACGCCCAATTAAATTATGAGTTCATAGCCTCGATCAGCTGTATACTGATAGGGTAGTCCTACCTATGAGTTTTAAGCAATTTTTTTTTAGGTCGACATATCTCCTACAGGAATAACGCTACGAGGCTCATTATATTTTTCGGACATATATACATCGTCCCTAAGCCCGGCCTGCCGAGATGTGTAGGATATTACGAATGACCCTGTATACATGTTACAAATATATTGAATTCAACAAAAAGTTAATGAATTAAGATCGAATTTCGACTAATGGGCGACCACTAGTTATTATAAATACTAATTTTATAAATGCGAAAGTAACTCTGTCTGTTTGTTACCTTTTCACCTCTTGCATCCTAGAGATAGCACAGGATACTTTTTATTCCGGAAAATCAAATAATTCCTACTGGATATTTAAATAAGCCTATATCCACGTGTAGAAAGTCGCGGGCATCAGGTAGTACTCGTAATTATATAAATAGAATAAAAAAAAATTAATATATATAAATATATAGTTTATTTAAATAATACTTATTAAACGACATTAGTTTTGTTAATTCATGTTTATACATTTTTATTTTAAATCAGTTTACTAATAAATATAAGAAGTTTCTCATTTCTCTCGTGTACTGAGTAGTAGGTGCTCTTTTTTTCTCCTGCGATTAAAAAACAATTTAACAAAATGTACTATCATGAGTTGGACGATATTAATGATAATATCAACCAATAAATTTGATACGTAAATGTTTTGGTGATATGTAATGTCTTTCTGGAAGATCAGAAAGACTTCTGGTGTGATGGTAGTTCAAAGCATCACATCTGGTCATCGTAGAGCTATGAACAGCGCTTGATGTAATAATTTCAGAGATACGAGAAATATATATGTGAAATTTATAAGTTGCACAATTGAGTTAGGCCAGGATTTAAACATAATCAGCAACGCATGTTTCAGTAAGATGCTGATTCAAAGCATGTTTCAGATCGTTTCTGAAATGGCTGAGCGATAAGCGAAGCTATAGATCACTGGTTCGATTTTCGCATGGGGCAATCATTGGTATGGCCCACAGATACATGTGCAATTTATTAGTGCAATGTACAATTTATTTATTTATTCAAAATAATAAGTATCTTTAAAACTTCCAAGTATTGGACATAGGAACAAACAAAAATTAAAAGCAAAAAACTTTGTTTAATAAAGACGTTGCATACATGACATACTTAATTTACATTTACATTACAAATAATACTTGACACACAAAATTACAGTTGAGAAACGGGAAGAGAATTTCAATTTAACACTACGGGAGCTAGGGAAGAGATTACACAGCCCCCTTGGCGTTAAGGCAACCCTCGACAAACAGACTCGGCCTCTCCTATAAAAGTAAAATATGGGACAGCATCGTGACCTATTCCGTCTGTATAACAATAACTGAGTTGCGTAATCATTGCTTGTTACGACGTACATTAGTGGAAATGTAGTCATGTTTGTTATATTATGTAGCACATAGCCAGTAATATAAGATAATCACGATAATATATGTACACATACGTATGCTATGATTCGATAAGGTCGCTTTCTAAAGTTAGTTTCTGTGTTTCACTGTTAATGGTCAAAAAACGCATAACAAATGCTTTCTGCGTGACTCCACACTCCGTCACCGTGAGACGTCAAGTCTCATATGCCCAGTGAATACGCTAGCTGTCAGTGCCCTTCAAACCGAAACACAGTAATGTTTGCACACTACTGCTTCACGGGAGAATAACTGGCCCTGGGGTGGTACCTAGACGGATTCCTGCATAGAAATCTTACCATCCTTGAAAGAGGATTACTATTTTTATAATGTAGTGAAGTAACGAGCATAACATTCACTTGATCACCAGGCACGCTACGCTCGTCATCTTGATACATCAGATCGTGAGTATCATATACCCTACACTAGCTATCTGTGCCCTTTAGAGCATTATCATTTCAGCCTATCACTACCACTGGTAAACACAGGCCTTCCCAATCGATTGCAACAAAAATTTGTAGCTCAAATTGTGAGAGGATTTTGCCAAAGCTGCCACGCTTGACAGGCGGATTGGCAAACGTAGTCAGATGTTCCAGGAAGATGCTGCAGCCCATTCCCTGGTTTTTATTTTTCCTCTGTCGACTTTTACAACACCCACGGGATAAGATGGGGTGGTAGATTCACTTAAGCCGCTACCACACGGAACCTTCAGTCCGAAACATACATAGTTATGTTTGCACGCTACTGCTTGATGGCAGAATAACTTGCACTGCGGTAGTACTTACTTACACGTATTCCTGCATAGTAAAACTGGCGGGTGATGGTGATAAAAAAGATTATTGACATATATGAAAAATTATATCTAAGTATCACACGTAAATCGCTAATTATAAATACTAAATGCCCATCTGTGGCCGAAATCGGATCGTAATTCATATTTCATGCTAAGTTTAAACGTTACTGAGGTTTGTGTAATTATTTGTTGGCAACATTTTAAATACTGTGTTCGCCTGTTTGTCCATAGAAGATTAAGGATTTCGACATTCACTGTATGAATGTAAACAAACGACAGACTAATATGTGATTGATATTGTCAGGGCCGTGGTGGCGGCTCGTTAAAAGAATACTACCACTCCATCTCATCCATTGGATCTCGTAAAAGGCGAGTAAGGAATCAAACTGCACTGTGCACCCAACAACTCATGGTGGCGATGGGCTCACCCCCTATCACACCAAGTGCATATTGTTTTGGTGAAATGTGGATTGTGGCAGTCATCTGTTTTTGCAGTGAGTGCCCAGTCTCTGACTACCCCTTATGGGATACAGTCGTGATCTTATGTATGTATGTATGTAATATATTTCTAACACATATTATATATACAGTTTAGCTTCCTAGCTTCTTCACCATATAATTATAATATACATATTTAACTATGCCAAATCACGCTATCGTTCGCGCAATTTTCTTAAAAAAGGGGTACAAAGTTATCTCTTCACGTATGAATGTATAGATGAATCGCCAAAATCAATAAACCATCACAAGCATATTTGCTCTAAACATTTTGCAACAAAATGCCATAGCTAAAAATTCAGGCCGACACGTTACAGGCTTAAATTGATGCTCTACACGTTTAATTATGAAAGCTCCGTGCTCCGGGACGTGTGCCGGCTGTTATTGTCCGTATTACATTTCGCTATTATCACGTCTATCGCATAATCTAGTTTGTAAATATTAGATCGTAGCTTTTACAGTTTTAAGTTATAATAGATGGTAATGTTTAATATTTGTTTTCTTACATTTACACGAAGTTTGTTTACAATGATTATGTATTGACGGCCGCGTAGAAGTTAGAACTTCTAGTCCGCGGTCCTAGGTTCGAATCCGAGCCGAAGCCAAAATTTGTGCAAAAATACAAATTGTTGGTTTTCGGGGTCTGATTGTGAAATCTATGTTTGTTTTTACAAACATACAGAATGTTATAACGGTGGGGGATCTTTTTTATACAAGATAGATTATACCTAACTAGGTATATGCTAATTTTATATAACATGCATATGTAGAACTAAAACTATCTCAAAATGAGTTTCCACCAATGGTGAGAAATAATAAGACGGCGAAGAAGTCACCGTTCCAGTTTTTGTCCATAAATACATTTCATAAAGATATTGTTAAAATTTTTGTCCGTTTTTATTGATTGTTAAATTAATGAATCTGTATCAATTTTATTTCTAAATCCTAAACTAACTTCTTTTCATTTTAGTATATATTCTGGAAATTCATGCAGATTTTCTTTTAATTGTAATAATTTAAAATAAACACAATTAAAATTAAGCGCCACGCCTGTTCATAAAAGCTGCAGTGTCACCGAGGAACTTTAAACTGCAAAGTTCAGTGTGGCATCAAATTTAAACTCTCATATGCCTATAATTTTTACAAGCTATAGATACAGTGCCCTTGAAACTTATATGCGCAGTTCCCAGTTCTTAAGTCTTAAGGCCCAGTTTTTAGGCTATCTCTCAGTGCCCTTCAAACCAAAAAACGGTAATATTTGCACACTACTGCTTTACGGCATAATAACTGCCCTTGAGGTTGTACCTACGTAGACAGGTTTCTGCTTAGGAATCCTACCACCAGTAATAGTTTCCTTGTTTCGTTTTTGGTAACAAGTAAAGACATTATTTCTAATCTAATGAGATGTTTATAGAATACAGTCTCAGGCGACCAGTCGCGCACGCAGTCGCTACAAAACTATCCGCTGGCGGCTGCGGTCGCCCGCGACCAAACGCTTAGTGGAAAATCGATCTAATGCTTGAATACTACTGAACTACTACTTAGCAACAGAATAACTGGCGCTGTCGTGGTACCTATTTCATCTGATTCCTGATTAGAATAGACCTTAAGTTGTGGGCTTGTGATGGGTTGTGGTGATGAAAATGATGATTTTATATTAACATAGATTCTGCGGTTATCTTTAAGGAAAATTTGATAGCTTTATATGTATACAATAAAATACAAAAAGTAAGGCTATACTTATGATAGGCTTCGATGAATATTTTAATTTAATGGAAGATCCAGTTCGAAGATATTTTTAACATGAAATAATACTCAAGGAAAATGTATAAAATCACTCGTCGCGGTTAATCCATCACTCTTGTTTTTACTGACTGGAAGGTATGCTAGAACGTCAGTAAAAACAGTTTTACGAGTCGTGCGGCGAAACTAAATGGCTATAAAGTAACTTTAATTGAAATAACTCACTCTATGCAATTTAACGGTTTATTTCATGACTGTAACGGAACCGGAAATATTCCTTCTTAACATACGAATGTTTCGATGTGAAATTTAAATTGGTTTCTTAAGCAATACATGTATTTAATCGTTGGATAGTAAGGATTATAACGCTATATACATACAGTCACACCTTTTTCCGTAATAGTGGGTCGGCAGAGACCACACCCGTAGTCGTCGCCGCAATTTTTATAGGAGTCAGAAAATGTTTACTCCTTATTGCGTTCTTTCTGCACAAATAAAGACTGTCCGTGCAATTTCTTAGACGCCTTTTACGACACCTCGGTAGGAAAGAGGTACGGCTTATTCTACTACATCGGCCGCCGGACACCTATCGGCTAGAGCTAAGAAGATGAAGAGACAAGCAAATAGTTCACCTGATGGTAAATGCAACGTCTACTCGCGGCAGAATAACCGGCCCTGCGGTGGTACCTACATAGACGGGTTCCTACCACCAACAACTAATTGAATGAAGAAACCTGAATGATAGTAGTTTTATTAGACGTTTACAAAATAAAATCAGTACGCAATTATTGCGCAATAAGAAATACAAATACGTTATTTATTAAATACGTTTCTTCTGAAGGTTGCATCAACCCAACATAACTATATTTTAACACAGGTACACCTGTTAGTTATGTTATTTTTAGGTGTTCTTTTGATCGTACTTGTTATAAAATTCCATTTTATATTTATAAAAACAAGTAGGTTTAACACTAATACGCAGTTAAAAAAAAAGTAAAGCTTATTTTTGAGAGGGTTTTGAGCCGCGAAGACTCCGCACGGTGCTCCATTTCGCGTTTGCGGATTTCACATGTCGAAATATTTGTTACTTCGCCCTTCCCCGCTCAGCACGTGGTAAAGTAGCAATTCTTTTTCATTTATTTGACACGATTAATAATAATTTCCGAAATACAACTCGAACACTGTGTTAATTAATTACTTCTACAAAATAAGGAACGATCCCGTTCGTACAAAGTGTCATAAATCTAAAAACTTCGAAGGCGCACCAGCGCTCCGCGTACGTTTTATTTAGCCTTGGCTCCATTGTAACGTAAGATTTATTGTATTAATCTACAATATTTCGCTTAGGCGACCGTTATTCTTCATAACCTTAATCCAGCGCTATGCGGTTAGTTTGATTTGTCATTATTTTTTTATAAGTAAATGTGTTTTAAAACCTATTTAGCAATTTATCATATTTTTTAGCAAGTCAAACAGTAAATGCAACGCTGATTGCATTTATGTAATTGTACTTACAGATATCGCCATAATTTATTTTATCTGAGTTATTATTCTCTGAAAAAAATTAATAAAACATATTTTTTTATTATTTATTTCATGAAATTTAAAAATCAAGTTACTACCTACATTTTAGAACACTAATGCCTGTCAATCAATAAAAGTATGTAAATAAAATTGTTTTTCTTGTTGAAGATCCTATATTTCATTTTTATCCTCAAGTAAAACCTGAACTTAAGCAACATTGTTTTCTGTTTACCTTACTTTGAAGGCATTTCTTCCTATATTTTTCCATGAATTCTTTCATGTTGTGGTTGAGAAATATGACTTTACTTTTTTATTCATTTTGCTTTGAACGCGAACTATTTCTATTTGTTATAAAGGAACAGTAAAGTATTGCAGCCTTTGAGACGTTTGCGAACAAAAAATCTGTTTAACAATCTGAAATGTCGAGAATATTTCGAAATTTTATTACCTTCACTTCATTTCTGGAGTTCCAAGAAAACATATTTTTATTAGTTTTAAAATTGTTAAAAGCCCTTAAATCTAATCGCTATGTACTATAAATTGACATGAAATATTCTTTATGAGCGTAGTCTGAAGATAAGTTCTGTCATTTTTTAATGTTTGAATTGTGACTCAGCGGGAAGGTACACTGGTATTTTTTATAGAAAAAAGTAACGAGACTAACCGTAACAGACCCTGTGTCAACCAGAATATTTCTACGTGGCGCTACATTGAACCCGTCACATCAGTTCCTAAGTCTCATATAAACTTTAACTTAAATAACTCACTTTGATACTTTTGTAACTGCTCCTTAATTTACATTATCTGTGAAATTACTTTAGTTAGTATCTGGAATTAACTGACCTGATGTCATAGTTAACCCGGGGTACCTTCGGCTTTTAATTATTATTTTTGGTTCGATTTACGCAGAAAGAGCTAACTGTCTTAAGGTCTTGCAGTGGTATGCTTGGTTTTTGATTTAATTTTATTAATTATAGGATCCCAAGCCGGTAGTAATACCCATCTTCTCTATTGAAACCAAGTTTTTTTAATTTCAATAGCCTCGCGATTCATCCTTGGTAGAAATCGGTGTTCTTTTGCAAGGATTTGTGGTTTAACAAATCTTATGTAACGGTAGGGGTGATCCAGAACATGGTCATAGACTACAGATTTCCTAGAGCGGCGATGCTTCACATCAGCTACATGTTATTTTATAGGATATCTATGGCATCAGGACATCTGTCACCTCAGTCCTACCGTGACCATGGATGCTGAAAAGCGCTTGAAACGTCGGGTTATAAAAAGTCAAAATTAAACTCGTAAAATCCATTAAAATCAGTTTTATTTAAAAGGGGCGTAAGTTCTTGAGAGTCATGCATTGAGGTTTTAAAAATACATCACATATCTTCACTATCCTCTTCCATCGGCGTCGTGGCGTGACTAGACGAACTTTATTTATTAAATAAAAAGAAGATGAAAAAAAGATTGAAAATAGCTTTATTCATTGCTATGATCAATACAACAATATCATCATCATCATCATCATCATTTCAGCATATCACTAGTCCACTGCTGAACATAAGCCTCCCCCACAGATTGCTTCAAAAGTTTGTAGCTCTCATTCTGGGGGGATTTTGCCATAATTACCACGCTTGGCAAGCGGGTTGGCAACCGCAGTTTTTTTACTCAGATGTTCCAGGAAGATGCTGCTGCCCATCTTCTTGTTTTTATTTGTCCTCTGTTGACTTTTACGACATCCACGCGATGAGATGGGGTGGTAGATTGTTTTAAGCCGCTACCACACGGATTATAGACCAATAACAATATAGATTTTAAGATCAAGCAACAATAAAAAAATTAAAATTAACTTTTGATTGCAGCAAAGAAAAGGACTAGACTCAATCTTTATATTCGTGCCACTGATATGGAAGCTACGAGTAGCTATTAGATCCATTTAATTTTTTTAACAGATAGTGTCTACAACGCAACAAATACCCAGAAATGAACTCAGAATGGTCAAATACATCTTACAAAATGTTTTTGTTATAAAATGTATGTGATCAAAATTTTAATAATCCCTTCAAATACTTTGCTCATCGCGAAAAAAAAATTGTTACGTTTATATCATTTGCAATAATAACAAAAAATACACGTAAGTATCCATATAATGACTTTGGAATTGAAATAAACTATATTGTTAGTATTCTAAAACCTCTACTGTAAACTGTAACTCATTTTCTCGGTAAGTGGTAGAAGAACCATTCACACAAAACAATTAAATTGCGCGCGCAATTGTTCTGCTTTAGCGGGGTACGGCACTGCGTTGCATACGACTGAGGTAAAACTGGTTCATAGTCTTGCAACGTTGCATAAAAAAATATAATTAAAAATCAGCTTCTGTTTGTATAATTCCCTTATTTTATAGACGAAGAGAAAAACACGCGTCATGTAGATGGTGCTTAGGACGTTTTATGTTAATGATGCGACTTGGTTGGTGCCTTGATAAGCTATTGGTGGCGGGTTCGATTCCTGCACGGAATAAATACCTGCAGATAGTTGCCCTAGATCTAGGTGTTTGTGTACGTGTGAATTATGTCTGTAAACGCACCCACGATACAAGAGAAGTCCTACTGTTAGGGAACGAAAACAAAATACGGAATGGATGAATTATTAGACACTTCGGGTGGTTTCTCATATAAAATTAATTACTGAGTTTGATTTCTAACTGATCGATGAACAATATGTAAGATCGGACTATTAAAAGGCAAAACTACTATAATGACTCCAATTTTGAAAGCTAGAAATGGAATACAATTTAATAAGCAGCGAGGTGATATTTTGATGTGGACATATAAATAGCGTCTTAAAGTAACGTACCAGATTATTGCAATTTTAAATGCTCAAGTTCGAAGAGAATGCTTATACCGTCACACAATACATGCGGATTTTCCGGATCGATACAACTAAGGGACCTTCAATAAAGAGCACATTCCATTCTCTGTATAAAAGAGGTATAAAAAAGTAAAGATATCACAAAAAGTCAATATAAACAATTATCATAGATTTACATAGATTTAAATAATCTGCTCGCGAGCTATAATCGATTCTATCAAGAAGCGAATCGAAGCGATGATTATTCTCGTAGATTGAAAGCAGACTGAACATTTGAAGTGGAAAATCCCGCTAATGGTATAAAGTGTTCTCATAGCCTCGGCTGTTACAATTACAATATTATAAAAATACGTTTATGTTTTTAAATAGAGTAAAAAGTGTTTAAAAATCAACTCAATTGAAAAAAATGTTTTTTTTGGAATGTACATAAAATATAACCAATTGACACGAAATTTCTAGAGATTCTAACAATAAGCCTGATACGAACTCAGTTTTAATGTTACATCGCGAATTTTTTTTATAGGAGAAAGTGATGAGACGAGCAAAACGTTCACCTGATGGTAAGTGCAACGCCTACCCATAAAGTACGCTGTTTCACCCAGAACATTTCCGTGTAGCACCACATTGCACCCGTCACGGTAAGACACAGAACAGTTCTGAAGTCTCATATGCCCAGTAATTACACTAGCTATCAGTGTGCTTCAGATCAAAACACATTTGCACACTACTGTTATACCGAAGAATACCTGGCCCGGGGGTGGTATCTAACTAGACGGATTCCTGCATGGTAATCCATCCAGTGAATTACATCTGAAAAGATTATGTGTTTTCATCAAATAATCGTGAAATGAGTCACAGCTTGCAAACTTTTTTTTTAAATGGAAGTAAGTTGAAAACCTGGCCTGCAACGCATCCACTTTTCCTCTGGTATTGTACTGGTACATGTTAATGGGTGGCGGTGGTCACATACCATCAAGAAAGCCGCATGCTCGTCTGTCCCCTTGCTCTTATATAAAAAAAGTGGCGAGACGAGCACGTCGTTCGGCTGGTAGTAAATGTCACGCCTTCCCATAACAAATAAGTTGTCACCCCGTACTTTGTATTGGAATATTCTGTGTGGCACTCTGCGTTGTCGTCACCATGGTCACGGTTCAGTCTCATATGCTCCTTAATTACAATCATTTCAGTGATTCACCACTCAACACGGCGGTGTTTGCACTCAACTACTGGACAGCAGAATAAATTACACTGCGGTGATGTTTATCTAGGCGAATTCCTGCAAAGAAATCCTTCCACCAGTAACAACAGAAAGTGGGTGTTATTACACTCCACTTTATAAATTTGGATGATTAAGTTTTATTGTTCAAGTTACATTACATTTACTTTTTTAAATATTTTAAGTTTTATATTAAAACGTGCACACATTTAAACAAAGTTCAATGACCCAAGTTGGGCGCATTCGCACTGCATTCCATTTTCATACGCGGCAGTTATTCAGGTTTCTAATACACACGGTCTCATAGATTCAAAAACAAAGATCGTTTGCTCCAAAAGTGTTTGTAAAGTGTAAAGTGTTTGTATACCGAATCAATTCAAAATTTAACAGTCATCGAATAGGGCAAAACGATTCATTAAAATTACTTATTAACATATTTTTATACTACTGTTTTTAAAGGACTAGTTAAAATCGCAAATAGTTTATGCAAAAGGTAGCTAAAATTTCATAAACGAAACGTAGAAAGGATAACTTAACAATGACAAATTGATGGTTTGCTAATAACCTTCATTTTAGTAGTGTTACTTCGGGCCGCCTAGTAGTGTGGCCGGGCACTCGTCCTTAATTTCATAGTACGCAAGTGACCTGAGCTCGATCCCCAGTGTCGCCACTTCATAAGTGTTCTGCAGTTATAAGTGCTTATTTACCACGGGCTCAGCGGTGAAGGAAAACATCGTGAATAAACCGGCACGTCTACGGAGTAAAAATATCTCCGAGTCATGTGAAGACCGCCAACCTGCATTCTAGCAGCGTGGCGGACTTTCGTATCTCCAAAACCTTCTTAGTAATTATCGGAAGGCCTGTGCTCAGCATTGGGTCATCTATAAGCCGTCACTTTACTTATTGTTTTGAAAAAAAAAATGTTGAGTTTACAGGCAATTGAAATAAGATTCTAAAACTGCTCAACTACGTAACTAGACAACTAATGCTCACCAGTTTTCGGTTCCGGAAATCTTTGATACACATTTTTCAAAATGTCTGCGAAAACTCGCATTAAAGTAAGTACTTCTTTTTTCTACATTAGAAGTTAAAAGATACTTAAAACCGTTGACTGTTCCTCGCTCTACCTTCGGATTTATATTTATGAATTCTCATAGAAATTAATGCTTCTTCTATGAAGGAAGTTAAAGGTAATCAAGGGATTTTTTTTAATTAAATAGTGTTTAAAGATGAAACACACAGAATTTAAATAAATTTAGCTTACTCTTGAGTGTAAAAGTTTATATGCGTTTGTGCGTGTGTCATTTAGAGTATATCTAACATTCTTCTTTATCTTGTTATTTGTAACGCTGAACTGCAAAACTAATTTTCATTGGAATCTCGCTGCAATGTCTATCTATCTGCTTATGCTTCGAATTTATTAGAAATACAACGAGATTGATGACAAAAAACCGCAACTCTTAGTACATTAATTACTATTAAGTTAATAAAACATAAATAAAAAAACACTTTTTTATTTATTTGTTATTTTTAAATAACACTGATATTCGTGTTAATCACTCCTAATAAGATTTAAAGCTTGTTCTAGGAGTTAATATCTTTCGCAGTCGTAACCCAAACTATTAGGTTACTGGCGCTTCAAATTAAAGCGTGTATACATACTGTCCATACTATTTATAATATTATACTCGTAAATGCGAAAGTGACTCTCTCTGTCCTTCTGTCTGTCTGTCACCTTTTCGCGGCTCAACCGCTGCACCGATCTTGACGAAATTTGGCACGGAGATAGATTGCATCCTGGAGATGTACATAGGATACTTTTTGTTTCGCAAAAACAAATAATTCCCATTACGTATAAAAAATAAATAGACACGCGGACGAAAACGCGGGCATCAGCTAGTTATATATATATATTTATGAAATAGTGTTTAAATACACGTAGCAATTAACATTTGCGTCTAGTAGGTACTATTTGAATTATAGCTGTGTTGTTTATTTTTTTAATTACTATGTCACTCTAAATGCTGTATTATACTTTTGTAACTTGTAAAATATTCTAGTAAAGCTTGATAAGTAACAAAACATGTTTTATCGCTTTACGCGTAATGTTTGTCAAACAAAAATGACGGTGTAACCCACAAATCATGGAGCAGTCTTATTCAGCACTGGGTGTAACGACCCTGCGCAGGTGTAAACAGCACGTACAGGAGGCCTTTGTTCATGAAACTCTGAGATACACTGTCTGGGGAGCGCGATTTTTCTAACGGAGATAAACCTAACCTAGAATGCAGTGTTTTTGTGTAAGCTGACACTACGTTTACGTATAAAAAAAATAAAGGTAAATTGATATAGAGTGTCTTTACAGAAATAGTCATAACAATAATTAATTTTAATGTGGAGTTATCATTCATCGCAGCTCGTTATAAGGGGAACTACTCGTATTACCAAATTCGCTAAGCTCGGAAGGCTTGATGTATTTCATACTACAATACTATTAGTTCAAGTCGACAGCATCGACATAGCAGCATATTATTAAAGCAATAACCTCTTGATACCAAAATGTAACGTTTTGAATATTTTCGTTTCGGCAACCAATTTTTTATTTAATTTTTTCAACGTGTGACCTAGGAGTGAAAAAACAACTAAAAGCTTGCATGCATTAGGTAATGCTATGTAGTTAGTGACGTTTGAACGTTATTTTGTGCCTTCAATTCCTGCCTATCCGAAATGCTAAAAAAGCGTTATAAAACATTGAGTTTCACATAAAATATTTTGTAAAGTATACTTTATATGTGTATTTTTTCGTAACTCAAACCTATTTCGGGTTTATAAGTGAAAGGCCTCGTACCCTACTTTAAGTCGTTATAAGTACACAACATAGGCTGATATTATAAAAATATCCCAAGGATAAAAAGAGCATTCGGGCTCACAACATGAACCCAATATTATTGAACGATAAATTCAAAACACTGTGATATAAAACACCGCAAGAAATTATAGCAAGACTTCGTCATATATGATGCCTATAAAAATTATATGACACAGTCTTAGTGCCCATATTATTTGATTGCACTGAATGGGCGCATAACATATGCTCCATTATGGTTATGATCTTGTAAAGTCGTTCACTGTGAAAACACAGTGCTGGGTAATAGATTTGTGTTTCAGTTAATCATCGATTTTATTAGGCAATACATATTACAAATATTCTTTACTGGTGGGAGGATTCCTATGCAGGAATCCGTCTAGGTGGGTACCACCGTAGTGCCAGTTACTATGCTGCGAAGCAGTAGTTTTTTTTTATTTCATTGATAAAGTGACGAAACGAGCGAAACATTCACCTTACGGTAAGTGTAACGTCTGCCCATAACAAACGCTGTGTCACCCAGAACATTTCTGTGTAACACCGCACTGCGCTCGTCACCCTGAGACACCAGTCTCATATGCCTAGTGATTACGCTAACTCTCAGTGCCCTTAAAACCGATACACAGTAATGATTGCACACTAGGTACTGCTTCACGGCAGAATAACATTACCTTTGAAACAAAGCGAAATCTTCTGATTAACAATTAGAAGACCTCGTTTGTGAATGTTATGTTATTAAAACCTGTTAAAAACATGTTTTGAACATGAGTCCTCGCGAGTCGCTACGAGAACTATTATTTTGCTATTTACTATGCTATTAATAATATGCTATTAACTATTCAAGAATACTAATATTTTGACACTTCCGTAGTTGCATATTTATGAAAATATTATGTACGTACGGAAACACAGGCATTTATTTAAGAAAAAAATTACTGTGTCCTGTAGAATAGAGGCGAGACACTAGAGGTGTGTTAGGGTGAAGTGTTTAGGTTGGCCAAAATTAGAAAACCTTTTCTCAGTAGATCCTTAAAATTTTATAACAAATTTCCTAAAAGTGTGACTCAAAAACTGACATAGAATTCCAAAACTTTCCAAGAAGACATTATTAGAAAAAGCGTATTATAAAATAGATCATTACATAGACGACAGAGATGTGTGGAAATAATTCTTACTCTGCACTTGCAAACCCCCTGGCTAGTAAATGTATGATGTAATTTTTATGTAATTTATAAAAGACATCCATAGTAATATATAAATGCGAAAGTAACTCTCTCTGTCCCTCTGTCTGTTTGTTAGCTTTTCACGGTTCAACCACTTAACCTACTGTGACGTAATTTGGAACAGAGATAGCTTGCATACTGAGAACGGACATAGGATACTTTTTATCTCGAAAAATGAAATAGTTCCCATGGGTTATTTAAAATACCTTTTTCCACGCGGACGTAGACGCGGATGTCAACTAGTTATGTAATATGGCATTGAAAAAAAGAAAGACCTCAGAGTTTCATGCCGGTTCTTCTCTGAGAAGATCTTATTTTTTGAACCGGTGTAGATTTTGACATTCATAAGAGCTTTATACAAGCCTAAACTAAATAAATAAATTCTGACTTTGACTTTGAACACATTATTTTATCTTTTTCCTTAGCAACAAATATGTACGATATTTATTTACTTTCTGTTAATAAACTGTCAAAAGCACTTACGATAACTTATAGAGTGATTGATGGTTACTGCCCGGCAAGGAATTTTTTCTTTAAATATAAGGTTAAGACAAAACAAGATAAGGAACTTCTTATAGCAACCTATCAGTCTTAATAAATTTTTTTGGACGGAGCACAACATGAAACATTGAGTGGCAATTACGCAAGAAAAAAATTATAGCATTATTCATTTTGAGTGTTTGGCAAAAATAATACTAGCTATATTTAAAGTCAATATACTTATACTTAACTGTGGAGAAAACTTTTTTTTGTTTTTTCTAGAAGTTTGAAGGAAGATATTGCTCATATATTGGTATATAACCGGGAGATGGGCAGCAGCGTCTTCCTGGAACATCCGAATAAATAAATTGCGGTTGCCAAACCGCCTGCCTAGCGTAGCAACTATGGCAAAATCCCCCCAAATGAGAGCTACAAACTTTTGTGGCAATCTATGGGGGACGCCTATGTTCAGCAGTGGACTAGTGATAGGCTGAAATGATGATGATGATGATGGTTGTTCATATAAGTCACACAGAGTACCTTAGCTATAAATAAACATGCATAATTATTATTAATTTTAACTTAAATAATATATACGGTAACTGACTGCTTTCAAAATAAAACAGCGTATATACGAGTAGTGTAGTGTAACCTCAAACAGTAATCGGTAGTGGTCGCTGTGCTCGAAAATCGGTCAGGAGATCATCAGACAGTATTTATTATTTATTGTCAACTTCAGCCCAAAAATACTAAATATTTAAATGTCTTTACAGCTGGGAAGACATTGGCTATCATGGTATCAGACTAATATCACCATATTCATTACTCCCCCTCATCGGTGTGGGTATTTAAATCTGGAACTTTTTAAAATAGTCAGCGGATAGTTCGGAGGCTGGAGGTTATGCATTATCTTACATACATACATATATTCACGCCTTCTTCTCATTGGGGTAGGCAGAGACCAAGTCCGAAGCACACTTTTCGGTCTCTCGGTAAACGACACGTGACTGGTGGTGAACCAACAATCACATCCATTTTGGTATGCAGCTAAATCGAGTAGTTATAGAAGATGTTGTCCACCCAAACACAGCCCTGCATGCTTGGGTTAGCCTAGCCTTATGGCTAGGCGGAGAGTAACGAAAAAAGGATTAGGTAGGTAAGAGGTATGGACTTGGGGTAGGGAACGCGGAAGTTTGGAAAGGAACTATAACGTGTAGGATACTACTATCTCGAAAGAAGCAGGAGGAGATAGCAGTAGCTCATGAGGCCAGCTATGCCGGTACTCTACCGTTTTTGTCGGACAAGGCAACAATGTCAAGTACTCCCTGACCTATTTATGTCGCAATCATTTAATTTTTCATTATCATTAACATTTTTCATCACGACAAAGTACATTCTATTAATGTACGCACATTTTTTTATGGAAGAATGTGACGAGACGAACAAACGTGACGAGAAAAGCAATTCACCTGATGTTAAGTGAAACGTCTGCCTATAACAAATGCTGTGTCACCTAGAACATTCCCGTGTGACACAGCTCTGAGCTCGTCACCCTGCGATATCACTTCTTAGGTCGCATATGCCCCGTGATTGCACTAGCTATCGGTGCCTTTCAAACCTAATGTAATGTTTGCACACTACTACTTCACACAAGTATAACTGACATTGTAGTTACAGATTCCTGCATAGGAACCATTAAATTTACATCGCATTAACATCCCGGATTGTGCACGTTTTTTTGGAAACATGTGGTCTAAAAGTCTCGAATCTGGTTTAATACCTACACAAAATTCGCCTTATTTTAACGATTTCTTCGAAGACAGTTCACCGCACTGTCCTCATTCCACATCGGTGTTCATGAAAAGTCAGCGACGCGTGAAGTCTGTTTGACGACGAATTTTATTTTCAGGAACCAATGCAAAAGGATTTTATTTCGGGGACGTGTCAAGAATGTTTTTTTCTCTTGTGTCTCTAGGCCAGCTGGACGGTATTAGAGTTTTTAGGACTTATTGCTTTTCAGATATGGAATTGCTTTCCTTATGATCAGCGGAAAATGTCGTAATACAAATACATATATTATATTGACTTGCGATCTATTACTGCTACAAATATTTAGTTTTTATTTGTTTTTGTAAATTTAATATAAAATCAAAGACTTGAGTTTCACGGATTGATCGCTTACAGATATTTTATACAATATATTTAATAACTTAAAACACAAAGAACGCGTAGTTCAGTAATTAGCATACCTTCTCGCTGAGTCTTGGATACTACAGTACACAAATATAACTGGACTTCTGGTGTCCGCTAGTCTCTCGTATATCCAATAATTCATTAGATATAAGAACTTAGGCTTTAAATCGAATATAGTAAAGTGGACAGACGAGTGAAAGTTTCAGTCTTAACGCTATACGTTTAACTGATGGTATGTATTCATATGCAGCTATCGGTCCAGGGACCACCGCAGGGCCAGTTATTCTGCCGTGAAGCAGAGAGCTAGTGAAATTATGATATATGATATATGGATGGACGCAGTGTTTTGGTGTCACAAAGAAAAGTTTCGGGGTGAAACGGCAATTGTTATGGGCAAACGTTGCCCATACCATCAGGTGATCAATTTGCTCGTTTCGTCACTGTCTCATTTAATCTTGTGCACATATAGTGAGTCTGTGTTTGTGTAGGTATTATTTATTAAAAAAAATAGCTGACATGGTTTGAGGTCCGTTCCACCTGAGTGTGATATATGTTACCATCCGCAACTTCATTTTTGTAAAGAACCTTTAAGAAGAACTCATTTATTTTGTATTGTTTACATACGCTGATTAATTTACACCAGCAATAAAAAGTAACAGTCTGAAAATCTCCCACTGCTAGAAATAGAGTTCCTTACATTTCTGAAGCCGGAAAGGGTCCGCCGTGCTGCTCTAATGGCGGTTCGCAGATTTCACGTGTCTATCTGCTATGCTCAACTTCATAAATAATAGAAGAAATAAAGAAAAAAATGTTACGTTTTATTTAGGGTATTTCTTAGCATTTTATCTATCGATCTAATCTTAGATGCAAATCTTAGCAAATTAAATTTGTTTCTTTCCTACGAGTATTCTCATATGTATTAATAATTATAATTCTAAAATTATGATTCCTATTATCGCATTAAATTACAGTGTATAATATTTGATTGCCAGTTACTTTCATTTTCAAATCAGCACTTAGCCGCTGGACAGAGTACTTTAAAAGACATAAAAACTTTTAGTAGCAGTTTTATGTTTTACAGTACATTAAATATGACTATCTTAGACGGAGCTATATCCGCTTCTAAGAATTTCTCTCAGCTAGAATTCAGTCATTATTAATTTTAATTAGGCAGAAATTAACTTTTTTATATACAAAAATTTCAGGAGCCCAAGAAAATTTACTTTACTATGACGACGTAGCAGCGACAGTCTGATGACGTCTGGTTGATAACTAAACCTCGAAGTATTAGCCTGATTAGACAAGCGCGTGGAAATTTCTTGTACGGTGAGAGTAAAGTTTGTATACTTGATGTACAAACAGAACTTACAAGATCTTTGATTACATTACTAATCCGATGAAGGCTTGAAATGAAGCTACACAGGTTTTAACTGGTTCGTCAGGATATCGGCAACTAAACAGACATATTCATGGCTCGTAGATGGCAAGACTTACACTGTTTCCATAATGGTATTGTACTGTATTGTAGAATATATATAGCGAGACCCAAGCTTAATTTCACTAATAAAACCAAAAAGGCGCTGTTATCAGGGGAAAATCTCTGGATTTTGATGGAAATAGAAACGGGTTTGATAAAATGTGCATTTTGATTATGAAATCATACGAAAATGTGAGAAACGATCCTCAGATAAAGCTCATCTGATGCTGATAAAATGTACTGGGCATCAGTGGAATGTGATTAGGATAATTGTCAAACAACTTAAGACAGGCAATTTGTAAAGGACCGTGGTAGGATTCCTATGCAGGAATCCGTCTAGGTAGGTACCAGGGCCAGTTATTCTGCCATGAAGCAGTAATGGGGAACATTTTTTTCGTTACACACACACACACATATATATATATATATATATATATATATATATATATATATATATATATATATACATAGTTTTAGTTTCGGTTTAAAGGGCACTGATAGCTAGTGTAATCACTGGGCATTCTGATGATGTCTCAGGATGACGGGCGCAGTATGTGTCACACAGAAATGTTCTGGGTGACACAGCATTTGTTATGGGCAGACGTTGCACTTACCATCAGGTGAACGTTCTGCTCATTCCGTCACTTTTATCAAATAATATATATATATATATATATATATATATATATATATATATATATATATAATGATTTCTTATATTTACGCGAACACTACTCATTTAAATGAAACTAATTTTACGGATTTTATCGCGTTTAATATTTTACTATTTATAACCCGACGTTTCGGGCGCTTTACAGCTCCCATGGTCTGTCTGCTCCCCCGGTATATATATATTTGACGAATATACATGTGAATTTCTTTTGGCTTATTTATCTAGCTTGTGAATATTCAGCTGATCTTTTTCGTCATCTGGTTGGCAAAATACTGTCTACGAGTATTAATCAAATTCGTGCAGCATTTTGTTACCAAACGTAAATATATGTAATGTATATTAACTATAGTTACAAAGTGATTCAGTTTTCTGTGATCATCATTGCCAGCATAATTTTTCAAATTTATAAAGTCTCATAACAGTAAGGTTTCAAGATAAGTAATGAAAGTTCTATAACAGGAGCAAGGAGATACCGCGACGAGACTTAATCAGATGAAAATAGGCAGCGTAAAAATAAATTATGCGTAGTTGATGCAGCATTAGTAAATATAAACAGGGTGAAGCTAAAGGACATCGAATTATCAAAATTAAATATATGCTGAGGTTTAATACGAAATCAAACACAGATTTTTTTTTAAGTAAAGCTTAATTGTCTATATTTTAGGCTTGCCTGATAAATACTTTTGTAACGACAAATGTAAATATATATTAATTACACAAATAAAAGCTTACGTAATAAAAATAACATCGTTAATCGATTAACGTCGGTTTTCATGGTCGATTTCAAGCACGGCAATACATAATATACATACATACGTTAAGGTGCATAATTTTTACAATTATTAATTAAAAAAAAAATATTCCTTATAGTATTGTTTAGTAAAATCATTTAGAATAAAAAATACCGAATTTATGACGCCATTAGAATCTAGAAGATACAGTATAATTACTGCGATGACGCCAACAAATTAATATGTTGTCCACAACCATATAAGTCATACATACATACATAAGATCACGACTGTATCCCATAAGGGGTAGTCAGAGAATGGGCACTCACTGCAAAAACAGATGACTGCCACAATCCACGTTTCACCAAAACAATATAAAACAATATAATGCACTTGGTGTGATAGGTGGTGAGCCCATCGCCACCATGCGCTGCTGGGTGCACAGTGCAGTTTAATTCCTTACTCGCCTTTTACGAGATCCATTGGATGAGATGGAGTGGTAATATTCTTTTAACGAGCCGCCACCACATCTATAAGTCAATACACGCTATTAGACCAATTTAAGAGGATATGTGTGTATGGGATAATTAACTTACTTAACTAGCGATCTTCAACCATTATAAATCTATAGCTAAGCTCTACAAAATGCCACAAAAAACTCAAACAATTCTATCTAAGTTGGCCACAAGGAAGCCTATCAACTTGGATTCCGTTTAACCGATTACTATAAAATTGGTATATAAATTAATAATGCCCACGCCTTTGAGAACGGAGAATATTTTCGCGCTATCCACATTGTTGAAACTCAGCACTAGATGGCGTCGCAGCATATTACCTTTTTTTATAAGTGACGAGACGAGCAAAACGTTCACCGTCTACCCATAACAAATGCCGTGTTACTCAGAACATTTCCGTGTAGCACCACACTGCGCCTGTCACCCTGAGGCATAAGTTCTTAAGTCTCATATGCCCAGGGATTACGCTAGCTCTCAGTACCCTTCAGACTTAAACACAGTAATGTTTACACACTACTGCTTCACGGCAGAATTACTGGCCCTGGGGTGGTACCTAGACTTTTACTAATTATTCATACGATGAAATATTTAAACTGAGGGAGATTTCAATTTATTTGTAACTAGCGACACGCTGCGGCTTCGCACGGGTGCAGTTTAATAATGAATAAAAAGAGAAGTGCGAATATGATACTGAACGTCACATTTATTTGTTGTTATGTAAACATGTGACAGCAGAACCATCAAACTGAACGTCACTATTTTTAATGAGATTTTATTACAAAAATACCATCCAAATTTCCGACTTTTTCGGTGTATTTTCCAAAAATGTTCTTTCATACAAAACTTGTCTTGACAATTACGAACATAACAAGAAAGTCAACCGATTCGGTCGAGCAGTTCTGAAGTTATTATCTTTCATATATCGGCAATTGATTATTTTATATACATATAAAAGATAGAGACAAGACAGACGAAGATTTGTCGCAGTTTCTTTTCTGTTTGAGAGAATGATCAGATAAAATCAAATGAAGTAACATTTTCGTCGTTAATAACCTACTAGTTAGTATAATGAACCGAGATTCTGAAGTAGGGAAGTTAACCGCTATTTATTATTTTTAAAAACGTTAAAGAACTTTTACCTATAATTAACAAAACGATATTACAAATGTGAGAAAATTTTGTTTTTTGAGAGCACAATTTCGAGTTCAAATTTGCGTGCAGCGTTTTCGTGCCGGGTTTTTTATTTATTTATTTATTAATCTTTATTGTTTCCCTTACAAAGAAAGGATACAATGGACGGACTTAATGCCTTTAGGAATTTTCTCCCAGTCAACCCATGGAGTGGTGAGATATTGATGGAGGTGGTAGTAACAATATAAGATAAAAAGTATAACATAAAATTGTATTATAATATTACAAAATAAAATTATTTTTATTTATAAATAATACATTTTTATCTTATATTGTCCTTTCTTTGTAAGGGAAACAATAAACATTTATAAATAGATAAAATAAATAAATGTTACAAAGCAGCACAGTTTTGGTACTACTAATGTTTATATTCAAAAATAATCCCGGATTCGTTTATTATGGCAAGAGGATTATTATTACAATGGAGTGGTGAAATTTCGCTGAAGGTGTAACAATATAAGACGAAAACAAAAAATAAAATAATATTATAATTAATACTCGTATATATAAAAATATCTAATAACATTTACATATATGTAAATTGAAATATACTTATACATACATACATATATATATATATATATATAAACATGATGTCATCGGGCAAGGAGTTCCAGAGAAGCGCAGCCTCAACAGTGAAGGAGTTACTATAGAACCCGGTCTTATTATTGGAGGAAGAACAAAGAACCCTATCATGTGATGAGAAGAGATACTGAAATTTATCTTTGAGATAAGACGGCGAAAATGGATCATTTAAGATGGAGAAAAAACAAGCAAAATTCTAGATTTGCGCCTTTGTCGAACTTTATCGCCGTGTTTCTGTTATTCTTAATTATTATTTATCGATCAATTAATTAATGCCGTGTGGTAGCGGCTTAAGAAAATCTACCACTCCATCTCATCCCGTGGGTGTCGTAAAAGTCGACAAATTAAAACCAGAAGATGGGCAGCAGCATCTTCCTGGAAGATCAGAATAAATAAACTGCGGTTGCCAACTCGCCTGCCGAGCGTGGCAACTATGGCAAAATTTCTCCCCAAAATGAAACTTACAAACGTTTGTAGCAATCTATGAGGGAAGCCTATGTTCAACATTGGACTGAAAGATACGAGTATAGACATTTCAGCCTATCACTGACAGTTATAGGCTAAAATGATGATGACGAATGAATTAATAATGGGGTAAAAATACCCCATAATAATAATAATCAAATTTCCAATGTTAAGTTTCAATGTAGTCACGTATATCTACTGCACGCACGCTTAAAATTTTTAATTCTTGGGTTAAAATATTTCTTTTCGAGGATCTTTCCTTGATCCTCGTTTTCTTCGGAGATAAAATAGGGATAAGACCTTTAAAACAAGTTAAAGCAGTATCTTTATTGTGACAGTTCCCAACCATTTTCGTTTCTTTGGCTAATCAAGAAGTATGGACGATTAACGAAGTTTGTACCCTTCCTTGGAAAGTTTCTCTGTCATTAACTTTTGCTAGATTTGTTCATGGTTATATATGAGCCAATGTTTTAGTTTCTTTTTGCCAGGAAAAAAGTTTTTTCTCTTCTCTTTATTTTAAAAAGCTTTCTCGTAAAATAAAGTACATTACTCTTATTATACTTTTACAATAAAAACTTACTTATTTGTCCTTGCATTTTGAAAAGATTTATAGCACAGAATTGGCAAAACACTGACATTTATCGAGTAAAGTTTTGACTAAGGTTTTCTAAGCAAGATTATTTAAGAACTTTTAAAAATTGTGCTCAATTAAAAAACTGAAGTGTGCACACTTAAGAATATTCACTCATATAAACATCGAATGTTTTTACTGGTGGTAGGATTCCTATGCAGGAATCCGTCTAGGTAGGTACCTCCATAGGGCCAGTTATTCTGCCGTGAAGCAGTAGTGTGCAAACATTACTGTATTTCGGTTTGATGGGCACTGAGCTAGCGTAATCACTGGGCTCTCATATGCCCATTGATTACGCTAGCTCAGTACTTACGAGCTGATGTCTCAGGATGACAGGCGCAGTGTAGTGTCACACAGAAATGTTCTGGGTGACATAGCATTTGTTATGGATTGACGTTGCATGTGCACGAAACGTTTCGTCAATCTATCTAATAAAAAAAATTGTATCCCACAATAGTTACCTTTTCGTTTTGAATCCGTGAACAAGAATGTTTATTAATTCTGTTCTCCGTTTATTACATACTCGTTTGATGATTAAAACAAGTTTCCATTGCGATTTTCTTACCAGAAAAACCGATATATCACCCATAATATCACAGTTATCGATGGTAGTTATCACACTAATGAATGTAGAAGAAGCGAAATATGTATGTCAGGATCGAATCAAGTGGAAAGATGTGATTTCTGCCTGCCCCAATGAGACAGAGACGTGACTCTGTGATGTATGTATAAATGAAATAATCATATGCACGAAGATAGTTTTAGTTTAGACTCGATCTCTCTGAATGGGACTATTGAAAAAGATATCAATTTAAAACAGAAATGATAGTAAAAATATTTGAACTAGAAAATCCGATATCTAAATTGATAACCTCATCTTTTCAATTTAATTTCATCATAAGAGAATTTTCGAAGTATTCATGGACTTTATTTTTGCAAGCAAACCTATTAGAAGCTTTTTAAAATCAAGTGATTTACGAGTTTAGATGTTTCAGAGTATTGTAGCTGTTAGAGCGAAAGAGTGAGATTTGTAACGAAAACCGCGGTAAAAGTGTTTGCAACTTGAGATTACCCGAGGAACGGAGAAAACTGTCTCGAGGATCTCCCAGTTTTAGAAACTTAAATTTTAGTTAGTGAGAAGCAGAATCGATCGAGAAATGATTACCAACCCTGTCACTCAAAACATTTCCGTGAAGCAGAAGTATGCAAACATTACTGTGTTTGGTTCGAAGGACAAGTTTAATTACTGGTCATATGAGATTGAAGTATGATGTATAAGGGTTAAGAGCGCAATGTGGTGCAAACAACAGTAATGCTTCCACCAGTAAATACTGTTTTGTAAAAGATTATTGCAGGATAACACAAAAATCAAAAGAGTTGTTAATTCTTTGTCCTTAAGCCGTTTGTCAAAACATTAATTCATTACACTTTAAATGAAAAGATATAAAGATTAAACATAACGTTCTTCCCATGTTTAGTCGTATATATCGTATATAGTCGTAGATATCACTTTGAGTGTTTCAACTATTTTAAACCTACTTTTATCCCGTGGCCAAAAAGATCACATATTTATTACCATAGTCGGTTATTACTAGGAGATTCACGTGAATGTTTACATTTTCTACTCCCATACATTTTATAAAAATGTTATTTTTGGTTGGGATGCGACAACTATGAATATGTTGTTAGAGGGGATGAGCTTGCTATCCATTATTCTTCGTACAATGACAATATTTTAAAGCGTTAAAATTTTCTTGTCAATTGTTCGTTGATACTTTATAGAATATGTATTTTCATCAAATGGGTCCACTTAAAGAAAAAAGAAAATAACAAGCACAGTATAACTGTTACCGCTGCAAAAAATCGTTGATCTTATAAGGAGATAAAAATAAAAAGTACCTATGAATTCAGTGTCGATTTAATGAATTTTAAAGAGATTTTACTTTAAAAATATTTGATACTGGAGTTAAGTGGGAAAGTTAGTGGATGAGCATCTTTTTTACGAAGGTTAAACATGACGTCATCGGTCCAGTCGAACGCCCACGTGCTGCGGAAAAAGAACCGTAAATTGGAATGAATGGCTTCTTTCCGTTAGTGATTCAAGCAACATATATTTAAAACAAAAAGGGCAAAGTCATTAAGAGCATTTTCAGCTCCACCAATTGTGGGTATATTTCTATAAAGATTATAGCCCAAATATAATGCTGTCAGAACTACACATATATTTTTTTATTCATTTCTGCCTATCAATAGTCCACTGCTGAACATAGGCCTTCCCCATAGATTGCCACCAAAGTTCGTAGCTCTTATTTTAGGGGGATTTTGCCATAGTTGCCACGCTTGGCAGGCGGGTTGGTGACCGCAGTTTATTTATTCAGATGTTCCAGGAAAATGCTGCTGCCCACCTCCTGGTTATTATTTTCCCTCTGTTGACTTTTACGACGCCCACGGGAAGATTATCTTAAGCCGCCACCACATGGTCCCTAAAATGCTGTCAGCAGTCTCGAGGGAATCCAGTCGGCCAAGGTGGCTAGTAAAATTTGATCCCTTGTCCAATGTCCGCCAGCGACATAAATTTATAATTGAGAACAGAGAGGAAAATAACAATTAAGGCTTGAATTAATTACTAACCTTTTAACCAAACAAAAAAAATGCATGTTTACGAAATACTATGTATTCTTCTCACTATTGCCATTTATTACACCAAAAAACGTATCCTTATACTAGAATTTTCCGTGTATAATGACTGCATTTATAAACCTTAATTGCACATAAACAAATACTGTTGTAGTAGTTCTGTAGACCAGACCCGGAATAACTACTAACCTGTAAGTCCTACAAATACTTTTCAAATCCACGGTCTATAGCGCAAAAGCCAATCTTTTGCATATGCAATTTATACGTAAAACGCACCCACGTCACAGAAGAAATCGTAGTGTGAGGCATTGCTTTCTCAAAAAAAAAACACACAAAATACATAGTCCAATCGGACTGAATTACCGACGAGCTGGATTGTATACAACAAAAGATATTTACGACAAATTTCTTCTCCGTAATCTTTCTGTGTTACGTAACATTCAAATAAAAGGAGTACAATAGAATGGGAGGAGGCGCTATATGTAAATTTGCTAAGTTCAACGGGCTCTTGATAGCAGAAACAGTTTTTTAAAAGGACCTCCCTCCAATTACAGATTTTATCTGTAAACGATTGCTCTGAGAATGCTCTTTACAAAATATCTGTCGACAATGGTATTGGAATTTTTCCACGAGTTTCAATGCGTGTTTATTTGACACGTGATCCGAGAGGAAAGCATTTGGGATTATTGGAAATATAAAACTAAGTAAGAAGCGACACGGTAAATATTTGAATTATTTTATATCAGTAAACACGAAAGTAACATGTAAGGTTACGTAAAGTGGCACGAACAAGGTCAAACCTAAATTATGTTAATAAACAGTCATCATCATCATCTTCATTTCAGCTCGTCACGAGTCCACCGCTGAATATGCATTAATTGCTACAAATAAATTAATGATAATAAATAATTAATTAAATAATAATATACATTTCACTAAACGCTTATATTTTTTACAGAAATCTACAAATATTTAATTGAACGGAATTGTGAACACAACCTAATTTTAGAACGACAATTTGTCTACATATTCAAAATAAGCTAAAAAATATCCCTCGTATACCCGAATGAATTAATCAGAATAGTCACGATCGGCAGTAACGATGGCACGAACAAGAAGAAAATATAACTTTTCCCAACGAACTTAGCAAAAACTTGGCCCAAGTGCTGTAGGGAAAACTTTGCTAAATGATACTGAGCCGATCGATGTTTTATATAAGTTTTTACGTATCCTCTCTATTACATTGTTTAAGGAAACTATTACAAAATTGATTGGATCGTTCGGTAATTTTACGTTGATGAAACTAAAATTTTGACCCACTGTGGGTAGAGAAGCAAGTTATTGAAAACAGTTTAAAGGTTAAATATACATTTATAGTACTGAATACCGTATTTTCTGCAGAATATTAATGAAGAATAACATAATTTTCAACAATTAGTTCATATAAAAACAACATTTTAATGTTGTTTTCCGTCGACTGTACCGTCACACACCCCACGGTGCGTACCACCCACTGGCTGTGTGCCACCACATGCAACCGACTCCTCACCAACAATCGACTCGCGGAAAAACGAGACCGAGGTACGTCTCTTCTCGGGGGCTCTTGCGCTGGTCATCCGTAAATAAAGGTTACGGCTAAGCACCCTCAGCGCTCGGCCACCTTTCAATCCTTTGAAGCTGTGAAAGCCTTCGGGCTAACAGATACCTTCAGTCCAATAACAATACCTCACTCTATTTTATGCACTGAAATCTTTGTTTCATTTAGATGTTTGGTGACCCACCATATTTTTTCTTAATGTCACTACGCCGTTGTATAATTTTATCTATATAGCACTAATAGTTTCCGAGTAAAATGACTACTACGTACGGACAAACGGACTCGATGAAATTATATATACAATGTATGTATACTTATATACGAGTATGGGCTCCGTTTTTATTAAGACACCGTAAAAATCGGTTCCCGCTTGTTGAAGTTTGTGAAAAGAATTGCGCCTGTCGTGCCATAAGTTTATTGATAATTTAATTTACTGTGTACCTATTTTGTAAGTTTGAGTATTTTGTAATTTATGTTATGTTACCGGAATTTATTATCACAGTACGCCTGTACTATATCATAAATTGTAAAATTCATTATGTTCTTTTAGCTTACGTTAATCTTAAGGTATTTCGAAAATTGCAACCTTACACGCAATTATTAAAGAAATAATATTATTATAATAACCCATGTGCCGTGGTAGCTCAGGGGCTAGGCGCTCGCTTTAAATTTATTATTACGAGAGTGACCTGGGTTCGATTCCCGGTGCCGGCACCACTAAAATTGTTAATTGCAATTTTAAGTGCTGGTTTACCACGTGCTCGGCGGTGAAGGAAAACATCGTGAGGAAACCTGCATGTCTCAGAAATAAAAAATATTTCGAAGACATGTGAAGTCCGCCAACCCGCATTGGAGCAGCGTGGCGGATTCTTCCTAGCTCCAAAAACCCTCTCAGAAATGATAGGAGGCCTGTGCTCAGCAGTGGGACATTTATAAGCTGAAACTTTACTTTTTTTAACCCATGTATAGATACCAGTACCAAGAAACGTTTACATTGTGTAACAAGATATCCCAGAACGCCGCTTTTATTGATTTTAAAACATAATTAAATTACCACGTTGCTGAACTATCGAGATATTATTTTTGTATTTTTTTTTGTCCAACTTCATGTCTGTATCAGGATCGTAGCAAGCGGTAAGATGTGGTCTCGGCCTATCCCAACGGGAAAGAGGCGTTACTGTATGTATGGAAATCTTGTCTCATAGATATAAAATGTTATTTGGCAATCCAAGCTGGATTTTTTAAAAGGCATTCAAAAGAAATTTCGGAAAACAGCCAGTTGACGTCTAAACTGCTATGATGATTTCCTAGGTTACTTCACCCCGGGGATATTTAGTATATAATAAACAGAAACAGATGGGATATTATGTCCTCCGGTCTGAATACGATGAAATATCTGATTAGGCATCAAACTTTACGTTACTCCGTAAATACCCACGGATTTTCTATTGTTATAATAATTACTCATGGTCATGGGAGGACTGAGATAAAATTATACGGCTAATATTAACAGCTGAATTTAAATTGGAACATAATTTAAACAAAACCAGGGACAACTTTAAAGGAGCTTCATAATTTTATTACGAAAATTGTCACAGTACTAATTTACCTCGATGCGTTACTATATTAACGCATAACATCTTATGAGATGGGCGTTGTTTCGCCTACCATTACTTATTAAAGCTCGCTGGAAAGCCAGCTTGTAATTAGCTCGTAACTTGTAAGATGAGCCGGTCCCAGTGGGCGGTAAGGGGGCACCGCTTTTAGTGCTAAAATGGGTACGGGGGTGTAAACTGTGTTTTGAATGGCAATGAAAGTAAAAAAGAAAAAGTAAATACTTAAAGTAAAGAACAAATATAGTAAGAGCACGTTTCGAATGAAAACGGAGAAACCGTGTAAAATATGATATTTCTATAACCGCTTCCTTCTTTTTTTTTTGCTCAATTTTGCTTATAAAATGGAAATACTTTAATTAAATATATTATGTCAGATTTAATCTAAATTCTGTTAATGTTATGTATCATAAACTTTGGCAAAAAGTAGTTTCTACTTCTATGATACTTTTATTCAAAAATCGAAATACGCTTTAAACTGATATCATAACTATTATCAGGAATGTATCTATTCTAAATCATTAACATTTAATAGGTTCATGTATTTTTGGAGGAATAATTCAAATACTCAATAATTTAGTATACAGTACAGGTGGTAGCTCGGGGGCTAGGCGCTCGCTTTAAATTTCGTAGTACGCGAGTGATCTGGGTTTCCTGGGCCACAACCACTAAAATTGTTACTTTACTATATTTGTGGGTGTATTTATGACATTTTCTCTGCATATCTTTACTTTATTTTTTACAGAAATTTTAATAAATGTAATTATTTTACTATTAATAGTAAAATTGGTTTAAATAATGATATTAAATATTACAAAGCTCTCGAAATTATTAATGAAAGTTAATATTCAAAGCCTACCAGTAAGACATGGGTCCTCCTTGGCAGTTCCATCGATAGATCGAGACTTACCTGAAACAGAAAAAAGCATATGAAACATTACTGTGAATAATATAGTACTTCATACCGAATTAGCAAAATTTTCATTTTTTTTATTGTATAAAGTGACGAAACGAACAAAACTTTCACCTGATGGTAAGTGCAACGTCCGCCGACAACAAATGCTGTGTCACCTAGAACATTTCGGTGTGACACCACACTGCGCCCGTCACCCAGAGACATCAGTTCTTAAGTCTCAAATGCCCAGTGATTACGCTAACTCACAGTGCCTTTCAAACCGAAACACAGTAATGTTTGCACACTACTGCTTCACGGCAGAATAACTGGCCCTGGGGTGGTACCTACCTAGACGGATTCCAGCATACGAATCCTACCACCAGACAAATCTCTAATATACTAAAGCATACAATGTAATGAAAACAATTACTGTTCAAAAACATGTCCCTTCAGTCTACACGCTCGCCGCATTCCAAATATTGATAGTTTAGTACAAATTATTGCGCTCCGTTTCGCATGCGGTTTTAACGCAATGTTTACGATGAAACTTGTACAAAATAAACGAGATTCCGACGTCTCGTGACCACATTTTAAAGGACTCTTTGCATTCAAACCACAGCGTGCGTTATGAAAACCACTTTAACGCGACAGCGTAAACATGTAGGTTTTAATTAAAAAGAATTTCGTTGCTCGCGGAAAGTAAGGCATTGGTTTGTAATGTAACACGTAAACGAATGAATTTTATATGTAGAAATTATTACTAACTAGAAGTAGACGGATCGCCAAATACACCGGTGAAGTTAACGATTTTAGTTTTTACTTAGATTTTATTACTGTTTTAAGTTTACTTGAGTTATATTTTTATATATCAGAACTATTATCTACCTACCTATATTTCAGCCCCGCAGTTTCACCCGCGTAAAAAAGCCGAACCCGATTAGCAGACCCGACAGATAGACAGACAAAAAAAAAATGTTGAATTTAAAAAAAAAATCCTGCTCATTGCGAGATTTGAGGGTTCATATATCAATAACTGTTTGTGTGGTATATTCTTAGTAAACTTAGATAATTATCGTGTAACCTTGCGCATCAATTGTAAATATTACTCTCTAGTTTGCTTTCACTTATAGAATATACTTTAGTTCTTATATGTAGATACCGTAAATTTAATGGCCAATGTGCCTTTTTTCATCATTTCTCATCATTTCAGCTTATCAATAGTCGACTGCTGAACGTAGGTCTCCCCCATAGATTGCCACAAGTGTAGGTCTAATTTTGAGGAGATTTTTCGGTATCATAGTTGCCACGATTGGAAGGCGTGTTGGCATCCACAGTTTCTTTATTCACATGTTCCAGGAAGATGCTGCTGCACATCTCCCGGTTTTTATTTTCCCTCCGTCAACTTTTACAACAACCAGGGGAAGATATGGTGGTATGGTGGTTGATTTTGTAGTGCACAAAAATGTTCTTAGTGGCATTTGTTATGGGCAGACAAAGCACTTAACATCTGGTTAACATATTAGTAGTCTTGTCAGTTTCTTCCATAAAAATAATCCACTTCTGGACCAAGCCTATCTTTTTTTTTGGATAATGTGACTAGACAAAACGTTCACCTGTTCACAAGTGTAACGTCTGCCCATAACAGATGCTGTGTCACCCAAAATAATTCTGTGTGGTAGCACACTTTGCCTATCACTCTGAGACATCAGTTGGTCGATAAAATCTAGTCTCATATGCTCAGTGATAACACTACCTCTCAGTGCCCTTTAGACCCATATACAGTAATGTTTGCACAGTTGCACACTACTGCTTCGTAGCAGAATAACTGGCTCTGAGGTTGTACCCACCTAGATGGACTCTTACATAGGAATCTTACTACTAGTATAGATGTTACGTATGACGATGTATTTATTAACTTCCTGCGAAATTGGAAATGTTTACACTCTTAGTAATCGAAGTAGTTCTGCACAATTGACAATTGATAATCCAGAATATTTCTTACCTAACGTCTATTTGTTCGAACTTTGTAACTGACCTAGTACCGCATTAATCTATATTACAAAAGTACAGCTGGGGATATTATTTTTGCAGATTGTATCTCTCAAGAAACACCAAGCATAAACTTTTCCATAGCTCGCAGATCTACTATCATATGCGACCAGCAGTTAAATACCACGTCTCGGTTTCGTCATTCAACTCAGCAAGAAGTAACGCAGACGCCTAAGACTTTCAGTTCCCAGGAAATTTCTTTCAGTGAATGCAGACGAAATAGTTATTCCAACTTTCGTAACTGTAGTGATACACAGAGTGTGTTGTGGCAGACTATATAACATTACTTGACAACAAACGGCCGTAATAGAAAGGTATTACATGAAATTGTAAATGGGCGATCATTCCAAAAAACGACCTGCGTACACTCTAAATGGCGCTATAAAATTCAACATAAAATTTCTAACTGTCGGCAAAGTTAAAACACAATAAACATAAGGGACCAGAATCGTTTCGTTTCACCTCACAATAAAAATATCATAAGATGGACTAAAATGGTCCACGTTCGTAAAATAAACAGCGCTTCAACGGTAAAAAGGTAGACGAAGATATTTAGGTATCATATTGAAAGTTTATAGCGTAATGTCGTTATTTTTCATGATTGCACTAGAAATTGCCTTTTCGATACGCACTGCTCTTACAAAATTGTTGTAGCTCGAAAAGTTATTTAGTAAGTTTAAGGTTTCCACGTACATACAGTCACGCCTTTGTCCAATATAAGGGGTAGGCAGAGGCCACTCTTCGCCCTCGCGAAGATGGGACGTGGCGGATGGCGAACCACGTCGCCGCCAGTTTGGTTTCTTACTCCCCATAGCGTTCTCAGCAGCATAGTGACATTGCACAGTATATTGATATTCTGCACCAAAATACCTTAGTCACCTCTTAAAATTACTCGGTAAGAAAGAGGTAGGTGCTATTATGCCGGCTTCTAACTTAGTAAAAACAGTCTCAAAGTCATTTTTGTTTACGAGTTACTATAGTTTTATATTAGCAGTGCGAAATATTGTCAAATACTTTTCGACAGTAATACTGACCGTATAAAGCAAATGCTCGTGTATTTAAACAGTTTCCTGCAAGATATCGTTTTAAACTATGCGAGAATATTTATAACCTCAGAGTGTAATCAGACATGCTCCTGTTAGGATTAGCAAACTACACGTATCGTTAATTAATATTTCATCCTCGGGTTACTGAATTTTCTGACGAAGTTTAGTTTTCACTTACGGTGAATGACCAAATCTGAAGTCAATATTGGCAATCTAGCGAATGTCTTGTGTGTTATAATATTTAAAAAGGATTTTAGAAGGACACATCCCTGGTGCAATCGTGAGTCATGTCTGGAATGTCGCGTACGCAATCTGTGGATTGGATTTCCCGTTCCAATTAAATGTATAAAACACTTTGGTATTCAATAAAATGAATGGTTAATTCAATACACTCTTCAATGGAAACATCATTAAAAATTCACCTAACATTTAAAATAATCTTGTAAGTCCTTTTAAACATTCCTTCGTTTTAAGATTAATCTAAGTACAGTTAATAAACAAAAGTATTTGAACCGTTATCCGTATTTATACAATTGACATAGATGTTTGAACTATTCCTAATCAGACTTGTTCAAACATGTTGAGTATCGGAAATTTCAGTCTACCGATGCCGCCAATACAATCTTAGAAAATAATACTGAAACTTTGTTAATTAGAATAAAACCATAGAATCATTAAAATAGTAGTTATCGCTTAGAATTGTTACAAATCAGTATTAGTATAAATTCAAAAGCAACAGTTTTTACATTGAATTACGGAATATAGATAAGAAATACAATGTATTAAAAAAACCATTTAAGTTAATATTGTTAGAAGACGAACGCGTGGACTAGTGACCACCTACTTCCGACCTGACTTCTGCGTGAGTCCTGGGTTCGAATACCAGCCGGAACTAATATTTGTGCAAAATTGATGGTTTTCGGGTCTGGCTGTATTTTTATTGTCCTCGTGTTTCTGGCACTGCATCCTAGACTACCTCTGACCGTATCGCATGAGCGTTAAATAGGGCATGTGTAGGTTGGGACGAATGGGTGCCTGTGTTTGCGCGTATACTTGTAGCACTGTTATCTTCTGTGGAGTTAATAGTTCTTGACATTATTCGGACGTTGTCGCTGTGTTTGAAATCGGCGAAGAAGACATCATCATCATCATTAAATAAAATCTAAAAATATTACTTTGTGCTTTACATTTTGTATCACCAAAACAAAAAGAAAACGAAAGTAATTATTGAGAAAACGTGGGCGTGTATAATACAGGGAGCTTTGCAATATTACAATGCTGACATCTGGCGCGCATTCGCAAAAGGATTTTAATCCCTCTCATTAACGCAGGCACCTTACAATTTTAATTTTGTTCTCAAGCCATTGAGCCTTTTTAATCAACAGATGAAAACATCTTAGATATTGTGTTATTAACAAAAACATGCCATACTATTTTTTTAATGGAAATAAGTGACGACATGACGAAGTCGTTCCCCTGACGTCACGAAAAGTGTGAAAGTCACGTCACGTAACGGCGCAGTGCGACCCAAAAACTTTGGTACAATACACTACCGTGAATCTAAATAGCTGGCGATAAGGGCCACCGCTTCTCACCGGGTCCCTTACTTCGTGTAAGGTGCAATAAGTGCGTAAACCTGCGACCAGGTAATTATGACCCTGCTCATCAACGACGTGGTCACAAATCATTTAAGGTTTTAATGTGTTTTTACATATTTATGCTTTATCATTTTGAGATCAATATCTAAAATGGATCCAGATGAGCGTGAGCGTCGTTGAATTAGTCATGTTTGTAACACTGGCCACAAATTTATATGTAGCGAACACGTGATTTCCTCCAGTAATAATTGTAGTGAAAACATAAACATAAAATATTGATTATAAGAAAGTTCCCAATGTTTCTCCATTTAATTTCAAAAGTGCCATAGATTATATTTAAGAATATTTTTGACAAAAACCTTTAGTTTTGTTTTTCTTCAAGGTCAAAGACGAGGCCATTTTTTTTACACAAATATAAGTTGTTAAGAAGAATTTAATTAAAACTGATTATATTTAACATACATTTTTTTTAATTTAGAAACCATTTTAATGGCAAGTAGATAAGTTGTACAAATAATGAACGACTTTTAGCCATGCGGTGGCGGCTTGTTAAAAGAATACTACCACTCCATCTCATCCAATGGATCTCGTAAAAGGCGAGTAAGGAATTAAACTGCACTGTGCACCCAACAGCGCATGGTGGCGATGGGCTCACCACCTATCACACCAAGTGCATTATATTGTTTTGGTGAAACGTGGATTGTGGCAGTCATCTGTTTTTGCAGTGAGTGCCCAGTCTCTGACTACCCCTTATGGGATACAGTCGTGATCTTATGTATGTATGTATGTTTTAGTATAAAATAGATACTTTTTTTAAAAACAAGGAATATCAGGAGATGATGACCCTCCTAAACGATAGTGTACATGTTTCCCGCCACAATGACGCCGGGTTAACTATTAAAATAATTTAATAAACTATATTCGATGTACAGTGCCATGATATTATAGTGGTCAGCCCTGTCTATTATTTTTTTATTTATAAAACGTCAACAGGATTTTCCCTGTAACGGAAATGGGTTGTTCAGACAAAATTCCACATTCCATTATGAAAATATTCAAATAGTAATAATACCTACACTTGACTAAAAAAACTGAATTAAAAAAAATATAATGTGTCGTACTGATTCATCAATTCATTGCCATAATATGAGACAAAGTTTTATAATAATAAAAAAACATTTAGCTACAAACAAACATTATAATTCACAAAATACCAGACGTACGTTTCTTCCTTGTCACCTGCAATCTTCTCACTCGCAGTGAGAGCGGCTCCGAGATATGTAACGGTCGCTAACGGTCCAACGTTAAAAACTATGCGACAATCATCTCGGCCTTTGTCGGCGATAGAACGTGCTCTAGTGGACGCCTTTTGAAATTAGTCTTGTTACGTCACCTGGTTTAGTCTGATGTCTTTCAGTTATCTATTCTAGATATATCATTGTTTCTGTTCAGGGATTTAAATTATTGTAAAGTGTCGAAGTTATTCAAATTTCGTCGTAAATGCTTATGTCGTTTATCCATCCATAAAAGGTCTCATTTTCATTTACATTTTACTAAAATTTCAAATCTGTCCCTGCATGATCATCACAAATAAAAGTTATCTTTTAGATATAATTTTTATTCTCACAAGGTCATTTATCATGTTATTATGTACTTTTTCTTAATTTCAGCAATAATTATTTCCCATAAAGAAAAATCCGTCATAAACATTAGATATTACGAAGAAAATTGCTTCATCAAAATATAAACAATGTTCATCCTTAACTTTTTGTTCTAACTCGTCCTACGGGTCAGTCAGCTTGACAAAAAATATTGACTAGTTTACTCAGCGAACTTGTTAGTCTCAAGACCCGAGCAAGCGTTGGAAGATATAGACAACGTACTGAAGGTTACAAGGGGCGAATAGCGAGCAGTTTGTATTGCGAAACAATAACTTGCAAATAAGGCTCTCAAGGACTAAAGCTGACGGAATATTTGGAATTCCGTCGTTTATAGGAATTGTTTCTGTTGTTGCTTGACGCTGCGAACAAAATTGTTAATGAAGTTTTATTCAAGGCTGTAGCTTAATATTCAACTCTGAGATATTTGCCCTCCGAAAAACAATAAGAGATATAATCAGACTAAGTGGTCATAATCATTTCTAATTGAAAACGAGAATCGATATAAAAATTGACAGCCTTGCTATTTTATCGTTGACGTTGGCAGTTTTTAAATAATGGTCAACAAAATCTGCAATAAAACTACTAAAAAATGTTGGAGAACAAGATATCGAAACGAAGATTCATATATTAATGTATTTCTATTTACTCATTTTAAAAGAAATTACGGTATTTTGACAAAGTGTAAATAAATATCTACCACACAATTGATTGTCGTATTGCTTAATCAAAAAACCGACTTCAATGCAACAGCTCGAAACCTGCTTTAGTGAATTCAAGAGTTTAATGATTTTCTCATGAAATCGGTATCCCCCTTCAAACTAAGATTTGTGAAAATCAATCCACAAATGACGAAAATGTAAAAATACATACATACGAAATAAGAACAGCTTCTTTTTTTGAAGTCGGATAAAAAGTCAACTTAAGGGAAACGCCAGAAAAGTCACGCCACCTCCGACGTATGACAGTATAGCCATTTTGAATATAAAAAAGTAAAGTGCGAGTGCAAGTTCTGCGTTGAAGCAGTAGTGTGCAGATATTGCTGTGGTTCGGTCCTAAGGGCACTGAGAGCTAGTGTAATTACTGGATATATGAGACTTAAGAACTGATGTCTTTAAAGACGAGGGCAGTGAGCAGTAGCAGTCAATTTTTTTTTTAGAAAGTTTTTGGGTGGCACCGCACTGTTGTCAAGATGACGAGTACAGTTTAATGCCATACAGAAATATTGTGGATGACACAGCATTTGTTTTCAGCAAACGTTTCACTTACCATCAGCTCAAAGATTTGCTAGTCCCGTCACTTGCTTCCATAAAAAAATCACCTGCCAATCGTACAGCAATTGTTATTATGTAAGTAACATATAAACAAATGCTAAGTATACTTTTTTGGTTTATTCAAGCTTGAAAAGGTTTTTTAACTTGTTGACGAAACAAAGAGCGTTTGAAGTGTCCTCAATCAACTTTGATATCATCAATATAGATTAAAACAAAAGACAACAGACATTGAATCCCCTAGAGTGTGCTGTAAGCCCGTTTGTTTCTCAGTGTTCAATGATTTATTTTGAATTCTTTGAGATTTATTTGCATGTTTGCATATCCATTTCTCCATTGACGTTTAAATAATTTTGATTTCCAAGATGTGGGTGTAGCTTGTATGAAATTAATAAACAACATTAGTTATAAAATGCCGACGTAATATAAAATATTAAGCTAAATGTTAATGAAGAATACATTTAATTGTTATACTAAAAATTGTCTCTACTAAATATGCAGGATTTTTTTATGTGTAGCACGCCGTCGGCCCGGCTGGCTTTACAGCTGCGTTGGTAGAGAGTAGCGGGCGAGAGACCTACTGATAAGGGTGAGCAGGTTTTATGTTCAACGTGTATTTAAATACAACACACACACTGTTGAAATGTTCAAAACCTTTCGACGGTCATGTGAGCTACCAGTCAGGAGTAGCACTCCGCCTGTAGTAAGCCAGAGGTCTTTTATTCTCTATTTCAATGTAATTTTTTACAAACTTGACGATGAAAAAAACATCGTGAGAAAACATGCCCGCCATAAAAATGAATAATAAGTATAACGATATCCGCCCGCTCATGCTGGAGCATCGGGAGCTAGCAGACTTCTAAATGACATGGCTTTATTCATCATCAGTTCAGCCTATCACTAGTCCAGTGCTGAACATAGGCCTCACCCACAGATTGCCAAAAAAGTAAGTAGTTCGAAAAAAGTAATTACGGAGGGATTTTGCCACAATTGCCACGCTTGGTAGGGTTGGCAACCGCAATTTGTTTATTCAGATGTTCCAGGAAGATGGTGCTATCCACTGGTTTTTATTTTCCCTCTGTTGCGTTTTACGACACCCACGGAATAATATGGGGCGATAGAGTCTCCTAAGCTGCTACCACACGGTATGATGACAAGTTGGTTTTATTAACATCCCAAAAAAGGAAGCCTTTAATTGCTAAACTTTCCACGGTTGCAAAAACTTTTTTAACCAAATACTGCTATAAGGTATGACGAGTAGTCGTATTTTTTTTTTGATCAAACAAATTTGACAATGTTAATGTATCTTTAAATTACTATTTAAAAAATCATGATAACACTGCTCACAAAATTAAGGAAATATTATCGTCTACCGTCCACACTAATCAATAAATCGACTAAATCTAAAATTAAATAGACTGACTATAAACGGTCGATATTCGAACTAAACTAGATTGTTTAAAAAAAAGTTAGTACCGATACGCATTTATCAGTTTTTTGTCAGCTGCAGTTACTCAATTCCTTTCCTGAACCTATTACTTTGAGTGTTCTCTACACGTTCCCTGGCAATTACAACGGTCAGTTATTTGTCGTTGCCGACGGAAATTAATCGAGGAATCGTTTGTGTTTTCATTCACTGCAGAAATAACAGGAGGAATGTTACGGGAAAAAAAATATTGTACGGACAACAGCCTTTATTCGTGTAGAATAAGACCATAACATTCAATGCTGTCACTATAATGCTCGTGGAAACGTAATGGGGAGTAAGAATTTTTAGACTCGTGCCAAAATGGCAGCGACGTGGTTCGCGACCCGTCACGTCTCGTTTCCCACGGGGGCGAAAAAATCACTACGTGAGTGGCTTCTGTCCACCTCTTATATGGAAAAAGGCGTGGCTCTGTGTACGTAAATATTTTAATTTTACCGATTTATAAGTGACCTGCGGTAGTGGCAAGTACTTAATTCGTTTATTCATCAACATCATCACCATCATCGGCTTATAAGTGTTATACTGCCAGCGTTTAACTGCTGGACCTAGGCATATCTATGAAGTGTGGGTTAGCCGTAATCGCGACGCTTAGCCGGCAGACAGCAAAGGCCATACTAGACATTACTGTGTTTCTGTGTGAAGGGCACTGAGAGCTGGTGTAATTACAGAGCATATGAGACTTCAGAAATGTCTCAGGAGGACAGACGCTGTGTGATTTCCCACACAGAAACGCTCTTGGTGACACAACATTTGTTATGGAGAGACTTTGCACTTACCACTCAGTGAACGTTATGCTCGACTCGTCATTTTCTCCTATAACAAAAAAGGCACATTGCACCTTAGACACTGCTGATTATCGTTCTGTAGTTTTCGATATGGTAATTCCGCCACTTGCCATTAATTAATCACTGGTGGTGGGATTCCTATGCAGGAATCCGTCTAGCTAGGTTGGGTGGTCCCCAAGGCCAGTTATAAATGAGACTAAAGAACTGATGTCTCAGATTAATGGGCTAAGTGGGGATATGACACAGAAATGTTCTGGGTGACACAGCATTTGCTATGGGAAGACCTTACACTTACTATCGGGTGAATATTTTGCTCATTTCATCACTTTATCTAATAAAAAATGAGATTTCCCGGCATTTCACTGAGTAAAATGGAGAGTCGAAAATTTACTTCGCTTAAACAGTATAAAAAAGAGTATTAACTATGAATTCAAAGGTTTTGTAAATTTCAATTATTTAATGATACGTTACGTTTAAATTATAATCGATAACAACAACAACATAAATATGATAAATTCATATTAAGTACCAGGACAGACCACCTCTCATTTATGAGGGCTTTGGAGCTTGGAAGAGTCAGCCACGCTATTCCAAAATGGGTGGCGGATGTAACATGTCCTAAGAATTTTTTTATTCCTCTGACATGCAGGTTTCCTCACGATGTTTTCCTTCACCGCTGAGCAAATGTTTAATCAACACTTAAAATTATTAAACAATTTGAGTTTGCTGGCTAGTCGAAATCAGGTCACTCGCATACTATAAAGTTTAGACAAGCACCCGGTTTACCAGTGACCACTGCCTGAATTAACTAACGTTTCAACGTTAAGTAGACATGAATATAACTTATAGCTTATATACATCTTTGCATCGGAAGCTAACAACTTCGCAGGAGATATAATAGTGCCACATAAGAACTCACTTTTCCTTATTTGAACGCTCCCGATATAACGCTCATCCGATAAGATCGAATGTAGATTAGGATGCAGTGTCAAAAACACGGGGATAATCTGAACACAACAAAACCTGAAAATCAACAATTTGAATTTTTGCACCTATGACAGCTCCGACTTGGATACGAAACACTAGACGACGGGTCGACGGTTATACAACTTACACTATAATACATCTTAAGCAGGTGACAGCGTCTGATATAAAAAGTTTTCTAAACTGAAGTGAAAAACGACATCAATGTCATAAACTTTAACGTAGTAACACCTGACATACATACATTCACTCACGCCACTGTCCAATATAAGGGGTTCGCGGGGGCGAGAAGTATGTAGCCACATATGTAGCCCACTTTCTCGCCCCCGCGGGGAACGAGACGTGCCTATTTTGGTTGTCAAAATCTCAATCTCCGTCGCTTTCCCACGGGCAGTATATTGATAGCATTGCATATCTTAGTGTTAATTTGCATTAATAAAGGCTGTCCATACAATAACTTAGTGGTCTTTTATGACACTTAGGTAGGAAAGACGTAGGTACTATTCCACTATGCCGGACACCTAGTATCTGACGATCGCGTGGCCTAGTGGTCAGAGTACCTGACTTCTACGCCGCGGGTCCTGGGTTCGAATCACAGCCGGAGCCAACTTTGTGCTAAAACACAAATTGTTGGTTTTCGGGTCTGGTTGTGTTGTGATTGTCCCCGTGTTTCTGACACTGCATCCTAGCCTACCTCCGATGTTATCGCATCAGCGTTCCATCGGGCGCGGGTAGGTTGGGATTAGTGAGTGCGTCTGTGTTTGCGCGTACACTTGTGGCACTATAATATCTCCTGCGCAGTTGATGGCGTTCGACAGTATTCGGAAGTTGTCGCAGTGGTCGAAATCGGTTAGAGGAACATCATCTGATATAATAAGAATAATATAACTTGATCCAGGTCTCAGTGCATGAAATCCGACCTCTGCATAATATATCAAGATGTTGATATGTTTACTATGGCACAAGTGCAGGCGTTAAAATTACAAGTCTTGTAAGCGAAGTAAGTGTGCCAAGAATAGTTCTCACACGCTACAACACTGTTTGATGTTAAGTCGCGGAAGGCCTTCTGCGAACGAACAGAGCTCATTATTTCATTAACGAGTAAAGTGCATTCCCCGACAACTTCGCTTTTATATTGGCTCGCTAGTGAACGATATTCGATCCAATAAATCAAATGCTGTCGCCACTAAGTAACATCGAGACTAGTTATAGTTAATGTTAATTATTACAATATTATAAATACAAATCACCGGAAAAGGCCGTAAAACCAGTATATCAGTATATAGTAGAAATTTTCTGGGTGGCACAGCATTTGTTATGGGCAGACGTTGTACTTACCATCAGGTGAACGTTTTGCTCGTTTCATCACTTTATGCAATAAGAAAAAAGCTGTGGGTAATTTTTTTCTTACTTATATAACTGCTGGTCACCGACTTCCTTTCACTATTTTAGAGGGTCATACTGGCCGCGTGGTGACGGCTTAAGAGAATCTACCACCCCATCTCATCCCGTGGGTGTCGTAAAAGTCGACAGAGGGAAAATAAAAACCAGGAGATGGGCAGCAGCAACATCTGAATAAATAAACTGCGGTTGCCAACCCGACTGCCAAGCGAGGCAACTATGGCAAAAACCCCCCAAAATGAGAGCTACAAACTTTTGTCGCAATCTATGGGGGAGCCCTATGTTCAGCAGTAGACTATTGATAGGCTGAAATGATGACACTGCCGGTAAAAGTGCACACGCTACTCCAATGGTGGTCAGTAGACATTACATTTAGGTACGATATTTTTCTTGACCCCGGAGCAACTCAGCAATTAAAATTTCAGCTAATAATTTTTAGAAGTGCTAACACAGGGATTCGAATAAGAAAATTGCAGTAAACATTAGGGGTATTAAATAAATGATTATAAAAAAAATAGGAGAAATTTAAAAGACCAGAAAACGTTCACCTGCTGGTTAGTGTTTTTATAGGATAAAGTTACGAGACGAGAAAAACAATCACCTGATGGTAAGTACAACCTAACAAAAGCCGTGTCACTCAGAATATCTTGTTGTGGCACCATACTGCTCTTGTCAGTAATAACGTTAGCTGTCAGTGCTACTTAGATCGAAACACAGTAACGTTTGCACACTACTGCTGAACGACAGAACAATGCCCTGCGTTGGAGCCTACCAAGACGGATCCCTGCACAGAAATCCTACCACCAGTAAAATTCTAAGTCTAAACTTTCTGATTCAAATGATACTGAAAGTAATTTTTGTTTGTTTCTTAAGTTTAAAGAACCTCTGAGGTTCCTAAATATTTTCAGCAAGCGTACTAAATAGTCCAAGTTGACTCGAATCGGTCCATGCTGCGTAAGTAGCGCTTAACTAATGCAAACTTGCCGCCGGCTAGTTAAACTTGCACTAGATCTTTATACGAAGAACGTATTAAACTTTTAGAAGCCATTCGCTTCCAAAGTATACTCTGGAGAGCTCTTCAAGTTAGTAATTGCAGTTTTGTATACGTGTAATGAAGGAAATATTATTTTACGCCCCGATACGAACAAGGGGTTACATATTTCCACAATTCATTTTTTTTTTAGAACACAGCTTACATAGCTGAAATTGTTCAAATAAAAACCTAAACTAAAGTGTCAGCTACGTATAACACTCGTTCGTTTAAAAATAACAATCGATGTAATAGTTTTAAAACGAAAAGTTGAAAAATATGTTAGAGTTCAACGTTTACATTTACAGGTCGAATATGGTAATGGTTTTAGACAAAATTGTAGCATGAGCATTCATGATCATATATAGTTAGTATTCAAACTAATACACGCAGAATGAAGTATCAATATATGTAACCGACATCTACACCATTACCATCAAAAATATGATGAAATGTAACTTGTATATGAGTCTCAGTTTCTCGTCATTGACACCAAACGAAACGCAGCGGCGTTATGCTGCTATGATATTCTATATGTCTTGTGTACTACTATAAAAAATCATGGTTCATCATCAAAAACAGGTTTTCATGAAGAGACCAATGCAATAACAAAAACTCGAAGGTGGTTACAATATAATAAAATTTTAAAAATCAATAATTTATATTAAACACGCTGACCATTGAGCTACTTAAATAATTCTACGCTGCGTTACTTCCCCACTAATGTAGTCGCTAATGCATAGAGATTTAAAACTTTGCTTTCACAAAGCGGGTTCTAAGTAGCGGTATGGCTACAATGTTATAAACGTTTTTTACGAAATTTAATTTCCTAAGTAATTTTTATGACGTTTGAAAACCCTTTTGGGATTAAACTAATTATGGAAACAGTAAAGAAATGTTTGTTTTAGATTTGTAAATCTTTATTTTACGTAGTTTTAGTGATAGTAGGGTTCCTATGCAGGAATCCGTCTATGTAGGTAGCACCCCCGGGCCAGTTATTCTGCAGTGAAGCAGTAGTGTGCAAACATTACTGTGTTTCGGTCTGAAAGCATTTGTTATAGGTAGACATTGCACTAACCATCAGGTTACCATCGTTTTGACACAGAATTGAATAAAAAAAATGTTACGTAATTGTTTATTAAATCAATCTCGTCTGTGTTATTTGCCATGTCGTTATTCACATAAATGTCTATTATTTTAATGCTTAAAGTTTATTTCTGGCTGTGTAGTTTACGCTCACGCCTACACACTGTAGATTCCTATATACCATAGTCGTGAAATAATTTACGACCGTATACGCGTAACGTTGACTTACTGCATTGTTTTTTGTTTGCTGAGTTATTGCGTTTGTACTGTAGATATTAGTCAGCCTCTCAAGTCTCGAGCATACATTATTTGTATACTTGAAATGACTAAATACGTTTTAAATCAAGGTAAATCTACTGATTTCATAAAATTTCAGAAATTCCTTATATTGGAATTAGATGTTAGATGACAGTTTTTTTATCATGTCGAAAGTATTTTTATCATGTCTCATCGTATTATATCATTATTAAAATGGTAGACTGCGGTTGCACGCGATTAGCTTCAAATGAAATACCTGACGTCGATCTTTGTCGTTAACACACCTTAAATACTGCAATTTTAAGTGCTGATTTTACTGAGGAAATACATCGTTAGAGAAAGAAAAATAAAAAAAAATCGAGTACATGTGAAGTCCGCCCACACGCATTGGAGGAGCATAACAGACTCTTAATCAAAACCCTCTGAAGAATGAAAAGACCCAGTAATTCTTTAGTATAAAAATTCTTCCTGATTCGAAAGAAATTTATATTTCCATGTACGGTTTTTCATTGTTTAGATACAGTAAAATATATGAAATAAATCTGCGGTGGGGGAACAAAGTTCCCACCAGGAACAAAGTTATTTAAGTTATTATTTCGACTCTAAACTGATTATTTAATATGCGGATTTGTCTTGATTATATAAGTGTATTTTTGTTACGCCAAAAAGCGCAGCACACTTTTATTCAACTCTCTCTCTCTTTCTTTTTTTATAATTTTCTCAAAACGGAAATGTAAAGTAAGGATTTAAATCAGTAAATGTTATTTAAAATTTAAGGAAAAAGTCATTTATTGAAAAATATATATATGTAATATTAACACGTGTTTAGAATTGAAGTGATACAGCTGACCGCGCACAATTCTTGCTGCTAGAATCGTGATTCTCGCATGCACACACACACACATACAACTGTATAAAAGAGACATAGAGGAAAAGAAAGAGAGGGAAAAGTCGCCGAGAGGGGGCATAACGCTTTTTCCTTACGTGACGATTTTTGCCAGTTCACTCTACTGTAAGCCGCGTAAAAAAACTTCGTTAGAAAAAAATTGTTCCACGCCTGCTCTACGTAACTGAATAAAGTCCAACCTATAAGAAACCTAAACAGAGCAAAATAATATTATTTTTTTATGAATACAAAAATTACGACTTGAGCAATTCTGTTTCATCCAGATCATTTCTGTGTGGCACTACACTGCAATCGTCACCCTGAGACATCAGTTCTTAAGTCTCATATGCCCAGTTATTATATACACTAGCTGACAGTGCCCTTCAGAGCGAAACAAATTAATGTCTGCACAGTACTGCTTGGCGGCAGAATAACTGGCATTGCGGTGTTACCCATCTAGACGGATTCCTGCATAGGAATTTGATCACCAGTTAAATTTTTAAAAGTATTGAAACAGTCATTAAAATTTTCATTCTAATTTAGCGTAATGAATTTAGTCGTATTTTTTTTTAAAGAAGAGGGGGCAAAAGAGCAAACGGCTCACCTGATGTTAAGTGATTACGAAACTCGTTATGTATTGTCGTACATAAACATGATAGATTGTTTCTAAGTTGTAAGTCTGGCAAGAGGTACGATTTACAAATAGCGGTTAGCATTGTTTATTATTAAAAAAAACCCGTTTCATAAAATAAAATCAAACCAGCGCAACGTACAAGCACGGAAACAAAAAAGGCTTTCCACAAACAGTTTATCACCCGCAATCATTTATCAGAATATAACTAGTGGGGCGGAATGGAATACATTGGTTTGGACATTTTCGTAGCGCTCTTTTTGTTGTTTTCGTGCGACGGACGCAGTTGTGTTTTTGGCTTACCATAGTGTCTGCTCAATTAAGCAAAAAATAAATATATTTTTCTACGAAGAAAATTACCTTATATATATGTATATATTCTTTTTAATATTTGTTGTTAACAAATCTTAACACATAAAGTAAGACAGGTTGCGAAATAAGCCGTCAACTGTGTCAGATGTGACCACGATTTCTTGATCAAAAATACATAAGTTTTTTCGAAATCGTAACAGTTTTTTTCTGGAAAGCAGCTACAAACAGACAAGATTAAGTTGTTTTATAGCATGGAATAATAGTTCAGATATCTTATAGTACCGTCTCCAACACTTCATTTCAATTTTTATCTGATCTTATCGCTTGCGCTATAAACGTAAAACCTCTTTCACACTCTTGGGCATAGGATTTTTGAGATGACTTTGGAGTTAGGAAGAGTGTCACGCTGATTTAAAGCGGATTAGACACATGTTTGACCTAATACATGCTCTTGATATATTTATAATTTATTAGACATATTTTCCATAACTGCCAAGAACGCTTTAAATTAGCAAATTACAATTTCAGGATAGCTGTCATTGGTAACCAAACATAAGTTTGTTGTGTATATAATATTTCCAATTTTAGACCGAACGCACGGGTATCGAGCAACTCTTCTAATATATTCTTCCATCTCGATATCGGATGTGGAATATTAAGAAATATTGAGTGTTCCTTAGAATATTTCCGACACTATAACTTAATTGAAAGTTCTCAAAGAGGACACCATTTGTATTAATGTGCATACAATTTCTCACAAGCTCGACATGATATTAAAAAGCCAATCTAATTGTATAAATAAACATGTCTGTTAATAAATAATGATCAGTATGTTAATAGAATCAGGTCCTTTAAAAACTAGGTAATACACACCATTTCTAACTTTCTTTCCTTCATTAATCAATGATGATGATGTGATGATGTTCTCTTAGCCGATTTCGACCACGGCGACAACTTCCGTCTACTGTCGAGAGCCATCAACTGCGCAGGAGATATTATAGTGCCACAAGTGTACGCGCAAACACAGAGGCACTCACTCGTCCCAACCTACCCGCGCCCGATGTAACGCTGATGCGATAAGATCGGAGGTAGGCTAGGATGCAGTGTCAGAAACACGGGGACAATCACAACACAACCAGACCCGAAAACCAACAATTTATGTTTAAGCACAAATGTTGGCTCCGGCTGGGATTCGAACCTAGGACCCGGGGCTTAGAAGTCAGGTACTCTGACCACTAGGCCACGCGATCGTCAAAATGTACATATTAAAGGATTAAATAGAACGCAAACAATATAAATAAGTTAATTCTCAATCAAACAAAAATACAGTTTTACACTATAGCATTTTAAAAATAGAATATATATACATGACTTAGTTCATAAACAGTTAAATTTAGTTACAGCTTCAATTAACAGCAATTATCGATGCTATCGGTTTCGAATTTCGTGGCTCGCTACAAACTTTGAATCGAGCATTTCGGTTGCGTGTTCAATTGTGTATGGTATTCGTATAGCAAAGTCGTTTTCGCAACGCCGCCGGGAGGATTGTTCAAAAATCGTTCATTCTACTCTCACTCCTACCATTTACCGAGTAAAATTGGTCGACCCTTTTATTTTTCATTCATGACCCAATGCTGTCCGTCGATTTATTAAACAATGTAAAAATTGTATATATGCCTTATTGAAATATATTAATATTGTTATCTATTTCACAATTGCGAGTCGCTCAGTTGTCTAGTGTACTCGCTAGCCGAGTCGTAGATCTTGGGTTCGAATCTCGACGAGTCGATATTTATGTAACACAAAAATTTTGTTTGATTTTATCAAATATTTTCCTGTTACATTATATAAACGAAGGTGCAGACCACTGATGCGCCTCTTTCTTGTACTAATACTACGGCAATATTCTGTTCTGTTAGTTTAAAGTACGTAAGATTTAAAGTTCTCAAAAGAGAAGCAAAAAGGGCCATGTTGCGTTTGAAAAACGTTTCACAAAGTAGTCAAATAAAGATACATTAAAACACAGAACAAGCTTAATTGAAGTACGCAAGGAGGAGCGTAAACTGAATTAGGCCCGTAGGCGCTCTAAACTCCGCTCGTCGAAATTCAGTGTAGACGTGACGGGCATAAAAATTATATAACACGTGAACTATGTAATTTTTAAGATCATTTTATTCAAATAATGATCTTAAAAGAGAGTTACTTTATTCGTGATTTTTTACTGGAATTAATGTTCATGTCCATAAAAACTACAGAGATTTTCAAAATTTCGTTATGCCTGTATAAAAATATAACTTATTTATTTTGGTCTCAACGAAGATATAATAACTAAATAAAAATTGACAGCAGAGTTTACTATCATTATTAAAGTCTTAGTTTACTGTACTCAGTACTTAAGTACTTTCAAATGAATGAAGAAGTTCACGTAAAATTTAAAATAAAACAAATTGTTATGATACTGTAACGTTATTAAATATCATGGGATTCAAAATTTAGTAATGCCGCATAAAAACATTTATAGCTATAGCGTTTAAAGTATTGTAGCGCTTTCGGTGAAAGTATCCATCATGTCTTCCCATGGGGGTCGTACGAACTTGCTATGGGCAGTGCGCTTGAAAGCTGTCAGCAATTTTCGAGACGTGGGTTGCAAGTATAATGTCCCTATTTTAATATTTTTTTTCTTAACATAATTTTCGTTGTAAGTAAACACGAAGGAATAGAAAAATTAAATACCCAAATCTTTTTTGTAATCCAATCTTTTTTTTTAATAATTCGCACCGCAATTAATAAAGTTAATTTTATAAATTTTTCATCACCACATCACATTTCACATTTCAAAACCATCAAGCAGTACACTCTAAAACGTGAGATTATTAAAGACCCATATTTGAAACTGCCCATTTGATTAGACTGTAATTAAGCAACATCATCGAATTATTGTTTTTCTGGCCGTCCCTTCCATACTATCGCAAATTGTTTCGAGTGCGAGTACGAAAGATATCTTCATAGTCCCGATCAGGAGACTTTATCATCATGGCCAATAAGCATTGATGGGAGTAGTTACCTTTTTTTGGTTATTACTTTATAACGATATAAAAAGAATGGATATTCTTCAAGACCAATCTTCAAAAAAGTTTTCATGTGAATATGATTTTAAAATATTAAATGGCATAAATAAGAGTTTAAGAATAGGATTTTTACGCGTTATCTGTTTATAAACTACATAATATTACACAATATATTTTTTTTCATTTTTCGGATTCCGGACATCCGGAAGCCTGTTGCGACATACCCATATCCAACCTTTGTAAAGTTCATAGAATAACTATCAGTTAGTAAGTAATATTAAAACTATATTTATTATATCAATACACATATGGCTATTTGAAACGTTGCTGAGTATTTATAAGGTACATTATTCATCGGCGTTTTATAACTGCATACAATATGTGGCCCCGGATTTCCACGCATTTGTAGTTCTTCAGGAGTTATGACCGTAAGATTTTTATTTTGTTTAATAATTTTATTTGAATGAATTTTTTAATATTAATGAATTTAATATTAACATTCTTGAGTAAAATTTCAGTTTCTCCATAACTCTATGTCGAACTAAATGTAGATAGATAACGATGCAAATATTAGTTTAGATACCAGTGGGACATGATTAGCAAGATTTGTTACAAGACCTTGAGGAAACTGACACGTTGTACGGAAAGGTATGATAAAGGGTCAGGATCTTACGCCCCGGAGATCCAAAAGCTGTCATATTTGACACTTACAAGCGATGCGAGTTCTATTAATATTAAAGTAAATTTATCGCTTTATTAATAGCTTTTTAGTACAAAAACGAATAATTTTGTTACATAAAGACTATTCTGCTTAAAGTAATTACCATTTTAGACTTTAGTATTATGACTTTAGTTCATATGCCACGTGGTATCTTAGGCCGTATGGTAGCGGCATAAGATAATCTATCTCCCATCTGGTCCCCTGGGTGACGTAAAAGTCGACAGAGGATAACTGAAAACCTTGAAATGGGCAGCAGCGTTTTCCTGGAACATCATAAAAAACAGACTACGGTTGCCAACCCGCCTGCCAAGCGTGGCAACTATGGCGAAATCCCAACCAATGAGAGCTAGCGACGACCTGCATGGTTTTGCGTGAAGTCGATGGATGCAGGTGGCTCAGGACCGTGTTTTGTAGCAATATATGGGGGAGGCCTATGTTCAACAGTGGACTAAAATAGGCTGAAATGATGATGAAGGTTAGTTCTGATGCCTTCACCGTGAAAAGATATACCAAGAACGCAGCCTTTAAAAATTAGAATTTATAATGGCATATTATAACAGTGCCATTTTTATAATTTCGTTAATTTAATTTATAAACATTTTATTTTGAACAATAACAAATAAATCAATAGTTACACGTTCTATAAAAATATATACGCCGCCGCAGATAACAGTGCGCCAGCCCGGTAGCTTTCTTTTTTTAAAATTCATAACTACAATCATCATCATTATCATCATTTCAGCATATCACTTGTCCACTGCTGAACATAGGCCTCCCCCACAGATTGCCACAAACAAAGTTTAGCTCTCATTTTGAAATGATTTTGCCATAGTCGCCACGCTTGGCGGGCGGGTTAGCAACCGCAGTTCATTTGTTCAGATGTTCCAGCAAGACGCTGCTGCCCATCTCCTGGTTTTCAATTTCCCTCTGTCGACTTTTACGACACCCACGGGACGAGATCGGGTAGTAGATTCTCTTAAGCCGCCACCACACGGTTCTCATAACAGCAATGAATTTGTTTTTAATACAATAATAATAAATAAACATGGTTTAACAAAAATACTACACTGTTATTGTAAAATAACTGCTTAGTATAGTAATTAATCGATTAATGTTATTAATTAAATACAATGAAAACGTTGCAATCAAATTCGTCCTTAAAATCGCTCCCAAAGAAGTAACACTTCAACTTCCGTATAACTTAATCCATTAATTAGGTATTTTTAATTCCATTATTCAGAATTAAACTGCACAAAAATGTGTGCCATTGCTGAAATTAGATCTAGTGCATGGATGTCATTTTGAGTCTAATTTGTTGCGGTTATTGGACTTCGAATTATATTCCAATTATGATTCGGTGAATTATTATCGTTTCATCAACCAGTACTGATATTTGATATAGTTTTAACTCAAATTGAACAAAGGTTAATGCGGTTACAACACATTTTGATTAAATGTTCGTATATAGACAGGGATAATCTACATTCATACACAGTATCACGCCGTTTTCCCATTGGTTTAAGCACATACCTCATCTGTAGCCTACTTTTGCCCCTAAACTAAAATAAATAAGCTTGAACTTCCAAAAATATTACTCAATGTAAAATAACTGCTCGGTATATAAAAAAATATTAATTAATCGATATATATTGATTATGAATACCAGAAACGTTGCACGAAAACCTTGAAATGTTACCCTCATCGCAGCCAAAGAAGTTTAACTTCTTTAAATCTAGTCCTATCCAGCAAATTGTAAATACTCTCTTTTTTTCCTAAGATATCGTACTGACAGCCTTTATTCGTGCAGAATAACACCATAATATGCAATGCTGTCAGTATACTGCTCGTGAGAACGCAATGGTGAGTAAGAATGGTTTGACTCGTATCAAAATGGCGGCGACGTGGAACGCCACCTGTCACGTCAGGCGAGAGCGAAAAGCTGACTACGTGAGTGGCCTCTGCCTACCGCTTATATGGGATAAGGCGTGACTGTATGTATGGGTGTACGTTACTTTTTATTGTAATTACTATATTACTAGATTACTATAAATCTGCTACGGGTTACGGGTACAAAGTGAGGACAGTGATATTAATAAAGATATACAAGGGCATTTATTAATGTACACCAAAAGTTGCTAAAACTGTGTAAGGTAAATCGTCAGTTTCAGAACGTTTATTCACAACTAAACCACGTTATGTTGTCTTGGTATCTACAGATCCCAATGCAAATATTTATTTTTAGTAAATTATACTCGGAGTAAACGGCATATTCTTTCTGGCTTCGAAATCATCTGAACAAAAATAGTCGTTTTGTATTCGGCGGTGGGATGTCAATAGACCTTACTTTAGTAAACTATATTTGTTAAAACTTTAATCATTATCGTGGCCTTAAAGTTCACAAGCATCTACGATCAATGCGATGTTGAGTATGACAACTTTTTATGATGAAACTTAACTTATAATGATACAACAATAATAATTCAGGTATATATTATACATTTAATGTAAATTAGTAATCGTAATTATTAAGAAAAGCAAAGTTATGTAGCAGATACAAAATGAAATTTGTTCTAAAGTAAGGGGACAAATTTTCGGTTCTATAAGGGATCTTGGGATATTTAAAAGTCTTGTAAAGCTATAGAGACCCGCAATCAGATAAAATTCTTACAAAGTTTCTGAAGTAGAATTTATAGCGAACGCTTAAGGCATTATGTTTTTAATTTTTAAAAAGGTTTTGTTCTGTTAATATTACTTTCTTTCGTAAAATGCTTTTAAATCGGACCATTCAAAGAGCGAATAACAACTGTTTGCTTACTTTTTTTTTGATTAAGTCGTTTGGTAATGAGACAATAATTAATATACGAATAGGTACATATAAATGTAATAAGAGCTGTCAAGCTCAGTGGCTGAACGCTCGTCTTAAACTGCATAGTGCACGAGTGATCTCCGGTGTTGATACCACTAAATTAGTATTAATTGCCACTTCAGTACTGATTTTTCACTTAGGTCAGCGGTTAAAAAAAATATTGTGAGAAAACTTGCATGCGCTCGCACTGGGGCTGTGTGACGGGCTATTATCGGCTCTAAAATTCTTTTAAGATGTTATGAGGGCTTGAGACAGTTAATGTATGTTGCTTGATGAATCGTTAACATACATACATAGAGCCACGGTTTTCGATCTAATCGTGATACGTTCGCCTATGTGTCGAACTTTACCGGCTTGTCCATACACACTCACCTCATACTATGTTTCGTCAATATTCTTTCATCCATTATCTACGTGACCAAACCAATTAAACGTCTTTCTCTGTCTTTATCACAACATCTTACATGTTTCCAAAACAAAATAATGTTTATCAGTTTATATATAACAGAGTATTGAATATAATGTTTAAACTCGTTGATTTCTTGAAACTTGAAATCAAAACCGCATCAACAATATGACTTATGCATTAGTGCTGAGCCAAGTTGTACTTATTTGGATTTGCGGTGCTCAAAGTTTCATAAGGTAAGTTTGCCCATTCAATGTTTTGTAACGAAGCCCCGAGCTAATTTTCTCATGTTTTCTACATTAGCCTCTTTTGTTGGCGGAGATCTCCCTCCGTTGAAGGAGATCTTAATATATTTTATAATAAGCAAAATTTATTTTCTACTTAAAGTCCTACACTCGGCGTCAAAAAAATCGCACATCCGAAAAAAATAATTTAAATACTATTTGAACACAACAGGCCAATGGTAATGTTGTGGTTTGAGGGTATCATTCGAAAGTTAATTTCATTAGCTTTCAGGAATTTTACTTTTATAACGAGACGAAAGAGAAATTAAAGAAAAAGACAGGGTATGTACAAATTTGCAAATTAATCATTTAAAAAAAAACTTAATAAATACAAAAAAAGTTCTTAAAACCTAGTGTTACCCCCCCTTGCCTTGATAACGGCTTCCATGCGATCTTTCATGGACCTTACAAGGATCGCAACAGCCTCTTGGGGTATTTGTTCCCACTCTTCAAGTACCGCATCTTGGAGCTCGCACGAGCCGTTTAAGGTCATCCCAGAGATGTTTTATTGGGTTAAAGTCTGGACTTCGTGCTGGCCAATGCATAACAGGGATATCGACCTCCTGTAAATAATCCCGTACAATAGCCGCGGTGTGGCAACGAGCATTATCATGCATTAACATGAATCCATCACCGACATAACCAGCATGCGGGACCACATGTTCCTTCAGGATTTCAGTAATGTACCGACCAACATTTAATGACCCTTGCCCACGGCCACCCCGAGTCTGGGAAACGCACACAAGTTCCGTTTTCCCGTCGACGGAAATGCCGCCCCAAAACATACACGAGCCACCCCCGTATTCGACGGATTCTTCGAAGGAAGGTTGTGTGAACCTCTCCCCCTGTCTTCTGTAGACCCTTCTACGTCTATCATTGCAGAAGAGACAGACCCTCGTCTCATCAGAGAAGAGTACGGTCCGCCGCTGTTCTAGAGTCCACTCGCAATGATTGCGAGCAAACTCTAGGCGATCTCTGCGATGCTGTGCAGTAAGTTTTGGACCTTTAGCAGGTCTATGGGCTGTTAAACTGTTTTCGTGTAACCTTCTTCTTATCGTAGAAACACTCACAGATGTTCTCCGAGTTGATCGAAGCTGTTGTTGCAACTCAACAGCATTTGTAAAACGGTTTCCTAAAGATGTCGTAACGATGAAACGGTCATCTCTTTCTGATGTGCACCGTTTTCTTCCAGATTCCGGTTTTCTAACATAACCACCAGTCTGCTGAAAACGTTGGAATACCCGTCGAACTGAAAAACGGGACAGGTTCAACTGTCGAGCAACGTCACGCTGCCGCATCCCCGACTGCAATAGGGCAATCACTTGAGCGGCTTCTTCAGAACTGGTGTCCATCTTTACTTGTTCTTACTTGGGTTACTTGTTCACGTGTGTTCACTGCAAAGTCTAAATTACGACTGGCCCATATTTCATCCAGATCGACCCTTTTATACCCTTTTAGGTGGTGTAACTAGCGTCCTTACTAACGAGCATTTGACAGTGTTTATTTTTGACGCTCTGTAATGATAAATTTTTTAATGATTTCATGATTTTTTTATTAATAATGTAAAGCTATTCAAATACCCATTTCAAACATACCAATATTTATATAAATATAATTCTTTTCTAGCCATTACAGCCATTTTTCGCGCAAACTCAGAGAGGTGCGATTTTTGTGACGCTGAGTGTAGTACTTATAATGACTTTGTTCTTTTCTGTCATGAGTTTGGGTAAGGGAATCTGTTAAAACATGTTGATGCATATGACGGAGCTATAGATACCAAGAATTAACCCCTAAGGCCTAACCTAAAATATGGAGACCAATGCTGGAAAGCGTCTAAGGTGCGAAGCGTCTGACACTGCGATCACCAATCCGTCTGTCAAGCGTGGTATTGTAGGGGGTCTCCTCAACTTGGCATTTTTTAAATAAATAAACTAGTGCTTATCTACGACTCCAATTGATCGTAATTGGCGATGCAGTTCTAGGTGGTGAACACACTAGCGAATAGACTCTACTAGATTCTATTCACTTTTATCTTACCCACATTGTAATCAGACCGAAAGACTGACACAGGCAAATTATTCTAGTCCTTTGCTGTATGAATTATAAATGGAGAACCAAAACGCTTTATCCCAATGCTGGGTATATATCACAGCAAACGAATGGAAGACCCACCAGCGTCTAGTAGTCTGATGATAGAAAGAGGAAAGGGAATTAAATCGTATAATTGCTGCGTACACTCTCCAAACCGAACCACTGGCCACCTTCTACCTGTGCTCGAGGCTAGGCCGATTGGTAGTTTCAAAGTTAGGGTCATCGTTAAGCCTCTTGATACGTCCAGTGAGTTCTAAAGAAAGCTGCTAGTTGATATTGAGCAGCATATGTGGCAGCAGTACTCTACAGTTTACTGCACCTGTATTTGTATTCATATAATTAATTACGAGTTAATGATGAGTTATTTTGTTTTTTTTTATATTTCATATAGCAATGGCGATTTATGGACAGAGCGCCAACTTCGTAGCACGCGAGCAAGCAAAGTTCGATTATCAGTAATTGCATCTCTTAAATTATTAATAGGAATTTTAAAAGGTGGTACACCTGAAAACGTGAAGTCTGTCAACTTGCACTCGACAAACGTTATGGCCTTCACTGTCCCAAATATCATCTTAAAAATAACAGAAAGCCGGTGTCGTGCAGCAAGAATTTTAAAGAACGTTACGTTCATTTTTATATTTAATACGCTAAGTTCTCGTAACATGCCGTGGGGGACGGCGTGAAAATCTTTCACGCCATTTTGTCCCTTGGGTGTCGTTAGAGGCGAAGAGAACAAATAAACCAGTGGATATAGTAGTTGTTAACCCACCTGCCGATTGCAGCGTAGCGATGGACAATACCGAGCCGTAATAATTATAATGAACTATATAAATATATGCTCAAATTCGTATTTAATTATGTAGAATGAACCGAATAGAAGCTGTGTTTAAATTGATTTCCGGAATAATTTGTATCTGCTTTATTTAATACACACATACGTACAGTCCCGCCTTTTCCCATGTAGGGGGTAGGCAAAGGCCATTCACTTAGCCCACTTTTGAATTTGTCGTTGAAGACTAATTCGTAATAAATAAAAATTAAAAATTAGGTTTTTAGAAAATCTCAATTTGTTCTTAAATTAACCGATTTTTTTATTTGTTTTTTATTAGGAGAAAATTGCGATGAAAATTTTTAAAAGAATAAATGAGTTTAAAAATAGTTTTAAGAATACTTAAGTAAAAAAACTAAAATTTATGCAAAAATGATTATGTTTCATAATCGGCAAACATAGTAGTTTGTATTCAAATTAAATTACTCTGCAGTCACCGTCCACTTTCTAAGCGCTCCAGAGCGGTCGGTGAATAGTTTGTTTGGCACGAAGAAGCGTATTACAGTAATATCTGTCCTTTATCCTCGCAGACTTCAGAGGAGTGGGCATAACGCGATTGACCTTTTTCTTTTGTCACGGACAGGCATTTCCCGACTCGGCATCTTTTTGTCGTTATTGCAAATAGTATGTAACATGAAAGCAGCAACAAGCCAATGACCCTAAAATCATAGGGATAAGTGAGTTATTTCAATGATAAGTGAAATTGTTAGTAACATTAGCGATGTATCACATGCGTAACATTAATCCTTTTATGTAAGATTAAAATGCTTACTATATAAGTAGGAGTTCTGAAAGATTTAAAGCGATGAATTACCTTTCCGTCTGATTTGAGATTTTTAATATCTAAATGTTATGTACAAATTATGGCAAGGAATAGGTCGAAATCTAGCAATTGACTACAGATAAGCAGAAGATAATGATGACTTTAGTGACATGGATAAAATGTAAGTATTAATAACATACACATACATACATACAGTCACGGCTCTTTCCCATTGGGGTGGGCAGAGACCACATCTTTCCACTTGCTACGATCCTGACACACATCTTTCGCTTCTTCTACTTTCATTATCGTTTTCATACACGCTCGTCGGTTGCGGGTACTTTTAACGAGACCTTTCCTCAAATATTCTCCGTTCTGATCGTAATACGTACGCCTAGGTCGACCCTTACCGGCTTTCCCATTCACACTCATGTTCATCTACGTGTCCAAATCATCTAAGCATCCCTTTCTCTATATGTGTCACTACATCTTCATCCCTTTGCTTTTTGGGGCACCATGCATAATATTCACCATCGCCTGCAACTCCTCCTCCGATGATGCTAATATAACCTGATCATCGGCGTATACAAGGCATTTGCCGGTCAAATCATTCATTCTTAATCCATACGCACTCTCTTTCAAATCTTTTAAGGAATTGTCTATGAATAGGTTAAACAGCCACGGCGACGCTACACATCCCTGTCTAACACCTTTTTCGATGTTAAACCAGTCTGTGTAAGCCCTGTTTACCCTGACACAAGCACTGGAATCCGTATTTAATGATTTCAGCGCCCGTATCGAGCTTCCGTTGATAAACAATAAAATAAATCAATTCATTAAATGGAGCGGCGCCTACACAGTTCTCCGTTAAGTCGGTGGATACAGGTGGCTCAGGACCATGTTTTGCGGCAATGTATGGGAATGCTGATGTTCCGCAGTGGACTGGTGCGGGTTGAAATGATGATTATGAAAAGCGATGTGCCACTGTTTCTCAACGATTCTCAAATAAATTTTACTGAAATGATGATGATGACGAAAGATAAAAATGAAGGTCATAACCAACAAAGGTAATCGATTCCTGGTGCCCGCACCACTAAAATTGTTAATTGCAATTTTAAGTGCTGTTTTTACCACGTGCTCGGCTGTGAAGGAAAACTTCGTGAGGAATAAAAAATATTTCGGACACATGTACAGTCCGCCAACCCGCATTGGAGCAGTGTGGCGGATTCTTCCTAGCTCCAAAACCCTCTCAGAAATGAGAGGAGACCTGTGCTCAGCAGTGGGACATTTATAGGCTGAAACTTTACTTTACTTGTTATTTTTATATTTTTCCATAGTACCTAAGTGTAATAATAATTTCGCTATAGAGTCGTGGTAGCTTAGGAACCGGGCACTTGCCTCATGTGACCAGCGACGAAAGAAAATATCACGAAGAAACCTGCATATCTCATTAATAAAAATATTTCGACAACATGGGAAATCTGCCAACCCGCATTGGGGCAATGTGGTGGACTCTTTTCGGCTCCAAAGCACCCTCTCAGGAAAGAGAGGAGGCCTGTGTTCTGTGTGAATCTGTTACTTTACTTTTACTTTATAATATATTTTGGATAAAATTAAATATTTAATATGTATTTTAATTAATTTTAATTAAATATTTAATAGTATGTTATGTACATCTGTTCAAAAAGGACATCATTACTCAAGAATAACTTAAGCCTGGGGTTTCTCATTACTTCATAAACTTCAAAATTAACGTAAATTGTACAATAGACGCAATGAAAGTTGCAGGAAAAAAGTATTAGAAATATTTTTTATATTTTTTCTAACCAATTTTAAAAATATCGGCATCAACAAAATCAACAGTTCAAAATAATTGAATCGACATCGGTAATGTCGTGATAAAGGAAGGGGGAAGGCTCACACCTGGACGGGTGAACCACGTGTTATATGTAAGAAAAGGACGCCTACATTAGCTATCTCTGTTATGTTAATGGCTGACGTGTAGCAGGTAGTGTGGGTGTTATGCGTACAAGGGAGACCTAGCGACATATGTTTCTCGGCGAAATATATGCGTGGTGCTGGCCTGTTATTTTGTTTCAAGGCAAGATATCGACAGAGTAAATAGACGTCTCGTTACAATTTTCGCTTTCGATGCGGCATTGTGAAAGCTTGATAACAAATTCAATCAAGTAAGGGGAAGCGAGGCACTTTGCGTACATGTATGCAATTATGTATAATAACATATGAAGGGTGGGAACAGAATCGATGAATGGTACGAGTATGAAGGTAAATATTTTACTAAAATGATATTCATAACTGTTCTTTAAATTATTACTGAATTTGTGAATTATAGACACGAATGAAACACAAGTTACTATCGGTGATTCTCGACTTTTAATATGCATTTGTATATTAGTTTTCACAAAACATTCTACTAAATGTTTTGCCAGCATTTAACTTTAAAAATACTATCTAATATATGGTAGCAAATTTGTTTGGATAGTAACTCGGCAATCGATTTAGCCTTGGTTTCATGTATCAAACTCTTCGTGTATGTCATTAATTATAAATTGCGGGCTAAACTTTTTGATAAAATGACAAAATATTTAATATACCGATAAAGAGCTAAATATGATAACTATTTACAGTTCATCTCGATGTTTAGACGATTACCAAAATGTTAACAAAAGCGGAAAAATTGAGTTCAAACCTAGATAGAATAATACACTTGATTGTAAAAATAGATGACGTCAGCTATTGGTTCTTCGTTCTAATGCCACAGATTGCTCGGAACAAACAACAATAAACATTGAGTTTAAAATACATTTTTAACTTACCTTACTAAATGTTGTAAAATACTTTAAATATATTTTAGTTTTCCCTTTTATTTTAAATAACGATAAAAACGTTTTCGAATCCTCATATCAATTTTTGTTCTTAATATAAAGAGTACGGATATCCATCTAGGACTACCGCCAATTGACAGCTTTGAGTTCAACGTTATAAAAAAGAAGTGAATTTATAAAACGAAAGATTGTCATTTCTGTCACGACATCACTATGTAAAATCCGTAACAAATATTCAGTGTCTTATAAATATATATTCAAGCAAAAATGTCATAAATGGGACCGTTGTCTTCTTCAAAACCGTCCATAGCTGAACCGAAACAAAATGATGGATTCCAGTTGTGTTATATTCACGTGCCTGCTGTTGACACAAATGTCTATAATCCTTGCTATTCTGAATCCAACCTATGACGTCCGTAAGATCACTTGGTACCTTAATCATACGACAAGAAGTCATAGAGGCTATTATTTTCTTACAGTTGCTATTTATTTTGGATTCATCTTCTACCTTGGCATGTATACGCCACTAATGGACATTCGTAAACTGATTTCTAGTAACCTGTATAATGAATATGAGAAGTTAATTATTTTAAGCAACGTGGAAAAGATTTATATAATGGCTGGATTTTCGCTTTTTCTATTTGTTGTATCACATGGCATCAGAGCATTAATTGCCTATGCAGCCAATCTCCTTGAAATATCTGTAATTAACGGCAAATTACAGGTTTTACATAAAAGACCGAAAAAAGACTTTGTAAGAGAAAATATCAATATTTTACCCAATTTGCTACGTATGAAGCGCTCCGTCTCACATGACACAATTGTATTTACTAAAGGTTTAAAAGATCAATTGAACATAATTTTAAAAAATACCGAATTATTACAAACCAATTCACCTTAAACGAAATAGTCGAGACAGAAGATAGAAGAGATTCGGAGGGATTTAATGTGTAATGCTTACATAAACTTGTTAATATTTTTTCCTGTTTCATTACTCTGACTTATTTTACTATATGCAGAAACCATCGGGCACTATTGTCTCACACGTAGGAAATGCTGCCAAGTAATCGGAAATTCTTTGGAATTACGATGGGTTGCGAGGCAAAGGGAAATATTCGGAAAGACAGGACCATAAAAATAAAATGCTGCTACAAAGGGGAAAAGAAACATACGAAGTTAAAATGTATGTTATTTTAAAATGCAGTCTCTGCACAATACAAAACTATAGTACTTTAAAGTAAAAATAAACTAGGCCAACATTTTATTTAATATCTGAGACGTTTTGTAGACGTGGTAGCGAACCGAAAGGTCGTACCGAGTTCACTAATTTACTTTTGAAATTTAAGTTAATTTCGGCACCTGAGCTACCACTCACTTACTGAACTTTAATGTATATGTATTGGACATACATTTGTATATATTTAAAAAGTAAACAAAATGCTTAGTTATCTCTAATTGTTTATTTTTTGCCAGACCCAGCATTCAATACCATACATAAGTGTGGGGACGAGAACCCCCCCATGTACAGCCAGTCGTGCCTTTTTAGATACGTTCTGACTACACATAAAGTTATGCAGAGCCCCAATCACTTGATTTCCTGCCAATACTCTTCTCTCAAAATCACAGTCAAACTTTCCGTCTCTCGTATATTTTGAACCCAGGTACACAAACTCTTTCGCATGTTCCACTCTTTCTCCTTCAATCAGAACTTTGCAATCCGACATACTTCCTTCTCTTTAAAAAACCATTACTTTCGTCTTATCAACATTAATTTTCATTCCTTTGCTTTGTAGAGCACCATGCATAATATTTACCATCACCTGCAACTCTTCCTCAGATGATGCTAATATAACCTGATCATCGGCGTATACAAGGCATTTGCCGGTCAAATCATTCATTCTTAATCCAAACTCATTCTCTTTCAAAACTTTTAAGCAATTGTCTATGAATAGGTGAAACAGCCACGGCGAAGCGAAACATCCCTGTCTAACACCTTTTTCAATGTTAAACCAGTGTATGTAAGCTCCGTTTACCCTGACACAAGCACTGGAATCCTTATATAGTGATTTCAGTGCTCGTATCAAACTGCCTTTCACCCCATACATGTGCAATGCCGACCATAATTCAGTCCTCACTACCCTCATTATAGGCCTTTTCCAAGTCCACGAATGCGTGACCTTTTGACTTTGAGCCAAGAATTTTTCGGCTATGCTTCGTAAGGAAAAGACCTGATCCATGCATCTCATACGTATCACAATCAGATCGGTGAACTTTTGAGGAAAAGTCTCGTTAAAAGTACCCGGAACCGAGGAGCGTGTGTGAAAACGCTAATAAAGTAGAAGAAGCTAAAGATGTGTGTCAGGGTCGTAGCAAGTGGAAAGATGTGGTCTCTGCCCCTATGGGAAAGAGGCGTGACTGTATGTATGTATGTATTATTACAATGCAACATATTATACGACATAATAACGAATCTGGAAGTGATACTGGTTTGTTTATTATATTATGTATAAAAACAAACAATTTTAATGTCCAGCCTGTTAAGATTGTCCTATATACATACAAAATATTGGCTTAAATAAAAAAAAACTAGTCCATCATGCCGTTTTCAGTTATTTGCATTACGTAATGTTGTTTTTTAAATAGGTTTAATCATTATTAAAATTCGGTTTATTTTAATTCACGCTTGTTAAGTGATACTTTAATCTACGGTATTTTTGCAAGTACAGCTTAGCCTTAAGCAGAAATATGCATTTGCAAATGTCGCGGGTTTGGCAGAGATTCAGAATACTCACAGTGGCGCCAGTTATTTCGTATCAGGTACTTGAACACTTGGCTTGGACTCATTTGCAGTCGTCTAAATTTAGCTTTGGTCCAACAAAACAGAGATCTTTTCATGTTTTTTAGGATTTCAAAAAAATAAAATTAGGTATAGATTTTATTTTTTATTTAACACTATGTATTACACTGTTGATTTATCACAACTATTAGTTACATAAAGCTTTTCATATTGGAATCGCGTTTTTTACGTCAGGGTCATCGATAGATTATTCACTTTTTATATATTACTAGCTGATGCGTAGTGGCGGCTTCAGAGAATGTACCACCCCATCTCGTACCTTAGGTGTCGAAAAAGTCGAAAGAGGGAAAATGAAAACATGGGAACATGGGCAGCAGCATCTTCCTGGTACAGCTAAATAAAAAAACTGCGGTTGCCAACCCGCCTGCCAAGCGTGGCACTTATGACAAAATCCGCCCAAACTATGGGGGACGCCTATGTCTAGCAGTGGACTTGTGACGGGCTGAAGAGAGAAGTGAGATGCCCGAGACTTCGCCCATGCCTCTTGGATATACGTAGGTTTTTGATAATTGTATAAAAAACCAAAATGAAAAATAATGGTCTTTTGGAATTTAGTACCAAAACATTCAAATCTATAGTTTTGCGTTTGTTTTAGTTTTGCAATAAAAAAGTTATAAATAGTGTCTATGTCTTATAAATTGTATTACTCTGAAGTCAACTTGCCGTTAGCCCCTGAAAAATGTAACAGGATCCTGACAATGCTTGAATATGGGCACAGCCAGCGAAAAACAGCGAGAACTCTTCAGCGAGTAATCCAGCGTTTCCATGAAACTGGATCCAATCTTTGAAGACCAGGAACAGGCCGAACAAGGTGCACGACGGCGCGGGAGGATCGCTGTATGGTGTCAACAATTTTTAGAAATCGCTTGTTGAAGTAAGTATCATAATTTACAAGATGGAGGACACAATCTGAGTACGGATACAGTAAGGCGACGTTTGAAGCAAATTTAAAATCATTAAGACCTGCAAATGGTCCAAAACTAGAAAGACACCACATAAACTCAAGGTTGAGTTATGGTAGAGAACGCGAGAATTGAACTCTGAACGACTGGTTAAGAGTTTTCAGACTAGTCTAGATTCTGTTTATACAAGCACGACGAGAAAAGAGTGTACAGAAGACCGGGAGAGCGCTGTAACCGAGCCTTTATAGAAGAAAAAGTACCATACGGCGGAGGCTGTGTTCGCGTGTGGGCTGGGATTGAAACAATGACAACTTTCCAAAAAATCCGTGGGCGTAAACATTAATAGCCTTTATCAAAGTTGAAAAAGGCCGCTACACATAAGTTTTTTTTTTAATTTGTTTCTGAATCGTCAAAAAAATGCACATGCAAGTCATTAATGTTATATTACTTCATAAATGATATGAACTTGGTATAAAATTAATGTATCTTCAGAATTTATCATCAGTAACCTTTTTTTAGTATAAGTTATTATTTTCAAGAATAGCAAAAATAACAAAAAAAAAACGTAATATTACAATATCATGCACAGTTACAACCAGCTAAAAAATTGTATGAAATATTATATTCAAACAAAATTAACGAAACTTCACATTCATTATTTAACTTTCGCATTGCGTACAGGGTGGCCCCGGAGGATTTCTTAAAGTCACCGCAGTAGGTATGTTGGATTTCCTTACACAATCCCTTGATATGGGGCGACGTTGGTAGTTATAAATGGGTTCATGTTGATCATGAATTTAATCTATCCTATATTATATAAATAAGTTATTTTGGACTTAAATATACGTTAACATAAAAGTAATTAATTTTGAGTATGGTGATATTTATACTGCTACGGTAAATATTTATTGTTAAGCATTATCATTATCATCGTTTTAGACACTAATAGCCCATTACGGAACATGGTACTGCCCATATGAAATTTTTGTAAACGTATTTCTGATAGTAACTTTACTTGACATGGACAGTAAGGCGAACAATTGCATTATAATCAAAATCAGTATTTTCCTCAAGAGCGCCAGCTAAAGCTAGATTTAAGTTTATGGAAAATTCTTCATACTTACCGCCGGCCATACAGCTAGTAGGTGCAATGCTGAATGGATTCTTCGCCATCACTCATCGCCAGTATTTGGAGATATGCATAGCAGAGTAGTATAGCACCTACCTCTTTACTATCGAGGTGTCGTAAGAAGAGACTAAGGTATTGCCCTTATTCGTGCATAATAATACCATAATATGCAATGCTGTCACTATACCCCCTCGTGAGAACGCATTTGGGAATAAGAATTTTTGACACGTACGGCGACGTGGTTCGGTACGCGTCACCTCTAGTATCCCGCGGGGGCCAAAAGTGGGTTACGGGTGTTGTCTCTGCCTACCATATAAAGGATATGGTAAAAAAGGCGTGACTGTACGTATGTTCAGTAGGATGTTACCGCTCTCCTGATTTATTTTACTAGCCGCCACTCTATGCATCCACTAAATCAGATGAATTAATGGATCTCTTTGGCAGTCCGATGGTTTTTTTTAATTTACTACTATTTAATAAATTGTTTTCACTCTTTCGTAATTTCGTAAATAAAATAATTAATTAATTAATTTCTTTTTTCGGGCCGTGTGGTGGCGGCTCGTTAAAAGAATACTACCACTCCATCTCATCCAATGGATCTCGTAAAAGGCGAGTAAGGAATTAAACTGCACTGTGCACCCAAGAGCGCATGGTGGCGATGGGCTCACCACCTATCACACCAAGTGCATTATATTGTTTTGGTGAAACGTGAATAGTGGCGGTCATCTGTTTTTGCAGTTAGTGCCCAGTCTCTGGCTACCCCTTATGGGATACAGTCAAGATCTTATGTATGTATGTAATTTCGTAGAACAGAAAACAGCAAGCTTTGTTTTCTGTTCCACGAAATTAAGAAAAAGTGTAGTTTCTTATACATTACAGGTTTTAAATAAAAGGGTACAAAGAGACTTAATTACAATTGTCTTGATTCAATTAGAAGCGCACTTAAAGTAAGATATCGAAACTTATATATTCTATTGACTGAAATAAAATTCACTGTACCTTTTTGAACGCAACTCAATTTTATATTCTTTCGTTTGCGAAAACGATTATTGAAGAAAAGTATCTATAGCTAAAACTTTTGAGCCATTCTCTTACCGCATCTTTGTCGCAAAACAAGGGAAACTTTTCGATAACGATCTATTAAATCCAGAGCGGTTTTCCAAAGAAAAAGTACTCGCCGATCGTAATTATGTCAAGGGAAACTATCAGGTAGTATTCGTTGGAAGATTTATTTGATCCTATGAAATCCTACCACGCATTCTCCTTCGAAAACTAACCACACTGTGGAATTACTTTTACTCAATTTGGATCACGCGCTAGTAAAGAAAAAAAGTAAAGATTCAACCTATAAATGTCCCACTACTGAGCACAGGCCTCCTCTCATTTCTGAGAGGGTTTTGGAGCTAGGAAGAATCCGCCACGCTGCTCCAATGCGGGTTGGCGGACTAAAAGCCAGAGTTTATGTAGTCAGGTTAAAAAATTAGTCAAAATTCTACTTGCCTATTGTACTATTGTTTAGAAACTACGACATTTTACCACGCTGATTCAGGTCTACTTTGTGACTAATCTAGCTCTATAACGGTCTAAAAAATCAAGTTTAAAAGATTTCGATTTAGAATTAATTTGTGTAACAGTCGTATAAAAAGTTTACTTGTATGTTTACTAAAATTAAAAAATAAATAACTCTTAATTCGCATTTCACTTTTAAACTGATCTAAACAATGGAAATCACCTCAGTGACCATTACATGTACTCTAGAGAACAAATGAACTAGAAATTGTGTCCTTACTAACACATTTTCTACACTAGTGCAAAGTTTAAGTGTTTCAACCCCAAGAATAATAGAGGCAGCAAATATGTCAGAGATAGCTTAATAACAGTTAGTTGAGGGGAAAAAGGGATGGACATAGCGGTCCTGCTAATGGCCTCGAGCAAGCAAGCCTTCAAGGCGGTACTCGTAAATAAATGAGCGAATGTGTTTTCTTTTTTTTTTACATTTTTTCTTAGCGCTCGAGCTCATAGCTCGTGCGAGGTTAGGGGCAGAGACGAGGTTGTTTTACGACTAGTTATTGCGAAACTGGGTTAGATTTGTTTACTCTGCAGTCGCGTTATGAGAGTTTTATTTTAAATAAGCTTTTTCACAACATATTTATAGGAAATGAAATTCTATTTTGCCTTTTCTACCTCTATTCATTACAGTATTTGAAAACTTTTAATACATTTGTACGTTATAGGTACGGCAACTCACTTTGACTGATTTTTAGAATCAATTCTTTTGACATCATAAAAAAAGGAGTTAGTCCTAGAGGACGAACATATTATTTTTCTCTAATTATATTGCTAATAACAATGCTCATTTTCATTGGACAAAGTGAGGAATAGTTGAGAAAGGAATGTTGCGGTGTAGTAGAAGATATAGTGACTAAGGTAAAGAAAGGGATGCTTTGAAAGAGAGATTGTTTGAAGATCTACAGACGATGGATGAAAGAAGATTGACGAAACAGTTTTATAAGGCAAGTGTGAATGGGCGATCCAATCCAAGGCCACGTTGAAAGTACTGACAACTGACGAGCTTGTATGAAAACGCTCATAAAAGTAGAAGAAGCGAAAGATGTGTGTCTGTCTGTGCCCAATGAGAAGAGACGTGATTTTATGTATGTATGTATAAATGAAAAAATCATATGCATAAAGATAATTTTAGTTTAGACTCGTTTTCTTTGAATAGGACAATTGAAAAAGATATCAATTTTAAACAGAAATGATAGTAAAAATATTTGAACTAGAAAATCCAATATCTGAATTGATAACCTCGTCTTTTTAATTTAACGTAATCACCACCGGCACGCTGCTGCTTGACACCGCACTGTGACTTTTCGGCGTGGCATTTTCGAGATGGTTACCTGCCGGAAGCCATGATCTCATGATTCAAGGTATTTCCCTCCGTCAACTCTCACGATGACCACGGAATGAGCTCGGCTGACAGATTTTCTTACGCCGGCAGCACATATATTACAGAGTTTAAACTGTATGTCAATTTCTTAAGTAGTTTTTAAATTATGTTTGACACGATCAGACTGACAAACAGAATATATTTTCGTTTTATTTTTAGAATTTCACCAAGATGCGTAAATTACTGTTTATCAGACGTTATTTAAAAACATACGCTTCCAAGTTAAGTTCCACCTTTAATACGGAGCTGTGCATGAAAAAAGTAAGTCATTTTAATTTCAGCGCTAGTGCAACCGTGAGAAAAAGCCTGCAACGTGAACATTCTACGTTTAAATAAATCACATCATGCTTAAAATAATAAAAAGAAGTTTGAAATGAAATCCTCACGTAAAAATACATCGAGATCATAACAAGGTGATTTATATTATTCGCTACGTCAGAGTTCAAATTCAAACGGTTAATTTCACACGAAAGTGTAGACAAAAGTGCTGCGAAATACAGAAATTTATCTTCCTCCTCCCACTCCTTCACTTCATTGCAGCCATTTTGTAGTTTCGCTGTTGTTAGAAGTGAATACTTTTTGTTGTTCTGGCCGTTGCGTTGTATGGATAAGGTATAACATAAAAGGGAATTACTTATATCAAATGTTACATTAGGAAAACCGTTTACGACCGTTACACAGGTCTTCCGATTTTTAGATATTTTATTTATTTAAACTTTTATGCACTAAAGTTGTACATATGGCGGACTTAATGCCTGAAGGCATTCTCTCCCAGTCAACCATAAGGCTAAGCAGAGATAAATATATGATAGGCGGTGCAGCAAATATTAAAAAGAAAAAAAAACAACATGAGAAAAAAACATATATACATAGATAGCAATACAATATACGTAATTATATCAATACATACACATTCAAATATACATACCTATATAGATATATATATATACATACATACATATCTACATATACATAAAATACTACATAAATATAGATATAAATATACTATTAGATAATTATTATCAAATAGGAACATTTTATTACGTCCTTAAAACATCGATTCATATGCAATGAAATTAACTCATACTTGCAGCGAATTTTTGAAGTATTCCCTGGCTTTATTTTTGAAGGCAAACCTATTGGGAGCTTTTTTAATGTCAAGAGGTATATCGTTCCAGAGCCTTATAGCCGTTAGGGCGAAAGAGTAAGATATGTATCCAGAACGGTGTAAAGGCGTGAGCAACTTGAGATTACCCGAGGAACGGAGTGAACAGTAATGAGAGTCTCCTAGGTATTGAAACTTACATTTCAAATACTCAGGAGCACATGGATCGTTTAGTATTGTGAAAAGAGTGCAGAGTATTCTAACATTTCTGCGCTGACGGATAGGCAGCCAGTTAAGCTGATTACGAAAGGGAGATACATGATCGTATTTACGAAGACCATAAATGTATCTTATACAATTATTAAGCAGACGATCCAATGTGTTAAGCTGATGTTGTGACAAATCTGGGCAACACACATCAACATAGTCAATAATCGGCAGAATGAGAGATTGGACAAGCAAAACCTTGGTTGGGGTTGGAAGAAAATTTTTCAAACGATAAAGAGAACGCAAGGTTGCAGTAGTTTTACGACTTACCTCCTGAATATGCTTGTTCCATGTTAAACAACTATCAATATACAAGCCAAGATTCTTGGCAAAATTCTTCAAGGCAAAATGGAATGACATTGTTATTATACACAATTGATGGTAATGTGGAAAGATCTAGTTTTGATAATTGTCTAGAGCTGCCTAAGATAATTGCTTGACACTTAGAGGGATTCACATGTATACCATACACTACGGACCAATTATAAATGTACTGTAAATCTTTGTTTAGTAAAGATATACCATTATGGATTTCCGATGGCACCGCTTGCGTATATAGTTGCAAATCATCAGCATATAGATGGTAAGAGCACTTGAGATTCAATGTGATAAGATTGATAAAAATGAAAAACAGAAGAGGAGAGAGAATACCGCCTTGAGGAACGCCAGTGAGCACATCACACCAATCCGACACTTTTTGGCCAGTACGCACAGCTTGTTGACGCCCTCGAAGATACGATGAGAACCATTCCTGGGCTGAAGACGAGATATTCAAATGAGATAGAAGGGCTAGCAGGATGTCATGGTCGACTGCATTAAAAGCGTTAGAAAAGTCTATTAAGATTAGGTCTGTCAGTTTGGTATTTTCCATACCCTCTCGGATATCTTCAGTAACCTTGAGAAGAGCAGTAGTTGTACTATGACCAGGTCGAAAACCATACTGAAATGGGGAGAGAATATTATTTTTGAAAATATAGGCAGAAACTTGCTTATGTGCAACAGCTTCTAAAACCTTAGATAGAAAGGGCAGGATAGAAATAGGTCTGAAATATGAAAGAAGGCTACAATCAGAAGATTTAGGTAGGGGTATAATATAGGCTTTGCGCCAGATAGTCGGAAACGTGCCGTATGCCAGCGAAAAATTTATGATGTGAGTTATTATGGGTAAAATAGACTCAACTATGAGTAAAACCATTGTCCTTCTCACATCATCACAGCCCACAGCTTTAGATGTGATAGACAAAATTATTTTTCGTATCTCATCTTCATTGACAGGAGAAAAAGTGAAATTACCATGAGAATAATGAGGCATAGAAGTTATCAATGAGATAGCATTAGCTCTATAACTATCGGATAAAATCTGATCGGACAAAAATGACGATAGAAGTCATCAGGAGAAAAAGGTGGGTTATTGGAGTCTATTTCAGATTTTCTACATCCCAGTGTATTGAGAAACTTCCATATGTCAGCCGAAGATGAACAGAGGACTTGTTCATGGCTATAATGGCGTTTAGCTGCTATCACCATCTGATTGCATCGATTTCTCGCAGCCTTATAGGCTTGCCATTTATCATCAGTACGGTTGCGCTTGAATACACGAAAAGATATTGACGTGGAACATGGATCTTACATGAAATAGTATTTGCGGTGTAAGAATGAATCATTCCATTTTATCAGATGTATATTGAAGGAAGCGATAATCGAAAATTATTTATTAAGTTTATATTATTCTTACATTTTAATGAAGTTACGTTATAGGCGTATCAGGTGAACGATTTATTTGTCTGGTAAATTCTTCCATAACGTAACACTTACCTTTTTTCGACAGCTGATAGGTGTCCGGCAGAGTAGAATAGCACCTACCTCTTTCCTATGGAGGTGCCGTAAGAGGCTACTAAGGTATTGTATGGACATTTGTTCATTTAGAATAGCTCCATAATATGCAATGCTCTCACTATACTGCTCGTGGAAACGCAATGGGGCGTAAGATTTTTTTTTTGGTTCGTACCAAAATGGTGTTGGTTGTTAGTTTGTCGTAGTTCACCACCGGTCACGTCTCGTTTCCCACGGGAGCGAAAAGTGGGCTATGTGTGTGGCCTTTGCCTACTCTTTATATGGGAATAATATCTTTTCCTTTGCCTTATTTTTATAGTGACCACACTCAGTCAATCACATCGTGACAATCGTTTTGGCCCTACTGACCTTATCTATGTTTTATTAAGTGTTTGTCACTGTTATGCGATCCATACAGTGTTGTTATATTATACAAAAAAATTACCTTATTTTTCATTGTGTTTTACTTTGAAAACATTTGAGAGCTGTTTCGATCATTTGCTGATTGATACAGACAATAATTATTCAGGGATCGACTTAAAAAAAAATAACATTCACAATTTTATTTAAGAAAAGAAAGAAATTTAAGAAAGTTGGCAGTCTAATTTAGTAACCCTGATTGCTTACTTTGTGATAAAAGGCATTTGACGATCCATAAAAGCTACAAGAGTATTGACATTTATTACTGAGTTTTGTTATGGCTACTCGGAACATTTTCGTAAATGATATGATGAAACCAATCAATTTAGTACTATATCAATGTCAAATGTTTAAACGTGTAATGATCGAACAAATCAGAAATAACTAAGCACGCTTATAAGATGATTGCCATTGCGAAAAAAAGTAATAACTTACTAACGTCTCACTACTGGACACAGACCTCTTCTCATTTTGGTTGGAATGGTGGTGGTGGAAATATTTCTCTATGATCAGGTTTCTTTGCGAAATATTTCGAGAATAATTACAATTAACCATTTATGTGACACCGGCGATATGCATGAGCTCAGATTTCTCACCTCCAAAGCAACTTAGGCAACCGTTTATTTGCCTTTATTATTCTGATTTTAAATACACAACACTGATTTTTAATCACAGCATGGACACAATACATTCCGCGTAGACCTTAGAACTCATGTAAACCCTAAACCCGTTTAATATATGTATTATGATATAAACATTTTTTTGATCTCAGATCTCAGGTTCACTGTCTGTATAATCTATGCGATATTTGCATAGATGTGCAAATATCGTGTGATGTCCTTGCATTTTAATAGTTTCCCGCTTAGAATTAGAATAGTTATATAAATTATACCGTGTTGGCACAGGACAGAAATAGAGAAAGAATGTATATTTTTTATGGAAGAAAGTGACAAGATGAACAAATCGTTCAACAGATGCCACGACTTGAGAAAAGAGAGCACAGACTGCCCTTAACAGTTACTAATACCCAGAACATTTACTTCTCTGGCACTACGGTAATACCTGCCTAGACGGATTCCAGCATTTGAGTCCCACCATCAGTAAAACAGTATACATATTATGTGACGTTTCTCTTCAAACTTGTTTATTTTTTATTCTCAGACATGCAGGTATCCTCACGATGTTGTCCATTATCCCCAAACACCTGGTAAATCAACACTTAAAAGTGGCAATTACCAATTTTAGTGTTGTCAGGATCGGCAATCTAACCCAGGTCAATCGCGTAGTATAAAATTTAATGCGAGCACCTAGCCCCTGAGCTCTTTAGTAGGATAATAATGTGTGAAAATTAATTAATTAACAAAATTCGTAAATAAAATGTATATATTTTGATTTGGTTTATCTCAAAAGCATTTGGTATAAAATTTTATGACTCAAAAAATCATTTTAGATGTCAGACCTCACGCTATATATTTTGAATGGTCGGCTTTGTAAAGCCATGAAGGCTTTTTTGTTGACAAATTGATGATTTGGGCAGTGCTATTGTTGAAGTCAACTGGCGACAAGTTGGCGCGACCGCAATTAGGATTGAAATTAAAGTGAAACATCTTTGGGGGCGATGTGAGTAAATTTCAAGGTCCATTTGACTACAACAACATTTTCGTGTAACGTTCAAAAAAGTAAAGTAACAGCCTATAAATGTCCCACTGCTGAGCACAGGCCTCCTCTCATTTCTGAGAGGGTTTTGGAGCTGGGAATAGTCCGCCACGCAGCTCCAATGCGGGTTGGCGGACTTCACATGTCCTCGAAATATTTTTTTATTTCTGAGACAATGATGTTTTCCTTCACCGCCGAGCACGTGGTTCACCGAGTTCACCGAGAATTCCGGGGAAGAGACTTCCAGGACGACAATGGCTGGATGATATTAAGGGATGGACCCATATTCGTCAACATATTGGGGTTGCCTATATTCAGCAGTGGACTTGAGATGAGCTGAAGCTTATAATATATATACAAAAAAATTACCTTATTTTTCATTGTGTTTTACTTTGAAAACATTTGAGAGCTGTTTCGATCATTTGCTGATTGATACAGACAATAATTATTCAGGGATCGACTTAAAAAAAAATAACATTCACAATTTTATTTAAGAAAAGAAAGAAATTTAAGAAAGTTGGCAGTCTAATTTAGTAACCCTGATTGCTTACTTTGTGATAAAAGGCATTTGACGATCCATAAAAGCTACAAGAGTATTGACATTTATTACTGAGTTTTGTTATGGCTACTCGGAACATTTTCGTAAATGATATGATGAAACCAATCAATTTAGTACTATATCAATGTCAAATGTTTAAACGTGTAATGATCGAACAAATCAGAAATAACTAAGCACGCTTATAAGATGATTGCCATTGCGAAAAAAAGTAATAACTTACTAACGTCTCACTACTGGACACAGACCTCTTCTCATTTTGGTTGGAATGGTGGTGGTGGAAATATTTCTCTATGATCAGGTTTCTTTGCGAAATATTTCGAGAATAATTACAATTAACCATTTATGTGACACCGGCGATATGCATGAGCTCAGATTTCTCACCTCCAAAGCAACTTAGGCAACCGTTTATTTGCCTTTATTATTCTGATTTTAAATACACAACACTTATTTTTAATCACAGCATGGACACAATACATTCCGCGTAGACCTTAGAACTCATGTAAACCCTAAACCCGTTTAATATATGTATTATGATATAAACATTTTTTTGATCTCAGATCTCAGGTTCACTGTCTGTATAATCTATGCGATATTTGCATAGATGTGCAAATATCGTGTGATGTCCTTGCATTTTAATAGTTTCCCGCTTAGAATTAGAATAGTTATATAAATTATACCGTGTTGGCACAGGACAGAAATAGAGAAAGAATGTATATTTTTTATGGAAGAAAGTGACAAGATGAACAAATCGTTCAACAGATGCCACGACTTGAGAAAAGAGAGCACAGACTGCCCTTAACAGTTACTAATACCCAGAACATTTACTTCTCTGGCACTACGGTAATACCTGCCTAGACGGATTCCAGCATTTGAGTCCCACCATCAGTAAAACAGTATACATATTATGTGACGTTTCTCTTCAAACTTGTTTATTTTTTATTCTCAGACATGCAGGTATCCTCACGATGTTGTCCATTATCCCCAAACACCTGGTAAATCAACACTTAAAAGTGGCAATTACCAATTTTAGTGTTGTCAGGATCGGCAATCTAACCCAGGTCAATCGCGTAGTATAAAATTTAATGCGAGCACCTAGCCCCTGAGCTCTTTAGTAGGATAATAATGTGTGAAAATTAATTAATTAACAAAATTCGTAAATAAAATGTATATATTTTGATTTGGTTTATCTCAAAAGCATTTGGTATAAAATTTTATGACTCAAAAAATCATTTTAGATGTCAGACCTCACGCTATATATTTTGAATGGTCGGCTTTGTAAAGCCATGAAGGCTTTTTTGTTGACAAATTGATGATTTGGGCAGTGCTATTGTTGAAGTCAACTGGCGACAAGTTGGCGCGACCGCAATTAGGATTGAAATTAAAGTGAAACATCTTTGGGGGCGATGTGAGTAAATTTCAAGGTCCATTTGACTACAACAACATTTTCGTGTAACGTTCAAAAAAGTAAAGTAACAGCCTATAAATGTCCCACTGCTGAGCACAGGCCTCCTCTCATTTCTGAGAGGGTTTTGGAGCTGGGAATAGTCCGCCACGCAGCTCCAATGCGGGTTGGCGGACTTCACATGTCCTCGAAATATTTTTTTATTTCTGAGACAATGATGTTTTCCTTCACCGCCGAGCACGTGGTTCACCGAGTTCACCGAGAATTCCGGGGAAGAGACTTCCAGGACGACAATGGCTGGATGATATTAAGGGATGGACCCATATTCGTCAACATATTGGGGTTGCCTATATTCAGCAGTGGACTTGAGATGAGCTGAAGCTTATAATATATATACAAAAAAATTACCTTATTTTTCATTGTGTTTTACTTTGAAAACATTTGAGAGCTGTTTCGATCATTTGCTGATTGATACAGACAATAATTATTCAGGGATCGACTTAAAAAAAAATAACATTCACAATTTTATTTAAGAAAAGAAAGAAATTTAAGAAAGTTGGCAGTCTAATTTAGTAACCCTGATTGCTTACTTTGTGATAAAAGGCATTTGACGATCCATAAAAGCTACAAGAGTATTGACATTTATTACTGAGTTTTGTTATGGCTACTCGGAACATTTTCGTAAATGATATGATGAAACCAATCAATTTAGTACTATATCAATGTCAAATGTTTAAACGTGTAATGATCGAACAAATCAGAAATAACTAAGCACGCTTATAAGATGATTGCCATTGCGAAAAAAAGTAATAACTTACTAACGTCTCACTACTGGACACAGACCTCTTCTCATTTTGGTTGGAATGGTGGTGGTGGAAATATTTCTCTATGATCAGGTTTCTTTGCGAAATATTTCGAGAATAATTACAATTAACCATTTATGTGACACCGGCGATATGCATGAGCTCAGATTTCTCACCTCCAAAGCAACTTAGGCAACCGTTTATTTGCCTTTATTATTCTGATTTTAAATACACAACACTTATTTTTAATCACAGCATGGACACAATACATTCCGCGTAGACCTTAGAACTCATGTAAACCCTAAACCCGTTTAATATATGTATTATGATATAAACATTTTTTTGATCTCAGATCTCAGGTTCACTGTCTGTATAATCTATGCGATATTTGCATAGATGTGCAAATATCGTGTGATGTCCTTGCATTTTAATAGTTTCCCGCTTAGAATTAGAATAGTTATATAAATTATACCGTGTTGGCACAGGACAGAAATAGAGAAAGAATGTATATTTTTTATGGAAGAAAGTGACAAGATGAACAAATCGTTCAACAGATGCCACGACTTGAGAAAAGAGAGCACAGACTGCCCTTAACAGTTACTAATACCCAGAACATTTACTTCTCTGGCACTACGGTAATACCTGCCTAGACGGATTCCAGCATTTGAGTCCCACCATCAGTAAAACAGTATACATATTATGTGACGTTTCTCTTCAAACTTGTTTATTTTTTATTCTCAGACATGCAGGTATCCTCACGATGTTGTCCATTATCCCCAAACACCTGGTAAATCAACACTTAAAAGTGGCAATTACCAATTTTAGTGTTGTCAGGATCGGCAATCTAACCCAGGTCAATCGCGTAGTATAAAATTTAATGCGAGCACCTAGCCCCTGAGCTCTTTAGTAGGATAATAATGTGTGAAAATTAATTAATTAACAAAATTCGTAAATAAAATGTATATATTTTGATTTGGTTTATCTCAAAAGCATTTGGTATAAAATTTTATGACTCAAAAAATCATTTTAGATGTCAGACCTCACGCTATATATTTTGAATGGTCGGCTTTGTAAAGCCATGAAGGCTTTTTTGTTGACAAATTGATGATTTGGGCAGTGCTATTGTTGAAGTCAACTGGCGACAAGTTGGCGCGACCGCAATTAGGATTGAAATTAAAGTGAAACATCTTTGGGGGCGATGTGAGTAAATTTCAAGGTCCATTTGACTACAACAACATTTTCGTGTAACGTTCAAAAAAGTAAAGTAACAGCCTATAAATGTCCCACTGCTGAGCACAGGCCTCCTCTCATTTCTGAGAGGGTTTTGGAGCTGGGAATAGTCCGCCACGCAGCTCCAATGCGGGTTGGCGGACTTCACATGTCCTCGAAATATTTTTTTATTTCTGAGACAATGATGTTTTCCTTCACCGCCGAGCACGTGGTTCACCGAGTTCACCGAGAATTCCGGGGAAGAGACTTCCAGGACGACAATGGCTGGATGATATTAAGGGATGGACCCATATTCGTCAACATATTGGGGTTGCCTATATTCAGCAGTGGACTTGAGATGAGCTGAAGTGATGATGATAAAATATGATGTTCTGTAGACTACTATAGAACGGGGATTAATGTAGTTCAATGAGTGTTGCGATCAATGAGTACAGTTTTCATAGATTTTTTTTAAAGGCTGTCTCGCTGAAATACACCTTAATAAAACTTTCGGTAATTTTTAGTGGATTATTGTGACCAGCACTTGTATACATCTGGAAATTGTTATAATTATCTTGCTTGGAAAATTGACTATCAAAATATCAGATGCTTTGCATCGTAGAGGCTGCTCTGATCTTCGCGATCTGGGAATTTTTCGTCTGGCATTTTTCGAGGTAGCTATTCCACAATTTGTGGAAAACAATAAAGTTTTAATTGCATTTACTTTGACCGGATTTTACTTCTAAGATGATATGGGGTAGCAGATTCGTGACCACGGGTCAACTGTGCCAGTCATTCGTTAATAAAATCTTTGCTTGCGGCATCATGTGACGGGTCGTCTACTTCCGTTTAATATGGTTGAGGGAGACGAAGGCTGCCACATGCGTCTTATTTGTGAACAGGTGCTGCTTGTTATCTATGAGACTATTCTTTGCAAATTTCATATAATGTTTTATGACTAAGATAAAAATAAATGAACTACTAAAAAGAAAATACCTACAGAGTTTATTTAGTTTTTTTTGTCAGAAGAATCTAATTGCGTTTGATAAACGAAATTTATATTTCATACTTGAAAATTAAAAAAAAAAATTCGGTTGATTCATAATCACTAATAATAACATATTTGATTATATCCGATATCTATACTATGACTGAATCAAAGAAAAGATCGAATGTAGTGTTCGAGGAACGGGAAAATCAGAAAAACCATTAATTTAAGATTAATTTTCCTAAAATTGCAAATTTGAATTCACTCTGTACGCTAAGTCGTACAGAGAAGTACAATTTAACATTTTTAGTAAAATCAAAATTTATTTTTCAGTTTAGACTTGTTTAAAGCTCTTGTGAAATTCAAAATCTAGACCGGTTCGAAAAAATGACCTCTATAAAAAAGTACTGGCAAGTTGTATATAAGAAAATTCTCAATTCTCCGTACGTACATAATATTATCAAAAGTAGACGAATATTGTTGCTGGCTGTGGCTGTGAATTCCTGCAGTAATAAGCCATTAACTTATAATGTGGAAGCAAGCAAGAATGTGGTAGCTCTTCAGTGAGCAGCTGTCTGGTGATTCTAATAACTGGTGCAGTTACTCGTGGTAGGATGTAGGAATCCGTTCTGGTGGGCATTGAGTAATAATCAATGGGAATATACAGTAATGATTTTCTGGGCATATGAGTATTAAGAACTAATGTCAGAGTGATGAGAGCTACTGCTCTCTGGTGCCATAAAGAATAGTTCTAGGTGAAACAGCAGCAAAAAAATACAAAACCTCATTTTAAAGCAATTTTTTGCTTTGTGTGTTTTTCGTGTGCCTCCCCACTAAAACTTGGTATCAATATAAATTAAGAAATCTTACATTTTTATATTATAAATGTGCTATACGTAAATTCACCGTATCTTTACGAGTTAACCGCTCTGTTGCCACATAAAAATGTAGTAGTCATTTATAAGGCATGACTTTTCAATAGAGATAGATAATACCATTGTAATAAAAGACATAGACTTATAAAGTAAATTTAGTTTTCTTTCAAAACAATTATAATTTTCTAAAAAAATATTTTTATATCAATGAAAGGGCAAATCAAATACACAAAGTCATCCTATTATTTCAATCTTTCCCAGACAATAGGAGGGTTTCAGTTTATACCTTTGTTATATTCTGTAACCTTTTTGTATAAGGCCCCTTTAATACTATCACAAGTTTCATTCGGCCCTCCGCGATTGACATTTCTTTGTTTTCAAATTCTACATTATGTTTAACATTTTTGTAGCGCAACCATAGAGACACTCTGTAGTTACGCTACAAAATGTACGACGCTAGTATGATTTGATCTACGACTTACAAAGGGTACTTACACAATCAAATTTAGCTTTTCTCTCTTTTCAATCATTTGTTTCTTACAAATCATACAAGCAACTGTTAAGTTAGAAGATCCATGCAAGCACACCTCATGTCTGCCTTTACCCCTTAAACAATGTTAAATAGTCCTGTATAAAATACCAATAGTTTTTTGGCAATGTATTAAAATTCTTTGGCGACAATATTTACTGTATGCTACTGATTGACCACAGACTATTGTGTGTTTGACATTGGCAGTATGAGCATAAACGAACGTTTTTATAATAAGTGATTGATATTGTCAGTATAAACGTAAATAAAGTACGTTTTATTTTATTAGATTTAATGCGTTACACACGTATTTATATAAATTTTAGCTTTCTCCATCAAACTTTAAGTATGCCAAATCTCACACTCCTTACAAAGATTTCTCTTCGCGTATTAATATATAGACGATAAGAACTTTTAAATCGGAAATAAAATTCCAATTAAATAACAATTAATATGTAAGACGATGACGATGACGACCGCGTGGCATAATGGTCAGAGTACCTGACTACTACGCCGCGGGTCCTGGGTTCGAATCCCATCCGGAGCCAACGTTTGTGCTAAATCACAAATTGTTGGTTTTCGGGTCTGGTTGTGTTGTGAATGTCCCCGTGTTTCTGACACTGCATCCTAGCCTACCTCCGATCTTATCGCATCAGCGTTACATCGGGAGGGGGTAGGTTGGGACGGGTGAGTGTCTCTGTGTTTGCGCGTACACTTGTGGCACTGTAATATCTCCTGCGCAGGTGATGGCTCTCAGCAGTATTCGGCAGTTGTCGCCGTGGTCGAAATCGGCTAGCAGAACATCATCATCAATATGTAAGCGTAACGCACACATAACTATAATGAAAATGTCACTATCATTTTTTTATGTCGCCGATCCCACAGAGGCATAAAAGCACTTTCGTAAATTTCCGAAAACACAGAGAGAACTTTTTATGGCGAACCACGTTCATCCTTTTGAGTTGCACACGTGTTCTAACTTTTAATTCAAACGATGTTCTCGTTTTAACATTTATTTAAGAGGGGAACTACATGAGTTTTGGGATAAAAGCCTCGAGGTAAAGTGCTCTTAGATGTTGTTATATCTTAGTTGCAAAATATCTTGCCTTTAGTTGGCCTTTAAATAATTATGTCAAACTGAAGTAACGTAATATGTATGTTTGGATTTCATAAGTTTTGTATTAGAAAAAATGTCATGTCAAATTTTGAATAATCATCATCATCATCATCATCATCATCATCATTTTGTCGTATTACTAAATAATACCTTTAGAATAATAAAAGTTATAAATTCTGTGCTAGTGTTATTTACATAAATCAATATATATGTTATGTTTTTTTTGTGACAAAATTTGTATTTTCACCGAATACAAAAGCAGTGATATCTATCGATATTTTCATTACTACAAAAAGCTGCATGTCCTTTACTAATTCCTGTCCTTTTCATATATAAAAAAAATCTAATCTGTGTGCAATTGTTTTGACGATATTTAAATAAAAAAAATAATGAATAAAAATTTCTTACATATTTTATATCCAAAAAACAACATGAACAACAATATACGTTTTCATGTTATTTTTATTTAAAATTACACTGTTATTTGAATTGGCCGCAAGTTGCTACACTCGGACCGGTCGGTCGCCTTTTTGCATTACACTAATTTCCAGGTCAGGGGTCAAGTTGAACACGAGTTTTCCATCATCCCCAATACCTCTCTTTACTGTACCTGTGCGTTAAAGTTTTCACTGGATGATATAAACTGTTGGTTTCACGGTCGCAACATAATGGTTTGTGTGTGTGGGAAAACCTGTAGTTTAGCAAACTTCTATAAAAAGTATATTAAATACTAGTCCGTCGCGATGCCTTTACCTTTTTGACTTATCAATACCATTCGTAAAATTTTGTTTTTATTAGGTGACGAGACGAGCAAAACATTCACCTGATGGCTAATGCAACGTCGGCCTGTAACAATGTGTCGTCAACCTGAGAGTTCAGGTCTTATGCATAATAATTACACTACCTCGCAGTGCCCTTTTAACTGAAACACATTAATATTTGCACACTACTGCTTCACATCAGAATACTGTTAAACCAACCTGTATCATTTCACTGCGGCCTCTCTCGTACTGAATACCGACATGCAATAAACCCATCATAGAAAAGTACGCAGAATTTAATTTCAATTTATATATATATCATTTGCGTACTACTCCAAAGCGTGGAATCACAATAACACACAAACGTATTATAATATTTGCAGCAGCCTTAAGTCAAGAAGTAGTCAATAAAACTATAGAACAAGGCAATTTTCTTCAAATAAATAAAGCATGGAGAACCGTTATACCTAAAATTGATTACTGTTGATAAAGAAAATATCTTCTAGATTTAGCTTTCGAGTTGCATGACGTGCTCGGAGATTATGACCAACAGCTTTAAATGGAAGACCTGAGTCCAGAGTACAGTGTATATGAGTGCTAAATTGTTTCTTACCAGATGCGACACGACGGAAATAAAACGTCGCTTTTTGTATAAAATGGATCCTATGAAGTGAACACGTCTCCTGTAATTTAAGAGAAAGCTTATAGACGTGTGCATCAGAGATCATACGAAATACACAGATCGCAGACGGAAAGCAAAACTGCGCTTTAAGAAAGTCATAATTAGTGTAATTTTAAAAGCTGCTGTGCTGTAATACGATGCAGCAATCTGTCTGGATAGGTACGACCGCAGGGCCATATACTCCCGTAAACCAGTAGAGTGCAAACATTATTTTTTTGCGGGCTTAAGGGTACTGAGAGTCTCAGAGCGAAGTGTGGTGCCACAAAGAAATGTTCTGGGTGACACAGCATTTGTTATGGACAGACGTTCCACTTATCATCAGGCGAACGTTTTGATCGTCTCGTCACTTTCCCTATAAAGAAAAACTACTGTCTTTATTTGTTATATTGGTTATTGGTCGGTTCGGTTGGCGCAGTGGCTAAGCCCTTGGCTTCTGCGCCGCGGGTCGCGGGTTCGATTCTCGCACGGGACAAATATTTGTATGGCCTACAAATATTTGTTCCGGGTCTGGGTGTTTGTGCATGTGGAATTTATGTCTGTAAAACGCACCCACGACACAGGAGAAATCCTACTGTGAGGCATCGAATTTTTTAACGAAAAAAAGAAAAAAAAAGTATTGCTGGACACAAACATGCTTTTATTTTAAAGGATAACAGACAAGGGGTCTATAATGAACCATACATTCAAAAAATTAATTCATAATCGCATCGTTCATAATTTAATTATTAAATACAATCAGAGTTTGAGGTTGTAAGCACAGTTTTTGTTTTTAATGACTGTACGTACATACTGTCACGCCTTTTTCCCATCTAAGGGTTAGGCAGAGTACCCCGTACCCCACATTTTGCCCCGCGGGAAATGAACGCGACGGGTGGCGAACCAAGTCGCCGCCATTTTGACACGTGTCAAAAAATTCTTACTCCCCGTTGCCTCCCCACGGGAACTATAATGACAGCATGGCACATTATTGTATTATTCTGCACGAATAAAGGCTGTCCGTACAATACCTTATTCGCCTCTTACGACACCTTTTGGCTTTTACGACTGTATGTAAGTACTACATACTTCTTTGAATTCAATTAGTAATTCAGTAAATGACATATTGTATACGACGTATGTTAAGTCGTCCGCATAAAAAATCATGTAAGTACAATATAATAGTCACTTACGTAGCTAAATAGCGGCAATAACGGACGTGGCTTGAGGGCTCCCATGCGAACAATTAACAAGAGATAAGATATGGGTTTATTACTGGGAAGTCGTGTTTAGGCCTTCGATAAAGGTTTAAGACCTTTAGTGATAGAGCTTATGAATACCTATTTACTTACATAAGTATGTACCTATTAATAAATACGGAAATATTGCTTTTATTTCAAGATCATCATTAAAGTAATAAATATTTTAAATATGTATATCACATGCTACATAAAAGTTATAAATTTACACAAATCGGTAAGAAGAAAGCAAAAAAGGTATTCGCATTTTGTACCGTATGTCAGCATTAGCGGTGTGTTGACGGGTGCCGTCTGACGATGGGTGCCGAGTGGTAACAACAAGATAATCTTGAAAGTGGACGAAGGAAATGCCGTAAAAGTAAAAATAAAGCTTTGTGATAGGAGACAGAATAACAGTTTTCAATGGTTATTTAAGAGTCGTGTGGTATTCCAGATATTTCCTTTAGGCGACTCTTACGACACCAATACGGAGAAACGAAGTGGACGATGATTTTCGTACACCACCACCACGCGGCATCCGAAACATTGTAAAGAAGATGTTAAAATAGCGTAAATACATTAAAATAAATATATGTCCCACTGCTGAGCACATGCCTCCTGTACTTTTAACAAGATTCCGCGTCCGGAAGTAGTCTGCTGCTTGAGTGCTATTTTGGAGAGATGACATGCGCTAGACATCACAATAATTATTGTGTTCCTCAAACACGCAGTTTTACTTCATCGCCTAATAATTGTAAAAAGTTACTGCCCATAAATATATTACTGCTGAGCACAGGGCTCCTCTCATTTCTGAGATGGTTTTAGTGCTGGAAGGGACCGGCTAAGGTAATATGGGCGGATTTTACACATCTTCAATATTGTTAATCTTCAGACAGGGTAATCTTCAGTGCAGGGTTTCTCACGATGTTTTCCTTTACCGCTGAGCACGCGGTATATCAACACTTTAAATTGCAGAACAAATTTAGAGGTGCCGGTACCGGGGGTCGAACTCAAGTCACTCGCGTGCTATGAAACTTAATACGAGCACCTAAACCATCACGGCTCTTCAAATAGTACATCGACACAAATTTGCTAATGAGTATTATTAATATATCGTACCCAACGGCGTAGTACGAAATTTAGAAAAAATGCCTTCTTTCTAAAAGCTTACTTAATTTGTAATTGCGAGAAATATTATGATTTAACTGTAGATATTGATTTAAATAATGGTGCATATGAACATATCAGATATCTACGAAGTGATATACAAATCTTGCTTTCACGTGATCCTATTTTTATTGTTTAGAGTTACGAAACGACTGAAACGTTCACCTGATGGTAAGTGAAACGTATGCCCATGACAAATGTTATGTCACCCAGAACATTTCTGTGTGACATCACACTGCGCCCGTCACACTGCGCCCGTCACCCTGCGACATCAGTTCTTAACTCTCATATGATATGATTACGCTAGCTCTTAATGCCCTTTAAACCGAAACACAGTAATGTTTGCACACTACTGCTTCACAGCAGACTAAGTGTACCTACCTGGACGGATTCCTACATAGGAATCCTTCTAGAGGTAGGTACGAACCGAAACACAATAATGTTTGCACACCTTTGCTTTACCTAGAGCTCTTTCAAACATATATCTTATTATCTTAGTGGGACAGCTACTCGAGCCTGCTTCTAAAACGAGGGGTTGGAAAATTCTTAGAGGGATTTAAAAAAATAAACAATAATTTATTTAAGAAATCTTTTCAAGTATTACGTAACTTTTCGAATGAGAAAGAGTTCTTCAATCGGATTTTTTCAAACACTACGAAAAACTACTGGAAATCTTTTTAAAATGTTTTAAAAATTAAACTTTATCGATTTCAATAAAATGCGCGGCCTCGATTTTAGAAAGTAGTTCACTATAAGCTGTTTCTCTATGGTCACTTTTTATAGCTATCGACGTAACATAAAATTTTTTTACGAAATCATTCGCCGTAATTAGAAAATTACTCGCTTTGTTGACTGGTTAGTGTCAGTTTATATTTAGAGATTTTTAAAAAGAAAACTTTCATTATATCAGAGGTTTGATTGGAGTATTTGCGAAAAAGGTCACTTAACTAAAGCAACTTAACTGAGCCGTTGTAGCTCAGGGGCCGGGTGCTCGCCTTAAATTTCATAGTACGCGAGTGTCCTGAGTTCGATTCCCGGTACCGTCTCTAAAACTGTTCTGCAACTTTAAGTGCTGATTTACTGCATCAAACATCGTGAGGAAATATGCATGTCTGAGGAAAAAAAGTTCGAGGACATGTGAAGTCAGCCAGCCCGTGCTGGAGCAGCTCGGCGGGCTCTTCTCGGATCCTGCGTACTCTCATAAATGAGAGCAGGCCTGTGCTCAATAGTGGGCCATTTATAGGCTGGTAAGTTACTTTAATAACAAAAATAACTTTAAATTATTACTCATTCCTTCATACAGAAACAATGTCAACTTACGGTATCGATAAGTCAGTTAATGACGAGATCGCAATCTCGTATTGTAACGTACGTCATTGTATACGTTCAGCCCTAGGACTTAAGTACTCGTTTCGACTCGAGTCGTTCTCGTTCTCGTTCTCTATCCTGTGAAGTAGGGATCTTCATTCCGTGTACTCGTAACAATCAAAACTACATATCACGTCTATTATGCGTTATTAATTTGCATTAGTACGCAATAGGTTTAACAGGCCTAAAAAAAATATTCATTTTCGGAAATTATGTCTTAGTTGTATTTACTGGTGGTAAGATTTCTATGCAGCCATCCGTATAGGTAGGTACCACCGCAGGGCCAGTTATTCAGCCGTGAAGCAGTAGTGTGCAAACTTCTTTTTTTTATTGCATAAACTGATGGAACGAGCAAAACGTTCACCTGATGGTAAGTGCAACGCCTGCCCATATCAAATGCTATGTCACCCAGAAAGTTTCTGTGTGACACCACACTGTGACATAAGTTCTTACGTCCCACTTGCCAAGTGATTACGCTAGCTAACAGTGCCCTTAAAACCGAAACACAATAATGATTTAACAACACATTACTAGTGTAATTATAGTGCATAAGAACTGAATTCTCTGAGTTTGCACATATAAATGTTCTGGGTGACACAGCATTTGTTATGGACAGACGTTGCATTTACCACCGGGTGGACATTTTGATCTTATTTTTTTGTTAACGATTATATGTAATATATTTTGCTCAATAAAATCTGTATTAAATGGTTGATAATTTATCTTACGATAAATTACGTATTTATTAATAAACCCTTACAAAGCAGATGATCAAATCAGAATATAATTGAAGTCATATCCTAGTTGATTCGTCGATTCGAATGAGCGATACTTCCGTTTGAAGGTTTACGATTTCCCGACTGAGACGAACGGGGGGCTAACACAATTTCCTTGCATCCCGATCACTGTGGAAAGGGTGATTACTAATCCGGTATTAATGTGAACCCGTGTGCCAGATCTGTCAGATATCAATGTTTGCCGTATTACCACTTAATAATATTTATTTTTATAAGGTGGCAGTTAGTAATTCAATTTAGGTACTACGTTTCGTAACTTTATTTAATGTTGTTGATTACGTCTCACTTAATTAATAATTTAATGTCGTTGTTAATGTAACTGATGAAAGACAAAAATACTTTCATATTATTTTAGAGTGGATTTAGATTAAAATTCAATATTTTCAATTCGGTGTTTTAACTTGTCAGATTGCAGCTGAGATCGCTATGCCATTAATAAACATTACAACAAAAGTATACTGAAGTGTACATTTTTATAATAGTTAAAAAATCCATAACGGAAATAAAGATTACGGAAAAATTTCACGTATTTTTCTATATGAAGGGTTGGCAGAGGCCACTCACGTAGCCCATTATTCGCCCTCGCGGGAAACGAGACTTGACGGGTGGCGATCCCCGTCGGCGCTATTTTGGTACGAGACAAAAAATTCTTATTCCCCATTGCGTTCCCACGTGCAGTATAGTAACAGCATTGCATATTATGGTGCTATTCTGCACAAATAAAGACTGTCCGTACAATACCTTAGTCGCCTCTTACGACACCTCGGTAGGAAAGAGGTAAGTGCTATTCTACTCTGCCATACACCTATCCGCTCTTGTTTAATCTATAGACCTAAAAATAACGTAATGCAATAAATAATACATTTTCTCACAATTTATGAACGGTGAATTGGAAAAGTCGCAAAAGTGAAGTAGTCGGTACATAATTCAATAAATATTCAAATGAAAGAAGAGGTCCAAGAAGAAATGCTCACCATTTCTGGATTTTACAATAAGAAAAATTGTCTTTTTTTGGCTTTAGTATGAATTCTTAAACCTTTCATTTTGAAATTGGACTTTTCTTAATAACAGACTGTAATTTATTTTGTTAATTTAATTCAATAATTATTTAATTATTCCAAAAGCTTTAAACCTTTAAGCATTTTATTAAAAACCGGGATACGTTTCATCTTTTTGGGTATTTACTTCGCCCCAACGTTCAGAAATATGGGTTATTTTAAACTTTAATTTCGCATTACGATCACGGATATCTTTTTGAAAAATATTAAATCTAGCATTTCCAGTTCAAAATTAAATAATTGTAATATAGATACTATTCCAAGTTTAAAATCGGTTTTCTTTTTAATTTTCTTATGGTGCTGTTTATTTTTCATAAATGTATTTGTTATGATACAATTATAATATTTGTGGTCTTCTGTGAAATATTTACCCTTGCCAAAATTATTTTACTTCTGTGTATGAAAACTAATATAAGTAACAAAGGCATGGAAATTATTCAACTTTATTGTAGTTGTGCCAATTCTGAATCGGCTGCAACTGTCGTAAACGGCCAACGTTATCTATAGTTTGTGAAATTCGAGTGGTTTTGTGCAGATAAGTAATGGTCACGTGTAACCGATCGGGTGTTGGTGCTGATTTTTGCTTTTCACGCCTTTTAGATTTCATATATAGTTAAAATGTTGACCACAACTCAGGTTTTTTTTTTATTTTCACTAAATATGATAACACATCAGTTAGTTTTATAATGAGCGGTGGGAATGAATTTGTTCACGCTTTTTGTTAAGTTGATAAAAACTGTGTACCAAGTTTATTTTCTATAATCTGTGTTTTAACAGCTTCGGTAATTTGTGAATATTATCCATTTTGATAGATAGACAGACGGAGAGGACAGGTTTTGGTTTTTTGTATATATTAATATTGCGACATTTCTGTACATATTATACTCTTATTGCGAAAGCTTTTAATATTTTTTTTATTTTTAACATTACGTTTATTTTTAAATAATTTTGAACACCAGTTTTAATAAAGTACGACATTGTTGCATACTTTGAGTGTAATCGAGTCCCATTGATTCTTTGATCCTGTCCAGGAAATTTAGAAAGATAATCATGCAATGAAAATTATAATTACGCATACAATCATCAAAATCAACACAGCTGTTTGGTCTTCTTTGATAGTTTAAGAAGATAAATTAAGATAGCGATAAATTTGCCGATGAAAAGTGTCACTAAAAAGGATAAAGAAGAGAGCAATGGCGTTCTTTACTAAAGTATGCTAAGATCTCTGAGATTTTTTTTTCTTAAAAGTGACGGAACGAGCAAAACGTTCACCTGATGGTAAGTGTACCGTCTGCCCATAACAAATGCTGTGTCACTCAGAAAATTACTGTGTGACACCACACTGCGTCCGTCACCCTGAGACATCAGTTCTTAAGTCTCATATGCCCAGTGATTACGCTAGCTCTCAGTGCCCTTAAAACTGAAACATAGTAATGTTTGCACACTACTGCTTCACGGCAGAATACCTGGCCCTGGGGTGGTAACTACCTAAACGGATCCCTGCATAGGAAATACTAATTAAGTAGACATTAAGTAGGGTGTGAATTCTTTATGCAGGAGTCCCCTTAAATACACACTATTACACGTACTATCCCGTCAAGCAGTAGTGTGCAAGCAAAATTATGGTTTATAGATTTGATCCAGTAAAGTTAGAATGGGGTTATAAGAGTTACATCTTGTAGTACCACAGTTGGATTTCTATCCAGAAATCCGTTTAGGTAGGTGACATTCATCATTCTATTCATTAGACTAGCAAAACGTTCGTTCACCTGATTAAGTGATCATGCCCAGAGATTAGACTAGCTCTCAATGCCCTTCAATTCGAAACACAGTAATTTTTGCACACTGCTGCTTAATGGCAGAATAACTGGCCCTGCGATGGTTCTTACCTAGACGGATTCCAGTATAGGAATCCTACCACTAGTCAAGCAGTAATCTGCAAACATTACTGTGTTTCGGCTTGAAGGACACTGTAAGCTACTGTAATCACTATTTATATGTGACTTGAGGCTGACAAGCGCAGTTTGTCCACACAGAACTTTGCATTTCAATTTTTTGCGTGACACCGCAGTTATTATTGGCAGCCGTTGAACTTACCATCAGTAGAATTTTTGCCCGACTCTTTAATAAAAAAACAAGGCTATCCAATTCTTCTTGTATAAAGTTCTAGGTTCTGGAATTACAACTGATATGTGTAGGCGTAGTACTTGAAAAAAGCAACAACCTATAAATGTTCCACTGCTGAGCACCAATTTCTCAGAGGGTTTTGGAGCCGGGAAGAGTCCGCCACGCTGCTCCAATACGGATTGGCGGACTTCACATGTCTTTGAAATATATTTTATTTCTCTGACATGCAGGTTTCCTCACGATGTTTTCCTTCAGCGCCGAGCACATATTCTTGATTACGAACATTTTTTTTAAGTTTTATAAGAATCATTCTGAAAGCTTTATTAAAATGGTAAAGGTTTAGCATAACACATATTTGGAACGAAAATAATAAATTGTAGCGTCCTTTAACACTGTATTTACAGCTACGGACGACTACACATCAGTAGAGGTCTCGTTTACTTCGGACATAATAAACCTTAGGCCACGCTGACTAAACAATATACCCGAACGATACGGACAAGTGCTCTCGAAAAAACCTCATATTTGATACTTGTCTGCCACCCGACGACGTTCGAGAGCTAACCGGCTCTTGATAATATAAATCGTCTCTATATTCCATGGCTGGCGTTAATGGCTAATGCTTTTACAATAGCAATACAGTTTATTATTAAGCGGTTAATAACTTCAAGCCCTTTAAAAAGGGTTCCTTTTTCTATGTATATATAAAATGACTGAAAAAATAATCCTGCTGGGTTTCTTACTGGTTCTTCCCAGGACAGAGGCATTTCTTTGCGAACCAGTGTAGCTTAAAAGAAAATGACGTTCAATGAGTATTATGTAAATGATCTATATTGAATAAAAAATATTCTATTCTATTCTATCATAATCATCGTTAGTTTGCACAAAACACAGGTTTTTGTTTAACATCTTAATAAGAAATCAACAAATCTTTAAAGGCACGAAATGATTTATTTTTATAAGAAATTGATACAAGTTTATGATTAAATTATAAAAAAATGTCTTACTACTGAGCGCGCCTCTATCCATTTCTGAGAGGGTTTTGGAGCCGTGTAGAGTCCGCTACACAACTACAGTGCGGGTTTGCGAAATTATACCATTTGTTTATAAGCGGATGTATATTTATGATGAAATTTTAGAAAGATTCTTTAAAAGAATTGGGTTCGAAGATTAGTGCAATAATATATTAAATCGAAAACATCAAGAAATATCTACTGATGTGTTCAAAGTTTAGTCCATTTAAATTTAACGTTTAAATAAATTAAATTTCTGGCTTTATTATTACGAAAGACCCCACAGCAGGATTTCTCTTGTATCGTGAATGCGTTTTACAGACAAATTTCACATGCCCAACGCAACCAGTCCTGAAAACCAACTATTTTTGTTTTGCCCAAATGTTTGGGAAATGAACCCAGGAACCGCAATCACAGATAAGACATACAGCATAAATTATCTTATACGAATGAGTGATTTAGGGGCCATAAAACATTTTTTTCATATTTTTTTATAAATAAAAAAAAAATCAGAGCATATACATACAAGCATTGACACAAAATCCATTTCAGTAGAAACTACTGCAAAGAAATCTAACACTAGGGCTCTCCGATACGCGTTATTGGTTTCGAACCACTTTGGATGCCAATAAAGAGTGTATTTGACCCTGATGCTTAAAATATTTCAAGCGATTTTCGTGTTTAATTCTTGGAATTAAGGATGCAGGCAATGATTTAGTGAAGATCGGGAGTCTGCTGAAACTGTGGATGTTTTCAGATAACATACATACATACATATCCCATAAGGGGTAGGCAGAGACTGGGCACTCACTGCAAAAACAGATGACTGCCACAATCCACGCTTCACCAAAACAATATAATGCACTTGGTGTGATAGGTGGTGAGCCCATCGCCACCATGCGCTGTTGGGTGCACAGTGCAGTTTAATTCCTTACTCGCCTTTTACGAGATCCATTGGATGAGATGGAGTGGTAGTATTTATCGAGCCGCCACCACACAGCAGATAACATGGTACGTAATATTTGTAGGATATTCACTCGTGTCCAACTTCTGTTTAATAAAATAATATTTGCATGCAGGAGAAGACGTTTTTATGGATTTCCAATACTGAATTAATGAAAATCTATATCAAATATCACATCAACATACAAATATATATCTGCTCTTCAGAGGTAAACGGTGTTAAATGCCAAAATACAAATTTTACGGGGCAGAGAGCACGCGACGTCAGTTTTAAATGTGCCATATTATGTACGTAACAGTCTATGCAGATAACTTTGTACCAGATTAGCCGTTTTTGAAAATATTCACGCAAGTAGAGCTGGTTCTTACGATCTCATCAGTATGAAAATCAAATTTTCACAATAAAGAGATACAATTGTATACTTCTGAGGTACAGATATGTTTAAATACATCTGTATTTGTAAGTTGATGCGATATTTGATATAGATTACCCAATTTATTAAAATCCCAAACGGTATTTTATTATTTTTCTCTGTTTATAAATCTAGATATTGTAAGATAGATAAAAATAGTAGGTACTTTATTTCCATTACGAACATTCCTGTTATTCACTCCATTTAAACTTAAAGCTTGTGCTAGGAGATGGTTCATAACAATAGTTGAATGGCGACGTCATAATACGAAGTCCGAACCCTAAGCAATTAGGCTGTTGGTGTTTTTATACGTTCTGGATATAACGCTGAAATAAATAACATATAAATAGAGTTAGTAGTTCTTTGTTTTAATTTCGTTTAACAGGCAAGGACTTTTAAATTAAGATTTTTAGAAGTTAGCGAGTATAAAACAGACGAATGTATTTAATGCACAAAGAGCTATGGTAGCTATAGAGTCTGTCGCTGGCCTAAAATTTCAAAAATGCGAACGTTCCGTGTTCGATTTCCGATGCCTCCGATACTCCTAGAAAGCGTCGTTAAAAAGTCTGCAAGTTCGAGAAGTAACAAATATATCTATGTGACAAACTCTTCCTGGCTCAGAATAGCATTGTGACATTAATCGGCTGTTAGTTTACTTCTTTTTTACTTCCATACATAATTTCTTCCTTCACAGTCCTTTTTTCTCTTTGTGGTAATTTTCATGTTGCGCTGTCGAAAATCGGCCAGGGGCGATTTCCGACCGCGGCCACAACATCTGAATGCAGTCGGCAGCTGTCAAGGAGATATTATAGTGCCACAAATTTACGCGCAACCACAGAGGCACTTACTTGTGTACTACTACTCACCGATACTCGTATAACGCTCATTAGACATCGGAGGTAGGTTATGATGTAATGTGCACAAAGTAGTCAGACCCGAAAACCAATAATTTGTGTTTTTGTAAGTTTTGGCTCCGATTGCAGTTGCCGTAACACGTTCTTCAGTTGAGTCAGAGGAGGCTCTTTGGTTTTTATTGTTCACTAGGCTGTGTGGTGTGTACTGTATAGTGTTTCATCATCATCATTTGAGCCTATTCGTTCACTGCTGAACATAGCCTTCTTCTATAGATTGCAGCTCTCATTTTGGGGGGTTTTGCAGTAGTTGCCACGCTTGGCAGGCGGGTTGACAACCGCAGTTTATTTATTCAGATGTTCCAGGAAGATGCTGCTACCCATCTACATATTGTTTACATTATATATTACATTTCTTAAATTAATTTCACTTCGTAGTTTGACTTTGACCCACTACATCAATTATTACGAGTATTTAAATTTTATGAAACTCGTATTTTATACATATATGTTCGGGTGCTAAATTATGCTTAAATGTTGTACATAATTTAATTATTTTGTCGCTTTTATTACGTGATAAAATTACCATATACTATGAAACAATTTGATAAGAAATTTTTATGAAGATATGTTTTATAACCTAATTGAATTCAAATGAAGATAATATAAAATTCTTGAAGCAAGTTAAGGTAAAGAAGTTTAAATAATATTCAATAAGACAGACAATGATGATCATATTCAAAACAAATGTAGTGAAAATTGGCTCGTAATCCACTAACATGTGAAATGAGAAGTTTAGTGGCCAACGGCAAACTAAAACAATAATCATTAACTTTTATGCAAGCTATTTGTTTCGTTTTATGTTAATTAGGGTTGAAGAATGAAATTTGGCGATACTCGACATGTTTGTAGCAAAACTAAATAAATTAAATAATTTATATGTTTTGCGCTAAAATAATTTCTAACTATTATTAATAAAACGAAATTAATTTTAGTTAAATATGGTTTTATATAATTAAGTGACGAAACGAGCTGGTCGTTCACCTAATCCTCTTAAGGTAGGAAGTGTCTCCGATCACCAAACCGCGTGATTTTTACCGCAAAACCTCCCTTCTTGGGAGAGGCATATATTCGCTTATATTTCATTAGACTTTAAGAGGCTGTTAAAGATCTTGCTTCATCCTTGCTTTTTCTCTTAAATATACATTATACACTTTTATAGACAATCGAATGCAAGCTTTGCTATCAATAACCTAAGACTAATAACGCATGAATGAACGGGAGGATGTTATGATTGCGGGAGCACGAGTTGCATGGACATTAAATCTTTAGTAATCGATACTCTTTCCGACTCAGACAGACGACTTTCAGATTAGAGTTCTAAAATGTTTCATCGAACTCTGATTAAAGCGATAAGATTTTGGTATGATTTTATTTAGATGACTTAGATCGACTAAAATTTCCGAAAACGACATAGTAAGAAACCAAGAATTTGTTGAAATTCTCCATAGTGCTATTTAGAAGAGGTGTTCATAACTAAAGTCGATAGAGTGTATTGACGCTTAGAATTAACGCGATAAAAGCTCAGTATAATATTGGTATGGTTAATATACTATAGCTGAGATAGATATCAATCAATTATATCACATACATACATACATAAGATCACGACTGTATCCCATAAGGGGTAGTCAGAGACTGGGCACTCACTGCAAAAACAGATGACAGCCACAATCTACGTTTCACCAAAACAATATAATGCACTTGGTGCGATAGGTGGTGAGCCCATCGCCACCATGCGCTGTTGGGTGCACAGTGCAGTTTAATTCCTTACTCGCCTTTTACGAGATCCATGGGATGAGATGGAGTGGTAGTATTCTTTTCACGAGCCGAGCCGCCACCACACGTGTAAAAAAATTTGCTAATTTTGATAGGGACTATTATCCAGCAGTGAACTATTATCAAACTGGTGATGGTATAAATTGTACACTACTAGCTAAAGCCCGCGACTATGTCCACTTGGACTTGGGTTTTTTTCCAAAATACCGTGGGAGGTATTTGTTATTCCGGAATAAAAAGTATCATATTTCCGTATCCTGGATGCAAGCTATTTCTGTGCCGAATTTCGATAAGATGGACTCAACGGTTGAGCCATGAATAAGTAACAAACAGACCGAGGGACCGGGAGAGTTATGTACTTTCGAATTATTATATTAAAGTATGGATAAAAACAACTCAGTGACGATGACAAATGACGTTTGATGCAGTAATACAGCCCGGCCAATGCGAAAAATATTTAGGGAGCTAATTTTGTTTGTTTTTAATATACGAGTACTAGTATTTTTGTTTGGATAATACTGTAGTAACTTAGTCGTTGACATGAACTTTGCTTAATTAGAGCTTAGGCTGGTGATGTCATTACTATAAATAAAATTTATGTCAGTCTGACTTATCTCGAAAGCTTAGTCAGAGAAAAGTATGATCATATATAAATATGACCTATAGATTTTAGCCTTGAATTCAAAAGTCGTTATACATTTTGTATGTTTTAAATGGTCCTTTTTCTGTTATGAAGATGTAAAATGGATGTAGCGTATATTGCAAACGAAATCCAATGATTTCTGTACCCGTTACCTTATAGAATTTATTTTTATTTTTCTATTCTGTTGATTGCCAATAAGTTACAGAAATTGTTCTATTTTGAAAAAAATACTAGTTTAATTTTTTTTATGGACACCTATCAAAGAAAATAACAATAAATAGCACCTACCTCTTTCGGTGTCGTAAGCGAAGACTAAGATATTGTGTTCATAAGCCTTTATATGTGCAGTATAACACCATACTTTGTAACGCTGTCATTATACTGCTCGTGGGAACACAATGGGGAGTAAGAATTTCTTGAATCGTACCAAAATGACAGCGACGTGGTTCGCTATCCGTCCCGTCTTGTTCCCCACGGGGGCGAAATGTGGGTTACGTGTTTAGCCTCTTCCTACTCCTTATATGGGAAAATGGCATGACTGCATGTAATACATACATACTATGTACTCGTATGTTTTTTATTTACCCCAGGCCTTTTATTCCACCTTGAAGCGCTAGCGTGCAGACATTACTGTGTTTTGGTCTGATGAGCTAGTGTAATTACTGGGCTTATGAGACTTGAGAACTGATGTCTCAGAGTGACAAGCGCAGTGTGGTGCCACACAGCATTTGTTATGTGTATATCAGGTGAACGGTTTGCTCATCTCGTCACTTCATCCAATAAAAAAGTTGGCTCGATTGACGATGTGTCTAAGAGTTAACTTCTGCGCTATAGGTCAACAGTCCGATTTCCGAACGGAACAAATGTTATTATGGCCTACATAAAGTTGTTGAAAAACGCACCCACCACTCGATGAAAATCGTGATGAAAAGTGTGAGATATCATTTTTTTAAGAATAAAGAGACATACATACATACGTGTAAGATGCCACGTTATTAATATTTAGATGTTAGAAGCGTTTTTTTTTTATTTGATAAAGTGTCGAGACGAGCAAGGCGTTCACCTGATGGTAAGTGCAACGTTTGCCCATAACAGATGCTGTGTTACTCAGAATATTTCTGTGTAGCACCACACTGCGTTCTTAGGTCTCATATGCCCAGTGATTACGCTAGCTCTCAGTGCCCTTCAGACCGAAACACAGTAATGTTTGCACACTACTGCTTCACGGCAGAATAACTGGCCCTGGGGACCACCCCAGGTAGGTACCTACCTAGACGGATTTCTGCATAGGAATCCTACCACCAGTAAAACTACTAATTAGGGATGACTTTGTCAATTAATATGCTAAGTCAGAATTCGTCACTGTTGCTAACTAGCTGCCAACTTTGGTTTTCATTTCATTATTAGATGATTAATAGCATCACACCATACTAGTTTTACGAAGTGATTTGAAATTTGAATTTAAATAATAACTTGTGGTGGCGGCTAAAGAGAATCTATCACCCCATTTCATCCCGTGGGTGTCTTTAAAGTTGACAGAGGGAAAATAAAAACCAGGAGATGGGCAGCAGCATCTACCTGGAATATCTCAATAAAATAACTGCGATTGCCTACCCGCCGGCCAAGCGTGGCAACTAGGGCAAAATCCTCCCAAAATCTTTTGTGGCAATTTATCGGGGGGCCCATTTTCAGCAGTGGCCTAGTGATAGGCTGAAATGATGATGATTATAATGAATCACGCCGCGTTTGGCAACTACGCCATATGTGTAGCAGTGGTATGTGGCGCCATTTAATATTGTATTTACAAACTGATGAAGGTTTTTTTTAAGGAAAGTGTATTAAAAATGTTAGGAATCAACAAGTAAATCGTATCGTGAATCTTCTAGTTCTAGTTCTAGTCTATTTTAACTTTAGTTGACAATTTTAGTTCAATAATGAAAATTGAATTATATTCGATTTTAATGAGTTTATTATTTAAAGAGGTTAGTATCGTAACTTTGCGCTAATAAATCAACAAATGCACACACACAATAATATTTTAGTTTGAGTGTTTTTTATTGTTCCAACAAATATAGAACAGTTTTCATTCATATTGTACAAATATTTTACTTTACTTTTAAATTTAAGTAATGGAATTTAAGTGTACATGTAGTATGGGTCCCAAAATCATTCAATAAATTTTTATACATATTAGAAAAAAATCAATGTGAATGTTTTTTTTTTTGAGAAACTGTATACTGCGGCATTTTATAACTACGATACTTACAATGTAGCGCAAAGGGGGCACATAGCCGAGAGCGTACGAGAGCTCGCCCGCCGCTCGGCCGCGCCGCCGCGCTACCGCCGCATGGCGCCAACCCGCCAGGTTCCGCGCGCGATGCTTACGCGCGTGCACAACCCGCGCGTGATAAACTCGCGCGTGAAATCCCGCGCGCGATGCCCCTGCGAGCTCAGCACGTGCCGCGTCGCCAGCCACGCGTGCAGTCCACGTATCGCCAAGCCAAACAGTCCGACTGTTGACAATTCACATTCCTCAGTCACTACCAGAACCAGAAATTCAAACAAAATTTTGAATGTATATCGAATTATCGTACAACATAAACCGGCGCGCTCTCCGGAATGTCACTAGCTTGTTAATAATGTATGAAATCGTCAGTACGCATTGTCGCATTGCAGGAGAGCGTGGCGACGAGCCTTGCTAACGGCAGCGTGCGTCAACGCCGGCTATGTCCTCTCGTTTTAAATGAGATTTAGTTTAGAAAACATTCAGCTACGGCGTGCTACGATCGATCTGGTATACTCACATTAGCATGCCAGCGTCAGCCTCCCGGTTATCAACTACAGTTAACGTAAACAATCGAGCGCACAATCATTTTGGCTAGCGATATCACATGGTGGGTCGCGATCGAAGGAGCTCGGGCCGGCGGCCCGGCTCAGAGCATCGGCCGGGCTGGCCGCGGGGCTGCCGGCGCGCCGTGTGCGGCGTCGCTTGCTAAATGAGCGGATTAGGTGCGCGGGGTATGAGCGTCGGAGGCGACACGCGCGTCGTCGGCACTGCAGGCCGCCACTGAGGAGGGGCGGCCCGGGACCGCGTCCCGGCCCCGCGCCCCGCAGCCAACCCCTCGCCACCCTACCGCCATGTGCCCGGAGAGCTCGCCCCGCAAAGGGTTGTCGGCGAATGGAAATTGATACAAAGTTTTTCTTTTCCTCACAAACACTATTCGAACGGTTACCTTAAAAAATTTAGCTTTATACAAAAATTAACATCTAATATTTCAACTTTAATTAATTAAGCAATTATTTGATACAAGCCTTTACATATATTTCTGCATTAGCGTAAAAAATTACATTAAATTCAATTTTGGGGTCTAGTTGTTGTGTAACGTTTAGATATAGCAGACGCAAAGCGCCAGTCGGAAAACTCGTAACGCAGCCCTTAAATTTTCAGTGAAGCCGGCCGAAACGGGCCGACTTTCGTCGAAGTTTGCCGAGAGGGGCGACCGAGCCTGCACGAAAGCGCGCGACCGGCGCCGCCCAGTCGATAAGGCCGTCTCCACTTGCCGAACAAAGACACTAACCTATAATAATTACATTTAATTAAGGATTACGGTACTATTTTTAAGTAAGCATTTTGGAATGCAGTTATCATAAGGGTTTACTCAATTCTAAATTTAATTATAATCGAACATAATACTTACATAGTAAACAACTAACTCGGAGTACGTACTGTTTACTATTGGCCTTTTTGAAACATATATTTTATTGGATTAAGTGAATAAACGAGCAAAACGTTAAGGTAAGTTTAACGGCTCGGTTAGCGCAGTGGCTAAGCCCTTGGCTTCTGCGCCGCGGGTCGCGGGTTCGATTCCCGCACGGGACAAATATTTGTATGGCCTACATATAGTTGTTCCGGGTCTGGGTGTTTGTGCATGTGGAATTTATGTCTGTAAAACGCACCCACGACACAGGAGAAATCCTACCGTGGGGCTTCGTTTTTTAAAACAAAAAAAAAAAAAAAAAAAAAACGTCTGTCCATCACAAAGGCTTTGTCACCCAGGACATGTCTGTATGGCACCACACTGCGCCCGTAACCCTGAGACATGTTAAGTCATGCACAGTGATAATACAAGCTTTCAGTGCCCTTCAGACCGAAATACAGTAATGTCTACATAGACTCCTGCGTAGTAATCCTTCCCCCAAAGTTTCATTAAAAACGTTAAGAGAATATTATATAAGTAAAGATAAAAAGTTTATTTATAGTTTATATCTCTAGAATTATTAACATTAAACAAAAAAAATATAATTTCACATTCGACCTTAAGTATTAATTGCGTTGTGGACCCGACTCTTATCTAAAATAAAACAGGAGACAAATTATAATAGCTCGCTGTCGTCTGTTTTGACGAATTACATTCATGTCATATTTTGCATTGTTAAATATGATCAAGCATATTTTTTTAACTTAAAGCATGCTTATATATATTTTAAGATTCATAATGTCGCCACTGATTCTATAAATCTTAAACTTTTTATGGGGACTATTTAAAGGTCGTAAAAGAGTTTAAGATTTAGCTTTACATCTAAAAGTACAAGCAGCAGCGTCTAAAATTCGTGGAGTCTAGCGATCGCCATCCACGCTTCCAACTCGCGAATCGCCTAGTACCAAGGGCAGACTGCTTACCGGCAGATTAATTATTTTTAATAAAGTTACTTTCATTCATTACTGAATTTAATCCAAGTCTATGTCAACTGTAAAGAAGAAAAGATAACTGACAAAGTAAAAAAATGGTATGGTTGTCTATCAATCATCATCATCATCATTTCAGCCTAACACTAGTCCACTGCTGAACTTTGGCCACCCCCATAGATTGTCACAAAAGTTTGTAGCTCTCAGTTTGGGGGGATTTTGCCATAGCTGCCACGCTTGGCAGGCGGGTTGGCAACCGCAGTTTATTTATTCAGAATGTCCAGGAAGACTGCCCATTTCCTGATTTTAATTTCCCCTCTGTCGACTTTTACGGCACCCACGGGATAGGATTGGGTGGTAGATTCTCTTAAGTCGCTCCTATAGTCTTTCAATAATTAACATAAAAATAATCTTAGCTCTGTTGTAAATTGTTTTCTATTCTTTTATTTTTAATAAAACTAATCCCTCAGCTTTTAATTTTATAAACATTATAATAATAATCAAATAGCTGAAGGTACCCCGGGTTAGACATTTTTCGAAGACATGTGTAGCGGCGATTTCTTTCCCGCTCCTTAACCGAAACCCATGGACGATACACTGAATACAAGATTTTGCTAAATTAAAAAAAAAATACACGCGGATCTTAGCAGAGTAACTTTATAATGCATTAACTCGAAGCACGCCGGACTCTGTCGAGTATTCTGTATATTTATTCAAATCGGCCGAGGACAATGCTCCCTTATTTTTTTTTTAAAACAGGGATGTTGTAATCGGGTAGAGACCGCCTCTTTACATGTCTTCGAAACATTTCTTATATCTGTGACGTTCTTTCTCGTGTATTCTTTTATCGCCGAGCACGCAGTATATCAGCATTAATCGTTACGTGTCGTATCGTGTGTTTGAACCTAAGTCGCTCGCGTACCATGAAATTTATAATACATGCGCTTGGATCCTATGCTACCACGTCTTACATTATTTACAACATGAGCTTTACCATAAGAGGGGGTATTTGGCATAGTTCTCGAGCTTAGCAAACGGATTAACGGTAAAGTGAGGCTGTTATTTGAAGAGGATGCTTCTGAACTGATTTATTCCTCCTGACGACTCTTACAACACCCACGGAACGACAAAGAGTAATGGCGTCTACTATGCCGCCACCACGATTCTGTTGCTAAGTTATCCAAAATTAGACTATATTGAGCACGGAGTGAACAAAACAAAAGAAATCACTAAGAACGCGGAGTGCCTACTTCATCGTTAGTTTGACTGAAGTAGCGTTTTGTTCTCGTAGTGACATTTTGTTTAACTAACTGCAATTTAAATTGAAGGCTGGGTATATTTAATTTAATTTTTTATTAATCGTTAACACTGTATGACTCGATTGTACCAATGCCAAAAGTAGCTGAGTATTTACGAGAATTAACTAAAAAAAACGAGTAGATACTCGTTTTTTTAGTTAATTATTAGGTCTCATATTTACTTTGGCTATTATAGTAATTATATGAAAAAGAAATCATGATAATAACTTCTTAAAGGCCGGTGTCGTGTGGTGGTGGATTAAGAGAATTTACTATCATATCTCATCCCATGGGTGTCGTAAAAGTCGACAGAGAGAAAATAAAAACCAGGAGACAGGCGGCATTATCTTCCTGGAAAACCTGATGAAAAAAACCTTTTACTAGTTCATCACACACTATTAACAAATATTATGAACATTTATTGAAGTTTAAACTATTTTTTATTTCATTTCACGATTCGATATTTACTGTGTGATACGTAAATAACCACCACTACTTGTGGTTGCCGTGCGGTGGCCGCTTTACCGTGCGGTAGCGGTTTAAGAGAATCTACCACCCCATACTATCATTTCTGCCTATCACTTGTCCACTGCTGGACATATACATCCCCCACGGATTGCCACGAAAGTTTGTTGCTCTCATTTTGGGAGGATTTAGCTATAGTTGCCACGCTTGGTAGGCCGGTTGGCAACCGCAGTTTATTTATTCAGATGTTCCTGGCAGATGCTGCCGCCCATCTCGTGGTTTCATATTTTCCCACTGTCGATTTCTACGACACCCGCGGGATAAGATGGGATGGCCGATTCTCTCATTAAAGTGGGAGATTTTTTTTATAAAACTTATTAAATAGATTTTTTTACCTTTCTCATTATAAAACCAAATAATCCCTCGAACACACTAAATTATTGCGCCGTACGGCATTTTAGCTCGCTGACCTCAACGTTGACAGTGACTGGTCCGAACTGTGAATTTCACAGTTCTTAAGCTGTAAGTGCGCCGTGAATTGAAAGAGTTTCGACCCAGAACCTTTTACAATAAACGGGTTATCTATTGCAAAAAAAACGGATTACTGTTTCCTGAGATTAGAGCGTCAAACATATTCGTGTGCCTGATGTAACGCTTATGCGGACAGTTATAATACAACCAGATCCGTAAACGAACAATTTGTGTTTTTGCACAAATGTTGGCTCCCGTTAGGATTCGAACCCAGGACCCGCGGCTTGGTCAGGAACTGTAACCACTAGGCCACGCGGTCGTAAATCAAAGCTTTATTATAGAAGTAATATTAGACGATATTCCAAAAGTACGGAAATGAGGAGATCTAATTATATTTAATTAGTTAAAATTTGAACCATCAGGGGCCGGGCGCTCACCTAAAATGGTTAATTGGAAAGATAACACTACGTTTTAGTCAATTGTAATTTTACGTGCCGATTTACTAAGTACTCGGCGGTGAAGGAAAAAAATTCATCGTTTAAAAAAAATGTTTTACGTATATATACTTAAAACATTTTTGGATGACATGAACGAAGTCCAAGTATTTGCACTGAGGGAAAACGGCAGGCTCGACCCGATTCCAAAACCCATTCAAAAAAAGAAGACTTGTGCTTCGTATTCGGACATTTATACAATATTATTTCTTTTATTTAATATATATCTACAGTGTTCTAATGATGAGCCATGCTAGCTCAGGGGACAGATGCTCGCCATAAATTTCATACTTAGCGAATGACCTGAGTTCGATCCCTGTGACGCGTCTATTGTTGTTCTGCAATTTTAAGTGCTGATTTTTCAGGTAGCAATTATTTACATTTTGTTGTACGATTTACTTCTCGACTACTCGTCGTCAGAATTATCTTAGTACAAGATTTTAAGGTTACTTTGAGAAGTTCACAGTAATCTTAGTAATTAGTAATGTTAGTAGCATTGCTCTATCTTTCTTTCTCTCTCATTCTCTTTTTTTCTCTTGATCAAAAATTTATTTATTTATTCTTTATTGTATTCACCTTATTTAAAAAAAAGTATTAGAAAGGGAGGACTTAATGCCTTTTGGCATTCTCTACCACTCAACCCAAGGCATAGAGAGATATTGTAAAATTGTTGATCAGAAACATGAATTTCCGTTTAAAATGTTTACAAATACTGAACTGCATATCGAAGCAGCACTGCCATCTGTTGATTTTTTTACAGGCTGTCTTTACGTACATTACATTATATCCTTCAGTCAATGTTATCAATAAATATATAAATAAAGTTAACGTATTTTGAAAACTTTTATGTGTATAGTACATCCGTTTATATTAGCGGATAGGTGTCCGGCACCGAATAGCACTTACCTCTTTAATAATAATCTCTTTAAAAAAAAAAGTAAAGTTTCAGCCTATAAATGTCCCACTGCTGAGCACAGGCCTGCTCTCATTTCTGAGAGGGTTTTGGAGCTAGGAAGAATCCGCCACGCTGCTCCAATGCGGGTTGGCGGACTTCACATGTCCTCTAAATATTTCTATTCCTCGGACATGCAGGTTTCCTCACGATGTTTTCCTTCACCGCTAAGCACGTGGTAAATCAGCACTTAAAATTGTAGAACAATATTAGAGGTGCTGGCACCGGGGATCGAACCCAGGTTACTCGCTTATTATGAAATTAAAAGCGAGCACCAGACCCCTGAGCTACCACGGCTTCTCTTTCCCTCTCTCTCTCTGATCTCTTTAATAATTTAATAATAAATAATCGCTAATAAAAATTTATAGTCATCATTTCAGCGTGTCACTAGTCCACTGCTGAAGATAGATCTCCCCCATAGATTGCCACAGAAGTTTGTAGCTCTTTATTTTGGGGTGATATTGCCATAGTTGCCACGCTTGGCAGGCGGTTTGGCAACCGCAGTTTATTTATAAAGATGTTCCAGGAAGATGCTGTAGCCCATCTCCTGGTTTTTATTTTCCCTCTGTCGACTTTTGCGACACCCACGTGATGAGATGCTGTCGCATGATACAGTAGAAAGTAATGTACGACTAAAATAAAAAAAGAAAGGAAGCGCATTCACTTAGCTGCTTTGTTCTTTTTTTTGCAAAGGAGTGTAATTTATTTAATATAATAATTTCTTAGAAGATGTAACTATGTATTACAAGTTACAAAGAAAAGTCACCCACGCTATATTACGAAATAATAATCCTAACACTTAAGTACGAAGATCGTTTATTTAGGCACACTACTTAACGTCTAAGGCGATCAAGTGGCGAGTTGAAGGACTAACCTGCGTAGTAATGACGTTGGTATTTTAAATTAATTACCACATAAATTAGGATTGTGATAAAGTACCTGATTACTATACCTCGAGTCCTGGGTTCCAATCCCTTCCGGAGTCAACGTTTGTGCAAAAACACAAATTTTTCGTTTTCGGATCTAGTTGTATTGTGTTTGTGAAATGTATGTCTGTAAAGCACCGCAAAGAAGAAATAGTGTAGGTTTTTTTTAAAGTGTTTCTTAAAAGATGAGAGTGACACAAAAACAGAGCAAGTTCTGGAATAATAACCACACCAACTTGCCCATTATGAATTGCGAAACACCGGCAAACTATTAGCGGACGAAGGAAATTACAAATTTAATATTATATTAGTCTACGACAAAAAATTTCATCCTATATTTCTTCGTTACTCATTCAGTTGGAAAATTTAAAGTATTTCGCATTGTAACGACTTCACTTTTCCCTTTGTTGATGAGACCAAGCTGCATACAGTCTGCAATTTATCTGCACTCCTTTTTTCTTAAGTAGCTTCATTTCAATAATCGGTTTTGCTTAAGATTTATTTTAAGAGACGAGATTTTAAATGTACAACTTTTCCCGGCAGGTTCTTAATTCTTACGGTAGCAGTAGAAATTATTAAAAAGTAATTGAAATGCAAATTCTTGTATTTCCACTCGCGCATATCGGTCTCTACCGTAGACGTTGCGTTTGATGATGCATACATTTTTGTGTGACGATCTTTCTGAGAAATATATTTAAACATATGTAGAAAACTAACCCAGTTTGAGAAAACTATGAATACTGGTGCAATATGATTTAACCACAGCGCAGCTTTACTGGCGGTAGGATTTCTATGCAGGAATCCGTTGAAGACGGTATCACGGCAAGGCCAGTTATTCTGCCGCGAATTAGTAGTGTACAAATACTACTCTGTTCCAGTCTGAAGAGCACTGAGAGCTGGTGTTATTACTGGGAATATGAGACTTAAGAACAAACGTTTCTGGATGAAGACCGCAGTCTAGTGCAACACAGAAATGTTCTGGGTGACACAACATTTTTATAGGTAGGCTAAGCACTTATATCACGTGAACATTTTGTTGGTGTCAGCAGATTCAATTGCGCCTACGGTCGGTGGTGAGAGATCGTGCAGTGTCGCAGTTCTCTTCTAACCGTTTACCTGTAGTGCAACATTTGCCCATAATAAATGCTACGTCACCCAGGACATTCCTGTGTGTCACCACTCTGAGCACGCCACCCGAAGACATCACTTCTTAACTCTCATATTCCCAGTAATGCAATTTTCCATCAAAGCTCTTCAAACCGAAACACTACTGCTTCATGGCAGAATAATTGGTCCTGTAGTGAATGTCTTCCTAGACGGATTCCTAGATAGGAATCCAACTTCAGTAACATGGACCTTGGTCACAAAATGAGATTTTGTAATCGCCCAATGTTCGATGTTAATGCGGTGTAGAGTCCAGTAAATGCATGGCTCACCAGCCAGAGGTCGATTTCAATTTTCGCCTTTTTCTACTTCGTTAGCAAATTTAAATTTTAAATGTGTCTTTAATTACAGCGAAAGTATAGTAAAATGTTTACGACTTCATTATGGTTGCTAATAAAATACGTAATTACCGTATTACCTCTTACCACCTAATCCATTGAGAATGTATCTTTATAGCACTTAACCAAAATATATATATATATACTGTTTTAAGGAGTACAGACAATTTTTTAATCAGAATGCCACCTAATATTAAGCAGCAATCCACTATGGTGTTCGTATTATAAAATACTAGCTGATGCCCGCGACTTTGTCCGCGTAGATTTAGGTTTTTTGAATATCCCGTGGGAACTATTTGATCTTTCGGGATAAAAAGTATCCTATGTTCGTTTTCGGGATACAAGTTATCTCAATGGAAAACTTCGTCAAAATCGGTTCAGCGTTTGAGCCGTGAAAAGGTAACAAACAGATAGAGGGACAGAGGGAGTTACTTTCGCATTTATTATAATACTAGCTGATGCCGGCGACTTCGTCCGCGTGGCGAGCAAAACGTTCACCTGATGGTAAGTTCAACGTTTTCCCATAACAAATGCTGTGTCACCCAGACCATTTCTGTGTGATACCGCACTGCGCCCGTCACCCTGAGACATCAGTTCTTAAGTCTCACATGCCCAGTGATTACGCTAGCTCTCAGTGCCCTTCAAACCGAAACACAGTAATGTTTGTACACTACTGCTTCACGGCAGAATAACTGGCCCTGGGGTGGTACTTACCTAGATGGATTCCTGCATAGGAACCCTACCACCAGTGAAAATTATTATAGAAGAGTGGGGGAATATAATACGGCTCACCTGAAAGTAAGTGATCACCGCCGCCCTTGAACCTCTGCTAGAATTACGGGGGCGTTGTAGGCCGTTGTGATAAATGGTTAGTCAGTTTGAGATAGATGATTACATGGATCCCTGCATAATAATACTATCACCACTTAACATTTTTGTGGCGAGTCGGATGGTAATCGATTTTCTTGTGCCACCTCCACACTGCGGCTTACATTAGTAACAGATCATAAAACCAAAAAAAATCTTATTAACTAGGATTTCCATGTATTCTCCATTGAGTCGATAGTTAGCCAATTTCATTATTAATATTTATATAATAAAAAAATGTCAGCCGCACTATACGAAATCTGTTACTCTAGTTTATGGTGTTGTACTCGTGCCTATTGAAAATGCTAGAAAAATCTGACGTCGTCTAAAAGATAGCGATATAACCATCTAAGAAATGCTAGATCTAAATTATTAACGTTAATAACGCGATAGTGCAGATGCTATAAGCCTGCTAAGGTTGGATTACGGTAAGTCTTTAAAATTTAGGAATGTCTCACGAGGGGCTACGTCTTCTAGGCTACACGCAATCCTTATTTTATTCCTTATAATATATAAGATTCCTTATAATATACTAGCTGCACCCCGCGTTTTCACCCGCCGTTTAATTTAAAAGAAATCGCTCGAAGGATTGTGGTCTATAATATTAGTCAAGAATTGGGCTATCAAATGCAAAAATAATTTTTCAAATCCGACTGGCACTTCCAGAGATAAGCTTGTTCAAACAAAAATACAAACAGACTTTACAGTTTTATTATTAGTATAGATATAGATTATCAAAGCCGATAAGTGTTGGACAGATTAGAATAGCACCTACCTCTTTCCTACCGAGGCATCCTAAGAGCCGACTAAAGTATTGTGAGGACAGCTTTTGTTTGTACAAAATAATAACATATCATGGAACGCAATACGAGTAAAAAATGTTTTAACTTGTACGAAAATAGGGCCGTGGTTAGCCACCCGTCACTTCTTGTTTATAGCGGGGGCGACAAGTGGGCTACGGATGTGATCCCTGCCTACCCCTTATATAATACAGACATACATACATCCATATGTATGTATGTATGCATACGGATGTACGTATGTCTGTATATTTGTATTATATTTATAAATATAAAAGTTTGTATGATTGTTTGTTTGTCGTTAAACTGGTGGTGGGATTCCTATGTAGGAATCCGTCTAGGTTGGTACCGCCGCAGGGCTATTTATTCTGCCGTGAAGCAGTAGTATGCAAGCATTACTGTTTCAGTGTGAAGGGCATTGAGAGCTAGTGTAATCACTGGACATATGAGAATTACGAACTGATTACAGCTGCAGTGCGATGTAACTCTAAAGTTACATTTTGTTACGTAAAATATTAAAGGATACTTTTATATCAATTATTTTTAAATTTTGATTTACTTGTAACGGATGAGAGCAGATATTATATCAATATGTTAATGCCCCCTATGTTTGAAATTATATTTGTATCAAAAAAGGGCCTGCGCATGTTGTAACGTAATTATACGAGTAATATATAGTATTATTTAGAGTAATATAATTACAGGATGTATTTGTTACGTAGACTACTTCGATTGTTTCTTTTGCAAGCACACTTTACTTGCAGCCCCGTTTTTTTTTTAACGCAAACAGATATGTGAGTTTGTCCGTACACACAGACAATAAATAAAATGAATTACATTACGATAAATAAAACATGCGCCGTGTGTAGCGGCTTAAGAGAATCTACCACCCCATCCCATCCCGTGGGTGTCGTAAAAGTCGACAGAGGGAAATTAAAACCAGGAGATGGGCAGCAGCATCTTCCTGGAATATCTGAATAAATAAACTGCAGTTGCCAACCCGCCTGCCAGGCGTGGCAACTATGGCAAAATCCCTCCAGAATGAGAGCTACAAAATTTTGTGGCTATCTATGGGGGAGGCCTATGTTCAGCAGTGGACTTGTGATAGGCTGAAACGACGACGACGAAATAAAACATACGCAAACTGTAATTTTTTATTAAAATCTCATTGAATTGTAATAAAGAATCTCACTGTTCATTCGCCTTTAGTCTAAACTTAATTGGAAATCAAATTGTCATTGAGAACGGAACACTTAAGTTAAATTATTATTTCTACAGAGGAATCAGTAAATTGGTTTTGCGAGGCGTCTCGATCCTGCCTCTTGTTTCATGATCTTAATCAATTCATTAAGCAAATTAAACCAATGAGTTTTGATAATGTACGTTAACATTGATGATGTGTTTGGAATGTGTATGTATATTTGTAAATGCTTTTATTGCTTTAAACAGGTATAATTAAAAAAAAATACTTCAAATAAATTATTGACACTGAGGTTTTTCTAACCACTTTCAATGGTTATTAATTCGCTAAAATTGTGATGCGCGTAAGCTGCTACTTTTAAAAATAAAGAAGAGTTTTAGGTACATTTTTTTTCTCGCTTTCTCAATTATACGAGAGAACAAGCGGTTGACAATCCCCCTGCAAAGCGTGGCAACTATGGCAAAATCCCCCCGAAAACGAGAGTTGCAAACTTTTGTAACAATCTATGGGGGAGGCCTATGATCAGCAGTGGAAACAGAAATAATGAATGATGATGACAATAAAATATATGCTTGAATTTTTTAATTGCTTCCGCATTCTCGTAACAGTATTTTTATTAGGTTACGCTAAGAAGTGCAGATACGATTATTTTCATTATATTGCAATAAATATTACTTTACTGAATTTCGAAACATTTGTTAAATGCGTACGTTACTTCATTGCTTTACCTGTTTTTCTTTTCTTATCATTTGTAGGTATCAGTTATTTTTTAAATTAAGAATATGATTTCATGCACTCATACAACAAACGCAGTGCAGTAAGTAGAAATATTTGAGTTGATTTAGTTATAACGAATGCTAATTTATGGATCGAACCTTTATCTCTTCAATTCTTTTCCGTATATAATGGAATTTCGTTGGTTCTTTCATGTTTCGTTCTATCGCGGAGCTTTATCGGTAGCTATAGTTAAGAAAAGTAACAGTCTATAATTATCCCACTGCTTAGCATGGGACTCTTCTATTTTTTGACATTGATTTGGAGCCCCGAAGAGTTCACCACACCGCTGCGGGTTTGCGGAATTCCACAAGTTAAATCTATATAAAAACTTCGTAAACTAATTGTATCGGTACAAAGAAGATAAATAAAAAACAGAAGATGGGCTGCAGCATCTTCCTGAAAAAAGTGAATAAAAAAACCGCGACTGCCAACCCGCCTGCCAAGCGTGGCAACTACGACAAAATCCCCAGAAAATGGGATCTACAAACTTTTGTGCCACTCTATGGGGGAGGTTTTTATCAGCAGTGGACTAGCTATGATGATGATGATGATGAAAGGAGATATTCTCAATCTCTCAAAAGTACTTTATATTTATATTAATATTACTAATTTATATTAATATATATTATCATTATTTAAAGGTGACCTCTAGTGGTTAAATTCAATTACGTCTTTCAGTTATAAACCGAATTCTTAGTTGAAGATATTGGAGTGCGGCACGTATTAGGCAATCTTCAACTGTATGTGTCTGATGAAACGCTTATGCGATAAGATCGGAGGATGGGTCGAATACACTATCAGAGATCGGGACACATACAATACTTATAAAGCCGAAAACCGATATTTCCTATTAATGTAATTGACTATCACAAAGTAACACCTAATTCGATTTATTACATTCGACTGAAATAGTAGGACAATAATTTTTATCTTTTTCCGAGTAGCGACTTATACTAACCTAAAAGCAACTTTTAAAATATTAACTACAGATTTTTTTTAATTAAGCATATCCAATAGTAGAAAGTGACGAGACGAGCCAAAAAGTTCAACTGACGGCAACGGTTAAGTTTCGTATGCTTAGTAATTACACTAACCATCAGTGACCAAAACAAGGTGGTGTTTGCGTACCACTACTTCACAGCCCAATTACTTGCACTGCTTTGGTATCTACTTAGGCGAATTCCTGCATAAGAATCTTTCTACCAGAATGATGTGTTAATTTAAACTTTATTGAACCTTACATATATTAAAGGAACAAAGGCGGACTTAATGCTACAAACATTTTCTGCCAGGCAACCTTAGGGCAGTAAGTAAACAATGAAAAATTGTCAATGGATGATACCTATATTTTTTATATAGGAGGAAATGAGATTATTATATACAAAACGTTCACCTGGTGGTAAGTGCATAGTTGGCCCATAACAAATGATATGTCACCCAGAAAATTTCTCCGTGGCATCACACTGCGCTCATTATCCAGAAACATCAGTTCTTAACTGATAAGAATCTTACCACCAGAAGAATGAATAGGTGATACTTATATTTTTAAATAGGATAAAGTGACGAATTTTGACTCACTGAAGACCTGAACACAGCCTCTCCGCATCACGGCACTGCAAAACATCGCCCGACGTCTGAAGATCTATCAACGCTCGCTACGGCTTCCAGTCTCAGCATGGAAGTTATGTTGCGACATCTACGCCGCCACATGATAAGTTCAAGAAATATATCATTCGTCCAATATGGCGCTATTAAAAGTTTCTGATATGCAAACTATATATAACTATATACAACAACTAAAGATTACTGGTAGAAGAAGTCCTCTCCAGATCAGTCTATCCTATGTGGCCTATCGTTTTCCTTAGCAATTATGTACCAAGACTCTTATACATGATAATATATGATGCTGGTACGGGGAAGTCGATTTTCTACATACTCGTACATACATACATATAGATACGCCTCTTTCCCATTGGGGTAGGCAGAGACTGCATCTTTCCACTTCAACGATCTTTCAGATTTTCACCGCTACGATCCTGTCACACATCTTCACTTCTTCTACTGTCATTAGTGTTTTCATACAAGCTCGTTGATTGCGGGTAGTTTTAACGTTTCGGCAATCTATTTTCATCCCTCCTCTCTACTTGTGCAAACTATCTTAACATCTAGTTCTCTATTACCCTCGGTGAATTATAATGTAGAAATGGAAATAATTAACAATTTATAAACTGAATATTAAAAATTATTTTGTATATTTATTACTGTTTCAACTTTATGTAATAATTTAGACGACTCTTTGATAAAAAAGAATAGATGAATCTATTAGCGTAAGTACCTTTTAAGCCTGTCTACGTTGGCAGTGCTCATTGCCATTTCAGAATAACTTATCTTAATTCATCAAAACATTTGGCTACTCAAACGCCGTAATTGATACATTCCCCTTGCTGAAACAATCCACTAAGTGGGCGAGCCGATACATTTTTCAACGCATTTTGTGATTGAAAGCAGAAACTCGTCAATGCCAGCGGCGAGCTTTCAAATTAAGCTTTCATTTTATAAATTAATTGTTTCTTCCTCAATGTTTATCTTCTTTGAAATAACAGCCTTTTAATAACAGTATACGGTATGAAAAATGGAAGTAAATACGTAAAGAAAGTAATTATCATTGCGTATTTGTATTTATATATTTATATGTCTTACTCTATTTGTTTGGCGAATAACTTAGCCAGATCAGCGTATCTGAGGTCCTGGGGTCAATTCCCAGCGCAGATGAAAATTACTTAAATCCTAAATTATATATATTCGCTATGGTTTGTTAGATCGCCTACTGGAATGAATATAATTTGCAGTGGTTCATTTCATCTTTTCGTTGTTACTAGGAGATGTTATCATGATCGTGTTGGCAAATAATTTGAAATTTTCATATGCGTGTGTGAGCCATACTACACGAGTGACCTGAGTTCGATTCCCATCTTAATAATCTTTCTACAATTTAAGTGCTGATTTACCACATGCTCGGCGATGAATTATTTCGAAGACATGTGCAGTCCGCAAACCCGCATTGGAGTCTTTCTGGCTCTTTTAGCCGTGGGACATTTATAGGCTGTTACTTTATACGAGTATATGTGTGTTTTTATGACATTTTCTCTGGATATCTACAAGTTTAATCAAAAATATTAAAGCAGGATAAAGTCAAAAACCTCGTTACGAACTAATGTGTTGCTGTATGTACTTTGTTAATGTACCATGTAGCTACAGCGGTCGCTAATAACGAACGTAAATTTCATACTTCATAATTAGCATATTTGTCGTAAAGTACATTGTGTACATACGCGTACAGAAGTGCCTCGATCAAATATTGAAAATCAAACACTTTGTTAACTTGTATCAACATAATAATTAAATTGTTTAAAATACAATTATGTGAATTATAAATATGTGCTCAATACATATGTTCAACAGTGGAGTTGTTGTGAAATGTAATGATGATGATATAATGATGCACATCATTAATAAAAACCCTGTAATTACTTTTATTGGATTAAGTGACGAGACGATCAAAACGTTCACCTGATAGTAAGTGCAACGTTTTCCCATAACAAATGCTGCGTCACCCAGAACATTTCTGTGTGACACCACACTGCCCCTGAGACATCAGTTCTTAAGTCTTATATATCCAGTGATTACACTAGCTCTCAGTGCCCTTCAAAATGAAACACAGTAATGTTTGCACACTACTGCTTTACGGCGGAATAACTGGCCCTGGGGTGGTACGTACCCAGACGGATTCCTGCAACGGATTCCTGCATAGGAATCCTGCCACCAGTTCATCCGAAAAGATGTCGTCCAAATTCACCCACTTACAAAAAGTAAATGAAATTTCTTGTTGTACTGTAACAACGCCTGCTTTATTGCCCTTTAAACCAAAACACAGTGGTATTTGCACGCCACTGTTTAACGTCAGGATAACTGGCACTGCTTTTTACCTACCTTAGCGGTTTCCTGCATAAGGATCCTACCACCTACAAAACTTTGTATTGTGCTTTCGTGATTAGTTCAGATTCTCAACATTACAGTAAATAATACCTGTAGCAGGGGTCTCGCTCTGAACTGTTATTTACAGAAAATCAAAACGTTTGACATTTTTTTTGGTTTTTCCGGCACTACTACTACTGCAGCATAACGTTGAGTTAGATGCCTTCTCGTCATTGCAACAAAATAGTATACACAAAATATCTTTTCATGTATATGTATATAATTGTTGTAGCAAATAAAAAAATTTATAGATGTGTTTCGCCAACCGTGACATCCTTCCCACGGTTGCGAATAGTCGGCTACGATGTGGTCTTTGTCAACCAATTATGTGTGAAAAGGGCGTGACTATATATGTATATATTGAATTGTTGTTCCGACTGAAACTGAAAACCCTTTTCTTTCTTTTTTTCAGAAACCGGGTGAGAACTTTATCCTGAGACTATAAAAAAAATGGATATGGTAAATAAGAAAGTTGTTTAAATTCGACCAAATTCTTCTGTTTACTTTTTTGAGTATGCTTAACGCTTACAACGTTATTAAAGTAAGTAGAGTTCTTGCCAACTATTTTACTCAAACAAAAAAGCTTTTATTATTTGGGAACCATATTGTGCAATATCTTATCCGAAAATGGAACAGTTGCAGGTTAAAACTAAATGCACAAATTACATAAAGACTGCCTGCCGCCTTTGAATGTCTAACTGCAGAGCGCAAGCCTCGTTTCAATCTTATACGAGTAGTTTTAGAGCCAATAGTCAATAATCCTAATCGGTGCGAGGTATGCGTTCTAAACTTCACATGCCGTAAAAAATATTATTATTTCCAAGACGTGCTTGTTTCCTCTACATATTTTTCTTAGCGTTAATTACACTAAGAAAAATATAAAGGAAACTAGCACTAGTACTAGGTCTTTAAGCTGCAAGTTAAGTGTCAGCAGCTGTGATCAAGTCCTGAATTCGAACTATGAATTTTAACGGGCGCCCGTACCGTGAGCTACCAAGGTGCATAAGATACATTAAGGCGGCACGCTTATCTAGTTGGCAGGAACCCTACCTTCGCAGCTTTGAGTCGTGACATCATTTCTCGGTAGAGGAAAACTTCTATGATGAGATAGTTTTTTTATTGGATAAAGGTGCGATACAAGCAAAACGTTAACCTGATACCAAGTACCACCAGTGTCACCCAGAACATTTCTCTGTAGCTACACTGTAGCGTCACCCTGAGATATCAGTTCTTAATTATCAGATGCCCAGTTATTACGCTAGGCGTAATGTTTATACACTACTGCTTCACGGCAGAATAACTGGCCCTGCGGTGGTACCTATCAAGACGGGTTCCTGTATAGAAATCCTACCACTAGTAGGTAGTGCTTTATTTATGATGACCTCCTGGCCGATTTTCGACACCGCGATAGCTACCGAATAATGTTGAAAGCTATCAACTGCGTAGGAGACATTGTAGTGCCACAAGTGTACGTGCAAATATAGGGACACTCACTCACCCGTACCCATGTCCATGCCCGATGTAACGCTCATGCGATAAGGTTCGAGATACGCTGGGATGCAGTGTCAGTCACACAACAACAATCCCATAACTACTGAAGACCGCGTGGCCTAGTCGTTAGTGTACCTGACTTCTACGCCGCGGGTCCTGGGTTCGAATTCCAGCCCGAGCCAACATTTGTTAAAAAACACAAATTGTTCGTTTTCGGATCTTGTGCATACGAAATATGTCTGTAAAACGCACCCACGATACAGGAGAAATCCTAATGTTTGTCTTGTTTTTCTTTACTATGCCCCGTCGCAAAAAAAGTAGACCCGAAAGTTGGATCCGACCAGAACCCGCGGCGAGGTAATCAGGTACTCATACCACTAGGTCACGCGGTCGTCAAATCGGTGTATTATAATGTACTCGTATTATCACCAACCAGTGTCCAAAATACAAGATATACCAATATATATACCGATATACAAGATGTCCAATATTTTCATGCATCATTAATCAATGAGTAGATCGACTGAAAATATAACGATAATTGTAATTATTTCTTCAACATAAGAAATTTACATTTCGTTTTTCAAACATCTATATGTTTATAGCTTTCCTACCAACGTTACATAATGAGGCCAGGGGAATCTCGAAGTCTTATGGGATTATGCCTAGTGAAATTTCCTCTTTTTTTCAGTATTTGCATTTAACAAGCGCACAGAAGGAATAACAAAATCCCTTTTTAAATTATAGAATAATACAGAAACTGTACTTAGTTACTATTAGTAAGTTTTATTAATATCTTATAATTATTTACTTTAGATACTTTTATACATACTTAAGCACAGTTATGCCTTGTTTCCATGTAAGGACAGAGATCACTCTTCGCCCTTGCGGCTAACGACACGTGACGAGTGGCGAACCACGTCGCCGTAATTTTGATACGAATCAAAAAGTTCTTACGAGCAGTATAGTTACAGTATTGTATATGATGACAGCCTTTATTCGGGCAAATTAACACCATAATATAATATCTACAGGACAAATTTCAATAAATTTCTTTATCACATGAAATTCCGCTTGAAATTATAGGATTACACTTCTCCAAATTCGTTGCTAACTCATTTATCGTTCAGGCTGCACAGTTCTGGAACTCCTTGCCCGATGACATTAGAAAAGCTCAAAATTAGATCTGCTTTAAGAGATTAGTACGAGACCATTATTTTAAAGATTGCAGATAAAATTGTTTGTGGATTCTTTTTTGCAAAGTTATGTCGAACCATTACGTGTATTTCTGTATATGTATGTGTGTATGTTTGTTAGTTAATATGTATGCATATTTGTGTATCATTGTATATTTATCATATTTATATTTGTATTTTGAGAATTTTTTGTATTGTTTTTGTATATTTATTAATAGCTTTTATGGTTCAACTAATTAGTTTATTAATATTTTACAACTGCCACGATGTTTCACTACGCCCTTGGTTGACTGGCAGATAATTTCAGCTGCCATTAAATCCGCCAATTGTATCCTTTTAGGGTAAACAATTAAGTTTAAATAAATAAATAATCTGCAACGCTCGTGGAAACGGAATGAGGAGTAATATGTTTTTTGACTCGTACCGAAATGGCGGTGACGTTCGCCGCCCGCCAAGTCTCGTTTCCCACAGCAGCGAAAATTGGGCTACTTGTGTGGCTTCTGCCTACCCCTTACTCGAGAAAAAGGCGTGATTGTATGTATTTTTACTGGTGGTACGATCTCTATGTAGGAATCCGTCTAGATAGTTTCCACCCAAGGGCCAGGTATTCTGCCGTGTAGCAGAAGTGCGCAAACATTACTAAGTTTCGGTTAGAAGGGCACTGAGAGCTCGAGGCATACATACTGCCCATAACAATTGCTGTGTCACCCAGAATATTTCTGTGTGACACCACACTGCGCCCGTCACCCTGAGACGTCAGTTCTTAAGTCTCAAATGCCCAGTGATTACGCGAGCTCACAATGCCCTTCTATAACTGGCCCTGGGGTGGTACCTACCTAGACAGATTCCTGCATAGGAATCCTACCACCATTAAATAAAGTATTTCAACGAATTGTGAATCAACACTATAGCAGGGTCTCGGACTGTTCTCAAAGCCCAGCAATGGGGCATTCATTGACTGTGACTTTTCGCTTTACTTTATATTTTTTCCTATGTGCATATACCTACCTCTTTACTACCGAGGAGTCGTAAGAGACGACTAAGGTATTGTACGGACAGTACTCCTCCGCCCTATCGGCTGCTTCAAACATGCTTATGCTAATTTAATAGTTTCATTATATTCTTATGGATCACATCATTAAAACTTGACCAAAATTATATGGAACCTAACGGTATCCTCGTTGAACCAACAAAAGATTATTTTTTTTTTTCACAATGGATCAAAATATAAGTCACAACACACGATTAAATAACAGAAACCTAAACTCTGTATTAAGATGGCAGTATCGGTGGGTATTAAAACATCTTTCGGCTCAATCGCAAAATCACATCCTCGTATGTGCATGCCTATTTTATACAGACAAATTAATAAGTACAATCAAAAGGAAATTAAAAATAAACAAAATGTATCAAAGCTGAATTAACCTATTTTTGTCCCCCTTCGGGTTTTCAGGGCCCTGTTGTGTGTGTACACAAGAAAACCATCATTGTTTTTTAATTAAAATAATTTCCCCCTGCTGGATCTGCTACTCCGTTGAGGGTTTGCCGACTTCACGTATGTATGTATATCGATACGTGAAGATAGTTTTATTCCTCAAATACAGACATTTAATTACGATTTTTCTTTCACAGCCGTAAATCTGTACTTTAATTTTGGTAAATAAATAACTTTGCCACAGAAAACAACTCGTAAGTTATTACAAATTTACACATATCCTCGAATATTTCATATTTATATATATAACCATTCCTAATGCTTTCAATAATTAGTTTTTAAAATCCACTAATCTCTCCGCTTCAAATTTAAACTGCATGCATATGCATATATGCACATATGCATATATATTATATACTGCAACATACATACATATAGTCATGTCTCTTTCCCATTTAGGTGGGTAGAGACCACTTCCGTAGCCTACTTTTCGCCCTCGCGGGTAACGAAACGTGACAAGTGGCGGACCACGTAGTTGCCATTTTGGTACCAGTTGAAATTATTACTTCCCATAGCATTCCCACGTGTAGCCAGGGAAGTCGTTGTCCGCAAAAACAGAGTTCCGTATGCTTGGGTAAGGCTAGCCTTATGACGCCCTGTCCCAGAGTAAATCGGTACGCTAACTAATGGGCTCGCCCCTAGCCACGCAGCCGGGCAAAGAGGAAGGGAAAAGGATTAGGTAGGAAATGGACTTGGGGTGTGGAATGCGGAACTTGGGAAAGGAACTTATTAGCTTGAAAAATACTACTGTCTCAGAAAGAGCAGGAAGAGACTGCAATAGTTCTGGAAGCCGGGGTTGCTTACCCGCAACAATCATTAATAATTTAATTTGTTTACATATAAACGGCGCGGTTGGCTCAATGGCTCAGCAATTGGCTTCGCCGATACGGGTGGCGAATTCGAACTACCACGTGAAGCCCGCGACAACGTCCGCGTGAATTAAGTTTTTTTTAAAATGACCTTGTGAACTCTTTTTCCGAAATAAAAACCTTCATACCATGACCCCAGGATACAAGCTACTCGTATGTCTGTGCCGAATTTCGTCAAGATCGGCCAAGAGCCGTGAACAGGTAATAAACACATAGAGGGACAGAGAGAATTTCGCATTTATAATATTAGTATGGATAGATTACTTACATATATGTAGTTGGAATTTTGAACATATCCAATTGTAAAAATGTTTGTGTTATGTTTGCAAAATACAACTTATATAGGAGAAATCCTAGAGTGTTTTCATTATGTTAAAGCAAAATAAAAAGTTCCTTGGCTTGAATTTGTTCGAGTAGAATCAACAAATAAGTATAAAAACACTATACTTAATTTGATGTTTATTTTTAATTTGTTTGTATGCGATATAAAGAAAAGACAAAATTAATACAAAAGCGCATGTTTCGTGTTACGAGTATATTTTTATTTCATCTTGTGTTTAATAAAAGTATTTTGGCGGATGATATTGCCAAGGAAAGGGTAGCTACCCGCCAGATCGGATAGTCTGATCTGATGAGTCTGATCTGAAGAGGACGTAACCTCCTTCTAGTAATAAGTTAGATGTTCTATATATAGTTCGTGCTTCAGAAACTTTCGCAGCGCGATTATGGAATGTATGAGATATTTCTTGAGTTTATCATGTGGCCACATAGATTACGCTATATCACTCCCTCGATGAGACATGTAGTCGTAGTAAGCGTGGAGATGTTGAGTCATCCGGCGATGTTGTGTAGTCTGACGATGCGGTAAAGCTGTATCCAGGGTATTCAGTGCGTCGAGGCATATGGAGACAGTATAGATGCCGCAGGAGTCTGCCTAAGGAGAGTGACCGCCGTTGATGATCCTCAGTGGCTGAGAGACTAGAAAGCATGCGTTGTGTCGAAAGTAGTCTCGTGAAGTGACTGCGATGGCTGCCGATGGCGTTGTTGCTGGGAGAAGCTGGCTGCGATGAGATCACGTCGGGGTCACCATTTTGGCGGATGATATTGCCAAGGAAAAGGGCAGCTACCCAGATCGGGTGGTCTAATCTGGGAAGTATGTAGTACTGTATATATAGTTCGCATCATAGGAACTTTCATAGCGCGATTTTGGAATGTATGAGATATTTCTTGAGCTTCTCATGGGGCGACATAGATGACGCTACCTCTAAAGAGGGGTTAACAAAATACTGTAGCTGTAAGATCTAACCTAAGCGGAGTCACTAAAATGGCTTAAAATTGTACCTGTACCTGTAAAGAGGGTTAACAAAATACTGTAGCTGTAAGATCTACCCTAAGTGAGTCACTAAAATGGCTTAAAATTGTACCTATCATTCACAAAAGAATGTGATAGAGTGTTCTCTTATACCTCAAATGTAACTGAGAACACAAACTTATAGTCAACTTATAATATTTTGCGGAAATCACATTTTTAGGTAACACACCATTTTTTATTTGCATGCGGGTCTTAGCAAAGTAACATACTTTCCCTAACACAAACTTAATTAATCAGGTGTACATACATACATACAGTCACGCGTTTTTCCCATATAAGGCCACCTGATTGTACCAAATGCTGTGTCACACATTTTTGCGCTCGGCACCATACCGCAAACGTCCCCCTGAGGCATCAGTTGTTAAGTCTCATAAGCCTAGTAATTACGCCAGCGTTCAGTGTTCAAAACGAAACACAGTAATGCTTGCACACTACAGATTGACGGCAAAATAACTGGTACTGCGGTGGTACCTCCCTTCCTGCATATACCAACTGTAATGATGAAGATATTTTGATAACATTTGTACATCTCGCACTGATGACCTCGTGGCCTACTGGTCATACTACCTTGGGGAGACTGGGGCTGGTTGTGACAGGGGTAGGTAGTTACAGTGGCAGTGGTGGTAAAACAGAGAACCCTAAATTTATATTAGAATGAGACAAATGATCACTTCCGTCTGCTGGCACGCCGCGTGAGGCCGTAGCGCTAGCGTTATTGTGAAAGAAGCCCGTACACAACCGCTGAGTAGCAACAACGTCGTTTTTTAGTAAGTATTGGTCTAGAACCTAAAAAAAAGGTAAAAGTAAAGTTTTAAGCCTATAAATGTCCCACTGCTGAGCACAGGCCTCCTCTCATTTCTGAGAGGGTTTTGGAGCACGCTGCTCCAATGCGGGTTGGCGGACTGCACGTCTTCGAAATATTTTTTTATTTCTCAGACATACAGGTTTCCTCACGATGTTTTACTTCACCGCCGAGCACGTGGTAAATCAGCACTTAAAATTGCAATTATCAATTTTAGTATTGCCCGCACCGGGAATTGAACCCAGGTCACTCGCGTTCTATGAAATTTAAAGCGAGCGCCTAGCCCCTGAGCTACTCACGGTCAAGAACCTATTTTTCATAAAAGCAGAGATGTGTGTATTGGGACATTTTTGCTCTAGTGCTTTCTTTTTGGAATGAATCTATGTTTCTACAATTATATTTATTTGGCGTAGGGGCTAAAAAGGGGATAAAATTCACATATGTTCGGGTAGGTTGTGATTTCTCACTATCTGCTCCGTAGTGCTTCTTGCCGACTGGTATGATGCCGATTTAAGCTACATAATTTGTTGTTTTTTGAAGGACAAGGATGTATAAAAGAAAAACTGACCGTGGAAAAATATCTAAACAGACTAACGAAAAATCAGCAGTTATTTTGGAAGAGGATGATAAAACTAAAAAAAGATCCTGGCATCGCAAAAGACTTTGAAATATGTGTTATTAACAATATATTTAAAGGAACAGAAAGAAGCAAAAGAGAAGGACACGCCTATAGAACATTTCACAGTTAGCTACTACAAGAAAAGATAAATTTTTAGCGCTCAACAAGACACTGTTTTGGCCAAATTTACTACGGATTGACGCCAAAAGATGCCATGCAAATAGCATTTGCTTGTGCACTTATGTACAATATTGTAATGCCGCAATCGTGTCTTGACAATTAAGAAGCAGGAGTTGATTGGCTGACAGCGTTTTTAAAACGCAACCAGCCTTTGTCTGTAAGATCGTCAGAAGCTACAAGCCTGATCAGAGCAACGTCTTTTAATAAAAGTAATGTTGATAATTTATTTTCTAAATTGCCTGACAGATATAAATTTTCTTTGTCACGCGCATGTAATGTAGATGAGACAAGTGTGACAACGGTGCATAAATCTACAAAAGAAATCGTCTCCAAGGGGGTCTAAATAAGTTGGTTCCTTCAACAGAGAGAGGAACTCTTTTCATTCTCTGTGTAGCAGCAAATGCAGGGGGAAACTCGGCCATCTATGTTTATTTCCCCACGAATTAATATATACTATTTTATTTGCGATGGACCTTCAGACTACATTGGCGCTGGCAACTTGAGTGGCTGGATGATTGGGGTCGAATTTAGAATATTCATAAAACAATTCATTCTTAAGACAATGTGAAACCATCTCCATCCCATCCTGTGCTCTTACGATTGGACAATCATTCGTAGCACTTGGATATCAAAGTCATCGAAAAACTATAAAAAAATGTGGTATCGCTGTTCTTCCCACCACATTGGAATTGTTAACAATATGCTTGGCTTAGAAACAATCCCATAGTGAAATAAACTTAGCATTGATCCCTTATTTTGCCCTTGGCATGGAATTCAGCTTAAATCGTCTACGGATTTAAAAATACTGTATTATACCATTTAATAAAGATATATTTCTGGGTAATGACTTCTTATCTGCTTTTGTTACTGACAGATCATTAGACAAAACAGATAACTTAAACCTCAAACTCTGTGTCAACACAGAATACTTCAATTTATTTCGATATCGGAACGGAAAACGATAAACAGAAACAGAGCCGTTTACATGAGGAAAAAGACTGCTGTGTAATGTATTAAACATTGTAGATGTAATAATATTTCATATTTATTTTAATTAAGAAAATAAACCGTGATTGTTCTCTAAAAGTCGAAGATTACGTTTTTTTTTGTAATAATTTGTCTCTTTTTGAGTAACATCTAACTCCTGGCACGCGGTTAAAAGTTCTCTCATCTCTTTTCCCAGAATTCATTCATTTATGTCATTACTTATGGTCTGGTACCTAAAATTAATTTTAAATTTTAATCTTGAGTAGTTCAACAATCAAACAAACAAAATATTGAATCACTTTATAAAAAAAATTGCACATCCAGCCCCAGTAGGGGATACTACTATGGCACGGATCATGGGTTCGAATCCCAGCCGGAGCGAACGAAACGAATTAATTATAGGTTTTCGGGTCTGATAGTGTTGTGTATGTTAAATGTATGTCTATTCTTATGTCCAGACTCTCCAGACATAGTAAAATCCTACTAAGGCGCAATTTTTTTAAATTAATTAAACAATTAGCGGCCTGTTGTCTACAGTACTTTACTTCTGTTATGTTATTATTCAATATCTTTATATAAGCTTATCGTCGGCAGCATTCGAAACTGTTCAACGAAGAGGCCCTTCCCAAAATTTAAAATTACTAATTACAAACCCAGTTCAGCTTTGATATTATAATTACAGAACAGAATATTGTACAATTTAGCAAAGTGCAATCTCATACTGCTGTTGTTTCAGTAATTTTTTCTTCAGTCGAAGTGACTTATACGGTCAATTTGATGATCCCTGTTATCATATCTGAAAAGTGGCTCTAAACCTATTCACTGCGGAACTTTAGTTTCCCTTTTTCATTTGTTCGAGAATTGTAAAATATTCCCTCATTTCGGTACGTAACCAACGACAAAGGCATTCGTAAGTGTCGTTCATTCTGCGACCAGTACAAAAACGTTAAATTTTTCGACGAAACATCAAAGACTCTCCCCTGTATGCTATATGTGGTTCGCTGACTTTTCATTAAGCACGCGTTCAGGCAATCAGCTTCATGTCATGCGTAAACGTAACTTTCTTTTAGCAGACTTTTTTCAGAGTGTTCGGAACTATTTGTCATATAGTGTAACATATTAATTTAAACCGAAAACCAATAAAAAGACACATATTTGGTTTTCGGATCAGGTTAAAAATCTATTGTGCATGAAAAATTGATGTGTAAAAAGACACAGGGGAAACCAAGTGTTGGTTTTTTTTTAAAGAATGATAAAAAAAATACTTATGTGTAAATAATACATAATATTCCTAACTAAGATAATTATTAAATAGTGCATCGAATATTAAATAACCCAAAAAAAAAAATTCGAATACTAACTAAAGCCCGCAACTACGTCCGCGTGAATTTAAGTTTCTTTAAAAATGCCGTGTAAACTCCTTGATTTTGCGGAATAAAATATTCCTTTCTAGGATGAAAGCTACATCTGTGCTTCGTCAAGATCTGTACAATGGTTGAAGCGTTAAAGGTACCAAACTAGATATTTATAATTATATCATCCCCTTAATAGACAGTTCCCAGATATAATTAAGGTCGGATTTGCAGTAATCGTTTTGTTTACGCGGCGGGTTGGTTATAGTAGTTTTTTTGTACTTGTGTAGGGGAAAGTGACAGGACGAGCAAAAAGTTCATCTGTTGGTTAGTGCAACGACGTTAGTACAAAGATGGTCTGATGCTATGTTACCCAGAACAATTCTGTGTGGCACCACACTGCGTCTTCAGACAGTTCTTAATTCTTATATGCCCAGTAATTACACTACCACTCAGTGCCCTTCAGATCGAAACTAAGTAATGTTTGTACATAAAGGCTTCTCTCTTCTTCCTAGTATTTGTCCTGTCTTGATGCGAGGTCGGCTTTCCAGCTTTTCCGCTTCCACTTCGCTCTGGACATCTTCCTCTGTCAGATCGCAATCCTTCATTTCGTTCGTGACAACACTTAACCATCTCAGTTTTGGTCCTCCCCTTTGTAGTTTACCAGGTATGTTAAAGAAGAGTGCTGCATTGCCAACGTACATAGGTGGTCTCCTTTATACATGTCCCTACCACTGTAACCGGTTTTCCTGCACCTTGTCGACGATGTCACCTACGCCAAGGCTGCTGCGCACGTACTCGTTTCAGACATTGTCAAGTCTCGTCACTCCACACATGGTGGATGTCAATCTCGGCCGTACGAATGGCATCAACATGCCTTTTTGTTACGGCCTATGTTTCGCTTCCATAGATCAAAACTGGTCTTGTAATGGATTTGTAAACTAGCACCCTTTAGTTTAATGGGCATCTTGATGTCGCCAGTGACTTCAGTGTTCTAGCGCCACTTGAGCTATGCGACGGATATGCGGTGTTCAAGGTTATTTCTCAGATTACCGGATTTTTCCATCATGCTACAAATTGCGATGAGTACAAATACCTGGGTATTTGTACTCATCGCACTGTTGAACAACCTGAACATCAACCACTATCTGGTCAGTGACGCTGGTAGGCACATTCTATGTACTGGGTTTAAGCCACACTTAGTACCAATCCTGCAGCTTGCAATTGCTTTTTCCATGAACTTAGGGCCGTCTCCAAGTCCTGACGATTTGATGTATAAATTACCACGTCATCTGCGTATATCCTTCATATATCCTAAGACTCCACTAAGACTCTACCATTTTTTTTATTGTATTAAGTGATGAAATGAGCAAAACGTTCACCTGATGGTAAGTGCAACGTCTGCCCATAACAAATGCTGTGTCACCCAGAAAATTTCTGTGTGACACCACACTGTGCCCATCACCCTGAGACGTAAGTTCTTAAGTCTCATATGCCCAGTGATTACGCTAGCTCACAGTGCCCTTCAAATCAAAACACATTAATGTTTGCACACTACTGCTTGACGGCAGAATAACTGGCCCTGGGGTGGTACCTACCTAGACGGATTCCTGCATAGGAATCGAGACACACCATCAAAATCTTTTTCCATGTCAAGAAATGCAACGTACGGGTGCTATTCTTTCGCTCTGTGTTCTTCAGCAATCACGACCATGGCAAACGTCGGGTCAACTGTTGACAAGAAACACAGTAATGCTTGCACACTACTGCTAATATAGAATAATTGGCCCTGGGGTGGTACCTACCTAGACGGATTCCTGCATAGGAATCCTGCCACTGTTTAGTTTTTTAGTAGTTTCAGTAGGTATATTAAAAAAAAGCATTAAGAAACTCATTTGCAACTTTATATTTATCTTTAACTACGCTGCTTGTAATATTTAAAGCAACGTCTTCCTTTTTTGTATTAAGCCTGCCAGATTCTAAATTAATATTATTTATGCAGCTCTTATTTAATTCAGGAAACTTTAATTATTATTGCTTAAGAAATCAGCTTCAGCTTTCATAGAGACACCTTTAAAGATTTTTGACCACTTTTTAACATATTGATGAAATCGTATATTAGCTGTAAGTGATCTTTTAGCGTAGAAATCATATAAATAAAAACATATTCTTAAGAAATTGCATAAATTAGGCCTCAAATGCCCAGTAGATACACTGGCTGTCAGCGCCCTACGTGGTTCGCACCCTTCTAGTTTCCGTTCCGGTGGGGGCGAAAAGAGGGCCACGGATTTAGTCTCTGCCTACTCCTTATATGAAAAAAGGCGTGACTGTTTTTATCTATCAGTTCTCTTCGGGGTGGATCACTGTAATGTTTGCACACTAATGTTTGACAGTAGAATAACTGAACTAATACCTGCCTAGACTGATTCCTGCAAAGGAATCCCACCACTAGTAGAATTTAAGATCTGGCATATTTGAAACGGTAGTTTCTTCTGGAATTTGTTTCGGTCGTCACTTTTATTATATCCGCTGGACGAGAATTTGTTGTTGATTCTCTTACGCAGCCAGTACACGCTGTACTACTGATCTTAATTATATTAATCACGTACAAACAAGTTCAAGATGCTATGACGAGATATTATCACTAATTGTGATAATATCTCGTCTAAAACATTGTGTCGGCACCGCGGGGATGCAGCGGGTAGCGAGTACTACCCCCAGGCCGTTGCCTTTAGCAGAGCGATGCAATGGTTGTTTTCCGAATGGATAACCGGGCTATGTCGGACGGGACAATCGACACATATAATAAAACAGCTGAGTGCCACGAGTCGCGGATTATTTTCTCGCATAAAACTTACATTTGTGTTGCCTACAGGTAGTTGTTCCGGATCTAGGTATTTTTAAATGTGAAATTTATATCAGATGATAAGGAAAAGTTGCGGTGTGATAGAAAATGAAGTGACAAAGATCAAGAAAGGGATGCTTATATGGTTTAGACACGTAGAGAGGATGAATGAAAAAAGATTGACGAGTGTGAGAAACTAAGAAGCGAAGGATGTGTATCAGGATCGTAGCTAGTTGAAAGATGTAGTCTCTGTCTAACGAAATTGGAAAGAGGCGTGACTGTATGTATGTATTAATTTATGTCTGCAAAAAGTAACAAAGTGATTGGCTGGACTATACCAGGAACACAAAGATGCTCCCACAAAGTATCAGACAAAAGTACTGGAAACGACACGATCACACGACACAGTGTAAGTCCTCAAGGATGGCCTGCTTCTTAATGCTTGATCGAGAATTGATTTCCATAGACCCGGACTCCATACACACGGAGACCACTTATAATCAGGTGAATTGATGCTTGTTTGTCACCCTTACTTCAATCTAAAAAGATAATATCTATCATAGTATGACATCAAATACAGCCAGTTTAGTCGCCAGCTACCCTCAGCTCGAGTGCCTCGATATCCACTCTTATTAGATTTGTGAAATCAATTCGTCTCGCTGGCAACCGGTAACTTAATATTTCCATTACTGTTCTGCCTGTTAAGGGTTCTTTTTCGCGTTACACTACGGAAATAAGTTTGTTTAATATTTGCTTTTGTCATACTTTTTATTCGATTTTTGGTGCTTGCACGATATTCAAACGATTTTGAAAGTACTATTTATTTGACAATAGCTTTTAGCACAGCTCTTTTCTTTTTTTAATACCGTACAAACTAGTACGAGTAACATGGATAATATCATTCATTCCATCATTAATCTTTGTCAAAGGAACATATCTTTGTGAAAACCGTTAAAATGTGGTTAACGAATTTCGGCAACCAAACATTTTTAAATTTTGCATTTTTTTTTTTCATTTCAAATTAAGACAAAGCAGCTTTTTATGTACATTTTTATGCGAAATTGACGAGTGTGCGAAAATTAAACTATATTTTACATAAACTAATAAAACTTTTAGAATATATTAAAAAAATACATTAAGAAATCGTTATATGCATACAAATATTACGTAAAATATGCTAAAAGTCGTTAAACAAGGAAAAAGAACATACTTAAATTTTCTTCAGTACAATTTAATATCAATCAAATTATGAAATGTGGTAGCTCAAGGGCTGGGTGCTCGCATTTAATTTCATAGTACGCGAGTAACCTAAGTTCGATCCCCGGTACCAGCACCTCTACAATTGTTCTACAATTTTAAGTGCTGATTTACCTTACCCACGCATAGCGGTAAAGGCAAACATCTTGAGCAATAGAAATATTTCGGGGACATGTGAATCCCGCCAACCCGCATTGGAGCAGCGTGGCGGATTCCCGGCTCCAAAACCCTGTCAGAAATTAGAGGAGGCCTGTGCTCAGCAATGGGAGATTTATAGGCTGTTACTTTACTTTACTTTACAATTTAATATTTGTTGTAAAGTCCTAAAATTCGAATCCGGTCGATCGGGTGGCTCGGTCTCCAGCGTACCTGACTGGAAACTCAAGAATCTGGGATTCCAGCCTAGCTGAGGTCAACGTTTATGTAATACAAAAAATTGTTATAGCCTCTGTGTTTCTGAAAATGCCTTCGATTTTTCTACTGATCTTATCGCAAAGCATCACGGAATGGATACTGTGTGCCTCTATATTTACGCTAATATTTAATGATGACTGCCTAGATAACAACTCTTCGTTGCTTACCCATACACATCAATATAAAGAGTTTTGTTTCGTACTACATATGTTTACGAGCGAGACGAGGTGATACGTCACCGCTATATGTATCTTTTTAATTATATTCACTAAATGCACATACAATTTAGATATTATTTTATTGTTTTTTTAAATTATTAAAACTAATGTCCCACTGCTGAGCGCAGCCTCCGCTCATTTTTGTCATTGAAGCTCTTATTTTAAATTAATGGATTTAGAATATAAGTAAATATATGACTTCCATTTACTAAATTTAAGTATATTTGCGAAGACAATTTTCTATCACATTATTAAACGAAAAGCCTGTCACGTTTATGTAAAATGTCCTGAATGTGCATCCGTAAAGAAACAGAGCAAGAAAACTTACAGTCGAGCAAGTTTATGCGTCTCAGCAAGTTATTATATTTCATAACTTAGTTTTAAGAGCATGCCGGTGTGTCGTAACGCTCGCTTACGGTGTACGCCGTGACATGTAACAATATTACGTGCGATGTTTTGTTACGGTTTTTATACTGATATTTTAGCAGAGCAGAGGAATGGAGAAATTGAATTTCCCATTCTCTTAACTGGCATTTATTTTATTTTTTATGAAAAATTTCCATTAGGTGACGGCGTCAGAAAATTTGTTACCACATATTGTGGATGTCGTAAGAGCTGAAAAAGACCTAGGAAATCCTATGGCTTCTAATTTTTTTATTTCTAAAATTCTAGACTGAAAATAAATACTGGGCATAGAATTAGTATGCAGGGATCCGTCTAGGTAGGTATCTCCGTTGTTTCAGTTATTCTGCCGTGAGGCAGCAGTGTGCGAACATTACTGTGTTTTGATTTAAAGGCCGCTGAGAGCTAGTGTAATTACTGGGCACATGAGAATTAACAACTGATGTCTCAGGGGGGTAGGCGCAGTATGGTACCACACGGAAATGTTCTGTGTGACATACGAGTAGCATTTGTTATGGGCCGACGTTGCACGTACTATCAGATATGTTTTGCTTATCTGGTCGCTTTTTCCTATAAAAAATCCGACAGGTGAAGGGCAGCAGAGGTTAAGGCGGGGGGCGTCTTGTACTGCGATCGATTTGCTAATTCACTTGCCCTGAGTAGTGATTGCGGAAAATCCATCGTTTTTCGAAGATACCTATGTCTAACAGTTGAACATGATGGAATTGTACGAAGAAACACCAAAAACGAATTAACAATATCCTTAACCAAAATTAAAACGTACTTTCTCAAAAAGGAAAATAATTTGGGTTGTTAGGATAATAATTTTCAATATATAAAAAATAATCAACGTAAAAGATAAAATAAAGAATAGTTTTTCTACACCCTAAATCAATTAAATATATCTAGGAAAAAGTCTCAATTACAAATTTCGTTATATAGAATGGAAACTTCATCAACAGCTCGTAAAAAGTCCATCGCTGTATATTCTGCCATCAGTCGGAGGCTTTTGTGACATATTCTTTTCTGACTCGTGGCGACACTTGAGGTGATACGATCTTTCTTCGTTTAATTTTAATAAAAATAACTAGTCATTGGGAATCAATTAAAACAAAATATTAGTCAAGTATAAATATATAATTATTAGAGATTCAATGAAAATGGTGCTCTATAAAATCTTATTCAAAAGCAACTTTGACGCTACGCTACATTACGCTTCATTGAATATCGTACTCAAATAGTACACCTATTTGAGTACGATATTCAATGAAGCGTAGTCTTTTCTAATATAGATGGCCTGTGACAAAGTTTTCAGCAGTCGAGAGTTCTGCAACTATACGATAGATGGAGTTCTGTGCTCTGAAATTTTCTGTGTGAAAAAGCGTTTGTTATGGCAGACGTCGCACTGTGTCAGGTGATCGTTTTGCTCGTCTCGTCACTTTCTCATATTAAAAAATAAATCATAATCTTAAGATGTAGAAAACATTACATTTTTTTACAACTTATGATAAGTGCCTTCTACAGACATACATACTGTCCATATACGTACAGGCCTTTAATATATTTTCCTGAAAATAGTTTGTTGTGCAAAATGGATAAAAAAAATGTATATTGATAGTGCAACACAAACATGGTTAGGTTTATGGACAACTGTCAAACTCTTTCAGATGTGTGAGGTGACCAGGCAAGAAATCATAAAAGCCGGTCTGAGAAGGTTTATGTTATAAATTATTTATCCTGACAATTTGTTATCATTGCCTTGTTATCTTTTGAGCTTTGCTGAGTTAATTTTAATATAACTCTAGTATAATAAAGTCAATATAAAATTCAACAAATTGGCTTTTAAAATGTGTTCCGTTTGATAAACTAAAACAGAAATGTTGCATTTTAACATCCTATTTGGTCGGTGTGATGATTGGCACTTACAGAGAAAACAAGCACGCTTGACCTTTTTATTACCTCCGAGTAATATCAACGGCATTTTACAAACCTATTGATGAATTTCGAAATAAAACGAGAATCGTTTAGTATCGAATTATAAATACTGTAAGAAATTGAGGCAGGTTCATAAGAAGGTTTACTATTTATTCATTATTGAAAACTAGTTTTGAACCATGGTGACCATCCTATAAAATAAAAATTGATGGTTACATGAATTTAACTGGCGTACTCTCCAATTGGATTCTGTGAGATCAGCTTTTAGTTTTCTCTATAAAAGTCCAAAAAATATACAAAGACTAGTGACAGGTGACGTGGCTCAAAAATATTTCATTTTGTTCACAAAATTCAACTAAAAGCCTTCATGTGACATCTACTAGTTGTGCATTTCAGAAAATAAAGCGGAATATTGCTAACTTTATTCATAATCTATCAAATCTTACTACTATAATAAAACTGGTGAGTTTGTATGTTTGAAAGCGCTAATCTCAGGACATACAAATCAGTTATGAAATATTCTTTTTGTATTTGATATCCCGTTTATTTAGAACAGTTTTAAACTAAAATTTCATGCTTCAGCTTCAAGACTCTAGTCTTAAGGAGCCTCATGCTTAGAACCAAACATTACCGAGAAGGGCCGAGCTGTCAATGTTCAGGTCAGCTAGGTACGATGCCGTACGGCGCAATCGTTTGATCTAGTTTTAACAGATGCAACTGCGGGACACAGCTGATATGAAAAATAAGTTTGGATTTAGAAAAGAGATTGACTGTCAATGCTTTCTTTTGATTCTTAGTGGAGTGGTTAACAGTAATATTACTAATGTAAATAGCATTAGTAGTATTGTTAGAAAAAAGTGAAGTTACAGCCCATATGTGACCTACTTCTGCACAGGCTTCCCTCTCATAATATGAGGAAAGGATTTTGATGAAGGAAAAAACTATGTTCCCAATTTATTAATTTTTAAAAATGGTTTCCTCAAATTTTTTTCTTCACCACCGAGACGATGGTGAATCAGAATTTAAAATAAGATAAATTAATATAAGCGAGCGAGCGCTTGGTCCTTGTGTTGCAACGGCTATGCTTCAATATAATTTATTACGTACTGGTAAAACCCGGCAGACGTTTTCCTGTCTGAAGTTCATATGCTGCAATGCCATCTAGTGGCGAGTTACAACAAATTAAATAGCGCAAAAATGTTCTCCACGCTGTAATACCTATTTATAGTAACAATTTATATATTTATCTAGTAGCGAGTTATAACAAAGTAGATAGCATAAAACCTACTTCATGAAAAAATTCATAAATGCGCTAACTTTCATGGTAATCAGTCAAACATGGTCGAAGTCTATTAACGCAAACAGATCAACACCCATTCATGTTCACACAAACACACACGTATGTATATATATATATATATATATATATACATACCTTATGACACTACATTACAGTCATTTTGGGTCGCATAGTAGTGAGAAGTCGTGAGTAAATTTGAGGGAAATGCAAACCTAGATTATAGAGCGCATGTGTGATATTCTGCCAGACCGCTAAGATAGTCAGTTGGCAAGTAACTGTGAGTGCATTACTACCCTCTGCTCTCCTTTATCGTTTGTCGATTTATCCGATCGACTGCGTATGTCATGTAATAAATACCGTGTAACCGTAACAAGTCGAAATATGGTCCACACCACCCTTTGAGCATCAAATCTCCTAAAATGCCATTTCAGTTCCTAACAATATTTCGCAAAAAACTGATATAGATTTCAAAAACCTTAGATCGTATTATTAAATAGATCGTTATGTAAAGAACAAATATGTGTGAATATAACCCTGCACTTGCAAGCCCCCTAGCTACATAACTAATGCTATTGTAATAATAGATTTAAATAAATAGAATTAAATAAATTAATATGATTTTTATATGACGTTATATATATTATTAGACGACCGCGTTGCGTATTGTTCAGAGTACCTGATTGTGGTACGGCTACGGGTCCAGGGTTTGAATCCCAGCTGGAGCCAAAACTTTTGCGAAAATACAAATTGTTGGTTTTCGGGTCTGACGGTAACGTTCATATGAATTTTATGTCTGTAAAATGCACCCACGATACAGCAGAAATACTACTGTGGGGAATCTTTTAATTAAATTTCTCTACTGCTAAGCATAGGCCTCCTCTCATTTTTGATAGAGCTTTGGTGCGGAAAAGAGTCCGCCACGCTGCTCTTATGCGGGTTGACAGATTTTACATTTCCTCAAAATATTTTTTATTCCTCAGACATGCAGGTTTCGTCATTGTTTACTGTCACCATTGATGACGTGGTAAATTAACACTGAAACTTACTTAACAATTTTAGAGGTGCCGAACTCAGGTCACTCGCATACATTGAAATTTAAGGCGAGAACCCTGTCTGTAATATTGAAAAAGATCATCAGTCTCTAACATAGTTACTACTGGGCGTAGGTCTTTCACAAGCTAAGGTGATTTTAAAAGCTTTTATTTAAAAGCTTTTACTAGTCCACTGCTGAACATAGGCCTACTCTATAGATTGCTACAAAAGTATGTACGAGTAGCTATCTTTTTGGGGAATTTTGCCACAGTTGTCACGCTCGGCAGGCGGGTTGGCAACCGCAGTTTATTTATTGAGATATTCCAGGAAGATGCTGCTGCCCATCTCCTGGTTTTCATTTTCCCTCTGTCTACTTCTACGATTATCATCCACGGAGTGAGACGGGGTGGTAGATTATCTTGAGCCGCCACCACGCGGCGAACCTTACTTGCTTAATTGAGGAGTTTCTGTAGCCAGTTTGCATAAAAATGTTCCACTGCTAAGTACAGAACTTCATATTTGCACACAGTAATATCCACGTTGCACTAGTGTTGCACCAATGGTAGTATAAGCTTTATTTATCATGAATGTAAACAAAGTCACAGTAAAAATCTTATCCCTAGTAGTTTTTCTTAATTAACATTCTACTGGTGGTAGGATTCCAATACAGGAATTCTTCTTGGTAAGGTGGGCCAGATAGCCTAGGACCAGTTATCCTGCCGTAAAGCAGTAGTGTGCAAATATTTCTGTGTTTTGGTCTGAGAGCTAGTGTAAAGGGCTGGGGCATATGAGATTTAAGAAGGGATATCTAAGGATGACGGGTGCAATGTAGAGCCACACAGAAATGTTCTGGGCGACACAGCATTTGTTATGTGCAGGCGTTGCACTTACCATCAGATGAACGTTTAGCTCGTCTCGTCACTTAATGCAATAAAAAAAAACACTTAATCCAACATTAAAAATAAAATTCAGATTAATCATTCGCTAGTTTTGGGATGTACATTAAACAAATTATATGAAGTTGAATCACAAATTAAGGTACGTCACTGTCAACTGTATATGTAATTATGAAGCAAAAAAGATTCAGATCTTCATCAAAATCATTTGTTATTGTCATATCGACGAATATGAGTCGTAAATAATAATTGTTGTAATACGACATAAGTAGAATAGTTTACATCGGAGCGGTAGTTAATTGTGTAGTATTACGAACCGAATTTTAAAGTTAATAATATTTAGTGTAATGGTTGGTTTTCAATAAGCCTCTTTAATAGTGGTTTTATAATACTGTCTGTACCAGTATTATAAAATCACTATTAATAACGTATATTTATACGGATGTAGCTTACGGTACGTTTAAAGGACATAATGAACCACTTTTTTTAGTCGTATCTATCATCCATGTTTAAAGGACGCTTTTGTAGAAGTTTTGCAGTTAGACTTTAAACGCGTTCTTTTTCAAGAATGTTACGTAACAAGTATCGTAGGGTACGTGCATTGTTATACAAAAAAAAAAAATCATTACTTATTATTACATCTGTCATATTATAACTCAGAAAATACTTAGAAGTAACATAATAATATTACTGTATCATTAGGGTTTAGTAGTCAACTAGGAAGCTGTAATTTGGCATAGGTATATGCTAATCACGTCAATGAAGTGGTAAAATAAAATCTGGGAAAAAACCTACACGTTAATTGGGGACGATTTTTCTTGCTTGTCTATCTCATGATGTGGAGTGTCGTTGGATAGGTTCCTGAAAAATATTGCAGGTGCGTGAAGACTATTTTGTAATCCAGGGATCCGTTTGCAAAGAGTCAAGTGTCCCCTCCTGCAAGCAAAATGGTTGTTTTAAGATATAGTAATATATTACGAAATGAAAAGAAAAACTATCACACCGAAGTAGGCTTTACAAGTAAACTTATAAATTGTTAGTTGTATGAAACAGATAGTAAATATAAGTTTATGAACCATGTAGAGAATCATGCAAATGCCCAAAAAGTGTCGCAGTAGTTTTTGTAGGTAATTTTTTTATCTCATAATAGCCCTTGCATTATGCAATTTGGAGATTTTAACGAAGACTATCTCAGTAACGACAATACTGTAGTATTCAAATTAATAGGTGATGCTAAACGGTTGCTTCTACACGCAGTACTCAAATAGATAATATTTTTTTTTAGTTCCCTTGTGCAGTTGGATTTTATAACTCCTCCTTCAGTTACCATCATCCTATGTGGGCCCGTTTTTAAAAACCGTGAACCGTGAACTCAATTTTATTAATATTTTCAGAATATTGAACAAAAAACCCCTTGTAAGTTTTTTGTTTTAAAACGATGCCCCGCAGTAGGATATAAATAAATTCCACATGCACAAACCATCCAAACTCGGAACAACTATCTGTAGGCCATACAAATATTTGTCCCATGCGGGAATCGAAACCCGAGGCGCAGAAGCCAAGGGCTTAGCCACTACGTCAACCGAGCCGACGGTTGGTGACGGGCAACTGCGGAAACCCTACACTGCCCGTGGTACAACACGCAGTTGACCGGTTTTTCACAAACATTTTTAATATTTTAATATGAATGGCGGCCACCTTGTTCGCGCAGTGGTTTAGCGATTAGTTTCTGTTGAATGTTGTGTGTATGGAACAAATATTTCTATGGCCATAAAATTGTTAGTCTGGATGTTTGTGAATGTGCCTGTTTAATTCACGCATGATATCATGTGTGCTTAATGTGGGACAACGATTTTAAAATTACAAATATGCTTATTGGACGTGTAGTCTGAGTGTACACTTTCTGTCTCCGTTTTTATGTTAGAATTTCTACTCATTGCTTTTATTTCATGAAACATATGTTACTTGTGAACAAGAGTTGCTTGTTTTCACAAGCTAATCCTCTGCCTTTTTTATTGGAAAAAGTGACGGGATGAGCAAAATGTTCACCTGATGGTAAGCGCTCCTAGAAAATGTCTGTGTGTGAACACCACACTACTGCGCTTGTCACTCTGTGACATCAGTTGTTAAGTCTCATGTCCATTGATTACAATAGCTCTCTGTGCCCTTGAGACTAAAATGCAGTAATGTTTGCACACTACTGCTTCAGAACAACTAGATTATAGTTATCCTGTATCTTAGAATTTTCCGTGTAAAGTTTTTTCATAGAGAATGCTTCGATCGTCTTAGAAACAATCCTTTTTTTATTTGATAAAACGAATTTTACGGATTTTATCACGTTTAATTACCTGTTAAAACCTAAACTATTTATAACCTGACGTTTTAAGCACTTTTGAAACACCTGTGGTCACGGAGGGACTGAAGTGACAGATGTCCTGATGTCATAGTTAACCCACCCCACCTTAAGATTTTAATTATAATTTTTGCTCCGATCTACGCAGAAAAATATAACTGTGTTTTGAAGTCTTGCAGCGGTATGCTTTGTTTTTCATTTAATTTTATTGATTGCAGGATCCCAAGCCGGTGGTAGTACCCAACCATCGTTTCAATTGAAATTAGGATGTTTTTTTTTATTTCAATAGCCTCCCTAATCATTTATGGTAGGAAACGGTGTTCTTTTGTAAGGATGGTAAGGAAGGTGGTTTATCAAATTTCATATAATGGTTGGGATGATAATAAGAACATGGTTTCAGACCGCAGACTTCCTAGAGCGACTATAGTGCACATCAGCTATATATTATTTTATGTGTACGGGTTTTTATTGCTATTTTTGTTTGCCCTATTTAAGAGAGACCACATTCACAATGTAACATGGTACACTTGACAGATGGTAAAAACTGACTTATCTTCTTCGGCAAAATATAGCCAATCTTGTCCGTGACTCCTCTGACTTAAAGTACACGCAGGTACACGCTCTACTGGTTTCACTCAATCATTGCGACGTAGGTTCGGAACCCGAAGCTCGTTGTCGTGCAAAACTTGCTTGACATGCAGAAGCAGTTATTTCTTGTTAGATCCCATGTGCTATGTGTAACAAAGATTTTTCCACGGTAGCTAACTGTGATGCATGGTGGTGAGACATGGTGGTGAGACATGGTGGTGAGAGAGGTCACCGTTTAAATACCTGTTGGTAGTATGGGTCTTTTTCCTATACACAGTGTGATTCAAGGTGTTGAGATGACTCGAGGTGGTTGATTCTCGTAATAATAAGAAATCATAATACTTTCCTAATTGTAAGACTGCGCGTGTTTGAGCGAACAAAATTCTAAAATTGTTAAGTTAGATGCTCAGCATAAAAAAATTAAGTTGTGACTGAGATGATATTAAAATATCAAAAATTAATAAAAACAATACGTAAAAATCATTTGATTGTTATTTTGATACCCCATACATAAATCATTTAAACTTGTATGTAACAATTTGATACATACATAACAATACAGGCTTAACTAAATAATAAAACCTTCTCATACAATGTGTTAGGAAACCGTTAGATTAGGGTTGAATTAGATCAAGGGGACAGCAATAATTGGTGCCCAAAAAGCAACACTTTGTGTGTTTCAAAAATATTGCCGGCTTTCATTGGCTGTTAACCAAACCCAACATTGAGTCGTGGAACAAAACGTAGGAACATTGGCTGTGATGTGCCATGCAGACGTTTATAAACAATACTATAAATGATAATACCGTTTTATTTTCAGTCAGTTTATTTGCGAAATCATACATATATACATTTGTCAAAACTAATTCAAAAGTCGAAGTGAACTACGTCGTGAGTACAGCTAGTTATTAATAAAATATATAGCAATCCAAAAACTTCACGCTTTAACGAACCAAAAAACACGTAAAAAGGTGCTATGTTTTTGGATAGTTGCAAGTTTCAATCGCCTGTACAACTTCGAATCTCTAGAAATAATATTAATATTTTAAGAAAATCAATTTAAAATTTATATTTTCTCTCGAATGCTTTACTGACTAGCGACGGGCTTACTGATCGAGACTCTTCTATTTATTAGATGGCTGAACTTCGCTCGCTTTTCGTAGATGCCAGCAAAATGCAATTTGCTGCAGTTTTTCTTCCATGTCACTAAACATCTTCGAGAAATTTTGTATTTAAAACATGTACAGTTTTTATTGAATATATCGGTCCATACGAGATAAATGTTAACTAATTTCTTATACATTATATCATATCTTTATAACATTATGAAATATTAGTATGTTGGAATATATGAGTGGTTGATGACGACTGCCGTGATATTTTAAGGTTAACAACTGTCATAGACGGGAATAGTTACATGCAAACCGCAAGACCGATAATTTGTTAATTTATATTTTAAAACGTTCTCGTGATGGTAAGTGTAGTGTTACTTCTGCCCATAAAAATGCTGTGTTGCAACCGTCACGTACGTCCCTCGCCGCTCGGGCTCACTGAAAACCAGCGCTGTAGTCTCGACTGCGGCATTAAGCTGAGTGAGACCCGTTTGCTCAATGCGCCACGACACACGTGACAATATGTTTGTACACGAGTTTTGTTAAATGTTCAGTTTCGTGATGATGTTTAATGTTTCTTTCTGTTTGTCTGTAAATACATTGTTTACTTGTATGTCTAGTGCCTAATTTTTTATGTATTTGTGTCTGTGGCGTATTTCCGCAATAAATGTTTTCTTTCTTTCTTTCTTTCTTTCACCGGCTGTCAGTGCCCTTCTAACCTGGAACCACCTACCACGGAAGAATAACTGGCCCTGGTGTGGTACCTACCTGCCTAGACGGATTCCTGCACAGAAATCCTACCACCCGTAAAATATATACATAGAGTGACGCCTCTTTCCCATTGAGGTAGACCTTTCCTTTCTACCAAATCTTTCCATCTGCTACGATATGACGCACTTCTTTCGCTGCTTCTACTTTCATTAGCGTTTTCATACAAGCGGATACTTTTGACGTGGCATTTCCTTAAAACGGCTTCGATTTGCTTATGATACTTTCGCCTAACTAAGGGTCGACCCTTGTCCATTCACATTCGTCTCATAAATCTGTTTCGTCAATCTTCTTCCATCCATCCTCTCTACGTGTCCAAACCATCTAATAATCTATTTTTTATCTTTGCCACTATCGATATAGTGCTCTACTACACCACAATGTTCCCGTATTAAGGTTTTCCTCACTTTTTCCATTCAAATCACTCCATCTATACTACTCAAATTTTTAATTTCCACAGCATTAATCTTACTTTCATGCGCCTTCTGCCAGACCCATCATTCACTACCATATATAAATGTGGGGACTAGCCTCCTCCTCCCCTATGAACAGCTATTTGTGCTTTTGTGCTTTTTAGATATGATTATGTGTGTCACTAATATTTGGCATTTCCAGAACTCGTATCCTCGACTGGATTCTGCTTATCATAAGCTGTACCGCTGATCAAAAAGCTTCAAAAACGTCTAAGAATCATGAATATAATACAACCTCAACATAAAACGGCAACTTTACTGGTGGTAGGATTCCTACGTAGGAAATCCATTTCGGAAGTACCACCACCAGTGCCAGTTATTCTGCTGTTAAGCAGTAGTTCGCAAACATTACTGTGTTTAGGTCTATAGAGCACTGATATCTAATTACTGGGAATATACTTAAGAAATGAAGTCTCAGGATGACGGGCTAAGTGTGATACCAAAAATGAATGGCCTGAGTGACGCAGCTTTTGTTATGAGTAGGCATTGCATTTACGATCAGATGAAAGATTTGCTTGTCTCGTCACTGTTTCCATAACAAACTTTCTTGATATTAATAGGGTACTGTCGTGGCGAAATAATTTAGCTGTCTCGTCACGTTCCGTGGCTATCGTAAGCGTTGACAAAGGAAAATGTTGAGATAATCTAACGGCTTCCGACGGATAACGGATAAAAAAATGCTACATCTGAATAAACATACCTGACAGAGGTGCGTCTGGTACTGCGATCGCCAATTCGCCTGCTTTAAGTTGTTATTGATACAAACATTCCCTTTTTGGGAGGTCGTTAGCTGAATTGGATAATAAATACAACAGCAGTAGAATGCCATACCTCGACATACGAGGGGTGATCCAAAAGTAATGATAATCAATAATAAACACAATGAATAAAATAAATAAATAAATTTATTTCTCAACATAGTCTCCTAGCAAGTCTATACATTTAGTCCATCTCTTTTCTAATCCTAAAATTCCCTTAGAAAAAAAATCTTTATCTTGACTCTCAAAAAAGTCCTCAACCGCGGCCATCACGTCGCTATCATCGTCAAATTTCTTGCCTCGGAGGTGTTCCTTGAGTCGTGGAAAGAGATAGAAGTCGCTGGGGGCTAGATCTGGTGAATAGGGGGGGTGTTCCACCAGCTCAAAGCCCGCTTCCTGAATGGCAGCCATGGCAATTGCAGCTTTGTGAACCGGTGCGTTGTCTTGATGGAACAGCACTCCAGCCCGCAGTTTGCCTCGCCTTTTCTCCTTAATAGCCTCCCGCAATCTTCTTATTTGTTCTGCATAGTAGGAGCCTGTAATAGTGGCCCCCTTTTCCAAGTAGTCCACCATGATTATTCCTTCAGCGTCCCAAAAAACAGACGCCATAACCTTCCCTGCTGAGCTTGACACTTTGAATTTCTTCGGCGTCGGTTCATCGGATCGTTTCCATGTCATCGATTGTTGTTTTGTTTCAGGATCAAAATGGTGGATCCAGGTCTCGTCCATGGTCACAAAACGTGACAAAAAATTATCCTTGTCTGCCTGGAACTTTTCGAGATTTGCTCTTGACATGTCGACTCGTTTCTTCTTTTGCTCGTCGTTTAACATTTTCGGTACCCAACGCGCGGAGACCTTTCTCATATGCAATTCGTTCGCAAGGATTCTTTGAATGCTGCCATATGAGATCCCTGTGACCTCAGCTACATGCCTGATAGTCACTCTTCGATCTTCCAATACAACTTCTTCAACTTTTTTCACATTTTCTTCAGTGAGGGACGTCGATGGGCGTCCTTCGCGGTGTTCGTCTTCCGTCGATGTTCTTCCCAACTTAAACTCCTTAGCCCAGCGTGCAACTGTGGAATATGGAGGAGAAGAGTCCCCTAATGTTTCCACCAAGTCGCTGTGTATGTCTTTGGTAGACATTTTTTTCAAGCAGAGGTATTTAATGACAGCTCTGATTTCGTGTTTTTCCATTTTGATGTTCACTCCTTGACAGTCCGTATTCAAATGAATGTAGCTCCCGGGAATCGTGGCCTATTTATATGATTTTTTTTCCCTGAACTAGTGGTTAACTGAGTAAGTGACTGAAATTTTTTTGTATTTTTGTGTGCACTAGAAATAACTGATTATCATTACTTTTGGATCACCCCTCGTATCATATAAATCCTGAATGGGTGGGACAACTTCCAGTTGTTAACCAGGAGATTCCGCCATAGTAGCGGCGGTCGCAAATATATTAAATTCTTATAAACATGTATAATAGTAAAAACTTTTTCCATTATTGTAATGAAAAAATCACTTTTTTGGTATGTTGCCAAAACCAGTGTCCGTTAGATTACATTAGTTACTTTCTTAAGTTAAATTTTGCTGAGCTTTACCTACAGCTTATCACTAAAGAGTTCTAAATTTTTGTTATTTCGTCATGTTTCTTTTTTTTATTACATACATACATACATAAGATCACGAGTGTATCCCAAAATGGGTAGTCAGAGACTGGGCACTCACTGCAAAAACAGATGACTGCCACAATCCACGTTTCAACAAAACAATATAATGCACTTGGTGTGATAGGTGGTGAGCCCATCGACACCATGCGCTGTTGGGTGCACAGTGCAGTTTAATTCCTTACTCGCCTTTTACGAGATCCATTGGATGAGATAGAGTGGTAGTATTCTTTTAACGAGCCGCCACCACACGGCTAAGCTTTTTTATTAAGTTTCGTAAATTAAGTGGTTAAAATCTATGTATGTGCTATTTTTTAATTATTTATGATTTCGTTTGACTATTTCAATGACAAGCAAAAATTGCATTAGATTGAAAATTAATAGTTTTTAATTTATTACTAATTTTTGAAGTCTTTTAGGTCTTTTTATCTGAGACTTAGTTGTCAATTAGAATTAAAAGTATTCCAAAAATGCATGTTATTACGTTAAAAAATATTATAAATAAATCACTATAATAACACAGGGACGATTTACGGAATTTATAGTTAACGCAACGTTTGTTAACGTAATTTGTGGATTCTGAATGTTGATATTTATTACCTGTGTTTTCGTGTTTATCTATTATCTAATTTCTTTAGGGATGACTAGTCATCCCAAAGAAGCGGTTCAGATTACAGCACCTTATTGTTTTCAGTTCATGTACGGCTCTGGTTAAATCAACTTAATTATACAAACAAATATGGTGTAGTAGTTATTCGCATAGTACGTAATAAGTAGAAGAATTTACATCGTAAATAATTTTTAATATAAGTTAGAATGACATCAATCCTCGTTCAGTATTTAAGATTAGTGAAGTCAGTTGTAATAAAGCGCGTGAACTTTAACACATCTGCCTTCTCTAATCACTTCGAAACACTGCATCGTTTTGTTGCCACGAGAACGTTTATTCATATTTTGTAATCCCGAAAACCCATACATCGGTTCCAAAATTTATTTTGCTGCTCAATCCTGTATTGTTCTAGATGGACATTGTTAGTAATTCTTTAAAAAAAACGAAGTCGGACTTGGATCTTTCTACAAATTTGACTTTCGAATTTGTCTTTTGCTTTTCTTGTAAATTGTAGAACTGACTCTATGATTGCCGTTAAAATTGTCATTACACGACAATATTTGCTATCTAGCTCATTAAAGCAGTAATCCAATTGAATACTGCTTTAATGAGCTAGATTATGAGAAAATATCATTCTCTTTTTGAATTTGTTATTATAATGTCTTTTTTATAGAAGATGGGAGCAAACGAGCAAGCGGCTCACCTGATGTTAAGTGATCACCGCCGCCCATGAACATCCGCAACACCATGGGAGTCGCGGGTGCGTTGTCGGCCTTTGAGAAAATAATAGGCTCTTTTCTTCAAGGTCCCTAAGTCATATCGGTCCGAAAAAATCGCTGGCGGCAGGAAGTTCCACAAAGTGGTCGTGCGTGGAAGAAAATTCAGCGCACAGTGGTGGAATGCCAACCATCAAGGTAATGTGAATTGAATTTGGTGCTGTGCCGCGATGTACGATGTTGAAACTCAGCGGCTGGAAATAAAAAAGCTCCATAAAAAATGCAATACAAAATGAAATCATATGTTACATTATACATATTTTTTTACAGTTAGTATACACATATGTTCATCGTTAGGAAATACCCATGTGTTTGATTTTACGAAAACATGGCCGCGACTCCTAGTTGGAGAATCAAAAGACGAAATAATTCTTTAGAAAATAACGAATTTAAATTGAAAAAATAGAATACAGAATAAGATTTTGTATATGTACATACTAACAATAGTTTTTAAGTACCTAGTTTGTAAGCAACTAACATCATATGAATTGAAAAATCTGGTTAGAAATAAATTTATTATTGTTATTAAATGTTCTCTTCATTCCCATGGATACATTCTGAACCTAGTAGATCAAATGGAGTATCAGAAGCACAGGGATGTCTATAATATGTCCTAACCTAAATCACAGAAGCTTGACTATCGCACAAATCATCATCAACATTTCAGACATTACAAGTCCAATGCTGAACATAGATCTCCCACATAGATTGTCACAAAACACGGTCTTCAGCCACCTGCAACTATCGATTTCCTGCAAAACCGTGCAGGTCATTCTATCTACTGGGGAATCGCCCTACACTGCGTTTGCGGGTACGAGGTTGTCACTCAAGAATCTTTTTTCCGAAAAGTTATTAGTTCTACTAGCTATATGGCCGGCTCATTGCTACTGCAGCTTGCTGATCCTTAGGGATACTCGGTTACTGTAGTTTGGCTATCATCGTTACGGATTCTAACTCTCACAGAAACATCGAACATAGCCCTTTCCATAGCTCCCCTTATATTGCACATATATTTGCGTCTATTCACTAATCAAGTATAATTTGTTGTTTAAATATATTCGTACATTCATAGAGTCACGTCTCTTTCGCATTGGGGTAAGCAGAGATCACGTCTTTCCACTTGTTACAATCCTGACACACACCTTGCGCTTCTTCTACTTTCATTGGCGTTTTCATACGAGCTCGTCGGTTGCGAGAAGTTTTTACGTGTCCTCTCTTTAAAAAGACTTCGATCTGATCGTGATACATTCGCCTACGTCGACAATTACCGGCATGCCCATTCACACTCGCCCCATAAATCTATTTAGTCTATCTTCTTTCATCCATCATCTCTATGTGTTCACCATCTAAGCACCCCTTTCTTTATCTTTGTTATTACATCTTATGCCACGCCCTTATCACCTTTTCCTCACTTTGTCCACCAAAGTCGCTCCACCTGTACTTCTAAATATGCAATATTTATAAAACAATACGTTAGGTTGTTTTATATATTTCTCGTTGTGTTGTGGTGTTTATGGATACTCGTATGTATAATAGTATTGTTTAGTACAATCTAATAGATTGTTTTATACTAATTGAGAGCTACCTCAGCTATTATTAATGAAGAAAAAGCTAATCTGTTTACTATTATAAGCCAAAATACATAGTCAAAACTTCTGCGATTTTCGTTCCAAGAGCAGAAATAATCAAAACTGAATTAGCTAACTTAAACCGATTCGTTATTTCGTGTACATGCAACTGAATAAAGCGTAGCTTTGTTAAGAATAACCTGAGAGCTTTTGATTTTCAAGCCATGCTGGCTGTGAGCCACTAACAATCCTTACTAAATATGACTTTATGAGCAGTCGGTTGGACAAAACAAACACAAGACTAATTGAATTCGGTTTACAATTTAGCATGCACTGCTACAAATGATTAAATATATAATAATATTACCATAAAAAATCATTGGAAAAGGTTTCGTAAAGTTTAACAAGGACAATGTTGTGTCCCGAAGGTTTTTGAGGGATCGATGCTAGGTCCATTTCTGTTCTTGGTTTACATTATTGATCTACCATATTTGGTACAAAAATAGTAATTTTTTGAACCGGTGTAGATTTTGACGTTCAAAAGAGCTAAGAAGCCTAAATTGAATAAAGAAATCTTGACTTTGACTTTGATGGTAAGATACGTTTACGATAGGAGGAGGTAAACACGTTAGCTTATTAACATTTTTGACGTCGGTTTTATTTAGCGCGTGGCCTAGTGGTCAGAGTACCTGACTATGTGAGAGTAGTGGGTTCGAATTCCAACGACACTGTTTTCTACTAACAATCTTATCTCATTAGTGTTACTTCGAGAGTGGTTAGATCAGGACGACTGAGTGCGTCTGTGTTTGCGCGTTCACCTGCAACACTATAATATCTCACGAGCAGTTAATAGCTTCCGATAGTATTCCCCTTTGCTGCTTGAGTATGCAATTCTTATTGGCAATGCTCAATAGCTTTAAAATTCGTAAATGTACTATATAATTGAAATAAACGTATGTATTGGGCATTGAGTGTTAAAATGCAGTCTCTCACCAGAAAAGGTTTAAAATGAATATTAATGTCACTTACATTATAGACGTATGACGTCGATGAATATTCTCGTACGTACTAATACATCATCAAAATTAACATAAACTAGCCACTACAGAGATCACGCATTCGGTGCTACTGGGAATAATAAATAAACGATATGATTAAGGTATTCAATGGCTCACTATTAAACATTAACTAGTGTATTAAATAATGTGTATAGTAAAGTTTGAATATATATACATTCATGACTTTTTTCCATATAAGGCAGAGGCCACTCGCGTAGCCTATTTTTCGTCCTCGCGCGAAGTGAGACATGACGGGTGGCGAACCACGTCGCCGTAATTTTGGTACCAAAAAAAATTCTTACTCCCCATTACGTTACCACGAGCAGTATAGTGACAGCATTGCATAGTATAGTGTTATTCTGTACGAATAAAGTCTGTCCGTACAATATCTTAGTCACCTCTAACAACAACTAAATATAGATACTCGTAGATAAATATATATTTATCACGTATTTCGTAAGTAATGTATGATTTAAAAGTCAAAACTTTATTAATTATGTTACAATAAGTCGTGTGGTAACGGCGTAAGAAAATGTAACACTCTGTCTCATGCCGTAGGAGTTGATAGAGGAATGCTTTTAAGAGGTGGCGGAAACCATCTACAAAAATATTCCTTTTCCTATATTCAGCATTAAACTGTTAACTATGAGTGCTGTTCCAACCATTACATCAGATTTGATAACCCACAAATCCTTGCGAACGAACACAGATATATCAAAGATGATTCGCGTTTATTGAAATTAATAAAAAAAACATCCTAATTTCAATAGAGAACATGGTGGGGTTCTACCACCGGCACCTATTACTATTACCAATCGGGATCCTATTATTAACAAAATTATATAAAAAACCAAGCATACATTTTTTTCATGGGGAAATGCCTAACGCATACCCGCCCACGGGGGCTAGGACGGGTTATGTCAGACTTGAACCGACTAAAACCCGATGATGATTAGTCTTTGCCGCATGCTGGCAGGGCCACGGGAATACTCGCGCACACTTCCGTGATCCCACCGGCGCCGGCCGCCTATAATCGGCGACCACTCCTCCCCCAAGCAGTCCACCATCACTGCTTCCAAGGTGGATGGGCTTCCAAGTGGATGGGTTTCCAAGGCTCCGCAAGAGTCGCGGAGGATAGGGAGAGAGGCAACGATACACCTTCGCTTCTCTTCCACCGCAACTCCACCTCGGCTGAAGAGGGCAGCGTATTGCTCCCCCCAGCGTCCCCCTGTTCGTATCCAGAGTGGGCTTGCGTAGCCCAGTAGGAGCGACCGCCTCGGGCCAGCCTTGTGCCAAAAGCCGACCGGGTTCCTCTTAGCTTCACCATGGGTGACCAAGCAACGGTTATTAAGTCCCCCGCCATGACAAGGCGAGAACTCATGGGTATCAGGTATACGATTGAGTTCTCGCCATGAGATATGACATCAGGATATCTGTCACCTCAGTTCTCCCGCGACCATGGGTATTGCAAAGTAATCGAAACGTCGGGTTTTCAATAGTCAAAATTAAACGCGATAAAATCCGTAAACTTAATTTTATTAAATGTCACATTCGCGTAAATACGTATAACAAATCATCAAATGAGTTAAGTAAAAAATAATAATAAAAAAATATAGATGACATGAGAGTTTACAATCATAATGACTATGAAGTCGTGATGAATAAAGTAAGTCAAAAGCTTATGCAGAAAATCAAAACCTTTTGTTCCGTTTTTTTTTTAAAGCCAAGCTGTCGTAAAAATAACCAATTCGTGCTTATGTTAACATTACAATCACAATGAAACAAAACCGCATTTAACAAAATTTATTTTCAATATTTACTTTGCGATAATGCTCAGGAAATTACGGCACGTACAATAAATTGTGCTAATACTACTAGTTGTCAACGAATAACATATTTTGTTGTAAATTGACTAACATTCGCCCACAGCAAAACATAATAAATTTAATTTTGTTCATTAATTTGGTTTGGTTTGGTTTGTACTTAGATTTTGTTCATTTAAAAGTTATGAAAAGTTTATGAAACTGCGCGTTTTTCGCGGAATTTTCTGCCATGCACAACCTCTTTATGTAATCTACTGCCACCAACGGTTTCTTCGGACCGATAAGACTTAGGGACCTTCAACAAAAGAGCCTTACTTTCTCAAAGGCCGGCAACACATCTGCTATTTTAGATAGTCATTGGCGTGGTGATCGATTACGATCAGGTGAGCCACTTGCTCGTTTACCCCCTTTTCTATAAAAAACAGACTGAATTTTTAAGTTTAAAGATTTACGCCGTTGCTCTGATGACGAATCCCTGGGCTTATGACGTTTTTTATTTATTTCATATCCTCACCATGTGTTCCATTAATATTTTAGTTATGCCGGCACTGAAATTCGATCCCAAATCAAACACGTGCTACGAAATTCAAAGCAATCAGTCCACATCGACCGCTTTCACTTATTTGGAGTCGAAATTTCGTCGAAACTTAACTTCGGGTGGTTCATTCAGTCTAAAGCGAAAGCAGCAGCGGGAAAGCTGGGAATTCTTGCAAAGGGTAACGGAACTTGGATCTTGATTCTTGATCAGCATCTAAAGCTGTACACAACACAGGTATGATCGGCTATCGAATGGTGCTGCCACATGCCAATGCTGCTAAATAATATACTAGATTTTTGACACAGTTGATAGACGTGTCTAGAGGCTACCTATCGGTGACCCTGATTCGGTTACTAATAATCTGCCTATCCTCAAGCACCGGCGTAAGGGAACCAGTCTATCGATGTTCTACAGGATACATATCGGAGAGTGTGCACAACGACTAATCTCCCCTTCTCCTTCCTTTGCCTATGTATTCGGACGAAGTGCATCGTCGTTTAAAATACGTACAGCAAAGGACTGCAAACATTTGACTAAATAAGTCTTTCCATGCCGTTATGGTGTCGTCAAGAGAAGAGTGAACAAGAGAAGAGTGAATAGCGTTCTACTAAGCTAGTGCGTTAACCATTTAATATTACATCACCATTTATGGCGATGTGGTTTGACACCCGTGACGTCTCCTTTCCGGCGGGGGCAAAAAGTGGGCAACGAGTGTGGCCTCTGCCTACCCCTTACATAGGAAAAAATCTTGACTCTATGTAAATATTTACTATTACTTAATCTAAGAACCGCATATTTATGCACTAAAAATAACAATAAAAAGTTTTGTGGTGTCGCCACTAGGGATCAAACCAAGGTTATTAGCATACTGAGAATTAACTGTTAGGCAAGCGCTCAGCTCTTTTTAACCAGGGCGATATCTTAATGTAGGCCATTTAGAAATAAACAAGTAATACAATGAAAAAAATAATGTAAATTGATTAATTACCATTTCTCACTTTTTTTTCAGAATCTTTTTCTACGGGTTTAATTTATTTAAATAAACTGTGGCCTGCAATTCCGCTTGTCTGCTTCAGTGAAATATTACTGATTTTTAAATTTATTTCGTAAAGATATCACCGAATTGTATTTTTATAATTTAATTTTGGGTATTTGTAGAAACTCGTCAATTTACAATGAAACAGGTAACTCTGTATTGCTAATATTTAATAAATTACCAAAACATAAATTTTCATTACAATTATAATTATCCTAATTAATTGCTAGTAGCTGCAGGCCTGGCAGGTCATCCCTAACCACTAAGACGTCAAACAATCGAACCCCCCTTTGATCGCCTCGTGCCCCACCCTTGCTAGCCATTGTCGTCTCTAATAATTTAATTTACCGAGGTATAAGAAGAGAAGAGTTAATGGCAACGTCGGGACACCAAGCGCCGAACCGTTTTTCGTAGCGGCGTTGTACAACTTTGGAAGACTCTTTCAAAGAATCCGTTAAAGCAGCTGGGCCGACGAACTCTTATATCAAAAAAAGTCTGAATCCGCTGAGAGTGTACCTCGGCTATCAAATTTGTGACTCTTCGATTTTTAACATCTTAGAATACTTTAGGTAGTCCTGTTTATAGAAGTCAGCCTATGCGGAAACCAAGGTAACAGTTATTGGAACGAAGTTCTTTTAGGCGGCTTACATTAGAGTGAACTGGCCGAAATCGTCACGAAAGGAAAAAGCGCTAAGCCACCTTTCAACTCCTGGCAACCTTTCAACTCTCTTTCTCTTTGTCTATTTCTATTATATGCAGTTGTATGTGTGTATGTGCGTGCGAGTATCTACATTCGACAATACTATTACTATACTCGATAATACAAATGCAGCAAGCGTTCTGCACGGTTCGCTGTATAACCTCAATTCTAAATACGTGTAAATATTATTTATCTATTTATTCATTTTTTTATTTAATTATTAATAAATGACTATTTTTACTAAAATATTATAAAAATCCTTACTTCACAATTTTAGTAAAGTAACAGCCTATAAATGTCCCACTCTTGAGCAAAGGCCTTCTCTCATTTCTGAGAGGGTAATGGAGCCGGGAATAGTCTGCCACGCTGCTCCAATGCTGGTTGACGGACTTCACATGTCCTCGAAATATTTCTATTTCTCGGACATGCAGGTTTTCTCACGATGTTTTCCTTCACCGCAGAGCACCTGGTAAATCAGCACTTAAAATTAGAATAAATTTAGAGGTGCTGCCGCGGGGGATTGATGATAGGTTACTCTCGTGATATGAAATTAAAGGCGAGCACCCGTCCCCTGAGCTACCACGGCTCGATAACAATTTTGTTTTGAAAAATTGATAAATAATAAAAAAAAATATGCAAATTAGAGAGAGAGAGAGACAGAGAGTTAAATAAAAGAGAGCAGCGCTTTTTGTCGTGGCAAAAAAAACACATATAGTACGAGTAGAATATTTATCAATAGAAATCTACATATCAAATCAGGATAAGAGTTGAAAAAATAACGTAAGGAACTTTGTTCCTGACGGGGTCCCCCGTCCGAACAATTTTTATATTATTTTACCGCCAAAGCACTTGTGTCCAAGCATGACTGTGTTCCGATTTGAAGTGGAATGGTAGCTTGTGAAATTACTGAGCATATTATGAGACTCATCAACTGATGGTGATTGGCCACCCGTCACGTCTCGTTTCCTACGGAGTCGAAAAGTGGGATAAATAGGTATCTGCCTACCTCTTATATAGGAAAGAGGCATGTATCAACTGATGTCTCAGGGTGACGAACGTAGTGCAGTATCTAGCAGGACTTCGTAGCTTAAAGCGTTTGATGATAACGATTATGAGCAGACGTGACACTTCCCATCAGGTGAACGACTTGCTCATCTCGTTACTAACTACCATGAATATAAAATACTAGGTTAGTGAAGGGCCTCGGCGACTAAAGAAAGAAATTATTAGAAAAAGTTTTAGGAGATAAGTTATTATTTTTCATTGCTATTTTTAGAAACACTTTTTTTTAAAGAACAAGGACAGAAATGAAGAAACAAATATTTTGCGTATCACATAACTTCACACAATTTCTTTACTTAACATTATGTTTATACTAGCTACGTTCGCATGTATTTAGGTTTTTTGTTTTTCATAATATTACTGGACTTATTAGTCATTTTTTAGACCATTAGCTTTACATTTAATTATGGTAAAATTATTAAGTATTTCTTTAGAAGCTTAAACTCCTAAAATATTAGGAACTTTTTCCAAAAGTGCTATTAAAGTCTGTAAAGTACATAACATAAAAAATATACTACCAAGTTTTACACAGATTTCTTTTAAGAGTTACAAGGATTTCCTTGCAAATGAGTGTTCTTATTTTTAAACAGAAATCTAGATCCAGTTCACAATTTGTATAAAATTGGCAATGTAACCTATTACGTCTGGCAAAGCGCCAGACACCACTAGTATGCGCGACACGCTATATTTTGTTCGAAACATATGTATACCATAAATTGTATTAAATTACGTAATTTACCAATACATAAAAATGCTGTAAATAACGTGGCAAAAGAAAATAACTGGCAATTAATTATTTTTTTAAATCTGTTTATAACGGTAAGTGACGAGACGATCAAATCGTTCAACTGATCGTAAGTGCAACGTCAGCCCATTATAAATGCTGTGTGACCCAGAACATTTCTAGGTGGTACCACATTGCGCTCTTCATTCAGTAATATCAGATTAAGTCTTCATCATTATCATTTCAGCCTATCACTAGTCCACTGTTGAACATAGGCCTCCCCCATAGATTGCCACAAAAGTTTGTAGCTCCCATTTTGGGGGTATTTTGCAACAGTCTCCACGAAGATGATGCTGCCTATCTTCAGTTTTAATTTTCTTTCAGTGGACTTCTTTTTTTTTATAGAATAGGGGGCAAACGAGCAGGTGGCTCACGTGTAACGTGACACTTTTAATACACCCACGGGTAGAGATAGGGTAGTAGATTCTCTTAAGCCGCCACCACACAATAAGTTAAGTCTAATGTGCCCTTCAAACCGAAACTCAGTCATATTTACACACTACTGGTTGTCATTAGGATTACTGGAGTGGGACCTACCTAAATTCTCTTTATTCGTCTTTCTAGCGAAAACACGACTCTTAAGTGGTCAATCAAATCGAATCGAATCTACCACCAGTAAAGTGTTGTTGAAAATCAAAATGTGGGTGCTTGGATAACCTTAAGGACTACAATGATATTTTATTGTTATTATTTTTATTATTTAAAAAAGCATGTCTTGGGAATTTGTCCTGCATCGTGGGTCCGTTTTACAAACATAAATATTATATGGATAACAAAACCAGAACCGAAAACCAACGATTTCTTTTCGCACAAATGTTGGCTTAGGCTGGGACCTGAGCACAGCACCCGCGGCGATGTATTCGGAAATTCGGATGGAATTTTTGTATTGAAATCTCAATAAGTGCAAAAAGTGATGTTCAATTTGACAGTTCTGGAGATAGGGACATGTTATAAAATAAAGACTTAATCGTTTTTGCGCATTTTCTTTAATAGTATATTGAACTCGCTAAGGTCGCTAGTTTGTAATAAAAAAATAAACCGTTGTAATAACATAAACTCACGTATCGAAATGTTCGCAGCCTTTGTCAGAACGTAATTATTTGAAAAATTGCTTGTCTCCTACAAGCAGATCGATGAAATAATCAAAATATACACACGCAATATTTAGGTGAGAAAACGATAGAAAGTGATATATTGTTCCATAGTGCATGTTACATTTAAAATCATAGTGAAGTTTAAATTTTTTAAATAAACTAAAATATAAATTTATTTGTTTTAATGAAATATACAAAATTTAAATTTTTAAAATTTGAATTAAGGAAATCAAAAAATGCGCAGATTAGCTTAACAAAAAGTTACAAACATATATTGAAAATTCAACTTTTAAGAAGCTCTCTCACAAGTCAATTTTGAGAGAAACCTTTATATGCAACGCCTGCCCATTACAAATGCTGTGTGGTGTCACACTAAATTTTCTGTGTATTAGTCTAACTATCAATGCCCTTCAGACCAATTTATATAAAAGTGGTTGTAGTTGTTGTTATCATTCAGGCTCAATGGCACGAGTAACTACTCATGGATGATCTATGCGCCAATTGGATACACAACGGCGGAGATCGGTCTAGGCGACGCTTGTTAGGTGAGCTTTTTGTTCAGCAGTAGACTACAGTGACTTCAGTTATATACTTCTGGCAGATTTTTGACCCCGGCAAAAACATTAAATATATTAAATTAAATCTTCTGAAGCTATGACTGCGTACATACGCAATTGTTGAGTTTGACAAATTTTACCAGCTTCTCACTCTAGATTTTACTGACTTCTTATTATCATTAACCTCGCATCAACACATGGCAAACAATAACCACATTTACTATACTTTATGAACTACCCTATGATGGTATTAAAAAAATAAAATTCTGCTCGGTTGGCGCAGTGCCTAAGCGATTGAACGGTTTGAAAAATGAACCATAGCCATCTTTTTCAATAATATATTCGAATTTGGGATAATTGTCGCGATAATGCAGATTTCTGCTATATTTTATACTCTTATCCTCTCTATGGTAGTTTCTTCTAGCTTTACTTTCACACTACTTTTACACTTCATTCTATAAGGTTTCTAGTAGTTCAGAACTACTACGAGTATATATGAAAAAGCAACTTTACTGCCTGCTGAGTTATGGGTACCTATCTGCTTCGGCTGGGATTCGAAATTTGAAGTTAGACGGGAAATTTATAGATGTTCGTCTTTTGTATTGTGACTTTATACTTTTATCTCACTGTGTCTTATACTACATGACTTTTAAAATCTTATCTCAAAGTCATGAAATCAGTTATATAAGGTTAGCAGAAGTGAGTGATCTTTACTTACATCATTGTAATATAGTCTGCGCTGGCGACTGCTTACGATCTGACCTCGCAGTATCGCCAGGAGCGAAGTTAACCACACAAGCACAATATATACCAAAACGCATTGCTATCCTGCAGGCCGAATTTCGACCACGGTGAAAATCTTCGAATACCGTGTACCAGCGGCTTATGAGGATCTACCACCCCATCTCATCCCGTGGGTGTCGTAAAAGTCGACAAAGGGAAAATAAAAACCAGAAGATGGGCAGCAGCATCTTCCGGGAACATCTGAATAAATAAACTGCGGTTGCCGATATTCGACGGTATAGCCAGAGTCGCGCCTACACTTTTCTTCCTCTGCGACTCCACCTCGGCTGCGGAGGGCAGCGTACTGCTCCCCGCAGCAGTCCACCTATTCGCACCCAGAGTAGGCTTGCGTAGCCCACTCGGAGGCCCAACCACCCCCCCTCCCCCAAACAGCATGGTAGCGGAAATAAATCATCTACCCCAGGAGGGTACCAGTACCGACGGTTCTGGAGAATCCCTCACTGGGCATCCACGCTCAAGCTTGCCTTCGTTATCTGAGCGTGGGTGCTCAGGCTGCCCCGCGTATTCTGGGGGGGGGGGGGCAAAACTCCGCTCGATTCTCACTCTGCTCGGGGCAAACGAAGCAACAAGACTACGGCACCCCTTACCACGCTCGCCGTGGACTTCTGCAATATCAGGGGACTTCACTCCAATCTTAACGCCGTCCACTACCATCTAGAGACGGCGAAGCCAGCCTTGCTTTTCCTAACAGAGACACAGATATCTTCTCCGGCGGATACCGCTTATCTCTCCTACCCGGGGTACAAATTGGAACACTCCTTTGTGCCACGGGCCGGGGTTTGTGTATACGTCAGAGAGGATGTGTGTTCTCGACGCCTCGGCAGTCTTGAAGGTACGGACCTGTCCATCCTTTGGCTGCGCATAGATAGCGACGACCATCCTCGCGTCTATGGGTGCCTCTATAGGTCCCATAGCGGTAACACCGAAACTGACCGACTCATCGACCACATCCAGATGGCTGCAGATTCCCTGTTACAGCAGATCCCATCCGCAGAGATCGTGTTACTTGGCGACTTTAATGCCCACCACGCCGATTGGCTAGGGTCTCGTACCACCGATCATGCGGGTAGATCTGTCTGTGACTTTGCCTTGGCATATGATCTGACCCAACTGGTTCCTTCGCCAACGCGGGTTCCGGACGTGGAGGATCATACGCTTTCCCTGCTGGACCATCTGCTGACCTCTCATCCGGACAGATATCAAGTCTCCGTCGATGCCCCTCTGGGATCTTCGGACCACTGTCTGATCCGAAGTACGGTGCCTCTCACGTGTTCATCGCGGTTGCGATCTGCAAGCAACCGCCGTGTGTGGCACTATAGGTCAGCAGATTGGGATGGGATGCGGTCCTTCTTTGCATCCTACCCTTGGAGGCGGGTTTGCTTCTCGCTAGATGATCCGAACGCCGTTGCTGAATCTGTCACTGATGTTGTACTTCAGGGTATGGAACTCTTTATTCCATCCTCTGTCGTGCCCATCGGTGGCAGATCCCAGCCTTGGTTTGGTCGCACCTGCAAAATGGCATCACGCCAAAAGCAGGAGTGTTACCGGACCTGGGCTAAAGCATCGGCGTCTCCAGATGTAAAAACTAGCGAACTGAAAAAGAAGTACAACTCTGCCTCTAGGTCCCTCAAACGAGCTATTTCCAAGTCAAAGTCAGAGCACATTGGCAGAATTGGCGAGAGATTAGTCCGCCTCCCTTCCGGAACTCGTGCATTCTGGTCTCTCGCCAAGGCTGTCCTTGGGAATTTCTGTCAGCCATCTCTTCCATCTCTGCACAGGGAGGATGACTCGCTGGCCCATGCCGCTAAGGAGAAAGCCGATCTTTTAGGCTCCCTTTTTGCGGCCAACTCGTCTCTCGATGACAGGGGGAACACGCCGCCGATCATCCCGCGGTGTGAGTGCTCTATGCCGGAAATCAAGTTCCTGCAGAGTTCTGTGCGCAAAGCACTATTCTCCCTGGACATCCATAAGTCGAGTGGGCCTGATGGCATCTCCCCTATTGTGCTGAGGATGTGTGCTCCAGAGTTGGCACCGGTCTTAACGCGTCTTTTCCGGTACTCCTACTCTGTAGGCGTCGTCCCGAACACATGGAAGACAGCTTTGGTGCACCCGATCCCTAAGAAAGGCGAGCGCTCAGATCCGTCCAACTACAGACCGATCGCCATCACCTCCTTGTTCTCCAAAATAATGGAGTCCATTATAAACTGCCAGCTCTTGAGGTACCTAGAGGAGCACCAGCTGATTAGTGACCGCCGGTACGGTTTCCGTCAGGGTCGCTCAGCTGGTGATATTCTAGTCTACCTTACGCATAGATGGGCGGAGGCAGTCGAGAGCAAGGGGGAGGCCCTGGCAGTTAGTTTGGACATAGCGAAGGCCTTTGATCGGGTTTGGCACAAAGCGCTTCTCTCGAAGCTTCCTTCCTATGGGCTTCCCGAGAAATTATGCAATTGGGTCACCAGTTTCCTCGCAGACCGGAGCATCAAGGTCGTAGTAGACGGTGCATGCTCGGACTCCAAGTCTGTGGGTGCTGGTGTTCCGCAAGGCTGCGTGCTATCGCCAACCCTGTTTCTTCTGCATATCAATGATATGTTACAAATTAGTAACATTCATTGCTATGCGGACGACAGTACTGGTGATGCCTTGTACACCGGCCGTGCTAATATTTCTCGGGAACACGTCGACGAGTGCCGGAACAAACTTGTGTCTGAAGTCGAGATTTTGTTAGACAAAATCTCAGACTGGGGCCGACTAAACTTAGTCCAGTTTAACCCAAATAAGACACAAGTTTGCGCGTTTACCGCTAAAAAGAAACCCTTCGTCGTATCACCTAATTTTGAGAGCACTACCCTCGTTGCCTCAGCCAGTATCGGTATTCTTGGCGTCGACATATCGAGTGACGTTCAGTTTCGCGGTCACCTGGAAGGGAAGGCCAAATTGGCTTCCAAAAAGCTTGGCGTCCTCAGCAGAGCGCGACAGTACTTCATGCCGGCCCAACGCTTGCAACTTTATAAGGCGGAGGTTCGGCCGCACATGGAGTACTGTTCTCATCTCTGGGCGGGGGCGCCCCAGTGTCAGCTACTTCCATTTGACCGCATTCAACGGAGAGCGGCTCGAATCGTCGACGACCATGTTCTATCTGATCGGCTTGATCCACTGGCTTTGCGAAGAGATGTTGCATCTCTTTGCATTTTTTACAGGATTTACAACGGGGAGTGTTCCGAGGAATTGTTCGGAATAATTCCAGCCGCTGGTTTTCACCATCGCACTTTGCGGCAGAACACAAAATTCCATCGTCACCACCTGGATGGTTGGCATTCCACCACAGTGCGTTTTTCGCGGAATTTTCTGCCACGCATTACCACTTTATGGAATCGGCTGCCGCCGGCGGTTTTTCCGGACCGATACGACTTAGGGACCTTCAAGAAAAGAGCCTATTCCTTCCTCAAAGGCCGGCAACGCACCCGCGATTCCTCTGGTGTTGCGGTTGTTCATGGGCGGTGGTGATCACTTACCATCAGGTGAGCCACTTGCTCGTTTGCCCCTCTTCTATAAAAAAAATCCTCCTCGGGCCAGCCTGACGCCACAGGCCGACCATGTGGGCCCTCTTTGCTTCACCGTGGGTGACCAAGCCACGGTTAAAAACTTAACCTAACTTACCTGCAATCCCTCATGCGATAAGATTGGAGGTAGACTAATGCGTTATCGATACGGGTGAAATCACAACGTTATCAAACCCGAAAACAATGAAATTAGGTTTTTGCACAAATGTTGGCTACGGTTTAAATTCGAACCCGCCGTATTAAAGTCGGGTACTCTAACCACTAGACCACGCGGCGGTCGGGCCATGCTTCATTAAAGCCTCAACAAGAAAACCAGTTACTGAGTAAAACATACAAGAATATCAGAAATCGAAGATGTGTTCCAATGTCATATCATAGACAAAAGGGTTTTGCGATTTCCCTTTGATCCGTAATTTATTATTTGTATGACAAAAACAACGTACGTACACAAAATAAAAAGAAGGGATCAATGACCTATGTGGATTGACCTCTGCAAGAAAGGAACGCAATTTTTTGTTAGAATAATATTATCTATTTAAAAATTATGATTATAAATTTCCATATTTTAACTTATGAATATAATATCCATTTCAAATATAATTTCATGTACTCTCTGCTCACCAGCGGGTTGTAAAATTTTAAGGTATAATAACTTTTAACGCGCATAACCATTTCTCAAACTGAATTTTTCTATGCCCGCTCTCTTTGTCAACTGTTTTATGTGATCATTAAAGACCTGTGCATAAAACTGGTAATATTCATTGTCAGCTATTTCTCGCGTTGGTGCTAATTTTATATTAAGTATTTTTTATCCAGTTGTACACGCTATATAGTTACTTCAATATAATTTTTTCTTTTTTTTTTATTGGAATAAGTCGCAGGTGGCGGAATTACCATATCGAAAACGGCAGAACGAAAAGCAGTAGTGTCTAAGTTGCAATGTGCCTTTTTTTGTTATAGGAGTAAATGACGAGACGATCATAACGTAGGCACGGCAGACTAACTGGCCCTGGGGTGGTACCTAGACGGATTCCCGCATAGGAATCCTACTACCAGTAAATACTAGTATATAGAAGTAACTGATCCGACGAGCAAGATTGTAAGTACCACCTACACACCAAGACAATAATAGTTACAGTGGGTCACCAAGAACATCGCATCACAAATATCTGTGTAATATCGCATAGCACTTGTACTTGTCTACATCTCTTAGGTCCTTGGGTCTAAAAGCCATGTTATTACATCTGCCTCAATGACCTTTAAACCGAAACGCTACACCACTGAATCACGGCCGAATAACTGACACTGCGGTGGCACTTACCTAAGTAGATTCACGTATAGTAATTCTAATTTTATTTAAAAATGTTATAAAAAAGTAAACTATCAATGTCTCACTCCTGAGCACAGGCGTCCTTTAATTTTTGAGAGGTTTTTAGAGCCGGAAAGAGTCCGCCACGCTGCCCCAATATGGTTGGCGGACTTCACATATCTTCGAAATATTTTTATTCCTCAGACATGCAGATGTTATCCTTCACCGCTGAGCACTTGATAAATCACCTTATAAAATTGCATAACAATTTTAGGGGTGCCGGCACCGAGAATCGAACACAGGTCATTCGCATACTATAAAAATTTATGGAATGAATCAAATATGAACATTTCTCAGAGTTTAAGGTACTTTTTCACTGTCTTTTTCCCCATATCGCCTAGAGCTTGATAAGTTTGGGAACATAAATTATTAATTTGTAAAATATATTTTCATCTTGAGTAAACTGAATATCTGTATTAGAAAAAGTAAAGATATTTTAGCCCAACTATGGTGTGTCATCTGCCATGAAGAGATAGTGTGCAAATATTACTGTGTTTCGGTCTGAATAGCACTGTGAGCTAGTGTAATTACTGGGCATATAAGACCTAAGAACTGAACTGAACTCGCGGGAAGAGCGCAGTGTGGTGCACAGTGCACACAGGAATCTTCAGGGTGATACATCATTCGTTATCGGCAGACATTGTACTTACCATCATGTGAAAGTTTTGATCGTCTCGTCACTTTCTCCCATAAAAAAGACAGAGTATTTGCACGAGCAGCTCGGTGTCACAGAGCCCTCAAATCTAGAGTAAGATCCAGGTAAGATCTGTTATGGGCAGGTGTTACTGTTACCATCAGATAATCATCTAGAAATTAGATGTTCATTTTTTATAGAATAAAGTGACGAGACGAGCAAAACGTTCACCTGATGGTGCACGTTTTCTGGTGATGGTAAGTGCAACGTCTGCCCATAACAAATGCTGTATCACCTAGAATATTTTTGCGTGGCACTAAACTGCGCCTGTCATTCTGACACATCAGTTCTTAAATCTCACATGCCTAGTGACTACACAATCTGCAGACCGTACATACATACATACATAAGATCACGACTGTATCCCATACGGGGTAGTCAGAGACTGGGCACTCACTGCCAAAACAGATGACCGCCACAATCCACGTTTCACCAAAACAATATAATGCACTTGGTGTGATATGCAATGGGCTCGCCACCTGCAGACCGTAACACGGTAATATTCGCTCACTGCTACTTAACGGCAGAATAACTTGCTTTGGGTGGTACCTATCGAGACGGATTCTCGCATAGGAATCCTGACACCTCTAAAAATAGATATAATAATAACAGAAACATTGAACTAAAACGGTACACTCAGACAAGAAAAAAATATAAAAGGCCTTACTATTTAATTGCTATAGTAGTAGCTACGAACTTCAGTTTTGCTTAAAACAACAAGGAGCTAGTTACGTTATTTAAACACAGTAAATACATGAATACAGCGTGCTTACGAGACAAGAGTGAAAACCCACTTGAGTAATTAACGATCAATGTGAATAGGGAACAAAATATTCAAAAGAATAATTAAGACTTAACTAAAAAATAAACTAAAAGTAACATATACTCTTAATACGCGTACAATAAACCTAGAAGTGTCTGTCTGTGATTTCAATTATTGTATATTTTTGAACTTAAAAAGGCACTATTTGTATATAAGCCTAGTTGGTATAAACTGACTTAAAAATGTGGACTTACTAACTACTAAATTTATTGAATAAAAGTAGACAGATTTTATCTTGTGTAATTAACTTTATATTCCACATATATCACCCATGGTCCCAAAGGGACTGAAGTGATGGATGTCCTGATATCATAATGTTCCAATATTATATATTAATATGATAAAGTCATAATTAAACTAGGCTACCTTCTGCTTTTAATTTTGATCAAATAAAATCGTTAAATATAATTTTATTCTATTTCTAGACTATTCTATTTTCATAAACTATTGTACGGGTAGCCTATATTCGTGCAGAATAACACCATAATATGCAATGCTGTGACTATACTGCTCGTGGGAACGCAATAAGGAGTAAGAATTTTTTGACTAGTACCAGATGGCGACGACGAGGTTCTCTGCGTCACGTTTCGATTTCCGCGAGGGCGAAAAGTGGACTACGTGAGTGGCCCCTTATATGGGAAAAAGAAAAGACTATATTTATGTATGTCATAAACTAATGAATCTGTTTACAAAAAATGCATACATTATACATAGTAGCTGTGGAATTAATTTAGTGTTTGTTTTATTATAATATAATAAATACTGGATGTACATAAATTCTTAATTACTCGCGTACATAGTTGCGGGCTTAGCTTGTTAAAAATGTGTTTTTTCTCTAATTACAGTATGAGACACGAAATCAGTACGCATAATACTCGTATAGATAATTATGATACTTTGCTATTTATTATCTAGTACACTTTTTTTTGTTCATCTAGTAAACCTAGACGTGTTAATACACGTCTAGGTTTTAAGGTAACAGCCGATAACTTTTTAACGTCCCGTATTTTACGCATGATGGTAAAAATTAAAGTAATAATTTTTATCTTTTACTTTTTGTGAACTTATGTGTAAATTTTTTCGAGATGTATGACAGAAGTGGCTGTCGAAATATAAAAATTCACCAAATAAATTTTGATATATCTGTTGACGTTTTTACACAAGTAAAAAAGTATAAAAAAAACTGAGTATGGAAATTTCCTAAATTTTGGACGTAATGTGGACGTGATAAATCCTGAATTCCGCAACTATTTTGCGTATAATGCTACGCTACTCTCCTATCTTGACATTATTGAAAAAAATCTTGTCATTTACAATACCAACAGTTTGGTGGCGTGAACCAACTAATGAGTACAGTGATTGCTACATTTGTACGACCGATATACTAGGATTTTCAAATAAAATCATGCAATATGTAGTACCCCACTGTAATTCTGTATAAAAATCAATAGCTGAACAAATAGCAAACCAAGATTACAACAAAAAAATGCCACATTTGTCTTCATCGGGCGATGAAGATGATAATTCTGAAGACATGAAAGTCGATAACAATATTCAAAGTTATCACCTTCTCCAAGTGTTATACACCATCCACATATAAAAAGATGGGATGCAGAATGTCGTTAAAAATGTATTTCCACCATTCCCATTTCTTCTTTTTCCCTTCGTATTATCATATTATCATATTATGCTGAAATATATAGATTAGAATATTCCTTTTAAAAAATAATAATGGATATACAAAACACATTCGTAAACGTTCTTTAAAACCAATATTCCCAATTTTTGAAAATGTAATAAATCCATACTTATTATTAGCTTCTGTGCACAGTAAAGCGAAGAACGAAACTTTAAAAACAATAGAAAAGACAATTTAAAAAAAAACATATTGAAAATAACACTATATTACAATTTATTGAAATGGTAAATCGTGTAATATTGCAATGTTTATTTTGCGGCAACATCGTATCGGCAAAAGCAATGTAGGACGATCCCGAACTAAATGGAGGCGAACATTCACCAAATGTGTGAGAAGTATTTTGATTCGGGCTGTGACATGGCCCATGTATCATAGTCCGGTGCTAGTTTGGCCAATCTACTCATATTCTCGACTGTTGCTGAGCTTCTTTATTATTGTGTCTCTGTTTTCCCCCAAGAAAGCGACCAACATAGTCTACAATTTCAGGCATGAGTTCAGTCAGCGGTGAAATATTTATGTTTGACCTTTATAATTCTTCTTCTTTATCAACAGTCTGTAATAAGTCCACTGCTAGATTTAGGCCTCCCACGAGTTATGAGGATTTACTGTAACAACCACGCTTGACTGGATTGGCAATCGTTGTCCTGAACACTTAGACGCTGAAACCCCCAACCAGTCTGTGTATTTTCTGTTTGGATTTTTCGAGTTGTTTATTCCGCCGTTTGATGTTTTCCTGGCATTGTCTTCAGTAAATTTTTAAGACACATGATGAAATTCAAAAAAATATGTTGTTTTATGTCATTAAAAGCCATCATGTACTCGTATGACTACTGATTCAAAGGGGTTCGCATATTTTACATAATGTAAGGACATAGGTAGTTAAATTTGAAACCAATAATACTCGAACAGTAATAGCAAGATAGATAGATACATACAGTCACGCCTCTTTCCCATTGGGTAGGCAGAGACCACATCTTTTCACTTGTTACGAGCCCGACACACATCTTTCGCTTCTTGTACTTTCATTAGCATTTTCATACACGTTCGTCGGTTGCGGGTACCTTTAACGTGATCTTTCCTTAAAAGTTCTTCGATCTGATTGTGATACGTACGCCTAGGTCGACTCTTAATGGCTTTCCCATTCACACTAACCTCATAAATCCGTTTCGTCAATATTCTTTCATTCACCCTCTCTGCATGTCCAAACTATCTAAGAATCCCTTTCTGTATCTTTGTCACTACATCTTCAACAATAACGCAACGTTCCCTTAACACGTTGTTTCTCACTTTGTCGATCAAAGTTACTCCAGGTATACTTCTCGAACTTCTCACTTCCACAGCATTAATCTTACTTTTGTGCTTCTTCTACCAGATCCAGCACTCACTACCATACTTATGTGTGGGGACCAGAACCCCCCTATGTACAGCCAGTGGTATCATTTTAGATAGCAAGATAAAGACTGCACCAATGTATACTTCTTCAATTAAACTTTACCATTTAATAAATAATTATGATCCATTCTGTCAAGTTACTTAATCTTTTATACAATAACTAAAAATTATAATACATATATACAAGCATCTGTTCAGTACGACAACAACGCAAATCTTTATGCTTCCAATCACGTATGCAAAAGTTTCTGAAATGTTCTGAAGTTCCGTCGACGCTCTCGTGTACTGTGAACACAAAATTTTCATAAATTGTTTAGCGACATAATAGAGAGGTTCTTAACCAATTATAAGAACCTCGTACAGTACGCTGGCAAGCTTGCAAGCGAAGAGAATTTTGGATATTTTCTTTTAAAGAAAATAAACAAAAACTTAGAAAGCTTCCAAACATGAATTCCATTTATAATCAAACGTGTTATAAGTGAACCGCAATGTTCTTTGTGTATTCAATTTCATAAAAAGTGAATGCTTTGCTTGTAAGCTACAGTAATCGGATACGTGCTGTTTTCGAGAGCCATAACGAATCGTCTCGCAAGCAAACTTGATGACTTCCAGCCTCCTGAACAAGTCGGATTCCGAAAGGCTATAGTACCATAGACCACATACATACCCTTCACCAGATTGTACAAAGGACCGAAGAGTACAATCTTCCGCTATGTCTAGCGTATGTGGACTATGAGAAAGCCTTCGATTCCGTCGAAATTTGGGCGGTGCTACAGTCGCTTCAGCGGTGCCGAATTGACTGTCGGTATATTGATGTGTTGCAGTGCTTGTATACCAATGCTACGATGGCTATCCGAGTACAGAACCAGAGTACGAAACCGATCCCATTTCAGAAAGGTGTAAGGCAGGGTGATGTAATTTCCCCGAAACTCTTCACCGCTGCATTGGAAGATGTTTTCAAGCTACTGGACTGGAAAGGATATGGTATCAACATCAATGGCGAATACATCACTCCCCTTCGATTTGCATGAGGAAGCTCAGAATCGCGCAGGGAGCTATGGAAAGGGCTATGCTCGGAGTTTCTCTGCGAGATAAAAACAAAGCCTTAAATCTATATATTAGTATATTACATAAAATTTTCTTAATACATTTCAGGGTAAGTCAAGTCTGTCCCAATACAATTTGCTACCAATGTAAACAATGGTAATGTGCTCTTTTTTGACATTTAAAATTATCCCCTTTTTTTAATATACTAGTAGTATTAATTAAAAAATGGAATAATAACTTGAATGCATCTGACATATAGCATTAATATGTAAGCATAGCGTTACATGATTTTTCCATAAACTTTACTAAAGGCTTCTTCTTCGATGAACATACAACAAATTAGTGATAAATCTGTACCTCAACAACATATAATTTAGTGAAAATATATATAACCCAATCTGCAGTTAAATACTGTAAAATATTCTCACAATTATGTGGCTAACTGCTTTGTTTTTACTGAGTGCTAAGTCCTGGGTTTAAGTCCCAATTGGAGCCAATATTTTTTTGTTAATTCTTTTCTTCTATTATTAAAAATGTGGCTGCTGAAATTACAAAGTAAATACAAAGATGTCAAGTTCTTCCAAGTAGCAGAGAAGTAAAAATTAAAGCCTACAGAAAACTTTTGCTCGCCTACCAAAAACTGTTTTTCTATTTATGAAGCTGTAATTTAAATCTCTGCACACACCAAGAGGCCGAAACTTTACTTTGAGATTTTATTAGTATATTTTCGCGAATCATCCTTGCTAGGAATCAGTGTTTCTTTGCAAGGATTTTTTAGGAGTCACAGACAAATTGCGAAAATTTTAGTTTTATTAATCAAAACACGGTTCTTAGGAAACTGTGTCCATAAAATTCTCTCGAAACCGGGCAGGCCGCTTTTGCCGTACTCAGAAGCTTTTTTACTAGGACCTACATGATCGGTCTAATATCACTTCATATTTCAGATCCTTAAGGTTATTTCAGTTACTCTTGATCTGCTGCGGATGTCAACGTTACGGATTTTATCTCGCAGACAAAGAACGATCTTAGTACTTACCTAAAGTTGATAAGTATTTATTCTGAAACTATAAATGGTTTTAATTGTATTATCAAAATTAACTTTTTAATTTATAAATTCATTAAAATAAGGGTTTAATGTAGTATATGCTTTGAATTTAAAATTTAGCGCTATATTTTAGTAAATTCAGATATCTGTGGTGCTATTCGCTCGACGCTAAATGTGTAACTTAAATAATAATAAAGTATAAAATAAAGCAAAATGATAATCAAATGAAATATAATTTGTTAAAAAATATCAATTTTTTACACTTTTTTTAAAAAAAATAGTTTAATGTCATTAATACACAAAAACCATACAAAACGTATAACACGTGACGCTTTTAAAAGTATTAAGAAGATTACAGTAAATAAATCTGAAACGGTTTCATGACACCTTTGTATCTGGACAAAAAACGAATAATAAAAGCTTAAAATATACTGTACAAGTCATTAAAAACCTCATAAAACAGATGATAAAGGGAGAAAGTACAAAAAATAAGCTGAATAATGGTTATGTTCCTCGAAAGATATTATACCTTTCAAATTCACAGCCAGGTGGTGGTGAGCGGTTAACTATGCAAAATGGTTTTACTGGAGGCATTATTATAAATTTATTAGATCTTAAGGAGTTGACAAGCATTATTTTCTAAAAAGAAAATGTTTAAAATTTGAATACTATAACATCAACAGGTTGTTAAATTGTAAACATGTATAATGGTTTTTATAAGTTCCTTAATGACATTTCGCATAAACGTGTTTATTTTATGCTCTCTGGGATAAGTAAGCATACACAGAAAATATAAAAAAATCGTAATCATGGAAGCTAGGCGTGAAATGAAACTACAGTCATCAACTGACACGTCAGCATGTCGGCAGCTGAGCAGACAGATATCCAAATGTATGCGGCGAGACCTACGCAACTTCATTGCAGTCCGTATTGAAGAAGCAAAAGAGTATAACCAAAGCTTCAAGGTATTTGCCCGAGATCAAGTTTTATGGGCAGCTGTACACATTTTCGTTGGAGCCTCACACTAGTGTGAGTAACAACACAAGAAAAAACTTTTGATACCACGACTGCACTGAAGATACTGGTGGTAGGTTTTTTATGCTGGAATCCGTCCTAGGTACGAACACGGTGCCAGTTGTGCCGTTAAGCAGGTAAACGATTTGCTCCTTTGTCACTTTTTTCGATAAAAAAAAGATATCTCGGACGTCAGTCTGTGCAAGATTAGCATGGCTCACAAACAGCTTAAAAATAGCAAAGCGCCGGGTGAAGAAAAGGAGGGGAAAACCATTACTTGTAGTGCTACAAAGACTCTTTAATTCCATCGTCCGTGGTGACGCTATGCATATAAATATTTCAAGAAGAGTGATAACATTTAATAAACGAATTTTACGAATTTTATCGCTTCGCATCAGCTATGTGTCATCAGGACATCTGTCACCTCAGACATGACCATGGGTGCTGTAAAGTGCTCGAAACGTCGGGTTATTAATACTCGTAGTTTAGAATTAAATGCGATAAAATCTGAAAAATTCGTTTATTAAATGTGTAATATTCGCGTAAATATAAGAAAGCATTAATAGTGATAACGCCCTCTTGAACTATAGACCTGCTGAACCTGCATGCGGTTTTCTATAGACATAATGAATTGTCCCGCAAGCAGACTTTTTTGGAAAATCTACTTGAAGAGTCAGAAAGGATTGTATATTTGTATAAAATCACAATAAAAAAATGTTTGCAATTATACTGTCACTAGTTTTCATAACAACTACGAATTCCGCATTAAATATTGATATTTTGCAAAAAAGAATTGAATTGTAATCAATATTTTAGTATGTTATAGGTGGTGATGATATCATTCTAGAGATAAAGACATGTTATAAAAAAACATACTTTATATTTTTAGCTAATCGGACTTCCCATTCTTCATTAGTAAATTGCACATGTACGAAGCCAAGGCGAGTCGCTAGTATAAAATGAATATTCTTCGATATTTAAGGAACAATATTCAAAATATATTGATTTACTCTTTACATCAGTCACACGATAATTGAAAATTTTACGAACTTTGCACTCGTATCGACTTATTACAAAGTTTCAGTGATGCCTTCGTACCTTCAACATAAAGTTTCCATTAAACGTTTAGCAATCGCGTCTAAAAGTTTCACATAGCAACTGTCAGCCAGCGTCAGACCTTCGTTGCTTTTAAACTTTTACAATATCATAATAAATCGATTAAAAGGTGTACCGTTCATTAAACTTAGCGAATCATGCTGAGTTGGAGATATTTTCTGTAATACATTTTTCTTTGATCGTTTAATTAAAATTCACGATGTGATCTCTGAACGACATTTCCTCCTACATATTATGTTATATTTATTTAGATCATGTATATATGGTAATCACTTCTTCACTTCAATAGCGCGATGTAGGACATTAACAAATATCTATAAAAATCTTTTTTATTATTCAAATGCACAAATTGGGGTATGTTATATGTGTAGAAAGAAGAACCCCTATGTCAGAATAACTCGCACGTCCATAGCCATATAATACATATATTCAAAATGCCAAATAATACGGCTATGGACGTGCGAGTACAATATGATTCTTTGTTTATTCCAAGAATATAAGAAATTCCTAATAACATATTCAAAATTTCTTTATTCAGTTTAGGCTCGTATAAAGCTCTAATAAATGTCATAATCGACACCGGTTCAAAAAATAAGAGCTTCTCAGAGAAGAACCGACAAAAAAACTCTGGGGTCTTTCTTTTTTTTTCAATGCTACTCGTATATTATATAATGTCATGTATACAATAATTATATTATTTAATTACAATAGCACATATTTTGGTAGCCAGGAGAATTGCAAGTGCAGAGTAAGAGTTATTTCCACACTTCTCTGTCCTTTATGTAACGATCTATTTTATAATATGCTTTTTCTAATAATGTCTTCTTGACAAGTTTGTTGAATTCTATGTCAGTTTTTTGAGTCACACACACAATTCTATGTCAGTTTCCGTAAGTACATTATATTTTCATAAATATACAAAGACGGATGTGTCAAAATATTAGTATCCTGGAATAGTTCTCGTAGCGACTCGCGAGGACCCAAGTTATATGTTGCCCGAAATGCTTGTTTTTCCAATATTGCTTATCACTATATTGCAATATTGCTTAATATTGAAACACATCGCCTTTTTATAAGCTATCCTGATTGATGAAAATAGATGCGACTTCGCAGTAACTTTTATTGTTTCGCAATTAATCCGTCGGGGATATTCTAATACGCAAGCACGTCAAAATTTTCAAAGCTGACATGACATACGAGTAGCTTTTATGAACTTGTCATTGTATTTTTTTTTGTAAAGTGATTATGTTATATTCTTAAAACAATAGATAAATGGTACTTCATAACCATGATCACTATCTTTTCAGCCTATAACAAGTCCACTACTAAACATAGGCCTGAGAGCATTCGAAGGATGCCCTGGTTGTTTTCTGTGATCTTTCCAAGGCCTTCGATTGCGTTCATCATGAAACACTCATCAAGAAACTACATTAATACGTAATAATAAATTCTGCTCTTAAACTTCTAACTTCATGTTTAAACAATAGGACGCAGAAAGTTGTTATCAATGCTACGAATTCTTCCGGGTCAGCAGTATCTATGGGTATCCTGCAGGGTTTGTATTTCGGCCCATTTCTGTTCCTTATTTATATTAATGACTTACCTTACCTAGTAGGTTACAACCATGATATAGTATTATTTGCTAATGATGATCTTTGATTTTCAAAATAAAACATCATTTTTTTTAGCAAACAGCATTACAATGGTTTAACGTTAATAATTTTCTTTTAAATAGCATTAAAACAAAATGTATTAAATTCACAACACTAAATGTCAAACGTGATTGTAAATGGAGAAGAATTATCCACAAGATACGACTGTTTTTATTAGAATAACTCTTGACGCAAAACTTTAATATATCGAAACTGGCAAGTAAACGTAGCTCTGCAGCCTATGCTGTGAAAATTAGAAACTTAACTAATGTTGAAACTGCTACATTGGTTTATTTTAGTTATTTTCATCGCTTATCGTCTTATGTAATTTTGCTTTGGGGAAATGCGACTGACGTAGAGGTGATTTTTGTTTTGCAAACGACGGCCGTAAGAGCTATTTATAATCTTGGCTCTAAAAAGTCTTTTAAAAAAAAAGTTTTAAGAAATTAATATACCTTGCCTCAATAAATAATGACGTTCAATAAGTATTATGTAGTAATCTATATTCTGCAAATTCTCGTAAGAATTCTGCGAATGTTAGAGCACCTTGCCGGAATACAATATCCGCTTGTAAAAAAGACAAAATACAACTTTTTTACATGTTTCTACGTTCCATTTTCATCTAACAGCTATGAAATTAAAATGAAAGTATTATTCGTATTACTAGAGTTCTTTCTACAACATCAATAAAACACCTGAAAACATGATCTCGTTTCAAAGCGCCCGAGATAGTTTTTTGTCTTCAGTACTCTTTCTTATTTTTATTTTATAAATACGTTGACAGTGGGTGTGTCTGGGCAAACAAAATTTTAAGTGGCTAAGTTAGACACTCAACATAAAATATTCTGGTCTAATTCACACCACGCTTTTCATCCAAAACAGACTTGCCTGTACGTACCCTTGTCATTTAAGAGTTTTTTGTAATTACAATAACAAGATCTAGAATTAATAATAAGTTATACTCGTACGTAAATATCACTTTGCTATTATGTTGATCCCCATTGTTATGTAACCAATGACAAATTTATTTTTATGCCCGTTGTATTGTTATATGTTACGATGGCACGAATGATTCTAAGAAAAATGGCGCACATTCTATGTTGCTAGATGTGCCGAATGAAAACTTACTTAGATATTCTGAATATCTAACTTAACAATATTCTACGCCCAGACACACCAATTACTTAGTATAAATAACATTGGGATTGTTTTCTCATTTTTTACATTAACCATTTGAATAAATATTTACAAACACTTCACTGCTTAATTTGTATATTTATATATAAAATACAACTCCCTTTTCTTAATAGATACGTCATCGTTTTAGTTAGCATTCTTTAAATTCTGGAAATATATTACAGCTCAGATTTGATGAGATTTTTTTTCATCAAAGTAAGTAATCGATAAGATTGCTTTCAAGCTAATTATTAAAAGAATAGTCCCGCAGCCAATCGAAGTGTGCTCCAGCAAAAATTAGTACAATTTTTGCAGCAAAGATGGCATACACTTTACATGACTGGATTCAAAGTCTATAAAAACTTAAGCACTATGTGAAAATGATAACGGTGTACGTTTAATTTCTTTGTCGGTTTAAGACTTGAAACGTTTTAATTTTTCACGCATCAGAAAATACCGTAGCAATTTTAATTCTTCATACATATTTAGCCTATTAAGCTTTAGAGTGTATATAAATCATCCATTCATTGATTTATTTAGCAAAACGAGGTCCATCGTTAATTTAGGGAAAACTGTTCGAGGAGTGACTATGTCCACTACGTGAGTAATAAGTTGTTAGTCATTTTGTGTGTATTGCAAACGACGACAAATGAATAAATGAACTACTTCGGCGATGATTAATTCCGAATTTATGTTTTATATTTCACAATTAACCTGGATTATCTAATTAAAGAAAAAAACCATGCTGTCAGTAAGGTTTCTCTTGTATCGTGGGTGCGTTTTACAGACACAAGTTTCACGTGAACAACACAACCAGACCAGACAAGCAACAATTTGCGTTTTTGCATTAGTGTTCGCTGCAGCTGGGATTCCAACTCAGGACCCGCGGCGTAGAAGTCATGTACTCTGACCACTAGGCCACTCGGTCGTACTTAATAAAATGTTATTGCGGCTACCCTAGCGTTGTAGTAAATCCGGTATGAAGGCGCGCACGGACACTTTTCTTTGTGATTATTACAATAAAATAGCCCCGCTGCTGAAGCGCTTGCAGCGACAACAGCATCATGGAAACGATTTCTGTAAGATATGAGTGTCTCATCCAGGGCCCCAACTCTGATATTTTATTAGGGAAACGATTATGATGCCATACCATTATCATTGTATTACGGTTGTTGTTCATATGCTGCTAAATTTTCAATGGTATGATAATGACATGCTAATGACATTGTTTATCTTGTGGGGCTTCGTTTAAAAAAAAAAAAAAACTATGGGTATCAAACCAGGGTAGCCATTAATTAATTTTTTATTTTATTTATTTAATCACAAAACAAAATGACAATTTAATGATTTCTAATATTTACGCGAACAATACACATTTAAATGAAACTAAGTTTATGGATTTTATCGCGTTTAAAATTAAATCAAAAACCAAGCATACCACTGCAAGACTTCAAGACACAGTTAGCTCTTTCTGCGTAGATCGGACCAAAAATAATAATTAAAAGCTGAAGGTACCCCAGGTTAACTATGATATCAGGACATCTGTCACCTCAGTCCTCCCATGACCTTGGGTGCTGTAAAGCACTCGAAACGTCGGGTTATAAATAGTAAAAAATTAAACGCGATAAATCCGTAAACTTAGTTTCATTTAAAAAATTACAATTTTATAAAAATAAGATATGTGGTATATTTTATACAATATATGGACTGATTGCCATTCCAAAAGCTGTGACACTTATCTAATCTAAAGTATAGTAGTATATATTAATCTCTTATCTAAAGTAATAACAATTATGGTAAATATTAACTTTCTAATCAGGGGAATCTGCCTCAATATGTTTAAGGTATATTAAGAATCCAGCTTTTCCCCAACACAAACTTACTTTAAACAAACAGTATATAGGTATTCACACTCAATGGTTTGTGATTTATTACAATTATATATAAGTAGTTTTTTCTTGAACGAGACTATTTTTATTATGGATTATGTCCAATTCTGGATATTTCATTAAAATATTTTATAAAGGTCACATATCCTTACAATGGGCTGTTTTTAGCCCTAATCGTACGACATAGTGGGGTAGCGAAAAATCTTTTTTGCCTCACCTGACGCGTAGGTACATTAAAAGATATCACAGAAAGCAAACTAGTCTCTAATCCAAAGTGTATTAATCTATGTAAGTAAGTTAAATCTATTATATATCTACGGTTTTCTAAAGTACAGATATCAAATCTCTTTAGTCTATCTTCATATGTTGTCAGAGACCTCTTTAGAATATTATCTATATTTTTAGAATATTATGTAAATTATCGAGATATTTTTGCAACCAACAATTAAAATTAATATTGTATTAGCAGAGAAGTCTATTTACATCGTTGAAAACACATAAATCACAACAAAATCTCATTTTCATTGAATTTTGAATCAATTGAATCAGAAAAAAATATTAATTTATGAAAATAATGTTATTTGATAAAGTCGAGGCTCTTTTGGATTACTTTGAGGGATAACCGGGTGTCGGCAGTTTTACTGAGGGGGAAACTGAATCTCAATAAGAGATCTTAGGTACAGTGTTCTGTTATTGTAGTAACTATAGCCGGCAGAGTAAAATTAGTACCAAGCTTATGGCTTATGAGTAATTGTCTCTTTTAAGATCAAGGCTTGTACCTTGCGGTTAACCGTAAGATCTTTATAGTTAGTAGGTATGTGTAGGTGGATTTTTTCTTCAAGATTCATTACATCGCAATTAAAATGCTGCTTAGCATAAAAATAATATCTGTCTTCCACTATATTGTATATATCATATTGTAGATTAAAAAGATAGATTGATAAACGTAATTGCACACCAAAACCAATTAAAAAAAGAGTAAATAAAGTATGTATTATTAAAGTATGTTTTGATAACCATAATATTAGCCAATAGAGATAGATATCTAATTTACCTGAATTGCGCCTTGACAACACCAATGCTACAGTCACATATTTAGTAAAGTGGTAATGCCACGAATTCTTTTGTACTGTATTTAATATCACAGTATTCATGGCGTTACTTAATGGATAACTACTTGTAAAATCTATTTACAAGACAGCATCATTGCCAATGATGAAGCTGCTAGCACGACTACTTGAAATATATGTCAATATATTCGATATGTAAACATATGCCTGACATGGTACGTGAGTTCGTGTGCTAGATTTCGACGGTTTTGACGCTCGGAAATACATACTTGTCAAGACTGAATCCCATCTAAATGCTCCATTACGTGAAGTCGTATAAAATAAAATTTGTTTTAAAAGAAAAAAACTTTTTAATGGTGGTAGGATTCCTATGCAGGAGTCCGTCTAGGTAGGTAGTTATTCTACCGTGAAGCAGTAGTGTGCAAGCATTACTGTTTCGGTTTGAAGGGCACTGTGAGCTAGCGTAATCACTGGGCATATGAAACTTAAGAACCTATGTCTCAGGGTGATGGACACAGTGTAGTGTCACACAGAAATTTTCTGGGTGACACAGCATTTGTTATGGGCAGACATTGCACTTACCATCGGTGAACGTTTTGCTCGTTTCATCACTTTATGAAATAAAAAAAAAACAAGCTTTTCTAGCAACGTGATCTAAAAAGTAAAATATGAATTTTATGTACATAAACATATATTATTCAACCGACCGCGTCGCTTAGTGGTCAGAGTACATGACTTCTAAGCCGCGGGTCCTGGGTTTGAATCCCAGCCGGATTTGTGCTAAAACATAAATTGTTGGTTTTCGGGTCTGGTTGTGTTGTGATTGTCCCCGTGTTTCTGACACTGCATCCTAGCCTACCTCCGATATTATCGCATCAGCGACCCCCCAACCTACCGGGGTAACCATAACGCGGGTAGGTTGGGACAAGTGAGTGCCTCTGTGTTTGCGCGTACACTTGTGGCACTATAATATCTCCTGCACAGTTGATGGCTCTCGACAGTAGACGGAAATTGACTTTTACAAATCAAAACAATTTATATCATGCTTTAATGCTTTTTTACATTAATGTTTTTTTATATATACGCGAATACTACACATTTGAATAAAACTATTTTTTTCGGATTTTATCGCGTTTAATTTTGAACTATTTCTAACCCGACGTTTCGAGTGCTTTATAGCACCCATGGTCACGGGTGGTCATTGGTATTACATATATTTCCAAAGTTTCAAATCGATACAACAATTCGAAGTTGATTAAACTCGACTTACAGATTTGTTTACATACTACGGCTAAAAAAGTTATGTGTTAAAAACTCATTTAATACTAAAAGTTGTCTATGCGAGACTCTCCCTCTGGACAACCATCTCTTAATATACGGACTTGTGTAATTATTAAACACTAAAATATAATGTATACCTCTCGTCGAGGATACCTCAACGTCTTCAACCAGTGAACCATTTCAGAACCAAGACGTGACCTTCACTCTAAACGACTTTGAGCTTCCTCGTGCGGGCTGCAAGCTAACAAACTTGACAACGTTCAGCTTCCCGAATAAGCCGGATTCCGAAATGGCGTTGGTACCCCAGACACTTAGGACCACATACATACCCTTCGCCAGATTGTACAAATGACCGATGAGTACAATCTTCCGCTATGTCTGGTGTACGTGGACTATGATAAAGCCTACGATTTTGTCGAAATTTGGACGGTGCTACAGTCAGTTTAACGGTGCCGAATTGACTGTCGGTATATGGATGTATTGCAATGCTTGTACAGTAAAGTTTCGATGGCTATCTGAGTACAGAAGCAGAGTAAAAAAAGTATTGTTGTTATAAAATATAGCCGAGCTCGCATCTAATTTCGTTGTAGGCCAGTGACCTGAGTGCGATCCCGGCGCCGGCATCTCTAAAGTTCTTCTGCAATTTTAAATGCTGATTTACCACGTGTTGAGCGGTGAAGGGAAACATGATGAGGAAACCTGCATGTTTGAGTAACAAAAATAATCGAGGAAGGAATATTCCTGCCTCTAAAACCCTCTTAGAAATGAGAGGAGGCCTATGCTTAACAGTGGGACATTTATAAGCTCTTACTTTACTTATACTTTATTATTATTAATTTACTTTATTATAAGAATCGACATTCCTGTAATTTACACATCAGAGTTTATATTATTTAGCTACGTGTTATAAATTCAAAGTTAGACAGGACGGTTCTCACCGCCCAGAGTTACCGACACACAAGTCGACAGTCCGAATGGAGGCCCGCAGCCTCCCTCGGACGGTCATTAGACGACTTAAAATCATATTGAGATATTCTAAATCGCGCAAGCACGCAGCGAACGCGACACAGTCCGAATTTCGAGGTTTTTGTAGGAGTTTATTTATTTATATTTGCGTCAAACCAAACCCGGCACGCGGGCCTCTGGCCCGTGAGCACAGTATCCGATGAAGCTGTAAAAACCAAAAAAGGCTAACAGCAATTACATCAACGAAATTATATATATCAAAGTTAGATTTCAATTTATTTACTATAAGCATAAATAAGTAGCAATGTCCCTACTTCATTTATCCAAAACTTTATAAAAGACCCATTCTGAACAATGTACTGAAAGTTTGGGTAAACTGTTTAGCGACGTCGTCGCTCACAGCATATTGTGTTATGTAATCAGCGTCTTTCCAGCTAAGTATACAGTCTTCTCGTAATTTCATAATTGCGACTGCAGAAATATTACGGTATTATTTATTTTATTTATTTATTTATTTATTTAATCTTTATTGACCATAAAAAAGTAAAGGTACAATAGGCGAGCTTAATGCTATATGCATTCTATACTAGCCAACCTTTGGGATAACAGAAAAAGTCAATGGCGGTACAAAAGATAACAAAGATATATACACAAATTAGACTTAAGTAAAAAAAAAATGAAAAACATTATCCACATGTACATATCTACAAACATCAAATCATTAAACATATACCTGCACAAAACACACTACACACACATATACGAGTACATATACATACATATATATTCACACATGCACACATATGTATAATAATGATATTACATACATACATAAGATCTCGACTGTATCCCATAAGGGGTAGTCAGAGACTGGGCACTAACTGCAAAAACAGATGACTGCCACAATCCACGTTTCACCAAAACAATATAATGCACTTGGTGTGATAGGTGGTGAGCCCATGGCCACCATGCGCTGTTGGTTGCACAGTGCAGTTTTATTCCTTACTCACCTTTTACGAGATCCATCGGATGAGATGGAGTGGTGGTATTCTGTTAACGAGCCGCCACCACACGGCTAATGATATTTTACTCTTGAATTTTTTTTTTTTTTAAAAAAATTCTTGAATTATTGTAAACAATGAAACAAAGACGTAATAGCGTTTCTCTGTAAAAGCAAAAGATTTATTTATAATACTTAAATTATTTAACTTTAATAAAAATAATTTGGTTAACAAAAATTCATTTACCTGTAAAAACAAAAGAAACAACATTTAAAGCCTTTATTTCAGGTCTTTTGATATTTTAAAAAATATAAATTATTATGTTAAAGGAAAGTTTCTCAATATTTAAACATTTTCCTATCTCGTTAAAGATGTCACTACTGTCAGTTATGACATAAAAAATACAAAATACAAGATTAAGAAAAGCGGTCGTATATAAATGAAGTAGCTTTCTTTACATATGTATATAAAAAATTGGAACGTGTAAATAATATGTGAATTTATCACCACATCTCGTGCCGATGGTTTTGTCAAAGTCGACAGATAGAAAAATTAAAAGCAGGAGATAAGCGGCAGCATCTTCCTGGAACATCATAATAAATAAGCTGCGGTTGCCATCCTGCCTGCCAAGCGTGGCACCTATGGCAAAGCTTCCCAAAATGAGAGCTACACACTTTTGTGGCAATCTATGGAGAAGACCTAAGTTCAGCAGTGGACTAGTGATAGTCTGAAATGATGATATGGTGAAAAACCACTTAAATATTTGAAAAATATTTTCAAGAACTTTAATTACAAATAAAAGTTATATGTAATAAAGATTTAATACTCAAGTGATAAGCGATTTTTGGGAATTCAATTTTTATTAATAGCTAGTTTGCTTTTTAGTTACACGAACGCGTGGTATAGTGGTCAGTGTACCTGTTTTTTACGCCGCGGGTCCTGTAAGTATAAACCTTGTTAAATTATAAAGGATGGCCGTTTACAGTCTAGACGCTCGTTTTGTTTTTTTTTTAATGTAGAAAATGATAATCGAGTAATACGTTCACCTCAATATGAAACGTGTTCCCAATTGCTTCGTCACCCAGAACATTTCTGTGCGTCACCAAATGTGTGAATTCACTATTAGCACGCGAGCTATCCTATTCCATCCCCTTTTGTCGACAGCTAAATGCCCAACCTACCTGCGCCCGATGTAACGCTGATGCGATAAGATCGGAGGTAGGCTAGGATGCAGTGTCAGAAACACGGGGACAATCACAACACAACCAGACCCGAAAACCAACAATTTATTTTTAAGCACAAAATGTTGGCTCCGGCTGGGATTCGAACCCAGGACGCGCGGCTACTCGGACCACTAGGCCACGCGGTCGTCAAGTTAAAATACCACTGAAGCATTAAATCTCAAGACTAACAGTTCAAACGTTTCTAAATGTAACATACGGATAGTGTTCTTCTTCTTAGAATAAGGGTAAATGTACTCAAGTTATAAACAACTTTCAAAGCGTAGACTTAAATATAATTTTTGCAATAAAAATATAAACATAAAAATTCGCAACATTGCATATCAAAGTTAGCGAAAGGCGGCACTCTGATTTACTATAAAAAGTCCTTGCACTATATCGCGCTCGATACTCCAAACTTAATTAATATAGAAGCTTCCGCGTGTAGGTTAGCAATGACCGGCCACAGGCCGCTTGTACTAGCATCAGTTTACCTCTCGCCATCCAGACAAATATTAGAATCAGATTTAAAATCTCTACTAGATTTAGGTCGTTCTGTAGTATAACAATACTTACTGGTGACTTGAACAGCAAGCACGGCAGTTGGAATTCCAACGTTAATAACACGAACGGTAATGAACTGTACGACTTAGCCGAGAGCCTTAACATAAACGTTATAGCTCCCGAAACACCAACTAGAGTACCGACGCACCGGTTACATCAGCAGCCGGATATTCTAGACGTAGCTATAATTAAGGACGTGAACTTAGTAATAGACTCTATAGTTACGCTTCACGAACTTGAGTCGGACCACCGTCCGGTCATTTTTAAGCTGGGCCAGCCAAATGGTGAGGTCACTCAGACCAAAACCATTGTGAACTGGCGTACCCTTGGAGTCAAACTCGAGGCTACGAGCTCTCAGTACTTAGACGAAATTTCTAATACTATCGACTCGCCAGAGGTAGCCTGCCGAGCGATAAAATCCTTTTCGAATCATCTCAAAACAGCCGTCGGAGAATCCTCCCGGACGGTAACGGTGTCGAGCGATCGACGCTGTAACCGGACCTCCAACGCCTGATTAGAGAAAAGAACCGTGCGACTAAAGCGCACGATAGATATAGAACAGACGAAAATATACTCAGACTGCGCCTCCTACAAAGAGATGTTAAAGAGCGCTTATCTGAGTACAATAAAGACAGCTGGGACACTATGCTTGGAGAAATCGAGCCGTCGCACACTGCCTACTGGCAGTTGGCACGATCTCACAAAGCAGAGCCGGTCTCACATATGCCGCCACTCATTAGATCTAACGACAACTCGCTCGCCTTCGACGACAGCGAAAAAGCTGAATGCCTCGCAGACAGTTTAGAGAGCCAATGCACTCCGTCTCTCGCGCCTGCGGATCCCGACCACCTGCAGCAGGTGACCGCGGAACTCGAACGCAGGGCTGCAATACCACCAGTGGGCGAACCACTGCCTCCCTCTGGCGAATCACTGCCACTCTCGACGAAGTCACTAAGATAGTCAAAAATCTTAAAAACCGATCCGCGCCCGGCCTCCGGCATAAACAACAGGGTGATGAAATGTCTAACTACGCCGTTATTGTGTCTGTTAGTCAGTATTTTTAACGCGGTCCTCTCCAGCTGCTCCTTCCCGGACGACTGGAAGGAAGCCGACGTTATAGGCATTCCGAAGCCTAATAAGCCTAGGAACATTCCGTCTAATTATCGCCCAATAAGTCTCCTCAACTCGATGGCTAAGATTTATGAGCGAATTATACTCAGTCGATTAAAAGACTATGTCCTTACAAATAATATTCTTCCAGAAGAGCAGTTCGGCTTTCGCCCCGAACACTCGTGTACTCAATTGCACCGCTTAACGGAGCACATCTTAGAGAATTTAAACGACCGCCCTAAGCCTGTAGGCACAGGGGCCTTATTTTTCGATGTCGCAAAGGCATTTGACAAAGTCTGGCACGAAGGCTTGTATTACAAGTTGTATCACACTAATGTGCCAGACAGACTCGTGAACATCATACGAGCATTCTTGTCTAACCGCCTATTTCGCTTCCGGGTAGAGGGAACGCGCTCCTCAAGCCGCCCTCTCCGAGCGGGGGTCCCTCAGAGCTCCTGCCTCTCCCCACTCCTTTTCTCGCTATACACTAGCGATATTCCTAAAGACCCGAAAGTCAATCTTGCGCTTTTCGCAGATGACACGGCCTTGTACTATTCCGACAAGCACAAGGGCCGCATAACGATTCAACTCCAAGCCGCAGCCGATCGCCTAGGCGAATGGTTCCGGAAATGGAGAATAGAGGTAAACCCCGAGAAAAGTGTAGCGATATACTTCTCGAGGGGCACACCAAAGCCCGCTAGACGATGTCACCCAATCGGCAACAATCAGCTAGGCACGATCACTCTGTTCGGACGCCCTATTCCCTGGGAAAAGAGCGTCAAATACCTCGGGGTCACTTTAGACGCAGCGATGTCGTTCGCTGCACACATTAAAAACATACGCAATAGAGCGGCTTTTATCTCAAGCCGTCTATACCCATTAACTTGCTTCTCAAGCAAAATGTGCTTAAGCCACAAACTTCGCCTCTATAAGACTTGCATAAGACCCGTAATGGACTATGCTTGCGTCGCTTTCGCTCACGCGACGGGCAATCAATTAAAGAAGTTACAGAGCGTTCAAAATCGATTCTGGCGAACTGCCACCGGAGCCTGTTGGTATCAACGCAATGTAGATCTTCACAGCGACTGTGAAATGCCCTTAATCTCTGAACACTTCAGAGAATTATCACGGCGGTTTTTCGAAAAAGCCGCGGTTCATTCAAACCCGCTGGTGGTTAAAGCAGCAAATTACCGACCAAACAGAAACGCGACCGAACGCAAACTTCGCCCGCGAAACGTGCTAGACGACACGGACGTCTCAGCTCTTCCTGACCACGATACTGTCAGTCACGATCCAGGCCACACTGTACACACAGTCAATAGCTTTAATATAACACGCACCACGACGCGCGACCGCCGTAGAGAGCGGCGCGCAATAGTCAATAATCACACCGCGTACACACGATTCACCCGTGTTCCAGGGCAGTTCTCACCCCCAGAGTCTCACAACCAAACCTAGCACGCGGGCCCCTGGCCTGCGAGCACCGTATCCGATGAAGCTGTAAAAGCCGAGAAGGCTAACAGCAATTACATCACCGAAAATATAATATCAAAGTTATCGATATAGAATTTTTTTAATTATTAAAGACATAGAATTTTTTTAAATATTGAAGTTAAATAAAGACGGTTTTGCAAACATATTCGGTTATTTAAATATTACTAGGTTTCAAGAAATTACCACTCCAGGGTCAGTTAGTCTGCCGTGAAACAATAGTGTGCAAATATTACTGTGTTTCGGTTTGAAGCGCACTATGAGCTATTGTAATTACTGGGCATATGAGACTTAAGAACTGATATCTCTCAGGGTGATTGCTCGTTTAGTCACTTTATCCAATATAAAGTGGTTACACGTCCAAAATACAGAAGTTGTAACCATTGTTGCACCATTCAACAATAGAAGTCATGAGTATCAGTTCTTGAATAAATTTTAACTCTGATTTAAGAACTGAACCCAGACACAAGCTTGGCAACGCTTTTATAGAGACAACATCTCAATCAATTTACCAAAGAACCGATAAAAAGTTTGCGACATCGAAGCACATTCTGTTAAATATCAATTTTATCCACGTCTTAACAAGTCATACCAAGTCTTCTGTAGTTAGCAAGCTGACAAGTATTCGTTTAGAATTTAAATTGTATTTCTGTTTTAAGTACGTAACATGGGGGATACGTAATTATGTGGTAACTTTCATTTTAGGGGGATTTTGCCATTGTTGTCACGCTTGGCAGGCGCAGTTTATTTATTCATATGTTCCAGGAACATGCTGCTGCCAATCTCACATACTAATAGCATTTAAATAAAAAAACACGCGTGCAACTCAGTACACGTGACAGAAGTAAAGGTAATGTACAAAATAAGAAATTTGATTAAAATACTAATAACTAAATATGAATTAACGAAAATATTTCTCACTGTAAAATGACTGCTCAGTAAAACAATTGTTGATTAATCTATAAATAATAATTAAGAATAACAGAAGCGTTGCACTCAAATTTGTCCAAAGACGTCTAACTTGAAAAAAAATCTTCTTTAAGATAGTAAAAGCATACATTAATTAGTTTCTGGAGTCTCTTTTTAAGCGCATAGTCAAGTCCTACAGTTTTCTCAGTCCCAAACTGTAAATGGCAGTACAATCAACTTTCCTCTAAAAATTTTAAACTTGAAATATCCAAACGAGTGTCTTACAGCAGTATCACAGGAGGGGTGCTAAATCTGAAAATCGTATGCGCTTGTCTGTAGCTGGCCCTCTTGATATTTACTGGTGGTAGGATTCCTATGCAAGAATCCGTCTAGATACCACCATAGGGCCAGTTATTCTGCCAAAGTAGTAGTGTGCAAACATTATTATGTTTCGGTTTGAAGGGCACTGATACCTAATGTAATTACTTGGCATATGAAACTTAAATGCCGTTTGGTGGCGGCTTAAGAGAATCTACCACCCCATCTCATCCCGTCGGTGTCGTAAAAGTCGACAGAGGTAAAATTTTAATCATAAGATCTTTCTGGAACATCTGAATAAATAAACTGCGGTTGCCAACCCTCCTGCCAAGCGTGCAGAATTCCCTCGAAATGAGACCTACAAACTTTTGTGGCAATCTATGGGGGAGGTCTATGTTCAGCAGTGGACTAGTGATAGGCTGAAATGGTGATGATGATGAAACTTAAGAACTGATGTCTCAGGGGGACGGGTGCGTTGTGTTGACACACAAAAATGTTCTGAGTGACTCAGATTTTGTAGGCAGGTGTTGAACTTACTGTTCTCCTTAAAAAAATCGAAGGGGGGAGAGCTGCATGTTGCCTTAGTTCACTATGAGCAACGGTCAGAAGCTTGTTGCTATGTCGATTTTATTAGCCGAGGCCTAGGAGTCCCTACTCGCACGCTAAAGGATAAGGTGCAGATAAAAATGGTAAAAATACTAGCTATACTAATTAGCTCATTCTACATCGCCAATATATCAAATAATTACTAGTAGAGAAGATGTCCTCTCCAAACCAGTCCACCCGATTTGACTGATAGCTACGCTTTTCCTTGGCACAAAATTCACCAAAGTATACTGGTGGTAGAATTCCTATACAGGAATCCGTCTTGGTAGGTCCCACCCCAGGGCCAGTTATTTTTCCGTGAATCAGTAGTGTGCAAACATAACTGAGTTTAGGTTTGAAGGGCACTGAGAGCTAGCGTAATCACTGGGCATATGAGACTTAAGAACTGATGTCTCAGGGTGCCAGGCGCAGTGAGGTATCACACAGATATTTTCTGGGTGACACAGCATTTGTTATTGGCATACGTTACACTTACCATCAGGTGAACATTTTGCTCATTCCGTCACTTATATGAAATTAAAAAAAATATCAAAACAATGTTAGTTCCATAGGTCTGTCATAGGTGAATAATAAATTGAAATTGGAAGCGACTGACTAAGATTACTGAAAGTATTGGCCGTGAATCATCAGCATGTTAACAGCTATATAAAGTTTGATAAAATCGACAGCTCGATCAAAGTCATAGGCGTTCTTGTAAGTACTGCAACGGAACTATTAATTAATATTTGAGGGTGATATCATGATAACTAAATTAACTCACGGGCCAGGGGCCGTGTGCCAGGTTTGGTTTGACCCAAACATAAATACTTAAATAAACTCCTACAAACAAATCGATATTCGGACTGTGTCGCGTTCGCTGCGTGCTTGCGCGACTTCGAATACGAATATCTCAAATGATTTTAAATCGTCTAATGACCGTCCGAGGGAGGCTGCGGGCCTCCATTCGGACTATCGACTTGTGTGTCGGTAACTCTGGGCGGTGAGAACCGCCCTGGAACACGGGTGTATCGTGTGTACGCGGTGTGATTGTCGACTGCTGCGCGCCGCTCTTTACAGCGGTCGCGCGTCGTGGTGCGTGTTATATTAAAGCTATTAACTGTGTGTACAGTGTAGCCTGGATCGTGACTGACCGTATCGTGGTCAGGGAGTGCTGAGACGTCCGTGTCGTCTAGCACGTTTCGCGGACGATGTTTGCGTTCGGTCGCGTTTCTATCTGGTCGGTAATTTTATTTTTTCCGTTCCCATCTTAGAAACTTCAATAGCACGATGTAGGATGAATTATATATATTTTAGCGCTTCACATGTAGCCACATAGATGTCAATACGTTACACGAGCAATCTGTGTGTTAATTAACTAGAATGAGGAATCAGGAAATCTACATGTCTGAGGAATTAAAGATAAATATCTTCTAATGACTTCGGCGATATTTACAAGAGCAGTATGCCACACTATTTCGAGCTCCAAACCCGACTCACAACAACCCGAACTCCGACCTTCTTAAAATATACATGGGCCTGTGACCTGAGAGGTAGATTATATGCAAACCTCACACAGTTACTGAAATCGACCTGGAAGATTTTTTTATAGGAGGAAGTAACGAGACGAGCAAAACGTGACCTGATGATTTCTCAGACATTCTGGTTTCCTACATAGTCGTTCAGTTGGTAAATCAGCACTTAAAATTCCTATAAACTATTTAAGTTGTGCCGGCACTGTGTATCGAACCGAGGTTATTTGCTTATATTGAAATTTAAAGCGAGTCCCTTTACAGCTACCACGGCTTTTTGAGTTAACGCGGCTCTTAGGGATGAAATATACTTACTAAATAAAGAAAATTATTGATTTTAATTTGATTTTTTTTTTATTGTTTTAATTGTTATTTTATTTGTTACGTTTCGATAGTATGTATTATCTACATACAAAATGAATTGAAGCAATAAATATTTCTTTAAAATAGTTCAGGAAATAAATATTAAGCTATATCCCCTAAAACGAAAATTGTTTCGTCAGAGAGAAGTCAATCAGCGACGCGCTTTGATATGAAACCACGTATTCAATACCGGTTTCAATAACCAAGTGAACGTTTGGATAGTTGAAAGCAAAATTGATATTTTTACCGCACCGCCCGACAGGACAATTGAAACATGTAGCATCTACATTTTTATAGTATAGTCCGCTAACCGGCAATGGAGCTGTGGATAAGCTTTTGTAATTCCAAGTCATAAAAGATGGCATTGATGCTGTGGAACTTAGTATTATAGTTATATTTTGGGAACGTCAAAAACGCTGAATGGTCACATGTGTAATTTCTTCTTTTCTTTACTGGTGGTAGGATTTCTATGCACCAATTCGTCCAGTATTCTGGGTGATACATCATTTGTTATAGGCGACGTTGCATTACCTTGAGGTGAACGATTGATAGTGTCGTCACTAACTTCAATTAAAAAAGATGGGATCGACGATTCTCCAACGCAGTTACCACACGGCAACACCACAATTACATAAATCCATTCTATAAAACCTATTTGAACATCGTATTCTTTTGTATTAAGACATTCTACCCTAAAATTATTGCAGAAACGATCATACGATAGCGCCTTCCTATTCCAAAAATAAGTACGTTACAGTGCAAAACTAAATAAATTTTTGCTATGATTGTTATCCTGGGTCAACTTTTCTGCACAAGCAATAAATATAATGGACGTCCGGCGAAAGGCAATCGGCGAAAATTATTTCTTCCGATATTGGAAGTGAAATGAACTTACGTTTCAATTATTGAACGCCTATGAAACTAATTTCAAAAGAAATATGAAGTTATTCCTTGGTAAATTTCGATGCTCAAACTCCGTTAATTAATATTTCTATCTATGGGGACGTTTCAGACAATTTCTTTTTCATTTAATATAAGAAAAATGTCGCACACTCTGTGTTAGAATTTTAGACATGATTCAATAATACATATATAAGTATGTGCCGTGTGGTGGCGCCTTAAGAGAATCTACCACCCCATTTTATCCCGCGGGGTGTCTTAAAAGTCGACGGAGGGAAAATGAAAACCAAGAGATGGGCAGCAGCATCTTTGCCAACCCGCCTGACAAACGTGGCAACTATGGAAAATAAACACCAAATTGCCCCCAAAATGAGAGCTACAAACTTTTGTGGCAATCCATTGGGAAGGGCTATGTTCAGGCAGTGGACTAGTGATAGGCTGAAATGATGATGATGATGATATTGCAAAATTGAGAAGACCAGCCTCCACCAACACCACCTGTTCACGCATATGGCAGCCATCGTCATCCTCAACCATATTAAAGGGGAGTGGATGATCCATCACACGACGCCGCCGCAAGTAGCGACATTAAAGCGAGCATGACATACTCAAGTCTAAACAACAAAACAACAAACAACATTTAAACTACTAAGATTGCTGTCCTTTACAGAGCGCACTTATAATCTTCGATTTTTTATCCGCAGCCATTTGTTAGCCGCATGCTACTACAATAAAATACCATCAGAAATCAAGCAGTTAATAGCTAGAGTAATCTTATCTGGCAGTGGCTATATCCCTAATATGTTGGATCTTTCTCACAGCATACGCACCCAAATTGAGTTTATTAGATACGTGGACCCCTCAGAAGCCTAAAATTTAATATGATTCCCAAAAATACGTTCATCATCATCATGTCAGCCCACAACTAGTTCACTGCTCAACATAGGTCTCCCCAATAGATTGCCACAAAAGTTTGTAGCTCTCAATATAGAGAGATTTTGCCATATTTCCCACGCTTGGCAGGCGGGTTGGCAACCACAGTTTATTCTTTCAGATGTTCCAGGTAGAAGCTGTGCCCACCTCTTGATTTTTATTATCGCTCTGTCGACTTTTGCGACACCCACTGGATGAGATGGGGTGGTAGATTTTTTTAAGTCGCCACCACACGGCTAAATACGGTACTATCAACAAACTCTAATTTTTCATTTTGCAAAGCTATTATTTTATACCGTTTTTATATAGGTTAATGCAAATTTAACGCATTTTTTTATTTGATATTCAGTACTAAATTGTTTGCGTGGAAACAATCTAAATTATTATTCAGAGCACTATTTACTTCATTTAGGTTTACAGTTTTTCGACTGAGCTAAAATATCAGTGATGTATCATCTGCAAACAATAATATAATAATAATAATAGTTAGTTCTTCTTATAGTTATTTAACACATATTGACATCTTTGCTACACGTACGAGTCAGTCACTCAGATCGGTGACCCGCAGCAGCGTCTAATGTGCGAGGTGTCTAGGGGCCTACTACATAAATCGATGTACGAAGTTTCGGATCGATTCGAACTAACGACGGACATCAAACATAAGCTCAACTGCCAAATTATTTAGTATGCAACTTCTACGGACGGCCATCTTTCGAATCCATAAGCAACCAATATAATTAATGTTTTGTCAAGGATGATATCGTGGTTGGAAACGTGTGATCCGTCAGCCGAAACTTCGTATTTAGATTTTCATATTAGACCCTCGGGTTCTGCGATCGTCAATTGGCCTTAGTGATTTAGACTCTTCCTTTTCGAGAATAACTTTTGTCTTACAGTGAATAATTAGCACGCTGAAGAAATTAAGTAGGCTAACCCGAAATATTTACTTACTTAATCAAATTTCATATTCAAAGGATTCCTATGCAGGATTCCGTCTAGGTAGGTACCACTCCAGGGCTAGTTATTCTGCCGTGAAGCAGTACTGTGCAAACATTACTGTGTTTCGGTTTGAAGGGCACTGAGAGCTAGCGTAGTCACTGGGCATATGAGACTTAAGAACTGATGCCTCAGGGTGACAGGCGCAGTGTGGTGTCACACAGTAATTTTGTGGGTGACACAGCATTTGTTATGGGCAGACGTTACACTTACCATCAGGTGAACGTTTTGCTTCGTTGCTCGTTGCTCGTTCCGTCACTTTAGTGAAATAAAAAAAAAATCAGGTTAACATTCAATTCTTTGTAAATTTATCAAAACGAATACTCCATCAGAAAAACTATTAGGTCTATTGACATGGAATCCGCATTAATGACTATTTTTCTGTCATTCTGTGACCAACTTAGTATTTGTTTTGAAGTCAAAATCAGAAAGTTCTGTATCGAGATAAGTATTAAGTCACGGTCTCAGCCTTTTGTAAAACATAATCGCATTTTTTTAATCCCTCTTTTTAAGTTTACTGTTTAATTCGCAGGCGTAATACAATTTAATAAAACGACTTTAATATTACTGAATATTAATGAAGGTTGTTGATAATTTTTTAGAATGGCGTTCATTTTAAACCAAATTAAATTATGTTAATGACGACGTTGGAGTTTAGTACTAATTTAAAAGCTGTGCACTGCATTCTCAGGAACTCTTTATAGATCTCTCTATAGTACTCTTTATAAATCTAATAATTGGTCAATATAGAAACTTCGGTAACCCGTGTTAAGACAATAAGAGCTTACAAAACGCCGTCACACAATACAGAATCATTCCAATTTAGCAAATGCTAGAACGTATGTTTGGATTATTTAGTATTTCTGCTACATTTTACGCAAGTTCGTTTTGAAACGTAATAGTAGAGCCGTGGTAGCTCAGAGGCCGGGCGCTTTTCTTAAATTTCAAAGTACCTGACGGCCCTGAGTTCGATCCCTCACCGGCGCCAGTAAAATTGTTCTGCAATTTTAAGTGCTGATTTACTGCGTGCTCAGCGGTGAAGGAAAACATCGTGAGAAAACTTGCATGTTTGAGAAATAAAAATATTTCGAAGACATGTGAAGTCCGCCAACCCGCATTAGACCAGTATGGCTGTAACTTTACTTTTTACTGACGTATTATAATTAATGAATTCTATTATTAAAGTGAAACTTCTTTGGCCGCAATGAGAGCAAAATTTCAAAGTCGAATTTAAATAAATAGTGTTCGTGCAATGTTTCTGTTTTCCATAATTAATATTTATCGATAAATTAATAATTGTTTATATTCTAAGCAGTTATTTTACAGTGAGTGATATTTTTGCCGTTATTAGTGAAATTTTGATTTTTATTCATTTATATTTAATTCAAATTGTAAATCTACATAAGTTTCACTTCCATCACGTGTACTAAGTCGCATACGCTTTTTTTATTTTTACAATCAGTTTTTTGACTAACGCTTTTTTAAACTTTTTATACAGTTTAATATACTCCGAAACGTACTTGTTACAATATTATATAGGTTTTTTACCCCACTGTAATACGTCATCATTTTAGTATACGTCCACTTCAGCCAATCACTAGTCCACTGCTGAACATAGGCCTCCCCCGTAGATTATCAAATAAATTTGTCTCTCATTTTGTGGGGATTTTTCCATAGTTGGCACGCATGGTCGGCGGGTTGTTAACCGCAGTTTATTTATTCAGATGTTCGAGTAAGACGTAGCTGCACATCTTCTGGTTGTAATTTTCCCTCTGTCGACTTTTACGACACCTACGGGGTGAGATGGGGTGGTAGATTATCTTAAGCCGCCACCACAGAATATGTAGACTCATAAACGGTATGAATTGAACTATGAAATAAACACGCAATATAGCGATGGATAAACTTCGACCCGCAGGCAGAAACTTATTGAACCATAATGATTTGCTTGTACCCTGTAGCTTCACCGATACGTAAAAAGAACTTATTGGAGTAAATAAAAGCACCCAAATCTAGTCAAGTTCGTAATTCAATTGCACAAACTATAAACTGTTACGATTTCCGTTGTATGTAAACAGTAATTAAGTGGGAAGTGACGTGATCGAATGTAGGTTCAGACGCAAAATTAGAGTCAAGGGGCCAGCAACAAAAATTCCAGTTCCGTAAATAAACATATTTCTGTGTAATACCGTGCGTGGCATGGACCCGCAAAAACAGAATTATTTTTTAATCAGGGGCTAGGCCCTCACTTTAAATTTCTTACAAGGTTCGTCGCGTTCTTGAACTTGCGTTTTTGAACTATTTTTAGTTCAAAATTAAACGCGACAAAATCCGTAAAAATTAATATATTTTTGAATATAATTAGATCAGAAACTAGTTGCTAAACATTTCATTAATCATCTGAGGGGCTAGGCGCCCGGTGCCGGCACCAAAAAAATTATAGTGGTGCCGGCACCGGGGCTCGAACCCAGGTTACTCGCATACTAAGAAATTTAAAGCGAGTGCCTAGCCCCTGAGCTACCACGGCTCCAAATTATTTGTATATATTTCAAAAAACATCAGTCATTGTATTGTCCTGCACATAACATAATATTATGTGATTGCAGCCTAAGAAAATTTGACAACCTATTTTATCACATGGGTGTCGTAAAAATCGACTGAGAGAAATATCTAGAAAATAACATAGCTTCTGACAGGTTATGGACTAACCTTCTAGTCCACTCCCAAACAAAAAAAAACTTGGGAGAGGCGTACTGTTACATCCTCATTTTTCACACATATTACCAAATTGCTATAATTGAACAACACAAGAGTGCGGATCAGCAATATTTACACTATAAATTAGTCAGTAATTTCCAAATCCACTGCAGTCGTTATTTTCTGGCTAATTGCTGCCCAGCTACGGACCCGGTTTAACAAAAAAAAGCAAAGAACCCAGAATAATAACAAATTCCGCGTCGTTATACCCCTAGTTCGGGTACCGTAGTGAGTGATCCAAGTAGTCGTAATAAGTATTAATTATACGAAACCGATGTAATAATTGTCAAATTATTTTAGTAAATAAAAAACGGTTGTGTAAATTCAGTAATTTTTAAGTATTGATTTGAGCAGAATTCTCAACAGTATGTCCAACAGTGGACAGGCTGATGAAGAAGAAGAACTATGAGATAATTCTGGGGTAGGTAATAAGTAATTACTGAAAGTAATTAATGTTAAAGTAATTAATGACGAAAATTGCTGCAGGTTATGCCATACTCTGTTATAAAATTGAAACATTTTATCGCGTTTAATTTTACTATTTATAACCCGACGTTTCGAGTACTTTACAGCACCCATGGTCAGGGTAGGACTGCTGTGACAGATGTCCTGATTTCATAGTTAACCCGCGTAAAAGAACATAAAATATAGCTTATGTGAAGCATTGTCGCTCCAGGAAGTCTGCAGTCTGTGACCATTCCATGTTCTGGATCATCCCATTCAATCTCTCTCAGTAAACGACTGCCGAATGCATGCCTCTATAAAGTTGGGAATATTTACCGTCGTAACAGATCTTTGTGGGTGAACTGGCAATGAAATTATTTTCTAATAATATAAACATTACTGGTGGTAGGATTCCTGTGTAGGAATCCGTCTTGGTAGGTACCACCCCAGAGCCAGTTATTCTGCCGTGAAGCAGTAGTGTGTAAACATTACTGTGTTTCGGTTTGAAGGGGACTGGACATAGTGTAATCACTGGGCATATGAGACTTGAGATCCGATGTCTCAGGGTAATGAGCGCATTGTGGTGTCACACAGAAATGTTCTGAGTGACACAGCATTTGTTATGGGCAAACGTTGCACTAACCATCAAGTGAACGTTTTGCTCGTCTCGTTACTTTTTTCCAATAAAAAAAAAAACATTCGGATATTTAACATTGAACTATGGATTACTTCAGAGTCCGATGAAGGTCTATTTATTAGGATATAAAGTTGAAATATATAAAGTTATATTTATTTTATTGGTTCAGAAGCTAAGCGATTGGTTTTTCTGTGCTACGGTTTGGGGATTTCCGCAATTCCGACACGGGGCAAAATCCTTTAAAAAGCCTCTAATTAATAATTAAATTGTTTTTCCAATTTTTTATACAAAAACTTAAATCGAATCAATCGATTTTCCACAAGTAACACGTAACTCACTAAACGTTAACCTCTAAATTATTTGCCAATAAACTTTAATATTGGCTTTTGCAGCAGTCGACGATTTTTCAAAGCGACTCAACCGCTACGCTACACGTGACGAAAATACCGATATCATAAGCCGCTTACATGAACTTCACCACGTTGTACCACACATGTTTCAGATTTAACGTAGGAAACACTTTTATCATTATTGTAAAATATGTCAACTGTTTTTGAATATTGTTTTTATATCGAATATCTTTGAAGTTACTAAAACCTTATAATTATTTAAAAAATAACTTTTGGCTTCACCATAATGTTAAGTTAAAGAAGGGCGGACTTAATGTCTATATCAATTTCTCTAAGTTTTCTCTGCCAATTATTCTCTGCCAGTCAACCGATGTCGTAGTAGTTCTATATAACTACCTTTTTATGGTAGCGATCGCTGTGTTGTGGTGAGGTTAGAAAATCTATCACCAAATCCCATCGGAAAAAGGCAGAAAAGTCTGTAGAGATAGCTTATATAATAGATATATATAGAAGATAGAACATAGCTTAATGTGCTACTTTGACCTTCCTCATGCGGTCTGCAATGAAGGACCACATCTCTGTTCCATATTTCATTACTGGGAATATGCACATTTGAAGACTTAGGTTTTAAGACAATGTGGTATACTCAACTTGAAGATGTGAAGCAGCCCAGTAGGATCCGTTGATTGACCTAGTGGTCGAAATTGAACCTTGATCGAAATTAAGCCTCATATGCCCAGTGATTACACTAGCTCTCACTGCCTTTCAGACCGAAACATAATACCACCGTTGGCTTTCTTGCCAACATAATGCTGAGCTGAAACCATATCGATACAGCATCGCAATTTTTTAACATTTACTATAGGTTTAACATAATAATTTTTCTATTGTGTTACATTTTTTTATGTTACAAAATTGTATATATACCCGGTATTTGACCAATATTTGACATACACAAAAATAAAACCAACTAGTTAATCGATATTTAACATTGAATCAAGGATTACTCATGAGGCTGACAATGGTCTCCAATCAAATTATAATATAAAAATTGAAAGTTGTAATTTATGTAACTTGAATAACTTGAGCAATAATAAAAGGAAACTTTTTGCTTCACTTTAATACATACATATACAGAGTCACGCCTCTTTCCCATTGGGGTAGGCACATACTACATCTTTCCACATGATACGATCCTGAAACACATCTTTCGCTTCTTCTACTTTCAGTAGCGTTTTCATACAAGCTCCTTAGTTGCGAGTACGTTTGGCGCGGCTTTACCTTAAAAAGAATTTGATCCGATTGTGATACGTTTCTTTATTTCGACCTTTACCGGCTTGCCCATTTACACTCGCCTCATAATTTGTTTCATTTTCTTCTTTTACCCATCCTAAGTGTCCAAACCATCTAAGCATCCTTTTGTCTATCTTTGCCACTACATCTTCTATACATCGCAGCGTTCCCTTCTCATAGCGTGATATTAAGTTAAATAACTTCACCTTAATATGAAGTTAAATAAGGGTCGACTTCATGCATATATTATTTTCTGTTAGTTATTTCTGACAGTAATTTTCTGTCAGTCAACCGAAGTCGTGGTAAAATTTATTATATACATTGTATCTAAATATATTGACATGGTGTTGTTGTGGAGAGGTTAGAAAAGTTATCACCATATGACGTCGTAAACATTGACTACGGGAAATGGCAGAAAAATCTCCTCATGTTTGATAGATTGCGTGAAATAGAGGAGTCTGGTATTGGGATGTCAAGACCTGCGTCTTGCACTGAATTTTAGTTGATGATTATGATGATATGTATCATTGTCACCATCATTATTTCAGCCCATCCCGTGTTCACTGTTGAAAAAAGGCCTCCTTCGTAGATTACCTTAACTGTATCCAACGAATTCCCGCAAAACTGTGGAGGTTGTCGCTCCATCGAATGGCGTGCCGCCCTACACTTTGTTGGCTGCGGCGAAGTTACCCCTCGGTAAACTTTTTTCCCCAACGATTATTTATAAGAGAAATACCAGAAAGCCGATTTTAAACGACGTAAATCACCTGAATGAATTAATTTAAATCTCTTTAAGATTGTCAAAAACTACGGATGATAAGAAAGATAATGGTTATTTTCATAAAAATGTATCAAAGCATAAATTGTTAGTTCTCGGTTGTTTTAAATAAATTTCAGCAATTGGAATAACAAAATAACCTCCTTGTATGATTTGGAATTGGACGTTTGTTTAGCATAAACCACATTGTTAAGAAAGTTGCGAGGCTTACCTCGTTCAGTTCAAAACTTTTAACTAGCCAGATGCGTTTCGAAATCAAGAGAAAAGTCAATATCTTTTTGTTACAGCGTATTTTTGTCCTTAATATAAAATGATCTTAAATTTTAAGCATATTTCGGTTTTTAAATATTCTCATAACAAGAAATGTGAATGTATATACACGTTCCTGTTGCTGTTGTTTTGATGATTTCGATTTGATATTTATTGCCAGTTACCTTAAGTTTCAAACAGACATACAATCCGTTAGATTGTAGCGCTATTAACGTACTTTTGGACTATTTTATTTAATGGTTTTACCATGCTTTCCATTTTCATAAACCACGTGATTTTATTAGGTGCCATGACATATATATGACTTGACGTCGCATTTTGTCATAATTAATATTGTTTAGAGAAGTAATAATAATAAATTGTAGAAACAAAAAAAAATTGTTTTAAATAACCTTAACAATATTAAAAATCTTATACTTTTCAAAAACGATCACTTTGGACTAACGTAAATTATTTGAAATTTTTACTAGTCTACTACTACTAGTCGGTTCTTAATGTGTGTGTGCGGTGTTTACTTAACATACTACACGTATATGGACTATCTATTCTTTCAATTAAATAAATAGACTGGTTTGATTCATAATTTTAACAAATGAATAATGTAATTTTCAACAATACACTTTTTATTAATGAATTTGACAAAGCAATAGAACTAAGTGAATAATATCCTAAAATTTAGTTAACTTTTTTTTCCATTTTATTCAACGAATAGTATATCGTGTAACACTTGTTATAATGGATTTTATATTGTACCTTGCCCAAATGCGAGGCAAATTAAAAAAGCTCAGATGGCCGTTTTCGGTGAGATCGAAATTCGACTAGACCAGCCAAGAAACAAAGAATGTCTGTTCAAAGGAAGTATTGGAAGTAAAGTGGTATGAATACCATGATGTAGTTTTTAATCTTGCTACCAGAAAATAAAATAGGAGCAGGCTTCAATGGCACTATCATTTAATTGTGATATTAAATCTTTGACCAATTTCGAATCTCTGTTGGTCGAACAATATGATATTATTTTGCAAAATTATGTTCTTGAAAAGGGTTCTAATGTATATTTATAGCTTTTTTTTTATTAATTGCCTAAACAAACAAAATGAATATAAATCGTAAGCCAATTAAACATCATATAATATTTAAACCGTTTATTTTAATGAGGTCGCCGATAGGTTTCCAGTAGAGTAGAATAGGACTTACCTCTTTCCTAACAAGGTGTCGTAAGAGGCGAGGATATTGTACAGACAGCCTTTATTCGTGCAGAATAACACCATAATATTCAATGTCACTATACTCGTACTTCTCGTGGGAACGCAATGGGGATTAAGGTGTTGGATTATTTCCATTCGTATCAAAGTAATTATTTTATACTGAAACTTTTCACAACGTTAATCTTAACAGTAACGTTAAGAAAGAAGATAAAGCAGCTTATCAATAAATTTATTCAAAAATATTACACCGATATCAAATAATGAATCGGTGAAAAAGTTTAGGCCATAAATTTTAACGAAGTTGCAAAACTCCAAAGGAACGACACGTTAAATTTTATTACAGCTCTGTGCCCGAAAAGCCAAACGTGGTTATTAAACTTTGTCTATTATCAAAATTATGTTGGATTTGGATTATTGTTGTAGGGATGTGAATGAAATAACGAGTGAAAACTTCGAATTAAACTCACAAAAATCTTAATGAAATATTTTATTGCAATTAACTGTTCGGTAGCCGAAGATAGGGTAGCATTACTATGTAGGTACGTATGTACCAATGCCAGTTCCTTCACCTTTCACGTCAAACAGTACTGTGCAAATACTATTGCATTTCGGTTTGAAAGGTTCTAAATCTAGTGTAATTACAGGGCATATGAGACGCAAGAACCGATGTCTCATAGGAACGAGCGCAGAGCGGTGCTGTACTAAATGTTGTCGACGTATAGGTTGTTAACCATATATTCGAAATTACACGCCTTTTTTATATGTATTCTATAGAAGACGTAAAAGTTTTTCTTTTACGTCTTCTCCACATTCAATTTTATCATTCATTTCAGCCTATCACTACTGAACATTGGCCTCTCCCATAGACTGCCACAACACTTTGCAGCTCTCATTTTGGGAGGCTTTTGCCATAGTTGCCACGCTTGGTAGGCGGGTTGGCAACCGCAGTTTATTTATTCAGATGTTCCAGGAAGATGCTGCTGCCCACCTTCTGGTTTTTATTTTCCCCTTGTCGACTTTTACGACACCCACGGGATGAGAAAGGGTGGTAGATTCTCTTAAGCCGCCACCTCACGGTGAGTCTTCTATACAATAGATTATTATTCGACAATTATCCTGATGATGAAAACTCTTCTAACTGCAACACTTTCACTTTAATCAATCATGATAACATTATTTCATTTTTTTAATATTGCTAGAAGTTTTAAGAACGTTAAATAAATCTCTATCTCTACTGTGTCGTATTCCAAGTTTATCGTAAGAGGCGACTAAGATATTGTACGAACTATTCTATTGGTGCAGAATCCATTTCAGCCTACCATTAGTCCACTGCTGAACATAGGCCTCCCCCATAGAGTGCAACAAAAGTTTGTAGCTCTCATTTTGGGGGGATTTTGCCATAGTTGCCACGCTTGGCAGGCGGGTTGGCAACCGCAGTTTATTTATTATGATGTTCCAAGAAGATTCTGCTGCCCATCTTCTGCTTTTAATTTTCCCTCTGTCGACTTTTACGACACCCACGGGACGAGATGGGGTGGTAGATTCTCTTAAGCCGCTACTACACGGCAGAATAATACCATAATATGCAATGCTATACTGATGTACTATACTGCTCGTGGGAATTCAATGCGGAGTAATAATTTTTTGACTCGTATCAAAATGGCGTCGACGTGGTATGCCAACCGTCTCGTCTTGTTTCCCGCGGGAGTGAAAAACGGATGTGGTCTCTGCCTATCCTTTATATGGGAAAAAGTAAAGACTTTTTACTGGTGGTAGGATTCCTATGCAGGAGTCCGTCTAGGTAGGTACCACCCCAGGGCCAGTTATTCTACCGTAAAGCAGTAGTGTGCAAACATCACTGTGTTTCGGTTTGAAGGGCACTGTGAGCTAGCGTTATCACTGGGCATATGAGACTTAAGAACCTATGTGTCAGGGTGAATGTGGAGTCACACAGAAATTTTCTGGATGACACAGCATTTGTTATGGGCAGACGTTGCACTTACCATCAGGTGAACGTTTTGCTCGTTTCATCACTATATGCAATAAAAAAGACTGAATGTATGCATGTATGTATCATGAAGAATGTGATGATCGTCATAATGTTGACACTTTTGGCAAATTATTCAAAATACTACTATAACGATGTTTTGAAGAAATTTATTGAAGAAAAATAGCTACTAAAATGCATTGCGATTATTAAGTTATGAAACTAGATGAGAAGAAAGTATTGCAAGCGTACAGATTTTCAATGCTGTAGAATTGATTTATAAAAACTTGGTTTCTTTCTGTGCATACTTAAAGGAAATTGCTGGATGAACATTTGTAACTTGTAACACATAATTTAATAATTTCGTACCAAAGACGAGTTTTAGCGCTATTAGTCTTTACTAAGTTTTTTTAAGCATTCATATTCTTATATAATAGAAGTGAATTAGACATTAAGTTAAATTCACTTTCGACCCAACTATGTGTTTGCTGGTATCTGTTAGAATCTTGATAAATATTAATGTAAGACATATTGCAATTTCTAAATTAACCAAATAACCACCTAACAACTAGCCTAGTTTGCAATATTAGCACAAGCTGTCAGCTTTGTTTTCGCATTAGAATAATGAAACTCTCTGTTCAGTATGCAATGTTGACAGCGATTAATTACTTCCCAATGCTTTGTTTGTGGTACATGATTGCCACGATTTTCTAACGTCAACAATTCTCTAAAATTTTCTATACTTGCATATTCTATCCAAAATATAAAACAATAATGTAATAGGTCGGGAAAAAGTCTTTTCACACGGAATGTATAAACTTGTATAATTGTATCTCTTTGGCTCTACTATTTGTATCTGGCTGGTTTTGATGATATTAAAAAATTACATTTCTAAAAGAGGAAACAAATTAGTAAAATGTTATTTTTCATTTGTTTTTCTTTCTGTCAAAATTTTATTACAAAACAGGAGTAAAGCGCAGGCCGCGAAAATTTGTGACGTTTATGGACCTAAAGCAGTGTCAGTAAGAGTAGCACAAAGTTGTTTAAGCGTTTTTAAACCGGGAATTTTGAAGTCAAAGAAGCACCTCGCTCTGGTCGCCGAGTTACAGATAAAATGGACGCCATTTTTGAAAAAGTGGAGCAATATCGACATATCAATAGTTACGATATAACTGAAGAACTAGGAATTGACCACATAACTGTTTTGACCCATTTGAAAGAAGCTGCGTACACAAAAGAGCTCGATTTTTGGGTGCCACACGATCGTAGATCGCTCAGGCTTCACAAACTGTGCCAAAACCCGGGTTAACTCGCAATCAGGTGATGCTGTGTGTATGGTGGGATTGGAAGGGCGTTGTTCATTATGAGCTTTTACTGCCGGGCAGAGCAATCGATTCGGATCTCTACGGCCACCAATTGACGAGAATAAAGCAAGAAGTTGAGAGAAAGCGACCGGAATTGATCATTAGAAATGGTGCGGTCTTTCATCACGACACGCTAGATAGCTCTCTGCAAAAATGAACAGAGTTTAGCTGGGAGGTGTTAACGCCATATAACCTTGACCTTTCACCTTCAGATCTACCTGTTTCGGTCTCTTCATACTTCTTTAGTGTCAGGTTAAAATCAAGAATCTGCCAAAACTACTTGTCGCGTTTTTTGCTCAGAAGTCCCAAATATTCTACAGCGCCGGGATTACGTGACTACTTTCAAGATGGCAAAAAGTCATCGAACAAAATAGCACATATATACCGTAATTAAATGTAAATGAACTTAGAACAAAAATGTCTTGAGTTTTCATATAAAATGCGAAGAAACTTTTTCCCCAACCTTATATATATTCGTCTATACAAAAATAAACCAACATCAATATAAATTTAATCTCTGATGATCTGATTTAAATTTAAAAGTACATATTATTTTTTCTATGCTAGTGTTTTTTAAGTGACGACAAAGAATATATATTTTTATTTTGTGTTAATAACGCCCAAATCCTACTCCTAAATCTGCCATCCCATCTCATACCATTGGTGAAGTAAGATCGAAAGAGGCAAATGCCTGGAAAATCTTAACTGGAGGTAGGAGTCTAATGCAGAAATCCGTCTAGGTAGGTACCGCCTCAGGCCAGTTATTCTACTGTGAAGCAGTAGTGTGCAAACATTACTGTGTTTCCGTCTTAAGGGCACTGAAACCTAGTGTGAAATGTTAGACCCAAAATCGTCGAAAATCTGTGACGGGCAGCAGAGTCTGAGTTGCGAGGTATCTGGTATTGTGATCAGCAATCCGCCTATCATTACATAAATACATACATACGTCACGCCTTATTCCCTTATAAGGGGTAAGCAGAGGCCTAACACGCTGCCCTATTTTCGGCCGCGCGGGAAACGGGGTTACTCCCCATTGCGTTCCCAAGAACAGTATAGTGACGCAATATGGTGTTATACTGCACGAATAACTACTCTGCCCGACACCTTTGTCAAACGTGGTTATTTCATCAAATCCATCCTTCTTGAACTTGGACTTATGTGTAGCAGTGGACTGTTCAAAGGCAAAAAGAAACAGGCTGATCAACAGGAAGAAGACTCGTCGTTTGGTGGTGACGATGTAAGAGACGTGGCAAATGACAGATAAAGCGCAACTATGTGATACGTATGGTGCGGCGACAAGAATTTAGAGAGATTGTAGTTAAAATAGAAATATAAGTAAAATAACTCTTTTACAAAAGATGCACCCATCTCCTTAAGTTTGGTCTTACCAGTGAACTGCTTATGATAATAATTACGATTTGTGTTTCCATGGAGATTGTACAAATTACAGTATCAATGTATATAGTTACAAAACGCCTAAAATATTCAAGGTGTTGGAATCAAGTAACTTAAAAGCAATAGCGTATACGTCAATTTCTAATGCTTCTGGGAGTTTAGTATGATCCTTGAGTACTTTGAAACCCGACAACCAAGTTTCCTTCTTTTATTTGAATTCTCTGACGTACTTAAGTAATTTAGGTAGATTCTAATCTCCACTGAATATTTTAAAGGCTTTAAAGTAAACGTGTTGTGTTTGAATTAGTTGTTTTTTTTTCTTTTTCATTTATTATTTAGTTAAGTTCTACAGAATTGTACTCTAACCAAAAGTAACTCAAACTTTTAAGTAATAACAGTATTAGGTGTTCAATATATGATATTCAGTTCTCAAATTAAGCCCATTACCCTAAAATTAAAAGGAAAAAATTATCCCTTGCTATGTTTTTACAACGTCATTGATTATTTATTAGCCCACTGCAGGAAATATCCTGCAAATATCCAATAGGCCCCTTTAAAAATTAATAATCAAATATCTCGATAACCTAAGTAAAGTAAAGCCTTAGTCCAAAAAGGAATGTGCTGATATCCATTATATTTATTATTTTTAGAGAAAAGTGGACGCTGGGTAACAATATCACAAGAAAATTGAGTCATGCGATAGACGAAACAAAATTTGTAAAACCTGAGAGTTCATTTAATAAATCGAATTTTACGTTTTCACTTTAAATTTTTAAACAATTTTTAGTTATAGTTAATTCGTTGTACTAACTGGTTGTTTTATCTGGTGGTAGGATTCCTATGCAAGCAGAAATGTGCAAACATTACTGTGTTTCGGTCTAAAGGGCACTGAGAGCTAGCGTAATAACTGGGCATATGAGACTTATGAAATGTCTCAGGGTGACGGGCGCAATGCTACACAGAAATATTCTGAGTAACACAGCATCTGTTATGGGCAAACGTTGCACTTACCATCAGGTCAACGTTTTGGTCGTCTAGACACTAAATAAAATAAAAACCATCAGCTTTTAATTACCTGTTATTTTTGGTCCGATCTATGTGCTATGTTTGGTTTTTGATTTAATTTTATAAATTATTGGATCCCCAGCCGGTGCCGATATCCAACCATCGTCTCTATTAAAATTAGAATGTTTTTTTTTAATTCCAAGCGCCTCGCGAATCATCAAGAATCATCTTAGGAGGTAAATCGAAATTTTTGGAAAACGAATGCCCTATTTATAATCTGTAGTTCAAACAAATCTAGTAAAATATTATCAGTGTAAGACTATCATTACCAATACAAATGATAGTTAAAGACATGCTCATTAACAAATAATAATCATGATTATAACAGCGTGGCCTAGCGGACAAAGCGCCTGAGTTATACGCCTAGGTTTGAATCCCAGCCGGAGACAACAAATTGTTGGTTTTCGGCTCTAGTTGTGTTGTAAATATACGTCTGTAAAACGCACTTAAGGTACAAGAGAAATTCTGGTACAGATTTTAAAAAAAGTAGGTGTCGCGACACAGTAATCCTTTTACGTTAGTGCCAGTTGATCTACGGTGAAACGGTGGTGTGCAAACATGGCTGTGTTTCGGTCTGAAGGACACTAAAAGCTAATGTTGTTATTGGGTATATGAGACTTAGGAGCTGATGTCTTAGGACCACACAGATGTCATAGTGGCCACACAGAAATATTCTGGGTGACACAGCATTTGTGATTGTCAGACGTTGTACTTACCATTAGGTGAATGATGCGTCTCGAAGATGGGCAAGTATGTTGTTTTAGAAAAGACACTCATTTTGGTAATTCCTGTAATAGTTTAGACAGCTTTTTCAGTTTACATTCTTTCAAGATTTGAGAATTGCTGAGTATTTACCGCGCTGCTACAATTGAGGTTAGCGACCTTAACATGTTTTCGGAATATGTTATTTTCATAGATAAGTTGCTTTAAATAATAGAATACATACAAAAAGTCACGCCTTTTTTCTATGAGGGGAAGGCAGAGACCATACCCGTAGCCAACTATTCGCCACCGCGGGTACGATGTGATGGGTGGCGAACCACCCGGCCGCCATTATGGTACTAATCGAAACTTTCTCACTCCCCATTGAGTTCCCACGAGCAGTATAGTGACAGTATTGCATATTATTCTGCACGAAGAAAGACTGTCCGTATAATACCTTAGTCGTCTCTTAAAACAATTCGGAAAGAAAGAGGTAGGTGCTACTTTATAATTCCGCACTCTGGGATTCACAAAGTATCATACCAGCGTTTTACTGTAACGTATAAAATTTAAATACACTTACTTATAAAGTACTCTTATTATTTCAAAGGTATAAATTCAGAAACGAACAAATCATTCAATCAGCTTCGATTTATGACTATTATGTATAAATTCCGGAGTATTATTCTCATTTTGCAGTTATTATTATACTGATTTCTGTTTTGAGGAGCGGCGCTGTATTTAAAGTTACCAGAAATTGCGAAACTCGATAACAATAAGGTCTTGCTATTAATTCGAGTACATTTAAAGAAAAATTTACTTTATCATTAAATTAGAGAAGCCTATAGATAATGCTGCTTTTATCGAAAAAACTCTCGATGTAAAATTACTGTAGAATAAACTCCATTTTTCACACATTAAACTTTTTTAGCCGATAGGTCACCGGACCGGCAGAGTAGAAGAGCACCTACTTCTTTCTGCCGAGGTGTCGTAAGAGGCGACTAAGGTATTATACGGACAGCCTTTCGTTAATTTACACCATAATATGCAATGCTGTCACTATACTGCTCGTGGGAACGCAACGGAGAGTCACATTTTTTGACCAAAATGCCAGAGACGTGGTTCGCTATCAGCCCTTATATGAGAAATGGGCGTGACTATATGTATGTATGTAAACATTTTATTTAACTAAAATATACATGCCTTAGATAGTAGGCAAAGTAATTTATTATCAACCAGCGGTTTCACCCGCGTAAAATAAGCAAACCACGTGACTGCGCCACATGATGACAAGTCAAAGTCAAAGTCAAAATTTCTTTATTCAATTTAGGCTCTGTTGCTGTTTAAAGCTCTTATGAACGTCAAAATCGACACCGGTTCAAAAAATGTCTTTCTCAGAGAAGAACCGGCAATAAATTCTGGAATATTCTTTATTCAATGCATATGGCATTGAAAACACAAGACCCCAGAGTTTCTTGTATAAATTGACTAAAGAATTTTTGATATCCTACATGTCATTTATAAATTTAAAAAAAATACATCATAAATTTAGTAGCCAGGGGTTTTCTAGTGCAGAGTATGAGTTATTTCTACATATCTTTGTCCTCTATATAATGATCTTATAAATGTATATATAATAATTTTATAATATGCTTCATCTAATAATGTCTTCTTGATAAGTTTTTAAATATACATGTCCGATTTTTGAGTCACACTTTTAAGCATTCCTAATTATTATAAATATTTACCTTATTATAAAATTTAATGCATCTACAAAGAAAAGACTTTCCAGTTTTAGCCAACCATAACATAGGAACCTATAGCGTGTTGCCTCGACCCATTCTACAGGATACAGCAAATTTTTTAACGACATAAATATATTCACACACATAATATTTTCAAAAATAAACAACGACGGAAATGTCAAAATATTAGGCTCCTTTAATAGTTCTCGTAGCCACTCGCGAGGTTCCAAGTTAAAGATTGCCCGAAATGCTTGTTTTTGGAAAATAAAGATTGTTTCCAAGATCCAGAGATCTTCCATTTCCTTTTTATTTAATTTGCTAAATGCTTTTACGATATCCGTAGGGCTAATGTGACTAAAACGAAAGTTGGGAACGTTAATATTTACATGTTCCCTTAGATATGACTCTGAAACTACAGCACTTGACTGCAAATGTTTAGTATTTTCAGCAGGTAAATTTGAAAAACTTCAAGAAACTCATTTGCAACTTTGTATTTAACTTTTACTACATTACCACTTAATTTCAAAGAAAAGTTTTCTTTTTTAGTATTATACCTGCCAGTTTCTAAATTAATTACATTCCATGTGGCTTTAGTTTTATTAGAAGAAAACTTAATTTTATTTAAAAAATCAGCTTTTGCTTTCAAACAAACATTTAAAAAAAATCAATACAGTTTAACATGCTGATGAAATTGTACATTGGATGTAAGATATCTTTTACCATAGACATCATGTAGATTCTCTACTTTTTCTAATCCGTTTAGTGGCCCACTCACTAAAACATATTTTTTTACGAATATTAACTACCTTTCTAGTAAAAATTTATTATTTAAACTTTATTGTTTCCCCTTAAATGATGCTGTGCTCGCGGGCCATGGGCCCGCGTGCCAGGTTTGGTTTGACCCAAACAAAAATACATAAATATCATAAATACATAAATAACATAAATATATAAATATCATAAATACATAAATAACATAAATACATAAATATCATAAATACATTAATAACATAAATACATAAATATTTTCTGCCAGTCAACCCAAGGCGTAGCGAAACAATGTGGCAGGTGTAAAACTTAAAGAACCTAAATATTTAAATTTCTAAGGGTACTTATAAATATAAATACAATTTAAAAAATACTTAAAATACATATAAATAAAATACATAGCAATATATAATTATGATAAATAAACAATAATACATAAATATGTACATACATGTAAACGAACATACCTTCACACATACATATACAGAAATATACGTGGTGGTTTGACATAAATTTGGAAAAAAATAATCCACAAACAATTTTAAATGAAATCTTTAAAATAATGCTCCCGTACTAACCTCTTAAAACTTAACGTGTGTTTGACGTGTAATAACTTTTAGTGAGTGGGCCACTAAACGGATTAGAAAAAGTAGAGAATCTACATGATGTCTATGGTAAAAGATATCTTACATCCAATGTACAATTTCATCAGCATGTTAAACTGTATTGATTTTTTTTAAATGTTTGTTTGAAAGCAAAAGCTGATTTTTTAAATAAAATTAAGTTTTCTTCTAATAAAACTAAAGCCACATGGAATGTAATTAATTTAGAAACTGGCAGGTATAATACTAAAAAAGAAAACTTTTCTTTGAAATTAAGTGGTAATGTAGTAAAAGTTAAATACAAAGTTGCAAATGAGTTTCTTGAAGTTTTTCAAATTTACCTGCTGAAAATACTAAACATTTGCAGTCAAGTGCTGTAGTTTCAGAGTCATATCTAAGGGAACATGTAAATATTAACGTTCCCAACTTTCGTTTTAGTCACATTAGCCCTACGGATATCGTAAAAGCATTTAGCAAATTAAATAAAAAGGAAATGGAAGATCTCTGGATCTTGGAAACAATCTTTATTTTCCAAAAACAAGCATTTCGGGCAATCTTTAACTTGGAACCTCGCGAGTGGCTACGAGAACTATTAAAGGAGCCTAATATTTTGACATTTCCGTCGTTGTTTATTTTTGAAAATATTATGTGTGTGAATATATTTATGTCGTTAAAAAATTTGCTGTATCCTGTAGAATGGGTCGAGGCAACACGCTATAGGTTCCTATGTTATGGTTGGCTAAAACTGGAAAGTCTTTTCTTTGTAGATGCATTAAATTTTATAATAAGGTAAATATTTATAATAATTAGGAATGCTTAAAAGTGTGACTCAAAAATCGGACATGTATATTTAAAAACTTATCAAGAAGACATTATTAGATGAAGCATATTATAAAATTATTATATATACATTTATAAGATCATTATATAGAGGACAAAGATATGTAGAAATAACTCATACTCTGCACTAGAAAACCCCTGGCTACTAAATTTATGATGTATTTTTTTTAAATTTATAAATGACATGTAGGATATCAAAAATTCTTTAGTCAATTTATACAAGAAACTCTGGGGTCTTGTGTTTTCAATGCCATATGCATTGAATAAAGAATATTCCAGAATTTATTGCCGGTTCTTCTCTGAGAAAGACATTTTTTGAACCGGTGTCGATTTTGACGTTCATAAGAGCTTTAAACAGCAACAGAGCCTAAATTGAATAAAGAAATTTTGACTTTGACTTTGACTTGTCATCATGTGGCGCAGTCACGTGGTTTGCTTATTTTACGCGGGTGAAACCGCTGGTTGATAATAAATTACTTTGCCTACTATCTAAGGCATGTATATTTTAGTTAAATAAAATGTTTACATACATACATATAGTCACGCCCATTTCTCATATAAGGGCTGATAGCGAACCACGTCTCTGGCATTTTGGTCAAAAAATGTGACTCTCCGTTGCGTTCCCACGAGCAGTATAGTGACAGCATTGCATATTATGGTGTAAATTAACGAAAGGCTGTCCGTATAATACCTTAGTCGCCTCTTACGACACCTCGGCAGAAAGAAGTAGGTGCTCTTCTACTCTGCCGGTCCGGTGACCTATCGGCTAAAAAAGTTTAATGTGTGAAAAATGGAGTTTATTCTACAGTAATTTTACATCGAGAGTTTTTTCGATAAAAGCAGCATTATCTATAGGCTTCTCTAATTTAATGATAAAGTAAATTTTTCTTTAAATGTACTCGAATTAATAGCAAGACCTTATTGTTATCGAGTTTCGCAATTTCTGGTAACTTTAAATACAGCGCCGCTCCTCAAAACAGAAATCAGTATAATAATAACTGCAAAATGAGAATAATACTCCGGAATTTATACATAATAGTCATAAATCGAAGCTGATTGAATGATTTGTTCGTTTCTGAATTTATACCTTTGAAATAATAAGAGTACTTTATAAGTAAGTGTATTTAAATTTTATACGTTACAGTAAAACGCTGGTATGATACTTTGTGAATCCCAGAGTGCGGAATTATAAAGTAGCACCTACCTCTTTCTTTCCGAATTGTTTTAAGAGACGACTAAGGTATTATACGGACAGTCTTTCTTCGTGCAGAATAATATGCAATACTGTCACTATACTGCTCGTGGGAACTCAATGGGGAGTGAGAAAGTTTCGATTAGTACCATAATGGCGGCCGGGTGGTTCGCCACCCATCACATCGTACCCGCGGTGGCGAATAGTTGGCTACGGGTATGGTCTCTGCCTTCCCCTCATAGAAAAAAGGCGTGACTTTTTGTATGTATTCTATTATTTAAAGCAACTTATCTATGAAAATAACATATTCCGAAAACATGTTAAGGTCGCTAACCTCAATTGTAGCAGCGCGGTAAATACTCAGCAATTCTCAAATCTTGAAAGAATGTAAACTGAAAAAGCTGTCTAAACTATTACAGGAATTACCAAAATGAGTGTCTTTTCTAAAACAACATACTTGCCCATCTTCGAGACGCATCATTCACCTAATGGTAAGTACAACGTCTGACAATCACAAATGCTGTGTCACCCAGAATATTTCTGTGTGGCCACTATGACATCTGTGTGGTCCTAAGACATCAGCTCCTAAGTCTCATATACCCAATAACAACATTAGCTTTTAGTGTCCTTCAGACCGAAACACAGCCATGTTTGCACACCACCGTTTCACCGTAGATCAACTGGCACTAACGTAAAAGGATTACTGTGTCGCGACACCTACTTTTTTTAAAATCTGTACCAGAATTTCTCTTGTACCTTAAGTGCGTTTTACAGACGTATATTTACAACACAACTAGAGCCGAAAACCAACAATTTGTTGTCTCCGGCTGGGATTCAAACCTAGGCGTATAACTCAGGCGCTTTGTCCGCTAGGCCACGCTGTTATAATCATGATTATTATTTGTTAATGAGCATGTCTTTAACTATCATTTGTATTGGTAATGATAGTCTTACACTGATAATATTTTACTAGATTTGTTTGAACTACAGATTATAAATAGGGCATTCGTTTTCCAAAAATTTCGATTTACCTCCTAAGATGATTCTTGATGATTCGCGAGGCGCTTGGAATTAAAAAAAAACATTCTAATTTTAATAGAGACGATGGTTGGATATCGGCACCGGCTGGGGATCCAATAATTTATAAAATTAAATCAAAAACCAAACATAGCACATAGATCGGACCAAAAATAACAGGTAATTAAAAGCTGATGGTTTTTATTTTATTTAGTGTCTAGACGACCAAAACGTTGACCTGATGGTAAGTGCAACGTTTGCCCATAACAGATGCTGTGTTACTCAGAATATTTCTGTGTAGCATTGCGCCCGTCACCCTGAGACATTTCATAAGTCTCATATGCCCAGTTATTACGCTAGCTCTCAGTGCCCTTTAGACCGAAACACAGTAATGTTTGCACATTTCTGCTTGCATAGGAATCCTACCACCAGATAAAACAACCAGTTAGTACAACGAATTAACTATAACTAAAAATTGTTTAAAAATTTAAAGTGAAAACGTAAAATTCGATTTATTAAATGAACTCTCAGGTTTTACAAATTTTGTTTCGTCTATCGCATGACTCAATTTTCTTGTGATATTGTTACCCAGCGTCCACTTTTCTCTAAAAATAATAAATATAATGGATATCAGCACATTCCTTTTTGGACTAAGGCTTTACTTTACTTAGGTTATCGAGATATTTGATTATTAATTTTTAAAGGGGCCTATTGGATATTTGCAGGATATTTCCTGCAGTGGGCTAATAAATAATCAATGACGTTGTAAAAACATAGCAAGGGATAATTTTTTCCTTTTAATTTTAGGGTAATGGGCTTAATTTGAGAACTGAATATCATATATTGAACACCTAATACTGTTATTACTTAAAAGTTTGAGTTACTTTTGGTTAGAGTACAATTCTGTAGAACTTAACTAAATAATAAATGAAAAAGAAAAAAAAACAACTAATTCAAACACAACACGTTTACTTTAAAGCCTTTAAAATATTCAGTGGAGATTAGAATCTACCTAAATTACTTAAGTACGTCAGAGAATTCAAATAAAAGAAGGAAACTTGGTTGTCGGGTTTCAAAGTACTCAAGGATCATACTAAACTCCCAGAAGCATTAGAAATTGACGTATACGCTATTGCTTTTAAGTTACTTGATTCCAACACCTTGAATATTTTAGGCGTTTTGTAACTATATACATTGATACTGTAATTTGTACAATCTCCATGGAAACACAAATCGTAATTATTATCATAAGCAGTTCACTGGTAAGACCAAACTTAAGGAGATGGGTGCATCTTTTGTAAAAGAGTTATTTTACTTATATTTCTATTTTAACTACAATCTCTCTAAATTCTTGTCGCCGCACCATACGTATCACATAGTTGCTCAGTATAGCGGGAGAGTATTTCATGCCGGCCCAAGCAGTGGGCCGGCATGAAATACTCTCAACTTTACATGGCGGAAGTTTGGCCGCACACGGAATACTGTTTTCATCTCTGGTTCTGGTCTGGGCCTCCTCATTGCCAGCTCCTTCCATTTGATCGCATCCAGCGAAAAGCGGCTCGAATCGTCGACGACCAGGTTCTTTCTGATCACTTTGATCCACTGGCCTTGCGTAGAGACGTTGCGTCTCTTTGCGTTTTTTATCGTATTTACTATGGGGAGTGTTCCGAGGAATTGTTAGGAATCATTTCAGCCGCTGAGTTTCACCATCGTACATCACGGCACAGCACCAAATTCCATCCATATCACCTTGATGGTTGGCATTCCACCACTGTGGGCTTTTCGAGGAATTTTCTTCCACGCACGACCCCTTTGTGGAGCTTGCTGCCGCCAGCGGCTTCCTTTGTCAAAGGCCGGCAACGAACCCGCGACTTCCCTGGTGTTGCGGATGTTCATGGGCGGAGGTGATCACATAACTTCAGGTGAGCCGCTTGCTCGTTTGACCCCTCTTCATAAAAAAAAAATCGGTAGGCACTAACGCCGAGAAACATTACTGTGTTTCGTTTAGAAGGGCCCTGATAGCTGGTACAACTTTTCTGGGCATATGAGATTGAAGAACTGATGTCTCAGGGTTCCGAGCGCGGTGTGGTGCCACACCGAAAGGTTCTGGGTGACACAGCATTTGTTACGGGAAGACGTTGCACTTACCGGCAGGTGAGCGATTTGCTCGCCTCGTCATTATCTTCTATAAAAAAACCTTAGTAATTGAAACGCAAAGTAAGTATTCTTGAACATTAATTTTATTATAATTTACTGCGTACTGATATCTCATTTGTTAAGAAAGTTTTCAGTAATCCTCGTTCAGTTCATTCGGAACTTTTAACAAGCTATACGCATCAATTATTCAAAATGTTTGAGAGTGTATTACACAAAGACATTTCTGGAGAATTCCTTATAATTTTTGAATGTTATAATATAAATATTACAAAACTTAACGTTTATATTTTATATTAACGTTTTTTTGTACTAACATACAAAAAAAACGTAGTCGTTTTTTACAAATACTGTTTAAACGTTTATAAACTATACAAAAGTAAAAATTCTTTAGTAACGCGAAATACATACTAAAGCAAATTGGTTTATTTCCAACAGTTTTATTAATATCCCGATACAATGAAACACTATAACTAAAACTATAAAACAGTTGTTGATTATTTTGTGCCATCATCAGAACATATAAAAAATTTTGGACTACGGAACAAGTATACATATAACATAGTCCCACGCTCTTACAGAATAGCAGAATAAATTTGCGTAATATGTTTATGTTTAATATGGTGATTGAAGTGAGTAAGAGTGAAAAAAAAACAAGCATTAGTAGAATAGAATAGAAAATAATATTTTTTATTCAATATAGATAATTTACATAACACTCATTTAACGACATTTTTTAAGCTACACTGATTCGCAAAGAAATGCCTCTGTCCTGAAAAGAACCAGTAAGAAAATCAGCAGGATTTTTTTCTTCAGTTATTTTAAAAATAATATATAATTACAGCAGTATTATAAAGATGTAGTAATAGCTTGGCAGCGGTCACCTCGTTATAACCCCTGGGTATCATCATCCATGTATTCCTTAAAAGAATACTACCACTCCATCTCATTCAATGGATCTCGTAAAAGGCGAGTAAGGAATAAAACTGCACTGTGCAACCAACAGCGCATGGTGGCGATGGGCTCACCACCTATCACACCAAGTGCATTATATTGTTTTGGTGAAACGTGGATTGTGGCAGTCATCTGCTTTTGCAGTGAGTGCCCAGTCTCTGACTTATGGGATACAGTCGTGATCTTATGTATGTATGTATGTATAACCCTTCTTAAAAAGTATTTGTTTAATAGATAGTTTGAACTTTTTGATTGAAAGACTGTGCACTTTCTGGGATTTTGTTGTAAAAACGTATGCATTGCCCCACGAAAGATTTACTGACTCTGTGAAGTCGAGTAACTGGCATTAGAAAAAAGAGCATACCACCATTGACCTGAGTTGTGACAATGCATCTTAATGTTGTTACGTAGATGGATAGATGGACGTATCTATGGGCCACGGAGCTACATATTATCCAGCGAATTATGTGGACGTCCATCAAATTTTCTAAAATAAAAATGAGACAACTGACCGACGTGTAATCAAATTTAAAAGGCATGCCATGATATCGAACCCGTTCAAACATTTTTATCTTCTTCTTCTTCTTCTTCTTTTCAGCCTATCACTAGTCCACTGCTGAACATAGGCCTCCCCTATAGATTGCCACAAAAGTTTGTAGCTCTCATTTTGGGGGGGATTTGCCATAGTTGCCACGCTTGGCAGGCGGCAAACATTTTCACCAACCAGGAAATTAAAAAGAAACGAAAGTCATATATACTTACTTCTTATGAAGAAGTCAGTCTAAGTATATACCACCGCAGTGCAAGTTTTTCTGCCCCTAAACAGTACTGTGCAAACATTACAATCTTTCGGTCTGATCGACATTGATAGCTGTAATTACGAGGTGGACTTAGGAGCTGATGGTAACATCGCATTTGTTATAGGCGGGCATTGTTGTAAGTACAATGTCCGCCCATAACAAATGCGAGGAGCCAGGAGAACGTTTCGCTGGTCTCGTCTCAACATTTATTACCTATAAAATTTTAAGCATACTGTCCTCGTCGTTTCAGCCTATCAATAGTCCACTGCTGAACGTAGGCCTCCCCCATAGATTACCACAAAAGTTTGTAGCTATCGTTTTGGGGGGATTTTGCCATAGTTGCCACGCTTGGCAGACGAGTTGGCAACCGCAGTTTAATTTTTCAGATGTTCCAGCAAGATGCTGCTGCCCTTCTCCTGGTTTTCATTTTCCCTCTGTCGACTTTTACGAAACCCACGGGATGAGATGGGGTGGTAGATTATCTTAAGCCGCTACCACACGGCTGGCCGCTACCACACGGCTAGCCGCTACCACACGGCTTATAACATTCTTAAGCATATAACAATCTACAAATTATTTCGCTATGTGGTTCCAATGATTACGTAAACTTATCACCTTATCCAGATCGTATACATAAAAGACTAGGCTATACAGAGATCTTAAAATATATTAATTCGATTTGCCCTACTTTTTGTTCGTGTTGTTCGTATTTATCATTAGATCTCGGGAGACTGAGCCAAATTAAAAGAACTTCAAACTGCTCCATTCAAAGTGAGATGTATTACTACGGAAGCTGCATTGCAGAGAACACTGATTTACAACGGGATGTAATAATGAATAACAGAATAGTTATCATAATTTTACTATCAGGTCGACGGCGAATTTGATTTTGTTATAAATTATCTCATTGATTTATAATGATTTCTATGTCATTCCAAAGAAGATTTAAAAGCACCACAAGTCCACTGCTGAATATAAGCCTCCTCCATATATGGCCCCAAAAGTTTGTAGCATTCATTTTGGGGGGATTTCGCCTTAGTTGCCACGCTTTGCAGGCGGGTTGGCAATCGCAGTTAATTTATTCAGATGTTCAAGGAAGATGTTGCTGCCCATCTCCTTATTTTTATTTTCACTCTGTCGACTTTTACGAGAACCACGGGATGAGATGGGGTGGTAGATTATCTTAGGCCGCCACCATACGTTTTTTCCAAATAAACCAAAACAGTATTTCTATACAAATAAATAAAATTAAAGTGTCTGTTTGTAACAACAAAATAACAGCTTTTTACTGAATGCTTGTGAAAGTATATACGGTAGTTATGAGAATGTTTTTTTCTGTCTGTCTGTTTGTTCCAGCTAATCTCCCAAACCGTTGGACTAATTTTGACGGGGCTTTCGCTGACAGGTAGCTGATAATATAGCAGGTAGTTTTTTTAAATCTGATTCAAATAGGGGTAAATAGTATATATGTATATCATCGATCGGGGTCGGCTTTTATACGCGAGTGAAACCGCGGGCCACTGCTAATTGGTAATATTTAATAAGAGTAATAAGTGACAAGACATGCAAACCGTGCATGCGGCAAGTGCTACGCCTGGTAACGTTCAAATAAAAAGACATTTGTGGGACCGCGCACCTTACCTGAGACATCACTTTAGAAGTCTCTGATGACCAGTCACTTCTATACGTTATACGTTCCGTCACTTTTATCAAAAAAAAAAAAACTAGGAACTATCAATTATCGACTACGAAGCATGGTGGTATCTACCTAGGTGGAATCTTGCAGAAAATTTCTATTACCAGTGTTTCAGGAAAACGCCGCCGGTATCAAACGAGATATGCATTTCAACACTAATTTGGCATTATCGGTTATCAAGCATTAAGCTGGTAGCAACTAGTTGTGTTAATGTTTATGTGGAGATGCTCTCTGATTCGCTCTGGTTTCTCCTGCATCGTGGGTCCCTTTTTCAGACATGAATCGCATACGCACAAACAGTCAGACACGGGATAACTGTGTGCGCCATCTAAAGCTCTGTTTGGTTACCGAAACCGCGACTCTTCGCTTAGCCACTACGTCAACCGATCCGTTGATGGTAATGATTACTGAACAAGAATATAAAAAAAAAACTATTATCACATCGAATATTCTGTTAAAACTATTCTAAAAAATGTTACGCCAAAATGCACTCTAAATTCATCAAAATTCTTTCCTATAATTTTTACAACCTTTACTTTAAAAGGATATTTTTCAATTGTAAAGATCTACAAATTGTAAAATGTAACGGACAGGACTATACCGCAGTCTAGCCTAATAAAACTTGTTTTCAATTTCAATAACTTTCGTAAATTTAGAAATCCACTACTGCTAAAACTTGCTGCCAGTTTTAATTAAGACATTTAATTTCTGACATAGTGCGTTATAAATAGGCTTTCATATTGTCTTTAGTAGAAATTTAATATTCATGTATTTTAATAATATTCTGGTCTTTTAAATATGAAATCTTTTTCCCCTTACTCAGAAACAGGAAGACAATTGCGGTCCTTCACACGTTCCGAAACCTTTTTATTATTTATATACCCTTTTATAATTTACTTACTATATCATCATTTTAGCCTATTCCAGTCCACTGTTGAACATAGGCCTCCCCCATAGATTGCCACAAAACACGGTCGTGATCCACCTGCATCCATGGACTTCCTGCAAAACTGTGCAGGTAGTCGCTCCATCTAGTGGGGGAACACCCTACACTGCATTTGCCGGTACGAGGCTGCCACTCGAGAACCTTTCTTCCCCTACGGTTATCGGTTCTACGAGCTATATGGCCGGCCTATTGCCACTTCGGCTTGCTAATTCTTAGAACTATGTCGGTTACTTTAGTTCTGTTGCAGATATCATCGTTACGGATTTTATCACGCAGAGAAACTCCGAGCATAGCCCTTTCCATAGCTCGCTGAGCGACTTTGAGCTTCCTCATGCGGCCCGCAGTGAAGTACCACGTCTCTGTTCCGTATGCCATCACTGGCAACAAAGTATATAATAATACCGTATCTAATATCGCTGCCAATGTATTTAGATAAGCTTTAATTGCATGCACAGTTATCGCAAACTATGAAAAATTCCACCAGACGTTGAGGCGCTCCGTAACAAAGACGTTTGCTTAAACTTTGTGAACTCAAAAGATTCGCATGTTACAATTAATTTTTATTTCAAAATAACTTGGTATTATTTATATAATACCAAATTATATTTAAAAATGATCATATTTTTAAAAGAAAGGGTATAAATAATTATTTAAGCTTCCACATTTGTTATAATATTAATAAAATTATCATTGAACATTATGTTTGTGTTTCTCTTAATGAAAAATTTTATTTATTATAGCTAATAAAATTAGGCGTCACCGTTCTGAATAAAGTGCATACACACACGCCTTCATTTTAGGGGTAGGCAGAGACCACATCCGTAGTCAATTTTAACACCCGCAGGAAAGGAGACGTGACGGGTGCCGCCATTTTGGTACGAGTTGACATTCTTGCTACCCATTGCATTTACCATTTGTAAATACAATACATATATTGAATAAAAAATATTCTATTCCATTCTATTCTAAACCAACATTGCATTACATACGTAAATAATTATATAATGAGATATAATAATAAATGCATGGGCAGTAGCTGAATTGCATTTCAAGATTCTGACCTAAAATAGGAGAATCGCGTACAGTGAATTTATAATTCACAGCTCAAAACGTAGTGTGCTGTCCGCAATGCAGATTTTAGAATACTAAAATCGACTTTGAATTTAGCGTCCGGTTTGTTTTCGTCACCTAAAATTACTTAATACATACTAATATTTTCAAATGTGTTCATGATATAATAAATAGCATGGCGGCGTATGATTACAGTACAATTGTATTGTAATTATACGCCGCTATGATTGGGTGCAGTGTAAGAGACACGAGAAAATCGAAAAGCACAATCAGATCCAAAATGTATTTGTGTTTCACTACTTGGACTCGAACCCATAACCTGTTGCGTATAAATCAGGTACTCTGACCACTAGGCCATGCGGTAGTCATTAATATTGCTTGCTTAACGTTCCTGGTCTCAGCTGTGAGGCGTTGAAATACTACTCGAATCCTGTAAATTGTTGTATAGACGAGTAACTGCAGTCTGTGTTTCCGATTATATTTACGTCTTTTGCAGATGAGAACTTCCAGTTCTTCTTATTTTTACTTGTTTAATAGTAGCTCTTAAAATAATTCTGCCAATATAAAGTGAGTACAGAAACAAACTAAAGAAATATACTACACGTACTGTATAAAAAGAAAAATCCATTACGTTTCATCCCATTGTATGGAATTTGATTTAGTTTCAGCTTGAATTTACATCATCATCATTGTTATCAGAAACAACAACAATCTGCTACCGTCCACTGCTAAACATCCATGTCCTCTTATAATAAGTTGATGATGACGAACGCGACGGGTCCTGTATTCTGCATGTGAAAAGTTTGTCTGTAAAATGCACCCACGATAAAGGTAACCTACTGTGCGGCATCGTTTAAAAAAAGTGACACTTTGTCCGATGTAGGCGCGCGTCACTCTACGTTTGTCCTAAATGCGATCACCACTCTTAGATTAGCCTTCTCCACACTCTTGTGACAGATATGAGCATCTCATTGCCACTCCAGTCTGTAAACTTGTAATTTGAACACTTGTTAACCGGAGAGAAACTTCGCGTTTTATAAAGTATGTTTATGTGAAACAAGTTATTATTTTATACGTTTATTTAAGTAGAAAGAAATTAGGAGATTCAATTGAAGGCTGAGTTGACGTTTCCATCCGCTATCATAACATTTATTATTCACGTTCTCATTTATAATTTCACGAATTATATTTCATTACAAGTAACCAAATCAATCGCAATGTCATATATTGAGAGTAGAACTAGAATTAAACTTGCATAGCATTCGTTGAAGCAAAAGTTATGAACAGCAACGTGAAAAATGTCTTTTTAAATGCCTGCCAGCTGCGTCTTCAGTCAAAGTATTAAATTATACTAGTAGAGGTGATAGCCACAATTTAAATTTGATTTATAAATAAGAATATGTTAGATAGTATCGTTCGTTTTTCTAGACAAGCGCATACTTACAGTCACGCCTTTTTCCCTTATAAGGGGTAGGCAGAGACCACACCCGTAGCCCCCATGAGCAACAACGTGACGTGGCGAAACACGTCGCTGCCATTTTGGTACGCTTCAAAAAATTCATACCCTCATTGCGTTTCCACGAGCAGTACAGTGACAGAATTACATATTGTGGTCTTATTCAGCACGAATAAAGGCTTATTTTATACAAGAGAGAGCAGACGAGCAAACGACTCACCTGATATAAAGTGATCACCGCCCCACATGAACATCCGCAATACCAGAGCTAGCGGGTGTGTTGCCGGCCTTTGAGAAAGGTTCTTTTCTTTAAGGTCCCTAGGTCGTATCGGTCCGAAAATGCCGCTGGCGGATGCAAGTTCCTGCTGCTTAATTCATAATTATCATTTAACACGTAACGTATTTAACACGTAAAATGTTCTAATTACTGAACGACATACTGATTTTTATGACTTGGAAAAATAAATGTATTTAAAACATTACATACAAAGTGTCTTATAAATAAATTGATATTTTTATTTACGATTCAATTCAGATGTTTTAGACAAAAGAAAATTGATATTAGAATTTATAAGTTAAAAAAATTTAATTACCACTTAAGGAAACGTCCTGATGAAAATTTAATTTGTGTTAGTGGAAATAATGTACAGATAAGTTTTCCACTTAATACAATTTAAAGGTTGAAACGTTATAACTAGATTGAAAATGCAATAATATCGAAGCGGGTATCGTTTCAGAATCAGGTTAATTCAGTAAGACAGGGTCGGACGTGGCAGGTAATAGCGCTCTTTCTTTGCAGATGTCCGCGCTGTTCATTTCACTTTGGCGGTATTTTATACTAGCTGCGCCCGCGTCCTCGTTCGCGTGGAATTAAATTTTTATAAAAATGTATTTAATTATAGTATATTTGTATGTAAGTATGAACAAACTCTTTATAGGACTAACATAATAATCTATGCAAATATTAAAGCGTACAAAGTTTCTTTGTAAACAAACTTTGATGTTATATTGCCCGGAAATACTGCTTAACTGCAGAATAACTAGTCCTGCGGTGGTACTCACCTTGATGAAATCCTGCATAGGCATCCTATAACAAGTAATAATATAATAAAATAAACCCAAATTCTTAATATTTATTTCTCTTGAATCTAATACTATGTATATACGCAGCTATATTCCACAACTAATTACTTCCAACTAAACAAAGCCATACCTCTGAATTAAGAATTGTGTGGTGTTTAAGTATGAAGTCCACTAAGGCCGTTTTTCCAAAGAATGTTTACGGACCGTTGCTTAGTCAAACTTTCTCTCCACAGCTAATTAACTTACTGTAAGTGTGAAAATATATCTTACAATGTAATAAATAGCTTCCACACCATCATAGAACTAATAACGACTTTCACTGTGATCTTCATTTTAATGTAAATATATTTATACACTAAAGATTGACCTATTGTTTTAAATATCCAGTTAATAACCCTGTTATTTCATCGATTAAAATTTTGTCTCTTATTATTTCAACTTTGAAATACAAAACTTTCTACTAAGCTTCTTGAAAAGGGTTTGGAGTCGGTTCTTATAATCTATTCAAAAATTTTGCTTACAAAAAAGTTAAGGCCTTTGACTCAATGCTAAGTTTTAATTACTGAATCAATCACATGCCAAAATTCTATTATCAATCATGATAATAAAGTTCTTTAAAGTTACATAAAAAGCAAATCATTGCACTAGATAGATTTATTAAAGTTCACGTTTACACAGCTGTACACATAATTACCATAACATAAGTCTTATCTTAGCAACTGACATTTATTAATATCGTCTATGACCTCTCCTCCTACTCGTCCATTTGCATTACACCGCTATCGTCGAGATATTTTAAGCCCTATTCTTGAAAAAATTATTCTCTTCTTCTCCCGTGGCTCATTTCTCATGTCTTTTGGGATCGGTCTTCCGAGGCTTAATGCGCTATTCTGTGCATAATTGTGTCACGTCCGGGCTTGGTCCCATCGCCTTAATATCATCTTCACTGCTCCCATGCAAGTGGTTTGTGGCCTACTTTAGGTTCTTCTATTTCCATGACAGATCTAGTCACGTGGCTCTCGCAACGCATTACGTGACCGTACCGGCGTAAACAGCTTTCAGCAATTTTATCGTAGATGTTTGTAACATTAAAAGTTCCTCTTACGTTTTTGTTCCTGACTTGCAGGAGTCCGTCTAAGTGGGTACCACCCCAGGGCCAGTTATTCTGCCGTGAAGCAGAAGTGTGCAAACATTACTGTGTTTCGGTTTAAAGGGCGCTGAGAGCTAGCGTAATCACTGGGCATATGAGACTTAAGAACTTATGTCTCAAGGTGATGGGCACAGTGTGGTGTCACACAGAAATTTCCTGGGTGGCACAGCATTTGTTATGGGCAGACGTTGTACTTACCATGAGGTGAACGTTTTGCTCGTTTCATCACTTTATCCAATAAAAAAAAAGAAAAAGAATTACTCCTCCAGACCATCTTAGCATCCTCATCTCAGTTAAATGGAGTTTATGTTCATCGAATTTCCGCATAGGCGAACATTGGAATGAAAGAGACAGGCCTTGGTCTCCCTTTAAATTGTACCATTTAATTCGTGATAGATGTAGTCTATTTGATGTAGTCTATTTACCAATTTTATAGGTGATTAGATGTTCATCGTTTTTGTTGAAAAAGGTGTTGACTACTGGCATATTGAAGATGTTTGCCAGCTCCAGGATATCTCTGCCTTGGTCAGCCTGCACCTGTATCCATATTTTTAATGGACCTTAGCCCCTGAAGAGGGCTCATCGGATCCAATATGCCCATTTAGATTTCTTGGTGTGATTTAGTTTTCAGGTGCTGGTATTGTTTGAAGGAAGACTTGGAGATCTTCCCAGAAACTGAATTTTTATTCTCGTGAGCGTCCAACTTAAGGAGCATGTATAATAACCTAGAGTAGCTGACGGAAAGTTATACAAATAATACAAAAATAAAATGTTAATATTTTATTTGTAAGGTATCAATACAATAATGTGTAATATTAAATTTAATCGTTGGCTCATTAAAACGTTTTTCTAGTACATATGCGAAATGCGGAGTAATTAACAGCTCGTGTTTCTAGTTATCTATTAAATTTATAGATTCACATACCATTAACAGCATCATCATTTTAATAATATCCATTTCTCTATATTAAGTAGCCTCTCGTGAGATATGAGAATTTTCCATAGTCTACTATACCAGGCAAGCAGGAAAAAACCGCAGCACTAGACATCTCGTGTCTTAGGCATGTATTTTCGCAAATTCCAAAAACAGGTGAGAGAACTTTATTTCCCATAATGTGGGGGTCGTAAAAGTAAGCTTACCAAGTAGTACCAAAAAATTGTGGCGTGCACTACTTTAAATAGAGCATTTAGAGTTTACGAGCAGTAAATCCTCGCAACTCTTAAAGTGTACTAGCAATAGAGAAGCACACGGGGTGGTTACCAGAACGAGTTACCCTCTAAATTCAACTCCTAACAAAAGTCATTGTTATTTTATTTTTTTTTATTGTATAAAGTGACGAAACGAGCAAAACGTTCACCTGATGGTAAGTGCAACGTCCGCCTACAGCAAATGCTGTGTCACCCAGAATATTTCTGTGTGACACCACACTGCGCTCGTCACCCTGAGACATCAGTTCTTAAGTCTCAAATGCCCAGTGATTACGCTAGCTCACAGTGCCCTTCAAACCGAAACACAGTAATGCTTGCACGCTACTGCTTCACGGCAGAATAACTGGCCCTGGGGTGGTACCTACCTAGACGGATTCCTGCATAGGAATCCTACCACCAGTTGTGATTGGAACAAAGCGATGGTCGGTTTTCTCGTGCGACATCTTCTTTTATCCTTCTTTCAATCAAATCGTATAATCCTTTCAGAAAGAGTGAATAGGTATTGCTTTGTTGTGTTAATACTTTCATATTTACATCTGCTTTATAAGGTACCATACAAAAGTATGGCATCACCTTTTTTATTAACCTATATTTTCCCATTCACTACGTCACTCGTATATCCTTCCATTTGTTCCTGTTCTGGCTAATATGCAGTCATACATTATTCACAATTGATTCATTATTTGTCTTCGACCAGTTCATTTGAAATCCAACTTCAAGTGGCATAGTTCTATGACTCGTTTAACCCGGCGACTTCTTTGTTTAACTCCATCATTGTCAAGAAGTAAATCATCATCGTAAAAGTAAACAGTGGATCTATTAACCCACTGTTTATTTTGAAAATATTTTTTTTGCGGTTCTTGTGTTGTTGTTTTCTGTTTCTGCCTTCGTTATCTGTAAATTGTACAAACTTACATCATTCCGAATGCTTCGTTTCACTTTTCTTCCTTGGGTAGGTAAAATCCAAAATATAACCGAAAATTAAAAAATGGGGTTAAAAATTACGACATGAAATCAATGTGCGTTAACTTTCAAAAAAATACTTCTACTACCTACATGAAACTTTAAGAAAAATAAATAAAAACCTAAAGAAATACCCAATGTAGTAAACAGCGCATATATATGGCGATCTTGAGGTTTATAGTCCATTTCCATTAGGCTTGCCGATCGACTTAAATTGACGCTACACTCGATAATACTAATTTTTATCAGTCCGTGCTTACTGGAACATCAATTTATACGCTACATCCAGTATTTTTTATTTTATTATCGAAGAATGTGACGAAATAAGTTAATTGTGTACTTCATGGTAAATACAACGTCTGCAGACACTTTCAGTGTAACCCAGGAAATTCATTTACAATGTAATTCAAACTGAAATACAGTAATGGTTAAAAACAATAGTTTCACGGCAGCATAAATAGTCCTACGGCCATTCAAGGCACCAGCCTATCCTACCTACCTAACCTACCTTGCTATGTATATGATCTATGATCTTACTACCAGTAAGTATATAAATAAAGAACATTGGTTTCCATAATAAGACTATCCAAACTTAATTTTATGCTTTAAACTTAACATAAAACATAAATTTCGTAATGTTTAATAATTAATATCTGAGACTTAACCACGTCTACCGAATACTGTATGTCATTTTCTGAAATAAGCGATATTTTATTAGTTCTTTCAGGTTTAAAAATAATTTAAAGAACTTAAAAGTTTATTTTTATTTTTATAAAGATCCAAGCCTTTTAAATTAAAAGCTTTTTTCTTCCATCATCTCTCTGTAACACGGGAAAACAATTACGTGACTTCGTCTCCAACCTTTCTCACTTTACAAAGAATATAATAACGTATCTAATCTCGCATCAAACGTCTTAAGATAAGCTTTAATTTCATGCACAGTTAACGCAAACTATTAAAAAATTCCACCAGTCGTTGACGCTCTGCCTGACAAAGAGATTTCTTTAATCTTCTTGACCTCAATAACTTTCCCATGTTATATGTTGTTTCCATATTAATTTATAATTACTCGGTGAGTTTTATAAAACGTTTTGGATGTACATAAAATACATTTTTTAATATATGAAGAATTTATACAAATTCTGTCACAAATATAAATTTTTCCATACGGAAATAAACATTTTTGTATTTGTATTTTGTATAAGCTCCTCCTACATGCGCTGCGTCTGTAAGATCTTGGGACTATCCAAGACGCAGTGCATGGCGAGACAGGGTTACTAATGAAATGGGTTCTAGAAATCGCACAGCTTCATAGCTTGGTACCGCTCTTCAAACAGAGGCGCTTGGTTGGCTAGGGCACATGAACAGGATGGTGCCCTCCCGATTACCGCAACGTGTTCTACTAGGCGCAGTAGCGAATGCAAAAAGAAACGTAGGGAGGCCATTGCTTCGCTTTAAGGAGAGCACCAAGCGAGACCGCTTTTAAAATTGACTACCTTAACTGGAACAACTAGCTGATAAGCTGACAGATTGGCGCAATTTTCTAGTGGAAGGTCAAAGATTCAGCGATGAACCCTGGTTCGGTGCACTCTCTGACAAGAGACAGCAAATAACGTCTGCAAGGCTCAGTACCAACTACTGTAAACTTCTATTGTCAGGCCTGTGGCAGAACTTGTTGCTCCTGTATCGGTTTGGTTAATACTGTCATTCAGGTACTGGGGCATAAATCGTCTATAATAGACGCAAATTTTATATATATCAGTGCCCTTCAAACCGAAACGCAGTAATGATTGCACGCTTTTGCAATTAACTACCTAGACGACTTCCTGCGTAGGAATTCTACAACCATTAAAAAAATAAATTTAAATAAGTGTAGTTTAGGATACAATTATTTAAATTTAAAGGAATTTAATATCTATTTTGCGTTTACTAGCTAATAAATAATTAGTCAACTTAATATTTCTATTATTTCGCTTTATAAATAATAGTAAAGATTTACACAAACATTTTAATCGATAAAAATTACTTATTTTTTTTTTAAATTCATATTTATGCAATATTGCGTTTTAAGTCCATACATCTCTACTAATGTTGGCTCTGGTTGAGTTGACGGGATATTCCGACTCTAATAACAATATTATTAGTTAACAGAAGTGAAATTATCCCCATGATAACTTCATTTTTGTAGTGAAAGAGAAAATAGTAAAACGTTAATGCAATTTTGAGTCTCCCAACGATGCAACAAGATTGATAATGCAATAATATCGAAGCGGATATCGTTCTACGATCAGGTTAATTCATTTAGGTATGAGAGTCGGATGTGGCAGGTAATAGCTATGTTTCTTGGCAGATGTTCGCGGTGTTCATTTCATTTTGACAATACAATTCACTGCATTATAATATACTAATACATATGTTTTGTTTTTTTAGCCGTGAGCGCAGGAACATTAGCTTAGAGTCTAGGCCTATAATTACATAGTTCGCGAGTGACCTAAGTTTGATTCCCGGTGCCGGCACCTCTAAAATTCTTCTGCAGTTTTAAGTGCTGATTTACCACGTGCTCTGCAGTAAAGGAAAACATCGTGAGGTAGCCTCCTGGAATAAAAAAAAATGCATTGGAGCAGCGTGGTGGACTTTTCTCGGCTCCAAAGTTCTCTGCAGTGGGGCATTTATAGTATTTTACTTCACTTTCTATAAACTTTTGTTTTATTCGTGTTTTCCTTTATTTTGGTACTATTTAAATTCACTCAATATGAATTCAATTTGAATTTGAAGAACATACGGCCTAGCGGTCAGAATACCTGATCACTGCTCATCGGGTCACTAGATACGAATCCCAGGCAGAGCCAAAATACAAATTGTTGGTTTTCAAATCAGCGTGTAATTTTCTGGCATTACAATTGTCCGTGAATGAGTTACTGACCCTGTGAAATCGAGTAACTGGCGTTATTAGCATGTGAATTTACCTAGTACTCGTATTTACATCATGAACGTCCCTTTGTTTTATTAAACCGACTGAAGTTTTTATGTACAGACGTAATTTTTTCTAATCAATTACTTTTATTATTATTAAGACATACTTTAGATACCAGAGCCATGAAAGACAAGGTGGACTAATTTTTTCCATTGAAGTTTCTGTCATAAAACAAAAGTGGCGAAATTTACCCACGTCAATCGCAAATGGGTTCGCCGAAGCAGTAAGTCAAGACTCATAAAAACTGATCGGGCAAATTATCAGTATATAAAAATGTAAAAACACAGATATGATCGTATGAAGACGTCAGTATCCATAGTAATATTATAAATGCGAAAGTAACTCTCTCTGTCCTTCTGTCTGTTTGTTACCTTTTCACGGGTCAATCGTATAACCCATCTTGACGAAATTTGGCACAGACATAGCTTGCATCCTGGAGGCGGACATAGAATACTTTATATCCCGAAAAATCAAATAGTTCCAAGGGGATATTTAAAAGACATATATTTATTTATTTATTTAATTATCCTTTATTGACCTTAAGCTAAGGGCTACAATGGGCGGACTTAATGCCTAATGACATTCTCTACCAGTCAACCTTTGTTATGGTGAAAAGCAGAAGGCAGGTGTTAACTAAAGAATAAAAATAATAATAATAAATAGGAGGAAAATAAATTTATGATATCTTTATATGTAATATATAATTTAGATATATAATAAATAAGCTGTACATATATAAACACATATACAACAACTAATAAACCAATGATTATAACATTACGTACACAAATAGGATAATGAGTTAAGCTGAATAACGCTACTGAAAATTTATCCACGCGGACGAAGTCGTGGGCATCAGCTAGTTATCTATAAGTTACTTAAAGACATGCAAACGTTTTTTAAAGGAAGAAAGTGACAAGACGAGCAAATCATTCACCTGATGGTAAGTGCAAGGTCTACCCATAACAAATGCCGTATCACTCAAAACATCCCTGTGTGGCATCACACTGTGCTTGACACCCCGCGATAGATGAGTTCTTAAATTACATATGCTCAATAATTGACACTAGCTATCAGTGCACTTCAAACCAAAACACAGTAACGTTTACACACTACTACCTAAACGGATTCGTGCACAGGAATCCTATCACCAGTAACTTAAACAATTATTTGGTATTGATTAGCAACATAAATCACTAACAAGGAAGTTGCTGACTTACATGTTTAACGTCTCTGATTGCCAGCGAGAGGGATTATGGTCATCATTCAAGCAGCAACGTAAAATACAGGCAGGTGAAGTTGGCTTCGGTCCAAAAGTGCATTGAACTACTTACTCACAATTAGTACAATTACACGTCAATGCAAAAAGTAATTCACTAGGAGAATTCGACAGTAAACGTCTGAGTTAAGTTATTTATCGATTATGGTACAATAACAGTATTCAGTATTGGTTTTATAAACTGAAATTTCACGTGTTTTATCTTTGAAACTGAATATTTTTTTTTAAATATCCCACGCTTTTTTACACGCACGTCGCAACCAGATAGGAAAACTAACAATTTGTGTTTAAGAAATTTGAATCCATGACCTGCGCCACAGAAGTTAGGCACTTTGACCATTAAACTACGCGACAGTCAAATTATACGTATATATAATTTCGGTGATGTAATTGCTGTTAGCCCTTTTGGCTTTTACAGCTTCATCGGATACTTGTTATACGTATTGATGCCCCTCTGATCTATTTTCGACCACGGCGACAACTTCCGAATACTGTCAAAAGCTATCAACTGCTTTGGAGGTAATAAAGTGCCACAAATGTACGCGCAAATACAGAGGCACTCACTCGTCCCAACCTACCGGCACTCGGTGGAAGGTAGGCTAAGATGCACTGTTAGAGACACTGGGGCAATCACAATACAACCAGACCCGAAAACCAACTTGTGTTTTTGTACAAATATTGGCTCCGGCTGAGATTCGAACCCAGGACCTGCGCCGTAGAAGTCATACGTATTAATAAATACATTTAAAGTACAATTTTATTACCAAGTGAACTGGCGGATGCACCTTCTTCGAGGCCAACCATCATCGGTCTGTATATTTCCGCTCTAGCATATTTATAGATGGTTATTGCGCAATAAGATTCTTCGGCAATTTTACTTAATTCACTCTTATGACACCCACAGTTTGGGTGGCAGAATGAAAAAAACTTAACAATTATTAAAAAAAAAACTTTGAACACGCTTAGGTACCTTTCCATGTATTTCAGCATTTTAGAATTGAAATTGCCTATCGGGTGTCTAAATATACCAAACCTAGATTATAGAGCTATAGTACAGATTTTAACTGAACTTTACTCTATACACAACCGCCTTACTACATTTCTAACTCGTTCGTATTCCACAGTGATATCTGTAAAATAAAATAGAAAGAAATTAAAGCAGATCAATGAAGAAATAGGACACCCACGCGGTGAGATGGAGTGGTAGTTTATCTTAAGCTGCTAGCACACGGCAATCGCCACCACACGGCAAAGGAAAATTAAAACCAGAAGATGGGCAGACAGCAATATCTTCCTAGAACGTCTAAATAAATAAACTGCGGTTGCCAACCCTCCCGCCAAGCGTGGCAACTATGGCTAAAACCCCCCAAACAGAGGAACTACAAACTTTTGTTGGCAATCTATGGGGGAGGCCTATGTTCAGCAGTAGACTGGTGATAGGCTGAAGTTATGATGATGATGTTGAATGCAGATATTAAAAACTTAATGAATCTTAATAAATCCCGCAAAGCTCCTTTGTTTTATTAGAAACATATGAATGTGAATAGATACAAATGGTCCTTTGAATTGTCGAAGTGTATACAACAATTATAAACAACAATTCTTGCATATAATGACCACATTCAGAAGTAACTCTATAAATATTATCGATTACTACTAAATGACAATACTAAAACGCTATTCTTCGAAATAAGTATCTCCCTATCTGTGCCGGCACGTTCAAAAAGCTCTATTTACCATAATTTTTGACAATACAGACCTTCTGTCAAACAATACACAATATTATTGGGTTCACAGCCCTACATGTTTTATGTATGAAAATTCTGAACGCATCTGTGGGAAATATTCTGAGGCGCTCTATTTACTGTGACAACAATAAGAGAATATTCCGGATTTTAAGATTCCGTTGTTCTATCACATTCATAGTATATTGTTGATGGTGATAATAATAAGACTGCGAAAAAGTTTGCCATTATTCACTGGACAGTTTGGGAGTTCATCGTCATCATTTCAGCCATCACAAGTACTACTGAACATGGACTTCCCCCATAGATTGCCACAAAACACGATCCTGAGCCGTTTCCCACAGAAATGGGAGGCCGTGATGGAAAGCGCGGCGTGCGTTCCGGCGCGCCTTACTGAGAAGGAAATAAGAGAGTCCTCCTCTCCCAAGGACGGGTATGCGCGAGCGTTTCCGTGGCCCTGCCAACATTCGGCGAAGGCGGAACACCAGAGGGTTTTAGTTGGTGCAAAATCGACATAACCCGTCCTTGCCCCCGTGAAGGCGGGTATGCGTTAGGCATTTCCCGGTGTACTAAAAACACTATATAAAAATATTTTTTTATACACCACATTAAGTGTCTCAACCCGGATGCCAATAAAACTAATTTCTTCTTTCTGCATTACAATTTGAGGTGAGACAGGTGTCGTGTTCTCGACTACGGCTGTGTGTATTGCCTATCGGTAGTATTGTAGTGGTGAAGGACACCTGGTTTGAAAAGGGGATGTAAAGGGATGACAGATTTTCTAGTCTCCACCACATGGCTAATGCATTCTTAACGACCGCGTGTCCTAGTCGTGAGAGTACCTGACTTCTACGCCGCGAGTTCGGAAATTGAATCCTACCCGAATTGGTTCCGGGTAGGATTTTGTGCTTAAATACAAATCGCTAGTTTTCGGGTCTAGTTATGTTGTGCATGGAAAATGTATGTCCGTAAAACGAACTTACGATAAAGGAGAAGACTTAGTGAGTTCCGTGTTTTTTTCAATAAAAAAATAGAAAGAAATGTTCTAGTCTTAGTCCGTATTTGATTAGTGGTATGATTCCTATGCAGGAATCCGTCTAGGTAGGTACCACCCCACCCCAGGCCAGTTATTCTGCCTTGAAGCAGTATTGTGCAAACATTACTGTGTTTCGGTTTGAAGGGCACTGAGACCTAGTGTAATCACTGGGCATATGAGACTATAGAACTGATCTCAGGGTGGCGGACACAGTCTGGTGGTTTCCAGAGCTGTACGATTAAATACTAAATTTACTCAACTTGATATTTTATTCTATATAAATAAACACATTTATAAAAATAGAAGTTATACTACCACTAAAGGAATGTTTTTAATAATAAAAGCCTAACCAACTGGATTTAATGAAGTCATTAAAAACTACTAGATGATTTTTGAAATATATAACTCAAAGTGTACAAATAAATTGCGTGGAAAAGTTTATGAAGTGAATGGTAGCTTTCTAAACTCCGAACGAATAACACATTTAATTTTAGTATAGCTCCAAACCCGAAAAGTGTCGGCTATTAAACTTTGGAAATTATTGAAATGATCCCAGACGAAGGTTTTCATTGTATGGAAGTAAAAGTGTAGTCAGGAGTGTTTGGTTTGAATGGGTGATTATTCGTGTGAGTTTAAAATGTGATATTTGTACATACTAATATTATAAATGCGAAAGTAACTCAAGTAAGTTTGTTACCTTTTCACGGTTCCAACGCTGAACTGATCATGACGAAATTTGGCACAGAGATAGCTTGCATCCTGGAAACGGACATTCGATACTTTTCATTCCGGAAAATTAGATAGTTCCCACGGGATATTTAAAAAACCTACATCCACGCGAAGTCGCGGGCATCGGCTAGTTGTAATATTAACTAGAGAGCGGTAATGAGTGTTTGTGAGCCGTGGTAACTCTGGGGCCGGGCGCTCTCTGGCATAAATTTCATACTAAACGAGTGGCCTCTAAAATTGTTTTGCAATTTTAAGTGATGTACCGTAATTTATAACTGATTTACTACGTGCTCAGCGGTGAAGGAAAACGACGTGAGGACTAGAACAAATTCGAAGACGCACGAAGTCCGCCATTTTATACTGCCGCTGCTTTATACGCCGCTTTTTATTTAATTAGTGTTTGGCAGATGTAGGGACAAAGGAAAAGAGAAGATTGTCTCATCCTACCTGTAACATTCAGATTTGGTATATATAATAAGCATCGATAAAACTTCGAAAGCGAGTAGTAGGACGTATGAATTACTTGTCGAGTTTTCTCTCTCTCTCTCTCTCATTTGTATATTTTACTTCATTATTTTATCATTGTTTCAAAGTAAGGATTTAAAGTAAGGTAACGATTTAAATAAATCAATTTCATTTAATATTTTAGAACTATTGTAGTCATTCATTAAAAATGAAATATAAAATAGTGAGGTATAAAATATATATAAATAATATTACACGTGTTTATAATTGAGGTTATACAGCTGATAGTAAGAGTCAAAGAAAAATGGAAAGATGCCAGTTCACTCTATTGTAAGCCGCGTAAAAGAACTTCGTTCCAAAAATATGTTTGTTAAATTGGACGTAAATAACTCATTAGTTAAGGTACAAATGTTTCCTTTTAACGCCGGGTCTAATTTTTATTTTTATTCCGTTGTACGTTTTTTTTTTGTTTACAATACAAAGCTTCTTAAAAAGGGTCCTGTTCGGTTCATAAAATCTTTAAAAAAATATAATATCTTAACAGTTGAGATTCTCGGCTTAGCGCTAAGATATAAATTTAATTAGTTCATCTTCATCATCAATATAGCTCATCACAAATCAACTGCTGATTTCCAAGATTGCCATAGAACACCGTCCTAAGTCACTTATAAATGAAACGGTGTCCCGCCATACCTTATAGACCGTTTGAACTCATGACGATGCTACCGGCAAGTTCGTGCACGACCGTCCCGCGCGGCGACAAACGGTGGCCAGGACGAGTTACTCAAGATGTAAGAGGGGTGAGTAGCGAAGCAGGGAAGAGAAACGCGTGTAACTACATTTCACTACTTGTGTAGCCGGACACTGGTATGTCGTGTTACCTTGCCTCCTCCAACGTCCGTCGCCCCGCAAGTCGGTCGCGCACGAACTTACCGGACTGAAGTTAATCAGTTATCTCTGTTACCTCTTCCTTTACTAGGATATATTGCATAGATGATACTCTGATACTGCTATCAAGCAGCAACTTTAAAACAGCATTTTGTATTTCTAAAGAAACTAAGTATAAACCAAGTTTAACTCATCATCATATTCTAAGAAATTTAATGTTAGACATTCAACAACAACAGACAACCTTTTCCAACGTTTAAAGGATTTTCCATAATCGTGACGCCAGGCAGGTGGATTGATGATAACAGTATGAGGCGATTTAAACCTTACATACTGCAGCACTCCATAGGTCAATATAGTCAGGATTGAATTACTGCTTCAAGTATGCAAGATCCCTAATATTGTATACTTGAAGCAGTTATTCCATCCACAATTCTTTTGAAATTTTCGGACCTTTTTACTATTTAATGATTTTTTATTTTTACGCGGAAATTAGACATTTAAATGAAACTAATTTTACGGATTTTGTCGCGTTTAATTTTTACTATTTATAACCCGGCGTTTCGAGTGGTAAACCACTCGAAACAGCACCCATGGTCACGGCAAAACTGAGGTGACAGATGTTCTGAGGTTATAGTTAACCTGGAGTACATTCAGCTTTTAATTATTATATTTGGTCCGATCTACGCAGAAAGAGCTAACTGTGTCTTTAAGTCTTGCAGTGGTATGCTTGGTTTTTGATTTAATTTTATTAGTTATTGGATCTCAAGCCGATGGTAATACCCAACTATCTTGTCTATTGAAATTAGAATGTTTTTTTATTTCAATAACCTCGTGAATAATCCTTGGTAGGATCATCTCTTACAAATTTCACAGAACAAGATAGTCGTAGATTTATACATAAAATACATACATAAGATCACGACTGTATCCCATAAGGAGTAGTCAGAGACTGGGCACTCACTGCAAAAACAGCTGACTGCCACAATCCACGTTTCACCAAAACGATATAATGCACTTGGTGTGATAGGTGGTGAGCCCATCGCTGCCATGCGCTGTTGGGTGCACAGTGCAGTTTAATTCCTTACTCGCCTTCTACGATATCCTTTGGATGAGATGGAATGGTAGTATTCTTTTAACGAGCCGCCATTATAATACGTACATACATAGAGTCACGCCTCTTTCCTACAGGGGTAGGCCGAGATCACATTTACTACGATAAATTTGCTACGATCCTGACACACATCTTTCGCTTCTTCTACTTTCCTTAGTATTTTCATACAAGCTAGTGTTTCCTTAAAACAACTTAGATCTGATTGTGATACGTTCGTCTACGTTGACTCTTACCGGCTCGCCCATTCACACTCGCCACATAAATCTATGATGCCAATCTTCTTTCATCTTTCTTTCATTCTTAGATTTATTATGCCGTCTCAAAATGTGGATAAGCTTTACTAATTGGCCAAAATTTAAATACTCATTCTCCACTCTTACTTTAAAAGCAATATTGTCTATGTAAGTATATAGCTGAAAGACTTTAAAGTTATGGCATAAGATTAAAAGAACTTGTTTATTTTCTTGTAGCAAAACCAGCCGCTGTTACGAAGAGAAAGTTTTCAACTGAATGATATAATATTTACAAAGTTTTCGGCTTCTAAATTGTGAAGTGGTGAAACAGTAACGTAAAAGTTGGAAAAAAGATTGAATGATTAATTGATCTATGTGTTTATAAGAGTGTAAGAGACCAATAGGACTATAAATAAATTTATTAAAACATGTAAGGGGTTGGCAGAGACCACACCCGTAGCCCACCTTTCTCCCCGGCGGGAAACGAGACGTGGTGGGTGGCGAACCACCATTTTGTCGAAACCAGCCATTTTAATTCTAGTCTTCTTTGATTTTTTTTTTATTTTTCTCGTTTGAAAAATTCTTACTCTCCATTGCATTCCCACGATTATTAACATCCTGACAAATAAGAAGAAAACAGATACGTCTTCTTCTTATTTGTTTTGAACTTAAAACTGGCGATAGCATTAAGTAACTATGTAACCTATTCATAAAAATGATTAATCTACGCCGCAGTCGTTCTCTTAGAATACTGATGAAAACCCAAGTGGAAATATGTTTCTGTTATCCTGTATAGAATCGTGGACGTTAACTAAGATCATTCGCGAGCTCATGCAAGATTATGAGATATAAACATACAGTAACTATTGAAGACATCATAAGACCTTATTCATTCTGTCCCAGAAGATGACGAAATAATATTGACAGTCTCAAAACTGTAAAGAGACGGCAATGACAATACTTGAATCTTACTCCTAAAAAGTATAAGTAATTGCAACTCACAATGCAAATATTTTTTTCTTGGATATCGAAAGCTTAGCAAAAACAGAACATCGCGGTTTGTAATTAATAAAGGCGGGAGCAAAATGTGTCTTAGATCCACGTTCAGTCATAGATAAAAAAAAGATTGCCAAAATGATTCCAATTGATTGAGTCAACGTATTTCTCAGGTAGTAGGATTCCTATGCAGGAATCCGTCTAGGTAGGTACAACACTAGGGCCAGTTTTTCTGCCGTGAAGCAGTACTATGCAAACATTACTGTGTTTCGGTTTGAAGGACACTGAGAGCTAGCGTAATCACTGGGCGTATGAGACTTAAGAACCTATGTCTCAGGGTGATGGGCGCAGTGTGGTGATAACAAATCATCTGTTATGGGCAAAAATCTTTAAAGGTGTCTCTATGAAAGCTGAAGCTGATTTCTTAAGCAATAATAATTAAAGTTTCCTGAATTAAATAAGAGCTACATAGAATAATATTAATTTAGAATCTGGCAGGCTTAATACAAAAAAGGAAGACGTTGCTTTAAATATTACAAGCAGCGTAGTTAAAGATAAATATAAAGTTGCAAATGAGTTTCTTAATGCTTTTTTTAATATACCTACTGAAACTACTAAAAAACTAAACAGTGGCAGGATTCCTATGCAGGAATCCGTCTAGGTAGGTACCACCCCAGGGCCAATTATTCTATATTAGCAGTAGTGTGCAAGCATTACTGTGTTTCTTGTCAACAGTTGACCCGACGTTTGCCATGGTCGTGATTGCTGAAGAACACAGAGCGAAAGAATAGCACCCGTTCGTTGCATTTCTTGACATGGAAAAAGCTTTTGATGGTGTGTCTCGATTTCTATGCAGGAATCCGTCTAGGTAGGTACCACCCCAGGGCCAGTTATTCTGCCGTCAAGCAGTAGTGTGCAAACATTAATGTGTTTTGATTTGAAGGGCACTGTGAGCTAGGGTAATCACTGGGCGTATGAGACTTAAGAACCTATGTCTCAGGGTGATGGGCGCAGTGTGGTGATAACAAAGCATCTGTTATGGGCAGAAGTTGCACTTACCACCAGGTGAACGTTTCGCTCGTTTCGTCGTTCTATGCAATATAAAACAATTCAAAAAAATATGTTTTATAGACATTTTTCTGCTTAAAAATTGTGATAAGATTGTTAGTTCACTGAAGTGAAATCAGAAGTAACGCTATTTAGCAGTGATTCTCCATGCTGAAGGATTCAAGATTATTTAGAAGGATAGACCTGATATATTTACGCCTAATATCGTTAAGACCCGCGACAGTGACATTTTTTATACAATAATTTTTAGTTAAAGAAACAATAGTGTCTATGAGGCATAAATGTAGACTCACAAAATATAAGAGCTTCAAAGATTTTTATCACGAGTGTATGTATGAGAAGAATATTCACTTCCAATTAAGCCTTAACTTGACCACAAAATCAGATAATGAAGACAAGATGGATACGTCTGAGGCTACACTAAAATGAAATGGACATCAGGGGAAAGTAGTAGAAGCAGTTTCTACAGAGTTGAACCGAAAATGTTCATCACACGCCAAGCGACAAAGCTTTTTGTTAATTTAAAATTTGAAGCTTAAGTATTTCAAAGTTTAAAACACAATTCAGCTTTCGAACTGGAAAAGTTTTCACATTCTTTTTAACTCTGTTCTACTTAATATATAAAACTTTGGCACAAAACGTTTTTGTCATAATCACTTAAAACGTCATTCAATGTATTTTCATGTTATTTCTTCGGAATAAATATAATAGAAAATATTCCATATCTCAAAAACTGCACGTCATAACTTTTTGAAACCAATTTTTGTTGATGTTTGTATTTTCTAGGTATTTTCCACCGCATAGTTGGGTCTTTTTTATTAGGATTTCTAACACCTTGAGTCACACTGTGTATAGGAAAAAGACCCATACCAACAGGTATTTAAACGGTGAATCTCACCACCATCCTTCACAGTTAGCAACCGTGGGCAAATCTTTGTTTCAGAGAGCACAAGGGATCTGTGACAGTAAACACCTGGCCGCCGAGCTTCAGCATGTCAAGCAAGTTTTGCAAGACAACAAGCTTCGGGTTCCGCGCCTTCGTCGCAGTGACCGAGTGAAGCCGGCCATAGTCGAGCGTGTACCTGCAGTCCTACCATATGTCAGAGGAGTCACGGACAAGATTGGCTATATCTTGAAGCGGGCTTCCATAAAAACATTTTTCAAGCCGCCGAAGAAGATAAGTCAATTTTTACCATCTGTCAAGTGTAACATCCCTCTACAAGATGCAGGAGTATACAAGCTGGATTGTGAATGTGGTCTCTCTTACATAGGGCAAACAAAAAGATCAGTAAAAACCCGCGTAAAAGAACATATAGCTGATGTGAAGCATCGCCGCCCCAGGAAGTCTGCAGTCTGTGACCATGTTCTGGATCATCCCAACCATTACATCAGATTTGATAAACCACAAATCCTCGATAAAAAAAAAATTCTACCAAGGATGATTCGTGAGGCTATTGAAATTAAAAAACATCCTAATTTTAATAGAGAAGATGGTTGGGTATTACCACCAGCTTGGGATCCTATAATTAATAAAATTAAGTCAAAAACCAAGCATACCACTGCAAGACTTCAAGACACAGTTAGCTCTTTCTGCGTAGATCGGACCACAAATAATAATTAAAAGCTGAAGGTACTCCGGGTTAACTATGACATCAGGACATCTGTCACCTCAGTCCCCCCGTGACCATGGGTGCTGTAAAGCACTCGAAACGTCGGGTTATAAATAACAAAAATAAACGCGATAAAATCCTTAAAAATAGTTTCATTTAAATGTGTAGTGTTCGCGTAAATATAAGAAATCATTAAACGATGGGGCACTTTTTTTTAAACTTTTTACAAGTATTTTTTTAATACTACACTAAATTTTACATGCACTAACAACCAGATGGGGAACAACTTTACTGGTCGTAGGATTCCTATTTAAGAATCGGTCTAGGTAGGCACCACAGCAGTTATTCTGCCATGAAGCGATAGTGTGCAAACATTACTGTGTTTCGGTCTGTAGGGCACTGAGATCCAGTGTAATTACCCAGTAATTATGTATATATGAGACGTAACAATTGATGTCTTCGAGAGGCGGCCGCAGTGTACATGTTGCCTTTACCATTAGGTAAACGTTTTGCTTGTCTCGTCATTTTCTACTATAAAAGCTACAGGTCATACAAATACGTACGGTAATCAACTATCGATCTACAGCGCAATCGCTTAACCAAGGCGCTAAGTTTGCCGACAAATTGGTGATCATTATACCACGCCCCTCACACCATAGGTGCTATAGAAACTTCCACTTATTCGACTCTTACGACTCCCACGGGATGATACAGGATGGCAGATTTTCTTCCGCTGCCACCACATTTCCAGAGCTATTTAAAGCAGCAAAAACAGCAGCAGCGGAATATCCTTATGCGAATTTAAAGTTTCATAATTTTCATTTTTTCAATTTCTCTCTGTCGACTTTTACGACACCCACAGGATGAGACGGGGTGGTAAATTCTCTTGGACAGCAGCATCTTCCTGAAACATCTGAATAAATAAACAGCGGTTGCCAACCTGCCAGCCAAGCGTGGCAATTTCGGCACAATCCCTCGAAACTGAGAGCTACGAACTTTCGTCGCTGTCTATGGGGGAGGCCTATGTTCAGCAGTGGGCTTATGATAGGCTGAAACAATGATTTTCTAATGGATCGCATCATCAGAACTTAACAAATTTAAGATTACGAAATTAAAAAATTAAAAAGGAATTACAACCGGTTCGTAAATAAAGAAGTTATGCCTGAACATATAATATACATAAAAACATACAGACGAATTGAGAACCTCCTCCTTTTTTTTAAATTCGGTTAATAAAATGAAGAAATATTGGTTGATAATTATTCATTTTTTAATATTACAACTGTTAAAATTTGTATCGAACAGAGTCAAGTAATATCAGGACTTGAATAATACAGATCGAGATATCTCGTAAATCACATAACAGCAAGTAATATCAGTGACGTCTTTCTTTCGTGATCTATTGCTAGTTGAATAAGTGATCGTTTCAGTCTTGTGCAAATAAAACACCTGTTATCGACCACAATTTATTTTAATAAGCAATGCCCCATACTCGTCTTTAACGTGAGTATTTTTATAGACACCAATTTCTCATACACAACACATCCAGACCCGAAAATCAACGATTTGTACTTTTGCACAATTATTGGATCCGGCTGGGATTCGAAGCCAAGACCCGCAGTGAAGAAGTGAAGTGCCCGGCGTAGTTCAAGCGGTTGTCAATATTCTTCTAATATTTTTGACATTATAGAAAGTTCACATATTCAATAAAGCTGATAAAGCTTTGTAAAAAAGGAGTAAGACTAAGTGATATGTTGTTTATTGGTGGTAGGATTCCTATAGAATCCGTCTAGGTAGGTACCACCCCAGAGCCAGTTATTCTGCCGTGATGCAGTAGTGTGCAAACATTACAGTGTTTCGGTTTGAAGGGCATTGAAAGCTAGCATGATCACTGGGCATATAAGACTTATGAACTGATGTCTCAGGGTGACGAACGCAGTATGGTATCACACAGAAATGTTCTGGGTGACACAGCATTTTATATGGGCAGACGTTGCACTTACCATCAGGTGAACGTTTTACTCGTTTCTAAACTGTATCAAATACAAAAAATACATTATCAAAACCCTTCACAGCTACATCGGAGAATGTTTTAAGCTTTTTAACTAGACAAGATACGGCATTTATGTTACTGAAAAATAGATTATATAGCTTCGAAGTACAACTGACAAAATAATGTTTAGTCTCCTCAAACATGTTACTCCCTTAACCACGGTTCCAATTTTAAAAGATTATGGCAATGACCGTGTATTTTTGACATTTTATGAGATCTCTCTTCTGATGTGATCGGAAAACAGACTAAAAAACTTTCGATCAAACAATTTTCGGTATGTATTTATGTTAATAATTACCGCACTATTATTTATCCTGCACAGACGACCTTCAGATTGTTAACAGAAAGAATTAGCTGAAATGAATATTAGCTGTAAGAGAATCAAGAAACATAAATATGCATTCATGTTTTAGAAAATGTTAAGACTTACTTAGGCATACTAGTTTAACAATTATGATACAACAGTTGTTTTGCAATAGAGTAAAACTCATCCAAGCAAATAAATATTACATAATTTGATATTCGTCATATTCATTACATTGAAACAAACGTTGTAACATGTATCTATCCAAAACCTTGTTAAGGGCACGTCCACATTTATTTAGTGAATCGTTCATAAATAAAACATGGTCGTACAACTAATAAGAAAGAGTCAACACGTTGACGGCAACCTGTGATATTATGATAAATAGTCTTACCCTTGTCAGGAAAAAATTGAGCGAGGCAACGAAAAACTTGCTGGACGTGAAGATACTAATGGATCGCAAGCATGATAAGTATTTATTTTCACTTATTTATGTTCGATCATAAAAAGTATATATATTGTAATTAAGTAGTTACAATGAAAACTTATTCAATTATAATAATTAATCTAAAACGCGAGTAATTTTTTTTATGATTATTTATGCCTTATTATTTGTTGATAGTACACGACACACTAACTATGATCAATTAAGTAATTAAAACGAATTATTAATTACACCGTCATCCTAAAATTAGAAAACAAAAATAAAATCTTAATTAGCTTTTTAATTAAAAATATATTTGATTACATTAACATCAAACTTCCAATATTCAATAATTAATTTACTGAATATAGGAGCCACTATATTTCGGTGAGATGATAACGATGTTAATGATATTTACATTTCTCAATATAAAACAATTATCTATATAAAGAGGTTTTTGAGCTATCGTTGCTTATTTTGTATAACTAAACTTGTAAAACGGTTTAACTGCCATAGTCGTATACAATTGATCGTGTGTATACTGAGACGTGATATTTTTCAAAAAAACATCACTAGACTACAGTTTAATTTATGCTTTTTATAAGTAAATAATAAAAAAGTACATGACTAGTGCATTAACAAACTAAAGCCGCTTACTCTTTTTTTGAAATTGATAGTGCAATTTAAAGTCGAAACCTTTTAGATACGCAAACGTCTAAATGCAATAAACATTTCCATCCCTTAAGCTTTAGATCAAAGAACCGCGTATCATAGAACATTGATCACTGTACATCAATGGGATAAAAAGCTTTTTAAACCATTTACCGCTTGTACGTGCACTGAAGATTTGTTATTATTGAATTGTATCTATTGAGTGATTAGTTGTTTAAAAAAGTAAAAGTAAAGTTTCAGTCTATAAATGTCCCACAGCACAGGCCTCCTCTCATTTCTGAGAGGGTTTTGGAGCTAGGAAGAATCCGCCACGCTTCTCCAATGCGGGTTGGCGGATTTCACATGTCTCAGACATGCAGGTTTCTTCAATATGTTTTTCCTTCACCGCCGAGCACGTGGTAAATCAGCACTTAAAATTGCAATTAACAATTTTAGTGGTGCCGGCACCGGGAATCGAACTCAGGTCACTCGCGTACTATGAAATTTAAAGCGAGAGCCTAGCCCCCGAGCTGCCACGGCTCTAGTTGTTTAAACATCAATAAATTTGAATATGGATAGAACATTCCGATATCTATTATTCTGCTCCATATATCATCATTAGTCTTTTTGAACAATCGGCTAGAGGCTGCATGTACATATGCAGGTACATAGTTGAAGAACGCGCCTATTAAACGAAACCAGATTGCGCCGTCAAGAACGACAGAATGGATTTTTTTATTAATGGAATACTTTGGGATTTCGTCTGCTCAGGTATCAAGATACACATGACATAAAGTCAGTAACATACACTGACACATGACATAAAGTCATACAGACGTATTTTCTGGATCATACATTTTAGCATGAGATGTGGACGCTGTGCATGTAGTGTAAGTGCTATGCCAGCCTATGAAAGTTGCAGAGACACACAGCACTTCAAAGTTATATGTATGAAACGCTCATCACCTCCAGAAATAACTTGATATTCATTATTATTATTTCATCCATATCGAGTCCACTGCTGAACATACGCCTCCCCAATAGATTGTCAAAACGCGGTCCTGAGCCATCTGCATTCATCGACTTCGCGCAAAACCGTGCAGGCCGCTCTTGCCAGTACGAGGTAGCTACTCGAGAATCTTTCTTTCTCAACGAGTATCCGATGAAGCTGTATAAGCCAAAAAATGGCTAACAGCAATTACATCACCGAAATTATATATCTTTCTCAACGGTTATCAGTTCTAGAAGCTATAAGGCCGCTCACTCGGCGGTTGACTGTCGTAGAGTCAATATCACTTGATAATGCCTCGTTTTGAGGTGAAACACGTGTCCTATTCTCAACTTCAGTGGTGTTTATTGTCAAGTGGTAGTGTTGTAGTGTAGTGGTGGAGGGTATCTGGTGGTGGAGGGTATCTGGTGGCGGCTCCCGGTGGCGGTATTGGTTTTCTTATGCACGCTGTTGAGGGAGGGCAGGCGGTGCTCTTCAAAACTAGGTAATATACACCATTTTACATTTTGCATGCGGATCTTAGCAAATTAACTTTCTCTCCTTTACTATGAAAGACTGTCTCGAGTCCATATATCCTAACAATACTCACTGGTTAAAGACTGAAACAAATCTGAAATGTTCAATAATCAGTAGCTAACTTTAAGCTTACTGTTTGTTGACAGAATATGGGTTATATCTACGTAGGTGGAATATTTTATAAAAAAACGATTCTAATATTTGAAAATCCGTCATATTATATTAGAGATAGCATTATTTTACTGTCTATGCAAAAATTTGTCTAGATAGGTACTAGTTATTCTGGCGTAAAGTAGTAGTGTGCAAATGTTACTGTGTTTCGGTCTGAAGGGCTATAAGAGATTGTGTAATCACTGAGACTTAAGAACTGATGACTCAGTGTGACGGGCGCAGTGTATGGTATCACATAGAAATGTTCTGGATGACACAGGATTGCTATGGAGGGACGTTGCACTTACCATAAGGTGAACGTATTGCTCGCGTCGTTCCTTGCTCAAATAAAAAAAACTCACGTGTACATACGAGTAAAATATGGTCCAGTGAAATTCAATTTACGCAAAAGAGCCCTGGAGTGAAACGTATTGGTGACGCAGTATCTGTTATGGGCAGACGTTGCACTTATCATTCGGTGAACATTTTACCTGTCTCGTCGCTTTATTCAATAAAAAATTCTCCTCTCCTCAGTAGCATTGTCAAATATCATGAAAGATCGCAAAAGCGAAAGATTTGGATAATGACCAAAATAACCCGTAAAAAAAACATCGTAATTCATTAGAAAAAACTACATTCTCAAAAGCGTTTCTGTTTAGACTAACTTAGAAAAGTGTAAGTGAGAATTTACATGTGATATACCTTGACTTCAAATATTCTACGTAAAGTACAACTCAAATGCCTGACCACAAAGTAGCGTAACGAATATCGTACAGTAAATGCATAATTCACTACAATGTGTAATGTTCTGAGCTCTCCGCATTGCAGCCCTCTGAATGCTTGCACCACATTTGAATTCAGAATTCTGTTATTCCATTTATTTTAAATTGAACATTAAAAATAAACAATAAAAAAACGGAATTACTTAAAAATGTACAATTAAATAAATATTAATTGTGTTATTTTTATTCGAATGAAATCACACAATTTACTTCTACTATTTTTGTATACATATAATATAATATGAAAAGGTATTTAAAAAAAAGACAATTTTGTCAGGCTGTTATAACCATATTGCCAACTTACTGAAGTTACTGGAATTATTCTAATTTAATTTTTAGTTAACGGATAAGGATTCAGTAGGAATAAGTTTCTTATTACATTAAGGTGAATGATAGAATTTCTATTAATATTATGAGGGTAGAATTCAGATTCAATGTACTGAGAGTATTCAAGAAACTTCCGTCTCCATCCGTCATCCGTCAAACATCCGTCACTACGGATACTGCCTGCCCCACGATATAGAAAAATCTTCTAGCCACAAATTATTTGTCAGTGCGGATATCAAACTGACTCATAGCTTACTGCACCTGTTATGGGCATACGTTGCACTTACCATCAAGTGAACGTTTGGCTCGTCTCGTCGCTTTATACAATAAAAAAATCCACAGTAGCATTGTCAAATACATATCATAAAACTCCCAAAAACTAAATATTTGAACCCGCGACGCTAGATAATTGTTTACCACTAACATAGTAGGACTATAATAAAGAATATATTACTAACACAATAATAAAATAATAAGAGAAGAAATATAGAAGACATTACTAACACAATATGGGTTAATACGTGAAATAAATATTAATATTTTTATTATTAAATGATTTCTTATATTACGCGGATAATACACATTTGAATAAAACTATTTTTTAGGGATTTTCGGTTTATTTTTTCATTTTCACGTAGGGTTCGTCGGGTTATAAATAGTTTAAAATTAAACGCGACAAAATCCGTAAAATTAATTTATTTTTTATCATTATTAGATCAGAAACCAGTTGCTAAACATTTCATTAATCATATCAGGGGCTAGGCGCTCGGTGCCGGCACCACTAAAATTGTTAATTGCAATTTTAAGTGCTGATTTATTACGTGCTCGGCGGTGAAGGAAAACATCGTGAGGAAACCTGCATGTCTGAGATATAAAAAATATTTCGAGGACATGTGAAGTCCGCCAACCCGCATTGGAGCAGCGTGGCGGATTGTTCCTAGCTCCAAAACCCTCTCAGAAATGAGAGGAGGCCTATGCTCAGTAGTGGGACATTTATCGGCTGAAACTTTACTTTTACTTTTTTTTTATATATATGGATATTTCCATTAGTTACAAAGTTAAGTAGAAAATAATGTATAGTAGTAGTGTAATGATTGTAAACAATTGTATCTATAAGAGCAACTGTGCGGTGCTAAGACAAACTACTGCTGTTTAATGGCGCGAAGAAATTGATCTGTATGTTATAAAAATGTATTTTGTGAAATAAATAACAAAACCACTGTGCTGACCGAAACAACACACATATACGAACCATTTTCGTTCTTGCAATCCTTTTGGTACACTCTGCTTACTGGGTTTTTATCCACTAGCGGAGATCCTAAAGTCAGACTAATGATAGTGGGCATCACCAGAGGAGGTTTTTTTATTGTATAAAGTGATGAAACGGGCAAAACGATCACCTGATGGTAAGTGCAACGTCTGCCCATAACAAATGCTGTGTCACCCAGAACATTTCTGTGTGACACCTCACTGTGCCCAACACCCTAAGACATCAGTTCTTAAGTCTCATATGCCCTGTGATTACGCTAGCTCACAGTGCCCTTCAAACCGAAACACAGTAATGTTTGCACACTGCTGCTTCACGGCAGAATAACTGGCCCTGGGGTGGTACCTACCTAGACGGATTTCTGCAGAATCCTACCACCAGTAAAAAGTTATTTGCGTATCCAGTGGGAAAATTGTAGGCAAAGTTGACAAATCAAAAATGTCCGATCTTTGCGTTTTCTTGTAAAGGATTACCCTTTAGTGCTAGAATGCACATAAAAAAGGTTGATGATGCAGATGGTTTGAAGGTTAGTGGCACAAAATTCCATATGAAGCAAGTGAATTCGAATATGTTACTCTTGGTTAAGCAGTTTGTGACCTATTGCTATTGACAATTTATCGCTTGTGCTGTTATGTTCAACATTATATTCCTAATGTAAGTTTTACTTTTTGTATAAATATTTATTGAATCTGACAGTTGAGTATTGTTGCCATACAAATAATGATCACAGTTACTAAATGTCTTTTGTGTCAACTTCACATATACGCAATACGTTAGAGTTGACAAATAAGCTTCTCTGCCCCGCTAAAGTGACATCATTTTTCAGAGATACGAGATTTTCTAGTCCACAACTTGCACCATAGAATTATTTATTGTATTTATACTCATTCGTATATATATAAGGATTCCCTCGAAACAGACCACTTAATTTTAGTAAGCCGCGCTATCTCTTTACTACTGTTTCAGCAAGCAGGAATATTTTACTTTGGTGAAATCAAGAAATTGTTACAACAAACTTTTTGTCCTTTTTTTTCGGCAGGTTAAATTCTATTATTAGAGATAGACCTCTCCCAAGAATGGTCACCACATCTGGCAGGCGGATTGGTGAATACAGTTTCAGACTTCGCGATGGATTACCTTATGGCGACCAAGATCATAAGCGCAAACCCAAAGAATCTCATATCCGCTTATTCTGTTAAATCAGAGTACGGGTCTAAAGTAGAGTCCGAGACATGAGGCAAAACACAATACCACACGAAATAGAACCAATAACATGCGTGTTGCATTGCGTCTCAGGCGATAAAATTCCAATGCATGAATCAGTCTAGGTGAGTACCATGCAGTGCCAGTTATTCAACCTTGAAACAGCCGTATGCAAAAGTAACTTTGTTTCAATGCAATGTCTGCAGGCAATGTCAGTTACACATCATTTGTTACCAGAGGACGTTGCACTTACCAACAGGTGAAAAATTTGACTTGCCTACTTCCAACCTCGATCGAATTCGAAACCGGGAATCATGACTCAGTAACCAGGTACGCTGGCCGTTGTGCAACGCAATCGCTTTTTAGGGTTCCGCAGCTAAAACTGAGTCTATATAATTTCTTGCTTTCCGTATGTCACAGTAATTTTCTTGCTGAAATTTGGAAGCAGTGTTTTTATAAACCGCTATACAATTACGTAGTGAAATTACGAAAAATTGGAGTAGCACATCACTCATGTTACTAAATAAAAAAATCAGTTCGCATAAGCATTTGAGGTATATATAAATAAGGTCTTGAAAAATCATAAAAAAAAATTCAATTTTTTTTTATGGATTTTAATGGATGGATGAAGTCACGAGACGAGCGCAACGCTGCCAACCTTTTCTGCGTAACACCACGCTGCGGCCGTGGTGGCCTCAGTTGAGACATCAGTTCTTAAGTCAAATGTGCTCAGTGATTACACTACTACTTCACGGAAGAATAACTGGCCCTGGGGTGGTACCTACCTAGACGGATTCCTGTATAGGAATCCTACCACTAGTGTGTAGTTTGTGAGATATGCGCTCCTTAAGTAGAAAAAAAATGTCACTCTCCCCTCGTTTTACAGTGCGGTGAAGTATTCTGAAAAAACTTGAAAAGGTTTCAAGGATCAAGTATGAATAAGATATGCCGTGGAGTTTTTGAGATGTATGAAATTATAGGTTACACGCTATTTTTTTTTAGCTTAGCCACCGCAGAAATAACTTTTTTCACTATCTTTGAGAAATACTATGAAATAAGAATTTAACGTTATTCCCCTATACGAAACCATTCACTATGCGTGGTTCAACATTTTTTTTTATTGGATAAAGTGATGAAACGAGCAAAATGTTTACCTAATGGTAAGCGCAACGTCTGCCCATAGCAAATGCTGTCTCACCCAGAACATTTCTGTGTGATACTCCACAGCGCCCATCACCCTGAGACATCAGTTCTTAGGTCTCAAAGGCCCAGTTATTACACTAGCTCACAGTGCCTATCAAACCGTACACAGTAATGTTTGCATACTACTGCTTCACTGGCCCTGAGGTGAACATACATAGACGGATTCCTGCATAGGATTCTTACCACCAGAAAGAATGAGGTTGAGTACCTGGAAAGCGACCCCAGCCTCCCGAGGTACTGCTATCTCCCCCTGCTCCTACCGAGATAGTAGTAAACTATACCTTATAGTTATACTATAGCTATACCTTATACACAAAACTATGTTTCAAGCAGAGTGTATGGGCATTATCGAAGCAGCATCGGCCATAGCAGCAAGAAAAGTTAAAAATCATTCTATAAGAATACTCTCCGACAGCATGGCAGTACTAATGGCCCTTGACAGTAATGTCATGAATTCAGGCCTAATACATGAATGCTACCAACGACTAAATGAGGTATGTCAATTCAATAAAATAACCCTTCAATGGATCAAGGGACACAGCGGATCTAGAGGGAACGATCTGCGGACGAGCTTGCTCGGGGGGGGATCCAACAGGTGTGCTGTGGGACCAGAACCCATAGTCCCGCTTTCCTTCAGGTATGTTCGTACGCTAGTTTGTAACCGCACTAGAAACCTACATGCACACCTCTGGAAAAACCATCCAGAGTGTAGACAGACAAAAGCAGCTCTGCCTGCTATAAACAATCGCATCTCCAAGGTCCCAAAAGGACCAAGGACCCCAAATCAGAATGGTTAGTAGCGCCATAACAGGACATGGATCTTTCAACAAACATCTGTTTTCTTTAGGTGTCACGGACAGCCCTCTGTGCAGAGCCTGCATGGAAGAGGATGAAACAGCGGCCCATGTCCTGCTGGACTGCCCAGTGGTCGCAGAATACCGGGCTAAGTATCTCGGTTCGCCGAGATCTCTCCCCGAGGTCGTGGGCACCAAAGGTTTGCTGCGGTTCCTGGAGGAGATAGGTTGGCTCGAATGAACCTATTATTCCTGCCCCAACGCAAAATACGCGCATAGACGTGGAGTTGCGGAAACCAGCCCGAAGAAATCTACAATCTACAATCTACCTTATAGTTCCTTTCCCAAAATCTCATTCCCTAGGGGTAAGGATGCTGCCATCTTCTGGTCGTAATTATTCTTCTGTCGACTTTTACGACACCCACGGGATGAGCCGTGGTAGCTTATATAATAATAATAAAAGGAGTAGTTTTTTGATTGACTACAAACAACAAATAAAAGACTTCAAATGTCCTTGAAATATTTCTATTCCTCAGATATGCAGGTTTTCTCACGATGCTTTCCTTCACCACTGAGCACGTGGTAAATCAGCACTTAACATTGCAGAAAAATTTTAGAGGCCAACATTGGGGATCGAACTCAGGTCACTCGCGTACTATGAAATTTAAGGCTAGCGCCACCAAATTCTCCATTTATAGTGGCGGTTGGCCGTGGCAATTTTAGTTTGAGTGTGCATGCTATAAGGAAAGTAAGTGGTCGTAAAAAACTACGTAAACCGCACTATTTTTACTTGAGCGTACGGATCTTAGCAAATTAAATTTGTTTCCCTCCTTAACGATAAATTAGAAGTATATTTGCAAAAAGCAACTCAATTTTCTGAGCGAAAAGTAGGATTACGTGAACAGTAAATGCATAATTCACAACTCGTAATGTAGTGTGCTCTCCGCAATGCAGTCTCTGGAATACAAGTGCCAGCTCCGAATTCAGCATACGGGCGTTCCTTCGAGATGATGTATAACGCAAAAGAAGAAAATCGACTGAAATAAATTTACCAAGTTTATAAATATCACTATCTACAACATCTTCTCGGCTTAGATACAACAGCGTTAGAACTTTACTTGTAACGTTTTCTATAGCTGCACTTAGCAATTGATTTGCACGCTTTTAGCAACTACGCTTATAAATTAATTTGTATGTAAGTTTGAATTTTATAGAATTTAAATCTCAATCTATGGGGGAGGCCTATGTTAAACAGTGGACTGTAATAGGCTGAAATGATGATGATGATGATAAATGTACTAAAATTATATAACATTGGTTTTAGACGGTGGCGGGAATTCATGCTCTCACTTCACTCACTTCAGCCCGTCTTCATCATCCAATGCTGAACATAGGCCTTCCCCATAGGTGAAGGGGGTTTTTACCATAGTTGCCACGCTTGGGTTGGCAACCGCACTTTATTATTTATTTAGCTTTTCTAGTAAGATGCCGTTTTCCATCTCTTGGTTTTTATTTTCTCTACTGTTGACTTTTTAGACACCAACGGGACGAGATGGGGTGGTAGATTCTCTTGGGCCGCCACCACACGTCATTCATGCTCACGTCACTCGAATAGTTTCAGTAAATTATATTAAGATATACATAATAGGAAGCAATGATCATAATTTGTATTTAGTCAACAGTTGCAACATAGCCACTTCCTATAGACAACACATATCTATCCTCTCATAAAAGCCTATCTATACAACCATGACAGGTTGTCTCTCCTCTATGGGTACAAATTATAATATTATATTTGCCAGAGATACTAGAACATCTAGAAATTACTATACTAAATATAAAAATATACGTCAAAGTCACATGTAAAGAATCACAATATGCCTTTATAACACTATAAATGTGAAAGTTCGTATGTTAGTTTGATATACAATTGCTTTCAAACGGCTTAAAGGATTTTGATCAAATTAAACACATTGGTAAACTTTGTCATAGACAATTTTATGTAGGATTCTTTTATAAAATAAATATTCAGAAAACAATTGGTTTGGATGATATCAATCGTCATTTCGTCTTGTACACTCCTATCGATCACCAAACTAAGTGTCACACTGTAGAACACTTAAAGGTTTTACCCCGTCTTAAAATCGATCCCTTCAACTTTTCTCCAGATAAGACGGACGAGGTTAAGAAGATATTCCTCTTCATCAAATCTAACGCTGTGGGCTGCGACAATGTCAGCCGCCATATGATTATCCTAGACCATGTCCTCCCAGTTATCTCTCACATCTGTAACTTCTCCTTGGATTCCGGTTTTTTTCCTTCATTATGGCGCAAAGCATATTTTATCGCTTTGCCTATGAATCCAAATCCTTCATTACGTAATCACTTTCGACCCATCTCCGTTCTTCCTTTCCTATCCAAGGTACTTGAGGCATGTGTGCATAAGCAGCTATTTCAGTTTGTTTATGGTAACAACTTATTAAGTCCATTGCAATCTGGCTTCAGGCCCGGTCACAGTACTGTTTCCGAGCTCCTCAAAGTCACTGGTGCTATAGAGTCGGAATGGAGGACACTAAAGTAACTGTGTTGGCTTTGGTTGACTTTTCGAATGCATTTAATACCATCAGTTACGACATCCTACTATCTATCCTTTCCCATTCTATGATCTCTCCCAAAGTGCTGGATTGGTTTTCAACTTATCTTCGCGGACGTCAGCAGTCGGTCCACATAGAGAGTCTTCAACTAGGTGGTTTGACATACTTGCTGGTGTCCCTCAAGGCGGCATTCTATCTTCTCTGCTATTTTCAGTATTTATAAATCTCATTACCCAGAACCTTCAGTGTGCGTATCATCTGTATGCTGATGACTTGCAGTTGTGCACACAGGCGAGTGTCGAATGTGTGTCAACAGCAGTTGATATGATTAACAGGGACCTAGAGTATATTAAGATCTGGTCTGTCCGGTTTGGCCTTATGATGATTAAAAGATTGAACTCTGTAACGCTCCCTCCAATCGTTTTTAACGGCACCGCTCGTGAACTGTGTTCATCTGTTAAAGATCTTGATTTATACATTGACAATACAGTGAGCTGGTAAGCAGTAACAGGTACCTTACGAGCTCTGTATCGCCTAAAAAATTTTCTCCCGTCTGGAACCAAAATGATGATTGTGCAAACCTTAATTTTTCCCTTTGATCGACTATGATGATGTATGTTACTTCGATCTGAATGCAGATCTCCTCAATAAATATGATCGTCTTCTGGATTCTGCATTCGATTCATTTACAACCTACGTAAGTATGATCATGTGTCTGCTTATCGTTCTCTATCTATCGATTAAAGTGGCTACCCATTCGTCAGCGCCGAAGTTTGCGTGCACTCACTACCCTTTATTCTATCCTTACGTCTCCTACTGCCCCTTCCTACTTAACTCCCCACTTTCAGAATCTCTGCTCTACCCATGATAAAAAAACCTTCAGGAACTGCTTCAAAATAAGTTGGCAGAATCATCTCAGTAATAGTTTATCTACACTTTTTATTATTTATATATATCTATTTATGTATATATCATCTATTCTGTTTTATGTTATATATGTATAAGTATGTGTATATGTTTATAAATATGTGTGTATATTAGTATTTATATATGTATGTACGTATGTATATATATATATATATACATACAAATGCACAAATTTAACTATTTTTCTATTTAATGTAACCGCACCTACCTCTTTCTATCTCTGCACCACCCTTGAGGTTGACTGGTAGAGAATGTCTCAGGCATTAATTCCGCCTATAAACTTTCTGTATATAAAGTTAAATAAATTAAAAAATTAAAAAACAAAAAAGCTAATTTCTGAATTTTAATTTAAGCCGAGCGAAGCGGGCGGCCAACAGCTAGTTTGTAATAAGCTATAAATATTCTCCGTCACAGCAGCTAACGCCCTCTACATTTGTTCATCACGCACTAAATGTAAGGAACGCTCATCAATGGACCAACACGCATGCGCTTTACGCATCGATCCAGCGTAACGGTACGTAAATAATGTATTTAGATGCAAAAAAATTGCCTATCTCTTTAAGTTTTGGTAATATTTTAATTAACTTGCAGACGTTATAAAATGCTTGTATAAATCAATTGGTTTCGTTTCTTGCAACACACATATTCATTGCAATCGTACAAAGGGAAATCACACTTACTAAAATAATTTAAAATTAAGCGTTTAAAAATTATAAAAATACTACACATAAAGCAAATAAATAAAATGTTCGTGTTAAGCTGATGTTTTCGTTGATTCATTCCGTTTTTCGGTATTACGAGAACGTTGTTTACAGTTTAAGCTTTTGTTACAAACATAGCAATAAAATATATCTGATTCGGCGCACTAAGGCATGTCGTGTTATGCTTTCCCGCCAGTTGTGGCGCCACAATCGCCGCGTCCTCTCGGGCGTATCTGTCAAATATAGACGAAAAAATCTATTTTATACGATTTCAAACATAGATCTTAGCTAAAAAATAATTACAGACAATGAAAGCTGCAAACATTTTTAGTTAAGAAATTGTCATCAGATTTTTATTAAAGTTCAACGCGAAATTCCAAAATGTCCACGATCGTTGTTTTTACCATTCTTGCAACATGTGGTGTTATTTACGCCAATCCGGACGCGAAAAGACTGTACGACGATTTGTTGAGCAATTATAATAGACTCATTCGGCCTGTTGATAAAAATAATAACACTGTGCTTGTGAAATTGGGTTTAAGGCTGTCTCAGCTCATTGACTTGGTAAGTTTTTTCTTATTACATATTTAACACTTCCTCTAAATAGACAGTATTAGGATAATATTTTTTTTAATTCTTGGTAGTTTTATGTAAAGTTGTAATGTCGCCGTAATAATGAAAAAAGTCAGTTATTAAAATTCAAAGAGATTTTTTTTATCTTGTCACGTATTATGCTCGTCTCAGATTGAACTTAAAAAGATGCAAATACACTATTGTAGAGAGAGAAAAATTCAAGAAATGCTGATTAGTACTGTACCCAAAACACGTCTGATCGTAGGTACCATATTTTTATTACTATTATTTTTATTATTCTTGTAGTACTAGTAACGATCAATATTTTTTTTATCTTCGGCTTTTTAATTCGTTTCTTTTTTAAAAGACTACTAGCAATGCTACTATTAACATTACTGATATTCCAGTTAAACACTTAATTTAAGTTTAAAAGCTTGTGCAAGGATGTGGTTCACGGTTCACTGCACATTACCTCTCCCAATAAGATTGCCACTGCAGGAATACCCATATTTGACAAGATTCTTGATATCAATCAGAAGTGTTAGATGCTAAACACTAACGACGTTACTGCCTGTCAACCGTCTGGTAATATTGGAGATGGTCTTCCTTCAACAGTTGGAAGTCATAAGAAAAGACGACCAAAGGATTCACCTGATAGTAAGTGAAATTTCGGCCCGAAACAAATGCTATGTCACCCAGAACTGACTCATCATTCTTAAGTCTCATATGCCCGGTAATTACACTTACCTTCAGACCGAAATACAGTATTTTTTGCCTTACCTTTAGCTTTACCTACTTAGGACGAACCATCAGTGAATTTTTCAAAACACTTTCTTTAGTCAACTTGTTGGATCGGAGTTCGATTACTGAAACAGAATTTGTAACTGTCGTATATATCCTTATGTATACAATATATTTGTAACATTGTTAACATTGATCTACATACTTATTCAGTATACTGTATTGTATACAACTACGACACAAACTATCTCTTTTATTGAGTGAATTTCCTGTTGTAGTAACGCTTGGTAAATTCAAAGCCAATCTCTTAGCCACTGTGCCATCAAGCTATCAAGAGATCCAAGAAAATCAACTACTAAGAACCGGGTTTCAAAAAAAAAACACCACAGAAATATTTTAATCTTACTTTTCAGATGTAAATACACTATTGAAGAAAGAGAATAATAAAACTTATATCCTGATGATATATAAGGTCTAGATAAGGGATTCGCCCACAGAATTACCAAAAGGCTGACTTTCGTTACTTTAATCTCAATGACCATGAATCAAATCGCGACCTGACCGTATCCCATGACTTAATTCCTACGACGATTTAAATTTATGTTACGTTTTGCTGGAGTCATATAATTCTCCAGTGCGTTCGAAAGTTCAGTGTTCTCGAGAATCCAGTAACTATTTATTTCAATCTTTGTTTGACCACTCCTAACTACCTAACTAACTACATGCCATGTTTATTTATACCAATTGACTTATGCTAACAATCTGGCAGACTGTTAATGACATCGTCGTAGAAGCTCGATCTTCTTCTTCTTCTTCTTCTTAGTGTGTCGATGGCTGCCTAAATTTTGTCCGCCCAGAACTCAGCTACAAGTATTGCGTTCTCAGTAGCCTCCATCAAGTCCTGTAACGTGCAGGTGGCACGGACACACAGGACACGACATGAGGTGGTCCATTGTTTGTGGAACGGCTTTAGAAGGATTTGTGATTCCCCACCGGACACAGTTGTCCTTGCTCCGGCCGAACTGAGTTTGAAGTCTACTCAAGCACTTCCAGGTTAGCCACGACAGCTCGTGTCCTGGTGGGAAATTCTCGGCGGAACAAATGGCGTGGGTAGCGAAATACTGTCCCGCCACAGTCTAATTTTAATTTTAGCCTGGGATCGATCTTCTGGAAGAGGGAGGACGCGTTCGGTGAAATTGTTTGTAGCCTTTGCGGCTCAGGGGTGTGGTTGTACAAGGAATGCCTCGAATCCTTCTCCATTTTGGCTCTTTCACTGGAGCATGCTACCGTTTTGCGGACCTCTGGTGGAGCTATTCCTGCCAGTGGATACAGCTTTGGAACCGGGGTCGGCTTTAAACAGCCAGTGATTATCCGGCATGTTTCGTTTATAGCTGTATTCTTCAACTTTGCATGGATTGAGCGGCTCCATACGGGGCACGCATAATTCGCCTGCGGAGAAACAGAGCGCCAACCCAGAGGTTCGCATAACGCCAGGCGAAGCACCCTACCTTGTAGAAACCAATTTGCGTAGATGACTGTTTCGAGCGTGGACTTTCTGCTTTGTGCGATGAAAGTCGATGAGAGTGAGTCATTTAAAAAATCTCTTATCTCATCCTGATTATAAAAGAAACGCCCCAAAGTACATTGCTTATGGCCTGAAAAAGGTGAAAATCGGTCGGTAAAAGATCTGGGCTATAGGTAGGCTATGGCAAAATATTCCAACCCGGAACCAATTCGGGATTGACGGTCGCGGTCGGTCAACAAGTGGACCCTAGAGCGTCTGGGTTGGACGTTAGTGCTCCAGATCAGAGGACCCACTGACCTCACTTACTCTTAATACCAATCGAAGGTAAATGTGTCACAATCGTGGATTGAGGACATTGAATACTTTGTCGATATACTCTACAACACGTCGTAATTCGTCATCACTAAAATCCGCCGGCCGGCCTGACCTCAGCTCGTCTTCAAGACTATAATTCTCAGATCCAAACCGATAATCTATAATAATATAAACTACCGTCGAGCTGTTCTTTCCTTCACTATACCTTCACCAAATGCGGCACATATACAGCGACAAGATTCGGCCTCCGAGATGCCCTGTAAAAATCATATAAGAGACACTGCCGCTTACCGGCCTTGTTCAAGTTTACTTTGTTGAACATGTTCAAATGTCTAAGGTCTGTAAACTAATGCGTCAAATGTAAAGGCTCGCTGTCTTTTATATACCTTACTAAAATCTTTCTAGATACTCACTGACTATTGTTTTTAGAAAAATATATACAACGACAAGAACTTTCTGATTTACCCAATAGATCATTTTTGATTTGGTCGCTTTTAACTTTTTTACGCAGATGAGGCATCTGCGTAAAGTTTATAGCATTGAAAAGATGGTATGCATATGATGAAAGATCTGGAGCACTAACGTCCAACCCAGACGCTCTAGGGTTCCACTGGTTAGTTTTCTCGTTTTCAATTAAACGTTGCGTGAAGAAGCGCCCTTCAAGTATTTTTGACAATATTTATCAAACAACAATTTATCAAGCAGCAACGGTCGGCCCGATTGTTATCTAGTAGTTCCCAGAGTAACATACCCTGAGGAACCCAGAAAACGGAAGGCAAAAACTTAGGGAATGCGAGTCAGATTTCAATTTGCGGTAGGGGCTTATTTTCTGGTACAAGCTCAGACAGCATAGGTTCTTGTATAAAGGCCATGATTCGTCACCAGTCATAATCAAGCCGAGAAAGTTCTTTCTGTTCGGGTGCAGCAGCAGACTTTTGCGAACGCTGACCCGTGCTAAGAGGTTTTCATGTTGACAGAACCCAGACAACTGTAGTGCCACTGCAATAAAAAAACGTACCAGCAAGTTGAAATTAAATATATGAGAATTTGCTTAAACATTTCCCAAAATGTAGCCTTGTTCTTTTTTCGTTGTTTCTATTATTTAAATAATAAACAAATTAAAATGAAAAATAAAATACCGTATTAGTTTACTAATAATATTTTTAATTTGATAATGTGATGAAAGGGACAAAACGTTCATCTGATGGTAAGTGCAACGCCTGCACATAGCAAATGTTGTGTCATCCAGAACATTTCTGTGTGACACCTTATTGCGCTCATCACCCCGAGACATCAGTTGCGATCGTGTATCAGGTGATATCTACCTAGACGGATTTCTGAATAGGAATCCTACCACCAGTAAATAACTCCAGTAGTCAATACATCATTCCATTCTATGAAACTACTGAGAAAATTATTAACATAGATCAATTATTTTGCCGTGTGATGACGACCTAAGAAAATCTACCAACCCTTCACATCCAGTGGGTGTCGGAAAATCCCACAGAGGGAAAACGAAAACCAGAAGATAGGTAGCAGCATCTTCCTGAAACATACATACATACATACATAAGATCACGACTGTATCCCATAAGGGGTAGTCAGAGACTGGGCACTCACTGCAAAAACAGATGACTGCCAGAATCCACGTTTCACCAAAACAATATAATGCACTTGGTGTGATAGGTGGTGAGCCCATCGCCACCATGCGCTTTTGGGTGGACAGTGCATTTTAATTCCTTACTCGCCTTTTACGAGATCCATTGGATGAGATAGAGTGGTAGTATTCTTTTAACGAGCCGCCACCACACGGCTATCTTCCTGAAACATCTGAATAAATAAACTGCGGTTGCCAACCCGCTTACCAAGCGTTGCAACTATGACAAAATCCCTCCAAAAAAGAGCTACAAACTTTTGTCGCTATCTGTGGGGGAGGCCTATGTTCAGCAATTGACTTGAGATAGGCTGAAGCGACGACGACAACGAAAGTTTCACATCCTGTTCGAAAGCTGCGTCTCGTCGGTACCTGGAATCGTATTACTACTACTAACTTCATTTTTAATATTTTTCGAACAAATAAAAGCTGCATGGCTCAATGATCATCGACCAAAGAATGAGCGAATTCTGTACTTCACTTCACTTTTCCTATTTCGGGATAGTGTGCAACAAGGAATTCTTACGGCAGTTTTGTTACCACAAAAAATATCGTAAGAAACTTTGAAGGTCAATTTTGCAAGTGCCAAATTCATCTTCATCAAACTTTACAAATAATCCGCATATTAATAGTATTAAATATAAAAAAGTGATCAACTAATGTTATCCATACTAATATTATAAATGCGAAGGTAACTCAATCTGTCCCTCTGTCTGTTTGTTACCTTCTTCACGGCTCAACCGCTATAAATCAATTTTGACTTTCAACGTGGAGACATGGGATATTTTTTCCGGATAATAAAAGAGTTCCCATGGGATGTTGTAAAATTTATATCCGCGCGGACGAAGTCGCAGGCATCAGCTAGAAAAGTATAGTATAAAGTGATCAATTAAACATGTGACGGATTTAGTTAGCAGTTAATTTCGATTTCACCAATCACTTATAACACGTCAAATACATTGAGTCATTTGAAACCGAAAAATAATCAAAATTTGATTAATCTTTTAGTATCCCCATTATTCATCATCGTTTCAGCCTATCACTAGTCCACTGCTGAACATAGGCCTCCCTATAGATTGCCACAATAGTTTGTAGCTCTCATTTTAGGGGAATTTTGCCATAGTTGCCACGCTTGGCGGGCGGGTAGGCAACCGCAGTTTATTTATTCAGATGTTCCAGGAAGATGCTGCTGCCCATCATCTTATTTAAATTACGGCCGCTTAAGAAAATCTACCACCCCATCTCATCCCGTTGGTGTCGTGAAAGTCGACATAGGGAAAATGAGTATCCCCAGCAACATGATAATTACTCTACGGTCATTACTCACCATCATAAGCTTTACACTTGTTAATTATGTAAAAACTAGTAATGTAGTCGATGGTACAATCAAAGCCTATCAAATAATCTATATTTTTCTGTTACTTTACATAAGTAATGTAAATTAACTTTTGCACATTGTACTTGAAAAAAGAAACATCAACATTTAAACAGATTTGAAATTTAGGAAGTAATCGTGAAGTGTTTGCAATTGTTTATGATATTTTGTCGCCCAAATCGACGTAGTACACAGTATGATCTTCCAGATACTAGCACAAGCTATCATCACCTTTCCCTGTTATCTTGTAATTAGCAATACAAGCTGTTTGTTGCTCTTTCCACAAAAATAAAATTCTTATAAAACGGTACTAAAATATTTACATAAGAATTAACCATATACAAAAGCATATCTAAATAGAGTCGACTCGGTTGTCACCTCGTTAGCAGGTTAAACACAAACAAACTTAGTTTAATTAGAGAAGAGGTTGCGAGTTGTAAATTCACAGAGGGTTCTGTGAATACTAAATTTAATCACTGGTGGATAGCCAGTGACTTTGTTTGTTGGTAAAATTTTATTTCACTTCTAAATATATTTAAATACTGAAACATTTTCATAATTATGTCAGTTGCGCTTAAAATATTTTAAAATAGTACTTTTTTACCGTTATTACTTAGTCTATTTAGGATCCCATTTTGTCTTGGGAACTGAATATCAATTCTAAGCGAAGTTTGTCGTTTCTGAATTTTGTTCATGTGATATATTTATATTTGCATATTTGCCTACTAAATTCATAAAAATCGAGTCAGACGTATACATACATATCATAATAACACTGGATAACATGCTCACAGATAAGACGCTTTGTCATATCCTCCAAATTATCACTTAGATTATGTTAAAACTTTCACAACAGATACGGATTCCACGCGTATCTCTTTAACAGTTAGGTTGCCGACGGAATGTTAAATATGGGGCGTAAAGGTTGGAGCGTTGTAAAGTAGATGACATATTTTTAGTTGTTTGGCATTACGGGACCCGAATTAACCTACCCTTATTTATTTTTCTGTTACTTTGTAAAAGCACAGAGATGTTTAAAATTTCATATTGTAAATGGTCAACCAAAACCCAATTCGTCTTGTGACATTAATTGCTCTTTTAATCTTTTGAACTAAAAATGCTGAGAGTCTATTGTAATAATTTGCGTCGTGTTTTCATTAAATCAATTTAAACTTGCCTAGTAAACGATCACCCTCTTGTACCAATAAGGAAAAGTATTTATTAATAAACCCTATTTTACATATTTTATCGCGTTTTAATCCTTAAATATTTATAACTCAGTAGTTCAAGCGCATTACAGCACCATGGTTACAGGATGACTGAAATGTTTGACGTCCTGATGCCATAGTGAGTCCGGGGTACCTTCGGCTTTTAATTATTATTTTTGGTTCGATCTACGAAAGCATAAACACGATAAAATCAATAAAATTTGTGTGATTAAATTTCTGTAACACATTAGAAATTTCGCGGGATTAAAATACTTGGTATTGACATTTATATTAACTTCATCTTCATGAGCTTCATCATAAAATAAAACAAAGACATGTAAACTAACATCTCACATGCTTTTTACATACATATATATACATATCTTTTTATATACCCTTTGCAACAAAAATATATAATATATTATATAAATGGTTAATAGTGACTTGTAACATCAAACATAGTAATAAAATCTATGTCTGCTTTATTAACCCCACGTGCTGTCAGAATTAGTAGGTTCAATATGTAACTGTATATATTATTAAACCTAAGCTGTAATAAATCAGAGAATACGGATCAAGAATCTGATGTTATTATTGATTAAAATATAAATTGCAATTTTATCAAGGGCTAGGCAGAAAAAATCAAAGAGATAATCTGGAAATTAAAACAATACGTTTACGAACGAAGTGTTTTATCCGCCCTGTGGAAACGTGGTAGTAACTCTTCCAGGTTTCAAAACTCTCTAAAATCGTAAAGGTAGCAGTTTACAGGCTTCTACTCATTTGACATGTTGTTTTCGAGGAAATGGATAGAGGATATGGAGCCGGAACCTCGCCATAGGAACTCCTAAGCTAAGCAAAATACGAGTAGCCCCAGCAACATTTGAAGTCCACTGCTAGACCTTACAAATAAAATCTTTTAACAAAAATAAGATTTTTGATTAAAGCTTATTTTTATTTATAAAAGTAGTAATAGACTGATATAAGTTAACGATTTGTTAAAAAACACAGAAGTCAAAGTATACTTTTTTTGTATAACATCTTCTGAGGCGGAAGTGCCGTGAGGTTTTGGCGTTAGGAAATATGTAGTTCACCTGATGGTAATTGCAACGTCTACCTGTAATAAATACTGTGTTCCACAGAAAATTTCTGAGTGGCACCACACAGCGCCCATGACCCTTGGACATCAGTTCTTATATCTTATATGCCCTGTGATTACACTAGCTCTCAGTACCATTCAGACCGAAACACAGTAACATTTGCACAGTACCTAGACGGATTCCTATCATACATACATACATATCACGACTGTAACACTTAAGGGGAAGTCAGAGACTGGGCACTCACTGCAAAAACAGATGACTGCCAGAATCCACGTTTCACCAAAAAGATATAATGCACTTGGTGTGATAGGTGGTGAGCCCATCGCCACCATGCGCTGTTGGGTGCACAGTGCATTTTAATTACTTACTCGCCTTTTACGAGATCCATTGGATCAGATGGAGTGGTAGTATTCTTTAAACGAGCCGCCACCACACGGCTAATTCCTATGACTAGTAAAAATCTGACACATTCTGCCCATGTCGTTCCATGGGTGTCGTCGACTTAGGGTAATGCCAGGAAAAGAGCATGGCCTCCGATTGATGGCGGAATAACCATCTCTGTCATGCCATACCTAAATTATCCTTACCGTAACGGACAGCAGTGTCTTGTTTAGTGTGCGAAGTAGATGTCGGTACTGCGATTGCCAATCCGTCCGCCAAGCGTAGCGATTACGAAAAATCCTCTCAACGTGGGAGACCCTATGTCCAGCAGTGGAGTTTTGAAGAAGAATGAGATGAAGAAAAGGAATGACACAAACTAAAGCTATAAGTATAGTATAAAACCGGCTTTATATTATAGAATTTTTGACTGAAACTGGTCAGGCTCCAATTCAGTAGCTCGAAGGGATATGCAAATGTAAACGTTTAGGCACCTAGCTGAAACGAAAGCGGAGATAACAGATTTGCTGACATATTTTTATTTTTAAGCCCCTTATCTTTAACATGATTCAACAAACTAACTTTTATGAAAGAAAAAAATCAGAAAATAGTAGGTTCCAGATGAAAACAGCTTCAGACTCTAGAGAACTGACTTTAAGCTAATCTGTAGACCTATTTTCTCCAGCCATGCGATACGCACGTTATTTTTCTTTATTATTTATTTTTTCATCGTCATTTGTTTTTTTCATTATTTCAGCCTATCACTAGTCCACTGCTGAACATAGGGCTCACCCAAATATTGCCACAAAAGTTTTTAACTCTCTTTTTGGGGGGATTTTGCCATAGTTGCCACGCTTGGTGCGCGGGTTTCAATGTTCCCTCTGCCGACTTTTACGACACCCACGGGGTGAGATGGAGTGGTAGATTCTCTTAAGCCGCTACCACACGGCTAGCCGCTACCACACGGTTAATTAGATAGTTATTTAAGCTGCTGATTTGCCTGCTGTTTATTTTTTTTAAATATCATGTTTGTACCTGATTTCTTTGCTTCGAGTGAAAAGACTAGCCGAAACCAACATTTGTGTAGGACATGAATTGTTGATTTTCGGGACTTGATGCATTGTGATTGTCTGCACTGCGTCCTAGCTTACCTCCAATATTATTAGATGAGCGATACATCGGGGGTGGGTAGGTCGGGACCACTGAGTGCCTCTGTACGTACCCTTGTGGCACTATAATATCTCCTACGCCGTTGATAGCTACCGACAGTATTCGGAAGTTATTGTCGTTGTCGAAATTTGACTGGAAGGACTTCATAACATATGTGTGTGTTCTCCTTTCGTTTTAAAATCATGCCTCATTTTATTTAAATAAAATTGAGTCAAGAAATATTTATTGGACCTTGTCTAGTAAAAAATATTTTTAAGGAAATTAGGTCTTGAAAAAAACTGGAATACATGTCAGAAAGAGTCTACAAATAATTCATAATTCAAAAATAAATAAGCCTTGTATTTAGCAATACTATAAACATACATACATTTTTCGCAGATCTTTATAACCTAGAACCTAATTAGAAACCTGGAAGTTTGATACAGCAGTAGTTAGGGAACCCTAATTGACATGTAATAGACGTTTACGACCCATGGGTCTCTTAATTGCAATGCAGTTGCCACGTAGCTGTTTCCGACTGCTTGCTAGCGTTAAACGCCCCGATTACATAATCCTGCTCAGTTTTATTTTTTACCTTTTATTTGTAACCATACGTTTAACATATTGCGTTTTTCTACCAAATTAAGTAAGGTAGTAACAGCCTAAGTGTTCGCCTCGAATTCCACAAGAGAAACATTAAGAAGTTTAAGTTGTACACAGTGGACCCATGCCGGTTGGCTGTAACAACCTCGGGTCGACCGGGATATCATCACACTTATATAGAACACGACGAACTGTATGTTCGTCTTTTAGAATCTATCGTATGGTGAGTGAAGAGAAACGGAGACCCAATTACTGGGAAACATTCCACCGCAGTCATTACGGCTGACAATTACTGGTGATAGGGATTCCTATGCAGGAGTCCGTCTAGGTAGGTACTCGTACCACCCCAGGGCCAGTTATTCTGCCGTGATGCAGTAGTGTTCAAACATCACTGTGTTTCGGTTTGAAGGGCACTGAGAGCTAGTGTAATCTCTGGGCATATGAGAACGTAAGAACTGAAGTCTTGGGTGATGGGCGCAGTGTGGAGCTACTCCGAAATATTCTGGGTGACACATTTGTTATAGACAGACGTTGCACTTACCATCAAACATTGAACATTGGGGGTGAATGGTCTATGTGACGCAGTAACCACTTATCATAAGGTACACACTTACGAGAACACAGTCTTCGTTTGTTACAAAAAAAAACAGCTAAATCTTTTTTTTTACAAAGCAGTCGCCTTATCGCATCATCTATTTTTATTGTTCCCTATTATGCGATCAAATAAAAGCATTTTGATATTCTACGTACGTGACACTGTTTACGATGGGTACATTCGTTTTGATGAGCAAGGCGAATTTCTTGGCATTCATCCAAGAAACAACAATCGATTGTCCTGCCTCGGAAATATAGTAAAACTCTTAAAGCGACGGATTTTTCATGTATAATCTTAATGTTGTAAGGAATGATTATTTTTTTTTTGTTTCAGAATCTTAAAGATCAAATCCTAACTACTAACGTTTGGTTGGAGCATGTAAGTATGAATTTTTTTTTTTAAATTAAGCCCCACTGTGGGATTTCTTCTTTATTGTAGGTTTACTAACATAAATATTGTTTCAATAGTGCAATTTACTAAGATTAAATATAGAAGAATAATATTAATTTAAAATTGGTATATAACCACACTAAATACTTAATGTTATATACCATATTATTGCCGTTATTGTATGTTGGTGGCTTTAGAGAATCTGCCACACTGTTTTACCCCGTCGGCATAAAATAGCATTTTTCGTTACTTTTTATTAACAGGAAAAGCATTGATTTTTTTAGGAATGGGAAGATCATAAATTCAAGTGGGATCCCAACGAGTATGGTGGAGTCAAAGAACTTTACGTGCCCTCGGAGCATATCTGGTTGCCCGATATTGTATTATACAATAAGTAAGTAGTCTTTCTAAACTAAAAACTAAGCATTTACATAATTCAAATACTATGCATGCATATGTGTCACAACAAAGTTTTTTTTTTAATTTGAAGATCGTGACGAGAAAGAGAAAAAAGTTTACCTGGTGGTAAGTGCAACGTCTGCCCCTAACAAACGCATAAAATTTCTGTGTGGCACTATACTGCGTCCATCACCTTGAGACATCAGGTATTAAGTTACGGTTAACCCGATAATCACACAAGCTATCAGTACCCTCCGAACCGAAACACAGTAATATTTGCACACTACTGCTTCACGGCAGAATAACCGGCCCTGCTGAGGTACCTACCGAGACGGATTCTCGCTTGGAATCCTACCACCAGAACATATTAAGAGACTCATACTAACATAACCATGACATTTTTCGGAATATAATTCTATTCATCAAGACATCAAGGTTCTGCACGTGTTTGGCGATCGATGGCCTCACAACGTGTCGCTACTAATGCACTGAGTGACATTTAAAAAATAAATGTAAATTTGTTTCACAGAATCTTGGATATACTGTGTTTCGGTTTGAAGGGCGCTGTGAGCTAGCATAATCACTGGGCATATGAGACTTAAGAACTTATATCTCAGGGTGATGGACAAAGTGTGGTTGCACAGTTGCACTTACCATCAGGTGAACGTTTGCTCGATTTATCACTTTATCAAATAAATAAAAAAAAACCGTTTGATTATAGAATGGTTCAGTTGGCGTAAGGGACGAGCGATTGGTTGCTGTGTTTCAGATGACAAGTTCGATTATCGCCAGAAACAAATATTTGCATGGCCGTTAGATAGTTATTCCGGGCCTGGCTTTTTGTACATGTGCAATTTAAATTTATGAAACGCACTCATGATACAGGAGAAATCTTGATCTGTAGCAACGTTGTCAATAAAAAACTAGATATGCATGAAGACTGCATAATTTGATAAGAATTTATTTTATTATCATCATAGACCTATTATAGTCTATTTCATGAGATGTCTTCTTGCTTTATTTTCAAGGAAAATATGCGCATAGACGTGGAGTTGCGGAAATCGGTCCGAGGAAATCTACAGTCTAACTACCAGTCTGTAATTCTACTAACTCCGAATAGTACGAGTACATACGTAATTCTATCTGTATTCAACATCCGTTCTGGAATTACACTTATGAGAGAAAACTAATTGATGCATACTGGGTATCCAGGGGAAACTTCGTCTGAGAACGTTAATTATCATATTAGTTGTTACCAAATTGCATTGTTTAGGCCAACTTGTTCGAGAACTGTTCTAGTGTGCCCAAGCGATGAGGATCGTATTGTAATAATTTGAAATTGGAAACTGTAAATGTACGGTGGGTTCATCTCAGTAAATATTAAAGCCACCGTTACGTGTACAATAGTAGGATAGACAATACATAAGATTTTAATGTCTAGTTCAAGTTTAGGGAATATAATGTGGTCATTCGAAAAGACGCTCAAGACGACAAAGTGGTAGTCTTCAAGCACTTACGAACCTTTGATTTACCTTCTTTTTTCTTTAACTATTTTTTCAATAAGATGATAATTTATCATTAATTTAAAGACAAATGAAACTAGGGTTACAAGCGTATTATCATTAATTGTGTGAGTAGCAAACGTGTATTCTACTCGTATCTTTCATCGATTAGCCGTTTTTTTAGTATATGAATAAAAATATGTGAATCATTACATCCTTTTCACTTGTTACATTTTTACGTGATCGGTTAAGAAACAGCCGCTTTGAGTTTCTTTGAATACTCATGTTCTGAAAAATCTAAATTATAAACAACAGTTAAGGGCAACTGCGTCGAAAGTACGAACGCGGCGATTACACCAAACCCTTCAACTAAGAATACTTTGCTGGACACCTAACGGCAATTACATTTAATAGGCTTTTTGGTTAATTTTGTTTCCACCTTCAACCACAATGCTACTTACATTACATTAAGTATATACTCTAACTGTAAAAAAAGCAGGCATTTGTTAAAAAAAACTTACGGTAAAAAAATATTGGAAATATGCATAGTATGCATTTCACTGCACATTTCCAATATTTTTTTTATAGTTATCTCTCGTATTTTAACAAATGTTGCTTAATGTTTGTGGCAGACAGAAAAAGTAAAAAAATACTGTTTTTATTGTGATATACTTGATATACTATATAAAACACATTTAAGCAAATCCATTTTTTTTTAACTGAACTATTTTTTTTCTGGAACGCGTGTTAAAAAAGTTTTTTGTACAGCTTAAGCTGTTTTTATTGACCGAGCAAAGCGCAGCTCTTCTATAATTTGTCTTTTCGGTAATTCGTCTATAGATTTGATTTGTTTGTGAAGTCCGCCAACTGGCATTAAAGCACTTTGACTTGCACTTTGACACTTTGACTCCAAATCCCTCTCAGAAATAAAACAGGTCGCCTAATTTTCTGTACTGCTACGCTGTAACTTTATAATTTATTTATTTTTTAAAGTATAGATTAACCCCTATCTGTGATGTCTCTTCCGATCCACAGCAGATCCTTTCTCCTACCTGATCGCATATGTGTTACATAGGATACGGGCAGCTGAAGACAAATAAGTAGTTATGTGCCTGAGTTACTGCTTATCGCATAATGTTATAACCTACGCAGATAACAATGTCGATGTAAGCTCTAAGTGTCTAATGGTTTGGTCAAAATTGTCCAGTATGCCATCATCATCATTGAAACGTCTGTTGAAGTATTTTCAAATAAAAATAGAACATCAAATTCTACGGATATTTAACATTTTAGATATTGTTCTTATAGAAAGAATTGCTTGTCATATCATTATCCTGTCAGTCTCTTGTTATCTGTGATGCGCAATATTGCACAAATGTTATGCTACCGTTGGTAGAATATGAATAACTATTCATGAATATGAATCATCATTATGCGAGTTTTGTATAGGTGAGTTTTTTGAAATCCTATGCTTAATAAGTTAAAAAAGAGTTCTATTGACATACTCTCACATGCTCAGATATTACGCTATGAGTGCCCTTCCAACTGAAACACAGTAATATTTCCGCGCTACTGCTGTATGGCTAAATAACTGGCACGGCGGTGGTACCTACCTAGACGGATTCCAGCATCGGAGTCCTACCACTAGATATATAGCTTTATTCACATCGTTTTTCAAACAGACAATTCTTACTGTGGGACATCCACGCTAGGATTTCTCCTGTGAGTGTTCTGCATTGGAATCCTACCTACGGACATTTCGCATTTTCGATATTGTGCTCGTATTAAAAAGTGGCTTGCACTAAAATCAGTTATAATATCATTATCCTTTCAGACTTGTTATCGGTGATACTCAATATAGCACACATTTCATGTTACCGTTGGCAGCATATGCATAATGATGCGAGTTTGTAATACTATCAGTGTGATAATTCATAATTCAGGGGCTGTTTTGTAATTTAAGAAACGAGGAACATTACCTGCTTTAAATGATTAACAAGTTTAAAAATTATTTCAATGATATAATTAATGACATATGTTTCTAATTTCACTATCGTTGAAACTTCTCATAATATCAAAACCATATATTTAGCTAAACGCATTTATAGTTGAGATGAATTAGATTATTACGGGATGCTATCGTAAATTGACAATTTTTATGTTATATTTTCTTTATCGTCTTAAATTAGTTTTTACATTAGATTTATTACATGGTTGAATTTATCGTATTTTCTGTAGAAATTTTCCTCGTACTTTCCTTTGTGTATACAGTTTTATTCATAATTCTACCAGGATAATACCACGGGTGTATTGCATCTCCCTGCCACCTCGGCTTTACACAGGTTTTATTATTCGCTGAAATAAGCCCTAGATAATCCTAAAATAACGGTTTTGCTTCAACCACTCTCTTGAGTATATTGTTGTGGACCCAAAAATATATTTACTAAGCCGCTCTTTCAGAGCTTATTTTTAACATTCAGTTTTTAGTAGATAACGTTTATGTGTCGAAGGGTAATCCATATTTAGGTAAAATAATAATTCTCGAGGATGCTCAAAAATCTATTTATTCTTTTTCGTGCGTCGTTATCTTTATATTTGGTATTTGATATATAGGTAGATACACTGTAATGTACCGAAAACATGTGAAGGAGCTTGAAAATTCGCCAAGTCCCTGTATATCAAAGGACTTTTCATTGTTTAGGTTTTATAGAATGGTCACTAATATAATGCATATAAAAGACCTCACAACGTAACAAAGAGTTTAAGGCAACGTATAATAAAACAAAAATTAAGCTGAGAACAAGTTGACATAATAATGTTAACGACAATAAGTTAACAAAAAAAAAGTAAAGCGACGCAAGGACGTTATACAGCTAAAGTTAATTGATAGAGGACATCGATAAGAAAGCTTTGGCGAATGATACTCGTACATCATGTCGTGTCAAAACAGACTGGCAACCTATTAATCTTGGGTAAGGAATGAGAAGATGACGCACGTGCCACTAATCTTACGCTGAGTCGAGCGTGTAAAGTTGGCCTATATAATAAGCGAATGGTGTATACTGACAGTTTTCTTCAATGACTACTTTCATTGAAATTTTAAATAATTATAGTGTAGTTTATAGTTTTGTTAATTTAAAGTTGTCATCATGATCGGCTCCGAGGATACCATCACCACAAAAAGTGTTAGTTATTTATAATTTGGTCGTCGTACTCATATCTATCTGTACCGAGTACCTGGCTACATTACCGCGGGTCGTGGGTTCGAATCTCATCCGGAGCTAACGTTTGTGGATAAACACAAATTTTCGGTTTTCGGGTCTGGTTGTGTTGTAATTGTCCTTGTGTCTATCACACTGCATCGTAGCTTAGCCCCGATCTTATCGCATGAGCATTATATCCGGAACGGGTGAGTTCCCCTGTGTTTGCGCGTACACTTGCGGCACTGTAATATCTCCTGCGCAGGTGATAACTTGCGAAAGTATTCGCTAGTTGTTGCCATGGTCGAAAATCCGTCAAGAGAACATCATCATTTATCACGAGTCCAAGAGTAATTAACTTTCAATCAAAACATGCAATGTAAAGGATTTTTTTTTCAGTTTATTGAGGTTTTATACGCATCAATAACATTTTCGTATATACACTGGGAAGCCAAAGAAAAAATATTTATTTCTTTGAAATTTATCTCATCGATATGTCGATATGTATATTATAGATACTCCATATATCAATACCTTGGAACACCAGTTGCAAATAGCTCTCATGCGGCAAAACGAAAAGGATTTCTTCATCACACGCATTACCCTATAAGTCATATAACATTATTTTATGGAAATAACTCAAATGAATAAGCTAGCAGATTCTATATAATATTATTACAGCTTATGCTGCAGGTTTTTTATTATAACCATAACTGACAATATTATCTGAATGGTTCCATATTTTTTAAATGTTTAATCAGGTATTTATTGTGTTATTTATTAGTACCGCATAATTCCCTTTACATTGCTTAAGTCAGTATAAAGTTTAAAAGTAAAGTGTCGGCCTATAAATGTCCCACTGCTGAGCACAGGCCTCCTCTCATTTCTGAGAGGGTTTTGGAGCTAGGAAGAATCCGACACGCTGCTCCAATGCGGGTTAGCGGACTGCAATGTCTTCGAAAATTTTTTTTTTTATTTCTCAGACATGCAGGTTTCCTCACGATGTTTTCCTTCACCGCCGAGCACGTGGTAATTCAGCACTTAAAATTGCAATTAACAATTTTAGTGGTGCCGGCACCGGGAATCGAACCCAGGCCACTTGCGTACTGTGAAATTTAAAGCATAAAGATAAGGATTTTTGATAGCGTACTAGATCAAACCTACTACTAGTACTAATTACTCTAAAATAGTTTACAATTTTAATCAGTACGATTTACGTTTTCAGCGTAACAGAAAAATATGAAATCATGCATGCATGAGCGTAAAAACTAAAAAATTACACTAATTATCTCTTAAAATTGGAGGTGTCCAGCAGAAAGTCGTATTATCTCGCATAATAGATACTCGTATACGCCCGATAGGTGTCCGGAAGAGTAGACAATCTGTTCAACTAATATGCAAGGCAGCTGTCGGTTACGGAAGGTAAATGGTAATACTATAGGTGTCCGACAGAGTAGAATAGCACCTACCTCTATCCTACCGAGGTGTTGTAATAGGCGACTAAGGTATTGTACGGACTGCCTTTTTTTACGTGAAAATGCGTGACTGTATGTACACATGTATGTTATAATTACAAAAATAACACAATTGTTTTCAAATCGCTAGTGTCTCATAGTTTGTGCCACAAAATCCTCGGACCGTACAGCCGCCCGTTCACGTATGAGTTGCCTTTAGACGGAATATAGTAACTGTTGCTAACGGGTAACGTGCTTCTATAACCATACAGAAATTTGAGATGCGACTGAAAATGTATTTTGTTAATATTTCTGCATAATACATACCTTGAAATATTATAGACTTAAATAAACATGTACTGAACGTACATACGTCATCAGAATCATTATTGCCTGTTTAAAGTCTTATTTTATTTTAAGGACCACTCTCGTTGGTTGGGTCGTATTTATAGTAAAGTAACAGCCTATAAATTTCCCACTGCGGAACACAGGCCTGCTCTCTTTTCGAAAGGGTTTTGGAACCGGGTAAAGTCCGGCACGCTTCTTCACATGTCTTCGAAAAGCATCCGATGAAGCTGTAAAAGCCAAAAAGGGCTAACAGCAATTACATCACCGAAATTATGTTAAAGTAAAGTAAAGTTTCAGCCTATAAATGTCCCACTACTGGCACAGGCCTCCTCTCATTTCTGAGAGGGTTTTGGAGCTACGAAGAATCCGCCACGCTGCTCCAATGCGGGTTGGCGGACTTCATATGTCTTCGAAATATTTTTAATTTCTCGGACATGCAGGTTTCCTCACAATGTTTTCCTTCACCGCCGAGCACGTGGTAAGTCAGCACTTAAAATTGCAATTAACAATTTTAGTGGTGCCGGCACCGGGAATCGAACCCAGGTCACTCGCGTACTATGAAATTTAAAGCGAGCGCCTAGCCTCTGAGCTACCACGGCTCCAAATTCCAATTCCAAAATATGTATGTCTTCGAAATATTTCTATTCCTCAGACATGCAGGTATCCTAACGATGTTTTTCTTCACCGCTGAGCGTGGTAAATCGCCACTTAAAATTGCTAAACAATTTTAGAGGTGCCGGTTCTGGGGAACGAACTCAAGTCACTCGTGTACTATGCAATTTAATGCAAGCGCCCGTCCCCTGTATTACCACGGCTCATAGAAAATAATATAATTTTATTGCATAAAACTGTGTACATTTTGGTTTAGGTAAAGTTTCAACAGTTTGCCCATAACGGGCAATTGTTAATTTACTCTTTTTTTACAAGAATATTTTAGAGTTAGTTCGGTATATTCTTTTATATTGTAGAATTAATTTTTTTGCAACCAAGTTTTAAGTTTAACTTTGAATTTATGATTCCCAAGAGCCTTCATTTCTACGGGTAACTGATTAAATACCTCAAACTTAATCACTTTGTCGCTTAGAATACCCACAGAAAAAAACGGCGTGATGACTTTTTTTGTGTTGCCACCACGCATAGCTTAATGCTAATTAAATTAAATTTTGTTAAATTAAATTTGGTAAATGTAGCATAATTAGCGGTAAATTATTTTCTATAGATTTTCAGTGATTGGCTTTTGTTTATGGGAGCAAACTTAAAATTTACTGAAGTAAATGTAACCTTATACATATACTTATAAGCTTATATATATATATATATATAATCATGTCATCGTTTATATATATATATATATATATATATATATATATATATATATATATATATATATATATATATATATATATATATATATATATATATATATAAACGATGACTTGATGGTTTTACAGACATAAATTCCACATGCACAAACCACCCAGACCCGGAACAACTATCTGTAGTCCATACAAATATTTGTCCCGTGCGGGAATCGAACCCGCACCCCGCGACGCAGAAGCCAAGAGCTTAGCCACTGCGCCATCCGAGCCGACGAAGCAGAAAACAAAAATTGGAGACAAAACAAATTAGCTAAAAGTTCTTTCGCGATTGGACAGCAAATAGAAGTTTAGCTTAAGGCGGATTTCACGAAGAACGAATTTTTAACTCAGTTCAATGCTACAGTTTGCATTTCATCAACATCAAATAAACGCAGTTAATGCTAAACGCGGTTCAAATTCTGAACGCCCAATTTTCGACGTTCAGCTTTTTTAACGCGTTTAGAGGGCTGTCATTGTCAATTGCACAACTATGTGAACACAAAAATTATTTTTAATTCGTATTATTTATTGTTTGCATGCCTATGTAACCTATGCATAAAAACAGGCTGTTTGATGTCGCAAAATACGAAATAAATCGTCTTTTTTTTAGATTGTGACGATATTTCATATAAACTTCGTTTTTCTAAACGCGATCAAAATGTAGTCGGTGAAATCGTTTAGACTATGATTAGTTAAGTAAAACGTGGTTTTATTAAACTTGGTTTCCAAAGAAATCGGTGAAATCGGGTCTTAGTCGTTGTCTTCGGCGATTTTATCATGATTAATAATTAGTAACGTGGACAAAGTCAACTTTATCAGTAGCCGCAACTAACGCAATATATTAGTTTAGGCTGAACACAGCTCAAGTTAATGGTATTCAGTGTATTAACTACAACATTATTACTGTGAGTAGACAGAGAAGGAGAAGATTTTTTTTTTATTTGAACCTTACCTAACACTTATTAATAAGATTTCTCCTGTATCGTTGGTGCGTTTATAAAAATCAATTGCACATACACAAATACCATGTTATTGATAGATACGGAACTATCTGTAAGTATAGAACAGCCGAGCCGCAGCGTAGCAGCCAGTTGCTTAGTAACTGAGCAAACCGAGTGACTTCAGATGAACTATTTTTTTTAATAGAAGAGGGGCAAGCTTAAACTGTGTTTGATTAATTTTTATTATATGTTAAATATTTTTTTTTTGATCTGGGTTCGTCAGCAGTGAAATATTTATAGGCACTAACTTTTTAATTTACTTACAAAAATATTACACTACTGTAATTATTAATGAAGATTAAATATCTCATTTATTCGTGCTTACCTACCTAGTGAAAGAATTGACACGCCGATATTTTTTGGTTATTGATTAACCGTTTTATATACATACATAAATATAGTCACGCTTTTTCCCCCTATAAGGTCTAGGCAGAGACCAGACGTTGTCGGGTGGCGAACAACTTCGCCGCCATTTTGGTACGAGTCAAAAAAAAAATCATATATGTTTACATTTTATATTTATTTTTGGCGGCAGTGTTCTTAGCGTACCGGCATACAGAGTCACTAGTCCTACATCTAAATCTCAGTCAAAGCCTATACTTGTACAACATTCAACCCATTTGTTGTCGGGCATGAATATAATGTGGTTGTCAGAGTACTTTTCACATTGCGTTCTAAACTTTCTGTAGACTTACCTGTGTGATGTCCTAATGGCCAATTTTCTACTACGACGACAACTTCCGAATACTGTCGAAAGCTATCACTTGCGCAGGGAGTATAATAGTGTCACTAGTGTATGCGCAAACAAAGAGGCACTCACTCGTCCCAACCTACCCATGCCCGATGTAATGCTCATGCGATATGATGATCAGAAGTAGACTAGGATGCAGTATCAGCGTCACGGGGAGAATCAGAATACAACCAGACCCAAATACTAAATATTTATGTTTTTGCACAAATGTTGCCTTCGGCTGGGATTCCAACCCAGGACCGGTGGTGTAGAAGAAGTCAAGAAGTCTGTTACACCAGGCCACACGGTCGATGTCTTTTCCATAAACTTATCTATAGTCTTATCGTCTCGAATACCACTAGTTCATGTAACTTACGGTACTATGACATTCAAATCAACCATGAAGACACAGTTATCATCATCAAATGACTAAATATTGGACACAATAAAATTGAGACATACAGTCTAAATGAGTTTTAAGCATTCAATAACAAATTAATTTTCAACAGCGCTGATGGTGAATACGTAGTGACAACAATGACAAAAGCGGTTCTTCATCACAATGGTAAGGTCTTATGGACACCACCCGCCATTTTTAAGTCTTCCTGTGAAATCGACGTGCGCTACTTTCCTTTCGATCAACAAACATGTTTCTTGAAATTTGGCTCATGGAGCTATGATGGAGATCAGGTAATTATTTTATTTATATTAAAATGATCATAGATATTAGAAGAACAGTATGATTACATGATCCGTGTGACTGAGGTTTCCGTTTCATTACTAATCTATATATATTATTTCTCTCTAAGTGTTTTTTGTCAGTATGAAATATCTCCCTTAATATTGTATCAAAATTAAAGTTTGGTACAACATTTTGAGAATTATTTTTCTCTCTAATGACGAAAAATAAATAAACGTCTTAAAATTAATGTTTTCTTTAAAAAATCTATTCTATCTAAAAGTTTGTTATAATTAATTTTATTATAGAAAGCGCCATCTGTTTTCTATCAATTCAGCTAACATGCACGACAGCTGATGGTTGGAGTCATTTACGTTTAGAAGTTATGAAGACATTTGCTACGAAATATTGTTAGTTTATTTATAACTGGTACACGACCAGTAAGTATATAGCGTCTTCATCCAAAAGTAATTTTAAAGACAATGTTATATGTAGTAAACCAATTAGAGGCGTACACAAAATTAACATAAAGCACACATTCATTAAACAGTTTATAAATAAAAAATAGAGTGGAAACGTCGTACTGGCAAACGCAGTGTAGAAGACCCCCCCCCCCCCCCCCCACAAGCTGGAGCGATTACCTGCACGATTTTGTGGAAAGTAGGTGGCTCAGGACCGTGTTTTGTAAGAAATTATGGGGGAGACCTATGTTCAACAGTGCACTAGTGATAGGTTGAAATGATGATGATAATATGAAATATTATACAAAATAAATATTTATTAAATATAGTCAATATAAAGTATATATGAACTAAATAAGAAACAAGCTTTCAGTTAATTAAATCAGGTGCAATTTTAACTTAAACTTTTCAATGTAGCCTGAATATGATCTATAATTGGCTTTCATAGTAATTTCATTATAAATGAATGTACATACGAAAGGCATTTGCATGCCTACCGACATTGGTTAGTTAAGATTCAGTTCATAAAATGGATAAACTTCATCCACCGCTTCGTTTGCATTGCTTTTAAATTGAAATTAGCATCTTTCGAGAAATTACAAGAAATAAACACTAATATTAACTTAGAATCGTCAGTTGGCGTTGGCTTCTGCGCACAATTATATGTATGGCCTACAGTTAGTTGTTTCAGGTCTAGTATTTGTGAATCTCATTTTAAGTTTGTCTGCAGGAGACATCTTAGTGTTGGGCGTATTTTTTTAATAAACAAGTAAATTGGAATCTACTTCTGAAATTTACTTTACATATACACCTTTCATTTCAATTATTTAAGTATTTGAAAATTTATATCCGTTCGATCTAAAGACTTTTTTACTTTGGCTCAAGTCAAAGCTGATAAGTCATTCGCTTGTTGATTTTTAAGAACTGTTCCACCGAAAACCTGTAAATTATCATAACTTAGTGACAATGTTTTCCTAACTTCTGCATCTAATTTTTAACTAACTTTTAAGAATGTATAATATATAACTTAGAATAAGTAGATAGAAGTTATTACGAATTAGCTATATCTATAGAATTTACAATGTTGATTAAGTGACGACACAAGCAAAACGCTCATCTGATGGTAAGTGCAACGTCTGCCCATAACAATTGCTGTGTCACCCAGAACATTTACATGAGGCATCGCACTGCGCTCATCACACTGAGACATCAGTTCTTAAGTCTCATATGCCCAGTTATTATAGTAATTCCTAGTGCCCTTCAGACTGAAACACAGTAATGTTTGTATACTACTGCTTCTATACGGATTTCTGGATAGAAACCCTACCACCAATAAATACATATATTATAAATAGATAGGAAATTCTTCCTAAATCATTTTAATTATTCATTGGCGAGGTAATGAAATTTTGAGATCACACAGTTTTTGTTTTCAGATTGATTTAAAGCATATTAACCAGAAAAAGGGAGACATGGTGGAGGTCGGTATCGATCTACGCGAGTACTATCCATCTGTGGAGTGGGATATTCTTGGAGTACCTGCTGAGAGGCATGAACGATATTATCCATGTTGTCAGGAGCCCTATCCAGGTATGTTAAAAAAAAATTAAAGACAGATCCATATAAAGCCTCGACCTAAAAGTTAATTCGTTTAGTTGTATATCCAAAATAAAAGTTGTATATTATGTAGTAAAAAAAAGTATAATAACAGCTTATAAATGTCCAACTGCTGAGCGCAGGCCTCTTCTTATTTATAAGAGGGTTTTGAAGCCGAGAAGTGTCCGTGACACTGCTACAATGCGGATGGGTGAACTTCATTTATCGATTTTTTTTTATTTCACAGACGTGCTGGTTTCCTTACCATGTTTTCCTTCACCGCCGAGCACGTGGTAAATCAGCATTAAAATGTGCCGGCACCGCGAACCCAGATCACTCGCGTACTATAAAATTTTAATGCGAGCGCTCGGCCCCTGAACTACTACGGCTATTCTGTAGTCCTCACCTATAATGATTCAGAATTCACTTATCTTTAAACTACTATTAACGTCTAAACGTGCTCTATTTGTTTCATTTTTTATTATTTTAGGTTGTAGGATTTCTATGCAGAAATTCGTCTAGGTATATAAAACTGCAGCACCAGTTATTTTGCCATCAAGCAGTAGTGCAAATTACCGAGCGTATGAGACTGAAAAACTGATGTCTCACGTCATCGTCGGTGACGAGCGCAGTGTGAGGCCGCACAGAAATGTTGTGGTGACACAGCAATTGTTGTGGGCAGACGTTGCACTTACCATCAGGTGAACGACGTGTCCTCTTGTCACTGCCTTCAACAAAAAATCTCTGCACACGCTGTGATTTTTTAAGTGTAAAATTTAACTTTGTATCAAATTACCGGAACAGTTTAAAAATACATTAATCATCTAGATACATCAAGCCTTTCATCGGTATTCACGAAGCGAGCCTGTTAAGTGTTCTTTGTAAGCATTAGCAAAACAAGCGTTTAACCTGTTCAAGTCGGCAGTAAAACGCAGTAATTTAGCATAGATAAGCGTCGTCGACGCGCCGCGATGTAATTTACAACCACCGAGGAGATTAGCTACAACGCGGGTGCCCGTGGTATTCCGACGCTGTAATATATGGGGCATGCCTGGGAAAAGAAGGGTTTGAGGAAATTTATGAGAAAATGCTTTTGTTACATAAATTTTTATGCATTTAACAATACAAATTATCATTACCTAATACATTAAACAAAGAAATGAAGTCATGGTGTTTGTTTTTTTTAATATAATGAATAATTTTTGTATGTAATGCCAAGGAAGAGGTAGGTTTCCGCCAGATCGGCAGTACCGGCACTACCACAAAAACACCGTTTAACATTTTTTTTTATTTTTTTTATTTTGAACATTACGTGTAAGCGGTGATTTACCATGAGCTCAGCTGCGACGGAAACAAAACATGCATGTCCAATAAGTGATAAGTATTTCGACGATACGTGAAGTACGCAAACTTTTACTTATGGTTTCACTAAGAGGCATGTTTTCAGTTTCAGCTCGGTTGCTAGGTGTCCGGCAGAGTAGAATAGTACCTACTTCTTTCCTACCGAGGTGCGTAAGAAGCGACTTAGGTATTGTACGAACAACCTTTATTCGTGCAGAATAACACCATAAATTAGTTGTGACCGTAGTGCTCGTCGGAACGCAATGGGGAGTAAGAATTTCTCGACACTCACCAAAATGGCGGCGACGTGGTCCTCCACCCGTCACGTATCGCGAAAAGTAGGCTACGTGAGTGGCCTGTGCCTACCTCTTATATGGGAAAAAGGCGTAACTGTAATAATGTATGCATAAAGATGACTTGTCATATAACATTTTATATAAAATTACACTTATACAAATATAAAACCACAAAGTGTCCTCATCATCATTTCTACCCTTCTCAAGTCTTCTGCGGAGCATACCTCTATAGATTGTCACAAACGACGGTCCTGAGCCAACTGCATCTACCGATTTTCCGCAAAATAGTGCAGGTCGGCGTACCAACTAATAGAGGTCGAGGAGAGTTTTGCGAGGTCGAGACGGCCATCACGGGATTTGAAAGACACTGAGCGTGGCCCTTTCCATCGATCGCTGTGAGACTTTGAACTTCTGTAAATAATTACTGGTAAAAAGCACGCAAAATGTAGTAGTACAAAAGTATTGTACTGTTCACTCTACAAAGGACTAGCAATAATAATTTCCATTGCAAATTCGAGTTTTAATAATAACACGAACAAAGTCTTGCGACTCGACTCGCAAACGACTCACTCGAGGAAAGCACTTTTTTATTATAGCATTAATGGCTTTGCGGATGTTTGTCTGTCGAGCACGATACACTTTACGATAATATGTTTTACGCACGCTTTTATGTAACACGATTATTAAGTTTTCGCTCGTAAAAAGTATGTAAATTTTAATTCAAATATATTGTACGGCTGGTTAGAAAGTTTAGACATTCGATACGCTGCAAAAAAATAGTACTCTTCTATTATCTATACATACAAATAAATAAAATTGACGTGTCTGTTTGTGATAACAAAACATAAGCTATTCATTTAATGCTTATGAAAGTGCAAACGGAACTTATAAGAAAAAAACAATTTTTTAAATTTTTGTCTATCTGTTAGTCTGTTTGTTCCGGCTAATCTCCAAAACGACTTGACTGATTTTGACGGTTCTTTCACTGACGGATAGCTGAAATTATAGCGAGTATATTAGACTTTTTAATTTTAATTTAAAAAATAATTAAGGTTACGCACAAGAAAATTATAACTCCACCACCGACAGTCCACAGCTGAACATAGGCCTTCCCCATAGATTGCCAGAAAAACTTGTAGCTCTCATTTTCGGCGCCGCGCTTGGCTAACCCCAGTTTATTTATTCAGATGTTCAAAAAGAGATGCTGCCCATCTCCTGGTTTTTATTTTCCCTCTTTCGATTTTTACGACAACCACGGGATGAGATGGGGAGGTATATTCTCCTAAGCCGCCACCTCACGATATACATCGCTCCTCGACTTTAAGTCAAAGTACGAGTATATGAGCTTTGAACAATGTAAATTACTCTTCTCTTAAAATAAAATAAAATAGAAAGAAGTTGCTACAAAATTCTCTTGGTCTTTATCTTGCTTATAACAAATTAACGACAAAAAAGGCTATTACAAAGTTGCAATCACAAATTGATGATAATGTATATGTTCTTAAACTAAAAAATCAGTTAAGTCATTAAAACATCAAAAGTTTCCACTTAGTTATTTCATTTTAAGCCTTATACTGTTATCTCTCTTAAAACATTACAGATATTTATTTTATTATTACTATTGTGACTTTGACGACCGCGTGGCTAGTACCTGATTACCATGTCGCGAGTCTCGAGTTCGCAGCAGGAGCCAACGTTAATACAAAAACACAATTTGTTGGTTTTCGAGTCCGGTTGTATTGTTATTTTATGTCTGTAGCTGTCATCCATCCTTGTCTACATCCTAGCCTACCTCCGATCTTATCGCATGGGCGGTAACATCGAGTATGGGAAGGTTAGGAAGAGTGAATGCCCCTATGTTTACGCGTACATTTTCGTCACTATACCGTCAATACTGTACTGTCAGTATTCGGTATTTCTCGCCGTGGTCGAATTTTGAGCCACGAGGACATCATTAATAACTCAGATAAGGCGTTTTGTGTCCATCGATCTTATCCCGTATACATACCTACACTTAATTTTTCATTTAATTTTTTCATTTTTTTAAAAAAATGAAGCCCACGGTAGGATTTTCTCCTGTATCGTGGGTGCGTTTTACAAACATACATTTCACATGCACAACACAACCACACCCGAAAAGCAACCATTTGTGTTTTTGCACAAATGTTGCCTCCGGCTGAGAATCGAACCCAGGATCTGTGGTGCAGAAGTCAGGTACGCTAACCACTACGCCACGCGGTCGACACTTTCTTCAATTTTTCAATAATATAAGAAATATTTTCTAACATTTGCTTACTAAATTTAAGATAATTGATAAGACAATAGCTTAATAAGGATATAAAGCTTTGTTCAGATTTGTTGTAAAAGCGTAAGTCGCTCCAAGAATGAGTTACTGTCTATTTAGTAAATGACTGTAACTAAAAGTTTGTGTTTGTTTTGGTATTTATTATGGTCATATTATTACTTTATGTATGTGTGTTTAGTTTAGTGCCGTGTGGTTGCGGCTTAAGAGAATCTGCCACCCCATCTTATCCCGTGGGTTTCGTAAAAGTCGAAAGAGGGAAAATGAAAACCAGGAGAGCGGCAGCAGCAAGACAGCAGCAGTCTTCCTGGAACAGCTGAATAAATAAACTGCGGTTGCCAAACCGCCTGCTAAGCGTGGCAACTATGGTAACATCCCCCCAAAATGAGATCTACAAACTTTTGTGGCAATCAATGGGGGAGGTCTATGTTCAGCAGTGGACTAGTGATCGTCTGAAATGATGATGATGATGATGATGTATGTGTGTTTAAAAGTAATTACAACAATTTGTAGTTCATCTCTAAATTAAACACCAGAACTAAGTTTACAAATAACTGTTATGGGTCTCTTACATTATGTAATATCAATAAATGATATAAAATTACGAAACATTGAGAATAACAAATTAAATTACATAAACAAATGTTTGACTTTTTTTTATTGGATAAAGTGATGAAATGTGCAAAACGTTCACTAGATGGTAAGTGCAACGTCCGCCCATAAGAAATGCCGTGTCACCCAGAAAATTTCTGTGTGACACCACACTGTTCCCTGAGACACCTGTCTCACCACCCTGAGACATAATTTCTTAAGTCTCATATGCCCAGTGATTACGCTAGCTCATAGTGCCCTTCAAACCGAAACACAGTATTGTTTGCTCACTACTGCTTCACGGCAGAATAACTGGCACTGGAGTGGTACCTACCTAGACAGATTCGTGCATAAGACGTCCGTCGGTCTGTTTTCGGCGTAAACCAAAAGGACTTCGCCAGTATCAGCTTCTTTGTTGCCCGACGGCAGGCTGACTTTAATAACTGAAGCTTATCTTTTGTAAATACAATTTCATTAAAAAACATTTCACGTCGGTATAGGCGTATGCGACAAAATGTATTATTAATAACGAATTACGTTAACAAAAAGACTATTAAAATATATTCAAAATTGAATTGAATCAGTTGCACTTATATTATATAAATAAAAGTTAAAACATAAATTATTTAAGTTCCATTATTGCATCGTATTATTGTAAGTGCACTGATGCAGCCGTCCGAGTTGCCTCGGAGTTCGGGCAGGACTGAAAACCAGTGTCGGGATCAGAGCTATTTAAGTCTCTGTATCTCGATTTTTACTGAGTCCTGTCCATTTCACGGTATTATGCTGCTACACAGACTCATTTTATATAATTTTTTCAAGTTTGTAATATTATTTTATGTTCTGTGTAATTCCATTTTTTTTCTTGTTTTTTGTATCTATTGTAATTAGACCGTGAATAAATGTGTTTATTTCTTTCTTTCTTTCTATATTCCCGAATAATTTACTGTTGGGAGGATTCCTATGCAGGAATATGTCTAGTTAGGTACCACCGCAAGGCCAGTTATTCTGCCGTGAAGCAGTAGTGTAAAAATATTTCTGCCTTTCGGTCATAAGGCTGCCCTTAAGACCGAAAGACAGTAATGTTTTTACACTAGTGAGAGCTAGTTTAATCACCAGACATAGGAGACTTAATAACTGATGTCTCAGTATGACGGGCGCAGTGTGGTGCCACACAGAAATGTTCTGGATGACACAGCATTTGTTATTAGGACACGTTGCATTTACTATCAGAGGAACGTTTGCTCGTCTCGTCACTTTCCACTATTTAACAAAAATTTAATGAAACCCTATAGATATGACATACGCCTTTCATGAATACGGAAGAGTTATCGTAATCACCACACTTTGCAGAAGGATTGGCCTATCAATAATTTTACACATTTAGAGATGTTTATATGGCCTTCTCAGCTCAGGGGTCTCGCCTCAATTTCATCGTATGCGAGTGATCTGAGTGTGCCCGGTGTGCCTCTGAAATTGTTCTGCAATTTTAAGTGCTGATTAATCACTTGCTCAGCAGTGAAGGAAAACATCGTGAGGAAACCTGCATGTCTGAAGAATAGAAATATTTTTGAGGACATGTGAAATCCACCAATCCGCATTAGAGCAGCGCGGAGGACTTTTCCCGGCTCTAAACTACTCGCAGAGGAGATCTGTGCTAAGAAATGGGATATTTATAGGCTGATACTTTACTTTTGTTATGCCGCCGACGATAGGAACCTAGCAGTATATGTGGCTTCTCTTATACGATATTTTCGACTCTTTGGTTCGATTTGATTAAATGAGGTGAAATGATAGATATACTTCCGCTGCCGCTAAATTGGTCACGTACTGTGAAAAAAAAAAGTGTCAAATTAGTACTTTTACTCAAAAAAATTATTAACATTTCAATTTATTACGATATCACTATGGAAGTTCTCTCGGAGTGCAGCTTAATTTTTGATTCGCCAATTAATCGGGGAAAATTTGAATCCCAAACCTACTGCTTATAATTCGTAGACTAAGTAGTTTAATCCATTCTAATATTATGAATGCGAAAGTAACTCTCTCTACGGCTCTGTCTGTATGTTACCTTTTTACAGCTCTGAACTAATCTTGACGAAATTCCGTACTATATATTTCGAAACATTAAATAGTTGCCATGGTATTTCAAGAAACCTAAATTCACGCAGACGTGGCTTTTACTAGTATTTAATAAATAATAGAAACATCGACTTTTAACATTATTTGCTACATACGCTGATTGTCGGAAATGATGACTACTATAAGTTAAAAATGACATTTAGATTTGACAGCTCGTAATTCTGAAAAGAAACTAGCTTTAATTTGGTCGTAATATCTTAAAAAGCTACATTTATACGACTAAAAATGACTTACGTAAGAGCTCGCTTAGTTACTCAAATCCACGGGCACGGTATGTTAGGTTTTTAAAATAGTGTAGCTCTGCACTACAGAATTCAAAAATCCAACATACATGCACGTACTACAGAAATAAATACACTAATACAGCAATTACAACTTCCAAGTTATAATTTTATAAAAAAATATTACTTTAAATTTAAAATACACCGCCACCTTCACCTTATTAATGGTATTAAGTAACATCAAGAGCAAGTCGTTTCTACAATATTAAGTGCTGCCTTCCTGTTCCCTGCTTAACTGTTGCTGCAAAGCTGCAAAGTCTCTCCATAGCACATGCTGTGTCACCAAGGCCAGTTATTCTGCCGTGAAGCAGTAGTATTACTGTGTTTCGGTCTTAAAAGCACTGAGGGTTAGTGTAATCATATTAGACTTAGGAACTGATGTCTCATTGTGATGGGTGGTGCCACACAGAAATTTCCTGGATGACACACCATTTATTATGGGCAGACGTCTCAAAAGCCCAGTAATTACACACTACAGAATTCCACCACCACTAGCGGTAGTACAGTTATCCTTGAAACGTCAGTTAGTCTCATATGTCTATTTTGGCGGATTATATTGCCAATGAATAGCTATATATAGCTATATATAGCTCCCCGCCAGATCGGTTGGTCTGATCTGGGGAGGAATAATATTTAGATGTTGTATAAATGGATCGCATTTCAGACAACATTCATAGCGCGATTATGGAATGTACGAAATATTTTCTGAGCTTTTCATGTTGCGACATATATGTCGCTACACTATTAACTTTGCAAGCTACAGGGCACTGTAGCATCAGAACATTCTTGCACACTACAGCTCGACGGGAGAATATCTCGCACTGGCATGGGTCTTTCAAGATGGACTCTATTTGATCCTGTTTCTGACAGTCAATCACTGTAGCCAACGCATACATCCATGTTAAATGATGAATCTATGTAAGAACTGCGTTGTTACGGATAAGGACTAATATAGAATGCCTCAATGTCTGTAGTTCGGTCTCTGCTCATCTTATAACTAACCTACTAGGATTGCTCAGAGACCCAAAATAAGTCTTGGTCGCCAATAACAAGAGCCACCACTTCGATCTATCCTGCACCACCGTGTACCAGTCTTCCACCTGGAGGTCGTCGGCCACTCGGCCGTCCGAAGTACGCTCGTTTAACAGCCCAATCTTCACCCATCCCAACACGGCGACGTGACCAAGCCAGTAAAGCTTATGCGATTTTATGTTTTTATATGAGTATGGTTATGGTATGGTTTTATGATAGTGTGTGTACTTCCCCGATCTAGCCGATCCCTTTATATGCTAGAGCCAGAATTCAAAAATCAAAAACATCAGAAAGCAGCGGGTTCTATCACGTACTAAAAATATTCGTCAAGTAACTACCACCTGCTCACAATCGAACCGCGCAGTGGCTGATTCTGTGGCTTCTGAGATATAGGTCGCGGGTTCGATTACCCCATAATACAAGTATAGTTTATAGATAGTAGTCCCAGGTTTGGGTGCGTGTATGTGCAAAGAATAGACAAATTAGAAAATAAAAAAGATAATAAAATATTGTTAACCATAATTAACAAGACTTTCTGAGTTACTGTAGTTGAGGTTTTATTTTTGTTTCAAATTTTAATTTATTTATTCAGACGTTATTAAACCTTAATAAAAGCCTACGCATTATGCACAGTATGTATGATTTCGTAATCAACCGTTAACTGAACATAGACGTAAAAGTTTTAGAAAGAATGTGTTTGAGTTTTTTTTCTGTTACTAATATCGTTAAACATTGTTTCAGACATCTTCTTTAACATTACATTGAGGAGGAAAACGTTGTTTTACACGGTCAACCTTATAGTTCCATGTGTGGGTATATCTTATCTGTCCGTTTTGGTGTTCTACTTACCAGCGGACTCAGGAGAAAAAATCGCATTGAGTATCTCGATTTTGCTATCGCAGACGATGTTCTTTTTGCTAATTTCTGAGATCATACCTTCAACATCTCTAGCTTTGCCTCTACTAGGTAAATACTTGTTATTTACAATGTTGCTTGTTGGTCTTTCGGTAGTTATAACCATAATTATACTGAACGTACATTACCGTAAACCAAGTACTCATAAAATGGCACCGTGGGTAAGGAAATTCTTCATAACGAAGCTTCCAAAGTTATTACTCATGCGTGTCCCTAAGGATCTGTTAAGAGATCTCGCTGCACAGAAAATCGCCGGCAGAAGCATGAAAAAGAACAAATTCAAGAATGCATTGGCAGCGGTTGAACATAATAACTCGAATGTATCCAGCCCGGACTCGCTGCGTCACAATATGCCCGGAGGTTGTAATGGATTGCATTCAACTACGGCCACTAACAGGTGATGTTCAAACAAGAAAAGTTAAGGGAATCAATTGAAATACTTTTTAAATATTAGTAAATTCTTAGAAACTGTATCTTAAAATGTCTACGATTTTTTAGCCAAAAAGTTTCATCATCTTCTTTCTCAGTCTGTTAATAGTTCGTTGATGCACGGAGACCAGATCAGATCAGACCTATGACTGGTTTGACATAATCACCAAGATTAGCAAGAGAATTGGCAATCGCTGCACCATACACCTCGCGCCTCAGACGCTTTTTCTCATCTCATATATATTTCCGGTATAGCATTTCAACAAGTGATAATTCCGCTACCTGTCGATACTCATACAATTTATGAGGCATTTGGCTTAGCCACCTCTTGCCACAGCAATGGGATGAGACAGGGTGACAGATTTCTTCCGCCGCCACACCTAAATTTTCCGCAGCTGGGTTCGAATCCTATCAAAAACCAATATTTGTGCAAAAACACAGATCGTTATTTTTCGAATATGGTTGTAATGTGCTTATGAATTTTATGTCTGTGACACACGCCCACGATCAAAGAGAAATCCTGGCGTGAGGCATTGTTTATTTAAAAAAAATTATTAATCTTTAATATGGCTTAAACAACATTCATCAAACGTACATAAAAAGTCGTGACTGTTACTTTTCAAATACTTCAATTTTGCTGAATATTTCAACAGGTTTAGTGGACTAGTAGGCGCTCTTGGAAGCCTCGGTGCAGGATATAACGGACTTCCTTCAGTGATGTCAGGCCTTGATGATTCCCTCAGCGACGTCGCTCCTCGGAAAAAATATCCGTTTGAACTAGAAAAGGCTATCCACAACGTAATGTTCATACAACATCATATGCAAAGACAAGACGAGTTTAATGCGGTGAGTTGAATCAAGAATAATTGAGAGTGAGCCCTGGTAGCTCAGTGAATGAGTTTACTTTAAAGTATGTACTTTAACTAGAATCACTCGTGACTATGTAGTCACGAGTGATTCTAGTTTATATCAAGCCTTTGCTTATTTATTTAATTAATAAAAATTCAAGTACAGATTTACAATATTCTTTGGTGAAGAAAACAACGTGAGAAAACATGCATACCAGATAAATTTTTTGAACGTTGCCCCACGCCATTTTTTCTTCTGTGTCGTAGATGCGTTATTAATAGATATAAACTGCACATTCACTAATTCCTATACAAACTATATGATCATATAAATAACCCGGGACCAGTAGCGCGGACGCAATCGCATAGCCACTGCGTCAACAGAGTCGCTAATATTTTGAAGCTCGAGGTAGCTCGGATTATCCATGGCATCAGTACGTCTAACATTTCCGTCCTCCTGTAACCGTGGGCGCTTTAAACACTGGTAGTACAATGTCAAGATACGCTATATTCCCGAAAGACAACTAAAAAAAGCGTCCCGAACGCTGCGACAACATAATACACATTCGTGTAGGTCACTAATAGTACAAAAGGGATGCTGCTAATTAACCTCAATTCTCAATTTAATTAAGAATTATATTTAAAACATTTTAACTAGACAATCAAACCTAATGAAATGTATAGTTGAACCTGTCAAATCGTAAACAAATATGTATGCTTAATAAGTTTTATACATTATAAAAATGTTATCTTTACGGATATGCCAATTTCAAATTTGTGGTGGGGTTTATTAAAGCAAGATAATTCCATATAAGTTTACATTTTTCTTAAAATTAAAAAAATCCCGTCATACAAAAATTATATCTTATCCATTTTAGAGGTCCTCGTTCATGTGATGGGAATCTAAAATTTTAACAGCATTAAGTAATAAGAGTCGATAACATTTATGTTAAAAATATTCAACTTATCAAAGTAGCGCTTCTATGTTACTAATCTTTGAACGCGCGCTATTTACGAGTATCCTTTTTACTCTTGTTGTATAATTGTTTCTTTACTTGCGTAGTCATGGCGAAGTTAGCAAGTAATAAAGATAAAAATGGAATAAACTCAAATATTTCTTATTATTTACTTGAGTAGAGCTGACGACGCGGTGATTAGTGAGCAACGGATAGCGTATCCGTATACGGCGGTCGTTCGAGAGTGGCTGAAGTGAAGACAAACGGCGACGATTGCGCTTTATTTAGCTTCACTTATTCTTTTACTTTATAACATAGGCTGTAAACCGCTCGAAACGGCGGCATTACAATTAAAATTAAACGCAGTGTAATCCGAACATTTTAGTTTGATACAACAGGGTCGTTAAAATAATAGTAACTCGTAAGAACTCACCACGCAGCTCAGGTCAGCGGACTTAATAAATTAATAAAAAAAATCTTCTCTTACAGACCTTTTTACTTCACCGCCGCACATGGGTTAAATCTGCACCCGCAACTGCTGCTTATTTGATTTAGGACTTTCTTACTAAAGGGGGCGGTTCAGGCTTTGACTCGACTATAGCATACCAGTACTTATATTTCATCCAATCATATAAAATAACTAAATGCCTGTATATACAACATTTTTGACATAAAGTTTTAAAAAGAGCAGTTGTGAAAGTGATATATTTACATGTTTATTTTATTACAGGAAGATCAAGACTGGGGTTTCGTGGCCATGGTGTTGGACAGGCTGTTCCTTTGGATTTTTACAATCGCTTCTATAGTTGGAACATTCGCGATACTCTGTGAGGCGCCATCATTGTACGACGATACCAAGCCTATAGATATGGTTCTGTCATCCGTAGCACAGCAGCAGTTTCTACCCGTCGACAGCGGAGATTCCTAAAAATTTATAATTTATCTGTCTTCCGGATGAAAAAAATACAAAGCCAAAATAGGCTGTGAATTATGGCTATTATTGTAATTATTAAGAAAAAAATTAGTCGGTGTTCAGTGAATGGGCTTCTTGAGCTTAGAACAATGTACATGCGTTTTAACAATGCGTGATAAAATTTACATTCTATCTTTTTTCGACTTTAAAGACTTTCGACTTGTTACTTATTTTACTCATAATATTTGTAATTGTACGCTTCGCTCCCGTTGGAGTGTACTACAAGGTCTACGAAGCCGTGTTAAGCCCGCGATTTAAAGCATGCAACTGCTCATGGGTGTAAATCATCTCATGTCATTGCTAAAGTATTTAGCGGCAAAAAAAATGTGACACAAAAGGGAATAAACATGAATATGAGTAGCTAACTAAGGTTTACAATTTCATGGCATAGTTTTTAGTCATTGAAACCACAACACGAATAAGGACTTGAAAAGTGGTATCTAAATGAAGCCAATAATGCTTAAAGATATTGAACATTTTTTAACCATAAGAAAGTTTTGCTCCTTTTTGGAATCGTATGTGTCGAACATAAAACTGCTTGACAGATTGAAATCATTAGTAATCTTGTTGAATGGAACTCTCTTATTTACTTGTAGAAGGTAGTATGTAAGATTGTCAGTCGATGAAAAATGGCTGTGTTAGTATGTAAGTATGTCGTATTTTTTTTTGTATCTTAAGAACTCTCTCATTAAATATTAATAAGAAAATAATATTGTCTCTATAAATATATTAAAAACGAGAAACCAAATTACTTTAAGAATAATAGACACCTGAATTTACGCCAGTCTAAACGTTGTAGCAGCTCAACGGCCGGGCGCCTACATTAAATGCAATAGCAGGTGAATGACCTGGTTTCAACCCCTGATGCTGTGATCTCTAAAATTATTACCTCTCAAGTTGACAACATCGTGAGAAATCCTGCATTTCTAAAGAATAAAAATATTTCGAAGGCATGTGAACCGCTCGCAACCCACATCGGAGCAGCGCGACGGACACTTGCCGGCTAAACCCTCTCAAAAAGAGAGGCCTATGCTCAGTGGTAGCAAATGTCAATACTGTTATTTCATTTTAAATTGGCTGTAGCGCACAGGTCCTGGGCTAATGTAAGAAAACATAGGCGTTAGTATCAAGTGCATTGGCAGCAATATACAGAAGTTAAAAATGTTAATCAAACATGTAAATGATATTTCTGTTCTTTAATAGTCTTTAAATATAGCATTTAAGTTCTCAGTTTTCAGAGTTGGTTGTGAAAATTTATATTTTTAACCATTGTTATTTCCTGTCACGTCTATACCAAAATAAAAAGTATTAGCCAAAATTAGAGCTACTATGTATTTACATTCCGCTATGACTAGTACTCTTTCGTGAATAGGTTGTAAGTATGTTCACGTATAAAACCCATATCAATGTTTCATAACTTACATCGTCTTAATAAATACACAAAATAATATATGTTTTTTTTTTATTTTTTACAAATCCTCTTTTGTTGACTTAATAAACCAGACAGTGATTAAAAAATCATACGCTTCGTAGAGTTACTTAAGTACCAAAACAATCATAAAAAATCTCTAAAATAAAAATAAATATTTTCAATTCGACACACCTTCAGATGACGGCAGATTGTTTATAAAAAACACAAACATAATTTATTTAAAATTAAAAGTAATATTTATTTACACTTAAAAGTAATAACAATTAACAATCACTTCCACAACGAAAAAATTAACAAAAATCGCAACGAATTCTTTGTAAGACTGTGCTCAAGACAGCCATTTCGCAAAATATGTTCATTGCACGAAGTTCATATTTTTTTTTTTTTTTTATTTGGGATAACAAACAATCATGTTATCCCAAATAAAAAAAAAAAAATATTGGCAAGACTCTTCGGCTGCACAATAGACATGTGAAAGACTGGAAAACTGGTGACATTGAAAAGATAAGATGTTACTGCTGAACATAAACCTCCGCCATAGAAAAGTTTGTTGCTCTCATTTTGGGAGGAATTTTGCCATAGTTGCCACGCTTGGCAGGCGGGTTGGCAACCGCAGTTTATTTATTATGATGTTCCGAGAAGATGCTGCTGCCCATCTTTTGGTTTTAATTTTCCCTCTGTCGACTGATTACGACACCCATGGAATGAGATGGGGCGGTAGATTCTCTTAAGCCGCTACCACACGGCAGTAAAATTATCATCATATTGTTGTGGTGGATGGTATCTGGTGGTGGTTCCCGAAGGCCGTATTAGTTTGCTTGTGCCCGCTATTGTGTAAGGGCGTGCGGTGCACTTTCAATACTAGTTAATACACACCATTTCAAATTTTGCACGCGGATTTTGCACGACAGAAAGAAAGAAAGTTACTTTGCTCAGAAAAGTAAACTTTCTTTCGTTATAATGGATTTCCGCAAGTTAATGCCTGATTCTATTAACTATATTATTCGAGATGGTTATAGCTTCATCTATCGGGAGATTTCCGTTTCCATTAATTGAATCACGATAGCCACGAGACGAGATGAGAAAGCATTTATCTTACGCCGCCAGCATAGAAGGACCTCCTCAAATACCCACACGACCCAAACGAACAACAATGTCTAACCAGTGAGCGATTGAGTACAGCAATCGCGAGTCAACCGAGCCTGGTGTATTTATACTATTGAGCCAGCTCGACCTGGTGGTCGTGGTCATTTCATGACACCACTGTGCCATGAAATGACCACGCTGGCACAGTCTGCAAGCGTGAAATAGTAGCATAACGCTGCTGTTATTTTGTATGATGAGTGAGTGAATGTTGGATAAAATCCATGTAAGATGGATTGATCATCATCATCATTTCAGCCTATTGATAGTCCACTGCTAAACATAGGCGTCCCCCATAGATTGCCACTAAAAGTAGAAACTCTAATTTTAGGATGTTTTGCCATAGTTACCACACAGTTTATTTGTTCAGATATTCCAGGAAGAGGCTGCTGCCCATCTCCTGGTTTTCATTTTCCCTCTGACGACTTTTACGACACCCACGGGATGAGGTGGGGTGGTGGATTCTCTTAGCCGCCACCACACGGATTACGCCACGTGGTATCAGATGTTTAAAAGAAATAAAGCGAGTGTTGCGGTCTTAAATGTATCCCTGGTTGGATACGCAGATTTGGTTGCTCACGCCACCTCGTTTTATCCATCTGTAGACGAATCAAAATTGGCCCTTCCCCGGCGCTTATGACTCTTAACGAAAGAAAGCAATAAATTGTTTATAACTGTTATGTCATGTTCTAAACAAATCAAAACATTACCTTATATTTAATGTACTCGTATACATAAACATCGGTAATTATATTTCTTTTAGTAATGACGACCGCGTGGCCCAGTGTTCAGTGTTCGCGACTCTGACTTTTACGTCGCGGGTCCTGGGTTCGAATCCCAGCCAGAAAGTCACAAATGTTGGACTAACACAAATTGTTGGTTTTCGGCTCCGGTTGTATTGTGCATGTGAAATATATGTCTGTGAAACGCACCCACGATACCGGAGAAATCCTACTCTGGGGCAACGCTTTAAAAAATACTATTTTATGTCTGATGACGTAAACCCATTGATTGTCGGTGTTTAAATCGAACGCATCGATTTCGTAACCTATGTGATCTACGTTAATAAACAGAAAATGAAAATGCCAAAAAAGGCGTAGTTCTGGTCATATAATTAAATCCAGTTATTATTACCGTAGTATATATGGGCCGTGATAGCTCAGCGGCCAGGTGCTCGCCTTAAGTTTCATAGTTCGATCTCCGTTGCAGGCACCACTAGAACTGTTCTGCAATTTTGAGTGGTTATTTACTATGTACACAGCGGTGAAGGATAAGATCGTGAACAAAGAAAAATATGTCGACAACATATGAAGTCCGCCAACCCGCACTGGAGTAGCGTGGCGAACTCTTCCTGGTTGTAAAACCCTCTCAGAAATGACAGGAGGCCTGTGCTTAGCATGTTCACTGAAGACTTCTGACAGCCAAGTACATTAATAGGTACATAGGACGTAATTCTTTTATAGAAATAAGTGACACGAGCGAGTCGTTCACCTGATGGTGACTGCAATGCATACCCATAACAGTTTCGGTGTCACCAGAAGCACGTGCAGCGTAACATCGTACTACGCTCGTCGCCAGGAGACATCGGTTCTTAATATCATATGCCCTGGAATTACACCAGAATAGAATAGAAGACAATAATTTGACAACACATACACAACATTGACAACACAATCAACATTAATTGATAATAGCAAAAAAAATTAAGCGAATTGAAAAAAGTACAATAGTTAATATGCCTACGATATAACAAATAAAAACACAAAAAATTAAATATAACCCAATCTACGCGAACACTACACATGTAAATGAAACTAATTTTACGGATTTTATCGCGTTTTATTTTATTATTTATAATCCGACGTTTCGAGTGCTTTACAGCACCCATGGTCACGGGCGGACTGAGGTGACAGATGTCCCGATGTCATAGTTAACATAGGAGAAGGAATAATAATTAAAAGCTGAAGGTACTCCGGGTTAACTATGACATCGGGACATCTGTCACCTCAGTCCGCCCGTGACCATGGGTGCTGTAAAGCACTCGAAACGTCGGGTTATAAATAATAAAATAAAACGCGATAAAATCCGTAAAATTAGTTTCATTTAAATAACCCAATCTGATAAAAAAGGAAGAATATCATAGTTAACAAAAAAATGTGATGACATAAATTACAGAACGTGAAAAAAAACTCTTAAGAAAAAAAAAGTGAGAACAAATTACTATTATTTTTGTTTTTCATTTATTTAAGAACACATACAGAGTGCTACTAACAATGATACACAATTTACATAATCATATGTTTTGAGGTCTAGTAACACATCCAAAATTGTGTCCAAAACAAGCATTAAACGTGTGAGAGAGTCTATATAGATGAATTGTTTTCGAATAGCGGGGTGACTAGGTGCAATATGTGTCGAAGAATTAACTGTAATGCCAAAATGGTTCTAAAAACTAAAGCAATAGCTCCATTGCACTATAGTTTCGGTGCCCTTCAAACCGAAACATAGTGGTGTTTGCACACCACTGCCTGTAGGCAGAATAAATGGCACTGCGGTGGTACCCACATACGCAGATTCCTATCTAGGAATTAGAAAGGAAAACCTGTCACCACTAGTTTTGTCACCATCATCATTCATCATTTCAGCCTATCCATCGACTTCCCGCAAAACCCTTCTTTCTTTTTTTAAAAAGGTCTTTGCGCCATCTAGTGGAGGGCCTTACACTACGTTTGCCGGTACGAGGCTGCCTCTCGAGAACCTTTCTTTCTCAACGATTATCATTTCTACGAGCTATATTGTCAATTCAGCTTGGCAATCCTTAGGGCTATGTCGGTTACTCTAGTTCTGTTCTGCGGATAACATCGTTACGGATTTACGCAGAGAAACGAGCGTAGCCCGTTCCATAGCTCGCTGAGCAACTCTGAGCTTCCTCATGCGGTCTGCAGTGAAGGACTGCGTCTCGTTCCGTCTGTCATCACTGGCAACACGCACTGGTTGTATACTTTTGTTTTGAGGCATTCAGGTATACTCGACGAGAAGATGTGATGAAGAAGTTTCCCGAAAGCTGCTCAGCCGAGTTGGATCCGTCGCTTCGATTTTAACGTTTATAGGAGCTTTAAAAAAAGTCTAAATTGAATAAAGAAACTTTGACTTTGAGATTGTCCCTCTTCGTCGAAGTTGGACCTACCTAGTCAGACAATCTCTTATGAACCACAAAATCTACATCGGTCCAATAAATGACCTTCTCAGAGAAGAACCGGCAAGAAACTCTGGGGTCATTTTTTTTTCAATGCATTACATAAAATTTATTACTACATCATAAATTTAGTAGCCAGGGGGTTTGCAAGTGCAGAATATATTTCCACACATCTTTGTCCTCTACATAATGATCTATTTTATAATACGCTTTATCTAATAATGTCTTCTTGAAAGTTTTTTTTTAAATCCATGTCCGGTTTTTGTATTACACTTTTAGGAATTTTATTATAAAACTTTATACATCTACTAAGAAAATACTTTCTAGTTTTAGCCATCCTAAACATAGAAACCTCTAGCGTGTCACCTCGACCCATTTTACAGGATACAATATATATATTTTTAAATAAATTAATGTCAAAATATTAGTCTCCCTTAATAGTACTCGTAGCGACTCACGAGGTCCCGAGTTAAATATTGCCCGAAATAATGTTTTCTTTTATATACGCGAATATTACACATTTAAATAAAACTATTTTTTACGGATTGTCTTGAAGCCTTGCAGTGGTATGCTTGGTTTTTGATTTAATTTTATTAATAATAGGAACACAAGCCGGTCGTAATACCCAACCATCTTCCCTATTGAAATTAGGATGTTTTTTAATTTCAATAGCCTCGTGAATCATCCTTGGTAGGAATCGATGTTCTTTTGCAAGGATTTGTGGTCTATCAAATCTGATGTAATGGTTGGGATGATCCAGAACATGGTCACAGACTGCAGACTTCCTAGAGCGTCGATGCTTCACATCAGCTATATGTTCTTTAACGCGGGCAAACTAAAAGATCCATAAAAACCCGCGAGGCTATTGAAATTAAAAAACATCCTAATTTCAATAGGGAAGATGGTTGGGTATTACCACCGGCTTGGGATCCTATTATTATTAAATTAAATCAAAAACCAAGCATACCACTGCAAGGCTTCAAGACACAGTAAGCTCTTTCTGCGTAGATCGGACTAAAAATAATAATTAAAAGCTGAAGGTACTCCGGGTTAACTATGACATCGGGACAACTGTCACCTCAGTCCCCCCGTGACCATGGGTGCTGTAAAGCGCCCGAAACGTCGGGTTAAAAATAGTTATAAATTAAACGCGATAAAATCCGTAAAAAATAGTTTCATTTAAATATTGCCCGAAATGCTTGTTTTTGCAAAATAAATATTGTTTCTAATCTAGCTGCAGATCCCACAGTAATACGCCATAGGACATAATACAGTGAAAGTATACAAAATATACAAATTTAGCTGTAGCTTCATCAGTCAGCTGTTCCCCTTGCAACGTCTCTCGCTTCTTTATCTTTCATTAGCGTTGTTATAAAAACTCGTTTAGCTGGTTTTGACCTGGCCTGTCCTTAAAACGCCTTCGACCTGATCGTGACACGTTCGCTTACCGGCTTGTACATTCACACACGTTGCATAAATCTGTTTCGTTAATTCTCTTTTAACCCTCCTGTCTGCGTATCCAAACCATCTCAGCATCCCTTTCTCTATCTTTGTCACTACATCTTCAACCACACCGCAGCGTTGCTTCATCGCGCTGTTCCTCACTTTGTCCATCAAATTTATCCTTCTAAAAACTACTTTAAACTATTTCAAAAGAAATCGTTATATGCAACACCTTTTGATAAATATGACTGCAATGGAATTAAAATCTGTCTCATTCTAGTGGACAAAACCTGAATAGTAACAGTCCGAACGATTTGGATGCTTGCCAGTCGCATGTACGTTGAAACTAAAGTCACAGTCTGTGCTTTAAATCATCAATCTGTTTGTAACGACTAAGTGTATCCAACAGAAAGAGGCGGTAAAGTTTTCGCTTTATATATTTTGATCATTCATATTAACGATAACGTATGTGCATATATGTGTGCGTACGTGCGTGTCATGGTCGTGCGTAGAGCCGTTGTAGCTTAAAGATTAGGCACTCGCTTTAAATTTTAAAGATCTCAAGTGACCTGGGTTCGTTTCCCAGTGCCGCCAGCACTAAAATTGTTAATTGCAATTATAAGTGCAGATTTACCACGTGCTCGGCAATGAAGGACAACTTCGTGAGGAAACCTGCATAAACAAGAAATAACAACTGTTTCGAGGACAAGTGAATTTCGCCAACCGGCATTGGAGCAGCGTGTCGAACTCTTATCGCCTCCAAAACTCTCTCAGAAATGAGAGGCGGCTGGTGATCAGTAATGGGACATTTATGGGCTGTTACTTTTTTACGTGCATGCTTACACGCATGCATCTGTGTGATTTTGTGTTTATATGTGTGTAAATTACATAATCAAAATCAATTGGTGAGATTTACCACCGCGAGCTCAGCCATTTTGGGCAATCTTTAGAAGAGGCTTATGTTTAAAATTGAAGTGTAGACGGATTTAAATGATGATAATATATTTTTTTAATATTTTAATCAAAGTAACTTAAGTTACGTTTTTTTATGGGTTAAAGTGACGAGATAATAAAAATGTTCACCGCATGTTAAGTGTAAGCAACAGGTCTGGGGTGGTACCTACCTAGACGGATTCCTGCAAAGGAAATCTACCACCTGTAGTATATAAAATAATATGTTTTTACTTACATATATTTTCGTTGCAGCTTGGAGCGTCCAAGCTTGACAGTCGTTAGCGCCCCGCTTCGACCCGCTCTGGTAGTCCGGTCGTCTCGTGCAGCTACCTGCTCCGACCCTTTTTAGGGAATTAATAAACATAGAAATTTTGATTGCTTTGTTATATTGTAGAAGAGTTGCTGTTGTAGAAAAGCATTACTGAAGACGTCATATTGTAAATCCACTCTCGGGTGGTTGCGTTTAGTAGATACCTAACGGTTTTAACGAAACTAACGCAGGGCTAGCCCCGTTTGTCGACGATTCCCCTTCTGGGAAACGTTGGGAAAGTTGACCTTGAGTAGAGACTTGGTCAACGTAGACTGACTCGATTGAACTAAGTCCCCACGTAGTTTTAATTAGTTTAAGCACACACCCAAAAGTGTTCAAAATAAGATCTACACTTGGACGCACTAGGGCTACACACCTTAGGCATTCATTCTCCCTGTTTATACCCGGCAGGGAGGTAAGTTAGGTCACACTTGCATCCCACCGGCGGCCACTTCCCCCTAAGGAGTTAATAGATAGTAAGTAGAAAGCTAAAATGGACGGCTCGAAAAAAGTCGGCTCGATCTCGGAAGAAGAGCTCAATAACGATCTTCTGCATCTCGAGGAGACGCACCCAGATGCATTCCGCATGCTCGCGACCTACCCGGCATTCACCCCGGCTTCACCTTAGTGGAAGAGTCAAAAAATAAGCGGTAAAGACCGCTTCTCCGATTTCCGCCACTATCGCGAAGGCTGCCAAAGCCTCTGCCTCCAACTCGAGCTCTGCTGTCTCAAAACAAAGCTCGGCCGCCTCACGGCAAACACCCGCCGCCTCACGGCAAACATCCGCCGCCTCACGGCAAACCTCAGTTGCCTCACAGCAAGCTCCCGTCGACCCACGACAAGCCTCTGCCGCCTCAAGGCAATCTCAAGCTGCCCCACAGCAAGTCCCTGCTGCCTCACAGCAAACCCCCGCTTTGCAGTATCCCGCTGCTTCTTCGACAAAACGTCCGCTGCCTATCTACATATACAGGCGAAATATACATGGTCGTAAGTCTCTTCGGACTTATCCAACAATATCTCGTATAACGCGATCTCCACCGCAGACGGCATCAAGCTTCAGCTTGAGACGTCAGAAGCCCACCGCAAGGTATCAAGCTTCCTTCAGTCAAGCGGTCTGTCGTTCCACGCCTGCACCCTAGCCGAAGAGTGCTTACATCGGTCGATTCTAAAGAATTTTTTTTTAAATATTTATATTTGTATGTAAAAAAAATTAAATTTTTTTACATATAAATATCGCGATACCGCCCCTCATGCTGGTTTTCCTTATATAGATAGATTATGATCAGAAGCGTCACTGGAGTTTCGCGCCATTTCTTCTCCAGCTTCTACGTATTTCAAATTGGTGGTAAAATTAGATGTTTAAAAACGTCCTCCTGATAGAAGTAACTGATCAAGTCGTTGTTCGGCCCTCTCGAGCGCCCTCGAGTCAGTCTATTTACGCGCACAGGGTAACAGTCCAAGCCGAGGTCCCCTCTCGGGGGCCCTTGCGCTAGTTACCCCTTATAAAAGTCTCGACTGAACGCCTTCAGCGCTCGGCCACCTTTTAATCCAGCGAAGCTGTGAAAGCCTTCGGGCTAACGGACCATCAGTCATAAAAAAAAAAAAAATACTTATATTTCATACAACAAAGAATATAATATATAAAACAAAGAAACAATTCTGACCTCTCCTAATTTCAAAATATGTACCTCTGATTTCGCTGGTACCAATAAACCTTTTCTTTCTTTCTTTCTTTCTAATTTGGTTCAGGGGGCCTTTATACTCGTACCTATTTTGACTAGAACGTGTGATAGTGACCTAACAGAATCGACTACCCAATTTCATCTTATGGGTAACGTCAGAAACGACTGAGAGACATTCATTGAAAACCATATGGTTTGGTCTGATGGCGGAATAGCCATAATGCAAAATTCCAGACTGGAAATAAAGAGAGCGTTGATGAATTGCGGCATCTGAGGTGCAAGGCGTCTGGTACTACAACCACTAATCCGGTAATTGTCCGGTAGGTGTCCGGCAGAGTAGGGTAGCACCTACCTCTTTCCTACCGCGGTGTCTAAGAGGCGACTAAGCTATTTTACGGACAGGCTTTATTCGTGCAGAATAACACCACAATATGTAATCCTGCCACTTTACTCGCGCTATATAATGCTCGTGGGAACGCAATGGCGAGAAAGAATTTTTCGAATAACAAAATGGCGGTGACGTAATTCGCCACCCCATACGTCTCTGTTTCCGCGGGGGCGAAAAGTGTACTATGGATGTTGTGGTCTTCGTCTTCCCCTTATATGAAAAAAGACGTGACTTTGTATCGTAAGTAATAATTGTAATTACGGCGAATACTAAAAGAGCTACCTTTTCACTACATTTTCAAAAGAGACTTCTTCAGCAGTGGTAAAGAAGAAGTGAAGAAAGATGATGATGAGATGAAGAGCGGAAATGGGCAAACGAGCAGGTGGCTCACGTGGTGGTAAGTGATCACCGCTGCCGATGAACATCTACAATACCAGGGAAACAGCAGATGCCGTAGTATTGCGGGCCTTTGAGAAAGTAATAGGCTCTTTTCTTGAAGGTCGTATCGATCCTGAAAAACCGCTTTTGTTAGCAGATTCCATAAAGTGGTTGAGCGTGCAAAATTCCGCGAAAATCGCACTGTGGTGGAATGCCAAACATCAAGGTGGAGACGATGCAATTTTGAGTTGTTCCGCAAGCTGCGATGGTGAAATTCAGCGGCTGGAATTAATCCGAACAAATCCTCGGAACACTCCCCGGCCGAACCTGCGCCTTATAAAGTTGTGTGTAACAAGGGACGAACGGAAAAGGGAAGGAACGCTCTCAAAATGAGACAATACGTAGAAGGGTTTGTTGAACTAGAATTTAATCAAAGTAAAATAATTTTAGTTACTGACGGAAAAATAACATTTTAAAAGAAATAAAAATTACCATTCTTTCAGATCCTCTACTTGCAATTCAAGCCACGAACATCTGAGATATTACAAATGGAGTCCATAATCGTTGTTTGAACGAGACGTCGTACTTCAAACTGTAAAAAGAGAATTTAAACCACTTTTCTCCCTACCGGTTTAAAAATTAAAATTAAATGTAATAATATCCCACATCCTAGTGTTTAAACGAATTATTTATTATTATGGTACCGTACAGAAAATTGTTGAAAAAAAATAAAAGGGAAAATTTCGCATATAAAATGTGCCCGTGCAGTTTCGTGCAGAATAATACCATAATATGCAATGCTGAAACTATACTGCACGTGGGAAAGATTTTTTTTATTATTTGATAGTGACGAAACGAGCGAAGCGTTCTCCTGATTGTAAGTAAAATGTTCGCCCGTAATAAATGATGTGTCACCCCAGAACATTTCTGTGTGACACCACACTGCGCTCGTCACCCTGAGATATCAGTTCCTTAGTCTCACATGCACACTCATTACGCTAGCTCTCAGTGCCCTTCAAATCGAAACACAGTAATGTTTACACACTACTGCTGCACGCCTTAGGGTGGTACCTACCGAGACAGATTTCTGCATAGAAATCCTACTATCTGTAAAAGTTTCTTGAGTCTTACCAAAATGGCGGCGACGTAGTTTGCGTCTCTTTTCCCACAGGGGCGAAAAGTGAGCTGAAAAGTGGGCTACGGGTGTGGTCCCTGCCTAGCCCTTATGGGAGAAAAGTGACTGTATGTTGCTGCGACATCTTTTAATTATATTTGATTTTCTGTTCGATTAAGATCACGTGAACGTTTTCTGTCTGTATAAACAGGAAATATTACATACTTGCTCAGTGCCATGATGCTGACATATCTAAGTTGCCGAAGGAATTAAATGAAATGAAAATGAAAATGAAAATAAAAATACTTTATTTTCCAACGTAAGAAACACAAATTTCGTTTGACAAACGTGATTTCCTTACAATCTACCGCTGTTTCGTATTGAGGTTCCTCTGAAGGAGAAGAAACAGAGTAGGATTATATATTGGATTAGATACTTCGATCAATGCTGTAGACAAAAGTAAATAGTGAGATGCCGATTTTCAGATAGCGGCATTCGTCATAACTGTAATATCATAGTGCTGTGTCATTTTTTGCAATTGTGACAGGGGCCTAATCAAAAGTGAACCGAATGTCTGTCGCCGTCTAATTGACGGCGACAGACAGGGACATTCTGTGGTGCAAGGTGCATAACTTAAATCTTTTTCCTTCAGCAAACCTTTCCTTAGGCATTTTTTGTATTTAAAAAAAAGGGACAATCAAGAATTCGGTGATTACTGACGTTGCAAATAATGCAAGAAACAGTTTAGTTTGAATTGTGCTGAGAAACGAAAAAGAGGGAGGTCTTATCTACCTATGATTGTTATTAATTGGTTGGAGACACGATATGCTATATACGATATGTGTGGTTTAAAAAATTTGACAAGCTGATTGCAATGTATGGACTAAAACATCAGCACGAAACACAACAACAACAACTAGAACAATTAGAGACATTTTTAATAGATATTAAAAATGTCTCTAATTGTTCTAAACTAGGAACATCTCCGAAAGTATTACGAATTTCCTTCCACTAAGTAAGAGTAGTGCTAACTAACTTATAAGACAGCATAAAAATTAACAAAATATCCCAATGACTTCTTGGTTATTCTAGGCTAGACAACGTAACTTTTTTGTGACGTGGACCACCAAGAACCGTAATGAACTTACAAAGTCATGATCGGATTTAAGTTGAAGAAAGACGTCAGGTGACTGTTAAAGAACAAACACTTATTATCGTATCTCCAACAAAGCAAAGTATAGGTAACTACTTAATTTAAAATATCCGTGAAATTTTGACCTGAAAAATTAATTGATCTTTCCTTTGCGTCATTCTAAAGGTTATACTATCTTAGGCCGTTTCTTATAATGCCGTAATAATGCGTGATCGTCTTAGTTAGGACCGTTATTTACTTTATGTTTGCTTAGTACCTTGTTACTGTAGGTGTTTCTTGGAAGAATGAATATTCAATAGAGAGCGACCTCTCTATTGAATATTTCGTAGATTGTCTTCGAATTTTGTCTTATCAACTAATCCTCTCCCACTTTTAAAAAGTTCACAATATTTATTAAATACCCGAACATAAACCCAATACAAGGGATTCGCTCTTAAATATTTAAAAAAAATGGTGGGGTGGTACACGTCTTCATTCAACACAACAACGCGCCCTTGCAACGCTATCTCCCGAAGAGGTGCGTGAAGATGGAACTAGGACCGTAGGATCTAGTCAACTTGCATACTCGCATAAAGGGAGCTTCGCCCCTTGGTAGTTTGTAAGCACAAACATACAAAGTCTTGCATGTCAATGGGTGTTGACATCATACAAGTTTACCGTGTGCTAGTAGCTTAAGAGAATCTACCACCCGATCTCATCCCGTGGGTGCAGTAGCATCTTCCTGGAACATCTGAATAAAAAACTGTCCTTTGGCCTAATAAGTAAATCCCTCTTTGAAAACTAATAAGGCGTGAGTCAAACCAAGATGCAGAACACAAACATTATAGCTGATGAAATGTCCGTCGAAAAGACACAAAATATTATTTCCTATCGAAATTGATAATTGGTATTAGTTTAGATCCACGGTCAACAAAAGCTTCAAGCATTCGGAAATATGATAAACAATATAATCTTTAAAAGTAGTTTACCTGTTAAAAGAATTTTTTTTTTGTTTATTATTATTTTTTTTTATTATTATTTGTAAACGAAGCCCCACAGTAGGATTTCTCCTGTGTCGTGGGTGCGTTTTACAGACATAAATTCCACATGCACAAACATCCAGACCCGGAACAACTATATGTAGGCCATACAAATATTTGTCCCGTGCGGGAATCGAACCCGCGACCCGCGGCGCAGAAGCCAAGCGCTTAGCCACTGCGCCAACCGAGCCGACAAAAAAGTATTTGCCGTTAAAAGAAATTATTTGAGAAAAATAATTATTTCCTTGTCTGCTAACGTTGCCGTACTGGAACTAATTGTTACGCTTAACGGCATGTATAAAAGCAGAAAAGACCAATACCACTGTTGGTTACCGCTAGCTGATTGTTGTTTATTCATGGACTTTTTTCGAAAAACTACCATTAATTAGAAAATATTAACACTTCTAGTCTTTACTTTATACCTAAAAAACACTGCAAACATACTCAAAAACTCCAAAGCTCAATGTGGGGAGTCGATTGCAGTCTTAGATAGATTTTTGATTAATGTCTATGAAGTAAAAAGTATAAATGCAGCTTTTCAATTGAATTTTCGATTTCAGTACAAATTATTTCATATAGTAAAAAATATAACATTATAATATAAATTTTAGATTCATCCCTTTTACTCCATACGAACTTTAACTATGCCAAATCTCTCACTCATTCGTGCGCGCAAATTTTCTCTTCACGCATAAATATACAGATTTACATTAATTTCAAAAATTCAATAATTAATATAGTGAAACTAAATTAGTCATTAAATGTCTTTAAACATGAATATCAAAGAACAATAATGTAACACAATAAGTAAAGTATTTGCCTAGAAATGTTAAATTATAAAGTATAAATTGCCTAGAAATGGTAAAGTATAAATTGCCACTGTTAAGCACAGGCCTCATATTTCTGAGAGGGTTTTGGGGCCGGGAAGAGTACGCCACGTTGCTCCAATGCTTGTTGGCATGTTCTCGAATTATTTTTATTTCTCAGACAACACGTTTTTCCTAACAATTCTTCAGACATGCAGGTTTCCTCACGACGTTTTTCTTTACCACTGAGCACATGGTAAATCAGCTCTAAAAATTGCAGAACAATTTTAGAGGTGCCTGTACCTTTGTCAATATAATGTAATAAAATATAATTACAATATACATTGTGTTTCATCGCATATTTTAGTAAACATTGCTAAAATTTAGTTAAACATCTCTAAGACTACGTCCCAACAACGAATATTTAAACAGCGACAACTATTCCAGTCATGCTCTTTGATGTTGCCATACGCAGAATACTCGACGCTCTCGCAGTAACACAATGAATTATGCTAAAATAGTTTCCTTATAGTTTCCATTACTATGTTGAGTATTCTGAAAAGTGGCCAAAGGAGTTACGTGGAACATAGTTATACACGTTTAGAAGTATTCTGTAGAAATATATTTCTTAAATCGTTGTGCTTGAAATGGATTTAATTTTATTATATTTTTTAATTTATTTAAAGTAAGTACCAAACAGATACGTCCATATGTACAAATATAAATATTTCTTTTATCCATTAATTTCGCGCATTTGCCAACAAAAACTGTAAAGTTTCAACTCAATCGGATAAACGATGCGCAGACGTATGGAAAACGAACAAGTATCTGTACAATATGAAAAACGTCAACAATGCAAAGTTTCAACTCAATCGGATGAACGATGCCTGAAAATATGAAAAACAAACACACAACACGCTTGGCAGGCGGGTTGGCCACCGCAGTTTATTAGGGTGTTCCAGGAAGATGCTGCTGCCCATCTCTTGGTTTTTATTTTCCCTCTGTCAAATTTTACGACACCCACGGATGAGATGGGGTGGTAAATTCTCTGCCACCGCACTAGGTTAGGAGCACACCATACTCAGAGTAGAAGAAAATAATAAATATGTGTTGACTTTCACTGGTATTTAAATCAAAGATTTACGTTCCATTAAGCAGATTAAATAGACATATTAAATCAGAGCCGTGACAACTCAGGAGCTAGGCGCTCTTCTTAACATTGTACGCGAATGTCCTGGTTTCAATTCTCGGTGCCACTAAAACAGTTAATTGCAATTTTAAGTGCAGATTTACAAAGTGCTCGACGGTTAAGTATTTTACATCAGTGATAACAGATAACCGCATATTTGACTGCGGGTCCTGTAATGGATTTTATTTTATTACGATAGCAGAGAGATAGAGCCGTGGTAGCTCAGGGGCTAGGCGCTCGCTTTTAATTTCATAGTACGGGAGTGACCTGGCTTCGATTCCCGGTGCCGGCACCACTAAAATTGTTAATTGCAATTTTAAGTGCTGACTTACCACGTGCTCGGCGGTGAAGGAAAACATCGTGAGGAAACCTGCATGTCCGAGAAATTAAAAATATTTCGAAGACATGTGTGAAGTCCGCCAACCCGCATTGGAGCAGCGTGGCGGATTCTTCCTAGCTCCAAAACCCTCTCAGAAATGAGAGGAGGCCTGTGCTCAGTAGTGGGACATTTATAGGCTGAAACTTTACTTTTACGTTTTTTACGATACATTTAAACAGATACGTTCATATGTACAAAAATAGATATTTCTTTTGTCCATTAATTTCGCGCATTTGCCAAAAAAAACTGTAAAGTTTCATCTCAATCGGATAAACAATCCCAGTGACACATGATTAAAATAAAGTATTTTACATTAGTGTTAACAGATAACCGCATATTTGACTGCGGGTCCTGGGCTCGAATTCCAGCCGGAGCCAACATTTGTGCAAAAACCCAAATTGTTGGTTCGCGGTCTGATTGTGATGTAATTGTCCTTGTGTCTCAGACACTGCATTTTAGCCTACCTCCGATCTTATCGCATGACCGTTACATGGGACATAGGTGAGTTGAGACAATTAAGTGTATTTTCACGTACACTTGTGGCACTATAATATCTTCTGCGCAGTTGATAGCTTCCGACAGTATTTGGTAGTTGTCGCCATGGTCGAAAATCTGCCAAGAGAACATCAACCACATAATTATACAATTGCAGATTAAACTTACCACTTTTACAGAATATACACTGACAACTTATTATCTATCTTTGCCGACAGTGTTCGGAAGTATTATTCGTAGCTAAGAGTATATGATTTATCCTTCGCTACTTTAGATTTAAACCAAAATCACCGTCACCATCGACAAAGAAAATATCAGCAGCATCTCAATGAATCAACATGCTCAAAATTATCATCGGTTCAATAATAAGACCTTCTCAGAAAAGAACCAGCAAGAAGAGGTTAAGAGAATCTACCACCCCGTCTCATTCCGTGGGTATCGTAAAAAAAAAGTCGACAGAGCGTAAACGAAAACCGAAGATGGGCAGCAGCGTCTTCCTGGAACAACTAAATAAATAAACTGCAGTTGCCAATCCGTCTGCTAAGCGTGGCAACTACGGCAAAATCCCCTTAAAACTACAAGCTACAAACTTTTGTGGTAACCTGTAGGCCTATGTTCATTGTCATTGTTCTGAACATAGGCCTCCGCCATAGATAGCCACAACAGTTAACCCTCATTTTGGAGGGATTTTGCCATAGTTAGGATAGGCCGGGAAGACTGGTGCTTTCGAGTGCAAGTCTCCTGGCCCCGTGGCCTCCGCGTGGCAGACCGGGGGGTGGGGGGGCAGGTAGAATGCACGTCGTGTGAGCCGGCGCGCCTTCCTGAGAAGGAGAGAAGAGCGACTGTCGGCTTTTACGACACCCACAGGATGAGATGGGATGTTTTAAAATTTTCTTTCTGTCGGCTTTTGCGACACCCACAGGATGAGATGGGGTGGTAGATTCTCTTAGGCCGCCAACACATGGTATAGTACGTAGTATGCTTCTGGATTAAAAACCAAAATCGTACATAACAATCCAGAAGCATTTTAATGTTTACTTATATATAAACTGCCTCACCCTAAATATTTTACGCTCTAAAGAGGGATACAAATACAAGGACATCCAGACATATAATAACAGGTCTCCTTGTAGGTTTCCAAGGAAACTTTAATACCGCACGCTATATTATGTATTACTTTATGAGATAGGTAATTGAATCGTAACTTTGTGGGAGTATATTGCACGAAATACGAATCTCAAAACTGTGTTAATTCATTGTTTTTTACATATATGCACAGCCTTCCTCTTTTTCCATATAAGGGGTAGGCGGAGGCTACACATGAAGTAAACTTTTTACCCACGCGGGAAGCGAGACGTGACAGGTGGCGAACCACGTCCCCGCAATTTTGGTACTATCAAAAAATCTGACTCTCTGTTGCGTTTCTTACGACACGTCGGTGGGAAAGAGGTAGGTGCTATCCTACTTTGCCGGACACGAACTAATAGTTTTAGTCATGCAAAATAAGCAGCCTGGTGGTATAATTCCTATGCAGGAATCCATCCAAGTAGGTACCACCCCAGGGCCAGTCATTCTGCCGTGGAGCAGTAATGTGCAAACATTACGACGCTCCCGCAATTCCTCTAGTATTACGGACGTTCATTGGCGGCGGTAATCACCGTCAGATGAGTCGGTTACTCGTTTGTCCCCTCTCCTACAAAACAATAAAGCGCTGTTAGTCATAATATTATTATTTAAAAACATGGCGCTTAACTAAGTTTGTACCTGGTAGGTAGTCATGGATTCGACCCCACATAGAGTCATACAAATACGTGCATAGATACTGTTGCTGACTATGCACACAGTGTGTGGCCTATGGAGCTATGCCTATGCAAGCAAAATGATAACTAGCTCTGAATAAAACATGTATTAGAATAAGATTCATTGTTAGAGTACATGAGCTTCTGTACGGACATATCCTAGTTTTATTTTAGTTTTTAAAAACGCCTCCACCGCTCCCGTTAACTTGACTGGCGCAGCCGGTAGGATCGCTATTTGCTTGCGCCGTTCGCGAATAAATACGTATAATCGTTTTCCGCGTTCGCGCATCGAGGCGATCCTGCGAACCGAAATAAATTTGTCAAGTGGAGAGCAGCTGAAGATGACGAAGGCCGGCTGGTGAGTCCAAATTTTCACCTTCCTTTCCTTGCCATATTATAGTTTTGTTATATTTGCAATCAGACCTCTTGCCATATAACGTTATCTGGTTTTGCATAAAAATCTGTGAAACTTATATTTAAGAATACTGTAACTTAATAATTAGTTGCTTAAAGAAATAGAGTAGGAACAAATCGATAGGTAGCGCGTCCGTACATGGTGGAGCGATAACAGCTTTCTCGGTAGAGACTAAGCGATAACAACTAATATAAATTATAATTTTAGTGTATGTCTGTTCGATAATTTTATTACAGAATCTTTTATATGATATTGTGTGTTTTATATTAATTGTTTTATATTATTTAAACTATATTTTTGTGTGACCTTGTATTTTCGTGTTAAACTTTTTATTTACCGTTGTTAATATACGCAATAAAATTGTAAAAATGGAAGGACAAGTGCAAATTAAGATGATCCCCAACGAAATGCTCAAAATTATACCCGTATTCAGCGGCGATAAGCACCAATTAAATCTTTTTATTCGGAAATGCGAGTATATATTAGATAAATATAGGGGAGCCGAAGAACAAAACTTGTATGTAATGTACGCGATAACGAGTAGGCTCGTAGGCGACGCGGCAGCGCTCTTTAGCGAGCGTGAAGATATTAATTCCTGGGGAGATTTTAAAGAATTATTAATTCAACATTTTGGAGACCCTAGGAGCGAAGAATGTGTAGCTATCGAGCTTGAAGGGTTGCGTATCAGAAACAACGAGTCCTATTTAGATTTTTGTAATCGTATTCAATCCGTTCGTAGTGTTTTAATATCTAAAGTAAATAGATTAAACGATCAGAATATAAAGAGTAGTAAAATTACTATTTACAATAACACGTCTTTAAATGTATTTCTGTATAATTTGCCAGAGAATATGGTGCGTATTGTTCGCTTAAAGGCACCCAGTACATTAGAAGCGGCCTTGAGTGTGGTCATGGAAGAAGTTAACTTCCATGAGCAGTATACATTGCGTAATAAGATGTATGGAAATCCTTCGAATAAACCACCGCTATTAAATTTACCCAATAATAACCCCACCTTTAAATTCGGTACAAATAATTTTAATACAAGTGCACCAATAGGTTATAAAACCGCATTAATGCCTAATAAATTCAATTTTGGAATTCCGCAAGTGTCCCAATCAAAACCAATTCAATTTAATAATAACCAACAAAATTTTGGATATCGCCCACCACAATTTGGTATGAACCCGCAACAGTTTAACATGCGCCCTCAACAGTTCGGAATGCAACCACAAAATTTTTATAAACCCCAACAATTCGGTATGCGCCCCCAGCATTTTGGAATGCAACCACAAACATTCTTCAAGCCTCAGCAATTCGGTATGCGCCCGCAACAATCTGGAAACAATCAACAAAGCTTTTATAAGCCCCAACAATTTGGTTACAGGCCTCAGTTAAATAAAAATCAACACACTGAGTCCACTGACGTTACAATGCGAACGGCGCCACCAGTTAGACCAAATCAACAAGGTTTACAATTAAATGAACTTGACCTTGATAGTTCCTATTACGATAATGCGTGCAACGACGCGTTCCAAATTTCTTATGATAACTACTACTGTGAGGAGTATCCAGGTAGTAGCCTTGATATTTCTGGGCCTAGTTATTATGAAAATGAATATCCGCCAATAACCCCCGAAGTACCTTATGAGGTTCCAACCAATATGGATGACGAGGATTTTCAGATAGAAGCCTCGGAAAAGCCCACGAAAAAATAGAATTAAATTGCGATATTAATTTGAAATTGCCGTATATTTACATACCGGAAATCGATTCGAAATTTATGATCGATACAGGTAGTACACGGTCATTCATTAGCCCAATAAAAGCTTATAATTATTTCCCAGAGTATATAAGTCACGAACCGTTTGAGGTTATTAGTACACATGCATCGAGCAAACATAGTCATGTCATTCAAATCCCTTCTTTACCGATTTTCAACTGTAACGATAATCACAAATTATACATTTACAATGTCGACCCCAGGTACGATGGATTAATAGGCAATGATATTCTTTGCAACCTGGAAGCAGTAATAGATTTGAAAAACGAGGTTCTTAAAACTAAAACAACCACAATACCTATAATACATAGTAAGTCTAGTTATATTTTAGAGTTAGCTCCCCGCTCAGAGCAAAGAGTTAAACTTCCAACAAATTTATACTCGGGTAATGCTATAATTGGTTATAAGGAATTTTGTAATGGTGTGCGAATGCCCAGCGCGTTAGTGACATGTAAGGATGGTTATACGACTACAATTATTCAAAATACCTTGGATATGCCAATGCAATTAACTATAAAAAGACCATTGAATGTGGAGATGTATGAAGAAGAAAAAGTGATTGAGTGTGAAGTTAATCATGTTACGAATATATCAGATATTGAAATAGATAAAATATTAGAGCAAAATTTACAAAAATTACGTTTAAATCACATGTCAGAAGAAGAACAGAAATCAATATATAACTTGTGTAGAGAATATAAAGACATTTTTTATAACGAACAAATACCTTTATCTTTTGCGAATGAAGTCAAACACTATATTAGAACAAAACACGAAGACCCTATCTACGTGAAGCCCTATAGGCAACCTCCTGCTCAAACACAAGAAATTAAAAATCAAGTACAAAATTTACTAAACGATAATGTGATTCAGGAATCGTTTTCACCTTGGTCAGCTCCAGTCCACTTAGTCCCTAAAAAGAAAGACGCATCTGGTGAAATAAAGTATAGGATGGTTATCGACTATAGACGATTAAACGACATTACTGTAGACGACAAGTATCCTCTGTCCAATATAACTGACATTTTTGACAAATTAGGTAAAAGTACATACTTTTCGACTTTGGACTTAGCTAGTGGATATCATCAAATCGAGATAAGTGAGTCCGATAGACAAAAAACCGCATTTAGTACAGAAAACGGTCACTATGAATTCCTTAGAATGCCGTTTGGCCTGAAGACAGCTCCAGCCACCTTCCAAAGAGCCATGGATAACATCCTAAGAGGCCTCCAAGGAATTCACTGTTTAGTCTATCTAGACGACATAATTATTTTTTCTAGTAGTCTCCAAGAGCATTTACAAAAATTAAGGACTATTTTTGACAGACTGAGATCGACTAATTTAAAAGTACAACTCGACAAATCAGAATTTATGAGAAAAGAAGTGCTGTACCTAGGACACGTTATTACTAAAGACGGACTAAGACCATACAACGACAAGATTCAGGCTGTATTAGACTATCCGCTTCCAAAGACGACCACCGAAATCAAAAGTTTTTTAGGACTAATCGGGTATTACAGACGCTTTGTAAAAGACTTTGCAAAAATCACTCAGCCCCTTACAGCATGCCTTAAAAAAAGGAATAAAATTGTAATTGACCAGAACTATGTCGAGGCATTTCAAAAGTGCAAAGAACTTCTAACGAATGCGCCTTTACTCCAATACCCGGACCCAGACAAACCTTATGTACTGACTACAGACGCTTCTGCCGTCGCTTTAGGCGCAGTCTTATCGCAAGGGCCCATAGGATCTGATAAACCCATTGCGTACGCAAGTAGAACTCTCAGCGACACCGAATCTCGATACAGTACAATAGAGCGTGAACTACTCGCCATTATATGGGCCGTGAAACATTTCAGACCATATCTCTATGGCCGTAAGTTCACAATATATACCGATCACAGACCCTTAGTATGGCTTTACTCCCTCAAAGAACCCAATAGTAAGTTGACCCGTTGGCGGTTACGCCTTCAAGAGTACGACTTCGATATAATATATAAAAACGGAAAACAGAATAGTAACGCTGACGCCCTCTCTCGGATTAGACTTAATGCTATAAACTCAGATGACACAGAATCGATGAAAGTTAACGTGGACATAAAAGAACAAAAACTACAGAAGTACCTAACTGAATTAACTGACCAAATTGTAGACTTGACAACTAAAGACAACGATGACTCTAGGACTATAACCATAACCGACACATCTGCCACTATATCGGTAGATCAATTAGAAATGGATACAAAATATCCTCTCCCACCTTTATCTACTGATAGTAGCACAGTAACGGTACATTCTGGACAAAATCTAGAATCTGATGGCATTCCTATATTAAAGGAAGCCATTGACACAAAACCTAATCAAATTTTGGTTTATAGCTGGCACAAAAATGAGGTACAAGTAAAAAATTTATCCAGGAATAAGCAAAAGGTCCTCGAGGTTTTCACCCCTCATAATAATGAAGAGCTTATTAAACAGTTTTTAAAGGAGTACATTAAACCCAAAACTAAATACTTCATTTATTTTGAAAATATCCAGCACAGGAAAGAATTTTCTAAAACTATTACACAGTTATTTAAAAAGGGAATAGTAGAGTTTGTTGAATGCACAGAGCGTGTTGTATATGTCGAGGATGACAGAGAACAGAAAGAAATTATACTGCAACATCACGAGGGAAAGACATGTCACAGAGGTATAAAAGAAACGATGAGTAGAATTAGAAGAAATTATTATTGGCAGAATATGCAAGTGACGATTGCTGCAGTACTTAATGTTTGTGATGCCTGCAGAAAAATGAAGTATGATAGAAAACCCATCAAACCCCTGCTTCAATTAACTCAAACCCAGAATGCACCTTTTCAAGAAGTCTTCATAGACTTATTCTCAATTGAATCTATTTACTACTTAACTTTAGTTGACGCATTTAGCAAATTAGGTCAAGCTATCGAAATTTCTAACAGATCTGCACCAGAAATCGTAAGAGCTCTAATTAAATATTTTTCAATATATGGAACGCCTAAAAAAATTACTTCCGATCCCGGTAGCGAGTTCAATAACGACCTCATAAAAGAACTAATGACTATGTATAACATACAACTACATATTACTACTCCCAATAACCCGAATTCAACAGGCATAATAGAAAGATTCCACTCCACAATTATAGAGATATACAGATTGGCTAAATATGAACGAAAGTGTACAGACGCAGCGGCTGTAATGACTTACTCAGTTATGGCTTATAATCACACTAAACATAGTACAACCGGCCTAACTCCTTTCGAAATCGTTTTCGGCCATACCGATTCTAGTTCAACATTTGCCACGAATTTCGATAAAAGTTACACCCAACAGTTAGTAAAAGACCACGCTAAACGTACTAGATATTTATATAATTACATATCAGATAAAGTGTTTGAGAAAAAGCAAAATGTGAGGGAACAAAAAGGTGGTGAAATAGATAGGCATTTTAGAATAGGCGACGTTATATACGCTAAGGAAGCTAACACTAGAAGAAGTAAGGATAAACCGCGATACAGGAAAGCTGTTGTTAGAGGTAATGTAGAAAGAAATGTAGTTCCCGTTAGGATTGGTAATCGAAATACTTCAGTACCCATTAAAAATATTAAACGTCCTCCGCAGGTGGTGTCTGATAATTCTGACGATGGTCCAGAAAACATGGGCCCTTCAACTTCGAAAACTTGAAAAGAACCCAGGAATCCTGCCTGTCAAACAAGGTCATGCTTCCTTGCAGATAGACCAGTGGCGTATTATAAAGACTGTTAACTTAGAAAGCTTAGGCAGAGACCTAGAATTTAGTGTATTAAAATATAAAGAATTTATTGCATTGATAGATGTTAATAAACCATATAGCCACAAATTTTTAGGTATCCGATCACAAGTAGGGTATTTAAGTGACGCAACTATTGAAAAATTCCGGCAACTTGTACCATCAAAAAGATTTAAAAGAGGCATGATTGACCCACTCGGATCTATGATAAAAGTTATAACTGGAAACTTGGATCATGATGATGCCCTCAGATATGACTCGTTGATCTCTAAATTAAACGACAATCAGATAGTAACGAATAAGAAAATTACATTGGTCTCCAAAATCTTGGATAGTTTTATAAACAGTACCGAAACCTTACATAACAATACCATAATTTTAGATGAACGTTTAAAGAGAATTGAGAGAATCGTTAAAATTACAGTAACAAAAGAAGAGAATTCCATTTATTCTACCTATGTCTTAGGTATATTTGACATGTTTTTAAGCAATTTTTGAACTATTAACATAATACTAGGAGAAATCGAAACTGCATTAGCGCTTAGTAAGGTATCTGTTCTGCATCAAGCAATTGTTAACTCCACAGAATTGTTAAATTTATTACAATCAATTGCGATAACTGAAAATTTGTTATACCCCGTAAACGAAAAGAATTTAGTTAAATTAGAAAGTTGTATTAAGGTTAAGGCTTTTATAAAAGAAAACCAGATCACGTTTATATTAGAGGTCCCTTTAGTAGGAAATAAATCATATGGTTATTTTAAAATTTACTCCTTGCCTATGACTATTGCAAACAAAACTATTATAGTGATTCCAAAACATCCATACCTATTGGTGAAGGAAAAAGAGTACTTGCCAGTCTCGAGAGCCTGTAAACAAATTGCATCAGATGATCAATTCCTGTGCAACGACGATGAGCTGCCACATACTGAGCAAAGCTACGTTGAACAACTCATGGAGTTTCTGCCCAACCTTGATGCCTGCGAACAGCATGCTGTCGACATTGAGGATCTCAAGACCCAACGGATAAGCCATGAAAGCTGGATACTCTATGTAAAAGATCATAGGTTACTTACCAGAAGGTGCGGCAATGACGTCACTCACGAATCGTTGTGTGGTACTTACATAATCACAGTAGACGACAATTTATGTGAAGGTGAAATTGGAAACATGCATTTCCAATACCACCAATCTTCTGCGGAAAGCCTGAATTACCGAATTTACCCAATAACGAACTTACCAGAAGTAAAGATTTCGAAGCCCCATAGTGTCAGCGTAGTAAGTTTAAAAGACATAAATCTTGACGAAACTAAACAAATGATACAATTAGTGAAACTCAATAAAATCTTTCGGAGTGAAAGTGCAAGTGCTATTGACATTAAAAGTGTTAGTTTAGGAACAATTATTTTGTATGTCATTCTGTCATTTACATTTTGTATCATTATTATAATTAAGTATAAATTGTGTGTTTTTGGGCGAAATAATCGGGTTATTGAAAATGCCGATAATTTCGCTCTTGAGGAGGGAAGAGTCATGGATTCGACCCCACATAGAGTCATACAAATACGTGCATAGATACTGTTGCTGACTATGCACACAGTGTGTGGCCTATGGAGCTATGCCTATGCAAGCAAAATGATAACTAGCTCTGAATAAAACATGTATTAGAATAAGATTTATTGTTAGAGTACATGAGCTTCTGTACGGACATATCCTAGTTTTATTTTAGTTTTTAAAAACGCCTCCACCGCTCCCGTTAACTTGACTAGGTACTCTTATCATTATAAGTTTGTAAACAGTTTAGTATTATAGAAAGTACTCTCTTAAGCACGGGAGGAGTACTATAGTGGTCACGTATAGTAGGCAGATTTCTTATATACTTCTTCGTCCTGTTTATGGTCTGTGATGATTATTGTGCTGTATTCAATAAAACTGTAACCCGCTGTAAAGTAGTAGTTTTATTAAATGTGTAATATTCGCGTATATATAAGTAAGTTGGCAGACGGTTTGGCAACCGCAGTTTATTTGTTCCAGGAAGATGCTGCTGCCCATCCTACGGTTAAATTTCCCTCTGTCGACTTTTAGGACACCCACGGAATGGGTGGTGTGGTAGATTCTCTTAAGCTGCTACCACACGACCAGGCGGTTGAAAGTCGAAGGTCGAAAGTCGAGCCTTAAATAATAGCAAGAAAACAGAAAACTATACAAGCTGCATATTAAAACTGAAAAATTATAAAAATATTGAGTAGTATAAATATGTCAAGACTTCGCTACCCTTATTACTTACTCGTATTATAAAATTTGCCCATCTGAATGCGAATTAACTTCCAGATGTCTGACGTTAATAGTCACTTCGACTGACCAGAGTCTGTAAATTCCGTTTCACTGTCGTTTAAATTTTACTACCGTACTTATTTTGTAGTCGTATCAGAGTTCAAATTATACTGGCAATGTTTTATGCTAGTTCCTATTAACTATTTCAAAAGTTATTGAACTCGGCACGAACTTCGCATCAGAAATTGACATTCAGTTTAACCAAAAGTTTGAATACTAGATGAATTGAAATTTAAAGATTTTAAGAAAATCATACATTTCATTTAAGCAGGCCTATAAATGTCCCTCTGCTGAGCACAGGCCCAGGGGTTTAAACCCAGACCTCGTTACACTGAACACTAGTCGACGCAGTCGTTACGCCAAAAAATTCGTAAAGGTGGTGCCACACAGAAGTGTTCTGGGTTACACAGCATTTGTTATGGGCAGACGCTGCACTTACCATCAGGTGAACGTTTTGCTCGTCTTGTCACTTTATTCAATAAAAAAAGTCAAAGTGTCTTTGAGAGATCACAAAACACACCGACTGTGTTATGAAAACCTTCCCAGGCCTGGCCAGTAGAACATGTTAGGCTATTTATGCACTGGCATTAGTCGTTGACCTTCCTTTTGTAAACATACTAGTCGTAGAATAAAAAAAGGTTTTATTCAATTAATTATATTAATTTTACATTCGTTTACATTTATCAAAACATTACAAGCGAAATATTCATTCGTTTTCCTTCAAGAATCAGAAGCTGACTCTGCTTTTTAATCGCCCTCTTGTGCGAAATCGAATTGTGTCGTATCAAATGCTAATGTACGACTCCCATCGGAGAGATTCCGGGAGCTAGTCGAATTGGATGGTGAAATCATTGGATATTTATGAGTCTGGGGATCAAGTATGCTCAGGTTTAGAATTGTTTGCGTCTGTTAGTTATTAATAGTTCAACAAGGAAGCGATGTAATGAATTCGGTATCAAACACAATTTAAAGAAAATGCATCGTCTTGAAATTTGTTGACAGAATAATAGATATATATTTTCAATGACATTTGCGGTCGCTTAACTAAACCCAGTGCTGTTTTAAAAGTAAAAACTAACAGTTATTATTATTATGACCTGTGTTAAGATCGTCCTGAACTAAAAATATTCCGAGTAGTTAATAGTAGGCGACCGCGTGACCTAGTGCGTCAAGTACTTGTCTTTTACGCCCTAGGTCCTGGAATTTACCTCTCTGAATCCCAGACGGGGTCAACATTTGTGACAAAACACAAATTGTTGGTTTTCGGGTCTGGATGTGTTGTTCATGTGAAATTTATATATTTAAAATGCACCCACGATACAGGAGTACTCCAAGAAAGCGAGATCCTTGAAAAAAACAATTTACGATACAAAAAATTTGCGATTGTTGTCTCTTGATGGAACTCTTAAATTTCTCTTGTCACTTGTGCCAGTCCAACTAATTTGAACCAAATTAACTGACCCCAGCTTGAGAAAGCATGCCACAGACACGATAAAGCAAGAGATGTACTAAACAATATAGTAACGCTAATTTCCTTCTATACGCTGATGATCTCAAAATTAACCATTCTGTCCAAAGTGTAGATGACTGTAAAAAGATTCAATTTGACTTAGATACATTTATTAACTATTGTCCCAAAAACAAACTTCATCAAAGTATTGCCAAATGGATGAAAATCCCCTCAACTAAATAAAATAACTTTAAATATCGTCTTAACCAAATCACATAAGACTGTGTTTCTGTACATTCTGTTCATAGCTTACTGGTGGTAGGATTCCTATGCAGGAATCCGTCTAGGTAGGTACCACCCCAGGGCCAGTTATTCTGCCGTGAAGCAGTAGTGTGTAAACACTACTGTGTTTCGGTTTGAAGGGCACTGTGAGCTAGCGTAATCACAGGACATATGAGACTTAAGAACTGATGTCTCAGGGTGATGGGCAAAGTGAGGTGTCACACAGAGATGTTCTGGGTGACACATTATTTGTTATGGGCAGACGTTGCACTTACCATCAGGTGAACGTTTTGATCGTTTCATCACTTTATACAATAAAAAAAAATATTATACATATTACTAAAATTATATTCCATCAGCAACTACTTTTCTTTCCCAGGCCAAGTAAAACAACGACGGATGATCGTGCACCTCTGTATCGTATCTTAGACATATATAATACAATCTTTAACGTAATAGATATTCCGGATAAGTTGAGCTCTAAAAAATTTAAGGAAAATGCTTTGGAGTTATTAGTTTGGGGTTGAGATGACTAATTACTTAAATGTATTTAATTTATTTTTTGTTATAGTTTTTGTTACATTTATTCTAAAATCCACCAACTTTTTTTTTAAAATCACATTTGTATTTTTCCCTGTATTGAAATAATATATAATTACTTCAATACAGAGAAAAATTTAAATAAACTTAAATTATTTAATGTAAACCTATTGAATAGGGACCTCAATTGATGAGGAAAACGGTGCAGGTTGTACATATATTTATATTTCGTATATAACTAGTTTGTTCTATTTGTACAATTGTTTGTTTTCCTAAATAAAAAAAAATGAGTGCACGTGGAGTCGTCTTGTAGAAATTTAATTGTAATATGCTATAGGATTGAAAATAATATTTCTTCTTAGTCTTATGAAATTTAATTATATTTTTGGACAGGCGGATTTGGACTTTAAAGAGAAATGGAAACACTCCAAAATCGAAAAACACAATGATGCCTGTCTATGTGGATACGATTCATATTATTTGGCGGAATTTATGTAAGTATAAATTGAAAATTAAATTAAATTCAAGTACATTGCAATACCGACTTTCCTTACTTAGAAAGAGGGTCTGTAAATTAGGCAGTAAAATTCCTTACACTTTATTTATTCTGAACCAGATCCCACGGATGCCTTGCAGAGACATGACGGCATTACTTTAAGAGACAAACCCTTTGTGTGGAACGCTACACGTTTTGATATATTAGCGGCTACTAGCCACAGGGGTACTTTTTTTAAAACGATGAACCACGTCAGGATTTTACCAGTATTGTGGTAGCATTTTACAAAAATTAATTGCTCTTGCACAAATACCCAGACCCGGAACGACTATTTGAAGGGTAGATATAATTATCCCGCGCAGGATTAAACCAGAGACTCAGCGCTAAAACCAATCGCTCAGCCACTGCGCTAACCGAACCGACAAAGTACTATTAGAGGTATCAAAAGTAACCGAATTAGATACGCGGCACAAACATGTGTCAATTAGTGAAGTTAATGTGTCTACATATGTAGGTCAGGCCTGGAGAAGCTTTCGAATAAATTGTCAACAACTAATTGTTACCTTTAGTGACAAGAGGGCTGATTTTTTTCTGTCGTTGTATAAAAATTGAATTTCAATTTCAAATTCAGCAAAAAGGATAAATATGAGCGATATCGGTACTAAACCTTAATTTTCTTAGAAAGACTATAGTTTATAAGTAATTTCAACTACTTTAACATCGAAAACAAAATGTCTAACCTTAATTTCTACTAACTCATTCGAAGAAAACCGAACTAAAAACTGCAACAAAATACTGAAAACTATGCTGAGTTCAAATCTCAATCCCTAGGTCAATGCCCGAGTACATTTAATTGGCGTGAAGCCAAACATTGCTGCTATAACGATTCAGACTTTTTGTCTACAGTTATTCGCTTCGAGCTATATCTTATTTGAATTCAAGCCCAGCTGCTATTCGAAAACAAATTAGAAGGCTGGAGATACAGATTTGAAAATTGGACTACATTCTAATTCTATTTACAAATTATAGATTTACTTAAGAAAAACGGTATCAGTTTATGTCAGAGCACGTACTCGTACAGTGTAAGATTCCGCGACTTATTTTCATACCGTACAGTTTTACCTCCATCATTAATTATTCTAATTTCATTACTAACATGACTGATAAAAGATTTCTAACACAGGCAGTTCAGAAATTACATTGGTTTTGTCATTTCTGAAACGTGCACATCTCGCATCCATTTCATAAAAAACATTGCATACAGCATTGCCATTTTCAGTAGTGCTACTGAAAACGTAACTAAAAATGTATGAATGAATCCATAAAAGGAAGTGTGTTCAAAAATTCTTCAGAGGTATTCCCTGTAGATATGTCTAGGTTGGTTCCTTATATATAAGGTAAGAAACCTCTTAGATATAAACGTATTATATTTTATTATCACCAAATTTTGAGATTTACATAAACATAAGATTTTTTGAAGCCGTGGTAGCTCAGGGGCCTGGTGCTCGCCTTTAATTTCATAGTAAGCGAGTAACCTGGGTTCGATCCCCAGTGCCAGCACCTCTCAAATTGTTCTACAATTTTAAGTGCTGATTTACCACATGCTTAGCGGTGAAGGAAAACATCGTGAGGAAACCTGCATGTCTGAGGAATAGAAATATTTCGAGGACATGTGAAGTCCGCCAACCCGCATTGGAGCAGCGTGGCGGATTCTTCCTAGCTCCAAGACCCTCTCAGAAATGAGAGGAGGCCTGTGCTCAGCAGTGGGACATTTATAGGCTGAAACTTTACTTTTTTTTTAAGATTTACATCTTAGTATTTGATCTAAATAATTTCACAACACTTCGTAGCGTTTTTATTTTATAGAGCAAGTATTTACTATACTTTAAAATTGATTCGTTTTAACTACTCAAAAAAATAAATACTCCCGAAACTAAATGCTTCGGGAGTATTCAAATAAAATGAATCTCCAATTATATTTGAATGCAATAAATATTAAAATAAAATGCTACGTCATATTACTAATAAAAGCGCTACAAAACGGTAAAACAATGTTATCCCAAAGGAAGTGGTTACTTAGTCACGAACTTACGAAACAAACATGACAGCTGTGTTCCCTTAAAATTACTCCTTCTAAATATAATATAGTTATATGTATATTTGTATGTATAAATCCATTACTTAAGGAAAGCAAATTCAGTACTGTTTTTGATTATTTATAACATAACAAATATCTATGGTAATTAATGTATGAGGGCACACACAAAATCACAAATTGTTGTTGTGCAGAAAAACTTAAACACAAAATAAATAAAACGCTTCCACTATCAAGAGAACTCCTACTGTCTGGAATATTAAAAAAAATGATGTCTCAGGGTGACCAGCGTAGTGTTGTGACACACAGAACTTTGCAATTGAATTTTCTGTGCGAAATTACAACTGTTGTTGGGGAAACGTTGCACTTACAACAAAATCTGCTTCTTGGACACTGTTTTCCGATACCGGATTAAAAATATTGGGTTTGTCATATTCGAAATGGTGACACCGCTACTTATCGGAGGCCGCGAGATTATTCTGGCGTTTCTATTCCTCGATATTTAAGACACTAATAGAACGACATGGCGTGCTAGATTATTTTTCGCTGCCCCCATATGACAGGACGTTAGCGTTATTTTGAAAAAAAAATATTATTTACTGTGGGATTCTGGAGGCTCATTTCAAATGGAAATCTATATACCAGAAAACAAAAAATTTAAACAATTCTAAATTGAAAACACAAAGTCGTACAAAAATTCCTGTCTGTGTTGTTATGATCTTTATTATTTAGTGGTATTGATCTAAGAATAAATTTAATTAATTTACACAGTAACAATCCTTACACTGTATTAACCTACTTACCTTACATATTCTGGACCAGATCCCGCAGACGCCTTGCAGAAACATGATGGCATTATTTTGATCCATTAAAAGGAGACAAAGCGTTTGTGCGGACGCTACACATTTTGATATATTAGCGCTACAACGTACTTTTTAGAAACGATGACATTAGGATTTCACCAGGTTTCATCTTACAAACATGAGTCCTTCCTATCTGTGCCGGTTCAGCTAGCGTTATCGTTAACGACACTACTACGACAGAGTATTGTTTAATAGGAATTGTCTACTATTGATTTTCTCTTCTCTTATTGTTCATATATTTCAATTTCAATTTAAAATTCAGCGAAAGTGATAAATATGCGCAAAATCGGCCACTTTATATTAAATGACTATGAAATACTACGGTAAACTAGCTTAAGCTCGCGACTACATCCAAGTAGACATAAGTTTTTTTCTAAATACCGTGGGATTTTTCAGAATCAAAAACCCTATGTCAGTCTCTCTGGAGACCATCTCTGTGCCGAATTTCGTCAAGATCGGTTCAACAGTTGAGTCGTGAAAAGGTTACAAATAGTCAGAGGGACAGAGACAGTTACTTTCACATTTTCATATAAGTATGGATTTAAACTAATTTAACATCGAAAACAATTTTTTTGCCCGAGTAAATTTAATTGGCTTACGACACGTCGGTAAGAAAGAGGTAGGTGCTAATCTACTCTGCCGGACACCTATCGTTCAATACTCCCAAAGCATTTATAATATAATTAAAAAAAATTCTTAGCCTAAATTTTTACTTTGCAACAGCAACAGGATCATAGAAAGAAACAAAATTCAGTATTATATATTGAATGTTTAGGTAACTAATTATGATATATTCGCTGTTAGGTATGGCAGATTTCTAGTACTACAGTTATCCAATTAAATTTTAATTCAATAAATATTGTAATTAAACGAATAAGCAATGTTATCTCTAAGGAAGTGGTTACTTACTCACTTACTTACAAAGCAAACATGACAACTTTGTCTCCTTTAAATTATTCTTCTAAAATGTATGTATATTTGTGTGTCTATATGCAAAACATAAGTAAAGCAAGTTGGTACTGTTTCTGATTATTCATATCATATATAAATGGTAATGTATAGTACTATAGTCGTATTATGGCAAGAATTGAAACCAGATTGCAGTAGATATATAAAATAAGTAAAATCATGTTTAATAAGTTAAACAGTTTTATTATAAAGAAACATAATAATGATATAGATAATGTACTAAAAGCTAAAAAATAATTTGGTAGGTACCAGGTACCATTCATCACAACAAAAGCACAACACCAGAAAAACATTTAAAATATATAATTATATGCCTACCAAAATATAGTCGTATTGTCACTGTTAGCTCGAAGGCTTTCACATCTTCGGTTTGGACTGTTACCCTGTGCGCATAAGTAGACTGACTCGAGGGCGCCCGAGAGGGCCAAACCACGGCTCGATCAGTTACTTCAATCGGGAGGACGTTTTTAAACATCTAATTTACTACCAATTCGAAATGCGTAGAAGCTGGAGAAGAAATTACGCAAGAAACTCCAGATAATAAAAATCAGCCTGAGGGGCGGTATCGCGAATGATATATTTGTATGCTGCATTTGATAGTGTATATGTGTGTGTGGTTGTGTGTGTTGCAGTGTGAGAGAATTCGGTAGGGCCATTAGGCTTGGAAACTAACTATAGCGGAGACTACGTGCTGGTACCGCAAAGCTGTGGCGATCCTGTCTTCGAATTTACCATTAGTATCCCTGAGCGCCTTTGCAAGGGCGGAAATATCGCCACCGTTGAATACGGCGAAGCCACAGACTAGAACTAAGTCGCTCTCGTCGACGGGTCGTCTCGCTACAGGGATGATCGTTGGTATGTTCGGCAGGGCCGAGTTTCTGATGGACGCGGGGGTCAGATGTTTGCCGTGAGGCAGCGGGTGTTTGCTATGGGGTGAACAGATGTTGGCCGTGAGGCGGCAGGGCTGGGTTCGGAGGCTGCAAGACTCGGGGTGGCGGTGAAGGCTTTGGCATCCTTCGCAGTGATTTCGGGTAGTGGACAGGCGGCTTTTTTCTGATTATTTTTTGACTTCTCCATAAGGGTGAAACCGGTGTCTGGCTGGGAAGATTCGCAGTCCATATTAGTCCGAGAATGGAGAGGTTTCTTCTTCCGATGTTGACTAGGGGCCTAGAGGGTGGCCTGGATAGCACCTAACATGCTGCGACGAATTCTTGGCTTTCCGCAAGAACAACAAAGATGTCCGGGTGCGCTGACTGAAGCATTAGAAGCAGGGACTGCTTGCTCTCAATTTTGTTCCATTTTATCTTTTGCCTAACTTTTGTTAATATACGATTTCTTCGGGGAAGTGGCCGCCGGTGGGATGCCGGGGCGTGTGACCTAACTTTCCTACGTGCTAGGTATAGACGGGGAGGATGAGTGCCTAAGGTGTGTATCCCTAGTGCGTCCAAGTGTGGATCTTATTTTGCATACTTTTGGGTGTAATTAAAACTACGCGAGGACTTAGTCCAATCGAGTCAGTCTACGTTGACTAAGGCTCTACCCAAGGCCAACTTATGTAAACCACTTCCGTACTGCGTTTCCTAGAAGGGAAACCGCGGGAAAACGGGGCTAGCCCTGCGTTAGTTTCGTTAACACCGTTACGTATAAACGCAACCATCCGAGAGTGGATTTATAATATCACGTCTTCAGTAATGCTTTTTATGAAGAATATAACAAAGCAAATAAAATTGCTTTATTTATTAATTCCCGAAAAGGGTCGGAGCAGGTAGCTGCACGGGACGAACGGACTACCTGAGCGGGTCGAAGCGGGGCGCTAGCGAACGTCAGGCTTGGAGCGTCGAGTGCAACCCTGTGATCCAAGGCCGCTCACTGCTCAGCATTAAATGCTACAACATAGCTTTTTTTAGCTTTCTCTTCGATGTTTGAAGCTTACTTCGGATAAATACTTAGTAAATAAATTAAAATTTACAATTTTTTAATAAAAAAAACCCCTAACGCTTCCTATGTCAATAGTCTATACAGAGCTAGTGTTATTACTGGGAATATTAGATTTTTTTCTTTTTTTAATTTATTAGGGTTAACAAACAGTAAACCCAATATTAATTTATAACTAAAAGTTGTACACAATTATTACTTATTGTGCTACCAGCACCGTTAACCGCAAATTAGTAATCGAAAATATAAAGGTGGTGTAACATAATTTTTAAAGTTTTACAATTTAGTGTAAACACTAAGGTCTAAATTTCAAGTAAGTGTAAACAATAAAATCTAAACTCATAACTAAAAGTTCTAAAATTCTAAAGGCACTTAATTATTTCTGTTAATGCCTTTTTAAACAGACCGAACTACCGACTAAACTACCGAACGACTTAAGAACTTATGTGTTAAGAAGACGAGTCCAGTGTGGTGCCAGTGCAAAAAACGTTTCTGTGTGACACTGCATTTGTTATGGGCAAACGTTGCACTTACCACCCGGTGAATGTGTTGCTTGTCTCGTCACTTTTTTCAATAATAAAAAAGTGCATTATTCATTTAGGAGTAATGTAACAGCCTATAAATATCCCACTACTGAGCAAAGGCCCTCATTTTTGGAGCAGGAGAGAATCTGCCTCGATACCCCAATGCGGATTGGAGGACTTCACATGTCCATGAAATATTTTTATTCCTTAGAAATGCAGGTTTCCTCATGCTGTTTTCCATGGCCGTTGAGCACGTGTTAAATCAGTACTTAAAATTGCTGGACAGTTTTAGAGATGCTGGCACTGGCGATCGAACTCAGGTCACTGGCGTAATTTGAAATTTAAGGCGAGCGCGAAGCCCTTGAGACTCCTAAAGGTTCGTAAAATCCGTTCTTAATTGGTGTCTAAAAGTCAATAGGTATTTTAGTTTCGGAAATACCGTGGTGAGTCATTGTTTGTGCTTATGTATATGGAGACAAGATCGCGTACTGGTTTCGTACGACATAGTGGATTACCAGTATAAAACCAGGCGTCCTTGAAAGACCTCTGTTATTGGTTACATTTACAATGTACATTTAAGCAGTTACACACGTCTCTTGCGTCTTGTCATTACAATGTTCTTCAACTCTGGAATTGATGTTCATGTTACACTTCTCGTGTTAACCTACGGTATGTATTTATTATAATACTTCAAGTGTTAATGAATAAACAGTTGATATATTTACAAAACGACTTTTCAAATCGACAGTATATTTTTATTATGATTGAAACTTTATGTATCCTGTATTTATTTATAAATCGATTTCGATCATTCCAAAAAAGGGTAACTGTACTTGAATTGATAAGTACTATAATCCCTTTCTTCATTATTTAACTACACCTTTATTAAGGAATGATATGTTTAATTTCAATTTGCGTATAAATTTGGTAATAAATTGAACTTGTATATTTTGTGATTGCCATGGCAAACTCAAAAACTGTGAACGGTTTGAATTAGTTTTGACAAATGGGAAAGATAATGTGTAGGTAGCCCCCTCCCGCTTATGGGTTACTATAGTAACCTTGGCTGCTTGGACACCAACGGTGAAGCTAAGAGGACGCCTGGCAAATCTCGAGGCGCCCATGAGACTGGCAGCATAACCATCTCGAAAACTGCACACACCGGTGAAGTGGCTATAGTGCAAGGCGACTGATGCTGTGATCAAGCGTGGTGATTATAGCGAATTCTTCATTATTGGGAGAGGCCTACTTACATAATAGTTCATTATCTGTTGTTGTTTGTTGTTAGTTCTGTGGATGTTTAAGAAGAAGCTTACAAACTTCAAAATGAATAGAATCAGGCTTTACTTTGCGGATCAGGCTTTAAGTTGTGTATTGCCTAGTAGTAGTATTGTAGGCGGAGGGTATCTGGTGGCGGCTCCCGGTGGCAGTATTAGTGTGCTTGTGCTCGCTATTGAGGAAAGGCGGGCCATTTTAAATTTTGCATGCGGATCTCAGCAAATTAACTAACTATCCTTTATTTAACCTTCAAAATATATAATTGTCTGATCTCTCGTCTTTTAGAAGTATATTTAAGTCTATTAAAGTACATTTATTAACCCTCACGTCAAATGCTCACAAGCGAACGTCATCGTTATGTAAAAAATCCACTGCTGATGTGTTCAGCACATGAGAAAGTTCGCCCAGAACATTCCTATTCTATATGACACCACACTGTAGTCGTCACCCTGAAACATCGGATATTGGACTCCTGGTTCCTAGACTAACATTCGCAATAACTATTGGTGGCCTTCATCATCATCATCACCATTTCAGCCTACCACAGTCCACTGTTGAACATAGGCCTCCCCCATAGATTGCCACAAAACACGGTCCTGCGCCACCTGCATCCATCGACTTCCTGCAAAACCGTGTAGGTCGTCGCTCCATCTAGTGGGGGGTCACCCCACACTGCGTTTGCCGGTACGAGGTTGCCACTCGAGAACCTTTCTTCCCCAACGGTTATCGGTTCTCCGAGCTATATGGCCGGCCCATTGCCACTTCAGCTTGCTAATCCTTAGGGCTATGTCAGTTACTCTAGTTCTGCTGCGGATAACATCATTACGGATTTTATCTCGCAGAGAAACTCCGAGCATAGCCCTTTCCATAGCTCGCTGAGCGATTCTGAGCTTCCTCATGCGGCCTGCAATGAAGGACCACGTTTCGGTTCCATATGTCATCACTGGCAACACGCACTGGTTGTACTCTTTCGTTTTGAGTGATTGAGGTATACTCGACGAGAAGATGTGACGTAGTTTCCCGAACTGTTCGGGAGGCTTCAAGTCATCAAGTCTGCTTGCGAGACGATTCGTTATGACTCTCGAAAACAGCACGTAGACGCGGCTTAGAAGCGATATCGGTCTATAGTTCTTCAAGAGGGCGTTATCGCCCTTCTTGAAGAACAGGACAACCACGCTTCTACTCCACGCTTCCGGCGTAGCGCCGCCCCGGATGACGGAATTAAAGAGCCTCTGAAGGACTACTAGTATCGGTTTTCCACCCGCTTTCAGAAGCTCTGCTGTGATTCCATCCTCACCCGGCGCTTTGCCATTCTTAAGCTGTTTGAGAGCCATACTAATCTCGCTCAGACTGACGTCCGGGATATCGGAATGGTGGCCTTATGTACTATTATTCTGACTTTTTGTTATTCTTCCGACACCTATCGACAAAAAATCCATGTATTTTAGTTAATAAACTCTCGTGCCACGAGTTTAAACGCCACGAAATAGAAATTGGCCTTAATGATATTTAATATAATATAATTAAAATTTTATTTACTACATTGGTGGCTAAACATTTTTTAAGTAATTCATTATAATAGTGGTAAGATTATTAAGGGATAGAATAGAATAATATAATTTTATTCAATATAGATTATTTACATAATACTTATTGAGTCATTTTTTTTTCTTATTTAAACTACACTGGTTCGCAAAAATGCCTCTGTCCTGGGAAGAACCAGTAAGAAACCCATCCGGATTTTTTTTCCAATCGTTTTTAAAATAATGTACAATAACAGCAATATAATAAAGATACAGAAATAGCTTGGCTGCGATCACCTCATTCCCAGGGATTCCGGGGGTTATCATCATCTATATATTCTTTAATATTATAATAACTCTTATTATGAAGTCTTTGTTTAATATATCTCCTGGTGGTAGAATTCCTATGCAGGAATCCGTCTAGGTAGGTACCAACCCAGTGCCAGTTATTCTGCCGTGAAGTAGTAGTGCAAACTTTACTGTGTTTCGGTCTGAAGGGCACTGAGAGCTAGCGTAATCACTGGGCATATGAGACTTAAGAACTTATGTCTAAGGGTGATGGGCACAGTGTGGTGTCACACAGAAATTTTCTGGTTGACACGGCATCTGTTATGGGCAGACGTTGCATTTACCATCAGGTGAACGTTTCGCTTGTCTCGTTATATATATATATATATATATATATATATATATATATATATATATAAAAGTTGAACTTTCTGATTGAAAGACTGTGCACTTTTTGGGTTTTTTTTGTAAAAACGTATGCATTGCCCCATAAAAGAGTTACTGACATTATGAAGTCGAGCAACTGGCATTATTTATTCTTGTTCCTGGCTTTTTTTTAGTAAACTGGTTTATGTTCTTGTGTACAGTTTCTGTTACGAAATTAATTCGTCCAGGTAGGTACCACCGCGTAAAGTGTACTTGTCACTGGTGTAATTACTGGGAATATGGGATGGTTTGTCACTTACTTCCCCAAAAAAAATAAAACCTTTTACATCATTAATACTTTTGTTTAATTCAATTTTATTTGCAGCGATAGTTCTGTCAAATACTTCAAATGGAGTTTCGGCGAAGAGACAAGTGCGCATTAAGCCCGCTAGTATCAACAGGACTAGCAAAGCAAGTTCATAAAAATGTTTTATCTTACACTTTGTACATATTTATGTGTTTATATTATAATATATTACACACGTAGTGAGCATCCATTGGAAATCCCAAGCCATAGGTAGATTCATTCGTAATTGTTATAATTGCCACGAGATAAGGATTGGCGTCGCTTTCTCTGTCTTCTCTTTTCCCATAGACGACTATTACCCCTACGAAGTGAAAAGGTACGATGGAGATATGATAGTGAAGTCCAATTGACCACATCTTTAAGATAAAATAGTATAATCCTCCGGTAAAGTGATATATAGTGCATAGATAAGGTTGCTGTTTATGTAGAGTATAATGTAGACATTGAAATATAATATATCTGATATAAATATATAAAATATTCTCATGTCTGAAATCAGTAATATTGATGATCTTTTCACACACTCGGATATTTATTGGTATTAATCTTTTCATTCTACATTTTGTTCGTACGTCGGTAGTACGGGAATGCCACTCACAAAGCGTCCTTCTATTAAATCCCGTGAGTATTGACACTTCAGGAAACTACTTCACTTCCTAAGGAATTTGTCAGTATATAGATACTGACAAATTCTGACAGATTCTACTGCAAAAACCTTAGTTTCGGATTCTGTAATACAGAGAAGCCCTCTCCATAGTTCAAGCACTACGCCTCTGATCATCACTGCACATAATGGTTTATAGGTTTTAGTCTTTATAGATTAAGTTTAATTGAACTGAAATGTGAGATTATTATATGATAGCATAATATAATCTGACTTATTGAATTTTCCTTTATACTTACAGTCACCGATTGTCGATAAAAAGGTAGAGAACTTATTTGTCGTCTTAAACGAATTACCTGAAAATGACGATTTTGACCAAGTATCCTGCGATTCAATGGACCTAAAAATACCAAATTTATATACACCAGGTCGCAGAATCAGTGAAGTCAGTAAGTAAATCATAATTGCTTCATTAACGTATCTGATACTTCAAATAATGATAGTTAAAAATCCATTATAAGAGTCAAAACATATGTATTGCCTTTCTTATCAGGCGCTTAGTCGCATTGGATGTATTTAATTATTTTTAGGTTTTTTAGCATTTAATCCCTGCCAGCCACCTTACGTCAGTAATCATTCGACCTGTCTGGTAGTACCCTATCCACCAGTTATCGGTCTTTCAACATAAATATATTATCAACCCACTGCCACTTCAGCTTGCTTAATTGTTGAGCTTGGTCGATTACACCAGTTTAATTGATGATTGATGGCCTCGGTCTCTATTCGATTTCAAATAGAAACTCCGATTATAGATCACTCCATAGCACACAGCTCGATGAAAAGATACTGATTTATAAATAAAAATAAGTATTTAATCAAAAAACCGAAACTGACTTCCATTGAAAGCATGTTTGGAGCTGAGGCATTCCTCAGCTCTAAACATGCTTACGCGAATTCAAGAGTTTCGTGATTTTCTCATGGATCCTATCATTAGAACTTAACCAAATTTACGGGACCCCTTTTATCGGTATCCCCTTTTTAATAAAAAAAAGAATCATTAAAATCGGTTCATAAACAAAAAAGTTATGCCCTTACAGACGAACTGAGAACCTCCTGGTTTTTTGAAGTCGTTTATAAAGTAGAAATATTTAAGTGAATTTTATTAGGAAATCTGTCATTGAGTCAAAGTCCCAGGCGTACTTACGTAGTTACTTTATTTTTACAGAATGCCTTGAGCACTTATGGAGGATGCGGTTTTATGATGAAATGTTGACAAGAGCTGTACGATGTAAGTTGGTCCTAGTCCTCCTATTGATAATTTTTTAAATTAATGTTAACATTAAATTTACAATTCTTGCAGGTGGAACCGGTTTCTATAATATTACTGTAATTTTTGGTGGCCGGGACGCCAATTTAGGGGAATTTCCTCATATGGTATGGTATATTCCTATCAATATTATACAAAAGCTTCAATTGAATTTTGAGAGCTGTCAGTAATGTTCCTGAAAGGAAATTTGTAAAATTGTATGCTTTTTATGGGTTGCGTTTTGACTTGGTCGACAGAGATGTTTAAAAATTAAATCTTCCTTCACTGTTGATCTGATCACTTATCAAAATATAATCCACCGTGTGGTGGCGGCTTAAAATAATTTACCACCCTATCTTAAAACCAGAAGATGAGCAGCAGCATCTTCCTGAAACATTTTAGTAAATAAACTGCGGTTGCCAACCCGCCTGCCAAACGTGGCAACTGTGGAATCCCCCTAAAATTAGAGCTACAAACTTTTGTGGCAATCTATGTGGGAGGACTATGTTCAGCAGTGAACTAGTGATAGGCAGAAACGATGACGACGATGAATATTATCTAAATAAAAAAAAATGGCTTAATAATTATATGTTTATTCTGGTTAGGGTGCAATAGGTTGGAAAGCAGTGAATAGTACATGGATATTCAAGTGTGGTGCTACACTCATTAGTGAAAAATTTATGCTTACCGCAGCTCACTGTTCACGAGCAACAAGGGGTGATATAAAAATCGCTGATCCCGAACCTAAAATAGTACGACTTGGCGATGTAAATATTTTAGATAAGGTTAGTAAAAATTGTAACGCATGTTGTCATTGCTAATAAATTAATACATAATGTAATTTTTTAATATTAATACCTATATACTGAATGCGTGAAGAGAAAATTTTGCATCCCTTTTTAGGCATATTGCGCGCATGAATGATTGAGGTTTTGGCAAAGTTAAAGTTTATATTGAGAAGCAGAAAGCTGAAATGTGAAATAAAAAAAAAATTATGTGTCATAAATACATTAAATTAATTTTTAAAAAACTGAATGAGTTCGACTACTGGGCGACCACTAGTTTTTTTTTATTTTACTTCCCTACTTAAAATCCGAAAGGTAAATACGAGGGACTGCGTCTTTGTTTGAGATAATACTTACAGGTTTATAATATACTTTGCGCAAAAAACAACTTCGATTTTAAAATCGTATTGCATCTATCAACCACTTTTGAAGGAAAAGTTTTATTGATTTAGCTCCATTTATAAGAACCATGGACGGATTTCACGCACACACATGCACACGCACGCGAACACGTACACACGCACGCTCTCGCGTATACTGTTTAATTAAATATGTTATTTATGGAAATGAAAAATACAAACAATATCAATTTCAAGCCATACATTTTTTAAGATAGTAATGAACTCGAGTAAACACAACAATTACTTTATCTTTATTTACTATTTTTAATATCTACAGATTGACTCATTGTCATCAATGCCTCCACAAGACGCCACGATTAAAAGATTCATAGTCCATCCAAATTATCGATCTCCAAAAAAATACTACGATATTGCCATCATAGAATTGGAGAATCCAGTCATGTTTACTGTCACCACACATGCCGCTTGTATTTGGACAAATCAGTTACAAGAAGTATATGGAAAGGCCGCAGTGACTGGCTGGGGAATTGTAGAGCAAGGTTAGAAAATTGTTAAATTAATGTCGATTAAAAATATGAGTGATTATATGAAAATAGGACTGATCGAATTTAACATTTTTATCATGTTTTTAACCTCTGGAAGGCAGTGAAGTAGCTCATCCAAAGTTACAAGTAGCGGAAGTAGATGTTGTAGGTGTCCGCGAATGTGATAACATGCTTCGTTCAAAACGTAACAGACACTGGAGAGGATTGGTCTACCATCAGATGTGCGCTGCACACTTGCCCGGTGGTGTGGATTCATGCCAAGTAAGTTACAAATTCCAAGCAATATTAGCTATACATTCGTTTATTACTAGTCAATATATTTATGTCATTTGAGATGTTGTTATATAACGATATTTAGTTCAGATTCTACAGCAAGAAATTATTTCTACATTTATATATAAATTCATACATTTTTAGTGTTTCTCTTCCCATACCTTTTCCCTTTAAAAAAATAAATTAAAATTGTAAAAGTTAGAATTTCTAGTGCTATTCAGGAAGCGACATTATTAACCAAAGACCATATGCAAAATAATAAAAGCCCTAAAGCACACCAGTATTGAAAGCCTTCCAAACTCGCACCATTTATAATCTGATGGTAGGATTCCTGTGCAGGAATCCGCCTAGGTGGGTATTACCCCAGGGCCAGTTATTCTGCCGTGAAGTAGTAGTGTGTAAACATTACTGTGTTTCGGTTTGACGAGCACAGAGAGCTGGTGTCATCACTGGCCATATGAGACTTAAGAACTGATGTCTCAGGGTGACGGGCGCAATATGGTGTCTCACAGAATTGTTATGGGTGACATAGCATTTGTATTGGGCAGACGTTGCACTTACCATCAGGTGAATGTTTTACTCCTGTGGCCATTACATTGCTGCGGGTATAAAAGTTTAAATGTTATGCATTCAACGACAAATTACATAAAGCATAAAACTGACGTCAGCTTTGATCTTCTATCACTATAGTGTAAGAAATCCATCGCTGCAGAGAGGGCTCTTTCACATTGTAAGGATTTACCGTATTTCCCACGCTGGCAAGGCTGTTAGCGATCCAAGTAGCATAAACTTATCCCCTTGGACCTGCTGCCCGTTACCGGTCTAAAAATGTTGTGTTTGGCATATTCGAAATGGCCACAACGCCATTTATCGAGGGCGTAAGATTTTTCTTGCATTCCCGTTCGACGATTTAAGACACCTACGGAACGAGATGGCGCACTAAATCTATTACGCTGCCATCACACGACAGGATGTTAGCTTTATTCTGAAACATTTCAGATTTGTTTATTTACAGGGGGATTCTGGAGGCCCATTACAAATGGAAATCGATATACCAGAATTTACAGACTGGAAATTTCATTACATCGTTGGTGTGACCTCTTTTGGGTACGGATGCGGTCGAGCGAACACGCCTAGTGTTTATACAAGAATATCTTGTTTTCTTGACTGGATCGAAAACATAGTTTGGAAAGAGGAGTCTTCGAAAGTAGTAAAATAATTAAAAAAAATACTTTGTGAATATACTCCAAATGCAAATATTTGAAATGTATATTAATATATAAAGTGTGTAAGATTATACATGTATATAAATATGTGAATCGCCACAATCTACCGTCTCGTAATCTATTTAATTATAAAATGATTAATAACTATATATTATTACTAAAACCTTAACTTAAATATGTATACGTTTGAAAACGTTTGATAGTTAAACCGACAAATGGGACGGACACCACGACAGGTTAATTAAACAATAAAATCAACATACTTCTTTTACTTTCCTTGCATTATTTTAAGCTAAAATTTATGTTCAGTGAAAAATTCAATTAAGGTCAAATTACATTATATCGTCAACCCTCTAATATGATGTCATTGTCATACAATAATAATAAAAGCTAAAATAAAACTTTTGAAAAAACCCACATATTAAATAATATTTTTTAAAACGCCTCCATGTGAAAATTGTTTATTGCAGCGCCCCCTAGCGAATTATCACCATAACACCTAACTAGGAACCATAACCGATGAATCACAAACCCTTTACAGAAAACCTAACCAAAATCGGTCAAACCGTTTTGGAGATAAATGGGAACATTTAACCGAGTGGAAAATATTTATTGCAGCGCCCTCTGGCAAGTTATCAACTTAACATATATCTATGAACTATTGCCTATGAATCACAAACTCTTAACAGAAAACCGTATCTAAATCGGTCAAACCGTTTTGGAGATAAATGGGAACATTTGTTTGCACACAAGAACTTTTCACCCTAAGCGTATACACCTTATCCGTTCCACCGTAAGTAAAAAGGCCAATAAAGAGATGTAATTTTAAATCTACAAAGCAAGTCCAATCGAGTTAGTAAAAGTTAATTAATTGGTCTCAGTGCTAACAGTGCAATATTATTCAAGTCTACTGATGCTATAGGCCATCATATATATTTTTTCGATTATAATTATAAACGAATATTTAGGATTATTGCTATTTAAAATTCATTATAATAAAAGAAAGAACGTAGCACACTTTCATATAGATGACGCTTCAACGCCTACCAACTTAATAAGATCTCCTACCACAAGGATTCTTTTATTTTGGCTGTTTTTATTTAAAATATCTTTAATACTATCCCAAAACTCCTCTTTGTCAATTTGGGCTTTTGAGGAGCGTTTCCAACTCGCATCTTATGGAGCCCCTAATATGAAGATGCGAGTACGTACGAGAGTACGTTGCGGAGGCCAACCTTCAATCGCACTCTCCTCTGAGTGCGATTGGGCTCACACATTCAAAGTCTGTCACACATTCATCAATTCTAGCAGAAAGCAGTACACCAACGCCCTGACATCTTCCACTGGTTTCAAGAACTCCCGATTAATAGGCTGTGTTGGGTCAGCAGTCAAACAGCCTATTAGTCGCATCCTTTTAGGTTGGTCTCATTCACACAAAGTACGTCAAACCGAGCTTCGCTCATCATCGCACAATCTTCGTCAATCTTATCACTTATACCTCCTCTAACATTCAAAGTAGCAATGTGGCTATCTTGTATGTTAGAGAACCACTTTTCGCCCCCACAGGAAACGAGACGTGACGGGACCACGTCACACCCATATTGGAACGAGTTTAAAATCCTCCTCCTCGTTGCGAACGTTGGCGAAGCATAAAATAACTTTAATAAAAATTACAAAAATACAAATATTATATTCTGTACAACATGGTAAATGCGATAAAAAAATGCAGAGATGGAAAGTCTCTTAGCTAGAGGCGATCGGAAAGAACCTGGTTGTCGACGAAACGAGCCACATCATTATCAGCTCCTTTCATTTCGCATTCAATAAATGAATTTAAGCTGGATAAACAGGTTAGCTGTAGTACCTTTGTAATGACCAAAACAGGAAAAATGTTTCCTCGTCCGGATTAAACAAAAACATTTATATCGTAAAATTTTGTCTCGCGCTATTTCTTATGCTTATATATTATTTTGCCATACAACCTTAAAACTGAAATTTGAAGTTTCGATACTTTTTTTAAATCGAAACAACTTTAAAGGTACATTGTTACAGATGCCTTTCAGAAATCACTAAAAACTTTATGATTTTTTTTTCATTTAATTTCTTCTTGTAGCGTAGATCACTGAGACCTGTTCGACTAATTAATGCACATTATTAGGCATCTTACACACTGCCACAAAATAATTTTTTTTATTGAGTTTTGATTAATTCTACAAGTAATTATTGAATTGTCAATACCGATAGCCTTGTGAGAGTCAGAATTATTGGTATGATGCAGTTTTTTCATTTTTGTTTTTTATTTTTAGTTCATTGAACAAGAATTTTATATTTTGAAGAATTTTTCCTTTTAAAATCAATGCTTATAAATTTACAATTATCGAGGCAGTATCAGGTTTTATAACGACATGATAGTTGAATAGCTGTACTACATTCTACATTCAGTAAATAATTGTATTTTAATATAATTACCTTTAGTTCTTTACCTTTTTGCTGAATTGTAAGTTCTGGCAGAATTTTATTTGAATAACATTTTGCTTGACAACAATTTATCGTTTTAACTGCCTGAGATCTTATTGCGTGAGCTTTATACGGATACGAGAAGGTCGTGCATTGTAGATTCCAATTTAATGCATTTATTTAGTAAGTTCTCAATAGAACACAATAGGGAGTATGCACCTTCACTCGTAACAAAATGGCGGCGAGTTATTTCGCCACTCATCATTGTTTCCCTAGATGGCGAAAAGTGAGCTACGAGTGGTCTCTGCTTACCCATTGGGAAAAAGATGTGGCTGTATGCATGTACGTATGTGCTCAAAAGTAAAACCATAATGACGTCCGCGTGGTCTCATGATTAGAGTACCTGACTTCCATGTCACAGATTCTGGGTTTGAATAACAGCCAGCGCCAACACTTGTTCAAAAACACCAATTATTGGTTTTTTGGACTGATTTTGTGGTGCATATGAAATATATGTCTGCAAAGCTTTTACTGATGGTAGGATTCCTATGCAGGAATCCGTCTAGGTATACCACCCCAGGGCCAGTTATTCTGCTGTGAAGCAGTAGTATGCAAGCATTACTGTGTTTCGGTTTGAAGGGCACTGTGAGCTAGCGTAATCACTGGGCATTTGAGACAAGAACTGATGTCTCAGGGTGACGTGCGCTGTGTGGTGTCACACAGAAATATTCTGGGTGACACAGCATTTGTTGTGGGCGGACGTTGCACTTACCATCAGGTGAACGTTTTGCTAGTTTCATCACTTTATACAATAAAAAAGCGTACCCACGACACTCACAGGAGAAATTCTAGCGTGGATGCCCCATAGTAAGAATAGTCTGTTTTAAAAACGATGTGAATAAAGCTGTATATCTGGTGCTAGGATTCAAATGAATAAAAGAAATCCGTCTATGTACGTACCACCCCAGCGCCAGTTAATCTGCTATGAAGCAGTATTGTGCAAACATTAGTGTGTTTCGGTTTGAAGGGAACTGAGAGCTAACGTATTCATATGAGACTGAGAAGGGTGACGGGTACAGTGTGGTGTCACATAGAAATGTTTTGGGTGACACAGAATTTGATATGAGCAGACGTTGCAATTACCATCAGGTGAATATTTGCTCGTCTCTTCACTCTATCCTATTAAAAAAGCATGTATCTCCAAAAACATGGAAGAGGCATATTTTATGATACCGTATCATTTATAGTGTGTTAAAGTAGTAGTCGTACTGTAGACGTTCACAACGACGCTCGCGCATGATTGAATTGTCCGTATTTTATAATGGCGTCTCGTCATTTACATTCATCCGTCATGTTTCTCATGACCTTTTATATAGGTACGTACAATATTTTTATAACACAAGTGTTTTTTTACACTGCCTAAATTATTGTCATATATATCATTTATTACTTAATTTTTATGCGGTAATTAATTCAACAGGTATTATTTTGAATGGTTGGAAATAAAATTATTTTATCATACAATATTTAACAAAGTCGGTGCACTGTAGTACAAGTCACCGGCAAGAGTACCATTCTCTTGAGCTGCGAGTCTTGAGTTCTAATCGCAACCGAAAACTTATTGAAATATCTTTGTACTTAAACAATACTTAGACTATTTTTATTGGGGACTTTATGTGTTGGGACTATCCATGTTTCTGAATCCTATCAATCCAAACATATGACTAGGAAAGAAAGAGACCAAGAGAGCGCAAAGAAAGAATCAACGGATGAATGATTGTCACTGTTCTAAATTGCCATTCAACAACGTCTTGCAGATATAATAAGATATTGAAGTGGTCGGAATAGTGTTAAGTTTTTCCTTGTGTACATCATTAAATTGTATTGTTGAATAGTTTTCCTCAAAAACTGATAATTAAATAAACAGGATTGTTTGTTTTTTTCCTCCTCTTGTATGTTGTAGATACATTTTCCTCGTTTTTATTGCTGCATGCTTTTTTATGCAGACTTATGAACATTAATTACCGTGATAAGTTGTTTAGGTATAAATGATTAGCCACTTTAGGAGATCAAACTTACTCTGTTCTGGCTGTTAATGTTTTTGGTATATTGGGACTGTCACGTTTTAGGCCGTTATTCTGATCGATCGGTGGTGATGAGACTTTTACTAGCACTTCTCACAGTCGGACATAGGTAGACTCGGAATGAGATGATTGAGTAAGAGTGATGTGCCAAAAGTTATAAAGTAAATAAGGTAATAAATATTGAGTGCCTTGAGTGTTTCCCTACCAGCAATAGTATCGGCTATGCTGAGCGGGGTCACGTCGTTGAGGGCCGTAGCCAACTTCTGTGAGACCCTTTCCGAGACTACGATGCTGAGGCGCCGGCAGGTCTCGTTATGTTCTTCTTATCAGCACCCCCTACCACAAACGGAGCCTTCGGGTCACGGGCATTCAAGATGTCCCGCCCAGTAAAGTGAACCCGGGAAGGACGATGAGTCGAAGTGGTCTCTAGTCTCAGTAATAGCACCGAGAGAGTGCTGAGGGATACTACCCTGGGTCGGACTATAGTCGTAGCTAAGTGATCACAGTTGCGTTCCGAACAGAGATCCAGTGACCCCTCTTTAGCGCTGACCATGGGGCTTTACTCGGTTAGAGTTTGACATTAACCAGCTGCAGGGGCTAGCTAGCCGGGTATCCATGCAGGATTTCTTTAATTATACTTACTCAATTATTTGATACGTTGTGATCAGATTACATAACAGTTTATTGTTTAAATAGCACATAGAAAATGCGATAAATATATCGAACACCATGTTTAAAAAACTTAATATCGCTTATTAGCAAGTAATGCTGCACTGAAATGACCACGATTTCGAAAGCACCTGACACATTATTTATCTATGCCCGTGGTTGACAGGAAGAGAATGCCAAAAGAAATTAAGTCCACCATTTGTAACCATGTTTCGATAAGGTGAATACATTAAAAGGGTAAATAAAATAAATAAGAAATAAACCTTTCTTGCAATTTTTATTAAATTTATCCATGGCATGTGGTCAGCCTATTTTGAGCAGGTAAAACCACGAGGCGCAAAAAAGCAATCCTTAAAAAAACCAGCCACGACATTTATATCGTTAATTTATATTTGAAGAACCTCTACTAATGCTTGTGTGCTGCGGCTTATAGATAATAAAAATATAAGGTTGTTGACCTGTTTTCCAACCGCGACTGTCGAAATACACTCAAGACCAACTGCACAAGATATTTTATACCGCAACAGGTATACGCGCAAACACAGAGGCACTTATTTTTTTATTATACGTGGGGAAATCCTACAAAAATACCTGACAAGCTATTGGGGCCAACTGGGTTATATCGGATTCTTACCGACTAAAACCCCACGGTTGTCTCCATCAGCGCTGAGGAGGCGTTATTGTGCCCTTCAGACCGAAACACAGTAATGTTTGCACACTACTGCTACACTGCAGAATAACTGGCCCTGGTGTAGTACCTACCTAGATGGATTCCTGCATAGAAATCCTGTGTGATGTTGAACATCATGTTTTGCAGTTTTTCTAATTCTTAGGAATAAAATAAAGTTGCACGGAAAGGGTTATGTTCAGTGTTTCTCTGCGAGATAGAATCCGCAACAATAATATCCCCAGAAGAACTATAATAGCCGACATAGCCCTAAGAGTCAGAACCTGGAGTGCCAATGGGTCGGGCGTGTGGATCGAAGAACCGATAACCGTTGAAGAAAAGGTTCTCTAATGCCAACTTCGTACAGGCAGTCGCAGTGTAGGGCGACCCGCAACTTGGATGCGCTAAAAGCAGGTGACACGGGATGTATTTTGTGGTAATCTATAGGGGAAACTGTTATTTAGTAGTAGACTTGTGACCGGTGAAGTCGATGATCCGAAGTCTGCCAACCCGCATTTTGTCTAGCAATGGAATATATAAGGGCAAACCTTACTTAACTTATTAAAAATATTAGTTCCGACTGGGAAACAAAACCAGAAACCATGACTAAGCCGAATGGGTAAAACAGAACAATAATTAACTTATCTATACGCTAAATAATTGCTCTGTTACCAGTCCCAATAGCTTTCAAACTGCGCATTTTTCTTGTTCCAGCAACTATTATTTTCATTAATTCATTTGAAGTTTCTGCCTATGTGGTTCGTCGACCAAGTAAAAGACTAGACGGAAACAGAAGTGTAAGTATTTTATCAGTGTTTCGCCCGGGCCGGTGTGCTTGAGTTAACAGTGTACTAAGGATTTTATTGTATTTAAATTTCAATGGTAGCTCATAGTACTTTATTTGTAAACAGCAACCTGCATAGTTTTGTGGGAAGTTCATTGATGCAAATGCCTCAGGACCGTGTCCGTCTAAGCAGCGGACTTGTGACAGGATGAAATGATGATGATATTTATGATATACTAGCTTTTACCCACGACTTCGCTACCGTGGTTCAAAAAAATCATGTAGATTTGTCAATAGAGCACCAAACCTCTGTGCCCATTATTGGTGTTCTATTGGCAATAACTACAGAGCAAATCTACAGAGCATAACGTTAGGATGCTGTTGTATGCAACATTGCATATCATATTTTTGTTAGTAGTGTACTAACTAAACTAGAATTGTATTGCAGCAAAGAAAGGACAACCGACTCAGCATAATGCTACCGCAAAAATGTTACTATACCGCTCACGTCGAAGCCACAAGGAAATTAATTTTAAAAATTACTAGACATAATTTATTAATGACTATTCATAATAACTATATTTAAATATGGATACTAATAAAAACACTTAACAAACTAAAAATAATATTCTTTATCTATACTCAATTCTGAAAAATATTATATACTAGCTGATACCCGCGACTTCGTGCGCGTGGAAATAGGTTTCTTTAAATATCCCGTGGTAACTGTTTGATTTGCCGGGATAAAAAATCTCTACAAGACTGCAAGCTATCTCTATTCCAAATTTCGTTAAGATCGGGTCAGCTGTTCCACCATGAAAGGGTAACAAACAGACAGATGAATAGGGACTTGAACTGAACTCTCTCTGAGTTACTTTCGCATTTATAATATTCGTATGGATTACTAAACGTCACGTAGACGTGTCGTTTATTCCTAAAACGAACACAAATTAATTAATTGGAACATTTTTTTTTTTTCATTAAATTTATAAAATTAATTCAAAAGAAACAATATTGTATTATGTAATTACTAAAATGGTGAGTAACAATTAAAATAAAACAATATTGATGTTTTAGTATTCAACGCTTAAGAGTACTGAAAAGTTTGACAACATCTTATTCGTCATTTCAGCGTATCACAAGTTCACTGCTGAACATAGGTTTCCCCTTCAGATAGCCACAGAAGTTTGTAACTCTAATTTTGGAGACACTTTGCCATAGTTGCACGGCACGCTTGGCAGGCGGGTTGGCAACCGCAGTTTTTTTATTCAGATACTCCAGAAAGATGCTTCTGCCCATCTTCTGGGTTTCATTTCCCTCTGTCGACTTTAACGACACCCATGGGATGAGATGGGCTGGTAGATTCTCTTAGGCCGCCACCACACGGCAACCTTATTACTATTATATTTTATTGGTGGTAGAATTCCTATACAGGAATCCGTCTAGGTAGGTGCCACCCCAAGTCAGTTATTCTGCCGTGAAGCAGTGGTGTGCAAATATTACTGTATTTAGGTCTGGAGGTCACTGAGACCTTAGAGACTCGAGACTTAAGAACTGATGTCTCAAGGTGACGTTCGCAATGTGGTGCCACACAGGAATGTTCTGGGTGACACAGCATTTGTTTTGGGCAGACGTTACACTTACCACCAGGTTAACGTTTAGCTCGTCTTAACACGTAATCCAATAAAAAAAATCTGGCGTTAATGCCAAACGGTCTTTTCAACTATTGCTTAAGAAATTTGTCGCTACTAATAATTTCGAAATTAAAGTGATATAAACGATTTCAACAATCGAAACGTCATGTTTGAATTACTTACAGAACCACAAATTTTCACTTTTCTTTTTATTTTCCTACTAGAAGTCAAATTCAAAACTAGAAAAAAAATGGCACACCATTTTCAAAAAATATTTTTTTGTTTGGATGAAGTGACAGAACCGGCAAAATGTTCATCTGGTGGTAAGTGCAAAGACTGCCTTTAACAAATACTGTGTAAACCAGAACATTTCTGTGTGTTACTACACTGTGCCCGTTTCCCTTAGATATCAGTTTTTTAGCCTCATATGCCCAGTAATTGCACTAGCTCTCAGTGCCGATCTCAATCATGATTTTTTTTATTTTAGTTCACCGCTGTAGAAAAGCAAACAGATGCTTTGTTTAAAATATTAAACGAAATGTCCGATAACGAGTTGTTCAAATCAAAATCTTGCGATTTGATGGAGCAAGAAATGCCAGATTTCAGTGCACCCAAACGACGGATAAGTGAAGTCAGTAAGTAAATATAAAAACAATTTATATACATATATAATATATAAAAACAATTATTATATAACTCTCTAGCTCCCAAAAGTTCTTAGGGCCGTATACTTGTCTTAATTTTTATACTACGCAAATAACCTGATGTGTGTCCTGCTATCGGTACAATGAAACATTGGTAAAAACATTAGTAGTAAAACATTAGTCTAAAGTGCTTGTTAACGGCAGTAAAGGAAAACATCCGAAAACATCGCAACCAGCACGAGCAATTACCTCGTGGCCGTTATTACCTGACTACGCGGGAATGCTTGTTTATAATTTTTAGGAAATAAATTAAACTTACCGAATATCATACTCATTATCACTAGCCGGCGATATTTTTCATAAAAAATTTTGATGTCTTGGATGTATGAATAGTGTATTGCGAACTAGAGGCGAAAAAAAAAATGTTTCTATAAAGATGCGGCTTCGGAGACAGACTTGACACAGCGAGCTATAAACATTAATATTTAAAATGGAATCAAATGAAAAAGCGGCATCAATGTAAATTTCATAAACTTAAAACATCGCGACCAATTGGCGCGACCGCAACTGTATATTGTTTTCAAATGTCACTTCAGTTGTAACCTTAAAGTAAGATTAGCTGTGGGTTTTTTTTAAATTGTAACTGTTAACTTTCCAGAATGTCTGGAACAATTATGGAGAATACGATTTTATGACCAACTTCTACTTAAGAAAATACGATGTAAGTTTTAAATTTGCTTTTGTAAAATCACTTGTTTTTCAAATATTCAATCAATACATTATTTTAAGGTAAATCCGATTTAGAGGGTGCATATATTACATTCGCAACGAGTATTATTTATAAAGGAACACAAGAACTGCGCGGAAAATTTACACATACGGTAATATACTCGTAATTTTATTATATTTTATGCTACAAATATTAAAAACGCTAATTGATTCATTAAAAATATTTTGGAAGTAAAGACAATAATTTCGAAGAAAAAAGCGCCATTTCTTCACCTTCGCCAGAGTGACCGATTTCAATAATGATTTTATTTTTGTAGGGTGTCGTCGGTTGGGAGACAGTTAATGGCGCTTGGATTTTTTTGTGTGGTGGAGCCTTAATAAGTGATCGATTTGTGATTACTGCAGCTCACTGCTCCGAATTATCTAAGCGGAATCCTAGAATTGCTGATCCTTCTCCGAAAATAGTGAGAGTAGGAGAACGAAACATATTAGACTCGGTTGGTATCCACAATATTATATATATTTACGAAGTTTTTTTAGGAATTAATGTTTAAAAACAAAATATATGGAAACCGCGTGCGAGAGTGGCCAATTATCACAGTACTGACTTCTTCAGCTGCATCCAACATTTGCGCAAATCTTCAGTTTTTGGGTATGGTTGTGTTGTACATGTGAAATTTATGTCTGCTAAACGCAATCACGATACTAGATGACTCGTCGAGCGGGGCATTGTTTCGAAAAAAATTGTATGGAAAAAATTGACGGAAAGTATTATGCTTGTGTTATCTTAACTTTCAACGTTATAACAAAAATCATCAACATCATTAACCGCTATAAGTTCACTGCAGCACTATTGGTTACCTCTCTCGGTTACCAGTCCGGGCTAATGGTGCTCCCCTCGTATGATCGGAGAATTAGCTGCAACCACACACGCAATGACGCTTTCCTAGAGGATTAACGATCGCAGTTTGAGACTCCTCCCATCATAGATGCTGACGTCTATTTAGAATGGTTGTCATTATTTTTATTCCATTTTCTTTAGTCGACTTTGGCGATATCGTTTCAAATAGGGCTGTAGATACTCTTTCAGCACCGTTCCATATCCTTATCACTTTCTTTTTGTATTACACACATACAGTCACTACTTTTTCCCATATAAGGGAAACCAGAGGTCACATGTAGCCCAGTTTTCGCCTACGCGGGAAACGTGACGTCACTCATGTCACACGTAAATCATGTCACTGCCATTTTGGTACGTTATTACTCTCCATTGAGTTCCCACGAGCGGTATAGTCACAGCATTGCATATTATGGTGTTATTTGACACGAATAAAGGTTGTCTGTATAATCCCTTAGTCGCCTCTTACGACACCTCGGTAGAAAAGAAGTAAGTACTATTCTACTCTGTCGGACACCTATAGTATTACCATCTACCTTCCTTCACCGACAGTTGCTGTGCATATTAGTTGAACAGATTGTCAATAGATGGCTCTTTCTACAATTATATTCATCAATTTAACCTTTAAAATAATTTTTAACAAAAATATTAATTTTAAGACATTTACTTAGTTGTCGTCATTACATGGAAAAATAATCTTAGCAATGGTATATACATTAATTTTGATACAATCTCAAGGGAGATATTTCGTACCAACAAAAAAACACCTTTGAGAAATAACATATAATAGATTTTATGTCTTGCAATAAAATATCTTAACTGTATTTATTTTTCTTTTATGGCAGGATGAGCTAGGTAAAATTCCAATGGATGTAGAAATTCATAATTTTATAGTACACGACGACTACCGTTATCCTTATAAATATTTCGATATAGCGCTCATTGAGTTAGAAGAGTCTGTTCCGTTTAAAATTTATACCAGTTCAGCTTGTATTTGGACCAATAATGACGAAGAAATATTTGGAAGAGCCTATGAAACTGGATGGGGTGTGGTGGAATCGGGTAAGCACAAGATAGATAGTGTTTTTTGTTGGAAATTTTATAAGCAAATCGAAATTTTAATGGGCTACTTACCTTATATCTAATTATGCGTAATTATGCTCTATAATCTCTTCCTTATACATTTTGAATTAATCTATTATGTTTCTAAAAAACCAAATGTAAAAAATTGAACAGCTGATTAGGTATGTTTAGAAACTACAATTGAGACTATGCTAGAGACATATACATCAAGAAATTGTATATATATATACACTTATTATCGTATTTTCTAATAAACAAACAATAATAATTTTTGGAAATAAATTTTCTTATTATAAATAATCTTCTTATAATAAAAAAAAACTAATAAAAGTCTTATTTAAATTATAGCTACCTAAAAACACGCTTTGATTGATGGCCCAAATACGGTTTTTATAGCAATTCTATCCAGCAAAACTATAAGATTTATGTGTTTGTTGTTTAAAATCAGTTTATTAAATCTCTGCTAAATATTGACTGTCCACAAAATTTTCTTTCTTGCTTAGAATCAAAGGCAATAAAAAACAGTACTTAGTGCGGAATTCATTTCTAAATCATTGATGTTGTATGTTGTCATATTATCATCAGAAAGTTTCTAACTTATTTGTTATTGTTTTTTTTTGGCAAAATTTTGATTTAAAGTAAAACAAGTTTCTTGTTTCTTGATTTCACAGATAAAACAGATTTTAAACCAGTTTTTAAAATCGTCGAAGTAGACTTAATGGAACCAGAAATGTGTGGTGAAAAATTGAGAGCAAAACACACTACGACATCGGGAGGACTAATCTCTCACCATATTTGTGGTAACTACTCCACCAATGACACGTGCAAGGTAAGCCGTTATAAGCTACATTATGCGATACGTGTGACAAAGTTCAAAAAATTATAGGCTACCATAAAAATACACTGCAAGAATGCACTGGTGGTAGATTTGAGACTTAGTACTGCGTACTTAGTGTACTTAGTATTGTATCAGGGACGAGCTCAGTGCGGTGCCACACACTAATGTTCTGGGTGACACAGCATTTATTAAGGGCACGTTGCACTTACCCTAGTCAAAATTTCAGTAATTTTCTCCCATAAAAAAATCTTTATGAAAAAAATCAGTGTTGTTTTTAACGGCTTCACTATTTTTTGAATAATTCCTACTACAATAAAGTTGCATAAAGTTCTATGAAAATTCTTTTTCAAAAACGGGTTTTCATAACTAGGAAGTTTATTAGGTTCCTAAGCCTATTGGCTACTGGAGTCGAAAATATTCCATCACGCTGCTGGATTTTACGAGAAGAATTTGTAAAGAAACTGATCGAGAAGTTTAACACGTTGGATGAGGCATGTGAGGTAAAAGAATTATGGAAGCTAATTAAGGAAGGAATCGTGGAAGTTGCTATTGAAGAGTGTGGTGTAAGTAAGAGAAGAAGACGGTGTACGTTAAATACTGTTCTTCGAGGTGCAAAAAGCAATATCTAATAAAAATGGGGCTTGGCTGGATTGGTTGGCTACAAGAGCCGATCAGAGAATATAAAATGCAAAGAATGAAGATGTAAGCAAGGCAATGAATGAGAATAATAGGTTAAAGGTTGTGGCAAAAGAGGTCGTGAGAAGAAAGAAAGAGAATGATAGAGATGAATTTGATAGGAAGTTATCTGATGACTTTCAACGCAACATAAAGTTTTTCTGGAAGTCAATAAGAACGACCAAAGGTAAAAATACAATCTCGCAATCGGACAAAATCAGAAACCAGGATGGAAGTATTGTGAAAGGAGAGGAGTGTTTCCTAAAGAGATGGAAGGAATATCACGAAAACTTATTTGAGAAAGTGGTTATCCAAGTACAGGCCCCATTCGGGGAGATGAATGATGATTGCAAAGAAAGTGATATAAGCATGGAATAGATTGTGGAAGCGTTGAATAGTATGAAATTAGGCAAGGCTGCAGGATATGACAGAATTACAGTGGAGATGCTGAAAGCTGTACCGCCTTTTTAACCTTTGCTGGAGGAATGGCAACGTACCAGAAGACTGGTAGAAGGCCGTTATCGTGCCACTTTACAAAGGAAAAGGGTCGCAGCTAGACTGCAAAAACTACCGAGGCATTAGCTTGCTCAGCCTTGTCGGCAAACTGTATGCAAAGGTGTTGATTAAGAGAGTAATGAATGATACTGAAGAGAAGATGTGAGATGTACAAGCGGGATTCAGGAGAGGAATGGGATGCATGAATCAGGTCTTTTCCTTACGAAGAATATCCGAAAAATTCTTGGCTCAAAGTCAAAAGGTCTATTGTGCATTTATAGACTTGGAAAAGGCTTATGACAGAGTGGTGAGGAATGAACTGTGGTCGACATTGTCTATATATGAGGTGAACGGCAGCTTGGTACAAGCACTGAAATAACTCTGTAAAGATTCCAGTGCTTGTGTCAGGGTAAACGGGGCTTACACAGACTGGTTTAACCGTGTAGCTTCACCGTGGCTGTTTAACCTATGTATAGACAATTGCTTGAAACATCTTAAAGAGAGTGCATTTGGATTAAGAATGAATGATCTGTTCGTCAAATGCCTCCTATACGCCGATGATCAGGTTATATTAGCATCATCGTAGGAGGAGTTGCAGGCGATGGTTAATATGCATGATGCTCTACAAAGCAAAGGAATTAAAATTAATGTCGATAAGACGGAAGTAATGATTTTTAAAGAGAAGAAAGTATGTCGGATTGCAGAGATCTGATTGAAGGAGAAAGAGTGGAATAAGTGAAAGAGTTTGTATATTTGGGTTCAACATGTTCGAGAGACGGAAAGTATGACTGTGATATTGAACGAAGAGCGTTGTCAAGAAATAAATTACGAGTATATAGGGCCCTGCGTAACTTTATGTGCAGCCAGAATGTATCTAAAAAGGCACGACTGGCTGTACATAGAGGAGTACTGGTCCCCACACTTATGTAAGGTATTGAATGTTGGGTCTGGCAGAAGAAGCATGAAAATAAGATTAATGCTTGAAATGAAAAGTTTGAGGAGTATAGCCGGAGTGACTTTGATGGACAAAGTGAGAAGCAACGTGATAAGGGAACGTTGCGGTGTGGTAGAAAATGTATGTGACAAAGATAGAGAAAAGGATGCATAGATGGTTTGGATACTTAGAGAAGATGGATGAAAGAAGATTGACGAAACAGATTTATGAGGCGAGTGTGAATGGGCAAGCCGTTATGGGTCGACGTAGGCGAACGTATTACGATCAGATCGAAATCGTTTTAAGGAAAGGCCACGTCAAAAGTACCCGCAACCGACGAGCATGTATGAAAACACTAATGAAAGTAGTGGAAGCTAAAAATGAGTCTCAGGATCGTAGCAAGTGGAAAGATGTGGTCTCTGCCTACCCCTATGGGAAAGAGGCGTGACTCATAGAGTCACGCCTCTTTCCCATAGGGATATATATTTCTGAAACACATCTGAAAATCAATAAGAAATAATATTTTTAGAATATTCAAGAATTATTCGCCAAACAAAACTATTTTTAGGGTGATTCAGGAGGTCCTTTGATGATGCCCATTTACAATACAGGCTTTTCGGACTTCACAATGCACTATATCGTTGGCATCAATTCCGCAAGCTATTGCTATGACTCTTCTGACAAGCCAAATATCTACACAAGGGTGTCAAGCTTTGTTGAATGGATAGAAGATATCGTTTGGCGAAATGAACCATCCATAAAAGAAATTTTATCCGAGAAAAATTTTGCTTCGATATATAAAGACTTTTAAAATCAAAGGTATTTCGACTAAGGTTAGAACAATTTCAGATTTTTCCTCCGGTAATTAAAAGATTATTTTATGCAAATTTTTTACTACTATTTAAATAAAATTGTTGAACATACTACCTAATTATTTTATTTAGTAAAACACTTGTAGTAGCTTGTTAAAATATGTTGTAACTGATAACTATCCCGCGTTTAAAGCGCCACAAATTGCAAAGCGTGGCTCGGCCGAAGAAATTTCAGCATCTCCGATGTATAGTAACTTTGTGTCTCGCTGATAGCTTTAACTAACGCCGTTTATGTGGGTAAGAACATCGTTCGGAGATACCGATCGAGGAAATCCTACCGCGAGTTTTGCTTCTTTTAAATCAATCAATAGGATTATTTAAATTATATTTATTGAATCAACATCCTTCTTCATCCTTTCAACCTATCAATAGTCCACTGCTGAACATAGGCCTCACTCATAGATTGCCGCAAAATTTTGTAGCTCTCATTATGGGAGATTTTGCCTTAGTTGCCCATGCCTGGCGTGCGAATTGGCAACCGCATTTTGTTTATTCAGATGTTCCAGGAAGATGCTGCTGCAGATCTCCTGGTTTTTATTTTCTCTCTGTCGACTTTTATGACACCCACGGGATGAAATGTGGTGGCAAGTTCTCTTAAGCCACACGGCAATTTAAGCAATAATGATATATTATACAAACCCTATAATTTACTGGCGAAACCCCACATGGACCACCTTATTGACAAACTGCTGACAACTGCTGCTAAATTCAACATCCAAGAAATACACTGACTTTATAGACTTATCAAAAATCTGACAAATCACTAAGGTTTATGGCGATGCTATTAAAAGAGAAATCTACACGGAATAATTTATAATTTGTACGGTCAAGCTAATTACCAGCTAATTAGAAAGTTTTGAATTGAGCAAATAAACACTCAACATTATTTAAAAAATACGGTTTCAATTTACATTTGATGTTTTTTTCTTTAATATTATAGTTTAAAAATTATCGAGGTAGTGTGTAACTAGATGTACGAGTATATCTCTGGTAAGTTTTTATCGATTTTACTTTAGTTCATACATGTTATTAATCTTTTATTTCCAAATATCTTGCCTACCAATACGTGCTTCAATTTATTGTCTACATAATAAATAATTTAAGTACTATGTTAAATATCTTGTCTGTTGTTTTATGTGTTTTATATATACATATATAGTAGATTTTAAACTATTTGTAATTATATTTTTAGCGTTTATTTATTTTTTATTGATATTGTATTTCTTATGTCTGATGACGAAGTTTTTGTGTCAGCAAGTGATTTGAGCTCGTCTTTTCACTCCCTTGATGATAATTATATTCAACAGCTTACGCTTAAAAAACAAATTTCAGATGCTTTTGTTAACTTTACTCATTCACAGAGTATTCCATGTCATCATACCGAGTTATTGGATACATTCTCGTCTGATAGTGTCCATGCTATACTATTGTCTGAAACCTGGTTAAAACCTAATCTAATTGTTACTGCGAACTGATCGAATTTGGGGACGCGGAAGTGGAGTCGGTATTTACCTTCGCAGTGAGATAAATTTTAAAGTACTTTCCACTTCTAGTCCTCGAGCTGATGACATTGAGTTCCTGTTTCTTGAAGCTAATTTAAAGGGACCAAAGGCCACTCTCGGAGTCATTTATACCCCCCCCCCATTAAATATCTCACCACTACCTGTTCTGAGTACATACATATCGTCATAACGGGAGATTTTATCACGAATATTTTAAAGAGTCTTCAAATACTCGGATGTTACGCTCAATGATGAAGTCAGCTAATCTATTCATTCTTCCTCTTGGAGCAACTCACTCAAATTTTTTAACCACTGACTCATGGATCGATTTAATCATTACATCTTGATGATGACGCGAGCCATGGCCAATTTCCGGCCTCTGGTTTTTTGCATCAAGACTTGATCTTTCTCTCGTACAAACTACGACCCCCGAAACGAATGGCAAAGAAAATTAAATCACGCAGTTATGCTCGATTAAACTTAAATAGCCTTAATAATGATGTGTCTGCCATCGAATGGTCCTCGTTATTAAACGCAGATACAGTTAATGAAATGGTTATAGGTTTTAATTCAAAATTACTTCATATATACGATATTCACGCGCCTGAGCGTGAAGTTCAAATTAAACGCCCTCCAGCGCCTTGGATTACCAATGACGTTCGTTTGGCAATGATAAGGCGTAACAGAGCTTTTGTATCATACAAATCCCGCCGTAGTGCTCGGAACTGGTCAGCTTTCAAAAAAGCTAGAAATTGTTGCAATCAGATGGTGAGGTCAGCTAAACGCCGATATTTTCATGATATTTTAATTATTTCTTCGCAGTCAGAGGCATGGAAGTTTATTAACTTTATTGGCTTCAGTAAAAATAAAACACAAATAAATTCAGACACTTTCTCGCTACATGATCTAAAAATTAATTTTTCTTCATCGACTTGTTTCCCGACTAATATTAAGTTAAAATCTATTTCGGACTTAACTTCCATGTCATCATCACACACTGACTCGTTCTCTTTTTCTTCTGTTGCTGAGGATGATGTTTTAAGAATATTTAATAAAGTGAAATCATAGGCTGTAGGTTACGAAAATATAGGCCGCCCTATGATTTCGTATGTCATTGACAATATTCTACCTATATTAAATCTTATTATAAACCGCTCATTACTTACTGGGGAATCTCCTTTATGTTGGCAGAAGGCTTACGTTCTGCCTCTTCCAAAAACATCTATGCCCATTCTGAACCATTTTCGGCCTATTTCCATCTTACCATTTTTATCTAAAATTTTAGAAGCTATAGCGCATAAACAGATGCGAACCTACTTATCTGAAAACAACATCTTAAATCAATATCAATCTGGGTTTCGGCGGGACATAGTACTACGACGGCTCTTTTAAAAATCACCGAAGATGTATGTGATGGTATGGAGCTTGGAAGGTTAACGGTGTTAGTTTTAATTGATTTTTCTAACGCATTTAATAATGTTAATCATGATATTCTTCTTGCCATCTTGTCTCACATAGGGTTTTCTTCCTCAGCGCGGAATTGGTTATCTTCATATCTTCATGGTACGACTTGACCGCTGGTGTTCCACAAGGCGGAATTCTTTCTCCATTTCTTTTTTCTATTTTTATTAATATATTGGGCTATATTGTCGTAGCCGTATGGTGGCGGCTTAAGAGAATCTACCACCCCATCTTATCCCGTGGGTGTCGTAAAAGTCGACAGAGGGAAAATGAAAACCAGGAGATGCGCAGCAGCGCCTTCCTGGAACATCTGAATAAATAAACTGCGGTTGCTAACCCGCCTGCCACTATTTCTTCCTCTTATCATCTGTATGCTGATGATTTGCAACTGTATGCTCAAGCCAAAGTTGCCGATATAAATGATGCCGTAGCCTTAATTAACTTGGATCTAATTAAAATTCGCGATTGGTCAAATAGATGCGGTATCACGGTCAATCCTAACAAATGCCTTAGTCTTATTAGGCCAATTAAGTAAACTTAATTATACTAAGTTAAATCCTCTGATTTATAACGATCTGATGATTTCGTATATCGCTCATGTTAAGAACTTGGGACTAACATTAGATTGTTCCCTTACCTAGCGCGCGTGTCGTAATGCCTACGGTACTCTGAGGCAATTGTATAGATTTAAAAACTTTTTACCACCTGGTTAGAAAAAACTGCTTATTCAGTCCCTTATATTTCCCCTTTTTGATTATGCTGATGTGTGCTACTTAGATGCAAACAACAATTGTATCCGTTTCGTTTTAGGTCTTCGTAAGTATGACCATATATCTCATTATCGTTCTCAACTGAAATGGTTGAGCATTCCGCAACGGAGAGAATTTAGAATTCTCTGCACTCTCTTCACAATCCTTGATGATCCATTTGCCCCAGAGTATTTAAAATCTAAATTACAATACTTGGGTTCCTCCCATGAACGCAATCTTCGGTCTCATGACAATCTCGTACTCCATATTATCTCTCACCGCACTGGTTTTCTCTCTAACTCCTTTGCTGTAATGCAGGCCCGTCACTGGAATGTGCTTCCTTTAAACATAAGGAAATCTCCGAACAATTGGTCTTTTAAAAATAAGCTGAAATTGCACTATTCGAGATCATCGGACACGCTTGCACTTGCACGCAGCTTGTTTTTTATTATATATATTTTATCCTTATATTACTTCATCATCATCATCACCATCATTTCAGCCTACCACAGTCCACTGTTGAACATACGCCTCCCCCATAGATTGCCACAAAACACGGTCCTGCGCCACCTGCATCCATCGACTTCCTGCAAAACCGTGTAGGTCGTCGCTCCATCTAGTGGGGGTCGCCCTACACTGCGTTTGCCGGTACGAGGTTGCCACTCGAGAACCTTTCTTCCCCAACGGTTATCGGTTCTCCGAGCTATATGGCCGGCCCATTGCCACTTCAGCTTGCTAATCCTTAGGGCTATGTCGGTTACTCTAGTTCTGCTGCGGATAACATCATTACGGATTTTATCTCGCAGAGAAACTCCGAGCATAACCCTTTCCATAGCTCGCTGAGCGATTCTGAGCTTCCTCATGCGGCCTGCAGTGAAGGACCACGTCTCGGTTCCATATGTCATCACTGGCAACACGCACTGGTTGTACACTTTCGTTTTGAGTGATTGAGGTATACTCGACGAGAAGATGTGACGTAGTTTCCCGAACGCTGCCCAGCTGAGCTGGATCCGTCGATTGACCCCTTGGTCGAAGTTGGACCTACCTAGTCGGACAATCTGTCCTAGGTATACATATTCGTCAACAACTTCGAGCGTAGTGTACCCAACAATAACCGGTATAGGTGTGACATGGACGTTAGACATGATCTTCGTCTTGTCCATGTTCATCTTAAGACCTACCCGTTGGGAGACACTATTGAGGTCATTAAGCATAACGCCAAGTTCCTCCAGCGATTCTGCCATTATGACTATGTCGTCGGCAAATCGAAGGTGAGTGATGTATTCGCCATTGATGTTGATACCGTATCCTTTCCAGTCCAGAAGCTTGAAAACATTTTCCAATTATTAGTTCTTATTAGTTGTTTATTGTTTATATATGTATATATATATATATAGAGAGAGAGAGAGAGAGAGAGAGAGAGAGAGAGAGACGTGGTAGCTCAGGGGTCATAGTACGCTAGTGACAAGTGTGTGTTTATTCATATATCTAAGTATATGTATATATGTATCTTTCTTTTCATTGCGAGTCATCCGTGATCGCAGTATTCCCTAAAAGCGAAAATTTCAAGTGTGCATTAATACTATGCAACCCACTCTAGCTTAACATTTGACGACCGCGTGCCAAAGTGCTGGATTCGAATCTCAGATGAAGCCAATTTCCGGTCTGGTTGTTTAATAATAGTCCCCGTGTCTCTGACACTATAATCCTAGCCTACTTCCGATCTTGCCTTGCCTGTAGATTTTAAGTTGTTATAGGAAAGGACTAAATAAAGGCTCTGGATTCACTGAAAGGGGGTTGAATAATTTTAGACACCAACCATCATCAAGACGCCTCAAATTTTATTGATTGATGACTGATAATTTTTTTTTATTTTCTTCTACCACAAACTCACCTCCCTTGCAACCTCCACCCATGACCCATGTTATTTAATCTCGTCTAATATTGCATTCACCAATTCGTTTGCCAAGCGCGGTCATAACGTAAAATCGTCCGTTCTTAAGCAGAGTCCCACGTCCTGCTGTGGATAAATTACAGACTGATGCCTACCCACTTCGATTTCGAAGATCTCACTTGCCTTTGAAGAATTCTCATGTAGGTTACTTATAGAATAACATTATAATACTGAGAATTTGGTAATTTTCACTTATCCATTTGATACCGACAAAATTTGAACTCGGTGTACTTCCGCATACTATTACAATAAAAGTATCCACAACTAATCTGCCGCCCATAGTTTTGAAACTAAATTTAAGAGAGTGCAATAATTTTGCGTCGATAAAGTTATAGAAATAATTAGTCTTAAATGTCAACAATGGCAAGAAACACACAATTAATTGTTTACGGTCAATTATAAACCCTTAGAATGTAAATTATTGAATTTGAAGCTGAGCCGAATACAATACCACAAGCCGTTTACTAGCTAAGTTTTGGGTGTGAGCACAGTGATTTACCGCCCACAAGTGAAACAAGTTCACATGATATATTTTCTTCTCCGTCCACCTAATTTACTAGACACCACTGCAATTTTTTTTAACCGTAAACTAAAATTTTAAAATATTATAATTATAATAAATAGATTCCAGCCGAAGCCAACATTTGTGCCAAACCACAAATTGTTGCAACATCCACGGGATGAAACATAATGGCAGAATCATACCAAATTTTTATGAGCATGTTGTACTGTAGCAGAATTTCAAAGTCATGTTACCAAGACAGTTGTTTCAGAAGATGACTATTGAGTGTGTCAAACACAAGTAAAAATTTGTCCTAACTTTTAAAACTATCGCTTTGTCTGTTCGTCGTATATTGGTGGCGTAAAATTCACCACCCAATCTGATCCAGAGCAAATACAATAAATCTTATGGCCTTTAGTAGACATATGAAGTTGTACCTGCTAAGATTCCAAAAGTATTCCTTAAAAAAGTTTTCGTTAAGTGATACGTATTACCAATTTATTTCGTACAATTTCTTAAGCACTATATCTTTTTTTTAGGTCAAATTTTCTTCTTTTTTTTCATTATGATTATTTTTTAGTAACAGTTAAGTTTTGAACTTTTTTTTCTATTATTTTTTTGCACTTTGTCTATGTCCGGTTGCTCGTGAGGTCAAAATGGATCCGACTGAAAACCAGTGCTGTGGGGTACCACAGATTATCACTGAGGCGAGATCCTTTTTGACATTACATCAAAAATTTTGTTATTTTTTTTTACACTATTTTTTGTGATTCTTGTTGATGTTGTGTCAAATAAAGTGGTTCCTTTCTTTCTTTCTTTCTTCTTCTTTCTTGTAGATGGTGAAAAAACCAACTCAAACATGCCACTTCCAATTATTTATAGATTGGGAATGGGTCATGTCCAGCAGTGGACAGTTTAGATGCCGTTGCTGCTTATGATAATGACGATGAGTACTATAAGTTAAAAGTTAGTTGATATGTGACCATCTAAAATATAAGGAATCATTATGTGACCATCTTGTAATTACTATAGAAACTACTCAAAACATCTAAAATATACAAAAACGCCTTGAAAATCTTCTTTCGTGTTTCGTATATTTATAAATATTTTGTTTACGGTTAAAAAAATTGCAAAGCTGTATCAAAAGTTAATTTAGAAACTTCTGGGCGGTAAGTAATTGTGGTCGAACCGAAACTTAGCTAGTAAATTACTTGTACTATTGAATTCAGTTTGGCTTCAAATTCAATACGAGCTACATTCGGGGGCCTCTTAACTGACCTTAATGTGTCATTTCATTGTGTTATTCATGCCGTTGTTGATATTTAGGACTAATTACATCCGTAACTTCATCGACGCAAAATTACTGTTTTGCCTAAAATCTAGTTAAAGCCATGGCAGTTAAATTATGGACAGGTTAATTTATTTAATTATTTTTTGGAAAAGAGATTGAGTATGCAATAATCTGTAAATGGAGTGCACCAGATTTAATACTTGCCAGTGTCGTATAAAAAGTAAGGCGTTTTGGAGCCGGAAACAGTCCGCCATGCTGCTCCAATGCGGGTTGGCGGACTTCACATGTCTTCCAAATATTTATTATTCCTCAGACAGCACAGGCAGGTTTCCTCACGATGTTTTCTTTCACCGCCAAGGACGTGGTAAATCGACACTTAAAATTGCAATTAACAATTTTAGTTGTGCCGGCACCGGGAATCGAACCCAGGTCACTCGCGTACTATGAAATTTAAAGCGAGCGCCTAGCCCCTGGGTTACCACGTTGTTGAGCTGAGCTGTTGTAGAGGTGGAGGGTATATAGTGGCAGCTCCCGGTTGTGATATTAGTTTGTGCACGCTATTGATGGAGGGCGGGTGGTGTTCTTCAAAAACTAGGTACTACACACCACTTTAAATGTTGCATGCGGAACTTAGCAAATTATTGTAACTTTCTTTCCTTTACTATAATATTTTAAGTAGGAATATGAAATATAAATATATTTTACACGCACGCAGGTAGCGACCCGGTTTAATAGAATGCCGACGGATGTAAAATAAAATCAGAAGATGGACGGGACCATCTTCCTAGAACATCTGAATAAATAAACTGCGGTTGCCAACCCGCCTGCCAAGCGTGTCTAACTATGGCAAAATCCCTATAAAATAAGAGCTACAAACTTGTGGTAATCTATGGGGTAGTGGACTAGTGATAGGCTGAAATGATGATGATGAAAATTTATTGACATGTGTTATTTGGTAAAACTAAAATTTATAAGATGTTCAGCGTTATGTTGTATTCTAAGAAATGTTCATGAGAATTATTCCATGGCAAGTGAGATCTCCAAAATCGCAGTAGAGAAGCATTGACCTGTTATTTATTCGCTGCAGGAGGGGCGATCACAGTATTGGACTAGATCTAATATAAAAGTTCATTATAATGGTCAAATATATGAAGAATTAAATTTAAAAAAAAAACTGTGGGAATATAGTCTTGGGAGAAGGGTCCTGCCCTTCAATTTCATAGTTATTTAGTAGTATTTTTTATTGGATAAAATGACGAGGTGAGCAAAATATTCACCTGATGATAAGTGCAACGTCTACCCATAATAAATGCTGTGTCACCTAGAATATTTCTGTGTGGCACCGAACTGTGAATGTCACCCTGAGACATCAGTTCTTAAGTCGCATACGGCTATCGATTACACTAGCAGTTCAGCCAGTACCTTCAGAACTAAACACAGTAGTGTTTGCACAGTAGGGCTTCACGGCAGAATAACTTGCCCTGGGGTGCCTACCCAGACGGACTCCTGCATTGAAATCCTACTATCAGTCATAGGTTCGATATTTACCATATAACCGGTATTTGTAACATTTTTATTATTTATAGTTGTTGTTTTAAAAGACGTCAAGAAATTGTTTATAAGACGTCTTGGTCTTTAGAAACTCGGAATATATCATTTTTTCTTTCAGATGTTCATACAACTAATTTCAAAATCCCCTAAATATATAAATAATAAAATTTTTGTCGTAAGCTAAACAAATCTTTTTTAGTTTTGTTTCCCTCTTCTGTTAAAATTTAATGCAAAGGTTTTAACCTTTTCAGTTGTGTCACTTTTATCTTGTTTGGTTTTTGATCCCGGCTTATCTTTTCTGTCTAGTGTTTCGTTTGTCTGCAATAAATTTGTTTTTGCTATGGAAATGACGTTTCTTAAGGAGATTACCTTACTTGAACGTGCCACGAGCTCTTAGTCCTCGCACAACTTTATCTGTAAAAGGGTTAGGGAACGAAGAAATAAAAATGCAAAAATGTGGAACTAAAAAGTTTATCATGGCAAAAATTTAATTGTACTTCAGACTTTATTGTTGTAAGAAAATTATCGTAAACCAAATTCTTGTTCTTATTGTTCTCAAAACATAGCTAACTTACAGTGAAACCAAGACTTTAAGTAGAATACAGGTTCTATTTCAAAATGTAAATTTATAACTGAAAATTTAGACTTTGTGTTTAAGTCAAATGCGTAAATAGTAAATAATTTCATAGACTTTTAACTTAATCCAACTGGATAAGTGTACCAAAAATAAAATGTAATATTGAAATTAACTTTACTGTATATAGTAGGTCTGGGTTTATTAAGTAGTGTATGAAATTACATGAAGTATGGTTGCCTAAAAAAATCTGTCTCCTGTTTCGACGAACCGAATACTTTGTAAAAGTAGACCAAAATAAGTGCCAGGAAACATCTCATGGTGCCCAACAGATTATTATCATCTCAAATATCATCATCATCATTGAACTGACACTGAACATAGGCCTACGCCACAGGAAATGCAGCTATTTTAAAATAATATTCTTTTCTTTACTGCACTCCAGCTTACCTCCAATCCTATCGCATGAAGGTGCAACGCATCGGATGCAGATAGGTTTGGACGAGTGTATGCTGTGTTTGCGTGGACATTTGCGCACTATAATACTTCCAGCAAAGTTCGCAGCTTCCGACAGTATGACAATCGGCCAGGGGTACATCAACATTGTATTTATTTATTTATTTGTTTCACAAATCTTTTATACACTATACTTATGAGTCTAAATAGTCGAATACAATAATTTAACACTAAATGAACTGCTGGTACTTAAAATAGGAATCCCTCTGCTAGTACCAACATCCTTCCAATGACACGGATAATTATGTGAATTGAGACGTTATAAGTAATAATTATGTACAGTTTGTTACAAACTGTGTTATAATAGATGTTACATTTTACATAAGTAAACTTAGGAGTAAGATTAGAATGTTACATAATCCGACGTAAGTTCGGCAAGCATGAAGCGCGAACTAGTAAATCTTTCGCATATGTATCACATTCACATGTACCATTCACACTATTTTCTATAATTGTATTTTAATGTTCAATGTTTTTTATTATTTCCTTATCAACATTAACATCCAGTTAATAATCCCTATTGAAAAGGTTAATAATCAGGGCTATAAGATTTTTGCACATTTTAATTAGATTAATTATAAAGGAATGATTTTCATATGCCACCACCACAAAGCTCTTTATTCATTTCCAGGTTATTTCAGAGCGCCAGTATTATGGCACTAAATTAAACTTATGAACTACTTCACATTACTGTTTTTTCCAAACCACACCCTCGATCCAGCCTATAAAATCAGACACTTTGGTATAAATGCCTGGTGATTTAGCATGAGCACATCCACGTCCGAAAGATACTATACCTATGACATATAATGTATTGTTTCTCTTTAACTGTAATGGCCCACCTGAGTCACCCTAAAACAGAATATTTCGTTAGATTTACTTCGTAAAACAGAAACCTGAGAAATATTTTATATTTCGAGTTACCAGTAATTTATCCCATAGGACTAAAAGGAAAGAATTGCAAACATTGTCCATTCAAAAATAAAAAATAAATCTTTTGCTTAAAGAGAGATTCAGGAGAGGAATGGGATGCATGGATCAGGTCTTTTCCTTACGAAGCATAGCCGAAAAATTCTTGACTCAAAGTCAAAAGGTCTACTGCGCATTCGGTGACTTGGAAAAGGCCAATGATGGGGTAGTGAGGAATAAATTGTGGTCGACATTGCATATGTATGGGGTAAACGGCATCTTGATACGAGCACTGAAATCAGTCTATAAGGATTCCAGTGCTTGTGTCAGGGTAAACGGGGCTTACACAGACTGGTTTAACATCTAAAAAAGTGTTAGACAGGGATGTGTGGCTTCGCTGTGGCTGTTTAATCTATTCATAGACAATTGCTTAAAATATTTGAAAGAGAGTGTGTTGGATTAAGAATAAATGATCTATCCGACAAATGCCTCCTATACGCTGATGATCAGGTTATATTAGCATCATCGAAGCAGGAGTTGCAGACGATGGTTAATATTATGCACTACAAAGCAAAGTAATAAAAATTAATGTAGATAAGACGAAAGTAATGGCTTTTGACAGAGGAGAATGTATGTCGCATTACAAAGTTCTGATTGGAGGAGAAACAGTGGACCAAGTGAAAGAGTTTGTGTACTCGTACCTGGGTTCTATGTTTACGAGAGACGGAAAGTATGACTGTGATATTGAGAGAAGAGTATTGGCAGGAAATCAAGTGAATGGGGAAGTGGAAATATGTGGTCTCTGCCTACCCCAATGGGAAAGAGGCGTGACTGTATGTATGTATGAATGTAAAGTTATGAAACTACAAAATAAAAAATTAACGTTGAAAGCATTACACACGTTATATAAATGATTCTAAATCATCATCATCATCTCAGCCCGTCACAAGTCCACTGCTGAACATAGGTCTCTCCTATAGACTGTAACAAGATACGGTCCTGAACCCTAATTAAATGAATCAATTATAGAACATCAAATATACGTACTTTAAATAAAATATGAACTTACATTACAGCTATCAATACCACCACTTAAATGTCCAGCACATATTTGATGATTTTTAAGCTTTTCAAAATTTCTACTCGTATAAGTATATACTAAATTATTACATTCTTCTCTTGTAAATAAATTCACGTCAGCGAGTTGAAGAACTGAACTCGACTTTTTTCGGACTGAAAAAAATAAACACAGGGTTTAAAAAACTGGGAGTGATATCATTTTTCTATAAGCCTTTTAAGGTAAAATTATAATATTGGTAATCCTCTCCTATCCCCTCGAGACATCTGAGACAACTGAAACTTCGTGACGAGCCCCTGTGTGCTTAAAGACATGAGTCGGTGCTCTAAGATCCCGCCCGCATAGTCCGCCGATTTCTTTTCCTTTCTGTCTAACCCTCGACCGTTTGCCATCCCCAGCCAAGGGACTTCCGTCTGGTTGAGGTTTTATTAATTTACTTATTTAAGTATATAAAATATTTATTTAATATTTAGAAAGTTATAATGTTACAAATGATAAGTCGTCGTCGTCGTTTCAGCCTATCAATAGTCCACTGCTGAACATAGGCCTCCCCCATAGATTACCACAAAAGTTTATAGCTCTCGTTTTGGGGGGATTTTGCCATAGTTGCCACGCTTGGCAGACGAGTTGGCAACCGCAGTTTATTTATTCAGATGTTCCAGCAAGTTGCTGCTGCCCATCTCCTGGTTTTCATTTTCCCTCTGTCGACTTTTAAGACACCCACGGGATGAGATGGGGTGGTAGATTCTCTTAAGCCGCTACCACACGGCCTGAATGATAAGTAACAATTACAAATAACCGTGCAGCGCTTTTGTTATGTCGGTGCCTATTGTTTACCCAGAAGTTGCCGGACCTATTATTAGTAACTAAGTATTAAAGATTATTACGCCATCTTTCGGGGATCACATGACTTTTGTGTCATTTACTTAGTCGAGATGTATGTTATCCACAAGATGAGATGCTAAATTCTCTAACGTTACAACCACAGAGCACTATACAGATTGAACCTTTCAAATGACATATTTAGGTAAAGACGTACAACAGTCAAAATTATACGTACAAAGAGAAAGGACGTTTTTAATTCTTGAAGCTAAAGAATAATTTGATTCAAATGTAAAGTTCATATGAGGATCGGATCTTGGAGAACTCAATCGTGAAATATTATACGTTGGTAGTGCCACAAACGCTACCAATATTTATCTTTATTTAATATATATTTATATACATAAACAATTGATTTATTTATTACTACATCAAAACTTGTGCGCATAGTCACATCCTTTTTCTTTAATTTCCAAACACAACATGCGTTTTTGAAGTCCTGCGCACTGATAAAAAATAGTTCGATTTTTTAATCAATCACTGGCTAACAGCTGCGGTATAACCGCTTAAATTTACTGCTTATACTATATTTTTTACTTGCCTATATTTTGGTGCGCACTGAAACCCGGTTACTGCAATCTACATTATCAATATACATTCGGTGAGGTTATTGCTGTTAGCCTTTTTGGCTTTTACAGCTTCATCGGATGCTACGAGTATGTTTGCGGGCCAAGGTCCCGTAATCCAGATTTGGTTTGACCCAAACATAGATACATAAATGAAACTCCTAACTTTAACATCAAAATTCAGTCACTCTCGCGTCAGATTTGTCACGATGTCGAAAATCTTATAAAATGTAAGTTATCCAATGACATTATCAAGAAACCCAGCTGGAGCTCGAAAGGTCAAAACTGGCAAACTGCACCCAAGCGTTAACAGGTACGTGCGATTATTATACAGGAAAAGCTTCCTATTTCTTTTCGTCCACGCTTTCTCTATTGCTTACCTGACCTTCTTTGGCACAGGTTTTAGGTATTATTCCTTACATTACATGCCCCGCACCTGCACCACAATGTGGCTATGGAAGCAACTATTTGTCATCCCGGGAGAATGAATTTAATGAAATACATATAGAGACTACTGTTTATCTCTATATGTATTTCATTAAATTTCATTCATAAATGCTCTGCCTACTGTTCTTGGATATAAAGGAATAGTAAAACGAACATGCTGGTTAAAAATTAAGTAAATAAAGTATATGTCCGATCACTACTCACGCCTGTTGATAGATCCCCATCCCGTCAATGTTCCTTGTTGTATACTGCTCATGTCTCGGCTACCCCAAAGGCATGCCGGTTGAACACGTGCGTTAAACACAACCCGTGTTTTTAATTGTATTAAAGCAATATCAAAATATACTTTTGGGGACTTATATAGAGGATGTCGAATAATTTTTAATAACTGCTTATCAAATTCGGATCCCTGTTAAAATATAAACACATTTTTTATTTATGGAATCAAATATTACTCATCAAGATACACGCTTATCGGCTTTTAGTGTTTAGAAAATGCAATTTAAAAAAAAAACTTGCTTTTGATATATCGGTCACACCGAGTCTGACAATCTTCGGTTCTTTGTGTGCAATAGCTGGGTTACTTGTTATTGATATAGAAGTACAGTGTGCAGCAGTGAGAATAAAATTCGGGCTAATCAAGGAACTACCGCAGAGAAAAATCCATTTATCATTTCTGTTTTTTTTCAATTCCCATCCCAAAGCACCCTACAACAGATTTAAAACAAATTATAAATATACTTGTATGTACAAGTGTAAGTATGAATACAATAATAATGTGTTATGTGACTGTACACCAATTGGTCTGTGATCAATAAACAATAATGTATGCCAGTGACGGTTAAAGCTATTAAGTAGAATCGTTTCCTAAACTGGTTGTTAAATCCCCAGGTGGGGTGAATACAGAATCTGAGTTTGTATTATATATACTTATTTACAAATGCTGACTCACTGTCTACATGTAGCAAAGTCGAGCAAAGCGGGAAAAATATTAAGAAAATTCAGCAGCAGCTAATTTAATAAATCAATACAGATGACACGTTACGAGAAGAAGAAGAAGAAGAGAATTATTTACTACGTTATTGTACAACATTAGTTTACTAACGAATGTACAAAAATAACATTATTTAAAACAAGTATTGCAGGAGAGGAGAGAGGAGCAGCGTGGCAGATACATCCCAGTTCCAAAGCCCTCTCAAAAATTGGAGAAGGCCTCATTAGTTGGACATTTATAGCAGCCCATAAATGTCCAACTGCTGAGTACTAGCCTCCTCCAAATTATAGTTACTTTTCACAGATCCAAACTACTCTTAAAAATTAGAGGAAGCCTATGTTCAGCAGTAGACTCACAAGTCCACAGGCTGAAATGAGGAAGATGATGATTATTGCTGGAGAAGCAGGATTATTTATTGCTATTTTTATATTAAGCTAAACACACAAGCGTGGAATTTGTTTAAAAGCCGTTAAGGAAACAAAATTTCATATTCATAACTATAGCAACATCTCATCATCATCACACTAATGTATCTATTACAGCGAAGGAACCTTTTTACGTTCGATGTGATTTTGAACTACAGCCATTTTATTGAGTTTTAATATTTTGATACAATGTATACAATATCATTACGTTACCATGTGAGGAAAATATTCAATCGAAGTATTATTCCCGCCGACTATTGTAACTTTGTTTCTTCCTAAAAAATCAAATTAAATGTTTTAATCCATTATCTTTTACAATAAACAAAACTGATTCATAAGCCGCCAATTTGAATTCAGAATGGAGTGGTTTACTGCACCCATGGTCAAGGAAGGGCTGAGGTGACAGACGTCCTGATGTCATAGTTAATTCAGGCTTTTAATTATTACACACCATTGTACATGAAAAAAAAATGTAATAAACCAAAATATTAATTAAAATGTTATAGCAATCGGCGGTCTCATCGCTAAGAGCGATTTCTTCCAGACAACTGAAGAAACTATAGAGGGTGTGCCGGCCATATAAATATATTATGAAATAAGAAATACAAACATATACAAAATATATACTTACGTACACACAAATATACAAAGAAAAACATATATATACATAAATTTACACATACATACGTACATGCAACTGAACCGAAATAGGGGCTTAAAATTAAAGCGACAGGTAGTGACATTTGATGCGCCTTTTGATTATTATAAAAGACTGAGCACGACTAACTTCCACAGGTAATGCATTCCATAGATGAACGGCTTGCACAGTGAAGGATGAATCTGTGAATTTGGTACTGTGAGAAGGCATTTGCAATGGAGGATTCTCTGAAGATCTCAGATTTCGCGAATGTGTATAATTTAAAAACTTAAACTTTTCTTTTAGATAAGAAGGATAAGAAAGATTTAAAAAGCACACTATAGACAAGGTAAAGGATATGTGTATTCCGGCGTAAATTAACAGATCAAATGAACTTTAGGATTAATAAGAAATATGGTATACATACATACATTAGATCACGACTGTATCCCATAAGGGGTAGTCAGAGACTGGGCACTCACTGCAAAAACAGATGACTGCCACAATCCACATTTTACCAAAACAATATAATGCACTTGGTGTAATAGGTGGTGAGCCCATCGCCACCATACGCTGTTGGGTGCACAGTGCAGTTTAATTCCTTACTTGCCTTTTACGAGATCCAATGGATGAGATGGAGTGGTAGTATTCTTTTAACGGGCCGCCACCACACGGCCCTATAAATATGATATAAGTAACAATTCTATATAAATAACTCACTTCTTCTTATAATAGACTTTTCTGGTAGAAAATTTTGTAATTTGTATTCATTACATTCTGAAATTTAAAAAAGGACGTGATGATGAATTGTATACTTTTATCAACAGGAAATTGCTAAGTGGTAGACACCTATGACATAATAGCATTGGTGTGTTGCTAGAGAGATGTTTGAAAAGAGTTATATCGAGACAAAATCAAAAAAGGCAGTTTAAAATATTTAACATATTGCAGGCGTATGCGCTGATATCTCTGGCTGCGCCACTATGACTATTCTTTACAATTTTAGTTCTGATTTATCGCATGCACGGCGATGAATGAAAATGTTCTGAGAAAATTTTTTTAGAGACGATCAAAACGATCACTTGATGGTAAGTGCGACTTCTGTCCATAACAAATGCTGTGTCACCGAGAACATTTCTGTGTGGCACTACAATGAGAGCCGTGGTAGCTCAGGGGCTAGGCACTCGCTTTAATTTTCATAGTACGCGAGTGACCTGAGTTCGATTCCCGGTTCCCGGTGCCGGCACCACTTAAATTGTTAATTGCAATTTTAAGTGCTGATTTACCACATGCTCGGCGATGAAGGAAAACATCGTGAGGAAACCTGCATGTCTGAGAAATAAAAAATATTTCGAAGACATGTGAAGTCCGCCAACCCGCATTGGAGCAGCGTGGCGTTCTTCCTAGCTCCAAAACCCTCTCAGAAATGAGATGAGGCCTGTTCTCAGCAGTGGGACATATAATGGCTGAAACTTTACTTTTTACTACAATGAGCCCGAACCCCAGAGACATCAGTTTTTCAGTCTCATATGCCCAGTGATTACACTAGCTCTACTCACTGACTTCGGTCTGAAGACCGAAACACAGTAATGTTTGTTCACTACTGCTTGACGGCAGATTACTGGCCTAACTAGATGGATTTCTGTGCAGGAATCATACCAATTGCATATTCCAGAAATAAAATAATCTTTTGATGATATATGAAGTCCGCCAATCAGCATTGGAACAGCGTAATGATCTTTTCCCGGTCCCAAAACTCTCTCAAAACAGGACCCAAAAGCACCCAAAACAGGGTTTACCGATTTTTACTTACAAAAGGTAAATGTTTTTGTTTATAGTAAGTAAAAATTTGGAAACTCTATTGGGTCTCCTTATTCATTGGGTTTAACTCAATTTTAATTTTTAATCTTAATAGGAAATCAGATGAGGTTACCTGTCGATTTACTTACTTTCTTCAAAGATTCGTTTAAATTTCGTATTTGAATAATTTATTTTTGGAAAATAAATGTCATCACGCATTCGATTCATTTGTGAATAACGGGAACTTTTGAGAATTTCCGATGACTGAAAAAAATATTAAAAAATATTTTATTCCATAATACTTTTGGAGTTGTATCGTGACAACCAACCGACTTGTACGCCGCGAGTCCTGGGTTCGAATTATGTGCAAAAACACAAATTGTTGGTTCTCGGGTCTGGTTGTTTTGGACTTTTCCTTGTGTCTCTGACACCTCCTACTCCTAGCCTACCTCCGATTTTATCGGATCGGGCACAATGTCCCACGATGAAGGCGCGTACACTTATGGCACTATAATATCTCCTGCGCAGTTGATAACTTTCGATATTATTCGGTATTGTAGCTGTGGTCAAAAATTAGCCTGAAGGATTTCATCGTCATCGTAATATAAATAAAACTAGTGAAAGGATTGACCATTTAAAATGAAACTAACATAAACTGTACGTATTAATCATTTGGTCCCATATTATTTTAATTTTTTTTTAATAATAAACAGTCATGCATGATTATCATTTTCTATGTGACTATTTACGGTGTTGCTCTTAAGAAAATATTCACAAATATTATGTATGTTTTAAGTCATGATAGGATTATATGCAGGATTAGTCAAGAAGGTTTTTTAACGTCTAAAACTACATTTTCTGGTTTAATATTAATTCTCAAAAAAATCATGGCTGTTCCCTATACTTCTAGAATAGTGACTTTAGTTTTTATGCATTCCTAATATTGTAATGCCATTTTATCGCATAATTTAATTGCACACAATGCAAACGCATAATTTAATGCTCTTTTTGCAAATTAAAAATATTGTACACTTCGGCCGCATGTGCGTTTAATAAAATAATATGAGAAATGATATAAAACCTCTCAAAAATTGAAAAGAGGCCTGTGTTACTTGCAGGAAATTTATAGGATGTTACTTTACAATTTTTATGATGATGATAGGAGCTCCTCCTAGCCGATTTTCGGCGATATCTTCTGAATTCTGTGCGCAAACACAGAGCCTCATCACTCCACTCACTCCTCCTAACCCACTCGCGTACGATGTAATACTCATACGATAAGATAGAATCCTAAGTTTAGACCAGAAAACCAACAATTGACGTATTGCTTACATGTTACCGTCAATGGTCAGCTGCAGCGTGGTTTTACCAAGTACAAACTTAATAAAAATAGAAAAATATCTATGGTATAAAAGCAGTTTCCACTTACTGATTTCCATTTACTAACTTTTTGAGGAGCCTTCTCCATTAAATAAATATAAAAATTTGAATCAATATGTACCGAATGTATAACATAAACTGAAAAAATCCATAAGTCCACAATTAAATTTCCATTCACTCTAAAGAAAGAGTATGTAATTAAATATATGATATATAATTAAATTACCCGACGCAAGTACAAATATAATGACTGTTAAAGTCATGATGGATGAATAATTTACAAATTAATAAACTATTACAACACTGGCTTTCTGTTTTATCCTGCTGCGAAATATAAGGACTAAGGTAAAACTCATTTATATATAGCCGTGAAATTAGTGAAGATTTTTGTATAAACATGGGTTATTCTGCACTAGTTATAATTCGGAATTTCATTTTAAAATTAAAAGTATATTTTATCGTTTTTTGTAAACTTTTAGCATAACCTTTTCCACGGTATCAATGACACAGTGCTCCAAAATCTAGCTCATCCTTATCATTTCAGACTATCTTAGTCCACTGTTGAACATAAAAGTAAAAATAAGTAAAGTTTCAGTTTTTGGAGCTAGGAAGAATCCGTCTATATGAGTTACTCAAGTTCTGCTGCGGATATCATCGTTACGAATTTTTTCTTGCAGAGAAACTCCGAGCATTTCTATCCTATAGCCCTATCGATAAGCGCTAAGGACTCTGAAGTTCTTAATGCGGCATGCTAAAAAGACCACGTCTCGGTTCCGTATGTCATCACTGGCAACACGCACTGGTAACAGACTTCGCTATTTTAAAACATTGAGAACGAGATGACGTAACGCTGTTTTACGAACGCTGTCCAACCGTGTTGGATACGTCGATTGACCTCTTGGTCGATGTTAAACCTTAGGTAGGCTTAACACGGTCGGACAATCTGTCCTAGTTATATATATCGTCGACAACTTCGATCATAGTGCTTCCAACAACAACCGGTATAGGCATGACATGGTTATCCATCTTAAGACCTACTCGTTAGGAGACAATGTTGAGGTTGATTAAGCATAGTGCTAAGGTCTTCCAGCGATTCTGCCAAAATTACTATGTCGTCGGTAAATTGAAAGTACATGATGTCTTCGCCATTGATGTTAATACCGTATCCTTTCCAGTCCAGTAGCTTTAAGACCAATACAGAGGTGAAGAGTTTCGGGGATATTACAATTCCCTGTCTTACACTGTTCTGAAATTTTATCAGCTTCGTTTTCTTGCTCTGTACTCAGATAGCCATCGTAGCTTTATTGTAAAACACTGCAGCAATTCAATGTACCAACAGTTAATCTGGCACCGTTAAAGTAACTGTAGCACTGCCCAAATTTTGTCGGAATCGAAAGCTTTCTTATAGTTCACATACGCTAAACGTACTGGTCGACCCCTCACGGGCTAGGTGTAGGCCTATCCGGGTAACGATCACTGCTCGGAGAGACAGTTATTAACCTCACTCGAATCGAATCGAAAGCATGTCTCCGTATTCAAGTATCAGTGAAGTAAGACTAGAGAAAGAACCGCAAAGACTAGAGGCATAAAGAAGGGACACCTGAACGCAGCAGTCTCTAATACCAGTCCGTCTTATGATATTGCTACCTTAACTAGTCAAAAGCCCTCGACCTATGCTAAAATAGAACCGTCTATCAAGGAGAGCGATGTGGTACATTTTCAGAGGGGGAATGAGGCCCGTAAAAGTACTGAAAAGGTAGTTGAAGCGATGAGTTGTGCCGCAAATTTTAACCGAGCTGCATTAATACCACCAACTTGTGTTACCTTCGTCGATGATCGAACTACTGCGGCCTTAACAAAACGGGTACACTCTCACAAAGAGGAGGGCCATCGCCGTCGGGATTGCGGTAGTGTGCGAAAGCATTGCCATATTCCCATCAAATGGCAACGAGAGAAACTCCTTGGGGTTTCAGGTTTTGTTGCCCCTTCGACATGGGGGTTTGTCAAGGTGCGAGGTCGGATAACCTTCCAGTATGCTTTACTGTTGCTAGTCTCCCTTTGATACATAATCAGAAACTTTGCTGTAATGACCTCTCATGCGGCTTATAAATTGATTGAAAATCCTATGACGTTGGCAATGATAAATTCCAAAACGTGCGCATGTCCACGTATGATTACTTTGAGGGAAGGAAAAGGTATATATTATTTGAATATTTCACAGTAATTTTCGCATTGATTAAGCCGTAAACCATGTTGAAATATTGCCTAATTAGATAACTCTTTTCTTTTGAAAAAGTTTCACAAATATGTATAATATTCAATAAAAAAGTTTTAATCTCTTTTCACGCCTCGCTCTGCTGCGTTATACAATTAAAGGCAAAGGTATGTAAGGTCAACTTCCTTAACTTCCTTTCAGTAATATATTTGATATCAGAGCCGGGGTTCTCAGCAAAGCAAAGTAGTGGTAACGGTAGAATAAAATCTATCACATCATTTCGTCCAGTGAGCGTTTTTAACTTTTAAGTTGTTCACCTGATGGTCATTTCCATACCTGTTATTAATAGTTACAACGTCTCACACACACACGGTATATTTACGTTTACATTTTCTTTTATTAAGTAAACTTGTATGTATGTACATACATTGCTTACTTGGTCGGTGTTTCCTAAAGCCTTTCCGGGAATCAAAAAGTACTTTGAATAAGATTTTGATCTTAATGCCGCTGCGCTGCTTCATTCATTGCCGGAGTCATCACACACAAGGCACGAAATGGCATGATGGATTATCTTTCGATACCACTTCATAACGATTTTTTCTCATTGGCCTACATATATTTTCAAAATATTAAGCAACATATGTTTCAATTTGTCATTTTTAAAAAACTAAGAATTATTAAAATAGACAAGTAATAACAGTAAACCAAACTGTTTATTTATAAAACCTATATACCATAACATAAGATATATGTAGTATGTTACTAAAAACAATTTAATGCAGTTATTAGGCTACATCCTGTGTATCATTAATATTTAAAAACTGTTCCACATAAGGAGCGTAAAACAAAAGCGAAGGTAGGTACGTACTTGCAGATTATCTCACATATGTTTTTCGTCTCCACTGAGCACGTGGTTAATTAGCACTTTATATGTTCCTTAATATTTAGCCAAGTAAATTAGCAATATGGAGAACCGATAAAGAGGCCGACTAAGACTATGCAGACTTTTGGCCGTACGGTAATGTTAAATATCAGCAAATGCAAAATTCAAAATGGCTACTTCGCGGGCTCTCTCTCAGTGTAAGCGTTGACAACAGCTGGAGACCGCAGGATAGAACGGTCAGTCCAAAGCTTTTGTAGGGTAATATAATGTAACCATTATAAACTAAGGCCATTATATTTAATGAATTAGTTCATTGTATAAGAATTAGTATTTCACCTTATTTTTGTGGTATATATTATTATTGCAATAGACGTTTACACGTACGTACTGTTATGTAATTAAAAAAAATCAGAATTGTTAAGATGAAGATACTTTGTGGGCTAGAGCAAATATTTTTATAAATGAATACTGTCATTTCCCTTTAGCTAGTGTGTACATGTAATAAGTTATTTTTTGGGTACTAAAAATGAGGACGAAGTTCGAAGTACAATTAATAGTTAAACGAACTTACTTAATTTATTGAAAGTGAAAACTAACAAAGCATTCCTCAGTGTTGACTTTATTTAAGGCTGCCACGACATGCATAGATTCAATGGACCCTCAATGTTATTGATACACATCTAATCAATTTGTTTGTATAGTGTAGATTTAAACTTATGAACTTAATAAGACATGTCAACATTTTCCTGAGATGATCGTAAATAATGACTGAACTCTGACTGGATTCTATTAATAGTAGAAAAGTGAAGTTCTAACACAATTTTTCAAAGCACTTCGTCTGAAGAGATTAGTACCTTATTCCTGCCCAAACTCACAACAAGCTACTCCTCCTTCCCCTTGACGTAAAGGGAAATATAGATCAACTGTTATGGAAAAGTAACTAGCTCTAAACTAACTAATAACTGACAAGATATATAGACAAAGTCCCAGCCGGAGCCAACATTTGTACTGAAACACAAATTGTTGATTTTCGGGTCTGGTTGTGTTGTGATTATCCCCGTGTTTCTGACACTGCATCCTCGCCTACCTCCGATCTTATCGCATTAGCGTTAAATCGGGCGGGTAGGATGGGACGAGTGAGTGCCTCTGTGTTTGCGCGGACACTTGTGGCACTATAATATCTCCTGCGCAGTTGACAGCTCTCGATAATATTCGGAAGTTGTCTCCGTGGTCGAAATCGATCAGGAGAATATCACCTGTCTCCTACGTATGATAGTAGCAGACAGAGTACCAGATAATATTTTATTTATAGGAGAATGAGACGAGACGAACAAAACGTTCACCTGATGTTAAGTGCACCGTCTGCCCATAACAAATGCAGTTCTTGAGTCTCATATACCCAGTAATTACACTAGCTCTCAGTGCCCTTCTATCAGGCACGGCAGAATAACTGGCTTGGAGTGGTACCTACCTAGACGAATAGTAATCCTACCACGAGTAATTAATTTTGTAAACATCTAACGATAATTTTAGAAGATACGGCGAGAAATTTTTTGGTTAAGTTATCATTTCTAGATATGAGCTAATCAACTATGTTGTCTTTTTCTTAATTTTACATGAACAAAAATATGCTAGTATATAATGATATATAATAAATACAATTTGGAAATATTTAATTACACAAACATAGCAATTCATAGCAAATGCATGTTTGTATTGTTTTTCCCCGCCATCCTGGGATTTACGCAGACATCAATAACTTATCAAGCGTATAGTGACATAACAATACACATTTATAGCGTGCTATTCTGGGATTGAAAAATATGACTCAGTTGATGAATGTATCATCTTTATATACTTAATTTATGCATTACGTTAGCTTTAAATTAAATAAAATTAGTGTTTATTTATTATTTGTATTTAAAATTTTGCGCCCCACACTAATCGAGGGTGTATTTTAAAAACATTTTTTTAATTATTATAGGATAAGGTAACGATAAGCAAAACGTTCACCTGATAGTAAGTGCAACGTTCGTCTATAACAAATGCTGTATAGATACTTCAACTCATCTTAACGCGCGGCGCTGTGTGTATAAAGCTTGTATTTATATACAGGGTCATTCGTAATGTCCTATACATCCCGGCTGACTGGGCTTAGGGACGATACCTGTAAGAGATATGTCGACTTAAAGAATTTGCTTTAAACTCATAGGTGACTACACTCTTATATAGCTAATCGAGGCAATGAACTCCTAAATTGAATTGGTGTTTTTCCATTGAGCTGCCATCAAAAAAACTCGCAAGTACTAGAACTAGATAACATGAAGCTTAAGGAAATCTGTTGCGAAGTAAATTTGTTAGTATGACGCCGTAGTAGGATAACATAAATTAAATGGAGAAGAAAACGTATTTTGAATTTGTCTGGTTCGAGGCAACGACTTTCTGAGTCGCGTAAAGTTTTACAAAACAAATAATTTTGAAGTTTTGTATGGACAGTTTTAGTATTCAATTTTATCATTTAAAGCTGCACCGTGGTGTTTATCAGATAAAAGTAGCATAGGTAGGTGCCCGGAATGTTATTCCAATTATGAATAACGTTGTATAGTTTTTTCTTGCATTTACTGGTGGTAGGATTCCTATACAGGAATCCGTCTGGGTAGGTACCACGACTTGATCAATTTTTCTGCAGTAAAGCAGTAGTGTGCAAACATTACTGTGTAAAGGAGACTGTAAACAAGTGTAATCACGGGGACTTAAAAACTGAGGTCGCAGGTGACGCCCGCAGTGTGCTGCCACACAGAAATATTGTGGGTGATACTGCATCAGTTATAAAAAAAAACCGAAGCAATCTGCAGGCCAATCTAAAATTTCTTCTCTGTCCTAAACAGAAGCTTTTTTCTGATAGTAACGGGTTACTAGGGGTAAGAACAGTGTGTTGTGCACCGCACTGAACCCTATCAGTGCCTTGAAATCGAAACACGTTGGTGTTTGCTCACAACTGTTTGACAGAAGCATTACTGACATATAATATTTACGTGGCGTAGTGGTTAGAGTACCTTCCTACTGGGCCGTGAGTCCTCAGTTCGAATCCCAGCCGGTGCCAAAATTTCTTGGTTTTCGGGTCTAGTTGTGTTGTGATTGTCCCAGTATTTACACACTGCAGCCAACCTGCCTCTGATCTTTTCGCATGAGGACAGATATGTTGAGACGAGTGAGTGCCCCTGTGTTTGGGCGTACACTTGTGACACTATAACATCTCCTGCGCAGTTGATAACTTCCGACAGTATTCGGTAGTTGTCGCCGTGTTTGAAAATCGGCCAGGAGAACATGATTTACTTAAGTAAATCCCTGCCTAGGAATCTTACCACCAGCTAACCTCCTAGCCACGGCGCCTCTCGTCTCTCGCCTCTCGCCATGTATGTACTTATTATTTCTGTATATGTGTTACATATACAGTAATCCATAACTCTCTAAAGCTCTTCCGTTCTAATATTTTTTTATATAATTCCAGTCTGTAATTAGACTACTAAGAATAATCATTGCCAATTTTAGTCATATTTTTGTTATTTTCTTGGTTATATCTTTGTTATATTTAGGACATGCCAATAGGTGTCCGGCACAGTAGAATAGCACCTACCTCTTTCCTATCGAGCTGTCGTAAAAGGCTACTAAGGTATTGTACGGACAGCCTTTACTCGTACAGAATAATACCATAATATGCAATGTTATCAGTATACTGCTCGTAAGAACGCAATGGGGAGTATTTTTTATATATTGATATTTCATTGTTATGATATTTCATAATATAATTTCGGTGATGTAATTGCTGATAGCCTTTTTGGCTTACAGCTTCATCGGACACATTGCTCACGGACCAGGGGCCCGCGTGCCAGGTTTGGTTTGACCCAAACATACAAACATAAATACATAAACAATACTCCTACAAAAATCTCGAAATTCGGACTGTCGCGTTCCCTGTGTGCTTGCGCAATTTCGAATATCTCAAAATAAGTTTAGGTCGTCTAATGACCGTCCGAGGGAGGCTGCGGGCCTCCTTTCGGACTGTCGTCTTGAGTGTTGGTACGTGGTGGTGGTGTGATTGTCGAGTGCTGCGCGCCGCTCTCTGCGACGGTCGCGGGTCGTGGTGCGTGTTATATTAAAGCTATTAACTGTGTGTACAGTGTAACCAGTCATGCCTGACCGTATCGTGGTCAGGGAGAGCTGAGACGTCCGTGTCGTATAGCACGTTTCGCGGGCGACGTTTGCGTTCGGTCGCGTTACTATTAGATCGGTAATTTGCTGCTTTAACCACCAGCGGGTTTAGATGAACCGCGGCTTTTTCGAAAAACCGCCGTGATAATTCTCGAAAGTGTTGAGAGATTAAGGGCATTTCACAGTCGCTGTGAAGGTCTACGTTGCGTTGATACCAGCCGGCTTCGGTGGCAACTTGTGTCTAAGGCACTTTTTTCTTGAAAATCTAGTTAGCGGATAGAGTGGGCTTGAGATAAAAGCCGCTCTTTTACGTACGTTCTTAATGTGTGCAGCGAACGACATCGCTGCGTTTAAAGTGACCCCGAGTTATTTGACGCTCTTTTCCCAGGGAATAGGGCATCCGAACAGGGTGATCGTACCTAGCTGATTATTGCCGATTGGGTGACATCGTCTAGCGGGCTTTAGCGTGCCCCTCGAGAAGTATATCGCTACACCTTTCTCGGGGTTTACCTCTATTCTCCATTTCCGGTATATTTCATAAGCGAAGCTTGCTAGATATTTATACGTACGCACACACACGCGCCTACGCAAGCATGCTGCACACATAATAACAAACAACGTACATACTAACAAACACACGGAGAAAGACGGAGAAATAGAAGGAAAAAAGACAGACTAACACGCATACACAACTAAATGTCATTGGCTGTAAAGATTTTATTATGTATATGAAAAAAGAATATTTTCTATCACATTGTATCAATTGTTCTGAAACTTACCTAGAGTCAGGTACAGGTACAACAAGCAAAGAAAAAAAAATATTTCTTCAATGGCAACATTTTCAAAACAACGTTTGAAAATATTGCTTAGTATCTCATTTAAATAAACAAATTATGTTATGTTTTTAAAACTCCTTAGATATTTTTATTGCAAAGGTGTGTTTGTGTGCTCTTTCGGTACATTCCCGCGGACAGGTTTATACGGTTCATATAAACACAACTGTTGGTGCGTAAATAAAATAAAAAGTTTTATACTTTAAAAAACGGCACTTCATAAAATCATCTTAAAAATCAAACCGTCACCGTAGATTTTCAAAGTCATGACATTAAAGTATAAATAGGTTTTTATCCATCTTACTATATATTTATGTTTTATGATTGAATGATTTTCGATGCACGATTAAACGAATATTTGTCTTAGGTCAAAGACATTATACTTGAATTTGTTTCACATTGAGCTATAGTCTGCAATTATATGCGATGTTATTTTATTAGCATGTGCGCATTTTCCTCAATTATTCCTAAACGTCTTTGCGTTTATTTTTAATTTTTTTTATTGTCTATGTAATAGTATGCGTAAGCGTACATACATACAGTCACGCCTCTTTCCCATAGGGGTAGGCAGAGACCACATCTTTCCACTTGCTACGATCCTGACACACATCTTTAGCTTCTTCTACTTTCATTAGCGTTTTCACACACGCTCGTCGGTTGCGGGTACTTTTAACGTGACCTTTCCTCAAAAGTTCACCGATCTGATTGTGATACGTACGCCTAGGTCGACCCTTAGCGGCTTTTCCATTCACACTTGCCTCATAAATCTGTTTCGTCAATCTCCTTTCATTCATCCTCTCTACGTGTCCAAACCATCTAAGCATGCCTTTCTCTATCTTTTTCACTACATCTTCAACCACACCGCAACGTTCCCTTATCACGCTGTTTCTCACTTATTTAATCAAAGTTACTCTAGCTATACTTCTCAAACTTCTCATTTCCACAGCGTTAATCTTACTTTCATGCTTCTTCTGCCAGACCCAGCATTCACTACCATACATAAGTGTGGGGACCAGAACTCCCCTACGTACAGCCAGTCGTGCCTTTTTAGATACGTTCTGGCTACACATAAAGTTATGCAGAGCCCCATTTACTAGATTTCCTGCTAATACTCTTCTCTCAATATCAGTCATACTTTCCGTCTCTCGTAAATTTAGAACCCAGGTACACAAATTCTTTCACTTCTTACACTCTTTCTCCTTCAATCAGAACTTTGCAATCTGACATACTTTCTTCTCTTTCAAAAACCATTAATTTCGTCTTATCTACATTAGTTTTCATTCCTTTGCTTTGTAGAGCACCATGCATAATATTAACCATCGCCTGCAACTCCTCCTCCGATGATGCTAGTATAACCTGATCATCGGCGTATAGAAGGCATTTGACGGTCAAATCATTCATTCTTAATCCAAACACACTCTCTTTCAAATCTTTTAAGCAATTGTCTATGAATAAACAGCCACGGCGAAGCCACACTTCAAGTAGATACATATATATATATATATATACTTGTATATAGTAAATATATTCACGTACACATATATATGTATATGTATGACCCTTCATTGGACCAGGGTGGTGGATTCTACCTAGTTAAAAAGCTCTCTCAGAAATGAGAGGAGTCCAATGGTCAGCAGTGAACATTAATAGGCTTTTTCTTTACTGTAATACAGATACAGACACCATACATATATATATTACTTGCTACAGAACTTAGTTCTTGCCAGCCCTCGGATGGATGGAGATATAGATATATAGCCTATAAGAATTAAGTCTAAAAAGAAACAGGTTTAGCACATCTGACAACATCTGACAACAGCGAAACCCGCTTACTCAATAAATATCCTCGACCAACCGTGCACCTAAGAATCGCCCGTGCTAGATTGTAAAATGTTTATTTAAAAAAGTTATATCTACATAGTTTTAAAAAAAAATAAGAATGAAGTTTAACAGACGATTTATATTAATATTTTCATTGGGTAAGTGTTTTTTTTTAAATGCCATTGTTTTTATATGTTATCTATAATCTACGCATGACCTCTTATTAAGGACCTTGGTGTTAACCGGTTAATAACCTGATGACAGTTTTTAATGAATGCTTTACTATTGTTACGTGTCGTGTAATAGAAGGCATCGTAAATGTCAATGCACAAATTAACGTATTTTTAGGCTTCGTTCTTGCCGTCTTTCTATACATTAAAATCACAAAAAGAACATATTAGAATACGCTTAGTGTCAATAAAAAGAGGTCACTGTTATCACTAACATTTGTTTAATGACATTGATTGATTAATTGATACTCTTTATTGCACATCAAAAACATGAACATAAACAAAAGTATATAAAGAAAATATGAACAGTGGTACGATGCCTCCTCCGATCTTATCACATAAGTGCTACATCACATAAGCCTTACATCAGAAACGGAAAGGTGACATCGCCGTCGCAATCGACATCCACCAGAAACTGAAATGAAATATATTCATTATTTGACGGAAGAAAGACAAATTTACTATAATATTATCAAATTTATTTTGTTTACAGTCTCCCATCGTTTTATAATGGGTTTCTTATGTACGAAAAAGAAACAGGCAAAAGAAACTGCGCAGATATCCTCACTCTTTTTTTACATTTTTTATTTTCATATGTTATAATTTAAGAAAATTATTACATGCGTAATAGGGATGTAGAAACAGTCTGGTAGCGATCATCTAATTTCCAGGGATTATCGTCTTTGTTTAATAAAAAAATTGAACCCATTAGCTTAAATTTAAATGAAACTAATTTTACGGATTTTATCGCGTTTTATTTTATTATTTATAACCCGACGTTTCGAGTGCTTTACAGCACCCTTGGTCACGGGCGGACTGAGGTGACAGATGTCCCGATGTCATAGTTAACCCGGAGTACCTTCAGCTTTTAATTATTATTCCTTGTCCGATCTACGCAGAAAGAGCTTACTGTGTCTTGAAGTCTTGCAGTGGTATGCTTGGTTTTTGATTTAATTTTATTAATTATAGGATCCCAAGCTGGTGGTAATACCCAACCATCTTCTCTATTAAAATTAGGATGTTTTTTAATTTCAATAGCCTCGCGAATCATCCTTGGTAGGAATCGGTGTTCTTTTGCGAGGATTTGTGGTTTATGAAACCATTAGCTTAAAGTTTACAGAGTCGGTTTACTTTCAGGGATTTTGTTTCAAAAACGTATTCTATGGAGGCACACATACACACATACATATATGCATTATGTGTGTTACATATATGCATATTACGTGACCGTTTCACGAAGTTTGCTAAGTTTTGCTGATAGATATTTTGACTCACAATGAAGGTTTTAGTATATAACTATAGTTTTGGGGTACTACTTTCCCTACGTTATAAAGTAAGCCACATTCCTCAGCTTCATGGAATTAATGCGAAAAAGGTCGCCTGTACATCTAGTATTTAATAAATCGAAAATGATTATCCATACAGTTTCTATTAAGAATATCATCGAAATAAAAATTATATCAAATATAATAAAAAAAAAATATTATATCAAATGCCAAAAAATGAAAAAGTGCTAATTTATGTGTATTATAGGAAATCGAAACAATGATAACACAAAGATTTGTTTGCATTTCCTTTATAGACTTTATTTATACATTTTGTAAGTACAGGTTTATTTTTAACCAAACGTTTTACAGCTTCTGCAATAGATTTTTCATCAGAAGATGGACAGATTTCGAAATTTACGGAACTACCGAGATTAAAACGGGTAAGTATATTTTATTCTCCAAAAAAGCATATTATTTTCACAAATGAAATGATAATAATCGCATCCTTATACATAGTTAACCGTGTGCATTTCCCTGATTCACTTACATTTAATTAATATTATAAATCATTGCAATGTCTTCGATAGAAACTAATTTAATTACAAAAATAAAAACTTTGAAGACCTATTCTTAAGAGTCCTTGAAGTAAATATTTTTATTATTATCAACGTTCCTTACATGGTAATACAATATTAATATATATTATGATATTACTAAACCTTAACTATATTAACAGTTCTACTGCAACCGCGCGAACGATCGTACAAATTCCAGCGATGTGCATTTCCATGCAGCTTACTTAGCACTTAAATTGAGAGCTTCATCTGTATGATGGTTTTGTTTAAAAAATATTTTAATTTTATTTTTAATTCTTTTGTTATATTTTATGGTTTAGTATCATGTTTCTGTTGCACGTTACAATAATTATAATTAACACGTAGATAATGTGATTGGTTCCACAGTTAAAATTACATTTGTATTAAGATTTGTCCTATTATCTGTACTGTGCTACTGTTTGTTATCCCAAATAAAGAGAAAAAAATATGTAACAAACCTATTAGTCTTTATATAACTTTAACGAAATTATATCATGTTTCTCTCCAAATAAAAAAAATGTTTTTTTACCTACAAAATAACTTGCCCTAACAAAATTAACCTAGGGTCTGGAATTACCATATTTTAAAATATTTCATTGTAATTACTATTGATTATTATTTCTATTTATTTTAACAACTACATAAAGCTTATATTACACAATCCATATTTTTATGTTGAAAGTATAGTTGATAAACCATCTTGTCCACACTTGAAAACTAAGTCGGAATGCCTCGTTACCAATAACAGGGTCTCAGCAGTCATCACGCTTTAGTCAGCAGCGTTTTATGTACTCTGTATACTGTGAACGTATGGTCCTTTCTCACTTGAGCGGACCCTTTTCTACATTACAGCTTGTATACAGCGTCACTCTTATACGTTGTGATAAGAAGTCACAGTTGTGTTATTTAAAAACCATAACAAATAACGGTGAACATTATTGATTCCATTATAAAGTAACTGACTAGATTCAAATTACAAATAATGCTTCATACCTAAAATTAATTTTTCTATGGAACATTTTGGATAGATAACAAATATATCAGGTGATAAATATTTAAAAACTCAACCAACACCTTTGTAAGTCTATTATTAATAATAGAAGAAACTAGTTAAACTAGTTTATTTTTTTACTTTGGCCACAACCGCAGAGCTCTTCATTTTACCTTAAGATTTCAGACCTTCTTCTAAAATGCTTTTAATATCGATTTCGTACTGCTGCCACTATTTTTTATTGTTTTGACTGATGTTTTGTTTTCACCCGCCCAACTAACCCGTTCACATACTTTGTTTTATCTTACGTGCATACATATTTGTAATGAACTTTTACTTCTTACAGCGAAACATGTTTGTTAATCAGCGATACACGACTAATAGAAATGTCGAGAACAATCCTTGCCATTCTGTAAAATACGTTAAGCCAAACTTTGATGCACCAGGTCGTAGAATTAGCGAATCGAGTAAGTTGATAAGTTTAATATATTGGTTATGTGAAATATGCATTACCATTTTTCTTATTAAACGTCGATTCTATTCTATAAACTATTAAGAGATTCTTTAAGGTACTAAGAGTCATAAATAGCTAAATTCATAATTTAATTATCTACATTTTATCAATCACTAAATTGACGATAAATAAGTATTCTATTGGAATACACTCACGTTTCCCCTGGAATTTTGATAAATATGCGTAAAAGCAACCATGCGTCGCAACGTAAATCAATATGATTAAAAACATTTCTGTAATAACAATAATATTTAAAGTATTCAAAGGGTCTCATTTCGCTTAGTCAGAAATATCTTAAATCTGTTACATTTCATAAACAATAATTCATGGAGCGTGGCTGGTTGTCAAAACAAAAATAATAAGGGTGGCTCATAAGTTCCATCCCTTTGAAATGTAAATAATTATTAAATAAAAAAGTAGTAACAATAAGAAAAATATTTTTATTTCATATTAATCTATATAAAATGGAAATTATTTTTTTAAAATTACATCATTCAAAGTTATCCGGTACGATTACGGCACTAATGTAGGCGACGTCTAAAACTGTCGTAGAGTGCGCGGCGAGTCAGTTCTGCGATGTTAGCCATTTCCCTTCGAACATTTTCTTTTAGGGCATCAATTGACCGCGGGCCTGGATTTTAGGTGTCTGTGGGCTAGACTAATAACTTACCATTAGACAGACTGTGTTCTCGTTTGCAACTTTACTAAAATCAAGGAGACAAAGGATTCTTCTTACATTATATTGACGTCTTTATTGACAAATCAAGTCTAGTAGCTGAAGATGAAACATTTTTACAAATAGGAACCAATTGTTGTGACAATAGCAGTAAAAATATAAAATGTATCACTGCGGCATATTTATAACTTTAATTTAATAACATATTTAATAAAATTAACAGAAAAATTCCCTACCTTGGAGAAGACGTATTCCCTACAGAGGACTGATAAGAGGCTGATGGTGATAGTAAATAATATGATTTTACTTCTTTTTGCTTCCAGAATGTTTAGAATATATTTGGGAAATAAAACGGAGCGAAGATGAGCTCAAAAGAAGTAACGCTTGTGAGTATCAAATATGACGTCTGTGAATGTACTATTATTTATGTAATATAAATAATAGATAAATATATAGTAAATAATAGATTGAACTAAAAGAAAGTTTCTTACACCACATCACGCGGCAAAATAAGACTGCCTCGTAATGCGGGGTCAGAAAGTCTATTAACTATCCAATGAGTTTCGTGAACATCGACTAAGTCTTGTATCCTCCCACCGATGGTGGAATCGTTCTCACTTACGCCAGACCTAAACATTCCCGGACTGGTGGCGAGAAGTTGCGATCGCCAACTTACTTACCAAAGTGAAGACTTTTCCTAATTTGAGAATCCATTATTAAGCTATTTACGGGCTTAGAAAAGTAATATAAACCTAAATAAATTAATAAAGGAGTATTTTCCATTTACAAGAACGAGTAAAGAACGAAAAGATATTTACTTCTATGAATTATACTACTTCATGGGAACAATGTCAGAGGCCTGCAGATATAAATGTGAAGTATATTATTTAAAAATTTGTATATATTTATTTATTTAAACTTTATTGTTAAACCTTTAAATAAAAAGGTAACAAAGGGCGGATTTAATGCCTATAGACATTCTCTACCAGCCAACCCATGGTGTGGTGAGAACTTGTGATAGGTGCAGCATAAAATACATAAATAAAACATAAGCTTACACATACATACATACTTCACACATTGAAACTTACATACAACATATATATATATATTTATTTATGCGTATGTATATACATATATATACATACGCACAAATAAATTAATTAATTTATATATATACACATACACACATACTAATAACTACTAATGATAATAAATGATTCAGGTAGTAATAACCGGATTCATAAATGTTCACGAATCAACCTTTTGAAGGCACATTTATTTGTAGTGTTTCTGATGTTGTCGGGCAAGGAGATCCAAAGGAGTGTGGCCTGAACTGTAAAGAAGTTGCCATAGAACCCGGTGAAGTGCATTGGAATACGAATCTTATTGTAACATGACGATCGAAGTTTCCTATCATGAGATGAGGAAAGATACTCAAATTTACTTGTAATGTAAATTGATATTAGAAGTTATGAAGTTTATAAAAATTTTAAAAATTATAGGAGAGAGTATTCCGCTTTGCGAAACGCCAGCCTGGACGTTAGCCCATGTTGAGACATTACATTAATATACCGCATTTCCACTAAAACATTTACAGGCTTGCGATATTTATCAACCACACGAGGTCGCACTCTCGTTATTGGTGGCAGAATAACAGAACCTGGCGAATTTCCTCATATGGTGAGTAAATACAACATAAAGTAATGAGTACATTAAAATTGTTCACGTTTTACTAATGTCAAATCAACTAAAATTTAATCAACACAGTTTTATAGCGTTAAGCATGGTTAAATAATCTCTCGGTGTTTTATTATATTAATAATAACAATAAATCTTTATTTCGTATCCTTTTTTTCGATTCATAATATGATGTTCGTAGCTTTCAAATTAGGTTCTTAAAAACTCGTGTTAGAATATAGGTACATATGTATGTCTAATCTTACAAATTATATTCCTTATTTTCTTTTAATTAGTTTATTACATGTGGGGTACATGTTCTCCTGCCCAGTGTGTAACGAATGGTCCATCAATTTTGTTGGCAAGGATAGCCAGGATGCCGTTGGCCTCGAAACCTCAGCAACATTGAGGCGCTTCGCTTACGGATCATGGCATAGAAGTCATCAATTCTAGTTTTAGCAAAAATACCAGATGCCCTGCAGCATCGGCGCAACCCCAACAACATCCTTAGCGCATTATTATACTGCACACGTAGTGCATTGAAGGCATTGTGCTCTGAAAAGAGTCATTTTTACTTCCTTAGTTCATCGTGCAAACCTGCGAGCAAGCATATTGCATCGAGACGCCAATGTCCTACATTCCCTTTCAATTTCGTTATCGCCTATGAGACGATCCGTGATTACGTGTCTGAGATATTTGCATTGAGATACAAAACGTAATGGTATGCCTTCCAAAAGTAAAGGTGGTGTGTAAATGGGTGATTTATTGTGTGCCTAATACCATCTTCACGCATCCCTCGCAGGCGCTCAAGAGAGAGAGACCATTTATTGACGGACTAAGCAGCACCATATCATCTGCATACCTTATGTTGTTTATCATTTTTGCCATCTATTAACAGCCAGATATGGTGCTGCTCAACCTCTCAATCAGCTGGTTGACATAAAGATTAAACAACCAGAGGTACTGGTGGTAGGATTCCTATGCAGGAATCGGTCTAAGTAGGTACCACCGCAGGGCCAAAAAAACCCCCTTCCTGCCGTACTTCAGAATCCAGTCCATATGTCTCCGATTGCGCATCTGCCCATTTAACTAACGCATTTGTCCTGCTATTTACTACCAGTACAAACCGAATGGTAATATTTTTATTGTTTTATTTATATCAATTAAATTTATTAATTTATATTTCAGGGTGCCGTAGGATGGAAAGCAGTCGTAGGCACATGGATATTTAAATGTGGTAGTTCCTTGATAAGTTCCAAATTCATGCTGACAGCTGCACATTGTTCCAAAGCATCACGGAGGGACACTAGTATAGCAAATACAAGGCCAGAAATCGTTCGATTAGGAGACAAAAACATTATTGACGTGGTGAGATAATTTGAAAAAAACTTATACGACTGGCATGGAATAGATGAAACGCAATTATGTCGTTTCTTTCTGAACTTTAGAATAAATATTTGCTTTTGTCTAATAAATGTCTAATCATCATCGTCAAAATTAATAAAAGTAGAAGAGATATTAACTGGTAAATTTCTGGGTTGCGGCAGAAGTTGCCATTTATGCAAGATATATTATAATTACGTTAGTGTTACCGCAAACACAGAGGCATTGCATAAACCAAGTTTCTATTAAGTCGTAGTTGTTTGACGGCCGCGTGGTCTAATAGTTAAGAGTTCCTGACTTCTGAGCCACGGGTCTGGAATTGGAAATGTAGCCGGGAGTAATATTTGCGTTAAAACACTAATTATTGGTTTTTGGGTGCCTGGTTGTGTTATTTATGTGAAATTTATTTTGTAAAATGCACTCATGACACAGAAGAAATCGTTGACATCGTTTTTTCTTTTATCGTTGATGTGGGACGTAGTTTTTATACAAAAAAAGTCAACATCGTTTAAATGGGTCAGCTCAAAGGGGAAGGACTACGCTTCCACGGACTGCTGGCTACAGCGATAAATACGTAAATACTAGCGTGAAGTAGAAATTGCTGAACATAGTATAACGTTGTTGTATTTTGTACAGTAAGTACCGGAGTCAAGAAACAATGGATCTTCGACTTGGCCGAGACATTAAAATTAAAAAATATCCAATTTGATATAATATAATATTAAAAATTTTAACAGCAGAACTTTTTTTATTGTATTATTATTTTTAGATTCACAACGGATTATCGCCTGTTGATGCAAAAATTAAGCGAATCATTGTTCATCCTCAGTACAAAGCTCCAAAACAATATTTTGACATAGCCATCATTGAACTGCAAAAGGACGTGAATTTCGATAAATACGTACAACCTGCTTGTCTTTGGACACATTTTGATACAAGTTCACTCGGACCTAAAGCAACATTGACTGGATGGGGCGTAATAGAAACGGGTACATGCCTCCATAAGCACAAATACTTAAATATATAACAAATCACAAACGAAACCGCTAAAAATCTCATTAATCGCATTAATACAACGATGATTTAACAAATACAATATCAAATAACACACTTTAAAGTTTGTTTCTAACCTTAAAAAATTATGGACAGTTTTAAAGACATCTCATTTGTATGTATACCTCATATTTTTTAATTTCAAATACAGTGATATTCTGCTTTATACTAGCAATTGTCACTTGCGCAGAATATGTTTTGATGTCGTAAGTATCGCCAAAACCAATAAAGTAAGACTAATGGTTCTTTTTATTGAGCAGGGGGATTATGTATTATTTTTTATATATTATCGTCGAATTATCAATCCCCCTAATCGTTACGTTTGATAATTTAAATATAAATATGTTTGACAATTTAACTACTTGAAAATGCTTTAATGCTTTTTCTGGTGTTAGGATTCCTATGTAAGTATCACCCCAGGGCCGGTTATTCTAACGTGAAGCAGTAGTGTGCAAACATTACTGTGTTTCGGTTTGAAGGGCACTGTGAGCTAGTGTAATCACTGGGCATATGATACTTAAGAACCTATGTCTCAGGGTGATGGGCATAGTGTAGTGTCACACAGAAATTTTCTGGGTGGCACAGCATTTGTTATGGGCAGACGTTATACTTACCACCAGATGAACGTTTTGCTCGTTTCGTCACTTAATCCAAAAAAAATAATAAGTCAGCAATAATATTGATATAGTAAACGAACTGCCACAGACAAATTTCGGTTCAAAGTTATAGCTTAATTTAAATTAGCTTCTTTTACGTGCCTAGCACAGCGTCACACGTCCAGATTTATAGTCATGGTTATAAATCACAATATATTTTTAGGTAGATTATTAATATCCCCGGAACTTCAAGCTGCAGTAGTGGATATAATAGATTCAAATGTATGCGACTATTTACTAAGACCTTCATGTAACCGATTATGGTGTGGAATGAATAAAAATCAACTTTGCGCGGGTAAATCAGCAGGAGGAGTAGACGCATGTCAGGTAAGCAATCTATCTCATTATACCTTACATTTCGATGACTACGAGTATATTGTTGGCAGTCAATAAATCGTAACCGTAAGTTTTACTGGTGGTAGGATGCCTATGCAGGAATCTGTCTAGGTAATTATTCTTCCATGAAGCAGTAGTGTGCAAACATAGTAATGTTTGCACACTACTGCTTCATGGAAGAATAATGTTTCGGTTTGAAGGGCACTGAGACCTAGCGTAATCACTGGACATGTGAGATTTAAGAACTAATGTCTCAGAGTGGCGGGCGCAGTGTGGTGTCACACAGAAATGTTCTGGATGTCACAGCATTTGTTATGAGCAGATGTTGCACTTACCATCAGGTGAACGTTTTGCTTGTTCCGACTCTTTTATAAGAAAACGATTGTAAACGAACAAAAAAAATTAAACCCTCACTTAGTTTTATATAAGTTGTCAAACAGAAATTGAAAAATGTATAAAGATTGATGTATTAAGAAATTAACAAGCAAATATTCAGTTACTGACAAAAATTAAATGATAGATAATTTAATTCTACTTTAAGTCAGCAAAATATGCTCCTTGAATGACAACACAACGATACATATTTTAAGAAAAATTAATATTTACGGTTTATATCGCGTTTAATTTAAACTAATTATAACCCGACGTTTCGGGCGCTTTACAGCACCTATAGTCACGGGGGGGCTTAGGTGACAGATGCCCTGATGTCATAGTTAACCCTCCGGGTTATTTATAACTTTAGCTTTTAATTATTATTTTTAGTCCGATCTACGCAGAAAGAGCTTACTGTGTTTTCAAGCCTTGCAGTGGTATGCTTGGTTTTTGATTTAATTTTTTTTTTTATTAATAATAGGATTCCAAGGCGGTGGTAGTACCCAACCATCTGCCCTATTGAAATTTGGTTGTTTTTTAATTTCAATAGCCTCGCGAATCATCCTTGGTAGGAATCGGTGTTCTTTTGCAAGGATTCGTGGTCTATCAAATCTGATGTAATGGTTGGGATGATCCAGAACATGGTCACAGACTGCAGACGTCCTAGAGCGTCGATGCTTCACATCACCTATATGTTCTTTAACTCGGGTTTAACTCGGGCACGTGCAAGATTCACAATCCAGCTTGTACACTCCTGCATCTGACGACCGCGTGGCCTTGTCGTCAGAGTACCTGACTTCTAAGCAGCGAGTCCTGGGTTCGAATCCCAACCGGAGCCAACATTTTCGATAAAACATAAATTGTTGGTTTTCGGGTCTGGTTGTGTTGTGATTGTCCCCGTGTTTCTGACACTGCATCCTAGACTATCTCCAATCTTATTGCATCAGCGTTACATCGGGCGCAGGTAGGTTGGGACGAGTGAGTGCCTCTGTGTTTGCGCGTACACTTGTGGCACTATAATATCTCCTGCGCAGTTGATAGCTCTCGACTGTAGTCGGAAGTTGTCGCCGTGGTCGAAATCGGCTAAGAGAACATCACTCCTGCATCTTGTAGAGGGATGTTACACTTGACAGATAGTAAAAACTGGCTTATCTTTTTCGGCGGCTTGAAAAATGTTCTTATAGATGCTCGCTTCAAGATATAACCAATCTTGTCCATGAATCCTCTAACATATGGAAGAACAGCAGGTACGCGCTCGACTGTGGCCAGCTTCACTCGGTCACTGCGACGAAGGCGCGGAACCCGAAGCTTGTTGTCTTGCAAAACTTGCTTGACATGCTGAAGCTCGGCCGCCAGGTGTTTATTGTCGCAGATCCCTTGTGCTCTTTGAAACAAAGATTTACCGAAACGTCGGTACAAATAGTTTAAATTGAACGCGATAAAATCCGTAAAAATTTGTTTTATTTAAATGTGTAGTATTCGCGTAAATTAAAGAAAACATTACAACGATACATTTTTATTAAAACGAAAACTTTAATTTTACAGGGTGATTCTGGAGGACCCTTACAAGTGAAAATAAATTTGCCTGACAGGGAACTGAGATCCCTACACTATTTGATAGGCGTTACGTCTTTTGGTATAGGCTGTGCTCGCGCTAACACGCCGGGCGTTTACACAAGAGTTTCAAGTTTTATAAACTGGATAGAAGATATTGTTTGGCGTAGGAGGACTAGCAGTAAAGTGAGAGGGCGAGGGCGTGGGAGGGCAAGGAAGTAAAGTATATGTACAATACTTTGCAATAAATATCACAGAATAAAATCCGTTTTCGACGAATACTCTCTATCGTTTCTCTTACTGCTATACTTAATAAGCTGTTTACTAAAATGTGACACATTGACATGGTTTGCATCATTTCCTTAGTTCAAAATTAGAAATAAAAAGGAACCGAATATTGAATCCTGTGAGACTCATAAACACTGTCAACCCACAAGAACTCATACAACTGATAGAGATTTTTTACTGGTTGTAGGATTCCTATGCAGAAGTCCGTCTAGGTAGGTACCACTCCAGGGCCAGTTATTCTCCGTGAAGCAGTAGTGTGCAAACATTACTGTGTTTCGGTTTGAGAGCACTGTGAGCTAGCGTAATCACTGGGCATATGAGACTTAAGAACCTATGTCTCAGGATGATGGGCACAGTGTAGTGTCACACAGAAATTTTCTGGGTGGCACAGCATTTGTTATGGGCAGACGTCTCACTTACCATCAGGTGAACGTTTTGCTCGTTTCATCACTTTATGCAATAAAAAAAAATTCTACGTTCCATGGCTCAAGTATGAAGGAAGAAGATTAAAAGCAGCATTTCTAATGGTAAACTCAACTGTAAGACTTGCAAAGGTCATAAAAAGCGCCTAAGGCATTCCGTGAAATACCCTAGGTATTAAATATATGCGAAATTAACTCTACACCTGCATCGGCTGTAGAGCAATTACACAAATACACATTTTTCAAAAAAAGTCTCAGGGCTGGTAGTACAGAAACAGTCCTGAAATTGACAAGTCAGATTTATTACCAAATTTATATAAAGGTAACTTAACGTTGTTTCGTCAATCTTTTTCGGGCCTTCCCCATATAGCTGCGATTTTTTTAACATTTGGATTTAACAGTTTTAAGATGTAATATTTGTACACGCAACAACATTTTTAAAGTAATATCTTGGCGACAATTGTAGGAGAATTGATTGATTAAGTGGTAGTAATAGGAAAGTCATTATTGTTGCTTTGGAACATCAGCAACCTCCTGATCTTATTTTGTTCATTTGTTGTTGATATTTAATTAATAATTAGAGTTTTCAGAAGATTTGGCCGTAGAACATGCTCTTTAAAACTCTTTTGTGACTTTGAATAAATGTTCTTAAAATAATCTATATTTAATTAAAAATGTTTCATTCTATATTTATGAGTAATACAGATTAGAGGCATTTTTCTTTTAAAAAGTGGGAAAACAGTAAAAGAATAACATTAAGTATTCCGAACACAATTTAATTTAATAAAAATTTACTATTCTATCCTATATCTATAACGAATACAAGCAGTGCCCGTGGACTTTACACTTCATAAAATGAAATAAAAATTCTTTATCATTCGACGTAAGTAATGTACAATTCGTTTTTTTTCTATCTTCCACCGTTTCGTAATGAGGTTCCTCTGGCAAAGAAGAAACAGGCTAAAGAAGGGCTCTTTTTTGTAATTCTTTTTTATTGTCTGTCACAAAACATTATGTATAAATTTACAAATAATAGGATACAATCTAAGCACGCTACATGATAAAAAAATTTCAACAGATTTAATAATAACACATATTGTAAGTATATAGCAAACTGGAGCGGACGAGCCTTCACAAATAGCACCTGTTCACAAATACGATGCATTTAAAATAGGTGAGGAGGGCGATGGATACCACCGCCCTCCTCACCTATTTTAAAGGGAAGTAGATGACTCGCCAAATAACGTTGCTGAAAAGAAAAAAATAGTAATAAATAAAGCCACCATGACATACTCAAGACTATGTCATGGTGGCTGTAACGTCTCTACCAAACAAAATTGACATTACTAAGATTATTAGACCTAAGACCATTTAAAATTTTTTGTTCCTTAAAAAACGCTACATCATAAAAATACATATAAAATATTCTTATACCAAAATAAATGTACATGTACTCTTATGTTACTTAGCTCAGAACGAAATAAAGGTCATGTCATGAGTTACGTTATTTGATATCAAAATAGATTGATTCTTTCCAAGCGTTCTTATCATTGAAATAATCATTCAAATTATTTTATTCTTTAGAGCACAGATATTTTTATTGTAAGTTTTAATTTAATTTTAGTATGTTTGATTCACTATAACTTCAACACGTGAACATCGACCTATAAATTATTTTTATAATATCTTCAGCCTAAATGTCGGTTTATCTAGTTAACTGTTATTTCTTAATTTTAATTTTTCTTTGTCACTATTCTATAGGAAGAATGTTTTAAATTTACGTACATGCACAAGGTTTTGATAAATATACTAGCATGTAAAAGTTAAAATATTACTTTCTTTATTAAGTTCCCTTAGCAAATCACGAGAACGCATATTATTGATTGAGCGAACTGCTCTTTTTTGCAAAATAAATATAGTATTCACGTCAGCCGCATGCCTCCATAATAAAATATCATAAGGCTGTGAAATTTACTAAAGTAAACAAATCTTGCAGTGGCTATATCCGTAACTTGACGGATCACAGCATACGTAGCTGAACTGATTTTATTAGCTAAGGTTCAATATATACGGACCCCACTAAAACTTACAATCTAATTTGACCCCAAAAATACATTAATATCAACAAACATTTATTTGTCATTTTGCTAAATTATATAATTTTAAACCGTACTTTTTATTTAACTTCTAATCTTTTCATTAAGAGTTTAATTATATAAAATGTAACATTTATTATAACATAGTTTGTAACAAACTGTACATATTTATTACTTATAACGTCTCAATTCTCATCATTATCCGTGTCATTGGAAGGATGCTGGCACTTATAGCACAGGGATTCCCTTTTTTAAGTGCCAGCAGCTCATTTAGTGATAAATTATTGTATCCAACTATTTAGACTTATAGGAATAGTATGTAAAAGATTTGTGAAACAAATAAATCAATTTATTATTATTATTATAATGTATTTATATTAAATTCAAATCTTGCAAGCCAAATTAGATCTACTTTCCGTTGTCTTGTTGAGCTAAATTTTGACACACCTATGTACCTTCGGTGACAATGCAATAATACGTTACCATGGAACTCGTATAATGATTAAGCCGAAAGTTGGTCATATGAACTCCTCAACTAAGCAAAATATCTTCCTCATGTTTAGGCTTGATGGATTTGTTTTGACAAGTTCTATAACCCTAGCAGCATATGAAGCCTACTGTTGAACATTAGCCTCACAAATAAAAGCTTGTAACAAAATAAGATTTTTGTTAAAAACTTTTTACATTTAATAATACTTAATTTTAACAAGTTATTTTTTTTTTGTATTTAGTGCTAAATTGCTTACATGGGAATAATTTAAAATATTATTGAGTGCACTTTAACTTTATTTAGGTTCTCCGTTTTTCGACTGACCTTAAATATCAGCGAATAAAATCTGCAAACAATATAAGATTCTCTCAGCTCTCAGCTCAGGATTAGTAGATAATTTATATAGACTAGAAACAAAAGTGGGCCCAGAATAGATACTTGTGGTACACCCTTTTTTACTTGAGAGCCTGCAAAGTAAGCTAATTACTATTAATTTTGGACCATTTGTATCCTATTACTTAGATAAGAATCCAACAAAAGAGCTTGCTCTTTCAAACCTCTTAAGAACTCTTTAGAATTACTACCATCAAACAACAAGTAAAATAATCGAAGGCTTTATAAGTGAGACAGGACACTTCTATTTTATTTATTTGTATTGATAGCTGGTTTCACTTAGATCACGGTTCCGCTTACATCAACTTTAAAGAAAATACTGGCTTTATCTGGTATCACATAAATTTGAAAATTTCAGAAAATTTTAATAACTAAAACATAAAACGCTAATAACACATAAAGAACTCATATCGCCTTAGCACATAAAAAATGAACTTTATAGGAGTCAACGACAAATATTCTTGATCATATCTGTAATGTTGATCACTTGTTTTTCCATTATAAAATGTTGAACTTTTTCTTGTCTTCTTCTTAAGCCGCCTCTCCCCATACAATATCCTCAATCCAATCAACAAAAGTAGTCACTTTTGTATAAATGCTAAGAGTACTCGGAAGACTACACCCAAAATCGAAGGACCTCACGCCGACAATGTAATGTATGTTCCAATCTGTATATTCAGGTATATCGATTGGTACTTGTAACAAACCACCAATATCTACCTGAAAAAAATATATTAATCAAAAGGATAGAAACAAAATCCATTACTATACTAAATATAAAAACCGTCAATAGGTACAAATTTAAATTTTACCTTCAGTTTATTTTTGTTGTTTCACAATTAGCTAGATTATAACATTTCCCTAAGATATTGGACATTTAAGCCTATTTAACTGAAATTGAAAAAGTTACAGCCAGTATCAAATACGTTTTGATAATGGTCCCAAATCAGTTCGGGTTTTGATTAGAGTTTTGCGCGGTCCTAGGTTTTGTTCACCAGCCGAAGGCAAAAAAAAAATTAGATATTACTACATATTTCCAGTCGATAAAGTGTAACTTCCCGTATTATAATGCAACAGGAAAATGTATATTTTATTAAATAAAACCGGTACTCACTTGACAAGTATTATTAGCGCTATTCGAACGACTTGCGCAAAGTTGATGAAAGAGTAGACCCCTCCACCGTTTATCGTGTTTGTTTCTTAACAAGTTATCACACATCATTGCGTTCATAAAATCGACTTCCGCAATTTGCATCACAGGATTGCTGACGCTATCATCTTAAAATATAACACAGTTATTACATATGATATAACATATATTTGCCTGGTGGCCAATTATTCTGCCGGATTGTTTCGGTTTGAAGAGCACTGAGAGCTAGCGTAATCACTGGGCATATGAGACTTAAGAACTGATGTCTCTGGGTGACGGGCGCAGTGTTGTGTCACACAGATTTCTGGGTGACGCAGCATTTCTTATGGGCAAATGTTGCACTTACCATCAGGTGAACGTTTTGCTCGTCTCGTCACTTTTTACAATTAAAAAAATCACCTAATTTAAAATGACATCCTATTGCGAGATATAATTTAGCAATGTGGAAAATCCGGTCGTTGTCAAGATGCTGAATAATAAAGATACTTGTACGATAAGATTGATTATTATACTAATTCAAGTTATTTAAAAATACTCCTAATAAGTACAGGTATTTATTAAATGCATACAAAATTACCTTTATGTCGTTCCTGTGGTGTAATCTTTTGTGCCAAAGTGATTCTCGTATACACGTCAAAATCATCACTAATGAATTCTTTTTTAAAAACTGTTTTGTCTGAAAAATAAAAAGTATAATTTAATTGAATCATGTATATATATCTTCTTAAAGAATTAAAGATAATTGTATAATGATATAAATTAGACTAAAATCAGAAAAAAATGGCCTGTAAGGTATGATCGAAGTGATTTCGTTTATATAAATGAAGAAAATATACAAAATGAATCTTATTTTTAGTTTCCAAACGAGTAAAAGTAGGGTAATGTCTATTTATGGCTAATTCCAGACAGATAGTTTGATCATTTGTGTGTACGAGTAATTCAAGTGCCTGAATTTTTTTTTAAATCTTACTTGATTCTATAACGTTCCACCCGGTAAGTTCAGCTTTTCCTGTGTCGACATCAAAAAAATTAGTCCAGATACATGAGGGGTGAACTTTAGTTGAAAACGTAATTGCACTCTCTAACTCAATTATAGCAATATCATAATATTTACGTGAAGTGTGATAAAAGGGATGCATAATGAATCTACTTATATACGCGTCCGTAGGAGCTTTTCCGATTTCTTTCTGAAAACAAAAATTACATTACGTGACTCAGAAGCAGGTTGCAATTAAAGTTCCAAAATTCGAAACCGAAAGGATATGAAAGATTCTCGCCGGCAATCGCCAGTTGACTTTTGGCAACAGCAGCTCGGAGATTGCCGATATTTCGTGCAAAACCGGACTGGATCTTAACATAGTATAAAAGATACAATTAAAAAAAGTACCACTACTCATAGGAAAACTCCAAGTTCTTTTCTGGTGATTTGACCTAAGATTCAATGAAACTTACGAAATTTAGGTCTGTGAAAAGAAGAAGTAGGAGGGCACCAATAAACAGTACTATCCATGTGCTGTCATCTGCCTCAAAAATTCTGGTATCAGCAGATAATTTTAATGCAGCGATAAGAGAATTTGGTCAATACTGCGCCTTAAGGAACATCCTCGTAGTAAGGCAAGCATCCATCGATTATTACTCGAATGCACTACTCAATCGGAGAGGCTGAAGTCCAGGTGCAAAATTCAAAAGATAAAAAAATTAAAAAGAGTCATTCACACAAAGTCAATTGAAATAATGATTATTTTTATAGCACTGCTAACAAAGCGTGTTTCGTTAAACACAACGCGATTATGGAGTACATTTTAAGTTTTCTAACCTTTTCAGAAATATCCGGTTCTCCAAGTCGGACCACTTTTGGCAGTGGGCTGGAGATTCTTACATCAAATCTTGGATTCCGCGAACAGTGAGCTGCGGTTAACATGTATTTTTCGCTGATCAGTGCTGCTTCACACATAAATAGCCAAGTGTCGTTATGTGTTTCCCAGCCAATGGCGCCCTGAAAGAAGACTATTTTAAACAAAGAATTTTATTAACAAACCTTAAAAATCAAACTTGTTCATGCTTCGTCTTATTGATCATCACCCTAATTTCGAAAATTGATATTGTAGCCGATAGGTGTCTGGCAGAGTAGAAAAGCTCCTACTTCTTTCCTACCGAGGTGTCGTAAACGGCGACTAAGGTTTTAGTATAGTAAGGACAGCCTTTATTCGTGCAGCATAACACTATAATATGTAATGCTGTCACTGTACTGTTCGTGGTAACGCAATGGAGGGTAAGAAATTTTTGAATAGTACCAAAATGTCGGTTAAGTGGTTCGCCACACGCCACGTCTCGTTTCTCGAAGGGGCGAAAACTTGTGCTACGTTGTTCTACTATATCTACTATATGTTCTATTTTATAGGTCTGGCATTTGTGTTATGATTAAATCATGTGTACTCGTACTTTGTACACTCTACGGTTTCACAGTCATGGCTTTATCTTTTTTTAATATTTACTACCTTTCTGATGAAGACTCGGTGTTCGACATACTTGCATCTGGACTCGAAAAAGCTCTAACATTATTACGGATATTATTTAGGCGTAATTAAAAGAGCTGATGATTGATTGATTCATTCATAGTTGTTTCTATGAATAATTATCTACACGTCATCACTTATCCCTAAATGAAATTATCGTTAAATTTTAATAGATCAAAATATGTAGAGTACCATATGAGGAAATTCACCAGGTACAGCATCATATCCTCCAAAATTGGCATTAATTAGTATAGTATCGTAAGTTTTTCCGCCTTAAACAATAAAGATTACTGCGATTTATACGATACACAATCAAAAACCAATTATACAGCTCATCAAATAACAAAACTTACAAAGCACCATTTTAATCAAGGCTTCATCGTAATATCGCATTTTCCATAGATGTTCTAAGCATTCTGAAAACATTAACATTTATATATTAAGAAATTTGAAAAAATTCAATAAAAGTATGTCATAAATAATTACCCAATCCTTCTTTGGCATTTCGATTTTATGCAAAACGATTCTAGTAGGTATTTTAATGGCATGCGAGTACCCTTCGAAAAATGTAAGTACTCGTAGTTTAAAGTATTTTGGTTTTTAAAACATATAAACAGCCGGTTTTTAAAACAAATAATAGAAAATGGGTTATAATTTTTGTAGAAAGAGACTTTTATATACGCAGGGAAAACCCTATTGATTAGATATATCTTATATTATTTTTCTTTATTTAACCTTATATACACGCAAATAATGTATATAGTCATACTTAATGCCTTAGGCATTCTTTACTAGTCAACAAGAGACGAAGAGATAAAATGTCATTATTTAACAAAATCAACAGGTCTTCTTACTAATAACACAACTTGTAGTATAAATGTTAATGTTACAACCTATAAATGTCTTACTGATCTTAATCCTGAGACAATTTTGAAGTCCGAAAGCATCCGCCACGCTGCTTCAATACGAATTATCGTACTGCTCATGTATTCGAAATATTTCGGCTATGATGACTACAATGGACAGTATTATTTGTTTTTACAAAACGATGCCCCACTATATTAATAGACAAAAACCTAGATCAGCCAGAGTCAGCGATTCAAAAGTATCCTTAAAAAAGAGCGCAGAAAGCCCTCATTTCGACACATGCAATTAATGTATATAACTAGTCTGGCCATAAATACTGTTACATAAAAACTTTTCTTTTTTTCAACTTTTTAATTATTTTGAATTTGGAACACGTATATTATTTTAAGAACTTCTTTCGATTTTGCGCCATTTCACATAATTTTTCGTGTTAATTATCAAATTACAATATGGAATGGGGTGTTAAAGAAAATAAGATTGCAGTGATCGCCTTGCACAAAGTGGGTATGGAGCCGTCGGTCATATTCCAGACACTTCAAAAGCTTGGTATCAGCCGTATGTTCGTATACTGTACTATCAACAGCTACAACAACACTTCCTCTGTCGAAGACCAGAAAAGCTCGGGGCGGCCGCGTGCTGTTAGAACTACAAAGGCTGTTAAAGCCAGAATTCGTTGAAACCCGATTAGGAAGAAAAAAATCTTATCGCGAGAAAAGAAGATTCCCGCTAGGACTCTATCGCGTATTATAAAACAAGACCTGAAACTCGGTGCTTATCGCCGATATACAGGACATGCCCTAAATCAATCTTTACAATTAAAGAGAGTGGATCGATCAAAACGCCTTCTATCGCGATACGCAGGTGAAAAGCACAGAAATATCCTCTTTACCAATGAAAAAATTTTCGCGATTGAAGAACATTACAATAAGCAAAATGATCAACGTGTACGCTCACAGTTCTAAAGAAGCTGCTCAAGTCGTCGGAAAGGTACAACGTGGTTATCATCCTGCGCCAGTGATGGTTTGGTGGGGCGTATCTTATCAAGGAGTCACAAAACTACATTTTTGTGAAGAAGGAGTGAAAACTTAAGCCAAAGTGTATCAAGATACGGTCCAAGATCATGTTGTGAAACCTCTCAGCAATACACTTTTTAAAAATATACCGTGGACTTTCCATCAGGACTCTGCACCTGGTCACAAGACACCAACTACCCAAGCCTGGCTTGAAACCAACGTTTCGCATGTTATAGGAGCTGAAGACTGGCCCTCATCTAGCCCAGACCTCAACCCTTTAGACTTCAAATTATGGTCAGTTTTAGAGGACATGGCTGCTCTAAACGACACGGCGACATTGAGTCTCTTAAAAAATCTTTGGAGCAAGCAGTGGCGAAAGTTCTTTTGGAAACAGTGCCTAAATTCATAGAATCGTGGCCAAACAGATTAAAGGCCTGTATAAAAGCCAAGGGTGGCCATTTCGAAGAGAATCTAGTTTTTATTTTTTGGCTCAGACTAATAAATATGTAGGTATAAATTTTAATAGTATATTTATTACATTACTTCATTAAAAAAAATGCATTTTCAATTTTTAAAAGAACTTATGACCGGACAAGGTAATGTACTCGTATATAATAGCATACGTCAACCTTGGCAGAAAAAAAACAAATTCAAAACGTCCTGGAACTATTGCTGATTTCATTTAAAAAGCTGCTTTATGGAGTGGGCATAAGATTGAATTTGGGTTTAATGAATCGGAATTTGTGATTCTTGACTTTATTTTTTTGTTTTGATCGATCGAGGACGGTTTTTGAAGTGATTTTTATATGGAGCTGTGAATCGTGCGTTTTTTTGTACATCAATGCCTCACTAGGATTTTTCCTGTGTCGTGTGTTCGTTTAACAGACATAAATATCACATGCATAATACAACTAGACCCGAAAACCAACCTGTTTTTACACATATTTTGTCACCGGTTGGGATTCAAAACCCAGGATGTATGACGTTGAAGTCAGGTACTCTGACCACTAGGCCACGCAGACGTCAAACTTTCTTCCCTTACCATTCGAAACTTGGAACTTTATGTTGGCAGTCCGGTTGGATCCTGGTCGAATCTATCTATTGTTGTACACTAGCTGTCAACTCTATTGTGATTTACTGCATGCGTGCCTCAGCCGTGGTAGCTCAGGATCTAGGCACTCACTTTACGTTTCATAGTACGCGAGTGTCCTAGGTAAGATTCCCGGTACCGGCACCACTAAAATTATTAATTACAATTTTGATTTACCACGCCTTCCGTGGTGAATGAAGACTTCGTAAAGAAACCGGCATGTCTGGGAAATAAAAATATTTGGAGACATGTGAAGTCGGCCAAAACGCATTGGAGGACTTTTCCCGGCTCCAAACCCCTCTCAGAAATGAGAGGAGGCCTGTCATCAGCGGTGGGCCATTTATAGGCTGTGACTTTTTTGTCTCTACTATGTACAAAAATAACACTTTTAAAACAAGTCATGTTTATATTTTTCTTCGCACATGTTTACTTACTGACTTCACTGATGCGACGCCATGGTGCACGAAAGTCGGGCATTACGAGATTTATGGATTCGCAGGAGCTGTGCTCGAGGTTTTTATTTTCCGGTCTTCCATGAATTATTTCAAATAATTGTTTAGTCTTCTTACCAAACACTGTCAACTGTAACAACATAATACTAAGTTTTACTGCAAAAGGATCCCAGCTCAGAATAATGTGGCCAAAACCGCTATTAATACTACTCGGACCTGAAAGCAAAGTGAAACTTCTTTGGGCGCTATAAGAGTAATATTTCAATGTCGAATTTCAGTGCATCGTTTTCGTGGAACGTCTTCGTCATCATCAATACTTTAGCCTATCACTGGTCCACTACTGAACATAGGCCTCCCCCGTAGATTGCCACATATGTTCGTACAAATTGCTCCCATTTTGGGGGTTTTCGCCATAGTAGCCACGCTTGGCAAGCGGGTTGACAACCGCTGTTTATCTCTCTGTCGACTCTTACGAGATGGGGTGGTCGATTCTCCTAAGCCGCCACAACACGGCACGTCTTCGTAGGTTTCTGTTAGTCTTAACTAATATTTATCGATAAATTGATTATCGTTTATATACTGAGCGGTTATTTTACAGTAACATTTTTTATTCAATTTGAATAATGTTATTTTAATCTAATTTCTAATATAGTATACAAGTTTTACTTCTGTGGCAGAAGTATTGAGTTGCACGCTCGCACGTTCTTTTTTTTACATTTAAGATGTCTACAAATTTAAAATATTCTGCAAATTTTCCAATATTGCGTAAGACCGCGGGATTTCCCTACCACTACCAAACAGAAACTACATACTTACGTTTTCTTGTACCGCATTTTTGTAAGCCGGTCTAATTCGCGAACGTTGTTTTTCTGTAAGTTGATCTAACTGTCGGCCCCAAACGTGTACTATAAATATAAAGTTAAAAATTTATAACGGAGGCATATTCTACATAAATGTAACTAAGATTGAATGAAGTCACTGGTTTCATTTTAGATAACACTATTGAACTTTTTTGTCAGCATTAAAGTAAAAAATTACAAATAAATATCATCATACACTGCACAGCTTTATTATGAAAACTACATACCAAGAAATACTATCACTATTAAAAGCATGTGGAAGCTACGTAAAATTATCATTTTAATTATTGTGTTATTTACACGTCATATAATCATTACGTCCATCAACGCTAAAAACTTCATACGGAATGTAAACACTACGTTAATATAGCGAGCATATTAAAAACCAGTTCAGGCTGTGAATTGATTGCACTGAGAGACGGTCAACTTATATAAATAAGCAACGCCTTAGTATTATTTCTTTAATATAGTTAAGAAGGTTGGATAAATATGTCCTGACAGAAACTGGAAGCCACCGTTGTTGGACACTTTGTAAAAATATAGGTGATTATATTAATAACAACTTTTTATTAAAGCGGGATTCAATTACAATTTAATTAATTGCAACAAAACTTTATTTTTTTGAATCGACCCAAAATAGCGGCGTCGTGGTTCGCCATTCGTTATGTCTCGTTTCCCACGGAGACGTAAAGTGGGCTATGTGTTTGACCGCTCCCACCCCTAATATAGGAAAAAGGCGTGACTGTGTACACGTATGTATTTAATTTATTTACAATCTGAAATGATATCGGCAGTCAATGGACATTGCTCAAATTCACCTAAGAATCACCATACTTTTGACATATTCCATAATTCTTATCCTATTTTTTGACCTTTATTACAAATACTAGAATTAAACGGACATACATACATACATACAGTCACGCCTCTTTCCCATAGGGGTAGACAGAGACCACATCTTTCCAGTTGCTACGATCCTGACACACATCTTTAGCTTCTTCTACTTTCATTAGCGTTTTCACACACGCTCGTCAGTTCCGGGTACTTTTAACGTGACCTTTCCTCAAAAGTTCACCGATTTGATTGTGATACGTACGCCTAGGTCGACCCTTACCGGCTTTCCCATTCACACTTGCCTCATAAATCTGTTTCGTCAATCTCCTTTCATTCATCCTCTCTACGTGTCCAAACCATCTAAGCATACCTTTCTCTATCTTTGTCACTACATCTTCAACCAGACCGCAACGTTCCCTTATCACGGTGTTTCTCACTTTGTCAATCAGAGTTACTCCCGCTATACTTCTCAAACTTCTCATTTCCACATTGTTAATCTTATTTTCATGCTTCTTCTGCCAGACCCAGCATTTACTACAATACATAAGTGCGAGGACCAGAACCCCCCTATGTACAGCTAGTCGTGCCTTTTTAGTGCCTTCCAGATTAACATTACAAAATTAAATGGTCGATCGTAAATGGCAACCTTGGTGTTTGTTTGTTAGGTGCTCAGAATGTTTTTTTTTCTATTTGCTTTTCTATAACCGTATGGCAAGGCCATTTACAATAACCTCAACATCGAAAATATTTTAGGTAATAAATAAATTCTGGGAAGTGTAAATATAAAATATTAATTACTCAGCAGTGATATACATCATGGGAAAAGCTGCATGTCTAAGACAAGAAGCTGTCACTTTATTGTTGTGGTGGCATCTCAAGAGAATCCACCACCCTGTCTCATCCCGTAGGTGTCGTAAAAGTCGACGGAGAGAAGATGAAAACCAGGAGTTGGGCAGCAGCAACGTCTAAATATATAAACTACGGTTGCCAATCCGCCTGCCAAGAGTGGCAACTATTCCAAAATCCCGCCAGTTACAAGGTTTTGTGGCAATTTTTGAGGGATGCCTATGCTCAGCAGTGGACTAGTGAGAGGTTGAATTGATGATAACGATGACTTTATTGTTTAAGCCAGATTAATTAAAACACTGATAAATAGCATAGCCGTATTGAATAAATTATTCATGATTCTTGATGATTTATGTTCGTTTATGAAGCAACAGTTTTGTTTTATCGCAACTCACCGGTCAAGGGTTTATGAGAATTTTTCCTTATTACATTCGCAGCGTCTTGTACAAGGTCGATGGATAATATTCTACTAAGAATATGTAATACTAGCGATCCGCCCCGGTGTCGCACGCGTTGATAGATAATAGAAAGATAAATTAATACTTTATTTGGACAACAATAATTTCTTACACTAACATTTTTTGTTGCGACTCTTCTCATCGGCGGCGTTATTTTAACAAAATATTTTTGTTAAAATAAGGTAATTGGGAACAAAAGCCATGAAAGTTAAGAGGCTCAGAGCTTCCCTGTAAACAATATTTGATGTGGTGGTAGCAAAATAAAACGACCGCTCTCTACCGCTTCGCAGAGGGAGCCGCGCATTTCGATGATGCCCAAGTAACATAAAGCGTGGCGGCGGCGCGGCGTTCGAGAGACTCCGCGGCCGCTGTATTTTTTATAGAGCATTTCAAAGTTTTTAATTAAAAAAATATATTATTAAAATTACAAACCACTATTTAATTGTTTCTAGTTTAGATAAATCATATAAGTAAGTAGGTATTATTAGATCTTAGTCTATTCGGGCGAGCGTTGGGCTGTTCGCTCAAACCTTGGCATTTTACTTACTTTTAGCATTTTTATACCCCTCGTAATTTCTAAACGATAGGTCCGTTTCGAATAATTTAAGGAGGAATTTACATGTACATAATCAACCTTGACTATAAAACTATTTAGTAGGATAAGGATTAATATCATGATACGAACGTCATCATGTTTCGATTCTACCGGTGTTTTGATTGACCTATTTTGAACAAAAAGCGGTTATTGTGACTTAACCATAATAGTTAGACATATAGCCTCGCGGACTTTTTTCTGAGTAGCGATGAGCACTATGAAAATATAGGTAGTACATTATTTTATTCATCGTCAATACTTTTTTTTAGAGCCGTGGTAGCTCAAGGGCCTGGTGCTCGCCTTTAATTTCATAGTAAGCGAGTAACCTGGGTTCGATCCCCGGTGCCAGCACCTCTTAAATTGTTCTACAATTTTTAGTGCTGATTTACCACGTGCTTAGCGGTAAAGGAAAACATCGTGAGGAAACCTGCATGTCCGAGGAATATTTCGAAGACATGTGAAGTCCGCCAACTCGCATTGGAGCAGCGTGGCGGATTCTTCCTAGCTCCTAAATCCTCTCAGAAATGAGAGGAGGCCTGTGCTCAGCAGTGGAACATTTATAGGCTGAAACTTTACTTTTTTTACAATACATTTTGCATCGCATGCCAAATAATGACTTTTATGAATAAAGTTTTGATACCTTTAGTTACATCATATTTTCGTAGAGATCTCAGTTTTTTTTTATTTAAATACAGTTCATGTTAATCGCTGATAATGAAGCTGTATATACTCGTAGGTGACGGAATTTTCAAAATCGGTTCAGTTGTTTTTGAGTTTATTCATTACAACTAAACATACAGAAAATCAAATCTTTACTCTTTGTAATATTAGTTTACATATAAACTCTAATTCGGAACAGATAATATTATCATAGCTATGTATATATGCAACTGTATATATCTGTACATATATGTGTATGTATGTACATGTAAACATATGTATTTTTTTTTCTATGAGTCTGATCTGAATTATCTTTTTGTACCGCTATTGTGTTTTTCTACTATGTTAGGTTGATTAATATATGTAGAATGCATAGAGCATTGAGTACCTATACGAGGTGAGGTAGCGGCTAAAAAAAATCTACCAACCCATCTCATCCCGTGTCAAAAATAAAAACCAGGAGATGAGCAACAGCATCCTGGAATATCTGAATAAATAAACTGCGATTGCCAACCCGTCTGCCAAGCGTGGCAACTATGGCAAAATCCTCCCAAAATGAGAGCCAGAAAGTTTTTTAGCAATATATGGAGAGGCCAATGTTCAGCAGTGGACTAGTGATAAGTTGAAATGGTAATGATGATGATTGTACCTATAACACTTTATATTAAATAACAATATAGTTAAGTTTAAATACTTAGTACGGTAACTGTGATCCGCAAAGTAAAATTGATTTATTATTTTACACACAATAGCACTCTGTTTTAGCATCATGTGAAAGAATGAAAGAAATAAATGTTTTCAAGACTACAACACTAAGTCTAGAAATGAAATAATAACTAAAGTATATGTTTTGCTATCCATATTGGACTACTGCAACTAATAAACAGTGTTGTTAAGGCACGGCAATGTGGCTTCAACGCTATACAACACTGCCCTTCATAACCGAAACACAGTAATCATGCACACTACTGCTTTACGGCAGAATAACTGACATTGCGATGGTACCTACCTACATGAATCCTTCATAGGAATCCTACCACAAGTAAATTTAGCATATGTACAGGGCCTGAATGACAAGGAAAAACCCGTGTTTTGATGTCATATCAATATATTTATATAAATTTAAAACAGGAAAGTCAGTATCATTTTGTTTCCCTGTTCTGTAAACAATGTTGTTACTCTTGAATAATATTTAGGTTTATTATTTTACAAAAAAAAATCATAAAGATTTTCTAATAAACATGTACGGCGGTTATTATTTCTTTCGTTTTCGTATTTTTACGTTTTGAAAAAGTCTTTTATTGACATGACAACTAGCGTGCAAATAATAAAAGCCAGCAGAACTAATCGATTTAAATAAACAAAAGAAATGGGTAGCGGCCTAAGAGAATCTACCACCCCATCCCATCCCGTGGGTGTCGTAAAAGTCGACAGAGGGAAATTAAAACCAGGAGATGAGCAGCAGCATCTTCCTGGAACATCTCAATAAATAAACTGCGGTTGCCAACCCGCCTGCCAAGCGTGGCAACTATGGCAAATTCCCTCCAATACGAGAGCTACTAGCTTTTGTGTCTATCCATGGGGGAGGCCTATGTTCAGCAGTGGACTTGTGATAGGCTGAAACGACGACGACGACGAATGGAAGTGGCAGAGTAAGATATAGAGCGGCCCGAGAGGATTGCTTTATTGTAACTGAATAAACTGAACTGAAGAAAGAAATAAGTTGATTTCGATGGCTACGAAATCGACTTCTTTCTTTCTTTCAGTGACCACGAAATCGATTCCTTAGCACAGGAAAATTTTTAGTATGGGTGATTGTCTTTTAAAAAAATAAGCACGTAACATAAATTCCTAAACCAAAAACCAATAAATATATCATCGTTATTGCCATCATGAGTATCTTAATTGTCCACTGCTGGACATAGGTATCTCCCAATTTGTGGAGTTTTTCCAAAATCGCTAAAGTTGACAGACATATTATGACATATGGCCTAGTAGTCAGAGTAACTGGTAGCCACGCCGTCCCGGTTTCATGGGGCTCCTTGAATCCCAGCCGAAGCTAACATTTGTGCAAAGACAAAACCTTATCGAGTAAGCGTTTCATCAGCCGCGGGTAGGATTTGGTATGTCAAAGTTTTCTCCATGGTCATAAATCGGCCAGGAGGCCACCATCAGATGCTTTGAATCTTAAAAACTCCTCGTCACGGGTACTTTTGGTCTGGCTTATCATCAGTCATATGTTGAACATGCTGCGACGAGATTTTTCTGTCATTAGTCGACTTTTACTACAGACATGCAGAGAATTTGATTTTTATTTTATGGATAACTTTAAAGTCTATTTCTAAACTTAAAAAAACTCCTTGGAACTGTATTAAAGACATATTTTTGTAATGTATACCTCATAGTTTCTAATCGTCTTCTAAGGCCGGCAACGCACTCGCGATTCCCCTGGTGCTGCTCATGTTCATGGGCGGCAGTGATCGAATACAGTGCTAACCTGTTTACACCAGCGGATGTCCCCTGCGCTTCAATATGTTTTCTGACCGTCAGTATCGTCGACGTTAATAAAGTGCACACTAATTTTAATCAATTAAACTGCTTGAAAATATACTATATTACAAATAATATTCATCGTCGGTTATCGGTTAAAAGTTAAAGCTTAACTAAAATAAGCTCCTTTTTTAAACCCAATACAAAGTCACTTATTCAAATATTTAGTCATGGTTCGTCATCATCATCAATAATAAATTATTAATAATAATAAATAATAAATAAGATTAATAATAGTAAATTAATACATTCTCGGCGTATTGTACAAGGTCGATAAGTAATATTCTACTAAGAATATATAATATACAAACTCTCATTCGGAACTACAATAAATAAAATAAAAACTAACGGGTTATAAGCACACTGTTGTTGTAAGAGGACATGTGCAATGACAGGTGTTATTTTTTACTATAGATCAATTCTATCAGCATTGTAACTGCAAATTTCAACTAAGTTTTCAATTGATTTTATATGTTTACGATTGGACTGTCTGCTAATTCACTTCTTTTATTTGAGTCCGTCAGTAGCTGTTCCCATTTATTAATTTTATACTGAAGTTAATATGTATATATATATATATATATATACATATATATATATTATGAAGTTATATATTTATATATTTAGTTGTTATCGGATTCCAGTTAGACAGTGTTATTAATGATGTATTAAATATTCTATTTTATATTGAAGTCATGGTTTATGCGGGAAACCAAATGTAATGAAAGGAAAGCTTATAACCGAATACACAATTTAAAAATATTTAAATGATACTTCAATAAAACTTTCACAAAGGTGAAACAAATCATGTACTGGTCCCACATGCTTTGTAATTCAGACATCAATCTTGCATACATGCTTCTTAGCCGAGACCATAAAGGTTCTTGTGTGAAACTTCCAGTTAACGACCGGTTGTAAATCCGATGTATTGTAAAACATCGTGATGTAGCCTTACATTAAATTCAATATACACTTGTTAGAGTTAAGCAAGTAAAAATCTAACAGGAAATGTGTTAGTATCCACTTTCTTGAGATACAGTAATTCATGTTCTATAATTTAATATAATTGATATAAAGATATTTATTAAAATTTAATAGTAATTGTTTCTTTGTCTTTTACATAAATAAACCGATAAGATAGAAGATAATTGTAGATGTAACTACTAACATATTACCGATAAGAGGGGGGATTTTTTTTAACATAACGACATTTATTTTACAGAGCCGAAAAAAATATTAAATTTTTTTGGAATTCAAACCCAGATCAGAATTTTTCACTGCTCACTGAACCGACGTCAATAACCTCATAATAAATATAAAATCGCTAACATTTATTTCCCTACAGAATCTTTGAAAATGTTTGCGACACGTCACATCCTAGACGACGGCAGCTCGTAACTCAAGATAATAGCAATTATCAGTCTTACCACATCGTATTAAGGTTATTCTGAGCTGTTTTATCCGCATAGGCCGCACAATAAATCTCTATTATACTTTACAACGTAGATATATTTAAATTTCGTTCACTGTTTGAAAGTACTATGTCTTCTGACTGGTGGTGGGATTCCTATGCAGGAATACGTCTAGGTAGCTATCACCGCAACTGTTACGGGTCACAGATGCTGCACTTACCATCAGGTGAACTATTTGCTCATCTCGTCACTTTCTTTCCTTAAACGTGCGTTTTTGCATACGTTATAGGTATTCCACTACTGACGACGAATTTAATAGATTGATTTAAGCATTTGTCAACAAACTGGAAAATACTGTTATTTATGAACGTAAGTACTGTTTGATATCCATTTTCCTCTTTACCATGTTTTCGTTTAATGCATGTGGAATAATCACTTGTTTCAATTTCATCACTTGTTTCACTTGGATTAGAAAAACGAACGTCTCAAAAATGGTTAAATAGCATAAGATCATTATCATCATCATTCAACGAACGAGGTCTCGGATATTTATATATTCTATTTTTAAGCGTCGCAGATCAGGCTAACGTCACGGAAGCTCAACGTTCTTTACATGGACTAGTTCATAGACTCACTCAACAGCATGTACTTGGTACATTCTATAGACGACTTATACGTCAATAATAATATGCGGGCGGCATGGTTATGGTCAGCCCGAAGCTAAGTCTATAAAAACTGTAAGAGGCATACTGCAGGTATATAAATCATATATACCATATAACACGGCCTAAAATATAACCTAGAGAAGTGGAGGTGCGTACTGTCAGCGGCGTAGCTCCGAAGTTCCTTTTACTTGTGAGGCTATATAATAGACGAATGGCAGAAGTCCATACCCTAAACCCTTAGTCTATTGGCGCTGCCTAAAAAGGCATTCAGTGAGGCACGCTGATAATGAGAGCTAACGTACTGGACCCCAGATTTGTACTTTATTACATTCGTTGTAGCTCAGGGGAGCCGTGGTAGCTCAGGGGCTAGGCGCTCGCTTTAAATTTCATGGTACGCGAGTGACCTGGGTTCGATTCCCGGTGCCGGCACCACTAAAATTGTTAATTGCAATTTTAAGTGCTGATTTACCACGTGCTTGGCGGTGAAGGAAAACATCGTGAGGAAACCGGCATGTCTGAGAAATAACAAATATTTCGAAGACATCTGCAGTTTGCCAACCCGCATTGGAGCAGCGTGGCGGATTCTTCCTAGCTCCGAAAAAACCCTCTCAGAAATGTGAGGAGGCCTGTGCTCAGCAGTAGGACATTTATAGGCTGAAACTTTACTTTTACATTCGTTGAATATTCCTAGTTAAAGCAGTACTTTTTAAAGCATTTTCTTAATAAAAATTTACCAGATAACCCTAAGGTTTCAGTACAAGTTCTACTCTATTATGTGATTAATATAAGCACAATTTCTAGGTATAGTGTTAAATATGATGGTCTTATTGCGTAGTGAAGTATATTTTACCAGTAAATCTAAATCAAAATTCTTTTGTATTTAAGGAAGAGGTTCTAAATTGGTTCGTACATATATTTTTTTTATAGAAAAGGAAACAGCAAGGCAAATGAGCAAGTCTCATCACCCATCATGATGGTAAGTCATCACCACCGCCCATTAATATCTACAATATCAGAAGAATAACAGAAGCGAACCTTTGAAAAAGGAATAGGCTTTTTTCTTGAAGGTCTCTAAGTCGTAACGGTCCCGGAGAACCGCTGGCGTATTCCATAAATTGGGAGAAAATTGCGCAAAAAACGCACTGTGGTGGAATGAACCTTGATGGATGATCAAGGTTGTGACGATGACTTTTACTTTATAAATGTTCGGGCATAACTTCTTTATTTGTTTGGGTGTTTTTTTTTTTAATTTCGGTCAAGTTCTGATGATAGGGTCCAAAAGAAAATCATAAAATTTATTTATTTATTATGCATTACTAACACATAGTATAACATTGCATTAACGTAACCTAAACATGCATCTTTTGTAGTTCGGATGATTAAAAATATTATTTTATGAGGATATTTAGACAAAGCTGATAAGGGTCGTAACTGTTTCAGATTCCTCTCGGGAAAGGTCTTATATTTCAATCCGATGTCGATTTTAACGTTTCTAATTTGATTTGAAATTGGCTTAGTCTTCATCATCATCATCATCATTTCAGCCTATCGTTAGTCCACTGCTGAATATGGGTCTCCCCCATAGACTGCTACAAAGTTTTGAGGGATATTGCCTTAGTTGCACGATTAACAGGCCGGTTGGCTACCACAGTTTATTTATATAGTTATTCCAGGAAGATGCCGCTACTTGTCTCCTAGTTTTAATTTTCCCTCTGTCGACTTTTGTGACACCCACGGAACGAAATAGGGTGGTTAATTCTCTTACGTCGCCACCACACGGCAAGTGTTTTTTCTATATTTACCTGTAATTGAGGCGAGTAAGCTCTGCTGCTTATCTTCTGGTTAAATTCAATGATCAGAGTGTGCTATTATAAAATAATTCATTTTATTATTCAACTTCACATGTATGTTTGTATGTATGTATGTGAAGTTCAAATCTTGCAAGCCAAATTTGAACCACTTTCCGATGACTTTGTTTATCAGATGATGGAAGATGGGCAAAACGTTTACCTGACGGTAAGTGCAACGTCTGCCCCTAACAGATGCTGTATCACCCATAACATTTGTGCGGAACACCACACTGCGCCCGTCACACTGAAGAATGTGGTACCATGGAGCTGGTCTAACCATGGAGTCGGAAGTTAGATAGATAGATAGATAAATACTTTATTCATTGCATCACAGCAAAAAGTTACAATAGAACAATAAAAAAAATTGTTACACCTAAAAAAACAGAAATCAATTTAATTATACAAAAAACAGTAAACAAAATGAAGAAAAGTATAAATGTCTAAACATTCGAAAGTTGCATCCTAAAATTTTAGTATACATGACAGCTGCTGTACTACAGCACGACGCAACGAATAGGTAACGCAACACTGATTTACAGCACAGCTTGATTATAATCCTAAGCCGGTAGTGCCCACTATATTACAGTTTTATTATACACTCGGCGTCAAAAAAATCGCACATCCGAAAAAAATAATTTAAATACTATTTTAACACAACAGGCCAATGGCAATGTTGTGGTTTGAGGGTATCATTCGAAAGGTAATTTCATTAGCTTTCAGGAATTTGAATTGAATTTTACTTTTATAACGAGACGAAAGAGAAATTAAAGAAAAAGACAGGGTATGTACAAATTTGCAAATTAATAATTTTAAAAAAAACTTAATAAATACAAAAAAAGTTCTTAAAACCTAGTGTTACCCCCCCTTGCCTTGATAACGGCTTCCATGCGATCTTTCATGGACCTTACAAGGATCGCAACCGCCTCTTGGGGTATTTGTTCCCACTCTTCAAGTACCGCATCTTGGAGCTCTTGAAGAGTGGCTGGAGCTGGATCTCGAGCTCGCACGCGCCGTTTTAGGTCATCCCAGAGATGTTCTATTGGGTTAAGGTCTGGACTTCGTGCTGGCCGGTAAATAATCCCGTACAATAGCCGCGGTGTGGCAACGAGCATTATCATGCATTAACATGAATCCATCACCGACATAACCAGCATACGGGACCACATGTTCCTCCAGGATTTCAGTAATGTCCAGCAATTCACCATCCGACCAGCATTTAATGACCCTTGCCCACGGCCACCCCGAGTCCGGGAAACGCACACAAGTTCTGTTTTCCCGTCGACGGAAATGCCGCCCCAAAACATACACGAGCCACCCCCGTATTCGACGGATTCTTCGAAGCAGGGTTGTGTGAACCTCTCCCCCTGTCTTCTGTAGACCCTTCTACGTCTGTCATTGCAGAAGAGACAGACCCTCGTCTCATCAGAGAAGAGTACGGTCCGCCACTGTTCTAGAGTCCACTCGCAATGATTGCGAGCAAACTCTAGGCGATCTCTGCGATGCTGTGCAGTAAGTTTTGGACCTTTAGCAGGTCTATGGGCTGTTAAACTCTTTTCGTGTAACCTTCTTCTTATCGTAGAAACACTCACAGATGTTCTCCGAGTTGATCGAAGCTGGTGTTGCAACTCAACAGCATTTATAAAACGGTTTCGTAAAGATGTCGTAACGATGAAACGGTCATCTCTTTCTGATTTGCACCGTTTTCTTCTAGATCCCGGTTTTCTAACATAACCACCAGTCTGTTGAAAACGTTGGAACACCCGTCGAACTGAAAAACGGGACAGGTTCAACTGTCGAGCAACGTCACACTGCCGCATCCCCGACTGCAATAGGGCAATCACTTGAGCGGCTTCTTCAGAGCTGGTGTCCATCTTTACTTGTTCTTACTTGGGTTATTTGTTCACGTGTGTTCACTGCAATATTTCATCCAGATCGACCCTTTTATACCCTTTTTAGGTGGTGGTGGTAACTAGCGTCCTTACTAACGAGCATTTGAACGTGTTTATTTTTGACGCTCTATAATGATAAATGTTTTAATGATTTCATGATTTTTTTTATTAATAATGTAAAGCTATTCAAATACCCATTTCAAACATACCAATATTTATATAAATATAATTCGTTTCTAGCCATTACAGCCATTTTTCGCGCAAACTCAGAGAGGTGCGATTTTTGTGACGCTGAGTGTATATTTATACAAAATGTCCTTTAAATGATTTTTAAATTAGTCTAAGCGAATAACAATAACAAAAGTGCAGTTACACAAAAATTAGCTTAAGATGTCCAGAGTAGTACAAAGAAGTTGTCGCAAAGTGCTAGAACGTTTACAATTTAACAAAAGTTGACCTTAGGAACTCCTCAACTAAGTACCCGGCTCGTTGAATTTGTATTGACAAGTACCATAGCCTCAGCAACATTTGAAGATAGGCATAGGTCTCATAAATAAAAGTATATCGAGAATATTATTTTTAATTTAAAATAATTTTTTTGCTTCAGTTTAATTTTACGTTGTCGAACCTAGTCTAAATTAACTCTTCTCTACTTTAAGTAAAATATACATATTCTTAATTAACGTATCATATTGACTAAGAATTTGCATTTTTATTGTGTTTGTGAAATTTCATGCACACGGGAAGCAAAAATGCAAATTTGTGGACAAATTGCAAATTAAAACATGGTGTAGAGAAAATTACGCGGCACACCTGGGGATAGTCGAGGCAATAAACTTGTTAAATTTTACGTCATACTAATCTTAAAACATCATCATTTAAGCGTATCACTGGTCCACTGCTGAACATAGGCCTCACCCATAGATTGCCACAAAACACGTAAGTTTGTGGCTCTCATTTTGGGGGGATTTTTCCATAGTTGCCACACTTCCAGTAAGATGCTGCTGCCCATCTACTGGTTTTCATTTTCCCTCTGTCGACTTTTACGACTACCACGGGATGAGACGGGTTGGTAGATTCTCTTAAGCCGCCACCACACGGTATATCTTATAACCATCATTGATCATCATCATCATTTCAGCTCACACCAATTCACTGCTGAACATTGACCTATCCCATAGATTGTCACAAAACACGGCCCTGAGCCACCTGCTTTCATCGACATCCTGGAGAACACTACACTAAAACTTTCTTCCTCAACGGTTAGCAGTTCTACGAGTTTTAATATTTAATTTACTTACCACTATTGCAACCTATAGCAGATCCATTGCTGAACAGGTCAACACTATAGATTGCCACATGGAAAGGTCCTGCACCACGACCTACCTAGTGTTCCCCCTACACTTCGACAGATCGTCGGTTCAGATACTAGTATTGGAGAGGCTATCCTACACTGTGTTTCGTCTTTTCAGCCTATCACTAGTCCACTATTGAATATAGCCAATAGATTGCTACAAAAGTTTGTAGTTCTCATTTTTGAAGGAATTTTCCATAGTTGCCACAATTGGCAAGCGGGTTGGCAACCGTTTATATATTCAGACGTTCCAGGAAAATGCTGCTGCCCATCTTCCGGTTTTCGTTTTCCCTCTGTCGACTTTTACGACACCCACGGGATGATACGTGGTAAAAGATGTTTGCTATCATATTATATTGGTAGTATATTGATGCGATGGATCGGATCGGATCGGTAGGCTAGGATGCAGTGTCAGAAACACGGGGACAATCACAACACAACCAGACCCGAAAACCAACAATATATGTTTTAGCACAAAAGTTGGGTCCGGCTGGGATTCGAACCCAGGACCCGCGGCTTAGAAGTCACGTACTCTGACCACTAGGCCACGCGGTCGTCATATCCATACATACGTACATTATAAATCAGAAAATGTGTTTGTTGATTTATTGGTTTGTTTGTCCGCCTTTCACGGGCATCAACGTAGTGACTGATCGACCTGATTTTTGGTAAGCAGTCAGTTTAGAGACCCGAGAACAACAGGCTTTTTATCCAAAAATTGATGGTTTCTAGGGGATAGCAATGTACCTTAGCTTTGTTAAAGAGTAGTTAAATCTCTCGCGGACGAAGCAGCGGGTATCAGCAAGTGTAATAAATGAATGTAATTCATAAATGGCATTATGTTATATGTATTGAAAAAAAAGACCCCAACGTTTCTAAACTGCTTCTCTCTTTATTTTTCGAACCGGTAAAGACAATCACAGTCATAAGAGCTTTATACAAGCCCGAATGAAATAAACTAATTTCGACTTTGACTTCCTAAAATAATGTAATATGCATCACATATCATACTCACATAAAATGAAGTAACTTACTTCTACTAGCAGAAGATTACTTTAATTTCCATGATAACAAATATTCTATATGTTTGAATAGTATTTAATAATAATTGCGATGATACATACATATATACAATCATGCATTTTTCCCATTAGGGTAGGCAGATACCATATTATTCCACTTGCTACGATATTTCGCTTCTTCTACTTTCATGAGCGTTATCATACAGTCTCGACGGTTGCTTTGGACGTGGCCTATCCTTAAAACGTCTTCGATATGTTCGTGATACGTTCGCCTACGCCGGCCTTACTGGCCTTAAAACGACGAAACATTATACCTCACCATTAACTTATTTAATACGCCATGGAAAAGGATTTTGTGGCCTTGCAAATTAATAAGCAACATTAAATACGAGTACAAGGTAAACGTAACTTACTGGCCTTAAAACGACGAAACATTATACCTCACCATTAACTTATTTAATACGCCATGGAAAAGGATTTTGAGGCCTTGCACATTAATAAGCAACATTAAATACAAGGTAAACGTAACTTACCTGACAAGAATCAACTCCACCCTTCAAGATACCAGCACAAAGTTGGTGGCGAGCTAGACCTCTCCATCTAAAGTTATGTTTCCTTTTCAGCAGCCTATCGCACAGACGATGATCAATTAAATCTACAACTGCAACCTGTAGCTTAGGATGTATCTCGAGACTATCTAAACAGCAAAAAATGTATTAAGCGGTGTATAATACGGATGCCTCCTTTGCCGGTATTCGTCACACGTATTCGTCACACGTATACACGGCGACAACTTTTGAATATTGTTGGAGGAATAACTGGGCAGGAGATATTATAGTGCCACGAGTGTAAGTGAAAACATTGAGGCACTCACTCGTCTCAGCCTTCCCGTACCCGGTACATCGGTCATGTGATAAGGTCGTAGGTAGACTAAAATGCATTGTTAGAAACACAATTACAACACTTTCAGTAAAGGACAAACACAATACAACCAGGCTGAAAAACGAACAATTTGTGTTTTTGCACAAATGTTGGCTACGGCTGGGATTCGAACAAGGATTCAAGGCCCCGAAGCGCAAAAGTCAGGTACTGGGCGCTCGTCTTAATGAACTAATGAGACAGGAGTTTTTTAGCGGCTCCAGTGCAGAATAATTTTAGAGATGCCGGCACTGGGGATCGTACTCACGATCATATCACTCGCGTACTATGAAATATAAGGTAAACGCCCGGCCCCTGAACTACCACTGCTCCAGTATTGTGATAGTTTCTTTGAATTTCTTTAAGTATTGTTACTTAATAATTACTTACCTAACTTATAAGCTCTTTATAATCAGATCTTATGTTATTAATACTGTTTGCGAAACATTAACACAATCCCATTTTTATCGAATTACCAAATACAACGTACAGATTACAAAATACTACTTTTTACAGAGTAGCTCATTGTCAATCACAGTCAGCCGATGAGGTATTAATTACATAAAATATTGTTTTTAGGTTCTATACATACAATTTTATCTTCTCTAATACTGCAACTGTCTATACATACGGGCGAACGCCGCTACTCTTGGAGGCACACGCGCATGCACATACTATGTATAACATAATAAGCATGTATAAAAAAAGTAATTTTTACGGATTTTATCGCGTTTAATTTTGAACTAATTTTAACCCGACGTTTCGAGTGCTATACAGCACCCGTGGTCACGGGAGGGCTGAGAAGATGGTTGGGTATTACCACCGACTTGGAATCCAATAATTAATAAAATTAAATCAAAAACCAATTATTATTATTTTCTGCGTAGATCGGACCAAAAATAATTATTAAAAACTGAAGGTACTCCGGGTTAACTATGACATCAGGACATCTGTCACCTCAGTCCTCCCGTAACCACGGGTGCTGTAAAGCACTCGAAACGTCGGATTAGAAATAATTCAAAATTAAACGCGATAAAAGCTGTAGAAACTAGTTTTATTTAAATGTGTAGTGTTCGCGTAAATATAAGAAATCATTATAATAAGCGTGACATAAATGCAAGACCTCAAGTTATTCTGCCATGAAGAAGTACTGAGTAAATATTGCTGAGTTTCGGTCTGAAGGGCACCGAGAGCTGGTGTAATCACTGGGCAGATGAAACTTAATAACTGAGGTCTCAGGGTGACTGGCGCAATGTGGTACCACACAGAAAAGTTCTGGGTGACACAGCATTTGTAATGGGCAGGCGTTGCACTTACCACTAATCGAACGTTTTGCACATCTCGTCAATTTATCCTATAAAAAAAATTGCTACTGAGCTTTACAGTTTTTATATATTATGAATTTTATTTCAATAAACGTAAACGAATTAATTGAATTTGTTAACATCAATTCATTGACAGTGTTAAAGAAAATTAAGTCCTATCCATGGACGATCTGTTCCTTAATTTTAAATGCATAACTAAATGGATGCAGATGACAAGTTTCAGTTGTTAAAGGGTAGCTTATAAAAAAAGTTTTGTAAGAAAACCAGTGTTTGACATCGTCCAGAGCCATCTGTACTTTAAATAGAAGTTTATTTGTCGTATCAATATTAACATTAACCTAAATATTTACCTGCCTCGATAATTCCCCATCCAGTAATAAAAGCTGTGCCGTCTAAGTCATCAATTTCGTTACTAAAAAGACACGCGGGATGAGTTTTCATGGTAAAAAGAACTGAGGTTTCCAATTCTATAATAGCTATATCAAAATATTTGCTTGGTGAGCGATAGTTGTCGTGAACAATGATTCTTATAATGTCAACGTCAATTGGAGTATTACCGTCTTCATCCTGTACATAAAACCACACTAGAACACTACACGACTACGAAAACAATAGAACAAACAGCATATTTTTTAAACTATTTTTCAGAATTTCTTTATTCATACTTTACACTGACAATGTTTACAACCTTACATACATTACATACATAAATAAACCTTCAGACTGATAGTAAACGAAACTGCTATGGCATTATTATGATCATATTCTTTGCCAGTTGATTTTTGATAATCATTAGAAATAAATATCAATAAGTATAATTTCAAACTCACCTCATCTAAAATATTGGTTTCACCAAGTCGTACTATTTTCGGTACAAGATCAGCTATCTTTGTGTCAGTTCTTGCTGATCGAGAGCAATGCGCTGCTGTCAACATGAACTTCTCACTGATTAAAGTGCCACCACACTTGAATATCCATGTTCCTTTGACTGCCTTCCAGCCTAGTGCTCCCTAATGTTGTGTAAAATGTTTTGTTTCTTTAAAAGTATAAATTATAGTTAATAACTTATTAAGATATATGTTTTTCCTATCATCGTTTCTGTATTTTAATTAGAAATAAAAAAAATACTTTAGCTTGCAAAAAATAAATATTTTGTTACCATATGTGGAAACTCTCCAGTCTCGGCATCATCTCCTCCAAAAATAACATTTAAATCTGCGTCAGTAAATGTCATCGGACCTGAAATAGGGTATTGATTGTATTCATAAATCGCAGTTTTTGAAAAAAAGAAAATCGTATTCTCCTTATCGCATTATAGGGCTCTTCGTTCTACCTCTTCGTTTCACCTTGGAGTAGTGCTTTGCGTACTGAGCTTTGCCAAAACCTTATGTCTGGCATAGAGCACTCACACCGCAGGATGGTCGGCGGTGAGTTCCCCCTGTCATCAAGAGTCGAGTTAGACGCAAAAAGATCGGCTTTCTCTTTTGCGTCTTGGGCCAGCGAATTGACCTCCCTGTGCAGCGATGGATGTGATGGCTGACAGAAATTGCTTTGGACAACCTTGGCGTGAGATCAGAACACACGGGTTCCCGAAGGAAGCCGAGCTAGTTTCTCGGCAATTCTGCTAATGTGCTCTGACTTTGCCGTAGCAATTACTCTGCTGAAAGACCTGGACGCAGAGTTTTATTTCTTCTTAAAGTCGCTGGTTTCTAAATCCCGAGACGCTAATGCATAAGCCCAGGCCTTGTAACACTACTTCTTTTGGCATTCTGTGTGTGCCACCAAATCAAGGCTGGGATCTACCCTATCCCAGCCTTCTCGATCTACACAGATGTCTATGCGCAGCCAAAGGGTGGGCAGGTCCTTCAAGGCCACCGAGGCGTTGACAACATATATCCTCTCTGACGTATACACAAACTCGATCCGTGATACAAAACAGTGTTCCAGATGATACCCCGGGTAGGAAAGATAAGAGGTATCCGATGGAAAGGATATCTGCGTCTCGGTAAGAAAAAACAAAGGCTGGCTTCGCCGTCTCCAGATGATAGTGGACGGCATCAAGATTGGAATGTAGTCCCCTGATATTGCAGACATCCACGTCGAGAGTGGTGAGGGCTGCCATATTTTTTTTCGTTTGCCTCGAACAGTGTGCGGATAAAGCGGAAATTTGGTTCGTAATTATTTATTAAAGAATCATCACATCACATGTTAAATTGTTAGTTGTTTGTCACCGAGTTTATTTTGTATTATTCTGGGTTTTAACACATATACACTCACGGTTTTTTTGCATATAAGGGGTAGGCAGAGGCCACACACATTGCCCGTTCGGGTTTTATGGTTAGTATATGTGTAAATATATTTTTAGATATTTTTGTATTTTATTATTTGTCTTATATTATTACATCAACATCGAAATCTCACCACCCCATGGGATAACTGGTAGAAAATGCCTAAAGATATAAAGTCTGCCCTTTTGTATTCTTTCTTTGTGAAGGAAACCATGAAGATATATAATAAATTTATAAATAAATACACTCACAATGCGTTGATTTTATCAGAAGTAAATCGTAATATCGAATTTGCCATAAATATTCCAAGCATTCTGAGAAAAAGAAAAATGTATTAAAAAAGTAATTAGTTAAAATACAAAGCGTTTAAAAACAATATGTAAAACAACCGTTGAACAAAGGCCCTGAGTATTGCGAGAACACTGTGATTCTTGGGGAATTGTAGCTGGAACTTAGGTGCTAGAATAATATTAACCCTTTATTATTGACTCGCTCTTTAAGATAGACTTCTGTAAACTTTTCAAAATTAAATAATACACAAACCCAAACATGTACTACAATTACATGTAGGATCTTATGTAATATACAAGTCCTAAGTATTAATACGAGCTTTGGTGACGTCTTTTATTCTTTATGGAAGAAACTGATGAGACGCATAATCTGCCAATAATAAATGCTGTGTCACCGAGAACGTTTCTGTGTGGCACCACACTGCGCCCATCATCCATGAGATATCAGTTCCTAAGTTTCATATGCCCAGTAGCTACACTAGATCTCAGTGCCCTATAGACCGAAACACAGTAATGTTTGTACACTACTGCTTCACGGCGGAATAACTGGCCCTGAGACGGATTCCTGCATAGGAATCCTACCACCGGTGATAAGAGCGACTAAAAACTGCCAATAAAATGTCGCGACTTCCGACAAATAGTGGCATAATTTAAAAAAAAGGAATCGGTTGCAGGGACCGGTTGATTACTACAGATAAATAAAGTGAACCATTATCCATCAATATCCATTAGTATTTCCAAATTTTGTTGGGCGTATGGTTTACACGACTGCCGCAAAAATAAGTTATTAAAACTAGACTAGGTTAGCGCAGTGGCTGAGCGATAGGCTTCTGCGGAACGGTTCATGAGATTCCCGCACGGATAAACATTTTTATGAACTACAGATAGTTCTGGGTCGGCGTGCATATGGAATGTATGTCTAAAAATGCACCCACGATTCGAAAGAAATCCTAGTGCGTATTTTTTTTTAATAAAAACCATTCTGGTTTTATTTATAATAATTATTTTCATTCTATCGTTACTTACTGACGTCACTGATCCGTCGACCTTGTGTTCTGAAATCTGGAATTTTGAGTTCTTGCTTATCACAAGAACTATCAGACTTCATTTCTTGAAATTTTGGAGTACTATTTAATATGTCAAATAAATGTTTTGTATGCTTTTCAATTACGGTTAACTGTAAATAAGGATCGTTGGCTATATAAAATCATTTGAAATGTCAAAGCTATTTAAATTAAAACAAAAAAATTGACTGTTGGTCAACGGCCGAATAACAAACTACACATATCTGAAAATGGGATTAGAACCCATATCCTGCTGCTAAAGTCCGAACTTTATATGTAACGTTTGTTTATACGACTTATCTACTAGTACTCTGTCGTACTTTCTATGTTTAACAATAAAAAAAAAAAAAACTGACAAAACTTTAAAAATCTTAATATATTAATTCTAGTATACATATGTAAATAGTTTCTCGGAAACGGCTCTAACGATTTCAATGAAACGTTGTGTTTAGAAAATGTTTGACTTTACAAGTTTATCTAGATAGGTGTTGTACCCGACCAAGTAAGTAAAATTATAATATAACCTACATATTATTTAAATTGTTACTTGCTACTGAACAACAGATGGCACTACATAACATTATTAATATGACAGCAGGTATCGTCACTAACTATAAATATCCAATATACTATTAAACGTACAACTTTTGCATATAATTGATTTCTTGGAAACGTCTCTTACGATTTTAATGAAATTTTGCACATTATGTAGTGTATATTACGCATCACAATTAGAGCAAAGATATTTTAGGGACAGGCGACGTCAAAAGTACCGATGAGCGTTTAAAAGCGCACATAAAAGTAGAAGAAGCGAAAGATATGTGACAGGATCATAGCAAGCGGAAAGATGTGATCTCTGCCTATCCATGGAAAAGAGGACTGATAGGGTATTCTTGTATGTATTTATCTAAATATCTATTATTAGAAATCAACATAAGCCAACTGAAAAGATAAGCTATGATTTGAAAAAAAAAATCACCAAACTTTCGTAAGGTTTGATAAACACATAACATATACTTACGTTAGTTATATTTTTGCTATTCCATAATCCTGAAGGTCGTAAGCGAAGCTTTGCTGACGCTTCGTCCGGAATAATAACTGTAAAATAACGTCTAAGTTTATAACACCATTCTTCAAAATAAGAACAAGTGAAATACTTACGATCATTAATTTTACCACAAAATAAAAGTTAACGTAACCTAAAACTTATGGTTCAGGGGGCAAGCAACGTTAAATGAGCTTTTTCGCCTTCTTCATCATCATGTAAAGAATGCTGGACAGTACCTCCCAAGTTGGAAGGATTTTGCGTAATCGCCACCGTTAGAAGGGGATTGGCAATCGCAGTACCAGCTGCTCCGCATCATAAAAACTGCTGCCGTCAACAGTCTGATATAATTTAGATGGTTATTTTGCCACAAATCGGAGGCCATGAGATATCTTGACATGTCCCTTAGTTGACTTTAACGATACTCGCGGCATACCGGATCAATTCTCTAACGCCTTCTAATAATAATAAGCCAAAGAAGTTGTAACAGAAACTCTCCATATATATTATGGAAGTACATCCCGTAGATGTTTTTAAAGATATCAATCAGTGCGAACAGATGCGACTTACTGTTTATTCTGCCTATTTCATCCTGAGGAATAGGAAATAGCGTAAATAGTAATATTCTGGGTGACACAGCATTTGTTGTGGGTAGACATCGTTTCGTCACTATCCAATAAAGAAGGGCATTGTTTTCCGAACTTGTATAATGTTTACATTATTTATTAATCAATACCCGAAACAAGGTATACGCTCCCCCAACATTTTATTTAAAATATCTGGTGAAGGCTCACGACTCCACAAAGCTGTCGTGTGTGGTGAGCACCGACCATTCGACGTGCTCCCATGGGGTAGAGCGATGAAGTTAGGGAAAAGATCGTAGTCTACAGCAAAACTGGCGTGCCAGGGAAAAGAGGGCGTGACCCCTTGGTAGTGCGTAAGCACAAACATCGTCCGAAGTCACGCATGCGTGACGTGTCGTGACGTGTCTCTACGTGTTCACGTCTTTCTTACAAGTATACAGCTAAATCCAGCCTGCTCATGAAGGATTAGGGCAAAAAAAGGAAGACTTGGGCAAAACTAATAAGGCGTGAGCCTAACCAAGATACAGGACGCCACTATTGTGGCTGTCGAAATATCGAAGCAGCCACCGCAAACACGCAATGATGCAGAACGCAACTTGCATCAATACGACTATCGCCGGGAAAACGCCATCATGAGACTACAGTATAAATATAAAGGCCCTCCATACAGTCCCAGTAGACATATACACCTACAAAATCTCCTTCAACCATAACCGTAAGTCGCATCGACTCAGACGCGGCTCACCCATATAGCCACAAGACACAGACTGCATAAATCAGTAAGCATCTATGCTACTATCATTAGCACTAGCAATACTTTTTAAAATATTAAAGTAATAAGATTTATGCAATACATGGAGTACTGTTCTCATCTCTGGGCGGGGCACCCCAGTGTCAGCTCCTTCCATTTGACCGCATTCAACGAAGAGCGGCTCGAATTATCGACGACCATGTCCTATCTGATCGGCTTGATCCCCTGGCTTTGCGAAGAGATGTTGCATCTCTTTGCATTTTTTACAGGATCTACCATGGGGAGTGTTACGAGGAATTGTTCAGATTAATTCCAGCCGCTGAATTTCACCATCGCACGTTACGGCATAACCTCAAATTCCATCGTCACCACCTTGATGGTTGCCATTCCACCACAGTGCGTTTTTCGCGGAATTTTCTGCCACGCACTTGCACTTTATGGAATGTTCTGCCGTCAGCGGTTTTTCCGGACCGATACGACTTAGGGACCTACAAGAAAAGAGCCTATTCCTTTCTCAAAGGCCGGCAACTATTCCTCTGGTATTGTAGGTGTTCATGGGCGGCGGTGATCACTTACCATCACGTGAGCCACCTGCTCGTTTGCCTCCTAATCTATAAAAAAAAATACACTAACACGCTACACTTGTGTAACAAAAAGGTATTTTCGTTGATATAAAAACTGTTTATATTGAAATATTTGTAATTCATTTGCAATGTACTTTTGATAAATAATTGGTCTCTTTTGAACATTTTAATAGATTTTTGAATAATTTATATAAGCTCAATGGTAGTTACGATAAAGATACACTCAAAAAATAAAAATATTATGATTTTAACTTTATATTCGGTCTTTGTTCTTTTTTTAATCATTATGCAAATAGTTTTCGACTACTTTATATGTAATATAATATATAAAATAGTTTATAAAATAACTTATAATAGTCGTCACAAGTGCATGTTTTCAAACTCATTACGTCTGTGCCGGGCGTTCTTTGACTTTGAAAACGAATGACACATGACTGCATTTGAAAAATATAATTACACTGCTCTCTTTGTTCTGAAGTCATATGTTTAAAATATATTATAAATTGTGTCTTAGAAATAAAAATACTGTTTTTTTTCCGTAATGGATTTTCACAATAATTTCATCAACTAAACTGATAAACTTATGAGTCACTTACATAAAGAAAATATCAAGAATAATAGACAATAGAACTACAGATAATTTTTGAGATTATGGAACAAACCTTACTTACCTATACAAAGTTCCATAACAATTAACACAAAAGATTTGAAAAACATTATTTAATTATTCAATTGTTCACTGTGCCTAAACAAATTATGCGTATGGTTCTACGCCAGCACCGTCTTTGTAATGCGAAATAAGTTTCCGAATTAATTTGAACTTACTTCACATCGTTAACGCTACTGCTGATATAATCATACGTTATTATGTCCCACACAAGAAAAGCAAGTTCTTAAATAAGGTTTCCTAGAATTTTTCGTATTAAGAAGACCTCCTTTTCCTTCCTTGACGCTATACCAATAATCTTTAATTTAAAAAAATATATATAATGTACATAAAATAAACGTTTTCAGGCAATAATAATAATAACTCATTCAATCAATCCAGCAAATGTACCATACATACGACAGAAAAAAACTAAAAAAAATTATTTCACATTTATATTACGTTTTACCTATCATCATCATTATCATCTCTTCCGCATATCACTAGTCCACTGCTGAACATAGGCCTCCCTCTTAGATTGCTTCAAAAGTTTGTAGCACTTATTTTGGGGGGATTTCGCCAGAGTTGCCACGCTTGACAGGCGGGTTGGTAACCGCAATTTATTTATTCAGATGTTCCAGAAGGATTCTGCTGATCTCCAGTAATTGTAAAACATTGCGATGCAGTATGCTGCTGTATGGTTTCACCTCAGCATTACGTTGGCAAGTACTCTTCTGTATTCTGCTGACACCTCTAGGTACCTTCCGTGTGTCAATACCAGAATATACTATGCAGTTCATGACGCAGTCATTTATCAAAATAATGTAACAAGAAAATATAAATAATACTTAATGAGGCAGAATAAAATTAAAGATACTAGGAAAAGACATTATACAATATATCTAGATAATATATTTATTATTTACTTTATTGAACACAGCAAGCCATATCATTTGTTTGCGTTTTCATTAAAAATACTTTAATTTTATTTTTAAATTCCATTTGACTCGCAAGACTTACGGGCGGTGGAATATTGTTCCAACACTTGGCTGCTGTATATCGGAAGCTACCTCGGAACGCCGTGGATTTGTGTGAGATGCAGTTGTTGATAGCGCTGTTGAGCCTCACAACGTCTTCCTTCACCAATCGACTCCAGTTTACGTTTTAGGAAGGGTGCTCCAGGTTACACCCAGGGGTGTATGGTGTTTCATTATATCAAAAAGTAAAAACGCTAAATTGAGTTTCATTTTCAAAGTATTGTGTTTATTCAAGAAAGGCGAAATGTGGCTCCGCTGTGATACGGTAAAGTAGTAACGTGCCCAATTGACTACTTCAATTTAAGTTACTGTTATATGTGGCCTAGTGGCAAGAGTACCTGCCTTCTACGCCACGGGTCTTAGGTTCCAATCCCAGCCGGAGGAAACATTTGTGCGTAAATATCATTTACATAAAATTAATTATTACAATTTGGCCGTTGCGCACCTCGCTCCTTTCCTCGCTTCACCGCTCCACCAACTAACACCTCTACAATACACATTACACCACTACACTGCGTCGCACCTAGTCAACGAAACTTCTTTTTTCCTATTATGTTACAGTGGGCTGTCCTGTGGGAGAACTTTCTATATAATATAAAACTTCGAGTTTGTTATTGACATTTTCAACTTCTTCACCAGTGGGGTGTCTCAGCTCTTCTTCAACATCTACACAAAGAGAGAACCCGTTCTTCCCCTCTGGCTTTTGTTTGTCCAGTAAATGCCTTCAGGATAGTAGTTATAGGTTTCATTCGCAATTGAACTGCATGGGCAGCGTCTTCTGCCAGCATATTCAATTTACTGCCCGTATCCAAATATGCCTTCAAGAACACTACATTTACGCGTGCTGTCTATCGATACACATCGGTCAAATGTGAAAAAATACTTACATACATTGTTGTCCCATGGAGTTGGCAGAGACCAAGTATTTCCACTTGCTACGATCCTAAAACATATTTACTTTCATTACAACGGTAACAGATTGGCGGAGTTCGTCGAGACCCTGTGTCTTTTATGTAATTTAAGGTTAGATCTGATTTTCTTTTTCAAAAACCCTTATGCAACACGTCTGGGTTGTAGCATTGGTAAGCTTGAGCATTTGACTGAAGTTCATGTAACTAGCCTCGAATAATACATGACACTGCCGCTAGTTCACTCATGGCATCTATAGAACATGGCTAGTTTCTCATGGGAATACTTAGCCATTGTTTCAGTACTAATTTTTTTAATCGTTCAGTCTAATACAATCCGCGAGATTTTGAATTAGTTTTTATATGTAACCTTAATAATTATATTTCTAACAGCTTTTTTACTATTCTATCAATCCATGATTTTTTATTCTGTATATGATTCAGACTTTTTACTGCTAATTTTCGACGGTTAGGTCGCATATTATTTATTCCATCACAATAAAAATTTTGTCTCATAACATTTTCTTGTTCACTTCTGAACTATACAAAAATATCTTTGCTTGTAATAAAATAAATTACTTGTAAGTTTACTAATTAGTAAGTTTTTTAAATTTTAAATTTCAAGCGCAACGTCCAACATTTACATAAAATTAATTCTAACAAAAAGGCCGTCATGTATGTCGCTCCTGTCCTCACCTCACCGTTCCATCAATCAGCACCTCTACATATCACTTGATACCCCTACACCACGCCCCATCTAGTGAACACAACTTCTTTTATTCTACTATGTTACAATATTTACATTTTAACGAATGCCATTGCTTGGCACTTTTCCAACAAAAACTATGTCGTGTCAAGCTCAAACCGATATCAATAAATTTAAAAGATCACTCGAGAAATACTACAATGTATGTCGAGAAATACTGTAATGTAAAACCTAGTTTAAGTGTATCAGTTTTTTTTTATGAAAGAAAGTGCCGAGATGAGCAAATCGTTCTATTGGTATGTGCAACGTCTGCCTATAACAAATACTGTGTCAGCCAGAATATTCCTGTGTGGAACCACACTGCGCTCGGCATCCTGAGACATCAATTCATAAGTCTCATTTTCTTATTTATTATACAAGCTAGCAGTGTCTGTCAGACCGAAAATCTATAGAATTTGATTTTATCTCTCCGAGCACAGCTGTTTCCATAGCTCGCTAAGAAACTTTGAGTTACCCCATGCGGCTTGTAATAAAGCACCATATCTCAGTTCCGTATGTCATCACTGGCAACACGCACTGGTTGAAGACTTTAGTTTGAAGACATTGAGGTATGCTCGAGAAGATGTGACGCAGTTTTCAGAACGCTGCCCAGCCAAGTTTTTATATATATATATATATATTCTATTATACATTGAAAACTTTGAATACTAGAAAGTGACTAAACATTAACTTCCCTGCTTCAAAAGTATACCACGTATAAAGTTAGTAAATCTACGCATGAAAATCAAACTGTTAGACTTATAAGTTTATCTTAATTAATAACAGTATATGTGTGTGTACAATAACAATTATGACAAAATTAACTTTCTAATGAGGGAAAGCTATTGCCTCCAATTATGGAATCTACAGGGAATCTGTTTGAGAAAATGGCAAAATAAATTTATCTTTTTGACAAAATTTGTCAGATATTGAAATGAAAAACGCAAATCTAGAATGTATTTTTATTATTATTATTGAGGATAAATATCGATAATTAACCAAGTCGATAAATTAGCAAGCCCAAGCGTACATGTTAATTATGTTAAATAAAAATCTCTCGAAAATCATGCAACAACATGACTTTTTCTATGTAAATAATAAAACTTTACAATACGAATAAAAGTATTCTATATTTTAAATAGACTACGTACGTACATACATGCATAAGATCATGACTGTATCCCATAAGGGGTAGTCAGAGACTGGGCACTCACTGCAAAAACAGATGACTGCCACAATCCACGTTTCACCAAAACAATAAATAGAATATAACAGAAATTAAACCAAAAATAAACGCGTCATACGCACGCATAACGCACTTATCATGATTATTTCTACAATTAACAGCATAGCCAATTACAAAACTTGTTACCATTGTTGAAGACATTTATTTTTACTTAAAATAACCACTATTTAATACAAGAAATGCAAAAAAACTTGAAAGCTAATTCCACGCGTGCTAACTTCTGCTAACCCGTCATTCAAAACGGGTTCCAGTTTCATTAGATTCGCTTTCCTTTTTTTATCTTGCTGTTTTGACGTACGGTTTTCTTCTCCTTATCGTGCTTTGGCCTTATATATATTCTAAGTCTATGCATAATATATATGTACTTCTCCCTTGTCAAAATCTGTCAAGTAATTAAGAAACTATGAAGCAACATGTTCTTTGTCTACACGTTACATACTCGTATTAATATGAACGCCCATGCGATTACCCTTGGTAGTGGACCCCATTTCTGGTGTAGTTCACAATACAGGGCTCATTTTTTCGGCTTTCTCAATAATATATTCTGTTCATTGATAATAATGATTTACTTTGTTTTCTTAAAATAACAATGCTGCACACTAGAATTTCTCCTGTATCAAGAATGCATTTTACCTAAATAAATTTCACATGCACAACATAACCTTGCCCGAAAAAGTAGGGTACTTTAACCACTTAATTACTAATAGTAATTTATTTTTCATTTGTTTTATCCACTTATCTTTAACCAAAAGGTTCGCCGACGAATCCAAATTGGCTAGAAAGCGTTCGAGATATTATCACAAACCGTCTCGTCTGGCATAATTGAAAGTCTAAAAACAAACTAATTGAATTGGTGTGTTCCGCAGAAGATGATCTACACTAAGACTACCAGACCACCACCAGACTACCAGACCACCACCAGACTACCAGACCACCACCAGACTACCACTTGACTTAGAGAAAATTACTTAAATTTACTTATTGATACCAGCCTAGGAGGTTTCCGCCAGAAGTTCCAAAAACTCATTGATACGAGCCGTCGATATTACTATTCACTACTCCATAGCGCTATAAGATTTCGACACCACGGTACGCTGACGCCACATCGTAAACGCTTCGTTGCATCGTAGACTGGTAGCAATCTGTTAATTAGCGTGAGCCTTAATGTACATTCTACATATTCCGGCCGAGTGGTAAAAACCAAGCATTTATCCGCGATCCGCGTCGTAAAGTCTCATGACACGTCATAGTTACGTACTTCATTGTTACACATAACATAAATAAGGTAAATGTGATGATTATTTATTGTATAGAAAAAGACATACATACAATACAGTCACGCCTCTTTCCCATTGGGATAAGCATTAACCACATCTTTACACTTGTTATGATCCTGACGCACGTCTTTGGCTTTTTTTACTTTTATTACCATTTTAATTCTAGCTCATCGGTTGTGGGTACTTTTGAAGTGGCCTTTCCTTAAATGTTTTGATTTTTTTGGATCCGATCCGATTTGTATCCGATCTGATATGAAAAAAATCAAAATTAAAAATGCTACAAAACGACGATGTCCCCTAACCGATTTTGAATACCATCGGAAGCCTTAAACTGCGCAGGAGATATTATAGTGCCTTAAGTGTAAGCCTAACATAGAGGCATTCACTCGTACTAACCTACTCGCGGACGATGTAACGCTCATGTGCTAAGATCGAAAGTAGACAAAAATACTGTGTTAGAAACAATCACAACACAACTAAACTAAAAACCTAACAATTTTGTTTGTAATAGAGCCAGTATTACTTGATAATGCCGTGTCTTGAGATGAATCACGTGTCGTGTTCTCGTCTTCGGTGATTTGTATTGCTTAGTGGTAGTATTGTAGGAGTAGAGGGTATTTGGTAGTTTGCTCGTGAACGCTATTGTGGGAAAGCGAGCGGTTCTATTCAAAACTAGGTAATACATTTTATATTTTCCATGCAAATCTTTGCAAGTGGTCTTTCTTTCCTTTATTAATATTTATTCCGCCGTCTGTTAGAGGTCACTAGATTGTTCTACCATTACTGTTAGTCCCACTACACAATAATATGTGTTCGAATTTCAAGCAATATCAATCCATATAAAAAAAAAAATCTCATTTTGTGAATCCAATTAAAAAAATAGTATGGGTGAGGTTTTACTCTTACGTTGTTTATTCGTAAAGGACTATCAATTTAGTCATTAAATTGTTTTGCGGGGATCTGATGATATTCTCTTGATGGAGTTTGATTATGCCTATAACTTTTTGTTAAAACTATCTGCAGCCATGAGTTAAATATCGTCTGCGTTTTTATATATCATAGTGACGTAAGCGTTTGGTGTATTCGCGTGAACACAATATGACTCACTCGTATTAACCTCGAAGTATCCGATGTAACTTATAAGAAGATATAAAATGATGAATATAAGATAAAGAATCAAATACAATGCCCATTACAATACATCTAGACCCAATCATTTGTATGGGAGATAAATATTTGCGTAGAATTTCTATGCAGGAATCCGTCTAGGTACCACCGCAGGACCAGTTATTCTGCCGTGATGAAGTACTGTTCTAGGTTTATTGTTTCGGTCTGAATGGCACTGAGAGCTAGTGTATTTACTGACCATTTGAGACATAAGAATTAATGTCTCAGTGTGACTTACGCAGTGTTGTACTACACAGAAACGTTCTGGGTTACATAGCATTTGTTATGGGTTGACGTTACACTTACTATGGGGAGGTGTCTCTGTTGGGAGATGCTCTGCATGTTGATCCATGGAAAACAGAAAAGTTAGTGACAAAAGTCCGACTTTATAGTATTTTAGATAAAGTCAATTGCGACACCTAAAATCGCTAAAAACCTTTATTATAATTATTTAAGTTTGTATAAATGTAAATGTTCCGGATAAACACAATTTATATTTACATGGACTAAAATCCCACTAGATACAAAACATTTTCTGAGACTATTCTTTGTCAATTTTTTTTTCAATGTATTTATGACTAATTAAAAAAAATTAAAAAGAAGACACCTACGGAGTTGCTTTCACTTCTTTCTTCTCCGTCAGAGGAACATCATTACGAAACGGTGATAGATTGAAAAAAATATGATGTTTGACGAAGAAAATTTAAATTTCTTGCGTAGAAGAATAAATAATTTTAATTTAATTTCATTCGAAAATCGTTTTTAAATAGAAATTGCTTGCTTTAATAAATTATAAGAAAGAGAGAACATAGTTATTCGCTTTTACATTCGTGTATTTGTCACCATTTTACTGGTGGTAGGATTCCTATGCAGGAATCCGTGTAGATAGGTACTACCCCACGGCAAAGATTACCGTGTTTCGGTTTGAAGAGCACTGTGAGCTAGTGTAATCACTGAGCATATGAGACATAAGAACTGATGTTCTGGGTTACACAGCAGTGCTATAGGCAAACGTTGCACTTAATATCAGGTAAACGTTTTAGTTTTGCTCGTTACATCACTTTATTCAATAAAAAAAATCATTACTTATAGCTACATACATAACGTAACCGGCAACAGCTTACAATCTCAGTTTACTTAAGTTTTAGTAACTCTACACAGGAGTCTTCTCGAAGCCAGCCGTAGAATGAAAACTAAAAACAATAAAACTAGCCTTTGCTGTCGCAAGCGGATATCCAGAGAATGTAAGCTTTAAGTGACCGTCTATCAGACGGTATCGTAGTTACAAGCATGTGCTAACAATTTTTTTTATTCGATAAAGTGACGAAACGAGCAAAACGTTCACCTGATGCGTCTACTAATAACAAATGCTGTGACACCCAGAATACCTTCGTGTGTTTATGTTGTAATTTTCTGGGTGACACAGCATTTGTTATGGGCAGACGTTTCACTTTCCATCAGGTGAACGTTTTGCTCGTTTCACCACTTGATACAATAAAAAAAAAACGACTACAAGTACATTTTATAAATTTGTCGGTAGCTGCGATAGTTATCCTTTTAACTTCGTCATATCTACTACTATATTCAAAATCAACCATTTAGCTAGCAGCAACAATTTACCTTGCAGTGGGTGAGGATACTTGACTCTAACAAAATACATCCCAACCTACCCATACCCGATGTAACGCTCCTGCAATAAGATTTAAGAACGTAGAATCCAGTATCATAAGCATAAGGAAAATCACAACACAACCAGACCTGAAAACCAACAATTTGTGTTTTAGAACAAATGTTGGCTCCGAGAAGGATTCGATCCCAGGACCCGCACCGTAGAAGTCAGGTACTCTGACCACATGGCTACGCGGGCTTAGAACACCGGAATGCTTTGCATTCTTTGGAGGATGAACATGATAGGAACACATAAATATTCATTTTATAAAATATTTGGCTTACGATACAGTTTATAATAGGAGATTCTTCTTATTTATTCTCGGTTTCCGCGCATATTATTATTACTTAAGCCTATCACTAGTCCACGGCTGTACATAGACCTCTCCTATAGATTCTCTCATTTGGGGGATTTTGCCATACTCGCCACACTAGGCAGGCGATATGGCAACCATATTGTATGTTCCAGAAAAATGCCCATCTTCTGGTTTTAATTTTCCCTCTGCCGACTTTTACGACACCCATGAGATAAGATGGGTCGGTAGGTTCTCTTCACCCACCATCACACGGCTATGCACGTTGTTGCATATCGAATTCACTTAGCATAATGTAGTGAAAAAGTCAGCCTGCTTCAATTAAACACAAAACGTGATTTAGTTTATTTTTAAATAATCTTTGTTTCTCGTAACAGTGTAACGCGCAGCCTGATGGGCTTAAGAATAATCTTCCATTTGAGGCAGCGATTTGTCTAGCAGACGGATTGTGGCAGTCTCCCACAAGCCTCACTGATCCGCACTTATTCGCTTGGAAACGCACTTAATTATAACTCATATTAGTTACACTATTCTTTTATTAATATTTACAGTGTCGAATTAATATAACTAATGAGTATATTCCTTGTTTTATGTACAATCTAATCTTACTACTATATTAAAGGTGAAGAGTTTATATGTTTGAACGTGCTAATCTCAAGAAATACTAATTTGATTTTAAAAAAAGGTTTCTGTTTTAGATAGCCCGTTTATCGAGAAAAGTTTAAAGTTATAAAGCTATATGCTACGGCCTTAAGGAACCACACTGAGGACAGAAGTGAGAATGCTAGTCAACGAAGTATAGTACTTCGTTGACCGGCCGTACTGCACGATCATGAGGTCGGCTTATTTTACGCGGGTAAAACCGCGGGGTACTTCATAGATTCTAAAATCCATGCAAAGAAAGTCGCGGACATAAATTATTGTTTATAAAAAGTTGTGTTTCATATTTGTGAACGGCACACGTGATCAAAAGCAGGAAACCTTACCTTACCACAAAAATTATTATAAAAGAATCTCGCCTTTTTCCCGCTGGGGTAGGCAGAGACCACATCTTTCCACTTGCTTATTTCCTGAAACACATCTTTCGCTTCTTCTACTTTCATTAGTGTTTTCGTACAAGCTCGTCGGTTGCGGGTATTTTTGACGGGGCGTCTTCGATATGATCGTGATACGTTTGCCTATATCCTTACCGGTTTGCACATTCACACTCGCCTCATAAATCTGTTTCGTCAATCGTCTTTGATCCATCCTCTCTATGAGTCCAAACCATCTAAGCATCCCTTTCTCTCTTCTTTCTTTCTTCATCTTTGTCACTACCTCTTCTACACCGCAGCGTTCCCACGATGTTCCTCACTTTGTCTATCAAAATCACTCCAGCTACCTCATTATGCATAAAATATTCGACCGCATGGCGTAGTGGCTATACTGGCATATCATATGCCTAGTAATTACACTAGCTATCAGTTCCCTGACAAACCTAAACAGTAATGTTTGCTTAGCGGTAGAATAACAGATACTGCGACGGTACCTACCTAGAAAGATTCTAACACTACCAAAATTTGTTATATAATAAATATGTGGAGTAGAAGGGTTGGGAGATTCTCTTATCATTATAGATAGAATAAGTTCGTAGGAGACTGGTACGAAACACAGCCCATTATATATTATGATAATTTTTGCTCCAATATCTATCCATGATTGTTACCATCGAGTGTATGTGTATATTTATGTGTTTATATGTATATGTGTGTGTACGTGATTTTATAAGATGATTATATATACTATACGTGATTATATAGGAAGTGAATATTTGTAAAGTTTCATAATAAATCATATGTATTATATATTACTACGTATTTATTTAAGTGTATTTTGAGTATTTTATATAAAAAAATCATGTTATGGAACTGCTTAAAAACTATAGAATATTTGTATTAAATAATAATGTTAATGTAAGAACTTACGGAACATTTGGTATTATTTGCCACCAACAAGCGAACAACAAGAATAACACGAATTATCGTCTGCGAGCGACGCGACAAACTTCCAATTCAGTGTAAAACTTCAAGTCTTTTGTATAACTTTAAACGTTTTAAGTTACAAAGTTGAGCGGCTATTGCAACATCATGTAGCGCAACGCATTTATAAGATTATTGACTTACAAAAGTTGTTTTCCACCAAACTTGTTCATTCCGAAATAACTGTGTAGGTTCTATTATGAATCTGAGTGATAGGCAGGGTAGACAATGTTGTGCCACACAGAATTATTCTGGGTGACACAGTATATGTTAAGAGCGGACGTTCCACTTACTGTTAGGTGAACGTTTTGCTCGTCTCGTCACATTATCGAATAAAAAAAATATACTCTAACTAGCTGATGCCCGCGACTTCGTTTGCCTGGATAAAGGTATTTTTAAGTATTTTTTGGGAACTATTTGATTTTGCGGAATAAAAAGTATTCTATGTCTGTCTCCAGGATGCAAGCTTTATCTGTGCCAGATTTCGTCATGATCGGTTCAGCGGTTCAGACAGAGGGACAGAGAGAGTTACTTTCGCATTTATAATATTAGTATCATCATCATTATTTCAGCCTATCATAGATTGCCTCAAAACACGGTAATATTAGTATGAATAAGAAAAAAATAAATGAAACTGTTTTGATCTGCTAGCCATACAATGAAGATCAAGGTCACTTTATGAGTTAGAAGAAAGGAATTCCTGCGTAGAAGAATCTAGGTGATGGCAAAAAGGTATTCGATCGGCTATATAGCTTTATGAATCTTTAATTATTCAGAACTAACAGTTTTAAATTGGTAATCGCGTGCTGACAAAAGCTATGTAGCAACGAGCGACAACCACGCTACGTTTGCTGGAAGTTAACACCTAGCTCAAGACCGTACCTTTTAACAATTCAGAATTCTCATTGAGACCGGCTGCAATTTTTTTTTTTATGGAAGAAAGCTGTGTGGTGGCAGCATAAGAGAATCTACTTCCCCAACTCATACCGCGGATCGAAAGTCGACAAAGAGAAAATAAAAATCAGGAGATGGGCAGCAGCATCTTCCGTTGTAACTATGGTAAATTTTTTTCAAAACAAGATCTACAAACTTTTGTGGCAATCTATGGAGGAGGCTTTTATTCAGCAGTAGACTAGTTATAGGTTGAAATGATGATGATGACGACGGTGGAAGAAAGCGACGAGACGAGCAAATCGTCCACTTGATGGTAAGTGCAACGTCTTCTGTGTTATTACCATAAGGTGAACGTTTTGCTCGTCTCGTCACTTCTCCACTAAAAAAACTTGCCTTCTTGTTGCTTGAAGTACGAGATCGGTGACAGACTCAGCATCGACGTTAGGATCATCCAGTGAGAAGCAAACCTGCTTCCAAGAGTAGGATGGAAAGCAAGATCCCATCCAATCCCAATATGCTAATCTGTAATGCCACACAAGCAATGGGCACATGATTGGCACAGATAAAACAGTGGTCCAAAGAGCCAAGAGGGGCATGGCATGTTTAAAAGTAGAACGCAACGAGCTAAAATTATAACTGCGATTTTGATTTAGTTCTTCAATATCCATAAAAAAAGGTTCAGCCTCATAAAAATTGTATACCTAAAGTGTAATTTAAAGAAGATTAGAACAGTGAGAGACGAGAGATCCTATTACGATGGATTTAAAGAACAAATAGGAAAAATGACAGCCTATAAATGTCCCAAAGTTGAGCATAGGACTCCTCTCATTTCCGAGAGAGTTTTGGAGACGGATGGCGTCTGCAACGCTGCACCAATTCGGGTTGCGGGATGCATGTTGTCAAAAGATTTATATTCACCAAACATGCAGATTTTCTCACGATGTTTTCGTTCACCTCTGAGCACGTGGTAAATCAGCACTTAAATATGCAAAACAATTTTAGTGGTGACGGCAATGGGGATCAGATTCAGGTCACTCGTGCACTATAAAATTTCAGACCGAGCGCCCGGTATCTGAGCTACCACGGCGAATACAATGATTAATAAAATTGATGGATGATGGATTCATTACATAGATTATTTTTCCAAAATACAACTAAGGTCCCAAACCATAAACAATTTATGATCTCGTAAACTAATTCCGTAATTTATTACGCAACTCATAAACGTGATGTGCGAGCTTGTAGAGGATTAATATCTAATATCCAGTAAATTGATCGTAAAATATGTTAATAACTTAGGTTACAATGTCGATGATTTTGTTCATCAATCACAATAAAGGTAATATTTTGCCTATCATTGTGAAATAATAACATCGCAAATTCTTGCTACCCTTTTCCTTGGCAATATCATCTGCCTAACCGTCATAGCCCTAATGATCAAAAAGCTGAAATGGCAATGAGCCGGCCATATAGCTCGTAGAACCGATAACCTTTGGGTAAGAAAGGTTCTCGAGTGGCATCATCGTACCGGCAAACGCCTGCGACGACCAGTACGGTTTTATGGGTAGTCGATAGATGCAGGTGATTCAGAAACGTGTTTTGTGGCAGTTTATGGAGGAGGCCTATCTTCAGCAGTGGACTTGTCACGGGCTGAAATTGAACCAAACTGTTTTGTATTTTTTATTGAAGGAATACATATTCCTTTAGGTAATAAATACTATTTGCCAAAGAGCCAATAATAACGATTAAGATCACAAGTTAACTGCGGTCTGTAGATACCTACTACGTCAGTATATTGTAAGTCTATGTTACACCCATATTCAAATCAATGGAGAAATTTGTCTTTTGGCACTTCTTATTATTGTTCTCCATCAGCTTTTTTTAATGTATAAAGTGATGAAACGAGCAAAACGTTCACGTGTTTGTAAGTGCAACGTCCGCCCACAACAAATGCTGTGTCACCCAGAATATTTCTGTGTGATACCACACTGCGCCCGTCACCCTGAGACATCAGTTCCTAAGTCTCAAATGCCCAGTGATTTCGCTAGCTCACAGTGCCATTCAAACCGAAACACAGTAATGCTTGCACACTACTGCTTCACGGCAGAATAACTGACCCTGGGGTGGTACCTACCTAGACGGATTCCTGCATAGGAATCCAACCACCAGTAAACAGTCCACTGCTGAACAAAGGTTTGTCCCAAGAACGGCATTTGCCGTAATCACGACTCTAGGCAAAGAAAAGTGGCGATCGCAATACCAAGCGCCTAGCACCGTAAACGCTGCACTGTTTTTCAGTCAGTATTACTATATCAATTTAATATTACGATAAATAATTTTTGCAGGAATCCGTCCCAAAAATCACACCAGGGCCAGTTTTCTGCCGTGCATTATGCAAACTTTACTGTGTTTCGGTCTGAAGGGCACTGAGAGCTAGTGTAATCACTGGGCATATGAGACTTAAGAAGTAATATCTCAGGCTGAACGTCGCAGTGTGGTGTCACAGCATTTGTTATGAGCAGGCGTTGCACTAACCATTAAGTCAACGTTTTGCTGGTTTCGACACTTTATTTGATAAAAAAATAAGTGTTTATACTACAAAAAACGGCATTCCGATACTCAGAAATTAAAAGTCATGTGTCGATTTATCGAACTCTGAACGAAAAACCCAAATGAATGAACACGCCTTTTATTATCTTTATAAGAAAAACGTAATAGTGTAAAAAATGTTACCTTGAATTTATTTTGCTCTCTTATGTATATATCTACAGGGTACAAAACAAAATCTCTCAACAAAATAAACTTACCTATTTTGGAAGTTAAACTCATTTTCAAGTAGATAAACCAGTGCAAGCGGATACTATATTTAGTCTATGAGAATAAGGACTAAAATTGTATAAACGTGAAGCGCTACTTCATGCACTGCTTAATTGTCTTTTAGAAGAGTAAATACGGATCCCTTATTTCTATTATCCTACGAGTAAGATTAACTAGCGCTATTCGTTAAGTCTAATCTCAACAAGCACTATATTCCGCTAAAAAGCTTCAGACAGAGGAGCTGCGATTGTCATGAGTAGTTTTCTATTAGACCGTTGAGCACCAATGGTGGTAATTATGCAGTAAATGATGATTACTGCATATATTTTAATCAGCATATAAGTTAATTGTATATATAAGACATTTCATTAGGTCTATTACCCATTATCACATATTATCCTAGGGAAATTAATTTTATGTCAAAGATTAAGTAAAAATCTTTTAATTATACTGTATCGTTGAATGATTATTAATCTACACTGAGAAATATACTACAATGAATAATATTGCATATAATAATTTAATAGTCATTTAGGATCGATATTTTACATATTTTTTTAAAATGTGCCGTGTAGTGGCGGCTTAAGAGAATCTGTGGGAAAATTAAAACCAAGGAGACGGGCAGCAGCATCTTCCTGGAATATCTGAATAAATAAGCTGCGGATTCCAAGCGACCCGCCTGCCAAGCGTGGCCACTATGGCAAAATCCCCCAAAATGAGAGGTACAAACTTTTGTCGCAATCTATGGGGGAGGCTCATGTTCAGTAGTAGACTAGTAATATACTGAAATGATGATTACGAAGATGATTTTACATATAATACTCGTATTACTAATACGCTTGTTAGACAACTTCGACCTTGGAGTCTCCATTTATTTATTTATTTATTAGGTACACAAACAGTTTACATTAAAAAATGAGCGAAGATTTACAATGAGTAAGCTTAGTTTAACTCTGTATTGCAATCCACTTAGATGTATACACAACTTATTTAATTATATCGCGGTAAACATATTTTAAAGATTTTCTTGTATATTTATTAACTACCCAAGTAACCTATATTATCTTTTTTATACAATCTTTAAAAGTCCTATGATTATTAACAAAAATATCAATATATCTGCTTTTCTCAACTATTTCATTATACAGTCTACACATTCTTATTATGAGGTTATAGTATGAGGTGTTATTTTTGTATACGTGCAATGAGAATGTTTTCGGAGCCCTGGATTTATAATAGGTGTTAATGTTGATGAGATTTTCCATTGATTTATTAATGCGGTAATTGCACCTTCCCCATTGGCAAGAAAATGAACAATCGTACACTTGTATTAGTTCAAGTTCAAGTTAGTTCAAGTTGTTAGTTCAAGAGGATGTTTCTGAACCCTTGGTTTATATATTTCATTTATTCATTAATTTATTCAACAAACTTTTTTATGGTCTAGAAACAATAGTTCCGGGTCGGGCTATTCTATATCTATAATTTAACTCCGATACAGAAGAATACGGCGACGTGGTTCGCCACCAATCACGTCTCGTTTCCCGCTAGGACGAAAAGTGAGTTACCTGAGTGACCTCTGCCTACCCCTTATATGAGAAAAAGGCGTGACTGTATCTTTTGTTGTACGCTTTTTCAATTATTTATGTAAGCTTTGAGAAATAATTATGGAATGCCTAACTGTTTCGAACATTTTGCAACCCTTTACGTACTGATTTACTACGTGCTCAGTGGTGAAGAAAAGCATTGCGAAGATAATTGCATGTTAAGAATGATGTGCGCAACGTTTAGGATGACCTCACTGAAAATGTGGCTACAGAAAGTTTTGAAGAAACTTTTGTTCATTACAATAGAAAAAAACTAAAACTAAAAATGCAACCTTCATTCCGAAACTAACAGTGCAAACTTTAATACGAGTGGGGAAGTTAGATATTTTCAAGGTATACAACATTTTAGTATAAAATAGTCTGAAAGCTTTTAGCTCGTAAACTATGAGATGAATATGTGTCGGCAGTCTACACACTCTTTCTCTCTCTCTCTTTCTCGTGATTAATATACTAAAACACATTTCTCTAGGAGCTGAGGGAAGCGCAGAATGGTTTATTTTCTGGACGATAAATGCTTCCTAATCAATTATATTCAGCAATTTCTGACTACTACTGAAGTCAACATTAATTAGATGCAATCCATCTTGACTTGTGTGACCCTTGACAGTGCTCACTTATCTTTGGTGACAGTTATGACCAAAAGATTTTCACCAGGGTTATCTCAAACTACCAATTTCATACACCATATATTTTGAACTGGATGTTTCATAAAAACTTGAAATTATTTTTATTCATCTTATTGATATGAACCTCCTCTTTATATATAATTATTATATATGCTTATTATTATGATATTACGATGTATGCCAAGAGATTACTTGCATAGGGTATATTGATTGTCAAGAGTATACTACGTATGCAATAATATGTACGGTATAAAAATACTACCACTATATGATTTACAAACTTACTTTTGCGGCTGATAAAATAATTTGATATATACTTTGTAGGAATAAATAATTTTACCAACCACAATGCAAACCGAACTGAAATTTTTAATTTTTCTTTCGTTATGAACTAAATACTAACTTAAATCTAATTTTTAGGTTTCTGTCTCTGCTAGAAGTGCTCCTTTGAATTTTTATGATCCGTAAGTCAGTGACCAGAAAGGCATATTTGACTTGAGATATTTCGTAAACTAGATGTTTATGTAGTAGTAGTACTCTAGGTGACGAAAATTTCAGACTTCTAACTTCATCCAAAACGAAAATGATGCAGGGGAGAAAAGTGTCGCGAGTTGCTTCGAGGAAAGAATGTTACAGACGTGCCCGCATCGTTTCTCTGCTCGATTTTGTATATAATACATATAATAACTTAATATTTAAATTTTACTTTACCAATCTGTTTATATTTTGTAAGGTATTCACAGTACGAAAAACTATGAAAATACATGTGTTTAAAATTTAAACCCATGAATTAATTAAAACCTGGTACCTACTACAATATTTAGAGAAACTATTGAAATTTTAAGCTTTTATTTTAAAATATTCTTTTCACATTGAAAAAGTTTTATCTACGTGTATTTTCCTTTCATTGCACGTTATACCGAATTTCAATAAAATGCTTTCATAGTTTTAAAATATAACCACCACCACCACCACCATTTCAGCCTACCATTAGTCCATTGCTGAACATAGGCCTCCCCCATAGAGTGCAACAAAAGTTTGTAGCTCTCATTTTGGGGGGATTTTGCCATAGTTGGCACGCTTGGCAGGCGGGTTGGCAACCGCAGTTTATTTATTCAGATGTTCCAGGAAGATGCTGCTGCCCATCTTCTGCTTTTAATTTTCCCTCTGTCGACTTTTACGACACCCACGGGACGAGATGGGGTGGAAGATTCTCTTAAGCCGCTACCACACGGCCCTAAAATAGAATATAACAGTAACAGTTTATAAATGAGTTCGCTCAAACGCTGAAACACCAGCTTAATTTAGCAATTTAATTTATCTTGAATCGAACCCTCGGCAAATTAGAATTCTATTGTGTTTTATACTTACTTATATACCAACATAACAAACAGAAATAACAAATATTTCAACTGTGTCTTCGCATCACCAAGCCACACATGATTTTTTATCTCTGCAATCCTATCCATACAAAGGTTGACTGGAAGAAATTGCTTTTAGCAATAAAACCACCCCTTGTACCACTGTCCTTGTGTTTTCTTTATGTTATTCATGTTCATGTTTTAGTGTACAATATAGACTAACCAATCAATCAATGAACCAAGTATAACTAACAATATTATACAGTGTTACATTGAAAATAAATTAGAGATTTTTCAAAAAATCTGATAAATGGTCACTTAATTTGACCCTGTAATAGTAAGTATAAACTGTAAGATTATTTAGGATTTTTTTAATGTCAGTGGAATTTTCTCGTGCCAGTATCTTGAAACTGAATTAAGAATAGGAAGTCACGTGAAAATAAACAAACTGTAGGCCTGCCATCACTGTAGAGAAACAAACATAATAAGTATATTTCTGTCGGTGAGCAGAATATTTTTTAGTTTTCTTACAACTGTCTCCGAAAATAAAATAACCTTTTTTACAATACCTTAAAGTGACGAAGGGAGCAAAACTTTCAAATTGTTATAAACGCAACGTTTGCTTATAAAAATGCTGTGTCATCCAATACATTTCTATGTGGCACCACCTAACGCTCATCACCTTTGACACATCAGTTCCTAAGCTTCACACGCCAATATACATAATTACACTTCTTATCAGTTACCTTCAGACCGAAACACAGTAATATTTACACCCTACTGCTTCACGGCAGAATAACTTGCCTTGCGGTGATAACTACCAAGACGGGTTCCTGCATAGGAATGCTACCACTAGTAAAAACATTTCGAAGAGTGTTGTGTCCAGGAACTTAACTCGCTGATTCCTCTAACCCTTTTGTACCAACGAACGATTGGACATTGGATTGGACAAGCACGGATGGAACACATCGCCAACCAGAAAATTTTTTTGCGGATCCATTGTTTATCACCCGCCATTCGGCATGAAGTACAATATAAGTAAATGTTTATCAGAGTATTTACTTTCCAAATTGTCGTGAAACACCTATTCAGAGTCAACGTAACACTCGTGTTCCGCAGAACATAGTTTCAGAACCCCAGCTGTAGACTAACGTGCTTACTATCTAGGGGGTCCTATATCTCGTTTAACATTTTGTTAGATTAAGGTCAAGCGTTGGCTTATAAACTATAAAAAAAGGTTCTTTTGATTCCTCAGTTCTTTTGTATGGTTGGTCCGTATAATAAAATATTTCCTTGTGTGGGCTATCCGTACAAAAGAAAATGGAAGTGTTATTTGATTTCGTCAGCAATTTTTCGACGAAAGCAAACCCATTGATTGGACGTCAACGTCAAAATACAATACATTCCTGCCACTAACAATAGTTACGTATTTTATTACATCGCAACTTATAGACGTGAGGCTATATTTTATTGGGATCCACTTCTTATGCCACAAGTTTAAGGCGATGTTAATAAATTTAAATTTTTTTTTCGTCGATAACAGTTCTAATGCAAAAAATATATGATATATTTTGTATCTCGGAGGATATATTATACGGATGACGAGCGACAGATAAAACAAAGAGGGTAAATATTAATGTCACAAAACTAAACATTAGAGGAACATCATTAAATAATGTTTGAATAAAAATTCGGACAAACGAAACTATTGGACACTTTAAATAAAGATAGTCCAGCGTTCCTCGCTATTCAATTCTTATAACTAATATTTAGTTTCGTCGTACAACACATGTATAAATGTACCTTAATGAAAACAATAGAAAACAATGGTAAAGTCGGATTTTACGTTTATGAGTGAGAAGTGTTGCGACATGGTAACGTAGCCAAATTATCGACAGATTACTTCGCTCGCCGTGTAAAAACACAAACTTGGTGACATTAATGGTATTATATGGCGAACAAGTTTTATGAAAAGGACATCATCATTTCACATCCAAACGCAGACGAGTGGTGGTGGTGCATACTTATTTATTGCTTTTATGATTAAATTGAAATTTGTCTTCACAAGCAATATTTCATAAACCTATTTGCAAAATATTTTGTAATTAATTACTAAATAATACGGTAATCATCATTTCTACCGACATATTAGGTCGGGGAAAAAACTTTTCGCATATAGTATGTATAAAAATTTTATAAATACTCTTTGGCTGTTCTATATGTATCTGGCCGGTTTTGAAGACATTAAAAAGGTTATTAGTATAGTCATTTCAAAAAAAGGAACAATTGAGAAAAATGTTCTTTCGAGCTGAGAATGAATCTAATGAAGAGATTCGATACATTTTAAAACTTAAATCCAAAAAAGGCAAATATTGCAACGGCGCAAAAAAAAATTTTGAGACGTTTCTGGATCTAATAGTGTTAGTAAGAGTAGCGCAAAGTTTAAGCGTTTACAATCCGGAAATTTTGTCAAAGATGCACCTCGTTCTGGTCGCCCTGTTACGTATAAAATGGACGCTATTTTTGAACAAGTGGAGCAAGGTCTTTGGATGAGATTTGGGTGCCACACGAGCTCACTGAAAGAAACCTAATGAACCGTGTACTCATTTGCGATTCTTTATTGAGACGTAATGAACCGAACCGTTTTTGAAGAGATTGATAACTGGTGATAAAAAGGATCTGGCTATCAATAGCATGACAAGAACGTGCGAAAAAGGTCGTAATCAAAGGTCGGGCAGGCCTCACAGACTGTGCCAAAGCCCTGTTAACTCGCAATAAGGTGATGCTGTATGTATTAGAATATCATCACTATGATTAATGTTTTCAGTAATGTTTGTATGTTTATTATTCTTATCTTATGATTAAATACATACTACATTAACCCAATTAAATAAAGCACGCCGTTTGTGCGGCTATTACTTACACCAAAATACAAACTGACCTCTTTGGGTATCAATAACGCTGTCATGATTTGAGCTGAATTCTTTTGTTATTTCGTGGCGCTCACGTCAACATCGATAATAAAAACGACTAAAATAGTAAACAAAGGTAGATTTTGCTTAAAATTAAGCTTTAACACACGCAACAACATCAACATATTAGACGAAATATCGAAAACGAACATATCCCGTCATAACGTGATGACCTTAGATAAATGATAGGTCTCGCTGCGCGATCATTTATCTAAGGTGATGACATTGAAGCAGTTGTTTGTTTTTGTTAAGTGCTTTTACTAGTTTCATATTATAGAGTCTAATCTATCATTTTTGGTATTTGTTTCAATCTTTGAATTACATACATACAATTACGCTTTTTTCACATATAAGGGGTAGGCAGAGACCACACCCGTAGACCACTTTAGGCCCCCGTGTGAAACGAGACGTGACGGGTGGCGAACAACTTTGCCGCCATTTTAGTATAAGTCAAAACATTCTTACTACCTATTACGTTCTCACATCTAGAGAAAAAGTAACACCGCGGTGAATAAATTATTTACAACTAGCTGATACCCGCGACTTCGTCCACGTAGACATTGATTTTGGCCAAATGTCGTCGTGATTGGTTAAGTGGTTAAACCGTGAAAGGTAACAAACAGACAGAGGGTGTGTCCCTGAGAATTTCTTTTCTTTATTTAAAGGATTCTATAAATGATAAGAACGCTTGGAAAGAATCCATCTAGTTTGATATCAAATAACTTAACTCATGACATGACTTTTATTTCGTTCTGAGCTAAGCAACATAAGAGTATATGTATATTTATGTTGGTATAAGCATATTGTATATGTATATGATGGAGCGTTTTTTTAGGAATAAACATTTTTAAATGTTCTTAGGTCTGTAAAGGACAATAATCTTAGTAATGTCAATTTTGTTTGGTAGACTTGAGTTTGTCATGGTGGCTTTAAAGTCTCTGCTTGCAGCAACGTTGTGTGGCGGATCATCTACTTCCCTTTAATAGCGTCATGCTTGTGAACAGGTGCTATTTGTGAAGGCTCGTCTGCTCGAGTTTGCTATACACTTACAATGTGTATTATAATTAAATCTGTTGAATTTTTTTTATCATGTAGCGTGCTTCGATTGTCTCCCATTATTTGTAAATTTATACATAATGTTTTGTGACAGACAATAAAAAAAGAATTACAAAAAAGAGCCATTCTTTAGCCTGTTTCTTCTTTGCCGGAGGTAGTAGAGGTAGATAGAAAAAAATCGAATTGTACATAACTTACGTCGAATGATAAAGAATTTTTATTTCATTTTATGATAAAGGATAGAATAGTAAATTATTATTAAATTAAATTGTGTTCGGAATACTTAATGTTATTCTTTTACTGTTTTCCCACTTTTTAAAAGAAAAATGCCTCTAATCTGTGTTACTTATAAATATAGAATGAAACATTTTTAATTAAATATAGATTATTTTTATAACATTTATTCAAAGTCACAAAAGAGTTTTAATGAGCATGTTCCACGGCCAAATCTTCATATTAAAATTAATTGAATATAAAGTATTCATTACTTGAGCAAGCAACTCTAATTATTAATTAAATATCAACAACAAATTAACAAAATAATATCAGGAGGTCGCTGATGTTCCTAAGCAACAATAATGACTTTCCTATTACTACCACTTAATCAATCAATTCTCCTACAATTGTCGCCAAGATATTACTTAAAAAAATGTTGTTGCGTGTACAAATATTACATCTTAAAACTGTTAAATCCAAATGTTAAAAAAATCGCAGCTATATGGGAAAGGCCCGAAAAAGATTGACGAAACAACGTTAAGTTACCTTTATATAAATTTGGTAATAAATCTGACTTGTCAATTTCAGGACTATTTCTGTACTATCAGCCCTGAGACTTTTTTTGAAAAATGTGTATTTGTGTAATTGCTCTACAGCCGATGCAGGTGTACAGTTAATTTTGCATATATTTAATACCTAGGGTATTTCACGGAATGCCTTAGGCGCTTCTTATGACCTTTGCAAATCTTACAGTTGAGTTTACCATTAGAAATGCTGCTCTTATTCTTCTTGCTTCATACTTGAGCCATAGAACGTAGATTTTTTTTTATTGCACAAACTGATGAAACGAGCAAAACCTTCACCTGATGGTAAGTGTAACGTCTGCCCATAACAAATGCTGTGACACTCAGAAAATTTCTGTGTGACACTACACTGTGCCCATCACCCTGAGACATGGGTTCTTAAGTTTCATATGCCCAGTGATTACGCTAGCTCACAGTGCCCTTCAAACCGAAACCCAGTAATGTTTGCACACTACTGCTTCACGGTAGAATAACTGGCCCTAGGGTGGTACCTACCTAGACGGACTCCTGCATAGGAATCCTACCACCAGTAAAAAATCTCTATCAGTTGTATGAGTTCTTGTGGGTTGACAGTGTTTATGAGAATCTCACAGGATTCAATATTCAGTTCCTTTTTATTTCTGATTTTAAACTAAGGAAATGACGCAATCTATGTCAATGTGCCACATTTTAGTAAACAGCTTATTAAGTATAGCAGTAAGAGAAACGATAGAGAGTATTTGTCGAAAACGGATTTTATTCTGTGATATTTATTGTAAAGTATTTTACATATACTTTTCTCTAAGTCCTCCCACGCCACACAATATTTTCTATCCAGTCTATAAAACTTGAAACTCTTGTGTAAACGCCCGGTGTGTTAGCGCGAGCACAGCCTATACCAAAAGACGTAACGCCTATCAAATACTGTAGGGATCCCTGTCCCCTGTAAGGCAAATTTATTTTCACTTGTAAGGGTCCTCCAGAATCACCCTGTAAAATAAAAAATTTCGTTTTAATAAAAATGTATCGTTGTAATGTTTTCTTTCATTTACGCGAATACTACACATTTAAATAAAACAAATTTTTACGGATTTTATCGCGTTTAATTTAAACTATTTTCGCTTCTATAAGAACATTTTTCAAGCCGCCGAAGAAGATAAGTCAGTTTTTACCATGTGTCAAGTGTAACATCCCTCTACAAGAAGCAGGAGTATACGAGCTGGATTGTGAATGTGGTCTCTCTTACATAGGGCAAACTAAAAGATCCAGGAAAACCCGAGTTAAAGAACATATAGCTGATGTGAAGCATCGACGCTCTAGGAAGTCTGCAGTCTGTGACCATGTTCTGGATCATCCCCCCCCCCCCCCCCCCGTGACCATGGGTGCTGTAAAGCGCCCGAAACGTCGGGTTATAAATAGTTTAAATTAAACGCGATAAATTAGTTTTTTTTTAAATATGTATCGTTGTGTCGTCATTCAAGGAGCATATTTTGCTAAATACTACAATCATTCTATATTTTTCAATTTCTGTTTGACAACTTTTGCGAATAAAACTAAGCGAGGGTTTTAGAGGGTTTTATTTTTTTTGTTCGTTTACAATGGTTTTTTTATTTTATAAAAAAGTCGGAACGAGCAAAACGTTCACCTGATGGTAAGTGCAACGTCTACTCATAACAAATGCTGTGACATCCAGAACATTTCTGTGTGACATCACACTGCGCGCGCCACTCTGAGACATCAGTTCTTAAGTCTCACATGCCCAGTGATTACGCTAGCTCTCAGTGCCCTTCAAATCGAAACATTATTCTTCCATGAAGCAGTAGTGTGCAAACATTACTGTGTTTGCACATTACTGCTTCATGGAAGAATAACTGACCCTGAGGTGGTACCTACCTAGACGAATTCCTGCATAGGCATCCTACCACCAGTAAAACTTACGGTTACGATTTATTGACTGCCAACAATATACTCGTAGTTATCGAAATGTAAGGTATAATAAGATAGATTGCTTACCTGACATGCGTCTATTCCTCCTGCTAATTTACCCGCACAAAGTTGATTTTCCTTCATTCCACACCATAATCGGTTACATGAAGGTCTTAGTAAATTGTCGCACACATTTGAATCTAATATATCCACTACTGCAGCTTGAAGTTCCGGGGATGTTAATAATCTAGCTAAAAATATATTGTGATGTATAACCATGACTATAAATCTGGACGTGTGACGCTGGGCTATGCTCGAAAAAGAAGCTAATTTAAATTGAGCTTTAACTTTGAACCGAAATTTGTCTGTGGCAGTTCGTTTACTATATCAATATTATTGCTGACTTATTATTTTTTTTTGGATTAAGTGACGAAACGAGCAAAACGTTCACCTGATGGTAAGTTTAACGTTTGTCCGTAACACATGCTGTGTCACCCAGAATATTTATTTGTGACATCATACTGCGCCCGTCAACCTGAGACATCAGTTTCATCAGTGATTACACTAGCTCACAGTGCCCTTCAAACCGAAACAAAGTAATGTTTGCACACTACTGCTTCACGTTAGAATAACCGGCCCTGGGGTGGTACTTACATAGGAATCCTAACACCAGAAAAAGCATTAAAGCATTTTCAAGTAGTTAAATTGTCAAACATATTTATATTTAAATTATCAAACATAAGGATTAGGGCGATTGATAATTCGACGATAATACTCGTATATAAAAAATAATACATAATCCCCCTGCTCTATAAAAAAAACATTAGTCTTACTTTATTGGCATTGACGATACTTACGGCAACAAAACATATTCTGGGCAAGTGACAATTGCAAGTATAAAGCACAATATCACTTTACTTGAAATTAGAAGATGATTAGAAAATATGAGGTATATATACAAAGGTTAGAAACAAACTTTAGTGTTATTTGATATTGTATTTGTTAAATCATCGTTGTATTAATGCGATTAATGAGATTTTTAGCGGTTTCGTTTGTGACTTGTTATATATTTAAGTATTTGTGATTATGTACCCGTTTCTATTACACCCCATCCAGTCAATGTTGCTTTAGGTCCGAGAGAACTTGTATCAAAATGTGTCCAAAGACAAGCAGGTTGTACGTATTTATCGAAATACACGTCCTTTTGCAGTTCAATAATGGCTATGTCAAAATATTTTTTTGGAGCTTTGTACTGAGGATGAACAATGATTCGCTTAATTTTTGCATCAACAGGCGATAATCCGTTGTGAAACTAAAAATAATAATACAATAAAAAAAGTTCTGCTGTTAAAATTTTAAATATTATATTATAACAAATTGGATATTTTTTAATTTTAATGTCTCGGTCAAGTCGAAGATCCATTGTTTCTTGATTCCGGTACTTACTGTACAAAATACAACAACGTAATACTAAGTTTAGCAATTTCTACTTCACGCTAGTATTTACGTATTTATCGCTGTAGCCAGCAGTCCGTGGAAGCGTAGTCTTTCCCCTTTGAGCTGACCCATTTAAGCGATGTTGACTTTTTTTGTAAAAGAACTATGTCCCACATTAACGATAAACGAAAAATCGATGTCAACACCAAACCCACCCAAAAACCAATAATGTGTGTTTTAACGCAAATATTACTCCCGGCTACATTTCGAATCCAAGACCCGTGGCTCAGAAGTCAGGAACTCTAACTATTAGACCACGCGGCCGTCAAACAACTACCGACTTAATTGAAACTTGGTTTATGCAATGCTTCTGTGTTTGCGGTAACACTAACGTAATTATAATAAATCTTGCATAAATGGCAACTTCTGCCGCAACCCAGAAATTTACCAGTTATTATTTCTTCTACTTTTATTAATTTTGACGATGATGATTAGACATTTATTAGACAAAAGCAAATATTTATTCTAAAGTTTAGAAAGAAACGACATAATTGTGTTTCATCTATTCCGTTCCAGCCGTATAATTTTTTTTTTCAAATTATCTCACCACGTCAATAATATTTTTGTCTCCTAATCGAACTATTTCTGGCCTTGTATTTGCTATACTAGTGTCCCTCGGTGATGCTTTGGAACAATGTGCAGCTGTCAGCATGAATTTGGAACTTATCAAGGAACTACCACATTTAAATATCCAAGTGCCTACGACAGCTTTCCATCCTACGGCACCCTGAAATATAAATTAATAAATGTAATTGATATAAATAAACATTCAAAATAATACCATTCGGTTTGTACTGGTAGTAAATAGCAGGACAAATAATAATAACACAAAAAGCGATAGTTTAATGGGCAGATGCGCAGACGGAGACATACGGACTGGATTCTGAAGTACGGCAGGGAGGGGTTTTTTTTTGGCCCAGGGGTGGTACCTACCGAGGTAGGATTCCTGCATAGGAATCCTAGCACCAGTACCTCTGGTTGTTTAATCTTTATTTCAACCAGCTGATTGAGAGGTTGAGCAGCACCATATCTGGCTGTTAATAGATGGCAAAAATGATAAACAACATAAGTTATGCTGATGATATGGTGCTGCTTAGCCCATCAATAAATGGTCTCTCGCTCTTGAGCGCCTGCGAGGGATATGTGGAGATGCATGGTCTGAGGTATAAGGCACACAATAAATCACCCATTTACACACCACCTTTACTTTTGGAAGGCATACCATTACGTTTTGTCTCTCAATGCAAATATCTCCGACACGTAATCACGGATCGTTTCATAGGCGATAATGACATTGAAAGGGAATGTAGGACATTGGCGTCTCGATGCAATATGCTTGCTCGCAGGTTTGCACGATGAACTAAGGAAGTAAAAATGACTCTTTTCAGAGCACAATGCCTTCAATGCACTACGGGTGCAGTATAATAATGCGCTAAGGATGTTGTTGGGGTTGCGCCGATGCTGCAGTGCATCTGGTATTTTTGCTAAAACTAGGATTGATGACTTCTATGCCATGATCCGTAAGCGAAGCGCCTCAATGTTGCTGAGGTTTCGGGGTAGTACCAACGGCATCCTGGCTATCCTTGCCAACAAAATTGATGGACCATTCGTTACACACTGGGCAGGAGTACTTTTCCCCCTCATGTAATAAACTAATTAAAAAAAACAAGGAATATAATATGTAAGATTAGACAAACATATGTACCTACATTCTAACACAAAAGTTTTTAGGAACCTAATTTGAAAGCTACTAACATCATATGGATCAAAAAAAAAAAGCATCCGAAATAAAGATTTATTGTTATTATTAATATTATAAAACACCCAGAGATTATTTAACCATGCTTAACGCTATAAAACTGTGTTGATTAAATTTGAGTTGATTTGGCATTAGTAAAACGTGAACAATTTTAATGTACACATTACTTTATGTTGTATTTACTCACCATATGAGGAAATTCGCCAGGTTCTGTTATTCTGCCACCAATAGCGTAATGTGGTCTAGGGCCACCTGATATCGTTAATAAATATTGCAGGCCTGTAAATGTTTTAGTAATATACTTTACATTTATATCTGCCTGTCTCTGACATTGTTCCCATAAAATAGTGTAATTCATAGAAGTAAATATCTTTTCGTTCCTTACTCGTGCTTTTAAATGGAAAATACTCCTTTATTAATTTATTTAGGTTTATATTACTTTTCTAAGCCCGTAAATAGTTTAATAATGGATTCTCAACTTAGGAAAGGTCTTCACTTTGGTAAGTAAGTTGGCAATCGCAACTTCTCGCCACCAGTCCGGGAATGTTTAGGTCTGGCGTAAGTGAGAACGATTCCACCATCGGTGGGAGGATACAAGACTTAGTCGATGTTCACGATACTCAATGGATAGTTAATAGACTTGCTCACACCGCATTGCGAGGCAAAGTCTTATTTTGCCGCGTGATGCAGTGTAAGAAACTTTCAGTTAAATCTATTATTTACTATAAAAAAAAAGTACAGTTTAAGCCTATAAATGTCCCACTACTGAGCACAGGCCTCCTCTCATTTCTGAGAGGGTTTTGGAGCTAGGAAGAATCCGCCACGCTGCTCCAATGCGGGTTGGCGGACTTCACATGTCTTCGAAATATTTTTTATTCCTCAGACATGCAGGTCTCCTCACGATGTTTTCCTTCACCGCCGAGCACGTGGTAAATCAGCACTTAAAATTGCAATTAACAATTTTAGTGGTGCCGGCACCGGGAATCGAACACAGGTCACTCGCGTACTATGAAATTTAAAGCGAGCGCCTAGCCCCTGAGCTACCACGGCTCTTATTTACTATATTATTTATGTATTATTTATATTAGAAAAATAATAGTTAATTTCACAGACGTTGTATTTAATACTCACAAGCGTCACCTCTTTTTAGCTCATCTTCGCGCCGTTTTATTTCCCAAATATATTCCAAACATTCTGGAAGCAAAAAGAAGTAAAATCATATTATTCACTATGACTGTACAACAAAGTACAAAGAGGAGGATCGAAGTAGGTACATACTGTTCAGGTAACGAAAACCGTTTGCGTATGATAACTGATTTTATTTGCGGATATTTAAAAAACAAAGTAAAAGTACAGACACCTTAAAGAATTGGCGGGGACTCTCAACAACGCGATTTTGAAATAGACAAAACCGTACAACGCTGTCTAGTAACACATTTTCATTAATAACAACTAAAATGAATATTTTACAATCACCATCAGCCTCATAACAGTCCTTAGGGAATTAATCTGTTATTTTTATTAAATATTTATTTTTAAATGAAACTAAGTTTACGGATTTTATCGCGTTTAATTTTTTTTTTTTACTAGTTATAACCGTTTATAACCGTGTAATCGTGAGTGCCGTAATCGTAACGTAATTACATTTGAATGACATAATTTTTAAAAAATAATTTCCATTTTATAAATATTTATGAGAAGAAATAAAAATATTTTTCTTATTGTTATTACTTTTTATTTATTAATTATTTACATTTCAAAGGGATGGAACTTTGAGCCACCTTTATTATTTTTGTTTTGACAACCAGCCACGCTCCATGAATTATTATTTATGAAATGTAACAGATTTAAGATATTTCTGACTAAGCGTAATGAGAACCTTTGAATACTTTAAATATTGTTATTACTACAGAAGTTTTTTTTTTCATATTGATTTACGTTGCGACGCATGGTTGCTTTTTACGCCTATTTATCAAAATTCCAGGGTAAATGTGAGTGTATTCAAATAGAATAATTACATAGCGTCAATTTAGTAATTGATAAAATGAAGATAATTAAATTATGAATTTCGCTATTTTTGACTCTTAGTAGCTTAAAGAATCTCTTAATAGTTTATAGAATAGAATCGACCTTTGATTAGAAAAATGGTAATGCATATGGCAAATAACCAATATATTAAACTTAACAACTTACTCGATTCGCTAATTCTACGACCTGGTGCATCAAAGTTTGGCATAACGTATTCTACAGAATCGCAAGGATTGTTCTCGACATTTGTATTGGTCGTATTCCTCGTCAATGGCTGATTAACAAACATGTTTCGCTGTAAGAAGTAAAAGTTCATTACAATTATGTATGCACGTAAGATAAAACAAAGTATGTGAACGCGTTAGTTGGGCGGGTGAAAACAAAACATCAGTCAAAACAATAAAAAATAGTAGCAGCAGTACGAAATCGATATTAAAAGAACTATAAAAAGAACTAAAACCTTAGTGTAAAATGAAGAGCTCTGCGGTTGTGGCCAAAGTAAAAAAATAAACTAGTTTAACTAGTTTCTTCTATTAAAAATAGACTTACAAAGGTGTTGGTTGAGTTTTTAAATATTTATCACCTGATATATTTGTTATCTATCCAAAATGTTCCATGGAAAAATTAATTTTAGGTACGAAGCTATATTTGTAATTTGAATCTAGTCAGTTACTTTATAATGGAATCAATAATGGTCACCGTTATTTGTTATGGTTTTTAAATAACACAACTGTCAATTTACAACGTATAAGAGTGACGCTGTATACAAGCTGTAATATAGAAAAGGGTCCGCTCAAGTGAGAAAGGACCATACGTTCACAGTATACAGAGTACACAAAACGCTGCTGACTAAAGCGTGATGAGTGCTGAGTGCTGAGACCCTGTTATTGGTAACGAGGCATTCCGACTTAGTTTTCAAGTGTGGACAAGATGGTTTATCAACTATACTTCCAACATAAAATATGGATTGTGTAATATACACTTTATGTAGTTGTTAAAATAAATAGAAATAATAATCAATAGTAATTACAATGAAATATTTAAAAATATGGTAATTCCAGACCCTAGGTTAATTTTGTTAGGGCAAGTTATTTTGTAGGTAAAAAAACATTTTTTTTTATTTGGAAAGAAACATGATATATTTTCGTTAAAGTTATGTAAAGACTAATAGGTTTGTTACATATTTTTTTCTCTTTATTTGGGACAACAAACAGTAGCACAGTACAGATAATAGGACAAATCTTAATACAGATGTAATTTTAACTGTGGAACCAATCACATAATCCACGAGTTAATTCCACTTCATCTCATCCAATGGATCTCGTAAAAGGCGAGTAAGGAATTAAACTGCACTGTGCACCCAACAGCGCATGGTGGCGATGGGCTCAGCACCTATCACACTAAGTGCATTATATTGTTTTGGAGAAACGTGGATTGTGGCAGTCATCGGTTTTTGCAGTGAGGGCCCAGTCTCTGACTACCCCTTATGGGATACAGTCGTGATCTTATGTATGTATGTTAAATATAATTATTGTAACGTGCAACAGAAACATGATACTAAACCATAAAATATTACAAAAGAATAAAAAATAAAATTAAAATATTTTTAAAAGAAAACCATTCTTCAGATGAAGCTGTCAATTTAAGTGCTAAATAAGCTGCATGGAAATGCATATCGCTGGAATTTGTACGATCGTTCGCGCGGTTGCAGTAGAACTGTTAATATAGTTAAGGTTTAGTAATATCATAATATATATTAATATTGTATTACCATGTAAGGAACGTTGATAATAATAAAAATATTTACTTCAAGGACTCTTAAGAATAGGTCTTCAAAATTTTTATTTTTGTAATTAAATTAGTTTCTGTCGAAGTCATTGCAATGATTTATAATATTAATTAAATGTAAGTGAATCAGGGAATTGCACACGGTTAACTATGTATAAGGATGCGATTATTATTATTTAATTTGTGAAAATAATATGCTTTTTAGGAGAATAAAAGATACTTACCCTTTTTAATCTCGGTAGTTCCGTAAATTTCGAAGTCTGTCCATCTTCTGATGAAAAATCTATTGCAGAAGCTGTAAAATATTTGGTTAAAACAAAACCTGTACTTACAAAATGTATAATGAAAGTCTATAAAGGAAATGCAAACAAATCTTTGTGTTATCATTGTTTCGATTTCCTATACACATATATTAGCACTTTTTCATTTTTGGCATTTGATATAATATATTTTTTTTATTATATTTGATATAATTTTTATTTCGATGATATTCTTGGTAGAAACTGTATGGATGATCATTTTCGATTTATTAAATACTAGATGTACAGGCGACCTCTTTCGCATTAATTCCATGGAGCTGAGGAATGTGGCTTACTTTATAACGTAGGGAAAGTAGTACCCCAAAACTATAGTTATATACTAAAACCTTCATTGTGAGTCAAAATACGAGTATCTATCAGCAAAACTTAGCAAACTTCTTGAAACGGTTATCATACGTAATACGCATGTATGTAACTTATAACGTAGGGAAAGTAGTACCCCAAAACTATAGTTATATACTAAAACCTTCATTGTGAGTCAAAATATCTATCAGCAAAACTTAGCAAACTTCTTGAAACGGTTATCATACGTAATACGCATGTATGTAACACACATACATGTATGTCTGCAGGTGTGACATATTGAATAAAAAATGCTGATGAAATGCGTATTTTAAGGAAAGATCACGTCAAAAGTACAAGTGTAACCGACGATATTGTTTGAAAACAGTGACATGAAAGTAAAAAAAGCGAAAGATGTGTGTCAGGATCATAGCAAGTGGAAAGATTTTGTCTATGCCTACCCTTAAGGAAAAGAGGCGTGACTGCACGTATGGAAAAAAAGCGGTGTACATAATGTTAATACTCAATAGAGCCAGTAAATCATTAATGGGGTATAGAATACGTTTTTGAAACAAAATCCCTGAAAGTAAACCGACTCTGTAAACTTTAAGATAATGGGTTCAATTTTGTTATTTAACAAAGACGATAGGTGGGTGATAATAATCCCTGGAAATTAGGTGATCGCTGCCAGACTGTTTCTACATCCCTATTACTCATGTAATAATTTTCTTAAATTATAACATATGAAGATAAAAAATATTAAAAAAAAGAGTGAGGATATCTGCGCAGTTTCATTTGCCTGTTTCTTTTTCGTACACAAGAGCCCCATTATAAAACGATGGGAGATTGTAAACAAAATGCATTTGATAATATTATAATAAATTTGTCTTTCTTCTGTCAACGAACATATAGATTTAATAAATATATTATATAATATATATATATATTTTATATATAATATATTTCATTTCATTTTCTGGTTGATGTCGATTGCGACGACAATGTCACCTTTCCGTTTCTGATGTAACGCTTATGTGATGTAACGCGTAGGTGATAAGATCGGAGGAGGCATCGTACCACTGTTTATACTTTCTTTATGTACTTTTGTTTATGTTCATGTTTTTGATGTGCAATAAAGAGTATCAATTAATCAATCAACGTCATTAAACAAATGTTAGCGATAACAGTGACCTCTTTTTATTGACACTAAGCGTATCTCTTAACCGAGCATTCTAATATGTCCTTTACGAGCCGAACGAAGAAACGAAGCCTAAAAATACGTTTATATGTGCATGAATAATATATGGAGGAGTACATTGACATTTACGATGCTTTCTATTACACTACACGTAACAATAGTAAAGCAACATTTCATTCACATTCACATTCATTAAAACTCGCACCAGCTTATTAACCAGTAAGTAATATATAATAGCAAGGTCCTTAATAAGAGGTCATGTGTAGATGATAGATAGCATATAAAAACAATGGCATTTAAAAAAAACACTTACCCAATGAAAGTATTAATATAAATAGTCTAATACACTTCATTATTATTTTTTGTTGAAACTATGAAGATATAACTTTTTTAAATAAACATTTTACAATCTTTGTAATGAGTGAGTATTATATATACGAGATCGACCACGCGCGATTCTTAGGTGCAGTGGCGGTCGAGGTTATTTATTGAGTAAGCCGGTTTCGTTAAAGATGTTGTCAGATGTACAAACCTGTTTCTTTTTAGTTATTTGAAAACTTTGTGAATTATAAACGACGTTTGATGCCCCCAAAGATTTTAATATTCGCCGTCGGCATTTAAAACAGATGATGATGAAGCAGATAAAAAATCCATATAATAACGGATTTTTTAACTGCTTCAATGACTTTAAATAGGTCAGTATATTGTCAACTCTTTCTCGAAGTTGAGTATACTCGTATCATGACAATACAGATTTAGCATTTGTTAGTCAAAAGAAAAGTCTGTCAGGATCAAATGTATATGTTTAATTACAGTTACAGGATCAAATGTATATGTTTAATTACAGTATGAGCCGTGGTAGCTCAGGGGCTAGGCGCTCGCTTTAAATTTCATAGTACGCGAGTGACCTGGCTTCGATTCCCGGTGCCGGCACCACTAAAATTGTTAATTGCAATTTTAAGTGCTGATTTACCACGTGCTCGGCGGTGAAGGAAAACATCGTGAGGAAACCTGCATGTCTGAGGAATAAAAAATATTTCAAAGATATGTGAAGTCCGCCAACCCGCATTGGAGCAGCGTGGCGGATTCTTCCTAGCTCCAAAACCCTCTCAGAAATGACAGGAGGCCTGTGCTCGGTAGTGGGACATTTATAGGCTGAAACTTTACTTTTTACTTTTTTACAGTTGTATTGTTTAGTTCATGAAAATAAAATGACCGATATTTAAACTTAAATGTTATAAAAAAAGTTATCCGTATATTTATTGAATTAGCTTGTAGTTCAAAATACGGACAACTTAATTTATAACTTTTGTAATAAGTTGTGCCTTTAATTACTTCGTTGTACTTGATAATCATCTCTTACGCATGAAATTATAATTAATACTTACTTATTAAAAATTTAATTATTTATTTATTATATATAATAGGGCAACCAAAATACAAATGGGATAATCAAAATAAGCCAAAAAATAATATAAAAATGAAATTATAATTATTACTTACTTATTACAAATTAAATTATGTATATATTATGTATAATAGGTCAACCAAAAATCAAATAGGATAATAAAAATAAACCAAAAAATAATATAAGGGTCAGAGTATAAAAAAGAAAAAAATAGAGAACTTTACTTATTTTACACGAAAACTTTTGCATCATTGTAAATATTGAAGCTCAGCAAAGGCTTGACATTGCAAGGTGATGCTGTGTGTATTATAATATCATCACTATAATTAATGTTTTCAGTAATGTTTGTATGTTTATTATTCTTATCTTATGATTAAATACATACTACAATAAGCCAATTAAAAATATTAAAATTAATTATTCCAAACATTCTGGAAGCAAAAAGAAGTAAAATCATATTATTCACTATGACTGTACAACGAAGTACAAAGAGGACGATCCAAGTAGGTACATACCGTTCAGGTAACGAAAACCGTTTGCGTATGATAACTGATTTTATTTGCGGATAATTAAAAAGCAAAGTAAAAGTACAGACACCTTAAAGAATTGGCGGGGACTCTCAACAACGCGATTTTGAAATAGACAAAACCGTACAACGCTGTCTAGTAACACATTTTCATTAATAACAACTAAAATGAATATTTTACAATCACCATCAGCCTCATAACAGTCCTCTGTAGGGAACACGTCTTCCCCAAGTTAGGGAATTATTCTGTTATTTTTATTAAATATTTATTTATTTTAAAGTTATAAATATGCCGCAGTGATACATTTTATATTTTCACTGCTATTGTCACAGCAATTGGTTCCTACTCGTAAAAATGTTTTATCTTCAGCTACTAGACTTAACTTGTCAATACAGACGTCAACATAATGTAAGAAGAATCCTCTATCTCCTTGATTTTAGTAAAGTTGCAAACGAGAACACAGTCTGTCTAATGGTAAGTGATCAGTCTAGCCCACAGATACCTAAAATCTAAAGTGTATGATCCAAGCCCGCGGTCAATGGATGCCCTAAAAGAAAATGTTCGAAGGGAAATGGCTACAATCGCAGAACTGACTCGCCGCGCAGTCTACGACAATTTTAGACGTCGCTTACATGAGTACCGTAATCGTAACGGATTACATTTGAATGACATAATTTTCAAAAAATAATTTCCATTTTATAAATATTTATAAGATGAAATAAAAATATTTTTCTTATTGTTATTACTTTTTATTTATTAATTATTTACATTTCAAAGGGATGGAACTTTGAGCCACCCTTTATTATTTTTGTTTTGAAAACCAGTCACGCTCCATGAATTATTGTTTATGAAATGTAACAGATTTAAGATATTTCTGACTAAGCGTAATGAGAACCTTTGAATACTTTAAATATTATTATTACTACAGAAGTTTTTTTTTCATATTTATTTACGTTGCGACGCAAGGTTGCTTTTTACGCCTATTTATAAAAATTCCAGGGTAAATGTGAGTGTATTCAATTAGTATAATTACATAGCGTCAATTTAGTGATTGATAAAATGAAGATAATTAACTTATGAATGTACGGGTGAAAACAAAACATCAGTCAAAACAATAAAAAATAGTGGCAGCAGTACGAAATCGATATTAAAAGCAGCTTAGAAGAACTAAAACCTTAAGGTAAAATGAAGAGCTCTGCGGTTGTGGCCAAAGTAAAAAAATAAACTAGTTTAACTAGTTTCTTCTATTATTAATAATAGACTTACAAAGGTGTTGGTTGAGTTTTTAAATATTTATCACCTGATATATTTGTTATCTATCCAAAATGTTCCATGGAAAAATTAATTTTAGGTACGAAGCTATATTTGTAATTTGAATCTAGTCAGTTACTTTATAATGGAATCAATAATGGTCACCGTTATTTGTTATGGTTTTTAAATAACACAACTGTCAATTTACAACGTATAAGAGTGACGCTGTATACAAGCTGTAATATAGAAAAGGGTCCGCTCAAGTGAGAAAGGACCATACGTTCACAGTATACATAGTACACAAAACGCTGCTTACTAAAGCGTGATGAGTGCTGAGTGCTGAGACCCTGTTATTGGTAACGAGGCATTCCGACTTAGTTTTCAAGTGTGGACAAGATGGTTTATCAACTATACTTCCAACATAAAAATATGAATTGTGTAATATACACTTTATGTAGTTGTTAAAATAAATAGAAATAATAATCAATAGTAATTACAATGAAATATTTAAAAATATGGTAATTCCAGACCCTAGGTTAATTTTGTTAGGGCAAGTTATTTTGTAGGTAAAAAAACATTTTTTTTATTTGGAGAGAAACATGATATAATTTCGTTAAAGTTATATAAAGACTAATAGGTTTGTTACATATTTTTTTCTCTTTATTTGGGACAACAAACAGTAGCACAGTACAGATAATAGGACAAATCTTAATACAAATGTAATTTTAACTGTGAAACCAATCACATAATCCACGAGTTAATTCCACTCCATCTCATCCAATGGATCTCGTAAAAGGCGAGTAAGGAATTAAACTGCACTGTGCACCCAACCGCGCATGGTGGCGATGGGCTCACCACCTATCACACTAAGTGCATTATATTGTTTTGGTGAAACGTGGATTGTGGCAGTCATCGGTTTTTGCAGTGAGTGCCCAGTCTCTGACTACCCCTTATGGGATACAGTCGTGATCTTATGTATGTATGTTAAATATAATTATTGTAACGTGCAACAGAAACATGATACTAAACCATAAAATATTACAAAAGAATAAAAAATAAAATTAAAATATTTTTAAAAGAAAACCATTATTCAGATGAAGCTGTCAATTTAAGTGCTAAGTAAGCTGCATGGAAATGCATATCGCTGGAATTTGTACGATCGTTCGCGCGGTTGTATAGAATACGGGGGGTATAGAATACGTTTTTGAAACAAAATCCCTGAAAGTAAACCGACTCTGTAAACTTTAAGATAATGGGTTCAATTTTGTTATTTAACTAAGACGATAGGTGGGTGATAATTATCCCTGGAAATTAGGTGATCGCTGCCAGACTGTTTCTACATCCCTATTACTCATGTAATAATTTTCTTAAATTATAACATATGAAGATAAAAAATATTAAAAAAAAGAGTGAGGATATCTGCGCAGTTTCATTTCCCTGTTTCTTTTTCGTACACAAGAGCCCTATTATAAAACGATGGGAGATTGTAAACAAAATGCATTTGATAATATTATAATAAATTTGTCTTTCTTCTGTCAACGAACATATAGATTTAATAAATATATTATATAATATATATATATATATTTTATATATAATATATTTCATTTCATTTTCTGGTTGATGTCGATTGCGACGACAATGTCACCTTTCCGTTTCTGATGTAACGCTTATGTGATAAGATCGGAGGAGGCATCGTACCAATGTTTATACTTTCTTTATGTACTTTTGTTTATGGCACTGGCCGTGTGGTGGCGGCTCGTTAAAAGAATACTACCACTCCATCTCATCCAATGGATCTCGTAAAAGGCGAATAAGGAATTAAACTGCACTGTGCACCCAACAGCGCATGGTGGCGATGGGCTCACCACCTATCACACTAAGTGCATTATATTGTTTTGGTGAAACGTGGATTGTGGCAGTCATCGGTTTTTGCAGTGAGTGCCCAGTCTCTGACTACCCCTTATGGGATACAGTCGTGATCTTATGTATGTATGTTGTTTATGTTCATGTTTTTGATGTGCAATAAAGAGTATCAATTAATCAATCAACGTCATTGAACAAATGTTAGCGATAACAGTGACCTCTTTTTATTGACACTAAGCGTATCTCTTATCCGAGCATTCTAATATGTCTTTTATGAGCCGAACGAAGAAACGAAGCCTAAAAATACGTTTATATGTGCATGAATAATATATGGAGGGGTACATTGACATTTACGATGCCTTCTATTACACTACACGTAACAATAGTAAAGCAACATTTCATTCCAATTCACATTTATTAAAACTCACACCAGCTTATTAACCAGTTAGTAATATATAATAGCAAGGTCCTTAATAAGAGGTCATGTGTAGATGATAGATAACATATAAAAACAATGGTTTTTAAAAAAGCACTTACCCAATGAAAGTATTAATATAAATGGTCTAGTACACTTCATTATTATTTTTTGTTGAAACTAGGTAGATATAACTTTTTTAAATAAACATTTTACAATCTTTGTAATGAGTGGGTATTATATATACGAGATCGACCACGCGCGATTGTTAGGTGCAGTGGCGGTCGAGGTTATTTATTGAGTAAGCGGGTTTCGTTAAAGATGTTGTTAGATGTACAAACCTGTTTACTTTTAAGTTATTTGAAAACTTTGTGAATTATAAACGACGTTTGATGCCCCCAAAGATTTTAATATTCGCCGTCGGAATTTAATACAGATGATGATGAAGCAGATAAAAAATCCATATAAAAACGGATTTTTTAACTGCTTCAATGACTTTAAATAGGTCAGTATATTGTCAACTCTTTCTCGAAGTTGAGTATACTCGTATCATGACAATACAGATTTAGCATTTGTTAGTCAAAAGAAAAGTCTGTCAGGATCAAATGTATATGTTTAATTACAGTTACAGTTGTATTGTTTAGTTCATGAAAGTAAAATGACCGATATTAAAACTTAAATGTTATAAAAAAAGTTATCCGTATATTTATTGAATTAGCTTGTAGTTCAAAATACGGACAACTTAATTCATAACTTTTGTAATAAGTTGTGCCTTTATTTACTTCGTTGTACTTGATAATCATCTCTTACGCATGAAATTATAATTAATACTTACTTATTAAAAATTAAATTATTTATATATTATGTATAATAGGGCAACCAAAATACAAATAGGATAATCAAAATAAGCCAAAAAATAATATAAGAATGAAATTATAATTATTACTTTCTTATTACAAATTAAATTATGAATATATTATGTATAATAGGGCAACCAAAAATCGAATAGGATAATCAAAATGAGCCAAAAAATAATATAAGAATGAAATTATAATTATTACTTACTTATTACAAATTAAATTATGTATATATTATGTATAATAGGGCAACCAAAAATCAAATAGGATAATCAAAATAAGCCTAAAAATAATATAAGAATGAAATTATAATTATTACTTACTTATTACAAATTAAATTATGTATAATAGGTCAACCAAAAATCAAATAGGGTAATATAAATAAACCAAAAAATAATATAAGGGTCAGAGAATAAAAAAGCAAAAAATAGAGACCTTTACTTATTTTACACGTAAACTTTTGCATCATTATAAATATTGAAGCTCAGCAAAGGTTTGACATTGCAAGGTGATGCTGTGTGTATTATAATATCATCACTATCTTCATCTTATGATTAAATACATACTACATTAAGCCAATTAAATAAAGCCCCCCGTTGGTGCGGCTATTACTTACACCAAAATACAAACTGACCTCTTTGGGTATAAATAACGCTGTCATGATTTGAGCTGAATTCTTTTGTTATTTCGTTGCGCTCACGTCAACATCGATAATAAAAACTACTAAAATAGTAAACAAAGGTAGATTTTGCTTAAAATAAATTTTTAACACACGCAACAACATCAACATATTAGACGAAATATCAAAAACCAAGATATCCCGTCATTACTTGATCACATTGAGGCAGTCTTAAAATGAAAAAGTGAAAAATTGTTTGCTATACAATGGCCTGAATCCCTTAAGGCGGGGCCACGCCGCTCACCAGCGGTCACGTCGCACCACAATTTACCGACGAAATGGAAGCGCGCAGTCACAAGTTACGTGTAACATTGTTCAATTTAGCTTTACTCAAGAAAAATTATTTGTTGAGTGCTTTTACTAGTTTCTTATTATAGAGTCTAATCTATCATTTTTGGTATTAGTTTCAATCTTTGAATTACATACATACAATATCGCTTTTTTCACATTTCACAAGGGGTAGGCAGAGACCACACCCGTAGACCACTTTAGGCCCCCGTGTGAAACGAACGTGACGGGTGGCAAACAACGTTGCCGCTATTTTAGTATAAGTTAAAACATTCTTACTCCCTATTAGGTTCTCACATCTAGAGAAAAAGTAACACCGCGGTGAATAAATTATTTACAACTAGCTGATACCCGCGACTTCGTCCACGTAGATATTGGTTTTTAAATACCCCATGGGAACTCTTAGATTTTCTGGGATATAAAGTCCTATGTCCTTCTCCAACATGCAAGCTATCGCTTTGCCAAATTTCGTCAAGATCGGTTGAGCTATTGAACTGTAGAAAGGTTCCAAACAGCCAGAGGGACAGAGAGTTACTTTCGCATTTATAATATTAGTAAGGATTAATTTTATCACCTTTAAATCCAATAAGAAAGCAAGCTCCGGTCCGAACCGCTTTTGAACCGAAATCCATTCCGTTGGAAAAGTTGAACTGGAATGTTTATGGTTCTTTAAGGCATTTAATTCCTCATAATTCCTATATGGCGTCCAATAAAATATAATATTCAGAATGACTTTTGGAATGAAATGGTTTTTATGCTAGAGATTATTTTCTCTACTGAGTCACGACGTTTGCGGGAGGTTCTAAAAACGAAAATTCTATTCAAAAGAAAGCCGCCAGGTTTTTAGAATTAGTTAATTCAAAGGTCGGAAACCGGAAAATTTATTTTATAGTAGGAATATACAAGTAGGAATGCATCCTACTTAAAGTAGTATTCGTTATTAATTCAACACATTGCCGAGTGGAGACATAATAAGGAAATGTTCCACCCCATGTCGTCTCGTGGGTGTAAGACTAAGGGAAATGCCATAAAAGTGTGGCATCCTACGGATACCTAAATTTTTCAGTTTATTATTAAATCAATTATTTAACTGGTGGTAGGATTTTTTTTAAAGAATAAAATGACGAGAGAAGCAAATCGTTCACGTGATGGTAAATGCTACACCCACCCATAACCAATGTAGTGTTACACAAAACATTTCTGTGTGGAACCGCACTGAAAAATTCTTCTTGCGTCGTGGGACTGTGCAAGAATAAGAAGTCTCACAAAATAACTGCTTACATGAATTACTTTAAAAACAATTTATTATATTAAAAACAACATCCTTTTTAATTAAAATGCTGTAAGGTTTTACCTCGGTTACGTTTAATCAAAAATAGAGCTCGTGTTTTGCCAGGAATATTATTTGAAATTACTTCAACAGTCTTAAAAAATAATTATTGTTACGTTTAAGTTGTTCTTACATTTAATTATAAAAGGAAAAGGAAAACAGTTATAAGAAATAGTCATACTGAACATTTTGATAATATCATTTATTTCAATAATTACGGGCTATAAAAATGGCTTCAGTGTGTATTATTACAGCGCTCCTTCTTTCTATTTCGTTGGTCACAGCTGGCACCTGCCTTGTTCCCCTGATATTTCTTAAAATTACACTAGTTCTTGAGCCGCATGTGTACAGTAACGTTTGCACACTAATGCTTGACGGTTACACTACACACTGCAGGAATCCGTCTAGGTAAGTCGGATTCCTGCATAAAAACAATATATCGTAAATAAAATATTTGATCAAAAAACCGACTTTAACGCATCCGCTCCAAGCCCGCTTTAGCTAAATTAAGAGTGTCATGATTTTCTCATGGATCCCATCATTCGAACTTGACCAAAATTGTATTGGATCACCCTTAACATACTTAAAAATATACATACTGATAAAAATAGAACTTTCTTTTTTGACCTATGTTAAAAACGGCGACGTGTTCACAAACTGCATACGAAAACGGAAAACATTAATATAAAAATAACAAAAACATTAGTTATTTTTTAATTTTCAATTTCAATGATGATGATTTTTACAAAATAAGTATTTCCTCGTAGAAACTAGAAAATGTTCGTGAAATGTAAGAAATTTCAGCCCGAGACTCTACAGTTCCCACACACCACCTGCAGTAAATGCCGCCTTGGGGCTGTTTATTACATTTGTGTAACATACTCGTACAAAGCAAATTCATATAACACGTTATCTAATAAAGAGTCTTGCGCAAACTATATAGGGTGACGAGTAAAACTTTGAGACAAGGAAATTTCAGAGAACTTCGGTTCCGAATGCCGGTATTTAAAAAGAAAGTAAAAAGAAAGCAGCCTGTAAACGCCACTCTGCAAGATTTTGGAGCTGAAAAAAAAGAAACATGTTTTGTGAAAATAATATAAAAATATATTGCACCGTGCAACTTTCTTAGTAACGATATAATTCGACGAGAACATTTTTGTGCAATAATCTAATTTGTACGTTTTGTATGTTTTTAAAGTGAGTCCGCAAAATTTACTTCCGGCATCATTGGGAAAGTTATGGATCCTCGTAGCTGGTAGCTGGGAAATAAAACGCTATTCTGAGCTAGTTATATTCCAAAAATTTCTATTAATTCTTGTACACGATGGTCTTATGCTACCGAAAAGCAAAGTACAACTAGAATTCTACCTTTTACATATCAATTAAACAACTGAACTTTGTTTTTAGTAATGAAAGTAGTTCTCAAACAGTTATACCACTATCAATCGGACGCCGTCAGACTTCACGTACAGGATGAAATGAGCTGGAAGTTTCTCTTAAGCCACCAACAAGCTAATTGTAGCCATATAACATTGTGTATTTACGAAATTTATGCACTTTGAACTTCTTTAAAAGAGTAAGTATACTCGATTGTAATAAAATTAAAAAATAGCCGTGGTGGCTCAGGGGCTAGGCGCTCGCTTTAAAATTTCATAGTACGCGAGTGGCCTGGGTTCGATTGCCGGTGCCGGCACCACTAAAATTGTTAATTGCAATTTTAAATGCTGACTTACCACGTGCTCGGCGGTGGAGGATAACATCGTGAGGAAACCTGAATGTCTGAGAAATAAAAAAAAGTATTTCGAAGACATTTGCAGTCCGCCAACTCGCATTGGAGCAGCGGCGGATTCTTCCTAGCTCCAAAACCCTCTCATAAATGAGAAGAGGCCTGTGCTCAGCAGTGGGACATTTATGGGCTGAAACTTTACTTTTTTTATGGCATAACATGATGAAACGAGCAAAACGTTCACCTAATGGTAAGTGCAACGTCTGCCCATAACAAATGCTGTGTCACCCAGAAAATTTTTGTGTGTCACTACACTGTGCCCATCACCCTGAGACATACTTTCTTAAATCTCATATGCCCAGTGATTACGCTAGCTCTCAGTGCCCTTCAAACCGAAACACAGTTCACGACAGAATAACTGGCCCTGGGGTTATTACCCCAACTTACATAGGAATCCTAACACTAGAAAAAGCTTTTTTTTTTTTTGTAGGACTGATGGTCACTGTTAGCCCGAAGGCTTTTACAGCTTCGCCGGATTGAAAGGTGGCATAGCGCTGAAGGCGCTTAGCCGAAACCTTTATTTATGGATGACTGGCGCAAGGGCCCCCAAGAGGGGACCTCGGCTTGGACCGTCATCCTGTTCGCGTGAGTAACCGACTCGAGGGTGCCCAAGGGGGCCGGCCTCGGCTCGGTCAGTTACTGCAATCGGGAGGGCAATATTACTACTACTATTATTACTATTATCATGACTATTATTAGATAAGTTTACCACCAATTCGGAATGCGTTTCCGCCGGAGAAGAAATGGCGCAAGAAACTCCAGCGACACTTCTGTTTATGACACTACTGCTAGGGGAGAACCGGCCTGAGATGCGGCGGTATCGCGAATAACTTTGTCTGATACGCCCACGCCGACGGCGGGGGCGGTATGATGGTGATAATGGGTGTTTGTGTAGTGTTGAGTAGAGCGCTTGGTGGTCAATAGTGGTCGCGTCGTCAGGGTCCTCGAGGACGTGCCTCGGTCTCCTTTTTCCGCGGGTCGAGTTTTGGTGTATCGCGAGGGGGTTGTAAGTGGCGGCACTGACAACCAGTGGGTTGGGGTGCGTGGCGGCAGAGTCGAAGTATCTGCGAGAGGCCAACTTTAGATATTGGGCTATGGTAGGAAGCCCTAAATCGATATGAAGGTTAGCATTACGCACGAACCACGGTGCTCCCGTGGCTTTACGCATGAAGCGATTTTGTATTACCTGAAGTCGGTGAATTTGACGCGGGGAGGCATGCGCAAATACGGGGCTTGCGTATGTCATAATTGGCCGAATACAGGCTTTGTAAAGTGTAATTTTATTACGTAGGGACATTTTGCTATTTTTATTTAGTAACGGATGTAATCGACCGAGGACGAACGCCGCTCGATTCCTTACTCGGTTAATATGTGGACCGAAGCTGAGTCTCGAGTCTAATAGGACGCCTAAGTATTTGACTGTCTTTTCCCAAGGGATTGGACGATCGAATAACTCTATGGTGGGGAGATGCTGCGTTATGCGCCGCGAGAAGTACATGGCTGCACTTTTGATTGGGTTGACCTCGATCCTCCATTTCCGAAACCAGTTTCCGAGGGTTCGGGCTGCGGATTGGAGGCATTTAGAGATAGTGTCTGGATTACGTCCAGACACATATAGGCAGGTATCATCTGCGAAGAGGGCGAGTTCGACGCCGCTGGTGTGCGGTATGTCGTTCGTGAAAAGGGTGTAGAGCACGGGACCTAGGACTGAGCCTTGTGGTACGCCGGCTAGGATGGGATGTGATTCGGATCGCACCCCCTCGACGCGGTAGCGGAAGGTTCGACTGCGTAAGAAATCTCGTATGATGAGTACGAGGCGATCTGGCACACCGAGTCCATATAACTTGTATATGAGCCCGTTGTGCCAGACCTTGTCGAACGCTTTCGCCACGTCGAAGAAGAGCGCTCCGGTATGAAGCCCGCGTATGAAGCGGGATTGAATGTGCTCCGTTATGCGGTGCACCTGCTGGGTACATGAGTGTTTGGCACGGAATCCAAACTGCTCGTGGATGGGGATCCCTCGAGACTGCATGAAGTCTCTTAAGCGGGCGAGAAGTAGGCGTTCGTATATCTTGCCTAAGGCCTTGAGGAGGCTTATAGGCCGATATGCGGTGGGATCGGACGGGTGTTTAGAGGGCTTTAGAATCCCTACGACCTCTGCTTCTTTCCAGGTGTTCGGAAAGATTGCGTTGGCCAGAGCTGCGTTGTAGATTAATACCAATAGCTGAATGATGGTAGTAGGCAGGAGCTTAACTACTTTGTTAGTGATACCATCGGGACCGGGAGATTTCCTCGGACGGAGGTTTTTAATAATAGACTCTACTTCGGTGCTGTTAATCGGCGGTATGGAATCGCGGAGCGGTTGAGAAGCCTTCCGATCGACCTCGCTGTCGACTAACGCGACGTGGGCGGAGTCGACCGGTAAGGTGCTTGGGGAGCATTGAGATTTTAGGCTGTCAGCTAGACATTCTGCCTTTTCTTCGTCTAGGAAGGCAGGCGGTTGGTTGGGTCGTACTAAAGGGGGCATTGAACGGGATGTGCCTCCTTTTAGTGATTTTGGAAGTCGCCAGAAGGCGAGGTGAGACGGTTCGATGTTAATTAGACTGTTATCCCACCGATCGTTTCTGAGCTCCTGCATACGTATTCGGACCTCACGTTGCAGGGTGCGTAGTGTTGTTCTATTGCTGACGGTAGGATATAAGTCGTGAGCGCGAGTGGCTGCGTTCTTGCGCCTCATTAGGTCTCTAATGTCGTTAGGCAGGATCCAGCGGTGGTCGTCCACCACTGGGACCTGTCTCGAGGAATCCTCGACGACAGTTTGGATGACTAGAAAAAGCATAAAGCATTTCCAAGTAGTCTAATTGTCAAACATATTTATATTTAAATTATCAAACATAAGGATTAGGGAGACGATAATATATAAAATATAATACTTAATCCCCCTGCTCTACACACTACTGCTTCGCGGTAGATTAACTGGCCCTAGGGTGGTACCTACCTAGACGGACTCCTGCATAGGAATCCTACCACTTATTTTTACTTTTAATAAAATTATCTTTTCTATTCTTTGCATACCGTTTCTTTGGACAGATTTGATTATAACATTCCTAAATATTGTCAGAAACACATTAAACCAATATTTAACCACGTTATTATTAATTCGTCGAATTTAGTAATTGATTTTAAACTAACTAACTTAACCAAAAAACTAGAGACTTTAAACATATCTTAGAACTGGATGACAATTGATTATTAATTCACTTTCTTGTTTAAATCAATTTTAACTTTATACATTTAGTCCGTTTTTAAAAAAAGTGGTAAGTAAAAAGTTTTTATACGATACTTGTTTATTTTCCTTGAAAATAAAATTGAAGAACATTACACGTAACTGGTGACTGCGCTCTTCCATTTCTTTGGCAAATTGTGGCGCGACGTGACCGCAGGCGAGCGTCGACGTAACCCTGCCTCCGAGGGTACTAGCCATTGTATTGCGCAGTACTTTTCACTTTTTTATTATAAACTACTTCGGGATCATTACGTAATGACGAAATGTGTCTGTCATATTAGATATTAGCTTTTTTTTACTAGAATTACGTAACAACCTGCATGGCACCGCACTGCGCTAGTCACCCTGAGTCATCAGTTCTTAAGTCTCATATGCCTAGTAATTTCACTTATTAACGATGCCCAGATCAGACCGAAATACAGTAATATTTGCACAAATCCTGATTGACGGCAGTAGAAATGGGCCGGCTATATAGCTAGTAGAACCGTTGGAGAAGAAAGGTTTTCGTGTGGCAGCCTCGGCACCGGCAAGCGCAGAGTAGGGCAACCCCGCACTGGTCGTTGCGACGACCTGCACGGTTTTGCGGAAAGCCGTTGGATGCAGGTGGCTCAAGACCGGATTTTGTGGCAATCTATGAGCCACAAAATACAGTTCCGATAATAAGGCCTATCTTCAACAGTGGAGAATGATAGGCTGAAATTATGTTGATGATGATTGACGACGGAATGACTGACACTGAGGTGGTTCTGAACTAGACAGATTTCTGCATAGATATCCTACCAGTAAAAGGTAGTTCTATGACGGATTAGTATCAATTTATATTATGCTGATTTTCTTACAATGAAATTCTTACAAAAGAATTGAATTTCTTACAAAAAAATTGCATTTCATTAATTTCATATTAGAACGCTAAAAGCATTTCTTTATTCCTGTTGTAAAAATGTATCCGTCTCCAGTATGCAAACTATCTCTGTGCCGAATTTCGTCGAGATCGGGTTAACGGAGCCGTGAAAAGGTAACAAACAGATAGAGGGACGGGAGCTTCCACTGCCAAATAATATTTCATATTCCTCGTCATCGCAAACCTATCACAAATTAACTGCTGAACAGAGGTCTCCCCCATAGATAGCCACAAAAGTTTGTAGTTCTCTATTTGGAGGAATTTTGCCATAGTTTCCACACATGGCAGGCGGGTTGGCAACCGCAATTTATTTATTCAGATGTTCCAGGAAGGTACGGTTGCCTATCTCCTGGTTATTTATTCTGCTCTCTGTCAATTTTTACGACATCCATCAAATGAGATGGGGTGGGAGATTCTCTTAGGCCGCCATCACACGGCATTATATTAGGTTTTATATAATTACAGCGAATTTATTAGAGTATCTTAAATATAGCAGTATTTCCCTTAAGTTCTTAGGCGGGTCCAGTCTAAACTACTAGTGATTTAATAATGGCTGTAAGTAATTGTGTTATAAGTATTTCTCGAGGACTGTTGCGAACTGCGAACGACCGTAGTAACGGTTCTTTTCTACTTTCCAAATTGCGTTAACTGGAAGAAATGGAATAGAACAGTCGCCTGCAGACCCAATGTAATAAATGAAAGAAAATAGACCTTATTGCGACGCAGCAAAGTTTATGAAAGATTAACTTGATTTGCAGTGTGTTACAAGAATGTTCAGATTTAGCTGACACTTATCCTCCAAAGCTCTTTAAAAAAGTATAACTGAATCAAATTCTCTTAAGTTGGTTCAATTTCTATAACTTTTCGTTTAGCGTAAAGAAAGATTCCCTTTTTATTTCGGTCAAGGCGAGATACTAGCACATAAGCCACTTGAGTGTAAGTGATCACTATAGTCTATAGAAACCTAGATCTGTCATCCAATAAGAATCCATTGGTAGTAGGATTCCTATAAAAAATCCATCAAGTCGTGGCGTGCAAAGACCACTGTGTTTCAGTTTGAAGGGCACTAAAGCTAGTATAATTTCTAAGCATATGAGATACAACCGATATCTCATGGTGACGATCGCAGTGAACTTTCTAAGGCAGGCTGGCGTGGCAGGCTTACCAGAAGTGGCGCTTATCATCAGGTGAGCGACTTGCTGATTTAGCAATTTTTTTTAATAAAAATTAATTGAACCTGCAAATCGATGTCACAAGCGGAAATTTGGCCCACTACCCCCAAAAAAAATCGCTCAGTTACTGCACAAACGGATCCGTCGATGATAAAAGTGTAGTGTATGCCGTCAAGTAGGGTGCAATTTAGTAAGTTTTAAAAATGTTTTACAGATATAAATTATACACACACACACAAACACATTCTATACCCACGAATCTGTCTAGATAGGTACCATCGCCATTCTGCAGGGGAGCAGTCGTGTACAAACATTTTACATACACAACTGTGTTTAGGTCCGTAGGGCTCTGAGAGCTAGTGCAATTACTGGGCATACGACACTTAAGAACTGATGTTTCAAGGCGACGGGCGAGGTACCACTCAAAATGTCCTAGATGACACAGCGCCTATTATGTTTAGACTTTGCACTTACCATCAGGTGAATTTTTTCGTCGTCACTTTCTTACATAAAAGAAAACTCGAGATGTTAAATTACATAAGTAATCAATTACTATAAAATTATAAAATATCGGTTTAAAATTCAACATGAATGGGAATACCACAAAAACACTAATTTCAGTAGCTCCTGACAGCAATAGCACGTCCGGTCCTTCTCAACTAGACGTACTCTCACACTCATTTAAAAGTGACTGATGCAAACTTTTGGTAGACGTTAATAGACCTTTTGAAAAGGATTTAATTGAATGGAATTAATTTAAAACGAGGCACGTCATCGCACCATCGTTTTCGGAGTCTGCACTTAATGTGTGATATAATAATGGTTGGAATAGTTAATTTACTTTTCTCATACCATTCAAGAACTGTAATTCTTTTTAGAAGAGCCTTTTTGCTGGAATTGTCTTTCTGAACCGGACATGTTTAATTAACTTAATTTTGATCTACTTTCCGATGTCCGCTTCGGTGAAATACAATAATATGGTAAGTGGGAGCTAGTCTGATGATGAAGGAGAAGTTGGCTATAACCAATCCTCAACTAAGCAATACAGCTTTATGATGTTTCAGCTCGTTGGATTTGTTTCGATGAGTATTATAGCTCTAACAACATTTGAAGTCCACTGCTAAACATTGGGCTGAAAAATATAAGCTGGTTAAAAACCTATGGGGTTTGTTTAAAACTTATTATTAATATATAATTTTTATTTTGTAATTTTGAAGATGTTTATTACCTACTGTGTTGACACATGCAAGTGATAATGCTGTGTAAGAGGGCGCTGATTTTCTGAGATACAGGTATTTATACCTAGTTCGGAAATCAGAGACTTCACTAATCTGTCCGTTATAAGTTTGTCAATAAAGTTTTTATTATTATACCCCATAATTTCTATAGTTTTCTCGTCTGGTTGGGATATATATGAATACATAGATAAATATATAAAATAAGATAAAATAAATAAGATATTATTATAGTGAGAGATGACTTCTAATAACTTATGAATATTTTTAATGTGAAAAGTCCAACGTTTGACTAAGATTCTACCTGCTTTCAAGTGGTGATCAGGCCTCATCATCATCATCATCATTTCAGCCTATCACTAGTCCACTGCTGAACATAGGCCTTTCCCATAGATTGCCACAAAAGTTTGTAGCACTCCATTTGGGGGTATTTTGCCATAGTTGCCACGTTTGGCTAGCGGGTTAGCGACCGCAGTTTTTTTTTATTTAGCTGTTCCAGGAAGATGCTGCTGCCCATCGCCTAGTCTTAATTTTTCCCTCTGTCGACTTTTACGACACCCATGCGATGTGATGCGGTGGTTGATTCTCTTAAGCCGCTGCCACACGGCCAAGCCTAAAAAGCCTAAAACGTGTCTACGCGTTAGCCTAGAAGAAACTTATTTACTCCTGATTGACGACCGGCTAGTGGTACCTGACTTTTACACCGCATGTCCTGGGTTCGAATCCCAGTCGGACACAACATTGGTGATAAAACACAAATGTTGGTTGTGTTCGGGTATAGTTGTGTTGCGATTATCTTTGTGTTTCCGATACTGGATCCTAGCTTACCTCCGATATTATCGCATCAGCGTTACATCGGACGTGTGTAGATAAGGATGAGTGATTGCCTCTGTGTTTGCACGTACACTTGTGGCACTATAATATCTCCTGTGCAGTTGATAGCTCCCGGCAACATTCGGTAGATGTCGCCGTGGTCGAATTCATTATCATGAATAGATAACTAAATTAGAGTAATAGCGTATACCTATATCCCTGTGATGGGCACATATCTTCCCTCGTTTTAAAAGAGTTTTAAAAAGAATCCGCTGCTCCAGTGCTGGTTTGAAGAGTGATTACGTTGAACTGACAGCGAGTAGTGTTGTGCTCTGAATAATTTCACTTTTAAAATTATAAATAATAAGTTTGTGTCCCATAAAGTACCAGGACTTGGTTTATTTGAGTATTAGTGAAGTGTGCTTAAAGAAAACAATGATAACAGTGTTAAAATAAAACTTAAATTGGTATCGGACTACCCTTTAAATTTTTATCTAAACAAAAATCTTGTGAGTGGACATATCATTACAGTTACAGTACATGTAAGGTGTTTTAATACTAACTTATTTCTAATATCTGTTAAATCTATTTCCATCTATTATATAAAATAAAATTTGTGTTCGCTGCCATCTATTGGCCACAAACTGTGCAAAGGTAGCTGCGATAAGCATAATAAACAAATTTTGGTAAATAAATCTCAATTTTTAAAATGGCAAAGTGTGGAGCATGCGGCCGCTACTTGTCGACTACAGATGGCATTACTTGTGGCAAATGTGATGTTACATATCATCGGGGATGTCTTAACCTTTCTGAAAAGGCGAAGATATCAACTTCGTGGATGTGCCCTGCTTGCAAAAATAAAGTCCCCCGTGCAGGAGATAACTCCAACACACCGGTGAAGTGCCAGGATGCCAGCTACAGTCCGACTAATAAAGACATTGATATAGGTTTGGAAATACGTCTGTTTCGTACTGAGCTGGGTGCTATGAGGAATGAGTTGAAGGAAGTCAGGGACAATATTGCTTTGCTTAAGGACACTGTTCTCGCATGCAATAAAAACTTAGAGGAAATGGATATCAGGGTCACCAAGCTAGAAAATCGATTTGAAGAGTGCGGGAATAAGTGCGACACTAAGGTTCTGGAGGACACAATTGGCGAACTCAGGAACCAACTGAATGAGAGGGACCAGGATCTCCTAGTTAATGACCTGGAAATATCGGGATTACCGGAACAAAAAGGTGAGAACGCAGTTAGTACCGTGATGTTATGCGCCAAAAAGCTGGGTCTTGATATTGATCACCGTAAGATAGTCCATGCAGAGCGTGTTGGTGACTTACGTACACCTATGGATACTAACAGCTCTCAAGGTGGTGTGCCTGCTGGACCGCGAAGAATTATGGTGCGGATTAGCCGGCGTGCGATTCGTGACGAGTTCATACGTAGTGCACGTGTGCGACACTCCATAACGACTGAATCACTGGGGTTGCCAGGAGAGCCGCGTCGTTTCTATGTGAATGAGCGTCTCACTCCTGTCAATAGGAAACTATTTGGCAAGACACGCGAGGCGGCGCGGAAGGCTAGCTGGCGCTACGCATGGACGAAAGGTGGTCGAATATATGTGAGGAAAGAGGACGGAAAGCCCGTAACACGTATTCGATCGGATGCAGATCTTAATCGTGTTTTTTGCTAGTTTTGAGTTAGATGTTTATTTAAAGCTTTATATACTTATGCTATACTTATGTCTTTCTAACTGTGAGTGTATTATTCTGCTAGAATTAACCATTTTTCTTTTGCATGCAATTGTGATATGGTCAAAAATTACATATTATAAAATCAGGCACATAAATATAAATCAACAACTTTTGTATTATTTTAGGTTTTATTATTGTGAGTGTTGTATTTTACTTGTAAAAATTAACTTTGTTCTTTTACATAAATTTGTAAAATTGTTTACAATCACAAATTATAGAATCACGCATTTAATTATAAAAAATGTAACTTGTATAATTTATCGATGAGATTTTTTTTTATAACCGTCTTCTTTCGTTTACGTAGGTTATCATACTTAACTTCCCGTAAAACCAATTATAATTTGTATGTGAAACATTGCAGTCTGGTAGGTGTTTGTGTGTGTTGTGACCACGGTAATCGTAATTCTAATTTTCTTCCCATTTGGGGTTTACTGGTGGCACGAGCTCCCTATTTGTTAAGTTTTTTATTATTAAATATAATTAAACAAAGCATTGCGTTAGTGTGTTTTTATATACACGGTTTTTTTTATATTTATAATTTACATTCAGTGTATTTTAGTGTTAGAGCAGGAAATATGTTAAAGTGCGCCAATAATAATAGTACTATAACAGTCTATATAACATATTACGTAATTAAAACCTTTTATTTATGCATAGTATTTGTTAGATATAGCACTACTGAAACTTTTTTATATACGCAAAGTTGCCTATTCATTGGGAAGAAATTAATAAATTTAGAGGAATAAATTTAGAGGAATTTAGGAGTTTCTCGTCGCCATGAGCAATCACGAAGTTGATCTCATGGCAATAAATGAGACTTGGCTCCGGGAAGGTGAAGAGGGGCGCGCCCCGTGCGCGCACGGCTACCGACTTTGTCACATTCCAAGACCGCCCTCTATTCGTTCAGGCCGCGGAGGTGGTGTCGGTTTCTATATCAAAAAGGAAATGAATGCACGAAAGTTATCCACTCCACTTCACAGTTCTGTAGAAGAAATGTGGCTGGCCCTACAAGTGTCGGAATAAATTTCTTTAATGTCTTTAATGTCTGTCTTTAATGGTTGACGGTATTAAAATGACGATGACTTTCACACACTACTGCTTAACGCTGGAATTCGAACCCAGGACCCACGGCGTAAGAGTCACAAGTCAGGTACTCTGACCACGCGGTAGTCATTGTATATCTATACAAAGTATAAAATGAAGACCGATAGGGGTCCGCAGCCTAGAATAGCACCTATCTCTTTCCTACGATGGTGTCGTAATAGGCGACTAAGATACGAGTATTTTACGAACAGCCTTTATTCGTGCAGAATAACACCATAATATGCAATGCTGTCACTATACTGCTCGTGGGAACGCAATGGGGAGTAAGATTTTTTTTGACTCGTACAAAAATGGCTGCGACGCCGTCACGTCTCGTTTTACTCGCTAAGTTCTTCATCTCTCCAGGAAGATTTGTGTGTATTCAAAATTGACCTACTCGTTATCATTAACGGTATTATTAGGGAATCAGGAGCTCTATTTTGTAACTCTGGTAGGTTTCCTGATCGGTTTTATTACTCATTCATTGGTTAATGGGATCAAATGAAACTGATCAAGAAACCTACCAGAGTTACACAGTAGTTTGACGATACTATCAATTATTATTTTCTATTCACAATTTATCTATTTGGTATATCATACAGGAAACAAAATTTTACCCGGGCGGCAATGGGCCGGGTCGCTAGTTTAAAGTACACCAATACACGCCAAATTACAGTTTTTATTTTTAATGAACGCGTAAAACGTTAGCAATAAATATTTTAAGGAAAAATACAGTTTGAATAATCGTTTTTATACTCGTTCAGCCGACGGATGCGCTGTCGAATCGCCATGAAAAATGACGCTCGGCATCAATAGGCAATTTTCCGATTATTGATAATACAAAAAGATAAATTACGACTTTAAGGCATCTTGAACGTCATTTTGGATTCGCTTACACGTCTCAATAATTTTTTCATTATTTATGTGTGAATAACGACTTAAAGTTGACAATCGATTTTTAATTCAGACAGTACTAAGATGTCTTTTTTAAAATTAATTAAAACTTCTTTAAGAAATACATATAATAATAAAATAATAGCTTGTTATTTTACATACGATATATTATTAATTATAAAGACTATTGACGTTATATAAAAATATAGATAAAAATGATACAAAAATCGGTGAATAAAAGAATAAAGGCCAGTTATAATGATAAAGTTATATTAATTATTTTATGACAGTACCAATCTTATAAAATACAGTACATAAATTACAAAAATTGCTACTAATTATTTATAAATGTATAAAAATGTCCATTATTGATAATAAGTACAATACAAATTAATTAAAAACATCCACATAAACCAATTCCATATCAATGGAAAATACTGGTGGCGGGATTCCTCTGCAGGAATTAAGTAGGTACCACCGCAGGGCCAATTATTCTGCGAAGCATATAAGTGTGCAAACATTACTGGTCATATGAGACTTAAGAACTGATGTTTCAGGGTGACGGGCGCAGGGTGACCATCAGGTGAACGATTTGTTAGTCTCGTCACTTTCTTCAAAATAATACTTCGTATTCCATATATACAACTAAGGTGTTTGATATTGAAAAATAGATGACATAGGACCATTCTCCGTATAAACATCCGCCCATCGAGCCATCATAGACACATACCCACAGCTTTCGAAAAGGTCGAGCGCGACTCGGTATCGAAGCCAAGATGCATGGTGCTTTTAGTTAAAAACAATTACGATATTAATCATATCGTTGCGTTGCGAGGAGGTGCCATCAGTGTGATAGTCGTATAGATGCTTACTGATATATGCAGTACCAGCTGATGCTCGCGACTTCGACTTCGCGTGAATTAGGGTTTTATAAATATTCCAAAGGAACTATTTAATTTTCTGGGATAAAAAATCCTATTTCCGTCTCCAGGTTGTAGGCTATCTGTGTGCCAGATTTCGTCAACATTGGTTCACCGGTTAATCCGTAAAAAGGTAAAAAACAGAGAGAGTTACTTTCGCATTTATAATATTACTATACATTGTGTCTTGTGGCGATTATACGAGTGAGCCGCGTCCATGTCAATGCGACTTATGGTTCTGTTTGATGCAGGATTTGCAGAGTGTAGATGTCTGCTGGGATTGTACGAAAGTCATTGTAATGGCGAGTAGCCGGCAATAATCACACTGAGGTATGTTGCATTCCGGGGCATTGTGTTGTTACGGCGCAGCGGTTGCTTGCATTTTGTCAACCACAATTTGCGTCCTGCATCTTAGTTTGGCTCACGCCTTATTAGTTTTTCCCAAGTCGAGTCCCTTCATGACGGGTTGCAGACTGACTTCACTCCAATGTGTTACATAACAACAATATTAAATAACACTCTCAGTAACTTTCTTAACTATGAATGCTGAATGGAAACTAAAAATAACTATCCATATATACTCAGATCTACTTCTTAGTTCATCTCGAAAAGGAAGTGTTAAATCGATTTATCGTATAAGGTAAAGGGTCAAAATGAAAATTCATATTTGATGAACAAAAGATCTTTAAATATTCATGTAGGGACCCTCCAGAATTTTTTTGCCGTAAACCTTTATGCAGGAAATCGGCAAGTTCTTTACAATGGAAAACTGTCGATGTAAAATCACTTATTAATGTATGCTATATAGTATACTAAATTTTTCATTGGTCCACTACTAAACATAGGCTTCCCCATAGATTGACTTTGCCGTAGATTTATTTTGGGGGGATTTTGCCATAGTTGCTACGTTTGGCAGGCGGGTTGGCAACCGCAGTTTATTTATTCAGATGTTTCAGGAAGATGCTGCTGCCCATCTCCTGGTTTTTATTTTCCCTCTGACGACTTTTACGACACCCACGGGATGAGATGGTGTGGTAGATTCTCTTATGCTGCTACATCACGATATATTATATATTTATTATTAATAAGAGAAGATAATTCTTTTTATCCCTTTTCAGCATATTGCGCGCACGAAGGTGTGTGACATTTGGCATACATAAGGTTTGTTTGAAGACGAGTGAATGCACGTCGCACGATTAATAGAATACTCGCAGGCACTCTGGCCCAAAAAATAAAGCTTTCCGTGCGCGCATGACATACCGCCGCAATTGGTGACGTTATGTCGTTGGCGTCAACAAGAGATACAAAGTCAGCATGGATGTTTGCCGCAAATCTACAGCTCATCTCTAGTGAATGGGGTTAAGTATTGTTCGGTTTATACCGAAGCCTTGAGAGTCTCTTCCCGCCAGTTACCATTCGCATGAGGTAGACGTACTCGTATTATGCTCCGCCAACCATCCATTATTAGTAAAGAAAAAGTAAAGTTTCAGCCTATAAATGTCCCACTGCTGAGCACAGGCCTCCTCTCATTACTGAGGGGGTTTTGGAGCTAGGAAGAATCCGCCACGCTGCTAGAATGCGGGTTGGCGGACTGCACATGTCTACGAAATATTTTTTATTTCTCAGACATGCAGAGTTCCTCACGATGTTTTCCTTCACCGCCGAGCACGTGGTAAATCAGCACTTAAAATTGCAATTAACAATTTTAGTGGTGCCGGCACCGGGAATCGAACCCAGGTCACTTGCGTACTATGAAATTTAAAGCAAGCGCCTAGCCTCTGAGTTACCACGGAGACCGAATACTGCCAAATACTCACAAGTATTTTTAAACCTGGTTTTCGGCCCTGGTTTCTTTACATACTCGTACTTGAAGCCCTGGAAGCTATTGAATTTTGCAAGTATGTCTCATCCCTGAAAAATAACCCAAACACTTTTCATTTATTTATTTGGAAAACTTACAGCTAGCTTTAAACATTTACATTAAACAATTAACAATAATTAGAAATACAGGTCCATTTAAAAGTTTTCACCGCTAAACATAAAACTAGTAATGGAACACAATATATCGAACTTTGATGTAAAAGCAACCAAATCTTATATCTCATTTTTAGTGTAATTATTAGTAGAATTTACCAAAGAGCACGTTCAATCGTACTTTTCAGACACGTTAAAGGTAAATTCATTACGCGGTCCCGTCACCAAGGAGTTCAATTACGTTCGTTATCAAATTTAGTGATTCGGCTGACCTTCTTCTTCATTATGCTGAGTGAATGAGACGAACGAAATCGTTAATCCAAATTTCCAGAACGTATTCATATTATTAAAGATTGATAAGGTTCCACTGGGCACGATTTCAGTGTGTTTAATTATCTTTTGTAACCCATAAAATCATGCATATCTGCGGTTATACGTATACGTGTTATCCTCGACGCAGTTGGCAGAGTCAAGATAATCATGTTACAAAGATGTGGGCGAACCCCTCAGTCAAAAGACCTTCATAGAAGCTCCATTAAAAGGAGCGTTCATTAGTAGTTACCGCATGTACACGCATATGTGCAGTAATAAGAAAAATAAATGTCTTTCTACATAACTTTCAAATAAAAATTAAACATTTTAGCAAAAACAGAACAGTCAACAGACGTAATTTCGAAAGGCGTTTTCAATGTAAATTTCATGCATGTCGTTTGCAAATCAAACGGCTTCCCATGGTGACGCACAGAGCCTTATGTTGCCTTATGCCTTACTTTGCGTTATTAGTAACGGATAAACTCTAGGAACGACGTCTTATATTATAGTTGATTGTGTTGATTGTAGTCCAGGAGCTAGAACCCAACTGATGTCCGCTAAGGTATCATGAAAACTAACCCAAAATATATTTTTTGTCCCTTCACTACCCTCACTAAGATATAGAAAGATTTTGGGTGTTGCGCCAACGACTACCGCAACACGGTAAAATAAAAAAAAAAACTGGAAAAGCTCTCAACAATTTCACCGGGGATTTTGTTCTGGAGTCCCGCGCGCATGAAAATAAATGGACGCTACGTGCTCAGGTCAATTTAAGGCAGTAGATTTTGGATGCGGCGAAAAAAATAGTATTAAAACACATATTCAGATTATTCAATTCCAGTACAAATTTTATCGTAATTGTTTTCGAAGACTGCGCTGCTCAACGGTGATCTAACCTGTCAGCTTCCTGGTTTCGAATCCAAAAGTCCGAAGTCCGAAGTCCGAATGGAGGCCTGCAGCCTCTCTCGGACGGTCATTAGACGACTTAAAATCATTTGAGATATTCGAAATCGCGCTAGCACGCAGCTAACGGGACGCAGTCCGAATTTCGAGGTTTTTGTAGGAGTTTATTATTTTTGCATTTATGTTTGGGTCAACCCAAACCTGGCACGCGGGCCCCTGGCCCGTGAGCACAGTATCCGATTAATCTGTAAAAGCCAAAAAGGCTAACCGCAATTACATCACCGAAATTGTATATATTATAATATATATATAATTATATATATTATATATAGGGAGACAATGCACTTACCATCAGGTGAACCATTTGCTCATCTCGTCGCTCACTTAAAAAAAATTAAGTGAGTGACGAGAACATTGTTATAATGCTGGATATTCGACGTTGTCAGGTTGTTTACAAATACATAGTTACAATAAAAAATAGATGGCTCTAAAATGAACTAAAGCTCTATTTAAGAACAATTTGTCGATAAATATTTTAGAAGGTGATTACTTAGCGAGAATGAGTCTTGATAAGAACGACTTATCATCATTGATAAGAATCGACTTTTAAACCGACAGATAATCACTTAGTAGAAAAACATTATAGCCGCGGTAGCTCAGGGTTTAAATAACGCGAGTGACCTGGGTTCGATTCCCCGCGCCGGCACAACTGAAATTGTTAATTGCAATTTTAAGTGCTGATTTACCACGTGCTCGGCCATGAAGGAAAACATCGTGAGGAAACCTGCATGTCTGAGAAATAAAAAAATATTCCGAAGACATATGCAGTCCGCCAACCCGCATTGGAGCAGCGTGGCGGATTCTTCCCGGTTCAAAAACCCTCTCACAAATGAGAGCTTTTGCTTAACAGTGGGATATTTATAAACTGTTGCTTTTATAATATTACAGAAATATTAAGTTATTCAGGAAATTGTAACACTATAGAAAAAGCTAGTTTTAGAGACAATTTTTTTCTAAGTGATTACATAGCAAAAATTGTGAAGATACTTCATCATCTTTGTATTTATACCGTATCCAATTTAACGTTTGTCTCCTAAGTCCGTGTCAAAAACGAAACTTACATTGTTGATCTCAAGTCAAGTCGACAGTTAGTTTAGTTTAGAGTATTGCATGTGTAACGACCTATTTACAATCCCAGTACTTGTTATTCAGGGCACGTTTCCCTATCTTTTTAACAAGGGAACGTAAGGTGAAACTAGAAATGATATAAGAAACGTGAGATGCTAAGGTGGAAGATATATTATTTTGTTATATTTTATCTAAATTTAGGCATGTGAATCTAATAAAGATGTTATAAACTATATAATATGGATACTATATACATGGAGCCGTGGTAGCTCAGGGGCTAGGCGCTCGCTTTAAATTTCATAGTACGCGAGTGACCTGGGTTCGATTCCCGGTGCCACTAAAATTGTTAATTGCAATCAAATCAAAAAATGAAGTGCTGATTTACCACTTGCTCGGCGGTAAAGGAAAACATAGTGAGGAAACCTGCATGTCCTAGAAATTAAAAAATATTTCGAAGACATGTGAAGTCCGCCAACCCGCATTGGAGTAGCGTGGCGGATTCTTCCTAGCTCCAAAACCCTCTCAGAAATGAGAGGAGGCCTGTGCTCAGTAGTGGGACATTTATAGGATGAAACTTTAAACTATATAACTGAGCAGTGAAAGAATTAAAATTTTGTACGTTGCACTACCATTTTAAATATTGCATACGGATCATAGCAAATCAACTTTCCTTCCTTCATTACAACGGATATCCGGAAAGTAATCATTTCAGCCTACCATAGTCCACTGCTGAACATAGGCCTCCCCCATAGATTGCCACAAAACACGGTCCTGAGCCACCTGCATCCATCGACTTCCTGCAAAACCGTGAAGGTCGTCGCTCCATCTAGTGGGGGGTCGCCCTACACTGCGTTTGCCGGTACGAGGTTGCCACTCGAGAACCTTTCTTCCCCAACGGTTATCGGTTCTCCGAGCTATATGGCCGGCCCATTGCCACTTCAGCTTGCTAATCCTTAGGGCTATGTCGGTTACTCTAGTTCTGCTGAGGATAACATCATTACGGATTTTATCTCGCAGAGAAACTCCGAGCATAGCCCTTTCTATAGCTCGCTGAGCGATTCTGAGCTTCCTCATGCGGCCTGCAGTGAAGGGCCATGTCTCGGTTCCATATGTCATCACTGGCAACACGCTCTGGTTGTACACTTTCGTTTTGAGTGATTGAGGTATACTCGACGAGAAGATGTGACGCAGTTTCCCGAACGCTGCCCAGCCAAGCTGGATCCGTCGATTGACCTCTTGGTCGAAGTTGGACCTACCTAGTCGGACAATCTGTCCTAGGTATACATATTCGTCAACAACTTCGATCGTAGTGTTCCCAACAATAACCGGTATAGGTGTGACATGGACGTTAGACATGATCTTCGTCTTGTCCATGTTCATCTTAAGACCTACCCGTTGGGAGACACTATTGAGGTCATTGAGCATAGCGCCAAGGTCCTCCAGCGATTCTGCCATTATGACTATGTCGTCGGCAAATCGAAGGTGAGTGATGTATTCGCCATTGATGTTGATAATTGCAATCAAATCAATTACTCAACCCAAGCGTAAATTACATAGTAAAGTACGGGCTAAACTTCTCAAAAATTTCAAAAGTTTCCGGCCAAAACTTTTACAGTGAAATTAAATGGGAGCAATGGCGCTCTTAAACTTGATGACCGGGTACAGGTTTTGCTACAATTGAAATTCCTTGTATTCTGCAGATATAAGATCTGACTCTTTCAGACTGAAAATACCTGACGTACCGGCATCGATAGTATGGTAAAAAACCGCTGTCTGATTAATATAAGGACGCATCCTGTGTGTGTACATTTCACTTTCTTAATGAAACACCAACACTCGCGTACCTGATTTAGTAGCTGAAAAGGCCGCTAGAAAGAAACGTGCCAAGTGTCGGTGCCAGTGCTGGATACACTGAAAGACCTATCTTTATTTGTCTCGATACGGTAAGATTCGAATTTTATGAGTAGGCTATTGACAGTTACCCAGGTCCCCAAAAAATAATAAGATAAAAAAGAAAAATATGTTTACGGCACTACACGCAGTAAGATGATTATATAATATATGTTGTTAATAAAAACAATTATCACAAATATTAAAAAAAAATGTATTTTGTTATCTTGCCTATGTCATACCTTAAAAAAACCAGTGCAAACCTTATTTCGATACATGACTGGAGCAGTTATTTCGGCCGTACGAGTAAGTTAAATCCCCACGAGACACAAACGATTATTATTGGAAATAACAATCTGCTCTCCAAATTTAATTTGTAATATCTCTCTTTTTCCATTGAAGGCGTCGTAACTGATACTCTTCAGTAAATCTGTGAAATACCTGGGATTATATATTTATTGGGCTACTTGATCATTGCATATTAAGGAGTTCAGTGGAAAGATGTTTGCAACAACATCTGCTTTACGACGTTTGAGAAATTTTCCGTCACAGTCCTCGTTACTTCCTATTTTTGATTATGCCGACGCATGCTACTCTTATGTTACTGAAGTAAAATAAACATGAGTGTCTTAAAATTTTGCTATGAGTTTCACACTAAGCTCAAGCGGCTTCCAATTAAACTTGGTCAGAATTACCACATTCTATATCTACTGTATTATCATCTTCATTCCAGCCTAAATCAGTCCACTGTTGAACATAGGCCTCCACCATCGACACCCACAAAACTGTGCAGTTCGTCGCTCCATCTAGTGAAGGGTAGTTCTACCCTGCGTTTTCCGGTACGAGGTTGCCACTCCAGAACCTTCATTTCCCAACGATTCTAGATGCTAAATGGCCGACCCATTGTCACTTTAGCTTGCAAATCCTTAGAGCTATGTCGGTTACTCTAGTTCTGGTGCGGATATCATCGTTTCAAAACTCCCTCCCAGCATAGCCTTTACCATAGCTTGCCGAGCTCTGAGCTCCCTCCTGCGGCCTGCAGTCCTTTACTGTCAATTATTTACATTATTTCCCTACTTTCAATAATTTCTTTGCCATTTTTTTCTACTAATTCTTATCATCTCCTGCATCATAAATATATAAACACACAACATAACGCCAGTACACATTAAAATCTACTTAAAGTAATTTTAAATTAATCGATAATTATTTAAAACTTTTATTCAGCAGTTTTAACAGCAAATTCCTCGTTTTTGTTGTCGACTGCAGACTGCAGTTGACTTCGTATTACTGGAGAAGTGTAGTTTAACAAACCACTTAAATGTCCGCTCAAGAAATTTGCTAAAGATGAGACAAGTACTTTCGTTCCGATTAACATTTTACATAAATATAATTTATTTTGTCTGTATTATATCAATTATGAATATCCCAGCCGGAGTCAACACAACATAAGTTGTTGATATTCTAGTTTGGTTGTGTTCGTCCCCGTGTATCTGACGCAGTATCCCAGGCAACCCCTGATCTTATCGCATTTGCGTTATATCGGGCGCAGGAAGGTAAGGCCGAGTAAATGCCTCCGTGTTGGCGCGTACACTTTTGACACTATAAATTTTGACAGTATTCTGAGGTTGTCGTCGTAGTCATAAGTTAACTGATACTAGCCGTCTGCCCGGTGGGATTTACCATAGGCAACATCTCAGGAACTATCATAATCGGATGATTCCGGAGTTTAAACTGGCATCACTGAGTAATCTACCTAACCTGTGAACCTAACATTGACGAAAATATTAATAGAATTTTTTTTCACAAGTTAGAAATAAAACCACGAAATGTGAATTTCCTAATTAAAGGCTAAGTTAATATTTCTGAATCCTCGTTATTGTGTCTATCCATTAGTGCCATAAAAGGCAGTAAGAAGTATTTGTTTTCATTAAAAATCGGATCGTGTTCCGGTTCATGCGACCGGATTTTTTTAAAAATAAATTACTTAATTTCCCCCTTAAACTTCTGAAAGCTAATACAGAAGAATTTTTATAAGATAAAGCATGTCTTTTTATAGGAATAAGAACATTTATTTGAAGTTATTCTTAAATATCTTGGTTCCCCGTCTATGACTCTTGCGTACTTTTATTGTCAGTCATTTTCCTTTTGATAAACAACCCCTTGAATCAGTCAAAACGTATTTTTTTAAGTTATTACCTGATACTAATTTAAATGAAACTAATTTTACGGATTTTATCGCGTTTAATTTTACTATTTATATATAAAATTATACATACAACGTTATTCATAATTGGTATAACATCCCGGCACCTACCCATGCTACTTTAATCTGATAATCACAACGGTGAAGCCTCAATGACAAAATTGAATATTAAAAATGTCCATACAAAACTTTAAAATTATTTGTTTTTTAAAAATTTACGCTACCCTAACTCAGAAAGTTGTTGCCCCGATCCAGACAAATTCAAAATAGGTTTTTCTTTTTTTCATTTTCTTAAGCTTCAGGTTATCCTATTACTTGCGAGTTCTTTCTATGGCAGCTCAATGGTCAAAGCTCAACGCCCAATTAAATTTATAAGTTCGATCAACTGTATAACAGAGTAGTCACCTATGAGTTTTAAGCAAATTCTTTAAGTCGACATATCTCCTATCACGTTACGAGGCTCATTATATTTTTGGGACATATACACATCGTCACTAACCCCAGCCTGCTGGGATATATAGGACTTTACGAATGACCCTGTATATGCAGTGCTCGCGTAAATATAAAAAAATCTTCTTCCAAGTGTTTCGGAATCCTAAATGCCAACTTCCGCGCTGATATAACGGACTTTTATTTATATACGGAAGCCTAAACACCTATTTCGAGATTTACAAATAAAGTAAAGTTTCAGCCTTGAAATGACACTCATCTTCAGAAATGACACACATCCCATATAAAGTTTCGTCTGTTTATTTTACCTTCTTAGGTAATGAATTTCTAAAAACGCTGATAAAACTGACTTTTATTTACAAACGGAAGCATAAACACCAACTTCCATATTCCAGATCCAGGCCCAGATCCAATACAAAGTTTCGTCCCTTATTTTGCCCAATTAGGGAATGCATTTACAAAAACGCCGATACGACTGACTTTTATTTTTAAACAGAAATCCAAACAAATTTATTATTTATTTCCAAATTTATTACTTAAAAATGGCGCACTACCCGTTACAAGTTTCGTCCCTTATTTTAGCCCATTAGGGGATGAATTTCCAAAAATGTTGACTCCATTGACTTTTATTTATAAACAGAAATCTAAACACCAATCTTCATATATAAACCTATAAAAAAGACGAACTTCCTCCACAGATACATTCATCACCTATTTAACCCCTTAGGGGAATTCTTTCTTAGTGCCAAATGTTCACGCTTCTAGACGCACCGGTGTAGGCTGTGCCTCGTGTGTCAGTCAGTCAGTGTTAAATTTTTATTAAGAAGTTTACTCCGATAACGACGTTGCATCAACATTACGTAACATCGCATAATTAAGGAAGAAGGGACATATCCTTTTGGTTAAATATCATTAAACTATGACTGAAATATATTGTAGACAATAAGCCAAAATCTACGTTTCAGTTATGTCAAACGTAACTTAATTTTGCAAGAATCCGTCATCAATTACATTAATAATCAAGTTTGGTGATGCGGTCTAACCGTGTTTGTCACTTCAATGAGCGTGTGAGACGCTCTCGCAAATACTGTTACTGTAAGTCCCAAAAGAGATACGTCAATATCTAACGATCACAGGTAACTCTATAACACAGTTAATAGGCTTTTAAAAAACGTTGAGTTAAAATATAATTATTGTAGAATCGGCGTAAGAGAATCTGCTGCACTGCACCCTGTGGGTGACGTGAGGCTGAGGGAAATGTCTGGAAAATCTTTTGGTTTGATACTGTACTGTACTGTTTTAATGCAAAATAACTGGCACTGTTGTAGTACTTACATGGTGCTTTCCTGCATAAGAATCCCACCACGAGTAAAAATATGATCTGCATTTTTGAAATCCTAGGATTTCGCTGAACTTAAGTTTATTAATTGTAAGTAAGATATTTGTATTAAGAATGACTAACGACCACATACTTTGTCTGGTGAAAAGTTGCACTTAAAGAACTATACATTCATCCTTAATGAGGACGAGAATCAAGATGTAGTAGTTAGTAGGTTATATCTTTGAGAGCAGAGTTGTCTTAATTCTGCTAAAATTTCATTGTATTTAAATGCGAGCGTACAAACAGATAGACAAAAGTGTGCTCAGATTGTTTCAAATAAAAAATATACAGGATGTATGAAAAACAATAAATTCGAAATTTATTAACAGGCACTTTTGTTTAATTTATGTGATAATATTAATTTCATTCATAATACGTTTCATTTCAGGGCTCTTTTGCGTAAATTGAAATTCACTGGGCCATATTTTATGTACACGTGAGTGTTTTTTTTTTTTCATTTGTGCAAGGGATGACGCGGACAAAACGTTCACCTTATGGTAAGTGCAACGTATTTCCACAGCAATCCTGTGTCATCCAGAATATTTCTGTGTGGCACCACTCTACGCCCGTCCCCCAGAGTCGTCATTGCTTAATTCTCATATCCCCAGTGATTACACTAGCTCTCAGTGCCCTTCAGACCGAAACACAGGAACGTTTGCTCACTTTTGCTGCTTCAAGGCAGAATAACCTTGCGGTGGTACCTACCTAGACGGATTCATGCATAGGAATCCGACCACCAGTAAGAACCGCTAAAGCTAAACTGCTTTTTTATTTATATCAGTCATCTGAAATAACTAACATTACTGTTTGCATACCGTATAGCTAACGAATCAATAAAAAAATTTAATCACAAAATTATCAAAAAAAAATTCAAAAATATGCCAGGGAGTACTTCACCTAGTTACCTGGTCCGGCAAAAAAAGTAAGCAACCCTTTCCGAGCTACTGCTGTCTCCCCTGCCCCTGCCCCTTCCGAGATTATAGTATCCAACACTTTATAGTTCCCAACTTCCCACTTCCTATCCCATATCCGTTTATACTACTATATACCTATTTTACCTCCTCTCCCCCAAGTTAGTAGTTGCCTTGCTGATGGCTACCTACTCGTAAGAACGCGTGTAGCAAGAATTTCAACTTGCACCAAAATGGCGGCAACGTAATTCGCCACCGGGACGTTTTTTTTTTTCACCACAGTAAACGAGTCCTGTGGGGACAAAAGTGGGCTACGGTTGTGGTTTCTGCCTACCCCTTATATAGGAAAAACGTGACTAAAGTGATTAAAGGCATGACTGAAGACTATGCAAAAAAAAAGCTTTCGAGAATTTCACCGGGGATTTCAGTTCCGATGTTCCGTTCACGAAAATAAATGGTCGCTACGTGATTAAATCAATTCTACGATATAGTAGGTATATCTTTCTGTAACACATAACATACGCGATATAATATCCCCATGTCTTTGACATCGCAAGTTTGGTTGACTATGTTATCAGTTGTTAGATCTTACATCATAATGATGAATGAGTGCCGGAGACACGGATTCAAATTTATTTATTTGCATAAAACATGGTGTTATTATATAGATGTTAAAATACTTATTCGTCCTACACATTCAGTTTACTTTTATCTTTTTTAAAAAACGATGCCCCACACTGGGATATATCCTGTACAGTGGGTGCGTTTTATAGACATAAATTTCACATGCACAATAAAACCAAACCCGGAAACGAAAAATTTGTGTTTTCGCACAAATGTTGGCCAGGACCCGTGGCGTAGAAATCAGATACTCTGACCACTACACCACGAAGTTGTCGTCGTCAAAATTAAGTCATTTATTTACGAATGCAAACATTCAGTACAGCCTAAGCATAATTATAATCTGAATGTCAAATTTCAATGAAATAAAGGATTTTCTGCAGTTCTTCATAAATCTTACATAAACATGCATGCAAAAGTTTTTTTTAAGTAAGTAAGTAGAGAAGTAAGTGAAGTCAGTAATGGAATTATGTAAATTCTCGATGAGAGAATAAAGTTGCTGTTGGATGAATGGGTCGGCTCGCTCGGGCCAGTACCACGACCACACAGAATTCCGACGTGAAGTCGAAGTAAAGTATACTTCTGCGTTTTGCCTGGTGAGTGATGGTAACCGGAGTACCAACCACCCCCCTCCCCCAAACAGCATGGCAGTGGATTTGAATGATCGACCTCAGGGGGGTACCTGTTCCGTCGGTTTTGGACAATCCCTCACTGGGCATCCACGATCAAGCTCTCTGCTTGGGGCAAACGAAGCAACAAGACTACGGCACCCCTTACCACGCTCGCTGTGGACTTTTGCAATATCAGGGGACTTCACTCCAATCTTAGCGCAGTCCACTAGAGGACCTGTCACGTGTTCATCGCGGTTGCGATCTGCAAGCAACCGTCGTGTATGACACTACAGGTCAGCAGATTGCGAAGGGATGCGGTCCTTCTTTGCATCCTATCCTTTGGGGCGGGTTTGCTTCTCGCTGGATGATCCGAACGCCGTTACTTAATCTGTCACTGATGTTGTACTTCAGGGTATGGAACTCTTTGTTCCATCCTCTGTGGTGCCCATATAAGGGGGATCCTAGCAGCAAAACTAACTAACTCCAAAAGCAGGAGTGTTACCGGGCCTGGGCTTACGCACCGACGCCTCCAAATGTAAAAACTAGACTAGAAGTCCAATTCTGCTTCCAGGTCCTTCTAAAGAGCTATTGCCAAGTCAAAGTCAGAGCACATTCGCAGAATAGGGCGAGAAATTAATTCGCCTTCCTTGGGAACTCGTGCATTCTAATCTCTCGCTAAGGCTGCCCTAGGGAATTTCTGTCAGCCATCCCTTCCATCTCTGCATAGGGAGGATGGCTCGCTGGCCCATGCCGCAAAGGAGAAGGCCGATCTTTTAGACTCTCTTTTCCGGCCGACTCGTCTTTCGATGATAAGGGGACACGCTGCCAATCATCTCGCGGTATGAGTGCTCTATACCGGAAATCAAGTTCCTGCAGAGCTCTGTGCGCAAAGCCCTATTCTTCCTGGAGATCCATAAGTCGAGTGGGCCTGATGCAATCCCCCCTATTAGTCTGAGGGTGAGTACTCCGGAGTTAGCACCGGTCTTAACGCGTCTTTTCCGGTACTTTTCCTCTCTGGGCGTGGTCCCGAACCCATAGAAGACCGCTTTGGTGCGGTTTGGTGCACATTGCGGCAGAACTCAAATTTCCATCGTCACCACCTTGATGGTTGGCATTCCACCACAGTGCGTTTTTCGCGGAATTTTCTGCCACGCACGACCACTTTATGAAATCCGTTGCCGCCGACGGTTTTTCCGAACCGATACGACTTAGACCCGATTTCACTGATTGCTTAGGAAATAAAGTTTAATAAAACCATGTTTTACTTTACTGAGTTCATATTTATCATTTGATCTCGGTTTTCGTCTAACCGATTTCACCGACTCCATTTTTATCGCGTTTAGAAAAACGAAGTTTACATGGAATATCGTCACAATCTGAAACATAAAGTAATAATAGTAACGTATTTTGCGACATCAAACAGCCTGTTTGTATGCACAGGTTACACAGGTATGCAAACAATAAATAACAGAAATTAAAAATAATTTTTGTGTTTACATAGTTGTGCCATTGACAATGACATCTGTCTAAACGCGTTTAAAGAGCTGAACGTCGAAAATTGGGCGTTCTGAATTTGAACCGCGTTTAGCTTTAATCGTGTTCAGTTGATGTTGGTGAAATGCAAACAGTAGCATTGAACTCAGTTAAACGCTTAAACTTCGTTTTTCTTGAACTGATCGCGTTTCGTTTCAACGGTGAAATCCGCCCTTCTTCTTCTTCTTAGGGACCTTCAAGAAAAGAGCCTATTCCTATCTCAAAAGCCGGCAACGCACCCGCGATTCCTCTGCTATTGCAGATGTTCATGGGCGGCGGTGATCATTTACCATTAGGTGAGCCACTTGCTCGTTTGCCCCTTCTCCTATAGGAAAAAAAGTTCTTTTTTCGAAGTCAGTTACTTTTGCGTTGCGGGTTCGATTGCCGCACGGGACAAATATTTGTATAGCCTACAGATAGATGTTCCGGGTCTGGGTGTTTGTGCATGTGCAATTTATGTCTGTAAAACGCGCCCACGCCCTACAACCTAAGATTGCGATTGCATTCCTTATTTGTACGTAAACTTTGCCGATAGATGTTGGGCAGAGTAAGAAAGCACCTACCACTTTCCTACCGAGGTGTCGTAAGAGGCGATTAAGGTATTGTACGGACAGCTATTATTGGAGCAAAATAATACCAGAATATACAATTCTGTCACTATACTGCTCGTAGGAACGCACTGAGGAGTAATTATTTCTTGACTCGTGCCAAAATGGCAGCGATGTGGTCTCTGCCACCCCTTATGGGAAAAAGGTGTGACTGTATATTCTTACCCGTAATAAACCTACAATGTTAATGAAAATATAAGCTGAGCATTTTAAAAATAATTATCTATTTAAACTTAACAACCATGTGTCGATAGTCAAAATTGTTCACTCAAACTGAATTAGTTATTTTCCACCCAACAGAAATGGACAGCGCTTATCGTTACTCGTAAGTTAGAAAAGAATCCACAGGTGTCTTATTTCCTCATTTTCTGTACAGTAAGCTTACTTTAAATCACTTTTCATTTCTACTTTCTAACCGATTCTTGTTTAAATATACAGCTAATTCAGTTTTATTTCAATAAAATGTAGATTATTATTAAAAAAAAGTGTTTGCTGTAACGCAAAAAAGAAATACAAATTTATAATTCAATTTCATAATTTATAATTCCGTGGAGAGATTTAATGAAACGTATTCGAAAGTTCCAGTTTAATATAACCTAGTCTACTAAATTTCTAATAACAAATATAAGCAAAACTTTTCACACATCTTGCAAATCCAATGCAAAATATTTAAAAATAGAAGATATTCAGATAACAATATTTCAAAAAGTATGAATAATAGAGCATTACTATAATAAATTGTTAGTAATAATTCGAAATATAATATCAACACTTTATTGTAATTTCTTTCATTCCGTCTTGTGTCATACGTGATTTTATTTAATAAATTAAGCGTATTTACAAGTGGTAGGATTCCTATGCAGGAATCCGCCTAGGTAGGTAACACCCAGGGCCAGTTGTTCTACCGTGAAGAAGTAGTGCAAACATTACTGTTTTTAGGTTTGATGGGCACTGAGAGCTAGCGTAATCATTAGGCATATGTGACTTAAAAACTGATGTCTCAGGGTGACATACACGTAGCATCTGTTATAGGAGGACATTGCACTTACGGTCCGGTGAACGTTTTGGTCGTTTCGTCACTTTATCCAATAAAAAAAGAGAAAAATAAGTCTATTTAAATTATTTATAATATGCAAAAACAGATATTTTTATAGATTATTTTGAAATTAACAATAGATTAAACGAAATTTCATTATAAATAACTCCAAACAAAAGTAAGAAACAATTACCCAAGCCAGACGTAAATTACAAAGTAACAAAGTATGAGCGGCGAAGTTCTCAAAATTATCGCCCAAGTTCCCTGCAGGAACTTTTAGAATGGAATTAAAGAAGAGAAATGAAGCTCTTAAAAATATACGATTCGGTAAATGTCCATAACGGAACTGTATCACTGCGAATAAATTATTTTTTAGGTAACTTCAGGTCATTCTCGTAACACAAATTGTAAATTAATAATACTTGACAAATTGTTCATTATTTTCAACTAGCTTTGCCCCGGGGTTTCACTCGGAAAAATAAGCCGACCATATGACTAAGCAACAATCAGTTTGGCACTTTTCGGTTATGGTGGGTTCTCAGCGTGTGGCTTCTTAAGGTCGAAGCATAGAACCCTCCTCAATAAAAGGAATCCGTCTAGCCTACCTAGACCACTCGGTGGTACCACCAAAGTGACAGTTGTTCTGTCGTCAAGCAGTAGTGTGCAAATATTACTGTGTTTCGGATTATAGGGCACTGATAGTTCTGTAACTACTGGACCGATTTTAATAACTGTTACTAATAGAAAACTACACTATCCCTGAGTAACATCCATACTAACGTAAGTGCGAAAGTAACTCTCTCTGTCCCTCTGTCTGTTTCCTTTTCACGGTTCAACCACTAAGCCGATCTTGACGAAATATAGCACAGAGATAGCTTCTATCCTGGTGACGGACATAGGATACTTACATAGGACATATGACGAAGTTGCGGGCATCATCTAGTAAGCTATATTTTATTTTAATGAAAAAGTTATCGATTTGAAACTCAAAATTTATAAATCAAATCGTAAGAAAAAGCGCCGCTCGGCTGTCTTATAGGCATCGCTGAGCAAATCTCTCCTGATTACTACATATATTATATATACTGATATTATAAAGAGCCGATTATAGCGTTACTAACGGAAGCTCGCGACTATGTCCGAATGGATTTAGGTTTTTTTAAATATACTGTGGGAACTCTTAAATTTTTGGGATAAAAATCCTATTTCCAGGGAGCAAGCTACATCTGTGCCGAATTTCGTCAAGATCGGCAACGGTTGAGCCGTAAAAAGGTAACAAACAGACAGAGAGACCGAAAGAGTCAATTTCGCACTTATAATTTTGTTATGGAAGTATAGTATGAATTATCGAGGAGATTGAAAAAATATTTTGGAACGATATTTTCATTACATGTAAAAGACGCCCTGGTATTCAAGAGATTTAGTAAAAAGATTAAAAGAAAAAAGTACAAATTTATACAATAAATATAAAAACCCTCTCGACGAAGTAGCTTTGAAATTTTTACGTAAAATATGCGAAACCTTAATTAACAGTTGCTACAAAAGCTAAATGAAGCAAGTAGAAGAAAATATAATTAGTAGCCCAAAATAGTTTTAGACACATTTAAAACATATGGTCATCTAAATGGGCAAGAATATTGTAACAGTATAATAGCTTTGCAAAACATTTCTCAACTATTTACATAATAATCCTATAGCGAAAAATCATGATGAACATTGCTATTAATCAAACTTTATCAGATGTACTTATAAACGAAGTGGAATTACAGCCTAAAAAACTTAACACCAACATACCTCCTATTTTTGCTAGGAGAAATGCATTAACTTTCGCATCTTCTTTATGTTACATATATAACACTTCTTGAAAGAGGGCTATTTTCCAACTTAAAAAAAATCCGTATCCATACTGTCCATTTTTCTAAAAGTGTTTGAGGCTATTATATCTATATATTATCTGTGCAACTCTAAACTGGCTTATGAAAACTAAATTAACCGACAGGCCTCGTGGACTTTTCAACTAGGTAAGTAAAGTTTATGGTATCTATACAGAATCATGTCCTTGATCATTATGTACTTTTTACAAAAGCTTGAATGTTAAGGATTTGGCACATGTTTAAAAAGGATGTCTTCTTATCTATAAAATAGAAATCTAAAAGTAGTTTTAATGGCTTTCAATCTGATATATTTTAGCACATTCGGGTGTGCAGCAAGGACCACACATAGGGCCAATCTTGTTAGATATTTTTATAAATTGTGGGGTAAATTATTTTCAAAACAGTAAAATGCTTCTCTTCGCAGATGATTATAAACTTCAATCTAAAGAAATAAAAACCGCTCAAGATGGAAAGTGCTACAGGAGGATATCGGTAGGTCAGTTGCTTGGTGCAAACTCATTAAGATGATACTTAATCATGAAAAATCCCATCAAATATCTTTCAGTAAAATGATATCAATTTATAATGAATATGAAATGGATGACAATTTCATTAAAAAAACAAATGTAAATCAGGATTTGGATATATTGATTGAAAGTAAATTAACCTTGACTGCGCATATGGATCAAATATTAATAAAATTAATCCAATTTATAATGAATAATAAAACAAATAATAAAAAAGTCTGTTCAATTTTTAGGACTTATTAAACGTGTAACCAAAAACTATAAAAATAAATAAACAACAGTAATCGTTTTCAATACCTTTTAGTTACTATTCTTAGTAATATTGAATAATGTTCATCAGCCTGAAATCCACACTACAAAACATATAAATGGGTTAGAAAGAGTACAGAAAAAATCCTGAAGTACCTTTGTTTAAATTATAACCAACCGACGACGTACAATTATAAACTATAAAAGTATAATATGATTTCATTAGCTGACAGACGAACACTTTTGGACTTACGAGTATTATACAAAATTGTATATTTTTTAACGAAAATTTAATTTTAGATCCTTTATTTATTTTTCGTCATCAGAGGGAAAATTAATCTTCAAAATGGCGTATCAAACATTTATTTTAACACAAGGGATATCTTTTTATTTAACTTCATATACACGCAAGTATATAGGTGGACTTTATGCCTGAGGTATTATATACCAGTCTACCAAAGGGCGATGCAGACACCGAATAAGGTTAGCGTTGTAGGAAGTCTATATAAAAGGGGTAAAACAATTAAAATAAATACATATATACTAAATGCTTCCGCGATACTGAAATGGCCTTCGTAAAAATGGAAACATAAGAGCGAGCAACATTAAATAAATAAAAATGAACAAATAATAGATAAATAAAATACAAAATATTTAAATACGTATGAGTAATACATAAGTAATAAAATAATATTAAAAGACAATTTCTGTGATGGTTCTGCCAATTTACTTAAGAAGTGGCGAGTGTTTTAATTTTGAATGATTTTGATACATTTTGAATCTTTTATCCTTTATTTAAGAATTCTGAATTAGACGCAGACGAAATCTAGAAAAGCTGTATATTACAAAAATACTTAAGGAAATTTACAATTAAGAACATGTTTATTTTTTATATTAATTGTTTTACTAAGATCGTACGTGTGTCTAATGCTCTTTCTTATTCATAAAAAAATACTTATGATACTTTTATAACACTGAATAGTTATAAGGCTAATTAGGCCTAATAAACGTATTATAAAATTCTACTATGGTATACTTCAACATGATTATGTTGTCGTCCTAATGAAGTTTCATATCTGCATAGGTGAAACATAGGGGAATTTGTATATATTTGGCTGCAAACTACTGTCAAAAATGATTAATCTCTCTGTAACAAGGCTATAAACCTTCTATATTTTTTATGAATCAGACCGTTAGTCTTTATATTAATTGTTGTACTAAGATCATAATTTTCACTTCTGTATATTATCGACTAGCTGTTATTTTCCCGATTTTGTGGGCAAAATTATTAATAAAATTAAGGAATATTTGTTTTTTATATAATTAAAATCATATTCATTTAAAAATAGTCATTAATTACTAAATTTCAAATTATGTACAGCAAAAAATAAACACTTCGTAAGAACAGAAAACCCAAAGATATTCCACTCTGCCTATCCCTTATATGAGAAAAAGACGTAAGTATATGTATGTACAACAACAATCACTTCGTATGAATAGAAATCCCTACAAAGATATTATTCATGGGTTGTCAATACACTGGGACGCTACTAGGGCGACGAAAAAACGGACAAAACCAGAGCGATTAATTAAACTTTATAGAAGTGTTCAAATTAGTAATTACATAATTATCTTACACAGTTCCTTTTCCATTTGTACTTAACCTAACAAGCAATGGCTTCCTTTTCTTATTTTACTTGTGTCTTTAGGAAAATTTTTTTGAAGATGCCTTCCCAGTAATTTCCATTTTATACTTTTATCTTATTTCCATCGGATTAAGATACTTATTCTACAGCCTAAACTAGCTAAGCTAGTTAATAACTAGCATTTATTTTTGTACCAGGTTTTAACTATCTAATTTTTCCCATCGGGTACTAACATAAATACTAACATACACGCATATATGAAAAATCAACAGTTCCAGTTAATATTTTCTTTTGAATATTTTATTAAATAAATTTTTAATTTGAAATTTTATTGAACTGAATGATAGTGTCAATCATATCACATAATAGTCTGTCGTTTGTTTACGCTCATACTACCAATGTTAAACACGGTAGAATGTCGCCTTTTTAAAATGTTGCCAGCAAATAATTACTCAAACCTCAATTACGTTCAAACTGAATTTTTTTATGAATTACGTTAAGGAGCATCTAATTCCTATGACTATACAAAAATTCTTGATACTTATTAGCGTTTCATTAAATAGCAACAGCTTTTTAATAATTCAACCTGTACCTTCAAAACTTCCCTGGAACTAATCAGACTGTGGACGACAAAAAGTTGAACGCAAACTTGAAACCGCTTGACTAACAGTGAACCTCAAGTTTTAATTCTAAAATTCCTTTCTTCAAAGTATACAATGAAGACCGCATGGTACAATGCTTAGCGTAATTGTCTGCTGAGTCGTGGGCCCTGAATTCGAATCCCAATCCTGGCCAATATTTGTGATTCATACGAGACAGTTATTTAATATTTTTTACATAGAACACAGAAAATTGAATACTAGTTTGTATACTTTCAGGAATACTTATCTAATGCAATAAAATTTTTACGAGCGCGTGGCCTAGTGGGCAGAGTAACTGACTTCTACGCCACGGATTCTTGGTTCTTATCCCAGCTGGATCCGACATTTGTGCAAAAACAAACCGTGGGCTTTCTGATGTGTTGATGTGGTCTGATTGTGTTGTGCATGTGTTTTTTTTTCTGTAATACGCTCCCACGTTACTGGAGAAATCGTTAGTGGGTCAAAATTAAAAAAAAAAACAAATATATAGCGTCGCCGAGCACTACAACATATCCGTGAACTGTATCGTGGGTACTTTCTTATGTCTGTACAACATACGTACATAATATACAGTCACGCCTTTTTCCCCTATATGGCATAGGCTCATCTGTAGCCCAATTTTAGCCCCCGCGGGAATCGAGACGTGACAGGTGGCGAACGACGTCGCCGCCATTTTGGTAAATTCTTACTCCCTATTGCACCAGCAGTATAGCATGACTGCATATTATGATGTTATTCTACACGAATAAAGTATTTTAATTTATAATATAATATTTAACACTAGCGACCTGCTCCGGCTTTGCACGGGTGTAAATTAGAAATGTAGTAAAAGAGAAGTGCGCTTAGTGAAAAATATTAAGTACTTAAAACATGTGCCAGCAGAACTGTCAAACTAAACGTCACTTTCAACTAATAAAATCATCCAAACCGGTCGAGCCGTTCTTAATCTTAAGTGATGATCTTTCATACATGCGTCAACTGATTTTTATTAATAAGACAGATATCAAACATAACATTTAAAAAAATACTAAATAAGAGAAAAAACAAAGTAAAGTTTTCCTTCTGTATATTTTTTATAACATAAAATTTTCATTCCGCAAAATTTTATATCACGGGAGATTCGCTTGATCGAATCTGGCAGTATATATTCTAACGAAATATAACTGACGGTGTAACAAAAGTGATACACGAATTTCTTAAATTTTAGCTTAAGCTTCGAGCCTAAAACTTTTTCAAGTAAATTTAACTAGAGCAGAGGAGTTCCTTTAACATTCATTTCATTGGCATCGGACATCGTAATTACTTTTTAATGTGACCCATTTAACGAAGGGACAAGTAATGTCAAAAATGTGTTTGTTTCTTTCGTATTTTATTTAAATTAAATTAAATAAATTAGTTTTTGGAATTATTACTTTTTATTTAAAAGATGATTTCAAATATTTATGATGAAGTATTATACTTTATAATGAGATGATTTATTTATTTATTTAAACTTTAATGCACTAGTGGTACATAAGGCAAAGCATGGAATATGATGATAGGCATATAACACAATATGATGATAGGCGGTGCAGTGAACAATAAGAAGTGAATAAAAAAAATATGAATCTATAATTCATAAAACACACCACAAAAAAGTATAAATCACCAACTAACTTCTTGTGCGAAATGACCCAACAGTGGTTCTTGGTCTGTTCTGCGCCATCTCTCGCCAGTTTACGAACTTAGAACATTTATGTGTGGCACCGCACTGCGCTCTTCGCCCTGAGACTTCTTCTTCGCTCTTCGATACTGATGGTAGGATTCCTATGCAGAAATCCATCTAGGTAGGTAAGCCTAGTGTGGTGGCGTGTGGTGGCGGCTTAAGAGAATCTACCACCCCATCTCATCCCGTGGGTGTCGTAAAAGTCGACAGAGGGAAAATGAAAACCAAAAGATGGGCAGCAGCATCATTCTGGAACATCTGAAAAAATAAACTGCGGTTGCCAACCCGCCCGCCAAGCATGGCAAATCCCCCCCCCCCCCCCAAAATGAGAGCTACAAACTTTTGTGGCAATCTATGGGGGAGGCCTATGTTCAGCAGTGGACTAGTGATAGGCTAAAAAGAAGAAGAAGAAGAAGAAGAAGGTAAGCCCTAAGGCCAGTTATTTTGCCGTAGGTCTGAAGGGCACTTAGAGCTAATGTCACTTGGAATGTGAAACTTAAAAACCGATGTCTCAGGATGACTTTTATATATAGCAATGCGATGCTACACATAAATGTTCTGGGTCACACATCATTTGTTATGGACAGACGGTAAACGTTTTGCTCGTTATGTCACTATGTACAATAAAAATAATTATGTCACCCAGTACTCTTCTGTGTGGCATTACACTGCGCTAGTCACCCGCAGTCATAAGTTCTTACGTCTCAAATGCCCAGTAATTACACTAGCCTAGGATGTTTGCACACCACTGCTTCATGGCAGAATAACTAGCTTAGATACTAGATTCCTGCTTAAGAATCCTTCCAATAGTAAGTCTGATGAAGAAAAGAATATTAAATATCCAGCAATGGGCTGATGATGATGTCCTCTTGGCAGATTTTCGGCCACGTTCATCTTCCGAATCACGTACATCTTCCGAACGGTATGAAGCTATCAATTGCGTAGGAGACATAGTGGCACAGATGTACTCACAAACACAGGTACACACGTCCTGACCTATTCGTCCATGGTTGATGATTCCTGCATAGGAATGGTGAATACTTATAATAACTTAAAATGATTCCTTGTCGTATAACGGAATATTAAGAAGATTATTAAATTTATTAGTTAATCATTTTAATTTGTCTTTGCGACAGTCATTTTGTACTTTATTTAAATATATGGTTTTCGAAGCGCAGTCGAACCCGGCTCAAAGTTTAGCAAATAATTTAAAACCCCGAGTAACTACAAAACTCAACACCGCAACTTATATAAAAGTCTTGAATTTTCTGCTTTCATTCGCTCTGCAGGCGGTAATTTGAGATTTTCGAATTGTTTGAAAGCTAAAAAGAAATTTAAGTTAACCAACGGATACTTCACCTCCGGTGCATCTCATAAAAATAAAATCAATTTGACTATATTTTTGTACATTATTTGAATGTAACGGCTCAGTTCGATTCCAGCACGGGACAAAAATGTATGTATGTGATGGACAGATAAATGTTTTGAGTCTTGGTGCTTGTGCGATTTATGCTCATAAAAATGTGTACGATGAACAGATAAATGTTTCGAATCTTGGTGTTTGTGCTTGTGCGATTTATGCCTATAAAATACAACCATTTTAAAAAAAGCAAAAAAAAGAGTAGCACACGCATTAGATAATAAACATTAAAATATATATTATAAAAAGTCAGTTGCAGTATCATGCGAGTTAATAGACATTTTTTTATTTTTTTATTATAAATTTTCTATAATAACTTGTATTATATATACAGCAATTTACTAAAAACAACAAAAACAATTCAGAGCAGTAAAGGACGTGAAAAACCCCTTAGGTCCCTTTTAAAAAGACCCTTTGTCCGTAAACCACGTAAATCAAAGCTCTGTCGGAAACATGCCGCCCTAATAAAATCGTGTGAATTTTAAATTTCGTAGCATATACTCTGATGTATCAAAGGTTTTCGACCTCAAGTGTCACATTTCTGTTAAACCTATTTTTAAAAATCGATAGAATAAAAGAAAAAATTACGGAATAATCTGGTATTTTATTATATATGTTTATTATTAGGTATTTTAGAAAACTAAATCATTATTAATAACTCAAGAGCAGTCTATTGCTTGTGTAGTGTTTCCAGTACCACTACAAAGTTTGATCTGGTATATTTGTGGTGATTATTCCACCACCAGAGCCGAGGTATCTCAGGGGCTAGGAGCTTGTTTTAAATGTCATAGTACGCGTGTGACCTGGGTTCCATTCCCGGTGCGGTGGAAATTTTAAGTGCTGATTTACCACGTGCTTGGCGGTGAAGTAAAACATCGTCTGGAAACCTGCATCTCTGAGAAATATCAATTGATTTTTGATGTTCTTCTAACCGATTTTGACCTCGGCGACAACTCCCGAATACTGTCGAGAGCCATCAACTGCGCAGGAGATCTTATAGTGGCACAAGTTTACGCGCGAACACACAGGCACTCACTCGTCCCAAGTCCGCGGGTAGGCCGCGCCCGATGTAACGCTGATGCGATAAGATCGGAGGTAGGCTAGGATGCAGTGACATGTATGCAGGAATCCGTCTAGGTAGGTACCATCGGGCCAGTTATTCTGTCGTCAAGCAGTAGTGTGCAAACATTACTGTGTTTCGGTCTGAAGGGCACTGAGAGCTAGCGTAATCACTGGGCATATGCGATTTAAGAAGCGCGGCGGACTCTTCCCGGCTCCAAAACCCTCTTAGAAGTAAGAGGAGGCCTGTACTCAGCTGTGGGACATTTATAGCATAACCTAACATCATCTGAGCATTTCCCTGTTTCAAATGTTGTTACAATTTCGTAACATAAAGGGGTGATGAATTTACTAGTGATTTTTTGCTTACTGGCAAATAAGACCTGCTGACCTGGCTCTCAACCGTCAGCCGACTTCTGCAGTTCGAAATTAAAAAAAGTATATTTCTTTTCTTTTGGAGTCCAAGCATTTTTAATATGTAATTCATTCACAACTAAACTTTGTAAAACTTTATGTAAGTGTAATGTCTAAAGCTTGAAGTGTTTCTTGAACATTATGGTAAGAAGATAAATAAAGGTTTTGTGATATTAAAGATAAAAAGAAAACATATATTAAGATTTTTTTTTCGTTGAAACTAAGTCGAATACTGAGTTCAGTATCTAATAATGTGAAGCTCATTAGAGACATAAGGTCAGCGAAGGGGCCAACGTTTGGGATCTTGCACTTTAACCTCTCTTTCCGTCTAACAAGATCAATTCAAACAGAATCTTTCTCTACTGCAAAGTTGACGCAGCCTTGTTTTGCATAAGCTTGCTATATTAACATTTGTTTGTATATTTGGATGTCTTATTTCTCTTCAACTGCCCGTAAAAGGCCACTGTTGGACATAGGTCTCTCATAATTTAGCAGGATATACCGTTAACGTCACGCTTGGCAGGCGGATTGGCGATGGCAGTACTAGACACTCCCTGGCCTAGATTGTAGATTGCAATGGTTTCCGCAACTCCACGTCTAGCGCGTATTTTGCGTGTAGGCAGGAACGTTGTGCTACTCGAGCCATCCAAGCTCCTATAGAAATCGCAGCAGGCCCTTAATGTTCCCCGCGACCTCAGGGAGCGGTCTCGGCGAGCCGAGATGCTTGACCCGGTATAAGGCGACCGCAGGGCAGTCCAGCAGGACATGGGCCGCCGTTTCGTCCGTCTCCATACAGGCTCTGCACAGAAGGCGGTCTGTAACACCTAAAGTAAACAGATGTTTGTTAAATGATCCATGTCCAGTTATAGCACTACTGATCGTTCTGATTTGGGGTTTATTCAGACGAAGCAGGGCCTTGGAGATGCGACTGTTGATAACGGGCAAAGCTGTTTTTGCCTGTCTGCACTCTGGGTGATTCGCCCAGATTTGAACATGTTGGTTCCGAGTGCGCTTACGGACTAGCGAGCGAACATACCTGAGGGGAAGTGGCAGTATAGGTTCTGGACACACAGCACACTGGTTAGAGCCTACCTGAGCAAGTTCGTCGGCCGCGTCGTTGCCCCTAGATCCGCTGTGTCCCTTAATCCATTGTAGGGTTATTTCATTGTATTGACATACCTCATTTAGTTTCTGGTAGAATTCGTAAATGAGCCCTGAATTCATAACATTGCTTTTGAGGGCCAGTAGTACCGCCATGCTGTCGGAGAGTATTCAGATGGAATAGTCTTTTACCTTCCTTTCAGCTATAGCCGATGCTGAATAATGTGAATAAATATATATAATAAATGTGAATAATGCCCATACACTCTGCCTGAAACACTGTATTGTTGGCACCGAGTGGTGTGCTTATTTGTATATTTAGGTCCTCTGAAAAATTTCCAGAGCCTGTACCTGACCCGGTTTTGGAACCACCTGTGAAGATTCTAAGTTCCCTAGGGTTTAGTCCTTCAGTACGATGGTCCTCGTGTAATTGTATTTTGTACTTCTTGTCGAATACAAATTGCTTTGGGATCCAATCATACACAGCCTGTAAAACGGGCATTTCTGCAAACAGTTCTGTGAGTATATTGGTATGTGGGATCTTGTTATTACTCCAGAGATTCAGTGTTTTGAGTCTTATGGCTGCCAAAGTTGCTTTATGAATGAGCTATTCCGTTCATTACGCAATACGTAATCCATGACAGTGAGAAAAAGCATCAATGAAATCAGACGGCCTTGTTATTCAATGATGGTGGCCGATATCGGGCTTGGAAGTTGGTCTGTGCATTAATCGGTATATGGAACGCTCGTAAAGGAATGTTTCTTGACATTAACGAAAATCCCTATCGAACGATATCTCGAAGTTTATGAAGAGATTAAAAAGTTGCAATGCTCCAAAAACATTTGTAAAATATTAATTTAATCAGCACTAGAGGTCTGCTGTAAATTTACTCTGCCCATCGCGTAATCTTATAGGTGACAGCTCCGTTCTGTTCAGCACCTTGCTTTTGATGTTTGATCTTTGGAGCAAACACGAAGTAAGTTCATCTCTCTTCAGTCAGAACAGAGCCGTTGTAGTAACTTAATTTCTAATTTCATCATCATCATCTCAGGAAGATGCTGCTGACCATCTCCTGGTTTTTATTCTCCTTCAGCCGATTTTTGCGACACCCACGTGTTGTGATGGGGTGGTGATTCTCTTAAGCCGCTACGACACGGCTTTTTAAAAAGTAAAAAAAAACAAAAGATTCAGCCTATAAATGTCCCACTGCTGAGCACAGGCCTCCTCTCATTTCTTAGAGTTTTGGAGCTAGGAAGAATCCGCCACGCTGCTCCAATGCGGGTTGGCGGACTACACATGTCTTCGAAACATTTTTTTTTATTTCTCAGACATGCAGGTTTCCTCACTATGTTTTCCTTCACCGCCGAGCACGTGGTAAATCAGCACTTAAAATTGCAATTAACAATTTTAGTGGTGCCGGCACCAGGAATCGAACCCAGGTCACTCGCGTACTATGACATTTAAAGCGAGCGCCTAGCCTCTGAGCTACCGGGCTCTCGGCTTTTTTATTTACATAAAAATATTTTCATAAATATGGGAATTTCTATTAGTGGAGTTTATTTTATTTTATTTTATTTAGATTGCTTTACATGAAATTAAATTATAAAATTATAAAATTCATGTACCCTGTCGGGCGTTGCAATGAATGTATGTGAGAGGCAGACATCTATCTGCGTCATTTTTCAAAATATTCTTCAATATTATAATAACTTTTTTCTATTAGGTACGCTCTTAATTTTTTCTGAAATATTTTGTAGTTTTTTTCGTTTTTTATGTTAATCGGTAATTTATTATATATTTTTATAGACATGGAATAAGGGCCAGAACTATGCAATTTTAATTTAGACGATGACTGGACAAGTCATGTTTTCGGCGCGAATCATAACGCCGAGTTTCATTGACTCCGTTTTCAATCCGTATTACTATTAATAAAGAACAGTCCTCTTTTAATTATTCCTGTTTATATCCAATCCTGGTTTAAAAACCAACCATACTTGTTATATATAGCATACTATTTATTTTTATAATGAAATAATAGTTTTATACCGATCATCTTCCTGGAACATCTGAATAAATAAACTGTGGTTGCCAACCCGCCTGCCAAGCGTGGCAGGCAGGAGGCCTATGTTCAGCAGTGGACTTGTGGTAGGCTGAATCGACGACGACGATAGAATAAAGTATAAATTATTTTATCTGTATTAAAATTATTATTTCATTATAATTATTTGTAATTATTTTAGAACGTATGTGGGATTGTATTCAAATTAAACACAAACATTTTATTTTTAATAGTCAATCTTGAGAGAGATCTTTGTCCGGCACTGGACAATTAAAAGGGCCATTTTATTATCTGCCCCTGTCTATACATAATATATTTTTGTACTATGCTTTTAAGAGCCGTGGTAGCTCAGGGGCTAAGCGCTTTAAATTTCATAGTACGCGAGTGACCTGCGTTCGATTCCCGGTGCCACCACTAAAATCGTTAATTGCAATTTTAAGTGCTGATTTACCACGTGCTCGGCGGTGAAGGAAAACATCGTGAGGAAACCTGCATGTCTGAGAAATAAAAAATATTTCGAAGACATGTGAAGTCCGCCAACCCGCATTGGAGCAGGATGGCGGATTCTTCCTAGCTCCAAAACCCTCTCAGAAATGAGAGGAGGCATGTGCTCAGCAGTGGGACATTTATAGGCTGAAACTTTACTTTTTTTACTTTTACTATGCTTTTATCCCATCGAAAGTTTAGATGAAAGGATTATTGACAGCTATACAACTAACTAGCTGTGCCGCGCGGTTTCACCCGGGTAAAATAGCCGACACCGATCGATGATATACATATATCCTTCCTTATTTAAATCGGATTTTAGGGTTTTAAGTTTTTTTGCGGGAAAACACTGGCTGTAGGATTCCTATGCAGGAATCCGTCTAGGTAAGTACCACCCCAGGGCCAGTTATTCTGCCGCGAAGCAGTAGTGTGTAAACATTACTGTGTTTCGGTTTGAAGGGCACTGTGAGCTAGTGTAATCACTTGGCATTTGAGACTTAAGAACTGATGTCTCAGGGTGATCGGCGCAGTGGTGTGTCTCACAGAATGTTCTGAGTTACACTGCATTTGCTATGGGCAGACGTTTCACTTACCTCCAGGTTCACGTTTTGCTCCTTACATCACTTTATCAAATGAAAAAAAATTTAAAATTAAAGTAGCCTAAATTACCCGCTATAATATCAGCTGTCTGTCAGTGGAAGTCCCGTTGAGATCGGTCCCGCGGTTTCGGAGATTACCCGGAACCAACCGACGGAAAATTGTAAAAATTGTTTTTTCGTATAAGTGCCGTATATACTTTCATAAGCATTGAGTAAAAAGCTGTTATTTTGTTAATACAAACAGACACTTCAATTTTATTTATTTGTATAGATAATACTTAGTGAAATCTAAAAGAAAAAAAACTATGTTATTAACTTTATCAATGTTAGTAACTTTATCCTTTACATTACTAACGATACCAACACTTCGTCAAACCAATACAGAGTTTTTCTGCTAAATTTTACAAAATGTTAAGTATATCTAAAATCTCCTAGAACCATTTCTTAGATATCCTAACAGCCCAAAGAGCGGCATTGAGTCGAATTGCTTTCTTTGTATGCGAGTGTGTTAAATCAAGCTGATGTCTGCTGCAGGTGACGTGCAGCGCTCTCGCGGGACCTTATTGTACCGAGTTGCATCGAAAGGAAGCCGAATACTTGGCTATAAAATGGGAATGAAATAAGCTATTCCTAACAACTATCTTCACTTTAAATATCTTTCAAGTTCGAATTCTTAGACATTCTCGGAAATCCTAAAATTCGTGTTTAGTTATTGCACAGAAAAGCCATATACGACATATTTCACAAATCCTTAATGAATGCAATAGCTGCCATGCTTGGCAAGAGAGTTGGTAATCGCAGTTTATGTACTCAGATGTTCCAGGAGAATGCTGCTGCCAATCTCCTGGTTTTCATTTTCTCTGTGTCGACTTTTACGACACCCACGGGATGATATGGGGTGGTAGATTCTCTTCTCCACCACACGGCACATTGAACAACAGATATATGGAATAAGACCTTTTTTTAAATTCTATACAATAAATCTTTCAAAAAACGGCTGCTGGAATACTATCTTTCTTATCGATAATGATCAAATAAAAGAAAGTAAATACATCGTAAACGAAACCACACGTAGGCGACGACGGCGTTCCTACATTTCGCCAGCTAATTGTGGTAATACGTGACCGACGTCGCTCGTGACTCTTTCACTTGAACCTCTTTACTTACACTGCCGCAGTTAAAGTCAAAAATAATTTCCGGACCACTTTAAATATGAAGTTATGATTGATTTTTTTTATTTTTATTATTTGCCACGTGCACAGCTATGAAAGGAAACATCGTGAGAAAATCTGCATTGTAGAATAAATGTATTTCGAGGACATGTGAAGTCCGTCAACCCGCATTGGAGTAACTTGGCGAATCCGCGTCCCGGATCCAAAACCTTCTCAAAAATGAGCATGTGCTCAGCAGTGTGATAATTATAAGTAATTACTTTCATAGAAATCTGCACGAAACTTGAAAGCTGAAATTCACTTGCACAGTATGCGAGTAATAGGGAAAGAAAATTAATTTGCTAAGATCACCTAGTTTTTACTTTAGTTACCTAGGCTAAATGAAACTAATTTTACGGATTTTATCGATTCAAAATGCGTAAAATTAGGTTCATTTAAATGTGTAGTGTTCGCGTAAATATAAGAAATCATTAGTTACGTAGTGTTTAAAAAAGCACACCGCCCACAATAGCGTTCACAAAAACAGACACCGCAACCGGGAACCACTAGGCAATATACGTATGTATTGATAAATTGTTACATTTAGCACAGAACCTTAAATAAATATAATTGTGTTTTGAATTTTATGTCTCAAGAAGCACTACAAAATTTTTGTTTGATGTTATTTTTTAATGTAACTTGGTGTTTATTTGTTACTTTTCTAATGTTCTCATTTTGTTTTGAATGTAAACACAATTATTATAAAACGAGGAGTATAACTTAAAGGATTTTCTATTCCAGGCTAATTTATCAGAACCCAACACCAGTCAGTGTAATTAACGTCATTCGATAACTAAGACCCGTCTTAACGACCCTAACTTGTGGGTGTGGAGTCACAAAACATCAATTATTTAGACGCAAGCAACGTAATAACCCTTAGGCGTTAATCCTACCGCCGGTCAGTACCGCACCACGCCACAGCTGCGGGCTCTGCCCATTACTAGCACGAATGACCCTTAATTTATTAATACTGTTTATAAATTTATTTTGCCTGTTTTAAACAAATATTTAAAATTTGGTCAGAGTACTAAGCTGCGGGTTCTAGGTTGAAATCCTAGCACGAGCCAACGATTGGTGCAAAAACACATATAGTTGGTTTTCGGGTTAGGTTGTGTTGTGCATTTAAAATGTATGTCTGTAAAATGCAGTCATGGTAGAGGCTTATGATATCCAAATAATCACCGATTTCACGTTGATTCTTCCACGAAGAGGGGAAAAGTTACAGGCCACATTAACAATCGTTTATATCGTTTATCACCATAACATTCTTAAAAATATTTACAAGTATATAATGCTACATATTATTGTACTAACTGATGTCTCAGAGTGACGAGCGGAGTGTGGCATCTGTGTGGCAAATCTGTATGACACACCATTTATTATAGGCAGATGTCGCTCTTAAAAACCAGGTGAATATTTTGTTTAAAAAATCCTGCAAACCTGTTTAATTTTTTAATTAGCTTTGACGCAACAACGACCCGAAATTACTTATTTTCTTATCTGTAAATTGTGATGCCGTACACGGCGGTAAAGTAGCAATCATTGTATTGCGGGAAGATAGTGTAAGCTTCCATAACGTTTCTGATCACGCACGGAACGCGTCCCCGCAGCCACACGCGCGATTGGCGATAATGCTCGCCATCTAGTGCAACTTATGCGATCTTACGTGATTTTTAATTATTATTATCTAAACATATTCATATTTACGTAGCCCACTTTTCGCCCCCGCGGAAAACGAGACGTGACGGGTGCCGGAACCACGTCACCGCCATTATGGTCCGAGTCAAAAAAATCTTACTCCCCTTTGCGTTCTAACTAGCAATATAGTAACAGCATTGCATATTATGGTGTTATTCTGCACGAATAAAGGCTGTCCGTAAAATACTTTAGTCGCCTCTTACAACACCTCGGAATGAAAGAGGCCGATAGGCATGGCAAAAGTAGAATTATATAAATAAATAAAAATAAAATAACCTCCAAAATGAGAACTACAAACTTGTGGCAATCTATGGGGGAGGCCTATGTTCAGCAGTGAACTTATGATAGGCTGAAACGACGAAATAATATATATATATATATATATCTTAAATTTAATAGTACACAAAGTGACCTGAGTGGGATCACCGGTGTAAAATAAAACTGTTCTTGCTATTTTAAGTCCTGATTTACCACGTGCTCAGCGGTGAAGGAAAACATCGTGAGAAATCCGAAAAACGTGTCTGAGTAATAAAAATATTTCCAGAACATGTAAAGTCCACCAACCCGCATTGGAGCAGAGTGGCGAAATCTTCACGGCTCCAAAACCCTCTCAGAAATGAGGCCTGTGCTTAGCAGTGAGACATTTAAAAGTTGTAACTTTACTATTACTACAAACAAAATAGAAAATAACTACACTTTCAATCTTCACATCCGGACGCATGGGTCAGTGTATCTAACTGCCATGTGGTGGATCCTGGTTCGAATCCTAGCTGAAGCTAATAGTTAAACCCTTATCTCTGACAATACTTTTAATCCCTATTCTACACACGACACCGGTACTTAAGGACAAGGGAGTGCCTTTGTCTTTGCACGTTCACTTACGGCACTATACTATATCCTGATATCGACATCGGACATGGTGACATAGAACTTTTTTTTTAATAATTATTCATTGTTATCTTTTCTTATAATTATCAATTAATGGTTACCAGCATTATTTTAAAGTTTTAACTGAAACATGCATTAAGAATAACAAGGATTTTTATTCGCATCCGATAGCATTGCTTGTGGTGCAGCAATAACTTTAAAAATATTATTATCTTTGTGTCGTGTTCTCTCTGATGAAATTATAGTTCTGCCTTTAGGGAGACAGGACACCTACACTTCTACGATATGGGTTTAAAAATGTATTAGTAATACACCGACACATTTGTAAGAGAAGTAACTTTCGATAACAATCGAAATAAATATCTAATTATAAACTGTAAATGCATATAGAATCCTCTCACTCACTAACTTCAGCCCATCACAAGTCCATTGCTGAACACAGGTCTCCCCCATAGAATCGGGGGATTTTGCCATAATTGCCACGCTTGGCAGACGGGTTGGAATCCGCAGTTTATTTGTTCACATGTTCCAGGAAGATGCTGCTGCCCATCTTCTGGTTTTAATTTTCCTTCTGTCGACTTTTACGTCACCCACGGGATACGATGGGGTGGTAGATTCTCTTAATAGAGGAATAATTAGGCATATCAGATTTAAGAACTGATGTAGGGGATAACTGCAAGGGGACGGCGCAGAGTGATGCCACATAGAAATGTTCTAGTCGAGTTCGATTTGCTCGTCTTGTCACATTATTTCATGGAAAAACTGCGATGGCCAAGCCTACCATCATGATTATAGCAAATCAAATTTTAACGGCGCCTATTTTGAGCAGTACACTATAAAGAAGATGATTCAGCTTAGCTAAGCGATAAAAGTAAAGTAAAGTTTCAGCCTATAAATGTCCCACTGCTCAGCACAGGCCTCCTCTCATTTCTGAGAGGGTTTTGGAGCTAGGAAGAATCCGCCACGCTGCTCCAATGCGGGATATTTTCTTTTTATTTCTCAGTCATGCAGTTTTCGTCACGATGTTGTCTTTCACCGCCGAGCACGCGATAAATCAGTACTTAAAATTGCAATTAACAAATTTTAGTGGTGCCGGGAATCGAACCCATGTCACTCGCGTACTATGAAATTTAAAGCGAGCGCCTAGCCCCTGAGCTACCACGACAAATTAAATAATTGTTACATTACAGCAACGTTCCGTAATTTTATTGAGGTCTATGTAGTTTAAAGGACCACTGCCTGAATTTATCTTTTATGACATCATAAGACGTTACTCTCCGCTATGGCATCTGGCGCCTAATGTTATATAAGAGACCTAAAGGATCTCTCTCTCTCTCTCTCTCTCTGGCGGTCTACGGAACTAATTTAAAAAACAGATTCACCTCCACCTACGTAAGCAGGGAACACATTACATTGTAAACATTAGGTCCTTTACCAATTGTTTACGTTAGTTAGCCGACCCCAATATAATAAAAATAGAAAAAGAGGCGTTTGTTAACATATTAATATAAAAAACGAACGGACATAAAAATGCCTACATTGAATAGAAAAATATTTGGCAATGAGAATTTTTAACTCAGCTCTGCGTGAAATCCGAGTAAATTAAATCGGTAAACGTCGACGGGAAACCGGCTCTCCATAACCGGATTATCCGGTTACCACTGGCCGCGCTGTGAAAAAGAGCGACGGATATTTGCGGTCTGATAAATTAAAGAAAGATTTTAGAAAGGGTCTTAAAAGGTATTATAAAGATTTAGATTGATTAAGGTTCATCGGTTCAGCCTATGACTAGTTCCAATAGATTGCCACAAAAATTAAAAAAATGCCCACAACATTTCTGTGTGACACCTCACTGTGCCCATCACCCCGAGACATCAGTTTTTAAGTCTCATATGCTCTGTGATTACGCTACCTCACAGTGCCCTTCAAACCGAAACACAGTAATGTTTGCACACTACTGCTTCACGGCAGAATAACTGGCCCCGGGGTGGTACCTACCTAGACGGATTCCTGCAACTTTCCGCTTGTATTTTGTCGTAGCGAGGGATTTCCCGAGCGGTAGCATTTATGTGCTTTAGCAAGTATTTAGCAGGATCGTGGCCCTACCACGCAAAACCAAACTGCAGCAAAACTGAATGCATTGAGACCAGCATGTTATGAGCTTGTAAATCTAGATACAGTAGAACCTTCGAGCACTACAATGGAAAGTCTCGTTAGTGAATCTTTTCGACAGTAAACATTCCTCGTGAAGTCAGAAGAAAATTGAGTACTTTGTCACCAGCATGTAGTGTTAAATTTTGTATTGTTTCAACATCATGTATACCGATAATCGCTCGCGTAATCATAATGTGGCGGCACCGCAAAAGGATTTTACTGGTGGCACTGTTCCTGTGCAGGAATCCATCTAGGTTCCTGTGCAGGAATCCGTCTAGGTTCCGCTGCAGGAATTCGACTAGGTTCGGGACACGGAAACAGTGAGGATAATTTTTGGTATCGAGTGCGTTTAAAAATCCAAACTCCCTGTCTGGAGAAAAGAAAACAAATTGTTTGTTTTACTTAAGCATCCTCAGGTATTAGTAAAAACCCTTAAAGACTTCATTTCTAAAAAAAATACGTACAATTTATTTATCAAATTGAATTACAATATTATATCATACAAATTAATCCGAGACAACACTCATTTCGAACCAACTGAACTTTCAACCATGTCGCAATAAGCCTGTTGCATTGAATAACTCCGTATCGAATGAATACGATATGCATTACTTGAATTGGATTGGAATTGAAGAGATTGATCGATGCCGAGCTGAAGCGGGGCCGGTTTTATGAAACGCGTCTATGCTTTACAACTTATATTTCACTTTGTATTGATGTTAATTCTATCTTCTTATTTCATTGGAGAAAATATTTCAATATCCAATGAATGGTATAATGATTCAATATTATACATATAATATTACCTGCTTAATTGCAGAAAAAACAAGTAAAAAGTTCACCTGGTGGTACGTGCAACATACCGAATACAAAACCCATAACAAATGCTGTGTCACCTAGAACATTTCTGTGTGGCACCACTCTGTTTCCGTCACCGTGAAATATCAGTTCCTAAGTTTCATATGCCAAGTGATAACACTAGCTCTCAGTGCCCTTCAGACCGAAACACAGTAATAAACAGAATGTACTTAGAAGAATGACATCATGTCCAAGTTGTTCCGCCATCAGTCAAAGGCTACGAAACTACGAGTATAAGGCCTTTCCCATAGTCAACTTCTACCACTAGAACAGAACCCCCATCTCATTTAAAGGTTTTATTTATGGAATAAAGTGACGAGACGAGCAAATGGTTCACCTGAAGGTAAGTGCTACGTCTGCCCATAATAACATTATAGTGTCACACCACTTATGTGGCACCACACGGCGTTCGTCCCCCTGAGAAATCAGTTCTCAAGTCGCCTGCTGCTGCAAAAACGCATTCAGATTGATGATACCCAGTTGTATCAGTTGTCTATTTTATTTTATTTCGTTTTTGTACGAAAGCAGTTATCTACCTATATTTTCAACAGGAAGATTGTACAAATTACACAATCAATACCTTATGGTTGACTGGGAGAGTATGCCTTCAGGCATTAAGTCCGCCACATGTACAACTTAAGTGCATAGAAGTTTAATTAATAAAAAAACAAAAAAAAAATTATAACCAAATAACGTTTTTTATAAAATGATTTAATTCAAGAACTAATTTTATTATTATGTTAATTAGAGTTATTTTATGTGATTGCGTAGTGACGAACCGGTTTCGCCTTTGCTTTTTGTAATCAACTATGCAACGCACACACAGGCACAGTTCAATTAAAAACAACTAAGAAGAAAGATAACGAAAAATGTCAATACAAATATTTCTTATTATTATCTTCATTCTGATAAAGGCAGAAGGTGGCATAGAATATGCAACTAAGTCTTTTGTAATTGAATAGTAACCACTTAGTATTAAGCTTTTCGCGCAAAATCAAAGAACTTAATGAAAAAGTTTAGTGTGTATTTTAGGCCTTAGTAAAAAGTAATGAGCATTATTCGAAACGATAATTTACTTCTTAAAAAGTACTAATACCAGTAAAGATACCAAGTACTAAAGTATCGGCGTCTAAAGAAAAGTACTCTATACTAAAAAGTATCGATACTGTTTCCGCGTTCCCAATCTAGGCGGATTCCTTAACCGGGACCTAGATGTACAACAACAGTAACACTACATTCTGGTGCCAAAGTATTAAATTTACTTATGAATTTACGTGGTATAGCTATAAGCCCGCCGAATACTGGCTGGGACATAAATGCTACCAGTGGGGGAAGTCCCTCGTTCTCACCGATTAAAATATAGTAATGATGATGCGTTCGTATTTTTACTGACGAAAGGATCCAATCAATGAAGCTTTCCATTGTAGTGCTCAAAGGTAACATTGCATCTGCATTTACTTAGCCTCTGTGTCGACCAAGATGTTAAGCATAATGTTGTTCGCGGCACTTTCTTTCTACGCAGAAGAACTTAAAATATATGCTAACAGAAAATCGTCACCGTATTCAAAATCGAACATTAAGCCTAGGAGAACATCACATCATTATTATATGTAAATCATCATCATTTCAGCCTATCACTTGTCCACTGCTGAACATAGGCCTCCCCCACAGATTCTTACAAATGCTTGTAGCTTACCTTTTTGGGGATTTTGCCATAGTTGCCACGCTTGGCAGGCGGGTTGGCAACTGCAGTTCATTTATTCAGATGTTCCAGGAAGATGCTGCTGCCCATTTCCTAGTTTTCATTTTCCCACTGTTGACTTTTACGACACCCACGGGACCAGATGGGTGGAAGAATCTCTTAAGCCAGCCAATATAATATACATATGTACATATAAATGGGAAATGACTTTTTGGGAATTAAAATTATTTGTTATCATTTATATCCAAAGTTTTCTTTCTCAAAGCTTAAATTAATATATCTCCCTGGATGGCTTTAATAATACTGACTCCGTCTAATCAAAGGAAAGCAGTGAAAAATTATGTCTAAAATTAATATACAAAAATGTTCCTTATTTGATAAACGACGTCGAGAAAGGCTCACGGAAATTATTCTATGTATATATCTAGGTACAAAAGTAAAGTTGTTAAAGTTGGAGAGAAAGAAATAATAGTACTTAAAAGTACCATTTTTTGTCTAAATATATCCTGGAATTAGGTCACTACTGATCAGGTACTGGGTGGATGAGGTATTTACTGATGGTGAAATGAAATTAAATTAAATGCATATAAAATTAAATGATAATTCTTTGTTTTTCGACGTAAGAAATATAAATTTCGTTTGTCAAACGTAATTTTTTTTATAACCTACCACCGTTTCGTAATGAGGTTCCTCTGACGGAGAAGAAACAGACGGAAGAAACTCCGTAGGTATCCTTTTTTTATCGTAGTCAAAAATACATTATAAATAAATTTACAAGGAATAATATCAAAAGAAACCAAATCACGCTCCATGTTAAAGTTTTAGACAGTATTCAATAATATATATATATATAAGTATATTGCATACTCGAGCAGACCCGCCTCCACCAACAGCACCTGTTCACAAGTATGGCATGTAGCAGCCGTCGGTCTGCTCAACCACATTAAAGAGAAGTGGACGACCCGTCACACGTCGCCGCCGCAAGCAGAGATATTAAGGTTAGCATGACATACTCCAGTCTACCAAACAGAATTAACACTACAAAGACTTTAAGAGGTTTAAAGCTAAGGAGGAGAGAAGGTTTACAGACCGCACTTATAACATTCCACAAGACCATTTACAAGTTTTTGTTTATAGTTAATAGAATCAGGCGTTACTTTGCGGAAGTCCATTATAATTAAGGAAGGTAAGTTACTTTGCTAAGATCCGCATACAAAATATAGAAATGGTGTATATTACCTAGTTTTTTTGAAGAGCACCGCCCGCCCTCCCTCAGCCTCGTTTTGGGGCGAAACACGTGTCGTGTTCTCGGTCTCAGTGGTGTATATTTATTTATTTATTTATTTATTTATTTATTTATTTATTATTTATTATTATCTGGTGGTAGTATTGTAGTGGTTGGTGGAGGGTACCTGGTGGCGGTTCCTGGTGGCGGTGTTAGTTTGCTTGTGCACGCTACTGAGGGAGGGCGGGCGGTGCTATTCAAAAAAACTAGGTAATATACACCATTTTTATATTTTGCATGCGGATCTTAGCAAAGTAACTTACCTTCCTTCATTATAATCCCCAGCAGAACCAAAGTAACCGACATAGCCTTAAGGATTAGCAAGCCGAAGTAGCAATGGGCCGGCCATATAGCTCGTAGATACTACCGATAACCGTTGGGGATGAAAGGTTCTCGAGTGGCAACCTTGTACCGGCAAACGCGGTGTAGGGTGCCTCCCCACTAGATGGAGCGACAACCTGCACGGTTTTGCGGGAAGTCGATGGATGCAGCTGGCTCAGGACCGTGTTTTGTGGCAATCTATGGGGGAGGCCTATATTCAACAGTGGATTAAAATAGGCTGAAATGATTATAATGATGATGAAATACGTCTACGTTGACCCATAAAAGAATGTTTCACATTATTCAGTAAAAGTTTTGGATTATTGAGTTTATTATTATATCTTAATTTTAAATTATGTTTTTCACTATGTTCTTCGGTAATACTGTTTTAAATTAACATACATGTACCTCGAGCGCGTGTATAATAAATTGCGCCAACTGCTCTCTTCTGCAAATAAAGACTGTATTCACGTCAACCCCATTATAAAATACCACAAGACATCAAGCTCTGAAAATGACTAAAGTAAAGTAATTATGCAGTAGCTTATCTTTCTCACTAAGGTAAGCTTACAGTCTAAGATGATCCCCAAAAATACGGTACTAACAACAAACTCTAATTTATCAATTTGCAAAACAATTTCATTTGTTGTTTTTTTTTTAGTATTTATTGGTAAACTGTTTGCATTATTAGTTGAACCGACTGAAATATTATTCAGGACACTATTAACTTCATTTAGGGTCTCAGTTTTGCGACTTACCTTAAATATCAGTGACCTGCAAGGAGTACTATATTTCTAAAATTCTGGAATTGGTAAGGTAAATCTATAAAATAAAACAGAAACAAAAGCAGTCCCAAAATAGATCCTTGTGGTGCACCTATTTTTACTTGAGAGCCTACTGAGTTAAAACCATTAGTCTGAACTATGTGTATCCTATTACTAAGGCTCTCGTAAAGAGCTTGCTCATCTAAGCCATAATATGTTAGTTTACAAAACAGAGTTTTGTAATCTACGTAATCAAATGCTTTAGATAAATCACAGAATACGCTAATGGCATTCGGAGAGTTCTTCTTGAAGTAAGAATCCTATCGTTGTCCTTGTGGTGGCGGCTTAAGAGAATCTACCCGCCCATCTCATCCCGTGGGTGTCGTAAAAAGTCGACAGACGGAATGTAAAAACCAGGAGATAGGCAGCAACATTTCCTGGAACATCTGAATAAATAAACTGCGGTTACCAACCTGCCTGCCAAGCGTGGCAAGTATGACAAAACCCTTCTAAAATGAGAACTACTAACTTTTGTGGCAATCTATCCTGAACATAACAAGAACATATCATAAACATAAGAAGAGCGAGTGGTGTCCGTATTGATTTCTTGAAATAGTTCGCGCACAGAATTATTTTATTATGAATAGCTCGCACAGATTGCTTTTGCAATACAAACATAATTACCCAGCTGTTGGCAGTGCCCCAAAATAAAATTATGTATAACATTATTTATACATAATTTTATTATATTACATAACTTTATGGAAGTACATCATATTTATTAATTGTCGCTGTTGCCATGTCGGTGAAATGAATAATTTTATGGACAATAAATGTGATCGAGGTTAATTTGTTGACAAGGTTCTCATTGTGCACCACTCATTACCCTTTTTTTTACAAAAAGTGATGAGTCTATCTTGATTGTAAGTGCAACGTCTGCCCATAACAAACGCTGTGTCACCCAGAACATTTCTGTGTGACACCACTTGCGCTCGTCACCCTGAAACATCGGTTCTTAAGTCTCATATGCCCAGTGATTGCGCTAGCTCTCAGTGCCGGTCAAACCTAAACACACTAATGTTTGCACACTACTGTTTCACGCAGAATAACTGGCCCTTGGGTGGTACCTACCTAGACGGATTCCTGCATAGAAACCCTACCACCAGTTGAATATTTTCTGTAGTGATTCAACAACCGAGGTAAAATCTATGAATATGTATATATATTTTCGTATAGACTGTAGAATCTATACATATACGAGTACCATGAGTTAAGAAAGCATTCGGTTTTGTTACACTTTATTTACAGTCACTTGTATAATAAAATACTTCGGGAGCATTAAACGTCGCATTCAACTGATTTAAAGTTTCTCGCACACGAAGAAATGGTACCGATTTTATGCAGTGAAAATATTTTATTTCGAAATAGTTTGGTTATATTTTCAATAAGCTTTCAGTTCGTAAATTAAACTACATTTTACTTTCAAGCAAATCGTTCGATGAACATGTTAGCTTGATAATTATGATGATATTCTCTGGGACAGAATTAGATATTGGAAAGAAAAAACGGCTCAGTAGGCGCAATGGTTTTTCACGCAAACAACAGTTTCGGTATCGGCACTGGGATTTTGTGTACATCCAATTAACATCTCTACAACAGATGCACGGTACATGAAATATCCCAGATATTTCATTTATCGTGTCATTATTTTTTTATTTAAGATAAAAGCGAACAATCAGGCAAAGTCATGTGTAGCTTAGAGTACAGACTATCTATTAAGTTCTGGTTTTACCTGCCCGTGGGTTGTCGGTTTTGTGTGATAATATTGAACCGGAAAAATGAAGACCTGTTAATTTCAGATAGGTACAATCTATTTAATTTAACAAATAGGATGACAAGCGCAATGAAAAATACTGTAACACAGACAGTAACAGGGACATTTGGCGCCAACTTGAAAAGCTTCTATTGAACATACACCACCCGCCGCCTCGTTTACCGCGGGGGCGAAAAGTGGGCTACGTGTGTGGCCTCTGCCTACCCCTTATATGGGACAAAGGCGTGACTATATGTATGATAGGAAAATTAAATTCGAGACCGAAATTGTGCTTTTCGTTTTGTCATGTTACTGTCGATCGTAATGATGTCTTTGTTATAATTAAATTACAACTCGATATTGGCAAAAATGTCGCAATTTGGTAGCTACCGAGGTTAAAAGAAAAGAAGAAAGAACAGTATTTATCATTTATACCAATATTGAAATTATAAAGGTTTTGAAGAAAAGAAATATTACAGAGGGCTATACTTAGAAATATATTTAATATTAAAACTACAATATTCCTGTAAAGTTTTTAACTACATGTAAGAAGAGACAAAAACCATAATCTATCAAAAAGCTTTTGTAGCTTTTTTATTTATTTGACTTAACATTAATTTTAGTCTACAGCGTAAGACGTCTTAAAAGTATAAACGACCATTTTTTACTATTTCCTTCCAAATTTTTTCTTTTTAACTGAAGTTCAAAGTTCGACGTCGTTTCTCATTGCAAATAAATGACTAATTCTAGATGGCTGTTAGATTACCTGACGCTGTCCAATCAGAAGAGAGCAGTGAAAAATGATGTCGAGGATTAATTTTGTTAAATCTTTGCTGTAACAAAATTCGTCTAGATAAGAAATAAATTAAACAACGCGCTTACTTCCTTACTTACTTATTATTTGAAAGACAAAATTGCATTTATATTTAATTTAGATACGGCAAAAGTTATTGTAACTGACGTTATTACGAGTACGTTTTCTGAATACTTTATAAAACAAAAGAAAGGAAGAAAATATCTTTATACGTTATTTTTAATAATGTTGACTGTTTAAATTTAGTTCCTGCTTAAAAATAACGTAGTTATTACTAAACACCATTATTGTTTCGCATATAGCAACTAAATAATTTGCTTGTTTACTATTTCACCAGAATTTCTATAATTTTTTTATTATGAAGTCGTTTTTCCATTTCTTGCTTGACCATTTCTTCTAAATATTATTTTTGAGAAAATCGGAAATGCAATCCAATTAATTTATAAGGTTTGGTTATCATATGAAATAAATGGCTGTATTTTGTAGAATTATTATTAAATACTCAAACTCATTTAAAGTATGTGATTAACTACGAATAATAATATTCATTCGTAGGTGATTAAGAACAGTTGAATATATGTGACTGTTTTTTTTTTTATAGAAATTTCAGCAACGTGCTGTTTTTAAGACACAAGCAAACATCTTCTGAACCTTTAAAATTCGCTCGTGAATTTGTAACTTTGAATCATAGATAAAAATAAAAATGAATGTCAAATGGGTTTTAACCATTCAAAACGATGCAAGTTAGATGAACTATTCAGAGCGGAACACTGAAGATAATATACTGTGACGTAATACATACGCGCAGTGCTCTTTAAGTTTTATGAGTTAACTTTAGCACGAAAATCCTTTTACGTAAAAGATTATAACAGAGAATCCTTTTGAAGAAGATAAACTTTGCATGAATATTTTTAGAAGGAATAGCGTTGTAATTACGGAATCACAACTTTACCTCTTACGAAAATATAAAAAGATCAAAAAAATTAATTCACGTACCACCTAAACTTAAAAGGTTGAAAAGTGTAACTTAACAATTATTTTTAATTTTTTTTTTAGCATTTTCGTTATTTCCGTTTCACAGAGTAAGATGAGTCATTTATTTCACTACGAATCGTAATCAACTACTTAAGAAAGTATTGTAATCTCTATGATAATGGTTCGGTAGGGTTAAACAGGGTACGACGTACTGCATGTGGCCTTATTTTTATTTTAAATATTATGTTTTCTTATCTTTCAACATAAAACCTTTTATTACCTTTTATATACAGCGAAAATGTAAATTTACGTGTCTAATTTTTTCATTCAATATACAGGGTGATTCTTAATGAAAAATTCATAAAATGAATTAGGCGTTTTTCCATTGCGCTGCCATCGAAAGAACTAGGAAGTAATAGGATACCATGAAGCTAAAGGAAATCTGTTGCGAAGTAAATCTGTTAGTATGACGCCGTAGTAGGGTAACATAAATTAAATGGGGAAAAAAACGTATTTTGAATTTGTCTGGTTCGGGGCAATGACTTTCTGAATAAGGGTCGCGTAAAGTTTTTCAAAGCAAATAATTTTAAAGTTTTGTATGGACATTTTTAGTATTCAATTTTGTCATTAAAACTTCACTGTTGTATTTATCAGATTAAAGTAGCATGGGTAGGTGCCGGGATGTTATACCAATTATGAATAACGTTGTATTAGTAAAATAATATATTGGAGGGGAGTAGCGTAAGTGTCAAAAGGTATCAATAGCGTCTTTAACATTTTCTTTGAAAACCTATGAGTTGTAATGGATTTTGGTGTGGTGAAAGTTTATATGCCTCGTTCACATATGGGATACTCCGGTGCAAAAAAAAACAGAATTTGCAATAGAAAATTCTGTATCATGACATTCGACTTCGATTCTCGAAATCAAAACACGCTAGTGTTTGCACTCCAATCCGTTTCATGAGCAATACAATAACTCAAATCATTCAAATTCACATTTTTTTAAATGAAGGTCTTACATTAGTCATTTTAGTGAAATTAATTTATAAGATTGTCATAGACGTATATATTCGCATTCATTTATATAAGAAAAATCTGTTTGTGGAAACAGCACAGATCTCAACGTTATTGTCGCGAATATACAATTTATAGAATTGCCCAACTAAAGGCAAACTTACCGACGCTTCCAAAAATCATCTATTCCTTATGATTAACTATAATGCAACTCAGTCTTGAGTATATCACGTCATTTAAATCTCCATAGAACAAACAGCCATTCTCAGAGGAATTGAAAATTTAATAATTTTTAAGTAAAAACATTAGTTTAATTAAAATCTACATATTGGCGAGAAAAAAAATATCTTGCAGCATTGTTAGCCTCTGTTAATTCTATTTTCTAGGCGTGCTGTGAGATAAAGTTCGAGACGAGAGAGGATATTTTTTTAGAGTAAGGCTACAAAAATTGAGTCGTTCAGCAATATATCGAAATGACATAAAATATAGCGGTTTGCGTGGATTTGAGCTTATAGCTTTCAAGACTGGTGACAGGATTCCTATGCTTCCTGCATCCGTCTAAGTAGGTAGAATCGCAAAAAGAACAACTGGTTCTTCCGTAAGCAATAGTGTGTAAACATTTCTGTGTTTCAGTCTATATATATATGGGATGTGAGACTTAAGAACTGATGTCTAAGGGTGTCGAGCGCAGTGTGGTGCAACATAGACATAGCACCAGTATAGCACCACGCTGCGAGACACAACACTTGTTGTGGGCAAATGTTGCACTGACGATCAGTTGAATGACTAACTCCTCTAGTTGGTATCTTCAATAAAAAAAATGCACAACACGGTGGGTGTTGTGCATTTTTTTTACTAAACTACTGACAGCAACACCAAGATAGCCACAGGATCGAATTATATAATAGAGTTCATCTGCAGTACAACATCTAAGGTAAAAGCATAGAACATAGTTCTCAAAGACTGTTTATTCTGCATCTTCCACAAAGCAAATTGATTGCCTGCTTCCCAATTTAACCCAATACGCTTTGCATTGACCAAATCGTTAACGATCACTTTGCTACTTAAATAAATACGGCTGTATAAACGTAAGCTTGTTGGTCTTTTAAACATAATTGGAACGAAAGTTAACGTCGCGCTGTGAGCTGAGAGTTAGTGTCGTTACGCTCACAGTCGATAGAGCGTGGCCGCACCGCTTTTAAAACACTACTGCATTAGAGAATTGAATTCAACCGTTAAACTCACAAAACAATAAAAATACTTTAATGTTAGTCTAAATGTAGTTTTAAGGCTTTCGCTGGTAGAAGTTAGTAAATACTTAATACATAATATTTGTAGCTCTCATTTTGGGAGGATTCTGCACGCTTGGCAGGCGGGTTGGCAACCGCAATTTATTTATTCAGATGTTCCGGGAAGATACTGCTGCCCATCTTCTGATTAAAAATGTCCCTCTGTCGACTTTTACGACATCCACGGGATGAGATGGGGTAGTAGATTCTCTAAAGCCGCTACCACACGGTAATATTAATAATTTTTACTATATTCTTACCATGTGTTGGTTGCGATTACAGCAAAATCTTAAGCAACCCAAAGCTTTGGGGTCTTTTCGATTTCTTTTTTAAGGGTTAGCCTTTTTTTTTAAAATAAAGTTTCGAAACGAGCAAAACGTTCACCTGATCGTAAGTGCAACGTCTGCTCAATACAAATACTGTGTCACCCGAAATTTCTGTGTGACGCCACACAGCGCCCGTCACCCTGAGACATTAGACATTCTTGAGTCTCACAGACCCAGTGATTACGCTAGCTCTCAGTGCCCTTCATACCGAAACACAATGTTTGCACACTACTGCTTCACGGCAGGATAACTGGCCCTGGGGTGATACCGACCGGGACGGATTCCTGTAAAGAATGTCCACCAGTCTGTACAAAAATGGTGTGTATTTTTGTACAGACTGGTGGACATTATTTCTTTTTAAGATCGTAGAATAAGGATGTCATTACAAACATAAAATTATTTATTTCTGATGACTTGCATGTGGCGTGATGTCGTTAATAACGAACGTACTCATATTTCACATTGTCATTGTATTAAATGAGATTTTATCATTCTTGTTTTTCTTTACATAAAACGATGCCTCACAGTAGGATTTCATTTGTCGTGCACAACACAACCAAACCCAAAAACCAACAATTTGCGCTTTTCCACGAATGTTGGCTGCGGCTGGGTTCAAACCAAAGACCCGCGGCGTACAAGTCAGGTACTGTGGGACTTCGTTTTAAAAAAATATAAATTAATAAATCTCACACTCACTCGTGCGCGCAATATGCTTAAAAAGGAGTAAATATTCTCTTCGCTTATTAATATACATACGTGAATTTGTTGACATCCTGTCGAAAAGGGGTGACGGATTCTCTTGCGCTGCCAAACGCGACACTCTCAAGAGAAACCAGCCAACCCGCTTTGCTATTATTAGTCGTTTGTCAACGGAAGTTCTGGGAATTCCCGCCAAAGTCATGTAGCGTCTGACAAAGATGCACAGCTTATGCATCTCAGAGTCTAACTATTATCTGTCATTAACATTTATATGTACTTTCGTAAGCTATTTTATGACAACGAAATAAGGCTCGTATTTTTTAACGAAAGTCTATACATTAAATTGTGCGCGACTGTACATAGGCCAAAATAATCAAAACTTTTTATTACACTAACAAAGTAAATTAGATCAGTGTAATTGAATCTCGACAAGCACTGCTTATCAAGTAGCTGCAATGCAACCAGTGGCGTATCCCTCCCATTCATTAACTAATTCTTGAGTAACTCCCTGTTCCCCGAGTCTACAAGAAACAAAACTAATGGCGTTGGCTACACGACACCAGCACCGAGGGGACAAAGTTATAGGCTTAGGCGGACACGATCGTATAGTAGCACATCTTGTTCATTATTAACAGTACGTACACCCCTTCACCGCAACTTACAATATTCTTATTATAGTCTCATTGCCGACCATAATGGGGTCAACAACCTAACGCACTACTGTTAGACTTGCAAATCATGTTTTTGTACAATGTCCAATTAACAAGTCTTTGGCAAATGAGAAGGAAGTTAAGTATTTTTTTGGGTAAGTAATATTGCTGGAGTTTTCAACATGACGACTTCACATCAGCGTGAAATTAAAACGGAATTAAAATTCCATATTTTTCGAACGTAAAAAAGTAGTATTTCGTAAGGAGGTTCCTTTGACGGACAAGAAACAGGAGAAAGCATACATAAAAAATAATCCCACAGACAACGGAAACACGCTTCATGATAAATTTCAGATAATACAAATTCAATAATTTAAATATTAAAAAAAAATTAATAATAAAAAAATATTGCAAACATGAGTGTTTCAAATAAGCTAAGCACCAGCCTCCACAAGCAGCATCTATGTAAGCAACAAGAATTACGCACATGGCAGCTATTGCCCTATACCATGCATACATATACATAAGATCACGACTGTATCCCATAAGGGGTAGTCAGAGACTGGGCACTCACTGCAAAAACAGATGACTGCCACAATCTACGTTTCACCAAAACAATATAATGCACTTGGTGTGATTGGTGGTGAGCCCATCGCCACCATGCGCTGTTGGGTGCACAGTACAGTTTAATTCCTTACTCGCCTTTTACGAGATCCGTTGGATGAGATGGAGTGGTAGTATCCTTTTAACGAGCCGCCACCACACGGCGCTATACCGTGTTTACATAAGGCCTATTTTCATACATGGAAAAACCACCCTACTGAAGACTAGCTGTAGCATATAAGTGACGGTAGATTTAAATGCTACATCTGGTCGACAGCTCGACTGCAGAAGGTTATCCACACTTTCGCAGAAGTAGAGTTCCCTTTTTTTTCTTTTTATTGTATAAAGTGACGAAACGAGCAAAACGTTCACCTGATGGTAAGTGCAACGTCTGCCCACAACAAATGCTGTGTCATCCAGAATATTTCTGTGTGACACTGCGCCCGTCACCCTGAGACATCAGTTCTTAAGTCTCAAATGCCCAGTGATTACGCTAGCTCACAGTGCCCTTCAAACCGAAACACAGTAATGCTTGCACACTACTGCTTCACGGCAGAATAACTGGCCCTGGGGTGGTACCTACCTAGACGGATTCCTGCATAGGAATCCTACCACCAGTACCTACATACAGTACCTTCGTAACATAGCGGGAAAACCGGCGACTCACTATTCAACGAAGTAGTCTTAGTCTTTACAGGTGGATCTTTATTAAATATGGGTTTAACCATTTTTGACCCATATTAAGAATTTACCATCAAATGGATGCCCAAATATTTATAAAAGCTTTCCAAGGCCTTTCTGAACTAAACCCGAACATTGACAATTGTATGAACCAACATATACAAATATCGTATATATCAAAATCACGTCGCATTTTTAATATTCTGACAACAGACATGATTACTATAACTATTACCTAGTGGTAGTATTGTAGTGGTTGGTTGAGGGTATCTGGTGGCGGTGCCTGGTGGCGGTGTTAGTTTGATTGTGCACGCTACTGAGGGTGGGCGGACGGTGCTCTTCAAAAAACTACGTAATATACACCATTTTTATACTTTGCATGCGGATCTATTAACTAAATTATTATTCTGTCAAAATCAAAATTGTTTATTATTGATTATTTATTAAATTTCTTCATTCGAAATTAATTAATACTGCCATCTACTTTTATAACTATTGTACCCCGTGGCCATATGTAGGTATTGTCGTTATAAAAAGTATTATAAATAGTAAAATTAGTTTCATTTAAATAAAAAAGTATAATAAAGAAAGAGTGTCTTTTGTTTTTGTGAAAATAAGATGGTTTTAATTACAAGTATATAAAATAAGTCCTCAACATGCGAGACAATTGTCCACCACATAAATAATAGAATTTGTTTATTCTGCCAAAATCGATAACTATTTCACATTTGATGATACTTTTTTGTTACATAGCGTGATAATAAAACAAAAAAAATCACAGTGCGGTTATTCGGGCACATCTGTACTATACTAGTCGGGTTTTAGTTTTTAATTTTATATATAGATATGATTTATTAGCGCCATAACTTCTAAAGAGTATATGAGATCCGCGACAAGAACTTTCATAAGATGTTTGGCGGATGATATTACCAAGGAAAACGGTAGCTATCCGCCAGATTGAATGGTCTGATCTGGGGAGGACGTCTCCTCCTACTAGTAATATTTAGATGCTGTATATATAGTTCGCATCTCAAAAAACTTTCATAGCGCGGTTATGTAATGTATGAAATATTTCTTAAGCTTCTCATGTGGTGACATAGATGTCGCTACAGATGCATGTTTTTTTTTATTTGATAAAGTGTCGAGACGAGCAAAACGTTCACCTGATGGTAAGTGTAACGCTTGCCCATAACAGATCTTGCTCAGAATATTTCTGTGTAGCACCATATGCCCAGTGATTACGCTAGCTCTCAGTGCGCTTCAGACCGAAACACAGTTATATTTGCACACTACTACTTCACGGGAGAATAACTGACCCTGGGGTGGTACCTACCTAGACGGATTCCTGCTACCACCAGTATGTGTGCCGGTCATAGTTCACATTTATTCTTTTTACACCTTCTTTATCTTCGCCATCGTCTTTATTTCAGTGACTGTGACTGCTTGTGGCTTGTACCAAATTATAATTTATGGTCGGAAGCTAGGACAGGGACGCGGCAATTAGCCGCCTTAACGAACGCTTGAAATAAATATCATTTTGTGATTAATGCTACTCCTTGATAAATATGTTTATATTACTCATCGGACGAGTGGTGCGGTCGTGCGCTGTGAGTGACCGTCGTTGCGCGTTGAAAAATGGTTGTCATTATTAAAAAGGTTTTTAAAAGGGTGAGGAAAATTAAATATCAGTACTCGTCAAACGCATTCAGAAGTTTAGGGGCAACATTTAACCATATGAGAAGACGTAAAATCTATTTTAGGTAATTTAACATTATGCTTTTAAAATTCTTGAAAACATTGTGAAACCTGGACACTGGGTTTCTTGCTGGTTCTTCTCTGAATTGAAGCGTTTATTGTGAACCAGTGTAGTTTAAAAAAATGATGTTCAATGAGTAGGCGGCGAAGTGTTTTGCCACTCGTCACGTCTGTTCCGCGGGGGCGAAAAGTGAGCTACGGATGTGGTCTCTGCTTAACCCATATATGGAAAAAGGTCGTGACTGTACGTACTCGTATGTATAATAATAAATAAATAAATCTTTATTGTCGTTTATTGTAACGTCTAATTTTGTTATCGGGAATATTTTAGCTCACGGTTTAGTAATCTGTGACGGTGACTGCTGGTTAGTCGCTTCAAATCAATAAAATCTCGGTCAATGCCAATATTTGTGTAACAGAAAAGGTTTTTTGGTTTTTTAGTCTGGATGTGAAAACACAGGTGTCTTGGATACAGCGTCTTATTACGAGAGTTACATTGTGTTGGGTGTTATATGTCATTCTCTTAGTTTTCATTTATTTGAAACCCTAAAACAAGTGTGTAGTACAGTTTAAGAATAAACTAATACTAATATAAATAAATATTCAGAACAGACAGCCTAAATTTTTTATCTCGAAAGTTCACAAAGGAAACTCATCAATTTCTTGATTTCACAACAAATGCTATGAATTCAAGCAATCAAACAGATGCTTCATTTGTAACGATTACTTTAAAACTTGCGATAAACTTTCTCTTAATACTCGTATATACTCGTATATACAAGCAGTAAACATCGTACACGTTTCTTAACGCTGTATTAGGAGTGCTCGTATGTCGTAAAAGCCATTCTTTGGAAAGAAAGGCCTCACCTAGCATCAAGCAGGAACACGGCAAAAGTCATTTGTCGGCATGTCTTGTGGTTTTGCCAAGTGGGTGGTGACTAGCCACGATCGACGCCTACCAACAGAAATAGTACTGGTCGTTTAGCACAACTTTTATTATAATGTCAACACGAAAACGGTATCTTTAGGTTCGTAGTATTTCTTTTAAATGTTTCACACAAAATGCCATTTAATTTCGGTTATTATTACGGTTAACAGTTTTATACGGCATTCCGTATATTTAGGTTTTAAACCGATATAATAGTGTATTATTTTAAATCGCTTATATATACCATCTGTAACCGTTTGAAAGGATTATAATGTTTGCACACTACTACTTCACGGCTAGACGTATGTCTTACATTTAAATCCCACCACAAGTGTGCCCAATGCATCAACTACGTGGTAAGAGAGATACATTTTTTTTTATTGTATAAAGTGACGAAACGAGCAAAACGTTCACCTGATGGTAAGTGCAACGTGCGCCCACAACAAATGCTGTGTCATCCAGAATATTTCTGTGTGACACCACACTGCGCCCGTCACCCTGAGACATCAGTTCTTAAGTCTCAAATGCCCAGTGATTACGCTAGCTCACAGTGCCCTTCAAACCGAAACACAGTAATGCTTGCACACTACTGCTTCACGGCAAAATAACTGGCCCTGGGGTGGTACCTACCTAGACGGATTCCTGCATATGCAGATGGCATTTATTTTCGATCAAAATATTAGACTAACTTTCAAGAATGGCTTATAATAGACATTAAATCGATTAGCAACCTGCCTTTCAAAAACTTTAAAAAAGTACCATTTCATATATACATAAAAGCAATAAAATCAATTTCATGTACATCTTTCACAAAGCAAGACATACTTCCCCGTCATCAGAATGTTAATAGTTCACTTCTGGATAAAGGCTCCTAAGAGATGATACTTCATAGAGTACTTTCATTTACAAATTAATCATCCCTTCCCAGCAGGCTATATCAGCAGGCAGGCTATAAGTAGGTCAACTTGACCGAAGACGGGACACGCCTTCATAGAATACCCTCGAATAATATAACTAATATAATCTCTCCCACTTTGGGAGCATGTCGCAATGCGACATACGTCACACCTTAGACCCGTCACGGGTCGTATTTAGTTCTTGCATAATAGAGATGGTTGTTCCGCCGTCATTCGAAAGCCACGCCGCAGTCGACTTTTACGGCACCCACGGGATGAGAAGGTGGAAGATTCTCTAACGCCGCCACCACACGGCAAAAGATGCACTCACCTTATATGAAACAACAACCCACTCATAGTCAGACCCGATTACTGGCTAGGATGCTTTCCATCTTAGTCCTCAGGAGTGACGTAACTACATCTTTTATTGTAGTTGTTCGTTTGTCATTCCTACTAGAAGAAATTAAAATATTAAATGCTGTTAACATAGTATATTAAATGTCGTTTGCCGTGTGGTGGCGGCTTAAGAGAATCTACCACACCTTCTCATCCCGTGGGTGCCGTAAAAGTCGATAGAGGGAAAATAAAAACAAGGAAATTGGCAGCAGCATCTACCTGACACATCTGCAGAAATAAATTGTGGTTGCCAACCCGCATGCCATTTTAGAATTAGTTTAGAATTTGGCTTTATATCTAAGACGATGCCTATATTCAAATAAAATTTTAGTAAACTCAATATACTACTGGATTAATATGTTAATGCAATATAGAAATTATTGTATTAATACAATATAAAAATTTCTTCCTAATAACTAATATATCACGGAGATTATCTAGTTGAATCTTAATGAAAACTATATCTTGGCAATTCTCCAACGCTACCGTAGCCGACGAGTTTAAAACCTATCCCATTAGGCCTCAAAAGCCTCTTGAGAAATCTTCGAGTGCAGTCAACCGAAAGAACTAAGCCGAAAGTGTATCGCGTGACTCATAAATATGTTCACATATTTTCGAATAATTTGAAAATCCGCAAGAAATTATTTCCAATATGAAATTGTTAACCTTCTGAAATCTAATTTCACATACAAAATTAAAAAATTACATTTAAAATTTTCATGATATTTCGAAACCCATTAAATTTGTTTTTCAACTATCACGTTTATATGACAACGCTGCAAAAGCAAAATTCAGACATTATAAACTTCCTTCTACTACTAGCCGTGTGGTAGAGGCTTAAGAGAATCTATCACCACATCTCATCCCGTGGGTATCGTATAAGTCAACAGAGAGAACATCAAAATCAGGACATGGGCAGCAGCGTCTTCCTAGACTACAGGTCTAAATAAACTGAGGTTGCCAACCCGCCTGCTCAACGTGGCAGCTATGGTAAAATACCCCCAATATGCTTGCTATATATATATAGCTGCTAACTTTTGTAGCAATCTATGGGGGAGACCAATTCACCAGTGGACTAGTGAATAGGCTGAAATGATGATGATGATGATGATAAAACTTTTATTATCAAAAGCGAAAATAATAAAAATTAACTGGGAATAAACACCAGTCAGAGGGAATATTAACCAGGTTTAAAAAAATTGTAATTCTTATTGTATGACAAGTCAACATTGACTGATAATGTTTTATTTTATATTTGCGCTAAAATAGAATAAAACTAGATTTACAGATTTCATTTCGTTTAATTTATTTTACATTATCAAACTTTATATAGCTTTACAGCATCCACGATCACGAAAGAACTGAGGTGTAGGTGTTAGATGTCTTGATATCATATTTAATCCAAGGTACTTTTAGCTTTTGATTATTATTTTCGACCGATCTAAAAGTCTAAAAGTCTTACAGTAGTATGCATGGCTTTAGATTTAATTTAATAATTATACGATAATTATCTTACAATTATTATTATTGATTAATTATTATTATTACATTTATCATCTATAGAATTAGCAATCAAAATTTTTTAGATTACATGTCACGAATATGTATATAAATAATTAGATCCCACTAAATATTCCAAATTATAGTACCTATAAAAAAATTATGGATCGAAAGCTTAGGAACAGTGTTTTCCATGTTGACATATACATAGTAAAATCTTTATTATCTAAATTATATTTGTTGCTTTAAAACAATGTTTTGTATATAATGCTATTGGTGTCATAATAAATAAATAAATGTCATGATCAAGGCTCCATCAGTTTTTTTACGCCATTTGCGAAAAAGTAATGGGCATTGGTCGGTTGAAGTTTTTAGCGCTCTATTTAAAAACGAATTGTTAAAGTTGGTAGTAAATGTGAAGTCTTTATGGCATAGAGCCAATTCTATTTTTACTTATCACTAGCATAAGAAAATGCATGAGTAGAAAATAAATTTAATATTGCAGTACGTTTAGACTTGAATATTAGAAAAAATAATCAAGCCAGTGGAGAATGCTTAGCGTGTATGAAATAGTGGACACCAGTTTAGGTCGTAAATATATTTATCCATTACTTTGGTACATAGTAATCAGATTAGTTCTTAATCTCGAGGTACAATCTAATCATTTTACTGCAACACGGAATGTTACTCAGTGCTCGGCTCAGTCCGTGCTACAGAGTTTACCCAAACGTTTCTATTAATTCTAGGAACTTTAGATGCATGTACACTAAAGCTGCAAAATGAATTCTACAGAAATACGATTTCTTGGATATGTAACCAGAGTAATGACGGATTTGTTTTCAAAATAACCCTTTTCTCATTCAATTACCTCGATAATTTATTGTTTTATGAAAAAGTCAGCTATCATCACCTTGATGGTTGTCATTATACCACAGTGCGTTTTTCACGGAATGTCTGCCACGCAAGACCACATTTTGGAATCTGCTACCACCAGGGGTTTTAACCGACTTCTCAAAAGGAGGAAGTTCTGAATTCGTCTATTATTTTTTGTTATTTTTTTATGTATTTTCGGGTATAACTTCTTTGTTTATGCACCGATCTAAATATTTATATTTTATTAGAAATAGGATATCTTATAGGTTCCGATGATGGGATCAATCCAAAAATCGTGAAATTCTAAAATTCGCAAAAGCATATTCGGAGCTGCTCCGTGGAAGTCGGTTTTACAATTAAATAAATGTTCGGGACCGCTATAACTTAGGACCCTACTCCTTTATCAAATGCTGACGAAGCACCGGCAATTCCTCTGGTAATGTAGATGTTTATCGGCGGCAGAGCGGCGGTGATCAATTACCATCAGGTCAATTTTCCTAAGCTAAATGTAATTCATTTGTTGAGGCACATTAGCTTTTGTCAAAAAAAAATAATTTTGTTAGTTATTTATGTAACTAAACCCAGATAATTAATACCGAAGGCGGCATCGTTTTGTTTAATGCAAGAGTCATTATCGATTTTACCTAACCGTATAAATAACACCCTTTAATAGTACCATTACGGAACACGGGCCCCCTCGTTCTCTTCCCCTACGTTCGCTTTTGGGCAGAGAAGAGTCGGCCACACTGCTAAAGAGCAGGTTGGCAGACTTAACATGTCCTCGAAATATTTGATTCCGCAGACATGCAGGTTTCCTCACGATGTTTTCCTTCGCCGCAGAGAACGTGGTAAATCAGCACTTAAAAACTCATAACAATTTTAGAGGTGCCGGCACCGGGGATCGAACTGAGGTCACTCGCGTAATATGAGCTACCACTGACTTTACCCAACCATGTACCACGACTACGACGACTCTACCGTCGTGGGAAGAAATGCCATCGGCAAGTGGGATGGCAACTGCAGTAATGTGGTTCGCACAGATAAACGCTACGTCCCATCCTTTGGCTAAATATTCCACTCAAACTACTCTTACGACCCCAATAGGACTTCATGTAATGGAATCTAAATCTGCCACGGTTCGACAAACTTTTGTTTTATGTAAGAAAACGACGAGACGAATTAATCGTTCTCCTAATGGTAAGTGCAACAAATGCTGTGTCACCCAGAATATTCGTAAGTCTCATGTGCCGGGTAAATACACTAGCTAAACGGTGCCAGTTTTCAGACCGAACCACAGGGAGATTTTTATGGTCGCTAGTGACGAGGCGAACAAAAATTTCACCTGACGGTAAATTCAACATCTGCCTCTAACAAATGCTATCACCAAGAACATTTCTGTGCGACTCCACACTGTACTCGTCACCCTGAGACATCAGTTCTTAAGTCTCAAATGCCTAGTAATTACACTTGCTCTCAGCGCTCTCACACCGAAACGAAGTAATGTTTGTACACTACTGCTTCACGGCAGAATATTTTTCTAAAAAGCACAAGGTAAAATCTTAAATATCATATTGAAATAAGAAACTTAGTATATGCTATGAGTTTGCTATACTAAAAGATACACATACATACATTCACGCCTTTTCCATATAAGGGGTAGTGAGAGTCCACACGTAGTCCATTTTTCGCCCCAGCGGAAAACGAGACGTGACGGGATCCCATTTCGATAAGAGTCAAATAACTCTTACTCCCCATTGCCCACGAGCAGTATAGTGACAGCATTGCATATTATGGTATTATTCTGTACGAAATAAAGGCTGTCCGTACAATACCTTAGTCGCCGCTTACGACATCTCATATTGCCTATGTCAAACACATACTAGTCTGTGGTCAAACAAAAAATGTTGCTTATAAATAATTAGTCAAACTTCAATAACGTTAAATCTTATGAACAACGGTCGAATTTCGACACTGGTTCTCGTATCGTCACAGTTTACTAAACGAGCTGTAGTGTCGATGCCAATTTTAATACAAAAAGGAAATCGGGGAAAATGAAAAACATAAATCGAAATTCCTCTATATTTAAAGCTATAACAAAGGAAATTGTAAGAATATCACAAGTATACATATTTCGTATAACTTTTAATATTAATCGATAGTAAACAAATGGCGTATTATCAAGTAGATAGCAAAATCGATTAAAAAGCTTATAAACAGAAGAATATACGAAAAAAATAAAGTTACCAATGTACATACATTAAATTTTACAGTTTCAATGACACTAGGAATCTTTTACATTAACAAATTTACAATTTCAACGTTAAGCATATCTTCGGTGTAAAGTAGTTAATAATAAACTATAATTTTAATAAATTGATCGTAGACAAGTCAAGTCACGTCAGCTTACATTTTTAGGATCTGGCAAGTTTTTCTCGATGTGTTAGTTCAACAAAAGAATATTAAACGACGAAGGTAATTTCAATTCTATTTTCATACAACGCCAAAGATACTGTGCATTTTGCTCTTTACCGACTGTACCTCACTCTTTCGAAACATCGAACTGTTTCAAATGATTGAATCAATGATGACTCTAATTCATCTTTTTGAACTAAAACATTAGTTTTTTACCGCTCACTCGGCGCGACTTGCGTGCATAGAAGACTTAGCAAGGAGCAAGTAAGCGCAAAAACAGAATACAATATCACAAGGGCGTCGCCAGCCCATGATCCTGGGGTGGGGGGGGGGGATGCGGATAAAAACGCGGGCTACAGCTAGTCGGGCAATAAATGACTTGAAATTAGATAAACAAATCGAGGCCCGCAGCTGGCCCTCTCTGCTTTCCCTTACCAACGCCCTTGCAATATACTCAAGTAACACAGAGATACCAAATCACATGTGACATGTTCTTAATGAAACGTTACAGTACTCCAGTACGTACGGAAGTTTTAACGTAAAAGGTAAAGCTACGGCACGAGGTCACGGCCCTAAGTATAATATTTTTTCAAGTCCAATATAATAGGTAAACTTTTTAGCTAAAGAGGTATTTAACTTTCTTTACAATGGAAAAGTTGATTTGAAAAAGCATCTGTTTCTTATTCGAGTTAAAAACCAGCAATAAATTAAAACTAATCGCTTGTAGTTATTAACATAAAATTGATCATGGCTCTATATCATAAATGCCAACTTACATTAGAATACATCGAATACATTTTTCAAACAGCTCAATATTACAATTCAATACAAAATGTACACATCTGCAAATGTACAATAATCATGAATAGATAAATACGAGGTAAAAAACCGCCGTAATTTTTACGCTCAAGTTTTATGGACCAGTAATGGATTTGGTATAAATTGGAGGCATGTAGCAATGATACATTTATAGGCTACTAGACTTCTCAAAGGCACAAGTCTCATCTCACGAAATATATTAAAGGAATATTTTCGAAGTCAAGAGACTAAGCCATAAGCCTAATAAGTGGCTTAACGATTAACGCCATCTAGCGATTCACTTTGAACATACATGTTGAACGTCAATACACGTTGTATTGACGTTCAACATGTTAGTCGCCCTTAAGGTTATGCCAGATATGACAAAATCGCCCCAATACACAAGTATGCTGGATTGAAAGATACAATCCCAAAAGGGATGCGCATACGTGTGTAGAGAAATAAATATAGACCTTGTTCTAAAATCGATTTTTTATACGAGCTTTAACGATGGGAATAAAGTATTTAGTCTAATTAGTGTGGACTACGCTAAAACTCGAGTGATTGTCAAATTCGTGTTAATATAAATTTGCATAGACGAGAGAACGATGATTTATCATTATAATCATTACAGACTACCACACACTACACAACAAGTCCACTGCAGGACATAGCCCTCCCTTTCCCCCTATACTGCCACAAAGCAGCCCTACATAACCAGTTCGAATTCACGCACATAGAGACTGGAAAGCAATCCATCTTGTTGGGATCGTTGAACACTGCGCCTGTCCCCCACTAAAATATATTTAATGCTATTAGTGAGATAGAAAATTTACAGTACAGCTAATAGAACCCGGGGACTCAATAGCGAATAATGGCAGCAATCGGCTGCGTCCTAATTTCGGACTACGTGGCGTTCAATTCAAGACCTTTGTCCAGCTGTGGGCTCCCGTATGTGATACCGATCACGATATATAATATATATACATACATGTATAGTCAATTTCAAATCAATTTATCATTAAAAGCAACAAACAAAATCAATAACAAATTCATCATCATCATCATCATTTCAGCCCGTCAAAAGTCCACTGCTGAAAGTAGGCCTCCCCCATAGATTGCCACAAAAGTTTGTAGCTCTCATTTTGAGGGGGGATATTGCCATAGTCGCCACGCTTGGCAGTCGCGTTGACAACCGCAGTTTATTTATTCAGATGTTTCAAGAAGATGCTGCTGCCCATGTCCTGGTTTTTATTTTTCCTCTGTCGACTTTTACGACACCCTCGGGATGAGATGGGGTGGTAGATTCTCTTAAGCCGCTACCACACGATCACCATATAATAACAACTTATCTGTATTTAATTGAATATATCTATTATTATAAGTGGCAGTATACATAATGACACTTTTAGAAGTGTTAGGACAATATTTTATATTTCTGTTTTATTATTTCAGGCACTATAATTTTTCATAGACTCTTGGTTTAATACAGGCATGAGTAAATTAAATTTCATATGTTTTACTATTTTCATAAATTCATCCGGTTCGCTACCGATGGCTTAAAGAGATACAAAACAACTAGCGAATACCTGATGAACAGTTTTAAAGGGCAACATCTGCAACAATTAAACCTTCCCTGTACTGTTAACTGGCAACTAAATAAGGCCTATATTCCGTTGACAATTTCTCAAGTTTTTCGCGCGGTCCACTACGCACGCATTACATTCAGAGCGGTATATATTCTCTAATTTGTTGCAGTGTGTCTTGATCAGTGGATTGCAGTAGACGCTCGAACGTTTCCGCCCCGACTTGGTTCTTCAATGTTTCCAACTGTAACAAAAAATAAAGTAACCACCTCGGCAGTATTGCTCTTGTTTATTTATAATATTACTACTATAATTAATCCGATTTTAAAGAACATGTATGCATTTGATAACTCGTTCATTGACGAAGGTTCCAGACTAGCCCAAACTATGTTCCGTTGACTCTGAATTGGTGTTCTGCGACAATTTGAAAAGTATATACACTATGAGAATGAGCGTTGCTGCAGCGTGACGGAATGTGAAGGGGGCTGGGCTCAGCAGTGGGATATTTATAGGCTGTTAGTTTACTTTGTTTACTATGTGATAGTTTTCTTTTTTTTTTAGACATTATAAGCTAGCGTTTAACTACATTCCCACCTGATGGTAAGTGGCGATGTAGTTTTGGTTGGTAGGCACACTAGCTTAGAAAAAGCCTATTCACTCTTCTCTTGAAGACACCCACATTGTAATCGGACGGAAAGTCTGATGCAGGCAAATTATTCCAGTCCTTTGCTGTACGCATTATGAACGACGAAGCAAGACGCTTCGTCGGAATGCAGGTTTCTTGTTTTATTTTCATGATTTTACGATGGCCCACATCGTGAATGCATTTTAGAAGTAAACTTCACATGCACCACACGACCAGACCTTAAACTCATGGATTAATCATCATTATCATGGTGGTAGGATTCATATGCAGGAATCTGTCTAGGTAGGTACCACCCCAGGGCCAGTCATTCTGCCGTGAAGCAGTAGTGTGCAAACATTACTGTGTTTCGGTTTGAAGGTCACTGTGAGCTAGCGTAATCACTGGGCATTTGAGACTTAAGAACTGATGTCTCAGGGTGACGGACGCATTGTGGTGTCTCACAGAAATATTCTGGGCGACATAGCGTTTGTTGTGGGCGGACGTTGCACTTACCATCAGGTGAACGTTTTGCTCGTTTCGTCACTTTCTACAATAATAAAAAAAAGTCTATCACTAGTCGACTACTGAACATACGCCTCATTGATTGCCACAAGTTTGTAGCTCTCGTTTTGCGGGGGTTTACCATAGTTACAACGCTCGGCAGGCGGTTTTGTAACCGCAGTTTATTTAATCAGATTTTCCAGAAAGATGGTTTCCATCTCCTGGTTTTAATTTTTCCTCTGTCGACTTTTACGACACCCACGGGACGAGATGGGGTGTTAGATTCTCTTAAGCCACCACACGGATTTACGTTTTGATTCAAATGTTGCGAACCGCTGAACGTTTGTTTACATATTATTATTATTTATTAATGGAAACAGACAAACTATTCTCCAGTGTCAAACAACATATCCAAGTATACAATCTTCAAGCAGCAAGATTTCAAAACTTTGATCGACAGTAAATTGATAGTTGACCTTCACTGAAGATTTGCTGGACTGATGGAGACAAAACGAAAAGCACAATTTTGGTCTTGAATTGAATTTTCCAATCACTGAACACTTGATGCATAATAAACTATCAATATTAAACATCAAAACTCGAAATATACACAGAAATTACAAAAACACCACTGTCACTTTTCGAGTTGGCGCCAAAAGTCTTTGTTTACTTAAATTATAGGTTCTCGTGTCGGGGACTATGCACATACCTGGTGGTGCGTGACGACGCGCAGGTCGACGGCGTGCGCGGGGTGCGCGGCGGCCAGGCGGCGGCGGCGCCGCTCGTGTGGGCAGTCCCCGGCCGCGCCGCCGCCCCAGCGCGCCGCGCCGCCGCGCCCCTCCAGCGGCGACGCGGGCCGCGACCCGGGCGGCGCCACCAGCCCGCTGCGGACCGAACGAACACCCGTCACTTATGCTCCCCTGGTACATGACGATAGCGATACCGTACGAACATACATACAGTCACGCCCCCCTCGCATATAAGCGGTAGGCAGAGGCCATTCATCGCCCTCGCGGGAAACGAGACGTGACGTGTGGCGAACCACGTCGTCGCCATTTTGATACGAGTCAAAAAATACTTCCTACCCATTGCGTTCCCACGAGAACTATAATGATAGCATTGCATATTATGATGTTATTGAACTCGAATAAAGACAGTATTAGTCGCCTCTTACGACACCTCGTTAGGAAAGAGGTAGGTGCCATTCTACTCTGCCGGACACCTATCAGACCACCAGTAACTTATGCTCTCCTGCTACACACGTCAGGTTTCCTGATTAGGTTTCCTATTACGTTTTCCGTGTTCGGGAACCCGAATACACACACGCATTTCATACAGTGTTCTATATATGTGACGCATACATTGTTATATTTTCCTAACATAAACAAATGAAGAAAGATACATATATTTACAAATCCTTACATATATAAATAAACACACACACATATATACATAAACAATATACAATTAAACATAAATATGCAAAGTAATATAAGAATATAATAATATATATAAAAATGAAGTTAAATTAAGCGATGAACTCAAATAGTGCAGTTTCAATTTAGTTAGTAGTCTGAATAAGCTGTTTTTTCGTACAATGTGGTAAAAGTTTTTAAATCTATACAATTGCTACAGAGAACCGCAGGCTTTACGATTAATTTCCGCTACCTCAACGCGCCAGGTTAGGGAACAATCTAATGTTAGTCCCATGTCCTTAACATGAGCGCTATACTAAATCCTCTGGTCATTATAAATCAAGAGATTTTAACGTAGTATAATCAAGTTTACCTAATTGGCGTAAACTACCTAAGACTAAGACTTGGCATTTGTTAGGATTGACCGCGATACCGTAGCTGTTTGACCAATTGCAAATTTTGATGAGGTCCAAGTTAATTAAGGCACAGCATCATCTATATCAGCGACATCGACCGATCTTTCTTCTCTCTCATGTAACGAAATATATATATGTATTGTATAAAATAAAAGTAAAATTTCACTATCAATTCTCGTCGAATTATCGAATCGCCGACTAAGAAGGTTCAATTCAAAAAAACTAACTGTATTACTTTACAGCACTTACTCAACAAATGTTCCGTTTTCTTCGGTTTTCATAATGTCATTCAAAACTTCGGTCAGATTCAGCAGAATCGCTGGAAATCTCTGTAGGACTGTCGCATTCTGTGTCGTCAATAGTGCAGCTAAACCTAATCCTAAAACAAAATAAATGATAAAAATTATCTAATTCGAGCTTTAGTTAATTCTCCTTTCCACTCTTTTTCTTTATAGAAGAGAGTGGAAAGGGTTTCCTTCCAAAGAAACCAATAACCAGGAGGTCTTTTCCCAGTAGTGTGACATTTATAGGATAATTCAGTTAAATAAAAGTCATCTAAAATTATTATTTTCCAATCATTTGAGACGGCTATGATCTTTAAAAACATTTTTCTATAGTTTGTTAGTCTTTTCATAATGATTTCTTATATTTACGCGCGAACATTGACCGTGTGGTGGCGGAACCGTGTGGTGGAGGCCTAAGAGAATCTACCACCGCATCTCAACCCGTGGGTGTCGTAAGAGTCGACATAGGGAAAATAAAAATCAAGACATGGACAGCAGCATCTTTGAGGAACATCTGAATAAATAAACTGCGGTTGCCAAACCGCCTGCCAAGCGTGGCAACTATGGCGAAATTCCTCCAAAATGAGAGCTACAAACTTTGGTAGTTAACTATGGGGGAGGCCTGCGTTCAGCAGTCGACCTGTGATAGGCTGAAACGAAGAACGATGACGCGACGCATTACATATTTAATAAAACGAATTTTACAGATTTCGTCGCGTTTGATTATTAAACTATTGTATAATTTTGCGTAAATCGAAACAAAAATTATAATAAAAATGAAGGTACCCCGGATTAACTATGACTTCAAGACATCTGTCACCTAAGTCGTCCCGTGAGCCCATCAGTCACCCATGGGTGCTGTAAAGCACTCGAAATATCAGTAAAATTGGTTTTTGGAAAAATCCGTAAAATTGTTTTTTTTAAACTATATAATTCATTAAATTTTATATTTGGTAGTAAAATTGCCGTGCGGCTTAAGAGGCTTAAGAGAACCTACCACCTCATCTCATTTCGTTGGTGTCGTAAAAGTCGACAGAGGGAAAATGAAAATCAGGAGATTGGCAGCAGCATCTTCCTGGAACATCTAAATAAATAAACTGCGGTTGCCAACCCGCCCAGCGTGGCAACTATGGCAAAATTCCTCTAAAATGAGAGCTACAATCTTTTGTAGCAATCTATGAGGCAGGCCTATGTCCAGCAGTGGACTAGTGTTAGGCTGAAATAATTATGATGATAACAAAATTAGTAGTTATTCAATACTAGTAGATTTTTTTACTTTTACCCAAGTAAATCAATGTGGTACTAACCAACAACCTTCCACCTTTCAACTTGGGTCACCAAATTCATCTTCTCAGTCCAGACATGTAGAACCCTGTTGAGGACCTTGACGGGATCAGAGTCATAATCGGCGAGACCGTTGGCGGCTTCCTGTACCGCCTTATAGAATAGCTCAGACGAGAGAAGTATGACCCGCGACAAAAGGCATAATTGTACCGATAATACCATCGGGAGGTCGTCGCCTTCTAACAGACATCTGGAAGAGTTTATTGAAGTTGCAATGTGATCATAAAAATGCATGTATAACAAAAAATATAGATGTGACAGTTAAGTGTTTTTTTTTAAATTGCAGAACTATTTTAGAATTGCCGACGCCGGGGATCAAACTCAGGTCATTCGGGTACTATGATATATGTATAAGGCTAGCGCCCGGTCCCTGAAGTACCATGGCTTCGGACCATAATAGTATACCTTATTGGTAATTACAGTGTCTTCGATTTTCGTCATCTTACAAAACACGCACACACGCACGCAAGCACGCACACAGATCGTTGTTACTGCTTTACGCTGGTGTTTGCGAACTGGTACTTCCTAGTTTTAGCCAAGTAAACCCACTAATGTTATCCAGCCGGTACCTAGCATACAGTACGGCTTTACTCCGTTAATATATATATACATACAGTCACGCCTTTTTCCAATATTAGGGGTAGGCATATAACGCATCCGTTGCCCTCTTTTCGCCGCCGCAGGAATCGAAATGTGACAGGCTCTTACTCCCCATCGCGTTCCCACGAATAGCTAGCCAAAGTACGGCAACCACTGGCTTGGCGAAGAGAAAGGGGAAAGGATTAATTAGGAAATAGACTTGAGGTGGGATAAGAACTGTAAGGTGTAGGATACTACTATCTCGGAAGGAGCGGGAGGAGACAGCAGTAGTTCGGGAGGCCGAGGTCGCTTACTTTACCGTATTTGCCGGACAAGGCAACTAGGTCAAGTGTTCCCAGGGTGGATTCCTGTTAAGAAAAAACTCACCGAATAACCCTGATGAGTATTGGCCAAATAACCTTTACGCCCAGGAAAGCATTTCTCTCAGGAAACGAAACACTAATGCATATCTCCGCCATCTTAAGAACGGTTATAACACCTTCGGTCCTCATGTCACTCAGCATATCATCAAGCAATGCCATGCACTTTGCTCCTGCTCCTAAGAAAAACTCTTCCGGGCATAATAAAGTGTATGCTTGCATTATGTAGACGACTATCCTAAGGTGCTCCGTTGATTGTTCTGGAAAATCAAGAGAATAATAATTAATATTAATTTGATTGAATAATGAAGCTTGATTGTAAGAAATTAAGCCGATAGGTACCCCGCAGAGTAGAATAGCAGCTGCCTCTTTCTACCGAGGTATCTTAAGAGACGACTAAGGTATTGTACGGACAGCCTTTATTCGTGCAGAATAACACCATAAGATGCAATGCTGAACCTTCCGCTACCGCGTCGTGGGGGTGCGATCCGAATCACATCCCATCCACGCCGGCGTACCTCAAGGCACAATCCTACGACCCGTGCTTTACACCCTATTCACGAACGACATAACGCAAACCCGCGGTGTCGAACTCGCCCTCTTCGCAGACTTCCCTGCCTCTATGTGTCTGGACATAATCCAGACACTTTCTCTAAACGCCTCCAATCCACAGCCCGAACCCTCGGGAACTGCTTTCGGAAATGGAAGATCGAGGTGAACCCCATCAAAAGTGCAGCCATGTAATTTTCGCGGCGTATAACGCCACATCTCCGTACCATTCGATTGTCCAATCCCCTGGGAACATATCAACCGAGTAAGGAACCGAGCGGCTTTCGTCCTCCGCCGCGAACATCCGTTATTAAATAAAAATAGTAAAATGTCCCTACGCAATAAAATTACACTATACAAGGCCTGTATTCGGCCAATTATGACATACGCAAGCCCCGCATTTGCGCATGCGTCCCCGCCTCAAATTGACCAACTTCAGGTTCTACAAAATCGATTCATGCTTAAAGCCACGGGAGCACCGTGGTTCTTGCGTAATGTTAATCTTCACATCGATTTAGGGCTTCCTACCATAGCCCAATATCTAAAGTTGGCCTCCCGCCGATTGTTCGACTCTGCCGCCACGCACCCCAACCCACTGGTTGTACGTGCCGCCATATACAACTCCCTCGCGTTACACCAAAAATCGACTCGCGGAAGGAGACCGAGGCACGTCCGTCAAAAAAACCGTACCGCTCATGGAAACCCAGAGAGGAGAAGATTTTTTGACTCATAACAAAATTCGTAACCCGAGAGGGCGAAAAGTGGGAGGCCTCTGCCTACTCCTTTTATGGGAAAAAGGCGTATGTAATTTCTTAAGACTATGGTTACAACTAAACAGAGCGCTAACGAAAAAAGAGCGCTAACGGTCAACCTTCGCAATTATTGACTGATTATTGATCTATGTACCACCATAGGGTGAGGGTGAGGGGTGACGGAGGAGTTTCGCGTCCCATATAAATGCTGTCGCGCTTCTATTGCGCTATTGGTTCGTTGCCTTTGCTTCACTGTACCGATGCGTATCTCACAGTGTGGTGGCGGCTTAAAAGTATCTACCGAGGGAAAATGAAAACCAGGAGATGGCCAACAGCTTCTTCCTGGAACAGCTTAATATATAAACTGTGGTTGCCACTCCGCCTGCCAAACGTGGCAACTATGGCAAATTTCCATCCAAAATCCCACAATGTGACACAAACTTTTGTAGCAATCTATGAGGCAGGCCTATGTTCAGCAGTGGACTAGTGATAGGCTGAAATGATGATGATGGTGACCGATGCGTAGACGCATTCCTTCCATAGTTGTCACGTGCTCAAATTTATCGAAATGAAATAAAAAATAATGAATTCTCATATTTACGCCACTCATTATATACAGAAGCTCATTCTGCGTAGATCGGACCAAAAATTACGAGTATAATTAAAATCTGAAGGTAATCCGGGGACCAGGACGTCAAACATCTCAGTCCTCCCGTGACCACGATTGTAGTCAAGCGCTCGAAACGACGGGTTATGAACAGTAAAAAATATATCTCAATATGTAACTAAAAAGCTAAAAGCATCGCCTCCTGAGGTAACATTGAACCTTGCATTCATGCTCACTTACCCAAAATAGGACATAAGTTGTCAGCCAACTGCAACGTCGCCGGGTCTGCTGCTTGCGATGTTTCTAGAATGGCGAGCCACAACTCCAGGGCATCTTCAAGCAGGTATACGTGCGCTGGTTCGCTGAGTTTAGTGGATTCGTTCACAACGCTCAGGATCCATGGCCGCATGTTTGGTGCGCATTCACCTAACGCCTAAAAGTAACAAATATCAGCCTGTTAATACAGGCTTCTTTTGGTTATTAAAAGAAACTGTAAGATGCATTACATGAGATAAAAACATTTACGATATTTCGCCAATCAAGTCAGATTTATACTAAATATATTTGCAAAAGCCGATAGGTGTCCGGCAGAATTGAATAGCACCTACCTCTTTCCTACCGAGGTGTCGTAAGAGGCGACTGAGGTAAGTGGCCTCTGCCTAGCCCTTATGGGAAAAAGGCGTGACGTATACATGTATGCAAGAGTAACTTACACTGATGATAATTCCTCTTTAGTTTTAGATAGATAATTAAACAAATTGCTACAATGGCAGATGGTAGGAGGTGAAACTGTGGGGAGCGCGGCGCTGCGTTACCTTGACGAGGTGCACGACAGGGGCGAGCGCGGCGCTGCGTTACCTTGACGAGGTGCACGACCGCGGCGAGCGCGGCGCTGCGTTACCTTGACGAGGTGCACGACCGCGGCGAGCGCGGCGCTGCGTTACCTTGACGAGGTGCACGACCGCGGCGAGCGCGGCGCAGCGTTACCTTGACGAGGTGCACGACCGCGGCGAGCGCGGCGCTGCGTTACCTTGACGAGGTGCACGACCGCGGCGAGCGCGGCGCTGCGTTACCTTGACGAGGTGCACGACCGCGGCGAGCGCGGCGCAGCGTTACCTTGACGAGGTGCACGACCACGGCGAGCGCGGCGCTGCGTTACCTTGACGAGGTGCACGACCGCGGCGAGCGCGGCGCTGCGTTACCTTGACGAGGTGCACGACCGCGGCGAGCGCGGCGCTGCGTTACCTTGACGAGGTGCACGACCGCGGCGAGCGCGGCGCTGCGTTACCTTGACGAGGTGCACGACCGCGGCGAGCGCGGCGCTGCGTTACCTTGACGAGGTGCACGACCGCGGCGAGCGCGGCGCTGCGTTACCTTGACGAGGTGCACGACCGCGGCGAGCGCGGCGCTGCGTTACCTTGACGAGGTGCACGACCGCGGCGAGCGCGGCGCTGCGTTACCTTGACGAGGTGCACGACCGCGGCGAGCGCGGCGCTGCGTTACCTTGACGAGGTGCACGACCGCGGCGAGCGCGGCGGCGCGCAGCATGTGGTGGTGCGCCGCGTGGTGCCACAGCTGCGGCAGGTAAGCGAACAGCGGGCCCGCGCCACCACCTCGCGCCACTCGCGCACCACATCGCTCCGTCACGTACGACACCACGTGTAACACGTGCATCTTTGTGTCGCACTCTTCGGATTCCACCTAGAAAAATAACCGTAAATAATATATTTTTATTGAAAAGTATAATATAAACATATCTCTACTTATAATCGTATTGTATAGTAGTGACTACACAAGCAAGTCTTTCATGTGATGACAATTGTCTCCTTGCAAACAGTTGCAATGTCACCCAATTTTAAACTATTGCAGTTTAAGTTCAATTGCAGTACTGTATGACACTGCACTGCGCTTGTCACCCTCAGAGATTAAATCTAATGTGCCTAAACAATTTACTAACGACATTTTAAGCAGCATGGATAAAGGTGCAAAGGTTGCCGTGATCTACACGGACTTTGAAAAGGCTTTCGATAGGGTTGATCACGTTATTCTGTTGATAAAATTACAGGAATTAGAAATCCAGGGAGATTTGCACCGTTGGATACAATCTTATATTACCAACAGAACACAGGCAACAGGAGTATGCCGGAGCAGAGCAGACTTTATCACCTTAAAATCGGGAGTTCCCAAGGTTCCTATCTGGGCCCACTACTTTACAATGATTATTTATTTGATATTTATCTTAGGCATTCCAAATATCTAATGTTTGTTGAGGATATAAAATTTTACTATAATATTACTATAATATTACTTCAATCCTACTTCTTCCACGTCATTTAGACAATTTAGCAAAATATTTCAAAATTATTAGAATAAGTATCAATGTAGAGAAGTGCAACCAAATAACCTTTACGCGTAAGACTAAGCCAATTTTATTTCACCATACCATAAATAGTCTTATATGGTTAGGGATCTGTGAGTGGTTCTTGATTCAAAACTCATTATGGCGGACCATATAAACTGCATAACAGAAAAAAAACCCATATAAAATGCTTGGAGGTGTGTTTAAAGTACGTAAGCCTTTTAATAGCACATCATGTATAAAAATTATTTACTTCGCTTACGTAAGAAGCAGACTTGAATATGCGTGCTGCGTGTGGTCTCCTCAATATGCAAAGCATACAGACACCATTGAAACCACACGAAAAAAAATATAAAATACTAACTGATGACCGCGACTTCTTCTGCGTGGATTTAGATTTTTTAAATAACATGCATACATACATAAGATCACGACTTTATCACATAAGGGGTAGTCAGAGACTGGGCACTCACTGCAAAGACAGATGATTGCCACAATCCACGTTTCACCAAAAAAATATAATGCACTTGGTGTGATAGATGGTGAGCCCATCGCCAACATGCGCTGTTGGGTACACAGTGCAGTCTAACTCCCTTACTCGCCTTTTACGAGATCCATTGGATGAGATGGAGTGGTAGTGTTCTTTTAACGAGCCGCCAGCACACGGAGAGTTTTTAAATAACCCGAGGGAATAATTTGATACGAAGGTATCCCATATCCGTCGCCAGGATGCTATCTCTGTGCCGAATTTCGTCAAGATCGGTTTGGCGGATGGGATTTGAATATGTTAATACTCGTACATTTTACCGTACAAATTATCGCCAAAATTGCCGGCTTGGCTCGTCATTCGGTGGTCGACGCACGGTATTGTGTAGCGCGCCGCGCCAAATTTCTAACATTGCTGACGAATCGCTAGTCCGACATACATACGACATACATATTGATTTTCCGTTTATATAATATTTATTATGCTATTACATATTATTTATAACAAAAAGCCTATTAAATGTATGTATGGGTAAATATAAATGTGTATGTATATCTATGTATATATATATATATATATATATATATATATATATATGTATGGGTGTATGCACATATATAAAACAAATCTGATATTATCTTCCATTTTCATCAGTTGTTATTATAATAAGTATCTACTACTCGCTTAATGTCGACACTTACGGCACGGTCTCCTTAAGACCGTCTGGGGCCGACTGAAAATCAGCGTCGCTATCCCGCGGCTTATGCTGAGGCGGTCCTTTACGACACTTCATCTGCTTCGATTTTATATTAATGAATTGTTGTTATACCCTTTATTTTCTTTTTATTTTATTTTTTCGTTCATTGATTTTCCTTTGTTTTTTTTTTTATTTTATTCCTATTCTTATTAATTTTGTTTATTCACCTGTTGTATTGTAATTTGTGTTGTTTGTTAAATACCGCGATTCCCAGCGAGCCTTACTGCCGAGCCACCAAAATTGCGGTAAAGCTCGCTCGATCAGGGCCTTTAAACCGACACAACAAAAACCCCAAAAAAAAAACAAAAAAACCCGACACAACCCGTAACAAATATAAATTTAATGTGCAAAACATAATTTTTTTCAAAATTTACCTTAGTCAAAAGCATATCTATACAAATAAATAAAATTTAAATGTGTTTGTAATAACAAAATAACAGCTATTTACGCAATACTTATATAATTGAAAGTATATACAGTACTTATAGTTTAAAAAAAAATTGTCCGTCGGTCTGTCTGTCAGTTTGTTTGTTCAGCCTGAACAAACAAAACGGCTGGAACGGTTATGACGGAACTTACACTGACAGCTGATATTATAGCGGGTAACTTAAGCTAATTTCATTTTAAAAAATTAATTAGGATGCCGCACAAAAAAATAAAACCCCTAAAATCCGTTTCGAATAAGGGAGTATATACTTACATCATTGATGGGGGTTTACGCGGCTGATATATATTTTCGGTGATGTAATTGCTGTTAGCCTTCTCGGCTTTTACAGCTTCATCGGGTACTGTGCTCACGGGCCAGGGGCCCGCGTGCCAGGTTTGGTTTGACCCAAACATAAATAAATAAATAAACTCCTACAAAAACCTCCAAATTCGGACTGTGTCGCGTTCGCTGCGTTTACGCGGCTGAAACCGCGGGGCACAGCCAGTTATAATTTTTTTTTACAAAGAATAGTCTAATAGGAAACCAAAGCACCAATTACCAGGAGATCATAAAGCGCAGCGAGTGCGTGCGGCGCGTAGGGCGCGAACTGCTCCACGTCGAAATTGAAGTCGTCGATCGTGCTCCGCAGCGCTTCCGCAGCGGCCAGCTTCACGGCTGGGTCCTCGTCAGTGCGGGTGAGTGGCTCGATCAGTGCGGCGTACATCGCCGGCCGTAGCGACTGTGATGCGCGAACGCCGCTCCATTGGCCTGCAATGTATTGATTGTTGAAGTAATACCTCATTAATAGCGTTAACGTTGTACATATCTCATTGGTTATAATGACTTGTAATTCATATTAACGTTTTTTTTCCCTTTCAATTATGATTAAAATTCGTTAGTTTGTATGCATAGGCAGTTTATGTAAGCGAATAAAAATTGTGCACGTCGTGATAACCTGTAATAAGATGTACAATTAACGTAGTATTTACATATCATATTTTCTTGCATGCTTTATTGTAACTCCTGTTGCTTATCCATACTTATATTATAAATGCGAAAGTAACTCTCTCTGTCCCTCTGTATGTTTGTTACCTTTTCACAGCTCAACCACTGAACCGATCTTGACGATATTTGACACATAGATAGCTTGCATACTGGGGACGGACGGACATAGGATACTTTTTATCCTGTAAAATCAAATATTTCCCACGGGATATTTAAAAAAAAAACCTATTTACACGCGGATGTAGACGCGGGCTTCAGCTAGTTCTTAATAAATAAATAAATATTTGCTCACCGATCAACTGACAGACTCGCCTCCTGATGATCCTGTAATTGTTGTCTTTAATTTTGAGCTCCTGACTTAGCACGTTTGTGAACCACTCGTCAAAATCGACCTGCAGAATTACATTTATCACTACAAACTCAATGTCATCAATTTTAAGAGTTGTACAATTAGCTGGTTAGTGTTGGCGTAAGAGAATCCGTTATAACCCGCGTCGCCTTGTATCGTAAGAGTCGACGGAAATATATAAACCAGAGAATGTTTCATCATCATAATTTCCGCCTATCACTAGGCCACTGCTGAACATAGGCCTCCCCCATTACCACAAAAGTATGTGGCTCTCATTTTGGAGAGATTTTGCACAGTTGCACACGCTTGGTAGGCGCGGGTTGGCAACAGCGGTTTATTTATTCAGATGTTCTAGAAGGATGCTGCTGCTCAACTCCTTGTTTTCAATTTCCCTCTCTTGACTTTTACGAAACCCACTTGATGAGATGTAGTGGTAGACGCCACCACACCACCAGAATTTTTAGCAGTATTGTATTGTGCAAGTAGACGATGAATTTTAAAATGTAACGAAAAAGCCACTAGACCTGACTTCTACGCCGCGGGTGCTAGGTTCAAATCCCAGTCGGAGCCAACGTTTGTGCAAAACACAAATTGTTGGTTTTCGGGTCTGGTTGTGTTGTGCATGTGAAAATATATGTTCGCAAAACGCACCCACGACACAGGAGAAATCCTACTGTGGGGCATCGTTTTTTTTAAAAATAAAGAACATATAATACAGAAAAATAAACAAAATGTGTCCACAGTGTCTATAATGAAAGTTATAAAGGCATCACTCACATCATCGTACAGGTCAAAGGCGGCCAAACCCACAGCATTGTACACTGCATCCTTTTTCAGTATAGCAGGCAAGTCATCGGGTGCTATTTGCGTCTGCTGTAAGGAAGCCAGCAACCGCACCAGCTCCGGAGCGAGGACGTCCCGGTACAAATGGAACAATTCCATGAATACAGCTTCCGTGCAAGGCTATTGAGAACATATAAACTGGTTAGTTTTACTGAGCCGTGCTAACTCTGGGCAGGGAGATCGCCTTAAATTTCATAGAACGCGAGTGACCTCCCTCGGTCGGAGTTCGATGCTCGGTGCCAGCACCTATAAAATTGTTTTGCAATTTTATGTGCCAGCGGTGTGGAACGCTAATAAAAACTAGATACACAATCCCATAAACAAACTCACTTTAAAACTGTCCCCAATTTTGTTTATGTAGCTGGTTGAAATAAGCATACATTAATGCAATTTGATGAAAAAAAAAGCATCAAGCACAGAAACCCGAACAATTGAAGTGGGCATGCAATAGTATGATGTAAGTCTATTCAGTAGACATGTGTTATACCTCCCGCTGTATATTACGACAAAACGTAAAAAAAAAATTTTGCAGTGGTTTAGTGGGTGTCGTAAAAGTCGACAGAGGGAAAATTAAAAGCAGAAGATGGGCCAGCAGCATCTTCCTGGAACATCAGAATAAATAAGCTGCGGTTGCCAACTCGCCTGGCAAGCGTGGCAACTATGGCAAAATTTCCCCCAAAATGAGAGCTACAATCTTTTGTAGCTCTCATTTTCGGGGAGGGTACTAGACGTGTGATTTTTGCAGTTTTTAAACGTACACTGAGACATGTTATATGCCGTGTGGTAGCGGCGTTAGAGAATCTACCACCCCATCTCGTCACGTGGGTGTCGTAAAAGTCGACAGGGGGAAATGAAAATCAGGAGAGGGGCAGCAGCTTCTTCCTGGTACATCAACATAAACAAACAACAACTGCGGTTGCCGACCAGCCTGTCAAGCGTGGCAACTATAGTAAATCCTTCCAATATATGGGGGAGGCCAATGTCCACAGTGGATTATGATAGGCTGAAATAATTATGATGACTGAAGCATGTTTACCGTCGTGGCGTTCGAATGCTACTAAATTAAAAGAGCACCCAATTGTTCAAGAGGTAAGTACGTTTATTTCGCTGATTGTGTATCTAGTTTTCTCTATTAGTGAGCCAACTGTGTCAAATTTACCACGTGCTTAGAGGTAACGGAAAATATATTGAATCAACCTGCATGTCTCAGACGTAAAACAATATCTCGAGAATATATGAAGTTCACCAACCCTCATTGGAGCAGCGTGGCGAACTCTTCCCGGCTCTTAACCCCTATCAGTTGACATGAAGGGAGGCCTGTGCTCAGCATTTATATGCAGTTATATTGATGTGTCGCTAATGGATGGGTCGCTGCGGCCCATAGACACCAACACCTGTCTATTAATCAAGATGCATTGTCACACTGAAGATCTAAGATTTAGTGTGTTGTTGCCAGTAATGCGTGTAGCGACATCTGTGTCACCACATAAGAAGTTCAAGATATTACGTATACGTCTTACATTGCGCTATTGAATTTTCGTCGAAGCTAACTATATGTACTTCATCTGAATATTATGAGGAGACATACTCCCCAGATCAGACCATCTGATCTGTTGGTTCTTTATTTAAAACACTTTATTTATATCTTAATTAAAAGGGTAACAAAAGGCGAACTTAATGCCTATTGGCATTCTTTACCAGTCAACCCAGGGCGTGAAGAAAATTACTATTCCTTGGCACCTTCATTCTGTCAAATGCGATCTACGCACACCATACGCAACTTAGCGTTATGCTGCAACTTTACTCTGGAATTCTGAAAGGCTTTTGATAGTGACAAGATTCCTATGAAGAAGTTCGCCAAAGTAGGTACCACCGCAGTGCCAATTACTCTGCCGCCAAGGATTTTTTATTGAATTCCATTATAAGCCTAATAAGATTAAGCTAACAAGGTTGAAAAAAAAAAAAAGAAAAAAAAAATTGGCAATTGGCTCGTGGTCTAGAGAGAAAAAGTTTGGAGGCCACTAGTCTTTAGTACTGATGTTCTGCTAGCCGCTTTTCGTGGCGACAACTTCCTGATACCAGTGGTAGGACTCCTGCGTAGGAATCCGTCTAGGTAGATACGTCCGCAGGACCAGTTTATGTACCGTGTAACAGTAGTGTGCAAACATTACTGTATTTCGGTCTAAATGGCAGAAAAAAAATTGGCACGTGGTCTATAGAGAAAAAGTCTGGAGACCACTGGTCTTTAGTACTGATGTTCTCTTAGCCGCTTTTCGTGGCGACAACTTCCTGATACCAGTTGTAGACACCTGCGTAGGAATCCGTCTAGGTAGATACGTCCGCAGGACCAGTTATTGTACCGTGAAGCAGTAGTGTGTAAACATTACTATATTTCGGTCTTAAGGGCACTGAGAGCTAGTGTAATTACTTAACAACCTCATGGCGACATGCAAAAGTGCCTCTAGGTGACACACTGCAAATGCTATGGGCACGTGTGGCACTAACCACATCGTTTCGTCACTTTCGCGCCGACACCGCTCGGGTCGTTACCGAAACAGTCGTCTTTTGGCGCCAACTCGAAAAATGGCGGTGGTGTTTTTATTGATTTTTGTAATTTCTGTGTATATTTCGAGTTTTGATGTTTATTATTGATAATTTACTATGCAGCAAGTGCTCGTGAAAGTGTACAGTGTTTGGGAAATTCAATTCAAGACCAAAATTGTACTTTTCGTTTTGTCTCCATCAGTCCAGCATATCATCATCTCCATCATCATTCATCAATCCAGCAAATCGTCAGTAAAAGTCAACTATCATTTTACTGTCGAAATGAAGTTACAATTAAATTACTACTCGACATTGGCGAAAATGGCTCAATATGGTAGATAATTGCCAGGATCAAAAAAGAAGAAGCAGAAACGGTGTGGTCAATATGACATTTTTTTGTTAAATGTTCACTTTTGTGATGTTATTGTTTGTTTTATATGTATTGTAATGTATTTACCGCGTGGCCTAGTGGTCAGAGAACCTGACTTCTACGCCGCGGGTCCTGGGTTCGAATCCCAGCCGGAGCTAACATTTGTGCTAAAACACTAATTGTTGGTTTTCGGGTCTGGTTGTGTTGTGGATTGTCGCCGTGTTTCTGACACTGCATCCTAGCCTATCTCCGATCTTATCGCATCAGCGTAACATCGGGCGCAGGTAGGTTGGGACGAGTGAGTGCCTCTGTGTTCGCGCGTACACTTGTGACACTATAATATCTCCTGCACAGTTGATGGCTCTCGACAGTATTCGACAGTATTCGGAAGTTGTCACCGTGGTCGAAATCGGCTAGGATAACATCATGTATTTGTGTCTATGGCGTGTTATTTCAATTAATGTCTTCTTTCTTTCAAACAGTCGCATTAATGCACAACTTACCCTAAGACTGTACTTCCAAGACTCTCCAGCCTCATCCGTAGCGAAACTCTCCGGTTCAGCGTCCCATAGCGCCAGATCGTCAGCACTGAGCAGGAAGTAGTGTGTGACGAGGTGCCTGCACATGTGGCAGACTGTGTTCTGATCCAACACTTCAGACTTCACTTGGTGCGCTTGAAGCGCTACTGTAATTAACAATGACTACTGTTGTAGCGATATCTATGGCGCCACATGAGAAGCTCAAGAAATATTCCCATACGCCCATAATCGCGCTATGAAAGTTTTCTGAGATGCGAACTATATATACAATATCTAAATATTACTAGTCCTACTCAAATTAGACCAAACTGGCGGGAAGCTACCCTTTTCATTGGCCAAAACTGTAATTAAAAATAATTTCGTATATAGACATCACAATTGACCTTACAAACAGTACAATACATTTTATTAGTCGCCTCTTACGACATCTCGGTAGGAAAGAGGCAGGTGCTATTCTACTCTGCCGGACACCTATCGCCACATACGCTAACTATGTGTTATTTAAGTTGTAAGTCAATTCGACCTACTTTCTGGCCGACTGAGCTAAAATTTGCCATACTTGCCGTGTGGTGGCGGCTTAAGAGAATCTACCACCTAAACTCATCCCATGGATTTCGTGAATGTCGGCAGAAGGAAAATTTAAACGAGAAGATGGGCGGCAGCATTTTCCTGAAACATCTGAATAAATAAACTGCGGATGCCAAGAATAGAATAGAACAGAATATTTTTTTATTCAATATAGATCTTTTACATAATACTTACTGAACGTCATTTTTTTTGAAACTACACTGGTTCGCAAAGAAATGCCTCTGTCCTGGGAAGAACCAGTAAGAAAGCCAGCGGGATTATTATTTTCAGTCATTTTAAATATACAATTACAGCAGTTTTATAAAGATGTCGAAATAGCTTGACAGCGATCACCTCATTCCCATCATCCATGTATTCCTTAATATTATAATAACCCTTCTTAAAAAGTCTTTGTTTAACAAATAGTTTGAAACTCAATTCAAAAGTTTGAAATTCAAGCGTAACAACTACCATGACTTGATTTAGGCCTTTTAACGATAAGAGTCCCGGTCAACGAAGGAAAAAATTACAGGCGAACGAGATGTGTATTACGAAAATCCAATATTAGCCTGAGGCAATGGTCTAGGGAAAATAAATAAATAAATAAAAAGTTTGGAAACAACTGGTGTTTAATATTGATGAAGTCCTCCACGCCGATTTTCAACCACGGTGACAACTGCGGAATACTTTCAGAAGCTATCGACTGCCCTGAAGGTATTATAGCGACAGACGTAACGCTCATGCGATAAGATCGAAGGTAGTCTATGATGCAGTGTCAGAGAACCGAAAACCAACAATTTGTGTTTTGCACAAATGTCTCCGGCTGGCATGCGAAATCAGGACGCAGCGGCGTAGAGTCAAGTACCCAAAAGTTGTTTAGAACACCAGTGGTTTCCAAACTTTAATTTTACTTAAAAAAATTAAATTCCACAGCAGAATACTTACGGGGCTCCTTAACCTGTTCCATTCCTTTGGGCAGCTTGTACTCGACGCACTGGAGTATCGCCTTCACAATGTTCAAGCACTGTATTGTGAACCTCTCGTATATCAGGGACATGCCCTGCTCCGTGAAGCAGTAGAACAGAGCGAACTCCAGTGAAGGTCGTATAAGGGAGACGTAGGAGAAGGGGTGGAAACTTAGAACCCCCAGTGCCACCTTTGTCAGATGTATAATGAACTTTTCGCAGAGCTCTAGCGGGTAGATACCGCGTCCTTTGAGCAGCTTGCCTGGAATTATCGAATCCATGTAAAGGTTTGACTTAGTCAGGTGGAAAGTCACAAGTACAAAATCCATACACACAGTAGCGCCATTTTCCCATTTAAGGAGTAGGCAGAGTGCACGCCCGTAGTCTACGTTTCGACCACTCGGGAAACGAGAGGTGATGGGTGGCGAACCATGTTGCCGCCATTTTGGTACGAGACAAAAAAAAATCTTAGTCCCCACTGCGTTTCACACGAGCAGTTTAGTGACAGCATTGCATATTTAGGTGTTATTCTGCACGAAGAACGGCTGTCCGTACAATACCTTAGTCGCCTCTTGTGCCTTTGGGTTATAGCTGAAAATCAGTGCTTGTTCATTGAGCAAAGATGCACTGAGCTATGGCCTTTTTGTGTCACTGCAGCACACGCTATCTAAGATGTCTTTGTTTCTTTAAAATCACCTACTTTTTTCTTCTTGATATTGTTTATTGTTTATTTGTATGTGTAAATTGTATCTGTGTTGTAGTGACCAAATAAACGATTTATCTATCTATCTATCTCTTACGACACCTCGGTAGGAAAGAGGTATGTGCTGGACACCTATCGGCAGAGCAGCGTAGCGGACTCCCCGTCTCCGGAACCCTCTCAGAAATGAGAGACCAGTGCTCAGCAGTGGGAGATTTATAGGCTGTTACTTTACTTTCTTACATTATTACTTACGACATTCTAAGCTCGTCTTCGCCCTGTCAAAGACGACGTTCAGAAAGGCGATCGCGTCCTGACTGTCGTGCGCGTTCTTGAAGCCAAACACTGTGAGCTTTCTCAGAACCCTCAAGCACAGCAAAGCTTTCTCCAGGTGCTCAGTGATTTGCTCCGTCGCCGCCCCCTCTTGGATGTGACGCAGGAACAGTTCCGTGTTCTCGTGCCACAGTTGCAATATAAAGGCGTACACCGAATTTGTTAATTCCTGTAAATTAAATGTCTCATTGCATAAACTCATTGAAAATTACGATTTTTTTTTTCATTAATTATTGACAATAAACGTTCACTTAAATAATTTTCTGGTTTATTCTGTTGGTATTTGGTGCGTTTTTGTTTATTTTGAAACATATTCGTTTTTTTTTATATATTTTTTTATATTTTGTAAAGTTTCGTTTAATATATTTTTCTTTTTTCGAAGTTTTTTTAATCACCGTGTTGCATGTTGTGCCTTGGATAAACGATCTTTCTTTATTTTTCGCCATGTGGTGGAAATGTAAGAATATCTGGTAGTTTCTAGATCTGGTAGTGAAATTTTCCCCCATGTGCATATTCTGCATCCCCCATACTACTGCATAGTGTCTGTTTTTTTTATATAGAAATAGGGCAAAGGAGCAAGCAGCTCACCTGACTAAGTGATCGCCGCCACACATAAACATCCGCAATACCAGAGGATCGCGGGTGCGTTGTCGGCCTTTGAGAAAGAAGTAAGCTCTTTTCTGCAAATTCCACAATGTGGTTGTGCGTGGCAGAACAATCTACGAAAAACGCACAGTGGCGCAATGCCAACCATCCATGCCAATTTATAGACATGCCGAAAAGTGCGATTATTAAATTCAGCGGCTGGAATGAATCCATACAATTCCTTCAATTTTTCCTCTCCTCCTCTCCTTCAAATTATTTTGTCTAGACCCTTATCTCAGCCTTCCTTCATTGTATATTAAATCAATTAATTACTTTTAAAAATATGACATCATTTGATTGCATTTACCAAGAGTTATCAGTAGGGCATGATTGTTTTATGAAAGGTACATTGACATTTGTCATTTTGTTGCGACTTTGCGCCTTGTGACATCTAGTATGTCACAAGGCGCAAAGTCGCAAGTCCAGGGAAACATTAAAACATAATTGCAAATTCTTTCTCACCAGGAAAGTTCTCCTATCTCCAATCAGCCTTTTAGAAGCCAGCGCTTTAACCACATGATGGAAGATCAGCAGTGACCTGTGCTGGACTAGAGGCTGCGGCGCTTTCAGTGCTCCGATCAATTCTGGCACCAGGTTCGGCCAATTGTTTGGACAATCAAACCTGAGAATTTATAAAAAAAAATCAAAAGGTTACTTATGGGTAAAAATCAAAATTGTAATAGTTACGATGAAAGCGATGTTACGTTGTCCTACTGCGTTGGAAAGCAGTCTCGCGGGAATCGAACATTTACTGAGGGCAGACCAGACCAGAAAAATAACTTCTTTATTTTATTATATTATGATCTCTTATATATTTTTTAATATTGCGTATGCATCATTTTATTAATAACTACTAGCGTGTGTTATGATGCAGTTAATAAAGATTTATTTCTTTACCATTTTGTATCTTACATCTCTGGCACATAAATATGATGGAAATGCGGTCACAAACTGCCGACAGCATCTGCTCCATCCTTTTCAATTCAATGAATTTAATTTACAAATTTAATTTAAATGAGATAGCATCACAATTTTTGATTGTCTCATTAGCTATTACTGGCAATAAAATATACTAATTACAACATGTAATTAGACATTGAATTGTACAGTACAGTGAGGTGTCTTATTTTAATTATATTTACTAGCTAAAGAAGAATTAGACTAAGCCTAGTAGGGTTTAGGTTTTTTTAAAAACGCCGAGGGATCTTTTCGATTTTCCGGAATAAAAATGTACGTTTTTTTTTATTTATTTCATAAACGTGAACTATAACAAATGCTGTGTCACCCAGAAAATTACTGTGTGACACCACACTACTCCCGTCACCCTGAGACATCAGTTCTTAAGTCTCAAATGCCCAGTGATTACGCTAGCTCTCAGTGCCCTTCAAACCGAAACACAGTAATGTTTGCACACAACTGCTTCACGACAGAATAACTGGCCCTGGGGGTGGTACCTACCTAGACGGATTCCTGCACAGGAATCCTACCACCAGTAACAACGTATGTCCATCTCCAGGATGCATGCTATCACTATGCCAAGTTTGGTCTTGATCGGTTCAACTGTTGTGACGTGAAAAGGTGACAGAGACAGAAGAACAAAGAGAGTTACTTTCTTATTTATATTATTCGTATGAATTATAAGTATGTCAAAATATCAGGTTACATAAGATCACGACTGTATCCCATAAGGGGTAGTCAGAGACTGGGCACTCACTGCAAAAACAGATGACTGCCACAGTCCACGTTTCACCAAAACAATATGATGCACTTGGTGTGATAGGTGGTGAGCCCATCGCCACCATGCGCTGTTGGGTGCACAGTGCAGTTTAACTCCTTACTCGCCTTTTACGAGATCCATTTGATGAGATGGAGTGGTAGTATTCTTTTAACGAGCCGCCACCACACGGCACAATATCAGGTTAGCAACTAATAAATCCATCACTTCGTTATCTTAATATGAAGAGAAATACCATAATGTTTATAATAAATTAATAAACGTTAGTTCTGAGCCATACTGAAAGCACAAGCGTTTAATGTAATTTAAACCTAAACGGCATGAGATTGAGGAAATCCATTAGATATCCTAAGGGAAATGCATCAGTCAGAACATAGTCACGGACACCTTTATACTATCATGGCCGACTTATGGAGTGTAACTGCTAAGACCACGTGGCCTAGTGGTCTGAGTACACTTCAACGCAGCATGTTATAGGTTTGATTGATGTGATTGATGAGTGTGTTATAGGTTTCGGGCTGGACCCTAGCTAACCTTTGTGCAAAAACACAAATTCTTAATAAGCCTACCTACGATCTTTCAGCTTATCACTAGTCCACTGCTGAACATAAGTCTACCCCGTAGATTGCCACAAGTTTGTAGCTCTCATTTTGGAGGTATTTTGCCATGGTTGCCACGCTTGGCAGGCGGGTTGGCAACCGCAGTTTAATTATTCGGATGTTCCAAGAAGATGCTGCTGCCCAAGTTCTGGTTTTAATTTTCCCTCTGTCGACTTTTACGAAACCCGGGGGGTGAAAAGGGGTGGTAGATTCTCTTAAGCCGCTACCACACGGAATAAGCGTTACTTCGATGCCTCTGTTTTTCCGCGTACGCGTGGCACTATAATATCTCCTGCGGAGTTGATAACTCCCGACAGTATTCGGAAGTTGTCGCTGTGGTAGAAAATTGCCCAAGAGTACATCAACTGCTAAGCATGTCAGCAATTGCAAATTACACTGAAGTATAATCTCTTTATTTATAGGAGAAAATGACGAGACAAGCAATACCTCCACCTGATTGTAAGTGCAACATCTGCCCATAACAAATACTGTGTCACCCACAACATTTCTTTGTGGCACCACCATCTGAGGCACCAGTTCTTAAGTCTCATATGCCCAGTAATTACAATTGCTCGCAGTACCCTTGAGACCGAAACATAGTAATTTGTGCACACTACTACTTCACGGCAAGATAACTTGCCCTGCAGTGGGACCTACATTTACTGCATTCCTGCATAGGAATCCTACCACCAATAAATAATAAATAATCTATAGATCCTACCACCAATAAATAATAAATAATCTATGGAAATTATGAAACTAAAATTTGAAAAGCGCTATATTTAATTTTACTAAAATCACTGTCTTTCACTACTGAACTGACCTCGCTATCTTGGCGATCAGCACAGCCTGTTGGGTGGCGATCTGGGCGACTGGTTCACTGAAGATGGTTGTAGTGAGAAGACCCTGCCTCAGCTTCTGTTTCTCATCATCGGTTATTGCATGCGGTGCGTTCCTTCGCCAGTAGCGTTCGACGCCGTTCTTGAAACACATCACTGCCAGCCAACGTACATTCACGTCGATCGAATGATTCGAGAGAACATTCTGCGGAATGAAATGTAATGAAACAGACGCAGCATTTTCCTGAAACATCTCAATAAATAAACTGCGGTTGCCAACCCGCCTGCCAAGCATGGCAACTATGGCAAAATCCCCGCAAAATGGGAGCTACAAACTTTTGTGGCGATCTGTGGGGGAGGCCTATGTTCAGCAGTGGACTTATGATAGGCTGAAACGACGACGACGACAACGAAGGTGTATTTTATATTTTAGAAAATAGTGTTCCCTTTTTTATTTTGTAGTTTTCTTTTTTAATTATGTGTTTTTTTAATTTCTTTTTGTAGTTTCTTTCAACTTTTTTTTTTCATCTTTGTGTATGTATAATAAGCCTGCGTGTGTAATAATATGAGATGTAATGTTTAGCTAGCAATAAACATAGCATGCAAAATTTAACACCTTACATATATTATATAGATTTCTAAATAGGAATCCTACCAACAGTAAATAATAAATAATCTATAGCGCCAAATGCATAATGGTTTAGGGTACAGTCTGCGAAAAGTGACGACGTCGCAGGATCGAGCCCACCCTCGACTGTAGTCGTGAACCGCCTCGCACAAGCTTTTTACCTTAGAAGGAATGGTTACCAGGAATATGGGTTTTAGTAACGTTAAAAGTGTGGCATTGGCCATCTGACATGTGGCAAAAATACCACTATCCAATGCCATGTTGTTTATACTTATTAATCATTAGTCAACAATCATGAGTCAATTACTTTTTCCGACCATTACATATTAGACTGAAATATAAAAATTATGTGAATACCCCCCCTCGTCGTCGTCGTTCGTCGTTTCAGCCTATCAATAGTCCACTGCTGAACATAGACCTCCCTCATAGATTGCCACAAAAGTTTGTAGCTCTCGTTTTGGGGGGATTTTGCCATAGTTGCCACGCTTGGCAGACGGGTTGGCAACCGCAGTTTATTTATTCAGATGTTCCAGCAAGATGCTGCTGCCCATCTCCTGGTTTTCATTTTCCCTCTGTCGACTTTTACGACACCCACGGGATGAGATGGAGTGGTAGATTCTCTTAGGCCGCTACCACACGGCCACCCCCCCTACCACCATTAAAATTACCAAAATTTAATCATTTTTTTAATTTTTTTTGCTATTCCATATAATTGGTTGATGATCACATAGTTACAAGCATGCACACAAGGAGCACAACAGACAAAATTAAATTAAACATAGTGTTTCTAATTTGTATATTATATTGAAAGATATAATAAAGTAATTTACCAATAGAACTGAATAGAATCCTGGTTCGGTTTCCCATTCTTGAAGTTTCTTCTCGGCTGGTTTCAAAACTTCCGTGTTTTGACTAGTGGCGCGGTTTAGTGTATCCAATACCAAGGCATAAATATTTGGATCCATTTCCGTTGTTATCTATCATCAGAAATATTTTATTTTAGTAAATGATCGATTTACATCATTATTTGCCTAGATAAACATGAAGCTCCTAATTATGATTTTTATTCAAAAAACTGCCTCCTTAATCGCCCATATATGAAACTACTAGCCTATATGAAATGAAAATACTTTATATTTCTACCTATGAAATATAAATTATATATACTATATTTAGCAATTTTTCACTATATTCAAATATTAACAATAAACAAGAAATTAAGTAAACATTGTAACAATGTGTGTTATACGAGGGTGGATTGAAAAGTACTCAGCCTAACCAAGAAAATAAACACATACTAAATCAATTATATTTTTATTTTTCTACATAATCACCATCAAGTTCAATACACTTTTGCCACCTCCCCTTCCAAGCATTTAGACCGTTAAAAAAAATGATTCTTCCTTAGAGTCAAAATATGCGTCTACAGCTGCTTTGGCCTCGTCGTTTGTCGAAAATCTTTGACCTCCCAAGTGCTTTTTAGGTTAGGGAACAGAAAGAAGTCTGATGGTGCCAGATCAGGTGAATACGGCGGATGCGGTAACAGTTCAAAGCCACAGTTGTGAATTCCAGCCATTGACTGTACTGACGTGTGAACACGGGCGTTATCTTGATGAAACAGGACTTTTCTTCTGAGCATTCCTCGACGTTTTTCTTTTATTTCCTCTCGTAAACGACGCAGTAAGGTGCAGTAGTAATCAGAGTTTATAGTCTGACCCCTTTCAAGATAATCAATCATAATCACACCTTTCGAGTCCCAGAATACTGAAGCCATCACCTTATTTGCCGACAAAATCGACTTAGCCTTTTTAGGGGGTGGTGAACCAGGTCTTCTCCACTGTTTTGATTGTTGTTTTGTTTCCGGTGTACAGTAATGAACCCATGTTTCGTCCATAGTAACAAAACGATTCAAAAAATCATCTGCATCGGCTTCAAATAACTCCAAACAGTCGCGTGAAATAGTCAATCGCGTCCTTTTTTGTTCAACTTAAAGCAGTCGCGGAACCCACCTCGCAGACACCTTGTGGAAACCCAACTCGTTGACAATGATGTTTTGAGTTCGTTCATAAGAGATGCCTATAATCTCGGCTATCTCTCTAATTTAATCTGCGGTCTCCCATTATTAAATCAAGTACTTTTTTAATATTTTCGTCAGTAGTTGACGTCGAAGGCCTTCCAGAGCGGGGTTCATCTTTCACACTCTTTCTACCACGCTTAAATTCTGCTATCCATTTTTTGACGGATGAATATGACAGAGCACAATCGCCTAATGTACTGACCATGTCATCATGGATGGCTTTTGATGATAGCCCCTTCTTATGGAGGTACTTAATGACGGCACGCTGCTCGATTTGCTCCATTCGCGGAAATTATGACCGATTACTTTGTTAATAAATTTATAAAATCACAACTAATTATCGCACACGTTTCGAACTTCACACAATGAACTAGTCTGAACTGAACTAAATAATGTGGGTAGATTTGATTTTTAGAATTGAATGGATCTGTGTTAGGCCGAGTACTTTTCAATCCACCCTCGTATAATATGTGAGTGTCTCCAAAAACAATTTAGGTCTCAAAACCGTTTATTAATAGAAAACAAGAGAAATACTATCCCACTAAATACTGATGCAAACTAAGGGATTGTCACTGTAGTCTAACACTAGTCGCAAGGTTATTGCATGCAACATTATTTTTAAACATGACATATTATTTTGACAGGTACTATGATGTTGTACAATGATAAATGGTTTAGACAATGTTTTTCAAATTCCAACAAAGTTGCATTACATTACCTAAAAGTCATTTAACAACACACTTTATTGATTGATTCAATCATTCAATGCCCGATTTGCACTTTCATATGAGTAATAGAGCAAGTGCTTAATACAGGTGCTTAGCGATTAATACAAAACGTGTAGATCTTGACTGATTGGTGCAAGGATTAGTAATTAGCAAAGTAGAGAATCATGTTAGATTTTATTGCAAGTAACTAATCGCTAACTGTCTACCTTCAATTTTATTTGCATTGTGCCTGCCACTAAAAAGATTCAGTAACAGCCACTAAGAAGAGTTCAGCTCTTTGCAGATTGTATGTATGTGGAATCTCAGTTTTAATAATGACACAGTGGAACGATGTTCTAAGTAATAAATTTGTGCAGAAATATATGAAAAACATCAACTGAAACATCTTTACTATTGTAAAGAACCTAAATACAAAAATGAAGAAGGACTGCAATTCCAAATGTAATGATTCATCCATTTTTAAAGTTCTTGCTCATCCAATGTCCAATGGACTGATTTACTACATGCAACAGCTAAACAAAACTGGACATAACTTGCACTACACATATGCACTGTTCACTCAAAATAGGCACTTATCAATAATCTAACCTGCACTCAAACTAATCTAAGTGCAAACCAGGCATAACTTACAAAATCAGCAAACAAGTAGAAACCACTTATTTATTCTAGATAATATGAAATATACTGATTACACTACAGTTGAATTTAATATGAACTATGAGTGGGAATACAGATACTATCAATGTCTCTAAGATTTAAAGATTTTAGATTGAAAAATCAAACCTACATCTAGGTAGGTACGACCCCAGGGCCTGTTATTCTTCCGTGAAGCAGTAGTGGGCAAACATTAGTGTTTTGGTTCGAAGGGCACTGAGAGCTAGTGTAATCACTGGGCATATGAGACTTAAGAACTGATGTCTCAGGGTGACAGGCACATTGTGGTGTCACACAGAATTTATCCGAATGATACAGCATTTGTTATGGGCAGACATTGCATTTAAAATCAATTGAATGTTTGGCTTGTTTTGTCACTATACCCATTAAAAATTTACTTGAGTATACTTCAGAATTTAAAAATTGTAAATACATTAACCAAACTATGGACTATCTATCACTGTACTGCCATGTCTATGAAAATTACTTGTAAATCCTCTCTATAACATCTAAGGCTTTTAATAAGTATGAAATATTTTTTTTAGAGTCACATTGAATGAGAAAAGAAATTTGCAGTTATCTATATTTTCTCCTTTACACTCATCTAAATGAAAGTGTTGCATACAAGCATGTGAAACCTTTCAAAATCTAAATTTAGAAGATATAAAATTCAACATATTGACAATGTATTATTTTAGCACTTTCAATCTAACATATTTAATATATATACCTTTTAAAATAAAATTGTCAATACTTAAACAATGTATTAGGTATTTTAAGTTTTTATAAGTAAAAATGATTTTATGCATCTGTACATTGAAATTCATAGATGAATTCCTGGATATGTGAAAATGTAATGAAACACTAAGACAAAGTTTACTATGTATAATCTGTCCTAGTTCTCAATTAATATCCACACAATTTATACAATACTGATAATATATTGATTTAGTGACTTAGAGATTCAGCTAGGAAAAAACTAAATTTAAAGACCACAAGCTAACATAAAATATTATAAAAAAGAAGTAAAAAAAATTCTTAAGTATATTTAGCTTAAATCATCAATGTCTTAAATGAAACAATAAACTTGCTATATGACAGAGTCCAGTTTCGTCTTTTGCTTGATAAATACAATAAGGATACTTTGGGAAATATAATTATGAATTTTATATAATCAAAATTAGTTAGCTAATTAGTAAAAACTATGGAGGGTGGAGTTAGCCTTCATAGTTGACTATTGACACATTTAAGAAAAACTTCTATTAAGTAAATCTCTATCGAAGAATTATATTTTTATGGTGTTTGTATATTTCTTTTGCAAATACTGAAATCGACCCTGACGCTGCAAAATACCACCGGTACGAAACGATAGGAAGACATTTTCAAATACTATTATAAATTTTATAAAACATATACTTTTTACATTAAATTATAAAAAAAAACAAAATGTTGTAATAATTAGTCACTTACTCTTCACAGGCAAAAAACAGATCACACAACATAACCTTATATTATTTGCGTATAAACGTCATAACGCTCGTTAGTCTTGTAACTCTAATTAAATAACTTCAATAATCTAAACAATAAAGAGAATTAGATCATAAATTAATCGAAAGTTACGGTTCTTGACACATTCTCAGGGAAAAATAACACAACGAAAAATAACACAAGACAAGACATGAAAAAGTTATCATCAGAATCCTGACAATCTAAAGTAAAACTAAATGTCAAATTGACTGCTGCTGTGCTATGCTCTAAATATCTACATACGGTCGGTCCCGATAGGCCGTTTTATGGCCCGTACCGGTAAGACAAATTAGAAATGGGCGCTTGTCTGTTGCAATATATTCTTTGAGCGAGATATAACAGTCAGTGTCATTGTTTATCATTATCGGACATGGTTGCGGTGTTAAACGCGGCGTATTAACAGTTTAATGTTAAAGTCTCAATATCAGTATTTTCCGAAATTTGTATCCATTGTATATTGTATTGTTTATTTTCTACATAATAATTGCTTGCTTCCTTTTTTAAAAAAAATCTTACCCCTTTTTCAGTCAATAGATTCATGTTCTTATTTTTTTAACACCTCTGAAACAAGAGTATTGATTATGGTATTCGTTAATAGTAAAAAAATTAGTCAGGTACCTCAACTAATAGGAAAATTTTTTCTATTGAAATGGCTAAGTTGCTCAGTAAAATGAAAACGTAATATTTGTAGAACTAAAATAGTACGAAGAAGAATCAAATAATCCCAATTTCATTGTTTTCTTACCGGACCGGATACAATACGGTTTATTTGTAACTGGTTATAGCTGTTTTGTATAACTGCCATCCTGTCATGGAATCAATATTGCCTTCTCAATGTGTATCAAAATGGTGTATCAAGTGCCAAATACTACTACTTATACTAAACTAGCAACTAAACAAAAGAAAATAACATTAAAATTTACCAAAAAAAATCTTATAAAATTTTTTGAACAAAATTAAAAAATAAAAAAACAGCTCGGTTGACACAGCGGCTAAACGATTATGTCAGAGGAGTTTTTGGTTGAGGAGGTCAATTTCTGCTCGGATAAATATGAGGTGAATACCCAGACGTCGAACAATTACGTGTCTGTATTCATTATATCCATTAAAATCATAGTGTAAACTTTGCAACTTTTACTGTAAAAACGACTGACTTTTCTCTGTATTTGCATACATACATACATAAGATCACGACTGCATCCCATAAGGGGTAGTCAGAGACTAGGTACTCACTGCAAAAACAGATGACTGCCACAATTCACGTTTCAACGAAACAATGTAATGCACTTGGTGTGATAGGTGGTGAGCCCATCGCCACCATGCGCTATTGGGTGCACAGTGCAGTTTAATTCCTTACTCGCCTTTTACGAGATCCATTGGATGAGATAGAGTGGTAATATTCTTTTAACGAGCCGCCAACACACCGCTTACAACATGTATTTGTTTTTCGGCTCAAAAGGTATTTACAACTAAAACTCTCTAAATATATGTATGCTTCCTGAACTAGTTGTAGATTTTGTTGATCCATACCTGCAGCCCATTAGACTTCAAATAGAACTAAAAAATAAACGCTGTACTTAACACTGCAAACAGAGATTTTTTTGTCAATTACGCCTGTGTAACAAAACGCTACGCCATTCAATTTCGCTAACTTAGATATCACTACGTGACATGACTATCAAAACGTAATATCAAATATTTATAAACGCGGCACGAAGCATCAACCACTGGGTTAAGATGGACGGCCTGCTAATTCCAAACAATTACATAAACCGCAATTTTTCTTACTGATGTCGTTGTAGTTCTGGAGCAAGACTGTGGTGCTTTTTTGTGAAATTATATATATTCTTAATATATGCAACATACAACAGACGTAACTTATACAATATTAGACAACTTTTATAGACTTTTTAGTACATACAAGGTACATACTATAAAAGTAAAGGTTTATATAATATGTAAAGATTTAGACTTTATAGTATATAAAAATGCATGTAACGTATTAAAATAACTTTAGGTTATATCAATGACACAATAGATAGATACGTCATGTTCCCAGAAAACAACTGTAGAAAGCGCTACGAACGCAGCGATATAATACATTCATGACACGCGCTGTTTAGTCTTAACACTCTCGTTGTAAACGGAGTAAGGTTGTCTCTTTCCTTGCGACTGAGTAGTCGTAGCGACGTTTGAAAAGGCGACAACTGTCGCCTTTTCTTAGCTTCACTTACGGACTGCTGGTAACGTATCTACTCAGAGACTTAGAATATTCTATCTACCTCTTTTATTTTATAATATCATTGGCTTACATATGCGAGTCAGAAGGGTGACCTAGGCACATATTATTTGTTTCGAATCTTACCGACTTTTAGCACAAATCTCCGGAAAGAAAACTTATTATAATTATTTAAGAATTTGTTTATTATACATATTTGTTTTATATTTGATAGTTATATTTTTATTAGAGAATTATTGTCAAGTTTTTTACTTTTTTTTTGGTCTGTATAATGACACGAAAGCATTTATTTTGAACGACATGTTTCATATAGTAACACTTACAGTTTAGGCTGCCATCTTGTGCAATTTTAGGTAAATTAAAATCAAATGGTTGTTGTATAGTTAATATTTCTTTTTAAAAAACTCTTCTGTTTTGTATTTTCTTATTTTCTCTATTAATTAATTAATAGTTGTATTAAAAAAGTAAGTTTATTATGTAAGTTACCAACGAAAGTGTTAAAAATAACATTATGACTAGTTGCTGACTACATCCTGTTTTTATGACTTTTGAGAAAGCGGATATGGTTGGTCCGCCATAATCATTCGTGTGGGTCTGTGGTTGTGTGGTTTGGGTGTCTTACCGGTGCCAAGCATTATTTTTAATTAGTAATAAGTTATGCGTATGAATCCAGACATGGACGATGACGAGAAGGGGTGAGTGTATTTTTATACATAATTTAAAACGTTTAAAGGTGTTCTGGGTATGTCAAACTATAATAGGTCAAACTGCATGTCGCTTGCTGTGTCGCATTTCATAAACGGCCAGCACAGCTAGCAAAGTAGGGTTACATGTACAACAGCATAGCGTTGAATTGGAATTTTAGCTGTATATTAATCAAGATCTGATGGTGTGTTTTGGCATGTAAGAGTTTGGTTCATATTTGTTCAATTAGGCTTTTACCGGCGAGCGGCCACCGACCCCAAGCCTTAGTGTACGACTTGCGTGCTAACGATCATGGCAGCTGTACTTTCTCATTGTTTTTGCCTTATTTTGGCAATCCGTACTTCTAGAAGAGAAATATTTAAATACAAATGTTTATATAACTGTATAAAGCCAAAACGCCTGCGATGCGGAAACGTCGCACTACATAAGATTAACCTTTCTGTGACGAATCATTGCTTTCTCTTATCGTTTATTTCGCATAATGGCTTTGTTAGTATCACATTTGTTAAATATTTCAATTTTTAATCAGTTTCACTATATGCGACCGTTTAATAATGAGGTTATTGGAGCGACGGAGTGCCGCGTAGCTCAATCTCATTTACGAGACGCGGCTAAAACGTGCTGATTCATTTGCATATAGTTGCCTACGTCGATCGTGTTAAATGTCTTCATCGATTGCATGCATTTTTTTTCGCAATTACAGCATGTGTTTACTTTACAATAGCACGTTCTTTGCTAAGATAACGCGCCCCAGGCACGTTATTGACATTTTGCAGACTTAAGCGATTGTCTCGAAAACGTCGTCCCGCTAAATTCTTGATCAGTGAAACTAATGTGCCTTATCACTTTTAATGTTGATTTATATGTAATGTTTTTTTATAACAATGAATTCCTTTACTGTAATCTGAAATGAGCACAGATAAACTATAGAAATTTTCCATGCATAAAATATGAACAATCACATTGAGATTAAAGTGAATGTGACTTTCACCAGTTGGGTAATTACATACTATGGTATTATGTGTACTGGTTTAATTTTATTTTCGAATTATGCTAATCATTTTCTGCAGTAACTCTGTCACTTAATTATTGATGGAACTTTTTATCACATGTTATTTTGTTAACTTTGATTTTTTATTATTATATGAATTCAACGATAGTTTTAAGTCTGAGTACTACTTATCACATTTTACCACAAATACATTTAACATTGATAAAGAATTAATGTATTAAGTATTTAGGTCAACTTTATAAAAACAATTCTTCAATAAAGATATAATAAGTGCTTATAGTCTTAGTAATGTTTTTTTAACTCACAATTCTGAAGTGTTATGAGCAGTTAATTTGTGTAATTTATAAAATGTGAGTTATGACAATTATTGATGGAAACATGGCCTAGTGGTCAGAGTAAAAGTAAAGTAAAGTTAGAGCCTATAAATGTCCCACTGCTGAGTAAAAGGCCTCCTCTCATTTCTAAGAGGGTTTTGGAGGCAGAGAAAGCCCGCCATGCTGTCTGTAAAACACACTACTACACAGGAGAAATGAAAAGAAAAATGTTAAAGTCAGGGTTTGACTGAAAACTTGGAAGTCTTATTGGTTTAATGCACCTAAGATTCCATTAAGGCTGTAACACTTTTTTTAACAGGAACTGTTTTTGGAATAACACATTTTTTAAATAACAACTTAAATCACATAATACTTTAAATAAAAAATTTCCTACAAATTGTGAAACATTTAATAAATATGTTGATGATGTAATATCAAATATAATTAATACCTTTCTTTAAAAAAAATCTGTTTCCTACATGTGGTAATGAAGATGAAGGATGTGAATTAAGAATTAAAATATATTTCATAAATACCATGTAGGTATACATATCTAAAAAATATATTTATGAATTATTTTATAAGATAAATATTTATTATTGAAGTGAAAATTATAAATTTCATTAGAAAAATAAAGGAATTGCATAAGTCATAAGAAACATCCTGTGATTTAAAAAAAATTATTCATTGAAATTTTCAATCCTTTATTTATGGTAATTACATAGTAAGGATATATGAAAATGGCTCCTATTTGTTGTCCATTGCAATTGACTAAGAAATTTTATCAAAGCATTTCGGGTATATTGTAAAAACAATTGCATACAGGGCTAGTAACATTATTTAAAATTGAATACTAAAAGTTAAAACAATATAGTGTCCTTTTAGAAATACCTGTAACTTTTTTCTTTAAAAGATGAGAAGAGACAAGCAAATGTAACCTACCTAATGGTCAGTGCAACGTCTGCTCATAGCAATGCTGTGTCACCCAGAATATTTCTGTGTGACACCACACTGCATCCATCCCCTTGAGATGTGAGTTCTTAACACTCATATGCCCAGTGATTTTACCATCACTGTGCCCTTCAGACCAAAACACAGCAATGTTTTCACACAACTGCTTAATGGCAGACTAACTGGCCCTGGGGTGGTACCTACCTAAACAGATTCCTGCAGACGAATCCTACCATCAGTAAACTCTGCGCTGACAATGCTAAAAATCTTATAAAAATCATTGTTTCTATGACAGAAAACTGTTTGTTGGTGGTCTATCATGGGAGACATCACAGGAGAATCTTCAGCGCTATTTCTCTCGCTACGGTGACGTCATTGACTGTGTAGTCATGAAGAACAGCGAGTCAGGCAGGTCGAGGGGTTTTGGTTTCGTCACATTCGCCGAACCGTCGCTGGTCAATGTCGTGTTGCAGAATGGACCTCATCAACTTGACGGAAGGTTAGTTAATTTAAGATTTTCATGGTTACAATTTTACTTAAATATTCTTCATGAAATTTTAAAGATACTATTTGATTTAGTTTCATTTTTTTTTATTTTATATACATACATACATACATACATAAGATCACGACTGTATCCCATAAGGGGTAGTCAGAGACTGGGCACTCGCTGCAAAAACATAACTGCCACAATCCACGTTTAACCAAAACAATATAATGCACTTGGTGTGAGAGGTGGTGAGCCCTTCGCCACCATGCGCTGTTGGGTGCACAGTGCAGTTTAATTCCTTACTCGCCTTTTATGAGATCCATTGGGTGAGATGGAGTGGTAGTATTCTTTTATCGAGTTTTATTTAGAATATTTTATATATGAAAATATTCTAAATCTTGTCAACATGCTTTTAATTTACTCATGTGTTTCATTATCTTAAACATTTCACAAGATATTGCAAATAAATAAAGTTTAGAAAGGAACATTGCCCTCATTCTTTTGCAATTACAAAGATGGGACCAAACAAACTTCTCACTAGCAATTTGATATCTTAAAATGAATCTATAAAAAGTGTGCATATTTTAAGACAATTAAAACGGTCAGTGTTATTGGTAATATTAAAATAAACTTCTTAATGTTAATACAATTTTTTATAACTATGATTTTATATGGATAAGGGGATAATTGTTTTTAATTAATCATATCTAAAGGTAGAGAATAATTAAATATTCTTGCTTTGTAATTATTAAATAGAAATTAGAAGTCTGTTGAACAACAATTTTAATCTTTAATAACCAAAAAAAACGACTAAAATCCACTTTCATTGTTTGTTCCATTCAGACAAGAATTTTATATTGAATTCAGTGTTTTTATATACATTATATATTTGTACAGCAATTACTTAACTTTCTAATAGGTTAGCTATTAATAATTAATACTAATTTGTGTTATACTAAATATTCAAGTTTATGTTGGGTTATGCACAATAGACTACACTCATTGATATGGTTTATTTTCCCGAAAACTGTTTTTTAATCATAAATGTAGACAATAATTTTCAAATATTTTAATACATTTTTTTGGTTCAATATAAGTAAAGTAAAAAGTAAAGTTTCACCCTATAAATGTTCCACTGCTGAGCACAGGCCTTCTCTCATTTCTGAGAGGGTTACAGAGCTGGGAAGAATCAACCACGCTGCTCTAATGCGGGTTGGTGGACTGCACATATCTTCGAAATATTTTTTATTTCTCAGACATGCCGGTTTCCTCACGATGTTTTCCTTCACCGCCGACCACATGGTAAATCAGCACTTAAAATTGCAATTAATAATTTTAGTAGGCACTGGCACCGGGAATCGAACCCAGGTCACTCGCATACTATGAAATTTAAAGCGAGCGCCTAGCCACTGAGCTACCACGGCTATATGTTCAGTATACTGCCAAGTCATAAAATAATCTTCTGAAATACCATTACAAAATCCTTTCTATCATAGCCTCGACAAAGCAACTCACTTACTCAAAGTACTGCCAGAAAATGAAAAACTCAAAAAGTCGCGATCACTAATTAAACATTTGTTGCCAAAATAAAATATTGCCGAAATTTCGAGGTGATTCCAAATGACGTAGCCTGTAGAGTTAAATTAAGAAATTATCATATTTTTCTCATTTTAAACATGCTAATAGTATTTTCTCATACATTATTGAAACTTTATTTTTACTATTTATGAAAAAGGTAATTATTTGCATGATGGTGCTTTTTGTGGTCCATGTTTTATTTAAAAAAAAAGCGCATATGAATATTTTTTTCTTCATAATAAATAAATGTACGATAAGTTTTTAAGTACGAAAAATAGATAAAAATAGGTCGACGAGTCTAATTAAAGACACGGCTGACACGAGCAAGCTCAGTTCAATGTTCAGCAGAGGACTTAAGATGAGCTGTAATGATGATGAATTAAAGAACTTATTAGTCAACGTGAATATTTTTGCACTAAATATTTCCAACTACGAATTTAAAGCCCAGCTCTGTTCTGATAGCGACCGACTTAACCTAGCAACAATCCACGCGTACTTTATGAGATTTCAAGGTTTCGTGCGAACGCCAATCCCTTCACTGTACTTACAACTTCTTATCTCAACTACTGTAATAACGTGACACGTAGTTACGAAAATTTTCAAATTATACTTATTTTGTTTATATTAATACTACTAGGAAACATGACCCTGATTTCTTCGGATTCTGTTTAAATTATTTTTCCTTACCACTACAACCAATGTGTTGGCAGTTTTTAAAGACATTAAATATAAACTATATTAGCATTGTATCAAATGGCGTGCGAAATATATACTACGCATTTCTAACATTAAGTGAAGCAATAATCGCTAATGGGTTAAGATACGTCGTAAAGGTAAGTCACAAAATGTGACCCAATTAAATTTAAATAAATGGCGGCCGAGCCGACTTTGAATATAAAATTTCAAATCAAAAATAAACATTTCAAAATGCCCGAGAATTTATTTTAAATTTAATAAAATATATTTTCAGCATTTGTTACAATAACTCGATTTGAGTAGAAACGCAGTTGTCACGGGGCCATAAACACTATCGTGACGCATTTTTTTTATCTTCTAAACACTGTATAATGTACTGTAAATAAATTTAACTAATTTTTTGGATAGACACTGCTAGTTATGAAATATTACTCGACCTTTTACATTTAATTGCAGTCGAAATTAATTACGTTTTGTTATGGATCAGCTGAATATACCCAAATATAAGCGCAACAGATATTACCAAATAATTTGTAGCTCGAATGAAGTCGTGTGTTATTTACTTTTATTACGAAACAATACGAAAGAGGGCCCGCCAGCTCGCGGCCGCGGCTGACGTGTTTTTAAGCGTCAAGATAAGGAATCAATACTAATAATATTTGTATCAGTTGTTTTAGTTCATAATTTAAAACCTAATTCTGTATTGAATGTGTTTACAAATAAAAACCGTAATTGCAGCTATAATTGTTAAGGGTTGCTTGTTTTATTGGATAAAGTGACAGAAACGAGCAAAACGTTCACCTGATGGTAAGTGCAACGTCTGCCCATAAAAAATGCTGTGTCACTCAGAACATTTCTGTGTGGCGCGTCACCCTGACATCAATTGTTAGTGATTACGTTAGCTCTCGGTGCCCTTCAAATCGAAACAGTAACATTCGCACCCTGGTGCTGTGCTGTTGCCTTAGTTTGTGCTGGAAGACCTTCAGTTGCTAAGACAATTATGTGTTCAAAATTAAAATTTAGTACAAACCCGCTTAATCAAAAAATATAGCGTTACACTTCCTTACGCAGGCGAGAACATATTGATTTTCAGCATTGAGATGACTTGGGTGTGTATAAAAACAGAGTTGAACATGAACATGTACATGATGTGTTGTGTGGCGAAAGAACTAATTCTTTACCTAATATCGAAAAATAAATTCCTTTTAATAAAGTTTTCCTTTCAAAAATCATATTTATTTACGGCTGTATTTGTGAGGCCTATGTCCAGCTGTTGGCTTCAAATGTTGTGAATGACTTCCTATAACTAAATTCCGGCTCCATCATCAGACCAGCTCCATGGTATGATATTATTGCACTGTCACCGAAAGCTACATAGGTATGCCAAAATTTAGCTCAATTGAGCATCATCGGACATAGGTCAAATTTGGCTTGCAAGATTTGAACTTCACATACATTAGAAGTTAAATAAAGACAGAATAAAGTAAAATAACAAATTATAGATATTCATGAGTTCTAGTTCATCTCTTAAACCTTCCCGCCTTTATTAGCCGCCCCTCGTATTACAGAACAGGTGGTAGCTGCGTTGAGGGCCTAATCGTTAACTTGAAAATTATTAGAATGAGAAACTGGCATGTTCAGATCCTAACCTAATGGAAAAATAGGGTGCGTTCACATGGCCTCAGATTTTTACTTACTACGTCTATTTGTGTTATAAAATAATTTTTATCATTATTTTGACAGTAATTACTTTTCAAGAAAATACTGTAGTTGTCAATTGAAATGATGTCTTATGTAAGCGGATGACGATAGGATCTCGAACGTCACTTACCGTTGACGAGAATAAACGAGTAGTGCTAATTTTTGTTACGTGTTTTCTGTAGTCGGAGGGAGACGTTACTCCCGTAAAAATCAGGTCCTTAGTCAATATGCGTACATTAGCAGTCGACTCCGAAATAATTTGGATAAAGACTAATAAGACCTTACGGTTCCGTCTATATCATACTAAATGAAACCCTAGAAATTACCAATAAGGACGATTTTAATACAGCAATGGTCTCAGTTGTTCAATTCCTTGCCGACGCTAATGCGTTGCCATGAATTGATTAAGGGCAGTTATGCGAAGTGCGCATTAAGGTCGCGCGGGTCGATTGCGTTAGATCGACTTCCATTTAATTTTGTTGAAAAATACTAGAAGAAAGAAATCTTTAACTAGTTTTCCTCTACCACATAGTCCTTATTTGATGCCCTATTTAATATTACATATGGAAATGCACCGAACTATGTAAAAATATGCAGGGGTTCGTCTAGGTACCTACCTATATATTGCTATATATATCTATATATTGATGGCAGAATAACTAGCCCTGCGTACCTACGCAGAGCTAGTTATTCTGCCATCAAGTAGTAGTGTGCGAACATATCATTTATATAATGTGTGAGCAGTGTGGTGCCACACAAACATTTTCTGAGCGTCAGGTGAACAATTCTTGTCACGTCGCCATCTTCCGAAAAAAAATGTTCATTTCATCTATATTTATAAAGAAGACAAAATTGATTAATAAAACTGCATAATGCTTATTATTTAGAGAGTAAATATATACTCTTATTTCAAGTTGTATCGGCTATTTTCAATTTGCAACAGCTATCCCGGTTAACAATGGATACAAAAGAAAGCACAATCGTAACGAGTAACAAATGGCATTGCAATGGCTGCGGGGTAGTGGATACAAACGTCCAGTTAAATTAAACCTATCGCGTTATATATACATGAAGTTTATTGTTTATTAGGTCTGTTTTGTTTTGCATGAAGTATTTAGAGTGCCTTGTGGTGGCGGCTTAAGGTGATCTATCAACCCCATTTCATCCCGTGCGTGTTGTAAAAGTCGAAAGAGGGAATATTAAAACCTTAAGATGATGGTGGTAGGATTCCTATGCAGGATTCCGTCTAGATAGCTACCACCTCAAGGCCATTTATTCCGGCGTGAAGCAGTAGTGTGCAAACATTACTGTGTTCCGGTCGGAAGGGCACTGAAAGCTAGCGTAATCACTGGGCATATGAGACTTATGAACTGATGTCTCAGGGTGACGGGCGCAGTGTGGTGTCACACAGAAATGTTCTGGGTGACACAGAATTCGTTATGGGCCGACGTTACACTTACCAACAGGTGAACGTTTTGATCGTTTTGTCACTTAATTCAATTTTAAAAAAATGTGTATGTTATTTATGTATATTATATAACAGATCACAAAGTCCAACGCGAAACTACGTCGAGCTAAGTAACGATTTGGTAAATGCAAAGTGATTTTATATAAAGTTTCCGTACAGATATATCATATTATCTGTTGTATAGTTCTGAACTGTGCTTAATGTATGCTGACATCCGGAAATTAACTTTCCCGGCGCCTTAAATCTTGACGTCACGGTTTTGATGCTTTCCAAGTGAACGCTTCAATGAGTTTGCCATTTTGTGATTAGAACTTATTTATATCTTGTTAACAGTAAAAGTGTGAAGAGGATAAAGCTCTTCAACTTACGATCCTTTTTTTGCGCTAAACGAGAGGCACTGTTGTGGGTTGTAGACTCTGGTCGAGATACGTCACCACCCACTGAAAAAGCGTATACTGTCAGATGTAATTTTCTAAACAAAGGATCTTGATAGCTTGATTCGGTTTTTTCTCCAATTTTTTCTAAGCTTACATTTTAATATTACAAGGGTACTTTGCTTAAGACGAGATGTGATTGCAGTCAAACGTTAGCACTCCTTAATGTATTAAACATTATATTCTTGTAAGTTTATTTATATGTTTTTTTAAAGTTAATTATTTTATTATTACATAAAAGTATACAAATAAATAAAATTTAAGCGCGTTTGTAATAACAAAGTAACAGCTTTTTACTTAATGCTTATGATAGTATATACGGTACAAAAAAACAATTCTTAAAATTTTTGTCTGTCTGTTTGTTCCGGCAAATCTCCGAAACGGCTGGTCCGATTGTAACGGGACTTTCACTGACAGATAACTGATATTATAGCGGGTAACCTGGGCTACTTTAATTTTAGAAAAATAATTAGGGTTCCGTGCAAAAAAATAAAAACCCCTAATTCTGATCCAAATAGGGAAGTATATATCTATGTCATCGATCGGGGTCCGCTTTTTTACGTGGGTGAAACCGCGGGGCACAGCTAGTACATTAAAAGAATAAAGACCTTAAAAGCCCCAGACTCGAATGTAATTCCTTTCACGATAACTTTGTTTGTATTGTTAGGCCATGAAATTCTTCAAGTGTTTTTATATAACACGAATTGTTCCTAGTAATCTGCATCCTTTCGTTAATTTTGAAATTTTCATTAGCTTGTAAAAGAATAATTAAATATCTTTACTGAACAAAATAAACAGATTATCATAAATCGAAAAAACTACATAACATAGTAAATTTTAATATTATTTTCCAAAATCAATTGTTAGTCTCAAACCATAGTTTGTATTTAATTTAGAGTTATTATTTTGATTTGACTTCCACATGGCTATGTGTTTCAATGTCAATACCAGAAAATCTAATTTGCGACTGCTTGAAATTTTTGCCATGATTTTTTGTTTTCATAAAAAATTAAACAAAAAGAACAAAAACTAACTACACCTTTCTCAAAGTCATTCTTTATGAAATCTTAAATATACATATAATTTCTTTGTTACTACAAACCGAAGCATTAAAAATACATATAACCTTCATAATGGTTGAAAATATTGATTTCTGAATTATAAGGAAAATTATACTAGTTTTCTATTAATGCAGTTATCATTCATTTTACATAATCACAAATATATTCATTCATATTTAAAATATAAGTGAGTCAGTCTGTGATTTTAGATCTTTTGTAATGTTCAGTTTGCAGAGTGTGGTTAATTTATTTATCGAGGAACACTAATTCTTTTCCTAAAATAATAATAGCTAAAGTCGCTACTTATAACATCAGATATTTTCCAGTGAAAGTTCCTTCAAAGTATCCAGCCATTTTGGAGATTAGCCGGAATAGACATACAGACAAAAAATTCTTTTTATTACTACCATATACACTTTTATATGCATTTAGAAAAAAAATGTTATTTTAACATATTTCAATTTTATTTATTTGTACAGATATCGGGGCATTGTTAATTTGGTAAGATTAAATAAAAAGTCTTTGCCCACAGAACCATTGACCCGAAGCCGTGCAACCCGCGCACGCTGCAGAAGCCGAAACGCGGCGGCGGCTACCCCAAGGTGTTCCTCGGCGGTCTCCCGTCAAACATCACCGAGACTGACTTGAGAATGTTCTTCGGTCGTTACGGAAAGGTCATGGAGGTCGTCATCATGTACGACCAGGAGAAGAAGAAGTCGAGGGGTAAGTCAAGGTTCACTTTTTTTGTAGTGACATGGTCTCGATCCGTAGAACTTCAAGTATAGCTATGGAGTATATTTATGATTATTGAAGTCTGCAAATTATTAGCTGCTCATAATATTCTAAAGTAAGCTTGTATATGGCGGGATTATAGACGTAAATCTTGCTTGAGAATCATTTCAGATGGGTCAACTATGGATCTAGAATCAAAAAGTGTGTTAATATTGGACAAGCTGAGTTTGTCTTAGTAAACTTAATAATGAAATGAAGACTAAGCTTCGGCACTAGCGATAACATGTGCATAATTTATATCAATATGTAGTCTAAGCTGTATCTGTACTGTCAGACTGAGTGTGACACATATCCATTTTATTAGTATTGATTTGATCAATTAACCACATCGATTATTCATTATCAGAATTATATTAGACGAGTCGTATATACAAAACACATTTACAATGCATTACTAAAAACAATAATTTAGTAATGCTTACAACAAATTACAGTCTAACATGTATAGATAGGATCACATTTGAATGAATGGAATGACCTAATTCCCTATAACCTATCTATACTTTATATAGGTTGATTAGCTTGCAACAAGTTGACAATATGTCAGATTTTATATAAATTAGAAAAATTATCATGGTAACATTTTTTGGACACCATATAGAACATTGAATCTGGTTTCTTTGAGTATATCCCTAAGACTGGAGAGTTTTAATGATATATTTATGTTACTTTGCTATTTTGAATACTTGTAACACATGATTGACTCTCTTGTATGTTTGTTGAATAAATTAATGCTTTTAACCGCGTTTTTCCTTTTTAACATATTTGCTTTGTAAATAATCTGTTTCAATTTGTTGGTTTCAGATATTACTTTTTTACTTATTTAATATATTGGTAAAGATTTTTATAATTAACAGTAATTTATAATTTCAAAATTAATTTTGTTTAACAATTTGTCTCTTTTGTCACCTAGTTGAACGAAGTCTAGGTATGTAATTGTAGTTATGTACACAATTATCTAAAGTGAATGGAGTCTAGACAATAATTGTTGTAGAAATGCATTCTAATCTATTATTATAAGTATATAAATTGACATGTTTGATTATTGTATCTATAAAAATCTGTGCTTATTTTTATTGACTTTCCCACAAGCAAGAAACTATAAAATATATTGGTTATGATATTTTTTAATTACCTTTCTGTTGTTTTGGTTTCAAAAATAACTTAATCCATTAAATATTTAATGAAATGATTATTTTTAAAGATTTAAAAGCTTAATAACTCATGATTATATATTAATATATTATTTGGAAAAGAACACAACACCCATTTATTCAAAAGAGCTTTATGAAAAGTTGTCGCTTTTGTCGCAATTTCTTCTGTTTGACTATTAGACAAAGTTGAAGTTGTTAATGAGAAAACACTGATTCCATGCTTGAAGATAGAAAAACTTTTTGCTACTTGTAGCATGCAAACATTCTTCTTGCCTAATGTAAATGTTTGTTTTGTAAGAAACACTTATTGGTGTCTGGACATGCTCAATGTATATTTATTGATAAATATATATATCCTAAAGTAATGGTACTATTATAATGTAACATTTACAATTTTGGAATTCCCATTTTCAATGTCAAATACCTTTCACTTATTTTACCAATTTTGCAAATACAGACAAATTAGGTATTTGACGGTATATCAAATATTTATTTTTGTTATATTTGCTTTTTAGGTTTCGGTTTCTTGTCGTTTGAGGACGAGGTCTCGGTCGAGAGAGTTACCCAGGAACACTTTATCAATCTCAACGGAAAGCAGGTGAATAAATATTATTTTATAACATCAAAGCTCATTTATGAACATAATTGAAGAACACTATTTTAATGATATGAGCTATCAGTTTCATATTAAGGGTTGTAATCAAATCGAAATGCACTGTACAGTCAGTCGTCTCTTCAAATCTTTCCCAGATGGTATTTTAAGTATTAGCAATGCAGACGTTGAATTCACTACATTTGTTACGGAATTGTTTTATTAACTTTCCACATCCAGGCAGTGCCCTCAACTATATCTGTTGTTGGTACGTTCAGATGTTTGTGGGATAATAATGCCAAATCAGCATATACTCTTAGTTCATGTGAGCTAAAGAGTCTACAAGGTTTGCAACAAAATCACTATCACTGGTCATTATTTTAATACTCTTATTATAATTAAACAAAGTAAAAAATAAAAGGCTTACATCAATTGTACTCTTTTTGAAATCTCCACAAATTGTTTTGTTTGATAATTAGGTAGTATACCATACGAGAGGTTAGAAAATATTTACCGCTGGTGTTTTGCAGGTTGAGATCAAACGCGCGGAGCCCCGTGACGGTTCCGGCAAGCTCGGTTCGGGCTCCGGTGGCATGGGCGGCGGCGCCATGGGCGGAGCGCCCGGGGACGCGCCCGCCGCCGGCCAGTGGGGCCCGCCGCAGGCCGCGCCCATTAACATGATTCAGGGCCATAACGGACAGATGGGCGGCCCGCCCATCAACATGCCGATGGCCGGCCCGAACATCATGCAGGGGTGAGTTGGTCTTCACAAATACTATAAGCGTCTCTTTCATTGATTGTTTAGGGCATATAGTCGTCGTCCTACATTTTATTATTACACATATATTTACACATATATTTACACTAGCTGATGCCCCCGACTTCGTTCGCATGTATATTAGGATCTTTAGCCCATTATATTTGATTTCCTGGGACATAAGTCCTATATCCATCTCCAAGATGTAAGCTATCTCTGCCAAATTTCGTTAAGATCGCTTCAGTAGTAGAACTGTGAGAAGGTAACGACCAGAGGGACAGAGAGAGTTACTTCCGCGTTTATAATATATACATCCATTTATAATATATACATACATACACATCCAGTGTATGCGTATTGTGTATACACAAAGTAAAATAAATGTTGATCAACTATATTTGTGACCTTCTTTAATACAAATATGAATTAAGGGTTAAATAATCGGTGAATGTTTGTTCTTTGCCAAATATTTATTATATGCAAAAACAGTTTAAAAGTCAAGACTATTATACATATGAAAATAGTATAAAAAATAGTACATTCAATTCATTGTCTTAAGTGTTTTCGTCCTTTTACATTTAGATAAGATACCAGTCAAACCACCAGAGGTGGATAGGACCAATCAAAACTAAATTTTCAGTCGAAACATAAATTTGGCATTTGTTCCAGTGTCAATTGAAACAAAAGTTAAATTAATAGGTAGTAGTCACCGTACTTCACAATTAGGCATTTTTATCGTTTAATCTGTAACGGCAATCCACCGCGACTACATCAAGCTTATAAACAAAAAAGAAAGGCGCCAGAAGAGGAGTTGCAGTGCAGACCAACAAAGAACTGCTTCTTAAGGAATCATAAACTCATTTATAAGTCATTTTAAACCTGTCTTTTTTTTTTGGGATAAAGTAATGAAACGAGCAAAACGTTCACATGACGGTAAGAGCAACGTCTGCCCATAACAAATACGGTGTCATCCAGTACATTTCTGTGTGGCACCACACTGCGCTCATCCCTCTAAGACGTAAGTTCTTAGTCTCATATGCCCAGTGATTACACTAGAACACAGTGCCCTTCAAACCGAAACAGTGATGTTGCACACTACTGCTCCACGGCAGAAAAACTGACCCTGGGCAGGTACCTACCTAGACGGATTCCTGCATAACAATCCTACCACCAGTAGAGTGTCTGTCTGCCAGATATCATAAAATCATAAGTAAAAATGGGTCAACAACTATTAGTGAATCTACTATATGGTTGACATCGTTATCAGATTAGGAGAAACTCTGTTAATATAACAATTAAAACGCATACATCTATAACAATTCTACCAAAGGTCGTAAAAAATTAGACCCCAGTGTGCATGAATGGCATTCATATGAAAGAATTCTTTACAACAGTATCCATGTCTTCAGGCAGTACTGCAGGACGAATTGAATAAAGCTTTTGCAAGTAGTACTTGATGCAGTTTTTAATTTGATTTTATGGTATAGTCGGAGTCATCTCTTCAAATCTTTCCCAGATGGTATTTTAAGTATAAGGAATGCAGAAGTTGAAATCACTATATTTGTTTTGAATTTTTTTTATTAACTATCCACATCCAGGCAGTGCCCTCAACTATATCTGTTGTTGGTACGTTCAGATGTTTGTGGGATAATAATGACAAATCAGCATATACTCTTAGATCGTGTGAGCTAAAGAGTCTACAAGGTTTGCAACAAAATCACTCTCATTGGTTATTATTTTTATTGGTCTCATTATATTTACACAAAAAAAAAGTAGTCTATTATATGCTGTGTGGTGGCGGCTTAAGATAGTCTATCATCCCCTCCCATCCCGGGGGTGTCGTAAAAGACGACAGGGAAAATTAAAACCAGAAGAGGTGGAGCAGCATCTTACTTTAACATCTAAATAAATAAATTAACTTTGTCTACCTGCTAGCCAAGTGTAGTCACTATGGCAAAATCCCCCCCCAAAATGAGAGTACCAACTTTTGTGGCAATCTATGGGGGAGGCCTACGTACAGCAGTGGACTGAATGATAGGCTGAAATGATGATGATTATAATAAATGTAGTAGGTAAGTACTACACTATTGAATTAGGTTAGACACAAAATAAATGTAGCCAACCTGGTTTAGATTAATATGGGTTTTCTGTTAAAACAGAATTTGCGGAGCTTCTCTTCTATTCAATAAATTCTATTCAATTCTATCCAAGTTGCAGAGATGTATTGGCAGAGTGATAGGGTTCGACATGAACCGTGACATTTCATAGGGGTCTATACATGATTGTCAGCTTATTTCAGGATAATCGGTGGTTATGTCTGACTATGAATATAGGGCTACTGGTGTTCATTGGCAATGCCTAACCTAAACATCTGATTGAGGAGAAGAAAAATAAAAGCTTAGCTAATTGATTGTTGTGACGAAGGACATGAAAATCAGTATACGGCAAGCAGAGCATGAAAAGTGGACTCCGTAATAATATGGAAATAACACATACATATAATCACGCCTTTCTCTCATATAAGGTCACGCCTATTTCCCATTGAAGTTGCTAGTGTAATACAGAATAAAATAAAAAATATAAACTTTATGATGTTTTTTACTGCATTTTTAAGTTTTCAAAGTCAAAGTCAAAATTTCTTTATTCCGTTTAGGCTTGTATAAAGCTCTTATGAATGTCAAAATCTACACTGGTTCAAAAAAAATTCAATGCCATATTACATGTCATTTATAATTTGCATAATCATTTTAATGTCATGTCAATTATAAATTTACATCATAAATTTAGTAGCCAGGGGGTTTGCAAGTGCAGAGTAAGAGTTATTTCCACACATCTCTGTCCTCTATGGAATTATCTACTTTATAATACGATTTTTTCAATAATGTCTTCTTGATAAGTTTATTAAATTCTATGTCAGTTTTTTGAGTCACACTTTGAGGAATTTTATTATAAAATTTTATGGACCTACTAAGAAAAGATTTTCTAGTTTTGGCCAACCTATACACAGGAACCTCTAGCGCGTCACCTCGGCCCATTCTACAGGATACAGTCACTTTTTTATCAAATAAATACATGTGTTTCCGTACGTACATTATATTTTCATAAATATACAAAGACGGAAGTGTCAAAATATTAGTATCCTTGAATAGTTCTCGTAGAGACTCGCGAGGACCCTAGTTCATATTTCTCGAAATGCTTGTTTTTGCAAAATGGAATATTGTTTCCAGACCGGCCGCAGATCCCCACAGTAATACGCCATATGACATAATACTGTGGAAGTATGCAAAATAGACTATTTTATTATTTGTCTAATCCTTCTAATTGCAATAATGGCAGAACTTAATTTTTCCAATATGTGCTCCCCACTGTAGCTTGGAATCAATAGTGATTCCAAGAAATACAGTTGAATTTTGAAAAGAAGGTTAGAATTCTCTAACTTAATATTAATATTATGTGCAGATAAAGGGTAGTCATTTTGTTTTACCCGCATTTAAAAGTAAATTATTTGCCGCAAACCTTTTGGAAACAATATCCAGAGTTTTATTGGGTTGTTCCAGCGTCTAGTAATTTCTTTTAACATAAAACAACAATGTGGTATCATCAGCAAACAGAACTACCTCGGGCATATTTTGTACCAAATAAGGAAGATCATTAATGTCAACCAAGAACAGAAATGGACCATGGATTTGAAGACTTGAGGAACACCCATTTTTACTGGACAACTTGACGATATAACACCGTTAATCGCTACTTTTTGCTCTCGATTTGTTAAGTACGATGATAAAAGATCTAGTGAGGCTTCTCGAATGCCGTAGTATTTAAGTTTACGAATTAAATTATTATGCTCTACACAGTCAAATGCCTTTGAGAGATCATAAAACACACCGATAGTGTCATAAAGATCTTCCCGGGCATCAGTCGTTGACCTTCCTTTTGTAAAGCCAAATTTGCCCGTCGTTTAAAATTATATGTATACTAAAATGAACGAGCAATTGCTGTAGCATAATTTTTCAAATATTTTAATTAAAGCAGTTTAACTATAGTGTATACTTACTACCTTCTTTAAAAGAAAATAAAATAAAAAGATAGATAACATTAGATAGCAAATTATCATCTCAATTCTTCATCACCGGTGGTAGGATCCCTTTGCACGAATCCGTCCACAGTCAATAATCCTGCTGTGAAGCAGCAGTAGCTACTGCGTTTCGGACTGAAAGGTATTGGAACTTATGTGTTGTGATACACCAAAATATTCTGAGTGATACAGTATTTATAATTGGTAGATGTTCCACTTACCATCCGGGGGGAATGCTTTGCTCATATCGTCACTTTCTCCCACAAAAAAAAAAAAAATTACTATTCGAGATTTCAGCATATGTCTGTCTTATATTTTATTAATTGATAATCCCACTGTTCTAATTTAATATCTAATTTTTATGTAAACAATATTGAAGTACTGGTTCGGTTTCTATACAAAAGCTTAGATGTTCACGATGTACCCGTTGTCCGCAGCTACCAGGGCTGGGGTACTTCGCCGGGGCAGACGTCGTACGCGGGTTACGGCGCCGCGGGCGGCGGCGCGGGGCCCGGCAACTACCAGGGCTGGGGCGCGCCTCCCGCGCCGCAGGCCCCGCCGCACGCGCCCGCCTGGCCCGCCACCAACAACTACACGCAGCACGCGCAGCCGCCCGCGCAGGGCTACGGCAGCTACGGTACGCACGCCTAGCACACACGTACACACGCTAAATACTCTCCACATGCAGGCTCCGCCGCACGCGCCCGCCTGGCCCGCCACCAACAACTACACGCAGCACGCGCAGCCGCCCGCGCAGGGCTACGGCAGCTACGGTACGCACGCCTAGCACACACGTACACACGCTAAATACTCTCCACATGCAGGCTCCGCCGCACGCGCCCGCCTGGCCCGCCACCAACAACTACACGCAGCACGCGCAGCCGCCCGCGCAGGGCTACGGCAGCTACGGTACGCACGCCTAGCACACACGTACACACGCTAAATACTCTCCACATGCAGGCTCCGCCGCACGCGCCCGCCTGGCCCGCCACCAACAACTACACGCAGCACGCGCAGCCGCCCGCGCAGGGCTACGGCAGCTACGGTACGCACGCCTAGCACACACGTACACACGCTAAATACTCTCCACATGCAGGCTCCGCCGCACGCGCCCGCCTGGCCCGCCACCAACAACTACACGCAGCACGCGCAGCCGCCCGCGCAGGGCTACGGCAGCTACGGTACGCACGCCTAGCACACACGTACACACGCTAAATACTCTCCACATGCAGGCTCCGCCGCACGCGCCCGCCTGGCCCGCCACCAACAACTACACGCAGCACGCGCAGCCGCCCGCGCAGGGCTACGGCAGCTACGGTACGCACGCCTAGCACACACGTACACACGCTAAATACTCTCCACATGCAGGCTCCGCCGCACGCGCCCGCCTGGCCCGCCACCAACAACTACACGCAGCACGCGCAGCCGCCCGCGCAGGGCTACGGCAGCTACGGTACGCACGCCTAGCACACACGTACACACGCTAAATACTCTCCACATGCAGGCTCCGCCGCACGCGCCCGCCTGGCCCGCCACCAACAACTACACGCAGCACGCGCAGCCGCCCGCGCAGTGCTACGGCAGCTACGGTACGCACGCCTAGCACACACGTACACACGCTAAATACTCTCCACATGCAGGCTCCGCCGCACGCGCCCGCCTGGCCCGCCACCAACAACTACACGCAGCACGCGCAGCCGCCCGCGCAGGGCTACGGCAGCTACGGTACGCACGCCTAGCACACACGTACACACGCTAAATACTCTCCACATGCAGGCTCCGCCGCACGCGCCCGCCTGGCCCGCCACCAACAACTACACGCAGCACGCGCAGCCGCCCGCGCAGGGCTACGGCAGCTACGGTACGCACGCCTAGCACACACGTACACACGCTAAATACTCTCCACATGCAGGCTCCGCCGCACGCGCCCGCCTGGCCCGCCACCAACAACTACACGCAGCACGCGCAGCCGCCCGCGCAGGGCTACGGCAGCTACGGTACGCACGCCTAGCACACACGTACACACGCTAAATACTCTCCACATGCAGGCTCCGCCGCACGCGCCCGCCTGGCCCGCCACCAACAACTACACGCAGCACGCGCAGCCGCCCGCGCAGTGCTACGGCAGCTACGGTACGCACGCCTAGCACACACGTACACACGCTAAACACTCCACACGCAGGCTCCGCCGCACGCGCACGCCTGGCCCGCCACCAACAACTACACGCAGCACGCGCAGCCGCCCGCGCAGGGCTACGGCAGCTACGGTACGCACGCCTAGCACACACGTACACACGCTAAACACTCCACACGCAGGCTCCGCCGCACGCGCACGCCTGGCCCGCCACCAACAACTACACGCAGCACGCGCAGCCGCCCGCGCAGTGCTACGGCAGCTACGGTACGCACGCCTAGCACACACGTACACACGCTAAACACTCCACACGCAGGCTCCGCCGCACGCGCACGCCTGGCCCGCCACCAACAACTACACGCAGCACGCGCAGCCGCCCGCGCAGGGCTACGGCAGCTACGGTACGCACGCCTAGCACACACGTACACACGCTAAACACTCCACACGCAGGCTCCGCCGCACGCGCACGCCTGGCCCGCCACCAACAACTACACGCAGCACGCGCAGCCGCCCGCGCAGTGCTACGGCAGCTACGGTACGCACGCCTAGCACACACGTACACACGCTAAACACTCCACACGCAGGCTCCGCCGCACGCGCACGCCTGGCCCGCCACCAACAACTACACGCAGCACGCGCAGCCTCCCGCGCAGGGCTACGGCAGCTACGGTACGCACGCCTAGCACACACGTACACACGCTAAACACTCCACACGCAGGCTCCGCCGCACGCGCACGCCTGGCCCGCCACCAACAACTACACGCAGCACGCGCAGCCGCCCGCGCAGGGCTACGGCAGCTACGGTACGCACGCCTAGCACACACGTACACACGCTAAACACTCCACACGCAGGCTCCGCCGCACGCGCACGCCTGGCCCGCCACCAACAACTACACGCAGAACGCGCAGCCGCCCGCGCAGTGCTACGGCAGCTACGGTACGCACGGCTAGCAACACGCACACACGCACACACGCTACACAATCTACAGGCAGGCCCCGCCGCACGCACCACTCGCAGCGGCTCGCGTTGCGACAAACTGAACTAAATACCATCTAAACAAATAGGACTACACATAATCTTGTCTGTCTAAGCTACATTCATTCTAGACAAACAAAACTACAAATCTAAGAAACTACATTGACTAATACATATAAAACTGACGTAATATATGTCTAATTTTTTTTTGTGAAATTACATACAATCCGCTAGTTGACAGTATGCTTAATAATTGCTCTTTAATAAATGCAGTATAATTAAAGTTAATTATTTAATAATTGTATTATATTAATAAAAAGCTTAAAACAATACAAATATAGAAGAGATTAAAGATTATAAATTTAATTTTAGTTCCGGAAAATTACTTTATTTTTTCTGTGTGTTACGTCATCGAAAACGCTAATCAGAAAAAGTGACGTCGTTCAAAAATTATTTACACAGTTAAGGTTAAGTGCAGTTATTTAACTAGAAATAAAGACTTAAGTCTATGGTCTGTTTGTTTAATCGAAATAATCTTCACAAAAAATAATTTTCTTTCCCTGATCGAGCAAGTTTCGATCAGTTATTTCGAATATCTGTTCTAACCCATGGACATGAATAAACAACTCTGTGTGCGTCTTGATAGTAGTGTAAGAAGGCACAGCACAGCATTGATTGTAATTTTTCACAGTCATAATTAAAATTCGAGCAAAATCAATTTTGCAAGTAACAACCCTAGTTTTATTTTATGAACAATGACGTCGCACGCCTTCACATGATCATAATGGCGCAGTTTTGTGGCATCATTTAAATTTAAATGAATAAATATCTTTATATATATATATATATATATATATATATATATATATATATATATATATATATATATATATATATATATATATATATATATATGGGTATTATTTTAAACTTTTACAGTGTTTTATTGAATTTTTCAAAAGTTGTGTACTCCTGGATTGCAACTGCAAATAGTTAAGAAAGTATTACACGTTAAAGAAATGTATTTTTTTTATATGTCTTGCAATTTTTTAACTTAATAAATACATCTGATATGCAATATCATTACTCCATGACGTTATTAACATATGATGTAATTACGAGTAATACCGTGTTATAATATTCTATTAACTATCAATAAGAAAAAGGCAGTTAAAATTATTGTATATCGGATAACATAATACTAGTAATTTCTATTAGTGACCTATTTAGGTATCCACATCCAGGCAGTGCTTTCAGCTATATCTGTTGTTGGTACGTTCAGATGTTTGTGGGATAGCAGCGCAGACAAGCATATACTCTTTGTTCATGTGAACTGTAGAGTCTACAAAGTTTGCAACAAATTCATTGAAACGAAGATCCTACTATGTTGATTGGATATCATTGTAACAATATATGAAGAACATAATATATTTAACAGATGTGTGATACGTTTATTATCATTTTTAAACTACCACAGAAAATTATATTTGTAAGTTTAATTAAGTAAGTAGCATTACACAGTTTACACAACATTACAATTCTGGATTAATTGGTCTCGATAGTTAGTAGTTGTAGTCATTCGGAAGTTCATACGTTGTGTAGATCTCAGCCCCAATTTGCTTCGCTCTGCTTTCCTGGTCTTCATTCCAATTGACTTCTGTCTTACAGAGAGCCGTGGTAGCCGTTTGAGGTCGGTCGCTCGCTACAAATGTCATCGTAACCTCGTAACTCTTCTGCGAACACTGGTGATGGCAGCTCGAATATTATTGATTGCAATTTAAAATGCTGTTATACCACTTGATCGATGGTGAAAACGTTGTGGAAAAACTTGCACTCTGTCTAAGAACTAGGAAAAATGGATTTTGGTGACATGAGAAGTGACGGTAACTCGCACCGTAACATCGTGGTCCAGTCCTCCCCATCTCTATTCTCGAAAATTAGAGAAATGCCTTGTCTGTTAGTGGGCTTATTGGAAGGTTTAGGCTACTTTTACCCTTGTATTATTTTGCGTCCATACCCTTCAGTTCCGGCGACTTCCCCTCCAGTTATGAAAACTCCCCGGCTATCCCACTTCGGAAGACTTCACTCTACTTCTGACACCGCCCCTCTACCCAGTTTGGAAGACTGCTCGACTTCCGACACTGCCCCCCTCCCCAGTTCGGAAGTCTTCGCTCTACTTCGGATGGCCTTCCCCCTCTCTCCAGTTGGGAAAACTTCGCTTTACTTCGGACGACTCTGTTTCGTCTCACCTCTGTCCGTCCGTCCGTCCTCCCACGCTGTGCCGGGCTCGCTGACGTATAACTTTGTTGTGCAGCGAACTACAGCTCTGCGCCGGCGGGCGCGTCGGCCGGTGGCAGCTGGACCACCTGGAACATGCCGCAGAACTCCAACTCTACCGGCTCCGGTGAGTCACAATACACTTTTCCTTGATAAAGCGGCGGTAAGGACGCATTGCGAAAGAATGGCGACCGAAATTGGTTTATTGAAGCCATTCGTGCTTCGATATAATCGATGCGAGCCTTATCCGATTTGTTCTATAATGTGGACCTCTCGAACGTTTCTTCACCCTTTCATATCTAATCTACCTCATAAATTCCAAAACCAATTAGTAAGTTGAATACTAACGTTATCCCATATATGTTTGTTGCAACTTAAATAATATCTGACCGGGTTTTTGAACAAAAGAACTCAATAAAAATATATTTAGGACAAAAACATTGCTAATGTGATTCATCTATACATTTTAGTTGTTTGACTTTTATGTCTGCCGTTTTGAACATTTACATATTGTGAAAGGTTCTTATTAAATCTATATAAATAGGTACTAAATTTTTGATAATAGATCTACATACTTAAGTATAATCTCGAATTTGCATTTTTTAATATAAAAATGTGAATGACATCCAATTTCTATTATATATTTTCCACATCCATACAGTGCTTCCATCTATTTCTGTTTGTAGTACGTTCAGATGTTTGTGGGACAGTATCGCAGACCAGCATATACTCTTTGTTCATTTGAACTGTAGAGTCTACAAAGTTTGCGACAAATATTTCTGGTAATTAACAACTGTAATAGATAATAGTGAGGATGGTAATCTTAAAAACCACTGGATATAATCTATATAAAAGATCTAAAAGGTATAATATTATCAGCCATAGGCTATGACTGATTCTTAAAAAAAAACTATTTTAGGCTTCTTTCACCGTAGAGTTATGGATTTGCGTAAGGTTTGATGATGTAGTCTAGACGCATTTTTCAAAGGTTTTATGTTCTTTCTTCAGTTCAGTTTTTCAAGTAACTATGACTGATGCGATGACTAATCTGTCACTATCTTCATGTATCAAATGAACCAATAATAGTACGAAAAATTCGAAGTATATTTGATTCAATTGCTGCGTAAGCATAATAATCTCATAACGCCTGATTCCAATATCTAAGAGAAAAGGAGTCAAATTATAAAATTTCAAATTATTCGGATGTGGAAGTGGGTGAAAACTTAATTGAAAGATTCCATTACGTTCATACATATTACGTACACACCGGTCAAGCTAATATAAATGTGTGTTAAAATAATCGTATTATAATGTAAAAACTAAAAAAATACGCTTGAACAACGCGAGGCTAACAGGTCATAGTCATGAAATTATTGTATTGTCATCGGTACATAACACGTTTGCAAAATTTTAAATTAATCAGACCTAGCGTCTGGAATTTTGTGAAAATTAAATTGAAAGATTTTATTACATAACTCACATTTATCCATACATACATACATACATACATACATCCATTCAACCATACATACATCCTTCCAACCATACATTACTTGCTTACCATCAGGTTTTGCTCGGGAACGTTTTGCTCGTTTCGCCACTTTTTTTCTATACGAAATAGTAATAATAAAGCCGTAGCTGTATGTAACGCGTGACGTCACCCGGCAGGCTCGTACGTGCCGCTGTCGGAGAGCGGCGAGATGTACGGGCGCGGCGCGGGAGGCGCTGGCGGCGGCGCGGCGCCGGCGCTCACGGGAGCCCTGTCCTCGGGCGCGCTCAACAAGTCCTCCTCCGACTACTCCACCTACCAGCAGTACCCGCCCGCCTACCAGCAGGACCAGGTACGCTAATGTGCACGCGCGCGTTCACGTACACGTGCACGCGGACGCGTAGGGAGATTGGGTCGTTGACCCCGGCACGGACTCGTCAGTCTTTCCAAAGCGTCGTTTCTAAACCTTTTTAATGAGTCATAACTTTTATCGTAGTCGATAGGTATCCGGGAGAGTAGAATAGCACCTATCTGTTTCCTACCCAAGTGCCGTAGGCGACGAGGTGTTGTATAGACAGCCTATAATAATACCATAATACCAGAATAATACCATAATATGCAACGTCGTCACTATACTGTTCGTGGGAATTCAGTAAAAAGTAAAAAAAAGTTCGCCAAAATGGTTTGCCACTCGCCAAGTCATCATCACTTCCTATCATCAGCCTATCACTAGTCCACTGCTGAACATTGGCCTCCCCCATAGATTGCCACAAAAGTTTGTAGCTCTCATTTTGGGGGGGATTTTGCCATAGTAGCCACACTTGGCAGGCGGGTTGGCAATAGCAGTTTATTAATTCAGATGTTCCTGGAAGATCACCTTCTAGTTCCTATTTTCCCACTGTCGACTTACGACACCCAGGGGATGAGATGGGGTGGTAGATACTCTTAAGCCGCTACCAAAGCATTTATCAAATGTCAAATCCAATTTTTATTTTCTCAATGGTTAAAATAATGATTTTGTATTATAATTTGGCAACACAAGCCACTGAATTTAATTGAATGACACGAGACGCGAAATATTTTTATTTTACTCCACATTTATTGTTCTGTTTTAATTATAAATTCTTTCAAGGCCAATAATTTCGATGTTTCACATGTGCCCGGCGTACCGTGATGGCCATATTTTTCTTAACGAACGCGACCTTAGGTTTAGAAATGATGTTTTAGAATGATAAAGACGATTGTTTTGTTCCTAAAATTGTGTCTGTTATTTATGTTCTATTTCGATTTGGCGTATTTAAAATCCTTTAAAATGGTCAACGACTACCTCTCGCACTCGTGTCCGTTCACGTACGAAACGCAACGTGTACGCTGCTGTACTCTCGCATACGAGGGGTGATCCAAAAGTAATGATAATCAGTTATTTCTAGTGCACACAAAAATACAAAAAAATTTCAGTCACTTACTCAGTTAACCACTAGTTCAGGGAAAAAAAATCATATAAATAGGCCACGATTCCCGGGAGCTACATTCATTTGAATACGGACTGTCAAGGAGTGAACATCAAAATGGAAAAACACGAAATCAGAGCTGTCATTAAATACCTCTGCTTGAAAAAAATGTCTACCAAAGACATACACAGCGACTTGGTGGAAACATTAGGGGACTCTTCTCCTCCATATTCCACAGTTGCACGCTGGGCTAAGGAGTTTAAGTTGGGAAGAACATCGACGGAAGACGAACACCGCGAAGGACGCCCATCGACGTCCCTCACTGAAGAAAATGTGAAAAAAGTTGAAGAAGTTGTATTGGAAGATCGAAGAGTGACTATCAGGCATGTAGCTGAGGTCACAGGGATCTCATATGGCAGCATTCAAAGAATCCTTGCGAACGAATTGCATATGAGAAAGGTCTCCGCGCGTTGGGTACCGAAAATGTTAAACGACGAGCAAAAGAAGAAACGAGTCGACATGTCAAGAGCAAATCTCGAAAAGTTCCAGGCAGACAAGGATAATTTTTTGTCACGTTTTGTGACCATGGACGAGACCTGGATCCACCATTTTGATCCTGAAACAAAACAACAATCGATGACATGGAAACGATCCGATGAACCGACGCCGAAGAAATTCAAAGTGTCAAGCTCAGCAGGGAAGGTTATGGCGTCTGTTTTTTGGGACGCTGAAGGAATAATCATGGTGGACTACTTGGAAAAGGGGGCCACTATTACAGGCTCCTACTATGCAGAACAAATAAGAAGATTGCGGGAGGCTATTAAGGAGAAAAGGCGAGGCAAACTGCGGGCTGGAGTGCTGTTCCATCAAGACAACGCACCGGTTCACAAAGCTGCAATTGCCATGGCTGCCATTCAGGAAGCGGGCTTTGAGCTGGTGGAACACCCCCCCTATTCACCAGATCTAGCCCCCAGCGACTTCTATCTCTTTCCACGACTCAAGGAACACCTCCGAGGCAAGAAATTTGACGATGATAGCGACGTGATGGCCGCGGTTGAGGACTTTTTTGAGAGTCAAGATAAAGATTTTTTTTCTAAGGGAATTTTAGGATTAGAAAAGAGATGGACTAAATGTATAGACTTGCTAGGAGACTATGTTGAGAAATAAATTTATTTATTTATTTTATTCATTGTGTTTATTATTGATTATCATTACTTTTGGATCACCCCTCGTACGTACACATTACACGTAACGTCCTTGATGTTTGTGTGCGTATACTAGAGTATTTGATATATACAATGCTTTGTTACAATTTAAAATATCATAGCAGGATAAAAGTGTACAGAATGAATTGATTATAAAATTTAATAATTAACTTAATGATATTCTCAATTTTTTTTTGCTTATCAATGTCTGTATAACATCCTGCGTTGATTATATTTAATCATTAATCAAATATACATTTAATGTAAATGATTGACTTCAGCTATATCATTTAATAATATTTAATTTTGGTTAGAACTTGTAGTTCCACAATTTTTCGTCTAGAGATAATTCGAAACACGAAATGATACTGCTGTGGTTGTTTGTCATAGCCGGAGGAGACAACTGATATGTATTAGTCTCATTTACGTACAGAAATTAAAATGAACATGTATGGTGTCGTACTTGAGACCAATAGCTTATCTTGGCTTTTCTAGTAAAGTAGTTCTTAAATTTATTTAATTGTGAAGTCATCAAGAGATTTCGCAGTTACATTCGTTTCTTTCTAAATTGTTGATGATTTCTCATTGAATATATTTTAGTATTGAGTCTGTTTGAAGCCCTAGCATGGACCATTAAGTATGAAACTAACCATTACCTACAATTTTAACCAGGTTTTGGTTTTTGCTAGGATGTTTTAACACTGTTACAACCTTGCTATATTTAGGTTGTTGCCATTGGGAATGGTTTTTTAGTTAAGGCACAAATATATATCCGGAGAGAAATTATTATTGCTGAAAACAATTTTATCAGAAATATGTTTTATATTTGTGCCTTTTGCGTACATGATGCTTTTAAAAATGCTAATGTCGTATATTAACGTTTTAAGTTGCCATTGTTTCTTGTATTTGTAATTGAGGTGATAATGACCTACCGTCTAGCTTTTTTTTTATATAATTGATTTTAAAACATTTGTCTACGCAAGTAGGTTTTATATTACTCGATTCAAATACAAATGGACGATGTATTAACCACATTTCTTTGATATCGAAACAGTTTCGTGATTCAATAGTCGATATGTAATTTTAAATTTTGATCTCTATGTAAAGGCTGCAATGGTTTAATTTTGCACACAATATTTATTAAATTTGACGGATGATTAACTGTGAAAAGTAATCCGGTTATTGAAACACGAATTTTGCCAGTAAAGTCCAACTTTAATATGAACAATGAAAGAATGGGCAATGGAATGAAATCGCGCGGGTAAATTTGTATTTAATTGCCTATTCTGCATCTGTTTAACAGGTACATGTCGGATAGAAAAAAACATCACACATTTTATCCAACATGTGTTTGTAATAGACAATTTTAATCTCACTATATCTTGGATGAATTAGTTTGTTATTGTCGATATTAAAGCAATATTCAATTTTCAATAAGCACATTTAAAACATTTTGTCCAAGATGTAGTCTCCCTGTATAATAATTTATGCTCATGGCATTTGAAATCGCTTTGAGCGATTTAATGAATTGTTACTAAAGTACAGCCAAGTTGATTTAGTATTGTCTTTTTGCTCGAACCCAGGGGCTTGCTTTTCCTCACCTCCCATCTCTCCTACCGTGATCCGCTTTGTCTTTGATTTTGTCCTGCATCTTTCCATAAATTAGTTTGGCGTGGTTCCCAGTTACGTAAGAAAGCATGGACGATGAATATTCTATCCTTTTTTAATTTACGACCGATTATCAGTGACGGCTGTTGGGAGACGTATGAACGTGTATTAGTCGCAACATTCAATTTGGTTGTACTTACTGAGTTTGTTTGCGATTCACGAATGGAAGCGCGATCGCACGATACCTCGGCGAGCGAGTGACATTCAGCGAAGTCACTATTCCAATGCAAACAAACAATTTTGCGGTCGAAATGCAGCATGAATTATATACCATAGAGCCCATATTAGTTTGCTTCCCCCCGCTATTGTGTGCTGTTTTGAGATATATAAAACGCTTTCGATATCGAAGACATCGACCTTCTCTGCATGTTTTCAGTGGCGAGATTAAAACGTGCGATGTCTTTTTGATTTTACGAGCTATGCTGCGGTTCGTTTTGCGAACAGTATTGCTAATAACCCAGTTGACCGCGAGCCGGCTCTCTCGAGGCAAATAGCTCACCGCACCGCTATCCATAGTGAAAAATCAAGAAGATTAACAAACTCTTATCAACTTTCGCTGAAGGTCTCTCATCGCCGCCCCTCCCGCCCGCCCCGCTTTCCTCTCCCTGAGTCATCATCCCGCCCTGGGGGTTAACTTACACGCTTTCGCCCGGTCCATTTTCACGCGCTGAGCTACTTACATAAAACTGCCTGAGTCAGGACGTGCAATTGTGGCGAGTGGGACTTTTATGTCTTGTAATTCTTCTTTTCCAGTTGGTCGATCAGGGTCCACAAGAGTGGCTCCTCCAGAAAGACAATTAGAGCTAAGGGTGGGTTCGGATGAGGGTATGTCGCGAAACTCTGGGGATTTCTCACTATGGACGGTTCGGTTATTGCGACGATCACGCGGGCTCACCTAAAAGGCATCGCACCGCACTAGATGTTAAGCTTACCTTTAGTTCTATTCAGAATATTCATATTGCATTTTTGTGTAGCCGTGCGAGATGATTCAATCGCTTTGTTTCATCTCAACACATGTAAATTGGCATTTAAAGTACAAATTAGTAAAATTTGGATTTTTCTCGTATTGTTACAGGTTCATTAATAGTTAATTTTAACGATAAAAATAATGTTAAGAGAGCTGTACTTTAAGTGTTCAGAGACGAAATCCATAATTCTGTTGAATGTAACGAGAGAGCATATTATATTTAGGAGCAAAACTGTGTTAAAACATCATGGGGCATCGTTCAATGCGGCCTCGAGGGACTACTTTTTATGACATATTAAATCGATTGACATAACAACGGTGTGGCCTCATTTCGATCCCTCATGACGTGACCGACGCGCCGACGCTGAAGCCTCGGCCAGTTGCGCGGATCTATTTTTGTACTAAGTAACGGCAACTCTTGCGCGTAGTGATTGCTAGAAGCGAGGCGATGGGCTGAGGCTATGCTATGACAGTTCAATTAAAGTTAAACAAACACTATTACAAACGTTACTTTTTTTTCGGAAGAAATTGATGAATATAATAAATAACATGTTGTAATTTTTTTAAAATAAACACACAATTATATACACACAAACAATAAAAATGTAGACCTATACTAATTAAAACATCGCTTTTTTAGCTTTCCTGTAGACGGGTTTAACCAAATTCAAAAATATTAATATGAACATGATATTTTTGCATAACGTAGCCTCCGTCAATCGCACGGCCTCTTCGAGGCTTCGGCCGAGCGGTCGTCGTACGCTCGTAGGGTCGCAACGATACACCGATATTTTCGATAACTGCAACTCAATTATTATCGATGTTGGAATATGCCCGGTAAAGTTCATTTGACAAACCTTGAGATGTGGTACTCTTAATATATAGGCACATGATTTTTATGTTAAAGTTCTAAAATATAAACTTTAAAAAAAAGAGCGCGTGCAACTCGTACACGTGTCAGTAGTGAAACTTGAGACTATTTCAGAAGTTTACCTACTAACAAAATAACTGCTCAATTATACTATATAAAAACTTCATGAAAAACCCTGTGCCGATATACATCCCGTATACCGTGTTTCGAGTTTGTCGGATGAATATCGATGTCGCTGTCGCGCGATCGTCGATATCGGTGAGCGGCGCGTTGCGCCCCTACGCGTGCGCCTAACGTGTGCGGGTGGTAGGGCTCGTCGTACGGCGGGTCGCGGGCGTATGGCGGCGAGTACCACGGCGCGGCGGCCGGCGCCCAGCCGCCAGGTGTGCACGCGGTGCCGCACCACGCGCCCAAACACTTCGCCGCCAACGAGTTTAACAAGGAGTGGCCCGCCGCGTAATCACGCACGAACACTCCGCCCCTCCTCACTCCCCCCATCCGACGTTACCCCGCTCCCCTCCCACCTCTCCTCCCCCCGCCCTTTCTCCGCCGACGCGCACTCGCACCCCGCGCCGCACCGCTACTCTCGTTCTCTATACACAAGGTGGTGTTCGAAGTTAGTGGCGGTCACGTGGCGTTTACAACTTCGTACGTGCACGCATCCCAATATATATGAATCATCGGCTCCTATAGTAGCTTATTCTACTGGGGGGCTAATGCCAGTTGCCGCTAATCGGTGTTCATGCTACACATTTTACAGAGCGTCGTTACAGCGATCGGTTTTTTGAGGAATATTCTATTTTTAATGTATGCGATGCTTGAATCTTCAATATAGCAATTAAGGAGTAGCGAGTGCGCGTTTAAACGGTCGGCGTTTTCCATCCACAAAATGATCGACCTCTAAATTTGAATCTTGACTCGAACCGAAGCGCCCCCGTCAGTTGAGGAGTCCAAACAGATCCCCCCCCCCCCCCACACACACACACACATACAACATGATGACGTCTATGGAAACAAAACAACACCACATTATACAACACGTTTTAATTAAGTATATTTTTAAAACGGGATGGTTTTATACAATGCAATATAATATTAACGTTGATTTTTAGAGTAAATATTGCATGCAACTTTAAGAAGTTATATTATAAACTTGAGCGCCTCACCTACAACTGCATTAACACAAACCCACACGCGTAAGTAAGGTGTTGTTTTTTAAATAAATATAAAAATATATTTTAACGATAATAAAAAAAATCAAGTTAAATTAGATGTTAAACTCGCGTCAACTAACCCAGTTAAGGATTAGACATTATCACGTTACATGAAAACGTTAAACGGGCATACAAATGGAATGTGTTCACATTATGTATCTCTCGTGCGCTAAGCAATATTTGATTGTGTTCTCTGATATTGTTCTCCCTCCCCCCCAAGTTCTCGCGGCCCTCCCTCTTTTGATCGCAAAGATCAACGCGTCTACATCTAATGTACACACTTTCTTTTGTCTTTTTATAATTCTTTTTTTGGATTTGGGCTCTTTTTTAAATCTTTTACTTTTACTCCTAATCGTTAATTTCTTTGTTCTTTGGAAGTTTAATGATTTCTTTTAATAACATCATATATTGAGCGGTGGGATCTCAGTACGCCGCACATTGGCGACATTGTGGGAAGTCGCCCGCCGCCTCCGCGCACATTTGACAGAAACTGTTAAAAAAGGCCAATTTAGGGAAAATGACCTAAAACAACTTAACTTAAGCTAATGACTTGTATAAATATTTGGTATATATATCGGTATGTATGTTTAATATTAGAATTTTGGTTATTTACCACCCACTAGACTTAGGAAAATGGTAGGGATGTAATGAAATAATTATGTGTTAATATTTAAACAAAACATAGTATGACTGAACGTGATTTAATAATATTTTTTAATGATCCCGTTTTTTAATTTCATAAAGGGGAGCAATTCTATAATAAATATTCGTAATTTTAATTTTGTCTATGGATATGGATTTTTAGTTTTTTATCGCAATTTTTTTTAAGTTGATAATTGATTTTTTTAATAATTGTTATGAATTAAATTTACCTGCCAAATTGTTAAAACGAGCAAACGATTTAAGTGTTAAGTGATGAAGCTCAATCATTTAGGATATAGATGTCGGATTCGAATCCGGCCGCACCCCTCGCGCGGACTACTGTACATATACTTACTTGTGTGTAAAGCATAATTTTAATCGATTCTCTCGTCACATAGTTTTAAAGTTTTTAATTTATGCGGATTGCCAAATATTTTTAAAACTGTATAGAGCTTCCGACGGCCGATACGGGCTTCGGTTTAGAAGTATTTTAACTTAACTATGGGATGTCGACACCGCGCGCCCGCCCCTCCCGTAGCAAAGTGAGTTATAATTTAAAATAACATTGTTAGATTAAATTTAATGTTAGTCCTTTACTGTACTATATCGCTCAATCATTTGACCGATCGACTGATTAAAATTTTAGTGATAAGCTAAGTAATTAATAGCGGGAGCCGCGAGCGAGCGCGCGGTTTCGCGACGCCCTTACATTATTTGTTGTAATTAATTATCTTAGAGTTTACGGTCGGTCTAAACGACTAGGTACGCCCCAGTTAGCGCGGCGCTCGATAAGGTTTGTTATAAACGTTTTTTAAATAGACGAATTGTTGATGATTACATTGCAAATGCATAATTTGATCGTATAGTATAGGGTTATTTAAGATCGCACCATAAGTAAAGTATAATTTATCTACGTGAGGTGTAAGCAAATTTATAAGCGAGGAGGTCCGCCGCGATGGGTGCGGCGTCCCAAATTTAAAGCTAAAACATAGTGAGGAAAAAAAATCGCCTTTACATTGTGATGTTCATAGATAACGCGCATATTGGTACATTTCTTATAGCTCTGTATATTACATAAACGACTGAAACAATGACAGTGTGTAGGAAGTTGAGAATCGTACTTTAAAAACAATTTATTGAAATAATGTTAATGAATAATCGACGTCGGTGCCTAACTGCCCTGTAGGTTACGTATGTAGTTGTGCCCGCTTTGTTCCGCTATGTTTTTTTTTAACTCTTAATCTGTTCGTTCATATGTTAGTTAGGTTTAATTTCTCTCGATTCATTCCTCTGTCGGTGTACGGTGCGTGTATTCGTTCGTTTTTCACTAATCTGCTCGTTTTCCGCGCCTACATTCGTACAAACGTTCGCGCAATTTATCAATCGCCAGCGCACGCGTCCGTACGTTGCGTACGCGTTTGTACGGACACGCACGCGTCAACTTGCGGGCGCCATTCTATTAGCACGATATCGTTTCCATCTTTTCGGTTATAATTTACTCACTGTAGGTTTAATGTACAACCACCGATAACGGATGACAATGTTCATGTCCGTTTAATATTAGGAAACGATGCCTTACAAAAAGTTAAGTGAATATATAGATGATTTATATTATGTTATTTTCAGTGATATTGAATTAGCACTAAGGTGTTAGATACGGGCCTGGGCCCCGCACTCACAAACCTACGGAACAATTTAAGAACTTAGTTTGTAATGAACCATCGTGGCAATCTTCTAAGTAAACATAAAGAATATAATTTATTTAAAATAAAGTATAATATGTATTAGAAATTTTAGATTTACTCAACATTAAACTTAGTGCAAATTATTGTGAAAAAATCAATTGAGACTATTTATATGGGTTTTTAATTATTATTATATAGGTGAAGAGCATAAAATATTGGATGAATTTATTAATTAAAATAGTTAGCAAAATACAAATACGGTAAGACTCGTTAGAGGCTCAACTGTCAAATGTGAAGCGGCAGCGAGAGAAACGGCGACTTCTCACACCCAACGTTTTCAATACTCCAAAATTGTACAAACCGTGAGTGACACTTGCATCCTCTGCATTTTAATATTACGCCGAGTAATATCGACATAAGATATACACTATCTTAATAATAATGTTTATGGAATAATATTTTAATCATGGCTTAACAGTAGTACTGTTGTGTAGTTAACCTTTCGACTCTTGTTTGTATTACATTATATAGTGTACGCGGTTTTTATATGTGTATGTTTATTCAGTAGCGACATGTTTGTGTAAAAGTGTATTTTTGGTATTTGAAATGTCACACGCGCGGAGGCGTTCGCCGTTCCGGCGTGTCTATTATACATTAAATATACTTATGATCGTAATTGACTAATTATATTATACAAGACCTCTAGTGTTAACGTTAGGTTAGCAGGATTTTTTAAGTTCACTTCAACTCGGTTAAAAGAACTTGCATTTATTTGCATCGGCAGCCAGCAGTCGATTGTCAACTGTAGTCGAATCTAAAGTTATTTTAAAACAATGCAGGTATTATTAATATAAATCCTCATATTTATACTAGACTATTATTAATATAAATGTAATTATTGAACACACTCTAATCGTAAAATAAAATTGCACGGGCTTTACGATTAATTATAACATTAAACCTAGGACAAGTTGTTATTTATTTCTGTTTTAATTAAAAATTTTGATGTTGATTATTTTTAAACTATATTTTTTTTCATTATAGTGGATTAAAGTACATAATTCTCGTTCGATTAGATTACAAAATTTATTAGGTGAACTATCGACTGATGTACAATATTTAAAGTAATGGTTATTTACGGCAGTATATAAGTTATACTTTACGCCCGTTAGGGGGCACTATATTTATAACAAACTTGTATTAATTTCCTAAAATGTAATTAATTGGAAGCGGCGATCGCGACCGAGCCACAAACTAAGTATATTACGATTGTAAGACTATTATCTAGATTTGTTGTAATCTTATAATGTGTAAAGTACTATACTTAGCCCTAACGAGTGCGTAGCGCTGAGTGCGCTTACCGCCGCGCCGGCTGCCGATCGCTGGCGGTCTTCTGCCGACTGCTGACGGTCTACTCCCTCGCGGACGGTCTACTGCCTCATGCTGACGGTCTACTGAGCACCGGTGGCGGTTAGCACTGGCAGTTCGTCGACAGCCGTCGCGGCCGCGCTCACATTACTTTATGTTCGTTATATAAAAAGGAAAATTATGATAGACTTACATGAACGTCCTTGTTGATTCTTTTCTTACGATAACCTAATGATAATTAGTTAATTACGGTTTTAATTATTAATTTTAACTGAAGCACTAATAAAATATTAAGACGAGAAGCTTGTACGCAAAGAGTATTCGATGTAATAATTAAAAAGTGCTATCACAGAACATAACACTAAGGTTTTTCGAAGTAGAAATTATGCATTATTCATATTAGGTATTTTGGGTATATATTAGTGTTAGTTTTAACAGATAACATAAGTATGTAGTTTGTAATGTAATGGAAAAAATAAAACAGTTTTGTCGTAGTTTCCTATTATTAAGCTTCTTCTATCTTAATGGTTTAAGTAATACTACTGGTTGATTAATTAAAATATTAATATTACCACTGCAAATATTTGAGATATCTTATGATGAAATATATATCTACTATAAGGACATTATAAAACGTAGATAATTAAAAGAAATCAAAGTTTCAAAATATGACTGGCTTTTTAATGTTCGCCTTCATCCCTTTATCCCCCTTTAGAATAGTAACTCCCCCCCCCCCCCCTCAGTGGATATCATAATTTTTGTTTTTATACGATCGCATAAAGTACACATTCCGGAACACGGTACCCTAATAATAGTCTTACTAAAACTGAGTCAACAATAACTGAAGTGAAACGTAACGCAAAACGTTAGCCGTTTCCAATAATTATGTTCTCTATCGCACATTACACTTGGTATATATTTCCTATTTGCATGCATCACTCACACACCTACACACATATGGTAAAGTATTGCAATTTTACTAACTTCATTCGCCATTGATTATCCCTTGTCACATTTTAGGACTGGTTTCGGACGTAGCAACGTCTTATTGGTTGATTTTTTTTATTTGAATGTTGATTGTAAATACTGTTTCTTCGGGTTTGCTACGTTTTTAACCAGTCTGTTCACTTAAAATATTTTTCAATTGGCTTCATAGTTGAAAGCATTTGCTTGGGTCAATCTACAGAGGATGCAATATCATTCTATTTAATCAAGAGTTTCTGCCACTTTAAATAAAATGTGCCATCGTTTTCTTCAATACTGTTCCGACCGTTTTAAAATTAAAAAAAAAAAATCTCTTTCCCGAGTAGGAAGCGATGAACACTCGCCGCCTAATTTGAAAAGGGGGACCATCATAAATTGTGTTTAATTTATGGGGGTAGATGTATCCTCGGACAGTTTGAAGTACCTACATCTGGCACAAAGTTCTTTATGTCTTAAGTAAATATTTAATATGAGCTTATTATTGATGTCATTCATACTGGCGGACGGATTCCTGTGCACGAAAATCTAGGTATGTACTACACCATGGCCAGTTATTCTGCCGTGAAGCAGTAGTGTTCAAACATTACTGTGTTTCGATTTGAGGGGCACTGAAACTAACGTAATCACGGGGCGTGTGAGACTTAAGAAGTTATGCCTCAGTGTGTCGGGCGCAGTGTGGTGTTACAGAGAAATGTCATGAGTGACACAGTATTTGTTATGGACAGACGCCATACCACCAGGTGGACGTTTTGCTTGTCTCGTCACTTTAAATAAAAAAAGCAGGTGGTGGAGACACATCTTTCTCTCCTCCATGTTTGGCACGGCAGACCAACGTTAGATTTGAATAATGCAAACATTATCATTACTCATCAAAATAACTTTATATTAAATATACCACAACGGAGCTTCTCCGTAAGCACTGTATGGAACATTCTGGAGTGCTGTTTAGTTCTGTAAAGCCGATGGTATTCTATGTAATGAGGCGCATTAATCTCTAAATATTCCATTGCTGGACATATGCCTCAGCCAAGTTGGAAGGTGATCTCGTAATAGCCACGCTAGCAGGATTCACCTGCGGGAAGATTGCAGTACAAGACTCCACATCTCAGACGCTGCTGTCCGTCACCAGACACCATTCGATTTATTTTTAAGATATGGATTTTCTAAAACTACTATTCCGCTATCTGTCGAGGATCGCGATGTTTGTGCTGCTTCCCTTGTTCGACTGTTGCAACACCCATGGAATGAAATAGTGTGTTAGACTCCATTACACTACCCTCACACGTAAGCTTTAGTGTAATGAAAGTTTATTTCAAGTTTACACTGGAGCACATCACTATTTAAAAACTTTGAAGCTTAGGAGGGGGGACCTATTCTATTATCTACGAAATAAATAACTAAAAACGATTACGCACTTATCGATTTTAACTATGAAGCCACCCAAGTTCTATAAAAATTTCTTCTTTGTAATACAATCCCTTGTACTAGAGGGTGATGGCGTAGGGAGCAATGCTGGCAGTCCTAAATACGCACACGTACCGCAGATGAATGATGCTGTTGGTGCGCCACCACAGGTTAAATATGTTAAAATGCTTCATTATTTTTAGAGGAATATTACATTCTGTATGAGGCCTTCCATTCTACATTTTTGTTTAACAAGTCGAGTCCGTCACGATGACTACCTTAACACTAAAACAGTAGGGATTCGTTTCTTTTAAATAAATATTGAATGAAGTCTATCCTAAAACTGATTGCAATTCTCGAAGGTCGGGCACAGTCACTACTAGGAGCTTGACATATTTTTTACATTTATATTTTGACGAGAATTGGAGACTCATTTGCTGGCAGCCAAGCATTCCTTTATAGTTCCAAGAATGACAATAGAGGACAAGTGTTTATGGGCAAGTACCCCGTGGACACCAACACGCCTATTCTCTATTGTGATAAGTATCATCAGGTGGACTGTGTGCTCTTTCGGCCTAAGTAACTCCATAATATGAATTGAACTTAATCTTATTATCTCCGAGTTACAAAGGAACTAATCGAAATCGAACTCCACATTAATTAGTCAATTTTTTGGTAACTGACAACAAGCCGCCACGTGATTGGTTGATTTCCAGAACGAAGTGCAACGGTGATGAATCACTTTTTATTAACTTGCATACTGGATGTAGGATTCCTATGCAGGAATCCGTCTAGGTAGGTACCACCTCAGGGCCAGTTATTCTGCCGTGAAGCAGTAGTGTGCAAACGTTACTGTGTTTCGGTTTGAAGGGCACTGTGAGCTAGTGTAATCACTGGGCATATGAGACTCAAGAACTTATGGGCACAGTGTGGTATCACACAAATTTTCTGGGTGACATCATTTGTTATGGGCAGTCATTGCACTTACCATCACTTTAGCCATAGCTCAACGTTTCGCTCGTTTCACCAATTTATCCAATAAAAAATATATCTCGTTTATAATAGTCTGATTCATGCAACGTAGTAAGTACCTTCTTTCTATTATTATCGAGTGGAAAAGTATACGTTTTTTTAACTTTGGAAACTTAACTCGTCATGAATGGATGTAGGTATCTTATGTATCGTGCGCCCGTTTTTCATCTACTTCTTTTAAACGGGAGACATTTTCTCGTAGTATTTTTTGTCCTTACAGTATTGTCTTAAAACTTTCCAATAATACACAAGGTCGGGAAATAGATACTCATTTTAATTCTATAGTTTTCCGTACTAAAATAAGTGTAGGGCACCAGACATGTAGGACTGAAAGCGTTATGTATCTCTAGATTTTTTTTGAAAATATTTCAGTCAAGACCAACATATTAGATTCTAAATAGATAAACTATAATACCAAGAAATGTAAAGCTAGCAAGTAACAAACTGACAAAAAAATAGGGAATGTTTTTCAGTTTGTCAGCCACAAGTTTCAATTATTTTTGAATGAAATAAGATAATACGTTTGCAATATGTAGTTTAAGTATTAAACTCTTCAATTACGTCAGGTTCCTTTGATGTTCTGCGGCATGGTCTCGCCACAGCCGTCGTTTTGTAACGTGTCGGATATGTCAGCTTCAGCGTCAGGTTTTTATCAATGCCAGTTACCTAGCCCAAAAAGTATTTCATCCATTTTATACACATCTAGTCAAATTACCATACCAATTTAAAATATTAACACATGTATGGCATTTAGTTTCAATCGAGTAGTATTTAGAATTTCTTGAGCTTCTCATGTGGCGACATAGATGTCGCTACAGTGAACATTGGTTTTATTGAGTTAATGGAAAATATTCGAATATTTATATACAATCATATAATACAAATTTAAAAGACCAAACTTGAATTAACTACTTTAATACACTGCGTAAGCTGGTTAGTAATTATATTATAATACATGTGACTGGTGATAGACGCCAATGGGAATAAATAAACATGGAAACTCAACCATGACAAAATTATTGATGTATTTACTTTGCCAAGCTTTCAAAATGGATCTAACTGCCATTTTAGGTAAATCGAGGTTTAGGTCTGTTCTTATTTGTATTTTAATATTAAAAAACTAGTTTAAAAAAAACTGATCTCATGATTTCAAATTTAGATAGTTTTAATATTAAAATATATAGATTGTATGTATTGAGAGTAGATAATGAATTTCACACCATAACTGAAGTAATTTGTTCTCTAAGAGTTTGAATCAAGTTTATAGGAAAGTAAGTTCTTTTAGTAGATTGCACAGAGTCAATTACACTTTTATAAACAATTCATTAAATTATAAAAATGGAATAATAAAAATTTTGGCGAAGCAAGGTTGGCGTGTGGTGCGGTGAGTTTTCACATTATTATTTTTATAATAAACCTAAAGCTTTCAAAATATTGCTTTTACGAACAGGATTTAGTTTCGATAAATAAAATATACATTTTTCTTTTATGAACATAGGTGATGACTATGAATACACTGGTGGCTCCGGAGACGGGTATCAGCGTTCATCAAAGCGGAGTTATCACGGATCGACTTCAGGTGGAACTTCATCGGCCCCATCGTACCATCCCTATCGGCGTTAACGAGTGACGCTATGCAAACTCCTTATTTCTATGTCATCCTGGTACTTTTGATGCATATTCTTGCTCATTTGCTTTCGGCTCTGTTTTTTGTACCGTCATGAATGCTAATAATGTTTAATTTTCTTCGTTTTATAATTTATCATATCTTAAGTTAGAGAGAGAGGTCATGAGATAAATACAATTGGCAATCACAGACTTCCAAATAAACTTCCCTAAGACCGACATATCAAATATTTGTATGATATTTTTTTGTACTCACGTAATCATTGAGTTTGTAAATGGTTTTTACTGGGTGCGAGTCTTATAAGAAGCGTTATTCTATCGGTAGTATTTTTTGGGAATTTTATCCTTGTCATGTTAAAGTTATAGAGCCACTAAGAGTTCAAAAGACGACTAAAAAGTTATCTTCTTCTTATAACCTCGTCCCCGAATATAAATAAGTTAATATAATAGATTTTCTTTTAGATGATTTTGCTGTATTTTGGAACGATGAGTGTCTCAATGGCTTTGAGAAAAAATTAATAGTTGTAACGAACGTATCTGATAAGCTGGCAAATACATTTATTTTTGATAGATACACAAAGTTTACAAGCATGCTTATTTTTTAACAACGTTCAACTTCTCAAGTTGACTTAGAATTTTAGACTTTCACGATAAGGAAGTTTTCATCTAAATCCTAATATTGATTTCGTACTTGAGTACATCGGTTTTTTTTTAAGTCGTGTTTGAATTTAGGATTATGATACCGGTGACGTTAATTGATATACGCGTCTACAATGCACACCTTTAACGTTTATGATTATTCCAAGTAATTTCATTCTCCAATTAAAATGTATTTGGAGTAAGCGTTACTAATGCAGCTGTGAAAAAACCTATCAGAACCTCATAGCCATGCTAATGTTAAAACAACTTAAATCTTAAGTATTTTATAACCTACATATATAATATGCTAATTACACACGTATATCATTAGAATGCCAAAAGTTTTTAAGTATAAATAAGTTATGGTCGTTTGAGATCATGTCCGTACTAATATTTACGTATAAGTATTTTAGGATATACATTTATGAAAATTTCTAGTTCAGCTCTATTTAAAGCTCGAAAGTGAAGCGAATGTGTTTTTCTTATATTGTTCTCTCTAGAGGTCATTTTTATTTAAATTTGACTAAAAAAATTATCCGTCTGTCGTTCATTATAAGTTCCTGTTTGTACTTCCGTAAGGTTTAAAGTAAATAGTATTTTCTTATTGACTTTAATGTACAAAACACCTTAATTTTATATTGACCATACTCAAGTTTCATTCACAATTGCGTTATGCAGTACAATAATCTCGTTGTTCTCACTTGACATATGGTTTTGGTTTACTTAAATAAATATACTAATAAATTTAAGTTTTATTTAAATTTAAGCGTCTGCCTACCGTGTATCCTTCCCTACAATATTTGTCTAGTCTAGGAATTAATATTAACTTTAATATAGTTCAATACTTCGTTTATTTTTTTAAATTATTTTATGATCTTTTTTAGCATTTTTAAATTTCAATACTGTTATGAGACTAAGTACACCTCGCTTATTTTATTATTTTTAATGCTACGTATAAAATTAACTAAGGTTTCGTAAGGACAAATGAAATTACTTAGATGAGTTATTTAATAAATATATTTAAAAATTATAATTAAACGCCATTAATAATAACTGTAACGTTATAAAATAGAATGAAATATACGTTAAATTTTTATTAATAATTATTAAAATTAAAGTTGCACAAGGATTCAATGTAATATTGGAAAATATTAAAACTTATTCTAGATATATCTAACTATATTATTAGGCTTTAAAATTAAGACATTAAATTTTTAGGGCACGGAGATGTTAGCTAAACATTTAAATGTTTAATCACGCATCTACAAAACATCCATACATCTTTAGCATTAATTTTAGTAAGTAATTATACTATGCATTAAAATATAACGATTGTTTTGTGGAGTGAGAAACAGTTTGTATGACAAATTCGTATGTAGAATTGATTGGCCTAAATAAATTGTGTAAAGTTTCATTTTACCTTATTTCTAAATATTAACTCTATGGGGTTAAAATAATTTTTTGTAAAATTTTATACCAATGGACAGACGTTAAATTTGACACATTTTTTTTAATCTAAACTATATTCAAAGTTTTTAAAGAATTAGTATCTTAAATTACAAAAGCGTTTTGGATTAGCAAAACGTGCTTCTACATTAAAAAGGGACTACGTCGCACGGAATTTACATGGGAGATTTTATAAGGTAAGGCACTAGAATAAAAGCATTATCCACTTCTACACACAAGTTTCAAGTATGGAAAGTACGTTATTAAGCAATAAGTCATGTATGTTTGTACATAGTTTTTAAACTAAATTAACTGCAAACTTCGCTTTTTGTTCGCGTTTATCGTTATCGAGCATTTAATGTTTAGATTCTATAACCTAACCTACTTAGGTTAGATATGAAGCAAAATCTAAATTGATTTCTGAATTACTATCCGTATCTAGTGCAGATTTCATATAAATATATTCAGTGATTTTTAAGTTCAATCATGAACAAGAAACACAATTTAAAGTTACATAGTAGTTAGTTAGTTAGTTACATTTACTTGTTACATACATAAAATGTGACGCATTGCAAATGTGGGCCTGATAGAGTTGAGGACAAAACATGATAAATAGAATAAAGATTGTAAAATGACATTAAAGGACTTTCTTAATAGAAGATTTTGGAAAAGTCAATATGAATAGGTCGCAAAACGGTCTCGTTAAGTTATTTTGGTCGAAGCAAAGAAGAATTTTCTGTTATAGATAGGTATATACATCATCATCATTTCAGCCTATCACTAATCCACTGCTGAACATAAGCCTCCCCCACAGATTGTCACAAAAATTTGTAGCTTAATTTTCGGGGGATTTTGCCATTATTGCCACGCTTGGCAGGCGGGTTGGCAACCGCAGTTTATTTATTGAGATGTTACAGGAAGATGCGCATCTCCTGGTTTTCATTTTCACTTTGTCGACCTTTACGACACCCACGGGATGAGATGGGGTGGTAGATTCTCTTATGTAAAAACCTTTCTATTTAGATACGGTTAACGAAAGGTTGCCAACCCGCCTGACAAGCGTGGCAACTATGGCAAAATCCCCCCAAGATGAGAGCTACAAACTTATGTGGCAATCTATTGGAGAGGCTTATTTTCAGCAGTGGACTAGCTATCGACTGAAATGATGATTTAGATACAGTAAAAACCATTTCCAGTGCGATGCCGACTGTAGTGATTTCTGTACAAAGGTGCCTGTGTTGTTTCTATTATTTCCGGGTTCTGCAAAATTTATTTAAAAGCCTGTTTTTCAACGAATTGGACCTCATCACCGCTTTACATAGGATAGGATTCTGGTATAACTTCAGCTTCTGCTAAACATACCCAATCAAAGGTCGATTTTTATATGCACCTATCCGCATTTTTATAAAGAAATTTTTTCGAAATAGATCGAAGCAAAGTTCTCTACGAAACGAACAGACCGAGAACCGATCTTTAAAGACCTCTTCAAACGATCAGTTTCAATTTCACTAACCCGTTACAAAAAAAGCCTTAGCAGTTATTTTGACTTACTACGGAATCTGTTCCTTTTTTGTTCTCTCTTTCACTTTAAAAAGGGACAAAGTAGTGAACTTATTAGGGTGGGGTTTCGTAAAGTTAATTTTCATCTATGCTTATTTCGATTGTTTTGTAGTTGTAAATTGGTTGTGTAATAAAAATATTTTGAAGCCTCTAGCGGATCAGATCTTATCCAATTAAGCTTAAGGACTTGCGTGGATAACAAGAAATATATATAAAATTGAGCAAAATAGCACATTTATACGCTCTTTGTTGAGGGGAAATGGGTCCTCACAGTTAATTTTTCCCGCACTGGAAAAGTCTTAACTTAACGGGTTCAACGCTCGACGTTTCAATCGTTTAGTATTCCTTAAAAGTCTGGAAAATTGATAATTTTTTATTGGTTTTTAAATGTTTTATCTATCAACTGTGTTTTATTAAAAATTATGGGCTCGATACGATAGTCGAATTTGAATTTTTTATCAATTGATAGTCCAATTCTTAAAAAAGATTATAGGTTGCGCTACCACCCTTAAGAGCGATTTCTTTAAAATTAAACAGCTGGTGAAACAGTGTATGTATAAACCCTAAAAGAAATGAAAAGGGCGCGACGTATTCATTTGTCTCTAACTCTTTCGTTATTAGTCATTTGTTCGCGTTTTTTTTCTATCTATTTCACGATCACGTTCAGATGATTACGTATATTGCGTCGCATTTCTTTATTAGTTTTGGTTGAATGCTAAAAAACGACTGATCATTTACGTTTTTTATATTATGTCCTGCTATCGACATAAAAATCCCGCTTTTATTACTGAAAAGTTTTCAAAATCCTGCTTCGCGTCAGTCGTTATTGACTATGGCGATTAGACAAGATGTTATCTAAAGTCGTTAAAAACAATAGTTAAAATGTATGTAAATGATGTTTCTGTCGCTCAATAGTCTAGAAAGGCTTATGTCAATTCTATTAATTTATGAGACTTCTTTAATGTCGTTAAAGTAAATTGGAATGCCATCACAGGATAAAATAATGTACTTAATATATGGTAGACAGATAACGATTGTGTTAACCCTTATGATAAACGCAACGGCGTTCCTAGAATCCTAACAATATTGAAACAATGAATAACAACAATGCACGAATCACAGAAACTAGAAGCAAGAAGGGTAATAGAAGCAAGGGATTTTTTGAACATTTCTTTAGTCAAAGGAACACATTGACGTAAAATAGAAATTAATTTAGCGACATCTACATTTAAGTAAGCTAATGATGCTTTAAATGCTTCACGCGTTATTTCTAAATCACTAGACAGACAAAAATACTAATGTGATTTTCAATAACTTAAAGAATTGAAAGTAGATACTAGAGTGTAATTGTATGACTATAGTGATTTATAGATTAAAAAATCACTCAGTTTAGGTTACAGCAAGCAAGGTTTAACTATGATTCAACAACTGACAGACAAAAATGTTGTAAAACAAGTTATTTCATAACTCGCTTCAATCTGGTCGCAGGCTTCGTGGCCGGTGTGGGTTGAGTAGGCTGTACATGTGCTTTGTCTCAGGGCTCATTGCACGAACTGCGCCGCGACGTGCAGTTGGTGCATTCGCAGGGACGCGGCGCTATTTCGTCCGGAAGATGCGCTTGTGCCGCTCTATAGCACAGCTCCCTGTAGCGTGCACAGCCTGAAATGTTGATTAATAGATTATGTTTTGAGTAGGTAAATATAACTATACCTTAAAAATACTTAGTGTTTATTGTTTTTTTAAACGTTACCCCACTAGGATTTCTCCTGTATCGTGAGTGCGTTTTATAGACACATTTCACATGCACAATACAACTGTGTTGGCAAATGTTGTCTCCGGCTGGTATTCGAACACAAGACCTGAAGCGTTGATGTCAGGTACACAAAGCCACGCGGTCGTCAAATATTTAAATCTCGCCTGCCAAATGTGGCGAGTGGCGACTACGGCAAAATTATCCGACATGAGAGGCTTTTTTCCTGGAATTGGAATGCGCTGATGACAATTTCAATACAATTTAATACATTGCACAACACATGCGATAATAATTTCTAAATAATGCATAAAAGGTGGCCAACGTCTAACATTTACCGCTGAAATCAATCAACTAATAACATATGTACGTCGGTATGTAATTGTCCTTAGTTTTATTTTTATCGTCAACTCAGGGGTGACTGCCATGTAGCGTTGGCGTAAAAATGAACCACCCTATCTCATCCTATGGGTAAGTCGATAAAGTAAAATGTCAACAAAAACTTATGGGTCTCCGACAGATTGCGGAATAACCATCTCAAAGATTGCAAAACCAATTCCTACTTGGGTGAGACCTTTATCCAGCAGCGGAACGTTTGAGGATAATGGTGATGGGGGTGATTGTAAATATTCATTATAAAGCAATATTACCTGTTGGTGGTAGAGCCAGACGAGTATCTGCTGCAAAACCTCGCTGTGCCAGTCGATCTAGGAGCGTACTGGCCGACCATCACCGTTAATCGCTTTCTACACCTGTGATTGTTGTTTTCAAAATTTTATGGGCGTTATAAGAATATTTGTTAAATGTATTTTTCAGTCCATTAAATACAATAATTAAAGGTCACTAAGAAGATGCGTTATCGAATTCCTAATAAGTAGACTTGAAGGTTTCTGTTAGCGCTCCGAATAGATTTATGGTCTTGTATTATAAATGCTCCTGTTATTCCTCCTAATTGAGCATGGGAACTTTACTCCGATAGCATTACTTAGTTTCCCTTGAAAGATAGATTCCATTGAAAGGGAGCTTCTTAATGTATCGCTTTGTATAATGTGATTTTATTACGTAGGAACATTTTGCAATTTTTATTTAGGATCGGGTGTAGTCAGCCGAGGACGAAAGCCGCTCGGTGCCTGACGCGGTTAATATGTGGACGTGAGTCTTGAGCCGAGTAGGATCCAAAACCAGTTCCCTAGGGTTCGGGCTGTGGATTGGAAGCGCTTGTTAATTGTGTTTGGATTACGTCCAGACACATATAAACATGTGTTGTCCGCGAATAAGGCGAGTTTGACAGCGCGGTTGGGCGGTATGTCATTGGTGAAGAGGGTGTATAGAACGGGACCTAGGACTGAGCCTTGAGGTACACCAGCACGGACCAAATCCGCAGAGCGCACCCCCTCGACGCGGTAGCGAAAGGTTCGACTGCGAATAAAATCTCGTATGATGAGCATCGATTTGGCACACCAAAGATCGTACAATTTGAGCACGAGCTCTTTGTACTAGACGTTGTCGAACGCTTTCGCAACGTCGAAGAAGAGTGCTCCGGTATGGTGCCCGTAAAGGAAATAAGATTTTACATGCTCCGTCATGCCGTGCACCTGTTGGGTACTTGAGTGTTTGGCTTAAAATCCAAACTGTTCGTACGTAACTATTTCATGCGATGTCTTGAGCGATCGCATGAAATCTCTTAAGTGGGCGAGAAGTAATTGCTAAAAGATTTTGCCTAAGACCTTGAGTATTAGGCCGTTATGCGGTGGGATCGGACAGCGACGTACTTCGCTGCGATCCTAAGTTAATTCTAACTAACCCCTCAAGATTAAAAGGCCAATAGAAAATATCACAAGTTTTTATTACAGGCAATAACATTTGCGTCGTTAATATTTAAAAAAATGTTGACTGTTGTACTTGTTTTCGTTGTCTATTGATTTATGATGTTACCATCGCTCCGAGCAGGCGAATGACCGCCTGACTTGTCATCGGCGCGTGGCGACGTCGATCCGTCCGATTGATCCTGCCAATAATCAAAAGTAAATGCTTGACTACGCATAATATATTGCGTGATAAGATCTTGAAAGAAGCATCATTTAATTGAAGTCTGGTAATAAAACAGTACTTATTAACCGTATCATAAACTGATATTTAAGTACTATACAAATAAAATCACCTACATGTATAGCAATTCATTACGTTATAATACGTGTAAATAAAAAATCCCCTTCACTAGTGTTAAAGAAACTCATATAGTTACAGAAGACTTGTAGATAGATACTAAGACGGTATCTAGAATATTCGGTGCACAATTTTGAATATTGGTATTTAAAAAACTTATTTTTATCTCTCTTAGCATGACCGACGATTTTTTTAATACAAACAAAACAAAAAAGATGAATCCTTTTGTATATTTGTCTTTCTAAACGGAAATACCGTAAAAACAATCGGAGCAGTTGAGTATGCAATTTCTACAGGCTGTAGATAGATAGCAACCCTGGGACTAAGTACATTTTAAAATCCACGAAAACAAAGTCACAGGCACGGTTCGTTGTATAAATTAAAATATACTTGGATGATTTTTTTACCGTGTGGTGGCGGCTTAAGAGAATCTACCACCCTATCTCATCCCATGGGTGTCGTAAAAGTCGACCTAGGGAAAATTAAAACCAGGAGATGGGCAGCAGCATTTTCCTGGAACATCTGAATAAATAAACTGCCGTTGCCAACCCGCCAGCCAAGCGTGGCAACTATGGCAAAATCCCCCAAGATGAGAGCTACAGAATTTTGTGACAATCTATGGGGGAGGCCTACGTTCAGCAGTGGACTAGTTACAGACTGAAATTATGATGATGATTTTTGTCTAACTAGAGTATGTAATCTCGTATGCTGTGTATAAACTATTATATTTTGTAAAGAACCTTTCGTCCTCTAACCACTATTCAACAGAGAAACCATTGTATCACTGAATGAAAGTCGTATGTAAATAAAAGAGGAATTGGTTTGGGACAGATGTACCTACTTATATTTGAAGAAAGTCTGAATGTAACAAAAGGGATAATTTATATTTGCGTAGAGGTCCAGTGACTGTAAAGGCAGAAAACTTTAAATTTAGCTACATTTTTTTAACGTTTGATACATTCGGTATTACGTCTATACGAAATAAACCAAATAAATCACATTGTGGATGACGATCGATTAGGTTATTTCTTTGGAGATGTAATTTATTATATAATTGATATAATTCAATATTAAAAAAAATTAAATAGGGGCTTCTGTTTCTTGCCGGTTCATTTCAAAAGCATTTGAACACGACGGTAAAGAAATATTTCATCATCATCATTTCAGCCTATCTTAGTCCACTGTTGAACATAGGCTTTCCTTATATATTGCCACAAAGCGCCACAAAGCACCTCAGCCACCTGCATCCATCGACTTCAGCAAAATCGCGCGTGTCGTAGCTCTGTCTAGTGGGAAAGGGGAGGGGGGGGGGGGATGCCCTACACTACGGAACGAGGTTGCCACTGTAGAACCTTTCTTCCCCAACGGTTATCGGTTCTACGGGCTATATGGCCCATTGCCAGTTCAGCTTGCTAATCCTTAGGGCTATGTCGGTTACTTTAGTTCTGCTGCGGATATCATCGCTACGGATTTTATCACACTGAGAAACTCCGAGCATAGCCCTTTCCATAACATGCTGAGCGATTCTGCGCTTCCTCAAGTGGCCCTCAGTAAAGGACCACGTCTCTGTTCTGTATGTCACCACGGGTAGTTTTCCCAACAATAACCGGTATAAGTGTGACATGGACGTTAGACATGATCTTCGTCTTGTCCATGTTCATCTTAAGACCTACCTGTTAGGACACACTATTGAGGTCATTGAGCAAAGTGCCAAGCTCTTCCAGCTGTTCTGCCATTATGACTATGTCGTCGGCAAATCGAAGGTGAGTGATGTAAAAAATATTAATGACATTTAAAAGGTCTGGAATAACTCTGTGGTGCCTTTTATTATACTCGTAGCATGGTTATGCAACTAAATATATTAAATCATTCATATCATCACGATTTCTTTAAGTTATGGAGTAGACATTTTATAATCGTAAAATGTATTTTGTAATTTCTTACTTACTCTCTCACTCCGTGATGTTATGTAAGAGAATCCACAATTTGTTTTATTGCCTTTGAAGTGTAAGGCAAATGTCAGAAAAATCTAATGTCCTCCGGCAGATTTCCAACTTGAAAAAGTTTAGTAGTGGACTTTTTAAAATATTTCTTTGGACAATATATTCGTTTTCAATTTATTACTTCTCCATTTATTTTAAAATATTATTAAGAATATAATTTGTTGTGTATTGAAACAGCATTCTGCGACCCTGTGAAGCTTTTAATCAATTTGTGTCATATAATTGTTTAAAAGCGGGGACTTAATACCGTTACAGAATTACTCTGAACAGAACAGAATATGGGGGTGTCTTTTGAACGTTTTCGATCAGGACACCTTTCAGTTACTACATGAAGTTGTAATCTGTTATACAATGTAGTACAATATAGTGCAGTTAATAAAATCAGTGAGTGCGTTCTACACACAAATTTTAGATGCACAACGCAACCTTTCCAACCTTTCAAAACAACAATTCGTGTTTTTAGATGAATGTTCGGCTTCTGGCTGGGATTCAAACCCTTGACTCGCTATATACTCGCTCGGTCGCCACAGGTCCTCGAATTATTTTTATTTCTTAGTCTGTTATAGTTGCTAAGCGATCATCTATTTTCCAAAAATAGCTAGTATTATCGGTCGGGAAAAAAGTCTTTTCGCATATACTCGTAGTAAATATAAACTTGTAATAAAATCTCTTTGGCTGTACTTTGTGTGTCTGGCTGGTTTTGAAGTCATTTAAAAGGTTATATTTGAAAAAAAGGAAAAACAGCAACGTAAGTCGCGAAAAATATTTGTGACGTTTATGGACATAAAGCAGTGTCAGTAGAGTAGCACATAGAGTAACTTTGTATATCAAGGATGCATCTCGCTCTTGTCGCCCTGTTACGGATAAAGTAAACACCATTTTTGAAAAAATTAAGCAAGATCGGCATTTGGGAGCCACACAAACTCACTGAAAAAACCGTTTGAAAATTCGTTGAGACCTAATGAAACCGTACCGTTTTTGAAGAGATTGATAACTGCTGATGAAAAGTGGATCATGTGCGACAAGAGACGACAATAAGGTACGAAAAAGGTCATGGTCAAAGATCAAAAAAATCCAGGTTAGCTTGCAATAAGGTGATGCTGTGTGTATTCTGGGATTGGAGGAGCGTTGTTTATTATGAGCTTTTAGCGCCGGTCAGAACCATCGATTCGGATCTCTACTGTCAATAACTGATGAGAATAAAATAAGCAGTTGAGAGAAAGCGGTCGGAATTGATGAATAGAAAGTGTGTGGTCTTTCATCACGACAACGCTAGACCACACACATCTTTCGCCATTCAGCAATAATTAAGAAAGTTTGGCTGGGAGGTGTTAATGCATCCGCCATATAGCCATGACCTTCCACCTTCAGATTTCCACCTGTTTTAAAATCTCTTGAATTCTTTAGGTAGTGTCAGGTTAACATCGAGAGAGGACTGCCAAAGAGTACGTGTCGCGTGTTTTTGCTCAGAAGTCCCAAAATTTCTACAGCAAATGAGATCTACCTTCAAAATGGCACATATATACTGTAATTAAATGTAAATAAACTTTGAAAAAAAAATGTCTTGTGTTTTCAGATAAAATGCGAAGAAACTTTTTTCCAAACCCATTATTTTAATTTTTCTTTAAAATAAATAATTGCAATTTTAAGTGCTGATTTACCACGTGCTCGGCAGTGAAGGGAAACATCGTGAGGAAACCTGCATGTCTGAGATATAAAAAATATTTCGAAAACATGTGAAGTCCGCCAACCCGCATTGGAGCAGCGTGGCGGATTGTTCCTAGCTCCAAAAACCCCCTCAGAAATGAGAGGAGGCCTGTGCTCAGCAGTGGGACATTTATAGGCTGAAACTTTACTTTTTTTTAACTTTTAAATAAATAAAGTTTAATCGCGATGTTATCTTTACTGTTGAAGATACTCGTATATCAGCACTTTTATTTTATTACTTAACTATTTTAGTGGACTGGTCTCCGGGTTGGTGAAGCGGGCTGAAATTAGCTTGCTTAGATAAAATGATAATCCATGATCACTTTGAGTACGCCGCCGAACAAAAAGAAAGGCCTCATAAAATTTATAAATAAATACTATGGCCAAAAAGCTGACCTTGGTATGGAGGGTGTATCGTGAAATATAGTAATTAATAGGCGTTTAAATATGAAATTGTGTTTTTACACTTTGAAAATATTATTAACTGGTACAAATATTCAAGTTAAACATTGATGTGTATTAAAGTCACTGTTGACACGAAAAAGTGGAGAAATTGAGTAATTTTTGATTACGAGTTCCGACGTTGCCAAATAATTTCGGTTTTGGTTAAATCGCTTTCGTAGTGGTGATTCTATCAACTAAATGAGCCACGGCGAAGAGACAAAAGAATACATACAATATTGACGCAATTGTCCAAAGTGAAAAAAAAATAGAAAAATTGGTACCACATTAATTGACTGATCTGCAGAAAGAAGCACTGGTCTAAGCTAACATTGATGAATCAACGCACAGTTTTTTTATAACTATCACTTGTATTGTAAAGTGGATTATTTTGGAAGAAATCAGAAACGAACAACGTAATAGCTTAACGAGCCGATGACATCAGAGACGTCATCACAATGCCCCAAGAATAAGCTTACTAATAGGAAGTAGACGATGAATTTTGATGGACTAATTAAACTATAGCTTCATGAGATGTGGTACATCGATAACAGCTGATTCTCATATTAGAAAATTAAGGTGGTCGGATTCCGATTACTATATACGAATGGATCCCAGGGCCCGTTATTCTGCCGTAAAAAAGTAGTGTGCAAAAATTACTGTGTTTCGGTCTGAACGGCACTGAGACCTAGTGTAATCACTGGGCATATGATACTTAATAATCAATGCTCAGGGTGACGGGGGCGCAGTGTGATACCGCACTGAAATATTCTGGGGTGCACTTACTATCAGGTGAACATTTTGCTCGCATGCCACTTTAGCCAATAAAAAAAAGTATGATGACGAAATAGCCAAATAAACGTCCCCACGATTGCTTCCCGATAACGCAAGACTTCGCACTGCCCGACAAATCAACACTACAAGAGTTGCAGCTAGAAGTCATTCGGCATCAACCGTACACGATTCAGCCCTAACCGTCTACCAACTTTTTCAGGATTTTGACTTCTTTTTTGGTCAGTTCTAGAACATGTCTTTAAAGACTGTTGAATCTAGTCTCCCAAAATTTTATCGCACAGATATAAATAACCGTACAAGAAAATGACAGAAATGTATCGACAATAGACGTCGACAGTAAATGTACAGACAAAATGATTTTCGACTAAATAAATATTTTCCCTTAAAAATATTTGCTTCCAATTTTTTCATACTGAACTGTATTTTCATGAGCATTTCGCATAATACAATATTAAAACACTTCGCACAACCGCCGTAGTTAATTATGCTTTGCAACACTACTGTGTATGTTGGATTACTCGTAAATCCGGTCTTTAAGTAGCGTAAAGTGAAATGCAAAAGAAAAACAAATCTGAGTGAAAATTTAATAAATTTCCCCATCGCTCGCTAAAGTTTCAGCCCAAGCTTATGTCACTTACATGGTTAAGCATGGGATTATACACGGAGATTTGCAAGACAACGAAGGACAATGTAATGTGGGTAGTTAAAAAGATGTCTACGGTTTAATATACAGTTACCGACAACACACGACGATGTACTCGCCGTCGATTTCTGACCACGGAGACAACTTACAAATTCTATCGGAAGCTGCGTGTTAGATATTATAATGCCACAAATGTACGCACAAACACAGAGGCGCTCAGTCGTCTTTACCTACCTGCGCGACGCTCATGCGATTAGATCGGAGGTGGGCTTGGGCTCAGTGTCAGAAAACCGGGGATAATCACAACACAACCAGATCCGTAAATCAACAATAAATGTTTTTGCGCAATTTTTGGCTCCGGCTCTGGGTATCAAACACAGGACTTGCGTCGTAGAAGTCAGGTACTACGACCACTAGGCCACGCGGTCGTCCACGAAAACGAAGTCCAATGCTGGAGATAAATATCTCCGAAGTGGACCAAGGATTTGCCGTAATAGTCAAGTTTGGAAGGCGAATTGGCGATCGCAAGATAAGACGCTGCAATCCGTTGCTTGTTGGATAATTCAGGTTGAGTTAAGACTGTTTCGTATGTATGCTTTGTAATTATGTGTTGAACTAAGAAACCAATGTATTTTTTCTAATTGATTAATCCCATTAAACTCCATCAAGCCGGAGGCCCTCGGTCCGTGCTTCACGTGCCCTAGTGGTATGGTATGGGTGGAATTTTACGCTAAGGACACATGGAAGAACTGAAAAAATCCTTAAAACTAAGAATATGCAAAGTTGCTTTGGCCTATTTCTTTCCGGTTAATGGAAACGAACTAAGAAACTTAAGACGTTCGTAAGTACAATTATACAATTTTTTGCATCGAAAAATATTTTTTTTTATTGGTTTGAGTGAATGAAGGAAAATAAAAATTGATACATAAGAGTATTTTACGATTACCCCACACTGAAAATGATACAGTCAGGCATTAATCGAAAAATGTTAAAAATCAGTGTAGCAAAAATGGTAAATATGATTATGAATGTGTTATTAAATTATTTAACTTTATCTCTTCCCAACTTTAAGCGGGTGTTCTAACTTTAGTTTAACAGTTATTTGTTAGGCAGGAAATTGATGTTGGCGACAGGATATTAACACAATTCAATTGCCTCCTGTCTGTCCCGGCATACAGTATAAACTTTAATAATGATTGTCTAAGTAGACATCTATTTAAGAAAACATGAATTATACCAGTTTCATGTAGTCTTCTTTTTTATTGTCAAAATGCATGTTGAATGTATGTAATGTTCTGTGAAATCGGCCAAGGAGCAGTGTGGTAGACTCTAACACCCTTTTAATAATAAGAGTTCTGTGCATAGCAGTGGTACGTTTCTAGGCTGTATTTTTTTCTTTCACCTGAGCAAGGCAGTAAAGTTTAAAGTAAAGTACGGATGGACGTGTAAACTTTCAAAGCGAAAATATATATTTGTTCGTAAAATAGGTAAAACCCATTATTAAACTGTTTCGCAGACAAATTGACATTCTACGTGAAAGCTAACAAGCATTAAATCGACCTTCTGAAGTAACTTCAGCACTATTAGCGGAAATTGTTGTCGATAACAGGATGCTGGCGTACAATCGACGAAATATTTACTGACTCGTCTAGATGTTTTCTATTTCATGAAGTGACGAAACGAGCAAAACGTTCACCTGATGGTAAGTGCAATGTCTGCCGATATTCCAGTTTAGTAGCTTGATCTAAACCTCACGCTCTTTATCTGGATTGGCGTGAACTAACGGAAATAAACTAGTTTGTGTTTACAAATGTTTGCTTCATCTGGTATTGGAACCACCGGTCCACGCGGTCGATAATCCCCTCTGTATACTACGTAAAGATTTACTTAGAATATTTACGTGATTTCTATGAAATATGATTCTAAATAGTTACCTGATGATAATCCACATGTGCAGTCGCAGTGAGGAGATCTAGAATAGCAGAGAAGGAACCTCTAGCTGCTCTTCGGAAACCTTCGGGTGGCGTATCGGCTGCGCCGCCGGCGACGCTCACTGGCGATTGGGACCACTAGAAAAAAAGTGCTTCTTTAAAATTTCGTTTATTATTATTTTCTAAATTATTTATAAATATTCGTAATGCCGACAGATATTGCGTTCTGACTTTTCCTTTTTTATTTTTAGAAGTATTAATAATATGAGGGGTAATACGACAAAAAATCAAAATATTAGTTTATATACATAATTTATACAATCAACGAATAAAAATAAAATAACTTCTTAAGTTTCCATGCGAGGGGATGACTATCTATCTGTAGTTTAAATTGCATTAAATGCGACTATACTAGTTTTTTTTTAAGTAAAAAATGTCAGAGCGACGGAGGGTGTCGTAAAAGTCGATAGCGGGAAAATTAAAACCAGAAAATGGGCAGCAGCATCTTCCTGGAACAAGAATAAATGAACTGCGGTTGCCAACCCGCCTGCCAAGCGTTGCAACTATGGCAAAATTCCTCCAAAATGAGAGCTACAAACTTTTGTAATAATCTGTGGGGGAGGTCTATGTTCAGCAGTGGACTATTGATGATGATGATGATGACTCGACTAAAAACAAGGCTCGAGTCGCATCATTACTATCAGACCGCGTCCGCTTATTTGCTGGAAATGTGTTTACGCGATTTCATGCTAACTAAAAGAGTTTAATGTTGCCGCGCCCGCGCCCGCACGGGAACGGTAAGATGACTAGTAATGATGCTCAACGCCTTATAATTCTGACTCTGCAACCTGGCGATAGTACGCTTCGGCATTATATCGCTACATACATGGGGTATATCAGTACGTCGACTAAGAGAAATGAGCAATCTAATAACTTTCGACAGATGTTAAAATAACCATCGCGAAAAAGTCCCGACCGGTGACGTCAGCAGCTCCGGTGATTATGGCAAATCTTCCCTCAGTTGTTTAGAAGAATCTCTGCGGTGGACCTAGACGGATTACTGCACAGGGATCCTACTACCAGTAAAAATGTCCAGCAGTGGACTATGAACAGGCTATTCATGTTTATAAATCGACGGATTGCGTCAAATATTACACAGCTTACCGTGTTCAATTATAAAATATGCGTAGCTCTCCGTCATTGAATTTTTCATTACCTTGGCAACTTCATTACGTTACCGTAATCAGTTGCGGTGAGAGTGCGCTGACCGTAAATTATATAATTTCGGAAATATAAAAATATTGCAAGCCTTAGTAACTCAGGGGCCGGGCGCGTGTAGTACGCGAATGACCTGAGATCGATCCCCGATGCCGGCATCTCTTAAATTGATCTGCAATCATAAGTGCTGGTTCTACACGTGCTCAGCGGTGAAGGAAAACATTGTGACATGAATCGAAAATTATTTATTCTTCAACGTAAGAAATATTAATTTCGTTTGTCGAACGTCATTTTTTATTTACAATCTACCACCGTTTCGTAATGTAATATTATTTTATTAATAATTATTTTTTGTATCTTAGTTAAAAGTACATTATAAATAATTTACAAAGAAAAGTCTTATAGAAAACCAAAGTACGCTCCATGACAAAATGTTAGACAAAATTCAATAACAAATGAATAAGTACATTGCAAACTCGAGCAGACCAGCCTCCACCAACAGCACCTGTTCACAAGTATGACGCATGTGGCAGCCAACGCCCTCCTCGACCATATTCAAGGGAAGTGGACGCCACACGACGCCGAGTACACCTATAATCTTTCATAAGACCATCTACAAATTAAAGAAACCTGTATGTCTGTAGAATAAAATTATTTGGAGAACAAGTGACATACGCCAACTCGCGTTGGAGCAACGTGGTGGACTCTTCCCAGCTCTGAAACTCTCTCAGAAATGAGAGGAGTCCTTCGGTCAGTTGCGGGTCAATTATAGACTGCTAAAAAAAATATTGTAGTTTCGAGGATGTCGTTATATTCAATTTAGGGGAACGTTACAAAATGTTGTGTCCGACAGATAGCGGAATAACCATCTCGAAAAATGCCATCTGGTACTGTGTTTATCAGTCCGCCAGCCAAGCGCTATAGTACCGACATATCATCCCTATTTGGGCGAGGTCTTTTGATGATGATCCCACCTGTATTTATGAATGTAATAGAATCTTCCAAATCAATTTTCATCTACTTCCAAACGATCGAATAATTTGATTATTTTGCACACGTATTAAGAAGCGATGACAATACAATTTCCTGACTGTGACTTCTCACAAGTAAGTATCAGTAGTTGTTCGAGAGTGTTTTTTAAGTTTTATTACAACTATACTTTTAATTTATCGTCTGCCCTGTCTGCTCATGACAAACGCTGCGTCACTCAGAACATTTCTGTGTGGCACCACACTGCACTCGTCTCCCTGAGACATCAGTTCTTAAGTCTCATATGCCAAATTATTACACTAGCTGTCAGCGTCCTTCAAATCAAAACACAATAATGTTTGCACACTACTGCTTCACGGCAGAAGTATCCGATGAAGCTGTAAAAGCCGAGAAGGCTAACAGCAATTACATCACCGAAAATATATATCACGGCAGAATAACTGGCCCTGCGGTAGCACATACTCGTACCTGGCACATTCCTGTATCGGAATCCTGCCACCAGTAACCCGAAGTTTCATGAAATATTTTCCATTTTATGTTTGTTCTTCGCAGATAAACATAAGATAAGCGCCAATAGCCTAATGATTTAAAGTACGGACTGCGAAATATGACGTCGCTGGATCAAGCCTGCCATTCGACTATTATCGTGAACTACCTTATAAAACAAGCTTTTAAGCTCAGTTGGAGAAGTTATCAGAAATGTTATAAATATTAATAATATGAATAAGTATTATTTTTTTAAGAAAAGAAATAGTAAAGATTATGGACATAACCTAATATGAAAACTTTTCACTTATTTTAGTTTTCAATACTTGAAACGAAAACAGCTGCCATCCTTGGGGCGTCTTAACCTATTACATTCCACCCTTTTTAATCACGAACAGTTCTTTACAAATACAACTTACCTTGTTTTATTATTATAACTTTACCCTGTTTCAAGTTTGAGGTAAAGTTGTTTCAGGATAAATTCTGAGCGAAATGTAGTTACTGTAACTTATTAATGCTAAGCGCGCTTCTTGGTAATATTATTTCATTAAAGGCTATAGTTTACTTTTTTAACTAGGGATTTTCTAAATTCTGACAGGATTGTTGAAATATACTTGTTGTTCCTGCGATTTTGTTCGAGTGGTACATGCTAGTTGCAGAACGAAGTTCGTCAAGAACATGACTTCTTAAGTCTCATATGCCCAGTAATTACACTAGCTATTAGTGCCCTACATACCCAAGCACAGTAATGATGGTAGAATAACTGGCACTGCAATGGTACCTTCCTAAACGGAATCCTGCGTAGGAATCCTACCAAAGTAAAAGTTTTAAGGTTTTCTTCGGTCCTTCTCGTTTAATGGTTCTTTAGAGCCTATGCTGTTTTCAGTTAATTTCCGGTTACCTCTACGATTTTGCTTTAGATTAAATTGCCTTCTCGCTCTATTTTTGCCTGATGTATTTCGCACGAGTTTTATTGAGCTAGCTGTGCCCCGCGTAAAAAAGCCGACCCCGATCGATGATATACATATAAACATGTTTTAATTTTTTTGTGCGGAACCCTAATTATTTTGCTAAAATTAAAGTACTCAAAGTTACCTGCTATAATATCAGCTATCTGTCAGTCAAAGCCCCGTCATAATCGGTCCAGTCGTTTCGGAGATTAGCCGGTACAAACAGACAGCCAAAAATTTTAAAAATAGTTTTTTTCTTATAAGTACCTTATATACTTTCATAAGCATTGAGTAAAAATCTGGGATTATGTTATTACAAACAGACAATTCAAATTTATTTACTTGTATAGGTTATTCGACAGTCAATGGATTTCCACAATTGTATCCCACTGTTATTCAATATTATTTCAGGAGACCTGCTGTTTGTTAGGAGGGGCTAAAAGGCTTGCGGGTTTTTTTTATTGTATCAAGTGACGAAACGAGCAAAACGCTCACCTGTGGTAAGTGCAACGTCCGTCCACAACAAATGCCAGTGTGCCCAGAATATTTCTGTGTGACACCACACTGCGCCCGTCACTCTGAGACATCATTTCTTAAGTCTCAAATGCCCAGTGATTACGCTGGCTAACAGTGCCCTTCAAACCGAAACACAGTAATGCTTGCACACTACTGCTTCACGGCAGAATAACTGGCCCTGGGGTGGTACCTACCTAGACGGATTCCTGCCGGAATCCTACCACCAGTAAGAGGTTAAGAGGTCCATCTTGAAAACATCTAAGATTAGAAAGGCGTTGAGTTAAAGCGATGTTTGTTTTGCGACCGAAGTACACTTGACAAGAAGACGTGACGTACGAGTAGTTTCCCTGCCGCTGTGTAGCCCAGTATGCCCCTCGATTGACTTCTTGTTGAAAGTTCGACCTACCTACTCATAAAATCTGTCATAGGTACTGGCAAAAGACATCCACAATGCTCCAGTTCGGGTTGTCGGACTTAGGGTGTTCTTGAAATATTTTTATGTCTCTGACGTCCAGGTTTCCGCACGATGGTTTCGTTCACTGCCAAACGTGCTCTATCACTAGCTGAACTTTTTTTGGAAAATATTTATAGGAAAATTTAATCGCCACGATAGTCACGCGGACTCGCGGGTGTAGTTCCAGTAATCACGCACTTGCTTCAGACTTCAGGCTCTTAAATATTAAGTTTCCAATAAAGTAAGTGACGAGTCATCTTACCGTTCCCGTGAGACGAACAAATCGTTTGCCTGATGAGGAGTGCATCTGCCGTGGCACCCAAAACATTTTTGTGTGGTACCATACTTTTTTTTTATAGAATAGGGGGCAAAGGAGCAGGGGGCTCACGTGATGGTAAGTGATCATCATACTGTGCGCCGTGTGGCCGTGAGCCCAGTATGATCATAATCAATATCATTTCAGCCTATCACTAGTCCACTGCTGAACATAGGTCCCTAATAGACTGCCACAGAAGTTTGTAGCTCTCATTTTGGAAGGATGTTGCCATAGTTGCCACGCCTGGCAGGCGGATTGGCAACCGCAGTTAATTTTTTCAGATGTAGTTAATAGAACCAGGCGTTACTTACCGGAAATCCATTATAATAAAGGAAAGAAAGTTGATTTGCTAAGATCCGCATGCAAAAATAAAATTGTGTATTACCTAGATTTGTGAGCACCGCCCGCCCTCCCTCAGTAGCCTGCACAAGCAAACCAATAGGCAATAAACGCCACTGAAGCACACGTGTTTCGCCTCGAGGCATTATAAAGTGATATTCACTCGGCGGTTGGCTGTCGTATTCACATTCGGATCTTAGCAAATTAACTTTCATTACATTTTTAATCAATGGATGGATCCAGGAAGATGCTGCTGCCCATCTGCTGGTTTTAATTTTCCCTCTGTCGACTTTTACGAAACCCACGGGATGTGATGGGGTGGTAGATTCTCTTAAGCCGCTACCTCACGGCTCGAGTGAAAAATAATTTGACCCAATTCTTTTTGCATTCGATTTACCGAGTCAATTCGGCGCACCGAGTAGATTCGATGAGCGGTAGATGTCACTTCACTAGTCTCCGTTCTCCGTCGCTCTGACATTTTTTACTTAAAAAAAAAACTTGCACCACACGGCAAGCCTTTATTTATTAGCAAGTAAATAATTTGAATTTAACTTTTCAAACTGTTCAACAACATCTAGTTGTCCACCGGTCCTGGGTTCGATTCCCAGCCGGAGACAACATTTGTGCAAAAACGCAAATTGTTGTGTTTCGGGTCTGGTTGTGTTGTGCATGTGAAATGTATGTTTGTAAAACGCACCCACGATACAGGAGAAAATCCTAGTGTGGGGCTTCGTTTTTTTTAATAAAAAAAAATAAGGTATCCTGTGCATGCGTAGATTTTCGGTTCTGCTTTTCTTGGGATTGTCCCCGTGTGGAATTTGGAGTTAGAGGCCTATGTTCAGCAGTGGACTTGTGTTGGACTGAAATGATAATGGTCCCAGATGATGATGACCAATAACGATTATGTATGATTATCAACTGTGTTTGACACGCGAGATTATATATTTTCGCATTAAATAATAAATATATGTATTTCATTCAATTTTATCGATTTAGTTATTTTTAGGACTACTACTAATTATTGTAAGAAGACTACCCCTAATTCTAATAAACTTTTTATAAAGTCATAATGTTATAAGTGGTTCGCCACCCGTCATGTCTCTTTTCCCGCGTGGGCGAGAAGTGGTTTACGGAGGAGTACTTTGCCTTCCCCAATGGGGAAAAGTCGTGACTGTATGTATAATCTTAGAGATTTGTATAGGTAAGTTATTCGTACTCCGAGCGCTCTAACATGCTAGCTTAGTTTCAAATATTCATGTTCAGTCTGAATGACGGACATGATATGTTTGGGAGACTCCCACAGGACGTGATTTAGAATCATGGATTTAGCTTAACTACAGTTAAATAGAGTGCAGAATAATGACCGCTCTACGACCGTGTGGCTTAATGGTTAGCGATCCCGACTTCTAAGGCGCGGGTGCTGGTTCAAATCCCAGCCGGAGGCAATTTTGTGAAAAAACATAAGTCTTTGATTTTCGAGTCTGTTTGAACCGCACCAATGATAAATGAGAAATCCGGTGTGGGACATCACATAAAAAAAAAACAAAAATAAATGCGCTTGGTACATTTTGTTTCATCTATAAAAGTAAAGTCACAGTCAACAAGTGTCATACCATAATGATTTCTTATATTTACGCGAACACTACACATTTAAATGAAACTAATTTTACGGATTTTATCGGTGAATGTCACCACTATCTTTCACAGTTAGCTACCGTGAGCAAATCTTTGTTTCAGAGAGCACAAGGGATCTGTGACAGTAAACACCTGGCCGCCGAGCTTCAGCGTGTCAATCAAGTTTTGCAAGACAACAAGCTTCGAGTTCCGCGCCTTCGTCGCAGTGACCGAGTGAAGCCGGTCACCGTCGAGCGTGCCTGCAGTCCTACCATATGTCAGAGGAGTCACGGACATCACATGTCCTCGAAATATCTTTATTTCTTAAACAAGCAGGTTTCCTCACGATGTTTTCGTTTAACAGAAAGATTTTAGAGGTGGCCGGCACCGGGAATAGAATTCTGGTCACTCGCGTACTATGAAATTTAAGGTAAGCGGTCGGCCTCTAAGCTACCACGGCCCATATCAGTTAGCTGAGAATTAAATTTAATAGTGACAATCGTGTTCCTAAGTTGTTAGTATTAATGTCTTCAGCGTCGTGGGTCCGACGGGTTCGGATCCCAGCCGCAGCAAATTTTTGAGCAAACTAATAGTTTATGTATTGCGTCTGATTCTGCATCTCTTACACTGCATATAATTCTTTCAAAAGAGATAGTAAAAAGAGAATGATCACATATACTGCACTATAATGCATCGACAACCGCGTGACCTAGTGGTCAGAGTACCTGACTTTTACGCCGTGGTTTATATCAGTTGGAGCCAACATTCGTGCTAAAATACAAATTGTTGGTTTTCGAGTTGTTCTTTTATGATTGTCCCCGCGTTTCTGACACTGCATCCTAGCCTACTTGCAATTTTATCTTGTTCAGCGACAAGCGCATCAGCTTTACATCGAGCGCGGGCAGGTTGGAACGATTGACCGTCTCAGTGTTTTGCCTTGTGGCACTATAATAACTCCTGCACAGTTAATACCTCCCGACGGTCCCGAGGCCGAAATCAATCATCGAAACTGATATCTTCGCATTACAAACGATAGATGTCGCTGTCGCTCGGCAATGAAGAATTCATTGTCGTCAATTTAATATGTAATCTTTATTGACTATATATTATACCACAATAAGCTGGTGATTAATAATTCTAATTTGAATAAGTAAAATTCAATCTAATTACTTCGTGTTTCATACGGTCGTCTCAGAACTTTAAAATTCTGTTTAAATTTCTCCTAACTCAACGTCTGAGGCTTATTTATTATTAAATTGCTATCTAAAATTTACTTCTAGTTATTACAAATTGCGGGTCTCCGGTTACTGAGGCAAGGTATCTCTTAATTGGTGTCTCTGTAATTTACTTTTGACAGCTCGGTTAACGCGATCGGCTTCTCTAATACATGGCGTCAACTCGAAAAGTGACAGTAGTGTTTTAATCCAATTTTGTAATTTCTGTGTATATTTTGAGTTTTAATATTGATAGTTTATTTCAGCAAGTGCTCGTGAAAGTGTACAGTGATTGGAAAATTCAATTCAAGACCAAAATTATACTTTTCGTTTTGTCTCTATTACTCCAGTCTTCACATCTTCAGTAAAAGTTTACTATCATTTTTACTGTTGATGCAAATTTTGAATTACCGTATTTTTCGGTCATAAAGATGCACCGGACGATAAGACGCACTTCATATTTGCAAGATAATTTTTCTTTATTGTTAACATAACTCATAGACAAGGAGTGTAGATAAATCGGTGATTCCCCGCTTGTCTTGAGATAACTTGTGTCATACTTAATTTTAATGCAGTACAAAATTTTTCAGAGTATAATAAGTGCCTCAAATAATAGATGGATTATTTGAAAAATATTTTGATGCGACTTAGGACTATAAGACGCACCAAAAATTTTAATTCATTTTTCTTCGTAACAAGGACTTATGGTTCAAAAAATACGGTATGTATTGTCAATCCACATTGGCGGAATTCTATTGAGAGAAGCAAGAATAAAGAGAATAGAAGAAGAAGAAGGGTCAGGCTTCAATGCCGCATTGAACAAATATGTCTATGGCCATAAGATAGTTGTGTATGTTTTTGTAGGTTCCCGAAATGAACATCTTCACATTTAAACTTGAGGAAAAGTTAACATCTAGCTAGTAGGTAGAATGTACAAGACATAAATTAATACACTTTTTATACATACATACAGTCACGCCTTTTTTCCATAAAGGGAAAGCAAACGAGACGTGACGGGTGGCAAACTAAGTCGTCGCCATTGTGGTACGAGTCAAAAAAATCTTACTCCCTATTGCATTCCCACTTCCCACGAGCGGTACAGTGACAGTGACAGTATTGCATATTACTTATGGTGTTATTGTGCACGAATAAAGGCTGTCCGTACAATACGTTATTCGCCTCTTACGACTCCTCGCTAGAAAAGAGGTAGGTGTCTTAGACTGTATAACACAGTATCGGGTTATGCCATGTAGATGCCCTTAGACATTTCAAGTTTTGTGGTCCCTCTCCTGTTTTCTATCTTCCTAAAACATATTTAACCTAACATAATTATCTATAGATTTTGGACCGCCTGTTCAAAGGAATTTCAAAGGATTTTCCGCGTGGTGGTGGCTTAAGAGAATCTACCACTCCATTTCATCCCGTGGGTGGTGTAAAAGTCGACAGAGGGAAAATTAAAAACAGGAAATTGGGCAGTATAATCTTCCTGGAACATCAGAATAAATAAACAGCGGTTGCCAACCTGCCTGCCAAACGTGGCAACTATGGCAAAATTCACCCCAAAATGAGATCTACAAACTTTTTCGGCAATCTATGGGGAACGCCGATGTTCAGCAGTGGACTAGTGATAGGCTGATGATGATGATGAATCCATGATTTTTTATTTAACAACGGATTATTGTTAATAGTGGCTTGTACCTCATTTTTGACGTTTTCTGTCATGTCAATTCATAACTGCTATCGTATTTTTTGTATGATTTGTGCGACTTTTTTACACTAAAATACTATAATATTTAATTTTTAATATAATCTCACTATATTTATTTATGGTTTACTATACATTCCTTCCATAATAGACCGTTTTCTTTAGTTTTATTCAAGGCAACTCAATAGTAGTCGCCTAAATATGAGAAATAATTTTGATGGCATTAAATTAGGTCATTATTATTAATACATTTCTTATTTTCGATATACGCTACGTTCTTGCGACTAGACGACTCCGTGTTAAGCAAAATGCCGCCATTTATGGCGTTAAGAATTCATTACTGTAATTTTATTACTACATTAATATGCGGGTCCTTCAGTATGTAAATGCAGCTAAATTAAGTATTAGTATTATTAAGTATGTGTCAATAACTTCAAGTAAGATAATGACAGATACTTAATTATTTCTATTATCCTAATAAACTTAAGTGAAGATCGTGTTATTTTCTGTGGAGGCGATCGGTCCGATTAATGCTAGTCCGGTGAAGTTCTAAAATGAAATGTATCCGTGACCGGTGAATCCGATAAGAAAACTGATTGTTTTGTTGTCTGTAGGTCGGAAATAAAATAACATTTCTGCAAGGATACAGCGTTTTTACACGGTGTTCTGGCACAGACCGTAGTCGGATATAGTTTTAGCAAAAAAATAATTTGTATAACTGTATCGCATGACGTTCTTTGGATATTGTATGTGGGCGTTAATGGATGCGACACAGATCTCAAATGAACGTGCCCTGGCCATCTTATGTAAGCTGATTTTGTTTTTTTTAAATGTATTCGTGTTTACTATGTGTAATTATTAATGTTACTGCTACCCTGCTATCCCTCATTCCTATTAAGTCGTATTAAGGTGATTTACGCTGAATTCTTTAAATTTGTTTTTAGTAAAACCATATTGAACTATTAGATCAAATCTAATTTTTTTTTTCATAGAGTACGAATCCAATCCGATTATATTATGCGCATTTTCATGAATAATTTACCATACTCGATACCAACCCAATAATACAAAGGAGCAAAAATACAACAATAAGTTTAATTTGATTTTATGTAATTTATAGTATAATCTCAACAAAATAATAACACGATTTTTGATACATTAAAAAAAATTAAAAATATTTATGGTTGGATTTTCTGGGTAGAGAAACTTCACGTAATGATTGTCTCATGTAGTCCTGGTACATTTACTTTACTGACTCGAGAGAAACGAAATGTACTAAGGTGAGTAAGTGAGCGAGTGCATAGTAAAAAAAGAGATGGATATATAATTGTCTTACAGTTTTTCCTTGGTATTGGGAGTCGTATAATTTTTACTTTTCTATGGAATGGCAATTTGTTCAGAAATCATTTTTGTATTTAAACGAAGTGATGCAGAAAATGAACCATTGCGTATAAATGAGGATTATTTTCGGCAATCGGACGGCTCCGTGATGAAATTTGCATGAAGGGAAGGTCGGCCGCCGCGGCCTCGTACATTATTGAGTTGTACGTTGAATCTACATACCAATAGTGGTTCTTTTTGTTTTGTCATTTGCGTACGATATACAACGATTCAAGAAATGAATGAATGAAATTCAGTAATGATTTAAAACTTATTGAAGTCATTGCATATCTACAGACTTGAGTGCAGACTTTTTTGAATTTGATGGTAGAGCATAAAAGACTCTGGATTGTGGAATTCTCATGTCGTTGAAATTTTATTTATTTCTCAGACATGCAAGTTTCTTCACTATGTTTTTTCTTCACCACCGAGTACACGCGGACGATATCGCGGGCATCAGCTAGTATTATAATTCCGTAAATAACAAACATAAAAACACTCACTAGAATCCACCTTCTCGAAGCTGATGTAAAATATGCGATAAGATCAAAGAAAGAGTCCAATGCAGTGTGATAGACAAGAGACAATAATAATACGATCTGTCATCATCATCATTTCAACAGTCACAAGTAAACTGATTGCGACAGAACACGGTCCTTAGCCACCTACGTCCATCGACTTTCTGCAAAACCGTCGTCGCTCCATTTAGTGGCGAGATAAGTTTTAGGTACTAAGATTACTTAAAGTTATAGTAAAATTGTGAAACAAATAAATCACCGCAGTGCCAGTTATTTATTAAGAACTGATGTCTCAGGGTGACGACCGTAGAGTGGTGCCATACAGAAATGTTCTGGGTGATATAGCATTTGTGATGGGCATACTCATCTCGTCACTTTCTGTCGTAAAGAAAAAACAAAAAAATCAGATTTCCATCCAAACAATAAGGTAAGAAATCCAATTTTTGTGCGGGGATTTGAGCCCTGGAACTGCGACGCTTCGGACAAGAACTTTGTCTAACCTTAAATTAAATAGTGTGAAAGGGTACTTCAAAGTCGTATGATTTTTTTTAATAAGATCAGTAAGATAATGATTACGATGAAACACTATGTTTTAACATTTCAGAAATAAATAAAGGACTAAAAGTTATCTGTTTTTTTATAGACGAAGGAGCAAGCGAGCAAATGATTCACCTGATGGTAAGTCATCACAACTGCCCATGAACATCCACAATACCAGAGAAATAGCAGATGGGTTGCCGGCCTTTGAGAAAAGAATAGACCCTTTTTTTGAAGATCTCTGAGTCATATTGGTTCTTAAAAATCGCGAGCGGCAGAAGATTCCATAACTTGGTTGTGTGTGGCAGAAATTTTTGCGAAAAGCGCACTATGGTTGAATGCCAACCATCAAGATGGTGACAACAGAATTTTCAGTAGTTCCGCAATATGCGATGGTGTGTAATATGTTATCTATTTTTTCTCTTACTCCTTTCGAGATAGTAGTGTCCTACGCCTTATATTAAATTTTCCCACTTCTGCATTCCCTACCCCAAGTGTATTGCCTATCGAATTCCCTTAATTGAACTTTTTCCCTTCCTTTCCGCCAAGCCAGTGGTTGCTGTGCCGATGGCTGCGCGGTAAGGGGCGAGCCTAGTCGTTAGCGTTCCGATATGCTTTGCGAATGGGCGACCCAGATCAAGGCCAACCTTACGCAAGCATGCGGGGCTCTATTTGAGTGGGAAACATCTTCCCTACCTATTCGTGGGAACGCAATGGGAAGCAAAAATTTCAACACGTCGCCATGTGGTTTGCCGCCCGTCACGTCCCGAAGGAACGAAAAGTGGGCTACGGATGTGGTTTCTGCCTAGCCCAATGGGAAAGAGGCGTGGCTATATGTATACACGTCATCGCAATCATCATCGTTTCAGCCTATCACTAGTCCACTGTTAAACATAGGCCTCCCCTATACACTGCTACAAAAGTTAGTAGCTCTCATTTTGGGGGGGATTTTGCCGTAGTTGCCACGCTTGGCAGGCGGGTCGGCAACCGCAGTTTATTTATTCAAATTCAAATTTCTTCAAATGTTTCAGGAAGATGCTGCTGCCCATCTCCTGTTTTTTTTCCATCTGTCGACTTCTACGACACCCACGGGACAAAAAGGGGTGGTAGATTATCTTAAGCCGCTACCATTATCTTCTTATAGAGAAATATACAACTATGTTAAAAACATTAATATTACAATTTTTGGCACGCAGAAATCTAGTCTGCAATTAGATCGATAGCAAAAGCTGAGGCTTGTACATTATTAAACAGCATTTGCCTTCGTGTAGATACATTAGAGTTACATTTCGTGTTTGCCAATTTGTAAAACCAATCCCCAAATTGGATACACCAGTTTTTATTGAAGGGCAAACAAAATTAATGTACGATGGTTCGCATAAACACATGAGCTTATAAGGTCTTATGTTTCGAGGGCAATAGAGCCAGGGAAAAATTATAGCTGAGTACCCTCCTCAAAAAATGGGCTATCTATTAGTTTTTCCTGAGATTAACTCCCCAAACCCTATGTGACCAAAAGCCCCAAGACCCAAGACGACATATGACGTAAGACGGCTCTTGTTTATTAGATAAAGTGACGAAACGAGCAAAACTCTTACCTGATTTACAAATGAGATTCACAAACGTGCAACGCACGCCCATATTAAATGCTATGTCACCCAGAACATTTCTATGTGAAACCACATTAAGTCAGTCTTTCTGAGACATCATTCCTAACTTTTATATGCCCAGTGATTACAATAGCTCAGAGTGCCCTTTAAACAGTAACACAGTAACGTTTGCACACTACTGTACCTAGACCTACCTAACTACCTAGACGGATTCCTGAATAGGAATCCTACCACCAGTCAGTCAGCCCTGACTATTGTCAATCACTGGTCAGAATCTCTAACGCCGTTACCTCACTGCGTATGGTTGTTTTAGTAGACATCATCATCATCATTTCACCCTAACACTAGTCTGTGATAGGGTGAAATGATGAACATAGGCCTCCCCCATAAATTGGCACAAAAGTTTGTAGCTGACATTTTGGGATATTATGCTTTTTTTTCTCATTTTTCACGCTTGGGTTGGTAACCCCAGTTTATTTATCGAGATGTTCCAGGAAGATGCAGCTCTCCAGCATCTCCTGGTTTTTATTTTCCCTCATCTACTTTAACGACACCCACGGGATGTGATTGGGTGGTAGATTCTGTTAATCCGCCATCATACGGCGATTAGTATTTTTTAATCCGAAGATTATCATTTTTGTACAATGTTGTTCAACGGAGGCGCAGCCGCGGGTATAGGCAATTAACAAATGAAATAAGTAATTTTAAGATCAATAAATTCTTATGCTTTTCTGTCAAGGTGAATTATTTTCGAAATTATTTGTTTAATGAGTGTCTTTGAGAGCTAAATTGGAATCTGGAATTAAGTAATTTCACTTACAAATGTTGGCCACGTTGTCAAGAAGTAATTGCCTCGGTTAATGGAAAATAAATTTGTTACGTAGTTATATGAATTTATTAAATGAAAACAGATTTTTCATCATTATAAAAAACAACATTTACAAAATATTGTATAAATATGTGATAAATGTTGTGGCCTATTTTTATTAAAAAAAAGATACCTCTCATTCGGACTTCTCCTTTGTCTTCGGTGCTTTATATATACATAAATTACATACATACGTTAAGTCACGCCTTTTTCCTATATAAGGGGTAGGCAGAGGCTACACATGTAGCCCACTATTAGCCCCCGCGGGAAAAGTGCCGTGACAGGTGGCGAACCACATCGCCGCCGTTTTGTTAAGAGTCAAAATATTCTGACGCTCCGTTGCGTTCCTACTAGTAGTATAGTGACAGCAGCGCATATTATGGTGTTACTCGTAATATGCACTAATAAAAGCTGTCCCTACAATACCTTAGTCGCCTCTTGGACGCCTCGGTAGGAAAGAGGTAGGAGCTATTCTACTCTGCCCTACACCTATCGGCCACAACATAAATAACAAATAACAATATTTGTAATGCTTTCAGTACCGGTGGTAGGATTCCTGTGCAGGAATCCGTCTAGGTACCACCCCAGGGCCAATTATTCTGCCGTGAAGCAGTTGTGTGAAAGGATTACTGTGTTTCGGTTTGAAGGGCACTGTGAGCTAGCGTAATCACTGGGCATTTGAGACTTAAGAACTGATGTCTCAGGGTGACGAGCGCAGTGTGGTGTCACACAGAAATATTCTGTGTGACACAGCATTTGTAGTGGGCGGACATTGCACTTACCATCAGGTGAACGTTTTGCTCGTTTCGTCACTTTATACAATTAAAAAAAACTGTTGTTGCAAGTGTTGGTGATTGTGTGTGAAATGTATGTATGTATGTTAAGTGCGTCTTTGATACAGGAGAAGTAGCAGGTCCAGCTCAGCGACCAATTTAATTCTTCTTCGTGTCAATGATTATTTTGTATTATATTACTTTATTGCCGTGTGTTGGCGGGCTAAAGGAGTCACCCCATCTCATCCCGTGGGTGTCGTAAAAGTCGACAGAGGGAAAATGAAAACCAGGAGATGGGCAGCAGCATCTTCCTGCAACATCTGAATAAACAAACTGCGGTTGCCAACCCGCCAACCAAGCGGGCAACTGTGGCGAAATCCCTCCAAAATGAGTGGTACAAACATTTGTGGCTATGGGGGATGCCTATGTTCAGCAGTGGACTTGTAATAGGCTGAAACGATGACGAAGATGATGTTACTTTAGACCAACACTCTGCGACAAGAATCCCAAATGGCAAAGCTTCAATCAGATAGCTCAGTGGGCAGCTGCTGGAGCAGTAATCCGCGTCGGAGTAACCTCTTTAAGCAATGTTGGACCTGCAGCGGCCCACTTGAGTCCGGAGTCGGTTAAGGGACTGCAGGCAGGGCACCACACTCTTGTGGCAGTGGGCAGCTTTCCCGCTACAGATTGTAGCGAGCCTCTCTTCGGTGATCACATAAGGCCTCCTTGGAGCCGAGGAAGCCTCTGCGACTCTGGAGACGACTGGCTGAGGTCCTTAGCCGCAGGTACAGAGTTCAAATCGATGCAAAGTCTATTCTTATAAAAGCTAGTCCCAGTGTCTGAGAAATTACTTCCGGTTGAGAGTTATCATAGTCGAAGTAATTGCTCCGTATAAAGGTAATAATTTTTTTTCAATTAATCTGTAAATATATTTTTTCTTATTTCACATGTTATAAAAATACTAGCCGTCGCCCGATTGGATTTCCCATCGGCCACATCTCCGGAACCATCCGATTTTGAAAAGCCGCTTGTCTGCCAGGTTTTAAACTCACAACACTGAGTTACACACCTAACCTATGAAACTAACATTGCGGAAGATATTAATAGAAATATATTTTCATAAATTAGATTAAAAACCATGAATAGCGAATTTCGTCTAATTAAAATCATAATATTTCTGGAAAGTATTTGATTCTCATTATTGTGTCTATCCAATAGTGCCATAAAAGCCAGTATGAGGCTTTTGTTTTCATTAAAGACAGGTTTGAGTTGGTTTGTGGGGCTTTGAAAAGTAATAAATATTAATTTAATGTTAAATACTAAATCTCTTGATTTCCTAGTAGTGTTTCGTACTGTTATTTTCAGGCTGATCCATGACAATGCACTTTTAATAATTCCTTGAATTAGTCAAATTGTATTTTTTTATTAGGTAATACTTACTAGTAAGCCTAAATACAAACTTTCACGTTTTTAACTTCAAAAAGGATGCCTCTACTATATAAACTTTCGTCCCTTAGTTTTCCACCTTAAGGGAATGAAATTTCAAAAACGCTGATTTATGTAACTTTTATTTTTAACAGGAGCCATGTTTACCAATTTCCACCAATTTACATATTTAAAACCTCAAAAATGTCGTATTTACAAAGTTTCGTCTCTTATATTCCTATTCATCATAGCCAAAACACTGATATCATTGACTTTTATTTAAAAATAGAAGCTTTTCCATATTTATAGCTTCAAAATGTCGCATTTCCCATTAAAACTTTCGTCCCTTATTTTACCTTGTTAGGGTAACAATTCTAAATTTTCTAATAAAACTGACTTTTATCGACAAACGGAAGCATAAATATCAATTTCAACAACTTCAAAAATGGCGCAGATCCCATACAAAGTTTCATCCCTTATTCTACCCTACCCTCTCAGGGGATGAATTTCCAAAAACGCTGACACACCTGACTTTTATTAATAAAAAGAAATTAATAACCAAATTCTATATTTAAAACTTCAAAAATGATGAACTTTCGTACAAACTTAATCCTATATATCCTAACCTTCTAGCCTAAAAGATGAATTGTCAAAAATTCTTCTTTAGTGCTGTGCAGAATTTCATGCTTCTTGACCCACCGGTGAACGCTGTGCGTCGTCTCAGTCAGTCAGTGCTTAAGTTTTATTAAGTACAATGATGAGGTTAAATGTAAGTAAGATTAAAAAGAACTTTTAAGTATTTTTTTAATTACTTTTTATTAAAAACTATATTAAAAACGTAAAAGGTGGTATAACATAAAACGCGTGTTCTATTTTTAAATAAATATGTCGTGCGTTTGTCCACATTAGAAAGACAAAAACAAATATCGCGTCGTCAGACGTCACACCAGTGTTGCCAGATGGATAAGACAATAATACGGTGCACGGTGGGCCAAAATTACCAGAAATACGGTGTAGCAGTTTTAATTATTACGGTAGAATTACGGTGTTACATTTGCCTTTTTTAGTGAAAAAATAATAATTTACTTTTATTTATTCAGGTTTTTTTATAATAGCCCCCTCTCTTTAGGTTATAGGTTCTAATAAATTCGAAGACTCAATGAGATTCAACCACTCGTTGCGAAATTTTTGTTTGCAGTCTCTTTTTTTGTACAGTCTTCTTTTCTGCTATTTCTTAGATGTTGAAGGATCAGACAAAGAAACACTATTAATATTCATGTTACTAATAGTAATTGTGACATGACACTATTCATGTTAATTAGCTATTACTTCGAAACAATGACATTTAAAAAAATCTACAAACTGTTCATTTTTAGAGTGCATACTCTAAACATCAACAATTTGTCTGGGCAAACAAAATTCTGATTACGCTAAGTTTATCATCATCATCGTTTCAGCTTAACACTAGCCCACTGCTGAACATAGGCCTCCCCCATAGATTGCCACAAAAGCTTGTACCTCTCGTTTTGGTGGGTTTTGCCACAGTTGGCACGCTTGGCATCCAGGTTAAGTTCAAAGTTAGACACTCAGATTATCTAAGTTATTTTTCGTCTACATATAGCAACTTAGACTGTGACGCTATTTTGCTTACTTATTCGTGATATCGTAACCAATGACAACCATCAAAATGACATAAAAATTATTTTCTAATACGATAAATAAAATTTTAAATTATTCATCTATGGGGGATCAAAATAACAATAAATATTTTTACATAATTTTTTTATCAATTTTAGATCTTGTTATCGTAGTTAAAAAAACTTTCAACTTACTGACGTAAACATAGACAAATATGGCTCTTAGCCAGTATACATGTTTTGGTAATAAAGCGCTGTACCCTGTACTCAGTAGACTTGTTATTCCATTGATATAAATAAGTCAATTTTTGGTGTTATATTGGCAGTATTGAATACCATTGGTTAGAAAGTGTTCGACGAAGTCACGAAAATTCTGAATTTTTGGACGGGATACCAGTTTCGGTTTAGGTTCGAAAATACGGTAACTTTCATACACCGTAATTTATGACTACTGTAGGTGGCAGATTTAAAAACAAAAAGTAAAATTACGGCAAATCTACCGTAATTACGGTGCATATGGCAACGCTGCGTCACACTGATATTCGCAACTCGAGTGCTAAATGCGCGCTGCGCGCAACGCTTCTTGGTAAGATATGATATCCTGGTAGTAACAGTAGAGATGTTTTCAATAGGTACAATCAATTTCATCACTTAGAGAAGAGACGTTTATTTACTTTTGTTTATATATATTTATACAATGGACCAACATATCAAAGTACTTGTTATGTATTGATTTATATAGCCAAATCAATGCTAAGAAGTAATAATACCCTTATTTAACAACAAGACCGTTTTCGCAACTCTATTTTATGGTCACAATTCATTTATTTCCAGAAACTTCTGAGAATTTAAAGATGAAACACAGACATGTTGTCTATCCCATGAGGTTTACGTGTCTGTAGGTGACAAAGCTTTGCTTTCATTTTTATTAATGGTAGCTTTGATGTAGTTTCGAGATTTTTTTTAATTACTGTTGGTTAACTAAGCAAATAGACCAAATGAAAAAGTATTTACAATGACAATTCAAAAACCAGTGATAAACAATGGATTTTATTTATTTATCCCCTTTAAATTTCTACATAATATTCATTCACATTTCATCTAATGTTTTTATTCTATAGGTGGTATTATTTAGAGCGTTGTAAATAATATTTATTTATTGTTTATAATTTTTGGTGACTGATAAATGTTGTTGGTTAATATACGACGTTAGTGATCTAATTGTTAAAATAAGACACATTTTGTGTCAATGATAGTTATTCTGTGACAATTTATGTCCTAATTGTATTTTGAGGACGCCTAAGATTAATTTGTTTACATGTTCGTAGACTTTTCGGTAAATTATATAATAATAATATATTCTGTATAATATAAATATATCTGTATAATATATTCAATTTTTTCAACATTCGTCAACATGGGGATATAGCTCAGTGGTAGAGCATTCGACTGCAGATCGAGAGGTCCCCGGTTCAAACCCGGGTGTCCCCTGATATTTCCTTTTTGATGAATACTTTTTTTTTACTTTTTTGATTCATTTAGTTAAACTATTACATTATCGATTTTCATAATTTTTTTATTAATTTTCACATTTTAAATATAATATAATTATAAAAGAACACTTCGGAAGTTAAGATTTATGGAAACGCATAAATCTCATTGATTGTTATACTGATTGATTTAATACTGTACAAGTATTATAATACAATATTTAAATAATGATTTTTAATATTTCTTAAGTTGTCTAAAACGTCTAGATTATACATACACACACACACATATATATATATATATATATATATATATATATATATACATGTAGCCACGCCTTTTTCCCATATAAGGGGTAGGCAGAGGCCACTCACGTAGCCCACTTTTCGCCCTCGTGGGAAACGAAACGAGTGCGTAACCACGTCGCCCCCATTTTGGTACGTGTCAAATTCTTACTTCCCATTACGATCCCACGAGCATTATAGTGACAGGCTGACAGCATTGCATATCAAGGCCGCCCGTACAATACCTTAGTCACCTCTTACGATACGTCAGTAGGAAAGAGGTAGGTGCTGTTCTACTCTACGGACACCTATAGGCTAATTATACGTATAGTATATAGTAACACAAACGTATAATTTCCTGCACTCAAAATTTGTTGACATCGCGTTTATGTAACTTGAAAGCATGGATACTTAAGGTATATGGTAAGGCAAATAAAGATTTTAATATTGTACAATTATTTAATAATTATTTAATCAAATATATATTATTTTTATATTGCACAAGTATTCAATAATTAATATCAAATATTGATTTTAATATTGTACAAGTGTTCAACAATTATATAATTAAAATCCAACTTCAACGAATCAGCTCCAAACATGGTTAAGCTAATTAAAAAGTTTCACGATTTTCTCATGAATTCCACTATCGGAACTTCATCAAAATTATATGGGGCAACCCTTACGGTATCCCCTCTCGAACAAAAAAAGTTTTTTTTTAAAATACACACTAATGAACATAGAACCGTCTCCTTCTTTGAAGTCGGTTAATAATTATTTGTAATTATTATTTTCTGCTCTCAAAATTGGTTAACGTTGCGATTATGTAACTTACATACGTACATACATTCACGCCTTTAGACATTGGGTTAGGCAGAGACCTCGTCCGTAGCCCACTTTTCACCCTCCCGGGAAACGAGACGAGACGGGTCGTTAAGTAACTTAACCGTGGTTATTTAAGGTATGTACGTACTAAGGTAAAATACCCTTAATAAACACTTTTAATATATTATTAATATACTACAGAAGCTGTAGTATATTAATATTATATTAAAAGTAACAAAATATCAATCAAATGACTTGAATTTTGTGTTGTTGAATTAATAGAAAGTGTCAGTAGATTAGAATAGCACCTATCTCTTTCCTATCGAGTTGTCGTAAAAGGCGACTATGGTATTGTACGGACAGCCTTTATTTGTGCAGAATAACACCATATAATGCGACGCTGTTACTGCTCGTGCGAAAGGAGAGGAAGAATGTTTTTGACGCGTACCAAAATGGCGGCGACGTGGTTCACCACCCGTTACATTTCGGTTTCCGCGGGGGCGAAAATTGGATTATGTGTGTGGTCTTTATATGGAAAAAAACGCGTGACTGTATGGTTTTATGTTTTGAATTAATTATAGTACTTACACATATTTTGCGAGGATGTCAACTTTCAATATTGTGACTTTTGACAGGTGGCAAAATAACCGTTTGTAGCTAGTCATAGTGGCGTTTGAAAAGGTGCCAATTAGCTTCACTAACGGAACGTAGATAACGTATCGTAAAGAAGTAGGCTATTTTATTCTATAATGTTGGTAGTAGTGTTTCTGTGTTTTTTTATGTTTGACGTCCGTCGTGGCTGCGAATCGATCCGAAACTTCTAACTTCGATTTCCGTAGTAGGCCCCCAGAACCCGCGGCGCAGCAGTCAGCACCTTGACCGCTAGGCCACACACTCGTCCAACAAACAAAACTGTAACATACCTTATCAGTAAGTGCAGGGTCGGCACCATGAGCTAGCAAGAGCTCAACGATATCAGCCGCGTCGGCGGCGCACGCGGCGTGAAGAGCTGACGAGCCAACCTAATAAATACCGGTAAATAAATGGTGAAAATGTCAGAAATCCCATGTACAAAACATATCAGTATAATAATAATAATATTTTTTCTCTTTTATGTAAATGTGTAAGACTTAATTGCGGTTTTTTAAAAGCCGCCGATAGTCCTAGTGTGCAGTGTTATAAAATGTTAAGAAATAATTACACGAAACAATAATAACGTTAACGAATATAAAATCTACTAGTAGGATTTGTTTGCAGGTATACGCCTAGTTATACCCCACCGCAGTGCCAGTTCTACTGACAGGAAGCAGTGGTGTGCCAACAATAATTCGCTTCAGTTCGAAGGTAATTGAAATTGGGGCATATGAGACTAGAGAACAGATTTCTCATATTTCTCAACGAGCGCAGTGCAGTGCTGCACAGAACTAATCAATGTCCTGGGTGACACTGCAACGTAGTGCGTGACCGCACTGGCTGTATCATGTGTATGGTACATTTAAAATTATTATGCTGGCAAGTCTGTGCCAATTGTCATTAAGGACTTTGGAAGCTGTCGTCTGTCAAAAGGAAGCTCTTGTTATTTTTGGTGGGAAAGCGGTCTTTGTTGACGTGTGCGGTCGAGTGCTCCAAGGAAGACATCAAGTCAAGAAGAGACAATGATATAATCGTTGGTCATCAAGGCGAGTTTTATTTGCTGTCGATTGCGGTGCAAGCAGATGTTCTTCCACGCAATGCTTGTTGGTGATTTCGTGAGTATTTCAGTTTTTGGATTATTTAATTTGTATATAGGGTTTTGCCATGTTATAATCCTCATCGTTTGTTTTCAGCTGTGGTAAGGTTGGGATCCACAGAAAATGAGATTGAGGGGGTGCTAGCTAATTAGGAACCAATGGTTTTTGCCCTATTCACTGGACGGGTGTCGATTATAATTATAGATCGATTCTAGTTATGGATCGATTCTAGTTATGGATCGATTATAGTTATCGGATCGAATAAAGTTATCGGATAGATTATAGCTATCGGAAATGATTATAGTTATGAAGATTTTGAATGCTAGAGCCTAGATCTTGATGTAAGTTTAGGAATTATAATCTACGGCAACTTTTATTTGAAGTGTCATTGAGATGTGTGACATGGAATTCTGCGGGCCGCTCGTCCTGAAAAGTTTTTCGGAGAGAGGTCGTAAAGAAGTGAAATTTAAAAAAAAAACTTTTAGCCAATATAAACATTTAGAAATCATTAAATTACAATATGGCGGCATAATATAACCTTTCATATACATTGTGAAGAACATTAGAAACTAAAACGCCCGGTTGCGAATGAGCTAAAATAAGTTAAATTAAATTAAGTACGACACCCGTGAGATGAGATGGGGTGGTAGATTCTCTTAAGCCGCTACCACACGGCGGTGTAAATGATTATTTCATTATTATTGAAACAAATACTTTATTCTGACAAGATGGGCTGAATATGTTAATTGTAAAATTGACGTCCAGCTAAAATAAAATGGCTTACTAATTTTTTCTCATATATTTTTCCTTTACGTTCAGCGGCGGGCCCACTGTTCTGAGTTCGAATCTCAGCTGAATCAAATACTTATATTTGCAATACACAAATTATTTTAGTAGTAGTAGCTGTCTGTATGTATTGTCATCTCTCGAATACAGGAATAGAATAGTATAGAATATTTTTTTATTCAATATACACTCAGCGTCACAAAAATCGCACCTCTCTGAGTTTGCGCGAAAAATGGCTGTAATGGCTAGAAACGAATTATATTTATATAAATATTGGTATGTTTGAAATGGGTATTTGAATAGCTTTACATTATTAATAAAAAAATCATGAAATCATTAAAATATTTATCATTATAGAGCATCAAAAATAAACACTGTCAAATGCTCGTTAGTAAGGACGCTAGTTACACCACCTAAAAAGGGTATAAAAGGGTCGATCTGGATGAAATATGGGCCAGTCGTAATTTAGACTTTGCAGTGAACACACGTGAACAAGTAACCCAAGTAAGAACAAGTAAAGATGGACACCAGCTCTGAAGAAGCCGCTCAGTTGCCCTATTGCAGTCGGGGATGCGGCAGTGTGACGTTGCTCGACAGTTGAACCTGTCCCGTTTTTCAGTTCGACGGGTATTCCAACGTTTTCAGCAGACTGGTGGTTATGTTAGAAAACCGGGATCTGGAAGAAAACGGTGCACATCAGAAAGAGATGACCGTTTCATCGTTACGACATCTTTACGAAACCGTTTTACAAATGCTGTTGAGTTGCAACAACAGCTTCGATCAACTCGGAGAACATCATTGAGTGTTTCTACGATAAGAAGAAGGTAACACGAAAAGAGTTTAACAGCCCATAGACCTGCTAAAGGTCCAAAACTTACTGCACAGCATCGCAGAGATCGCCTAGAGTTTGCTCGCAATCATTGCGAGTGGACTCTAGAACAGTGGCGGACCGTACTCTTCTCTGATGAGACGAGGGTCTGTCTCTTCTGCAATGACAGACGTAGAAGGGTCTACAGAAGACAGGGGGAGAGATTCACACAACCCTGCTTCGAAGAATCCGTCGAATACGGGAGTGGCTCGTGTATGTTTTGGGGCGGCATTTCCGTCGACGAGAAAACGGAACTTGTGTGCGTTTCCCGGACTCGGGGTGGCCGTGGGCAAGGGTCATTAAATGCTGGTCGGTACATTACTGAAATCCTGGAGGAACATGTGGTCCCGTATGCTGGTTATATCGGTGATGGATTCATGTTAATGCATGATAATGCTCGTTGCCACACCGCGGCTATTGTACGGGATTATTTACAGGAGGTCGATATCCCTGTTATGCATTGGCCAGCACGAAGTCCAGACCTTAACCCAATAGAACATCTCTGGGATGACCTAAAACGGCGCCTGCGAGCTTGAGATCCAGCTCCAGTCACTCTTCAAGAGCTCCAAGATGCGGTACTTGAAGAGTGGGAACAAATACCCCAAGAGGCTGTTGCGATCCTTGTAAGGTCCATGAAAGATCGCATGGAAGCCGTTATCAAGGCAAGGGGGGGTAACACTAGGTTTTAAGATTTTTGTATTTATTAGACTTTTTTGTATTTATTAAGTTTTTTTTTTAATTATTAATTTGCAAATTTGTACATACCCTGTCTTTTTCTTTAATTTCTCTTTCGTCTCGTTATAAAAGTAAAATTCAATTAAAATTCCTGAAAGCTAATGAAATTACCTTTCGAATGATACCCTCAAACCACAACATTGCCATTGGCCTGTTGTGTTAAAATAGTATTTAAATTATTTTTTTCGGATGTGCGATTTTTTTGACGCCGAGTGTAGATCATTTACATAATACTTATTGAACGTCATTTTTTTTAAACTACACTGGTTCGCAAAGAAATGCCTCTGTCCTAGGAAGAACCAGTAAGAAACCCAGCGGGATTTTTTTTCAGTCATTTTAAATATACAATTACAACAGTTTTATAAAGATGTAGAAATAGCTTGGCAGCGATCACCTCATTCCCAGGGGTTATCATCATCCATGTATTCCTTAATATTATAATAACCCTTCTTAAAAAGTCTTTGTTTAACAAATAGTTTGAACTTTTTTATTGAAAGACTTTGTGCACTGTCTGGGATTTTGTTGTAAAAACGTATACATTGCCCCATGAAAGAGTTACTGACGCTGTGAAGTCGGGTAACTGGCATAATTAATTTGTGCTTGTTCCTGGTATTCAAATTATGAACATAACTTTTATTCATTACATATTCAAGTGATTCATATTCTTATGTACATACATAACGTTTTCATATACATATTGAGAGGCCACGGTTAAGATATTAATTTCTTTAAATTTATCTCTAAGAGAGACACTCTAGAGCCAAGATTAAATAGATCTTGGCCCTCTTTTGCAAAACAAAAATCACCACAGGAAGGTGCGAATCGAAACATCTGGTGATCGGAAGATGTAGCAGCACTTCATAAACCATTAGGTACTTACATTATTTTGCAAATGGACGTCGGCACCGAACGCGAGTAAGTGCTCCGCAATACCTCTGCAACCCTGGGCGCACGCCATTTGTAACGCTGTTACGCCATTCTGAATACAAAAATTTTAATTTTTTCTTTACCTCCAACACAACGACATTAAAAATCTATTTACATTTTCGCAGCTCAACAAGCACTAGTCTGGTTGAGTTGTTATTATGCTGAAAATAACTCTATGTTATTAAGTCATAGTTTATAATTGAGTGTTTACGAGTACATACATTTTCAACATTTACGATGACGTATTTCGAATGGTTCAGTGTGAAATTTAAATTTTTGTTTTATTGCTTTTTGGTCGCAAAACCACTGCATGCTGTTTTCTGTTAATAGTTTAATGATTTTAATGTCATAGCATAAAAATCATTAATGTCTGTGTACATGACAGGTATGTAAAATGTTGTGTATCAAATATATCTTCACAATTGTTATTGATCAACATTATCATTATTATTAGCCCATGATGGTTACAGTTTGCTTAGGTATGTCGGTTATCTTAGTTCAGCTGCATATTGTCGTGACGAAATCTATCTTGGAAAGAAACACCAAGAATATCCTTAAACATATCTTTATGCGATTTTGAAATTCTTCATACGGCCTCCAATGAAAGACCACGTCTCGGCGCCATGTCATCACGGGTAGGTACAAGCACTGGAGCATTTATTCTTTAAAGTTTGAGAACGAAATCACGAAATTTCACGAAGGTTGTAGACCCGAGTACGTATGGGACAATTTGTCCTAATCCTAAGTATAAACAGTATACGTAAGTGTGACATAGACAGTCGACATGATGACTTTGTCTATGTTAATGAGGTCCCTTGTACGTAGAGTAGTAGCGCAATCCAAGGTGCTGTGGTGAAGTATTCGCCATTTATCGTAAATTGGTTGTTATCTTTTTATTGAAGAAAGTAACGTGACGAGCAAATTGTTGACTTGATGGTAAGTGCAACGATTGCCCATAACAAATACTGTGTCACCCAGAACGTATCTGTGTGGCACCTCACTGCGCCTGTCGTAACCCTGATACATCAGTTCTTAAGTCACATATGCCCAGTATTACACTAGCACTCAGTACCATTAAACCGAAACGCATATTTGATAAAACTAAGATAATTTAAATTTTTGATAAAGATCATAAAAATAATGACCGACCATGATAGATGTCGTGATTACTAGGAGAACATAAACGCCTAAATGTTCGACTGAATTTCTTTTTATAATACGGCGGCGTACCAAATTACCGTAAAACAGTTGAGTTGATCGTAAAACCAACGAACTAAACATACTTAAATTTTATTCATTTTTACAACCATCATCATCATTTCAACCTATCTTAGTCCTCACTCCTCAGTTGAACATAGACCTCCCCCATAGATTGCCACTGGTTGGCTAGAATTCAATGACATAAAATTGAATGTTAATAAAATAATTGATTTATGTATGTACATACAATAAGTAAAAATTGTTTATAAATTCTGTGAAAAGAATTGGTCTATTTTATCCATTCTTCGAGTTTCCAGATCCACCTTTAACAACATGCCTGAGCGTAGGTTATTTCCACACAATAATTTGTTTTACTAGGAAATCATAAAAGTACTTACATTATCAGTGGCATCGACATGACAGTCTGTCTCAAGTAGAGTTCGGACGAGTTCAGTATGTCTATGTACAGCGGCAATATGCAGTGGAGTGCGGCCTGAGTTGTCTCTAGCTTCTCGCGCCGCTCCTTTTGATACCAGGAGAACAGCGGTGTCAGAGTGTCCTCCTTCACAAGCTACGTGCAGCGCTGTACGCCCAGTCTGGAAATATATTTCACATTCACCTTCATGCGTGTAATGTTTTAGTTTTTTTTAAATTTAATTTGAATGTTATGTGAGAAATAATTATTTTTAGCTGTCGGTTAATAGATAACGTAAATAACAATTATAAAAAAACTCTTATTGCTTAATTAAGTAAAATTTAAATTAAACTTAAAAAAACCAAGTCTTTGTTTTTAAGAACGGAACCAATTTATTTAATTTGTGAACACAATTTTGAACTTTTGGCGCCAAGTCGAAAAGTGGCGGTAGTGTTTCTATTGAAATTTGTAATTTCTGTATATACTTTGAGTTTAGATGTTTCATATTGATAGTTTATTATGCAGTAAATGCTCGTGAAAGTGTACAGTGATTGGAAAATTCAGTTCAAGACCAATATTGTACTTTTCGTTTTATCTTCATCCATCGAGTAACATTTTATCAATATATTTTGATTATAAGACATTTTCAGGTTGTTACCGATACTTTGCAGGATTTGATTAGGAGAGTTATACGAAGATCCATACAAAGTTTGTACCTGTGTTAGCGGCACACTATGATGGCTGATATCTTACAATAGTAATGTGACACATTTCTAATAATTATTGAAAACAATATAGTCAAGTGCGAGTTGCACCTATAGTATTCGTGAGTTGTAAGTAGTAGCTAATTACAAATACACAATGCGCTAGTCAAGGACTTTTTAAGCTATTTATATTATATTTTACTTCTAAAAATTTCAAATTCATTTTAACTAACTATACATAATAATATCATATATACTAAAACAAAAGAAATAAATACTAAATTAATTTTGTGTCCCATAATTATTGATTAAATAACAATTTTACGATATTTTATTTTTTATATGCTACGTGGGCACTTCGTGGTCCATAAAGATAAACGTGCGTTTATCTTTGTGTAATGAAAAATATAGTATCATCATGATATATAATTTCGGTGATGTAATTGCTGTTAGCCTTTTTGGCTTTTACAGCTTCATCGGATACTGTGCGCACGGGCCAGGTGCCCACGTGGCAGGTTTGGTTTGACCCAAACATAAATACTAAAATAAACTCCTACAAAAACCTATCCGATCCGATATACCGATCAGGCCAGACATATGCCATACATGCATAGGAGGACTAGCTGTAAGTACGACTCTTGGCTTGTAATTCTTTGCATTATTACAAATAAAAAGTAGATACTCGTATTATATAGATACCGTGGGTGTCGTTAAAGTCGACAGAGGGAAATTTAAAACCAGACGATGGGCAGCAGCATCTTCCTGGAACATCATAATAAATAAACTGCGGTTGCCAACCCTCCTGCCAAACTGCCAACTATGGCCAATTCCCCCTAAAATGAGAGCTACAAACTTTTGTAGCAATCTATGGGGGAGGCTTATGTTCAGCAGTGGACTAGTGATAGACTGAAATGATGATGATGAAGACCAGTTTTTAATGAGGTTTATCTGTAGGGAGGCGAAAGAAATTCCGTTTTTAATCATTTAAATGGCATAAGTAAAATGATTACTTGAGTAATAAATATTTATAAAAAAATGCTAGCTGCGATCACCTCATTTTATATTTTATAGTCTTTGTTGTATAATGTTTTTAAACTTTCATACATACTCGTACATACATATCATCTTTTCCCCATATAAGGGGTAAGCAGAGGCTCCTCTTGCCGCCCCCGCGGCTAACGAGACGTGACGGGTGGCGAACTGGTGGTAGGATTAGTGTGTAGAAATCCGGCTAGGTAGATACCACCCCAGGGCCAGTTATTCTACCGTGAAGCAGTAGTGTGAAAGCATTACTTTCGGTTTGAAGGGCACTATGAGCTAGCGTAATCAATGACGGGCGCAGTGTCGTGTCACATAGAAATTTTCTGGGTGAAACAACATTTGTTGTGAGCGGACGTTGCACTTACCATCAGGTGAACGTTTTGCTCGTTTCGTCACTTTCTCCGATAAAAAAAGTTGCCGTCATTTTTTAAAAAAAAAAAGTAAAGTTTCAGCCTATAGATGTCCCACTACTGAGCACAGGCCTCCTCTCATTTCTGAGAGGGTTTTGGAGCTAGGAAGAATCCGCCACGCTGCTCCAATGCGGGTTGGCGGACTTCACATGTCCTCGAAATATTTCTATTCCTCGGACATGCAGGTTTCCTCACGATGTTTTCCTTCACCGCTAAGCACGTGGTAAATCAGCACTTAAAATTGTAGAACAATATTAGAGGTGCTGGTACCGGGGATCGAACCCAGGTTACTCGCTTACTATGAAATTAAAGGCGAGCACCAGGCCCCTGAGCTACCACGGCTAGTCAATAAAATTCTTACTCCTTATGGCGTTCCCACACGCAGTTTAGTGACGGCATTGCATAGCATGGTGTTAATCTGCACGAATTAAGGCTGTCCGTACCATACCTCAGTAGTCTCTTACGACACCTCGGTAAGAAAGAGGTAGATGCTATCCTACTGTCTTCTTCGGTTTTTGTTTGGCTTGATACATACGACGGATTCCTGCATAAGAATCTCTCAGTTCTGGTTTATAATAATATGAAATACTGTCATCATCCAATGTTGTACTTGTATGTATTCATATAATGAATAAATTTGTGGTCTCTGAATTTCACACGTTTTCTTTTAATTAAAACGTTATTACTTAGGTATTGAATTCGGTCGTTTGAATTGAAACAACACGGTGAATAATGAAAAATTGGGTCAGAAAAGGGTATTGAACACGTGAGTAATTAAAATTGGAAATCTAGCGTCACGTAATTGCATTTATTAACCGTTAACCGTTGTTATAAGAAAAAAGAAAAGCATGCCATTATACAAGTTTCTTCTTCTTCTGTACATATAACCTATTTTTGATTTCTTGATCATTATAACTGATGTCACTTTACGACGCGGTATAACTTTGTGATATAAGCAACATTAAATGAGTATAGAAAGTTAAAGAGTGTGGCAAAAGAGGTTTTCGGAAGAAATAAAAAGAACGATAGAGATGAATTTGATAGGAGGTTATCTGTTGACTTCCGAAACAACATAATTTTACATTCCAGTCCATAATATCAAACAGAGGTAAAAAAATACGACCTCGCAACTGGACGGAAATTTCGGAATTCAAACATTATACTGTAGCCTTTGCTTGTTTTCTTTGCCTCTAACCTACCTACTAAAACGTTCTTTGCCCTGTCATAAGTTAATCTGCTGCTACGGCTCTGCACTCAGTGACTACGCCTGGTTAATATAACCGGTGATAGTCGTAATTAAGGTCGTACTATTACCGCGACCATTCAATGCATGAACAGACATTTATCGGAAATTATTTCGTTCTGGTTTAATTTTGACCGCTTATTTTTAAGTTTTCAATAAAATATATTTTTAACGGACTTTAAAATGTCCCCTTCGTCAGTTTGATTGTATTTTTTGTTTGTGTTATTTCATATCACTTATGTGTGTTATTTCTTAACCAATTTGATAATTCCATTTTTATCTATAAGTATATGATATACTGACATCCGATCCATCCATCTACTCCTCAATACTTCAAAAAACCGCTTTGAGTATATTTCCCTCTCCCACGACAAATTTCTTCGTTCTGCTGTCAACCTTTCCCTCCCTCCCTTCTGTGCAATTACATTTAATTCTTTAGGAAATTCTTTACCATTACATCTGTGTGCGTTGAAGTTATTTAATTTTTTTTAATTTATTCATGTTTTCGCTTATACTTTCGTTCTTAATTATTTACCTTAAGTCTATCGCTTTTTACATGAGATATAGGATTTTTTAATAAATTTATATAGTTTAGTGTACACCATCTTCTTTTAGCTTCTTTATCATTTTGCTACTTTAGTTCTCTGTTCTGTCTGGTGCGGTGCGGTTTTACTGTTACATAAATATAGTATTAACAGTATAATTCATTGATTAAACTGAGTTTCAGACACATTTGGTTAAGATCTTATTTTTATGGAAGAAACTGTTGTCACGAGCAAATCGTTCACCTGATGGTAAATCTAATGCTTGTCCATAACAAATACTGTGATACACAGACGATTTCAGGAATACATATAAAAACAATTGATGTACAGTTTTTGTTTGTCCATCTGTACAAAAGGGTTAATCCCTTTTGTATAGACAGACAATTCGAGAACTATTAAGGCTAATGACAAACATAAATTTCACACAGATAAACTTGACTATGTTTTGTCGTGTTTGTTGTCCCGGTTCCGAAGCTACGAACTTTTTTTTGATAATATTACACTGAACGCCTGCTATGGTATAACAGCAGAACCCTTGAGGATTGAAAACATTGCATGTTAAATTAATGTAATAAGTGCTTTATTTATTATAATATAATTCGCTTAATTCACTTATTTTTTTAATAACCTGTCTAAACAAATCGAAAAGTTCACGAGGACGAAGTTGCTGTACCCAACCAGTTCTTTTATAATTGTTCCAGAAAATAATAATATTTCTTAGAAACAAGTAATTTTATATATTTCTTTTAACAAAGTAAGTATATTTATTATAAATAATTAGTCTACATCAATCGAAAACGATCGATTCGAACCAAGTTTTCAGTATATCTTAAAAAATTTAAAACAAATACTAGACTGATCTCCATTTAAAATAAAAATATCAAAAAACATTCATCATCACAAATTAAAAAACCGACATTCAAAATCAACACTTTAACAATCAGATAAATGTCACCACAAGTACCAGGCGCCCATCACGCTGAAGTAGCTTAATAAATCTCAAGTAGTTTCCAATAACGGTCTATAAGTGTTCGAGTACATGACAGTGGTTTGAATGAGTTCATTGTATCCAAAGCTGCACATACTACACTGTCGGTTCGCTAAAGTCATTCTTTGTGATGAGTGAATTTAGATAATTCATTATTAATACAGGAGCATCTATTACTGCGTTCGTATCGAAGTATGTTTGGTTTTTAGTAAGTCATAACTTATTTATATTTTCTGCGCTCTGGGTAGCTAATTTATTAGGCGACAAATAACGTACATTTCTCACAAAAGCGGGGTAAATAAAAAGAATTTTTCAAAACTAAATTAAGTTATAAAATACATAGATATATACGTTATAGATATTTTAATCATTCCGTACAGGTTGCATACTAGTTATGATAAATATCAGACATACTTGTTATGGATGGAAATTATTACCCGAAATAAATTATTTTACCTATACTTTAGTATTATGTAAAAGTATAGAGTAAAGGTAAAGAAAGTTAACATCCTAAAAATGTCCCAGTGCTGATCAGAAGCCTCCTCTCATTTCTTTGAGGGTTTTGGAGCCGGGAAGAGTCCGCCATTGTTCCAATGCGGGTTGGCGGACTACACATGTCCTCGAAATATTTTTATTCCTTAAACATGCAGTTTTCCTCACGATATTTTCCTTCACTGAGCATGTGGTAAATCAGCACTTAAAAGGAGCCGTGGTAGCTCTGGAGTCGGGTTTAGGGGCTGAGCTCGATCCCGGTGCCTGTACCACAACATTTGTATTATGTATATCAAAGCAAAATTAAGTATGATCTTTTTTATTATAAAGTGAGGTTGCCAACATTCATTACAGCCTTTGATAGTCTGCATCTGAATCGTATTTTAAGGATATTTTCATCTTCACATTACACCTTCGCAATGTGGCCAACAAATTATTGATAGTTAATATCGGTCATGAAATGGAATGTGATATGTTTTTTAAATTAACCATTTTGATTTCTAAGTCTTTGTGATAAAAGAGAACGATGAATAAAACAAACGTTTTCTCCTAAAAACTATGAATGTCTGTAACAAAGACTAACAGCGTGCCAAAAAAAATAACTTATCTATTCAATAAAACGACCTAGCAAACCTCCTTTTGTGTCATTAATTTATATATATATTTTTTATTTTATAAAGTGACGAAACGAGCAAAACGTTCACCTGATGTTAAATGCAACGTCCGCCCACAACAAATGCTGCGTCACCCAGAATATTTCTGTGTGACACCACACTGCGCCCGTCACCCTGAGACATCAGTTCTTAAGTCTCAAATGCCCATGATTGCCAATCATGGGCATTTGAGACTTAAGAAAGATTTGAGACTCAAATGTCATGCCAGTGATTACGCTAGCTCACAGTGCCCTTCAAACCGAAACACAGTAATGCTTGCACACTACTGCTCCACGGCAGAATAACTAGCCCTGGGGTGGTACCTACCTAGACGGCTTCCTGCATAGGAATCCTACCACCGGTAAGGCGTGTTCTCGAACAAGATCTGCTTCTTAAATCACACCATTTACATGAGTTATTTAATTCCTGTATAGGAATCCTCTTCTAGGTAGGTTATTCTGCCTAGAACCTGTAGTATGCAAACATTGCTGTGTTTCGGTTTGGAGGGCACTGAGAACTTTTGAACTGATGTCTCAGAGTGATGGGCGCAGAGTGGTGCCACACAAAAATATTCTGGGTGACATAGCATGGGCAGACGTTGCACTTACCATCAGTTTTGCTCGTCTCGTCACTTTGTCATGTAAACAAAGATAATATTTTCTTACTACTATCTCGGTTCTGTTGATAGAGAATAGATTTTTAGAATATGACATAAGAGAAGTGAGGACGAGTTATGCATGTATGCAGGTATATACCAACTACAGTTTTACTTCTATAAGTAGCAGCTTTAGTTTGACATTGACTATCAAAAATACTTCTAAGCCATTATATTCAGAAACCGATGAAAATAAATTCTCAATGATAATGTAAAGTGAACGAAAGAAATTTTAATTTCGTTTGTTAACATTCTTTTACAATCTATCGCCATTTCTTAATGAAATTTCTCTGAGCGGAGAAGAAACAGGCGAAAGAGACATTTATCAAGAATTATTATTACTATTTTTTATACGAAAATAGTGCCATGGGTAACTTTTTTTTATTGGAGAAAGTGACGAAACTAGCAAAACGTTCAGCAACGATGGTAAGTGCAACGTCCGCCCACAACAAATGCTGTGTCCCCCAGAACATATCTGTGTGACACAACACTGCGCCCGTCACCATGTATGCTTTACGATGGCCATTCACGCCGGTCTATACTGTCGTGTAAAATTCTAAAACCCAGTAATTATGCATTTGGCTGTAGCTGTAAGTTTGTTGTTAAAAAATGAAATGATTTACTTCAACGTCGTCGTGAGGTGGGATCTACAGTACATTAAAGACACACAAGGAAAATATTCTGGTGGAAGGATTCGTATGCAGGAATCCGTCGAGGTAGGTACCACCCCAGGGCCAGTTATTCTGCCGTGAAGCAGTAGTGTGCAAACATTACTGTGTTTCGGTTTGAAGGACACTGTGAGCTAGCGTAATCACTGGGCATATGAGACTTATGAACTGATGTCTCAGAGTGATGGCGCAGTGTGGTATCACACAGTAATTTTCTGGGTGACACAGCATTTGTTGAGGCAGGCGTTACACTTATCATCAGATGAACGATTTGCTGGTCCCGTCACTTTTATGAAATAATAAAAAAAAAACGTTACATTGTTGTATTGTTACCGTGTGGCCACCGCACCTCTGAAGGAAATATATAAGAAAACAATTATATAACCATTTTATTATAGTTGTACGTCTATTTTACAATTAACATATTCTGCCCATCTTGTCAGAATAAAGTGTTATTGGATACCATTTATTTTGATGTGCATATTTTATGTAAAGTAAGTCTGTCAAAGAAGTTAGTGCTATCCAAATCAAGATGTAATGAGTAAGATGGAATGTTACAACGACATATACTCGTAAATTCGATATCGCCTGCTAAACGCGTCAGCTTACCGGCGTTATTGACATTCTCGGAGAGTGTGGTATTGATTTGGTCCATGCCACTCATTTCCGTACTGTAGCCAGAAACTAACTGCAGCAAAGTTATCATATCATATCATCGTACCATGTGACAGTCACTGGAAAGGATTTTTGCATTAATTAGACAAAATAAAAAAAGTGTCTAGGTAAGCGTAAGTTAATTAAGTTGCGGCTCGGTTGGCGCAGTGGCTGAGCCCTTGGCTTCTGTGTGCCGCGGGTCACGGGTTCGATTCCCGCACGGGACAAATATTTGTATGGCCTGCAGATAGTGGTTCCGGGTCTGGATGTTTGTCCATGTGGAACTTATGTCTGTAAAACACACCCACGACACCGGAGAAATCCTACTGTTGGGCATCGTTTAAAAAAATGTATACTTTTTCACAATTTTTATCTTTTTGTTGAACGTTTCAAGGGTTCAAGGATTTTTATTAGTTTTGACACAATTTCAGTAATTGGTTAAGACAAATTTCGAATTAAATTTTGAAATGATTAGTTTTTGTTCAGAATAATCTCGCTGTTACTTATTGATTCGCAGTTGTTCCTCGTCAAATATTGTTATCAAAACTCGTAATTTTAACTTAACACTTATGTATGTAAAAAGTTAAAAATAACAGTTCATTTCATAAAACCATCAAAGACGATAGTAGATAATTAAAATTTGCGTTGCGGCAGAAAATTAAAATGATAGGCTACAAATGCAAAATAAATTCTACGTTTAAAATTGATTTCAAAGTCCAACATTGGTTTATTGAATTTATGAATTCGTTATTCAATAAAGCAAGACATGATAATATCTTACGAGTATGTTCCAACTTTTTTCTATTTCTGAAGTGCATTTGAGAATACAAAGAAAATACGTATAATAAGAATTTATAAATAGTGAACAGTTTAAAAGTATATATTACAATAATCATATTAAAATATGAAGTAATATCATCATCATTACTTCAGCCTATCACAAGTCCACTGATGAACATAGGCCTCCCCCATAGGTTGCCACAAAATTTTGGAGTTCTCATTTCGGGGGAATTTGGCTATACATAGTTGCACTTGGCAGGCGGGTTGGCTATTAGGCGCAATTTAATTACTTAGATGTTCCAGGAAGATGCTGCTGCCCATCTCCTGGTTTTATTCTCCTTCTGTCGACATTTACGGCACCCACGGGATGAGATGGGGTGGTAGATTCTCTTAAGCCGCCACCACACGGCTAATATATCATATAATATTGCACTAAAATAGGAATAGTTATATATAGCCAAAATATTTATATACAGGTGTAAGGAAAAAACCGCGGACAGATGAAATAAATAATTTTCGAGAAAAAAGATTAAAGTATAAGTCAACAATAAAAAAATTCAGATCCCGACTGAACTAAAGATTAAGAGTATAATAATAATAATAAAAGTTAACAATGAACGAAAGTACTTAATTCTAGTACGAGTATAAGAACCGGTAAAGTACTACTTGTTTGTTTACTGTAGTGATGCGGATTCGTAAGTTCTAGAATGCTTGGCTTAAAAGATAAGCGCGTCATAGGTTTTATCTTCAAATAATTCTTAGGAGATGTAAATATACTCATAAATACTAAGCTTTAATCCGCGGCTCCGCTTCCGTGGTTCTAAAAAAATATGAAGTTTTTGTCAAAAAGTACCAATCCTCTGTAAACTAGAGCTTTACATTAGGACGCTACTTTAGTTGTATGTCAAGGGTTAGTTTGAAATAAACAATAGAATATGCTTATAGTATTACTATTAAAAAGTATATATGAATTTAACAAATTATAAACTATATAATAAATATAGTATACAGTATATTTAGTTATTTTTATAATTTATAAATATCACAAAAATATTGTCAAGAATATACAATTGTTTATGTACAGCTTTTTACCCGCGGTATCGCTCTTATGGTTGTAAGGAAAAATAACGTTTTTAATGATCACTAATCCTGGGCACAGTACAGAGTACTATATTAGGATGCTACTGTGTTCAATGCTATATGTCCCGTTGGTCCGGGCTGCTCCCGTTTGGTATATGCAAATTTTGGGCATTGGACACACTCAAACATGCTACATATGGCTATGGAAAAGCATGGTTTTTCCAGGCACAGCCCTGCTACTTGCAACTTTCATCTACTGCTACTTCCTTGGACTTTGTCAATAGAATTCGTTAAACTAATGACAGTGAACTGCAGTTTTTAAAATTTAAGAGGTGGTTAGTGGGGATTATTGGGATCCGAGGGATGATTACACTTTCCCCTTTTCCTACTCCTGGTAAAACAGTGTCGCCGATTATGTTCCGCCCAGTTCTGTGTGACACTACACTGCCCCCGTCACCCTGAGACATCAGTTCTTAAGTCTAATATGCCCAGTGATTACGCTAGCTCACAGTGCCCTTCAAACCTAAAACAGTAATGTTTGCACACTACTGCTTCACGGCAGAATAACTGGCCCTGGGGACCTACCTAGACGAATGAGACAGTGGCAAATTGCCTTTATATATTAAAAGAAGCTACGAGCTGTAAGGGTCGTAGCGTGATGTTATATATTCGAACCAGTAGTTCCTGAAATTAACGCGTTTAACCAAACAAGCTCTTCAGCTTCAGATTATTAGTATGGATAGATAGATTTTGACTTTGAATTACATGTTATTTGCCTTTATAACAAAATGTCCTGATTTCTAATACTAAAAAAAATCTTGGAAGGTACAAAAGGGAATGTTATTGTTAATTATTTCGTCCCGGAGACGTAACAAGCTCGTTACGAAAACAGATTTTGTTTTTTTTCCCTTACGTTTGCTAGCAGATGTTACGTCGAAAATGTTTTTTATCTGTTGAGGTTTTCTTTGTTTTTCGCTTATTGTCTATTTTACATTTGCGCTATTGCTTTTTATTATTTTTTATTAGTAAAGAAGGTTTATTATATATTGTAGAATTATTTTTTAATTGTATATTATAATATATATATAAAAGCGATAGGCGACCGTAGACCGTAGAATAGCACCTACCTCTTTACTATCGAGGTGTCGTAAGAGGCGACGTTATGTATTGTACGGACTGTAATAATGTGCAACATCAAAATAAAAAAAACTGTGGTTGCCAACCCGCCTCCTAAGCGTGGCAACTATGGCAACAGCACCACAACAGGGGATTATGATAGGCTGAAACGATGATGATGATGATTTTGCAATGCTGTCATTATACTGCTCGTGAGAACGCAATGGGGAGTAACAATTTATTTAACTCGTACCAAAATGGCGGCGATGCGGTTCGCCGCCTGTCATTCCTAGTAAATTTTCGAAAACGATCCATTCATCATCATCATTTCGGCTATCACTAGTCTACTGCTGAACAACTCCTCTGCCTGCCTCCCCCGCAGATTGCCACAGTAGTTTGTAGCTCTCATTTCGGGGTGATTTCGGCATAGTTGCCACCCTTGGCAGGCGGGTTGGCAACCGCAGTTTATTTATTCAGATGTTCCAGGAAGAGGCTGCTGTCCAGATCCTGGTTTTCATTTTCCCGATGTCGACTTTTACAACACCCACGGGATGAAATGGGGTGGTGGGATTCTCTTAAGCCGCCACCACACGGTAGTAGTTGTATGTAAACTATTATTTAATAGAACATTTAATTATTCTTTTAAATAATTTTTATAAGATAATTTTGTTTACATTTAATTTGTTAGAATATTCATAATATTGTTTTACAGGTGGTAGGATTCCTATGCAGGAATCCGTCTAGGAAGGTACCACCCCAGGGCCAGTTATTATGCCGTGAAGCAGTAGTTTGCAAACATTACTGTGTTTCAGTTTGAAGCATATGAGACCTAAGAACTCATGTCTCAGGGTGACGGACGCAGTGTGCTGTCACACCGAAATGTTCTAGGCGACAGAAGAGGTGAACGTTTCGCTCGTATCGTCACTTTTATCAAATAAAAAAATAAGATCCTTTAAGAAGTTGTTATTCTTCAATGACTCTGCAGACGTCATTGCTGGAATTACAAATTATTAAAAAAAGTCGGCAGGGTTCTCATGTGTGACCTAACTAATGCCATCATAATATGTCTCGAAGAACAGTCCTAAAATTATTCTTATTTTTTAAGCAAAATTATGTATGTTCAAAAAAAATTTATCATAATGTCCGACTTATCCTAGCTAATGGTTCAACTTTCTTACAATAATAAATCGGCACGAACATGATTCACAGTTTCACAGGTTAGAGGCGTTACCATACTATTACGAAATGAACTGAATAGGATCGCTTAACTTATGCCACGTTACGACGTTATTAGAGACTCCAGTTGGAAATCATCCCGCAGGTGTTTTAAAATTTTATCAAGGAAAGAAATAATGAAATTTTAATAGGGGTTCACGACGAGGTGATCTTTTACCATTAGGTTAGCCGCTTGCTCTTTTGCCCCCTGTTCTATATAAAAAACAGGATAGACGGCATCATTATTTTATATCGGTTTTCAAAAATCTTTGTAAACGTATTTATTAGTACAGAGTCTCGAGTGAAGGCAGACCGTTATTGGAAAACACTTCAGTTGTAATACACGTAGTTTGTATAATACATGTTATATTTTTCAAGCGAACGGTCAGATTTAGACAAAAGACAGCAATTTTTTGATTTTTCGATGAATTAAAAGAAAGGGATTACATTGCTTAAATTGAATTTGTTTTCCAATGATTTTGTTCAATCATAATTACGGGGTTTTAAAGCTGTATAAGTATTTAATGTTTTCAGATAAAAAAGGAAAAGACATGGGCACATTTTATTAAATATTACTGGTCCTAAACTGTTGTTAAGAATTGTACACCTGAGACATCGTATTCTACAGTTGTACACAATATTGCAAAGGTCAAAACCGATGAAAATACAGGTATTGTTTTATTTGTTGGTAAAAACAAAATATCGAACAAAGAAGTTATAACCAATTTTAATATATTAATCAGCTTAAGAGCAAAGAAAATAATGTAATGTGATTTTTCTTTCCCTAATACTTTAAGTAAATCGTACTCATCAACTGAATACTTAATTTTACAATTTGACATGTCATCATTTTTTCTAATTTTTTTTGACATTAATATAAATTGATAAATTATACTTTGTGCCGTGTGGTAGCGGCTTAAGAGAATCTGCCACCCCATCTCATCCCGTGGGTGTCGTAAAAGTCGACAGAGGGAAAATGAAAACCAGGAGATGGGCAGCAGCATTTACCTGAAACATCTGAATAAATAAACTGCGGTTGCCAACCCGCCTGCCAAGCGTGGCAACTATGGCAAAATCCCCCCAAAATGGGAGCTACAAACTTTTGTGACGATCTATGGGGGAGGCCTATGTTCAGCAGTGGACTTATAATAGGCTGAAACGACGACGACGACGACTTTGTACCAGTCTAAAAATATAAGAATAATATTGATAGGCTATTTGCCATCAATTTTAAAAACATTGACAATATTCAATGAAAAATGTTATAATTTTAAATAGTATAATAATAATGATTTCTTATATTTACGCGAACACTACACATTTAAATGAAACTAATTTTAGGGATTTTATCGCGTTTATTTTTGTTATTTATAACCCGACGTTTCGAGTGCTTTACAGCACCCATGGTTACGGGGGGACTGAGGTGACAGATGTCCTGATGTCATAGTTAACCCGGAGTACCTTCAGCTTTTAATTATTTTTTGTGGTCCGATCTACGCAGAAAGAGCTAACTGTGTCTTGAAGTCTTGCAGTGGTATGCTTGGTTTTTGACTTAATTTTATTAATTATAGGATCCCAAGCTGGTGGTAGCTTTTCTAGATGTTTTAGTAATTAGAAATCCTAATAACACCTTGAGTCACACTGTGTATACCAACCATACCAACCCATACCAACAGGTATTTAAACGGTGAATCTCACCACCATCCTTCACAGTTAGTTACCGTGGGCAAATCTTTGTTTCAGAGAGCACAAGGGATCTGTGACAGTAAACACCTGGCCGCCGAGCTTCAGCATGTCAAGCAACTTTTGCAAGACAACAAGCTTCGGGTTCCGCGCCTTCGTCGCAGTGACCGAGTGAAGCCGGCCACAGTCGAGCGTGTACCTGCAGTCCTACCATATGTCAGAGGAGTCACGGACAAGATTGGCTATATCTTGAAGCGGGCTTCCATAAAAACATTTTTCAAGCCGCCGAAGAAGATAAGTCAATTTTTACCATCTGTCAAGTGTAACATCCCTCTACAAGATGCAGGAGTATACAAGCTGGATTGTGAATGTGGTCTCTCTTACATAGGACACACAAAAAGATCAGTAAAAACCCGCGTAAAAGAACATATAGCTGATGTGAAGCATGGCCGCCCCAGGAAGTCTGCAGTCTGTGACCATGTTCTGGATCATCCCAACCATTACATCAGATTTGATAAACCACAAATCCTCGCAAAAGAACACCGATTCCTACCAAGGATGATTCGCGAGGCTATTGAAATTAAAAAACATCCTAATTTTAATAGAGAAGATGGTTGGGTATTACCACCAGCTTGGGATCCTATAATTAATAAAATTAAGTCAAAAACCAAGCATACCACTGCAAGACTTCAAGACACAGTTAGCTCTTTCTGCGTAGATCGGACCACAAAAAATAATTAAAAGCTAAAGGTACTCCGGGTTAACTATGACATCAGGACATCTGTCACCTCAGTCCCCCCGTGACCATGGGTGCTGTAAAGCACTCGAAACGTCGGGTTATAAAAAAAAAAAATAAACGCGATAAAATCCGTAAAATTAGTTTCATTTAAAAGTATAATAATAAGATTAAATGTTACTTTTGTTGGTAACAGCAGTCAGTAGTAGACCGCCCTGCTGACTCCGGTACTGCTGCCCATAACAATTTAACCACTTTGTATGAAAACCTAGTCAAACTGACAGTAGAACAAAAAATAAACGAGGTTTTTCAGGCATTTTTTATAAATATTTTGTTGATATATTTTGTGAAACTCAGCAAAGGATTTTAACATATTATCAGCTTTAGTGATTTGAAGCTATATTGTTGTTCAAAGGTGATTTTTGTCGGTATGAAATATCTTCCCCAATATTGCAATAAAATCAATTTTTGAAGATTATTTTTCCCTCTAATGACAAAAACGAATTAAATGTCTTCAAATTAATGATTTCGTTAAAAAATGTGATTAAATACATTAGATTAATTAATTTAATAGTAGAAAGCGTTTAAAAAATTTGAAAATTGTTAAAAAAAAATGTTTAAAAAATAAAATATGAAACGTAATTAAAAAAATGTAATTATTCTACGAAAAAGTCTTAAGTGTAATTAAACTGGCTGATGCCCGTGACTTCGTACGAAAGTCACTTTCGCATGTATAATATTAGTGGATGGATATGAAACTCGTTACGTGGAATTCTTAGTATTTAATATGTGGTATATGGTGTTGAATGTGCATAAACTTATTTTGTATTTATTTTAATACGTGTTAAATAAAACAATTGTACATTTGATTGTATACCTTAATAAAAAAAAGCGCCATTTGCTGATAATCAGTTCAACAAACATGCACGACAACTGTCGGTTGGAGTTATTTACATCCTTTCAAGAAGGTAGATGGCACCACCTGCTCATGCTCACGATACTGTGCGAAATATTCGCACGTGTTAGTTAGTATTATATATAATCGACATGATATACAAATTGATAGGTATTAATAATTAAATTCGCATAGAGAAGAAAAAAAAATACATCACTTGTGAAAGCTTCGTTGTGAGGTGGTCTTAGGCCACTCACTGCGACATCCCCTCCCCGTTTTTTTTTTGTATTCATAACAATTTTGTTAGTCGAGTGGCATATACATATTCGTCGGAGGGCAGCGAAGCAGCAGGCGGCGAGCATCTAGTCATCGCGGCGTAGGATTTCTTACTTCCGAAGAAGTAAAAGCCGCCGGGCTAACAACGTACTACACATTCAAAAAGAGCAAGTCTTAGGAACAATAAATATTTCGAGGACACGTGAAGTTCTCGCCGAGAGACTTCTCGACTCCAAAATGCTCTCAGAAATAAGAGGTGGACTGTGCCCAGCATTAGGGTATTTACAGTCTGTTACTTTACTTTAAGCTTTAAATATATAATGAAGTTTTGACTTTGTCTTTGATTACGTGGCCAACAAAACTTAATGGAATGAAATTATTCAGCATATACTAAAGTATCCAGTTAAACACAGAGTTGATCTAAAGCGGTTTTGTGGCTAAACATTTCCTTCATACCGTTGTATATTTAACAAATCCCAGCTTTATTATTATCTGATAGAATGGATTAGCTGACATAATTGATTTTCGAGTAAGCGGGATTTCCATTGTGCTCCAATGGATTCCATTTGTAATGAGTTAATTCTATCTAATCTTCCAATCTTTCCACGTCGTCGTGAAAAAAGGGAACCAACTGTGTGTAAGCATAAAATTGTGCTTCTTAAAAGTGAAGACACTGGATTCCTGTACATTAATTTCGTATAAATAAAAATGTTCAATATATGTTCACTGTGGTGGCGTCGTTAGAGAATCTGCTAGCACATCACAACGTGGTAAAAGTCGACAAAGGGCCCAATAAATCTTATGGCCCACCATCTATCTTCGATTTCATCATCATCGTTAATATTTCAGCCGGTCCCAAGTCCACTGCTGAACATAGTTCTCTTCCATAGAGTGCCACAAAACACGGTCCGCAAAACCGTGCAGGTCGTCGCTCCATCGAGCAACCTTTCTTCCCCAACGATCATCGGTTCTACGAGCTATATGGCCGGCCTATTTTCACTTTAGCTTTCTAATCCTTAGGTTACTCTCAGTACTCAGTTACTCTAGTTCTGCTGCGGAAATCATCGTTACGGATTTTATCACAGACAGGTTGAAAGGCTTTAATTTTGACATCTTCAATTTGCCAAACATGAATAAGGAATAAGGTGCGAAAAGTCTGATTTCAAAAACTTATTACAGGGATTACATCGTCTATTTAATAGCTTTGAGCAAATACTGCAAACTTGGGAAAAATCTTTTTTATATAGCGAAATACTCAGAGGTTGATATGATATGACACAAATGTCCGCCAGACATTTTTTAACAACAGATTTTGTCTAATTAATAAACTAAATTTGCGGATTTTATTGCGTTTTATTTTTAGTATTTATCAGTCGTTTTGAGCGTTTTACAGCAGCCACGGGCACGGGAGTATTAAGATGACAGACGTCCTAATGTCATAGTTAATCCGGAGTATCATCAGCTTTAAGTTTCTTTTAATTAAGACGGGCAAAACATTCTCCTGATGGTAAGTGCAACGTTTGCTCATAACAGATTTTATGTCACCTGTTACGGGCAATCCTGTTATCTGTATTTATGTGTGACGACACACTGCGCCCGTCAACTTGAAACCTCTCAGTGCCCTTCAGACCCAAAAAAACATGCTTGCACATTACTGCCTCGTGGCAGAATAATTGGCCCTGGGCCATATGAGGCTTAAGAAATGATGTCTCAGGGTGACGGGCGCATTGTGGTATCGCAAAGAAATTTTCTGGGTTACACAGCATTGTTATGGGCAGACGTTGCACTTACCACCTGGTCAACGTTTTGCTCGTTTCGTCACGTTATCTAATTAAAAAAAAACACGAACCGTTCTATTTTGTCTTGTAAACGAATATACAACCGCTAAAATATCGAAAATAACATACCGACACGCAAATTTTATTTAAGTGTACGATGAAAAAATTTAGTTAACATAAATAAGATGACGTACAATAATTTCATTTTCGAACGAGAAAGAACACTCGGGTAGAGAGTAAAGATTGCGGAAATAACTCTACTTTAAGTTAAACAACATCCTTCAGCATAAAATGATTACGTCAACGGTACAGAGGTGCATAAAAATAGGCTTGTTGTTTTAACAAAATAAAAGTTCCAAAGTTGAATAGCTATGACTTTTGTACTACACTGTTGCAATTAAAAATAATAGTTTTATTGACAACGGAATATCAGAAACAGCAATTATATTTTTTTGATAAAACACTTTGAACCGATTTTGGATTAAGTTTTTTCATCTAAAAAACACTAGGATTTCTCGTTTCATAAACATATATTTGAAATGTACACAACCAGATCCGAAAACCATAGATTTGTGTTCCGGATGGGATTCGAACCCAGACCCTTTGGCGTGGAAGTACCTGACTTCTACTCTTACCACCCGCTTTATAATTACTTACGTTTGAAGGCTGTACAATATGTAATTTAACGATACATACATACAGTCACGCCTCTTTCCCATAGGGGTAGGCAGAGACCACATCTTTCCACTTGCTACGATCCTGACACACATCTTTAGCTTCTTCTACTTTCATTAGCGTTTTCACACACGCTCGTCGGTTGCGGGTACTTTTAACGTGACCTTTCCTCAAAAGTTCACCGATCTGATTGTGATACGTACGCCTAGGTCGACCCTTACCGGCTTTTCCATTCACACTTGCCTCATAAATCTGTTTCGTCAATCTCCTTTCATTCATCCTCTCTACGTGTCCAAACCATCTAAGCATGCCTTTCTCTATCTTTTTCACTACATCTTCAACCACACCGCAACGTTCCCTTATCACGCTGTTTCTCACTTTGTCAATCAGAGTTACTCCAGCTATACTTCTCAAACTTCTCATTTCCACAGCGTTAACCCTACTTTCATGCTTCTTTTGCCAGACCCAGCATTCACTACCATACATAAGTGTGGGGACCAGAACTCCCCTATGTACTGCCAGTCGTGCCTTTTTAGATACGTTCTGGCTACACATAAAGTTATGCAGAGCCCCATTCACTTGATTTCCTGCCAATACTCTTCTCTCAATATCACAGTCATACTTTCCGTCTCTCGTAAATTTAGAACCCAGGTACACAAACTCTTTCACTTGTTCCACTCTTTCTCCTTCAATCAGAACTTTGCAACCCGACATACTTTCTTCTCTTTCAAAAACCATTACTTTCGTCTTATCTACATTAATTTTCATTCCTTTGCTTTGTAGAGCACCATGCATAATATTAACCATCGCCTGCAACTCCTCCTCCGATGATGCTAATATAACCTGATCATCGGCGTATAGGAGGCATTTGACGGTCAAATCATTCATTCTTAATCCAAACACACTCTCTTTCAAATCTTTTAAGCAATTGTCTATGAATAGGTTAAACAGCCACGGCGAGGCCACACATCCCTGTCTAACACCTTTTTCGATGTTAAACCAGTCTGCGTAAGCCCCTTTTACCCTGACACAAGCATTGGAATCCTTATAGAGTGATTTCAGTGCTCGTATCAAGCTGCCCTTCACCCCATACATATGCAATGTCGACCACAATTCAGTTCACAGTACCCTATCATAGGCCTTTTCCAAGTCCACGAATGCGCAATAGACCTTTTGACTTTGAGTCAAGAATTTTTCGGCTATTCTTCGTAAGGAAAAGACCTGATCCATGCATCCCATTCCTCTCCTGAATCCCGCTTGTACATCCCATATCTTCTCTTCAGTTTCATTCATCACTCTCTTAATCAAAACCTTTGCATACAGTTTGCCGACGATACTGAACAAGCTAATGCCTCGGTAGTTTTTGCAGTCTTGCTGCGACCCTTTTCCTTTGTAAAGCGGTACGATAACGGCCTTACACCAGTCTACTGGTACGTTGCCGCTCCTCCAGCAAAGGTTAAAAAGGCGGTACAGCTGACTAGCTACCACGCCCTGTATTTAACGATACGTGTTCAAACTGCGTTACCAGCGTTATTCTAAATATTGTTAATTTTTTCGTGGTAAGGGGCGATGCGAGCAAGTAAAAGTTCATATGATGGTAACAGTTGCAGTGCTTACAGAACTTTGAATCGCAAAGTCCTGTATGGGACTGCACTCGTTACCCCGAGACATCGGTTATTAAGTCTCATACGCCCAGTAATCAACAGCACTGTTCTAACAAACAAAACTGAGAGAGACTTAAAAACATTATTAGAGAGCTGAACGTAGTACGGCAAATTCGGAGATACTGCGAAATACATAATTTTTGTATGCACCATAACTGACGATAGGGTGTGATGAGAGAGTGAAATGTGAATTACTTTTAAGATACATTGAAATGTGTTTGAGCTGAAGGTGGAAAATAAATAAATAAATAATATAAAATAAAAAAAATAAAAACTGACGATAGGCGCGACATATTTGGTTGGTCCTTTTTCGTTACGCTTCCGGGATGGAAATAACACAATTAAATGTTTACATTTGAAAAAAAATCTGTAAGATCTGGAGAAAAATCTTGGAAAGAAGGAAAATAAATTCAGAAGACGCAAATGTTAAACGCCATTTTTGCCAATGTCGAGTTATAATAAATTATAACACGGACTTCGTTTTGATCGACAGTAAAACCTTAGTTGACATTTACTGCAGATTTGTTGGACTGATGGTGATGGAGATGAAGATTTGCTGCACTGATGGACACAAAACGAAAAGTACAATTTTGGTCTTGAATTGAATTTTTAAATTACAGTACACTTTCACGAGCACTTGCAGCAACTATCAATATTTTACCATTTTTATTTTACCAATTCTCAGCGTTGAAGACTGCCAGAGGCTACAAAACGATCTTAAACGTTTAGGTAGCTACTGTCATGTTAATAAACTACATTTGAGCATCAATGAGTGTAAAAGTATAACAATCACGAAAAAGCATAATGTTTCACTAATATCATTAACGATGCTGAGTTTAGCAGTTTTGGAACAATTAAGGATTTAGGCGTTATTTTAGACTTTACTGGTTGTATACCTATGCAGAAGTCCGTCTAGGTAGGTACCACCCCAGGCCAGGTATTCTGCCGTGAAGCAGTAGTATACAAACTTTACTGTTTCGGTCTGTAGGGCACTGAGAGCTAGTGTAATCACTGGGCATACGACACTTAAGAACTGTTGTCTCAGAGTGACGGGCGCAGTGTGGTGCCACACAGAAATGTTCTGGGAACACAGCATTTGTTATGGCAGACGTTTCACTTACCATCACCGTTTTGCTCATCTCGTCTACTTATCCAAATAAAAAAAGGCATTTAGCTCATTAGGTTTTGTAATAAGATCTACAAAAACTTCAATCTGCCAATATCACATCTACTTTTGTTTAATTCCCTACCTTTAATTATGCTTCAATAGTTTGGGGGTTCATTTTATGATAAATGTAGTAACCAAATTGAACGTATTTAGCGCAAATTTACAAAAACTGTTTAATTTAGACCACAATTCTTTTTTTTTTATTCACAACTGCTAGAAAGGTTCTTACTTCTTGCTCTGGATAAGAGAAGAATACTCGCTGATGCATTATATTCATACCGAATGTGTCATAACCATATTGCCTGATTTATCTTAACAATTAATTTTATTATCGGATCCCTCCCTAGTAGGTCTCAACGTATGCGTCAGAAGCACGCTCATAAATTGTTCAATACTAAAAGTGTCGAACTAATGCTGGCGCTCGTTGCGTCGCATAGTGCAATCGTATAACGACTATTTCACTAATATAAATATTTTTGCTTCCTCCTCCATTTCGTTATAAAAAATGTTTGAAAAATAAAATATAAAAACGTAATGTAATAATCTAGAAAGTAGTCTTAAGTAAACTAATATGTGAAACTTGTTATATGCCACTCATATTACTAATTATTTGGTATAACATGTTGAATTTGCATATACTTTCTTCTGTTTTATAAAACTAGCGATCCGCGCCGGCTTCGCGCGGGTAGTATAGATATTAGAAAGATAAATTAGTACTTTATTTGGACAAATAGAACAACAAAAATTCCGTACACTAACATTTTTTGCAGCTGGTTTATTTTTTGTCTGTCGACTTTTACGACACATACAAATTTCTAGTTTGCAGACAGATGGCAATAGGCTAGACACAGCTGTCGCAGAAGTGACTACCGTTAGAGTAGGCAATCGCGTTTAACCAAACGATCGGTCGCTTCTGGCTAGATTGAGCGACGATCTGCGCAAGGCGGCTGGCAACAATTGGATGCGTGAAGCCGAAGATCGGGCTAAATGGTGCCTATTGGGAGAGGCCTATGTCCAGCAGTAGACTGCCACACGCTGATGGTGATGATGAAGTGACGAGGCGTGAGAAGTCATTCCCTTGATGGTCAGTGATGTGCCTGCTCATGTGCTTTAATTTTCTTTGAGACTATACTTATAAATTTATTTATAATGTATTATTGACTTAGATTTACAAAAAAGAGGATACATATGGAGTTTCTTTCGCCTGTTTCTTCTCCGTCAGAGGAACCCCATTACGAAATGGTGGTAGATTGTAAAAATAACGTTTTACAAACGAAATTTACATTATTTCACATGGAAAAATGAACAAATTTAATTAAAACGTGTCAATGCCATGACGCCTTTTACGGAGTTCGGTCCATTTCGCAATTTGATGCTTCAGCACAAATTGTTTCTTTAATTGATTCTTTTCTTTCCAGTAAAGTTGTTTTATTTATATCCTTTTTTATTTCTCTATCCTTTTTTTCTGTATATTGTGCTGTATGTTTATGTTGCGAATAAATATATTACTTATTTACTTACTTACTTACTAAATGACATTAAGAGGGTCTCCTACAACTTTGTATTGTAAAGTCTTGAGTAGTATCGTACTGCGCTCTTCAACATGAGAAATCGTTTCTTAAGACTGATACCCGGTAATTAAATTAGCTACAGTCTCCTTCAAACCGAAATTAATTACGTTTTTCTACGTCTTAGAATTTCCTTACGTAATTGCCACTGAATAAAGCATTATTTAATACGAAGGTCCTTCGTTAATTTTGATTCGTCACACTCTGGGGAGCTCCCCGGCAAGCGAAGTGCGAACAAGGCGATTTCTTCTCGATAACGTCGTGTTAACTATGTATTTCCCTCGAGCATCGACATCATTTACACATTTATTCCTCGCTATAATTGGGGAATGTTTTTTTTTTATTGGATAAGGTAACGAAACGAGCAAAACGTTCACCTGATGGGAAGTCTGCCCATAACAAATACTGTGTCACCCAGAAAATTTCTGTGTGACACCACAATGCGCCTGTCACCCTGAGACATCAGTTCTTAAGTCTCATATGCCCAGTGATTACGCCAGCTCTCAGTGCCCTTCGAACCGAAAAACAGCAATGCTTACACGCTACTGCTTCACGGCAGAATAACTGGCCCTGGGGTGGTGTAGGTACCACACTAGACGGATTTCTGCATAGGAATCCAACAAAAATTTAGATTTTTTTTTTACTTACTAGTTTATCAAATTATCGTAATCCATACAGGTAAGTTACTGAATGGTATAATAATGCAGCAAAGCACATATAGTTACATATCCCTATCCGTATATACTCCAAATAAGTACATACAACCCTACCTACGGGCGGGCTGGATCATCATCATCATCATCAGTTTAGACTATCACTAGTCCACTTTTGTATATAGGCCTCCCCTAGACCCCCTTAGAATGCCACAAAACGGTCTTGAGCCTGCCTTCCGCGACTTCCCGCAAAACCTTACAGGTCGTCGCTTCATTTAATGGGGGGGTCGCCCTGCACTGCATTTGCCGGTACAAGGTAGCTCGAGAACTATTCTGGCCCAACGATTATCGGTTCTACGATCTATATGGCCGGCCCATTGACACTGCACCTGGAAGAGAGGGCGGCCCTGATGAGATACAGAACAAGATTTTTTTTGTTTATGCACAATAAGTACTGGGCAAAATTTATTTTGTTTTATTTCTGTCATAAATGATATGGAGCGGACAAGAATATGGAATCCTCATGAAGGTTATCTTATGTATAAATAAAATTCATCATCATCATCATCATTCAGCTCATCACTGTCCACTGCTGAAAATAGGCTTTCCCCAGATTACCACAAAAGTTAGTAGCTCTAATTTTGGGAGGGATTTATATATTACACGAATACTGTAGTATTCGTGTAAATATAAGAAATCATCAAGGTTAAAAATTAAAAACATACATTCAAGCCTTTTCGCGTCCTTAACAAACGAGACGTGACGGGTGGCGAACCACGTCGTCGAAGAATTAAAAGCTGGACGTATTCGATTTAAAGTGAATAACAATAAATAACAATCTTTCATAAATAAAAATCAAATCAATCATGTCATCCAGTGTCTGTCTATACTTTTCGAAGTTTTGATTTAAAATAAGTTTTTCCTGTTCGCTTTAAGAAAATATGTATAAAAAAAATCTCGCGTACAAAGTCTTATAAATTTAATGTTCGTACTACTTCTTTACTTTAAGTAGCCCCTGGTGTCTATGCTTTGGGTTTTATTTAACTTTTTAATTTCCTTAATCAATAAATAATTTATTCATTATTCACTAACAAATTGTTGTCAACTTACTAGTTACCTAATCCGTTATGGCTAATATCGATAATGTCGATCACAGGAAATCACTCAGGCAAAAAGTCAATTGATGGAGCATGAAATACAATAATAGACCCAAACGATTGTCCTCTGGTAAGAGAGAATTTGTGGCTCCTTGATATGGAAAATGTAAGTTACAGTTGGGTTGGCAATTATTGAATTGTTATCACATTTTTATAGAGAATCCTGGTTCCAGTCTAGCTGCAACTACTCTACATGCTATATAGTTTATCTACCAGATTTTTTAAAGATTTTAGATCTTCATTCTAATCAAAAGTCGATTTAATTGAAAACTGTTACAGACATTTATATTAAATAAAATGTGTCGGTCTGTGATTTCGCAGTAAAGACTTTTTCTCATATGGTAATTTGCCTGTCTGTATTTCTGGTCTTATGTCCCGGCTAATCTCCGAAATGGATGAAACGATTTTGACGGGACTTTCTTTGGCAAGTAGAGTACTTTTCAGTTAATAATTAATATATCCAATTTTTTTTTCAAATTAACTCGGAAATATTTCGGTTTCTTGCGAAAATTTACAAAACTAGAAATTAGGGGCTCTGTGGATAGACTTACTACGCGAGGCTTAAATTTCCATAATGATGCTGGCTTATTTTACGCGGGTAAAATAGGGACAGCCATTGTTGTAATAAAAATAATAAAGCGTTCCAGTAGTTTTCAGTCAATTTATATTTTATAAATAAATCAGTGTAGATTTTTTTTATAATATCTTGTCAGTAGTACGTATAGAATAGTCGTCTTTTTTTAGTTTTTAGCTCGATTCCTAACGCCTCTAAATAGTTGTCGCAGACTTCATACTCAAACGCATAGATTAATGTTAAGTTGAATTTTAATAAACATGAATACTGCGTATCGTGTACTCGAATAATCTAAGTTAAACATTATACGTAGATGAAATACAGAATGCAATGCACGGGCAAACACATTGACTTTTATGAACGAACTAGCTGGCCCAAAGGACCATGTCGTGCCCATTCCGGTATGTGTGGTGGCGGCTTACGAGAATCTACCACCCCATCTCATTCTGTGGGTGTCGTAAAAGTTGACAAAGGGAAAATGAAAACCAGGAGATGGACAGCAGCATCTTCCTGGAACATCACAATAAATAAACTGTGGTTGCTAACCCGCCTGCCAACCGTGGCAACTATGGCAAAATCCTCTAAAATGAGAGCTACAAACTTTTGTGGCAATCTATGAGGGAGGCGTTTGTTCATCAGTGGACTAGAAATAGGCTGAAATGGTGATGATCACAGCGCCTTCTACCGGATAGGTCGGAATATGTCATTTTCTTTTTTGGTTTTTTACTTAAATTTTATAAAAAATATTTAACGATGTGCCAGTGGTTAACGATCCTATACAGTTATAACGACAACGCTACATTGGATAAAACGCTTGGAACATGAAAAATGTATGAGATATTTTTTATTTTCCACAATATATTTTTTCGTGATTTTTTGTATATGTTTTAATAGTTATTCTGCTATTCGGGCGGAGACAAGTCCAATAAATTCAACATAATAAAAACTGGTCCAGTCCTTCCTGAGTTATAAATGGTGTAACTAACCCGACTTTGTTATATATATATATGTATATACATATATATATATATATATATATATATATATATGTAGGGTACTGACTCGATAGCATTGTCGTATTAAATATTATAAACAGCCAAAAGTATCAGTAAATATCTGTTAAGAAATGAAGATGGTTCGGGAATTCATCTATCAATTGGCAACCTCGTGCAAACGCAGTATAGGGTGCCGTAGGTACTTGGTCATGTCATCCAAAATTTTGGATTGTCTGGGTGAGTCTGGACTATGGTTTACCGACATTTTTGAATTGGAATTGGAATTCCTTAGTTTTGTACTGGAACAACGATAGACTGGATGGTCATCATCATTTCAGCTTATCACTCACTCCACTGTTGAACATAGGCCTTCCCCATAGATTGACACAAAAGTTTATAGCTCTCATTTTAGGGGATTTTGCTTCGGGACTGCTTGGCAGTCGGGTTCGCAACCGCAGTTTACTTATTCAGATGTTCCAGGAAGATGCTGCCGCCCATCTCCTAGTTTTCATTTTCTCACTGTCGACTTCTACGACACCCATGGGATGTGACGGGGTCGTAGATTCTCTTAAGCCGCTACCACACAGAACAATGAATGATGAGATATTCAAATAAATATTAAACAATGTTATGTGCCTTATTGACGTTTCATTTAGTTTAAAAGCAATTTCCATTAAATGGGAGGAACCTATTCAAGAGTACATGAAAGCTAAATAATTTCAGTCTATAGCTAGTTCACTGCTGAACATAGGCCTCCCCCATTAGATTGCCACACAAGTTTGTAGCTCTCATCTTGGGGCGATTATACCATAGCTGCCACGCTTGGCAAGCGGAGTTTATTTATTCAGATGTGCCAGGAAGATGCTGCTGCCCATCTCCTGGTTTTAATTTTCCCTTTGTCGACTTTTACGACAACCAAGGGATGAGATGGGTGGTAGATTCTCTTAAGCCGCATAAACATATTTGACGACGACCTAATGGTCAGAGTACCTGACTACTACACCACGGGTTCTAGGTACAAATACCAGCTGGAATCAACAATTGTACAAAAACACAAAGTTGGTTCTCGTGTCTGATTATGTTGAAAGACGCACCATATTTACATTAAAAGCTAATGTTTATTTCCAATATCTTTATGATTAATAACTTGTTAAAAAAGCGTGTATGAGCGTATATCCCGTGCTGTAAACCACTTCTGATAGGAACCAGAGGATTCAACCGAGGTCGAAATCGAGAAAGAAATCAGTTTGATATAGTTAATAGAATCAGGCGTTACTTTGCGGAAATCCATTATAATGAAGAAAAGTAAGTTAATTTGCTAAGATCCGCATGCAAAATATAAAAATGGTGTATATTACCTAGTTTTTTGAAGTGCACCACCCGCCCTCCCTCAGTAGCGTGCACAAGCAAACTAACACCGCCACCAGGAACCGCCACCAGGTACCCTCCACCAACCACTACAATACCACCACTAGATAATAAACTTCAGTGGTGTATATTATCTAGTGGTGGTATTGTAGTGGTTGGTGGAGGGTACCTGGTGGCGGTTCCTGGTGGCGGTGTTAGTTTGCTTGTGCACGCTACTGAGGGAGGGCGGGTGGTGCACTTCAAAAAACTAGGTAATATACACCATTTTTATATTTTGCATGCGGATCTTAGCAAATTAACTTACTTTTCTTCATTAGAAATCAGTTTATTTATTTATATTTAATGCCAACCTTACTACCCACCTTTAATAAAATAAGGTAACAAAATGGCAGACTGCATTCGTACAGACGATATCCACCATTCTGCATACAGAGGCAGAGAAAACAAGCAGCTCATGGAATGTTACAGACCAATTGCACTTATATCAATATTTTCCAAAATATTTGAAAACAACAAAACTACTAGGAAATAAATGCTTATCTTGAAAAAATATAATATTCTAACAGAAGCACAAAAAGGATTTAGACAAAATAAGACATGTTAATATGGCAATCTACGACTTTATTTCTTGAGACATTCTCTACCAATTGATTTATTTATTTAAACTTCTATATAGCACTTAAGTTGTACATATGGCGTACTTAATACTCTTTACGCAGTGGCGAGAACTTATCAAAATTGCGGTTGTATAATAAAATATTGAATGTCCATATAACAACAGAGTCAACGGAAACCTTCATAAAGTAGCTTTTTCATTATGTTTGCTGTTTATAATCCCCTATTGTGTTCTGGCGTTTTGAATACACGTCAGGATTTATTCGATGCTGAATGGCGTTTGAATATATTCCGCTATCCATTTCAATTCCCAGGGACGCAAAGCTAAAGATATACACAAAGTGTACACTTAAGCGGCAGACTGTTTATCTGTTGTGCTATGTATCCAATTAATCAGGCTTACATTTTTTATTTCTGATATTCGTAATTGTAAAACTCATTTAAGTTTGAAATTTTCTTAAAAATGATCTAAGCTCTTCTGTCGAAGACATTAATGCTAATAATTACACAATATCTAAAGTAGTACAGTAACAGCCTACGAATGAACGGCTTTTATAGCCGGGAAGAGTTTGCCACGCCGCTCCAATGAGGGTTGACGGGCTTCACATATCAACACTTAAAATTTCAGAGCAATTTTAGTGGCACCGAGAATCGAACTCAGTTCACTCGCGTACTATGAAATTTATGGCCAGCGCCTGGTCCCTGAGATACCACACAATAACTGTTTTATTAAATTCTGTACGGATATGTAATTTGCCGTCCGATGATATCATACGAGAATGTAACACCCTGTCTATTCTACCACCCCGTGGTTGTCGTAAAAGTCGACTTAAGGAAATGCCCAAAATAATGCCGTGACTTCAACGGCAAAATAAAAGGGCAACGGCAGCTATGGTGCGCTGAGTCCGTATTGTGGCGATTATGCCATATCCTTATCCTACCAAACTCGAAGTCAAAATTTCTTTATTCGTTTTAGGCTTGTATAAAACTGTTATGAATGTGAAAATCTTCACCGGGAAACACTGGAGGTCTTTTTTTCAATGCCATATTACATAAGGTCATTCGTAAATGACATTAATTTATTACATAATAAATATGGTGCAGAGTAAGAGTTACTTCTACAGATCTTTCTAATCTATATGATGCTCTTTTTTATAATACGTTGTATCTAATAATTGTCTTGTAATGCCGTGTGGTGGCGGCTTAAGAGAATCTGCCATCCCATCTCATCCCGCGGTTGTCGTAAAAGTCGACCGAGATAAAATTAAAACCAGGAGATGGGTGGCATCATCTTCTATCTATCTAGAACATCTGAATGAATAAACTGCGGTTGCCAACCCGTCTGCCAAATCAAAATATTAGTCCTTGAACAAAACAGAACAGAAAGATTCGCGAGGACTCCAGTCATAGATTTCCTGAAATGCTTGTTTTTGTAAAATTAATATAGTTTCCAATCCGGGTGCGGATCCCCACAGTGATATCCCACAGGACATAGTATTGTGGAAGACCAATTTGGGATATGCCTTATCCAGGAGTGGACTGCTCATGAGCAGCGGCTTAGAAGCTGCTGAAGTTGAAGAAATAAAAAATATAAGTAAGGCGCTGATTTTAATAGAATAAAATATCAGTCATTGTCCTGCATGTTTTTATTTTCTCGCCGACATAAATTATTAATAAAATTGCATCTAACTAGTTCTAATCAGCACAATTACATTGCTATGACTTATAAATTATTATTTGGTAATAAATCTTACCTTATTCACTGCATCGATTTCAGCCCCTTTCTCTAGCAACAACCCAACGACAGTTGTGTGTCCCGCTCTAGCAGCCAGTGCTAGGGATGTGTCTCCAGCTGCATCGGAGCCCTGCACTCTGGCCCCAAGGGATATTGCATATGCGGCAATGTCCACCGAGCCTTTGGCGCAAGCACACTGGAGAAGGTCGTTGTGTTTCTGCAAGAAAATTAAATTAAATTATTTTACAGTTACATGTTAATGATCTTATCATACGCTTAATATTGAGATCATACAATATATTCGTAGCACATAGAAGTGAGTAACATATGAAGCGAGTTGGTAACAAATTTTAAAAACTTAGTAAAACAATTATACCGCATTGCAAACTTCCAAGCGTGAAAACTATTAAAGTAGAAAAGAGGTTAAAAAATAGGAGAACCTTTTGCTCTGCAGGTCTAGATCGGTTTAAAGAAAGTTTGGTATGTAGTTAGGTTCAATGCCAGTTTTTGTTTATTAGGTTTTCTGGTGGTAGGATTCATATGCAGGAATCCTTCTAGGTAGGTACCACCCCAGGGCCAGTTATTCTGCCGTGAAGCAGTAGTGTGCAAACATTACTGTGTTACGGTTTGAAAGGCACTGAGAGCCAGCGTAATCACTGGGCATATGAAACTTAAAAACTGATGTCTCAGGGTGACAGGCGCATTTTTCTGGGTGACACGGCATTTGTTATAGGCAGACGTTGCACTTACAATCAGGTGCACGTTTTGCTCGTCCCGTCACTTTTATCAAATAAAATAAAAAATCTGCAACTATGTAAAATATAAGCTATCTCGGATTTCTATCTGTGGTTTTCTGTTGCAAGTATAATCCTTACCTTCCAGATTTTTGTTAAAGTGGCGTCATATACTCGTATGAAACTATGACTCGATAGCTATTCACTGGCATCTTAAATCCAGCTTCTTAAAAATAAATTTAAAAATACATATACTTCAACTTGTACTAAAATGTTCATTTAGTTTTTGGTTTATTGGAAATTAGAGCCGTGGTAGCTCAGGGGCTAGGCGCTCGCTTTTAATTTCATAGTACGCGAGTGACCTGGGATCGATTCCCGGTGCCGGCACCACTAAAATTGTTAATTGCAATTTTAAGTGCTGACTTACCACGTGCTCGGCGGTGAAGGAAAACATCGTGAGGAAACCTGCATGTCTGAGAAATTAAAGATATTTCGAAGACATGTGAAGTCCGCCAACCCGCATTGGAGCAGCGTGGCGGATTCTTCCTAGCTCCATAACCCTCTCAGAAATGAGAGGAGGCCTGTGCTCAGTAATGGGACATTTATAGGCTGAAACTTTACTTTTACTTTACTTTTATTGGAAATTGTGACAAAACGAGCAGAACGTTCACTCATGGTAAGTGCAACGTTTGCCCATAACATATGCTATGTCACCCAAAAACATTTCTGTCACCTGTCACTGAGTTCTTGTTTTAGCTGTGCCCCGCGTTTTCACCCGCGTAAAAAAGAAGCTGTCCTTAATCGACGTTATACATATATACTTGCCTATTTGAATCGAATTTTGGGGGTTTTAATTATTTTGCGCTTAACACTATTTTTTTCTAAAGTAAAACTAGCGTAAATTACCCGCTATAATATCAGCTATCTGTCAGTGAAAGTCTCTTCAAAATCGGTTCAGCCGTTTCGGAAATTAGCCGGAACAAACGGACAAACAGACAAAATTTTTAAAAATCATTTTTTTCTTATAAGTACCGTATACATTTTCATAAGCATTGAGTAAAAAGCTGAAATTTTGTTTTTACAAACAGACACTTCAATTTTATTTCTTTGTATAGATGAACAATATTTTTTTTCTCTTAATATTTTACATACAAAATTAATGAATTCGATAGCTCACCGCAGTCTTGTTGACAACCGCATTCGGATGTTAAATACAATTTTTAGTGCTCTTTTACCACGAGCTGGGATGTGAAGGCTAAAATCGCGAGGAAACTTAACTGTAGGAAAAATAAAAGTTAAATATGTGAAGTTGGTCAGCTTGTATTGGATAAGAGTCAGGAACACTTACTTCCTGGTTCTACTACCAGCAGTGGGACGTCTAAACGCTGTTACTTTACTTTTTGTGAAAACCTTAATAGTATGATCTCAATGTGTAGTATTTCTACTAAGCTGGACCGCAAAGAAAAAGGGTCGGTTAGAAAATCTTCAATATCTTCAAAAATATCTGACCTACCTTTATGAAATTAAGACTAAATTAAAGAATATTTCAATGAGCTTAAACGAAAATAAAATAAAAAAAATTCAAGCCTTTTATTTTTAATAAATGTAAAATAAATAAAAATACGAAGTTTTTCCAGTATTTTCGTAAATGTAGATTGGTTACAGATGTGCCTTATTCACGTATTTTAGTACTTTGTGCTGCCTCCGCGAGCTCGCAATACTGCTGTTATGGGATTTGGCAGACTTTCTACTAGGTTTTTGTGGCGATGCTGTGGAATATTCTGCCAATCCTCTATTAGAGCTTCTTTCATTTTACGTAGAGTGAATGGCGGCGGATTCTGCTGATGTACACGTCGTCCTAGTTCGTCCCATGCATGCTCAATGGGGTTTAAGTCGGGGCTGCGTGCTGGCTACTCCATGCGTGTGATACCGATTTCTTGCAAATAGGCAAACACTATCTGAGCTGTATGCGGTCTTGCATGAAAATGGCATTCTCGCCCATGTCCACTAAAAATGGACCAACGTAGTCATTCAGAATTTCAGTTTCATATCTTTCTACAGTTAAAGTTCCATTTTCTATCACCACTAGCTCAGTGCAGCTTTCGGAAAAAATCCCAGCCCACACGTAAACAGAGCCTCTGCGGTATGGTACTTTTTCTTCTAACGACTTCGACATGATGACTTCAGAATACAATTTTATATAATAAATTTTATACAATTGTCAAAAATAAATAAAAAGGTTTTATATATTATTCTAAGTGGCGTTAAATAGTTGGCGGCTCGTTAATAGACTACTGCCACACCATCTCATCCAATGGATATCGTAAAAGGCGAGTAAGGAATTAAACTGCACTGTGCACCCAACAGAGCATGGTGGCGATGGGCTCACCACCTATCACACCAAGTGCAGTATTGTTTTGGTGAAACGTGGATTGTGGCAGTCATCTGTTTTTGCAGTGAGTGCCCAGTCTCTGACTACCCCTTATGGGATACAGTCGTGATCTTATGTATGTATGTATGTATGTTAAATAGTTTTTATTTCATAAACCTAGCAGAGGCACTTTAGAAGATATTTTCTAACCTACCCTTTTTCTTTTCGGTCCTGCGTACTTCATGGTAGAGTATAGTAAGTAATGTGTTTAACAGAAATTTGTTTGTATTTATTGTTATATGTTTATTTATATTTCAATACAGATTTTAATTCTTATCTTTAGCTAATAAGATCCAGATTTGCATTCTGTCAGATTATTCTGAGAGTTGGAATTGTTAAAATGACTTTAATACGTAAAAGTTTGATTTACGTACCCTTTGAACCTGACACCGATCGGAATGATTGTCCGATTTGCTCCGTTAACTCTGAATAAAAAATATTATGGCACTGGCATATCTACATGGAGGGTTTCATTTCAAACATACGCTGAGACTAACTAATCTTGATAAATTGTAATAAATGTCTTCAAAAATTCACGTAAACTACGTGTTGTGTACACATCTATACAAATAAATAAAATTAAAGTTTCTGTTTGTAATAACAAAAAAACGGCTTCTTACTTAATGTTAATGAAAGTATGTACGGTAAGTACCGTATATAAGACAATAAGAATATAAGAAAAAAACTATTTTAAAAAATTTTGTCTGTCTATCTGTTTGTTCCGGCTAATTTCCGAAGCGGCTAAACCGATTTTGACGAGACTTTCACTGAAAGATGACTGATATTATAGCGGGTAACTTAGACTACTTTAGTTAAAGAAAAATGATTAGGGTTCCGCGCAAGAAAATTAAAGGCTATGGAATTGTGAACAAAATTTACGCGGGTGAAACCGCAGGGCACAGCTAGTCTTGTAATAAAAATAGTAAATGCACGCGGTTTCCAGCAAATTAATGACAAAACTTTAGTGACTGAAAATCGCTATTGAAGTTACATGGTCAATTGTTTTGGATACTTATTTTGGCCGCGCCTCAGACTGCTTGATTTTGTTAGATAGAACCTTAGAGGGGCACATAAAGTCGGCGCGGCGTCATGGCTGCTACATAAATATCTGATATCTCTTGAAATTACTATTTTATTAATATCGCAGGATTCGAAGTATGGTTTTTATTTACAATCGTATAAAAAACGCAGTTTGATGGCCGTAAAGAAACTACTTTGTAAACTAGAACCTTTTAGAGAACCTATTTATCAAAACTGTCGGTAATCACTGTCGGGTGTCACTAACATAAATATAATTATAAATCGTGGATTTTAATATATTTTAGTTATACTGTAGTCCTTCAATTTTTTTTCATAAACAAAAAAACTTAAGGTGAATCCGTTCAAACATACATACAATGAATTTTATATGTTAGTATAGATGAAGATAATTATTTATTACACTCAATTAAATTACTTTCTTACAATATGAGGTAAGTAACACAAGATCAAAACTAAATTCAAATTATTATTTTTTTGCTAATAAATAGGGCAATGTTAGGCTAGCATATATGGCTAAAACCTGTTTAGCTATTTTTAATAACATGCAAATAATTTCTATACAGTTTTAAAATAAATAACAAAATAAAAATCTATGTACAAGTCAAATTTTATTAATTTGACATTATTAATTGCGAAATAAAATGATAATTTTTTTATATAAATGAATATTATTAAACTGTGATTTTTTACTGGTGGTAGGATTCCAATGCAGGAAACCGTCTAGGCAGGTACCACCGCAATGCCAGTTACTTTGAAAACCAGCAACAGTGTTCAAGCATTACTGTGGTTCGTTGTGAAGGGCACTGACATCTGGTGTAGTAACTGGGCACATGCGACTTAAGAACTCATGACCCAGGGTGATGAGCTCAGCGCAGAAATGTTCTGAGTGACACAGCATTTTTTATGAACTGACATTGCATCAGGTAAATGATTTGCTTGCCTCGTCACTTCCTTCTATAAAATAAAAGATCACAAAGCAGTTCCCAGACACACTACACACTTCGGTATGGTTTAGACATCCATTCGTAGTGAAAAATCAAGATATAACACCAAATGTAACGGATCCCGGCTGGGTTTGTACCATTAGGCTCAATATTAGTGTCTGTATTGTATAGGTGAAGTTTTCGCGGCTCGCCTTCTTGGCTTTTACAGGTTCATCGTCTGTATATTGAGCCGTGGATGCTCAGAAGCCGATCGCTTGCCTAAAGTTAAAAGTACGTGAGTACATGGAAACAACATAAAAGTACGTGGAGTGACCTGAGTTCGATTTCCGGTGCCGGCACCTCTGAAATTGTTCCACAATTTTAAGTACTGATTTACCACGGGCTCAGCAGTGAAGGAAAACATCGTGAGGCAACCTGTATAAATAAAATATTTCGGGGACATGTGAAGTCCCCCAGCCCGTATTGGAGACTTCCCAGCTAAAAAGCTCTCTTAAAAATGAGACGAGACCTGTGCTCAGTACTGGGACATTTAAAGGCTTCTCTTTTTACTTTTATTGATTTATGTGAAGATATGCTGCAGATCGCGAGCTATTGTTAAGTTATTTCTATAGAGATCTGCAGTCTGCGGATCGGCAATAGCTTCTGCTATGGAAGTAACGTAACTAAAGTATAAATGTGTCAACCCCACCAACCTTATTAGTAGCCGCAAGACAAGCACCGGCTTGTACTAGCGTCTTTACGGCTTCCAGGTGCCCGTGCCATGCTGCCATCAGCATAGGCCGCATTCCAAACTGGTACAAAATAAATTTATTAATCGTTATCATCGAAAAACAAAATATAGGTTTCAAACAAGAAATAGAATAGTCTACAATTAGTCAATTACCTTTCGGCGCGGTTTCGTTAACTACGGGCGTTGTAGTAAATTTTTAAGTTTTAAGAAGAAGCTAAAACTATATATAAGGTGAAAAGATAGGACTTGATATTAATTATAGCACATTCGGCTTTTAATACTAGAGCTGTGGTAGCTCAGGAGCCGGGGCTCGCAGTAAATTTAATAGTACGCGAGTGACCCTAGTTCGATCCCTGGCATCGACGCCTCTGAATTTGGTTTTTTACATACATACATACATACATACATACATACATAAGATCACGACTGTATCCCATAAGGGGTAGTCAGAGACTGGGCACTCATTGCAAAAACAGAGGACTGCCACAATCCACGTTTCACCAAAACAATATAATGCACTTGGTGTGATAGGTGGTGAGTCTATCGCCACCATGCGTTGTTGGGTGCACAGTGCAGTTTAATTCCTTACTTGCCTTTTACGAGATCCATTGGATGAGATGGAGTGGTAGTATTCTTTTAACGAGCCGCCACCACACGGCTTGGTTTTTTAAGTGCTGATTTACTACATTCTCAGCGTCACCGCCCTAAACATCGTGAGAAAATCTGCATGTCTTAGGAATATATCGAAGACATGTGAAGTCGCTAACTTACATTGGAACAGCGGGGCGGATTTTTCTCGGCTCCAAAACCCTCTCACCAATGAGAGGACGCCTGTGCTCAACAATAGGGCATTTATAGGCTCTAACTTAACTTTTTTTTAACAGCATATATATCTGCATACGCATCACACCTAAAGGAAAATAATGTCTCTCACCTTGTCTACTGCTTCTATGTCGCATTTAGCTTCTATGAGTAAATTTATTATCTCCACATTCCCTCTGCTCGCAGCCCAGTGAATTGGAGCTCTCCCGTACTAAAAAATAATTGTGGCTTTTATTATAAGCTATGTAAAATAATGAAGTACGGAAATTTTATGTTTTTTTATTTTTACTAGAGAAAAGGATGAGACGAGCAAGACGTTCACCTGATGGTAAGTGCGACGACCGCCTATAGCAATGCTGTGTCACCCGGAATATTTCTATGTGGCCCTGAGACGTCGGTTGTTATGTCTCATATGCCCAGTGATCAGACTAACTCTCAGTGCCATTCAGACCGAAACACAGTAATGTACACACTAATGCTTTACGGCAGGATAACTGGCCCTGCAGCGGTACCTACCCAGACGGATTTCTGCATAGGAATCCTAAATAACATAACATTCTAATACCGGGGGAATGTTATGTTATCTATATACCATTTTGACAAGAAAGGGCTTGGATTGAAACTTCATCATCATCATCATCATTTCAGCCTATTACAGTCCACTGTTGAACATAGGCCTCCCCCATAGATTGCCACAAAACACGGTCCTGAGCCACCTGCATCCATCAACTTCCCGCAAAACCGTGCAGGTCGTCGCTTCATCTAGTGGGGGGTCGCCCTACGCTGCGTTTGCCGGTACGAGGTTGCCACTCGAGATTGAAACTTAGTGACGGAAAATTATTAATGGCTTCAATGGGAAGGCTTACCATACGTTTTGGATATCACCATAAATCAGTTCATTCTTGTCAATTTTCAAAGTAATAAGAAGTACATTTGTTTAGTTGGGAAGGCTAGTAGTAAATACTACGTCTTACAAGCGGGTGGACGATTGCAGTACCGAACACTGCACCTTGGGCGCTGCTGCTCATCACCAGTGCCTGAGCGATTGGCTTCAGCGCTACGCGAGTTCGATTCCCGCACGGGACAAATATTTGTATAGCCGACACATAGTTGTTCCGGGTCAAGGTGTTTGTGCATATGGAATTTATGTCCGTTGAACGCCCCCAGGTGGCGGAACATCGTCTTTTTAAATGTAAGTCGTCATAATTCAGGTATAGCATAACTGATGAATGAATACGGGATGAAATGGCGTGACAGATGCTCTCACAATTCATTATAATTTCACTTCAAATATCTTCAAACATCTCTGTAAAATAAATAAGTAAGTAAACGTTATAATAATCCTTTAATTTCACGTAAAAATATCTTGATTTTTTGAAGCAAAAGAAAATTAGACGATAATTTAGACGGCGTGTCATGTAATGCTTCTTCATTTCATTTATATGTTATTTAATTCTTCAATGGCACGTATTTTGCTTAAAACGCATACATAAGGTCACGTCTTTTTACCAAATACTCCAACTGGGGTAAGCAGAAGCCACACATGTAGGGCAATTTTCGCTCCCGCGGGAAATGAGACTTGACGGGTGGAGAACCGCCGCCATTTCGGTAGGAGTCAAAAAAAAGTCTTACTCTCCATTGCGTTCCCTCGAGCACTATAGTGACAGCATTGCATATTATATAATAAAGGCTAACCGTGCATTAACTTAGTCGCGTCTTACGACTTCTCGGTAGGAAAGAGGCAGGTGCTATTCTACTCTGCCGGACCTGTCGCCTTAAAATACTAACATTATTTCTACAATTGACGTCGGTCGGTCTCTGCAGCGCTTCTCTCACTGCGGCGGGCTCGTTTTTGATGACGGCCTCGTGCAGCAGCAGGTCGTTCTGTTGCACTCGATGGCGACCCTCCATTATCGTCTGTGTGAAGAAAACAACAACATTGAGTAACGCTTTAGTCTTTTGTTACATTTCTATATCAAATATGTCTATATTAATTATGCAATCGCCATCATCATCATTATCATTTCAGCCCATCACGAGTCCACTGCTGAACATAGGCTTTAAAAAAGAGTGCACAATGCGCTTATTTGGATTATTGGATTTAGATTGCTGGTGGTAGGATTCCTATGCGGGATTCCAGGTAATTACCACCCGAGGCCAGTTATTCTGCCGTGAAGCAGTAGTGTGCAAACATGACTGTGTTTCGGTCTGAAATGCACTGAGAGCTAGTGTAATCACTGGACATATAGGACTTAAAAACTGACGTCTCAGGGGGACGGGCGCAGTGTGGTGCCACACAAAAGTATTCCGGGTGACACAGCACTGCTATGGGCGGCCGTTGCACTTATCATCAGGTGAACGTTTTGCTCGTCTCGTCCTTTTCTCCAACAAATAAAAAAAAATAAAACGTTAGCCATGTCAACGAATGTCAAAACATCGTGATAGATAGATAGAAAGATAGATGGATGTTTATTTATATCTTTACAGAACACATTCAATATATCCTCAATATCGTGGAACGATGGTTGATTTCATTTAAAAAGCTACTTTATGTTTGTGTTTATTTAATTGGAATTTGTGATCTCTGTCTTTATTTTTATGTTTCGATCGATCGAAGACGCTTTTTGAAGTAGTTTTTTGTATATCAATCGCCTTCCCAAATACAAAATATGGTCATATTTTGTTTAAAAATTTGTAACGTATGATGCTGAAAAAGTTTGGCATAATATTATTTGTGCATTCGTTTTTAATTTCTGGAGTTCTTATTATGCTCTATAAATTTTAATGAAGAAAAGTAAGTTCCTTTGCTAAGATTTGCATGCGGATCTTAGCAAAGGAACTTACTTTTCTTCATTATAATGGATTTCCGCAAAGTAACGCCTGATTCTATTAACTATCTATAAATTTTAGCTAATTTTACTAAAACTATACAAAAAAAGTTTGTATGTTTCTTACTCAATCTCACACGGCTGAACGGATTGTAATGAAATTTGGCATACTGCCGTACTCAAACACGTTTAATGGTCGCCAATGAATACTAGGGTATCTAAATGCAATAGTTTAGGATTAATTTTATCTTTAAAAAAAATCAGTACACATCACAGAAGTGAATCTACTGATAGTTATCGGAAAATTGACAACGATAAAAATAAAAAACAGTAAAATAACTAAAACAATATTCACTGTAAAATTACTGCTCAGTAAATTATCAATATTAATCAATAAATATTGACTACAAAGTCTGTCCGCAAAAGAAATGCGGTCCTGACGTCTTGTAGTTGTATTGTATTTATTAAATATTAAATTTAGCGCAACATTTATTGATTTTATTGTAAGTTGACATCATTTCTATGAATATTATAGAACATATACTCGTAGATTTACAATTAGTTAGCAGGGCAAGTAAACGATAGTAATATTTTTATTCTAAATTCCATCCCACTTCAAAGTTCATTCGTCCATTTGATCACGACGAAAGGTATTCTGTCAGCTGGTCTGTAAGAATAAAAGCTACCATCTACTTTTCAACGTAACATTAAATCCGTTCAATGCATCCCTTAGCTAAGGTCAACAATGAAGAATAAAGAAATAAATAAAAAGAGCCTTGCAATTTATGTAAAGCATAGTTTTCTCTTTTTCTCTCTCTGGCCAAGTACATTTTTTCAGGCCTTTTTGCATCAGAAACACGTATAAAAACGTTGAACTCAAATTACCCATAAAGCTACATACATATAGTCACGCCTTTTTCCCATATCAGGGGTAGGTAGAGGCTACACATGTAGCCCACTTTTCGCTTCCGCCCTAAACGAGACGTCACGGATGGCGAACCACGTCGCCGCAATTTTGGTACGAGTCAAAAAAAATCTGACTCTCACTCAAGAGAAACACCAAGCAACTGTCGCGATACTATTAATTATGCTTCAAAGGTCCACCTCATCGTCATCATCGTCATCATCGTCATCATCGTCATCATCTCAGCCTATATCTAGTCCACTGCTGAACATAGGCCTCCCCCATAGATTGGCACAAAAGTTTGTAGATCTAATTTTTGGGGATTTTTCCAGAGTTGCCACGCTTTGTTCCAGGAAGATGCTGCTGCCATCTCCTGGTTTTCATTTTCCCTCTGTTGACTTTTACGACACCCACGGGATGTGATGACGGCAACTGGCGGCAAGTCAATTGACAAGTTTCCTCCAATCGCCAGTTTAACGTTGCTTATTTATTTAATTTAACGAATAATTAGTTAGTACGGGAGATCCGTGGTAGCTCAGGGGCCTGACGCTTGCCATATATTTTATAGTAAGCGAGTCCCCACTACTGGCACCCCTAAAATTGTTCTGCAATTTTAAGTGAGTACTGATTTACCACGTGCTTAGCAGTGAAGTAAAACATCGTGAGGAAACATGCATGTCTGAGGAATAATGTGGCGGACTCTTCCTGGCTCAAAAACCCTCTCAGAAATAAGAGAAGGCTTGTTCTCATCAGTGAGACATTTATAGGCTGTCACTTCTATTATTTTTTAAATAGTGCAGTCGAGGACGAAACAGTTGCAAGGAAGCCTGACTGAAAACTGTGAGAGAAAATTGTAAGGAAAATCTAGTTTAACATAGATATTTCTACTTTTATTGGAAAAGTTTCGCGGTCAGAGCTACGAAGCCCGCGTTGCGCGGCAATAAAATGGAATAGTAGTTAAAAGTAAAACCAATAGAGATGTTGGTCTAATTTGTGTTATTTTTAGTTAGAAATTGGTTTAAATTTAAACAAACTTGGTATAGATAAATAAACTAAACTATAAAATCATTTAGTAATTATTGTGTCTTTTGTCTCTTGGTGGAACTCCATTGTTACTCCTTGCCTTGATAATTTCTGAAAGAGTGAGGTCGATATCTAAAATAAATAATTTTGTGGAACTAGTACAAGTTTTAGGACAAGATTGAGCTCCATTTAAATTTCTATTGTATTTTATTCTGTAGGTTAGTGACCATGGTTCGTTCCCCAGTACAGGCTACACTATATTTGTAATTTTTAAGAGCTGATTAACCACGTTCTCAGTGCGGTCGAAAAACATTTCATCACCATCGTCATCATTTTAGATTATAACAAGTCCACTGCTACCCCCATATATTGCCTATGATGATCCTGAGGATCCATCGAATTTCCGAATGGTGCATATATGTCGTCGCTCCAAATAGTGAGAGGTCGCCATACATTACTTTTGCCGGTACGGGGGTGCCACAACAGAGCCTTTCTTCCATAATGTGGTTATCGGTTCTAGGAACTCCCGTCTTAAATCTGTGCACGAATATACGATTTTTAATGTACCAGGGAAAAATAAAATCATGAAGTTTGCCAACGGTCATCGGAGCTGAATACCTGATTTAGCCCTTTCATTATGATTAAGTCATATGCTATGCATTTAACTGTACAAAAAGGTATAATTTATACAGGGTCATTCCTAATGTCCTATACATCCCGGCAGGTTGGGCTCAGGGATGATGTGTATATGCCCCCAAAAATATAATGAGCGTGATACCTGTAGGAGATATGTCGACTTAAAGAATTTGCTTAAAACTCATAGGTGACTCTACCCAGCTATCAGCTCTACCCTATACAGCTGATCGAGGCAATGAACTCATAAATTTAATTGGGCATTTTCATTTAGCTGCCATCGAAAGAACTCGCAAATACTGGGATAACATGAAGCTTAAGGAAACCTGTTGCGAAGTAAATCTTTTAGTATGACGCCGTAGTAGGGTAACATAAATTAAATGAAGAAGAAAACGTTTTTTGAATTTGTCTGGTTCGGCGGGTCAACGATTTTCTTAGTTAGGGTCGCTTAAAGTTTTACATAACAAATAATTGTAACGTTTTGTATGAACATTTTTAGAATTCAATTTTGTCATTAAAGCTTCACCGTTGTGTTTATCTGATCAAAGTAGTATGGGTAGGTGCCGGGATATTATACCAATTATGAACGTTGTACAAATAATAATTATATCTGCTTTATTATAAATGTACCAGGGTAACATCGCTATTAAAAGCTAATAGAATTTCAACATAAAGCCTTCAGTTGATTGCTTTATTGAGTACCGGAAATGCAATAACCCGTAGCCAATATCTAGTTACAGGTTATTACGGGCCATTAGCGCTGTGAAGGTGAAATGGCATCTCTTTCATAAGATATACATCAATATAGTCTTATATTCTCGTCTATAATAGAATTCGAAATTATTTTTTAAATAATAATGCGCAGGTGGGTGATAACTTAAGAGAGCCGCATATCCAGCAGTGGACGACTTAAGGGTGAATGGCAATGACATGCATTTCTTGTTTTCTTTACACAGCCTTTTTGCAAAAGTGTTTCTCTTGTTTTTCCTTTTTGTAAGCGACAGGACATATTCTAGTAGGTACAATAACACTACGTTTTATACATACAGTCACGCCTTCTTCCCATAAGGAGTAGGCAGAGGCCACTCATGTAGCTCTCTTTTCGCCCTCGCGGGAAATGAGAGATTGCGGTGGCGAACCATGTCGCCGCCATTTTGGCACGAGTCAAAAAATTGTTACTCCCAATTTCGTTACCAGGAGTAGTATAGTGACAGCATTGCATGTAAAGGCTGTCCGTACAATACTTTAGTCTCCTTTTACGTACAATCTGCTGAGGAAAACCTGCATTAAAACAAAATCAACGTATCAGCAAGCACCACTTGCTAAGATTTCATTTACCCTCCGCTTATACACTAAAGATCACAACATATACCTTCCTCATGAAAAGCTCATAGGTATAATTGACAATATCCACGCCAGGCGGAGAAATCGCACAAAAGGAAGGTGTTACCTTTCTTTATTAACTACCTTAGACGGCTCTTAAGGTTCGGGAACGTAAACACGCGGAGGTGGGCCTATATAACCACACCACCGGGTGTCACCGTGTAAACACCACTGTGTGTGCGTGCGAGATATGTATTAGCTGAATCTAATCATCCTCAGGTGTGTTGACTCTAAAATAGTCAACGTTTGCAAAGTTAATACCAATTTATAATGTGGCATTACTGCTAGTGAGACACAGAAAATAACATGAACCAATTAATATTTTCTACGAATTTTTCTTTTTGACTACACCGTGGCTTATTGGTCAGAGTACTTCCATTTTTCGTCCCGGTTCCTGGATTCGAATGCCAGCTGAAGCCAAAATTTGTGCAATAACACTAATTGTAATTTTTTTTCGGGTCCGTTTGTGATGTGCAGTACAGACATGAAATGTCTATAAGACGCACCCACAAAACAGAAGAAATTCTACCGCGGACATAGTTTTTTATAACTGAATGAATTTCTGCGATTCACCTCTGCAATCGCATATCAGATATATGCATAATCCGATTCAGGAATTCCGATCAGGAATCCGTCTAGGTCTGAACCACCCCTAGGCCAGATATTCTGCCGTGAAGCAGTAGTGCATTGAGAGCTAGAGTAACCACTAAGCGTATGAGACTTAAGAACTGATGTCTTAGGGTGACGGGCGCAGTGTGGTATCACACAGAAATTTTCTGGGTGATACATTTGTTATGGGTAGACGTTGCACTTACCATCAGGTGAATGTCTTGCTCGTTTCGTCACCATATCAAATAAAAAAATCGCCGAAGATGCATGATATATTACACTACTTATTACACTACTCTACACTTGGTCCTCCGAGCCGGATAATTTTTATCTATAGACAACGAGCCAGAAATCAGTTCTCAGGCGTGTCATAATACATCCGTGGGATAAAAATACTGTAGCAATTACCCTCGTCTGCCGCCTTTGCGCAATATTTACAGTAATCTCTACTCATTTTCAATATCTAGACTAGATGACCATGCAACTAAAATAGATCAATTACCGCGTCTAACTTTGCCGGTCGTGCGATTGTTTTATTGAATATTTATGCCGGATATTTTTAGATCAGACGATTCTGAATCAAACGGTATTTTTTACCTAAAGACTGACCAGGGATTTTCGAGCTGTCTCTTGAAAACTGGCGTTAATATTTCCAGAACTGGTTTAAGGAAAAGTGTATATAACATTATAATTTTAAGTAATTAATACACATTGTCTCAAAGCTATAAAAAATACATTATCTCAACAAATAAAATTTCTGTAAAATCCAATATTGATCTTAAGTAATTGCTGTAGATCACTGAAGTGTTCGGTTCTCGTCCGTTACTATACTCTGATATTCTGTGAGTGCGTAGTCCTTCTACGGTCGAGCCAAGTAAGCGCTTGCGACATCAGTTATTCATCATCATCATCATTTCAGTCTATCACTAGTCCACTACTTAACATAACACACAAAAGTTTGTAGCTCTCAATTTGGGTGGATTTTGCGAAAGTTGCCACGTTGGGCAGGCGGGTTGGCAACCGCAGTTTAATTGTTCAGTTTCCAGGAAGATGATGCTGCCCATCTTCTGATTTTAATTTACCTACCACACGGCACTATCAGTTATTATAGTCTCATAATCGTCACCATTGCAGTCCATCACAACTTCATTGCTAAATATATAGGCACCCACCGTATGCCACATAACACGGTCACCTGCATCCATCGACATCCTCCGAAACCATGTAGTTCGTCGCTCCATATAGTAGGGGTCCCCTTTTACTCGGTTTGACGTACGAGACTGCTACTCGAGAACCTTCGCTCCCCCTCGGTTATTAGAATAGAATAGAGTACAATATATTTATTCGATATAGATTATTTAAATAATACTTATTAAACGTCATCTGTTTTAAACTATGCCGGTACGCAATAAATGCCTCTGTCCTGGGAAAAACCCCCGCGGGCATTCATTTTTCTTTTTAGTCAATCTAAAAATAATGTACAAATAAAACAGTATTATAAAAAAGTGAAACTAGTTTCGCAGCGATCGACTCATTCCCGTGGGTTATCATCGTCCATTTTCTTTAATATTATAGAAACTATTTTTATAAAGTGTTTGTTTAATAAAAAAATTGGACTTTTTGATTTAAAGACTTTGTTCTACGAGCCATAAGGCCGCCCTTTTGCAACTTCTAGTTGTTGAATCTAGATGCTACGTAAGTTGGTCGGTAAAATATTAACGTTTCAGCCTATAAATGTCCCACTGCTGAGCACAGACCTCCTCTCATTTCTGAGAGGATTTTGGAGCTAGGAAGAATCCGCTACGCTAATCCTGGCACGCGGGGCCCTGGCCCGTCAGCACAGTATCCGATGAAGCTGTAAAAGCCAAAAAGGCTAACAGTGATTACATCACCGAAATTATATATACGCTGCTCCAATGCGGGTTAGCGGACTGCACATGTCTTCGAAATATTTTTTATTTCTCAGACATGCAGATTTCCTCACGATGTTTGACGATGACCGCCTAGCACGTGGTAAATCAGCATGTAAAATCGCAATTAACAATTTTAGTGGTGCCGGCACCGGGTATCGAAGCCAGGTCACTCGCGAATTATGAAATTTAAAGCGAGCGCAGTAATTCTTACGCACACTACTTCTTGGCGGCAGAGTAACTGGTACTGTGGCGGTATCGAGTACCTAGACGGTCTCTTGTATAGAAGTGCTACTGTTTCTGAATGTTCTGTGGTCTTTTTAATTTCATTGATGACATTAGCGAGTATTATATATTCCTATGCAGGAATTCACATAGGTAGGTGTCATTTGTTCTGCCGTAAAGCAGTAGTGTGTGCAAATGTTACTGTGTTTCTGTTTGAAAGGCACTGAAAGCTAGTGTAATTACTCGGCATATATGACTTAAGAACTGAAGTCTCAGGACGACGAGCGCAATGTGGTATCACATACACATCATATACACAGAAATGTTCTGGAAGGCACAGAAGAGAACTTTTACGGAGGCCTTAAAGGAACTCAAAAGTAATACTCGGGTGATAAACAGGTAGGTGATCCTTTCCTCGAGGTGGCTCACGCAATATTTCAGTGCTCCTACTAAAGGAAGTTGGTGAGATCCTTGCAATTAGAGGAAGTTCGTTGAGGCTAATGCTGCAGTGTCCGCTCTGTCACCTTTACTGCGGAGTTGGAGGCGAACAACCCCCAGTGTTTTCTACTATTATTCGCGTATATAGAAGAACCTTTTTATCAATTATGTGTTTGGAGGGATTAATTATAGTTCTACTTGCAAAACCCACCTAGATACTTGTTGAAAAGTAATTATTACTAATGCAAAAAATACTTCTATGAATATTACAAAAAACTATGGATATATGTATAAACAAAGGTTTTAAACGATTAAAATAATTTAAGATGTCAAACTTGACTATGTTATGCAATAATTAATAATTTATGAAGCATCAAAACTAAAACCAGCTGTGTGCCGCGGTCACCCACTTATAAAAAGCCGACCGCGATCGATGATATATGTACATCCCAATTGGAATCGGATTTTGTGGTTTTAATTTTTTTGCGCGGAACCCAATTATTTTTCTAAAATTTAAGTAACTTAAGTTACCCGCTATAATATCAGCTATCTGTCAGTGAAAGTCCCGTTAAAATTGGTCCAGCCGTTTCGGAGATTAGTCGAAACAAACAGACAGACAGATAGATAGACTAAAATTTTTAAAAATTTTGTTTTCTTATTAGTACCGTATATACTTTCATACACATTGAGTAAAAAGCTGTTGTTTTGTTATTACAAACGGACATTTAAATTTTATTTATTTGTATAGAACCGTAGGCTACCTTAGGCTCACCACCTATCACACCAAGTGCATTATATTGTTTAGGTGAAACGTGGATTGTGGCAGTCATCTGTTTTTGCAGTGAGTGCCTAGTCTCTGACTACCCCTTATGGGATACAGTCGTGATCTTATGTATGTATCTTATGTATAGAACCGTATATACTTTCATAAGCATTGAGTGAAAAGCTGTTGTTTTGATATTACAAACAGACATTTCAATTTTATTTATTTTAATAGATCCGGTATTTCATATAGGTTGTGATTGTTATGTCGCGATATACTAAAATTAAATCAATGACTATAAAAAGGCTGCTTTTCCATACTTTTTTTAGTAAGCTATCAATATGTATTGCACTCTCCCCACAAAGCGGACACATAGGAAAAATTAAAGTAATACAATTCCTACTCTCCTGATATTTAATTCTATTGGAAAACTTTGCAACAAAGCTGTGTTTGTGTTTGTGTTACTGTTCGTTTTATTACGGTATAAACTACTTAAACCGTAATAAAACGAACAGTAACACAAAGTTGTTATAGTTGCGACGTTAAAGCTGGAAATTAGTGGCTTGAAATACTGACATTACTTGGAATAAAAGTAGAGAGTAAATAGTCGTTAAGACTACGAATTGTTAACAATACGAGTACGTGAACAGTTTTTCTTTTCTGAATTATAAATAGGTTTGATCCAGATCCGACTCTGAATTGACTGACCACACTAAATGGTGAAAATGTCGAACATATTTTTAAGCTTTCTAATAGAAGAAAGCATCAATTAAGTCGATAAAAACCATTTATACGTACATACATACTTCCCATACTAGGGGTAAGCAAAAGCCCACTTTTCGCCCTCGCGGAAAACGAGACGTGACGGATGGCGAATCATGTCGCCGTCATTTCGGTACTATCCATAACGTTCCCACGCGGAGTACGAGTACAGTGACAACATTACATATTATGGAGTTATTTTGCACGAATAAAGATTGTCCGTACGATACCTTAATCGCCTCTTACGACACCTCGGTAGGAAAGAGGTAGGTGCTATTCTATTCTGCCGGTCACCTATCGGCTAAAACCATATATGTATAAACAAATAAAAATGTATCACATTTGTCTTTTTCTATCATATATTCAATTTGAAGAACAAACTAACGCACACCAGGAAGCTAATACCACCACATGATCACTTATGGTAGGATTACTATCAAAAATTCGTCTAGGTAGATAGCACCGCAGGGATAGTTATTCTACCATTAAGCAGTATTGTGAAAACATTATTGTACTTCGGTCTGAATGACACTGAGAGCTATTGTAATTACTGGGTATATGAGACATACAAGAGACCGTGGAGCAGTAGAGCGCAAAGATTACTGTGTTTCGGTTTGAAGGGTACTGAGAGCTAGTGTAATCACTGGGCATATGAGACTTAAGAACTCACGTCTCAGTGTGGTGTCACACAGAAATGTTCTGTGTGACGCAGCATTTGTTATGGGTAAACGTTGCACTTACCAACAGGTGAACGATTTGCTCGTCTCGTCACTTTTTCCAATTAAAAAAAAGTACCTAGTTCGGATTCCTACATAGGAATCCTACCATCAGTAAGTGCGCATAGACGCTGCTACCCGTTAACAGTCTGAATAATTTAAGCCAGCATCAAATTTTACTGGCATTTTACCCTTAGTTTTACGACTTCCGCGGGATGACACGGGCTTGTAGTTGTAGGACTTTTCTCCCGCTGCCGCTACACGGAGGTGTAGTAAATTAAACTTTAAATCTCTCGCTAAGCCCTCATTAGAGAGTATTAAAAAGGAAAATGTTTTAAGCGTTGAGGCGCGCTTAAAGCCGCTCATTAGCTGACGTGGCCTGCACACGATTACGTTACAGATTACGTGCTAGCCGCGTTTTAGCATTTTCGCCCTATTTTTTCTTTAATGACGTGTTTTATGTTACTTTTTTGTTTTACTTAATTACTGGGTATATGAGATGTAAGAAGTAATGTCTCGGGGGGATGGAAGCAGTGTGACGCCAGACAGGAACGTCCCGGGTGACATAGCATTCGTTACGGGTATACGTTGCACTTACCATCAGTTGAATGTTTTCTCGTCTCGTCACTTTCTCCTATAAAATTACCATCGGCCCGATATCGATTAACGTGCTTTCAAAGTTCGAATCTACATTAATTTAATATTTTATAAACAGCCAAAAAATGTGGCACTGCTGATTTCATTCTTCTCATTTCCGAGAGGTATTTGGGTCCGGAAAGTCCGTCAAATGACGTGGATATTACGGCAAGCGTCTTAGCACGGGAGAGGCCTATGTCCAGCAGTGAACTTCTCACGGCCTGTTGAAGAGGATGTGCATATAAAAGTGTCAAATAGTTGTAATAGTTACCACGCTCTGTAAATCGCTCTATACTAGAGTCATCCTGCAGCTAAATACTGGCTATCCATACTAATATTATAAATGCGAAAGTAACTCTCTCTGTCCCTCTGTCTGTTTGTTACCTTTTCACTATTCAACCGCTGAACCGATCGTGACGAAATTTGGCACACAGATAGCTTTCATTCTGGAGATGGACATAGAATACCTTTTATCCCGAAAAATCAAATAGTTCCCTCGGGATATTTAAGAAACCTATATCCGCGCGGACCAAGCAGCGGGAATCAACCGGATAAAGACCACGCTCTCACAGAAAACCAACGTTGAGCGAAAACAAACATAACTGTGTTTCGTTCTGAATGGTATTGATAGCTAGTGTAATCATTGTGCATATGAGACGCCACACAGATATGTTATGGGTAACAGCATTTGTTACAGACAGACGTTGCACTTACCAGGTGAACGTTTTGCTCATTTCGTCGCATAATCCAAAAAAAATATACAAATTCAAACTAAAGACATTTCGTTTCCGCGCTTTCCGGGCTGTGAACGGATTCCATTAAATCTCTTAAATATTGACGAAGTCGAACAAACAATGGTCCGTATAAAAAAAAAGTGTATTCAACACTCGGAGCAGTTTCTGCTTGTAGTCGTAAAACATAATAAATTATTCAAAAGCCTCGCTCTCGTTTGCCGCGTGAAATAGTTTACCTTCACTTTTGCATTTGTCGTTATAATCTCAGCATGACTGTATTGTATTTAAAATTGAACGTAACTTATCCATACATACATACAATTACGCCTTTTCCCATTCAAGGTGTAGGCAGAAACCACATTCGTAGCCCACTTTTCGCCCCCGAAGAAAACGAGAAGTGACGGGTAGCAAACCACGTCGTTACTTATGTAAATATTTAATAATCATAGAATTATATATTAATGTAAAGAGCCGGGATAGCTCAAGGGCTGGGCGCCCGCTTTAATTTTCTTAGTACACGGATGATCTGAGTTCGATCGCCGTGCCGGCACTAATGAAATTATTAATTGTAATGTTATGTGTTGATTTACCACGTGCTCGCCACTAAAATTATTTCGATGATATGTTAAATTCGCCAACTCACACTGGAGCAGTTTAACAGACTATTCCCGGCTCAAAATTCCCTTTTAAAGGGCGATAAAGCCTCTGCCAAACAGTAGCCTCATCACGAACTGCAATGATGTTAATTATTCAACAGGAGTAGTGCAATAAATAAATAAATAAACACCATTACATACTGAGGCCAGTCCTTTGACCGAGGATATTTACGTAAGAACTCTTACTATGCAATTCGTGAACAATAAGATAATCCTTCACACAACGGCGTACGGGCATTGGGTAAGTGAATGCTATAATCCCGAAGCTTATGTACTATAGTGAACAAAGGGCCGAAAATTTCTCTCAAGCTATGTCTGCTACTTTGAAGTTCACTGAGAGGATTCGCAGTGATTTTACGTACGTAAATGTAATTTGTTTATATTATTTATGTTGTAATGTACTTGTTAATTGATAAATATTATCAGTATTTTGGAATGGTGGTCGGTAATCTAGATTTGGTCGGTGGTAACAACGCGGATGTGGTTTTTTAGTCTGACAAATACGGAATTCCGTACACCTAGCGCGGACGTTCTTTATTTTCGATTCGAAAATTTTATTGCCCGTTCGTAGGTGTCAATGTACCCTTCGTGAACGCTCAGCGAGATGGAGGACGATGAATTAATTGTTATTGCATATTTGTTTGCACTTAACACGAAGAAGAGGAAACCTCTTTATTGGGTATATCCATTGAATACATCGAGAATAAAATTGAGTCCATTCTATATCCACAGTGCAAAATTACGATTGTCAATAAAATAATAAACTGCGAGATAGCGCTTGTCAACGTGCTAAGAAAACTAAAACAGAGTCAAGCTTTCAATATTACCGAGATCTACGGAACTATGTCAACACCGCGATTATTAAGGAAAAACGCGCCTATTTTAAGCATTTATTACATAATGATAAAAAGAAAGTTTCTGCTACGTGGCGAACAATCAACCAGTTAATAAAACCTGATGCCGGTAGTAATATCCCAAATTTTTTAGCTGACCCTGATAAATTAAATGAACATTTTATTAAAAGCATACCATCTTCCCCTTGCAAGCGAAATAATGACATGTTCAATAGAAGAGATAAGAATTCGAATTCAGTCTTTACTTTCGTGGAAACTTCTCAGTCCTCTATTGCACGAATTATTGAATCATCTTCTACTCAATCTACTGGCTGCGATGGTATCTCAATGTTAATGTTAAACCTTACTCTGCCTTACTCTTTAAGTGCTATCTCAACTATAGTAAATAAATCTATTTTAGAAGGGATTTTCCCAGAGCAATGGAAGTGCGCGGTAATAACACCTATTCCGAAAAAGTCTAAGGTGGAAAGTGAAGATGATTTAAGACCCATTAGTATTTTACCTGCGCTGTCTAAGGTAGTAGAAAAATGTGTCCTTATGCAAATGCTTGCATACTTAGAAAGGAACAATATTATACCTACCTTGCAGTCGGGTTTCCGTAAAAAACATAGTACTACCTCAGCCCTCCTACATATTGTCGATGATATTCTGACCGCTTCTGATGAAGGTAAGGGTACCTTGCTGGTTTTGTTAGACTTCTCCCGAGCTTTTGACTGCGTCTCTATACCAATCCTTCTAGAGAAATTACAATTTTTTGGGTTCTCTGCGTCTGCGTGCAACTGGTTCAAATCCTACTTTTCTGAGCGACGTCAAATAGTACAGTGTGCTAACAGTGGAGGTGGTGTTCTTAAATCTAAGCCAGCGGCAGTTTCTAAAGGAGTAATTCAGGGGTCTATCCTCAGTCCTACTCTGTTTGCTATTTATACGTCGGATATAGCTCGTAATATAAGATTTTCTCGTTTTCATCTTTATGCAGATGATACACAACTCTACGTCCATATTCCGCTATCAATTGAAGGTGCTTTAAAGGCAGTTTCTGAGCTAAATCACGATCTCGAGACAGTAGTTGCTTGGTCCGAACAACACAGTTTAATTCTCAATCCAAACAAGAGCATGTCGATTGTCTGTGGTACAAAATATCAAACAAACTTTTTGAAACTAATCGACCCATGTATCAAAATTAGTGATACCATAGTGCCTCGCTATAACTGTGTTCGCAATCTGGGCCTCATGATTGACGAAAATTTGCGATTTCAAGAACATGTCCAGCAAAAAGTTGGTAAATGTTTTGCTGCCCTTAAAACGATTTATAAAATAAGAAATGTCTTGGACGAGAAATTGCGCTTTCAGCTATGTGCACGCTTGTATTATCTCACTTGCAGTATTGCGATATTGTTTATGGACCGTGTCTTTTTCAAAAAACTGCAGGGGCTGTACAGAGGGTTCAAAATGCATGCATGAGATATTGCTACTCCATACCAAAACGACACCACATATCACCGTATTTGGCAGAGAAAGGTGTATTAAATATGAGGAACACGAGAACTTTAAAACTGGCTTGTTTTATGAGTTCGTTGTTGAAATTTAAAGTGCCACCGTATCTATACAGTAAGGTTAAGTGGGCACCTAATAATGTTTGCCAAAGACGGTCTCGTGTTCATTCCCTTATCGTACCTAGACGCAATCTTGCACAAACCCGGGGATGTTTTAAATTTGCTGCTTCAAAATGCTGGAATGACTTACCTCCACCGCTTCGGGAGATGATCTCATTAAATTGTTTTAAAAAGAAATGTCGGAACTGGCTTTTGATGCAGCAAACCCTAGGTCCGTCTGTCCATAATTAATAGTAATATATGTATATATATAAAAATGTGTGTCTGTGTAAATATAAATATATATAGCTTGTACGTACATTGTTTAAAATTTTGTTTTAGTATCTAAGTTCTATTCTTTTTTATTATTATTAAAGTGTGTTATTGTTCTGTTTTTAATTTCGGCCTGGGATAGAATATCAGCAGTGTACACCGTGTGTGTTACCAAGCTGAATCCTAGACCCTTTTGTCTAAAAGAAGATTTATATTCTTTTGTATACCTTTTTAAACTTTTTAGTGTACCTGATTTTAGACAAATAAAGTTCTATTATTATTATTATTATTAATTGGATGAGCTTCATACTGGCATACGAGAGAAATTATAGAAGCTAAATATATGCATGAGGTTATCTTTGGATACGAAAGAAAAGCTAGGAACGGCAGCTTGGACATTCTGAACGGAATTTAATCGTGTGCACCCTGTTCTAATGTCTAGTACGCTGATAGCTCTGAAGCTTGTACAGCTTGAGTCTTGCGAGCAGGAGGCCTGCCAGTGGGGAAAACGGCGTAAAGGACGTTTTAAGTCCGTCTTATTCTGTGGGAACTGAAAAGTGATTTAGGAAAATGTGAAAAAATCGCGGGCTTAATAATCATTTCGAATAACTCAGAGCAGGGGAACGCTCACATCGTAATCAGTATAAAGGACACAGCTCGTTATGGCAGAATTGTTAGAGGACCTTAGCACTATGTTCAATAAGCGCAATAGTGTCTCCCAACTAGTAGGCCTTAAAATGGATAAGAGTAAAATAATGATAGACATTTCACGCCTGTACTAGTAACAGCCTGTAGAGGTTGTTACTGAAAACAGGTAAACATACCTCGGAGAAATAGTCCGACTACGTAACTCGTCTCTCGTCTCAAATATCGTCTAAGAGGTCGGTCGACGAATCAAACTCGACTGAGCAGCGTTCGGGAAAGTGCGTGACATCGTCTCGTCCAGTGTACTGGACTCAAAGTCTAAAAATCAAACCATTGCTTATTTTAAGTAACGACCTATGCAACCGAGAAGTAGTAATTCACTTCGAGTCGCATCAGGAACCTCAATCCGCACTTCAAGATATGGAAAATATAAACTTTTCCATATATTCCATTTCTTCAAAATAGAGTCCGGGACGACGATATCTGCAGCAGAGCTAAGGAAAAGTGTTATAATATATAAGTGGTATCCTTAAGGATTAGCAAGCTGAAGACGCAGTGAGCAACATTGCTCGAAAAATCGTAACTTAGGGTAGCAAGGTTCTCGAGCGGCGACTTCGTACCAGCAAACTCAGTGTACCACGACACCCCGCTAGATGGAGCGACGACTTGACCAATTTTGCAAGTCGATCTATGCAGATGGCTCAGAACCGTGTTTTGTGGTAATGACTTGTGGGTGGCTGTAATGACGATAATTATAATTTTTCTTAAATTATTTTGGCATAATTTATAGCTTGTAAAAACTAAATTGTATTAGGAATGAATTAGTACCATAAAATTGCTGCAGCCTACTAAATATCGTAGTAGGACATAAAACATCGGCCTCTGTATGTAGTTTCACCAAATAAAATCAAATATTCAAAGGTCTCGCTCTCGTCGTCGCTTGAGAGCTTCAGGTATCGTATGAGTTGTAAAGTACAATGTGTCCGTGTCCTAGTTTCCATATTTTTAAAGGAATAATCATAAAAAATGATAATTTCATAGCTCTGGATCAGTTAACTGCACGTCGGTTAACCATTTGAAGTTGGATCACGTGCGAAGTTGGTTAACTTTCTGCGATATGATTACTTTTAACTTAAGTACCATGTTTCAGATTTCGCTATTTGAACAATTTACGTCTTCGAAGAGCTTTTATGAACCGTTAATTTTTTTTTATTCTTTTAAATTATTGAGTGATTACAACCATCATTATGGAAACGAAGCACCATACAGATACCACCGCAGTCCTAGTTATTCTGCCGACAAGTAGTAGAGTGCAAGCATTACTGTTTCGGTCTGAAGGTCACTGATAGCTAGTTACTATATATGACATATGTCATGCTCGCTTAAATGCTTCTGCTTGTGCGGCGTCCTGTGGCGGGTCGTTCACTTTCCTTGAATATGGTCGGGGAGGGCGATGGCTGCCACATATTTTTTAACAGGTGCTGGAGGCTGGTCTGCTTGAGTTTGCAATGTATTTATTCATTTGTTATCAAATCTTGTATAACATTTTGTCATGGAGCGTGCTTTGGTTTTCTATAAGACTGTTCTTTGTAAATTTATTTCTAATGTACTTTTGACAAAGATTAACAAAAATATAAAAAAGTAGAGGATACCTACGGAGTTTCTTTGGCCTGTTTCTTCTCCGTCAGAGGAACCTCATTACGTAACATTGGTAGACTGTAAAAAAATGACGTTTGACAAACGAAATTTATATTTCTTACGTTGAAGAATAAATAATTTTCATTTCATTTCATTTTATACGAACTGATGTCTCAAGAAATGTTATGGGTGAATTAGCATTTTTAATACATTTACCAGTAGGCAAATGTATCAAAATTTAATTGAAAATAATCTACAATATTAACGCAGATTATTTCTAATAATATTATTAATGATATTAGAAATATATATTTACGTAATTCAATATCGCTGATTTTATATTAATAGCTCTCATTTTGGTGGGTTTCGCCATAGCTGCCATGCTTGGCAGGCGGGTTGGCAACCGCAGTTTATTCATTCAGATGTTCCAGGAGGATACTGCTGCCCATCTCCTGGTTTTCATTTTCCCTCTGTCGACTTTGGCACCAACCCGCCTGCCAAGCGCGGCAAAATGGGAGCTACAAACTGATGTGGCAATCTATGGCGGAAGCTATGTTCAGCAATAGACAAGTGATAGCCTGCAGTGATGACGATGATATATAAATAGTTAGTATTCGAAGAATAACAAAGTTACGGTCTCATTTATAAAAAATATAAAAAGTTTATAGCCTTCTTACAAAGAGATTACTTATTTTTGACAGAAGTTTGCAGCCAATTGTATACAAAATTCACAGATGTTAACCTGTGTAAAATTTAATTAGGACCACAACATAATCATGTTTAAGTATTCCATAGCGGAGTTTTATAATACATCTATTAGGCCTAATTACGAGTAGCTTTATAATTATTCATTGTTAATAAAGGAAAGAAAGTCAATTTGCTAAGATCTGCATTCGAAATGGTGTGTTCTCGACTTCAGTGGCTGGTATTGTCTAGTGGTAGTGTTTAGTAATGGAGGGTATCTGGTGGCGGCTCCCGGTGGCGGTGTTGGTTTGCTTGTGAACGCTGTTAAGGGGGGACGGGCGGTGCTCTTAAAAAACTAGGTAATACACACCATTGTAAATTTTGCATGCGGATCTTGGCAAATTAACTTTCTTTCCTTTATTATAATGGATATCCACTAAGTAACGCCTGATTCTATTAACTATATTCAGTGTTATAAATCTATCATATGTATTTTTGTATGAAAAGACCATTAATCTGTACGCAAAAAAAAAATTAAATTATCTGTATTACCTACAATCCTGATTCTACTATCTTATTCTTCAAGAGTTAAGCAAAAATTATAATAGTGTAAAATTATTGTACATTTTTACATTTTTATTATTAATACACGCTGTGTTGCAAACTATAACATTAACTTGGTGAAATTATCAGAATCAAAATCCTATCACACAACGCAACACTAATTAACTGCAACTATCATTATCATCATCATTTCAGCCTATCACTAGTCCACAGCTGAACGTAAGCCTCCAGCATTGATAACCACATAGGTTTGTAGCTCTCATTTTGCAGGCATTTTGCCATTTTTTTTTACTCTTTTATTGTTCGCTGCACCGCCTATCATATTATGTTTTTCTCTGCTTTGCCTTATGGTTGACTGGTAGAGAATGCCTTAGGCATTAAGTCCGCCAAATGTACCACATGCGCAAAAAAGCTTAAATAAATAAATAATTAGTTGCCATGCTTGGCAGGCGGGTTGGCACAGCAATTTACATATTTAGATGTTCCAGGACGATGCTGCTGCCCATCGCCTAGTTTTTATTTTCCCATGTCAAATTTCGGATGGACATGTCGGATAAGTTGTGGTGGTAGATTCTCTTAAGCCGCCACTACACGGGTAGGCTGCAACGATCACTTTAATTAATATGCCTGCTGAATAATGGGTCGTGGCTTCGAATCCAGTTCCAGAAAACACTTCTCTATCATACAAATTATTGGTTTTCGAGTATATATGAGAATGTATTCCTTTTCTTTGGATCTCATCGAATAGTCGCATTATACCTGCTATGGGAGGTACTCTTGGCGTTGTGTACGAAATTGAATGGAAGGACTTCATGTTTGCATTTTTGTTTTTTATGTTTATAAAATATATTACTATTTAAACAATACAATAAAATAGTGCATTCACTATTATTACAAACATTAAAACGAAACCTTGTACAAATAGCTTCGCGATCAGTCGGATCACGGAATTAATTGGTTTCGACCATGCATAGAGTACGAAAATCAATCAGACATGTTTGTTCAATCAATTTTTCCGTAAAAATGACGAAGCATAATTGAGTTTGGAGGCACGTCGAATATTTCCGGTAATTAGTTTACGTAGAGGGCGCTACAACGTTTGTGACGTAACCCAGTTTACTGAAAGGGCGGCTTCGGTGTTACAGATTACTGATGACGCGCCCCACTCTTGTGTAATTTCGCTTTGATTTGAGTCTGTTACTTCTATACAATTTTTATTAATTTTTTTATGAGAGAAAATGACGAGACGAGCAAAATTTTCACCTGAATTTGTTATTCTGTGTAACCCAGAACATTTCTATGTGACATTATATAATTTCGGTGATGTAATTGCTGTTAGCCTTTTTTGGCTTTTACAGCTTCATCGGATACTGTGCTCACGGGCCAGGGGCCCGCGTGCCAGGTTTGGTTTGACCCAAACATAAATACTCGTACATAAATAAGCTCTTACAATAACCTCGACTGTCGCGTTCGCTGCGTGCTTGCGCGATTTAAAATATCTCTAAAAGGTTTTTAAGTTGTCTAATGACCGTCCGAGAGAGGCTGCGGGCCTCCATTTCGACTGTCGACTTGTGTGACGGTAACTCTGGGCGACTCTGAGAACCGCCCTGGAACACGGGTGTATCGTGTGTACGCGGTGTGATTGTCGACTGCTGCGCGCCGCTCTCTACGGCGGTCGACCGTCGTGGTGGTTGTTATATTAAAGCTATTAACTGTGTGTACAGTGTAGCCTGGATTGTGACTGACCGTATCCTTGGTCAGATTACACTAGCTCACAGTGCCCTTCAAACCGAAACACCGTAATGTTTGCACACTACTGTATCACAGCAGAATAACTGGCCCTGGGGTGGTACCTACCTAGACGGATTCCTGCATAGGAATCCTACCACCAGTTATTATAATATAAGTAACAGCAAATTTGAACTTTATTTCAAACACATAGATTTCTTCTTCGTTGCTCTCTAATCTATTTTATTTAAATCATTCTAGGAAAAAAAGGAAGTTACGAAATGGTTTCTTGTATGGCAATACAGTATCCGATGAAGCTGTAAAAGCCAAAAAAGGCTAACAGCAATTACATCACCGAAATTATATATTGTATGGCGGCGATATAATTCGCAGTGCTCATATCATGAATAATATCACGGTAAAGTTGCTTCTCAAGAAATACGGGACCCCTATCAAGTGAAATTAGGTTGAAAAAAAAGCCTGGACAAGAATAGCGCTCTGATAAGTTAATGAGTCACTTGACTTAAAGTAGGTCAAGCCTATGTCTTGTGTTGCAACTTGCAATATATAACAATTCATTAAGAATTTAGTAGCATAGTAAATAGCCTCTTTTCGTAATGTATATGTATTGAACACGTATGTGTATTTTTACACAACATTGTTCTGTTTTCAAATAGTTTTCGTTCAAAATATCAAAATTTAAGAAATTGTCCGGGCTGCCGAACCTCAAGTTAACATAATGTTACGAAAAGTACACAAGAAGTGATGACAGTGTGTGTGTGATCAGCCTAATTTAAAATTGATTTAATAACGGGGAAAAGGAACATCTGTACATGAAGAGAAATCTTTGTACCCCTTTTTAAGCATATTTCGCGCACGGAGGAGTGTGCGATTTTAGCGCGCGGATTACCTTTGATATATCTCTTATTTTAATTCACTGATTTCGCATTTTAACCTGAGAATTTTATCATCATCGCCATCATCGCTATTAAGATACAAACTACATCGCTAGTTTCCCAAGTTCGATTTAATAACGTACTTCCAATACATTAGGAACTTTTAAGAGAACATTGTACCAATACAACAATAGGCTTAATCAAATCTTCCAGAGAACCAACAATACAAAGCATCAAAAGCTACGCAAAACCTATAACAATGCTTCCAGTATATTGTGTACTTATCAACCGATTGACAGAAATCCCTGCTTCGAAAGATTGAGTAGCGACGGGTCCGAATTTCAAACGGATTTGACCTTATGACCTTTCAAATGTTGTGTGATATTTTTAATGTTAACAATAAGATATCTGTCATAGTTTGTATTTAGCACCACATTGTAGGGAAAACCATTTTTTTCGATATCGTATACAAGTCAAATGTTGCTACCACCTGAATTCATCATAAGATTCCCCGTAGCAAAGCCCAACGTTACAGCCTAATCCAGAGTATACACTTTGCGGTTTCGAAACCCAAATTAATCGCACGCATTATAATAATATAATAAATATTCATTGCATTGCTCTTCAAAAACTAAAATAAAATTTGATTAACGAAGAAATAGACCCCATTTTAATGTCATATATTGCGGATCTTAAGCAGCGTTGTAACGTCTGCCCATAACAAATGCTGTGTCACCCAGAACATTTCTGTCGTATTCCTGCGTCTAGGTAGGTACCACCGCAGAAAAGTTATTCTACCGGGAAGCAGTAGTGTGCAAACATTACTGTGTTTTGGTCTGAAGGGCACTGAGAGCTAGTGTAATCACTGAGCATATGAGACTTAAGAACTGATGTCGGGGTGCAGTGCGGTGGCACAGCAAAACGAAACTCCTCTCAAACAAATCGCGTGTACAGACAGCTCGTACTAAGTGTCGAATTTTTAGTATACATGTTATGTAGTAGTGTTGGAAAAAAATCGTGAGGAAAGCGAAAGCATGCCAATGAAGCAGCTTAGTATACGAACGCTTCAACACCGTCTCCATATACTACACACGCAAATTAACACACATCTAAATTAATCATGAGAAGCATATTTCCAAGTTTACTTTACGTACAGCCCTAACTTCGGCCGCTAACAGGCGCCATCACTAATCATTTGTGTTAACTAACAATGTGTCTTATAAGAGTTTTTTTATTAAGCAGTTAATTTTTTTAATTTTAATTCTTAATCTTTAAATTGTGAGCAAAACAGATCTTAAGAAGACTGAACACGGCATCATCACCAGACTTTAAGCAGGAAAAATCACTCCCTAACGGGCAAGATTTATCGTAATAATCACACTTGGAAAGTGGAATGGCGATCGCCATATTATCTATCACCTTAGACGCGGCTGTCCATCACCGATTTTAATCATTTAAGTCTGGAATTTTAGAGCTGGTAATTACGCCATGTCTGTGTGGATATGAGGGCCAAATTACAGTACTTTTGATGTACGGCATTTTAACTCGTCATAGACCGTAGAGGAGTACTTTATTATTGGTAATTTGTATATAATGGTTTATGATTAAGATAAAAATAAAAGAATTACAAAAAAGGGGATACCTCCGGAGTTTGCTCGTTTCTTCTCCGTCAATAGAAACTCATTACGAAACATTGGTAGTACAAACTTTAGTTTTACAAACGAAATAAAGAATTTAAATTTAATTGCATTACCAAGATAACATCGATCTGATGTAGTTAACATCATCCCTTAGAGATACGTTTTAAGGACTCGTGGCTTATATGATTGTGAGCGTAAATATGGAAAAGAACATTAACGCATCCAGTTACGCGTACTGCACTAAAAATAAGATGCATGCATAAATACAGGCATACATTTCATTTAGAATCTACTCTGCAAGCTCATTACACTTTTAAAAGTAATGGACTCTGTCATTAGCGAGGAACACTATGCATGTGTACGTATTGAAACTCGATCATGAGTCGACATTCAGGGCGGATGTGAATTGTCGTTCGTTTTCGCATTTCATGAAAATTTTCTACATTTTCAATAACATTTCCAGGTTTTTCTACAATTTACTATTGTTTTATTTTTAAATATTTTTACTAAGTTTCTAAACACTGCCACTTTCATTTTTGTCTCTATATGAAATATTAATTAATATGCATGAACTTAAAAAAATATTATGTAAGAACTTAGCCCAAGATAAGCTATATTTTCTGAAGAAACTTCAAACATATCCAATTATTGTATTACGTACGTCGCCCAATCTTAGTCGCATCTTATCGCTAAAATATGTTTTATACAAAATAGATTGTTTACTTAATACTTATTAAACGTCATTTTTAAGCTACAATGGTTCGTTAAAATGCCTCTGTGCTAAGAAGAACCAGCAAGAAACCCAGCGGAAAATTTAGTTTTTACTCATTTTAAAAAATAACGTACAATTACAGTATTATAAAGATGTAGAAACAGTTTGGAAGCTATCACCTCATTCGCAGGGATTATCATCATTCATGTATTATTTAATATTTATAATATCCCCTTTCATAAACTTTTTGACCGAAAGACTTTATGCACTTTCTAGGATGTTGTTGTAAAAACGTATATATTGTCCCATAAAAGAATTAAAGCCAAGCTTAAGATATTAATTTGTAAGAGGCACTTTAGAGCCAAGATATAAATAGCTCGTACGATACTATCTTGCAAATCAGAAATCACTTCAACGCTAGTCGCATTTCCCCATAGCAAATACCATAAGACATTATGTTATGAAAATAACAAAAATAAATTAATCTAGCAAATTCTCAACATTAGTCAAGTTTCTAATAATTTTTAAATATATAATTTTCTTCATTACTTTTTAAATATAAAGACATTTATTACATGAACGTTAATATACGATACAACTTTGGTAATATCATAAATAACAAAGACCCGTCCGGAACCCAAGCAAGAGGTGTGATTCGAGTACCTCGGAGAACAATAAGCTTTGTCTTTAGAACTTTTGAGTTAGATATGTGAAACTGAAAGTGAAGTGTGTATTTATGACCTTCTAGTTCTATGATAACACTTGTTCGCCTCGTATTCGAATATCTGTGAATATATTGCCACCCAATCCACAAAAGGAATTATATGAGGAATATAAAGAGACGAACATACAGTTTCTAACATAATAATAGGTTTTGTCTTACAATTGTGCACGGATAATAAAAAAGGACAGTAGCAGTTCTTTTATGGTCAATGTGAAACACCTGATAGTAAATGTCTGCCCATAGCAAATCCTGCAACGCAAAGAACAATTCTGTGTGGCACCACACTGCGCCCGTCCCCCTTAGATATCCGCGGACTTATATGCCCAGTGATTATTACTACTACAATTAATACTACAAATTAAAAAAAAAAGATTGTCGAGTGGTGATGAGTGTGTCATAATTACTTCAGCAGTTTATAATTATCAATTTTGTTACGATCTATGACAAACGCGCTTACAGTGTCTTGAATTCTTGCAGTGGTGATCTTTTCTGTCCCAATAATAAAATTGAAGTGTATGTCTGTGATTTCAAAGTAAATGGCAAAATTTAAGGGAAAGCTGCTATCTATACAATAGCCACTCATATATTACCGTTTTCATTATTTCGATATCTTACAGAGTTAAGAAGATATTAAAATACATTGGTTTAATACTTAATGCCTTAAGGAGTTCGAAGCTGTGAACCGAACATTACCGGGAATGGCCGTGCTCAGGTAAGCTGGTGGTAGGATTCCTATACAGGAATCCGTCTAGGTAGGTACCACTTCAGTGTAAATTAAAAAAAAAACATTACTGTGTTTCGGTTTGAAGGGCACTGAGAGCTAGCGTAAACACTTGGCATGTGAGACTTAAGAACTGACGTCTCAGGGTGGCGGGCGTAGTGTGGTGTCACACAGAAATGTTCTGGGTGACACAGCATTTTTTATGGGCAGACGTTGCACAGACGTTACCATCAGATGAACGTTTTGCTCGTTTCGTCACTTTAACAAATTAAAAAAAACGAATTACCATGCCGTACGGCGCAGTCATGTGATCGGGTTATTTCACGCGAGTGAAACCGCAGGGCGTAACGGATGAGTGACAAAATTAAATTTTTGACGTGTTGTATTGGCTCCAGTGTCTCACCACGTCGATTTGAGTGAAGTGAAAGTAAGTAACAGCCCATAAATATCCCACTAATAAGCACAGGCCTCTCTCATTGCTGAAAGGGTTTTGGACCCGGCTCCAAAAACCCGCCACGCTACTTCATTGCGGGTTATCGGACGTCACATGTCGTCGAAATAATATTTTTTCCTCAAACACATAGGTTCCTCACGATGTTTTCCTTCACGGCAGAGCACGTGGTCAATCAGCACTTAAAATCGCAGAACAATTTTAAAAATGCCAGCACTAGGTATCGAACACATGTCATTCGCTTATTCCATTACGTATATCTCACGTACTATCTGTGTACTCGTTTATCATTTCTTTATGTTTTTAACATGAGGCAGGATAATAAAAAGAAAATATTGTAATAATATTCATTTAAAATCTTAATTAATATACTTTTAATTAATCAAAACAAGCAAGCAATGGAAATAAATCGAAAGTCCTCGACACCGTGCACGTGATACGTTTAAACGACTCCCTTTCTAGTGCTATTTTAATTCTGAGTAAATTAATTTTTGTGTTTATTTTTACAACATGTAATAGAGTAAACCGCTTAATCTTAAGTATGAATTAATGTTTGATTACTTAGCTCTCGAACAAAATATTGCTTTAGTTTATAAACTATCATACTTTTTTCTGTTTGTTAATTAAATCAAGCTGTATCAAACTCCTGTAATAAAATTATTTTGTAAACTTTTTCTTAACAGTGTTTTATGTGTAGTCTTTAACATTCTTAGTAATTTTGATTTTTAAGATTCCTTACATTTTTATCGGAGAGAATACTGGCTATGAATATTTGAAATTACGAGACCACTGTTCTCAATAACATAAAAATGTTGCAAAAACGAAAGCATAGTTTAACATTACCATTCCTGACTTGTGAACTGAAAAGATTGAAGACACATACGTCTCGTGTGGTAGCGCCCTTAGAGAATCTACCACCCTGTCTCATCCCGTGGGTGTTTTAAAAGTCGACAGAGTGAAAATTAAAACCAGAAGATGGGCAGCAGCATCTTCCTGGAACATCAGAATAAATAAACTGCGGTAGTTGCCAATCCGCCTGCCACTGGCAGGCGGGTTGGCAACTATGGCAAAATTCCCCCAAAATGAAAGCTACAAACTTTTGTAGCAATCCATAGAGAATAACATAGGCCATGTTCAGCAGTGCCTATGTTATTATCCGCCTGCCGCTGGCAGGCGGGTTGGCAACTATGGCAAAATTGCCCCAAAATGAAAGCTACAAACTTTTGTAGCAATCCATAGAGAATAACATAGGCCATGTTCAGCAGTGGGCTAGTGATAGGCTGAAATTTCATGGAACAGAAAATTATATTTACACTTCTTTCTACACTACACTACACGTCTTTTTTCTACAGCGCTGGTTCCAAAACAAACTGCGTCTGACCTGGTAAGAAATCGCGCACTCTGTTGTTTATTAATTTCAATCATTCACAAACATATATTGATATGGATAAAGGGTACCAGGGATATTTTGTCCACGTATTAATATTTTATATTCTTTGTTTAATATTTAATTATTTTAAGTAAAATATACTCAGATAGAAAGGACACACTAGGTTGATAAAATTTTAAAATAGATAAATCTTTAACAAACAAATTAAGTGTACGTGTTTGAAACTATCCACAAACTTCAAAACTATGCACTAATATATTTCCAAGTTTTCTTTTAACATCTTCCGATAAAACATTTCGGCAGACGTAGCAGTTTAAGACGAAACATTAGCGCTACGCCATAACCCTCGGAGTACTGACGACCGGTGATACTGCTACCACCTACCCTGCAGGGATGAGAAATACTTGCAAAATACAATACCAGGGCTTCCAAGTACGAGTATTTAAAAAAACCAGAGCCGAAAACCAGGTTCTAAAATACTTGAGAGTATTTGAGGGATCAGACGTATTTACGCTACCAGTTTTTATAACCAGAGCTACGCTTCAAAGTATGCCGCACTGGTACGGGCAAGAAACACTTGCCAGTCAGTGCGTTGAAAGTATGAGCATACATTTTTGGTGATGCCATTGCTGTTAGCCTTGTCGGCTTTTACAGCTTCATCGGATACTGCGTTGAAAGTATTTCTACTGCGTAGCCACATACTGGCAATCCGAGTCCGCGAGAGCGGCTCGGTCGGGACTCGTTACGGCTCGTTACTGGCCTATTTGTAGTGTTATAAACAACATAACTGCGAAAACGTTGAGCTAATTCGTAACTTCAGCTCCTTTACTTAGACTAGTTCGTGCCATTCATCCTTCCTTGTATACAAATAAGACATATTATTGCGTATACGAAAGTATTTTTAATAGTAAGTAGTATGTTTAATACATTCATTTTAAATATTGTTTTTCTTTTTTTGGTTACTTGTGTTATGATTGCGATTTATATCTTACTAATACCTTATATTTTAGAAAAGATATTTTGGGAGTTTATTGATTAAAGACATTTTTTTTAATGTTTAAATATAATTTTCGTAGTTTCCTTTAAAATGTAATGTGTAAATAAATAAACAATACATTTTTTTTAAAATTGTCTATTAATTTCTTTTTATTGAAAATAAGAAGTTATTACGCCAGTTTATAAAATAGACGATTTTGGAACTGTAAATAACAGTGTGTTAATAAAACTGTGAGTATTTTTTGTGTGGCTTATAATTAGATAATATAATAAAATAGTCACAAATCTGTTAACATGGCTTCTAAGAAAAGTTGCGCTTGGGAAAATAAAAAAGAGGGTAAAAAATATTAAAAAACTTAAAATTCTATTACTATTAACTAAAAAATTTCGGATTACGAGTTCGCGAGGGCAGCGGGCGTTTTCTCTGACTTTGGGCCTCGGTGGCCGCGCCGCTCGTACGTCCCTACGAAGTGGCCCGGTTTACGAACCGAAACAGCTCTTTTACTTAGATTAGTTGGTGCCACTCATCCTTATACGCGTACACGAAAGAATTTTAAATAGTAAATAGTAATAGTTATGTTTATTATATTCAAGTAAACATTTTGTTTTCGTTTTTTGGTTAGTTGTGTTGCGATTAGCTGCGTACTGCCAATCCAAGTCTCGGACAAGCAGTAAGCGACTACGCAGTAGAAATACTTTCAACGCACTTCCAATTATTTCTTGCCCGTACCATGGCGACCTACTTTGAAGCGCAGCCCTGGTTTTAAAACCTGGTAGCGTAAATACGTCTCATCCAGTGTGCTAGACACTGTTAAACCGAGTAAACTTATAATTAACAAGTTTGGGAAAGGAATCTTTAGCTCCTTGAATAGTTAGACTTGAATGAAAATTGTCATTTAAATAGTACTATTTTCATTTTGTTTTCTATCGATAAAGACTTTATAGATCGAAAAACATAATGAAATTATAAAAAAAAATCATCAACACCATTATAGCCCATTGTCATTCACGAAGTATAATTAAAAAGTTTAATTGCAGTTTGTATACTCTTATTTCTGCAACTGACTGTACATGAAAATGCAAAAGCTTTTTATTTAAAAAAAAATGGATAGGTATTCTCATAGCGAGCACGTTCTCCACACGTGCGACCTTTTTTGTTAAAGTTTTTTATGTAGAATGAAAATAGTTTTTCATTAATCAATGATTTATATCCACAAGCGATGCTGCTTACTTTGTTCCCGTAGTCTTTAGAATTCATATTTGTTATTACCACATAGTAAATGCTATGTAATTAAATTCCAGAGTAATTAAATATACAAATATACGAGTAGAAGTATAAGAGTAGAAAAGCACCTACTCTCTTGACTACCGAGGTTTCGTAAGAGGCGACTAAGGTATTGTACGGACAGATTTTATTCGTGCAGAACGTTCTTAACACTATAATGTGCAATGTTGTCACTATACTGCCAGTGGGAACGCAATGGGGAGTAAGGTTTTTTTAACTGCACCAAAATAGCGGCGACGTCGCGTTTCCCGCGGGGGCGAAAAGTGGGTTACATGTGTGGTATCTGCCTGCACTTTTTTTGGGAAAAAGGCATGATAAGTCTAATACCTATTTTATGTTATAGATTATTATATATTATAATTTCAATGTTGCAGCCTAAGACTAGTCCACTGCTGAACATAGGCCTCCCCCATAGATTGCCACAAAAGTTTGTAGCTCTCCTTTTGGGGGAATTTTGCCTTACTTGCCACACTTGGCAGGCGGGTTGACAACCGCAGTTTATTTATACGGATGTTCCAGGAAGAGGCTGCTGCCCATCTCCTTGTTTTCATTTTCCCCCTGTCGACTTTTACGATACCCACGGGATGAGATGGAGTTGTGGGTTGGCAATGTACAAAATAAAAAATTAATAAAAAGGTATGTTTTAACGTACTATGTTTATTTTTAATTACATACACAGACAATACACAAATTTCATAGTATTCGAGTGACATGGGTTCGATTCCCGGTGCCGGCGCCACTAAAATTGTTAATTGCAATTTTAAGTTCTGATTTACCACTTGCTCGGCGGTGAAGGAAAACATCGTGAGGAAACCTGCATGTCTGAGAAATAAAAAAATATTTCGAAGACATGTGCAGTCCGCCAACCCGCATTGGAGCAGCTTGGCGGATTCTTCATAGCTCCAAAAACTCTCTCAGAAATGAAAGGAGGCCTGTGCTCAGCAGTGGGACATTTATAGGCTGAAACTTTACTTTACTTTTTTATGTTTTAACACAGCAATGTTAAATAGCATAGATATCCTTTTGACATTTACTGCTAAGTCAATTCAGTATATTTACGATTAGGTATTATATCGAGAACACCGATATACTACTACCTATATCGGAATTGCACCCAAGACCCGCAGCGTAGAACTCTAATCACTCGGCAACGCGTCGTTTTCTGTAAAGCTTAAAATGAGAAATTTAAAAGCGACTCCCTGCTATTTATTAAAAGTGTACATTCAAAAATAATTTCAGAGTAAATTCAAAGCGTAGCTCTTTACAATTTTTTTTTTAGTGAGCCAGCTGTATGCAGTCTACGTTCAGTGTTATGAAGCTGTGTTTATTTTCCATTTTAAAGAAGAGGATGATAACCGTCCTTCATTCAGTGTTCTATTAACTGAATTAGCTGAATTTACTGGTGGTAGGATTTCTATGTTTGAATCCGTCTGGGCTACCACCGCCGTGCCAGTTATTCTGCCGTGAAGTAGTAGTGTATAAACACCATTTTATTTATTTATTTATTTACTCTTTTATGTATTCACCTTTAAGAAAAAGGATTACAAATAGCGGACCTAATGCCTTTTGGCATTCTCTTCCAGTCTAACACGTGCATGGAGAAATAATGTGATAGGTGCTTTAGAAATACTGGATTAGATAACATTTTGACAACACAACTAAAACATCATAAACATATTACATATTATAGATATCAAGGCGCTGAAGCGAATTTAATTATAGCACATATTATCTGTGCCCCGCCGTTTCACCTGCGTAAAAAGCCGATCCCGATCGATGATATACATATGATATATATTTAAAAATTTTGGGGTCTTAATTTTTTTTCGCCAAACCCTAATTATTTTTCTAAAATTAAAATAGCTAAGTTACCCGCTGTGATATCAGCTATATGTCAGTGAAAATCCCGTCAAAAACGGTTCAGCCTTCAGATTCAGGCAGACACAAAAATTTAAAAAAAAATCTTATAAGCACCGTATACTTTCATAAGAATTGAGTAAAAACCTGATATTTTATTGTTAAAAACAGACACTTCTATTTTATTTATTTGTATAGATGAAAATTAAGAATATATGACTAATGGTGCCGAGAGTAGTGTGGACGAATAACTTACTCCTCACTTCAAACACAAAATCTGCGTCAATATTTATTTCGGGTAATAACACCGGGTGTCGTCTGCCTACCCCTTATTTAGGCAAAAGGCGTGACTGTATGTATGTAACAAAATATGTACTCGTGTATATATTAACACGCGATATTAAATCCTCATCACAAAACCTACCTAAATACGCTCACGATATGGTTTTAAATTAAACAAATGCCTAAGTCTAACTGCCAAAGGGGAACGCCCACTGAGCCTGGTCACGCAGGCCCAGAAGTGGACAATTAATTATTATAAATGTAAGTTTTTTTTTAGGTTTCTAAAGGTATGAGTCATGAGTAAAAACAAACTTAAACATCGCCAAGTTATAACCAATGAACATAAGTTACAACAAAAAAGTATTTTTGTGTTAACAAAATATTTTCGTTACATCGGCATTTAATGGTTTGTGCGTGGCTATTGGTATTTATAAGAAGAATCAGAAATTATGCATATGCTAGTGAGTATATAGTTATCAAAAATCCTTTTATGTCTATTGTAATGTATATAAGGAAGTTTTAATAAGAACAACATTTAGTTTTCATATTCAATAGTTTCATTGTCATATAACATACAAATATTACTAAATATTCCAATATAACTTAGAAAGGAGCAGGACGCATTATATTATTTTTAAATCTAACACCGATTGCGTACCATTAATGGCACGGGAACAGCCACCAAACATACGTTTGCTGGGAATACAGCCAGAACGATTATTATTTATTAATGAGTATACATATATAAATAGTTAGCATAGTAAAGAAAATTAATCATAAACTTAAGTCGTCGAAGAAATCCAATAACCTAAATAAAACATTCACGATGTGCGTAAACAACAACAAAGCGAATACTTTATGATAGATTAGAAAATTTAGATTCAAATTTGAGAATTAGAGTCAATGTAAAAATAGTGTTGCCAATATGCTTCAGAAATCGGTTAATCGATTTCGTTGACACAAAAATATTACGATGTTTTAAAGAGTTATTGTTATTGGATACTGCAGCATATTTCTGGAATAAAAAGTATCCTATATCACTTTCTGATTCATAAACGAACTGCGTGTAAGAAATCACGACAATCCATTGTGCTGTCGTTGATGCAAACGTAAAAGTAGGGCAAACTAACAAACCAACATATCGACATACACCGTACGCATTTATTTTAATAATATATTGAACATGATAATATTAAGTAGGATAAAAAGATTATTTTATCATTATCCCTTGAAATGAATTAGAAAAATAAAAAAATACGAGTATCGATTAGTACTAAAATATATGAATACTTAAATCGATTTTGTACCTTCATTTGTAGTTCATTTTTTATGAACAGGTTGTATTGCTATTTTAATACAGTACTGTTAATAGACTCTTGGCAGACTTATAACATAATCCAATAATTTTTATTGTGGTGTCCACACGTGGGCCTAGAATGGGCTTCCTCCTTTCTCGTAACTATATAAAGAAAATATTTGCTAGATTCAGTTGATTAAATATGGATATTATTTTGAGGACATTAATCATCGAAGATTTGATGGATGGCATGCTATCACAGTGCGTTTTTCGCGGAATTTTCTGCCACGCACGACCGCTTTATAGAATTTGAAACGACTTGGGGAGCTTCAAGACAACTGCCTATTCCTTTCTCAAAGGCCGGCAACCCGCGGTTCCCTGGTAATGATGTTCATGGGCGGCGGTGATCGCTTACCATCAGGTGAGCCGCTCGCTCGTTTACCCCTTGTCCCATAGAATCTATTAGATATATAGATTATATAAATAGAAAATAGATTGAGTTGTGAACGAGTTAATCAATTTTAAAAAATAAATAAAGTAGAAAATTTGTTTTTATGTCTGGCATTTGCGAAAAGAAAATGCATTCCTACAAAATTTTCATTTTCTTATTACAATTACAGGTATTTAGACACTCTATTATCCAATTAGAATAGCCACTTAAACTATAATAAATTTGTCATTGATAATATTAAAATAAGTGGTTTACTGGTGGTAGGATTCCTATGCAGAAATCCGTCTAGGTAGGTACCACCGCAGGGCCAGTTATTCTGCCGTGAAGCAGTAGTGTGCAAACATTATTGTGTTTCGGTTTGAAAAGCACTGTGACCTAGTGTAATCAATGATCATATTTGATCGTAATTTTAGTGGAAGTTGGAAGGAAGTTTCGCAGCCGTTTCAGAGAGGCAGCTGCAGCAAAGGTCTTTCGGCTTACCGCTGCTAATTGTCCCCATGATAGCTGCCTATCCATAACGACACCCACGTTTTTCACAGATTCACTAATCTCTATGACAGTTCTATCAAATCCGACATTCGGAAGGCAGCCCCGGTCAACCTTGGCAATCATCCTTGAGCTGCCTATAACTATGACCTGAGTTTTGCTGGCATTTACTTTCTGCCATAGGACTTGCTCCACTCAAGTTTACGCGCAAACACAGGGACTCGCCTCTACCTACCCGTGCCTAATGCTCATGCGATAAAATCGGAGGTAGGCTAGAATGTAGTGCCAGAGACACAAAGCCCAAAACAACCAGACCCGAAAACCAAAAATTTGTCTTTTTGCACAAATGTTGGCTCCGACTGGTATTTGAACACAGGACCCGCGGCGTAGTAGTCAGGTACTCTAACCACGCCACGCGGCCGCTGTCTTCACCACTAACACACTACCACTAGACAATACACACCCCTAAAGTCTGTCTTCGGTGTGGGTAGGGCGGTTTTGCACTTCATTTTAAATGTCGAATGCGTACTTTAGCAAATAACTTTTCTTTCTTTAATTAAAACCTTATTAAGGAAGGGGGCGAAAAGTGGGCTACGGATGCAGTCTCTACCTGTCCCTTATATGGGAAAAAGGCTTGATTGTATGTATGTACGTTGTACGTATTAAAAAAATATCTTCTTCATCACCGACCTATATAATGTGTTAAAAATACTACTACTGGTTCTAAGTTACTGTTAAATATTACAACATCAGCATCGATATAAATTCAATGTGAAGTCATCTTTATAATCCTCACGACCCGTTTTAATTTTTTATCATCATGCCCTCGGCTAAACGGAAAGCTGAAGAGATTTTGAATGGGACTACTCCGAATTATTTACGAAGGTCTTGTCTGACGCCGAAAACACAGTTTCATTAAAAGTGTTTTATAACAATAAACTTAAATTATTATCAAATATTATTACGGACAAAAAATTATAAAGTCCGATTGAGAACCTCCTCCATTTTTAAAGTCGGTTAAAAAAACAACAGGTTGCGTTGCCTTTAGTACACGGGGAGCATTCAATGACAGATGACAATAATAGTAAGAGTCAGTTCACAACGAATGTTTACACGCGTAATAGAATAGGTAGTAGTTCAGAAGGACAACAACAGTAGGGTCGCAATCCATACTTTATAATAAACTGTCATATTTTTTTAACATCTGTAACAATAACAACAATGTACTTTATACTTTTGTATAGCAATAAATTCTTATAATAACATAATTCATGATCTGTATGATATTCCGAAGAACTCATTTACTGAGAATTTGAAATATATAAATAATCAAAGAGACCTGTCATTGAAACACTCAGAGTCAAACCAGATAGGCAGGAATCCGTCTAGGTAGGTACCATCCCAGGGCCAGTTATTCTGACGTGGAGCAGTAGTGTGCAAACATTACTGTTTTTTTTATTGTATAAAGTGATGAAACGAGCAAAACGTTCATCTGTCGGTACGTGCAACGTCTACCCACAGAAAATACTGTGTCACCCAGAAAATTTCTGTGTAACACCACACTGCGCCCATCACCCTGAGACATCAGTTCTTAAGTCTCATATGCCCAGTGATTACACTAGCTCACAATGGCTATAAAGTTATATCGTTATTTAAATGAAACTAATTTTACGGATTTTATCGCGTTTTATTTTATTATTTATAACCCGACGTTTCGAGTGCTTTACAGCACCCATGGTCACGGGCGGACTGAGGTGACAGATGTCCCGATGTCATAGTTAACCCGGAGTACCTTCAGCTTTTAATTATTATTCCTTGTCCGATCTACGCAGAAAGAGCTTACTGTGTCTTGAAGTCTTGCAGTGGTATGCTTGGTTTTTGATTTAATTTTATTAATTATTGGATCCCAAGCTGGTGGTAATACCCAACCATCTTCTCTATTAAAATTAGGATGTTTTTTAATTTCAATAGCCTCGCGAATCATCCTTGGTAGGAATCGGTGTTCTTTTGCGAGGATTTGTGGTTTATCAAATCTGATGTAATGGTTGGGATGATCCAGAACATGGTCACAGACTGCAGACTTCCTAGAGCGACGATGCTTCACGTCAGCTATATGTTCTTTTACGCGGGTTTTAACTGATCTTTTTGTTTGCCCTATGTAAGAGAGACCACATTCACAATCCAGCTTGTATACTCCTGCATCTTGTAGAGGGATGTTACACTTGACAGATGGTAAAAACTGACTTATCTTCTTAGGCGGCTTGAAAAATGTTCTTATGGAAGCCCGCTTCAAGATATAGCCAATCTTGTCCGTGACTCCTCTGACATATGGTAGGACTGCAGGTACACGCTCGACTGTGGCCGGCTTCACTCGGTCACTGCGACGAAGGCGCGGAACCCGAAGCTTGTTGTCTTGCAAAAGTTGCTTGACATGCTGAAGCTCGGCGGCCAGGTGTTTACTGTCACAGATCCCTTGTGCTCTCTGAAACAAAGATTTGCCCACGGTAGCTAGCTGTGAAGGATGGTGGTGAGATTCACCGTTTAAGTACCTATTTGTATGGGTCTTTTTCCTATACACAGTGTGACTCAAGGTGTTATTAGGATTTCTAATTATTAAAACATCTAGAAAAGCTAAACAGTTATTTGTCTCTATCTCACCACCATCCTTCACAGCTAGCTACCGTGGGCAAATCTTTGTTTCAGAGAGCACAAGGGATCTGTGACAGTAAACACCTGGCCGCCGAGCTTCAGCATGTCAAGCAAGTTTTGCAAGACAACAAGCTTCGGGTTCCGCGCCTTCGTCGCAGTGACCGAGTGAAGCCGGCCACAGTCGAGCGTGTACCTGCAGTCCTACCATATGTCAGAGGAGTCACGGACAAGATTGGCTATATCTTGAAGCGGGCTTCCATAAGAACATTTTTCAAGCCGCCTAAGAAGATAAGTCAGTTTTTACCATCTGTCAAGTGTAACATCCCTCTACAAGATGCAGGAGTATACAAGCTGGATTGTGAATGTGGTCTCTCTTACATAGGGCAAACAAAAAGATCAGTTAAAACCCGCGTAAAAGAACATATAGCTGACGTGAAGCATCGTCGCTCTAGGAAGTCTGCAGTCTGTGACCATGTTCTGGATCATCCCAACCATTACATCAGATTTGATAAACCACAAATCCTCGCAAAAGAACACCGATTCCTACCAAGGATGATTCGCGAGGCTATTGAAATTAAAAAACATCCTAATTTTAATAGAGAAGATGGTTGGGTATTACCACCAGCTTGGGATCCAATAATTAATAAAATTAAATCAAAAACCAAGCATACCACTGCAAGACTTCAAGACACAGTAAGCTCTTTCTGCGTAGATCGGACAAGGAATAATAATTAAAAGCTGAAGGTACTCCGGGTTAACTATGACATCGGGACATCTGTCACCTCAGTCCGCCCGTGACCATGGGTGCTGTAAAGCACTCGAAACGTCGGGTTATAAATAATAAAATAAAACGCGATAAAATCCGTAAAATTAGTTTCATTTAAATGTGTAGTGTTCGCGTAAATATAAGAAATCATTATATCGTTATATTAGTTATAACGAATAGCGAAGTTCCTAGATTTAACACGAACATTGGATATCAGGATTTTTTAGAATTTTCTCGGCGCTCTGGAATATTCGATGGCATATATAAGCGCGTCCGGGCGAATCAAGGGATAGTGACAAGTTGATTGAGATACGAGTATATAAATCAGTGGAATTTTATTAATTTTAAATTATCGCTATTCCTTTTTAGCGGGGCTAGATGCGCAGGGAGGGGTAGCGTTTGTTGCGCCATCTTTGTGGATTTGTCAGTCACCATGGGTCATTGGTGGGAAGCCTAAAATCTGAATCGTTGGGATTCGCCCGCTGTTCTTTGTACTGCAAGCGTGTACGAGCTCCCAGTACAATAATCCGTACGGACCATAATCTTTTCTTCAGGCGTTTGCAGGTGTCTGCTTTCAGACACCTGTCAAGCGCCGCCCTTATCCGAAGGGGTAAGGCGGTAGCTACCACTACCACAACAACTCTTCGCGCCCCGCGGCGCCACTCCCCTCACCCCCCTCACAGGGGGCGAGGTGCGAGGGGTTCTCCCGCGGGAGTCGCCTATTTTTGGTCACGGAGCACAGCGTCTGACCGCTATGGAGGGAACGCCATCGAAGACTTCGGAGCCCACGCCCGAAGCCTCTCCAGCGGCAACATCTGCTACCACGTCAACTACACCAGAGATGACAACTACCGAGACATCATCTCCAACTGGGGACAACACCGGCACTGACGATACCCGCGATGAGACTTCCGGGTCACAAGAGAGCCTGGTCGAAGATGCCAGCGACAAGCTTTCCCCGAGAGCTCGCTGCCAGTTCGATCTCGACGAGGCAAGGAGAGCTAGGAGGAAATGCACATTGGGCCGTCGCAACATCGACCAGCTCATCGCGTGGCGCGAAAAAGAACTGGAAAGCTTCGACAGGGCAGGTGTCCAACTAACACCAGAGGACACCATAGCCCTGCAAACAGCACAAGCAGAAGCCGAAGCAATAGAAACTCAGGGCAGATGGAAGCGGCTTAGAAGCCCTGAAGAAAGCGACAGTGCATCCCGGAAGAAGCAACGCGAAGGGTCGGCAGCAAGCGGACCATCCAGGGGCGACGACGGAGCTACAACGCCCGCCTGTCCCGCCGCTCGCCCGGCCTACGCGTTCCCGGATCCGAAGGTGAGTGCAGTGCCCCTACTAGAGGCAATGCCTCCTCCTCTCCCACAGAGGGACCCGCGACAGCGTAATGTCGCCGGTAAGGCGCCGGCGTCGGTACCTAAGACCGAACCTGCGCCGGCCCAGCGGGCTGCACTATCTCGGTTGCCGTTGCCGTGCCCATCCCGGAGAGGTGCAACTTCCGGGAGGGCACAGGCACCCTCAGGACCCCAATCACCGCGGGCTCCGCCACTGACTCCAGTGGTGCAAAGCATACGTCCTGTGACACCAGTACCTTTCCCACTGACAACCCAACCGACTTCTCAGCCGGTTAGGCAAGTTGTGCCTGACGCCGCAGAAAGCAGTGTTGGCAACGCTTCTCGGCAAGCGTCACCGACCCCTGGGCCGTCATATGCAGCCACTGCGGCTGTATCTGCCGTCCACAGGGGGAGAATTCGGACAGAAATCCGCAGGCAGGAGGTACCTCGCAGGCAGCCGCCAGCGACCCTCCCCCTCCCAAAAGGAAGGCAAGATACCGCCTTTGGTGGTCGAGGTCTTCCCGAACTGGGCCAAGCACTTCCGTGCGATATGCGATGTGCGACCCAACGCCAGACCTTACGGGAAGGGAGTAAGATTTATCCCGGAGTCAGAGGAGGAATACCGCTACCTCCAAAGGTACCTCACGAGGATGGAAAGCGAGGAGAAGATCTCCTGGTTTTCCTACTCGCTGCCTGCGGAGAAAAGTGTAAAGGTGGCCATCAGAGGCCTGCCCGTCAACACCACGCCGGACGAAATCGCGGACTCCTTCCGCGAACAGGGCTTCGAGCCCGAATTCGTCCGGAAGATACAAGCACGCCAGGGGCGCCCGGGGTGCATATTTTTTGCGCAGCTCAAGCGCACCGCCAATGTGATTCCCGGCATATACAAGATCGACGAACTATTGTATATGCCGGGCATCAAAATTGAAGCTTGGCGGGGCAAAAAGGGCCCCGCACAGTGTTACCGCTGCCAAAAGTTCCGGCACTCGTCCCACTGCTGCCACCGGCCTATGGCATGTGTACGCTGCGGTGGACGGGGACAGTCCCTTGCGGGGTGTTCCCGCAAGGGACTGTCCCCGTCCGAGGGAGGACCCGCCAACCTGTGCCAACTGTGGACAGGAGCACACGGCTAACAACACGGCGTGCCCTGTCTACAGAAGGGAGGCGAGGAACTCCAAGGCGGGCACAGTCCCAGTAACGAGACCACAGCGCGCGCAGATGGCGGCTGTGGAGGCAGTGGCCGGACAAGCCACCCTCATGGCTCCGGCAAACGCACCCCGACCCAAAGGCGCCCAGACGGGACAGCAACCTCTGAAAAAGACAAAAAAGAAAAAGAAGAAGAGGAACGCCAAATCCCAGGCTGTACTGGACGACGGCCGGGCAGCGCAGGAGGCGACAGAACCATCTGTCGCTCCAGCCCCAGCCCCGGCCCCAGGCACAGCACCTACACCATCACCCGAGGCATCCAGTGGTGCCACTTTACCTCCCCGAGACAATATGATTCAAGTCCTCCAAGGAGTGCTGCGAGCACTGCAGTCTGGGGAGGACCTAACTACACTAATCCTGAGCGGCATTGCCATGTTACGGCCATCCAATGCCTAATACACCGCTCAGGATTATACACTGGAATGCCAATGGGCTGGCGAGGAGGGTTCCTCTTCTTCGGCAGCTCATCCTAGAGCAGACAACCGACGTGGTGCTCATTTCGGAGACGCTAATGCGCACTACGAACAAGTTGCACGTACCGGGATATGTCGTCTACAGGAAGGATGAGGAGTCTCCGCTGGGACACGCCTACCGCGGGTTGGCGGTCCTAGTGAGACGAATCATCCCCCACGACCCCATTCCTCCCGTGTGCTTGCAATCCATTTACACCTTGGGTGTGGAGGCCTACCTCGGGGCCAAAAAGCTCAGAATTTTCGCGGCCTACAGACCGCCCGGAGGGAGGATTGACCCCGGGGAGGTCCAACTACACTTTCATCCAGGCACTCCAACTTTAATTGCGGGCGACCTCAATTGCAAGCACACGGGTTGGAACAGCAACTCCATTTGCAGGAATGGGCGAGTCTCGTTTAACGACGCCGAGACGACGGGGTACCAGGTGACTGGACCGGAGACCCCTACCCATTACCCGGTCCAGACGGTTGGTGCCCCTGATGTGCTCGACGTCGTTATAATTCATAAGGTACCCAACCTAATGACTCAGGAGGTCCTGTTAGACGACATGGGCTCTGACCATCTGCCAGTCCTGGTCGTGCTCCAACGCATGTCGCCAGATATGCCGCCACCTGCACCACGTCGGCGCATAAACTGGGACCGTTTTGCGGTGAGCATGGGGATGCACACGCGTTCGTTCCCCACAACAACACCCGGTGAGGTGGACGCGTTGAGCTCCCTTCTTACCGTAACAACGCAAAGAGCCCTGGAAGAAGCCACCACCCTAACTGAGGGCGGATTCGGCAGATTCCGCCAGCTCCCTGCAAGCGTTCTGGAGTTGATCCAGAAAAGGCGTGGGCTTTGCAGGGAGTGGCAACGCACACGATGCCCAACCCAAAAGGCCGTCCTTAACAACTTGACGGCCACCATCAAGGGGTTGATCTGCCAGCACACAACCGAGAGCTGGGACCTACACCTGGCTTCGATCGAGGGCGATTGGTCCTCGATCCACAGGTTGTGTCGTCAGCTCTCGGGTGCTAAACCTCCGAGAAGACCGCTGAAGCACAGTGACGGCTCGCTTCGTCACGGAGAGTCCGATCGTGCCGAGATATTCGCTGACCACCTTGAGACGCGGTCCCGGCCCTTTCCCACTGTTAATGCCGACCATGTCGCAATAGTTGAGCAGCACCTTCGGGATTACTTCGCTGAGGAAGCGGAGACCGAGGCGGCCGTAGATGGGTCATCTAACATCTTTTTCTCCCCGGGACAGGTAAGGCGCATGATACGCAATACCAAGCCTCGGAAGGCCCCCGGCCTCGATGGTATTACCAACGAGGCCCTCAAACATCTGCCTCCGAATGCCGTTGCTGCCCTCACCAGGGTGTACAACGGCATCTTGCGTACCGGCCACTTCCCACGAGAGTGGAAAAAGGGCCGCGTTATCATGCTGCCGAAACCTGGGAAGAACATCCTCCATCCGGGGAGTTACAGACCCATCACTCTGCTGCCGAGTATCTCGAAGGTGTTCGAGAAGCTCCTATTGCGACACATCACGCCGAAGACGAATCTTCGGCCGCAACAGTTCGGTTTTAGGGCCGGACACTCCACTACAATGCAGCTGTCGAGGGTGCTGAACCAAGCGGCCATCGCCTTGAACAAGAAGGAGACCATGGTTTCAGTATTCCTCGACATGGAGCAAGCATTCGACCGCGTCTGGCACGACGGACTTCTCTACAAGCTGTCACTGCTGCCTATCGGCAGGTCTGTAGTTAGGGTGGTGGCATGCTTTCTGGAAGGCCGCCAGTTTACAGTTTGTGGCAGTCGGAAGGTCGTCTTCTACGATGCGCGTGGCCACAGCCGGAGTGCCGCAGGGTAGCTGCCTCTCCCCTGTGTGCTATGCGGTCTTCACCGACGACATTCCATGCGAGCCTCCCACTCAGCTTGCTCTCTTCGCCGATGATGCAGCGTATTTCACTGTTTCAGTGAGCGCCGTATTAGCGGCGAAGAAGACGCAGAACATCTTGCGTAAGCTCGAGACCTGGCTCGATGATTGGCGGTTGTCGGTGAACACCGCCAAGACACAGGCCATCATTATAGGGGCGGCCAAAAGACTGCCACCGAAGCTTCTACTCCGAAACGACCAAATTGACTGGACCGGCAAGGTCAAGTACCTGGGTGTCGTGATTGACCGGAGACTGACAATGCTACCGCATGTACGGGAAACCGTCGCAAAAACCCGTACGGCTCGTGCACTATTACGTCCAGTGCTCGGATCCCGCCTCCCGCTGAGAACCAAGCTCAGCATATATAAAACCTACATCCGTAGCAGAGCTACGTACGCCGCGCCGGCATGGTACGCCATGACCAGCACATCGTCAAAATTGAACCTCCAGTCACAAGAAGACCTCTGCCTGCGTACCATTGTTGGCGCGCCTCGTGGAGTGCGTAACGCCACCATACGCAGGGATCTGAAGCACGAAAACTTGGACACCTTTATTAGGCGGCTCGCGACCGGGATGTTCGAGCGTGCGGATGCGTCCGCGCATGAACATCTCGTGGACCTTGCACCTCTGCACGCTCGACCCCCGGAGGGTAAACCCCTCCCTCGCGAGCTGTGCAGCCGTACGTAAGTTTTTGCGTCACCACATTAATCCTAACACCACAGGACTCGCTGAACCGAGGACTGATTGTAGTCTCCGGCAATTACAGATAAACCGACTGCTGCCTGCATGTGTGGTGGGCCGGCTAGGTTTACCCTTTTTTGGGGTTTTCCCGGCCTGGCCTGTCCATATTGCGGGCGGTTAAGACGCGGTACCCCAGGGTGCTGACCGTATCCAGTCATTTGGGCTGGAAAAACCATTGCCTATATGGCACCCCAATGACCCGCGCGTATTTACGCGCGGCGTATGACACTACCGAGAGGAGCAAAGTCTCCGGACGGTATCCCAGCGCCCCTTGCGGGGCGCAAGAGAAGACTCGAGTTGAATCGTTGGCTCGAGCGCGTCATGCTTTCTGTTCCAACTTTGATATTCGGCGATAAAACGAGCACGCAGCCTATCTGGTCATGGGTGCAAAGATTTCGGCAAAAACGGACAATGGTTAATAGGCACCAAGACCGTTCACTACAGTAGCAACACCAGAACGTAGGGAACCGGTGCGCAAGAAGTAATTCAAAATGCAAGAAAATTTGTGAGAAAGATTGCCGCCTCGACAGGCATCAAAAGGTCATCCGTTCAAGTAATTATGAAAAAATAAATTCATACCTACAAAATGCAAATCGTTCAAAATTGAATGAAAGCGATTATGGTTTAAGAAAGGCGTACGCTAGAACAATGTTGGAACGATTTCGTACCCCCAGAACGCTTGGTAACATAGTTTTAGCGATGAAGCTCATTTCCACGTCAGGGGCTACGTCAATAAACAAATTATGCGCTATTGGAGTCCAGACAATTTAAGGGAATGGCATCAGAAGAGTTTGCACTGCCCTGAAACGACGATATGGTGCGCGATTTCGGCTCAAAGAATAAAGGGTCCATATTTTTTCAATCAGGGAGCCTAGAATTTATTGTAAGAGAGACAGGAAAATCAAAACACAACCAGACCCGGAAACCAATAGTTTCTTTTTTGCTCATCAAATTTGGCTTCGGCTGGCATTTAAACTCAGGACACAGGATATCTATAAAATTAATGTACGGACTGAAAGTTATGGTAGTCTATCTTTAATACAATGAATGATGAAAATATTTTATTGTTAAAATAGGTACATTCATAGTATAATATAGTTTTTAAAAAAAAAAGTTTTTTAAAATATAGTATCTACATGATTAAAAAAAACCTTTTTATCTCTTCCAAAGACAAGTATTTATTATTAGACTCTATAAAAAGTTAGCAACCCTAGCCAACAGTCGCTTTGTGTATAAAGGTAGGCGCTTTTGAGCATCCCATTTACCACATGAAGAATGACAGGTAAATTTACCTTTACAAAATACAGATCCTTTACATTTTTAATAAAGGCGTGTAAAATGTGTCTGTGAAGGATTCACATTTTACACTAACTAACAACGTAATAAATAAATCTTTCAATTCAGATCTCACCCACGTCCAGATGTCTGGATTATTTAACATTTTACAAACGTGTAAAATTTAATACGTTGATAATACAATCATTTAATTACGATGTTTTTGTATTTTTTTAACATGCTTTTATAGCTTGTAGTATGTATCTAACTACGTATGAATAAATGTAATGGAATCTTTTTATTTAATTGCTGCTGTTCAAGCGTGGTTTTTAGTTATAATTATAACGATTGTAAACAAAGAAGCTCAACAAGTATTTGAAGACCAAACATTAATATGGTTTGAATTTAAATTAAGTATATAAGAATAGAAAACAAGAAAAATTAATTATAAGAATAATATATTTCAAGGATTTACCATTTATATTAAAATACGACTATAAAAATTGCAATATTAAGTACTGATTTACCACGTTCTCAATTAGCTTTTTAAAAATATTGAAATGCAAGTGCAATTACGACATCAACAGACTTTATACATACATACATACAATCACGACTTTTTCCTATTTAAGGGGTAGGCAGAGCCCACTTTTCGCCCCGCTAGAATCGAGACGAGACAGATGGCGAACCTCGTCGCCGCCATTTCGCTAGGAGTCAATATAAGCTTTCTCCACATTTCGTTCCCACGAGCACTATTACGTTATTACGAGTATTATTCTGCACGAACACCTTTTCTCCATATAATACTTTAGTCACACATCTTACGACACCTCGGTAGGAAAGAGGTAGGTGTTATTCAGCCGGAGACTTTATATATAAATTTTATGGTACTATGTCCTTCTTAATTGTAGCATAATAACCTCTAAATATGCATGTACTGGGCAAAATGCCTGCTCTTATTTCTTAGAAATATTTAAAGTTGTTCCGCTCCTCCATTAGCGGTTAGAAGACATATTTCTTATTTCTAGAGCTTGCAGCTTCCCGTATGATTTACATATATATCTCTTTCACTCTCCACATGGTGAATCAGTAATTTATAATGCACTTTATAATTTTAGCGGTGCCGACACTGACTGACATGAGTATCATGAAATACGCTAGCTAATAGCGCAGCGTTTTTTTTTTTTATTTTTTCTTAAATACTAAAAGCAATAAACTTCATCGCTATCGTATTATTTTAATTGCAAAATACTCAGCAACCGTAAAATTTTCAACATTTACAATTTACAAATGTTGTTTACTATATAAATAGAAGCAATGTAATTGTAAAGTAAGTACCCTCGAGAAAACAGCTCTCCGTCCGAAGTCTGCGCCACACAATACCGTTGCCCTGAAGCACATAAGCTATGTTGTATTGTAGCTTTTCTATGGTCTTTGTTTTCTTGTATTTCTGTTCTACTAGTACACTATCGGTGCGTGGTTGAGAATCATGACTCATGTTAAAATTACTAGCAACGCTTGCGGTTTTACATATTTTTTTAATTTATTTATTTCTGGCGACAGTCCCAAGCTTTGCCTGTGTCAATGTATCATATTGAGGCATAAACATGAAAATATAATTTTAAAATAATTAGTAATATTTATTATTGTAAGAACTTCAAACTATGAAATGAAATCATAGTTTTTTACTAAAAAAATAGTTGGAAAATCAAAACTCGTAATACAATATACACATAAGTAACGAAATTCAATAAAAATCACAACCATAACTTTTTGAGCTGGCGACAAATGCAATAGAGCGTTTTTATGGTTATGGAACATTTATATGTCTATGGGACATTTTGTTTTTTCTTGACATCTTTTTATTAGTTAGTCTAATTAGATGATTATTTTAAGAGCAGCTATTAAACAAAGATGACAAAGAACATGGCTACATTCCACCATTTATTCACAATTTTTTTTTATATCTTGATTAAACTGTCATTACATAATGATTTCTTATATTTACGCGAACACTACACATTTAAATGAAACTAATTTTACGGATTTTACATTTACATGTAAGGTAACGATTACGATACTGTAGAAGAAAACAATAGGGTTCGTTACAAAAACAATGTATTATCACCTTTTTAAGCTCGGCTTACCACGAAACACGCGATATACGAATTAAGACTAGGATACGTTCATACATAGACTTAGAATATAAGACATGTGCAGTCCGCCAACCCGCATTGGAGCAGCGTGACGGATTCTTCCTAGCTCCAAAACCCTCTCAGAAATGAGAAGAGGCCTGTGCACAGCTGTGGGACATTTATAGGCTGAAACTTTACTTTTTTTACATCTATCATACTCGTAAATACTATTCAGTATTCTTGTACCACTTTGTAACCCTTTTCTGACCATTGCTGCATGGCTCCAGTAGCCACTGTCTCACAAAAGTGCTGATTTTCTAACTAAAGAAAAGACAAAAGAACAGTCTAACAGTTAAACAGTTAACTAAAACACGAAACATTCTTAGCATTATAATCATTTTTAGTTAATGTTTTGCTTAGTATTGTAGTGTAATATTTGTTTTCCATTTTACCGGCTTGAAAGACAAATGAGCAGGTTCTCAATTCGTCTGTATTTATTTTTAGGGCGTAACTTCTTAGTTAATCAACAATTTTTTTTTTATGAGTATGGGTGGTCCGATATAAATTTGGTCAAGTTCTAATAATCCATGAGAAAATCATTAAATTTCTGAATTAGCTTAACATGTTTGGAGGAAGCTGCCGTGTGGAAGTCGGTTTTTGATTAAATAATTATATTTTTATTTGATGAAAGTGTCGGAACGAGCAAAACGTTCACCTGATGGTAAGTACAACGTCTGCCCATAACAAATGCTGTGTCACCCAGAACAGTGTGACACCACAATGCGCCCGTCACCCTGAGACATCAGTTCTTAAGTCTCATATGCCCAGTGATTACGCTAGCTCTCAGTGCCCTTCAAACCGAAAAACAGTAATGTTTGCACAATACTGCTTCACGGCAGAATAACTGGCCCTGAGGTGGTACCTACCTAGACCGATGCCTGCAGAATCCTACCACCAGTAAAAAATATAATTTTGCATGTCGTGTGAAATTAAATAAAACGAAAATTCCTTAGTTTTCAACGTAACATGTATAAATTTCGTTTGTCAAACGTAATTTTTGTCAATATACCACCGTTCCGTTATGAGTATTTTTGTATTTTTTTTACCATACTCAAGTTTATACTGGGTATTTCCATTCAATAAACTCTTAAAAGCTCAGCAACTTGCCAGATGAAAGTTGTTTACTAGTTTGTATATATGCCGTGATTTAAATTTGAAGTGAAATGAGTTTTTATTTTTAGCCGTTCAGATTAAAATTTCAAAACACTTATACTTTTGCGCTCAGTTTTATGTTTTCACAAACATTAAGTTTGTTTTTTACCTACTACGAGTAATGTAATCTGATAAAGTTTTGAACGATATGATGTAACCACAAATCAGTAAATAATTGTAATACCTCGACCAGAGCAATAATTGTTTGTTTACAGTTAAAATTGTTGAAAAAATAAGCAAAGCAAGAAAATAAGAAATAAATAATATTTCTAGAATATATCACAATAGTATGGCGGACTATTCCCAGCCGGCTCTCAAAACTAAACGGTCTTTATCCAGCTGTAGGACGTATACACTGTCATATTACTTTCATTTTTTGCTAGCTGTGTCCCGCAGTTTCACCAGCGTAAAATAAGCCGGCCACATGTTTCCGCCGCACGGCATCATACCTCGCTTATCGGAGCATCAACAGTTCGGCCCTTCTCGTTAATGTTAGGTTCGCAGTGTGCGGTTAATATTTTTGCGCGGAACCCTAATTGATTTTCTAAAATAAAGTGTTGCCTATGTTACTCCTTATAAGATCAGCTATCTGCCAGTGAAAGTTCCGTGAATATCGGTCCAGCTGTTTAGTAGATTAGCCGGAACTAACAGACAGATAGATAGATTTTTTTTTAAATAGTTTTTTTATTATAAGTACCGTAAATACTTTCATACTACTACTGTTTGTACACGTTGTAACGGTTGAGCCGTGAAAAGGTAAAAAACAGACAGTGGGACATAAAGAGTTACATTCGCGTCTATAATACGAGTATTAGTATGGATTATTAACAGTGGGTAGCCACAACACTTACTAATTTTGAACAATAATTATTAATCAAAAATAATTAACGTAAAATATAAGCTAACCTCAAACTTAAAAATACAACAACAAACCAACAAATAAATGTTAAAATTTTAAATGCTGAAAAAGTTTTACACAAACCCAGATTGTTTTAGATGCGAATCAAAAATACAGAGTGGAGAAGGGAAAATACAAGAAACGGTCGGACAATAATTAAAGAAAAACATTATTTTATCAAAAATTGGGAACACAAGCTGTCACTGTCATGAAGTGCAAAAAGAAACTGGGTATAAAAGCTACATATTAACAGCTTAATATATCTCTTTGAATTTCTACTCTCCTGGTAATTTGACTCTGTTATGTAAGAAAAGACGGTGGTGTGGTGATCAGCTCCAGAAACCGCAAATTTCTAGGATAAAAAATTTCTTCACTGTCAGGAATCAACAGTTTCAAAAAATTATTAATAGGTTTTATTACCTGAGCGTAGTGAATAATAATATAACAACGGTTAACAAGCACGTCTGCAAAAATTTTTTTGAAGTGAAAACTTATTTAGGCGCGTTGAGCGATTTTTGGTAGAGAAAAATTTATGTGTTCGCGTCACGGTTGACCCCGACATGCTCGTGACGTATTGTGTTTGTGCCAGACTAGCGACGCGTAGTATAACTTGTACGCCTGTGTACTCGCATACGCACATATACCACTAATACATTGTACATACTCGACTGTATCATATGCGTGTTTGACTTTTTGGATAGTAAAATCTTGTGATTTCGCGTCATTATATGCTGTAATACGAGTAGCAGTAAGTGAAGTTGTGTTGACCAATTGAAATGTTTATTTTGTATATACTGTGCATTGTTTAATTGTGTTTCAGCAGTGGTTACTGGTGTAGGACTGGTGTAGTTACTGGTGGTAAGATTCCTATGCAGGAATCCGTCTAGGTAGGTATCACCCCAGGGCCAGTTATTCTGCCGTGAAGCAGTAGTGTGCAAACCTTACTGTGTTTCGGTCTGAAGGGCACTGAGAGCTAGTATAATTACTGGGCATATGAGACTTAAGAACTTATGTCTCAGGGTGACGAGCGCGGTGTGGTGCTGCAAATAAATATTCTAAGTAACACAGCATCTGTTATGGGCAAACGTTGCACTTACCATCTGGTGAACGTTTTGCTCGTCTCGACACTTTATCAAACAAAAAAAAAGTGGACTAGTGATAGGCTGAAATGATGATGATGAGGTACCACCGCAGGGCCAGTTATTCTGCCGTGAAGCGGTGTGCAAACATTACGGTGTTTAGATCTGAAGGGCACTAAGATGTAGCGTTATAACTGGGCATATGAGACTTAAGAACTGATGTTTCAGAGTGACGGGTGCTGGACACAAAGATGTTCTGGGTGATGCAGCATTGTTATGGGCGAAAGTCTCACTTACCATCAGGTGAACGTTTAGCTCGTCTAATTTCTCCAATAACAAAAATCTAGCCGGTCTTTTAGGTATCTAATATATTTTACATACACAATTTTTTTATTTCACAAGTTTCACACTAAGTTGAGATAAAAAATAAATTTCCTTCTACACAAAGTTAAACATAATTATTATATTATATACATAAGTAATAATAATATAATAATTATGTTTTTATTGTTTTTCGTTTAGGCTAATACTTTACATGAGATGCTCGTACCCGTAATATATTAACACCTGTTATTCTAAAACGTACGGACCATAATTCATCATGATACTTTACGGCGGGGATACTTTACGGCTACGGGTTAGCGTATCCACGTGCTTTTCAATTATATTATTCTCAAGAAGGTTTCACCGTGTAGTTTACAATCTATTTTTTGTTAAAATAATTTTCTGAATGTCCTTATGAAACGATAATATTGTAACTCTCTTACAGGCAAATTTATTTTAAAGTTGTATTACACTATTGGCAGTATTTACTGGTGGTAGGATTCCTATGCAGGAATCCGTCTAGGTAGGTACCACCCCAGGGCCAGTTATTCTGCCGTGAAGCAGTAGTGTGCAAACTTTACTGTGTTTCGGTTTGAAATGCACTGTGAGCAAGCGTAATCACTGGGCATATGAGACTTAAAAACTGATGTCTCAGGGTGATGGGCACAGTGAGGTGTCACACAGAAATGTTCTGGGTGACACAGCATTTGTTATGGGCAGACGTTGCACTTACCATCAGGTGAACGTTTTACTCGTTTCAACAATTTATCCAAGAAAAAGAACTTCTTAGCTCGAAGGCTTTTACAGCTTCACCGGATTGAAAGGTGGCCGAGCGCTTAGGGCGCTTAGCCGAAACCTTTTTTGTGGATGACCAGCGCAAGGGCCCCCGAGAGGGGACCTCGGCTGGGACCGTCATCCTCCGAGAGTAACTGACACGAGGGTACCCAAGGGAGCCGATCTCGGCTCGGTCAGTTACTTCATTCAAGAGGGCCGTTATACTTTTATCAGAATTATCTACATTTAGCGGCACTTCTCGTGCCTCGCATTTTATTCGTAATCTCGAAAAATCATGAAAAACATCCGTTTTCAATCTATACTACAGATAAATGTTTCCAGAATCCATTCAAACACGTGAATATGTGTGCATTAATACAATACATGACGGCGATTATTTTGAAATCCCCCCCGTGACCATAGCCCATGGTTTCGAAAGTACTCGAATCGTCGGGTAATAAATAGTTTAAACATTAAACGCGATAAAATCCGTAAAAATAGTTTTATGAAATGACTCAATGAATGATGATGAGTCGCTGATGACCGCGTGGCCTAGCGGTCAGAGTACTCGATTTCTACACCGCGGGTCCTGGGTTCGAGCCTGTGCTTATATTTGTGCTAAAACATAAATTGTCGGTTGTCGGGTCTGGTAGCGTTGTGCGTTTGAAATTTTAAAAGGCACTTACGATATAGGAGAAATCCTAGTGTGAGGCAACGTTTTTAATAAAAATAAGTTGGTCATATATATAAATCGTACCCTCTTAATATTTATGAGTTTATTTAGGCAGTCCCCCACTTCATTTCTTTTTACGCATATTTTTCTATCGTAATACTTCGATGTTCATCTGCCTGTAAATGAATGATAAATCTGACTCACTGGGTTTTTTCACGTAAGATAAATCTGTCCCTAAAATGTATGTCTGTTAAAGATAGAACTGACTGTATAACTTTTTTAAGTTGTAAGGATATTAGTATTCACAAAGCTGCAATTGCCATGGCTGCCATTCAGGAAGCGGGCTTTGAGCTGGTGGAACACCCCCCCTATTCACCAGATCTAGCCCCCAGCGACTTCTATCTCTTTCCACGACTCAAGGAACACCTCCGAGGCAAGAAATTTGACGATGATAGCGACGTGATGGCCGCGGTTGAGGACTTTTTTGAGAGTCAAGATAAAGATTTTTTTTCTAAGGGAATTTTAGGATTAGAAAAGAGATGGACTAAATGTATAGACTTGCTAGGAGACTATGTTGAGAAATAAATTTATTTATTTATTTTATTCATTGTGTTTATTATTGATTATCATTACTTTTGGATCACCCCTCGTACGTATACAAATACATATTCGTATCGTATAGCTATCCTCTATATATCGTCATCATTTGAGCCTATCTCTAGTCCACTGCTGAATGTAGGCCTCCCCACACATTGCTACAATAGTTTGTAGCTCTCATTTTGAGGTGATTTTGCCATAGTTCCCACGCTTTACAGGCGGATTGGTAACCGCAGTTTATTTATTCGGATGTTCCAGGAAGATGCTGTTGGCCATCTCCTGGTTTTTACTTTCTCTCTGTAGACTTTTACGACACCCTCGGGATGAGATGATGCAGATTCTCTTAAGCCGCACCACACCCTGTCCTCTATAGATACTTAGTACGAAACAGTGATTTAATCGCAATAATATCTCTTGACACATAAAAGTAATTATATTTCCACAATGACATTTGATGGTGTTTAGAGTATACTTTAGAGCAGGGATTAGAAACTATTTTGGACAAGACACACCTTTTCCAAAGTGAACTGATACCTCAGACCCCTCTAGCCAAATTACTTTTAAAATCCTATCTCTAGATTTTTCCTATTGATCGTTGGTGTTAAATCGCGATTATGCGATATGCAAAAACAGAGCAGGTCAAAACGTGCCTGAAAGACGTACGCTCGAACACATCACGAAATCGGTTTCCCAGGGTATATTTTTTCCAGGGACATCGACCACTTTGGGAATCCTTGGCCTAGAGTATACATTGATGTATAATAGTGTTCTGAACGATGTTTGAAAATGCGACCACGTCTAAATACTGTCGGAAGCTATCGACTGCGCAGGAGATCATTGTGCCCCAAGTGTACTCAGGGGTGGATTTGATACCCTGGCGGGCCTAGCCCTACGGAAGATTGCCGCCCCTCGTGCTACTAAATAAAAGTAAAAAACAGTCAGTGTCTTTAGATACTGATCATTTGTGAATAACAATGAATAAAAATAAAAAAAAATCCAACTAAGTTTTGCCGCCCCCTAAATTTTGTCACCACATAGGGAACAGCACCTATTTTTAAAAGGAATCGGACCTGCTACCAGTAGGAGTCAACTGCTAAGCTATTGCGCCATCTAATCCCTGTTTATAATTATATACGATATATGGAATAAAATGTTATGTATAATATTGATAGATAATTTTAAATTTTGTTTTTACCATAACGTTATACTAACACTAAGTTTTGCCGCTTCCTAAATTTTGTCGCCCCATAGGGAAATCCGCTTCTGAGTGTACTTACGATCACAGCAAATAACTGCACTCACTCATTCTAATCTAACAGCGCCCGATGTAGCAGTCACGCGATAAGATCGGAAGTAGGCAAGGATGCAATGTTGGAGATCCGGGATAATCACAACACAGCCAAATCCGAAAATCAGTAAATTTAGTTTTTGCACAAATGTTGACTCCGACTGGGATTCGAACCCAGGATCTGCGGCGTAGTAGTCAGGTACTCTTACCACTAGGTGACGTGGTCGTGAGAAGAACAATATGCCCTTTGGGATTCATTAGTCTTCATTAGTCTTCAGCTGTTCTTTCAAACGGACAGAAGAAGATTTAACTGCATTCCCATGAATCAACTTTTCTAATGAAAGAGATCACCGAAGCTCACATTACTTGATAACTATGACAGTAACTTATGACGGGTTTAACCTAGCAATACAATGTATATGATCGTTTATGATTTGCTTAAAGTTGCTTAAATACAATAATACAACAATGAAATAGGTGCTATAATAACATATACACATTCTACTTTATTGCACACTAAATATACAATCGGCGGACTTAATTCCATAGGGCATTCTCTACCAGTCAACCACGAGGTAAGCAGAAAGTTTAAGCAGGTGATTTTTAGAAAAACTTTAATTGTAATTGTATTGTAATATGCACATATATATTAATATTATCTTTAATAATAGCATATTTAATTTATCTTTAATAAGGTATCGACCAACAACGTACATATTCCCATGTAATTCAGTTTTCAATATGAAAAGCAACGTCATCCGATTAATTACTCTGTCGCAAAAACTACTGCCTAACGACACGTCATTAGTCCATATGAAGTCACAGCAACATCGAGTCTCACTTCGGTGACATTTTCAAATTGGTTTTGCTATGTAACTCGTTAATTACATTTCATGTTTTTAATTTCACAAATATCAACATAAGCTTATATAAACCAATAAGTACTATAGAAAACATTTACTACATACATTAATATTTTTACGCCCAACGATATACAACATACATACATAAGATCAGAACTGTATCCCATAAGGGGTAGTCAGAGACTGGGCACTCACTGCAAAAACAGATGACTGCCACAATCCACGTTTCACCAAAACAATATAATGCACTTGGTGTGATAGGTGGTGAGCCCATCGCCACCATGCGCTGTTGGGTGCACAGTGCAGTTTTATTCCTTACTCGCCTTTTACGAGGTCCATTGGATGAGATGGAGTGGTAGTATTCTTTTAACGAGCCGCCACCACACGGCTTACGATATACAAAAAAAAAAGGATAAAAACTTGGCATTCAATAAGTAATTATGTAGAAGAAAATGAAGATTACAAAACTAACCAAGTGTAATTAGAAACTGATAGTAACATATCATTCCTGTGTTACTAATGTAAAAATAATGTTTTATTTTCATTTAATTTCAATAATAATTACTTTCTTTTGTATTACTTGATATACTCACGATGATTTTTCACAGTTTCTACGACGACTTCGTGCTGTGAAACTATTGGCTTAATTTAAAACAATTCATTAATTCTACGAAATAATAATTTTATCGCGTAACTAGTACGCTACGAGCGTAGCAAAGTGAACGAGCGTGCTACGCCGTAACCCGCGCCGCACTGACGACCTGTAGCGTCGCAACGAGCAGAAGACAAACGCCTTTATAGTACTAACATTTTTGGGTGAGGTGTTATAAATAAGATAAAAATAGTTTTTATATTATTCAATAGCCTATAAAACTTAAGCCAAACCTAACTGTCAAAAATCCTTAAATAAAGAACTTAATCATCATATGAAACGTAAGAGTTATTATAATAAATGTTGCTACTATTATTTTCGGATGCTGTAAGAATATTTCCCTGGTCGAGCTTCTGCATCGTAGCTCTACGATAGGATTTAACATAAGCTGTGTTAGTCCATATTATTTAAAAGTACTCATATGGGACCCAAAGCCCGTTTCAGAAATTAATTATACCACCAACCAACCGTGTAGCTTACCTTTAAGAAACTGCAAACTAAGTTCAAATGTGTTTAAACAAGTTTAACTTTGAAAGAGCTAATCTTGTGGTACCGCCTCTCCTTCCTCTGTCGCTCTATGAGCGTAATAAAGTATATACTTTATTTAACGCCTAGATTTTCTACGTTTTTGCGTTTACGTTTAACATTAAATTCAGTGGAAAGGTTCTTCATCTTACGAATATAAATTATATAAAGTAACTAATTGCTGTGTGTGCTTAATGGGCATATGAGACTTAATAATTGACGTCTCAGAGAGACGACCACAGTGTGGTGCCACACAGATATGTTCTAGGTGACACAGGATTCGTTATAGGCAGACGTTGCGCTTACCACCAGTTATTCCTCCATTTATGCCACCATTAATCGGAGGCTTTGATTTTAGTGGCATTTACCTTAGTCAACCTTTACGACACCCACGGGATGAAAGGCTGGGGGGCAGATTCTCTTAGGTTCCTGTCACACAGCGCGCAAGTGCATGTATTTGATAGTATGTTGTGATAAGTGACGAAAACTGTTGAAAACTATACCGCTTATATTTAGGCCGCGGTAGCTCAACGGCCGGCCTTCCATTTAATAGTACGCGAGTGACCTGAATTCGATCCCAGGTGCTGGCACCTCTAAAATTGTTCTGCAATTTTAAGTGCTGATTCACCATGTGCTTAGTGGTGAAGTAAAACATCGTAAGCAAATAAAAATACCTGTGAAGTCCGCCAACCGCATTGGAACAGTGTGACGGACTCTTCCCAGCTCCCACACCCTCTCAGGAATGAGGGCCTGTGCTCAGCAGTGGGACATTTATAGGCTATTTACTTTGATTTTACTGCTTTTATTAATGAAATATGCATTTGCGCAAATTGCATGTTTATAACTACGAGTATGTCGCACAGATGCATTTACGTCATTTCGCCAACTATAATAAACAACTATAGTCGGCCGACTCCCTGTTGTAACTTTATAATTCTTGCATTTCTCGATTACATTCTTTTTAAGGGTTTAAAAACCCCTTACCCTAGAATAGTTTTACTTTTTATAATGGGTGCCTTCTACAGACATATATTTCACATTCAACACAACCAGACCCGAAATCCAACAATTCGTGCGTTTGCACAATTGTTGGCTTCGGCTGGGATTCGAATCTAGGACCTAAGGCGTAGAAGTCAGGGACGCCACCAGCGAAACCACTAGACCAAGTGGTCGTCTAAGTTAAAGCCGATCTACTTATTTACGGAAATCTTTATTGTCATATAATCACATTAGGTTGTTTGTTTATATATAGAACCTCGGTATTTTTTTTCTATTATCTGTATAGTCTATATATCCAGTTTTAAGTACAATATTTTTAATGTTTTTTATTTACTTTAAAATTGTATTATTGTTAAATATAGTTTTGTACGTTTATTGCATGATGTGCCGTGAATAAATCATTTTTCTTTTTTTCTTATAACATTAAAAGGTCAATTTGGTTACCAAAATTCCTGACAACGTACAAAAAGAAAATGTCAGTAGATTTTCCATCATCCTCACTTTTCCTTATTGATCTAAAGTACACCTTTATCCAATTACACAATTTGGATCCCAGAAACGTTTTTCTACAGTAAAAACCCTTAATAAATCCCTTATCAGAAGTCACTACGTACTTTGTTGTAAAATTTATTTGCTGTAACACTAAAGTCTATTTTATGTTCACGGCGACACATAAATGTTGCCGAGACTATAAATTTGGCTTCATCCGCTTTGTCACTTAGATGCTCTTTTTGCTTTATGGCAGTAAGTGAGGAGACGAACTAATCATTCACCTGACGGTAAGTGCCACGTCTGCCCATTACAGTGCGGAGTCTACCACTGCACTATGCTCCCTACGGCACCGTATTTACCGCAGCACTGCTTGACGGCAGAATAACTGTCACTGCGGTGGAAACCTTGAAAAATACTGTATAGAATCCTACCACCAGGGAAATCACTTAATTTCTACATTGTAACTAAAGAAATTTAGAGCTATTTCCACATTATAGTTAAATATTGGTTTATCGAGACCCACATGAGCTTAAGGATGAAGTAAAAGAAACAATAATTAAACCTGTATATGTTCTGTAAATACTTTTTATGGATGAAAGTAACGAACGTCTGCCCATAACAAATGCTGTGTCAACATATCTGTATAGCACCACACTGCACTCGTCACCTTGAAACATCAGTTAGAAATTACACTACCTACCAGAGCCCTTCGGACCGAAACACAATAATGTTTACACAGTTTTGCTTACCGTCAGAATAACCGCCACTGTGATGGTGCCTACCTAGACAGATTCCTGCATAGGAATCCATCTGCTAAACTGCGGCAATCCATCTATCAAGCGTGGCAGCTATGATGCTTACCCTCTCGAGTTTATTTAGGAAAACAGGTGGTGGACTATAATGAGCTGAAATGATGTACATGACCATGATAATTCTTTAAGTGTAGTTTCATGAGTATAATAAAATTTATGGTAAGTAGTATTTTAAAGATTTTCTACAAGCGAAACAGGTAAAATATTATTTTACCCACGAAAAATATTCCATAAGTTATTATTTTTGCCATTATTTATTGCCATTGCCATTATTTATTTATTTACAGCAAACTACATTTTTCGTTGGATTCCTTTTATTTACTTAACCTGCAACTTGATTTGGCATTTTATTGACGTAAAACATAAAATTTTATGTTATCATATTTATCTGCCATAAAATGTTAAAGTTGATATAAAAATGTTAGAGGCCGTTTATACACATTTGCAGGTAAGACCTTCAATAGACTATTCTGCTATCTGTTATTTTGAATCTATTTTATTACTTTTTACAGCCACAGACTTTAGTAAGTAAAATTACAGTGTATATCATGATTTATCTATGTAACAACTCTTAATGTTAAAAACGTATTTATTACGATAATAATCTCAAAAGGAGTCGCATTTAGATAACTTGAAATATTAGGGAAGGACGAACGAAGAAAGCACTTCAGACAATGGAAAAGAGAGATGCCCAAATTTACAAATGAAAAATCATAAATCAAGAATTGAACGATAAAGCAGTAAAGAATTATATATATTTAAATTTTCAACCGACACGTATTTACCTACCGGTATCTTTAAAGTAGATGGTCCGAAAATGTATGGAGCATCATGTATGATGCATGAAATTAATAAATATAAAAACCATTTTTGTTTTTTACTTAAATTTTATCTTCATTTTATTTGGACATTTATATTTTCTACCTAATAATCGAAACACGTAACATTATTTTAAACTTGCACGTAATTTTTTACGTATCTTACAACAACGTTCTTATTTCCTTGTAATTCAGTTTTCAATATAAAGTGCATCCATAATCCGATTAATTACTCTGTTGCAAAAACTTCTGCCTAACGACACGTCATTAGTCCAGCATTATCGAGTCTAAATTCGCTGACATTTTCATTTTTGACGATGTCTGTCAAGGACCTAAACTTTTTTTAAATAATTATTGCAAATTAATTACAATAAAATACTAAACTATTTTATTTTCAATATTATCTCATAGTTTAACTCCACATGAGACCTATTCAAAGAATTTTTTTAATTAAAATCTCACCATTTTTAATAATGATTTTTTAACATAAAGTTTATTTAAAGGCTTCTTTATTTAAAAGATCCCAGTCCTAAGTGCAAACCGCCTTATGGCGGCCTTTCATTAAGCGTTGTGTTACCATCGTCTCGCCTAAGGACCAGTATATCTAACTTCATAGTACGGGTTCGAATCTCAGCCGGAGCAACATTTGTGCAAATACACAAGTTGTTGGCTTTTGATCCGGGTGGGGTTGTTATAGTGCTAGTATCTCTAACACTGCATCCTAGCATACCTCCGATCTTACAGCATGGGCATTACATCGGAACTTTATTTTTAAAAACTATTTTCCACACTTAGATTTCTTGTATATCATGCCCATGATAAGGCATCCGCCCTTTACACATGCACAAACACCCAGACCCGAAAAAACTATCTGTAGTCCATACAAACCTTAGTCCGGCCAAAGAATCGAACCTGCTAACCATAGCGCAGATGCCAATTGCTTAGCAATTGCGCCAACCAAAGCGACGGTGTTGTATTGTGAACGACGAGAACTTTAGATCGGCTTAGGTACTGGTCATGATGCATTCCACCTTAGATATGAAACGGTCACGCACTTACGTCTTGATTCCTCCATGAGTATAGGTCACTACCACTTACCATCCGTTGAATTATGTGTTCGTTAATTATCCTAAATTAAATAATAAAAATGAATGTTGTTGTTCATGTTTGTTGTAAGCAGCTGATGCTTCAATATCCTAATGCTTTAGGGTACGGACTGAACTGCATGTTGTCGAGAGTTAGCTAGCCCGCCATTAGAAAAGTTGTTTATACATAATACAAATTCAGTAATTTTTTTGGACACTATTTCGCAAAAATTTTGCAGGATTATAAAGATGAATAAATAGCTTGGCAGCGATCACCCATCACACACAATCCCAGGGGTTATCATCATCCATGTATTCATTAATATTATAATAACCCCTTTTATAAAGTCTTTGTTTAAATAAAACGAATTTTAACGGATTTTATCGCGTTTTATTTAAACTATTTATAACCCGACGTTTCGGGCGCTTTACAGCGCCAATGGTCACGAGGGGACTGAGGTGACAGATGGTTGGGATGATCCAAAACATCCCAACCATTACATCAGATTTGATAGACCACAAATCCTTGCAAAAGAACACCGATTCCTACCAAGGACGATTCGCGAGGATATTGAAATTAAAAACCATCCTAATTTCAATAGGAAAGATGGTTGGGTACCACCACCGGCTTGGGATCCTATTATGAATAAAATTAAATCAAAAACAAAGCATACCACTGCAAGGCTTCAAGACACAGTAAGCTCTTTCTGCGTAGATCGGACTAAAAATAATAATTAAAAACTGAAGGTACTCCGGGTTAACTATGACATCAGGACATCTGTCACCTCAGTCCCCCATGACCATGGGTGCTGTAAAGCGCCCGAAACGCCGGGTTATAAATAGTTTAAATAAAACGCGATAAAATCCGTTAAAATTTGGTTTATTTAAATGTGTAGTTTTCGCGTAAATAATAGAAAACATTAAGTCTTGGTTTAATAAAAACTTTTTGATTAAAATACTCTTTGTACCTTTGTGTGAAATTCGACGATTGTGGTGAACCATCTCCTACCACAAGTTTACTTATTTGGAGTGAGCTGTCACGGACGGTCGTTTTGGAGTGAAACACGTGACGTGTTCTCAACTTCAGTGGTGTGTATTGCCTAGTGGTAGTGTTGTAGTGGTGGATGGTATCTGGTGGCGGTTCCCCGTGGCAGTATTAGTTTGAGCACTTGTGCACGCTACTGAGGGAGGGCGGGCGGTGCTGTTGAAAAACAATAATACACACCAGTTTGGGTTAAACTTTCCAATATGAACCATCGATATATGAGGTTTTAGGGGTGGGAGGGGGCGGAGGGGGAGGAGGGCTACCCCCCTGTGTCATCCCCACCCTGCGGAACCCCATGGTTATGGAGATATTCATGGTTAAAGTTTTAAGGTTAGAATAGCGCTATTTAAACTTTCCAAAATGGACCAACACTATATGAGGTTTTAGGGGCGGGAGGGGGCGGAGGGCTGCCCCCCTGTGCCGTCCCCACCCTTCGGAACCTCATGGTTATGGAGATATTCATAGTTAAAGTTTTAAGGTTAGAATAGCGCTATTTAGTTAATAGAATGATTTTAATCTAGTATATCCGGCGCTCCGTGGCAGCTCCGGCGCTATGCACTTGGTATCGAGTAGGTACCGATTCTTTCAAAATTTTCGGAACCCTACAGTAATTGAAACGAGAAGTGATTGACGTTTGACATCAATTATTTGTCAAATTTATTTTGTAATGGAGTGTTATTGTTCTTTTTGTATTCAATTTGTATGAAAAGTAAAAAAAAATGTATATCATGAACCGTAAGTTTCCGAAACCTAAAACTTTGCAAAACGCTTTCTTTTAGTGAGTACTATCCACAAAAAAAAATATGGGCATTTAAATCGATGGTCCATATTGGAAAGTTTATCCCCAGTTTGAATTTTGCATGCGGATCTAGTGTCTTTTCTTCATTCAGGAATATTGGTAACGTTAACAGAATTTTTTATAAAAAAAACAACTGGTAAAGAAATGATGACTGAAAAAGAAAATTTGTCTATAATTTATATTGTTGGCAGTAAACCTCCTCTTTTTTCTTTTATTTTAACCCAAGTTTTATTTTCAAAGCTTATCAAAAAAAAGTGTTGTTTGCAAAATGGCAAAAACTTCACTATGTGGTGACGACGTAAATGCCCTTGGATAAAAAAGTGATTACCTCATGAGTTTCTATTATGGAAAAAGTGACGAGACGTGCAAATCGTTCGCCTGATGTAAAGTGCAACGTCTGCCCATTACAAATGCTGTATCACCCAGAACGTTTCTGTGTGACACCAGACTGTGCCCATCACCCTAAGAGTTCTTAAGTCTCACATGCCCAGTTATTACACTAGCACACAGTGCCTTCAAACAACCGTACATAGATGGATTCCTGCATAAGAACTACCACTGTCTAATATTATCCTAATCCACTGCGAAACTTATCGTATTTAAATTGCTACATACAGTTCTAACTAGATTGTGTGGATTTTATAAATACCTTCGCCATACAGAATGAGAGCGCACTTACGGTTATTTCATATAAAAATATTGATACAAAGGAAACTACTATCGCTGAGCCCGTTTGAGAGTCCTTTGAAATCCGATCGATCCTGTAACCCCGATTTCTGCTTTTGTAAGCACGTTTTTCATAGTATTTTAAATATTTGTATGTACTAGTGGTCGTACTGTGGTCGAAATTCAACCTTTTTTTAAGTTTGCACGTTTTAAATATTTCTGTTATTATTTGTTGCCAACATTTTAAAATTCTAGTTTGACAATCTCTACTCTGTGCGACTGTTTGACCACAGACTATTACGTGTTGGAGATTGTCAGTAGGTACTGACGTAAATAATGAATGTTTAATTTTATTCAATTTAATGTATTTGTAACGCATAAGATGTGATGTCTGCCTACCCCAATAGGTAAGAGGCGTGATTCTATGTATGTATGTAACACATTTTTAATAAATTTTAGCTTTCTCGCTTCTTCTTCATACAAACTTTAGCTTAAATCTCAAACTCCTCCGTGCACGCAATATGCTTTTTTTTATTGGATAAAGTGATGAAACGAGCAAAACGTTCACCTGATGGTAAGTGCAACGTCTACCCATAATAAATGCTGTGTCACCCAGAAAATTTCTGTGTGACACCACACTGTGCCCATCACCTTGAGACATAAGTTCTTAAGTCTCATAGGCCCAGTGATTACGCTAGCTCACAGTGCCCTTTAAACCGAAACACAGTAATGTTGGCACACTACTGCTTCACGGCAGCATAAGTGGCCCTGGAGTGGTACCTACCTAGACGAATTCCTGCATAGGTGTACAAAGTTTTCCGTCATGTATTAATAAATAAATTTATAAATATCGCAGCCAGATGAGCACACTATAAAGCTACCAAAGCTTCTACAATTATAATCCCTTTAATATGGAATCCCTCAAATATAGAAATATCTTACGAAGAAAAATAAATAATTTATTTCATTAATTCGCTCTCGTCGAACTTTTTAGATACGATACTTAACATAATAAGTGTAAATATAATACGTATGAATAGCCGATAGGTGAATGAGAGAGTAGAATAGCACCTACCTCTTTCCTACCGAGGTGTCGTAAGAGGCGACTAAGGTAATGTACGAGCAGCTTTCATTCGTGCAGAATAACACCATAATATGCAATGCTGTCAGTGTACTGCTCGTGAGAACGCAATAGGGAGTGAGAATTTTTGGACTCGTACCAAATTGCCGCAGACGTGGTCAGCCACCCGTCACCTCTCGTCTCCCGCGAGGGCGAAAAGTGGGCTACGTGAGTGGCCTCTGCCTACCCCTTATATGAGAAAAAAGCTAGATTGATGAATTGGCAGTTTAACTAAAATAATTTCTTCGAACATGCGATTGATAAAAATGATTTGGACTTTCAATGCATAAAGATACACATTACTCTAGTAAAGGAAAGTAAAGTTTCAGCCTATAAATGTCCCACTACTGAGCACAGGCCTCTTCTCATTTCTGAGACGGTTTTGGAGCTAGGAACAATCCGCTCCAATGCGGGTTGCCGGACTTCACATGTCTTCGAAATATTTTTTATTCCTCAGACATGCAAGTTTCCTCACGATATTTTCCTTCACCGCCGAGCGCGTGGTAAATCAGCACTTAAAATTGCAATTAACAATTTTAGTGGTGCCGGCACCGGGAATCTGACCCGGGTCACTCGTGTACTTTGAAATTAAAAGCGAGCGCCTAGCCCCTGCGCTACCACGGCTCAATTTAGTTTATTTTATTTTATGTTTTGAGAGACCATAAAGTCAATGTTATGAAGTCATAATAAAAAACAATGAAGCCCAAATTTAAATCACATACGAATAAATGTAGATCGGAAATTAATTATATTATAAATCTTATTTATGATTAAATAATTGAACATTTTTAAATAAAATTCAAGGCGCAATTCTTTAAAAAATATGAACTTTGACAGTTAAAACAATTTTTGTCTATTTTTTTTTAGACTTTAAAAGTTGGGGAAGAAAGGTTACCTACCATTAATATCAGTGTAGTATATAAGCGTCTGCGGTGGCTTATGTGAATTTCAGAATGGAAAATACTAGTTATAGATATACATGTATTTTATTTTATGTGCACAAATGCACAAATTTTTCTCTCGTCGTGCCCAAAGAAGTTCACTTAAAAAAACAAACTTTCCTCACCAAAATTTATTCTACGAGTACTTAGGCATTGGTTGGAAATTAAGTAATAAGTCTTGTTACTATGGGGTTAGAGTTCAGTCCGTTACGTAAATTTAATGTAATTTTCTCAAGCGAAACTTATGAGAGAATCTTTGATGAGGTTTTATAAGCTCTGATTTCATGCATATTAATTTTACCGCTTGAGATACTTTACGTTTATTCAACCTCTAAAAAGCACGAGCACAACCGTGTGTTGTCATGCGTATTTTGTAAAATCATCTAGCTACATTATTAACATGTATCAGGACTATCAGAAGGCATATTACGCGTGTAAGGTGGTTTATAACTAAACTACCTGTGCCCCGCGATTTCTCCTGCGTTTTTCTAAAATGTTAGTAGTTTCTAATAAGTTACCCGCTGTAATATCAACGATCTGTCAGTGAAAGTACCGTGAAAATCGGTCCAGCCGTTTTGGAGATTAGTCGGAACAAACAGACAGACAGACAAAAAATTTTAAATTTTGTTTTCTTACAAGTCCTGTATATACTTTCATAAGCAATTAGTAAAAATCTGCTTTTACAAACAACGTTTACAAACAACGTTTTTTTTTGTTATTACAAACAGACACTTTAATTTTATTTATTTGTATAGACGGTTAGGAAATTTTCACTCGTCAACTCTACCATGTTATCATTTCTATCATACCTGTCATGATTAACACAGTTATTTAAATAAAACGAAAGCAAATAAAATAATGAAAATTCGACCTGGAAATTTTATTCAAAGAACTAAGAAGTTTCTTCATAAATACAAATGTATTTTTTTATATTCAAATAAAAATCTTCCACCTCATCTCAACCCGTGGAGGTCGTAAGAGTCGGCCGAAGGAACTGCCTTGAAAATGGTTTAAAAAAGACAGGTGGAGAATGCTAGACGTCAGGTACTGCGTTTTGTTCATATGATGAACGATGACAAATGTAACGTCCGCCCATAATAAATGCTGTGTCACCTAGAACATTTCTGTGCGGCACCCACTGCGCCCGTCCTGAAACACCAGTTCTTGTCTCATGTGACCAGTAATTACACTAGCTGTTAGAGCCCTTCAGATTAAAACACTGTAATGTTTGCACACTATTGCTTCATGGCAGAATAACTGGCACGGCTGTGGTACCCATCTAGACGGATCCCTGCATAGCCTCCAGTAAAAAACCACCATGGGCTACTAACAGGCTTAAAGATAATGTATGTAGACGTACCGGAAAAAGTACCAAGTTTGCAAAATGTTATACAGTAATTGAAAAACTAGGCTTCGAGTTAATGAGGCTTAACATTCTAGGATTATAAACCAATTGGCGGCTTTGTGTCCAGTGAAAACATACACGCTCTCACCATTTGATGAGGGTTCTGTGTGCGAAAGTCCGTCGTGCGTTCGTCCGGATCAATGCCAACGAGATCTTCGGAATCAACTGTCATTGAAAAAATTGTAGCGAAAGAAAATATTTTGTATATAGTCAGATGTATTCAGTCGTCATTGGAAAAAATATGTTGAGAAAACACTGGCTCGTTTGCCTCTTCTTCTATAAAAAAAATTATCCATACTAATATTAAAAATGCGAAAGTAACTGTCTCTGTCCCTTTGTCTGTTAGTTACCTTTTCACGGCTCAACCGTCGAACAGATCTTGACGAAATTCGGTACAGAGATAGCTTGTATCGTGAAGACGAACATAGGATCCTTTCTATTCCGGAAAATCAAAGATTTCCCACGGTACTCGTATTTTAAAAAAAAACTTTTTTTTTTATTGTAAAAAGTGACGAAACGAACAAAACGTTCACCTGATGGTAAGTGCAACGTCCGCCCACAACAAATGCTGTGTCACCCAGAACACTTCAGTGTGATACCACACTGCGCCCGTCACCCTGAGACATCACGTAGACACAGACGCGGCCTTTAACAAATATATCATCGGTTACCCTGACTCTGCATCCCAGCATTCTGCTGCGATCGTAAAGCTTTTCATCACAGGACTGAAAGACACAAACATCAACATTTTACTGAGTAAAAAGATAGCAGTGCCAGTTATTCTGCCGTGTGCAAGCATTACGGTTTGAAGGGCACATTTAGTGTAATTACTGGGGAGAAGAGACTTAAGAACAGATATCACAGAGTGGCGAGCGGTTCAACAATGTTCTGGGTTGACACAGCATTTGTTATCGCCACGTTAGGCAGGCCGATTGGCGATAGCAGTCCTATCCAACTCGCACCTTAGGACAAGTCGTCGACACTTTGCAGACTAGTCTGTGAATTTTCATATCTGTGTCATTGATGATGATGTACTCCTGGCCGATTTCGACCACGGCAACAACTTCCGAATATTGTCAAATACACACACAACTAGACCCGAAATCCAACAATGTGTTTTTCAACCGTCGTTGCCAGATCCCGATTTTAGCGGGACGTCCCGATTTTGAGCCCAAAAGTACATGTCCTGCGCGGATCAGTTTCGGAACACTTGTGTCAGTCCAAATGTTTCATTTGGAACTCGATCATTTCACCTGTCAGCCGGTCACACTAATGTTCGTGTTCTATGAAGCAAATGCGTGCCATTTGTTGTTTGAGATTGAGTAATTAATCCTAGTAAGCTCTGACACGGTGTTTGAATGCTAAAAAACATTCTGATTTATTTACGTTATTTTATTACGTTCCGTTTTCGACGTAAAAATAATGCATTAGAACAAAATATTTATATTTTTCCAAAAAAAAAAAGTTTATGTACTAAAATGCACCTTTCATGTCGTAATCAATCATAGCAAATGTATTTCACGGATTCCATTTGCTTGGTTCTCAAAAATAAATTACCGTTTCATTTACGTTACGATATGACGTTTAATGTGATTTATTTTCTTTTATTATATATGTAAATTACATTCTATATATTTGCTCTTCAATCCATAAAAAGTGGTTTGGTACAATTCAATATTATGAAAGCGCTTATGCTATTGTCGCTTAATTTTTCTGAGCCCTGAACAGCGGTAAGCTTCAAAAACCATTCGTTTTCAAGTCTTAGATGTTGTATGGTTGTCCGAATACCTTTGACACTGCACCCTGGCCGGGAATATCAGGGTGCAGTATCATAGATATGGAGAGAAGGGTGCCTGTTTGTATCTTCTAAGCTGTTAACGGAACCATAAAGCTAAGAAAATGTTAAAAACAACACGTCCTTTTTTTAGTTACTATCGTACCAGCTGCACCACATATGTGAAGACTCGGCAAGCAAGTAGGCTGACCAGAGAACTCCACGGTCGTACAGTGTCGAACTTCGAGGACATCGAATCTATCCGTATCCTTACCCTCCCGATTTGAGTAACTGACCGAGCCGAGGCCGGCCCCCTTGGACACCCTGGAGTCAGTTACTTTCGCGCACAGGATGCTGTATCTCTTAAGCCATAAACGATGATGTGGTAAATATATAAAAGTAAAGTTACAGCTTATAAATGTCCCGCTGCTGAGCACAGGCCTCCTCTAATTTCCAGAGTAAGTTAAATGTTCGACACGCTGCTTCAATTCGAGTTTGCGGACTTCACATACTATCGAAATATTAGTTAATTTCGCATACATTACGCAGGTCTAATTACGATGTTTTTCTTCACCGCTGAAGACGTAGTAAATCAGCACTTACAATTGTAACTAATCGCACGCATAAAATCCGTAAATATATCATCATCATCGTCATTTCAGCCAGCTAGTCAACCGCTGAACATAGGCCTCCCCATACATTGAGATAAAAGTTTGTAGCTATAATTTTTGATTAAAAGCTGCCACGCTTGGCAGCCGGGTTGGCAACCGCAGTTTGTTTATTTAGATGTTCCAGAAAGATGCCATAGATAAGATAAAAAAAAATTCTTAGTTCCTGGACTTGGATACCACTGTAAATCAGGGCAGGTGAGTTTTCTTTATTGGATATAGTGAGGAAACGAGCAAAACGTTCACCTTATGGTAAGTGCAAAGTCTACTAATGACAAATGCTGTTCATTTTGGAGCTTTTTAGAGCACACAAACCGGTGGACTTTAAATATATATTTTTTCTGTGTTGAATATTTTTTTGTTCTTGAAAACTGTGAATTGTGTGCAATAATGTGTGAAAACTGTGAAAATAAATATTTCTTTCTTTATTTCCTTCTTTCTTTCTACTTACGAATACTACCATATTTACAAACGAACGTTTGTCCATAAAAGGATTCAAGCGTTCCGTAGCGTTAAACGCAGGGTCAACGGGTTATCGGACCATTTCATATTTAATTGCGAAGGTTAATCTGCAGTAGACACTTGTTCTATCTTGAAACTATCCAGTGATAGCATCGAATAAACGCCTCGTCGGGTTTAATGTGAATCGTGGCTTAGGTCAGCGACGCAGATGGAACCCTCGTCACACTAAGCGGAGCGTGCTATCTGGAATGACTGACGTACGTCTGTCATTGGGATATCTGCTTAGAGACTTACGAATAGTAATATATATAGCAAGCGTTTTAAACAGTCTAAACATGTTGAAGAACTAAAACACGTTGTTATCTTAATTTTAGATAACCTTGTTGTTGGCTCCGGCTGGGATTCGAATCCAGTACCCGCGACGTAGAAATCATAACCACTAGACCACACGATCGTCGATAACAATTTGCACTATTAACAAGTATTTAAATACATGAGTTACAATTATGAGTACCTTTTATGACGGATGGTCACTGTTAGCCTGAAGGCTTTTACAGCTTCCTCGGATTGAAAGGTGGCCAAGCGATAACGTATGGGTAACCAGCGCAAGGGCTCCCGAGAGGAAAAGAGTCCCGTCATATCTATGTACGTACATACTAGATGTATCTGCGACTTCGTCCGAAATAAAACAAAATGTTCACCTAAAGTCCCATCCAGCCCAGAACATCTCCGCGGGGCACCACACTGTGCTCGTCATCCTGATACATCAGTTTCTAAGTCTCATGCGCATTAATTACACTAGCTATAATTGCACTTCATACAGAAACACAAAAAGTAATGATTGCACACTACTGCTGCACTTCAGAATAACTGGTCCTGCGCTGGTGCATATCTAGACGAATTACTGCATTGGAATTCAATTAACCGAAGTCTTTTCCAATATACATCATAGACGGCGGCCTGTGACAAAGTTTTCAGCTGCTATGGATTCAGCTACGACACCATAGATTGCGTAAATTCTTTAGTCAAAATTCAATATTCTTTACACTTTTTACAAAATTATATTATATTATAATATATTTCTTTACAAAATTCTTTAGTAATAAATTCGAAAGTCTCTCCCTCTGTCTGTTTGTTAACTTTCCACGGCTCAACCGCTGAACCGATCTTGACGAAGTTGGCGCAGAGATAGCTTGCATCCTGGAGACGGACATACAATACTTTTTGTATATTTAAAATGACTGAAAAAAAAATCCCGCTGGGTTTCTTACTGGTTCTTCCCAGGACAGAGGCATTTCTTTGCGAACCAGTGTAGTTTAAAAAAAATGACGTTCAATAAGTATTATGTAAATGATCTATATTGAATAAAAAAATATTCTATTCTATTCTGTCCCGGAAAATCAAACAGTTCTCACGGGATATTTCAAAAACCTATATCCTTGCGGGCGAAGTTGCGGGTACCAGCTACTAACATTATAAATGCAAAAATGACTCTCTCTGTCCATCTGTCTGTATGTTACCTTTTCATAGTTCACAGTAGAACCGATCTTGATAAAATTTGACACAAAGATAGCTTGCATCTCGAAGACGGACATAGAATACTTTTTATCTTGAGAAATCTAATGGTTTTCACGGAATATTTAAAAAAACATCTTTATCCACGCGGACGAAGTCGCTGGCATTAGCTAGTAGTTAATAAAATGTATGTAGCTTTAGTAACCATCAATTCAGCAGTACCATCAATTCAGTCAGTGACACGAACCTTGCGGCTCATGCACTCACTAGGCACATCCAAACTGTCGTCGAGGATTCCTCGAGACAGGTCCCAGTGGCGGACGACCACCGCTGGATCCTGCCTAACGACATTAGAGACCTAATGAGGCGCAAGAACGCAGCCACTCGCGCTCACGACTTATATCCTACCGTCAGCAATAGAACAACACTACGCACCCCGCAACGTGAGGTCCGAATACGTATGCAGGAGCTCAGAAACGATCGGTGGGATAACAGTCTCATTAACATCGAACCGTCTCACCTCGCCTTCTGGCGACTTCCAAAATCACTAAAAGGAGGCACATCCCGTTCAATGCCCCCTTTAGTACGACCCAACCAAACGCCTGCCTTCCTAGACGAAGAAAAGGCAGAATGTCTAGCTGACAGCCTAAAATCTCAATGCTCCCCAAGCACCTTACCGGTCGACTCCGCCCACGGCGCGTTAGTCGACAGCGAGGTCGATCGGAGGGCTTCGCAACCGCTCCGCGATTCCATACCGCCGGTTAACAGCACCGAAGTAGAGTCTATTATTAAAAACCTCCGTCCGAGGAAATCTCCCGGTCCCGATGGTATCACTAACAAAGTAGTTAAGCTCCTGCCTACTACCATCATTCAGCTATTGGTACTAATCTACAACGCAGCTCTGGCCAACGCAATCTTTCCGAACACCTGGAAAGAAGCAGAGGTCGTAGGGATTCTAAAGCCCTCTAAACACCCGTCCGATCCCACCGCATATCGGCCTATAAGCCTCCTCAAGGCCTTAGGCAAGATATACGAACGCCTACTTCTCGCCCGCTTAAGAGACTTCATGCAGTCTCGAGGGATCCCCATCCACGAGCAGTTTGGATTCCGTGCCAAACACTCATGTACCCAGCAGGTGCACCGCATAACGGAGCACATTCAATCCCGCTTCATACGCGGGCTTCATACCGGAGCGCTCTTCTTCGACGTGGCAAAAGCGTTCGACAAGGTCTGGCACAACGGGCTCATATACAAGTTATATGGACTCGGTGTGCCAGATCTCTTACGCAGTCGAACCTTCCGCTACCGCGTCGAGGGGGTGCGATCCGAATCACATCCCATCCTAGCCGGCGTACCACAAGGCTCAGTCCTAGGTCCCGTGCTCTACACCCTTTTCACGAACGACATACCGCACACCAGCGGCGTCGAACTCGCCCTCTTCGCAGATGATACCTGCCTATATGTGTCTGGACGTAATCCAGACACTATCTCTAAACGCCTCCAATCCGCAGCCCGAACCCTCGGGAACTGGTTTCGGAAATGGAGGATCGAGGTCAACCCAATCAAAAGTGCAGCCATGTACTTCTCGCGGCGCATAACGCAGCATCTCCCCACCATAGAGTTATTCGATCGTCCAATCCCCTGGGAAAAGACAGTCAAATACCTAGGCGTCCTATTAGACTCGAGACTCAGCTTTGGTCCACATATTAACCGAGTAAGGAACCGAGCGGCGTTCGTCCTCGGTCGATTACATCCGTTACTAAATAAAAATAGCAAAATGTCCCTACGTAATAAAATTACACTTTACAAAGCCTGTATTCGGCCAATTATGACATACGCAAGCCCCGTATTTGCGCATGCCTCCCCGCGTCAAATTCACCGACTTCAGGTAATACAAAATCGATTCATGCGTAAAGCCACGGGAGCACCGTGGTTCGTGCGTAATGCTAACCTTCATATCGATTTAGGGCTTCCTACCATAGCCCAATATCTAAAGTTGGCCTCTCGCCGATACTTCGACTCTGCCGCCACGCACCCCAACCCACTGGTTGTCAGTGCCGCCACTTACAACCCCCTCGCGATACACCAAAACTCGACCCGCGGAAAAAGGAGACCGAGGCACGTCCTCGAGGACCCTGACGACGCGACCACTATTGCCCAAGCGCTCTACTCAACACTACACAAACACCCATTATCACCATCATACCGCCCCCGCCGTCGGCGTGGGCGTATCAGACAAAGTTATTCGCGATACCGCCGCATCTCAGGCCGGTTTTCCCCTAGCAGTAGTGTCATAAACAGAAGCGTCGCTGGAGTTTCTTGCGCCATTTCTTCTCCAGCGGAAACGCATTCCGAATTGGTGGTAAACTTATCTAATAATAATCATGGTATTAATAATTATAGTAGTAGTAATATTGCCCTCCCGATTGCAGTAACTGACCGAGCCGAGACCGGCCCCCTTGGGCACTCTCGAGTCTGTTACTCTCGCGAACAGGATGACGGTCCAAGCCGAGGTCCCCTCTCGGGGGCCCTTGCGCCAGTCATCCATAAATAAAGGTTTCGGCTAAGCGCCCTCAACGCTATGCCACCTTTCAATCCGGCGAAGCTGTCCTGAACCTTCGGGCTAACAGTGACCATCAGTCCAAAAAAAAAAAAAAAAAGTAGCTTTAGTAGTTCTCGAGTTGAATATGGTCGTACAAAAAGGTACTCCTATTTCATATAATATCTATTTCATAGATTTAGAACTAAACATGAATAAGAGACATTTCGAAAACCCACTTCGATTTGCTTTAATGCTTTCGAGATGATTAAAAATAATTAATCATTAACTTCAGCGCGCTGATTATGCTCATTGACTCATTGACCCAGAAATGAAATTGAAAAGTGTTTTAGGTTGTAATCATGAACTGAAGTTTTTTTTATTGGATAAAGAGGCGAGACGAGCAGAACGTTCACCTGACGGTAAGTGCAGCATCTCCTCACGACAGACGCTGTGTCACCTAGAACATTTCTGTGTGGCACCACATTGCGCCCGTCACCCCGAGATATCAGTTCTTAAATCTCGTATGCCCAGTGATTACAGTAGCTCATAGTGCCCTTCAGACGGAAATACGCCCTAGACGGATTCCTGCATATGATTACTACATCCAGTTTTGATTAAATATTAAAACTATGCATTAGTATTCGATATAAATGGTTTTTTTTATTGAATACTGGAATAATGACGTCACCGCCCTTGGCGGGCGAATTAGTGATCGCAATATCCATCGATCATTGAATTCGTGATGCATTCTTTCGCCCAATATTTCTTAAAACACACGTGTTTTGTCCTAACCGATAATTTTTGTAATCCCTTGACAAGTTACTTTTGGCTTCGGACCTGTTCAAACTGAGGTGTTTACAGTTTCTGTTGTGTTTACATTTGTTAGCTGTTAGCGGCTTTTACAGTTTCGTTGGAAGAGAAGGAATACAACTGCGCTCGGCGCCTGCTTTTCAGGTCAAGGGCCCTTAAGAAGGTTCAAAATCTCGGCTTGAATTGCAGTCGATAAGGGTGAATGGGTGGAAAATATATAAAACTACTTACCTACTACGAGATAATTATATGTTTTACTGAAGCTGGGGAAAACAAGCAAGCACCTCCTGATGGCCATATTACATCCGCCCACTAACATCCGCAACATCTGAGAAGTTGCGAGTGCCTTTTTATTATTATTTATTTATTAAGGTTAACAAACAAACAGCTACTACATATGATATTCATCATCATCTTTAACATTTCAGCCTATCACTAGTCTATTGCTGAACATAGGCCTCCGCCATAGACTGCCACAAAATTTTCTAGCTCTCATTTTGGGGGAATTATGCGATAGTCGCCATATTAGCAACCGCAATTTATTTATTCAGATGATCCAGGAAGATGTTGCCGCCCATCTCCTGGTTTTAATTTTCCCTCTATCGACTTTTACGACACTCACGGGACAAGATGGGGTGGTAGTTTCGCTTAGCCGCCAACACACGGATTTAATTCCAATGCACTTTGCAGGCACAATTACCGTGGAATCACACTACACACACTCGCAATTAAATTTGATTATAAAAAACTACTTGCAAAAATGAAAAAAAAGTTTTGGATAAGTCACCGCACAAGCACACATATAATAGTTTGAGATATGTTAAAAACATTATTTTTTTTTGCAAAATAAACCCTAGCAACAACCCCTGACGACTAACGATAGTAAATCAGGAATGCGTTAAATACATTAAAATCTGAGTTGTGTGTTGAATATTACCTGGCAAAGGCGAGCTCAAAGCTTATATGTTCTTTTGGTAACATTTCTATATTTTTTGAACTGGTGGTAGGATTCTTATGGGGGAATTTACAGTGTCGGTTATCCACAAGACAAACAGCGGAGTACTTCGGTTTGTAGGGTACTACAGCTAGTGTAACGACGAGGCTGGTGAGCGCAGTGCGGTGGATGATTCCTCCCTGTTATAAGCAGGCGTGACTCATACCATCAGATGAACATCTCGCTCGCCTCGTCACTAAAAAACGTTGAAAAAAAATATTTTTCTAGTAAAAGGTAAAAAGTTTCTTTAATATCCTCTTCTATCGCTTCAGTCAAACTTAAGTATTCTTCAACACAAGTTTCTTTCATATATAAAGAGGAACTTAATGAAATTATTGGATTAAAAAAACGAAATGAATAAATGAAAACAAAATATTATATTATTTAACAAAAATTACTCAAACAGAAGCGAGACGCTAATTGAATTTGTCATCAAAGAGAATAGACTATGAAAACGGCGATAGCTTTTAACGTGAATTAACATAGTCCTAGTGGTAGTCGAATGCGTTACTTTTATTTTATTTTTTCATGGGAAAAAAGCCACGAGACAATCAGATCGTCCACCTGATTGTGCAAGGTCTATCCACAAAAACTGCTACATCAAACAAAACATTTCTGTACGGCGGGCGATGGCTGCCACATACGTCATTCTCAAATCTCGTATGCCCAGTGATTACGCTCATAGTAGCTCATAGTGCCCTTCAGACGGAAATACGCCCTAGACGGATTCCTGCATATGATTACTACACCCAGTTTTGATTAAATATTAAAACTATGCACTAGTATTCGATATAAATGGTTTTTTTATTGAATACTGGAATAATGACGCCACCGCCCTCGGCGGGCGAATTAGTGATCGCAATATCCTTCGATCACTGAATTCGTGATGCATTCTTTCGCCCAATATTTCTTAAAACACGTGTTTTGTCCTAACCGATAATTTTGGTCATCCCTTGACAAGTTACTTTTGGCCTCGGACCTGTTCAAACTGAGGTCTTTGTTGTGTTTACATTTGTTAGCTGTTAGCGGCTTTTACAGCTTTGTTGGAAGAGAAGGAATACAACTGCGCTCGGCGCCTGCTTTTCAGGTCAAGGGCCCTTAAGAAGGTTCAAAATCTCGGCTTGAATTGCAGTCGATAAGGGTGAATGGGTGGAAAATATATAAAACTACCGGGTGACCGCAGCAAGTCGTGTGTTTACTGTATTGCACTTTGTAGAGATAATTATATGTTTTACTGAAGCTGGGGAAAACAAGCAAGCGCCTCCTGATGGCCGTATTACAACCGCCCACTAACATCCGCAACATCTGAGAAATTGCGAGTGCCTTTTTATTATTATTTCATTTATTAAGGTTAACAAACAAACAGCTACTACATATGATATTCATCATCATCTTTAACATTTCAGCCTATCACTAGTCTATTGCTGAACATAGGCCTCCGCCATAGACTGCCACAAAATTTTCTAGCTCTCATTTTGGGGGAATTTTGCCATAGTCGCCATATTAGCAACCACAATTTATTTATACAGATGTTCCAGGAAGATGTCGCCGCCCATCTCCTGAGTGACTTTTACGACACTCACGGGACGAGATGGGGTGGTAGTTTCGCTTAGCCGCCAACACTCGGATTTAATTCCAATGCACTTTGCAGGCACAATTACCGTGGAATCACACTACACACACTCGCAATTAAATGTTTTTTGAAAGGTTTTTTGTTTCCATTGTATTTACGATGTTACTAGTATTACATGTATGTCGCTAGATGGCGCTTCTGCGTACTAAAACCTACACCTAGCGACGTAGTCGCTAGATGGCGCTTCTATGTCCTAAAAATTATGTTGCCAGCGTCTTACTCACGTTTGTTATAAGCGCCATCTATTGTATATTCAAAATATGATTATTGTAGCATCATTGTAGCAATCTCCGCCCACGAAAATGCCACGCTAAGACGGTTTTTTTTTTCAGAATTTTTGGTAAACTTAACTTCCTGGCCACGCTATGTCAAGATTGACATTAAATCCATCGTTACCATCAGTTCACCATAACAAACATTTTATTCTTAACAACTTAATCTTTTTTTCTAATTATATAAGAAGGCAATGTAAATGCACTCTTTACTACTTACTTCTTGAAACTATATACATAGTTACACACACTGCTGAACGTAGGCCTCCCCCATAGATTGGGACAAAATTTTGTAGCTTACATATTGGGGGATTTTGCCATAGTAGCCACGCTTGGCAAGCGGGTCGGTAACCGTAGTTTAATTATTCAGATGTTTCAGGTAGATGCTGCTACTCATCTCCTGGTTTTAATTTTTCCTCTATCGACGTTTACGACACCAGCGGGACGAGATGAGGTGGTAGATTCTATTCCAAATTAGGTCGATTAGCCTTAATCGCCACGAAAGGCGACGTCGCCCCCCAGCCCTGATAAATCTCAGATATAGGTATAGCGGAAAATCTATTTCAATTATGGTGACGACCAGCCCGGTTAATTTAGAATTTTTATATCGAAGTCAAGGACATTTTTAGGGCATTTCCTTATTTGACTCACAAAAACCAAAGGACGAAAAGTGAGGCAGATTTTCTAACGCCATCATCACGCGGCACTCGCAACCACATGTTATAAATAGCCACATATACAATAGAAATACACAAGAGTTTTAAATAAAATTTTATTTTTGTAAATCCATTTGAAATAAAAACAATTATTGTGTCATTTTGATATTTAGTATATATGGTTACATTTATTCTTGTCACGTTGTTTATTTTAATAGCATAATTATAAACGTTGCTTAAACATGAACCTGTAGCTTAATTTTCTTATCTCGTCCACAATGTGTTCATCGGAACAGCCGTTTCAATACTTTCTTTAAAAAATGGGACAATTTTTTATGTTGCTTCTCTTAGGGACTTGCTGATATAGTAATCTTATATTACAACAAAGTATTCTTAATAAATATTTAAAATCACATTTAAATATTTGTTGATATTATAAAAATAGGAACTTATTCAAAAACTATAAACAACATTACAAAATACACAATTCCAAAAGCCTAATCTAGATATATCATATCATACATGTTACATTAATGAATTATATCACAGGAACAATTACTTAGTTAGTAAAATTCTGTTTAATTAAACTTTAAAATATCATTCGACGAAATAATTTCAAGTGAACAATTAATTACATAACCGTTTATGTTTTCTTAGTTTTTTTTTAATTCGATCGGATTTCTACTGTGACATGAGTGCAGTAGAAATCCGTTCGAGTTTACACATGCACAAACCTAGAACCTTAGCCATTGCGCCACCGATCTTCACGATGTCTTCCCGGCTGATTTTGATTATGGCCAATATCAATTTAACTCATGGACACCTACGCTTCCGTGTGTGATAGAATTACTTAATTGACACTTACATCAATCTATAATTATTTACATCTTTAGTAATATCTTTATTATTAATCGATCAAAATAAACGAACCAATTATATAAGAAATTCATTCATATCTATAGCTCCGAATGTCCATACATATATACAATCACGCCTTTTTCACATATACGGTGTAGGCAGAGACCACATCCGTAGCCTACTTTTCGCCCCCGCAGTAAACGAGACGTGACATAGCACGTCGCTGTCATTTTGGTAGGAGTCACAGCATTGTATATTATGGTATTAGTCTGCATTAATAAAGGCTGAGGTGTCGTAAGAGGCGATAACGAAAATGACGAAAGTCCAATAACATAGTCGCCATGACGACACCTTGGTAGGAAAGAGGTAGGTGCTATTCTACTCTCCCGGACACCTATCGGCTCCGAATTTTGTCTCCGTTAATTGATTTTATAACTGTAAAATATTTTTTGATGTGCTTACGTGTTGTTTTCTGAATATTATCAATTACTAACTGTGCTCTGCGGATTCTTTCTCGTTAGACAAGCCGATTATATGATTGCCAACTCTCCAACCAGCTGATCATCTAATATTTACAGATGACGTCACAGCTGACTTGGTCGATTAATAAAACAATATATTTTATGATAAAAATATGCTTAAACATGCTGAACAATATAATATTTAGAATTCAAGAAAAGTCATTAACAAATTTACTTAAATTTGATAATCATTCACCAGTCTTCAAAAGATAAACTAAATTAAAACAACATCTACTATAATCTTCCTGTATTTGGCCGTTTGTAATTTTGACTCATTCTTTAACAAGGTACCCTAACGCTTTCATTTCTTTGTCAAACTGCGCGTCCCTATATTTCTTTATCTTCTGTAACCATTGACCAATGGACACATGGTTTTTACAAGTGCCTCCGTATCTCTTCGGTAAGCATTCAGGGGATATATGTTGGTGGAGGGACTTGAGGTCGTGGCCATGGAAGAATATTCTGTCCCATGTTTGTTGTGGTATGAAACGTTTGAAAATGTAGAAAATGGAGTTGAATAACCAGTTGTAATTGATAATGTGGCAGGAATTTAGACGAGCCGGTATCGCTACCTAAAAAAAAATATAACCTTAGTTCTCTTCACAATATAACATTAAGTAATTGTAGTTAATATAAGTTAAATAGCAAGTTGCGAAAGAAATAGACATAAAATAGAAATTAACTTATTTGTTTTTATGTTAAATATAATACTAGGCCGTGTAGTGGCGGCTTAAGAGAATCTACCAACCCATTTCATCCCGTGGGTGTCTTAAAATTCTACAGAGGGAAAATAAAAATCAGGAAATGAGCAGCAGCATCTTCCTAGAACATCTGAATAAATAAACTGAGATTGCCAACCCGCCTGCCACCTATGGAATTGCCGCGCTAAGCAGGTGGGCAAAATCCCCCTAAAATGAGAGTTACAAACTTTTGTGGCAATCTATGGGGGAAGCCTATGTTTGGCAGTGGACTAGTGATGAGCTTAGATGATGATGACGATGTATACTAGGATACGGAGCGACGATTGCTTGTCAGTAAGTATATACGTGATTTTTTATTAAACAGAATTTGGTGTTAAATACATCTATGTTAATATATTTAGGATATCCACGGATACCACTTCTAAAACTGTTTTTTAATTGATTTTTTTTTTATTTGATGAAGTGACGAAACAAGCAAGACGTTCACCTGATGTAAAGTGCAACGTCAACACAAAACAAATCCTATGTCACTCAGAACATTTCTGTGTGACACTACACTGCGCCCGTCACCTTGAGACATCGGTTCGTAAGTCTCATATGCCCAGTGATTACGCTAACTCACAGTGCCCTTCAAACCGAAATACAGTAATGTTTGCACACTACTGCTTCACGACAGAATAACTGGCCCTGGGGTGGTACCTACCTAGACGGATTAACGGAAGGAAAACATTGTGATCTGCCTTTCTAATGCATAATTCAAGAACATGTGAAGTCCGACAAACCTTATAGTGCAGCGTGGCCAACTCTTCCCAGCTCCGAAAGCTCCCTCTCAAAAATGAAAGGACACCTGTGCTCAGCAGTGGGACATTTTTTTTTTACTTTACACTTATAGTTACTTTATTTATTCACTCCAAAATAACAACGAAAAAGTTGGAAGAACTCTCTTAAAGTCTTCAAACTATATGATACCTTGATTTTGCTTACTGCAGTAATACTAAAAACTATCTTCCTTTGTCACTCACCCCCATTAAGGAAACTATCTGGTAAGCGATAGTCGGAGTTAATGTAGCAGCGTGTCTCAAGTTCACCCCCTCCAGATCAACTAGTACAGTTCCGCCCAAGACCTGAATCTTAGGTTGTCGAATGCCAATCTCCAACATAGCCATCCCGGTTCGCACCAGATCGTCAATGGGATACTCGTTAGGATCCCATCTTCCTGAAAGTCAAGGGATAGAAACATTTTAATATTCTGAGAGAATTTTTATATTTTCTTACGTTACCTACGAGCAAATCATTAACTGCCAAATCAAATCATCTGCCCATAACAAATTATGTGGCATCTAGAACATTTCTGTGTGGCGCCACACAGCGTTCATCTCCCTCAGTCATCAGTTCTTAAGTCCCATTAAGTATCGGTGCCCTTAAAACCGAAACACACTGGGGTATATATATTTTCGGTGATGTAATTGCTGTTAGCCTTCTCGGCTTTTACAGCTTTATCGGATACTTAATTGGATACTTCACACTGGGGTGATAACTACGTGTAACAAGTACTACTGATTCCTGCATAGGAAACAACAAGGATTGACGACTGAGTGGCCTAGTGGTTAGCGTACCCGACTTCTACATATACTTCGGTTTCGGTACTGCGGGCATATAAAGCTCTGGCTTGTAACTCAGTTCCTTTAGGGTCAAGACTGAACTGCCCGACACAGAAACGAAGGCAAAGGAGAGGTCGACATAACTAAAACCGTAATATTAAATCTATCTTTTCTTAAATTCCTGAATACGACATGCTTTTGAAATAAATTGAAAAAGTTTCAAGGCTTCATATTAGTTATCGTTTTAAAAGTTCAGTACTTCACAATTATTTTGTTTCGAAATAAATATTTACAAAAGGTATTGTTTATCGTTAGTTTATTAACATACGTATTTAGTATATAATATATTTCATCATTATGTAGTCTTTCGTTTAATAAATTATTATTATTATTTATTTAGTACACTCGCAGAAAATACATTTAAAGTTAAGCAAAGCAGTTTGTGGAGTCAACTATCCTAATTTAACTAGGATATATAGAATATCCAGACTTGGACTTGGACTAATTTGTTGTGATAAAGAATTAAGGGGGGGACGGCGCGTACGCAGTCCCCACTACCAAAAATTACGCGTCCGAGTTATCCACATTAGGGATAATCGCAAGGGTCAACCCAACCGTAGTGCAATGGAAAGGCCTCGCCCTGGGGGAACCGCCTTCTTGATCACGGTGTCCCCTACGCCAGGTAAGTATGAGTTGCGGACGGCGCGTCGCTCATGTCATTCGGTCCGGAAAAACTTTAGCCCCGTGATCAACAAATTTTCAAAAGATAAACAACGACATCTACCGGTAGTGACTCATACTAAGGATTATTAAAACCCTTTTTTATGAGAGAAATATTTCAGTTCACACATAGATGGCGCTTGTAAAGAGAGCAAATGCCTGTTAAAAGAAGAAATAATTGTTGAAATTATACATGAACAAGACCGAGATTTGTTTGTTATTGCAACAATGAATAGTACTTTCTTAAAATGATGAAAATGATATAGTGAGTTCCAAGAGAAATAGCGGTGAAGCAGGTAAATAATAAGCGTGTGGTTAATTTCAATATTGGAACTGGTGCCAGGCGATGAAAATTTGCAATAAATTGCCAATCAAATACAAATACAAAAACGAGCAATATGCTGGCAACACAACAAAAAGGAAATGTCTTTACAACGTACTAATTCAATCAGGTAAATTTTAGGTACAAAAGTAAGAAGTAAGCGGCCTAGTTGCGAAAGGTAAAATAACTCGTCAAACTATTTGCTTCTCAGACAACGTACAGATTAAGTCACTAACAACATAACCTGTATGAAAGCAAATAAAACGCAAATAATGCAAATTTAAAATATTGAAATAAAATAAAGTTAAAACGCCCAATCAAATAATTTCGCTACTAAGTTATTGGCTACATGGGTAAACAGCGCTGAATAATCTTCGTAAGCTCAACACAACAATTCACACAATAATGTTAATTAAGCGGCTACCGTACAAAAATTGTTAAGAGATTCTGTAAACGCTGAAGCTCGTTCTGATCATGCTAGTCTGTTAATATGGTAGGATTGACCCCGATATAATATGTTTCCTTTAATAACAGTTTATTAAATGAAAACAGTAAATTACACACGTCAAGATGTTTTTACAGCGTCTCGAATTCAAACTTAAATTTTTCGAAACTGAAATTAAATACAAAAAAAAGAACGATACTCCCAGATAGATACTTAGAAGAAGTAATTTAGTAATATTGTTGTGCTGATTTGTTAAATGTTTGATATTCTTCGGGTTAAATAGATTCCCTATACCTGAGACGGCCATTATCATAAAGAACAATATAGAGAAGTAAATGCATCGAAAATGCGAAAGTATTAAGTACAACACGAGTAAAGTTTAAAAAATGTGTGATTGAGAATCTTTCTGGTGTAATTTTAGGATTTAAATGTAGCGTATTATTGTAGTGTTTTCTTTTAGATTTTGAAACAATGTGCTGGTTGTACAATTACTATACAAGTTTTTTTTAGTTTATAAGTGTTTGGAGTAAGGTGTATTGAACAATTGTTTGTTGTTCCTAATAAATTAAAAAAAAGAGTGGTTTAGAGTGGTGACGGGTATAAAATACGGGACGCCGATTACTTCTTGGGATACTACATCTTTTAGACTTTTAGATAAAGTATATTCTAAACTATAGACTTCGGAATTACTTGTCCTCAACCTCCGGTCTGGACTTGATAAATCGGAGTATTTAACAGTCCATTAATTTAAGCCCTACGGACGTAGGGCATCAAAAATTGAGTAAGACTCATTTGAGTGTTCCCCTCCACGGAAATCTTTAGTAAAAGGCGAAAGATTTGTACGTTTTGAAGGGAAACCAGAGTGAAGAAGTATTGTGATAAATATGGTATATACCCAGACAGTGAACCAAACCATTGCGCGTTTTACTTTTGGTAGAGCGCCATCTAGTTTTTCTTAACGTGAATGGTGTTTTAGCCAAATATTTAATAAAAATAAACGTTGGTTAGTGTTTAGAATTATCTAGTTGTATGTTTCTGTTGTTCTTGCGTCAGCATTCAGTGATCGTAGGGCCAAAGTGAATGCTGGTTTACCGGTAGTATACTCTCCAGACGTGGCGAATAAGTAAGTTCCGGGCAGTGATAAGTTTAATTTGGAACACCGTGACAGAGCTTTTTAGGATTAATGACTAAATCTCAAACAACAAATTGCTCGCATTTCGTCCATACGAACATTAGTGTTACAGAACGCCTGACAGGTGAAATGATCGAGTTTCAAATGAAACACTTGTACCAACACAAGTGTTCCGGAACATTCGGATCGCGTTGATGTTTAGGAGCAGTGCACCGGTGCACTAAAAAGCACACGTCTAATCGTCTTCGTCGTATAAGCCTATCACAAGTCCACTGCTGAACATAGGCCTTCCTCATAGATAGCCACAAAAGTTTGTAGCTCTCATATTGGAGGGATTTTGCCATAGTTGCCACGCTTGGCAGGCGGGTTGGTAACCGCAGTATATTTATGTAGATGTTCCAGGAAAATGATGCTGCCCATCTCCTGGTTTTAATTTCCCTCTGTCAACTTTTACGACACCCACGGGATGGGATGCGGTGGTAGATTCTCTTAGGCCGCTACAACACGGCGACCAACAAAGAGTATTAGATGTATACACGTATACACGTCTAATACTTTTTGTTATTTTATTATTTATTTTAACTTGATCACCTTGGACATTGATTGCTATTACCCATTGCAGTGATTGAAAGGTGGTAATGATTTGCACCATTTTACTCGGTTTAGCAGTAATGTTATAGTTGAATGTTTGGTATCGGTATACGCACTTGCACTTAGTATAATACTAAAGCAATTATAGAAATGACAATATAGAAAAAACTGAAATTAATGACAATGCTACACTAATATACAGTGGTGTACAGACATAGTGGGAAAAATATTAAACTAATCAGATACAATTTTAAAATAATCTCCTTATTCTCTCCGTACATATGATATATTGATTTACAACTATCAAAATTGAAAACCCAATGAAATTAGATGTAGTACTTTTTTAAGTGACGAAAAAAAGGAGTAGGTTCACAAGTCAACACGTTTAATTTTTAATGACAGTCGAATCATTTCGGACTAACAGCCTGGCCAAAATTTCTCACATCAAATTTAGTCTGGTAAGCGAATATATTACAGGAAACAGTCATAAAGTCAAAAACTTTAAATCACAGATATTCAATAATATTTATCCGAATGATGCGTGATTATTTTCTTTTTATCTTATCTTATCTCGCTCAAATTCAGACAGAAATGACGGAAGCTTTAAAACTTAAAATTTATATAAATCAATTATTAGGGAATTAGACTAGTAGTCGAAAGCACTTATTTCAAAGAACGAATTATATCCAATAGTTATGGTCATTTATAAAAATAAAGGTGATTGGTCCTTGAGCTACCCAACCTCTTTTCATTCTATCCTTGTAAAAAAATTATGAGGCCAGTGCCTTGCAGAGCGATAAATACAGACTTACTTTATGGTGATGTTTAATTTCAAGACAGTTATACACATATGCAAAAAAATGGCACTAATTCTAATCACAAATCCGGACAACTTCGCAGAATTTTAATTGAGCTAACATGATGTAAATGAATTAAAATATTATATTCATTGTAAGGGTATTCTCAGAAATAAATTGTAAGGACTTTAGGTGTAAGTAATATTTGCATCTTACTAAAAATTATCGTTTAGTATAATAAATGTTGTCTGAAAATTGATATCGAACAGAAAATTTAATTTATATGACCGTCATTATCCTCTCATTCAGTTATTTACAGAACGTGATTTATATAGTGGGATCAGGAAGTGGTGGAAAATGATCATCATCAACCTCTACCCAGTTCACTGCTGGACATAGGCCCCTCCCCGGTATTACTTAACTATTTGCATAGGCTTCTCTTATATAGAAAAGATTTGCAGTGTGCAGATCTGGCATATTTGAAATAATGCCATCTATCGGAGGCCGCGAGAATGAGTATCATTTCCATTAGGCAATTTTACTACACCCATGAGGTGAGAAGCAGTTGAAAGTTTTGTGCGCTGGCAGAACACGGCTAACACACTTCGGAATGAACCATCTAATATAATAATTATAAAAAATTGTTATTTCCACTTTCAAAGAAAATGGCACGTTTATGTTTTTCAATAAGTGGCACTTCACCTCCATAGTCAATATCACTTTCATCATCTAGATGGCGGTACAAAGGAAGATTTACTGTGATCTCAAATTTAAAAAAATTCTGTACAATATACAATTTTTCAAGTTTTAGTCAGATTTCATGACGTTTGTATTAATTCTCTATACTTTACTAAAACATAATGAAAACAGTGGTTATTACGATTCCAAAAAATAAAATGGGTGATCTTTCCAGTATCAGAAACTATAGAATAGACCGATTTCTATGGGTACAATTCTGGGTAAGATTAAGTGTAATTTTAAACTTATTGATGCGCAATTTCGTTTACGTCGTGGGCTTTCAACAAATTCTGCTATTTTTAGTCTAGAGTCCAGAATTTACTACTATATTAAAAGGGCACCGGTTTATGCATGCTTTTTGGACTTAAGATCGGGCTTTTGATCTAGTTAATTATAACATCCACTGGGAGAAACGTTTGATTCCTGGTGTTCCTTTAAGAACTGTTAATCTGTTGAGATATTGGTACGAAAACCAAAACAATAATGTTAAAAGGGGTAACAATATTTCCGATCAGGGGGAGCTAACTTCTCCGGGCCGGTTTAGTTTATAGATTAACGATTTAATTGACTAGTTGAGATGCACTAGTATAGGAAAATGAAACTGTTAACTATTTATGAACGCTACGCAATTAATCATGGATATGTATAAAATACAATGTCAAAAAAACCCAACGGTGAAGGTTTTTAGTTCAGGGACAATTCCACCTGCATACTTAATGGGAACATCCATAGTAAGGGTAAAACAATTTAAGTATTTAGGTCATATTTTGACTGAGGATCTTAATGATAACATGGACGTGTAGGGTGAGCGCAAAGTTCTAGGCTGTACTTTGTAATATGCTCGCCCGCAGATTTTCGCGCTGCAGTAGCAAAGTAAAACTGATATTATTTAGGGCGTTGAAGTTTTTATACGTGTCAGCTTTGGATTAACTGAACTAAAAAATCGAGCAACAGTATTCGGGTGCTATATAATGAATATCGTATATAGATGAAACTGCCTCAATACTGCAGCGCATCAGGCACGTTTGCGGCCCTCGTAGTATTGCTGATTATTTTGTTTTAATCAGATCTCATGTCGCTGAGTTTCGGTTAGGAATTCGAAATTCTAATAAAGTAATCTTGTGATTATTGTCTGAATACATTGATAATCCCTTTCTCAAATTTTGGATATACGTGCACCGAGATCGAAATACTTTTTAACTGTGTAGTAAATATGAATACATAATCTTAATTTCTTGTACAATATTAGTGTATTTGCTACTAAATTTGCGCTCGCTCATTCATTACTTCTGCCCATCCTTGACTATGCTGATATTTGCTATCTTGACATTGCCTAAGTGCAGCTTAATAAACTTGAGCGAATTAAAAATTTGTGCCTACGATTCATATTTGGACTTCGCAAATATATTCATGTTTCCGATTTTCGTTTTCAGCTGTCTGTGGCTCCTAATCCGCCTCCGCGGTTATTCTTTCTGCTTTGTACTGAGTTTTTGATCAATCCCTGTACTTCTAAATACTTGAAAGACCGCTTTCAGTATATTTCCCTCTCCCATTAAAGGTTCCTTCGTTCTTCTGCTAATCTCTGCCTCCCAAACTCCTATGCATTCCTCCTCTTTCTTCAAGAAATCTTTTATGGTCACTGCTGTGCGATTGTGGAATTCTTGACCCCTACACATTCAACGAGCTAAGTCCCTTTGTTCCTTTAAAAAACCTGTAAAAGCTCATTACTTGGAACTATGATTTTATGCTTTTTTTCCTATTTTTTCCCTAAACTAAGTCTTTTCCTTTTATCTACGAATGACTTCATTCTGTGTTTTATATTAATGTATGTACACCCCATTCTGCTTCCTTCTTTAAGTATCAATTACAACAATTCCGTTTACAATGGTTGTCTGAAAGAATTCGCTTTCTGAGCGATAAGACCGCCTATTATACGTATTTTTACACTTTTTTTTATTTAACATAATGATTTCTTATATTAACGCGAACACAACACATTTAAATGAAACTAATTTTACGGATTTGTATCTTTTTTTTTTGTTTATTTTGTGCTTATAGTTAAGAGAATCTACCACCCTATCTCATCCCGTGGGTTTCGTAAAAGTTGGCAAGGGGGAAATGAAAACCAAGAGATGGGCAGCAGCATCTTCCTGGAACATCTGAATAAATAAACTGCGGTTGCCATCCCGCTTGTTAAGCGCCAAGATAAATATCTTAAGGCTCGCATATAATTATAATTTTCCTATAGCGCAACAGATGGCGCTATACGAAAATTATAAGACACTACTAATTAGTTCGCTCAGGATATATATAGGCAATTTCAAAGTTATGTTAGTTACTCTGGTTTCCCTTCAAAACGTACAAATCTTTCGCCTTTTACTAAAGATTTCCGTGGAGGGAACACTCAAATGAGTCTTACTCAATTTTTGATGTCTCACGCTCGTGGGGCTTTATTTGATGTATTATATATTACCAGATTACACAAACAAATGTTTATAACTTTCTGGGGATAATCGTTTAGTATATTACGGTACCATAGGGACACGGTCTTTGAATCCGATAATTTACTCATACCGCTATTTACATACAATGCTACTACTTAAAATATCGATACTTTTATTCTATACTCTGCACTGTTAGGAATATTTTGCATTCAAAAAATTAGAACATGCCTAAAATAAAAATTCATAAGTATTTCGAGTATCATGACAATACTCTAAGCTCGTATTATTACATCTCAAAAGTATATCAGGTTGATTTGTGACTGGGATAAGTCCATAGGTAACGTTTTTTGTCATGTGTGTTGTCTAGGACTAAATCGATATTGCGAAAACTATCAATAGAAAACAATCAAAAATGTAAATAAAAAATTTTCTTCAACTAAACACTAGTTGCGATGTAATTTAATTATTCTTCGAATGACCCAATATATTCAGTAAAAGGCATCACCAGTTTTGAACTTATTATGATTGTGTCCTTTTGAAGTAAGTTACATTCTTACAATATTATATTAGGTAAAATCCTAAAGTTATGTGGATGCAATGGTATACTGCAATAGTTTATCAATGTTCCTACATAGCAATTCTTATACGATAGCATTCCACTCTAATACAATATTAAGTTGCATTCACTAGACCATAAGACAGAGCTCAGGTTTAATACGTCCAAGGCTGTTATATTATACTGTCCATAAAATCTAAAAATAAAACTAAAGCCAATTTAGTAGCGGGGTTAGCATATAGAACACAGGTAAATGTTTTTTTACAATAATGACAAGAACCTCCAAAATAATTAAAGGACTTAGGATTACCGTACAGAAGTAAAATATATTTAGATAGAATCATATGCACATCGTTGACGTACATTAGCGAAGCAAATTTAAATAACCCTAAAGAATAAAATATCCAAGCTTGGGTCGGCTGCCATTCTTGTAATATCCAGCCCTATGGTATTGGAAGTCAAAAATACTCGGAAAATATTGTTGAAATTTTGAAGTGAGGCTAACTAGGAAACATCACATTCCAAGTCAATAAAAGTAATATTTTAAAACAACTTAGATACAGTAAATTCGATTAATTGCTATTTTTATATTAACCTGGGGTGGTGCCTACCATCTAGGTAGGTACCGACCCAGGGCTAGTTATTCTGCCGTGAAGCAGTAGTGTGCAAACATTACTGTGTTTCGGTTTGAAGGGCACTGTGAGCTAGCGTAATCACTGGGCACATGAGACTTAAGAACTGATGTCTCAGGGTGACGGGCGCAGTGTGGTGTCACACGTTATTTTCTGAATGACACAGCATTTGTTATGGGCAGACGTTGCACTTACCATCAGGTGAACGTTTTGCTCGTTCCGTCACTTTTATGAAATTAAAAAAAAACCCAATATTACTTACAAATAAACTACTCATAGTAAATATTCTAAATTACATCGCTAGATGTCGCTGTACCGAAGTTATAACGCGCTGTGTTTTGGCACATCGTAAGTGTATAAGGTCGGTTTACACATAAATTAAAGTCACTCTGGTTTCCCTTCAAAACGTACAAATCTTTCGCCTTTTACTAAAGATTTCCGTGGAGGGGAACACTCAAATGAGTCTTACTCAATTTTTGATGTCTCACGTTCGTGGGGCTTAAAAACCAAAAAAATCGTTGGTAGGATTCCTAACATTACTGTGTTACGGACTGGTATGCACTGCGAGCTAGTGTAATCTCTTAGCATATAAGACAGCACCGAGCGAAAGTCGTCGCCTCAGTTTAGTTATTTACTATAAATCCTTAGTTGTATGCGAGCTGCGTAGCCACGCACCCTTGAGTATGCTTAACCCGGCCGGTCGGTCGGTCTTTACAAATGCAAAGGAGGTAACCGAGAATTTCTAAAGTTGTTAAAAAAAAAGTATTATTTTATATGTATTATATTTTTAACATAAACTCAACACAAATTACTATATACACTACACAATGCGTCACACAAATTACTTATTATTTTATTTCGTAACCAAAAAAGTTCGTGCGGTTTTAGTATGTCGTTCCCTATAAAGACATGTGTTGACCTGTTGTGATTTCTAGCGCAAAATATTTACTATCAACATAACGTGCACAGACTCGTCAGTTTATTGGTGGACTCTATCTTGTTAACACGCTTTTCATAAGTAATGTCAGTTAATACTCGTGTGATTCATATAGACGCAAACCAATTTAAAATAGTCTCTGTTTTAAAGATAGCATATTTTCTATAAATTTTACTTATTGACGGAATGACTCTTCTTTTTTAAATTATTGTCCATGTGGATTAATGAAAACTCTAACTTTTAGTTTTTGGTCGCCAAATTACGGTAATATAAATAAATAATGACATTTTGAGGTCGGCCGCGGCGGCCTAAATGAAATTGTGTAATTTAGTTTTCAGCCTACTAAAATTGTATGGAAATATTCGTCAAAAGTAAAGCTGTATGAATATTTTTTTTTTTAAATTACGAGTGGTTTTTAAGTTACTATGGTTGTTTTACTCACCACAATGACAGCAGTAGTTTCTACAGTAGTAGAGAATTAAATTCACAATGGCCGTAAAGTAACGTTGTACCCATTTGTAGGATTTAAACGTTTTACAAACTCTTAGTTCCGAACTGTTTCAAAAATTTTAAATACATTATTATCAAAATACATAAAAATTCCAAGAATAAACTAGATACATATCTTTTCCTACAATTACGCTTAAACGCCGAAAACTGACGAAACTACCCTATAATAGTTAAGCTTTTTTTTTAAACAGTGGCTTTCTCATGTACGGTGGGTGAGTTTCACAGACTACATATCACATGCACAACACAACCAGACCCGAAAAACAATGATTAGTGTTTTTGCATAACTATTGTTTTCGGCTGGGATTCGACCCAGCTACATACTCGTACCAACTCACTTTATTTAATAGAGTACAGTCCTGAACGGTACAGCGTATATTAATTCCGACTATACGAATATTTTTATTTTAACATATTTACTATCGGTCACCAACCCGCCTGCCAAGCGTGGCAACTATGGCAAAATCCCCCCAAAATGAGAGCTATAAACTTGTGGCAATCTATGGGGGAGGCCTATGTTCAACAGTGGACTAGCGATAGGCTGAAATGATGATGATGATGATGATGATACTTATTATAAGGAATCCTTTTCTTCTTGAAACTGTTGTAATTGTTTTTTATCAAAATATTTTTCTTTACTTTTTTGCTAAATTATAAATCATTGTGGATATTTCGAAAAACAGCTTCGAAAATTTCAATTTATTAAAAAAATTTACCTATGTTGTTTTGCTATTGCTACTAATACAGAGAATACGTATACAATAGATCGCAATTGACTGTTTCGAGTTCGACGTATAGATATCGAGCGTCCATACAAATAATGTATGGCTAATTAAACATGCTTTTTGAATTAGATATTGTTAGAAATTGCTAGGCGCTCGCTTTAAATTTCATACTACGCGAGTGACCTGGGTTCGATTCCCGGTGCCGGCACCACTAAAATTGTTAATTGCAATTTTAAGTGCTGATTTACCACGTGCTCGGCGGTGAAAGAAAACATCGTGAGGAAACATGCATGTCTGAGAAATAAAAAATATTTCGAAGACATGTGAAGTCCGCCAACCCGCATTGGAGCAGCGTGGCGGATTCTTCCTAGCTCCAAAACCCTCTCAGAAATGAGAGGAGGCCTGTGCTCAGCAGTGGGACATTTATAGGCTGAAACTTTACTTTACTTTTTTTTAAATCACCAGACATTTCTAAAATGTGAGCAGAACAAATAGTAGAATAATCATTTGCAATTATTATGAATTCAAAATAGTGCCATAATTTTACAGTTTGCTATCACAATTCTTTAAAATGCTAGCACGCCTTTTTAGGTTTTAGTTCAACTTCACGTAGTTTTGTTTATTATTACTAGAAATCCAAGGAGATTTTGTAGACATATCCTTTTTGATTGTAAATGTATATTTTTTATGGTTATCACTAATATATTATTACTTACATCTACTTAACCGTAACTACCATTTGGGCTTGGGCTCTTAAGAACTGATGACTCACGGTGACGGGCGCAATGTGGTGCCACACAGAAATGTTCTGTGTGGCACCACATTTGTTATGGGCAGACGTTGCACTTACCATCAGGTGAACGTTTGGTTCGTCTCGTCACCTTCTCCAATAAAATTAATAAAAACCTTTCAAATAAATTTTAAGTAACGAAAATATACTTCAAAGTGAAGATTCTGAATTGGATCCTTGGACACGAAGTCAGAGAATGAAAAAAAAATTTGAAGATCTGTACATTATTTCATTACACAAAATTGTTTAATACATGCATCCAAAATTGTTTACAAGACCACGTAATTATTACGAAGCATTGTTATCAATTGTTCAAGCATAATTTACAATTGCAAAGCAAAATAGGATGGAATTACCTGGTTTCTTAGTTAATTTCATTTAATATGACGAATAAACAAAACATATCTATCCCCTCATACGAGTACGTATTGGCATGGTCAAAACTCAGTCTTAAAATCTCTAGAAATATGAACTAAAACTAAATCGTTAAGTTTCAGCCAGCTACATTAGCCGACTTTTAAATATTTCAATGAACTTATGAATCCCTGGTAACAACTAAGAAATGATACGTAATCAACTCGTGTTTTTTTTTCACGCGAGGAGAGTGAGAGAAAAGGTTGGGTTTTGTTTAATAAATAACTGATATTTCTATTGTTATTAGTTACATAATTTTTAATAAACTTTTTATATACTAAATATATTTTATTTTATCAAATTTAATAATTTTTCGTATAAGTATAAAGACTTAATAAACTCACCAAATCTAAAAATAGAGAAGCGTCCAATATCTGGGTGGTCTAACATGGAGCCCTCGTACGCGTCCTTCACCTTAGTGAGACTCCACAGGTCAACGCCTTCGTAGAGATGAGGGTACTGTGCGCGGAAGTTGCAATAACGCACTATCTATAAATAAATAACACGAGTTCTTTAATCTGAGTAAAAAAGCAAAATTATACTTTTGGAATTAAAATTTCTTTGGGCGCGATGAGAGTAAAAGTTCAAGGTCGAATTTGAGTTGATAATATGCAGGACATTAATTAAATATTAGAAAAATAACTATATCTGTGTCATTTTAACATTTTAATTTGATTATTGACAAAATCACTTACAAGTTTGTGTGCTCGTGGTACGATAAAATTACGTGCCCTAAGGAACCGCAGGAGAAAAGTGTCGTCAGTCCGGTGTGGCTCGCATTCGCCGCGCTCTGTTGAAATCAAAAAGTTTTTATTATTATAATTATAATAATTGTCTGGTAGACCTTATATGGTACATAAACAATATTTCATTAAAATTGTTAGTTCACAAACTGTCAGTGCGAAAACCGAGGAAAATATATCAAATTACTTGTGGTATAATGGATGATGTGCTTATATTATTAAAGAAAAGTATTATTATTAATCCAGAAAAATATTTTAAACATATTTTATGTTAAGTAATAACACATTTAAACAGAATAATTATCCAATAAAAATGAATTTTACGATTAATAAAGCGGTCGGATTCATTATTTCTTTCCCTCCTGGTAAATTATTAACCTTAATTAAGTATATATTATTATTATTTTCTCGTTACAATTATAAACCAAACTTCGTAAAATTGTATTTTACGTGTCTCAAATAATTTTTCACAAAAGCCAAGCGTCGTTAACCTTTATAAGTGAGTACTCGCTATACGTCCAAATTAAGCAACTGTGGCGCGAAAAGTCTAAAATGACACTACAATAAGGTAATTTGTATTGTAATTGCTTAATAAAGTTTACATATTTTTTATATAAATTAGGATCCTTATACGATACGAAAATATGTTTCACTTAATTACGATGGGTTACTTATAAATCAGTAATATAGTATCACTATTTCTGTTAGTACTCTAATCAATACCAATACCAATATATAAAAAACTAGCGATCCGCCCAGGCTTCGCACGGGTAGATAGATATTAGAATGATTAGTACTTTATTTGGACAAATGGAACAACGACAACCCCTTCACTAACATTTTGTGTAGCGACTATTCTCATCGACGGCTCTGCAGCTGGTCAGGTAAGATTAAGTAACCAAAATAATGTTTTATTTATGGGAACATAAGCTATGAAAGTTTACTGGCTCAGAGCTTCCTTGTAAACAATATTTGTAATGTAAAAATAATTGTGTATGTCGTGTTAGCAAAATAAAACGACCGTTGCGCAAAGGGAGCCGCCGACCTCGATGATGCCCGCAGTCGCATGAAGCCGGGCGGCGGTGTGGCGTTCGAGACCGCGACCGGTTTTTTTACAGAGCGTTTCAGTTTTAAATTAAAAAAATAATAGATCTTAGTCTATTCGGGCGTAGCGCGGGCGAGCGTAATCAGTTTCACACGCAATAAATTCGTAATTTTATTTATTTAAATTTGCATGCCTTCCGTACCACATTACAAGGATAGCATAAACGAAGTATTATTATTTGCCACTTACCATATAACATTTCTCTGAGCTCCCTGATGACTGCATTCCTAGTAGCTGGATTCTCGTTACATCGCTCGGGCGCTATGGCGAGGCATTCGGGGTGTTCATCTGTATTCAACTCTGCTTCGAACGCTATTTCTAAGAAGCACTCATACATGCTGCTCCCTTGGTACCTAACGGTTCTGTGGAAAAAGGTATTTTCTCTGGTTAATATGGTTGACTTTTGTGCGATTGAACTTTTTTAACTATAACGTAAATTACCAAGATTAATTTTAAATAATTTAATATTCGCGCAAAAGTAAAACGAAACGAAAACGAATTTTAAAACATGAAAATATTACAAAACAACGGTAAAGTACATAAAAGAAAACAAAATTTTCACAATTATAAATCATTTCTACTGACAAACAAATTAAACACTAAGCTTTTGTAAACAAGCTATTTAACTTATTAACGTACCTACGTGGAAGGCAGAAGAAGCTTGTAAGATCAAGTTGAAACCTTATCTTCCAAGTATAAAGCGTGTGGTGGCTTGCCGTGTGGTGGCGGCTTAAGAGAATCTCCCTATCTCATCCCGTGGGTGTCGTAAAAGTCGACAGGGGGAAATTAAAAACCAAGAGATGGGCAGCTGCATCTTCCCGGAACATCGGAAAAAATAACATGCTGTTGCCAACCCGCCTGCCAAGCGTGGCAACTATGACAAAATCCCCACAAAATTAGAGCTACAAACATTTGTGGCAATCTATGCGGGAAGCCTATGTTCAACAGTGGACTAGAGGCTAAAATAATGATGATGATGATAAGTATAATTAGCACTGTTCTAAAATCTCAATTTTATTGCAATATTAATTAAACGCAAATAACTAGACGTTTAAAAATATTTCTTTATTTATGCTTCTTTACTTAAAAGGAGTTCACTGCATTATTATGATTACACTAACTGAATTTCATAATATGTTTCTTCCATATAACCTTGGTATTGGGAAGTGTGTGAACATGTATGTTATGAAATAATTGCTTAAAAAAGAAAGGAAACGATTACTTTTTCCATTTTGCAAAGTTAAGGTAAAAACACTCGTTTTAAGTCTAGATATGATTTTGTAGGCAAAATCAAACATTATTTTTGTTCTATTTCATAAACTAAAGACTGTTCTTGTTTAAGGATTAGGAACCAAACCTAACTGCACAAGCAATCTTTTGTTACTGCGAAGATAAATTTGCATTTTAAACAATGATAATTAATTCATTGTTAACTTCATGAAATGTCTATTCTTCAACTTCATAATGCAAATTGCATATTTTGAATTCTCACGCACAGTAGCGCAGGTTATCTTTAATCTTATTATGTTTACAGTGTGACCTGATAGTGATACACAAATGTAAAAGAAAACCAGTTTTCAAGATATCCTTTAACTAAAACGATTGCCTTATTTATTAATGTCAAGTATCGAAGTAAAGGGCAATAATTGCGATCAGGGCCTTGAAGCCACGATACCTACCTCGAGATATTTTGCAAGGAGAATTCGTAATGAGATTGTATCACTGTAGAAAAACAGGACAGAGTTTTTCGGAGGTGCTACAAGTATGCTGTTTGGATGGAAAACATCTTCTCTAGTTATTCGTGGCAACGCAATGTGGAGCAAGAATTTTAACTCGTACCAAAATAGCGGTAACGTTATTCCTCACATGTCACGTCTCGTTTCTCGAGGGGGCGAATTGAGATTTCTCGATAATCACTTGACTTTTACCAACTTTAGACACTTTAACTTAGACGAGAATCTTCTTCGAGAACTGCTGACATTTCGTACGTGTAGGCCCACTATTGGGAGGGAGTAAGTAAATTTTTTATTGAAGTTACTCGTAATTAAGTAATTTTATTCCGTGGCTGTCATAAAAGTCGACAGAGGGAAAATGAAAACCAGGATATGGGCAGCAGCATCTTCCTGGAACATCTGAATAAATAAACTGCGATTGCCAACCCGTCCCCCAAGTGTGGCAACTATAGCAAAATCCCCCCAAAACGAGAGCTACTAACTTTTGTGGAAATCTATGGGGGAGCCTATGTTCAGCAGTGGACTTGTGATAGGCTGAAACGACGACGACGAAATTTACGTAACATCTGTCCAAAATACTCGGACAGATATCTAAAAAACTACGTGACGATATAAATAAAATAATATCGTAAACGTTTTCCTCATTACTTGATGGAGTATGCAATGTGTTGACTTCGCGTATTTCGGTTGGGCGCAGTGTTGTGCCACTAGGGTTACCAGGAATGTTCTGGGTGGCACAGCACTTGTTACGGGCAGACGTTGCACTTGCCATCAGGTTAACGTTTCACTCGTCTCATCACTTTCTACTATATAAAAAATCTAAATGGTTATTCTACCACGTGTCTGAGGCCGTGATATTTCCAAGTCCCACCTCGTGTCGATACCTCGGCAATCCCGAGTAGTGGTGGCTCATTTGTTCACAACGCACACGCACACGGGTCTCAAACGGAACAATCATCTCAAATATGTTAGACGTAAGAATGAAGGAAAGAAAGTTAATTTATTAAGATCCGCATTCAAAATATAAAATGGTGTTCATTATCTAGTAGTAGTGTTGAAGTCGTCGAGGGTATCTGGTGGCGGTGTTTGTTAACTCGTGCACGCTACTGTCGGAGGGCGGGCTACGCTGTTCACTACTGCTGTAACTAGGTAATATACACTATTTTATCTTGATCTTAGCAAAATAATTTTCTGTCCTTCATTATAATGGACTTCCGCAAATTACCTGATTCTATTAACTCGACGTAAGAATTCGGTCCGATGATAGCAAGTAGCGCTAGCGTCTACGATGCAAGTCTTGTACGACGATCGTCAATTGGCCTTCTAAGCATTCTTGAAGCATTTAAATTACAAACTTTAAATATGGTTCCTTATACAGAGAAAGTTGTCTATTTTTTTTTCTCATGTCTTTGGAAGACCGCAGGATGATGACGGACATGTGTTTGTTGCTCAAGATATTGCATGATCGCTTTAAATGTTCTGTAATGCTTGACAAAATAAGAGAGCCGTGGTAGCTCAGGGGCTAGGCGCTCGCTTTTAATTTCATAGTACGCGAGTGACCTGGGTTCGATTCCCGGTGCCGGCACCACTAAAATTGTTGATTGCAATTTTAAATGCTGACTTACCACGTGCTCGGCGGTGAAGCAAAACATCGGGAGGAAACCTGCATGTCTGAGAAATAAAAAAAAAAATATTTCGAAGACATGTGAAGTCCGCCAACCCGCATTGGAGCAGCGTGGCGGGATTCTTCCTAGCTCCAAAACCCTCTCAGAAATGAGAGGAGGCCTGTGCTCAGTATTGGCTTTTAAATCAAAATCAAAATTACGTATTTTATTGTCCTGGTATACTTTCGTGGGCAATGCTCATCGCTTATTGATTAAAACATTTCTATTCAGCGGCTGACACTTTTAAACTTCCTGATGTTGATGTAAATTTCTTACGCGCTTCCGAAGGTTGAGATTGACGAACGTACTTTTACACACACAAATTCCATTATTTAAATACATACATAGATATAATCACGCTTTTTGCCCATATAATAGGTATAAAAGGTAGGCTGAGACCGCACAAATACTACACGTGACGGGAGGCGAACAAAGTCGCCGCCATTTTGGTACGAGATGAAATTCTTGCTATGGTAGCTAGCCATGGGCAGCGCGACCACTGGCTTGGCGGAGGAGTAGGGAAAAGGAGGATTAGGAAATGGACTTGGGGTAGGTAATGGGAAATTCCATTATTTAGAAATTTAATTGAAAACATTGTAATAGCTTTGTATATCTATTTCCTAACCTCTCACCACCTCCCTATGTAAATAATATTAGATACACGCTATACGTGCAAAAAATATTTACGTCCATGACTTCATGATGATGGTCATTAAATTTACGACGCAATGAAACCGGTTTCATTTATTAAAATCGATATTTGATGTGGAAAAATTTTAATCAATCAATTAGATAAGTTGTTTTTGTTTTCGGATTTTTTGAAGATACGGCCACATCCGCTGTGTGCCACAAAATGATCATGTTCAAAGGATTCTCATTATAATTTCAAGTGAGCAAACTAACGAGACTAGTTGGTATTAGTGCTAAAGCCACGAGGCCAAGTCACATTACGCATAAATACTGACCTTGGCTGGGTTTCGAATCCATTAACTATAGCTCAGTAAACCGCCTCGCCGACTGATTCAAGTGATGGTGAAACATTTAGTTGACTATGCGATACCAAGAACAGTCATCATCATTTCAGAACATCCTCCACATCATCCACCACAGATTGCCACAAAAGTGTGCAGCTCTCATCTTGGGGGTTTTGCAGTGTGGTGGCTAAGGAGAATCTGCCAACCTATCTTATCCCGGGGGGGTCGTAAGAGTCGGCAGAGGGAAAATAAAAACCAGGAAAGGAACATCTGAATAAACAAACTGCGGTTGCCACCCCGCCTGCCAAGCGTGGCCATATTGCAAAAAATGAGAGATAAGAACAATATTTTACTTTAAATAAGTAAGATAGCCTATAATCGTCCCACTGTCAGAACACAGGCCTATTCTCATTTTTATAAGGATTTGCGAGCCTGGAAGCCTAGCCTAGAAATAATACGAGTACATGGGAAAATTTTCCAGACATCGTTTTTCTACGATGTTAGTCTTCACCGCCGAGGCCTCTGAGCACAAGTAATTACTCAAACTGCAAACAACTAGGTAACTAGCAATGCTGACACTAAGGTCACTAAACTGGGAAATTTTAGGACAACGGTCCGGCCTCTGAGATACCACGGCTATTTTACTTATCTATACAAATAAATAAAATTGAAGTGTCTGTTTGTCATAACAATATAACAGCTTTTTACTCAATGAAATTTTGAAAGTATATACGATACTTATAAAAATAAACACTTTAAAATTTTTGTCTGTCTGTCTTGTCAAACAAACAGAGACATCAAAACGAGGCACTATTAAGCGAAATTGACTCCATGACAGACGCTTTGCTAGGCTGGCGGTTACAGTAAGCATCTTAAAAACTGCTACCCGTTACCGATCTGGATTATTTTTGTATGGAATAACTAGGATGGTTATTTTGAGATCATGATATTTTTGTCACGTTATATATGTTTACCTACATACGTTTGACAACTCCGTTTGTCATACTTACTGGAAAAAAAAAATCAATCAATTGTTCATACTCTTTCGAAACGTAGCACATGTTAGTGCTCGCGGGTGTACAGCATTACTTAATCTACGAACAATTCAAATACTCTAACGTCACTGTTTTCTGCTGCTGAGTCACGCTCGAAGGTCAATAGCATCTTACTTAGAAACAACACGCAAACGCCATTCTGTGACCTAAGTAAACACAATACGAACTATAGTCCTCTGTGGATCATAATTTAGTAGTCACCACATTCGCTTATTGCTGCAATTGTGCTAACGTTCGACAAATTTTAAACGGTATCTTAAACATTTTTTACACCCAGGTTAAGCAATTATGGCTATTTTACAGTAAAGGAGCAAATGACAGCCGCGTGGTCCAACGACGAGCCTGCTTGCCACACGTCCACCCTTTGTTCAAATCCCGGCAGATAAAAATATTTGACCAATTAATAAACATTATGTCACGCTTTTTTCCCATGATGATGATGATGTTCTCCTAGTCGATTTCGACCACGGCGACAACTTCCAAATCCGAATGTCGAGAGCCATCAACTGCGCAGGAGATATTATAGTGCCACAAGTGTACGCGCAAACACAGAGGCACTCACTCGTCCCAACCTACCCGCGCCCGATGTAACGCTGATGCGATAAGATCGGAGGTAGGCTAGGAAGCAGTGTCAGAAACACGGGGACAAACACAACACAACCAGACCCGAAAACGAACAATTTGTGTTTTAGCACAAATGTTGGCTCCGGCTGGGATTCGAACCCAGAACCCGCGGCGTAAAAGTCAGGTACTCTGACCACTAGGCCACACAGTCGTTTTCCCATATAAGGGGTGGGTAAAGACCGCAGACGTAACCCACTTTTCGCCCCCGCAGGAGACGTGAAACGTGACGTGTGGCGAATCAGGTCGCCGCCATTTTGGTAAAAGTCAAAAAAGAATTCTTACTCCCCATTGCGTTCCCACAAGCTGTATAGTGACAGAAATGCCCATTATGGTGTATTCTGCGCGAATAAAGGCTGTCCATACAATACCTTAGTCGACACCACGTTACGAAAGAGGTAGGTGGTGGTAGGTGTCCGGCAGAGTAAAATAGCACTCTGCCGGACACCTACCGCCTGTCCTTCGTACAGACAGGCAGATAAAACAGGTACTTCTATTTTATACGTACACACATATATAGTCACGTCTCTTTCCCATTGGGGTAGGCAAAGACCACATCTTTCCTCTTGTTACGATCCTGGCACATAATTATATAGGAAAATGGCGTGACTGTATGTAATACGAACGGATTTAACTTGAGAAATACTTAAGCTATTGACATTAATTTCACTTCTTCTTCTTCTTCTTCTTCTTAGCTATTGTCCAGGCTTTTGCCAGGGTCAGCTTCCCTGTATAATCTGCACCATTTTTTCCGATTTTGACCAACCTCAACAGTAATTTCGTCGGACATCATGTCGCTTTTTATGACATCCAGACAACGCAGTTTAGGCCCACCACGTGGCTGCGAACCCGGAACTTAAAAGGCCAGACACATATATCCTACGTACGCCTGAGGTCCGCGGCGTACGTACCCGTCCCACCTTAAACGGCGTACTGCGGATGTATGCGTTACGTATTCGTTCGCAATGAGTTACGCCACACATCCATTGACATTAATTTTACACTTATAGATAACTAGCTGATTCCCGCGACTTCGTCCACGTGGATTTAGGTTTTTCAATATCCTGTGGGGACTATTTGATTTTCCGGAATTAAAAGAATCCTGTGTCCGTCTTCAGGATGCAAGTTATCTTTTTGCCCAATTTTGTCAAGATCGGTTGGCGCCGCGAAAAGGTAACAAATCCACAGAGAGTGTTACTTTCGCATTTACAACATTAGTGTGGATAACTCTAGGAACAACTTACTATCATTCTTCGCGTTTGTTGCCGTTTCTATTTTTTTTATAATATTTCAAGGAACCCATTTTATTGTATAGATACAGAACCCTTGATTATAGAAAACTTTGTCACGGGCGACTTCAACATTCACTTTATCCATGATGGATAGTGGAAATTACTACAGTTAATTGGCTATCGGACTTAGATCATCCACGTAAAGTTGCTTTTGAATAAGATTTTATAGTGCACCATTTTCGTTAAATTCTCGGATAAGATAATTATTACATACAAGCTAAAGCTCGCGACTACGTCTGCGTGGATTAGGGAAAATTACCGCGGGAACTCTTTGTTTTTCCGGAGTAAAATGTATTCTACGTCCGTCTCCAGGATGCAGTTCAGCGGAAACGTGAAAAGGTAACAAACAGACAGAGGAAAAGAAAGTTACTTTCGCATTTATAATATTACACACACTTAGATTTATTTTAAAAACCTTTCTAAACAAATCCAAAAGTTCATGTGAACAAAGTCGCGGGAACAGCTAGTTTACAATAGAGGAACTCATCAGTAATTGCGGGATACTTTAAAAACGAATAAACATACTGAGACTCTGTCAACGACAACGTCTGTATTATGTATGTATGAGCCAATTTTTTTAATTCCACTTTTAATAATGTAAAACCACCTGCCTTAATAAATATCCTCAAGTCAAGGCAGTTACGCAATAAAGGAAACAATAATCATAAATATGTAGAACATTATTAATGTATAACAAAATTTTGGAGGTCATTAGCAGGCTTCCTGAACTACAAAACACTCGGAGGACAAAGACGAAGACAAATAAATTAATTTCCTAATGGTGATGAGCCAGTCCTTTGTGATTAATTCTATTATGAAATGTTTGTTTTATCTTCTACTCGTATAATAAATCCATATAGTGCGTCTTATTATTGCGTTGACGAAACGTTCACCTGATGGTAAGTGCAACGTTTGCCCATAACAAATGCTGTGTCACCCAGAACATTTCTGTGTGACACCACACTGTGTCCCATTCATAGGAATCCTACCACAAGTATGTTTGAATGTGCTAATCTCAGGAAATAATAGTCTAGTTTGAAAAATTATTTTTGCATTAGATACCCCATTTATAGACAAGTCACAGGCTATAAAGCTTCATGCTACGATAATGGATATTATTACTAGTTCATCTCTGTAGACGCCTAACTTGTCGAACCAGTGCATATTTTTTACCGCTCTCAGCGTGGGAACGTATATTTTGTATTTTTTATTTCAAATACACGATACAAAGCTAATGTTATTTGCATCTCATTTCATATTTATATTGAAAACTGTAGCTTTTTCGTACACTCTTTCGTGTGGATTAAAAACCGAGTTGACATTGTATAACAAATTTGCTTGTGCAATAGTTAGATGTATTTATGTAGAAAGATAAATTCTTTAGAGTATTTGTTATTTGTACAAACAGTTTCTCTTCTCTTCGCTTCGTCTTTCGCTTATTTATATATATACACCTACGTTAATAGTGGTCCCTTTGAGCCCATTTTTGAAGTTGAACTTCTTTAGGAGCGATGAGAGTACGTTTATGTAACTTTTAATTAATAATACATACAGTCACGCCTTTTAACCAAGGGGTAGGCAGAGGCAACTCACGTAGACCACTTTTCGCCCTCGCGGGAAACCAGGCGTGACGGGTGGCGAACCACGCCGCCGTCATTTTGATATGAGTCATAAAATTCTTACTCCCCATTTCCATTCCGCTCCCACGAGCAGTATAATGACAGCATTGCATATAATGGTGTTATTCTGCACGAATAAAGGCTGTCCGTGCATTACTTTAGTTGCCTCTTTCCTACTGAGGACACCTCAGTATCTCTTCTATCTCTCTCTCATCGCGCTCTAAGAAGATTCACTTCGAAAAGTAAACATTATGTTATTATTATTACCTATAATAATTACGTACGTCTACATAAAATACAGCGTAACGTTGATAAAGTCCTCAGTAGGGAAGGGGTAGGTGCTATTACACTCTGGTGGACACGTATCGGTTACTAATACTACTACTAATTAATAATTATCGATTATCGAGTTATTTTACCTCTTAATCTAATCGCATAGCTCCACAAAGAGATATGTTGCTAGATATTTAGCTTACATTATGTTTATTTTATATATATTATTTATACGTATATTTACCCAAACAATGTTCGATTCGTTCTTCGATATGTGGTCAAACTGGTTCCGATCCGCCGATCGCAACACCATGTGATTGACTTTATCAACGTTACACTGTATTTATAATAATAATATTATAAGTAGACGTAAGTAATTATTATAGGTAATAATAATAACATAATGTATGCTTAATGTATGCTTGTTGAAGTGGATCTTCTTTGGGCGCGATGAGAGATAGGAGAGAATAAAATTTCATCGTCGAGTTTGAGTACAACGTTTCTGTTATTCTTAATTAATATTAATTAAAAATTGTCCAATCCAATCCAATATTAAGTTGTATTGTACATCGTTTTGAAATATGTATCTCTACAACGCACTCTCCAGGAGAAATAGTATGGGGCATTGTTCTTAAAAAACAAAATAATTTGGTTGTTTTTCCTTAAACCTTGACCGAAGTAACACATATATGTTAGAAGCTTATCTTGGTCAGTACTGTGACTCAAAATCTTATAATAATCTGACGTTTTAAATCAATGAGGATATTTTTCTTTTATATAGTTATAAAAGAATTTATATAGATATAATAAAAAAACAACAAGGACAAGTGAGTATTAGTTATTAGTTAGAAGAGTTCTTATATTCTTCACCTATCTTAAAATATTCAGTACGGCATTTCTTATTCAAACTAATTTTCGTTGAAAGTGCTTCTAGGTTCTACGATTTTCGACTACTATTGACAGAAATAAAATAGTTATTTCGAAACTTCGTTAATTTTCAAGACCTGTCTAACCATACCTCAATACGCTTATGTTATATATATTATACGCAGTGCACTGACTTTTTGTCACATCTCTCAGTTCAATGTATGGTGTGCCTCCCCTTAATCGTAATTTTACGACACCATTGTGTAGCGGTTCATTAAAATTACCTTCCTACAAAATTTCATCTATCTGGGGCCAACAGTCTCCAAGTTAATTGGTTATGGCATATAGGCAGACGGACAGGACGAAATTAAAGTTTTCTTTTTTACGGGACTCTTGCAGTAAATTATCTGCTTCGAGGTTTAGATAAAAGCCCTGTATGTATACTGAGAACTGAGAATAATTGGAATAATTGTATAAATAGTTGATGAATACAATGTTGCCGTTCATCCATTAAAACTGTTTATATTCATTTATAACAGATATATATATATTATATAGATCTACATTAACCACATCGTCGTTTAACGTTTCATTAAAATTTAATCAATTTCAATTTCCGTGCAAAATCTTCTCATTGCATCATCTGATCTTCACCAAATTAATATGGAACGACACTATAACTAGTATATGCTTTCGAATGACAAAGGAATCATCCAACTCGATTTTGATATGCTGGAGATACGTGTCACATACACAAAAACTACATGGGAAAAAAATGGGAGCGGGGGAGAGAAATGTTTTATTTTATATCTATCAAAATTAGATTTCTTCTCTACATTCAATCCATCCATACATATATTCCATCTGGCTATAGCTCGTGAATCGGTTCCGTATGAAAAACGATTCCCGGATACCCAACGAGACACCATGGCATTTCATTGTAGCCATCATGAGTTAACAACTTCGACAAGTACCTACGCAGAAGATTGCAACTCTTTCAATAGTAAAAGAAACTATTAAAGAAAATTGATAACTTAAATATCGTATTATTTCAACAACAAAAAAAACTCGAACTATTAAAATAAAAATACTTACGAAGGATGAAGAAAAAATCCGAAAACGATTCACAAGCAAAACAACAAATCAGTTAATAATATTACAATGGAATCAGGTGATAAAAACACAAAGAAAGCACTTTTAATAATAAAAGAAATTTTCACTATAGTTACACTACAGTATAGTCAGTCACAGTAGCTTAACACCAAAAGCTATTATTAGCTAACAATTACGTGTCTTCATAATAAACAAAGTAAATAATTTAACTACAGACGAAGCAACTCATCTTATACGACTTTCCGCGACCAACAACTCAGCTGCAATAAACATTTAACAGCAGTTTGGTCTAATCTCAACTCAACTAGCAGTCCGTAATCGGTGTACTCCAGTTACGGCAATTTTATTTCGCCTTAAAGAAATATTTTATTTATAGCTTAGTGATTTCATTGCGACAGAAATCGGCCGGTGACAATTTATCTTCCATCAGAGATATTTCATAAGAGCATTTTTGTATGTTCATTTCATAAAATCTTATTTGCAAAAAAAATATAGTAGAATAAGCGAGAACACAGTGCAGTTGATGGTAAGTGACCATGACCCCATACACGACTAAATCCGTCTTCACACTCACAGTACAAACTCCGAAGGACTATGGCGGATAGCATTCACAGGACCTGGTCCTCGTCGCTGACTTATTTGCGTACCTACTATACCTGTATTTGCAACATTGTTCTATCGTTCTATCAATGTTTTTTTTTTATTTAATGGCTACGTACGTAATTTATAGCGATGACGAAGCCTATTATGAAAATGTCTTTTTGGCCTATTTTTGATCACGATGATAACTTCCGAATATTTTTTTTCATTTTGTTGAACAACAAACAGATTATAAAAAGGTAAAGAATAATGTGCATGTCTTCGGTTTTCTTCTTCTTCTAATCTTCTTCTCTTCTATCTAAATGACTGACTAATCAACGCACAGCCGAAACCACTGGGTAAAACCATGATTAAATAGGAGATGAAAGTTTGTATGGGAGCTCGTCATTTGTAAGGTATAAATATGGAAATTTTTGTTTAGACTTGTGTTTATAAATAAAAATCAACTGTGTTAGAGTTATTTGGAAATTCATTCGCTGAGGATATAAAATAATGTGTTTAGGCGTCTGTTTTTTAATAAAAGTCAGTTTAATCTAAGTTTTTGAAATTCATCGCCAAAGGAGGTAAAATGAGGTTCCCTAGTTATTGTGGAAAGCGCGTCGCGAAGTAATTGTTCTAATCTATATAAATAAATAAAACAGAAGTGTCTGTGTGAAATAACCAAATAACAGCTTTTTACTCAATGCTTTTGAAAGTACTCGTATATACGGTACTTATAAGAAAAAAACCTATTTTTTAAAAATTGTCTGTCTGTCTGTCCGTTTATTCCGGCTAATCTCCGAAACGGCTCGACCGATTTTGACGAGGTTTTCACTGACAGATGCTGATATTATAGCGGGTAACTTATGCTACATTAATATTTATAAAATAATTAGCGTTCCGCACAGAAAATTAAAACCTCAATATCCGATTGAAGTATCCGTTAGTGAAAGTCCCATCAAAATAGGTCCATCCATTTCGGAGATTAGTTAGAACAAAAAGACAGACAGATAGAAAAAACATTTAAAAGTTTTTTTCTTCTAATTACCGTATATACTTTCATTAATAATAGTTCATAACCATTGAATACAAATCTGTTATTTTGTTATTACAAACAGAAACTTCAATTTTATTTATTTGTATAGAAAAAGGGAAATATTACGGATAGTCTGAAAATAATAGTACGAAACACGAAAAAAAACTGACGGGAAAGATAAATGGAGACATTTATAATGAAACACATATAAATAATTTAATATACTAATTTTATGGACTTTATTATCATTATTGAAAGCCATCACCATGGTTAATAACAACCAGCGTAACAGAAAATAGCTGCTGTGAACCGTATTCTGGATCATCCCAACCATTGATAGACCACAAACTCTCGCAAAAGAACACCGATTCCTATCAAGGATGATTCGAGAGATTATTGAAATTAATAAAAACATCCTCAATTAATAGAGAAAATAGTTGGGTATTACCACCGGCTTGGGATCCAATCTATACAAATAAATAAAATTAAAGTGTCTGTTTATAATAACAAAATAGCAGCTTTTTGCTCAATTATTATGAAAGTATATACGGTAATTATAAGAAGATATTTAAAAAAAAATGTCTGTCTGTTCGTCTGTCTATTATATTACCAAGGAGGGCCAAACTGTGAATGTTCAGGTCAGCGATGCCATTCCGTACTGCGTAGTCATTACGAGGGTGAAACGGCGGGGCACAGCTAGTCTTACTACTACAATAAAGCTGGACAGTTTGTTTGTATTGATTTTTATCCCCCTTTTTTGCGGAAGGTTAGGACCTTAGTTTAGACTAGGAGCTATAAAACTTCTGGCTACGGCTCTAAGGTCCCGCACGCTGAAAACAAAACGTTACAGAGAAAGGTCGAACTGTGAATGCACCGGAGTTATGTGCCCGGCTTATAACTAGATTTATATCCAATATTATGTTTTTTCACAGGCATAAATTAAATAATAAATGAGTGGAAGAGTGAAAAAATACAAACTACAGTATTTATAAACTTCACGTACGTACAAGATAAAAACATGGAAGAAACAAAGAAAGCAAACTGATAAGAGGCCAACCCTGAGTACGCACACCGCCGGTAGGATTTACTGGTGGTAGGATTTCTATGCAGGAATCCGTCTAGGTAGGTTTCACCACAGGGCCAGTTCTTCTACCGTAAAGAAGCCGTGGAAAGTGAAAGCAGTAGTGTACAAGCATTACTGTGTTTCGGTTTGAAGGACACTGAGAGCTAGCATAATAAATGGGAAAAATATAAGACTTAAGACCGCCGTGTGGTGCCGTCCGGCCACCTCATGCCGAAGGTGTCGTAAAGGTCGGCAGAGGGAAAATTACAAACAGAAGATGGGCAGCAGCATCTTCCTGAAACATCTGAATAAATAAACTGCAGTTGCCAACACGCCTGCCAAGCGTGGCAACTGTGACAAAATCCCCCAAATTATGAACTACAAACTTGTAGAAATTTATGGGAGAGGTCTATGTTGCAGTAGACTAGTGATAGGCCGAACTGATAATGATGAAATGAAACTTAAGAACCGATGTCTCAGGGAGACGGGCGCAGTGTGGTGCCACACTGAAATGTTCTGAGCGATACAGCATTTGTTATGGTCAGACGTTTAACTTACCATCAGGTGAACGCTTTACTCGTTTCATCAATATATACTACAAAAAAATATATAATGTTTGATGCTTCACTGGATAGATCATTGTAACATGATTGCTTCGGATTGAGGCACCAATATGCCCCCAGCCCATGTTGTTTCTACTAACGTGTATGTTAAATGGTCGAATTAGAGAATTGTGTTTAACATAAAAATTAAGTATTCCTAAATGTCGTCAAAAGTTATCGACTGCACAGGAGATATTATAGCGCAAATACAGAGGTGCATTTTATGTGTATGAGTTGAGTCGCTGACGCACATACAGGGGACCAAATTTTTGTAGCCAGCTTAGCCGGCTGGCTGCACTCGAGGCCGCTGACCCCAACATTCAATTAACTCGTCCTTACATCGGGTATGTTAGGACGTGTTAATTGAATGTTGGGCCCGGTATAAAGCTAATGCAGTAAGATCGAAGGTTAGCTAGGACGCACTGCTACATACACTAGGACAATCACAACACAACCAATACCGAAATCTGTAATTAGTGTTTTTGCATCAAAGTTTCAATACAGGACTGTTCAGTAGTAAGTACTCTGACCATGAGCATGGTCATGCGGTGATGTTTATATTTCGTATATTACATTTTTTGTAAATACTGTAATAAACTGTTGAAGGAGCCAACGACCTTTCACGCAACGAAAAAATTAAAACAGAAAATTTCTTACTGATCGAGATGGACACAACTGACAAAGTTCACTGGTCCGACACCACTGCAGTATTGCGAGGCCACCGCAGGTCAATTTTAGCGATAAGGATAACCGTAACTACGGAGGCAATGCAAACTTAAATACGAAATATTAATTTCGAAGTATTCGAATATTAAAATTGAATTGTTGTAACTTAATTATGGACTGAAACTAGGAAAAATTGAATGTATGTGGTTCTTGTGAAAGGAGCGCATATCGCCAACCATCAAGTTACTTTTCACCAACAAAAGCATTGACATTTTCTAACACTGTAAAATTTGAATATAACGATAAATCTAAAACCTCCAAAAACGTTAACTCTACTCAGTGTGGCCAACTCAATTTTTATAAAGAAGCTAGTTATCATCAAAGTTTTACTTCAAACATTTTTTAAAAAATATGATATTTTATTTTAAAAAGTTGTAATGGTTAACTTGTCATGATTATATTTAGGTGATTCTATAAAACTTGGGTAATTCTGTGTCCGCAGCACTTTTCACTTGATTAAAACTTACCTTAACACTTATTACTTTATTTAAAATAATAAATTCATTTAACTGCTGAAATCTTTTCCAATGACACAAATGTCAGTCCCTTGTGTCCGCGCATCGAAATTTTGTATTTGAGCATCCATATTTCAAACAGCATTTAGTTGTTATAAATAATTTTTTTTTAACTTGTATAAATGAGGGTATGTACTCGTACCTAATATTTGCATTTAAAAGAAAAATCATTACTTTTTTATCTCAAACTAGTGTCTGCGACCATCAGGCCCTAACCGCCCACGGATTTTTAAAATTATATCCTACAAATAAAAGTGAAACAACATGTATACCTTTCTTATTTTATTACAATACCAATATGTTTCATTAGTCCCCTTAGATTAGATTAGATTAGAACCATAAGCGTCAGTCCCTAGACACCAAAATTCACAAAATGCTAATTTTCTCATAAAATCCTAAATGAAGTGACCGGCCCTTTTGAGTATGATATAATAAATTAATCACCCATTGTATACACTAGTGGGAAATTCAAAATAATCTAAAATATTGTTAAGACAAATTATTCTCATAATTTACCCTAATTTTATGGAATCACCCATTCCATCCCATTTTTATATAACAATAGTCTGGATTATTCATAAGTCGGATTTTTACCACATAATCTAAATTATTTTGTTTTCTTGAAAATGTAAAATGTGAAAGTAACTCTCTCTGTCCCTCTGTCTGTTTGTTACCTTTTCACGGCTCAACCGTTGTACCAATCTTAACGAAATTTGAGACAGCGATAGCCTGTATCCTTAAGACGCACATAGGGTAATGTTTATTCCGAAAAATCAAATAGTTCCTATGAGATATTCAAAATACCTATATCTACGCGGACGAAATCGCGGGCATCAGCTAGTATATATATACTATATTTACATAATCGTCTTTATATATACACAAACATATTTACTGCAGGATTTTATTAAGATTATAAATTATATAAAGAATAGTACCCACAAATTAATAAGCGTTAAATTAATAGCTAAGGTTTAATTAATAGCTTAATTAATAAGGTTAAAACCGTCAAAAAGGTGCGGAGTTAAAGAAACTTGTGCTATGCTTTTTTAGTGCAAAATTTAGTACTAAAAAACTGATTTAGCAACACTGGCTTCACTTTTACTTTCAATTTTTATTCCATTATTGTCCAAGTACCGTATCGAGAGCGCACCTTACACCTAGTTAGAACCGATCGGGCAACAGTTGCGTAAAATTTATTTCATCGGTTCGCCTCGAGACCGCTGTCAATCGCCTTGACTCGGACCTTTGTATAGTCCTTTTATTTTATGCTCGCCTAGTACTCTATAAAGCGCTGCGTTTTATTTAGTCTTTGTTATGTGTGTGTCTCTTTCTTTAATCAATCTAGATCATTCATTCTTATTTGTGGATGTTATTTGTACATTAATTATCATGTCATTTGTAATATGATAAATGGTTTATTAACTGGTTATTTAACCGTAATACATTTTAATTGGTGTTGAAACTTTAGATACAATTAATATTAAAGATAAACATAGACAAACTGAGTGGCTCTTCTTGGATCGGCTATGTCTGGCTGCAGGCTTATGATGATAGGTATATATAGATAGGAGGGCATATAAAAAGTTTTATTTATGTTGTAAGGTTATGTATGCATGATGCAAACATTTATTTATTCGCTGTCTACCAATAAAAAAAAACTTTTTAGTAAGATTTAATAAGCCATGCCCGACAGGGTACATGAATTTTATTAATGTATAATAAAGCAATTTGTAATAAATAAATAAGAAAAGCAATTTGTAATTTATTTTAGGAATATATTACAAACTTATATTATAATATTACAACGACTCAATTAGCGGAACGCTTAAAAAAGGCAGATAATAGAAATAATAACGTGTTACTTTCTATTTTCTGCAATAGTGCAGTTATTATTTCTTTTCTCTGCAAAACAAATAATAATCAGACATGAAGTAACAAACTGATAAACATCTTTTAACATCGAATTTAAGAAATTTTTAATGAAATTTTATTAAACATAATCAAAATAAATAAAACATACTTTTTTCTCTATTTTGGGGGAATATTGTCATAAATTAAAGATTACTAAGATTTTAACATTAAATAAATGAAAGACTAAAAGCATGTGTTTCGCCCTCATGCTCTGACTAACGTTTCCATCCTTCTGGGCATGCTGCGAATTATATTATCTATTGTATCTTGGGACTAGCTCTGCCGCTCTTCTCTCAGGTTGTTGGGATTCTGGATTTAACATTTTTTTTTAACAAGTCCCAAACATTCTCTACAGGATTCAATTCCGGGGATCTTGCTGGCCACTGCATCACTGTTACACCCACATGGCTTAGATATGCTTGGGCCGAGTGAGCGCTGTAAACCCAACATTATCCTGCATCAGAATAAAGCCATCATCATAATACGCGGCAAATAGCACAACGTGTTCGTCTAAAATATCCCTGATGTACCTATCAGCAGTCATAATACCTCCATCGACAATCACTAGTACCGTACGAGCTCCAAAAGTTATCCCTCCCCACACCATAGCTGAGTAGCCCCCATATGCCACCGTATTTTCAAAATTAGTATGAATGTATCGTTTTCCTTTCGTCTTCATATTATCTGCCTTCCATCCATCTGGTTTAAGAGCACTCTACACACATCAGTGAAAAGTACCCGCCCCCATTGGTTTATGTCCCAAAAACTGTTGAGCTTTGGCCGGTACAAACGAACTTATGCCCACTTTTTCAAATCTTCTGCGAACTGTACGCTCGCTCACTCGCACTCCTCGCACGACTTCAAGCTCCCTCCGTGAAGTGCACTTTTTTCTGCCTTGGCCCCTCCTCCTCACAAGAGAATCAGTCAACCGGTACTGTCGAATACTGCGATGAATCGTTGAAATTAATTGCTGCAGTGTGGCGGTATGACCATTTCCTCGAATTACATCCGCCCTAATAATCTCTGGTGGTGATAAATCGGGTTTATTTCATCTAAGGTGCCTACTATTGATACAAAATAACTTAACTATAACTTTTACTAATAAAATTGAGAATTTATCAAATTTTCAGAACAGAAACAAATCGATGAAAAAATGACTATCGCCTTATGTTCCATTTTTAAATTAAAGTTCTAAATAAAAAGGTAACATAACTGACTTTCGTGAAATATTATGAATAATAATGTTTTTTTTTTGTGTTCCGCTAATTGTGCCGGTTTGTGTATTTAGTATATCTAAGAAAATTTAAAGTAAAACAAAATTAAAAATATATATGACTCAACAAATTTTATAGATATATGATTTTTAATTATGGAATAAACATTTTAAATCAGTTAAAACAAAAATAAAAATAAAAACTACAATACTAAATCCAATAGGAGCTTCAGACTTTAGGTAAGTTTTATGACTAGGTAGATTAATAAGAAGAAAAAATCACTAGTGTAGATTTCGACCGCATTGATATCTTGTGGTAAGCAACTAGAAGAAACATCAGAATCACTCACTCGTCGTCCTTCCCGTATCCGATGCAACGATTATGCGAAAAAGGGACAGATGCTAACTGCCTGTCCCTTTCAATTAAATAACATCTAGACAGAGAAACTGATCAGAGTGTTGTACAAATATTGACGTTGATTGGGATATCAACCCAGGAACCAAGACTCGATGACAAACCAGGAGATGGGCAGCAGCATCTTCCTGCAAAATAGCTAAATTAAAAAACTGCGGTTACCAACCCGTCTGCCCAGCGTGGCAGCTATGGCAAAATCTCCCTTTTCTATGGGGGCAGCCTATGTCCGGCAGTCGACCTGTGACGGGCTGAAATGACGATAATGATGATTATGAGGCCATCGTTTCACCGGAATCCCATTTTACCATTTTTTTTATGGGAGGAAGTGACGAGACGAGAATATCGTTCGGCGGATGGTAATGCACTTACCATTCCCATACTATACGTCTGTTCATTACAGTTGCTGTGCCACTCAGAACATTCAATTAATAAGTTCTGTATGGCACCAGGCTGCCCTCGTCACCCTGAGAGCCTCAGACATCCGTTCTTATGTCTCATAAGCCCTGTACCTAGTACACTACAAGTAGTACTAGCTACAGTGCCCTGCCGAGTAAATACAGCAATGTCTGCACACTTCTTTATGACGGCAGAATAACTACTAACTACTACCCAGTGATTACGCTTACTCTCAGTGCCCTTCAGACCGAAACACAGTAACGCTTGCACGCTTCTGCTTCACGGAAGAATACTGCTCCTGGGGTAGAATGGCTTCCTAGACAGAATCCTGCATATGAATCCTACTACCATTCTTGTAAACGCGGTGTGGGAGATAAAGCATTGCTTGACTGCAACATTTCTCATCCCGACTCAGGTTGAGCTAACAATATGTTATTGTTTTTCATCGTATCGTATCCTCAAGAACATTACACGAGAGGTCTTTCGTGGTTGATGATTTTTTTTTTTATTTATTTACTTGCACAAAAGTGTACAAGAAGTCGGACTTAATGCCAAGAGGCATTCTCTACCAGTCTACCTTTGTTTTGAGCAGAGAACATGTTAAGGGTGCTTAGTGCTAAGGTTTGAAATAATTTATGAAAAATAATAAAAACAAACAAACAAACAGACAGACAAAAATAATAAAAACGCGTTTTTGAGTTTTGGTACCCTGCAATTTATTTTTTTATTCTATATGTATTATATGAATTTAATAAAAAAACTTTTTTGCGGAATCACAGACAGACACTCAAATTTTATTTATTTAAAATACAATTTAAAATAAGTATTTTCAGTTTATGAAAAATAGGTAAACCCAAACCAACTAACCTAAAATAATAATTAATAACCCTACAATAAACAATTTTAAAATTTTTGACGATAAGTTCCCAAAGTTTGTGCCAATTGCTATGAGTTAAATACAACATTTATCCAGACTATTCGATCTATAACATATAGAATTTTAAGATTCTACACCACCATTGAACTAATTCGTAAACTTCAAATACTCATAACTTTTAATAAAATAAAACGATTTTAATAAAACAATGACTTAATGATTTTCTTACTGTGTATTTTGATTAAATTTAGTACTTTAGGCTTGATGCGTTCACAAACAAACAGACAGACAGACAGACTTTCTAAAAATTATAGAAATACATTTAGTTACTTATTTTTAGCGTCCCTCAATCATTTATTTCCCAAAATTTTTAAATGTACAGACACGTGAAGTTTATAGATTTATTATAATTATAATTATGTATAGATTACTAATTAATTTGTCGACCGCGTGGCGTAGTGGTTAGCGTACCTGACTGGCCACCGGTTCTGGGTTCGATTCTCAGCCGGAGGTAACATTTGTGCAAAAACACAATTGTTGCTATTCGGGTCTGGTTGTGTTGTGCATGTGAAATGTATGTTTGTAAAAGGCACCCACGATACAGGAGAAAATCCTACTGAGGGGCTTCGTTTTTTAAAAAAAAAAAAAAATTTAAATGAAACTAATTTTACGGATTTTATCGCGTTTTATTTTATTATTTATAACCCGACGTTTCGAGTGCTTTACAGCACCCATGGTCACGGGCGGACTGTGGTGTCGGGTTATAAATAATAAAATAAAACGCGATAAAATCCGTAAAATTAGTTTCATTTAAATGTGTAGTGTTCGCGTAAATATAAGAAATCATTATAAAAAAAAAATTGTTAAGTAATGCTCCCAGAGTAGGCGTTTGAAGCAAGTGTTGGATTTAGCCAACCGTATATTGGTTGGTAACTGATTCCACAGTCTTACAGACTGTGAAGCAAAATAATCATAAAGAAAGCCCGAACGGCAGAAAGAGACGTGAAGAGTGGAATTATCCGCAGAACGAAGACAGCGGTCATGAGAGTCACCCTGATACTGAAATTTACATTTCAGATATGCACGAACAAATGGATCGTGTAAGATGGAAAACAAGGTACAAAGTGTTCTAAAGGACCTACGAGAAGTGATAGGAAGCCATTTAAGCTGAGAACGAAAAGAGGAAATATGGTAGTATTTACGTAAGCCATAGATGAATCGTACAGTTGTTGAGGACACGGTCCAATTTGTTTTGAAGTTCTAGAGAGGCGTCAGTGTAGCATACATCCGCATAATCTAGCACAGGCAAAACCAGGGTTTGAACTAGCATAACCTTGGTTTTTATCGGCAGAAAGTTTTTGAAACGATACAAGCAGCGCGGAGTATTTACAACTTTTTGGCTAACCTCTGCGACTTGCGGGCGCCTACTGAGAGTGTTATCTATTGTTAACCCAAGTCTCGAAGAAATCTTTGACTGTGGTTGAGTAGGGAACAACGACGTTTTTAAAATTTATTGAGGGCAATGAGATTGAATCCAATTTGTTCACACTTCCAACTGTTATAGCTTGACAACTTGGACGGATTAATGGCAATACCGAATTTGTCAGACCAATCGGATATGCGAATGGGATCGTTATTCAGCTCATTAATCGCATTATCGATAGTTGCCGTTTCAGTATGAGCATAAAATAAGTTGGATACAGTTTCGAAGTATCGCTTAAAAATGTCTTGAAAGTATTCTGAAATTGTTGAAAGATCAAGGTCGCTTTGGCGTTGGACTCAGTATCGTTTTGTTGAGTTAAAAAGTGATGTGCATCCACGTATTTTCTTTGTCTACTACTACCTATTATATATTTCCTACTACCTAATACATTAGAAAGTAATAAAAAAAAACTAAAAGCATAAAATCGACAGCCACCGTCAACTTAGAACACGCAAAGTCGCTTACAGCGAAAGTATAGACCTCATTCCATCACATTATGCAATTCTGTTCTGCAACTGAACATAAAAGACTGCATAAACATGGCAATATTATATATATGAACGTAATTATTGAAACAACCGCTGGACTTGCCTCACTAATTGTAATATAATATTATAGTCGTATAGTATAATGCTCCATTTACCTGATTTATCCAACAATATATGTGAGAAATCTTAAATGGTTGTTGTCTGGATATGTCGTAATTATTCCGTATCTTAAACACCGCAACTGACTTTTCTTTTCTTTGTTTATATTCTAGAAGTGACTATTTTTGTTTATTGTTTAAAGTGACGAAACGAGCAAAAAGTTCACCTGATGGTCAGTGCAACGTCCGCCCACAACAAATGCTATGTCACTCAGAATATTTCTGAGTGACACAGCGGCCGTCACCCTGAGACATCACTTCTTAAGTCTCAAATGCCCAGTGATTACGCTAGCTCTCAGTGCCCTTCAAACAGAAACTCAGTAATGTTTGAACACTACTGCTTCACGGCAGAATAACTGGCCCTGGGGTGGTACCTACCTAGACGGATTCTTGCTTAGGAATCCTATCCGAATCAGTCTTCAAATTTATAATCTTTGATAAGTCAAATTTTAAAACGACTAGTCAAAAATTATTGTGCCAATCCTATGTTCAAGTCTAAATAATAATACATTTAATTAATGCACAAGTATTGCTTGTAGAAAACCCATTGTTTTCGGTTTCCGGATGCACTGTAAATATTTTTGCGTAAGAAAAGTAAAGTATTATTTATTAGACTAGTTGCGCTTCGCGGTTTCACCCGCGTTATTCTAAAATTAAAGTAGTCTCTGTTATCCACTATAATATCAGCTATATGTCAGTAGAAGTCCCGTCATAATTAGCCTAGCCGTTTCGGAGATTAGCCGGAACAAAAAGATAGACAGACAGACTTTTAAATCATAATTTAAGAATTACCTTATATACTTTCATAAGCATTAAGTAAAAAGCTGTTATATTGTTATTACAAACAGACACTTCGATTTTATTTATTTGTATAGAAAACGTAACCATTTTGGCTTTAACGGCTTCATCGGTACTGATACGAGTATATACTTGTATATTTCATACTCGCTAGTATGTCCCTGCTTGCGACGGCTTCATAAGTTCAGTCGTCGCGTCCCTCTAATACAGTAGACGAAGGAGATGGCTGCTGGAGATGATGAGATGCATCATACTTGTTAAATTGCATCATACTTGTTAACAAGCATCATATTTGTTTGTAAAAATATTACATTCTATAGGTATTTACAATGTAATATTTTTACAAACAAAAATTGTAAATGGTCTTATGGAAGATTATAAGTGTGCGCTTTAGAATGAAAGGCAATTTCTTTTAGCTCCAAACAGTAAACTTGAGTATGTCTGGCACATGCGTCATACTTGTGAATAGGTGCTGTAGGTGGAGGCTGGTCTGCTCGAGCTTGGACGCATTTATTCAGTTGTTATTGAATCTTGTCGGACATTTTGTCATGGAGCGTGCTTTCGTTTTCTATGAGACTGTTCTTTGTAAATTTATTTATAATGCACTTTACACTGAAATAAAAAAAATAAGAAAAAAGAGGATACCTGCGGAGTTTCTTTCGCCTGTTTCTTCTCCGTCAGAGGAACCGAACGAAATTTATATTTCTTAATTCGAAAAATAATTAATTTTCATTTCACAACGGGTGCTGCTGGTGGAGGCTGGTCCGCGGTATCTTGCAGTGTACTTACGGATATACTCAAGAGACAAATTTTTAAGCGACGCGACGTCATAAAAGTAGGAGGATTTCAATTCGACTGTATATTTTTTTTGTATGATCGAACATTACTGGTTGTGTATGAACCGTTTCAAAGATGGTTTTTTTTTATTAGAAAGGGGTGCTTTAAGGGTAGTCCCAAATAATTTGGTCAAGTTCTGATGATGGGATCTATGAGAAAATCATAAAACTCTCAAATTCGCATAAGGATGTTGGGGGCTACTGCGGAAGTCGGATTTTTGATTAAATATTTTGTAATAATCAAAGGTAACAGCCCTTTGAGCCAATTATTTTTAATTCTTATTTATATTTTACTTGCATTTATTTATTTATAGATATTTATTTCTCCTCGCAAAAATTAGACTTAGGTCGTTACATTGTATATGTAAGTAACAGTTTATATGTATGTATATATTATTTAGTGTAAATAGTTTTGTACAGTCTGGTATATTTAAGAAACTGTAAGAACGTCTGCCTATAACTAATGTTTCGTCACCCGGAACATTTTTGTGCGGTACACTGCGTTTCTCACCCTCAGACAATAGTTCTTAAGACTTATTATATATCCCCGTTAATTACGCTGTTTATTAGTGCTCTTCAAACGGAAACACTGTTATATTCGTAGACTACTGTCTGTCGGCAGAATAACTGGCACAACGGCAGATTTGGGAAAAATACATGTTTTGCTTTAATTCGAGTACTAATTACAAAATAATTTTTCGCACGTCTTTAAAATACGAAATACAAAATATTTGAAGTCGTGTATTTAAAATATAAAGCACAAAATACTGTATTTTATACATTATTATTTAAAATAAATAATTTCGGCCGGCAACACAATCGGAATTCCCCTGGTATTGCGGATGTTCATGGGCGGCGGTGATCACTTACCATCAGGTGAGCTTGCTCCTATAAAAAAATACAAATTACATTCCGAACCTTTGATTGCACTATATTGTCGTAAATGCCCTAACCTAAGAACGGTTACTTAAATAGTGCGCAACGATGGTATCTACCGATGTAGACGAGGTCCTGCACGAGAATATTCCATATTGCACATCATTTGTTGTTCCGCTACCAACATTTCATTAAAATTTAAGATTTAGCAACATTACCTACATTTTAAACATCTTATGCTTAATTTTGGAAATACAAAAATGTAATTGCAATATAAATCTGCGGAACAATGAAACGCTTTATGATTACGAATTATGACCTATATTTATTAGTAATTACCAACAACCAAGGTCGACTTACAGACTTCATACAAAGTAAGACTAATTTGTTAAGATAATTATGTATATCAAAGGAATCCGTCTAGTGTCGGAGGAATCCAAAATGCTGATCAAGCTGACAGATTTGGCTTTATTTGGGGAATAAGTTTGCTCTGGTTGCTGGATTTTTTTTTAGTATTACTTTTAACGGGTCGATGTGGTTTTAACAATAGAGTCTTTTAATTAATTAATAAAAAAGACTAATTATGATAACACTGACCATCTGACCCGGAAGATCAATTCCAATTAAAACGCTTGATATATAGCTTGATATGATACCATATCCCTAAAATTTGTGGTTAACAGTAACTAAATTATGCATTAAGTTAATAACTACGGGGGAGCGGGGACACAAAACTACCACCTTCAATATTTATTTAAAAATCAATTATTTGCTAACGCGTCAATGCCGTTTACTGAATCGTACTTGGTATTTTATATTTTTAGCATTGAGAGAGATGTTTTCCTTGTCCATTTTCGATCATGGCAACAACTTCCGAATAACGTCGGAAGCGCTGAGACCGACTCAGGGCTGGGCAGTATTTAAATTACTTGTAATTGAAATGCGAATTTCAAATACAAATACATATTTTGTATTTTTATATACATAAATACATTTAGCATCGTTGTACAATTTACGCTGAATAGTTTTCGATAAAAAAAGTTGTAAACTTTGTCAAATTGTACGGTTCTCAAGTTTTCTGAATGACTTTTGGCTCTGTTAGCAATATGATACTGTCAAGCATGCAAGTTTAATTCGTTCCTAGATTAGGGGCACTTACGACAATTTATTACAGTTAAAAGGTTCTGAATGTATTTTGTATTTTAATTAAAGCATAGCATGTATTTTGCTCAGCCCAGGACCAACAGCTCTGGAGATATTACGAGTTTAATGCCACAAGCACACACAGAAGCACTCACTCTTCTTAAACTTCCTACTACCCGAAAAAAGTAAATCGATTATGCGATAAGATTGCAGATAGGTTGGTGCCTATCTGACGACGCAGTGTCAGTGCAGGACGCAGTGTCAGAGACATAGGAACATTAAAAAAACAACCAGAACCGAAAACCAACAATTTTTGTTTTTGCACACATATTGACTGCGGTTGGGATTCGAACCCAGAACCCTCGGCGTAATTACGAGTATCTCTGACCGCTCAGCAACGCGGTCGTCACACTAAAAAACATACATAAGTAATTTATATTACAAGCAAAGTTATTTAGAACCACTTCATTTATATTTTACTAGCTGTGCCTCGCGGTTTCACCCGCATAAAAAAAGCCGTACCCCGATCGATGGAATACATTTATATACTTCCCTATATGAATTGGTTTTTTGGGTTTTAATTTCCTTTTATATATATTATCCTTTTATATATACTATTAGGGTTCCTCGCCTAGTTATTTTTCTAAAATTAATGTAGCATAAGTTACCCGTTATAATATCAGCTATCTGTCAGTGAACGTCCTGTAAAAATCTGTCCAGTCGTTTCGGAGATTAGCCGGAACAAACAAACATTTAGAAAACACAAAAATTTTAAAAATGTATATTCTTATAATTACCGTATATACTTTCATAAGCATTGAGTAAAAAGCTGTCATTTTGTTATTACAAACAGACACTTTATCTCTTTTATTTATTTGTGCAGATGGACTTCCTGTTACATACATACATACAGTCAAGCCTTTTTCCCATATAATTGGGTAGGCAGAGGCCACACACGTAGCCCACTTTTCGCCCTCGCGGGAAACGAGATGTGATTGGTGGCGAATCACGTCGCCGCCATTTTGGTAGGAGTCAAAAAAATTCTTACTCCCCATTGCGTTCCCACGAGCACTATCGTTGCATATTATGGTGTTATTCTGCACGAATAGTCTGTCCGTACAATATCTTAGTCGCCTCTTACGACACCTCCTTAGGAAAGAGGTAGTTGCTAGTCTACTCTGTCGGACATCTATCGTTGTAATTCGGCTTCTTGTGACACGGAATTTGAACCGCTAACATTACTGAAAACTGTTGCCCGTCGAAAACTTTAGCTGAAGATTTTAGACTTTAGCTGAAGCATTCCACTACGTCCGTGTGGTTTCAGGCTTTTTAAAAATACCGTTAGCCAATAGGTGTCCGCCAGGGAAGAATAGCACTTACCTCTTTCCTACCGAGGTGTTGTAAGAGGCGACTAAGGTATCGTACGGACAGCATTTATTCGTGCAGAATAGTACTCTTATATACCATGCTGTCACTATACTGCTCGTGGGAACGCAATGGGGACCAAGATTTTTTTGACTCGTACCAAAATGGCGGCGACGTGGTTCGCCATTCAAAGCGTCTCGTTTCCCGCGAGATTGGAAAATCGGCTACGTGAGTGATCTCTGCCTACCCCTTATATGGCACAAAAGCGTGATTGTATGTACATGAAAATTTTTCCTATATAAACATTAAACAGAATGCTTGCTATATCTGTGCCGAATTTCGTCAATATCGGTTTAACGGTTCACCCATGGAAAGTCAACAAAAACAGACAGAGGGAGAGAGAGAGTTACTTTCACATTTATTGTATTAAGTATGGATATTATGGATGTACACGTAGCATTCTTTAATATATTTGACTGAATCTTTTAAATCTTAGGTACTTATACGATAAGCTACTACATAAGCCGTGTGGTGGCGGCTCGTTAAAAGAATACTACCACTCCATCTCATCCAATGGATCTCGTAAAAGGCGAGTAAGGAATTAAACTGCACTGTGCACCCAGCAGCGCATGGTGGCGATGGGCTCACCACCTATATATATATATACACACCAAGTGCATTATATTGTTTTGAAACGTGGATTGTGGCAGTCGTCTGTTTTTGCAATGAGTGCCCCGTCTCTGACTACCCCTTATGGGATACAGTCGTGATCTTATGTATGTATGTATGTTATACGATAATAACTGAACAAAAACTTCAACAATATTTAACAAAATCCAAAACATGAACTATAAAACAATTTTCATAAATAACTAAATTATGTGTATGAAATTTAAAAGAATACTACTAAAACTAACTACTAAATACTAGTAAATAATGACTATACATAGATATTCACATGTTCACAGCAATTTACTGTAAAAAAATGTACCTGACCGTGGGTCAAGAACGCTTCGACTATAATTTGCATTACAAAGTCATTTAATACAATAAATAAAAATCATGTATTTTTAGAGTTGCATGGTAAAAACCATATAATGTAATTTTGTTCTGTCCGTCTGTCCGCATGTCACAGCCATTTTAGTTGGGGACTATGGCACTGTATAATTTTTTTTTAAAGTAAGTTGTATCTTATGAAGTGCCGAAAGTATCAAACGTAGCAATTATGGAAGACAAATAAAAATTTAAACCTGATCTTCTTTTTATTTACATGGGGAAATGCCCAATGCTTACCAAAACGCAAAACTCCCAGGGACGCAAATACGGGTTATGTCGGTCTGGCACCAACTAAAACCCCATGGTGTTCCGCTTTCGCCGCATGTCTGCAGGGCCACGGGAACGCTCGCCAGCCGGCGCTGGCCGCCTAACATCGACGGCCCCTCCTCGTAAGGCCTTATTCCTAGTAAGGCGCGCCGTAACACACGACGCGCCTTCCAACACGGCCTCCCTTTGTGTGCGCAACGGACCCCCCCGAATCCGACACGCGAAGGCCACGGGGCCAGGAAATTCGCACAAAAAAAACTACCAATCTCCCTGGCCCTGGTGGCGTATCTTGTCTGTGGCTCCGCCGCCGACCACATTACGGCCGCAGAGGATATTGAGAGAGGCAACGATACACAAACACTCCTCTTCCTCCGCGGCCCCACCACCGCCAACTCCACTCGGGGCGACCTCCTTGGGCCAGCCCGATGCCTCAGCGACCATGGGCTCCTTTTAGCTTCTCTGTTATTAAGCTCCTCCGCCACAAGGCGAGAACCCATTGGGGAGAAATACTACGTAACCCTGACCTAACCCATTCAGCAGAGACTTATGTATTTTCTGATATGTTTTTGAGATTATAATGATGATGATGACGACATGATGTTTTAAGAGTGCCTCGCCTGCCTGATTTTTGCTAGAGAAAGTTTTGTGTAGCAATGCACTGCGCTCGTTACCGTAAGCCATAAGACATCAAATAATCAAATAATGCCATTTCATTATTGTTTATTTCTTTTATTTAACTTAAATACAACGCTGATTCCATTACTTTAACAATATTTTTACTTTAATATGCATTATAATAGTTGTGTAGTATATTCAATGGCGTCGCTTTTGTGTTCTTGATACGGAAATCCTGTTTTCTATGTTGTCCGTACATATTTTAAAATATACATGATACGTTTTTTTATATATTACGAAGAGGGGACAAACGAGCAAGCGGATCACCTGATGTTTAGTGATCAGTGATCACCGCCGCCCATGAACACCAGGAGAGTGGAGGGGGTCGTCGTAGTCGTCTATCGTCACAACGTGCGTATAAACTGAAACGCCACAGGTTCTTAAGTTTAATACGTAACTAGAGCTGGCACTGTCAGGATCCCTGCCTAGGTGTATTCCTGCATAAGGAACCTACCACCAGTAAAATAATACTTTTTTGTCCCTTTAATGAAGCGCCTCATAAAAGTAAAGTCTAAAAATTATTATTTGTAGTTTGCTGCTAATATATTTTCTCAGGCATACGCAATTGGCATACATCTCACTCCACGTTAACCGGACTTACCGAACTTAATACACAAAGTAAAAAATACCTAGTGGTCAGAGTACCTGACTTCTACGCCGCGGGTCCTGGGTTCGAATCCCAGCCGGAGCCAACATTTGTGCTAAAACAAAAATAATTGGTTTTCGAGTCTGGTTGTGCTGTGCATGGGAAATTTATGTCTGTAATATAGTTGCTACAGGAGAAACCCTAGTGTTGGACACCCTTTTTTATAATTAGAATAAGATAGATATACTCGCTATCGGTATAGCCGATAGATGTCCGATAGAGTATCGATCGAGTATATAGTAAAGTAATAGCATCTACCTCTTTCTTCCGAGTCGGTAGTTGTACAGCCTCCCTTTATTCTTGCAGAATAACAGCATAATATGCAATGCTGTCACTATACTGACCGTGTGGACGCAATTGGGAGTATGAATTTTTTGACTCCTACCAAAATGGCGGCGGCGTGGCTCGCAATCCGTCACATCACGTTTCCCGTGGGATACATGCGGGCGAGGGCGAAGGGTGGGCTACGTGTGTGACTGTATGTATGTATACTCTGAGATAGGGTAGGTATTCTGCCGTGAAGCAGTAGTGTGCAAACATCACTGTGTTTCGGTTTGAAGGGCACTGTTAGCTAGCGTAAACACTGGGCATATGAGACTTAAGAACTTACCATCAGTTGTACGTTTTCCTTTTTATCCAATAAAAAAAGAGATACTCTTCACCATTTACGCAATACTTAACGATCCATGTGCTCCTGTCAATTTGAAATTTAGGTTTCATTACCTGGGAGATTCTCATGACTGTTGACTCGTACTTCTTTTTTTTTTTGAAAACGAGCAAGCGACTCACATGACGGTTCTTAGTTCTTACTATATGCCCAGTGATTAAGTAAGTGATCACCGCCGCCCATGAACATCTACAATACCAACTTAAAAACAAACGACTTTTACACTTATTGTTATTGTATACAAATATAAAAAATCTTCCCATTGCGGAACAGCGTGGAAAGGCTCAGAAACATTTTATTTTCATCATCATCATCATTTGAAACATGAAAAGGAAGTTAATTTCCTTGTTTTTAAAGAGCATCGCCCGTCCTGCCTGAATAGCGTTCATGGGTTACTAAGGTATTTTTTGTTCATTTCTTGTTCTGCTAGTCTTTATTGCTATACCTCATCAAAATCTCAACCTCTCCGCCATTTGTATCCTTTCATTGTAAGGAAGCAATAAAGATTTAAAATGAATTATAAAAAAAATACCTTTACATACATAAGATCACGGCTGTATCCCATAAGGGGTGGTCAGAGACTGGGCACTCACTGCAAAAACAGATGACTGCCACAATCCACATTTCACCAAAACAATATAATGCACTTGGTGTGTGTATATACATATATAGGTGGTGAGCCCATCGCCACCATACGCTGTTGGGTGCACAGTGCAGTTTCATTCCTTACTCGCCTTTTACGAGATCCATTGGATGAGATGGAGTGGTAGTATTCTTTTAACGAGCCGCCACCACACGGCTTTAACCAAATACCTTTAAACTAGTTGGATTTGGTTCATTAAGAACTTACAAGGATTATACAAACGTTTATACGTTTGTTGATTTAATCCTAAATTAATAGTATCCCCAACAATATATAATTTCGTTCGTAAGGCGGATATGGATCGGTATGAACATTAAACCCTTGAATTCGCCGAACAAGCCTTGTCATTATGTGGCGGTTTGAGCTACAAGGGTCAGTTTAGGAACATGATATAGGATAGGAAAATTATACGTAAAAATTTACATATATTATATTAGCTGTACCCGCAACTTCTATTAAAAAAATCTATGTGAAGGTAAGGTTGATGACAAAAATGGAGCTCTATAAAATCATATCCAAAAGCAACTTTACGTGAATGATTTAAATCCGATGGTCAAGTAATCGTAGTGTTTTCCAATATACATCATAAATGGCGGCCTGTGACAAAGTTTTCAATAGTCAAGAGTTTTGCTACTACACCGTATCCATAGAATGTGTTCCGTGAAATATTATAGAAAAAAATGTTCATAGCTTTGGAACTGGTAACAAACACGAAGACACAGTCTAAGATGGTCCAGTCCAGAGTGATTATCTATAAAATTCATGTCGATAGCTTTAGTCATCATCATCATCATTTCTGCCTATCACTAGTCCACTGCTGAACATATGCCTCCCCGATAGATTGCCACACAAGTTAGTAGGTCTCATTTTGGGGGATTTTGCTATTGTTGCCACGCTTGGTAGGCGGGTTGGCAACCGCAGTTTATTTATGCAGATGTTCCAGGAACATGCTGCTGCCCATCTCCTGGTTTTTATTTTCCCTCTGTCGGCTTTTACGACACGCAAGGGATAAGATGGGGTGGTATATTCTCTTAAGCCGCCACTACATGGCATAGCTTTAATAGTTCATGCGATCCTACAGACAGATAGACAGAAAAGGTACATTCATTTTATTATGATATATGTATGATAAAAATTAGTAACGGAAAGTGAAATCAGAAAATCTGCCACTCCATCTCATTCCGTGAGTGTCGTTAGAGTCAACTAAAGGGAGTACCAGCAAAATCCAGTGGTTTCCTAAAGGTCAAAATGCCAGACCTGTGACATGCGTCTAGGGTGCGAGGGGGTCTGGTATTATGACCGCCAGTCTGCCTTCCGGCGTGGTGGTTACGGCAGGTTGTCCCTTTTTGGGAGAGGTATCCATCAGGGATCTATTTACAGGATGAAGACGAATACACACATGAACAAACATGTGAGACTTAAGAACTGATGTCTCAGGGGGACGGGCGTTATAAGCAGATGTTGCGATTTGTTTGTCTCGTTTTCTATTAATAAAACGTGCATGCATGATCATAAGTGATAAAAGGGCGTCAAGTCGTCTGCTCATAAACATTTACGAGCTCATTAAAGAGTCTAAATGTAGGTACTTTGTCACTCAATAGGACTAAGATGGAATGCCCTCTTGTCAGTAATTGGTACTCCGGTTCTCATAAGGTAGTAAGTCTGCGCTATTTATGGCATTCTGTGCGAACGGTGCCGTTCTCCGCTCGAGCTGACCTTATCATAAATCATATAAATACCTTTTAGTGCAACAAGGTATTTCAAAATATATTTAACTTCTTCTTAGGGATCCGCTGTTATAAAAAATCCTCATATTTTTCTAGTGTGTGTGATAAAAATGTATGAGTATTCCCTTTTTGATAACTGTCCAAAGGTGTCAAAAAGCTGTCAAAACTGTCGCCATTTTCAAGATAATTTTTCTCTCTAATGACGAAAAAAAGGTAAATTTTGTTAAATTTATGTTTTCGTAAAAAAATATTAAATAAGATTAAATTAATTACCTGTAGAAAGCGCCATCCGTTGACAAACTGTTCAACTAACATGCACGACTGCTGTCGATTGGAGATGTTTACATTATTTAAAGAAGGTAGATGGTATCATCTGCTGATGATCACCGCATCACATCACATCCGCACAAGTCTGTTAGTAGTGTTTATTAATCGATATAAAAATTATTTTGAGTATATAAGCTTAGTTTTCGAAATATCGAGTATAATAACATCACCAATAGCCTTTAAAATAATGCAACTACTTCTGGAATGTAACTTTTACTGGAATGATAACACACAACTGGTCTTCGCTAACGCCCCGTGAGGGGCGCCGGGAAACTGTTCGGGGCGATGGCCCCCTTCAGTGGTTTCACTTCGTCATATGCGACTGCATATGGGGCTCTGGAGCGCAAGCGCAAAACATGTTCCTGGTTTCTTTCCGTGACTATATATGGAGTCTTCCTCTTGCGGCGGCAGCTGCTTACTAGGAGTTACTGCCTCCGTTGCGGTTTCCTTTTCGGCCGTCGATAACTCGGGCCGTTCCGTTGTCTTCCTCTTTTGAGATGCGGAGTCTATTATGTGTGGGCGGTGGGCGTTTGCTGGGGCCATCAGATATTGGAGTTCAGTGCACGCTTCCGTCGTCCTGGGTTCCTCACGGGGCTTCACGTTTCTTGAAAGGGCCACCGCTCCTGCGCGACGGTTGCGCAGTTCTCTTATGTAAACAGGGCATGTTTTATTATTGGCCGCTCCTGCTTACAGTTGGCGCATGTCGGCGGCTCTTCTCTATGCCTGGGGCAATCTTGTGCCGGGTGTTCCCCACCACAGCAAACGCATGCTTGCCTCCTGTGGCAGCAATGCGAGGAGTGGCGGAATTGCTGGCATCGGTGACATTGGGCGTGGCTCTTCTTGCCCCGCCAGGCTTCAATCCGAATTCCGGGCATATATAGGAGTTCCTCAACTTGATATATACCCGGTATGGTCTCCGGAGTCCGTCTTAGCTGTACAAAGTAAATGACCCCTGGCCCGATCTGCCTTGTACCGATAGCCCGAACGAACTGTGGTTGAAATCCTTTGTACGAAATGGGATCTCCGTGTTGTTCTCCCATGGAAGAGGCAATGCCAGGTTCCGTCTCCGGGATGCTGGAAGAACATGAGGGCGACGGTTAGTTTAAGCGTGGAGTCTCTTTCTGAATCGCTGCTCGCATATCACTTGGCTCGCGGGGTGCGGGTACAGTTGATACGGCAAGCGAGTCTTTGCCATTTGTTGTCACCTTTGTGACGCGCTAGTCGCGTGGTACAGGTGACGCCAATGCGGCGCTCTGTTTGCGTGTATTTAGCGCTGCTGAATAAGCGCACGGATCTCGGGGCGCTAGCCCTGCCGGGGTGGCCTGCGCAGCGCGTCGTGGAAGCATCGTCGGGTTAGTTGGTTTTGCACTTAATCCCGGCGCCTGGGTATCAGTTTTCGAGTGTCGTGACGCCAGCGCTTCCAATGCTGGTGCATATGAAGCGCGCAGCTTCATCGCACAGACGGTTCCCGTCTGTTTCGGAGGTTTCAGGGCTTCGTAAGCGTCTAGACGACCTTCCTAATTCCAGCAGTTTTTCAGCGTTGTGCTGAACACTGCGGGCTTCTTCTGCCGATATATTATGGCCGGATGCATCCAGTTTTGCTGCTCGTTTGCTGAGGTATTCTTTCGTGTAGTCCACTGTTCTTGGTTGCACAAGTCCAAGCCGCTTTAGGCGTCTAAAGAGCGGCAGCTCATGCTCGTAGCGGGATCTGGGAGACAGATCCTCGAGACGAAAATCGCTGGCGGGCACTTCTTCGATGTCGGTCCCAGTTGTTGCGGGCTGCGACGTCGGGCTTGATGTCGAGGAATTAGTGGCTTCAGATGTAGTTGAAGATTCCGATGCTGATGTAGTTGAAGAGCCCTGAGGGGAGCTGCTCATCAGCTTTTGGCGTGGCTTCATCCTTTTGTACGCTGTACTTCGCGACCGATATGGTGGCTGCTGAACGCACCAGCCCCACGTCTACACCCTTGTTACGGGGCGCAGGAAAGAGGCGGCGACGATTCAGGACACCGGGTAGCAATTAAAGGCGGTCCGAGCGTTGTGTAACAGCTGCGATGTTGTTACACCGAGGCACAGCGGACCAATCCGGAATCGTAACAAAATTGTAGCATTAAAACTTTAGAAAATGATCTTATCTGCACAGCGGAACCCTACATTATGTTACGATTCCGTATCACACTTTTTATTAACTGGAAGCACGCGGCGAGAGGCTTTAATACGTTACTTCCTTTAAAGGCGAAGCTGCGAATCCTCGAACATAATGGCAAATTAACAGCGTATCAACTTGTTTTCTACGGGAGTATTTTCTGAAAGTGAGCAAGGAAATTGTGGTGTTAATTTATTTTTTCCGAAAAAAAAACCCTTGTAAAAAATCGGAACGTGCACTAAATAGTCTTTAAACGAGTAGGTATCACATTGAATTAATCTTTAACAACCGGTATGATGTTCCGTGACCTTGATATACGTTGTTTTCCCTTTATAAACGTTTAAAGAGATACTTATTGTAAAACGAGAGAAAACCTATAGCCATTTTTGGAACCGAATACCGTTGCGATAATAATGAAAAAGTAATCGCCGTAAATACGTTTACAATTAAAATGTTTGACGAAACGGGTCAGGTCATGTAGAATTAACAACTCGGTCAAGAATTTCCATTTGTTACCATGTTAGAATTACGTATATTAATGGATGTGCCCCATGATTTAATTTGAATTAAATCGCTCTGAGGTCGTAGCTTGATGTTATATAGCCTATAGCCTTCCTCGATAGACGGGCTATCCAACACTAAAATATTTTTTTATTAGAACCAGTAGTTACTGAGATTAGCGCGTTTAACCAAACAAACTCTTCAGCATTATAATATTAGTATAGATTAGTATATGTGATTACCCGGACTGTTATTTTTTACCCTTTTTCATGGTCAGAGTAAAATTTTATATAACAGTCAATTATTTATCTAGCGTTATTTGCTTAATTTTCGGTATCGCTAATTCAATTGAAAGGGAAGGTTAAAATTAAAAATTATCAGCGTTAACATCGTAACACGTTGTAACTTACTTAAAAGTAGCTCAAAAGACATTAAAAATTATAGAATTTTATCACAACTGAAATCTGTTGATCATCAGTGGTATACCAACAGTAAAATTCTCATGCAAAACTTACCTGAAATTAATGTTTTCTTTTATTTACGCGAATATTACACATTTAAATAAAACTACTTTTTTACGGATTTTATCGCGTTTAATTTTGAACTATTTTTACCCGACGATTCGGACGCTTTACAGCACCCATGGTCACGGGGGGACATGGACAAAATAGTTCAAAATTAAACGCGATAAAATCCGTAAAAAAGTAGTTTTATTTAAATTACCTGAAATTGTTAAGGCCCATTTACAATATCTAGAATATAATAAAATATGTTTAGTTTAGCAGAGTGGGAACCACTTACCTATCGCTAACGTAGTCTACGATAGGATAGTGGTACGTTAGGAAAAGGTTTCTTTTTAGTGATTAGTTCTACTCGCCTCTCTACTAAAATCAAATCCGTTTTAAGGGGTCCGTAGTCAACAAGGAACCCTTATGGTTTCGCCATGTCCGTCGGTCTGTCCGTCCGCGTCTCAGGACAGAGAAGCTTAGTACCAGAAGGCTGTAATTTTGCATAATCACGCCGAGTGGTAAAATATTTTTTAGGGTACCTCCCCGAGGTAGCTCAGGAGCTAGGCGCCGCTTTAAATTAAAAATATAAATAAAAAATATTTCGAAGACATGTGCAGTCCGCCAACCCGCATTGGAGCAGCGTGGCGGATTTCCTTCCTAGCTCCGAAACCCCCTCAGAAATGAGAGGAGGCCTGTGCTCAGCAGTGGGACATTTATAGACTGAAACTTTATAACTCTGCAGGCAGGCTGAGTCAGCGTATTGTGACGGACAACTACGGAACCCTACACTGGTCGTGGCCGGACACACACTTTATCGGTTATTATTACCGGGTATTTTTGTGTTTGCCTGTTTACCAGCGCCGGTTGCTTATAGCCGGTATATGCTCAATTGGGTCCGATTTGTGATGATTTTTTGAGTATTATGTAAATCGTATGCGTTTTGTAATATCAAAGTTGTTTTAACAAATAATTGTATATTCTTTCTTTCATATTTTTTAACTCACACAGTAATGTGTGCAACCTACTGCTTCACTGCAGAATAGCTGGCCTGAGTGGTGGACTGACCTTGGCGGATTTCTGCATAGGAATCCTACCACGAGTTTTGGCTTTAATTACTCTTATAAAAACACTCATATTATTTTTTCTTAAATATCTCTTATGTACAGACATCGGCCAATTACAATTTTATTATACATACATTATATAAATATATACATTCATTGATATGTATGATAAACTATTTTTTTTTGTTGGATGAAGCGACGAAACGAGTTAAACGTTCACTGATGATAAGTGCAACGTCTGCCCATAACAAATGCTGTGTCGCCCAGAAAATTTCTGTGTGACACCACACTGAGCCCGTCACCCTGAGACATCAGTTCTTAAGTCTCATATGCCCAGTGATTATGCTAGCTCTCAGTGCCCTCCAGACGGAAACATAGTAATGTTTCCACACTACTGCTTCACGGTAGAATAACTGGCCTGGAATGCTGGACTCACCTAGACGGATTCCTGCATAGAAATTTTACCACGGGTTTTGGCTTCAATTCCTCGTATAAATACCCTCACATTATTTGTTCTTAAATATGTCTTATGTACAGACAACGGCCAGTTACTGTTTTATTATATAATACGTTTTATAAAAAAAATAATTAATGAAAATGTATGAAAAACAATTTTGTGTAACATAAAGAACTGTATTTAATAATAAAATTATTATTGTCAACGAAAAAACAAATATCTAGTATAAATTAACCTCTTTGCCTGTCTGCGGACATCCCAACAAAAGTCCTAATTATCAATTTGAGCACTACACATTAGTGTAGTGCTCAAATTATTAAATATCATACACACAGCCATAGAAAATACATAAAGTTGTAATATTAGCTATGAGAATTTTCAAGCATATTTAAAAAAAACGTTAAACGGTTAAACTTACCGATTCTTTCTCGTAAAGATCGAGAAAACTTGTTTCGTTGACACTGCACAGGTTACTTAAGACCAGAGGTTTCGTCAATTATTATTGTTTTATTATGTGACATCCTAACAACAGTAGAACGCAGCCCATATACCACTCGTTCATAATTAAAACGGCTTATAGTGGGATCAAAAAATAAAAAATTCTTGTTTTGTATTGCGGTACGCGATGAGAGTATTTGTATTTCTGGAACACGTTTAATATGCGAGCCATTAATAAACACATAAAATATTTAGTAATAGAAAATAACAACAAAGCATTTGAGAGCTAACATTTTTCTGACAATCTGTGGGCGAGTACATAGGCAATAATAAATATATTGAAATGATGATGATGGCAAAGCATTGCGTTAAATGATTTTACTTTTTAATCAATAGTTTCAAAATGTTATTTTAAATTAAAGGTAAAACCATCATCTACTTAATATTATATAACCATTATATTTCCTAAATAATGCGCAAACATAATAAAATTATTAATTTCCTCAAATTATTTTAAACATGTTCAAATTTTAAATACTAAACTTTTTAAAAATTTTCACCATGATTACAATCAAACAATTCATTACCGCGCGACCTTGTGATTACAGTACCTGACTCTGGTGGGGAATCGTTTTTTTTTTTTTACAAACAGACAGCCTACGACAGCAGTTTTACCCTGGCCAAGTCCGCGTCACCTAGCCAAATTTTCGGCTTCACTCAGTTGCTGCCAGCTGCCGTGCGCAGTACTTTGCTCCATCTCGCCATGAGGCCTAATCGCGGTTTCCATTCCAGAATTCGTCTACTATGTCACTGTGACTACTGCAACCAGCCTTTTTCAATTTTGGCCAGCAAACTAAAGACTATGTCAGTTGATTTGGTTTCATGGCGGATTTCTTCATTATAAATATTATCTATATCACCTTTATTTGCTCTCTGAGTGCACATTTCGCACCGACAGTGTTCACATTTCGGCACCATAGGTGAGTACAAGCAGAACACAATGGTTCAAGACTTTCTTCAAGTTTCCGGGTTGACGGCGAAACAAACAAACGATGCTTCCCTAATGAAGCACAACCCAAGTGAATACTCCTGTCGGTCTATCTGAAAGTATTTCATCCTAGTTGCACTGTTTGTCCAAGGTAAATAGTTTTCGTACACTTCGAGAATTTCACGGCTAACGGTTATTACAGCTGGTATGACTGCTTCTTCTTTTTCTGTGATCGTGGCAATTAGCTACCAAATCGAGTTATTTATGTCGAGTAATAATTTCGATTGACAGCAAAATTAAAGTTGACTTTTATTGAGGATTTGCTGGACTGATGGAAACAAAACGAGTAAAATTTTGGTCTTGAAATGAATTTTCCAATCACTGTACACTTTCGCACAATCATGAATCAATACAAATCAATAATTAACATCAAAACTTAAAGTATACATACGAGTAGTAATTACCAAAATCAATAAAAGCACTGCCGCTACTTTTCGAGTTGGCGCCAAAAGTCGGTATGACTGCTGTTATAAAAATTGTACGTGAGTCTATGTCCTTCATTACTCTGTACACATACGGCTTAAGCGCACACCGCCTTCCGCTTTATTTTAATTTATACCACAATCAGCCGTCCACAGTTACACTCGCTTCTAACCGTCTACACGTTAAACTGTGCTATAAACATTATATTTTTAAACCAAATAAGATTGTCATATATAATCTAAGAAACACACTACTAAGTTACTAGTGAAAAAACAAAATATTTACATTGACCTCCTATTCTGATAAAAATGTAATTTAAAAAAAGTGAATTAGTTGCGTAGTTAAGACAACACACGTTCGTGATAAATAATGTTTTGTAGTTTAAACAGTGTTTAATGACAAAGTGCGTGGTTGAGTTGTGTTTATTCCGTTTTTAAGTTTGTGAACCATTGAATGTTTACTTAAACACATGGTTCGCGATTTTCGCACGAGCAAGAAATATAAATTTCTCCACCGACCGCAATAGCAGGTAATTGACGTAATAGATGTATTGTATTACCCACATTTACATTTTTTTTTAGACCATAACAGGCATGGCGGCCGGATACAGCCAGTCTCGAAACTTGATTTGCCCGCGAAACATATTAAAATCACGCGCGAATAATGTAAATACTATCGGTTCACGTCAACGAGAGAGTGGAAGTAGCGTGATTACCCTGGATAGATTCTAAAATAAAGCAATAAAACCGATTTTTTTTTTCATAAATTATGTCCATTGATTGTTTTGGGCACTTCTTAGGAATAAGACCGCGGTGCGATTCTAAGAATACATTTAATCAACACGACATTATTCCGTAAATGTATAAATTAAACAGTCTACGGCCCGCAACTTCATAAATATTCTAAAGTTTAGTCCGCAACTTTCCAAAGGTTGCCCATATCTGTGATAAACGAATACACAGACCACCACACACTACATCCATTTTCAATACAGTATCGAGATTTAATGTAATCTATGTTGTATTTATTTTATATAATTACGTTGAAAGTGTAATTAACAATATTAGTGGTGCCGGCACCGGTGATCGAATCCAGGTCACTCAGGTACTATGCAATTTAAAGCCAGCACAGCCCCTCAGCTACCACAAACCTAAAAGTATATTATCATAAAAGTGTAGTGAGTGACGAGAACAATGGGCCTTTTGCCGGGACCCCTAAGTCGTTCTGTCGTAGCCCTCGCGGTAAACAGTGCACTAAATTTTAATTCGTCGACGATTATGGACACATAGGTATCTTTGTCTGTATCGTTGTGAACCACCGTTACGACTTATCATAAGCTGCACTGTGTGTATTCGCCGCTTTTAGATTAAAAATGGCCGATAATAAGTGCGCCGAATATTCATATCATATAATAATGCATGGACTCTATAAACACGAAAAAAAAGTAAAATAATGTCTTCGCTTCTTGGGAACGGATATAGGATACTTTTCATCCCGGAAAATCTAATAGTTCCCACCAAAGGTTCCCACGGGATATTCAAAAAACTTATTTTACACGGTAGAAGTCGCGCTGCTTGTAGGTTATAATAATTAGTAACCATGAGCTCTTACCTACATCGTAATATTACAACGCAAACTAAAATTCGAGGACACGGTATGGCCTGATAAAATCATGTAAAGTACATAAACAAATTTTACAATTTATGATTGCAACTTAATTTATTTGTATTGCAACTTTAATTTTTGTTCTTCTACCTTCAATTGATAACCAGGGGTTCTACTGTGTAACTCTGGTTGGTTTCGTGATCAATTTCATTTGATCCCATTAACCAATGAATGAGCTTCTTACGCCAAAATAAAGCTCATTCATTGGTTAATGGGATCAAATGAAACCGAGCACGAGTTCGAGTTCTCCAACCAGAGTTACACAGTAGACCCCCAGATCCGAACGACCATTATGACTGTCGAAAATGTACACCATCAAAACCGTTTCACAATTCACAGCGAGTGTCCTACTTTTACCTCTAATAGATTCGATAGTCAAATCGAAAAGTAATAGAAAGGAAGATTAACAGTGCCTAAAATGTGCGTGTCTGACCAAATTGGGTGGCCCCCAAATCGGTTTAACCCCAAATTGGGGCATTTTAAGCGTCTTCTAAAGAGGTTATGTTTCGTCATATTCTTTATCTATTCAAATAAATAAAATTGAAGTTTCTTTTTTTATTCAATGCTTATGAAAGTATTTACGGTACTCATAAGATTTTTTTTTTAGTTTTTGTCTCTGTCTCTTTGTTCCGACTAATCACCAAAACGGCTGCACTGATTTTGACGGTTTTTTTTTACGTAGGGGCCCTAAATATTTCTTAAATTAAATAGTAGCTAAGAATGCTCTCTCAAAAATCCCCTACCTGCCAATGAAAGTCCCGTTAAAATAGATTGATTAAGATAGCTGTTCCGGAGATTAGCCCGGAGAAACAAACAAACAGAGAGACAAAAAAATTTAAGATTCATCTTGAGTTTCGGTATCCTGCAAATATAAGATTAAGAAAAAATCCTAATCGTGAAATCACAGACAAACACACCATTTTTTTTTATTTGTATTGGTAAAGACGTAAAAGAAATAACTACCACCAACTACCAACTAACAAATATTGAAACTACTATGAACGAAAATAATGACCAAAATGAAAATTAAGCCTGGGAAGCGAGCGTGACTGCTCGAACGAGATAGTGTGTTATTATCATTTCTTAGAATAGATTTAAATGTACACTTAATTGACTCATTGCCATTTGCCACCATGAATAAATTTGCAGACTTCAAAGACTCATAACTTATGATAAAATAAAATGATTTTAATAAAACAAAGACTTGATGTTACTGGAAGATAAGCTTTATGATTTTCTTACTGAGTCATTTGAATAAATTTACTACTTTAGACGTGATGCATTCAGAGAGAAACAGACAAACAGACAGACATTTCTAAAAATTATAGAAATGTATTTAGTTACTTATTTTTGCCTCCGTTAATCATTTTTTTTTCATAATTTTAAAATGTACAGACACGTGCAGTTGTATGTATAGAAGATATAGATAAGTTAGTGAAAATTGTGAACTCGAAATTTCATAGTTCTTATACATTTTAATTTTAAGACCCTTACATGGGCATATATTTATGTCCATAAATATGTTATTCTTATAAATACATTATTACTATAAAAAATATATTATACTTATTATTATTATTCTTAGTCTAAAAGTAAAGTAACAGCATATAAATGCCTAGTGAGCATAAGCCTGCTGTCGTTTCTGATAGGGTTTTACAGTCTGGAAGAGCACGGCACGTTGCTCCAATGCGGGTTGGCGGACTTCATATGTCGTCGAAAATTTATATATTATATTTCTCAGAAATGCAGATTTCTCACGATCTTTTCAACAACTAGTGATTTGAAACAAATGTCGGCTTCAGCTGGGACTCCAATTTTGAACCCACGACTCGCGTAGATATCAGATACTCTGACGACTACTCCACGCGGTCGTCAATATATCGCGGTATATTCTTAGTAATGTGTCTAAATAAAATAATGACGAAAAAACTTCAACGCAAGTCTCGACTCGCGCTTGGCTGGCAATAATAAATAAAATAGGCAATAATTTTTGCCAGAAATAACGTAAGATACAAAATGTCAACGGCCTATAACATCGAATGCAATTCAGAACGACAAATCGCCATTTTTGACAAATGGACTGAACGGTACTTACTTATCAATTAACAATTTTCTTCGACGTGTAAAGATTGAAAAAGTAATAAGAAAGAAAGAAACTAACCGCCAACTGTGAGAAAGGAGTCTTTCAAATTAGCACTTACACCTTAATAGGGAGATATAAATAAAATAGTATCTGAAATTCAAGTCCTTACGAAATATAGAATCCGGAGGTATGAAGTCATGGCAGAGGTGACGTAAATTTTCTAACTAGCACCTAGGAAACACACAGACACACACCTATGTAGATATGTATTGTGTTTTTTTAGAAAATATTTTGTAATCATTTTAAATTCGTACTTCCAACATTAAAAATTATTTAAATTAATATACTATTATACAATATTATTAATTCTTTCAACGAACTAAATATTTTTAATGTGTTCAAGGCCAAAATGGATAATTGAAATCTTAGGTCAGATTGGATTCTAGATTGACATAAAAATAAAAGTGTGTATATTATATTTTTTATATATTTATTTATCTGCAAACAGACCTCGATCGCTAAATGGAGTAGAAATATTGCATTCATTTCACATGCACACGAGGTGAACGCACTATCATAGGAAAATTACCAACCGCTTACGACAGCATAGCGCAACTATGAAAATGTGTGGAATTATTATCGACAAGTTAGTATATATTGTCGTTATATGATGATGGTGATGAATAAATGATATTGCATAAATATTAAATTAGAATAAAAACAAGGCACAAAATAGGGTTTCATGATGAGGAAGGAGTATTAAGTTTTATTAATTATAATTAAACAGTATTTTCTTTAAAAAGAGTAAAAATAATAACTACATCACTTGCTAGTCTGGGAGAGAGGAATATGTCTTCCCAAATAATTTCATCTAACACAATTATAATTATTAATTAACTTTCTCGAAATTATAACATACAATTTGCGTTATAAACTGACCTCCTCGTAGTAGTAACGAAGATTCCTGTATTTCATTTAATTAATATTGTTTTAATTTTTATAAACAAATATACTTACTTATGGAATATACAATATAGTCATTTAATTAGCTCAGCAGATACAAGCAGGATGTTCACTTCGCAAAAAGTTCCTTTCACATAAGTTAATACGTAATGAAAAATAAAAAACGCAAAATACGCGCATAGACGTGGAGTTACGGAAATCAGCCCGAAGCAATCTACATCTATACTCGTACATAGGTAATGAAATCCAATAGGTAAGGTTGTTTTCGTAACAGCAATTTTTCGAACATCGTAACTGCTATGTGAATAACATATACATAAAATAGAAGTAAATTGAATCCAATAGGTAAGGTTGTTTTGGTGACAACAATTATTCGAACATTGTCAGTGCTATGTGCTATTTTTGGCTGTCTGTTTCTACGAACGGATTTAACTCGAGAACTTTTAAAGGTATTGACGTGAATTTTGCACTGGTTATAGATAATAACTCTGGGACAAATATACAAGTTAGTATTTGTGGAGGCTCGCAAGGACACCTTCCAGGATTATTCGCAAGATATGATTCTGCTTCAGTGATTAATGTTGATTATGACTGTCCCATCCAGAACCACTGGGTAGTTATAGGATTAAAATAATATATTACTAACATTGCTAACATATTTATAAGTCAAAACAAAATTGTTCCTAAATGCATTACGAAAAATATTATGATTAGGAACCTTGACACGGACAGCCTTTTTTCGTGCAGAATAACATCATAATATGCAATGCTGTCACTATACGTGCTCGTAGGAACGTAATGGGAAGTAAAAATTTCTTGACTCGTACCAAAATGGCGACGATGTGGTTCGCAACCCGTCCCGTCTCGTTTCTCGCGGGGGCGAAAAGTGGACGACGGGTGTGCCCTCTGCCTACCCCTTAAATAGGAAAATGGTGTGACTGTATGTATCTATGTATGCATTTAGGTGAGTGTTTGCAATGAATTCACTCGTTGGTTCCTCCTTATTTTTTGTTATTGTATAAATTGATGAAACGAGCAGAACGTTCACCTGATGGTAAGTGCAACGTCTGCCCATAACAAATGCTGTGTCACCAAGAAAATTTCTGTGTGACACTACACTGTGCCCATCACCCTGAGACATAGGTTCTTAAGTCTCATATGCCCAGTGATTACGCTAGCACACAGTGCCCTACAAACCAAAACACAGTAATGTTTGCACACTACTGCTTCACAATAGAATAACTGGTCCTGGGGCGGTACCTACCTAGACGGGCTCCTCCATAGGAATCCTACCTCCAACCACCTAAATCACTTGCCGATTTTTTTTTTGTTTAACACGGTACCAGCAGCGATTCCCCTCAACAAATACCATAGAGACGGTACTTTCTCCAACACTGCTGTTACTTTTAACGACTCGATGTTTGTCCGTCGATTACGGTCACAACTTACGACTGCATTTATTTTCTAATTACGTGCTACTTTCTCTTTAGGTTTACAATGCGTTTGATACGCCGATATACGAGTACAATGTTGTCACAAAATTGGATCGTTGAAAATAAAAAAGTACAGTAAAAGTGTCAGGTTATATCTGTTCCACCGCTGGCTACAGTCCTCCATTACTTTTATAGAGTTTTGGAGCATAATTTTTTTTAAAAAAAAAGGAAGAAAAGAAATAAAATATCCGGCACGCTGCTCTTTTGCGGGCATGTCATAAGATTATTATTCAGTTCTCCTTCACGCAGACTTCTGTACTGGTTGTAGGATTCCTATGCAGGAATCCGTCAAGGTAGGTACCACACTAGGGTCAGTTCATTCTGCCGTAAGTAGTGTGCGTTTGTTGTTTCGGTGAAGGGTACTGAGAGCTAGTGTAATCACTGTGCATATGAGACTTAAGAACTGATGTCTCTAAGTGACGAGCGCAGTATATTGCCACACAGAAATATTCTGGGTGACACAGCGTATGTTTTGGGCAGACGTTGCACTCACCATCAGGTGAACGTTTTGCTCGTCTCGTCGCTTTAAAAACACAAAATTACGATCATAAATAAATTCCAGGATTATCGTTTCATCATCATCTTCATTTCAGCCTATCACTAGTCCACTGCCGAACATAGACCTCCCCCATAGATTGCTAGTTAGTTTGTATCTATCGATTTGAGGAGGATTTTCAGATTGTCAAGGAAGATGCTGCTGCACATCTCTTGATTTTTATTTTCTCTCTGTCGTCTTTACGACACCCACGGGACGGGATGGGGTGGTAGATTCTCTTAAGCCGCTACCACATATTTTAACAAAACGATCGCAATACTAAGATTTCTCCTTTATCACGAGGGAGTTTCAGATACATGGATTTCACATGCACAACACAACCAGACCCGAAAATCAGCAAAAACAGCAAAAATTCTCCGCTGGGCTCCGTTTGGGATACAAACTCTGGACCCGCGGTTTAGGATTCACTAGGCCACGCGGTTGTCGGATTAAGGCAGCCGGCACCTGAGTCTAAGCGGTCGCGGCTTAAAAAATATATTTTAGACAAAACTTCATGGCGAGACCAACAAAGGTTCCTAACAATGTGAATGTGTTTTTGTATATATTTTATTCCAGCACTAAAGTTTCAATAACTGTTACGAGTAAAGACTTATTATTATTCAAGAACTCAATTCTTAGGGGTCTTCCATTAGGTGTCAAACTATGTTAACTATACGAAGCTACTATATTGAATTTTGTTCAAAAAAAGTCTTAAATATAATAAAGAATTCGTTTCTATGCGCCAAACCAGAGGTTACACGAGTTCAATGTTTACTTCGTGCTCGTAATGGTTTAAGCTCGCTCGTCATAGCACGTTTCTTCAGATATGATACATTATTGTTCAACCTTTCCAGCCGTCAACCATGCCGTTCCTCGACATAGCCTTCCAAGCGGAGGTCAGTCGGTACGAAGACTCGGACTTTGAGGAATACGCCCGTCGGAACTGCAGCGAGGACCCGCCAACAAGAAACCACGCGATAGAAGAGTTGCGGCACATGGTGTACGGTGAGGTGACATGTAATTAAAATCTATACTATACACTAGCTGCGCCCCGCAGTGTCACCCGCTTAAAATAAACCCACCACATCTGTGCCGTAAGTTCGGCCTTTCCCAGTAATGTTTTGTAAAATAAAAGTAATTTTTCTTATTGGATTAGTGTTGCCTGATATTAGCGCGTACAAACATACAAACTCTTCTATATGATAGTAATAAGAGGAACTTGACTTGACTTCTTTATCTTCTTCAGCTTGTTTATAGTCCACTGCTGGACATGGACAACTCCCAGGAAAGGAGGATTTGCAAAAATCACCAGGTTTAGCAAGCGGATGTGATTTATGCTGTGATGATTTTATGGTAGGTTCGTTCACCTGATGGCAAAGCGGAACGTCTGCCCATAACAATCGCCGTGTCACCCAGAAGATTTCCATGTGGCACCACACTGTACCCTTCCCCCAGAGACATCAGTTCTTAAGTCTCATACGCCCAGTAATGGCACTAGCTCTCAGTGCCCATCGGACCGAAACGCAGTAACGTTTGCACACTACTGCTTCACGGCAGAATAACTGCCCTGTGGTGGGGCAAACCTAGTTGGATTCCTGCATAGGAATCCTGTGAAATCCACCTGTGGTGATTGTCACACACCATATATCACATTACCAGATGACTCACATATGAGACGCTTCCCGTCATGGTTTTTAGGTCTTTCATTTTTCGAGGTGGACCCCGAGAACCAATGAGATTATCCCGATTATCCGGTTGTCCGAATACCGAACACGGCCACAACTTCCGAATACTGTCCGAAGCTCTCAACTGCGCAGGAGATATTTAGTACTACAAGTGTAACCTACCTGCGCGGTATGTAACGCTCATGCGATAAGTTCGGTGAAAGGACAGGATGCAGTGACAGAGACACGAGCAAAATCACAACATAAGCCGACCCGAAAACCAACAATTTGTGTTTTACACAAAAATTTTAACCCAGGATCCGCAGCGGAGTAGTCAGGTACTGTTACCACTGGGCCTCGCGGTCGTCTTTTATAACCATACCACATATCACTGCTTCGAAACGACATTGAAATGACAGAAGTTCTAACAGTCTTCTTGATTAAAATATCTTGTAACCAGTGGAAACGTTTTTATGTTCTCGTGATTTGAAGAATCCTTCCCTATCGAATAGAATATAATGATGTACAATAGTATATTAAACAATCGACTAATGGTCGGTTTCGAAAGTCGAAACCAACAGTTGTGCAAAAAAAACAATCGTTGGTTTTCGGGTCTGGTTCTTTTGTGCATGTGATATGCAGGTCTGAAAAACGCACCCACGATATAGGAGAAATCCTAATGAGAGGCACTGTAAAAATAAAAGTTTTCATTCTTCCACATGGACAATAATTTGTAAAAGTAGAGACAATACGTAATACGTAGAATTTATGAAATATCAAAATTCTTTATAAATTAGCTATGTTAAACTGGTTTGCGGCCGTATGACCGAGAACTGAACATTACAAAATGTTTATGTTATTAACAAATTTGATCATTACGGTAAGCATCATGATGGTATAATAATAATTTCTGTAGTGAAATAATTAACTACGTCCAAAAAATTACCTAGGAATGAAAAGTTTAGGCCCGTTATGACAACTCACAAAATAATGTATAAAATTTTTGTAATAATGTTCAATAATTCTAATCTGCTTTTGCCTTTCAAAAGACCGACCGACCGTTTAGCTTACTGATGTGTGGGTGGCTATGCACATAACTGACGATCTTATTAAATACCTAATCTGAGTCCGCGATTCGCTCGGTGCAGTTTTATCTAACTACGAAAATGATAACTACACTCTGCGTCAAAAAAATCGCACATCCGAAAAAAATAATTTAAATACTATTTTAACACAACAGGCCAATGGCAATGTTGTGGTTTGAGGGTATCATTCGAAAAGTAATTTCATTAGCTTTCAGGAATTTTAATTGAATTTTACTTTTATAACGAGACGAAAGAGAAATTAAAGAAAAAGACAGGGTATGTACAAATTTGCAAATTAATAATTTAAAAAAAAACTTAATAAATACAAAAAAGTTCTTAAAACCCAGTGTTACCCCCCCTTGCCTTGATAACGGCTTCCATACGATCTTTCATGGACCTTACAAGGATCGCAACAGCCTCTTGGGGTATTTGTTCCCACTCTTCAAGTACCGCATCTTGGAGCTCTTGAAGAGTGGCTGGAGCTGGATCTCGAGCTCGCACGCACCGTTTTAGGTCATCCCAGAGATGTTCTATTGGGTTAAGGTCTGGACTTCGTGCTGGCCAATGCATAACAGGGATATCGACCTCCTGTAAATAATCCCGTACAATAGCCGCGGTGTGGCAACGAGCATTAACATGAATCCATCACCGGCATAACCAGTATACGGGACCACATGTTCCTCCAGGATTTCAGTAATGTACCGACCAGCATTTAATGACCCTTGCCCACAGCCACCCCGAGTCCGGGAAACGCACACAAGTTCCGTTTTCCCGTCGACGGAAATGCCGCCCCAAAACATACACGAGCCACCCCCGTATTCGACGGATTCTTCGAAGCAGGGTTGTGTGAACCTCTCCCCCTGTCTTCTGTAGACCCTTCTACGTCTGTCATTGCAGAAGAGACAGACCCTCGTCTCATCAGAGAAGAGTACGGTCCGCCACTGTTCTAGAGTCCACTCGCAATGATTGCGAGCAAACTCTAGGCGATCTCTGCGATGCTGTGCAGTAAATTTTGGACCTTTAGCAGGTCTATGGGCTGTTAAACTCTTTTCGTGTAACCTTCTTCTTATCGTAGAAACACTCACAGATGTTCTCAGAGTTGATCGAAGCTGTTGTTGCAACTCAACAGCATTTGTAAAACGGTTTCGTAAAGATGTTGTAACGATGAAACGGTCATCTCTTTCTGATGTGCACCGTTTTCTTCCAGATCCCGGTTTTCTAACATAACCACCAGTCTGCTCAAAACGTTGGAACACCCGTCGAACTGAAAAACGGGACAGGTTCAACTGTCGAGCAACGTCACACTGCCGCATCCCCGACTGCAATAGGGCAATCACTTGAGCGGCTTCTTCAGAGCTGGTGTCCATCTTTACTTGTTCTTACTTGGGTTACTTGTTCACGTGTGTTCACTGCAAAGTCTAAATTACGACTGGCCCATATTTCCTGCTCGGGTCTTCGCCTGCGCCCCCGAAGGGGGCGCCGGGAAACTGTCCGGAGTCGACGCTCCTCTCAGTAGTGTCAAATCGCCGCGTGAAATAAGTTTACGCGGGGCTTTGGAGGTGTTAAATAAAAATTAAAACAGGGGTAGTTTGCCAAAAAGTGTGGCCGGACAAGTACTAGGGATGTGGTCACAAACCTTAGTGGGTAATATCTTAATGATATTCCCAAAGTCGCTGACATTAGTCTCCAAGCCAGGCCGTCCTCTTACGAGGATTGCCCGGCCGAGTGACCCGCCTGCGACAGTGGGTTGGGATATTCCTTATCTTTGTTGACTTCCGAGCTGAGGTTTGTGAGTATCCCGAGCGACCTAGCCTTGGTTGTTAAGCAAACAGGCTATGCCGCTCAGGATGATAGGCACGGGATTGGTGCCGGTCCGGATTGCCTTGAGGACGTCATTGAGGATCGTGATCGCTGCAGATAACGTTGCAGCGTTATCCGATCCCAACGACGTCGAAGGCAGAGCAGTCTCTGTGGGCGCTGTGGCAACCGACACGCTTGCTGTTGGGCAAGACGCTGGTGCCACCTTAGGCTTCGCTTTCTTCTTCTTCTTCTTTTTAGAAGAAGAAGAGGTTGTACCAGCTGTTTGTGGGGGAGGGTCCCTCGGGCGAGGCAGGTTCGCCGGAGCCATAAGATTCGCCTGGTCTTGGGCAGCCTCGATGGTGTTGGGCTGGACCAGTTGGCCGCGAGTAGGGTGTGTCGTAAGAGCCGACGTGCCCGCCTTACGATTGCGTACTTCCCTCCTGTAGACAGGACACAGTGCGCTATTCGCAGTGTGCCCCTGGCCACAGTTGGCGCACGTAGGCGGGTCTTCTCTTGGACGGGGACAATCTTTGGCAGGATGGTTCTCCCCACACCGCACACACGACATAGGGCGGTGGCAACAGTGGGAGGAGTGCCTAAACTGCTGGCACCGATGACATTGTGCCAGCCCCTTCCTGCCTCTCCATGCCTCTATCCGGACTCCAGGCATGTAGAGCAGCTCGTCAATATAGTATATCTTGCTTAGAATATTCTCCGTCCTCCGGAATTGGGCGAAGAATATGCATCCGGGGCGTCCTTGGCGCGCCCGGATTTGGCGGATGAATTCGGGTTCGAATCCAAGGGATTTGAAGGCATCTGCGATGTCTTCTGGAGCCGTGTCCAGTGGCAATCCCCGTATTGCGACCTTCACTCCACGGTCAGTCGGAAGCGAGTACGAGAACCACGATAGGCCCTCGTCCCGCTCGAGTTTGGACAGGTACCTCTGCAGGTACCTGTACTCCTCTTCCGACTCCGGGAGGAAGCGAATGCCCTTGCCAAAAGGGCGGGCATTGGGGCGTCTGCCTAGGTCCCGCACCATTGCAGTAAAGTGCTTCGCCCAGTTGGGGAATTTCTCCACTACAATGGGCGGGTATCGGACCTTACGCGGGGGTCTGCTCTGTTCCTGCCCGGGCCCAGATGGTGTTGGGCCGGCCGCTGCACTCGTCGCAGCTTGCGCATACGACGGTGCAGGCACAGGGGCAGGGGCAGGGACAGGAGGGACAGCAGGTTTTGTTGGCGTTAAGCCAGTCCGTTGGGCCGAAGAGACCAACGGATAGGAAAACGGCGGAGGAGTGGGGGCCCGCGGCGCACCTTGCGGCACAGCCGCCGGCGGAGCTCGTGGGGATTTGGGCATCGGTACTTGTCCGGCTGCCGGAATGATCCGGGGTAAAGGGGGACGCACAGGGCGGGACACGCCTTTAGGGGGCAGCGCTGAAGGCGTGCCACGTGACGTGGAGGGCGCTGATGCCCTCTCCTGAATGGGAGCGACTTGTGTCGATTTGGGAGTGGCCAGTCTAGGTAGCCGAGAAGCGGCTAAGCGGGGGTCCCTTTGAGGGAGAGGTACGGGCGCAGGTGTTGCAGGTGTGTCTGACGGCATACTCACCTGCTCCGTCGGCGCTGGGAATGTGTAGGCCGGGCGGGCGTGCGGGCTCGGTGGCCACACTAGCGCCCTGGCGCGCCGCCTTGTCCTCGCGCAGCTTCTTGGGGTCCTGGGTTTCATCGTCATCACTTTGTGGGCTTCTGAGCCGTTTGGACACTTCGCTGCCCCGCTCGAACAGCTCGTCCAAGATACGAAGGTCCTTGTCGGTGGTGGGGGCTCGTGCCACGCGGAATTGCATGTATTGTGCGGACAATTCCGCAATTTTCTTTTTGGCGTTCTCGGGATTGATGAGACCTAGCGCGCTCATGCGCCTGGTCATCACTAGTTCGCAGTATACTTGCGACTTCGGCGATAGGTCAGCGATGGTGGATTCTTTGGAGGAATCCTCTGATTCCCCTTCGCTGCTGCTATCATCGTCACTGTCGACCTCGGACTGAGGCGAAGTGGCTGGAGTCGTGGTGGTGGTTGCGGTCGTCGTTGTTGCCGCCGGTGACGCGGCTGGAGATGCAGGTTCTCGCTCGGATGATGTCGCCGGTGGTTTGGGGGGCGTTCCGCCCTCCATGGCGACTCAGGGAGTCGTCTGCCCCGCGACCAACGCGTCTCCCACGGGAGAACCGCTCGCGCCTCGCCCCCTTGAAGGGGGAGGCGGAGTGGCGCCGTGGGGACCCGGAAAAAGTTTTTGGAGGTAGATGCGTGCGCCTTGCCTCCGAAGAGGACAAGGGTAGCGTTTAACAGGTGTCTAAAATAGACACCTGCAAACGCCGAAAAGAAGAATGGTCCGTGCGGAGTGGTGTCTGCTAACAAACTCGGCCCATATTTCATCCAGATCGACCCTTTTATACCCTTTTTAGGGGGTGTAACTAGCGTCCTTACTAACGAGCATTTGACAGTATTTATTTTTGACGCTCTATAATGATAAATGTTTTAATGATTTCATGATTTTTTAATTAATAATGTAAAGCTATTCAAATACCCATTTCAAACATACCAATATTTATATAAATATAATTCGTTTCTAGCCATTACAGCCATTTTTCGCGCAAACTCAGAGAGGTGCGATTTTTGTGACGCTGAGTGTAGTTCCATACTCTGCCGCTAGATGGGTCTATCTAAGAAGTCAAGCTTAGAGTTGATATTATTCTATAATATCATCATTATATCGTTCATCATATTTTTTTCTTGTACTAAATACTGTTCTAGATTAATAAATTATGATAATTCGTTTTTATTTATCAGCGGATGAACGACATCTACAGAAACATTAAACTTTTGGCAATCATACAAAAGCAAAATCGTTTTTGGTTTGTTACGCGGGCACTTGTTATTTTTGCTCTGCCATTAGATCTACGTGCTTTTGCTATCTTTTGTGCAGTATTTCGTAAAAGATTTAACAAAAATGGAAACAGGAAAATGTAATAAAAAATAGTAGCCAACGAATTTGTAGCTACATTCTTCTATTACTTTATTTATTTAGTTTTATTACATTCTACTATAAAAAGACGGAAAGGACTATTCCAACACACAATGTATATTTGCGATACATACCGGGAGCTGAAACACGGGTAATCATATCACTTCCAGTGTTCTTATCAGCGTAATATTTCAATTCAAATTTATCGTCCGCAAACTTTTTCCAGAACTTATAAATCAGACTCTGTTGTGAGTTATCGGACCAATAGCGCTAACGAATAGATAAACTGCCGATAAAAGAACCTCAGAAATCGCCTAATAAAATTATGGAACCGATAAACTGCACCCACTGGTCTGTTAAGTTAACTTAAGTTTAAACGGAGTTTATCTTACATTACATTGATCAGAAACGCACTTTCATAAGTTATCGGACCAATAGCGCTAACGAATAGATAAACTGCCTATAAAAGTATCTCAGGAATCGGCCATAACTGTTTTACCGGTGGTATTATAGACAGAGGGAGCCATTACATAACATGATATTTTAGTCGGTTTCGTCCTTCCCAATTGCATGTCATTACTCCTATTTTACTTAGTTCCTTCCTATTTTATTTCGTAGTATTCTTATATAGGATACCGTTTAGACAGTTACCACCCCAGGGCCAGTTATTCTGCCGTGAAGCAGTAATGTGCAATCATTGCTGTGTGTCTCTCTGAAGGGCACTGAGAGCAAGCGTAATTACTGTGCATAATGTATAATAGACTTAATAACGGATATCGCAGAGGAGCGGCCGCAGTTCGGTTCCCCACAGAAATATTCTGCTTGACACGACATAAGCTACGGACGGACTTTGAACTGAACATCAGGTGAACGTTTTTCTCGTCTCGTTACTTTCTCATATAAAAAAATATAAATTTCGTTTATCAAACATCGATTTTCTAACAATTTATATGAATTAAAATAATTTTACGACAGCCACGGGACGAATTGTGGTGGTGGATTCTCTTAAGCCTCCACTACAAGGAAACGAGACCAGAGGGAAAATGAAAACCAGAAGATGGGCAGCAGCATCTTCCTGGAGCGCCTGCCAAGCTTGGGAACTATGGCAAAATCCTCCAAAATGAGAGCTGCAAACTTTTGTGGCAAAGTATGGGGGAGGCTTATGTTCAGCAGTGTACTAGTGATAGGCCGAAACGATGATGATGATGAAAATAATTGTCATTTTCATTAACAAAGACGTTTGCTTTGCTGTGCGCTTAATTCGCTGTCACCCGCTACTGTCTTCTGAAGAATCCGTGTCTGAAGACAAGCAATAACATTGGATTATTTTAATTTTATGCAGAAAGAGGTGAGTGCCACCCGCGGCGAATGGACGACGCCTATTTGCTCCGATTTCTACGATGCCGGCGCTTCATACCTGCATTAGCGCACAAGCTTGTACGTATGTATTATCAAACATTTTATAAACTACCTATACGTAACTAGACTGCCTAAGTTTCAAAACATCTACATATACATACATCTACCTAAGTAATAAAACTTACACTTACACTACACTTGACATGAGAATACACTAAAAAAAATGTTTTAGCAGAAATTTGTCTATTTTTATTTATTTATTTATTTATTCTTTATTGTAACACCTTACCTTAGGAATACAATGGCTGCTAGTCAACCCTGGGAGACTAGAAAAATGATGGCAGGTGCAAATATGTTAAAAAATGTGAGTCTGGTGTGAAATCGTCTATACAAATAAATAAAATTGAAGTGTCTATTTGTAATAATAAAGTAACAGCTTTTTACTCAGCGCTTATAAAAGTATATACGGTGTTTTTATGAAAAAACAATTTTTAATAAATTTTGTCTGTCTGTCTGTCTGTTTGTTACGGCTAATCTCCGAAACAGCTGGATCGATTTTGACGGGACTTTCACTGACAGAAAGCTGATATTATAGCGGGTAACTTAGGCTACTTTATTTTAGAAAAATAATTAGGGTTCCGCGCGAAAAACTTAAATCCTCAAAAACCGATTTAAATAGGGAAGTACATATGTATATCATCGATCGAGGTCGGCTTTTTTACGCGGGTGAAACCGCAGTGCACACCTAGTTTAGTAATAAAAAGGAACGGCCTTCAAACACCCTACAATTGGGCACAGACAGCAGTCGAAAAGAGACTACAACGAAGCTCCTGTGTGGGTTGGCTTCGTTGTTATTTGAAACTCGATGACATGAAAAAGCGACACTAAAAAAGACAAACATACGCATCTATAGGGTTTAGCCTACGAGAGAATGAGATAGAATACAGTATACAGTGTTTTGATTTCTTCGTAGATTTTGCTCTCATTATCTAGACAAGAAGATCAAAATCAGTAATTTACGCCGTATTTCAAAGTTATATTAATAAAATCCAAACCAAAGCATTAATTTCATACTTTAGTTACCATAAGCCACTCATGTCATTTGTTGAAATTGAAAACTTGGAGTCTGTATGTCAAATGTCAAAGTAACTCTCTCTGTACCACTGTCTTTTTGTTACCTTTTCACGTCTCAACCGCTACCGTAAACCGTACAACGATTGGCAGAAAGATCGCTTGCATCCTGGAGACGGATATAGGATACTTTTTATCCCGGAATATCAAATAGTTCCCACGGGATATTTAATAGTATAAAAATGTATTTTATTATATATTTTTACCAAGTTTAAAATTTATTTTAAATTTTATTCTAAACCAGCTGATGCCTGCAACTTCTTCCGCGTGGACATAGGTTTTTATAATAACCCGAAAGAACTGTTTCACTTTCCGGAATAAAAAGTCCTATGTTCGCCCCAGGATTCATGCTACGTCTGTGCCAACTTTCGTAAAGACCGGTTCTACGGTTGAACCGTGAAATGAAAAAAAATATTCACTTTAATAAAATTAGTATGGATAACCCTACAATTATCCTCCTCTGCATTGGTCTTATTCTCTCGAAGTTTAGTTTTCTGAAGGTTTCGCTTCTACCCGGTGTGAACTGCATACATGTTTTTTTTTTCTATGGAAGATAGTGACTAGACGGGCAAATCGTTCACCTGATGTCAACCAATAACAAATGCTATGTCACCCAGAACATTTATATGTGGCACAATACTGCCCTTGTCACTCTGAGACGTTCAAATCTCATATGCCCAGTAATTGCTTACGCTTCATTCAATGTTACCATATATGTACATGTATATATTTTTGTTACTTTATTATTATTTTATCTTTTAAGCGAATGTCTGTGTAATACTTAATTATCCTACCACCAGTACAATATATACGTAATTAAATATTTTGGTGATGCCGGCACTAGGTAGAGTAGAGATTGCACTCAGATCTCTTGAGTAACATCAAATTTTTAGCCCATTAGCTATAACGGCTCTTAATTAATTACAGTATGTTGTTAATTATGGATGTAAAATATATTTGAAATGAGACGATTTGTATATAACATACTAGATAGCACACACAATGAAAAAATTTATTCCAGCCAGTAACTGCTCGTTACTCTTTCCTTGACATAAAAACACAGACCTTTCGAATTCGCGAAAGATCGGACGAGTTTAGACATACATTGCTCAATTGTATCGGTATAATAATAATAATAATAAATCTTTATTGAATATTATTTATGTATTTATGTTTGGGTCAAACCAAACCTGGCAACGCAGGGACCCCCTGGCCCGTGAGCACAGTATCCGATGAAGCTGTAAAAGCCAAAAAGGCTAACAGCAATTACATCACCGAAATTATTATATTATCAATTGTATCTACTGTTTTAGTTGGTTTAATTGTGATCAATTTATTCTGTGGATTAATGGAATCCGACCAGGGTTAATTCCGTAAACTATACTGGGCATATGGGATTTAAGAACTGATGTCTCAGGGCACAGAAATGTTCTGAGTGACACAGCATTTGTTATGCGCTTACCATTAGATAAACGTTTTGCTCGTCACTTTCTCCTATAAAAACAAAAAATAGTTCGTACTGCAGTTGCTCGCGCCCCTTTTAGTTAGATGATCGCCTGTTACTTGACCTCCGCAAGTTTTCTTCTCTTTATCATCGCGATAGACCTCTACCATGTTGGGAGGATTTGGTATTTTCCTATGCAGGAATCCGTCTCGGTAGGCACCACCCCAGGGCCAGTTATTCTGCCGTGAAGCAGCAGTGTGCAAACATTATTGTGTTTCGGTTTAAAGGGCACTGTGAGCTAGTGTAATCACTGGGCATATGAGACTTGAGAACTGATGTCTCAGGGTGATGGGCGCAGTGGCACAGAAATGTTCTGGGTGACACAGCATTTGCTATGCAGACATTACACTTACTATCAGGTGAACGTTTTGCTCGTTTCATCACTTTATGCAATAAAAATATGGCAGGCGTATTGACGATCGTCCCAGTCTCCCGTCGCCAGTCTCTGTATATTCGGTATGTAATTATCGGAAATGGTTATTCCGGAACCGGCAGCCATGACGGTTCTCACTTACTCGTATTTATTAGGGCTAGTGTAGTTACTGGACATATGAGACTTAAGAAGCGATGTTTTAGGATGACGGGCGTAGTGTGGTGCCATACAGAAATGTTCCGAGATTATGCAGCATATGTTATAGGCAGACGTTGCACTTAACATCACGTTAACAAGGAACATTTCGTTCTATCGTGCCTTTAGCCGATAAAAAAAGAAGGTAACACCAGCACACGGCTAACTTCAAGCCAGTAATTCTTAGAGCAGACTGATATCCTTTCAGATGGTTCGCTACGAGCAGTTTCGGAGAAATAACGCGTATTTATACGACTGCAGCGCGTTCGGTCTCCAGAAGGTTAAGAATGTATATGGAGGAACGTTTCCAGAGAGCCCGGTTCATGGACGCATCACGTTAATGAGGTTTGGTGAGTCATTTTCTCCTTATCATCATCATTATTTCACCCCATCACAAGTCCACCGCTGAACATAGGCTTACCTGCTAAAATGTCACAAAAGTCGGCCCTGAACCACCGGCATCCATCGTCTTCCCGTAAAATGGTGCAGGTTCAGTAGACATATGAAGTTGTACCTGCTAATATCCCAAAAGTATTCCTTAGTTAAGTGATAGTTATTATCAAATTATTTCGTACAATTTCTTGTGCACCATATCTTGTTTTTAGGTCAAATTTTCGTGTTTACTTTTTTCTGTTTATTCTTTTGTTTGTGATGTGAACGCAAATGTATATTTTGTGTATTTCTTTTTGTCTTAATTTAAATCGACAGACAAAGAGTATATAAGTAAGAGTCGGCACTTAGTGCCGACAGATAACATTTCACTGTTATTTATGATCTATCTATCATTATTGTGTTGCTACCCTATATATAAATAATATGTTATTGTTGTCTACGAATTTTGAGATGATTGAACGTGTGTTCAATTTTCATTTTTGTATTTTTACTTATTTTATTTGTATTCTTTTTTTTTTCATTATGTTTATTTTTGGTAACAGTTAAGTTTTTTTAAATTTTTTCTTTTTTTTTGCACTTTGTCTATGTCCGGTTGCTCGTGAGGTCAAAAATCGATCCGACTGAAAAGCAGTGCTGTGGGGTACCACAGATTATCACTGAGGCGAGATCCTTTTTGACTTATCATCATAAATTTTGTCTTTTTTTTACACTATTATTTGTGATTCTTGATGATGCTGTGTCAAATAAAGTGGTTTCTTTCTTTCTTTCTTCTTTCTTTCCCGCTGCGAGGATCCCCAACAGTTGCCAGGGATAGAAAGGTTACACTATTTTCTTTTTTTCTTTTAGATAATTACATAAATATTTTTTTAGATACTGGATATGCGATTAAGGAACTGATGTCTCTGGTCGACGGGCGCAGTGTGGTGTCACTCAGAAATGTTCTGGGTGACACAGCATTGTTATGTTCAGACGTTGCATTTACCATGAGGTGAACGTTTTGCTCGTCTGACACTTTCTCCTATATAAAAATATATGTTGTTGTCCTATTGGTAGGATTAAGTAATGCCGTCTGTCAAGGAAAGGTCTAGAAGTATAGTAAAACCTTTGGATTTTTTAACAACCGAATCAATTAAATTTCTAGGTAAATGGGACACAGACGCCGTGCCGATAGTGGATGTAGTGAGATGCGCGCTTATCATGGACGAAGTAGCTGTGATGCAGCCAAAGCTCCAGATTCTCGGCGTGACCATCATAGTAGACCTAGAGGGTCTAAGCGTGAGACAAGTCAGACAACTGACACCCACGATAGCCGGGCAGATCGTCAGCTTGATGGGGGTGAGCTATGTTTATAAGTTAATGTGGAATCAGTTCAATTGGCACAGTGAATAATATTTTAAAAAAAATTTACTCCCCACTATAACAAACTATAAACAATTAATAATTAAACGATAAATATTAATTCAGAATATCTCTGTGTGACACCACACTGCGCCCGTCACCCTGAGACATCAGTTCTTAAGTCTCAAATGCCCAGTGATTACGCTAGCTCACAGTGACCTTCAAACCGAAACACAGTAATGTTTGCACACTACTGCTTCACGGCAGAATAACTGGCACTGGGGTGGTACCTACCTAGACGGATTCCTGCATAGGAATCCTACCACCAGTGAAAATAACAGAAACGTCGCATGAAAACGCTGCACTCAAATTTTTTTACTCTCGCGCCCAGAGAAGTTTCACTTCAAAAATTAACCCGAATTAACGAAAATATTACTCACTGTTAAACAACTGCTCAGTATATAATCATTTAATTATTTAACGATATATATTAATTAAGAATAACAGAAGCGTCGCACGAAAACGCTGCACTCAAATTCGACCTTGAACTTTTACTCTTGCTCGCAAAGAAGTTTCACTTCAAAAAATAAACATGAAATAATGAAAATATTACTCACTGTAAAATAACTGCTCAGTATATAAACAATTATTAAATAAACGATATATATTCATTAAAGATATTACAAACGTTGCTCGATAACGTTGAACGATAACGCTACATTCAAATCAAAGAAGTTACACTTCAAAAAATATAACTAGAAACAGAATTGTCTTATTTCGTAAAAGAGACTGCCTCAGCATGTGTGGGATTAGACCAATAATCATTATCATAATTTCAGCTCACCACTAGTCCACTGCGGAACATAGGCCCCAATAGATTGCCACAAAAGTGTGAAGCTCTCAATTGGTGGGATTATGCCATAGTTGCCACGCTTGGCAGGCGGGTTGCATAGCACCGCAGTTTATTTATTCAGATTCAGAAGAAGATGCCGCTGCCCAACTCCTCGTTCTTTTATCCCTCTGTCGACTTTAACGACACCCACGGGATGAGATGGAGTGGTATATTCTCTTAAGCCGCCACCACACGGCCACCATTAGCGCATTTAAATTAAACCAAACCATTTTCTTTAATTTCAGGTCTCGTTCCCTCTTCTTATGCACGGCTTACACATTATAAATTATAACTGGTTCCTAAATACTTTCTTCTACATCTTCAAGCAGTTTATCCCGCGCGCGGCCTGGGATCGAATGTATTTTCACGGATACGACATGGGCTCTCTCCACAAACATATAGACCCCGCCAACCTCCCTCCTGAATATGGGGGCACTTGTAGGCACGTGATATCCACTGAAGAGTGGCTGAGGAAGGTCAATATGTACAAAGATGAATTTATGGTACAAGAACTGAGGGGTTTGGGTTTCACTGTAGAAGACTAATTATTATTAATCATACCAAGTTATTTTTTTATTAGACAAGCAAATCGTTTACTTGATGGTAAGTGCAACGTCTGCTCATAACATCCGTCTAGGTAGGTACCACCCCAGTGCCAGTTATTCTGACGTGAAGCAGTAGTGTGCAAATATTACTGTGTTTCGGTCTGATGGGCATTGTAATCGCTGGGCATATGAGACGTAAGAACTGATGTCTCAGGGTGATGGGCGCAGTGTGGTGTCACACAGAAATGTTTAGTGGCACAGTGTTTGTTATGGGCACAAATTGCAATTATCATCAGGTGCACTTTAGAACGTTTCGTCACTTTCTCCAATAAAAAAAAAATCAAAACAAATGCACCAAGAACATTTCTGTTTGGCACAACATTTCCCCGTCACCCAGAGACATCAGTTCTTAAGTCTCATATTTACAGTAATTACCAAACTAATAACTAAATAACTGCCACTGTGCTACCACTAAAATTAAGTACAATACGACTGGTGACAAATATTAAAGACCGCGGGGCCTATTGGTCAGATTTCAGAGTAGCTGACTTCAGCGCCGCGAGTCCTGGGTTCGAATCCCAGCTGGGGCCAAAATTTGTGCAAAAACTCATAGTAAATTAATATTGTATTGTATTTTTATAATATTGTTAATTTTTTCTATAAATAAATATAATGTTTTTACAATGTACGTGTATCCTCATTACCCTTTGATTATTAATCATTTTGCTTTCCTCTTCTACTCGCATAGGTAAGTAACGACATCTGTGTTATCACACGCGGAACTCAACAAATAGCTCATATGTCCCACGTAGCACCATTGAAGTTTCATCTATGCTAACTATATATACAAGATCAAAGAAATTATTTTAGGAGAAGATGTCCTTCCCAGATCTGCATAACCGATCTGGCAGATAATTATATTCAAGGTACACGCTTAATGATGATGTCAACTTTCGCAGACATGTAATAAATGTCAGAATTTGTAATATTCACTATCCACAATTTTAAGCAAATACAAATTTCAGATCAGTTTGAAAATATTTTCATTACCCTCTATGCATTCCTTTCAATATTATAAGTAACTACAATTTCAAATTTCTGCTCTAGTTCTAACTCTATTTAACTCAATCACTATTATTCAGAGTTAATTTATTCACATTTATACTCCCTATCAAGTCTTGATAAGATCGGCTCACCTTTGGGCTATAGTATCGCTATCAGGCGTTCTAGCTGCCGTCGTAATTCTGTTGACTAATCACAGATGGCGTACCACTTATTCGATAGAAAAATTTACTTTCTTTGACTAAAAATAAAAATATAGATTGAAGAATTTGCTACATTTAATTTAAAATAATAAATTATAGTTATTATTTTCACAACCTAATCGTGTTGCCTAACATTAAAATGTGCTGCTTACCTAGAAATGACATACATTCAAACATACAATCACGCCTTTTTTCCATATAAAGGGTAGTCAGAGACAACATCCGTAGTCCATTATTTGCCACCGCGGAAAACGAGACATGACGGGTGACGAACCTCGTCGCCGCCATTTTCGTTCGAGTCAAAAAAATCTGATTTCCCACATTGCGTTCCTACGAGCAATATACGAGTAGTGACAGCATCGCACATTATGGTGTTATTTTGCACGAATAAAGGCTGTCCGTACAATATCTTAAACGCCTCTTACAACACCTCGATAGGATTACCTAGTTTTTTAACAACAGTAACAACAACAAAAAAAAATACTGCCGTCAAAACGGACATAATTTACAAGGAACTATAAACAGTAGCTCGAATTATAAATACCCCGCATTACAAAATTTAGTAACTTCAATGGAGTCCATATAAATCCTCGAGGAGCACCAGCTGACTAGTGACCGCCTACTCATCGATGGGCGGAGGCCCTAGCAATTAGTGGACATAGCGAAGACTTTTGACCGGTTTTGGCACAAAGCACTTCTCTCTTCCCGGGAAATAATGCAATTGGGTGACCAGTTTTCTCGCAGACCAGAGCATCAAGGAAGTAGTTGACGGTACATGCTCGGACTCTTAGTCTGTGCATGCTGGTGTTCCACAAGGCTGCGTGCTATGGCCAACTCTGTTTTTCTGCATATCAATGTTATGTTTGCAAATTAGTAACATTCATGGATATGCAGATGACAGCACTGGTGATGCCTTGTATACCGACCGTGCTAATATTTCTCACACGAACACGTCACCTCGCATACATGTTACGGCCCGCTACGAGATCTCGTAGTTTGATCCCGATTAACTCTGCGCGTTACTCAAACCATTACGAATACCGTTTAGTACTTTAGTAGTCAGCCGTTGTTATGGTGCTTGCCAAGGGTCGCTAAGGGGAAGCAGGGAGGGGCAGATGACAGCCCTCCCCCTAGAGACTCGATTTGTTTATCTAGTGCCAAGTAATTTTTGCCCGACTAGCTGAAGCTCGCGGTTTGACCCGCGCAAAAAACTCGATCACGTGACCACAAGCGCCGTAATTATCCTGCGCAGTTGACCTCTTACAAACAGTATTCGGTAATTGGTCGAAAAATAAATAATACCTCTTCTACCAATGGACGTTAAAATATTTTTTAATTTTTTAGTGATATTGTTTTTTTTTAATAATAAAAATAAATAAATGCCTGCCCAGCGAGAGTAAACGAAAGCGCCATTTTCTATCGACGAACCACTATCTTACCGAATTCGCTACTAGGGCACCACAAATATGAAGTGGTAGTTCGAGGATAACGTAATTCATTCAAGTAACCAAACGTTTTTTACTATCCGTTGCAAACGATCTCGGGGAGTAAACAAACGTCAATCGAAACTTAACGAATTCTGTACTAGGATATCATAAACAACGTACTGCAAGTAAATGAACTTCGCGCGCCGCAGCAGCGTCGATTCACACACAAGAAATTTCAGAAATGTACACTGGAGTTTGTGTGTACTAATAAGTATTATACTTTAATGGAATAAGGCTATTTTTTGTTTCAGTTATTACAAATAAATTCGTATACTACAGAAATAAATGCATGAATGAAACGTTTCTTTAAAAATACTTAAAAAGTATATGCGCAGTAAAACCTAATAATAATATAACATCCATGTTTTACATATTCATACACATTGCCCCTTACTGTCCCTTTACTCTACTGTTTAGTAGAATTTATTGAAATTCTTCATGGGTTTAAATACATCAGCTATGTTATGAACAATTATTGGACGTCAAAACAATCGCTTACAATAAAAATAAATTTACACCCACCCGCATACGTACCTAAAGTTCTTTTTCTATATTCTCTCTTAAACACCGTCGTCAATCGTTTTTTATTAATGTTCGAAGTACACCGCATACTTTCACAGCTCTGTGTACGTGTAAAGTTTATAGTGGATCTATGAACCTCAACCGTACAAATAAGCTGTGTGGTGTGTGCAGAGCAGCGTAGAGTACTTCTGCACTTATGAGTTCCTAGTTCTCATTAAAGTAAAACCAGTGTGTGCGAAAAATTTAGGTTCTGTTTAAATTTTTAAATAAATTATTGAAAATTGGTCTCAGTATTACTGTAAATTTAAATGACAATGATTATTTACTACAATTGTTACACATAGTTGTTAAGTGAAGAAATATCAAAAACAAATCCTACAAACTCGGGAGAGGCCTATGTCCTACAGTCCCGTAACAGTCCTGCAGTGGACTGCTAAGAGAATGCTTTCATTGAGAGTAAACATAGCGATCCCTTTCACACTGTTTGTATTGGTTTAAAATAGCTTCCTGCTTAAATGATGATAAAAGAAATAAAAAAATCACTTAATGCTCGAATATGTTTTATTGTATTTACATAGTTTTTTGCACTATAGGAGTAACATACAATCAATGTATCGATAACATTATTTCTACACACGAAAATCGCACATTGATATGTTATTATTATATTGACGTGAACAGTGTCTAATTCATCGAATTCTCTATAACTGCTTTCAAAAAAATATTTTACAAATAAAAAGCAGGGTGTCTGTTTTAAATACCTCCAGTTGTTTTAATTATAAAAATCAAATTTCATGATTAAGAAACAAAATTTAAAAAAAATATGTAAACGTTTAAATTTGTTTCGTTTATGCAATTCCACTGCGGTACCCGGGTGACATAAAATATTTACTTATAATGCTTTCTCTGCAACTCTTCTTCCATTTCATTTAACATTATCATAAGGTCTAAGTTGTTAGTTAAAAAGCTATCTGCCACATTCATCTGCTTTATTAAGGAAGGTGCAACGTTATCATCTAAATGGTCAAAAACATTATCCAATTTCTTATTGTAGCCGAAATTATATTTCCTAGGACCGTTTCTCATATGAGTCGGAATCGCTTTTGTTCCATGAATCACTAAGCTAATTGATCCAACTTTTCCTGTATTTCGTTCATTAGTCTGAAAAAGTGCAATATTGCCCAGAACAATAATAATCTCATATACCACAAATATATTTGTTGTGTAGCAATAATCATACATCGACATTTACCATATCTTGTACGATCACTCGCCAAATGCCGCTTGCATTCTCACCCCAAGTGGCTACGGAAGTCAGTGGCCAATTAACAAAGCCGGCCGTAGAACTGTCCTTTGGGCGTGCGCTTAGAACTTGCACTTTTGTACCTTATATAAAACAAAGCAATAACTGTTGATTAGAAATATATTGTATTTAACATACATCATACTCTACATACTCTTGTTCTTGAACGTTAAATATCAGTTTTTACGAACGTTAAATATTATATAGTTATGTAATAAATATCAGAGAGTACCTTGAGGAGATAATAAGTAAAATTCCAAAGCGCCGCGACGACTATATTTAGCGTTCACGATTAATTCGACATGTTCAATATAGTTCACAGCGCAATTTTTTACATCCACCTCGATATCCAAAGTTTCTTTCGAAGATATACGCCTTTCGTCTTTTTTTCTGTTACATAAATGAAATAATTATTATATTACTGTGAATTAATTTCTACAAGGTACAGTTTGGGTTGGGTTTAAACTTGAATGATCTTCTTCACTTACAAATATATAATTTACTTAAAGAGAAAATACATTTTTCTATTTATTTATTAATTTCAGAAGTTCAGAAACAATGTAGGTAGACTACTGTTTATTATATGTATCTATTGGTCAATGGTATTTTCGATTTGATTTTAAAAATCTCCATCATGAATCAAAAGATAATTTTGTAACATTTCGTTTAGTAAATTTCTTATAACATATTGTTGTCATCATTTTTTTTATCTCTTTTTTTCTCTCTTTTTTTATTTATTTATTTATTCTCTTTCTTTCGCCAACATTGTAGAATTAAAACATGGCGAATATCATACCAAGATAACATAAGTCTGCACTAGTATCCTCGAACACAGTAAATCTACGAGTTGTGAGAATCATCGCATATGGTGCGTTGGCTGCCATGTACTGCAACGTCATTGGTGATACTCAAAGTTAATCATTAATATACATAGGTATGTGGCGATGTGGGCGTTTCGTCTCATTGAAAATCGTATATCGATATTATATCGACGAAAGTTACTACGAAGATAACAACCGTCAATCGAAACATAACGAATCAACCACCAGGAGATCATAACCAACATGTAGGCTTAAACTTTGTACAATCGCAATCCGCATAGGTTCGTTTCCCGAACCGATCGTCTCGCAACATTTTAGACGGCAAAAATACCAGGTTAACATACTCACGTTAGAGCTTCAACGCGGCAAAACTGTTTCTTTGGAACTGTCGTCCAGTTGAGCGCTGCATTCACGAGCGCACCCGCATTTAGTAACCCGAAACCAAAACGGATGTCAAAACGCAGGCCGGCACTTAAATGAACGAAAAAATTACTATTAAAATAAAACACTCTTTTAAACTACAAACAGTGTAGTGTTGGAGTTGTGCTTATAATTTATAGACTCTTTGGTGTTTATATATTTATGGCACTTCGTGTATGTAATGTTATATTCTGTTACAATCGCGATTAAAACTGACTTTTCACTACCTTTTTCACACCTATGACTTAGACCTATGATAAATCATCGGACGCATGAAATAATAAAAATATGGGATTCATTTTTGTTACACTAAAGTAATGGGCCACTTTATTACAATTTGTCTACAATCTGTAATTGATAAATTATTGCATTTATTAAAAAAAATAATTCTTTATTTGAATAGGAAATGAAGGACGCCTGTTTAATTTTTTTTTCTTGCCATTTTGGACATGACGTCATGTGGCGCTAAGGTGTTATTTATTTTAACCAATTACACGATCATTTAGTTAGAAGGCAGGCGAATTGAAATTATTCTTACTGATTTCTTTACGATTTCTGCGTAGTTTAATTCAGGGATTCCCAAAGTGGTCGATACCCCTTGGGGTCGAAATCGGTTTCCCCGGGAGTCGACATAAACGAGAACTGATTTTGGGGGTCGATGAGGTCTAAAAATCGACCCCTATTAATTAACACAAGTTCTTATTTGAAACTTTCAAGATACTTTATAATTTATGTCACATGTACCAACTTGTTATAAGAATGACTAATGTTTTAGTAGGAATTTTGTTGTAAATTTTGATTAGTAAATAATGAAAAGTTTACTCTCTTAACCAATTGCAAAGTTTTTGGATTGTTAAGCATTTTGTATCAATAGGAAAAAAATAGAGATAGGATTTTTATAGTACTTTGGCTGTTGGGGTCTGAGGTATCAGTTAATTTTGGAAGAGGCCCAAAATAGTTCGGAAATCTCTGGTTTCATTTAACAAACGCAATGCTTGCAATGCATGTCAAAAGAAGCTAATGTAAAAGTACGTACGTGTAGAGGAAACTTTGTACCCCTTTTTTAAACATATTGCTCGCATGTAGGAGTGTGATATTTAGCATAGGTTGTTAAAGTTTGTATGGAGAAGAAACGGGAAAGCTAACATTTATGAATAACTGGCAACCCGGCTTCGCACGGGTGCAATTTACTAATGAATAAAATTAGAAGTGCGCTTAGCTTTTTTATTGAAACATTTTAATACAAACAATGCTTTCACAATTTCCGATTTTCCCAGTGGTTTTTCCAAGACGTTACTTTCATATAAACCTTGTCCTGGCAGTTACTAACAAAAGAAATAAATAATAGTTTGAAAAAACTAAAAAATACGCTCTATATAGAAAACCAAACTAAATAATAGAAAATAAATTTTAATAAATTTGAATGAATAATAGTGTAAATAAGAATAAAAATGTTTTATTTTAAAAAAAAGCGTGGGGTGCATGGTGTCAATAGTTATAACTATTTCATTGACAGATATGAGAAGAAGGATTATCATTTCGATGATATCTTGAAAAGCACCCCACGCTTTTTTTAAAATAAAACATTTTTTTCTTAATTACACCATTATTCATTTATATTTATTAGAATTTTTTACACTATTCTGAATTCAAATTTATTAAAATTTATTTATATTTTTTAGTTTGGTTTTCTATATAAAGCGTATTTTTTAGTTTTTTAAAAGTATTATTTATTTTCTACTTTTTAGTTTGGTTTATTTATAAAAGCGTGTTTTTTTTTAATCTAATATTTATTTTGTTACAAACTAATTTAAGACGATGGCCTCTGTAATACATACATAATACACATTAGCGCCATCTATTGAGTAATTTAGTTGTATTTTCTATAAAAGCGTATTTTGTTTAGATTTTTCAAACTATTATTTTTTATTTTTTATTCGAATTATTGCATTGTCATCGGCCTTTGACAGGTGTGCAAATTTTAAATTAAATCGGATCGTTCAAAGTAGGAGAAAATCGAGCCCCAAGGAGTCGGTTACAAACATACAAACAAACAAACATACAAGTAAAGCTAATATAAACGTGTAAAAAAGCAGCCCAATCGGTCGAGCCGTTCTCAAGTGATGATATTTCAGACATGCAATTGATTTTAATTTATATACGAAGAAGATATGTGTTACCAATACTTTAAATTGAATAAAATAAAAAAATAATTATTGACGTTCATACTGACAATGAGTACCTACATTGTCAGTATGAACGTAAATAACAAACGTAAATAATTACATTCCGCCGCGTGGTGGCGGCTTAAGAGAATCTGCTACCGTGGCGGCCGCGTAAGAAATTTTATAATAAGTTATGTCTACTACGTCTAATTGCCTTCGAATAGCTAGAGAATTGAAAAATAATTTATTTGTGATTCCAGGTCACAATTTTGCGAACATTTGTGAATACTGCTGCAGACTGTACCGAGTCCTTGCGAACGACGCAGCGGTCTTGTTCGAGATCGGGCGGAAATGGGCTGCAGCATCTTCCTGGAATATCTGAATAAATAAACTGCGGTTGCAAATCTGCCTGCCAAGCTTGGTAACTATGGCAAAATCACCCCAAAATGGAAACTACAAACTATTGTGGCAATCTGCGGGGGAAGCCTATGTTCAGCAGTGGACTAGTGATAGGCTGAAATAATGATGGTGATGATACTGACTATGACAATGGCATAATAGTCTGTGTCATTTGTTTACGTTCATACTGCCAATGTCAAACACATAATAGTCTGTGATCAAACAGTCGCACACAGTTACAGATTGAATTTTAAAACGTTGCCAACAATTATTTACTCAAACCTCAATAACGTTCAAACTTAAACATTTCATGAATCACGGTCGAATTTCGACCACAGGGCGACCACTAGTCTAAATAAATCTTATTACGAGATACGAAAGTTTAGTTCCGATGCATACCCATTGATTTGCCAACCAGGATTGTGGGCCAACGGTGCGTATTCTGAAGTCCATACTATAAGATGTTGAACGTCTCTCCACGTCAAGTTGGGGCTGAAATTAAAAACAAGAAGTCACCCGTGACCATGGGTGTTGTTAAGTACTCGAAACGGGTTATAAATAGTTTAAAAATTAAACGCGATAAAATCCGTAAAATAAGTTTTATTAAATGTGTAATATTCGCGTAAATATAAGAAATCATATATTAAAAACAAGAATTATCAGCTTTAAATTTTATTAACTTTATTAAATCCTACGTAACTTGTTCACTGCCCATTATTAATTAAAACTAAGATAATTACTCAATTAGACGACTAGTTTTACTAAAAAAATGAAGAAATTACCCTAATCAATGATCGCAAGTTTAAAATCTACTATATACTTCTAAGGCAATTCCCTTTTGTAGCGGCCTAAGTAAAGCAGTGGACTCTATACAAGCTATTGTTGATGGTGATATTGTTGATGACTGTGGTAGGGGCGTCAATATATTTAAATTTTTATGCGTTCGTTGTCTCTCCTGAGAAAAAAAGGAAAAATTCTCGTTTATACTTTATGCTGTTCACTATCCATACAATTTTTCATCGAGTGACTCAAGTGAATTTATTAAATTAATTCACTACTAAACTACTAAAACATTAACTAAAATAAGAAACATTTTGTATCGTTGATTCAGGAATTATTTATGTATTTTTTTTAAATGTCAGAGCCAAAAATCAGTGTCACCTCAGTTAATTTATGATCTCCCAATTAAAATACTAACTTAGCATGTAGAGCGAGGGCGATAATGCCAGCGGCTAACGGCGCCGCAGCCGAGGTCCCTGTGTGTCGCAAAGTGCATGAATCGTTTGTGTCCGTTGTTGCCTTTGAAAAAAGTAAAATAAATATGAACTGTTAGCTGATGGAAAATCTACCATTACATCTACATTGCATAAGCAGGGGTAAGCAGACAACACATCTTTCCACTTGCTACGATCCCGAAACACATCTTTCGCTTATTCTACTTTCATGAGCATTTTCATACAAGCTCGTCGGTTGCTTCGGATTTAGGTTTTTTAAATATCCCTTAAGTACAATTTTATTTTCCAGTACAAAAAGTATGTCCGTCTCCCGGATGCAAGCTATCTCTGTGCCAAATTTCGTCAAGATTACGGTCGGGTACCCGTGACGTCTAAACGTTAAAACGTCGACGGTCTGATCGTGATACGTTTGCCTACGTGGATAATTTATAGCATATTAAATATCTCACGGCTCAGTACATGCCTACTCCCATGTCTGAGAGGGTTTTTGAGTCGAAAAGAGTCCGCCACTCAGCTCAAATTCGAAATATTTTTATTCCTCAGACTTGCAGGTTTCCTCACGATGTTTTCCTTCACCGCTGAGCATGTGGCAAATCAGCACTTAAAATTGCAAACAATTAGAGGTGCCGACTCCGGGGATCGAACTCAGGTCTCCCGCGAGGAGGGCCCGGCCCGTGATCTACCTACCTACCACGGCTTATATCGGGGTGTAACATCTAATGCTAACAAATCGTATAAACGCATATCTACCTGATGATAAGAGATTATTTTGTCCCAAATCCATCCTACCTATAAGCAGTGTCTACAGGAATTTTCTGGACTGCTCTGTGTGAATTTCCCAGTAATGCGTACTACTACATGATGGCGAAATAGCTGGCACTGGGTCGATATTTTCGTTATTAAAAGAGGTTTATGAAATGTTTTATGTATCTTACTATCTTTTGATCCTTGTAAGCACCAGAGGAATACGCAGTCGCTAATGTAGAAGAACAGATCTCTCCGTACCAAGGAAACAGGCCTTGTTGGGATGCGCTCCCAATTGAAATCGTGTAAATACTGGACGAATACCTAAAAAACGAAGTAACATAATTAATTGCTCTCTTAAGTAAATGAATAGAAAATAAGATATCACGCAGTTTACCCATCGCAGTTACAATTATCGTAATGACCACCACCGTTTCCATTAGCCCATACGTATATTGATCCTTTTCCATTACGACCCTTAAACAAAATTTTGTATAGTGAAGCAACACGTTCACGTTTTACTATTTTTATGGTCATTAAATATAATAAATAAATAATTTATCATTAATTTAATAGTAAACAAACAAATTATTTACGATATAATATCATATAAAATTCATACATAATACCTGAGTAGTTCCGCGTTTGAATGCTGCAACAGCAAGTCGTCCTGGGCCTTCCACGGTCCGACCGTCATCATTAGGGCCCCATGAAGCACTATAAATATCAACTTTATTCCAGGCATACCCTAAAAAGGCAAATTATGTGATCATCGTAAATAAGCTTATCCTCATCATTATCATAAGTTCAGCCTATCTATCACTAGTCCACTGCTGAACACAGGCCTTCTCCATAGATTGCCACAAAAGTTTTTAGCAATATGGGGGAATTTTTCCTTTCCTCATTTTTGCTCATACTATACTCGCTTTTGCATGAGATCGTGGTCATAATAATTTGAGAATGGCAATGACTCCTGTCCACTACTATAATAAAAAAGAGCAAAAATTTACTTACTTACTATTTTTTAACAAAAATTATAAAAATATTACTCATCGTAAAATAATTAGGTACTTAGTATCTTAACCATTGTTATTTAATTGAATTGCCTTGTGGTGGCGGCTTAAGAGAATCTTCCACTCCATCTCATTCCATGGGTGTCGTAACAGTCGACAGATGAAAAATTAAAACAAGAATATGTGCAGCAGCATCTTCCTGGAACATCTGAATAAATAAACTTCGGTTGCCAACCCTGCCAAGCGTGGCAACTACGGCAAAGTCTCTCCAAAATGATAGCTACAAACTTTTTTGGTATTCTATGAGGGAGGCCTATGTTCAGCAATGGACTAGTAATAGGCAGAAATGATGATGATGAATTAATTGATTAATATTAATTAAAAATAACGCGTGGCATTTAGCTTTGTATTCAATTAAGACCTTGAAATTTGACTATCATGGCGCCTTAAGAAGCTCCAATTCAAAAAGAGTTAATCTTAAATATAAATGTGATAGAACACGAAATTTGACACGACTAAAGCTGGAGAAGACAGATTCCAAAATGTAAAACAACACAATATTTCAATCTAAAATGTTTGCATTTGCATTCCACTCTCATTTGTTAGTATAAAATGAACGCAAAAAGTTTGTCGTTATACAAAAATAATAAGAATAGTTTAATGTTTTAAGCCTTTCATTCCATCGAAATATGGGCGGTACTACAGTCACTTCAGCGGTCTCATTGTCGGTATAACGAGGCGGTAGAGTACAAAACCGATCCAATTGCAGAAAGGTGTAACATAGGGCGATGTAATATCCCCGAAATTCTTGCACTGCATTGGAAGATGTCTTCAAGCTACTGGACTGGAAAGGATACGGTATTAACATCAATGGAAATAATACTTATATACATCAGTCACCTTCGATTTGCCGACGACATAGTCATTATGGCATAATCGCTGTAGGACCTTAGCACTATGCTCAATGACCTCAATAGTGTATCCCAATGTGTCGGTCTTAAGATGAAAATGGACAAGACGAAGATCATGTCTTACGTCCATGTCACACCTGTACCGGTTGTTGTTGAGAACACTACGCTCGAAGTTGTTGACGAATATGTATACCTAGGACAGATTGTTCTACTAGGTAGGTCCAACTTCAACCAAGAGGTCAGTCGTCGGATCCGACTCGGCTTGCTGTTCTGGAAACTGCATCACATCATCTCGTCGAGTATACGTCAATGTCTCAAAATCAAAGTTTACAACCAGTGCGGGTCAAATTCGGGACTATTAAAAAGGAAACTCGGAAAATTCGGGCAAACTTGTAGATAAAAGAATAATACTTTTTGTATGCGCTCTCGATCATTGCTAACGATAGAAACGACATATTTATAATGGCCGATAGGTATCCGGCAGAGTAGAATAGAAACTACCTCTTTCCTATCGAGGTGTCGACTGAGGTTTTTGCACGGACAGACTTTTTTCGTGCAGATTAACACCATATTATGTAATGCTGTCACTATACTACTTGTGGGAACGCAAAGGTGAGTAAGAATTTTTTGACTCTGACCAAAATGTCGGAGACGTGGTCCGCCACCCGACACGTCTAGTTGCCCGCGAGGGTGAAAAGTAGGCTACGGAGGAGAGAGGAAAAAAATCTGGAACCGTAGGAGAAAAATCTGGAAAACCCTATTCCAGCCAAAGTTAAAATAAAATTACATTTGTTTTTAATTTTGACTTATTAAATATTGTTGATTATGGATGGACGTAGATAGTGTCCACGTAGCCACAGCCTACAAAATAGAATTATGATCTAACCAAAGTCGAATTTTCCACGAAAATAAAAATACTTCTTAGTCTAAATTCGTTTGACATACCTAACATACAGTTGATCATAAATTTTACTACTAACTTTTATTAAATTAACTTTTAGCAAACCTGGTAGATGATCGATCCCCGGTGCCAGCCGATCCCCGGTGCCAGCACCTCTAATATTGTTCTACAATTTTAAGTGCTGATTTATCACTTGCTCGACGGTGAAGGAAAACATCGTGAGGAAACCTGCATGTCTGAGCAATTAAAAATATTTCGAAGACATATGAAGTCCGCCAACCCGCATTGGAGCAGCGTGACGGATTCTTCCTAGCTCCAAAAACCCTCTTAGAAATGAGAGGAGGCCTGTGCTCAGCAGTGGGACATTTATAGGCTGAAACTTTTGCGATTTCAATATATTTTTTTTTCAAAAAAGTTTTACTTAAGTATTTTTACGTAATTTGTAATAATAATTATTTACTGAATTTTATGTTTATTTATTTTGTCAAATCAAGTTCCGCAGAGCTTTTAAATTGGTAATCGTATCAATAGGAAAAAAACTAGAAATAGGATTTTTAAAGTAATTTGGTTATCTGAGGTATTAGCTCATTTTGAAAAAGGGATCTTTTGCCCAAAATAGTTTGGAAATCCCTGGTTTAAACTTTCATTACCAGCGGCCAATATTTTGTAAAAAATAATCATCTCTTTAAAATATTATTTAATTGGTACGAATTTGACATTTGTTCCATTTTTGTTAGTTTACAAAATAGCGCCATCTTGTGAGCTTTTGTTTTAACCACCGAAGTATACAACTGTTAAATTAATTAACTCGAAATTTTATATGTTAACGATAGATGTCACTATGAATGGAAGAATACAACATAATCTCTCATTTTTATGTTGTCCCAATAGAAATTGACAAACCTTTGTTCGAAAGTCGCTAAAAGCGCCTCAAACTTCTAGAATCCCCACCCAAAAGAAATAAACGAAAGGTGAGAAAGACTTTGTGTTTGGTGGTTGGTTTAAATATATAATAATACCATTTATTTACAGGCACATCCTGGTTTATTTCTTACACATACATTTTCATTATATTATTTTATGTAACTTAACCTTCCCTACTAAATAAACGAACTTTGTTATAAATTATACAATTTAATTTATTAATTTATCCCTCTCCGCAACAGACCACATAAAGGAAAATAATTCAAATAAAAAATATATAATAAATATGGTATTTTTTATAAAAATGAACGCGTCCGTTCGTTACTTTGTTATTGCGTCATATTTTGCCTTCATGACTAGGAAATCATAAAGCATAAGTTCCTTGTTTGTAAATTAGCCACATTGATAATAACTAATAAATATGACTAACAAATGGTAGGGCGTGCACCTTGTGTAATCTAATTATATACCTACTTACTACTCGTAAATAACCAAAGGCAATGCAGTCGCACTAAAAACAAACACGTAAGGAACTTTTTTAAATAATCAAAACGAAATCAGATCAGTATTATTTTGCTATTTGTAATTTGTTCTCAACATGGCGATCAAAAATACCAGGCAACTATAAAATTTGAAAAGTTTATTTTTATTACATTATCCACCAATTAATTATTCCAGTATTCGACACTTACAAAAAATAATACTAAACCTGGTACGGTCGCATAATAAATTGCAATTCGTACTCAACATGGCAATCATAATATACCAGGCAACTATAACATGCAACAAGTTTTCTTTTTGTTGATTTAAATCCAAACAAAAAAATACATACTCCGAGTTAGTAACATCGTAACCACAACAAAAAAGTGACTTCATTATTTTCTTCCATTGACAAAATTGAGAAACTTCAATCGATATAGTCTCATGACATTTTGTGTGCTCAACTTGGCGATCAATCGTACCAGGCAAATATAAAACAAGAAAAGTTTTGTTACCTATGGCTTCGCCTTCTATGCGATCGGTTATCCGTCCGTCGAGCATTCGAACTCCGCCTACTCTCGCTTTGTATGCCACGCCTACACCGCATTTATTATTATTCGCCGTCATTGCTATCTAAAAAATTGTACATGTATTATTATTTCATTTATTAGTATTCATATATATGTCTATATGTGTTTAGCTTAAACTTACTTCGCCGGCACATCGTGTTCCATGGGAATTGTGGTTATTCTCTTCGTGTCTAGGGTAAGGATCAGGATCGTCATCATTGCAATCCCAACTGATTTCCGGGTCCTGGCCAAGGAAATACAATAAAAAAGTAGTAGTAGTAGTGTAGTTCTTTATACAGATAATGTAATTTACATAGACAACTAAAGTTATAAAGTAATATCCCAAATCTAAAGACGGACAGAGGAAGAATGAATGATCCCTTTTTTGTGAATTTGTACATAAGAGGAGGGAGGAGCATAAAATGGGTACCGCGCTCTCTCTGTTTTGTGGTACCGGTGCGACGCATCGGCCGCCAAGTAACTAGGACTAAAGTAACGTGGAAGATATTATTTTCCCAACGTCTACTACATTTATGGCGCGATAAATTTCGCGTAAACGATAAAAGTTAAAAATTAAGATAGGTTAGTAAGCAATCAATAAAATAAAATAATAGGTTTTTCAAGTTTATAATCGGATTAAAAATTACCTTTAAAAAATGTAAATCTGTAAAGGTATATATTCAAAAAGCGTAGATTTTTTGGGTAAAATAAAAAAAATCAATATTTATTTCTTCTATAATAAATATCTTAGAACTTATTTTACTTCTTTCTCTTTTGAAATGACGAAAACACGAAGTGAAATCACGGATCAACTGTAAGACGCATACCAGGACTTCATAATACAAAGAAGTTCATGAGATTATTTAATGAATGCGCATATAAGATAAAAAACCAAATCAATTAATGTCTAGATCTTGTTTATTAAACATTAATTTAGAGATTGAATGTATTTTTGATAAAGTTATTTAGTTATTATATTAGTTGCTGCTGTTGAGTGGAAGACTACGAATAATAAGTCAAAGAAAATAAAAAACAACATGTTTTGAAGCAAGTAATTTTAAACGGTTTGTTTTACTTTTTTTATTTAAGAAAACAAGTAAATTTGACTAAAATAAAAACAAATAAACATGTATTATCAAAAATATTACAAACTATATATTTTTTTTTTATTTAATAAAAGTGACGGAACGCGCAAAGCGTTCACCTGATGGTAAGTGCAACGTCTGTCCATAACAAATGCTATGTCACCCAGAACAGTGTGACACCACAATGCGCTCGTCACCCTGAGACATCAGTTCTTAAGTCTCATATGCCCAGTGATTACGCTAGCTCACAGTGCCCTTCAAACCGAAACACAGTAAAGTTTGCACACTACTGCTTCACGGCAGAATAACTGGCACTGGGGTGGTACCTACCTAGACCACCAGTAATAACTCCTCAGTACATAAACAATTATTAATTAATCGATAAATATTCATTAAGTATAACAGAAATGTTTCATTAAAACACTGCATGCACCTCGTAGGTGTATCAACACTAGCGATTGCACGTTTTGTTATATTATAATTTTTAAGTATCGTTTAAGTACGTACGACTGAGTACCATGTCGAAGGAAAAACAAATACTAAACAATATTTTAGAACTTTTAATATGCCGAACTATCTTGTATGGAACACACATAAGAATGACAAAAATATGTAATGTACCCAGGCACCTATTTTATCTTAAAAAAAATATGTCCCGCAGTAGGATCTTCTCCTGTATTTTTTGCACGAATGTTTGTTCCGGCTGGAAATTGAACCCAGGACCAGGGGCGCAGGAGTTATGTACGCTAACCACTACGCCAAGCGGTCGTAAAATATTCCAGACATTCATAAATAGCCCAACGTGTTTCAGGAATAATTTACGACAGCAGAGGTTGGCATGGCAGGGTTGACTGGATTTTAAGTCTTGATGTGAGTTTCCCAACGCAAGAAATCGCAATGTTAAGAATTAATTTTTGTTTTGTATTAATAATCTCGGAGGATTTTTTTAATACATGGTGTTGCAAGATATAATAATAAATCAAACGATTTTTACTCCATTCGTAGATAAATTCTAAAATCTGCTGGTTTCTAAAAAACCTATAATGTGCGAATTCGCTAGATTTTCGCGCAGCATCAAATATTCTTTCACACACGTCACATTTAATTGAAAACTGATTCAGTGACTAATTTTAGTAAGGTTGATTGATCATGACCAGAAGCTATATTTGTTTTCTTTTTCTAAATCCTAATTAGGTTTTTGAATTAAGGAACAGTGTAAATAAATAAATAGAGCACGCCTAAGGAGCCCCGACCGTCGATCATAGACCGAGCGAGACGAACCGCCTTTCTACTACGGAAACTTCCACCGAGCGCCTCAATAGTACTAGGATAGCATAATAATCACGTAGTTCTCTCGTAGGTCCGTATGATTGTGTTCGACACCGTCGTCCAACACGGATACACGCACACCACCGCCATTGTAGCCCATTCGATACACCGGCAAAACGTTCAGATCTAGACGAGGTAAATTTTGATCTGTTCGAGTATCTTGCTGAAAAAAAAACTGTTATTCAATTTTCTAACAGATGATTAAATCAAGATAAAAAAATTAATCAAGAATAAAAATAAAAGAATTCCATTCCCATTTCACACATTGACGAACGTAAAATTAATAAGTTGTTAAAGTATTCTAAAATCTTTTGAAATACGTATCCTAATATTTCCATTATCATAATATCATAAAATTTACTTATACATTTATTTTGTATTATTTTTAATGGCGACCCAACTAATTATAGAAATGTTCAATAAGTATGGGGTAGGTAAAAGTAATAATTTTATGAAATCACATAAAAACACAAATTATGTTATATACATTGTAAAAACAAAGACTAAAAAGTTTTCATAAACAATGTAGACAATGACACGTAAAAATTTTTATTTGATTTGTGATGTAATAATGTTATTGGCGCTGATTGCCCATGAAAATGAAAAACTTTTTTGGTTATTTTTTTTATTATTATACCTATTAATTTGAATAATGTTTACCAAATACCACTCGTAGCTCCAAAGCTCATCATTAAATATTGCATATTGAGCATCTTTTTTAAGTTTTCCTTCGGACAGAGAAACGTTTTTGTCATCCACTCTTTTCACACGCTGCAACTCTTTGTCTGGATCCGGCATAGGATATCGTTTCACTCGGTTTTTGACAAATGATTGCTCAGCCCATCGTATCTATAGGGAAAATTACTATCTATTAATTATATAACACTAGCTAATGCCCGGAACTTCTATTAATAAAAGTTGGTCTGAGAACCGGAAAGTGTTTTTGTCAGGTGTAGGTTACATAGATACATAGTTAAAACAGTAATTAAAAGAAGCAGATACATTTATATGTACAAAATAAATAAAATAAAGATTTTTTTGTTCATTAATTCCAAGTGCCAACTACTGTACAAAATTTCAACTCAGACGGATCAACGATGCGCAACGCAAACGCATTTAAGACGAACAATTATCCGATACTAGGGATAGATATATCGCTATTAATGTCATAATATCGATATTTAAGTATGACAACTTTTAAATATCAGATGATTGATTTTTTAACAAAATATCGTTATATCAATATTTTTAATTAGTTAGGGTAATATCGATGTTTTAACGAGATATCGTAATATCGTTATTATTTCATTAACAATGTATTATACAGTTAACAGAGTTACAAAATACACAATATAATATCTTAGATTAATAAAAAATAAATTACGTTTAATAACGTTACGAATATATTGGCTATAAGGAATGAATACCTCTACCTCTGTCTTTTTCTACATAAGAAAGAATTTCCAATGTTGCCAGTTGCCATTACGATAATCATGCCGATACTATAATCATTGGTACGATCTACGATAACAACTAGCTAAATGTTAATAGTGCGGTAATTTATATCAAACGAAAATATAATCAAACGATAAGCTGTCGATATCAATATCGATATATTTTAACAATTTCGCTCATTACTACCAATTTTACAATTGCCACCTGTTTTAAGTTGATATTAAGACAGCACTATTTAAGTAACGTTCACGCACTTGGCATTAACTAGAAAGTTTTACCTCAATCGGATGAACGATGCGCAAACGCTAACAACTAAAAGACGAACAATTATCCGATACGACTTGCGCGCTACCTATTGTAAAATGCTTGTACTAATTCATGTACAGGAAAGTTTTATCGCAATCGGATATATGGTATGGAATTCTGTTCTGTACATTTTATTATTGTTTTCAACATAGTGTCTCTCTGTAGTTATATAACATGACCTTTTGTTGCCTCGTCAATGTTTTGCTTCTGTTGAAGATAATGTTTAGAAGAAAATATACGTTAATATAAATTCTTTGATTAAAATATTAAATAATGAAACTGTATAAACGGTTCCATCATTATCATTATATGTTTCTCTTAAAAATAAATTAATGGAAACAGTTATAACGAAAAAATGATTTTTTAACATCACAAAACTTTTAAACTTCTTGACTTTTACTTAGCTAGTAAAGTAACATCCTATTAATATCCCACTGCTGAGCACAGGCTTCCTCTCGTTTTCGAGAGGTTTTTGAAGCTGGGAAGAATCCACCGCGATGCTCCAATGCGGGTTGGCAGATTGCACATGTCTCCGAAATTTTTTATATTTCTCAGACATAAAGGTTTCCTCGCGATGTTTTCCTTCACCGCCGAGCACGTGTAAAACTCAGCGCTTAAAATTGCAATTAACAATTTGAGTAGTGCCAGCACCGGGAATCGAGACCTGGTCACTCGCGTACTATGAATTTAAAGCGAGCGCCTAGCTTGAGCTGCCACGGCTAGTGCGTTTTGCCATCCAAGACTGCATCGCCACTAACCATCAGGATGGCAGTCAAGCACTATCTTAATAAATAATTTCTATTAATGCAAAGAAGAAGAATTCAATATATCAATCAACTTTTGCATTAACAGTTTAAGTGACAGAGTAAAAAAACAGTTATTTTAAATGCGAGTGTTTATTCAGCATCTATACTATATTATAAATGCGAAAGTAACTCTCTCTGTCCCTCTGTCTGTCTGTTACCTTTTCACGGTTCAACCGCTAAACCGATTTTACACAGATGCATCCTGGGGACAGACATAGGATACCTTTTATCCCGAACAGTAAAAGAGTTCCCACGGGTTATTATACAAACCTATATCCACACGGATGAAGTCGCAAGCATCAGCTAGTTTCAATATAAACCAACGCTCACAATATTGCAAGGCTGAATCTGAACGAAAATAAATCTATATAGAAGAACAATTTATGTAGTAAGTATTATTTAGTTGTCGCATTTAAGTAAATATTTTTGTTTACGGCGACCATAAGAAACTGTATTGATAAAATTTTATCAGCCTCTATATTAGGTATATTATTATTATTATACTTTAACAATATTACTCATCTCATTTACACAAGAAATATGCGGCTTCCACGCAAATAAAACATGAGTTCATTTAGCAAATTGAGGTCAATGACATTTGTAGCGAGAACACCACGTGTATTGTAGTTAAATTGTACCGGGGCCACATAATAACATGAAGTATTTACTATTTAGTACTCACCCTCCTATCTTTATTGAGCGCCGTAGTGTGTTCAGTAGGCGTGCGTCGTTGTTTAATGTGGTCATACGCTCGGAACGTGTACGTATTCGGGAATCCTAGTACCTGCAGGAAAAATATTGTGCGCCTGGTAAAGAAGGTCAAGCATGCAATTCCACTTAAATTAAATTATTAATTTTCAATTAACATGTATCCATTTCATAAAAAAACTTTAAAGCAGATGGAAAGTAAGTATGTTTTATATACGTCATAACCAAAACGGGATTATTGCCATTTTTTAATATAAATGTCGATGATCGGAAATTTATGTCAGCCTCAGTTTCGGCCGGAAAGATTCTAAATCCAAATAAAATGTTAGTATTACTTTTAAACAGAGGTATTCGACTTGAAGTAACAGCCTATAAAGGTCACACGGGGTAAAGGAATTCTCTAATTTCTAAGAGGATTTCGGAGCCGGGAAGATTCCTCCACGCTGCCCCATTGCCGGTTGGCGGACTTCACATGTCCACGGAAATATTTTTACTCCTCAGAAATTCACGATGTTTACCTTCCGTGGTCAACACTTATAGTTGCAGAACAATTTCTGCAACTTTTAGAACCGGGAGCGAATTTAGGTCATTCGCGAACTATGTTTAATGCGTGCGTCCGGCCTCCGAGCTACCATGGCTCTTTTCGACTTTTTTGCAATCTTTGTAAGGGTTTTACTGGTGACTACTGTAATTCTGATTGGTAATTTTAATGTTTAATCGTTTCTATATATTTATTCCCAAATGGCTCCAAGCTTCATGCTGGCTTCCCTGAAGGAGAGTGCTACTAGAAATCCTTTCTTCGATCCCAAAATGAAGAGGATCGTCAGAGCTGGGTGAAGGCGCACGAATATTGGACCATGGCATAAATAAAATAATTTTTATAAACGAATGACTCGAAGTTTAACAAGAGAAACGGTATCCACTAGTTTTTTTTTTTATTAGGAGTGTAACTGATCGCCGCCGCCCATGAACATCCGCAACACCAGGAGAGTCGCGGGTGCGTTGCCGGCCTTTGAGAAAAGAATAGGCTCTTTTCTTGAAGGACCCTAAGTCATATCGGTCCGGAAAAACTGCTGGTGGTGGAATCTAAGTGATATGGATGGAATTTGGTTTTTTTGCCGCGATGTACGATGGTGAAATTCAGCGGATGGTATGATTCCGAACAATTCCTCGGAACACTTCCCAAAGTATATACGGTAAAAAACGCAAAGAGACGCAACGTCTCTTCGCAAGGCCAGTGGATCAAGCAGATCGGAAAGAACCTGGTCGTCGACGATTCGAGCCGCTCTTCGCTGGATGCGGTCAAATGGAAGGAGCTGGCACTGGGGTGCCCCCGCCCAGAGATGAGAACAGTATTCCATGTGTGGCCGAACTTGCGCCTTGTAAAGTTGCAATCGGTGGGCCGGCATGAAATACTGTCCAGCTCTATTGAGCACGCCAAGCTTTTTTGAAGCCAAAGGCCTTTCCTTCCAACTGACTACGGAACTGAACGTCATTCGATATGTCGACGCCAAGGATTCCGATACTAGCTGAGGCAACAAGGGGAGTGCTCTCAAAATGAGGAGACACGACGAGAATATGTTATGTTTTATATAGTATGTGTTGCTTACAGTAAAACACGGTGAAGGTTCGGACTATGTATGGTTTGGGCATGTTCACGATGCTTTCCTTCCACGCTGAGCACGGGCAATGGGAAGAAATTCTTAGGAAAGAAGGCTATACAACAATACTAGAAAGAGCATGCTATTTGCATAGTCCGGAATGAGATTAAAGGGCAGTTCGTTCCTTTTTTAACTATATAGAAACTTAACCCAAGTGAGAGAGAGAGAGCTACTGCAACTGCTAAGCGTTTATTATATCCTGGTAGGTTATATTGAAAGAGTTGGGATGTAGGCGGCGCTCTCGCAAGTAAAAAGTCAAACTTTTTTATTTCATCAACTGTTTACAAAACATGAATATGGTAAGTAATTAATTAAAGAAATTTGTTCAGGTGCGATGAGATTAATTTTGAGGTCGAATTTGAGTGTAACGTTTTCGTGCAACTCTTACTCTGAATTTATATTTAATATTTATCAATCCATTGTGCATATACACTGTGCAGCTATTTTTACGACACATGTTTCGCCTCTACTATACGTGCGTACGACCCGGTATGGCCTGGTCTATGCAAGCATTGTTTTCGCACAAGCGGGAAGCCCTCAGATAAATAAACTGCAAATAGTGCAAAATTGATTTCTGCGAAAAGCTACCGGAGCCCTGTGGTTTCAACGCAATATAGAAATTAACGAAATTTCACAGCGACTGTGAAATCGGTTGAAATCTAAGGTTCCCTTACACCGAAATACAGTCAGCCAAAATTGTACGTACACACATTGTACACTAACTAAATTAAACAATTAGTCGAAAGGAGGTGCGATCCTTCCTCCGACGGTGAATAGATGACATATTCGAAAGAATAAGATTATCTACGAGACACACGTGAAGCGCGAGAGTGACATGACTGTATGATGATAATTATTAACTATGTCCTATAACTAAACTCAGCGTCACAAAAATCGAGTTTGCGCGAAAAATGGCTGTAATGGCTAGAAACGAATTATATTTATATAAATATTGGTATGTTTGAAATGGGTATTTGAATAGCTTTACATTATTAATAAAAAAATCATGAAATCATTAAAACATTTATCATTATAGAGCGTCAAAAATAAACACTGTCAAATGCTCGTTAGTAAGGACGCTAGTTACACCACCTAAAAAGGGTATAAAAGGGTCGATCTGGATGAAATATGGGCCAGTCGTAATTTAGACTTTGCAGTGAACACACGTGAACAAGTAACCCAAGTAAGAACAAGTTAAAATGGACACCAGCTCTGAAGAAGCCGCTCAAGTGATTGCCCTATTGCAGTCGGGGATGCGGCAGTGTGACGTTGCTCGACAGTTGAACCTGTCCCGTTTTTCAGTTCGACGGGTGTTCCAACGTTTTCAGCAGACTGGTGGTTATGTTAGAAAACCAGGATCTGGAAGAAAACGGTGCACATCAGAAAGAGATGACCGTTTCATCGTTACGACATCTTTTCGAAACCGTTTTACAAATGCTGTTGAGTTGCAACAACAGCTTCGATCAACTCGGAGAACATCTGTGAGTGTTTCTACGATAAGAAGGTTACACGAAAATAGTTTAACAGCCCATAGACCTGCTAAAGGTCCAAAACTTACTGCACAGCATCGCAGAGATCGCCTAGAGTTTGCTCGCAATCATTGCGAGTGGACTCTAGAACAGTGGCGGACCGTACTCTTCTCTGATGAGACGAGGGTCTGTCTCTTCTGCAATGACAGACGTAGAAGGGTCTACAGAAGACAGGGGGAGAGGTTCACACAATCCTGCTTCGAAGAATCCGTCGAATACGGGGGTGGCTCGTGTATGTTTTGGGGCGGCATTTCCGTCGACGGGAAAACGGAACTTGTGTGCGTTTCCCGGACTCGGGGTGGCCGTGGGCAAGGGTCATTAAATGCTGGTCGGTACATCACTGAACTGTAGAAAGTAGAAAGAAAGAAGTAGAAAGAAGGTAACTGTAATGTCGGTGATGGCACCGCGGCTATTGTACGGGATTATTTACAGGAGGTCGATATCCCTGTTATGCATTGGCCAGCACGAAGTCCAGACCTTAACCCAATAGAACATCTCTGGGATGACCTAAAACGGCGCGTGCGAGCTCGAGATCCAGTTCCAGCCACTCTTCGAGAGCTCCAAGATGCGAAACTTGAAGAGTGGGAACAAATACCCCAGGAGGCTGTTGCGATCCTTGTAAGGTCCATGAAAGATCGCATGGAAGCCGTTATCAAGGCAACGAGGGGTAACACTAGGTTTTAAGAACTTTTTTAGTATTTATTAAGTTTTTTTTTAAATTATTAATTTGCAAATTTGTACATACCCTGTCTTTTTCTTTAATTTCTCTTTCGTCTCGTTATAAAAGTAAAATTCAATTAAAATTCCTGAAAGCTAATGAAATTACCTTTCGAATGATACCCTCAAACCACAACATTGCCATTGGCCTGTTGTGTTAAAATAGTATTTAAATTATTTTTTATGTGTATGTCCTACTTCTTTTTGATAATCCTTATATAAGAAAAACATTTTGTAAAAATAATTTTATCTTTCGTGCATGCAAGTTGTACAACGAAAAATTTTCTCATATTGACATCTTTTCAGTAACTCCTGCTCATTATAAGAGAAGGATTCTGAAGACTGTTCTAGCCTTGTCATGAGCTGATCCGAGCCCTATAGATTCGTGTGCTTTTTTTTTTTAAATTTTGTAAATAAATGCATTGACGGTGTTTAGTTTGTAAGTTCTAATTATTTGTGGAAACTTTATTGGTTTATGTGCTACAATTGTTTTTGATAAGTTATAATCATTTGTATGTTTCCCTTAAAAATAAATAAATAAATAAATGGTTAGGTAGATTTCCTCAACCACGCTCGAGCTTAGTTGTCCAATAACGCTGTAAAGAAGGCTAAGGCGAACAACACCTCTCTCTATACAAACATGAGTTGAGTGTCAGCCGGCGAATATGACCGACCATAAAATAATGTCGTCATTGGCTGTCGGAACAACAGCTTGTACTAAGGCAACATAAGCCAAGAGCTGTGACATCGCACACATGTTACGCGATGCCAGTGTGTTTAAAGTGCCACTTACATAAAATGTATGCATGCTTTAAAGCGTGTAGCTTCACATCACTTACTCATAAAACTAACACAACATAGTAGTAAATATTGCGAAGAATGGGTTTTAATTTGATGTTATGCATTTGCAATAATAATTTTCTTTTTAGCTATTCTATTATTATTATTAATTATAGTCTTTTTACTACTAGTCGATATGCATATATCAGGAAAAACTGCAGAAACAGAAGTCATCTAAGGCTTATTTTAATAATTAACAGCTGCGTGTAATTGTGCCTGCCTCCATGTGTGACGACTGATGGATGACACATCAATGGAGCCATGTGAGTTTTTACAGTCACGTATGTACTCGGAGAACATGAATGTCGAGAAAGCTTTTTATATATGATCACGTATGTTGCAATAGCGGGGTGAGTTTTCGAAGGGTGCGGTGAACAGAGGTCGTTGACTTGAACACAACGTAAGGGCTTAGAGCAAAATTTGTTTAATATGTTAATTTGTATTCATTACAAGTAATAATATTTTGGCGGCAATGACAAACTTCATTATTTGTAAGTTAAAAAGTGAGCAATTAAAAAAAAAATAAAGTAACAACATAAATAAATATTATAGTTCAAATATTCAGTCAGTTCAGCTCAACTCTTAAAAAGTAGCACAACATTCGTAGTATAACTAATATAAAAAGTCGGTACAGTGCGTTGAGTCGTTAGTTTATAGTGCGTTGTAACTCAATGGTCACGTTCTCATCCAGAAGCACCAGCACAGTGTCTTCTGAATAGCAGCGTACTGTGAGACATCGGACATCGCATATACCTGGTAAGTGCCCTTTAAAAAAACGGTGGTGCTTGCACACCATTCCTTGATGATGATGATGATGATGTTCTCCACGGCTCCAGTGTAATAAATGTTTATTAATAATTCTTGTATATTATTTTCTCTTCTTTATTTATTAGTTATTTGCAAAATTAGTATAGTAATAATGATCAAAAATATAATAATTAAAAGAGTAACCTATCATATTAAGGTTAATTTCAGATTCGAGACACTAGATGTCACTGTACCGAATTAAATCGCGGTATGGTTTCGTTCGTAGATCACGTATATAGGCTGTTTGCTTTGTAGCTAACGTCACTCTGGTTTCCCTTCAAAACGTACAAATCTTTCGCCTTTTACTAAAGATTTCCGTGGAGGGGAACACTCAAATGAGTCTTACTCAATTTTTGTTGCCCTACGTCCGTCCGTAGGGCTTTATTATCTTTATTACTCAATTAATAACCTTAACAACAGTTTAAAAAGTTATTATTAATAAATTTAGCAAATAAACGTATGCGTATTCAATATCAAATGCTTATAAATATATTCTTGTACACAATATGTATAATCAAAAAAGTAATTGTACTCCGATTTCAACAGCAGCTTGCTGCTACATTTGAGTAAATAATAAATACGTTTTGTCTCGATACATTTTATTTTATACATTTATGTAAGAAAAATTAGTTATTAGAAAATACTTTCGGATAACTGTTTAATTGTGTAGTGTGTAGCGCAGATTATATAATATGGTAATACTCGTATCTTAGGATATAACTTGATTTAGTTATGACATTTTTTGTTTTATCTTTATTTTAATTTTTTTTTTTTTATTTTTACCCGATTAATTATTATTTAGATCTTCAAAAGTACTTACTTCACGACGACCCTGACATCTTATTTGTGTTAAGACTTGCAACTCTGGTGATGTGCCAGGAACACTTATGTTCATCCGCAAGTATGGTATGTAATGTTCACACACACACACTCACTTTTTCCAAATTTTCATATCATTATTCTTACATAGTCGATTGACACTTCATTTATCAAAATCGGAGGAGTAGTTTAGGCGCTACGGTAAAACAACCGTAAATACAAACACACAAAGATTGTTAAAAATATAACACTTCAATTGCTATGGCCGCAGTCGGGTAAAAATAAAAATAAAAGAAAATTTAAAATAAAGATAAAACAAAAAATGTCACAACTAAATCAAGTTATATCCTAAGATACGAGTATTACCATATTATATAATCTGCGCTACACACTACACAATTAAACAGTTATCCGAAAGTATTTTCTAATAACTAATTTTTCTTACATAAATGTATAAAATAAAATGTATCGAGACAAAACGTATTTATTATTTACTCAAATGTAGCAGCAAGCTGCTGTTGAAATCGGAGTACAATTACTTTTTTGATTATACATATTGTGTACAAGAATATATTTATAAGCATTTGATATTGATACGCATACGTTTATTTGCTAAATTTATTAATAATAACTTTTTAAACTGTTGTTAAGGTTATTAATTGAGTAATAAAGATAATAAAGCCCTACGGACGGACGTAGGGCAACAAAAATTGAGTAAGACTCATTTGAGTGTTCCCCTCCACGGAAATCTTTAGTAAAAGGCGAAAGATTTGTACGTTTTGAAGGGAAACCAGAGTGACGTTAGCTACAAAGCAAACAGCCTATATACGTGATCTACGAACGAAACCATACCGCGATTTAATTCGGTACAGTGACATCTAGTGTCTCGAATCTGAAATTAACCTTAATATGATAGGTTACTCTTTTAATTATTATATTTTTGATCATTATTACTATACTAATTTTGCAAATAACTAATAAATAAAGAAGAGAAAATAATATACAAGAATTATTAATAAACATTTATTACACTGGAGCCGTGGAGAACATCATCATCATCATCAAGGAATGGTGTGCAAGCACCACCGTTTTTTTAAAGGGCACTTACCAGGTATATGCGATGTCCGATGTCTCACAGTACGCTGCTATTCAGAAGACACTGTGCTGGTGCTTCTGGATGAGAACGTGACCATTGAGTTACAACGCACTATAAACTAACGACTCAACGCACTGTACCGACATTTTTATATTAATAAAGAAAGAAAGAAAAGACGTTTATTGGTAAGCGCAAAATACATAGAAAAGAAATGTATGTATATTCTAAGAGACCAACAATTTTTAAATAAATTTTACATTCAAACGTAAATCTAATTTGAAAACAGAAATTGAACATAATGTTATTTAATATATATACTAAATATTATATTATAATATAAAATATAATTTAAATTTAAAATGATAACAAAAGGCCTCCACATAGCATAATGCCTTGGCCGATTTCAGCCTAGATGCTGGTCTTCCGTGGATGCTTTTAAAGAGGTGCACAACACTGAGTAAACAATAGCATTAAAAAAAAACAAAAAAAAACGTTTCAACTATTAACTAATTTTTTTTTAACAATTTATCTTTTTCAAATTGCCGTAAACCATTTGTAAACTACGTTTAGTTAACTTAAACTAGTTTTATTGGGCTGTTCCGGCGACAAGTCATTTCTGTTAACTTTAAACAACAATGAGGTACGAGTATCATCAGAAATCAGAACTATCTCAGACATTATTTGTACTATATAAGGAAGATCATTAATGTAAACCAAGAACAGAAACTTTTACTGGTGATAGGATTCCTATGCAGGAATCCGTCTAGGTAGGTACCACCCCAGGGCATGTTATTCTGCCGTGATGTAGTAGTGTGCCGTGCCGTGAGGTACTGAGAGCTAGTGTAATCACTGGGCATATGAGACATAATAACTGATGTCATATGAGTCATAACTGATGCCTGATGTGATGTCACACAGTTATGTTCTGGGTGACACAGCATTTGTTATGGGCAAAATTTGCACTTACTATCAGGTGAACGTTTTGCTCGTATCGTCACTTTTTCCAATAAAAAAATATGAAATAAGGATCGATCCCTGAGGAACACCCATTTTTACTGAAAAACCTGACGGTATAACACCGTTTGTCGGTAATTTATGCTCTCGATTTGTTAGGTAGGATCTGGTCAGGCTTCCTGAATGCCATGAAACAAAAACACACAGGTACGCTCGCATCCGCACATATAATACATAAGTATACATACACATATATATGTACATAAAATATATATTTATTAAATATATACACATACACAGCATACATGCATAATATGGTTTGCAACTTTTGTAAATGTAATGCTCTTGTAATTTGTATGACTTGACTGAAGCAGACTTTTTTCTGGAAAATTCTTTCGTAAATGCATTCATTGTCGTTCTGTGAAGTTCAGTTTTGTATAGAAATGCCGAGGACTGCGTCCTGCGTCTTGCGTCTTCATTATGCCAAAAAGTATATGTACTATATTAGTTACTAAGAACGTTGTGCTACTTTATTCATTCTCAAGAAAATTTCTCACATATCAAAGGTCTTGCCTTACTCAATCAGCATCTAACTTCTTTCTTACTTTTTAGTTAAATTTATTGATGCCTTACATAATTACTTATGAATTACAGTTTTTTAAGCTTTTTATTTTGTTATTATATTATTTTTCACGGTATTATTAAAGTTATGCTGTTTTGTAAATTGTAATGTATAGTCTGTATGGAATGAATTTATGTGAAGGGATGGAACGATATTACTATCATGCTGACACATATTGTATATGCGCGACTTCTTCTGTGCGGATATAGGTTTTTTAAATATCCCATGGGATATATTAGATTTACCGGGATAAAAGTATCTTATGTCTCGTCAACGGGATGCAAGCTATCTTTGTGCCGAATTTTGTCAAGATCGGTTCAGAGGTTACACCGTGAACAGGTAACAAACCGACTGAGGGACAGAGAGAGTTACTTTCGCTTTTATAATATTACTATGGATTTGTTATTGAATCTTGTATTAAATTTTGTCGTGGAGCGTGCTTTGGTTTTTATGAGACATTTCTTTGTAAATTTATTTATAACTAGCTGATTCGGGACGCGGGCGAAGTCATCAGTTAGTTATAAATGTGAAAGTAACTCTGTCTGTTCCTCTGTCTGTTTGTTACGTTTTCACGGTTTAGCCGCAGAACCGATCTTGACGACATGTGTGGTGGAAATTACTTAATTTTCCTGGATAAAAAGTATCCTATGTCCGTCTCCAGGATGCAAGCTTTCTCTGTGCCGAAATTCGTTAAGTTTGGTTAAATGGTTGAGGTGTGACAAGGTAACAAACAGACAGAGAGACACAGAGAGAGTTACTTTCGCATTCGTTACATTAGTATGGATGAAAATATTTGAATTTTTTTTCTAAGAAGTAAAACAATTTTTTTTAACGGAAATCTACAGAAGTGTTTTTTAGAGGACCAAGTGTCTAAGTAACTACGAAACTTGCATTGAAATGGGTTTAACTCACTAGTACTGACAAATTTTCTCACATTCTTATCGGTCATAGTATTTATTCTGTTAGTTATTTATTGGGTATAGGTGTATTGTTAGAAATTATTTTGATATAAAGCTGAAGATTTTGTTTGTTTGTTTGTTTGTTTTTTATTGGATAAAGTGATGCAACGATAAAAACGTTCACCTGATGGTAAGTGCAACGTCTGCCCATAACAAATGCTGTATCACCCATAAAATTTCTGTGTGACACCACACTGTGCCCATGACCCTGAGACATAAGTTCTTAAGTCCCATATGCCCAGTGATTACGCTAGCTCACAGTGCCCTTCAAACCGAAACACAGTAATGTTTGCACACTACTGCTTTACGGCAGAATAACTGGCACTGGGGTGGTACCTACCTAGACCACCAGTAATAATAACCTTACCTAGACGGATTCCTGCATAGGAATTCTACCAATCCTGCCTTTTTGTTTCTTTGGAACTACCAGTCGGATTAGAAAAATTCATTTTCCTATTGGTAGCCCAATTCTTGAAGAAGATTATAGTACTACTTAACATCACGCGATGACTCTTAGAGCGATTTCTTTTAAATTAAACGGCGAGTAAAACCGCTGGGCACAGTTAGTGTATATATAAAATAGAAGTTACATTACAGTTGCATTTCGACCACAGGGCGACCACTAGTATAATATAAAAATCAGCTGAATCTCTTTTCAGCACTTCGTGGACGTGCCAAAGTTTTAGAGGATCAGAAAATGTGAAAAACGTTTCAGCAGTTACAGTTGTAAGTTCTCTAAAAAGGCTTATTACTTAAATTACTTTACCCTGCCTGTTGTGAGAGGTCTATATATAATGTTCTTATATAGATGTAAATCGTCCCTTGCTAGACGCAAGGGATGATTGACAGGGTGAAGAAATGTGACGAACTGAAGCAGTTCATCTTGTGGTCTACTTGTCCACACGACGGAGGCGCGTTGTCACCCACGGAGGACTACGATGGAGTTTTTTTATGGAAGTTCGCGACGTCTGTATAACAAATACTGTCACAAAAAACGTTTCCGTGTGGCAGCAGACATCTCATATGCCTAGTAGTTACATTAGCTACCATATATAGCCTTCAAACCGATGTAGCCCTGTCAAATTGCCAGTGTCAGCTCCGTTGTTAACAATGTTTAGGAATCGCTGGTTTTTTGTGTTCAGTCATCGTGGCATAGACGACGTGAAAATCTGACGTAAACCAAATGTTGCTCAGCCCATCAGAATTTTTCTTTTCTCTAATTTTTATTTGAGTGACTATCTGGGAAAACGCACTCGTTTTATCAACGGAATATCTCAGTAAAAACAATGGTCTCAAATCCAAAAATGAATATCAGATCTCAGACCCATGTGGATTCTATACCCTTGTATTCGCCCTCCGTTGACACCCAGTTACAACATTCTAACTTTTCTTGCCTCACATCTCATTACAGCTGTATGCACTCATGTGATCCTGATACCAGCTGAAGTTTTCATGAAAATTATGTAAAAAGGACTACTGCACGTTTCTGATGCCCTAGTAATTTATTTACAGCCGTGTATTTTGACGATTTTGTTAGCTCCAACTTGGCACACAACAAGCACAGCAAGCGTGGCATAAATATAATTTTATAATTTGGTTACTGTCAGTAACATTACTTTCTTGTTCAACATACGTTATGTCAGAGGAATAATTTCAAGTCCGAAGATAATAATTGTAGGATACTTACCTAATAAATTTTTAATTGTTTTTTAAATATTTTTTTGGAATAATTTTATATTCTGATATCACGTGTTGTACGTACATTTAGCAACAAGTTCTTTATAAATTTTGAGGTTATTAAAAATTAGAATTGGACTAAAAAAACAAAAGGAAGAATATAGAGAGACCATGTTAATTTTAAATATAATAATTAAAATTTTATATTGATAAAAGCCACTTAACAAATTTAGCGACCTAACATGAAAAATGTTTTCCTCATATATTATTAACACCTCCTTAATAATTATCATTCCATTCATCGAAGGGAGAGACGCTGTAAACCTGACATGCTGAAAACGAACTCTATAAGAGCTCTGAACGCCTAGTAGAAGCGACGCCGTAACCGTTAGCGCCGCCTGAAATTTCAGTTTCATGAAATTTCATAATATCCACCGGCGCTAACAATTTTATTAAGAAAACCAAACTAGCTGTTCCCGCCCGCTTCGTTCGACGTAGATTAAAATTTATTAATGATGATGAATTATAATATTTTTTATAAACATAATCTATAATATTTTCTATGACAAAATATACCTATATGCCAAATGTTATTATTATTCCTTTCAACCGTTTTAGCGTTTTGGAATGTAAAGAAACATACAGACTTTCATATTATATCTTTATAACTTTGTATTTCTTACCGTGTCTTTTGAATTAATTTAGTACTTTTGACGTCAAGGGCGTTGCTAAGCCAACTAAAGCAGGGGGGGACACCCCCCTCCCCAAAACTCGATTTGTTTACTTAATGCCAAGCCAACTGACAACCGTATACCATAATTGTTGCCGTGGTAAATCGGGCCCCCCTGGCCCGTTCGCTGGCGACGCTCTTGTCAGACGTTCACAAACAAACTGACAGGAACAGAAAAAAAATGATAGAAATGTATTTAGTTACTCATTTTTAGCCCCACTCAATGTATGTTGTTTCAGGAAAATATCAAGAAAAATTTACAAACATGTTTTTTGTACATAACTTCAATGTGTTTGTCTTTCCATTATTTATTTCATAATGTATTTTAATCATTTTAATAAAACGACTGTACTCAATTTCGAACGAACATACGAGTACATGAGAAGCGTCGCCATCGCCGCACTCGGTCGCAAAGAAGGTAAAAGTTTTTTACGTAGATAAATTCGCGGGCCTAAAACAATGTATTAGGTCCTACCATATGAATTTGGCGTTTCGTCGTACTGACCACTTTGATCTGAAATATCCTCTCATCACTTCAGCCAATCACTTCAACTATATTTGAGTTTCGAAAACAGTAATTCATTTGTTTTTTTTCCTTATTAGTTTTTTCTTTGGCGTTGCTTATCTCGCACAATGGAAAACTTGAAATATCGCTTTATTTAAGAGTTCGATTCTAACATAGCTCCAGTGCTGCAGAAACAGCTCGAAGGTTTAACGACAAGATGAGCTACATACTTGTGTGGCAATCTAATGGGGAGGCCTATGTTCAGCAGTGGACTAGCTATAGACTGAAATCATGATGATGATACGACACGCTGGTGTCGCAAAAGAAAACACGATACGTTTTTGGATCCAACGTTTTCGTTCTGGAAATTTCGAACTTTAGAACAAGCCCCGTGGACGGCCGGAGATCAAAGTGGATAATGAATAATTAAAGGCTATTGTGGAAGCGGATCCATCGCAAACCACTTTAGAGTTAACTGCAGGATTCGATGTGAGTAATATAACTGTTTTAATCCACTTAAAGCAACCTCATGAATTGAGTGAAGCAATCCTGCAAACACGCGTCGACTGCTGCGTTACATCGCTCAACCGGCACAATAATGAAGGAATTTTTAATCGGGTCATACCTGTGATGAAATCGGAAGCGCTCGTCGCATTGGCTTAATCCTGGATAACTAGCCAAATCCTGCTCCAAGCGAAAATTTACTCAGTTACTTGTGAGTGTTTGGTGGGCTAGTGCCGGTGTCGTTAACTACAGCTCTCTAAAATCTGGTCCAACGATTACGGCAGATATCTATTGTCAGCAACTGCAAACCATGATGGAAGAACCAGCTGCTAAACAACCGAGGCTGGTCAATCGCTCTAGGCCAATACTGCATCAGGACAACGCTAAACCACACACTGCACAACAGACGGTCGCTAAACGAGAGGAGCTGCAATTGGAATGTCTGCGACATCCTACGTACTCCCCGGACCTCGCTCCAACAGATCCAAAAAAATTCATCTCCGATGTGGCAGTCGAAACGACCTCCAGAGAGTTTAGAGATTTAGTGGTTTGTAAAAGGATAAATGAACTACCTATGAGATGGCAAAAGTGCTCAGATAACAACTTACTTTGAATAGTTAAATACATTTTATATAATAAAAGACGACTTTATATATTCCTCCCATACAAAACGACAATTTCATATGTGACAGGGACCTAATATAACCATTTAAAATGTATCAAACTTAACAAGAAAAGTAGTTTTTCTTTTTTAGCACTTAAAGATATTACCATTAACCACACAATTGTTTCTGAAAAACATTAGCTTTTAAACCAGAAGAATATTAGCATTTATCAAAAACAGTAAAAACGAAAAATACGGATAGTGAAGATAAATACCACCCAACTTGGGATCAGGCGTAAAAGTCACACCATCAGGTGTACTGACAAATGCTGTTTTAGAGTCCTGTACTATAGACGTAGCGGCGTTATAGCAATCTGGTACTAAATTATGTTGTACCTATAGCCTTTTTTGGCATCTTACTTTGTCGACTTTTATAAAATTTTAGCAGTGGTAGGATAGCAGTGGTACCTACCTAGACGGATTCCTGCATAGGAGAATCCGTCTAGGTAGGTACCACCCCAGGGTCAGTTATTTTGCCGTGAAGCAGTAGTGTGCAAACATTAGTGTTTCGGTTTGAAGGGCACTGAGAGCTATCGTAATCACTGGGCATACGAGACTTAAGAACTGATGTCTCAGGGTGACGGGCGCAGTGTGGCGTCACACAGAAATTTTCTAGGTGACACAGCTTTTGTTATGGACAGACATTGCACTTACCATTAGGTGAACATTTAGTACGTTTCGTCACTTTGTCCAATAAAAAAAAAACACGTGACGAGATTATTTGATTTAATTTGTATATGATCGTAGGAGATATTATTCAAGTCATATATTTCTTATAATGTAAAAATTTAAAAATAAATCCAAACATTAATATTAGTTATTTCTTTCGTAAATTACAAAAATGATATCGCGCATCTTTAATACGGCGGTAGTGTTCAAAGTATAAAAATTTAGCGCAAACTTATACTGAAAAATTGTTTTCAGTGAGTAAAGATTTTTTTTGTGTTATTTTATTCTACTATTTTGTTTCCAATAGACCACTCGCAGATCGCAGGCAGTTAGTGTCACGGCATCTAACTAGCGCCGACCGCCGACTGACGTAAATCTAGTTAGGCGTGAAGTAATAAGTTAGTTTCGTTAAAAAAACACAGTGTAGGAGTCGCTACTTGTCTGATAAAAATAATATAGATAATGTACAATATAATTTTAAGATTAGCAAGAGCAAATGTTAAAGGTTAAATATGTTTCTTTGTTTCTTAGGAAATTATCTTACTTTAATTTTGATGTTTCCAAGAAACTTGTTACTGTATTTGTTACGATGTTTACAATTGTAAAAAGTTAAACAATTGCTTTATAGACGCGTTTTAATATATAATATTATATATATATAATAAATTAATTTAATAATGTTACTTGGCGGAAATTTATTAAATGGGAGAGAAATCAATTTTTTTTATAGAGTGCTCTCGAAATGAGGTTATACGACGAGGGGTTTCTTTTTTGCAGTAAACGCTTAAACTTGTGTCTTGTTAGGGTTGAACTGGACTAAATTTAGTCGGTCCCAGTCAAGTTTCGTACTCGTCAACGTCCCGAGAAATAATGGTACCGCCGGTGTATAAGGCATCACCAGTACTGTCATCTGCATAGCAATGAATATTACTAATTTGTGTAACATGTCATTAATATGCAGAAAAAACAGAGTTGGTGATAGCATGCAGCCCTGTGGAATACCAGCATTCTCAGGCTTGGAGTCCGAGCATGCACCGTCGACTACGACCATGATGCTCCGGCCTGTGAGAAAACTGGTGACTCAATTGCATAATTTCTCGGGAAGCCCGTAGGAAGGCAGCTTCGATAGAAGCGCTTCATGCCAAACCCGATCGAAGATAAGATCATTAAAATTTTATGTATTATCATGTTTTTGAATAACTTGGCGCGGGGGCTAAAAGTAGACTGCGTGTATAAAGTACGAAATTTATTTTTCTTACGCCGAAAAATAAAGAATTTTCATTTCATGTTATATTTGTATGCACCTTTTTTTTTTAGTTTCTAAGGAAATTATCTTAATTTGCTTTCTTTATTTTTGATCTTTCCAAGAAGCTTGGTACGATTTTTTTTTTATTGTGAAAATATTTTGAACACTGGTTAGGTTTGGTTCTTAAGTTACACATATTATGTAGTAAACGACGTTATTGAAACATTTAGTTAACACCTAAGCTATAAAAACATCGCAGAATGATAAAGTATCCTAACAAATTGAAACAAATTACCCTGGCTAATTCCTGAACATTTGTCTACATTATCTGACGTTACGTAGGTAGTCAATTTGTCGAAGCTAAACAATGAAACATTATATAATGTTTTATTGTTTAGTTCCATAATGTGCAAATAAGATGACATTTTGAAAGAAATTAATCACTTAAAACTGCTATTCTATGTTCTTTTCCGTAAATTTTAATTAAAAATTCGACAACGATTTCGATGACAAAATTAAAACAGCGCCATCTATATTTAAAGAGCTAAAATAAAAACGAAACGAATTTTTAATATCGGCAAAAGGAAATAAATATAAGAACGCCATTTCACCAGAAAATAGTTATATTTTTTGCTGATATAATTGATTAATAGAATTCAATAACACTTTCAAAGATTTAATACAGAAGCTAAATTTATGTAGCTTGTAATTAACTATTGCCTGGTGGTGTCGGTGTAAGAGAATTTACCGCCCCTTTTTATCCGGTTTTGTAAAAATCGTCTAAAGAACTGCCACAAAAGTCTCATAGCCCCCGATAGATGGCACATAAATAATTTTCCATTTCTCAGGCCTAAATTATCAACTCGTTACCGGTTCACATAAATTAAACGTATCTGCGTCTAGGATTCTCAAACCGCCGAGAAGTTACAGAGCGTTCAAAATCGATTCTTGCGAACTGCCACCGGAGCCGGTTGGTATCAACGCAATGTAGATCTTCACAGCGACTGTGAAACGCCTTTAATCTCTGAACACTTCAGAGAATTATCACGGCGGTTTTTCGGAAAAGCCGCGGTTCATTCAAACCCGCTGGTGGTTAAAGCAGCAAATTACCGACCAAACAGAAACGCGACCGAACGCAAACGTCGCCCGCGAAACGTGCTAGACGACACGGACGTCTCAGCTCTTCCTGACCACGATACTGTCAGTCACGATCCAGGCCACACTGTACACACAGTCAATAGCTTTAATATAACACGCACCACGACGCGCGACCGCCGTAGAGAGCGGCGCGCAATAGTCAATAATCACATCGCGTACACACGATTCACCCGTGTTCCAGGGCGGTTCTCACCGCCCAGAGTTACCGACACACAAGTCGACAGTCCGAATGGACGCGCGCAGCCTCCTTCGGACGGTCAGTAGACGACTTAAAATGTTTAAGATTTTCGAAATCGCGAAAGCACGCAGCGAACGCGACACAGTCCGAACTTCGAGGTTTTTGTAGGAGTTTTTATTTATTTATTTATGTTTGGGTGAAACCAAACCTGGCACGCGGGCCCCTGGCCCGCGAGCACAGTATCCGATGAAGCTGTAAAAGCCGAGAAGGCTAACAGCAATTACATCACCGAAAATATATATATATCAAACCGCCGGCCACGCGTGGCGATTTCGATACATCTTCCTAATGGGACATATGTCCCAGCAGTGGACTGTAAAGTCGCCGATGGTAAATTAACGATTACTTCCCATCATTCCACACTGCTCGCTTGTTTTTCCTATCCGGAATTACAAGAACATTTCAGTATTGAGATAATGGGCATTTTAGTCCTCTCCAAAAAGTAAAAGGCGATAAGGTTGCTGTTCTGGATGTTAAACGCAATTATTAAGTAAAGTCCTATTCACTCATTTACGTATTAAATGCTGGCAAATTATTAAAGTCCTTTGCGAAGCAAGTCGTTTAGTCCGAATGCTAAGTATATCCACAGCAAAAGGATGGAAACCTATCGTGTGTCTAGCTGTCCGATGATGGAAAAGGGCAGGAAGAATTAAATCGTGTAACTAATTAACTCCAAAATGTAACCTGTAGAATATCGAGTGACTGGTCACCTAATGTATTTTGATTCGTCGCACACCCCTGGTATCTCTTAAAACAAATGCACAAAACTGCTATTTTGAGATGTACACACTCTACAGATTTATTGACGGGTTCAAGAATTTTTCGGCTAGAAATTAATTAACAGAAATAGAGTTACGAAATTTGATATTTGTGTGCTGATATCGATAAGTGTCGACGATAAGCCAGGCAATATACTGGCAACACTTATCAATTGATGGACACTCGAAATGGCAACGGCGTCAGAGCTTTGATTTTAAGTTATCTTCTATAAGCACTTCATACAACCCACTGCATTTCGTTCAAGTGTCAGTTCGTTGTTACGACGACTTGCTTGATTGCTGTTTTCAGAGTTTCACAGCATTTGTAAAGAACGAATTAAAAATGCTTCCTGCTCGGTCATACAAACAGGAGGATGAAGAACTGTCACGCTTCCCTCCCGATTGAGGTAATAGACCTGGCCGAGACCGGCCTCTTAGGCACACTTGAGTCAGTTACTCTCGCGCACAGGATGACGGTCCAAGCCGAGGTCCCGAGGGGTCCGAGGTCTAGGGGGACCTTCCACTGGTCAACCATAAATAAAAGTTTTCGTATAAGCGCCATCAGCGCTCGGCCACCTTGCAGCCAAAATGTAAAAGCGTTCGGGCTAACGGTAATCAGTCCTAAAAAATAACTGTCACGGTGTTATCTTAAGTAGGCAGAGACCACATCTTTCCACTTGCTACGATTCTGAGACACATCTTTCGCTTCTGCGGCTGTCATTAGTGTTTTAATACAAGCTCGTCGGTTGCGGTTACTTTTTACGTGGCCTTTCCTTAAAACGACTTCGATCTTATCGTGATACGTTCGCTTATATCAACCCATACCGGCTTGATCATTCTCACGCGCCTTCTAAATCTGTTTCTTCAATCTTCTAGCTTTCATCAGAAGTTATATTACATATATAATTTACTGGTGGTAGGATTCCTATGCAGGAATTCGACTAGGTAGGTACCGACCCAGGGCCAGTTATTCTGTAGTGAAGCAGTAGCGTGTAGGCACTACTGTGTTTCCGTCTGAAGGGCACTGAGAGCTAGTGTAATCACTGGGCATGTGATACCTGAGAACTGATGTCTCAAGGTAACGGGCGCAGTGTAGTGCCACTCGTTTTTCTGGGTGACACATCATTTGTTATGGGCAGACGTTGCACTAACCATCAGGTAAACGTTTTGCTCGTCTCGTCAATTTATCCAATAAAGAAAATATGGGTCTTCTGTTCAGTGAAAGTGTTAGTGATAAAGTCAAACTTCAAATTAATTAAATACAAAACAAAAAAAAATACTTCTTTCATATTAAAATATTATATTATATATTATAATATTAATATTCTATTCTATTCTAAATATCCTCGAATGGTCACGACCCCTTCCGGCCCCTGGCATTTTGGCCGTCCTGCCTCCCTATTCTTACGCCACTGCCTCCAGTATTACAGTCTCAATTTTTCAAATTTTTTTGTAGAATTATACGAAGTCCGTGTAAATTAAAGAAAAAGTTTCTTAATTTTAGTAAAAGCAAAATTTTGATAATTAGATTCGTCGTTAGACTATCTTCTGTAAATGTGTGAGGGAACCTAACGATGAAACCTTGAGATATTTAAAGATTTAAAGAATAACATCACAATCCAACCTCTTCGAGATCACACTGTCGAACCTAAAACCAATAAATTAAGTTTTTTATTTTTTATTTAGACTACTGTCTTATACTATTAAATTGAGTTGGTCACGAAATATTAAAGAAAAACCGCTACAAAAAACTAGAAACATGATCATTTTATTGAAACCTTTCAAGAAGCCGCTTACAATTAGTTTTCCCGAACTTATTTAAGACTAAAAGTTTTAGTTACGCCTGTGTCAAGAAATGAAAAGGTTAAGTAAAGCGTTGTGTAGTTTTTTTGAGGAAAACAATTACTTTTCTTTCTAATGAGAACTAAAAAAATATATTTAAATTAAAAAACATATTTACTAGTGGCAGACGAAAGAAAAAATACTATAACGATTTAAGTGTAGTATTAAATCTTTTTGAAGCTGACCACATTTACAGCCTATAAATGTCCCACTGCTGAGGCACTGGCCTCCTCTCATTTCAGAGAGGGTTTGGAGCTGGGAATAGTCCGCGACGCTGCTCCAATGCGGGTTGGCAGACTTCACATTTCCTCGAAATATTACTATTCCACGGACATGCAGGTTTCCTCACGATGTTTTCCTTCACCGCTACGCACGTGGTAAATCACTTAAAAAGCACTTAAAATTGTAGAACAATTATAGAGGTGCTTGGCTTCGGGGATCGAACCCAGGTTACTCGCGTATTATGAAATTTAAAGGCGAGCACCAGGCCCCTGAGCTACCACGGCATTTTAGTGTATTACGTAAAAATTATTTTAACATTATTTATCCATTCTCATTTGCCTTTTTATACTTTCGAATAAATTTTGAGGTATTAGGAAGAATTAAAAAGTAATTATATTCTTAATTCAGACGAAACCTTCTAATGATTAAAAATTAATTTCAGAACCTCGGTTTCGAATTCAAGATGAATTTGTTTTTGATACTCATGATTCAAATTGAATTGCAAACTGACGGGCGACGAGTTTGAACATACATTTTAAAATATATGTACAAGCTTTTATTTAACTTGCAATGTTTGTGGTTTTGTTCAGGACATAATTTGCGACTGAATTTGGAACCAGTTCTCGTAGCCCGAATAAGCCAAAATTTGGTATTCATGCATAAACCTGATGACATTGGAACATTATGGTGAGCTGAACGTAATGCTGTTGCTAGGGCTCCTGCAAACCACTCAACTTCTCAATAGCTTACAGCAGCTATATCGTGTTTAGGCTCGTTAGATTTGTCTTGACACGTCCTGGCAACATTTGAAGTCCACTACTGGATATAGGCCACACCAATAAAGCGTAAACAAAAATATGATTTTTGTTTAAAACTTATTTATAATTAAATTAGATGTTGAAAAAAATGTTGAATTAGTTTCATAAGTTGTTTTTATCCTCGATAAAAATTCGTAATATTTATGTAATCTCGAGGAATGTGCCTTTTAATATTTTTTCTCACTGCTTAATTTTTTGCAATTCGTCGTCAAGATAACAAATTAGTCAAATTAGAATAAAGAAGGTGGATAACTAAAAAACATTCATTCTGATGATCCTACACTATGACATTTACAAATAATTAGTCTTTTATTGATTTTGTACGTATTTATGTTAATATTAAAGATATGAGATAAGTATACAAATAATAAATAATTATTTGTACCAACATCGAATTTGAAATTTTGGAGATCGACGTCTCTACCGCACCAGACTTACTGTATTAATTCCGTCAGACCCTTGGAACATCTTCGGTCACGTTTTTAATTAATGAATAATAATAATTAAACCTAGAATAATAACGAATAAACCAACGTTCTTTACACTTTGCCTCGAGGTGTAAGGTTATATAAATGAAATGAAATATATTAATTCTCTGACGTAAGAAATGCAGATTTCGTTTGTCAATTGTCAATTTTTTACAATCTACCACCGTTTTTTAATGAGGTTCCTCTGTACGGCAAAGAAACAGACGAAAGAATCGCCGCAGGTATCCTCTTTTTAAATAATTTATAGTTATTTTGAGTATGTCCTTTTAAAAATATACATTACATGAGGAATTAGTATTAAGAAACAGCCTGGCAGAGATCACTTCATTCCCAGGGGTTTATATTATCCTGTATTTTTTAATATTATAATAACCATTAGAACATAGATTATGTTTAATAAACTTTTTCTAATCTATGGGTAGGAAGACTTTGTGCATTTACAGGGACTGTTGTAAAAACGTATACTTCGACCCATGGATGAGTTACTGACTCTATTGAGTCGAGTAACCGGCATTACAAGCTTGTGTTTGTCCCTGGTATTTACATTATGTACATCATATTTTTTACTAAAGCTATTAATATTCTTGGATATTTACATAGCATTTTCACATATATTGAGCGTCTCTCAATATATGTGAAAATAATGTTAAGATATTTATTTCTTTAAATTTATCTCTAAGAGAACCCAGTCACCTGCGTACTACTCAGGTGCCGGCACCAATAAAATTGTTAATCGCAATTTGAAATGCTGATTGAACACGTGCGCGTCGGTGAAGGAAAACATCGTGAGGAAACCGGCATGTCTTAGAAATAATTCCGGCTCCAAAACCCTCTCAGAAATGAGAGGAAGCCTATGCTCAGCAGTGAGACATTTATAGGCAGTTACTTTACTTTTTTATCACTAAGAGACACTCAAGAATCTAGTTTATATTTATTGCATTAGAAAAAAAGATTATATATCGGTCGCATTTCCCCACATCAAAACACCATACGACATTATGTTGTGGAAATAACTAAAATAAACTAATCTCGCTTTCTTAACATTAGTTAGACTTCTTATTTTCTTACAGCGTAAGCCGCAGAACTGAGTCTGTTTGTTAGTTAAGATACGGGGATGAATGAGCAATGAAACCCAATGAAGCTGTGCATCAAGAGTTATGCCAAGAAGACAGTGGTATCCACAAGACACAACTCTTTCCCATTTACAAGCACATTAGCGTCAAGTCGCTTAACGTTTGGTGTTTTGAATTAATACATTTAGTTTTATTGCCGTTTAAAAGCAAATGATTGATGTTAAACCAATGTACCTTTTTTGAAATAGCATTATTGACGTCGACATATAATAATAAGATATTGAGAGCCTCTCTCACAATATCTTTACGTTCTTTAAATTGTAACAATTTATTTACTATTACAAGAATCTATCGCGTAAAGCTTTTTCTGTATTGAATGAACTAGCCCTGGTTATCACTAAAATTAAACATACAATTACAATCTTTCATCCAATGTTCAGTAATACACAAAATATAGATGTTATAACTATTTAAATACAATTCAATTTTCTAATCTTTATTTACAACTTTTGTATATTTTGATGCACCAGGTGTATACAATTTTATATGTTAACAAATTGTAAATTAATCTAATTCTCTAATTGTGAGTTTCTTCATTGATTTGTGTCATTGTTATTGCTAAAGATTACCTCATATTGTCTCATAATTTAATTTAAATCATTTGAAACTTACATTACAAGCAGATGTCTGTGTAGCCAAGTTCTTGGCTAAATTAAAACATAAACAATTAGATACGAGTAGCACGTTTCTTAGCATATTTTAGATAGGATAGACCTATCTTTTGTCAAAAACGTATTAATTCAATTATTAATGTCAATCATTTGGAGTTTATCATTATTAAAATTACATGCCTTTTTTAAGTTATTGTTACGTATACTTTTATTCAATAATATATTAATTTCATTTCTTAAATTATTTTCAATGTAAACTGGATAATTTTGTTTACATTTAATTTGGTAAAATAATCATAATATTGTTTTAATGGTTTTGTTTACATTGTCCCTTTTCGCTATTTGCAAAACTCATGTAGTATCAGGACAATAAGTACCTGATACAATTTTCCTCATGATATCACTAAATGATGCTCCTAGCATGCAATAATATACACTTGTTTTCACTTTAAACAGTTTAATAATAACTCTATATTTTTCCGGTATCTCTCACAAAAAACTAAGATATTTTTTTATATTTCATATACAATTAATGTATATAGGCGGACTTAATGCCTAAGGCATTCTCTAACAGTCAACCTATGGGTGTCTCAGAGACAAAGTTAATTAGGTGATTGAAGTTCAGCATAAGAAATATATATTAATTTAATGATTATAAGAATTTTTAAGAAATATAGAAATAGTAACAACTATAATACATAAATATCAAAGCGAAAAATATTAAATTAAAAAAAATGAATAACATATGCAATATATATAAATAATAGAATAGTTATTCTTGTAATGATTCTGCCAATTTACTTAGAAGGAGCTCGCGAACTTTTATTTCGAATGTGTAGCGATTCTTTGTCCTGATTTCGAGAGGGATAGTGTTCCAAAGAAGAACAGATTGTACAGGGAAGTATAAATGGATCAAGGAAGAGCTATGAGTGGGACTGCAGTAGAAGGTTACTGGATGAACGAAGCTTTCTGACATGATTGGAGCAAAGATACTGAAAGTGAGGGGTTAAGTAGGAAGGTGGAGTAGGAGAATTCAAAATATATTAAAGGGTAGAGAGTGTACGCAAACTTGGGCTCTGAGGAATGGGTAGCCACTTTAATTGGATCCGATAAGTAGACACATGGTCATACTTTCGAAGATTGAAAATGAATCGAATGCAGTTATTCAGAAGACGATATTCAGAAATAGCACACATCACCACAGACAATTTGAACGAAAACAAAGTGTGCACAAGCATAGCTTTCGCCCTAAACGGGAGAAAGTTTTTCATGCGATGGAGTGTCCGCAAGTTAACGTGTGATTTTACTTTTCTTTCAATCTCTTTTGTTACTGGACTCTCATACTAATTACTGGACTTCATTTAATCGGACCTTTCATATTGTACGATGTTTATATAATTGAAAGTAAGTTTTAGTAAAAAAACCCAAGTATGTAATCCATACTAATGTTAGCGAAAGTAACTCTCAGTCTCTCTGTCTGTTTGTTACCTTTTCACGGTTCAACTGCTGATCGATCTTGACGAAGTTCGACATAGAGATAGCTTGCATCCTAGAGACGGACATAGGATACTGTTTATTCCGGAAAATTGAAGAGTTCCTACGGTATCTTTACTAATATTATAAAAGTGAAAATAAGTCTCTCAGTCTCTCTGTCTGTTTGTTCCCTTTTCACGGTTCAACCGCTAAACCAATCTTGACGAAATTTGGCACAGATATAACTTGTATCCTGGAGACGGACATAGGATTTTTATCCCGGAAAATGAAACATGCGACGTCGCGGTCATCAGCTAGTTTTTAATAAACCAAAATCCATGCGGACGTAGTCGCGTGTTTCATCTACTTATAAATAAAATTATGTAGATGATTATTTTTAATTAAAAACAATGTTTCACACTAGGATTTCTCTAGTACCGTGAGTGCGTTTGACAGGCATAAATTTCACATGCACAACACAACATGACCCGAAAACGTATGTTTTTGCACAAATATTGCCTGCGGATGGGGTTCGAACCCAGGACCCGCACCGCTGAAGTCACGTACCACCTGGTCCATGCCAGGCGGTCTTCAAATATTTATTGTCTGATCGAAAGCGAGAGTATGAACTTCCTTTCAACAGTGTAACTATAATAATTTGCTGCATGCGCCGCCTAAATAACAAGCAAAACAACCTAAATAATAAACTACACTGAGACTAGAGTTAACTCTCTTATTAGCACTAAGAACTTTCAAGTCACCAAGGCATCAGAAACATTCACAATCTTACCGGTCCTCCAAATTCGTATCCCAACTCTAATGCAACCAGCTGCGCCACTTGATCGCCCCCGTCAACTTGAACGGTCCATTCATTGATAAGGTCTTTCGATGTCTCTAAGCCGTTGTGCACTTCAAAATAGCTGTGCTCTCCTGGTACCCAGGAACCGTAACTCGAAAATGATGTCACAGTGAATATTCTGTTATAGATTATAAAAATGACAATTTTTACGAAAGACATTTCAAAATATATTTTTTTTAATTTGTTCTACAAACTTTATTTAGTATTTATTTAGTGTAACTAATAATAGTGTTCAAGAGTAGATTTCGAAACTGCCTTAAATGTTAAAGGCTAAAAAAATAAACCAATGCGAATTATTTTCCGAATAGTTCCGAATGGGCAGTGGACGCGATTGACCCGAACGAGCGACGCGTTTAAATGAGAGCAAATGTTAGGTTTTTCAACAAAGTTAGTTTATCGATTGCTTTATTAATTGCAAGGAATCTTATACTGCACAGTTAATGCATCATTAGTAATTATATCAAACATAATAGGTTATTTCCAAATATTTTTAAAAAGATTAAACACTTACAGAAAAATAGTATAAAAACTTTTTTCATAAAGGTTTTTTGCACTAGCTGTGTGTATTATATCGTTGCTAACATATTGATTTTTATTATTTTAGTGTGTTATCATCAACAGAACGAAAAGAACCGAATTTGTATGTATCGTATTATATTACGTACACATTTATAGGATATATAATATTTAAAAATGTATTATGACAAAAAAAATTACAGCTTTGTATTTCTTACGGCCTGTATTTCTATCAATCAACTCGTCAATTAGTTTCAATAAATTTATCATTTAATGTACGGGATCGCATTAATATCAATAGAGAGAATATACTTCCATTTCTGTTCCAAGCTCTTGGAATAAATATCAACAACGATTAACAATTTTTTTAAATATATTTACGAAAGACGTTTTACTAAAATTATGGGAGCCAAGTAAAGGTCGCCTTAAATTTCATAGTAGGCGAATGACCTAAGTTCGATACTTTTATTACAATAAAAAGTTACAAGTTTGACAAATAAATTCACATAATAGAACTTGAAAGATTATTATGAGCAGAGTTTAGGGAATAATTATATTCGTAATTACAATTTGGATTATATGAATTTGGAAGACTTAAATAAATTATCGGTAATTTTTAATCGACTTGTTGTGGTTTAAAATCGACTTAAACTCATCATCTTTATGACTTTCGACAAATGTAGTGATAAAGGTATCAAATATGACAGACTTAATTTATTAAGACCGGTGTCGATTATCAGCGTATAAGGTGCGTAATGGCCTACCAATCTTGGCGATTATGAAAACCATTCCCATTTGGGAGACGGTGAGTAATTGAGGATTGAAAAAAAACTATACGCAAGGTAACTATCACGAAGTACCGCTTAAAAGACTTCTTATTAGAGAAACAGCTGATTCTAGGACCCGTACCTTTACTACTATTTCACTTACTGGTGGTAGGTTTCCTATGCAGAAATTCGTCTAGGCTAGGTAGGTACCACACATGGCCACTGAGAGCAAGCAATCATATCAGACTTAAAAACTTATGTCTCAGGGCGACGGGCGCAGTGTGGTCCTACACAAAAATATTCTGAGTAACACAGCGTTTGTTATGGGCAGACGTTGCACTTACCATCAAGTGAACGTTTTGCTCGACTCGTCCCCTTATCAAATTTTTAAAAAAACTTATTGATAACATGAAAATTACATAAATTACTATTGCTTTTGGCAGAATTATTGGCCCTGGGGTGGTACCTACCTAGACTGATCCCCCCAAATGAATCCACCAGTAACCTGTCTGTCTGTTGCAAATTATGTAACTAGTAAAGTATCATCATAGATAGTAATGTCGATACTATTTTTATAACGTCGCTGTCTCAAAAGATTCGGGACATAAATGAGTTACAGAGGCGTTGAGCCTACACCGTTGCGAATAAATTAAGTTTCTTGACGTCATTACATTGGGATTAATGAGGAACAATGATAAATGATTCCAGTTATTATTCACTCATTAACTCGTTCATTTGCAGTCGAAAATTCTATCAATACAAATTAAGATGATGTTACACTACAAATGATTTATCGTTGTGCTTCAAATAAATATAAATAGAGATTTCAGCTTTCTTTGTTCGTAAATATGTACACCTTTGATACAAAAACAGAACTTATATGACCTTTTGCGGGTCGATTAACGACCACGGCAATAACCTCCGAATATTGCATACTCGCTCTCGACGTAACGCTCACGAAAAGACACGGTGACAATCAATTTTGCTCAAATGCTTACTCCGGCTGGCACTCGTACCCAGGATTTGCTGCGTAGTGGTCAGGCCCTATTATCGGTAGGCCACGCGATTATGAATAATAAAGTTTTAATGAAAACAAATGATGTACTTAGTAAAGCCGTGCCGGAGCTGGATGTTTGTAGTTTGCGTACGGGTTTAATTTAACATAAAATAATTACGAGTATTTTGAATATGCAGGAATCCTTCTAGGTAAGTACCAACCCAGGGCCACTTATTCGGCCGTGAAGCAGTAGTGTGCAACATTACTGTTTCGGTTTGAAGGGCACTGTGAGCTAGCGTAATCACTGGGCATATGAGACTTAAGCACTGATGTCTCAGGGTGATGGGCACAGAAATGATCTGGGTGACATAGCAGTTGGCCGACGTTGCACTTGGCCGAAGTGAACGTGTTGCTCGTTTCGTCACTTTCTCCAATAAAAGAAACGTTTTTATTTGATATTAATAACCGGCTTTGACCAGTGCGTGTTGCCAATGATGACTTGCGAAATTAAGTCGTGGTCCTTCACTGCAGGTCGCATGAGGAAGCTCAAAGTCGTGCAACGCGCTAGGGAAACGACAGTGCTCGGCATTTTTCTGCGAGAATCGGTAACGATGATATCCGTAGCAAAACTGTAGTAACCTACATAGCCTTCAGATCAACAAAGTGGTTATTGGGCGGCCATATAGCTCGTAAAACCTCGTACCAAAAACCGCGGACGACGTCACAGATGGCCTCCGCGGGCTTGCGGTTTTTAGTAACAGTCTATGGGAGATTCCCTATTTCAGCAGTGGATTTGTGGTTGGAAGATATGATTATAATGATGATGAATTTAGAACTAGGTAAGCAGAGGTCGAGAAGTTTTTTTGGCAACGCGTTGATGCTTGTCCTAGGTATTGGCTATGGAACATCTTACCCTTGTTTGAAGAAGTGGTCATCATAATTTTCAGTGCTTAATTTACATTGACGACGGCGTGGCCTAGTTTTACGATTCGGGTCTTGGGTTCGTATCCGCGCCGAAGCTGGATAACTGACAGATAGTTTCGGCGGGTCTAAATGGTTGTGTATGATGCGCAACTTATGTTTGAGAACGCATGAAGGGCATTTTTTGTAAAAACTGATTAACGAAAAAAAAACGAAATTGGGAAGTTTTTTAGTGAAATATGTTACCCATTAAATTGTTATGTCGAAATTATTTGAATTGTGCAGACTCAAATTATCTTATTAAAACATCTTTCATCTACATACTCGTGTATCGAGTTATAATTTTTTCATGCTGGGTTTACTGTAGTGTGGACCGCGACGTATTTGTATTAGTGTTCCTGTATTAATATAAAAGTATAATTAAAGACAGCAAACAAGGCGGTCACCCTGCCAGGCGGTGCGCTGCAACAATGCACGCGCACCTCGGCGGCCTGCAGATTTTAATACATTATTATTGAGAAACATATACAGAAACATATACGCGCGCACCGCCGAGGCCTAAAAAAATCATTATTAGAAAAAATAAATATAACCTACGATAATATTTTACCCTGGACGTGACAAGAAAATAATATTAAGACGGAAAACAAGATGGGACAAGGACACAATTTCACAATTTTTTTTAAAGAAACTAACTTTTTGGAAAATTACGCCGCTAAATTTTGATGGATAATCAAAGAAAGTTCTATGTTAACATTTACGAATATAATTAAATAACAAGGACAAAGAATGAAACTCGTGTAGGTCCGAGGTCAAGAAATCTACCAATGAAAAAAGTAGAAACCGTAACACATACAGCGATGAAAAACCGAAAAAAAGAAGAAAAAGTAAATTAGAGGTAACATTATACTTTAACAGCCCAATATTTTTAATACATTTTTATAGTAAATTGTATAAAATATAATACAAACATTATTTTGGGATACTTAAGGTACGGGACGGACGTTTAACAATATAAAAAAAAAACTATTTTTTTGACAATACCAGAATATCGTGAATGTTTACTATCACGTTGTTAATGAATTAGGTTAAAATATTTTTATATTAATATCAAAAAAATAACTGCCGTGTGGTAGCGGCCTAAGAGAATCTACCACCCCATCTCATCCCGTGGGTGTCGTAAAAGTCGACAGAGGGAAAATGAAAACCAGGAGATGGGCAGCAGCATCTTGCTGGAACATCTGAATAAATGAACTGCGGTTGCCAACCCGTCTGCCAAGCGTGGCAACTATGGCAAAATCCCCCCAAAGCGAGAGCTACAAACTTTGGTGGTAATCTATGGGGGAGGCCTATGTTCAGCAGTGGACTATTGATAGGCTGAAACGACGAACGACGAATATCAAAAAAAAATATTATTATAACACATTTGTTTAAATTTTGTCTTAATATGTGTAATTTTGCATTACTATAAACTACATACTACTACTAACAAGTATAAAAAATAAATAAATGTTCAATATACTATTCGCTATATTGCGCAATTAACAAAATTTATTTTTTATATAAAACAATCAAAATTAATATTGTATAATAATACATAAAAAAAAGTTGTCCTGCTGATGTAATATAATATGTTGTTCCTTTTAATAGAAACTTTATTGGTTCAGTTGTTATTTGATAACTGGTTTAATATCCCTTACTAATGACACAAAAAAAAAGTATTAAACTAGTATGTTTGTTAAAGTTGTAAAGCTAAATGTGATTAATTAACTATATCGAATAAATAACTTTTGTGAAAAGTAATGGTGCATCAATATAATCTAATAATAATAAATAGCTAAAATGCTATGAAATGTAAAAATAAAATGATAAAATGTTAACCAATATGTTAATAAAACAAAATGAAAATACTATGACGAGTTAAATAAATATATATTTATTTAATAGAATTATGTATTATGAACGACCACATTAAGTAAAAGAAAATATATTTTGAAAACGTGTTCACTATAAACATGGATATGACATATGTGCAAGTAGCACATTTACCGATTACGACATTGCATAAGGGACGCCTCAAATAAATAGAGTGTTATAGAAGATCCATTTCTTATGTACTAAATAATGTTTTTTTTTAATATTCATATTTTTATGTAAAAAAAAAGATAGCGAAACTTTTTTTTAAATTATTGTCCGTGGGAGGTGTAGTGTAGGCCACGCGACATATTTACGTTAGTGTTCCTGTATTAATATAAGAGTATAATTAAAGACAGCAAACAAGCAACATCGTCACTCTCATTAACAACAAACTAAATTAAACTAAATTACCTTTAATTAAGGTTACATTTATCTTAATAGCTCGACTTTATTTTGTATCTTGTATTGATGTAATTCTTGTTGGTGAACCTAATAAATAAATAAATAAAGAAGTTTCAGCGACATCTTCGTTAAAATAATGAAAAAATGTTAAATGCCAGATGTAATAGTAACTTAGATGTACGAAAATAGATGGCGTTAAATGACGGTAATCAGACGGAGGACTGCCATTCTCTTATTAAAATCATTTCAAGTATTTTAATAACAAATCTGTGGCCATCCCAAATATAATAAAACTTGATACTATTATCAGCATATTCGGCTAAATTTTTCGAATCAGGGTAAGAACGTGACTTTGGCGTCTCTTTCATGCAGCATTTGAGTTAAAAGATTTTATAAATCTAAACATGATTGAAGGCTGTCTAAGGTTCACGTCTGCCACTGCGAACACCGATTCGCCACCCATAAGTAGTAATTACGGAAAATAATCCCAATGTGCCCTGTATAGGACAATGAACCAATTAAGTATTAAAAAATGATGCTCTCCTGGTCCATTTTCGACCGCGGCGATATTGTAGTACCGCAAGTGTACAGAAAAACAAAGAGAGGGGACCTAATTCGTCAACCTACCCGCGCCCAATGTAACGCTCATGCGATAATGTTGCAAACTGTATCCAAACCTGGATACAGTTTGCACAAATGTTGGCTCCGGCTGGAATCGGACCTAGGACCCGCGTAGTAGCAGGTACTTTGTTCTAGGCCACTCGGTCCTCAAGGTTGTAAATTCACATAGCTAATCTATGGGAAACGTATTTCGTTAGTACTGGACTGTAACGAGCTGAGATGATTATGATATGAATAGAATGCGTTTTCGATTTCACTAGAACACTAACCCACGCGCGGGGATCGAAGTTATTATATACGCACAATCACGCCTTTTCCCATATAAGGGGTAGGCGGAGACTATATCCGTAGCCCACTTTTTGCCCCTGCGGGAAACGAGACGTCGCCGCCATCTTGGTACGAGTCAAACAATTCTTACTCCCCATTGCATTCCCACGAGCAGTAGATTGAATGACATTGCATATTTTGGTATTTTTCTGCACGAGTAAAGGCTGTCCGTACAATACCTAAATCGCCTCTTACGACGACTCGGTAGGAAAGAGGTAGGTGCTATTCCACTCTTCCGGACACCTATCGGTTACTACATATGTTACATATTTGAATGAATATATATCTTAAATCGTCTTCCGGTTGCACCGTATCCTCGTTAGATGTTACTTCAGAAGTTATTTAAAGTTCAAGAGTTCGAAACTGCCGGAACGCTGACGTATACCAGATACGGATTAAAATAAATTTCTAGACAGATAATTGTAAACATTGCACAATCGGTAGTGTGTTAGTAGGACGACCGTGAGCCGCGCAGCGATCCACAGTGTAAACAAATCGTATATATCTAGGGATTATCTAGTGTGGCCCCGCTTTATAGATTACGTTGAGACATATATGATGAATATTTGTGAATAAATATTATATTTACATATATTTATGAAAAAATAATTATTTAATTTAAAATCTACTGCTGTACAATTTTTTTTTAAAGTAACCCCAAAAGTAACTTAACATACATTTCTAGAAAAAGATTTGCTGGCCGGATTCGCAGCACGAGTACCCTTGCATAAGGAATGCTTGTCCACATCATTAATCTGTGGTATTTACTTTATGCAAATTTGGATGGATTTACCACCAACAGTTGGGCGTCATAGCCTCTTTTTTATGGTGTCTCAATTTGACAGTATATTGTAAAATTAATGTCCAAATACCAGGAGCACATAATGTCTTATAATAACAGTGGACTTTTCGTTTATTTTGTACTTTTAACATATTTCACTTGGATTCGACTCTTATTTCCTTTCCCTTTCCTTTCAGTCAAATTTACTGGCTCAGACTGAATTTGCATACGAAAAAAAATATTATTAACTTTGATTTTAAAAGTAAAACTTCTTTGGGCGCGGTGAGTGTAAAATTTCAATATCAATTAGAGTGCTTTTGTCTTATACTTAATATAATATTTGTCAATAAGCTTTTTTATATACCAAGCAGTTATTTTAGAGCGAGTAATATTTTTTTAATTCATATTTATTTATTTTTATTTTAATCCAACTAATAATATATATAAGTTTCACTTCTGTCAAGCGAACTAAGTTGCATGATGTATTTTTCTTTTTTTTTGTTTACTTGTCATATTTGCAAATGGTGTAATCATGTCATCTTTCAAAATTTGTGTAAATACGAAAATAACGTTTTTATGATAGAATCACCAAGAAACTGGCAGCATCATCCACTTCAACATTACACTACGCTTACTAGTCAGCTTGTATAGCTCTCCAATATAATAACTATACCTACCAGTACAATATACCAATATATAACTACCAATACAATATATTAAAAAAGAAAGAAAGAAAGAACTTCCTTTATACAGTCCGATGTTTAGTAAGTAACAACATTGTGTAAGTAGTAATGTTAATCAGTGCTTTAATTCCTTCATTTCGTAATTTTCTACCTTACTCACCACTATTAGTATATATGGCTGTCAAAAACTTGTTGTTGAATCACATTTCATAGCAAAAAAAAAAATCACTGTTCGCCCCGTCTCATACGCAACAAACCGAGGCTCAACAGAAAATCAGCGCTGCCGCTAATTGCAACAACTTTATCATCATTTCAGCTAATAAGGCCACTGTTGAAGATTGACTTATCCCACAGACTGCCAAGAAACTCTGCTCTGACTCAACTGCATTCATCGACTTCCCGCAAAACCACAGAGTACTTTTCAATCAAAACCGAGCAGGTCGTCGCACCATATAGTCGTTCTACATTGATTGATCTTAATTACGAGAATTATAATAGACTAGAGATGAACAATTAATGTAAAGAAAAATTATCACACAATGATAGAACGTGAAATTGCATAATACTAAAAAAAATCACATACATTTACAATCAAAACATGCATAATTTCGGTCAGCAGATAAGACTATCGAAATGGCATTGGTTCTAAAACTGTAATGGTTTATTTTTGTACAATTATACTGAATTATATAAATCGATTATGTATAAGCTCCAATAAATTCGGTTAAGCTTAGTTACTGAATATGCAAATACGCTTTAGCTGGAAACCGGATCCTGGTAATTTGACTGGACAACGTTAAGAAGTCTATTTCATACGAACCTGTGCATGTGTGTGAATTATGTATATTATATAAATAACTATAAAGGATTCCACTGAAAATCAGGGCGGGGTTGTGTTAGGTTCTGTTAGGTAAGACATTCCAGCATATCCTTAGTAGCATTCCTTTCAGAAGTATTTCGCCATGTACAGGTGGATATGTACTGGATGTTATTTATTCCGTTTGTATAAAATTTAAGCTTTTGGCTTTTGGTTAATTGTTATTATCTATGTTATATTATCTGTTTATTAATTAACGCACTGTGGCATAGTGTTTGTTATGATTGTTTTTGTTGTGACTAGTTTTTCATAATTTTTTCAAAACTACCTGTATTATTTGTGATTGTTTCAAATAAATATCTCTTCCTTTCTTTCTTTTACTAACACAAATTTGTTAAAAAAATAATGTATGTGTATAGCTTTACTGGGTGGGAAGAGTTGAGCAATTTACAAAGAACTGTCACTATACTGCTCGTGGGAACGCAGTGGGTAGAGTAAGATTATTTCTGACTAGTACCAAAATGGCGGCGACGTGGTTCGCCATCGTCTCGTCTCGTTACCGGCGAGGGCGAAAAGTGGACTACGTGTGTGGTCTCTGCCTTTCCAAATCTGACGCTACGCCTACTGAGAAACACGGTTGGCGATAATATGCAGCAAGCTTGGAATCCAAGTGTGCGCCGTCAACTACGATCTTGATGCTCCGGTCTGTGAGAAACCTGATGACCATATACTAAGTCTACTTAAATAAGACCTACCACACGCCGCTCTATGATCCATAACTTATTCTTAAATCGGGACCATTTATTGAAGTTATACGATTATGGCCGATTTTCGACCACGGCGACAACTATCGAATATAGTCGGAAGATACCAACTGTGCAATCATAGTGCTACAAATGTACGCGAAACTCAAAGGTACTCGCTCGTCCTGCCTGACCCGCGCCCTGTGTAGGGTTTAGGACGCAGTGTCATAGATACGGGGACAATCACAACACAACCAGACTCGAAACCACTGGGACACGCGGCCGTCATGGAATATATGTATTATTTAGAAAAAAAATATTAATTATTTGGCGGAAATTTTCATCCATTGTGCCAATCATCATATTGCGGTTGGCCACCGTGTGGTAACTGTTGTAAGGACCCTCTATACATTTGTCTATGGCGCGGGCGTATGTTCAGCAGTGAACTGTGATGTATACATATCACGATATTTTGTTTCAGTTTACTTCCACCATCCTCTTACCAACATTACGGGACATTGTTTTCTTCTAGCGACATGGTCACCACATATAGTACACGCACGATTGTCCCTGGATACAGTAAAGTTTATTCCATCCGCGGCACGCACTGGAGTCTATTTTGAGAACAGCTCTAGGCAGTGCCAGCGGCTTTCAAAGTTATCGCATAAGCGAAAACTAACACAATGTACGTGTACATATATTCGCATTGTGTATTTCTATGATCTGTTTATATGACTAATGCAACGCATCATCCCGTTGTGACACAGCATTTATAAAATCAAACAATCGTTATTTTTTTTATTGGATAAAGTGACGAGACGAGCAAAACGTTCACCTGATGGTCAGTGCAACGTCTGCCCACAACAAATGCTGTGTCACTTAGAACATTTCTGTGTTTGCGCCCGTCGCCCCGAGATATCAGTTCTTAAATCTCGTTTCACAGTGTTTACAATAGCTCACAGTGTCCTTTAGACCGAAACAGTAATGTTTGCACACTACTGCTTCACGGCACAATAACTGGCCCTGGGGTGGTACCTACCTAGACGGATTCCTGCATTCGAAGGCGTTTTTGAATCATAGAAAAAGGTTTCCATTTTTAATGTATTTATTAATAAATAATGTTTTTCTGATAAGCGGCACAATAATAGAAAGAAAGAAAGAAGAAAGAAACATTTGTTTGACAAACACACAACATTAATAAACATAACAAAATGTATTATAAAAATTACAACATTTTTAGTGCGAAGTCAAAGAGGATCCTGCCTCAGTGATAATCGATGGTACCGCAGAGCACTAGTTTTCATTCGGGTCCCATGATTGACCCCACGAACAACCGGACATAGACCAGTTTAAAAAAAGAAAAAGAAAAAATTATTTTTTATTAAAAATTAAAATAAACATGAAGTGTTTAAAGTTAGTTAAAAATCAACAGAATTAGCTTATTCTTTATTGTTGTAAAGACTCCTTAGTGCCTTGAGAGACTTAATGCCTTGTGGCATTCTCTACCAGTCAAACCTGGGGAAGAAGAGAAAAATAACTCTAAAATACATAAATAAACAAAAACATACACATTATGCAAATAAACATACCTACATCAAAAAAATATATATACATATAAACATAGTAAAAATGTAGTAAATAACATAAAATTATTATCCCCCTAAATATACATATGTATATCAAGCATTATTACGAATAAGAAATAATTTGACAAATTATTACATTTATAATCCTGCAAATAAAAATCACAAGGATTTAACAGAAAAATCTTTATATTGGTCGGTATCTTCAATCTGGAAGCTCTTGTCATTAATTGATGAATAGTTATCTGTATTGCTTATGAAAGCGCGACTCTGATGATAAATGGGTTGCCTCACATGATTGTTCTATTTGTGATGTTTACTCTATTTGTTCACTGTTCTCGAAGATAGCATTTTGTTGTTATTTATTTGTTGTTACAACAAATAAGATATTTTAATTTAGCTTAACAATTTGTATTCATTTTTTGTACTTTTGAACGTTTTTACAAGAAGTGCTTAAACTTATGCGCTGTCTATGCTTGAATAACATTCGGATTTTACTGAGTTTTGCATTGACAATAAATAAAATCAAGAAAAAAAGAAAAATACATGAAGGTTCACAAGAGCTAACAGTCATCTGGCATGCTTTATTTTGAACTTTTTAATAAAGTATTAAAACAATTATATAAATGTAAAATAATAGAAACACAAAGATTGTAATCAAATACAACGTAAAAATGCACATAAAGCAAATAACGGTTGCTCAGACTATTAAAAATAAAACAACGTTAGCAGATTATACTTAAGATTTGCAATGACATTCAGAACTCAAATAACTCTGTTCAATGAGATTTTTTTCATTCAAGAGCCTATAAATAAAAGTTTGAATAGCTCTGTGCAAACGCATATCCGCGCGGGCGCACAGTCGCAGTCGAGATGCGCGCGCCGTTCGATCCCGCGGTCTGCGCCGCAATACTACTTCTCGGCCCTGTTCTCCTGGTAATTTGTCACCAAGATGATAGAGGATATCACGCCGAGAACGGCTACCACGCGGAAGACGGCTACAGTCACGAAGACGCCATTGATGTGTGAGTGATGGATTTCAGTGAAGTTACCTTGGTCTACAAGGAAGCCATAGGTTCTTGTGATCAATCAACCCAAAGATGTGACAACTCAGCCAGTAAATATTTAACAAATTACGAGAATGCGTTGAAACTAGACAAAAATCTCCAAATAACATCTCACGTAGTCCGTCATAATGTTTCTGTAACATGTTGGTTTGCGGAAGCGACGATCGTAAATCAGATACGAATTTATTATGCAGATTTATTTTTAATCCAACAATTTCGGAGGGTCTGTATGAGTCTGTGAACCAAACAAATAATACAATTTACTGTTAATAAATATGTTCTTAAATTTAGGTTAACAATATTAGTATTTACTTCGCGTAGTTCGTTTTCTCGCGAGTTAATCCTTTATAGAGCCAATTATAACAATAAAGTTGAAATTAAAAAATCGCAACCAAAACTTATTAATTATTTTAATAGTAAATATATATTTCAGTATTTAATTTCTTTTATCTTTATTACTCTGCATTAATTATTCAAAACTTGAAAAGAATTTTGCAAGATTCTAAAACTTGTTTTCGAACGCATTATGTTATTAATTAATGGAAGTGTTTTTTGCAAGTTTAAGATATTTCATTGAATTTTTAAAGTAATTAGTAGGATTGATAATATTTCATCTTTCATCGGTCCAGTTAAGATTTTCCCACACAACTGTATTAAGCTTTTAGGCTAGGTAGGCTCAGTGAGACAGCTAAGCTGAGTTTCTGCGTTACAGATCACGGTTTCGATTCCGCAGGAAACACATTTTTGTAATGTTTACAGATGCTTGTACAAGTTATAGATGTACGTGTTTCCGAAATTTACATTTGTAAAACGCGTCCACGACCACGATACAGCGGCAATCCATTATATTATCTTCAGTTTTGCTTGAGTTTTCTCTTTATAAATCTAATTGGCTTTTTTTTATATAAAGAGAATTTTTCTCCAACATCTGTTCTTCTTTGTAAACGTCAAAGTCAGCAAAAGTCGTGAATATATAAGTTGAAGAGAAGATAACTTTATCATCGACAAGCAAAAACTAATTCTATGTAAACGTCAGAAAGTCTGAAAACATTGCATATATTCTGAGTAAAATAGAATATGCGACGAGTTTAAATGCGTTATTACAAAAACAACACTCTCTTTGAAGACCTTTCAGGTACCTTAAATTAAAGCATCATAATTTATTTACAAAGAAATCGTAAGTTGGAACTGACTTTATGAGCCGTTTAAAATAGTGTTTTTCGTCTTCCTACCTTTCTGCGATATCCAGTTAGACCGGCTCTTTAAAATGTGAAAAGAACCGCGATGTATATAAATATAGATAATGCATGATCGCTCTTATAAGTAGTATCTGACTAATAAAAATATTTTGTAGACGGTGACTTTGGAGAGGGGTTTGAAGCGAAGACGAGTCCACGCTGATAAGCCGTCAAAATACTTTATTTTTATTTCTGAGACATTCAGGTTTACTTATGATGTATTCCCTCGCCGCCGATTGCAATTTTAACGGTGCCGGCACAGGGATCGAACCTAGGTCACTCGTATACAATAAAATTTAAGATAAGCAGCTTACTTAAATAATTTTAATAAGTTTTTAACTATTCCTAATATAAACCATATAAAAATTAAAGGATAAGACGAGAAATTAAACACATGACATCATAGATAATGCACTATATTCTGAGAACACTCATTGTCAGTCATATCAATTCCGCTCAAGAATTATCCTGAATTATGTTATGTTTTACTCAATGTTTTTCCGAAATGATTTTTTTTAGATACATTGAAGTGAAACTCTTTGGCGCGATGAGAGTAAAATTTCAGGGTCGAACTTTTTGTTGTTCTTTATTAATGTTTATCGATTAATTAACAATTGTTTACATACTGAGCAGTTTTTTTACACTAAGTAATAATTTTGTTATGAATTTATTTTTATTTTAATCAAATTTCTAATATACTGTCGTATATACATACATACATACATACATACATACATACATACATACATACATACATACATACATACATACATACATACATACAAAGAGTCACGCCTCTTTCCCACAGGGGTAGGCAGAGACCACATCTTTCCACTTGCTACGATCCTGACACACATCTTTAGCTTCCTCTTCTTTCATTAGTGTTTTCATACAAGCTCGTCGGTTGCGGGTACTTTTGACCTGGCCGTTCCCTAAAACGATTTCGATCTGATCGTAAAACGTTCGCCTACATAAGTATATAAGTATATAAGTTTTACTTTTGTCACGTGCACTGAATTGCACGCGCTGTTTTTTTGTAGAAGCAAGAGACGCGATGTCCAAGTCGTTCCCTATATTATGGCAAGTAATACGCCTGCCCACATCATTTGAAGTGTCACCTAGAACTTTCTATCGGGAATTTTTGTGCAGTACCGCACTACGCGTCATCATGAGACATTGGTTCCTATGCAGGAATTCGTCTGAGCAAACATTCCAGTCTGAAGGGCACTGAGAGCTAGTGTAATCACTGGCTATATAAATATTCATGATGTAATTACACTAGCTTCAGTGCTCTTCAAACTCAAACAAATGTGTCTGTACACCTTGTCCTTGTCCTGATGCTCTGCTTGGCGGCAGAATGGATGGTCCCATTATTCTAGCGTCAAGCAGAGCACGGTGGTACCCACCTAAGCGGACGATTGTTTGATTTGTGTCAAAAAGTTTGAGCGTTCATAGTGTTTGCAGAATTTTATGTTATGTGAAAAAAGTTTGTTGGTAGGATTCCTATGCAGGAATCCGTCTAGGTAGGTACCGCCCCAGGGCCAGTTATTCTGCCGTGAAGCAGTAGTGTGCAAACGTTACTGTGTTTAAGTTTGAAGGGCGCTGTGAGCTAGCGTAATCACTGGGCATATGAGACTTAAGAACCTATGTCTCAGGGTGATGGGCACAGTGTGGTGTCACACAGAAATTTTCTGGGTGACACAGCATTTGTTATGGGCAGACGTTGCACTTACCATCAGGTGAGCGTTTTGCTCGTTTCATCACTTTATGCAATAAAAAAAATTATTATCATTTAGTAACATTAAAAAAAAACTAGCATTATTCGTAGATTTTGTGTTTTGTGGAATATGGTTTGGTACTACTACCGGCTTGTGATCCTATTATTAATAAAATTTAATCAAAAACCAAGCATAACACTGCAAGGCTTCAAGACACAGTAAGCTTTTTCTGCGTAGATCGGACTAAAAATAATAATTAAACACTGAAGGTACCGCGGGTTAACTATGACATCGGACATCTGTCACCCGTGAGCACGGGTGCTGTTAAGCGCCCGAAACTTCGGGTTATAAACAGTTTAAATTAAAAGCGATAAAATCCTTAAGACAGTATTATTTACATACAAAAGATCACGAATGTATCCCATAAGGGGTAGTCAGAGACTGGGCACTCACTGCAAAAACAGATGATTGCCACAATCCACGTTTCACCAAAACAATATAATGCACTTGGTGTGATAGGTGGTGAGCCCATCGCCACCATGCGCTGTTGGGTGCACAGTGCAGTTTAATTCCTTACTCGCCTTTTACGAGATCCATTGGATGAGATGGAGTGGTAGTATTCTTTTAACGAGCCGCCACCACACGGTAGTATTATTTAAAAGTTATATATTATCATTTAGGTAACATGAAAAAAACTTGCATTATACGTAGACTTAAAATGAAACTTTAAAGCAAAATTTAACGCAGATTCCTTAAAGTACAGTATAAAAACCCGTGCGAGTTCAATGCACCGCTAATGAATGAAACACGCTATACAATTGTGCTGTAATGCATCGCTTTAGGTGCGTGCATTCGTAACTTGTGGCTATAAATAGTGGAGACAGGCCTCTTTGAACCGCTTCGTGGAAATTACTCACAGCGGGATAAATCGATTGTAACTGATGGTAATAAAGTTTCCTTACGAGCTTTTCAATTAATACAATCATAACAAGGAAAAAACTGCCCGCTGAATTTCTTGCTTATTCTTCCCAGGACAGAGGCTTTTTTTTGTGAAACTGTGTAGTTAAGAAAAAATTACGTATTATGTAAAAAATTTGTGTGAAAAATTTGGGTGTCGTTATGGATAGGCAGCTTGATCATGGATCTTGGGGACCTCAATTAGCAGCGGTTAGCCGAAAGACCTTTGCTGCAGCTGCCTCTCTGAAACGGCTGCGAAACTTCCTTCCAATTTCCACTAAAATTACGCTCGCACAATCACTGTTGCTCCCTATTCTCGACTACGCCGATGCCTGCTATCCCGATTTAACCGAAGACCAACTTAATAAACTTGAGCGGCTCCAAAATTTCGCCATCCGTTTCATATTTGGCCTTCGCAAATATGATCATGTTTCTGAATATCGCCACAGGCTCAAGTGGTTACCTATTTGCCTTCGCCGGAATGCACACATCCTTTCTCTTCTCTACACCATCCTTTTTATTCCCTCCTCCCCGATTTACCTTAAGGAACGTTTTGAGTTTCTCCATCTCTCCAATCCTCGATCCTTGCGCTCCTCTGAAACTCTCCAGTTAAAAACTCCTGTAAATTCCACAGTTTTCTATGGTAATTCTTTCACGTTGCAGGCTACAAAACTGTGGAATGCTCTTCCTATCTCTATCCGACTTGCCAAATCTCTCCCAATTTTTAAAACCCTGGTTGCTGAACACTACCTGTCATTGCTAAATACGTCGTCTTTATACCTATGTCTTATTATTTACGATAATTTTTTTTGTATTTATGTGTATTCATCTTTCTGTCCTTATATGTCGTATATGCATATATATTTAAGTATGGAAATATTATATGTATTATATTTGTGTATGTATAAATATATATATATATATATTTATATCTTGTAAACATTATATATTTAAATTTTATTTATGTAGTTTATTGATTAGTTTTTATCAATTTGTACACTGCCGTCCTTATTTGTCAAATTTTAGTTTTTGTCCATCCAAAGGTTGCCTGGAAGAGATCGCTTTTAGCGATAAGGCCGCCCATTGTACCTTTCATTAATTTATTTTTTTCCTTTATGTATATTTTTTCTATGGTGTACAATAAAGTGATATTTGATTTAATTTAATTTATGTAAATAATTATGTTACTACTATAATAAAGATGGCAAGTTTGTGTTTTTGAACGCGAAAATTTTTGATCTCTGGAAATACTAAAGCTATTTGAATAATATTTTTGCATTAGTTTGTTTAGGAAAGTATTAGGTTATAATATAGAACTACGCGCGAAAAACCGAATATAAACGACTAGGGTCAACTGTGAATTCTCAGGTCAACGAGGAACCATGCCGTACAGCGCAGTACTCGGCTTCTTTTATGGGGGTGAAACCTCGGGGTTTGGATGGTGGTAGGTTTTCTTTGGAGGAATCCATTTAGGTAGGAACCACCGCACGGCAATCTGTCGTGAAATGGTAGTGGGCAAAAATTACTGTGTTTCGGTTTGATAGGCACTTATGAACTAATGTCTCAGAGCGTAGTGTGTTGCCACAAAGAAATGTTCTAGGTGACGCAGCATGCGTTATGAGCAGTCGTTGCACTTACCATCAGGCGAAAGTTTTGTTTGTCTCGTCATTTTCTCCTTAAGAAAAACATAGGAAATAATTTGCTTAATACATTATAGTGTTTTTTCTTTTGACCCGAAGAAAACATAGCCACTCATGGCATTAGAAAGAAGAAGGAAGAATTTGATATTACCACAAATATATTTCGTATTTGTGTCTTTTGAATTCAGAATAGGTCTAAGAGATGCTAGGGTGCAAGACGATGGGAATTGGAAACGCCTATTTTATTTATATTATCGTCATCATCTCAGCCCGTTACAGTTCACTGCTGACGCATTTCCCACAGCTTAGTTATATGATGGTGGATTACAACCTTAATAAGCGCGTGTGCTAGTACCTGACTACCACAGGTCCTTCGTTCGAATCCCATTCGGGGTCTACGTTTGAGCAAAAACATAAATTTTTGTTTATTTTGGTCTGGCTGTGTGGTGGCGGCTCGTTAAAAGAATAGTACCACTCCATCTCATCCAATGGATCTCGTAAAAGGCGAGTAAGGAATTAAACTGCACTGTGCACCCAACAGCGCATGGTGGCGATGGGTTCACCACCTATCACACCAAGTGCATTATATTGTTTTGGTGAAACGTGGATTGTGGCAGTCATCTGTTTTTGCAGTGAGTGCCCAATCTCTGACTACCCCTTATGGGATACAGTCGTGATCATATGTATGTATGTATGTATGTGTTGTGATTGTCTCCGTGTCTGATTGCGTCTGTGTGTGTGACTTGAAAACCACTTACCACTAGGCGACATAGTTTCATTAAATTACTTACTCGTATCTTCTCCTAGGTGCCATATGGTGGCGCCGTAAGGAAACCTACCGCGCCTTCCAATCCCGTGGGAGTCGTAAGAGTGCACGGGGGAAATGCCTGTGAAGTCCCATGGCCTCTGACAGCTGGCGGAATAACCACCTCGAAAATGCCGGACCAAAAATACGAAGACCGGTGACGGGCAGCGGCGCCTAGTGCTGCGATGGCTTATCCGTCTGCCCAGTGTCGTGGTTACGCCAAATCCTCCCTTCTTGAACTTTGTCCCAGTGACTATTAACTGGCTTATAAAATAGAAGATCACCTAGATTATCACCATTGTCATCATTTCAGCCTATTACTAGTCCAGTGGTAAACATAGGCCTCCCCTTAGATTGCCACAAAAGTTTGTAGCTATCATTTTGCTAAGCAAATGATTTCCTATGTAAATTTTACGATATCGACCCGGTGACTTCACTGTGATCAATGACATCACCGTATGTGGGGCACGCACTTGATAAGGCAGTGCTATTATTATATTATGCCGAAACACTCTGACGCTTAAACGTCATTGTTTGTAATGGAAGTAAATGATTATGATTTAGGCAATGTTGGATTTTATAATACTGTTTTATTTAAAAAATGACACTAGGAGAAATCCTAAAAGCAAAGACACCTAATGCAGAACACAACCAGAACCCGAAACCAATCGATTTGTTTATTTGCACAAAAGTTGGTTTCGGCTGGTATTCGGGTTACGCGGTTACGGTCGGTTAATGAAAGCGACAAGGGAGTATTTTGAATACGTATTAAGTTTCTGGATAATTTTCAATTTGAACAGCGCCATCTTGCTGTAACTGATAGAAATGAAGTGTGTTTGATATTTTAAGTATGCCGTAAACTTAAATAATAACCGAAAACATTTTCATCAACGTAAATGCGACGTTGTCGCTAATCCGAATTTTTGCCAGGATTCGATTCTAATTCAGGAAGCTTTTGCGTTGCTCGATCGTCCAAATGGATGAAAATAACGAATCGAAAATAATATACTTACAACTAAAAATTAACGGCACAAAACATTTAAACCATTTATTAAATTAATATTTCCAGCAATCGTAAAAAAAGTATCGTCACACCCGTCATTATTTCTAGAAACGTCGGGTAATAAATAGTTAAATTTAAATATGATACAATCACTAAATTTAATTTTAATTAATCACAGATACGAGTATATCAGCTAATGCAGACCGTTTTTGTTAGGGATGCTACGTCGCGATTGTGGACCCCATACTAAATCGCGCAAGCACGCAGCGAACGCGACAGTCCGAATTTCGAGGTTTTTATAGGAGTTTATTTAAACCAAACCTGGCCCGTGAGCACAGTATCCGATGAAGCTGTAAAAGCCAAAAAGGCTAACAGTAATTACATCACCGATATTATATATGGACTTCATACATGAAGCGGTCCAGCGTAACTAAATAAATGGTTACCATTTTTTTTACCCACCGTGCCGTGCCACCGTTCCCAAAGCAGTGCCGAGTATTGCCGGCTTAAGAGAATCTACCGCCCTATCTCGTCCGGTCGATGTCGTAAAAGTCGATAGAGAGATAATGAAAACCAGGAGATGGGCAGCAGCATCTTCCTGGAATATCTGAATAAATAAACTGTGGTTGCCAACCCACCGGCTAAGCGCGGCAACTATGGCAAAATACTCTCAAAGTGGGAGCTACAAATTTTTGTGGCAATCTATGGGGGGAGTGTATGTGTTCAGCAGTGGACTAGTGATGGGTGGACCATCAGGTGGTGATGATTATTCAGCCCATCCACCCAGCAGATTATCATATCACTGAATAATCAGGTGGTGATGATTATCATATCACATCACTGAATAATAATAGATGATTATTATTCATCACCATTTCAGCCAATAAACATGTTTATAATATAGTAATGAAATGTTTAATGTTCAACAAATAAAATAAGAACAAATCATGTGTAATCTGGTTTCAATAGCAAATTTTGTTCAATATATCAGGTTTACTGGTGGTAGGATTCCTATGCAGGAATCCGTCTAGGTAGGAACCACCCCAGGACCAGTTATTCTGCCGTCAAACAGTAATGTGCAAACATTACTGTGTTTCGGTCTGAAAGACACTGAGAGCTAGTGTAATCATTGGGTATATAAGACTAAAGAACAGAGTGAGTCTCAGGGGGACGTGCGCAGTATGGTGTCCCACAGAAATATTCTGAGTAACACAGCAACTGTTACGGGCAGACGTTGCACTTACCATCAGGTGAACGTTTTGCTCGTATCGTCACATCAAATAAAATAGTAAAATATATATATATTTTTAATATGAATGGAATTGTATATTGGCACGACTTGATGATGTTACGCTTTTGTTTTGTCAAAGCGGGACATTATTACGTATTTTAGGAACAGCGGGACACATAGCTTATGTGTGTATAATGTGAAATTTCCCAACAAAAAAACTGTTTAGTTAAGACATAATATTACAGGGCTAGTTACAGATATAGATGACAGTAGATATGGCAAAAGTGTATCTTTAGTGAGAGTGTGTGTCTGTAGAACAATTGCATCTGGAACAGTGCAGTTCCGAATCAGTGGTAAGTCTGAGTAACTTATTAGGCTAATGACTAAATCTCAAACAACAACTTTGTACTGGTGGTAGGATTCTTATGCAGGAATCCGTCTAGATAGGTACCACCCCAGTGCCAGTTATTCTGCCGTCAAACAGTAGTGGGCAAACATTACTGTGCTTTGGTTAGAAGGGCACCGAGAGCTAGCGTAATCACGGGGCATATGAGATTTAAGAACTCATGTCTCAGGGTGACGGGCGCAGTGTGGTGTCACGCAGAAATGTTCTGGGTGACAGCATTTGTTATGGGCAGACCATCAGGTGAACGTTTTTCTCGTTTCGCCACTTTAACAATTAGTCACTGACAGCCTCACAGGTGAAATGATCGAGTTCCAAACGAAACATTTGTAGCGACACTAATGTTCCGGAACATTAGAATCACATTGATGTTTCGGAACAGAGCACCGGTTCACTAAAGAGCTACACACGTTTTCATGATAGTCTTTGTTCCCAGAGCTGACAAAAGTGTTGTGTGTCCGACGGACCGATTACTCCGCTCGAGAGAAACATGCCGCGTGGACGGCGCCGACGCCCAGTGCATCAGGTTGCTCTGCTGCGACTCCCACACGTACATTGCTGGTCGGTGAGTGTTGCGAAGCACTAAACCTAGTGATTTATTTAAGAAACTTTAATACAAGACAAAATCATGTTATGAAGTAACGAGCCAAAGTAAAAAGTGACCAGAGTGGTAAACTAACTTACTGGTGGTAGCATTCCTATGCAGGAATCCGTCTAGGTAGGTACCACCCCAGGGCCAGTTATTCTGCCGTGAAGAAGTGGTTTGCAAACATTACTGTGTTTCGGTCTGAATGGCACTGAGAGCTAGCGTAATCACTGGGCATGTGAGACTTGAGTACTTATGTCTCAGGGTGACGGGCGCAGTGTGGTGCTACAAAGAAATATTCTGAGTAACACAGCATCTGTTATGGGCAAACGTTGCACTTACCATCAGGTGAACGTTTTGCTTGTCTCCACACTTTATCAAATAAAAAAAAACTAACCTATAAACGTCCCAGGAATGGTTATACATCTCTGAGAATTTGCCTAGCTGCTCAAGTGGAGGAGTGGTCATTGGGTTATAATCGAAACAATAGGAGATAGTTCTCTGAAAGTTGTGTATAAAAAGCAATATTACAATAAGTTTTTATAAGTAATTGCTTCTCTGAAAACCACCGCTACGGCGTTTCGGCCGTATGTCATATATACACTAGAATGGTCCGTTTTAACTAACACTCCGACTAACTCTCCGTTTTAAATACAGAGTCAGTCAAGAGTTTTCATACTTTTTATTTCTTTTTCTTTCTATTATATGCGCTCTGTGTGTGATTTTTTATTGTGTATGTTGAAGAAAGTCTATGTCTAATATACGATTCCAGATGCATTCCAAAGGCAGTGGACCCGTGCAGTTTAAAGCTTTGCGAGCAGGCGTGCAATGTTCGTGGTGGCAGGGTTTGGTGCACTTGCCACTCAGGGTTCCGCTTCCACGAAGACAACTACCGCAGGAAGGTGCAGCCTTTTTGCGTTGGTATGAATCTGAACATTTTTAAGATAATCACTAAGTCACGTTATTTAACAACGGTTTGGTTAAATGTCAGCGATACAATGTTAATACTTGGAGCCCATAGTGCGCAAGTATTTGCTAGGGCTGTTGTAATTTCACGAACTTGTACGAATTATGTTATATAATTAATGAATTAAGTAATCCCGTTGTATAATTTCGTGATATTGTACTACATAATTACAAACCATATATCAAATAAAATATATGAATTTATCTGAATTTGAACTATATTGTATTCGCCGTGTGATGGCGGCTTAAGAGAATCTACCACCCCATCTCATCCCGTGGGTGTCGTAAAAGTCGACAGAGGGGAAATGAAAACCAAAAGATGGGCAGCAGCATCATTCTGGAACATCTGAAAAAATAAACTGCGGTTGCCAACCCGCCTGCCAAGCGTGGCAACTATGGCAAATCCCCCCCAAAATGAGAGCTACAAACTTTTGTGGCAATCTGTGGGGGAGGCCTATGTTCAGCAGTGGACTAGTGATAGGCTGAAAAGAAGAAGAAAAAGAAGTATAATATTACGAAATTATCAATGGCCCTATCTAATACTTGCCCACTATGTGACCTAAATATTAGTTATAGTTATTGGTAATTCCGTAACGTTAGCTTGTTAAGTTAGCTGTTTGGTTAGCTTTGGTGGAAATTGGCCAGAAGGACATCCTTTGCGCATAAACTTTAATTAAATAAAAAGTCGATTGGGTCGAATTCGGCCTATACGACATTCATGTATCCTGCGTAATAAACCTAAATATCAAATTATTTAAGAACATAGGAATTATTATGGTAGCAGCGGCTTGAATTAGAAAAAATATACAAGTGCATCCAATGCATACAAGTTGGCATTCTTTTACGTACTGGAATGAAGGGCTGGTAATTACAGGACGCAAACAATCAGTAAACGTTTTGGATCCAATTGCGTCTTGTTTTTATCCGTGTTTGTGTAGTTGATAATAAAATACATTATAACATACGTAAATATGACTTGAATGTTATAAGGTATCGCAGACGTTTTTTTTTAAATTATGATATAGTGATGAAACGAGCAAAACGGTCACATGATGCAACATGTGCCCATAACAAATGCTGTGTCACCCAGAACATTTCTGTGTGATACCACACTTTGTCAATCACCCTGAGACATAAGTTCTTAAGTCTCTTATGCCCACTGATTAAGCTAGCTCACAGTGCTCTTCAAACCGAAACACTGTAATGTTTGCACACTACTGCTGCACGGCAGAATAACTGGCCCTGGGGTGGTACCTGATTCCTGCATAGGAATACTGCAACTAGTATTAATTTAGTTATAATTAGTTGATATTATAGTAATTAGTAATAATTATATAACAAGTAATTAGTAAAAATTACTTGTTGTAATACCACTATTGTTTCAGATGCAGACGAGTGCGCTGAAAACAACGGGGGCTGCGAGCAACGCTGTGTAAACGATCCGGGCGGCTTCCACTGCGAGTGCTCGCCGCCGCTCAGCCTCGCCAGCGACGGCAAGAAGTGCTTCCGACGAGTGGCCCTGGCTATTCCTGTGAGTAACGCATCCAGCAATCTTTGAGTCTGGATACGAGTATATTCTGATAGTCTTGTGTATTCTGGCGGTTTTATCGTCTAAGCGTTACATCAAATGTGAAGCGAAGACAAGTGCCTCGCTGTATTAACTTGGAGAAGTCCACAGATAGTCAAAAGCCTCTTACAAAAAGAAAAAATATATATTTAATCGCTTGTTACGTAAATTGGTTCTTACTTTTACGGCACTCTTGTACATATTAAGTACTTGGGTGACCTTTCGAATTGGCTTATATTCATTTTCAACAATAGATATTTAGATTCATAATAAGATACTACATAAAAAATCAATCATATACAAAAGTTGCTAGTTTAATAATGCGACGTAGCAGTCAGGTCTGACCGCTTGTCCACGCGGTCGTCATCCCGTAAACTCGAGAAAAATAAGAGATTTTTGCATCACTCTGCATAGATCTACAAGAATAATAGATAAAAGTATAAATCGTGTGGTGGCGACTTAAGAGAATCTACCAACCTATCTTATCCCGTGGGTGTCGTAAAAGTCCACAGGTTACTGGTGGTAGGATTTAAGAAGGTTAGGCATTACCCCAGGGTCAGTTATTCTGCCGTGAACCAGTAGTGTGCAAACATTACTGTTTGGGTTTGAAGGGCACTGTGATCTAGTGTACTCACTCGGCATATGAGACTTAAGAACTTATGTCTCAGGGTGATAGGCACAGTGTGGCGTCACACAGAAATTTTCTGGGTGACACAGCATTTGTTATGGTCAGACGTTGCACTTACCATCAGATGAGCGTTTTGCTCGTTTCATCACTTTATGCAATTAAGAAAAAAAAAGAGGGAATTAAAAACCAGGAGATGGGCAGCAGCATCTTCCTGGATCATCTGACTAAATAAACTGCGATAAAATCCCTCAAAACTCTCACTACAAACTTTTGTTGCAATCTATGTTCAGCAGTGGACTAGTGTTAGGTTGAAATGTTGATAAATCGTTTAAACCAGACCATTTAAAGTTCACTTCTTAATTCTTCCAGGAGCCTTTGCCTCTCGTACGTGCGTCGTCTCGGTGCTATGCACCATGCGACACCGTGTCGTGGCTCTCGCGGAAAGTGAAGCAGCTTAACGACCAGCTGCACACTACGCAGCTTGCCTTAAAGAAGTTGTTGGAAAATCCTGTGCTGAAGGGTGAAGGTGTGTATCGTTCAGGTAGATTACACGAGTAACTTATGCAATAAAAATCATTAAATTTTATTCCACACGATAGCAAACAGTTACCTTAGTAAAGTAACAGCCTATATAAGTGCCACTGCTCTAATTTTCGAGAGGGTTCCGTCGACGGGAAGTCCGCCACGCTGCTCCAATGCGGGTTGGCGGGCTTAAGATGACCGGAAATATTTTCATTCTTCAGACTTCCTCACGATGTTTTCCATCACCGTCTTTCCACGTGCTGGATGTTGTAAGTCACTTTAAATTGCAGAACATTTTTAGCGGTCACTCGCTTCCTGTGAAATTTAAGAAGGGCGGCCGGTCCAAGAGCTGCGACGGCCACTTCTTATAGTAATTCTTAATTATGCAGATCTAAATTATCCTACGACTACTGGTGTGGTTTCTGCCAACTTCTTATTTGGGAAAAAGGCGTGACTTCATGTCACTTATCCAGACAGCAAAGTGTGGCGTATTTGTCTAGGCCGGATTTCGCCGTTGAAAATAAACTCTATCAGTTTAAGCGTTTAACTGAATTCAATGCTACAGTTTGCATTTCATCAACATCAAATGAACGCAGTTGAAGATAAACACTATTAAAATTCAGAACGCCCAATTTTCGACGTTTAACTCTGTAAACGCGATAAGAGAGCTCTCATAGTTAATTACACATTTATACGAGTATAAACCAAAAAATATTATTATTGTTTATTGTTTGCATACCTATGTAACCTATGAATGAATACAGGCTGTTATCGCAATATATGATATCGCAAAATACGAAATACATCGAGTTTTCGATTTAGATTGTGACGATATTTTACGTAAACTTCGTTTTCCTAAACGCTATCAAAATTTAGCTGGTGAAATTGGTTAGATGAAAACCGAGATCAAATTATACATTTGAACTCAGTTAAATAAAACGTGGTTTAATTAAACTTGGTTTCCAAAGTGTCAGAAAGAGCACATGAAGAGCGGCCGTTTATTTGCCCATTCTTTTACCCTTCTCAGAGAGTTACCTTTCTATTCGTTTTATTTTCCGTGACGCTCCCATTGCTTGACACCTAAGTTTTTTTTATTGGATAGAGTGACAAAACGAGCAAAACGTTCACCTGATGGTAAGTGCAACGTCTGCCCATAACAAATGCTGTGTCACTCAGAACATTTCTGTGTGACACCACACTGCGCTAGTCACCCGGAGACAACAGCTTACACTAGCTCTCAGTACTCTACAAACCAAAACGGATAGATCCTCCTTCCTACTACCATTGGGAATACCAGTGTTACGTTATGAAGTTATTATAATAGTGTTACAAGTAGAGACCCAAAATTAGCAAAGAATTTATTCTAGTTAAGTAGTTGCAAACATATCTACAAAATTTTACCTAAGGAGTAAAACTGCACTTCGATTCAGTCTTGTCTATTTCCTATTTTGCTATTGTTATATGCATGCAGGAAATTTTCATTCATACAATTACGCCTTTTACCATATAAGAGGTAGGCTGATACCACACACGTAGCCCTCTTTTCGCCCGCTGGCGAACCAAGTAGCCGCCATTTTGATACAATTCAAAAAAACTTCTTACTCCCCATAGCTTTCCCACGAGCAGTATAGTGACAGGATTGCACATTATTTTAGTGTTACCTTAGTGGACACCTCGGTAGAAAAGAGGTAGGTGCTATTCTACTCTGCCGTACACCTATCGGCTTTAATATTAGGCGTGAAGTTTAATGAATACTTGTTTAATATTACAGATGGCGATCGATTTGCAGAAGGCACATTCACGTACAGGGTGTTAGATTCCACGGCGCCTCTGGTAGATGGGTACTGTCGGTGTGAAAGAGGACCCAGAGTTAGTAAAATACTGATTTGATATTTCTGTTATACTTATAATGACAGTTATAGTCGGTTATGTTGATTCGATGCTCTAACCTGTTCTAGTGCTAGTATATATATAAATCCCACATTTATTGTGTCACTTCATTTGTATGGAAATAAAATTAGGCGTTATTTTGCGGGCCTCCATTACCATTTTAGGAGGAAAACCTGAACTAATTTCCAGGACTAAGGTTCCTGAACTAATTAGCAGGCATAATGAAAATAGGTGTACATTTTTTCGACCTTTCGCAACAGAGCGCACAAGCAAATTAAAACAGCCTCCGGGGATCGCCATCGAATATAGGAACACTAATCTAAGCAAATTATATTTCTATGCAATTCATAAATTATCGGCCAAAGTAAAAAAGAAGCTAATATCACTCTTTTTTTGTTATATATCTTTTTAAATACTCTAAAGTGTCACTTAGAGATAAAACTCAACCTTGGCCTCTCACTATATATATGAAAACGTTATGTATGTACACAAGAACATATAACAGTTTACTAAAAAAAGTGATGTTCATAATGTGAATACCTGGAATAAGCACAAATTAATAATGCCAGTTGCTCTACTTCACAGGGACAGTAACTCTTCTAAGTGTTTTTACCACAAAATCCCAGAAGGTGCAAAACGTCTTTCAATCAAAATGTTAAATGGTTTTATTAAACAAAGACTTCATAAAATGGGTTATTATAATATTAAAGAATACATGGATGATGATAACCCCTGGGAATGAGGTGATCGCTGCCAAGCTATTTCTACATCTTTATAATCTAGTAATTGCACATTATTTTTAACTGACTAAAAAGAAAAAACATTGCCCGCTGGTTTTCTTGCTGGTTCTTCCCAGGACAGAGGCATTTTTTGCGAAACAGTGAAGTTAAAAAAAGAATAAAAAGGACTTTTAATAAGTATTATGTGCATAATCTACGTTGAATAAAAATTATATTCTATTCTATATTGTTAAATAAAATATACTGTAAGATGTTCTATTTCTAGGGACCTCCGGGTCCTCCAGGTACGGAAGGACCAAAAGGCGATATGGGTCCTAGAGGACCAAGGGGTGCTCGTGGACCCAAAGGTTCACTAGACCTGATGCTGCTGCTCATTGCTGACATAAGGCATGACATCCGCAACTTGGAGTCCCGCGTTTACAAAGATGGGGAACAGTAAGTTAATTTATTTTCCAATTCTAACAGCCTTCCCACCACCTCTAATCATTTCGAAAAATCGTCTAGAGTAAGCAGTCAACGTGATTTTTACATACGAAGTCACGCCGCTTTCCCATTGGGGTAGGCAGAGACCACGTCTTTACATTTGCTACGTTCCTGACACACATATTTCGCTTCTTCTACTTGCATGAGCGTTTACAAGCGCGTCGGTTGCGGGCTTGCGGGTACTTTTGACGTGGCCGTTCCTTACGTCTTTGATCTGATCGTGATAATACAGCAGAGTAGAATAGCACCTACCTTTTTTCTTATATATAATTTCGGTGATGTAATTGCTGTTAGCCTTTTTTTGGCTTTTACAGCTTCATCGGATACTGTGCTCACGGGCCAGGGGCCCGCGTGCCAGGTTTGGTTTGACCCAAACATAAATACATAAATAAACTCCTACAAAAACCTCGAAATTCGGACTGTATCGCGTTCGCTGCGTGCTTGCGCGATTTAGAATATCTCAATACGATTTTAAGTCGTCTAATGACCGTCCAAGGGAGGCTGCGGGCCTCCATTCGGACTGTCGACTTGTATGTCGGTAACTCTGGGCGGTGAGAACCGCCTTGGAACACGGGTGTATCGTGTGTACGCGGTGTGATTGTCGACTGCTGCGCGCCGCTCTCTACGGCGGTCGCGCGTCGTGGTGCGTGTTATATTAAAGCTATTAACTGTGTGTACAGTGTAGCCTGGATCGTGACTGACTGACCTCTTTCCTACCGAGGTGTCGTAAGAGGCGACTGTTTACTGTATTCTGTCTCATTCTCTCGCAGGCTAAATCCTATAGATTTATATGTTGGTCTCTTTTTAGTGTTCCTTTTTTTTTCATCAAGTTTTACAAGGATTCTAAAGAAGTTTTCACTTTATAAATCCGTATTTTTTCAGTCCAGTGCGCTTCAACCTACAGAAGGCGTGGCGAAGACAACGCAAGCAAGAGAAGCTGGAGCAAGAGAATCAGACGGAACAAGAGCTAGAGGCATTCACGGCGCCGCCGATAGACGGCCCGGATGGACACGTTGATATATCGCCAAATGGTGAGATCGATAACTCGTTGCGATTATGAGTGGTAGTAGAAGCAGGAATTTCCCTTTAGGCCCGGGCCTAGAGCGGCAAAACTTCGTGAGATTTTTTTAATTATTATTCATTCATCATCATTATCATCACTTCAGCCTATCACTAGTCCACTGCTGAATATGGGCCTCCCCCATAGATTTCGACAAAAGTTAGTAGCTTTCATCATGGGGGGATGTCGCTATAATTGCCACGGTTGGCAGGCGGGTTGGCAACCGCAGTTTATTTATTCAGATGTTCTAGGAAGATGCTGCTGCCCATCTTCTGGTTTTCATTCTCCCTCTGTCGACTTTTACGACACCCACGGGGACGAGATGGGGCGCTAACACACGACTAAGTCCGCTTACAGACGGCATTATTTGTTATTACTTAGAAATAAAAATGTTAAATCTAGAGGACACTGATTGAATTTTATCAACTTTTGTTTGTTACTTTAATTTAATTCTTACACGTCATTTAATTTTTCGTGCTTTGCAGCCATGGTATTTATTTATTTATTTATTTAATACTTTATTGTAAGACACCTTACTCTAAGGGGTTACAACGGGCGGACTTAATGCCTTGTGGCATTCTCTTCCAGTCAACCCTGGGAGAAGAAAATTTAATGTTGGCAGGTGGCACAGGCCTCCTCTAACTTTTAAGAGCGTTGTTTCAGCTGCGATAAGTCCGCCACGGTGCTCCAGTGCAGGTTGTTCGATATCTGTTGGTATTTTTCAGACCACGGCTCTTTTAAGTCAAGTAAAACGTTCACTTGATGGTAAGTGCAACGGCCGCCCATAGCATTGCTGTCACAAAGTGTGTGGTGGTAGGATTCCTATGCAGGAATCCGTCTAGGTAGGTACCACCCCAGGGCCAGTTATTCTGCCGTGAAATAGTAGTGTGCAATTATTACTATGTTTCGGTTTGAAAGGCACTGTGAGCTAGCGTAATCACTGGGCATATGAGACTTATGAACCTTTGTTTCAGGGTGATGGGCACAGTGAGGTGTCACACAGAAATATTCTGGGTGACACAGCATTTGTTATGGGCAGACGTTGCACTTACCATCAGGTGAACGTTTTGCTCGTTTCATCACTTTATACAATAAAAAAAAACAAAGAATATTTCTGTGTGACACCACACTGCGCCCGTCTCCCTGATACATCAGTTTTTAAGTCTCATATTCCCAGTGATTAAGCTAGCTTTCAGTGCCCTTCACACAGTAATGTTTGTACACTACTGCTTCACGCAGAATAACTGGCCTGCGGTATTACCTACCTAGACGGATTTCTGAATAGGAATCCTACCACCACTAAAGTAGTATTAAAGTTCAAGAAACTTATTAATTAAATAAGGAAATCACCGACAGATTTCGACTTTTATTTATAACTATCTGATACCAGCGACTTTTTCCGCATAGATACAGGTTTCTTGAATATCCCGAGGGGAGTAATACATTTTTCGGGATAAAAAGTATACTATGTCCGTCTTCAGGATGCAAGCTATGTCTGTGTCGAATTTCGGTTCAGCGGTTGAATCGCGAAAAGGTAACAAACTGACAGGGGGACAGAGTTACTTTTGCATTAATAATATTAGTATTAATAGTATGGATTATCAATGTTCCATAGCAGTAACTTATCGTAGCTTTCTGGTTTTAATTTTTATTGTCTAATGTTATGATTCTTGTTTTTTTTTAATACGAGTATGTTAATGCTTTTTCATGGAAAACTGTGACAAGACGAGCAAAACGTTCGCCTGAATCGTCAGGACAGACAGTGTAAACTGATCACAGTTTGCACTGTCTGTCCATAACAAATGCTGTCCCATCCAACCCACTACATTTCCGCTGAGAACCACACTATGCTCGTCACCCTGAGACATCAGTTCCTAAGTCTCATATCTTCTTCTTCTTCTTAGCGTGTCGATGGCTACCTAAATTTTGTCCGTCCAGAACTCAGCTACGAGTATTGCCTTCTCAGTAGCCTCCATTAAGTCCTGTAACGTGCAGGTGGAGGGGCACGCAGGACACGACATGAGGTGGTCCATTGTTTGTGGAACGGCACCGCAAATGCACTCTGCTTTAGAGGGGTTTGTGGATCCCCACCGGCCACAGTTGTCCTTGCTCCGGCCGACCTGAGTTCGAAGTCTATTCAAGCACTTCCAGGTTGGCCGCGGCAGCTCGTGTCCAGGTGGGAGATTCTCGGATGGCGGAACAAATGGCGTGGGGAGCGAAATACTGTCCCGCCACAGTATGCCACATATGCTTATTAATTACACTAGCTATAATTGCCCTTCATACCGAAACACAGTAATTTTCGCACACTACTGCTTGGCGACGGAATAACTGGCACTACGGTGGTACTAACCTAAACGGATTCCTGCTTAGGAATCCTACCACCAGGTGAATTAGCATTAATTTAACTGCGCAGGCTTAAATGGCGAGATACCCCACGAGTCGGAGTCTACCACAGACTGGGCGCTGGTGAAGGGCGACGGCGAGCCGCCCGACCCCGCACTCCACCTCGCTGACATGGATGAAAAGCTGCGCCAGTTCCACTTGCTCGTCAACACAACAAGTCCTGGCGACGAGGAGCTGGACACCGACTACGATTACAGCTTCTATTAGGATTATATTGTACAAAGGAAACATAGTTTTTTTATTTTATATATTGTACTAGCTGTTTCACCCGCGTAAAAAAGTCGACCGCGATCGATGATAAACATACATATATACTTCCCTATTTGAACCGTTTTTTGAGGTTATAATTTTTTTGCGCGGAATCTTATTTTTCTAAAATTATAGTAGCCTAAGTTACCCGCTTTAATATCAGCTATCTGCCAGTGAAAGTTCCGACAGAATCGGTCCAGCAGTTTCGGAGATTAGCCGGAACAAACAGACAGACAGACAACAAGACCAAAATTTTAAAAATTGTTTTTTTTAAAGTACCGTATATACTTTCTTAAGCATTCAGTAAAAAAACTGTTATTTTGTTATTACAAACAGACACTTCAATTTTATTTATTTGTATATAGATATTGTATTTTATGATTCCTCTGGTTCCCCTGGTTTTCATTTCCCTCTGTCGATTTTTACGACACCCACGGGATTAGATGCCTAGTGTCGCAGTGTCTGACCACAGTTAGGTACTACTAGGTGAAGCGGTAATTTAAAAAATGCATTTGATAACGGTATATTACGCTCAAACCACGTCGCGAAAAAAGGTAAAGTTTAGCGAAAATACAAAATAAATCTATATTATGTATATATAACGGTTTTTCAACAATTTTTAAAATGTTTGTCTGTCTGTTTGTCAAGGCTAATCTTCGAAACGGCTGGACCGATTTTGAGGGGACTTTCACTGTTAGATAGATGATGTTATAAGGTGCTACTTTTCCTTTAGAACAAGAATTAAGGGTTCCGCGCAAAAAAATTAACCGTACGCTGCGAACTGAACATTGCCTAAGAGGGGGCGAACTGTTAATATGCTCGGATAAGCAAGGTACCATGCCGTACGGCGCAATCATGTGGTCGGCGGGTGAAACCGCGAGGCACAGCTAGTCATTCATATAAATATTAAAATATATTAATGAAATGGCGACCTCACAAGTAAGCTTACTCAAATAAAATTTTAGTTTCAAAGGAAACTTAAAATTTACACATAATACGGACTAATTTAATATCTTTTAATAGTCCTTTTTTAAGATGTTTTGAATAAAAAATTTCCACGAAAAAAGTTGTGGCCACAGATTATAAAAAATAAAAAATAAATTGAATATTATATATTTATTATACTCTTAACATATTCACTCTTAATTGAAGTGTCTTGCAACTGGCACAATACGCTTTAGCTCGCTACTGATGGCTGGTACTGAGCGGCCAGACGCTTGAACTCGTTAGCCTTGGCGTTGTACTCCTTAGTGAAGGGATGATCTTGGTGCGTGTCGAGCAACTGAGCTAGGTAGCGAGATGAGACCTGAAAACGGCAAAAGTACAAATCTTTGACGAATGTAAACGATAAAATTAAAAAAAAAAACATGTGCAGTTGACACGTGCTAGAATTGAAACTTTCACAAAACTAAACTTCGAGAGAATGAGACGAATGCAGAGTATCAGGAGTAGGATAATTGGCTTTATTTATTATAATAATTTCACATTTTATTCTTCATATTACATTACATATTATATAGACTCCAAGTTTTCAATTTCAACAAATGACACAAGTGGCTTATGGTAACTAAAGTGTGAAGTAAATGCTTTGGTTTGGATTTGAACACTATATCTTTGAAATACTTAGTTTCTTCCCCAAAGGTTATCGGCTCTACGAGCTATATGTCCGGCCCATTGCCACTTCAGCTTACTAATCCTTAAGGCTATGTCGTTTACTCTACTTCTGTTGCGGATATCATCGTTACGGTTTTTTTTCCGGAGAAACACTGGGTACAGCTCTCTAAGCGACTTTGACCTTTTTCATGCGGGTACGTCATCACTGGCAACACGCACTAGTTGAAGACTTCAGTCTTGAGACATTTAGGTATACTCGACGATACCTGACCATTGCAACATTTGCCCATAACAAATGCTGTGTCCAACCCAGAACATTTCTGTATTTTTTTTTATTTGATAAAGTGACGAAACGAGAAAAATGTTCACCTGATGGATGGTAAGTGCAAGGTATGCACGCTGTGTCACCCAGAAAATTTCTGCGTGACACCACACTGCGCCCGTCACCCTGAGACATCAGCAATTAAGTCTCATATGTCCAGTGATTATGCTAGCTTTCAGTGCCCTTCAAACCGAAATATAGTAATGTTTGCACACGACTGCTTCGCGGCAAAATAACTGGCCCTGGAGTGGTACCTACCTAGACAGATTCCTGCATAGTGAGTGAACATTGCTGTGTTGCGGTTAGAAGGGCACTGAGAGCTATAGTCCGTTCGCGTTAAGAAAATAGTGAGTCATCAGTGCAACTACAGGGTAAGGGTGTATTCACAGTGGAGTAAAAATTCAAACAATTTTTTTCAAAAAAATTAATTAAGTTTAATGGAAACAAATTGTCTTAAAATTACTTAAATCACTCATCCGTATGTATCCCTAGATTCTCCAGTTACCTTTATTATTAAAGAATTTTGTTCTGCGAGTTCCATGACGTCATCCAAATTTCACATGGTATTTTCTTCGCGTATCACGTGGTCGCGGCACTTCTTCCAACGATTAGCGTCTATTAACGATAGTGCATCATCTAATAATTTTGTTACGTCACTCATTTTGAACGTGGAGTTAGTGGCACCAACATATTTTTTTATTTGGGCCCACACCAATTCAATTGGATTAAGTTTGCAATGGTAAGGCGGTAGGCGAAGTACATTACTTTTGGCAGTCTAATCTATTAAATATTATTTATATTGTGGGTCGATTTCGGCAACTTTGATTAATAATTCCTTTTTAAATAAGTCATGTCCATGGGTTTGCCTTTGCTTTGCAGCCTATTATTTGCTGCTTGTTCCAGCAGGTTGATGGTGTTTTTTCGACTCTTACCGAATGGTAGGGAGCGTTATCCCTACAACCACACTTCCTGGTTCTAGCTTAGACATTATATTAATGAACCAATTAAGGAATCTATCACCATCTATCTCTTCATGATAGTCTTTTGTAGATTTAGATTCAAAGACTAGTAGACCATCTTCCCCGAATTCCTTGTCGTTGCCAATGTGCAATACAGTCAACCTTTTACCTTTTCCTGTCGTAGCTTTTGGACCGGCTGATAAGCAAACTAGAAAGGCTTGACTTTTATTTTTTACCATTGTATCCAACAATGCTTTTGTCTGTATGTGTCCGGCGTTTACCCATGTATCGTCAAGATAGTAAATGGTTTTATTAGCGTCTCTGTATTCTTTTATTTGCCTCAGATATGTACGCTTCCATAAAACAATATCTTCCCTTTCGACTTACAATGTTCTACTATCCTGTTTATTGAAATCTAAACCAAGCTCGTGCATTATTTTATGAAGTGTGGTACATTTGAAAACAGGAATACCTTCGTTAGCTTCGCAAAGTGTCATAATTTTGTCCAACGTCGGGCAGTCGTTATTTAAATATATTGAGTGAACTTTTCTCCTTATTGCATATTTGTCTAGTTCATCTAATTTATCGACCGTGGATAGTCGATCTCTTTTTTTAACACAGGTGATTTTAATGTGTTAGTATCCTTTTGTTCTTCAATAATTTTATAAACAGTATTTTCAGACACACCGCATGCACTTGCTGTTTTATTACTGTGCTCTCCACAGTCGCATTTAAATCACACTTTAAACTGAGCACTGTACTAATAAACATTGTAAATTATGCGTCTCTTTCCGCTATGTATTATTGATCCACTTTTATTCTTTCGAATAGGTGAGGTTTTCATTTTCAAAATTTAATGTTGAACGAGTAACACGCAAAATACACAAATACACAATCGTTTTGTTCGAATGTCTGACTTCAACTGGTCACAGTGAACTCGACTTTCTAATAAAAGTAAAGTAAAGTTTCAGCCTATAAATGTCCCACTGCTGAGCACAGGCCTCCTCTCATTTCTGAGAGGGTTTTGGAGTTAGGAAGAATCCGCCACGCTGCTCCAATGCGGGTTGGCGGACTTCACATGTCCTCGAAATATTTCTATTCCTCGGACATGCAGGTTTCGTCACGATGTTTTCCTTCACCGCTAAGCACCTGGTAAATCAGCACTTAAAATTGTAGAACAATATTAGAGGTGCTGGCACCGGGGATCGACTTTCTAATTCATTCTAATTGGCTGGCCAGGCCGGCGGACAACGATGACCTTCCTAACGCGAATGAACAATAGTGTAATCACTGGGCATATGAGACTTAAGAACTTATATCTCAGAGTGACGGGCGCAGTGTAGTGCCACACAGAAATATTCTGGGTTACACAGTATTTGCTATAGGGCAAACGTTGCATTTACCATCAAAAACCTTACTCATAACGACTACCTAAGGAGAACCAATTGACATACCTCTGGTGGTTTCCCGCTGTGAGCCGCGGTCACTGCAAGTCCCAGCAGCAGTTCAGGCTGCTGCGGAGCTCGGGCCTGAGCTTCCGTAAGCATCTGTTCTGCTTCCTCCCACATACCTGTACAATGATAACCGTTTTAATTCTTTAATTTAAAAACTTAACAAGATGAGATTCTCGATTTGACTGAATATTTTTCTTTTTTTTTTGTGTGTCTCTAAAATTGTTCTGTTTTGTCAATTTTAATTGCTGAATTACCAACTGCTTGGCGGTGAAGGAAAACATCGTCAGGAAACCTGCGTGTTTGAGAAATAAAAATATTTCTGAGACATGTGAAATCCGCCAACCCGCATAGGAGCAGCGCGGCGGACTTTACCCTGCTCCAAAACCCTCTCAGAAATGATAGCAGGCCTGTACTCAGTAGTGGGGCATTTGTTTTTGACAACTTTATTTAGTTTTACATTTTTTTTGCATATCTTACGCGATTTATTTTTTTATTTATTCTTTATTGTATTCACCTTATTTAAAACGAAACATTACAAACAAAGGGCGGACTTAATGCCTTTTGACATTCTCACCCAGTCAACCTTCAGCTTCAAAATGTTTAAATTCATAATTTTAAATACGAGGGTGGATTGAAAAGTACTCGGCCTAACACAGATCCATTCAATTCTAAAAATCAAATCTACCCACATTATTTAGTTCAGTTCAGACTAGTTCATTGTGTGAAGTTCGAAACGTGTGCGATAATTAGTTGTGATTTTATAAATTTATTAACAAAGTGATCGGTCATAATTTCCGCGAATGGAGCAAATCGAGCAGCGTGCCGTCATTAAGTACCTCCATAAGAAGGGGCTATCATCAAAAGCCATCCATGATGACATGGTCAGTACATTAGGCGATTGTGCTCTGTCATATTCATCCGTCAAAAAATGGATAGCAGAAGTGAAAGAGTGTGAAAGACGAACCCCGCTCTGGAAGGCCTTCGACGTCAACTACTGACGAAAATATTAAAAAAGTACTTGACTTAATAATGGGAGACCGCAGATTAAAAATTAGAGAGATAGCCGAGATTATAGGCATCTCTTATGAACGAACTCAAAACATCATTGTCAACGAGTTGGGTTTCCACAAGATGTCTGCGAGGTGGGTTCCGCGACTGATTTCAGTTGATTAAAAAAAGGACGCGATTGACTATTTCACGCGACTGTTTGGAGTTATTTGAAGCCGATGCAGATGATTTTTTGAATCGTTTTGTTACTATGGACGAAACATGGGTTCATTACTGTACACCGGAAACAAAACAACAATCAAAACAGTGGAGAAGACCTGGTTCACCACCCCCTAAAAAGGCTAAGTCGATTTTGTCGGCAAATAAGGTGATGGCTTCAGTATTCTGGGACTCGAAAGGTGTGATTATGATTGATTATCTTGAAAGGGGTCAGACTATAAACTCTGATTACTACTGCACCTTACTACGTCGTTTACGAGAGGAAATAAAAGAAAAACGTCGAGGAATGCTCAGAAGAAAAGTCCTGTTTCATCAAGATAACGCCCGTGTTCACACGTCAGTACAGTCAATGGCTGGAATTCACAACTGTGGCTTTGAACTGTTACCGCATCCGCCGTATTCACCTGATCTGGCACCATCAGACTTCTTTCTGTTCCCTAACCTAAAAAAGCACTTGGGAGGTCAAAGATTTTCGACAAACGACGAGGTCAAAGCAGCTGTAGACGCATATTTTGACTCTAAGGAAGAATCATTTTTTTTAACGGTCTAAATGCTTGGAAGGGGAGGTGGCAAAAGTGTATTGAACTTGATGGTGATTATGTAGAAAAATAAAAATATAACTGATTTAGTATGTGTTTATTTTCTTGGTTAGGCCGAGTACTTTTCAATCCACCCCCGTTTTACTAATAAATACATTACAGTAATAGGACAAAAATATATCTAATCAAATATAATTATATTTAAAATATTATTACACATTCATATATACATAAATATATAAAATTAAATATACATACACGTAAAACTGATATATACATACATATTACACAATTACCGATGATACCAATGTCGATATCTTCGCCAATTGTGAATCGATTTCAATTATTATTTTTTTAGTTGTATTGGTTATACTCGAGATTGGTCCCATACAAATTAAGTCAAGTTCTGATGATGAGATCATTGATAAAATCATGAAACTCTTAAATTCTCATAAGCACGGTTGGAGTTGCTGCGTTGAAGTCGGTTTTTTAATAATTCTAACTACTAGTGGTCGCTTTGTGGTCGAAATTTGACGGCTATTCATTTTTTTTTCAATGTTATTAATGTTTGTGTAATTGTTTGTTTCAACAATTGAAAATACTATTGTGTTTGGGATTGGCAGTATGAATGTAAACAAACCACAGACTATTATGTGATTGACATTGTCAGTATGAACGTAAATAACGAATGTTTTAGTTTATTTATTTAATGTATTTGTTACACATTATAATCAAAATCTCACACTCCATTGTGATATATGTTTAAAAGGGGCACAAAGTTTTCTCTTCACGTATACAAATAAAATAAAAATGAAGTGTCTGTTTGTAATAACAACATTTTACTCGATGCTTATGAAAGTATAAATGGTACTTATAAGAATAAAAACAATTTTTAAATATTTTGTCTGTCTAGACAGACAGAACAGACATTTGTTCCGGCTAATTTTCGAAACGGCTGAACCGATTTTGATGGGACTTTCACTGTCAGATAGCTGATATTATAGCTGGTAACTTATTATCAAACCTTCGGCGTTTTTTTTTATTTGGATAAATTGATGAAACAAGCAAAACGTTCATCTGATGGCAACGGCGACCCATAGCAAAAGTTGTGTCACCCAGAACATTTTTGCGTAACACCACACTACGCTCATCATCCTGAGACATAAGTTCTTAAGTCTCATATGCCGAGTGAGTACACTAGATCACAGTGCCCTTCAAACCCAAACAGTAATGTTTGCACACTACTGGTTCACGGCGGAATAACTGGCCCTGGGATAATACCTAACTAAACCGATTCCTGCATAGGAATCCTACCACCAGTGACATGGGCCATAGTTCTGGATGACACAGCATTTGTTATGGGCAGACGTTGCACTTACCATCAAGTGGATGTTTCGCTCGTGAGGTCACTTTCTCGTATAGACAAGGAACAGACCTCTGGAGGCGGCGGCGGCGGCGCCCAGCGCTGCGGGCCCGGCGCCCAGCGCGCCCAGCCGCTCCGACAGCTCCATCATGCTGTAGTGTGCGTCCTGCACCCCGGGACCGCCCTGCAACCGACACTACGTGTTATTCATACATACACTCACACGTTTTCCCCATATATATAGTGTAGGCAGAGACCCAATCACGTAGCCAACTTTTCGCCTTCGCTGGAAACGAGACGTGACGGGTGGTACGAGTAAAAAAATTCTTATTCCCCATTGCGTTCCCACGAGCGGTATAGTACCAGCATTGCATATTATGGTGTTATTCTGCACGAATAAAGGCTGTCTGTACAATATTATACCATCATCATAGCTCGTAACTCAAGAGCTGAGCGTTGGCTTTAAATTTCATAGCACGAGAGTGACCTGAGTTCGGTTCCCGGTGCCGGCACCACTGTAATTGTTAATTATTGCAATTTTAGATGCTGATTTAGAACGTGCTAAGTGAAGAAAAACGTCGAGGGTAAACCTGCATATCTGAGAAATAAATAATATTTCGAAGACATGTGAAATCCGTCAATAATTAATATGACAAGCTTTTTCATTAGATGATTAGTCTAGCCTTAGTAGGTTAGGTTAGGCAATGCGTACAAAGTATAAATTTTCATTATTTGTGGAACTTTTTCAGTAGGTAACTAGCTTGCGGTTGGCTGGATGGTACACTTTAAGATTATTTCTGAAATTGCATGTTCGTAAAATATCATATTTTTTTTTATTGCAAAAAGTGACGAGACGAGCGAAACGTTCACCTGATGGTAAGTGCAATATCTGCCCATAGAAAATGTTGTGAAACCCAGAACATTTCTGTGTGCCGCACTGCGGTCGTCAGTCTGAGACATCAGTTCTTACATGCCCATAAATTACACTAGCTCTCAGTGCCCTTTAACCCGAAAAATAACTGGCCTGGGGTGGTACCTACCTCGACGGATTCCCGCATAGGAATCCTACCACCAGTCTAAATACTTTAATATGTTTCATTGAAATTAAAAAACATAATTAAGTCACCTGTGACAAATTGAGCCAAGCCTGTGCCAGCTGTGTGAGAGTGCCATCATCCTCTATATCCTGAAGGAGTTTAAGCTGTTTCTTTGCTAGGTCTGGACGGTTCATCGCCAATAAACACTGTAGCGTGAACGCCCGCAACTCCAAGGATTCTGCTCCATGTAGAATTCTGAAAACATAAAAATTGGTAAAAGGACATACTCAGAAATAATTATTACTTAATATCATCATCTAGAGCTGAGGTAGCACAGGCGCCGGGCCCTCGCCATAATTTCATAATACGCGAGTGACCTGAGATCTATTCCCGGAGTCAGCGCCACTAAACGTTTTTTGCAATTGTATGTCCTGATTTACCACATGCTCAGCGGTAACGGAAAACATCGTGAGAAAACCTGTATATCTGAGGAATAGAAATATTATCTATATTCATTGGAGCAGCATGTGAGGCTCTTCCTACAAAACCCTCTCAGAAATGAGAGGAGACCTGTCCTCAGCAGTGGGACATTTATAAGCTGTTACTTAATATCATTTATCATATGGATAGTCCTCATCCATATGACAGATGATATTAGGTGATAATAATTTACGTACAATGCTTGAACGTGTCCTAAGCTACCTGGGAGATAAAAACCGATTTCATCACACCTTTTGGTTAGATATTTCTATGTGTAGAAAGTTTTGGAATGTATGATTTTAAGAAATGGTGGTTTGTTAAAAAAACTATGGCAAAGAATAAAATATTTTATTGGTGTTACTTTACTACAAAAATATTGTTAATAGAATCAGGCATTACTTTGAAATAAAAGTAAAGAAGAGTTAATTTGCTAAGGTAAGGTAGATGTTAACTTGATTATTTTACAATTATTAAACTTCTGCTTATCTAGGTCAGCAAATTAGTCTTCTAGAAGCTATATTGAAGACCAAAGAATTACAGGTTTTTGCCAAGAAGCGAGTCACTGAAGTTTATAGCCCAAAGCCTGAGTGAGGATCCGTCAGCAGAGCAAACATGGTGAACATCTCAATAGATATAAAAAAATAATTATCTATCTTACTGGTGGTAGGATTTCTGAGACACTGAGAGCTAGTGTAATCATTGGGCATATGAGACTTAAGAACTGATTTCTTCTGAGAAATCAGTTCTTAAGTCACCCTGGTGATGGGCACAGTGTGGTGCCACACAGAAATATTCTGCACAACGCAGCATTTGTTATGAGCCGATGTCGCAATTACCATCAGGTGAACAGTTTGCTTGTTTCGTCACTTTATCCAATAAAAATAAAAACAATCCTAACTTTTCTATACAATGAAACTTCACTGCATCTGATTAAAAACCAAAATCATAATTTTAATTATGCATGCAGATTTTAACAAATCCACTATTTCTTACTTAAGAGCGGCTTCGTAATTATCTTCATGGTAGTAGATGGTGGCAGCAACAAGGAGGAAAATATCATTTGTAAGTTCTGTGCCCTTTGCAACCTGGAAGAGTACAATTATTATTCTAAGTTTGTTTCTTACTAAAACAATGAAGATATCTTATTGGGCACAATTTGGCAGAATCAGGAGCTGAATGATAAACATAACTGCCAGCCAGATCTAGTGACTGTGATCTGTAAAGGATGTTTCATCCAGTCTTTTCTGGAACTTCTCTATAGTAGTCACAATCATCAAAACTGTTAGGGTGCAATGTGGGAATTATAAGCACCCTGTGTGAAGAGTTTGTTCATTTTCATTTTTGAAGTCTATAATTTATTGTCTTATATACATACATACATACATACATAGAGTCAAGCCTCTTTCCCATAGGGGTAAGCAGAGACCACATCTTTCCATTTGCTACAATCCTGACACACATCTTTAGCTTCCTCTACTTTCATTAGTGTTTTCATGTGGCCTTTCTTTAAAATGATTTCGATGTTATCGTAATACATTTGCCTACATCGAAATTTTCATTTCAACAGCATTAATCTTATTTTCATGCTTCTTCTGCCCCACCCAACATTCACTACATCTGGAATCTTTTTAGGTGGGTACCACCACAGGGTCAGTTATTCTGCCACGAAGCAGTAGTGTGCACACATTACTGTGTTTATGTCTGAAGGGCACTGAAAAGTAGTGAAATTACTGTGCATTTGAGACTTGATCATTGAGAACTGATGCCACAGGGTGACGGGTGCAGTGTGGTGACAGCATGATAACAAATCTGTATGTTGCACTTAATATCAGGAAAACTTTAGTTGTCTCATCACTTTTTCCTTTAAAAAATGTAGTTTTACTTAGTCACTAATCAAAAGTTATTGAAAAATTTAATTGCATTTTACCCTGTTGTCTATATCTGCAACAATAGCTGGCTTGTTTGCTCCTGGAGAAAGGTAGTCCACAAGAGTTTTCAAGGGCTGCAGCATCGGATCAGCTGTTTTCAACTCTTGCAAGACAATTCTGTAGTTGCCCTGGGCAATATATGAGCGATAGAGGAAGGCATCCCGTTGAAGTGTCCCAACAGGTGAAGAAGGCTGTAAAGGTAAAATAAAGCAATTGAATGTCAGTTTTCATTAAAAATCATTACTGTCATTCATATAAGACATGTTACATTTATGATTTTTTTTTAAAAGTAATCCTCACTAAGATTTTTCCTGTTATTTTTTGACATGTTCAAAACAAAGTCAAAACCAACAATTTGTGAAATGTTAGCTCCATCTGAGATTCAAACCAAGGATCTCGCAGCATAGAAGTTAGGTACTCTGACTACCTAGGCCTTGCGGTCATAGACTACAATGCAAGACTTTCATATACATCCATCCTTACTAATATTACACATCCATACTGCGGGGCGGTACCAATGGCATCCTAAAGATGATTGGTAGCAGGTTGGAGCAGAATGATGCAATGACAACTTGCATCTTAAATAATGATAAGTTAATGTTAAAGATTAACATAGAAAATAAGTTTGTATTACTTACAACATGAGTCATTGTTTGGAATTAAATGTTTATTATTATTATAAATGTGGAAGTAACTCTGTTTGTTAAGTTTCCCCTCAACCAATGTAGTCGAAATTTGGCTTGCATCCTGGAGACGGACATAGGATACTTTTTTCTTTATTTAAAAAACGTATATACACGCTGACGAAATCACGGGCTTCAGCTTGTTAGTAATAAAATATTCCACTACAGGATATGGGCGCACTTCACTAATCTCAGAACAGTAATATATTATCACTTTACACGGACTTAAATCTTTCGAAACATTGAATTGTTTCAAAGATGAAAATTTTATAATATATAATTATATATTTATTTTATATTTCAAAGATATAATTTCGAGCTGCAATCACTTCGTTTGTAATCAATGATTATTACACGCATGCAACTTCCAGACAAGGGGAGTAACTAGAAAAGGGTACAGTGAGTAAGATGTACCAAATGGGACGATTGATTCGATGTTTCTAATGTTCCAAAATTAAAAATCTCCAACCCTTGGTAAACACTGAATTTTAAAACGTCAACACCAGTATTGATAAAGCTGTATATTCTTATTATTAATAACAATACAATTTCCAATAAGACTTACGTTAAAACTCTGCGCTTCGTTTATAGCCTGCTGGTAATTTCCTATGTAAAAAGCATTTTTAACATCGAACAATTCGTCGACTTCTTGCTGCTGACGTGCCATTTTGATTTCTTCTTCTTCTTGACAGTGACATTAATCGTCATCAGCCATCACAGAATACACAATAGCAATACTTTACTTTTTGACAGAACTCAAATATTATATTAGTGTATAATCTATGTATTTACTTATACAGATATACGCCACGCCTTCTTCCCATATAAGGGGTAGACAGAGGCCACTTACTTTTAACTCTGCACAGAATAATCACACTCTGAGAGTTCAAATTATAAGATTATTATTATACTCTTTGGTATTGATATAAATATAGGGTAAACAATCTCTACATACAGAAAATGTATTGTAACGATAAATATAGTATAGTCTTTATAATATAGTCCTTTAGATTATAGTTTATTAGAGTATTTGGTTCGATAATATAATATATGCAGTGATGCCACACAAGATCTGAGAGATTCCAGTATTACCCTTGTAAAATACATATAATCGCCAATCACGGTACTTTTAATAAAAGATGTAAAAATAATATATTTGTTTTAAATGTTGATAGTTGGTGGCATCGACGGCATTTTTGTGTTGTTAACTTTAAACAATCGCTTCTGCAAACATAACCCTTTTTACCTATCGGTGTGCCTTCTGTTTATCCATAGAAGTAAAAATTAAATAACAGCCTATAAATAACCCACTGCAGAGCGCAGGCCTCCTCTCATTTCTAAGAGGGGTTTGTAGCCAGGAAGTGTCCGCCATGCTACTCCAATGCGGGATAGCGGACTTCACATGACGAAATATTTTTATTCCTCAGACATGCAGGTTTCCTCACGATGTTTTCCTTGACACTTCATCCTTCACGTGCTCAGACGTTGTAAATCAGCACTTAAAATTGCAGAACAATTTTAGAGGTGCTGGCACCGGGGGGATCAAACTCAGGTCTCTTGCGTACTATGAAATTTAAGGCAAGCGCCCATACCTTACCAAATCCTCAATATTATCAAGGCTTAGTTACGTAGATACGTTTATTAGTAAAGACATCTGCTAGCATGCACCGGGAAACAAATCAGCGAGTTTCTAGCTTTTGCGCTCGATTCAGCTTGGGGATCCCTCCTAAGGCATTATCTTAATCAAAAAAAATATCGGTAAACAAAGTCGCGACGTGGGTTACACTTTGTAGGTTTACTGTTTCGTGAAATTGAGACTCAACACTATCTGTTGATATTCCATAAATTATTTTTTACCAATAGCAACGACTAATAATTTTAAGTCTGTCTCTGGAACGCAGCACTTACTCACTCCATGGTAATTTTCGCTATTCAGGGGCGAAATGGTGAAATAATACTTCACCTCTAACTAAGGATGCAAAAAGATGCCACCATTTATATTTTAGATATTCGGGTTTTTATTTAAATTTTGTTTATAGTTCATAAGTTGTATTTTATTTCTTTAGTATTTTGCACTAACATTTATATTTCCGTAATATGTATTTCTTTCTACTCTTCCAAAATATCTGAAACATAAAAAGATTAGTCATAGCCATTCGATTGCAAACTGAGAATAAAAAAGTGAAAAAATGAAGTTTGTGTGCCGACACAGAAACGTGCTAGACCAGACTTGCAATTTTGCCAAATAGCGGCTGATATTTGGCAGGACCAGACAGTATAAAACCGGACATGATCTCGATTAAGTATTAGGAGCTGTTCCTGTGTGAAATACCCACCGCATTTTAGCAAAGACATATTTTTTTGCTAGTTTAATTTTGGACTTCAGACTTAAGCAGGTCGGATAAAATTCAACTCACAATTACCATAGACAATCCGTTATCTGTAAGATCATAGAATATTCCTGTATTCTTCGGCCTATGCTAAAGTGACACCACTTATCTCAGAGACTGCTTGAAAGGTACAATTCAAACGCTAAATCATGACATCCGTACAGCATTCCTTTTTTACTGGCGCGTGCACTGGCATTATCCACAATCATGTACCTGCTTACGCAAAACTGCCGCGGTTTAACTGATTGATATATAATGCAAGATTTGCAGAAACAACTTGGGGCACCGAAATGATAGTGCTCCGACCAGAGAGGCAGACTCAAAACATAAGCGTTCAGTTAGCATGACGAGATATTTTACAACGGGCATAAATTATCACTAAAATTCTCAGAGTTTTTATCCTATAGATGAATGAATTAAAATATTCTATTAACAAAGATCAGATAATTTTCATCGGAGTCCATATTGTTGTCGGACATTAAAAACACATTCTATAATTTTGTATTTTATTTAATGGTTTTATTTTAAGGCTACCAAGATGCAGCCTTCGATAGTTTGATCTACGAATCTTATTTGGACTTGGCAAATATGATTCATCTCCAAATTTCGTAAACATCTCATGTTGCTCCTAATCTGTCTTTGCAAGAATACACAATTTTTTTTCTGTACTGTGTGGTGGTTAGCTCCTCCACTCCTCCTTACTTTAAATACCGTTCTACTGTTAATCGTTCTTCCTGGATCTTCAAATTCCTCTATTTTCTTTAAGATTTTTTTTAGTGTTACAGATGTGCGCTTGTGTCCACAAGTTAGCCTTGTATAAAAGTAATAAAACGAGAAAATCGATCACCTTACGTAGTTCCTGGGTGCGGTCATCAATGTGTATTGTCTGTGCCTAATCCTTGTTTCTGATATTGAATTCTAATCTTTATGGAATCGTTTTGTTTAAATCGTTTATTTGACAGCGTCGCTTTAACATTTAAAGCGTATTCGGTTATGGAGAATAGTGAAGAGACCAGCAAATTGTCCACCTGATAGTAAGTGCAACGTTTGCCGATAACAAACGCTGTGTCACAGAACACTTCCCTGCAGCACCACATTTCGCTCGTCATCTTAAGACATCGGTTCTTAAGTCTTATATGCCCTGTAATTACACTAGCTAACAGTGCCTCCTTGTCCCTTTTTCTTGCACGTTTAAAGTTCTTAGTCCATTTTCTCTTTAAAAAATCTACTTATAGCTAATTACTTGGGACTTTTCATTTTATACTTATATACATCAGTTTTATCCATTGCAATAAACGAATTGCTTTTATCTTCGAATGCCATCACCTAGTTTTGTATTATTTATGTACCCTCTACTTCCCTCTTCATATTTTGATTACATCAGTAATCTACACATGGTTATCTGAAAGAAACTGCTTTCAGAGTTATAAGAACGCCAGTTATATAAATTAAGCAATTGTTCTTCTTACTTTTATTTGTGAACAGTAATGATTATTTCGATTAATTCATTGAAAAACATTAAATGTATTTTCAATACTATTAATCTATGATATGATTTTCACAATAACGATTTTAAATTTAGCAAGGGCATTAAGACCGATGATAATACAATAATTACATGACTGGTATTCCCGCCAGGATCATCAGCTCATTTCCATTCAAATATGTTATTTGTAGTTTTTTATAACTATTTTTTATTTATGGCCTTGGAAATAAACGTTCACCAATATTTCTAGCACTTGAAATCATTCAGGCAATAGGTGTCCGGCAGAGTAGGATAGCACCTACCTCTTTTCTACCGGGGAGTCGTAACAGGCGACCAAGGTATTGTACGGACAACCTTTATTCGTACAGATTAACACTATAATTTGCAATGTTGTCACAATACTGACCATGAGAATGCAACAGATTTTTTTTTTTTTTTTTTTAAGTTTATAGCAGATAAATATGTTTTTAATGTGATGGAAACGTGAGAGAAACTAAAATTAGATCTCATCCTGATTATGAAAGTTGAGTATATGTAAGTGACAAGACGTGCAATACGTTCATCTGATGGGAAGTGAAATGTCTGCCTATAACAAATGCGGTGTCACCCAGAACATTTCTGTGAACCACACTGCTCTCATCACCTAAAGACATCAGTTCTTAAGGTTTATATTACTCAGTGATTACACTAGCTCTCAGACCGAAACACAGCAATCATTGCACACTCCTGCTTCACGGCACAATAACTAGCCCTGGTTGGTACCTACCTAGACGGATTCTTGTATAGGAATCCTACTACCAATAAAATGCACCTATTGTAGGATGTAAAGTGGCTAATGCATTAAAAGTTTTAAGCACTGCAGATAAGAACGCAATTTAATATTTGACCTCTGGATTGTCTGGCACTAAGAGAGAACGTAAAAGTATCTTTTATTTCTACGGAGGTCGAAAGAATCATCCAAACCAAATTTATTTCTGTCACTCTAAGCATTCTATCATAAGCGTAGTTTCTGAAGATGATTTTACCCGTTTTATACGCGTCCACCACGCTGCTACAATGCGGACTGTCTTACTGAAAGGTTAATGATCTTATTACTAATATGATTTATATGTTTTTAGGTATATATTTTGTATTTTATATATATTCGTTCATATTTAATTAGCAAATGTTGTTCGCTCTTATGTTTCCATTTCTAAGAAGTTTCATCGCTCTTTGGTAGAGAATTCCTTCGGCATTAAGTCTAAGCGGACGGGTATATAGGCATATACTTGTGTGGATATAAATAACTTAATGTAATTAATATATGTGCACCGTTTAAGTGGAATAACAACAAACGACAAACTTTCAAAAATGTAATAATAATTTGAGCAGGTAAAAGGCTCGATGCAAACGTATTCTTTTGTACTCGTTTATGCATTTGTACTTTAGAAACTGCTCTTATCTCCATAAGTAATGTTTCCTCGGTGCACAAAGCGTGTTGAACAATGTGATCGGGTGTTGAAAGAGATAAGGTTAGCACTTACCCAGGTAGTTGGTGCGGCAGCCAGGTATAGTACGCACAATGAGACCCGTGCAACTTAACACAGATGCAATGGTAAAAATATCATCGAAATACAGACACGTTTCTAATCGGTTGATAGATTGATAAAATGTGAAATAAAAAATTGGTTGTTTACATGCTTGAAAAAAGTTTAATTAAATCTTGACTTGATTAAACAAAAAAAAGGCAATAAAATTACTGAAAAAGTAAAAATATCTAAAGAATATTTGTTTAAATTATCTGTTGGTTATCTCCATACATCTTAGAATTTTCTTTTTTCATTAGACTCTTTCAATGGAATACCGTTGAATATATACTTCACGGTTCACTGAAATCCATTTTAATCGATAAAGACAATTAAAAAAGAATATCTGCGTCTCGTCCCTACTTTCTAACAAACTAAATAAAAACTGAGAAATATCAGAAAAATTATTAAGGAATGCACCGCATTTGCGATGAGTTTTGATGACATGATTTTTGTAGTGACATTTCTTTTAGTATGTAAGGAATATTTTATCTGAACAAAGAATTTGTGTATTTCAAATAAACACTAATAATATTTTGATAAGGTTAAAGAACTTCTGCTATGTATATATCCAGCTATTATTCAACACGTCGTTAAGTATCGAACAAGGAACGCTCTTTGATCGTTCCGAACAGGCACAATTTAATTCAGACAGAAAGGTGTCACAGTTATATTATTCTCGGTACTTATTACTACAGCAGTAAACTACACTGCTTAATGAAAGCACAAAAGATCGAGGCATATGATACTGAAGAACCGATGTATCATGGTAACAAGCGCAGTGCTTTTTCATTTCCAGTGCAAAGTGTTGGGGGACACCGCTTTGGGTATCCCCCAACACTTTGCACTGGGAGGATTTACACACAATTATGTTATTGGCAGACACATCACTACTACACTTCCTCGTCTCGATACTATTAAATATGTTTCTATTTTTTATGGGAGCATTTTTTAAGGGGCAAACGAGCAAGCGGCTCACCTGATGGTAAGTGATCACCGCCGCCCACGAACATCTACAATACCAAAGGAATAGCAGATGTGTTGCCGGCCTTTGAGAAAGGAATAGAAATTCTATTAATTCGTAAGTAAATGCAACAACAGATTAATAATAAAAAAAGAGCACGTGCAACTCGGTAAACGTGACAGAAGAGAAACTTTTATATATTAGAAATTCCATACGAAATTTATATTTCTTGCGTCGAAAAATAAAGAATTTTAATTTAATTTTATATTATTTCATTAAGTTTAAAATAAAGAAACATAAATAAACAAAAATATTACTCAATGTAAAATAACTGTTCAATGTATAATCAGTTATTAATAAATCGATAAATATTAATCAGGAATAACAGAAACGTTGCACGAAAATTGTGCATGAAAACTTAAATTTAAAAACTCAAATTCGAGTTTGAAATTTTTCACTCGTTCAAAAAGATTAACTTATAAACCATGTTTGCAGTTCACATGCGGTAGATGTGAAACGTTCAGAAAATAAATCTTCAAGAGAAAGAGACGAATGCAGAGTATCAGGAGTAGGATAATTGTGGGGTTTTTTTATCATAATATTGTTACCAAGTTTAAAACTTATTTTACATTTTTTTCTACATATCACAATACATATTATACAGACTCCCATTTTTAGTTGTAACAAATAACACGAGTGGCTTATTGTAACTAAAGTATGAAAAATAAATACGTACTTTGGTTTGGATTTGATCAATATATATATCTTTGAAATACAGCGTCAATTACTGTTTATGATCTTGTTGACGGGCTAATGACAGCAAAATCACGCACTTCTCGCAGGCTAAATCCTACAGATGTTCGTTCGACGATGACTTCATCGCTCCAGGAAGTCTGCAGTCTGTGACCATGTTCTGGACCATCCCAGTCATTACATCAGATTTGATAAACCGCAAATCCTCGCAAAAGAACACCAGAGATGATTCGCGAGGCAATTGAAATTAAAAAAGATCCTAATTATAATAGAGAAGATGGTTGGGTATTACCACCAGCTTGGGATCGTATAATTAATAAAATTAAATCAAAAACCAAGCATACCACTGCAAGACTTCAAGACACAGTGAGCTCTTTCTGCGTAAATCGGACCAAACATAATAATTAAAAGCTCAAGCTACGGTTAAGATACTCCGGGTTAACTAGTCATAGTTAGACCGGAGTAACTTCAATCGGGACATCTGTCACATCAGTCCTCCCGTGGCCATGGTTGCTGTAAAGCACTCGAAACGTCGGGTTAAAAATAGTATAATAATATATAAACGATAAAATCCGAAAATTCGTTTCATTTAAATGTGTTCGCATAAATATAAGAAATCACAACCTAAATTATCAAATACATCGTTTTTTAATCTAAATAAATAAACATAAATTCCGAGTTTTTCTTACGTTTCTACTACTATTACCAATTTATATATAATTTTTTGTCTGTAGATTAGTTGATAAGAAAGTCTAATGTCTTATCTTTCCTGTTAACCTTTCCTGGAACTTGCTTTGAAACAATACATTTTATCAAGTAACATAATTAACTAGCACCTGTTCTTAGTTGTACGAGTATCTAAATTACAAAGGTAGAAAAAGGTGTCTAAGCTCGATAGCTATTTATGAGTTAAATAAGTGCATTGTTGGCATTTCGAAGATATTGCAACATTAACAATCGGGACGTTTGTTTATCGATTTTTTGTGCTTTCATTGAGCAGTGTAGTTTACTGCTGTAGTAACAAGAACCGAGAATAACAACTGTGGCACCTTTCTGTCTGAATTCAATTGTCGGAATGATCAAAGACCGTTCCTCATTCGATACTTAACAATGTCTTGAATAACAGCTGGATATATTATTGAGTCGTAAGTATTCGAGTAAAAAGGGTAAAGGTAGAAACGTAGTGATATCACTCCTTTTTATTGCTTTTTATCCCCTTTTGATTCAACGATTTATTCATTACAATTGGACGATTTCTTACATTAGCCCATAGTATTTTAACCATTTCCAAGAATTGATAAAAAATCATATGTGGATGACATATGATTTTTTATCAATTCTTTCTTTCAGCCCATCTTAGTCTACTGTTGAACAAAGTTCCCATAGATTGCCACAAAACACTTTCCCGAGCCACCTGCTTCCATCGACTTCTCGCAAAACCGTGCAAATTGTCGCTCCATCTTGGGGTCATCCGCTTACGCTGCGTTTGCCGGTACTAGGTTGCTACTCCAGAACCTATCTTTCCCCACAGGTATTGGTTCTACGAGGTAAATGGCGGGTCATTGCCAGAGCTATGTCGGAAGTCAATGACATTTCTTTCTCTGTATAGGCTTGTTTTTTGAAGGCTAGGCTTTTATGAAGGTCAAAGTCTACACCGGCTAAAAAATAAGACTTTATCAGAGAATAGTAGTCGGAGGAAAAGTGAAGAAACTCTTGGATCTTTTTTTCGATGCCATATAAGAATACTATATCTTAATTATAATATTTTATTTCATATTAATTTTTGGTTGTAAAATAATTCATTTTTACTAGTATAATCACTTTAACAAGTTTAGGCGAAGCTTTTATAATATGCTAAACATACGCACAATTTGAACAATGCTTATCGGTCGTCAATTAGATTACGTTCATTTTAGTTGGAATTTACAACACTTCCGCTCTAAATTAACTTATGAAAATGTTCTTTTTTTTAAATTAAATTCTATTCCACGTCTTTAGTACGATTATTAATATATCGCCTCTTTACAAGAACAACGTGATATTTTTTAAACCAGAACTTTACAGGAGAGCAATTTTAAACATTTAAGCGTTGATAAATTCTAAAATATTGATTATTTTCTTGTCGGAAAACAATTAAATTGTTGCGGTAATTAATGTGCTTTTTGAAAATAAGCAAAAAAAACTCAGTGCAATATGAAATAAGTAAAAAAACTGATTTAAAAAAACACAGACAAACATGTCACGTTTTTAATGAAAATATGCTATGCACAAAATGCTTGTAACATATTGATTTATCACATTGAAGATGTTAAATTTAGGTGTAAGGCTGTGTGATAAGTTAAATAAAACACAGTATTAAAATAAAGATCTTGTATTGAAAAAATACAAATTTACGAAAACAATGGCTTACTTACACCATGAAATTAGCTTAAGGCACAATAATCAACGAGAGATCAATCAATCACATAGTACTTAGTACTCGCTTTAATTAAAAGTATAGGGTAACTAAAAAATTACTACCATAGAAATAAAAATCTAAAAGTTAAATGTACTTAAAGTTATAATAGTAATTAACGTCTTCTAACACAATTATGGCACCCAGTTTTATAGCACTTAAATATTCAAAATAGGAACATTGCTGTCACCCTTCATAAACATCACAAATTCTCTTAATACTTATAAAAACACTAATATTTTAAATGTAGCAATTAAATATTTCTAGAAAATACATTTAAAAAAATCTTTGTACTTAATCAGTCTTATTACAACGATTCGTAAAATCGCTTGTGGTATCTAGGAATGAGGTTTTTATTGACCAAATCCATGAGATCAGCTTTATTTCTCTCGGCTAGTCCAGGTTTTTGAAGATAGGCCTTTTGCAAATCTAAATGATTTTTTTGGCTGTTACGATTTCTATTTTTTTTCACCACTATAGCTTTCTTGAATAATTCGTCAGCGTACGATTCTTTGAAAAATATGGCATCGGGATCAGAGCTTTGAACTTTAATCATCTTCAGTCCAGCCAGTTTCACAGTATTATTGTCTTCATCTTTCATAATTGCAAAGTTCATTTGAGTGCATATACTTTTCCAATCAAAAAAATCATCGAAACACATTTCATTAACATGAAATGGCTCGTTTTTCTTCCGAGCCGCCTTTATAGCCCCGATAAATGCGTCAGGTGTATACATTGGTCCTGATCTCAGTTGCCTTTTAACTTCTCTCTCTATTTGAGAGTGAGCTGAATCGCCCTCGTTCTGCGTATGTCCTTTAACGAGGTATTTGTGTGTAATTAATCTTAGATTTGGCAGAGTTTTGTCTGCGTAAGTGTACATTGAGATCATAAACTTATTTTTTTGCTGTCCGACACAATTGTCTGAATAAAAGACTACATCGAGTTCTTCAGCCGTTGCGGAAATTTTCTCCAGGTTTTTGTAAACACAAGTAGCTATTTCGTTGACACCTTTATTGGCGTTAGACTCATCCCATACATAACTCTCAACTGAATTATTTTGTAAGTTATAAATTGTTAAATTAAGTACATTTAGTTTTGACTTGTAGTAAAAAACTGAGACGTCGCCTTTGGGGCATTGGAACACTGCTTGAAGATCATAGACCGCTACTAAAATATTTTTGTTGTTCTTATCTTTTTCTTTTTCAATACGAGACAAATTCTTTTCCCTAAGGTGTAATTCATAATCTTGTTTCTTAGATTCTTTCTCTTCATCTGTGATGTTTTTATAGGCTTCGCATATATCGCATAAATCCTTTTTAGGAGTGAAAAACGAAATGTTAAAATCTTGTGTGAAAATACGATAAAATGTAATGTAGGTTCCATAAGGGACGTTTTGGGATTTGCATTTTTCCACATAATCTCTATGGAGATCTGTGACAGCTTTGCTACCATCAATATAATTTCGTTTTGAATTAGCCCGGATATAATGTCACTCAATCTTCGGTATAGACTCAATAAACAATTTGATGCCATTTTTAATGCTTTCGTCCACTGCATAATGGTTTGAATGAGTACCTCGGTTATCTTTCATGGAAGAAATATTAGTGTTGCTATTTTTCTTTTTCAAAGCAGTCTCTATGGGTCGATTATTAATCCCCAAAGTATTTTTGAAGAACAATTTACAAACTCTTGTTTTTTCACCCGAAATAGTCAAAAAGAAAGCGTTGTTGTTGTTTCGAATAGTTGCAACATTTCCATCTGAATCAACTTTAACGTAACGTTGTTTTGGGATGACTATGTCTACGCTATTAGCAATAAACGTCCATTGTTTTTCTATTGCACCTAAGCTCCAATAGTCATTTAAAATTGTCTGTCTTTGCTCCTCTGTAAATTTAAACCCACATTTAAATTTACATTTATCTTTACAAGAAGGTTTCCATTCACGACTTGGCATGTTTTTTTTTTGATTTGGTAGATTGATAAGGCTTACCACTATTTCTCAGTCGTTTAGCTACATTGACTTTCCAGTTTGCTTCATTTAGTCTTCTTTTTTTACCAGTTTTAGTTGGACTAGAATTATACACTATTGGACTTACAGCATTTCCGTTGCTTACGTTTTCAATCGCAGAAAGTTCACTGTTCTCTATGACACGGGGATCGTTGAACACATGTTCGTTTGTAGACGAAAGTGGTTCCTCATAGTTTTCAATGTTTATTGAAACCATATTAGATGTTACCAAATTTTGATCATCCGAAATATTTGTATAGTTGCTAGTGATATTTTGTTCCTCGGCAGTATCAGAAGAATACTCAGCATGTTTTGTTGGTTGGGCTTCATAATCAGGATCCTTTACTGAGTCGTCGCTGTCTGAAACGTTGAAGTTTAGTGGTGTGGTATTGACTTTATTAATTACCCTCAAATTTCGTGAGACTAGTGGGATATAAATTAACTCACCTTGATACATAGATGGGCCACTGCTTGAGGAACTGCTAGAACTAGAGGAACCGCTGCTACTAGTCGAATTACTACGAGGTCGGATGGAATTTACTGCGATGTCTTTGTCTACAAATAGAATTGAAATAATGAAATTATAGGAACATAACTAAAAAAAGCATCAGTACAAGTAAAAAAATACCTTCTTTTGATGTCTGCAATGAATTGGTCAAGCTTTTGGCATTTTCATTCTCGTCTTGTGTTAAAATATCTATCTGAGAGTTTGAATCACTTAGTTTTACACTTAAATTATTTTTAACACCTGTAGCTAATTGAACTAACATCCTAGATCGTGATGCCATCTGAAAAACAAATTCGTAAAAGTTACTTTATTTTAGCATGTATAATGTAAAATTTTAGCATAACATAAACCCATAACATAAAATAAAGGTTCTCAAAAATAATGATGTAAAATAAAATTACCCAAAGTATTTGAAAACGATTCATCAACAACATGGTTACATTCAATGATATCACAAAGAAAACTTGTAACTTTTTCATGAATAATGTGACAATATTCATTATCTCATTTTCAATACTCACGAGTTTTACAACAAAAACGAGTTAAATAACTAATATCACATTATTCCAGTTAAAGTAAATAACAACAAGAAACATACCTTTGCACTAAAAACGTGGTATAATCGTGATGCCACGTTTTTTGTGAAAAGCAGGAGCACTTCACTCCTTGCGCGTATATATTTTCGGTGATGTAATTGCTGTTAGCCTTCTCGGCTTTTACAGCTTCATCGGATACTGTGCTCGCGGGCCAGGGGCCCGTGTGCCAGGTTTGGTTTGACCCAAACATAAATAAATAAATAAATAAAAACTCCTACAAAACCCTCGAAGTTCGGAATGTGTCGCGTTCGCTGCGTGCTTTCGCGGTTTCGAAAATCTTAAACATTTTAAGTCGTCTACTGACCGTCCGACGGAGGCTGCGCGCGTCCATTCGGACTGTCGACTTGTGTGTCGGTAACTCTGGGCGGTGAGAACCGCCCTGGAACACGGGTGAATCGTGTGTACGCGATGTGATTATTGACTATTGCGCGCCGCTTTCTACGCCGGTCGCGCGTCGTGGTGCGTGTTATATTAAAGCTATTGACTGTGTGTACAGTGTGGCCTGGATCGTGACTGACAGTATCGTGGTCAGGAAGAGCTGAGACGTCCGTGTCGTCTAGCACGTTTCGCGGGCGACGTTTGCGTTCGGTCGCGTTTCTGTTTGGTCGGTAATTTGCTGCTTTAACCACCAGCGGGTTTGAATGAACCGCGGTTTTTTCGAAAAACTGCCGTGATAATTCTCTGAAGTGTTCAGAGATTAAAGGCATTTCACAGTCGCTGTGAAGATCTACATTGCGTTGATACCAACCGGCTCCGGTGGCAGTTCGCAAGAATCGATTTTGAACGCTCTGTAACTTCTTTAATTGATTGCCCGTCGCTTGAGCGAAAGCGACGCAAGCATAGTCCATTACGGGTCTTATGCAAGTCTTATAGAGGCGAAGTTTGTGTCTTAAGCACATTTTGCTTGAGGAGCAAGTTAATGGGTATAGACGGTTTGAGATAAAAGCCGCTCTATTGCGTATGTTTTTAATGTGTGCAGCGAACGACATCGCTGCGTCTAAGTGACCCCGAGGTATTTGACGCTCTTTTCCCAGGGAATAGGGCGTCCGAACAGGGTGATCGTGCCTAGCTGATTGTTGCCGATTGGGTGACATCGTCTAGCGGGCTTTGGTGTGCCCCTCGAGAAGTATATCGCTACACTTTTCTCGGGGTTTACCTCTATTCTCCATTTCCGGAACCATTCGCCTAGGCGATCGGCTGCGGCTTGGAGTTGAATCGTTATGCGGCCCTTGTGCTTGTCGGAATAGTACAAGGCCGTGTCATCTGCGAAAAGCGCAAGATGGACTTTCGGGTCTTTAGGAATATCGCTAGTGTATAGCGAGAAAAGGAGTGGGGAGAGGCAGGAGCCCTGAGGGACCCCCGCTCGGAAAGGGCGGCTTGAGGAGCGCGTTCCCTCTACCCGGAAGCGAAATAGGCGGTTAGACAAGAATGCTCGTATGATGTTCACGAGTCTGTCTGGCACATTAGTATGATATAACTTGTAATACAAGCCGTCGTGCCAGACTTTGTCAAATGCCTTTGCGACATCGAAAAATAAGGCCCCTGTGCCTACAGGCTTAGGGCGGTCGTTTAAATTCTCAAAGATGTGCTCCGTTAAGCGGTGCACTTGATGAGTACACGAGTGTTCGGGGCGAAAGCCGAACTGCTCGTCTGGAAGAATATTATTTGTAAGGACATAGTCTTTTAATCGACTGAGTATAATTCGCTCATAAATCTTAGCCATCGAGTTGAGGAGAGTTATTGGGCGATAATTAGACGGAATGTTCCTAGGCTTATTAGGCTTCGGAATGCCTATAACGTCGGCTTCCTTCCAGTCGTCCGGGAAGGAGCAGCTGGAGAGGAGCGCGTTAAAAATACTGACTAACAGACATAATAACGGCGTAGTTAGACATTTCATCACCCTGTTGTTTATGCCGTCGAGGCCAGGCGCGGATCGGTTTTTAAGATTTTGGACTATCTTAGTGACTTCGTCGAGAGTCACTGGAGGCAGTGGTTCGCCCACTGGTGGTATTACAGCCCTGCGTTCGAGTTCCGCGGCCACCTGCTGCAGGTGGTCGGGATCCGCAGGCGCGAGAGACGGAGTCCTTGCGCGTGCGGGGCAAACTAACGCGTCGCGTTGTCGAAGTCGTGCGCCACACCGAAAGAAACATCGTTATAACGCCATTTGCCACGGTCGTGTTGTCTCTTTTACTCATAGCTCCTCGATCATACACTTTTAAAATGCCGCGTTTTTGTAGAAAATAGAATTCGACATCGCGGTTTTGAATATCAAATAATAAAAAAATACGTTTTTATGAGATATCACGTTGTTCTTGTAAAGAGGCGATATATAAACAGGATATAAGTGTCTGACCATGATTTCCGAATTTATAAGAGTCAAGCAAAGGTAGTATAATCACCACGTTTTAGTGTCAATTATACTCGTAACTGTAAAACATACAATTTACATTAGTTACAGACAGTAACTCTAAGGACTTGGCACATCGTAATCTTACTACATTTAAGCTGGAGAGTTTGTAAGTCTGAACACGCTAATCTTTGGAAAAACTAATCCGATTTCAAAAAATATTTTTGCAGTACGAGTATATAGCCCGTTTATTGAGAAAAGTTCTTGCTACGGACTTAAGTTACCGAGAAGGACTGAACGTGCGGTGTCTGCGCCGGTCGAATTATTTTACGCGGGCGAAACCGCGGGGCGCAGATAAGTTAGAAGAGAGTTACATAAATCTAATAACGAATGCTCGAGAAAAATCACCTCTACATTAAGGAAGAAGTACTACATACATGCAATACATCTTTCTTAAGCCTTTTACTTGAAGATTCGGCTACAGATCGTTGGTTCTTTTCAACCGGGTCCCTGGCCCGTGAGCACGGTATCCGATGAAGCTGTAAAAGTCAAAATAGGCTAACAGCAATTACATCACCGAAATTATCTTTTCAACCTATCACTAGTCCACTGCTGAACATAGGCCAACCCCCCTATATTGCCACAAAAGTTAGTAGCTCTCATTTCGAGGAGATTTTGCTATGGGGTTGGCAACCACAGTTTATTTATTTAGATGTTCCTGCCCATCTCCTGGATTTTATTTTCCCTCTGTCGACTTTTACGACACCCACGGGATGAGGTGAGGTGGTAGATACTCTTCAGCCACCACCACACGGAATAAGCTACAGAAGCGGGTAGCATCTACCTACCCTATAAAGGTTTACAGACATGAAGAGATGATTAATAATACTTTACTATTAGTGTAAGTTTGTAATACCAAGACGCCCGGGAATGGGACCTTCCAAGGTCAATAAAACAAGGAATAATACTCTGTTCTGGGTGACACAGCGTTAGTTAGGAGCAGCAGTTGCACGTTCCGTCAGGTGAACGTTTTGCTCTTTTCGACGCTTTCTCCCATAAAAAGGATTCCACATCAGATGTTCGAAATGAAAATAAAAATCATTAAAGTCGGATCAGAATTGCCAGAGGTGACATAGATTTCCGGGAATTGGTTAATATATCGGGAAACACGACAATCAACTTTCACAACATTAGCAAAAGAGTTGACAACCGCGTGGCCTAGTCGTCAAAGTACCTGACTTCTACACCGCGGGCCCTGGGTTCGAATCCCAGCCGGAGCCAACATTTGTGCTAAAACACAAATTGTTGGTTTTCGGGTCTGGTTGTGTTGTGTTTGTCCCCGTGTTTCTGACACACCACCCTAGCCTACCTCCGATCTTATCGCATGAGCGTTACATCGGGCGCAGGTAGGTTGGGACGAGTGAGTGCCTCTGTGTTTGCGCGTACACTTGTGGCACTATAATATCTCCTGCGCAGTTGATGGCTCTCGCCAGTATACGGAAGTTATCGCCGTGGTCGAAATCGGCCAGGAGAACATTAAAAGACTTGATAGTTTCTTTGAAATGTGGAGAAGATAAAATTAAAGGTTGTTTGACCTTGAATAGTAAAAAGTAATACTTTTGTGTGCAGTATTTAATTACAGTTATTAATGCGCCCGACACCCTGAGACATTAGTTCTTAAGCCTCATATGCCCAGTGATTACACTAGCTCTCAGTGCCCTATAAACCGAAACACATTAATGTTTGCACACTACTGTTTCACGGTAGAATCGTCATCTTTTTTCGAAGTTTCTGTAATTTTTCAGACGTACAAACTTCTGCTTTCTTCCTCCACCGAGCACGTGCTAAATCAGCGCATAAAAATGCAATTAATTTTAACGGTGCCGTTACCTGGGATAGAAATCGTAACTCGGATACTATATGGGTTATAGTGTTAATAATTTACGATGTTATACGTCCATAAATAAATATTTTTTTCATACATACATAAAAAATTTCAGTCCTTTTTTCCATATAAGGGGTAGGCAGAGGCCACACACGTAGCCTACTTTTCACCTACGCGGGAAACGAGACGTGACGGGTGGCCAACCACATCGCCGCCATTTTTGTACGAGTCAAAAAAAATTCTTACGCCCCATTGCGTTCCCACGAGCAGTATGACAGCATTGCATATTATGGTGCTATCCTGTACGAATAAAGGCTGTTCGTACAATACCTTTACCTCTTACGACACCTCGGTAGGAAAGAGGTTGGTGCTATTCAACCGGATACCTATCGCCGCAGTATAATTTTTACACCCATTTATTCTTTTTATTTATGTTATAAAAACATAATATATATATTTATATTAGGTTTTTATTTTATTATAAATAAAATTATTTGTTTAAGTGAGTTACCTTGCAAATTACATGTCAATAGATTTACTCGTACTATCTTCCGGGTTTTAGGCGTTCGGATAGATAAACGTGATGCGTTTCAACATCGCATTTTGTTCAGTAAACAAATATGCTCAAAGAAAAGTATTTCAAAACCTTATAATAACCATAGGTTGTGTAAAGAGGAGCACTGGTCCTCAAACTTATCTACGGTAGTGAATGTTGGGTCTGGCAGAAGAAGCATGAAAGTAAGATTTATGTTGTGGAAATGAAAAGTTTGAGGAGGATAGCTGCGACTTCGATGGACAGAGTGAAGCTAAAGGTGTGTCAGGATCGTAGCTAGTGGAAAGATGTATTATCTAACAGAGTGGAATAGCACCTACCTCTTTATTACCGAGGTGTCGTAAGAGGCGAGTAAGGTATTGTACGGACAGCCTTTATTCGTGCAGACTAACACCATAATATGCAATGCTGTCACTATACTGCTCGTGGGAATGCAATGGGGAGTGAGCATTTTTTGACTCGGACATGGTTCGCCACCCGTCACGTCTCGTTTCCAGCGAGGACGAAAAGTGGGCTGTGAGTGGCCTCTGCCTACCCCTTGTATGGGAAAATGGCGTAACTGTATGTATGAATAATACAAAAAGTATTTTAATCGCATGTAGACTTGTGATGAAAATAATGAAATATAATTTAAACACCAACACGAAAACAAGACTGCGTCAATTCAGAAAACGGTTTGTACGCGCGCCCTACATAAATCGCTCAAATGCAACCGCTAAGAAAATAATAACCAGCTTGCATTGTGAGGGGCCGGTGCAGCGACAGATGCAAGCCGGGCCTGAGAAAGGTACTGCTCACAATGGTACCTTAGGGTCAATGGCAAGCTGAATGAAATTTTTGCACGGCGAATTCTGATCGGAAGCTACTCAAAGTTGGGGGACCTTTGCGGCGGTGGGAAAAACTTCTTGCACCACTTGCGATACGAATAAGCTTTGTACGTAAATTCATAAGGCAGACTTTAATAAACTACATGTATGTTAATGAGCATTCCTACCATATAAACATTGTATAAGCGTATTTTTGTTGAATTGGAAATTTTGTTTTTTTTTGGACTTACTTATAAAACAATGATTTGGTTTATATTTTCATAAAAAAAATCAATGCTAGTGTACATTTATACGTACCCATTATTGATATATTTCATATTTTATTACCTTCGATAATGTTATTTTACTCATTAAACAGATTTTTACTTATTTTAATTATACATTATCAATACTTTTTTGTTTTGCTTAGAAAAGCGTAAGATTTGATATAGTTAAAGTTTGTATTGATAAGAGGCGAGAAAGCTAAAATTTCTTTATAATAAGAGTTACAAGTGCATTAAGTTGAACAAAATAAAACATTCATTATTTATGTACTCGTATATGACAATGTCAATCACGTAATAGTCTGTCGATTGTTTACCTCAATACTGCCAATGCCGAACATCGCACAGAGTAGAGATTGTCGCCATAGAATTTTAAAATGATCATCATCATCATTTCAGCCTATCTTAGTCCTCTGTTGAACATAGGCCTCTCCCATAGATTGCCACAAAATACGGTCCTGAGCCACCTGCAACCATCGACTTCCCGGAAAATGTTGGCAGCTTATAGTCACTCTAACCTCAATAAGTTCAGACTTCTTTTTTTCAATATTTTCGGCCGAATTTCGATCACAGGGCTTGAATAAAAATAGGGTGGCCGCGTCAGCAAATCAATGACCCATATTGACTCGTGAAAGACAATTACCTCCGACAAATGGCAGAATTACCGCCTCAAATATGCCAGAAGTAAAATATCGAGATCGTTGGCGAGCAGTTGCGTTTAAGGTGGTCGAAATAGTGATGGTTATTCTATTACTAGAATATAAATGCACCTCCCTTCATCGAGTTTTTTAACAGCCACTGGAAGAGATGGAGTAGCAGATTTTATTACACCGGAATCACTAGAATATAATCAGAAAGAAAATAATGTCATTTAACGCCATATAAAGTCTAGTAACGAGGAGTGGAGCATCATGTCGGGTTTTCTTACATACTCTCTCATAATGAGATAAATTGTGTAGCCTTCAGTGAGGCATAAAATAAGCTGATATCACACCATGTAAAGCAACTTTTCTGACACTATTTTTACTGCTGGTAGGAGTTCTATACAGGAATCCGTCTAGGTGGTTTCCACTGCACTGCCTGTTATTCTGTCGTGAAGCAGTAGTGAGCAAACACTAATTTGTTTCGTTGCTAACTTGTGTATTACTGGGCATATGAGATTTAGGAAATGCAATGTGGTACCACACAGAAATGTTCCGGGAGACACAGCTTTTGTTACGGCAGACGTTGCATTTACCATCGGGTGAACGATTTGCTTGTCACGTCACTCTCTTCCATAAAAGAAACATGGATTTTTAAATACACTAGAAGAAATAGATTCAAAATTAAGTAACACTCAGTTCTGTAATTTGAAAATGTTCTGGTTCTGTTTACCCCGTTCGAAATTTAAACCATTAATATAGACCAAAAGTATCAGTAATTAGAAGTAAAGTTTCTGAAGCAAACACGCAAGCCCGTTATTGTAGGAAGCAGATGATGATAACAGAATTAATGGGTTTTATGGAATTGAATTAAATATGTCAATACTTCCTTTAAAGTTTCTCAATGATTTTTACCCAGAAATAAGGTCCGTTGTTCCTGTTTACTATATTACGTGTTGATAACAAAGTGTTACGTCATTTAAAAAAAATTAAGCATCTAAAATAGGAAATAAAACTTAAATGTAAGTCACAATGATGAATGAAGATAACAATTTTTTATGTAAACCGGTGTGTGGCGGTAACTTCCTAACTTTCTACATATCATCTTTTTTAATTTGTCAGTTGAGTTTCGTCGCAATATTTCATTACATATCATCATCACCATAACATCCTATCGTAGTCCACTGTTGAACATAGGCCTCCCCCATAGATTGCCACAAAACACGGTCCTGAGCCACCTGCATCCATCGACTTCCCGTAAAACCGCCATACACTGCGTTTGCCGGTACGAGGTTGCAACTCGAGAACCTTTCTTTCCCAACGGTTATCGGTTATATGAGTTATATGGTCGACCCACTGCTACTTCAGCTTGGTAATTCTTAGGGCTATGTCGGTTATTCTAGTTCTGCTTCGAATAACATCGTTACGGATTTTATCTCGCAGAGAAACTCCGAGCATGACCTTTTCCAGCTCCTACCTAGCTCGCTGCGCATTACAGATCATTCTTCCTTAATTAGTTATTCATTTTCCAACCTTTTACATATAAAGGTGGCTTCTTGTATTAGCCATACCCGTAATTAGATCAAGTTAGATTGTAGAAAGAATGAAACAAGATTTTTGTGAGCTAATATTAAATATCTCGTACATTTGGAATATTTCGTACACTAATACACTATTAAATGCATAAATAACAAACCATTGACTTAGCGGTATGCTGCAGCCACATAACCACAGTGCTGTTACATTGCCGACTGTATTGAAATATTAACTTTTTTGTCAAATACTATCACATCATGTTATATTTATCACTACCATGACATGTCCACCACCAAACCAGTGCCAAATAGTCCACTGCTGGAAGGGCAGATATGCCCTATTCACCACGCTTGGCAGGAGGATTAGTTATCGCAGTCGAGAACTCCCGCATCTAACAATGCTGCCCGTTACGGGTCAATATTTTTCTAAATTTATATTCTGTTATCTAAAAGCCGTGATATTTTCCAGGGATTCACTTAGTCGATAACACGTCCTGGTTTTTACGCCACCTGACAACAAAAACTGTTCTTACTACAAATAAAGACACCGTAAGCAAGTGATATGTATATAATATGTAACTACAGTACAAACTTCGTTTCAGGTGAGGACGCAACGGTGAGTCATGGTTCACACCCATATACTTTTGTTTAAGTGTCCCAATGGGGACGTGGCGTGATTGTGTGCACTAAGTCGCTTTAGGGGAATTCGTAGAGCATGAATATAGCTGATGTCTCAAAGGCCGTAACCTATGTTACTTTACGGCATAATTTCAATCTTAATAATATTGTTACAATTCAAATAAACAAAGCAGACGTGATATCTGCGATTTTCATTTATTTACATTTTCAATAAATACTATTTAGCTTTTCGTTTACTAACCTAGATTTGAAGTTGCGTTAAAAAAATCTGTCTTAATGAAAGTACATAACTTGAAAACTAAAACAGCTACACAAATGAAAATAGGTAATTATTGGACTAATTTAGTCTTAGTTTTATGATTTTTTTACTTTTTTTCACTACTAACAAAATTCCACTCTTCCTTGTACTGCGTCCCTTATATTGGAGGGCTCTCAGGACATTCAGGACATTGTTACTCCAGCGGTACCTCCACCCTACCTCCGACGGTATCGATGTTATCGACTATCGTTAGGGACATATATGCAAGCACAGCGGCAATCGCTCGTATCAACGCTTATGCGATAAGAATGGGTTAGGTTCAGATGCAGTGTCCCATGTGTCCCACATAGTTACGTTATTGTATAATCAATCACCAAAACCAATAATCTGTTGTCTAAATAAAAAACCACCGCGTGTCGTAGTGGTCCGACTACCGGATTTCCATACCGCGGATCCCGGGTTCAAATTCAAGGCGGGACAAACAGACAGGTATTGTATGTCTGTAAATTGCCCTCATCATACAGGAGAAATTCCAAGGTTGGGCATAGTTTTTTTAAAAAAAAAAGAGAATAAACAGAAAGATTGTCTTCGAATTCAGGAACCATGACTTAGTAGCCAGCTTCGCAATCCACTACGCCATACGGTTGACTATGTTTCCTTATTAATAATTGTAAGAGTATAACAACCAGTTCGAGAAAATATTTATTTTTAATACAAGAAAAAGATTTTATGAAAGTCTAAGAAGGTTTTTCTTTCTTCTATACATAGGAGAAAGTGAATAGGTTTTATGGCTCTTAAAAATAAGCCGTAAAGTCCTTGAGAACTCTGTAAAAAGGGTCGCTTTATCAATTAACAAGAGCTTAAGTTTTCAGCGAAACATTTAAAAATTAATGTCGGATTTTATTATTTTTCTTAAAACTGTTACAAGAAATTAAAGCGGTTTCAAATCTTTATTCTAAACAAGAATTACCCGGGACTCTGCGTGGATCATTCATAAAACTATAGAAACACTGCCGTGTTGTGGCGGCCTAAGAGAATCTACCACCCCATCTCATCCCATCTCATACAGAGGGAAAATTCAAACCAGAAGATGGGCAGCATCTTCCTGGAACATCTGAATAAATAAACTGCAATTGCCGAGCTACAAACTTTCGTGGCAATCTATGGGGGAGGCCTATCTTCAGCAGTGGATTTTTTCTGCTCAGTGCTAATTTGGGCAGGGGTAAAAATGTTTTTCTTTATAATCGGTTACCGCTACGTTTTTCAATTTCTTGTTTTGTTAGTGAAATGAAAAGAAAATAGGATTACGTATTTGTTTTTTTTTAGACGGTTTTATGGATAAAGTTTTGTTTTTTTGTATAACTTCTCATTAGGTGATTGGTTTTAACTTTACGCTTTACTTAACTGTTTTATAATTATAAGGTAACAACTACTTGTAGTAAGCAATGTGTACGTCTGTAATTGGTACGCACACTTTATTTATAGGACTTTAGTACTTTAATATTGTGTCGTGGAAAATATAAATAAAAAAAATATTCTTCGACGTAAGAAATATAAATTTCATTTGTAAAACGTCATTTTTTTACAGTCTACAAGCGTTTCGTAATTACTCGTAGGTTACTCTGATGGAGAAGAAACCGGCGAAAGAAGCTCCGTAGGTATCCCTTTATTTTGATTTTTAATCTTAGTCAGAAGAACATTATAAATAAATTTACTAAGAATAATCTCTTCAAGACCAAAGCAAGCTCCGTGACAAAATGTTAGACAAGATTCAAAAATAAATGTCTAAGTGCATTGCAAACACGAGCAGACCAGCCTTCACCAACAGCTCATGTTCACAAGTATGACGCCTGTGGCAGCCATCGCTGTTCTCAGCGGTTTTCTGTGCCATCCATTGCATTACTGTAAATTGGACTCCAATTGTATCCTTTGCTTGCCAGCGGTAATGCCTACTAATTTCACTAGCTACAGTGTCCTAGAAAAATATTAGATTTTTATCACTTTGAGAGAGGAATTCTTTTATAGATATACAGAGATATATGTAATTTAGTTTTGTATATATGTAATTTTGGTTTCTATGAAATTTTGTATTTAGTTAATGTTTTACTTTCCTCCGTTTCTCTACACAGGTTTCGTTTTCGCACAATTAATCCAATATTTTTAATTAATTATATATAATCTACATACATAAATTTATATTTACTACATGTCATTTTTGACACGACAGCTGGTAGCGTTGCTGAGCGAAGCTTGTCCAGGTACTACCAGGTACTCGTTATACAGTATGTTCTGATGTAATCCATACAATGATTTTTGTCTTTGGTATGGATGGACAGATGATGGATTTATTTGGAACTTTTGTATAGTCTCAATAGAAAGATCCATAAACAATCTTTTACATTTACAATGACAAGTTTCCATTTCAGACCCGTGTGACGAAACTTACGGAACATCTGTCATTTCCCTAAGAAGTTCCGAACCTCCCCGACTCGCACACTTAACATAACAATTACCATTCAAATCCCTCGCAAACTTCAACTTCCTGCCGACCCCGCAGATTTCGCGCCGTATCACGAATAATTGGGGGGTTAATGAACTTAAAATGCAAAGGAATTTGACCCTTCGTGAAAGCCTTCATAAACGGAACTTAGAAAGCGTCCTTACAAAATTGCGTTGCAATATATTTTACTTTTAATTTAATAGAGCATCTTGTTCCGAACAAACCGCAGACTTTTATTTTTCCAGTAGACAGGAAGTCCAATCAAAAATTGATTATGGATTTTTTAAACCTTATTTCGATTAAAGATAATTTTAAATCGAGATTTATTTAATTTAATTTCTTGACATAAATCCCACTGTGGGGCATAGTTTCGAAAACAGAAACCGAATTTTTGGACATTGTTTTTTTTATTTTAGTAAAGTAGGACATTGACTAATAATAATAATAATTAAATATATATTGATAATAATAATTAAATATATATTGATAACACATATTTGATACTAATACTTTCTTAAATGCAATACGATACAAACCGCGACCACTTGCCCTAGTGGTTGGTGCCTAACTTTTGCGACTCGGGACCCAGGTTCAATTCCAGCCAGACCAAAAACACAAATTGTTGGTTTTCAGGTCTTGCAATGTCGTCGTGAACTTACAATAACAAAAATATCACAAAATGTAAAATAGTAAAACAATCAGATACAAAGACCTGATTTGTTCTTCTTGTAGCCTAAATATAACATATGTAATATTACATAGTATATAACGCATCACACCTAATTACACTAACTTAAACGAAAGCTTAAAGGATATAAATAAATTTTAGGAGCAACGGGGAGTTTACTATACATACTTGTAAATATTTTAATGATGCAATATTATAACATCATGTTTTGTAGTAACAATTTTTTATGTTATAAGAAAAAGCAACCGTCTACAAATGTCTCACTGCTTAGCACAGGCCTCGTCTCGTTTCTCTTCTCTCTTGAGTGGACTTTGGGAGCCGCCACGCTGTTCCAATGTTGGTTGGTGGACTTCACATGTCCTCGAAATATCTTTATAAAACAGACAAACAGGTTTTACTCGTGATGTTTTCCTTCACCGCTGAGCACGTGATAAATCAGCACTTAAAATTGCAGAACCTGATGAGATGCCTGCACCGGGATCGAACTTCAGGTCGCTCGCGAACTATGAAATTTTAGGCGCCTGGCCCCTGAGCTACAACGGTTTTGGGTTATATTTATGAGTAATGCAGCATTTTCTATAAATTTAAAATAAAATCAAAACAACTTCGTACGTTATTTCATATTCTTAATATTTTCTGGAAAACATTTTTTTTAGAGTGACGAAACGAGCAAAACGTTCACCTGATGGTAAATGCAACGACTGCCCAAAACAAATGCTGTGTCACCCAGAACATTTATTTGTGACACCACACTGCGCTCGTCACCTAGATACATCAGTTCTTAAGTCTAATATGCCCAGTGAGTACGCTAGCTCTCAGTGCCCTTTAAACCGAAATACTTAATGTTTGCACACTACTGGTTCACGACAGAATAACTACAAAGTTTTCACCCTTTATACATACATATAAATTGTGTTTCCTTAATGACGTAAGGACGATATGTTCTTAACCCGGTTAGAGCTTGCTCTTTTTATTAAGGGCAGTTGTCGCGTGCAAGAAACTTTCAAAAACGATCGGAACGGTCCAAATTGTTACGCAGTAACGCAATCTGGATTCATGTAAGCTAGGCAGAGAACACACCCAAACCAAAACATTCAAGAACGTAGCAGTAATCGTTATAATAAAATATCTGAACGTCTAGGAACTTTACCATACAATTTATTTAAAAATAAACTTAAAACAGTAATGATGCATTCATACAGTGAATTCCTGTCACCTGTGACAACCTAACCAAATATAAAATGTAAATTAGTATATAATTCTTTTTTCGAAAAAGTAACGAGACGAGCAAAACATTCACCTGATAGAAAGTGTAGTGTCACACAGAAATGTTCTGGGTGAAATAACATTAGTTATAGGTAGACGTTGCACTTTACATCAGGTGAACGTTCTGCTCGTTTCGTCACTCTATCCAATAAAAATTAAAAAAAAAAGATTACGCTAGCTCTCAGTGCCCTTCAGACCGAAACACAGTAATGTTTGCACACTACTGCTAGACGGATTTCTGCATACGAATCCTACCACCAGTAAAATAAAATAATGACGACATCTGTATATAATTATTATTTTTAAATCACTTTAATAAATTGTACACCGTTATTGGTAATGACAAATAAATGAATTGAGTTGAAAGGAAACCATATACAAGAGCCCCGGTATCCGCAGCTCATCAGTGAATTTATACCTGATTGAAAAATCGCATTTGCAGTTCTTTTGTAGTGGCCAGGCCTCTAATCTATGGTATCACAGTACATAACTACGAGGAGGTATCAATGACGACTTACTAAGGTAATCAGAGCACTGAAGGTTCCCAAATGAAAAAAAAAAGAAATGTATTTTAAACAAAATCCGATGCACGTGGCTGCTATGGAGGGTGTTCATCACAGATGTTTGCTCAAGGTTCAGGCGAGGTCCTTAAATATAATTTGAATATCTTTTAGTATCTTAAATTAGTATTTTTGTAATATGCCCGTTAGAATAAAAGACACATCAGTTTTGTTTATTTTTTGTTATTTATTAGAGAAAAAAAAGGTCAAATAAAAAAGGAAAACTAACATTTATAGGGTAGTATGTTTTTGTAGATGATGTGTGGTACTCGTAATAACCGGCTCACGTAGACATCACAAAACAATTGCCAACTTTTGTACTAATTAATACCTTCTCACGTTCTTTATATTTTTTAAAGTTTTCCCGTCATAGACAAATCCAGTTGTTAAGCCGTTGCTTCCGTTAATAGTTAACGTGTAGCAATTGGGCGGCATTGTCAATTCTCCTTTAGGAATACTTGTTTGCTTACAACTATTGACGTAAAGGAGGTCAAAGATGATGACAAGGGCAAAAGTTAAACACTTGGCCTTCCTGAATACAAGTTTCAATAATTTTTCATTTAGTTAAAATGTATACCATATTATCTTATCAAACCTTTTCTTCAAATTTCGAAGTTTTGTATTAAACTTAATTAATATTTATGGATTAATTAATCATTGTTTACCTACTGAGCAGTTAGTAATATTTTTGTTAATTCATTTTATATTTATAAGTTTAACTTCTGTCATGTGTAATGTGTAGCATACGCTCTTTTTTATTATGATACGGGAAATAAACCTGCGAATCATCATCATCATCATCATTTCAGCCTATCACTAGTCTACTACTGAACAAAGGCCTCCCCTATAAATTGCCACAAAAGATTATAGCTCTCATTTTGGGGGGATTTTGCGGTAGCAACCGCAGTTTATTTATTGAGATGTTCCAGGAAGATGCTGCTGCCCATCTCCTGGTTTTCATTTTCCCTCTGCCGACTTTTACGACACCCACGGGATGAGATGGGGAGGTAGATTTTCTCAGCCGCCACCACACGGCAAGCTGCGAATATCGGCACTCAAACTGATCATTTGCAACACTGGACAACCTATATACTCGTACATACATGTATGTCATCTATATATTTAGACGGCAAAACTTGTAAGCCCAAACAAAAGCTCAATCTTAGCGCCAGTAATATAAAAAAACCAACAATTGAATCATTGACTTGTACGGTGTACCAGAGAATTTATGGAACTTATGAAAACAAACTATTAGCTCGTAGAACCGATGCGGCAACCTCGTACCAGCAAGAGCAGTATAGGGCCCCTCTTTACTGGATGGGGCGACGACCTGCACGGTTTTGCGGGATGTCGATGAATACAGGTGGCTCAGGACCGTGTGTTGTGGCCATCTATGGGGGAGGTCTATGTTCAGCAGTGGACTATGATAGACTGAAATGATGATGATAATGATGAAAACAAACATTACAACATAAAAGTAGTAAACCACTGCAAACAATGTGAATTTAATTTTTTTTGCTTACAATAATGACAAAAAATAAACCTAACAACGATATAATGAAATGTTTTAGGGTCAAGAAGTCATTGCTCTACTGGTGATACTGGAACGTAGTGGTTAAATAAATTGATATAACGTGTGTAGTCTAGAGGATTTACTCTTCCGGACAAGGATCTGACAAGGATGGGTGAAATTACTGGCAGAAGCCGCGGGCAAACAGCAACCCTGTAAATTTGACAAAATATATCACCATACAAAATGGGACATGGCCAATACTTCAGCTACTTCATAGTAAAGGCGATTAACAGTACCTTTTAATAAATTTTCAGTAACGTAACAAACTTCAAAAGGTCCACGCTCCTGATTAAATATTCTGTGCGAAGAATACGACCTCATTTTTAACAAAAGATCGCTTGTAGCGTATTCACGCACTCTTCATTTTTTTGATTTAAAAATGATTGCGGTTTCATTTTACAGGCGTAAATTGCACATGCACAAACACCAAGAGACGGAACAACTAACTTTAGGCTATACCAATTTGTTCCGCACGGGAATCGAACGCGCGTACCATGCGCAGAAACTAATCGCTTAGCCACTCACTAACCAAGTCGGCTGACCAAGTTCTGAGTGTGAAAATTTAATACCGTCTATTTGTAATACATGACCACTACAGTGTCAGTTTTTTTACAGCAGAACGTGATGACATGAGCAAAACTTCTACCAGATTGTCCCTTGACTGTCTTAATAAGCAAACTCCATTCTATGTTTCTATATAATCATCATAATCATCATTTCAGCCTATAACTACTTCACTGCTGAACGTGGGCCTCCCCTATAGATTGCGACAAAAGTTTGCAGCTCCCATTTTATTGGTGGCGATCGCAGTTTTTTCTATTCAAATGTTACAGGAAGATGCTGTTGCCCTTCACCTGGTTTTCATTCCCTCTGTCGACTTTTACGACACCTACGGGATGAGATGGGGTGGTAGATTCTCTTATACTCGAAAACAAAATTAAAAAAAAAACTATATAACAGTCAACAGAAGCTCCCAGTGTTGAGAACAACACTTTAAATATGTTTGATTATGTTTTATTTATGCTCTATTTATATGAATTTTACTTTCATAGTTTGAAAAAACTTAAATATTGTTTCGCGGGTTCCACATTTAAGAACAAAACAGATTACAAAAGACATAATAACGTTTACTGACAGGTTTTGGACAAATGACGCAAACCCTCTGTTAAGACACAAGGTTACGAAGACAGCTGCATTATGGGAACAATAAGGCGTTCATGCAAGAGTACAATCTAAGAAGCTATCGGTGTCACGCCGCTGTCAGTATGTTATTGGTGTTTTGTAAAATAACAACCTACGCCAGGGACTATGCTAGCGCGTACTTTACAGTTCATGTAGTCTTGACCTTCCAAAATATTACATTTTTCTAAAACATGACTAATATTCGTATTAATTACTCCAACTAAGCTCAAAACCTAGTGCTAGGAGATGGTTCACGATTGTGCGACGCCATGTTTCGAAGTCCGTAAACCGAACCAGATTCGATTATAGGCGCTTAAATTAAAACAAAGACTTCCCTATTTACTATTTATATCTGTGCAAATGCTACAAATACAGGGACCATCGGACTGTTAGATGGACCAACACATAATTTATTTTAAAATCAGATTTGCTTTATTATGAGAATACATTTATTTATTTCAATTCCTATGCAGGAATCCGTCTAGGCAGGTACCACCTCAGGGCCAGTTATTCACACTGAGAGCTAGTGTAATCTGGGCATATGAGACTTAAGAACTGGTATCTCTGGGTGACGGGCACGGTGTGGTGTGATGTCAATTGTTCTGGGTGACACAGCAATTATTATAGGTAAATGTTGCACTACTATCAGTAACGTTTTGTTCGTTTCGTCACTATCTCCAATAATAAAATAAAACCAACAATAGCCGCAAATATAAAAATAATAAATATTGTAGACGAAGAATATTGTAGAAAAATAATAATGTTGTTATATTGTATATGTAAAATAGGATTACAAGAAAAAAATTTTTTGTAATTAAGGTTCACACTCTTTATTAGCTTATGTTTGTAGTTTTGTAGGATGTAATGTGATTATCCCGTGTATCTGACACTACGCCGGATTGATTCATAAATGATATGCAATCATCATTACAACTTCGGCATATTGTAAGTCCATTTCTGAATATAGGCCTCACTCTTAGCTTCCACAAAACATGGACCTAAGACACCTGCGTCCATCGACTTCGCTCCATTTATTGGAGGGTCGCGATAGAAATTGGTCAGGAGTTTGGAACAACGCTAAGTTATAATTAAAATATTTAAGTGACGACATCATTTATTTCTAAAAGAAAGGGCAGATGTGTTTAATTACAGAATGTTGCACCTGCACCTCGAAAAATATGTCGCGTTAACTTTCGATAGGGTGTAATATTAACTAGGGTGCAAAGTTAACTTTCGATAGAAGCTAGCATAGACAATAGTTCAAAGAACTGGTATTTAAAATTAGATCAGGGCATTAATAAAAAAAGGATTTCTGCAATACCTTTAGAATGATTAATAAAAATCTAACGTATAAATACGTAGTACATACATATAATTCAAATGTTTTCTCTTCACGTATTAATATATAAATCGTACGTAAATTTGTCTAACTTCAATAAATGTAAGTTAAACGCTATAATTATTTTCATTAATAATTCCCGTTTTTGATTATCTTTTTTGTTTCTATTAAATATAATAAACTTTATATGTATCAAGTATATAAAGTTTATAGTTCGTAACATATTAAATACATTTTAGGCCGACATTGAGTGTTTACTGGTTCTGTGCAGTCCAGTAACCTGGTAAAAGCTTGAATACAATAAGCTGCGTTTGAAGGTTCATGCGGAAAAGGTAATTTCTCGGCAGTTCTTTGTCCGCTAAATACGAGGACACAAAACAACTCCATATTTAATAGGATGCCGCAAAAAAAACCGGAACAAGCGCAGAAAGCGATGGCCGGGAAGTTGTTTGATAGTTTAAAAATTGATTCCCCATAAAGGAGACAACACATCCGCCCGATCTCGAACGAGAGCGCTGCGACGTTCACGAGGACTCGGTACAGTCTGCAGCAGAGTTTACAAATGTTCGTAAAATTGTTACCAGGAATCAAAAATAATTTATTTTTGAATTCTCTAGCTATTCGAAGGCAATTAGACGTAGTAGATATTACCTATTACATACTTTCTTACGCGGCCGCCACACGGAGGAGCAATAATCAACCGCTTTTAATAAATCAGGAAAATGGCGTGGACATCCTTCTGTGCAGACTATATATTGATTAAATATATATATTGGGTAGCACAGAAGGATGTAGACCCGTCCGCCAATTTTGTTCTTTGAAAATTTTAACACGAAATTATCACACGAAACACTTTCTTTTGGCTATAGATGATGCAATGTTAGCCGAAATTTAACCATTACCAAAACTTTTATGTTTGAGAACGTCAATGTTACAGCGTTACATTGTTCCTTTTTAGACAAATTCGAAATATTCGGATTGGACTACTAATGTCTGGAGACAATTTTCACCGTTTACTTCACGACTTTAGTCTTCTACCACGGGCCGGTGTTTATGCTCGCAACTGTACTTAACAAAAAATACGCGTCGCTCACAATAGAGCGCCTCGCATCTGCTATCCGGCGTTTTATAAGCAGATGTTCTTAAAGGGCCCAAGTAAAAAAAATCACTACCTGCATGCACTCATTGTCGTCCGGACTTACACGAACTTGAGACGGTTCGAAAAATTGAGGGTGACAATTGCATCTAGATAAATGGGGCATTCCCACGATTGAAAGATTCGCAAAGCGTTTATGGGAGCGTTAGTATATGGAATAGCCTATGTTATGAATATTTCCTGCCTATGTTTATAGGCAGGAAATATTATTCAAGAAAGACAGGCAGACAGGGAAAAAAACCTTTCATTTGCTAGAAAGAAGTTAACACAAGACGCAGTTTTTCATCAAAAAGTAGAAGAGTTCTATCCTCCTTTTCTTTGATTATAGATAGAATATTAATATTACGGAAATTCTGTAGTCAAAACAACGCATGAAATAAACTAATTCATTGATGTCTAGTTTAGCTTCCGTAGCTGTGGTACACTAAGCATGGAAGATAAGTGTCGTTGGTGTAATGAAAATGTTAGGTTTGGAACTTACGTTCTTGGTACTAGAAAAGGTAGCCCTTTCTGTAATCTGGCTTCGGTTGTGTTTTACATACTTTGATATTCAAATTTAATGGTAATTAAAGGGTGAAATTACTTTAAATGCATAATCTCACATTAGAACTCAGAATTATAAGTTGTTAGCTTATGATGACTTCTGATTCCATATCGTCTCTTACTTCGATTAATATATAATTTAACTTAGATTACCTGATTACGAAAGTCCTTATTCTTACGCATTAAAATCTTTTATTACTTATACCATTTTAACAATTTGATTCTCGAAACCATCGGAGTGATATTAAATTTGGATTCAAGTTCCGTACCTTGCCCGAAGTCTTGACACCCGACTCGTACTTTGTACACGAAATAAAGAAGAAATCTACGGTTTTCATACACGGCCATTCTTATAATTTTCTTTAGTGAATAAGGAGATCGTAATTGTGTTACTTGTTCGGGCGAACGAAAAGCTGGGACGATTGTATCCTTCATTTTTTCCAATACCAATTGTTCAATGACGGCGTAAACAAAGCGTGATAATACGGAGATGTAATAATAACAATAATAGTAGTCTTTTTTTTCGCCTACGCAGGACAAACTAAGGAAATGTCGATTCCTACTTTTGTAATGTGTTCTTCCATTATGATAAAGCAAAAGCGATTTTTTAATGTTTTTAGATGTATGGGTGGTAAACTTAGTACCGGCGACCCTGCACGGTTTTGCAGGAACTCAATTAATGCAGATTTAATGCAGGCTCCGAACCGGTTTTTGCAGTATTCTTTGAGAAGGCTTATGTGCAACAGCGGACGGAGTGATGGGCTTAAACGATGATGAAGATAATAATACGGATGGTAAGTAAGTAGGGGTGTTAGCCCTGTTGTTTGGTCAGAACAGTTTCGTCAGCTCTGCCTACCACTGATAAAGCTGTAAAAGCCAAAATGGTTCACATCACAAACTTCTTGTAATAAAAGCTGACAGTGACAGAAAGCGAAGTACTCGCAAGCAGAAGACACAGTAGAAGTACGATGACTAGTCACCACCACGCTTCCTAGCTGTAGAGCAACCTCTGTTAATTTACTAACAGAACAGAGACGACAAGGTTCTAACATCTAACAGAAGAAGTTCGAATATTGGCTAGGAACGCGGTCAATAAGGGTGGACATGTGTCGAGATATTTCGTGTAGCCAAATTTCTGGAATCTCGGGTTAACTGGCGGTCGTGGTGAAGCATTAGCCTTTCCCCGTAGGCGAGTTATTTGCATATTAATATTTATAGAGGGAACTGCGATGGTAAAACTTACCATTTTTATGTTTTTAATAAAGTGGTCCTTGCGTCATACCACAGAGAAATGCATGCATTAAAACTGACTTGCGAGTTTAAATCGGGTGGAGAGGTTTAAGCAATTGTATACCTACCACGTTTTCTTAAATTTGACCTAAATTTGTTTGTGGTAACTAAAAGAAGTATGAATTGTATACATTGTAAAGAGAAATTGCAGGGTGTATTCCAATTACAAATGTCAGTTTGTTCGTACACATATTGAGATATAGTACAGTATAGTATATGGGTATAGGTACTTCTTATAGGTTATCCTGTAATCTATAAATAAAGAAATTATCTGTCGTCGTCGTCGTTTCAGCCTATCACAAGTCCATTGCTGAACATAGGCCTCCCCCATAGATTGCCACACAAGTTTGTCGCTCTCATTGAGAAGGGATTTTGCCATAGTTGCCGTGCTTGGCAGGGTATCTACCACCCCATCACATCCCGTGGGTATCGTAAAAGTCGACAGAGGGAAAATGAAAACCAGGAGCTGGGCAGCAGCATCTTCCTGGAACGTCTGAATAAATAAACTGTTATCTGTATTTTTTCAAATTCTAGGTGCAGTAGTTGCGGAGATAAAGCCCCGCGAAAATTGTATGTATATATTGTATGTATTTACTAAAATAACATTAGATTTTTTTTTTAAATACAAAGTATATTGTACAACAAGCCCTTTCATTTGCTGTCACACGGCACAGTATGAATTACGAGTATTTCTTCTAATTATCCCGTCAAAAGTGACCCCCATTTCAAAAATAATTGACGTTACACTTCCGTATTTGGGTCACAAACATAGTTATGTGTACCAAACTTCAACTAAATTGGTCGAGTACATTCAAAGCAAATTAGCTGACAGACGGACAGACAGACACACAAGTGATCCTTTAAAGGTACCGTTTTATCGTGAGGTATCGTTATATAAGTCCTGAGCTAGCAGTAACTATTTAATTTAAGACAATCGAAGGGGGAAATATGCGCTTCTAAAGTCGAAGAATGTGTATGTTCCTTACAAAGTCCTAACAAAGTCCTGTTTCCTTTAAAATACGTTATTATTTATTTACAGGAATTTCGTTACCCAGGCATTTCCTTGTTCACATATTACATTGTTATTCTGTCAATAGTGACGTAAGTAGGTAAAAATCTTTACTTACATACTTTTACTTACTTTACTGTGTTATGTGCAACAAATAGTAAGTGTAATTTTCTTCTTTAAATTCCGAGGAAAATGACCATTCAAAGAATGTCCCTTGGTGTACTTGCTTCAGTTGTATGTTGTGACAGCGAGAACTGCCATCTGTAGAGATGGCTTGTTGACATCTGTCCCTGGGGCGCCTGGCATAATTTGTACTTAATTAATCATCATAAAGGTTTAGGAAAAAATTGTTTATGTTATTGCGGTGTAACACTTATATATTGCAGAGGCGATATACAATATAGATTAGTTAAATAAGTTTTGTTTTTGAGTTGAATAATATCTTCAACTTAATTTTTCGATTCAAAATTGAATGGATGGAAGGACGAATTTTGAAGTCAAAAACTAGTTCTATGTACTAATTACAACTGGAACATCCAAATCGTCACCAGGAAATCTATTTTTATGTAAATTATCGTTTTTATCAGGAGGATAACGCATTGCAACAAATAATTCTTAGGCGTTTCCAATTCACGAGATTCATGTCCTTTGCATGAATCTCGTGAATTTTGAAAGCAAAGCGTGATTATCTTAGAGGCAAAGTAGGCAACTGCCTATGGCTCATCGCTCAGCGGCCCCTAAGACGCTTCGGCCCGAGATAAATTACTTTTTTGCACAAAATTCCATAATTGTCGGTAGCACCTGGAAAAAAAATTACAAAAGGGCGAGAACAACTAAACAAGTTCAATAGACTATTAGAAAAGACAGATTTTTTAACTGGGGTTCGCTCGTAAATCAACCGCTATCATGCCTCTCCAAGTAAGTCTGCCAGCACGACGGTGGCAGTAGAGTCCTCGAATAAATTAGGGCAACAAATGGACGCCAACTTAACGGTAAGTAAAAAAAGGGGAAAGAAGAAAAACAATTTATCATTATCATATTACATCCGAAGAATCGTACATTTATATTAACTTTAAGAAAAACGAAAATTTCATTGCAAAAGCGACCGTGTTTCCCTTGTGGTTAGCCCTGTCTTCAACATCGCGGTTCCTGGGTTCGAATTCTAGCCGGACCCAACACGGATAAAAAAAAGTAAAGTTTCAGCCTATAAATGTCCCACTACTGAGCACAGGCCTCCTCTCATTTCTGAGAGGGTTTTGGAGCTAGGAAGAATCCGCCACGCTGCTCCAATGCGGGTTGGCGGACTTCACATGTCTTCGAAATATTTTTTATTCCTCAGACATGCAGGTTTCCTCACGATGTTTTCCTTCACCGCCGAGCACGTGGTAAATACGTGCACAGCACTTAAAATTGAAATTAACAATTTTAGTGGTGCCGGCACCGGGAATCGAACCCAGGTCACTCGCGCACTATGAAATTTAAAGCGAGCGCCTTAGCCCCTGAGCTACCACGGCTACCTGACAACACGCATGCGAAAACACAAATTGTAGGTTTTCCCATGTATTATTTTATTTTATTTTATTTCAAAATGATGATTTTTTGTTGACGTCTTCGCAATGACTATCGCAGCATATTTATTTCAGGAGCGGCAGACTTGGTTATGGATTGTCAAAAGAGTATATGACATCCTTTTCGTTGAACATGGAAGGCACGGGACGAGTATCGGTGTGCTTTCACAATGTTTAACTGGAGCACAAGGTGTGAAAAGAATTATATTTCTTACGTCGAGAAATTTCATTTCACTTCAAATTTATAACGTAAAAATCTCTGTTATCAATCAACATTATTTACAGCGGCACTAATAATAATTATAATTACATATTACGTTATCATTTCTTGATTAACAGAGGTTAGGTATAGTTAAGTCAACGAATGTGTTGCGACGCCGTGTCATCGACTGCAGTGTCGTTGAATGAGTACAAACACATATTTACTGAATTTACTAATACTGCTGCACTGAACAAATACATATTTACTGGAACCATTTATGGTCTTAACATGACATATTTAAGCGAAAGTAGAGCAGTTTTGCAGGATTCCTCAGACATGCTGGTTTCCTCACGACATTTTCCTTCACCGCTGAACACGTAGTAAATCGGCACTTCAAAAATGCAGAACAATTTCAGAGGTGCTGGCACCGAGGATCGAAACGAGGTAACTCGCGTAAAAAAAGTAAAGGAAAGTAAAAAATAAAGTAAACAGCCTATAAATGTTCCACAGCTGAGCACAAGCCTCCTCTCATTTCTGAGAGGGTTTTGGAGCCGGAAAGAGTCTGCCACGCTGCTCCAGTGCGTGTTGGATGGCTTCACGTGTTCTCGAAATATATTTTTATTTCTCAAACATGATTTTATTTCTCAAACATGCAGATTTACTCATGATGTTTTCCTTACCCGCCAAACAAAATTGCAATTAACAATTTTAGTGGTGCCGACACCGGGAACCCAGGACACTCGTGTACCATGAAACTTATAAACGTGCGCCTAGCCCCTGAGCGTTTTTTTTATTTAAGAAAGTGAGGAAACGAGCAAAACGTTCACCTGATGGTGAGTGCAACGTCTACCCATAATAAATGCTGTGTCATCCAGAACATTTCTGTGTGACACCACACTGCGCTCGTCATACAGAGACATCTGTTCTTAAGTCTCACATGCCCAGTGATTTCGCTAGCTCTCAGTGCCCTTCGAACCGAAACACAGTAATTTTTGCACACCACTACTTCACGGCAGAATAACTGGCACGGGGTTGTTCCTGCCTAGACGGATTCTTGCATAGAATTCCTACCGCGGCTTTACTCGCGTACTATGAAATTTAAAAAGAGCCCACCTCTGATCTACCGCGACTTATAATATACCTAAACGATTTTAATATAGCTTAAGCGACTTATCAACCAGCAACGCGGATTGAAAAGGATGTGCGCTATGAAATATAAAACCACGATGAAATCCAATCAAGGCTGGCAGCGTCCAGTGCCGCATTAAATAGATAAAAGAAAAGTGCCAATAACAGACTCAGGATCTTAGAGAATTTCCTCTATAGGATTCTTGTTTAAGAGGGTTGCAAATCTTTCATCAGTCTGACATATTTCGGAATTTTAACGAAAAAGTCATTGCGCAATAATTTTATCATGAAGAAGCTCTGTTGACGTGGTATATAAGCGACTGCTCGTGGATTCCATGCCAACCCGACTTTAATATTCGTGGGGCCTAGAGATAAGTTCCGAGTCTGGGTGCAATTGTGCAATTTATAAAATAATTTTAGTAAAGGAGAGAAAGTTAATTTGCTAACATCCGCATGCAAATGTAAAATGGTGTGTATTACCTAGTTTTGAAGAGCACCGCCCGCCCTCCCTCAACAGGGGTGCACAAGAAAACCAATACCGCCACCGGGAGCCGCCACCAGCAGGGCTATTGCGTATCCAAAGTGATGATCACTTATAAAAGTGTTGAACGAATATCTGCTAAATAAGTGTCTGCATACTGGTTATGATGAAGAAAAAAAACGTCATATGAAAAATAATCGTCATTTTCGTTAATCATAACCAGTATGAAAACAATTATTTGACAGATATTCGTTAGACACTTTTATAAGTGATCTTCACTTTGGATACGTAATAGCCCCGCAGATACCCGTAGGGGAATCACTAGGATTACTCTTTGCATGCGGATCTTAGGAAATTAACTTTCTCTCCTTTACTATAATGGATTTCCGCAAAGTGACGCCTGATTCTATTAACTATAAAATAATTTTATAAAAGTCCAGTATAAAAGTGTTGGTTATTTTTTAATTATTTGTCATAACGTTGATATGTTAGTCCGGCAGAGTAGAATAGCACCAACCTCTTACCTGCCGAGATATCGTAAGAAACGAATAAGGTATTGTACGGACGGACAGTCTTTATTAGTGCAGAATAATACCATAATGTTCAATGCAGTCACTATACTTCTCGTGGGAACGCAATGAGGAGTAAGATTTTTTTGTCTTGAACCAAAATGGCGGCGATGTGGTTCGCCACCCGTCACGTCTCGTTTTCCGCGAGGGCGAAAAGTGGGCTACATGAGTACATGAGTAGTAGAGTATGTATGAAAATCATAATTATTTTTCATTGTTTAAAGCCTCATGCCAATAGATTGCCGGTGACGTAAGAGACCACATCTTTTAATTTATTCCGTTAATATCGAATTGCCGTTTGGTGGCGGCTCGTTAAAAGAATACTACCACTCCATCTCATCCAACGGATCTCGTAAAAGGCGAGTAAGGAAATAAACTGCACTCTGCACCCAACAGCACATGGTGGCCAAGGTGCTCATCGCCTATCACACCAAGTGCATTATATTGTTTTGGTGAAACGTGGATTATGACAATCATCTGTTTTTGCAGTGAGTGCTCAGTCTCTGACTACCCCTTATGGGATACAGTCGTGATCTTATGTATGTATGTATGTTATATCGAATGTATGTAATGTAAGTATGTTATGTTAAGGTTCTTTCAATGGTTTAACCTACGAATACATGTTTACAGGACATAAAGCCCGCATGTGTATGGTATCAGATATGATATGGTTTCAGAAATCTAAAAAGCCGTTTTATAAAAAGAGCACGGAAAATAGTTCAATGTAAGAGGCAACTCAACCATGCACTAAGCAAAAAATAAATAAAACCGGATTTAACTACATATTCTGAATAAACGGTGTCAGCCAGAAGGACACATCATCATGATTGCAGATGCGGTATTTTTTAATTTATTTCGCAAAATGTAAGAGTGAAATTGCAGTGATATATATTTTTTTTATTTGGAATATGAAGGTAGCAAGGAAAAGGGTAGCTAACTGCCGGATCGGGTGGTTTGATCTGGGAGAGACAATATACAACATATTCGGATGTTGTATATTATATATATAGCATCGCAGAAACTGTCATGCCGCGACTTTAAACATATGGGATATTTATTGAGCTTGTCATGCGGTGACATAGATGTCGCTACAGTTAAATTAAAATTTTATTGCGCAATTATAATTGTTGGTGGTTACGGTGTCAGTGTCAAAATTTATTCAAGAATTATAATTTACGTAACTTTTTTTTTATACATTTTAATATAGGCTATCTGTTACACGTACGCTTCGCTGGGCGTAAATTAAAATTTTTAGATAGGTATTGCTCTTATAAATACAGTCACGCCTTTTTCCCACTATTCGTCCCCCCACTTTTCGCCCCAACGGGAAACGAGATGTGACGCGAGGCGAAATACGCCGCTGCCATTTTGATACTAGTCCAAAAATCTTTCTCCCCATTACATTTGCATATTATGTTGTTATTCTGAACGATTAAAGGCTGTCCGTACATTACCTTAGTCGCCTTTTACGACACCTCGGTAAGAAAGAGGTAGGTGTTATTCTACTCTGCCGAACACATATCGGTGCTTAAATACACATAATTAATAGTACTGGTCACATATTCCTTCGCCGGAACTTTATCATGACATAAAAACTATTCTATGTCCTACTCCACGACACAATCTACCACTATCTCGATTTCATCACAATCCGCTCAGCGGCTTAAACGTGATTAAGTAAAATCCAAACACAAGTTCACATACATCTATTATATTAAATAAGATTCTATAAAAGACTGACCAAAAAAATGCGTGATTTTAAAGTAGATAATAAGGAAACGTTTGCATTTAGCTTAAAAAGATGTACTTCTGGTTGATATTCGACAATGGCGATAAGTACCAAATTATGTGCCACAAGTATACGCGCAAACAGGATCACTCACTCGTCCATACCTACCCGTGCCCGATGTAATACTCATGCGGTAACATCGGAGATAGGTTAGTATGCAGTGTCAAATACATAAGGACACACACAACACAACCACACCCGAAAACCAACCCAGACCAGTAACCAGGACCCGCTGGTATTTAGGTACTCTAACCACAAGGCCACGCGGTCGTCAATAGCTTAAAATAGTTTATTGCCAATAAATCATCATCATCATCATTTCAGGCTATCACTAGTCTACTGCTGAACATAGTCCTCCCCCATATATTGCCACAAAAGTTTGTAGCTCTGATTTTGGGGGGAATTTGCCATAGCTGCCACGCTTGGAAGGCGGGCTAACCGCAGATTATTTTTTCAGATGTTCCAGGAAGATGCTGCTGTCCATCTTTTGGTATTTATTTTCCCTCTGTCGACTTTTACGACACCCATGGGATGGGATGGGGTGGTAGATTCTCTTAAGCCGCCATTACACGGCGAACCAACAATACTTAAACTGAAATAGTATTATTACATGTGTTATTAAATTTAGTACGTCATTTTATTCAGTAAAGTCTTAAATATGAGGTTGTAGCTTTGTATTAATGCACAATAAATAACTAAACACGTAATTAGCAAGTGCAAGGTCGTTCCTACGTCGATGTAGACTTCAGTTGCCCTGTATACATGTTTCCATAGACGGTTAATAAAGCCCCCAACATACGACACGACAGTCGCGTGTTTGATACAATCATACGGTTCAGCGGTTAACAAACTCACCTATCGTACCATGGCTTCTAGGTCCGAATTTGGAATTCTTTACTAGCGCAAATATTTGTTAGTTATACATTATTATTTTACGGATTTAATTTTACTAGTGGTAGGATTTCTAAGCTATATCCGTCTAGGTAGGTACTACTCCAAGCCCAGTCATTCTGACGTGAAGCAGTAGTGTGCAAACATAACTGTGTTTCCGTTATAACGGCACTGACAGCTAGTGTAATCACTGGGCATATGAGACTTATGAACTGATGTCTCAGAGTGATGGGCGCAGTGTATTGTCACACAGAAATGTTCTGGCGACACAGCAATTGTTATGGGCGGACGCTGGAATCACCATCAGGTGAACGTTTTCCTAGTTTTGTCACTTAATCCAATAAAAAAAATTGTTAGTAACATCTTATCTGTGATACTACTGCACTAAAATGGTTGCGACGTGGTTTGCCGTCCGTCACTTCTCGATTCCCGCGAGGACGAAAAGTGGGATACAGATGTGGTCTCTGCCTACGCCTATCGGAAAAAGGCGTGACTGCATGTATGTATGAGAAAGTGGGATACAGTACCATCAATTCAGTCAGTGACACGAACCTTGCGGCTCATGCACTCACTAGGCACATCCAAACTGTCGTCGAGGATTCCTCGAGACAGGTCCCAGTGGCGGACGACCACCGCTGGATCCTGCCTAACGACATTAGAGACCTAATGAGGCGCAAGAACGCAGCCACTCGCGCTCACGACTTATATCCTACCGTCAGCAATAGAACAACACTACGCACCCTGCAACGTGAGGTCCGAATACGTATGCAGGAGCTCAGAAACGATCGGTGGGATAACAGTCTCATTAACATCGAACCGTCTCACCTTGCCTTCTGGCGACTTCCAAAATTACTAAAAGGAGGCACATCCCGTTCAATGCCCCCTTTAGTACGACTTAACCAACCGCCTGCCTTCCTAGACGAAGAAAAGGCAGAATGTCTAGCTGACAGCCTAAAATCTCAATGCTCCCCAAGCACCTTACCGGTCGACTCCGCCCACGTCGCGTTAGTCGACAGCGAGGTCGATCGGAGGGCTTCTCAACCGCTCCGCGATTCCATACCGCCGGTTAACAGCACCGAAGTAGAGTCTATTATTAAAAACCTCCGTCCGAGGAAATCTCCCGGTCCCGATGGTATCACTAACAAAGTAGTTAAGCTCCTGCCTACTACCATCATTCAGCTATTGGTATTAATCTACAACGCAGCTCTGGCCAACGCAATATTTCCGAACACCTGGAAAGAAGCAGAGGTCGTAGCGATTCTAAAGCCCTCTAAACACCCGTCCGATCCCACCGCATATCGGCCTATAAGCCTCCTCAAGGCCTTAGGCAAGATATACGAACGCCTACTTCTCGCCCGCTTAAGAGACTTCATGCAGTCTCGAGGGATCCCCATCCACGAGCAGTTTGGATTCCGTGCCAAACACTCATGTACCCAGCAGGTGCACCGCATAACGGAGCACATTCAATCCCGCTTCATACGCGGGCTTCATACCGGAGCGCTCTTCTTCGACGTGGCGAAAGCGTTCGACAAGGTCTGGCACAACGGGCTCATATACAAGTTATATGGACTCGGTGTGCCAGATCGCCTCGTACTCATCATACGAGATTTCTTACGCAGTCGAACCTTCCGCTACCGCGTCGAGGGGGTGCGATCCGAATCACATCCCATCCTAGCCGGCGTACCACAAGGCTCAGTCCTAGGTCCCGTGCTCTACACCCTTTTCACGAACGACATACCGCACACCAGCGGCGTCGAACTCGCCCTCTTCGCAGATGATACCTGCCTATATGTGTCTGGACGTAATCCAGACACTATCTCTAAACGCCTCCAATCCGCAGCCCGAACCCTCGGGAACTGGTTTCGGAAATGGAGGATCGAGGTCAACCCAATCAAAAGTGCAGCCATGTACTTCTCGCGGCGCATAACGCAGCATCTCCCCACCATAGAGTTATTCGATCGTCCAATCCCCTGGGAAAAGACAGTCAAATACTTAGGCGTCCTATTAGACTCGAGACTCAGCTTCGGTCCACATATTAACCGAGTAAGGAACCGAGCGGCGTTCGTCCTCGGTCGATTACATCCGTTACTAAATAAAAATAGCAAAATGTCCCTACGTAATAAAATTACACTTTACAAAGCCTGTATACGGCCAATTATGACATACGCAAGCCCCGTATTTGCGCATGCCTCCCCGCGTCAAATTCACCGACTTCAGGTAATACAAAATCGATTCATGCGTAAAGCCACGGGAGCACCGTGGTTCGTGCGTAATGCTAACCTTCATATCGATTTAGGGCTTCCTACCATAGCCCAATATCTAAAGTTGGCCTCTCGCCGATACTTCGACTCTGCCGCCACGCACCCCAACCCACTGGTTGTCAGTGCCGCCACTTACAACCCCCTCGCGATACACCAAAACTCGACCCACGGAAAAAGGAGACCGAGGCACGTCCTCGAGGACCCTGACGACGCGACCACTATTGCCCAAGCGCTCTACTCAACGCTACACAAACACCCATTATCACCATCATACCGCCCCCGCCGTCGGCGTGGGCGTATCAGACAAAGTTATTCGCGATACCGCCGCATCGCAGGCCGGTTCTCCCCTAGCAGTAGTGTCATAAACAGAAGCGTCGCTGGAGTTTCTTGCGCCATTTCTTCTCCAGCGGAAACGCATTCCGAATTGGTGGTAAACTTATCTAATAATAATCATGGTATTAATAATTATAGTAGTAGTAATATTGCCCTCCCGATTGCAGTAACTGACCGAGCCGAGACCGGCCCCCTTGGGCACCCTCGAGTCTGTTACTCTCGCGAACAGGATGACGGTCCAAGCCGAGGTCCCCTCTCGGGGGCCCTTGCGCCAGTCATCCATAAATAAAGGTTTCGGCTAAGCGCCCTCAGCGCTATGCCACCTTTCAATCCGGCGAAGCTGTAAAAGCCTTCGGGCTAACAGTGACCATCAGTCCTAAAAAAAAAAAAAAAAAAATAATAATAAAGGAATACAGATGTGGTCCCCGCCTACGCCTATGGGAAAAAGTCGTGACTGTATATATGTATGAGACGTAGAAACTGATGTCTCAGGGTAACTAGCGCAGTGCCGTACTACACAGAGCTTACTTCGCGATAAATATTTTTGAGAAACGCATCTGTTATGGGAATTTTTATTGGCAAACGCTGCACCATCTGGTGAACTATTGGCTCACCTCGTCACTTTCTTGCAATAAAAAAAGTTATGATTTGTTGTTGTCTTCCATGAGCTGGCATCCCAACTTGATTTCCGTACGCGTAGTTCTATATCACAGTTGGGTGCCTAATTAACGCTTGCTGTGTTACACTCTCTCGTACGTACGTACATACCTACTTGTAGTATGGAACTTTATTATAGTACTACTAATATAATGTTAAGTTATTTAATCTGTTATATGTCAAGTGAAATTATAGGTCTTATCTATAAGAAATATCAAGATTTTTTAAAAGAATAACACAAAAAAGTGTCATTGTCATCATCGTCATCATTTCAGCCTATCACTAGTCCACTGCTGAACAAAGGCCTCCCCCATAGATTGCCTCAAAAGTTTGTGGCTCTCATTTTGGGGGGATTTTGACATAGTTGCCACGCTTGGCAGGCGGGTTGACAACAGCAGTGTATAGACATAGGGAAAATTAAAACCAGAAGATGGGCAGCAGCGTCTTCCTGGAACATTTAAATAATTAAAGGGAGGGCTATGTTCTGTAGTGGACAAGTGATATGCTGAAATAATGATGATGATGACTTTTACAACACCTACGGAATGAGATGGGGTAGTAGATTCTCTTATGCCGCCACCACACCTAATACTCATAATAACTAAAAAAAAAAGATTTTTATATTAACCTATTACGAAAACAAAAAGCCAAAACACTGATTTCTTAATTGTACTTCTAAAAGAAAACCGTAAAAGCCTTTTAATTTTTTTTTATATACAAAAGTAGATTTGATTAGACTTTTTATACGATATTAAACAAGTTAACTTGTACTATCAAAGTTTTTAAGGTCGATGGAAGCTTGACGAGACATAAAGGGAAATTGTTTTTAATATTTGAATAGCTCGGAGCGAGTGGTACATGGGACACGTGAAGGTACGAGTAGTAGGAATGATAACAAGCTTTGGCCGAAATGGCCAGTTTGTGAAAAGTAAAACGTAAGACCGCAAGATCTAATCTCAATGTATTTTATTTCTTTATTGATTAAGCAAATAGATGCCTTCGGACATACGAGGGCTCTTGTAAATTAACTAAGGTTTACCTTGACCTTTCTCCTGATATAAAAATCCTACGAAAGGTCTGTACAGACGCATAAAAAACTCGTTTGCGCATTAGTTTTATGTATTTCTAAATTATATTGTTCATCACTTTATATCCCAGTTAACTGCTTAACAGTAACCTGGCTCAACGGTCGGTGTACCACTTTATTGAGTCCTGGAATAGGCAGAAGAAATTTTTGAAAGCATCATTTCAGCCTATCATTGCCACAAAAGATTGTAGCTCTTGTTTTGGGGGAATTTCGCCATAGTTGTCAGGCGGGTTGGCGACCTCAGTTTATTTATTAAGATGTTCCAGGAAGACGCTGCTGCCTGCTGACTTTTACGACACGCACGGGATGAGATGACCACCATCATCCCAAGATTCTCTTAAGCCGACACCACGCAGCATTACATTACTGTTGACGCTTCCTAAGTGGATGGAATATAATACTTATTTACGTAAAAAATAATTATTTTCGCCATTCGATATTTTAATTGACTCAGTATCTCTAACAAATACGTAATAACCTTACCCCGATCGTAAAAATTAACTCGTGATTGCTTTTGTATTTGCGCTTTTTTTTGATGTTGGCGGCCTTAACAGCTTCTCGGAAGGGACTCGCGAGCAGAAAGCCTGCGAGTAATGAATACTTGACTCAGCTCTTTGCATCCCAACGCCGGCCTTAACGAATAGTATGATACTCATATGAATAAGGGGGCTAGCAGTGATCCAAGTTGTGTTTTTAAGTAGATAAGACTAGATTCCTTTTAAATCCGCTTTGGTAGGAACCACCACAGTGACAGCTGTTATCGGTCTGAAGGGTACGGGGAAAGGGTATACTAGTGTGTATACACATAGCTAGTGTAATTACTGTACATTTGAGACTTAAAAACTCATGTTTCACGGTGACGAGTGCAGTATGGTGCCACACAGAAATGTACTGGGAACGCTGTACTAAATGTATAGCATTTGTTATGGGCAGAAGTTGCACTTACCATCAGGTGAATGTTTTCTTAATAATTTTCTTTGATTAATAATTTTCGTCCATGCATTCTTTAATATTATATTAAATATGTTTAGTAAGTCGAGAAGAGTTATTGCATATAAGAATTCATACATACATACATACATACAGTCACGCCTCTTTCCCATAGGGGTAGGCAGAGACCACATCTTTCCACTTGCTACGATCCTGACACACATCTTTAGCTTCTTCTACTTTCATTAGCGTTTTCACACACGCTCGTCGGTTGCGGGTACTTTTAACGTGACCTTTCCTCAAAAGTTCACCGATCTGATTGTGATACGTACGCCTAGGTCGACCCTTACCGGCTTTTCCATTCACACTTGCCTCATAAATCTGTTTCGTCAATCTCCTTTCATTCATCCTCTCTACGTGTCCAAACCATCTAAGCATGCCTTTCTCTATCTTTTTCACTACATCTTCAACCACACCGCAACGTTCCCTTATCACGCTGTTTCTCATTATAAGAATTCAATTTCATTAAATGCAACGACGCATTTCATAAAAGTCCTAAGGGCAAATGCACTTACCTTTCTCTGAGTGTGCCTCAGTGAACACTTTCTGGAGTAATAGATAAAAAATTGTAAGTGGATAGAAGGCCGTGTACGCAATAAAAGATTACGCCGCAAGAATTACGCAGAATTTATGTACCAGGTCAAGTGCTTCTCGTATACATGAAGGACAACCTACGCCGCATTCAGATCTGAATGTGCGCAATTAGACGCCCTGTTAAACGGGTAGACAACCCCCATGACGTAGTAGATCAATGGCCAGGCGCTCGCCTTACATCAATTCACCTCAATGTACCCTATTATTGAAGTTTATTTTTAATTTTTTTTTCAACCTACTCCTCCTTTTAGCCATCAAAAGTCCACTGCTGAACATCGACCTCCCCCATAGATTCTGGGAGGAATTTGTTATAGTTGCCACGCTTGGCCGACGGGTTTGCAATCGCAGTTCATCAGATCTTCACCAAATGTTTTGGTACCACATACATACAGTCGAGCCTTTGTCTCATATAAGGGGTAAGCGGAGACCGCAGCCGTAGGCCACTTTTCACCTCCGCGGGAAACGAGACATGACGGGTAGCGAACCACGTCAGCGCATTGCGTTCTCACGATCAGTATAGTGACAGCATTGTATATTATGGTATTATTGCACGAGTAAAGGCTGTCCGTAGAATACGTTAGTCGACTCTTACGACACCTCGGTAGCTAAGAGGTAGATGCTATTCTACTTTGCCGGACACCTGTCGGCGCATGTACATGCCGAATAATGTGGTAACACTTTGTTTTCCGTTTTTATTATTTAATTGTACTATACAAAACAATAATACAGTAGATTTAAAAACCTTCTTCTTGTCTATTGTGGTCGGCTAAAGTTAAGTTTGTTGTAGTGAAAAACATTGAAAAGTGTATGCGTAACGTGTTTCAGTTGAAACGATTGGAAAAGCTGCGATATTGGCACTGCACAAGATCGATAGACTACTCGTAAAATAAATATAGACTCCAACTAAAACTATATTTCGTATTAGTTGATCGTTATGAGCAAAACAAAACCTATAAAGTAAAAAATGCTGACGTTTACGCAGTACATCTACTTAAGTAGGCTGTATAAATGGTATAAGAGCGACGCGAATGCGTACCTCAGTGGAAGGCAATGAACGAGTGTGTCTAGACGTTTTTGTGAGGTCTAGCAGCACATTCACGTTTTCCTAAAAGAAAGGACCTTTTCACTCACGCCTTGCAGAGAACTAAATTATAATGGTCAGGAAAAATATGAACCGGTACGGTGGTACTAGCGTGGCCAGGTGTACCGTTTTGCGCGGGACGTCCCGATTTTCAGGGGTCTGGTGACACGTCCCGATTCACCCTTAATCGGTACGCCAAATATCCCGATTTTTCACTAACTTCTAAATTTATCCAGTTTGTTAACAATGCTTTCACTATACTGCTTGTGGGAACGCAATAGGGAGTAAAAAATTTTTCCACTCGCATCAATATGGCAGAGACGTGGTTCACCCATCACGTCCCGCGGGGGCGAAGGCTACGGTCTATGCCTACCCCTTATGGGAAAAAAGAGTGACTGTATGTGTGTATGTTTAAGTTTGGTTTTGTTTCTTGTACTAATCAATAATCACAATTAAAAAAATACTAACCGATAAAAATAAATGATAGTTCATAAAAACCTGTTTTTTTGCAGTAATTGTAGCTGTCCCGAAATTTGAGAAACAGGACCTGGGAACACTAGGTGGTACATTCCATCTACTACGGTGCGCATTAAAAGAAGAGGGGAGCACAGCGTATTGTACGAGTACGCAAAATTTCCATTACCTGTTTTATAAAAGACGCCATTCACAAGCGTTTGTTATACTAATTAAAACAAAGGATTTCGAAAGTTTGGCAACGCATGATTGTTAAAGAAGTAAAAACAGTTCAAATACATGTTGTCAAGAAGGAAATGAAAATATTACATATAAATTCGACGTATCGATTCGCCCATCGGTGTTGTGGAATAAACAAGAACGTTTGATCAAATAACATATTGTTTGCTTAAGCAATAGCTCTGTTACTGGAATGTAATTTGCCGTAATACGAATCATAATGGAATATACCTATTAGACGTTTCATATATAGTTGTGCATGTTTATATTTTAACAACAACAATAAGAGCTTTTGCCACAGATGTTTTGAGTAACATTGTCCTCACATTGTTGATAGCGGCTAGGAAAATTTTGACATTCTCACAGCTGAAACAAATTCTTTATTAAGTTCATTTTTTAAATTAAATTATTTTAAATTTGATTTTATAACGTCATTGTCATTACGATTATTTTTTTATAGTATTTCGCTTTTCTGCGCGTACGTGAATATTATACGATTTTAAAGTGTTTGATGAAAGTAAAATTTACGCTTGGTAAAAATTGGAATCAACATAGCCGCCACAACTACTTGTGCAACAATTTTACGACGATTTTCTCGATTTATTATCAAGGTTTATTTTCTTAGAAATACGACGAATTTGTCATCCTGTGCAGTGGCATAATTTACAAATTTAACAATATCTTTGAAATGATTGCAAATTTCCAAAGATTTTGTATTTATATTAAAAATACTGAGACTAACATTTATAAGAGACGAATTGAGCAAAACGTTCACCTCCACGCACTGGTAAGTGCAACGAATGCCAATAACAAATGCTGTATCACCCAGAACGTTTCTGTGAAGCAGAAACATTGCGCCCGTCACTCTGAGACAAAAGTTTTTAAGTCTCATGCCCAGTGATTTCACTAGCTTTTAGTGCCCTTTAAACCGAAACACAGTAATATTTACAAACTACTGTTTCATGGCAGAATAACTGGCCCTGGGGTGGACCTACCAAGACGAATTTCTACATAGGAATCCTACCACCAGTAAAAGGCACAAATATTTGTTAAGTCACATCACTACTGGCCACCTATCGATTATTTTTTTCAAAAGTGCAAAAGTGGTGATATATTCAAAGACAGCGTGGCCTAGTGGTCAGAGTACCTGACTTTTCCGCCGTGGGTCCTGGTTTTGAATCCCAGCCCAGGGTCAACATTTGTGCAAAAACTCAAATTGTTGGTTATGTTAGCACTGCAGCCTAGCCTACCTCCGATCTAATAGCAAGAGCGTTACATCGGGCGCAGGTACGTTCGGACCTGTGATTACCTCTGTATTTGCTCGTACATTGGCATTATAATATCTCCTGCGTTATTGATAGCTTCCAACTTCATTCGGAATTAGTCGCCGTTTTCGACATTCGACCAAAATGTATGTATGCAGTTTTGGAACCATAGTAAGAAGCAAGCAAGAATGAAAGCAACATATAAGAAATAAAATTCAAGTAAACTTGAACATTAAATTTCAATGCAAAATTAATTCGGCATATCATTTTTAAAGTTCATACGAAATTGATATTAAACATGTCGTCTGCAGCGCGCAACTAGTTACGTCTCGCCATGCCACTCAATGCGTAATGAATACCTAAAAGGTACAACGTGCGAGTAAAGAAAGTGTCAGTTAGTTTCATTTTATAAATACTATTACGAGAAGTAGAGTAGTATAGTAACTATACAATAGTCATTCTTGTTACTTAGTGATTTTGTAGATTACTATATGCAATCACAACAGTGTGTTGCAATAGCTACAGGCTTTCTGTCTGCTCGACGAAGGAGCGTGGCGGTACCTACGTAAAGTTGTGTCGCCCGGTGTGCGTGAGTACCTGCGGCAAGTCGCGTTACGGCCAGGGCGGGCGGAAGCTGCGTCGCATCCCGCCTTATTGCAGTCGCTGTTGCCCCCCTACTCGCCCGGCTTCTCCCTTCCCCCCGCGCACCGCCCCACTAGCCGCCACGCTGGGCGCGTGCGCCCGCCGGCCGGCGACTCAGTTCACCGCCGCGCCGCGACAACATCGCACGTGCGTACATGACCAAACGCGGCGTTTAAAAACGATCGAACGCCTTCCACAAATATTAACTATAGTGATACGAGAGGGCAACCTCTCGCAGCCGACAAGATTGCTTCACAAGTGGAAATGCCGTCGAGCCTTTTCGGCGAGCTGGGCGGCGGTGGCCTCGTTGAAGACCAACGCGCCTTCCAGCTGGCTCTCGAGCTTAGCATGCTGAGTTTGGGCGAGACGCTGCCGTCTACGAATTCTCTATCCAGCCCGATCGGATTCGCCCCGCCGCCTGATGACCGCGCCAAGAAGTCCCAAAACATGACTGAGTGCGTGCCGGTACCATCTTCGGAGCACGTCGCGGAGATCGTCGGCAGACAAGGTACCGTATCAGTGTATAATTGAGGATAGGAAGAGACGCCGGGCGAGATTCGTCCTCTCCACCCTTACATAAGGGCGCACGTGTCGCGCCGGCTCGCTTAGGTTATGTTCGATAATAAGACACCCTCGGAGCGACTTGGCGTCGATTACAACTCGCAATTACTTTTTGTTTGTTTACCCTCGCAAAATTTGTATCAGAATGTTAAGTACGCCGTGTGCGATCTGTTTTTAAACTAATTTTAACTAATACTACATTTCGTGACGGTTATTTTAATGAAAAACAAATCGTGTATATTTTTTATAAAACTTCATGGTAAATTATTATTCTTAATCTTGAAAGTTTGATCCCTCGTTTCGATACGTAGCGTTTCAAATCTGTGAAAGAAAAAAAAGCATTGGATCTAATTAAGAGGTAGAATTCGACAAAAAACGATAACCCGAGGGATGTTCTGTTTTTGAAGTGAGGGTTGCGTAAAAAATTCCGACAAAGCGCGCTACGAAGTAAACCTTATCTGAGACTAATTTCTCAAAATGTGCACCGGATTTGCAAAAAAACAATTCGGGCTTCATTTTCTCGCCGGGAGAACCTTTCATAATTGCGCTCCGAGGATGGGCTAATTTTTGTGGAATGGGCATTAGTTTAGGTTCATATTAATGTTAGTAGTAATAATGCCAATAATTATCTTGTATTTGTTTTCTTTCGTGTTGTTCTTTCGTAGATCGTAGAGCACATAGTGTATGAAATTTTTATTTCTTTATTTGTTGTAAGTCGTTGATTATGATATTCATTACATTGTTTATTTTTCACTAAAACTATTTTGCTATAAACAGGGAATAGTAGTAACAAACGCTTTATGCGAGAATGACGTTATTTGTATTAGCTTAAGTGCGTAATTGTACTTATTTTTTTTATTCACAGCTTATCACATTCTGTCGTCAGCACCGACGGCAATATATGCCTTAGAACAACTAACAGTATCAAAATAATGAAGGCCACGTATAGTCGCCTTAATAATAAAAATAGGGCTGTCCAATATTTACTTTAAAATCCTTAAAGCATGCATATATATATATCATTAAATAATAATGAGGTTTGTTGATATATATACTTTATATCTTTAATATATTTATGAATCTCTAGGATTTATAAATGGATTGGTTATTTTAAGTAGTTGTAGTAATGTTGTTGTGTGTAAAAATCACAATGTAATAGAAAGCAAGCAGAAGTCGTCGTAGGGTGAAAAAAAATATTGACCACTTGGTGGATGGTTAAAAACCAGACAGACTAGCAACCCTATCGGAAACCGATACCAGTGTTGTTACGAATGCCTAATTACCTATTTGGTATACTTTATATGATAAAGTATACGAAATAGGTAATTAGTTTAGTAGGCGACGTGAATAAATTTTGGGATATCTTTGAATTGAGCCGTCAGTCCGTCACGCATTGCAGGAAAGTCGGGTGCGACTGCCATTGTTGTTGGTGGCTTTGTACGGGACTGCGTGTACAGGCACGACAAAAATAACAAAACAGTTTAAATAAGTCTGATAACTAATGCTACACGCTAAAAAAGTTTTGCGGATAATATTCTATATACTTTAAAGATAAAAAATTAAAATCAGTTTTATTTTAAACTGTTTCCCGCCCATTTTCTTTGTTTTCTCTATGGTTATGAATTATAGGCATAAAAATTGTATCATGTACTTAAAAATATTTGTTAGAGCTTAAAAAATATTTTTACATGTTGTATTATAATAAAATACTGTTTTTTTTAAAATATTGTACAGACCAGTATTTTTAATTCTGATATATAATTTCGGTGATGTAATTGCTGTTAGCCTTTTTTTGGCTTTTACAGCTTCATCGGATCCTGTGCTCACGGGCCAGGGGCCCGCGTGCCAGGTTTGGTTTGACCCAAACTTTAATTCTGAATTTGGGTAACGTAGGCCGCCATATTGGCATTAAAAATAATGAAAAAAAGAGAATATCTAAAAATTCTCGGAAAAATGTCTTTCCATTTAAATATTCTTAATAGAATAAATTGCATAAATAACAAGAGACCTACTCCAGTTATCATAATTTTCTTTTGTATAAGTTGCGACTTCAGTAGTAGATATAAACACCAACATATGCCACTATTATGTTTATGGCGTACGTTGGGGGAGGGCGCAATATACGGGGTCAATATACAGAGTAACTCTGTCACAGACGCCTCGTAAGAGTAATATTACGCTGCTTGTTTTACATTCTAACGTAAATGAGTACGCGCCATAACGCTTTTGCTCCCTTTCCAATACATATCCTTCAAGACAAAAGAAAAATTACAACCAAAAAATTATAGAAAGGTATTTAGTCCATAGTTATTAAATTTATTTACAAAAAATGTACCATTTCGATAAAGTCGGAAACACTATTTTATATTATTTATTTACAATAGGTGTTAGGTAATATTTATAGTTGCGTGTCGTCACAATACTACCTATGAATGGCCCACTGCTGGGCGCAAGCCTCTACACGCATTTTTGCGAGAGTCTTGGAACTGAGAAAAAACCGCAACGCCGCGTTAGTACGTGTTGGCGCACTTCAATGCCTTCATAATATTTTTATGTTTATCAGACATGTTTGGTTTCATCGTCCGATCACATCACTTAAAATTGAATAATCGAACACAGTTGCGTAAATATGAAAATTAGGGGCAGCGCCCGGCTCCTACCACGGCTTTATATAACAATGTACTGAAATGCTCGGCCATCTTATAAGTTATTCATACTGTTTTTCTTAGCTTCTTTTACTTAATCTATCTTTCTAAGACATCTCATTTTTAACAGACTTCAAAAAAAGTATGCTCTCATTTCGTCGGACATCTTATCTTTTATCTATGTTCAGATATAATTCTTCACCACCTGGACCGACTTCGATGATCTTTTTTATTAGAAAGTAGTACCGAGGGGTGGTCCCATATAACTTTGATCCAATTCTGATGATGAGATCCATGAGAAAATGATTCATAATTAATAAATACAGTCACGCCTCTTTCCCATTGGGAGACCACATCTTTCCACTTAGTACGATCCTGACACTTTCCTTTGAAAAAATACCATTTTTTTTTTAAAACGAAGCCCCACAGTAGGATTTTCTCCTGTATCGTGGGTGCGTTTAACAAACATACATTTCACATGCACAACACAACCAGACCCGAAAAGCAACAATTTGTGTTTTTGCACAAATGTTACCTCCGGCTGGGAATCGAACCCAGGACCGGTGGCACAGAAGTTAGGTACGCTAACTATTGCGCCACGCGGTCGTCAAATCAGCATAAGCATGTGCATGATTTAAATTCGATTTTTTTTAATTAAATTATATTATCAGTTGAATGTCTTAAGGAAATACCGCATAATCTTAAAGTGACGGTAGCTTGAATAAATCTATGCAAATCCTGTTAAACGATGATGTCCTCCTGGCCTATTTTTGACCACGGCGACAACTTCTGAAAACTGACGGAAGCTATTAATTGCGAAAGAGATTTTATTTTGGAAAAAGTGTGGCTCATGGAAATCCTAAAACAATCATATTCGAAAACCAGTACATTTTTTGTACAAATGTTGGCTCTGGGTGTGATTCGGCCCAGCGGCCTAGGCTTAGTAGTAGTGTTGCCAGGGCCAGTGTACCTACAATAGAACAGAAAACTGGTTTTTGTGAAACATCTATTTTTATCGGACGGTCAAGTTTTTATTAAGTGGTATGTTAACATTGGCAAATAAAACTTAAACAAAATAAATAAAAGGTAGTGAAAAATCGGGACGTCCCGCGCAAATCAGGACACCTGGCAACGCTACTCAGTAGGCAGGAACTAATATTAGTACCATCGTGTGTTTGAACGGTCAGCGCACTGGTCAGCTACCTTACTCGTTATTCTCGTAGGTCGTGTGGCTGTCTGTTCAGGTTTTACGTTCAGTTTGGTCTCGTCCGGTACCAGGGTCCCATGACTGACATGCAAATCAAACACGTCTAACGACGTCTCAATAGCTGGCGACGGAGACACTAACATTGACTGTCTAATGAAGTTATCTGTCGCGATCGCGTAGCATCGATCTATATATTTACATTAACTGTCCTGCTCTGTTCAGAATCAACAAACACTTGATAAATAAAAAAATAATATCCATAATTTTTGATCTAATTCTAGGTTGGTTGCGAATTAATTGCAAGGGTGAGTACTTTTAAAGGTTTTGCAGTTATTAATGTAAGACGAAACCAATTTATGTATATCTTACTAAAATGTACGCGCAAACTGACGACAATATAATTCATAATTAAGTACTGGTATTAGGTGCGCAATGGTGTCTGAAAGGTCTTTTAAAAACGAGTCTGCGCAACAGAGGTACATTCCGTTGTAAACCTTTCCCATAGGAAAGAACAATAATACACAATTATAGTAGACTATATCGTCGTACATTCCGTGGCGTTTCCAGCCGAAGCTCGTAAAGGCTGAGCAAAAAAATTCACCAGTACTTGCAACCTTGTCTTAATATCGAGGACTGCTTTCGGTTAAAGAACTTTGGTAGCCTTAGCTCGCTGCCCTTTAAAGTGACAAGGTGGTAAAGCGAGCGCTTTGTATTATGTGGGTTACGGCGTTATATTTAGGTCGTTTCGTTCGGGCATCGGCGTTCGTTCGAATGTTTTAGTTCTGCTGCGGCGAAGTAGGTTTTTTTCGTTCGTCGGCAGGAATTAACTGTGGTTTGGCTTTACAATTTATTTCATATCGGTAGTATGCATTGAGCAGGTAAGTTTGCGGCTTCGTTGCATATTTGGCAGTCTTGATAGATCAAAGGGGTACGAAGCAGTACTTATGGATTGAACAACTATATATGCTTTTGGTCAAGTTCTGATGATGGGATCCATGTGAAAATCATGAAACTGTTTGGAGCTGCTGCTCATCATCATAAGTATATACAGTCACGCCTTTTTCCCATATAAGCGGTAGGCAGAGACCACTCAGGTAACTTTTCGCCCTCGCGGGAACCGAGACTTGACGGGCGGCTAGCACGTCGCCGCCGTCTTCATCATATGGTTGTTAATAGTCCACTGCCGGATCTCATTAGGTATATATATATATATTGTTCTTTATCATCATCAGAATCAGTCTCAAACCTCAGACGCTGCCGCTCTTCACCGGTTTGTGTATTTTAGACCTGGCCATTTTCAAGTTTCCACCGTGTGCTGGCAGCCTAAGAGAATCTACCACCGTCTCATCCCGTGGGTGTCCTAAAGTAAAGGACAGAGGGAAAATGAAAATCAGGAGATGGGCTGCAGCATCTTTCTTGAACATCAGAATAAATAAACTGCGGTTGCCAACCCGCCTGCCAAGCGTTGAAACTGTGGCAAAATCCCCCCAAAATGAGAGCTACAGTTTTGTGGCTGTCTATGGGGGAGGCCTATGTTCAACAGTGGACTATGATAGGCTGAAATGATGATGATGATGATGAATTTTCGAGATGGTTTTATCTGTCGGAAGTACGTAATGAGATTTCCCTTTCTCTACTCATCACAATGTGTTATGTAATACACATACATCCCATCCCCCTCCCCCCTCTCTATAATAAGAATATTGAATTCGTGTACATAAAATGTAAAATCGAGAACCACGAAAACACCAACATTATACTATAATGGGAGCTGTAATGATGCGTTTTACCCAAACCTTTTTTATAAATACTGCAAACTTACGTATAAAGTTGTTCCCATGGGCAATTATTGCAACTGCGGCAAATATATTGGTGTTCGGAACGAGGGCTCATTTCAACGTTTTACTCATAATAGCGTCAGTAAAACATTTATTTTTCTTACTGTACTCTTTTTAATTTTCAACTCGGATTCTCAAGGACCCGATGGTATTCAAATTGCTTGGTATAATAAGATGTTTCGATAAAAGCGACCTTCGTCGTAAGTTATGGGGCACACTAGCTAAAAATGTAGCCAGTAAATTAATAACAGGGTGTTCGGTAACAAATCAAGTAATAATATCTCTGAACTGGTAGTAGGACTATTATCCTGAAATCTGCCTAGGTGGGTACCACCGCAGTACCATTAATTCTGTCTTCAAGTAGTGGTACGCATACACCACTTTTTTAGATTTGTAGGGCACTGCAGCGCGTACAATTAGTGGGCATATGAGACTTATGAACAGATGTCTCATGGTAACGAGCGCAGTGTGGTGCTACACAAAACTTTCTAATGGCGCGCGTGGCCCTTATCAACAGGTGAACAACTGGCTCGGCTCGTTACTTAATTGCAATAAAAAACGACTAATTTAAAAAAAAAATCGCTTTTCTATTAAACATTTTCAATGAGATGTCCGACAATTGTTTACTCAAACATTTAGCAGTTCTTTCACTCCTAGTCTAGATACAATTCAGAAACATGTTTGCTGGCAATGTAGTGAATATGTTTTTTTAATTATACGCGTTCTCTGTACTTGAGATGTATGATGTCTCAGGGTGACGAGTGCAATGTGTCGGAACACAAAAATATTCTGGGTGGTTGTCATTTGTTATGGGCAGACGTTGCACTAATCTTGTATCAGGTGAATGATTTGCACACCACGTCACGTCACTTTCTTCAATAAAAAAACAAATATTAAATTCATCATCTTCCTCTAGTGTGTCTCGTGTTTTACACATTTACTCCCTTTTCGTATTACTGTAACTTCAACATTATTTCATAAGTTCCACTTCTTTTTAGAATCATTGGGAGGGTGAACTTATACAAAAAAGCTCAAGGTACGGGAACCTAATCTGGTTCTACTTGGAAGCGCTATTTGCCAGCAGTTGAAAAAAAACTACGTTTCTCGAACATCTTTAAAGCTTCCTTTTTGTAGTCGCTACCTAACCAGTTTACAATGGAACACCGGTATGGTAGAATGGCAGAAATTCAATACACACTTGGTTTACAGAAATGCTCCTCTTGTGCCTCGCTTTTAATCACAAATATTATTTTCACGAGCACTGTTGTGTGCGTCGACTCCTTTTATTTCTGTCTGTATTTTTTTGTTGGCGTATTATTTTGACTGTGTTAGCATTGAAAGATGAAATAGATTTTTTAGATTATTACCTCTTTGGTACGTTTTAAATGAGAACTTTTTGTCGTAGGTAGGATTAGAAGATATTAATCTTCTTTTCACCGAAAATGAGTGATTGAATAATTTTCAAACGTACGCATATTTATTAGGTTGAATGAGAACTGTCATATAGTATAGATATTTTTATCGATATCTATATCGATAAAATTCTATTATATCACCAATTATTTCCCAGTAATCTTTGATTTTTGAAAGTGTATTCTATTTATTTTAGCTTTGCTTCAAAATATGTTATCCATGCTCGACATATTCATAAATACAGTTTCAATGGCAGACTTATTACAGTTTTCTTTTATATTATTTTTCTTGGATAATTACTAGTACTTCGGAAAGTAATATCCGTATTGATAAAAATAAAACAAGTTAATGTAATTGTGAGCCGCGAATGTAGTTTTATTGAAAAAAAATTATAAAACTAGTTATTTACTACGTCTGTCCGTCTGTAGAGCAGGATAGCTGCTCTTGCAGAATACAACATACATATTAAATGTCTCTCAAAACATAATATTACGACCTTATAACTACGCACTTTCAATGACGTGAATGTAAAGTGAGTACATCCTTTTTGCTAAAACCAAATGACTCCCAATATCAGCCTTTGTGCTTTCGAAATAAGGCAGTTGCGTGTGGCAAAAGTAAACCTTTGTTTGTACGGAATGACATGTGTTTGAGACAACGCAATATACCAAAAGGAGGTTGTTTAAAATTCTCGAGTTTACGTGCGGACACGCGGTGACGTCACGTCCGGCTGCCGACGGCTCGTGTCGCGCCGTTTCGATATCGATGTTCGATTGTTTCGATGCCGATCGGACCTCCTGTCGGTCCTTTTGATGTTTTGATTGTAGTGATGCGCTGCAGTGTCGCGCATCTTGTATGTTTCGGCACCTAGCAACATTGTTGAACATGAAGTCTACGTGAAGCTTTCAATGTAACAACTAAATGACTTTGGCACGTCCAAAGACATGTGGTTGTTACATTGAAAGCGTTACTAATACGATTTTTTGTTCAAAAGAAATTGGTTAATTATCACTAACCTTAACCGACCCTGGTCTTGCAAGAGTCACTTTTACGCCAGTTTTGGATATTTTTACCTTCTAAAATAATCTAAATGTAGCGTAAATCATGGGGTTAACATTGAATTATTTATTTTAATTCGGAAATATTTAAATGCGTTGTCATAATAGTCATGTCACCCGTCGTACTTTGCGCTAACTACCAACTTGTTCTCGCCCGGTATTTGAAATATGAAGTAGGCCATAACAAAGTTCCCAAAGCGTCGCAGCGAGTAATTCATCCCTGTCAGTCACGAGCCGGTTCCACTGACGACCGCCAAGACCGGTTCTACATCATTGACTGCCAACCCCTCTCTTCGTACCTCTGCTCATCATCTTAATATACTTACATGTTTTTTGTTATAGTAACTCTCGATTGTGACTCTTTACTCGTACAAGTTTAATTGTTTATAACGTAGAAGTTTTGGTCAGTAACGGGACAGACACGGCTTACTATAATTATCGTATTTGTAATATTTCGTATTCTTACGGGTACCGACAATGTACGTACAATTGGTAAACTTAATATTTTTTTATCATTGTAGCACAATAAAAATTACACTCTGGTTTTGTAAACAATTAAAGAAAGAGAAAATAATCTAGTAAGGCACACGTGCGAGTGGAATGTACCAAGATCGCAACACTGGTTAGGCGGTGAGAGGGAATCGGCGAGATTCGCAGTGCTGCTCGGCGTGCGTTCCGGTCGACGCCACCGCAGTCAGGGTCAAGGCTTCGGCTCCTGCACACTTCTGCACGCCTGGTAGACGCGGGGAGCGCCCTCCGCCTTGCTCTGTCCGCGTCGAGCGGAAACGGAGCGCTAAAAGTGAATCTGCTTACTTAGCATTTTTTTCCCACGACTTTTGTATTAAAGACATTGTATGTAATTGAAGCAGCTTTTCAAAATATTACCGACAAACTTACGTTTTAACCACACACGAACCTCTAACGACACAATGCCAATGCTGTTTGATGTTAGGGACTATAAACGTCAATTATAAATATAAAACTCTTTTAATAATCGCTAAATTGGGTTGTTAAGCGGAAAACTCCATTACTTTAACAAGATTACACAAATCTCTATTCGTTGACAATTTTTGAATGAAACTGCTTGGACGAGAAAAAAATAAATGAGCATATGGTACCGGCGCAGAGACGTCCCGAAATTCCAGGGCCCCATTTTTTCTGTAACTTGACAGATGCATTCTGGGACGCAGCTAACCACATCTTGCATCCTTATCGTCCGTTCGGAAATGAGATCTATGGTTGCGTCTACTACGATGAAATTGAGGGTTATTTTAAGGTGCATCACCCCGTCTCTGTCGCTCGCCGTGGCGCCAACGGCTGGGAAAGGTCCGCTCACTCGCTCCTGTTTATATTGTATGGTGTAGCAGCATTCTTAAACACGGCTACTTTTTGTTTTTAAAACAACACGATCTAGCCGCCGCGAGTGCAACGAATTATATGTAGTATAATTTAGATGCGATGCGAAAGAAACTGCGTGACGTCACAGTGTACTGGCACCCCTACGTCTGCAAAACTTAGGGACCTTAATGAATCACTTCCTAATTGCCGCGCGAGCACGAATAAGTCCGTAAATCCGGCGCGAAAAAGGCCTCCTTCGTTTAATTGTGGACCTTGAGCCCTTTTGCTTCTGAGCTGCGAATCGATTGCCAGACGTCTGTTGACTCGTACTTGTGACCGCGAGTGATTATTTGTTACTCAGTTATTGAGTCTTACAAGCCTGGGGGCAGAGATTTGAAATAAGGTCTTAATATGAAATAGCATTGAGCGCAATTTGCGTTGTTTGCATTGCGTCGTACGCCTATTACCACTGAGAGGTGTCGGCAGCGACGTTATGGGGCGACAAGTCGATATGCTTCCCGCACTAATGTTGACAACAATCCATCTCGCGCTGTCAGGCGGCGCCGCGAATTAGACTCACTCCCATTTCGATTTACTCATCATCCAGAGCTCGTATTAAGCGAGCGTCCTAAGGCGACTTTCATTATTGCGCCTCTATGCTCGGCCATTTCTGAGAGATCGAGCAATTTCAGCTCGAGATTAATTTATTTGTCGCGGTCTACATTATTGTGCGGGTAAAAAGACGGCGCGTTCGTTTTTCTTGTAAAGGTTTAATGACAGGATATGATGTTAATGTGACGGAGTCAAAGTCCTGGGGACGCAGATGTGCGAAATGTCGTCGACACAAGAATGCGGCCGTTCTAGTCGCCGGCACATGTGCTGCGCGGCTCTGTATGGACGTTAGCGACTTAATTGCGAATCAACAATTGCTCGAATGCTCAATAAATTCTTCCCGTCCTCGCTTAATGTCAAACCTTGAACGTGAACGTAAAGGTGGTTCTCCATTAATCGTCACATTCGGATTTGTAGTAAAAATAGTATCTGCAATGTAATGAATAAAATGAAAATATATATACATATATATATATATATATATATATATATATATATATATATATATATATATATATTATACACAACGCTAAATGTAGCTCCTAGCTAATTCAGATGTGTAAGTAAGTTCGAGGCTCGTACATTTTTTGTAAAAAAAGTTAAATAACAGCCTAAAGTCACACTGGTGATTGCACTCACTCGCTCGCACATTTGAGAGGTTTTTGGAGCCGGCAAGTCGCCACGCTGCTCCAATGCTGGATACATGCCGAAACATTTTTTCAGAGACATTGTTTCCCTTCACAACTGAACACATGGTTAAACATCACCTCAGCTACATTTGTATGTCATAGTTAAATTTCCGATCGATTAGGAAATTTCTTAACATTTATTTATAACAAATACTTGCAACTGAAAATACACTTTATTGGATACACACATTTAAACATATATGTATACTTACAATGAATACTGAGTAAATTTAATATATTTACGGAATACTCATTAGTGCCGAAATTAATTTCTCACTAGACACTTTTTATCATAACAATATTTTTACCGTAGTTACATTTACCATGACATCAACGGTTTACAACTATTTCGACATAAAGGTCGAATTTATATGAATAATAATACTAAACGTATCGCTGCTACATCTGCCCCTTAACCGTCGTTGCTTGCTTCGCACCTGTCAAGTCGCCCAACCGTCTTACCCACCCCACTCTAAAGGCCGACGATAGCGAAATAATTGTGCCACGGCATTTAATTAAATGTTACTTCTTTGGTAGTGGAGCTATGAAGTTTATTGGGAATCTCCTTTTATTGTTGATAAAAAGCATGTATGATTGTTCATCTGCATGTTTGCAAGACGCTGACAACTTTGGTAAGCATTTTCTTGGAGGCTCTGTTCAGAAGGTGATATTTGTACTTCATTTCTTACATTGTTTAGTTATGCTTACATTAACAAGAATTTCGAGTATTATAATTTCAAAGGCTTCAAAGTTTTACATAAAACGTAGTTTGTCTATTACAGAAGATGAGTTACAAAGAAGAACTTTACAAGTTTTATTTGAAAGCACAGCGCTTTGTGCTTTTAATAGGGAAGTAGGCTAAGATGCAGTATCAGAGACATGGACAATCACATTCCGAAAACCAACTTGGTGTTTTATGTACAAATACCGACTCCGGCTGACATTTGAACACATAGTCCGTGGTGCAGAAGTTAGGCATTTCAACCACTAGACCATGGGGTCGCGTCAAGAAATGACTTCATTAAGGGCGACAAACGAGGGTGTGGTGGATCTAAAAGTACTAGTTAGTAGTTACGGCTCTGGCTCATGTTATCCATTCTTTTTTTATTGGAGAAAGTGACGAGGCGAGCAAAACGTTCACCTAATGATAAGGACAACGTCTGCCAATAATAAAAGCTGTGTCACCCAGACCATTGCTATGTGGAACCACACTTTCTTGTCGACCTTAAACATCAATTCTTAATTCTCATTAGTTACATTAGCTTCCAGTGCCCCTCAGAACGAAACAGTAATGTTTCGACACTACTGCTTCAAGTCAGAATAACTGGCCTTGCAGTGGTACCTACCTAGACGGATTCCTGCATAGGAATACTACCACCAGTAAATTTTCGTTCTCGATGAATAATGAAAATGAAGTTCACTCTTTCACATGGTCCTCAATGGGTCTCTCAAACAAATATGGAATGCCTTAAGACAATATTGTGTCTTTTTGTACACTTTTTGTAAGTATTTCCTGATATATTTAGCTGATTCCCGCGACTTCGTTCGCATGAATTTTAGTTTTTTAAAAATCTCGTGGGTATTTCTTTCATTTTCCGGGATAAAAAGTATTTTATTTCCGTCTCCAGGATGCTAGCTATCACACGTTAGGATCGGTTCAGCGGTTGATTCGTGAAAAGGTAAAAAACAGTAAGACAGACAGATAGACAAGCACACTTGCGCATTTACAAACTTACTAGCTGAAGCTCGAATACCGTAGGAAATCTTTGATGTCCGTCTCTTGTGTGCAAGCTACTTCTGTGCCAAAATTTGTGAAGATCGGTTTAACGGTTGAGCTGTGAAAAGGTAACCAAACACATAGAAGGACAAAGAGAGTTACTTGTACATTTATAATACCAGCTGTGCCCCGCGGTTTCACCCGCGTAAAAAACGCCCACTACGATGGATGATATACATGTATACTTTTAATTTAATAATTTTTCTGCGCGGAATATAATCCTAATTATTTATCTAAAATTAATGTAGCCTAAGTTACCCGCTATAATATCAGCTTTCTGTCAGTGAAAGTCCCGTCAATATCGGTCCAACCGTTTTAGCTCAATTATTATGAAGTATATAAGATAAAATTGTTTTTATCTTATCTACTTCATAATAATTGAGCAAAAATCTGTTATTTTTGTTATTACAAATAGACACTTAATTTTCTATTATTTGTATAGATTAGTATGAATCTCTAGACGAAAAGAGTCCAATAATTTATTATGAAGTTCGGGTGGCAGCCCTATGCGTACATGAGTGGCCGTGCCTACCGGCGAGACATTCTGTATTGTTTATTCTCTTTCACGGGTGATCATGTATTTGAACGAGTCAGTGTAATGAAACATTTTTGAGTAGATGTATGTAACTTAGTCTATAGTTTATCGTTGAATAAATTTTATAATACTTATATGCAGCTATACTTCCATGCCTAAGACAAGAAAAATTCGTAATAAATGTGTTTGTCCGATATCAAGCATTGCGACCCGGACACTTTGAAAAGTATACTAACTTAGTTTTAGACTCACATATTAAAGCTACTAAAGTTAAAATTTTTACATATAGAGACAGAGAGGTCTCATCCGTACTTGGTTCACGAGCTCAGGACCCATACAAAGCGTTTCGCGTTTTCGTTTTTGGAGCTTAAGTCGAGTATGAATAGGCATCTTTTATGCCGACTTGGATCATACCTAACACCAAGAGGGACCTTAGTCAAACGATATAATTCACATTAAGAAAATACATATAATCTTTAAAACGCCTTAATTCTCCGGGACGCAGTAAATGATCTCAATAAAAGTTTTTTAAAAACTATAGTGGTGTCAAAACAAAAGCTAAGTCTGGTTTTAACGGCTAGAAGATAAGCTTTACAAAGACTTCAAAAAGCCGACGCTGCTAATGCGATGTGTAATCTAAACCCGGTCGGATAATTTTGATTCCAATTTAGGTGACATAGGTCAGTTAGTAACAAACGAAAGCTCATGTTGTAGAAATTATTTTATATAAATTGTAAATTCTAACTCTGTAGCGTTAGTAATTAGTATATATAGGTGAAGGCGTGAGTATAAACATGTTGGGATACAGTTGCGAAAATTTAAATTTAACTAGCTTATTACAACTAAACAAACTTCGTAAAAATATAATTTACATTATCCTGCACGCCACTATACGTATGTGCAATCAGAATAGTCCCATACGTCGCCATTTTTATTCTGATGACATTAAAATATGAAATGTTTGATTTGTTTTGGCTCGGTATTACGTGTATGGAATATAGTCATTCTTTTTTTTAATATTAAAGGAATAAAGTAATTTCAATAGCAAGTAAGCGAATTCGTACTTAATAACTTCCTTTATTCATGAGTTAAAATTTATACGACCAGATTGTACTTTCGTATGAATATGTTTTTGTTGGTTGTTTTGTGTACGCATATCTGATTTCGTTAATGATTAATTCTATATGCCAACTGCAATACACAATCCATTATTAATTTTATAATTTTTATCGTGTATTGAATGACGCTAAAATCTGGTTTGTAACTTACTTTATGTTTCTTTTATTAACCAGCCACTGCTGAACATAAATGTCCCACTGGTGAGCACAGGCCTCCTCCAATGCGGGTTTGACGGATATCACATATCGTTTGACATATTTTTATTCCTCATTCATAGTTTCCTCACGATGTTTTCCTTCATCGCCGTGCCCATGGTTAATCAGCACATAGAATTGCAGACAATTTTAGTGATGCCGGCACCGGGAATCGAACATAGGCAGCTATCTAAAAGGGGGGATTGCCTTAATCACCACATTTGGCTGTCGTAATGGTGATCGCATTACCAGACGCCTCGCACCTTAGCTGCCCGTCACTAGATTTACTATTTTCGGTCTCGCATTTTACGAAATTATTATTACGTCATGTCGGAAACCATGTGATTTTTCATCGACACCCACGGGAGATGGGTGGCAGATTCTATTACAACTCCACCACCACACTGCAGGAATAATTTACATTTTCTCTTTACCAAAGTAAATTTAGGTTCGATTCATAATTTCTTGTAGTGTTCGTAAAAGTTATGAGCATTTATTCAGAAGCCCCCAAGCAAGATTATCGTTAGTTTAACGTATTAAAAAAGTTAAACTTGTTCGTTCAAACGTCTCGCGTCGTTATTCAATGAAGTTTCATTAAAAAGGGCGAGGACGGCAGCTGCTTTTTCCGTTGTTGAACGCGCGTGAGAGCCGCTGCCAACGGTCAGCCGCGCTTATAACGCTCGTTAGTGGCTCGGTGCCACAGGTAAAACTTGAAACAGGGGTGTTCATTTTCTAGGCTTGCTTAGTGTTGTTATAATAGTGCTTTATTATCGATAGTTATAAATGATTGCTACATATTCATGTAACAATAATTTGCATACATAGTCACGCCTTTTTCCCATATAAGGGGTAAGCAGAGACCACAACCGTAGCTCACATTTCGCCCTCGCGGGAAACGATGGGTGTCTAGCAGAGTAGAATAATACCTACCTCTTCCCTACCGAGGTGTAGTATGAGGCGACTGCGGTGTTGTACGGACAGCCTTTATTCGAGCCGAATAATACCATAATACGTCTCTACAATGCCATAGATCAGATAAATTAGGTAAACGATTCTTAAAAATTAATTTTCAAGAATTTTTATTCAGGTAGGTATATCAAGTCAACTAATTTTACGGGTTTTATCGCGTTTAATTTTGTTATTTATAACCCGACATTTCGAGTGCTTTACAGCACCCATGGTCACGGGGGGACTGAGGCGACAGATGTCCCGATGTCATAGTTTACCCGGAGTACCTTCAGCTTTTAATTATTATTATTATTTTTTGGTCTGTGATTTAATTTTTTTAGTTTTTAAATGCTTATGTTTCAAACTAGTTGACGTTACAGAATCTAATAATCAAAATAATATCTGTCTCAGCGTACTACTGCAACTCGATAACTGCTAAGTCTATCAAATAAAATATGCGCAGATAATAAATAGTATTCGTGGGACAAAAAAACTCAAACATTATCTCAAATGGTTCGGGAGTTACACGAACTTTACGCGAATAATACAGCTAGCGCTTTGTAGTAATAAAAATATATAATATTACCGCATTATAAATTGGTACATAACCTTTTATATTTTAACATTCATATAACTCACTGCAGTATTGTAAAAATAGTTGGTGAACTTATATATTTCATTCCTTGTGAGTAATATAAAATAAATACCGTTATACGTGAACATCGAAAGCATTTCACGTCCTCCTTAACATAGGGCGACTGCGACTAAACAGTCAATTAGCAAGTATAAAATAAATAGTCTCATAACTATTGCAATGAGACTATCCGGTAAGGTTAGGCTACAAGAAGTGACAAACTTAAGCGAATAGTTCCGAATTGAGTAAAAATGAAATACACTTGGCAACAGTTGCTATTTACAAAATCAAATCACTTACATTTTATTAATTTTACAGCTAGTTCATAAAAAAATGTGTTTAATTTTTTTTGTGAAGACAATTAATACAATCTTAATATTTAATAACAGTAACTAATTATTTAATATACGTAATTTTCCTCATCCAATTTAAATATTTTAAAATTAGTGTTGTGAACATGTATATTTAACCGACTTCAAAAAAACGAGGAGGAGGTTCTAAAATGTTCAGCAGGTACTTCTTTACCACGTGAACGATTTTGATTTTTGTTTTATTAGAAAGCGGTCCTAGGGCGCGGTCCTATATATAAGTTATGGGATGGGGATCAATGGTAAAATCATCAAATTAGCTTAAGCATGTGCATGATTTGAAGTAGTTGTTTTTTAGAATAAATTATTACAATATTCCTGTCTAACCCACCTTTTGGTCACAGTTTGATGGTTAACATTTTTTTTAAATAGTTTTGCCTGTAGACTGGTTGACTAGTTCGGGGGCATTTTTGTAATAGTCTAAAACTTAAGTTTATTCTGGGACGTTTTAACTGTGTCAGAGGTAATTAAAATGAAAAATTATGTATAATGTAAGTATTAGCTTTTACTCTATTTCTGCTGCAAAGTGTTTACAGTAAAAGTTAAGTCATATCTTAATTTCAAATAATATATTTTCAGTATTCTTTTTTAATGGTTCTTTACACTTTAATATTCATAGATTATTCTTAATTTAAGATGATTGTTTTTAATTTAAGAGGTCGAGGCGCATTATTTGGTGTAATTACTATATATGTGCGAACGAGTCTATTCCAGATTTGCCATGACTCATTCATTACATTAGTGACTTATTGCGTCCCAGTAATCATTTGCGGACGTTGGGGTTATCGTCTCCTATCACAATAAGCGGAAATTTATAACTTACGGTCAAGCACAGCGAGACGACGGCCGCACTCAAGATCATTTTTACTTTTAATCAGTTCAAGGACAAAGGACATTTGCTTCTTCACGATCTTCAAAATATATTTTATTCTTTGCTGCAAAATTTTCGAACCTATCAATTATTTTTACAACAACTTTTGAACATAACAATTATTTTTATATCTATAATTGTGAAATTCCTTAACGCCTGGGCACAAAAGGAGCGCTTTGTAGGAAAACATAACTGTAGACACCAAAATTACCACCGAAAAAAAGGCGATCGCACCGTCAATCGCTAGGGCCGTTATTAACCTGTGGGTCTTTTAAATTCCCGTGAAAAAGTCTACCTGCATCTCGAAACTTACCTGAGAACTTATCGGCCTTATTCTATTAGCGATAAATTAAACGTTTGTGTCTGGGGGATTTATGTGCACTTCATTATTTTTACATTTGCACCGAGGTTAGTGAACTTGCGCTAAGTGACGAACGGGTAACTGAATATGGTTATTTACTGTCTCGCAAATGGTGAAGTGCATCGGGTTACTTTAATCAGCGTACGTACTATTATTAACTTTCGATTTTTTTCGCGTCGACTTTTTGCGCGTACCAGGAGCGCATACGCCGCACGGAGCTAGCTCCGTAGCGTAGTGGGTGGCGAGCGATTGCCGTAAGCCGATATTTCCCTCGTGAAAATGTTCAATGGCTGGTGTCGGATTGCCGGAGCGGTGCGTGCGTCTTTAGGATTTTCGCCTCGCATGCTGGTACATTATTACACGTCATTAATTATTGTATACGGGTTTTTTTTCTGAAAAGCTCTCTTAAGCCACCTGCCAGTATCGGAGGTCGGTGTAATTAAAGATTGCGCGTAGGCTCAAGAATAGGCATCTCCGGTCGGCGGCTGTCGTACAGGTTCACCTTCGACGGGGCGGTTCAACGCGGTGATACTTATTTATAGACCGATTTATTTTGAACAAATAGTCCTCGTATGGTGTTAAGTACCTGTATTGGTAATCCTTAGAAAGATGTTGATGTAGAAAGATCTTTGAAAGACTGAATCCATTTTAATTTTATTTATCAATGATCCGATCAGACAAGTCGTCCCTTAACATTTTGATTAAAAATATATTCTTTTCTTAACTGTTAAATAAAATAAATTTATCAATAATTTATTTTATATAAGTACAAAAGTTACGTCTAAGGTTTGCGTAGATGCAGGTCGTAGTACCCTCGAGAGGCGGTCTTAACTTAGAGCACGCGGTTCCGCTAGGCTGAGAGGCGGCACAGCTGGCGGAAAGACGCCATCTGCCAGGCGGCGCCCCGGAAACACAATTTGTTTTGTTTCGATTTTTCGAAACGGTTCACGTTCGATTCTCGTGTCCGTTTCATGTAAATTAAACGTGTAACGTTCTCCGGTGACATTTGCGGTTACGGACACGTGCGTTTACCCGACGCGCAGTGGAATAGCAATTTTCCTGGTACATATGTTTTTTATTTTAATTTTAATTATTAGAAACTAAAGGTAACTGAACTTTATTTAACTTATCATTTTTAACGCTTACTTTTTAATTTAGAAAGTAGTTTTAAAGGTGAGGTAAAATTGTAACGTTACAAATAATTAATTTTGATTTTCCTACAATTAATTTAACACAATTTGCTATTAAATATTTAAATATAACATACATACATAGAGTTACATCTCTTTCCCATTGGGGTAGGCAGAGACCACATCTTTCCAATTCCTACGGTTCTGCCAGCTGGCACACATCTTCCGCTTCTTCTACTTTCATTCGTGTTTTCATACAATCTCGTCGGTTGCGGGTATTTTTGACGTGCATTTTCATTAAAACGATTTCGATCGGATCGTGTATAGAAAATATATGTTATTCTATATACGTATATAGAAATAAACATAATAATATTATATTGTAATTAAAATCTAATTACTAAAAATAAATTTTCAAATTCTAGCTTTCTTCATAGCATAATGCCAACTAAATTTTAATTAATATGGTAAATTAATGGGGTAAAAGGGCTGGACACATTGCGCCCAGCGAAGAGGGTGCGTAATAATGGCATTACAGCTAGTTACCATATTGTAAGTAAACTTTTTTACTTCCAAAAAATTTCTTAATTTCAAAGTTAAAACATGAACATGCAACAAAATTACTAGGTTAACATAGAGCGTAACGAGCTTGAATACATATATCGAGTTTTCGAAATGCTAACATCAGACTGCGTCTGCATCTGCCGTTTGCACCTGCCGGGTTTTTACCAGTCCGCACGGCCTGGCGGCGATGAGATTGTCTGGTAGGTCCTGCTGCCCTGGTATGAGTTTTGCCATTTACAAGAAAAATATACCCACCTTAATTAGAATGAATCGTTAGGTTATTTGTCATTATTGTTGTAGTAAATATAATCAAAAAAATGTTTAAACGACTAATATCGCGATGTAACAAGGTCATAGTACTGTAACAAAAGTGCGTTACAACTAAATTTTTCACAAATATTTTTTTAAAAGCTTTCGGTAAACATCGTTCAACAAACTTAAAGAAAAAAACTAAATTTAAGGAAAAACTTCATTTCGATTAATGTGAAGATATCAAATATGTTCACTTATAGGTACTGTTAACATCGTTTTTAAAATAAAATCTGCATTTTGAATATCTCGATCACACCTGTAATTAGGGTTAGGGTTGCTAACTTTTTTTGAGATAAGTAAGTAAGAATACTTATCTCGAAAGGCATTTTGACCTACCTAATTAATAAAATTTAGATAAAATATAAAAACGTTTGCTTGTATTCCCGTTTTATATTTAATTCTGTTGCATTTTTTTACATTTTTAGCCCATCCCATACAGATCATACCATATAATATAAGTGCCTGAAATAAATAAATTTATATGCTTTATTGATATTTTAATAGCGTAAAATATTACGACGCAAAAAAAGACAATATTTTTAAAAGTATGAAGTTGTCACACCGTACCAATGACCTAATTGATGTCAAAATTTGTAAGAATTCTATTATTAACTTCCAAGTTCTTGTCAATAATCAAAACGATAACACAGATTAAATATTATTACATAATCGAGTTTCAGATAAAAAATGCAATTGCTTAATACATCCAATTGGTCCATCATCGGTGTTGATGGTTTTGATACGAATACAAGTTCATTGGGGAATAACGAGCGTATTGAATAAACTATATCCAGACGGCACAAGTTCTGAAAGCGAGAGCGGCGCGGCGGCATTCCGCAATAATAATACTTAGTATCGAAAGCCCTGCGCATTAAAAACATCGATGCTGCGACTTGATTCCGTCCGCTTATTTCTTTTATGATTAGTATTTAATTTTTTCACATTCGATTTATTGAATTGCACTTTCTGTGTAAATCAAAAACCAAATAAAAATGGACTTTAATAAAATTAATATAAATAATATTGTAAACTCTAATTACTACGCTTACACGCCTCCCATATGGTCTACGGGCATAACTAAATATATGCTAAAAAGCTAACCTTTCTGCTGGCGGTATTGAACAGCAATTTTATTATAATTGGCAACGCGGTCAACGCTTCTCGGAAATTGGTTTTTTCTCTCTTTATTTCCAACATTTAGTTGATCTCGTTTTTGCGTTGGAATCGGATCGCGCGGACCTTTGTTCTCTATCATATTGTTTTTAATGTTCGGCATTCGCCTGGCTACCTCATGGTAAAGTTTAACTCGAGTATTGCTTGGTTTGACTTTTGTAATTAATATTAATATTATACATACATACCTACCTCTGGTACATATCTTCCCGTTTCTATAATAATCATTTCAAGATGTTTGTTGGCTTATAACTCATTCGTATTTTAATGTGGTTTTCGCAATTTTATGAGGTGTTTGTTTCAGTATACATATAAAACAATAGCTGATGCCCGCAACTTGGATATAGGTCTTTCAAATATCCCATGGGATTTCATTTTATTCGGGATAGAGAGAATCCAGAATGCAAGCTATCTCTATGCCAAATTTCGTCAAGATCGGTTAAGCGGTTGAAGCGTGATTAGGCAACAATCAGACAAAGACAGAGAGATTTACTTTCGTATTTATAATATGAGTATGGATTTTCTCCTAAGAAAAAAGTTACAATAATGAAGCTGAAAGTTACAATAATTCATTTAAATCCATTTGCTACTGTTAATACCGGAAAATCAAAGAGTTTTCTCGGTAATTTTATAAAACCTAAATCCACGCCGACGTAGTCGCGGGCTACAGCTAGTTATTTATAATTCAAGTAAGAAATTTTTCTTATTAGTATACTCCGAATCTGATAAGAAACATTTATGTTTCTAATATGTGTTGTGTTTCCATAACCACATCGTTTTGTGGATTTTTCACTTAAACACAATTTTGCCACTATAATTCTATATGCGTTCATATTACGTTAACTTTAAAACACATCTCACCTAATTAGGGTTAGCCGAGTAGGTGCGAGTGGGGGGAGCTAGAGGGAACCAACTGTCGGACCTCGCGCCAGCCAACCGTGAAGGTAGGATCATTCGAACAGAAAAGTTATGCAGCGATGTATCTATACCTACAATTTCACTCGGTGTCCACGACTTATCTAAAACAAACAAACAATAAATTAAAAATTCGTGGTATGTGTAGTGGTAACGACAATATATCAAGCGTTTAATTATATTTAGGAGATCGATATACGCTTAACAAAGGCAATAAATAAATGGTATCGATATTTCAGGTATGTCCGCCGCCATTAAAATGCCGGTAACATATCTCACAAAGATGGACTCATGTCGCCAAATTTAATTCCATATTCTAGAGACATGGCATTGGACAAATCGGTTGCTTAGCCGATTCTTGACGACCTTCCTCCGTTTGCGTTTTTCAACTACTTAGACCGACGGTATGTTAATTTAGAGGTCAATATAGCTTGGTGGTCCGGACTATTGAGTAGCCGCGCTTTTGATGTCGCCGGTGTTCCAACAAATTGTTTATTTCACATATACATCTCCCGAATTTAGATTTTTATCGATTTTAAGAAACATTTATGACGCTATCATGGCGTTGCCTTGTAATACAAAAGATTAATAAAAATAAATATTTGTTCGGTTTACTGAAAAGCAATAAGTGCTCTTTCGCATATCAGATATAGCGGGCAATCATATAACACGTTGTATTGTTAGTAATAACATTTAATTGAGATACTTCAAGGAGGGGCACCGTATGTTAAAAATCATTAAAGATTCAAATTCATTATGAAGTAGATTTTAAAAAACCTTCAATTAATTCTGATTTCCGGATTCTCACAACACCAACAATATTGAAAACTATATACATTTTTTTTATCAAAGTTCCCCGTAACTAAGTCAATATTATACGCAACGTTTTTTTATGATAATAAATCAAAACATAATAATTTAATTATATATTTAATTAAGTCGGGTGGGTCAGTCGTGCTCGGTGTTTTTTTAGTCTGTGCTCCGCTGCTCGTCATCGGCTTCGCCCCGCAATAGATCAAAGCGCAGCCGCCGGTTGACAGATATTTTGATATTTCGCATGCAGATTATCTTAATGTATGCACATGGACGACTTACTGTACTCCGGTGGCCTTTTTTTAACAATGTTACTTGTAAGTCACATTGGCTCGGTCGAGCTGAGTGCAAGGTGCTCGCGTGAGGTCCGCTAAAATGTCAGCGTTAAAAAAAATCACAAGTAGTTGATCAACTAAACGTTTTATCTACGCGTACTAAATCAAATTGCCAGCAACTATGATTTTAACCGACTTTAAAGTAGGAGGAGGTTCTTAATTCGTCTGTATATATTTTTGCTTTTTATGTATGTTTTTGCATAACTTCTTTGTTTATGTGCCGACTTTAATGATTCTTTTTTAATTAGAAAGAGGGTGGTGCCGTGTAAATTTAGTCACTGTGGAAATAGAATCCATGAGAAAATATTGAAATTCTTAAATTCGAAAAGCATGTTTGGAGTTGCTGCGTGAAACTCAGTTTTTTGATTTAATAATTATTATGTAATGACACCATAGCGAATTCTTCCACGTTACCAAGAAAAGTAAAGTAACAGTCGATAAATGTCCCACTGATGAGCATATGCCTCGTCTCGTTATTGAGAGGGTTTTGGAGCCGGGCAGAGTCCGCCACGCAGCTCCAATGCGTGTTGGCGGACTAGAAATGTCTTCGAAATATTTATTATTCCTCAGACATGCTGGTTTCCTCACGGTGTTTTCACCGCAATTAACAATTTTAGTGGTGCCAGCACTGGGGATCGAACCCAGATCATTCGCGTTCTAAATTTATGCGATGCTAAATTTGATGCGAGCGCTTAGGTCCTGAGCTGTCACGGCTATTCTATATATAGATATATTAAAGCGCTAAAGTCATTAGCCCAAACAGAGACACTCACTTATCTCCATCTTTTCGTATCCGATGTAACATTTTTGCGATATTATCGGATGCAGTGCCTGAGACACAGGACAGTCAAAATGCAACGAGGCCAATAATTTTGCGTTGTGCTATGTTTCCAACCGCGGACCCACGACTCGATGAGCAGCTACGATCATAACTGAGTCACCCGTTATATTCTTCCCGGCTCTCAAACCCTTTCAGACATGAGAGGAGGCCTGTGCTCAGCAGTGTGACATTTTACTAGTACGCTGTTCAGGATTGAACGAAAATATATATTCATGTCACCGTAACAAGTTTCTAAAACAAACTATTTAAGTTCGGACCGGGCGCGCTCTACACACCTCGTGTTGCCTTCCTAAAGAGGTCAATTCCCGGTGCGTTGCTCTTACAAAATGACCTCGACAATCGGAGACATTTTTTTTTTGTTATTTGCAACAGTTAAATGCGCATTTTCTGTCCGACCCCAAAAGTTATTATCATAAGTAGATAATTAATTTCGAAAACTGGTCCTTTTATTGGCGTGTTATTATTTGAATAAATGTCCAAACGAATGATCGTTGTGTTTTTTTTGCGTCCGCCAAGCTAATTGGCCGTTCAGTATAGCGTACGACGAAAAAGGTCGTGTGGCCGAAGTCTGATAGACGCGTAAGTACGCGGGCAAGTGCCCATCTTTAATCCTGCAGTGCGTCTCAGTGTAAACATGATCCCAGTAATTTTGTTATTGAAATTATTGGCACTGAAATTTGCAAAACATCGTTCCTATTCTACAAATAACTGTAGTGTCATGAACATGTAGAAAAGTACAATAGATTCCGAAACTCAGTTTATAAAGAACGGGCAAGAAACTCAGTGTTTTTCTTTTCGGTTGTAAAGTAATATAGTATGCCAGTCGTTATTAATCCATTTTTTGTTGAAAAATATTATTTCAGTATAAAACTAAAGGACCATTATTAAGACAAATGTCTATATTTACTCTGCTAAATATAGAATCGTACATATATATATATATTATTTATTCGTATATATAATTTTACTGGTGTTAGGGACCTATGCAGGAATCCGTCTAGGTAGGTAACATCGCAAGGACAGTTATTCTGACGTTAAGCAGTAGTGTGCAAACGTTGCATTTATCATCAGGTTTTGCTCGTTTTGCTCGTTTCGTCACTTTTTTCAATAACAAAATTTATATATATATAAATATCTACACACATATAAGTATCTTTTTTAAAAATAGACTTCGTACAGGTTTCTAATGTTTGCAATTTTGAGATTGTTTGTTCAACAAATTTTTAAACACTTTCAATTATCGTTTAAATATGCATATTGCCCACCTTGTTCTCTTCAAACGCATTTCACTTCGAAGACTTATGCTATATACAATTTTGTGCTTATATTTTATGCTTGCAGCTATATATACGCGATATTTTATGTTTTGCAGTTTTTTGATTATTAGGCGTATGCAAAACGGCTCTTTGTGATGTTCAGGCGACGCCATTCCGGGTGACCCCGGCGACCTAAACACGACCTATCGCAAACAAGAATAAGGCAGCTCATTCACGATCACGACATGTTGGACATCCTTGAACTAGTTAAACTGGGCGGGAGTAAATCTCCGAGACAGACGTGGCAACACCGGGCCGGCGAGAAAAAAAGCCCCCGATTTCGCCGTACCGCTTAGCCCAGACGTATTATTATCCTATTATTATAATTCTCGCTAGAGCTGCCCCGCGGCGATGCCCGTCTTAATTTTATCATTTGATTTCGACATGTTCAATTTCTTACAATATAACTCTTTAAAGTAGCGAAAGTTATTTGTTCTTGGGTCTCAAGTATTAGTTCAATGCGTTCATTTATCTACATTATGTTGCTTACGTATCACGTTGTATCACTGTTAATTTAAATTAATGTTTCCATTAATTACAAAATACACTTTCAAATTTTGAGAAATGTCAAAACTAAAGAACCGTTGAAAAATATCATCATCCTGTTTATAGCCCGATGTCCAGCCTCTCTTAAGAAGAGAGGATTTGCTGTAATCATCACGCTTGGCAGGCGGATTGGCATTCGTAATACCAGACGCCTCGCACCTTAGATGCTGCAACCCGTCACCAGTTTGTCTATTTTCGGTCTGGCATTTTACGACGTAGTTAAACCAACTCCTGTCGAAAGCCATGAGATTTCCGAGGCGTTTCTCTCTGTCGACTCTTACTACACCCACGGGATGAGATGAGCAGGCAGTGGAAGTGGCCGGCCATTTAACTTGTAGAACCGATAACCGTTGGGGAAGAAAGGTTCTGGAGTGGCAACCTAGATAGAGGGATGACCTGCACGGTTTTGCGGGAAGTCGATGGATGCAAGTGGCTCGTGTTTTGACGACATTTAAGGAGCAGGCCTATCTTCAACGGTGGACAAAGGCAGGCTGTAATTATGATGATGATAAATTAATTATGATACGTCATTCCACTGGGAGCGAGGTATCACTTCCACCACGTCAATTGAATGCTTTGAATTTTGTTATTTTTAACAGTTGTATATAAAACAATAATATATATCCCAATAATCTCATTGTGTTAGATTTTAAAAAATAAGTCAGTAATATATGTGTCTGGAGCTTTCAAATAATAAAATAAAAAATAACGGTGTAGTGATATTTATCTAATGCTATAATTAGGTGTATTTAAATTTACCATTTGCTGTGTGGTTCGCATTTTTTATCGCGCATTGCGTCACCGCTGCATCGCTGCATTCTGCCATCACGCGAACCGTTTGATGGAGGTTTTTAATGGTCTAAAATCATCAACAAAAAATAACCATATTAATCTTAATTTTCCCCTACCGCAAATAAGATTAACCAATTTTTTTAAACTATGAGAACCGAGCGATGAAATATAACGATCGAAAGAGTGGATGCTTTTTATTTCGACGCTAATTTGCCAATCGATCAATAAATACCTAAAATAAGGACGCCCAAACTATCCGTAAGAGATATCGTATTAACTCGCTTCATTTGTGAATGTATAAATAAGTAGTTATTTGTACAGTATAATGACAGGTTAGGTGATTGCCTCTCCAACGTATTGTAATTATGAATCATAAACAAAGAGCTTTGGGTTTTGGGCGCAGAAAAAACTGCCAAAAGCTAATCTGTTCACAGCAATTAACCTATCAGATACTATTTGACGACGAAGGTCGTAGGTAATGAGTAGATTTCCGATACCTCCTCAGTAGTCTAGAAGCAAACTTATTAGTTCCTTATACATTTACCTGCCATAAACCGCACATTAAAAATATATAAATTGTAATTTGTAACAAATTTAAAAAGGGAGCCTGAACATGTATCGTGATTGAATTTGGAATTCGAACTTCAACCGTTTCTTGCGAATTTCAATAAAAGAGATTTATTTATTTTTAAATTGCCGCGAAACAAAGGGGTTGTTTAATGTTCTTTTACGGCGTAAGAAAATGAACGCTGTTTTGACATATATACTTTTATTACGAGTGCAATTTGGTTGCAGTGTGATATTACGAAGAGGTACCGACACGGTAATACACAAAAGGCTTTTAAGCTTAATGATCGTTGCGTGACACGGTTGTCTTTTCACGAGAACCAAATTTACAAAAATTTTTTGCAATTTTCTGTTATTTTCATTTAAAAAAATATTATGTCATATCTTTCAACAGCTGCTGTAACAAACTCCTCTTACCATGGACAGTTAATTTTATTTTTGACATAAAATATAAATCAATATCTATATGAATATGGGAATGTTACCAGGAATTAATAACCATAAAGCAGCTCACCCGGGTTATTGCCCCAGTAGCAGGATTATAAAAGAAAGAAGAGCACTCGGCAGCAGATCGGTTTGGTGTAGACATTAGATAGACAAACCAGTTCCGCATGATGCGCTCCCACACCTCCACGGCTTCTCTATGACGTGATTGCGGTAACGACTCGTCTGATAAACCGCTTCACTTGATACCTTCCCCTCTCGCTTTCTTGTTGTCCTAGTGAATTGAGACAGAAACCATACTTATAGAATATCACAATATTTATGTCAAGTTGTTATATTTTTATAAGGTAATCAACCTTGGTGGGAAGCACACGCCTACGAATAAACTAAACTTCTTAGTTACTTAAAATTGTTGTAGACTAAAATCGAAGACGTTTTAAGGAAAGGCCACGACAAGGCAACCGACGACCTTATGGGAAAACGCTAATGAAAGTAGAAGAAGCGAAAGATGCGGCCTACCTCAATGTTGAAGAAGTGTGACCGTATGTATGTCTGACTAAAATGTTCGTTGAGCAGAGTGAGCATGGTTCTGTTAGTTACTAATGTTAAGCAACACCGCCATTGCCTAAAGATCCCGGAGCATCCGCAACAATTTGAGCAACTAAAACACATTTTGAACATATAAAAGTGTACTATATGTACCGCATAACGTGCATCCGGCGGGCTTTCGTCGGCGCGGGCGCCATTGTCCGCCGGATGTCTTGTGGTCGCGGGCTATTTCACAACCTCTGTAGTTTGCACTCCCATGACTACCTAGTAGGTATAATTGAAATGATTTCATAAACTAAATTAACCTGATAAACAGACATATATCCAGTCACGCCATTTTTCATTATAAGGGGTAGACAGAAACCACACTCTTAGCCCAATTTTCGCCGCCGCGGGAAACGAGACTTAATTGGTGGAGAACCACGTCGCCGCCTTTTTGTACGAGTCAAGAAATTCTTACTTCCCATTGCGTTGACACGAGCAGTACACCGATGCATATTATGGTGTTATACTGCACGAATAAAGGCTGTCCGAACAATACCCTAGTCGCCTCTTACGACACCTCGGTAGGATAGAGGTAGGTGCTATTCTACTCTGCCGGACACGTACCGGCTGTTAAAACACCTACCTTATGGAGAAATTCCTTTGTAACTATGTAACGCTCATGTGAATCCCCTCCGTCGATCTCCCATAGTACCATCTTCCAGTTCAACTACAACACAGATTTTAAAGTCAATAATTTTTAAATATGTATGTAAAACACAGATTATATCGGTCGGTATTCGAACCCAGGATACATCACTTTGCCAGCAGGTACGATGTCCACTGCGCCACGCGGTTATTTAAATACAATGTTTAGAGTCTTGAAAGTATTTATAAGTCTATTTTTGTCTGTCTATGTCTAATGGTTAATAGGTTTTAATGTTAATTTTAAAACTGTTTAGATGCAATATTCTTAATAGAAAACTCTGTTTAATGCATTCTTAAACTTTATATTCTTCTTAAAACATTTTATTAAAAAAGTTGGGTTAAGAATCGCTCGCACGCTTTTTCGTGTAAAATAGTGAGGTGCAATTAAAGGTAAACTCTTTGTTTTTTACAATTACCACCTTAATGTAAGTCCTGTGATGGAGAAACAAGAGGTAGAAAGAAACCGCGTTGGTATTTTTATATAAGCAGCACTGTACTTTATTAATGATTGGTTATTGAATTTCAAAGCAATTAATAACAATATTTATAGGGTGGTCCAATTGATCAATAAAGTACATGATATGTCAAAGAAGGATCTTTACACCCTAAGATATACTCGTGTATATCGTGTATCGTTTCAATTGTAATAATTTCGTATAAACGATGTTGCATGAATGATATTTCGCGCCTTCAATACAAAATATAAGGGACATCGTATCAAGCTTTGTTATTTATAACCGAAAGTGATCGCAAAGGTCAAATTTAAGTTTATGTTTTAAAACATCGTTTAAGCTTGTATGGGCCCCAATTAATGCGGAGGTCGATTGTATAGCGTCTAAAGTTAATAACAGAAAGAGGGATTGAGTTAGTGTGATCGGCTTGTGGCTAGATACAAATCAATAATTTCGCATTTGATGCTTTAATAACGGTCAATTACGAATTAGGACTCTTCGGATAATTGACGTCCCGGACCTACCCCGAAGTCGTCGGTTGCGACCTATCTTATTTATGAACTTATAAATAACTTTATCTCACGCTGAGGCGTTTAACATCAATCTGTATTTATAGACCTGTCACCTATTAACTATTCAATAACAAACTTGCTCGATAACACGCAAATACCCTCTTTAGCAAAAAGAAATGCAGTGTGGTATAAATAATGATCCTGTAATGAAATAATATGGTAGTGTCTTGTCATTAGAAAAACAGAGGCAATGTAAAGAAATTAAGGGGACTTCTTTTATTTCAGTCGCGGGTCTGTAGGGTATAGGATCTGCACTACGTGCTTCGATAACAATGGCATCTCAATTTAAGTGCTTCTCATCATATCAGCGAAAATATGTAACATTCTGAACTCTATCATTTTTAGATGCTCACATTTGGCTCCCTGCGTCTTCTTCGGCATAAACCGCGATGTTATAAGAAAGCGGACTGGTTGAACTGGATATTCGACCCTATTGCCCTTCGCTTGTTTTACGTTTTAATAGAAGGCTTAGGTTTTATAACGGTACAGCGTCACTTCGACGCTGTCATTTCGACAACGAATAACCCGTTTATATAATTTATAAGGCGGTCCACGCGACCGCTTTTTACTACTCGCCGTTGCCGACGTCTGGGAATCCGCAACAAAGAGCGGGCCAGATTCCGTTTTGCATTCCGCGAGTATTCTTGTGTGTCGTCCGCCCGCGAATTTAACGTTTCGAAAACAAAATTTGCAATGAATCGAACCGGCGGAGGGTCGGCTGTATGAATAATGGTCGCGCGTCGTTTCCCACGCAGATTTCGTGTTGCACACTAATCGGGAGACGCAGCTTCGTTGTCAGTTACGAGGCGTCGCGACGTCTCACCGTCAAGCCTTTGTGACGACATCGGACGCGCGCGAATTTCACACTAAGCTGTTGACCCACTTTGATCGCAATAAACCTCACCATCGAATTTCGTCTCGCTCGTGTCGACTTTTAGATTTTTTAAGTCGAACCCGTTGCATTCCCGATTTAACGACTCCGTCGACTGACCGCAGTCTGACAGAGCGATCGTAAAAGATCAGATTTTATTCCTTATTGTTCGCCATTCGCGAAATCTAATTGAAGTGGACAAGGCTGAGCCCACCGCGGCCTATAAATTTTACTGGTTTGGTTACGCCGAATTACGTTCATGTGGTAGATGATGACCGGCGATGTGAAGTTCGGTACTTTTTACTCGTGTCATACCTTATAACTGAACGGCTTCAAACATAAAGCCTATAGTAGATGTTTAAAGTCGTCGCCTCACGCCGCGCAGTCCACTTGCCCCGCGACCGTCTTCTTATACTCTTTTTCAACAAATATTTTAATAAACGACTGTTACTTTTGGAATATATACCTTGCTCGGATGTAATAAGACTCCGTCGGGCAACGCGAATTCAGTTCGCATGCCTATGTCTATTTGTTTCGATTAACATCGAGCTTCCAGACCCGTTTTGGAGGCTGCACACTCTTCCTACTTTTTACTTAGAGCGGTTTGTCAACGTCGCTGCGTCTGAACTACTTATTCGCTCATTAACAGCCGATAATTATGATTAATTGGACTGAATTTCAGTCAATGTATTGTTTCTTGTTTGGCAACTCATTCTCTCAACTCATTTCATTAGTACAATTTTTTCTTTTACATCGAATAAAGTCGTTACTAAGAGCTTCATAGTCATAAAAGAATTTTGTCATTGATGGGATTCAATATCATAGCTTTGTCGGGTTCATTCATAGACTTCAATATGGTGGAAGAAATAAAAGCGCACAAGTATAAAATGGTCCGATCGCTGATGAATAGAATCTTCTAGACAAGTTTTATGCCGTGGTAAAACTAAGCTGTTTCAAGCTGACTCGAGCGTGGCCGTATGTGAGTCACTTTGTATTCGCTATAGGTCGCGCTGCGTCACGCGCCTATCGGAAACGCTAACGGCCGGGACGCCTATTTAAATACAACGTGACCATTCCTCTATGAGCTTTTATCCCACAATCATCCGTCTCCATAGAACCATGTTAACGTCAGTACGAGGATCTACTTAATTTGGCTGTGAGTAACGCCAGTCTGAAGAGGCATTCGCGACTAGCGTTTCAAACAAATGAAATAAATCGAATTTGCGATACTTTGGCCGGTATCGATATAATCGATCGATCGATACAAAACTGCATTCGATTGTAAAACGTCGGGATGCAGATTTACGCAAACGCGTTGTTATCTGTTTACGTTTGCGTGAATGTTGACGACATTTTTTGCGTGCGTAAGAATCGTTGATATTTATGAATTTTCTGTTATCTTCCACGTATTTAAGTAAGGTGAATTATATGAATATTATATTTTGATAATCTTAAGTAGTTTTGCTTGATGTGAATGGCCTGGATGTCTAATTACTAAGATCCTTCTCAGATCAGCGAGAGACGTATAAAAACACTGGTTTTGCGTTTTATTACAATTTTAATATGTACTTATCACTTGAATGAGTTTATTATTGTAATAACTTATTTTATTAATGTGTTTATTTTGTCCTTTACAGGTAAATGCCTCCACGACCTGTTGTGCGATTTTCGGTAAAGTTGTATTTTTATTTATTGCCGCCGGTGCCTCAGAGGTCAGGGTAACTGCTCACCGGGATGTTGGTCACGAGGTTCGTTCTTTAATGTGTGATATCAGTGACAAATCCTTGATCTGATACTGAATTCGAATCTTTGCAGGGATCGTATCATATAAGTAGTTCATCTGATAGTGTTCTTTGGTATTTATAGTACTCTGACGTCTACAGAAGTCCTTTCCAGAACAACTTATAAACATTAGTAGTAGATAGAATACTTAGTAATAAAGTATTTAATACATGTAAAAACGGTCATTAAAGGTATTGTTCACATAACATGAGCCCTGTTACATACGGAATCGTGAGTTGAAGTGTTTGCGCTAATGTAATTGAAACGATATTACTCGATTTACGATCTTCCTTCTTAACAAAATGAAATCTCTTTATTACAGTTTTGCACAAGAACAAAAATTAAACGGCGTGATATTTTTTATGCAGTAGAATTATACTTATATAAATATAGTTTAGAGTTATTTATTTCGTTTTAGGTTATGTTGGATTGGTTCCCTTATTCGGTTTCGTAGACGTAATACGTAAACGAGCAGATGACTTTTATATTTTATTTAAACACGCTGTAGTTATAATTACAAAACTTTACATACATTTATTCCGTTATTATTTAAAAATTGTTTTATTAGCATTAGCATGGTTTTGACATGTATTTATTTTCTATTTTGTTCTTAATTAACATTTTTAATTTGTATTCGGGTTTAAGTTCTATGGAAACGTCACTCGGCTCTAGCTACGTGAAAAATAAAGCTGCGATGCGATATTTTGTCGCCATAATGTGTTTATCAGGATTCTGCGTAGCGAGGACAGCCGCTTTTGCTCAATGCAAATTTTTATTATAATAAAATACGTAACTTTATAATTGATGTCTTTGGATCAATAATATCAATTATCAATGTATATTTTTATATATTAAAAAAATTGTTATTCAAGGTTACGATTACATAAATTTAAACTTAACTATTTCTCACAATACGTTGCCGGAAAACAAACGTATGCTAATTCATCATCATCACTGCTAAACATATGCCTGCCTCATAGATTGCCACAAGTTTGTAGCACTCATTTTGCGGGGATTTGCCATAGTTGCCACGCTTGGCAGTCGGTTTGGCGACCGCAGTTTATTTATTCAGATGTTCCAACAAGATGCTGCTGCCGAACTTCTGGTTTTCATTTTCCCTCTGTCGACTTACGACACCAGCGGGGTGCGATGGAGTGATAGATTATCTTAAGCCGCGACCACACGGCAAGCTATTACACGGTATGCTAATTAAATAAACTAAAATAAATCCAAAAGCCTTTATCAAACTCGTTAGCGGCCCGAGACTGTGACTGTTGACTCACAACGACACAGGTAAAAGTAAAATAAGTGTCCGTGCGTTGAACCTATCCACTTGTAGTTCAGGACATACATCGATGTATGTATCAGTTGCACATTTCAATCGGCTTTATTAAAGATATAGAAATTTAAATGACTATTTAACATGTAGCCGTAGCGTAACATTTTAGACACTCGAGTAATCTGCTGATAGGTGTCCGGCAGTGTCGCATAGCACCTACCTCTTTCCTACCAAGCCTTAATTTGTGCAGCAATGCTGTCGTGGCGGCGACGTGGTTCGCCATTCCCCACGTATCGTTTCCCGCGGTGGCGAAAAGTGGGCTACGTGTGTGGTCTCTGCCTACCCGTTATATGGAAAAAAGGCGTGAACTTATGTGTGTACTTGAGGAACGCCTTGCGTAAGTATTTCTTTGCTCAAGTTGTTAAAACGCCTATACGTACCGTTGTTAACTAGTGGACGTTACGGAGCTTGCAAGGAACTGACCCAGCCCAAGCGCAACGAGGCACTTTCTTCTAAACTCAAAATGTAACCGTAACTATGAAGCGGGCGTCGTTTCCGGCGCCTGTGACGTCACGCCAGTCTCGCCGGTCGCCGCCCCTACTACGTAATCTTGGCGAGATGCGCCGCCCGCTCGCGCGCCTTCGCTTTCGTTTTTAAAATCGAAAAACTATAACTGAAGAACTGTTTGTTCGATGGCCGCTCAATGCGGCCCCCAATTCCATTATCTTTATCGTCATTCCTTTAATGCGAATTAGTGTTTTGTTTTTCCGGTCATTTGTAAACTCTAGTAAACTTAAACATCGTTGGAGTATAAATATTTTATCGTATTAGAGATAGAGGAGGATCAAGATCTGTTGATCTTCGATTATCCAAATCGAATTTGAAAATTGTATCAGTGTAATCGCTGTTTGCGTGAGCCGCGGACTCGGAACGCATTCGGCCGGATGCTGAAATTACATATATCTTACACCATTTTATAATACGAAATAAGAGCAAAATCAGCGGTAATTTTTCACACGATCCACGAGGGCATAGTCGCCCTAAGCGCAGCGTGCCGGGGTGATCGAACCCGCAGCCTGTAATTTCGGACCGCAAAACGAACAAGACGCATTGAGATCGGTGATTAAAAACCTTTGTCGGTTCTACTAATATTTATATTTTCGCGATGCGCCCGACATCTAATTGGCGCCGCGCCGGCCGGGACCACCGACGCTTCATTAGTTTTCCTGGTATAGAAATCATAAAGCTATTCGACTTTTTATGATCGTATACGTCGAAACGTGACTAGAACACGACGTTTCACGCCGACAAAGGATTACAAGGTTCTACGTTTACCAAAACGCGTATAGTTACTCATACAAGACGCTAAAAATAGCAAAATAATCGCAGGTACACGGCTAGTCGCGTCGGTCGCGGCACTCGAGCACAAGGCCTGGGATATTGAACCTGGGAGCGATGGGCTCGACGCGAGGGCCTGCCGCTTCCAGTCATTGTTATTGGAGAAAGGTCGCGGCCACACGTACGTTCGACTCTCGTGATTAATACCTTCGACGTCTCATCCGTTCGGCCCGAGTGTCCACTGACTGCCGCGATCCCGTAAGCGAGTGCACAGTGCACACTTCCTTGAACAAAATCATTCGGAAACAGGACGCCTTGTTAGTTACCGCCGGATGCGAGACAGGGACGGCCGTTGGAGACAAGTGCTGAGACAGGGACGGGAGAGGTGCATTGCGCTGACGCATCGCATGCGTCTACTCCCTGTTTTTTTACTTCCTTTGCTTTCAGTTTCGTTGCATTGCTTCGAAACTATCGAATTCAGACTCCTGTTTCATCAACGACATGCTTATGCTGGCTGCGCTGGAAAAGTCTTTTGGCGTTTGCATGTCACCAATTATGAAATTGGACGTCCAATGACATAATAAAAACAGATTCTACAGATGTTCGCGCGACGCGTCGTCGGCCTCCCGCCGAGTGCGCGTGAACCCTTAATCGGTCGCACTCGCTTTTAGCGAATCCAAACGACAGTCTGATCGAAAGAATCGTCCAAACATTATGCAACGTCACACTGACATATTAGAAGCTTCAATCACCACGTGTCGTGTTATCGCCGCTTCTTATACTCTGTACTGTTCTCACGGCCGAGTGCGTTCACACCCATAAACATCGCGTCGACTTGGACTCGCCCGGTCGTGCCTTAGCGCTGCTTATTTATGCTTAGCAAACAACGACGATAAGCCGTGAACGGGCGGCTTGTGCTTCCCACATCTGCCGCGACCTTGGCTCCTGAGTCCGTTGTGTAACCTCCTTATCAGTCACACTCCCCTGGTACCTCACCGGCAAAACTCGGGTTTTCCGGTTTCGATAAAATCGCCCTCAAACATATTATACTCGGATATACGCGCTCACATCTTTCACTATCGTTAACTCAAACCCGCGACCACATGGGTCGACGTCTCGTTAACATAATTACTGAGTTTTCAAGTTGCGCGACTGGTTTCGGTGCTCCGGAGTCTTTTGTGCTTTTTATCGTTGCGCTCTAAATCAATGTTAGCGTTTGTGCGAAACCGAAAGTCGGGCGCCTTGTTTAAGGGCTTTGGCGATATCGGAAAATCGCCTTAACCACCCAGCAATCAGAGCTCGGAATCGTGTGTTGGCGAGGGAAAAAAGTGATAAAAAAAACTACGAAGAGAAGTGGAAACTCAGCTGTTGACATTTCAGTTAGGTTATGAGGTAGGGTCTGTAGCGACGCCGCGGCGGTCCTTCCGTGAGCTTTTTATTATTCCGGTAATAAATTAAACTGCGCTCGTTAATCGGCCCTTTAATCCGTCTGGCCGTTGACTCCCGCGCCCGACGCCTCACTTGCAGCGTCCGAGTACCAGTTGTAACACTTTAATGATTCGACGCTCCAATTATAATTACAACATGTGTATACGACAATTATCGTGTTGTTTGACTGCTGTACAGACTTTAGTTCAAATATTGTGACACTTAAAAGTCAAAAATTTACATTGTTACTGGTAATATCGAAACATATATCTTTTAACGTCAATAGTAACTTACTAAGCTAATGAATTACCATTCGATGCTATTAACTTTATCTAAAAAAGAATAGATATGAGGGTTAGTAAATGCAGGCCATTTACTAACCCTCATCATCATAATTACCTTTTTTTTTGGATAAAGTGACAAAACGAGCAAACGTTCACCTAACGGTAAGTGCATCTGCCCATAACAAATGCTGTGTGATCCGGAACATTTCTGTGTTACACTACACTGCGCCCGTCACCCTGCGGCATCAGTTCTTAAGTCTGATATGGCCAGTGATTACACTAGCTCGGCAGAATAACTAGCCCTAGCGTGATACCTACGTAGACACACTCCTGCAGTCTCTCCCGCCTTTAAATTCGTGATAAAGTAATAAAAGTACTTTGACGAATTTGAATCCTGTGAAACTGAACTAGCAACAACCTCTCAGAGGAAATACCTCGCGGGCAACATCGGTCGGTGGGCAACTCATCGTCTTGGAATGTGGTACACTCAGTCTCCAATACAAAGCCTAACCATCCCGCGTCAATTAGGATCGCCACAAGTCCATCAGACATTCTTGGATTTGTAACACACCAGAGTCTGATTTGTTTTTACTGATTCGGATAAAAATTACCACGTATACCACTTATTTTACGTTAATATAAAAACAATCCTTCTTACATGAAATTTTGTATTTTTCAAAATCGTGGTAGTAAAACGTTTGTCATATGCATTGCATTCCTTAATGATCATGTACCTTTGTGGGACCTTAGATCAATATAAGTAACTGCAATAGAGATTATACAGAATCGTATTTTTTTGCTTCTCATTGTTAGATCGGAATGATACACAGCTTGAATATTTAGCGATATCCGCTGACTTCACCGCTTATAAAAAATTCGCGAATAATTAGTCAATAAAAATTCCGTCGATTATATACCGAGCTGTTGCACGGGTGTTGCGTAATTGGAGTAAACGACCTGAGAATTGGTGGCCTGCTCGAAGGTCTTCCGACCACGTGGTGCCAATATGGTGAACGGTCGCCGACCGTCACAACTGATGTCTCTCACGTTGTCGATTTACTGAAGCAACTTGTTCGTACATGTCGTCACGCTTGTTATTATTACAAGATAGACAAAGATCAAGAATGTTGAACGACGATAATTAGTTACTTGACGCAAAACAAATTTAGATTCAGTTATACTTGAGACTTTTTACTTGGAACAGGGTTTTCTTTTGTTAATTGTATCCTAGTTAGGGTTGCCAGCGAGCATGTAATTCGAAACAATTTCCTATTATTTACATGCATGTCTAACGATTCCAATTATTATATCGTACTTATAACAAAAATAAGTAAACGCGTAACGAACATGTAAATGACTTGATAATACCACTTTATTATTTTAAGTGTCTAAATGTTACATTATTACGTTATAAAATTTAATTTAATCCGGTGTCTGGTCACGAACGTCCTTAGATTTTATATTTTTGGTCCGCAATTTAACTTATCTGACAGATTCAAAACAATTCTTAATATCGTCTCAGTTTCAAAACTATTTCAAACATTACTTGCACTAATCTACTAAAAATGAAATCGAACTTTAAGCATAGCATATACATTAATACATACGTTGTTAGTCACATTAAACAATGCAATAATATAACATTCAAAAATGTTTAAATACGTTTGTATTTTCCTTCCTTTTTCGTTTTAATATAGTATATTGCAGCCGTGAAAACATTTGTTACAAATTTAATTTTCAAAATTCCACGTATTATGTTGCGGCGTTAACAACGAACATGTTAATTCAAGCGCGATTTAAACACGCGATGGACGTCGTAACGTCACGGCGCATCGCCTCGTAAGCAAATTGAATGAACTCACGTGTGGATGTACCATTCATATGTGCGCCGTTAACGCACGATAATTCAACTGTTCGAATGTTTCACTTAGGAGCGACACACAGCCGCGGCCGTTGATGATCAAGTTACATTTTTTATTTTGAATTACACTTCGCATATTCATTATAAATGTATAAAGATTTTATAAATGGATTACATTAATTGTTGTTGTACAATACTAACGAAAAACAACATTTGCTTTGACCCGTTTAGCTCGGCTATTATTAAGCAAATACTATTATAGTTTTAGATGATATTATAATTTCACTTTTATTTCTATTTAATATATTTAATAATAATAATCATAATAATAATTTTAAAACATTAGTATAGTAATAGTTTAGTTATAAATTATTTTGTTTATTCAATCCAACAAGTATTGAGTATATTACTAGCGTCAAAGAAAATTTTAAATAGTTTCAAAAAAATAATTATGTTCTTGTAGTTAAATAATAACGCATTTAGTGCTGAGTATTTTCTGCGCCAGTATGTCCGAACGGAAACGAAGCGTCGCGTCACGGCCGCAAGGCGCCCCTACTAAGACACTCCACTACGTGATACCAACGCAAACACTGTTCCGTCTCATTTGCGAGCATTTCCTCTCGCTCGCCGATCAGTCCGTATAGCACTTAACAATTGCCATATTTATCTGCAGCCTACGAATATCTTAGTAAAATCAAGCTCAGATTTTTATTAATGCCGCATTCGACTATCTTATTTAGCCTCTTTCTAAGTTATACAATGATAGAGATTAGTGATCAGCGTTACTTTCGCAAAGCCAAATGTTTTCAGTTTGTATCCAGTCGGTTACAAAAACGCGCTATTGCCATTGTCCATTCAAAGTTAGATATGTTTAAAAGGCTTTCTACAACATATACAAAATATACAGCGTACTAAAGTCTTCCTAAGTAGACAATAAGGGCTAGTTGCCTACTTCGTTCAATATATAAAAGGAGCGTGCGACTCGACGCAGTATTTGCGGAAGAGCGGCGCAGGTCGTCGTCCGCGCTCGCCGCCGAAGGTCAAGGCTGTGATCGGTCCTCCGCTAGCGCCCGCTAGCGAAAGAAAAAGTGACAGCCCAAACCTGAATAGAATGCGAGGACGTATAAAAACGAAAGCACCGATGCCCAATACAGGCGTAATTCCATGTTTGCATAAACAACGAACTAATAATTTGGATGCGACAGACGCGGATTAAGACGATGTAAGATGTGAAATTTCTCCTCAAATTTATTGCTCTTAATTTTCTTTAACAAATATAGTATATTCAATATAAATTGTTTTACTGTATGAACACGTACATGACGTGTTTAACGTGTATTCATAGAATCAATATATTTCATCCCGATATCTGTGTTCTTCTCAAAATTTTGCATAATATTTCATAACTTCATTCTACGTAGAAAATAGAATGAATCAGTCTTATTTATAATAATTTCAAATTACGTTGAAGCTAATACCAAAAAGGTTATTAGGCAAGTAAGTAAACATATATATTTTGAGTCAAAATCATGTCTTTAGCGAACACAGCGTTATCGAGTTTGTAGCATCATAAATAAAAGTTACTTTAGTGTAAATGTTCTAAGAAAGGTAGAACGTAGCTTTTTTTAAGATTTCGATTAGAAAAAGAAACTTTTTAGGTCAAAGTTATTTCAGTAAAAGAAAACATCCGCTAATTGACACTGCAGTGCAAGGCATTCGATCCAGAAAAAAGAACTTAAAAGGTTTGTTTCTGCGAACCTCGAGATGTCCGACGGTCCTACCTCATTTTGTACATCTGTCCACAGTGCATTGTGTAGTCGCTCGAATGCAAAAGAAAATAGCCCATAAATGCTGAGAAATAAAGATGCTTATGGAGTTGACAAGTGTAACAAATATTTCTTAATATTCTTGTCTTTTGTTCATCATGACATACAGGTGAAAGTATTGAGCGGAAGCGTTTTAAAATAAATTTTTGAAACTTATTAATTCGGTTACAATTAAAGTTATTATTATAAGTATATTTCTATAGTGCAATTAAATCTGCTACAAGTTTATGGATGTATCAAAACTTTAAAGCCCCTTAATGTCTTATATCATATTGGATAATTAATAAACCATCGTAACTTTATTCTGTGATATCTTTGTTCAAATAACTCGAATGTTAATTTAACAATTGTTGGCGATTCGCTAACTCTCCATCACTAAGTCGGCTGGTTTCCTTTTTCGGTCCCGCGGTATGCTATCAGGTTGTCGCCTCAGCCTAATTAAAATGTTCCAATCTTGCGGTTACATTTACGATGTGTATCATTTTTGTTTAATGGTCCGTTTCGCTCGCAGTTCGCTGATAATCGAACTTAGCACTCCTAATGCCAATACCACACAACCTGTTTGTCATTTCATTGCAAACACACTCAAAGCTACGGACCAGGAGGTCTCTTTTTAAACTGTAGGTATGTGTGGAAATTCATTTAATGCCGTTTGCAAGTACTGGTGGCTATGCAGGAATCCGTCTAGGTAGGTACCACCCCAGGGCCAGTTATTCTGCCGTGAAGCAGTAGTGTGCAAGCATTACTGTGTTTCGGTTTGAACGGCACTGTGAGCTAGCGTAATCACTGGGCATTTGAGACTTAAGAACTGATGTCTCAGGGTGACGAGCTCAGTGTGGTGTTGCACAGAAATATTCTGGGTGACACAGCATTTGCTGTGGGCGGACGTTGCACTTACCATCAAGTGAACGTTTTGCTCGTTTCGTCACTTTATACAATAAAAAAAAAAAATAGTATTTGACATCGACTTAATCGGGAAAGTTCTCGCAAGGGTTGCAAGTATGTTTAGGTTATCAGAATGGTCGATTGAAACATAGGCCTTTGTAAAGATTTCATATCACATAATTTGTTTCTTAAACTGCCTATATGATTAAGCTTATTGCCAGCTCCGAAAATGTCTCTTGTATGTAATTTATTTTTGTTTTGTACTTAGGGGCCATCAAAGTCCATTTTGCTTTTTATGGATGTGTGTTTATGTGGTAGATTGTGCGTTTGTTTGCCTTAACTTACATGAAAAAAAAAAACTTACAGTTAATACAATCATTCACACAAATCGTTATAATTAACGTGTTCAACGTGTTCATCATGTTCATCATTCTATACGGATTGTTCAATCAATTGAATTTATATTTATTTCGATAGTTTGTTTACAAATTCACTGGTACTTTACTGGCATTATTTCACGTTTGCCATATCCCAATCGAACAGCGAGTTATTATACGGACGCTCACAAAAACAAAACGTTTGAGATATCGATTGGAAACAAAGCTCGTAAAGTTGATATCGTGCGTGCACGTGTGACTAGGAACAGACTAATTTTTTCACAGTTTAATGTAATTAGCCACGCGACGCTCGGATCGAATCATGAGTGCTGGTCTATAGTGTTACATGGCGAGCCGTGGAATTTTCCTCTTGCTCAAACATTCTACTGTGAGCACTCAGTGACGAGCGGAGAGCGGGAGGGATGTACATACGATACAGTCAAACCCTTTTCCCATATAATGGATTGGCAGATACCACACACGTAGCCCACTTATCTTTAGCGAGTCAAAAAAACCTTACTCTCCTCTGCGTTCTCTCGAGCAGTAAAGCGACAGCATTGAATTGCATATTATGGTATTATGCTGCACGAATAAAGGCTGTCCGTATTATTGCTTAGTCGCCTCTTACGACACGTCGGTAGGAAAGATGTAGGTTCTATTCTACTCTGCCGGACACCTATTTATTTAGTTATTATTAATTTCAATAACACACTCGGTAAAACTTAACCAGCATTTACACAGCATCTTTTGATTCTTTGATAGTTTTCTATAACAACATGTAAACAAAGTGAAGCTATAACACGCCCCGCTCGTTAACATACACCCACCACATTGTTAGGTTCACACCATACCACACGCAACTTTACGCGGATTGTATTAATAAAACAGCTACGTTTGTGTTGGCGAGTAACCTTACTCCATAGAAACTAAACCAACCAATTTTTTTATGTCATATCGACTTCATTAACAATTGTTACAAATATTCCTTTACGGCTTTTGTTTCTCCAAGTGTCGCTATGTTTAAGGAGCTCTTAGAATGGTTTCCATAGAGACCCCTACTAATATATATCTTACCACATTGGAGGACAATCAGGACATTTTGTGACTAAATATCTGTTCGCACAAGGGCTCGCCTTAAATGTCATAGTACTAGAGTGACAGAGTTCGATCCCCGATCCCGATGCCGGCATCGGCGGCACTTCTAAAATTATTCTGCAACTGCTGATATACCACGTGCTTCGGCGAAGGAAAACGTCGTGAGGAAACCTGCAAAAGAAAAAAATATTTCGAGGACATATGAACCGCCAACTCGAACTAGAGCAGCGTGGCGGACTCTTCCCTGCTCCAAAAGCTTCACAGAACAGAGATGAGGCCTGTGCTCGGCAGTGCGACTTTTATAGGCTGTTAATTTACTTTTTTAAATAAAAAAAATTATGAATATATTTAGAGATAGAAGATACTAGTTTTTTTAGTCAAGCTACGTTGCGCTCTTCGTCGAAGATGAAAAGGAAGACAGGAACTGTATAGATGTTTGTGTATTGTCAGTTAAATTGCAATACAGTGTGCGATGTGTGCGTGGAATGAATACCGTAAGCCGGCTAAAGGAATTAAGGTTACTGTCAGTGCAGGCGACGAGCTTGTAACCTGGCCCTGCTTACGATAACTAGCACCTTTTTTAAGATCATCATTCTGAAAAACAGGTGTACTTTAGTAACATGAACAGTGAGTGCAACGCGAATGTTACTAAAGATTAATGTATTGAATTTTTAGTATAGTAATGGGTATTTTTAGAGTACGACTAAAAAGTTGTGTGTGGATGTTCTTTACTCCAAAAGCCGATTTAAAGATTTCAAAATATTTTCCATTCAGAATCAAATATTTCATACAGCCATTGCAGTGCACGGAGTTCCGGAGAGAAATCCGTAACGATGTTATCCTCAGCAGAACTAGAGTAACAGACATAGCGAAAGATTGGCAAGCTGAAGTGGCAATGGGCCAGCTCGTAAAACCGATAACCGTTGGGGAAGAAAGGTTCTCGAGTGGCAGCCTCGTAACGGCAAACGCAGTGTAGGGCGGCCCTCCATTAGATGGAGCGACGACCTGCACTTTTTTTGCGGGAAGTCGATAGATCGTGTTTTGTGGCAATCTATGGGGTAGGCCTATGTTCAACAGTGGACTATAATAGGCTGAAATGATGGTGATGAATCGAACGAATCTAACACTAGTTTAATTTTTCACGTAAAATGGTCGACGGTACAATTGGAGCGAAGCTACGTCCGTGTGATAGTGTCGGATGCACCTAGCCGGACTAAATGTCAGTCGGTGAGCCGCAGCCGCATTTAGTCGCTCCGAAATAGACCGGCGTTCATCAACCCCTTGCGTTCATTATTACTCCTCCCGAGATGATATCTTACAACGGTGCTTTTATGTGGCCAACTTTGATGCAGTGTTCTTAACGGGCAATGGATCGTGAAATGGACTAATGAATTATTGCAATAAACGTTCACAATAAGCAAACTTGAAAGTATGTCTGGTAAAGTTCGCTAAACGGGATGGCAAAATGTCCACCTATCTTATTTGATGGTTAATACGGTATTTTTACTTGAAATGTAACCTTTGACTCGGTTAACACAATAATTTAAAAAAAAATCGCTGAAATACGCCCGATAACCAGTTTAACAGCATATCAATATATCATGCATAGATATCGTAATCGCCTGTCTGTTATATCCTAGTCGCGCCTACCATTCTAGTAGTAGTTAACCTATAGTATCGAATATCAAAGACCGATAATCCGAAGGTAATTTAGCGCTGTCAAATCGAATCCGAAATTAATTGGGCGTTCGCAACGACCGCCGAAACCCAACCGCAGCCACGGCCGCAATTTAGACCCGTCACAGTGACGGTGCTGCAAAAAATGTTGACACCTCGCGAACAAAAAAAAACGATTACAATCGATTATTTAATGTAATTTAAAAATAAATCGATACCAATACGTCTTATTAGTTTAAACATTTATGGAAGAAAAATATTTTAGAGTATTGTTTATTTAATTGCATTGACATAGTTATATCTTAATGAAAAGAAAACATGGTAATTATGACCGAAAGAGTTCAGGACGGTATATATATAGAGAGGACTAAAAAACTTTCACACATTATCATTCCACTTCTTTAATTGACTTCGCGATCCTGTCAAATAATATAAAATTTTTAGTTTCTCATATTATCATGTAATGAAGATTAGTGAAACATTGTATTTATTTGCATAACGTCGATCAAGACGACGGAAAGCCAAAGATCATGAGACAAGATGAATGTCTTGAATCGACTAGAGTCCACGTTGACTCCATCATTCATACTAAAACATGTCGACTAACACACAAACTTACTTCGTAAACCCAATTTTGGTGAAACCAACTTACATATAATATATTCCATGACCGGGTTTTAACACTAAAAATCAAACTTTATTGCAAGTTGTATATAGACATAATTAAGTAAAATGAAAAAAAAAAATAACGGAAATGCCTTTTGATTGCTGTGTCTGGAAATGTGTTTTCCGATACTGGCTACTAGATATTCAAATTTCTTGGGTGTAAACGCTGTATTTGTAATTTTTGCTACCGATAATACTAGTATATTGTAAGGTAAAACGGTGCGTTCATTCCGGTCGCTCCCAAAATTTTGAATTATCAATTGTATTTGCAATTCCGCAAAGTGCTGCGTAACAACAATAACGCTGTTGTAATCCTTGAGAGTCTCCTTATCTCCCAAAGTCTCCTAAAACTATAACATTTTATGTTTGTAAAACTTGTTTGTTTGTAAACAATGCCCGTATGGCGCACTTTTACGCGTCTCCCCAAATAGCTGTCTTTTATTACACAATACGATACGTTTTTATCGCGCCTACGCTATCTATAACGCGAAGAAATACGTCAGTGCGCAAGCGTTTAGTAAACAGAACGTATTACGATCGCGTAGATGACAGAATCTTATTCGTTTTAAGCTTTGATACCCTAGTACTTATAAAACACAATTATGACCGCTAAAAGTGAGACGAGGTGACGATTTTTACCAACAAAACTTGACATTTTAGTTACCTTACCTTGTCTATGTTTCATAATTTTAGTTTATTTTTACTGAACAGTTTTAACTATAATAACTTTGGACAAGTGGACAATTGGAATCCAATATCCATTTGTGTTTTCAATGCGTGCGCACTGGTCTATCGCGACCGGCAGTTAGACATCGAGACATTTTGTGTTACGTTATTTCTAGCCACGGCGGGCGCCAACTTTAGATTCGATGCCGGGCTCATCTGCATTCACAGGCGTTATTTGTGGAGCTTAACATCTTTATCCTTCATTCAGGACCTGACCGCCTAATGCTAGGCCAGGGTTGATCTGGTATACGGATCCGTACCTTTAACTTACATAAATGTTCGAGCAAAACTGAACAAATATTTTAAATATAGATACGTACATTTGTTTATATGTTTGTGTCTTTTAAATATTAAAGTTTGCGTGATGTTATTAGACCAAGTCGCAGGCTATCGTTAGTTAATAAAGCTTGTTTGTGTTAAATTTGAGCTTGTTTATGCTGTAGCAGTTAAGTTATGGCCGATGTAGGCGATAATGAAGATTTTAAGCTCGAGTTTCGCGGGCACGTCGTAAACGCAGCGTGAGACGGCCACCTTGCTTTGCTACGACCGAATTGTGTTTTGGGCCACAGTGTAGCAGTAACAGCTTATTTATGTAGAAACTATTATATCACCATTATAGTGTAATGTTACGCTGTTGTACATTTCTTAAAATATTATTTAGTATTTTTCTCTTTGCCGTTTAAACTTAACAAAGTTAGTGACAAAACTAAAGTTAGGCAAAATGATTATAAGGAACTTTTTAAAAATCAATTTCATTTTCAAGAGTCTGAAAAGAGCATGGACTGCTATTATACAAATCCAATTATTAGCGTGAAATGAGGTTGCTGCTAAATTGTGTTTAGTCTGTGCCGTTTACCATGGTTCTCTTCGAGTCACAACCGAAAAACAAGATGTGTTTCTACAGGGCTCACGCTTCCTCTGCAATATTATCCAGTTAATACAGACCTCGAGAAAAGATTCATACATTTTAAAATCATTTATTGTCGGCGATCGTTTCCTTTTAGTTTTTAGTTAGGGTTGCGCCGGGCTGTATATTATTTTCATCTGATGAACATAAACCGAGTTTCTTCAGGTTAACTCCATTTGTTGTTTTCGTTCCTTTTTCATTTGTATTGGTTTGTCGTATTAACTACTCTAGTAGGATTTTTTTTCTTATTAGATAAATTGTTCTTGTGGAATCTTATAGATAACATTGTAAATTGCAAGTTTCTTCAGAAATATCAAATCAGATTTTATGTATGGAGATTCCAGATTAAGTAAGCTTAGTGGCAATCTTTTTGAGTTTGCGTTGACTCATTGTAAAACTATAAAATGCAAAATACTTTTTAATTGTGGTAGTTTACAAAAGCATATGTTATTGAGACTTCTGCTTTAACACTGTACTACATCTTAGTATTATTTTTTACATGTTTGTGTAGTCCTAAGCATAGGTTGAAACATTTAGATTAAAGATAAAATAAAAAAATCTGATGTCATTTAATGTTTAAACTCCTGGCGTACCATTTCTGTAACGATTTTTCGCGGTTTAGTATTATGTTAATACTTTTGGAATGGATAGTTTAATATATTTTGCTACTTTTAATTCTTTAACGCTTACAAAAAGGGTCAGGCATCCAACTGCTTTTCGCTATCTGTTAATCGTATTTTTTTACGTTATCTAAGTCAATCCAATTTATGGTCTCACTCTCGTTTCTTCCCTAACTGTGTGCCAAATGTATGAATCCTTCGTTCCTATTTGGAAAGTTTTAGGAAAGCCTTGCAAAGTTTTTAAATGTTAGCAGAATATGTGGTATTGCTCAAAATTGAGAAAACGGGGTTGTTTACTTCAATTAAAACCACACTTAACGAGCTGGAATCTAGAACAGCAGCCTGTGAAACTAGTAGTAGGTCGAAAATGGAGCATCGTTCAGTCGGCGTGTGGGGCGAAGGTGCGAAGTGCCGGTCAACGCTCGGGAAGATGTCGCCGCCTCCGGTGTGTCACACGCAGAGCACGTGTAGGACTGTTAGAAGCTTTGATAGTATGGCGCTATTGCGCTAACAGCAATGCTAGAATTCGTTTTTTTTTTTGTTTAAAAATAAAGTTTGTCACTTAGTATACAATTTTTATTCTTAAAGATTTAATAACAGCGATACGCAAAATGTATGTAATCTCCTAATCTCTTATGCACGAAATGTTGCGTCAATAGTTAGGATGTCCACCTCCACGAAATCTAGACTAAAAAATGCCAGATATGGTTGTAACCATGTAACGTAACCTGTAATTAAGCTGCGAGTACCAGCTGTTGTGAAAATATGGCTCCAAAAACGGAATGACTGCTCGAACTTGTGACTGCCATGCCCACCTGGCTAGTTATCACTAACCTGTTTTAAGCCTATCGCCAAATGCTCTCATTGTTGGTACTCATTCATAATATTGTTAAGAAGGGAATCCGGTCCTAGAAAATGTCATTTTTACTTACTGCTGCCGCGGTCTTAATTAAAACTTATTTCAACTTGTACTTTTGCCGTCATTTTGACAATTTGCTGCTATATTTTTAATGTCTTCTATATTTAATTATGTAAGCGGCGTACTCACGTGCCCTCATTGTGCACGAGAGTTCGCTGCGAAGATTGGCTACATAAGCCATCTTCGGGTACACCAGCGCCCGACCGATTAGGAGTCGAAGTGGTCGCCATGGCCGAAAACGGTCGGAAAGATCATCATCATCATCATCATCGTTATCATCATTTAAGACAAAATTAATTGTTACAATGTATAACGTTAAATAACTATTTGTACATTTACTTAACCCTTCGAAACAATTTAACGTAATTACATTATAATTATGATAGCTCATCTCTACCACGATTGAGATTGCGGGCGCGTTGTCTTTTGTTTCAGTTTGATAAATGATATTTGCAAATTAGTTTCAACTCGAGTCCGAAACAGTTACTCGTACATACATATTTCTGCTAACTAGCATTTTATTTTTAGCTTGATACAGTTAGCACGACGTCACCGCTGCTACTCCTCAAGATACTGTTGACCTAGTAAGGGAAGACATGGTAGTGGTTGTATGAAATTTAGGACACCGTAAAAAGGGGTTTTTAAGTTTTTTTGTTATACACACAAACATGACTGAGCACTTCACACTTTTACTGATTTATATATATCTAAATTTTTAGTATGAATCGTAACAAAAGTATTGAAAGATTATATTAATTTTAAAATATTGGCAAAAATATTTCCAGTTTCGTAATATTTTGCTTATGATAAAACTAAAAATATTTAAATTAAAACAAATGTGGAATACTGATAGTGCAATCTGTTTCGCGACATAGTACGTTTCGGCTTAAATCTAAAGTTACAGTACACTCGTTACCAAATAGTCCTAAACAAAGGTTTTTTAATGAACGTGCGTTTGTAATGAATGAGACGGGCATTCTGTTCACCTGATGGTTAGTGCCACACCTGCCCATAACAGGTGCTACACAGAACTTTCCATTGGAAAGCAAGCACCGCATTGCGCTCCTCACGATGAGACATCCATTTAGTATTTCATACGGTCCTTAATTACGCTAGCTTCAGTGCCCTTCAAACCGTAACACGGTGGGGTTCTCACTGAACAGTTTGCGGCAGAAAAACTGGAAATGCACCAGTGATATAAGTGATGTAAATTTCGTGATACTAATGTTCAAGTAACATTAGTGTACGCAGACAGAGGCCTCACATATTTTATTTATTTGTAATAATAATGTATAAAAGAATTCGTTCGCGACAGTTTTAACATTCTTACAATCTCATTTGGATATCGACAACACATGCGGAAATTGTTACGGAGCGAAATAGGACGCTTCTGGGACGTACCGCGGTGACACATCTTGAAATTAGCGTTCCTCGATGTAATTAATCTATCTCCATACATTTACTGTTCATGACTTTTTTTCTGAAACTTAAAAAATAAATTGCTTCTATTTATCAATCTATTGTATACACATATAAAATTTGTGTGTGTACGTCTTCTTTGCGTCCGTACATCGTTCATTCGATTGAGTTGAAACTTTTTCCAATTGTTGTTACTATAGTACTTGGAGCTAGCCAGTAAGACATTAACTTGATATATGACAAATTAAAATATAGAGAAAAAAAAGCGACAAGAACAGAAGGGACAAATGGACTTGAAAGGAACTTTTTTTTTTTAAATGATGCCCCACAGTAGGATTTCTCTTGTATCGTGGGTGCGTTTTATATACATTTCACATGCACAACACAACCAGACCCGAAAACCGACTATTGTGTTTTGCAAATGTTGGCTCCGACTGCGATTTGAACCCAGCACCCGCGCACCAGTCTACCTGACTTGTACGCGGGCGCTAACCACTAGGCCATGTTTTCGTCGTTTCATTAAGACCGTTCAAGTACAGGTGGCCCACGAGTCGTATCGAATAATATTTAGTCTTATGTACGTTCGCGCAACGTTCAAAAGGGGCATTGCAACGAATGCCGCGCACTAGCTTATAAGATATATTTAATTAAGTTGCCGATGTACATGTATATATATACGTAACTTAAATACATTGAATTCGTCCTTAAATGAGCACAGACTACGCACAAAATTTCGTTTTCTCTCGAAACGTTCGCACATACGACGTTACTCTTAAACAAATTGATTTATTTGCACGTTGGAAACCAAAAGTTAAAATAGAAGTTATTAATGAAAATTCATAAAAAATAAATATGTACAAATAAAAACATTTAATGAGGTGGATAGTTTTTGCTTAGATCCGTCGGTTTGGCACTTTTACTTTTGTATTGCTCTTTACTTTTGCTACCTTGTGCGATAACTTTTTTCATGACTGCTACTCTACTAACTAAAGAAAACCTGTTATTAATTTTACAGTTTTAATAACACTGTTATGATGTATACATTGTAAGTGTCGCTGTTGGTTTTCTTAATAAATAAATATGTTTTTTTAAGTCTTAATAATATTAAATATGCTTGAATTGTCAAATTCGTTCGTTAGATCGTTGAGTTTCATCAGATAATAAATAACATTGACTCGTCCAGTACAGCGAGCAGCAGATACCACAAGGCACATTTGAGTTGATAAACATTTTCATAATAAACTTTTCTGTGAGAAATGAGTCTTCGGGTCTTGCGGGTCTTTAAAGAAAATACAAAAAGTTAAGAAATACAAAATAACTACAGCGCAGTTTTTCATTCCTTGTGAATAAACAAAAAATTATGTAGTTTTTCTTCGATACTTAAAAACCCGATATTTTCCATTTGAGTCTTCATCTTACGCTACCTCAAGTCCTATTGACCTGGGTTGTTAATATTTAAATGAACCGAGAGTATCTCGGGCATTGCTGCTGGGAATGGGTCGATTAAAGTGTGATCGAGCGATTCTCTTATATATATATTCTTTTATACTTACCTGTTTTGTTTTTATCTTATTTGTCTTATTTTTATCGATGAATATAACGTACATCGAATTATTAGATATACGTTTGCTATCTTTTGGTAAGTCACATTTAAAATTAAATCAATTATTATAGTTATAATTGATCACTTTCTTATGTTGCAATCCCCTTGATCGACTTTAAATTGAGATGTTATCATATGTCCATATAACTACATCACATCCGATTTACTTTATTATTAGCACGCACAAAGATAATAAAGTACAATATAATAGTGCCTCGTGGATCCCACTCCTCGCCTAGCCAGATTGAACCGTCGCCGATCGATTGTTACGCCTTAACGTAGTTCACTATAAATAAAAGATTGTTCGTAAATTACTTCTATAAAAACTTATGTTGCTTTGCACAAGTATTTTTTATCGATATTAAATATCTATTCACACTGGACATGTTGAATATTTTCTTTTAATTATTTTATTAATAATTTTCTTTACAAGAGTTTTCACGCCGTCCTGGTAGGTTTTTGTTCTGTGGCCATTCTATTTAACAATGGAAAGCTCCTTATATTTGCCTAATCATTCTATCCATTACCGAACATAGGAAAGTTTTTAGATTTTTCAATGTACTTAACGTTAAATATTATTATGGAATCATTAAATCATTAAAAATTGCGTTCTTATTATATTTGTAGTTATAAAATGTAATTTCAATGAACTTAGTCGTCCGTCAGTATTTGACTTTACTTGATTATTTTAAACATGAACTTAAATAATTTAGGCCAATAAATTGTCTTGTGAAATATACTTACATACGTAAGTCATTACCGTAAAATTTCGGCAAACATCTAGAAAAAAAGAGTAAAGCTCGAAATTGGTAATAGTAATCGGGTGCCAGCGTCCATTGTCTAACTTGCTCGAACTAATATCTTGAATCGTTTGCGGTGACGCGCGGTCATTGCCGACGGCCAAGGTCGCTAGTGAGGCCTCTACCACCAAACGTAATAAAATAATATTCGAAGTAACACAATAAACTAAAAAACTACGTAACTACTTACATCAAAGGTTGCTTTTGAAATTCCAGAATCAGACTCCATCGAATCAAATATCCATAGACCTATTTCATTAAACTTAGACTCGCCTATTTGACTTGTATTAACAGAAAGAAAATCGATGAACCATTAAACACTATTATTACGTAATATATTTAAATCAGTTATGTATATTTTTTATCAATGTGATCATTTTGGCAGTAATAGCTTTATATAAAGAATTCATAAATAGTTGTGTCAGCCGCCGTAGTAGAATTTAACACAAGAAAGAAAATGCAGAAACAGAAAATACGATCAGAATTGAGACCGATTAGGAGTTTTTTCCAATTCATATAACATGGTTACGATGAACCGAGATCCACGAGCAGACGCCTAAGTACCTACCGTACGGTGATGTTCGAAATAGAACCGTTTTTGGTACGTTGACATTAGCTTTTGACTTTTGATGCATCCCTGGTGTGAGGCGTTTCAATTTTAACAAATTACGACTAAAATTTTCGACGAAATTTAAAACTTAAAATTTTGTGTAAATTTTATTGCCTTGCTTTACTGGTTGTTAACAGAGTTCTGTAAGGGATTTGGGAAGGCCTTGATTTTAAAACATAGGCAATTTTTTTTGGGTATATTCAAAAAAGAAAAGGTGTATGTTCTCGTTTCGTCAGAATCCTTTCTTATGAGTGTTATCATCATCTTCATTTCAGCCCATCACTAGTCCACCGTTGAACATAGGCTTCCCCCCCAAGTGTGCCACAACATTTTGTAGTACTCATTTTGCCATAGTTGCTACGCTTGGCAGGCGGATTGGCGACCGCAGTTTATTTATTCAGTTCTTCCAGGAAAATGCTGTTGCCCACCTCCTGGTTTTAATTTTCCCTCTGCCGACTTTTACGACACCCACGGGACAAGAGACCTATGTGTGTGAGCGATAATTATGCAACAAGTCGACCAATTTCAATGATTCTTTTTTAGTAAAAAGGGTGGTCAGAGGTGGTCCCACATAAATTTGATCAAGTTCTGATGATGGGATCCATGAGAAATTCATCCAACTCTAAAATTAGCATAAGCATGTGCATAATTTGAAGCATGTTTTTTTTATTTATTTTTAAACAAAACAGTTATAATTATAAATATAATTATAATTAAAAAATATTATAATTATACATTATACAGTTATAATAAAAAAAACCTTAAATATAATTTCTAATCTAATATAGCATTGACAAGAGCATTTGCTATTTAGCGTAGTTCGTAATATCGTAGCTTAATCCACGGAACCCTCGTGTATCAAATGACCTCTGCAACTTTTATGACGTGTCACGTCACAAGTGTATTATTATTTTTACCAAAACTTTGTAACGTGCAAACAATTCCAATATTTCATGTTTCTAGTTTCGTTGGTACTCTGACGCATCGACGACGTTTGAATGAGGACACTTACCTCTGTGGCATAAGTTTTAGGTATGGTTTGGGTTGAATGATCAATAGTACTACATCAAACAACCTATGTATAAGTTGTAAGGATAATTTGGTTTTCTCAAGCGATAAGGTCTCGAAACAAGTAGTTAAGGTTACACAAAGTACCTATAGCTAAAGTTATGAGACGCTAGTACCACGTTGCCTTCGGCGCCGCGTCAAGTCTGCAAGCAGAACACGTACATTGCGAGCGTAACGTGGCTCGCACTTCATTAATTGTTGAATGTTTCAAAATGGAAGTCTAACAAACATTCGTAAATATATCATGTTAAATAATCACCTTGGGCAAATAGGTATTTATGATGAGCCACAAACGTTACATAACATCCTTGCGAAGTTGGTGACCTCACGTCTCTAGCAAATGTCTAGGCGGAAACGTGGATTCGTAACGTTCGGCAATGACTCTGCTTTATCAGCATCTAACGCCTTTATGATGGCCTGGTATCCGACTCCATACATTTGCTTCATCTCAAAACCTGCAAACAATTTAAAAACTTTTAGCATATTAATAAAGATTACATTTGTTTGTTAAAATAATCGTAACATTGGCGTAACTTATGTCGCTGGTCGTGAGCTAACATTCCAAACGTTTATACTGAGGCGCCTTTGATATTTTGCCGGCGGATTGAAGTATGACCCAACCAACTTTTATCTAGAAATTGTAGCATATAGTTGAGTAAAATTCTAGATATTTTTTATGTATTAAAATATGTATTTAATTGCATTCTAGTTGCGTATGGCTTGCCGCAACGTAAGGTCTATGTCACCGCACGTAAGATAGTCCGGGTTGATCAACCGATAACGATAACACGAATATTATCGCTGTTATGTAAATCTGGCCCGGAACACAAAAACTACAGTAATATTGCACAATGTAACGAAGTTTTTTTAACGACTTTCTAGAATTTCGGCATCCGTTAATACAAACTCGTTGACTTATTTCGAATTTAATGTTTTTTTTTTATAAATGAAATCTAAAACAATTTTGTTGAGTGTCAATAAAAATGGCCCAGTCATTAATATCATAAAAAGTTTTTTTAAAGATAAATACGTTTAATTAGGATTAATGTAATTTTTTACATAGGCAATAGAATAGAATTCTTAGGTACAATAGTTTGATACTTACCAGGCGTTTATAAGCTATCAGGAGCATACTAACTGTCCGAGAGCTCGGTGATTAGGAGTTTACCGTGAGAGCTGGCGTCGGGCCAAGCAGGCCACGCCGGTGCGTTCACCCACAGAACACCTCGTAAATATAATTATCATTACGTTCGCGATACTTGAAAATATTTTGACGGAGAACACAGCGCTATTCTCTACAGACGTGACTTATCACAGACTACGCGGCGGCGAAATGCTCGCAAATTTATTGGGCCCTCATAAAATTTGCTTAATACGTCGGATCATTATTCTGGTTCGGCATCTCTTACACTTTAACCTTGACTGTACGAACTTCTCATCTGCGTACTTGTGGGGTTCCTGGATATATTAAAGGACTATGTGTTTTTTTATTATAAACGTTAGTAAATATGTCTACTGTCATAATTAACGAATTAAACCATTAATTATTCTTGCAATTTCAATTTAATATAAAATAAAAATCTTAAAAAATATTTTCTGCCAAGATTAGGAAATAGATAATACTTTGACAAATATATCGTGCTCTCTTTTTAATCTTGTTTTGTTTATTATTTATAATTATATTATATATTAATTGTAATTATTATAACTCAAACATTATTTTCTATACGTCATCATTATAACAAAAACGTTAACACGTATGAAAGGTACAAACTTAATTATTTAGTCAAGCAAGACTAAGGGCCTGTTTCACCATCAGACAATTTATCAGGAATATGCAAGACAATTTTTTAACGAGCAACTATAAAACCGGCGTATTTGAATCTTAGTTAAGACATAACCGAATAATAAATATCGAGAACCAGAGCCAAAGTCTAATAACAAATTAGCTTCTGCCCTAAATATTATTGGTCTGTTCGATGTTTAAAAAGTAAAGTAACAGTCACATGTCCCATTGAATGAAGTTCCGAGAAGAGAGCGCCACGCTGCTTCAATGTGGGTTGGCGGACTTCACAAGTCCTCGAATTATTTTTATTCCTCAGCCTTGCGGGTTTCCTCACGATGTTTTCCTTCGCCGCTGAGCACGTGCTAATTTAGCACTTAAAACTGCAGAACAATTTTTAGCGCAGCCGGCAACATTTTTTTTTATTGCATAAAGTGATGAAACGAGCAAAACGTTCACCTGATGGTAAGTGCAACGTCTGCCCATAAAAAATGCTGTGCCACCTAGAAAATTTCTGTGTGACACTACACTGTGCCCATCACCCTGAGACATAGGTTCTTAAGTCTCATATGCCCAGTGATTATGCTAGCTCACAGTGCCCTTCAAACCGAAATACAGTAATGTTTGCACACTACTGCTTCACGGCAGAATAACTGGCCCTGGGGTGGTACCTACTTAGGACGGACTCCTGCATAGAAATCCTGCCACTAGTGAACATGAATCGACTCAGGTCACTTGCGTGCTATGAAATTTAAGGCGTGTCTGGCCTTTCAGCTACTCTTTTACGCGGGATTAATGTTTACCGCTCCCATTATACATTCCGAAATATAATTTTGTATGTATTTTACTAGAAATTATATTAAAATTGTAACTTGTTACAGTATCGCGTCATGCTTGTACTAGTTTTCATTTTTATTGGATAAGTGACGAAATAAGCAAAAAGTCTAGGATGCTTCTCTAAATTTATGACAGCATACTTACTATAAAGCATATTAAATGCCTACCTAGGATGTCTACGTGTCACGAATACTTATATAACTATCACAACAACTTGTTTGGGCGGTCGTGTCGAAAAATAAAGATGTTTATCGCTAGTAACAAATGCGTCGCTTGGTTTTATGCCTACTTGGGCACTTCATTATAGTACAAGTTGTTTCAATGTGACGCAGCCTGCTGGAAGATTAACACGGATAAAATCTGTAATGTGCTTAACTATAGTTTCGATCCGCATTTGGGTTGAGATTACCTCCATTTGCCACTGTGCCGTGTGGTGGCGGCTTAAGAGAATCTGCCATACCATCTCATCCCGTGGGTGTCGTAAAAGTCAACACACGGAAAATAAAAACCTGGAGATGGGCAGCAACTTCTTCCCAATACAGATTAATAAACAAATTGCGGTTGCCATCACGCCTGCCAAGCTTGGCAACTATGGCAAATCAATGTATAGGTGAAGCTATGTTCATTAGTGAACTATTGATAGGTTGAAATGACAATGATGATGATGATTTGTCACTGTATGGCCAAGAGGTTAAAACCTGACTTCTATGCCGTGGATCCCCACATTTGTGTGAAAACACATCGATGGTTTTAGGGTCTGGTTGTGTTATGCATCTAAGTATATTAAACGCACTCACGATGCAGGAGAAATCCTAGTTAGGTGAGGTGAATTAAAAAAAAAATTGGAACCATATAGTTATGCGGTTCGTTTTTCTTTAGACTTACATTTTAAGAGTTGCTTATGAGGTATGGGCTATAACTAATATAATATAAACTAAGTGGTCAGTGGTGAACATTGTTTTTACTTATTTTAGTTATGAAGATCTCAAAATTAGAAATAAAATATGTCTATCAATTATTATTACGATAGACAAATGTCATGAACTCTTCATAAGCATTATTCTCAAAATGATATCGAAATATCACTTATATTTTTAATTCAGTAAAATTGAATCATACATTCAGCCCGTTTAACCTCGGTGTGCGTTTCGCAAAAGCTCGAATGTTTTATGAAGATTTTTATGAACCATCAAAAAAACTTTAATTGCGATCATGAATTGAATTCTCAGTTTTAAAATGCAATAAATTCATTTAAAGACTTTTTCAACGCTTTCCAATTATTGTTTTATTTTTTTATTTGCTGTTCGACAATTTGACAAGTATTACTAAGAATATTTAACGTTATAATGCAATGTAATTCTTATCAAAAAAGCTATATTTTAAGTTTTAGATTCGAGCTCTACCTGTTCGTTGGGATCACAATGAATACAGCAGCCGGTATTTCCCGTAACATACGTGTAGTAGAACTACTTGATAAGAACTAATGAAATAAAAACCCTAATATAATGTAATATAATGTGTAGGTCGTTTTCTAATAATTTTTCTAAGGAAACGTTTGTCCAGTCGTAGTTATTCTGTCAAATGGCAAGTTACGTATACCTACCTCAATGAGTTAACCTTGGTTGGCGAGCGGTCTATCAGCATAATATATTGGTTATTTATTCATTCAAAGTTAACGGCTGACGTACGCGCTCCCTGCTGTCCGAAATATCAATGAATGGACCACGTGTTGTGACGTAACTACGTACTAATATAACCACAAAGAAAAGTAACAGCCTATATCTGTCCTACTGATGAGCTACTCTCATTTTTGATAGGGTTTTGAGGCCGGAAAAAGTCCGCCAAGGTGCTTCAATGCGGGTTAGCAGACGTTGCACGTCCCTGTTTATTCCTCAGACATGCAGGTTTCGTCACGATGTTTTCCTTCACCGCTGAACACGTGGTAAATGAACACTTAAAATTGCAGAACAATTTTAGAGGTGCCGGCACCGGGAATAGAACTCAGGTGACTCGCTTACTATTAAAATTAGGGCGAGCGCCCGGCCTCTGTGCTGCTACGTCCAACTGTACAACCATGCATAGATTTTATTATTATTAAATATCATATAATGATTATAAAAATAGTTATTAATTATGTTAAAGGTATTCGTATGTTATAGAATTACTTAGGACATTATGATTTTCATGTATTTTGCTCACTGCATTTTTGGAAAATTTAAAACCGGATTTATCATTTACTTGACCAACGTCAACAGACCGACGAGGAAAATGTCAGTTGACCTCCTCGTTTGTTACTTTTAAATTTCTAACTTCCTGGTGACCTTATGTGGAAACTAATCGACTATGGTTTAGGGCTATTGTACTAAAATACAACTTCACTTTTTATTTTTTTAGTGTTAGGCAAGTAGTGAAATGTCACTTATTAGTTTCTATATTGTACTTATTCATTGTTGCTTAAGGAAATGACACTGTTGTTTTATAGTCCCAATATCTAATAATTTTTCGACATGGATATAAGTTGTAAATTTCTTTTTGTTAACGTTTAACATTATCACAGACATTATTACAGACAGTATTTATTTAAACATATCTATTTTTTTAATTCTATTCATTTACTTAATTGTGTATCTCATTAAAATTTCGGAGCTATTTTCATAATTAAAATTAAAAGAAAAAATCTATAACAGCATATTTTTTAAGGAAATGTTTCAATAGAAACAATTCAGAGTTATTCCAAATACTATTTATGTATCTACTTTGCCCATCCCTCTTTTCTTTAATGTATAATTTGTAGCAGTCCGACCACTAGGATATCTTAAATGCACCAAGCTAAACCATACTTATCAAGGATTCCGGGAAAAGCTTACGCAGTAAGAAGACATAAACTGAACCCGCACCCTCGTAAAAGCATCCACTTTAACTCGACGTGACGGCTCCGTGAAGTGAACAGACATCGAATGTGTAGAGAGGTTTTTGCTCGAATGACCTTGCCCCGAACTTACCTACATCGGAGTTCGTTTTAATTATGTATATAAATTTGCTGCAACGTAATTTTAATAGATCTTCTAATATGCGAGTTTTTTTTTAGTTTTTAAATTGTAATTCATTATTATTCTTTACTATAAAATAAAATTTCAATTAGGTGATTTAAGGAAAAATAATGCTTAATTTCTGACTGCCAGGGCTTCACAAACAAAGCCATTTTTGTATCGATATTTCCTCTTAAGCCTTATAAAAATGACCGAATTAAAAATCTATGCAATCACTTTTATGTTATTAATATGATTTTTCCTTTTATTTTCAGGTAAATATCCAGACAGCTTTAAATTGAAAAACGAAATTGACAAGTATCAAAACTGTATCGATATATTTTTCAACAATAAAATTGTAGTTTGCATATACACTCACTACTATTACAACCTATCGCAAGTTCACTGCTGAACTGCTCCCTGCGGAACATGAACTAGCTGAAGTCGAATCAAGTAAAATTGATGCAGTGCAGGAAAGTCGATGGATACAAGGACAGTAAGAGGTCTTCGCACGAGTTTTCACTACAACCATTCTTCCCAACGGGTATCGGTATTGCGAACTATGTGGTCGGCCTATTGCCACTTTAGCTTGATGATCCTTAGGACTATGTCACGCAGTCATCGGCACGGCAACGGCTGTCTTTTCGGAGACGACATGAGGTAGGTAATGCGGAAGTTGGGAAGGGAACTATAAGGTGTAGGATACTACTATCATGGAAGGAGCACGAGGAGACAGCAATACCTCGGGAGGCCGAGATCGCTTATCCGGTATTCTACCGTATTTGCCGAACGAGGCAACTTTAGACCCTAGCACGTATGTATATATCTATATATATATATACGTGCTAGTACGTATGTATTTATCTATAAATATACATACGTGCTAGGGTCTGAAGTTCTGAAGTTGCCTTATGTCATCATTTCAGCCTGTCGCTTGCCACAAAAGTTCGTAGCTCTCATTTTGAGGGGAATTTACCATAGTTGCCACGCTTGGCAGGCGGGTTGGCAACCGCAGTTTATTTATTCTGATATTCCAGGAAGATGCTGCTGCCCATCTCCTGGTTTTTATTTCCCCTCTGTCGACTTTTACGACACCCATGGGATGAGATGAGGTGGAAGATTATCACAGGGGATATTCATATGAATTACTGGAATTAAGAAACAAAAGCAAATATAAATATTCAATATAATATATAATGTATATAATAGTGTACTACGTGCCCAATTCTATTTTAAACAAAATATTTAATATTGCGTTGAAGCAAAGTTCAATTTGTCTTCCTTTTGTACTACCTTTAGTTATTTGATTTGAATAAAGCGCCGATAGATGACGCTACGCGTAATGCATTAATAATCACTGTCTATATTCTTACCCCACACTGTCTTAAATTACAAAGTATTATTAATACCTTTTCCAATATAGAGACATCTGCTTTGTGTTAATATTCTTGTAAATATGTTTAAATGTTAAGAATAAATAACCTCATTAGCTATCGTGACATCTATAAACATGATTGCAGTTCTCCAAATAAGTACGTTCTACTTCAAAATAAAAACAGGGATACAACATTTTGGCTTAAAATTAATTTTGCAAATCAATGAAGCGAAAACATTTCTCGAGTTTTTGCTTGAAAGTACCTCGCCGTAATGTCTTCCCTCCTTCAGCGTTCACATCACTAAAGATATTAAAAAAGGACAGACACCAAAATAACCGCGACCCATCTTACCAATCTCTTTCATCGCTCAGATGTCTATCTTGAGAAATCGAAACGAATTGCCCACTATCCCGTTCCCACTTACGATATCACTAGGATGCTCTTTCTCACTAACGCTGCTGTCTCTGGGTGCCACGTATCAGTCACTAGCCGTATCGAGTCGTGTCGAGACTTAAACGAAATTAAAGTGTGTTAAAATTGTAACAAAGTTTCTAATAAATCTAGGTCCATTATCTACAGCTAAATTATAAATACTTATATCAAGTAGTAAAATCTTTATGTACATTGACATCATACCGAAAATCTTGTTATTCAATTGTACGAATTACTATGTTCAAGCAGATTTATATCTAATTCTTTATTGCATATATATTCTTGAATTTTCCAATTTTATCTTAAACAACGTTTTGAAAACTGTATGGAATCTACCACCCCATCTCATTCCGTGGGTGTCGTAAAGTCGACAGAGGGAAAATGAAAACCTGGAGTTAGGCTGCAGCATCTTCCTAGAACGTCTCAATAAATAAACTGCGGTTACGAACCCGCCTGCCAAATGTGGCAACTATGGCAAAATCCCCCCAAAATGAGAGCTACAAACTTTTGTGACAATCTATGTGGAAGGCTTATGTTCAGTAGTGGATTAGTGATAGGCTGAAATGATGATGAACATTTTGTCAATTAACACTGGAACTGCTAAATTTTACGCATTACATTTCAAATCGATCAACCCTTGCTGTGACCGCAGTGGCTAAGACGCCCAGTCCTATCAATCATACCCAGCGTACAGTGCTACTGTGTTTATTAGCAAATTAAAGTCCTTACCCCTTGGTTTTTATGTTGCTTTTACAATAAAAAACAATTGTGACTTAGGCTGTTATAAAGCCTATTTTGTTCTCTCGCCTACTACTTCGTGTTACCTCTGCGCCCCTGGTATTACGTAAGCTGAGTGCAATGGCCGCGCGAAAACGCCGGGAAAAGCCGGCTACCCGGATGCAAAATGTCGTCTAATAAAGCTTCTCTTGTCTTGAAGATATGGTTGGTTTTCGTAGCCTCTGCATTGTTATAAATACGTTGATATAGATCTACACTTAATTAAATGAATATTTAAATGGAAGACTACTTCCGTCCTGTTTTAGATATGCCGTATGAAAATTAAATAATTACGATTTAGTGATAATCTGAAATAAAATAATACATACATAGATTTACGCCTTTTCGCATAAGGGATAAGCAGAGACCACACTCGTAGCCCAGTTTTCGCATCCGCGGGAAACGATACGTGACGGTTGGCGAACCACGTCGCCGCCATTTTCGTATGAAATAATATTATAAATACTAAAAGAACATGTTTCATCGAAAAATGTGAAAATAACTATGAAAAACTAAAATTAATACAAAATTTCAAAAATTATAAATGAAATGGCTGCAGGGAAACCCGGCGCGCATACAAATCAGCGTATTTCAGTACGATCTCATGCGTAATTAGCGGGGTGGATCCGCGGAATGTGGGTTAAATTCGCGAGCGGGGGCTGCCAATGCACCGGTCGCGGACCGCCGCCGGGTCGTTGACCGGTATCGATCGGTGGCACGCGCCCCTGCGGCGCCGACGCCTCCCACACCCTACCCCGACGCTCCGGCCATCCCCACACACCGCACACACGAGTAAACTCCGCTACTACTGCATGCGACATTTCGGTCTACTTAAGACTCCGATTTTTTACCTTTTGATACTATTTCCGAGCGGGAAATACGTGAAAATAATATCACTGCCTTTGCTAATATAAAATTTTACTAAATACAATTATTTACGGATGTCTTAGTATTTTTCTGTAAAAGTAATAATATACGAGTATGTTAAAATATTAGAAGCGATTGTCTGTGGTCTTTCCAGCCGTTGTTCTAAATAAGATATCCAAGTATAATAAACATACAGTCACGCCTTTTCCTTCACGCCACTCACGCAGACCACTTTTCGCCCTCGAGGGAAACGAGACGTGACGGGTGATCCATAACAATGTCGCCACTATTTTGGTACGAGTAAAATAAATCTTACTTCCCATTGCGTTCCCACGGGAAAAAAAACACATATAACAGATATTACGCCTTTTTTTCATGGCGGTAATTGGTCCAAATTATCTAATTAAATTAATTAAAATAATATTAAGAGACATACATATTACTTACCAAATAACAGTTAGATGTTAATATCTGTATAAAATAACGTACCTCAGACGTAAAACTTTTTTATTTTTATAATAATACTAATACTCTTTAAATTTTCCGAAATAAAAAGTATCCTATATGCGTCTCCAGGATGCAAACTATCTCTGTACCGAATTTCGTTAAGATCTGTTCAACGTTTGAGCAGTGAAAAGGTAACAAACAGACAAAGGGATAGAGAGAGTAACTTTCACATTTGTAATGATATTATGTATAGTTCAGATTCGCTAACGCCCGTAAATTATAAACCTCATGTAACAATTTTAATTCCGGATAGGGATATATAATAATATACTTTGAATGATACTTAAATATATTTTGACTACTACAAAAGATGAAAACGCGCATCTTGGCTTCCATTACGGACAGGAAACGTCCTATAGCGTTGTATAGAGAGACAGCTGTAGCTAGCGTAAGGGTGCGCGGGAAACCAGCTTGCCTTCGGGGAGCTACGTTGTGAGGTTGGCCACCCTAGCCCGGCGTTGTTATGGTTACTTCGTCTGATTTATGTTTTCCTGGTGACTAGTCCCTGCTTTCCTTATTTTGTAATAACCCCGGCTAGATTTGATTTTGTTTGTTTTCTTGAAAATATGTGTCAACAATATGAGGAAACTAACTCTCATGGAACTTATTCTTAAAAAATATTTATTTAATTTGAAAATAGACAAATTCCATTAATGAAGTAACATTTGAAATGGTCGTCGTCGTCGTTTCAGCCTATCATAAGTCCACTGCTGAACATAGGCCTCCCCCATAGATCGCCGCAAAAGTTTGTAGCTCCCATTTTGGGGGATTTTGCCATAGTTGCCACGCTTGGCAGGCGGATTGGCAACCGCAGTTTATTTATTCAGATGTTTCAGGAAAATGCTGCTGCCCATCTCCTGGTTTTCATTTTCCCTCTGTCGACTTTTACGACACCCACGGGATGAGATGGGGTGGTAGATTCTCTTAAGCCGCTACCACACAAAATTTGAAATGAACTTGAAATAGTACTTTTATTTAAACCCTTTAAGATCTGGGTGAGTAGAATGGAACTGGTATCGATCTAGCCCCTGACATCCTAGAACTTAAGTGGTAAATATTATTTCTGCTTTTACCCCTTTTAAACGCTAAATTTAAGCTCTAAATTATAAATTCTCTGTATTATTAAAAACCTTCAATTAATTATAATTTATTCTATCAGAATACTTAGTAATACAAAATAGTCTTACTTTTACAAAATTGAACTCTGAAATTGTATATTAGTTTAGTGAATGAAATCGCGAATGTTACCTTAATTCCGCGAACATTTGAAATATTCCAAGCCGTAGTATTCGTTTTTTGATAAGGTCGTAATGAAAGTCGTTATTTTTTTTACTGTCAATAGTAAAAGTGAATTTGGTCATATAGAATGCTTAGTAAAATTTATGCCTCTTCATAAACAAACTTTATCATAACTGTTCTAAATATTTCCAGTATAAAACGGCTTCTATTTATTTTTTCCTCTTCAATTTCATAATATTAAAAAACAACAGCCTATATGACATTGATAGACCCTTTTTGAACAACGATTTTTTCTATTGAAGTTTCTTTATTTCTGGGAGTCGATATATTACATTTTTTTTAGTTAACGAAGTCTCTAGTTAAAAAAAACAACCATGCCGGGTAAAATGTATAGAATAAAAAGAATATTTTAATCATAAAAAGTACTCGAGCTCTGCGTAGCACTAACCTAGTGGGGGAAGGGAGACGCAGTGACCCGGTTCGCTACGGCGTAGAGTGCACTGCCCGCGTAGCGGCGTAGACAACGTAGAGCTCAGTGATTATGCGGGTGGTTCTCATGCGGAAGTAGGTGTTGCTAGTTAGACCGCTTTTATGCTTTCTGTTGGCAATGTATTGTTACATTGCAGACCCAGTATTTTATTTTGCGGAATTCTAGGAATTGTCTTTCAGTATAACACAAATAATCGGTATATAATAACACAAAAGGTCGGTAAAAGCAACACGCACTCACAATTTCTAACAAGTTTTGACTTTTACACTTCTTACGGTAGCAAAAGGGAAAGAATAAAATTTTTGCCTCTTGCATAATTGTAAAGCCGTGTGGTGGCGGCTCGTTAAAAGAATACTACCACTCCATCTCATCCAATGGATCTCGTAAAAGGCGAGTAAGGAATTAAACTGCACTGTGCACCCAACAGCGCATGGTGGCGATGGGCTCACCACCTATCACACCAAGTGCATTATATTGTTTTGGTGTAACGTGGATTGTGGCAGTCATCTGTTTTTTGCAGTGAGTGCCCAGTCTCTGACTACCCTTTATGGGATACAGTCGTGATCTTATGTATGTATGTATGTATAATTGTAATGTAATTTTGAGTAGTTTTGTTATTAAAATCTTATTATACGATTGAATGTTAAGTCCCAGGTCATTTCTTGGTTTAGTTATTATTGTAAGGTAGAAAGGACGTTAATTATTTGCGTTCGCCGTTTTTGGCATCGAGCCAAGCTGAGACATAAAGTGTTGGTGCTCGAGTCCCATAGCGGGCTTCGGGAGACAATCCGATCCAAACGTACTAATTCGTCCATAAAGCAAGGGCTGGATGTACATGTTGGCCTCTTGAAAAGGGGATTGGATTATTTATATTTGTGTCAAAGTCTAAAAATATAAATTAATTGTGAACTCGTAAAATTTAAATCGCTCAGTAGCCAGTTTAAAATGTTCGTTATTACTGCCCGCTTATCCGCACGTAGGTCGTGTTTTTGTACTTACATACTTTCCCAATGGTCTTATGATTGAAATGACATTTACGAACATACTATTTAATGAGCAGGCAAGCACTATATTATTTGGTTCTATATAGCTAATATAGTGCTTGCCTAATAAGTTTATATGTTAGCATGAGCCTCAAGCTTCTTGTAGCATTAACGCTTTTATGGTAAATTTTCAATCTATTTAAGTGCACTGGAACATAAGTAAATACGATATCGTATATTGATTAGCAGTATATTAGTACATTAAAATTTGAGCTTTAAATTAACAGTGAGAAGTAGCAAAATTGCTTTCGTGGTCTTATTATACTGATCCAGATCAATGACCTGTGATTCAGAAAACTGCCCTCTGTTAGGCATAGGTATAAGACCTGTGTTTTGCAAAGACGAGAGTAAATAGTGAACGTATTTTTCACACTAATTTTATATATTTTAAAGTTTATGTATATTTATCATGACACAGAAGCCGAATATTTTATATGTATATAGAATTATCTAACAAATATATTTATCGTTGTAGATACTTTAAAAGTTGTGACCTAGTAAAAAACTTTACTCGGTTTCCTTCATAAGTCTTCAAAATTACATCTCTGTTTAAGTAAGCGATCAGCTGATCGCAAATGCTTAAATTTCGAGGAATAAAATACATAATGTGTATTATAAAACTTTCTAAAATCAACGAAGAACGCGTCTTATTTGGTTTCTTAGGCCGTTCGGTTGGAGAAAACAATCGTGATATTGATTGAGGGGTCGTAAGTACCCGAGCGTAACTCCGTGGAGACTGCACGTCACTCCGCCACGTTTTTGCCGCATTGGGGTCGCGTGAGCGGGACGCCGCGATGGCCTGCGCACAGTCTCGAACGAGACAGATACCGTGGACGCGACCGCCACGTGGCTGAGACCTGCTTACTAATTCAACTCGAATTTTGTAGTATTTAGTAAAATGATGTAAGGATTGATATTATACAGTTACTGAAATGTATGTCAGAAATACACTGTCCATTCAATTAAGTCTATAGATTAGAAAATATTTATTTGGTATACGGCTAAAAGTAGAGCTTTATATGGGATTGGACGAGTAATTCGCTTCAACAGGCGGCATTTGCGGCGCAAGCTAACAAAGCTGAGCTAACGTGTGCATGTGAGCGCGTCTCGTGAGCCGCCTCACACCGCGGACGAACATACCAAACTGGCCTTCAACACTTGTAAAGTTTGCTTAATATAATTTTTTCGTTTCAGGCTGCAAGATTAAGGCCCTCCGCGCAAAAACGAACACGTACATCAAGACGCCAGTACGTGGCGAAGAACCAGTGTTCGTGGTGACAGGACGCAAGGAGGACGTAGCGCGTGCCAAGCGCGAGATTCTTTCGGCGGCGGAGCACTTCTCGCAGATCCGCGCGTCACGCAAGTGTGGCGCGGCGCCCCCACCGCCTGCCGGTGCGCCCGGCCACGTCACGGCGCAGGTGCGCGTGCCCTACCGCGTTGTGGGCCTCGTCGTCGGTCCCAAAGGCGCCACCATCAAGCGCATTCAGCATACCACGCACACGTACATCGTGACGCCGTCACGCGAACGCGAACCCGTGTTTGAGGTGACAGGGTTGCCCGAGAGCGTAGAGGCAGCGCGTAAGGAGATCGAGGCGCACATCGCTCTGCGCACGGGCGCGGCGGGTGGCGGCACGGGTGCAGGCACCGGCGAGGGCGAGCCTCTAGCACAGCTGTACCGTGCTGCCGGGCTCGCATCGCTGCTCCGCCCCGAGCCAGAGGCCGCTTTCTCGTCGGCCGGCTCATGCTCATCGGGTGGCTCTTCGGCGCGTCTCGGCGATCTGCTCGGAATCTGGTCATCGACGGAGCGCGACGAAGGGCTAGGCGAGTCGCCGTCGTTCGAATCGCCGGGCGCGGGCGGAGTGTGGGCTTGGGGCCCGCCGAGGCCGTCGCCCGCAGCATCGCCGGCGCGCGCTTGCGCCGTGTGCGGCGAACGCGGCGTGGCGGCGGCGCTGGTGCCGTGTGGCCACAACCTGTTCTGCCTGGAGTGCGCGCAGCGGCTGGCGGCGGCGGCGGCGCCGTGCCCCGCCTGCGCCGCGCCCGCGCACCAGGCCATCCGCATCCTGTCGTAAGCCGCGTCGCGCCACGCCGGCCGCGGACGCACCTTTTTTACTTAAATCGTTACGGAAATATTAAAAAGTATAAGTCGCGTAATCGAAATCCTGGTGCCAAAAGTCGGCGCCTCGCCGGCACGGCCCGTCCGCCGCGCCGCACCTAACGTAAGTCGGCAGAGTTACTCACGATATATTTTCTTATTATAAACGTTTTTTATTAGGTCGTCGAGCGCCCGCAGCGCTCGCCACCGCAGAGTCGAGGTACGTTACGATAGAATTTCGAAAAAAATGCATAAAATTTAAAAAAAGTTGTATAATTATTATTGATAGCGTAAATGAAAAATCGAAAATTTATAAAGCTTACCTAACGTAGTAGCGTAAAGTATTAAGATATCGTAATAATATAATAGGCGAGGGACGGGCGGCGCGGGGAGCGCGCGTCGCGGTGTTGTCCGTTCGGTTGTTAGGGCCGCCGCGCGACTAGCTAATGTTTGTAGGAAATGTGCGAGCGGCCGCCGGCGTCGTGCCGCGCCGCGCCGTACCGTGCTGTGCCGTGTCGCGTTGCGTCGATTTGCGCCGCAGCGCATCGCACTGCGCCGCGCCGCACCGCATCGCATCGCACCGCGCCGTACCGCGCAGCGTCGCACCGTGCCGCGCCGCTCGCTACCGCCGCCCGCGCCGCTCCCCCGCGCGCCATGCTCACTTTATTTTGATTATACGACTATTTGCTTAAATGATATTATACATACGTACACACTATGATTATGATAATATTAATATAATGTTTGTTTTAAGTGTGTTTTAATGTTTAGATTTTTATTGTAATGTTTTTATGAATGATTTTTATCTGTATGATTATTATTATTGATTATTATTTTATGTGTTGACGATGTTTTTTTGTGATGTGCGCCGGCGCCACCGCGCCCGTGCAGCGGTGAGTGGTGGGACGTACTATTGACATGATGGGGATGGGTGGGTTTAGCAAAAAGGGCGCGGAGGGCGCGGGCGCTAGCCGAGGCTGCCGCGGGCTGTTTAGTGGTTATGATATCGAGTAATAAATTTAAAGTAATAAATGATAAAGAAATAATACGATTCATTCATTATTATTAAACTATAGTAGTCTGTAGCACGACATTGACTAACCATTACCTATTGATACTTATTAAGTATTATTATTATTATATTGAATAAATTTAAAGAATGCATAATTATATTTCATAGGAATCATTATTCTGTATAACTCTAGTTAAATATAACGATAATAAATATTATTGTAAATGTATCGGACGACATTGTTGTTTGGTTTCACGGGGGGCGGATTTTATGGATTGATATTTTTTTATTTTTTTACCGTTATTAGTTTTTGACTTACTCATGTTAAGATACGCGAGAATGAAAACTGCCTATTAGATTATATTTTAAAAAATAATGGTTGCGTAAAATCAGCCCCCGACGTACGTAGATCCAGTGATTTTTATAAGTTTATTTTCATAATAAAATGGGTAGACGCTTTAGGTTCAAATAACGTTGTGAAAATTTGTGAAATTTTGTAGACTACATATCTTATTATAAATCTAATATAAACTATAACTTTCGAACAAACTCTTTCATTTGAAATCCTCTGTGTACTCATACCCTCTTCATCAATTCATCAGCTTCTGCTACTACACTCACACACCCTTACAAAGATTTTGGCGATTTCAATACAACATTGTAAGATACATAAATCGCTGCCACAGATCCGACTCGAAAAACCGAAACGGTATACTGTTCTGAACAGCACTTAGCATGCGAAAAGTCATAATATGCTTAGATAAGAAAATGAAATAAGTAGAAGAATAAAATTTATTGATCATCATAAAATATGAAAAGTACTTGATGCGAGGATAGTTAATTATATGAATAATGTTATTTTTAGAGGGTTTAATAAACAATAAAATTTATTAATTATTAACCAGAGGGCCGTGGTAGCTCAGATGCCGGGCGCTTGCCTTAAATTTAACAGTACGCGAGGGACCTGAGTTCTATCCAAGATGCCGGCACCTTTAAAATTGTTCTGCAATTTTAAGTGCTGATTTACCATGTGCTCAGCGGTGAAGAAAAACATTGTGAGGAAATCTTCATGTCTGAGAACTAAAAATATTTCGAAGACATATTTTAAGTCACACACAGAGAATTCCGCCAACCCGCATTAGAGCAGTGTAGCGGACTCTTGCCAGCTCGAACCTTCTCAGAAATGAGAAGAGGCCTGTGCTGAACACAGGCCTCTTCTCATTGTGTGGGACATTTGCAGGATGTTACTTTGTTAAACTGGATTTGTCAAGGTATTGTTGTAAAATGCTTACAAAACAAATGTATTTGCATTGTACATTGAACAAATTTAGCGATAAACTAAGTACTTAAAATACAGTTTAACAATTATGATAATGCAACGACGAATGATAAACTATTAAATAAATTTAAAAGAGCACTATACTAAAACATATGTTAAGCAATAAAGATATGTGACAGAAGTAGGAGGACCATTATAAATTCTTAAATGCATTGTTGGATTGTTCATCTCTTCTTGAGAAATAAAAGCGAGATAAAAGATAAAAGAGAAATAAAGCAGTTCTATGAAATTACTTGATGAAATTAATAGTAATTACAGTTTTTAAAAAATTGAGATATAACATTTAAAATATAATCGACAAATAACTGATGAAATGTCTCAGGATGACAACGTTAGTTACGATGTTACGTAGGACGTTACACTTACTATCATTTATACTCGTATTTATAAGTGAACGTTTTACCAGCAAGGCCAGCCTCGTCGATTTCTTTCATAAAAAATAGTTGATAAACGTTTCTAATTCATTTACGATAACAGCCGCAATTTGGTAGCAAATTTTTGTGACTTCACAATATCTCCCCGTCAATGTCGTCGAGGTCAATTTGATTTTCTTGAGAATAATCCATTACTGATTATAGGCAAGGAGGAAGGGCATGGTAAATATAATTATATAAAGAAATTGAGCAACCATGCTGCATAATGTCTTAATTGCTCCACGTCAATGTCGTCGAGTTTGATGGTTTTTGGACAATAATGCGTTACTACTCGTAGATTATAGAAGTAGTATTTACAAAAAAATTATCATACTGCTCCATATGTCTTTCAACTGATCAACGTAAATGTCGTCGAGGTTGACTTGGTTTTGGAGAATAATCCACTGGCAAGAGCCATTTTTGACAAAAGGCCCATACCGAAGCGCTGTAAAAAAAACGGTAAATAGCCAATATAATTGAGCCAAATTTCTATATACCTCATTCAACTGCACGGCATCAATTTCGTTGAGGTTGAGTTGTTCCTGGAGAAGTATTTTATCAATCCATAATTAATTAGTTACTCATTAACCACACTCGCACAAACTCTTGCTTGCAACAAACTTTAGAATTTCTAATGAAAGCAAGTTATTGTCTGCTATTTGTTATTAAGAAGGAAGTAATAAAGAAGTATGCATCTGCTTAGTTAAAGACTCATTTAGAAATCTATTTGTTTGTAAAATAAAATTGGTTTTAAGAAGTCACATTAGAAAAATACGAGTACTGTCAATAATTAATTTCAAAAAAGTATATTTTTTTTAAACGATGCATATCTAAAAATATATTCGTCCTGTATCGTAGGTGAGTTTTACAAACATAATGCACCAAATAGGCAGACCGGGATAAAGTAGAGGAATCAAGGCCGCTACCCATAGACAAAGAGGGGTTAAAAACCAAATATTAAATAATATAATACTAAAAAATACTTTATTTTTATTGCATAGTGACGAAACGAGCAAAACGTTCACCTGATGTTCACGTGGTAAGTGCAACGTCTGCCCATAACAAATGCTGTGCCACCCAGAAAATTTCTGTGTGTCACTACACTGTGCCCATCACGCTGAGACATAGGTTCTTAAGTCTCATATGCCCAGTGATTACGCTAGCTCACAGTGCCCTTCAAACCGAAACACAGTAATGTTTGCACACTACTGCTTCACGGCAGAATAACTGGCCCGGGGGTGGTACCTACCTAGACGGACTCCTGCATAGACCTGACGACGACTTTTACTTCACTTGTTAGCAAACTGTTATGAATCACAATACATATAAACTGTAGCCGCGTGGTAGCGGCCTAAGTGAATCTACTACCCCATACCATCCCGTCGGAGTCGTAAAAGTCGACAGAGGGATATTAAAACCAGGAGGTGGGCAGCAGCATCTTCCTGGAACATCCGAATAAATAAACTGCGGATGCCAACCCGCCTGCCAAGCGTGGCAACTATGGCATAATCCCTCAAATATGTGAACTACAAACTTTTGTGGCTATCTATGGGGGAGGCATATGTTCAGCAGTGGACTTGTGATAGGCTGAAACGACGACGACGACGACCCGCAAATATTATCGTCGCTAAAAATTCTTTATTTATTACCTACCTTTCGGATACTGTCGGAATCTGCCTGCTTCCTGCGCAGGAGATATTACAGTGCCCCATATGTATGCATAAACAGGCAACACTGCGATAAGTTCGGAGGTATGCTAAGATGAAAATCCGAGATACGGGAATAGTTACGTCACAACAATACCCAAAAACCAACCATTTTTGCACTTATGTTGGCTCCAAAACTAAGGACCCGAACGATAAGAAGTATTGGCCCTTCAGTGCGAATCTATATATTAACACGTAAAGAGAGAATTTTTGTACCCCATTTTATGCATATTGCGCATGCGCAATTGCATACGGCGCCACCGCCTAATAATATCCTGCCAACCAACCGGCATAGGAGTAGCGTCAGGAATGTGAGCAGGCCTGTGCTCAGTATATTTTTTATTTTTATTTAAGAAAGTGACGAAACGAGCAAAACGTTCACCTGATGGTAAGTAATCCTACCACCAGGAAAATATCCTACATGAATAAGCTTCTACTTTACCTAATTGCTGGAAATTACATATAAAACCTAAATCTTAGCCCTGGTTTTCACTATATATTCGTTGAAGGAAAATGAGACCAAAGACAATAGTTTAAAAAACTGTTGACGACCGCATAGTGACTACCTACGTAGACTGACGTAGACTACTACGCCGCAAGTCCGAACCCCAGCCGGGACTTTCTTCAAAAACTCAAATTGTTGGTTGTCTGGTCTGGTTGTGGTGTGCATGTGAATTGTATGTCTTTAAAACGTACCCAAGAGACGAAGAAATCTATAGTGGGACATATTATTTTTAAATAAATAAAAAATTACTAAATTTTTGTGATACATGCTAATTCACATTGGAGCACATTGAACATCTCCTCTGCTCCAAAACCCTCTCCATAAATGAGAGGAGTTCTGTCTCACTGACGGTTAAAATTAATAATGTAGTGGCAGGTCTTCACAATGCTTCAATTAAAACCCATTTATACTTATATGACGGAAACGAAAGCGTCTGTTAAACCCTATCACTTACACGCATGAATTAAAATGCAGTGGTTAATATTTTTAATGAAACTTTAGCTGACAGATAAGCATAGAGTGAAGTCGTAATCGGTTCGTATCCTGCACGAGACTAATATTTAAATGGCCTAGAGATAGTTGTCCCGGGTTTAGGTATTTATCTATGTGATATTTATGTCTCTAAAACGTACCTGATTTTTTTTCAAATCGTCTCCACAAAAAAGAAGAAATAACTGGCTTATAGCTACATCTATCCTGAGAAAAATGCATTGTCATTCCTTTAGAAAGTAGGAATACGACACCAGTCTCCAGTTCCAGGTTCGGAGTATACCCTGCATCAGTAAGAGTCAAGGAGTTCACATGTAAATTTTGTATGCGGTGGTGGTATCCTATGAGACTGTGGTTCACCCTTCGGCGACACTTTTAAATCGCCGGCACGGTTTTGCGAGAAGTGTTAGATGCAGGTGGCTCAGGACTGTGTTTTGTGGCACCCTATGGGGGAGGCCTACGTTCTGCGGTGGACATAGGCCTTCCATTTAAGCCCGTCACAATAGGCTGAAATGATGATAAAGATGGTGATGAAAAATAAAACTGCGGGTAGGATTCCTATGCAGGAATCCATCTAGGTATCTACCAGACCAGGGCCAGTTATTCTGCCGTGAAGCAGTAGTGTGCATACATTGCAATCGAAAAGTAGGCTACGTTTGTGGTATCTGCTTAGCCCTTATACGGGAGAAAAGCGTAACGGTATGGCTTTTAAGGCTTACAATACGATTCATAAAATTTTTCTTCATAACATTGCTGTAAGCATCTTAGACTGTAACAAGTACAAACACAGTGTAACAGTCACAACTTAATAAAAACAGACATTGGAACATTGTACAAATATTGACAGCTGGGATTCCAACCCATGACCCGTGGCTAAACAGACAAGAAATGAAATAAGCTGGCCACTGAATTCATTACAGTCCACAGCTATATATAAACCATTCTTACTGATTAAGACCCGATTTTTTTGACCCGATCGCTTTTGGAAACCAAGCTTAATTAAACCACGTTTTACTTAACTGAGTTCAAATGTATCATTTGATCTCGGTTTTCGTCTAACCTGTTTCACCAGCTCCATTTTGATCGCGTTTCGAAAAACGAATTTAACATGAAATATCGCCATAGTCTAAACAAAAACTCGCTGTATTTTGTATTTTGCGACGTCAAACAGCCGGTTTTTATGCATAGGTTACACAGGTAAGCCGTAGCAGGGGCCGTGCGTTCATTTTAAAATTTCATAGCACGCGAGTGATCTGGGTTCGATTTCCGGTGCCGGCACCACTAAAATTGTTAATTGCAATTTTAAGTGCTGATTTATCACGCGCTCAGCGGTGAAGGAAAACATCGTGAAGAAACCTGCATGTCTGAAAAATAAAAAATATTTCGAAGACATGTGCAGTCAGCCAACCCGCATTGGAGCAGCGAGGCAGATTTTTCCTAGCTCCTGCAGACTCCAGAGACCTGTGCTCAGCAGTGGGACATTAATAGGCTGAAACTTTACTTTACTTTTACATAGGTATGCAAACAATAAATAATACGATTTTTTTTGTGTTTACATAGATGTGCAATTGACAATGACAGCTCTCTAAACGCGTTTCAAAAGTTGATCGTCGAAAATTGAGCGTTCTGAATATTAATCGCGTTTAGCTTTAATCGCGTTCAGTTGATGTTGGTGAAATGCAAACTGTAGCATTGAACTCAGTTAAACGGTTAAACTTCGTTTCGCTTGAACTGATCGCGTTTATTTTTAACGGTGAAATCCGCCCTAAGTTGTGTCATGGTCATTGTTGGCGTGCTCATAGGCGGGTTAACAACCGCTGTATATTTAGCCCTTAAATATTAAAGTAAGGTTTAATGCATCAATCCAAAGGAAACTATTTATTTACTGATCTTTTAGTAGTTGGGCATTGGTCCGCTTCCAAAGCACCATGATTTAAGTTAACAGCTTTAAGAACAACTAGAAGTGCAACTTTGCTCGCATTGAGTTAAGAAAAAATATTAATACTATATTATTTATGTGATTACAATAAACATTTAATAAAATATTGCCGTTTGGTGGCGGCTTAAGAGAATTTAGAAGAATTTAACGCTATATCATCCCGTTGGTGTCGGAAAAGTCGACAGAGAGAAAATTAAAACCAGAAGATGGGCAGCAGCATCTTTCTGGAACATCTAAATAAATAAATAAAGTTGTCAAATAAATCCATTATATTCTATTATATTCTACATATAATAAATTTCATTGTACGCCACATTCCTGGGTTAATATAAGTGCTTTTACCACGTGTAAACATCATGTCAATGTATATCCGGGAAATAACAAGTACGAGTACTTCAACGTTTAAAATCCGCCAACCCCATTGAGCCCTGAGTTACAACACAGCTACAATCTATAACCCATAAAAAGTTTTCCAAATGCAAAATTATAAAACTAGTGAAACTTGGCCCCTGGTTCAATTTCAAGCATTCGGTTGCGCGGACATTAGTCGGTGCGACCGCGTAGCCTATATGTTGATAGGGTACCTGCGTGCTGCTACCGCGCGCCTTTGGTTCGAGTCCCTGCCACTGCCACCAAATTTTTGATTTTTGGGCCTGGTTGCGTTGTGATTGTTTCCGTGTTTTAAACACTGTATCTAAACATACCTCCGATGTTTTCACATAAGCGATACATCGTGCTCATATAGATTAAGCAAGTGAGTGTCTTTGAAGGTGTGAACACCATAATATGCAGTGCTGGCAATACACTTCTCCTGGGAACGCAATGGGGAGTGAGAATATTTTGACTCGTGCCGAAATGGCGGCGACGTGATTCGCCACGCGTCACGTTTCGTTTCCCGCGAGGCCGAAAAGAACATAATCTCGAAGGTAACTGACCTCTGCCTACCCCTCAAATTAGAAATAGGCGTGACTATGTATATATGAGTGTCTGCGTTTGCGTGTTCACTTATGGCACTATAATATCTCCTGCACAGTTGCTACCTTCCGACAGTATTCGGAACTCGCCGTCGAACTCGTGGTCGTCTGCCAGTGGAAAAACACTGCTACTCCGTGCTCTGTACTTATTGTGTAATGTAACCTTATTTGACCTGTACAATATTAATCGCTTGGCGCAAATGGCAACAGATTAGTTGACCGTCGAGGGTTCGCACGGAACAAAACGACAAACTTATGCCCCATCATTTTATAACAACGTAGTAAAGTTCCATAGCATATGCGGATGGCACAGGTTCGTTGTATTTGTGTTGTTTTCATACAATTTATCAATAAAATATGCACCTTTTAAACAACGTGAGTACAGTACAGCATCCTTCCACACAGGATGTTCCCCGTAACCTGATACACTGTTATGACAAATTTAACTATGGACATAGTAAAGCAATACACAACCTTCGTACTATAGTTATAAGGTTAGGAGTTAAGTAAACGATGGATGTGTGGTGGCATGAAAGATTTTTGTCTTGGTCAATAGCTACCTTCGAGATAGTGGCACATCTGTCGCTTCCTATCGCGTCCTCGCTGCCACTTGAGCACGATCACACGTTTTTCATATATTCGAACACGGTACCCGATCTATTTTAGGGAGCAGGTGTATTGTTTCCTGTCAGATGGTTATTAGGTAAATTAAACTTTCACATATAAGACACCACGAATATTGTTGACTTGTCCGAGCCTGTATGCAACTTAGAACAGTAAGACAAAGAGATGAAGCAATTGGATTTACGTAGCCGCAGTCATAGGACCTAGGTTCGAATCCAAGCCGATATTACTACATTTTACAACGGTAGGGGTGTCTTCGTATCTCGGATACTGTGTATCTGAACATTCTTTCAATCATATTGGAGAAGGTGGCGTTCTAAAAATATTACTAAAACCATTTCGTCGCGGTTGAATTTTGCCAGGAAGACATATTTTAATTAGATAGTATTTTTTGTGTGTGATAAATGCGGACACACTCCATAAAGTTTTTTTAATTGAATTAATTAATTTCCATAAGTTGCGTTCTGCAGTGGCGTAACTAATGTCGGTTAGTGTGTAAATAAACTCATAGTGCCTTTTATCTTCATCATAAATATTGGTAAATTTATGATAAAGGTACAATTTAAATAACTTTATAGATTACATCGCATCTTTATAGTGATATTTAATATAAGTAAAAATGTATATTCATATCAATGTGTGACACGGAAACGCTAGAACGTCATTAAAATTACTTGCTAGTATACGTACTTGTTCAGAATTAACTGCGTTATATTTTAAGTTATAATTTGTCTACCTCTGATTAAACATGATATTTTACAGTTGTGTAATAATAAGTAAATAACTATTAGTATTAATCCAAACTTTGATTATTAATAATACAGTAATAAATTGTGTCCTGCAATTTTCAAAAGGATTAGCTTCTGAATCATTTTCTTGGTTATTTAGGGTTACTTAGGACTGAAAAATTGATGATTTTACGAATTTTATCGCGGCATAATATTAAACACTATTTACAGAGAAATAAAAATATTCCTCGTATATTATGTCAATTTATAACCTTCTTCTCATCATGCAGAATTTCACTGCTGAACATAGTCCTCTCACCAAATCTGGGATGATTTGCCGTAATTGAAACGCTTGTTGTTGTAGCATATACTTCGCACCTTAGACTCTGCCGCCCGTCACGAGTCTAGATTATTTAGGTACGGCATAACGTGTCAGGTTTGACTACATCAATCGGAGGTCATGAGATTTTGGTCATGACATTTCTCTTAGTTGCCGTGTATTGGTGGTTGAAGAGAATCTACCACCCCATCTCATTAAGTGGGTGTCGACAGAGGGAAATATGACCCAGGTCATGGGCAGCAGCATCTTCCAGGAACCGTTGCTAACCCGCCTATCTAGCGTGGCAACGATGGGAAAATCCCCTCGAAATGTGAGCTTAAAACTTTCGTGGCAATCTGTGGGGGAGGCCTTTGTTCAACAGTGGACTTGTGACAGGCTGAAATGATGATAATGATAATGATCTCTCTTAGTTTGACATTTACGACGGCGCTTTAACGAAGCTCCACAGCAACAGATTTTTCCACCTCCCTTGGATATTCCTCACCATTCACCGATATTCAGCCATAGCTTGCGTTTCATTTATGTCTACATGCTCGTGTGTTTTTGAGTGACCCTTTAATTTAAGAAAGTTACACCCATAAACATCTTAATGATGGGACATAGCGTAACTGATTTCTACGCTGCGGGTCCTGGGTGCGAATGAAACCACAGCCAACATTTGTGCATAAGACAAATTGGTTTGTTTTCGGGTCTGGTTGTTTTGTGCATGTAAAATATATGTCTGTAAAACGCACCCACGATACAGGAGTAATCCTACTAACCTAAAAACCAAAAATATATCTCTCGTTTTGAGAGCGAACCTAGATGGAACTACCACGAGCTGCAGTGGCGGATAGCTTAATTTATTGAAAGTTTAAGGTATTAAATTCCATCGTCACCACCTTGATGGTTGGCATTCCACCACAGTACGTTTTTCGCGAAATTTTCTGCCACGCACTTGCACTTTATGGAATGTGCTGCCGTCAGCGGTTTTTCCGGACCGATACGACTTAGAAACCCTCAAGAAAAGAGCCTATTCCTTTCTCAAAGGCCGGCAACGCATCTGCTATTCCTCTGGTATTATAGGTGTTCATGGGCGGCGGTGATCACTTACCATCACGTGAGCCACCTGCTCGTTTGCCCTCTATTCTATATAAAAAAAAGTATTAAAAGATCTAACCGTTCTATATTTATAATCTTTCGAAGTTAATCTAAATGAGTCATCCTTTATATTTATTTTTTACTTACTAGAGAAATGCGAAATATGTAGGAAGCAAAACTACAACAAACGTTTTATTCCATCGCCTAACTGAATAGTTATCTTCATTTGTATAGACAAGAAGGCTTAGTGAGACTAATTCTATAAATTCAAAATAATTCATTAAATATTTAACCAGATATAAAGTACTTTAATAAGCACATTGACCCCTTGTTAAATTCTCAAATTTTACATGGAATTCAAAATCATTTAAATAGAAATTTCCACTCAAACATTGTTCCTCCCCTAAATGAACGAGTCTGACTAGCTAATTCAGGTCACTGGGTCTGTATTAGTCGTTATGAACATTAATAATTTAGTTATGAGACGGATTGCGTTGAAGTGGTATTAATTTAATAAACACTTGGGCAGATGTTTCCTTTTAGCGAAATTGCCTAGCGAGACATTACGTTTTTTTATTAAATATTATGAAAGTTACTCATAATTGAGCCGTAGTAGCAGGAAAGGGGCCGGTCGCTCACCCTTAATTACGCGAGTAACGTGAGTTCGGGCCCCAGTGCCTGCACCTATGAATAGTTTTAAGCGCTGATTTACCACGTGCTCAGCAGTTAAGATAAACATCGTGAGAAAATCTGCATGTCTGAGCAATAAAACATTATTTCGATCACATGTGAAGTTCGCCAATTCCGCCGCATTGGCTAAGCGTTCTTCCTGACTCCAAAATCCTCTCATAAACGCTAAACAGACAACAGCATGACAGGAGACATTTATAGACTGTTTGACTTTTCTTTGTTTATTGTTAATAAATAATGTCTTACTTTTAAAGTACGACATAATTTTTATTCAGCCTCACCATTAATTACGTAGCAAATGTATGTCTTTCCCTTCATAAATATTTACATTATTTATTTATTTGCACATCGTTGAAAGCGTCAACGATGTGCCAATAAATCCAGGCAATATTTATCGGTCCATTATGAGGCCTACAATACTATTAGAGTGGCTTAGGGAACAGTCTGCCACGTACGATCACTTTGTATAATTACTACCGCCAGCAGCTTTTCCGAATAGAAACGCTCTTCAAGAAAAGTCTCAGTAACCCTCCACGCTCATAGGCTGTCAACGCACCTAAAATTCCTCTGGTATTGCGGATGTTCATGTGCGGCGGCGATCATTTACCATCAGGTAAGCCTGTTGGCTCGTTGGACCCCTCTTCCATAAGAAAAAAAAGTCTCCGAAATATAACATCAGACGTTCGGGTCTTTTTTACTACAAAGTCCACCACCTGAGCTATTCTTATTCTCAGTTTGTTTTCTAAATGAAGATGTGTTGATGACGTTCACACATCTCCAGCAATGTTAACCCACACAGACTCTTTGGAAGTGTTTCAAAGTCAAGTATTTTTCACTACGGTATTTTTTTCAATTTTTCAGTCGTTATTAATCTTTATGATATCTTCATAATAATTTATATGATTATAATATACTCATAGATATAATAGTTCATTTAGATCTCCAAAAACATGTTTCTAACTTTGAAACATATAAGTAAAATTGCTAATAAAACCTCCTCATTACTTGTTAATTTGTAAACATCTCGGTAGGGGAGCGAAATCAAAACATATTAACAAGAGGGTAACTCCCTTGTCATTACATATAGTGACCGTGTAACGTTGGACATACGCCACAAATTGACTGGGATTTCGACCGACAAGGTGACAGAACTTCCCACGGGTTCGAATTATTCCAGCTAATCGAATTATACAATAAAGTAGAAATGAATTTTATTTATGCCCTATTCCAAACACAGTGAAACTTCTTTGGACGCGATGAGAGTACAATTTCAAGGTCGAATTTGAATGCAGTGCTTTCGTGCGAAGTTGTGGGTAATATTTTTATTAATTCATGTTTTATTTAGTTAATTGGAAGCCACATTTACTGGTGGTAGGATTCCTATCCAGGAATCCGTATAGGTAAGTACCACCCGAGAGCCAGTTATTCTGCCGTGAAGCAGTAGTGAAACATTATTGTTTCAGTCTAAAGGGCACTGACAGTGTAATTACTAAGCATATGAGACTTAAAAACTGATGTTTTAGGGTAATAAATGCACGTAGGCCATAAGATTTCTGTGTGGTACTGCCACAGAAATGTTATGGCCTACATGCAATTGTTATGGGAAGACATTGCATTTACCATCAGGTGAACGACCGCTCATCTAATCACTATCTTCAACAAAAAAAGCTATGAGGTTTATCAGGCCCTTAGTTTGACTATTATTTTTAGACTTTTGCTACGCCCCCAGGATGAAATATGATTCATGGCATGATTCAGCGTTTACATGCAGTATATCACAACTTTTAAAGACAAAAAATGGAACTGGTTCGTGTTGTCATATAAGAAATACGGATCCAAGACGCGCTCCCTTAATGTTGACCGTGCGAGGGGTTCCAGATTTGTTCAGCAAGCTACGTTAGTTGGTAGCATGAGTCATGTCGATAATAATTGGGAAAGAAAGGTTCTCGAGTTGTAATCTGCGCAAACGCAGTGTTGGTGACTTCCACTAGATGAAGCGAAATACTCAGTGTGCAGTCGGTTACTTATGGTATCCTATTATATTTTGAAGAAAGTGACGAGACGATCAAAACGTTCATCTAGTGGTGAGTGCAACATCAGCCTATAACAAACGCCGTGTCATCAAAATATTTCTATGCGATACCACGTTGCGCCCGACACCCTGAGAGATCAGTTCATAAGTCTCATATGAACACTGATTACACTAGCTTTTGGTGTCCTTCGAACCGAAACTCGGTAATGTTTGCACACTGCTGCTTCACGACAGAATAACTGGTCCTGCGATGGTATCTACCTAGACAGATTCCTGCATAGGAATCCTACACCAGTAATAGTGAGTGACCTTTCAGTGTAATCAACATTTCACACACAATATTCAACGCTTTTGCGTGACGCGGAATTTCATTGTTCATTTAAAAAGTGCTGTGACGCAGAGCTCGTACATTATTTTTAAAAATACATATCTCTTAAATATTTCATGCAACCTTTGTAAATATTTTTTTTTACCTTTCGCTACCACTATTTGTATGCTTCATATTGTATTCATGTTGTAAAACTTTTATGCAAGGTCCGAATATCTACTTAAGCTCAAAAAAGCAGGAAATAACATGAGGAGCGTTCAATGTATTTCGACGAATCAACCTTTTTGTTCATGTTCGACAAAATTTGGAAACGCTAAATCTCTCGTTTGAAAAACAGTTTTTTTCATCAGTTTGTAGCAGCTGAGAATGTTGTTGACACATGCCCAACATTCGTTTCTTTCACATTCACGTTTGCACGGTGGAACGTGCTCGTAACTCTCAAAGAGATTAAGTAACTATTTATTAATAACACAAATAAATGTAATAGATTAAGTCTGTCCGTAACAATCGCAAAGCAACAATATTATTTAATTTATATATTATTTTATTTTTTCCTTTTACTTATTCTCATATTTGGTAAAATGTGATTAAAAAAACCTAAACTTATTGTCATAAAAATTGACACGGAAAAATCGGATATTGAGGTTAGATTTGCCCAGTGTTAAATAAATAAACTTAATTTTATTTCAGGTCCTCACGAGCTTCATATGGAGATGACGACGTAAGTTAGCTTAAGCGTGACTAGAAATTGTGTACAGTAACAATTTGCAGTGCAAAGTATGCCCAGAACACTAAAGTTTAATCAAAATTATACGGATGCACACTAATCCTGTAACTAGATATTTGTTTATATAGGTCTACTTGTGCTGATAATTACAGTGCAATAATAGAAAGGAGTAGAATAATTTTTATTCTATGTACATTGTTTACATGATACTTATTGAACGACACTGGTTCGGAAAAAATGCTTCTATCTGTCTGTGCATATGAAAACATGTAAATCTCATCCTCACATCTATAGGAGTCCGTCAAAAAATAGTGGGCGATCGCCACCATTTTTCGGTTTTAGGCAAAAAAAATATTTCTCACGATGACGAGCGCAGTGTGATGTTACACAGGTTTTTTTTTATAGGAAGTGACGAAACAAGCATAATGTTCACCTAACCTCACCTGGTAAGTGCAGTCTGCCAAATGCGTGGGCAATAGAGAATATTTATGTGTGGCATTACGCTGCGCTCGTCCCCGTGAGCCATCAGCTCTTAAGTCTCATGTGCCCAGGAATTGTACTAGCTCTCAGTGCCCTTAACAGACCGTAACACAATAATGTTTGCACACTACTGCTACACGGCAGGATAAGTGGCCCTGCAGTGGTACCTGCCTATACGGATTTCTGCATACGAATCAGTGAAAATATGCTGAAAAGATGCAGGTGCCTTGGTGGTGCTTTTGGGAGCCGCCGCAACTGTCATGGGCAGGCGCGGCACTAATCATCAGGTGAAGGAATTGTTCGTCAGTATGTGACGAGACAAGCATTAAATATCTCTTGCACAACAGTGTTTTTAAATATATTTTAATTTCCCAATTTTGAATATTTCTACTCACGTGCTACAATATGTACAAGAAAACTGGTGAATGCTGTATTAATTTAAAAAAATCGTGGTCTTTCATTTCAAAGTTTTACTTTTACAGCTTTCTAAAACTCTACAAAACTATTGTGAAAATACTTCACAGATATAGTTTCAGAGTCTTATTTAAAAATCTGTCGAAAGGCGTGGTGTTAATAATATATCGAATTTGAACTTTGAACGGTAGTCTCAAAATCATTTAACAGCCCGTGTAACAGATGACGCGTTGGCAACGTGTTATGTACTCGTAATATACACGTAGACGGAGGACGCGTAGGCCTTGAGAGATCGCACGTGCGAAGCTCAGCTGTTGCTAAGCAACCGACAAACATTTGTACCACAGAGTAAGGATAGTAATGCAGAGGAGCGACGAAGTCGTCTAGACAGTGCAATTGTGTGGCAAGTGCGAGGCAAGGAAGCAACCCGTACCCGTAGCCTCAGTCGTATGGAACCTACGTTGAATGGTGAACGTTGTCGGCATTTACAAGAGATAGCATTGGTTTTCTATCAGACTATTCTTTGTAAATTTATTTATAATGTAGGCATACATACATACAATCGCGCCTTTTTCCCATATAAGTAGTAGGCAGTTACTACAAACGTAGCCCACTTTTCGCCGCCACTTTGGGATGAGTCAAAAATAATTCTTACTCCCCATTGCGTTCCCACCAGCACTATAGTGACTGCATTGCATATTATGGTGTTATTCTGCACGAATAAAGGCTGTCCGTACAATATCTTAGTCGCCTTTAAAGAACTTTTTTCATACGACTACATGTAAGTTTCAACCCAAGTATAAGTCACCAGACTTTATTTTTAAAGATTTTCAACTTAGTGAGGAAACCTGCATGTCTGTGGAATAATAAATATTCCGAAGACATGTGAAATCTGCCAACCCGCATCGGAGCATCGGCTCCAAACAGTGGTTGCTCCATTTAGTAGGGACCGGTTTGGAGGATAACGTTGCTAAAGAAAAAGGTAGCTCGCCAGATCGAGTGTTCTGATCTGGGATGGATGTCTCCTCCAACCAGTAAACTTTAGAGGTTATATATATAAAAAGGGAAAAACCAAATTCAAATGGCATGAACATGCTGTACATTACGTCGCTATCAAAATATATAGACTTTAATGCCGTACAATTCGATATCAAAAACCATTTAAGAATAATGCCACAATCGTTGAGCTTGTGAGAAGGCTATGAGGCTGCGGTCGCGCATCCGCCCCGTCGCTTCCGGTGATCGCGTTTCAACAGCTTTCGGACTTTTTTCTCTCATGACTCGACAGGATGAATATTTTTTTTCCGTCGTCGATCGGGGATCAATGGAAATTAACCTTCGTTTGTATTCGTTTTTGTTGACCATGATTGATCAAATTTAAGTGTTCGGAAGTGTATGTATGAGAAACTGTATGATTAAATAGTGATGTTTCATCTTTTATTAGAATGTTTGTCTAGTTAATTTCTTCTCCCGATTTAAGAAATTACTACATGACTAATGATTACAGACTAAATATGACTATAAGTTCGGCTTCAAAGCTATGAATCGTGAGCTGGATTCCGGAACGGGCTATATAACTAGCTAACGAGCTATATATGTATGGCCTACCGATAGTTGTTCAGGATCTGGATATTTATTAACATGTAGTGTATATGTCTGTAAAACGCACCCACGGTATTTGGGGAATCCTAATGTAATAGTATGCAGGAATCTGTCTAGGTAGGTACCACCCCAGAGCCAATTATTCTGCCGTGAAGCAGTAGTGTGCAAGCATCACTACAACAATCACTGGGAATTTGAGACTTAAGAACTGATGTCTCATGGTGACGGGCGCAGTGTGGTGTCACACAGAAATATTCTGGGTGACACAGCATTTGTTGTGGGCGGACGTTGCACTTACCATCAGGTGAACGTTATGCTCGTTTCGTCACTTTATACAATAAAAAAAAATAGTAACCTTGACAAATGATTAAGTTGTAAGTGCGTAGCCAACTAGGCCTTAGGAGGTGTATGTGGTTATGGATAATATCTATTAACTTTTTTATTAAGTTTCTTAATTTTAATAAAATAAATATATATTATAATAACTTTTTAAGAATATATTTATAATAAGCTAAAGCTGCATTGCCAATCAAGTCATAATATGTCCAACGGCGATGTCTTCCTGCTGATAAACTGTCTGGGAAGATGACAATAATTTCAAAATTCAAATCCTGGTACTCGTATTAATTAATTAGAACTCTCTGCATGAGAAGCGGTTAATAAGCAAATAACCGATACCATTATTAAGTTCGCGGTGTGATAACAGGTAACACAGCAACAATCACAAAGAAATCTGTAACTCTGAATCTGTAACCACCGCAGGGTCAGTTATTCTGCTGTGAAGCAGTAGTGTGCAAGCATTGTAGTGTTTCTGCTAGAAAGGCACTGTGAACTAAAGTAAAAAAAGTAAATAAAACAGCATCTAGAAAATCACTAAGGTTAATGGCGACGCGTACATCAGCTTAATTTTAATTAAGCTGATGTACGCGTCACTTCGAATTAAACGAAGGGGCCCTGGTTATAAAAGTCCACAGCTTGTTAATAGTCCACTGCTGGACTAATACCTTTCCAAGAAGGGAAGATTTGCTGTAATCACCACGCTTGTTAGACTGATTGGTGATCGAAGTTCCAGACTTCAGGCACTCTATAGGCTGCTCATCACCGGCCTGGCTATTTGTCGTCTGGCATTTTTTGTGGTGTTTATACCGTCATTTGAAGACGGATATTCCTTGTATAGGAGAAAGTGACGAGATGAGCAAAACATTCACGGGAGTGCAACGTCTGCCCATAACAAATGAAGTCACACCCAGAATTGATCTTTTCAATTAAAAAAGTTATGGGTTTCGAGTATGAAGAAAATGTGTACTTTCATGTGGTTATTTGTTTTTTTTTGTAGCTTAAATTGTTATAAACTGTAAATAATACTAATTTTCATAAGTCATTTAGAATAGATAAACAATCCGAGAACTATTTTAAGAATTTGTAATGATTTAACTATTTTATTAGTTTTTCTCCTAATTCTGTAACAAGTATTTATTACTTAACATATGTTTTAGTAACTCTTTTAAATTTATTTAATCGTTTATTATTCGTGGTTGCATTATCGCAATTGTTAAACTGTATTTTTAGTAGTTACGTTATCGCTAAAGTTGCTCACAGTGTAGAATGCAAATACATTTGTTTTGTTAGCATTTTACACTACCATGACAAATTCAGGTTAATACAAAAGGAAAGTAAAAGCCTACAAATGTCCCGCTACTGAGCACACGCCTCCTTTTAATTCTGAGACGGTTTGGAGCTGGGAAGAGTCCGTCACTCTGCTCCAACGCAGGTTGGCAGACTACACATGTCTTCAAAAACGTTTTATCGTAAACGTTTATTCCTCGGACATGCAGGTTTCCTCACTGTGTTTTCCTCTGCCGCTGAGGACGTGGTAAATCAGCACTCTAAATTGCAGAACAATTTGAGAGGAGCCATGCACTGGGGATCGAACTCATTCGAGGTCATTCGCTTATTATGAAATTTAAGGCAAGCGCCCGGCTCCTAAGCTAACACAGCTGCATTTTCTTAACAAAACTTTTTTAAACCATAGTATGGTATAAGCAACAGTTGTCCGCTCTTGAACACAGGCTCCCTCCATAGATTGGTACAATTGTCACGGTGCCATTTGCATCCAATCGTTATTGTGCCAAAGGACGGCGTATGCGATGTACCACTATCCTTTTGAATTTATCCCGCTACAGCTCTTAAATTGAGAATTAGTAAACATCAAGTATGTCTAATTCTTAATTTCATCGGAATAAGTGATCTTTGTCTTTATTTTTATGTTTTGGTAGATCGTGGACGCTTTTTTTCGTTATTTTTGTATGGAACTGTGTATCTTGGGTTTTATATATCAATGTATTTAGCACGAGATATTATAAATCGATAAAACGGGAATGCAAAGGGAAAGATTGACTGAATATTATAGGAAAATAAGCCAAAAATTACAAGTCTTTTTTGAACAATAATTTATTTGCGCCTTTTTGAAGACTGCGTGGCTGCGATAGTAGCCAGGGAACCTGACGTCTACGCCGCGGGTTCTGGGTTCGAATCCACTATATATCAATACATGAAGAGAGAACTTTGTACACCTTTTTAAACATATTTGCGGGCAGGGAAAAGTGTAAGATTTGACTTAGTTAAAGTTTGTATGGACAAATGAAATGAATTGAATATTTAATGAAAATGATGTATTTTTCGACGTAAGAAATATAAATTTCGTTTGTCAAATGTAATTTTTTACATTGAATAAAATGAAACATTAATTATTTACGTTTATACTGACCATGTCAATCACATAATAGTCTGCAGTTTGTTAACGGTCATACTGCCAATGACAAACTCCTAATAATCTGTGGTCATACAGTTGCACAGACAGATTGTCGCCATATAATTGCATAATTAGACCTATCTTTACTAATGTAAGTGATATTTCTTTTTGTTAATAGCCGATAGGTGTCCGGCCTACGTCTTTCCTACCGAGGTGTCGTGAGATGAGACTAAGGTACGGACAGCCTTTATTCGTGCATAATAACATCATAATATGTAATGCTGTCACTATACATACTGCTCGTGGGAACGCTATGGTGAGTAAGAATTTTTTGACTCGTACCAAGGAGGCGGTGACGTCGTTCGCCACCCGTTCGTCACGTCTCGTTTCCCTAGGAGGAAAAAAGTGGACTACGTATGTGGCTTCCGCCTACCCCTTATATGGGAAAAAGACGTGACTGTATGTATGTGTAATATAAGATAATATAAACGACATGACCACCGATAGTCATAAGTTTTCCTATCTTTTTAACCTTACTGAATATTGTCGAGGTCTATCAACTGCGGAGGGGATATTATAGTGCCACAAGTAAACGCCCTGTGGTAGCGGCTTAAGAGAATCTATCACCCCATTTCATCCCGTGGGTATCGTAAAACTCGACAGAGGAAAAAATAAAACGACAACATGGACAGAATCTTCCTGGAACATCTGCATAAATAAACTGCGGTTGCTAACCCGCCCGCCAAGCGTGGTGAACATACAAACATACATATGATCACGACTGTATCCCATTAGGGGTAGTCAGATACTGGGCACTCACTGCAAAAACAAATGACTGCCACAATCCACGTTTCACCAAAACAATATAATGCACTTGGTGTGATAGGTGGTGAGCCCATCGCCACCATGCGCTGTTGGGTGCACAGTGCAGTTTAATTCCTTACTCGCCTTTTACGAGATCCATTGGATGAGATGGAGTGGCAGTATTCTTTTAACGAGCCGCCACCACGTGGCGAAATACCCCCAAAATGAGAGCTACAAACTTTTGTTGCAATCTATGAGGGAGGCCTATGTTCAGTAGTCAGACTGGTGATAGGCTGAAGTGATAATGTTGATGACAAGTATACGCGCGAACACAGGACCTGCGGCGTAGAAGTCAGGCACCCTGACCACTAGGCCACGTGCAAGTCAATATCAGATGAATACAGTTATCTATCCACAAGCATTTATAAAAGCAAATTGAGTTTTACATAAAACTTCGTGATTTTTTTTCTACGAGTAAAAATAAACAAAGAGTGTTATATTACTCCCCTAAGACACTTCAAAAGCTATTATTACAAACAGGTTCATGGAAATTTCCCGTTATTGCTTAAGCTTATTCTTTAAAATATGAGTATAAGTTACACCCACGCCTTGACGTGGCTTAAAGGAGATTTTCCGATGACTTGCGTCGAAACAAGCGAAGTAATGAGGATAAGTTTAATTTTGTTGTTGAAAAATTATATAATTATATTGTAAGAAAAGGTGAGGTCGCCGTGTGGTGGCGGCTTAAGAGAATCTACCAACACATCTCTTCCCGTGGGTGTGGTTATAGTCGGCGGCGGCTAACAGACATTTGAATAAATAAACTGCGGTTGCCAACCCGCCTGCATAGCTTGGCAATTATGGCAAAATCCCTCCAAAATTAGAGCTACAAACTTTTATGGCAATCTATGGGAGAGGCCTATGTTTAGCAGTGGAGTAGTGATAGTCTGAAATGATGATGATGAAAGGTTCTGGTAATCCGAATACAAATCCATCACCAAGCGTAGCCATTATAACAAATCGTCCAAGCTTGGGATTAATATGCTGGAGTCCGTCCAGATACTACCGCAGTGTCAGTTGATGAATTTGACCGTCGATAAGAAATGAAAATTCTTTAGTTTTCTAAGTAAGAAATTTGGGGAGGAGGTGGAAATCTGTGGATTGAGGATGCCATAATAAGTTTCGTTTGTCCAACGTTATTTTTTTACAATCAACCACTGTTTCGTTATGAGGTTCCTCTGACTGAAAAGAAACAGACGAAAGAAACACCGACGATATCCTCTTTTATGCAAATCCTTTATTATCTTAGTCAAAAAAACATTGTGAATAAATTTACTAAGAACAGTCTCATAGAAAAACAAGGCATGCTCCATGTCAAAATTATAGACAAGATTGGTTAATAAATATATCATCATCATCATCATTTCAGCTAATCACTTGTCCACTGCTGAACATAGGCCTCCCCCATAGATTGCCACAAAGGTTAGTAGCTCACGTTTTGGGCGGTTTTGTCTTAGTTGCCACGCTTTCCAGGCGGATTGGCGACCGCAGTTTATTTATTCAGATGTTCCAGGAAGATGCTCCGTCGACTTTTACGACACCCATGGAATGAGATGGGGTGGTATATTCTCAAAAATATATAGCAAGTATATTAATAATAAATATATAATCAAGTATATTGAAAACTCGAGCAGACCGGCCTCTACCAACAGCACCTATTCACAAGTATGACACAAGTGGCAGCCATCGCCCTCCTCAACCACTTTAAAGGGAAGTGATTAAACGTTATTGAGTTTCGGTTTGAAAGACACTGAAAGCTAGTGTACGAGACTGCTAAAGTAGTATACGAGACTTAAGAACTGTCTCATGGTGACGAGCGCAGTGCGGTGATGTGTATTGGATTTTCGAACGAAAATCTGGCCGATACTACATCTATTATAGCCCGGCGTGGTACTCACCATTGGATAAACGACTAACTTTTCACGTCATTCATTTCCTTTTCAAAGACTGAAAAATATCAAATATCATCATTTTTATATTTCTTCTGTGGTTTTTGTTGTAGTAAAAATTCTTGTATTGAATGTAACCGAACCTGCTGAAGGTGCAAAGAAAGCTTAAATTTAATTGTAGTAAGGCGAACGAACTGCGTAATCGGAAAGTCCGTAGGAATTGACTCATAGGATTTTCCTGACTAGAAACAACTATTATTAATATAACTCAAATAGCTATGTTAACTTACATAGAGGCCTGTAATTTACATATTAATAATATTATTTAAATTGAAGACATGTTTATACTTACCATAAATAAACGTAACCTGTACTCTCTAAATAGTTTCGTTTTTTTTATTCACTAATGATGACAATCGACACAAGGACACATTTAACGACTCACGTCTCTCGTCATCTAATCTGATCAAGATGTTCATCTAGGGTTAGAAAAAAAAATATTAATCTACACTGTCTAGATTGCCGTGTTGTAACGTAGTGCGTGACCGTACTAGTCGTATCGTGTGTATGGTACATTAAAAATTATAATGCTGGCAACTCTTTGTCAATTGTCATTTAGAAATTTGAAAGCTGTCACCTGTCAACTGCTTGCGCTTGCGTGTTCCTGGGAGATCGGTCTTTACCTTTGGTCATTACCGAGTCCTCCTAGGAAATCATCAGGTTAAGAAGAGACATAATGATGTAATCGTCGGTCATCAAAGTCAGTTTTATTTATTGTCGATTGCGGTGGAAGCAGATGTTCTTCTACGCAATGCTTGTTGGTGATTTCATGAGTATTTAAATTTTAGGAATATTCAATTCGTATATGGGTTTGGGAGGCCTATGTTAAACAGTGGACTGCAATGATGGTGATAAGAACACTGTCTAAATAAGTCTCTATTCAAATATAAACTTATATACACAACAAGATCTGCTATAAAAGTTAGATTAGGCTAACGCTTATATATAACTTTTTTTTATTGGTTAAAGCGACTAGACAAGCAAAACGTTTACTTGATGGTAAGTGTAACGTCTGCCCATAACTAATGCTGGGTCTCCCAGAACATTTCTATGTGGCAACACACTGCATCCGTCACCGTGAGACGTCAGTTCTTAGGTCTCATATTCCCAGTAATTACACTAGCTGTAAGCGCCCTTCAGACCGAAACCAAGTTATGTTTGCACTCTACTGCTTCACAGAATCAGAATAACTGGCCTGGGGTGGTCCCTGCCTGGACACATTCAGAAGTCCAGTAATATTATAATACCATCTATGATATGTTTATGCCCAATCGAAATTTAGGCCTACCTTGAAGGTAAGGTAAGGAAGTATTATAGTGCCGCAAGCGCGCAAACAGGGGCACCCGTGCCCGATGTAACGCTCATGTGATAAGATCGGAGGTAGGCGAAAAGCAGTGTTAGAAACAATGAGAATCACAACACAACCAGACCCGAAAATCAAAAATGTATGTTTTTGCACAAATGTTTTCTGCAGCTAGGATTCGAACCGAGGACCCGCGGCGTGTTAATCAGATATTCTAACCATTAGGCCACGCGGTCGTCAAGGCGCAGTTGTTAATGTAATATACTCGTACCATGGACTTTACTATATGTGCACACTACTGCTTCACTTCAGAATAACTGTCCTTGAGTAAAGTTTTAGTTTCTGCCTATATATGTCCCACTGCTGAGCACAGGCCTCCTCTCATTTCTGAGAGGGTTTTGGAGCAAGGAAGAATCCGCCTCGCCTCCAATGCGGGTTGGCGGACTACACATGTCTTCGAAATATTTTTTATTTCTCAGATATGCAGGTTTCCTCACGATGTTTTCCTTCACCGCCGAGCACGTGGTAAATCAGCACTTAAAATGTCAATTAACAATTTTAGTGGTGCCGGCACCGGGAATCGAACCCAGGTCACTCGCGTACTGTGAAATTTAAAGCGAGCGTGGTAGCTCAGGGGCTAGGGCCCCTGAGCTACCACGGCTCATGCTATCTATGATAATATACCGTCACCATCTTATATATCCATATATTTATGCCCGAAGTTCGGCCTAAACTTAGTTCATGGAAACATTAATTTGCGCTGAATAATTATTGGTTTCAGCTGGAATTTGGATCCAAGACCCACGTCGCAGCATGTAGGTACGCTCACCGCTGAAGAATGGACGAGCACGACATTTGAATAGACTATGCAATGGCGAAAAGTACATGTCGCTAACTTTTCCAACCAACGAATATTCGTAGTTCTCGTATTCCTTATTGCATTTGTTGAAAATTATAAGTATTTTATAAGCATTCTCCATTTCATTACCATATATTGAATTCGGGGCATTCCCAAAAATATTAGTATACCCGGCGGCTGTCTGTGCTTTTAATAGTTTTATTAGAAACTGTATGGCATCCCACATTCTTCCAAAAAGTGTTTCGTTATAAATATAGAATATTCATCAAAAGTAAGAAGCTCGTAGAATTTCATCTACAGAGGTGTTCATAATAATCGTGAAATTATTTTTTATGTACAACTTAATCAGTACCATAATAATATAATTAAAGCTTTTTGTGTAACTACATACAGTCAAGCCTCTTGACACACCTTTCGGTTCTTCCACTTTTTTGAGCGTTTTCATACAAGTCCGTCGGTAGTGGGTACTTTAGGCGACGGCTTTCCTTAAAATGTCTTCAATGTGATCGGGATAGGTTCCTCTGCATTGACTATAACCAGCTTGCCTGTTCAAAGTCGCCTCATAAACCATAATTTGTGTAACTGTCCTAAGTATTAGCATAATTTTTTAATAATTGTGGATATTTTTTTTAACGAGTAAGTGATGGGACTAGCAAAACGTTCACCTGATGGTAATTGCAATGTCTGCCTATAACAAATACTGTATCAACCAGAATGTCTCTGTCTGACAGACATCACACTTCACTCGCCAACCTGAGACAGCAGTTCTTGAGTCTCATATGCCCAGTACACTAGCTATCAGTGTCCTTCAGATCGAAACACAGTAATGTTTTTCGGCCTGAAGGCAGAATAACTGACCCTGGGGTAGTAGTAGTAGACGGATTCCTGCATAGGAATCCTATGCAGGAATCCGTCTATGTAGTCCACTAAATCTACATGTTTTTTCAAGATTTATATTTCCCTTGAAGGTTACCTTAATGAAATACTAACTGTACTTATATTGACCTGCCTAACGACCTGGCTTACACGGATCAAAAGACTTTTCGTAAAAGAATTTTAGGCATAATTTCTAACGTCCTCAATCCGGGTGTAACATCAGCAACGGGTCATCGACACGGATGGAACCGGGTAAGGCGTGAGGCGGCTAAATTGGATCGCCCCAACGCCGGTAATTTTCCGATCGCGTGCCGCGATTTACGGGTCGCCACTACACCTTAACATGGATGTCGGAGTGAATTGAAATGTCTCTTATGTCATGTAGAATTGTCTGTAAAAATGTTACAAAATCTGATAAACTTCGTCTAAGAATGTTTTCTACAATGTCTCTAAAGTTTTCTCCAATTCCAATTATAGCGCAACTTCGTATTAATTCATTACTAAGAACAGGTATAGGCGTCTAGGAGCGTTATTGAACACTTATTATCATTTGGACTGAGTTTGTTTCTCGCCCTTATCTATATATTATTATCATCATCATCATTTCAGTCTATCACTAGTCAAGATTGCTACAAAAGCTTATAGCTCTCATTTTGAGGGGAATTTTGCCATAGTTGCCACGCTTGGCGGGGGCGTTGGCAACCGCAGTTTATTTATTCTGATGTTTTGCCTCTGTCGACTTTAACGTGTCGACGTCAACTTGTGGGTGTGGGTCTACCATTTTGTTGTTCGTTGAGATGGGGTGGTAGATTCTCTTAAGTCGCTACCACGTGGTTGATATATATTATTATGTGAATAGAATACTCAGTACCTCTTTTAAAGCGTGGAATATAGGCACGGAGGTGTGTGAGATTTCTGGTGCCGGCGCCGCTAATATTGTTAATTGCAATTTTAAGTACTGATTTACCACGTGCTCGGGAATTAAGGAAAATATTATAAGAATGTCATGTCTGAGAAATACAAAAATATTTCAAAGATATCTGAAGTCCGCCGACCCGCATTGGAGCAGCGTAGCGGCTTCTTTCCAGCTTTAAAACCCTTTCTCAAATGAGAGGAGGCCTGTGCTCAACAGTGGGACATTTATAAGCATTTAATTTACTTATTTTATGTGTTACAAATACATTAAATTTAATACAACATTCATTTTTTACGTTCATACTGACAATGTCAATAACATAATAGTCTGTGGTAAACAGTCGCATAGAGTAGAGACTGTTGCCATAGAATTTTAAAATGTTGCCAACAAATAATTATTCAAACCTCAATAACGTTCAAACTTAAAAAATAAGGTCGAATTTTGACCACATGGCGACCACTAGTTTTCATAAAACTATAATCCCAAACGGTCATACCGACAGCGTAAGGAATGAAAAGGACCAAAATGATGAGATAAGGATGAAATTAACTGATGCAACCTATTCGTATGCATAAATCCCCACACAAAGTTTTCTCCTGCGTTTTACAGATATAAAGTGCACATGCACAACACAACCAGACTCTAAAAGCAAAGATGTGTTTTTGCACAAAGGTGGCTCCAGCTGGGATTCGAACTCAGGACTAGAAGTCAGGTACTCTGACCATTAGGCCACGTGCTAAATAACAAGACAACACTTGAATATCTTTAAAGTATTCTCTTATTTCTAGGATTGTATCTTTGGATTAAGCCATTCTTCACGATATGGACAGGGTGTTGAGAGACTGCCTTTGTGTACGTGAAATATTGAAGGACCTTATAACAGGTTTTTTTTTGATAAAGTGCCGAAACAAGCAAAACCTGATGGTAAGGGCAACGTTTGACCATAACAAATGCTGTGTTACCCTGACATTCTGTGTGATACTACACTGCGCCCGTCACCCTGAGACATGAGTTCTCAAGTATGCCCAGTGATTACTCTAGCTCTCAGTGCCCTTCAAACCGAAACACAGTAATGTTTGCACACTACTGCTTCACGGCAGAATAACTGGACCTGGGGTGGTACCTACCTAGACGGATTCCTGATCCAAAATACAAGTGCATTAAATATTCCCCGAACTTGATCCACGGTGGAACGGCTAATGAAGCTTAAAATTGTAAAACGATTTAATTTAATTCTGAAGCATTATCTCGAAATGAATGTAAAACAAGTCATCGTTACATCAAGCAAAACGATTATTCCAAACAACGTTATTCAACGTCGTGTCCAATCGAAATTGGGTCAAGAGAGTTTGGGGAATCTTTGAAGTTACTCGTTATTGCTTGCAATTTTTTTACAGACTCGATTTCGGCTGTGATGACGCGGATGATGATGTGTAATAATTATTAGTAGTGCAGCAGTGTGGCAGCGGCTTTAGATCCATTTGATCAAGTTAGAGCCACTCCATGTCGAAAAAGTCGAAAAAGGAAATGCCAGGGAAATTTCATGGTATCCGATTGATAGCGGATTAAACATCTGTGTTGGTGACGGGCAGCAGGTTCTCAGGTGCGAAGTGTCTGGCATTACAATCGCCAATCCGGAATCAAGGATAGGCCAAGCGAATGGACTATTACAGAGTGATAAAGAAAAAGAGAAGAAAAAGAAGACATACCACTACCGCGTGTTCCATCAAGACTTACATACATACGATCACGTCTTTTCCCATATAAGGGGTAGGCAGATACCACATCCGTAGCACACTTTTTGCGCCCGCAGGAAACGAGATTCTCAAAAGGCGAATGGCGAACTACGTCGCCGCCATTTTGGTAGCAGTTTAAATTCTTGCTCTGTTAATATTAACCTGTGAAAACCGTGAGTATCATAAGAGTCAACGAAGAAAATGCCTGGAAAGACGCATGGTTTCTGGCGTAATAACCACCTTGAAAATTCTAGACCGAAAATGCACAGAGCGGTAACAAGCAGCAGCGTCTGAGGTGCGAGGCGCCTGTTGCTGCGCTAGCCAATCCGCCTAACCAGCTTAGTGGTTACGTGTGGTGGCAAACCCTCACTTATTGACACACTCTTGCTTTTCAGCACTTGCTGAATCGCTCCTTTCACCATAAGGATATTATAATATTTATTTTGGACGACTATAAAAAAGATAAAACTCCGAATAATAATTTGAATATGACTAATGACTATGAATCATGTCGTCGATATAGTATTTCAAAGAAGTCGTTTGTTTAATAAATTATTAAAAAAAAGCCGAGGTAAAATATAATACTGAAGAGTTATATGTATATGTACATTTAGATAAGCGAATAGAATTGTCTTATTTCATAGTTAATAACTGTTATTTATTTATATTTTTAAAAGTAGACGTAACGAGTGGCGAACCACGTCGCCACCAGTCACGTCTCGTTTGCTGCGCGAGCGAAAGTGGGCTACGGATGTGGTCTCTGCCTATCCCTTTATATGGTAAAAACTACTATACTGTATGTCACTACTTTCATAGTCATACTTTTATGGTATTGATGTCACAAATTAGCTTTCAGATTAGCGACGAGCAAAAAGTTTTTACATTTTCATCAACTTTACTGTGGATCAACATATTAAATGTTAGAAAAAATTCTGAATATTTTAAACATCTGCATAAATAAACTGCGGTTGCCAACCCGCCCGCCAAGCGTGGTGAACATACAAACATACATATGATCACGACTGTATCCCATTAGGGGTAGTCAGAGACTGGGCACTCACTGCAAAAACAGATGACTGCCACAATCCACGTTTCACCAAAACAATATAATGCACTTGGTGTGATAGGTGGTGAGCCCATCGCCAACATGGGCTGCTGGGTGCACAGTGCAGTTTTATTCCTTACTCGCCTTTTACGAGATGCATTGGATGTGATGGAGTGGTAGTATTCTTTTAACGAGCCGCCACCATCTGTACATATAATAAAACTGTAACTGGCAGATGTCTGTACATAAGAGATCTTTAATAAAAATTAATATGAGGGGTCTTTATAAAATCAATAGAAGTCAATAAAATTATCCTTAGAATTTTTGTCTGTCTGTCTGTATGTTTGTACTCGCATCGCGCAAAGACTACTGCACGAAATTGGATACGTTTTCACAGTTGTATTCCAGGAGGTCAAACTTAAAATCTGATGCATGTTTCATCATGACATACCGCCTGTCATAAAGCTGCAAAGTTTGTATATTTGGACGTGCTAATCTCAGGAAATTCTAATCCGATTTGAAAAAATATTCCCGTCCGATCCCACCGCATATCGGCCTATAAGCCTCCTCAAGGCCTTAGGCAAGATATACGAACGCCTACTTCTCGCCCGCTTAAGAGACTTCATGCAGTCTCGAGGGATCCCCATCCACGAGCAGTTTGGATTCCGTGCCAAACACTCATGTACCCAGCAGGTGCACCGCATAACGGAGCACATTCAATCCCGCTTCATACGCGGGCTTCATACCGGAGCGCTCTTCTTCGACGTGGCGAAAGCGTTCGACAAGGTCTGGCACAACGGGCTCATATACAAGTTATATGGACTCGGTGTGCCAGATCGCCTCGTACTCATCATACGAGATTTCTTACGCAGTCGAACCTTCCGCTACCGCGTCGAGGGGGTGCGATCCGAATCACATCCCATCCTAGCCGGCGTACCACAAGGCTCAGTCCTAGGTCCCGTGCTCTACACCCTTTTCACGAACGACATACCGCACACCAGCGGCGTCGAACTCGCCCTCTTCGCAGATGATACCTGCCTATATGTGTCTGGACGTAATCCAGACACTATCTCTAAACGCCTCCAATCCGCAGCCCGAACCCTCGGGAACTGGTTTCGGAAATGGAGGATCGAGGTCAACCCAATCAAAAGTGCAGCCATGTACTTCTCGCGGCGCACAACGCAGCATCTCCCCACCATAGAGTTATTCGGTCGTCCAATCCCCTGGGAAAAGACAGTCAAATACTTAGGCGTCCTATTAGACTCGAGACTCAGCTTCGGTCCACATATTAACCGAGTAAGGAACCGAGCGGCGTTCGTCCTCGGCCGATTACATCCGTTACTAAATAAAAATAGCAAAATGTCCCTACGTAATAAAATTACACTTTACAAAGCCTGTATTCGGCCAATTATGACATACGAAAGCCCCGTATTTGCGCATGCCTCCCCGCGTCAAATTCACCGACTTCAGGTAATACAAAATCGATTCATGCGTAAAGCCACGGGAGCACCGTGGTTCGTGCGTAATGCTAACCTTCATATCGATTTAGGGCTTCCTACCATAGCCCAATATCTAAAGTTGGCCTCTCGCCGATACTTCGACTCTGCCGCCACGCACCCCAACCCACTGGTTGTCAGTGCCGCCACTTACAACCCCCTCGTGATACACCAAAACTCGACCCGCGGAAAAAGGAGACCGAGGCACGTCCTCGAGGACCCTGACGACGCGACCACTATTGCCCAAGCGCTCTACTCAACACTACACAAACACCCATTATCACCATACCGCCCCCGCCGTCGGCGTGGGCGTATCAGACAAAGTTATTCGCGATACCGCCGCATCTCAGGCCGGTTCTCCCCTAGCAGTAGTGTCATAAACAGAAGCGTCGCTGGAGTTTCTTGCGCCATTTCTTCTCCAGCGGAAACGCATTCCGAATTGGTGGTAAACTTATCTAATAATAATCATGGTATTAATAATTATAGTAGTAGTAATATTGCCCTCCCGATTGCAGTAACTGACCGAGCCGAGACCGGCCCCCTTGGGCACCCTCGAGTCTGTTACTCTCGCGAACAGGATGACGGTCCAAGCCGAGGTCCCCTCTCGGGGGCCCTTGCGCCAGTCATCCATAAATAAAGGTTTCGGCTAAGCGCCCTCAGCGCTATGCCACCTTTCAATCCGGCGAAGCTGTAAAAGCCTTCGGGCTAACAGTGACCATCAGTCCTAAAAAAAAAAAAAAAAAAAAAAAAAAAAAAAAAAAAAAAAAAAAAAAAAAAAAAAGAAAAAATATTTTTGCCGTATACAACACATTTATTGGGGAAGTTTGTAAACTATAAAACTTTATGCTACGACTTCGAGGTGCCGTACGTCGAGAAGGGTCGAACAGCGAATGCTCAGGTCAGCGAGGTACAATACCGTACGGCGCAATTGTGTGATCGGCTTATTTTTAGCGGGTGAAACCGCGGAGTACAGCTAGTCTTCTTCTAAGTTCAATGTCTGCAAATAACAAGAGTAAAGGTTCTTAAGTGACAATCTATGGCGGAGACATATGTTTAGTAGTGTACTTGTAGTGGGCTGAAATGATGATGATGAATATAATAATACTACCGAACTTCTACTAGATGTAGTATTTTTGGAATCGCTTGAACCGTGCCAGACGATTATCTTTATAAAATGCTTAGTCATAAACGATTTATTACTGTAATTTACCTATTACATATGGTTTATTTCTCAATATAAATAATGAAATTATACGTAAATAGATAGTAAAGCACAAAATTGTAAATTATATAAAAATATTCTTCTGCTACTTCATCAGCCTGTAAAGATTCCACTGGTGGTTATGATCAGTCTATGGACTACCCGAAGAAGGGAGGATTTTCCGTAATCACCACCCTTGGTGAGTGTAATACAAGACGCCTCGCGCCAAGATGCTGTCACTCGTCACCGCTCTGTGTATTTTGATCAGGCATTTTTCGAGGTGGTTATTCCGACACCTGTTGGAAGCCATGAGACTCGAGGCATTAGCCTTATTTGACTCTTATGAAACCCATGGGATGAGAAGGCGTGGCAGATTTTTTTATGCCATCCACACACATCATTAAATAAACACAAAAAAGTATAATTGTGATATAAATAAACATTACACAGTTATCACAAATTAGGAAAACGTATCAATCAATTTGCGTCGCAGTTAAATTATTGGGTATAACGAGGTTTGTCAATTAATCAGTTCAACTTGATGTATGATGACCTAGTCCCTCGGAGAGGTTGGCGAGTCATAGATAAAGTAGTAAGATCCCACACCTGCGCTTTGATATTTTGTGATTACCATATAGCCATTCTGAGCGTAATACTTGTTATTATGTTTTCATTATTATTAAGTCATACTATCATATGTTTATCTCTGCTTAGACTTATGGCCATATGTACAATTTGAGTGCATAGACGTTAAAATAAATAAATAAAAGTAAAATCCCATTAATGTTCCACGGTTGGGCGTGGGCCGATTTGAGAAGAGATTTGGAGTTGTGAAGAGTCCGTCGCGCTGGTTCAGTGCGGAATGGCGGATTTACATGTCGTTAAAAAAAATCTTTCTTACTCATTCACAATCAAGTTCCCCCACGATGTTTATCGTCACCGCCGAGTACAATTATAAAAAAAAAGCACTTTAAATTTCACTTAACAATTTTAGTGCTGCTGGTTTCGGAGATAGGATCCAGATCATTACGAAACTTTGCTGGTGCCAGGCTCCTGAGCTATCACGGCTGAAATACGACGCAGTAACTTAGCGATTCACTTTTGCACTTCGGCTTTAAAACTATGTATATTGTTTTTGTATGTACGATTACTAATATTGTTGTGTGTCCAACAGATTTTGTTACATATAGAAAGTTGTTAATACGTACGGGTCTTGATGTTTGTGTATGCGCCATTTATGACTGTAAAACGTAAGTGTAAACACGATGCAGGAGAAAGCTTAGTGTAGGGCAAGCCTAGTGTAAGGTTTTTATTAAGCTTGCTTTGTTTGTGTCTTATGGGGTAAAATATAGTAATTGAAATTTTACCCCCTTCCTGTTGACCGATTGATCTGAAATTTGGAACACACCTTCAGTTCTGTTTTTTTACCCTGTCGATATGGGTATAAAAGGGTCTAATTAGTAAAATCCAGTACACCATGAAAAAATTCCAACTCCAAGATGCATGGCCGCCACCACCGAATGGTGGATAACTTTTTGTCAATCCCCTCAATATGAATATTAAATGAAAGGGCTTGTTAAGTAGAACACAGTACACTTTACAAAATGGCGGATCATAGAGTTTAGACAGTCAATACATTAAAACTGAAATCTAGGTATCTAATCAAACAAAATGATTTGAGTAAATGAAACTTTTGATAATAAGGCACTAAATGAACTAAACAGAATTAGAAATATTAAGAAGCAAGAAGCAATAAGAAGAAATAAGTAATAAAAAGGTTTTAAGATCAACGCTTTTATTGTAAAGAAACATACATAATGATGCAGATAATGTACTAAAACCCAAAAAATAATTAGGTAGGTACCAGTTATCACACCAATTTCCTCATCAATCTAGATCTAGTGCATTGATCAGACTAAAATAAAATCGTGGGGCTAGTCGAATTTCTATTATCTACAGTCAACCGCTCATATCATTATAGATATACTTTGGTGGTTTTGGATGCATCTTCTCAATATTATCGTGCGACATCACAGAACGATCATTTACATAGTTACTCAGGTTACACGATTTTATTTTAGTCTGATCAATGCTCTAGATTGATGGGGAGAGTGGTGTGATGACTGGTACCTAGTACCTACCTAATTATTTCTTACAACATTATCTTCATCATTATTATGTTTCTTTACAATAAAACCGTTTAACTTAAAAACATCTTTTTACTTATTTTATTTTCCGTAAACATATGCAAAGTATTCATAAGCCGCTTCTAGTTAATTGGGGGAACAAACAAACATCCGTGTTTGGTTTGTTACATTCCCTATGAGAGCTTATTTCAATTCAGCTAAGCGCCACGGTGTATCGATGACAACATCAAGTAGAGCGTATTGTTATTAATGAATCAGAATTATTACGAGACATTTAATTTTTTTTTAGCATATGCCGTTTACATAAAGGGGAGAACGAGGAAGTGGCTAACCTGATGGTAAGTGATCACCACCTCCCATGAACATCCCCAATACTAAACAAATTGCAGGTGCGTTATCCGCCTTTCAGCGGGGCTCTTTTCTTGAAGGCCCTTAAGTCGTATCGATTTGGAAATGCTGGTGGGGGCAGTAAATTACACAAAGTGGTCGTGCGTGGCAGACTGTTCCCTTAGCCACTATGATACAGCTATAATGGACCGACAAACATTGCGCGGATTTATGGACACATTGTAGCAAGCGAGTAGAAAGTAATTGTTTATGAAGTGCAATGACCTTTCAACTATATTTATTATTAACTTATCTTTATTATTTCAACACGCAATTATATTTCTGAACAAGACTCCGTTAAAAATCTTGATTTTGGTTAGAAACGACATAAAATTACGTCCTAAATCATATATTTTTTAGCTAAAAGCATTCATCGCTATTAGTTATAGTAAAGTTAAAAGTAAAAAAATAGCCTATAAATATACCACTGCCCCATGAGATATACCATAAATGGACCCGCTCTGATTTTTGAGAGGGCTTTGAAGCTAGGAAGAAAGAGTCCGCCACGCGGCTCCAATGCGGATTTGCTGACATCACATGTCCCCGACAGTCCTCCCGAGTGTCCTCAGACATGCAGGTTTCGACACGATGTTTCCCTTCACCGCTGAACACGTGGTAAACAAGCACTAAACATTGCAGAACAATTTTGGGGTGCCGGTACCGGGAATCGTACTCGGGTCACTTGCGTACTATGAAATTTAAGGCGAACGCCTGACCCCTAAGCTAGCGCAGTTCGTTACTTATAGACGACTGCATACGGATAAAGAAATACGGGAAGTGGCTTCAAATCTCTGCGGCACAGATGAAAATACAGCTTTTTCTTAACCAGTTCTTAGCTAGTTAGTTAGCTAGTAGCTTGGCAGTTCTTGGCTAAGAAAAAGCCCTTCTCTGGTATGTATTGACGAGTTATCGTTTAATGAATTCATTTTAATATTAAGTATCTATTATACTACTTTATCGTTTTTTTGTCATCTTAATATGTATGTTATGGAAGTGCTGGGCCGCCTGGCACAAGTGGCTTTACCATATAAAAGGTAGACCTAATCAAATTGTAATTATGTAAAAATGGTTTCAGGAAAAATTAAGTTTTTAAAGTTAAAGTTTTAAGTACGTGTTCGGTACTAGTGGTAAAAAAACATCGTGAGGTTAATCTGCGTTATTGAGATATTAAAAATATTACATGAGAAGTGGACAACTCGAACATTGAAATAGAAAAGTCATATAAGTGTCCGGCACAGTAGAAGTAAGTCGTATGAGGCGACTCAGGTATTGTGCCGACAGCCTTAGATTAACACCATAGTATGCAATGTTGTCACTATACTGCTCGTGGGAATGCAATGGAGAGTCTCGTTGTCGTTGACGCGTACCAAAATGGCAGCGTCGCGGTTCGCCACCCGTAACGTCTCGTTTTCCGCGGGGGCGAAAAGTAGGCTACGTGTGTAGCCTCTACCTACCTCTTATATTCGAAAAAGTCGTAGTCATATGAATGTATGGAGTGGGTAACTCGCTCTGGAACTGTGTGCAGGACTTTGCCTATTCCCTAAACCCGTCAAAAAATGATAAGAGGCTTGTGAGACTTTTTTTTAGGACAAATGGTCACTGTTAGCCCGAAGGCAGTCAGTTAATTTAAATCGAGAGGGCAATATTACTAATAGTATTAATATTATCGGAATTAGAGTGTGAGACATCTCGAGTCTATTACTTTATGTATTTGTCGCCAACCCGCATTGCAGCAGCGTAGCGAACTCTTCCCGGCCCGAAAACCGTCTCAGAAAGGAGAAGGGGCCTGTGCTCAGCAACTACTTTTACTTTATGTATTTACAAATACCACGATCAAGGGCAAGGATAGCGGGATTAACGCTGTAAAGTGAATAGCAAATATATACGAGTACAAGTATGATACGTCCTTATATCCATAGTAATATTATAAATGCGAAAGTAACTCTGTCTGTTTGTTACCTTTTCAAGTCGTCAAGATCGGCTCTTGACGACATTTGGCACAGAGATAGCTTGTATCATATATTTAGGCGGGGAACAGCTAGTACCCTCCATACTTATTAATATTATAAATGCGAAAGTAACTCTCTCAGTCCCTCTGTCTGTTTGTTTTAACGGCTCAACCGTTGAACCGATCTGGTTCGTCAATATTCGGCACAGAGAGCTTCCATCCCGGTGACAGACACGGGATACTTTTTATTCCAGAAAATCAAAGAGCTCCCACCGTATTCAAAAAAAACTAAATACACGCAGACGTGGTTGCATGGTTCAGCTAGTATATAATAAATGTTATAGAAGCGTTCACCCATAAAAAAGCTGACCGGGCGATACGTTACTTCAAAGGGACAATCGTTTAATTTAAGCCATTCCCTAAACTTGATCAAATATCTTACGCCCGATTCCTACATTCACAGAATGATTTCCTTACGATCCGTTAAATCATGTACGAATAATAACGAACGACCAATCTCAGTAAATGTTACGAGTAGATGACTTAAAAGGGTTGTTAATGTTGCGTAACGCTTCGTTACTCGTAGCAAAGTAACGAATATTACGCGTTACCAATAACTGTTAGTTAAATATAGGACAGTGCACTGGCGGCATCAGAGACTCTGCTACACGATCTCATTCCGTGGATGACACCCACGAATGTGGGAAAATTAAATCCAGGATCCAGCAGCATCTTCCTGGAACATCTGAGTAAATAAACTGCGGTTGCCTACCCACATGATAAGCGTGGCAAAACGTGGGATTTTGCCATAGTTGTTTGTAAAATGAGAGCTACATACTTTTGTGGCAATCTATGGGGGGAGACTAATGTTCAGTAGTGGACAAGTGATATGCTGAAATGATGATGATGATGAAGTATAGGAACCAGGCGTTAAATATCTGTAGTAAAGGGTTTGTTAACAAGTTAACCTATTGAGTGATTTCTGTTTATATGAAACATTTTGCATCCTAGACAAAGATTGTAAGTTAACAATGTATTGTTAACTTACAATCTTTGTCACCTGTAGGTGCGTTTGCAGAAAGGCATGTAAATAACAGCCTTAAAATTTCCCACTGCAGAGCACAGGCCTCCTCACATTTTTGAGAAGGCTTTGAAGCCAGGAAGAGTCCTCTAGGCTGCTCCAATTAGGATTGACGGACCTCATGCCCTCGATATATTTTAATTTTATAGACCTGCAAATAACGATATTATCCTTGGTATATATTCATAATTGAAGAACAATTTTAGAGGTGTTGGCACCGGGGATAGAACCCAGATAACTCATGTATCAATTTCAACAATCTACAATACATATAATACATCAAGTCAACCGCACGACTCTTTTGTTATCACTGCAGTATTAAAAAAAATAACTATCGTACGAACTTTGTTAAATCCAAAATCGCTACTAGCCACGAAGTCACCGACTAATTAAGTTCTGAGTTTTGCACAAACTTTGTATAATAATGGTCTGCTATTCCAAAATTTCAATATTGACTCACCCTGAAATAATATCCGTGGCATTGGATATTTTAAATACAGATGCCCCAATTTAAATAAAGCATATAACCGATACTTTTGAGGACCTGATTTTTTTAAACGATGTCACTTGCTTGATCTGCTTTACAAAAGTTTAGTTGCGCATTCTGTCGCTAGATGTCGTTCATCGATTTTATAATGCTGTATGGTTTTGTTTTCAATAAAATATGAATTGTTGGAGTAACCGCTGTTTGATTTTAACTAGTAGTAGCTTTTCTCAGTCAACGTAAACTAGTAACTAGACTTGGGCAAAACCGGTCGCAATTAGGAACGCCCAATTTAGATCGCACTCTTATGGCGAACTAGTTCGCTCTTTTAGGTCGTCAGTTCTTCAATAAATCAAAAAATGTATCAGTACCACTAAACTTTCAATTATATTGGAAAAAAGGAATAGTGGCATAAATAAAAATATTTTAATTAAAAGAAATAAAAATGTTTAAACGTTCCGTAATTTTAAGTAAAAGGAATATTTATTACTAATATTAACTAAATAATCAATCATTTATCTATTACGTAACTCAAAAATTAATGATTTTTATCTAACTTAAAACATTTTATACTTGAAATATTGAAGTCCTGTTTAAGTTGTTTGACATGTTGATATTCTTGAATTAAAAATGCGGGAAAATAGGTACCTTTTTTTCATACCACCTCAAAGGAAATTAGTAAACAGCGTCGTTTAAAAAGCAGTAACGTAATGTATTTCATTTCAGTTAAAAGCTTTGTCATTCAATCACTCGGTGAACTAGGGGTGACAACCAGACTGCTTGTCTACGACCGGATAGTGCGAATGCTGCCTACTTTTAACTATCTACTAGATATTAAGCGGAAATACGAGTATATTACACGAATACATATATGATGATGTTCGACCACGGCGACTATTCCGAATATTGTCGGGAGCTATCAACTGCGCATTAGATATTATAGTGCCGCAAGTGTACGCGCAAACTCAGACGCACTCACTCGTACTAACCTACCCTCGCCCGATGTAACGCTGATGCTATAAGATAAAAGGCAGGTCAGGATGCAGTATCAAAAACACGGGGACAATCACAACACAACCAGACCTGAAAACCAACAATTTCTGTTTAAGAACAAATGTTCAAGTCGGGCCACTAGACCATAGAGGGTTTAATGAGTAATAATAAGTTGTGTTTATAACAAATCTTCATAAAATTCTTTAAACTTTATGCACCTTATCTGTTTACGTTTAAAATGCAGAAATATATATTTCACCGATACCCGTCGACTTAATGTTGTTTTTATAACTAGCTAGCTGATGCTCGCGACTACGTCCGCGTGGATTTAGGTGTTTTGAAAATCTCGCGGGAACTCTTTAATTTTCCGGGATGAAAACTATTCTATGTCCATCTCCAAGATGCAAGATATCTCTGTGACAAATTCTGTCTAGATTAGAACGGTTGAGCCGTGAAAAACAGAAAGAAAGACATAAAGAGTTACTTTCGCATTTATAAAATTGGTACGGATCTCCATAAAAATGTTTAAACGTTAAACGCCATATACTCGTACATTATCTGAAGTTAAATATAACCTCATTAAGAAACGGTGATAGATTGTATAAAAAAGACATTTGTCAAACGAAATATGAATTTCTTACATACGAGAATAATATATTTAATAACATATTTAATTTCAACGATGGATCAGTGTAAATAATAAATGCCGTGTGATAGCGGCTGAAGAGAATCTACCACCCCATCTCATCCCGTGGTTGTCGTATAAGTCGACAGAGGGAAAATTAAAACCAGAAGATAACAGCAGCATCTTCTTGGAACATCTGAATAAACTAACTGCGGTTGCCAACCCGCCTGCCAAACGTTGCAAGTATAGCAAAATCCTCTCAAAATTAGAGCTACAAACTTTTGATGCAATCTATGGGGGAGGCCTATGTTCAGCAGTGGCCTTTTGACAGGCTGAAGTGACGATGATGATGATGAAATAATTAATAAAAAAAATCTCAAAATTGCCTGTGTAATATCGATTATTTCTTCATACCATTTTCGATTATTATTTTTAAGGATAAAACACAAGGGACTTACTCGGACTATTTAAAAAAAAAAATTAAATTGAGAAACACTCAAACGACGCTTTTGTGAGAATTTTGTTCGTGCTTGGCGTAACGAACGCCGTAATCACCATGCTTGGCAGGAAGATTGGCGATCGCAGCAACAGGCGCTGAGCACCTTAGCTGCCCGTCACCGGTCTATGTGTTTTCAGTTTGGTAATTTTTGAAATTGTTGTGGATGCCAATTCCCTTTTTCGCATAAGAGGTAGGCAAAGACCACACCGAAACGAGCCCTGACGGGTGCCGAACCACATCACCGCCATTTTGGCACGAGTAAAAAAATCAGCATACAACAGCATTGCATATTGTGGTTTTATTCTGCACGAATTAAGGCGACCGTACAATACCTTAGTGGCCTTTGACGACACCTCGGTAGGAAAGAGGTAGGTGCTATTCTACTCTGCCGGACACAGTAAGTCAAGCAGCAAGACATCGTTATACTTGTGAACAGGTTCTGTTTGTGGGGACTGGTCTGCTTAAGTTTGCAATACTAAGTGTAAAAAAAAAAAACAGAGATACTAAGTGTATGGGTGATTAAATATGTTTGAATTTTTTGTCATGTAGCATGCTTTGATTATTTAACAGACTAGTCTTTGTAAATTTATGTTTCATGACTAAGATAAAAATAAAAGAATTGCAAAAAAGAGGATACCTGCAGAGTTTCTTTCGCCTGTTTCTTCTCCGTCAGAAGAACCTCTTTAAGAAACAGTATGATTTTTTTAATTTTTTTTCATGATATTTTGCGGACATTCTCCTTAGTCGTTTCTGGCAACTGCCATGGGATATACGTAAAAGAAATCTTTTAAATTATCTGCTTGCTTAACCACAGCGGAGGCAAACTGATAATTAGCTGGTGTGTACGTAAGTAGGCATGTTACCTACTATTGAAGCGGCTTATCCTATTTGAGTAATCCCGATATCATAAGGTTATCAAAATGGGACATTTTTTTTAATTAAAACATTTTAAATTCTATGACGACAATCTACTCTGCGTGACTGTTTGACCAAAGACTATTATGTAATTGACTTTGTCAGTATGAACGTAAATAATTAATGTTTTATTTTATTCAAATTCAATTTCTTGTTACCTACAATTGATGCGGCTTATCCTATTTCAGTAAACGCGATATCATTAGGTACGCAGCACTCTGCCGGAAAATAATACTCATATACCAGTGTCATAAATCTAATTTGGATTCCATTTTGTAGGGAATATTTTTTCTTAGCGATGTCCCGTTGGTGTAGAAAGTAAATGAAAATATGCTTAATCGTATTGTTGTCATGTAAATCGTGACTTGGATCCATTCAGAGATACAGTTTATACCGGGGAGGAGTATGTACTTGATGAAGTGCTAAAGTATGACGTATAGACGTATGGTAAAGTGGGCAACGTACCCACATGCCTAGTGAGTTGTGGGTCCCGGTTTCAATCCTCGCAAATTATTGACTTTTTTGTCTGTATTTATTTTGACATTGTGACAATAACACTGCATTCAAGCGTAATCCCTCGATTACGAGAAAGTTAGGACGAGTGAGCGCCTCAGCGATTTTGCTATACTAACAGAACTTTAATACATTCTGCTTGGATGACAACTTCTTGTATTAAATATGTTAATCATGAAGATAAATTGCGAATGTACAACAGGTCAGGACAACTATTTGTAGCCGTACAAATATTCGAAACCATAGCGAAAATGCCATTCGCTTAGCTACTGCGCAACCGTCGCCGCGTCATCGCGACATAACAAGCGACATCTGTTAACGAAATGTGATGATCATGTATGTATATACATACTCGTATTTAACACCTCATCGCCAAATACTTATGCCTATCAATGATAGCAATACAATCATCGTACTCTGTACACATATAGAATCAACAGCTTTTCGAGGCAAATATAAAGTGAGGCAGAGAAGCGCGCTTAACGAGGATACTGGGTTGTACGCTCGGCTCGGACGCGTCGCCGCACACGATTACTTTACAAAGATGTAGAGAGGAGTGAAGTGGCTATTTTTTTTCAATAAGACCAGCCGAACAGTCCTCTGTTGTAATGCAATGCATAAAACCTACACAATGCGAAACCATATATGATGGAGCTTCGAAATGCAGAGTGATATGCGGCGCATGGAAGTTATCTTAAAGTCTATATACAGAAAAACAGCCCCAGCGCGTTTACACATTTAGAAGTAAATGTTTGTAAAATCCGTTCTTAATGGATATCTATGACGAGAAAGGAGGAATATATTTGCTAAATTTCAAGTCAATAAGTCTTGTAATTTCGGAGATATCGTGATAAGTAGTAAATCGTTTATATATAGATACATTACAGTCAATCAAAGTATATACTAAAACAGTCTGGTTAAAGTCGACGTTACTGTTAAAATAAGGTATAATTTTACATGTTTAATCTGTCTACATAATGTAAGTTGTTTGTAACAAATGCTGGTAACTAACAATTTAGTTAACAATTTCTTTTTTAGTTTAAGCGCCTTATAAAACCTGCGATAAAATGAAGAAATGTAAGTTGAATAGTAGAAAGCGAAATTTTCACATCTCGTCACTTTCGTCCCCAAAAAAAAAAATATTTGATACTTGACCAGAATTGCCAGCCATTCCAGTGTTGCTGTACATCCACGGTATTCGAATAATCCCAAATGAAATCTTCGTCTATTAAATCATTAGTACACTCGAAAATAATTACAGGTGAAACGTTCTGTCTATATATCAGCAAGAGAATATATTTGAAGTCCATATATGAAGGTACATTTTTATTTTCATAATCATACTTTGCGCCTAACGATTGCACTCACCTTATAAAAATAGATTCATGATCTTATACTCGCGGCGACAACAACCGGAAACGATGGGAAGATTCTATTTACGGATAACTTATTACAGAGTCATCAGCTATGGAAGCATATAGTATATGATGGAAATCGAGAACTACTACCTAGAACTAGTACCTCGCATTTTATCAGAGGCACTAGTTGCCGGTTTTAATCTGTCTGACTTTTACGATAGAACGATTAGTCGATTGGGTCTGATACGATTCAAATGGTAATTGCGGGCACATATTGAACAACCACTGTGAAATAGTAATAAAGCACTAATAGCCTAATGGCCAGATGACATCAATAAAAACATTTCTGTGTGGTGCCACGCTGCGCCCGTCACTCAGTGACATGAGTTATTTTGCAAACACACCAATGTTTGCACACTACAGCTTTACAGCAGAATAACTGGCCTAGAGTGGTACCTACCTGCATAGGAATCCTACCACCTACAATGTCTTACAGTAGTCGTTTTAAAAGGCATTTCAAAGCCTTACTTCGCCTTACATTTGATAGTAGACGAGTGAGTTCTATCCCCAGTGTCTAAAATTGTCTGCAATTTTAAGTGCTGATTTATCACGTGCTGTGTGAAAAAACATCGTGAAGAAACCTGCGTGTCTGAGGAATAAAAATACTTCGAAGACATCTGAAGGTTGCAAACCGGCATAGGAGCAGCGTGGTGGACTTTTACCGGCTCCATATATATATATACCCTTTCAGTAGGGAGGGGGGGGCCTGTGCCCGGCAGTGGGACATTCATAGGCTGTTACTTAACTTTTTTTTATCAGGCGCATGTAAAAAGAAGAACAATACAGTCGCTGCACATAAACGATACAGCTTCAAGAGCGCAGTTGGTGAAGCCCACGCTGTTCCCCGACCACCTAGAAATATAAAATATAAGAAGATTAAAATTAAGTTATCACCTAAATTTGCCGTAGTAGGTTAGGGGCCCGGCGCTCGCTTTGTATTTCATAGTACTTCAGTGACCTGGATTCGATCACTGGTGCCGGATACTCTAAAATTTTTAATTAAAGGTGGTAGGATTTCTATGCGGATATCCGTCTAGGTACCACCCCAGGGCCAGTTATTCTGCCGTGAAGCAAAAGTGTGTAAACATTACTGTGTTTCAATTTGAAGGGCACTGAGAGCTAATGTCATCACTGGGCATATGAGATTTAAGAACTGATGTCTCGGGGTGACGGGCGCAGTGTGGTGTCACACGGAAATGTTCTGGGTGACACAGCATTTGTTATGGGCAAACGTTCCACTTACCATAAGGTGAACGTTTTGCTAGTCTCGTCATTTATTCCAATAAAAAAAATCCTATTTAAGTAATGATTTCGTATATTTACGCGAATATTACACATTTAATAAAAGGAATTTTACGGATTTTATCAAGTTTTTATTTTGAACCATTTATACTGCAAAACCGCGCCGGATAATCCTTTCAAGCATAGGTTCTACGAACTATTGCTATATGAGCTTGCTAATTCTTATGCATATAATATTGCAATTCATTTATGAAAGCAATCAGTGTAAATTATTTTTTTATTTATTAAGATACTCTAAACATATGTATAAGATTGATAAGATTTAGCCGTGGTAGCTCAGGTGTTAGGCGCTCGCTTTAAAATTTCATAGTACGCGAGTGACCTGGGTTCAATCCCCGGTGCCAGTACCTCTAAAATTGTTCTACAATTTTAAGTGCTGATTTACCACGTGCTTAGCGGTGAAGGAAAACATCGTGAGGAAACCTGTATGTCTGAGAAATAAAACAACATTTCGAAGACATGTGAAGTCCGCCAACCCGCATTGGAGCAGCGTGGCGGATTCTTCCTAGCTCCAAAACCCTCTGAGAAATGGGAGGAGATTCTTATTAGGAGCTTTTTTCATGTCAAGGGGTATATCGTACCAGAGTCTTATAGCCGTTAAGGTGAAAGAGAGAGATGTGTAACCAAAGCGGTGTAAAGGCGTGAGCAATTTCAGATTACCCGAGGAACGGAGAAAACAGTCATGAGAATCTCCAGGTATTGAAGCCTAGATTTCTAGAAATCTAGGTTGGACACTAGCACATGGATCGTTTAGTATTGTGATAGGCAGCCAGTTGAGCTGATTCCGAAAGGAAGATACATGATCATACCATCAATAGATTTAGCATTTCATTTGAGATTTAAACTTACAAATAATGATCACAAATGATATTTAATATTGAACTCTCTTCAAATATTACAAAATTTCACAAGTCATCAAAATTTTGTCAATAGAAGGGAGACTATAAGCTAATTGTTTCTCAAATAACAACCTTTACTCTTTGATAATAAAGTTTATTTTCATTTTTGTAACGCTGTTATTTATAAGAAATCTCCATCCCCTGTTTATAGAACACCGTAATCCTCAAAGGGATCCCCCGTCGTCACCTAGAACACAATCTATTGGAATTATTTAGATATACAACGAATTTTCGTTTTATTGTAATATTTATTATGTATCTATTAAAGTACATCGTTTAAAAAAACTAAATCCTCTGGTTGACATAAGTGATCAGATCAGAAACACATTATAAAATGTCGTTTTTAAAATACTTTGATAAATGCGGCATACGTTTATCAACTAGTTTCGAAGCGGCAAGCGATAATAACAACAAAACAAACACAATAGTTGCCGGCGTTTCAACGCGCACAATAACAACCACACACAAATAACCGATTCACAAGTTTCCCGACGTCAACGTTTGAAAATGGAACGCGGCTACATAACACTGACACAACTCACGCACACTAACCCACCAGCCAGGGTAAGTCTGCACACTAGAACATAGAAATCTGAGCGCTGAGCTACCCCGTCCCCCGCTTGCATGTAAAGCTTCAAAGGCGACAGGGCAGCGTTGCGTGCCGTCGCAGTTCAAAGTTATCTGGTTAATGAGCGATGGAGACAGCAATACTAGCGGTTACTCACACCACGCCAAGCAGGTTTCCCGGGCCCGGGCGTAGTACTAGAGACACATTGATCCACAGCAGGGCGTCTGGTAGCATCGATTGTGCAGTTTCCTGCAACCGCGCGTTGCCGTGGCGACCGCCCACCTCCTGCACCCCGCCTTTTGCTATTTAGAACTTTACTAGTACTTCGCTTTATTGGAATATTCTCGTCCCGTAACCAGGAGTAACAGTTTACTCGATAATTGAGTATCATTATAAAGTTTCCAAAGTTATGTGTAGATATCTTCAAAATTTGTCTGGTAATTTTCTTCAGACAAAATAAATATGGCTTGAAACATTTCAGATTTTTTCTCAGCTAATGTGTTAAAAAGGAAATGTCAGTAAAAATCATTAAATTTGCCACCCTTAGCGTAATAATCCCCGCAGTGGGTGCCACAGCATGAAACTAGTGGTTGGATTTGCGGTTAATTTACCACTTTTTTTATTTCGAGATTTTAAACGCATAACGGTGCATCGTTCAGTACCGAATAAAGTATTTGTTACGCATTGTCTGTCTCATACTTAAGGAGAGCAATTCTTGTATATATGTATATGTGTAATAGGTTTCTGGGTAGCGGCTTCTCAGTCTTGAATGAAATTTTGAATTTAGATGTTTTATTTCCTAAGTTTATTTAGATTCGTTACGTTTTCACACAAGTAGTTAATTTTTTTTTTATTAATTGATATTTGAGCCACTCAACCAGAGACGACACTACACGACATAGTTAACATGAAAGCAGTTAGCGTCACCGATAGGTATAAACAACCAATATAGTATTAAACGAGGAACTCTTATATAGAATTGATTTCTCGGAAACGTCTGTAATGATTTTGATGAAATATTGCATATTATGTAGTGTATGTTACGTATCTAAATATTTGAAATTTATATTAACATACTCAAAAGCTTGGCGAAGAGAAAAAAGCGAAGCTAGGCCCAGGTATATAATATATAAAGAAAAAAATAACCATTTTTATTTGAATAACACAACATTAAATATAACAGAATGGTGTAAAAAATAAGATGAAAATGTATAGTGAGATGTCAAAAAAGATCCTCCGCAGTGATAATCTGTGCTGGATAACAGAGCACTGTTTTTCAGTCGGGACCTTTATTGACCTCACAAACAGCTGGACAAAAAGAAAGTACAATGTTTAGTTTATAACAAAGAAATAAATAAAATACGAATATATCACATTATGAGTCGTGGAATACAATAGAATAAAATAGTTTTTTTTTATTCAATATAGATTATTTACATAACACTTATTGAAAGTATTTTTTTTTTATTTTTTTAACTACACTGGTTCGCAAAAAATGCCCTGTGCTGGGAAGAACCAGTAGGAAACCCAACGGGATTTTATTTTCCTGATTGTAGCTCAGTGGCCGGGCAGTCGCCTTAAATTATAAACGAATTTAATATTGCTAATTGTCAATTGCAGGTTTTAATGCTTATTTTCCATATTCGATAAAGATAAAACTCGTTAGAAAACCTGCATGTCTTTGCAGAACAATGTGTAATCCTAGCTCTAAAATCCGCTTAAAAACAAAATGTGCCCAACGTTGGAGGGTGAATATTTCTTTTCGTGCATATTGCATGGCAAACGATAAAGAATATATAAAACTCTGAAAAAAAATTAATCAAATATAACTGTTGGAAATTTGAACATGTGTTGCAGTTGGAGCAATTAATAATAATAATGAATAAACAATAAAAATGTATTTTTTTTTAAATCAAAAGGTTAATTTCTCATTACCACCGGTGTCCCTTTTCCCAGATTTTAGACTATTTGTACATTTTACATAAAACTGTGTTGGAAGAATGGAATTTTAGTATTTCTTAATGATAATAGAATAGTGGACATGTCCACGGGCAATTTATTGAAAGCGAAAGAATATATTTAAACAGTTTTTTACTATTTTGAAAAATGTCCTTACACTTCCTCATAATTACCATTCGGCAAGATGTTTAGTCTTATATTTTGATACCTACGAATCAGAATGAAACCCGACTCGTACGCATCGATCGGCGACAGTTGTCACTCCGTCACTGAGCAAGGCACACGCGCGAAAGAACAGTAACGGCTTCATAAATTAGTTTTTGCCATCAAAGAAGTGACTTGGTACGCTACATTCCTAAATACCGTTCGTGTTCAAAAAGTTAATAACCTATTTTTTTATCTATTGCATTATTGCTGATATATATCGGTAATTAGGATAACATTCGGTGTATAAGCATTATAAAACTATAACTTGCCTAAATAATGACTTGTTAAAGAAAATATGTTAAATTCTAATTACCATTCTTCTAACTACCATTGATTACCGTTCACACTAAAGTCGAATGGTAATGAGGTGATCCGAACGGTAATGAGTTATATGATTGAATTAATAAATATAAAAAATAATTTTATATTGAAATATAACTAATATTATGAGATAATTATAGCTTATATATATAATATTATTAACTGCGATACAACTATTGACTGTAAACTTACATACTACCTAAAACTTATTAATACAAACAGTAGTAACATAATTAAGAAATAAATACCAAACACTATTTTTGCAGATTAAAATGCCTAGGAAAAGAAGATGAAAAGAAGAAATATTAGAAAAAGCAAGAGCGTCACGTAGAAAAAGATATGAAACTATTAAATCTGACCCTATCTTATATGCTAGGGAAAGAGTGAAGGAACACCAAAGATATCTGAAAAGAAAGAGCAAAAGAAAAGTCTTTCAATAAATGATATGACACCTACGGCTAAAAGACAACATAGGAAAAAATGGCGAGAAAAATTTAAAAGACATTACGAAAATAAGCGTTTACTCAAACGAGGTTTTGAACTTATGAATGTGAACACTCCTAGTTGCAGCGATAGTGAAGTTGAAGAGGACTCCAATCAATTTCCAGAACGATTCTCGACTAAAGATCCACTGCTTCCTACGCCTCAAATTCAGATCTATGCTGCGGTAAAATTAAAAAAGAAGATAAGAAAATTAAGATACACTTTATTTCAAAAGAGTAAGGCGTTTAGGAACAAAATAAAGATTCTGGAACAAAAAATCGAAAGCTATAAAAAATATATATTGACTGAAGAAACGCTTGCAAAGTCGTTATTCGAAATTAAATGAACTTTTAAGGAATAAATCTAAGCTGCCGCAAGCTAAAAAAAATATTATTTGGTGAAGCTATGTTAAAGACTTTAGAGGAGAATTATAAGAGACAGTCAAAACCAGGTAAAAAAGATTTCAGTGATGCAATTATTGGTGATAAGAGTATTTTAAAAGCTCAGAAATTTTTAACAGAAACGAAAAGCTTGAGTGTTCGAGATAAAAAGGAATCAGAAAAAAAACCGGATTGTTACGAAATCATAAAGCCAAATATAATGAAGTTTTGTGAACGAGATGATGTTTCAAGAATAACGGCGGAAAAAAATGGGTTATTACACGAAATAAGATCCAAAAAAAAAAAGAGGTATCTGCTTGATTCCCTGAAAAATCTTCACAAAACCTTCGAGGGACAATGTTGTAAAGTCAGCTACTCCTTTTCTTGTAAAAACAGACCGTTTTGGGTTCTGACTCCTGATGTCAATAACAGAGATAAGTAAGAGAATTCATGCAAATATTGAATTGTTAATTCGGGCATTGAATAGGCAAAGAATTTTAGTAGAGAAAAAGCCTAATGATGTCATCAATAGTCTCTGTTGTCAAAAAACAGATTGCTTATTGAAACGATGTGATATATGCCGAAACAAAGTACTTAACTATTGTGAATTTGATAATGAAGAAGCTGTCATATTTCAAAAGTGGGAAAGTAAAAAATCTTCATATGTATGTAAAGGTGTAGAAAAAGAAAAAAGGATTATTAAAAAAAAAACGTTACTATGTTTCCAAAAGATAATATCGAAGAATTGGAAAAATGTGTATTAATGTTCTTAAAACACGAAGGGACACGATGGTGGCAATTTTCTGCTGTTAACGATCTTAAAAATAACCTTAAGTGTAATGAAGCAATTATTCACATCGATTTTAGTGAAAATTATGCTCTAAAATATGAGTCTGAAATTCAAGCATTCCACTTTGGTGGAAACATAGATGAAGTGACTCTTCACACAGCGGTAATTTACTTTGTTGAGTGAGGCAAATGTACAGCTAAATCTTTCTGTACAATAAGTAAAAATTTACGACATGACGCCACAGCCGTGTGGGCGCATATAGTTCCACTGCTAGAATATGTTCAAACATTAAGTAAAAAAATTACCATCTTACATTTTTTGTCTGATTCCCGGAGTAGTCAATACAGAAACAAAACTACGTTTTTCATAATTACAAAGTTGTAATGGTACTTCAGTAACTTGAAGCAGATCACGTGGAATTATTCAGAGTCAGGTTACGATAAGGGTGCAGCCGATGTGGGAGGGACCATTAAACGCACAGCTGATGCTGCGGTAGCTCAAGGAAAAGACGTTGCTGATTTAGATTCTTTTGTCAAAATCGTTACAAGCAATACACAGAATATTAAAATCACAGTTGTTGATGATTACCAAATATACGAAAAAGATTTGTTTATTCCTACGGAAGATTTACTGCCCCTAAATGGAACCCTAAACCTAGTAAACAGAATATTGAAGTGACTAGACTTTGTGATATAATCCCAGATGACAAAATTTACTTATATTCAGATGCAGATATTAATGATATGGTTAAAAACTTCAATATTTCAAGTGTAAGTGAAAACTTTTCCGTCTGTTTTGTAGATGACTATGCGTCAAAATCAAAAGTAACGACGAAACACCCACGAAAACCTTTATATGAAAACCTAGGTATGATCCACGTGGATAATACTAATACCGAAAATGACTTCAAATATGAACATGAAACACTTGAAACAACTACCACATAATGTCTTAATACACGAGCCGAAATCAAGACCGTTCGGAGACTTAGAGTGGAATGGGAATAGCCTTAAAGATAAATGTGTAATTCGATAATCACCAAGGAAATATCCATCGGTAGAGAAAACTACTGCAGCTGAAATCATCAGTAGGCGTTAAGGCAACAGTTCTGACAGCGATTTTGAAATATTTCCGAGGCAGAAAAAATATTTCAAATGCGATCTAATGAGATTTTTAATCTGATCTGACTGTAGATTAATGATAAAGATACCTTAAGAAAACATAGATCTATCATGTGATATATCTAAAATGTTGCTCATTTTAATAATATTTTGTGTTATTGATTTCCTACGATATTAATGATTGATCTCAATTATGTTTTTAATATATGCCCAAAGATATAATAATTATGTAATTATAAATACAAGCATAATAATAATAATTATTATTATTATAAAGTTTTTGTACGTTACTTTTTCGGTGTCTGATTAGTACATATTACAATTAAAAAGAGGACTTTTGTTAATTTTTAGCTTTTTTTCTCTTTACCGTAGTAGTTAACCCAATTACCATTACTTGATTCCTAATTACCATATACTCAAAATTTCATTACCATTTCTAGAAAAAAAAAACAAACCCTAATATCTTGAAAATTAATAGTCTGATCACTGTCCCTTCGATATATCTATTCAATAATCTTTGTAAACTTATCTAAACTATCTCCTTGAATAGTCGCAAGACGTTTAATGAATGGGCGACAGTAGGAATCCACAGAAGTAGGCAAAGATTGTATGAACTTTACAATCAAAGATCATACAATCATAGTAACACATTTAAGGAATATGTTAAAAATTATTCAAAATTATTTAAAAAATTATGCTCTGAAGCCAAGTCATTACACTTGAGCAATAAAATAAAGAAAGCATCAGATAAAATCAAAATGACTTGGTGTATTATTAATAGTGAAACCGGGAAAGTCAAGGACCGAAACCATGATTACAAAATTAATTTTAACAATAAGCTAGTGACATCTGATCAAGATGTTGCTACAGCCTTTGAAAAGTTTTTAGTGATATTCCAATTTCCATAACCAAGCCATTAAATTCTTCTCCTACTGCCGCTGAGACATTACTCAAACAAAATGTAACTTCTTGTACAAAAGATTTTAAATTCGATATGGTAGATGGAAATGACATTCTTAATACTTTTAAAAGTATTGATTGTAAGAGAACCGCGGATCTATGGGGTATGTCCGTGGAAGTTAGTGCGTCTATTATAGATATAATTGCACCTCAATTAGCCATAATTTTTAATTCCGGTATTGCATTTGGTGTGTTTCCTGATTTGATGAAACATAGTAAAATCGTACCTTTATTTAAATCTGGTAGTACATCGGACCCTGCTAACTTTAGACCTATTTCTGTACTACCAACATTAAGTAAAATTTTTGAAAAAAATATACTTAATCAAATGTTAAAACATTTTAATTTAAATAAATTGTTCCACAAAAACCAATTTGGCTTTACAAGGGGTCGTTCTACAACCGATGCAGGTGTTGAACTTATTAAGAATATATTCGAAGCCTGGGAGAGTTCACGGGATGCCTTGGGTGTTTTCTGTGATCTTTCTAAGGCCTTCGATTGCGTTGATCATGAAACACTTATCAGGAAACTACATCACTACGGTGTAAGAAATTCTGCACTTCAACTTCTAATTTCATATTTGTAATAGAACGCAGACAGTAGTTATCAATAGCAGGAGTTCTTCCGGATCAGCAGTATCTATGGGTGTCCCGCAGGGTTCGATTCTCGGCCCATTTCTATTTCTTATTTACATTAATGACTTACCTTACCTAGTAGGGGACAACCATGATATAGTGTTATTTGCTGATGATACATCTTTGATTTTTAAGATAAAACGTCAACTTTTATTATATGACAAGGTGAATAATGCTATTTCAAAATTAGTACATTGGTTTAACGTTAATAATTTGCTTTTAAACGGCAATAAAACAAAATGTATTAAATTCACAACACCAAATGTTAAACAATTAGATGTAAATGTGCTTGTGAATGGGGAAGAGTTGAGCCTTGTGGATACTGCTGTCTTTCTTGGAATAACTCTTGACGCAAAACTTCAATGGAGCCCCCATATATCTAAACTAGCAAGTAGACTTAGCTCTGCAGCTTATGCTGTAATAAAAATTAGGAATTTGACTAACGTTGAAACTGCTAGATTGGTTTATTTTAATTATTTTCATAGCATAATGTCTTATGGTATTTTGCTATGGGGAAATGCAACTGATGTTGAAGTGATTTTTGTTTTGCAAAAGAGGGCCGTAAGAGCTATTTATAATCTTGGCTCTAAAGTGTCTCTTAGGGATAAATTTAAAGAAATTAATATCTTAACCTTGGCCTCTCAATATATATTTGAAAACGTTTTGTATGTACACAAGAACATAAACCAGTTCACTAAAAAAGTGATGTTCATAATGTGAATACCAGGAACAAGCACAAATTAATTATGCCAGTTACCCGACTTCACAGAGTCAGTAACTCTTTTATGGGGCAATGTATACGTTTTTACAACAAAATCCCAGAAAGTGCTAAAAGTCTTTCAATCAATAAGTTTAAATTTTATATTAAACAAAGACTTCATAAAAAGGGTTATTATAATATTAAAGAATACATAGATGATGATAACCCCTGGGAATGAGGTGATCGCCGCCAAGCCATTTCTACATCTTTATAATACTGCTGTTATTGTACATTATTTTAAAAATGACTAAAAAAAAAAAGCCCGCTGGGTTTCTTACTGGTTCTTCCCAGGACAGAGGCATTTTTGCGAACCAGTGTAGTTTAAAAAAAGAAAAAAAATGACTTTCAATAAGTATTATGTAAATAATCTATATTGAATAAAAATTTATTCTATTCTATTCTATTCTATTCTTGTAAAAAAGTAATAAAGAACATGATTATATGATAATTTTTTTTGTTTCTCCGAAACCTCGTTTTATGCACGAAAAGAAATATTCACCCTGGAACATTTACGGGCTGTTACTTCACTTTCTAATATTACATCGATGTTTCAAAGTAAAATAATCTCCGATAAATCAGCTCCGAATATGCTTATTCGAATTTAAGAGTTTCATCATTTTCTCATGGATTCCATCATCAGAACTTGCCCAAATTTGTATGGGACCAACATCGAGCATAACCAATTTAACTAAGATCTATAAGAGAATCATTGAAATCGGTTCACAATTAACGAAGATATCGCGTAACCGTAAATTGATAATTCAGTCGAAATTCAAATAATTCAGTCGAATTGAGAATCTCCTCCTTTTTTGGAAGTCGGTTAAATTTTTTCTAATCTTAACACGATTTAATGAAACTAACATGACATTACATAACAACTAATATGAACCGATGACAATACAACAATCTCATGTCTAATGACCTGGTTCACCAGGATCATCAGCTTATTGCTGTTGCTGTTGTTTGTTCAAGTGTTTATTTTTAGTTTTTAAACTATAATACGATTATTAAAAGCCTTGGTAGCTCAGAGGCTAGACGCTCGCTTTAAATTCACACCTGAGGAACCCTGCATGTCTGAAAAATAAAAATAAATATATTTCGAGGACATGTGAAGTCTGCCCTTACTGGAGTAGCGTGGCGGATTCTTCCCGGCATCAAAATCCAGTTGGCTGTTACTTTACTTAGTTTTACGATTATTACTATCTTAAGTAAGTTACATTTTAATGTTAAGATGATAAAATGCAAGAGCTATGGAAATTCTTATCAATATATAAAATCCACTGATGGAACCCAGGTTGAGAGGATTTACTGTAATCGCAGCACTTTGTAGACGAATTGGCGATCTCAGTACCAGACGCCTCGCACCAGTCGCTGTTGCCCGTCAACGAACTGGATAATTTAGACGTAGCATATGAGACGCTTATTCTGCCATCTGTCGGAGGCCGACGAAAGGGATATGTTAGAAATACCTCTTATTTCGACATTCCCCTTTGTCGATTTTTCTGATACCCACAGGAGACATGGAATTAAAATGCAGGCTAACACGTTGTATCTTCTGTAAATAATAGAGGTATCATTATAGAAGCAATAGAGTTCGTTTTATAATGTCCAAAAAGTTACTTACGTGATTTAATTGTAAAGAAATTGTGCGCCACTTATCTCTAAAAGTATTATTATTATTATTTATTTATTAATGGAAACAGACAAACTATTTTCCTGTGTCAAGTAACATATCCAATTATACAATCTTCAAGCAGCAAGATTTCAAAACTTTGATCGACAGTAAATTGATAGTTGACTTTAACTGACGATTTTCTAGACTGATGGAGACAAAACAAAAACCACAATTTTGGTCTTGAATTGAATTTTCCAATCACTGAACACTTGATGCATAATAAACTATCAATATTAAACATCTAAACTCCAAATACATACATACATACATAAGATCAAGACTGTATCCCATAAGGGGTAGTCAGAGACTGGGCACTCACTGCAAAAACAGATGACTGCCACAATCCACGTTTCACCAAAACAATATAATGCACTTGGTGTGATGGGTGGTGAGCCCATCGCCACCATGCGTTGTTGGGTGCACAGTGCAGTTTAATTCCTTACTCGCCTTTTACTAGATCCAACTCCAACTATACTCCAACTAAACTCCAAATATACACAGAAATTACAAAATCAAATAAAAACACTGCTGCCACATTTCAAGTTGGCGCCAAAAGTCCCTCAAAAAGTATATTTACTGTAAAAAATAGTGTTTCTTTTTTATTTATAACCTAGTACTTAACCCTTTCAGACATTAATACTACTTGCTCGTCACGACCGTGCCACCGGCTCAGCAATCAGGTTACCGACTCGTTGAAATACCAATACCAAATACCAGTCAAAGCGTATCTTTGTGCTACTCATATTTGTCTAACAGTATCTCGACTTCAGACATAAGTTTGTTCCGGTACTCGTCGATGTGTTCCCGAGAAAGATTGGCATGGCCTGCGTATAAAGCATCTCCAACGCTTTCGTCTGCATAACAATGATTTTTTCTAATTTGTATTTCAATGATATGTATTGATATGCAGAAGAAAGAGGTTCGGCGATAGCACGCAGCCTTGTGGAACACCAGCATTCACAGAATTGGAATCTGAGCATGCACTGTCAACTACGACCTTGATATGCCGGTCAGTGGGGAAACTGGAAACCCACTTGCATAATTTCTCAGGTTTGGTTCCAGACCCGATCTATATTGATGCCATACTCAGACTTTCCATACGCAAAAGAATCCATGAATGTGCTCATAACACAATTTTTTTTTTGCTTTTTCTTCGATGTTAGGCTGTAATACTGTGGAATTAGAGCTTCCGTTATACGTCAGAAAGGCTGAAAATATTTAGTCGTTTATGAAAACTAACTAAATTTTATTATTTTAATGTATTCTATTTCGTGTGATTTTTACGTGTTTCTCTATCAGTGGGTTTATATATTATATACTTAAACTAAACATCCTGTGTGCACTTCTTTTTTTTCAGTTACTAAATCAATGTCCTTTACCAACGGTTTGCACATGAGAGATCGCTATTGTTAAAATACAGTTAGTATTGAAAAGTAAATTTTTAAAAGTGCAATAAAGAGTCATCATCAATATTTTAGCCTATCACTTGTCCACGGCTGAACATATGCTTCCCTAATAGATTGCCACAAAAGTTTGTAGCTCTTATTTTGGGGATATTGCCATAGTTGCCACGCAGCCAAGCGTGGCAACCGCAGTTTATTTATTCATACGTTTTCATTGTCCGTCTGTCGACTTTCACGACACCCACGGGACGAGATGGGGTGGTAGATTCTCTTAAGCCGCCAATAAAGCCGGCAATAAAGAGTCCACAACAAGAATTTCCGTCATCCGAATAAGTCATCAATCATCAATCATCATTTTCAAACAGGACCAATATGTTCTGCCTTAGTCCAGGCCAGCAAATGTCTTACTATTAAAATAATAAGAAATTACTTGTTAATAAAAGTTATTGCTATAGATTATTAATTACGTATTATATTACACACAGATTTGTTCTGGGTGGTACATCATTTTTTGTGTGCGGACGTTGCACTTACCACCAGGTGAACTATAGACCCTTCCTGAACTAACAGACGTCAGTTGCTCAAAGGGTGAATAAAAAAGGTTGTGAAGCACTGCGTAACGCCTCGTTACTAGTAGTAAATAAATGAATAGTAACTATTACCAATAACTATTAGTTGAATGGATAGGTGTCCGGCAGAGTAGAATAGCACCTACCTCACTCTTACCGGGAAGAGGCGACTAAGGTATTGTACGGGCAGCCTCTATTCGTGCAGAATACTGCTCGTGTGAACGCAACAGATAGTAAGGTTTTTTGTGACTCGTATCAAAATGGCGACGACGTGGTTCGCCAACCGACACGTCTTGTATCCCGCGCGGGTGAACGTGGTTACGTGTGTGGCCTCTGCTCACCCCTTGTATGGGAAAAAGGCGTGACTGTATCTATGTATGCATATGGGAATCGGGCATTAGCCGTACAAATACTAACAAAAGTGTTACTATCACTTTTAGATTCCGCACCTAAATTTTCCATACGAACCTGTGTACAACACAAACAATTTGTTAGTTGGTACGTATTTTATCTGTGCATGTTTATTTTAAATGCTTAAAATTTCTAGAACTATAAAAGTTTTTTTATTATTTTTGTCGACTATGCGACACATTAGAAGTACGTGCAGTAAAAGCGTAATTCTTCTTATGCAGGACTACGTCTATGAATGGAAAAGCCAATTTAATACATTTTCGAAACAAATAAAGTAACGTTTGGGACAGTAAGTTTAAATTAGATCTATTAAATTCTGTAATGTGTATAATTTTATAGCGATAAACTAGTGCTTCATTTAGGTTTATTGCCATAATAATAAATTTTAAAAATATTTCAGTGTTGCTTGAGCGTCCCTTGATTTACGATAATGGTTTAATCATAAATTTTTGCAGCATACTGGAAATTAATTATTTGATAAGGCAACATTAAAAGCATGCATTAGTCGAATGATGTTTTAGTGATGGACATAGAGCGGATAGCGTATTAAATAATTCACTTTCCGTCAACACTCTTAATATTCTTGTTTGTCTATTTACCATATTTCCTTAAAGTTTTCTTTTTTATTGTATTAGGTGATGAGACGAGCAAAACGTTCACCTGGTGGTAAGCGTAACACAGCAAATGCTGTGCCACCCAGAACAATTCTGTGTGGCACCACACTGGGCCCGACTTCCTGAGACATCAGTTCTTAAGTCTCATATGCCCAGTGAATACGCTAGCTCTCAGTGCCCTCCAGACCTAAACACAATAATGTTTACACACTACTGCTTCACAGTAGAACAACTGGCCCTGGGGAGGTACCTACCTAGACGGATTTCTGGTCTTCTCTCACATCGTGGCAAATCAGGGGCAGGGCTATGGCTGCCACTAGTAAAACATTATTAATTGCAATTTTAAACGCTTATGTACCTACATATTGTAAACTAATTTTAATTTCAAACTGAATTAAAGAAAAATCCTATTACGTTGCTACACTTACACATATTAACGATCCATAATGTTTTCTTTTATTTACGCGAATATTACACATTTAAATAAAACTACTTTTTTACGGATTTTATATATATTAACGATCCATGCTTAAATTATGTTATAAAATTTAATTTTAAATATACATAAATAATAATCTATATAACCCGTACGCCCGTAAAGGAATAAAACAAACTCAATTAAATTATAAGTCAAACAATTATGGCATATTGCCCTACTCATCGTCATTTGCTTTTTTTAGTTAAATAGTGTGGTATTTTTTGAGCGGACTACTTCTACGAGCAACGTTCGCATGAAAAGTTGTTTAAAGTATAAAAAGGTAATGTATCAGCCTTGCCGTCTCCATGCTGGGCACACAGCCAACATTTTTGGAGAGGATTTTGGATCCGTAAAGTGTCCTATTGCTGCAGTGTGAGTTGGCCGACTTCACATTTCCATGCGTGTCTGATAAATAACAAATATAATAAAAACAATATAACAAATATTAGAAATATTTTTAATATTTCTATTTGTTATTTATCAGACACGCAGGCGATCACAACGAGACCAGAATAAGAACTTTTGTGTTTTGTATGAATGTTGACTGGGGCTGGGATTCGAAAGTCGTGACGTCAAAATATATTTTCACATAAATACATTTAGTGTCATTTACCGTCAATTGCACATCTACATTGTAGAATTTGTCAAATTGTACGCTTGTAAAGTTTTCGGTCATAGCTTTGTACCTAATATTAATATCATATTCCAAATTTACATAAGGAATATGATACGTTCAAGGGTGCAGGTTAGAGTCTTTATTGGATTAGTGTATTTACCACAGTATGCTGTGTCACCCAAAACATTTTTGTGTGACACCACACTGCGCTCGATATCCGGAGACATCAGTCCTTAAGTCTCATATGCCCAGTAATTACACTAGCTCTTAGTGGACACTAAGTTTCCACCACACTTCAGACCGAAACACAGTACTGCTTGCACAAAACTGCTTGCCAGCAGAATATCTGGCACTGCTGTGTTGCCCACGTAGAAATCCTACCCCTTTATTTTTTTTTTAAGGTACTTATATAAAAAATATTAGAGCAATCTTTACTTTATTATTTTTGTAACGAGTTGTGCTACTAATAATTATATCAAAGTTAACAGAAACCTCAACTACATATAACACAAAAACATCAAAAACAGTAAACACTAAAATAATAAAATGATATACTAATAAGATAAACAGAACCAATAATAATACGTAAACGCCTGAACCTAAACGGATTTAGTACATTTTAATCATTCCCTTACAAAAATTTTAAATAACCAAGAGAAACTTTAAAAATATCGGCATTATAAAATTTCTTTTACAAAATGCCGAAAAATTTTGATATCTATACAATTTTTTTATAGCTGAAGAGTTTGTTCGGTTATACGTGCTAATGTCAGATTGCCCATTTATCGAGGAAGGCTATGGGCTATATAACATCACGCTACGACCCTTAAAGCGTCGTCGTCGTGGTCGGTCAGCCTATCACTAGTCCACTGCTGAACATAGATTGCCACAAAAGTTAGTAGCTCTCACTTTGGGGGTATTTTGCCATAGTTGCCACGCTTGGCAGTCGGGTTGGCAACCGCAGTTTATTTATTCAGATGTTCCAGGAAGATGCTGCTGCCCTTCTCCTGGTTTTGATTTCTAGATATAGACCGATTTCTTTTAAATTAAACGGCGGGATAAACCGCGGGGCAGAGCTAGTTATTTATGTGGGAGACTCATTTAAAAACTGGCTAATTAGCTATTAAATATATTTGTAGTTAGACAAAAATTCCTTCGAACTAGAAGACTTTTTAAAAAAATATTTTACTTTATCTAAATTAATAACTTGATAAACGACGAAACATGACAAAGAAAATCGCTCAACAGTGCGGAAATTTCAAGACTTGGTAGGATTCTTGTGTAGGAATTCGCAGATATATATTTTACTGGTGGTAGGATTCCTATGCAGGAATTTCTCTAGGTAGGTACCACCCCAGGGCCAGGTATTCTGCCGTGAAGCAGTAGTGTGCAAACATTACTGTTTCGGTTTGAAGGGCACTGTGAGCTAGCTTAATCACGGGTATATGAGACTTAAGAACTCACGTCTCAGTTATCCAATAAAAAAAAACCGTAATGAGTACTAACTAGCATCACTGGTAGTTAGCATTCATTACGTTCGTGATAGATTCTTAAGAGAACTCATGTCTCAGGGTGACTGGCGCAGTATGGTGTTACACAGAAATGTTCTGAGTGACACAGCATTTGTTATGGGCAGATGTTGCACTTATCATCAGGCGAACGTTTTGCTCGTTTCATCACTTTATCCAATAAAAAAAATATAGCAATAGTGCCAGTTATTCTAGCGTCAAACAGTAATGTGCAAACACTAATGTTTCGGTCTGAGGGACACTGAAGCTTGTGTAATTATAGGGCATATCATCATCATATCAGTATATCACTAGTCTACTGTTGAACATAGGTCGCCCCCATAGATCGACAGAAATTAAATTATACATTGTGAATAAATTTACAAAGAATATTTTCATAGAAAACCAAGCATGCTCCATAACAAATTTTTAGACTAGATGCAATAATAAGTATATAAGTGTGTTTCAAAATCGCGCAATCCAGCCCCCACCAACAACACCAGTTCAGTCAGCCATTGCCCTTCTCAGCCATATCAAGGGAAGTTTACGACGCTGCCGCAAGCAGAGGCATGTAAGCGAGCATAGTTCTAGGACAACAGTTATGGGCAAATGTGGCATTTACGACTACCATCAGGTGAACGACTTGCTTGTCTCGTTACTTCCAAAAAGACAAGACTTAAATTAGTAAAAAATAGGCCAGATACTCGTGTTTTGTGACCTAAGTTGCCTTAAGTTTTAATCTACAAAGTTTTAATCGGAGTAAAGCTTATAAAATCAAACTTAAAATACCTTCACAATGTTTATATTGGATGTTTTTTAAGAGTCGTAAACTATTTTCTGCGATGTTCTGCATAGAAATAAATACTAACTTTTCTCAAAGTTAAATAGTAAAAGTAGACAAAAGATTCGATAGTGTATGTGTAGGTGTAGGGATACACCTATTCCAATAATTTCCATTACTTAGAATAGAAATCCTTGAAATGGAAAACTTACACATTGGTTTAATTCAAAACTGATTTAAACGAAATAGAAGACGTAGTTACGGATTTGTAAAGATGAGAAGCATTACGAACCATGATTGTTTCTCTAAGCACGTGTGCACGTGGCGTGTCCTTTTTAACCGCAAAGGTAAGTAAGGTTAACAGAATGAACCGTTCTTGCAAATAATATGGGCAAACGGGGTTTTGGTGCCGTAAATACACGACGCAAAATATAAACGCGCACCGCAAGCTCTTCATCACCGCGGAAGTCAAGTCGTCCTTAAGCTAACTAAAAAGCACCTATTGATAAGTAAGTATATAAACATCCCACTGCTGGGCACCGACCTATTCATAGTTTTGTAAAGGATTTTAGAACCGGTTTGAGTACGCCACATAAGTTAGCGGGCTTCCCGTGTGACCGGAATAATTTTCATTTACTAACCTAACTATTGTACGTATTTTGACGGTGAAGGGCTTTCCTTTCCAACACAGTTTGTTGAAATATCTTAGATAACAAAAAATCAAATAGATTCAGAAATTAATGCTCGAAACCGGATCCTTCCCAATTATTATTTTTTAAGGAAAGTGACGGGACCACCAAATCGTGAACCTGATGCCCATTACAAATACTGTGCAACCCGAACATTTCTGTGTGGCACCACACTGCGCTTGTCACCCTCAGACGTCACTTCTTAAGTTTCATATACCCGGTAATTAAAATACCTCACTGTCCCCTACAAAGCGAAACACAGTAATGTTAACACGGGGAAACTCATCATTTAAAATTTGACTCATCATTTAAAGCAGTGACAAATTTTAATGGTGTTGGCAACGATGCTAGAAACTGCTCGCATTATGTAAAATTTAAAACGATCCGTGAACGGATAAGACTCTGGAGGTATTGTGTCCACCACACCATCTCCCTGGGTGTCGTAAAAGTTGACAGAGTGAAAATGGAAACCACGACATGGGCAGCAGCGTCTTCCTGGAACATCTGAATAAATAAACTGCGGTTACCAACCCGCCTGCCAAAGCTTGTCAACTATGGCAAAATCCCCTCAAAATCAAAGCTATAAACTATTGTCGAAGCTATGCTATCAACCTATGAGGAAGGCCTATGTTCAGCAGTGGACTAGTGAAGTACTGAAATGATGATGATGATGAAATAACAAAATAACGCGGCGGAAAAATCACCCAATATACAACAAAAGTTATATTGCCACCTGACATCTCAGGTTGACTGTGTGTCAGTTTGTTGAATTGTCTTAGATAAAAAAAAATTACAAATAGATTCAGAAATTCATGCTCGATACCCGAACTTCGCAATTATTATTTTTTACGGAAGAAAGTGACGGGTCCACCAAATCGTGAACCTGATGCCCATTACAAATACTGTGTAACCCGAACATTTCTGTGTGGCACCATACTGCGCTTGTCACTCTGAGACGTCACTTCTTAAGTTTCATATACCCAGTAATTAAAATACCTGCCAGTGCTCTTCAAAGCGAAACACAGTAATGTTACCACACTACGGCTTGACAGCAGAATAACTGGCACTGCGGTGATACCTAACTAGACAGATTCCTGCACAGAAATCCGTCCACCTAATAGCAGTAAATACTTTGTGGGTGATTTTAAGGAGGTACGGTAAGGAGGACATGTCGAGATATTTGTTATTCCAAAGACGACGTTTTTCCTTTACCGCCGCAAAAGTAGACTAAAGGAAATACCAGAAGTATCTCGTGCCATCCAGCAGTGAACGACGCTAATGATGATGATAATAATATTTCCTTAGCTTTTATTTTTCTACATTTAGTTCACTAAACTTTAGTCCGCCTTGTCTAGTTGACAAAACATTAATAAAAACGCATTCGGTTAACACTTATTTGGAAATCCAATCAGTTAGCAAATTCTTTCAAAGTACAGCCGCATTAGCAACGTTTCGTATATTATTAATAGCGCGTTAACAAGTTCTTATAGGCAACGTTTATTTGATTCTCGCTCAGACGGCAGACGGGATCGAAACAGCTTCCCAACGCACACACGCATCACTCAGACACGCAGACACCACACGCCTTGCACTTCGATGCACCGCATGCCGTTAAATCATAACGGCGTATGTTACTAAATATGCTAACGTAAACTATGACCTAACACTATACGAATAAAATATACGAGTACATAAATAGGATTGGATATACGACATTTGTGAAAAGATCTCGAAAAATTAGCTGTGTAGACATAACGTCGAAAGCCGTTTATAGATTTTTATAGTGTGAGTCATGTAAAATGAGTCATTAATGAGTTTTCATGTAATCGTAATTAAATGAAAGACTTTTACTTTTATGTGATTTTAAATATCACGTATAAAGATTATTCGTGGAGGTCTATTTTGAAACTCTGGTAGGTATCGTGCTCGGTTTTATTTTGGCATATGAAGCTCATTAATTGGTTTATGGGATCAAATGAAACCGATCACGAAATCAACCAGACTTACACAGTAGACTCCCTATTTCAGAATAAGGCTCATTCGTAAGTGTTCAGTACTAGCTTAAGACTTATTTCTTTTTTGAAGATCTTATCATATCAATCTCAGCCAGTGGTGGATGACATAAAAGTCGACTAAGGGTTGCCAGAAATACATCGTGGCCTCCGATGGATGACAGAATAGCCATCTCAAGTATAGTATGCGTTTGAGGTGCGAAATGTCTTTTTTTATTGTATAGAGTGACAAAACTGGAAAAACGTTCACCTGACGGTAAGTGCAACGTCTGCCCAAAACAAATGTTAGGTCACCCAGAACATTTATGTGTTACTCCACACTGTGCCCGTCACCCTGAGATATAGGTTCTTAAGTCTCATATGTCCAGTGATTACACTAGCTCTCAATGCCCTTTAAACCAGGACACAGCAATGTTTGCCCACTTACTTGTTTTCGGTGAAGTAATCGCTGTTAGCCTTTTGGCTTTTACAGCTTCATCGGATGCTGTGCTCGCGGGCCCGGGGCCCGCGTGCCAGGTTTGGTTTGACCCAAACATAAATACATAAATATAAACTCCTACTAAACATCTAAATTCGGACCGTTGCGTTCGCTAGCGTGCTTGCGCTACTGTGAATATCTCCATAAATTATCTTAAGTCATCTAATGACCGTCCGAGGGAGACTGCGGGCCTCCGTTCGGACTGTCGACTTGTGTGTCGGTAACTCTGGGCGGTGAGAGTGATGTTAAAACTATTAACTGTGTGTACAGTGTTGTTTGGATCGTGGCTGACCGTATCGTGGTCAGGGAGTGCTGAGACGTCCGTGTCGTCTAGCACATTTCGCGGGCGACGTTTGCGTTCGGTCGCGTTTTTGTCGGATCGATAATTCGCTGCTTTAACCACCAGCGGGTTTGGATGAACCGCGGCTTTTTCGAAAAACCGCCGTGATACTTCTCTGAAGTGTTCAGAGAGTACGGGCATTTCACAGTCGCTGTGAAGGTCTACATTGCGTTGGTACCAGCCGGCTCCGGTGGCACTTCGCAAGAATTTATTTTGCACCGTCTGCAATTTCTTTATATGGTTGCCCGTCGCGTGTGCGAACGCGACGCATGCATAGGCCATTACGGGTCTAATGCATGTCTTGTAGAGGCGAAGTTTGTGCCTAAGGCACATTTTGCTTGAGGAGCAAGTTAACGGATATAGGCGGCTTGTGATAAAAGCCGCCCTGTTACGCACGTTCTTTATGTGATCAGCGAACGACATCGCTGCGTCTAACGTGACCCCGAGGTATTTGACGCTCTTTTCCCAGGGAATAGGGCGTCCGAACAGGGTGATCGAGCCTAGCTGATTATTGCCGATTGTGTGGAAACGTCTAGCGGGCTTTGGTGTGCCCCTCGAGAAGTATATCGCTACACTTTTCTCGGGGTTTACCTCTTTTCTCCATTTCCAGAACCATTCGCCTAGGCGATCGGCTGCGGCTTGGAGTTGAATCGTTATGCGGCCCTTGTGCTTGTCGGAATAGTATAAGGCCGTGTCATCTGCGAAAAGCGCAAGATTGACTTTCGGGTCTTTAGGAATATCGCTAGTGTATAGCGAGAAAAGGAGTGGGGAGAGGCAGGAGCCCTGAGGGACCCCCGCTCGGAGAGGGCGGCTTGAGGAGCGCGTTCCCTCTACCCGGAAGCGGAATAGGCGATTGGACAAGAATGCTCGTATGATGTTCACGAGTCTGTCCGGCACTTTCGTGTGATACAGCTTGTAATACAAGCCATCGTGCCGGACTTTGTCAAATGCCTTTGCGACATCGAAAAATAAGGCCCCTGTGCCTACTGGCTTAGGGCGGTCGTGGAAGTTTTCTAATATGTGCTCCGTTAGGCGATGCACTTGATGAGTGCACGAGTGTTCGGGGCGAAAGCCGAACTGCTCGTCTGGTAGAATATTATTATTTAGGACGTAGTCTTTTAATCGACTAAGAATTATTCGCTCATAAATCTTGGCCATCGAATTGAGGAGACTTATTGGGCGATAATTGGCTGGGATGTTCTTCGGCTTGTGAGGCTTCGGAATACCTATAACGTCCGCTTCCTTCCATTCGTCCGGGAAGGAGCAGCTGGAGAGGAGCGCGTTGAAAATACTAACTAACAGACACAATAGCGGCGTAGTTAGACATTTGATCACCCTGTTGTTTATGCCATCGAGGCCGGGTGAGTTTGCACACTACAACTTCACGGCAGAATAACTGGCCTGGGGTGGTACCTACCTAGACGGATTCCTTCATAGGAATCCTACGACTTCCTGTTCCAGTAAGTCTGTCACGTTGGTGTTACACACCAAACCGCCAACCTGACGTGGCGATTACGGCAAGTCTTCCTTACTTGGGAAAGGCCTATGTCCAGCAGTGGACCACTATTAAGCTGATGATGATGATGGTAGCTCTGGGGAGAGCAATCTTTCGCCTCAAAGAGAAAATTGTAAATTAATGCCACAACTTTTTCATTGATTACGTACATTTTGAAGTAATGTAAATCTATACAAATAAATAAAATTGCAGTATCTGTTTGTAATAACAAAGTAACAGCTCTTTACTCAATTCTTATGAAAGTATGTACAGTACTTATAAGAAAAAAACAATTTTCAAAATGTTTGTGTGTCTGTCTGCCTGTTTGTTTGTTCCGGCTAATCTCCGAAACGGCTGCACCGATTTTGACGGGACTTTCACTGACGGATAGCTGATACAAAAGCGGGTAACTAAGGTCACTTTAATTTTAGAAAAATAATTAGGATTTTGCGTAAAAAATTAAAACCCCAAAAACAGATTCAAATAGGGAAGTATATATGTAAATCATCGATCGGGGTCGGCTTTTATACGCGGGGTACACCTAGTGTTATATATAACTAGTGTCATTGCACAGACCCCTTCGTTAACTCTGTCTATGTTGCTTTCAAGGATGGGAATTGCTATTAAGATACGTAGTAATGTAAGCTGAAGCTTAAAGAAAAAACACAAAGAATTTTGGATTATACGTAAGCGTCGTGACGATGCGAGGGCAAGTTTTATAGATTGCCACAAAACACGGTCCCGAGCCACCTGCATCCATCGACTTCCCACAGACCCGTGCAGGTCGTCACTTCATCTAGTGAGGGGTCGCTGTACACTGCGTTTACAAGGTACCGGTTTTTACCGGTACAAGGTTGCCACTCGCGAAACTTTAATCCCCAAACATTATCGGTTCTACGAGCTATCGACCGCCTTGCGGTATGGATTATGATGTAGGCTATGATATATATTTAATAGCATATTCTAAGGCAAAAGAGTTGTAAAAGTAAATATAATTATTATCTTAGTGTGTACTTCGCTTTAATGTGCAAGTACCTTTATACAAGATAAATGTTTGTACTGCAATCTACATCGTGTATCGGTATTCAGAATCACGTCTTTACAAGTTTACAGCTGTCCTTTGAAAGAGAGAAATATGAGTGTAATGCGTTTGGTTTAAATAAAGTAGGAGGTAAAAAGGTCTTGCATATAAAGCAGACATTTTATTCAGAACATGCTTATAACATTTTAATGTACTGGAGGAGACGTATATATAGAAATAATAATAGATGGACTGAAATGAATAATATAAATTTAATAGATTTACATTGATATACATGTATAAATGCTGTAAGCCCACTTTTACTTTAGTTAGTGCATTTACAAACATTATAAATATTCAGCCTTACCCAAATTATTTGTTTAAGCTTTGTGATTTTTTTACTCGGCGTAATTAGGACTTCGTAATTATAAAGCCCGCACGACCAAAATGATCCTTACTATGTTATAGGCTTTTTTCTTACCCTTTTCCATTTCAAACTGCAGTGCTCGCGATATGGGCATATATGTATATAACGTATGAGTAACTAGCTAGGATTTGTTTTCTTTGGGGAGACCTATAATTTGGCTGCAATACCCCCATTACAAACTGCTAAAAAGTTTAGTCGCTGTTAATTATCCATTGCTGTTTTAGTTCACTGCATATATCACAAATTTAATTCAAAAGCGGCAATGTACACATGGTTGTGAAAATTTTGACGTCATGTAGATAGGTTAATGGTGGGAGAGACTGTCTCGCCTCCTCATAAAGCGGGCGAGACCTACCCCAAGGCAGAGCGCGTTGCCCTGTCTGCCTGCACATTGCAACAAAGGAAATGCCAAAGTTGCTTTCGAAATATGCAGTAATGGATTATTCAGACGCGGTGGGTTTTTTAGATTCGTTGTCTTTAACAGCACTATTGTTTGTTTTTTTATCAGTTGTGGGCTGTTCTAAATTAATTATTTAAGTTAAGGACGTCCATAGATATTTATAAATACTAATAATTCGGCTACGTTGTTTTTATAATTACGACATAAATAATCATGAAGAAAATTTTTGCGGATTTTATCGCGTTGTTTTAATCACCCATGATCACGAAAAAACTGATTTATTTCTAGTCCTCATATCATAGTTAACACCCCCGTGTTAACTTACCTTTAGCTTTTAATTTATAATGAATTTATATAATATTATTTTTAATTAATTTGAAGAAATCATTAATTACAAAAAGTTTATTCTGTTTAATGGACCACTAATAAAAATATTACTGGTAAGACGACCAACTAAAAAGAAAATACGGCCAAAACTGAGAGGTAAGGAAATACATCACCCACATCTTGTCACGTGGTCGTAAAAGTCGACTATGGGAAATGTTGTGCCCCAAATATACCAATCCCAAAATATCCGGACTGGCGATAGGCTGAGGGGAACTACGAGTATTTAATGTTCGTAAGAATTTTTATCGAAATCGTAACAAAAGATTGATTTTTTTTTCAGATATTTTGAATCAATACTTAAAAATTGAATAGAGGGTCAAATATCTCGTGACTGACGTGAAAAAATTAAAAGTATTTAAGTTGCTTTTCAAAGACCTTTTTAAAAAAATCCCACTAAATAAAACATCAACTTTTACGTTATGGGCTTATTCATTTTTTTTAAATCTCTTCTCATTTCTATTTTTCATCTATTCTACCACCCCATCTCATCCCGTCGATCGCCCACCCAAGGCTTCGTAAAAGTCGAACCAGGTGATGGGCAGCAGCGCCTCCTGGGACATTTGACTAAATAAACTGCGGTTGCCAACCCACCCGCCATGCGTAGCAACTATGTCAAAATCCCCCCGAATTGACAGCTACAAACTATTGTGGCAACGGATGGTCCGACACATACAAAAAATCCTCAAAACGACTTCAATATTTTGAGAAAAGTAAAAGAAAAAAACATTCAAACATCTCATTGCACCCACATCATTGCAACAAAAACATTTATCGAGCTCCAAAATAAACGTAATTTGTAAATGACAGCTCGAGGTTGAATTCATTAGTGCAGTAAAAGATTGAAAATGATGCGGTCCAGAGATAACGTCGCGCTCGTTGCGTTTAATGATATTGCACCTTAATGATATGAGTAATGCTTGCATAAAGGGAGTTGCAAACACAAACGATCTTATAATAAATATAATATCTAAATATTTTGAAATTAAATTAAATGGAAATCCTTTTTTTAACATAAGAAATATAAATTTCGTACGTCAAACGCATATTTTTCTACAAAGTAGTAGTGTAGTAATAATATAATTAATAAATCACATTATACCTATTTCATGCCGGTTCTCCTTTGATAGTGTTTTATTTTCCGAACCGATGCAGATTTTGACTTTCATAAGAGCTTTAAAGAAGAGTAAATTGGATAAAAAAATATTGATTTTGATTCTGAAATAATCGATCGAAGTTGGTAATCAGTTTTAGAATGAAATAAATAACTTAGATTGCCTTCAATTGATCATTTCTTAGCATCTATATTTTATCGCGTCAAGCAAATGTTAATTCTCCCAACTTAATAAACTGCGTAAGAAATTGACTGATTGTTGGCTTATGATAAAGACGTTAAACTGCAAATATTTCAAAAAGTTCATACATTTAAAAAAAAAATCTTAATTGAACCCAATTAAGTCTCGGAGATCCTTCTTATTTTAGCCAGTAAAAAGTGCACTGCTGGTCATAGGTCTGACTGGACAGATGGTAGGATTCCTATGCAAGAATCCGTCTAGGTAGGTACTACCGCAGGGCACGTAATTTTGACATTAGGCAATGGTGTGCAAACAGTCTGAAGGGAACATGAGAGCTAGTGTAATTACTGAACATATGAGACTTAACAACTGATGTCTCAGGGGGCCGGGGGCCGTGTGGTGCAGCGCAGAAATGTTCTGGGTGACACGGTATTTGTTATGGGCAAACGTTGCGCTTACCATCAGGAAAACGTTTTGATGGTCTTTTTCTTTTTTTTTATCGGATAAAGTGATGAAACACGTAAAACGTTCACCCATGGTGTCACCCAGAAAACCTCTGTGTCACCACACTGCGCCCATCACCCTGAGACAACAGTTCTTAAGTCTCATATGCCCAGTGATTACGCTAGCTCACAGTGCCCTTCAAACCGAAACAGTTATGTTTGCACACTATTGCTGCACGGCAGAATAACTGGCCTTGGGGTGGTACCTATCTAGACGGGTTCCTCCATAGGAATCCTGCCACCAGTAAAACACATCACTTTATTCTATAAAAAAATGAGGTGGCAGATTCTTTAACGTCGCCACCACATACACGAATCTGGTCCTGACATGTTTCACTTTAAAGGTCCGAATACCAAACTTTGCTTTTACTATGTATGCAAAAGAAAACGTCTGATTTGAAACAGGCTATGTTAGACAAACGCACAGAATGAAACTTGTTCAACATCAGGAAGAGGAATGAAGTCAAATGGAATGCATCATACCGATAGTAAAGGAATTCTGATTAGGATCTTTCCATATTTCAATTTGCTTTCGTTCAATATATTTAAAAGTAAAATAGTAAAGTTTCAGCCTATCAATGTCCCACTGCTGAGAACAGGGTTTTGGAGCTAGGAAGAATCCGCCACGCTGCTCCAATGCGGGTTGGCGGACTGCATATATCGTCGAAATATTTTTTATTTCTTAGACATGCAGTTTTCCTCACGATGTTTTCCTTCACCGCCGAGTACGTTGTAAATCAGCACTTAAAATTGCAATTAACACTTTTTAGTGGTGCCGGCACCGGGGCTCGAACCACTCGCATACTATGACATTTAAAGCGAGCGCCTAGCCCCTGAGCTACCACGGCTCTTAATAATAATCTTACTAATATTCTCAATATATTTGTAAAAGGAGAATTAGAACTGTGCGACACTGTAAAATCTGAATTTGAATTTTTGAACATCCGCTCCTTTTGTAAAGTATACGAGATCTTAACGAACTTATACATCGTAAATATTAAAAACGTTAAGAATATCAATATTTGTTAAAGTAATCTTATGGTTATTTGATTTGAAAAATCCATCAAGAAAATGAATAAGTATACGCTGTAATACAATATGTGGAATTTATCTTTATCGCAATAAAAACGACGTATTTTTGATAAAAATAGTTACGCTGGTGATATAGTGCCGTTGAGCCGGACAATATGTGCCTTTGTGTGATAAATATATATGTGAACTGTTAATTCTCGGACGAAAATACAAAATGTATAAATATATTGCACTAGCAACCAGCCCTGGCTTTGCACGGATGCAATTTACTAATGAAGGAAACGAGAAGTGCACTTCGCAAAAAAATATGATGTACTGAAAACATGTGACAGCAGAACTGTCAAACTGAACCTCCCATTTTTTTTTAATTGTTCTAGTTTTGGGCAATGTAAACTTAGTTACCTCTAGGGTATCGCCTCGACCCATGTTACAGTAAACAGCAACTTTATTATACTATACTGCACATATTTCTGAACATTCATTCAAAATTCGTCTAATTCACATTAAGTGAGAAAAGTCTTAATCATAAATGTATAAATGCGGAGGTACTTCTCTCTGTCCCTCTGTCTATTTGTTACCTTTTCACGGCTCAAGCGTTGAACAGATCTTGACGGTTATCGGCACAGAGTTAGGTTGCATCCTGGAGACGGACATGATACTTTTTATTCCAGAAAATCGAAGAGTTCTCGCGGATGTTGTCGCGGGCTTCAGGTAGTTCTTAATAATTCTTCAATTTAGTTCATAGTCTGTTGGTTAGCACATACAATTTATATGGCATGCAGCATTTTGTCATCACATATATTAAATACCGTGTAGTTGCTTCATCGTCGTCGTTTCAGCTTATCACAAGTCCACAGCAGAGCGTAGGCCTCCCCCATCGATGGTCACAAAAGTTGCTACGCATGGCAGGCCGGTTGGCAACAGCAGTTTATTTATTCAGATATTCCAGGAAGATTTTTTTGACATTACTATAAGCCATTATTGTTTTTATTTTATTACTATGGACTTTTGTATGGGTTGAGATTAATGTACGAATTGAACAAAATCGAGTCTATAATTTGTTTGGGTATAGGTAGAACTCCAGAATATAAATTTTTAGATAGATAGGTGACCACGTTAAAAATAGCTACTTACCGAAAGCTTAACAATTTTTTTTTAAAAAAAACGGCCTTATTTCCTTCAGTGACCTAATTCGTATTAAAAAACGATAATAATGCACTTTTCTTGTGGATATCACTGCAGGGTTGGTTGTTCTGCCGTGAAGCATTACTGTGTTTAAGAAACATCTGTATTTCGCTCTGCAGTAGCGCTAGTGTCAATACTGGGCATATGAGACTTAAGAATTGATGTCTGAGGGTGACGAGCGCAGTGTGGTGCCACACAGAAATATTCCGGGTGATTGCATTTTGTCCGAGTGCATTTGTTATAGGCAGAAAGTACACTAACCATTAGGTGAACGTTTTGCTCGTCTCGCCACTTTCCCTATAAAAAAATCTTTAGGGTTTTTACTTTAATAATTTACTTCTTGACCTAATATTATCATGATTTAATTACTTTTTAAGCTTATTTCAGGAAAAATATAAATTATGATATGTTTTCACGGCCTAAAACCCAATCAGTGATCGAGCTTCATAGCTGGTCGCGGTTGGAAACTCGCTTGGAGCAAACATTTGATGAATATGATTGTTTGTATACGTAAGTTGTTTTTTATGGAAGAAAGTGACGAGACGAACAAAACGTTCACCTGATGGTAAGTGCAATGTCTGCCCACAATCGAGGTTGGTCCCATATAAATTTAGTCAATTTCTGATGATTTAATAATAATTATAAGAATGTTTATTTGTCTGTCTGAAAGTTTGTCTCAAATAGGCTCCGATACGGCTCAACGGATTTCAATGATAATTTAAGAAATAAAAACAGGAATTTTAACTTTTTTCGTGTAAGTACATTTCAATATCGTGCAGGTTTCAAAAGATATGAGTATATATTTGTAACATGGTGGTAGGATTCATATGCAGGAATCCGTCTAGCACCCCAGGGCCAGTTATTCTGCCTTGAAGCTGTAGTGTGCAAACATTACTGTTTTTCGGTCTGAAGGGCACTGAGAGCTAGTATAATCACTGGGCATATGAGACTTAAAAACTTATGTCTCAGGGTGACGAGCGCGGTGTGGTGCTGCAAAGAAATATTCTGAGTAACATAGCATCTGTTATGGGCAAACGTTGCACTTACCATCAGGTGAACGTTTTGTTCGTCTCGACACTTTATCAAATAAAAAAGAAAATATGTTGTGTATAAATTTTGTGTTACGCGGGTAAAAACGCAGGGCACAGCTGGTTATAAATATAAAAACTTTTATTTTACTAATTAATATTTTTGAATGTTCATTAAGAACGTTATTGAAAACCAACTTGTGTGCCTAGTGATATTCCATTTCGAATAACCGACATTTAAAACAGAAAAACGGGATAGTTACTCTTAACCCGAATATAAAAATGAAATAATTCAAAACTACACGACTCGGTAAATACAGCGACGAAAACTGTACGCCGCGTATTTCCATAGAAATGTCATAAAAAAAATTACGTGAAAACCCGTCCAATGAATACTAGTGTATCTGTGGGGATGGAAAACTTGAAAAAAATAAGTAAAATATTCCACAGTATCGATGCCTAGCTGCGGCGGGGTACCAGGTAAGTATGGGTGTGTAGGAGGAGCTCACGGGCGGCGGTAGCCATGACGACCGCCGGATGCGCCGCCATGGCTCGCCGGTTTGTTACCCTGGATTTTAGGGTAACCATAACTTTGAAGTTGTTTGTAATGAAATTAAATGAAAATTGTATATTTATATAGATATGTATATTATAGATCTATCTCAACTACAACTTAAACAATAACATTTTCTTATGTAGTTTAGCCATTGAAAAAAAAATTCGTACTTAATAGGAACGTTTTTAATAAAAGATTTCCTGTGGCGGTTAATACAGAATGGACACTAAGGCTAAAGACGTCGAAAGAAGAACTAAATAACGACTAAAAGAACAGCAGCGCAGTTTTCTTCGTCTTATTCTTCTCCGGACAAAGAAACTTACTCGAAATAAAGAAAGGCAAAACGAATGGCAATTTTAACTATGATTAGTTGACAGAAATACTAAATGTGAAAACTTACGAGCATCGAATAATATAAATTAAAAGAATGCGAAATATAGATTGTGGGGTTTTTTAAGGCAGAAAGAGACGAATCGTTCACATGATGTTAAGTGCTAGCTTTCATAACTAATTCTGTGTAACCAAAAACTTATCTGTGTGGAATGCAGGAATCCGTCTAGGTAGGTACCACCCCAGGGCCAGTTATTCTGCCGTGAAGCAGTAGTGTGCAAAATTTACTGTGTTTCGGTTTGAAGGGCACTGTGAGCTAGCGTAATCACTGGGCATTTGAGACTTAAGAACTGATGTCTCAGGGTGACGGGCGCAGTGTGGTGTCACACAGAAATATTCTGGTTGACACAGCATATTTGGGCGGACGTTGCACTTACCATCAGGTGAACGTTTTGCTCGTTTCGTCACTTTATACTATAAAAAAAAATCACCCTGCGCTCGTCCCCTTTAAACATCAGTTCTTAAGTCTCATATGCTCAGTAATTACTGGGCATATGGAACTTAATATGTCTATATATGTATACTTGTGTAATTACACAAGTTATCAATGCCCTTTAGAACGAAACACAGTAATGTTAGCACACTTCTGCTTAACGGCATAATAACTGGCATTGCAGTGGTACCTACTTAGACAGATTTCTGCATAGGAGTCCTACCATTAATAAATAGGCTAAATAAAATGTTGGTTATATATGCTCCGCTTGCTTAGTTCGTTCCTTTCGTATTTTAAGTTACAAAGCTAACCTGATCAATGTTTTATCGATCCAAACTTGTCGTCCATTTAGTATTTTTGCAGTCCGTTTTATTATTTTCTGTTAAGAAACGGTAATAGATTCTTATAAAAATTAAATTTGTCTGACGGAATTTTTATTTCTTATGTCATGGAATAAAAATTTCATTTATCTTAGTGAAAGGTAACGAAAATTTTAGTGACGTCCTACTGGTAGACGGACACCTACATATGTATGAGTCACACTTTTTTTCGATTGATCGAAAGAAAAAAGAAAGAAAGAATTATTTAGTTGTGGCATGCACGCACAGATGACAGATAAAAGATAAAAGAAAAAAAAAGAAAACAATAATGAAAACAACTTAAAATCTGCCTAATGTCAAACAACGTTAATAAATATTTTAAAATTCACCTATTTGTGGTGTACTGCTCCAAACAGGATGCGCAAGGACATACCATCTAGACCTGATTTTTTTATTGGATTATTGGATAGTCAGTCAAAGTCAAAATTTGTTTATTCAGTTCAGGCTTTTATAAAGCTCTTATGAATGTCAAAATAAACACCGGTTCAAAAAATAAGACCTTCTCAGAGAAAAACCGGCAAGAAACTCTGGGGTCTTTCTTTTTTTCAATGCCATTTTACATAATGTCATTTATAAGTTACATAAAAATATCATCATAAATTTAGTTGTCAGGGGGTTTGCAAGTGCACTGCAGTAAGAGTTACTTCCACACATCTCTGTCCTCTATGTAATGATCTATTTTATAATACGCTTTTTCTAATAATGTCTTCTTGACAAGTTTGTTGAATTCTATGTCAGTTTTTTTGAGTCACACTTTTAGGAATTTTGGTATTAAATTTTATAGATCTACTAAGAAAAGATTTTCTTGTTTTGGCCAACCTAAACACTGGAACCTATAGCTAGCGTGTCACCTCGGCCTTACCGCGGCGGACAAAGATGGAGATGACAAGCAAAACGTTCAGCCGATATCAAGTGCAACGTCTGCCTATGGACAATGTTATGTAACCCAAAACATTTTTGTGTGGCACCACACTGCACCCGTCACCTTGAGACATGAGTTCTTAAGTCTCATATGCCCAGTGATTACGCTAGCTCTCAGCACCCTTCAAACCGAAACAGTAATTTTTGCACACTACGCTTCACGGCAGAATTACTGACCCTGGGATGGTACCTAGACGAGTTACTGCATAGGAATCCTACCACTACTAAAATATATATCTGCGTAGTCCTACATGAGAATCCTACCAAGTCTTGAAGTTTCTGCACTGTTGAGCGATTTTCTTTGTGATGTTTCGTCGTATATCAAGTTACTATTTTGGATAAAGTTTTTTTTTTAAATGTCTTCTAGTTCGTAAGATTTTTTGTCAAACTACAAAGATCTTTAATAGCTAATTAGCCAGTTTTTAAATGAGTCCCCATAGTAAATAACTAGCTGACATCACTTCTAACGTCTCATGTGCCCAAAGTCACTAGCTCTCAATGCCCTTCAGACCGAAACACAGTACTGTTTGCACACTACTGCTTCACGGCAGATTAAGTGGCCTGGGGTGGGAGACCTACGGATTCCTGCATAGGAATCCTACCACCGGCCATTCTGCTAATAAACGCAATATTATATTTAATATGTAAGAGTATAATTCATGCACATATATATTACAATTACGTATACACTATATGCTGAAATCCGTCTTCCAGAAAGTGTTTCACGTAGTGGCCGTCTTGTATTATCAGCTGAAATTACATTGCCGCGCGAAATAAAAAGTTATTTATTGTAAAAGTAAAGTAAAGTTTCAGCCTATAAATGTCCCACTGCTGAGCACAGGCCTCCTCTCATTTATGAGAGGGTTTTGGAGCTAGGAAGAATCCGCCACGCTGCTCCAATGCGGGTTGGCGGGCTGCATATATCGTCGAAATATTTTTTATTTCTTAGACATGCAGTTTTCCTTACGATGTTTTCCTTCACCGCCGAGCACGTGGTAAATGAGCACTTAAAATTGCAATTAACAATCTTAATGGTGCCGGCATCGGGAATGCAACCCAGGTCACTTGCGTACTATGAAATTTAATGCGAGCGCCTAGCCGTATTTATTAAATTTATTGCCCACCACATAATTAGTGTTTTAATTATTAAATTAGACAGTATTATCTTATTACCCAACCAACCTTCATATTTTGTTTTCTAAACAGTTTCGCTTGTTGGCGGCTTCATAGTCAAATGAGAGAATAGCTTGGAAAATGTAATACTTTCCGACCGAGCAGAATAACCAAATCGAAGAATGTCAACTCGAAAATGCACAGAGATGTCAGCGTCTAAGCACCGGTGTCTATACTGCGAGAACCTTTCTTCCCCAAAACTGATCGATTCTACGAGATATGTGGCCTTAGCACTTATTAAATGATGCTAATACATAAGCACATTCCAAAGGAATTTTTATTACTATGAAAAAACTGGTCACCCTAGCACTGCACAGGAGCAGCTATTTTAGCTAGGCGTAGATTGCGTTGCAGGATCACTGCAGTGTTTCGTACCTATTTACTTCTCTGTACCTATTACTGAATAAAAGTCCTTTATCGCGACAATGTTATGCTTTTCTTTTAACACGTTAAGATGATACTCGTATTATGAATAGAGTAAGAAACTTGTCTGACTTCCAAGAGCTATTTCAATTTATTATTAATAGCTCACTAGTTAAATATGGTATTTTTTTCTTATTATTTGTAAACTCCATAAAAATGTATATTAAAGTGGGTATAATAATGCGCCAAATATATTTAATAGGATTTAGAAGACGTCGTCGTCGTCGTCGTTTCAGCCTATCAATAGTCCACTGCTGAACATAGGCCTCCCCCATAGATTGCCACAAAAGTTTGTAGCTCTCGTTTTGGGAGGATTTTGCCATAGTTGCCACGCTTGGCAGACGGGTTGGCAACCGCAGTTTATTTATTCAGATGTTCCAGCAAGATGCTACTGCCCATCCCCTGGTTTTCATTTTCCCTCTGTCGACTTTTACGACACCCACGGGATGAGATGGGGTAGTAGGCCGCTACCACGCGGCATTCAGAAGACGTAGCGGGCGAAAAACGATTATTTTATTATTGCACTATCATCATCATTCATCATTTCAGGCTGTTACTAGTCCACTGTTGAACATAGGCGTCCCCCACAACTTGCCACAAAAGTTTGTAGAGAGCTCTAATGGGGGGGGGGGGGGATGCCCTAGTTTTACGTAGTTGCCACGCTTGGCAGGGGGGCTGGCAACCGCAGTTTATTTATTCAGATTTTCTAGATGCTGCTGCCCAGCTCCTGGTTTTCATTTTCCCTCTGTCGACTTTTACGACACCCACGGGATGAGATGGGATAGTAGATTCTCTTAAGCCGCCACCATACGGTAGAGTCGCCACCAAACGGTAGAGCTGCCACCACACGGTAGAGCCGCCACCACACCGTAGCGCCGCCACCACGCCACCACACGGCACTAGCTGACGATTAAATACCCCTAGGAACTATTTAAATTTCCGAGATAGAAAGTATCCTATGTCCGTCTCCAGAATGCAAGTTATCTCTGCGCCAAATTTCGTCAATATCGGATCAGTGGTTGAACCGTGAAAAGGTAACAAACAGACAGAGGTACAGGTTACTTTCGCATTTACAATATTAGTATGGATAGTATGGATTTACGATTAGATTTCAAAAAAAAGAAATGTTAGTCTTAGCTTTTCGCTTTCTATTTTCTTTAATTATGTCAACGACCAGCAGGACCAATAAATCCAAACAGCTACAAGGAGTCCGAAAATACATTTTCTTTCCTGGAGATCGTACTTAGTAAAAATATAATTTATAAAATGTTTCTTAGTTTTTTATATATATTAAGCATGTTACGTGCCTATTTTAAGCATAAAAGCATTAAACATAAGATGGTTGCCGCACCCCGCCTACACGTTGCCCTTGCTTCCGAAGAATTTAAATTACCAATGCCTTGGATATGTTTTGATTTCATTTGTTGTATAATTGTCTAACCATTACCTTACGAATATATTAATTAATAAGCTAAAACTCCTACGATCTTAATATTACGTTTAATTTCTCTGGTTATAATTTAAATTAGTCCCATGGCAGCAAGTCGTAAAACTTGAAGACTTACTTTTATTAATATTTAATATTTTATGTGTATATTTTACACTAAATAGGCAATTGCGTTTTATTTTGTTACCAAGGTGGCAAGCGACTCACTTAATGGTAACTTAATGGTAACTTAATGGTGATCACCACCGTTCATGAAGATCCGCAATGCCAGAGGAATTGCGCATGTTCACGTGCAGTAATCTCGTTGGCCACTTAGCTTATATGGTCATTCTAAACATCTTCCACTTCACCTGAGCTTGCGCATCTCGAGAAATCACATTGTTGGCAGCAATTGGCAGAATGGACTTTTTTAACAATGTCCAACCATCGTTTTTAGGATTAATCATCCACCGCATAGATAGATTAATAAAAATATATAATCATATAGTGTGAATGGCCAAGCCATTACGGTTCGACGTAGGCGAACGTATCAAGAAGTCGTTTTAAGGAAAGGCCACGTCAGAAGTACCCGCAACCGACGAGAATGTATGAAAACGAAACTTTTTAATTAACGTAGAATAAGCGAAAGGTGTGTGACAGGATCGTAGCAAGATGTGGTCTCTGACTACCCCAATTGGAAAGAGGCGTGACTCTTTGTATGCTACTTTTACGAGCCCTATGCCCCTGTTGAGCGACAACAGGAACTTATCACCATCATCATCACCTTAAAAGGGCATTTTTAACAATCTTTAAAAATTATTAGTTATTAATCAAATTTACTTTAAATTATGTGCCGTGGTAGCTCAGGGACGAGGCGCCTGCTTTAAATTTCATAGTACACGAGTGACCTGGGTTTCATTCCCGGTGTCGGCACCAATAAAATTGTAATTTTAATTTTAAGTGTTGATTTACCACGTGCTCGGCGGTGAAGGAAAACATCGCGAGGAAACTGAGAGTCTGATAAATAAAAAAATTGAAGACGAGAAGTCCTCCTTACCAGCTCCAAAACCCTCTTGAAAATGAAAGGAGGCCTGTGCTCATCAGTCGAACATTTACAGGCAGTTACTTTACTTTGCTTTCTTTTTACTTTAATTTAAATCAATTTTTTGTCGAAATTTTATATTAATAACGTACACACGCGATAGCCCTTAAATTATGTATTATCTAATATTTGTAATGTTACGTGCACTAGATATATCATTTGATTTGATTTTTTTAGCAGAAAGTGACGCGAGGGGCAAAACATTCACCTGCTTAACAAATGCTGTGTCACCGAGAACATTTCTGTATGGCACAACACTTCGCTTCGTTCGTTCGTTCGTTTCAGCCTATCACAAGTCCACTGCTGAACGTAGACCTCCCCCATAGATAGCCACAAAAGTTTGTAGCTCTCATATTGGAGGGATTTTGCCATAGTTGCCACGCTTGGCAGGCGGGTTGGCAACCGCAGTTTGATTCAGATGTTCCAGGAAGATGCTGCTGCCCATCTACTGATTTTAATTTCCCTCTGTCGACTTTTACGACACCCACGGGATAAGATGGGGTGGTAGATTCTCTTAAGCCGCTACCACACGGCACACTTCGCTTGTCACTGTACAATATTTTATTGTGTTTACTGTGAACAATATTTTATTTCCATTTGTGTTACTTCATAATTGACTTATATGTCTGTGTAATAGCTTTTAAAAAAAACTATTTAACGCGGGTTTTAATGGATTAAAGAACACATAGCTGATGTGAAGCATCGACGCTCTAGGAAGTCTGCAGTCTGTGACCATGTTCTGGATCATCCCAACCATTACATCAGATTTGATAGACCACAAATCCTTGCAAAAGAACACCGATTCCTACCAAGGATGATTCGCGAGGCTATTGAAATTAAAAAACATCCTAATTTCAATAGGGAAGATGGTTGGGTATTACCACCGGCTTGGGATCCTATTATTAATAAAATTAAATCAAAAACCAAGCATACCACTGCAAGGCTTCAAGACACAGTAAGCTCTTTCTGCGTAGATCGGACTACAAATAATAATTAAAAGCTGAAGGTACTCCGGGTTAACTATGACATCGGGACAACTGTCACCTCAGTCCCCCCGTGACCATGGGTGCTGTAAAGCGTCCGAAACGTCGGGTTAAAATAGTTCAAAATTAAACGCGATAAAATCCATAAAAAAGTAGTTTTATATAAATGTGTAATATTCGCGTAAATAAAAGAAAACATTATGTGTAATAGCTGTTAATTATGCGAATAATAAAATAAATAAACTTACGATTTCGATTTTAGCCGGCATTCTCAAGCCACCTACGATCAAAGCTTGACATTTAGTTGGATTCTCTAAAATTCCGTAACAGGATGCCGTCATAAACTGCTTTCAGGTTGTTATTTCGTTTTTTTTTTATTGTATAAAGTGACGAAACGAGCAAAACGTTCACCTGATGGTAAGTGCAACGTCCGCTCACTTGCCGTTTGTCTATAACAAATGCGTGTCACCCAGAATACTTCTGTGTGACACCACAATGCGCCCGTCACCCAGCGACATGAGATCTTAAGTCTCAAATGCCCAGTGATTACGCTAGCTCACAGTGCCCTTTAAACCGAAACACAGCAATGCTTGCACACTACTGCTTCACGACAGAATAACTGGCCCTGGGGTGGTACCTACCTAGACGGATTCCTGCATAGAAATCCCACCACCAGTAAAATAACAGCATTATTCTAGTTAATATCTGATACCTGACGTAAATTTAAAGGTCGTCTGCATACAGATGGTACGTACAATCGAAAGTACAAGGTAATAGAGTCAAGAAACACAGATAAGAGCATTGGAAATAGCATTCCACTTTGAGAACACTATGAGGGTTGATGATGATGATAATGACATTATTAAAACGGTCCTCGACAGCAAAACTGAAAACTTACGCTTTAGTTATTACCAATAAAATGAAAACTGCATATTATATGATATGTTAATAGTATAATCAATAGAAGAAATATAAGTATTGGCAAAGAAATTTTCCTAATTTTAGAAAGAAAATCGCCATTATAAAATCACGGTATCATACATACCAGTGGTCGCAACATGGGTCGAAATTTGGCCGTAATTAATTACCTTTTTTTTAATTCAATGTATTTGTAACATATAAATAACTTTTAGCTTTCTGCACTCCTTCATTTAGTTAACTATGTTAAAACTCACACTCCTTCGTGCGCGCAGTATGCTTAAAAAGGGGCACAAAGTTTTATCTTCACATATTAATATACATACATATGTAGAAAATCTACGAATATCTTTATAAATATTCGAAGATTTTCTATGCGCTGCCTATGAGATTAGCTAATAAAGCGAAAATTTCGCAAAGACTCCAGGTGGATCGGTGATCAGAACTATCTATGTATGTGTCAAACATTATGTGCGCTGCTATAGTGTATGAGAATTAGAGCCAATTGGAATTAAAAAGTAAATGGCGAAGCGTTTTTGCAGAACACACTTATTTAAAATTATGATTAAAATAAATCCTGAAGCTACATATGATGTAGGTCGAACCCAAACTTTTACATTTTGTTTTTGAACGCCCTCAATTTTCTAGACGCAGACTAAATAAAATTAATTTAACTGATAACTGATAACAAAACTAAAAAAATCTTTATATTGTGTACTAAATTTTATGTAACAGTTGAAACCACAATCAAAATTAAATAAATGTGTAAGAAGACAGCATGTCATCGTGTTTATAATAATCGGAAAAAGGTAATAGGAAAGAAATGCAAAGAAACATAATAATGATGCAGATAATGTACTAAAAGCTCATCTCACCACTTTATTTGAGAAGATGCATCCAAAGCATACCTTTAATGATATGAGCGGTTGACAGTAGATAATAGAAATGTCATAGACAGTAAGAAATATCATAGACAGTAGATGACGTTTTGTAAGCTGAAGCTAATCTACCCCCCGCCCTCCCCCCATCTGGTCCCGTGGGTGTCGAAAAAGTCGGGAGAGGAATAATGAAAACCAGGAGATGGGCAGCAGCATCTTTCTGGAACATCTGAATAAAAAACTGCGGTTGCCATGCATGGCAAAATCCTCTCAAACTGAGAGCTACAAACTTTTCTGGCAATCTATGGGGGAGGTCTATGCTCAGCAGTGGACTATATAATTAAATCTGACTTTTTATTATTAGTATAAACATCAAGTGAGCAACACATCGCTAGGTAGAAAGCGAATCTGCTGCTGATTTGCGAGACCTGGGTTCGGATCCCAGAGCCTCAAAAGTTAAGAAACATTGCCCATGCCATTAAGCGCTAATAGTTTGATATTGCGTTCTGTGATAAGAATCCATCTTGTTTTGTAATATTGTAAAAATAAATGAATAAAAATATAACAAATACACCTACCCGCGCCGATGTAACGCTGATGCGATAAGATTGGAGGTAGGCTAAGATGCAGTGTCAGAAACACGGGGACAATCACAACACAACCAGAGCCGGTAAGTAACGATTCGTGTTTGAGCACAAAAGTTCCTTCGGCTGGGATTCATAGCCAGGACCTCATAAAACTACACAGTATAGCAACAAAAGTTACACGAAAACGCTGCACTCAAATTCGATTTGGAAATTTTATTCTTATTACACCCAAGCCGTGGTAGCTCAGGGGCTAGGCGCTCGCTTTAAATTTCATAGTACGCGAGTGACATGGATTCGATTCCCGGTGCCGGCACCACTAAAATTGTTAATTGCAATTTTAAGTGCTGATTTACCACGTGCTCGGCGGTGAAGGAAAACATCGTGAGGAAACCTGCATGTCTGAGGAATAAAAAATATTTCGAAGACATGTGAAGTCCGCCAACCCGCATTGGAGCAGCGTGGCGGATTCTTCCTAGCTCCAAAGCCCTCTCAGAAATGAGAGGTGGCCTGTTCTCAGTAGTGGGACATTTATAGGCTGAAACTTTACTTTACTTTTTTTTACTTACACCCAAAGAAGTTTAACTAAAGCAGTCGAACCACGTCACCGCTATTTTGGTACGAGTAAAAAAATTCTTTTTCTCCATTGCGTTCCCACGAGCAGTATAGTGACAGCATTGCATATTATGGTGTTAATCTGTACAAATATAGGCTGTCCGCACAATAGCTTAGTCGCCTCTTACTTCCTCGGTAGGAAAGAGGTAGGTGCTACTCTACTCTGCCGGACACTTAACGGCTATATATTATATCTTTTTTTGTTATTCACTTCCGCTATTTTATTACTGTCTCGAGGTTGTCTGGCAGAGAATGCTTTTAGAATTAAGTCCGCCTTTGTTCCTTAACTTAATGTGAGGTTCAAAAATAATAAATAGATGAGCATTGTCCTCTTCTTGTCGATTTTCTACGGCGGCGACTACCTCCCAATACTGTCGGAAGCTGTCAACTGCGCAGGAGATTTTTATAGTGCTGTTAATGTTCGTGTCAATACTGAGGCACTCACTCGTCCTAACCTACCCGTGTACGATGTAATTCTCATACCATAAGACCGGAGCTAGTCGAGGATACAGTGTCAGGCACGGGGACAACCATAACACAAACAGATCCGAAAACCCACCGTTTATGGTTTTTCACAAAAGTTCTTTCGGCTGGGATTCAAACCAAAATTCAAAGCACAATAGTCAGGTACTCTGACCACTAAGCCAAGTGGTCGCCAAGGTTTCCTTATTCTTGTAGTACAGGGGCTCAGAACAAAAACTAAAAATAAAGCGCTGTTCCCCCAGTCGAATTTAAAAACCTCTTAAAAGTTCTTTAACATAAGGTTAAGTCCCCAACAAACACTTAAAGTTAAACTTAGTTCTGCGCAGTAGCTATGAATAAAAAGGCTCTTTCATTAACGAAATCCTTACAAATGGAAGCAGAATATATATTTACGACTTAATCTTTTCTTTTAGAGTATTATATTAATGTCATTAAACTATTTTATTAAGTGCATATAATATAGTTAATAGAATCAGGTAATACTTTACGGAAATCCACTGTAGTAAAGTAAAGAAACAATGTTAATTTGCTAAGATTCCTACGCGAAATTGAAAATGTCGGATATTTCCTACTTTTTATAGGGCACCGCCCCACATTAGTGTGCACAAGCTTACTAATACCGCCACCAGATGCTCTCCACAACTACAACATTTTAGTTTCAGTCAACACAAGAAATATCATAGACAGTTCTTTAACGCGGGTTTTAATGGATTAAAGAACACATAGCTGATGTGAAGCATCGACGCTCTAGGAAGTCTGCAGTCTGTGACCATGTTCTGGATCATCCCAACCATTACATCAGATTTGATAGACCACAAATCCTTGCAAAAGAACACCGATTCCTACCAAGGATGATTCGCGAGGCTATTGAAATTAAAAAACATCCTAATTTCAATAGGGAAGATGGTTGGGTATTACCACCGGCTTGGGATCCTATTATTAATAAAATAAAATCAAAAACCAAGCATACCACTGCAAGGCTTCAAGACACAGTAAGCTCTTTCTGCGTAGATCGGACTACAAATAATAATTAAAAGCTGAAGGTACTCCGGGTTAACTATGACATCGGGACAACTGTCACCTCAGTCCCCCCGTGACCATGGGTGCTGTAAAGCGTCCGAAACGTCGGGTAAAAATAGTTCAAAATTAAACGCGATAAAATCCGTAAAAAAGTAGTTTTATTTAAATGTGTAATATTCGCGTAAATAAAAGAAAACATTATGTGTAATAGCTGTTAATTACGCGAATAATAAAATAAATAAACTTACGATTTCGATTTTAGCCGGCATTCTCAAGCCACCTACGATCAAAGCTTGACATTTAGTTGGATTCTCTAAAATTCCGTAACAGGATGCCGTCATAAACTGCTTTCAGGTTGTTATTTCGTTTTTTTTTATTGTATAAAGTGACGAAACGAGCAAAACGTTCACCTGATGGTAAGTGCAACGTCCGCTCACTTGCCGTTTGCCTATAACAAATGCTGTGTCACCCAGAATACTTCTGTGTGACACCACAATGCGCCCGTCACCCAGCGACATGAGATCTTAAGTCTCAAATGCCCAGTGATTACGCTAGCTCACAGTGCCCTTTAATTCGAAACACAGCAATGCTTGCACACTACTGCTTCACGACAGAATAACTGGCCCTGGGGTGGTACCTACCTAGACGGATTCCTGCATAGAAATCCCACCACCAGTAAAATATTATTCTAGTTAATATCTGATACCTGACGTAAATTTAAAGGTCGTCTGCATACAGATGGTACGTACAATCGAAAGTACAAGGTAATAGAGTCAAGAAACACAGATAAGAGCATTGGAAATAGCATTCCACTTTGAGAACACTATGAGGGTTGATGATGATGATAATGACATTATTAAAACGGTCCCCGACAGCAAAACTGAAAACTTACGCTTTAGTTATTACCAATAAAATAAACACTGCATATTATATGATATGGTAATAGTATAATCAATAGAAGAAATATAAGTATTGGCAAAGAAATTTTCCTAATCTTAGAAAGAAAATCGCCATTATAAAATCACGGTATCATACATACCAGTGGTCGCAACATGGGTCGAAATTTGGCCGTAATTAATTACCTTTTTTTAATTCAATGTATTTGTAACATATAAATAACTTTTAGCTTTCTGCACTCCTTCATTTAGTTAACTATGTTAAAACTCACACTCCTTCGTGCGCGCAGTATGCTTAAAAAGGGGCACAAAGTTTTATCTTCACATATTAATATACATACATATGTAGAAAATCTACGAATATCTTTATAAATATTCGAAGATTTTCTATGCGCTGCCTATGAGATTAGCTAATAAAGCGAAAATTTCGCAAAGACTCCAGGTGGATCGGTGATCAGAACTATCTATGTATGTGTCAAACATTATGTGCGCTGCTATAGTGTATGAGAATTAGAGCCAATTGGAATTAAAAAGTAAATGGCGAAGCGTTTTTGCAGAACACACTTATTTAAAATTATGATTAAAATAAATCCTGAAGCTACATATGATGTAGGTCGAACCCAAACTTTTACATTTTGTTTTTGAACGCCCTCAATTTTCTAGACGCAGACTAAATAAAATTAATTTAACTGATAACTGATAACAAAACTAAAAAAATCTTTATATTGTGTACTAAATTTTATGTAACAGTTGAAACCACAATCAAAATTAAATAAATGTGTAAGAAGACAGCATGTCATCGTGTTTATAATAATCGGAAAAAGGTAATAGGAAAGAAATGCAAAGAAACATAATAATGATGCAGATAATGTACTAAAAGCTCATCTCACCACTTTATTTGAGAAGATGCATCCAAAGCATACCTTTAATGATATGAGCGGTTGACAGTAGATAATAGAAATGTCATAGACAGTAAGAAATATCATAGACAGTAGATGACGTTTTGTAAGCTGAAGCTAATCTACCCCCCGCCCTCCCCCCATCTGGTCCCGTGGGTGTCGAAAAAGTCGGGAGAGGAATAATGAAAACCAGGAGATGGGCAGCAGCATCTTTCTGGAACATCTGAATAAAAAACTGCGGTTGCCATGCATGGCAAAATCCTCTCAAACTGAGAGCTACAAACTTTTCTGGCAATCTATGGGGGAGGTCTATGCTCAGCAGTGGACTATATAATTAAATCTGACTTTTTATTATTAGTATAAACATCAAGTGAGCAACACATCGCTAGGTAGAAAGCGAATCTGCTGCTGATTTGCGAGACCTGGGTTCGGATCCCAGAGCCTCAAAAGTTAAGAAACATTGCCCATGCCATTAAGCGCTAATAGTTTGATATTGCGTTCTGTGATAAGAATCCATCTTGTTTTGTAATATTGTAAAAATAAATGAATAAAAATATAACAAATACACCTACCCGCGCCGATGTAACGCTGATGCGATAAGATTGGAGGTAGGCTAAGATGCAGTGTCAGAAACACGGGGACAATCACAACACAACCAGAGCCGGTAAGTAACGATTCGTGTTTGAGCACAAAAGTTCCTTCGGCTGGGATTCATAGCCAGGACCTCATAAAACTACACAGTATAGCAACAAAAGTTACACGAAAACGCTGCACTCAAATTCGATTTGGAAATTTTATTCTTATTACACCCAAGCCGTGGTAGCTCAGGGGCTAGGCGCTCGCTTTAAATTTCATAGTACGCGAGTGACATGGATTCGATTCCCGGTGCCGGCACCACTAAAATTGTTAATTGCAATTTTAAGTGCTGATTTACCACGTGCTCGGCGGTGAAGGAAAACATCGTGAGGAAACCTGCATGTCTGAGGAATAAAAAATATTTCGAAGACATGTGAAGTCCGCCAACCCGCATTGGAGCAGCGTGGCGGATTCTTCCTAGCTCCAAAGCCCTCTCAGAAATGAGAGGTGGCCTGTTCTCAGTAGTGGGACATTTATAGGCTGAAACTTTACTTTACTTTTTTTTACTTACACCCAAAGAAGTTTAACTAAAGCAGTCGAACCACGTCACCGCTATTTTGGTACGAGTAAAAAAATTCTTTTTCTCCATTGCGTTCCCACGAGCAGTATAGTGACAGCATTGCATATTATGGTGTTAATCTGTACAAATATAGGCTGTCCGCACAATAGCTTAGTCGCCTCTTACTTCCTCGGTAGGAAAGAGGTAGGTGCTACTCTACTCTGCCGGACACTTAACGGCTATATATTATATCTTTTTTTGTTATTCACTTCCGCTATTTTATTACTGTCTCGAGGTTGTCTGGCAGAGAATGCTTTTAGAATTAAGTCCGCCTTTGTTCCTTAACTTAATGTGAGGTTCAAAAATAATAAATAGATGAGCATTGTCCTCTTCTTGTCGATTTTCTACGGCGGCGACTACCTCCCAATACTGTCGGAAGCTGTCAACTGCGCAGGAGATTTTTATAGTGCTGTTAATGTTCGTGTCAATACTGAGGCACTCACTCGTCCTAACCTACCCGTGTACGATGTAATTCTCATACCATAAGACCGGAGCTAGTCGAGGATACAGTGTCAGGCACGGGGACAACCATAACACAAACAGATCCGAAAACCCACCGTTTATGGTTTTTCACAAAAGTTCTTTCGGCTGGGATTCAAACCAAAATTCAAAGCACAATAGTCAGGTACTCTGACCACTAAGCCAAGTGGTCGCCAAGGTTTCCTTATTCTTGTAGTACAGGGGCTCAGAACAAAAACTAAAAATAAAGCGCTGTTCCCCCAGTCGAATTTAAAAACCTCTTAAAAGTTCTTTAACATAAGGTTAAGTCCCCAACAAACACTTAAAGTTAAACTTAGTTCTGCGCAGTAGCTATGAATAAAAAGGCTCTTTCATTAACGAAATCCTTACAAATGGAAGCAGAATATATATTTACGACTTAATCTTTTCTTTTAGAGTATTATATTAATGTCATTAAACTATTTTATTAAGTGCATATAATATAGTTAATAGAATCAGGTAATACTTTACGGAAATCCACTGTAGTAAAGTAAAGAAACAATGTTAATTTGCTAAGATTCCTACGCGAAATTGAAAATGTCGGATATTTCCTACTTTTTATAGGGCACCGCCCCACATTAGTGTGCACAAGCTTACTAATACCGCCACCAGATGCTCTCCACAACTACAACATTTTAGTTTCAGTCAACACAAGAAATATCATAGACAGTTCTTTAACGCGGGTTTTAATGGATTAAAGAACACATAGCTGATGTGAAGCATCGACGCTCTAGGAAGTCTGCAGTCTGTGACCATGTTCTGGATCATCCCAACCATTACATCAGATTTGATAGACCACAAATCCTTGCAAAAGAACACCGATTCCTACCAAGGATGATTCGCGAGGCTATTGAAATTAAAAAACATCCTAATTTCAATAGGGAAGATGGTTGGGTATTACCACCGGCTTGGGATCCTATTATTAATAAAATAAAATCAAAAACCAAGCATACCACTGCAAGGCTTCAAGACACAGTAAGCTCTTTCTGCGTAGATCGGACTACAAATAATAATTAAAAGCTGAAGGTACTCCGGGTTAACTATGACATCGGGACAACTGTCACCTCAGTCCCCCCGTGACCATGGGTGCTGTAAAGCGTCCGAAACGTCGGGTAAAAATAGTTCAAAATTAAACGCGATAAAATCCGTAAAAAAGTAGTTTTATTTAAATGTGTAATATTCGCGTAAATAAAAGAAAACATTATGTGTAATAGCTGTTAATTACGCGAATAATAAAATAAATAAACTTACGATTTCGATTTTAGCCGGCATTCTCAAGCCACCTACGATCAAAGCTTGACATTTAGTTGGATTCTCTAAAATTCCGTAACAGGATGCCGTCATAAACTGCTTTCAGGTTGTTATTTCGTTTTTTTTTATTGTATAAAGTGACGAAACGAGCAAAACGTTCACCTGATGGTAAGTGCAACGTCCGCTCACTTGCCGTTTGCCTATAACAAATGCTGTGTCACCCAGAATACTTCTGTGTGACACCACAATGCGCCCGTCACCCAGCGACATGAGATCTTAAGTCTCAAATGCCCAGTGATTACGCTAGCTCACAGTGCCCTTTAATTCGAAACACAGCAATGCTTGCACACTACTGCTTCACGACAGAATAACTGGCCCTGGGGTGGTACCTACCTAGACGGATTCCTGCATAGAAATCCCACCACCAGTAAAATATTATTCTAGTTAATATCTGATACCTGACGTAAATTTAAAGGTCGTCTGCATACAGATGGTACGTACAATCGAAAGTACAAGGTAATAGAGTCAAGAAACACAGATAAGAGCATTGGAAATAGCATTCCACTTTGAGAACACTATGAGGGTTGATGATGATGATAATGACATTATTAAAACGGTCCCCGACAGCAAAACTGAAAACTTACGCTTTAGTTATTACCAATAAAATAAACACTGCATATTATATGATATGGTAATAGTATAATCAATAGAAGAAATATAAGTATTGGCAAAGAAATTTTCCTAATCTTAGAAAGAAAATCGCCATTATAAAATCACGGTATCATACATACCAGTGGTCGCAACATGGGTCGAAATTTGGCCGTAATTAATTACCTTTTTTTAATTCAATGTATTTGTAACATATAAATAACTTTTAGCTTTCTGCACTCCTTCATTTAGTTAACTATGTTAAAACTCACACTCCTTCGTGCGCGCAGTATGCTTAAAAAGGGGCACAAAGTTTTATCTTCACATATTAATATACATACATATGTAGAAAATCTACGAATATCTTTATAAATATTCGAAGATTTTCTATGCGCTGCCTATGAGATTAGCTAATAAAGCGAAAATTTCGCAAAGACTCCAGGTGGATCGGTGATCAGAACTATCTATGTATGTGTCAAACATTATGTGCGCTGCTATAGTGTATGAGAATTAGAGCCAATTGGAATTAAAAAGTAAATGGCGAAGCGTTTTTGCAGAACACACTTATTTAAAATTATGATTAAAATAAATCCTGAAGCTACATATGATGTAGGTCGAACCCAAACTTTTACATTTTGTTTTTGAACGCCCTCAATTTTCTAGACGCAGACTAAATAAAATTAATTTAACTGATAACTGATAACAAAACTAAAAAAATCTTTATATTGTGTACTAAATTTTATGTAACAGTTGAAACCACAATCAAAATTAAATAAATGTGTAAGAAGACAGCATGTCATCGTGTTTATAATAATCGGAAAAAGGTAATAGGAAAGAAATGCAAAGAAACATAATAATGATGCAGATAATGTACTAAAAGCTCATCTCACCACTTTATTTGAGAAGATGCATCCAAAGCATACCTTTAATGATATGAGCGGTTGACAGTAGATAATAGAAATGTCATAGACAGTAAGAAATATCATAGACAGTAGATGACGTTTTGTAAGCTGAAGCTAATCTACCCCCCGCCCTCCCCCCATCTGGTCCCGTGGGTGTCGAAAAAGTCGGGAGAGGAATAATGAAAACCAGGAGATGGGCAGCAGCATCTTTCTGGAACATCTGAATAAAAAACTGCGGTTGCCATGCATGGCAAAATCCTCTCAAACTGAGAGCTACAAACTTTTCTGGCAATCTATGGGGGAGGTCTATGCTCAGCAGTGGACTATATAATTAAATCTGACTTTTTATTATTAGTATAAACATCAAGTGAGCAACACATCGCTAGGTAGAAAGCGAATCTGCTGCTGATTTGCGAGACCTGGGTTCGGATCCCAGAGCCTCAAAAGTTAAGAAACATTGCCCATGCCATTAAGCGCTAATAGTTTGATATTGCGTTCTGTGATAAGAATCCATCTTGTTTTGTAATATTGTAAAAATAAATGAATAAAAATATAACAAATACACCTACCCGCGCCGATGTAACGCTGATGCGATAAGATTGGAGGTAGGCTAAGATGCAGTGTCAGAAACACGGGGACAATCACAACACAACCAGAGCCGGTAAGTAACGATTCGTGTTTGAGCACAAAAGTTCCTTCGGCTGGGATTCATAGCCAGGACCTCATAAAACTACACAGTATAGCAACAAAAGTTACACGAAAACGCTGCACTCAAATTCGATTTGGAAATTTTATTCTTATTACACCCAAGCCGTGGTAGCTCAGGGGCTAGGCGCTCGCTTTAAATTTCATAGTACGCGAGTGACATGGATTCGATTCCCGGTGCCGGCACCACTAAAATTGTTAATTGCAATTTTAAGTGCTGATTTACCACGTGCTCGGCGGTGAAGGAAAACATCGTGAGGAAACCTGCATGTCTGAGGAATAAAAAATATTTCGAAGACATGTGAAGTCCGCCAACCCGCATTGGAGCAGCGTGGCGGATTCTTCCTAGCTCCAAAGCCCTCTCAGAAATGAGAGGTGACCTGTTCTCAGTAGTGGGACATTTATAGGCTGAAACTTTACTTTACTTTTTTTTACTTACACCCAAAGAAGTTTAACTAAAGCAGTCGAACCACGTCACCGCTATTTTGGTACGAGTAAAAAAATTCTTTTTCTCCATTGCGTTCCCACGAGCAGTATAGTGACAGCATTGCATATTATGGTGTTAATCTGTACAAATATAGGCTGTCCGCACAATAGCTTAGTCGCCTCTTACTTCCTCGGTAGGAAAGAGGTAGGTGCTACTCTACTCTGCCGGACACTTAACGGCTATATATTATATCTTTTTTTGTTATTCACTTCCGCTATTTTATTACTGTCTCGAGGTTGTCTGGCAGAGAATGCTTTTAGAATTAAGTCCGCCTTTGTTCCTTAACTTAATGTGAGGTTCAAAAATAATAAATAGATGAGCATTGTCCTCTTGTCGATTTTCTACGGCGGCGACTACCTCCCAATACTGTCGGAAGCTGTCAACTGCGCAGGAGATTTTTATAGTGCTGTTAATGTTCGTGTCAATACTGAGGCACTCACTCGTCCTAACCTACCCGTGTACGATGTAATTCTCATACCATAAGACCGGAGCTAGTCGAGGATACAGTGTCAGGCACGGGGACAACCATAACACAAACAGATCCGAAAACCCACCGTTTATGGTTTTTCACAAAAGTTCTTTCGGCTGGGATTCAAACCAAAATTCAAAGCACAATAGTCAGGTACTCTGACCACTAAGCCAAGTGGTCGCCAAGGTTTCCTTATTCTTGTAGTACAGGGGCTCAGAACAAAAACTAAAAATAAAGCGCTGTTCCCCCAGTCGAATTTAAAAACCTCTTAAAAGTTCTTTAACATAAGGTTAAGTCCCCAACAAACACTTAAAGTTAAACTTAGTTCTGCGCAGTAGCTATGAATAAAAAGGCTCTTTCATTAACGAAATCCTTACAAATGGAAGCAGAATATATATTTACGACTTAATCTTTTCTTTTAGAGTATTATATTAATGTCATTAAACTATTTTATTAAGTGCATATAATATAGTTAATAGAATCAGGTAATACTTTACGGAAATCCACTGTAGTAAAGTAAAGAAACAATGTTAATTTGCTAAGATCCCTACGCGAAATTGAAAATGTCGGATATTTCCTACTTTTTATAGGGCACCGCCCCACATTAGTGTGCACAAGCTTACTAATACCGCCACCAGATGCTCTCCACAACTACAACACTATGGGTACACTAGGGTATATAGACCACTGAGCTCAGGTGTCAGACGCCTCGGCCGTAGTCAATTTCGAGGGATCGAGAGAGGATAGATCGTTCACAGAAACGATGCTGCCGAGACGCTGGCAAATCTTATCGCGGGCCTTGTACCAACAAAGATGCTCTCCTACCAGAAACGGGACTTGGAATTTCGGAGTATTAGGATGGGGGTCAGAAATGGGATACAGGGGAGGACTAAGTCATCCACCGAGTACTGCCCCCGGAATGAGCTGTCGTTAGCCAAGCGAGGGAGAGGTTGCGTTCCTAACTGAGACCACGTGACCTTTCTTCAGCCCTGATGGGGACAAACGTCGAGCGTTAGTCGGTAAGCCCGGCTGCGTGTCTGCTAACAGCAAAACCTATATAATAATATAGCGAACGCAACCTAGTTAAAGCCAAAATAAGAGAAAGCCTATGCCCAGGGGCTAAATATTTTTGGTTTATTATACAATGTTTTAATTAAAATAAGAAGATTATTGTTCTAAAACAAAGGAGAATATAGTATTTTTTTTTCAATTTCTTTTTCAGAAATTAGTGTATAGAAATTATACATATCATTTTGTCGTGTATAACCATTCTTGCAAAATTATTGTAGTATTTAAAAATACCTCTGTCTGTTGAGTGATTTAGGCTCATGAAAAACAAAACATACGTGTCCTGACAGAGTCGTTTTAAGTTGTCGAAAAAGCTAATACAATTTTAATAGTCAACCCTTTTAGGAGGGTGAGTCCAGACAGAGCACGTCTAGGAGTGGCTATACGGGGAAATAAATCAAAAAGTGCTATACATCAGAATATATTAGGAAACGTCTGCATTTCCCCTCGTTCCCTTTCACAAAGCCAATCGTAATTAACGAATTTTTCAATGAGATACGTATAAATAAGTATCTGGCAGGTTCCCCATTGCTCACATTCGATATATTAATTTAACAAAGTAGACTTAAAAGACAAATCTTAACTTTTTCATAGTCGTCATCTCATATTTGTAGTAACAGTAATAGGTTCGCATAAAGCACAACTAACCTTAAAGTAATAAGCGGGAAGTTCAGACAAGTTTTTTGGCGATCGTACTGTAAATTGTAACGAAAAAAGTTTGCAACCAGTGCGTGCTGTCTCTACTCATAAAAGAGTTTGTTACATATAACGCCATAACGTGGACATTCACGATGATTACTGGCCTCCGTCAAGGTAGGTCTCCCTAGGGCTAGTTATTCTGCCGTAAAGCAGTAGTGTGCAAACATTAATGTGTTTTGGTCTGACGGGGCACCGAGTGCTAGTGTAATCACTGAGCATATGAGAGAGGGATGACTCAGGGTGACGTCGCAATATAGTTTCACACAGAAAATAATCTGGATGAGCATCTGCTATGGGCTTTGCACTTACAATCAGGTGAACGTTTTGCTCGTCTCGTCACCTTATCCAAAAAATAAAAACTACGTCGAGAATATCACCCATAATATTTCCGTGTGGTACCACAGACGGCAGAATAACTGGCTCTGCGGAGGTAGACTACCTAGACGAATTCATACATAGGAATAGTACTGATTTGTGGCTGAGTTAACGGTATTATTTTAGTTTTCATTTATATTGTATCAAATGTAACGTACACATACGTCGCTGTCAATGTAAATGCGAGGTATCATGCCGTACGGCGCTACGCGACACAGCGAGTATTATAAATATTTATATGTAATATGATCTTATTCTTCTTCTATTTATCTATCTATCTTTCTTATATATAAATAAAAATCAATCCCATGTACGAAAGATCATCAGGTAATTGTCAGAACAAATTTTGTATGAAAAACATTTTTTGGAAAATTCACTAGAAAAGTTGGAAATTTGGATCGTATTTTTGTATGTTAATCTCAATACAAAATTACATTCAGTTCTGCTGTCACATGTTTTCGGTAATTAATATTAAAATTCGTGGGAAGCCGGGGCTGGTAACTAGTAATATAAATGCGAAAGTAATTCTCTCTGTCCTTCTGTTCCTTCTCTGTTCTGTCTTTTTGTTACCTTTTCACGGCTCAACCGTTGAACTGATCTTGACGAAATTCGGCACAGAGATAGCTTGCATCCTGGAGACCGACATATGACTGTTTATTCTAGAAAAATCAGAGTTCCCACGGTATTTTTAAAAAACCTATGCCCACGCGGACGTAGTACTGGGCTTCAGCTAGTTATGAGTAAAGAAGAGAGGGTATAAGGGTTTTTTATGGAATTAAGAGGCTAGACGAGCAAATCTTACACCTGGTGGTAACTGCAACGTCTGCCCATTACAAAATCGGTACCACACTGCGCTCTTTAACTCGAGACATCAGTTCTTGAGTCTCGTCTAGTAATTACACTAGCTCTCAGTGCCCTTCAAACGGGATAGCAGTGATGTGCACACTACTTGATGGCAGAATAAGTGACACTGCAGTGGTACCTCCCTGGACAGATTCCTGCATAGGAATCCTATCACCAGTATTAACGTAAAAGGGTTAATTCATATGCGTATGTATTTTCTATATACAGGAAATGTGATGATGAGCTCCGTGTCGATTTTCGACCACAGCGACCACTTACAATCGCAACACATCTATACCCGAAAATCATCAATTTATTTTTTTGCACAAATGTTGGCTCCGACACGCGGCGCTGTAGAAACGTACTGTGACCACTAGACGACACGGTTGTTAACAGTGCAGCCCTTCTCGTTAATATTCGGTTCGCAGCGTTCGGTTAATTATTTTGCGCGGAACCCTAATTATTTTTCTAAAATAAAGCTGAGCTACTGGTTTTAACATCAGCTACCTGCCAGTGAAAGTTCCGTCGAAATCGTTCCAGCCGTTTCAGAGATTAGCCGGAACAAACAGACAGTCAGACAGACATTCACAAAAAAAAAATTAATCTTATTAGTATCGTATATACTTTCATATAAATTTCGTGAAACGCTGTTATTTTGATATTACAAATAGACACTTTATTTACTAATAAGTATAGATATGAATCATCATCATAATCATCATCATTTAGAGACTGTATCACTAGTCCACTGCTGAACATATCCCCCAAAATTGCCACAAAAATTAGTAGCTCACGTTTTAGGGGGATTTTGCTGTAGTTGCCACGCTTGGCAGGCGGGTTGGCAACCGCTGCTTATTTATTAAGATGTTCCAGGAAGATGCTGCTGCCCATCCCTGGTTATAGATATGAATTTATAATAATTATTAGTATTTATATATATCTTTTAACAAAATAAAGACTTATTTAGAAAAAAAGAGGATGTTTGTCAAGTCTTTAACACTTTGACGATTGATTTTAAAATTAATTATTCCAGCCCTAAAGTGAATTTAGAAGCGACGGAAACAGCGAGCTAGAGTATATCCGCTGTGCAGATTTTCCGGGCGAGCTGTCAAAACTCCCGCCGGGGGCTCGTGTCTTTCCGTGAAACATCGGAATGGTTCGATACCCCTTCATATGACCACTGAAAGTAGACCTCTTATAGACGGCACCGACTCTCTTAAATCTTCTATCTTTGCTAACATACTGAGGGAGGAGGGAGGTCTTCACGTACTGTAACTGCTACACACGTCTGCATAAGGCACGTCGCCGCATTGTCATGATCTCCGTGTGTGCTCCGTACTAGTGAACTTTGATAATGAACCGCGGGGCGATTGCCCGGGTGGAGAACGTTGGTAGGGCTTCACCCCCAGACCCCCCGTTGCGTCGGCCGGGTTGTGCATCGACCTGCAGCCACTTCCTAGACACTAGGCAATATCGGAATGATTTAATAGGCTCAATCACTCATCTCCTCGTTATCTCTGCCACCTTGTAATTAGAAACGTTACTTTCTTGCTGATATTGTAGTCCAATTAAGGTTGTTTGAATATAAATAATTAAATTAAAAAAGATTATATAAATATTATGTATAATATGTATGAACGTCTATCTATATACACAGTAAATGTGTTTGTAAGAATGTATGTATCTATAAATATCCCTTAGTCTTTATAAGACAGGCGAATAACATAGAAAATAGTATCTATTTTCTATCTTCTTCAATATAAAAGCGATTGACCACTGACACATCACGATAACTGCGAAGCTACAAGACCTATTGACTTAAAATTTGGTATAGAATATGGTATATATTTCTTTCCTGACATAGACACCCACTGAGAATGGATTTTACGAACATTTATTCGTAAATGGGCAAACTTGCTGGTGCTGTAAGAAGCCGATAAACGTTTGCTCTGTTAGCCATATGATTTATCTGTCGTATTCATTTATTTACGTCAGGTAATTATTTCACACCGTTGTATTTGTCATGCTTATTGTATAACTTTTCAATACATACATACATGTAGTCACGCCTTTTACCCATATAAGGGGTAGGCAGAGGCTACAAATGTAGCCCACTTTTCGCCCCCGCGGGAAACGAGACTTGACGGGTTGCACATCCTCCTTTCCGCGTCGTCACCACGTTCACCACGCCACGCCACCACGTCACCGCCATTTTGATACGAGACAAAAACAATCTGACTCTCCGTTGCGTTCCGACGAGCAGTGTAGTGACCGCATTATATTGTTAATCTACACGAAGGCTGTCCGTTCAGTACTCGCCTCTTAGTCCGAAAAGAGATAGGTGCTATTCTACTCGGCTGGACACCTATCGAATATACAATAATAATTAATAAATACTCTATAAGAAAATCAGAACGCCTAAAGTCATACTGTATAACCGTTTAAACGGTCTGGTTTTTTTTACAGATTCTATAAATACTAAAATAGAAAATGAAAAAAATCCAAATTGCCGATATGATATTTTTTGCCATAGTTGCCACGCTTGTTGTTGGGGTTGGCAACCGAAGTTTATTTATTCAGATGTTTCATGAGGATGCTGCTGCCCATCTCCTGGTTTTTATTTTCCCTTTGTAGACTTTTACGACACCAACTGAATAAGATGGGTGGTAGATTCTCTTCAGCCGCCACCACACGGCGTAATTTATATCCTGTCTCCTCCTGCTGCTTTTGTGATAGTAATATCATTCACCTTATAGATCCTTTTTCAACTTCGCATTCCTTACCGAAGTCCATTTCCTACCTAATCCTTTTCCGATGGTGCCGATGGCTAGCTACTCGTGGGAATGCAATGGAGATTAAGAATTTCAACTCGTACCAAAAAGACGGCGACGTGATCTGCCACCCATCACCTCTCGTTTCCCGCGGGGACGAAAAGTGGGCTACGGGTCTACCCATTATAAAAAAGCGTGATTGTATGTAGGTTTGCATTCTACTTATACTTTCATCACTCGATATAGATTGTATAATATTCTCGTGATTGATTATAATTCGAATACGTATTCATATTGTATTAATATGAATTGCAATATTCTTTAGATCACAGGTAGATTTTACTGGTGGTAGGATTCCTATGCAGTAATCCGTCTACGTAGATACCACCGCAGGGCCAGTTAGTATGCCGTCAAGTACTAGTGTGCAAACACTGCCTTTTGGTTTGAATGGCACTGAGAGCTAGATTAATCACTGGGCATATGAGACTTACGAACTAATGTCTCAGAGTATCTCTGGGTTCGACAACTTCGAGTTCTGGGTGACACAGCATTTGCTATGGGCTGACGCACTTGCCAGCACGTGAACGATTTACTTGTCTCGTCCCTTTCTGCTATATTAAAAATCACAGCATTACTTACACTGTACTATTGTACTCGTATATCTATATAAATAAAAAAAAGCTTATATCAAATTATTTCAAGACGCATCTTACAAAAGCCTATTTGAAGAGTACGAGTAGTAAATAAAGTACACGTTATATTAATCTTTTCTAAAAGGTTTTACAATATCGTAAAATTATCAAGTTACCTTAAATGTACGAAGCAATAGTAATTGTTTTCATTGGATCAGATCAAAGGCGACACATACATACACATGCATAATATTGCTGTTTGAACTCGAACCATGAGCAGACAAGTATCGCCCCTGGCAAATTGAAATACGAACTCAAATTATTTGTTTTTAAAACCGTCAGGGCTTTGGCGTACTCTTAAAAATTAATTTTCGCACACGCGTAAACGATAGGGTTCGTCTGTAGAAGTGAACGAGGGGTCCAGACAGAAAAATGCACTTGGAACCCCACGTCTAGACTAGCGACCGTCTACCGGGAGAGCCTGATAACTGGGGAGCTTCGACAATTTCATACTCAAGGTCATTGTAAAGCCTTATACTTTGTCCATAAAAGTCAATAAAATATTCAGTTCAAAAGTTAAAGCAATGTATATGCCCTCCGCAGTGCACAGGTTCTCCAATAAATTTTGCAAGTGCCTGATGTAAATAATATATGATTATTAGAAATACGAGTGTGTTCATGGTTCAATTACTAGTGGTAGGATTCCTATGCAGAAATCCGTCTAGGTAGGTATCACCCCAGGGCCAGTTATTCTGCCGCAAAGCAGTAGTGTGCAAACATTACTGTGTTTCGGTATGAAGGGCACTGAGAGCTAGCATAAACAGGGGGCATATGAGACTTAAGAACTCATGTCTCTGGGTGACGGGCGCAGTGTGGTGTCAAACAGAATGTTCCACAGATTGTGACACAGCATTTGTTATAGGCAAACGTTGCACTTACCATCAGGTGAACGTTTTGCTCGTTTCGTCACTATATCAAATAAAAAAATGTGTTTAAAAATGTATTGGTAAGCAGTGTAATAAGATAAGTTGCTTACTATGTCCATTTAAAAATTATTATTTATAAAGTACACATGATTACTATTATAATATTCAAATTGCCCAACTATTAAAACACTTTAATGTAAAACAACTTATACTTTTATAATAAATTTGTAGTAGTTTCACAATAAGTTTCTATCATTCTTTTCGGCATTACTCGATATGGTAAGTTTAAAATTGATCAAAAAACAAATCGGACTGAATATTTGATACAAATCTTTTAATAACTTCTTAGAAGATTTTGATTCACCAGAAAGTTTTTTTAGTGTGGATAAAACATAAGTGTTGTGTAATATTGAAACAATATTTATGTGCATTGTGTCCACAAACGCTCCTTTATAAATTCCTTAATGAGCAGATTACGATTTAAATAATGTTTATCAGCTCACTGAATAGAAATGGGTTTTATAAAATAAAAAAAGGGTAATGAAGACCGGTGACATTTGCTACCCAAGTCCGAAGTCGTAGTGAAACGACTTCCCCCACAATAAACCTAGTGGTGTATAATTTAGTGCCTGTGTAGTAGTCTGGCGGGCTATAGTTAGATCTAGGTAGGGTACGGCATCCCGCCGCCGGTAGGGGTAGGTCAGGTATCGAATGCATTTCTGTCGTCTGGATTGTCCCTACGCGTCACATCCCAGCCATGCTAAACAAACCCAAATATACTCGTACATAACTATGTTAATGGGGGCGTTTGGGGGAGCTATTTTAAATGTAAGTGATTGAATTATAATGTCAACATATGAGTTTACAATTTTATTTAACGTACGTAACAAAGGTGTCTCAAGTGCAAAATTTTTTCTTTAATTAATTTTCAAAGAATCATGGATATGGAAATACATTATTATATAAATTCCCGATATGATTCAATTTAGGTAAAATATTGCATTGAGGACAGACGATCTCATCTATATACAAATAAGTAAAATTGAAATGTCTGTTTGTGATTTCGCAAAAAACACTTTTTCTTAATCTCAAATGGTTATTTGTAGGAAACTAAACCTCAAATATGCTTTCCAAAATGTTTTGTCCGTCAGTCCGTCTGTACGTTTGTCCGAGCTAATCTCCGAAACGGTTGAATTGATTTTGACGGGATTTTTATTGGAAGGTAGAGGACTTTTCAAAGAGTAACCTAAGCTACGTTTTATTTCGGGGTTTTTGCTTAAAGTAACAGCTTATTAATGTCCCACTGCTGAACATAGGCCCCTTTGCATTGACCACATGCCTCCATGCATTTAGCACTGGCCTCCTCCCATTCAGTATAGGTGTAAAGTGCGAAAAACTGTAATAATTAAGGGGCTTTGCGGATGAACGTATTCGCGGCGAGACCGGCTTCAATTTGCATTTTGATTATTGTTATTTTTATTCATGGCAGTTTAACATACATACATAAGATCACGACTGTATCCCATAAGGGGTAGTCTGAGACTGGGCACTCACTGCAAAAACAGATGACTGCCACAATCCACGTTTCACCAAAACAATATAATGCAGTTGGTGTGATAGGTGGTGAGCCTATCGCCACCATGCGCTGGTGGGTGCACAGTGCAGTTTAATTCCTTACTCGCCTTTTACGAGATCCATTGGATGAGATGGAGTGGTAGTATTCTTTTAACGAGCCGCCACCACACGGTATTGGCAGTTTAAATATTTCTCTTATTACCTTATACCTGAGCTTTATCTACAACTAAGTTGGAGATTTTGTGTGTTTGAACGCGCTAATATCACGAAATGCTAATTCAGTTGGAGAAATTATTTATGCATTAGAATTGCCGTTTTTTAAAGAAAGTTTTAAGTTTATGTGTAAGCTGTTTTTTATTGGATAAAGTGATGAGACAAGCAAAACGTTCACATGACGGTAAGTGCCACGTCTGCCCATAACATATGCTGTGTCACACAGGACATTTCTGTGTGACGCCACACTGCGCTCGTCACCCTGAGACATCAGTACTTAAGTCTCAAATGCCCTGTGATTACGCTAGCTCTCGGTGCCCTCCAAACCGAAACAAAGTAATGTTTGCACAATACCTAGACGGATTCCTGAATAGAAATCCTACCACCAGTTGACTTGGATTTCTATGCAGTTGTTAACAAAACTCCAAGCTACGGCTTTAAAGACGATGCACCCTGAGAACAGAACGTTTCCGAGAAGGGTTGAACTGTGAATGCTCAGCGAGGCTTATTTTACGCGGGTTAAGCCGCGAGGTGCAGCTAGTATGTAATAAAATGCAAGCATAACTTTATTATTACCTAAAAAATAAATGAAATGGCAGCATGCGTATTACAAGGAAACGTTGCCATACCAACGAACAATTGGTAAAACACTTAAGAATCTTTCATTGTAATAATTTATTACATGTCAAAGAATATTGACCCAGAGGCGATCGTAAATGTTCATTTCACGTGATAATTACTACAAGCTGTTTGTAACAAGCCACCAGTTACTTTAATAGTTACTTTAATAGTAACTGCAAAGGTCGCACCAATTAACGTTATTATATTTTTACTTAATGATACTGATATGTTACACAACCACTTAACACTTTTGTTCTTTTATAACGGGCAATTATATTTATTAATTTTAAGGAATTAAACTGCACTGTGCACCCAACATCGCATGGTGGCAATGGGCTCAACACCTATCACACCGAGTGCATTATATTGTTTTGGTGAAACGTGGATTGTGGCAGTCATCTGTTTTTGCAATGAGTGCCCAGTCTCTGATTACCCCTTATGAGATACAGTCGTGATCTTATGTATGTATAATTTATATTTATATTAATTATATTAATATACTCTTATAGAGACACGGCCTGTCTAAGTTTGCGGGAAAGCCGGAAGAGGGAGGAAAGGGGAAACCCGGAAGGGTTTAAATCCTATTTGGTCACACACAAGTCATTGGTTTTCGAGTCCGGAAGTGAAATAAAAGAATAAATCTATTTTTATTTTTGAAGGGCACTGAGAGCTATTACGCTAGCTAATTTCATTGGTGGTAGAATTCCTATGCAGGAATCCGTATAGGTAGGTACGACCGCAGTGCTAGTTATTCTGCCGTGGAGCAGAAGTCTGTAAAAATTGCTGTGTTTTGGTTTGAAGGGCACTGAGAGCTAGTATAATCACTGGGCATATGAGACTTAAGAACTGATGTCTCAGGGTGATGGGCGCAGTGTGGTGTCACACAGAAAGGTTCTGGATGATGCAACATTCATGTTTTGCTGGTTTCATCACTTTATCCTATAAAAAAGTAACGTGTGTGCGCGTGTGTCCGTGCGTGCGGGTCTATGTGCGTATGTTAAGGTGTTATTCCCGTGTCTTTGTCTCCGTACACTTCCTTTAATCGTTTCGCATAAACTGTATATCGGACACTGGTGGGTTAAATCGGGTGTCTTTTGGTTTGCGCTAAATCTTACGGCACTATAATATTATCCTACACTTTTGTTACAACTAAAGATGTTTTTGTAAAAAATGACGTACGACGACGTCTGTCTCATTTTTATGGGGGAATTCCGGGACATCCAGTATATAAAAATTTTTGTTCCGTATATACAATAAAATTATATAGAGGTAAAGTTTGTAAGTTAGGGTGTAGGAGGTAATCTTCGAAAGTAATGATCCGATTTTGAAAATAATTTTACAAATCTGAAGCGCCATTATCTTGAAGTACTATAGGCTACAAATTATGTATGTATCGTATCTTTTAGCCGAGCTATCACGCAGGGATTGAAAACCAGTTCTAAATTTCTTTACGGTCCTTTAAAGGTTCCAGTTTCCGGTACGGTTCCGTTTTGGGTTCCGGTACGTCTCCGGTTCCAAAATACCGGTACGGAAAAATAGTGTAGTGCATGGTGCTAACCTACTTATTAATAAAAATGGCAAAAGTGCTTCACATTGGTTATTTATATTATTTTTTACAAATATATACGAGTATGAAAACAAAATACTGAATTGTTTCTTTTGTTCTATTGTTACGAAAATTCTTAAAACTTCTTGCATTGCTTTCTCTAGATAAGTAATATAGTAGCCCAAGTAACGACACTGTTAGAAAAACCAACCATTCCATTTTGGACATCCAATAAGTATATCAGTATCATCAGAAAAACTGACTGAAACATAGAAGTTAAATACCAGTGCATTACTAAAAGCTCGACTCCAGCAGAAATGGTGTTTTTGAAAGCTGGTCTTATAATTAAAGTTTTCGAGGTCAACTATCGATAGTCAAGCTATCAATAGTTGATCTCGAAATCTGCAACCGTAAGGGTTCCTAAGTGTTCTTATTTAGATTTAGGTTTCGGTATCGGTTCCGGTTCTAGTGTCAGAACCGCGAAATACCGGTTTCTTACCGGTATTTTCGAACTCTTCTCTGTCCTCTAATCCCTGCTTACGGTTTCTTACTAGAAATCAGAAAAAATACCGCTTACAACAGCATTCTTTGGGTGCGCTGCCTAAACGGTTGTATATAAGTGTAAACAATGTATGGCAAACATTAAGGCTTTTAATTTTTCTACAAAAAAGTCCGCGACACTACTGCTTTTATGTTTAAAAAAATATATTTATGAACAAGTTATGTTTAGATGATTATTATAACTACAAAATATTAATCCATATATAAATAGAGTACTTAATACTTTACTATATATCATTTGGTTTTAAAGTTTAGAAGATAATATAAAATTATTAATATACGAAATACCGCTGGAACACGCTTAGAAAATTTGTGTCGATATTAACTTTATTTAATTTGTAAAACTACAAGTCTTTCTTTTAATTGAAGTCAAAGTAGAGAGTTTTTTCTAATTTGTAAAATTAATTTTGAATTAGACAGTCCGTTTATTGAGGAAGGCTCTAGACCAGAGGTTCCCAGACTTTTTTCTCATTGACCACTTTCAAAATTTAGCTGGTTCCGGTGGACTCTCCGCAGCTACATTTCCACCATGTTCCAAAAACGATTACTAACCCATTTTTTTTTGTCACGCCAACGTGGACCCCGTCGAGTCTCCCGTGGACCACTTTGGGAACTTAGGCTCTAGACTATAAAACTCCTTACTATGGTGTGCTTATTACGGTGGTAGGATTCCTATGCAGGATTCCGTCTAGGGTAGGTACCACCCCAGGGCCAGTTATTCTACCGTGAAGCAGTAGTGTGCAAACATTACTGTGTTTCGGTTTGAAGGGCACTGTGAGCTAGCGTAATCACTGGGCATATGAGACTTAAGAACCTATGTCTCAGGGTGATGGGCACAGTGTAGTGTCACACAGAAATTTTCTGGGTGGCACAGCATTTGGTATGGGCAGACGTTACACTTACCATCAGGTGAAAGTTTTGCTCGTTTCATCACTTTATGAAATAAAAAAAAACATGTTCCTTAAAAGGAACTGTACACTGCTAGCTGAAAATTACCAAGAAGGGCCGAACAGTAAATGCTCAGGTCAGCGAGGTACCATGCCGTACGACGCCAATCATGTTATTTGTCGTGAAAGTCGCCGCGGGGCGCAACTAGTGTTTATATAGACTTTGTTGAGTTGATGTGCGCACGCCCGTGAAGGTTTATGTATTAGTACAAACATTTGACAATAGGTGGCGCGCGAGTCGTATCGGATAAATGTTCGTCTTCTGTCCTTTCGCGCACCATTCCTCCAATTGAGTTGAAACTTTTTCTTTTTCGTTGTACAGTTGTTGTCGGCCCTTGCGCGGAATTAATGAACATTATTGTCATTTATATCTTTTGTTCATGTCAATATGTCTGGTTTGTATATGTCTTTATTAGAAACAGATTACCAGAAAATTTCGCTGCAATATATCGCGTATTCAAATCAAGATTACTCAGTTTAGGAGATAATTTTGCTGATCTCAGTTTTGGCATCTGTATATCGGTATCTATATATGTATTATATAAATAACTATTTGACGCTAGTTTACCGATTCACCAATTGCTTAATTTCCCTTAGCAAGTAGCAGCTCTAGTAAAGTTATCTGACACTTGATACACCATCTTTGATCACCATCTTGTACATCTTAAGAACGGGACGCTCTGAATAAATTATCTGCGATTATATTAATTGTATTGGGTCGTAATTGTATTGTCGTAAAAGTCGACAGAGATAAATTTAAAACCAGAAGATTGGCAGCTGCATCTTCCTGGAACATCCGAATACGTAAACTGCGGTTGCTAACCCGCCTGCCAAGCGCGGCAGCTATGGCAAAACCCCAGATCCCAAAATGCTGATGAGCTGCAGACTTTTGTATCAATCTGTGAGGGAGGCCAATGTTCAGCAATGGATTAGTGATAGGTTACAATTATATTGATAAATTATTTTGAAATTTTTCGAAACGTCTATACGTTGTGTTGAAATTTTGGACCTTCAAGATAATGGATATTTCGTTCTAATGTCTGTTATCATTTCTTTATCTTAATTGGGGCGTACACTTTTTTGTTCTTAAACAACTTTCAAAACTATGCTTTCTCTCGTTCATTCATTGTAATTTATACTGTTTCTCATCAATACAAGCATTTTAAAATCCCGGATGTTATTTAAAAATAATTACATTCGTCTCCAGACACTCTTAAACGAGGTCAACGTGCGGGGAATGCGAACGAATTGTTGTCCTGGTCGCACAATTTGTAATCACACAAAAAAATTATGATCGCCTTCTTTGATCTTTTAATTTTGCTAAACAATAAAAAAATACACTTCTATAAATAATGGTAGCCCTGCCTGCATCTATACTTTTTAAATAAATCAATTCTCGTTTAATATTTTTTTTTAATTTAAATTTCTTTAAATAACTTTAACATGCATATGAATACAATGCAGTTATGCTAAATAAATTATAATGTAGTGCTTATGCATTTTTGATGATGTTGAAACTTTATTGGTATGTGTATTTGTGTTGTATTTTTCCCTAAAAAGTAAAAAAAACATGATATTGTTCTCTTAATCAATAAATTCTTTGTTTCTTCAAAATATCTCATAACTAGACAAGAGTAGCGTGAATTGAAAGAGATTTACATCAACACAGTCGTGACCAAAGCTCAAGGAAAATGAATTTAAAAACATTTGAAACATCAAGACCATTATGTAAATTATTATTACTCGTAACAAAGGATATTTTAACCGTGTCAGTACAATATATTATTTTAATACTTTCTTTGGGACAACTGGTGGTAGGATTCCTATGCAGGAATCCGTCTAGGTAGGTACCACCCCAGGGCCAGTTATTCTACCGTGAAGCAGTAGTGTGCAAACATTACTGTGTTTCGGTTTGAACGGCACTGAGAGCTAGCGTAATCACTGGGTATATGAGACTTAAAAACTGATGTCTCAGGGTGACAGGCGCATTGTGTGGAAATTTTCTGGGTGACACAGCATTTGTTATGGGCAGACGTTGCACTTACCATCAGGTGAACGTTTTGCTTGTTCCATCACTTTTATCAAACAAAAAAAAAACGAATCTCTTGTTTATAAATAATGTCCCCGGTCGTCTTACCATGTCTAGACAAGGTATTTATTATAATTTTCATTCAGTTCAGAAATGTAACATTATAACAATTCTGAGTTTATTGTTAATTAAATAATAAATTTTTAATTCTTATGGTAAACTTTGCGACATATTCGTCTTTGGGAATTATTTATCATATAAAAAGAACCGATGGCTATGTTAACAAATTGGTTTGATAGGTTTTCCCATGTTCATCTGACTAAAGGAAAATGTAAACAGAAACAAAATCTCACTTAGAAACAAGACCTCCCTATTGCAAAATATGTGGAAATATGATCTAAGTTGTGATAGAGGGGCCTGTGACAGATGGACAAACGAAACGACAAACAAGATAGCTTATTAGAGTTCCGTTTTTCCTTCTCTTAGATGAAACGGATATAACATTTTAATTTATTGCACAAATTTAGTCGACAGAAACGAATTAGAAAATGATAAATTAACAGAGTGCGAGAAATTTGAATAGCACGAACAAACAACGGCGCTTGAAATAAAGCCTCATTTCAGTCGAATCCCAGAAAACGATGCTCTTTCGCGCCGTCTCATTCCGATATCGAAAATCTCTCCGGAACCTGTTACGAATACAAAATCTCCTCAAAAAAATCAATCCTATGCGCAACTCACCATAGCTACTCGTAGTGCGTAGACCCGCTACGCTTCGTAGCCCGTAGTAGCGTCTACGAGCGCTATACAACGTGCTACGTTACGTATGTTTGTATTCAGAACAGGTAGTCCGTACTTTATTATTTAAAAGGTTGCCGCTCTATGTATGCGGGAATATATTTTTATAACTTGTGGCAAAAAGTTTGCTTCGGTGGAAAAAGATTTCGGTTATTATTACTCAAGTCTCTTAGTCTTCCAATGTAATGTTTATTTTTTATTATCATACAAAATATGTAAATAAATTAAAATAAAATTGTAACGGATAATGGCACTTACTTTTAATTTTTATGATTAGGTGAAACGTAAGCGATAATGTTCAAAAAAAATTAATAACTCTTCAAGGGCTTCTGACGGGCTGTTGATAAGTAGAGGCTTCAAGTACCTCATTACTGAATAATTTAAAAGATCCGGAACATAAAAGAAATCCGCAAAATTCGTTAATATTCCTCCATCTTTCTTTTAATTAAAAATTTTTGTACTTTTGTAGAAAGCATTTTTTAATTAAATAAAACGTACTATTAGACTAGCAGACATATATTTTATTAATCTTTATATTATTTATTAAAATGAAATCACATTAATTTTTTTCGACGGATTATTTAAACAATACACACATACATTGTTTAAAGCATAATCAAATTACACTAATTCATACAATCACAGCTTACCATACATTTATGATTACATAAAATGTGTATGAATGATGTGTATGATTATGTAAAAGTAGAAACATATTAAGGAGAGCTACCCCTGAATATAAATATATTCCTACTTTTTGTAAAAAAATAGATAACAACTATTTTTGACTCATTATTAATAACTAACTTAATAATAATAAATTAATAATGATAACAAAAACTATTCTATTTAAAACGCAATGTCTAAATAGCAGGCATAAACCATTTAACTAAGGCAAACTCCACGGTTCCTCTGTGTCTGCATTAGTTTTGTTCCGGGCACGTGAGCCTCGTAGCTCAGCGTAGACTTCGTAGGTACCAGGGCGGCATAGACTGCAGGGGGTTGCGCTGCGGCCGGGCGGCGCATTGCAGGCGGGTGAACGGCCGCGCATCGATCCACCCCCGTGCCGCACGCTACTCCCAGGCTTGCGTAAGCCGCCGCCACCCCCGCCCCAGCCGCTTATGTAACCGGTGACGTGGCCGGAGTGATTCTTCCGGGAAAAAATGCATTTTATTGAGGTATGAGTTATTTAAATTATTTAGTTTAGCAAAACAAATTATTTAATGTCATGATATAAAATTATTTTGAATTTTTTGTATATAAAAATAACTATGAAATATAATTAAATTGTATATATGCTATGAAATATACTAGTGATAGGCTGAAACGACGAACGACAATATATTTGAAACAAATAACAATTCACGCGGTTTCTGGTTACTAGAGGACCAAACATGCAAAATCTCCATTAGAGGGCTTATAGTACAATGACCATATATATACCATAGGGAAAATAATTCCTTTCTAGAACTATCCAAACTAGCTATCCAGATTCTATTATGCAAGTTCACATACATTTAAAACAATGCGATGCAAATGAGCGGCCCTAAACCAACAAAGAGTACATATGTACTCGTCAAGAGAATATCGTCAATTCTACTTTTCCGTTATCATTTAGTTATAGTATGTTATAAATTTTAAAATATTATATTTATAATGGCGTTTATCGAGCATGTCTGAGGTCTGAGGATACTTTCAGCATGAACGCGAATTGTATTTTCAATTCATTTAGTTATATGTTATAAATTTTAAAATATTATATTTATAATGGCGTTTATCGAGCATGTCTGAGGTCTGAAGATTCTTTCAGCATGAATGCGAATTGTATTTTCAATTCCATTGAAAAAAATCCAAGATTTTGAGTTTAAAAAATTTGAGGCAATAATGAGTTTAGAAAACTATTAAGGTATTTCACGACCGCGTGGCCTAGTCGTCAGAGTACCTGACTTCTACGCCGCGGGTCCTGGGTTCGAATCCCAGCCGGAGCCAACATTTGCTAAAACACAAATTGTTGGTTTTCGGGTCTGGTTGTGTTGTGTTTTACCCCGTGTTTCTGACACTGCATCCTAGCCTACCTCCGATCTTATCGCATCAGCGTTACATCGGGCGCGGGTAGGTTGGGACGAGTGAGTGTCTCTGTGTTTGCGCGTACACTTGTGGCACTATAATATCTCCTGCGCAGTTGATGGCTCCCGACAGTATTCGAAAGTTGTCGCCGTGGTCGAAATCGGCTAGGAGGACATCACAAGGTATTTAAAGATATATTATTACAAGGAAACTTACGTACACTTATAAAGAAACGTACAATTGTTAACAAATTTTAGTGCCCCGTGTATACATCATAACGGACTTTATTCATATACCTAGGCATTCTATCGGCATTTAGTTTATAAAATATTAGTCCAGCAGACAATGTCACCGGACCTATACAGCCACGACTCCTGAACTATAGCTCGTCAATTATTAATGAACCCACGAAGCCTACTCTACAACGTTTAATAACTCTGAATTTAGCTAAACGTGCTTTATTTTATGTTATCCAAATAATGGTTATATTTTACTTTACATTCATGTAAGTCTTCGTGCTAATTATTTTTTTTTATTAGGAGTAATGTCGAGACGAGTCAAACATTACCTAATGGTTAGCCTGCCCATAAGAAATGCTATGTCACCCAGAACATTCCTGTGTGGTACCACACTGCGCCCGTCCATAAAAGACATCAGTTCTTAAGTCTCATATGCCCTGTAATTACACTAGCTCTCTATGCTCTTCAGACCGAGGTACGATTCCTATGCAGGAATCCGTCTAGGTAGGTACCTACCCGTATAGACCCCAGGGCCAGTTATTCTGACGTGAAGCAGTAGTGTGCAAGCATTACTGTGTTTCGGTTTGAAGGGCACTATGAGCTAGCGTAATCACTGGGCATTTGAGACTAAAGAACTGATGTCTCAAGGTGACGGGCGCAGTGTGGTGTCACAGAAATATTCTTTGTGACACAGTATTTGTTGTGGGCGGACGTTGCACTTACCATCAGGTGAACGTGTTGCTCGTTTCGTCACTTTATACAATAAAAAAGTAATGTTTGCACACTACTGCTTTACGGCAGAATAACTGACCCTGCGGTTATACCTACCTGGAAGAATTCCTGCATTGAAATCCTATCACCAGTTGAAGTTGCTAACCTTGCTGTCCATGCAAAAGCACTCTAAAGCAAAACATTCAAAGATATAACAGAACGTACCGAACTAGAGATAAGAGAAAACTGTGACAAATTTTGTGCTTTACTTGCACCAAATAGATTTATTTCTTTAGTGGAACGGTGTCGAGGCGAGCTAATCATTCACCTGGTGGTAAGTTCCATGCCTACAAATGACAGTTGACATGTCACTGGGAAGTTAGCGTTGGTAAGATCTGTGTAGCAGCGCACTGCGCTCGTCACCATGAGATATCGGTTCTTATATGCCCTGTAATTACACTAAGTTCCTAGGTTCACTTTCTTTCCCACCGAAACACAGAAGTGTCTTTACGACAGAATAACTGGCGTAACGTAATTTACATAAATATGTTTATACTGGTAGAACGACTCCCTGTTTTAAGAAAAACTACTGCCTAGGACAGCCGAGTGATAATTACATTACATATTGTCACGCCTTTTTCCCATGTAAAGGGTAGGTTGAGACCGCACCCGTAGCCCACTTTACGCCTCCGAGGGAAAAGAGACATGAACCACGTCGCCGCTATTTTGGCACGAATCAAAAAATCTTTCTTTCCTATGCGTCCCCACGATCAGCACAGTGACAGTACATTATTACATATTATACTGTTATTCTCCACGACTAAAGGCTGTTTGTATAATACCTAGTCGCCTCTTACGACACCTCGGTAGGAAAGAAGTAGGTGCTATTCTACTCAGCCGGACACATCGGCTAGAGTGATAATTATAATCCATTATTACACAGTATTTGTTATCACTAACATTACCTGGGACAGTTTAAACGTAGGCTGTTCTTGTGTGTTCATCGTAATGTCACTAATTCTTTAAATATGATTTAAATACTTCGAGTAGAAATAGTAAAACAACTAATACAATAGCCGACAATGCGTTTAACATTACAATAACCCTTTACAATCAACAGTTACAAGCTTACGTTTAAGTGGAAATCATAAAACATTAATAAAATTGTGCTAAATGATGAATGATAAATGATGTGGATCATTTCTATCAGGGTGTCCCATATTGAGTGTTAAGTCGTCAGAAAAGAATAGTATTCTCTAGGCTCTAGAGTAAATTCGCGTAGAAACACTATTGTGAGGTTGTAATACTATCTGTGTGTACCACAAAGCTCCTGTTGGCGCTGCTTTATGAATTTTCCCTGGCTATTGTCCCAACAGCACCAGTAAACAATAGTTGGAGTCGCGCGGTTCGTAAAATCTGCTCCCGGCTCTCTCATTATGAGATTCCCGCGCCCTGTGATGGCGCCAAATGAGCTGACGCTTAAAATTGCTTATGTTATAAAGGAAAGATTGTTGTATTTAAATAGTAATAGCAATTAGTTTATCATGAAAACGTTTATAAGTATTGTAAATTATGCGTTTTTTTTAAATCGGTTTCAAATAGTGCCAACATTGTACAAAATCTAAATGAATATTTATTTAATACTGTGCAATCATTTTCGTTTTATACATACTACGTCATTATGGAAATAATTAAAAAATCTGTCAAAATGTAAAGTCTATCTCACAGCACAAAGATACCTTGGTAAAAGAAGAAAAAATCAAATGACCCAATAACTAAAAGTCGCATAGCGTACACCCACTTACATATAGAGGTATAAAATTAAAACAAAAGAGGAAGCTACGAGCCGTAGCTCCGTAGCGGGGTTACGGCGTAGCCCGGGCGCGGTCGGCGACCCCTGGCCATGAACGGGGGTGCGCCGGGCGAGCCCCGCAGCCGCACTCACACACTGACAGCGCTGAGTCCACACACGAGCGCACCGCGCCCCTCGACACAAACAGTATGATTACATTTACAAAAATAAAAAAAATATTATTTTTATCTTTAAAATCCCATGATTATATCATATTTATATATTATATCACATTTATATATATCATATGTTTAAATATATATATATATATATATATATATATATATATATATATATTCTTTTAATAAAACAGTAATTCTTATTTTTCATATAATAATTAGAAACTTAACACTACAGACACACACACTACTTACATTTAATTTACAAAAGGAATTTAATTATAATAGTAGAGTAGCAAAAGCACAGACACAGGATGAGCCGCTGCAGCCGCCAAGGCCGTAAACCTCACGACATCATAGTCTTCTAATTGTATAAATACAATTATAACTTGATACAAAATAGGAATATCGAAATAATTTGTTTTGTTTACTGAGACTAAGAGTCTAATGAAGAGAAAACTAAAAAAAATATAAAATCTATATAGTAGTTTTCGCGTGATGCGCACACATCATTTACTGGTGGTGGGCTTTAAATGGGATGTGTGATTTTTGGAAATCCGTCTAGGTAGCTACCAACCTAGGACCGGGCGAATTATTCTACCGTGAAGCTATAGTGTGCGAACATTACTGTTTTTCAGTCTGAAGGGCACTGAGTAATTACTGGGCATATGACTTAAGGACTGATATCTCTGGGTAACGGGCGCAGTATAGTGCCATAGAAGTGTTCTGGTTGGCACTGCGTTTATTGTAGGCAAACGTTGTACTTATCATCAGGTGAACGTTTTCCTAGTCTCCACCTTTTCCCCAAAAAAAAACTTCAATGAAACGCTATTTTAAAGGACATGTAAGTAAGTAATAAGTTTAACTAAGTACGAGTATAAACAAAATGGCCTACTATTCAAAAATGTATTTTTGAATAGTAGACCATTTTAAATCATCTGCTCTGAATTGAGAGAAAAAATACATGCTGTATGATCGTTACTCAGCTTAGTAACTCACACAGGCGCATACAGACATGCACACAGCTGCCCTTACCCAGTTTTCTTCAAAGCCTTTGCTAGTGTATGCGTTGCCGCCACACCCCCGTCGCCGTAGCTACTAGGCGGCACCAACACATATACATAATCCCAGAAAGCTACTGTGTATATGTGTGTAAAAGACTTGTACACAGAGTAGCTTACATAAGTGTGAGTGAAGAATATATGTTAATGACAAACTTCCGCGTTTTATTCGTGTCACTCACACAAGCGAAGAACTCTGCAGTGTGCTGACTATCGGAAAATGGTTTCTATGTGTGGAGACTCAGGGTGCATCGACTTCGTTTCCGGATCCGCTGAGTACAACGGCCTCCGGCTTGATTTATGTCCGTTCGTTTGAAGGTTTGCGTGTTATTGTTACATTAAGAACAGATTTCTGTGTAAAATCCTAATATTTTATTACATTAATGAAACGTAAAAGGCTGCTTGTGCAAAAAATACTAATTAAGAAATAATCATACTAAATTATCTAAAAATTGTGGTTTAGTTTTCTTGTTCTTTTAAAAATAAACTGAATTAATATAAAGTCAGCTTTTAAGCGTCCCTCTGCTGGTCATCCGCCTCCTTTCTTTTCTTGGGAGGATTATGGAGCCGGAAAAAACTTATTGATAACGATATTAACGGTTCTCGAGTGTAGTTGCGTTGTGGTGGTCTCCGTGTCTCTGACTCTGCATTCTAGCTCATCAGCTCATCTCCTTATTCTAGGTTATGACGAGTTAGTGCTTCTGTGTTTGTAGACTTGTGCACTATAATTTATCCTATGCAGTTGATACCTTTCGATAGTATTTCCTATAAGTTGTCGACAGGGTCAAAAATCGCTAGGTTGAGGTTGCATCATTGTTAATAAAAGTTGAGTATAGTAAAGAAATAAAATGAATTTTTTTTGACCGGATGCCACGTGCATCGATGGCTGCGGAACCCTCTTAGGGGCCTTTGTGCCAGTCATCCATAAATAAAGATTTCGGCTAAGCGCCCTCAGCGCTCTCCCACCATTCAATCCGGCGAAGCTGTGAAAGCCTTCGGGCTAACAATGACCATCAGTCATAAAAAAAGAGTTTTTTTTTCATATAAACCTTTTTAGTATAAAATTCGAAAAAAAACTGTAATAACTTATTTAAAATCACGAAGCCGACTCTGTGGAGTTATTACATCATTATGCGCCGCCTATGTTTCAAGACGCTGGTTCTTGAACGAGCTTCCCCGCCGTCTCATTGGATCACTGACAAAGCTTATTAGTGTACCAGCAAAAAATTGTCAACAACAAAGCTCCTTCCTTTTATATCACCAGTAGACGATGAGACCTAAATAACTATATATATTCAGACAAATATTAACTAAATTAAAACAGTTTTTTTACCAAAAAAACGATGCCTCACGCCAGGATTTCTTCTGTGTCGTGAATGCGCAGATACGCAACACAACCGTAAATTGACATAAGCCGTTGTGAAATGTATGCGAATTATTAATGGTTTACATTTTATTATATAACAGTTAATAGTTAAAATAAGGTAGATAAGTAAGTATTAAAACTAGATGATGGGCAGCAACCAAGAGATGGGCAACAGCATCTTTCTGGAACAACTGAATAAATAAACGGCGGTTGCCAACCCGCCTGCCAAGCGTGGCCAAAAAGCGTTTAATGCGTCTAACAGAAGCGGTGATGGCAAAATCCCCCCTCGTCGACTACCAACTTGTCACAATCAATCGGGGAAGTCTATGTTCAGCAGTGGTCTAATGATAGACTGAAATTATGATGATGATTATGATGATAAAGTAAGTACTTAATACATAATCAAACATTTTGTAGGTAGTCATTAGTAGATTTTAGAGATAAAAAACAAGCCGATCGATGTCGTAGCACATCTGTTAGAATCGAAGCTTCTTACGCTTTTCGACATACATATATTAAATTTAAAAAATACACTTTTGCTATATTTATTTACTTTTGGATCCGTCTTGGATTCGAACCCAGGACCAGCGGCGTAGAAGTCAGGTAATCTGACCACTAGGCCACGCGGTCGTCTATACAATCTATACAAATAAACAAAATTGAAGTGTCTGTTTGTAAAAACAAAATAACAGCTTTTTACTAAATGATTACGAAAGTATATACGGCACTTATAAAGAAAAGAAAAAAACTTTTTTAAACATTGTGTCTGCTTGGCGGATTTTGACAAAACTTGCACTGGCATATAGTTGATATTATAGCGGGTAAATTAGGCTAATTTAATTTTAGAAAAATAATTAGGGTTCTGAGCAATAAAATTAAAACCCCAAAATTCGATTCAAATGGAATTATATATATATATATATATACTTCCATTTGAAGATGATATCTATATCATCCACCGGGGTCGGCTTTTATACGCGGGTGAAACCGCGGGGCTCAGCTAGTAAAGATCGATAGATAGTTGTTTATTTATATCTATACAGAACACACACAAATAAATTTTAAGAATACAATAAGTAGAAACATAATACTTTTTCCGGCACAAAACATTTGTGCCCTGCAATAGTACAAATAGGCCGTAGCTCAGTGCACGTATTGTTCACAAGGAAGCAAACCACTGATTTTTAAGCACCGCCCGAAGTGTGGTTGGGTTTTTATTCTTATTTTATTATGTATGTGCATTTTTAATAATATATTTACATTTCTTATACATAAGGATTATAGATTAATAAATTAATATTAATTTGGCGATGTTACACAGAAATATTTTATGAATTCATTAATAAATAAATAAACATTGGAGTTCCAAGGCCCTCGTCGAAATATTGTAAAATTTGTTAGAAGCCGTTCCCCGCACTCCGCTTGACTACAAACTCAGTGCCGGTAGGCTATTCCGCGCTAATGGTACAGGAGAGGTAATAAGCAACGCACAGGCGGCTGGGTGGATGTTCCACCACCACTTCTGTTAGACGCATTTAACGCTTTTTGGCCACGTTGTGTTGGCAATAGAACTTATAAAACATGTACGAGTGCTCCTTGTACTATATATTTCTCGAACAGATGAAAATTTAATTTTAGAATAAAGAATATCGAATATCATTGAAGCCAAATGTAATTGTCTGCGCGATTCCATTTTTAGCATGGAAGCCTTGTTTAAATATGAAAGATAACACTTCACGGGGGAATATCGAAGCAGTACCGACAACAACTCTTTTTTCTTTCACTTTTGCACTCGTTGTATCAGGCGGCGAGTTTTAGAAAGCAGCCGTGGGTCACAAATTATATCACCATAATTAAATTTTGATAGAATTAAGGACTCACATAGATTATACGGACTTTTACTGAAAGAAGATTACGGATCTTGTACAAAACTAGCAGCAGCTAAAAAAAGCAGTTCCTAACGACATTCATTACGTTTTTTTTTTATTGGATAAAGTGATGAAACGAACAAAACGTCTGCCCATAACAAATGCTGTTTCACCCGGAAAATTTCTGTGTCATGTCACCACGCTGTGGCCATCACCCTGAGACATAAGTTCTTAAGTCACATGCCCAATGATTACGCTAGCTCACAGTGCCCTTCAAACCTAAACACAGTCATGTTTGCACACTACTGCTTCACGGCAGAATAACTGGCCCTGGGGTGGTACCTACCTAGACGGATTTCTTAATAGAAATCCTACCACCAGTAAAAGTGTATTTTACCTAAGTTAAAGTAAGTAAGTCAAAATTATACCTAAGCTCTTGCCTCATCTGTACGATCTATGGTCTCACCACCAAATTTCACATTTACATTTTTATATAACATTGATTTTTTTTTTGAAGCGTTGGTTCGTAGGTCTCGTATGCCCGGTAATTACTCTAGTTTCAGTAAACTTCAAACACCAAACAGCATATTGATCCTTCATGGAGAATGAATGTTGGTTAGGTATAGATCAACATTCATTCTTCTTGAAGGACACAAGTGGTCACCGTGGCACTGGTGAGCTGTAAGCACGTTGACCTTGCTTAAATAAAATCTTACATTTTACAGGAAATCCATTCTAATTAACGAAATATACCTGCACACGAAGTAGCAAAATAAATCTCAGATTCCAATACGAATAATTCCATTAGAAGGTGTTTGTTCGTTAAAAAAAGCAACCAGTCTCGCCGCCCGGCGCTCCCTCGCTGTCAAAGCGCTATTAAATATTTAATTTGTCGCTTTTTCACCGCGTCTGCGACACGAGCCTGCAAATTGATCCGTCGGCCTGTCTGTAAATCCGTACCTAATTGTGCTTATAGCAGGGATTGGATAGCGGGACATATACGAGTACGTGGTTAAATGGTGTGCTTTTTTCTATACTACTAATTGTTTTGTGTACATTTTCGAAGTATAGCTATTTTGTTTAATTATTTTTTATTGCAAACTAGCTCAAGCCTACGTCGATTTAAATATTGTTGTTCTTTTGGTCTCTCAAAACTCTTTTATTTTCCGGAATAAAAAATATATTGTGTCCGTCTCCAGGATGCAAGCTATCTCTGTGACGAATTTTGTGAATGGTGACAAACAGGCCAAAACTCTCCAAACGGACAATTAAGATTAGAAAACTGCTATTTACATCGTATAACAATCGTATAAATAGCAGTTTCGATTTTGGCATTTATTTTGATATGACAAACCGGCTTAATACGTCCTAAAGTGATCGTCCTGCCGTTAAACGGAAATCTTCTCAAGAATATCTAACTACTGTTCTATTATTTCGTTATTCTAGGCAAGTGAAAGCCCAGGCTTATAGTTCTCATGTCCCATGAGAACGCACATTCGGCCGGGCGCGGCAGACTCCGTGTCAATATTTGATTTGCGAGAACTGGGAACTAGACGAACTGCTAACAGCGCTGTAGCAAACGTAAGTAGGTACATAAATTAGTAAAAGGTAAGGTAGGTCGTAGTGATGAAATATTTATTTATTAAATTGTTTCAAATATAATGAAAAATAATTTGGCTAAATACTATTCTAATTATATTACTAATAATTTCGAAATTCCTCTTATTCAAAACAGTGTACATAAGTAAGAGGAGGAGAAAACCGCTTGGCTAGTGGTTAGAGTACCTGACTTTCACGGCGCGAGTACTGGGTTTGAATCCCAGGATTCCGCATTCCATCTTATCGCATTACATCAGGAGGATAATTGACTTGGGCAAAATAGATCGCAATTGGGAGCGCTCAATTTATTTCGTACTCTTATTCGTTAGTTATTCAATTAAAAAAAAGTTTCAGTACTTACCACCGAACTTTCAATTTGCCGTGTGGTGGTGGCTTAAGAGAATCTACCACCCTGTAGGTCTTTGGGAGTCTTAAAAGTCGACAAAGGGAAAATAAAGGGAGATGGGCAGCTGCATCTTCCTGGAACATTTAAATAAATAAACTGCGGTTGCCAACCCGCCTGCCAAGCGTGGCAACTATGGCAAAATCCTCCCCAAAATGAAAGCTACCAACTGTTGTGGCAATCTTTGGAGGAGGCTTATATTCAGCAGTGGACTAGTAAATAGGCAGAAAGGATAATGATGATGGAACTTTCAATTATATTGGAAAAAAAACTGTGTAGATATTAATATTTTTCTTTTTAATTAAAATAAATAAAAATGTTTAACATTTCAATAGTATTAGTGCAAAGAATATTTATTTCTAATATTTACTAAATTATCTGTTACGTAACTCAAAAATTATGGATTTTTATGTAACTTAAATCATTTTATACTTAAAATAAAGTCATATTTTATTTAAGTTGCTTGACATCTGGATATTGTTTAATTAAAAAATACGACAAAAATGTACAAAAATGTTATATTTTTAGTTATGGTATAGTGAACTAAATAAAACTACATGAATAATGAATGAAGACAAGAGTGAAGACTTTAACCATAAAGTTAAAGTGTATAATATATATTTCAACAACAAATCAACGTAGTGTTTACAGTTTACGTTTTCCTCTTTTACTAGTGATCTCGTAAAAGAACAAAACGAATCAGTCGGCTCGGCTTGGGTGGTCACCAGCGGTACCCCATAAAGGAGCGGCCGCCAAATACACGTAAAACGATGAACGAAGTAAGAACTGCATCATCGACAAACTAATTCGCATAGTTCGTCTAAAAGAGCGGTCTTTCGAACTAGGTCGTTCGCGAACTACACAAGTCTATTGCGTTATAGTTATAGCATTACTTGCAACTATCAAAAGATGTCGCTTTGGTGCAATAACGTCGCGGGTAAACGTTTCGTCGACCTCGACAGTTTAAAAAAAGTGTTGAAAAGGTATCAACAGCGTTTTTCGTACTTCATCACAGTATACAATACTGTACTATTTAATATAAGCTATTTGTAAATACTTGTACAAGTGTATAATGTAGTCCAATAAATAATTTTATCTAAGTTATTATTGTAACCGACTTTTAGAAATAACTATATAGTGAGTAAATAAAATAACTGTTACCAATATGCGATGCGTTTTAAAACAGCGGAGTAGCAAGGTATTACTACAAAGGGTGAACGCGGCGTTCGCTGTGTAAGCTTTCCCAGATGTGAACTCGAGCGTTTCCTAGAGAAGATCAATACCGCTCGCGACGCCTGCTACCCTGGTACTTTTGAGTCATCGATCACAAGCTCTATGGGAAGGATGTGTACAAAATGAAAATTAAAAACGAGTTTACGTGTATCGTATGGTAAATATGTCCCAGAAAAAACATTTCACGAACTACTCAAAGTACGTCGTATCTGCGACTAAATGATATAAACCAAAGATGTTGTTTATGTTTAACGGGTTATGAATTAAGAATTTACAGATTACAGTAACGTCTGAAATAGCGTGTACAAGTAACCGTACAAGCTATTTCAGTTATCACTGCAATAGAAAATTTCTATACGTGTACCTCATGTATTTGATCTTCAGAAAAATATACAGACACAGAAAAATAATAGCGCGTATTTTTCGTCGCTAAGGCGGTCATTGACCGCGTCTGTCAACCACTATAAATAAACCTACTACGTATCATGACATGACATGACTTACACGATATATCCAGCCAGGCCTTGATTGATCAATAACCATCAGAGTAATGAACGCACACACGCAAAGCGTTGCGTACGCATCGCATTTACACAACACTGCCTGTGAACGATTAGGTGACTAGGGTTGATGAACTGCGTATTTTTTTGTTTACGCATCCCGCAGAGATATTTCGTCAGTTAGAGTTCAAATGATGCATTTGTCCTGTGTTTATATATGATGCAAAAATGTGAAATGTTAATAAATCTTTCGATCCTTGTAATCAGGAACTTGAAGGATCACACCATATGAATATCATCATCCTCATCATCATTTCAGCCCATCACTGGTCCACTGCTGAACATGGGTCACTCCATAGATTTCCACATATGTTTGTAGCTCTCAATTTGGGGGAATTTTTTAGTTGCCACGCTTGGCAGGCGGGTTGGCAATCGCAGTTTATTTATTCAGATGTTCCAGGAAGATGCTGCTGCCCATCTCCTGGTTTTCGTTTTCCCTCAGTCGACTTTTGAGGTGGTATACTTATATAACTGTTTTAAAACACTGTTACAAACCGCAAAAGCATAAAATATCCCGTTTATGGTTCCGCCTACCTATGCTATAAATAATATATACAGACGACACGAAAGCGATTAGGGGAAAGATAAAGCGAAAGCATTATTTAATAATAATAATTAAGTTAATAATGCGTCACAAACAAATTGAAGTGGCTGTCTCCAATGTTTAGATATAAGTTATCTGCATATTCACATAATACACTTCAAATACAAACTTGTACTCGAATTTCCAATTACAGGAATCAATATGGAAAGCGAATGCAAAACAAAACGTTTCTCCTACCCGAAATTTCTTCCAATTTTATCGATTAATCGCTTCCTTAGCAATACTATGAAAAATCACTTCATTGGTCGTAATATGTATATACTCGCATACCAATAGTGTTAATGACTCTGTAATATAAATTGATTCAGAAGGACATTTATTTTAGTTTGTTACTGCACCTACCGAATCCATAAAAAACGTGTCTTTAACCTTTTAAGACTTGTTCCCAGTTGACTATAATGATATTAGACACAATATTAATAGAAAGTAAGTTCACAATCTAAAACCCGACTACTGAAAAATCACGCTCTAAAAGTATGAAAAAAGAAAATATTCTGATCCGAAATTGTTATGCACAAACTATTCATTATTTAACATACACACCCACAGGCATACATACCGGTCAAAATAATAACCCTCGTTTTTGCTTCGCCTTAGTCGAGTAGTAATTAAATAATTACACTTTTTATGTATCAATTAGATACACCGACAACTAGATACTCGTATGTATCAACTAGATATTCGTAGCGATGTTCAGTTAACAGCCGTGGTCGAATAGCAGGTAATTTAGAAGTTATGAGGGAACAGATGAACATACATATACACCCACACGCATACATAACGGTCTAAATAATAACCCTCCTTTTGCTGCGCCTTAGTCGAGTAAAAATTAAATAATTACACTTTTTATGTATCAACTAGATATACCGACAACTAGATATGTATCAACTAGATATACCGAAATTGTTATGTACAAACTATTAATTATTTATAATAAAAGTATTTAATACATAAGTTTAACTCCAGGACTATCTTAATCATGATATTTTCAAATTTGCGCCAAATTGTAGCATATATTTAGTAAGTATTTAGCAACTGTTCAGGTGAGGGACAGGTACCGCAATGGCCTCGACCTCAATTCAACCCCTGGTGACCTCATGCTACCCGGACACCATGAGACGTGTTTAATTCAATTAAACACCATGCCAGTCACGTGGCCCTTTGAAGACCTAATTAATGCATTTTATGTTGTACGTATATTCATACCGTTTTCACTAAAAAGATGAAGAGAGTTTTAGATATAACTTACCATATGATTTATTTTTTTTGAGAGATTTTTATTTTAGTTTTAGTCGATGGATGGAGTAAGCTCAGAACCGTGTTTTGTGCCAATCTATGGGGGAGGCCTATGTTCAACAGTGAACTGATGATGAGCTGAAATGATGATGACAAGACTTAAGAACTATTATCTTTCTATCGTTTAAAAAACGTGGTAAATCTCAGGGTGAAGAGCGTAGTGTGGCACGAAACACGGAAATGTTCTGGGTGACACAGCATTTGGTCATAGGCAGACGTTGACTTACCATCAGGCGAACGATTCCTTTTTTATAATGTCTTCGTGAATACTACTTCAATTAAAAAATATTATAAGCTAAAAAAATCCCCTAACCCACATTGGAGCAGCGTTGCGAAATCTTATCAGCCTAAAGTCCCACTCAGAAATGACAGGAGGCCTGTGCTCAGCAAGGGGATATATATACGAATAAACTAAAAGAACATATTTAAAAAACATCTCGAAAAATAAGATTACTTAAATGTCAAACAATGTTCCGAATAAGAATAACATATCGGGTATATATTGTTTTAAAATAAAATCGTGTGTTGATCTCACTTCCAAACTTACGGTTTATTAATAATTTAATAAACTGTAAGTTTGGTATAAAATGACTGGTATGAGGATCAGTAGCGAGGTACAAAACCATACATATCTTCTCTAAATATTTAAATTATTTCGTCGGTTACATGGCCCCATTATTAAAAAAAGAATGAGGTATTTATCCGGAATAGATTATCCAGAATTATAAAAAAAATTCAAACTCGCTACCTGTATCGCTACTTGTGACTTTGCTTATGAAGTAAGGTTGACAAGCAGTGAAAGGTTGTCGAACTACATATCTCCTAAAAATACTTATAAATATTACTAATAAATAGTCGGTGAACTTCTCATGTCACCTTAATATTTCCATTTCTCAAACATTCTCCGTTTTTACGATATTTCCCTTCAACGCTAAGCATAAGGTAAATCAGCGCTTAAAATTGCAGAACAATTTTAGAGGTGCCGGGATCGAACTCGCGCACATTTAAAGCGAGATCCCGGCCCCTGAGCTGGCTTAGTTTGTTTAAGGTAAAAAGATAATTAAATAGTATTTGTAACCAATAACACAACACAGTAACGTGAAAATTATTTATCATATTTTTTAAACGATAGACACTAGGATTTCTCCTGTACCGTGAGTGCGTTTTACAAAAGTAAATTTCATATGCACAACACATCCCGTCCGGAAATACTACAGAAATGTTTGCACAAATGGTGCCTCCGGCTGGTATTCGAACACAAGAGCTGCGGCGCTGACTTCTGTCAGATACTCTCATCCTAAGCCACGCAATTGTAATCATTTTCATTTATTTATGTATATATTGAATCGCCAACATAACAAACACATCGACTTACAAAATATTAAAATAAAAGCTCAAGCTAAGTGTTGTAATAATTATAGGCGATGACGACATGTGCAGAAATAGTTACACCTTACTACGTTTCAAAAACTACATTTAAAATTTATCTGAATTAATTTAACTAAAAATCTAACGTTTAACAATTTATGATAATAAAACAGCACGAACATCGGCCTTCACTATGATTGATCTGTTTGTTGTATTCAGAAATACTTATTTGGTACTTAAAGTTGTATCGGAAATATGTATATGGTCGAAATCGGCTAAATGTACGTCGTTATTTCCATAAAACATCTTATAAGATCTATCAAAGTCCATGTTTTATGGTACTACACTCTATTATATAATTAATTATTTAATCAAGAAACCGAATTTAACGCAACAGCTGCAAACAGAGTTTCATGATTTTGTCATGGATTCCATCATCAGAGCTTTATCAAATTCCATAGGAACACCCTTAACATATCCCCTTTCTAATAAAAAGAGAAGCATTAAAATCGCTTCTTAAACAAATTTATGATCGAACACAGATAAAAAATATATTTATGCAGACCAATTAAATGGAGAGCACTTCCTTTTTTGAAGTCGGGTAAAAAAGATATTTCACTAATATAACGTGGAAACGTTAAAGAATAACGCATAGGTGCACTACCCACTACCCATGCCACTAGGCCTCTATATCATATTTGAAATTTAGTTTAAATAAGTGGCAGACTAAAAAAGTTTTTGCAAATGTTAACCCCGACAGGGAACCTAGGACCCGCGGCGGAAAAGTTAGGTACTCTGACCATTAGGACCCACGGTTAACTATAACAATTAAAAAATAACGCCATCCAGCTTTCATGGCTATCTGAGATGTATGATTGGAAGAGGTCTGACTCAATATACATGCGATAGAGATTTTTCTCTATTGATCACTCAACTTAGAAATAAGAAATGACAACGTAACGGACTTACATAATCTCAGAATTCCTAGGCATAAAACCAGAAACAAATATATTATGTAAGCGGCGTTCCCTGCGTGATTTAATCAAGCACTCTACGGCTATGAGCCCCTGGTATTAAGGGTGCCCGACATGGGGGCGAGTGACCTACTTTCAACGAGGGTGCTCCTTCAGGGTCTACACCATCGATCCATGGGGCCCCACCACACTCACATGCCTCCCAATAATAACACCCATGATTTATTTAAGGCTTTTTTTAAATAAAATATATTTCCTAGCATACTTTAATTCCTCTCTAAATGAAACTTATGTTAATATACGAGTATTATGGTTAATTTTTAAATGTATATTTTTTTCATATAATTTTTTGTTATAGCTCTTCTAAGTAATTTTCTTAAGTAATCAGTTTTTTTTAATTAATTCCATATTATTGAAATCAGTTATTTTATTTTGTTTTAATACATATAGATTTATGTTGCTGGTATCACATACTTCAATGATTTATTGGTCAGGGAAAGTTCATTTGTTTCTTACTTTGTCTACGTAACTACACAAGTTTTACGGATTCTGCTCCCCTATTTATGATCTTTGTTATGTCCCACCGGAACTCTAGCTAAGCAAAAAAGTTTCAAAGCAACAGAAAACTTTTTTGGTATTTTTTATCATATATTACAGATAACTCAACTACTTTTGGCGCCAACACGAAAAGTAGCGGTAGTGTTTTTATTGAATTTTGTGAATTGCTGTGTATATTTTGAATTCTGATGTTTAATATTGATAGTTTATTATGCAGCAAGTGCTCATGAAAGTGTACAGTGATTGGAAAATTTAATTCAAGACCAAAATTGTAATTTTCGTTTTGTCTCCATCAGTCCAGCAAATCTTCATCTTTATCATCACTAATCAATCCAGCTTTTCTTCAGTAAAAGTAAAAAAACGATAATTTTACTGTCGATCGAAATGAAATTATAATAAAATTATTACTTGATAATGGCAAAAATGGCTCAATTTGGTAGCTAATTGCCAAGATCAAAAAAGAAGAAGAAAGACTACACATTAAATGATAGCGATATTGTTTAAAAAGCTCTAATACAAGTATAGGGTATGTCTGTTGAAACAAAATTATAAGTATACTGAGTAAGACACTCAAAATATCTAACTTGGTTTTCGTACAGGACTCTATTTGCTTAGTATCATTTGTGCCCTCATAACCAATGTACAACCAAAGAATCATAATGTACTGATCGTTACATAACATTTTAAATGAGGTATCAAAATAACAAAAAAATGATTGTTACTTACAATAATGTTTTGTACCCAGTGAAATCAAAGATCTCCATATAAATTTTAGATCTGGTTATCGTTATTTCCAAATTCCAAAATCTTGACGCCAAATAAAATATGCAATTCGGAGCACGAAACAAAACAAGGTAGTCAATCTGCAGAAATATAATTATATAATTAAAGGCGTTTATCAATAGGGATACTCGCCAAGTTTGATTCGACAAAATTAGACAAGTTCAGAAACTCTCCCGTCCGGCAAAAGAAAAAGAATCAAATTATATAGAACGGTCTCCAAAATCCGAATAGACTGAAATAACCTCAGAACTTGTTGCAAAGAGCAATTCAGTGCACCGATAAATAGTGTAAGCTTCATTAAAAGCCGCATATTGCTGACGCAAACGCGTAAGCGCAGATGGTAACTTATACTTTTTCGTTTATTCAAATCACCTTTTATTTATTTTTATCCCCTATTTTGGCCAGGTATACATATTTTATGACTTAGGGACCTTCAAGAAAATAGCCTACTCTTCTTCTTCTTCTCAAAGGCCGGCAACGCACCCGGAATTTTTCTGGTATTGCGGATGTTCATGGGTGGTTGTGATCACTTACCAACAGGTGAGCCGCTCACTCGTTTGCCCCATCTCCCATAAAAAAAATTGTTATATCACTTAGTAGAATATATAGTGTTCTGGCTAGTATGTACAAAATAAATGGCTAATTATAAATTCTGAATTTCAAGTTATTATCAATTTTAATTCAATTATCAATTTTATGTTATTTTTGATACAAGTTTCAAAAATAACATAAATAAAGTTTGAAAGGGCCACGTGGGCCCTACAACAGCTGGTCCCAGAGCTTTCAATCTCGCGGCAGATGCGAAGACGGCATTATCACAGGTATAATCCTAGACATCGACATCGGTTAAAGGATTCGACAGACAATGCTCAGCGAACCACGTTTTAAAGGATAAAACATGGGACGATTTTACCATGAAATTTATAAGTCTAATTTTATTTAGTATACTTTGTTAAAAGTAAACACGCGTATAACAAACGTTCGATTCGATTTATAAGAGAAGTTATAATTTACTTTAAAAATCGAATCGATCGAATAAAATAATTGTCGCTAGACAATTAGTCTAGTCTAGGCGAAAAAAAATCTGAGGTGCTAAGTTAACTCAGTATAAATGTATATATATATATATGTATATATATATATATATATATATATATATATATATGGATTTTGCCATATTTGCCACGCTTGGCAGGTGGGTCGGCAACCGCAGTTTATTTATTCAGATCGATTACGAAGATGCTGCTACCCCTCTCCTGGTTTTAGCTTGCTAACTAAGTAGTCACATTTGTTTATGTTGACGTCAGCACATAACTTTATGATTTGAAAGTGTTTCGGAAATTACGATAACAAGATCTAAAATCGGTTATATTCGTACGATAAAATCATTGAGTTATAGTACATACTACGTACTAGAGACGCTATTCCATACAAAATATGTCGTGCAACTCTTTGACACGCAGCGCATGCGCGAGGCAGACAACCGTTTATATTCTCATAGATAACAATGAGTGTGAGCAGATGTGACATACTATTTTTAAGCTCATGCACTTCAACTTGTGTTACAAATAATCAAGCAGAGATATCTCCTTTAGTACGAAGTACATAATAACTCAATGGTTAAAGTAATGTTATGGTTATTTTGATCCTCCATTGATATATCATTTAAATTGTTATGTCACGAATTACAAAATTGTTTTATTGTTGTCATGGTTATGATGTCACGACTGATAATAAGCAAAATGGCGCCACAGTCTAAGTTACTAGATGTCCGGACGAAAATTAACTTATCTTAAGTTTAAGATTCTGAGTGTCTAAGTACACTAAGTACTCAGCATTTGATCGCCCAGACACATCAATTTCCAATGCTTAGTGCCTATGTAAAGGCGTGAGAGAGTGGAAAGTACGCGTGAGGAGGTGTGCAGATACATCCACACCGTATGTGGCAGCGTCACAAGCATTGCCTGCTAAACGACCGGTCGACCGGTCGATCAATCCATACTTATAAACTTAAATTTCGATCGATTCGAATCGATTTTGTCGGTATTTTTATTGTCAGATAGAGGAGAGTAATCTGAGCTACTTTTCTTTCGTAATAGTTAGGTTAAAATCTGAAAAACTGTAGAAATTAGAGGCTATGCGGATGGACGTGTCACTCGTGACGTTATTTTACGCTAGCTGATACTTATTCCGCGTGGATATAGGTTTTTTAAATTTCCATTGGGAACTTTTTGATTCTGGGATAAAATGTAACCTATGTCCGTCTCGAGAATGCAAGTTATGTGCGCTAAATTTCGTCAAAATTGGTTCAACGGTTGAGCCGAGAAAACGTAAGAAAATGAGGGACAGAGAGTGTTTCTTTCGCATTTGTAATATTAGTAGGGATTTTAGTCATTATTATTTTAGTTCATGGCAGTTTAATATAAGAAAAATTCATAGCATTTTTTAAAAATCTTTATCTATATATAATAAAGCTGGAGAGTTTGGGTTGGTTTTATCAGAGCAATAGAAGCCTAAACAATATCTTTAGAATTTTGTTTGTCTGTCTGTTTATATGTTTGAACGCGTATCGTATCGTAAAAAACTACTGCACGAAATCGGATGCGATTTTCACAGTTGTATTACGGTCTAACTTAAAGTCTGGTCATGATATATCTTGATACGTCGCCTAGAAGCAGAGTTATTAATAATCTGAAACAAAGCTGGAGAGTTTGTATGTTCAAACGCGCTAATCTCAGGAAATACTAATCTGGTTTGAAAAATATGTTTGTATAAGATAGCCCGATCTATTCAGGAGGATTTTAAGTTACAAAACTTTATGCTATCGTAAAACGGCCGTGTGGTGGCGGCTCGTTAAAAGAATACTACCACTCCATCTCATCCAATGGATCTCGTAAAAGGCGAGTAAGGAATTAAACTGCACTGTGCTCCCAACAGCGCATGGTGGCGATGGGCTCACCACCTATCACACCAAGTGCATTATATTGTTTTAGTGAAACGTGGATTGTGGCAGTCATCTGTTTTTGCAGTGAGTGCCCACTCTCTGACTACCCCTTATGGGATACAGACGTGATCTTATGTATGTATGTATACATGTAAAACGGTACGTTGTTACACGCTGAGAATAAAACATACCGAGAAGGGCCGAACAGTAAATGCTCAGGTCATAAAGTACAATGCCGTACGGCGCAATCATGTGGACGGCTTATTTTTCGCAAGTATTTCTAGCGTGAAGTGATATCGTAGAAAAATTTGTCACTTTTTCTCATTCTGGTTTTATAATAAAAATACCCGGAAAATCTCATGGCTTTCGATAAGAGAAACAGAGAAAGAAACCAACAAATGTTTATGCAAGGTGTCTCATACTGTGTCGGCAATCCGCTTAATAAGCATGTTGATTTAAATGAAACTAATTTTACGGATTTTATCGCGTTTAATTTTATTATTTATAACCCGACGTTTCGAGTGCTTTACCCCTTTACCCCATGGTCACGGGGGACTGAGGTGATAGATGTCACGATGTCATAGTTAACCCGGAGTACCTTCAGCTTTTAATTATTATTCTTGGTCCTATCTACGCAGAAAGAGCTCACTGTGTCTTGAAGTCTTGCAGTGGTATGCTTGGTTTTTGATTTAATTTTATTAATTATAGGATCCCAAGCTGGTGGTAATCCCCAACCATCTTCTCTATTAAAATTAGGATGTTTTTTAATTTCAATACCCTCGCGAATCATCCTTGGTAGGAATCGGTGTTCTTTTGCGAGGATTTGTGGTTTATCAAATCTGATGTAATGGTTGGGATGATCCAGAACATGGTCACAGACTGCAGACTTCCTGACCAACTGGTTAACTATGACATCGGGACATCTGTCACCTCACTCCCCCGTGACCATGGGTGCTGTAAAGCACTCGAAACGTCGGGTTATAAATAATAGAATTAAACGCAATAAAATTCGTAAAATTAGTTTCATTTAAATGTGTAGTATTCGCGTAAATATAAGAAATCATTAATCATGTTGATTACAGCAAATCCTTTCCTTTTTGGAAGATTTCATATGTCCAGAAGAGGGCCATGAACAAGCTGATGATGATTTGACTAAATATGTTTTTAATAATAATAATGTTAAGTTAATAATTAACGTTACCCACATGAAAAGGTTTTGTAATTATGTTATAAATACATTATACGTTATAATTATTATAATACGGGACCGTCCTGAAGAAGTTGAGAGGCGTGGTGGTTTTATTCGGCACGTATAACAAAAGTCCGATGCAAACGTCAGCTGCGCCGCCATCTTGCGCCGTAAAAAATAGGCTAATAATATCGATGGCGAAAAAAAGGTCAAAGAAAAGTTAAAGATAGCGGCAGGTGCGCTGTCAGCTGCGCACGCACCTTTGTATTAATTGAGCGCCCGCGCACGATTCTTTATTTTGTTCCCTGGGTTAAAGACGTTGACCGTTTGTCAGTTATTAAACTGCCCGGACAGTCCGTTAACACCGGAGGATATTCAACAATACACGTGTGTTGTGTACTAAATAAAATATTTCTCTTTAAGACAACTAATAGTCAAAAGTCGCTGTTACAAATACAGTGCGGTCGAAACTCTTACTTAGATTTAATATAAATATAAAAAAAGTAATAATAAATCTATAAATATCCCACTGCTGAGCACAGACCTCTCATTTTTGAGGGTATTTTTGGTGCTATGAGTCCGTCACGATGTTTCCGAGTTAACATACTTTACATATCGTCGATATATTATTTTGGTATTTCTTTAACTCTTAGGTGTGGTTAATCAGAACTTAATGGTACCGGTGCCGACAGCGGGGATTGAGTCCAGGTCACTCGCATATTATGGAAACTTAAGGCGAGTGCCTGGCTTCTGAACTACCGCGTCTCTAACACGTTACGGCTGACAAACATGTTTAGAAGACATTACTTGATCTTACGTCTTTAATACTTAACATTTCGGGTTTAGTAAAAATATCTGTGTATGTACCGAGGAGAACATTCTTAAACATCTACAAACCTTTTAATGTTATAAATAATTTATAAAAAATAAATTACAAACATATAATATTTAGTAAATTTCAACTTAACTATTAAAATAAGTTCTCTGCCTCTCCTGGTGGTAATTAGGTAATTGTTTAGCAGCTAGCGAGTATTGACAAAGATTATCATAATCCTACAAACAGACGATCACTGATTTAGATCTCTCCAGAGTCTACTAAAAGAAGCCATGTTCTGTCAGAGAGGCTTTTACAACACTATCGAGAAAACATTCTGTGTATATTGGTGAAATAATAAACATATTATAACGAAGAAATTATAAATATGTATTTGAGTGATAAATGGTTTTCAATTATTTTTTATTACTTATATTACTATTTTAAAAACTTATTGACCTTATTAATGTTTTAACTAATCAAATGAGTTATACAAATGAAATGTTTCATTTTTCAACGCAAATAAATACTAGTATTCGTTGTATAAATATTTAATAAACGTAAAACGTGACATCAATAAAAAGCTCGCAACAACATGTGAAGAGATCATCATATTTTATTGTCATTTAGTAAAATAAATATTGTCGCCAACAGCACTGACTTCGGTAGGACAGTTTCGTTACTTTTTCAAAGTTAGGTACTGCAGATACATATTAAAAGGAGGGTTAGCGGGGCAATATCTATCCAAATCTGATGGTAGGATTTCTATGCAGGAATCCGTCTAGGAAGGTACCACCTCAGGGCCAGTTGTTCTGTGTGCAAACATTACTGTGTTTCGGTCTGAAGGGCACTGAGAGCTGGTGTAATTACTTGGCTCAGGGACGGACCCAGTGTGGCACAGAAATGTTCTGGGTGAAACACTTATTATGGGCTGTCATTACACAGGAAAACATTTTTCTCGTCACTTTTTGCCATAAAAAATAAACAAATATGCAAAAAATATTTTTATGTCACGAGTTATCAAATTCACTATCAATATAAGACTTTTTCAAACTATAATTTGACAATATAATTATCGCTATAACATTGCTCATTCTTATAGAAAAACGAATTCCGTTTAATAATAAAATAATGGTAAGATTTCTATGCAGGATCCGTCTAGATAGGTGCCGTGAAGCAGTAGTGTGCAAGCAGTGTGGTGCCACACAGAAATGTTCTGGTTGAGACAGCATTTGTTACGAGCAGACGTTGCACTTTTGCTGTTTTACTCGTCTCGTCACTTCATCTAACATTTTTTTTAAAGAGTAAAGTATAAAAGATTTTATAGGCAATGTTCTGATACGAATACATTAAGATTTCATATCTATAAACTCCTTAATGCTACAAAAATATTTTTAGTTAGCCATATATAATTTTAATTTAAATAATCTACTGTTCAACATTTTGAGGTCTATTTGTTTTTCACATGAGGAGCTATTATATTTACTTATTAAGAGATTATTAGCTTATATCGGTCACGTCATCTACCAGGATTTAGTTTTAATAGATGCTAAAGAACATCTATGTTGCTTGGACCTAATACAAGTAATGTCACCAAGCTCACGGGTTTTCTATAAGCTAGGCACAATGTTCAGATAATTTAAAAAACGATTTGGTATTTCCTAATTCGTATATTGCAGGGTGGTAGCGGCCTAAGAGAATCTACCACCCCATCACATCCCGTGGGTGTCGTAAAAGCCGACAGAGGGAAATTAAAACCAGTAGATGGGCAGCAGCATCTACCTGGAACATCTGAATAAATAAACTGCAGTTGCCAACCCGCCTGCCAAGCGTGGCAACTATGACAAAATCCCTCCAATAAGAGAGCTACAAACTTTTGTGGCTATCTATGGGGGAGGCCTATGTTCAGCAGTGGACTTGTGATAGGCTGAAACGATATTGCAGGGTTCAGTGATTTTGATATGCATTAATCTCTTGTTTAGGAAAACAAAGGACTATTTTGTCATTTCTTTACACAAGGGTTTTTGCTGTATTATTAGTACGTGTCCGCGTGGCCTATTAATTACAGTACCTGACTACCACGCCGCGGATTCTGGGTTCGAATCCCAGCCGGAGCCAACATTTGTGCAAAATCTTAAATTGTTCGTTTTCGGGTCTGGTTGTGTTTTGATTGTGACTCTGAAACTGCATACTGACCTACCTCCAACTTTATCGTTAGAGCGTTACATCGGGCACGGGTAGGTTTAGTCGTGTGAGTGCCTCTGCGTTTGCGCGTATACTTGTGCACCATAATATCTCGATAACCGGCAATATCCGGTAGTTGTCGCCGCAGTCGAAAATCGGCCAGGAATACATCATCACGTTTTACAGATAAATTTCACATGCACAAAACAACTAGGTTTTAGTGCAGTTTTAAACATATTTTGCTCCGGCTGGGATTCAAACCAACGACCTGCAGCGTAGAAGTCAGGTACTATGACCACTAGTCTACGCGGACGTCTCTTATGTAAACGGCATATTTTATATAGCACCCTTTTGGTTGCCGTTATATCCTGCGTTTCCTCCATATCTATTGGTCACCTCGTCTTTACAACAATGCAACGCGCAGGTGCCGTCGCGCCGCACTGACCCACCCGACGTACCACCTACCGCCGCATACGCAGCACGTGTTTGCGCATCTGCCGCCATAATTATCTTTTCTGCTCAACCTCTGCGCGCCGCTGGCCGCCTGATACTATACCAATAATAGTTACGATATACGATATCAAAGGGCCGACCGTACTTATGTTTGTTTGTTTTCATGTACTATGTAAGTGAAAAGTTTATACCACTTACAAATATAAATGGCTACAGATATTAAAACAACAAGAAAACTTTAAAAGGTAGATTAGTAGAGAAGAAAATAGAAAAAAAAAATCGAAAATTATACGAGTTACTAATAAAACAGATACTTGCATGTTTCCGTTAAAAAGTTAAGTATCTCGTAGATATCAGAAACAGTGAAAGTTATGGAATAAATAATACAGTAAATCAATGATGAAGGCTTCTTATTTTTCAACAGGGTAACAGCGGGGACAATGGAGTCCACCACGTCTTTCAAATGTCGCTCTCTAGTGGAACGAACTCTGTCAATCGCTCTTGAGGTGATAGACAACATTCAAATTCCCGCATTAAATCCCTAATAACTTACCTATCCTGTTCTTAGCGATCCACTAATCCTTCGCCCCATCCATCATCATCATCATCATTTCAGCCTATCACTAGTCCAGAGCCGTGGTAGCTCAGGTGCTATGCGCTCGCTTTCAATTTCATAGTACGCGAGTGGCCTGGGTTCGATTCCCGGTGCCGGCACCACTAAAATTGTTAATTGCAATTTTAAGTGCTGATTTACCACGTGCTCGGCGGTGAAGGCAAACATCGTGAGGAAACCTGCATGTCTGAGGAATAAAAAACATTTCGAAGACATGTGAAGTCCGCTAACCCGCATTGGAGCAGCGTGGCGGATTTTTTTTTTTAAGAAAACGATGACCCACTGTATGAATTCTCCTGTGTCGTGGGTGCGTTTTACGTACATAAATTCCACATGCACAAACACCCAGAGCCGGAACAACTATCTGCTGGTTATACAAATACTTGTCCCGTGCGGGAATCGAACCCGCGACCCGCGGCGCAGAAGTCAACCACTTAACGACTGCCTTTTCTAGTCCACTGCTGAACATAGCCTCCCGACCCCCCCCCCCCCCCCCCATAGATAACCACAAAATTTTGGAGCTCCCAATTTGGGGAGATTTTGCCACAGTTGCCACGATTGTCAACCGCAGTTTATCCAGATGTTCCAGGAAGATGCTGCTGCCCATGTTCTGGTTTAAATTTTCCCACACTCGACTTTTACGACACCCACGGGATGAGATGGTGTGGCAGATTCTCTTAAACCGTCACACGGCTAAAAAAAAGCTCATAAGGCCATAAGAAAAAAAAACATCGCGGCCGAAATTTCTCAATAATCACTTACAACCGTAAGTAAAAAGTGCCATGTATGATTCACATTTGTATAGTGACGCAAACTTATCTGTCCAGGAAATTGATGTCGCCTTTTGTTCAGTGTTACCAGTAAGCCGGCTCGGTTGGCGCAGTGGCTAAGACCTTGGCCTCTGCCCATAACAAATAGTGTGTCACCTGGAACAATTCTGTGTGACAGCACACAGCGCCCTTTACCTTGTCTCAGTTCTTAAGTCGCATATGCCTTCGCATATGTCTTAAGTGTAATCACTCAGTGCCCTTCAAACCGAAACCCAGTAATGTTTGCACACTACTGCTTCACAGCAGAATAACTGGTCCTGGGGTGGTACCTGCCTAAACGGATTCCTGCATAGAAATCCTACCACCAGTAAATACATATTTAGAGTTCCGTGCTCATTAGATATATTTTAATTGTAGTAATCGTATATAATTTTTTCAATACGTAGTAAAATTAAATACATAAAATTTAATTTTCAAACCGTAGTAGGCTGAAATGTTCATGATGATGATGACGATGAACTTGAAGTTTCAACTTTAACTTACGCATTTATACTCGTAGTATTACAAGCGACTACGTCCGTGTGGATTTAGGTTTCTTAAACCTACCGTGGGAACCCTTCGATTTTCCGGAATTAAAAGTATCCTATGTCCGTCTTTAGAACGCAAGCTATCTCTGCGCCGAATTCGAAGATCGGTTCAGCGGTTGAGCCGTTACTTTCGTATTTATAATATTAGTATAGATTACGGACTAAGCTAGGATTATATATACTAGTATATTGTATGGATAGATAAAATATAGGTACCTACTATATAAATGTAAACGATGTATTAATAATTCACTCCCACGTAAACATATAAAATATGTGGCACCCACATAATCTATTTGTAAGGTGCATGGGTCAACGACCCCGATCGCAGTCATTTACACTGCAAGGTGAAAACCACATTTTTACCGGTAGTTGACCATATGCTTATGCGTTTATTCAAAGAGAATTAAAAACTGACGTTTTATGATAACTTGTAATTATTGTTTAGTAGTAGTGCTAGTCTGTAATTGCCTTAAATTTCATAAGCGATAATAATATAATAAACTTTTGTGGCCATCTACGAGGGAGGTCTGTTCAGCAGTGGACTTCTGATAGGCTGAAACGACGACCTAAGTTCCATCACCGGTGCCGCCACTTTTAATATAGTTGAAATTTTAGTGCTTATTTACCACCTGCTCAGCGGTGAAGGAAATCATTCAATACAAATTCAAGAAACCTGCATGTCTGAGGAATAAGTTCACAACATACATACATAAGATCACGACTGTATCCCATAAGGGGTAGCCAGAGACTGGGCACTCACTGCAAAAACAGATAACTGCCACAATCCACGTTTCACCAAAACAATATAATGCACTTGGTGTGATAGGTGGTGAGCCCAGCGCCACCATGCGCTGTTGGGGGCACAGTGCAGTTTAATTCCTTACTCGCCTTTTACGAGATCCATTGGATGAGACGGAGTGGTAGTTTTCTTTTAACGAGCCGCCATCACACGGCAAGTTCACAACAGGATGAGTAATATCTCCATTCACTCCCTAAAGTACTTCTGCAAGTACTTTAGGGAGTGAATGGTACGAGTATGTAGTGTGCAAGCATTAGTGTTCCGCTTAGTAGGGCACCGTAGTTGATGATAGTGCTTAACATATGGTACTATGTAACAGACGTGTCAGAGTGCCGACCGAATAGCCGTGCCACACAGGACTTAGCAGTTCACTTCTGGGTGACATTGCAATTATTGTGGGCAGACGTGGTACTTACCATCAAGTGAACAACTTACTCGTTTCTTCACGTAATACCACGAAATAAAAAAAAAACAACTAGTCAAGGCCAGATCACACTGTAGTGACATTTATGTCGCCATATGAGAAGCTCAAGAAAATGGTCCTCCGCAGACCAGACCACCCGATGTAACAGACAGCTATGGTTATCCTCTTCCTTGGCACCATCATCCGTCAAAATACCAGATATAATTTAAAAATTATACTATAGTCGCAGTCGCAGCCCATCGCAAGTCCACTGCTGAAGTTCATCTCTTCAGTAGCATGTCACAAACAACGTTCCTTGAGACGTCCGCATGTGTAAATTTCCCGTATATTTGGCACACTGTAAAAATAATAAAGTACTAGACCTAGTTGTAATTTCCCGCAAAGGAGGTAAAGTACCGGGTAAGCGACCCCGGTCTCCTGAGCTACTGCTGTCTTCTCCTGCTCCCTTATCCCTTCTTCCTTTTCTCTCTTAACCCACATCTTAAAGTTCATCTCCCAATTTCCCATTCTCTACCCCCATGTGTATTTTCTTGCCTAATCCCTTTTCTTCCTCCCTTCATCTCCATCAAGCCAGTGGCCGATGGCTAGATACGCGTGGGAGCGTAATGAGGAGCAAGAATTTCAACGCTTACCAAAATGGCGGCGACGTGGTCCGCAATCCGCCTGCGGGAGCAAAAAATGGGCTACGGATGTGGTCTCTGCCTACCATTTTTATGGAAAAAGGTAATGACTGCATGTATGTAAATAAAACCAAACCTTCATTATGATTATTTATTCTGAAAACTTTACATTTTTTAACATTTACACTCATATATTTTTTTTATTTATTACGATTTTTACAAATTCTCGCCTATGCCTCGAAAGAAAATGCGTTGTTAAGTATTTTCAAACATCGTTTTTTTTTTCATTTTATACGTTCAAAATGAAAATGTCAATAAATTAAAATTAGTCTCATCAAAGAATATATTTATTTTTAACAATAACGTTCGTCCTGAACAGACAGTATGAATACTGTGATTATTATACAAAATAACTTATTTTGTCAATATTGGAAAACATATTTCGAATGAAAAGGAAAAAACTGGAATCAAAATGTATCACACACGTGGACGTCAATTCAAATCAAATTTGTTTACAGATTAGTATAAGAGAAAGAATAAGAAATAATGTGTACAATAATCTTCGGTTGGCGCGGTACCCGAACTAAAGACCTTCCATCCAAGTGATAGGTCAGCTACTGAAGCAAACGGATGTGAAATTACCGCTCCTAGCTAACAGGGCGGAAGGTCACTTCCGGTTATTAAGTTTGTTTCCTCCAATAAAGCCTCGCTGCCAAACATCCCGTTCACAAAAATACGCGCTCGAAGTCATGCTTTCATAGGTATTTTAATATGACACGGTCCAGTAATTACGTCACGACGATTTCGTTTGTGGTGACGCCGCACTCCGTGTGGCAAGACTGTATGTGCAAAGAGTTAGTGGTGCGAACATTTTGGCGCCTATCCTTGTGCGCTTTGGAGATCACCGGATCTCGGGGATCATGTTCGCTTGCTTACGATCTCAGCTAAACATTAGCAACAATAATTACATTTTTTATTTTTTTTAATGATTAATCGCAGGTAGTTGTTGTCACGCCCACAGGCAAGCCCATTGTATGCTATTATTAATATTAATGATAAATGGCGTGACAGTATTTCGTCACACTAACATCGCACACTACCATTAAAGAAGAAAGCGACGATTACGGCGAGTTATATTAAACTAAACAGGTGCGCTACCGAACTGATATGATAGTTTCACTTCACACTTAAATTTACCGTCAAACTGAAATTTAAACACTCGATATTTAATATACGATTCCCTCATCGCACTTTATGCGCGAAGAACAAAAGCATGTATATGAACAATGCATAATTGTTCATATACAATTTGTTATACAATATTCATGAATACGAATAAATGGAAATGAAGTGACTGTCTAAGTTAAGAAATATTAAGTAATATAAAAAAATTGTCTGTCTAAACACACAACTAAAACTAATGGGGCTATTGGCGTGAAATATTATTGTAAACTAAGATAGTAACCATGGTACTAATTTAGTTTTTTTTTGTCGTCATCTCCAGTTTCGGGCGTTGGTATTTTTGAAGTCCACTAACATAATCGTGGGTCCAGTTTGTATAGAGTAAAAAAATATTTATACAATAGTAACCGACATCCTCCAAGTTGACGAAATAAAAAAAAATCTCGTCCCTGACTCAGCAATCGTAATGTTGTTTACTAAAAGTCAACTATTCTATCTAAAATTTGTTTACTATAATACTCTGTATACAGTTTCTGTTAAATACATTTCTGTTATTATAATGATGCTATATAAAAATACAATTCAAATTTCATCTCGGGTAACCCTAGCACATTAAATTCAGTCTCAGAATTAGTACTATAGACTAGATGTAAAATTTGAAATGCATATTTATGCCGCGACTCACCAGCGGATTTTTATTCCCAATCTTTCCAAATAAGCTACATGAGTATAAATAAATTTACATTAATAAGGGTTATTAGAACAATGTTACATAATATTAAAAATAAAATTAAAATTAATATTACGGAAAATGTATTCAATAAGAATAACCCAATAAAATGATTTTGATAAAGCCTAACAATGAAAACAGATCTCTATATACATACGGACAAAGTTAATGACCTAGATATATTTTAATATTATTACACAGCCAAACAAGTCTACACTTATTGCTTGGTTTGTTTTCAGGAACTATTTCATATTATTGACGATTTTCAGAACTTACGTTATGACAGGGATTGTATATTAAGAGCTTGGAAAAATTCACAATTCACACAATTTTCTAAAAATTAAAATAACTTAACCAGGGGCGTAGTGTATTAGAGTAGTTTATTTTTTAAATTAAATGAAAAACTGGCAAGCGACAGTAAAAACAATTTTAATTAAAAAATGGGAGACTATTACCCAGCAGTGAGGCGTTTACACCAATTATTTAAGTGGTATTATATAATTTTTCATTATTTATTATTTCCAATAAAAATAGTAAAATGTTTGTTTTAAACGCTATATAATGTTTTCTTTTATTTACGCGAATACTACACATTTAAATAAAACTAATTTTTACGGATTTTATCGCGTGACCATGGGTGCTGTAAAGCGCTCGAAACGTCGGGTTATAAATAGTTAAAATTTAACGCGATGAAATCCGTAAAAAATAGTTTTATTTAAACGCTTTATTATTGGGAAAAAATATTAACCTCTTTTTATCGAATAAAACAATAAACAAATGGCATAGACATGGACTTCGATCTATTCCTAAGCGCTCATTACGGAATTGTAAGATATCAAAAAATCCGTCGCCGACAAAGGCGGGCCTAAGGCACTTTTTATAGATAAAAAAATGACAAGAAAAAAAATATAATACGTGAAACCACTTTAAGTCGCGTTTCACGTATAACGCTCTTGTTAGTGCATGTAACTAACAATATTTTTTTTTTATTTTCATTATAATAATTTATGTAATACGCTGTGACAACACAGCTGTCTGACAGGTCACAAACTCCGAACCCTGGTGCTGACTACATCAATATTGTTCGCGTGTGTTACTGCGGTACTCGGCGATGAAGGTGAAAATCATGAGGAAACCTCAAACGAATGTGATATAAAACTAACTCGAGTCGCCGGTCCCATTACGCTCTAAAATAATTGAAGATTTCGACCTAAACGTAGGACATTTCTAAGCTGTTACTTGACTTCATTTTACTAGATATGATACCTTAAACTATACGACCATAATAACAAAGTTACTTTCATAAAAATAAAGATGAATATTTAGAGCGTTATCTGTACGAGTATACCATATCAATAGGTTTCATATCATTTATGTACACACTGAAATTTATATATTTTAGGGTTGTAACGAAAATACTTAATCTGGGAAAGAATGTGAAAGACTACAACGAATAATTGAATAAAAGTGAAAATCATTATTTATTACAACATTATTACAACAAAAACTTGAAATGTAACAAAAGTTGTGTTCATTATACCGCACCTCTTCTCAAAAATGTAATAAAAGAAGTATCGTGTTGAAATGGACCCAAAATAAAAAATATATAATGCAATACGCTCTAGTAAGTCTAATAATATTAAATCTCACCAAGTCGTTTTTATTAATAGAGGTTATTAAAAAAATATGAGAAATTTTAAATGTTCTATTTAAATATCTATCTTATAATCTATGTGCATATAACTTCCTAGCGACAGCCGCGAGGTTAAGCTCCAAATCTTTTAAATATTGCTCGAATACGTTGTTCGTTACAACACTAAAACATTTTTAAGTTTATAAGCAATATTCTTCATCTACAACTTTCCGCCAAAATTTTGTACACTTGCTGGAACTCCTTTGCATTACATATCTCTTATATAGCAAATTTATTACAAAGCAGTACTCAATTGGCCATTGGCTCTAAATTAAAAAATTATACACATTTTTTTTAAATTTGGTTTTTAGATTTTTTGCTGTATTAAAAAGAGGCAAATCAACAAAAATATTATATGTTGATGGCCGTCACGAGCTGAAAAATATGTGTGGGGGAAAAAATGAGAATTTTGTGGATTGGTGCCGAGAACGGCGGCAACGTTTCTAAAATGGGACATCAGGATGTGTGTGAAATCGTATTTTGTGACGATACGTGAACGTTTTAATACGATTCGGTCTGGGTGTAAAGAGAATGGACTGTTACCGACAAAATTTTGCAAAGATATCGTAACGCCGCGTCACCAAGGAAATGGTTACTTTAGTTTGTTAGTTTTGGTTTTATGATGACGGTTACAATGGAGTTTTTTCTTGAGTGGTCCAGTAGAGGAAACAAATGGCTAAATTTTCTTCATTTGGATGTCTTTGATTAAATACCCTAGTGTCGAAACCGCGGGTCACCCACTTCACAGCCCTGAGCTAACATTTTGTTTCCCTAAAGTGAAGAAAAAATAACGATTTTTTTCCCAATTTCAATGAAACGGTAACGGCGTAACGTAAGCAGCCATTTTTAAAATTTATATACTGCACGTAGCGTATTGTTTCGGAAAAATGTAAATTTAATAAAATTAATATTCTATATCCTAATTTTTGTGTCTTGTAAAACTTATATAGCCAACTAGTAAGAGTAGATTGTCGTTGAGAAAATTCACGTCCCTAATAATCCCTGAAACTAAATATGGTCCCTCTATTTAAACTAGAAAATATTTGTAAGATAATTGACATAAACGTCTTTACCAATCTCGACAGCCACCTCTAGAGATTAACAGCTACGCCCATGATTATTAAACCAATAAAATAAATTATAAATCATTAACTTTTAATGTTTCTCAACTTATTTTATACCCAAGTAAATTTTGCATATTTTTAAACACTTGAGCAAATAACAAGAGTACACACAATCTAAAATAAATGTATTATAACATAGTTTTTTTACATCATATAATCAAAAAATAGCGTTAATGTAATCTGTGGAAACAGAAAAGCGAAAAATTAAAATGTTTACAAAGATATACCTATTCTGAGATGAGACATTCATCAACTATAGATATATTATGTCATACTGTAATGAGCATTACACAAACGGCAAAATAGATAATTTTAAATATTGATTACAACGTAAGAATAATATTACATGGTTTGAAACACAAAATTATGTATAAAATAATTAGTAGGATTTCAAAAACCAATGTAACTTTACCATAACAACGCGACTAGTGTATACAATTTATGACAAATTTGTAATGCATTGCAAAAAAATTCAACTGATTTCACTACATCTCTGCTATAATATGAATATACTAAAATGTATACCAGTAGAACAAACTTCAGCAACAAATGCTTACGATTACGATTAATATTTACAAAATTTACACAAAAAAGATCCACATCATTGAAGATATTTGCAAAATATTATGTAGGCGAGAATCCAGACACGAGAATTTCTTTTTTCACCGTCACTGCTTTACAAAACAAAGGCACATGGCTTGACAGTCCATTTAAATAATTTAATAACTTTAAATAGGCAAATTAAAACACTGAAAATCACTATCAAAAAGGGGAATAAGAAGGTTTTAGGTTCAAATAAAGATACATGAAATCACCAACGTAAACACCAACACAAATGATTATTGTACATGAGTCACTCTGTGCGTGATACCAGGAACGCATAACCGTAGCAGAAGTCTAGTCGTAGTCTATATCCATGTTGTACTGTCGCTCTCTCTCGTTACTTGAATTGAGGGACGTTGTTGAATTGCTACCAGTTGAGTTAGTCGTGGAACGGGCCTGGTTAGCCCAAACGCCTCCAGTTGTGACGGACGATGTTGTGGAAGTGGACCCCGAAGAACTGCTCGTGTCGGCGAGTGAGTCCCACGTCTGTGTCTGGGGCCCCGACACTTGCCGTCGTGGAATTCGTCGTAGTAACACGCGGGGGAGTGATGCTGAAATGAAATTTTAGGATCTTGAAATTAAGAATTAAATAATACTATCTAACCCGTGCGAATATTATGTGCACAGTATCATGATCGAAGAATGTAAACAACTCCAAGCGACAGCTGTTGTGCATGTTAGTTGAGTTGTCAGCAGATAGCGGTTTCTAAACATAATTCAAACTTCTTAATCACTTTACTTACGAAAAAATTAATTTTAAGTCATTTACCTATTTTTCGTCATTAGAGGGAAATATAATCTTCAAAATGGCATATCAAGCATTCGCTTTGATACAGTAGATATTTCATATCGACAATAAAACACCTAAGAAAAATAATATAAATAAATAATAAATTTTTTAAACATTTTCATTTGTGGAAAAAAATTTAGCTTTTGTTGTAAATTATAGTTGCTATCTGTATATAACGCGCTATACATTATTGAACATGTAATTTTAATATTGCAATAATAGGATGGAACATGACAGCTAGTGGGTCCGGAAAAATTCTGAATTAGAAGAGCTCATGACCTAGTACGATTCTATTGGAGAAATCAAAATACACCGTCTCCAGGCTTGGTCATGTAAAACGGGTGAGAAAACCCGAGTATAGGAGAGAGCCAATTGTTGGCTTCGTCCGTCGGCCGTGGATTGGTCGTCGACCGATCGGTCGTCGGACATAACTGGCGAGAAATCGCGCAGGACATAGACAAAGGGCGTGCTATTGTAACCCACTTCGGGGTCATTGCGCCTAATGAGTAAGTGATAATAAAAAGCCAACTCGAAAAGTGGCAGTAGTGTTTTTATTTAATTTTGGAATTTCTATTACAATAACAAAATCAGTCCAGCAAATCTTCAGTAAAAGTCAACTATCATTTTACTGTCGATCAAAATTTTGAAGTCTTGCTGCATGAAGATTTTATACTTGGATATGTCACTTGACATTGGAAAATAGTTAATGACTGTTTCCATTAATAAATAAATAGAAAGTGATAATTAGAATGTTCAATAATAAAAGACGACTCTTACAGGTGATGTTCACAAATAGCACATTACGTTTGATTTATATACAAAACAACTTCATCATCTGTACCACGATCTTATAGCTTAGGAATTAGATCCGATACGTGATGGTGAAGTCTCTTCTTTGTATTTCCAAATAATTGTGGGGACACTATAAATATAGCACTATAAATAAAGCCGTGTGGTGGCGGCTCGTTAAAAGAATACTACCACTCCATCTCATGCATTGGATCTCGTAAAAGGCGAGTAAGGAATTAAACTGCACTATGCACCCAACAGCGCATGGTGGCGATGGGCTCACCACTTATCACACCAAGTGCATTATATTGTTTTGGTGAAACGTGGATTGTGGCAGTCATCTGTTTTTGCAGTGAGTGCCCAGTCTCTGACTACCCCTTGTGGGATACAGTCGTGATCTTATGTATGTATGTATGTACTTCATATAACTTTAACTTTAACTTCGCAGACTTAATCGGAAAATAGCGCCTCAATAGAAATCGACCATGAGGTCTATGCAATAGCTCTGGTAGGTTTCTCATTCATTGGTTAATCGGTATTAAAGGAAATCGACACCGATCAGATTTAAATGAAACTAATTTTACGGATTTTATCGCGTTTTATTTATCAGATCAGAGTTACAAAATAGACCTCCGGGAATCTCCTTAGCAGACGCTGCGAGTTTACAACTACCAGGAGCACATAAGTGTTGCGGTGATGTACTTATGCGTGGAAACTGCGAGACGTTCTTTAGACAAGTAATCGAGAAGCAGCGGGAGTCGGCAGAATAGACACATACGGAGAACTGCACTATATTTCTCTTATCAATGTGATATCACCGTGGGCATGATTGACGTCAATCATCATAACGCGGTGTGCTTAGTACATCGACGAGTACCAGGGTCACATGAGTGTTGGCAGCAGTGTACTCACGCGTGGGCGGCTCGGGCTGCGGCGCGTTCTCTGCAGCTGGCGCGTCGGGCAGCAGCGAGCGTCGGCAGATTGGACACGTGGCGTGCAGCTGCAGCCACGGACGGATGCAAGCCGAGTGGAACATGTGCTCACACTCCAGACGCGATATCGCCTCGCCTGGAACGTCAACATTTTATTAACAATGAATCTGCTGCCGCGTCTCTAACGGTAGAACTGGTATATGAAAATCTTTGCATCCCTGCATGTCCATGCACGCATACACATACGCAGGAACGCACACACCCGCGCACATTTATAAAGTCAATTACCGAGAGTTGATTTTTTCTATAAATAATTACGATACTAGACTGATTACACACTGTTTTTAGTTACATCAACAAATTTTCCGGACCGATACGACTTAAGGACCTTCAAGAAAAAAGCCTGCTTTCTCAAGTGCTTCTTCGCCTTTATTCTTTCTACGCTTTCGCCATTCCTCTGGTATTGCGGATGTTCAGTGCCGCAGTGATCTGTTTAGTGATCAGATGAGCCGTTCGGTCGTTAAAAAAACTTCAGAAAAAAACGTCCAATTCAATTAAAAAAATGGCCGCAAATTTGCAGATTTTTTTAAATTGTAAATAGGTACTTTCGTATTCTATAGGTGTTTCTTTCTGTTACTGAGTTCAATTCATTTTTTAGTTTTTATTAAGTTCCCCAATTAAATTTTTAATATAAACAAACAGTACTAAGTAAAATTAATAAACGTGATTTTATATAAGCATAAAATTTTCAAAAATCTTAAATTGTTATAATAAATATAATTGGATAATTCGTTTTACGTTCGATTCGATATATTAATCGATTGTTAGTAATATTCATTGCTCGTCAAAGACGTAATTCGTGAATCTGTATAGACGTCCTGAAAATATTTTTATCACACGCTCATGAAAATGGTATTTTTAATAAAAATATTTAATTTAACCTGATAAGTTAGGAGACAGGGACAGGGACTGACAGCGATTCAATATTTTAGACCTCGGAATAATGTTACTTGTACTTTTTCCATTTAGTTCCTGGTAAAAGATTGAAATTCTTTGTCGAGGTAACGTTTTATTGTGCTTTAGCACACGACTCGTCTTAAGTGAAATACCACAGTTTATAAGTTGTAGGCCTTCAGACCGTAAAACATATGTATTTTAATAATTTATTTCGGGAGCAGTCGAGTATTAGGGCAACAGATAGTGTGTGGTATCAAGAGCTCACATACCTTCCTGAAAATTATCCCAGCAGACGGAGCAAGCTGTGTTTGCAGCGGCCTGGTCAGCGGACACCGACTCGCTGGGCAACGCGGCCAACTGGTCCCTGGGCAGAGGAGGAGGGCCCGAGTTCTCCAACTGTCCTAATAACTGTGTAACCACTGCGTCTAGACCTGAAACAACGAGGCTTATTTATTGTAGATGTCTTATGTCATATTAACTAAACATGAAACATAGTATAGCTGTTACACGTTAATGTTTGTCTCGATTGCTGTAGAACCCCGTCGTTTAATCATTGTAGTGTAATCTACATAGATACCACTTCGCCGCGAGAACACGCCTAAGAGGGACTCTTACCGACTAAAACTCCTTGGTGTTGCTTTCGTAGCCATTTGCCGGGGTTTACTGGTGGTAGGATTTCTATGCAGGAATCCGCCTAGGTAGCTACCACCCCAGGGCCTGCCCCAGTTATTCTGCCGTGAAGCGGTAGTGTGCAAACATTACTGTGTTTCGGTTTGAAGGGCACTGAGAGCTAAAGTAATCACTGGGCATAAGACTGAAGTCTCAGGGAGACGGGCGCAGTGTGGTGTCGCACAGAATTGTTCTGGGTGACAAGCATTTGTTATGGGCAGACATTGCACTTGCCATCAGGTGAATGTTGCTCGTTACTTTATACAATAAAAAAAAATTACCGCGCGCTGGAAGAGATACGAGGGTACGCATCTTCGATGGGAGCCACCTCGAGCCAGGCGGGGGATCAAGTACGTAACCCGGAACATTTTTGTGTTCAGAATATATGACACGTAATTACACCAGCTTTTAGTGCCGAAATCAAAACCCAGTAGTGTTAGCACACTACTGTTTGACGGGACAATAACTGGCACTGCGGTAATACCCACTTAGGCGGATTCCTGCATAGGAGTCCTACCACAGGTAAAATTATCCGCCAATGGACATTAATATCGAAATAGCTGACCATTGTCTAGGGACGCAACAGGCTGCCGTTTACCCCGGACGTGACAAAGGGGAATAGCAACAGTCAAGTACACGAAGATTTTACAGACCTAGCATCCCTCGGGACCCTAAATAACGCCCTTAATGAACACCAGCGTAAAGGTGCAGCGTGCTGTGTTTCGTATAGAGAATGACAGGAACGTGACCTAATTACAGGCAACGTGGCATTTTTTTTTTGTGAGACCACAGGTGCCCAAACACTACAACGCACTAACAACTCGACTCTTAGTTGTGGAAGAATGTAGATGTCATAAAGCCCCAGTGTCAACTTACCATAAGGTGAATGAATCGGATGAAAAAGAAAAAAGAAAAAAGAAAAAAAAAGAAAAAAAGAAAAAAGAAAAAAAAAACGAGGCTATTGAAATTAAAAACATCCTAATTTTAATAGAGAAGATGGTTGGGTATTACCACCAGCTTGGGATCCTATAATTAATAAAATTAAGTCAAAAATCAAGCATACCACTGCAAGACTTCAAGACACAGTTAGCTCTTTCTGCGTAGATCGGACCACAAATAATAATTAAAAGCTGAAGGTACTCCGGGTTAACTATGACATCAGGACATCTGTCACCCGTGACCATGGGTGCTGTAAAGCACTCGAAACGTCGGGTTATAAATAACAAAAATAAACGCTATAAAATCCGTAAAAATTGTTTCATTTAAATGTGTAGTGTTCGCGTAAATATAAGAAATCATTATAAATAGACATGTTAATAATCTTCAAATAATTCTATATTTATTTTATATTTGCACACTTTTTATTCAAGTAAGAGCATGCTGGAATGTTAAAATTTTAAAATACCATTATTTATGTACCATGTCTCTGGCAAATAAATCATTAATTTTTTTTCTGGTGGTAGGATTCCTATGCAGGAATCCGTCTAGGTAGGTACCACCCCAGGGCCAGTTATTCTGCCGTGAAGCAGTAGTGTGCAAACATTACTGTGTTTCGGTTTGAAGGGCACTGAGAGCTAGCGTAATCACTGGGCATATGAGACTTAAGAACTGATGTCTCAGGGTGACGGGCGCAGTGTGGTGTCACACAGTAATTTTCTGAGTGACACTGCATTTGTTATGGGCAGACGTTACACTTACCATCAAGTGAACGTTTTGCTCGTTCCGTCACTTTTATGAAATAAAAAAAAATATTAGAATTTGAATTTGAATCTGGTATACCCATATTAAACATTAAGCCATTCAAAACTATACACAAAGTGTGTAAATACAGCACCGCCACAAGAGCTCCTAGTACTTGTACGTCCGTGTATACTACGTTAGGTTTATGATGCCCCAGTCGATTTCAAGTGAGGCGACATTTTCTCGTTTTTTGTTTTAAAAGTAACAGCCTATACATGTCCCACCGCTGAGCACTAGCCTCCTCTCATTTTCGAGAGGGCTCGGGGTTTGTCCGCAACACTGCCGCAATGCGGGTTGGCGGACCTCGTATTTCCCTGAAATATTTTTACTTCTCAGACATTACAGGTTGCCTCGCGATGTTTTCCTTCACCGCTGAGAACGTGGTAAAGCAGCGCTTAAAATTGCTGAACTATTTTAGAGGTGATCCGGGGATTGAACTCAGGTCACTCGCATACTATGAAGTTTTAGTTTTACATCGATATAAATTGAACAAAACCAGACATATTTGTGAAGTAAGAGTTGTGCTTGCCGTGTTGTGGCGACTTAAGAGAATCTACCTCCCCATCTTTTTTTTTTATTTGATAAAGTGACGAGACGAGCAAAACGTTCACCTGATGGTTAGTGCAACGTCTGTCCATAACACATGTTGTGTTACTCAAACCATTTCTGTGTAGTACATCAGTTCTTAAGTCTCATATGCCCAGTGATTACGCTAGCTCACAGTGCCCTTCAAACCGAAACACAGTAATGTTTGCACACTACTGCTTCACGGCAGAATAACTGGGGCAGGCCCTGGGGTGGTAGCTACCTAGACGGTATCGTAAAAGTCGACAGAGGGAAAATAAAAACCAGAAGATGGGCAGCAGTATCTTCATGGAACATCTAAGTAAATAAACTGCAGTTGTCAAACCGTGCAACCGTGGTGGCAAATATAGCAAAATCCCCCCAAAATTAGAGTTACAAACATTTGCGACCATCCGTGGGGGTGTTCTGTAGTCTGTGTTCAGTAGTGGACTAAGTGATTGGCTAAAGTGATAAAGGTTGTATCACCAGTAAATAACTTTATCTATACAATTGTCCTGATTACAAAACATACCTTCGCCGCCAAACACGTAGTCTCCTGGCGCTCCCACAAACACGAAAGGTGCTCCCGCTGTCACTGCGCCCGTACCTGGTCTCACGCCCCCGATCATCCAAACTAATTCCTCCATTAAGGTCTGCCTTCGCCCTGGACCCCTGAAAGTAAATAAAAATTACATTATCAAACTATCAAGCATTGAATAAATGTATTTTATCCCAAGCATACAAATCAAGTCCCAGTATTTCTAACACTGCAATTGCAATTCCTCCGTTTATGTAACAAAATATTGATCTGTGGTTGAACGAACTCTGCATCACCAATACATTCTGCATCATTTAACCTTCTTGAATGTACCAGATGTATGTAATTGAATACCGAAGCCAGCCTAAACTGCTGTTGACATAAAAGCTCGTTAAAACGATTTTAAAATTCAGCACCGCGAGTAATTGTTAGTCATACACGGATTGCTCTTATTTGAAATTCAATTTCAATGTGAACATGAACTAACTGATCCATTACGTCTAGAACGAATGTTAATGTGACGATGAAGCCGTCCCATTTTCATCCCGATCGCGATCAAGTGTGATAATTAATGTTTTCTGTGTAATTAATAAATACGTAAACCTCACCGTAACCGACCGCCAGACATGAAAAACGCCAAGTCGTTCAACATTGGTGGTGTACTCTGCGAACAACAACAACACTTGAGGAAACACAGCAACAATAAAATGACAAATTTGAGGAAAGCGTGACAATCAATCGTCTAATCCCTACTTTCCTCGCCAATTCTCATAAATAAAACTATACATTATAGTTAAAATGTTTGATTACACGTTATTTAAATTAAACAAGTAGTTAGTCCGAGAATTACTAAAGAATTTCATGTCAAATGAATTTTCTTTTTATTTATAACTTCTGAAGAAAATATAGGGAAAAGATAAAAGAGTATATTCGCTATCTTTATTTATAATTACATGGATGACATTTAGATTACAATAGTAATTTTTTTTATTGGATGAAGTGACGAGACAAGCAAAACGTTCACGTGATGATAAGCCACTCACGCCTATAACAAATGCTGTGTCTCCGAGAACATTTTTGTATGGCACCACACTGCGCTCGTCACTCTGAGACATCAGTTCTTAAGACCAGTAATTACAACACAGACAGTCACACTCAACATCAGTGCCCTTCAGACCGAAACACTGTAATGTTTGCCACTACTCTTCCGTTGACCTGTCGGCTATCAACTATTGAATTAGCACAGCTATGAAACTGGAACTATCGGCCGTAATCTTTTTTATTATGTAATATCTCATAAATTTGTTTTCCAGACCTGGGTTTCATTTGATCCCATTAACCAATGAATAAGCTTTATTTTGGTGTATGAACCTCATTCATTGGTTAACGGTATAAAATGAATTCGATCACCAAACCAACCAGAGTTACACAGTAGACCCCCTGTTTTGACCATGATGACATCTACTACCGGGTAGGAACTAGAAGCTACCGTCTGCGACCAGTACGCTGTCTCAACCATTGCGCTAACCGTGACCACCAACCATCAGGTGAACGTTTTGCTCGTTTGGTCACTTTATCTAGTATAAAAAAAATCACTGATTATTTTATCATTATCATCATCCTGTTTCTCGGACATGCAGGATGCCTCACGATGTTTTCCTACACCGCCGAGCATGTGGTATATCAGTAAAATTGCGAAACTTTCTAGAGGATGTACGCCTTTTCGATCCCCGGTGCTGCCGGCACAAAAAAAAGGCGTACATCCGGCCGGCATGTGAATTCCGCAAATCCGCATTGGAGCAGCGTTGCAGACTCATTACAGCTCCAAAACCGTTTCAAATGAGAAGACTGTGCTCAACTGTGGGACGATCATACGCAGTTACTTTATCTTTTTTTACATTATCCTGTAAACGGTTCACTGATGAGGTCAGATTCAGATCTGTCACGTTCATAACCCGTATGCCGATAGGCAAGCGATCGGTATAAAAGACGATCTTACACGCTTAGAGTTTTTACCCTGTTATGATAATTAACAGTAGACAAACAATACGATGCCATAAAGTATGAAAAATATGTCGTCTCATCTCTCTAACTAAGGATACGCACCAAATAAAACGTGACAATGATCGAAACAGTTATTAAAACGTTAAAAACTATTTAAAGTCCTACACGTTTATTATATAATATAATTAAAAAAAAAGTTTCCAACAATGCCTTAGACGGTATTTCCCTCTCGACGACAGTGTGGAATAGTGGGTTTTTTTTGCTGACAAATGCTGCGTCACCCAAAACATTTCTGTGTGACACCACACTGCGCCCGACACCCTGAGACATCAGTTCTTAAGTCTCATATGCCCAGTGATTGCACTAGCTCTCAGTGTCCTTAAAACCGAAAAACAGTAATGTTTGCACACTACTGCTTTAAGGCAGAATAACTGGCCCTGGGGTGGTACTTAGCTAGACGGATTCCTGCATAAGAATCCTACCACCAATAAATACCACCAATATATACCTGAATTCCAGGTGGGCCACCATTTGTGAAAACTCATAAATTGTTGGTCTGGTCCGGGTCTTGTTGTATTGTGCAAATGAATTTTGTCTGTAGTTTTGTTTGTACAGGAAATGTCCTAGTACAGGGTTAAAAAAAAACATAATAAACCTTGTTAACCAAACCTGCAACGCTTACAGCGACGCGCAAGAAGTATGCGCATAAAGAATTTGTAAGCGTAAAATAGAAATTGACACGAAATATTATAACAAAAGACAGCTTTATAATTCAACTTGTCTAACTTGAATTATGAAACTGTGCTTTCTTGTGAACTATAGTACAACTTGAAATTTTCAATAGAAGCACCACAATCAGTGACGAAAGTTTACGAAAGAAGTTTGAATCGAACCCGTTGAACGACGTAGTTGGGTTGCGACACTTGGGAACCGCATAGCGAAATAGAAAAGTAACATAAAACATGGTGCCTTTGACGAACCTTCAAAAAAAAAACGGTCAATGCTTTTCTACCATTCCAGTGCCGAAGACTTGTTTAACATAAAATATCTTCAAAATTTGCTTATAACCGTCGACGCATCTTTGAGTTTAATCTTACGCGGAGTAAGCACAGTTGAAGAATCAGTGGATCCAAGCCGTAAACGTCTAATTTATATCTACGCAAATAAATAAAATTTAAATGTCTGTTTGTAATGTCAAAATAACTAAATGCATATAAAAGTATAACGATAATTATAAAACAAGAAACTTTTTTAATCTTTTGTCTGTCTGTCTTTCTGTTTGTTCCAGCTAATCTCCGAAACGGCTGGACCAATTTTGTCGGGTAATTCACTGGCAGATAGCTGATGTTACAAGGAATAAATAAGGTTAGTTTTAGAAATAGAATTAGGGTTCCGCGCAAAAAAATACCGAACATTACCGAGAAGGGCCGAAATGTTAATGCTCAGATAAGCGAGGTACAATGCCGTACGGCGCAATCATGTGGTCTTATGTTACGCGGATGAAACCGTGGGGCACAGATAGTATGTAATATGTTTATGTGCATAGATAGCATACTATTATTATTTTTGTTTATAATTTATTCATATTCAAAATGCTTTTTAGTTTAAAGTAACAGCCTACAGAGTCCTAGAGTGTTTTGGAGCCGGGAAGAGTCCGCCAGGCTGCTCCAGTGCTAATTGGCGGACTTCCTGTGCCCTCGAAAAATTTGCAGCACTTAAAATGGCAAGAATAATTTTAGTGGTATCGGCGGGCTCGAACCCAAGTGACAGGCGTATTATGTCACCGGCGCCTGTGTGACTACGGCCCATTTAGTTATAATATATACTGCTCTTCTAGGAGGAATTAAGGATGCAGTGTTAAAGACACGGGGATGTTAACACTAGATTCAAATATAGAACACAATTGTTTTACTCAAATATTGCCTGGGTACGCGAACATTTAATAAATCTAAATTTTATGGCTTTTGTCGTCTAATTCTTATTTCTAGGCGTATACAGCACCGATGTGGTCGCGGCACGCCGTGTGGTGGCGGCTTAAGAGAATCTTATCTCGTGGATATCATAAAAGTCTACAGCGGGAAAATGAAAACCAGAAGACGGGCAGCAGCATCTTCCTGGAACATCTCCATAAACATACTGCTGTTACCAACCCCCATGCCAAGCGTGGCAACTATGGCAAAATCCCCCAAAATGAGAGCTACAATATTTTGTGGCACACTATGGAGGAGGTCTATGTTCAGCAATGGACTAGAGATAGACTGAAATGATGAAGATGATGATGACAGTACCGATGGTCACGGGGGGATCGAGGTGTTAGACATCTTGGTTTCATAGTTAATTCGGGCTACCTTTAGCTTTTAATTATTTGTTTTGATCCGATCTACGCAAAACAAGCTTACAGTGTCTTGAAGTCTGATTTGAACTGAGGAACCACGAAACGGGTTCACACATTTACTGGCAATAAGAGCTAGTCTTAAACCTCAGTGGTGACAACGGATCAAAGAATTATACTTTATTACGGCCGATTGTACTCTATATTTTATGTGAACGTGAGACATACGTGAAAATACTTTTTTTACGAAGGTTGACATTGAAACAAAGGGTCTCTGGACTTGATTTAAAACAAATTATTGATTAATCTAAACTTTAATGATTGCAAAAATGCCGTTTAATGAAAGCAATAAAAAACATGTTTTTAAACGAAATAATCCAAAAGACTTTTTTTTCATACCTATATCAACCAATATTTGGTCAAGAAAAATGTAGTAACCCTAGTCATGAGGGGAACGAAGTAATTAGAGGCTGGGGACAGCCCGGATTAGCTATGACATTAGGACGCCCAACATCCCGTGAACACATTGGGAATATAAAGTAAATTAAACGCGATGTCCGTAAATCTTGTTTTATTCAAATGTTACAATTTTACAAAACAAGTTTAATACGAGGGTGGATTGAAAAGTACTCGGCCTAACACAGATCCATTCAATTCTAAAAATCAAATCTACCCACATTATTTAGTTCAGTTCAGACTAGTTCATTGTGTGAAGTTCGAAACGTGTCCGATAATTAGTTGTGATTTTATAAATTTATTAACAAAGTAATCGGTCATAATTTCCGCGAATGGAGCAAATCGAGCAGCGTGCCGTCATTAAGTACCTCCATAAGAAGGGTCTATCATCAAAAGCCATCCATGATGACATGGTCAGTACATTAGGCGATTGTGCTCTGTCATATTCATCCGTCAAAAAATGGATAGCAGAATTTAAGCGTGGTAGAGAGAGTGTGAAAGATCAACCCCGCTCTGGAAGGCCTTCGACGTCAACTACTGACGAAAATATTAAAAAAGTACTTGATTTAATAATGGGAGACCGCAGATTAAAAATTAGAGAGATAGCCGAGATTATATGCATCTCTTATGAACGAACTCAAAACATCATTGTCAACGAGTTGGGTTTCCACAAGGTGTCTGCGAGGTGGGTTCCGCGACTGCTTTCAGTTGAACAAAAAAGGACGCGATTGACTATTTCACGCAACTGTTTGGAGTTATTTGAAGCCGATGCAGATGATTTTTTGAATCGTTTTGTTACTATGGACGAAACATGGGTTCATTACTGTACACCGGAAACAAAACAACAATCAAAACAGTGGAGAAGACCTGGTTCACCACCCCCTAAAAAGGCTAAGTCGATTTTGTCGGCAAATAAGGTGATGGCTTCAGTATTCTGGGACTCGAAAGGTGTGATTATGATTGATTATCTTGAAAGGGGTCAGACTATAAACTCTGATTACTACTGCACCTTACTACGTCGTTTACGAGAGGAAATAAAAGAAAAACGTCGAGGAATGCTCAGAAGAAAAGTCCTGTTTCATCAAGATAACGCCCGTGTTCACACGTCAGTACAGTCAATGGCTGGAATTCACAACTGTGGCTTTGAACTGTTACCGCATCCGCCGTATTCACCTGATCTGGCACCATCAGACTTCTTTCTGTTCCCTAACCTAAAAAGCACTTGGGAGGTCAAAGATTTTCGACAAACGACGAGGTCAAAGCAGCTGTAGACGCATATTTTGACTCTAAGGAAGAATCATTTTTTTTTAACGGTCTAAATGCTTGGAAGGGGAGGTGGCAAAAGTGTATTGAACTTGATGGTGATTATGTAGAAAAATAAAAATATAACTGATTTAGTATGTGTTTATTTTCTTGGTTAGGCCGAGTACTTTTCAATCCACCCTCGTATTCATTATAATATTGTTATGTCCGTGCATCTGTACTGAATATAGTCAGGCTCTTGAATCTGAGTCTCCTGAAGCAGGTAGTCCCAGAAATGAATTAAAAATATTTAAGATTTTTTTTTTATGTTCTTTCATTTCGAATGGTGACAGACACTTTACACATTTTATTGTATGGTATTAAGTATCAGGTCCTCCTGGCTTCCATAACTACTTAAAGAAAACACCACGCAACGTGATTCCGAGGCCGAGAGATGGCGAGCCGACCAACACACGTGCTACCGCCAGTGCTGCATGATTTTGCAACGAAAAACATTATTTCGACTTTAGTGTAATGGAAACGGTTCTAAAATATTTCTGTCATATTCAAACACGATTAACACTAATCAGTTAACGCAAACTCATGAAAGACGTAAGCTGATAATATGTTAAAAAATTAAAAACAAAAACATTCAAATAAACAGTCATACTATAACATACAACTATATATTGTATATAATCAGTCGTGGCGATGCGCAGTTGTCTGTTCGATAACTTACCTCCATCCGTGTGTCTACGTCACGACTTTGATACGCTGATAGCCAATAGAACGATAGCAACACACCGTCACGTGGGCAAACACATGCAAAATATTCTATTGACGTGGGTCAAACAACTTAAACTTCCCATAAATTGTTCAAAATCAGTGTCAAAAACACGAGAAGTAAGTATAAAAATAAATGCATTTTATTTAGCATTATTTGGATATTTATTATCTGTAACTATAAATATCTAAATCATGGAAAACGAATTAGGTCTCAATTTTATGAGCTTATCGTTAGATTATACTTTCAGACGAGTTTGCTATAATTTTCTAATACTATCGTCATAGCTAAGCAAAATGTTGGTTGTTAATAATTGCTGCCTGTTCTTACACGTCACACGTACGTAGTACGAAAGTATATATCCTTTAAGGAATTTATTACCGAATTACAAAAGTTTCTTCATAACAAAATGGTGATGATGATATTGATAGTAACCAAAAATATTCGCCGTCAACTGTCGAATGTTAACTTCAACCCGGAATTCAGCCAGCAGTCAAGTAGGCTGATCACTAATCCACTTGAGTTGACCCTCTTAGTCCAATTAAATATATTGATTATTGTTAAGTTTAATTGTACGAAGAGACAATTAAACATAATATGTTCTTTAATTTAAAAAACAAAAAAAAACAATACAATCATGTCAATATAAAACTGTTACATTAAAGAATTTTGGTGTTTTAGGGTTCCTCTTTTTTTGTCACCGGGACATTATAATAAAGTATACTCTACTTCTTGCTTGCTGTATTACATTTTTTTTATTTATATATATGATATTAGCTACATTATATTTGATTTACACAACACTGAATTTTTAAGTTAAATATAGTCTGTAGTCTCCCTCAATGAAGGTAAAGTATATAGGTGAACATAACTAAGCCAACCTAAATATAGAACACAAAAATATTCAATCAAAGGACCTTTTCAATGAATATTGATATTTATTAAATATTGCAATAAGCAACAAATAAATGTGTTTCAAAGAAATCTTTTTATTTATGTAATGTACTTTATATTTGGTGACAATAAGTCACAAAGTACATTGCATAAATAAAAAGGCTAACATACTTGGTTGTTTCCAAAAAAACTGACTACCATGTTAGAGCTTCTTTAAGAACTACCATAAAACTAATCATTCATAGTACACAATTTCTTAATAAACAAAATATAAATTTGGGACATACATCACACTTTACACAAAGCTGAAAACCAGAGCTAAAAGATATAAGCATTTAATTTACTTTACATTCCCTAGATTTTCAGCACTGCATTGTTAAAAGACAATTGTGGTTTTAGATATCATGATCAATTAAGTAATAGTATAAATTAAGTATTAGTATATAATAATACATATTACTATAGTAAGATATACTAATTATCAGTGAATATAAACCTAGTTAATTTAGTAATTAAGTTATCTAAGCATTATTGTTTAAACTTTAGATATTAAGTTAAGTTGTTTAATATAAGGTATTAAGTCACTTATTTGTGCTCCTCGTCTATAAAAATTGTTATTACATTATGGCACTTTAGGTAATTTTGTATTAAGTTTTATTTTATTTTTATTTGTAAAACGACTGTTTGTTGCCTCAATAAATAAATAAATAAATGATAAAATGGGAAACCTGTAGGCCTAATGTGGCATATAGCACTATATGCTATATACTATAGCATCAATATGTCTAACCACCATTGGTACAGCAAACCACGCAGAACAACTCTCTCTGTTTGTTACCTTTTCACAGCTTAAATGCTGTACTGATCTTGACAAAATTTTGCAGAGAGACAGTTTACATCCTGGAGACATAGGATACTTTTTATCCCAGAAATCCTATATAAATCTATGCAGATGAAGTTACGGGCATCAGCTAGTATTAAATAAAGAAGTCTTAAGCCGTAAAGTATGAATTATGTACGAAGGTAATTTTCATTATACAATGCCATATAGGTCGCCCAGTAAAAAGTCAAAGGTGTTTTAATTTAGCTAAACTGTCCATCTGTCCATCTGTTACAAAGAATATAAATTAAAAAAAAAATTTTTTGGTACTTACCTGGAGGTTAATAGTAAATAAGACAAACCATCATCATATACACCCTAACTACATGACTTTGATAACTGCATAGCCCAGTGGTCATAGTATACTTCTTCACTTCAGGTCCTGGGTTAGATTCCCAATTGGAGTCAGTATTTTTTTTATAAAGAAAAAACAAGACAAGGAAAAAAGTATGTCACAACCCACAAGGGAGGTAAAAATGAGTACACACTCCACTGATGGAAAGTGATGCCCATAGACATTAACATCTATTTATGATGGATAATGAAAATATTGATACTAGTCAACTAAGATAGAGAGCTCTATACTAGTGATCACATCTCCATTTCTCATCACACACCTAACAAAATGTACTAACAAATGTAAAGCGATTTATGCATCATGTTATATATAGAAAAAATAAAAATTTCATGTATTCAAATTATTAATGCACATAAACAAACTACTTACTTGGTGTATATCGTCTGAATCATCTAAACTGCTCATTTCGTCAATATTGCTCATATCATCTATATTACTCATGTTGGCATCACTGAAGTCATCACCTGTAAGTCCGAGCCCTTCTGCCTCATTCTCCAATTGCTCAATGAAACCACTTGCACAGTATGGACAAGTATAATCCTGGAATATTGTAAAAAATGCCACAGTACAGTACCCAAAATAGGCTGTAAATTAATTGAATAACAAAAATCCTTTCAATTCTAAGGAAACACTGTGATAACTACAATTCTATTCATATAATTTTAAACTGCAATGCAAGGGTTAAATAAAAGAATATCATTACTTTTGTCTAATGGAAACAGTGACTGTAATTAATAGATTACTTTAACATTATGTATAACCTTACATGCTTGCCATTACACAAATACAAAGTATATTAGTGGAATAACTTATAAATTAGTGACCAATAAAAATATGCTGTGCATTAATTGAATATCTTAGAAAATGTACAATAGTTACTAAAATGATGCAATTGTATGCAACAGACGAAAATTACAATTCAACCTTTCAAAGGGGTCACGAGTAATGAAATTTATAACCAGCTGCACCAACAGAAACATACACAGACGTAGAATAAGTAGGCATCACATACAAGAGTTTAGCTTATAGGAAAAATGTTAATCTCTACTAGAGTGACCTTGAATTTAATGTTAATAGCACCAGTATCAATACACGTTGCTGCAAATATTAATGACAAAAATAACAATAAAATACTTATTGATTTTTTACCTGCAAAACATCTTCGAATTCAATGTTACACCTATGGCAGAAGAAACGAGCAGTTGGTCTTCGCTCTACTAAAGCGTCAGCCATTCTTGGTTTTTATGGAGTTACACTCAGAAGTATTACACAAGTTATATATATGTGCCTAAGGATTGTGCTTTCAAACAATGAACAAAAATTTATCATTCGCCATTTTTTGAGACATGCACAACCCCACTTTTTTTTTCTAAAATGACTAAAAAGCATAGATTAGATAGCACAAACATAGACTATTAATTTTAAGCTTCAGACAAACATAGACTAATAATAAATAATAGTATTGATAGGTAATAAACATTTTTAATACAACCTTACACTAAATATTTCACAAAATACTTTTTTGTGAATAATTTTTCTTTGTATTTAATAACTTATTTCAAAATGTATCATCATAGTTCAGGAATGAATTCCAGGCCTTACAGTAAAACTGAATATTGACTTCACTGTTACACAGATAATGACTTATTTTATAAATTTTCTTTTTGAATGTATGTATAATAATATAATAAATTAAATTAATATTAGGATAAAATACGGTAGATGTTCTTGTCGCATACTATCATAATGAAAATTAATTATATTATATTTTTCTTGCAACATTTTATCTATCTGTCGTTGCGTCGAATCATATCTAGTAGTTTTTAGTTTTACAGTCTAATTTTATAGAAAACCATAATACGTGATAATTAGCTATATTTAGCTTTATTAATAATGATTCGATTACGTTTACTTAATATTCAATGTACCAAATGAAAAAAAAACAATTCGTGTGTCTGTGCAATGTTTATGGGGATAGTTGTTATCAAATTTACATAAAATATTTCTTAATCATGAGGAATACTGCTTATTTTGCGAAATATAACTGTATACTTCACTTACTATAATAAAGTAGTATAATATTTAACAGAAAATAGGGTCGGGAAGACTCAAAGTGGGTCAACATAGTGGTCATACAATTCGTATTGATTACAATGAATGAGAAAAAGGTGTTCCACAATTTTAAAAGTTACATCAACGAAGCACCTTTGGTAAGCTACTTCTTATCTATCATTGATAAAATTACAAAACAGATAGTAATTTTTTTTATTCGAAATTGTTAACACCTCCCAAAAGAGGATTAGAATGGGCGGATTTGGTGCTACTTGGCATTATCTGCATGATAATAAAAATATATTTATGAGAATAATAAAAAATGAAGTAAATAATATTAAGTACATTAATAACATTGCATTCCAAGCATACAAAATATATTTAGTTTTTCATGAAATTAATTTCGTTTTAATATATCATATTATTATGATATATTAAATATATTAATATATTAAATATAATAATATGATATATTAAATCCAAATTTTAAAAAAAACTTTTGTTTATATTTGTGTCAAAGATGTCTTTTTTATGTTAATTATGGAGTACATTTTTTCAGAATAATGGTGATAAAAATGGCTCTATTCAAGAGGTGAAGCCTAAATTGTTAAATGGTAAGTCTTTTTACTATCTATGCATCGGAAATATTCCATTCTATTGCTGTGCATGATTAACATCATATCAATCATATTGTTACTAAAACTAAAGTGTAGCTTACATTTAGATTTTTGTTATAAATCATTATCAACATAATTATTTGCAGACTTATTACTTATTATTTTTGAATTTAGTTATGCAGCAATTTCAGTTTAATGTATTTTAATTGAAGCCTAAAAGGTTGTTTATAATGTATGTACATTATAAACACCCTTTTAATTAAAAATATATTTGCAAATAAAAAAAATAAGTTATTGAAATAAATTAATAAACATATCAAACAGTATACCAATTTCGAATAAGAAATGATTAAAATGGCATTATGGAATGTGAATATTTATCATTTGATAAATCTTTTTCTTACTTTAAAGTTTCAATCCACCTGGATTATTTTGTTTATATTTGACTACTATAGTTACTAGAATCTTAAAAAATATTAAGCTAAAATCCATAGAAATTTCATGTTCTTTTGTGCATTGCTGCTACTTTGCATGTACATATGTTAAAACAAACAGAGTAAAATTATTTACTTTATTTGTTGTGTATGTAAATTTGTACTTACATATATGCATATTGAATGTTTGTACAATTCTACTATTAATACACACTTTTGGTATGTATGATATAATGTCAGTTTAGTCATTTTAAATGTGGTTTGTTATGGCCAACTTACTATAATTAATACTTCTAAATTAGTTTAATCAGATTTAAGCATGTTTTCTAATAAAACCATTATCTAAATGTGTTCACCTGATAAATAGTGTCATGCTTGCCCATAACAATGTGTTGTCAACCACTTATCACTGGAAAATAATTTTTCTTGATGTTTGGTCTATATTTAGTTATTTTATTTACTAATTTATTGCTCTTAATATTTAATGATTATAGAGACTAAAATGTCTCATTCCTTTAATTTTACCTTGCTTTTGTGTGTAACTGATTTTGACGCCATGTCATGGCAGTCTAAGAAAATGAAAACCAGAAGATGGGCAGCAGCATCTTCCTGGAACTTCTGAATAAATAAATTGTGGTTGCCATCCCGGCTGCCAACGACGGCAAATTCCCTCCAAAACTAAAGCTACAAACTTTTGTGACTGTTGATGGGGGAGGCCTGTGTTCAGCAGTGGATCTGTGATAGGCTGAAATGATGATGATGTATTGCTTTTAAACTAACTTCCCGAGGAACTAGAAATTTTAAACGGGCAGCCAGACAAGAAAGCAATTTAATTTATTAAATTGCTTTCTTGTCTGGCTGCCCGTTTGTTTATCTGTTGTATACAAATTTTGCAATTGATTATAAACTAACTTTATAATTTGTCTGTTAAAAATATTATGAAATTGTATGATACATGTTTTTCTATCATTTACTAGATTCTAATAGTTGTAACAGTTGCAAGCCTTTAAAATTATACATTACCATAAGAATCAATAATTTTTATAAAAAAATATTATTAACCAAAATTCTAAGAAAATTAAAAATAATATTAACTTATAAGATATCAATAGCAAAATTTTGACTTATGTAGACTTATGTTATTCCTGTTGTACAAGATTTAACAGAAATAACATAAGTAGGGTTGCCAACCTCACAGTTATATATTACAATAAGTACTACTGAAAACATATTCTATGACACAAAACTATTTTAATATGCCAAAAACTTTTACGGGTGGTAGAATTCTTATGCAGGAATCTGTGTATGTAGGTGCTTAAAACTGAAGAACCCCCAAAGGGCCAGTTATTTTGCAGTGAAGCAGTGAAGTGCAAACATTACTGTGTTTCGGTCAGAAGGGCACTGAGAGCTAGTGTAATTACTGGGCATATGAGAGTTAATAACTAATGTCTCAGGGATATAGGCGCAGGCCACACAGAAATGTTCTGGATGACACAGAATGTTACGATTCCCACAGGTGAACAGGTGTTCGTTACAAGACATCCCATTCTCTTCTCTGATAAAAAAATATTTACTTAAATGTCTTTTGATCAGTCAAAATTTAATAACAAAAACAATAATTATTTAGTCAGTTTTCTATTCTATATTATCAGAGTGTATGAATACTGGTGGTGGGATTTCTATGCATATTGGTGGTAGGATTTCTGTGCATACTGATGGTATGATTGTTATGAAGGAATCCATCTAGGTGAGTGTCACTGTACTGCCAGTCATTCTGCCGTCAACCAGTAGTGTGCAAACATATTTTTTAAAAGGTTACTATTAGGAATGAACATAAATGGTACACAGAAATGTTCTAGGTAATATGGCATTTGTTATGGGCAGATGTTGCAAGTTCAACTTCACTAAATGTTATAGGGAAATGCAGGAATTGTTGTATTTCAAATAATACAAGAATCATTCAAATCAATTCAAAAATGCCAGGGTCAAATTGTGCACCATCCCATTTTAGATTTGAATTTTTAATACTTATTGGCAAATGGAAAATGCATTAAAAATATTTGGCAACCCTAAACATAAAGGCGTTACTGTATTCAATATACTTCAATCAACTGACACATTGGCAGTTATGATGTAAATAACAATAATAACCTCATTGCGTATGCGTTACGGACGCGTAACTAACTGTACATCTATTATTTATGTATGCCACCCTGGTACAATGTGGCAAATATTGTATTTTTATACCTATACTTCCCATGCTACCATAGTCGATATAAGTTTGCTAATAAAGGCGACAATAGTTTGCAGTTCTGTTCAACAATAACACAGTTACTGTTGCTGACTGTATGTCATGACTTGTGATAGGAAATGGTGACCCCTACGATCCAGTTGAAGTCGAGTGTGCTGTTGTGTTGTGGTGTTAGTAAGATGGGAGTGCTAAGGCCCGGTTAGTGATGTTTGTGATATAATTATGTTAAATAGTCGAAATTCGCAAGGAGTGTCGGGTGTATGAGTCATCGTTACATACCTCGGGTTTGGTATTTCCCTAGCGTATTAGAATGCAAGTTCCCCGTCGGTTTAGTACCGTAACTATTGTACTTAGCACCTGTTATATACAGTTTTGGTAAAATTTCCTTATCTATTTATCGAAAGCTTAAATACTGAGGTCACAGTACATTACGATTAAGTTGCGGTTTTTTTAATTGTGTTTGTAAATAGATCGCATCGGATTGCTTTGTAAAAAAATTTGCTTGTTTTTTGATGATGAATATATAAAGAAATTTTCTTTCTCCCTCTGTCTGTTTGTTACCTTTTCACGGCTCAACCGTTGAACCAATCTTGACTAAATTCGGCACAAAGATAGCTTGGACCCTGGAGACGGACATAGGATATTTTTATTCCGTAATGTCAAAGAGTTCTCACGGGATTGTTATAAAACCTAAATCAACGCAGACGAAGCTGCTGGCATCAGCTAGTCTGTTTCAAAATTGTGAGTTAGTGAGACAAGCAAAACGTTCACCTGGTGGTAAGTGCAACGTCAGCCCATAGCAATGCTCTATTATCCAATTTTTTTTTGTGTGGCATCACACTGCACCCGTACCCCTGAGACGTCAATTCTTAAATCTCATATATGCCCAGCAATTACACTAGCTCTCAGTGCCCTTCAGATCGACACACAGTAATGTCTGCACACTACTCCTTCACGGTAGAGTAATTGGCCCTGAGGTTACCTACCTAGACGGATTCCTTCATACGAACCTACCACCAGTTATAGTTTAAAATTACATCGCATACACTAGCTGTGCTCTGCGGTTTCACCCGCGTAAAAGAAGCCGACTATATGCCTGCGACGTACAGCATGGCATCTGGCTGACATAGGCATTTACAGTTAGGCCCTTCAGAGCCCTTCAAAGTACTTGTGAATTTTAATTTAGAGCTGGACATTTCTGAAATTTAATCTCGACATTAAAAAGCTGACTATATATATTTTCGGTGATGTAATTGCTGTTAGCCTTCTCGGCTTTTACAGCTTCATCGGATACTGAAAAAAAAAGCTGACTATTCACGTTCTAAAGCTTCTTAACACGTACCATGGCAGAGGCTCAGCGTGTCATTAACACATTAATCTCATTAATGTATGTTACTTGCTCGGTTTTACTTTTCACTTTTTTCGTAATGTAGACAATTGTATGCGACTTTTTATATTTACGTACTAGTAACGGAAAAACGCTAATCGAAGTGGTGGTAGGATTCCTATGCAGGAATCCGTCTAGGTAGGTACCAACGCATGGTCAGTTATTCTGCCGTGAAGCAGTACTGGGCAAACATTACTATGTTTCTGTCTGAAAACCTACCTAGACGGATTCCTGCATAGAAATCCTACCACCAGTGAAACATTAGTTAATAATTCTAAAACATTAGTTAATATTAATTCTAAATGCGAAACTAACTCTCTCTGTCCCTCTGTCTGTTTGTTTCCTTTTCACGGCTCTTCCGTTAAACCGATCTTGATTGCGTAAAATCCGGAAAATCTCACGGTATTGTCAAAAAACCTAAATCCACGCGGACTTAGTCGTGGGCTTCAGCTAGTGCTCAATAAACTTATTACGAGAGGTTTTTCTATTACAGTGATGACTGAAATGGCTTGTATGGTTACAAGTAATCTGTAAAGTTATAACCCGTTACGCATAAACAACATCTTTGGTGTATCTTATTTAGTCGGAGATACGAATACTTTATCTGGAATAGACTTAAACATATTTACATAGATTTATACACGCAAAGTCGTTTTCAATTTTCATCTAGAACTTACAGTATCCTCCCCATCGAGAACCCTACCGCCTGTGAATGGTGTCTAGATAAGAAATTTTGTGCGAAAATACCGAATGAAGTTATTGACGGAACCTATGTAGGCTTAACTTTGAATTATTAATCTTCTAAGGACACGCTAAGGGGCATTGGTAGTTGTTCCAAAGACGTGCTATATCTAAGTATAGTCATGGAACTGTGAACAGTAACTCGAGCATGGGAAATATTTCTACATTCGAATAGTAAAGGTTTAGTTATCACATCGAGATTTTTTTATGGTGAAGTGTGCAGCGCTTCCGTAAGCGTATTTGGACGATTTCAATGCACGTACGTTCAGTAAAACGTAACGCCGCCATGACTTCGTTGTCTCTTTCTTCTAAAGAAAGTCTACAATGTGTCAACATGAAACCCTATTTGTCGTTTGGTTTTAAAAGTTTACATCTTCTAAAGAAAGTCTACAATGTGGCCAACATGAAACCGTATTTGACGTTTGGTTTCGAAAGTTTTATCATCATCATCATTATTTCAGCCTATCACTAGTCCACTGCTGAACATAGGCCTCCCCCAAAGATTGCTACAAAAGTTTGTAGCTCTCAGTTTAGGAGAATTTTGCCATAGTTGCCACGCTTGGCAGGCGGGTTGGCAACCGCAGTTAATTTATTCTGATGTTCCAGGAAGATGCTGCTGTCCAGCTTCTGGTTCCCTCTGTCGATTTTTACGACACCCACGGGATGATATGGGGTGATAGATTCTCATTAGCTGCTACACAAAGTTTACGAATCCTGTTTCTTTTAGTACCTTTGAAGTGTTTGAAGTGACAAGGCTTGCGTTAAAGAATCGAATGAGTTACTCGATGCTATTACTTCACTTCAGAATCAAAAAGTTCGCGCTTGAGCTAAATTTGCCCAAGACAAGTAGTCTAGGCGAAAAAGTATTCGTATCGACGTAGAAAGATATTTGTATGAAATATGTTTAGCGCCCCTGTAGGACGTAAATAGAACTAATTTTGCGAGCATACCATTTTAACATTGCCGGTACATAAATCGGTAACAATTGAGTTAGTGTTACGAAAAATCTGAAGGTAGAACAAAAAATGCACGTTTTGGTTCAATGCAATCTCAACTGTCGAGGCCGTCAGAGAAACCGCAGCGTTCAGGGAAGTCCGCAGTGTTGTTTAACTGGCCTTATTTAATTACCTCATAGTTTTCCTAAAGTGATAACGTACTATTTTATTTAAATATTTTGTCAATAATTTACTGTATTCAGTGTTCGAAATAAAAGAATTTTAAAGGACTAATTAAATTTATTAAAAGTAAATGTCTATAAATGTCAAAATGCTGAGCACAGGCCTCCTCTCATTTCTCAGACGGTTTTGCAGCCGGGAAGAATCCGCCACCCTGCTCCAGTGCGAGTTGGCGGACTTAACCTGTCATCAAAATATTTCTATTCCTGAAACATACTTTACCGCCGAGCACGGGGTAAATCAGCACTTAGAATAGCATAACAATTTTATAGATCCCGGCAGCCGGAAAACACAACGCTAGTAGCATTATATTTCGTCGTAAAACCATGAGATGGAAAGCAGCATCTTCCTCAAACAGCTTAATAAATGAACTGCGGTCGCCAACGCGCCTGCCAAGCGTGTCAACTATGGCAAAATCTCACCAATTGGGAGCTACAAACTTTTGTGGCTATCTGTAGGGGGGTATCTTCAGCAGTGGATAAGTGATAGGCTGAAACGAAAGGACGAACAATATATAACAAAGTTTTTTTCCAAATTATGGTACACTACCTAATGTAGCGCGTCTGGTCTTAAAGATTTTAAGATGAACAAACTCTTTATTGTACGTATCCGAAATTTAAACGCCTTCAAAGCCTACAAAGCTTCTTTGTATACACATTTTGTAGTTAACTGGAACATTTACTAACAGCACTCAAATAGAATAATGACACATACTGCTATCCTTAAAAGTAAAGCAAACTAACAGCCTATAAATGTCTCACTGCTGTGCACAGGCCTCCTCTCATTTCTGAGAGGGTTTTGGAGCCGGGAAGAATCCGCCACGCTGCTCCAATGCGGGTTGGCTGACTTACATGTAGAATAGAATAGAATAGAATAAATTTTTATTCAATATAGACTATTTACATAGTACTTATTGAAAGTCATTTTTTTTAAGCTACACTGGTTCGCAAAAATGCCTCTGTCCTGGGAAGAACCAGTAAGAAACCCAGCGGGCTTTTTTTTTTTTTAGTCATTTTTAAAATAATGTACAATAACTGTATTACAATAGCTGTATTATAAAGATGTAGAAATGGCTTGGCGGCGATCACCTCATTCCCAGGGGTTATCATCATCTATGTATTCTTTAATATTATAATAACCCTTTTTATGAAGTCTTTGTTTAATATAAAATTTAAACTTTTTGATTGAAAGACTTTTAGCACTTTCTGGGATTTTGTTGTAAAAACGTATACATTGCCCCATAAAAGAGTTACTGACTCTGTGAAGTCGGGTAACTGGCATAATTAATTTGTGCATGTTCCTGGTATTCACATTATGAACATCACTTTTTTTTTTTTTTTTTTTTGTCTTCGAAAAATGTCTTCGAAAAATTTTTGTTTCTCAGACATGCAGGTTTCCTCACGATGTTTTCCTTCACCGCCGACCATGTGGTAAATCAGCACTTAAAATTGCAATTAACAATTTTAGTGGTGCCGCGAACGGGCTTCTAGGTGACACAGCATTTGTTCTGAGACATTGACGATGCATTTCTAGACCTTTCCACCTTTTTTTACTGGTGTTAGGATTCTGGGAATCGGTCGCGGTGTCTACCATAAAGTTTTATGTGAAACCGCACTGCGCTTGTCACCATGAGACTTTGGTTCGCAAGTCTCATACAATTAGGCCCTATATTTAGTGCCCTTCAAACCGAACCACAGTGTTGTTTGGACACAACTGCTAGACAGCAGAGTTAGTGGCACTGCGGTAATCACCTAGCCTAGGGATGGCGAACCTTCTTGAAAAGTTGGTCAAAATTTCCTCATATTTTATTTAATATTAGCTTTCGTCAGTGGCATCACTTAGGAAGGGAGGGGGAGGATTGAATAACTACTTTTTGTATTCTCACTTTTAAAATCTTCTAAAATGTTTACGTTTCCTTTTTATTTTACCACTCTTCTTTGTGACTGAAGAAATAAGGTCGGCTTCTAAATGTAATATGAATGTGATACATATATAGGAATATGAGGGTGATACCATGAATTACCGCACCTGGTGACATCTGCCCAATCGGCAGTCGCACCTGACATTCATTACATCGGAAAATGTAATGCCAGTTGTAGTATTTGTGATAAAAAAATAAATAAAAATCAACATTTGTCATTGTAGATCATTTAAAAAGCCTGCATGGGTCAGTGTCTGTCCCCGGGTCGTAGGTCATCACTGACCTAGACAGATTCCTGCACAGGAGTCCTACAACAATCTATACAAATAAATAAAACTAAAGTGTCTGTTTGTAATAACAAAATAACTGATTTTTACTCAATGCTTATGAAAGTATATACGGTACTTACACAAAAAAACATTTTTGAAAATTTTTGCCTGTCTGTCTGTTCCGGCTAATCTCCGAAACGGCCGGACTGATTTTAACAGGACTCTCACTGACAGATAGCTGATATTATAGCGGGTAACTAAGTCTACTTTAATTTTAGGAAAATAGGGTTCCGCGCAAAAAATAAAACCACAAAATCCGATTCAAAAAGGTTCGGCCTTTATACGCGGATTTAACCGCGGGGCACAGCTGGTATTATTATAAAACTTGAGTTAGAATGCTTATGTGAATGGGTTAAGTTTTGGTTTCACAATACCCACGCAGTTGTTTCGCATTCTTACCCCCCCCCCCCCCACTTAGGACTATTTTCAACGCTTAATCTTCCAATACATTTAATTAGGTCAGTAGCTAATACGCTTATTTATAAATGAAGTAATTATACTAAATTAGTCACACTGTGCGTTAGCTAGGGTTATATCTATCAGTCGCAATATCATAGCTAATCTGTTATCAATGCAGCTATTCTCAATCGAGTATCAAATGGCTTAGTGGTCGGTCTTGGGTTTGAACCCCAGCCGAAACCAAAATTTGGGCAAAAACAAATCGTTGGTTTTCTGGTCTGCATGTGTTTTACATGTATAATTGACGTCTATAAAATGCATTTACGATACAGAAGAAATCCTAGAGCCAGGTGACCTTTTATACTAATATACTTGAGTGGGCGAGTGATGTTAACAATAAGAGACCTCTCCCAAACAAAATGGTAGCGGTTTTCACCTGGACAGCTCTCAAGTCGAAGTCCCACTTGACTCTTTGGACCTCACCCAGGAGATGGGCAGCAGCATCTTTCTGAAACATCTGAATAAATATACTGCGGTCGCCAACCCGCCTGCTAAGCGTGACGACTATGACAAAATCTTCCTAAAACGAGAGCTAGAAACCTTTGTAGCAATGTATGGGGTAGGCCTATGTTCAGTAGTAGATTAGTGATAGGCTGAAATGATGATATCTTCGGTTTTCGATCGGTTCTGCCACATTGAGCTGCTCTCGAAACTTTTTTTTATTGCATAAAGTGATGAAACGAACAAAACGTTCACCTGATGGTAAGTGCAACGTCTGCCCATAACAAATGCTGTGTCACCCAGAAAATTTCTGTATGACACTACACTGTGCCCATCACCCTGAGACATACGTTCTTAAGTCTCATATGCCCAGTGATTACGCTAGCTCACAGTGCCCTTCAAACCGAAACACAGTAATGTTTGCACACTACTGCTTTACGGTAGAATAATTGGCCCTGGGGTGGTACCTACCTAGACGGACTCCTGCATAGGAATCCTACCACCAGTAAACTTTCATACTTTGGGCTTTCCCAGTTTTTTCACTAACAGAAGCATTGCGGTCTTAGTCGAAGGTGCATGTTCGTACTCCAAGCCTGTGAATGCTGGTGTCCCTCAAGGCCGCGTGCTATCCCCAACTCTGGTTTTGCATATTAATTATATGTTGTGAATTAGTAACATTCCGTGCAGGACTACTTTAGTGACGCCTTATACATCGGCCGTGCCAATATTTCTCGGGGACACGTCGACGAGTGTTGTCGATCGAAAAAATATAAGTTGCGCTACTAAAAAACTTGACTTTATTAAATTTATATTTAGTGTCATTATAATTAAATATTTTTATTATTTATCCACCAGTATATACAATGTATTAATGATGAATCCATAATTTTCTAATATAGAATAGTGCTGGGCGATTATTACTAAAACTAATCGAATTAGTCGATAAAAGTCGATAACAATAGATGTTAAACGGCGCGGCGGGCTTTTTTTTTATTGGATAGAGTGACGAAACGAGCAAAACATTCACCTGATGTAAAGTGCAACGTCTACTCATAACAAATGTTATGTCACCCAGAACATTTCTGTGTGACACTACAATGCGCCCGTCACCCTGAGACATCAGTTCTTAAGTCTCATATGCCCAGTGATTACGCTAGCTCACAGTGCCCTTCAAACCGAAACACAATAATGTTTGCACACTACTGCTTCACGGCAGAATAACTGGCCCTGGGGTGGTACCTACCTAGACGGATTCCTGCATACGGTTACCGTGTCAACTTTAACTACTAACTTGTAGCGCAGCCCACCGATTACCGTACTCGTACAACTAAATAAGCAGTTACAAATGTGTGGTGGGCTGTGAATTCAATAGTTGATGAAGGTCCGTGCGCCACTACTTACCTGCAGTGTGCGTACAGTTAGTAGTTTGGCGATTATTATTCAAATAATCATGGTGAGGAGCTGCTACAATACTAAATCGCCAATCCAATGCGCAACAGCACAATTTTCGATTCATGCATATCACGCCGTGTGGTAGCGGCTCCTACGACCTCGTAGGTCGCAGCAATAAGTTTTATAGTCTACTAGCCGATGCCCGCGACTTCTTCCGCTTAGATGTAGGCCTTTAAATATCCCGTGGGAACATGCCCGTGGGATAAATGCCCGTCTCCAGGACGCAAGCTATTTCTGTGCCAAATTTCGTCAAGAACAATTCAGCGGTTGAACGTGAAAAAGTCAAAAACAGACAGAGGGAAAGAGAGTTACTTTCGCATTTATAATATTAAGATAAGCTGGCTCAATAAATGGGCCATCACAGTGAAATTTGCACGTTCAAACTTACAAAATCTCCACCTTTATTATAGTAGTAATATAAAATTCGAGACGACCGCGTGGCCTAGTGGTCAGAGTACCTGACTTCTAAGCCGCGGATCCTGGGTTCGAATCCCAGCCGGAGCCAACATTTTCTGCTAAAACATAAATTGTTGGTTTTCGGGTCTGGTTGTGTTGTGATTGTCCCCGTGTTTCTGACACTGCATCCTAGCCTACCTCCGATCTTATCGCATCAGCGTTACATCGGGCGCGGGTAGGTTGGGACGAGTGAGTGCCTCTGTGTTTGCGCGTACACTTGTGGCACTATAATATCTCCTGCGTAGTTGGTGGCTCTCGACAGTAGTCGGCAGTTGTCGCCGTGGTCGAAATCGGCTAGGAGAACATCAATATAAGATTCATAACCCCATTAATCTTCATAACGGAATTTATCCCATAATCGCTTTACTATTAAAGCAATAAAGTGATTCTATAAAGGCGGATGGTGTAATGGTTTCAGCGGCCATTAATCAATCAGTAAATTGCGCATGACAGTATTTACAGCGCCCATTACACATGTAGCCCACATTTCACCCCCGCGGGAAATGAGAGGTGTATGTTGGCGAACCACGTCGCCGCCATTTTGGTACGAGTCAAAAATATTCTGACTCTCCGTAGCGTTCCCGCCAGAGCAGTGTAGTGACAGCATTTCATATCCATACTAATATTATAAATGCGAAAGTAACTCTCTCCGTCCCTCTGTCCGTTTGTTACCTTTTCACAGCTCATTCGCTGAACCTCTCGTGACGAAGTTTGACACAGAGATAGCTTGCATTCTGGAGACGGACATAGGATACTTTTTATCCCGGAAAATCAAATAGTTTCCACGGCATATTTAAAAAATCTATTATCACGCGGACGAAGTCGCGGGCATCAGCTTGTTATGTTATAAAGCTGCACGAATAAAGGCTGCCCGTACAATACCTTAGTCGGCTCTTGTGACACCTCGGTAGGAAAAAGGTAGGTGTTATTCTATCCTACCGGACTCCTATCGGCTGGCACCGACACCATTTGCTTTTGAATATGTTAAAGTAATCAGTTGTAAGTTACCAGTTGTACTTTAAGAAATAAAATTAATACGAATTTATTTTTTAAACTGTTCCGGCGACCTCTCACTTAACATTCGACGCTATAAGATCGGTAAATTTTCTGAGCGTGATTGAGTAGCAAAGGAACAAACATACAAACCCTCTCATTTATTGCATAAGATTTTATATAAAGTAAAGTAACAGCGCCTATAAATGTCCCACTGCTGAGCACAGGCCTCCACTTATTTCCGAGAGGGTTTTGGAGCTGGGAAGAATCCGTCACGCTGCTCCAATACGGGTTGGCTTACTTCACATGTCTTCGAAATATTATTTATTTATCAGACATGCCGGTTTACTCGCGATGTTTTCCTTCACCGCCGAGCACATGGTAAATCGGCACTTAATATTGCAATTAACAATTTTGGGAATCGAACCCAGGTCACTCGCGTACTATGAAATTTAATAAAGCGAGTGTCTAGCTCCTGGGTTACCAAGGCTCTTTTATATATACCTTAGCTTATTTTGTATAGTTATTGTCATTTGAAAATCTGTGTTTTGCTAATTTAAAATGAATAAATATATAATATTTCCTTTGAAATTGTTTTGTGATCATAAATTGGTCATAACTCGCAAAATTATTCACAACAATTCGAATGTCCCTCTGAAACATATTTATTTATAACTCATGTGACTCACACTTATTTGTTGACGCTCACAATTTGGAGTCACCAAATATATGTAAATTACTTATTTTCTAACACAAATCGCTATTGATATAATCATCAGAATGCGGTAGCCCACTACTGGACTTAGGTTTCTCCCAATGAACGCTACATAGCCCGATTTTCAAAACCATGCATCATTTGCTGCCAGATCGTGGCTTCATCTAATGAAGGGCTGAACCACACTGTGTTTGACTGAAGTAGAGGTTTCCAAACTATGTTCCGGGTAACACAAGTGTTCCGTTGAATTTGAACAGGAGTCCCGCGACATTTTGGAACGTAAATTTGTCTTTTTAACACTAAATAATTTAAATTAATATGTAATGTACGTGAAGTTCAATTTGATTTTTTCTAAGAATTGATCTTTTGAAATAAAATATGACGTGTTAAATTTGACGTGGTCAAAGGCAAAACTGTGGTTGTCAGTTATCACCGACAATATACAAATAAAATAATATCTTTTTCTGGTCAAGGATAACGCCAGAATAACAGCGCTGCAGTTATGCCACAGCACCATAATGCCCAGTCGGACGCCTTTTTTGCTGTAGCCCTACATCATGTAAATGTTAATAATATAACTTTCTTGTCGAATGTACTCACTCTGAATTACAACAGAAAATAAATTTATTTTTTCTTTCTTTGTTTCTTTCAAATACACTGTTATAAATTTAAAGATCTACTTTATATCGAGTGACGGGTAACAGTCAAGAGTTGCGAAAAAAATTCCGTATATGCGAAGAATTCCAGAAAAAGTTTGGGAACCTCTGGCTTAAAGAGTATCCACACTGAAATATCTTTGAACAATCTCTCACAACTCTAGATACCATTTTTGAAGTGGACTTGATGATACCGAACTGAGATAGATAGCCAAAGTAGTTCAGGTATCGGCCCTATAAGTACACTCAGTAATTTTTTTTATTCATATAGAACGTACTTGCAATAATAAAAAATGAGTAAAAATTCATAGTGGTAGGATTCCTATGCAGGAATACGTCTAGTTAGGTACCACCCCAGGGCCAGTTATTCTGCCGTGAAGCAGTAGTGTGCAAACATTACTGTGTTTCGGTCTGAAGGGCACTGAGACCTAGCGTAATCACTGGGCATATGAGACTTAAGAACTTATGTCTCAGAGTGACGGGCGCAGTGCGGTGCTTCACAGAAATATTCTCAGTAACACAGCATCTGTTATGGGCAAACGTTGCACTTACCATCAGATAAACGTTTTGTTCGTCTCAACACTTTATCAAATAAAAAAAAAATAAAAAAAATATTATTACATTTAGAGTAGTCATAAACATTGTTGTGTAATTATTTTGCGTTTTATAATTTTTACCACGTTTCTATTAATATGTTTTCGTGTATGTCTGTTCGGGTCAAATTTAGTAATTTATTTTAAACCAACTGGAGCGAGTTTTATTGCTTTAGATCTGACCATCGATTGTTAGCGTTACTAACATTTTAAATAAGTCTCGCTTTAGCTGTTGTCGCCAAATAGTATCCGATGAAGCTGTAAAAGCCGAGACGGCTAACAGCAATTACATCACCGAAAATATATATGTCGCCAAAGTAGTCGTTTTCAAAAATTTTACGTTCATACTCGTATTTAGCTGGTCTTAGATTTTTTGTACAGTGTCATAATAGTTACTCGACTTCACAGAGTCAGTAACTCTTTAATGGGTCAATCAATGTATTCGTTTTTACAACAAAATATCAGAAAGTGTACAAAGTGCTAGATTTTCAAATAGTTATTTTTTTTAAACAATGTTTTTAATTGGTTTAAGTGACGAAACGATCAAAACGTTCAGGTAAGTGCAAAGTCTGTCCATAGCAAATGCTGTGTCACCCAGAAAATTTCTGTGTGACAACACACTGCGCCCGTCACCCTGAGATAACAGTTCGTAAGTCTCATATGTCCAGTGAATACATTAGCTCTGTGCCCTTCTAACCGAAACAGTAATGTTTGCACACTACTGCTTCACGGCAGAATAACTGGCCCTGAGGTTACTTGACGTAATCCTACCACAAGTAAATATCTATAAAAAGCATTAATTATTATAATGTGATAACCCCTGGGAATGAAGTGATCGCTGCCGAGCTAGTTCTACATCTTTATAATCATGCTGTAATTGTACATTATTATTAAAATGACTAACAAGACAAAAAATCGCCCGCTGGATTTCTTTCTAGTTCTTCCCAGGACAGACACATTACTTTTGTGTGGCTTAAAAAAAACGTACGTTCAATAAGGATTATTTAAGTAATCTACATTGAATAAAAAATATCCTATTCTATAGTTGTTTTCGATTTTCGTGTCTGTTTTATGTACATATTTAGTTAATGTATTTATTTCGTCTAAGAAATAAGACTTTTAAAGCTCTTATTTTTCTTGATGTTACCATTGCTTATATTTAATACAGACAGCCGTGTGGTGGCGACTTAAGAGAATCTACCACCCCATTTCATTCCGTGGGTGTCGTAAAAGTCGACAGATGGGAAATGGACAGCAGCATCTTTCTGGAACAAACATCTGAATAAATAAACTGCGGTTGCCGACGCGCCTCCCAAGCGTGGCAACTATAGCAAAATCCCCCCCAAAACGAGAGCTACAAACTTTTGTGCCAATATATAGGGGAGGCCTATGCTCAGCAGTGGACTACTGATAGGCTGAAATGATGATGATGATGAATGATGAATGAACAGACTTCTGTTTTTTCATTTCATCGCTACCAGAGTATTCACTTCCATTTAGATACTTCTGTGTTATTTAAAAAATGCTTTTAACTTATTGTTGGTCATTTGTCTTTAGGTGAGCTGGTAGTGGGGGTGGCGCACAGCGTGGTGCTGCTCACCCCGCTGAGCGAGCGCGACAGCGGCCGGTTCGGATCCCTGTTCGTAACCAACTACAAGCTGTCTTTCGTGCCGCTTGAGACCTCACAGTACGATGTTAGTATTCATTATAGTAACTTTATTATGCATGTTTATTAGGTTCAACTTTGTACGACTCGTTAACTTAAGCTATAACCCTTTTACGATACGGTCCGCGGGTTCAATTCCCGCATGGAGCAAATATTCTTGTGTAGAATTTCCAGGTCTCGGTGTGTATGCATTAAGAATATAAGTAGACTCATGACGAAATAGAAATGCTATAGACAATTATTTCTTTCTTTCAATTTATCCAAATTACCCATTTCATCCCGTGGTTGTCTTAAAAATTGACACAGGGAAAATGAAAACCAGGAGATGGGCAGCAGCATCTTCATGGAACATCTGAAGAAACTGCCATTACCAACCCGCCTGCCAAGCTTGGTAAAATTCCCCCCAAAACGAGAACTACCAACTTTTGTGGCTATCTATGAGGGAGGCCTATGTTCAGCCGTGAACTAGTGTTAGGGTGAAACGACGAAACAATTTGGGTTTGATTAGACTTAGTAATGTTAATAGAATTAACATTATTCATTATTAATGTTATCGGCAATGAATCAGTAAATATTCAGAGATTTAACATACATTTAAAAGATTATATAATTATAAGCAATTGAATAATCCTTTAAAAGTGTGTGGTAGCGGCCTAAGAGAATCTACCACCCCATCTCATCCCGTGGGTGTCGTAAAAGTCGACAGAGGGAAAATGAAAACCAGGAGATGGGCAGCAGCATCTTGCTGGAACATCTGAATAAATAAACTGCGGTTGCCAACCCGTCTGCCAAGCGTGGCAACTATGGCAAAATCCCTCCAAGACGACAGCTACAAACTTTTGTAGCAATCTATGGGGGAGGCCTATGTTCAGCAGTGGACTATTGATAGGCTGAAACGACGAAGCAATTAACTTATCGTCGTGTTTTTTTTCCCTTTGAAACGTATAACTAGTGCCGCAGTTATTCTGCCGTCGAGGTACTGAATTCGTCTGTATATGTTTATGTATGTACGGGCATAACGTATTTGTTTATGAACTGATTTTAATGACTTTTTTTAATTCTCCCATATAATTTTTGTCATGTTCTGATGATGAAAGCCATGAGAAAATCATGAACTCCTCAATTCGCATAAGCATGTTTGGAGCTGAGAAGAGCGTCGTGCTCTATCAATTTTTGGTTAAATAATTGTTGTACCTACGAGTTTCTCTGTTTCTTTCTTGCACTGGTGGTAGGATTCCTGTGCAAGAATCCGTCTATTTACTCGTAGGTACCACACTAGGGCCAGTTATTCTGCTGTGAAGCAGTAGTGTGCAAACATCTTACAGCAATCTTAGGCGATTTCGAACACTGCGTCTTCCGATTAACAACCGAAAGTTTTGTGATCTGCACAGGATATGATAGTACCGTAATTATTAATAGACGTGTTTAGCTCTTTAGTGAACCGGTTCACTGTTCCGAAATCGAAATCAATGTGATCCGAATGTTCCTGAACACTTGTGTCAGTGCAAACGTTTCGTTTGGAACTTGATCATTCCACGTGTCAGGCGGTCAGTGACACTAACGTTTGTTGTTTAAGATTGAGTCATTAATCCTAATAAGTTACTCTGACGCTGTGTTCCAAATGTTCCAAATGAAACATATCACTGACCCGGAACTTAGCACTGTCCAGATGCAGTTGCTCCAATCTTGCTAAAGAAATACTTTTGCCACGTGTAATTATTAATGCTCGGCGTCTTATGCACATACGATCAGGAACATTAAACTATTAAGTAAAGTATAACGAATATACACCTCATCTAAGATTCCAAACCAGGTCGTGATACGAGGTGCCGGGCTCGCCTTAAATGTCAAACGCGAGAACCCTGAGTTCGATCGAGCTCTAAAGAGGTTCTGCAATTTTAGCACACAGTATTGAAAAAAAGAAAGGACCTCAGACTTGCCGATTCTTCTCTGAGGTCTTATTTTTTGAACCGGTGTAGATTTTGACATTCATAAGAGCTTTATACAAGCCTAAACTGAAAAAAAAATTTTGACTTTATAACGTGCTTATCGGTGAAGGAAAACATAGTGAGTCAGTGATAAAAATATTTCGACAACATGTGAAGTTCGCCAACACGCATTGGAGTAGCGTGGCGAACTCTTTCCAGCTTCAAAACTCTCTCAAAACTAAGGCGGCCTGTGCTCATCAGTGAGACATTTATAGGATGTTACGCAATAAAATCCAAGCTAACTGAAGTTGCAATAGGCCGGCCATATAGCCCGTAGAACCGATTATCGTTGAGGAATAAAAGAGAAACCACTAGATGCAGGGATGACCCGCCTGGTTTTGGGGGAAGTTGCTGGATGCGATTGGCTTAGGACCGTGTTTTGAAGCAGTCTATCTCTATGTTCAACGGTTACCAAAAGGACATTTTAAAAATGATGATGATGATGAATTAAATTTTATAAAATGTATAATATTCGGGTCCACTGTAGAACGTAGTTTGAAGCTATAATTTTGGGGGATTTTTGCATTGGCAATCGCGGTTTATTTATTCATATGTTCAGGAAAGATGCTGCCGCCCATCTTCTGGTTTTCATTTTCCCTGTGTCGACTTTTAAGACACCCACGGGATGAGATGGCGTGGTAGATTCTCTTAGCCGCCACCACACGGTATATACACCACATATTCGCGTTAATATGATAAATCATTAAATTTAACCACTGATTCAGGCTACTTTACAGTCATAGGTACCAAAAAAAATTACTGATGCTATGTTTTCTCGTAGGAGTACGGTCAACGGAACAATCTCCTCGGTACGTTCGACGTGCCGCTTACGGGCGTGGGCGCGTTGTGGCTAACGGATGGAGGACCACAACGGAGGCGTCGCTTGCTGCCCTACGCCGACATGCCCGGCAAGGTTAAGGGTCTACAAGTCATATGCAAGGTTAGTTGCCAGTCCCGGTTGTATCAGAGTTGCCTTACACAACGATTTGACATAGATTATTAAACAATAGTTATTGCCAATCAAGAATCATACGACTAACTAAAATAAAAAACTAAAAGTATTAAAAAAATACTGTTGAACTTATAAAAAAGTATTTAATACAAATTACAAATGTAAATAAAAAAATGACATGTTTAGGAGTGGATTAGCAAAAGGCTGTGCTAACTGCGCAGCGCTGGTTCTCTGGTCCCGCCCTCACTCCTTAATGTAATTTATAGTATGAATAAGTAATAATCTGTGGAATAATGTGTGTAGAGATGAGGAGATCTCTACACACAGAGTACTCCTGCGAACGACTCCATATAAGAAAACAAGGAGAATTCGAGTCAAATTAAGATGGCGCCGCTGTAATAGAACTTAAATTTTAAATTATGTTAAATCTATTTATATTTATTGTCAAGTTTTTTGGTTATACCGCATTAACTTTCACTACACTTTGTTTCACTGAACTCTGAATGTCTCTCAATCAATGAACTGTTTCAATTTTCATTACAGTATTTTTATTAATAACTTTATTAGATGCAACTTCCTTTAGCATACTTCACTTCATCTAATACCACTAACTCCGTTTTCGCTACTTCAACGGCATTTCGTTAATATTTGGAACCCTTATTCTATGCATTTGTCGGACACTTTTTCGTGAATCGTTATGAGTTCGCTCCTTATCTATACACTCCATAGAATGGTTAATGTATATCTAGTTATAAGAATCAGGCGCTGCTTGCCGGAAATCCACTATAAGGAATTAAAAGGATTTATTAAAATTATAAGGAAAGAAAGAAACTTAATTTTATAAGATCCGCAAGCAAAATTTAAAATGGTGTATATCTTGATTTTTGGAGCAGCAGCGCCTCCTCTGCCATAATAGCGTGCACAAGAAAACGAATACCGCCAATATCCTCCGACAAACAACAGTGACCAGCCGATTTCTGTTTTTAAACTGTCAGTGCTGTGTCAGATGATTAAAATAGTTATCTCCTTATTTCAGAATATGAAAGTAATGACATTCAGCTTCGCGAACTCACCGATCGGCAACGGGAGGAAAGTAGCGATGGCACTCATCCACCACGCGTTCCCCAAACGGCACGACCTCCTTTTCGCCTTCGAGTACCGGGAGCCCTACTATCCGACGCTCCCCTCAGACCTCAACATGTTCCAACGACCGGGAGACTGGAAGAGGGAGTTGGAACGCTGCGACTGCCCGCATTGGAGGATCACTTGCATCAATGGAACATCGGACGCTTTCATGCTCACAGCTGGCGAGACGCTCATAGTGCCCAGTTCGGTGTTGGATTACAACCTGATGGAATCGGCGAGGCATTTTAGGTCAGGAAGGGTCCCTATCTGGGTGTGGGGGAGGTCGGAAGGGGCGGCGTTGTTGAGAAGCGGGGAGCTTTTGCAGACTGAACATTCCGCTACTGCGGAGAGTGTATTATTAGAGCAGGTATGTATTTCACATTCACAAGCACCGACACTCGGAACGATATTCTGTAGGCCAGGGCTTCTCAAACTATGTTCCGCTGAACGAGTTTCGTTGAATCTGAAAAGGCGTTCCTTGACAATTTGGAAAGTAATTACAATAAAAAAAAAGTAAAGTTTCAGCCTAAAAGCCCTGAGAGCCGTGGTAGCTCAGGGGCTAGGCGCTCGCTTTTAATTTCATAGTACGCGAGTGTCCTGGGTTCGATTCCCGGTGCCGGCACCACTAAAATTGTTAATTGCAATTTTAAGTGCTGACTTACCACGTGCTCGGCGGTGAAGGAAAACATCGTGAGGAAACCTGCATGTCTGAGAAATTAAAAATATTTCGAAGACATGTGAAGTCCGCCAACCCGCATTGGAGCAGCGTGGCGGATTCTTCCTAGCTCCAAAACCCTCTCAGAAATGTGAGGAGGCCTGTGCTCAGTAGTGGGACATTTATAGGCTTAAACTTTCAATTTAACAACACATTGGTGTTTTCGTCATATGAGTAAATCGCGCCGAATACACTTCTACAAGGCGCTGCAAAATGATCTCGTTGACGAGTTCACTTTGGATTTTCGTTTGTCAGTGTTGAGAAATAGTAACAAACACAGCCACTTTTGTATGATTTGGTATTAATGTTGAATCATTTTATCTTGAAATATATAGTTAACGGCATATTGGCAATGAAATACAAATGTATTAAACACAGTCTATTCAAGATTGTATATTTAATATGTCATGCTAGTATTTCCTTGTAGTTAATTTAAAAAATCGATTTAGAACTAACCACGTTATTAAAAAAATATTTGGTCAGTGAAACTTTGTAAACGAGAATTATAATTATTATACGTAAGCGGATGAGTGAATTTACCTGCAGTAAGTTCACACAAGTTCGTTCGAGAATGCGTAGTAAGTTCGTTCGAGTGGCGCTCTCTACGCGTGTTGAATGTCTAATTTTTGTAATTGCCTACTGGCTGTCTTATAGGCTAATGACGAAAAAATGTACATTTTGTAATTGCCCCCCTCCCCTCCCGTTGGGCGCAGGTGCGTCGCTCGCACCCGAAGCTGACGCCGCCGCACGTGCTGTACCTGTGCGGCGCGGGCGGGGGCGGGGGCGGGGGCGTCGGCGCGGGCGCGGGGGGCGCCGCGGCCACGTGCCTGCCGCCGCTGAGCGCGCTGCGCGCCGCGCACAACAAGATCGCCGACCTCTGCACGCCCACCACGCTCGGCAACTTCTGGGTAACTCCCTCACTGTTTTTTCCGAAGCGAAGCTTCTTGACGCACGTCTAGGATCGGGGACCTAACTTAATTGGACGAGCAAAACGATCACCCGATGACAACTGCAACGTTTGCTCGTGCGTCACGCAGAACATTTCTGTGCGGCGGCACCACATCTGTTCTTAAATCTCACATGCTTTTTATTTTGAACTCTTATCGACGGATTGGCCTAGTGGCCGGCGTGTCTGAATTGAGCCGACCAATCAATAAATACGATTCAATCTCCAACTTATACTAGAGATCAGCGAACTTCAAAGCCAATTTCACCTTGAAAGACATCGGAAGAAAAATAAATTCCGATCAATATCCCTAAGTCGACGACTTTCCTAATCATATCTCGTGTATGTCGTAAGAGATTACTGAGATACTAAGTTTATCATTTTGAATGCACCGCACCAGGGGGTCTACTGTGTAACTCTGGTTGGTTTCGTGGTCGGTTTCATTTGATTCCATTAACCAATGAATGAAATCAGAAATGCCCATACCAATGAGTTGGACTTCCTAGGTAGTACAGTTTTTCTTATTGGAGAAAATGACGAAACGACCAAACCGTTCACATGATTGTAAGTGCAACGTCTGCCAATAACAAATGCTGTATCACCAAGAACATTTCTGTGTCACACCACACTATTTTATAAAATTTTATAAAATGTATAATATTCGGGTCCACTGTAGAACGTAGTTTGAAGCTATAATTTTGGGGGATTTTTGCATTGGCAATCGCGGTTTATTTATTCATATGTTCAGGAAAGATGCTGCCGCCCATCTTCTGGTTTTCATTTTCCCTGTGTCGACTTTTAAGACACCCACGGGATGAGATGGCGTGGTAGATTCTCTTAGCCGCCACCGCCACCACACGGTATATACACCACATATTCGCGTTAATATGATAAATCATTAAATTTAACCACTGATTCATTATTTATCTCTTAGCTTTTTATGCGTAAATATTTAAATAGAAAAGTCAAATGTTGCAGCATATATTTTGAAAATAGAGAAGATAAAAAAATTAAATATATTATTACATTCTGCAAGGATTGGAGCAATAATATTTTATGTTTTTTTCCTCAGTTGCAAGACTCGCAGTACTACTCGATTCTGGACTCTAGTCGGTGGCTGCGATACGTGGCGAATTGTCTCGCCTTCGCCGACGAAGCAGCCTCACACCTCTCCTCAAACGTTACAGTTGTTCTGCAAGAAGGTATTGAATGCTTTTCGTTTGTTCGTTATGAAAAGCAATAGCTACCTTACCCTTCACGCTTGACTTGGACCCAAAACGTACTTAGCACATCCAATTTGTAAGCAATGAACAGCCATCAGAATCATCTGAAATCGTCCCACATAAACGGCGATATACAACATCTGATATGCAAACAAAAATCGTATTTTTTGACTTAATACTACTGATGAAAAATCTTCTTATCATTAACAATTGACAACTTTTGTTACTTCATCATCATCATTGGAGCCCACACTAGTCCACTGCTGAACAAAGGCCTCCCGACAGATTGCCACAAAAATTAGTTTGAAGCCAACTTCATCCATCGACTACCCGAAAACCGTGCATGTCGACGCTCTTCGATATTTCGAATACATAGGTTTTCTATATTAGTCTACTTAAAGGTCTGAGTGATATACATGACATTTTTAACTTTTTTTTTATTTAATGATACAGTAACTAGACGATAAAATTGTTTGTATGATGTTATATGCATCTGTTCAAAACAGTTACGTGTCACCCATACAATTAAGCGGCAATAGCCTAATGGTTTAGGGTACGGACTGTGAAACACGACGTCGCAGGATCGAGCCCGTCATTCGACTATTGTCGTGAACCATCTCCTAGCACAAGCTTTTACGCTTAGTTGGAGTGGTTAACAGGAATATTAGTAATGTTAATACAGAATTGCTAGCATTCTTTTTAAAAACAAAAAAAAAAAAAAAAAATTCAATTGGAAGTAGCACCGCACTGCTCTCGTCACCATGTGACATCAGTTCTTAAGTCTCATGCCCTATTATTACACCAGCCCAAATTACCCTTCAAATTGAAACAGTGATATTTGCAAACTGTTTGGTTCGGTAGAGCTGTCAGTGGTGGTACCTACCTAGAAGGATACATGCATTAGGCTTACAATTAAATACTTCTTTTATTTTCTCGTTACAGGCGACGGCGTGGACTATTGCGCAGTGGTCTCGTGTCTTACGCAGCTCCTTATAGACCCCTACTTCCGCACGATATCGGGCTTCCAGTCGTTAATTCAGAAAGAGTGGATAGCGCTCGGTCACCCCTTCTGTGATAGGTAAGAACTTGTCTCTATCAGCAAATTTTCACATAAATCAGGATACTAATAAACAGAAAAGAAGTGTCGGCTGTCATTTCGTAGAGTGTATATGCTTGATAATTTATTTATTTATTTATCCTTTATTGCTGACACCTTAAGCTAAGGGCTACAATGGGCGGACTTAATGCCTAGTGGCATTCTCTACCAGTCAACCCTCAATATGGTGAAAAGTTGAAGGCAGGTGCTAACTAAAGAATAAAAAAAAAATTGAGCGAAACTCGTGTCGTGTTCTCGACTTCAGTGGTATATATTACCTAGTGGTAGTATTGTAGTGGTGGCAGTTCCTGGTGGCGTGTTAGTTTGCTTGTGCACGCGTCAGTTCTTCAAAAACTAGGTAATATACACCATTTTATATTTTGTATGCGGATCTTAGCAAATTAACTTCCTTTCCTTCGAACGAATCATAGGCATGTCCTCACAAGTTGTAATCTTCTGCTGCCGAACATTTCTGGATAACTTTCCCGATGTACCATGTTCATTATAATAAACAACAGCGTTACATAGCTCGTTAAAAGAATACTACCACTCCATCTCATCCAATGGATCTCGTAAAAGGCGAGTAAGGAATTAAACTGCACTGTGCACCGAACAGCGCATGGTGGCGATGGGCTCACCACCTATCACACCAAGTGCATTATATTGTTTTGGTGAAACGTGGATTGTGGCAGTCATCTGTTTTTGCAGTGAGTGCCCAGTCTCTGACTACCCCTTATGGGATACAGTCGTGATCTTATGTATGTATGTAGATAGCTTCTTTACTGAATACTGATTAGCGTTATTTCTGTAACTTAAACTTAAATATTTATTAAAATGCAAATTCACTATTTTCTTGACGATCCATCACAACATTTGTTTTTACTCATTCTTAACAACAATAAAGTTGGACAAAAGTTATTGTAACTGTTTAATATCACAAATATTTATAAAACTAAAATAATAATAAATTATTTCAAATTTATAATTGTTTGTGTTTAAACTTGATAAGCACAAGAATATTGTGACGTAATTTTTGATTTCTCATAAATATTAAAGTACTAAGTGGAACTAGACGTTATATATTAACTAGACTATAAAATATATTGTCGGCTCGATTGGCGTAGTGCGTGAGTGTTTGGCGTCACCACAGGTCGCGGGTTCGATTCCCACATGCCACAAATATATGTCCTACAGATAGTAGTAGCAGTAGTGTGCAAATATTATTGTGTTTCCGTTTGATGGGCACTGAGAGCTAGTGTAGTCACTGGGCATATGAGACTTAAGAACTGACGTCTCAGGGCGACGGGCGCAGTGTGGTGTCTCACAGAAATTTCTTGGTGACAGCATTTGTTATGGGCAGACTTTACAATTACCATCAGGTGAAAGATTTGCTCGTTTCGTCACTTTATCAAATTAAAAAAAAACAGTTGCTTAAGAATTTATATCTGTAAAACGCTCTCACGATACAGGACAAATCATAGAGGGATTTATTTATACCGATATTTAATATATAAGTGATAATAAATATCGGTCGTGGCAATGTATCGTAAGCCTGTGCATACGAGGGTTAGCAAAGCTAAGAGGACAATGCCGGCAGGCTGGGGCTGCCGCGGGCGGGGCAGTCGAAGGAGCTGCCGGCGCAGGCGGCGCCCGTGTTCCTGCTGCTGCTGGACTGCGCCTGGCAGCTGCTGCAGCAGTTCCCGGCCGCCTTCCAGTTCACCGACACCTACCTCGTCACGCTGTGGGACTGCCTGCACAACCACCTCTTCGACACCTTCCTCTTCAACTGCCCCAGGGACAGGGAGCTGGCTGTGTCCAAGGTTATTCTTTTTTAAATTACGCCCGTGCTTTGTTAGACAGACTCTCACACACTCAGTATCCTGAATACTAGATATGATATTAACATCACTTATTTTATTTTTAACCGGCAGTGTAGAATCGCACCTATCTCTTTCCTACCGAGGTGTCGTAAGAGGCGTCTAAGGTATTGTACATTACGGACAGCATTTATTTGTGAGAAAGTCAAAAAATTGTATCTTGGTATTTTATTGTATTTTGGTATCAAAATGGCGGCGATGTGATTTGACCACCGGTCATCGTCGCGTCTCGTTTCCGGCGAAGGCGAAAATTGGACTACGTGAGCGGTCTCTGCCTACCTCTTGTATGGGAAAAAGGCGTGACTGTGTGTATCCACTTGCTACGATCCTGACACACATCTTTAGCTTCTTCTACTTTCATTAGCGTTTTCACACACGCTCGTCGGTTGCGGGTACTTTTAACGTGACCTTTCCTCAAAAGTTCACCGATCTGATTGTGATACGTACGCCTAGGTCGACCCTTACCGGCTTTTCCATTCACACTTGCCTCATAAATCTGTTTCGTCAATCTCCTTTCATTCATCCTCTCTACGTGTCCAAACCATCTAAGCATGCTTTTCTCTATCTTTTTCACTACATCTTCAACCACACCGCAACGTTCCCTTATCACGCTGTTTCTCACTTTGTCAATCAGAGTTACTCCAGCTATACTTCTCAAACTTTTCATTTCCACAACGTTAATCCTACTTTCATGCTTCTTCTGCCAGACCCAGCATTCACTACCATACATAAGTGTGGGGACCAGAACTCCCCTATGTACAGCCAGACGTGCCTTTTTAGATACGTTCTGGCTACACATAAAGTTATGCAGAGCCCCATTCACTTGATTGCCTGCTAATACTCTTCTCTCAATATCACAGTCATACTTTCCGTCTCTCGTAAATTTAAAACCCAGGTACACAAACTCTTTCACTTGTTCCACTCTTTCTCCTTCAATCAGAACTTTGCAATCCGACATACTTTCTTCTCTTTCAAAAACCATTACTTTCGTCTTATCTATATTAATTTTCATTCTTTTGCTTTGTAGAGCACCATGCATAATATTAACCATCGCCTGCAACTCCTCCTCCGATGATGCTAATATAACCTGATCATCGGCGTATAGGAGGCATTTGACGGTCAAATCATTCATTCTTAATCCAAACACACTCTCTTTCAAATCTCATTAAATAATCATAAATAGTTTGAGTTAACTTATACATCCGCATGGTGGCGGATGAATAAAATCTTCTATCCTCATCCCGAGAGAATCGTCTGAGGGAAGCACCTGACCTTCCAGGTGCTTCCCTCAGACGATGGTTGATGTCATGGTTTCCGACAGGTAGTGGAATAACCATAAAAAAAATATTTGTCAAAAAATACACAGACCGATGACGAGGCTTTTACTGGTGTTAGAATTCCTATGCAGGAATCCGTCTAGGCAGGTACCCCAGGGCCAGTTATTCTGCCGTGAAGCAGTAGTGTGCAAACATTACTGTGTTTCGGTTTGAATGGCACTGTGAGCTAGCGTAATCACTGGGCATATGAGACTTAAAAACTGATGTCTCAAGGTGACGGGCGCATTGAGGTGTCACACAGAAATGTTCTGGGTGACAAAGCATTTGTTATGGGCAGACGTTACACTTACCATCAGGTGAACGTTTTGATCGTTTCGTCATTTTATGCAATAAAAAAAAAATAGGCGTCTACGGTTACTAATCCTCCTGCCAAGCGTGGTGATTACGCCAAATCCTTTGTTGGGCCTATGAGTAATTTAGATAGCCGATTCTCTTACGTCGTCACCACAGATATGCCACATGCTCATAATTTATGCACATCAGTATGCTCTCAGAATCTGATTTTACGTCGCATACGGAGCAGACAGGAACTTGTTATCGACGTGATCTTTTTTTACAGAATTTCGTTCCGCGGCCAGTATGGGACTGGGGCGAGCAGTTTTCGGAGCAGGATAAGGCGTTGTTCTACAATCCGTTGTTCATGATGAACAAGCCCATACAATTGGCAGCACAAAGGCTGAGTAAGTACACTCTGCTCCTTAAATTGTTTTTTATAGCTTTATTTTATCATCTATTATATATATATATATATATATATATATATATATATATATATATATTATATATTTGATCAAAAATGTTCGCTCGTCAGGGTAGTGAAAACGCGGCTTTATCAACTAAGTAAAGTGTTCTATGGGACTTTTGGCGCCAACTCGAAAAGTGGCTGTAGTGTTTCTGTTTAATTTTGTAATTTCTGTGTATATTTGGAGTTTTGATGTTCAATATTGATAGTTTATTATGCTCCTGAAAGTGTACAGTGATTGGAAAATTCAATTCAAGACCAAAAATGTGCTTTTCGTTTTGTCTCCATCAGTCCAGCAAATCTTCAGTAAAAGTCAACTATCATTTTACTGTCGATCGAAATTTTAAAGTGTTGCTGTTGGAATATTGTATACTTGGATATGTTACTTGACACTGGAAAATAGTTTATGACTGTTTCCATTAATAAATTAATAATATTAGTAATAATAAGTGTTTTATGTTTAATGTTTGCTTGCTCAAAACTGTTCAGAACTCTAAGTGAAAACGCAGGATTAGGCAGAATGTAAACGGTGTACATTGCTGGGCAGATCAGTCACCGGCGAGCTGGCGCAGTCCGCGGCAAGCGGAGGCGGGGACGGCGGCGGAATTGGGGCGGCTGCAGCCCTGCACCTCGGTGGCGGCCGTGGAGCTGTGGGCGCTGTGCTACGAGCGCTGGCTGCCGCCGCTGGACGCGCCGCACGCCGGCCGCGTGCACTTCCACCTGCACCACTGCCGTCTGCGCGCACAGGTACACACACACACACACACACACACACACACACACACGTGGAGCTGTGGGCGCTGTGCTACGAGCGCTGGCTGCCGCCGCTGGACGCGCCGCACGCCGGCCGCGTGCACTTCCACCTGCACCACTGCCGTCTGCGCGCACAGGTACACACACACACACACACACACACACACACACACACGTGGAGCTGTGGGCGCTGTGCTACGAGCGCTGGCTGCCGCCGCTGGACGCGCCGCACGCCGGCCGCGTGCACTTCCACCTGCACCACTGCCGTCTGCGCGCACAGGTACACACACACACACACACACACACACACACACACACACACGTGGAGCTGTGGGCGCTGTGCTACGAGCGCTGGCTGCCGCCGCTGGACGCGCCGCACGCCGGCCGCGTGCACTTCCACCTGCACCACTGCCGTCTGCGCGCACAGGTACACACACACACACACACACACACACACACACACACACGTGGAGCTGTGGGCGCTGTGCTACGAGCGCTGGCTGCCGCCGCTGGACGCGCCGCACGCCGGCCGCGTGCACTTCCACCTGCACCACTGCCGTCTGCGCGCACAGGTACACACACACACACACACACACACACACACACACACGTGGAGCTGTGGGCGCTGTGCTACGAGCGCTGGCTGCCGCCGCTGGACGCGCCGCACGCCGGCCGCGTGCACTTCCACCTGCACCACTGCCGTCTGCGCGCACAGGTACACACACACACACACACACACACACACACACACACACACACACACACACACACACACACACACACACGTGGAGCTGTGGGCGCTGTGCTACGAGCGCTGGCTGCCGCCGCTGGACGCGCCGCACGCCGGCCGCGTGCACTTCCACCTGCACCACTGCCGTCTGCGCGCACAGGTACACACACACACACACACACACACACACACACACACGTGGAGCTGTGGGCGCTGTGCTACGAGCGCTGGCTGCCGCCGCTGGACGCGCCGCACGCCGGCCGCGTGCACTTCCACCTGCACCACTGCCGTCTGCGCGCACAGGTACACACACACACACACACACACACACACACACGTGGAGCTGTGGGCGCTGTGCTACGAGCGCTGGCTGCCGCCGCTGGACGCGCCGCACGCCGGCCGCGTGCACTTCCACCTGCACCACTGCCGTCTGCGCGCACAGGTACACACACACACACACACACACACACACACACACGTGGAGCTGTGGGCGCTGTGCTACGAGCGCTGGCTGCCGCCGCTGGACGCGCCGCACGCCGGCCGCGTGCACTTCCACCTGCACCACAGCCGTCTGCGCGCACAGGTACACACACACACACACACACACACACGTGGAGCTGTGGGCGCTGTGCTACGAGCGCTGGCTGCCGCCGCTGGACGCGCCGCACGCCGGCCGCGTGCACTTCCACCTGCACCACTGCCGTCTGCGCGCACAGGTACACACACACACACACACACACACGTGGAGCTGTGGGCGCTGTGCTACGAGCGCTGGCTGCCGCCGCTGGACGCGCCGCACGCCGGCCGCGTGCACTTCCACCTGCACCACTGCCGTCTGCGCGCACAGGTACACACACACACACACACACACACACACACACACACACACACACACACACACACACACACACACACACACACACACACACACACACGTAGAGCTGTGGGCGCTGTGCTACGAGCGCTGGCTGCCGCCGCTGGACTGACCGCCAGTTGAACTGTTTTACTCTTGAATTAGTTACTTTTCCTCCGCTTTACATTATTAAAGATTTCTGAAAACTAATGTTCGTCGATCACAGCAGCCTTTATTCATAAAGAAATGCACCATTTATGCAATGCTGTCAATACACTGCTCGTGGGAACGCAAAGAATTTTTAGACTCCTCTCGTTTCCCACTGGGGCGAAAAGTTGGCTACGTGTATGGCCTCTGCCTACCCCCTTATATGGGAAAAAGGCGTGACTGTATGTATTTTAATAAGTACTTTTGATTTCAGATTCAACAGCTAAACGAGAAGCTGTCTTCTCTCTCCATAATGAACAACCGACATTCAAACGGCGACGACGACGCCACGGAGTCGTTCCGGATCCCCGTCGTGTCGCGATTCTACCCTTTCAGCCTCAACCGATACGACAACGTCGCAAGAAATTTGGACTCTATGCAGGTCAGCCTTATTGACGCCAGCCTGTTACTCGACTCACAATCGCTGTTAAATGCTCCAGATTAACTTTACGTAATTTGTAACTTTAAATAGTAGATTGATAGTGTCTTTTTTAATGTTTAAAGTCACTTTAATGTAGATATTTATTTTAAGTGTCGATAATTAGCAAAAGCTTCATAGACGACAGAACATGCCGTTTTCAGAGCCTAACAAAAGCCAATGTATTGTTGAGTATTAAGAGAATATAGAAATTAATATATTGTGTCGATAGTTTGTATTTTTGACGTTAATGGACATTAATATACATATGTAAATAGAATAGGCATTCATTACAAAAGTAAGTAATGGCATCGTAAGGAATTGATTGGCTAATTGAACAAATTAGTTATACTATTGCGATAAGTCGAGTTCGGTTTGTTATTTATTTAAATTGAGTAAATAAGGTAAAAAAAAAGATAAACAACTGAAGTTAATCTACTCTTAAAAATCTTGGCGGTAAATAGAGTTTTAAAGCAAATAGCGTATAGTCTATTCATTTCAGCTCGAGACAAATTATAAACGAAGAAAGCAATGTTTGTCAAACTAAAATGTCAAAATAACACACAACAAGAAACTTAACAAAACCAAAATAACTATAGAGTATAACAAGAATTTTACAAAATTATCTGAAAAAAGCACTCTGTCTGAGTGCTTTTTTCAACAAGTTGAAGGATTTTAAAGATGGCGGACGAGTGGAAAATGTTGGCTCTAAATCTACTCTGTAATTCGGTAGTGTTACAATGCTGTTTGTTTTTATTTAATGCTGTTTGATTTTTTAGATAAGCAGGCAACAACAACAAGCAGCCTAATATGTTAGGAAGTGGTTACCTTCAGTTGTCTATGGTCGAATGAATACATTTATAGGCGTCAACCGGTCTAGTCGAATTGACTGTCCTACTTTGATTTTAAAATAAAAATAAATATTGTCCGATTGAAAAGTATTTTTACACTAAATACATTAAAAAAAAATGGTAAATGTAGAAATTAAAACTATAATGGCGCCAAAATGTGTTTTAATCGTGGTATTTATAAATAGATATTTAACAACTTGTTACCATTCTAATAGAAACAGTTATGTTTAAGACTCATTCACAGTCGGCTTGTTGTTATAATATATTAATAAAAAAGCTATGTCTCTATGTTTGACTCAAAATTAAACCTTTAGGATTCTTTCCTAATATTCAACACTAACAACTATTTTACAGTAGCTTATTATTTCTATGATAGCGGCACCGAGTGATTTCGAGAGTTTCACAACAGCTTTTTAAATGAGTGTAGCTCAGAAGCAGGGCGCTCGCCTGAAATTTCATAGCACGCGAGTGACCCGAGTTCGATCCCCGGTGTGGGAACCATTTAAATTGTTCTACTACAATTTCAAGTGCTGACTTACCACGTGCTCAGCGGTGAAGGAAAACAACGTGAGGAAACCTGCGTGTCTGAGAAATAAAAATGTTTCGGGGAAATGTCAAGTCCGCCAACCTGCAATTGGAGCAGCGTGGCGGAATATTCCCAGCTCAAAAACCCTCTCAAAACTGGGAGGAGGCCAGTAGAAATCTGGTATTCTAACCAGTATTGAACATTGACCTATCTTAAGAAAGGCAGTCGGGCCATAATGGCCTCGCTCGGTGGGCGGTTTTTGTGGATTGGTGTGGGTTTTATTTTTTTAATATGATTATTTCACTTTTTACGAAACAAGAAAGGATGATAGATTTTCCGCCGCCATCACATGTCTGGCTGCTTAATGCTCACAAAATAAAAATAAACCACATATGGTCGTGTTTATATACCCATAACTAGGTTAGTACTAACTTACCTTTGGCGACATCTACAAAAAAGTAATCCATTTATAAGCTTCCGAATTGTCTTGATTTACATGCAAAATAGCTGCCATCACTCCGTGCCCTTAGGGTGGTTAGGCTTAGACTGACAATTTAGGGTTACTGTTAAAACTAAATAACAGAAAAAAGTAGTTTATTTACAATGAGTTTATATTTCTCCAGAGAGCCAAAGCCCTTCACTGTATACATACCGTCTACGAAAATATTGCGCTAGTTTTGCTTCACTTTTTATAATAATCTACTATACAAATTATTCTAACTGAAGTATAAGGGTAAAATAGACCAAGAGATCAGATCAAAGGGTACTTTGTGTTAGACTCAAAGATATACACCAATGCAATATTGATTGCATTTTCGGTGCAAATTGGAATCGAACTCAATCCTTTTTTATTCTTAAAAAAACATTTATCGTATGATATTTAATATACCGAGTGTAACTTGAAATTGCAAGGAAAAAAAATATCTGTACAGTACATTCTTACTGCTTAGGAGGACCAAAATTAATTTATTCCGTTAGTTCAAGTAATATGTTGTATATGTGGCAGCTACCATACTGTTTAGTTTTTTATTTAACATTTTTATTGTGGATTAATATCTTAGATAAGACTCGTATTTGTATAGGTACATTACATGTCTTCCAATTATTACAGTTGTAATTGTAATACATTGGACTAAACAAGATGGCTAAACTGATGTAATTTTAAGTATTTTATTATTGTAACACTTGAACTTTATTAAATCTACGCAAGTTTTACATAGTGATATTTATTTTAACTCTTTAAAAATTACTAACATTGTGTACTTTTACACATAATTTCACTGTATCTTTATGTTGTTTCTATCGCGTAGTATTCCGCTCGTAAATAAGAAATGGAAAGACTAAGTAATAATACTGGCTCATTATAACAGTACAGTTTAGTCTCATTTAAAACAACTGTCAAATGGACCCAGTTATGCTAAGATGTACCAACCCACATGGTACTGATTTCGAAAAATTGATGACTTGTGACTGCTTTTAGTTCTACTAATTTGAATGTTAATTTTATAAATGCCAGATTAAATGTTAATTCGCATGTTCAGATGATTTTGTATATGGAAACACTTGATTGAAAAAATGTCAATTACGATCAACTATCTGATTTTTAATATTATATCTCTATTTTTATATTATATCTATTTTTAAGTGTACTATTTCGTTTAAACACCAATGATTTATTACAAAAATCAAAAATAATACAGTATTTTATGCACTTACTTATGACGAAATTTATCTGGCGTTAAAAAGTAATGAGGCGAATTGAAATGAATGGCGTATTCGCGCGAAAATAATAATACTAAAGGACTTTTGGTACCAACTCTAAAAGCGATAGTTGATTTTATTTTCGAATTACATCAATCTGTCTTTATTTCTATTTTTGATGTTTAATATTAATATTGAAATACAGCATGTTCTCTTGAAAGTTTTCAGTGATTGAAAAATTCAATTCAAGACCGAAATCGTTTTAGTTTTATCTTTTTAGCAACTTTGATATTGGCAAAAAGCTTACGACTGTTGCTATAAATAAAATTATACCCCATACATTATTACATCAAATAACAGTAGTTCCACTTTAATCATCCAGTCCCTTGAATGTGATCTTTTAAAAGATTAGGTGGCACGATTTTTTCTTTTAAATAACGTATACGGTTATTTGTCTATGTTATGCTATAGTTTACTATTGCTTGAATATATATGTTCTTAAGTTTATTTAAATTAATACTAGTATTTATTACAATAGTATGAAATATTCCTACGTTTTTAAGTGTAGTTTTCTGTCGTAGCTTCCGTGTCAATAATGTTCAAGCCCGATTCTGCTTTGTGTATACATTAAAGCTTCCACGCACAGACTTGTATGAAACTGTTTAACGACTGACGATGTTAATGGCAGATGACATTAAATTGTAAATAGATTGTTGAATAAATATTTATTTTGTAATATAAACCTAAGTCGAATCACACTTAATTTATTATGTATTTACGACTTGTTATTGTACATGACGAACCTGATGTAAATTAAAACATGGGCACCTCTGAAAAAGAAACTTGTACCCGAATTCTTTGACTATAAATCTACATCTGGGATTAAGCCATGGTTTTTCGTGCCATTAAAGTATCGTTTGCTCAGTTCGTCAAGTACACAAAAGCTGTCGTATACGAAAGATCCGTGCCCAGTAATGCAAGCAATAATTCGTTCAGTTTCTCGGGTTAGTTGTGAACCTGGCGGCGTTTAACGATGGATATGTTCAAATGTAAAAAATAAACGAAACACTATTAATTCGCATGTTTTATTTCACTTCCCTTTTTTAATCTTCAACAAATAAATAATATTCTTAATGCCTTATGTCATCCAATTAACCACAACACTATGATGTGATTTCAGTATTCAGTATTCAGATTGTATACCGGCCAGACTCGTGAACATCATACGAGCCTTCTTGTCCAACCGCCTATTTCGATTCCGCGTAGAGGGAACGCGCTCCTCAATCCGCCCTCTCCGAGCGGGTGTCCCTCAGGGCTCCTGCCTCTCCCCACTCCTTTTCTCGCTGTACACTAGCGATATTCCTAAAGACCCGAAAGTCAATCTTGCGCTTTTCGCAGATGACACGGCCCTGTACTATTCCAACAAGCACAAGGGCCGCATAACGATTCATCTCCAAGCCGCAGCCGATCGCCTAGGCGAATGGCTCCGGAAATGGAGAATAGAGGTAAACCCCGAGAAAAGCGTAGCGATATACTTCTCGAGGGGCACGCCAAAGCCCGCTAGACGAATTCACACAATCGGCAACAATCAACTAGGCACGATCACCCTGTTCGGACGCCCTATTCCCTGGGAAAAGAGCCACTTTAGACGCAGTAATGTCGTTCGCTGCACACATAAAAAACGTTCGAAATAGAGCGGCTTTTATCTCAAGCCGACTATATCCATTAACTTGCTCTTCAAGCAAAATGTGCTTAAGACACGAACTTCGCCTCTATAAGACTTGCGTAAGACCCGTAATGGCCTATGCTTGCGTCGCTTTCGCTCACGCGACGGGCAATCAATTAAAGAAGTTACAGAGCGTTCAAAATCGATTCTTGCGAACTGCCACCGGAGCCGGTTGGTATCAACGCAATGTAGATCTTCACAGCGACTGTGAAATGCCCTTAATCTCTGAACACTTCAGAGAATTATCACGGCGGTTTTTCGAAAAAGCCGCGGTTCATCCAAAACCGCTGGTGATTAAAGCAGCAAATTACCGACCAGATAGAAACGCGACCGTACGCAAACGTCGCCTGCGAAATGTGCTAGACGACACGGATGTCTCAGCACTCCCTGACCACGATACGGTCAGTCACGATCCAGGCTACACTGTACACACAGTTAATAGCTTTAATATAACACGCACAACGACTCGCGACCGCCGTAGAGAGCGGCGCGCAGCAGTCGACTATCACACCGCGTACACACGATACACCCGTGTTCCAGGGCGGTTCTCACCGCCCAGAGTTACCGACACACAAGTCGACAGTCCGAATGGAGGCCCGCAGCCTCCCTCGGACGGTCATTAGAAGACTTAAAATCATTTGAGATATTCGAAATCGCGCAACCATGCAGCGAACACGACACAGTCCGAATTTCGAGGTTTTTGTAGGAGTTTATTTAAGTATTTATGTTTGGGTCAAACCAAACCTGGCACGCGGGCCCCTGGCTCGTGAGCACAATATCCGATGAAGATGTAAAAGCCAAAAAAGGCTAACAGCAATTACATCACCGTAATGAACATGAGTGATTGTATATGAAATATTTTCGCATGGTTAGATTCAGAGCCTACAGGGCTCATGGACTTTCAATATGTCTTACAAATTTCATAATACTTCCTGTTTCTAGAGTTAATTTAATGTACATGGTATCATTAAAAATATTTTTTCCTCAGGCTATTTTTGTTATAAATGGCATGGCAGGACAGACATTTACCAAGTGTTGGGGGTCGGCGTTTTGATATTTGTCAAAATTGTACGGTAAAGACGAATAAAATAAAAAAATAAGTTTACCTGCTCTTCATAGCTGACAGCACTAAAGAACATCCATACAAAGAGTATCTAAGTACATCCATAAATCATAGCTGGCAACACGTATACATTACATAATCTGTGTTTGCGAAGTTTCGAGGCATTATTTTAATAGTTTATGTTATTTTCGTTAGGTCAAAAGAAAACTCTTTTCTATATTATTATCTTTAAAGGTAATTTAACTGTAACTAGTTACAGACAATAAAAGTCGATCATAAGTGCGCTTCACAGACTCATAATATGAGTTTTTTTTATGTTTGACATAGATATATGTTATTTATTCAAATGGAGGTATTCAGCGGTCATACTGGTATATCTGTGTTTTTGTATTATTATGATGACACCTTTTTTTTATTGGCTACTTGAACATACCAGCACTTTTTATCAACTTAACTAAAAAATAAACTTAATTAAAAAGTTGTCTAACTAAATAATTATTTTCTACGGTAGCTTGATTCCTTCTTTCTCGTTTGCCATCTTGAGTCTTTTTATCTTCTCGAAGTGTTTCCTGGCGATGCGGAATTTGTTCAACAGCACAGTCCGGTGCCAGCTCCACGCGGACAAACGCTGTTGGAACAAAGACTTGATAAGCAGTATGACAATAAATAATCGTTAACAATGTTTCTTTGTTAACGACACCACCAATAGTATGCAATGCAACAAAACCACCGCAGCACTAGGGCCAGTTATTATCCTCCCGTGAATTAGTAACATGCAACATTGCTGCGTTTCGGTTTGAAGTGCACTGAGAGCTAGTGCAATCACTGGGCATATGAGGCTTATGAACTGATGTCTCAGGGTGACGAGTGCAGTGTGGTGTCGCACAGAAGTATTCTGAGTGTCACAGCATTTGTTGTGGGCGGGCGTTGCACTTACCATCAGGTGATGGTTTTGCTCATTTTGTCACTTGTCCAATAATAAAAAAATAATCTATTATAAAACGGAATAACGAATTGTGATCACAGACAAATTTTTGCTGTACAACAATCTGACATACATTTAATTAAACCAATTTACGGATTTTATCGCGTTTAATTCACTGGATTCATGTTCTGGATTTCAAAAAAGAAGGTGGTGGGTAAAATTAAATCAATTAACAAGCATACAACTGCAAGACTTTAAGACACTGTACGCTCATTTTGTGAAGATCGGACAGAAAATAGTAAATTAAAGCTGGGGGTAACCCGGATTAAGTATGCCTTCAGGACATCTGACACTCCAGTCCTCCCGTGAACATGGGTGTTATATAGCGATCGGAACTTCGGGATATAAATTAGTTTAAAATTAAACACAATAAAATCCGTAAAATTATGTTTATTAGAAGTATAATATTCGCGTTTAAATTTAAATTGTACCACTGCAAACTAGCGGTTGACTGGTATTGCACATTCATTAGTGTTTAATCTGCTAATCATCCCTTTTTATGGTTCCATATTTATGTTTAATCTCCTCGTATTTTCATTGATATCCAAAAATGCTTTCTTGATGATGAAATATTAAACCCATATATGTTTTTAATATTTCATCCTGACCAAAATTATCGTTGGTCACTATAACAGCTATATATTTATGGCATACGAGTGAATTGAATAATTCCGAATTTAAGGTAGAAACATTTTATTGATAAGTGATGTTGTTCCCCCGTTCAAGTAGAAGTCTGTGGTTGAATCGTTGCAGTCCTAACACTAGTACGCGAAGTTATTGCTGTCAATACATCTTGAACTGTTATAAGAATCCATTGAATTACTTAAAGAAACAGAGCCGTGGTAGCTCAGGGGCTAGGCGCTCGCTTTAAATTTTTTAGTATGCGAGTGACCTGGGTTCGAGCCCCGGTGGCGGCACCACTAAAATTGTTAATTTCAATTTTAAGTGCTGATTTACCATGTGCTCGGCGGTGAAGTAAAACATCGTGAGGCAACCTGCATGTCTTAGAAATAAAAAATATTTCGAAGACATGTGAAGTCCGCCAACCCGCATTGGAGCAGCGTGGCGGATTCTTCCTAGCTCCAAAAAACCCTCTCAGAAATGAGAGGAGGCCTGTGCTCAGCAGTGGGACATTTATAGGCTCAAACTTTACCTTATTTTTTACTTAAAGAAAAGAATCATCACTGATCGCAAAAGCCTACCCATTTAACATATGGCCACAGCCATATACGCGAATATCGCCATCTCTATCAAATCGACGCTAAGCCGCCATGCTAGAGAACTAGGGTAAAAGAGACAAATATATGTTTACTTCAAAATATTTACTGGTTTCAAATTTTCGTCGTAGCGTTAGTATGAAGTTCGCATCTCTATTCGTTTAACTCAGTGTGCATCATAAAAAAATTGCAACAATTTAAAAGTCAGCCTCATGCTGAGTCACCTAGAATTTTCTGTGACACCACTGCGCTCATCACCCTGAGATATCAGTTAATTTACCTTGTAACTACACTAGCTACAGCAGTGTTTGCTTACCACTTCTTAGCGGCAGAATAACTGACACTGCGGTGGTCCCACTAAGGATTTTTTGCATAGGAATCCTGCCGCCAATAGATTTCTATGCAGGAACCAGCCAAGTTAATATTTGTTAAAAACCAGAGTTATAGCTCTGTGGATCTACAGCAGATACGGAAGGTGAAGACAAGTGAGAGGCTGCGCTTGCGCTAGTATCTTCTATCTAGTATTTAGATATCTTCTTGTTAATAACCAGATGATATCGAAAATCGGTCAGATGTACATCATGAATATCTTTTTCTTACCAGTTCATAACTCTTATTACTTTTATCTAAAGGAAAACTTATTATAATATTTTATGTATACAGTTATTTAAATTAATTCTTGAAGTATCACTATAGCATAAGCATATTTCCATATTTTTTATGATTATTAAAAACTAAAATACGTAGTAAAACAAAAACAGTTTCAACGAACAAAATACCTTTATTCAGTAACCGTGAATAAGTTAAAACTATCAATAAACCACTGTCCAATCTCGAAGCTAAAATAATTGTTTAATTCTAAAATTAACCCAAAGCACTTCTAAATGTACTCTGCCAATTAAATATTAAAACGCATTCGTAAATAAAATTCCAACCAATAACTAAGTTTTCTGACTAAAATCTAATCTAAAATCACTGATTTTTAGGAACACATTAAGCTGCTGAATAATAAACATATAACCAATACATAAATGCTTCATTTATCGTACGCCCGATTCGATCGTATGAAATTAAAAAAACAAAGTTTGTCACTTAAGTCCGTCAATTAGTTTTTGTCATTTATTTCCGCTGTTACGCATTCGTCTTTTATTGCTTCATTAATGTATGCAGCTATTTATCTAAAAAAAACCCAAACCAACAGTAACAGAACTCAATTGTTATAGAACAGCTAAATTAAAAGAAAAATAGTTTTGATATGGGACAAGGAGGTATAGGTGCATCGCACATGTGCGTCTAATAATCTGTGTCGGTTAAAAATTTGTCTTGTGTTTGAACAAAATATTGTTTTCAAATGTAAAGTTTTAAAAAAAATGTGTTTCCATCGCCACTTCCTTAGACAATTATGAACAAGTTCTGTATTATTTTTGGATGGAAAAGTAACGTTTTCCCGCCAATACGTTTCCACAGCTATGACATTGTTTTTATTTATATTGTACTGGATTCTTGCTTGAAGTCACTAAAAAGCCACAAAACAACACAACAGGCGACGTATCAGTCTGTTCACCATCTGTGTTCGCTGCTCAGTTGTCGTCTTCTTCATTCTCAAACATCTCGTTGTAATCTCGGGAATGTTCGAAATCTTTCAAGTCCTGAACAAAAGAGATATTTTGTGAGAATGAATAAGAATACAACTATATACATAATAAAAAGGTTTGTACATGCATAAACATTCTAATAAATGTATTGCCCACAACACAATAAAACAATGGATCGTTTCTTGCAGTTTCACTTCTAAAAGCATATAAAGTATTGACATTGGTTAATTTTAACTCGGTTAAGGTATGCTCGAAAAAGCTAGTTGTATAATGGACTGCTAAGAATAATAACCCATATCTACTACAAAACACACGAAGAAAGCAATATATGTGAGTCTACAATAAAATTAAATACACAAACATACATAATTTTAGTATATACTTTATCATGATCATTTGATAGTCCGATCAACACTTTACTGCTAAATATAAAACCTCATCTAGATTGGTACGAAAACTTATTTTGAGCCACCTGCTCCATCCGATTAGCGATTCCAGTCCATTGATTAGCCATACACAGGTCATCTTCCACTGGTGGTAGGATTCCTATGCAGGAATCCGTCTAGGTAGGTACCACCCCAGGGTCAGTTATTCTACCGTGAAGTCACGTACAGGTCAGTAGTGTGTAGACATTACTGTGTTTCGGTTTGAGGGGCACTGTTGTCTCAAGGTGACGGGCACAGTGTGTGCAGAATATTTCTGTGTGACGCACGAATACATTTGTTATGGGCAAACGTTGCACTAACCCGGTGAACGTTTTGTTCGTCTCGTCCAATAAAAAAAAATCTTTCCATCTAGCGAGGAGCCGTTCTGGTAAGAAGTTACCACTTGAGAATCTTTCTTCCCTAACTGTTAACAATCCTACCCGCTATTAGCTAGCTAACCAGTAACCTGACCGGCTTACTGATCTTTAAAAGCTATTTCAGTTGCTCTATTTGTTTTACTGTCGATATTCGCGTTTCGAGAAACCGGTGGTAGGATTCTTATGCATGAATCCGTCTAGATAGGTTCAAGAGGGCGTTATCGCCCTTCTTGAAGAATGCACGCTTCTACTTCTCGCTTCCGGCGTTGCGCCGCCCCGGATAATGGAATTAAATAGCCTTTGAAGGACTACAAGTACTGGTTTTCAGAAGCTCTGCTGTAATTTCGTCCTCGCCTGGCGCTTTGCCACTCTTAAGCTGTTCGAGCCATACTAATATCGCTTAGACTGACGTCCGGGATATCATCGGAATAGTGTCGATCGAGTTTTCTCTTGGGTTAATATTTACACTGTTGTGTAGCTCCAACGACGATGTGTACTCAAAATCTCTGATCCAACAGAAACGACGCTACCGATCTCGGTCCTCAAATTAAACACTTGACTCTTTCCAGCAGACATATCCCTGGCAAAGGCCTTGGAGCCATGGTTTCGCATGGCTATATTGAAGTTGCGTAGGTCTCGCCGCATATATTGGGAGATCTGTCTGTCCAGTTGCCGATATGCTGGCTCTATAATTGAGGACTGCAGCTTCATTGCACGCTTCGCCTCCATTAGACTGTGAGAGTGTGGTCGGAGAGCTCCTCGTTCTTCTTTGTGCGGCGGGTCTTGCAAAACGTTTGCCCCGCTCAGTTGGAAACCAGTCGCCTAGTCATGCCTCTCGTTCATATCATCCACCGTAACGCAATCATCCAAGAACTGAAAGCTATTATGCAATTCGAGCTGGAAGCTCTCGGGGTTTTAAACGAGGACACGAGATGGACGGAGCGTGGACCCGGCGAGATCTCTCCTGCTTAACGTTCGGGATTAATGTTACCATTCGTGGATACCGGTTTCCACCCGAGCGATCACAGACTTCATTGAACAGTTTAGTCGTCATGATCGTGAATCGATCTCATTTTTTGTGGAACTTATGGTTCTTCATGCCCAGTATTACGTTAGTCTCCCATCAACACCATGTCGATAGTTTTGGAGGAATACATGATTATAGATATATCCTCACACATTGCCTCCACCTCATCGTCAGGGTGTGACGAGGTAGATGCGTATACTTGTATGACTCTCAGAGAATACCGTTTGGTTATTCTCAGTATAGGGTACACAACCCCTGTCGATACACTGCCAATATTAATAACGTCGTTAATGGGAAACGTGGAGGAGTTTGTGAACGATAAACCCGACACCTACTTGGGACAGATCAGACAGTCGCCCTCCCTGTGGTAAAACAAGTTACCGGATTGGGGGATTACCCAGTCTTCGGACTCAGATACCCCTATAATATCCCAGAGTAACTCGTTCACCTCTTCCAGCTCCAGGATCCTCTCGTCGGGCCTCATGCATGATCTCCATCGCTACCGTAGTCAGGACTAGCGGGACCGCCGGAGATTGGGGGCCGTTGTGTGTCTATAGCTCTGATTTGGATTCTGTCTCCGGATTTTGTCATAGTTGCCCACAGGATTTGATGGGGTGGTGTGGTAGACTCTCTTAATAAATGGAAATAATTTCCTAGGTATAATTACTCATTGATAATTTCACTTGTTTTTCCAACTAAAACCAAAATAATTTTGACATGAACTTAAGATGATCGTCGTCTTGTTGAACTCTCCAACGATTCTGCCATAACTATGTAGTCGACAGATTGAAAATGACTTATGGAAACTTCCCATAACATGCGACAGTGTCACAAAAGTATGCAGCAATAGCTTTTCTCTTAGTGCATGTTATCGAAGAATTAGAAATCATAAACGTATTTATAACGAAAGCCTTTAATCCGAGAAAAAAATAAACATATTAAAATCTTACATAACAAGAGAACATTGAATTACGTAAAAAACCTTAAAATCCTCAAGTTTAGATTTTAGATGTTTAAATGTGTCCAATAAACTGGTAAGACAAAACTATTAGCTTATTATCTTTGAGCACAAAACTCAGATGACAATCATATCGGAGTAAATACTTCCCACTGACAGTGCACAAGACTTTCCATTAGTGGAGGGTACTAGAATAGTCTGCCACACTGTACATTGCAAATTATAAAAAATATTATTCGGAGTACAGGTCCAAGATGCGATCTTTCACCATCTACCAAATAATGATTTCTTATATTTACGCGAACACTACACATTTAAATGAAACTAATTTTACGGATTTTATCGCGTTTAATTTTATACTATTTATAACCCGACGTTTCGAGTGCTTTACAGCACCCATGGTCACGGGGGGACTGAGGTGACAGATGTCCTGATGTCATAGTTAACCCGGAGTACCTTCAGCTTTTAATTATTTTTTGTGGTCCGATCTACGCAGAAAGAGCTAACTGTGTCTTGAAGTCTTGCAGTGGTATGCTTGGTTTTGACTTAATTTTATTAATTATAGGATCCCAAGCTGGTGGTAATACCCAACCATCTTCTCTATTAAAATTAGGATGTTTTTTAATTTCAATAGCCTCGCGAATCATCCTTGGTAGGAATCGGTGTTCTTTTGCGAGGATTTGTGGTTTATCAAATCTGATGTAATGGTTGGGATGATCCAGAACATGGTCACAGACTGCAGACTTCCTGGGGCGGCGATGCTTCACATCAGCTATATGTTCTTTTACGCGGGTTTTTACTGATCTTTTTGTTTGCCCTATGTAAGAGAGACCACATTCACAATCCAGCTTGTATACTCCTGCATCTTGTAGAGGGATGTTACACTTGACAGATGGTAAAAATTGACTTATCTTCTTCGGCGGCTTGAAAAATGTTTTTATGGAAGCCCGCTTCAAGATATAGCCAATCTTGTCCGTGACTCCTCTGACATATGGTAGGACTGCAGGTACACGCTCGACTGTGGCCGGCTTCACTCGGTCACTGCGACGAAGGCGCGGAACCCGAAGCTTGTTGTCTTGCAAAACTTGCTTGACATGCTGAAGCTCGGCGGCCAGGTGTTTACTGTCACAGATCCCTTGTGCTCTCTGAAACAAAGATTTGCCCACGGTAGCTAACTGTGAAGGATGGTGGTGAGATTCACCGTTTAAATACCTGTTGGTATGGGTCTTTTTCCTATACACAGTGTGACTCAAGGTGTTATTAGGATTTCTAATTACTAAAACATCTAGAAAAGCTAAAGAGTTATTTGTCTCTAACTCCATTGTAAATTGTATTTTAGAATTAATGGAGTTAAGGTGGTCTAAAAATGCAGTGACTTTATTAGAAGGTAGAATTGTGAAAGTATCATCTACATACCGCTTGTAGAACCTTGTTTTTACTGGAGAAGTACGGAGGGCTTTCTCCTCAAAGTCTTCCATGAAAATGTCAGCAACAATGGGAGATACCGGGGAGCCCATCGCCACACCATCTACTTGCCGGTAGTATTGTTCCTTCCACAATAGATAGCCAGATGTTAGGCAATGTCTCAGTAATTCTGCATGTTCTAATGGCATGTTGTTCTCTGTTAGCTTCCTAGTTACAATTGAGATGCAGTCTTCAACAGGTAGACATGTAAATAACGACTGAACATCAAAACTGACCATAGTTTCATTGTCAGTAAGATGTAGGTCTTTTATCTCACTGACAAAATGGTAGGAATCCTTTGTATGTGCTCTTGTATGTCCTCTTAGTGGGGAGAGTATTTTAGCCACATGTTGAGCCAATCTGTAAGTTGGTGAATCGATCTGACTCACTATTGGACGTAGCGGTCACGATTCTCCGCGCAGATAAAGGAAACGCTACGGTGGTAATGGATACGTCGGATTATAATTTTAAAATTCAAGAACTTTTGTCGGACGTTAACACCTATAAAAAGGTCAAAACAGACCCAACTACAAACACGCTCAAAACAACTAGCGATCTAATAAAGAAACACGCCGAGAAATTAAATCTAGACGTAAATTCGATAATACCTTCCTGTGCCAAACCACCAAAGTTGTATGGGTTACCCAAAATACACAAACTCAATGCTCCACTACGTCCAATAGTGAGTCAGATCGATTCACCAACTTACAGATTGGCTCAACATGTGGCTAAAATACTCTCCCCACTAAGAGGACATACAAGAGCACATACAAAGGATTCCTACCATTTTGTCAGTGAGATAAAAGACCTACATCTTACTGACAATGAAACTATGGTCAGTTTTGATGTTCAGTCGTTATTTACATGTCTACCTGTTGAAGACTGCATCTCAATTGTAACTAGGAAGCTAACAGAGAACAACATGCCATTAGAACATGCAGAATTACTGAGACATTGCCTAACATCTGGCTATCTATTGTGGAAGGAACAATACTACCGGCAAGTAGATGGTGTGGCGATGGGCTCCCCGGTATCTCCCATTGTTGCTGACATTTTCATGGAAGACTTTGAGGAGAAAGCCCTCCGTACTTCTCCAGTAAAACCAAGGTTCTACAAGCGGTATGTAGATGATACTTTCACAATTCTACCTTCTAATAAAGTCACTGCATTTTTAGACCACCTTAACTCCATTAATTCTAAAATACAATTTACAATGGAGTTAGAGACAAATAACTCTTTAGCTTTTCTAGATGTTTTAGTAATTAGAAATCCTAATAACACCTTGAGTCACACTGTGTATAGGAAAAAGACCCATACCAACAGGTATTTAAACGGTGAATCTCACCACCATCCTTCACAGTTAGCTACCGTGGGCAAATCTTTGTTTCAGAGAGCACAAGGGATCTGTGACAGTAAACACCTGGCCGCCGAGCTTCAGCATGTCAAGCAAGTTTTGCAAGACAACAAACTTCGGGTTCCGCGCCTTCGTCGCAGTGACCGAGTGAAGCCGGCCACAGTCGAGCGTGTACCTGCAGTCCTACCATATGTCAGAGGAGTCACGGACAAGATTGGCTATATCTTGAAGCGGGCTTCCATAAAAACATTTTTCAAGCCGCCGAAGAAGATAAGTCAATTTTTACCATCTGTCAAGTGTAACATCCCTCTACAAGATGCAGGAGTATACAAGCTGGATTGTGAATGTGGTCTCTCTTACATAGGGCAAACAAAAAGATCAGTAAAAACCCGCGTAAAAGAACATATAGCTGATGTGAAGCATCGCCGCCCCAGGAAGTCTGCAGTCTGTGACCATGTTCTGGATCATCCCAACCATTACATCAGATTTGATAAACCACAAATCCTCGCAAAAGAACACCGATTCCTACCAAGGATGATTCGCGAGGCTATTGAAATTAAAAAACATCCTAATTTTAATAGAGAAGATGGTTGGGTATTACCACCAGCTTGGGATCCTATAATTAATAAAATTAAGTCAAAACCAAGCATACCACTGCAAGACTTCAAGACACAGTTAGCTCTTTCTGCGTAGATCGGACCACAAAAAATAATTAAAAGCTGAAGGTACTCCGGGTTAACTATGACATCAGGACATCTGTCACCTCAGTCCCCCGTGACCATGGGTGCTGTAAAGCACTCGAAACGTCGGGTTATAAATAGTATAAAATTAAACGCGATAAAATCCGTAAAATTAGTTTCATTTAAACATCTACCAAATGGTGAATCATAAATGTGATTCCTTATCAAATTAAAAGACATAAAAAAAAGCAAAAAGGAAGAATTAGCAATATGTTACTAAATATAAGCTACATAGGTTGGAGTTCTTAACAGTGACGCACCATACTGTATGTAATAAATTGTTTAATTTGTGTGGTAAATTCTTTAATATGTTAAATTTCACAGGTTTTCAAAATTATATAGTCGCATAAATAATACGTACTGTGACTAGATACACAATGGAGTAATTTCGAACTGTTCTTTGAAAATATTTGTATTCTTTCTACTAAATAAATAATATATATTTTTTCTTCATTCTCTATAAGAGAGGCAAAACAATATATAAAATTACTTGTTACTCACTTGAAACATTCCATTTGCTACAGCATAGCCAGTCATTGCGATGGCAGCGAAAAGTGCTGCCAATATTTTGTTGCGCGTTTGGTTGGGAAAGTTGGCGGCTTCCCTTTCCGACTGCGTGCCTGTTGACTGTTTCTTTGCGTTCAGTCGGTTGTATTCTGAAATTATATTCTTATTAGTCAAATTTTGAATTAATATCGGAAATTAGTAACTTCCACTTATAATTTATTACACACGAAAGTTGGAAGCACAAGTAATTAAAGCCTGCAACTTATATATACTTTTATATAAACTTTTTTTATCATGTTCATCTTTTATTTCAAGAACAGCAAAGGAGCAAGTGAATCACTTGATGTAAGTGATCATCATCGCCCATGAAAATCCGCGTTACCAGAGGGATTATGAGTCACTTTTCTTGAAGGACCCTAACTCCGGTAAAACTGCTGGCGCCAGCAGATTCTATAAGTGGTCGTGATATGTAGAAAATGCCGTAAAAACGCACCAACCAACCATAAAGGTGTCATCACCTTGATGGTTACTTGGTGGGTTTTTTGCACAACAACCACAAAAAACCACAATGTGAAATTCATCGGCTGGAATTAATCCGAACATTTCCTCGAAACTCTCCCCATGATAATCTCTTTGCAAGGCCAATGAATCAAGCCAATCAAAAGAACCTGGGGGTCTACTGTGTAACTCTGGTTGGTTTCGGGATCGGCTGGACTTGATCCCATTTACCAGTGAATGAGCTTCTTACGCCAAAATAAAACCGATCACGAAATCTACCAGAGTTAAGAAATAGACCTCCTGATCTTTGACGTTTTGTGGCACTCTTTGTTGAATCAATACTATTGTATTTATTCTTAATACTATGATTTTTAGATAATATATGAATTAGGTATAATATGAATATAATAGGCAAATAAGGTGCTTATATTTATACAAGCTATGGTCAATCACTCTTGTCTTGACTTGTCTCAAATGTACATAAGTGGTCTGGAATAGGCCTTGATACCATTACACATTTTATTTATTTATTTATTTATTTATATAATTTGGAACGTCAACAGTACACACATCCTATCCTATAAATTCAGTTACATAATAAAGTCTGATGTGCATACCAATTACAGACGAACACATCACTTACTACAAATAGTTGTTACCTTATAACAATAAAACAATTAAGTAAAGTGTAAATGAGAACCTGATAAGTTATACAATAAGAAAAAAAAAAAATTACTCTCCAAAAACCGTAAAAAAAAAAAATTACTTAAAACTAAGCGGACGCCAGGAATGATTTCGAGATCATACGTTTAAACTCATTATAAGAATTTTGGAAGATGTCAATGTCGCGGTTTTTGCTTTGTAATGAGTTATATTCTGCATATTCTTACTATAGGCGACTGTAAGCCGAGGTTAGTTTTGCACCGAGGGATGTAGAATAGCTGTGGTATAGGTTTACGGGGCATGTTAAATGGAATGTTTAGCGACACGCGTGACAGCAAGTAGCTGCAATCAGTGAGTCCATTAACAAGTTTATACAAAAACAAGACATCGTTCACAATGCGCCTATCATATAAGGAAATCATTTTAAAATGAGCTAGTCTTTGGTTATAAGTATTTCTGTGTGAGAAACCAGGAGTACTAAAAGCAAGATACTTTGTGAATGCGCGTTGTATACTTTCAATTCGTTGGGAGTGTACACTGTAGTGGGGGCTCCAAATAATGCTCGCATACTCTAATTGAGTCCGCACTAATGCATTATACAATGTAATTTTGGTTCTGGTTAACTTAAATCCCCTTGTGTTGCGTTTTATAAATCCTAACATTTTCACAGCCTTAGTTATTGTAGTATCAATATGTGAAATAAAATTAAGCTTGCTATCAATCATCACTCCCAAATCGCGCACACTATTTACTTCAACTAATTCTTCACCATTAAATTTATATTTGGACGGTAATGGTCTTTTTTTTCTAGTGTACTTAATGTAGCAGCATTTTTTTACATTTATTATCATATGATTCGAAGTACACCACCTTCCAATTCTATTCAAGTCGCTCTGAACCAACTGAATGTCATCTGAGCTAGTAATCGTTCTGTAAAGTTTTAAATCATCTGCAAACAGCGAGAATTTACAGTTGCGTATTTCTTCTGTGATATCGTTTATGAATAGAGCAAACAAAATTGGTCCCAAATGGGAGCCTTGTGGCACTCCAGAAGCAGAAAAGTAACAAGCCGACTCATATCCCTTGACTGCCACAACTTGAGGTCTATTTCTCAGATAAGATTTAAACCATTCTAACAGTGGACCAAATATACCTTGAGCCTCGATTTTTTTCAATAATATATTATGGTTGACTTTGTCGAACGCACTTGAAAAATCGGTATAGACAGCATCAACTTGAAGTCCAGTAGTATTTTAATTGTATTTTAATTGCATTTGTAAGTATTCGTAATCGTATATATTTGCAGTGTGGTCGGCGGTCCAAGGGAACATTGTTACAAAACCGGCATACCTTAGAAATAAAAAAAAACAACTTCGGAACAAAACATTCGGACATGGGGACTCTGCCTGCAGTAGATTAAAAAACTTTTCCTACATTAAATAGCTCAAAATAAAGAGGTGTCCTGTGTCCAGCAGTCAGACATTTATCATCATCATCTCAGCCTATCACTCTCAGTCTCAGTCAACAGCTGAACATAGGCCTCTCCCATAGATTGCCACAAAAGTTAGTAGTTCTCATTTTCGGGAGATTTTGCCGTTTGGCAGGCGGGCAAACGCAGTTTACTTATTAAGATGTTTCAGGAAGATGCTGCTGCACATGTGGTAGCGGCTTAAGAGAATCTACCACCCCATCTCATCCCGTGGGTGTCGTAAAAGTCGACAGAGGGAAAATATAAATCAGAAGATGGGCAGCAGCATCTTCTGGAACATCTGAATAAATAAACTGCGGTTGCCAACCCGCCTGCCAAGCGTGGCAACTATGGCAAAATCCCCCCAAAACGAGAGCTACAACTTTTGTGGCAATCTATGGGGGAGGCCTATGTTCAGCAGTGGACAAGTGATAGGCTGAAATGATGATGATGATGATGATGTGGTAGCGCCTTAAGAGAATCTAACACCCCATCTCATCCCGTGAGTGTCGTAAAAATCGACAGAGAGAAAATAAAAACTAGGAGACATTTATATGCTGATACTTTTCTAAATATTTAAAATTTTAATTTCTATATAAAGCCTATCAAAACTTTTACCATCTGTAACATGTCTGAAGTTCTTCTGATTAATCCTCGCCACGAACCTGCTCAGGTTGGCAATGCCTTTCACGTGGTTAGCAAGTGTCCCATTAGGAAATGGAACCTTCACTAATGGAGCCAAATAAGCAAACACGATGGCATCAAAGGATGATGGTCTGTTACCAAAGAAGTATTCACTCTCCCCCAGACGGTCTGACAGAGTTTTAAGGCACTTTTCTGCTTCTTGGTATATCTGTAATGAAATTCACAAACTCACTTATATAAAAACTGAGTGCTGTCTATGCATAGAGTACATAGTCAGAGTAGTCTCCATTGTACAGACATAAATTTTATCAAGGTGGAGGAAGAGAAAACAGAAAAAATAAGAGTATTTTAAAATGATCAAGAAAAGCAAATGTGTGTAGAAGTAGTAACAGAAGTATAGGGATTAATAATAAAATCAAACTTTGCAAGTTTCATAAATGTTAGTCTGTAAAGGGTTTAAACCCAGAACATTTGATTACTAACAAAGAACTCAATATATATATTAATAATTACAATTAAAATAACACTTACGGTCTTTTCAACTTCCCTTAAATCTGTGTATTCTCCATATAAGGCATCAATCATCTCCTTAGCAGAGTTCTGATACCTTCCCGGATAGTAGAAGTTAAAGGGTATCCGTAAAGCTTTGGCATATGCTGGTCTGGTCAGGTCATTGTAATTCTTTTCATCAACCCACCATGCATACTGATAAGCCGGGTACAACTTTTCTCTCAAGTACTGTGTGAACGCACTGGCTTCTGCTGCTTCCTTGGTATTCAGATGGACATCTGTGCTATAATGCTAACAAAAAAAAAGGATTATTTAACAGATACTGAAATAAAATTTAAATGTAAGACTCTTTTGTTACCATCAAAATTTTAGGGTTTTTCCATTATCAGCAATTTAGGAGTCCCATTAGATATAAGCCACAATTGATCTTTCTAAAGCCTTTGATTGTGTTCATCATGAAACACTCATCCGGAAACTACATTAATACAATATAAAAATTCTGCACTAAAACTTCTAACTACATATTTGAGCAATAGAACACAGAAAGTTGTTATCAATAGCACAAGTTCTTCTGGGTCAGCAGTATCTATGGGTAACCTGCATGTATTTGTCATTTGTAAGCCCACAAGACTTAAGTAATACAAATTATATATTTTGAACACTGCAAATCTACAGAGAATTTCTATATAGACATTCAAAAGAAACTCTGTATTAATAAGCAATGTAAAAACATAAGAAATTAAGAATAAATTATGTTCTATATAGAGAATATCTCCCGGCAGCGGCCAATGGAGCAACAGAAGCCGCATGCAGAGGTAGCGTAACTCTACATAAAAATGTATATATATTTTGCCTATAAATATGCAGAGCGGGCGAAAGCAATTACTTTAAAAATATACTGTATGTAACTAGCTGCAAGGCAATTATTATACCAATATTGTAAACCTATGTCTGAAAAAATACGAAATAAATTAGGGGGAATGTGGTGAGGAAATGGTCCTCTAACCCGCAACCAGCGAAATTGTATAAAAGTAGCGACGCAAAATACTACTGACTAGGCCAATTCAATCAGGAGAGATAAGGAAACAACAAATTGAAGAAAAGTAATACCAGATCCTCAGTGTCAGTTGCCTCCTGAAAAGAAGAGGGGGTACCAGCTATTCTTCCATGAAGCAGTAGTGTGCAAACATTACTGTGTTATGGTTTGAAGGGCACTGAGAGCTAGACTCTGGACTTATGAGACTTAAGAACTGATGTGTCAGAGTGATGAGAGCAGCGTAGTACTACACACAAATGTTCTAGAGGACACAGCATTTGTTATGGGCAGATGTTTTGCTTGTTTTGTCACTTTATCCAATAAAAAAAGGAAATACTACCTCATTTCATTATTTTTAAACATTGTTATGGCAATCCATAGGAACTGCTTAATTGCAGATAACAATGGGTATGGTCATTCTTTTTCAAATACACAAAAAATTTCTAACAAGAAAGTATTATGTAAGTAAATAGGTACCATCTGTGTATGTGGATTAATCCATTAATGGAAAGCTAAAATTAAAGTCAAAACCTGCTTATTTCAGATCCACTATCGAATTCACCACTATCACTATATAATTTTGTATATTTCATTGCAAAATTAGTTACTAAACCAATGGAGGCAAAAGTAAAGATTTTTATTTTATAATGTTAGAAATAAAATTTACATTAAATAAATACAATATAGAATAAGTTAGCAAACATTATTATTTTTTCAAATGAAATCATCTGTTAATAACCATGCATACATAAATATTATACATATATAATGTATGTATATTTAAAGTATATACTTTTAATAATACATACATACAGTCATGCCTCTTTCCCATAGGGGGAGGCAGAGACCACATCTTTCCACTTGCTACGATCCTGACACACATCTTTAGCTTCTTCCACTTTCATTAGCGTCCTCACACACGCTCGTCGGTTGCGGGTACTTTTAACATGACCTTTCCTCAAAAGTTCACCGATCTGATTGTGATACGTACACCTAGGTCGACCCTTACTGGCTTTTCCATTCACACTTGCCTCATAAATCTGTTTCGTCAATCTCCTTTCATTCATCCTTTCTATGTGTCCAAACCATCTAAGCATGCCTTTCTCTATCTTTTTCACTACATCTTCAACCACACCGCAACATTCCCTTATCACGCTGTTTCTCACTTTGTCAATCAGAGTTACTCCAGCTTTTAATAATACTTAAATAAAATCAGCCAAAAAATAACAAAAAATCAATGAAAGCACCCATAGACAGCAACATCTTAAGATGTTGTTGCATTGTAACATGAGGATTAACCAGTAATTGGTTCTCATGCCTTACCAAATAACAACTATCCATGATGCATGCATTGTTGGAGGCTTTTCCTCAAGATTTTTCTTCATCTTAGTCGACTTTTACAATCCCCAGAATTGAGATTGGTAACTGATTCTATTATGATTCCATCACAAGTTAAACACCCATACTCTTTTAATAAGTCAGAACAACGTAAACGAAGTGTGTACCCTACTGTTAAATTAAAGAGTTGCATGTATACACTTAAATATTTAAGTTTAATACAGTATTTCTAAATAATTTTACTTACTAATGATTTTAAATGATCCACAACCTCTTCAAAACTTGTAAGTACTTTACGGCCGTCTCTCATAACTGGTAAGCGACCTTTTGGTGCAAAATATGGATTGTTTGCTTCGTGAACTTTTACGGGTACTCCAATAAATTTCATATAGGTCTATAATGAATTACAAAAATATAGAAATCTGTACGCCGGCACAAAATACGATATAGGTTAATTAAAGGAACACTTACCAAAACCTTGAGGCATTCTAAATCTATAGAGGCAAGACCCCACTCACCCCGCCATATATCTAATTCTATGCTAGTCATTATAATAAATTATTTTAAATACAATTTATTTTTAAATTGCACAACTTGACATTTTAATTTTATATTTCGGTTACGATACGATAAGAGAAGAAGCACAGACTACAAACTAAATGTCAAGTGAAGTGAAAGACAACGGATTTTTTTTTTTTTTTTTGTGTGTGAGTATGCAATTAGCCTTATGGCTTTTACTGCGTCGTAGAAAGCGACTCGCGAGCAGAAGGCCCGCGAGTGAGAAGGACAACGTCGCTGCTGAGCAACTGCGCTGCACTTCGACCCCTGAAAACGAATAAAAGGTATCCGACTAACAAGGGGGGGCTCGAAGTGATCCAAGGGCCCCTCTGAAGGAGGTACGAACCTCGGCTTGGATCACCATCGGAGCAGAATATTATTTATTTTATATTGCATACAATAATATATGCAATATAAAACAAACAATAACTAATAAAACCATCTGAAAGAAAGTAGCCTGAGAACTCGAAAGGATCGAGCGGCTATGAACCTAAGACTTCGCACTCGCCGGCGGGTGCGGTGTGCCGCTGTGCTAGCGGGTGCGTGTATGTGTACGCGGGTGTATGTGTTGAGGCGAGGGCCTCAAACGCTTAATTTATTAACGAATGGCTTTAACATTTATTATTAGATTTAACATTAAAAATTATAATGACGCGGATGAATTTAATTGCCTATTTGGCTTTAAAATTTTTAATAGCGTTGAGCACACCGATGTGCTCAATCGACGCTTGTAAGCGCTCTTTAGGAGAGCTTGCCGTCCTAATTTTATTAGCGAACAACGTTAGTTCGTCAATGTCGACACTGTCCATATACTGCAGTAGGATGTCGAAATCCTCTTGCAGGCTATGGGCAGGTGTGGCAGCCTTCGTCGTCGCGGCGCTCCTAGCGGAGGGTGCGGGGGCCGAGGGGCGAGTAGTGGCCGCGCTGACCATAGGCAAGGGCCGGGTCCACGCGTTTGTAAAAGACAACGGAAGCTCGATGTTCGCTGTTTATAGACGATGCCAAAAATCGATATTGACCGATGAAATACCGATGTAATACATTGACAGCCATCGCCATAGTAATTATATTAATTGGAAACGGATGAGAGACCAGCCATTCGAAATTGGGAAGAAAAATACGTGGCATAATCAAATCGCTAGCATGATAATAATCCATCACATATCACACATTAAGATGATACTTACAGGAATAATGAATGCTGTACCGCTATAGTTTACATAAATACAAATATTTTCATGCTTTTTTTGACTGTAACTTAAACCATGTGTTTATATACCCTCGTACTTATACTTCCAGTATACAGTATTTTAATTGTAGTTATCTTCTCACCGAATCACTAGTGACTAGAAGTGGCCTAAAGCTTACGACTGTTGAGTGCCTTATATACAAAAAAAAAAAACGTCATGTCAATATGACAGTACTATAAAAAGTTTCCAAATTTCACGTCTTACCAATTTGTACCTATTTTCCATTAAACAAGGTTCCATTGAACTTATCAAAATATATTTTTATTATTTTATATATTCTACTGAAATTTGATATATTTTGATTTTTAGAATACACCAAGCCTTATTTTAAGTATTTATAAATACATTTCTATGAGTGTAATAATGATAATTTCTTCAAGTGAAGTTTAAAAATAAAAGTGTTTTTGTTTTTTTGCCACCAAGCCTGCATAAAACGTGATGCGTAGTAGATAAATCTAGAAAGTATCTCTTAACACTATATCATAATTTTAAAATAGTGTGTAGAATTTAGTTTTTTTACAAAATGTCTATTCAGTGGACTTTCATTGCTGGTTACCTGTACTTTGAAATTGCTGTTGTCATCATTATGATATTACCAATATTTAGTCCCCGGAGATGGCATCAGTTCTTCAGATCACGCCTATTTGCAATATTTCAACAACATGCCGCATGGTATTTCTTCGTGTTTCTTGGTCTTTTGAGTCTCTTCTTACTTGATGCTATAAGGGAAATGAGGAAATACTCACATGCAGGTGAATCTTCTGCTGTGCATTTATCTACTGAAATGAAAGGTCATGTTAAACTTTTCCGAGCACAAAGAAACTTCTATATTACTAGTTTTGCAATCTTCCTGGCATTTGTGATTAAACGGCTTGTGACTATGTTGATTATTCAATCGGAACTTGAGCTGAAAGCGGAAACAATAATCAAGCAAGCAGAGGATACTGTAAAACAAGCTAAACTGACAGTGCTTGAAAATAAGTTGCAGGCTGGGGAATCTCAAATTTACACTGAGCTTAAAAATCTTCTTGAACTAACTGAAAATCTTTTGGAGGAAGAAAAGATAAAAGTGAAAGAATTTCAAGTGGAGGCTTCAAAATGGAAGCTTAAATATGAAGAAATTGCAACCTCTACAAGTGGAAAAGGAGATGAGTAAAGTTAACTTAAGCGATTTATCAAAACTATATTCTGTAAGCCGAAGCTTATCATAAAGTTACTTAAATTGAGAAAATATGGCTATGTGAAACAAATTTTATTTTTAAAATTATATAAATAGAACTGCTTATAAAGCTTTTTGTTTGGTACTTCTAAACCACTGATTGACTGACTAACTTTTTATTATTCTTTGTATGATTATCAGTAGTCTTAGGTGGCATTTTGTATTATGATAACAGGAAATTACTATTAAGAAATGATTAATATTATTAGATTACACACAAGAAGAAATTGCATTTATGGTGTGTGTGATCAGCATTTCTGCCTTGCTATGTGTTACTGGTTAAAATCTTGTAAGTCAATTTTGAACTACTTTCTGATGTCTGATTGATTTAAAATTTATCATACCTTTGTATCATCGGTGACACTGCCATAATATAATGATTGTGGAGCTGGTCTGTTGATGGAGCTGGCAATTGGCCAAAGGAACTCTTCAATTAAACAAGATAGCTCTGTCAGTCACCATTGTCTGGGTTTTTTGGATTTGTTTTGACAAGTACTATAGTCCTAGCAGTGTTTGAAATTCACTGCTCTAATAAAAAATGTTTTTGTTTAAAACTTATAAATTATCTATAATTTGTATTTATTCTATGATTATAAATTTGGGCGAGACTGAACATCATTAGGTTATTATTGGGCACTAAACATGAGTTATAACACTAGAATAAGCAACAAAATGAAATTGCTTTTTATTAATACTAAAATTATGTTACTTAGTTATTATTAGTTTACAAACATTAAATGTTTTTAATGTGTGTGTATATCTGATTTGCCTAAATTAATAAAAAATTGTAATTTTATAAAGATTTTAAGTTCTACCTCTATTATCGACTATCAATCTTATCTACTTTTGCTTCCACAATCATAGTAACTATATGAAAATCCTCTAAGGGAAATATTTAATTCAAGATTTGTATACTGTGCAGGATATATTATACTGCTGACGCATTAATGGTAATGACAGTCACACTTACCTTATTCACCTTCCCTTATCTTAGATTATATTTAAGCAAAAGTTAAGGGGAAGGGTTTAATGCAGTGTCAAGCATTGAGGACAGCTACAATACATCCAGACCAGAAATAGTGACGAAACAAGCAAAACATTCTCCTGATAGTAAGTGCAACATCTGCCCATATCAAATGCTGTACCACCATATGCTCATTTTTTTATTTTTTTTATTGTAGAAAGTGACGAAACGAGCAAAACGTTGACCTGATGGTAAGTGCAACGTCCGCCCACATCAAATGCTGTGTCACCCAGAATATTTCTGTGTGACACCACACTACGCCCGTCACCTTGAGACATCAGTTCTTAAGTCTCAAATGCCCAGTGATTAAGCTAGCTCACAGTGCCCTTCAAACCGAAACACAGTAATGCTTGCACACTACTCCTTCACGGCAGTATAACTGGCCCTGGGGTGGTACCTACCTAGGCGGATTCCTTCATAGGAATGCGTCTGAATGCCCATGGATTACACTAGCTCTCAGTGCCCTTCAGACCGAAACAGAGAGACAGATTCTCGTTAACGTCGATTAAAAGTAATAAAGAAAATACCCATTATCCATGACAAGCAACAGCATTCAAGATGAAAAATGTGTGGTACTACGGTTGCCTATTTAAATGTCAATTGTATACCGCTTATGGTAAATTCTCTCAACTTGGAGAGGCTTTGTATATATATTTTTTTCATTGGATTGTCAAAAATTGATAATAAATTCCTTCAATAATTAGTTGATAAAATTCTCAAGGCTGTTTGGATGACACCGCCAACATTTTTTACCTTGATATTTATCAATACCATATTTAAGTATGTAAGAAAATTGTAGGCATGCTGCCGAGCACCTGTGTAATTCTCGTAATTCTATTGTTTTATATATCCGATTGCGATACCCAGAACGGCAAATTTAATATGACCATTATCTACAACAAGCATTACCGCTTGCAGTGGTTTACGGGGATTATATTCCTGTATGTAAGGATGGAACATTTACATTTATAGTACATAATTATGTTTAGACATCATCGTCATTTCAACCCATGGCTTCAAATCAGCTGCTGAACAAAGGGCTCCCCCATATACTGCCTCAAAATACGGTCTTGAACCACCCGGCTCAACTTCACTAAATACGGCTACGAGAACCTTTTTCGAACGGTTATTATTATAATTATACATATTTTACGATCCTTATTATGATGATCCTTAGAATCCTTCCTCCAGTTCTGCTGGAGATATTACCGTTTTGAATTCCAATTCCATTTTGAAACACCAAGCATAGCCTATTTTAACAGCTTGGTAAGCGAACTGAATTCGGTCTGCATTGAAGAACCACGGTTCCGTATGACATTGTTATTTACTCGACAAGAAGTTGCACACGCTACGACCCGTAGCCTCAGGACAAACCACTGCTGCCTAACAGTAAACCCCTCGTCACCCCACGGCAAGCCCCTGCTTCTTCACGGCAAGCCCCTGCTGCCTAACGTCAAAGCCCCCGCTGCCTCACAGCAAGCCCCCGCTTCCCAGCAACCTGCTGCCTTCCTGTCAATACGTCCGCCGCCTATTATATCGCTTATCTCCACCACGGACCGGATTAAGCTCCAGCTCGAAACGTCTGACGCCCAAAGCAAAGTAACAAGTTACTTCCGGTCAGACAAGTACCTTACGTACGTTAAGTACCCGTTATGGGTGATAACCGTCTTTCAGACCATCCGTCCACCCTCCATATGAAGGAAACTCCCGACCCCTCCATTATAAACTCGGCTTTACTGAATACATCAGTCACTCCCACCGCGAGTCGACCTGTCAAAGAGAGCGACAACGGATAGTCTGCCGCTTCGCCACCGTCTGCAACGGTAACTACTCGTATGTTTCCGCCCTTGCAAAGGGACTCAGAGATATTTTATAACGTGTAGTTAGCGCCATAGTCAATTTCCAAGTTATGCTGGTTGCAAGTGCCGTCACTTCAATCCAATCGCGACTCTCTCACTGTTAACAAACACACTTACACAATCATAATTAGCATACATAATAATCATTCGCGATACCGCTACCCTTCAGGCTGGTTAGGGAAAGTTAGGGACTTTATGATTAGAAACGTCGCTAGACTTTCTTGCGTCATTTCTTCTCCAGCTTCTACGTATTCCGAATTGGTGGTAGTAACTGAATCCGAAGAATCTGAATCTGAAAACCAAACTGATCGAGCCGTGTTTCGGCCCTCTCGGGCGCCCTCCACCTACGCACACAGGGTGTCATCGATTTTGTACTATGGTTCTGTACTCAGAAATCGCATCGTAGCTTCGTTATACAAACACTCGACGATCGCGTGGCCTAGTGGTCAGAGTACCTGACTTCTACGCCGCGGGTCCTGGACTCGAATACCAGCCGGAGCCAACATTTGTGCTACAGCACAAATTGTTGGTTCTCGGGTCTGGTTGTGTTGAGATTGTCTCCGTGTTTCTGACACTGCATCCGATCTTATCACATCAGCATTACATCAGGTGCGGGTAGGTTGGGACGAGTGAGTGCCTTTGTTTTTGCGCGTACACTTGTAATATCTCCTGCGCATTTGATAGCTCTCGACAATATTCGAAAGTTGTCGCCATGGTCGAAATCGGCCAGGAGAACATCATCATCATACAAACACTGCAGCACTCAATCTGCCGCCGAAGTGACTGTAGCACCGGCCCAAATTTCGACGGAACATTTAATTCATACATAAACATTATATTTTCATATTATAACTAGATTTTTTTTTTGAAAATGTTCTCGGAGCAGCGTAGACAACATTTAAATAAGTTAAAATATAAAGCTAGATTATGTTTAAAACCAAGTGTGGGTTTTACTAGTAATAATTAGCGTGTTCTATTTACTAAAACCACTTATGATTCTGAAACATTAAACTTTAATGAGCTCTACTAGTGATGCCACTGCAATTACCTACATTTATTCAAGCATACGATTTCAGTTTCATTCTTGTGAACGAATTAGTGAAAGCCAGTATTTTAAACCTAAGTTGGTACTATGACTGTACATCAAGCGTAACAACTATTATTCCGTGTCGAAACAGATTTACAGCGTTTAACGTGTTATTGTTTACTGCCAAATAATTTTAGATACTAAAAAATATACCAATCCAATCCATAATTCACTTATCAGGCGTGTCAATATTATGGCAAATAAAATACTCCTAAGAAGATAATGACATCTTCGCTGAGTCAATGTAACTTCTGCCTTTTTAGTGCTTTATAAAAGTAAAGTAACAGCTTATAAATGTTCCACTACTTAGCACAGGCCTCCTCTCACTCCCGAGCAAATTTTGAAGCCGGGAGGAGACCGCTACGGTGCTCCACAAGTCGCCGAAACATTTTTATTCCTTAAAATGGCAGGTTTCCGTATGACAAGGGCGTTCTCCTGGCAGACTACGACGACAACTACCGAATACTGTTGAAAGCCAGAACATATTACAGTGCTAAAAATGCCCGCGCAAATACGGAGGCTATGCCGTAGCCAGGAATTCAGTTGTGTAGAACTGTAACTGTGCCTCGCGGTTTTACCGCCGTAAAATAGGCCCACCACATGGCTGCGCCGTACGGCGCAGCCCAGAAATCGGTCCACGTGGTAAATAATTATCACTGTACTTAGGTAAAAAAAATCATTCCGACAAATTGAGAACCACGTCCTTTTTTTGAGGTCGTTAAATATAATCACCTAAGATATTAAGACAAAAATCAAGCTGCCATGGACATTATGATATAAAATCCGCATCTTGACTTTTTATTTAAACATGATTACATGAAAAATATTTTTTTTCATTCGCTTCATAACTGTTAAATATAATTTTAGTTACAGATACTTTACATGCTGAATGCACCTAATTTTCACCGAAAATTTTCACCGTTTTGAAATATCGCAAATACCAGTATAGCCCAACAAATTTTTAATATAATTTCTCCCAAAGATATTTTGAAACTTTGTCTAACTATTTGTACGTTTAGCAGACAGACTGCATTTCTTTGCATAGGTATGTTTCAGGTCGGTATGGTTATTTTTAATGAAAAGGGCGCAAACAAGCAAGCGGCTCGCCTGATGGTAAGTGATCACCTTTATTTCGTATATGTTAAGTATATCTTTATTCATTTAATATTGCGTACAAATATAAGGTATTACTTGAATAAATGGTCACTTATTGAGATCACCCTCAATGATACTTCATACACATGATTGTCTCGAATTGGAGAAATTGCCCCTGGCTGATTCCGGATTGACATCACTCGGCGGTCTAATCTAATCTCTAATTAAAAATTAAAAATTAGGAGTCTAATCGGCGTTCTACTCGGAGCTCGGAAGTATATGGAGAAATTTTTAGGAGTGGGATAATTAAAAATTCTTCTAGAAACTTTGCTCAGAATACGGTTATTGACTAGATTTTTTTGAAAGTCACCAAATTCTATATCAGCTAGAAAAATTATAGGTATGCACACACAGATCAGGGAAAGTGACCTGCTAAAAATTTTGCTACTTAGAGAAAGAACCAGACACAAATCAAAAGATGTTAACCAAAGATGAGATATGGAAGAAATTTCAACATCATCATCATCATTTCAGCCTATCTTAGTCCTCTGTTGAACATAGGTCTCCCCCATAGATTGCCACAAAACACCGTCCTGAGCCACCTGCGTCCATCGACTTCCCGCAAAATCGCGCAGGTCGTCGCTCCATCCAGTGGGGGACCGCCCTAGACTGCGTTTGCCGGTACGAGGTTGCCACTCTACAACCTTTATTCCCCAACGTTTATCGGTTCTATGGGATATATCGCCGGTCCATTGCCACTTTAGGGCTATGTCGGTTACTTTAGTTCTGCTGCGGATATCATCGTTTCTGACTTTATCTCGCAGAGAAACTCCTTTTCCATAGCTCGCTGAGCGACTCTGAGCTTCCTCAAGCGGCCTGCAGTGAAGGACCACGTCTCTGTTCCGTATGTCATCACTGGCAACACGCACTGGTTGTAAACTTTGATTTTGAGACATTTAGGTATACTCGACGAGAAGATGTAACGTAGTTTCCCGAACGCTGCCCGATCCATCGATTGACCTCTTGGTCGAAGTTGGGCTTACCTAGTCTGACGATCTGCCCTAGGTAGGTACATATTCGTCAATAACTCGGAGCGAAGTGTTCCCAACAACAACCGGTATAGGTGTGACATGAACGTTAGACATGATCTTCGTCTTGTCCATGTTCATCTTAAGACCTACCCGTTAGGAGACACTATTGAGGTCATTGAGCATAGTTCCAAGCTCCTCCAGCATTTCTGCCATTATGAGTATGTCCTCGGCAAATCGACGGTGAGTGATGTATTCGCCATTGATGTTAATGCCGTATCGTTTCCAGTCCAGTGGCTTGAAGATATCTTCCAATGCAGCGGTGAAGAGTTTCGGGGATATAAATCTCCCTGTCTTACACCTTTCTGCGATTGGATCGGTTTCGTTCTCTGGTTCTGTACTCGGATAGCCATCGTAGCCTTATTGTACAAACACTGCAGCACCTCGATATACCGACAGTCAATTCGGCACCGCTGAAGTGACTGTTGCGACTCCCAATTTTCGACAGAATCAAAGGCTTTTTCATAGTCCAAATACGCCAGACATAGCGGAAGGTTGATCGGTCTTTTGTACAATCTAGCGAAGGGTATGTATGTGGTCTATGGTGGTAAAGCCTTTACAGAATCCGGCTTGTTCGGAAGGCTGGAAGTCGTCAAGTCTGTTTGCGAGACGATTCGTAATGACTCTCGAAAACAGCACATAGACGCGGTTCAAAAGCGATATCGGTTTATAATTCTTCAAGGGGGCGTAATCGCCCTTTATGAAGAACAAGACAACCACGCTTCTGCTCCACGCTTCTGGCGTAGCGCCGCCGCGGACGACGGAATTAAATAGTTTCTGAATGACTAAAACTACGCCCCCCCCCACTTTCAGAAGCTCCGCTGTAAGTCCGTCCTCATCGGGCGCTTTGCCATTCTTGAGCTGGTTGAGAGCCATTCTAATTTCGCTCAGACTGACGTCCGGGATATCATCGGAATTTCTCTCGGGGTATTGGATAAGGGCACGTGATGGACGGAGTGTAGACTTCACCAGACGAGATCTCTCCTTACATTCAAGTTACATATGCCTCTTACCACACTGTGTTCACTGCCGGTTTTCACCCTAGCGATCACAGAGACATCAAAGAACAGCTGACGTTTGGTCGTCATGATGAAGTTGATCTCATTTTTTGTGGAACCGTCCGGGCTCGTCCAGGACCACTTTATGTGGGGCCGCTTTTGGAAAAGGAGTTCATCATAGAGTCGGCCAGCTGTTGGCCATTCCATTGCCCTATTCCAAATTGCCCCACTACCAGTCGAAATCTCCCATCAACACCGTGTAGTGAGTTTTCACTCCTCCCCCCAGTAGTCCTTCAGTTCGTATCCAGAGAGGGCTTACCAAGTCCACTCAGAGTGACCCCGAGAGCACGAGGCCACATGCCGACCATGTGGGCTTCTGTTAGCTTCACCGTGAGTGACCAAGCCACGGTTACTAAGCCCCCCCGCCACGACAAGGCGAGAAGCCATGGGGGGGGGGGGGGAGGTACGCAATTCGTATCGTACTTTCCGTTTTTCGTAAATTTTGAAAACAGATATACAAACACTCACTTGTTTCACTCTACCTTGGTTGGTGTATAAAAATTATTTGCAATTTGTCAATGTCAATTTGGCAATGGGCCGGCCATATATATCGGAGAACCGATAACCGTTGGGGAAGAAAGGTTCTCGAGTGGCAACCTCGTACCGGCAAACGCAGTGTAGGGCGACCCCCCACTAGATGGAGCGTCGACCTACACGATTTTGCAGGAAGTCGATGGGTGCAGTTGGCTCAGGACCGTGTTTTGTGGCAATCAATGGTGGAGGCTTATGTTCAACAATGGACTATGGTAGGCTGAAATGATGATGATGATGATGTATAAAAAAATAATAATTTAAGCCTATGCACTTCTGTCGTGATAGGTATGGTTTTTCTTGGTTCGCGCGATATCAAACGAAATATCAACACTCGCGTAAAGCATGACGAACATTCTGCGCCCCAAGGCAGCAATTTTATTTCAGGCAAAATGCTCATGACTTTTGCGATACATAAACAAAAAAAAAAGAAGTGTCAAAACATTAATAAAATTGCCCTTACTTTCTCATGTTGTATTCTATCTCTATATGAGAAAATATTTTTGTTTATTATTTATTCATCGGAAATAAACATACAAAAATATAGAAATCTAAGAGTAAGAAGTGTTTTGATCGTCTTCAGCTTTCCCATTGTTTAATAACGCTAGTTCAATAATCATAAACGTAGTATCGTTCAACTGTTAGTACCGTTAGGTATTCTTTATTTATGAATGTGGGAATTTTCAACAGAGTTAATTTTAAGGTAAGGTATTTTTAATTAAAATATTATAAAGGAATCTGCGACGTATAGTGTGGAATCGATTAATAAAACTGTGCATATACAGTTTTTAAAGATTATTTCATTACATTTAGTAAGCTAATTAGACTGTAGTTGTTAATAACATCATAACTATACACAAAACGACGAAAACAAACTACTACTATGTAATAATATTTTAATTCATATTATAATAACTGCGTAAGTTGATATAAAAAAATATTTTAATTTCTGGATCTCCTGAAGTATATGTTTACGCCCCTTTTTAAAAATATATAACAATATGAAAATATTGTTATAGGTTATAACATTGTCAGTATGAAATGTATTATATTTGGGCTTGAAACAAATTTTTTTTTCAAAAAATTTGATCTTATATACCTAAACATATTAATTAAATATTATCACATCAAATTGATGGTCTATTTACTGAAAAAAATCATTCCTATTTGAATGTTAAACCTGGTTACCAAACTTATAGTATGATGATATAATATTATTACAAACCTTGGCATTGAATTTTAGAGCTTCTTGGAATTATGTTTTAAGGCATTACATGTATGACATTACACACATCTTTTTAGTGTAAGGACAGTGACGGCATGTATTCAGAATGGAGCTCATTGCCCTTGGAGGGTGGTGGGCATGGAGTGTTGGGTGCAGTGGGTGGCCGCGACGTAGTGCTGGCTGTTGTCAAGCAGCTCGCCTCAAATCAGCCCAGCCCACTTACAACTGATACTGAGGTAAATTACTTCACTTAATTTGGGATACAAATTTTCTAGGTACATCTGTCTGTTTATGCCATGCCTCATATAAATTTTTCATTTAATTTTTTGTTCTGCATGGTGTAGTAGAGTACCTGAAGCCTATGCTGTGGGTCCTGGGTCAGCTGTAGTCAAAATTTGTGCAGGAATGCAAATTGTTGGTTTTCCGGTCTCATTGTTTTGTGCTCTTGATGCCTGATTATATAAATATGAAGTAGTAACCTAAGATTTCCATATTTGAATTCAGAGCAAATTTTAATATTAAGTTAACCCGATCTTTAATTAAATTTTTATAGGTGGAAAAGATGTTATCAATTTATGTTTTTCTTCTGTGCATTGGGAGAGTTCCATTTCCAATGATGCATTAGTTTTATCTATAAAAAATATGTTTATCTATAAAAGAACACAATCTGTTTAAATGCACACTGGAGTAAGCAACTGCAATGGTCATTTTATTTTCATTCACTTGGCTCTTTTGAAATGAAATTTCAGTATTATAAATCACTAATCCACTACTGATCATAAAACTCTCCCAAGCCAGGGGGTTTGCCATAATTGGCATGCTTTCTAAATTTAAACATCTCTCTAATTTTTTTTTACAAAGATTTAATGCAGCTCACACCCCTGGAAATGACATAGTTGTAGAATATGGTATCCTATCTTTCTTTTGTTGTTACGCTTTTAAGTGGTTCTTTGAGTTATGGTTATTTATTATCTTTAACCAATGTTCCAATTTTGTGAGTTACGATTTGATTTGAAGACTGAGCTTCTTGGAGTTCCTTATGGTGCAGGCATAGGTCATTTAGTTTGAAATGGTCATTGCCATAACTATGTTAGTAAACAACTTATAAACTATATGCTACGAGCTGTTTGACACAAACCTTCATCCAGTGTTCCACCCAAACACTCAGGACAATGCCAGTGCTATGTCGGACATGGTGCAGCTGAAGCTATTTTCTTGCACACAATGACATGAAAGCCACTGTGCGTATCTCTGCAAACATTTCTGTTGCACTGCAATGCCTCAGCAAGCCCTACAGCATTGTTGTACTGGATACAGAGGGTGGTGTTCTTTAGCCTTAATTGGCCCATAGGCTTGTTTAAAGGTATGATATGAAGGAATGGCGCTAGTTCTTTGCAGGATCACTTACATCTTAAAATGTAACAAAATTTCGATATTAGGAATGTCAGAATAAATTAAATAATTAAAAAAATAACTGTTTATAATAGCAAACTAAACAAGATGTACCCACAGTTTAGTTCCAGTGGACCTTACAATTTATGTAAATCAAGAAACTTCAGAGTTAATTACCAAGTTAAAGTTTATAATCTATACAACTTTCACAGCAGCAGTCTATTTAATAAAACGAATTTTTCGGATTTTATCGCGTTAAATTTTAAACTATTTATAACCCGTCATTCTAATTATCGATAGCGGTGTAATTATTGAAGTAGTTTTTAAATTTCAACTCCTCTATTTTATTATTTGTGTGTTATACAGACACCAGTGCTGAGATAGTTTTTGTACTAGCATTCCTTTTCCAGGTGGAGTGGGTGCTAGAAGTCGTGCGTTATGGCCTAGCGCTACCGTTGTCGGAGCATGAAGCGCTACGGGCGTGCGTGCGCGTGTGCTGCGCGTGGCTCGGCGCTCTGCTGCCGCCCACGCCCGCGTCTCAGCCGCCGCCGCCCGCCGTGCCGCCGCCGCTGGCCGCGGACCCGCGACGCTACGCTGCGCGGATACTTAGCCATTTGCATAATCTGTTCGTTCCGAGAGCCGATGACAGTGAGTTGACGTTTATACTTTTTTAAATTATTGGCGGGAAGTTGTACATACATACGTAAGAACACGACTGTATCCCATAAGGGGTAAGTAGTCAGAGACTGGGCACTCACTGCAAAAAAACAGATGACTGCCACAATCCACGTTTCACCAAAACAATATAATGCACTTGGTGTGATAGGTGGTGAGCCCATCGCCACCATGCGCTGTTGGGTGCTCAGTGCAGCTTAATTCCTTACTCGCCTTTTACGAGATCCACTGGATGAGATGGAGTGGTAGTATTCTTTTAACGATCGGCCACCACACGGCACAGGAAGTTGTAACATAGCTGTAACTCGATAATAATAATTCTTACGGCGAACATGAATAAGCGACTCACCCCAACCAGGGGGGTTGTAATTAAGTAGACTGTATTTAAGGGTTAATGGGAATAAATCCTGTAACCATGTGTTGGGCAGAATAGGAAGCACGCTACCTAGGGTTTGTTGCTGGATCTGGCGTGGCGGCGGCGCGAGCTTGGAAGCTGCTTCTTCTTACACTCACTAAAGTTTTAACATGAAGATGAGATGTGCTCATATAATAAAGTAAATTTACGTGCGTCTTGTGCGTATCGTTCGAGCGGCCATCACATATTGCGAGAGACCGAGAGCAGAAGCCCAAAATCGCCTCACTTAATAAATTGACGCCCACTAGTTTATTATATATATATTTATATTAAAAAAACATTAAATTACATTTAGTAAAGCTATTTATAGATATGTAATCTGTAGGATTTTTGTTTGATTTCAAAAACCATTGTAAATTTTTTAACCAGCTTTTTTTACTGTTTTGGCGGGGTATACATATGTATGAAAAGTTTTTCTGAAATGCGTACTTTGTTACAAGGTCTCACATTCATCTATCAAATGGAGTTAGGTAAGTCAAATAAAAAAAATCGCCTGAACATATTAAAATTAAATAAAAATTTACCTAGCAAGTGCGTATAATACGCAATTATTATAAGACTTCGGTAGACAGTGACGTGATTAGAATACTAATTGCAAAAAAAAAACAATCATTATATTTGTTGATTTGAATTAGTACACAACTGTTTATCTTATCTAAAATTATATATTTTTGCAATAAATTTCACTGAACGAAAACATTACACATACAGTTTTTTCATCATTATCATTATCATTTCAGCCTCCCCCATAGATTGCCACAAAAGTTTGTAGCTCTCATTTAGGGGAATTTTGCCATAGTTGCCACGTTTGGCAGGCGGGTTGGCAACCGCAGTTTATTTATTCACATGTTCCAGGAAGATGCTGCTGCCCATCTCCTGTTTTTATTTTCCCTCTGTCAACTTTTAAGACACCCACGGGATGAGATGTAGTGGTAGATTCTCTTAAGTCGCTACCATAAGGCAATTACACTTTTTAAATACATTTTTTAAAAGCCAACAATTTGTGTTTTTGCACAAATGTTGACTCCGGTTGGGATCCGAAACCAGGACGTGCGACGTAGCACTCAGGTTACTCCGAGGCCACGCGGTCATAGAATGGCCACTCGCGATGTAGTGAACCGCGTGCTGGTTTGTCAGGGCCAGTTCCACAAAAGCAAATCTGCAGGCGCGGACCTGATCAGCAAGCAAGCGGTGCTGTGCCACCGCGTGCTGCGGCTGGCGCGCTCGCTGGCGGACGGCGCGGCGCTGGGCGGGCGCGAGTGGCGCGCGCTGCTGCTGCTGCTGCTGGCGGCCGCCGCCGCGCTGCTGGCGCCGCCCGCGCCGCACCACGCCGCCGCCGACCAGCTCTGCGAGCGCGTGCTCTGCGTGCTCTTCGAGGTCTGGATCCTCGCCTGTCACAGGTACGCAGCTTACGTGTCCATTAGGACTAATTATCATTCTCATTCTAATATTTATTTGGAATAGAAAATAAAAAAAAATCCTAACAGTGTTCATGCGCTATGACGTCATTATTTGTACTAGTGGTGGTGTGCTCGAAAGTAGACCGTAATTCAAATATTTTTTGAATTTGAACCTTAATGAAGTTTCAGTAATTATTTATTTGCAACATTTTAAAATTCTACGGCGACAATATCTACTCTGTGCGACTGTTGGACCACAGACTATTATGTGTTTGTCATTGGCAGAATGAACGTAAACAAACGACAGACAGGCCTACTGGACAGAGTACCTGGAGAGAGTACTTCTACGCCGCTGGTTCTGGTTTCGAATTCCAGCCAAAGCCACCATTTCTGTAAAAACGTAAATAGTTCGTTTTCAGATATGTTTGTGTTGTGCATTTGAAATGTATACCTGTAAAGCACATCAACATTAGTATATGAAAGTATATAAATTTATATTAAAGTCTCGTCTTAGCAGAGCGAGCAGTCCCACAGGTGTATGAAATTCAGAGTCAGCAATTGGGTCGTGGAGGGGGAGCAGGGACGGACTTTCCACCCCTTCCCCCCACCAGAGACTCGATGTGTTTACCTAATGCAAAGCCAACTTACAACAGGAACAGGAAAGGGCACGTTAAAAGTACCCGCAATCGATGAGCGTGTATGAAAACGCTAATGAAAGTAGAAGATGTGTGTCAGGATCGTAGCAAGTGGAAAGATGTGGTCTCTGCTTACCCCAATGGGTAAGAGGCGTGACTGTCTGTATGTATATGTATGCCTTCTGGCCCATTGGCTGGCGACACTCTTGGGTGTCAGGTGTCTGAAAGTGTGTCAGCAGTGGTCGCGTTCCTGCAGGTGGTTCCCGTCGCCGGCGCTGTGGCGCACGCTGCGCGAGCAGTGCGTGCGCTGGCGGCACCGCGCGCCGCTCACCGAGCAGTGGGCGCGCGCCTCGCTGTGCCTCACGGCGCGCCTGCTCGCGCACATGTACGGCCCGCTCTTCCCTGCCATGCCCATCGGTGACTCTTCATTTACATTCATCGTCATCGTTTTAGCCTATCACTAGTCCGCTGCTGAACATAGGTCTCCCCCATATATTACCACATAACACTTAAGTTTGTAGCTCTCATTGTGGGGGATTTTCGCCATATTTGCCGGGCTTGGCAGGCGGGTTGGCGATCGCAGTTTATTTATTCAGATGTTCCAGAAAGATGCTGCTGCCCATCTTCTGGTTTGATTTTCCATCTGTTGATTTGTACGACACCCACGGAATGAGATGGGGGGGGGGGGCGGGGGCGGTAGATTCCTATAAATTCTAACATATCTCTGATCTTATCGCATGAGCGTTACATCGGGCACGGTTACATTGGGACGAAAGCCTCTGTGTTTACTCGTACACTTGAGACACTTTAATATCTCGTGCAGTTAATTAGCTTCGGACAGTTTTCAAATTGTCACCATGACCGAAAATCGGCCAGGATGATACTACCATAGCGGGACGGCCCCTTACAGAATTATATATCATGAAGGGTTGAAAATGCGCGTATTGAACCTTAACGTAATGGCAACATTCTCCCAATAAATAAATGTTGAAATATAAAAATCAGATCGTTGGCGTACCCTTTTAACCTATATCGACAGAAAAAGTTCTGGACTTCCAGGGAAAGGTTAGAAAAGTAGGTAAACTCACAGTTGGCCGGCAGCGATGATCAGCCAAAGGGATGTCTTCGGATGTGGATGGCTTCGGACGACCGAAGCCTCCCTGGTGGGCCAGAACATTTTCTCTCGCTATAGGTTAAAAGGGACGACCTTGACCACACTCATCCGTAATATTGAAAGTATTTGCACTGAGCTGTGACTGACTTGTATTTTTATATATATTACACTTTACAATTTGCAAGCTGTAGCCGCCGTTACTGGTCCAACTTATCTTGTATGCGTGATTCGTACGTGGCGGGGTTTCTTATTCGACACTTATTGTTGAAGGCCAACAGATGGCGCCATAAGTTGGTTGGAGTTTACATGTTATGAATTAGAAATAGGTAGGAAAACATGGAAGGCAAGTCAGAACATATGATTTGGTTATTATTAATTTATATACCATTTAAAAACACGATTTTATGTCGTAGAATTATTAATTAAGAACACCGATTCAATATATTTTATGAAATCTGTTTAAACATCTAAAATCAAATTTAACTTGTTTGGTCCTTGGAGTCGGATAAAAGTTTTAATAATTAACGAACGATATACAGAAATAGTAAACTTAAGCGAACCCACATTTTAAATGCTTATGTTGTTATGTAATTTTATTTCTAACATTATTTCAATAGGTGAAGAGGACGCGAACTTAGTTCCTGCAGATATGAGTCCCGAGGCAGTGATGCAAACCTGGTACCGCATACTGCATACGATTGGAAACCCCGTAGACCTCTGTCGCCCCCATGTTATTAGCCAAACGCCCGAGTTTTTGCAGGTGAGTAAGCGAGCGATTACTAAATTTTCGTGTAAACTTTTGATTTTTTAAGGGTATATTGCAACATTTGGCCAGCATCCTTCCCAGTGTACACTTTATGGAGTTTTTGGAGGGTTAAGAATAGCTGGCCTAATCCTATTCGAGAACATTCTTAACAACTGTCTTGGAGCACTATTGGCGCCACTCGAAAAGTGGCGGTAGTGTTTTTATTGAATTTTGTAATTTCCATGTATATTTTGAGTTTTGATGTTTAACATTGATAGTTTACTATGCAGCAAGTGCTCGTGAAAGTGTACAGTGATTGGAAAATCAAATTCAAGTCCAAAATTCAAGTCCAAATTCGTACTTTTCGTTTTGTATCTATCAGTCCAGCAAATCTTCAGCAAAAGCCGACTTTCACCGACCACCTAAAGTTGAAATACTTCAATTCATGTTGTCCTATGGTATACTGATGGAGAAATCAACGAATGTAATTTATGTTTTAACACTATTATAAAGATGTAGTTAATTGTTGAAATAATATTATTTACCTATTTTCTTCATTCATTTATTTACATCCACAGTACTCAATGACTGCTGAAGAGGGCGCTAGGGATCCCAGTACACATCCATGCCTTCAGGCGCTCCCTGCCATCTTCCACAAGGCCATGAAAGGTGTTGCCGCTCACGTAGACGCCTTCCTCGGTATGTTATACATTACAATCATCTCTGTCGGGTTGTGGGTGTAGATTTTTTTTTGTAAATTTTATTTATGTAACGTTATGCCTAATACCATGCCCCATTTAAAACTATGTGACACCAATAATAATATTTACTATATTTTACAAATAGAAAGCATTGAGTGATTAATATCTTTACAGATGTTATTTCAACTTGAAATTTTGTAAATATTGCATTTTTTTTAATACTGTTTGCTTTACTAATATAAATATAATAGTATATTATGTGTTTATGGAAACTGTACTATAATGGCATGGTATTAGGCAGTTACATTAAAAGTTTTCACATACATACTACTCACTCATAATTGATTTTATTTTCAGTGTGATTTTGTGTGAAGTTTGTGTTTTTCTTGGAATTAACTAATATTTGATGCATATATTCTATATTATTTTGACAGACCGATATAGGAACTAACCGTGCTATCTGTTGATGTGAAATTATTGGAGGCAAATAATATTTATAAATCATAGAAAAATCACAAACTTATTGACTTTTTTATCTGTCTTAATTATATAATATACACTGTATTATAATATTTATATATACTGTATTATAATATTAATAATTTCTTTATCGATAAATCTTATTACATTGTATCATAATTTCAGTGGTCTGTGACCCAAGAACTAGAGAATAAAACCTGCGTTTCTAGGACCAATTATCGTTCCCAAAACATAGTTCGAATTAGTTTATCAAACAAAAAAGTTAAATACTCGTATATAAATATAAATATGTGTACACCATTATTTTATATATAACAACTAAAAATATTGAGAGAACAGTTTGTGCCGTGATTTATGAGTGTGTGTTATATAGAGCATTTTTGGTATAAGTATAGTGAACTGAATAGCCAGAATTGGCATAATAACTGTTTTAATATTTAATTACTATAACTTTCATATTTTACTACTATTAAACTTACCAGTAATATAAAATCTATATGTGTCATGTACTGTATTGATTTAAAGTAAATAAGTAGTAATAGTAAGTACTTTAAGTATGTCTTATTGATTTTAACTTCATTGATTGGTCTTATGTCCATTGTGTATGATAATGTCAAGTCGCCACGTTTTAACGACAGCGACGTTTTCAGTATATATTATAGTACCGTAATACCAAAAATCCGTGCCAATAGACATTTAAAAATCTGCATTTCCACATCATTTGTCCGTGTCTCGCTTTGTCGCTCTGTTTATCAGTCTCTCTTTGTTTATATTTTTCTTTGGGTATTTTATTAATGTGAAGGACAACATTTTTATTGATTAACCGGAAACCTTTGTCAGTCGCTAGAGTGTCAGATAATTTTTATAATTTTTCATCATCAGCTCAGCCTATCACTAGTCCATTGCTGAACATAGCCCGGCCCCACAGATTGCCACAATAGTTTGTAGCTCTCATTTTGGGGTGATTTTGCCGTAGTTGCCACGCTTGGCAGGCGGGTTGCCAACTGTAGTTTCTTTATTCCGATGTTCCAAGAAGATGCTGCTGCCCATCTCCTGGTTTTTATTTTTCCTCTGTCGACACCCACGAGATGAGATAGGGTTACAGATTTATCTTCCGGTTATGCAACTACTTGTCCACCGCGTAGTATATATTATAGCGTAAACGCAGAAACATACATATCTGTTAATACACTTATGTGATAAAATCAAAGGATGAGTGAATGTACTGTCTAACGATTTTATCTTGTGCCATCTTTCCTTTGCTCTGTATATTTTATTTTACTGGTAATATTTTTTAAACGGAAAGTTAAATAGTTATACTATTTCCATTTCTTTCTTTTCTCGATGACAGTTCTAATTTGATAGTTGTAGTGTTGTGACCAAATAAGGAATGATATCGATCGCATATATTTATTATATTTTGATTCATCAGATTTTGATTAAAATAAATAAATAAATATTTTCTGTCGTTAATAATTATTTCGTTTCATTGTCGAGTACCTACCTATACCTACTTATTTCACAACAGCTTCAAAATTTTTAAAGGAGTTGGCATTATCAATCAAGAATTAATACGTATAACATCTTGTAATGAAATATAATATTAGTTAATAAAATTGTACAAAAGTATCCGGCAGTAGTTAAGTTTCTTACATTTTGAAAAAAAAAAACCGTTATCGTGTTACGTTTATCGATATAGCTCCATCCCTATCAGTTTCTCCGACTCTGGTATAACCTTGTACGTGTGTAAACGTCATATTTTTTATAAAATAAAGCATACATAATGTAAAAAAGACGCTCGTTCAAGTTTTCACAGGAGCTGGCATCGAGAAAATAAATAAATGGAAATAGTATAATCTGAATATTAATGTACTGAGAGTATATATTGAGAAATTTGTATGTAATGGTATTAGTTAGTGGTGTAGGTGCTTTGCGTCGAAATAATTAAAAAAGGTTATGTTATATACTTGTATTACAGATAAACATATGAAAGTATTGATTTGAAATATCATTATTGGTAATTCTTCCTATTAGTCAATTGATTTCATTTTTCTACTTTTCATAGACATAGAATTGGAAACATGTTAGTATCATAGGAATAATTATATTGACACAAGGAAAATTAAAATAGTGCACAAGCAAACTAACACCGCCACCGGAAACCGACACCCTACACTACTATAATACTACTACTGGTAATATACACCACTGAAGTCGAGACCACGACACGTGTTTCGTCCCAAAACGAGTAAAAGGTATCTGGTGGCTTGCTTGTGCACGCTACTGAGGGAGGGCGGGCGGTGCTCTTCAAAAAACTAGGTAATATACAGTATTTTATGTTTTGCTGGCGGATCTGGCAAATTGACTTCCTTTCCTTCATTGTTTTTAATTAAACCTTGAGTTAAATCGGGCGTAAAGATGTGACGTATGAAGTTGTTAATAATAGTCGCGATGCAAAGCACTGGTAGTACAAGGGTGCGGTGGCACGGGTGTGGTCGGTGCAGGGCGCGGCACGGAGCGCTGGCGCGACTGCGGCGTGGGGGGCGCAGGGGGGGCGGCGGGGGGCGGCGCGGGGGACGGGGACGACGAGCTGACGCCGCCCGCGCACCGCCGCCTCGCCAAGTCGTTCAGCGTCGCGTCGCGGCCGCGCGACAAACTCACCGAACGAAGTACGACGCATGCCGTTTTGAGCTTTGTGTTTATGGGGCGATGGTGGATTTTTGCTTGTACTTTTTTACATGCATGGCTCCTTTATGTTGGGTGGGACGGAAGCTTATTGCATGCTAAATGTTTTGGCCTTTTATAGCGAGAATATATTAGTAGATTCACACTATTTGGTTTTAATGTATTTATATGATTGATATAAAAAAAGTAATTTTTTTTCTGACTGAAAAATGCCAGTCATTTCTGCAACTTGGTTAATTTTATGGGCTATATATGATTCTTGAATTGCTTCTATTCGTATTATGTATTCATGTGGTTTTGTTTGTAGTGGAAAAATAATAAAAAGTAAAGGTAAAATTAATCTATTAATGTCTAACTGCTGAGCACTAGCATCTTATCGATTTTTGAAACGTTCTTAGAGCCAAAAAAATCAGTCGCGATGCTCCAGTGCCTATTGGCGAATTTCCCATGTCATCGATTTTTTTTCTTGTTGATTTCTTTACGATGTTTTCCCTCGACGTGCGTGTGGAAGTTCCTAACTTAAAATTACATGTATCAATTTTCGTGATGCGTACATCCGTCAATCGAAATCAAATCACTTGCATACCATTAAATATGAAGCAAGAACTCGTCCTTAAACTACTGCCAGTGTCGAACTTAATTAAAAATACTAAATTTGTTTCGAACCATCTTTTTTTTAAACATAATGTTTGTAACAAAGAACGCTTTGTAATTAACATTGTAATGGTGTAAACCTGCAATACTAGGAATTCTCTTTGTACTTTGTACTAATATAGAAATGAAATTCGATTTACAAATCACATGCATCGACTGCGTGTAAGAAATAACAATCTTTGACAGGCACACCGCGTACTTCTCTGATCGGTCTGACAGGAAGTCGACCCTCAAGCGTCGTGCCTACAACTCCACCTAATTCTATATCCTCTCAAGGTAATCTTATTATTGAATATTTTATATAAATTCTAAGTTATTGAGGCGAAACTTCTTAACGTACGCCCGGGGACTAACTCAGAAAAAGTGTAACGGTACGAACGGAAGTATAAACGGAAGTTGCAATTCTCTTTATTGGCTGGGCTTCGCATATTGTTGCCCGTGTGAGTGAGCGGAAAGAGTATAAGGTAATTTGTTAATAATTTGTTGCATTAATGATATTACAAGTTTATTTTTTCAATTATACATACATACATAAGATCACGACTGTATCCCATAAGGGGTAGTCAGAGACTGGGCACTCACTGCAAAAACAGATGACTGCCTCAATTATACATAAATTAGATTTAGACAATCATTAAATTATTTAAATATGACTGAAGAATGAATGCTCTAGGTTAGTTCCGCTGTTATTTTGATTTTCTCGATTATGTTTTTGAAAAGTAGCGTAAAAAATTTCGCTTCTGACTGTTGACACCTCAAGTGTACCTCAAAGAACGCTTTAGAGCCTTTCTAGAAAATTGAACTTATGACATTATAATGATTGCAGTGGGCGAGTCCGAGAAACCTCCTCTCACACCGTTACGACCGAAAGTAAATTCGATCTTACATTTGTTCGGTGAATGGTTGTTCGAGGCGGCACTCATCGGAACTACACCAACATCCAATAATAGTCAACGTGAGTAAAAACTAAGTTTCCATTTTTTCATCATTATCATCATCTTCATATCAGCCGATTCACTAGTCCACTGCTGAACATTTGCCAGCCCAATAGATTGTCACAAAAGTTTGTAGCTCCAATTTTTGGGGTGATTATGTCATAGCTATCTACTGGTATTCATTTCTTCTCTGTCAAATTTTACGACACCCACGGGATGAGATGGGGCGGTAGATTCTCTTAAGCCACCGCTGACAATAACTTCATCAAATACGCCATGATCCCGATGGGTGACGCGACGCGATTTAAGTGCAGTATCTACCGGGTATTGCGATCTCGAAGCGGCCATGCGTGGCGATTCCGGTGAAGCCTCCCAACTTGCGAGAGTTCAATGTCCGGGGTATTGATTAGAACTTGCTCTTAAGGATGAAGATGATACATGCACACAATGACATTATATTCAATCCCCTTGACTTCCCACAAACGTGTGTTTTATAGATTTTAAGTATGCATAACGCAAATATGAATATATTTTTTTATTTGATGAAGTGACGAGACGAGCGAAACGTTCAATTGATAGTAAGTGTTTTGTACGTTTGCCCAAAACAAATGCTGTGTCTCCCAGAACATTTCTGTGTGGCACTAGACTTCGCCCGTCACCCTGAGACATCAGTTCTTAAGTCTCATTATACCCAGTGATTACACTAGTTCTCACTGCCCTTTAGACCGGAACACGGTAATGTTTGCACACAACTGCTTTACGGCGGATCAACTGAGCTTGGAGTGGTACCTACGTAAACGGATTCCTGCACAGGAATCTGAAAATATGTAGATTTTTTTTTTATGTCAGCAACACTTAAATACATGTTATAGTTTATGTCCGCTTTTTTTAACAGAGAGAACCGAAGGCACACCGCCACCTCCATCTCTTTCCGACGCAACTTTCAGGTTGAACATGATGAACTACCAGCCAGGTAAATAAAACTCGTGTTTATTTGTATCAACAAGTTTTGAACCTTCGTCGGTTCTTTCTAATTTTCTGTCGATTTAATTAAAATACTAGTCAATATAATTAATTACACTTATACTAATTTGGGACTCACCAAGGAAGTGTGCTTGGTCCTCTCATTTATTACGTCTAGTATACATTAAAAGCTTTTCTGAAGACCTGCATTTCTTTATTTAATGGAATTGCCGAATACTTTTAAACAATTAAACATAATGTAAAGAAAACTGATATAATAACTTAAAAACATTAGAAAACCGAACTTTGAAGCTTCAGTGAAGCGTCTGCGGTAGCAATGGACGATTATTACTAAAACAAATCGAATTAGTCGATTGTTCAGTTTAGTCGATAAAGATTTGTGTGTCACGTGTGGGCAGGGCGAGCGGTGGCGCTGGGCACGTTGTGCCGCGTGGTGTGCTCCAAGCAGTGCCGCGAGGAGCTGCTGGCCCCGTACCTGGCGCGCACCTACGCGGCGCTGCAGCGCGGCCTGCGGGACCCGCACACCGCCGCCGCCGTCGTGCTGGACGCAGCCGACATCTTCAGGTGCCCACTGCCCCCTGCCCCCTGCCCCCTGCCCCCTGCCCCTTTCCCCCTGCCCACTGCCCACTGGCAGCGCGCGAGGAGCTGCTGGCCCCGTACCTGGCGCGCACCTACGCGGCGCTGCAGCGCGGCCTGCGGGACCCGCACACCGCCGCCGCCGTCGTGCTGGACGCAGCCGACATCTTCAGGTGCCCACTGCCCCCTGCCCCCTGCCCCCTGCCCCCTGCCCCTTTCCCCCTGCCCACTGCCCACTGGCAGCGCGCGAGGAGCTGCTGGCCCCGTACCTGGCGCGCACCTACGCGGCGCTGCAGCGCGGCCTGCGGGACCCGCACACCGCCGCCGCCGTCGTGCTGGACGCAGCCGACATCTTCAGGTGCCCACTGCCCCCTGCCCCCTGCCCCCTGCCCCCTGCCCCTTTCCCCCTGCCCACTGCCCACTGGCAGCGCGCGAGGAGCTGCTGGCCCCGTACCTGGCGCGCACCTACGCGGCGCTGCAGCGCGGCCTGCGGGACCCGCACACCGCCGCCGCCGTCGTGCTGGACGCAGCCGACATCTTCAGGTGCCCACTGCCCCCTGCCCCCTGCCCCCTGCCCCCTGCCCCTTTCCCCCTGCCCACTGCCCACTGGCAGCGCGCGAGGAGCTGCTGGCCCCGTACCTGGCGCGCACCTACGCGGCGCTGCAGCGCGGCCTGCGGGACCCGCACACCGCCGCCGCCGTCGTGCTGGACGCAGCCGACATCTTCAGGTGCCCACTGCCCCCTGCCCCCTGCCCCCTGCCCCCTGCCCCTTTCCCCCTGCCCACTGCCCACTGGCAGCGCGCGAGGAGCTGCTGGCCCCGTACCTGGCGCGCACCTACGCGGCGCTGCAGCGCGGCCTGCGGGACCCGCACACCGCCGCCGCCGTCGTGCTGGACGCAGCCGACATCTTCAGGTGCCCACTGCCCCCTGCCCCCTGCCCCCTGCCCCCTGCCCCTTTCCCCCTGCCCACTGCCCACTGGCAGCGCGCGAGGAGCTGCTGGCCCCGTACCTGGCGCGCACCTACGCGGCGCTGCAGCGCGGCCTGCGGGACCCGCACACCGCCGCCGCCGTCGTGCTGGACGCAGCCGACATCTTCAGGTGCCCACTGCCCCCTGCCCCCTGCCCCCTGCCCCCTGCCCCTTTCCCCCTGCCCACTGCCCACTGGCAGCGCGCGAGGAGCTGCTGGCCCCGTACCTGGCGCGCACCTACGCGGCGCTGCAGCGCGGCCTGCGGGACCCGCACACCGCCGCCGCCGTCGTGCTGGACGCAGCCGACATCTTCAGGTGCCCACTGCCCCCTGCCCCCTGCCCCCTGCCCCCTGCCCCTTTCCCCCTGCCCACTGCCCACTGGCAGCGCGCGAGGAGCTGCTGGCCCCGTACCTGGCGCGCACCTACGCGGCGCTGCAGCGCGGCCTGCGGGACCCGCACACCGCCGCCGCCGTCGTGCTGGACGCAGCCGACATCTTCAGGTGCCCACTGCCCCCTGCCCCCTGCCCCCTGCCCCCTGCCCCTTTCCCCCTGCCCACTGCCCACTGGCAGCGCGCGAGGAGCTGCTGGCCCCGTACCTGGCGCGCACCTACGCGGCGCTGCAGCGCGGCCTGCGGGACCCGCACACCGCCGCCGCCGTCGTGCTGGACGCAGCCGACATCTTCAGGTGCCCACTGCCCCCTGCCCCCTGCCCCCTGCCCCTTGCCCCCTGCCCACTGCCCACTGGCAGCGCGCGAGGAGCTGCTGGCCCCGTACCTGGCGCGCACCTACGCGGCGCTGCAGCGCGGCCTGCGGGACCCGCACACCGCCGCCGCCGTCGTGCTGGACGCAGCCGACATCTTCAGGTGCCCACTGCCCCCTGCCCCCTGCCCCCTGCCCCTTGCCCCTTGCCCCCTGCCCACTGCCCACTGGCAGCGCGCGAGGAGCTGCTGGCCCCGTACCTGGCGCGCACCTACGCGGCGCTGCAGCGCGGCCTGCGGGACCCGCACACCGCCGCCGCCGTCGTGCTGGACGCAGCCGACATCTTCAGGTGCCCACTGCCCCCTGCCCCCTGCCCCCTGCCCCCTGCCCCTTTCCCCCTGCCCACTGCCCACTGGCAGCGCGCGAGGAGCTGCTGGCCCCGTACCTGGCGCGCACCTACGCGGCGCTGCAGCGCGGCCTGCGGGACCCGCACACCGCCGCCGCCGTCGTGCTGGACGCAGCCGACATCTTCAGGTGCCCACTGCCCCCTGCCCCCTTCCCACTGCCCACTGCCCACTGGCAGCGCGCGAGGAGCTGCTGGCTCCTGCTGGTACCTGGCGCCTCCTGCTCTGGTACCTGGCGTAATTCGCCGCGGCATAAATGGATTAATTATGCATCTCGTCATATGTTTTCCGAAACTTATATACCAGGATTTTACATAAGTATGATTTACTTAAACTAGTTAAATATTATCATTACATGTAAAATGTAGGGCGACTCCCCACTGGATGGAGCGACGACCTGCACGGTTTTGCGGGAAGTCGATGGATGCAGGGGGCTCAAGATGGTGTTTTGTGGCAATCTATGGGGGAGGCCTATGTCAAATAGTGGACTAGGATAGGCTAAAATGATGATGATACGTCATGTGTCAAATGTACGAAACGTCATCGTCGAGCATGTTGACTGCAGCTCATGAAATAAGCTTGTGCCCAGCGGACAGCAGTGGAAGTTGATGATACTAGGTACATAGTAATAATGTAGTATTAACAAGTGCAGTATTAATAATTATTACTTACACATAACAGACTAAGAGCTGTGGTAGCTCAGTTGCCAGGTGCTCGCCTGTTAACTTCATATTACGCGAGTAATATTCGTTCGATCCCCGGTGCTAACACCTCTAACATTTTTCTACAATTTTAAGTGCTGATTTACCATGTGCTCAGCGGTGAAGGAAAACACCGTAAGGAAACCTGCATATCCGAGTAAAAGAAAAATTTCGAGGACATGTGGAGTCCGCCAACCCGCATTGGAGCAGCGTGGTAGACTATTCGCGGCTCCAAAACCCTCTCAGAAATGAGGGAAGGCCTGTGCTCAGCAGTGGGACATTTATAGGCTTATATTACTTTTTTATATTTATATTAAATCTAAGTAAGAGTTTCGATCGCACTGTATTTGTAACAGCGACTTTGTACTATTAGTTGTCTTAAAGAGAAATATTTTATTTAGTAAACAACACACGTGTATTGTTGTATTTCCTCTGGTGTTAACGGACTGTCCGGGCAGTTTAATAACTGACAAACGGTCAACGTCTTTAACCCAGGGAACAAAATAAAGAATCTTGCGCGGGCTTTTAACAGACTGGACCTAGACGGCGTGCTGGTGCTGGTGCCAGACTTCATAACAGCTCTAGACCAAATCCTGTCGGAAAGGGAGCCGAGAATCGATTGCAGCTCAATCGACAAGCGGGAGCTGCGGAAGGCAGCTATCAGCCTGTTGTTGTCCTTGGTGGCCTTCCCCTACCATTACAGAGGCTTGGCCGTGCCGGAGTTTCCGGGATGTAATGAATAGTAAGTTTTATGTTTTCATATCTATTAAGCTTGGGCGTTGACATTTAATTGACTCATTATGATCAAACACAAAAAGAATGACACATAATCTCAATTCGAATTCAGTTTTTAACCGATTCCAGCACTAGAGATCTTTCTGTCTTCTATCGTGGATATGTTTTTCAGACATAAATGGCACATACAAAAACACCTCTAGCCGACACAATAGCCACCAATGCGGTGCGGTATCGCATGAGGTCGAAATTCGACCTTTCGAATTTCCAAACAAATTCGATGTTCTTTCACTTTGCGAAACTGAAAACAACATTTACAATTTCTTTGAATAATTTTTTTTAAGTGAAAACTAGTGAGGTGAGTAGAGGTGAAGCTAGTCTGCCGTGAACAAAAAACCTAAATAACAAGAACGTAAAAAAACGTAAAACTATTATTTCCTAGATTTACATACAAATTATAATTATTTTATTAATTTTGTTTAGTTAAATTTAATAAATGTTTTCTCTAATCAAACATTTAATTAATAACTATGAAATATTTGGTTTATTATAATCTAAGGAATACGCTGTGTGACAGCTGACCGTCAACTACCTTAGTTGTCTCTTTCAACACCACGGCAGGAAAGAGGTTGGTGCTCTACTCTGCCGGACACCTATCAGCATAAACATAAAATCTTAAAATATACACAGAAATTAAAAAAAAAACCCTAGCGCCGCTATTGGAGTTGGCGCCGAATATCAAGCGCTGGTGGAAGTATTATTACGCGGGAATCCGTCTAGGTAGGTACCACCCCAGGGCCAGTTATTCTGTCGTGAAGCAGTAGTGTACAAAAATGACTGTGTTACAGTTTGAAAGGCACTGTGAGCTAGTGTAAACTGAGCATATGAGGCTTTAGAACTGATGTCTCGAAATGACGGGCGCAGTGTGGTGCCACAAAGAAATGTTCTGGGTGACACATCATTTGTTATGGGCAGACGTTGCACTTGCCATCATGTGAACGTTTCGCTAGTGAGTGTCGACGTTTCAGCACCGGCATGACGATCGGCGAGTACGCGCGCGGCAGGCTGTCGCTCATCTGCGTGTCGGCGGTGCAGGTGGAGACGTCGGAGGCGCTGGCCGTGCCGCTGCTCAGCGCGCTGTACCTGTGCGTGCGACACAACGCCTACGACCCCCCCGCCGCCGCCTCAACGCACACTGCGGACTACAAAGGTTCACTGCCGCTCACCCTCGACGATTCATTGTCACTCGCACAAGTGAACCAACATTGAGCACATACCTTATAGAGGCGGAATGTCATTAATTTTGTTTCAAAACAAATTCGTTAAATCATCGAGCCGTCCGGTAGCGGCTTAAGAGAATCTACCACCCCATCTCATCCCGTGGGTGTCTTAAATGTCGACAGGGGGGGAAACTAAAACCGGAAGATGGGCAGCAGCGTCTTCCTGGAATATCATAATTAATAAACTGCAGTTGCCAACCCGCCTGCTTGGCAACTATGGCAAAATTCTCTCCCAAAATGAGAGCTACAAACTTTTGTAGCAATCTATGAGGGAGGCCTATGTTCAGAAGTGGACTAGTGATAGACTGAAATGATGATGATGAAATCATCGAGGCGACTGCTGCGCTCCGATTGGCCGACTCAATGTCAAGCATCCTACTAGTCTGACAATCAGATATTGTTATCCTGAACCAGTTTAACTTGAGCCGTGGACAAATAGAACATTTAAAAAGTACATAATTACATAATGTGATTTCATTCGTTTTAGAATTTTTCACTCACCATCGTATAGAACAACAAGACATTATAAAAACTTTTTCTTAAATCTGAATATTCATTAGAAATCCAAGGAGACGCGTAGACGTAACACACAGCTCAGTTATTGGTGACGTACCGTTTTCACTGATCGCGTGAGTGAGTTGGGTCGCTCTTATTTCGGCGCTATAGGGTATGTGCTCGATGACTGCCGCACATACTTGACGATTTACTATGTTAACAACATGGCTGCTTTGTGAGGTCATCCTTTTTATCACATGTACCTTTTCAATTTATTTAATGATATTTTCATGTCGCACATTTTATTAGAGTGCACAAGTAAGCATTTTCCGATTTTGAAATACCAAAACAATTTATTTTTTTAATTCTTACTATTCTGTCGCCTGTACTAAAATCACAGGGCACTTGTGTTGTTGACATGACACATTTACAAATACAAATAATTTACTCACGCTTTCCATGTCAATTACATTATTGACAGTGAATAATTTCATTGCTTCAGACACACAAACATATATTTTAATATTCGATACACAACATTTGCTTTATTTTATTTTGCATTGCCTTAAGAGTATAATTCAATAAAATCTATTTAAAGAACGGAATACCAACGAGGCAGTGTTTGTACATCTATAATTCGATACAAAGGGGAAAGACCAGTTCTAAAAAATAATGTTACAGTAATAGTCTCTCATTTTTCATTGCTGTAACCAGAGTATGACTTCCAGATTGAGAACATACTACTTATGACCTTTTTCATATAAGTAAGGGTGACAAATGAACACACAGTGTACCTGGGGGCTACTGAGTAACTCTGGTTGGTTTCGTGATCGGTTTCATTTGATGTGACCAATAAATGAGCTTCGTGCGCCATAATAGTGCTCCTTCATTCGATCTACAAAAGTGGCAACTGTAGCTCATGAACACGATGACTCAATGTCAATAAAAATGCAAAATGTTGGAAAAATATCCCTCGAGTTATATATAGGATGCGTTTGCCAGTTATTGGGCCTCTGCTCCTCGAAGCGTGACACACTTACACGACAAATGTCACGTTACGCGGTGCCGTGTCACGAGCGGGCCATGTGCCCGACCGTGACGTGACGTGAGTGTTGCGACACGTTTCTAGCGTGCTCGGAAGGCGGCGCTTCCGGCGACTACGCGCAGGACGACTACGCCGCCGACGTTAGGGAGCTTGATCCATCGTCGCCTGTTTTCGGTAAATTCACCTTTATTTTGCTGAGCGTAATGGTGATATTTGGATGAATTTAAGTCCGTAAGATTACTGATTTTTAGCTGTTACGGAATGTGTTAATCGTTATCAAGCATAAATGCGCGTTCCTTTACGAACAGTCAATGTACGAACTAGCCCCTCCCGATTGCAGTAACTGACCAAGCCGAGGCCAGCCCCCTTGGGCACCCTCGAGTCTGTTACTCTCGCGAACAGGATGACGGTCCAAGCCGAGGTCCCCTCTCGGGGGCCCTTGCGCCAGTCATCCATAAATAAAGGTTTCGGCTAAGCGCCCTCAGCGCCAGCAGCCACCTTTCAATCCGGCGAAGCTGTAAAAGCCTAATATGCAAATATCTACTAAATTTTTATTACTGAAGTCATAACGTAGTTATTTTGAAGTGAATACTTCTTTAGACTCATTGTGATTTAAAATTAAATATACGAAAAAGCGACACTAAAAGGGACAAACATACATTAATAGGATTTAGCCTGCGAGAGAATGAGATAGAATACAGTAATGTTTTCTTTTATTTACGCGAATATTACACATTTAAATAAAACTACTTTTTACGGATTTTATCGCGTTTAATTTAGAACTATTTTTAACCCGACGTTTCGGGCGCTTTACAGCACCCATGGTCGCGGGGGGGCTGAGGTGACAGTCGTCCCGATGTCATAGTTAACCCGGAGTACCTTCAAATCCTTGCAAAAGAACACCGATTCCTACCAAGGATGATTCGCGAGGCTATTGAAATTAAAAAACATCCTAATTTTAATAGGGAAGATGGTTGGGTATTACCACCGGCTTGGGATCCTATTTGTCTGTGATGATATAAATAGAAGTTACACGTGGAGCTTCTTTCAGAAGGGGAAATACATAATGAAACGGTTAAAGATTTTAAAAAACCAATTGACTAATGAAATTTCAGTTCTGTACCTTGAGACTTAAAGGCGGCGTTATTGATCTGTGGATTTTTTTTCTTTTAAAAAATGTACTTATTAAACGAATCTTAATATCACTGTTACATAAACATTGTTACTGCAGCAAACCTGTGTTTATTATGCATATTATTAATAATGGAAATGTGTTCTGATATTATGTAATAAGATTCATTGATCCGATAATAAATTATTTAATAAATTGATAAATTTCTGGTATTTATTTATAATGTTGCAGTAACAATGTCAACGCTTTTTAATTTTATTTCTGTGGTTATTGCTTGCCTGTTTTTTGTCATCGCATTTTAGAAGATTTTCTTATAAGAATTTTCTGGACATATATTATCTTTGAATATTATCACTTAACATTTTTAGTTCTTCAAGCCTTAAACCATTACTTTAGGCATACAAATGTATAATTTATTTTTAGTTAAAAACGATATGTTGTATATTGTATATACATTTTGGTATTTAAATGAATGTATGATTTGATAAAATATTTAATAAATACATTAATGTCCTCAGTAATCAGGGATTAAACCCTTAATATTTCATAGATTTAGAAATTATATGTCGTAGGGGTTTTTTTCAGTTATCGAGAATATTTATTTAGCAAGTATATTAACCTACGTCCGAGTATATTATTGAACATACTTTACTGGTGTGTATTGCAAGGCATGCTTTTTAGTTGTACTTTACGTGTTACGGTGGTACGTAGTTCGACAATCTTTAGACTCGTCAATGTGTAGAATGTCTGAATGCATCATACAGTAGAATTGAAATCATATTATACCTATATTATTTTTTTAAATAAATAGTGAACTAACCTGGCCTTTAAATATCCCAATGCCGAAGACAGACCTCTCATTTTTTTGAGCCGGGAGGAATTCACCCTGCTCTAGTACGTTGGCTGACTTCACATGTCTTCGAAATATTAAATATTTCCCAGATAACAAAGTTTCCTCACGAGGTTTAACTTTACCGCCGAGCTGATTGTGAATAAAACATTGAAATTGTATTTCACGTTTTTAGTGGTGGCGACTTTTCTCTGTAGATGACTAAAAAGCTAACAGCAGTATGCATTCTTAAAATTTTAGTTTGGTTTATAGTCTTATATAATCAGTTTGGGACAGTTAAAATTACTAAATTTGTTCTCTCCCTTTTTTATCTCTTTCGGTCTTTCTTTTCTTAGGCTACGTGGCCCAGTGGTCAGTGTACCTGCTAGCGTTCGCAGTAGAGATTTCTAAGCCTAAACTAATAATTGTGCATCACATACGTTATTGTTTTTCGGGTCCGGACGCGTTGTAATTGATCAATGTATATGATACATCGGATACTTTCCGATTTTATCGCATCTGCGCTACATTGGGTTGCGGAAGGTGACATTTTGAGTGTGAGTAAGAGAGACTATATTTGTGCTAATACTTACAGAACTACAAAAGCGGTAGAGTAGAATAGCACCTACCTCTTTCCTACCAAGGTGTCGTAAGAAGCGACAAAGGTAATATGCAATGCTTTCACAGTACTGCCCGTGGGAATTAAGAATTTTTTTGACTCGTAACATAATGCTCTTTTTATATCATTTCATTTCCTCATATTTTAGAAATAGGCGTGACTGTATGTATGTATGACTGTATGGAAGTACGATGAAATCGGCCAGGATCGCCGTTATCATTTTATCTCATACGTCAATTAACATTTGATTATCACAAAGTGATTACAAACTGTAGGAGCTGCGTTAGTGGTGAGGGCAACTTACCTTGTGTGCCACCGACTGATATCATCCTGGAAGGGTGACCTTCAGGTGTCGCTTGCAGCTTTGGAACTTCTGTCCGGACTCGCGAAACTACACTCCGTGAAGCCAGGTATGTGGACAAACAATAAGCCTAATTGAATTAAATCATTTTGACTTTGACACTTAAGTCATGTATTTTTTTCATGCTTCCCAGAATTTGTCATAGGTAAGGGTTATATATATATTTTATTTGTCTAAAATCCTAAAATCATTAGAGTTGCTGCCCATCACAGATCCACTGTTGAAACCACGGTCTTGATTCACCTGAATCTCGTTGACTTCCACACTTGGTTAGATGGTCAGTCCGTGTAGGGGGGGTTAGTCCTACATTACGTTTGCCAGTACGAGGTTGCCATTGCAACGTCGAGATTGTTTCTCAACTAAATATTACCAGTTCTTCGAGCTATTTAGCCGACCTATTTCTATTTCTTCTTCACAATCCTAGACTATTTCGGTACAGCTTACTTCGTTCTAGATCTACTAGATACCCACGCTGTGTTTCATCCCACATCGAAACTAAGCAACGCCATATCGTTTAATTAATAGATAATATTTAACGAGTTATTCCGTTTCGTATAACTGTCAGGTTTCTCGAAAACGACTCTAACAATTTTTATTAGAATTTGCGGATTAGGCAATAATTAGATTAGAAAATCATTTAAATTTCTAGTATAATCTCGAATCGTTGACGACCATGTTCTATCTGATCGGCTTGATCGAAGAGATGTTGCATCTTGCATCTTTGCATTTTTTACAGGATCTACCACGGGGAGCGTTCCGAGGAATTGTTCGGATTAATTCCAGCCGCTGAATTTTACCATCGCATCTTACTACACAACTTAAAATTCCATCGTCACAACCTAGATGGTTGGAACTCCACCCAGTGCGTTTTTCGCGATATTTTCTGCCACGCACTTGCACTTTATGGAATGTGCTGTGTTCCTTTCTCAAAGGCCGGCAACGCATCTGCTATTCCTATGGTATTGTAGGTGTCCAAGGGCGGCGTTGATCACCACCTGCTCGCTTACCCCCTATTCTAAAAAAAATCATTTTTAGCTTCTTTACCGGTAAACAACAATGAAATGCTATTTAACGTTCAGTAAAAATTAATACCAATCCTAGTTATTGCCAGATTGGTAAAAAGTATCATATTAAAACAATGAAACGCTATCTAACGTTCATTAAAAATTAATACTTATTCTAGATACTGTCAGTTTGGTAAAAAGTATATTATGGTACTTAGTGCATAAATTGTAGAGTAGGTTACATTACAGATGTGTGTATCCGCAGAGGCGATCGAGCGCAAGCGCGCTGTGCGCTGGATCTGCGACTACATCACGGTGCAGTGCAGCCGCCCGCCGCAGGCACACTCGCGCGACCTGCACTCGTGCGTGGTGGCCGCCTACCACTGCCTTGCCGCCTGGCTCTGCCCCGCGCTGCTCGCCGACGCGGACTGCCTCACCGCGCTCATGGAGGTCGTCGAGCTCGGCATCTCCGGCTCCAAGAGCCACGGTGAGTCGCAGCGCTCGCCCCCGCTGGCCCCGTGGCTACAGCTGCAGCCTCACCGCGCTCATGGAGGTCGTCGAGCTCGGCATCTCCGGCTCCAAGAGCCACGGTGAGTCGCAGCGCTCGCCCCCGCTGGCCCCGTGGCTACAGCTGCAGCCTCACCGCGCTCATGGAGGTCGTCGAGCTCGGCATCTCCGGCTCCAAGAGCCACGGTGAGTCGCAGCGCTCGCCCCCGCTGGCCCCGTGGCCACAGCTGCAGCCTCACCGCGCTCATGGAGGTCGTCGAGCTCGGCATCTCCGGCTCCAAGAGCCACGGTGAGTCGCAGCGCTCGCCCCCGCTGGCCCCGTGGCCACAGCTGCAGCCTCACCGCGCTCATGGAGGTCGTCGAGCTCGGCATCTCCGGCTCCAAGAGCCACGGTGAGTCGCAGCGCTCGCCCCCGCTGGCCCCGTGGCTACAGCTGCAGCCTCACCGCGCTCATGGAGGTCGTCGAGCTCGGCATCTCCGGCTCCAAGAGCCACGGTGAGTCGCAGCGCTCGCCCCCGCTGGCCCCGTGGCCACAGCTGCAGCCTCACCGCGCTCTTTTATAATGCCGCACTAATTTGACAATTTGAAGTTATTTATTGCTTTAAAAATTGTTATATAATTATAGTAGTACAATGAATTGCTTATTTTTTTGTAATTCTTGCAAATTTTATTAATAAATGTTTTAATGCCATTAGGAAAACCAGGTGAACCACCTAAGATGAAAGATGAGAAAGAATTGAAACCAGTTTCGATGAGAGTTCGAGATGCTGCAGAGTCTTTACTGATGCTTATTTTAGAAGAGGTAATATGTATTTATTATCTACTATAGCCATGAATGAGTAAAATTTTATATTACCTACATGAATTAGTAAAATTTTAACCAATTATTTATTTTTATACTTTTGGCGCCAACTCGAAAAGTGGCAGTAGTGTTTTTATTTAATTTTGTAATTTCTGTTCATGTTTGGAGTTTCTATGTTTAATATTGATAGTTTATTATGCAGCAAGTGCTCGTGAAAGTGTACAGTCATTGGAAAATTAAATTCAAGACCAAAATTGTGCTTTTCGTTTGGTCTGTATCAGTCCAGCAAATCTTCAGTAAAAGTCAACTATCAATTTACTGTCGATCAAAATTTTGAAGTTGAAGATTGTATATTTGGATATGTTACTTGACACTGGAAAATAGTTTATGACTGTTTCCATTAACAAATCAATAATTAATATTTATTTTTACTTAAAAATGTCGTGGTAGCGGCTTGAGAGAATCTACCACCCCATCTCATCCCGTGGGTGTAGTAAACGTAGACAGAGGGAAAATTAAAACCAGAAGATGGGCAATCTGAATAAATATACTGCGGTTGCCAACCCGCCAGCCAAACGTGGCAACTATGGCAAAATCCCCCTAAAATGAGTGCTGCAAACTTTTGTGGCAATTCAAGAGAGAGGACTGTGTTTAGCAGTGGACTAGTTATAGGCTGCCATGATGATGATGATGACTTAAAATATATAATGAATTTTAAATTTTGTAAATATATGAAATATTTACAAAATTTAAAACATAAGTGTCGAACTGACGGTATGTATTTTGTCTGCGTTATCAAGATAACATGTCGAGTGAACATTCTATACGAGTGGTAAGTAACAAAGACTTCACCGTTTTATTATAGGGCGGAGGTGGAGGTTGGTGTCGACTAGATGAGCGTTGGCTGTCGGCCCTGGGGCACGGGCGGCTGCGGCACTACGTGGCCGACGGTAACACGTTGCTGTCGCTGCTGGAGGAGCCGCTCGCCAACAGCCAGGAGCCGCAACCCACGCTTGTTGGTAAGTTTCATCACTTTATTTTATTAAAACATATTTCTTGTCATGTGTGTCTTGTTACGAATTGTGCTTTTGCAGTGATAATCCGATGCGGATGGGGCCGCTACGCGTGGTCGCTGAGCAGCCGCGGAGCGCCGCGCTGCGCCACGCGCGGGGCTGCGGCCTGCGCGCGCCCCGTGCCCATGCTGGAGCCCCCGCCGCGCGCCGCGCCCGCCTGCCTGCCGCTGCCCGCCGCGCCGCCCTGCGCCGTGTCGGTACCCACTAGCGGCACGTTGCCCCCCTGCGCGCGCCCCGTGCCCATGCTGGAGCCCCCGCCGCGCGCCGCGCCCGCCTGCCTGCCGCTGCCCGCCGCGCCGCCCTGCGCCGTGTCGGTACCCACTAGCGGCACGTTGCCCCCCTGCGCGCGCCCCGTGCCCATGCTGGAGCCCCCGCCGCGCGCCGCGCCCGCCTGCCTGCCGCTGCCCGCCGCGCCGCCCTGCGCCGTGTCGGTACCCACTAGCGGCACGTTGCCCCCCTGCGCGCGCCCCGTGCCCATGCTGGAGTCCCCGCTGCGCGCCGCTGCACGATGTTTAAAAATTAAGATGTTTCAAGTTCCGAGGACTGGCAGGTTTTAAATAAAAATAAAAACTGATTCGTTTCCGATCAGTGAAAAGTTCACTGATAAGTTGCGGAGACGGACTCTTAGGATGAAGACGTAGTCGATTACTATAGCAATTTATTCTTACTTTGTATTTTAAAGGCTCTTAATTTTTAAGTTTACTAATTTCATATTCGACGTGTTATTTTAATTTCGGTATTCTTAGATTGTGTTCCGTTCAGGATTATGTATTAAGTATATCAATATATTTATAAATCTTATTTAATATTTATTTTGTTTCTGTAACAGTGATTCAGCGTTCCCGAGTCTGGAGGCAGTGTTACGGCAACTGAACGATTCGGAAGCACCAACTTTATTCAAATTACTGGAACAGCAGGCAGCAATCGAGAAACGTGTAAAGCAGAGCGAAGAAAATATCGTAAGTTATTTTCCATTGTATGACGAACGAGACTAAACTTACAACGGTAGTACACTAACACAGTAAATGTATTATGCAAATTTAATAATAGAGAATATAATAATAGCAAATATAATAATAGTACGATGTATATTACATGTGGCTTCATCTAGTTTTCCAATAACTTTTTGTATAACTTATAGCCGAAATCTTTGCCGAAGAATCAAGCTATCCAACAGTCTTATGAAAACATAAACGGTATACTGGTGGTAGATTTTCTATGCACTAATCCGTCTAGGTAGGTACCGCCCTAGGCCAGTTATTCTGCCGTGAAGCTGTAGTAGTAATCACTAACATTGACGCTAAAAAGAAATATATTGGGATTTTCCTAGACCTGGCTAAGGCTTTTGACACTGTCTCGATTCCAGCTCTCGTGGACAAGTTGGAAAAAGCTGGTATAAGGGGTAAGGCGCTGGCTATTTATGCAGATTTTCTCATAGATCGTGTTCAACAGGTTAAAATAGACCAGTTCATTAGTAGTGAAGAAGCTGTAACTTACGGAGTCCCTCAAGGCAGTATCCTCGGGCCGACTCTATTTCTAATTCATATTAATGACCTATGTCAAATGTCGCTTACTTCTCGTAAAATTTTCACTTACGCTGATGATACTGCACTTGTATTTCATGACGCGTCCTGGGAAGAAGTACGCTATAACGCAGAGAAAGGCTTACACAAAATCACTGGATGGCTAAATAATAATAACGTTAAATTCCTCGAAATCAACATTCTTGCAATTCAAAACTTCGAAATCTCAGCTTCCTAACATCGAAATAAGAGCTCATTCATGTAAAATACAATCAAAAAATTCTTGCACGTGCCCATTCATTGTTAAATCTAATACAGTTAAGTACCTAGGGGGGTTGTCTTAGATGATAGACTTAGTTGGCGGCCACATATAGAGATGATAACATCCCGAACCCGAAAGTTATTTGGATTTTCAAGAAGCTTAGATATGTGGCTGATTTTAATCTATTGCAGAAAATTTACTACGCACTAGCGCAATCAATTTTGGGTTACTGTGCGGTAATTTGGGGGTTGCGTGCAAATCAATAATGACCCAACTTGAGAGAACGCAAAGATCCTTGCTTAAAACTATGACATTTAGTCGTTTTAGATTTCCAACATTTAAATTGTATGAAAAATGCGATGTTCTGACTGTTGGGCAACTTTTCATTTTACGCAGTATTATTAGACAACATAGTAATACTCCATTTAATCCCGTAAAATCTGCTGGCACTCGTGTCATGAAAAATGTTGTAAATCCGATTGTATGTCGAACTAAACTGACTAGACGGCAGAGTATGTATTTAGTTGTATATCTGTACAATAAAGCAAATAAATTGTTAAATATTATCCAGTAACTGTAAAAGAATGTAAAACTACTTACAAACTGGTTATCAAAATTAGATTACCAGAAGACCGAGGGTTCCATGCACGTATGTAGCTTCACTGCATCACACACACACACACACACACACACACACAAATTGGTTAAAATTTTTATTTTGTAATTGTAATGATTTTTTATTACCTACTATGTTGACACATTCAAGTGGTAATATACTGTGGAAGAGGGCGCTGATTTTCTGAGATACAGATATTTATACCTAGTTCGGAAAACAGAGACTTCACTAATCTGTCCGTAATAATTTAGTCAATAAAGTTTTTATTATTATATTATATTATTATATTATATTATTATAGTGTGTAAACATTACTGTATTCCGGTCTGACGGGCACAATGAGCTAGTGTAATCTGGGCATAAGAGACTTTAGAACTGACGTCTCAGGGTGACGGGCGCAGAGACGTGTCACACTGAAATATTCTGGGTGAAACAGCGTCTATTATAGGCAGACGTTGCACATACCATCAGGTGAACGTTTTACTCGTCGCGTCACTTTATCCAATAAAAATAAAAAAACAATCTGTAGTGGTATGGGGATAAACATATTTATTACTGGTGGTAGGATTCGTATGCAGGAGTCCGTCTAGGTAGGCACCACCCCAGGGTCAGTGATTCTACCGTGAAGCAGTAGTGTGCAAACATTTCTGTGTTTCGGTTTGAAGGGCACTGTGAGCTAGCGTAATCACTGGCATATGAGACTTAAGAACCTATGTCTCAGGGTGATGGGCACAGTGTAGTGTCACACAGAAATGTTCTGGGTGACACAGCATTTCTTATGGGCAGACGTTGCACTTACCATCAGGTGAACGTTTTGCTCGTTTCATTACTTTATGCTATATTTAAAAACACTATTAACACTAGTGATCGTCCAATTTAATCTTTAAATATGCCAAATGAGCGAGCAATGTCCTTAAAAAGGGGTACAAAGTTTTCTCTTTTCGTATTAATATATAGATTTTTTAAGCAGTAATAAAGCAAAAATATAAATGAGGTTATTTTGAATTAATTTTTTGCTTAGACACCCGAAGAATACGTTCCACCGGAACCCGTGACTGAATTCCAAACTGCGAGGCTTTTCCTGTCACACTTCGGCTACCTGAACATCGGTGGAGATAAAAAGGTAATTGAGAAACTTTTTTGTTCATAACTACTAAAACATATTACACTTACAACTTTTATTACTGATGAATTATAATTACATTTATAATTTGATATCATCGTAAAACGCTGGACTAAAAATGCGTCATTACCGATATCCTTCCAGAGATGAAGCTGCTTTTCAAAGTCAAAGTTAAGTTTAGGCTTGTAAAAGTAAAAAAGTAAAGTAAAGTTTCAGCCTATAAATGTCCCACTACTGAGCACAGGCCTCCTCTCATTTCTGAGAGGGTTTTGGAGCTAGGAAGAATCCGCCACGCTGCTCCAATGCGGGTTGGCGGAGTTCACATGTCTTCGAAATATTTTTTATTCCTCAGACATGCAATGCATGTCTGAGGAATTAGGCTTGTATAAAGCTCTTATTTTTATTTTTTATTTTTTATTTTATTTTATTTTCATTGAAAACCAACAGCTAAATGAAATAACATAGAAACTTAGAAAATAGGAAAACTGCTAGCCAAATACAGGTTTGTGCTTATAAAAATAGTATAACAAAAAGAAAACAGTTATTACTTATGTTAAAACAGAAACGTCTTACTAGATTAACTTAATATCTTACAGTTTATACATACTATAGAAGTATATATAATTTCGGTGATGTAGTTGCTGTTAGCCTTTTTGGCTTTTACAGCTTCATCGGACACTGTGCTCACGGGCCAGGGACCCGCGTGCCAGGTTTGGTTTGACCCAAACATAAATACATAAATAACACTCCTACAAAAACCTCGAAATTCGGACTGTGTCGCGTTCGCTGCGTGCTTGCGCGATTTCGAATATCTCAAAGTAATTTTAAGTCGTCTAATGAACGTCCGAGGGAGGCTGTGTGCCTCCATTCGGACTGTCGGTCTTTGCGGAATGCAATAAATGTCGATGTTATTTGTCGCTTCACAGAGTCAATATTACAGTTAAAGGCGTCAAAATTTACAACTTTGAATGTCAAAATTTTCCGTTAGTTGTGCGCGCGCACTTCCGTTGCTTGCTAAATATAATACAATTAAATTATTACTCGGCATTGGCAAAATTTGGTAGCCGTTTGTGTGGTTCAAAAAAGAGAAAGAATGTTAATAAATAGTGGTGTGGTGTGGTAGGGCGGCGCGGCGCGGCTGACGGCGCTGGACGGGCGCGCGGCCGGGCTGCTGGCGGCGCTGCGGCGGCTGGACGCGGCGGGCAGCCGCGCCGCGCTCACCGTGCACGTGTTCTACGCGCGCACCGCGCAGCGCAGCGCGCGCGACATCGTCGCCAACGCCGCCGCCGCGGCCGCCCGAGCGCCCGCCTTCCTCACCATGCTGCGCGGGTAATTAAACCTCGCTCCCCTCCTCTTTAACATCCTGATCGTCATCATCCTCCGGAGTCACTTTAGTGGACATTCATCAAAAACATGCGTGGCGACTTGCCGTTATAGTGAACGGCCTTAACGGACACAGCTTTATGTTAGGATCGCTGCGAGAAATGTGTTTAGCGATCTCCGGCAATACTCGGCTGCGAAGGCTCGGTTTTTACTTTTTCATTTTTCAATCGATCCGATGGTTCCTCATAGTGGAGCCGCTCGTCTGTGTTCCGATCGTCAATTTAAATAAACTGTTATCTCAGTATATGTGGTGTACTTACTGTTCGAAATCTCACACACTACATAGAAACTCGTATTTAACTTACAATATATATTTGTATGTAAAGTTCAAATTTTATAAGCCAAATTTGACCTTTTACCGATATATGATAGAGTTAAATTTTGTCATTCCTATGTACCTTCGAGTATGTTTTGAAGCAGTCAGATGCGCAGGATATATTAAGGTGCGCAAGCGTTCGCGCACACACAGGCGCACACACTCGTCCTCCCTCTCCTCGATTCAGTAGAACGGAGAACCGTTACGACTGGAGGAGAGGTCAGATGATGTGTCTTGCCGACGTTAACTCTTGCACTCTAACGCCGCCCTTGGCCATCCACCTTGCCTTGCTGAATCGCCGAGTCCACCAAGCCCTTTGCATATCTGCGGTGGGTTGACTTCCTCGCCGAATCAGACTTCAAGCGCTTTGCGGGCGGGATCCGCATAAAAACTTGTCCACCAAAAGTGGCAAGCCCCTCATCCAGGTTTAGCCCGTGAGCCGACACGGTTTACCGGGGTGTGGCCGCTGCGCGCATCACAGCTACTTAGAGCCACTGGAGAGAGTTTATGGGCTAATAACGAATTTAACACATCTCTGCCACGTCTGTAGAAGTCGGCTGACAGAAATAGGCGCTATTAGCCCACTACCCCCGTACTACCATCCAGTATTAAAGTAACCAACATTGCCCTAAAAATTAGCAAATTGAAATGGCAATGGTCGTACGATTCCGGGCGAAAAAGATGTGGCGATGACCCGCACGGTTTTGGGGGATGTCGATAGATGCAGGTGGCTCATGATTGTGTTTTGTGACAATCTATCGGGGAGGCCTACGTTCAATAGTGGACTATGATAGGCTGAAATGACCCACCGAGACATCAGTACTTAAGTCTCATGCCTACCTACTCTCAGTGCTCTTCAGACCGAAACACAATAATGTTTGCACATTGCTGCTTTAAGGCAAAATAACTGGCCTTGGGTGTTACCTACCTAGACGGATCCTGACGCAACGCGGTACGGTTGAAAAAAATACCGCGAAATCCTTTTTTCAGACGATTTCTAACAAGTTACAACAAACAAAATGATGAAGTTTATGTCCAGAACAGAGCAGAAGCGAGCAGACGTATCCGAAAAATTCAGCGTGGGCATTATCCTTCATCATTTATATAGGAATTCTAGCAGTAGTGAAATATATTTTTGTGCAGGTTGGGGCGCTCGGTGCGTGTGCGCGGGCACGCGGGCTGGGCGGGGCACGTGCGCCGCAGCTACGACGCGCACGCGCCCCCCGCGCCGCCCCCTGCCGCAACGCCCCCCGCCGCAACGCCCCCCGCCGCGGCACAATCCGCGCCCCCCGCCGCCGCGCCCTCGCCCGCCCTCTACGACGGACGCGAGCAGGTCTCACTACAATTCCAACCACTATGCACACCGCACAATAAGATCGACGACCGCACTGAAAAAGACTGAGAGAAAATGAAAACCAGGAGATGGCCGGCAGCATCTTCCCGGAATATCTGAATAAATAAACTGAGGCTGCCAAGCATGGCAATCTATGGGCGAGGCCTATGTTCATAATTCCCGAAAAGTGTCAAATGTTGTGCTTAGAAACGATGTCATCGGCTTAAACAAATATTTTTTTGGAATTCGTCTTCCGCACTGATCGGGATTGACTTGGCGAGCTCAACGGGGCAAGTGCGGTGTAGCTAAGATGCGCACGTCTTTGCGCGATTTCTAAATTATTTTTTAGGACATCAAGATCGATTTCCTGGCCGATTTTCGACGACGGCAACTTCCGTATACTGTCGGAAGCTGCGGAGGAGATAGGAATCTACTACCATCCCATTTCATCCCGTGGGTGTCGTAAAAGTCGACAGAGGGAAAATGAAAACCAGGAGATGAGATGGACAGCAGCATCTTCTTGGAACATCTGAATAAATAAACTGATGTTGCCAACCCGCCTGCCAAGCGTGGCAACTATGGCAAAATCCCTCAAAATGAGAACTACAAACTTTTGTGGCTATGAGGGAGGCCTATGTTCAGTGGACTAGTGATATCCTGAAATGATGATGATGATGATGATGACTGTTCTATATAAAATTGACAGAAACATAAATGTGTTTTAATTTCGTCAGGTTTTGTATTGGTCGGACTCCACGGATGAGATAGCGTTTGTCGTTCCTTCTGGCTACGAGATCGCCGACGCTGAAGAGAGGCAGAGTCAGAGTGACAGCTTCAAGTCTTACGTCGACGGACCATGCTTGTCCTCGTGGTAAGTCATATGATTGAATGAATGAATTGAAATAAAAATTAAATGATAATTATTTAAGTTTTAACGTAAGAAATATAAATTTCGTTTGTCAAACGTCATTTTTTTACAATGTTTTTAAAAAAACTCCATAGGTATGCTCTTTTTTGTAAATCATTTTTGTGTCTTAGTCAAGAAAACATTATAAATAAGTGAAGGTTTTTTATCGCTTAATTAGTAAATATTTATTAAAAAATGGCTTTGATATAACACTAGCTACCCGCCTGGGCTTTGCACGGGTCCAATTTGTTAATGAAGAAAAGAAGAGAACTGTCAAACTGAAGGACACTTTATTTTAATAGAAATAATTGAATTTAATTATTTTGTTAATTTCTGTTGTTTATGTAGTATTTTCAATCTTATTTTTGTCTGTCGGTTTTAGTTCGTGGATTATTTTATTTATATTTTGTATCAATTGTTTGTGTGAAAGTAAATTCATTAAAAGCGTTAAAGACCGATTCCATTTTATTTCACCGTTTCTCTTATTTTATTAATGGACTTTGTTACCTATATCATCTTTTGTTATTTTCCAGGTGTACTATAAATATATAAAATATATATTTATACAATATATTATCCATTTGAGGGAATTTGCCGTTTGTATGAGTACTAGTATATTGTAGTAGTATGTAGTAGTAGTATATTGTACAAACGAGATGTTGCCTAACACCAAAAGTGATGTATTTTCCTGCGGTCACAAAGACTAAAACTTTAAAGAAATTATTGCCTAAGGTTTTCAACTGCATTGAAATGCTCACTTATTTCGTGAATTTAAGCTTTTTAATATTAATATTGTATTTTGGGTTGAATTCTTTCAATGTCAGAATTCAAACCGCTGATATGAACGTTAAATAAAATTAGTCTCCTGAATTTCATCTTTTTTTTAATTGTAAGTGACGAAAAAAGCAAATCGTGATCTGATGGTAAGTGTAACGTCTGCCCATAACAAATGCTGTGGTCACGGAGAACATTTGTATCACCCTGAGACATCATTACTTAAGTCTAATATGCTCACTGATTCGATACTTCAAACCGAAACACAGTAATGTTTGCACACTACTGCTTCACGGCAGAATAACTGGCCCTGAGGTGGTACCTACCTAGACGGATTCCTGAATAGGAATCCTACCACCAGTATCTTCGAGATTACTGCAGTGGTTACATTGGTCATTGGCTCATTTATGCAAATGCAATCGGCTTCTAAGCAGTACGCCCAACTCTAGTATTTCGTTATTTATGTTGTGTCGTTTTGAATGTTAACCGCGATTGCGCCTGGTGTATCGGTCGTAGCTCGAAGGGGTCCGAGAAAGCGGCGGGCTCGAGCTGGGACACTGTGGGCCCGCATTACGCACGCAGCATTAGCGAGTCGGAGCGCGCCGAGCGCAGCCGCGCGCCGCTGTCCGACAGCGCGCGCACACTCTCGCTGGAGCTGGAGCAGCAGCCCGCCGCGCCGCCCGCCCTCACAGGTGACTCCCACCCACTGACACAAGAGCGTCGCCAACCAATCGACCGGGGGGGGGGCAATATTCGACCGCGCCAACAATTACCAAATACTGTTGAAAGTTGACTTGCCATTAGGTGAACAAATCGAGTCCCTAAAAGTGTCAAATGTTGTGCTTTTCGCTGGAGCTGGAGCAGCAGCCCGCCGCGCCGCCCGCCCTCACAGGTGACTCCCACCCACTGACACAAGAGCGTCGCCAACCAATCGACCGATGGGGGGGCAATATTCGACCGCGCCAACAATTACCAAATACTGTTGAAAGTTGACTTGCCATTAGGTGAACAAATCGAGTCCCTACAGCTGCCGCTCTGCTCTCCATTGGCGCCCTTACACTGACAGTGAGCTGGATCCTTTTTTTTCCGGACATTGTGTAGTGTGCTGTTAGCCAGGAGGCTTTCACAGCTTCGTCGATAGAGACTGGCGAGCAGGAGGCCCGTAAGAAGACACTGCCGATAGTGACTCGACGCATGGCGTCGCTACGTCGCCCGCCATCCAAAAATCGAAATATTTCTTATTTCTCAGACGTGCAGGGTTCCCATGATGCTTTCCTTCACCGCCAACCACGTCGTAAATCAGCACTCATTAAATTATTAATGTTTGGTTTGGCATTGAATACCTTATTAACCACGAACTGAAGTAACTGGAACGTGACTAAGGCTTTGATTAGCCACCACCTACTAAACAAAGTTATACCACCAAATAACTTCTGTAGTATCTCGGTATCAAACCATTTTCAGAAACAAATATTTGAACTTTGTAACTCGTTAAATTTTCACAATATTGGATTTTATTGCTACATTAAATTAAGTAGGTTATAAAATGTAACGAAGTATTTATTTTCAATTTAGGTAGCGGAAGAAGAAACAGAGACTTTACTTCAAAGATTCTTATTGTTTGGTTAGAAGATTTCGAGGATCATCTGAATTTACCAATCGGTGAGTAGTGTGGCAAAAACTTATTTTTCGTCAAAACCTATTCCCGACAAATAAATCGTATCGCTAAACTAGACTAGTCAAAATTACATTTTCCTCTTTGCCTACAGTACTAGAATTAGCTGTATCTCTTTAATATTAATATTATGTGGTTTTATAAATTTTTTGTTATAATCCAATTATATTTTTTTATAAAAGTGAATCGATGCATTGATGCTATGCACTTTACTTACAAAAACCTAATTTAAAAAGTTTATTGAAATGCCGACATTATAAAAAAAACATCATAAGCATAACATATTGCATAGATTTTTTTTAAGATGTGATGGTAAGGTCTGGTCTACAACCTAGATATGTTTTTCCGACGTTCAGAAATATTAGACACATTACACAATTTACTTCTTCTTCAGTGAATCAGGATGAAATTAAGAAGTTTGCATTGGCAACGAGATTTTCAAGTTTAAAGTTAAGTTAGTCTTTTATAAGAGCATCTCTTCCTAGCAATCACTGATATTACTAACTCTTTTGTCCTCTTTTTTACTCTCCTCGAAGTACCAAATCCCACATTTCCACTTTTGTCCAATATCTATGCTTCCTTTTCAATCCAAAATTCTGGAAGCCTCTATTCTCTCATTCCTATCGACATGGATTTGTCGTAAAATTATATATGCCTTGTTGCCGACATTGCGTGAAGTATTGATGCCCATCCCCAAGTTGATGCTGTCTCCACAGATTTGCAAGGCTTTTGATTAGGCAAACCATAAAGTATTGCTTTAAAAGTAAAAAAATAGTAATGTATAACGAATTGCTAATAATGTTAGTTACCTGAATTCCGTTACTGAAAAGTATCGGCATCGGTTTTCAACCATGTTCCTTTGTACCTACCTCCAACCTTCCGCCGTACCACAAGGCTCCCACATAGAGCCGCATCCTTTCAATATATTTATAGTCAACGGTACTGTGAGAACCGTGAATGTTGTGTCATCGAATATTTATTAATATATTATACAGATGAGCTGCTCCGCTACTGCGAGACTGGTCTCCCGTGGCGTCGGCAAGAAGTGAGCGTGCTGTGCGTGAGCGCCATCCGCAGCGGCCTCGTGCGAGTGCGCGTGTCCGGCGCCGCGGGCGTGCTGGCCGACGGCGCGCTGGTGGCGCCGCGCGCGCTGCCCTCCTGCCTGCGCCGCGCCGCCATACACCTGGCGCGCCGCAGTCGACTGCACGCCGAGCTGTGAGTGTGTGTGTATGTGTGTGCGTGCGTGTGTGCTGGCCGACGGCGCGCTGGTGGCGCCGCGCGCGCTGCCCTCCTGCCTGCGCCGCGCCGCCATACACCTGGCGCGCCGCAGTCGACTGCACGCCGAGCTGTGAGTGTGTGTGTATGTGTGTGCGTGCGTGTGTGCTGGCCGACGGCGCGCTGGTGGCGCCGCGCGCGCTGCCCTCCTGCCTGCGCCGCGCCGCCATACACCTGGCGCGCCGCAGTCGACTGCACGCCGAGCTGTGAGTGTGTGTGTATGTGTGTGCGTGCGTGTGTGCTGGCCGACGGCGCGCTGGTGGCGCCGCGCGCGCTGCCCTCCTGCCTGCGCCGCGCCGCCATACACCTGGCGCGCCGCAGTCGACTGCACGCCGAGCTGTGAGTGTGTGTGTATGTGTGTGCGTGCGTGTGTGCTGGCCGACGGCGCGCTGGTGGCGCCGCGCGCGCTGCCCTCCTGCCTGCGCCGCGCCGCCATACACCTGGCGCGCCGCAGTCGACTGCACGCCGAGCTGTGAGTGTGTGTGTATGTGTGTGCGTGCGTGTGTGCTGGCCGACGGCGCGCTGGTGGCGCCGCGCGCGCTGCCCTCCTGCCTGCGCCGCGCCGCCATACACCTGGCGCGCCGCAGCCGACTGCACGCCGAGCTGTGAGTGTGTGTGTATGTGTGTGCGTGCGTGTGTGCTGGCCGACGGCGCGCTGGTGGCGCCGCGCGCGCTGCCCTCCTGCCTGCGCCGCGCCGCCATACACCTGGCGCGCCGCAGTCGACTGCACGCCGAGCTGTGAGTGTGTGTGTATGTGTGTGCGTGCGTGTGTGCTGGCCGACGGCGCGCTGGTGGCGCCGCGCGCGCTGCCCTCCTGCCTGCGCCGCGCCGCCATACACCTGGCGCGCCGCAGTCGACTGCACGCCGAGCTGTGAGTGTGTGTGTATGTGTGTGCGTGCGTGTGTGCTGGCCGACGGCGCGCTGGTGGCGCCGCGCGCGCTGCCCTCCTGCCTGCGCCGCGCCGCCATACACCTGGCGCGCCGCAGCCGACTGCACGCCGAGCTGTGAGTGTGTGTGTATGTGTGTGCGTGCGTGTGTGCTGGCCGACGGCGCGCTGGTGGCGCCGCGCGCGCTGCCCTCCTGCCTGCGCCGCGCCGCCATACACCTGGCGCGCCGCAGTCGACTGCACGCCGAGCTGTGAGTGTGTGTGTATGTGTGTGCGTGCGTGTGTGCTGGCCGACGGCGCGCTGGTGGCGCCGCGCGCGCTGCCCTCCTGCCTGCGCCGCGCCGCCATACACCTGGCGCGCCGCAGCCGACTGCACGCCGAGCTGTGAGTGTGTGTGTATGTGTGTGCGTGCGTGTGTGCTGGCCGACGGCGCGCTGGTGGCGCCGCGCGCGCTGCCCTCCTGCCTGCGCCGCGCCGCCATACACCTGGCGCGCCGCAGCCGACTGCACGCCGAGCTGTGAGTGTGTGTGTATGTGTGTGCGTGCGTGTGTGCTGGCCGACGGCGCGCTGGTGGCGCCGCGCGCGCTGCCCTCCTGCCTGCGCCGCGCCGCCATACACCTGGCGCGCCGCAGCCGACTGCACGCCGAGCTGTGAGTGTGTGTGTATGTGTGTGCGTGCGTGTGTGCTGGCCGACGGCGCGCTGGTGGCGCCGCGCGCGCTGCCCTCCTGCCTGCGCCGCGCCGCCATACACCTGGCGCGCCGCAGTCGACTGCACGCCGAGCTGTGAGTGTGTGTGTATGTGTGTGCGTGCGTGTGTGCTGGCCGACGGCGCGCTGGTGGCGCCGCGCGCGCTGCCCTCCTGCCTGCGCCGCGCCGCCATACACCTGGCGCGCCGCAGTCGACTGCACGCCGAGCTGTGAGTGTGTGTGTATGTGTGTGCGTGCGTGTGTGCTGGCCGACGGCGCGCTGGTGGCGCCGCGCGCGCTGCCCTCCTGCCTGCGCCGCGCCGCCATACACCTGGCGCGCCGCAGTTCATTGCTGGGCACAGGCCTCTTCCAAGTTGGAAGTTTTAATTGCCTTAAAGTTTACTTATGTTTGTTTAATGCAATCTTATTTTATTTATTACGAATTTAAAACTTAGTCATATATTTGCTCGGCAGATACCAACCACCGCATGTGCGTAGACGTCACATGATTCAAGAGATCGCGCAACAGTACAAGATGGATTTATCGGAACCAGAACTACTCGAATCATTATTCCGCCCTCCATCTTAAAAATCATTGTTAAATGTCATCATTTTCATCTTCTATTTCTAATTATAGATCTGAATTATTCTGTCTAAATTAAATAAACTCTTAAAATGTATAAAAATGTATAAATATTTAAATCATATTTAAAACATTGAAAAAGTATTAATCGCGGGGTATTATTCCTATAAAGAATTTTGATAACTAAGCCAACTAAAAAATACTGTGTGACAGTTCAGTTTTTTGACTTTTCTTTTCCTGACTTTTCTATATTATACGTCAAATATTTTTCGCATTTTTTATGCATTTATAGAGAAAAATGTCTTCCTTTATACATTTTTTTAATTAATTGAGTCTTAGTCAAATTTCACATTCTGAACATAGATTTATTATAAATATCTATCGCTTTTTTGTCTGCTAAATTTATGGAATACTTTAATTCGCTTACCGAGTTTTGGACACTTAATGAAGTTTGAGTAATTATTTGTTGGCAACATTTTAAAATTCTACGGCGACAATATCTACTCTGTGCGACTGTTTGACGGCAGATTATTATGTGTTTCATATTGGCAGATTGAATTTAAACAAACGACACTAACTACTCTCATAGGATATAGGTTTTATGAAAGTTATCCAAAGCCTCAGTAAGAACAGAAACCTACGAAAAATCTTACCTCAGTGAGTTTCAAGACTCTCTGTCCTTCTTTCTGTTTGTGTTTGTGTGCCACAACATTTGTGTGGTTGTGCTAGCTTACAATCGATATTATCGCATAAATGTATATATATTTTTTTTTTGTTGAAAGTGATGAAACGGGCAAAACGTTCACTCAACGATGGTAAGAGCAACGTCCGCCCATAACTAATGCTGTGCCACCCAGAACATTACTGTGTACATTACATCTCACTGTGCCCATCACCCTAAGACATCAGTTCCCATGTCTCATATGCCCAGTGACTATGCCAGCTCACAGTGCCCTTCAAACCGAAACACAGTAATGTTTGCACACTACTGCTTAACGGTAGAATAACTGGCCCTGGGGTGGTACCTACCTAGACGGATACCTGCATAGGAATCCTACCAACTGTATAATGTATATGTATTCACATTCGTGTCGGCGACTAACTAGATAATTATAAAAATGTTTACAAAATGTGTAATTGAAAATACTTTCAAGATATCCATATTTTTTAAAGAAAATTAATTTGATGCTTTATGAAAGGTAGATAAATTATAAAAGAGTATTAGAACTTAATTGATAAAAGTTATATGCTTTTAATACTCTGTTATAATTTATTTATCTGAATTTTAATAATAAATTTTATATTTTCTAGCAATACACAGTATTAGTCTTTTTTTTTTGTCTTCTATATTAGGAATAACATTCCAATAACTATGGATATAACCTTTATTTATATTATGTTGCACACTGTACTTAATTTTATTTATGGATTAAATTATTTACTAAAAATTTGTTTAATTTAACAACTGCGTTGGCTAGAACAAAAATATTGTACTGCTCTTAACTTTTATCGTTATATAAATGTTGATTTATGATATAAAACAGAGAAGAATAAAACTTTGTGATTAATCTAGCCGATAGGTGTCCGGCAGAGTAGAATAGCATCTACCTCTTTCCTACCGAGGTGTCTTAAGAGGCGACTAAGGTATTGTGCGTACAGCCTTTTTCCGTGCATATATAACACCATAAATATGCAATGATGTCACTGTGTGCTGCTCATGGGAACGCAGTGGGGAGTAAAAATCTTTTAAATCCTACAAAAATGGGGGAAACTTGGCTTGTCTCCCGTCACGTCTCGTCTCCCGCGAGGGCGAAAAGGTCTACGTGAGTGTCCTCTGCCTACCGTATATGTGGGAAAAAGGCGTGATTTTATGTAAGAATACAACTACTATTCTCATCATGTATGTACTAGACTGTAGCCAAAGAAGAGTATGTGAACATAGTCACTCCTTTTTAAAATACTAATCTCGCTGGCAGATCTGTAAACCTTCGTTTTCCGTCCCAGCAAGTTGTATTCTGCAAGTCGAGGAAAAATCAACAACAGAGCTTGGAGTCCAGTCTAACGAAAGTATTTTTTTAGCTGCAAAGCTTCTTTTATAGTAGATGAACAGATTAAATACTGCATCATAGTTTGTTTAAATGTCTTACTACTGCATATAATTCCGGCCCGACTGGTGTAATCTACGCATTCCAACTTGGAAGAGGCCTATGTCCAGCATTGGACTTCACACAGGCTTTCATGATGAATTTATAAAAACATACGTATCGCACCACACCTAATCATCCAGTGGATGTCAAAAGAGTTGACCAGGGATATATCAGGATAATTTCGAAAATAGCTCAGGGACTTGGCGCTCGCTTTAAATTTCATAGTACGCGAGTTACCTGGGTTCGATTCCCGGTGCCGGCACCACTAAAACTGTTAATTGCAATTTTAAGTGCTGACATACCACGTGCTCGGCGGTGAAGGAAAACATGGTGACGAAACCTGCATGTCTGAGAAATAAATAAAAAATATTTCGAAGACATGTGCAGTCCGCCAACCCGCATTGGAGCAGCGTGGCGGATTCTTCCTACAGTTTATTTATTAAACAAATTAAATATTGTCTTTGTGACAAATCTGAAATATACATTTATTAACCGTCGATACCTAGATTTCAATATCTAACTATCGATTCATGAAAATATATAGCGTTAAGAAATATTTTTATTGTAAAACTTAGAAATCTGTTTTCCATAGATTCTGGAAAAAGTAACTTTTTGAGTTGTAACGGTTTTGTAATAGCAGCGCGATATGTTCTTCATTGTCTAGGAGTAAATAGGTAGTATTGTAACCGTACACAAGTATTAGTGTGTGACTATAATGTCAGGAAATATCTGAATAGTTTAAAATATCAATGATAAATATTAAATTAGAGTGTAAATTGTCCGCATTGAATTTACCTAGACTGGGAAAGGGCTTAGAAGTTGTCTTTTTAGGGATTGATAATAAAAAGGGACCACACTCATGATTATTGCATACTAAGTATAATTAGTTTGTTAGCGAGCGGCCTAAGAAATATGTTGTCTTCCCAACTATATCTAAACTGCCTTGAGATCAAGTCTGTACATCGTAATTGACTTTCTCCGTGAAAACAGTCTAATATACTATGTTATTTTATTAACATATTATGTTATTTACTAAAATAATTAATTAATGTTCTTTCAATTTATGTTGGATGCCACTGAAAATCAGGGCAGGATGATACATCCTAGCATATCCTGCCTGAGTGTCGAATGAATCCTTTTTGTCCTTTTGCGCTATGAACGGAAGGATTTAAAAAAAATCCGTGTTGTCTGTTTTTTTTTTAAACTGTTGATCTGTTTGTGAATTGTGTGCGTGTAACAAATAAATAAATATTAAATGTTCGATAAAATTTAAATAAAAAATATCTCAAAAAATTCTTATTTTATTAGATCTGTGGTAAGAAAAAAGTCAATATTTTGTAACTGAAGAGTGCAACAAATTCCACTATGGACTATTCTAGCAGTATTTGTTAATAAAAATTGTATTTTAATAAATTTAATTGCACGAATTAATTTTTTATTGGTTGTAATAACTCGTAAAAATCCCAGCAGTCGCAATAGAAATTATGAAAAGATTTCTTTTGCCACATTTTCTTACAGAATATAAAGTATACCGCCGAAATAAAATTTATGCTTTGTAAGTTTGAGGAAATATTTAAAATTTGACTCCGAACGGTAATACGCATACTTAACCGCATAGTCATGAAACGTAATGTTTACTTTCTTTTTGGATTTGCGTACTTAACCACATCTACCTTCTTAAAATTCGGCATTCATATAAAATAAATAATATTACATAAACAGTGCAATAGTAAATTCAAACTGGTCTAAAAATTGACAAACTACGTTCCAATTACGAATAACCTGACAATTTTTTTATAAAATGCTCTTTGAAAATATTGGCTTGAAAATTTTTAATTAGACAACAATTATTATTCATTGACATTTGCAGGTTTTTATTTTATGTTTCATGTTCGGTCACTTTGTTTAATTGATTTTGTAACTTTTCTGTAAAATCTGTGTGTTGGCAGAAATGTTGATTAGCCGAATATCAGAAGAAAATAATGAAGAGGCCAAAATAAAAGAAGACACACAAGATGAAGGTAAATCTTTTAAGGCTTATGTAATGTAATGTCTTTTTTTTTGGCACCTGCTTTATCTTATTTTAAGAGGATTTCGGAGCCGGAAAGTATCCACCATGCTACCATATAATATATATTTTAGACATGCTAGTTGTGTAAACCTACATGTTAAATTTCCTTGACCTTACGAGCACATAGTAAATCATCAGTTAACTATAACAATTTTTATGATACTGGCACAGGGAACCGAACCAAGATCACTCACGTACTACGATACTTATGGGAAGCGGCCATTAGAGGTCAAGTAAATTTAAAGCATTTAATTTTACTTTAAAATAGTGCACAAAATTTGTTAAGTGAATAAAAAATATTTTTATTATGTGTAATTATGACCTTTTATAGATATTAATTCCTTATCAAAACAAGATTTGGTAATACTTTACGAAAACGTAGACATTGGTACAAAACAGATATCCAATGCCTTTAGAACACCAAACCAGTATGTCGAAACCGTGGTATATAACGAAGACCGGGAATCGGAAGACAGTGATGTAAGTGAAATCTACTGTAATGAAGACTTGTATGATGTGGTTTTGATCAACAAAGAAAGAATAGACCTATTAAATAGTATGCCATCTTTAGAAAAAACTCTATGTCAAAAAATTGGTGACTTAGATATCCAAACTGATCCTTCGGCGAGATATGAAGGACAATTTTTATTCAAAGACCCTTTTATAAAGGAGCAACTCGACTCTTTGAGTAATTTTTCAAATTTTAATACATTCGATGGCACGTTTCTGTCGACTTGTTTATTAGATTATATTTGTTGCAATCGGCTTGACGATGATTATAATTTTTATATGGAGAATGTTATTCAATATGTCAAGCGTACAATAAACCATTTAAAACGCATCAGTAATGGTGATTTCTTAACTGATAAGGCGAAAGAAAAATGGAGGAAATTGGGAAATGAGTACAATGTCAAAAATGAGAATAAATTCGCAAAGGCCGTAATGTCGACAAAAAGTAACCCATTGCACGTGGACTTCAATGTAATTAGACTTAAGAATATATGGCATGATTTAATACATTCAGAATTAGATATTAGATCGCTATCTAAAATTTTGGAGAAAAAAAATATTGTTGAAATTCCACGGCTATTTTGTGGCTCATTCAGATTGTTCGATAGACACTGTGATAATAACTTAGTAATCAGCTGCAAGAAAGAAGGGCAGCAAAATTTTACCGGTACGGAAGAGAAATCTCAAATAGATATTGTAGTGCAAATTAAAACACCCGACTTGATGACTGTTGTGAGCGAAACGGACCCTGTTGTTATTTTACAAAAAATATTTCCCACAATAAAAGGTAGGACAACATTTTCTTTGTTAAAAGCATTGTTAAATCAAAAATCTAGCAACACTTATTTACAAAATATGTATCATACAGACATACTTTTTCTTCACACCATATTTGTTAACCACGTGAAGTTTGATATCAGTCAAATATTAGCAGAAATCAAATATTTAGGCAAATTCAAATTACTAGTTTTTGATTAAGGGGTCTTGTCAATGCCGGGACATTTTATGAATGTACACATGGGAATAATATATTACATTTGATATGGGAAGCACCACGCGTAAACTTCATAAGCGGATTTTGTCAATGAAATAAACTTCAATTATTTTCTAATAGAATCTAAAATAAAACTATCAAAATCTAAAATATAACTTACCACACTGTACTTTTTTCTTGTTTATAATTATAAGCGAGCAGTACTAAGAATTTTTAAATCTCTCCGTTATTTTAATTCGTTTTCAGTTATGACAGACGCAAATGTAATTCCCCTTTTAAGTGCGTACACGTCGTAAATATCTAAAATGAAGCAAATCATTGAAGCATAAAATATGTTGGGCGGTGTATGTATGCTGGGCGGTGGCCCCATAATTCGATTTTTACTGCAGCCAATAATTGTGCTACATACAAATTGTTAGTTTTCGGATTTGGTTGTTAGATTGTCCCGTGCTTTTGAAACTACTCGTACATCCGTCTATTCCTCTGGTCTTTTGCATAAACGATCTGCCCTATTATACATACCTCGCAGATCACTTCTTTTGTTCATGAGAATTGTCGCTGTGGTCGAAATCGGCCAGGAGAACATCATTGTCAAAACTGCAAAAATCTATTGTCAACAGTGTTAATATCTATACACTGTACAAATTTCTTATTTATGGATCCTATAATTCTTATTCTAATTCTAATTCTTATAATTAATTTCTAATTCTAAGCATTCGGATAGACGGGCAAGCGCAGAAGTGTGTTTTGTATTTATTTAAATTTTTAGGAACAACAAACAATTGTGCAATACACCTTACTCAAAACACTCCTTAACTAAAAAACTTATTTAATAATTGTACAACCAGCACCGTTGTTCACAAAATACTAGATATTTTGTGTGTTTGTATAAATACACATTATTTCAAAATCTAAAAGCAAACCCTACATTATTATGCTACATATAAATCCTAAAATTACACCAGAAAGAAAAAAAACAAATAAAAGTAATCGTGTTATATCATCTATAAAGATGTAGCAAGATTCTTAATCACACATTTATTACGTTTCAGTATAGCGAATTTACTAAAAAAAAGGGTTTTACCTATATTCGAAAAACTACATTGCTACTACAACCGACATTGTGTTATTTGTTTAAACTGGTGTACTGATATTGTTGCGGATTGTAACTATGTATTTACTACTAGGTGCCTAACTAGTTTTCCATTTTCGTGATTCTGGCACTTTCATTGGAAAGGCGATGTCCTACAAATATTTTAGGATAATAAGGTAACAACTTGGAAAAATTTACGTCATCTTTGGCTAATTTCCCACTAAATAAGGACATAAATGCTATTAGAAAATCCGGAATCCAGAATGGCTCGTTGATTTCGCAGCATAATGCATTCGTCGTCATTGCATTCTAACTTGACCAACAACGTCTTGTTCTTAATCGAATAATTACATTATACGTATATAAAATATTATAAGTATTTATACCACATACATTTTGTCTGTTTGTTTGTATGAACGGATTTAATTCAAGATGTACTACAGTTATTGATATTAATTTCACACTGGTTAAAGATAACCCTGAGACCAGCTTAGTTTTGTTTTATCGTGTTTGTTTCACCGGTTTCGAAGTTATAAACGCTTTGCTGTGGTATAGCAGCGGAATACTTGACTATTGAAAACATTGTCAGATGACTTTCGGACTTAGATCATCCATCGAGTAAGTTACTAACGTCCGCGTGTAACGACCGCGTGGCCTAGTAGTCAAACAACCCGACTGACATCGCGGGCCCTGGCTTCGAATACCAGCTGGAGCCAACATTTGTACTATATTGTTGTATACGTACACTGTCGGTTTTCGGGTCTGGTTGTGATGTGCGTATGCAATTTATATGTAAAACGCACCCACGATTCAGGAGAAATCCTAGTGTTGAGATAACTTTTCAAATTACAAACAAAATTATTGGTGCTTGCTACTGTGCGTAAAACCAAACACGTAGTGCATTACTCTAGGTTACCATTGTAAAATTAATGTAAAAGTTCTATAATATGTATATGTTTATACTAAGATTTTTTTAATAACCTGTCTTAAAGAAATCAAATGTCCAGGGTAACGAAGCTGTATGACGAACGGGAATAAAACTACAACGGTCCTATACAAAACAACCATGTGAACAAACACACTCAATTTACTGTGCAAATAATCTTTTCCTTACATTAATAGAAAAGTACAATGATAGTACAATGTAAATTACATGTAGCGTCATCTAGTTTTTAAATAACTAAAACTATTCTAAACAGAAGCCTAATATTAATAATAAGTATAAGTGACAAATTAGCACATTGTCTACCTGATGGTTAGTGGTCAGTCTATAATATTATGTTAATACATAGGTGCCTCGTCTGCTATGTAAGCTATGATGCAACGCCAAAATTGGGTCACTGGGTGTCACGTTAACGAAAGGGAGCATAATGCTGTTAGTTTACGCTGGTGTTGTAGTAACTTGGTGTTGTTTTTATCTAGCATTGAGACTGAAACGCATGCTTAACGGTTACAAACGGCAGGGGTACCGTTTTAAACAATCCTACAAAAATACATGTTACGAATGTCATTAATGAACATCGAAACATCGAAATTATAATTTCAATTGGGTAGATTTTCACAGTCACAATAATTTAAGGCAAATGCATGACACTATATAATACAATGGTCAAATTGCGTTGTAACTTTAATAACATTTTCAGGACCGTGGTTACCTTTAGAATACAACTATTCAAAATCAGCAAATGGTACCGCTATTAATACGCAAAACAAAGTAACTATTGTAGAATTGAAGGAAGACGATGTCGAAGAAAGCTTATGCAATTTAGAAAATGATGTGAATTTTCTAGCGGAATCGTGTATCAAATATGAATTTGAAGACGTGGCAAAAGCTGAAATTAGTAATTTACCTATTCACCAAATATCTCAGCCATTTACTGACCAACTGCCAGTTTGCTCTAGGGAACTACCAAATAGTTTTCATGACGCAGAAGACAAGATTCAATCACCAATACCTTATAATGTTTCTCCTTCAGATAATCTATTTTATTCAATACAAAAGCTTAATACGCAGACGGCCTTACTGGAAGAAAATGACGATTTCCCCGTAATCAAGAAAAAGTCACCTACAAGGGTCAGGATAAAATCACCATACGAAAATAAGGCATACATCATTGAAGAAAGAAAAAGGAGAAGACTTTTAGAAATAAGGGAAAGAAGGGAAAGGAGGAAAAAAGCACTAAGTGAGAAATGTAAGGTAACAAAACACAAATACGGGAAAGGAGCAGTAATGGCACAATCATCTAATTCAGTTACCAAATTATCTATTACAAATAAATCATTTTACAACTCAATTTACGGCGAAAACACAGACATAAACAATAAGCACATCAAGAAATATTCTCAAAAGGAATCTTCGGAATTTACATCAGAGTCAAGTGAAGAAAAATCAATAAAAGAAGTGTCGACGTCAAACATTAAACATGAAAAATACGTAAACCGTAGTCATTATCTAGATAATGCCGAAACAGAAATAATGAAAATAGCAAATATTAGTATAAACAATGAGACAACAGATTTATCAACGCCGCCCACCTCTGCTATAATTGACGACTTGACTATGGATTTTAATTTATTCAATCAACCTATTAATTCATCCGTGATCAACTTACAGTCAAGCAATGCTTTTGATAGTGACATGTAAGTTTTTTAAGAAACGCATATCTAAGTATCACTTTTACCGTTTGCTATTTTGATATATTTATTGGTAATTTTCAGACAAGAACATAATATTGAGTCTGAAAGGTCACTTAATGTGACACCTGCAAGCATTCCAAATTCTTACTCAAATTGTGACGACAGAAATCCCGCAAATAAGGCTCGTATATCATTGGAATGTAAGGAAAGTATTGATAAAATATACGAATTAATGAAAAAGTTAAGTAAAGTAGACTCTTCCGAATCTGCGTGCTCTAAATGTGAACTTTCGTCTTTCAACGTAAATACCTTTTGTCCATTCGAAAATAAAAGTTTAACAATACAAGCCAGTGACAGTGGCACCAGTCTTAAACATCAGCTAACATCGTCTAATCCAAGTATTTACAGTTTTGAAGAAACAAATAATACTGAAGCTGCGTTACGTAAAAAGTTAGCGATAAAGAAGCAAGAAGATGAAGCTAATGTTGTCTCCAAAGTTATTATTGGCACTAAACTACAGAAACAAAAAATAGATGAATATGGAAATAGGCCTCTTAAAAAGAACACCGAAATGAACACTTCTGAAAACATTTCAAAAGATCCTTTAACTGCAATTTCTCACTTAATAAACGAATTCGAACACATAAAAAAGAGTAGACAAAAGTCGGCAATTGAAGAAAGAGATAATAAAAAATCGGATAACAATGTCCTTGATGCTAAAAATTCAAGACGTCGTAGCATTCTTAAAAAAGTACCGCGTATCGATAATCAAGTCAAGATTGACATCAAATCAGTATCTACCAAAAATATTTCGGCTACTGATAGAAAAGTCCAGCCGAGATGTTCAGTAAACCGTGCAAAAGTACAAGTCGCGATTGTCGATAAAAATACCGAGAGGGACAGGAAAATCACCGATATAGTTGACGAAGCTCTGAGAGAAGCGAGAGGTGAGGCAGTAAGAGGTCCTTCGAAACAGTACACAAGATTGGAAGCCTTAGCTCAACCAAGGAGGATTAACGTTAATGGTCAAAACGAAGCAGTAAAATTGAGACATGTCAGAAATATTATTCATGATAAGTTACCACCACATTTTACGCATGCTGCTTCTCAGGTTTTAGAAAAACCTGTTGTCTCGTCTCCAAATAGTTTGATAATTAGACAAAAAAGATACAGCCAAGAAAACTCTACCGCTGCAATTTCTAAAATATCGCATAACTTAGCATCGTCAGGTATGTAAAGGTGATTTCTGCGTATTGGCGTTTGGTATTTTTTTACAGTACCAGTTGGAAATCAAGGTGTGGTATTTTGATTTTAGCGATATTTTTAGTTTCAGAAAAACCAACAGCACGGCGACGTACTATTAACAATTTCCCTATAGGTAATACAATGCCCCCAATGAATTTACCTTCATACAAAGAAAGGCATGTTCCTGACACTGCACGCCCATCGTAAGTTATTTAAGTTACCAACCTAATATTTCAAAGACTCATGTGTATATGTATATGTCTACTCATCAATTTTAAGTTTTGAATAACTTTTCGACGGAAAAAACCGGTCCAGTTCCGTAGTTCTCTCAAAAGGGACATGTGGCTCGTAGGATGTTCAAAGAGGATATTAGTTTACTTTCTTTTCATTAAAATTGTATATCAACATGCACGGCACGACGGCACGACGGCATTGCAACACTATAATATCCTTGTCGCGATACTCAACAACAACAACCAGAAATAGAAATTTGTATAAGCTTATATCAAATGGCTCCCAATCCGACTTCGCAGGAATACTCATATTCTTTCTGCTTTGTACTGCGTGCTGTTCAATGCCTGCACTCCTAAATACTTGAAAGACCGCTTTCAGTATATTTCCCTCTCCCATGAACGGTTCCTTCGTTCTTCTGTCAATCTCTCCCTCCAAACTCCTATGCATTCCTCCTCATTCTTCAAGAAATCTTTTATGGTCACTGCTGTGCGAATGTGAAATTCTTTACCCCTACACATTCGACAAGCTAAGTCCCTTGGTTCCTTCAAAAAACTCGTAAAAGCTCATTTCTTGGAACTATGATTTTATGTATCCCTTTTCCTGAACTTTAGTCTATTGCTTTTACCTACGAATGCCTTCATCCTGTGCTTTACATTAATTTATGTACACCTCCATCTGCTCCCTTCTTTATGTATTAATCACAAGAATTCCGTTTACAATGGTTATCTGGAAGAAATCGCTTTCTGAGTGATAAGACCGCCTGTTGTACATATTTTTATTTATTTATTTATTCTTTATTGCATTCACCTAATTTTAATTAAAAAAAAGGATTACAAAGGGCGGACTTAATGCCTTTTGGCATTCTCTCCCAGTCAATATTTTTTTTATTTTTTTTGTTTATTTTGTGCTTATTCCTGTATTTGGTGTACAATAAAGAATATATTGTCTTGATTGTTGATTGATTGATCACTATCATCAACACTGGAAGAAATGAGTGAAAAACTTAATATAGACTCCAATCTAAAATCATGTGCTCTTAAACAAAATTATATACAAAAAGAGATGAACTAGTATGAGAATAGACTACAGTCTATTCTCATACTGTATGAAGAAGAATGAAGTATACTTACAAGAGAAATTTTAATAAAGCTAATTTTAAGGATTTTATTGCGTTAAATTTTTAACTATTTATAACCCGATGTTTCGAGTGCTTTATAGCACCCATTATCACAGGGGGACTGAGGTGACAGATGTCCTGATGTCTGTCCTGATTTATCCGGCATACCTTCAGCTTTTTAATTATTATTTTTAGTCCGATCTACGCAAAATGAGTTAGTGTCTTGAAGTCTTGCTTTTAAACTTTTTTTTAGTTTTACTTCAAGAATTGTAGATTCTATCAGGAATTAATGTGCATTGGATAAGAAGCTGTTAGCTGTTACAATAACAACGCCATTAAACTAGCCGTTCACTGTGACTATGTGACATATGCCACGTTGAAAAGTTATCAAAACATTGCACATAATTTACTTAAACCTCGAAATCCAATTTCATTAACTTTACTGGATTGTAATTTATCTCGTACATTTGTTACAGAAAGAAAATCATGCATACTGAGTCGAATATGAAAAAGCATTTTCGTCAACTCTCGTTAACTCAAACAGCGGCGTCAAGTAACTTGCTTCTAAAAAATCAAAAGACACATGTTATTCCTGCGTCCAATATTTTTCAGCAGACTAGAGACCATACTAGTATATTTTTCATTATTACAGTCTGTCACTATAAGCTGTGTCGCATTTTCGATGCAATAGGTGAGGTACGGGAAGGGAGTACCGGCTACGAGTTCACATGAGATCAAGATAGCGCAAGAAGCTGGGCTGGGCAGAAGATATGTCTTAAATTTGGGCATAACGTGCTCTTAATTTTCAGCGCTGTTCTAGCCATTTTTTTTGTAAACAAAACTGTTTTTTGTTTGTCAACACTAAAGTTCGTTAGTCGATAGTCACATTATTAGTTTGTGACTGCGTTTTTTTTTAATCGGATAAAGTGATGTAACGAGCAAAACGTTCACCTGATGGTAAGTGTAACGTCTGCCCATAACATTTTAACTTGTGATAGGATTCCTATGCAGAAATCCGTCTAGGACGGTACCACCCCAGGGCCAGTTATTCTGCCGTGAAGCAATAGTGTGCAAACATTACTGTGTTTCGGTTTGAAGGGCACTGTGAGCTAGCGTAATCACTGGGCATATGAGACTTAAGAACTGATGTCTCAGGGTGACTGGCGCAGTGTGGTGTCACACAGTAATTTTCTTGGTCACATACGTTTAATGTGCTGGAATACAGTTTATGATTACCTCGGGCGTCTCGTGTAGTAGAGGGAAACGTTGTCGGAGCTCCACAGAGCTCGGGCCTTAGACTCATCTGCAAGGCATTTTTACAATCAGTAATGCAGACGGCGTGCTGACTTTATGTGCAGACTGTCTGGCTACCCGTCTTTTGACCTAGTCGGTAGCGCCCAAGTTGTTGGCAAGGGACGTATGTGGGTATAAATGTGGTACAAAGCATGACATGAGCATATATAATAGCTGCGACTCAGAACTTTCACGTTGTACGGATGAACACACCTAGGACTCCCACCCCTACCCGCGGCTAATATATAAATTAGTACTTTAAAGCCACTGCCAGCAAACCTTGGTGGGCATACACAAGTTACGATCACCTATACTTGGAGATGGTGTGTTACATGACCCTACGGGAAAACCATTTTTGAAAGGTGGCGTTGATGGAGAAAACTATTCTATCGCCATTGGACAGAAACACGATGGCACCTTATCGCCTTACAACGTCTGGCTCTCAGACTTGATTAGGGCTATAGTCAGAAGTGAGAGGTCGGTCTAGGCGGAATAGCCTCCTGCGAATAAAAAATGTCTAAGAAAGGGTACTAAGAGCTAATGTGATTACTGGGCATATACGACTTTTAGAACCGTGTGGTGGCGGCCCAAAAGAATCTACCTTATTTCATCCCGTGGGTATCGTAAAAGTCGTCAAAGGGAAAATGAAAACCTGGAGGTGGGCAGCAGCATCTTCCTGGAACGTTTGGATAAATAAACTAACTGCCAAGCGTGGCTACGACGGCAAAATCCCCAAAATGAGAGTTAAAAACTTTTGTTGCAATCAAGAGGGAGGACTATGTTCAGCAGTGGACTAGTGATAGGCTGAAATTGTGATAAAACTTAAGAAGTGATGTTCAGGGGAATCGACGCATACGAAGTGTGATACCACACAGAAATCTTCTGTATGATAAAGCATATGTTATGGGCTGATGTTGTACTTACCATCAGGTTTTTTTCCCTTAAAACCCTGAAAGTCTTACTTGTCTCGTCCGGTTCTCCAAAAAAAAGGTTGCAGTGAGGATAGGCCTACAGACATACGTCTTTTTTGTGAGAGGGTTTTGGAGGCACAAGAAATCTGCATGTTGTTTCAGTGTGGGTTAGCGTTTTTCAATTTAATTGCCATTAGGATGGTGGTAGGTAGCTACTACAGCAGGTCCAGTTTATTGTGCTTGCGTGGCAAGTAGGAAAGGTACGCCGTGCGAAGCAGGCGGGTAATAACTAGTGTTGATTTAAAAACTGAGAAAAAATTCTGTTTCATATCAATTTACTTGTGAATGATCTCAAAGGGTATCAAATTTTGTAATGGAACCACAGACGTATCGTAGATTTGTCCAATAGGGTAATAAAATATAAAAAAGTAAAGTAAGAGTCTGTGTCTCCCAGCTGAGCAAAGGCCTCCTCTCACTTTTGAAGTGGTTTGCAAAATTTATATTAATAAAATATGCATAACAATAAATTTATGGTCGTGTTGCCACCGCAAAAGTTGAAAAAATGATTGACTGCCTACTCGTCTTGCTATACCGTTATCCAAGACGCGGGGCAGCTTATGCGTTCAGACTGTAATATTTTTACTATTGTGAGCAAACATATAAATAACTAATATTTTTTTTTCATGCAGCGTCTCTTCCTTTAAAAGAGCCAATAGAATACAAGTTCCAAACCGCAATAGGTTCGGCGAAAAATCAAGTGATGAGACCGCTTTCAGTTCTTAACGAATCTATTGAAACAGCAACTACATTAAGTGAAACAAAGAACGAGTCAGTAACAAAAATAATATCCAAAGACGATGAACTTACATCACTATGTTCGGACTATGAAGTGAACATATTAGAAGATAAAGAAGTTTTGACAGCTGTTTCAAGTGTTCCTACACAAAACAATAAAAATAAAGATTTAGAAAAGGGGGAAAGTAATAAAAAAACGATTTCGATTGATTCAGAAACCCATATACCCAGATATAATGAGGTTACTGAGGGCATAGAAAGTTTGGAGAAAGCTTTATACAAACAAATATCAGAGGGCGTATTTCAAAAGCGCTTAAAAATTAGAAAATTAACTTTGACTCCCAAACAGTCTATGCATCAGGTATTTGTTTTACAATGTGGAGACGCTAATTCACTGTTGATGAAATCGTGTTCGCCGCAAAACCTACATATTAACGCTCCTGAAATTAATGTTACTTCTGAAAAAATGCAACTCCCTCTACTTTCGAAATCATGTTTAGATTGGAGTTTCCCCAAGATTCCAGTTAACGTTACTACAATTGGATATGCTTTTCCTGAATTTCGATCTATCGAATGCGGTTCTAGTAGTCGGATTAAATATACTAATATACAGAAACGAAGGTTTTTATTGACTAACAAAGATCTTTCAAGTAACAAGCATTTAAGTGATAGCAAAGGAGTGCAAACTTTACAAGAAGGCAAAGATATTGTCAGTCCCGATTTTGCCGATTTTTTTTTAACAAAGACCGAGGGAATAAAAGTTAATAAAGGTACTCATTTGTCAAATTCATTAACAAGTATTAAAAAAATTAATGAAAATCGAGAAAATAAAAAGACGATCAATAAAAGCGATAACATTGACAACACTGCATCGCTTGATATTTTAGCTGAACTTTTGGAAGAGATCGAGAAAATAACCAAGAATCAACGTTTCGGGGTAAAAGACAAATCTGAAATGAAGCAAAATGACGACGCATCTACATTTTTGAATCACTGTGTAAGTCATCATTCTCCTAAATATGATTTGAATAGTCATACGATATCGGGGATAAATAAATTACAAGGCTTTGAATTAGAACCCAAAAAAGAACTTCGCAATACAGCCAACAACACTGATACAAAACATAAATTGGTGAAAGTTACCAAAACAGATATAGCAAACTGCGCTGACAAAGAAGTGGCCGCAGATGTAACTAAAGAATACGTTAACGGATTTACGGATGTTCCTTCACAATTGTGTCTACCGACAGAAAACTATAACAATGCTCCAGATTATCTTTTAGGAATCGTTAGCCAACCTTCTAGTATTTCTCTTATATCTTTATACGACTGCCGGGCTTTATATTTGAATAAAATAAAAGAAAATCCCTGCGTAAACGGAACATTTAACCAATCTAAACAAAGCTATGATCCAATACAAGAAAGTAATACACTTATGAAAAAAACATATAAACCAGAAGATCAACGAAAATATGAGGGAACGAAGATAATGAACAATAATAAAAAAAGTACATATTATATGAATCAAAAAGATTTTGATTCCATGCTTAAAATAAAGAGAGATATTTTGGTCACTTTATATTCGATTTTAGTGTTTACAGTTTTTGCCGCCTTATCCTTTCCAGAGTTTCTATACCGCACTTAAAAATCTTATTTATTATGTAACGTCATTGCAATTACTTAAATTTTTCCTTTAAAATTAGTTTTTATATTTATTTTTGAAATTGTCGTTTTGAAATTATACATAAATATTTTTAATGTGGTTGTTTGGCTTTATATCTGTTATTAAAATACCAGCAAGCTCCCATAACTTTTGTATTAAGGTTTTAAGTTTTTTTTTAATTTATAGATGGAAGTATTCAGCTGTCATGGTACAGCTTCCTAATAATAAAAAAGTCGTTATTGTCGCATTAAAGTTAAGCTTTTTGAGCCATTCTTACCGATTATAGTCTTATTTCTCCTTGGGTACTGAAATTGCCTCCTTGACCTTGCTTAAATATCATAATTTTCGATAAGTTTTTTTCGGTACTCGGCACTAAGCAGCATGGCGGGCCACTTTTAAGATAAATTATTATTAAAGCCGTGAAGCAATTAATGTTTTCTAACTAGTAGCCACTTCCTTCTCATACAATCTATCAACTGTGCTTAAGCCTTGCTTAGATTACTAAGCGCCGTGAGTGTGAGACCTGGAGTTCTGAAATATAGGTTCACCTAGGCTTCAGTCCTCCTCGATAAATTAACAAGCAATTGTTGGATCCGTCATTACTGCATGTTGACAATGTTATTAAGCTTTTATAATGTCTGTGGTGTAAAACAAATCATTTCAATTTATTTTCAACTCGTTAACTGTTTATTTCACTTATTTTATTTTGTCACTGTTAGCCCGAAGGTTTTTACAGCTTCGCCAGATTGAAAGGTGGCCGAGCGGTAGGGCCATTGGGCTTGGAAATTAACTATAGATGAGACTACTTGCTGGTATCGCATAGCTGCGGCGATCGTGTCCTCGGGCTTTCCATTGTTTCATGTGTTGTATCCCCGAGTGCCTTTGCGAGGGCGAAAACGTTTATGCCGAGTTTATGATGGACGCGCTTTTCCATACGGAGGGCAGGGGGATTGTGTGAAAGACAGTTCTAGACACGGGTGCTTGTCTAACCGCGGGTCGTTTGGATATTGGCGCCTTAGGGCAGCCGAGGTAGTTGGCCGTGTGGCCTCGGCCGAAAATGGACCGAAATCTGCTAACAAGCTGATGAGACTTGCAACTATATTCTTTCGCCTGAATAAAGATAGGCGACGGACGTTTTGACGATGAGGTAGCGGGGTGCTGCGAAGCGCGGGCTTGCTGTGGGGGACCGGGAGCTTGTCGTGAGGCGGCAGGGGTTTGTCGTGGGTCGATGGGAGTTTTCTGTGAGGCAGCAGCGCTTTGCCGTGACGGCGGATGGTTGCTTCGCAGGGGCGTGGCTTGCCGTGAGGCGGCGGAGCGCGGCCTTATGACAGCAGGCGTCGGGAGGCTTTCGCTGTTTTAGCGATAGCGACGGGTTCGGGATAAGCAGTTTTTAGACTTCTCCACAAAGGTTGCCCAGTAAGGGAGAAAGGCATAACGGTACAAGGATTGTATTAAAGAATTTGTTGGGAGTGAAGAAGTGCGCGCGGGAAAGAGCCACGAGCAAGTACCGCGTGCACCTCCCGAGATTCGGCCCGTATGACCTGACGGTCGGTGGGGCCATGGGAGGTGGTGGGTTCTCCACAAAGGTGAAGCCGGTGTCGGGGGAGTACTCAGCGAACGGTGGAGATTCGCACGCCATTTCGGAGTCCGAGGTTGACGTGTCTGTTTCATACGGTCCTGATGTATCCCTTAAGGAAGGCCTAGATAGCGCCTCATACGCTGAGGCGAATGCCGGTTGAGTCTTATATACATCGAACACCTCCAAAGCCAACACCTGGATCTAGAGTGCGTCCATAGACGTGTCCGTCTTATTTATACTACTCGAACGGGGAAGTGGCCGCCGGCGGGATATCGGGGTGTGTGACCTAACTTCCCTCCCTTTGGAAATAGACAGGAAGGATGGATGCCTAGGTGTGTATCCCTAGTGCGTCCAAGTGTGAATCTTCTTTTGCACACTTTTGGGAGTGTGCTTAAAAATAATTACAACTTTGCGGGGACTTCCAATCGATTTAGTCTACGTTGACTAAGACTCTACGCAAGACCAACTTATGTAGACCACTTCCGTACTGAGTTTCCCAGATGGAGAACCGCGAGCAAACGGAGCTAGCCCTGCGCTAGCTTCATTAACACCGCAAATGCAACCACCCGAGAGTGGATTTACAATATTACGTCTTGAGTAATGATTTTCTAAGAATAATAGAACAAAGCAATTAAAATTGCTTTGATTGTTATTTCCCGAAAAGGGTAAATTACAATACTTAACGGAGAAACTAACTAAACTTATATTATTCTAGCGCACATTATTTATTTGGAAAACTTACAGCTAGCATTACATAATATCAAAGTCAAGTAGAAATAAGAAGGCCATTTAAAAGTTTTCACAACATTACACCATTAAAGACATCTTTAGTCGGTAGATTCGACAACAGATATATGAGGAAATAACAAACAAAACACATTCAAACAATAACAGGAACAATAATACACATACAGTCACGCCTTTTGTCCCATATAGGTAGGCAGAGGCCCCAAACGAAGCCCACGTTTCGCCCCCGCGAGAAACGAATTTGCTACAAGACAAAAAAATCTTTCCCCTCCCCTTCCCCCCATTGCAGTGTTATTTTCCTTGAATAAACGCTGTCCGTACAATAAATACCTTAGTCGTCTCGTACGACACCTCCGTAGGAAAGAGGAGATATTTTATTCTTCTCCATCTATCTGTTATTTTTTTTTATTGTATAAAATGACGAAACGAGCAAAACGGTCACCTGATGGTAAGTGCAACGTCCGCTCACAACAAATGCTGTGTCACCCTGAATATTTCTGTGTGACACCCTGAATATTTCTGTGTGACACCACACTGCGCCCGTCACCCTGAGACATCAGTTCTTAAGTCTCAAATGCCCAGTGATTACGCTAGCTCACAGTGCCCTTCAAAACGAAACACAGTAATGTTTGCACACTACTGCTTCACGGCAGAATAACTGGCCCTGGGGTGGTACCTACCTAGACGGATTCCCGCATAGGAATCCTACCACCATTATTTTAAAATAAATTAAAATAACTAGTTGTAATTGAAATATTCTTTTTACTTATTTATGTACGTTCAGTATCGAATAGGCAGAATAAACAGTATTTCGTATCTGTTCGCATAAACCAATAAAACATGAGAAATGTACGCATGTGACAACCACTCGTTAAATGCAATTTTAATTGCGCATCATCGTGACGAAACCTACATATCTCAAAAATGAAAATAAATATTTGGCGCAGCGTGGCAGACTATTTTCAGTTCCAAAACCATCCAAAACATGAGATGGGCCTTGCTCATCTGTGGGATGTGAAGAATATGCTATCTGTGGGCCTGTACTGTCACACTGTGCTTAGATATGTCTAGATCGGTCAACTTCAAATTCACGTGTTTTTGTTTTGACATTTCTTTATATAAACATTTCTACTCTCAATATTATTTTTCACTATTTTATAATTGTGGCTTCAAATCATTAATTAACATATTTCGGCTATTTTATCATATTTTTCTTTTCTAATTTCACATATTTTGGCTTTATATATAATTTACATGAAAATTATTAATGAACAGATTTTCTGAAGCATAGCTTCGTAAGATATGGCCACCCCTGGTAAATTAAAGGTAAAAATAAAAAAAACGGTGTATAACATAAAATACCTTTAATTAAACATGATATTTTTTAATTATAAATTTATAAGAGAGTAAATTTTATACAATTGCCCGAAAAAATTCTGTATTTTTATTCATTTTATAATGAAATAATTTAGTATTACGTAAATTTCAGAAAAAGAAGCTAGAAGTAGAATTTTCAGCAGGCAATCTTGATAATACAGCTCCAGTGAAGAAAATTCTTGAAGACTTACGCCATAAGAATGGCCAAGCATATAATTTCTATTGCCATAATATACGTCAGCGTCTCACTACTAAGAAGAGCTTGCAGAACTTCCACTTCATTGTACCGGGCTATCCACTACATACTTTTAGTGATGATTGGGATGGGCAACTGATTAGCAATTATTTTGAAGCTTTTCCATATAAAAGTTTGAACCCAAAAATCATAACTTCATTGAAACATATAAATAAAATTGATCCTGTAACAGAAGTTTTGAAAGTAAAAAGTGATTGGCAATGGGAATGTAGGAATCTCAGAGTTACCGCTGGTACGTATTAATAGTGCAAATACTGTAGTCTGGATTTGCCATTAAAACATGGATCATTTTAAAAGGGAGTGTGTGCAGTAATGTGCAAACATTACAGTGTTTCGGTCTGAAGGGTACTGAAAGCTAGCGTAATAACTGGGCATATGAGACTTGTCTCAGGGTGACAGGCGCAGTGGTGCTAAACAGAAATATTCTGAGTAACACAGCATCTGTTATGGGCAGATGTTGCACTTAATATCAGGTGAATGTTTTGCTCTTCTCGTCACTTTATCAAATAAAAAAATAAAATAAACAGGTATACAATGCTTTTATCGCTCAGACGAACATTAGGCGAAGCAGAATTAAACATGTGATTTGTGCAACAAGTCATTCCAACTTGACAAAGCTAAACTTTTGGGGTTTTGAATGAAGAGTAGTATTATTAATATTAAGTGCCGTAATTGACAAACAGATGATATTAAGTATTGAGATTTATGATCTTACAAACATGTCTATAATTTTTATAGACATGTTTGTTATATAAGAAAAGATATGTTTTTAAAACAATTCCCCACCAGGTAAGTAAGCACACTGCCTTTCATACTCTGAAATGTTTTACAGCATGCAGTGATATGATATCCAAATACCAGATTCTGAATGAAGATGTGGTGCATTGTCCAAAACACTTTGTGGATATGGCGATGCACTTGGACAGCGATCCCGACCCACAGTTTGACAGTTCATACAACTGGTACTATGCAGGCAACGGCAACATGCAGCTAATCTGCTTAAATTGGAGGGATTATCTGCTTCACAGCGAGTTTAGTAAATTGTGTAAGTACCAAGTACGGCAGTTAGTCGTAGTTATGAAATACATGAAAACTTAAATGCTTGGGTGATATCTATCTGTACATGAAAAAAATCATTCTTCATATTCTTAGGCAGAAATAAGGAAAAAAATGAAGACAGATATTTTCTTTTTTTTTGCAGATTTATCTGATTTCAGCAAAACTGATTTGACTGTCAAATCAAGCCCCATAGCTACATTCGACTGTGGCGATGGAGTGAATATTCTTGAAACGATTTACTCTACACAGAATGTTGTAGCACTGCGGAGTAAGAAAAAAATATTCATATTAAAAATTGTTTTAGAGAATGATGAAATTATATTTGATAAGCTCAAAGTAGCGGAATCAGAGATGCCGTATACAAGTTTATCATTCGATGATTATCATAAAAACATTCTGTATGTGACCACCCTTGATGATAAAGTGACTATTGTGAATCTAGATAGAATGACCGGGAGAAGTGTCAAATTAAAATCGAAAACTACCCTTGTCAACAACTGGAGCACTGTGTTAAGTTCCGAAAGGGGCTTTTATACGCGCGTGGCTACGAATTCTGTAACACTTTATGATAAAAGATCTAACAATGAAATTTACCTTTGGAAGGATCTCAGAAATGTAACAGATGAGCTCAGATGCAACAATATCAGTTGTGCCTTACCAACAGAAGGACCGTCATTGTACTTTGGTACAGACCACCATCTCTTTTTAATGGATTTAAGATACTTAGGTAAAAATAGACCCAAACCGGTCAATAGATGGACACATGGCATGCAGTGCGTTCCAACGTATATATCTAAATGCAACTTTGAGTTTAACAAGGATCTGATATGTATCAGCAGTCAGTGGTGCGAGGACATGTGTGTTATACCCAACAGTAACGATGCAACAGCTAAAGAATATGACGGAATAAGTGTGACAATTCCTTATCGTCCACCTAGTATACTCAGCACTTTAAAGGCCGCACGACAGAAGCTGCTATGCTATGATCTATACAATCCTATAGACAGTAGACTCCACACAGCTGTTACTGGTAGTATCATCATAGAACGCGATGAAAAATGTGATGTATTATTGCAAAATTCTCTAGGCGATATATCTTGCCACACTATTTTCCCCGAGCACTTAGATATTTTTATGGAAGACGATAGCTTGGAACGTCTCGACGAATGGAGTAAATCTTATAAATTGCATACCAATGATTTCGAAGTTTCATCTGTAGAAGATATTTCAAGCGTTTGGATGAAATTAAAAACCGTTCCAGATGATTTTAAAATCTTCGAGAACAGGAGAAGCACAAAGAGCCAGTTTAGTGAAGAAGAGATACTGCAGGCTTTTGAGGAGGAAGAGCTGGATATAGGCCTTATGGAGGCATGGACAAATAAAGCTGAAGAGACCGTCGACCTGTCGTCTTTCGCACTGAATTTACATTTTTCTGATAGTGATGAAGATGTAAAAAAATAATATTGTTCTGTTTTTCGTTACAGCGTCTGTACGTAGAAAATTTAAAAAACGTTACTTTTTTATGTGTATACCTCTGAATGAAAAAAGGGAAATGGCTGAATGGGGAGCTATACATTAAGTACATCAACCAACTTCTACTGAGTTACGTAGCGACAATTATGACTTAACCGAAATCAATCAATTTAAATTAATATTCGGGTAATACGAAACAAACGAGCAATTTCAATGAATGATTTCTTATATTTATGTGAATACTACACATTTTATCGCGTTTACTATTTACTTTTTATAACTCCACGTTTCGAGCGCTTCACAGCACCCATGGTCACGGGAGCACTTTCAATTTTAATTAAAATGGATATATTTTAATGGATTATATTTTAGCGATATAAAGCGTTGTCGTTCAATGTTTTGTGGTACAGGAACGCTTTAGACAGACTCCTTGAATGTAAACATTTGGTCCGCCATGCGCACGCGCTCATTCGAGTTCAAATGCGCTTGAGGACGCTTAGTTTTTGTTAATTATTGCGTACTTCTTGTTTTTGTTGCTTATTATTAACTTTAATGGATCCAGGACAAAATACGTCCAAGGTAATTAAAATATGAAAATAAACGCATTTATATGAAAATAGCAGGGGTAGCTAACTTTTCTCAGTTGAAGACCGTCTTTTCAATTAATTTTTGTTCGCCGATTGGTCGGTTCACCATCCCTGATTTATAGCTTCTCGTGACGAAGATTAGGTTCGTCTAAATCGATGGTTTCTAAATTTTGTTCGCCCAATGACCTCTGATTGTTTTGTTGTGAACAGGGACCACATCCCCCCTCACCCCGCTCCCCTGACTGGTGACGCCCTATATATTTTGAAACGCTAGGTCATTTTTAACACTTTTTGAGTTAGTATTAATTAAGTATTAATAATTAGGATAATAAATAAAATAACAGAGTTTTATAAACAACTATATTTCCTATCTACAATGACTAAATTTCGCAGACACGCGCCAAATATTCCCAACAGAAATTATTTAGAACAGATACAAATACACATACATACTGTAACAAACATTAATAGTGCTTTTGTACATTTAACTGTAAAAAAACTTCGAAATTCGAAATGCATGTGCTACAACTAAGCTAAAGATATAATGGTTAGTTTGTTCTGGAATAATATTTTTGATTTTAAGAAAATTCTGTATTATTGTCATTCAGAGTCAAACACTATGAACACACTCCGACATAAGTATTTCATGTTTTTAAAATTGTCCATGGTAAGGCTCAATTATTATTTACTTTTTTTACAATACAGAGATAATATTATTATTGAGATAAATAATCAATATGTACATAATGTCAATGTAGTACTATATTGTACATTGTATGGTTTGTTTCAAGTCCTCTTATAAAAAGGTTCCATTACGAAATAAAGCTGTAAAAAAAACAAAAATGGTCATAGTCCTTCAAGTAGCTAGGCTCATTTAAATTATTTCATAGGAATTGTTAAGAAAATTATCTAAAAATAAATATCCTTCAAAATTGGGATATTCTTTGGGCAATGAAGTTAATTTTGATTTTAAGTAGAATGTATGGGACATTTTAAGTTGTTGAGCCAGATATTATTGAGTTTTATATCGTATTAATATGTTTACGATAGCGTCTTAAATAGCTGAAGTATGTTTATTAAGCATTTTATGAGGAATTACTGCTAAACCATTTTTGGTAAAACACTTGTTACTTTATGTATTACATGTGTTTCTTTATGTGAGGGTTAAAGAAAAGCACAAGAATTAAATCAATCTGATGGCTACTAACTGTGTTGTGAATGTTCCTCCGCCTATAACACTGCATCTAAACAATGTATGAGACATTAGAGATTTTTTTTTGTAGAAAGTGACGAAACGAGCAAAACGTTCACCTGATGGTAAGTGCAACGTCCGCCCACAACAAATATTATTCAGATAATAAAATAAAATATAGTATTATCAGTATAATTATTCAGTTTGCATAACAATTTAAATATACAATAATTCAGTTTGCATAACAATTGCATGATGATAAGAAAATTATTAATAAAAGAAAGGACCACCAATTAGTACTCATGTTCATGAAGAAACATACTATACATTAGCTACCTTTTCAGAAGTAATTAATTTTTTTTTAATAATATGTATACAGACAATGTTATGATAATTTGCAATTATTTATTGCATACACGGGACTATGCTCCAAACCAACCATTATTTTCGACATAACCAAAAATATTTCAGTTAGTATTATGGTTCTCAAACACACTACATATAGTCAAAACTGTGCACCAGGCAGCATTATATCCTATAAATTTATATTAAATGCTATGATAATGAAGTAAGAACTGAGGAAAAAGTACATTATTTGGATTAAGTACTTTTAAAAAGAAAAATCGCGATGGCGATCGCTTTAAATTTCACAGTACGCGAGTGACCTGGGTTCGATTCCCGGTGCCGGCACCACTAAAATTGTTAATTGCAATTTTAAGTGCTGATTTACCACGCGCTCGGCGATGGAGGAAAACATCGTGAGGAAACCTGCATGTCTGAGAAAGACATGTGCAGTCCGTCAACCCGCATTGGAGCAGCGTGGCGGATTCTTCCTAGCTCCAAAATCCTCTCAGAAATGAGAGGAGGCCTGTGCTCAGCAGTGAGACATTAATAGGCTGAAACTTTTTACTTTTAAAAAGATGCAAAAAGTTGATTTGGTGATGCAGTGATCAAGGTAAAATTTCTATGGAAGTATTAGCTTTTGATACAAACGGCGATAACTTAACATCAGGTGAGCCGCTTGCTCGTTTGCCACCTCTTCCATAAAAAAAAAATTGTTTAGCATAGTACTATATTTGTCCCTATCTGATATATACAGACCCAGCATTAGTGCAACAACCCAGATTGTTCTCTGGTCTGGTTGTATTGCCCATTCTGGCTTATCTCACTCACCCTAAATTAGAATGAGTAAGTGCCTGTTTGCGCGTACAATTGTAGCACTATAATATCTACTGCGCAGTTGGCGGTTTCCGTCAGGATTCGGAAGATGTCGTTGTTGTAGATAATCGGCCAGGTGGTCGTCGCACCGTCTGGTCGCGGCTTAAGAGAATCTACCACCCCATCTCATCCCGTGGGTGTCGTAAAAGTCGACAGAGGGAAAATCTAAACCAGAACATGGACAGCAGCGCCTTCCTGGAATATCAGATTAAATAAACTGCGATTGCCAAGCGTGACAACTGTACCAAAATACCCCCATAAATAGGAGCTATATGCATTTGTGGATTATACATACATACCCATAGATTGTATGGGAGAGGCTTATGTTCAACACACTACACTACTCCACGTAGTGATAGGCTGAAATGATGATGATGAAAAGACGAAGGGTATCATATTACCAGGGCACTGTCATAAATTGTATAATAATATAGTTAATAGAATCAGGCGCTACTTTGCGTAAATCCATTATAATAAAGGAAAGAAAGGTTATTTGCTAAGATGCAAAATTTATAGTGTGTATTAGCCGTGTGGTGGCGGCTCGTTAAAAGAATACTACCACTCCATCTCATACAATGGATCTCGTAAAAGGCGAGTAAGGAATTAAACTGCACTGTGCACCCAACAGCGCATGGTGACGATGGGCTCACCACCTGTCACACCAAGTGCATTATATTGTTTTGGTGAAACGTGGATTGTGGCAGTCATCTGATTTTGCAGTGAGTGCCCAGTCTCTTGACTACCCCTTATGGGATAGAGTCGTGATCTTATGTATGTATTATCTAGTTTTTGAAGAGCACCGCCCGTTCTCCCTCAGCAGCATACACAACATAACATTATTATTATGTAATAATTTAATAAGCTTTAATACTCGCTTTTACAAATGGGATAATAAAAAATAATATTTTCTACTCAGAAACTATATGTAATTCATTTTTAAATATGCAGTTAACATGCTTGCAAGTAAGATGTTAATCTTTTAAGGACTTAATAAAACTGCAATTGTAAAGTTAAACTTCCTAACCATTTTGAATGAAATAGTACAAGGACCTAAGATAAAATAATTCATTTCGGATCATACCATCATTAACATTAAAAACATGTTTTAGCCTGTATGTAGCTTAATAGGAATTTAAATTATTTTTATTATGTAAGCAATGCATTATTTGCCGTACATACTCTTCTCCACTCCATCATACAAGTTTTCTAGTAAGTTCTAGACGCTTCCAGGGTGCCAGCTACCGAACGTAAGTATGAAAAAACTTCTCCGCAGTTCTTACAACACAAGCATGTAGCACTACCTAGCGTCGGGTAAAGCTCCTCAGCCAATTCCTCGTAAGCGGTAGCTCAGCATTCTTCGTCTCCCTCTCTTTCTCCTCCATCTGCTCCATCAGCTTCCTCTGGTTCTCTCTAAAGGCGGCAATCGGGTCGTCGAATTGACTATAGTATGTCAACACTTCTCTCACGTCCGTCACATTTGACATTGCAATTGCTGAAAAAATATAATACTGTGAACAATCCAAAAAAAATAAGCTTGTGTTTTATTGAAATTCTCCTGGGGGAAACTTTCGAGTACTATCGCAGTGTCGGAAGCCTTCAATTACGCAGGAAATACTATAGAGCCACAAGTGTACCCAACAAATATACAAGCCGTTTGGTCTTGTATATACATCAACTCACTTTTCCTAGCCTTCAGACTTTCTTTGGACTAGTCCGTCCCAGCCCGATGAAAAGCTCTAAGATAAGATCGGAGGTAGGCTTGGATGCAGTGCCCGAGACACGGGGACAACCACAGCACATCAGAACAACAGACCAAAAAAATCTTGTTCCTAGTATAGATTAGCGATGTCTCACTCATTACAGATGACATTTCAATTATTATATATACTGACAGAAATAATAAATCATGAGCTTAATTAATATAACAATCGAATTATAATTGAATGGCTTAATATGCATAATTTGCAAATAAATCTTACCAAAACTAAATACATATGTCGCCGTGAGAGCACTCTCAACCGACGTCGTCTTATTTCCTTCATCACCATTTAAATATTTTTATCACATAAGAATTCCTTTAGTCTTTAAATAATTTAACAGTTTACAATAACTGCCTCGTATTGGCCACTTTTGTTAAGAGGTGTCGCTGAGAAAGCGCACTCTACCAACTTAATCTTAACTCCTTCGTCGCCTTTTAAATTATTTTATCACACGAGTATTATTTATTTGTAAATTATTCATCAGGTTTAAAAGAAATGTATCGGCCATTTGAGGTGTCGCTGTGAAAGCACCCACTTAACAACTCAGTTTTAATTCCTTCAACACCTTGTAAATTGTTTTGTCACACCAGCATTTTGTTATCGAAGTATTTATGGAGTGCTCTGTATCCCTAACTTTTATAAATCAATCGTCAGGCAATCGCCATTCTATGCGTTACCAGTGAACTGTTATTATACTAAGATTGATATTTAGTGGTTTAAAGGAATTGGCTGCTTAGTTTGCACAATACCAATATAAAAAGGGTGGTAACGATAACTTGGTTAAACTGTGTTTCAGCGCTTGCCGGTGCGATTGCGTATTTGGAAAGCGTTAGATAAGTGTATTACTTTAAATAAATTGTTAAATATTGTGTGATATATAAATCTGTGATAAATAAAGCATTTATAAGTGATAAAAAAGGCGTTTCTTTACAATGGATCAAAAGAAGGACAGTACAACTGTACCTTTGTCAACAGGGGACAATAGTACTGCTCTATAAATAAAAATTAAGTGTCTGTTTGTAATAACAAAAAACAGCTTTTTACTCAATGCTTATGAAATTATATACGGTTTTAATAAGAAAAAAACTATTTAAAAATAAAATCTGTCTGTCTGTTTGCTCCAGCTAATCTTCGAAACGGCTGGACCGATGACGACGGGACTTTCACTGACAGATAACTGATATTATAGCGGGTAACATTAATTATTAAAAATAATTAGGTTTCCGCGCAAATAAATTAAAACCTCAAAATACGATTGAAATAGAGAAGTATATGTATATAAATCGATCGGAGTCGGCTTTTCTACGCGGGTGAAACTACGGGGCTAGTTGAATATAATATCTTAAAACCATTAAAACTATATAGTATATGTATAACGTAAAGCTATGTGCACTGCTGTGTGGTGGCGGCTCGATAAAATAATACTACCACTCCATCTCATCCAATGGATCTCGTAAAAGGCGAGTAAGGAATTAAACTGCACTGTGAACCCAACAGCGCATGGTGGCGATGGGCTCACCACCTATCACACCAAGTGCATTATATTGTTTTGGTGAAACGTGGATTGTGGCAGTCATCTGTTTTTGCAATGAGTGCCCAGTCTCGGACTACGCCTTATGGGATACAGTCGTGATCTTATGTGTGTATGTATGTATAACGTAAAGTATATTGCCGTCTCACTCATTATCTCCCGCAGGGTGTTATCATTTTAATATCGGAAGCCAATTGATGATACATAAATAAATAAATAGTAAATCTACTTACTCTGCAGCAAGTTAGCGAGGTCCAAAAGCGCTGTGTCATCATCGTCTCCCTTCCACTTTTTAAGTATGAGCGCATTCTGTGGATGGAACTTGATTGCTTGCTTGTTCCAGTCCACTACAATAACCTGAAAAATAGGTCATCTTCAAATTAAACAGATGATTAGTCAGACCGTTGGAACAGCGACAGCTTGGCGGCTGCAACACTGGCCCGAGTGGCTTAAGAGAATATACCACCCCATCTCATCCCGTGGGTGTCGTAAAAGTCGACAGAGGAAAGTAAAAACCAGGAGATGTGCAGCAGCATCTTCTAGAATACCTGAAAAAAATAAACTGCGGTCGCCAACCCGCCTGCCAAGCGTGGAAACAACGGCAAAGTCCTCCCAAAATGAGAGCTAAAGCTGTATAAGTTAATCGCGATTTTGCTCTTTAAAGATATTTAAATGTAAAGTACAAGTGTCATTTTACACACAACCTACTTAAATGTAAGGGGTCACTGTGAAGATGTAGGTGCATTTGCATCTCTCAGGACTGAGATGATATGCCTCCATAGCAATAATTATATTAAATCTTGTATGTCCTGGAAAAGTCTCCCCATAATGACAGCCACAAACTTTTGTGGCAATCTATGGGGGGAGGCTTATGTTCAGCAGTGGACTAGTTACAAGCTGAAACGACGATGGCCGCGGCAATTGTTGGTACACGCAAACGCATTGTAGCACGTCGCCCTACTAGATGGAGCTACGATCGGTCTCATTTTCAGAAAAATCGATGGTTACATGTGGCTTAGGACCATACATTGTGGTAACATTTGGAGAAGGTCTATGACCGGAAAATTAGTTTAGTGCCGGAATTGAAGCCGCGACCCGTACCAAGTGAAGAGATAAGTTGATCATAAACTATAAACGTAAGATCTGCGTGTGATTTTACGCATCTATTTTTTTTAGGATAAAGTGACGAGACGAGCAAAACGTTCACCTGATGGTAAGTGCAGCGTCTGCCCATAACAAATGCTGTGTAACGCAGAACATTTCTGTGTGACACCACACTGCGCCCGTCACCCTGAGGTATCAGTTCTTAAGTCTCCATATGTCAAGTAATAACGCTAGCCCTGAGTGCCCTTTAGACCGAAACACAGTAATATTTCAACACTACTGCTTCACGGAATGACGGCCCTGTTGATACCTACCTATAATCTATTCTATTCATTTCAGCTTCTGACAAAGTATAAGCAAAGAAAACAATGTTAGTCAAACTAAAACTAAACAATGAACAGATAACTAAATACTTAACATAACAAGAAATTAAATAAAAACAACAAAAGTAACAATGGAATAACAAGAATTAAACCAAAATTATCTGGTAACACTCTCATACCAACAAGTTGATGGATAGTAAAGATGGCAGATATAACCCGACCGATGGCAAAACGTAACATTTCAAAGGAGTGTTCGCACTAAATGTCGTCTATAATTTGGTAGTATTACAGTGCTGTTTGTTTACCATTAGTCTCATTGCTTCCTGACTATAAACGGATTCCTGCATACAAATCCTACCACCGGTAAAAAATATACGTAATATCTGAGTGTGATTTTACGCGTGTACATCATACCTTTGACTGATCCCGGTTGAGGCCGTCCAAATTTTTAACATGGACGCCGTCAATGAAATGTGTGGAGTCTCTGAACAGCCTGTATGAAATGTACTTGTTTTCCGGGTCCAGCTTGTCGAGCACCGGCCAAATCATGAAGACATTCTCCGAAGTGAAGATTACCACTTCGTAGTTGGAGCTGGCAAGGGTTTGGAGGAACTGGTCTACGCCTGGGCGCTTCTTAAATCTGCAAAATATCGTAAATATATATCAAACAACTGGATTTCCGAAGGGTTGGAGCAGTCTTTATTATCGTAAAAAAGTCGCACTGCAGTACAATCATGGTAGGAGCACGTCCCCGTAAAATATATACGTAAATTAGCAACATTACGGCTGGGATTTTAACCCAACGATTGAGGCATAGTCAAGTACTCTAACCATTAAGCCATTCATCATCATCATCATCATTCCAGAATATCACCAGTCCACTGAACATAGGCCTCCCCCATAGATTGCCACAAAAGTTTGTGGCTCTCATTTTGGGGGGATTTTGCCAAGGCATACAAGATTTAATATAAATATTACTATGGAGGTATATCATCACAGTCCTGAGAGATGCAAATGCACCTACATCTCCACAGTGACCCCTTACATTTAAGTAGGTTGTGTGTAAAATGACACTTGTACTTACATTTAAATCTTTTCAAAGAGCAAACTCACAATTAACTTATACAATTTTATAAAAATGATAAATTTACTTCATACATATTTACTGCAGGAAGGAGCAGCGAGCTATGGAAAGGTCTATGCTCGGTGTTACTCTGCGAGATAGAATCCGTAACTATGATTTCTGCAGTAGAACTGGACTGAAGTGGCAATGGTAGAACCGATAACCGTTTAGGGAAGAAAGGTTCTGGTGTTCATTAGGGAAGAAAGGTAGTGGCAACCTAGTACCAGCAAACTCTGTGTAGGCGACCCTACACTAGACGGAGTGCTGACCAGTTCGGTTTGGCGGGAAATCAATGGATGCAGGTGGCTCAGGAGCGCGTTTTGTGGCAATCTATGGGGAACTCCTATGGGGAGACGCCTATGTTAGATAGAAATTGGATTAGAAGCAAACACCCAATTATATTACAAAATGCTGCAAAAGTTTGTATATTACAGTACATTGTATGAAGAGTATGTTACCTCCATCCAGTCTGATAAGACCAATCTGGGTGCATAAGTACATCTGTGAATTCTAATACGAGCGTGTAAGTTGGTTGATATGGCGGCGGCAAAGGATCTGGTAAGAGCTTCTCACGCGAAGGCTCCTTTATCATCTGAAACAAATTAAAGTTTTTACAATGAAACACCCCCACCATGACATACTTCGCACATAATAAATAGGCTATAAAATTCATGCTTAAACTTTAAGGCGCCGCACACTGAGAACAGAATGTTACTGAAAAGGGCCAAACTGAATGCTCAGGTCACAAGATACCATGACATGCAGGGCACAGCTAGTTATTAATATTATTAATTCGGATCAGAATTTAAATCAAACTTGTGGTAGAATTTTTATGCAATATGCAAAGAATCTATCTAGGTAGGTCTATAGTGTGCAGTTATTGCTGTTTTGGTCTGAAGGGTCCAAATAGCTAATGTAATCACTGGGCATTTGAGACACAGAAATGTTCAGTGACACAGCATTTGTTAAGGGTAGACATTGCTTGTACCATCAGGAGAAAAATTAAAAAAAAAATTGTCAAAATGCTAAGATATAACACAGTAGTCTATGTATCTAAATTGTAAATGTCTGTTTTATCAGAAATATCTCACCTTTTCATAAAATGTCAGCTCTTTCCATGTGCGTTTCACATATTGTAGAACAGTGGGTAGATTCGAAAATTCATCTTCAATGATTTTTCCTTCATCATCACGCCGTGGAGCGCCCATTTCCACCACCAAGCACCCTCCCATCACTGTCATAGCTCCACCAAACACCGCAAACCTTGTAACAAAAATATATGTTGACCAGAATAGAAAAGAAAACAATTTACAAATTACAAACAAACACTTAAGTAGTAAGAAGTACATTTCCAAAATTAAGGCTCTATTAATAGGTTACTAAGTAGTTACTAAGTAACTAAGTTCATTGGTAAGCCATTATTAGACAATTTTATTATACATATATTCTCCAGGCTGATTTCCAACTATGGCATTAACTTCGGAATACTGTCCAAAGCTACCAATTGTGCAGGAGATATTCAAGTGCCACTGATCTACGCATAAATATAGAGACATGTACACATCCTCACCTACCCCCGAATGATTTTCATCCAATAAGGTTCAAAGGTAGGCTAAGATGCAGTGTCAGAGACAGTGACAATAACAACACAACGAGACAAAAAAAGTAGCAAAACTGTTCTTGCACGAATGTTGCCTCTGGCTGGGATTCGAACTTAGGACCCGCAGCTTAGAAGCCAGGTACTCAGACCACTAGGCTAGGTGAACATCATAAACTTTATTCAAAAACAAGTAAAAAAATTCTTTTAAATCAATATAAAATATGAAATAATGAAAAAATATGAAAATATATAAAATATAAAATTTGCAATGAGTTGCAATTTTTCATTCAATGATCTAAAGTCTTTGGTTTGTTGTAATAAATTCTAAAGATTGTAGATCAATATGAATTTTACAGTCCGTGCCTCAACATTATGAATATCTCTGTAGGCATATATTGTATTGATATCTCATATATATAACATGTATAGTTTAGTATATAGAATACTACACATGTTCAGTTGTATACATATAAAACATTACCCAATTTTCATTCGCCTCCAACTCTTCTCATTTTCCTCTGTCTTCTCTTTATTCTCTTTTTCAAATCGCTCTTGCTCCTGTTTGATTTCTTGTGTATCTTCAGTATTAAGCGGTGATTTTGGAAATAAGCGACCAATAATATCTACCTTTTCAGGCTCTGGCACAGTCTTATTTTCTTGTCCTAATGAAATAAACAAGAATATTAATCATTCTACTAATGGCAAAGTTTTTAGAAACAGACTGAGTCAGGGTCTCTCTTCCATTTTTTCCTATTTGATTAATTCAAAGTTTTTAATACATTTATTTAGTTTTCTTGTATGTATGTGACGAAACAAGCAAAACATTCACCTAATGGTAAGTGGAACGTTTGCCCATAACAAATGCTGTGTGACACTACACTGTGCCCGTCACCCTGAGACATCAGTTATTAAGTCTCATATGCTTAGCTCTGATTACACTAGCTCTCAGTGCCCTTCAAACTGAGACACAGTAATGTTTGTAAACTACTGCTTCATGGCTGACTTGATGCCCAAGTTGAGATATGAAGCAAACCCGTGATTTAAGCCACACATAATATGTTTTATATGATACTTTTATTCTTTTCGTACAGGTACAAAACTGAAGATTCTTCATTAGAAATGAATCTCATAAATACCACCCTAGCTTATTTATATCGATTTGATGGCTACACAGCGCAGTGGTTAGCATTCCAGCTGGATGAGTCATGGGTCCTTTTAAAACCACTACTGTTAAAACACAAATTATTGGGTTTTAAGTTTGTAGAATAGTAATTGTCCTGTGTGTCTGACACCGCATTTGATCCTTCCTTGGGTTTTAGCATACAAGCATTATATTGGATACGGGAGTGATGGGGAGTGTGGACATCTGTTTTGCACTAATGCATGCAACACTACAATGTATAATAGACTTGTGTAACTCATGAGCAAGTACCTCCAATGAACTACTCAATTAAGGTGAGCTGAAAGAAACTGTTCACCACTGCAGAGTGTTTTAGATCAGCAACTCATCTAACTCTGGCCAGTCAGTGTATTATGAAGCTTATGAAAATAAAGCTGATTTTAAATTAATTAATTCACATAGAATTAAGAAATATGCACAAGCACCTCTGGGATGCAAATTTATACTTGAATGTTCAATAAACTTATAATCAGTTTCTAAAAATTGATCTATAAAATATTGTAATAGGATTAAAGAAGAGAAATGGGAAAAAAATACTGTCAGACATCTTCATAGAATGTATGGGCAGGGGGATGGGTAGAAGGTAAAGCGAGTGGTAAAGCCGTAATACTCAATAAAAGTAAAAAAATGAAATATGTGTGAAATAAAATGTCTGTCAATGTTGCATACTGTAATGGTCAGTAATCTTAAAAACACATTAAAAGTAAGTAAGGCAGAAAAAAGTGATATGATTTAAAAAAAATATTCAAAAGCTATACATCTCCATCCCAAGGGCTTTTAAATGGGTAATTTTCTAACCGCACCCTACCCCTACTCCACTCCCACTCGTCTACTCCCTATGAAGGTGTCTGACAATAAAATCAAACCAACTATTGGAATACTCTAAGGAACCAGTTCGTTCACTTTACAGAAAAAGATTTGGTGAACGAGCCTAATACAACATGATGTTGCTGTGATCGAAATTAGTCAGAAGAACAACATCAGTTTTCTGAAATTTTTGAACAATAATAATTACACACAATTTCGAAATCACTTTGAAACAAGACAATTTAAATCATAATCAAAACAAATTTTTTTTCATGTAACTTAATAAAATAAAGAATATATTCTGAATAAATTGAATTCGGAAAAACTAACCTATATTCTTTTCCGAGTAAAATCTAGTTGTATTTGCAGTTAGTAAGCAAACATTTTGTCTTGAATAAAATGATGTGTGTAGAGCAGTGGCCCTACAGCAGGTTACCCTCGTTAGATTTAGAACTTTTCTTAGGGACATTGTAAAATTACAATTCACATAATCTAGCAAAATCTCGCTAGAATTGAAAATTAAAACAAAAGTCAAAACAAATGTCTTATTAGAGTTGCCAGATTCGATTTCTTATATTTTCGTAAATTATTCGTTTCATAAAAATCACAAATAATATTTATTTGTAAGAAATTAAAAAAAATCTCATCATTTCAATTTCTTTAAAGCTAATCTCAGCTGTTAACGAGGTCAGTCCGTTCAAAAACCGATACTCGATTTCTATGATTCCGTGCGGATCCGTACGTCTCTCTTAGTCATTTTTGACGGACTTTATTTGATAGGTGACAATTTGAACTGATTTTCTGATAGGTACATCAGGAAAACAGTGCAAAAGCGGGAAATTCTATAAAAAGCGTTAATGATTATTTATCATAGTTTGCATTTAAGTATAATACGGTTACAAAAAAAATCTGCTATGAGTAAACAAAGTTCACTGATGAACTTCGTCAGAAAAAATCAGGAGTTAACTGACAAAGATGGGCAAAGGTATATTTTCACTAAGATTTTTTTTTAAATTATTGTCCAAAATTTTGTCTCATCTTATTTAGTATAAATAAACCGTGGTAAATACTCCGAAGCTATTTTAAACTTTAAATATCAGAATTTGTTTTTCCAGAGGGTCAATAAGACTTTATTTTCAATTTGTTTTCTTAGAGTTATGTTTTTTATACATTATAAAATAAGAATTATTAAACTGTGGTTTATTAAATTTGAGTAGGCAATATAAGGTAGATTAGACAAATGTTTAAAACTGAATAAGTATCATTATATCATAGGCTAAACTCTCATGCAGTGCCATAAGACACAATAAGTATATTCTCATTGATTTTGTATTTGAATGAAATTTCTGTGTCTCATATGCCCAGCAATTACTCAAGGTCTTAGTGCCCTTCAGACTGAAACACAGTAATGCTTACACACTATTGATTCATGACAATAGCTGTCTCTGCTATTGTGTCTACCTAGATGGATTACTACATATTTAAAGTTTATCTTTGTATTCTATAATTTTGCATATGCATGCTTATTGACAAAAGAGATTTATGAGGCGAGTGTGAATGGGCAAGCTGGTAAGGGTCGACATAGGCGAACATATTACAATCAGACCGAAATTGTTTTAAGGAAACGCCATGAGCAACCGACAAGCTTGTATGAAAACACTAATGATGGTAGAGGAAGCTAAAGATGTGTGGCAGGATCGTAGCAAGTGGAAAGAATTGGTCTCTACCTAGCTCTACGGGAAAGAGGCGTGACTCTATGTATGCTGATTTTCAATCACAGTGACAACTTTCCAAAACTGTTGGAGACAGTTGATAAACTGTGTGCCTACACTTGTGCTATAGTGTCACTTGTTCCTTAAGTGCAAAGATAGATCTATTGTCTTGTAACCTACCCATTACATATTATATGACATCTAGGAGGTAAAATGAGCAGTTGCATGTTTTTTTTTAAATTGTGTATAAGTGAAGGACTTGCACATATAGTTTCTGCCCTCAGTTCAAAAATATGAATGATAATAGCTTAAATTTTGCATTACAGTGAATTGAAAGAGCCGGCCTCAGAGAAAAAATCCAAATTTGTGTGGAAATTAAAGTCTTCGACAGCATCAACCACTTGTGCGTATTTTTAATTAGTAAAGAAATAAATTATTGTATTTCAGTCCTGATAAATTGTTATTAAATTTTGTTAACTATGACATATATATTTGATTTGATATTGTAGAATATGTATTTTAAGGCCATAACAGTCAGCTATCTACTTGCTGAGTTTTAGGTTTTTGTTTAAATCCTAGTTGAAGACAAATACAAGTGCATGACTATTGCATTGTAAGCGTATACCTATAGATCTTCACTATATCTACCATACCCACATAAATTGCCACATGATTGGGTCATATGTATTCTATTTTGATGTTAGAATTACAAAAATAGTTTCATGTTAAAATTGATTTAATGACATCACTTAAACCATATGTGGTACTCAGTGCAACTACAGTAGCCCAATTCAAACATTTGGTAGAATCTTGCATAATATTTACAAAAATAACATGACCAATACCAATATATTAAATACACTGAGCATATATTACAGATTGCTCATTAAAAATTGGTCACAATATTGCAAGAGTATTCCAATTCATGCAAGTCTTTAGATTGTTAAGTGTATATTATACATTCTTTTGTATTGTTTTCAGGGACTCCTCCATTCAAAGCTGATCCTGAAACCTCAATTAGTCAAAATGTAAGTAAGCTGTTAATAAAACCACTAAAATTTATTAAAGCCAGCCGCTATACATATTTAAGAGAAATTAAAAGTTTATTAGGTAGTGTTGTGACATTTAAAATTAGAAAAAAACATGGCTTGGGATACTGTTGAAGTTAATCAGTATTCAATGCAATTACGTATTGCATAACCAACCCCTAGAAGCCTGACCTGCCCTGGAGCCTGTGTCCAATTATTGCTATCAATTTTCAATGCGCATAGTGTATGTATCATTATAGTTCACAGTTTTCTTGAACATGGTACTACTATATGAAGTCACGTTGGTGACGAAATACTAACAAAATTCTAGAGCAGTAGACCACAACTTCAATTAGAACTTAGTCAAAAGAATAGGTAGGAGCCCTGTCATTAGAATATCTGATCTGGCTTGAAGGACCAAAAGTGATACATCGTTCAGAACCTTACACAGTATGCTGACATTAAAATTATTTGATAATATGTATATAGTTTATATATAAATATAAACCCTTGAATTTATTATTTTTTTCTAAAAACCAGCAGTAGTATTTGATGTTCAGAAGATCTTACAAAAAATATTGAGTAAGGGGGCACATGAGAATCCACAAATTCTTTTGTCTATATATATATTTGGATAATTTCGACAGATGGCGGAATAAGGATTGACCAATATGCCAGACCTGAAGTAATCAGATCTGTGCCAGCCAGAACCGTTTATGGTCCGAGTTGATCCGACTGTCATGTGTGGAAATTATAACAGATCGCATTGAGAGAGGCTAGCTGTGAACTGATTAAGGCCGAAATAAACTAAAAAAATAACTAATTTAAACAAAGCCTATCAACACTGGAGTAGTGTAGCGGAGTCTCGGCTTCATTATGTGTTAAATATGGTAAACTAGTCTGCCGTGTGGTGGCGACTTTAGAAAATCTACATCTCATCCCGTGGGTGTCGTAAAAGTCGACAGATGGGAAAATATGTACCAGAAAATGTGCAACATTTTCTGGAACATTTGAATAAATAAGCTGTGGTTGCCAATCCACCTGCCAAGCGTGGCAACAATGGCAAAATCCCCCAGAAATGAGAGCTACAAACTTTTGTGGCAATTCATGGGGGAAGCCTATATTCAACAGTGGACTAGTGACAGGCTGAAATGATGATGATGGTAAACCAGTTGTAAGTTTATCACTTGTGTTTTTGTTTGCAGAATTTAATAAGGAAATATGATAAATCACCAAGTATATTATCAACTGATAATGTCAACAATGTTCAAACTGAGTCTGTAAAAACTAAACTAGTTGAAATTAAGAAACATAATGATAATCAGAGTCATGATATATTTGAAGCAATGGATGTGGTAAGTTTGCAGACGTAACTGTATGCTCGACAAGCTTGCATGTTCTGGAGGTAGCATTCCTATGCTGGAATCTGTCTTTGTAGGTACTACCCCAGGGTCAGTTAATCTGCCGTGAAGCAGTAGTGTGCTGTCAGTTGCAAGGTAACTAGAACTAGTGCAATCACTGGGCATATGTGACTTAAGAACTGATGTCTCAGGGTGTGACACAGAAATATTCTGGGTGACACAGCATTTGTTATGGGCACAAGTTGCACTTATCATTAGGTAAACGTTTTGCTAGTTTCATCACTATTCAATAAAAAAAGTTCAAATATTATGCATGCATCTGTTGATTAAAGTATTGATAGATAGATAGATAGATACTTACTTTATTCATTGCATCACAGTGAAGAATTACAATAAAACAAACAGAAAAAAACAAAAAAAAAACAACAGTTATAACTAGAACAATATATCAAATATCAAATTATACAAAGAAACAGATTTAAAAAAAAATGTCTTAACACAAGTTGTAACCTAAATTTTTTTTTTTTACTATACGCCACAGGTTTTGTACTACAGTGTGACGCAATGAATAGGTCTACGCTCAGTATGAGTTACGGATGCCCGTAACACTGATTTTCACACAGTCTTTTTTTTTTTATTTTTTTTTATTATCCCAAGCCGGTAGTGCGCGCTATACTACAAGTTTATTATATATTTAAACAATATCCTTAAAATTACTGTTAAATTAGTCTAAGTGGATTACAATAATAAAAGTACAGCTACACGACAATTAGCTTAAAGCAACATGCCAAGAGGAGAACAATGGAAAGAAGCTGTCGCAAAGTCGGAAAGTGCTAGAACGATTACAATTAAACAAAATTAGCAACTGCATAGATAATAATAGTAAATTTAAAAAAAAAAGAAAGAGTAGAGAAAAAAAAAGAAAAAAAAATGTGTATAAATAAATTGTCATTGTTTTTGAAGACTCAAAAGCAAACATTTATATTTGCGTCTAAAGTTATTAACAGTTTCCACAGCGCGAAATGGGGGAGGTAGATTGTTCCAGCACTTTGTCGCGTTATATTTGAAGCTACCTCGAAATGCAGCTGAGCAATGAGATGAGAAAACTAATTTATAGGCGGAGGCTCTTGTTTGGTATAAAACATTTTGCTCACTCATCCACTGCAACTTTTCGTATAAGTACGGAGGCATTTTATTTTTTACAATCCCAAATAACAAGGTAGCAAAATGTAACTCCCTACGATAATCCATTCTGAGAACATTTTCACCGTTAAGATAAGGAGTGACATGCGAACGAGGTGGAATGTCAAAACAGTATCTTGCACAAGCATTCTGTACACGCTGTATTAGGGTCTTGGTTCGGGCTAAAAGACGAGGACCAAAAACAGAATCTGCATAGCTCAATTTAGACAGGATCAATGCGTCGCAGAGTTTAATACGAAGAGTACTATTGATAACATTTCTGATGCGATATAGCAGCTTAAGCCTGTAGAAACAGTTCTGAACTACATTTTGCACATGACCTTCAAATCTAAGTTTTTCGTCGAAAATAACACCTAAATTTCTGTACTCGAGTACTCTTTCTATCCGATCTCCTCTTATAAAAAATTGGGGATCACTTTTACCAATGTTTTTAGCTTGATTGTTGGAACCTAATATCATAAATTTAGTTTTATTTGGATTTAAAACCAATGTGTTTTGTTATGACCATGATGCTATACGATCTAAATCAGCATTTAATTTTTTAACAGCTTCCTGAACACCTGTAGGCTTGAAATGTATGTAAATCTGCGTATCATCGGCAAAAATATGATAATTACTATATTTAATGTATTCAGTTAAATCGGTGGTGTACAAAATAAAAAGTAACGGGCCTAAAATTGAACCTTGGGGAACTCCTCTATTTACTCGTTTGCACTCCCATAACAATATTGTTCCATCCACGTTTTAAATTTCAACAAACTGCTTACGGTTACTAAGATAGCTATCAAACCATCGTATGACCCGCGTACTAAGACCGTAAAATGACATTTTCGATAAAAGCAACGGGATATTTATTGCATCGAAAGCACGAGTAAAATCCAAAAAAAACCAGTATTGTACCCTCTCCAGACCTGTGCCGTTTGCATGAAGTCCAACGACTGTCGATCATGATTGTAACTCGTACTTGAGCAAGAGTAATTGATCGTGTTGATGGACTTCACACTACGAGTCGGGCTGTCAGTCGTGCATTAAAGCTGTTTCGCGTAAACATTAAGAAAGCGAAAATAGTTTGGTTTGGCGCTCGTGCTGATGTACAAAATGGCAAAATGACCATGTGGCTTCGTGGTCCGAGTACCTGATTATCGTTATTTTTATTTTTATAGGATAAAGTGTCGAGAGGATCAAATCGTTCACCTAATAGTAAGTGCAACGCCAGCCCATAACAAAGCCTGAGTGATCCAAAACATTTCTGTGTAGTTCTTAAGTCTTCTTAAGTTATTAAGTCTGACGTACTCAGTAATTACACTACCTATCAGCGCCTTTCAAACCGAAACTCAGTTATGTTTGCACAGTATTGCTTAACGGCAGAATAACTGACACTGCGGTGGACCTACCTACACTGATTAAATAGGAATTGTATCACCAGTCATTGTTCCGTTTTGCGCTCAAATATTTTCCGATGTACAAAAGGGGAAGTCCGCGTGGTCTAGTGATCAGAGTATCTGACTACTGCCCAGCGGGTCCTTAATTCAAATCCCAACCAGAGCCAACCTTTCCAAAACCTTCACAAATTGTTCAGATTCGGGTCAGGTTGTGATATGATTGTCTCCGTGACCCTAACGCTGGATCCTAGCCTACTTTTGATCTAATTTCATGTGTGTTACATCGGGCGCGGGCAGGTAAGGATAGGAAGAGTGAGCACAGAGGAAAGAGGCACAGAGGTGTCTGTGAATTCTAGTCATCCTAAGACATCAGTTCTTAAGTGTCATTACACTTAGCTACGGTCCTCTTCAAACCGAAACATGGTGATGTTTACACACCACTACTTGACGGTGGTGCTACGTACGTAGGTGGATAAATAGTCCAAGACCACTATTGATACAACTATATGTTCATACCGATTTGTTTTATATGCGGAATTTTGAAACCTTGTAACGTAAATGCGTGAAACGAAATAACTGTCAATCGCATTAAAATGATAAATGAAAATAAACCGATTTGAATCAGGTTTGAATAAAAACAAAGATGAAATCTTTACTTGAGATATGTTTCAACAATGTATAATCTTAAATGAGTTTTGCATGTAGTAGTAGTCTAAAATGAGTTTCGTTTGTTATTTAGGATTACAACCAATCGCAAGAGAAAACACCATCACCAGAAAAACTTAATAAATCAATAAGAATAAGTGCTACACCTACACCTCCACAAAATAAAACGGAAAGGTCAACTCGGAACGAAAAAGTATTGCGGACACCACAAAAGATCAGTCCAAAAAAAAAAGATAAAGATCCTTTAAAAGATTTGAAACTCGATGGATCACTTTCTAATTTACTCAGTAAAATATCATCACACCCAGCCTTAAGGAAATCTGAAAAGGTTCAATTAAAATGAAATTTCTTTAAAAGTTTACGTATTATTCCTAAGATCTTATGACTTTAATACTTTATTTACAGGATGAAAACTCTCCAGTCGTTAATGATTTGGAGGAATGTAAATCACTGTACATAGAACTTCTTGAAAAAATAAGCAGTGCATTTGATAGAATTCCAAACTGTATCAAACAAAAGTTTCCAGGATATGATTGCAAAACTTATTCTAAAATGAAGCATTTAGGTGCTAAGTTGAAATGTGTTATAAATCGAAATTCACGTGTAGTAAATACTAATTTTTCTGAATCACATTTGAATGAAAAGAGTTTACATAATAGATCAGATTTAAATGGTCATTTAAATTCACCGCTAATAGATGATGAAGAAAATGATTTGGTAAACTTTGATCTTGATTCTAGTAAAGTTAAAACAAGCAAATCTCAAAGTACTCATACTTATACTTTAAAAACACCCGAAACGTCTACACCAGATGTACTACTATTTAATAAGAATCAACTTCGAAAATCAATTTATTCACAAATCATACCCAAGAAACCTTTGGCATTTGAGGCGTTTTCACCAATTAATGACAATTCAAAAAATCTAGATTCAAGTGTTCAATCAGACTCAGAAAATATCGATTTATCTGATAGTGCTAATAAGAGTAAAGGAAAATTTGTTTTTAAAAGACCCTCTAAATTACCTAATGAAGATTATTCTAGCAATAATTCGACTCCTGTTCAAGACGTTCCTTCCAGTACATTAGAAAGATTAAAAATCGCATCGGAAAGGCTAAAACCTTTGCCCAAAATGGAAACGCCGAGGTGTACACCTATCGCAAATAGTTCCGTAAAGTTCCAAGCTCCTTATTTTAGTAAAAGTTCTCTAATGGAACTTGATAACTCCAGTTCCGTAATATCTCCAGTACACAAAGAAAATCAGCTTAGCGATGATGTAGAAGATACAGACGAATACGAAGTTCCCATAGATATGGATGATGAAACAGACATTTTACCAGAAAGTTCAAAAGCAAGTGTTATAAACATAAGTGATTCTATTCCAAACAGTGGTAACGTACAAATTATTAATAACAAAGAGGTACCAGTTGATGAAGATGGTTGGCCGGAATACAGGTTGGAAGATTTTGAGAACGACATTGTTGAAGAGGAAAACAATGAAGATGTAATTAATTTGATGGAACAATCCCTGGTGAAAAGTAACACGTCCACAAAATATGAAGGAATGGGTGACTTTCACGCAGGGACACAAAACGATGGTATCACAGGTAAAATATATTTCACCAGTTACATATTTACCGTGCCGAGTGGTAGCGGCTTAAGAGAATCTACCACTTCATCTCATCCCGTGGGTGTCATAATAGTCGACAGAGGGACAATTAAAAACAGAAGACGGGCAGCAGCATCTTCCTGGAACGTCTGAATAAATAAACTGCGGTTGCCAACCCGCCTGCCAAGCGTGGCAACTATGGCAAAATTCCCCTCAAAATGAGAGCTACACACTTTTGTAGTAATCTATGGGGGAGGCCTATGTTCAGCAGTGGACTATTGATAGGCTGAAATGATGATGATATATTTACTTTTGTATTTTCTTGTATTTGCGACACCGACGGTGTGATCTTGTAAGTCGACTAAATGAAATCTGGTGGAGACCAACAGAAAAAGCTGGTAGTCTCCGATAGTTAAAGGAACACCTATAATAAAATATAAAGTAACGGTTTTTAATGTCCCCATTGCGGGGCATGGACCTCTTCTCATTTTGAGAATGTAGATCCGGGAAGTGAGTCCGCCACGCTGCTCCATTATAAATACTAGGTCTATAATAACCATACCGGTGAAAGCCTTGCGACAAGGTTTGTCACTTATGGTAAATTTTCCCAACTAGCGAAAGGCATGTTAAAGGAAATGTTAAAGGACTTGGACTACTTTAAAGAATTTAATAAAATTTGGAATTGAAACTATTCAAAAACTATCATATTTAACCCTCAACTGCATTCGCGTGGATAAAGTGAAAATTTCATAATACTTAAGGGTTTTTCTACCGCAGATGGCACTCTGTTTAATGTTATCGAAAAAAGTTTATAATTTTGGAACCGATAAAACAAAACATGATGAAACATAGATTTTACATAGATTGCTCTTAGGCATATTAACCTGTGTAAAATTGATTTTAATGGCTTAAGTAATTCTCGTGTTAAATCCGTCCATACAGACAGAAAGACAAAAAAGGGACTTTTATTCTGTATATACGAGTATATACTAGCTAACCCGTGCGAATATTTCGTACTGGGACAGACGGCACTTTCTTCAATTAAATTAATTAATTCAATCTTTTTAATCGATAATTTTTTAACGAAAACATTAGTTGTAAGACATTTACGTATTTTTAGTCATTACATAGAAAAATTATTTTTAAAATGGCGTATTTTTGATACAGTAGTAATAGAGATATTTCATACCGACGAAAACACCTTTAAGAAATAATATGTAAACATATGTATGATTGTTAGAATGCATGAGTCCATAGGTTACCACAGTGTAACGAAACAATAATCGGTTATTTTGAGTCAGTGCTTAAAACAAAACAAAGGGGTTAGGACGAGTGAGTGCCTCTGTGCGCTTACACTTGTGCAATTGCACTATCATATCACCTACACAATCGATAGCTTCTAGCAGTGTTAGAAAGTTGTGGCCGTGTTCGAAAATCAATCAATCATTTAATATAATAAGTATTTTGTTCATGTTTAGTCGACTAAAGGAAACGCTCAGAAATGACTGTTTCTTTCTGGCCGATCCGACCATAGGCGTAGGGCATATTAAAATGCTGTAAGTAAAACACAGAGGTACTAACTCGCTAAACAAACAGAAGATAAAGTATGAATGATAAAATGTAGTTAAAGTGGTGGTTATTGTGAGTTCCAGGAGAGTTCGATGGTCGCAATTATCCGCATTCGGCGATGATGATGGAAATGTTCAAGGAGAAGTTCGGTCTGAAGTCTTTCCGACCGAACCAGTTGCAAGTGATCAATGCAACGCTGTTAGGTCATGATTGCTTTGTTCTAATGCCTACAGGCGGCGGTAAGTTGAGTTGAAATAATATTTTGCTTCTTATTATATTCTCTGTTCTGTTAAGGTTGGGATATTAGTGCATTATTTGACGGACTGGTGTTTGGATTCATATCCAGGAATCCGTATAGGTAGGTACTTCCGCAGTGTCAGTAATTCTGCCGTCTAGCAGTGATGTGCAAACATTAATATGTTTGGGTCTGAAGAATTGATGTCTCACAACATTGTGACACGGACGATGAGAGCAGTGTGTTGCCACACAGAATTGTTCTGGCAGACATAGCGTTTGCTGTGGGCGTTCGACTTTCCATCAGGTGAACAATTTGTTTGTCTCGTCGCTTGCTCATTCCGGCATTTATATGTGAGGAAACTTAACTAAGAGCTAGGGTAAAGAAAACCAGAGGTTCCATTTTATGGTAGTGGTTGCCAATCCGCCTGACTGAAACTATTGTAATTATCATAATTAGATTATATGAGTGAGGTCTACTTTTAGCTGTTGACTCTGTTGTGTTGAAATTCTGAAATTATAGCGATGATAAATATATATAGACTAGCTAACCCGTGCGAATATTTCGCATAATATTGCGATCATCAACAGATGGCGTCATCTACCTTCTTTAAAGAATATAAACGACTAAAATTGACAGCAGTCATATATGTTAGTTGAACAGATTATCAACAGATGGTGCTTTCTACAATTATATTAAATACTTCAATCGTTTTAATCAAGTGAAAACATTAATTGTAAGACATTCTCTTATTTTTCATCATTTGTGGGAGAAATAAAGTTCAAAATGGCGTATCGAACATCACTTTCGATACAGTATTAAGGGCAATATTTCATACCGACGAAAAACACCTTCGAGAAATAATATATTTAGATCATATACTAAAAAAAATTACATGAACTAAAACTATTTCACAAGTTGGTGATCTGTTTTTTCTTGAAGATGGTTTGATGTTATTTCATAGTCACATTATCTAGCACAGTTAGTGTTGCCACCATCTAACCATTGGTTCAGGTTACCTACTTAAGTTAGGCATTAACTTAGAGTAATGATACCCGCTGGTTCCGATTTAGACCAATATAACGATACTTTTTTTTTTCATAAAAGTGACGGAACGAGCAAAACGTTCACCTGATGGTAAGTGTAACGTCTGCGCATAACAAATGCAGTGTCACTCAGAAAATTACTGTGTGACACTACACTGCGCCCGTCACCCTGAGACATCAGTTCTTAAGTCCCATATGCCCAGTTATTACGCTAGCTCTCAGTGCCCTTCAAACCGAAACACGGTAATGTTTGCACACTACTGCTTCACGGCAGAATAACTAGCCCTGGGGTGGTACCTACCTAGAGGGATTCCTGCATAGGAATCCTTCCACCAGTAATATTCAGTAATAAGTACAAAGATAGATATTTTACTTAAATATACGAGATCTGATTAATCAACCTGACACTATCTCTTGATTCGCCTTGTAGCTTGTTTAAACTCAGACTCATCCTATTTGCCCTCCGGTCGCACTTATACCATCAATTATACCAACAATTATACCATCGAATATTCAAGAGCGCGGAGGAAATTCTAAAAAAAAATCCGATATGTTCGTGTTAAATCTAGAAACTTCGCTATTCGGTCTCTAACAAAAACGTTTGTAATAACAAAATAACAGCTTTTTACTCAATGCTTATGAAAGTATGAATGATAAAGTGTTAGTCACACGTCTCTATTTGTTAAGACACAAAGTTCTAGAATATTCGTAACAGTAACATCCTGGGTGGGATGGATGAGCGTTTGTGGCCTATTTGTAAATGTTCACTTCCTAGTAGTTTTCAGTTTGCCTACTTACTTTAATCAATGTTGACAGTAATCCTTTTTTTGGAGAAATGATAATTTTCTGCCTTATATTTTAATAAAGGAACTTTACAGGCAAATCACTTTGTTATCAGCTGCCCGCTATACTGACCCCTGGGGTAACCATAGTGATATCTCCATTGAAGTCGTTGATCTTGGACCAAGTGAATAAATTGTTGTCTCTGGATGTGAGTATATTTGATAATCTCAAAACATTTTATGTTTTTCATTTATGTATATAATTTTTAGACAAACATCTTTAACACGTTGTCTGCCGTGGTGGTTTTTCGAATCTAGATCCCGGCAGCTCATTTATCTGGTGACGTGTCGCTGGCGGCATGCGACGAGATCTACCACAAGTTGTCGATGCGCGAGCCGTTGCTCAAGTTGCTGTACGTCACACCGGAGAAGATAAGCAACTCTCTCAAGTTTCAAAGCATGCTGGACACACTGTATTCGAGAGGAAAAATTTCTAGGTACAGTAAGGAAGCCTCACACACACACACACACATTAAATCATCATTGATTTTTTTGCTACAACATTGATTAGCGTTTGAGTATTTTTGCTTGATCATCATCATGAACAACATTTCAGCCCATCACAATGCTACTGCTGTAGCTACATCTATGTCGCCACATGAGAAGCTCAATAAATATGTCATACGTGCAACATCTTTTTTTTTATATATAGGAGAGGGGGCAAACGAGCAAGCGGCTCACCTGATGGTAAGTGATTACCGCCGCCCATGAACATCCGCAATACCAGGAGAACTCCGAATGCGTTGCCGGCCTTTGAGGAAGGAGTAGCCTCTTTTCTTTTGTTTTCGCGCTAATGAAGTTTCTGAGTTGCGAACTATATATATGAAGGAGTCAGCGATGGGTGAGGGACAGTACCGCCAACCTCTTGATTTGGCGGTACGGGGTCCATTGTGTAAATAGGGCAAATCCTCATCTCCTACCGGAGGTCAGCTATCATTATGGCTATTTTTATTTTTGAGACCGCTGCTCGGAAAAGTGATCTTGTACTGAGGTTGAACCATGTCCTGAGATTCTTAAGCCAAGAAGTACGCCTTCTTCCGGGCGGTCTTTTCCCTTGGATTTTCCCCTGCATGATAAGTTGGAGTAGGTCGTATTTGTCATTGCGCATTATGTGTCCAAAGTACTGCAGTTTGCGTTTCTTTACAGTTTTCAAGACCTCTACTTCTTTGTTCACCATTTGCAACACTCTTGCGTTTGATATTCTATCCGTCCACGATATCTTCAAAATCCTTCTGTACACCCACATCTCAAAGGCTTCCAGACGGTTGCTCATATTTTGGGTTAAGGTCCATGACTCAACGCCGTATAAAAGCACTGAAAACACGTAGCACCGTGCCAAACGCACCCTGGTAGATATCTTTAGAGACCGATTGCAAAGGAGGTGATTGAGCTTGAGAAATGCGTTACGCGCCTGCTCTATCCTGCATTTGATCTCAACGCTATGGTCGCACTGATCATTCACGATGCAGCCTAGGTATTTGTATGAATGGACTCTTTGAACTACTTGATTCCTCACAACCAAATCGGTCGTTACGGCATGTTGTGGTTTGCCGACGATCATGATCTTTGTCTTTTTCAAGTTTATGTTAAGACCGTAATTTGCACTAATGCTATCCACACGCTGCAGCAAATTCTGTAAGTCGTTGAAACTGGACGCCAGTAATATAGTATCGTCCGCATATCGTATATTGTTCAACGCATGACCATTCACTATTATTCCTTCCTCCGCGTTGTCTAAGGCTTCTTCGAAAATTGCCTCCGCATATATGTTAAATAATAGTGGCGACAATATACACCCCTGCCGGACTCCACGCATGATGTCGATCTCTTCCGTCAGTTCTTGGTCCACCCTTACACGCGCCGTCTGCTGCCAATATAGATTTCTGACGATTGCCAAATCATTGGCGTCGAGTCCCATGTCATCAAGAACTTGAAAAAGCTTATCGTGTTTTACTCGATCAAAAGCCCTTTCATAGTCAATGAAACAGATGTATGCGCATCGACTCATATCCCAGCAACGTTGCAATAACACCTGGTAACCAAAAAGTGCATCCCGGGTTCCAAAACCATTTCTGAAGCCAAACTGTGTGTTTGAAATATTTTCTTCCACCTTTTTATAAATGCGATTATGGATAATTTTTAGGAAAATTTTCAAAACATGACTCATCAATGATATGGTCCTATACTCATTACATTTCTTGGCGTTACTGGTTTTCGGGAGTGTTACAAACGTTGAAAACAGCCAGTCTTTTGGTTTCATTTTCACTTTACTACGCTTAATCACAAATTAAGCAGGTAAACCGACAGTTTCGTTATGAAGGGGTGACCAGGTCGGTGTCTCGAATTCGTCTGCTCTGTCCACGTGCCGCTATTACAATAACAAGTGACGTCACTGTGTTTACCACTTCCTCGATACTACAATAATCAAAAGAGAAACTTTATATTTAACGATATCATTTTCCACGACTTATAGAGCATCTAAAGAATACTGGTAGAAGGAGACGTCCTCCGCAGATCAGACCACCCGATCTGGCGGGTGGCTACCCTTTTCCCTTGGTACCTTTATCTGCCAAACTGATTACCCCGACGTGATATGAACAACGCAGCCAGCTTCTCCGAACCACAACAAACCACTTGAATCCATCGACTTCCCGCAAAGCCGTGCAGGTCGTCTGTCCATCCCGTGGGTGGTCGCCCTACACTACGTTGGTCGGTAGCAGGTTGCCGGTACGACCTTTCTTTCAGAACGGTTATCGGTTATAACGCGCTTTGTGGCCGGTCCCTTTCCACTTCAGTTTACTTATCCTTAGTTCACTTTTTTCCATAGGAAAGGTTCTTAAAGTCTTCAATCCATGTTACATTAGCTTGAATGCCGTTCAAACCAAGTCACACTGCTTGTCGGCAAAATAACTGGACCTATCCTAGGCGCGTGTGTAGTCCGTGTGGTGGCGCCTTAAGAGAATCTATCACCCCATCTCATCTCGTGGGTGTCGTAAAAGTCGACAGAGGGAGAATTAAAACTAGAAGATGGCCAGCAGCATCTTCCTGGAACGTCTGAATAAATAAACTACGGTTGCCAACCCGCCCGCCACACACTGCAACTATGGCAAAATCCCCCCAAAAAGTAATCTACAAACTTTTGTGGCAATCTATCGAGGAAGCCTGTGTTCAGCAGTGAACTAGAAATACGCTGAAATGATGATGAGGATGACGACCCTAGGCTGATTCCTCCATAGGAATTCTACCACCAGTTCAAACCTGTATCTACATGCCCCTAATTTTAAATGTTTTTAGGATAGAATAGAATATTTTTATTCAATATACATAATTTACATAATTGAAACTCATTGAACGCCATTTTTTAAGCTACACTGGTTCGCAAAGAAATGCCTCTGTCCTGGGAAGGACCAGTAAGAAACCCAGCGGGATTTTTTTTCCAGTCATTTTAAAAATAATATGAAATTACAGCAGTCTTATAAAGATGTAGAAATAGCTTGACAGCGATCACCTCAAAACCTAAAAAAAAACATTTAATTTATGTTGCATTATTCTGGAATTCTCTTTTTGAATTTAGCCTGAAATCGATTTACATTTTTTTTTATTTCATTAAAGTGACGGAACGAGCAAAACGTTCACCTGATGGTAAGTGTACCGGCTGCCCATAAAAAATGCTGTGTCACCCAGAAAATTACTGTGTGACACCACAATGCGTCCGTCACCCTGAGACATCACTTATTAAGTCTCATATGCCCAGTGATTACGATAGCTCTCAGTGCCCTTCAAACCGAAACACAGTAATGTTTGCACACTGCTGCTTCACGGCAGAATAACTAGCCCTGGGGTGGTACCTACCTAGACGGATTCCTGCATAGGAATCCTACCACCAGTAGATTGCTACAATGCACATGTCATTCAACAGGTTCGTGATAGACGAAGCGCACTGCGTGTCTCAGTGGGGTCATGATTTCCGTCCAGACTACAAGAAGTTATTTATTCTTCGGGAGCGATTCCCCTCCACAAACATCATGGCGCTAACTGCCACAGCCACGCCACGGGTACGGATGGACATCCTCCACCAGCTCAAAGTCACCAATTGCAAGTGGTTCCTTTGCAGCTTCAACAGGCCCAACCTCGCATATAGAATATTGGAGAAAAAGCCCAAACTTGTGAATCAAGAAATTGCAAAAATTATAAAGGATAAATTCTTCAGGTATGCGTAGTTTGATCTATTCATTTTTGTTTTCTTTCTTCATATTGGTGGAAAACACCACAATATAATAACTATGAACTATAATAACTAAAAAATATAATAACATAGCAATAACACTTACAATCGTGCAGAATAACACCATAAAATGCAATGCTGTCACAGTACTGCTAGTGAGGACGCAATGGTGAGTAAGAATTTTTCTTTTACTCTTACCATAATGGCGGCGACGTGGTTCGCCACCCGTCACGTCTTGTTTCCCGCGGGGGCCATAAGTGGGCTACGTGTGAGGTGGCTGTTACCCACCACCAGTGAATCCTATTCATAATTATATTGGCCAAGTTACAATTCGTTAGCCCGAAGGTTTTTTTTTCATTGGATGAAGTGACGAAACGAGTAAAACGTTCACCTGATGGGAAGCGTAACGTCTGCCCATAACAAATGCTGTGTCGTTTAGAACATCTCTGTGTGACACCACTGTGCACCAGTCAGCATAAGACAGTATTCATCAGTGAATACACTCACACTCAGTGCCCTACAAACCGAAACACAGTAATGTTTGCACACTACTGTTTGACGGCAGAATAACTGGCTCTGGGGTAGCATACGAAGCCTACCACCAGTAAAAATTATATTGTTATGTAACTAGATAATATCCAAAAATAATAAACAACTTTTTGAACTGATTACCACCCTTTCTCAACGGTCGCCACTTGGACTATTGGTAGAGTAATGTAGCATTGACTGCCGCGTTGCTTAAAGTTGCAGCCTATAAATGTCCCACTGCTGAGCACAGGCCTCCTCTCTTTTCTGAGAAGGTTTTGGAGCTAGGAAGAATTCGCCACGCTACTCCAATGCGGGTTGGCGGACTGCACATGTCCTCGGAATATTTTTTATTTCTCAGACATGCAGGTTTCCTCACGATGTTTTCCTTCACCGCCGAGCAAGTGGTAAATCGACACTTTAAACTGCAATGAACAATTTTAGTGGTGCCGGCACCGGGAATCGAACCCAGGTCACTCGCCTACCATGTTATTTAAAGCGAGCGCCTAGCCCCTGAGCTACCACGGCCTATTGGTAGAATAATGTAGCTCATCGCGGGTTAATTTTCCGGCTTGAATTTCAGGGATTCCGGCATTGTGTACTGCCTGTCGCGGAAGGAATGTGAAAGTTTGATGATGGATCTACGAAAAGTGGGTATTCAGGCGGCCGCCTATCACGCCGGCCTCACCGACAAGAAACGGGAAACGGTCCAAGCTAGTTGGGTAGCCGATAAGTTCAAAGTGGTGAGTGGTGTTGTATTCATTCTCCAGTGAAGTAACAACCTATAAATATCCCACTGCTGAGCTGGCTAAAGCAAAGCTTCTCGAAGGGTGGCAAAGGGTACTATGGCAAAATTCCCCTAAAATGAGAGCTACAAACTTGTGGCAATCTATGTTCAGCAGTGGACTAGTAATAGGCTGACATTATGATGATGATGCTGAGCTGGCTTCCTCATTTTTCGAGCCGGGTAAAGTCTGTCACGCTGCTCTAGTGCGGTTCGGCAGCAGACGTCGCATGTTGTTGAGATATTTTTTTTCGCAGATATGACGAATTTTTTAAACGATTTTTATTTTTATGTGTATAAATAATGTACTCAGTTCAGGCTTATACAAAGACTTAGGAAGTTAGCAAAGGATTTATTGCAATGGTTAGGTACGCTATGAATATCAAAACCTTGATATAGAGGATGGTTTAAACGTTTTGTAAAGGTAGGTAGGAAAACATTTAGATTCGTATAATAATAATAATAAAACGGGCTCTGAAGGTTTAGTAAATAATAACCATGGACCCTTTAGTATTCTCGAATTTTCTTTTCAAATATAAATTGGAATACCAGTATAGTTATTAAACAGAATGATGTATTGAATTTAAAAATATTTACTACTACACCCAAGGGCGTCGCCAGGAGGGAGCAGGGACCCGATTTGTTTATCTAATACATACATATAGTCACGTCTTATTCCCATATAAGGGGAAGGCAGAGGCTACACATGTAGCCCACTATTTGGCCCCGCGGGAAACGAGACGAGACGGACGGCGAACCATGTCGCCGTTTATCTAATTCGAAGTCATTTATTGCCCGACTAGCTGCAGCTCGCGGTTTCACCCGCGTTAAATAAGTCGACCACATGACGTAATATCCTGCGCAGTTGACAACTTACAACAGTATTCGGTAATTGTTGCCGTGGTCAGATGGAATGATGTTAGCGTCATCGACTAGCATATTTACCCTACTTTATATACAAACTTGTACGAGTATATATGTGCTCCTTATTATGTATACGTACATACAAGGAGTCACACCACTTTCCCACTGGCGTAGGCATAACCGAAATCTTTCCTCTAGCGATGATCCTGGCACACCTTTCGCTTCTTCTACTTTCATACAAGCATGTCGGTTGCGGGCACTTTTGACGTGAACTTTCCTTCAAACGACTTCGATTTGTTATACGTTCGTGATACGTTCGCCTACGCGCTTACCGGCTTGCTTATTTACACTCGAATCATAAATTTATTTCGTGAATCTTCTTTCATCCATCCTCTCTACGTGTCTATACCATCTAAGCATCCCTTTCTCTATCTCTGTCACTACATTTTCTACTACACCACAACATTCCCATATCACGCTGTACCTCACTTTGTCCATAAAAGTCAGTCCTGCTTACTGCTCAATCTTTTCATTTCCCCAGCATTAATCTTACTTTCATGCTTCTTCTAAAAAACCTAACATTCACTATCGTACATAAGCGTGGGGACCAGTACTTCTATATGTACAGCTAGTCGGGTCTTTTAAGATACGTTCTGACTACACATATACTTATGCATGGCCCCATACACTTGCGACTTGATTTCCTCTCATATACTCGTACATACATACCTGCTACAATAAAAACTTTAACATAGATTTATACATTGTCTTATTAATTTTTAAATAAAACTATGTTTGTGTTAACTTTAGATTTGTGCAACCATTGCTTTTGGTATGGGTGTGGATAAAGCAGATGTGAGATATGTCATCCATCATAGTTTACCTAAATCTGTGGAGGGATACTATCAGGAGGCCGGGAGGGCAGGGAGAGATGGAGAACTCGCTACCTGTCTCCTGTATTACTCGTATAGTGATGTGATGAGATATAGGAGGCTTTTGGACAGTGAGTGTTACCTTTTTATTTAAAACTAAACTAATAGTAATAACTTGTGTTTTTAATGAAAATCCACTTTAAATATAATGAGCTAATTTTGTTAGCAAACAGAGGTAAGAATTAATAAAATTATGACATGTCAGAGCTAGAACTGTTTGTTCTCTTAAATTTACACACAAAATACAATAATGTAACACTATTACACAACTAGTGTAACGTAATTATGTAAAGAGTTGAAATATGGTTTCGTATACATGTCGGGGAAAACGATATCATTAAATAATTCGTTGCTCATTTGATTATTGTAGTACTGAGGAGGTGGTTAACACCGTGACGCCACTTGTTATTGTAATAGCGGCACGTGCAAAAAGTCTTATTTAAAGAGTTCGGATTGTGCAGGGGGCAGTTGAATTGGAGACACCGAACTTATCACTCCTTCGAAATGAAACGTCGGTTTACTTAGTTAATTGGTGGTTAAGCGAAGTAAGGTTATAGTTGCACAAGGAGCATTTGAAATTGTTATTCTGCGCTATCTACACAGGGAACCTTGTACCGCCTAACCAAGAGGTGTGCGGCGCTATCGCTCAGCCGTCGCTGACTCCAACATACAAATGTTGATTGCGTGATTACGACGTATCGTGAATCGCCTAATCCATACTAATATATAAATGCGAAAGTAACTCTCTCTGTCCCTCTGTCTGTTTGTTACCTTTTCACGGTTAAACCGCTGAACCGATCTTAACGAAATTTGGCACAGTGATAGCTTGCATACTGCGAACGGACATAGGATACTTTTTACCCCGGTAAATGAAATAGTTCCCACGGGATATTTAAAATACCTTTTTCCACGCGGACGAAGACGCGGGTGTCGACTAGTAATAGATATTTAAATAGCTTTCCATCACACATTCAAAACAACGGGAGTACCTTGACAATGTATTAAATCACTAAAGAAGCACAATCTTTTAACAGTGGAACGCAATGCCTCTCCCGAAGCGAAGCGCGTGCACGTGGAGAACTTGCTCCGCATGGTGGAGGTGTGCGAGAGTGTGACAGAGTGCCGGCGCGCGCAGGTGCTCGCGTACCTCGGCGAGCGCTTCCTGCGCGAGCTCTGCGCACGCGACCCGCGCACCGCCTGCGACAACTGCCTCAGCGCACACCACTACACGGTACGTCTCATACTCTCGTTATTTCTTTTTAGGACTGACGGTCACTGTTAGCCCGAAGGTTCTCACAGCTTCGCTGGATTGAAAGGTGGCAGAGCGCTGAGGGCGCTTAGCCGAATCCTTTATTTAGGGATGACCTTAGGGTCCCCGAGAGGGGACCTCGACTTGGACCGTCATCCTGTGCGCGAGAGAGTTGCTCTCGAGGGTGCTCAAGAGCGCCGACCTCGGCTCTGTCAGCTACTTTCTGTCTTCTCTATGATAAAGTAGGTTTCCGTAAGTTTTTGTGACTAAAAAAAAATAAGTTCGAGCACTCGGTAGAATCAAACATAATGGTCATTATAGGACAATATAACGCAATTACACTTACTATGAAATGTGATTACATACAGAGTACACAAACCCGGTTTAAGATTGAAAATCAGCAACAACGCATCTAATCACGTGATCAGTATAAAAAATTAACATGCGGCGGTGCCACTGACAGGCTGGTTGCACTCGCCTAGTCATTTTTGTTATCTTCCTAGTTCGATCTCTAGTCCTATCCTAGTTGCATATCGAAACACCTAAAAGTCTGAAAATGGCAGTAGGATACCTATGCAGGAATTCGTCTAGGTAGCTACAGTTCTGCTGACTTAAGCAGTAATGTGAAAACATGATTGTGTTTCTGTCTGAAGGGCACTGAGCGCTAGTGTAATTACTGATGTCCAGTGGATTTAATTGATGTCTCAAAGTGACGAGCGCAGTGTGGTGCCACGCAGAAATGTTCTGGGTGACAAATCATTTTTTATGGACAGACGTTGCACTTGCACTTACCACCAGGTGAACGTTTTGTTGGTCTCGTAACTTCCTTCAATAATAAAAAATAGGCAGTTATAAGGACTGCAGACCGAAGCGAAAACTTAAAACTGAAATAAGTGTTTTATTTTTTAATATTTAAATAAATGTTGTATCAAAAATTAATATTATATTTAAATTTAGGTTTTCACATCGATCGGCACTCTTTTGTAAACATTTTTATATGGTTTATTTATTATGAAAAAAATAAAAGGGGGTGCGGAAGCTCAGTTGTATAAATACAACTTAATTGACATAATAATTAATATACATTTATATTATTTATACATAGCATTTGTATTTACATGAATTTCAATTAATGAATTTCAATGTGCCTATAGAAGATTTCACTTAATATAAAACATATGTTCAGTTCACACGTGTTAGAAGTGAAAGCTACAGGAAACTGAGAGAATGAGAATGCATACATACATACAGTCGAGCTTTTTTCCTTATATAAATGGTAGGCAGGGGCCACTCATGTAGCCCAATTTTCACCATCGCGGGAAACGAGACTAATTACTGTTGGGTTTATTTAAATATTTCTCATTTTATTCTACGTATATTACATTACATATTATTCTCCAAGTTTTAAATTGACAACAAATGTCACGAGTGGCTTATTATAACTAAAGTATGAAGTGATGCTTTGGTTTGGATTAATTCAATATATCATTACGTTATCACAGTAAAGAATGAAAGAAAAAAAAAAGATTTAGACGGAATCGAAAATATAAATACAACAGGAAACACTGTACACTGTATTCTATCTCATACTCTCGGAGGCTAAATAATATAGATTTATAAGTATGTTTGTCTCTTTTTCGATTCATCGAGTTTCATATCGCAACGATTCTAAAGAAGTTTTCACTACAAACACCTGACAGTTTTAGGATTTCTGGCTTCATTCGTCTTGTGTTTCGGTTTGAAGGGCACTGAGACCTATTGTAATCACTGGGCATATGAGACTTAAGAACTGATATGTCAGGATGACAGGCGCAGTGCGGTGGTACACAGAATTTGACTGGGTGACACAGCATTTGTTATAGGCCGACGTTACACTTATCATCAGGTGAACGTTTTGCTCGTTTCGTCACAATCACCAATGAAATAAATAAATATATAAATTAATTCCAGCCCGTGGACGTAACAGAGGACTGCAAGCTGATAGTGCGCTGCGTGCGCTCGCTGAACAGCAACAGGACATCGTTCACACTGCTGCAGCTCGCCGACGTGCTGCGCGGCTCCAACCAGCAGAGACTCGCAGACCTACGAAACAGTCCGTTGCACGGCAGGTGTGTGCGGTGTTAATGTAATGCACTCCTAGTCGATGTCCAACTTCTTATTAACATTTTTGGAGTTTACTTCTTAAGAATCGATTTCATTTAAAGATCCATTAACCAAAATTGATGGTTAGTAAAATCGAAAGTTAACTAAAAAACGTTATCTATTTGTTGGTTATGGTAATTAAAAACTAATTTATGTTAATTAATTTATTATGTTGTAATACGTATATAACTGGATGGCAAAAACATGCATGATTTGTGTGTAATATTTTATAGAATCAATATAAATAAATATAATATATGCTTATTTCCAGATATGAGATGTGTTTATAAATTAAAAATCAATTGACAGCGCCATCTATGCAGAATATTTAAAAATTTCAAACTTCGTAACATACTAATATACGTATCTGACAATAGATGATGCATGAATTGAGTTATGTTAGTTATTATATCCAGATTCCGGTTCAGAAATTTGATGGGTAGTAAAATCAAGCGATAACAAAAATATTTTTTTTTATAAATGAAAAATGTATTAATGTTAGCGCCATCTAAGCAGAATATTTCTAAATTAAATAACATTTCGTAACATAGTAATATACGTACTTGACAATAGATGGCAGCATAACATTCATGATTCATGTATTATATTTTATTTAATAAATATGAATAAAAGACGCGCTTATTTATCCCCTTGCAGTTAAAGAGTAAACTCCAGCTTCGGAACTGTCAACACAATTTTTTTTTTATAAAATCTATGATAATATAAGATTACTAGCTGAAACCCGCGACTGCGTCCGCGAGGATTTGGTTTTTTAAACTACAGCGGGAACTCTTATTTTCCGGAATAAAAAATATCCTATGTACGTCTCGAGGATACAAGCTATGTCTGAGCTTAAATTCGTCAAGATCGGTTCAACGTTTGAACCGTGAAAAGATAAAAAATGGACTAAGGGACAGCGAGAATTACTTTCGGATTAATAATCTTGGAATGGATCAGTATGGATATTGGCATCTTTCATGAATCCGCTACCATTTTAAAGAAAAAAAATTGTTCAAATTTTTTTAAAAAACATTTTATGTTATGTTGTTTTGGTTATTGTTATAAATGAAAAATCAATAAGTAACGCTATCTAAGCAGAATATTTCAAAATTAATAACTCTTCGTAACATAGTAATATATGTACCTGACATATATATATTTTCGGTGATGTAATTGCTGTTAGCCTTCTCGGCTTTTACAGCTTCATCGGATACTGTGCTCGCGGGCCAGGGGCCCGCGTGCCAGGTTTGGTTTCACCCAAACATAAATAAATAAATAAAAACTCCTACAAAAACCTCGAAGTTCGGACTGTGTCGCGTTCGCTGCGTGCTTTCGCGATTTCGAAAATCTTAAACATTTAAAGTCGTCTACTGACCGTCCGAAGGAGGCTGCGCGCGTCCATTCGGACTGTCGACTTGTGTGTCGGTAACTCTGGGCGGTGAGAACCGCCCTGGAACACGGAGTACCTGACAATAGACGAGGCATGTCATTAGTTATGCTATTATATGATTTAAAACTCCCGGTACGAAAATTTGATGAGTAGTGAAATAAATAAATGTTTTAATGTTCAGCGAAATTTTAATTTTTGTTGAATACCAGTAAATAAAAAAAAATCCACTGTTATTCTTGACAAAACTTTTAATATAAGGCGTATGCACTGCTGGTGTATCTGAGTAAATATATAAATAACAAAAAATTAGAATTTGGCAACTGCACAGAATACATTATAGTACTGTAAGTGTTAGCGCCAAGTCTATATGCGTGTGTGTATGTGTGCGTTTGAGTGGGTGTTTGTGTGTGTGTGTTTGTTTGTGTCAGTGATTCTATGTTTCTACCTATTTTTTCTGTTTGTGTCTGGACGACAGTAAGCAATAACACTGAGGAGGTATGCAATAAATAATATATTTATGTAAGTTCAGTTTGACGTATTTGAGAACTGCCTGTAATTCCCTCCTCCCCCCCCCCCATTCTAAACCAGGTGCAAGTCATGGGAGCGCGGCGCTGCGCAGCGACTGCTGCGACAGCTGGTGGTGCGCGGGCTGCTGGCCGAGCGCCTCGTCGTCAACAACGACATCGCCACCGCCTACATGCAGCTCGGAGCCAACGTGGACAAGTGCGTGTAGCTGTACATTGCTGCGCACATTGCTGCGCACATTGCTGCGCACATTGCTGCGGCAGCTGGTGGTGCGCGGGCTGCTGGCCGAGCGCCTCGTCGTCAACAACGACATCGCCACCGCCTACATGCAGCTCGGAGCCAACGTGGACAAGTGCGTGTAGCTGTACATTGCTGCGCACATTGCTGCGCACATTGCTGCGCACATTGCTGCGCACATTGCTGCGGCAGCTGGTGGTGCGCGGGCTGCTGGCCGAGCGCCTCGTCGTCAACAACGACATCGCCACCGCCTACATGCAGCTCGGAGCCAACGTGGACAAGTGCGTGTAGCTGTACATTGCTGCGCACATTGCTGCGCACATTGCTGCGCACATTGCTGCGGCAGCTGGTGGTGCGCGGGCTGCTGGCCGAGCGCCTCGTCGTCAACAACGACATCGCCACCGCCTACATGCAGCTCGGAGCCAACGTGGACAAGTGCGTGTAGCTGTACATTGCTGCGCACATTGCTGCGCACATTGCTGCGCACATTGCTGCGGCAGCTGGTGGTGCGCGGGCTGCTGGCCGAGCGCCTCGTCGTCAACAACGACATCGCCACCGCCTACATGCAGCTCGGAGCCAACGTGGACAAGTGCGTGTAGCTGTACATTGCTGCGCACATTGCTGCGCACATTGCTGCGCACATTGCTGCGGCAGCTGGTGGTGCGCGGGCTGCTGGCCGAGCGCCTCGTCGTCAACAACGACATCGCCACCGCCTACATGCAGCTCGGAGCCAACGTGGACAAGTGCGTGTAGCTGTACATTGCTGCGCACATTGCTGCGCACATTGCTGCGCACATTGCTGCGCACATTGCTGCGGCAGCTGGTGGTGCGCGGGCTGCTGGCCGAGCGCCTCGTCGTCAACAACGACATCGCCACCGCCTACATGCAGCTCGGAGCCAACGTGGACAAGTGCGTGTAGCTGTACATTGCTGCGCACATTGCTGCGCACATTGCTGCGCACATTGCTGCGGCAGCTGGTGGTGCGCGGGCTGCTGGCCGAGCGCCTCGTCGTCAACAACGACATCGCCACCGCCTACATGCAGCTCGGAGCCAACGTGGACAAGTGCGTGTAGCTGTACATTGCTGCGCACATTGCTGCGCACATTGCTGCGCACATTGCTGCGGCAGCTGGTGGTGCGCGGGCTGCTGGCCGAGCGCCTCGTCGTCAACAACGACATCGCCACCGCCTACATGCAGCTCGGAGCCAACGTGGACAAGTACGTGTAGCTGTACATTGCTGCGCACATTGCTGCGCACATTACTGCGCACATTGCTGCGGCAGCTGGTGGTGCGCGGGCTGCTGGCCGAGCGCCTCGTCGTCAACAACGACATCGCCACCGCCTACATGCAGCTCGGAGCCAACGTGGACAAGTACGTGTAGCTGTACATTGCTGCGCACATTGCTGCGCACATTGCTGCGCACATTGCTGCGCACATTGCTGCGGCAGCTGGTGGTGCGCGGGCTGCTGGCCGAGCGCCTCGTCGTCAACAACGACATCGCCACCGCCTACATGCAGCTCGGAGCCAACGTGGACAAGTACGTGTAGCTGTACATTGCTGCGCACATTGCTGCGCACATTGCTGCGGCAGCTGGTGGTGCGCGGGCTGCTGGCCGAGCGCCTCGTCGTCAACAACGACATCGCCACCGCCTACATGCAGCTCGGAGCCAACGTGGACAAGTACGTGTAGCTGTACATTGCTGCGCACATTGCTGCGCACATTGCTGCGACAGCTGGTGGTGCGCGGGCTGCTGGCCGAGCGCCTCGTCGTCAACAACGACATCGCCACCGCCTACATGCAGCTCGGAGCCAACGTGGACAAGTGCGTGTAGCTGTACATTGCTGCGCACATTGCTGCGCATACTGCTGCGCACATTGCCGCGGCAGCTGGTGCCCCTCGTTCTGTGGGTGTCGTAAAACTCGTTTTAAAGCATGATTCTTCGGGGGTCGAGTAATGTACTGGTGGTAGGATTCTGCAAGTAGGTACGACCGCAGTGCCATTTGTTACTTTGCAAACACTACTGTTTTTTGATTCGAAGGGCACTGAAGCTAATGTATTAATTAGGCATGTGATACTTAAGAACTAATGTCTAATGTAAGCATTTGTTATGGGCAGACATTGCACTCGCCATCGCCAGGTGAGCGTTTGGCTCGTCTCGACACTGTTTTTATATTTGAGATTGTTATTCCGGCATCTGTCACAGACCTTAATGATTTTCCTTGTTACGTCCCTAAGTCGACATTACCTATATTAATAAGACGAGATGGAGCGTTGCCCCAACATGTTAAATGATTTTTATACTGTTTACACACCCGAAGAAGTCAAAAGAAGAAGCTGTAGTTGCTCTTCCCAGCTCCAAACCCCTCTCGGAAATGAGAGGCTCTGTGCTCAGTGGCGGGACATTTATAGGCTGTTGCTTTTTACACCCGAAGATCGGGCGTCGTGGTACCTCTCACCTGTAGAGTGTCGCCAGCTGATGGTACGTTACCGTGTGCAGGCTGATGTCGGGCGGCCTGCGCGTGGTGTTCCCCATGAAGAGCGAGCGCAAGGCCAGTGTGGTGTCGGCGCCGGCCACCAGCTCGGCCGCAGACAACACGCCCATCAACGCACTCATCAAACGCATCGAGGAACGCTGCTACGCTGACCTGGTGGAGGCTTGCCGGTAAGTTATTGTTTGGATTTAAAATATCGATAGTGAAAGAAAATGCACAAATATATCAGCGCCATCTAGTGGCGTGTCATTGAAGTTATTTATATATGTACCAGTATTTTTCAAGCCAATCCTTTTATAATTTCAAAATCTTTTTTGACCGTTCAATACGTTTTTCGTACATTACATGGTAAATATTTTATTCGGGACTACAGTGCTCGAGTTAAATAATACTGGTGTAGTTTTGTATTTTTTTATATAGAATTTGTTCCTTCAAAACGGCACTAACGATTTCCATGAAACATTGTATACTATGTAGTGTATCTACACTAACCTTACATCTTGTTATCATCTTTACACTTGTCCCGATTATATATATATTCTCTTTCTCTCTCTTATATATTCTTTCTGCAAATTCAAAAAATGCCAAGCTAAGTTCGGTCGCTCAGGTTCTTGTCTTTTAAATTTAGTTACACGCAGCCTTAACTGAAGAAATTGAATGAAATGTATTCAGATCGACAGATTTCAACTCGTCTATAGTTTGAATTCTGAAGACAGCCGTGTGGTATTTAGATAATATTCACTATTATCTTTTTAAATATTAATACTGACCGTTAAGGTATTGGCCATATATACGTATTGCTATCCTGAAAAAGTACAAATAAAAAGATTGTTTTTGTTTTTGTGTGAAAATAAGATGTTTTAATTGCACATTAATAAAATAAGTTCCAAATTATCGAGACAATCGTTTACTTGGTCCTTCGAGCCGGATATGAACCGGCGACCTATGTCAGTATTAAAATGGAACTAATATATGTGTTCGGTTGTATTCAGAGAGATGGGCGCGGCGCGTGGCGCGTCGCTGGTGGCGGTGTTCCCGCAGGCCGCGCTGAAGGCCATGGCGGCGCGCCTGCCCGACGCGGCGCCCGACATGCTGTCGCTGCCGCACGTCACGCGCGCCAACTACGACAAGTACGGCGCGGAGCTGCTCAAGATCACCTCCGGCTACGCGCTCGAGAAGATGGGTGAGTGCCGCACGCCTGCTCAGCTGCCACTGCACACACACGCACGCGCACACACACATTCATTTGTATACCGGGTGGAGACGACATAACGACTATTATTACTATTATATTAATAAATTAACACGATCGCTACTAGTCAATCAAAATACTTGAAAATAATTGAAATAGGTGTCACCTCAAAGTCACGCTTTTTTCCCATTTGGGTAGACAGAGTCGGCATCTTTCCAGTTGCTACGATCCTGACACACATTCAGGCGTTGCGAAGTGATGACCCCACCGCCCGCTGTCGTAAAAGTTTGTGTGAAGAAAAGTAGTGAAGCACTGTTTTAGTGCGATCGAGAGTTTTTACTTATTAGTGATCAATCACTGTTTAGTTTCGGCTGAAATGATGATGATGACAAACACACACATTCACGTATACGTAGATTCACCGCTTGCATAGGATACGATACGTAGCGGTTAATAGCTTACACGCCGTGTGGTGGGACCTGAGAGAATCTAAAACTATCACATACCGAGTCAAGTCGATCAATAAAAACACCCAAAAAACCTCGTACTTCCTGTCAAATGGCGAACAAACCATCACAAATATGCAAGAACTCAAATAAGAAGAAAATATATGATGCAACATGTAAGATTAATGATCTGATATATACTCCGTAATCGCATAGCATAGCGTGGCGATTACGGTGAAGCAAATAATTACGCCGTACGCAATAACAAGCGGTTCTTATTGTATTTTATTTTTAAATTCTAGGTCTACTGATGCAATATCAAGACGAGCTGGAGGCAGAGAAGAATCAAGAGGATGATTTCCAGCAAGGAGACGGCGACTCCGACACGGACTGGAGCCACGTGGCGCGCGCCGCGCAGGCTGACTGCAGCGGGGGCGCGCGGGGCGGCGCCGGGGGGAGGGGGAGGGGGAGGGGCTTCCGCGGGAGGGGGGGAGTGCGGAAGAGGTAAGACATCTGGCTAGCAATTTTTTTTTTTGGATAATGTGACTAGGCGAGCAAAACTTGTACCTGATGGTAAGTGCAGCAGATGTGACATAGAAAAGTTCCGGGTGGATACCCGGGACTTTTCTATGTCACATCAGTTCTTAAGTCTCATATGACCAGTCATTACACTAGCTGTCAGTGCCCTTCGGACCGAAACAGTAATTTTTGCACACTACTGCTTTACGGCAGAATTACTGGCCTGGGTGGTAACCATCTAGACGGCGCACACTACCTAGTCAAAAGTGGACTCCTAGGTTCCCCTCCGCCGCTGGGGTAACACAGGAGTTGTGTTAGGCTTCTACCAGCAAAACCCCACGGTATTCTTCGCGTAGACACACGTAGTCCACGTTTCGCCCACGTTGGCAAGCAGACGAACCTCGTCGCCGCAATTTTGGTACGAATCCAAAAAAAATCTTACTCCCCATTGCGTTCCCATGAACAGTATAGTGACAGCATTGCATATTATGTAGTTATTTTGAACGAATAAAGGCTGTCCGTACATTATTTTAGTCACCTCTCAAGGCACCTCGGTAGGAAAGAGATTGGGTGCTATTCTGCTCTGCCAGACACCTATCGACGATTGAAATATCGAAAATGCTGATGTGTGGAGCGGTGCTAGGGAATATACTCCACCCACGCCCACTCATAACACGACTATCTCCTGGCTCCGATTCATGGCGAAATAACGATCCCCATTATGCCAGAATGGTAACGGGCAACAGCATCTACAGTAAAGACGCCACTAATACTCGGCTACTATTCGGTATTCCGCCTATTCGGCAACTTTTTTACACGCTTTATATTAGCTTCCCTTGTATGTTTGTAACCGACTCCTTAGGGCTCGATTTTCTCCTACTTTGAACTATCCGATTTAATTCAAATTTTGCACACCTGTCAAAGACCGATGACAATGCAATAATTGGAGTAAAAAATAAAAAATAATAGTTTAAAAAAACTAAAAAAACACGCTTTTTAATAAGATCCAACAAAATTACTCAATAGATGGCGCTAATATATTCCTGTTATACCACACCACTATAACAGGTATATATTAGCGCCCTCTATTGATAAATCAGAAAAAAAATCTTTTATTTTAAAAAGAGCGTGGAGTGCCTTTTGACATATCATCGAAATGTATAATCCTTCTTCTCATATCTGTCAATGAAATATTTATAACTATTGACACCATACACCCCTCGCTTTTTTTTAATAAAACATTTTTTTAGATGGCGCTAATTTATTCCTGTTATAGAGTAACAGGAACATATTAGCGCCATCTATTGATAAATAAGAAAAAAGTTTTATTTTTTAAAACGCTTTTATAGAAGATCCAACTAAATTACTCAATAGATGGCGCTCATATTTTCCTGTTTTAGAGGGCATCGTCTTAAATTAGTTTGTAACAAAATAAATAATAGATTAAAAAAACACGCTTTTATAAATAAACCAAACTAAAAAGTAGAAAATAAATAATAGTTTGAAAAAACTAAAAAACACGCTTTTATATATATATTTAAAAAAGCGTGGGGTGCTTTTTAAGATATCATCGAAATGATAATCCTTCTCATATCTGTCAATGAAATATTTATAACTATTGACACCATGTACCCCTCGCTTTTTTTAAAATAAAACATTTTTTTTCTTATTTACACTATTATTCATTTATATTTATTAGAATTTTTTACACTATTCTTAATTCAAATTTATTAAAATTTATTTTCTATTTTTTAGTTTGGTTTTCTATATAAAGCGTGTTTTTTAGTTTTTTCAAACTATTATTTATTTAAACAGTATTCGGCCGAATACGAATCACGAAAAATATACGTTTTACATGTACAAATATACAAAATAATGTTTTAACACTTATGCTCATTTATCTGTCTGTATAACGAAAGGATTTTTAGCTTTGTATTAAAAAAATTGTAATATATTCGGTCGGAGAAAAGTCTTTTCGCATGTAGTATGTATACACTTATAATATAATCTCTTTGGCTGTACTATGTGTATGTGGCTGGTTTTGATGACATTAAAAAGGTCACATTTCAAAACAAGCAACAAATTAGTAAAATGTTGTTTCCAGCTATTTTTCATTTGTTTTTCTTTCTGTCGAATGTGTGAATCCAATGAAGATATTCGATACATTTTAAAATTGTATTACAAAAAAGGAATAAATGCAATGCAATGCAATGAAAAAATTGTGACGTTTATGGACCTAATGCAGTGTCAGTAAGAGTAGCACAAAGTTGATTTTAGCGTTTTCAATCCGGGAATTTTGATGTTTAAGATGCACCTCGCTCTTGTCGCCCTGTTACGGATAACCTTCGGGCTAACAGTGACCTTCGGTCCTATAAAAAAAGTAACAAATTTATCCATATCGTAGCTCCAAACTATCGTTGAAGTATATCGACCAGTTTCATTGCTAACGCGATCTCCTGGGATGAAATTGGGATCATATTGATTGTAATAATGTGTGTTTTTAATGAGAGACGTGTTGCTTTTTTGATGACTGTAATTACACTCCTTGGATTGCCATAATGTAATCTTATAAATATGTCGCGTGGGCTACACTACATGATAAACCTTTTTTGTAATAACAATAATTAAAATTTTGTCCGTATGCAGGTACAAACGAAAGGGCGCGTCGGCCGCGAAGAAGAAAGCGGCGCGGGGAGCGTACACTGCGCGCGGGAACGGTGTGTTGTGTTTGTTATTCTGTGCACGAGCCGTGCCTCAAATCAGCCTACTGGGTTCGAATCCAAACCGAAACCGAAAATGTCGAGATGAGCAACTGCGCACCGGTGTGTAAGTGCAACGTCTGCCCATAACAAATGCTATGCCCACAGAATATTCTGTGTGGCACCACAATGCGCTCGCCACCCTGTGACAGCACTTTTTTTTTATGTTAGAGGAGGCAAACGAGCAAGCGGCTCACCTGATGGTAAGTGATCACCGCCACCCATGAACATCTACAATACCAGAGGAATAGCAGATGCGTTGCCGGCCTTTTGAGGAAGGAATAGGCTCTTTTCTTGAAGGTCCCTAAGTCGTATCGTTTTTAAGCCTCATGCACAATTATTACACTATCTATAAGCGATCATGACTAAAACACAGTAAGGTTCGCACAACGTCAACGTCTACATCACGACGGATTAACTGGCCCTGGTACCTACCTAGACGGATGCCTGCATCGGAATCCTATTGATTGAGATTGGGACAAGTGCATCTGTGTTTGTTCTTACTCTTGTGGCACTATAATCTCTCCTGCGCAGTTGATAACTTTTGACAATAATGATTTCTTATATTTACGCGAACACTATTATGTTTGGTCCGATCTATGCAGAAAGAGCTAACAGTGTCTTGAAGTCTTGTAGTTTTATGCTTGGTTTTTGATTTAATTTTATTCATTATTGGATCTAAGCCGGTGGTAATACTCAACCATCTTCCCTATTGAAATTAGGATGTTTTTTAATTTCAATAGCCTCGCGAATCGTCCTTGGTAAGAATCGGTGTTCTTTTGCGAGGATTTGTGGTTTATTAAATCAGATTTCTTAATAAGAATGCTAGTCATTTTAAGCGTATTACAGACTCCTATAAAAATGAAACGCGATAAAATCCGTAAAATTAGTTTCATTAAAACTTTTGACAATATTCGATAGTAGTCGCAGTAATCGAAAATCGAAAAAATGTCCCCACTTTTTTACTTATTAGTTTAGCTCACAAGCCGGTTGTTCGCTTTAAAAATCACGGACGTAAAAATCACGGAAGTACTCATTGATTGATTTCCAGTGCTGATTTAACGCGTGTTCGGCGAAGAAAGAAAACGTCGTAAAGAAAGTGTGAAGTAACTAAAAAAATTTTGATGATATGTAAAGTGTTTTTTATTGGATTAAGTGGTCCGCCGTATAGTGGCGGCTTAAACGAATCTACCACTCCATCTCATCCCGTGGGTGTAGTAAAAGTCGACAGAGGGAAAATTAAAACCAGGAGATGGGCAGCAGCATCTTCCTGGAACATCTGAATAAACGGACTGCGGTCGCCAACCCGCCTGCCAAGCGAGGCAACTACGACAAATCCCCCCAAAATGAGAGCTGTTGTGGCGATCTGCAGGGAAGGCATAGGCCTAGGGATGATGGATTAAATGACGAGACAAGCGAAACGTTAACCTTATGGTAAGTGCAACGTCTGCCCATAATAATAGACGCTGTGTCACCCAGAATACTTCTGTGTACGCTGCGCCCGTCACCCTGCTGCGGCATCAGTTCTTAAGTCTCATATGCTTAGTGATTACACTAGCTCCCAGTGCCCTTCCAACCAAAAAAGTAATCGTTGCACAACACAGTTTCACGGGAGAATGACATCACCACCAGTAATTCACGAATCCGCGCTGAAGCAGCGTGGCGTGAAACTCTGCCTGGTTCCAAAACCCACCATTATTAAGGCCGCGCCCAGCAGTGGGATAATTATGGGTAACATTAGTTGCAGGCGGCAGCAGGCTGGGCAGCATGCCGCTGCCACGCGCCAGCTCTGCCAGCGCGCGGCCCGGCGTGTTCAAGGCCGGCAAGCTCAACCTGTGACCACCGATATATTTATTACTACAAAAACTTTTAATTGAATAGAATGTGATGTGATAATCGAATTTATAGTTGATGTAAATAAATTGTTTCGTTTTGACATATTTGTAGTTTTATTGATGGGAAACTTCTTTGATAGAAAACAGTCGAATTTGAAGAACAAATGACACACTAATGAATTGTTTATAAAAATTATAAAATACTATCTGATGCCCGCGACTTCGTCCACGTGGACTTAGATTTTTTAAATACCCTGTAGGGCCTATTTGATTTTCCGGGATAAAAAGTATCCTATGTCCGTCTCCAGGATGCAAGCTGTGCTAAATTTCATCAAGATCGGTTCAGCGGTTGAACCGTGAAAAGGTAACAAACAGACAGAGCGACAGAGAGGGTTACTTTCGCATTTATATATTAGTATGGATTGATGTATCACCGGTTACTTAAGGCAGCCCCATTAACAAAAGTGTTTTCGTTGTTAGGTAAAAATTATTAATGTCCACAACAAAATAAAATTGAAATTGTGGTTTTGAACAATAAAAAAAAATGTATGTATTGTACAAACTGTGCGAATTTTCTGTATTGTGCAAACAAATGTGCCGTGTGCTGGCGATTTAAGAGAATCTACCACCCCATCTCATCCCGTGGATGTAAAATTCAACAGAGGCAAAATTAATACCAGCAGCGTCTTCCTGGACGCATGTCAACTATGGCAAAAGTGAGAGTTACAAGCTTTTGTGGCAATCTGTGGGGTTGGCCTATGTTCAGCATAGGACTAGTGTTTTCTAAGAAGGCCAAAGGTCACGCCAAAGTACCCGCAACCGACGAGCTTGTATAAAAACACTCGTGTCGTATTAAGTGGATGGATCGTAGTAAGTGGAAAGATGTAGTCTCTGCCTATCCCTACGGGAAAGAGGCGTGACTCTATGTATGTACTAGTGATAGGCTAAAATGATGATGATTGTACAAACATTACTCCGATGCTCCATACATTTTGGGATCCATCTCTTTTATGATTGTCGTTCTGTGGAATACAGATACGTTCGGGGTCTGAAGTTGTAGGTTCTATTAAAATAATCTATTTGGAGTACAATAATGTATTATAGTTTAAATTAGTATTAAAGATATCTCAAGTATAATCAAACAATATTTAAATTCAGTTTAAAATTAATTCCTTCGAATATGGGATTCGCACTGACACGTGCTCCTTTTTCTTAAGCCTTGGTTTATTACAAAGACTGTTATGGGTTTTATTAATTTAATTTTATATTATTACATTATTTAATGTTATGGACAGTAAGTATTATTTAAGAAATGTTGCTTAATTTGAAACTTTCTGTCTTACTTTTGAATTTTATTATAGAAACTACTATTTTATTATTAAAATTATAGAAAAATATTTATTATTATAAAAACTATTGCAAAAATAAAACGAATCAATTAGTTAACATGTATTATAATCTTCATGGCTCCGCCGCTTTTCGCCAGCTCGAATGCTTTCTTAGTCTCCTCTAGCGGAAAATGATGAGTTATGAATGGTTTTAGGTCTATGGCGCCGCTAGAAACTGCTGCCAATGCCGCACCGTACCTGGTGATTATAAATTATTTCATCAATACATATTTCCATAATTAGTTCAAGCAAAACCGATTTTGTTATTTTATAATCTGTGTTTCGAGTTCCCGCCAAATTTAACTGACATCGTCCACAAATACATGACAGAAAAAAATATGATACGTCTCGCATTGCAACTTAGATACAGTAAAAAGTTGTGATATCCCATCTAGGGCCAAGTCTGTAATTTTATTAACACTAAATAGCCAATTCAACAATTTTGTTATCAATTAAGTACGTATATAATAAATAAACAATATTTTGTGACCCTATCATTATTATACACCTTTGTTTATATAAAAATATCGTACCTCGGCAATTGCATAGCACAAACACACCGATGTGTAGATATTTCTTCTCAATTCGCTAGAAAACTGATATCGGATAAGTTCATAAGTTCATAGGTAATATTATTTTACTTTTGCTGTGCGATTGCCTAGTCACGATATTTTTATATTTTGATCCTGGCAATCAACTAGTACCAAAAAGATTGCCAGGATCAAAATAGAAGAAGAAGATTATATTATATAGAATGTTTTCAAAATTATTTGGAATTGTTAGTTACACTTTAAAATGTTTATGTAAATCTAAGTTATTGAACGTACGTGTCCAGTATTCGGTAGGAACCCCTGATGTCGATCTCCCGAAGTAGTGCCCCTGACAGAGGCACTTCGACGGTGGTGTCTCCTATACCGACCACAAGGACGGTGCCGCCTTTCTTAGTTACCTAGAATAATAAGGAAGTGTTTAATTGTATACCTGCACACACGAAAAGTTATAAAAATTACAGCCTATAAATATCCCAGTGCTGAATAAAAACCTCTTCTAAACGTTCTTAAAACGTTCTAGTGCGAGTGAGTTCGTGGTGTGACTTCACTTAAAATTGCTATTAACAGTTTAGGTAATGACCTGCGAAAGAACCCAGGTTACTCGCGGACTTTGAGCGCCCAGCCCCTGTGTGACAGTTTGCCAGAAAAGGCACAGGCAATATTGTTTTGCTTTTTTAAAGTGTTAGAACTCTTGAACACGTTTGTCACAAGCATACTTCACATTTAATACGCCCCTGGTGACATAGCCATTTGTTACATCTATTTCTTACACCCTTTTTTCACTTTTTCATAATCCAGTCTAATAATATACTAAGACCTTCGGCAGATGAAGGTGACAAGGAAAAGGGTAGCTACCCGCCAAATCGGGTGGTCTTAAATGGAGAGGACGTCTCCTCCTACTAATACTATTTTGATGTTGTATATACAGTTCGCATCTCAGAAACTTTCATAGTGCGATAATGGACGCATGAGATATTTCTTGGGCTTCTCATGTGGCGACATAGATGTCGCTTTTTTATAGACTTTTTTGATAGACCTTTGTAATTTTGTCCTGTACACTCGAAGGGAAATGCGAACAAAATCTCCAGGGGCTCCGATTAATGGCGGGATAATCATTTCAATTATGCTATACCGATGACGACTAACAATGGCTAAGATGCGAAGTGTCCGCTTGCCAAGCGTGGCGTGACAAATTCTTCCCAAGTTAGGCAAATAAGACGACAAATAAGAATGGAGAAATTGTCGTCGTCACCCTGAAAACTGAGGTGGAACATCTTGTTGACAGAAATTGTATCTCCGGTTCCCGTCTTCCATCATAAGAAACGCGGCGCTGCCTGATGTTCTGTGGTAGCGTGGTCCTTCGAGCCATTTCATGTACGTTTTAGAGTTAGTATTAAGACCATGACTCTATTACGTCAAAATACGTACTAGCATGGAAACTCGCTGGGCAGAAGGGAATGCACAAGCGTCAATGGTGATGTTAGGCCTCGTGCCCAACATCTTGATGATTTTATCTACGATCTCTTGATCTGAATCTTCTTTCTTGACTAGAAGTGTGAAGTCTGCTGCCAGTTTTCTGGCAGTTTCCAAACGCGATTCCACTACATCTGAAAATTAAAAAAAATAGTACGGCTTGTCTTTAAGTTGAATCGACGGTGGAAGTGGCTGCGGCAGTTTCGTAGCGACATTCCGTCACAGTTCTTCGGGGATGTCCTGGAAGCACCTGTTACTATTTGGGCACTATTAGGCCCCGTGTGCAGGTTTATCTCCCGTACTAACATAATATAAATGTTTTATCAAAATCCTACTGACAGATTTTTTTTTATCATATGGCAGGCTTTGTGGTTTACGGTACATACTGAGAAACATAGACACAAGTTCGAGCTCGCTATTCGACTAGTGTGTGAACCGTATCATACTTATTAGTATTAAAAAAAAAGAAATTTGTGACTTTTTCTTCGTCTTTGACCATCTCGCTAACCAGCACAAGCTTTTAAGCTTAACAACCAAAAAGATAGATAAGACTAAGAAAAAGGTGTAAGATTGAAAGACGAATGAGCACTAAAAGGCATCGTTAAAAGCATATTACTAAGTAGTAGTTAGTATAGTTAGTAGTAAGTGCTAGTTTTGCTTACTATCGAAATCAACCTATATTGATCAAGCTAATAAATGAACCAAGCCATGGGCAGTAGCAGCCGTAGTAGTAATCCGGGGGGAGCGCTGCCCTTAATTTTATGTAATATAGTTTGTATGTATTACGATAGACAACTGACTCATCACGATATCTTCGAAACTACAAGACCTATTGACTTAAAAATTGACATACATATTCCTTTCGTGGTATATATGGATTCTACGAGCTTTTACTCCTAAATGTGTTAACGGGTTTAACTGATTCTTATTATCATCATATGCCCAGTAATTATACTAGATATCAGTGCCCAGTGATATTCGCACACTACAGCTTTACTGCAGAACTGGCACTACGGTGGCACCACATAGACGGATTCCTGCATAGGAATCTTACCACCATTACATCTATATACTTTCTCAGCATGGCAACCCTCTTTTATGGCCGAGGTTGAACAAATTCAACAGTGGACTGATACAGACTGAGAAAGAGAAAGAAAAGAAATTATGGTAATGGTGACTAACCAACCTGTCATTAATATTTTTGACGCACCCATCGCCTTAGCAGTCATAGCACACAGTACTCCTATGGGACCAGCGCCAAGGATCACAAGGTTAGTGCCGAGCTTAATGCGCGCGCGATTGCATGCGTGGATCGCAATAGCGAGGGGCTGCACTGCCGCTCCCTCTTCCATCGTAAGGTTATCAGGTAACCTTGGGATTGTTTATAGTTGAGCTGTCTTGTAAGGCTTAATTAATAAGTATAGTTTACTAGCGATTTATTAACTGACAATTGTACACTTTACCGTGTGGTGGCGTCGTAAGAAAATCTGCTATCTAGTCTCGTTCCGGAGGTGTCGTAAGGGTCGACGTAGGGTAATGCCTGTAAAATCTCATCTCATTCCGACAGGTCGTGGCGTAATTCCTCAAAAATATCAGCCCGAAAAATGTCATACCGGTGACGGGCAGCAGCGTCTGAGACGCGAGGCTGGTACTGCGATTGCCAATCCGACAGCCGATCAATCCAATCGATCTGGTACTGCGATTGCCAATCCGACAGCCAAGAGTGATAATTACGGCAAATCCGTGTCGGCACCTATAAAACTGTTCAACAATTTTTAAGTGCTGATTCTTCCAAGTGCTGAAATCAAACATCGCGAGGAAACCTGCATGTCTGAGGAATAAAAAATATTTCGAGGACATCTGTAATCCACCAACCCGCATTGGAGCAGCGTGGCGAACTCTTCCTGCCTCCAAAAGCTTCCCATTAATGAGAGGAGGCCTGTGCTCAGCAGTGGGACATTTATAGACTGTAACTTTACTTATTTTGACCTACGGGCACCAGAGGACTATATACTCAATATGATAATGCATCTTACAATATTAGTCTCCGATATTCACTTCAGGCATTATGAAGATGTTTTGCAGTCGTACTCTAAGCCAGCAGCCGAAAACCAGCGGCCCGCTGGTCGTCTTGGTGTGACCCGCGACATTCTCGACGCAACGCACGTAACGGACGATTTCATTCACAAGGAAGTGAAAGAAAGCCAGAACGGTGAGAAGGGTGCGTCCTTCGCACATGGTCCAAGTGCGGATTGCACTAATCTCAACGTATCATTATATCCTCCTCCCTCTTACAACAAAACGTCGACCTTAAGCGATAAGCGTCTGTTATAATCAGGGAAGAACCTTCTGGAATAGAAAAGTTCGAAGCTCACTTGTGGCAAAAGTCGGCAACATGTTTGTAGTACTGGATGATATTCCCTGGGCCCCTTAGCGTGGCGCAGTACCGGGGTTCGTCGCACAGGTTGTATCTCCCCTGCTTGCAACACTCGCAGCTGCGACAGGGCTGCGTAGGCTCTATCGCTACGCGGTCTCCCACTTTTAATTTCTTTACATTACTACCTACCTGGAAGGAGAAAATAATTGACGTGATGTTTTCGTTTCATGTAGTAGTTGTGTTTATTGTTTGGGTAGCAACACGTTTAGTTATTACACACTAGTTATCATACACTTTTATTATTGTATTTGATACATACCACACAAAAAGGAAAAGCTACCAATGTAGGCATTTCTTTAACAGCACGAAGAAAATTATAAAAACACCTAAATATATGAATCGATAGAGATAGATAGTCAATATATTATGTTTTGTACAAATAGCCTTTAATTACTCTATAATCTCGCTGCTTAAAATGCATCAAACATACTACTGAAACACATAAAACTGAAATTTAACAACACCATAAGTAAAATATTTTACTCGTATAGTAAAATATGGAATTGTTGCTTTAACGTACTGGTCACTTTGTCTGTGAAAATATTACGGACTGGTGAAAAGGTTCAAATGGAAACCTTTTTTTTTCTTTTTTTTTAATAATAATTTTATTTATTTCTTTCACAAACTTGTTATGAATTGAAATCTTTTTACTCTAAATTTAAAATGATGACAACATTTTAAGACGACTTTTGTACATTCAATTGTTTTCACTTGTACCGATGTTGATGCTGCGTTTGAAGAGACTGCTACTAATGAATGCACTGTTCAGTTTTGGTTTAATCGTGTTCGTAGTTGGATAGTAGTAGAAATTTCATGTGTGTAAGCTATAGGCAGCCACTTAGGTCGATAGCGAGAAATTGGGAGTAGAGATAGCAGAAGCCGATTCACCTCAAACCACTATGCAGATAAGTATGCCAATGCATCATTTGCATCAAATCAGAAAAATGAAAAAACTAGATAGTATTACTTATAAGGATTCTTGACAAATTTACTGATCTGTAGAAGGAAGCTCAGGTCGCGCTAGTAATGTAGCGCTCACTTGGATACGGATGAATTACACGGCTGTAATCACGTATAAATATACTAAGTTACCAACAAACCTCAACCACGACACCGGCTGCTTCGTGGCCCATGATCATGGGGCCATCAAGGACTTCTAAGCCACACTTCCCCGCGCTGTATAGCTTCACATCCGACCCACAAATACCCACACACGATATTTTTATCAGCACATCTGCATAAGAAAGATTACAAGAATTTTGATTATATAGTTACTATCACCAACATTTTCTTTATGAAAGAAAGTGACGAGACGAGCAAATAGTTTATCTGATGGTAAGTGCCCATTGCAAATGATGTGTTACCCAGAACTGTGTGGCATCACACAGCGCTCGTCACCTTGAGACATCTGTTCTTAAGTCTCATGTGCCCAGTAATTACACTATCTATCAGTGCCCTTCAAATCAGAATACACTGAGACAGAAGACACTAGACGGATTCCTCCATAAGATTCCTACCACCGGTTATACCATCAGTCATTACAGTCTATTAAAGTCCGACACTACCGTTTTACGGCTAAATAACTAGCCCTGCCGAGGTGTCTACCTAGACGGAATCCTACCACCAGTAAGTAGGTTGGTAATTTTACTGCACTGTAGAACGGGAAAAAATTAGAGGGTAACAATTTTGTATCGATATGACTAATACGGTTACGTGAAATATTAAAAATCAAGCGGAGCTTATGGACGTTATTACGTTTTGTAAATATTTTACAATTATTTATTCAATATTTAAAATATTTAGTACTCGTGAGTTTTCGTCAATTTCGTATTGTTAACACCAATTCTGAGTAAAAATGTGAGCTCGTTCAAATAACCTTGTAGAGAGTCCCTCATAAGATAAGGTAATGACCTCACACAGTTTGCCATCATGTTTTGTGTTCATTCATGAGGAGGTCTACATTATGTTCAGTATGTGAATATTGATTGGTTACGAAGATCTCATTTTCTTCACGGCAGTGAAGCTTACCTTGTATTTATGCAAAATAAAATATATTTAAAAAAGCATCATTTTTTTTATTTTATATTTACCTTCATCGTTGATTACCGGAACTGACAGATTATCCTGAAAAAAAATATATATTTACAAACACATTGTACTAAGCAAGGAGTTTGCGGTGAATGTATCGCGGGACGGAAGAGGAAAACAGAATTTATGAAGTATCAATCAGTCTTTAATTTATTTTATTTATTTAGTCTTTATTGTTGACACCTTGAACTATGGGCTACAATTGGCGGACTTTAATGCCTTGTGGCATTCTCTGCTAAGCAACCATGTTTGATGGTGAGAAAAATAGATGCTATCTAATTACAAATGAAAGCTTAACCTATGTTGATGTATAAATAAAACGATTATAATTAATGTGTAAAAAAATCCAGACAGCGTAAATATGCATAATTCATTATTATCATCATCTTTTCAGCCTAGGAAAAGTCCACTGCTGAACAAAAGCCGGGGAGGCTTATGAGGAGCAGTGGACATAGATTGACAATACACGATCCTGGGTCCATCGATTTCTCGCAATAACGTGCAGGTCGGTGGTCCGACCAGTGGGAGGTTGCCCTACACAGCGTTTGCCGGTGTAAGGTTGCCACTTCCAGAACCTTTTTTCCCCAACTGTCTACTTCTACGAGCTATATGGCCAGCCCATTGCCACTTCAGTTTGTTGATCCTATGTCGGTTACACTGGTTCTGCTGCGAAAATTATTCTTTACATACGAGTATTATAATTTCATAATTACCTATACCAAACAATACACGATATCTGGATGACTTTTGTTGTAATTAAAATTGTACTTTATTGTGAAGTAATCTGGTGCCCTGACCTTGCGTGACCCGAGTCCAGTGTGACAAAATTGTTACATATATGTGTATAAGTATAACACTTGTTATATAATAACAAATACGATAACTATGACTTTTCTTTTGCGGGAATTATTAGTCTAAGTCTTCCCTCGCTTAATGGTTAAGCCTAATCATTCCTAGGAAATATATTCGGCTCGTACCGACGCTTTCACTACGCCGCAAAGAGTAGGACTGTATGAGGAATTTAGATATTAGATTTGATGTATTGTAAACATTTTGTTGTAAAGAATAATGGATAATTTAGACAGACAGTTTAATTCTATTTTTTCTGCTATTCTGCCGTTTTATTTACCTGCAGCCTGATTTGACTGGTAGAAATCATCGTTCCCACGACGACAATTTTCGAATATAGTCCTAAGTTATTAAATGGAGATATTATATGTATATATATGTGTGAATGTATATTCATATATTTTCCAACTAAACAAGAAAATGTAGAATCCATAAATAATAAGAAAACTAGACTATAAATATAAATAAACAAATAAATGTAACAAGCTATCCAATAACTTAATAAAAAATATATATAATGATACCAAATTTATATGGATTAATTGCGTGATTTTTTTGTAAAAACTTTGCTTAATACAATTGAGCTCTTATTGTTTGATATATGAAAAGGAGAAAAGAAAATTATATTTTTTAAGTTGTTAAGTAGTAGTAACCTATGTAAGTTACCTAAGTACATTTATTTAATGAATGATATATTCAAGTCATTTTTATCTAACTAAGGACTTGTAATATCGTTTTTCAGTTTTAAAAATGTTAATTTAATAATTTTTTTCACTTACAATTCTAACATCGCACGGACCGTGCAGCACAGCGGCAAAGTTGTCCATCTTGAATGCTATAGATTCGTTTTGTCTCTGACATTAAGTTTTATCAATATTCAGAGAGGAAACATTTAAATTACGTAGTTGCGATAAGAGTCTCTTGGACTCGACCCGATCTCATTTTTGGAATTTAAAATGTAAAGATGTGAATGCTAATATATAAACTGGCGTGTCTGAGAATTAAAAAAAGTCCACCAACACACACTGTAGCTGCTACAGTAGCGGACTGTTCCCACTCTCAGCTCTTAAACTCTTACGAAAATGAAAGAAGACAGGCCTCCTCAATACAATGCGACGTTTATAGGCTGTTACTTTTAAAGAAGTACTCAGATTTAGAAAACAGACCTACATTACACAAATTTACGATGATCACCTTATTATTTAAATCAAAAAAAATAAGTAGTAGTAACAGGTTCTGAACCTATTTTATTACAGGAACAGGAACTAGGAACACATTCTCCCCTGTAAGATTTTGTCTAGGTAGCTTTGTTGCCAACAATAAACATTTTATCTAACCTATTGTGTTGTAAAGGTAACAATCAAGCGCCTCCATTACTTTAAATTACCCTCACTTTAGAATTTATTAGAATTTGATATCAACTAGAATTGAATTGCTAGTTCTTACAAATGTCTTCTTAACTTCTTTTAGGTGCTAATTATTTTCCTGTCTGTTATTATAGTGATATGAAACATCTATCCATGTTTGTTGAATGGAATTTAACTCGAGTAAATCGCAATATAACTTTATAAAAAAGAAACATATAGAATATATAAAATAATATAGAAATTGAATAAAGAAATAAATTAATAATGAAGCATTTTAATTGAAACTATTTTTAACTGAATAATTTCATATTTACTCGTATTAATAATACAATACATCACCGATCTGGTATAGAAGACTAGCACCTTCCTCTTTCCTAGCGAGGTGTCGCAAGAGGCGACTTAGCTATTGTACGGACAGCCACTATTCGTGCAGAATAACACCGAAATATGCAATGCTGACACTTTACTGCTCTTACCATGGCGGCGACGTGGATCGCCACCTCGTCTGCCTTTTTATTGGATAAAGTGATGAAACGAGCAAAATGTTCACCTGATGGTAAGTGCAATGTCTGCCCAAAACAAACGCTGTGTCACCCAGAACATTACTGTGTGACACCACACTGTGCTCGTCACCATGACAACAGTTCTTAAGCCTCATAGATTACATTCTCCCAGTGATCATGACACTAGCTCTCAGTGCTTGAAGGGCACTGAGAGCCCGAAGCACCGAAGTACAGTAATGCTTGCACACTTCTGCTCACCACATAATAACTGGGCCCTGGGGTGGTACCTACCTAGACGGATTCCTGCATAGGCATCTTATAACTAGCCTACCCGTTATATGGGAAAAAGGCGTGGCTGTATGTATGTATTAATACAATAAGAACTCAAATGTATCCACCCTGCCATCTGGCTGCACTCATTGTATACTAAGTTTAATTATTATTGATTAATTCCTGTTGCTAAATTCTACCATCGTACATTGCGTCACACAACAAAATTTCATCGACACCACCTGGATGACTGGCATTCCAGCACCGTGCGCTTTGCCAGAAATTTTCTGCCACGCACAAACACTTTGTGGAATAGGCTGCCGCCAGCAGTTTTTCCGGACCGATACGACTTAGGGACCTTCAAGAAAAGAGCCTACTCCTTCCTCAAAGGCCGGCAACGCATTCGGAGTTCCCCTGGTATTGCGGATGTTCATTGGCGGCGGTGATCACTTACCATCAGGTGAGCCGCGTGCTCGTTTGCCCCCTCTCTTATAAAAAAAAGGTACCAGTTAAGCCATGCGCCATTCTTTTATCAGCTATATTATCTACGTGATACAGAGCAGTTTCGGTAAATGGCAATAATGAAGAAAATCAATATAAAAAACTATTATAAAATATTTTAATACAAACTATTTTTAACTCAATAATAAAATATATATATAATATAACCAAATTTATATGGATTAGCTGCGTGATTTTTTGTAAAAACTTTGCTTAATACAATTGAGCTCTTATTGTATTAATATATGAAGATGATTCTGGCGGAATTCTGGTAAAAGGCCATAAAAAGGCACAAGAGTCTCAAAATGTTAAGTCAAACTGACTTAACATTAAATTGAACACTATAATATGTGATACGTGTAATGACATGATTGTGTTTTGCTAAAAGCTACTAGTAGATGAAAAAAGATAAGGAGTAGTACCGTGTGGTAGCGGCTTAAGAGAATCTACCACCCCATTAAATCCCGTGGGTGTCGTAAAAGTCGGATTCATCCTGTAACATCTGAATAAATAAACTGCGGTTGCCATCCCGCCTGCCAAGCATGGCAACTATGGCAAAATCCCTCCAAAATGAGAGCTGCAAACTTTTGTGGCAAACTGTGGGGGAGGCCTATGTTCAGCAGTGGACTAGTGATAGGCTGAAATGATGATGATGATGAGTAAATAAATAAGTAGAGAAAGTAAACAAAGTGAATCTACAGTTACAGCATATCAATTACTTTATGTAAAATAAATAAAACAGCTTATTAAAGACAAATATTTAATTGTGCAATAATAAAATATTTCATACCAAACAAATATCCACAATTCCTTATTTTGTCTGTGAAAATTTAACTTTCCATATGACTAGACATCTTTGTACTGTAAGTGACAAGCACCCATTTAACTACAAACATTGAAAATAATAGAATTTCATCGTCATAATTATAGGTTTAATAAAACATTGAGGTCAATATCTTAATTAATTATCACCGTTTTTCACTAGTCAAAATTACATTAAAAATATGTTACAAGTATATCTTTTATTTTTGAGTGTTAACACTATCAACTATAGGTACAGTGTAATAAGCCAAATGTTTTACATTGATTTAGACCTTTTAAATTATTGAATACAAATTTTGTCACAATAAAAAATACACAAAAACATAAATTATTCTCATAAAGAAAAAATATGTCTAAAAGATCAATTAAAACAACTTTAATATAATATGGTTGCCTTGGAGATGTCACGGTATTTTCACAGACAATCCGATTAAAAGTCCGATCTTAATACAAAATAAATTTGATCTTACATTCAATACTTATTTACAAAATTTAATTAACATAATCTAGAATAATTATACATTTGTGAATATGATAATTTTTGTACTATTTGATAATTATGCGGTGTGTTGCAAATCATTAAAATTTATTTATTATTATTAACCCCACTTTTTGTGTCTGGTAATTTAAATAGAAACACACATGGTTTTCAACTCAATAAAATGCTGTTTCTTTGTTTATTATTAAATAAATACACAATAAATTAGTCAAAATTTAGAAGCTGTAAATACTTTCGTCAAAATAAGTCAAATAAAATTAAAAACATGATGATCCTTAGTCGGATATTGAGTTGGATAGACAATTTGTCATTACAAATGGACGAGATCGGCACATACTTTTAATCGTAACATTATAACTTCGACTCAGGTAATTATTTTTGTTACGGTAATAATATTAACATTGTTAATTGAATTTTTCGGGGTTGTTCTCGTCTCTGGGTTGGACATGAATCATGACCTTTATGCCAAGACCTTGTCGTGCGATTTCGTATGCCTCCAGTGTTTCCTCCAGCGAATAATGATGCGACACCAAAGGTTTAACGTTGATTTGGCCACTTGATACCATAGCAAGTGCTATGGGATATCTGAAAAAAAAAAGAATTGGAAGTTGCTGCATTATTTATTAAAAATAAAAGAATTGTTCCGAACTTAGCTACAAGTTACAATTCTAACCTAACAGTAATGTTTTGATTGACTAATATTCAAACTTAAAAAAAACTAACTAGAGCGAACTATTTTACCAGGCTCTTACAGGATATCAGCGTAAAGTAGCATAATGGGGCAATTTTCTAATGATCAGCAAAGAGATCCGGAGATTTCATTACCCTTTAAGACCATCACAGTCCTTAGAAGTGACAACGCATATATCTTGGTACTTGATTTAGGATAGTTGTTGGTGTTTGCAGGCCACAGCGATCGGTTACTATTAGGTGGACGAAGTAATAGGTTATGTCACAGATTAAGGTTGTACTTTGTTACTTGACACTGGAAAATAGTTTATGACTGTTTCCATTAATAAATAAATAATAAAGGTTGTACTTTTGGCGCCAACGGGAAAAGTGGCAGTAGCAATTAGTAAAAGTCAACTATCGTTTTACTGGTTAACAAAATTTCGAAGCCGTGCTACTTAAAGATTGTATACTTGGATGGGTTACTTGACTCTGGAAAATAGTTTATGACTGTTTCCATTAATAAATAAATAATAATAATAAGGTAGTATTGGGTTGTTGGGGCCAACTCGAAAAGCGGCGGTTGTGTTTTTATTGTATTTTGTAATTTCTGTGTATATTTTGAGTTTTGATGTTGAATAATAATAGTTTATTATATGAATGCAGAGGTGCATATTCTCAGCAGAACGATGGAAACCCGTTATGCTAGTAGTTGACCGATGTTAGAAAGGGTAGGGGAATCTAGGAGAAACTTAAAGCAGGACTGTTTATGGGCTGTTTATATATAGTGATGTATCGGGAAGGGATGGCGGTGTACTGACTCGTTGACATAGCGGAAGATGCCACGGATGTCGACCTCACGGGCGACGGCGCCAGCCAGCGGCAGCGTCAGCTCCGGGCTGCCCATGCCAACCAATACAGCCACGCCGCCCGACTTCGTCGCCTGCGAACAAACGTTTACACAACTTCTTAATGAGAAACATCAAATTTCGCGCCTTGCCGTGACGGCAAATGGCATGACGCTCTCTTATGCCGCCATGTCCCCTCTACGCCGCTGCTTTCTACTCCATTGCGTGCGTGGCGTCTATACTATATAAAAATATTTTTATATTAAATAAACTTATTTATTAATTTTATTTATATTATTAATATAAGAATAACGAGAAAACTATATTTATTTTATTAACTAAACTATGTTTTATTCCATATTTATTAATTCATCATCATGTCAGCCTGTCACTAGTCCACTGCTGAATATAGGCCTCTCCTATAGATTGCTACAAAAGTTTGTAGTTCCCATTTTGAGGGGATTTTGCCATAGTTGCCACGCTTGGCAGCCGTATTGGCAATCGCAGTTTATTTATTCATATGTTCCAGGAAGATGCTGCTGCCTATATTCTGGTTTTTATTTTTTCTCTGTCGACTTTTACGACACCCAGGGGATGAGATGAGGTGGTATATTCTCTTAAGACGCAACCACACGGCAATCGTAATAATTTGTAATATAATTTTTAATGGGTTTCTTTAATTATAAATTCTTTCAATAACCATCAATTTCGATGTTTTTCATCCGCCGGGCCAAATTTTTTTTGTACACAACTGTGTAAAAATTAAGGTTTCTAAAAATGTACGTCTCTTTTGTATTCAGCTGTTTTGGAATAAAAACTTTATGCAATATAACTTCTTCTATACCGTGTGTACGTTTTATAGCATAAATGATGCATGCACAAACATCAGAGCCGGAACAACTATAAATAAGCCATACAAATATTATGTGCGGGTGCGGGAATCAAACAATTAAGCACAAACGCCAAGCCATCACTAAACAAAGAACCGTACTTCTAAAATCGGTCTAGATACTAATTTTTAAACAACGAATATGAGTGAATGTGTGGCATAATCATATTTATTCATTATTAATTTTATGCCAGAGAAAAACTATAACCTAGTGTAAGAAACATAAAATAATCAAAAAGTAATAACATAATAACAAAAAACTATCTAAAAATAAAAAGCTTTTATTTAAGACTATTAAAGAATTTATTTTTCGATTTCATCCCATAATGGATAGTACTTTAGTTTTTAGTGTTTTATTTAAGTTGTGTTTGGAATAGAAACAATGCCTATAATTTTAAAGCTCCCATAGCCTAATGGTGTAAGATATGGACTGCGAAGTTTGACGTCGCAGGTTTGAGCCCGCCATTCGCCTATTGTCGTGAACCATCTTTTAATATTAGTTGGAGTGGTTAACAGCAATATTAGTAATGTTAGTAGCATAGCTAAATTAGTAGTATCCTTTAAAAAAATCGTTTCGTCGTCGTTTCAGCCTATCAATTGTCCACTGCTGAACGTAGGCCTCCCCCATAGATTGCCACAAAAGTTTGTAGCTCTCGTTTTGGGAGGATTTTGCCATAGTTGCCACGCTTGGCAGACGGGTTGGCAACCGCAGTTTATTTATTGAGATGTTCCAGCAAGATGCTGCTGCCCATCTCCTGGTTTTCATTTTCCCATTGTCGACTTTTACGACACCCACCGGATGACATGGGGTGGTAGATTCTCATAAGCCGCTACCACATGGCAAGCCGCTACCACACGGCACTTTCACTTTAAAAAAATACTTATACGTAAATATGAACCCGGGGAAATGAAAATTAAGGTAGGAAATGGGAGGTTAAGGCAAAAACTATTTAAAAAAGTCAATCCGGTATTTGCAAAAATCTACGTACCAGCAAGGCCAATCTAACAGTGGCCTGAGCGCCACTTGCATCAATAGAGATATCCGGGTAGCCCCCCAACAGCTCGTAGATCTTCGCAACCAGGTCAGCTTCGTTAGAGTCGCGGCTCACAAGAACGGTGTGGTCGGCACCCAACTGCTTCGCAAAGTCCAGGCGAGATTTGAGGATGTCTGGGGATTGTGTATCAACTTAACTAATAATAATTTACAGGTTTATCTTAAAATAGTTCACAGCTGGACATAAATCGTACTGATGCTAGAATGCAGGAATCTCTCTAGATAGATACCGCCGCAGTACCACTTATTTTTTTGTCAAGCTACAGTTTACTAACAATACTGTGTTACGGTCTTACGGGCATTGATAGCTAGTACTGGGCTACTTACTGGGCATGTGAGACCTAGGAACTGAAGTCTTTGGGTAACGAGCGCAATGTGACTGATGACACACAGTAATATTTTGGGTGACACGGCATTCGTTACGGGCAGACGTTGCAATAAGGATCAGGTGTACAATATGCTCGCTACGTTACTTTCTTCTATTAAGAAAATACCCGCTACGAACTTGTCACAATTTGTAATAGACGCCACGCTTGGAAAGTAGACAGCCATACAATCTATATAACGGTGCGGTCATTTAGCCTGTCCACTATTCTGCCTACCAAACTATGGCGACTGAGGCATGTCCATCCAACATGGGACAAGCCTATATCCTGCTTAGCAGCTGATGATAATATGTTCCAAAGACCATCTTTAAACTATTCATCGAAAGACCGTTTTTACTGGTGGTAGGATTCCTATGGAGGAATCCGTCTAGGTAGCTACCACCCCAGGGCCAGTTATTTTGCCGTGAAGCAGTAGTGTGCGAACATTACAGTGTTTCGGTCTGAAGGGCACTGAGAGCTGGTGTAATGACTTAAGAACTGATGCCTCAGGGTGACGGGCGCAGTGCGGTGCCACACAGAATAGTTCTGGGTGACACGACATTTGTTATGGGCAGACGTTGCACTAAGTGCAGGTTTTGCTCGTCTCGTCATCGAATAAAAAAAATCTTACTGTAAATCCTGTGTTCAAAACACTAACCGGTTATGATAATGTTGCTGGCGCCCATGGCCCGGGCAGCGAGCATGGTGACGAGGCCGATGGGCCCGGCGCCCAGGATGAGAACGCTGTGCCCCGCGCCCACTCCGCCGCGCCGGCACGCGTGAATGCCCACCGACAGCGGCTCCAGCAGCGCGCCCTCCTCCATCGTCACGTGTGGGGGCAGTCTGGGGACAGGTCGCGTATACATCGTAGAGTGGGAATTTTCGCAGAGACACTTATTTCATATATAGTACCGATAGGTATCCGGCAGAGTAGAATAGCACCTACCTCTTTCCTACCGAGGTGTCGTAAGAGGCGACTAAGGTATTGTACGGACAGCCTTAGTTCGTGCAGAATAATACCATAATAGACAAAGTTGTCACTGTAATGTCACTATAATGGAATGGGAAGTAACATTTTTTTGAATCGTACCAAAATGGCGGTGACGTGGTTAGCCACCCGTCACGTCTCGTTTCCCGCGAGTGCGGAAGTGGGCTGCGTGAGTGGCCTCTGCCTATCCCTTATATTGGAAAAAGGCTTGACTGTATGTATGTACACTTATTTCATCAACAGTACGATAGAGAACATTCAATTGTATGTGTAACTTAGACATCTCTCAAAAATTAATACTAACGGCTTCCCTAAAACATCGTGAGTTCATCAATCAATCTGTTAATCAATAAATCAAATAAGCAATAATCTCAATAATATTAAATAATATTTAATGTGTCCCTTATTCGGGGTTAATTTCATCATCCTCATCATCATTTCCACTGGTGAACATAGTCGACCGTCAGAGATTGCCACAATAACTTGCAAAAAGTTTGTAACTCTCTTTTTGGGGGGATTTTGCCAGACAGGATTTGGCAGACGGGTTGGCATGCCCTCTACCGAATTTTACGACACCCAAGAGGTGATATAGAGTGGTAGATTCGATTCGCCGTATGATGTCTGCTTAAAATATATTTAGCGTTATTGTAACAATGGTTATTACTGTTAACTACAAAGATTCAGGCAGCAAAAAACTATTAAGTTTTTTAGAGTTAGGATAAAGCAGGGGAAAGTGATGATAATGATGATGTTCTCCTAGCCCATTTCGACTACGGCGACAACTTCCGAATCCGAATGTCGAGAGCCATCAACTGCGCAGGAGACATTATAGTGCCACAAGTGTACGCGCAAACACAGAGGCACTCACTCGTCCCAACCTATCCGCGCCCGATGTAACGCTGATGCGATAAGATCTGAGGTCGGCTAGGATGCATAGATGTGTCAGAAACGCGGGGACAAACACAACACAACCACACCCGAAAACCAACAATTTGTGTTTTAGCACAAAATGTTGGCTCCGGCTGGGATTCGAACCCAGGACCCGCGGCGTAGAAGTCAGGTACCCTGACCACTAGGCCACGCGGTCGTCAGGGGAAAGTATGACTATAAAGTAGCAATCAAGACTAACTTATAGCAGAAATCGGCGGCGTGCTTGTAGTATCTCGCTAAGTTGCCGTGTATGGGTGGGGTCGCGCAAAACTTAATGTCCGGACAGAGGTGGTAGCGGCCCGTCTTGCAGAACTCGCAGTAGCGACACGGCACTCCCGGCTCGATCGCGACACGATCGCCCACAGCCAGGTTCTTAACTTTTGCTCCAATCTGAAATAGGAATGAACATATCGATACAAATAAATATAATGTAACTTTTCTTCCTGCCTGTATCTCCGAAGGGAGTATGATAACTTTAAATCGACTAAAGTCACCATCACGAGAAGAAATGTACTTAACTTTAACATCAACCAACTTTTTTATAGGAGAAGGGGAAATCGAGCAAGGAGGCAAGCGATCACCGCCCAAGTACATCCGCAATACCAGAGGATTTCCAGGTGTGTTGCCTTTGAGGAAGAAGTAGGCTCTATTCTAGAAGGTCTTTATGTCGTATCGGTCCGGAAAAACCGCTGGCGGCAGCAGATTTAACAAAGTGGTAGTGTGGGTGTTGTTTAAAAAAACAGCCAAAAATGCTACTTATTCAAGCTGGAATTTTATGTGAGCATGATGTTACTCCGATGAAATCAAATCAAATAACTTTAATGACGAGCGCAGTGTGGTGCCAATCAGAAATGTTCTGAGTGACGCAGCATTTGCATGGCAGACGTTGCATTTACCATCAAGTGAACGATTCATCTCATCACTTTCTGCCATAAAAAATAATCAGATAATAAGTAGGTAATTTGCTAGTAGGAACAATATGGTCGCCATTTATTTAGTGCAGTTGGTAATGACTAGCCTAAGGAATCGATACCCGTTGGATGCAATATGTTCCCTAGTGTTAATCGTTAACGTTATACCGGCAAATGCACTACGTTTTAACGATCCCACAAGTTTTTACAAATGTTCCAGCATTTGCAGGAAATGCAGGTGGCACATGACCGTGTTTTGTAGCAATCTATCGGAGAAGCTTTTAGATTTCCAGTTCATGGTGAAGTAGAATTTATACAACTGGCTTCCAATTTTGCATATATACATAAGATCACGACTGTATGCCATAAGGGGTAGTCAGAGACTGGGCACTCACTGCAAAAACATATGACTGCCGCAATCCACGTTTCACTAAAACAATATAATGCACTTGGTGTGATAGGTGGTGAGCCCATCGCCACCATGCGCTGTTGGATGCACAGTGCAGTTTAATTCCTTACTCGCCTTTTACAAGATCCATTAGATGAGATGGAGTGGTAGTATTCTTTTATCGAGCCGCCACCACACGGCATAAGTCCAATTTTGCATGTGTATTTCATTGCTCTAAAGAATATCACAAACCATTATTCGAATTAAGTTTAGTGACTTTATATTGTTCACTAATAGCAAAATTCAAAGCAATACATGTTGTCAGTTTAATAAATTTTCAAATAATATTTGACATTTATCCGTCAATCGTTCGGTAGTAGTCATTGCCGGCTTTGACTTTGTTTTCATTCCGTACGTCATCAGGTCAATGACTTTATATATGTCAAATTAGCAAACAAGCATAACACCTTTTCTTTCTTTCACAGGATTTTCAGTTTACGATGATAAAGGTTCATGTTTATAAATTTTTCTGATGCTAGTATTAAAACGTGGGGAGAAACGATATTACCAAAGATCTTATGGTTCGTCAAGTTTATTAAATCTTAAAGGATTTCTCGGTGTGCTTCGCCAGAAGACTCGTTTGTCAGCCTTGAACGTATCTACCCGAGTGTGCAAACACTCGACCTGGCACCGCTCGGGACTTCATTTTTGTATACACTTTAGGACCACTACAGACCACAAGACTGGGTGGAAGTGGGTTGCTCTGTATCGGTTCTGAGACAGCATTCGACATAATCAAACCTATGTTTTTTTTTAAGAAAAACTATAAAAATATGAATTATGTAGCTAGTAGGATATAGTCAAACGCAGCTTTACATACCTTTATTAAATTGTGGCTTCCCGAGTTTTTATTCATCAATTTGTACGATTTACAAGAGAATCGAATCGGAATGAAGGAAAACCAATTCGCAGCAACCGCATTGAACCGAAGCGTTACGATTCGCTTTATCCATTTTAATGTGTTTTTGAGATTGTCAACCAACACAGTACATAAAATTGACAGAATAACGTTTCTTTTCACGCATATTCTTTATATTTAGTTTTTATCATTACTCATTAACTATGTAGGTACCACCCTAGGGCCAGTTATTCTGCCGTGAAGCAGTAGTGTGCAAACATTACTGTGTTTCGGTTTGAAGGGCACTGAGAGTTAGCGTAATCACTGGGCATATGAGACTTAAGAACTGATGTCTCAGGGTGACGGGCGCATTGTGGTGTCACACTGTTCTGGGTGACACAGCATTTGTTATGGGCATACGTTGTACTTAGCATGAGGTGAACGTTTTGCTCGTCTCGACACTTTCATCAAATTTAAAAAAAAACTTATTCTGAGTTTTATATACAGCTATAATGAGATTTTTATTTACCATAAAACTTGAATAATGGACCGTCCGGGAATTCAGAATGTGTGGGTACTGTAACCGCATTACGGTGAGACACGTGACGTGAAATCAACGACACGTGAGTGCCTAATAATAGCGTGCCGGGATGTTTGTTCTGTCTTCTGACTCGATGACATTCAAAGTTTACAACGACTTTAAAGGGCCTTTGCTAATAATTAACCGTCATACCTCCTACTAGCGAATTCTGACAATGCCAATTTATTCTGAATGTATTACCAATTGTAAATTCTACCAAGTTTCAGAAGCTAACGCGCGGTAAAACTTTACAAAATTAAAAAAAAAATATCAAAAGTATAGCGGTATTTGTCACAAAAAAAAAGTAAAGTTTCAGCCTATAAATGTCCCACTGCTGAGCACAGGCTTCCTCTCATTTCTAAGAGGGTTTTGGAGCTAGGAAGAATCCGCCACGCTGCTCCAATGCGGGTTGGCGGACTGCACATGTCTTCGAAATATTTTTTATTTCTCAGACATGCAGGTTTCCTCACGATGTTTTCCTTCACCGCCGAGCAAGTGGTAAATCGACACTTAAAACTGCAATGAACAATTTTAGTGGTGCCCCGGGAATCGAACCCAGGTCACTCGCTACCACGGTTGTCACAAAGGAAGAAATAAATTCACATGTTTTACTTTTTTTCACAGCGACAGAAATGTGATTTTGTTGTCAAATCGAAATGGTTTCATAATCTGGAGCTGAGTGCCTATAATTTGTTATATACTTTTTGAAGTCCATAAGATCAACCAGAGGTAAAAATACGACCTCGCAACTGGACAAAATCAGAAACCACACAACGTTCTAAAGAGATGAAAGAAATATTTTGAGAACTTATTGAAGAAAGAAGATATGCCAGTACATGTCCCATCCGGGGACATGAATGGAGGTTGCGATGAAAGTGATATAAGTACTCGTATGGAACAGATTGTGGAAACGTTGAACAGTATGAAATTTTAAAAGGCTGCTGGGTATGACAGAATTACGATAATATATAATAATTAGAGACGATGCAAGCTGGACAGGGCGTGGTAGTTTATCAGCTGTACCGCCTTTTTAACCTTTACTGAAGGAGCGGCTACGTACCAGGAGACTGCAAGGCCGTTTGTACCGCCAAAGGGAAATGACGACGCAAGAAAACTGCAAAACCTGCCGAGGCATTAGCTTGCTCAGCATTTTTGGCAAATTGTGTTCAAATATTTTTTTTTTTTTATTTTTTTTTTATTTCATAAAAGTGACGAAACGAGCAAAACGTTCTCCTGATGGTAAGTGCAACGTCTGCCCATAACAAATGCTGTGTCACCCAGAAAATTACTGTGTGACACCACACTGCGCCCGTCACCCTGAGACATAAGTTCTTAAGTCTCATATGCCCAGTGATTACGCTAGCTCACAGTGCCCTTCAAACCGAAACACAGTTATGTTTGCACACTACTGCTTCACGGCAGAATAACTGGCCCTGGGGTGGTACCTCCCTAGATGGATTTCTGCATAGGAATCCTACCACCAGTGGTTAAGAAAGTTATGAATGGAACTGAAGAGAAGATAAGAGATTTACAAGCGGGATTCAGGAGAGGAATGGGATGCATGGATCAGGTCTTTTCCTTACGAATCATAGCCGAAAAATATCTTGGCTTAAAGTCAAAAGGTCTATTGCGAAAAGCATGAAAGTAAGATTAATGCTGTGGGAAGAAAAAGTTTGAGAAGTATAGCTATAGTGACTTTGATGGACAAAGTGAAGAACAGCGGGATGTATGTATAGAGTGTCCCAAAACGTACTCGTATTTTCAAGCGAAAGTCCAGTGGCAGAACATTCTTAGTGGTATTTATACCCGAATTAATAATGTTTTTATTTGGGTTTTTTAAATAAATTCTTAGTTGGCAGTCTTTTTTGGACACTGTAACTTATTAACTGTAATACAATATTTCGCACTACTAAATATCTAAATATAAAAAATGACGTAGTAAAACCCGCATGCATAATTTTGTATATAAAACCACATTTGTATGCGACACACCTCCACCTGATGGTAAGTGCAACGTCTGCCCGTAACAAATGCTGTGTCACCCAGAAGATTACTGTGTGACACCACACTGCGCCCGTCACCCTGAGACATCAGTTCTTAAGTCTATATGCCCAGTGATTACGCTAGCTCACAGTGCCTTTCAAACCGAAACACAGTAATGTTTGCACACTATTGCTTCACGGTAGAATGACTGACCCTGGGGTGGTACTTACCTAGATGGATTCCTGCATAGGAATCCTACCACCAAATTTTCCATATAAAAATTATCCTTCTCCGTCTAGGACGCAAGCTATCGCTGTGCCAAATTTCGTCAAGATTGATCGAAGACGAGCGAATCGTACCACGTTACTTTGATTATTAATAGTAACACCAGCACTTAGACTGTAGTAAAATAAATACTCTTTTGATATTAGTTATAGTTGAACATTAAAATTTATTCAATTGACGCACGTAACTAATAAATGGAGACAGACGGATGACTCGTGTAACCAATGTCATGACCAATTTGAAATAACTTTGGATCCATTACGCTCCATTAGTTCGTCAACAAATGATCTACATAACCGGGTAAAATTTAAAAGATATGTAAGATTTTTTTATTGGATAAAGTGAACAGAAGAGCAGAACGTTCACCATGGTAAGTGCAACGTCTGCCCATAACAAATGCTGTTATGGGCAGACGTTGCACTTCGTTTTTGATTTTATGTCACCCATAACCATTCTGTGTGGAACCACAGTGCGCCCGTCACTCTGAGACATCAGTTCTTAAGCCTCATATACTCAGCAATCCCTTATGATCCCTTATGAAACAATATTTGTCAAACAGTGTATAAAATAGAATCGACTGTAATATATGCCTCTTATTCCTAACCTAAAAATGACTAAGCCCATAGGTTCGAGTTAAGAGAATCTACCACCCCACGGGATGAGCCCGTGGATGTCATAAAGTCGACAGAGGGAAAATTAAAACCAGAAGGGGCAGCAGCATCTTCCTGGAACATCTGAATAAATAAACTGCGGTTGCCAACCCGCCTGCCAAGCGTGGCAACTATGGCAAAATTCCCCTCAAAATGAGATCTACAAACTTTTTTAGTAATCTATGGGGGAGGCCTATGTTCAGCAGTGGACTAGTGATAGGCTGAAATGATGATGATGAACATAGATAATTTACATACTTTTATTGAAAGTCATTTTTATTAAACTGCACTGTGCACCCAACAGCGCATGGTGGCGATGGGCTCACCACCTATCACACCAAGTGCATTATATTGTTTTGGTGAAACGTGGATTGTGGCAGTCATCTGTTTGTGCAGTGAGTGCCCAGTCTCTGACTATCCCTTATGGGATACAGTCGTGATCTTATGTATGTATGTATGTATGTATTGACTATTTTACTGGCTTAATGATTATTTTGTGTTCATGCAGAACTGGTTGAAGTCAGACAGTGACAAACAGATTTTTATACTACAACAATCACTGCTGCTGTGAGAGTTCTATAAAACAACATAGAACTTTGTTGTTTTTTCTTCTATTTTAACGTATATTTTTTTTCTCTTTCTTAAAAAAGAAACGATGCCTCACCTGGGATGTATACGAGTGCGTCTTACAGACATAAATTTCACATGAACAACAAAATCAGACCTGAATTGTTCGTTTTCGGGTCACACATGTGATGGGGTGGTACATTCTCTTAGCTCGACCCTGTGGGCCAGTCATTTTTTGGTAAGGAATAAGAGGCAAGAGTTGAAATGTATACGATTAAAAATGCGGCTTTGTTTACCTATCAAAAACCAGGTATCTGCCCCTAATTTCTACAGTTTTCAGATTTTACGCAAGAACCCTAATCTCAGCATGCGGCACCTTAATGGTCTCTAGTTTTATTATATATAATAATAATTTGGCTTCTAGGAGGCGTATCAAGACGAAACATGTTTTAAGTTAGACCACCAGTAATACAACTGTGAAAACCGCGTGATGCGCGTACAAATATATACAAACAAAGCAATACAAACAGACTGACAGAAAGACAAACAAAAAAGACTATTGTTTACTATTGCTCTAGGCCCCTCATATTATATTTTCTTAAATATATGCCGGCAAACGTTCACCGCTCTTCCGCCTTGTTACATATTACAATATACGAGTACATTGTCATACTTTAGATATAATGGCTACTCGCACTAGCACATTCAAAAAGGAACTGTTGAAAATTCTTATTAAATTGTAATATGTTTAACATAATCTAGTAATATTATTTTGTAATAGCTAATTTGTTTGTTTTGTTGTTAACTTCATAAATTTGTATAATTTTCCACTGTAACCAAAAATTCTAGGCTCTTCAACGCATTATAACTAACAACTTTTTTATATTTATATTTTTCTTTTAAAATTACAGTGTACACTAGCAATTCTCGCAACACTTATGTAAATCGTGATTAACGGTGTTGGTAACACAATTATTCAATTCTTTACATGTCATATTAGTTTTAAGTACATATTGTGTTTACTGTTAGTTGATCCTAATAAAGTAAAAAAAATATCTCTTATGTACTATCTTAGTAGGTATAAATTAGTGTTTTAAATTTCGTTAGATTTAGTACATCAACTTATTTGAGTGGTCCAAATAAAAAAAAATCAATACCAATCAACTCAATGGGCCTAGTTTATGCACGTACATTTGCATTTGTATTAATGTAAAAGGCTAAAAATAACTTTTATAATAATAATATAAAATAACGACGCAATTAGTGATGCGACAACGTATCTTGAAAATATATTTATAATTAATTGCAATATTTTTACCTAACAGAAAAACAGACAACAAAGCCAGTTAATAATAATTTGACATCCAGTATTAAGCTATGTTTAAAGTCTCTAGCTCCGCGAGAAATTAGTTTAAAATCCATTACTAAATTTGACTTGAACAGACATACGCACACACGAAAACAAGTTAATAAATTGCCTTCCCATAGATTGTCACAAAATACGGTCATGCATCCATCGACTTCCCGCAAAACCGTGCAAGTCGTGGCTTCATCCAGTGTAGGGCCGCCCTACACTACGTTTCTCATTACGAAGTCGCCACTAGAGAACCTTTTTCCCTAACATTTATCAGTTCCACGAACTATATGGCCGGCCCGTTGCCGCTCAGGTTGCTGATCCCCAGAGCAATGTCGGTTACTCCAGTGCGAGGAGCCTTCTATGTCCAGAGGAGCCTACTATGAAAATCGAAGTAAGTATGAAGTTTCGGACAGATTAGAAGCAAATTATTTAGGATGCAACTTCTACGGATGGCTTTCTTTCGGATCCAAAGACATCCAACAGAATGAATGTTTAGTGAAGGGTAATACCGAGGTAGGAAACGTGCGATTCGTCGACCGAAACTTCGTATTACGATTTTCGTGGTAGGTCCCCCGCTGCGAATATCATCGTTACGGATTCTTTATCTCATCCGTGTATTAACGATTAAAATATATTACATTTCCAAAAGCATCACGTGAAGCGAAATGCTTCGATATGAGTTGATGTCCGATATGACACGTTACACAAAATGATTACATCTGCGGTAACCACAGTGTAGTGTCATTGATTATTAGTAGCTGTACTCTTACAAGAGATTCGGCTGCGGTGATATGAGTATCTACTAGTACCGGCAAAGTACAGCATCAGCGTATGAATACAAAACATTGACCACGTCCACGTGATTAACCTTAGATAGGACAGTTTTCGTCAAAAACTCTTAATCTTCAATATTGAAAAAAAAGAGGAATAAGATAGACAGAAAAAATGTGGAATTGATTACAACAAATGTAACGAATAAAAAGTATTTACGATTAAAAAACATATGTTATTTATGTAATTTTTTTTTTATTACGAAAAAACGATATTGTTGTATATTGTGTAACACTGAAGGAACAAAATAAGTACTTATTTTATATTATTAGTAAATGATTATATTAATTTTTATGGTAACGCACTTTGATAATTGACGTATTAATTAAGGGTTATCAGTAGAAAACGTTTTATTCGAATTCCACTTGGATCCGTGGTTTTCGCGTCATAAAAACGAGTGCAAAAATAATAGCAATAACATTATAACAGAGAAATAATTATGGCTCGAGTGCGACTTAGCTCCGCAAAAAGTTATTACTAAACCGCTTAAAAATAGTCAGACAAAAACCTGGAAAATTAAAAGATACCTCTTAGAATCAGCCGTGAGCTGAAATTTGGAAAACTAATAAAGCGTATAGGCATGGTAGGCGTGTGGTAGCGGCCTAAGAGAATCTACCACCCCATCCCATCCCGTGGGTGTCGTAACAGTCGACAGAGAGAAATTAAAAAACCAGGAGATGGGCAGCAGCATCTTCCTGGAACATCAGAATAAATAAACTGCGGTTGCCAATCCGCCTGCCAAGCTTGGCAACTATGGCAAAATCCCTCCAATAGGAGAGTTACTAACTTTTGTGGCTATCTATGGGGGAGGCTTATGTTCAGCAGTGGACTTGTGATAGGCTGAAACGACGACGACGACGATAGGCATACATACAGTAGTTATATTGAATAACGGAACAACGTTGAAAGAAGAAAGAGACGAATAATAAATAAGTGTAGTTAAAGGCTAATGTAGTTCTACGAGTAAATATTTGTTGATCGACATTAGAATATATATTATGATAATTAATTGCAGATTTGACAAGCAACTATCCAGTATCACGCTAATATATCGTGACGACTACAATCGTTTGACAACATAATTATGACTTTACAGACATATAATGTGGTAAAATATATTATTTAAGCCATTGCGAAGGCCAACGGAGCCGTTGTAGCCTAGTAAGAACAAGAAGATATCCTTTTAGTTGCAATTGAAATCAGACAGGGATATAACACCATGTGATTGTTTTATACAAATGTAAGGTTGGACGAATTTTTAGCAAAATTGTTGAATAAAACACTAAATGTTAAATATATGCTATAAAGAAGAAATTGCAGTCATCCTTGTACAGGGTTGTAAAGACGTATTTTACTAGATACAGAGACGACCCGTCCTGGAGTCTTGGCACAAGACTACTTTTTGCAATCTACGAGTATAACGAAGGCCTGTTGTTTAGCTGTGGACTTCGTTGGACTGTAAAACTAATGATGATTAAGTAATGTAACGTTAATTTAAATTAAACCAACGTTTTTGCAAATAGCCCTATGATTTAGAGTACGTTCTGCGAAACGTTTCGGGTTCTAGGGGGTTGGTTGATAAACCTGCGACAAGTAATGTTGTTACCGTACATTTTGAGGCTTTTCTGTTGTCGTTAGTCCGCTATCCGATCCAATTGTCGTAAAAAATAATAATACCTCTCTCTCTCCTACTCGAAATACATTGCAGACATGTATGTTTCCTCAGGACTTTTTCTTTAACCGCTGAGCAGGTAGTTAATAAGCATTTTTTATTGTAGAACATTTTTTTTTGCAGACAACTTGAACTCAGGGCGTTCGCGTACATTTGAGGCGAGCGATCGGGCCATGGCTACTGCGGCTATACGCTATATACTGCAATGCATTCGTAATGTCATAAACAACCCGGCAGGCTGGGCTTAGGAACGATGTGTATATGCCCCAAAAAATTTAATGAGCCTCGTAGCGTGATACCTGTAAGAGATATGTCGACTTAAAGATTTTGCTTAAAACTCATAGGTGGCTACCCTGTTATACAGCCGATCGAGGCAATGAACTCATAAATTTAATTGGGCGTTTTTCCATTGAGCTGCCATCGAAAGAACTCGCAAGTACTAGGATAACATGAAGCTTAGGGAAATCTGTTGCGAAGTAAATCTGTTTGTATGACGCCGTAGTAGGGTAACATACATTTAATGGAGAAGGAAACGTATTTTTAATGTCTGGTTCGGGGCAACGCCCATCTGAGTAAGGGTCGTGTAAAGTCTTACAAAACAAATGATTTTAAAGTTTTGTACGGACATTTGTAGTATTCAATTTTGTCATTAAAACTTCTCAAACTTCTGTTTATCAGATCAAAGTAGCATGGGTAGGTGCCGGGATGTTATACCAATTATGAATAACGTTGTATATACATACATACATACATAAGATCACGACTATATCCCATAACGGGTAGTCAGAGACTGGGCACTCACTGCAAAAACAGATGACTGCCACAATCCACATTTCACCAAAACAATATAATGCACTTGGTGTGATAGGTGGTGAGCCCATCGCCACCATGCGCTATTGGGTGCACAGTGCAGTTTAATTCCTTACTCGCCTTTTACGAGATCCATTGGATGAGATGGAGTGGTAGTATTCTTTTAACGAGCCGCCACCACACGGTTGTATATAACGAAGATGAAAGTAACTAAAACCCTACCTTGGCGACAACACCTGAGGCTTCATGGCCCATTATCATGGGTTCCTTCAATACGAAGTGCCCGCAAGCGCCACTCTGCCAGTAATGCACGTCCGAGCCGCAGATGCCCACGCAGTCCATCTTGAGGAGCACCTCTGCAAATAATCACGATTAGATATCCTATGCGGGAATCCGTCTAGGTAGGTACCACCTCTGGCCAGTTATTATGCCGTGAAGCAGTAGTGCGCAAACATTACTGTGTTTTGGTCTGAAGGGCACTGAGATGTAATCACAGGACATATGAATCTCAAGAACTGACGTTTCAGAGGGACGGGCGCAGTGTGGTGCCACACAAAAATATTCTGGGTGACATAGCACTGCTATGGGCGGACGTAGTACATCAGATGAATGTTTTTTCTCGTCTCGTCCCTTTCTCCAATATTTTTTTTATTGTAGAACATAAGAAAGGCCCAGAACACACAAATAAGTAAATAACAGTTAAATGCCACAAAAAGGTGATTCAGTTTTTACTTCGACGGGATTACGATGCCATGCAGCGCTAGTTTTCTCCCCTCAATCTAAGATTTTATGCACAGAATGTGCAGAAAAAATTGCAAATATAAAAATGTATTAAGTTAAAAGTGGTATGGTATGGTATACTCGGATGTAAAAAGTAAAATGCTAAATAACGTCCCACGACTGGAAACAGGCCTACTTTGATTTTTGTAAATCATTTTTGTAATGTAAATGCCTCCAATAGACGTATTCGAAACTAGCTGCGCCCCGCGGTTTCACTCGCGTAAAAACGGCCCTGATCGATGACATACATATATACTTCCCTACTTCAATCGGATTTAGCAGTTCAATTTTTTTTGCGCGGAACCCTAAAATTAAGGTAGCCAAGTTACCCGCTATAATATCAGATACCTGTCAGTGAAAGTTCCGTCGAAATCGGTCCAGCCGTTTCGGAGATTAGCCAGAACAAACCGACAGACGAACACGAAACAAATAATAATAATTATTATTTAATCAAAAAACATACTTCCAAATGCGAATTTAAGATTTTGTTTTTCTGATGGATCCCATCATCAGAACTTGACCTAATTTGTATGGGACCAACCTCGAGTATAACCAATACAACTAAAAATAGAATCATTGAAATCGATTCACAATTGGCGAAGATATCGCGTAACATACACACAAAAAATATTCAGTCTAATTGAGAACCTCCTCCTTTTTTGAATTCGGTTAAAATTAAAGAAACGCTTACCATCTTCAGCTATATCGGGAACTGGTGTTTGTTCCTGAAAAAGAAAGATTAATTTAAATTGACTAGAAGTAGATTGCCGTCTCGTCGACAAAAACTCGAGGAAAATTTAGTAGCCTAATTTAAGATCAGTCATTTAAAAATTATCAAGACCAGTCTGTGTATTGTGCCTCGTTACACGATCGCCATCCCACCTGTCAAGCGCGGCGATTACAGCACTTTTAAAACTGACATAAGCCTTTGTCGAGTAGTAATCTTTTTACTGTTTGATGATGAAGATTAGGATAAGGCAATCAACTTTTGACCAGAATACCACCATAGAAAGCACTGCCGACCATGATGGCAACGATATTACTTTATGAGGGGGCTAGTAAGAGGGGGTAACACATTCTCTTACTAGGTAAGTAGTAAATACTACGCAAAACTTACTTTATATTTACTTAACTTACTTTATAAACCACGGAAGACCAGCGTCGAGGCTGAAATCGGCCAAGGCAATATGCTGAGTGGAGGCTTTTTGGTACAATTTTTTTTTAATAGTTTAATATAAATTTTTTTTTTTAAAAAAAAAAACGAAGCCCCACAGTAGGATTTTCCCCTGTATCGTTGGTGCGTTTTACAAACATACATTTCACATGCACAACACAACCAGACCCGAAAAGCAACAATTTGTGTTTTTGTACAAATGTTGCCTCCGGCTGGGAATCGAACCCAGGACCGGTGGCGCGGAAGTCAGGTACGCTAACCACTACGCCACGCGGTTGACTCTGTTCTGTTTCTGCAAATATTGTTGGTTTGTGTTTTGTTTTTATTTTATTTTTAGTTTATTTATTTTTGTATGATTTTACTGGTACCAATAAACCTTTTCTTTCTTTCTTCTTTATGTTTGCATAGTATTTACTACTTACCTAGTAATAGAATGTGTTACCCCATTTCATCTCTGAACTCTTGGACTCGTCGACATTTCCGATACCCGCTGTGTCGGAAAAGTCCACTAAGAGAAATGTCTGTGAGACCTCGTGGCCTTCGACTGGTGGCGGGATAACCGTCTCAAACACTCCTTACTTTAATTATCCAAACCGGTAAGGGACACTGGCAGAGCAGCCTAAGGTGCGAAGTGTCTAATACTGCGATCGCCAATGCGCCTTTTTTATTTGAGAAAAGGAACGCGACGAGGAAAACGTTCATTTGATAGTAAGTGCGACGTCCGTCCACAACAAATGCTGTGTCACCCAGAACATTTCTGTGATACCACACAGCGCCGGTCACCCTGAGACATCAGTCCTTAAGTCTCATATGGCCAGTGATTACACTAGCACACAGTGCCTTTCAAACCGAAACAGTAATGTTTACAAACTACTGCTTCACGGCAGAATAACTGACCTCGGGGTGGTACCTACCTACACGGATTCCTGCATAGGAATCCTACCACCAGTGTAAGTAGTAAGTAAGCACCAATGTCAGTTCATCTATAAAATTTTGTACGAGCTAATATTTTTATGACTATATCAAATAATAATACGCATATCTAAGCGTTAAGCAGTGTTATTACAATTCTGATAAGATTTTCCACATTTATTTAATACTGCTTTATTTATTGTAAAATTAAACTAAGATAAAATGTTAATACAAGCAAATTATTCCAGTTACGATGCTAACACCATTTTATGCTAGTGTTATGTTTTGTAATATGATTAAAAGTAATTATGCCATTAGGTGAATAAATACAATTTAGAAAAATATACAATAATACCTAAATTACAATAAAAATTATAATTTATGCCATTAGAGTGAATAAATACAATTTATAAAAATTACAATAATAACAAATTAAGAAATTTAATTGATTCCGACTGAAACATTGTTTTTAGATTATATCCTGTGGAAAAATTAATTCTTGAATTAAGCACCACCGCACTAACTCCATATCTCTGTTATTTTTATTTAGTGAGTAAGAATTATTTGCCAACTGGTTATCGGTGGTAGGATTCCTATGCAGGAATCCGTCTAGGTTGGTGCCATCCCAGGGTCAGTTATTCTGCTGTGAAGCAGTAGTGTGCAAACATTATACCAAGTCTGAATTATACAAAGACTTAGCTGTGGAATCTAAAGTCATATAAGTAATTATTTAATCAAAAAACCAACTTCAATCCAGCAGTTCCACACGCTTATGCGAATTTAAGTTTCATGATTTTCTCATGGGGGATCATCAGAAATTTACTACGGTACCCCTTTTTTTAAAAAAAAATAATGATCCAAATCAGTTCATAAATAAAAAAGTTATGCCCGAACCGAAGGTTTATTTTTATTGGATAAAGTGACGAAACGAGCGAAACATTCACCTGATGGTAAGTGCAACGTCTGCCCATAACAAATGCTGTGTTGCCCAGAATATTTCTGTGTGACACCACACTGCGCCCGTCGACCTGAGACATGAATTCTTAAGTCTCATATGCCCAGTGATTACGCTACCTCTAAAGGGCACTGCCTTCAAACCGAAACACAGTAATGTTTGCACACTACTGCTTCACGGCAGAATAACTGGCCCTGGATGGTACCTACCTAGACGGATTCCTGCATAGGAATCCTACCGCCAGTGAAAAAGGTTAAATAATATGTACAAACGAATAAGGACCTCCGCGTTTTTTGAAGTAGGCTGAAAAACCACATACAAAGAGGTAAAAATAACATAAATACCTACAAAAACCTGAACAAAATATTTAGGCAAGTTAGAATTTACTACTTATACAAAATCGATAATTAGTTTATTATTTAACTTATTTTTTTTTTTTTTACAAAAGGAAGTCGGTAATCATTTGGGCTGATTAATAACATGCTTACATGTACTGGAGAATGTTCGATATAACCTATTTACGTAAGTAACGATTTTATAATTAACGAGTTGTATTCTTTCAAAATGTAAAAAAAATACTTACCAGTCGTAAATCTTTCGTCTTGTACAACACCGCGGTGAGGTTATCTTGTGACATGTTTTACGCGTGCGCGGACTCTGACTGTCAACACACCACTGAGAACTGACAGACTGACTGACACAAGCTGGTATTGATAAAGTTATACGTTGGTGGTGTAGATTATCAATGGAGGAGGCGCGGCTTACACGTAACCGAATAAAATGGAACCGGCACCGACGGGCCTTCCGGCCGGCGCGGCGGTCATATTATTGGAACAAGTGTATTTTCGGAATAAGCTACGACGCAGCATCGCGTATTATACAATACATTACTTCTTAAATCAATATAAAAAGTATATTAGCAACGAATTCCACATATATCTTATAATTCTTTAATCGACGAAGGAGGCGGTTCTACGTTCGTCAGTATTTCTGTTTTCCTATTTATGTTCACCGATATTTTCGTCAAACGTGGGCCAATTTTGACCAAGTTCTGATGATGAGATCCATAAAAAAATCATGAAACTCTTAAATTTGCTTAAGCATGTTCCAGCAGTTGCGTTGAAATCGGGTTTTGATTAAATAATTATTACGATATAGATTTGTCTTGCAATGTGACATAAATCTTTGTATTACTATATTTTTATGGAGGCAAGTGATAAGACGAGCAAAGCGTCCACCTGATGGTAGGATTCCTATGCAGGAATCCGTCTAGGTAGGTACCACCCAAGGGCCAGTTATTCTGCCGTGAAGCAGTAGTGTGCAAGCATTACTGTGTTTCGGTTTGTAGGTCACTGTGAGCTAGCGTAATCACTGGGCATTTGAGACTTAAGAACTGATGTCTTAGGGTGACGGGCGCTGTGTGGTGTCACACAGAAATATTCTGGGTGACACAGCAATTGTTGTGGGCGGACGTTGCACTTACCATTAGGTGAACGTTTTGCTCGTTTCGTCACTTTATACAATAAAAAAAAAAACATCTGACCATAACAAGTGTGTCAACCAGAACATTTCTGTGTACCATCACACTGCGCTCGTCACCCTGAGACATCAGTTCTATTCTCAAATGCCCAGTGATTACACTAGCTATCAGTGCTCAGATCAGATCAGACCGAAACACACTTTACTTCATGACAGAAGCAGTCCTAAATTCCCCTTGACGCTTCCTAGTACGTGCTGCGTGCCTTTAACAGTCCTTGCAACCGTTTAAATACTAAACAACGTCTTCCTTTATGTGTATGTGGAATGTTTAAATACAAAAACATTGTAATACCAGGAGCTAACGGTGTCTATGAAAATATGTATGAACATTAAAAGATACTAAAATATGCCAACTATTCTCCTAAACTCATTCTAACTCAGGTTCGGGCAGGCAACTTACTGACACCTTTTTTTATTGGGGAAAGTAACGAAACGACGCATCAGTTCTTAAGTCTCATATGCCCAGTGATTACACTAGCTCACAGTGCCCTTCAAACTGAAACACAGTAATGTTTGAACCACACTACTAAATCACAGCTAAATAACTGGCCCTGACCAGTAAAAATACTCTTTAAAAATAATCTTTCCACATATGCCGAACCCAAATCTCAGTTTACCCCAATTTATGTATGAGAGTAGTAGAGCCGTGCTCGTGGATCCTCCTGCTTTGCCTGATGTTAAATCTAGAATATTGTGTGCTAGATTTATTGACTTTCTTGATTCTTGTAAAAGTCTTATCCAGCAGTAGATGATGACACTGACTGCCAATATACAAATATTGGACGCCAAATCTTAGGCCAATGCATAACCAAGCGTCAATGAACTACTCAAGGATCGAAGTCAAGGAAGAAAATTCAGTTTGGATCCAAAAAATATAAGAAGCCTTTTATTTTGATTTCTTACGAGTTAGGGGGCCAAAATTACAACGGGCTGGTCACAATTGCCACAAAGCAACCATCGGTAATTGTAGTAATTATTGTAATATATAATACCAATTCCTTCCACTCTGTGCTAATACCTACCTACGAATAAAACCGCCGCTAAAGATTTAGTGGTTATTAAATCGGAAGATAACGTCAGTAGAATAAGTTTTGTTGATAGGTTCTACATCAGATAGGTTCTGCTGTATGTTATTAAAATATATATTTCACACTAGAAATGTCCTAATTGCAAAACATCTAATGACAAAATATTTTTCTGCGTTTTTATTTATCACATAACTTATCTGTTTATTTTTTCTCATTGAGTAAATACTTGTGCCGGTTTGCCGCCATGCGCATATTTAAATGGCGCCAAAATAATAATTACGTCATGTTTAATATGTACGCGAGAGAAGTATTAGAGATGGACCATACGAAGCTTTCCATTATACTCGTTTTCTATTAATCATTGGATTCAAGGGCTACCGTGTCATCCCTAACTTTAGACTCCAGAGGATAACCTCATCATCATCAGCCTGTTGGTAGTCCACTGCTGGACATCGACCTCCCCTAAGAAGAGAGATTTAGCCGTAATCGCCACGCATGGCAGGCGAATTGGTGATCGCAGTAAATGACACCATGAAGCTTTGACGCTGGTGCCTATCAAAGATCTGTGTATTCTTGTTTGGTCAGATTATCCTATAATGTACTAAATAGGCCTTTCCCTTCTACATACTTTTTCGTTCAGTCCAATTTTGTCAGTATTTGTGTCTTAGACAGAAGAAGATAAATATTAAACGGCAACCGCACTTTATCACAGTTTGTTACCAACCTTTAGTTGATGTCTTAGATTAAGAATTGGTCTCCGGTGCGCTCGTACCTTGCTCCTTAATCTAAGGTTGATTGGTTTGGCACTGAGGTTAGTAAATATTTAAACATCGAAGAAATTATCTTATTGGTATTGTTATTATTTAAATAATTTAATAAATAATTACTGCCACTTGTTTAAATTTTCATATCTATAACTCCTCACCGCAGTAGACAACTAATGACGCAATGTCGATATCGTTTGCATACCTACGAACTCGATAAACAAGATTATAAAAAGTAAGAATTGTATTATAAAAAACAAAGCTAACGTTTCACCTGTGGGTTAAATAACCGTTTGATTTGTAATTTAATTTTGAGCATCTTCAAAATTTTGCGTTAATTTAGTTATAGTCGTTTTTATAATTTTGGCCATCTTTGTATTTTTTCCGCCTTTTAAATTGTGCCGCCGTAGGCCTAGGTTTTCAGCGCCTAAAACAGTTTGGACATTGCAAAAATCAGTCCTTTAATACACAAATATGTTTGCTTTACCACATGTCGATATATATATCTTTACATCATTTCTGGCGGCTCGTTAAAAGAATACTACCACTCCATCTCATCCAATGGATCTCGTAAAAGGCGAGTAAAGAATTAAACTGCACTGTGCACCCAACAGCGCATAGTGGCGATGGGCTCACCACCTATCACACCAAGTGCATTATATTGTTTTGGTGAAACGTGGATTGTGGCAGTTTTTTCAGTGAGTGCTCAGTCTCTGACTACCCCTTATGGGATACAGTCGTGATCTTATATATGTATGTATGTACCACATGTCGGCGCGTCGACGTGACCCTCGACAAGTCACGCTGTGCTATCAACGCATTTAGATTACCCCGGTCGGCAACTTTCCAGAACGATAATATAAAAACAGTATTATATAAATATGAAAGTATTAAGTAAATATTTTGTGGTGTAGGGTCACGCTTGAGACTACTGTCTCTAAGTCACTTATATTATAATAACGCAGATACAAAATTCATCCAATCACGAACAATGATTCGTTCTATCTCGAGAACTAGGTTATAAATTTAGATACATAAAAAAACATCCATGACTCAGGTACAAACATTCATATTGATCATATCATGATCAATTTGTGACGCTCTTATACTATGTATATACTGTAATATTCCAGAAAGAACAAATATAAACGTTATAAGCGTCATCATCATCATCATCATCATTTCAGCCTATCACTAGTCCACTGCTGAACATAGGTCTCCCCCATAGATTACTACAAAAGTGTGTAGCTCTCATTTTGAAGGGAATTTTGCCATAGTTGCCACGCTTGGCAGGCGGGTTGGCAACCGCAGTTTATTTATTCAGATGTTCCAGGAAGATGCTGCTGCCCATCTTGTGGTTTTAATTTTCCCTCTGTCGACTTTTACGACACCTACAGGATGAGATGGAGTGGTAGATTCTCTTAAACCGCTACCACACGGCGTAATAAGCGTAAAGTAATTGAATTATTAAAATCGCTGAAGCGAAATTTCCAAGGTTCGTATAAATATTCCTCTCGTGAATCCGCAGTTCACCTTGAATTCCAAGCAGACATAAATATTATTGAATCTTAATATGTATTAAAACATTTCTTTTTATTTCAAATATCATCTCTAGCGCATATTTAAAGACGAAGAAGGTTTTTTTTTTCGCAAGGTTCCTTTTTACACGTGACCCAGTGACGGCGATTCAAGCCGAGGTTTCAAACCTCTTGAACCCCCTTTGGATAAGCGGACCAGCAGGCGTCAATTCGACGCTGAGTGCTGAGTCATTTCCAGCGGTTGTAGTACTCCCTACGTAGGTCTCCTGTTCGCGAGTGTATTCCGAAGAAACTTTTAAAGCCGCCGAGCTTCTTGTTAAAGCCGCCGAGCTAAATCTGTGCTCTCAAGAAAATATTTATTTAACTCAACTTTTAGTTGTTTGATAAAAAAAAGATAAGCGCTTAGTATAATTTTTAAACAATACTTTCGGTTTAAGGATTAGGACTAGCAATTTTTTGAAATTAGGTAGATTATTAGTAGGTAGACCGATTATTTTCGAACATGTAATCGGAAGCATAGACAGGGATAGTCACAATGCATATAAAAAAGTGGCCGTTACGGGACGTCCGGAAAGTGATGGTTATTGAAAGAATTTATAATTAAAGAACACAAATAAATTAATATGGAATTAATAAAATTAAATTTATTAAAATTTTTATATAAATAATAAATAAAAACATAGTTTCATTAATAAAATAAACATGTTTTTATCATTCTTATTATAATAGCATATCTTTGCAGAATATAAATACAAGACAAATAAACATTTTATATAGTATATATATTATATACAAAAGGAAATAGAGAGCAGCGGCGAAGAGACGCTTGACGACAATAAGTCATTGTTGGTTTTTTATATGCATTGTGTCATGTAGAAATATAATCTTCGGCGGTAATTTCAAGCTACGCCTTAGCTTAGTAGCCGGTAACCCTGACGACTTACCACATTCTCAACAAATAATGATATTAGTTGACAGCACATTGCATAATAAAACGTTATCTCTGGAAAAATTATGTATCGTATTGCTGATAATGAGGACGTTATCAAACGTAACTTAGATAAAAATGTAACATGCGTTTGTATTTCAAATAGTCATTATCAGTATATTTGACGACCGCGTGACTCAGCGGTTAACCTGCAGAGTCGTGGGTTTTGGGCTCCAAACCCAGTAAAGGCCACTGTGTGTAGCATTGTTGTTCTCGGGTCTCGTTGAATTTCAAATATCCTTGCAATTGTAGCGGGTTATTAATAATTTAATGTAAATCTTATACAAGTGCGGAATACAAATCTCCTTGTATTAGATATTTTGATAGATACATTTGTGTTGTGAACCCCTTACAAGAGTTTAGGGATTAGTAATTAATTAGTATTCGTAAACTGTCTTAGACTTAAAGCTTCTCTAGTGAATAAACATCTTTCCATTATATACCTAAAAGAACAAGTTACTATAAATAAACACAACGTAGATAAAAAGATCCTACCTATGACGATCATAATTTTTAAAAATATATCATTCAAACGGCCTAGAATGAAATTAGAATGAAATTCTTAGAAATTATCTTGAAAAAGATTAAGTCTATCTTCTGGTCACGAAATTAATTTTATCAACGTGAAACTTGAATAGATACAATTGTTATTGCATAGACATCGTTGCGAGAATTATTTAATAATAATAATAATTCTTTCAGTATGGTATTAAAATACTGAGAGGCAATCGTGGTCTCCTACTTCAGCCATTCTTAACAGCATGCAAATATATTTATATAATTATATGTCGTTATAGCCAATTCTTAAATCTCATCTATGTCACTACAAATACGTCAAAGAAAAAAAAAAAAGAAAGTGTCATAATCGTTAGTGGAAGCGTAACAGCGGGACAGAGATAGTTACTTTCGCATTTGTAACATTAGTATGGATGTCGTTAGTATTTTTTTTTTGTAAGTGATCTACGAGACGAGCAAGACGTTCACCTGATGGTAAGTGCTAGGCCTGTCCATTACATTTATGGTTACATCTAAAATTTTGCATTGGAAATTTCTGTTGCATCGCACTGCGCTCGTCTCCAAAAGTACATCGGATCTTAAGTCTCATATGCCCTGTATTAGCATTTCATTGCTTTTCAAACTGAAGCACAGTTTTACTTGCACAACTGCTTGACGGCGACACCTTATACTGTGGTGGTATCTATTTAGACGGGTTCCTGCATAGCAATCCTACCAACAGTAAAATTTACCTATGTATACATAGATAATATGATTTATGGTCTTTTTGTTTATCGTGCCGTTTAAAGTCACAGAGTGGCTCCGAAGTTTTCGAATGGGGTTCTCAATAGATAGCTTCATGAAAAGCTCAAGAAATATTCCTCTCCCCACTCCTTTTCTCGCTATACACTAGCGATATTCTTAAAGACCCGAAAGTCAATCTTGCGCTTTTCGCAGATGACACGGCCCTGTACTATTCCGACAAGCACAAGGGCCGCATAACGATTCAACTCCAAGCCGCAGCCGATCGCCTAGGCGAATGGTTCCGGAAATGGAGAATAGAGGTAAACCCCGAGAACAGTGTAGCGATATACTTCTCGAGGGGCACGCCAAAGCCCGCTAGACGATGTCACCCAATCGGCAACAATCAGCTAGGCACGATCACCCTGTTCGGACGCCCTATTCCCTGGGAAAAGAGCGTCAAATACCCCGGGGTCACTTTAGACGCAGCGATGTCGTTCGCTGCACACATTAAAAACATACGCAATAGAGCGGCTTTTATCTCAAGCCGTCTATACCCATTATCTTGCTCCTCAAGCATAATGTGCTTAAGACCCAAACTTCGCCTCTATAAGACTTGCATAACACCCGTAATGGACTATGCTTGCGTCGCTTTCGCTCACGCGACGGGCAATTAATTAAAGAAGTTTCAGAGCGTTCAAAATCGATTCTTGCGAACTGCCACCGGGGCCGGTTGGTATAGATCGCAATATAGATCTTCACAGCGACTGTGAAATGCCCTTAATCTCTCAACACTGCAGAGAATTATCACGGCGGTTTTTCGAAAAAGCCGCGGTTCATTCAAACCCGCTGGTGGTTAAAGCAGAAAATTACCGACCAAACAGAAACGCGACCGAACGCAAACGTCGCCCGCGAAACGTGCTAGACGACACGGACGTCTCAGCTCTTCCTGACCACGATACTGTCAGTCACGATCCAGGCCACACTGTACACACAGTCAATAGCTTTAATATAACACGCACCACAACGCGCGACCGCCGTAGAGAGCGGCGCGCAATAGTCAATAATCACACCGCGTACACAAATTCACCCGTGTTCCAGGGCGGTTCTCACCGCCCAGAGTTACCGACACACAAGTCGACAGTCCGAATGGACGCGCGCAGCCTCCTTCAGACGGTCATTAGACGACTTAAAATATTTAAGATTTTCGAAATCGCGAAAGCACGCAGCGAACGCGACATAGTCCGAACTTCGAGGTTTTTGTAGGAGTTTTTATTTGTTTATTTATGTTTGGGTCAAACCAAACCTGGCACGCGGGCCCCTGGCACGCGGGCCCCTGGCCCGCGAGCCCCTGGCCCGCGAGCACAATATCCGATGAAGCTGTAAAAGCCGAGAAGGCTAACAGCAATTACATCACCGAAAATATATAATAAATATTCCCATACGTCCATAATCGCGATATGAAAGTTTTCTGAGATGCGAACTATACGAGTATATACATACGCACATAAGATCACGACTGTATCCCATAGGGGGTAGTCAGAGACTGGGCACTCACTGCAAAAACAGATGACTGCCACAATCCACGTTTCACTAAAACAATATAATGCACTTGGTGTGATAGGTGGTGAGCCCATCGCCACCATGTGTTGTTGGGTGCACAGTGCAGCTTAATTCCTTACTCGCCTTTTACGAGATCCATGGGACGAGATGGAGTGGTAGTATTCTTTTAACGAGCCGCCGCCAGTATACGAGGATATACATCTAAATATTACTAGTTGGAGGAGACGTCCTCCCCAGATCAGACCATTCGATCTGGCGGGTAGCTACCCTTTTCCTTGGCAATATCATTCGCCAAAAGTTGATTGTAATATATTTTTCACAATGTCATGCGAGCTTATACATAGCCGCTTATAATATTATTTTGATAAGATTAGATGTACAAGCATTAATAGTTGATTTGAAGTTCATCATTATATCTGTTGAAAAAGTCATCATTATTATAATCCTGTTAATGATTTACTGGACATAAGCCCTCGAAGAATAAATTCGCCATGTTCAAACGATTGGTAGGCGAATCGGCCTACTGCCAGACGGCTCGATCTTAAGCGCTGCTGCCCAAAACCGGTTTAAATATTTTCGGTCGGGTATTTTTCAAGATGCTTATTCCGCCATCTACAGGATCATAAGAAATTCCCAAGCATTTTCCTTAATCACCTTCTGCGATACTTACGAAATGACACGAGATAGCAGAATGGACTAAAACGGCCGTGTTGTCACATGTCCGCTTCTGGTTGTATCATCATTTCAACTTGTCACTAGTCGACTACTGAACATCGCCCTCCCTAAATAGATTCCCACCAAAATCTGTAGCTTTCTTTTTAAGGGGTTTTTCTTTTTCTCGGCGAATCACCCAGAGTGCAGACAGGCAAAGGCAGCTTTGCCCGTCATCAACAGTCACATCTCCAAGGCGCTACTTCGTCTGAATAAACCCCAAATCAGAACGATCAGTAGCGCCATAACTGGACATGGGTCATTTAACAAACATCTGTTTACTTTAGGTGTTAGAGACAGCCCTCTGTGCAGAGCCTGTATGGAAATCAGGTGCAATCTACAATCTAGGGGGATTGTGCTATACTTGCCACGCTTTGTAGACGGGTTGGCAACCGCAGTTTATTTATTCAGATGTTACAGGAAAATGCTGCTGCCTATCTTCTGGATTTAATATCTGGTTGTATATTGGAAGTAATCAGTTAACAACCTAAAGCGGACACATATATTAAAGTGGCTTAAGTATTAGAGTAAATAGGTTACACCTCATTAGAGGTTGTTATCTGTAAAATAAAGTTAATGTCTGACAAAAGAAGTACCTGTAATGAATAATGTTTCTATGTGTAAACGAACCATAAGGGTAAGACCAAACGAGTGTAATTTTGTGAGTTTTCAGTAGTTTTTTTTTTCATGAACGATACGAGACGAACAAAACCTTAACCTGATGGTAAGTGTAATGCCTGCTCGTAGCAAATTCTGTCTCACCAAGCACTACACTAGCTACGCTAGCACTACACTGGCTCTTAGTGGCCTTTAGACCGAAACATAGTATTTTTGAGTCGAGTAATTTCGTCTGCCGTATGCACTTGAGTAAGACAACTCATTTTGCGACGTCGTATGGGACAAAGTGGTCTTTATTAAACCGAATGCAGCTTAAATTACTCGACACTGTGTTTCTAGGCAAACACCTTCTCTTGGAGTATTTCGATCCCAAATGAACAGAATTATATCAGAATATATGAATGCAGATATACTAATTTCTTTTCATTTAATTCCATGGTCAAAATGGCATAGTTTACTGTATAACTGCAAAACAATTAAAAAATCCTTCTGGATACTTTCCAAATATTTAACTTTAACATGAATATCTTTCTTTGTTGTTAAGAGAGTATAATAAAATCTATAAAAAATATTTGTAACTATTGTCACAAGTTATCTCATAAATTCCACATTTTTTACGGATTTTATCGCGTTTAATGTTTTACTATTTATAACCCGACGTTTCGGGCGCTTTACAGCTCCCATGGTCACGGGGGGACTGAGGTGACAGTTGTCCCGATGTCATAGTTAACCCGGAGTACCTTCAGCTTTTAATTATTATTTTTTAGTCCGATCTACGCAGAAAGAGCTTACTGTGTCTTGAAGCCTTGCAGTGGAATTAAATCAAAAACCAAGCATACCACTGCAAGGCTTCAAGACACAGTAAGCTCTTTCTGCGTAGATCGGTAAAAATTCGTTTCATTTAAATAAATATTAGATAACAAAAATCAATTATTATACTATAATGATGGCACTTATTGAAAATGTTAAACAAAGTCTAACAGTCTAGTTAAAAATTAACAAAGATAACCTTTATTTATAAGCTTAGTGACGGTCCGTGAATAATACGTTACTTTTATACCTATAAATTATTAGTACCTGGGCGACCGAGTTCGCTCGGCTAATTACGAGTTTGACGACTGTGATAACTTCCCGCGAACAAAGTTGCTTATATTCATTTTCTATAATAAATATTTAGTATAATATAATACATAGTGTAATAAATATTTTATTTGACGAAATTTTATTTATTTATTTGTTTACACTTTATTGTTTCCCCTTAAAGGATACAATGGGCGGACTTAATGCCAGTTGGCATTCTCTGCCAGTCAACCCAAGGCGTAGCGAAACAATGTGGCAGGTGTAAAACTTAAAAAAACTAAAGAAATTTTGTATTTTATGTAACTACATAATATGCAAAATTTCATCAAAATCGTTAAAGTAGTTTCTGAGAAATCAGTTATATACAAGAGTTGCTCGTTTAATACTCGTAGTATATTGACTGTTTACATCGCTCAGTGTACCGGGCTGCGACCTGCTGTCATTTTAACAACGTCATATGTCATGTTAACAACGTCATATGTCATGTTAACAAAGTCTTAACAATGGTACTACATGACGTCATCTGTTATTGAGTAGCTAATATCAATGCATGACTATTTCAGCCTATTATTATAACCACGCATACGATGTAGCGCAGTGCCATCTGTTGTTGAGTTGATCAATTCATATATGTAGGTTATATATTGATAAAAATTGTGTGATAACAAAACCTATTTAAATAAACTTGGAAAGTTAAACATTTCCTAAATACAAAATTCCATCCGATTCGTTAAAGCAATGAAAAACAATACAAGATTTGATCAGTTCAATTATTAAGATTTCCTAGAGATTTTATAGAGATTTTCTTATGTGATGGAGAAGTAAGATAATATGCCCCCGCATCTCATATCCGTAGCAGATAGTTCAACGAATATCTCATAGTCTTCAAAGAATATTTCCACTGTCACTGTAAGACCTAAAGTGATTAAAAGATTAGCCTTCGCGTGACACACAGTGGGACAGCCCCAGCAGCCTCCACAACACTGTGTTCGAGAGGACTGGTGGTCAATCAGTCCAGTATTGTTCATTCAGAATTGTCGAGATACCATATTCAATCATATGATAAAAAGATGCTTCACATGCACAGCACAACACAATCAGACCCGAACACCAACAATTTGTGTATTTACACAAATATTGGCTCCGACTGGGATTGAAACCCAGGACCCGCGGGATGGTTACGTCTTTTATCAGTCAAGACAATACCGAATATGTTTAAATAACTTGTCTTGTCCTTACGCTTTCTCACGTCAATTTTCATTTAAAAAAACACAGAAATTGCAATTATCTTTTTATTTCTTAAATGTAAAATATCATTCCGCCCACCCCCAGAATCCATGACTCTCTCTAATAGTTTCTCTGTTATCTCTCCTCTGTCTCGTTACAGCACTGGCTTCTCCTTTCGCAATCGCCTTCTTCCTCTCCATCTTCTTCTGCCTGTCTTCTAAATTCTTCTTCACTTGCTGCTTAACTACTTCGGGAGCTATGGTACTCGCTGATGTGTAGGTCCTCATCGACCTGGCGTCGGATAACGCCTTCTCTATCATAGCCATTCTGTATTTTTGCGAATTTTTGTCTAAATCTGACAAATTTACGTCGTTAACGTCTTTTGGTACTAATGTAGGCAAATCTTCATCACCTTTGTCCTTATTTTCATTTTCTATTGACAAAGCCACAGTTTTTACTGTTAACTGTTCTATAGCTAGTTTTTTCTCGTCATTTAGAATTGAATCTTCAACCTGTTAAATAAAAAATAAAAAACACTTAACAGAAATGTATGTTGTCAACATTTTTAAATGAAAAGTATTAAATAGCATTTCTTATTGAATGAATAAACTTTATTTGTCAAAGGACGTAGATTACCAAGAGGATAAAAGAAGATATGGACCTCCAGGGTCGATTTCATCGTTCTCAGAGAATCTATGTAAACAAGTAGCAAAGGGAACCTTGCTTTTTGCCTTTAGTTTCTAAACTGGAAGTCTTTTTTGTAACTCTCTTTGTTTCGTGATCGGTTTTATTTTGGTGTTGGAGCCCATTCATTGGTTACATACTACTATACTTCAGCCTATTACTAGTCCACTGTTGAACATAGGCCTCCCCATAGATTGCCACAAAAGTTTGTCGCTCTCATTTTTGGGGGATTTTGCCATAGTTGCCACGCTTGGCAGGCGGGTTGGCAACCGCAGTTTTTTTATTGAGATGTTTCAGGAGGATGCTGCTGCCCATCTCCTGGTTTTTATTTTCCCCCTGTCGACTTTTACGACACCCACGGGATGAGATGGGGTGGTAGATTCTCTTAAGCCGCTACCACACGGTACATTCATTGGTTAATTGGATCAAATGAACCCGATCGCGAAACCAACCAAAGTTACACAGTAGACCCCCAGGTTGATAAGTTTAGAGAATTTAATGTTGGTCTGGCAAAAATTTAAAACAGTTTAAATTTTCAATTATAAAATAAAATATAACAATTTTGTACTTTTAACTCGAATTACGAAAAAAAGCTTCGAGCAATTTCTAACATCTCTTTTATTTATGGTAGACTAAAAAAAAAATGCGTGCAAAACCCAAGATGCCTAAAGATTTGTAACTAGGGTAACAAGTTTTAAGTTACCTCTTTTCTAAGCGCTGCCAATTCATCTTCATTGTAGTTGGTTTTATTTTTTTCTTTTTCCATTTCCTCATTACCATCGACTTGGCTGTCTTCGTCGTCGCTGACCTGCAGCCCGATACCCATTTCCTGGAAAAACAATAGGAAACGTCGATGAATAGAAAAGTGGGTATAAAAATTTTTTTTTGATACATCATTAAAGTCTCTTTCACACAGCACAGACAAATAGAGAAAACAATATTTATGATTGATAGTTCGAAGAAAGCTTAGATTGATTGAAACACCTAATTGTTTTGGGATTATTTCAAAAGTTAGTACTAAAGATGTAGAAGCACTAGCTTCTCCTAATATCTCCGGTGGACTAATTCGACTAATTCAGTGACACGGGAACAGCGGAATTGGCACGAAAAGGAAGCCAATAATTTTGACCAGTACCAATGTCGCTTCGCCGTCTGTCGGATTTTTCTAGCTGAATGAATTATTTTACCAGCGTAAAGAAAAAAAAGAAAAATCCGACACCGACACCGATCCACGTGTACTAAACAAAATAAATAATAATCAAAACAAACCTCCAACAATTCGTCGTCCACCACCTTGGTCCTCTTGTAACCGGAGCACGCGACCTCGGTGTCCAGCTGGTCGTCTCGCTCCAGATCCTCGAACCTCGGATATAGATCGCTCTCGTATGCGAAACGCTTCTTGAAGAATTCGCGAATGCATTTCACGTCACGATCAAAGTACCTAAATGATAACGTTCATATAAATTACTATAGGTAGGATTTTGTCTTGGCCGATCCCCACCAACGGCTACCCAACGAGACAATCATACATACTTAGAGTCAAACCTTTTTCCCGGAAGGGGTAGGCAGATGCGATTCACGTAACCCACTTTACGCCCTCGCGGTAAACGAGACGTGACGGGTGGCGAACCGCGTCACCGCCATTTTGGTACGAGTCAAAAATTCTTACTCCCCACTACGTTCCCACGAGCAGTATAGTGACAGCATTGTATATTATGATGTTATTCTGCACAAATAAAGGCTGCCCGTACAATACCTTAGTCGCCTCTTTCGACAGGTAGGAAAGAAGTACGTTCTACTCTGCCTACTGACACCTATCGACTATTCTACTCTGTCGGACCCAATGAGAATGTCATTAATATAAAAGAAGAACAACGGCGACCGCTCCCAAATACTGGTAGAAGCAATCAACCATGCAGGAGATATTATAGAGCCACTGGTGAATGCGCACAAAGGCACTCACTCGCCCTAACCTCCGCTATGTATGACTGGAGGTAGGCTAGGATGCAGTATCAGACATACGGGGACATAGCCGTGCGGTGGCGGCTTTAGAGAACCTACCACCCCATCTCATCCCGACGGTGTCGTAAAAGTCGACAGAGGAAAAATAAAAACCAGGAGTGGGCAGCAGCATCTTCCTAGAACTACTGTATAAATAAACTGCGGTTGCCAACCCGCTTGCCAAGCGTGTCAACTATGGCAAAATCTCCCCAAAATGAGAGCTACTAACTTCTGTAGTAATCTATGGGGGAGGGCTATGTTCAGCAGTGGAATAGTGATAGGCTGAAATGATGATGATGATGATGATGCCGAGGACAATGACAAGACAACCAGAGCCGAAAACCAACAATTTATGTTCTGCCTTCTGAAATGTGTATAATGGAAACACACTAGAGGATTATAAATCTTCTAAACAAAAACCATACGACGCGTGCGTGCCGTAGCGTGCGTATGTGTTCATACGTGTACGTACGTGAGTGTGTGCATTCGAATGGACATGTCTTACGCCATTAAAATATATGAAAGACATACTTTAACATTTACGTATATTCGATTTAAACTTAAAACACAATAACAACCCACATCAAGCAAACCATTAACAATCGGGCATATGCGACTTAAGAACTGGTGTCTCAGGGTGACGGGCGCAGTGTGGTGTCACACAGAAATGTTCTGGGTGGCACAGCATTCGTTCTGGGCAGGCGTTGCGCTTACCATCAGGTGAACGTTTTGCTCTTTTCGTCACTTTATCAAATAAAAAAAATCATCCCTAGTTATATTGCTGACAAATTTTAGGTCTTTATTTTGAACTGGTGTAGATTTTCACGTTCGTGAGAGTTTTAAACAAGCCTAAATTGAATAAAGAAATCTGACTTAGTTTTAAGGCTACTTACTGTTCAGCATTGGGGTGATTTGTCGACACCATTTGTGGGAAGTCGATGATGATTGGACGGCCCTCCTCTTCGAGCATGATATTGAACTCATTAAAGTCCCCGTGGATCACTCCGCAGTTGCCTAACCGCACTATGAGGTTCATCAGCTCTTCGTACAGGGCTTCGGGGTCCGGGACTGAAGTAACGTGCGTTCTGAAGGTGATAAACAAAACACTTACGCGAATACTACATGTAATGTGTTTTTACTGGTGGTAGGATTCCTTTGTAGAAATCCGTCTAGGTCGGTACTACCCCAGGGCCAGTTATTCTGCCGTGAAGCAGTAGTTTTCAAACCGAAACACTTACCTTACTGTGTTTCTGTTTGAAGGGCACTGTGAGCTAGCGTAATGACTGGGTATTTGAGACTTAAGAACTGATGTCTCAGGGTGATCGGCGCAGTGTGGTGTCACACAGAAATATTCTGGGTGACACAGCATTTGTTGTGGGCGGTCGTTGCACTCACCATCAGGTGAACGTTTTGCTCATTTCATCACTTTATACAATAAAAAAAATACATAGTCGCGCTCCAACCAGTTTTTCGCTATCTTCATTTCTCCCCTTTCATTCATTCATTCACCCATCCTTCAAAATCCATCCTTTTAAAGTATTAAAAAAAACACCTTCTCCTTCAATCATCATAATTACTGTTTATTCCTTTCACACAGTTCTAACACGCAACCTCCATTTAGATTCTCCATCGAGGCTGATAGGTATCTACGGTACCTACCAAGACGGATTCCTGCATAGGAATTTACCACCACTGTAACATATACTTCGCAAATAACTTTTCCTAGTTGTTAACCACAAGATTTTGCCGCTAAATTGGCCATTTGCGAAAGCGTCAGCTTTTATTTCCAATCATATACACGACGACCTCGTGGCCTAGTCGGAGTACCCGATTTCTACGCCGCGAGCACTGAGTTTGAATCCCAGCCGTAGACAACGTTTGGGCAAAAACACAAACAGTTGGTTTTCGGGTGTTGTGTTGGGCATGTGTCATAAATCCTTCGATAGAGGCTACTTTTTTTTATAAATTATAAAAAAAATCGCTTTAACATGAAAAGTTAACGCTATGTTAACGTAATCGGCAGTTATAAATACATACTGTCGTCACGCCATTTTCCATATAAGGGGTAGGCAGAGACCATACCCGGAGCCCACTTTTCGCCCCCGCGGGAATCGAGATGGGACGAGTGGCGAACCACGCCGCCGCCATTTTGGTCAGAGTATAAAATTCTTACTACCCATTGCATTCCCACGAGCATTATAGTGACATCATTGCATATTATGGTGTTATCCTGCACGACTAAAGGCTGTCCGTACAATACTTTAGCATAAATAAATTGCGGCTGCCAACTCGTCTGCCAAGCGTGGCAACTATGGCAAATTCCTTTCAAAATGAGAGCTCAAACTGTTATGGCAATGGAGGAGGCCTGTTATCAGTAGTGGACTAGTGATAGGCTGATATGATGATGATGATGATAGCAATAAAATTTTAATAATTCAATTGGTTCAGTCCGTACATCTACTGTTACAGACTTAATAAGAAAAGATAAAAGAACATACAATGGTCCTCCCTGCACTAGGTCCATGACAACACAGTGCCTGTTGAAGTCGATGGGACGGGGCACGGGAAATCCTCTGTCATGCAAAGCCTTCATGTACGCAAACTCCTTAGTTGCCGATATTCTGGACAGATAGAGCCACGATGCGCGGTTCCTGTGCGCGTGGTAGTCGCGTTTGTCCTTGACGTTTCGGAAACAAGTTCGGCCCAATCTAAAATAAATGTAATAATCACTTATTTAAATCAAAAACACTCAATTTGGTTAATGCAGTGAGCATAGTCTATTAAGGGAGTCGTGAGACAAAACGTAAACAAACCATAAACAAGTGTCTCTCGAAGTTGTAACGCGTTATAATACTACCAAATTATAGAGTATATTTATTTAGTGCGAACATTTTTCATTGAAATTTGACGTTTTGTCAAGACATCAAGCAAGCAGCATCTTCCTGGAACACCTGAATAAATAATCTACGATTGCCAACCCGGCAGCCAAGCCTGGCAACCATGGCTAAGACCAAAAAGAGAGTTAACAACTTACGACCGTCCTGGGTTCAACTGGTCGGAATCAAAACTTCACCGTCACCTTCAGTGACAGAAGTAAAAAGAAGCTAACATTTGGACTAAAACATAAATTGACGATCGCGTGGCCTAGTGGTTAGGGTATCTGACTTCTACGCCGCAGGTCGTGGGTTCGAATCCCAGCCGAAGCCAACATTTGTGCAAAAACAAATTGTTGGTTTTCAGGTCTGGTTTTGTTGAAATACCTGTAATTGTCCCTGTGTCTCTGACACTGCATCCTAACCTACTTCCGATCTTATCGCATGAGCGGTACATAGGGCGGGGGTAGGTTGTGTTTGTCCCTGTTTGCGCGTAAGCTTGTAGCACTATTAAATATGTCCCGCGGTGTTGATAGCTTCCGACAATATTCGGTAGTTTCCGCTGTGATCGAAAATCAAACAGACATCATAAAATTGTAGGTTTTCAGTTGTGTTGGTGGTGTTGTGTCCCAAGTCTCTGTCACATTTTTCGATCCGATTTTATAGCATTGTTACATGAGGTTTACGTGAGTTTCCGTCGTGCGGCCGGCCGCTGATCCAAATCGCCTAACAAAGCCGAATAGTTACGCCATTCACACAGTTGACTGAAATCATAAGCTACTGGTTATTTTCGAAAACGTTGAGCAGAACGGGTGTTGCCAGCACGTAATGCATGCAACGAAATAGTTGTTGAATCAATTGTTCACGGATTGATTGGGGAACATAGAAAGAAGATAAGGAAGAAGGGAAGGAAAAAACGTCGTATATCCGTACTTATATTATAAATGCGAAAGTAACTCTCTCTGTCCCTGTCTTTTTGTTACCTTTTCACGGATCAACCGCTGAAACGATCTTGACGAGATAGGCACAGCGTTGGCTTAGATACAGGAGACGGACATAGGATACTTTTACACCCGGAATATAAAAAAATTCTCACGGGATATTTCAGAAACCTATATCTGCGCGGACGACTTCGCGGACATCAGGTAGTAGGGTATAAATAGATTTTTCAATTAAAATATTGGGTTGCTTCAGATGCTTCACTAATGGGACTGAATTCAGAAGATCTTGATATTATTAAAAATAGCTGACGCTCGCGACTTCGATGTAGGTTTTTTGAAAATACCGTGGGAGCTCTTTAATTTTCAAAAATAAAGTATCCTATGTCCAACTCCATGACGGAAGCTATCCCTGTGCCGAATTTCGTCAAGATCGGTTCAATGCTTGCGCCGTGAAAAAGTAACAAACTGACAGAGGGACAGAGAGAATTACTTTCGCATTTATAAGCGTGGTAGCTCAGGGGCTAGGCGCTCGCTTTTAATTTCATAGTACGCGAGTGACCTGGGTTCGATTCCCGGTGCCGGCACCACTAAAATTGTTAATTGCAATTTTAAGTGCTGACTTACCACGTGCTCGGCGGTGAAGGAAAACATCGTGAGGAAACCTGCATGTCTGAGAAATTAAAAATATTTGAAGTCCGCCAACGCGCATTGGAGCAGCGTGGCGGGATTCTTCCTAGCTCCAAAACCCTCTCAGAAATGAGAGGAGGCCTGTGCTCAGTAGTGGGACATTTATAGGCTGAATCTTTACTTTACTTTTTGTTTATAAGCTGATGCCCGCGACTTAGATAGAGACCGCGTGGACATAGATTTTAATTGTCCCGTGGGAACTATTTGATTTTCCGGGATAAAAGGTTTCCGATGTCCGTCTCCAGGACGCAAGCTATCTCCGTTCGAAATTTCGTCAAGATCAGTTCAGCAGTTGAACCATGAAAAGGTAACAAACAGACAGAGGGACAGAGAGAGTTACTTTCGCATTTATAATATTAGTATAGATTTATAATATAATTTAAGAATGACTAAAGATTCTCAGTGATCACTTGTGGCTGATTGTTCCTTCATCTCTTGTGCAACTGATTGCTGATAACAGTATTCAGAAGTAGTAAAAATGTCCTCAAGGACATTTATTTAACATGCTCTGGCTCATCTCATTACTTAATACCATAGATCAGGGGTTCCCAAACCGTTTTAGCGGAAACACAATACTTGCATACATGGAAATTTTAACAAAATACTTAACTAGCATTCAAATTTTTTCCCTGAAACACTTAGCTATCAGCTGCCCTTCGATATAAAGTAGGTCTTTAAATGTGTACCAGTGTCTTGACTTGACAAATTGTTGTGTAACACTAGATTCAGCAGACCACTTGTGTTTTGCGGAACATAGTTTGGGAACCTGTGCCTTCGATAAATAAATTATATTTTATACCTGTGCAATTTTAGGCATAGGGGAGTTCTGTCTTCATCAGCCACTGTGTAAATGTTTGACTCCTTACCAACTCCTATCTGGTTACCAAATGAAGCAATCACCTTCCTGTTTGTTAAAGCTTTCAGAGCCAAGTAATCATAACCAGCATTTGTGAGACGGTAACCATCATCTGAAATTAAGTTATATTGTCATCAAACTGTACCTGCAACTTTATTCACATGGATTTTGGATTTATTAATTTATGTGAGAATGTGATGAGACAAGCAAATCATTAACTTGATGGTAAGTGCAGGGTGGGTAGATACCCATAACAAATGATGTGTCACCCAGAAGATTTATGTGTGGCACCACAAAGCCCTTGTCGCTTTTAGACATCAATTCTTAAGTCTTATATGCCCAGCAATTACACTAGCTTTTAGTGCCCTTCAGACTAAAACACAGTAGTGTTTGCACACTACTGCTTCACAGAAGAATAACTGGCCCTGTGGTGGTACCTAGCTAGATGGATTCCTGCAGGAATCCTATTAACAGCTAATGCAGAATCACAATTTGGACAATTTGTTGTATAAGTAATAATGACTAATGTTTTAATTTAATAAATGTAAAAGGTTCTCTATCAGCACTTACAATGTTTGCCACGCTCATATGTCAACAGCCTGTGTTTACACAATTCTTTCATCAATTTATGTACCCCACCGTGACGTAAGTTAGCTATAGAAGCTACCAGAGATCCAGGAACCAATTCATGATTTTTCATTCCCATTTCCACCTAAAAATGGAAGTAATTAATTAAACAGGTTATTTTTGAATTTTCAGTTTCTATAACATAGATAGTACTTACCGCAGTCAATACACGAAAATCTTCAGAAGTAAGATAACGCAATATAGTCACATCTAGTTTTCCCATTTTATATGAAAAATAAACTTATAAGTAAATTAAAAAAACAATGAATTATAAAATGAAAACATGCATGTGACAGAACTGTCAGAAAACTATAGACAAACTATAGAGAAGGAAGAGAGAGTGATTGTCATTTTGACATATTTAACAACAAAGAATATAGAACATGACAGCATGGTAGCAATACATGGAAAAACTTTGTACTAAAAACGTGTGGTCCATCCACACGTTTTTTAGCAGTAGCTGAGTTATTACATTAGCTCCAATATGTATTTATTGCTAATAGTTCTTTCAATAAATCAATATATTATTTATTGTACGCCAAATACTTCCTGTATAATAAGCACAAAAAACATCAACAGTGTAAAAATATGAACAACGGGCGGTCTTATCCCTCTGAAAGCAAATTCTTCCAGACAACCATTATAGTCGGAATCTTTTTTTATTATTAATTATATTTACTTTTTGTTATTAATTATTAATTTTATTGTAATTAATACATAAAGAAGAAAGGAGAGAGCACAGCGTAGACAGAATGTAGAAATATAGACGGGCTCTTAAAAGAATAATAATTATCCAAACTGAGAAGGCGTAATATCAGATGTATAGGTGTGAGCAAGACGAGAACTACGGTTTTTTATCTCTCTTTGCGTGTAAGTTTCTTTGCCACAGTTGTTGAAATAAGAGAAAACCTTTAATGAATATAAGGTTCTTTTCGAGTTCGAAGTGTCAATATATTGTCCGTATTTCTTTATTCCTTACACAGGGAAATACACTCAGCGTCACAAAAATCGCACCTCTCTGAGTTTGCGCGAAAAATGGCTGTAATGGCTAGAAACGAATTATATTTATATAAGTATTGGTATGTTTGAAATGGGTATTTGAATAGCTTTACATTATTAATAAATAATCATGAAATCATTAAAACATTTATCATTATAGAGCGTCAAAAATAAACACTGTCAAATGCTCGTTAGTAAGGACGCTAGTTACACCTCCTAAAAAGGGTATAAAAGGGTCGATCTGGATGAAATATGGGTCAGTCGTAATTTAGACTTTGCAGTGAACACACGTGAACAAGTAACCCAAGTAAGAACAAGTAAAGATGGACACCAGCTCTGAAGAAGCCGCTCAAGTGATTGCCCTATTGCAGTCGGGGATGCGGCAGTGTGACGTTGCTCGACAGTTGTACCTGTCCCGTTTTTCAGTTCGACGGGTGTTCCAACGTTTTCAGCAGACTGGTGGATATGTTAGAAAACCGTGATCTGAAAGAAAACGGTGCACATCAGAAAGATATGACGTTTCATCGTTACGACATCTTTACGAAACCGTTTTACAAATGCTGTTGAGTTGCAACAACAGCCTAGATCAACTCGGAGAACATCTGTGAGTGTTTCTACGATAAGAAGAAGGTTACACGAAAAGAGTTTAACAGCCCATAGACCTGCTAAAGGTCCAAAACTTACTGCACAGCATCGCAGAGATCGCCTAGAGTTTGCTCGCAATCATTGCGAGTGGACTCTAGAACAGTGGCGGACCGTACTCTTCTCTGATGAGACGAGGGTCTGTCTCTTCTGCAATGACAGACGAAGAAGGGTCTACAGAAGACAAGGGGAGAGGTTCACACAACCCTGCTTCGAAGAATCCGTCGAATACGGGGGTGGGGGGAACTTGTGTGCGTTTCCCGGACTCGGGGTGGCCATGGGTAAGGGTCATTAAATGCTGGTCGGTACATTACTGAAATCCAGGAGGAACATGTGGTCCCGTATGCTGGTTATGTCGGTGATGGATGCATGTTAATGCATGATAATGCTCGTTGCCACACCGCGGCTATTGTACGGGATTATTTCGGTACGGGGTCGATATCCCTGTTATACATTGGCCAGCACGAAGTCCAGACCTTAACCCAATAGAACATCTCTGGGATGACCTAAAACGGCGCGTGCGAGCTCGAGATCCAGCTCCAGCCACTCTTCAAGAGCTCCAAGATGCGGTACTTGAAGAGTGGGAACAAATACCCCAAGAGGCGGTTGCGATCCTTGTAAGGTCCATGAAAGATCGCATGGAAGCCGTTATCAAGGCAAGGGGGAGGTAACACTAGGTTTTAAGAACTTTTTTTGTATTTATTAAGTTTTTTTTTAAATTATTAATTTGAAAATTTGTACATACCCTGTCTTTTTCTTTAATTTCTCTTTCGTCTCGTTATAAAAGTAAAATTCAATTAAAATTCCTGAAAGCTAATGAAATTACCTTTCGTATGATACCCTCAAACCACAACATTGCCATTGGCCTGTTGTGTTAAAATAGTATTTAAATTATTTTTTTCGGATGTGCGATTTTTTTGACGCCATACACTATGTCAAAATTTAACATAGAAGCGGCTTTAAATGATTTGTCTAAGAAAATAGCAGCGCTGACAACAAAAATTTATTCGAAAACTACACTGATTGAGACGGAAAATAAGAAAATAGACGATCAACAACAGCTGATAGAAACTAATGTCGTCATAATTAGTGAACAGAAGCGGGTAATTGAAAATTTGTCAACTAAAATTAACAATCTTGTGGAGTTGATAGACTGCGCGGAGAGAGAAAAATGCGATGCATCGGTCAACATACAAGTAGCAAAGGGTGCGACAGAGAACGCTATAGATACAGAGATCGCAGCGTTATCGGCCCGCGAGCTTCGAGCAACGGAGCGGTCTAAGGCTAAGAGCGAGTCTACATTACATAGGCGGGAACGTTTAGATACGATTACTGGTAGTCAGTCTAAGAAGACAATGGATAATGAATCTTCTAATATAGAGTTGGACCAGTGGACAATCGTCAGTAACCAGAAAAAAATGAAAAAGACTCAGCCTAAAGTAATTCAAAAAGGAGGGAACACATTGATTTCGTCGATTCAAGCAGTTGAGAAAAAGAAATTTTTGCACGTTTGGTCACTTTATCCTGACACTTCGGAAGAGGCTATAGCTGGACACGTTGAGAGTATTTGTGGTTCGAAGGTTATAAAAATTGAAAAAATTATTCCTAAAACTAAAAGGGATTACTCATCATTTATGATAGGAGTTCCTGAGTCGTACTTCGAAAAAATCTTTAACTCTGATTGCTGGCCAGTAAATACTCAGTACAATGAATGGGTGTGGTTTCGAAACTACCAAAGATCAACGGCTAGTCGAGAAAAACACTAATAAATCCATTCTATTATTTTACCAGAATGCTGGAGGATTAAGAACAAAAACATCAACTTTTTATACAAGTGTTTCGGGTTCATCGTGTGACCTTTTTGCTATTACGGAGACAGGTCTACATAATTCGATACAAAATGAAGAACTATTTCCGCCTCACTACACAATACTGCGATGCGATCGAGCGGATGGACGCAAACAAGGAGGAGTCCTCTTAGCTGCATCTTCCCGATTGGACTTTAAACGCGTTTCCATCGCTAATGTTGACACGGCCTTATTTGAGATTGTTTGTGCGACTGTTCACCTTGGCAAGAAATGTTTATTTTTTTGTTGCATTGTGTATATACCACCACAACGCGATGTTAAAGAATACATGAATTTATTTTATTTATTGGAAAATGAGTGTACTAAATATAATAAAGTATTAGTGATCGGACATTTTAATATGCCTTCTGCGACAGTGGAAATACAAAATTATTATGAGTATGTTCTTGCATATTGTGGCTTGCGACAGGTAAATGAAGTACTTAATATTTGTTCGGGACGACCGGATTTGAAACATACATGTTGATTTGACTAGATTAAGACCTCAATAAATAAAACTTAGTTGTAAGATCCTTATAGAAATATGTTTAGAATAAGATGTAAATAAATAAAGAATGATTACAGAACCCTATGTATAGGTAAGGTAATACACATAGGCTGAGCCTAAGGTAACATTATATAGAGCAAATAAAACGTGTACATAGTTACAGATATTGTGCGCATACAATTACGTAGTACAGACGTTAAGAAACAGGAATAAAGTATGCGCACAATACATAAAACATAAACATACAGACACGTACACTATCGTTGCTCAGTTCATACTAACTCGATACTTACTTATTTTCGGTGATGTGATCGCTGTTAGCCTTTTGGCTTTTACAGCTTCATCGGATGCTGTGCTCGCGGGCCCGGGGCCCGCGTGCCAGGTTTGGTTTGACCCAAAACATATATACATAAATATAAACTCCTACTAAACATCTAAGTTCGGACCGTTGCGTTCGCTAGCGTGCTTGCGCTACAGTGAATATCTCCATAAATTTATTATATGAAGTCATCTAATGACCGTCCGAGGGAGACTGCGGGCCTCCGTTCGGACTGTCGACTTGTGTGTCGGAAACTCTGGGCGGTGAGAACCGCCCTGGAACACGGGTGTATCTGGTGTACGCGGTGTTATTAACGATAGCTGCGCGCCGCTCTCTACGGCGGTCGCGCGACGTTGTGCGTGTGATGTTGAAACTATTAACTGTGTGTACAGTGTTGTTCGGATCGTGGCTGACCGTATCGTGGTCAGGGAGTGCTGAGACGTCCGTGTCGTCTAGCACATTTCGCGGTCGACGTTTGCGTTCGGTCGCGTTTTTATTACATCGATAATTAGCTGCTTTAACCACCAGCGGGTTTGGATGAACCGCGGCTTTTTCGAAAAACCGCCGTGATACTTCTCTGAAGTGTTCAGAGAGTACGGGCATTTCACAGTCGCTGTGAAGGTCGACATTGCGTTGGTACCAGCCGGCTCCGGTGGCACTTCGCAAGAATCTGTTTTGCACCGTCTGCAATTTCTTCATATGATTGCCCGTCGCGTGTGCGAACGCGACGCATGCATAGGCCATTACGGGTCTAATGCATGTTTTGTAGAGGCGAAGTTTGTGTCTTAAGCACATTTTGCTTGAAGAGCAGGTTAACGGATATAGACGGCTTGCGATAAAAGCCGCCCTATTACGCACGTTCTTAATGTGGTCAGCGAACGACATCGCTGCGTCTAACGTGACCCCGAGGTATTTGACGCTCTTTTCCCAGGGAATAGGGCGTCCGAACAGGGTGATCGAGCCTAGCTGATTGTTGCCGATTGTGTGGTAACGTCTAGCTGGCTTAGGCGTGCCCCTCGAGAAGTATATTGCTACACTTTTCTCGGGGTTAACCTCTATTCTCCATTTCCGGAACCATTCGCCTAGGCGATCGGCTGCGGCTTGGAGCTGAATCGTTATGGGGCCCTTGTGCTTATCGGAATAATACAGGGCCGTGTCATCTGCGAAAAGCGCAAGATTGACTTTAGGGTCTTTTGGTATATCGCTAGTGTATAGCGAGAAAAGGAGTGGAGAGAGGCAGGAGCCCTGAGGGACACCCGCACGGAGAGGGCGGCTTGAGGAGCGCGTTCCCTCTACCCGGAAGCGAAATAGGCGATTGGACAAGAAGGCTCGTATGATGTTCACGAGTCTGTCCGGCACTTTTGTGTGATACAACTTGTAATACAAGCCGTCGTGCCAGACTTTGTCGAATGCCTTTGCGACATCGAAAAATAAGGCCCCTGTGCCTACTGGCTTAGGGCGGTCGTGAAAGTTTTCTAATATGTGCTCCGTTAGGCGGTGCACTTGATGGGTACACGAGTGTTCGGGGCGAAAGCCGAACTGTTCGTCTGGAAGGATGTTATTATTAAGGACGTAGTCTTTTAATTGACTAAGGATTATTCGCTCATAAATCTTGGCCATCGAGTTGAGGAGACTTATTGGGCGATAATTGGACGGGATGTTCTTCGGCTTGTGAGGCTTCGGAATACCTATAACGTCCGCTTCCTTCCAGTCGTCCGGGAAGGAGCAGCTGGAGAGGAGCGCGTTGAAAATACTGACTAACAGACACAATAGCGGCGTAGTTAGACATTTGATCACCCTGTTGTTTATGCCATCGAGGCCGGGCGCGGATCGGTTTTTAAGATTTTTAACAATCTTCGTGACTTCGTCGAGAGTCACTGGAGTCAGTGGTTCGCCCACTGGTGGTATGGCAGCCCTGCGTTCGAGTTCCGCGGCCACCTGCTGCAGGTGGTCGGGATCCGCAGGCGCGAGAGACGGAGTGCATTGGCTCTCTAGACTGTCTGCAAGGCATTCGGCTTTTTCGCTGTCGTCGAAGGCGAGCGAGTTGTCGTTCGATCTAATAAGTGGCGGCATGGGTGAGACCGGCTCTGCTTTGAGAGATCGTGCCAACTGCCAGTAGGCAGTGTGCGACGGCTCGATTTCTCCAAGCATAGTGTCCCAGCTATCTTTAGTGTACTCAGATAAGCGCTCTTTAACATCCCTTTGTAGGAGGCGCAGTCTGAGTCTATTCGCGTCTGTTCTATATCTGTCGTGCGCTTTGGCCGCACGGTTCTTTTCTCTAATCAGGCGTCGGAGGTCCGCCGGTAGATTGCAGCGTCGATCGCTCGACACCGTAACCGTCCGGGAGGATTCTCCGACGACTGTTTTGAGATGACTTGAGAATGATTTTATCGCTCGACAGGCTACCTCTGGCGAGTCGATAATATCTGGTATTTCATCCAAGTGCTGGGAGCTCGTAGCCTCGAGTTTGACCCCGAGGGTACGCCAGTCCACAATGGTTTTGGTCTGTGTGACCTCACCATTTGGCCGGCCCAGCTTAAAAATGACCGGACGGTGGTCCGACTCCAGTTCGTGAAGCGTAACTATAGAGTCTATTTCTAAGTTCACGTCCTTAATAATGGCTACATCGAGAGTGTCCGGCCGCTGATTTAACTGCGTCGGAACTCTGGTTGGTGTTTCGGGAGCTATAACGTTTACGTTATGGCTCTCCGCTAATCTGTACAGTATATTACCGTTTGTGTTATTTGCGTTGGAATTCCAACTGCCGTGCTTGCTGTTCAAGTCTCCGGCGAGAATAACAGAACGGCCTAAATCTAGTAGGGATTTTAGGTCTGATTCTAAAAATTGTTTGGATGGCGAGAGGTAGACTGATGCTAGTACAAGCGGCCTATGGCCGGTCATTGCTAACCTACACGCGGAAGTTTCTATATTAACTAAGTCGGGTGTATCGAGCACGATACAGTGCAAGGACTTTTTATAGTAGATCAGAGTGCCGCCTTTCGCGGTCGCTCTGTCATTTCGGATGCATTTGTAATTGGCAATCTTTGGATCGCGCATACTAGGTTTTAAGAAAGTCTCTTGCACTAGCATAACGTCGATGTCGTGGTCACGAAGGAAATTCGCGACTTCAACTAACTGCGTCTTAAGACCGTTTGCGTTAAAATACGAGACAGTCAGAGAGCGTGGTTTAATCCTACCTATATGGGACGCCATTGGTAACAATTAAAAATTTTATTTTTCGACGCGGCGCGTGATGTTTTGGCGCATTGATACGTCCAAATCGCGTCGATGACGTTCATGTGCTCTACGGTAGCCATGAGTCGGTCTTGAGGAGACTTTGCTTCGCGGATTTTGCGTGCTAAAGTCGAAAGTTCGGCAACATTTATGCTGCGCATGAAGCCGCAAATTAGCGAGAAATCTGCGGCGAAATTTGACGAGCCCTGTATTTTGGGCGTTGCGATTTGAGGCGCGGGCCGTGAGGCGGCTGCGCTCTTTTGCGTCATGGGCAACGGTTTTGTCCATGCGTTCGTCGCCGGCGCGGCGCTCTGGCTCTTGCTCTGCCCGGTAGTCCCGTCAGCGGGACCGGGTTTCGCTGCGGCCGGAGCGGGCGCGGGCGTTTGTTTAGGCGCGGGTTTAGTCGCGGGCTTAGGTGTTTGTTTAGGGGCGGGTGTTTGGGGCTGTGTTGCCCCGGGGCCCTTCCTACGGCCGTTCTTCTTGCCTCCCCTGCGCTTTGTACTCCTCAGCGCTCTGTTACACCCGCGGTAATTCGCGGGGTGTCACCGCAGAGTATGCAGCTTGGGGGCTCTTGCGCTTCTGGCGTGCGAGCGCAATCCTGGGTGCCGTGATCCCCGAGGCATTTTACGCAACGAGGGCGGGCGAAACAATTTCGGGCAGAGTGTCCGTACAGTTGGCATCTGTGGCACTGGCCAATGATGCCCCTGTTGCGGGGTGCCTCAATAGAAAGGCCTGAAAGGCCGCAAATTGATTTTACATTGAAGACCTGCTTGCCTTCTGGAGTTAATTCCAGTATGGCTAGGATCAGGTCGTACGACTTCTTATTGTGTGGGTGATGCATCCGATGCAGCTCCAACACAGGTATGTTCTGTGACTTAAGGTCACTGAGTATGTGGCTAGTCTCTAATTCTTTAGGCAGGCCCCTGATGACTACGCGGAGCCTACGTTCTTCCGCGAGCGAGTAAGTGTGGAAACTTATATTGTTTCCACGCAAATGGCTGGTGACGGCCCTGAAGTCGCTGACTGTGCTTAGGTATACGCGGATACCTTGCACTGCCGTCTGCGCCTTCGGGCACACAATTTTCTTGCTTGTCATCCACAATGACAAGTCGTTCCATTTCGCCTTATCCTGTAGGATTATCGGCGGAGGAGCTTTATTTGGTTGGGCTGCGGGATGCGCGGGCAGAGACTTTTCAATAGTCTTGCGTGTGTTTGACACGCCCTTCTTGGCCGGGTTCCGTGAAGCGGACGGCGATGTGGTATCCGAGTTAGGCTCGGAGTCCCCTTTCGCGGCGCGTTTTTTCGCTTTGCGCACGACGACGGTGAAGCCGTCGTCGTGAGCACTTCGGGATTCTTCGCAATCCATGTCGGATCCCTCGTCCGAAAGGGCCGCGGGCCCAACAATGGATTGCGATTCCCGGAAGGGAAGCGCAGGTGTGTCTGTGGTTTTATTGCACCCCTTAGCGGGCGTTTTATTGCCCACAGGTGCGTTTTTATCTGACGTTGCCGACACGGTCGGCGCGGTCTTTTTATGGCAGGTGATTACTCCTACCATTGTCTCGCACACAGGTGCGGATGCGTCATCGTGCGCAGGTGTCGGTACGAAGGATTCTAAGGCCGGCGATGCCGGGCCTTCGGAGTCGAAAGCTGGTTCGTGACTCCTTGGCTGGATTATAGCGTTCGTACGGACCGCTGCTACGTCGTCAGACTCCAGTAGGTATGACCTAAACTGGGCCCAGATTTCGGGGTGCGCGAGGCGCAGAAATTCGTCAAGACGCGCTAAAACAATGTCGCTCTTGGTCGCCATTTCACTCGGGTGATTTGGCGGTGTGTACACAAATGCAAAAAATTCTCCCTACGTGAGCAGGGAGGTGTGTGCTATATTTGCTTCACCTAATGCCTTACGCCTTAGGTGCGCGAGGGTGTGTACCTGGCTGTTGCCTAGTGCAACAAGCGGACACAAAAATACAAAGCCGCCTCTGAGGCGAGATATGTGTATGCACTGCTAACTCGATAAAACACAAGGCCACACTTTTATACTCAGGAGTATTTCAGGAAGTGGGGCGGGCGCTCCCCGCGGCAGCTCGACTCTGACTGACGCGGTCCGAAACAGGGCCACATATTTATACTCCTGAAGCGGGGGACGGGTGGTATAAATATGTCGCGCCGGTAAAATCGTCGTCAGAGCCAAACCGAGCGTCGCGCTTGTATTACAAGCTGTATCACACAAAAGTGCCGGACAGACTCGTGAACATCATACGAGCCTTCTTGTCCAATCGCCTATTTCGATTCCGGGTAGAGGGAACGCGCTCCTCAAGCCACCATCTCCGTGCGGGTGTCCCTCAGGGCTCCTGCCTCTCCCCACTCCTGTTCTCGCTATACACTAGCGATATACCAAAAGACCCTAAAGTCAATCTTGCGCTTTTCGCAGATGACACGGCCCTGTATTATTCCGATAAGCACAAGGGCCGCATAACGATTCAGCTCCAAGCCGCAGCCGATCGCCTAGGCGATTGGTTCCGGAAATGGAGAATAGAGGTTAACCCCGAGAAAAGTGTAGCAATATACTTCTCGAGGGCCACGCCTAAGCCAGCTAGACGTTACCACACAATCGGCAACAATCAGCTAGGCTCGATCACCCTGTTCGGACGCCCTATTCCCTGGGAAAATAGCGTCAAATACCTCGGGGTCACGTTAGACGCAGCGATGTCGTTCGCTGATCACATTAAGAACGTGCGTAACAGGGCGGCTTTTATCGCAAGCCGTCTATATCCGTTAACTTGCTCTTCAAGCAAAATGTGCTTAAGACACAAACTTCGCCTCTACAAGACATGCATTAGACCCGTAATGGCCTATGCATGCGTCGCGTTCGCACACGCGACGGGCAATCATATAAAGAAATTGCAGACTGTGCAAAATAGATTCTTGCGAAGTGCCACCGGAGCCGGCTGGTACCAACGCAATGTCGACCTTCACAGCGACTGTGAAATGCCCGTACTCTCTGAACACTTCAGAGAAGTATCACGGCGGTTTTTCGAAAAAGCCGCGGTTCATCCAAACCCGCTGGTGGTTAAAGCAGCGAATTATCGATGTAATAAAAACGCGACCGAACGCAAACGTCGACCGCGAAATGTGCTAGACGACACGGACGTCTCAGCACTCCCTGACCACGATACGGTCAGCCACGATCCGAACAACACTGTACACACAGTTAATAGTTTCAACATCACACGCACAACGTCGCGCGACCGCCGTAGAGAGCGGCGCGCAGCTATCGTTAATAACACCGCGTACACCAGATACACCCGTGTTCCAGGGCGGTTCTCACCGCCCAGAGTTTCCGACACACAAGTCGACAGTCCGAACGGAGGCCCGCAGTCTCCCTCGGACGGTCATTAGATGACTTCATATAATAAATTTATGGAGATATTCACTGTAGCGCAAGCACGCTAGCGAACGCAACGGTCCGAACTTAGATGTTTAGTAGGAGTTTATATTTATGTATATATGTTTTGGGTCAAACCAAACCTGGCACGCGGGCCCCGGGCCCGCGAGCACAGCATCCGATGAAGCTGTAAAAGCGCGGTGCGCCTCACATATATGAACGGCCATAAATATGATTATGTATGTAATAGCAATAGTTTTAAGTCAATAATTTGTAAAATAGTATAGAATATAAGGAAGTAAATAAAGAATTAGGTCAGAGGGGAAAGGACCGACGCGAGAGCGGAGGAGATTTAGCCCTATAAAAGAGCGATCGATTTTAGCAAAAATCTGTGTGGATCCGGCTCTACAAAGAAGAACAACAAAAAGAACAACCAAGAATAGAATAGAATAGAATATAATAGAATAGAATAGAATAGAAATGTGATAGGGCAACAGTGATAGGGCAATAGTGAAGAACCTCCTCCGCTTTCGGTCTCGCTCTCTCCCTCTCTCGGCCTTACAAGTCAAGAAACAAATAGTTTTATTTCGGGCATACTACGAACCTACATAGCAGTGTACAACGCCATAACAGGGCAACCCGTACAATATTACTCGTAATAATAGGATCCTAGATTTGGTATTAACAACCTTGAGCCTTTAGTAGAAATTGACGTACAGCACCCGCCACTCGTCGTGAAAATCACGGCGGTGTTTACGGGGAGTGTGCGATGTTTAGGTGGTATTACTGATAATATCTTAGGATGTAGTAATGCAATAATAGAAACACCGAAATGGAATTTTAAGAAATGTAATTTTTTAAAATTATATAGTTTGTTAGACTGTATTGATTGGAGTTCGTATCGGTTTAAGGATGCGGAAACGTCTTTGTCCTATTTTTATTATATCTTAAATAAAATGTTTAATATGTGCACTCCTAGAAAACAACATAAAGCGAAAAAACGTAAAGCAAACTTAATATTAGATATAAAGCAGAAATGGAAATTTCATAAATTATTTAAAATAACGGGATCTCAAACGGATTACAAAAGTTTTTCTCTCTACCGCATGTTGGTTAAAAAGAAGATTGTTACTGCATATGAAGCCTATCAGCGTAGAGTACATATTTTAATAAAAGAGGATCCTAATTCTTTTTGGAATTTTATAAATAGTAAAAGGTCGAAACGTAATAGAATTCAAGTTACAAAAGATGGCAAAAATATCACAGGGGATGAGTGTGCGGAGTGTTTCGCGTCATTTTTTATTATGTGTATAATTTGAAGCGTCCGACGCTGGACCCTAGAGAAGCGCAATGGGCAGCATGTGGGTCAAAGGGACCGGCGAGCTCAGCTCGGGTGCACATCGGACAGGTAAACGCGGGCGACTTGCGAGTTGCGCTTAATCGTCTCAAACCCAAAAACTCCGTGGGTCCAGACGGTATTCCGCCTTTCATTATTAAAGACTGCCGTTCTGTATTTGAGTTACCTCTTTTACATATCTTTAACCAATGTTTAAAGGAAAGTTATTATCCGGACGTATGGAAAACAACACGAGTGATCCCGGTACCAAAAGGGATATCGATGTCCGAGGTAAATGAATATAGACCGATAGCGGTACTGTCTACATTCACAAAGGTGTTTGAGTCAGTTATTCATAGATGTGTTTATACACAAGTGAAAAGTAATGTATCGCAACTTTCCGAATCCCAGCATGGCTTTCGGACAGGTCGAAGTACGGGGAGTAAACTGCTTTCTTTTTTCATTTGGTCCCAGGCGTGGACGCGGGATGCCAGGTCGACACCGCGTACTTCGATTTTCGGAAAGCTTTCGATACAGTCCATAATGACATATTGTTGGCTAAGTTTGCTGCGTTAGGTTTCACACCCAGTCTTTTAGCCTTTTTCGCAAGCTATCTGAGCGACCGTCGACAATACGTCGATTATAATATTCTGGAGTGAGTCAGGGAAGCAACTTTGGCCCTTCAGAATTCATGTTGATGATCAACGATCTTCCTGCAGTCGTTAAGGAAGCCCACTGTTTGCTATTTGCCGACGACCTTAAAATTTTCTTAACAGCAGACAACATTTCGGACTGTCAGAGATTACAAAAAGACATTGACAGCGTAACACAGTGGAGTAAGGACAACAAGTTGTACTTCTACATAAGTGCTGTGTGATGAGTTACAGCCGCGCACGCGCTCCTCTGCACTATCCATACGAAATCAACGCCACCATAATAGTGCAAGGATTTTGAAAATACTGTGACTATAAAAAAATTATTTAATGCCCTCGTAAGGAGTCGTCTCGAAATGACTACCATCATTTGGAATCATCATCAGTCTCATGCTGGAAAAAATTCAAAATAAATTGGCACGTTTTTTATATTTAAAACAGTATGAGGTCTATCCTTACTATCCGCTGATGTATCCGAGTTTATTTGTAATAGGTATGGTCGTGTACAGTAGCTTGGGTGTGAGGAGGGATACATCACCCGGATGTGCTCACAGCACTGAAGCTGCGCGCGCCTGATGGGTGCGTGTGCTTGCGTCGCCGTCCCCAATTATTTCTTATGCCCACCGCCATAACTAACTTGCTGCAGAACGCCCCCCTGTCGACGTGCGATACGTTACATAAATGTTATTTCTGAGGATATTGATATTTTTTCTTGTAGTCAGTCGAAATTCAGAATAGCAGCATATAAATGCGTAGAAAACGGAGTTTGCTAAATATTTTACATATATTTTGTTTTATATTTATGTTTGAAGGTTTTTTTGTTTGTCTTATAGCATCGATTTGGTTTTTTTGACTGTTATGGTGTCATAATTTGTTGTAAGAAATAAATACATAAATAAATAAGTCGGTCTCTAGCTCTCTGTTATTATCAAATACCACAGGTCCCGTCTCATTAGATGAAGGAATCTCCAAGTGTTGGTCTTCTGTTTCTGGAAGTGGTTCTGCGACGTTATAATAATCAGTAGTATGTTCATTATCTATTCGCAGATCTACCCCTTCTGAACCCAATGGTGCTAGATGACGATTCGACACCGTTGTTTCTCGGCCTTCTGGGAACCGAATGTATGTATAGTCAGGATTGTTGTGTAACAATTCAACCTCTTCTACTAATGGCTGATATTTATTTGTAGTATTAAATTTCAATCCAATTATCCAATTTTCTACCGAAAGATTCTTCGTCTTCAGCGCCAAAAGAATCGTTCTCCAAAGAGTAGAATTCAATTTTTCTACTTGACCGTTACTTTGAGGGTTATAAGCAGTAGTTCTACTAGTGGCAATACCTCGAACATGTAAAAATTCCTGTACTTTGGCAGAAAGAAATGCTGTTCCGCGATCTGAATGAACGTAAGAAGGCATGCCGAATATCATAAACAAGTTGTTAAGGTGTTTAATCACTGTTTTCGAGCTTACATCTGAGCATGGGAAAGCAAACGGGAAACTAGAAATTCGTCAATCACGATAAGTATTAATTTGTTATTATTGTTTGTTGCAACTGGTCCTTTAAAATATATGCTAAGGCGTTCAAAAGCAGCCGTCGCTTTGACAAGTTTCCTCTGGTCATCAAAGTTATTTCGGAAGTATCTAGGTTTTACTTCTGAGCAGGTTCGACTAGATTTTGTCATTGTTCTGACTTCTTCAATGGAATAGGGAAGGTTTTTAGAGCGCACCCAGTGAAACATTCTCGTTACCCCTGGATGACAAAGAACCTCATGCAGCGAGAAAAGTTTTGCAGTACGTGTTTCTACAGTGGCACAAACTCGGGATAGTGCATCAGCAGCATAGTTCTCTTTCCCCGGTCTGTAAATAATATCGTATTTGAAAGCAGCAAGTTCCAGTCGCCATCTTTGAATCTTTTCATTCTCTTCTCATCTTACTTGAATGATTCATATTAAACATAAAAGAAACTTCTTCTTCTTTTTCAATGGCGGAATGGTTTTATTCGCTTGAATTCAAAGTTCTTGAGAAAAACGCCACTGGTCTAGAATTTTGCGTAAGTACTGCTGCAATGGAATGATCGGAAGCGTCTTCGCGATATCATTCTTCGAAACATTTAATTTGCTCGCTTGTGAGCGGAAAAGTTGACGTATTAGCAAGTGAGAGGATCCGTTCAGGAAAGTTTGGAATCCACTTAGAATAATGTGCGAACATGCCGAGTGTACTTCTTAAGGTCGGTAAATCGCTTGGTGGAGGTAAATTAATCAGTGGCTTGAGACGCTCACTGTCAGGTTTAATTATGTGGTTTTGAATATTATAGCCTAGAATATTAATTGACTCTTCAGAAAATTTGCATATTGTTATACTCAGTGTTAATCCGTATTTCTTTGCGGCATTCATAAAACTCTATGTTATGATCGTATTCTTCAAGAGTACGGCCAGAAATAGTTATATCATCAAGATACGCATATGTGATTTGAAGCTTCTCTTTTCTTATAATCCAATCGATTGTTCGTTGGAAGCTCGAAACACCATTTGTTACTCCAAATGGAATACGCCTGATTTGGTACGAAATTCCCAGCGCTTCAAAAGCGATAAATTTCCTTTCTTCGGGTAGTATAGGTACTTGATGGTACGCGCTTTTCAGGTCTATTAAGCTGAAAAATGTATTCTATGACACTTTCGAAACTAAGTCCTCAATGTTTGGTAAAGGATACGCGTCGAGTTCTGTGTAACAATTAATTGTCTGAGAGTAATCAATCACCAGGCGTTTTCTATGAGTTTCGCTTTTTGTTATTAGTACTTGGGCCCTCCACGGTGATTTACTTTCTTCAATCACGCCCTCTGCTATGAGGTTTCTGATCTCCTCTTTAATAAATTCACTATCCTCTTTGCTGTGCTTTCGAGACTTAATAGCAATAGGTTTGCAGTTGGGAGATACATTCGCAAAAAGCGATACAGCTGGTACTGATGCTTCAGCTACGTTACATACTTGAAGTGGATGTTTTGGCCCACCGAAAGAGAACTCTAGCGAAGAATGTTCTTCGAGGACGTCATGGCCGATAATTATGTCAGCACAAATATGTTTCACGATAAGAAGATTCACATTATCATATCTATGATTTCCGATTTTTAGGGTTTGCAAAGTTTGACCTTCTACTTGTAAAGTATGATTATAAGAGGCCATAGAAATAGTCTGATTGCAGGATTTTCTTTTTAACCCGCATAGTCTTGCAAAGCTGTCATTTATAAAACTGATGGAGCTGCCGGTGTCGAGAAGTGCTTCTGCTCTTATTCCTCGAATATAAGCGGGTACAGTAGCTTTAAGTAATGAAGAAGGTGACGCTGCTGTGATACAAGCGAAAAGATCTTCAGTACCTACTACCACAGAATTTGTAGGCTTAGAAGAGTTTCTGCAAACAGTGGCAAAGTGCCCCTTCTTGTTGCAGAGCTGACAAGTCTTTTCAAATGCAGGGCCAGTTCTTACGAGGATGTATTTGTCCCCCACAAAAGAAACATTTTCGTCGTCGAGGATTATTAACAGAAGAGCAGGTCTCAGAGACGCAGGTCTTCTAGAGAGAGTGCTTGGTTGTAAGCTTGATCAAGTGTTAGAGTTAAGTTTTCTAAAAGCCTTTGTCTGATTTTATGCGATGATATACCGGATATGAAAGCTTTACGCACGCTATCGTTTTTGTTTGTTTCTGCATCAACAGCCGCAAAGTCACAATCTTTAGAAAGTAGTTTCAAAGCTTGTAAATATGTGTCAATACTTTCTTTTGGTCGTTGTTTCCTTGTTGCTAACATGTGTCTAGCAAAAATCTGATTTTTTTGGTTTTACATACAGTTTTTGCAGTATTGTGATCGCTTCTTCGTACTTTGTGGCTTCGCTTATATATGTGTAGATATTTGGTGACATATGATTTACCAAAAGCTGAAACTTTATGCTGTCCCGTTTTTCTGGCGGAGGAACCGACTGTGCATCTGTTTCTGTAGCGGTCGGTTTCTGCACGGAAATGAAGCTTTCGAAAGTCTTACGCCATATATACACCAAGCTCTCGTACCAAAGCTATCTGACGGGTCGATATCAAACCTTTCAGGGCGAAGATATTTATCCATGTGGCTTTTATTTAGCTTATTATGTTGAAAGAAGAGAAAACCTTTAATTAATATAACGTTTTAATAAGCTAAATTAACAGTAAAATTTGTTTTGGTTACATTATTTACATTGACAAAGACACTGACAAAAACTGATCGACAATGACATTAGCTTATGGCTGATAGTTTCAAGTAAGAAGTTTACATCAGTTGTTGAAGTTATTGGTGGCAAAGAAGTTTTCAGTGCTTTAAGAGTTTTTCCTAAATGATGTGTAAGAACTTTCAAAGGCTGTTTTACTGGTGTTTTTTTATTTTGAATAACGTACCTAGGTATCATACAGTTTCGGTAAGTTGCTGTATAATAGGCTGTAAAAGACGCAGTGAAAGAAATCAACCAAGCAAGTAATTTTTCGTTATAGCCCAGAAAAATTTAATATTAGCAGTAATTTTGTTAGCTAATTTTGCTAAAACTATAGCATAAATATAAGGAAATCCAAACTAATTTTAAATGACTAACCGCGAACTAGCGAATGCAAAACACGCGCAATCTACATGACTAAGCGACCAAACTACGAATCGCGTAATACGTAATGATGAATTACTTCGTGTCATCTGTAAATAGTTGGATTATATTCATTGAGGCTACCATCAGTTGACTAATTTAAAAACTGATAAAGTTTTTTTTCAGTTTTCTTAGAGAACCAATTATAATTAGAATCATTAATTAATAATTATTTTGGGCGATTTGGATCAAAATATATAGTATTGATTGAGAGTCCTTCATAAACCCTAGCCGAAGAGCGTTTACTTCAGATGGTTCTAAAGAACCTCCCAAAAAAAAATTCCTGTCGAGGAGGTCAAAGCTGAACTGCTCGCTCAGAACCTTCCGATTGTATCCGTGCACCGGATGTACAGCGACCGCTCTAAGGCACCCTATGACATGGTGCTTATCGCCATTGGGCGTTCCCCAGCCGGAAAACAGATTTTTAATCTGAAAACCTGCTGCAACCTCTCTGAGCTTATAGTCAAACCCCTGTTCAAAAACGCCATAAACTGTCAATGCCTTAAATGTCAGCTTTATGGCCACTCTTCGCGGAATTGTTACGTACGAGCACGGTGCGTCTACGTAAGACGCACAATGTAATTCTACGTAAATTGTATTTGAATGTAAAATATATCCCTAAATCAAACCTGGTATCTGTACGAAATTATTTGAAGGTCTATTTATTCAAAATAAATAAGATTTTCATTTCCTTCACATTTAATTATATTCTAAGACATTTAAATTATTCGAAATGAAATATTTTCCGTCAATTCATTCCGATTGCTAGCTGTAGCGTTTGAAATAACGAATCGGAAAAAATGTAAAACGTCACACACCAACTCAGTCCGGTCGGAAACCAAATCGGAAACTCTGTCAGGATAACGAGCATATATGATCCCTGACTTTTGCATGAGCGTGAGTAATTTTTGTATGTTGTAAAATTGCCACGCATTTCTGGTACTTGGCAATCTCTTCAGTCTACTCTTCTATTTGTATATTATCATCTTATTAGTCTGTGTACTACTTTTTGTCAAAAAATATCGGATTTTTTTGTTTTGTTGATTGTTTAACAGACGTCGCACTTACGATAGTAAGTGCAACGTCTGCCCTTTTGTATCATTATTATTTATTTTGTATGATTAAATATATTAGTATCGAAGTTCGCTATATAACAAAATATCGATATTTCAATAGTCTAATTAATCCCAAAATTAGTAATTAGTAATCGAGTAGATTTATTAAACAAATTAAATACCTTCTTTGATATGAAATATACATTAGGAGTTTACAAAACAGTTGAAGAATTTTTTGCAGGCAGACGTATTGTGGCACGTCACTGCTTTTAAATACTTAAATTAATTGAAATGAACGGAATACACCTGTGCTTTTCCCAACAATAGTGTTAACATATCCTCTCGTCTCAACTTCGGTAACAGTAACACACAGTTGACCATAGTTAAGAAAAATTACTTTTCGTTTGAAAGAATACATGATGAATTAAGCGAGTGGAAAAATATTAAATGGTATATATACTTTACAATAATTTACATTAAATTAAGTAACTTACGATAGTATAGTTTAAATGTTTTACCAAAAAAACTTAACTTAATCTTATCCAAAAAAATATTGTCTGCGGACATTTGGATTTCAATATCGAACTATCGATATATCACTCCAAAACATATGTCGTAAATATCGATGTTTCCAAAAAATAATATCGATATTTTATCAATATTCTGAAAAACTTGTTTTGGACTGTAAACTTATATTTTTTTTAATTTACCTTAATAAATATTTAGAATATTATCTTAACTTTTAAGGTACTATAACTATTGCAAATTGTTGATATTAAATTGTTAGCATATTTTTTATGAGTGAAACTATTTAATAACTATTTTTATTTATGTTTACAAGTTAATACTAGTCGAGTGTCCTCTGAGAAATTTACTGATCCAGTCCCCTTTTTCAGTTAAATAAACACTGGCAAAGTGCAGCAATGAATCAAAACCAAACAAAAGAAGGGTTCAACGATTTTAGGAATGGTTCTATAACCTTGGACAGTCAGCAGGCTATTTATTATTCTGGCCAAGTGATTTCGGGAAAAATTGAGTTCGTATTAAATCAGCCGTTGACAATCACAGGTAATTTTTTGTAGAAGATATTTAAATACACTTTTGATACGAAATCATGGGCATTATCAAACTGTTCATTATATATATTTAAATAATATACTTTTAATTAATATGCATATTCCTTTATTTATGTCTTGTTCAAGTCTACGTTGTACCTTCTGTACACTTGTGCTTAACATTGGTATTAATGATAGCTTTGCTGTGGTCTAAATACTAGACTAGCTGATGCTCGCTACTTCGTCCGCGTGAATGTAGGTTTTTGAAATATCATAAGCTGTTTGATTGACCAAGGTAAAAAGTATCCTATGTCCCTGTGCCATATTTCGTCAAGAACAGTTCTATGGTTGAGCCGTTGAACTTTTGTCTCCAGGTGATAAGCGCAGTGCAGTACCGGCACTACACACAGTACACAATGGAATATGACCATATATAAAAATGCCCCGCTTTGACAAAACAAAAGTGTCACATCAACAAGTGAAGCCGACAGTTCCATTCATATTTAAAAACTAAATCTAATATATTGAACATGGCTAGCTCATTTGAAAAATATAAGAAGCCAGTACACAACATTAGTTTTTATTTTAATTATTTATGGTTAAACATTTCATAACTATATTATGAAGATGTGTTTTATTATTAAAGCAATAATAATTTGAAGAGAAAATCATTTGAGGAAAGAATGCCAATATGCACTAAGTCCGCCCTTTCTTATTCTTTTAATTAAGGTGTTTATAATTAAGTTTTAATAGATAAATAAAAAATTTAAGGGTGTTCTGTTCGGTAGGAAAAAATAAATGATTATGATAATCATGTTACATGACAACAGTTAGATTGTATATTTAGAAATATTGCATGCAATTCACATATCTGAATACTTACTATAATACTAATATTATAAATGCAAAAGTATCTCTCTCTGTCTCTCTGTCTGTCACATATTGATGGCTCAATTGAACTGATTATGATGAAATTCATACAGAGAGCATAGTTGAGTCGGAGATAGGATACTTTTTATTCTGGAAAATCAAAGATTACCCATAGTCTTTAAAACAACATAAATCCATATGGACATATTAGCTGCCTTCAGCTAATGTAATATAAAGCTGTATCTTAATTTTGGATGTTAGGCATCAACTTTGCAAGAGATATTATAGTGCCATACATGCAAACTTTGAGGCACTTACTCATCCTAACTTATCCACACTAGACATATTGCTCATGTGATAAGTTTGAACGTAGACTGCGATTTAGTGCAGGAAACATCTGGACAATCATACCTTGAAACCAAAATTTGGTTTTCTGTACAAATGATGCCTCCATTTGGGATCAAACCCATGACCTGTGTTGTCACACGGTCATCTATTTAGAATACAACTGTAATTATGAATATAAAATAAAGGTTTTTTTTACAGCTATCAATGTGATCTACCATGGAGAGGCAAATGTTTTATGGACTGAACTTCAAACAGAAAAATATTCAGGTGTTAAAAGAGAAACGCAAGTGGAATATAAAGGCTTTGAAGAATACTTAAATTTTGTACAATGTGTTTGCGGGGGTGAAGGTATGGTTGTGTTAATCTATACTAATATTATAAGACTTTGTTTGGTTGAATACGCTTATCTCAGGAACTACTGGTTTGAATTGAGAAATTATTTTAGTGTTGGATAGCCCATTTATTGAGGCTATAGGCTATATAACATTACGCAATGACCCATAGAGTGATTTCTTTTAAATTAAACGGTGGGTGGAACCGCGGTGCACAGCTAGGGTATTATAATGCCTGACTTTGAAGATTACAGACTGGAGGAAGTGTATATCAAAAAGTTAAAATGAATCACACAAGATTTTAATGTTCATCATCACCATCATTACAGCTTATTACAAGTCCACTGGCGAACCAGACCAGAGCTTCAGACCTCCACCATATAACATAGCACAGTCTTGAGCCACCAGCATCCATCACTTTTCCTCAGAATTTAATATGTTGTTTTTCCTTTTATTTGGCGATAACCGGCACTAATTAATCGGCATGCTGTAACCATTTCCGATGGGGCAATTTTAAACTTTAACTCATCCTTAATGCTATGTTGGTTATCCCACTTCTGTTCCAGATATCATTGTTACATGTTAATCATACATACAATACATGTTAATGTAAAGTACTAAGTTTATGCTTAACCTCAGCAGTTAATTAACTGTTGCTTACCATCAGGGCTTATAAGAAAAACTATTATGATGCTATACCATTATCATGCCATTATCATTCTACTAAGATTGTTGCTACTTTCCCAGTCTGTTAAATTTTCAATGGCATTACTATGGCATCTTTTAACAGTGGTAAATAGGAATCTAGCTAGTGTAGCTATTAAAATATAAATACCATGATGTAGTGTAGCCCACGCGACATATACATAATAGTGTTTCTGTATTTATAAAAGAGTATAAATAAAGATGTCAAAGAAGCAACTTTCCTTAATTACACACATGAGGACCCTGTTTATAGAATATTATGGCTTAAGAGTATCTGCCACCCCATCTCTTGCCATGGGTGCCGTAAAACTCAGACAGGAAAAATGAAAACCTGGGGATGGGCCGAAGCATCTTCCTGAAACATCTTAATAAATAAGCTGCGGTTGCCAACCCGCCTGCGAAGCGTGGCAAATATGGCGAAATCCCCCAAAAGGAGAGCTATAAACTTTTGTGACTATCTATAGGGTAGGTCTATGGTCAGCAGTGGACTAGTGATAGGCTGAAATGATGCTGAATAACATACATGCAGTTACGCCTTGTTCCAATATGAGGGTAAGGCAGAGGCCACTCACGTAGCCCACTTTTCGACTTCGCGGGAAAGGAGACGCGGTTAACCCCGTCGGCGTCATATTGGTACGAGTCAAAAAATACTTACTCCTTAATGTGTTCCCTCGAGCAGTATAGTGACAGCATTGCATATTATGTTGTTACTCTGCACGAATATAGACTGTCCGTACAATACCTTGGTCGCCTCTTAATACACCTCGGTAGGAAAAAGGTAGGCGCTATTCTACTCTGCCGGACACGTCTCGGCTAAGAATATTCATAGATACAAAAAACTATATATATATACATAGTTCCATCTCGTAGTTCCATCATAAAAAACTATATATATATATATACATAGTTCCATCTCGTAAAAGGCGAGTATGGAATTAAACTGCACTGTGCACCCAACAGCGCATGGTGGCGATGGGCTCACCACCTATCACACCAAGTGCATTATATTGTTTTGGTGAAACGTGGATTGTGGCAGTCATCTGTTTTTGCAGTGAGTGCCCAGTCTCTGACTACCCCTCATTAGGGGGTCATATGGGCTACCCCATTGTGTACAGTCGTAATCTTATATATGTATATATATATATATATATATATATATATATATATATATATATTTGTATTTTAAATTTCTTTACTATTATACAGCATATAATTTATATTATGATAAAATGAGCAACATGAAGTTATTTTTTTTGTACTGTTGTGTATTCGCTTATTTATTATCTGTCCAATGCATGCTTTAATACAATGTGGGCTCCGTGTTTGCCTATACAAGTGGGGATAGTGCAAGCTAATTTTGTTCTATGCAGGATTTGAACTCGCGACCAGTAGCGCAGATACCAATTGCTCAGTCACCAGCCCACCGTAAATTATGTTATTACAGGCTGGGCTCAGTAGCAAACATGCATTAATTTGTATTTGATATTATTACTGTTTTTTTTTCGATACATTACAATTAGGGTTCCCAACCCTCCCGGAATGCCCGGGAGACTCCGGGATTAATTTTCAACATCCCGAGCTCCCAGCCCGCAATAATTTCTTATATAATTAAAGCGCCTTTCACTAGTTACGTAGTTTTCCGGTTTAATCTCCAGGTTTTATAGACTACAAGAAATTTAAAAAAAGAAAGTACTATACGATGAGATAAAATCGAAGGTGTGCAATGTATGAAACGCAACCACAATTTGACTACTTTATTAAAATCTCTTTACCGAGATATATATCGAGAGTTGGTAACCCTAACTACAATACAGCGATAAACGTTTTCGCATCACAGCTCACACGCCACGAAATGCGTCATTGATTCGCACAGCAATTCGTAAAATACCGGCCCGCAAATATGTCATTGACCTCGGACAGCAGGGCAAGCTTATACACTAATTGATTCGGCCAATCTGCCACAGACAACAATAGGCGGTGCTCAAATATAAGTTGCGTTTACATTTCTAGCCAATACAACTAACGTAAACCAGAAAATTAAACCAGGCGGACGTTCTATTAAATACTATGCTGTGTGTTTTTTTCGTATCCGTCTATAAAGTTGAAGTAAATGATATATTCTGTGGTTCGTTAGTCTCTTTCAAGAGGTCTAATGGAATGTAAAAAATGTAACAAATAGTTTTTTTTTGTCTTTCATTTAAATTTGAAATAAAATTTGCTTTCTTTCATTTATTTTTAACAACATTGTAATCGCGGATGCTGTGCTCGCCTGTTATTGGGGTCGATGCATTGCCTTTTCTTAATTATGTATGTAATTTCTGCAGTTTACATATTTTATGTATCTACCCTGTTGGCGTGCCTTTCTAAATAAATAAATAAATAGCATTTTCTAATACTTATCAAGAATGTAGACGTTTTATTCTAAACATGTATGAAAAAAAATTGTATTCTGAAGTAGCTCCAATTTTTTTTCATAGACCAAAGTGATGAGATATGGCAAATCGTTCACCTGTTGGTAAGTGCAACGTCTGCCCAACGTAGATTTTATATCAAAAAACAAGATAACCATAGATTATAAATCGTACCTAACTTGCCGCAGACAACAATGTTTAGATTTCCAGCCAGTATTATTAGCGTAACCGAGAAAAAAAAACAAGGTGGACTGCTCCTTTAAATTCTACTTCCATTTCTGTCTCTTTTCTACTCTGTGTCCGTCTATAGATAGTTGTAGCTCAAGGGCAGGGCCTAGATTCGATAGCAGTTGCTGAAACCACTAGAATTGTTGATTGCAATTGTGAGTAATTTACGATGTGGAATATAAATTACGATGTGGATCCACATTAGGATTTCTTCGGCATCGTGAGTGTGTTTTAGAGGCAAGTTTCACATGCACAGCACAACCACAACCAGAGTCGAAAGTTCAGGCTGGGATTCTAACCCAGGCATCGCAGCCACAACCACGACTATACCGTTACTCGGACAACTAGGACACGAGGTCGTCTGCGAGTGTCAGTAATTTATACTAATCCATACTTCCATGCTAATATCACACCGTGTGGTAGCGGCTTAGAGAGTCTACCACCCCATCTCATCCCGTGGGTGTCGTAAAAGTCGACAGAGGGAAAATTTAAATCAGAGGATGGGCAGCAGCACCTTCCTGGGACATCTGAATAAATAAACTGCGTTGCCAACCCGTTTGCCAAGCGTGGCAACTATGGCAAAATCCCCCCAAATGAGAGCTATAAACTTTTGTGGCAATCTATGGGGGAGGCCTATGTTCAGCAGTGGACTAGAAAAAAGTAAAGAAAGAAAAAGCATTTATTGGTACAGCACAAAAGGACAACACATATTTACAATTTAAAACTACTAGTGATAGGATCAAATGGTGATGATGATACTAATATTATAAATGCGAAAGTAACACTCCCTGTCCCTCTGTCTGTTTGTTACGGCTGAACCGTTGAACCGATCTTAACGAACAACGGTACAGAAATACCTTGCTTGTATCCTTGAGGACGTAGGATACTTTTTTATCGCGGATAATAAAAGAACACATATGATTAAAAAAAAAACGTGAATCGGAATAAGTCGCGGGCATCAGCCAGTAAAACAATATTTCGAGGGCACGTGAAGTTCAATGACCCGCACTAGATACCGCACCGCGGCGGGACTTTCCGACTACAAAAGTTCCAAATCAGAGAAAGTTTGCGCCCCAATAAACTCAATCCTTGTTAGCAACAGCAGGTCTATTGTGCAGCTCCGGTAGGTTTCGTTATCGGTTTTATTTGATCCCATTAACCAATGAATGAACCGAAATAAAACCGACCACGAAACCTACCAGAGTTACACAAGAGACCTCCAGGGGGGCTACTGTGTAACTCTGGTTGGTTTCTTTATCAGTTTTTCGGTTTTTAACGGTTAGGAGTATACGCAGAGATTGCGAGGTTATCGGAGAAGCGAGTTTCTCTTCGGATCATATATCATTACTGGTGGTGGGATTGATATGCAGGAATCCGTATAGGTGGGTACCACCGCAGTGACAGTTACTCTGCCGGCAAGCAATAGTGTTTTTTTTTTTTGGAGAAGGGGACGAGCAAAATGTTCACCTGTTGAAAGGTGCAACGTCCGCCCATGGCAATGCTGTATGATCCACAATATTTCTGTGTGTCACCGCACTATGCGTCTCTTCTGTCCAGTGATTGCGCTAGCTCTCAGTGCCCTTCAAACCGAAACAGTAACGTTTGCACACTACTGCTCCACGGCAGTACTGGCCTATCACCAGGGTCTAGGCTATCACCAGGGTCTAGACTATCACCAGTAAAACCAGGCATATTATACTATACAACATGTGCAGATATTACTGTGTTTCAGTCTGACGGTCACTGTTTTTTATTTTTTATTTTATTCATTACACATTATACATCTTTTAGTTACTACACATTGCCACTTAAACCCTACAGGGGTTTAACTGTGGCATGCTCTCACAGTCACACGATGCTATTTATAAAGAAAATATTTTTTTAAGACATATTTACATCTCTTTGAGCTGGATTTACTACTAGTTATCTGACACAGGATTTCATTTGGAAGTTTATTACAAATAGCTGGTAGTACGAGTATATACTCCCATATCCGTGTTCCGTAAGTATTTACGTATTTGGGCACAACATATGTAGGAAGCCCTTGCAAACCACGCAAGTGATCGGGGCGCAGGTTTTTAACAAGTCGGTGGATATTGTGATACTCCTCGCATAATACGCTCATTTGAACCTTGCTGTAAACATCCACAACCTTACAGTATTAAAACAATGTAGAGTAGTCCTCTCTGTGTTGCTTTTTTATCTTTTCGTGTACGATATTCTTGAGTAATGATGTGTAACCTTCTTTATATGAGAAAGTGACGAAACGAGCAAAACGTTCACCTGATGATATATAACAAATGTAGAGGATATAAAAATCTAGGCATATAGGACTTAAGAACTGATGTCTTAGCTTGAAAAGGGAGAATAAACTCATGTTAATATCTTTTCCCGATCTCCACGAAGACAGCGCAGCGTCGATTATTTCCAATATTTTTTTTCGGGAGTTCATACTGTCCCGGCTATCGTACCGCATAGTTGTTAGTCGGGAAGCGCTCGTTCCCAATTGCTAAAATTATTTTTGTAAATGCGTATTGGAATCCGATGCCGACTCGTTTTATAATGGTTGGTGATGTCATACAAAATAACATAAATATATCTATTGTCTGTTCATACCGACAAGCATTAATGACAAGACGGACACAGTAAAGTATAATATACATTTTATAATTATTTATATATATTGTCCTATTTATTTTAGAGATCCGTGACAGCTCAGGGGCTAGGCGTTCGCTTTAAATTTCAGAGTATGCGAGTGACATGGGTTCGATTCCTGGTGCCGGCACCACTAAAATTGTTTATTGCAATTTTAAGTGCTGGCTTACCACGTGCTCGGCGGGGAAGAAAAACATCGTGGGGAAACATGCATGTCTGCGAAATAAAAAATATTTCGAAGACATTTCAAGTAGGCTATTGGATTTGGAGCAGTGTGTCCGATTCTTCCCAACTCCAAAACCCCTTTTGGAGATGAGGGGAGGCCTGTGCTCAGCAGTGGGGCATTTGTAAGCTGTTACTTTACTTTTTACTATTTATTTTAGAGTTTAGCCGATAGGTGTCCGGCAGCGTAGAATAACACCTACCATTTGCCTAACGAGGTGTCGTAAGAGGCGACTAAAGTGTTATACGGACAGCCTTTATTCTTGCAAAATAACACTATAATATGCAAGGCTGCTTGTGAGATCGAGCACTTTGGTACTATACTGCTCGTTCTCACGTTGTGGTTCGACAACCGTAACGTCTCGTTTCTCGAGGGGGCGAAAAGTGGGCTATGTGTACAGCCTCTGCCTACCCCTTATATGGGAAAAGGCGTGTATGTATTTATGTATAAATGTATTTTAGAGTTACAGGTTTTAGGATGACTATGTAGGAATGTTTCTAGATAGGCGGTACCACTGCAGTGCCAAGTTGCAAAATCGTACCACGAAAAATCAATGTAGGCGACCGCGTACTAGATGGAGCGATGACGGGCACGGTTTGGTTTTGGTTTTGACGGTGACGGGCTGAAATGATGATGACTCGGATGATAAATGCATAGCTAAATTTGAACCTGTTTCTGTATAAAAAGTTAATTGTTCTAGAAAGATCTAGTCTAGTCCAACCAACGTCCAGACATTTTAAAATAAAATAAATTACTGCGCAATTATCAATGTGAAACTATAATTTTAATCAAAAGGTCACGCCATGTGTCCGTTGAAGGTTGAGCTTTTATACATATTTTTTTTTTTTTATTTAATTTTTTATTTAATAAAAGTGACGGAACGAGCAAAGCGTTCACCTGATGGTAAGTGCAACGTCCGCCCATAACAAATGCTATGTCACCCAGAACAGTGTGACACCACAATGCGCCCGTCACCCTGAGACATCAGTTCTTAAGTCTCATATGCCCAGTGATTACGCTAGCTCTCAGTGCCCTTCAAACCGAAACAGTAATGTTTGCACACTACTGCTTCACGGCAGCATAACTGGCCCTGGGGTTGTACCTACCTAGACTCCTATCCTGCATAGGAATCCTACCACAACAAGCCGAGCCGTCGAGACCAATTGGTGTAGTTCAGAATATATTATCATTAAACAAAGGCTAAACTGTACCTAGATCAATAATGTATGCAGATTTCATGTAGATAAATACAGTAATTTTCAAGTTAAACCATTTCGGACAGACAGAGAACTTATTATAGCCAAACTTTTTTTTTATTGTATAAAGTGATAAAACGAGCAAAATGTTCACCTGATCGTAAGTGCAACGTCTGCCCATAACAAATGCTGTGTCACCCAGAACATTTCTGTGTGACACCTCACTGTTCCCATCACCCTGAGGCATCAGTTCTTAAGTCTCATATGTCCTGTGATTACGCTAGCTCACAGTGCCCTTCAAACCGAAACACAGTAATGTTTGCGCACTACTGCTACTTTGTCAAGTAAGCCAATATACAACAGAAAAAATCGAAAAGTTATATGTTTTGCCCCACACTATGATGTCTCCTGTGTCGTGGGTGGGTTTTTAGTGCACGTGCACAACACAATCAGACCCGAAAACCAACAATTTGTTTTAGCGCAATTGTTGGCCTTGACGATGTCGCATAGGTCACGAGTCGACTAGACACTCAAGGACTCATTTACATATCCGCTGTGTCGCGACCCCCGCCCACCAACAATTTGTCAGCGAGCACCGAAACGGCGTATACTCTCTTAATATGCATATATTTTGTCACTGTTTATCTCGGGCGAATAATATATAACGGCAGCGTGTGCTATCACAAAGTCCTCCGAATTTTAATTGTGTCATACATATATTTTCGCGTGATAATGGTACCATTTCTTATCGGTCGGCCATATCTATCCGGTGACCCGCAGGGCTGAATTATGGGTCCATTTGTATTTTATATTTACATCAATGTCTTACTTGCAAATTATATACTACTACCGTGTACGCTGTTACGCGCCCTCTTCGTTGGGCGTAATATGCCCAGCCCGTTTAACCATTTATTAATTAAGGATCGCCACACACCGTTCTATAGTAATTGTAACATATTTTTGAGTTCTATGGTAGGATTCCTATGCAGGTATAGGTAGGTACCACCCCAGGGCCAGTTATTCTGCCGTGAAGCAGTAGTGTGCAAACACTACTGTGTTTCGGTTTGAAGGGCACTGTGAGCTAGCGTAATCACTGGGCATTTGAGACTTAAGAACTGATGTCTCAGAGTGACGGGCGCAGTGCGGTGTCACACAGAAATATTCTGGGAGACACAGCATTTGTTGTGGGCGGACGTTGCACTTACCATCAGGTGAACGTTTTGCTCGTTTCGTCACATTGTACAATAAAAAATAAAAAAAAAAAACTAATAACAGGCAAACACAGCATGAACCTAATACAAAATAATGTTAACAAATATAACGATAATACTCAATTAACAATAAAATAAATCAGTTTAAAGAGTTCAGTTACTATGAGAGTTCAACAGCAGTGTTTGACATTTTCTTTTTTAATCTGGAAAGAGTTTCATTGAATAAGTCAAAGCTTAGTAAATTTATTTATAATGTATTTTTGACTGAAATAAAAAAAGTGGATACTACGAAGTTTCTTCTCCGTCAGAGGTACCTTACGAAACGATTGTAAAAATAAATGTCGTTTGACGAATAAAATTTATATTTCTTACGTCGAAGAATAAATAATATTCATTTCACTTCTATCATTTTTGTTTGCGAATTCATTATACAAACAGGCCTGGGGGACTAGACGCTCGAAGTGTTATTCGAAGCCCCAGCGACTGTCCAGATGGAGGCCCAGGTATTTCATATACCGGCTCACTCTGACTTCAGACCCTCCTACTCGGACGCACGAGTCGGGAGGTTCCTTACTACGCGGCAATTTGTGGAACCATAGCGCCTCGGTCTTGTGAGGGGCTATATATCCAGTCCCAATTCGTGGATTTTGGCGACGAAGGGGTCTGGCCCGGGCGCGGGAGTCTGTTCGGGTACATGAGCAAGCGCGGGCGCCGGGGCCGGTTCGGGCGCGGGGGCCGGTTCGGGCGCGGGGGTCGGTTCGGGCGCGTATGCAGGTGCAGGCGCGGGGTCGGTTGGAGTGCAGGTGCGGGCGCGGGCGCGGGGGCCGGTTCGGGCGCGGGGGTCGGTTCGGGCGCGTATGCAGGTGCAGGCGCGGGGTCGGTTGAAGTGCAGGTGCGGGCGCGGGCGCGGGGGCCGGTTCGGGCGCGGGGGTCGGTTCGGGCGCGTATGCAGGTGCAGGCGCGGGGTCGGTTGGAGTGCAGGAGCGGGCGCGGGCGCGGGGGCCGGTTCGGGCGCGGGGGTCGGTTCGGGCGCGTATGCAGGTGCAGGCGCGGGGTCGGTTGAAGTACAGGTGCGGGCGCGGGCGCGGGGGCCGGTTCGGGCGCGGGGGTCGGTTCGGGCGCGTATGCAGGTGCAGGCGCGGGGTCGGTTGGAGTGCAGGTGCGGGCGCGGGCGCGGGGGTCGGTTCGGGCGCGTATGCAGGTGCAGGCGCGGGGTCGGTTGGAGTGCAGGTGCGGGCGCGGGCGCGGGGGTCGGTTCGGGCGCGTATGCAGGTGCAGGCGCGGGGTCGGTTGGAGTGCATGTGCGGGCGCGGGCGCGGGAGTCGGTTCGAGCGCGTATGCAGGTGCAGGCGCAGGCGCAGGGGCGGGGTTAGGTTCGGACGGGATCGGTTCGGTTTTGCGGCTCGGCGATCCCGTCTCCAATACTACCCGCTGCGGGTGTTTCGCATGGCCTCTTCTGTTCGGCCTCTTCAACCTATTCAGAACTACGAAACCGACAAGACTGCCGCTTCCAGAATCGGCACCTCTTCAAGAGATATCCTTTCGCCGACGTTTTTTGCGTCGGTTATGGCGGCCTGAAATGTGCGTATCCACAGGTCTGCTGTTTTTGCTGGCATGATGTTAAGTCTTCTCCTCTTCTTGATCATCGCCAAATCGTGGTTGAGAGGCGCTCTTGGCTGCAGAAAGTGGCGAATGGATTTAGGCTTTCTTCCTCCCTGCTGTCTTCGCTTTTGGCCGTGTTGGTGTTGGCGGGGGCGGACGTCGCGTGGGAGAATTCCCCGTCCATATTATCGGCAGTAATGTTGCGGTGGACAGAAACTATCCGCGACCTAGTATGTCCACTCAGAGTGACCCCCCCCTCACCTCATCTCCTTCTAAGAAGAGGGGGAGGGAAAGAGCTCCGCGGGGACGCACAGACTCGCCAGAGAGGCTACCCCGCCCAAAGGACCGCCGCAAAGGTCCCCCCGCTGACAAGCGCAGTGCAGGGGAAGTGATCGCGCAACTTCTGCAAACAGTCGCGGCGAAAACCTGGGGAGATCGGTCCGGGCGGGCATCGACTTGTGTTGAATACATACATACAGTTACGTCTTTTTTCCATTTAAGGGGTAGACAGACGCTACTCACGTAGCCCACCTTCCGCCCCACAGAGTAGAATAGCACCTACCTCTTTCCTACTGAGGTGTCGTACGGACTAAGGTATTGTACGGGGCAGCCTTAATTCGCGCAGAATAATATAATATGCATAACTTGACTCGTACCAAAGTAGTGGCGACGTGGTTCGCCATGCATCACACCTCGTTTCGCACATGGGCGAAGGTGTAAAGACCACACCGCTTATATGGGTAAGGTGTGACTGTATTTATATATGTTTTACGGTTACCTCCTTAACACTTAAATAACGCCTAAAACATTTTATGAAAAAAAAAGATTAATAAAAAATATATTTATTTACAGGTACATCTATATTACCGCCAGGCCACCATTCAATTGAATTTTCATACCAGATACCATTTACCGCGCCCTCGTCTTACAAAGGTGATATAGGGAATGTGTCCTACGAAGTTACTGCATTCTTAGTGGGCGCTCCACCGTTGTTGTTAAAGGAGGAACTGGTGAAAACTTTTGAGGTGGTGGCACCTTTGGACCTGAATAGAGACTTAAGCGGTGATGTAAAGGTTAGTAAGAGTTTCACAATTTTTTTATTAAGCTTATAATATTTTTTTAAACAAGCTGAATAATAAAGGAAGGGAACCTAAACTATGAACCGGATGCAAATAAGACATTGCCTAATAGTGTAAATGAGTATTTTAATACCAAATTGACGGATTGTTGGTTATAAATTTATATATCTAATCTATTCTATATATTAAAACGTGAAGAGAAAATTTTGTAAGTCATATTACTCGTAAGCGCAATTTGGTATAGTTAGCTTGTATGGAGAAGAAGCGAGGAAGCTAAAATTTATGTATAACTAGCTGAGCCCTGCGGTTTACCCGCATAAACCCCTCCTCTCTAGCTTATGAGAGTTTAGTGGCTCAGAGATCCCATAAATAAAAAAATATTTTGGTAACTTAATCTTACCTGGCCTGCTGCAGAGCCGTCGATGAGAATAGTCGCTACACAAAGTGTTATTGAAGGAGTTGTCGTTGTTCTATTTGTCCAAATAAAGTAATAATCTATACCCGTGCGAAGCCGGGGCGGATCGCTATATTCTTATAAGTACCGTATATACTTTTATAAGCATTCAGTAAAAAGCTGTTATTTTGTTATTACAAACAGACACTTCAATTTTATTTATTTGTAATTACAAATATATTAAGTTGAATCAAATCAAACATTCATTACTTTCGTTCATTCTAACAATGTCAATCATATAATAGTCTGTGGTCAAACTGTAGCACAGAGTAAAGACTGTCTTCTGTCGAATTTTAAAATGTTGGCAACAAATAATTATTCATACCTTCGACGGCAAATACACTCAAACGGCTCAACGCATTTCAATGTAAATTTTACAGAATTAAACAGGAATTTTATTTTAAATTTTCGTGTATGTTCCTGTATCTTGCAGGGTTCAGAAGATATGATTATAGACCAACATTTTTGCCACAATAATTTGTAGCTTTTGGGGCTATTTTGCAATTTATTTGTTCAGATGATACCGGAAGATGCTGCTGCCCATTTCCTGGTATTCATTATCTCACTGTCGACTTTACCGACACCTATGCGATTATAGATGGGGTGGCAGATTCTCTTCAGCCACCCACTGCACGGCAGGGCATATCTTTGTTAAATTCATATAAATATCAACCTATTGAACTTTTAGAAACCGCTTGAAATACTGTTCGAGGAGTTCTACAGCTGCTGCTGCAGCTCCCAGCCAGTCACTATCAGCGTCAAGCTACCCGTGTCAGGCTACTGTCCCGGACAAGTCATACCTATAACAATTGAAGCGCACAACAAGTCTAGTACAGAGATATCTAAGATTATCTTTCAGCTGGTTACGGTGAGATTTTAAACAATAGAGAGAACCTAGTTATACTTCGACTAAGTTAGATGGCATTATACGAGTGGAAAAAAAAAGGAAAAGCCGTGGTAGCTCAGGGGCCTGGTGCTCGCCTTTAATTTCATAATAAGCGAGTAACCTGGGTTCGATCCCCAGTGCCAGCACCTCTAAAATTGTTCTACAATTTTAAGTGCTGATTTACCAGGTGCTTAGCGGCGAAGGAAAACATCGTGAGGAAACCTGCATGTCCGAGGAATAGAAATATTTCGAAGACATGTGCAGTCCGCCAACCCGCATTGGAGCAGCGTGGCGGATTCTTCCTAGCTCCTAAACCCTCTCAGAAATGAGAGGTGGCCTGTTCTCAGCAGTGGGACATTTATAGGCTGAAACTTTACTTTACTTTATACGAGTGGAAGGCAATTGATAGCTTGCGCAGTTGATAGCTTCCGACAGTATACGGAAGTTGTCGCCGTGGCCGAAAACCGTGCATGAGGTATATATATATATATATATATATACCTATGTGTATATTTATAGTATATATATATATATATAGTAGTGTAGGTTTCACACGCGTAAAAAAACCGACCACATGACCACATGCGCCGATATATCCTGCGCCCATTGGCTGGCTATGCCCTTGTCTATGTATTAATACGCGAAGAGAAAACTTTGTACCCTTTTTTAAGCATATTGCACGGACGGAGTAATCAGATTTGAAATAGTTAAAGTTTATAGGGAGGAGTGCAGAAAGCAAAAAATTTACTGTGATACATTAAATTCCTTGTTTTTGTATCAGTTCACTGATCTAAGACCGCCTTTTGTACCTTAGCTTATATAGTATTTCTTCTTTATTTTTTTATTGGTGTATAATAATATACTTTATATTGATTGATTACATGCAATAAAAAAACTTACGGTCGAATTTCGAGCATTGGGCGATCACTAGATAATATATTACTATATTTTTCATTTTAAGCTAATAAAAAACTGTTGTATGTTAGACTGTAAATTCTGTCAAGACGTATTAAGTATTTATATTTTAAGTTCTTAATTTTTTGGACTCTCAAATGCATACATTTTTGTAACACACCGTGATTCGAATCTCGTATCTCCAGAGGGAAAGGTACCATAGCCGCAACCCTGTCTCCGAGTACACCCTGCCGGAGAAAGTCCTTGCAACGGTGAAGAAGGGCCCAATTATGGGCAATACGAAGCGGTCCTACCTGTGCGACATGCAAGTACCCGACATGATAGTCCCCAACCTCGACAACTGCAGAATAATCGACTTCGGATATTTCTTCAAGGTCAGTCAATTTCAGTTATATTAAACAAAGACTAGAAGAGAGTTATCCATAGTAATATTAAAACGGGAGAGTTACTCTCTCTGTCCCTTGGTTTGTTTCCTTTTCGCGACTCAACCTCTTGGTGGTAGGATTCCTATGCAGGAATCCGTCTAGGTAGGTACCACCCCAGGGCCACTTATTCTGCCTTGAAGCAGTAGTGTGCAAGCATTACTGTGTTTCGGTTTGAAGGGCACTGTGAGCTAGCGTAATCACTGGGCATTTGAGACTTAAGAACTGATGTCTCAGGGTGACGGGCGCAGTGCGGTGTCACACAGAAATATTCTGGGTGACACAGCATTTCTTGTGGGCGGACGTTGCACTTACAATCAGGTGAACGTATTGCTCGTTTCGTCCCTTTATACAATAAAAAAACCGGTCTTGACGAAATTCGGCACAGCTTGCATCCTGGAGTCGGACATAGGATACTTTTTATTCCGGAATAAACAGAGCTCCCGTGGTATTTTTAAAGACCTAAATCCACGCGGACGTAGTCGCAGACGTCGTCTACTAATAATATAAAAGAATACATTAATAATAGTAAACCCCTGGAGATATGGTGATTGTCGCTGCTAGGCTGTTCATTAATATAGATTACTCAAGTAATATAATGACTTCTTATGTTTAAGCGAATACAACACATTAAAATAAATCAATTGTTTACGGATTTTATCGCATTTAATTTTGAACTATTTATAAACCGACGTTTCGGGCGCTTTACAGCAGCCATGGTCACGGGAGGACTGAGGTGGCTGATGTTCTTATGTCATAGTTAACCCGGGGTAATTTCAGCTTTCAATTATTATTTTTACTCCGATCTACGCAGGAAGAGCTGTGTCTTGTGCCTTGAAAAAAAAAATATTCATAATTTTCTAATCACTTTCCAGGTGACAATAAAACTATCCGGTTGCAGTAGTGACCTGCTGGACGAATGCGAGATATACCTCGGACTGGTGCCGTTAGACATTACAACTGGAGGTATTCGATATGTCCACCCCATGAGTCATATCTTACCCAAAGACCCGATACCAGAGCCCCCCTCTGCCCCTACGATTGGTGATCTACCTCCATACCTGTCGGCAAGTAAAGGGTCAACTGAATTTAAGTCGAGCGCTTCAAATTTGGCCGTAGCCCGCGGTTATGCCCCTTATGGCAGTGCAAGCAATATGAGTACGTCTACGGTGCCATCTGTAAACTCCACAACTGGCCCTAATCCCCCGTATCCTATCCCCACAGCTCCGTACCCCGAAGTGGGCCCCAAGCCTTACGAAATAGGTTTTAAAATATAGTATGTGTTGATTAAAGACAAATATCGCTTCTTATATTTACCCATTAAATAGTTATATATATTTATATGTTTGTAACTGGTTTATAAAAGCAGTTGCAACTATTTTAATCAACTTTAACAGCTAAATAATATTTAAGTCAACGATCAGGCAATCTCGTCATGGGTGAAATCTTCCTTTGTAACATATATGTAACGCCATAAAACTTCTAGTCCAAAAATCCGCTAACAGATGGCGTTCATACTATAGTCAATTTTCAGTGACTTTTAATGTTTGGAACCAAATAGCTTGAACTAAGCTTAGTCGCCCCGGTACTTATCTTAAAGAGGACTTCCAGTGTCAGAATCGGCCTTAAATAATGCTTATATATATTCTCTATAAATATTCTCATCGAGGTTGGGATACCTTTTTAATCTATTATTTCAGCGACATCTTCCGCTTGTCTGAAAGCTGTAATTAAAGTCTACCAGTCGTGCTGAATATATGAATATATGTAGATGCACAGAACAGGCACAGTAAACATATTAAAGCAGTAGGGAAACTACGTACAAACGTTCGAAACGAACGCATCCACACAGACGCATGCCTCAACAATAATCTAAGCGGACGTCGCAGTGCTGACAGTCGCGGGTGCCGCCTCGAGACGAGTGGCTACGTTTTGCGTTTATCTGTGTTGCTCGCGCCACGGACAGGCCGCGATAGTGATACATGGCTATTCATCATAACTTGATAATGTAAAATTGATTGATATAAAAAATTGGAAGTTCATAAACTAAAACACGACTACTGAAAAATCACCCTCTAAAAAGTATAAAACAAGATATTTTTTTTATCTGAAATTGTTACGTAAAAATTAATCAATATTTATTGTCTATTACATAACAACTTACGCGAATTACGTTAGCTGCGGCCGGAGGTTCGAAAAAAAACCAAATTTACTTATAAAATATGTTTAAAATTAAAATTACAAACTATGTTACTATAGCTAATTAATTTAACAGAATGGACTTGAGAACATGATACATAAACATACATAAAATCACGACTGTATCCCATAAGGGGTAGTCAGAGACTGGGCACTCACTGCAAAAACAGATGACTGCCACAATCCGCGTTTCACCAAAACAATATAATGCACTTGGTGTGATAGGTGGTGAGCCCATCGCCACCATGCGCTGTTGGGTGCACAGTGCAGTTTAATTCCTTACTCGCCTTTTACGAGATCCATTGGATGAGATGGAGTGGTAGTATTCTTTTAACGAGCCGCCACCACTCCGAGATATTTCATACATCCGGCGCGTGGCTTGAATTGCTCCGCCGGCATGCCTGTCGGTTTACATAGCAACTGTTCTAGGTACATAGTCAGCGATCCTCATAGCATAGGTATATGTAACTCCTCCACCCTCAGAACGGCAACTATTTGTGTATGTTCAGGGAAAATGTTGCCGTAATTTCGGGGTTTCCATGATCTCCTGAAGTAGATGTTGGTGATTGCGCTGCTTTGCTCGTTTCCTTTCTGCATCTTGATATGTAGCGCCGGGTGGCCGGTACAATGATAAGGATACCTCCACTCGATAATATGACATAAAAGGGAATTGTCGTATGGTATCGTGTGTCACGTACAACAAGTAGTTGTACTGGTGATTGCATGAGAATTTTGTCTTGGATGCTGTGTAATCCTTGGAGATAGATTGACATTAGGTGGATGCGGGTAGATGCTGTAGCTTGTTCCAGAGATGTGAAAGGTAGTCCAGTGAGCTTTAGAGGTTAACCTTCTATCTCATTATTGTCGTTGACGATGGTGAACTCGGCAGTTTTAAGAAGACAGCTGGCGGGAATCGTAGTGAGATAACTCCCTTGTAGCATGGTGAATTCTTTTCTTCCGCAAGACAATTGTACCTCGGTATAGTGTGGAAAGGACAGGATATAATGCTGGTCATCTAGTTTTCCATCGCTTCTTTTGACAGGACGATAGTAGTAAGATTGCAGGCTTCTTTTATGACTTGCTTGGTGATCAACTCTTGGATGCAATCAGGTTGTGTTCGAATCTGATAGGTAGTGCGTTCTTCACAGAGATACCAGTGGTTAAACTTCGGACATTCTGTCTCTATGTACACGAATGATAACTCGTTAGTTGCTATGAAGGGTTAGGTTGGGATAAGGGCCTGTGAATTTTTATTTGGGACATGGAACCTAATACATCTATATCTATCATAGAATGGTGCGTGCTAGATGCACGAATAAAAGCTAAAGAGTTTTCTATTCTAATTAATTCTAGCATTAAGTCCTCTACATTATCACTAATTATTTCTAACAATTGCGCGAAGTTAGCGTATTTATTTAAACTAGTTTGCCTATATGCGTTACTATTTAATAAAAGTATCAAAGTCTCATTAATTTTGATTTTCCGCTATCTCAATAAGTGCATTACTATTCTTATACATCCATTCTTTACTTAAGCTGAGATGTCGATCGAATTCGAATGCAACACTCAGTTGATTATCCTTATGGGTTTTAATTGCCTCGTTTTATCTTAACGCGTCTATATAATCTAAATTACCAGTTATACTTTTTGTGACTGAAGCAAGACTATCTATAAAACCTGTTGTAAATCTGTACGGGCCTACCATTTACTTATTAAGTTCAAACCTATAACGCTGTCAAAGTAGTCATAAAGAATTTCACGTTATCGGAATCATTAAATTCAGCAAAACAAGGTAACGTTATAGAATAATGATTACGACTTTGTCGCGCGTATGTTTGTTACTTCGAACGGGTCAAAATTAAGTGGGAAATCGCTGAAAAATGTTCCTACAGCTTCAGGGCTAATTAAAGACTGATTCACGCCAGAATCTATTAAAAAATTTAATGAGGGTTTGCTATCTGTATACGAGTATATGGTAATTGTCTTTGAGTCTGAAGATTTAATTCTATTTTGGTTTTTTTTATAGTCGAATCATCCTGAAAATCCTGATCGGAGTGCTTAGATTCTACTTGTGATTGATTTTGAATATTATTATTATTATCTTGGTTTTCGTCAGTCGAGTCATAATAAGAAAAATCAGAAACGATATCCAGGGCATAAGCATTGTTAAAGTCGGTATAGTCGGTGTAGTATGCGTACTCGTATTCAGGGTTATACTCGTAATATGAATCGTTATACGCAGCGCATTCGTTTGTATTCATTTCACGGGATTCAAAATAATTTGTTGGTGGCGGATTGCCAAATTTATTTCAGTCATGTCCTGTCAACATTTTTGTGTGTGGTAAAGTCTTGGGAATAAAACGCTGGACTCCACGCATGGGCTGAGGTTGTTGAGGGTTATTTCGGGGTGGTAATCGGAACACGTTACTACGCTGGTTGTAGTTAGGAGAGGGTGCACCGAACATGCGCTGGGTATTAGTTGGCATGCGCTATTGGTGTGGTACGGGTTGAGGAAATTTGAACGGGCGAACGGCCGTGTGGTAGCGGCCTAAGAGAATCTACCACCCCATCTCATCCCGTGGGTGTCGTAAAAGTCGACAGAGGGAAAATGAAAACCAGGAGATGGGCAGCAGCATCTTGCTGGAACATCTGAATAAATAAACTGCGGTTGCCAACCCGTCTGCCAAGCGTGGCAACTATGGCAAAATCCCCCCAAAACGAGAGCTACAAACTTTTGTGGCAATCTATGAGGGAGGCCTATGTTCAGCAGTGGACTATTGATAGGCTGAAACGACGACGACGACGAACGGCTGAGGTGGGGGTCTGTAAGGTCTTTGCCCAACAGGAACTGACCAATTAGGTATTGGAGTTTGGAAAGGTTGTTGTTGAGGAATGGAAGGTGGTGTTGATGGTGGAATGAACTTGGGGGAAATGTTGACTTTTTATGGAGTCATTGCCCCGTTGGAGATACATAATGTTTAATTCCTCCTGTACATATTCTGAGGCTTTCTCTATTGTCGATGGTCGCATGCAACGTATACGAGATCCTAAAGGTTCCTTCATGCCGCGGACATATGCTTGCATTGCGACTTTCCTATAAAGGTCCCGTTTGGCATTGATGGTGGTCGGTATGGTCTCATGTAAAGACACGTAAGTCATTATCGTGCTAAAAAAAGTTTGGCAATGGTCGTAAAATTCTTGTGGGAGTTCTATTGCCTTGCGAAGCTAAGGAGAGGTCATTATATAAAGCCGTTTCGTCCCGCCGGTCGGAAAAAATTATTTATTAGTGCTGTCCTAATAACTAACCAATTTTCAGGAATGCCATTAGAGTTTATAGTGCAGGCAGCGGTTCCTGTTATTTTGTTAAGAATACCGTTCAAAAGATATAAATTAGAAAATTCACTATCGGGCGCATTGCTTAGATACTGCGAAGCTAGTCTGTCACATATTTTTATAAATCTAGTTAAAACGTTAGGGTTCCCATCAAACTCCGGGACGGGGCGTAAAGCCTTAAAAATTGTATCCGGGTCATGGACCATCTTTGTTAAATAAGTATTATTTAATTCTAATTCTAAATCGGTTTGCCTACTATTATCTAGTATATGACGGCGAGCCTGTCGAGATTCCGGCTCCCGAGAACGAGTTACTCTAGGATGATAAATCTTGAAGGGAAAGATTTAAAACTAAGGGATAAGGGAGAGCAAGACGAGATCAATTCAAGTGTGCTCACGTGGATTTCATCTGTTTTCTCTCGATGAATCGAAGGCTGGATTCTCCTCCTGGTCTGCAGCTGGTCCGTAGATCCGGATACTCTTCGAAGGGACTTGATAGCCGCCGGGGTGCTTCACGGTTATGAAAAGATATTCCCTAACTATCGCAAAACTACCCCTGAGTATCCTACCGACTGCGCCAATTACGTTAGCTGCGGCTGGAGGTTCGAAAAAAAACCAAATTTACTTATAAAATATATTTAAAATTAAAATTACAAACTATGTTACTATAGCTAATTAATCTAACAGAATGGACTTGGTGTAAGTGAGAACATGAACTGTCGGTTTACATAGCAACTGTTCTAGGTACATAGTCAGCGATCCTCATAGCATAGTTATATGTAACTCGCGTAATATTTTTAAATGTATTTAATACATATTCAAGCGCCGTGGCCGTATGCCACATACCCTAACAAAACAATAAATTCTAACAGTAGTAAACGATCATAATCTCTAGGGCCAAGTGGCTTTTCTATTTATAAAGATTAAATACCTCTTAATTTGATATTCTACCTAATTATATTTGTAAACTCGTTCATTCATTCGATTATTTCATCATTCAATCAATCAATAGCCAAATATTTTTTTAATTAATAATTAATTTTCATTTTTCCAAAAAAATAAAGGTTTGTTGGTGCTGGCACGCACCCGCCTCCACAGGGATGCCACTCGTTTGCGTATTATCGCGTAAAAATCATCCACGCGGTCTTCCGCGAACATCCCTGAGGCGCTGCAGTTTCGTGGCAGTCCCATCAATGGCCTATACGCATTATTATATTGGACACGCAGGACGCTGTAAGCCTTCTTAGAATATTCGATCCACAGGCTGCTAGTGTAAAATGACTGGCAATAAGCTCTAAACAAGGTCACCTTAACACTTTTAGTACACTTTGCAAACCTGCGTATCAGCATATTACTTCTTACTGCCAGCGCCCTACGCTCCCTTTGTACGTCCAAGTCATCATTATGGTTTGCAGTGACCCAGTGTCCCAGGTACTTAAATTCCGACACTGTCTTGAGCGGAGTGCCTCTAATTGTGACCGGCGGAATTGATGAATAGCTTTTAACGCCTGCTTTAAAGACAAGTAACTCGCTTTTATCAGCGTTATACCTGAGACCATGACCATCTGCATACCTTTCACATATGCTCAGTAATTTTCTAAGTGCGCTGATTGAGGGACTCAGCAACACCACATCATCAGCGTAACTAATATTATTGACAAAAGTACCATCTATAGAACATCCCACCATGGCGCTGCTAAGGTCCTCAATCAGCCGGTTCACATAAAGGCTAAAAAGCTTTGGCGACGTCAACCCTCTGCCTGACCCTGCTATACTGCTTTAATATATTTACTGTGCTAAAGTTTACTTCTGTTATAACTGTCTCGTAACGAGATCCTAATTATAATTATTTCCATATTTTTATTTAACACTAAAGCGAAATATAAGCTCTACGCATCAGCTCGATAAGCATAAGATACGGATATTAATGAAGGTCGTAAACTTAAGTACAATGACGCTTTATTGTTTACGTTTTCAAATTAAAATGAAAAAGATTTAAATGTATATGGTGCTTGCTCTATACTATTTGCTTTATGAAATATACACACAAAACAATGAATTTAATTACGCTTTTTAATCTGTGTTCCTGGTGAAGCATTATTAGCGCGAAAATTTGTATCAAATAAAATTTGTGTTTAATGTATGTGTGCACTAGTGATGTGTTAAATCAACAAAAACCTGGTTCTAAATAAGTTATTACGAATTTTACACTTCGTATGTCAGTGCCTTAAATAGTAAATGCGGTTTGGAAGCATGATTTATTCGCAGGGCAGATTAACCTACTCAATTGCAAGATTTATTTACTCACTTACTTTTGTGACAGATGTCCTGATGTCATACCAATACCTTACACTAACTTACTTGCCCTCGAAACGTCGGGTTATAAATAATTACAGTTTGCAACAATTTATTAAAATAATTCTCTTACAATTATGAATGCACTGAATTTTGACTTGATAACAAGGATTCACGCGTAAATAGCTTATATTTTTATATACTTAGAAGAACATTTAATCCACATTACCTCGAAGTTAAGTAGCAAATTAAACGGTAGCAAAACAAAATACTTTACGTGGTTAATTAAATTAGAATAGTACTTTATTACAATAATTGCACCAACAAAGTAAACACTGCCAAAAGGGGGCCCGTCACAATAAAAAGATACGTCTAGCCAACATTGTAGGTGCAAACGACAATGCATATGTAATCAGCGCACGTACAGAATGGGACGGAACCTTATCGAATTAGATTAAAATTACATCTCTAGAACGAATTAGGGTTAGCAAAGAAATTCTAAATATTTAACGTTATACTCCGCTATTTATACACTGTAGCGACGTCTATGTCGCCACATGAGAAGCTCAAGAAATATTTCATACATTACATAATCGCGCTATGAAAGTTTCTTAGATAAGAACTATATATACAACATCTAAAGTATTACTAGTAGGAGGAGACGTCCTCCCCAGATCAGACCACCCTTTTCCTTGGCAATATCATCCGTCAAAACGCCATCGACACGACCTAGTTTTCTAAGTTAGTAGTTTCGTTTTTATCGCGACTTCCAACACTGACAGGAAAAAATTTTTGCGTCGCCAGTCCTAACTTGTTGCTCGGAATGTAAAACTGTTGTTTTTCACTATTTCTGTCTCCATGCCATTATACATCGTCGTTTTGACATAAAATTTGCAAACTTGACGAGCTGACAACATAATTCCTTTAACCACGAGTTTCTTCAGTCGACTGTGTCATTTTTTTCAATGCGTTAGGAGACCGACTTGGTTATTGTTCGAAATTGACAGTAATGACGTCTAGTCTCCCGAGCTTGCCAACACTGTAGGCGGCCTGTGCGTTCCTCAGTTCCAAAAGGTCGCATCCCATTCTGAATGGCGCGGATTATTATAGGCAACAGTGTAACAATATCCGACGGAATTAAGTACTTAGGTAATTAGGTTGTTTGTATAATCCATACTAATATTATAAATGCGAAAGTAACTCTCTCTGTCCCTCTGTCTGTTTCGCTTGCGTCAGCTAGTAATAAATAAGTTCAACATTGTGAATTAAAAAAACTGGAAAATGGTTGAACTTCTTGTCAAATATTTTTTTTGACGGCCAGCTAACAAAATTTACTTGTTAATGACAAACTTGTGTAACGTCTATACTTCTGACTAATTAAACCCAAATCGCTGGTAAAAGGATTAAGTGTTTGGATGAAGTAACTTCAGATAAAGTAAAGAGTAAGTTATTGGATAAGTGACGAGACGAGCCAAACGTTCACTAGATGGTAAGTGCAACATTTGCCCATACTTTTTTACTTTTACCAACGTACTGGTGGTAGGATTCCTACGCAGGAGTCCGTCTAGCTAGGTACCACCCCAGGGCCAGTTATTCTACCGTGAAGCAGTAGTGTGCGAACATTACTGTGTTTCGGTTTGAAGGGCACTGTGAGCTAACGTAATCACTGGGCATATGAGACTTAAGAACCTATGTCGCAGGGTGATGGGCACAGTGTAGTGTCGCACAGAAATTTTCTGGATGGCACAGCATTTGTTATGGGCAGACGTTGCACTTACCATCAGGTGAACGTTTTGCTCGTTTCATCACTTTGTGCAATTAAAAAAAAACAGATACTGTGTCACCCAGAATAACTCTGTGTGGCAGTAACACAATAATGAAAGAAATAAAATTTAATTCCAACGTGCGTTAATTATATTAATGATAGATGTTTTGACATTTATTATATTGTTAAATAGTGAGGCTTTATTTTTCAAATGTGTATGCTAAAAGCGTGTTTTACTAACAATTTAGTCTCTTACAAGAAATGTTTTTGGCACATTTTTCGAAACCGAACTATTTTTTATAGAAAAAAAACTATTATTGGATTTTTGATATAAATGTCATACATCAAAAACTTACTTATGTTTTGGAAGAAATATAGTCTGAACAAATTTATCCACAACAATTTAAGTGCCTGCTTATGTAATATTTTTGGAAAAAATTTGCATGGATTCCTTGCATGTTTTTATTAAATATTTTCATCGCAAGCAATAAACCTCTAATAATAGCAATTTCTTAATATAATCTTGGCCTGTAAAGAAATAAATTCTTTAAAGTTTTACATAAATTATTTAAAAAAAACTAGCCAAGCAATAAGCTAGCATACGTTTGCAGTGCCTTGTTATTTTTTTTTTATATTTCGTTCATTAATTTTGCGCAAGTGCCAACAGCAACTCTACAGATTTTCAACTTAATCGGATGAACGATGCTCGAACGAAAAATTATCCAATACAACTCGCGCCCCATCTATTGTATAATGGTTGTAGTACAACCATTATATAATACTATTTAGATACCTTCGGGCATGCGCACAACAAATCACCAAAGTTTCATCGCAATCTATAGAAACGCATACGGGACAAACAAAGAAACATTAGATTGTCATTTGTTTTAGGGATATTTCTAATACGTGATGGTTACTAAATAAAATAATATGGAAGGTAACGAACAACAGCCAATGGTTTTAAAATAAAATGCACGCCTTTCTATAAAAAAGGTCACTTACTGCCGCTCCTTAGTATTGATTTAATGTAACTAATCATAACTCAAGAGTTGCTTAGATATGGATGTTAGACATTTTAGTTAAGTATGAAAGTTATATTTTTAATCTTTCAGTGCATTTAAGCGGAGTTTATATAAGTGACGTAAATCAGTTTGTACACCCACAAATCAGGTTAAAGACTGTTTATGAAACTGGTACAATTATAAATAAAGGAGAGAACAAGATTACAAATACTATACAATGAAAATATTTCCGTGATATTCTTATGTATTCGGTCTTGTATTTAGTTAATAGCATTAACTATACTATAATTAAGGATAATGTACAAAAAACTTTTTGTTAACAATATACTATGAACTACGCACATTTGTAAAGGCTTATAAACGCTGAAATGGTCTAACTGTAAGTTGTTATTTTGTAAAAAATTTTTGAGAATTATGGTTTATAAAACCTCCTTCGTCACTTTTGTATTGTTATGTGTATATTCTTTTTAAAGCTGCCTTAAATTTTCATATTATACTTTACAAAAATATTTTAAATATTAATAAAAAAATGAAGTAAATAAAAGATATTTCATTTGTTACACATGTTTAAATCGGCAACGACTACGACACCTGCAAGGAAAAACGTCGTTACTTACTTTTTAGCGATTTTTACTTAGTCATATCTTTAGTAAACAAAAAATTCTCTTTTTTGAACTCACCCATTTAACTAAATTCATCCCTGTTACGATTTTAGCGAGTGGAGAAATATTATGTAAGTATATTTAGTTGCACAATTGCCTATGCCTGTCATTAATAATATTACATAACAAAAATTGTAACACAAGAAACCCTCTTGAAGAAATGTCCAAGATGAGATTTATTTAAAAATTCAACTGATACTAGCAACACTAAGCTAGAGTATGATCATGTTAAATATTGCCAACAAAAATGTGGTAACGTCTTGAAAAGATGGTGACAAACACGCACTCCGATTGCTAATAACTACTTTTTTATTTAAAAAAAAACTTTTTGCTTACATACATGATTTTAGATACATGTAGATGGTTGCAGACTTGTGATTGTTTATGTAGAAATAATTGTAATGCTTTCTCGTGTTTAAATTCATGTTTTTTTTAAATATTTTGGACTTCGTTAATTACTATGATATTCAGAATTTTATGGTCCTAATTCTAATGGTGACAGGTGTAGGTTACTATGCATAACTGTAACAGATCTAAAAAAAGGTTGTGTTTTATACCAAAACAAAAGCAAAACTACCAAAACTCAATAATTATAATTATATTTTAATGATCAAAAAAAGCTGTTGATTATTAGAAATAATAAAGATTTTTAGTTATTTCACGATATTTTATATTTATAGTAACTCCAAAACACATAAAAATACAAATGTTGAGCATTGTACCTAGACTTACAATATATTTAATTAATATTTACTTAGAAAATTGAATAGTATGTCTGAGTTACAATACATTTTATATTCGTGTAATGTTATTGTAAGTCACAAAAGGTAATAAAATGGGTATATTGATGACAAATTAATCAGATTAAAATTTAAATTACCCCATTTTAACAATTTTGTTAAGTAAGGGTGGCCTCAGGTCTTACAGGACATAATGAGATTTTTTTGAATCTTTGACGCGCTCGACTGTAAGGTCACGAAAAATGAGTTACGATGTTTTTCCTTGCAGGTGCCGACTTCCTACCTCCTCACAATGACAATTTAGAATAAATAAAGTCATCGAAAAACGATAGGCAGAAAAGTTTGGAAGATGTCTACGTGCCTAAAGATTTTGAATAAAAGCTTCATTTTTTTTCTTTCAAAAACACAAAAATTTCGTCAACAACTTCGAGCGTAGTGTTCCCAACAACAACAATAGGTTGGGCGTTACACATGATCTTCGTCTTGTACATGTTCTTATTGGAGACACTTTAAGGTCATTGAGCATAGTGCAAAGTTTCTCCAGCGATTCTGCCATTATGACTATGTTGTCGGCAAATCGAAAGAGAGTAACGTATTCGTATTTAATACCGTATCCTTTCCAGTCCAGCAGCTTGAAGGCATCTTCCAATGCAACGGTAAAGAGTTTCGGGGATATAACATCGCCATGTCTTATACCTTTTTGCAATTGGATCGGTTTCGTGCTCTGGTTCTGTACTCGCATAGTTCTTCAAGCGGGCATTATCTTTCATTTTTTGTGGACCTATACAATATTTACTATATTTGTCGTGTCCTTCAGGCTCAGTAGCAAGGGAACAATTCTTCTGTGAAATTGGCCTAATCAATTTTTCATTGAGAAATAGATTGGATAGAGATAGCTGCTAAGCTTTTGTTTAATAAGCTTATGCTTATTTTAAAACAATTTGACTAAATTAAGTCCATTTTATTGTCCTTTCTGACATTAGTATGTAAGAGTTTTATTTTTTTCTAATTGAAATTAAACAGGCAGCGTAATGTTTGTATAGTTTTATTTAATTAGACCTGCCCTTAATACATCTCTCTTCAGCCTCCGCCTTCGACTTTGACTCCGATAAACCAAATTTAACTCCGAACTCGGTTCTGTTAAAACCACCTCCATAACATCCCTAATTAAGGCTAATTGGACATTCGTAGTTTATTTTGAATTTCATGTAATATATAATTATGTTATTTTAACATTTGCATCATCATCATTTCAGCCTATCACTAGTCTCTAAGTAAGTAAGGACTCCCCTATAGAGTGCCACAAATGCTTGTAGCTCTTATTTTGGGGAGATTTTGCTACGGTTGCCACGCTTGGCAACCGCAGTTTATTTATTCAGATGTCCCAGTAAGAAGCTGTTGCCCATCTTCTGGTTTTAATTTTCCCTCCGTCGACTTTTACGACACCCACAGGATGAGATGGGGTGGCAGATTCTCTTCAGCCGCTACCACGCGGGAAAGACATTGGTCACGGAATCTCAAATGTTCACACTCGTATTTTGATGTTACAATAGTTGGCTGAGAAGGTTGTTGCATTCAGTGACTACTTTTTCAGTGAACACTGGTGAAGATGTCATCTTAAAATTTTATCTCAGGAATGCTTTAAACGACAGGAAGATTCCGTTAGGATAGATTGCATAACATACTCCGGAAATTTACCAGTACGTTTGGCAGATCTTAAAGTCAAATCAGTTGTCAGCTGGGATATGGAAATTTTCAATAAAAACAATAACTTAATGAGAATCATTTATTATAATGAGAATGATTACAAAAATAGTAAGAACCGCCTCGTAAAAATAAATCAAAAAGCGGTTAGCATTTAGAAACATGCATATAAATGTTCTTATCTATAAGTCCTTTTAAAATTACTAAAATAGTTACAAGTTTTGTATATGTTCATAACAATACTAAACTTTATTATGAATGATTACAAAAATGGTTACATCCGCCTCGTAAAAATAAATCAAAAAGCGATAAGCGTTTAGAAACATGCATATAAATGAACTTATATTAAAAGGATTTATATCCTTTTAAAATTACTACAATAGTTACAAGTTTTGTATATGTTCTTAGCAATACTATACTATTTCCATTTCTTTATTTTCTCGATGACAGTTCTAATTTGATAGTTGTAGTGTTGTGACCAAATAAGTAATGATATCGATCGCATATATTTATTATATTTTGAACAAAGACAAATACAACAAAAACATTCAAATATTATTCAAGGTGGGAACACTCAATGGCCCACCGCCATTTTCTATTTGTTTTAATCTGTCACTCTCAACAAGACGGTCGTGCTAGTCACTACATTTGTGTTCGCTGAGTTTTTTCACATTATCCATACGTTACGTTGTGTATTTTGTCTATCGATATTGTGTATCGATATAGCTCCATCCCTATCAGTTTCTCCGACTCTGGTATAACCTTGTACGTGTGTAAACGACATATTTTTATAAAATAATGCATACTTAATGTAAAAAAGACGCTTGTTCAAGTTTTCACAGGAGCTGTCATCGAGAAAATAAAGAAATGGAAATAGTATAAATTTTAATAAGAATGATTACAAAAATGGTAATATCCTCCTCGTAAAAATAAATCAAAAAGCGATAAGCATTTAGAAACATGCATATAAATGTACTTATCTATATAAATCCTAATAAAACTACTAAAATAGTTACAAGTTTTGTATATGTTCATAACAATACTAAACTTTAATAAATGCTATTTGCAAAGACTATTCCCAAAGGCACTTGATTTTGTGTGTGTATAAGGCATGACTAGTTTGGGATGTCTTTCATAAAGTCCCAACAAGTTTTTGTCTGTTGCAAAATATATAAAACCTATGTTATTACAATCTGCATTAAATGTTATTCTAAATACGAAATACAATCTTCTGTCTCAAAATAAGAAATAAAAGTGTAAAACTTATCATTTATTAAGTCAATGTAACATTAAGAATTATTTAAGTAAATTTAAATGAAACTAATTTTACGGATTTTATCGCGTTTAATTTTTTACTATTTATAACGACGTTTCGAGCGCCCTAAAGCACCCATGGTTACGGGAGGCTTCACGTCAGCTATGTATTCTTTTACGCGGGTTTTTATCGATCTTTTTGTAGATAAAGAAGAAGATAAGTCAGTTTTTACCATCTGTCAAGTGTAACATCCCTCTACAAGATGCAGGAGCATACAAGCTAGATTGTGAATGTGGTCTCTCTTACATAGGCCAAACAAAAATATCGAGAAATCAAAAAACATCCTAATTTCAATACAGAAGATGGTTGGGTATTACCACCAGCTTGGGAACGAATAATAAATAAAATTAAATCAGAAACCAAGTTTACCGCTGCGAGACTTAAAGACAGTTAGCTCTTTCTGCGTAGATCGGACCAAAAATAATAATTAAAAGCTGAAGGTACCCCGGGTTAACTATGACATCTGGACATCTGTCACCTCAGTCCTCCCGTGACCATGGGTGCTGTAAAGCACTCGAAACGCCGGGTTATAAATAGTAAATGTGTAGTGTTCGCGTAAATATAAGAAATCATTATATTTAAGTAAATGTTATTCAAGAGGTATTTCGTCTGAGAAAAATTAGTCTAAAATTAAGTGTAAATGCATGGCCTACATTACGAAAAAATATTTTATCTGTCATTTATGTGATGTCATTTTCTTATTTAATAAAAAAATAAAAAAACAAGTATTATTATAATTGAATAGCTGCATGGAAGAATGCCAGTCAATATGATGTAGATAAATAATTAATCATCTAAATATATTTGAATAATATTATAATAATACATCTGGTGCGGCAGCTATGGCATTTCTCCGTTCGCTTTCAAATTTCAAATTAAAAACTATACAATATCCATTTAATCAAGGTTAGACCTCATTTGTCACCTTTAAAGGTGAATCACATCAAGTACTACAATTAGTGCTTAAAGCAAATTTATGACACACGATACATTAAAAAGCCCGCTATTTAATAACGTTTACAAAAAGTATTTTTTTTTGTTTTTTTTTTAAACATATAATAAAAAATGTAGTTATTGACAAAGGTAAAGAGTAAATATAAAAGCATAAATGTTTGCAACATTTAAATGCTTAATTTTTTTTTTATATTGTTCAATCTGTAAAATCTGTAAAAAGTAAATACCAAAAATATAAATTCGTTTCATTGTACTTATATAAAGTTTTTAGTTAAGTCACTCCATAAGAATTTGAATGCAAAAATTGTACTAAGATTTCATGTATGCGGTAACCCCTGTTGGTAGGATTCCTGTGCAGGAATCCGTCTAGGTAGGATAACCATCAGAGTGCCAGTTATTCTGCTGTCAAGCAATATTGTGCATACATTACTGTGTTTCGATCTGAAGGGTACTGATAGCATGTGTAATCACTCGGCATATGAGACTAGAGAACTGATGCCTCATGGGGACGAACCAGTGTGCCACACATATATTTTAGGTGACAAATAATTTGTTATATGAAGACATTGCCTATAAACCAATATATCCATCTCGTCATTTTCTTTAAAAAAAAACCTATTATGTATAGTATGATCCAATTCAATTTTAAATATTTAAAAGTTCAACAATTATAAATTGTGTTAAAATAATGTAATCCATACAAATATTGCAAACCAAAGTTTTCTAATCAAAAAATTGAAAGTTTTTATTAATCCTGGACTACATATATAAATTATATAATAATGTAAAATGGGTTACTATAACATAGCTACTATAATATGAGATAGCTGCCAAACTGTTCCTAGTTTACTCCGCTCCGTTTCTAAATGGTTCTTACCCAAAATAGGACAATTTTTTTTCGAGTAGAGTAATTTATTATGTAAATAATCTATAACATTCATTATCATCATTTCAAAATATCACTAGGCCACGGCTGAACATAGGATGTTCCAGGAAGATGCCGCTGCCCATCTTCTGGTTTTAATTGGTTGTCGAATTTTACGACAGCTACGGGATGAGATCGTAGATTCTCTAAAGCCGCCATCACACAAATAAAAATTACTTTTGTTAATTGAATATAACTGTTTTGTTCTTTTCTCTATTACTTTCGTAAAAAATTTAAAGGAACAGACTATATATATTGTAGCATATAATTGAGGTTTAGGTCGGGGGTCCGTTCGAATCCCAGCCGGAGTCGTTGGGATCGTGTCTACGGAGCCCAATGACAGGGGCCAGTGAAGTAGTATGTAGCCGTTCGTAAGATACTAAAATAACTGGACAGCCACCAGGTCGTTAAACGGTCAGCGTCCCCCTGCAGAGTCGTGGAAGATAATCTTATCCGATCTTAGCCTTGCATCAAATGAGGGATGTTAAAGATGTGCGAGTGATTTTTGTGCGTTTTGCATTCGACGCTTTATCTAATTTGGAAAACGTTACGTTGTGTGAATGAATGTAGGAACCGAGCGTAAAAAGGCGATAACTTTGGATTGATAAAAAAATATTATTTTAAGGTTAAGTATTCTTAAATTTAGAATTTTTTAGGTTTGAACGTTATTGAGGTTAAAGTAATTATTTGTTGGCAACATTTTAAAATTCCATGGCGACAATCTCTATTCTGTGCGACTGTTTAATCACAGACTATTATGTGTTTGACATTGGCAGAGTATTAACGTAAATAATTAATGTTTTATTTTATGTATTTGTAACTAATATTATACATAAATTTTAGCTTTCTCGCTTCTTCTCCATACAAACTTTAACAATGCCAAACCACAAACTCAGTCGCTCTCAGGCCATTTCCCAAGCCAGAGAAGTAATTTTTTTTCGGTCCCCGATTTTATTATTAAGTTTAATGTTATTTCAATTTTAATAATTATAACATATTTGTTTAATTTTCATTTTGTTTTGGGTTAACTTTTAATTTGTTAACTTTGGTTAACAGATCAAAAAATATTACATATCTTTTACAGTTATTTGAAATAGAGAAGCGACACCGCCATTTCACGATTGTAAATATAATTTTAAAAGTAAAATGCTTAAACTTGCGGTCCAATAAAGTCAAAATATTTTTTTGCTATCAGTACCTTCTATAACAATGAGGTTATGTTACGTTTGACAGTTATCTAATAAAATATAATATAATATACCTATTCCTTTAACAATAATTATCATGCTTTAAGAATATAACATGCACCTTACATATGAAAACACTCTAAGTGACAATCATTTCGGTGTCATTACATTTATGCTTCCAATTACATCGGAGCAATTAAAAAAAAGTATTTGTTTTCTTACGCTATTATTCTGATTATTTCTTTTCATTTTCCTTGTCGACGTATTCGGGATTGTAAGCCGGGCAGGAGTTCAATAAGGGCGAGCCTGTCGCGTTTTCTCCCATGTCGGCTTTATCTGAAATTTGATATTGACTTGCTTTACTATTAATTCACCAAACGAACACGCAAAATACTCGCATAGACGTTGAAATACTGACAACAGCATGGTGCGATCTAGATTGTTGATTATACAAAGAAATTTGGTTAATATAAATCATTGTACGAAGTTCAAGATCTATTATATAGTAATCGTTTTGGTTATATATACGAATGAAAAGCGGCTACTTACTTCAAATTCATTCATCGTAATAAACGAAAAATCCTAGCGATTATTTTGATCGACGTTTTTTTGACAGGTGACTTCATTATTATTTGCCGTGTGCAAAGACTCGTTAGAAGGCTCGTTAAAAGAATACTACCACTCCATCTCATCCGATGGATCTCGTAAAAGGCGAGTAAGGAACTAAACTGCACTGTGCACCCAACAGCGCATGGTGGCGATGGGCTCACCACCTATCACACCAAGTGCATTATATTGTTTTGGTGAAACGTGGATTGTGGCAGTCATCTATTTTTGCAGTGAGTGCCCAGTCTCTGACTACCTATTATGGGATACAGTCGTGATCTTATGTGTATGACTTCATTATTTCTATGCGAATATTATACATTTAATAAAACTAATTTTACATATTTTTATCGCGTTTTATTTATAGCTCGACTATTCCAGCGTTTTACAGCACCCGTGGTCACAGGAGAACTGGGGTGACAGATTCCTGATGGCATAGCTAATCCGGGGTACCTTCAGCTTTATAATTATACTATTTGGTCAGATCTACGGAAAATGAGCTTACAGTTTCTTAAGGTCTTGCAGTGGTATGCTTGGTTTTTGATTCAATTTTATTAATTATACGATCCAAAGCCGGTGGTACCCAACCATCTTTATTGAAATTAGGAAGTTTTTTTTTTAATTTCAATAGCCTAGCGAATCATTCTTAGTACGAGTAGTAGATCGATGTTCTTTTGCAATGATTTGTAGTGAATCAAATCTGATATAATGGTTGGGATGATCTAGAACATGGTCATAAACTGCAGACTTCCTAGAACGTCGATTCTTCACATCAGCTATGTATTACACATATTAGATGTCATTTCATTTGGACTGAGGTGACAGATGTCCTGATGTCATACTCCGGATTAACTATGACATCAGGACATCTGTCACCACAGTCCCCCGTGACCATGGGTGCTGTAAAGCACTCGAAATGTCGGATTATAAATAGTTCAAAATTAAACATGATAAAATCCGTAAAATTGGATTGATTATAATTTTTTCTTTTATTGTATAAAGTGACGAAACGAGCAAAGCGTTCACCTGATGGTAGGTGCAACGTCCGCCCACAACAAATACTGCGTCACCCGAATATTTCTGTGTGACACCACACTGCCCCCGTCACCCTGAGACATCAGTCCTTAAGTCTCAAATGCCCAGTGATTACGCTAGCTCACAGTGCCCTTCAAACCTCGTTTCGTGTTCTCGACTTCAGTGGTGTGTATTGCCTAGTGGTAGTGTTGTAGTGGTGGAGGGTATCTGGTGGCGGCTCCCGGTGGCGGTATTGGTATTCTTGTGCACGCTGTTGAGGGAGGGCGGGCGGTGCTCTTCAAAACTAGGTAATACACACCATTTTACATTTTGCATGAGGATCTTAGCAAATTAACTTTCTTTCCTTTACAGTAATGTTTGCACACTACTGCTTCACGGCAGAAAAACTGGTCCTGGTGTGGTCCTAGACGGTGGTACCTAGACGGATTCCTGCATAGGTTTAGTGGCACCTACAAAAGGGTTATTAAGAAAAAACAATGCAAATAGTAATAAACTAAACTTAAACTTACTTTCATCAACAGGCGTAGCCGGTTCTGGCGCGCTGGCGATAGCGTATGGATTGTTTGGGGACTGAAATAAATGTTGCAATGTTAAAAAGCTTGAGAGAACATTTAAAGAACTTCTCACAAACTACTTTGATAATTATATACAGATTGATTTTTAATTTAATCAAAATGAGGAAAGTATTACGCGTCGAAGTTATTACATACATACATACATACGATCATGACTATATCCCATAAGGGGTAGTCAGAGACTGGGCACTCACTGCAAAAACAGATGACTGCCACAATCCACGTTTCACCAAAACAATATAATGCACTTGGTATGAAAGGTGGTGAGCCTATCGCCACCATGCGCTGTTGGGTGCACAGTGCAGTTTAAATCCTTACTCGCCTTTTACGAGATCCATTGGATGAGATGGAGTGGTAGTATTCTTTTGACGAGCCGCCACCACCACACGGCTATTCCTGTTTATATCCCTAAAATTTTCATTGTTTCACGTTTCGCTAGCTAATTCGAGATAAACTCTCAGAGAAACAGACAAATTTTTTAAAAACGATCATTTGTGATGTGGTATCGTACAAATAGCAGTTTTCAATTAAATTTGAAAATCTCTGGTAGTCACTTCAATTTCATTATTGGTAAAGATGTATTAATTATTAATTTTCAGGTCGAAACTGAAGTTATTACAATAGAAACAAATTTCTTTCTGTCATTTCGAATTAATCTCTCTTCGTTGTAGCGAATATATTGGCTTAAGAATTAACATTGTTTTAAAATGATTTAATAAATGCAATGACTAGATATTTACAAGTGTGAAATTAGTGTCCGACGTAGTTTTAGAATCCGACTTATTAATTTGTCCCCTCCCGATTGCAGTAACTGACCGAGCCGAGGCCGGCCCCCTTGGGCACCCTCGAGTCAGTTGCTCCCGCGCACAGAGCTCCCCCTGGGGGGCGCTTGCGTCATCCGGAAATAAAGGATACGGCTAAGCGCCCTCAGCGCTCTGCCACCTTACAATCCGGCGAAGCTGTGAAAGCCTTCGGGCTAACAGTGACCATCAGTCATAAAAAAATATATTTAGTCGCCATTTTTTAAAACAGCGACAACTTCCGAATAGTCGGAAGTTATCAACTGCGCAGGAGATATTATAATGCCATCAGTGTAGACACGGAGGCATTCACTCGTTCTAACCCGTACACGATGTTAAGCTCTAGCAATAAGATGAGAGGTAGGCTAGAATGCAATGTCAGAGACACGCGGTCATTTTCAACACAACCAGACCCGAAAACCAACAATTGGTGTTTTTGTACAAATGTTGGTTCCGGCTGTAATTCGAACCCACAACCCGCAGCGCAGACGTCAGATACGCTGACAACTAGGCCACGCGGTCGTCGAAGATCGGGGCTAATAATATAATACTAGTGAGGACACTGTATACTCACAGTTGTAGGATATGGCACAGATCCGGGCGGCAATAATGGTACTGAAGAACTTTTACCATCCTCTTGCATTGCAAACCCAAAAGTCCCAGTCCTCAGTGATGAGCTGGGGCTTGACCTCGGATAAGGGACACTGGGTTGGTTGGGACCACCCGGATAAGGTGAATTACCCGCAGGATAAGGTGAAGCTGTGTTAGGGTAAGGCGTTACAACCGGATAAGGCGAGTTAGCACCGGGATAAGGTGCAGTCACTCCAGGATAAGACGGATAGGAGCCAGGGTAAGGTGAGTTTTGATCAGGGTAAGTGGTGCTCGGCGGATACGGGCTCATGGTAGACGTAGGCTGATTGATGATCGGCATCTGATCCTGCAGAGGATTCATCACATTGTCCTGTTGCCCGACGAGGGGGATGGTGCCAATGACTATACGTTTCGAATCCTCGTTGTCGCGGCGGCATCCTTCGGGACTGACTGTCACCTGATTAAAAGAGGTTTACTATAATGTTATTAAAAATAAAACACGCTTTTAAGGAAACATTAAGTAAAGATTTTTTTTAATGTATAATTTTAATTAAACGGATGTACCACAAACAAGGTATAGCCGGAATCTTTATAAGCTAAGAATAATAATTATCAAGTATTGATAAAGATACGTATACAAGCCTTATGTATGCCTTATATATGCCTTAAATAACACATACAATAAAAAAATAAAATTTAAATTAATAAAAAGAATTTAATGAATAGAAATATAAAAAGAAAATCCTCACTAATTTTCTATTGTCATCTATTCCTTAAAGTCTGCTAAATTTTATATTCATCAAATGTTAAGTAGGTGAAAATTTAATTGCAAGATTCCATTACATTCGTTAATACACGTACCTACAGTAGCGGATCCAGGGGAGGGCCTTAGGGGCTCAGGCCCCCCAAAAGCATCTAGGTCGACCCCTGACAAATCTCAAATAAAACTTGATATTATCCTACTTTGTTAGTACTATTCTACCTACAGTACAATTTTCATCACTTATCCTTACTTAAACCATCTTAAGTAGGTACCTACAGTACAAGGGCGTCGTCAAGGAGGAGTAAGGGGCAGCGCCCCAAGACTCGCTTTTTTTATCTAATGCCAAGTAATTTCCTGTCCGACTAGCTGAAGCCTGCGGTTTTACTCTGCGTAAAATAAGCTAACCACGTAATTGCGCCCGTACGGCATGGTACCTCGCTGACCTGTGCAGTCACTGTTCGGCCTTTCTCGGTAATGTTTGGTTTTCAACGCGCGTCTCCTTTAAACTATAGCATCGAGTATTTGTAGCCCGGAACCTTCCTTTTGAAATCAGATAAGTGTATCTTGTGCGGAACAACTAATAATCATGTAAAACTTTGCTAACTATAGTCTAGTGTAGTAAAAGTAAAGTTTCAGCCTATAAATGTCCCACTACTGAGCACAGGCCTCCTCTCATTTCTGAGAGGGTTTTGGAGCTAGGAAGAATCCGCCACGCTGCCCCAATGCGGGTTGGCGGACTTCACATGTCTTCGAAATATTTTTAATTTCTCAGACATGCAGGTTTCCTCACGATGTTTTCCTTCACCGCCGAGCACGTGGTAAGTCAGCACTTAAAATTGCAATTAACAATTTTAGTGGTGCCGGCACCGGGAGCCGAACCCAGGTCACTCGCGTACTATGAAATTAAAAGCGAGCGCCTCGCCCCTGAGCTACCACGGCTAGTGTGTGTAGTAGCAGTTAGTTAATAGCTATATAGCTATAAGAAAATTATGTTAAATTAAGACTTAAAACATAGATCTGTAAATTAATATTAGTCATGTAACGTAGTAAATAAACGTAACGAATACACCGAAGTGAACGGTGAGGCAAACAGGCAATGAATGAACGCCGTTGGCCGAAAAATGACCGCCTGTGATTGGTCGACCAATAGGACGGCCCGTTTAAAATTGTGTGACGTTCCGGCCCAAATTGTATAAAAGGCGGGGCGATTTCTGTTTCGACACAGAACGCTTTAAATTTCATTGTACGCGAGTGACCTGGGTACGATGCCCGGTGCCGGCACCGCTAAAATTGTTAATTGCAATTAAAAGTGCTGATTTACCACATGCTCGGCGGTGAAGTCTCTTAGGCCGTGTGGTAGCGGCCTAAGATAATCTACCACGCCATCTCATCCCGTGGGTGTCGTAAAAGTCGACAGAGGGAAAATGAAAACCAGGAGATGGGCAGCAGCATCTTGCTGGAACATCTGAATAAATAAATTGCGGTTGCCAACCCGTCTGCCAAGCGTGGCAACTATGGCAAAATCCCCCCAAAACGAGAGCTACAAACTTTTGTGGCAATCTATGAGGGAGGCCTATGTTCAGCAGTGGACTATTGATAGGCTGAAACGACGACGACGACGACGGCGGTGAAGGAAAACATCGTGAGGAAACCTGTATGTCTGAGGAATAAAAAATATTTCGAAGACATGTGAAGTCCGGCGGATTCTTCCTAGCTCCAAAAGCCACCTCAGAATTGAGAAGAGGCCTGTGCTCAGTAGTGGGACATTTATAGGCTGAAACTTTACAGAGCGCCGCCAACAGCCGAACAGTAAAGAGCTCCAAAAAAGTAAAGTGAATAAGAAAAGAAAACCAGCATTTTATTTGAAGCCTTCCTAAGCGTTAAAGCAATCTTCATGTAGTTACAGTGAATTACCAGCAGCAGCAAATGTACAGACGGTGTACATATCTTGAGATAAGCTCAAACAAACACTCAAACTTTCCAGCTTTTATAGTAGTAATAGTAAGATAAGATAAAAACGTAAAAAAAAACATCTGTACAGTTAACACGCGGTAGAAGTGAAACCTTCCGAAAACTAAACTTCGAGAGAATGAGACGAATGCAGGGTATCCGTATCAGGGAGTAGGATAATTGTAGCGTTCATTTATTTATTATATTGTTATCAAGTTTAAAACTGGTGGTAGGATTCCTATGCAGGAGTCCGACTCGGTGGGTACCACCCCAGGGCCAGTTATTCTGCCGTGAAGCAGTAGTGTGCAAACATTACTGTAAAGGAAAGAAAGTTAATTTGCTAAGATCCGCATGCAAAATGTAAAATGGTGTGTATTACCTAGTTTTGAAGAGCACCGCCCGCCGTCCCTCAACAGCGTGCACAAGAAAACCAATACGGCCACCGGGAGCCGCCACCAGATACCCTCCACCACTACAACACTACCACTAGGCAATACACACCACTGAAGTCGAGAACACGAAACGAGGTTTGAAGGGCACTGTGAGCTAGCGTAATCACTGGACATTTGAGACTTAAGGACTGATGTCTCAGGGTGACGGGGGCAGTGTGGTGTCACACAGAAATATTCTGGGTGACGCAGTATTTGTTGTGGGCGGACGTTGCACTTACCATCAGGTGAACGTTTTGCTCGTTTCATCACTTTATCCAATAAAAAAAAAATTACATTTTAGTCTACATATATTATATTACATATGATAAAGACTCCAACAAATGACACGAGTGGCTTATGGTAACTAAAGAATGAAATAATAATATATAAGAATGCAAAGATTTGTCTTTATATATTAATATATCAATTACTTACGACTTTATTATTAAAGACGCGAGTTGCATACCTTAAAGTCATAGTCAACAAAGATGTACCGACAGGATTCCATGTTGTACACGTCCAAAGCGGGCACTTCCATGTCCACCATCCAGCTTCGAGTAGCCCCTCCAGGTATGGGCCCCTTCTTGATCTCTGCTACAGTCTCCGACTCGTGTCTAGTGTCCGGGTTTTTCGTCGCGTGAAATGTTGCCCTCTGATGAAATATAAGAATTCGTTGAAATGTTTAGAAATGGTTCAAATTAAATGTTGTCAACATTTTATATTATACTTATCTAACGAATGCACAAGTTTCTTTATATGGTATCTAAAAATCAATGGAAAGCATAAATAACATTAAAAAAAATTAACTTTAACATTGTCCTTTTTTTTGAATGTGCAGTGTATTGTTAGCCGGGAGGCTTTCACAATGTCGTCTGAAGCGAGTCGCGTGTAGGTTGCCCACGAGTGAGAAAGACAATGTCGCTGCTGAGGAGAGACGTAGCTGACGCCCGCTGCTCCGGTGTCTTCCTTTTACCCTGTAATATATCCAACCTACAGGGGGGGGGGGGGGGGGGCTCGAAGCAATCCAAGGACCCCTCAGAAGGAGGTTTTTTTTTATTGGATAAAGTGATGAAACGAGCAAAACGTTCACCTGATGGTAAGTGCAACGTCTACCCATAACAAATGCTGTGTCACCCAGAATATTTCTGTGTGATACCGTACCGCACTGAGCTCGTCACCTTGAGTCATCAGTTCTTAAGTATCTTATGCCCAGTGATTACGCTAGCTCTCAGTGCCCTTCAAACCGAAACACAGTAATGTTTGCACACTACTGCTTCACGGCAGAATAACTGGTCCTGGGGTGGTACCTACCTAGACGGATTGCTGCACAGGAATCCTACCACCCGTAAGGTCGAGGTCGAAACCTCGGCTTGGATTGCTGTCGAAAAGAAGTTTAACATTGTCCGCTCGATTGAAGCAGGCTTTACAGTATCCCCCCATCCAATGGGTTCTCGCCTCGGCGGGGGGGCTTAGTAACCGAAGCTAAGAGCTGTGGGTGTTGCGTTGCCTCTCTCCCTGTCCCCCGCAACCTTGGCGGAACCGCACCGTAGATACGGCGTTGGTAGGGCCACGGAGGAAGATGAGTGTTGGTGTATGGTTGCCTATCTCCTTATCCTCCGCGGCCGTAATGTGGTTGGCGGCGGAGCCACAGACCAGATCCGCCGCCGGGGCCGGGAAGACTAGTGCTTTGGAGTTTCCTGGCCCCGTGGCTTCAGTGCGGCGGAGGGGGGTCAGTTGTGCACACCAAAGTTCCGGCGCGCCTTACTAGGCAGTAGAGAGGAAAGGAGTTGTCCTCTCCCGAGGAGGGGCCGCCGATGGTAGGCGGCCTTCGCCGCTGGTGTCGCGGATGTGTGCGCAAGCGTTCCTGTGGCCCTGTGATGGCAGAGCACCACGGGGTTTTAGTCGGTGCAAGTCCGACATAACCCATCCTTCCCCCCGTGAAAGCGGGTATGCGTTTGACATTTCCCCATGTAAAAAAAGGCTTTACACTACATCGTATGGACACGGGTTCGATTCTAGAACGGGACAAATATTTGTATAGCCTACAGTGTATAGTACCGGATTTGGGTGTGTTGAGAAATCGCTATGACTTCGCCTCATATAAACTGTTATTAAAAGTTGTTGTTGTCATGTGTTCGAATCCCTATCGGACCCAAAATTTTGTGCAACACAAATTGTTAGGTTTTCAGTATGATTGTTTTGTGCAATTTGTGTGTAAAACGCACCTACAATTGTATTGTATTGTTAAAGATAAAAGTTTTTTCATATTTTTTTTTTGGCGAATACCCTCCAATATGGGAGCTAAGAAATTTTGTGGCTATCTATGGGGGAGGCCTATGTTCAGCAGTGGACTTGTGATAGGCTGAAACGACGATATTTTTTTTAACAAATATATTATCGCAATTACCTTCTTAATAGTAAGTTTAAGAGTATCAATCTCCACACGGCCCTGGTTGGAGCAAGCTACCTCGACAGGTATCACTTGTCCGGGACAGTAGCCGGACAGCGGCAACTTCACCACAGTCTCGCTGGAGCCGTACTTCATGCAGCAGCAACAGTAACTGTCTTCCATGTCGAACTGCATTGGCTCCTGGGGACACACTGCATCATTCACTTTCATACTTTAGAACAATGCACTTCTAATTTACTGGTGGTAGGATTCTGATCAGCCGATAGGTGACCGGCAGAGTAGAACCTACCTCTCTCCTACGGAAGTGTGGTAAGAGACGACTAAGATATTGGACAGACTTTATTAATGCAAAATAACATCATAATATGCGATGCTGTCACTATACTGCTCGTGGAAACGCAATGGCCTTTGCTTACCCCTTGTATGGGAAAAAGCGCTACTTTATGTATGTATGTAGGGTTACTATGCAGTAATACGTTTAGGTAGATACCACCACAAGACCAGTTATTCTTCAACCTCTGCCCATAATAAATGCTGTGTCACCCAGATATCAGTCCTTAAGTCTCATAAGCCCTGCAATCACATTAGCTAGCAGTAAATCATACTGACCTTACAATAAGGTTCCGCGTTCAGATCCAACGGAGCAATCACTCGTATACGTATTTTCTTCTCCTGATCTATTTTAAACGGTCGATCCACCACACACTTGATCTCGTAGCGCACATGTCCATATGAGCCTTCGAAAGACGATGGGCAGTTTGCAGGGATGAGGCACTCGAAGGAAAACTCGTGTTCACCAGGCTGAAGATGATATTCGCCTGGAAATTTTAAGTCATTACTCACATATGGCGGCGACGGTTGAGTAAACTTGATAATAAAACCAAAACCATTTGGGAAATTGTGATAAAACAAAGACTGAATTAGTCGTGGGGTAACTATATATAATCTGTGGAGATATTTGGGAATGGCAAATTATATCGACATTGTCAGAGTTGATATGTTTTCTTAAATATCCCGTGGGAACTATTTGAATTTACGGGATAACAAACCGTTTTCGTCTCCAGGATGCAAGGTATTACTGTGTCGAATTTCGTCAAGATCGGTTCAGCGGTTGGTCCGTGAAAAGGTTACAAAGAGACAGAGGGAGACAGAGTTACTTTCCCATTTATAATATTAGTATGGATATACAGACTACTCATGGGTATTAGGCAATCCAAGGGCGGGGCCAAAAGGGGAGCACGGAGACGCAGCTGTTACCCCCCCCCCCCCCCTAAAGAATTGATTTGTATTATAAGTTGTATAATTGTTAACGACTCACAGTCATTTACAGTTCAATAATTTTAAGTTAATTTATTTACTCACAACTAGAGGGCGTTAGGGCCCGTTTAGAACGCGATATGATTTGACTCAAACGCGAGAAATAAGGTCATTAAGTTCAAATATAGACCAATCTTTAAAGAGCTATAGATCAGTACAAAGTTTTAGTTTTATTTAACACATTTAGTTATAAAAACATAAGTGCATTAACATTTGGTCCATTTCGAGTCGGATTAGGCCATGCTTTGAGTTCAGCGGTACCAGCTTTTGGACCGCTCACCCGCGGTACTCGCAGTGGATCGCTGCAATAAGAGTACGCGAGCCCCGCAGAAGCATTAGTGACGTCCAGCAGGAGTGGACGAGCTCCAGCAACAGCGCTCTGTACAGAGGGCGCCACTTGCAGTTTCAAGGAAGTGTTTATGTGTGAGTGCAGTGCAAACGTGAGTACATTCATACTTCTTTGTAGTACTATCAAGGAAGATACCAATTTTATCAAGCAATTTTTGAACCATATTGAAATCAAAACTATTACTTATAAAAATTTGGACTTTGTTGTCATTGTCTTTAAAAGAATACTACCACTCCATCTCATCCAATGGATCTCGTAAAAGGCGAGTAAGGAACTAAACTGCACTGTGCACCCAACAGCGCATGGTGGCGATGGGCTCACAACCCTCAGCGTCACAAAAATCGCACCTCTCTGAGTTTGCGCGAAAAATGGCTGTAATGGCTAGAAACGAATTATATTTATATAAATATTGATATGTTTGAAATGGGTATTTGAATAGCTTTACATTATTAATAAAAAAATCATGAAATCATTAAAACATTTATCATTATAGAGCGTCAAAAATAAACACTGTCAAATGCTCGTTAGTAAGGACGCTAGTTACACCACCTAAAAAGGGTATAAAAGGGTCGATCTGGATGAAATATGGGCCAGTCGTAATTTAGACTTTACAGTGAACACACGTGAACAAGTAATCCAAGTAAGAACAAGTAAAGATGGACACCAGCTCTGAAGAAGCCGATCAAGTGATTGCCCTATTGCAGTCGGGGATGCGGCAGTGTGACGTTGCTCGACAGTTGAACCTGTCCCGTTTTTCAGTTCGACGGGTGTTCCAACGTTTCGTCAGCAGACTGGTGGTTATGTTAGAAAACCGGGATCTGGAAGAAAACGGTGCACAACAGAAAGAGATGACCGTTTCATCTTTACGACATCTTTACGAAACCGTTTTACAAATGCTGTTGAGTTGCAACAACAGCTTCGATCAACTCGGAGAACATCTGTGAGTGTTTCTACGATAAGAAGAAGGTTACACGAAAAGAGTTTAACAGCCCATAGACCTGCTAAAGGTCCAAAACTTACTGCACAGCATCGCAGAGATCGCCTAGAGTTTGCTCGCAATCATTGCGAGTGGACTCTAGAACAGTGGCGGACCGTACTCTTCTCTGATGAGACGAGGGTCTGTCTCTTCTGCAATGACAGACGTCGAAGGGTCTACAGAAGACAAGGGCAGAGGTTCACACAACCCTGCTTCGAAGAATCCGTCGAATACGGGGGTGGCTCGTGTATGTTTTGGGGCGGCATTTCCGGCGACGGGAAAACGGAACTTGTGTGCGTTTCCCGGACTCGGGGTGGCCGTGGGCAAGGGTCATTAAATGCTGGTCGGTACATTTCTGAAATCCTGGAGGAACATGTGGTACCGTATGCTGGTTATGTCGGTGATGGATTCATGTTAATGCATGATAATGCTCGTTGCCACACCGCAGCTATTGTACGGGATTATTTACAGGAGGTCGATATCCCTGTTATGCATTGGCCAGCACGAAGTCCAGACCTTAACCCAATAGGACATCTCTGGGATGACCTAAAACGGCGCGTGCGAGCTCGAGATCAAACTCCAGCCACTCTTCAAGAGCTCCAAGATGCGGTACTTGAAGAGTGGGAACAAATACCCCAAGAGGCTGTTGCGATCCTTGTAAGGTCCATGAAAGATCGCATGGAAGCCGTTATCAAGGCAAGGGGGGGTAACACTAGGTTTTAAGAACTTTTTTTGTATTTATTAAGTTTTTTTTTTAAATTATTAATTTGCAAATTTGTACATACCCTGTCTTTTTCTTTAATTTCTCTTTCGTCTCGTTATAAAAGTAAAATTCAATTAAAATTCCTGAAAGCTAATGAAATTACCTTTCGAATGATACCCTCAAACCACAAAATTGCCATTGGCCTGTTGTGTTAAAATAGTATTTAAATTATTTTTTTCGGATGTGCGATTTTTTTGACGCCGAGTGTATCACACCGAGTGCATTATATTGTTTTGGTGAAACGTGGATTGTGGCAGTCATCTGTTTTTGCAGTGAGTGCCCAGTCTCTGATTACCCCTTATGGGATACAGTCGTGATCTTATGTATGTATGTATGTTTGTATCTAAACCACTCTGAAGAATTTGCAGTGTAGTTTGGACTTGTAAAAATTTAAGCTGTTGTAATTGTGACTTAGAAATTTTCGTAGTGTTTAAGAACTTAGTAAATTATTGTGCATGTCAGTGAAGGACTTAGAATAATTTCGTAAATAACGGTGGTACGGGGAACCTATACCCGATTTACGCCAGACTGTATGTGTTTAAAAACACTTGTAAAATTTTAAACAATTTCATAGGATTTAGAAAATTTTAGGTCATTGGACTTATAATTATTTATAGTTCCAAAATTTTAACACTAATATTTTCATAGTTTCCACTTTCATTTCGAACACATTATTGCTAGTTTTTAAGTTGTTTTCCATTTGGTTTAATTCTTTTTTGAATTTCATAAATATCATATTTATTTTATGAAGTTTCTTAGAGGTTTACATATATTTTTATACATTAAAATTTTTATTAATATAGTCGTTTTTGTTTTAATTTTTGTAATGAAGGAAGGTAAGTTACTTTGCTAAGATCCGCATGCAAAATATAAAAATGGTGTATATTACCTAGTTTTTTGAAGAGCACCGCCCGCCCTCCCTCAGTAGCATGCACAAGCAAACTAACACCGCCACCAGGAACCGCCACCAGGTACCCTCCACCAACCACTACAATACCACCACTAGATAATATACACCACTGAAGTCGAGAACACGACACGTGTTTCGCCCCAAAGAAGAGCGGCACTCGGCGGCCGTCTGTCGTAGAGTCTATGACGCTTGATAATGCCTCGTTTTGAGTTTGAGAGAGGGCGGGCGGTGCTCTTCAAAAAACTAGGTAATATACACCATTTTTATATTTTGCATGCGGATCTTAGCAAAGTAACTTACCTTCCTTCATTATAATGGATTTCCGCAAAGTAACGCCTGATTCTTTTAACTATTTTAATTTTTGTTTATTCGTAAATCATGGAGTGATCAATTAATGTTTTAAAAACCTAGAAAACGTAATAAATAAAGGATTACTTAACTTTAAAAAGAGCCCTGAAGATAGATTAACTAAGGAATATATAGAAACTAAACAGGAGTTATTAGAAAGGGATTGAGCTTTGTTTAGTGATACCAATGCCAAGCTTTATGAGCGTTTCACATTAGAAGAAATCGGGCAGAAGGTAGTTGAAATTTATGATAGTACCGAAGATACTTATATTACATACAAAAGTTTAATGAAATCATTGCTCAATAAGATTAACGTAGCAAAAGAGTCGATGCAACATAACCGGGACTCGTCTAGTAGTCAGTCTAAGACATCTAATTCTTTGGTTAAATTGCCTAAGATCTCTATTCCTACGTTCTCTGGAAAATAATCTGAATGGACGACCTTCCATGATCTTTGTAATGACGCACTAGATAATGTACTAAACCTGCATTATCTTAAAAGTCATCTTATCGGTGAAGCCGAACAATTAATACAACACACACCCATAACTGATGCTAACTATAGTCAATGCTGGACTCTGTTAGTAAAACGATAGAGCAATAAAAAGTACCTTAGTAATTGTACTTTGCAGAGGTTGTTTGGTCGGAAACGTATGCATTCAGAGTCAACTACGGCATTAAAAGAACTTATCAATACTATTTGTGATTGTATAAATGCGCTTCTAAATTCAAATATTAATGATAATGAGTACATGGGATGTTATAATCGTTCATATTGTGTCGTTCAAATTAGATGCCGAAACGCGAAAGCCGAGGAAATTAAGCGTCTGTAATAACGATAGCATCAACGACTTGCCAACATTTGAACAATTCAAAGTATTCATTGAGAATTGTTTCCCTGCATTAGTGTGTAGAGCCTAAAAAAGGCTTCAGTTCATCAGGTCAATAATTTTAGTAACAGTTCACATGTTCATAGAACGCGAACAATGTTGGCTAAGAGTTCATCAAATATAAGTTGTGAATACTGCTCAGAAGCACACAAACTCTGCTTCTGCAAAGGTTTTGCGAAACGATCTTGTGAGAACCGACGCGAGTTTGTGGCCAATAATAAAATCTGTTTTAATTGTTTCACAATTAAATCAGCAATCACACAGTATATAATTGCAAGAAGCTTTCCACTTGTAGACTTTGTCAAAAGCGTCATCATTCTTTACTACATCCGACAGGAGAGTTTAATAATATACGACAAGACAATTCAACCAAGCCCGCTATCGATAGTACTGGTGCTACAAACAGCATTGATCCGATAGTGTCACGCTTGTCTACAGGAAAGGTAACCAAACCCAGACAGGTTTTATTAGCCACCGCGCTAATAAAGACTGTGTCAAATACAGGGCAATAACAGACAGTAAGAGCCTTCGTTGACCAAGGCTTGTTTTATTACAGAGGCCACTGTCCAGTTACTCAGCCTGTAAAGGATCCCAATTCAAGGACTCGTTTTGGGACCGGGGGATAGTTCAACCATTGTGAAACATATGGTACATCTATCAGTTTTATCACGATTAAATCCTGATTTCAAACTTTCCATAGCTCGCTGAGCTACTCTGAGCTTCCTCAAGCGGCCCGCAGTGAAGGACCACGTCTCAGTTCCGTATGTCATCACTGGCAACACGCACTGGTTGTAAATTTTGCTTTTAAGACATTGATGTATACTCGACGAGAAGATGTGACGTAGTTTCCCGAACGCTGCCCTGCCGAGTTGGATCCGTCGATTGAACTCTCGGTCGAAGTTGGACCTACCTAGTCGGACAATCTGTCCTAGGTATACATATTCGTCAACAACTTTGAGCGTAGTGTTCCCAACAACAACCGGTATAGGTGTGACATGGACGTTAGACATGATCTTCGTCTTGTCCATGTTCAACTTAAGCCCTCCCCGTTGGGAGACACTATTGAGGTCATTGAGCATAGTGCCAAGCTTCTCCAGCGATTCTGCCATGATGACTATGTCGTCGGCAAATCGAAGGTGAGTGATGTATTCGCCATTGATGTTAATGCCATATCCTTTCCAGTTCAGTAGCTTGAAGACATCTTCCAATGCGTGAAGAGTTTCGGTATAACATTGCCCTGTCTTACACCTTTCTGCAATTGGATCGGTTAAGTACTCTGGTTCTGTACTCGGATAGTCATCGTAGCCTTATTGTACAAACACTGCAGCACTTCGATATACCGACAGTTAATTCTGCACCGCTGAAGTGACTGTAGCACCGCCCAAGTTTCGACGGAATCAAAGGCTTTTTCATAGTCCACATACGCCAGACATAGCGGGAGATTGTACTCTTCAGTCTATTGTACAATATGGCGAAAGGTATGTATGTGGTCTATGGTACTAAAGCCTTTTCGGCATCCCGCTTGTTCGGGAGGCTGGAAGTCGTCGAGTCTGCTTGCGAGACGATTCGTAATGACTCTCGAAAACAGCACGTAGACGCGGTTCAGAAGCGATATCGGTCTATAGTTCTTCAAGAGGACGTTATCGGTCTATAGTTCTTCAAGAGGGCGTTATCGCCCTTCTTGAAGAAGAAGACAACCACGCTTCTGCTTCATGCTTCTGGCGTAGCGCCGCCGAGGATGACGGAATTAAAGAGCTTCTGAAGGACTGCGCTTTCAGAAGCTCCGCTCTAATTCCGCCCTCACCGGGCGCTTTGCCATTCTTGAGCTGTTTGAGAGCCATACTAATCTCGCTCAGTCTGACGTCCGGGATATCGTCGGAATAGTGTCAGACGAGTTTGGCTCTTGGGTCGTAACTCACACTTGTATGTGGCTCCAACGACGATGTGTACAGCTGCCCATAGAATCTCACGATCTGACTCATAATCTCTGGTCCAGCGAAAATGACGCTCCCGCTTTCGGTAACATCATGTTCGCAAATGTGTAACATGTGCTAGACAAAGGGCAAGCACCAAGACTCAACTGATGGGGTCTCTTACATAGCGGAGTAGATTATGCAGGACCTGTAAATATTAAGACGAAGAAACGACGATGGTCGCGGCCACCGTTCGTACAAGGCCTACATATGTTTATTCGTATGTATGTCCACACGAGCTCTACACTTAGAGGTTGTCACTGACATGAGCACGCAGGCGTTTGTATCGAATGACGATTTGTGTCTCGGCGAGGTCACTGTGCGAAGTTATGGAGTGAAAATGGTACAACGTTTGTAGGTGCGTCTCGAGAGCTGCAACAATTAGCTTCTATTCAGTCGTCACTAGCTGAACACCTGGAAGCAAATAGTACCGAATGGCATTTCATTCCCCCCCATAGTCCCAATTTTGGAGGATTTAGGGAAGCGGGCGTGAAATCTACAAAGTTTCACTTGAAACGGGTCATTGGCGAGGCTACGCTCACCTACGAGGAAATGACTACGCTTCTGAATCAGGTGGAGGGGTGTTTGAACTCGCGGCCAATGAACGTTGTTGATGTTACTGATTCTGGTGAACCGTTGCCTTTAACGCCTGGACATTTTCTTATCGGTGAACCATTAGTAAACGTACTAGAGGACAGCTACGAAAATTCAAATGTAAATTTCTTGACTCGGTGGCAATTTATTCAACGGATGGTGCAATCGTTTCGGAGACGCTGGTCCCAAGAATATTTGTCGAACCTTATGAACAGGTACAAATGGACCTCCCGTGTTCCAGAACCAAATATAGGGGACATTGTTTTAATTAATGAAGACGATTTGCCACCAAGTCGTTGGTTGTTAGGTCGCGTAGTAGAGAAACACCCCGGGAATGATGATATCACCCGTGTAGTCACATTGCGCACTAAGTCATCTATGATTAAAAGACCAACCTCGAAATTATGTGTTTTACTAGTCACAGAACAATGAAGCCGTGTGGTGGCGGCTCGTTAAAAGAATCCTACCACTCCATCTCATCCAATGGATCTCGTAAAAGGCGAGTAAGGAATTAAACTGCACTGTGCACCCAACAGCGCATGGTGGCGATAGGCTCACCACCTATCACACCAAGTGCATTATATAGTTTAGGTGAAACGTGGATTGTGGCAGTCATCTGTTTTTGCAGTGAGTGCCCAGTCTCTGACTACCCCTTACGGGATACAGTCGTGATCTTATGTATGTAGAACAATGAATTGTTTATTTTTATATTTTACTGTTGTTACATTTTAAGTTTTTTGTTTATTTTTTTACATTGTTTACTAACTCTTATTGTTTATATTTTTACCTCCATTCATTCTTTTGCGAAAATTATGTTTTTTATTGGTAATTACAAGGCTCAAATCAGGTCATCGTGTATTGTTAAGGTCAAACTTTAGTTTTAAGTTTTATAAAACTCTAGACGGACATTCCGTCAGTAATGTCCATGGTGGGCGGTATGTTTACGACTCACAGTAATTTACAGTTCAAACAAAATATTGTTCAATAATTTTAAGTTAATTTATTTACTCACAACTAGAGGGCGCTAGGGCCCGTTTAGAACACGATATGATTTGACTCAGACGCGTGTAATAAGGTCATTGACCTTTAAGTTCAAATATAGACCAATCTATAACCAGCTAGAGATTAGTACAAAGTTGTAGTTTTATTTAACAACCCTTCAAGTGTACACATTTAGTATGGAAAGCATTAGTGCATTAACAATAATAAATAATTGCGTTTTCAGGTCTGGTTGTACTGTGATTGTTCACGTGTCTCACTACATCCTAGCCTACCTCCGATTTTATTTCATTAGTGCAAAACGTTCACCCCATGGTAAGTGCAACGTCTGCCCATAACAAATGCTGTGTCGACAATTATGTGTAACACCAAACTGCGCCCGTCACCTTGAGACGTCAGCTCTTAACTCTCATATGCCCAGTGATTACGCTAGCTATCAGTGCCCTTCAGACCGAAACAAAGTAATGTTTGCACATTACTGCTCCACGGCAGAATAACTGGCCCTGGGGTGGTACCTACCTAGACGGATTCCTGCATAGGAATCCTACCACCAGTTTAGTCTCTGTGTGTTGCGCGTACAATTGTGACACTACAATATCTCCTGCGCAGTTGACAGCTTCCGACGTTATTGGGAAGTCGTCGCCGTAAAAAAGTTCTATGGTGGCTATCAAATCCGCCTTTGGAATGAATAGAATAGAAATACATTTATACACATCACATACGGTAAGACGGTTCGGATGGTAAGGTTCTACTAATTAGTTTTTTTTTTTAATTTACACCTGCCACCATTTTTCACTACTTCCTCCGTGGGTTGACTGGCAGAGAATGCCAATTGGTATTAAGTCCGCCCACTGTATCCTGTGAGGGTAGACAACAAAGCCTAATTAAATAAATAAATAGCTACTAGAAAATACAATATATACAAATAAATAAAATTGACGTCTCTGTTTGTAATAACAAAATGACAGCTTTTTACTCAATGCTTATGAAAGTATATACGGTACTTATAAAAAAGCACAATTTTGAAAAATGATGTATGTCTGTCTGTCTGTTTGTTCCGCCTCATCTCCGAAACGGCTGTACCGATTTTGACGGCACATTCACTGACAAATAGCTGATATTATAGCGGCTACTTTATTCTTAGAAAAAAAATTAGGGTTCGGCGCCAAAAAATTAAAACCGCAAAATTCGATTCAAATACGGAATTATATATGTATACCATCGATCGGGGTCGGCTTTTTTGCGCGGGCGAAACAGCGGGGACAGTTAGTAATACAATAAAAGATAGCATATAGACAATAGAACAAAAAAATATATATTATGGTGTGTATCAAGCCAGCGAAATGCGCTGCAGTCTGGATAATTATGCCACAAACACACAGACGCGCACAACCAGATATAAAAAAATCTATATTGTTGTGTTGTACTTGTGTAAAACAACGGTGTTGTGCTCGTATAAAATGTAAAAGTTTTTATAATATAAGATATACGTTTAAATAGATACAATTATTCTAAATCATCAATCTCTTTATATAGCACTAAACTTCCAAAGTCTGACCGCCAATAGTATGCGTCGGCTTAGGTTCTGTTCAAAACTATTCTACAATTTCGGCGAGTGATAACTGCGACCTTGATCATACGAGTACATATGAGTGGGAATTTTTATTTATTTGCCTAGACTAGCAACATAATCGCGTATGCGTGAGTGACGTCACAGCCTTAAAGCGTAAAATTAATGAGTTAGAAGTCAGCATTCCGAACTACGTGATGCGAATATGAGCAGATAGTGTATGAATATAATAGACATCCCGTGTCTGGGTGTTTCAAAGTCAAAATTTCTTTAATCAATAGGCTTGTTTTAAACTCTTATGAACGTCAAAATCTACAGCGGTTCAAAAAATGACCTTTTTTTATTTGATAAGAGCGACGGAACGAGCAAAACGTTCACCTGATGGTAAGTGCAACGTCTGCCCATAACAAATGCTGTGTCACCCAGAACATTTCTGTGTGATACCGCACTGCGCCCGTCACCCTGAGACATCAGCTCTTAAGTCTCATATGCCCAGTGATTACGCTAGCTCTCAGTGCCCTTCAAACCGAAACACAGTAATGTTTGCACACTACTGCTTCACGGCAGAATAACTGGCCCTTGGCAGGTACCTTACCCAGACAGATTCCTGCATAGGAATCCTACCACCAGTACCTTCTCAGAGAACAACCGGCTAGAAACTCTGGCGTCTTTTTTTTCAAAGCTATTGTCATTTATAAATTACAAAAAAAAAAAATTACATCATAAATTTAATAGCCAGGAGGTTTACAAGAGAAGAGTATGAGTTATTACCACACCTTTGTCATCTGTATAATAATGTATTTTATAAAACGCTTTATCTAATAATGTCTTCTTGACAAGTTTTGCACATCTCATGGCGCCGAAGCGGCGTGAGATTATCTCTTTCCACCAGACATGCAAACGTCAAGCGATTCGGCGGTTTTCAAATGCCTCTATCGAGACCGGGATTTTTTTTATCGTGCCCAGAATTGTATGTACTGGTTTCCTATTTCATATCTAAAGTCTAGCGCTTGTAGTTATTAAGAAAAATATGTTTGTTTTATTGTTTTCATCTGAAATGGAAATGACTCGAAATATTTGATATATATTTTCGGTGATGTAATTGCTGTTAGCCTTCTCGGCTTTTACAGCTTCATCGGATACTGTGCTCGCGTGCCAGGTTTGATTTGACCCAAACATAAATAAATAAATAAATAAATAAATAAAAACTCCTACAAAAACCTCGAAATTCTGACTGTGTCGCGTTCGCTGCGTGCTTTCGCGATTTCGAAAATCTTAAATATTTTAAGTCATCTAATGACCGTCCGAGTGAGGCTGCGGGCGTCCATTCGGACTGTCGACTTGTGTGTCGGTAACTCTGGGCGGTGAGAACCGCCCTGGAACACGGGTGAATCGTGTGCTAAATATTTGAACTTGACTTGTGTAGCTCGTGATTGATTAACGAAAATGATATAAATCTGCAAACCTGTATTCTAAATAAATCTTTAAGGGCGGATTTCACCGTTGAAACTAAACGATCAGTTCAAGCAAAACGAAGTTTAAGCGTTTAACTGATTTCAATGCTACAGTTTGCATTTCATCAAACATCAAAAAACGCAGTCAATGCTAAACGCGGTTCAAATTCTGAACGCCCAATTTTCGACGTTCAGCTCTTTAGACGCGTTTAGAGAACTGTCATTGTCAATTGTACAACTATGGAAACATAAATATTATTTTTAATTCGTATTGTTTATTGTTTGCATACCTATGTAACCTATGCATAAAAACAGGCTGTTTGATGTCGCAAAATACGAAATACATCGACTTTTTGTTTTAGATTGTGTAGATATTTCATGTAAACTTCGTTTTTCTGAACGCGATCAAAATGGAGCCGGTGAAATCGGTTAGACGAAAACCGAGATCAACTGATACATTTGAATTCAGTTAAGTAAAACGACGCCTTGTGGTGGTTTGGATTCGTTGCAGATAAAGAAAGAAAGACCCGCATAGATAGATTACTGGTGGTACCTGTTTACTGGTGGTAAGATTCCTATGCAGGAATCCGTCTAGGTAGGTACCACCCCAGGGCCAGTTATTCTGCCGTGAAGCAGTAGTGTGCAAACATTACAGTGTTTCGGTTTGAAGGGCACTGTGAGCTAGCGTAATCAATGGGCATATGAGACTTAAGAACCTTTGTCTCAGGGTGATGGGCACATTGTGGTGTCACTCAGAAATTTTCTGGGTGACACAACATTTGTGATGGGCAGACGTTGCACTTACCATCAGGTGAACGTTTTGCTCGTTTCATCACTTTATGAAATAAAAAAAAACGAATTTAAGGGGAAAGGAAAGAGAGATCATGGTTATTTTAAATGTAGATTATCATATTTAAAAATGTTAATTTCTATTTCGCAAACAGAGTACAGTTTACATAACGTAGGGATTAAAATAATATAAAATAAACGCGATTAAATCCGTGAAAAGTAGTTTAATTTCAGTGTAAATAACTATCTGCCTCACATGAGTTAGGTATATTTACATAAAGTAAATTTCGACAATTACTTCAAAATATAGCAACCGTGGTACCTCAGGGGCTAGGCGCTCGCTTTAAATTTCATAGTACGCGAGTGACATGGATTCGATTCCCGGTGCCGGCACCACTAAAATTGTTAATTGCAATTTTAAATGCTGATTTACCACGTGCTCGGCGGTGAAGGAAAACATCGTGAGGAAACCTGCATGTCTGAGGAATGAAAAATATTGCGAGGACATGTGAAGTCCGCCAGCCCGCATTGGAGCAGCGTGGCGGATTCTTCCTAGCTCCAAAACCCTCTCAGAAATGAGAGGAGGCCTGTGCTCAGTAGTGGGACATTTATAGGCTGAAACTTTACTTTACTTTAATTCAAAATAAGCGGGCTTTTTATAAAAATATTCGATTTCGGCGGTAATACGATCATGTCAGATTATGTAAATTATACAATCCGTAACACTGTAACAGACTATGGAGTACTATTATTCTCTATTAATCTTTAACTCAGTTAATTACATGGAAACGAATGACAAGATATGAAAATTGTTCAGATGTTCTATGCCCGCACAACTGAGCTATTGATACAAATGAGTGATATATATATCAGTAGATCCGATGGATACATATCTCTCTTTTCTTCTCAATGATACATATTGCGCATGTCTATTGAACATCAATACGATTTTTTTTTCTTAAGAGTTCTATTTATTCATGAATAGACACAGGCATAAACTATTTTCCAGTGTCAAGTAACATATTCAAGTATACAATCTTCTTTACACAATCAGCAGTATCACTTCAATATTTTGATCGACAGTAAAATGATAGTTGACTTCTACTGAAGATTTGCTGGACTAATGGAGACAAAACAAAAAGTACAATTTTGGTCTTGAATTGAATTTTCGAACCACTGTACACTTTCAGGAGCACTTGCTGCATAATAAACAATCAATATTAAATATCAAAACTCCAAATATACACAGAAATTACAAAATTAAATAAAAACACTACTGCCACTTTTCGAGTTGGCGCCAAGTCTTCTTAAGAGTTAAATGAAAAAAACAATTTTAAAATCTATGTCCGATTTTTGTGATACACTTTTAGGAACCTAAACATAGGAACCTCTAGAGTGTCGCCTCGGTCCATTCTACAGGATACAGTCAATTTTATGTAAAATAAATAAATGTTTTTCCGTACGTACATAATATTTTCAAAAATAAACAACGACGGAAGTGTCAAAATATTAGTCTCCTTGAATAGTTCTCGTAGCGACTTGCTAGGTCCCAAGTTAAAGATTGCCCGTAATGCAATTTGCAAAATAAATATTGTTTCCAATCCAGCTGCGGATCCCCACAGTAATACGCCACAGGAGATAATACAGCAAAATATGCTAATTTAGCTGTAGCTTCATCAGGCAGCTGTCTAATCTTTCTTATTGCGAAAATGGCAGAACTTAATCTCGGAGCTACGAGGGGCGTTCAATGTATTCTCGGTATAGGCATGAAAGAATAAGTAGAAAATTTTCCGGCGGATGGGGTGACTTTAAACTTTTGTGGTGGGTCTGTTGCTTTTTATGCCACTGCATGGACTCTTGCTTGCTCTCAGGATCATAGTGATTAATCCACGTTTCATCACCGGTAACGATTCGGTGGAAAATACTATGCGGATTTTCACCACAGAGCCCAAAAAACCCCTTGCAACACTCAACTCGCTCTTGTTTCTGAAGCGCCGTGTGCATTCGAGGTACCCATCTTGTACTGACCTTTGACAGATTCAGACGCTCATGAAGGATTGAATGGAACCCACGGATAGCTTAGCCCCGATTTCACCGATCGCTTTGAAAACAAAGTTTATTAAAGCCAAGTTTTAATTCATTATCACTTCAGCCCATCACTAGTACTGTTGAACATAGGCCTCCCTCATAGATTGCCACAAAAGTTTGTAGCTATCATTTTGGGGGGATTTTACCATAGTTGCCACGCTTGGCAGGCGGGTTGGCAACCGCAGTTTATTTATTCAGATGTTCCAGGAAGATGCTGCTGCTCATCTTCTGGTTTTAATTTTCCCTCTGTCGACTTTTACGTCACCCACGGGTTGAAATGGATTGGTAGATTTTCTGGCCGCCACCACACGGCGTCATTTTACTTAACTGAATTCAAATGTATCAGTCGATCTAGGTTTTCGTCTAACCGATTTCACTAGCTTCATTTTGATCACGTTTAGAAAAACGAAGTTTACATGAAATATCGTCACAATCTAAAACAAAAACTCGATGCATTTCGTATTTTGCGACATCAAACAACCTGTTTTTATGCATAGGTTAAATACATACATAAGATCACGACTGTATCCCATAAGGGGTAGTCAGAGACTGGGCACTCACTGCAAAAACAGACGACTGCCACAATCCACGTTTCACCAAAACAATATAATGCACTTGGTGTGATAGGTGGTGAGCCCATCGGCACCATGCGCTGTTGGGTGCACAGTGCAGTTTAATTCCTTACTCGCCTTTTACGAGATCCATTGGATGAGATGGAGTGGTAGTATGCTTTTAACGAGCCGCCACCACACGGCTTTATATAGGTTAAATAGGTATGCAAACAATAAATAATACGAATTAAAAATAATTTTCGTGTTTATAAAGTTGAGCAATTGACAATGACAGCTCTCTAAACGCGTTTAAAGAGTCGAACGTCGAATGTTGGGCGTTTTGTATATTAATCGCGTTTAGCTTTCACTGCGTTCATTTGATGTTGATGAAATGCAAACTGTAGCATTGAACTCAGTTAAACGCTTAAACTTCGTTTAGCTTGAACTGATCGGGTTTATTTTCAACGGTGAAATCAGTCCTTAGTCCATTCTGCTAATGCTTTCACTCTTACACGGGCATCTTCGAGTAAAAGTATTCAACGATTTTGACGTTTTCTTTAGTAGTGGCACTAACACGGGGGTTGTCTTCAATACTCTTTCTACCCCGTTTGAATTCACTAGCCCACTTCTGAATGGTAGATAATGAAGGAGCAGTATCTGCGTAAACAGCCACCATTTTATCACTGCTAATGGTATAATTTAATTACCCTCATCACCAGTATATCACCCCGATACCGAGAATACATAGAACGCCCCTCGTATTTGTGTGCACAAGTGGGCTCTCCACTGTAACTTGGAATCAAAAGTGAGTCCAAGGAACATCCATCCTCAATGAAGGATCAAGGTACAGACATGGACACCCCTGAGTATTAAGATGGAATCCTTTGCAGCCAGGCATTGCGTAACTCATCATACGAAACATTGCAATGTTGTACTGCTACTTTATCGTGATATTCTATGACAGCGGGAGACCCTCAAAGTTAACAATGACCTTTTTATGTGCTACAGCCAGTATTACTAGCTACGGCGTAGCACTACCACATACCACGATGTTCCTAAAGATATAATTGAAAAATATGTTCCGGCGTCGCGCTTTAAAACAAGAGGTATAGCAAGGGAGACAATTGAAGGAAAAAAATAAATAGCGAGCCCATATGTATGGCAATCCTCTTGACATCATGGCATTTCGTATGCTAAAGAAGAGATCTGACCGATTGCAAAGGGAATGCTAACGTAATTACATTAAGAGTTTAGAGGCCTCATTTAACCGCAATCAGAAATTTTTCTGGTCATTTATCAAGCACAAACGAAAGGGAGTGAGCAGTTATCCTTCAGAAATGTATCTCAACTCTAAAATTGCCAAAGATGGAGACGCTATAGTGAACCTTTTTCCTGCAAACTTCTCATCTGTATACAACGTTCATAATTATTCTGTGACACTGAAAACTATTGATCACGCTCGTACCAATGTATTTATAAACCACCTAAACACTATCGGCTTCACCGTCGAAGAAGTAGGTAAGGCACTCCGTCGCTTAAATCCTCGCAAGGGAGCCGGTCCTGATGGAATATCGTCCTTTTTTGTAACACAGTGTGCGAGTCCGTTATCGTATCCGCTGACTAAAATTTTTAACAAATCTATTCAGGAGGGGACATTTCCTTCTATCTGGAAGACTGCTCGCATAGTGCCAATCTTTAAATCAGAAGATAGAGGTTCCGTTGAAAACTATACACCAGTATCCATACTTCCTGTTTTTGGTAAGCTTTTTGAAAGGCTGATATATTCGGTGTTATCATGGCATTTTACATACATAAGATCACGACTGTATCCCATAAGGGGTAGTCAGAGACTGGGCACTCACTGCAAAAACAGATGACTGCCACAATCCACGTTTCACCTAAACAATATAATGCACTTGGTGTGATAGGTGGTGAGCCCATCGCCACCATGCGCTGTTGGGTGCACAGTGCAGTTTAATTCCTTACTCGCTTTTTACGAGATCCATTTGATGAGATGTAGTGGTAGTATTCTTTTAACGATCCGCCACCACACGGTGGCATTTTAAGCATATCATTTCTGAAAGTCAGCATGGTTTTGTTAAATCCAGGTCCGCAACATCTAATCTTGTTTCATATGCCGAGACTCTATCGGAATATATAGATAACTCCACCTCTGTAGATGTCATTTATACAGACTTTAGCAAGGCTTTTGATAAGGTGGACCACGATATTCTTCTGGCAAAATTGTCTGCCTTGGGTGTGGGTGGGTCCATTTTAAAATGGTGTATCTCATACCTCAGTGGGAGGACTTCGGTTGTGGTAGTCAATGGGTATCAGTCAAAATCCTTCACAGCGCTTTCCGGAGTTCCACAGGGCTCAATATTGGGTTCGCTATTTTTTAAGGTCTTTATTAATGATATAACATTCTGTTTCCTACACTCACATTCCTTTTTGTACGCTGACGACCTAAAAATTTTTAAAGCTATTCGCAATCAACAACATCAGCAGCAACTTCAATTGGACCTGGATCGCTTAGTGTTGTGGTGCTTTAAAAACAGAACGACCCTTAATATAAATAAATGTTTCCATATACGATTCTCAAAAAAAACCAAAGATGTTCCGCACACGTACCGCCTTGAGGGAGAATTTATAAAGAGGGTTGAGAGCATTCGAGATCTTGGGGTAATTATTGACAGCAAATTGCGCTTCCATGTACATATTGATAACATTGTTAAGACCGGGTTCAGAATGCTCGGATTTGTTTTAAGGAACATGAAGTGTTTCAAAAATCCTGGGTGTAAAATTACGATATATAACGCGCTGGCTCGAAGTCAGCTTGAGTACTGCAGCTCAGTGTGGAACCCGCACTACGACGACGTTTATGTTAAACGAATAGAGAGAATACAGAAACGTTTCTTGGGGCATCTTTCGTATGAGTGTGGTGTTATAAAGAAAATTCCGAATTCTAACAATCGCCTCAAGTACTTTAAACTTCTTTCCCTTTCGTCCCGTAGGCAGCTAACATTGACTGGTGATTGACTGCCCATATTTACTCTCCCGACTGCAATATTCAGCACCTAGCAAATCAATCCGATCGTCGCGTTTGTCCCCTTCTGCACCAAAATGTCTCGCACTAATATTGGATTGCATGCACCTCTTAATAGATTGGTTAAGAAATATAACGAGATATATAAAAGAATGGATGTGGATATATTATGCACGAAGATTTCGGACTTCAAAACTGAAATACAAACTTTATTGTTCAAGGACTTGTTAGCGCAGTCATAGTTGATTTTTTTTTGTTGTTTGTTTCATAACTTTTTTTATTTTTAGTTTTTTATTTTTGCTATTTAATACATTAATATTATAGTAATTATATAAATTCTTTTTAAAATAGTCTTATTATCTTAAATTATTACAGTAACTTTTTTTTCTCATAATACTTTAAAATAGTAATTAAGCATAAAAATTGATTATAGTTTTAATTCATCTGTAAGCGGTAACAGACTGTATCACCTGACTTTCCGTGGTTGCCTTTAAGTAAGACGGCACATGCCTTTTTTGTATTAGTATCAAGTGTTTATGTTTTTGTTATGTGTTTACCTTGTTGGTATTCCTTAAATAAATAAATAAATACTGTAAACTAAACTAATATAGTATATTTTTATCAACTAATATTGTCATAACATACATTCTCAGCTGATATTTTGTTTTCTAACTGAATATTATTTTTCAATATTCCATTCTCCAATCTCTTTACAATAAAAAATCTATTTGTTACTAAACTTATTCTGTATCCTGCATTTTCTGGTTTTTCATCTGTCACATATCTTTACACAGTACATACATTTTTCACTGCAAATAAATATTTTTACAAAATTGTCATACATTCATTCTGTCAAAGCTCAATGTTACCATTCAGTTATGTGTTGTTTGCTGTTTTTCTTAATTACAACAAGAGACTTTCAATTAACTGAGGAGATAAGTTTTTAGTTACAGAAAACGCCAGCTATCATGAGACAATATCTTTTAACGAAAATATCCTTAGTAACATATCAGTGATATAAGAAAACAATAAATATGATTAGTATAATTGTTTGTATCGGAACCTCTGTGGCGGTCGTCCAGAGAGGGGGAGATGGAGGACGCTAAGAGGGGCATTCGGTTTTAACGCGGTCGGTCATTTAAATATGAGCCCTGACGAAGGTAAATAAGACATTTTTATTTAATTTTACCTAATAGCGACATCTCGCGTCGAACAGCAATATGTATATATAGTGAGGGTGGTCAGTAGTTATAAGTTGCATATGAAATGATTCTATTTCATTGATAGATTTTTTTTTCTTAGTGTTTTTCTTTCTAAGTGATGGAACAAGCAAAACGTTCACCTGATCGTAAGTGCAACGTCTGCCCATAACAAATGCTGTGTCACCCAGAAAATTTGTGTATGGCACCACAAAGCCCTTGTCGCTTTTAGACATCAATTCTTAAGTCTCATATGCCCAGTGATTACACTAGCTCACAGTGCCCTTCAAACCGAAACACAGTAATGTTTGCACACTACTGCTTCACGGCAGAATAACTGGCCCTGGGGTGGTACCTACCTAGAATGGATTCCTGCATAGGAATCCTACCACCCGGATAGATTGCGAAAGCGGGCAATTATTATTAATGGATGATTTATTTGATCACATCATTTTTATTTATTCATCATTCAGCAAAAGTCTAGAAGTATATACAACCATGAATTTGTATGAATATGCTAATTAATATTTATAACACTCCAGCTTTAAGAGACTTTAGTAATAAGTAACTGAGTAGATCAAAAGCACAGTATTTGTATGTTTACATATTTAGTTTGTATTATATAGTTTCATATTATTTAACTAAGGTAGAGTTTAATAGAGGCCTATGTTCAGCAGAGGACTGGTGATAGGCTGAAATGATGATGATAATGATGAGAGCTTAATAAACAACTTAATTACTTTTGACGTTATTATTGCAAATGGAATATCCTGTTTGTTTGCTAGGTCTACCTTCTCATGTCAACCTAAGAAGCTACAACAACAGCTAGTTGGACACCAATTTTCATATTGTCCAGTGGCACCAATCCACTTTCCTTTAACTCTGCCGTCTTTAGGAAAGCTCAATATGAAATATAAATTTAAATAATTTATTCTTATTATATTATTTTATTATTTTTATAATAAATTCCATAAATTGGTTATTTGTATAATTTACTGACTTTAATTGCTACTGTGATTAATTTATTTACGATTATATTAAAAACTGCATGATTTATTATACATACATACATACCTACAGTCACGCCCTCTTTCCCATAGGGGTAGGCAGAGACCACCGTCTTTCCACTTGCTACAATCCTTACACACATCTTTAGCTTCTTCTACTTTCATTAGCGTTTTCACACACACTCGTCGGTTCCGGGTACTTTTAACGTGACCTTTCCTCAAAAGTTCACCGATTTGATTGTGATACGTACGCCTAGGTCGACCCTTACCGGCTTTCCCATTCACACTAGCCTCATAAATCTGTTTCGTCAATCTCCTTTCGTTCATCCTTTCTACATGTCCAAACCATCTAAGCATCCCTTTCTCTATCTTTATTACTACATCTTCAACCACACCGCAACTTGTCAATCAGAGTTACTACAGCTATACTTCTCAAACTTCTCATTTCCACAGCAGTGGTGCATGAAAAATTTTTAATTCATCTTAACGTAATAGCAACATTTTTTGTTAACATAAAATTTAGCTTAACGAAACATCTAATATTGTATAGCGACTGTTTCTTGCAATATAGAGGTGGGCATATAATATCTATAAGCGAGGTACATTTTAATATTTTTGAAAATAATATATTTTATATAAATTATTTTGTAAATATGTAATGTTATTCATAATAAAAAGATGAAAACACTATACACGGCGGTCAATAATAACAATTTCGATATGATAATGCACATCGTATTTACCTTGAAAGTCGTGTATGCCCAGTGATAACACTAGCCCTTCAAACTGAAAGTCTTGTGACAGTAATGTTTGCACACTACTGCTTCATGGTAGAATAACTGGCCTGAGGTGGTACCTACCTAGATAGACATCTGCATAGAAATCCTACCACCAATAAATGTGTACACAAAATCATTTCTATACTGTAGCATGAAATGAGCAATAGCATTTACTATATTTCTTTTTATTACAATAAACATATATAATGATTTCTTATACTTACATGAATACTACACATTTAAGAAAACTAGATTTTATGGATTTTATCACATGTACTATTTACTTTTTAAAACCCGATCTTTTGAGTTCTTAACAGCACTCATGGTCCCAGGAGAACTGAGGTAACAAATTTCCTGATTTCATAGATAACCCAGAGTACCATGTAAATATAAGCTAGATGTGGAGTTAAAATCTAAGCCGGCCCATTAAAACCTAACCCGGAGTAACCTCAGCTTTTAATTATAATTTTTGATCCGATCTATGCAGAAATTAGTCTGCAGTCTGTGACCATGTTCTGGATCATCCCAATGATTAGATCAGGTGCTGTAAAGCTCTTGAAATGTCGGGATATAAAAAGAAGATAGTAAACATGATAAAATCCGTAAAATCTAGTTTTAACTACACATATAGAAAAGTATGAATATCATACATTTTTAAATAATATATACATATTACATTTCAATAATATACACAATAATACATACATATTATTTAAAAATACACCAACCAGTCAAATCCTAAAAAATTAAATTCAAAGACCAGATATCTTGACAATTAATCTCACCATTTTCACCACCAAGTAGATATACTTTTTCACTAAAATATTCTTCAAAGGAATCATGGCTTATTGTATATGTGCGGGTCCGGCCATGCTCTCTACGAGTGTGGTGTGTAGTCCAGTGCACTTTACAAAAACCTTTTATCTTAACAAACAAACCTGAAAAGCCAATTAAAAAAAAATATGTTGAAATCAATTTTTATTATAATAGAAATTTATTTTAATAACACTATTTTTAAATATAAATTATTATGAGTCAAATTTGATTAGAAAATTATATTAACGATAAACATAAGGAATAAAAGAAAATTACAAAACGCCGAATATATGTAAATGTATTTAAGTTGACTAACCCCGAAAAGTTTTGACCTTGTCTTGGGTGAACTGTAATTTGCCGTAAATAGTTTGCCCTGGATAATAAGTTTCATTTGCACTATTTAAAACTATGCTACCTTCATCAAATCCCATATTAATTCATGTAATATATAAAAGATAAAAACAAAACAAGTAATTGCCAACAACAATATAAATTTAATAGACAATAAAGCAAATTAAAACAAAGAGTATATAAGTAAGAGTCGGCACTTAGTACATTGAAACGTGTCTCACTCACACATACTCATTTCGAATTCCCTATACATTCTCATGCCAACCTAATAAGGATTGTATGTGTAGCAACCTTTTAGATAAACTTTATTTTGACAGATAGTGAGGTGAATGTTCGATGGAACCCATATCGATAGGCTAGTGTTGTACAAATATCGATATTTTTATCGAGATTAGGTATATGAATATGGTCAATATTTTTTTTTATAATTTTTTTTTGTATAAAAAAAAACATTTTATTTTCTTTAAAATACCTTTATTTAACACCAATACATATATAATATTACATTATATTGTTATTTACAAACTTTCCAGGCTTTATCAAAGAAAATACCTATTATAAAAAAATTAAAATAAAATAAAAATGTTATTTAAGTACTTGTTTAAATAATGAGGCACATGATATATAGACGTGTATTATTGTTTAAAACTCTTATAAACGTGAAAACCTACATCAGTTAACAAAAACAACTTGCTCAGGCAAGAAACTCTGGGTATATTCTTTTCTTTTTTATAACTCTATTTAACAATGTTATTTACATTTTACAATAGAATCAATATATGTCACATGTTAAAAAGTTATTTTATCAAACATGCTAAGCATTATAATATCTGAAATATTAAAGATGATGTCTTGGAATAGTGAAAGAGCAAAAGAAAACTTTTATAAAGCCTATGTCATTTAAGAAATTGACAAACTTATTGATATCACTAATGCACCAGCATTAGCAAAAGATATAAAAAGGGTGTTCGGGAATATATATATTCTGTATAAAAAGTAAATTATTTATCTTTGTTTTTCTGCTACACCTATTTTCTTTTGTCAGCAGTATCAATTTCTAAGTGTGCAAAATCAGCATTAATAATTTTACAGGATTTTCTTATAAATAATTTACTTATTATACAAACATATATTCCGCCACATCTTTAGAATAGACCAAACAATTAAACCATTGCATACTGCATTGGGTACTTATTTGTAAGCAACCAATATTGAGCTCATGTAAATGTTGAACAATGGTGGCTTTTAACAATATCTTATCTTGCCACCATTCTCTTAATGACATATATATACATAGGATCTTTAGAATCAGGACTATCTTATTTTAAATAACATAGGCACATGTTACAATTAAGTTTTTTACATAACTTAGCAGCTAAAAACCCACTGACATACATAATAGGTTGTTCCTCAAAATTATAAAATAAATCATCTACAATGTCGATCTCTTCTTCTGGCAGTGATAGCACAGGATAAGATTCAATATGAAATAAATAATTTTCTTCAGTTTCAGGCTCTGAATTGTCAAGTGGTCTCTTGTCTCTAATTTCCTGGAAGGAAACAAATAATTTATTATCATACAAGTCAAAAAAACAAATAATATGAATGGTATAAGGGTATTTATATATGTACATACATATATAAACTATACTACACTAATAGCCTATGGGTACTGTCCATTGCAGGAAATAGGCCTCTTTTAAAAAGTTTCCATAAATGCTGTCCTAAACAAGTCGATTGGTAATTGCAGTACCAGAAATATCTCACCTTAGACACTTTCAAGGCCTTTTCCTTCTTTCAGGTTTACAATAATAAATTATAAAATTATTAAAAACTTACCAATTTTGTTTGGTTGTTGAGAAACCACAGATTTATAAATGTCTGGGACATCATCACCAGGGATTATAACTGGTTCACCTGGAAATGATTAAAACATTCCCTCTATAATTTATTCTATTTATAAATTTATATTTTGTATACTATCTATACAAATACCACATAATATATACAAATACCATAAGTCAATCAATTTAGTATTCAAAACTTACTGTATTTTCTTTCATATGTTTCATGAAATGAAGCCTTTGATGTAGATGCAATTGTTATGTATTCAATGATGTCAGTTATTGTCTCCTTATTACCAACAGTCTCTGATTCACCTGCAATGTAATAATAAATTAGGTTAGCTAGATACAATATATTAATTTTTCTTTTACTATAAAAACAGCTTTAGATTATTATACAGTCATTTAATTTGATATATATATAACTGACATCCACATGGCTTAGTGTTTAACATATAAAAGCTACTCTGATCAGAATTGTATGAGATCAATATTCAATACAATATATAATATATATAATAAATTTTAAATTGATGTACATACCGGGGTTAACATTTTGCTTTGAGTAATACAATTCCAAATATAATGGAAACTAGGCAAAAATAAGATCTGGTAAAGGTGGATTTGGTAAATTTAATGATGAGACTGCTGATTTCAGCAAGCGATTTTCCTTATCATTAAAACATTCCTGAGAAAAGTGAGAGCCACAGATGTATTTTAGGTCATGCAGCTTTTCTACTGGTAGGTGAATAAAATCTTCACTCCCTGAAGCTTTTATCCACAATCTGCATCTAAAATTAATAAAAATAGAAATGTCTTTACTATAATACATAAAGAATGAGAATATGATTGTAGTAAGCAGTGGTATTATACTAGTTTCACTTACCGGTATGGATCAAGGGGAAAACTAGACAGAAAAACTTTAGACTTGGGCAACCTGCGAATAGCACAAATCGAACACTCCTGATAACGCACACTTTTCATTTTAATATATTTAAGTTATCAAAATTTTCACACACGAAAACTGAAATCTAAAATTTACTTAAATTTCAAACCAATACGGCACCACTCGACGTGATTAGCCGAAATATGAGTAATATAGAAATGTGAGTAATTAGTAATATTGTTTAGGGTAATAATTTATGCAGAATTTAACTAAAAGCGAAAAAAATAGATTACGATGAAAGATGGAATCTGGAATTACCAACATAACCGCGGTCCAAATTTTTATTTTATTTGGTTGGCTATGCAAGGTATAGGGAATTTACGTTTGTCTATTCAAACAAAAATAAACCTTATGACCGAAGCCTAAGGATTGAATTATCTTATAAGATCATGTATACGAATTTTTGTATCGAAGTGTCGACCCACTGAATTAAAATATCAGGGCGTGTTTTTAGTTAATAGTGATGACTGATGATTATTGATATTTGTGAATTGTGAATAGACTTTCAGTTTAAAGGACTGTAGATAAGATATCGATGTATCGAAATATCAACATTATGGCTTAGAAATATCGATATTTGCGAATGAAATTTTTTGAATGGTTTTTTGAATGTGAATGGTCGAGATTTATATAAAAAAAATTTTTTGGAGATTTTTCGTAAAACATTTATACTATATTATCGAAAATTATTTACTGTAATCTGTATTATTGTAAATTATTGTTTCCCGCGGCGGCGAAAAGTGGGCTACAGGTGTGGTTTCTGCCCATAAAAAAAATATATTTTTTAAAAACTGTAAAAGTCGTTTTAAATCAGTGACACAAACGACACAATACAATATTATAAAATAACTGGTCAGTATATAAAAATTAATAATGAACGATAAATATGAATTAAGAATAAAAGAAAATTTGTGTGAAAACGTTGTACTCAAATTCGATCTTGACATTTTACTCATCGCGCCCAAAGAAGTTTCACTTCAAAGGGAGCTCAGATGTGGTTAGATACTTAACAGCAGAAGATTAAGTTGCCGAGATAAGTTAAGCCAAACAGGTGAAACACTGATATACAATAATAAATCCACAGTAAAGAGCTCATGTGGTAGCGGCATAAGAGAATCTACCACCCCGTCTCGTCCCGTGGGTGTCGTAAAAGTCGACAGAGGGAAATTTAAAACTAGGAGATGGGCAGCAGCATCATCCTGGAACATCTAAATAAACAAACTGCGGTTGCCAACCCGCATGCCAAGCGTGGCAACTATGGCAAATCCCCTAAAATGAGAGGTACATAACAAAAACGGCTCCTAGTCTCCGGCGGCCCCGCTAGTACTGGCTACGGTAACGGTCATGGTAACGGCGGGGCAGGGGGTGCGAAGAATCTCCGGAGGAGGAGATCTTGCTACCACCACCGACGACTGGACCTGGCAACATTTAACGCACGCACGCTGAGGACCGACGAGATGATCTTGGAGCTGGAAGAGGAGGTGAGCAAGTTACGCTGGGATATTATAGGATTATCTGAAGTCCGAAGACAGGGAGAGGACACGGTAATCCTTGAATCCGGTAACTTGCTCTACCACCGGGAGGGCGACCATCTGTCCCAAGGAGGTGTCGGATTTTTCGTCCACAGGTCTCTCATTAACAACGTTGTCAAGATCGGGAGTGTGTCGACTAGGGTTGCGTACCTTATACTCAGAATAACCAAACGGTATTCGCTGAAGGTCAAACAGGTATACGCACCGACCTCGACACATCCTGATGATGAGGTGGAGGAAATGTATGAAGATATTTCAAGAGCCATACATTCCTCCAAAACTCACTACACGGTGTTGATGGGAGACTTTAACGCAAAGCTGGGCATGAAAAAAGACGATGAGCTGGTAGTGGGGCAATTTGGAATAGGGCAACGGAACCAGAGGGGTCAACAGCTGGCCGACTTTATGGAGAAGGAGGGACTCTTTATGATGAACTCCTTCTTCCAAAAGCGGCCCCACAGAAAGTGGACCTGGATGAGCCCGGATGGTTCCACCAAAAATGAGATCGACTTCATCATGACGACCGAACGACAGCTGTTCAATGATGTCTCTGTGATCGCTAGGGTGAAAACCGGTAGTGATCACCGAATGGTAAGAGGCACATTAAACCTGAACGTGAAGCTGAAGAGGTCGCGCCTGGTGAAGTCCACGCTCCGTTCATCTCGTGCCCTTATCCAAAACCCCGAAAGCTTCCAGCTCGAATTGCAAAATCGTTTTCAGTGCCTGGAAGATTGCGTTACAGTGGACGATATGAACGAGAGGCTCGTGGAAACTGTCCATGCGGTGGGGGCAAAGTTTTTCAAGACCCACCGCACAAAAAAGATCCAGAAACTCTCCGACCACACTCTCAATCTCATGGAGGCTAGGCGAGAAATGAGGCTACAGTCCTCAACTGATGCGTCAGCATACCGGCAACTGAACAGACAGATCTCCAAATGTATGCGGCGAGACCTACGCTTCTTCAATACTGCTCGTATTGAGGAAGCGATAGAGCGAAACCAAGGCTCCGAGGTCTTTGCCAGGGATCTGTCTGCCGGAAAAAACCAACTGACTAAGTTGAGGACCGTTAGCGGTAGCGTCATTTCCGCTGGACCAGAGATTTTGAGTGAGATCGAGAGATTCTATGGACAGCTGTACACATCGTCGTTGGAGCCACACACTAGTGTGAGTAACGACCCAAGAGCAAATCTCGTCCGACACTATTCCGACGATATCCCGGACGTCAGTCTTAGCGAGATTAGTATGGCTCTAAAACTGCTCAAGAATGGCAAAGCGCCGGGCGAGGACGGAATTACAGCGGAGCTTCTGAAAGCGGGTGGAAAACCGGTACTTTTAGTCCTTCAGAAGCTATTTAATTCCGTCATCCACGGCGGCGCTACGCCGGAAGCGTGGAGCAGAAGCGTGGTTGTCCTGTTCTTCAAGAAGGGCGATAATGCCCTCTTGAAGAACTATAGACCGATATCGCTTCTGAGCCGCGTCTACGTGCTGTTTTCGAGAGTCATTACGAATCGTCTCGCAAGCAGACTTGACGACTTCCAGCCTCCCGAACAAGCCGGATTCCGAAAAGGATTTAGTACCATAGACCACATACATACCCTTCGCCAGATTGTACAAAAGACCGATGAGTACAATCTCCCGCTATGTCTGGCGTATGTGGACTATGAGAAAGCCTTTGATTCCGTCGAAATTTGGGCGGTGCTACGGTCGCTTCAGCGGTGCCGAATTAACTGTCGGTATATCGATGTGCTGCAGTGCTTGTATACCAATGCTACGATGGCTATCCGAGTACAGAACCAGAGTACGAAACCGATCCAATTGCAGAAAGGTGTAAGACAGGGTGATGTTATATCCCCGAAACTCTTCACCGCTGCATTGGAAGATGTCTTCAAGCTACTGAACTGGAAAGGATACGGTATCAACGTCAATGGCGAATACATCACTCACCTTCGATTTGCCGACGACATAGTCATAATGGCAGAATCGCTGGAGGACCTCAGCGCTATGCTCAATGACCTCAATAGTGTCTCCCAACAGGTAGGTCTTAAGATGAACATGGACAAGACGAAGATCATGTCTAACGTCCATGTCACACCTATACCGGTTGTTATTGGGAACACTACGATCGAAGTTGTCGACGAATATTTATACCTAGGACAGATTGTCCGACTAGGTAGGTCCAACTTCGACCAAGAGGTCAATCGACGGATCCAACTCGGCTGGGCAGCGTTCGGGAAATTGCGTCACATCTTCTCGTCGAGTATACCTCAATGCCTGAAGACAAAAGTATATAACCAGTGCGTGTTGCCAGTGATGACTTACGGAACCGAAACGTGGTCCTTCACTGCAGGCCGCATGAGGAAGCTCAGAGTCGCGCAGCGAGCTATGGAAAGGGCTATGCTCGGAGTTTCTCTGCGAGATAAAATCCGCAACGATATTATCCGCAGCAGAACTAGAATAACCGACATAGCCCTAAGGATTAGCAAGCTGAAGTGGCAATGGGCCGGCCATATAGCTCGTAGAACCGACAACCGTTGGGGAAGAAAGGTTCTCGAGTGGCAACCTCGTACCGGCAAACGCAGCGTAGGGCGACCCCCCACTAGATGTAGCGACGACCTGCACGGTTTTGCGGGAAGTCGATGGATGCAGGTGGCTCAGGACCGTGTTTTGTGGCAATCTATGGGGGAGGCCTATGTTCAACATTGGACTGTAATAGGCTGAAATGATGATGATGATGATGATGAAGAGCTCATGTCAGTGACTAGGTGATATTTCTTTTCATTAAATTTAGCGGATAAAATACCGCTTTTTTTAACGAGTTACTATGTAGTAGCGGTGGGTAATATCGCTTTGACGGCGTACCGAACCGTATCTATGTATCGGTTTTGAATATCAGATATTGTATCTATATATTTCAATATCTATATATTGGGTGAAACGTACTGATATGGATTTTTGACGTTTTGATTTTGGTTACGGTATTTCGTATCAGTAATTCGCTACGAAGTGCATAAACTTCGTTATGATATTTGGATATCGTCGTAAAATATTATGTTTCGATTGCTTCGTTGCTGAATTATTTTTACTAAGTACGTATATCTATAATATAAATAAATATTCGGTCATCATTCGTTCGGAGAGGAAGTAGTCATAATAATAATATAACACAAAAATCAATATCCGTATATCCGTAATATAACATAAAATTTACTCAATTGCAAAAGGTTACCACTTACACGAAATCGTGGGGTCATATTAAGTAAAATCCAATGAATCTGATGCAGAAGTAAATTTATGTCGCACGAAATATGATTTAAAATCCTTTGAAATTTCTATAAAAGGTAAGTAACAAGTGTTTAGAAATATTTGATCTCTTTAAACTAAAAACCTCTTTTCGTTAACGAGAAGGTTTAAATAAGCATATCCCAATCTACTTCTATGTCTCAAGTACCCAGTACCCTTGCTTTCTTTCGCGCGCACTCGGTCCAACTCGAATATCAACATCGGCCGGAGTATCGTACCGTCCCATACCCATACCATAATAAAGCGCTCTGAGTATCCAACAAACGTTATACCGCATATTTCAATATCGGGTTTTGTACCGATACATAGATATTGTATCTATGTACGTTTTGTATCGCTCATGCATACTATGTAGCACTTTAGCGCTTTTTGAAAGGCATGAGAGCGTGTTTTTGTTAAGAGAACTTGCCAGCACTACTTGAAAGTAATAATTTTCTGTGAACCACAGACTATGGTTAGACAGATCAGACAGTGTATTATCTATGTGTATAGATCAGTCCAGTCACTAGGTTCGATACATACGGAACAGGCGTCTTCAAACAATGCGGTTATTCCGCGTTTCCTAAATTTCTCAATTTACGTTCATTTTTTGACTGAAAACTTCAATTAAATTTAGACAACCGAAAGTCTAACATACTAACAAATCTAAAGCTCTGAGATTTTTAATAAAATTCTGCTTTGTGTTATATTAAAATCTTTGCAAAATTTCACCGGTTTAAATTATAGTGACTATATTGAAAAATAATGTTTTCATTATATTTCTAAATTAGACGTGCGTGCTATTTAATATTACATCGACCATGGGTTCTCCTCAAAAAGATATAGAACTAAGCCCAGTGAAATTAGAAGTAAATCATTGTAAATCTCTCGTTCCTCCTGAAAAATTAAATATACCGGTGAATGACGAAGAGGATGTGATAATCGGCAGATTTCGAAAGATTAGCTCCGCTAAATCGATGGCGGCGACTAATGGGAATATTCAGTACCCTACGGAAAGTACGAGAAACGAAGATGTTGAAGCAGGACTTCATTTCAAAAAGGAGAGCAATGAGAGGGACAAATTACTCCCTGATGTGATGAGTGAAGGGATGGTTGGGCACCCAAAGTCCCCACTTACGAAGAGTAGTTTTCGTGATGTGGAGAAACCATCGCGATTCAAGGACCAACCATCAGCAACGAGGTTTCAGGTATGGGCATGGCTGTTAATGAGTAAAATATTTTTTATACTTGTACTATACTAACAATAACAAAAATTTAATATTTTACGCCTACCAAAGCCGCTTAATGGAGTTTTGATAATCTCTATCAGGAAACAAGATTAAGTATCCATTAGGAAAGTTACGAATAAGCTTAGACTGGTTCCTCATCAGTCCAGAGAGACAGAGAATAATTACATTTAGGTGATATATGTACTTTCTGATTTTGCACAAGTAAGACTGATTTTAACAAAAAATATTTCAATTACAATATTAGCATGTGGCGGTGGCTTAAGAAAATCTACCACTCCATCATTCCATGGGTGTCATAAAAGTCGACAGAGGGAAAACTAAAACCAGGATTTGGGTAGCAGCATCTTCCTGGAACATCAGAATAAATAAACTGCAGTTACCAACCACCCTTCCAAGCGAGGCAACTATGGCGAATTCCCCCAAAATGGGAGCTACTAACTTTTTTGGCAATCTATGGGGGAGGCCTATGTTCAGCAGTGGACTAGTGATAGGCTGAGATGATGATGATGATGACAATATTACAAATTTAGACAAAGATTGCTAAAAATTATGAGGGGAAGTATAAAAAAATCAATATAACATTGTATTTATGCTGCTGATGCTTCTCGGTGACATGTGTTCTTAGAGTGAAACAATTCCTTAGTTTTCATGGAAAAGATATGGAAATTTGTGTTGTTTGATTATTTGTGTCATCCATACTTGCAGCCCTACATTCAGCAGTGGACTAGTGATAGGCTAAAATGATGATGATGATGTTGATGATACTTGCATACTATGCTAATATTATAAATCTGAAAGTAATTCTCTCTGTACCTCTGTCTATTTGTTACCTTTTAAAAACTTAACCGTTGAATCGATCTTGATGAAATTTGGCTCAGAGCTTGCACCCTAGGGACTAACAAGTATATTTTTTATTCTGGGAAATCATAGATGCCAGCTTCTGCTGGCTATGTATAGTTCTCATAGATGTTGTTATTCTTGTTTACAATGTATAATAATTTTATACTAACAATTCTTACTTCTTATTATTATATTAAAGCTGGAGAGTTTGTAAGTTTGAATGTGCTAACCTCAGGAAATACTAATCCGATTAGAAAAAAAAATTGTTAGATATCCCATTTAGATGGGAAGGCTATAAGCGCTACAATTACTTGGCAAGGCTTTAAGTATCTGCACCCTCAGAACCGGACATTATCGAGAAGGGTCGAACGTACCGTGCTGTCAAATACTCGGCATATTTTATGCGGGTGAAACCGCGGGGCGCATCTAGCAATACTTAAACATGTTTTTTTCTTTATTCGAAAATGTTACGAGACGAGCAAAACGTTCACCTGATGGTAAGTGCAACGTTTGCCCATAAAAAATGCTGCATCACCCAGAACATCTCTGTGTGACCACACTGCGCCCGTCACCCTGAGACATCAGTTTTTAAGTCCCAAATGCACAGTGATTACGCTAGCTCTCAGTGCCCTTCAAACCGAAACACAGTAATGTTTGAAAACTACTGCTTCAGTGCAGAGTAACTGGCCCTGGGGCTGTTTACGTCATATCAGTTACTGGTTAGTTTTCCGCTTAATTGATCTAAGTCATTAAATATTTCCATTAACTATGACAAGGAATAATTCTTAAAATTATTTATATAAATGACTGGGCAGCTGCCCACCCTTCCCCCCTAGGAGACTCGATTTGTTTACCTAATACCAAGCCAACTTACAATGCCATTCGTCAATTGTTGCCGTAGTCGAAAATTTTGTAAAGCATATTGGCACAAATTGGCAAGGCCACGAAAATAGCAGGTTTTATTTAACGTATAAGTAACGGCCTAAAAATGTCCCAAAGCTGAGCATAGGGTTCCTCTTATTTTGAGAGGGCTTTGGAGCTGTGAATAGTCCGCCACGTCGCTCCAATTTTCTAACCTACACATATCCTCGAAATAATTTTATACCTCAGACATGCAGGTTTCCTCACGATGTTTTCGTTCATCGCTGACACGAGGTAAATCTGCATTTAAAATAATAATTTGATAGGTGCCGGCACCGGGATCGAATTCAGGTCACTCGCGTAATATAAAGTTTTAGACGTGCGCCCCCGCGCTACCACTTTAAATCTAAAATGTATATATAATTAAACGTACATGCAAAAATCTTGAAGACGTTCGCCCTATTATTTGCCTGTATAATTTAAAAGGTTTTCGTAGAAGTAACCCCAGGACCGGTTATTCTGCACTGGTGGTAGAATTACAATGCAGAAATCCGTCTAGGTAGGTACAACCCCAGGGCCAGTTATTCTGCCGTGAAGCAGTAGTGTGCAAACATTACCATGTATCGGTTTAAAGAGCACTGAGAGCTAGTGTAATCAATGGGCATATGAGACTTAATAACTAAAGACTCATGGTGATGGGCGGAGTGTAGTGTCACACAGAAATGTTATGGGTGACACAGCATTTGCTATGGGCAGACGTTGCACCATCAGGTGAACGTTTTGCTCGTATCATCACATGACCCAATAAAAAAAGTAATCTGGAACATACCACCTTGATATGGAATCCACACAACAGTTACCACGTCTATCGTTACGGATACGTTCATTGCGATTTTACTAAGTTTTTGACTTTCAAAGATCTAGAATGTCGTTACCGCGCTAATAACATTCGACGTTTGCAACATTTTGAAGATCTCTTGAAAAAACGCCGATTTCTTTTCTTACTACTATAATAAAGCGGGAGAGTCTGTATATATTTGAACGCACTAATCTCAGAATATCTTCTTTAAAATCTTATTTAAAAAAATATTTTTGCATTAGATAGTCTGTTCATTGAGGACGATTCTAAGCTATAATACTTCGTACATTTATCATCACGGCCTCCAGGAGACGCATCCTGATAATAATAATATCTTTATTTGCCTTTGATTAGGGTATTACAATGGTGGCCAATAAAGTTATCTCTTATTCAGCCATAACAGCATGCAAATATAGAAAATAGAAATATAGAAATGAATGTTTATCACAAAACCAAAATTAAAAATTGTAATCTGCAATAATGTTAGATTACATAAACGATATAAACTTACACGAAGTTATTAAAAAAAAGTCTCAACCATCGTCAATTTAAGGTTAGGTAAAAAGTTTTTTTAGGACTGATGGTCACTGTTAGCCCGAAGGCTTTTACAGCTTCGCCGGATTGAAAGGTGGCATAGCGCTGAGGGCGCTTAGCCGAAACCTTTATTTATGGATGACTCGCGCAAGGGCCCCCGAGGGGGGACCTCGGCTTGGACTGTCATCCTGTTCGCGAGAGTAACAGACTCTAGGGTGCCCAAGGGGGCCGGCCTCGGCTCGGTCAGTTACTGCAATCGGGAGGGCAATATTACTACTACTATCATTACTAATACCATGATTATTATTAGATAGGTTTACCACCAATGCGGAATGCGTTTCCGCTGGAGAAGAAATGGCGCAAGAAACTCCAGCGACGCTTCTGCTTATGACACTACTGCTAGGGGAGAACCGGCCTGAGATGCGGCGGTATCGCGAATAACTTTGTCTGATACGCCCACGCCGACGGCGGGGGCGGTATGATGGTGATAATGTGTGTTTGTGTAGTGTTGAGTAGAGCGCTTGGGCAATAGTGGTCGCGTCGTCAGGGTCCTCGAGGACGTGCCTCGGTCTCCTTTTTCCGCGGGTCGAGTTTTGGTGTATCGCGAGGGGGTTGTATGTGGCGGCACTGACAACCAGTGGGTTGGGGTGCGTGGCGGCAGAGTCGAAGTATCGGCGAGAGGCCAACTTTAGATATTGGGCTATGGTAGTAAGCCTTAAATCGATATGAAAGTAAAATACTGACGTCAACTAAAGTCCTCCGTAATTTAAACCGTGTAGAGCCGAACTGAGAATGATCAGGTCAGCGAGGTACAATGCTGTGCGGTGCATCATGTTGTCGGATTATTTTACGCAGCTGATGTCGTTGGGTCTGCTCGTGAGTCTCTTCCAACTATCTTGCTTAGAAGAGGAGCTCCTATGGCTTACGGCACTATCATAAGACCAGTTCCATGGTGCCGTGCTATTGCATTGTCACACCGATGCTACATAGGTATACAAAATTTTAGCACAATCGGTCCAGTGGACCTGGCTTTAAATTCAGTTCCCAAATTTGACCCACACATTTCCACACAGAGAGGTGAAGTTAAATAAACCATACATACATACATACATAAGATCACGACTGTATCCCATAAGGGGTAGTCAAAGACTGGGTACTCACTGCAAAAGCAGATGACTGCCACAATCCACGTTTCACTAAAACAATGTAATGCACTTGGTGTGATAGGTGGTGAGCCTGTCGCCACCATGCGCTGTTGGTTGCACAGTGCATTTTAATTACTTACTCGCCTTTTACGAGATCCATTGGATGAGATGGAGTGGTAGTACTCTTTTAAAGAGCCGCCACCACACCTTCACTTCAATAAATAGAATAATTTGGATTCAACGAGCCAAACTTGTACAGCACTATTATTTATGAATGTTGAACTTCCGGAGTTGGCATCACTGAAATTACTAATAGTCATTTTATGTCCTCATTCATACTCCATGGTAAAGCAATCATGAGAAAATCGTTTTCGACGATATGAGAAGTCTGCCATCCCGAACTTGACTTCCGGCTCGTCAGATTTTAATAAAATAAAACTAAATTTATTCAACTGGCGGTAGGATTCCTATGCAGAAATTCGTTCTGGGGTAGGTAACCACCCCAATCCTGTTATTCTGCCGTGAAGCAGTAGTGTGCAAACATTACTGTCTTTCGGTCTGAAGAGCACTGAGAGCTAGAGTAATCACCAGTGATGCACAGGCATATAAGACTTAAGAACTGATGTCTCAGGTGACGGGCGCAGTGTGTTGTCACGCAGAAATGTTTTGGGTGACACAACATTTTTTATGCTCGGTGTACCAGTGCTCTCAGTGCCCTTAAGACCGAAAGACAGTAATGTTTGAATAACTGGCCCTGGAGTGGTACCAACTTAGGGCAGATTTCACCGTTGAAACTAAACGCGATCAGTTCAAGCTGAACGAAGTTTAAGCGTTTAACTGAGTCCAATGCTACTGTTTGCATTTCACCAACATCAACTGAACGCGATAAAAGCTAAACGCGGTTCAAATTCTGAACGCCCAATTTTCGACGTTCAGCTCTTTAAACGCGTTTAGAGAGATGTCATTGCCAATCGCACAACTATGTAAACACAATAAATATTTTTAATACGTTTTGTTTATTGTTTGCATACCTATGTGTCATATGCATAAAACAGGCTGTTTGATGTCGCAAAATAATAAATACATCAAGTTTTTGTTTTAGATTGTGACGATATTTCATGTAAACTTCGTTTTTCTGAAGACGATCAAAATGGAGCCGGTGAAATCGGTTAGACGAAAATCGAGTTCAAATGATACATTTGAACCAAGTTCAGTAAAACGTGGTTTCCAAAGCGATCGGTGAAATCGTGTCTAAGTCTTTGTAAAGTTTCTACTATTACATAGTATTCTAAAGTTCACGCAAACATTGTTACAGACGTAGCTTGATAAATGCCACTCATTTGATCTATCGCAATTTAAATCATATAAAAACACAACACCATTTTGTCTTTCATTTACACTATAGTAAATGCCATCAATTATTCAATTGGAGAACTATAAAAACAATAGCTAATTATATGTTAATAGACGCTTCATGGGCGTTGTAATGTACAGACAGCGGCACAAACACCCTTTGTACTATTATCGCTATTTGCAATACAAAAAGCGTTTCAACTGAACGCTCATCTGATTTGGGTCACAGTGGACATGCCTCGTTAATTAACGCTTTAAAGGCGATCTTTAAAATGATATATAATCATGATTAAACCATAAGTACATAATAATTACTATAAGGAAAACGCGACGAGGATAGAGGTCGCAAGCTTTGTTACTCGATGTTAGTTAGTCGTTGAATGCAATTTTAAGTGCAGATTTACAAAACGCTCGGCGTCTTGAAGAAATCAATATAAATATAAGAGAAATAATGAAAATATTTCGACGACATGTCAATTACGCCCACCTGCACTAGAGAAGCGTTGCGGACCCAATTCTAGAATCGTCTTAAAAATTATTATGGATAGACGTGACACTCACAATCAGGTGACCGATTTGGTCGTCTCTTAACTTTATAAAAAAAAATAGAGTATGTAAATATATAATGTAGTAATAATATAGTAAATATAATAATTAAGAGAATCTACCACCCCATCTCATCCCGTGGGTGTCGTAAAAGTCGACAGAGGGAAAATGAAAACCAGGAGATGGGCAGCAGCATCTTGCTGGAACATCTGAATAAATAAATTGCGGTTGCCAACCCGTCTGCCAAGCGTGGCAACTATGGCAAAATCCCCCCAAAACGAGGGCTACAAACTTTTGTGGCAATCTATGGGGGAGGCCTATGTTCAGCAGTGGACTATTGATAGGCTGAAACGACGACGACGACGAGAGTATGTAAAGTCGTCATTAGTTAATGAATTCTCTTCTATGCATTGCACGGACAGCTCTTTATTCGTGCAGAATAACACTACAATATGCAATGCTGTCACTATACTGCTCGTGGGAGCGCAATTTTTTTTGACTCGTTCTAAAATGGCGGCGACGTGGTTCGCTACCCGTCACGCCTCGTCCGCCTTTACGTCTCTGCCTACTCGTTATATGGGAAAACGGCATGATTGTAAGACTTGCACTGGTGGTAGGATTGTTATGGGCAGACGTTGCACTTACCATCAGTGGAACGTTTTTCTCGTTCCGTCACTTTGATCCAATAAAATTAAAATATGCACGACGCCTTGTTCAATGTAAGCAACCAGTTTGAAATCTGCATTTGCTTATGCACATAATTACATCGTCTCATACTTTTCGAAACTTATTGCAGCTCAGTCATATAACGAACGGATTCTGTGCCTTAAGATACGTAACGTAATAATTTTTATAGTTGGCTATTAGACGACCGCGTGGCCTGATCAGAGTACCTGATTTCTAAGTAGCCGAATGCCTTGGGTTCGAATCTCTGCCGAAAACAACATTTATGCAAAAGACAATCATAACGCCAGAATCAAAATGGTCTGGTGTTGTGATTGTCCTTGTGTCTCTGGCATTGCATCCTAGCCTACCTCCGATCTTATCGCTAGAGCATTACATGGGGCGCCAGTAGGTTGTGACGAGCGAGTGCCCAATGTGGTTGCACGCATGCTTATGGCACTATAACGTCCGCGCAATTGATAACTTCCGACGGTATTCGGAAGTTTTCGCTGTGGTCGAAAATTTCTGCATAATTTTTCAATACACTTTATTTATTTATTTATAACAGTCATAAACTATTTTCCAGTGTCAAGTAACATATCCAAGTATACAATCTTTAAGCAGCAAGACTTCAAAATTTTGATCGACAGTAAAATAGTAAACGAGAAAGTTAATTTGCTAAGATCCGCATGCAAAATGTAAAATGGTGTGTATTACCTAGTTTTGAAAAGCACCGCCCGCCCTCCCTCAACAGCGTGCACAAGAAAACCAATACGGCCACCGGGAGCCGCGGCCAGATACCCTCCACCACTACAACACTAACACTAGGCAATACACACCCCTGAAGTCGAGAACACGACACGTGTTTCACCTCAAAACGAGGCATTATTAAGTAATATTGACTCTACGACATTCAGCCGCCCAGAGACTATAATGGATTTCCGCAAAGTAACGCCTGATTATATTTACGGCAGTAAAATGATAGTTGATATTTAATGAAGATTTGCTATACTGATGGAGACAAAACGAAAAGCACAATTTTGCCTTGAATTGAATGAGCCAAGGACTGTACACTTTCAGGAGTACTTGCTGCATAATAAACTATCAATATTAAACATCAAAACTCAAAATTACAAAACTAAATAATAACACCACTGCCAGTTTTCGAGTTGGCGCCAAAAGTCTGCAATACACTTATTGTTAAATGTGACTGAATTTTTTTTTTAGCTTGCTTCGATTGTCTATGACTATGAGAATTCTTTGTAAATGTATGTACAGTAAACCCTCGGTAATCCGACCCCTGTCTAATCCGGCGCCCCCTGTAATCCGATACGCCATTTTTGTGCATGAAAATGTTTCGTTAATGTTTGATTTGAACAGGATGAAACTTTTTTTTACCTATTCATCATCATCATTTCAGGCTTTTTTTTTACGGGTTGAGACGGGGTGGTAGATTCTCTTCAGCCGCTACCACAGGACAAATCTTATTATTTTATCTATTGTGTTGTTTTATTTAGGAAATTGCATACTATGTAATATTAATTTTAAACATAGTTTGAAATACTCAGACTACAAGGGGTCCGAAAAAAATTTTGATAAGCCTTCGTCACTTCGACGCCACTTAAACGCCTTCGGTGGTGGACCTATAATATTTATAGACGGATTTGTGCATAGGAATCCTACCACTAGTAAAATGTATTTCATTTGGTTACATATTTTTTTATTGGATAAAGTGAGCAAAACGTCCACCTGATGGTAAGTGAAACGTCTGCCCATATCAATTGCTGTGTCACCCAGAACATTTCTGTATGACACCACAGCGCCCACCAGTGAGACATCAGCTCTCATATTCCTCATATTGCCAGTGATTACGCTAGCTCACAGTGCCCTTCAAAGCGAAACACAGTAATGCTTGCACACTACTGCTTCACGGCAGAGTTACTGGCCCTGGGGTGGTATCTACCTCACCAGTATTTAATCATTACAAACAAACAGTACAATAGAAGATTGTAAAAATATGGTTTATATTTTTTATTAAAATGTGTATTGTATTTTATAAATTTTTGTATTTAATATGCATAATAATAATTGCACTCAATTTACCGTCATCTCACTACTATTATGAAGCTGGGGAGTTTGTATGTTTGAACGCACTAATATCAGAAGGTACAAATGCGATTTGAAAAAATATTTTCGCATTAGTTAGCCCGTTTATTGAGGAAGGTTCTAAGCTATAAAACTTCACACTGGGGCTTCAAGAAGCCGCACGCTGAGGACCGAACAAAACCGAGTTATCATCATTTCAGCCTATCACTAGTCAGCTGCTGAACAAAAGTTTGTAGCTCTCATTTTGGAGGGATTTTGCTATAGTTGCCACCCTAGGCAGGCGGGTTGGCAACCGCAGTTTATTTATTCAGATGTTCCAGAAAGATGCTGCTGCCCATCTTCTGGTTTTTATTTTCGATCTGTCGATTTTTACGACACCTACGGGATGAGATGGGGTGCTAGATACTCTTAAGCCGCCACCATACCGCGAAATATATAATTTATGTATTTTGGTAAAGTTTGTAGTCTTGTTGTAGTCGTGTTTGTAGCCTTTTTGGCTTTTGCAGCTTCATCTGAGCTTTGAACATTGCCGAGAAGGGAACTGCGAATGCTCAGGTACCGTACCGAGCAACTACGTGGCAGACTTATTTTACTTGGCTTAAACCGCGGAGAGCAGCTAGTCTATCTTTTATCTTTTGTCGTCTATATTTTATCGACCGCGTGGTGTAGTGTTTAGCGTACCTGACTACTGCGCTGCCGGTTCCGTTTGCCGGGTTCGTTTCCCAGCCGGAGCCAACATTTGTGCAAAAATACAAATTGTTGTTGTTGTCGGGACTGGATGTGTTGTGCATGTGACATGTATGTGTGTAAAACGCACCCACGATACAGGAGAAATACTACCTACTGAGGGGCAAAAAATCTATCTATATAAATAAAAATAAATTGCTGCATGTGTTCTCAGCATACGGCTCCTTAATGCTGTAGTATGTAGTTTTAGAACCTTCCCAAATAAACGGACCATCTAGTACCAAAAGATTTTTTTTAGATCCGATTAGTATTTACTAATATTAGCGCGTTCAAACACACAAACTTTCCAGCTTTATTAAGTAAGTTACTAAGTAACTATGATATTATGGTAGATGAGAAAGTAAAAAAGTAAAGGTTCAGTCTATAAATGTCCCACTGCTGAGCACAGGCCTCCTCTCAGTTCTGAGATAGTTTTGGAGCTAGGAAGAATCCGCCAGGCTGCTCCAATGCGGGTTGGCGAACTGCACATGTCTTCGAAATATTTTTTTTTTAATTTCTCAGACATGCAGGTTTCCTCAGGATGTTTTCCTTCACCGCCGAGCACGTGGTAAATCAGCACTTAAAATTGCAATTAACAATTTTAGTGGTAAAAGGCCACGTACTATGAAATTTATAGCGAGCGCCTAGCCCCTGAGATACCACGGCATAAAAGTAGTCCACTCTATTCCGCTGCTTGGTGGAGAACAAACAGTTTAAAAACATTAAATAATAAAATTATTTTCAAATAAACCTCCATCGCCGGACGCGTATATATAGCCACGTTTGCCTTGGACACGGTGCGGGCGATAAGCGCTCTAAATCCTATACCGTCTGTGCAAATTATATTTATATTTGTATATGCGTTATCGGGTTAATGTCGGGTCAATATTACGTCAGGCTAAACTCGATTCCCGAAAGATTTTCACAAGATATTTTGTTTCGAAATTCAAACTTGTTTTTTTATTTAAGAATGTCGTTGCCTAGTCAGCGGACACGTGGACCTCCGTCCGCCACGTGCAGACTGAATAAACCTACATTGATGATTGATGAGACCTGATTGAGTTAAAATTATATAAGAAAATATAATGTAAAATGGCTAATAGCTAAAAATAAACGCGATAAAATCAGTAAATTCTAGTTTATTTAATGATTAGTATTCGCGTGAATATAAGAAATCATGATATTAAAAGAAAGCCGTTATAAAATAGTTATTTATCTGTGCTCCCAACCAATAAAAATATTCAAGCCGGTTTGAAAAAACAAATTCACACACACACAACATTACTGCTATTGATATTGTTCTGCGATTTTACAATGCAACAACTAAAATCTCTTTTAGTTGTTGCATACTAAAATTCAATCGACATCTCTACAAATAAACAAAATTGAATTGTCTGTTTGTAATAACAAAATAACAGCTTTTTACTCAAACTGTAATCACAAAATAAGAACTTATTAAATTATGTACGGTACGTATATACGTATATAGTAGATAGCTGAATATCATAGCGGGTAACTTATGTTAATTTAATTTACGAAAAATAATTAGGGTTCCGCGCAACAAATATAACCCCAAAATCCTAATATATATATATATTATATCAAAATTTAGTGGTGGTAGGATTCCTATACAGGAATTCGTCTAGGTAGGTACCACCCCAGGGCCAGTTATTCTGCCGTGAAGCAGTAGTGTGCAAGCATTACTGTGTTTCGGTTTGAAGGGCACTGTGAGCTAACGTAATCGGGGTGACAGTCGCAGTGTGGTGTCACACAGAAATGGGAAATAAAAGGGCGGACGTTTTACATTTTGCATGCGGAACTTAGCAACTTAACTTTCTCTCCTTTATTAAAATGTTGTATTAGCCGGAACACTTCTTAGTGGCACCACACTGTGCTTGTCACCCTGAGACATCAGTTCTTAAGTCTGATATGCCCAGTGTTTAAGCTAGTTTTCAGTGTCCTTTAAACCGAAATGCAGCACACTACTGCTTGACGGCAGAATAACTGGCCCTGGGGTGGTGGTGCTTCATTATCATCATTTCAGTCATTGCTGTAGTAGCTCAGGGGCTAGGCGCTCGCGTAAATTTTTTTAGTACGCGAGTGACCTGGGTTTGATTCCCGGTGCCGGCACCACTAAAATTGTTACTAGCAATTTTAAGTGCTGATTTACGCGATTACGTGTGAAAATTTATAATGCTAATATTATAAATGCGAAAGTAAGTCTCCCTGTCCCTCTGTCTGTTTGTTGCCCTTTCACGGCTCAACTGTTGAACCGATTTTACGTAATTCGGTACAGATATAGCTTGCATCCTGGAGACGGACATAGGATACTTTTATCCCGGGTAATGAAATAGTTCCCTCGAGATACTTAAAAAATATCTCGTAGAATGCGACGTCCTTTTTTTTTTTTTAGGACTGATGGTCACTGTTAGCCCGAAGGCTTTTACAGCTTCGCCGGATTGAAAGGTGGCATAGCGCTGAGGGCGCTTAGCCGAAACCTTTATTTATGGATGACTGGCGCAAGGGCCCCCGAGAGGGGACCTCGGCTTGGACCGTCATCCTGTTCGCGAGAGTAACAGACTCGAGGGTGCCCAAGGGGGCCGGTCTCGGCTCGGTCAGTTACTGCAATCGGGAGGGCAATATTACTACTACTATAATTATTAATACCATGATTATTATTACATAAGTTTACCACCAATTCGGAATGCGTTTCCGCTGGAGAAGAAATGGCGCAAGAAACTCCAGCGACGCTTCTGTTTATGACACTACTGCTAGGGGAGAACCGGCCTGAGATGCGGCGGTATCGCGAATAACTTTGTCTGATACGCCCACGCCGACGGCGGGGGCGGTATGATGGTGATAATGGGTGTTTGTGTAGTGTTGAGTAGAGCGCTTGGGCAATAGTGGTCGCGTCGTCAGGGTCCTCGAGGACGTGCCTCGGTCTCCTTTTTCCGCGGGTCGAGTTTTGGTGTACCGCGAGGGGGTTGTAAGTGGCGGCACTGACAACCAGTGGGTTGGGGTGCGTGGCGGCAGAGTCGAAGTATCGGCGAGAGGCCAACTTTAGATATTGGGCTATGGTAGGAAGCCCTAAATCGATATGAAGGTTAGCATTACGCGCGAACCACGGTGCTCCCGTGGCTTTACGCATGAATCGATTTTGTATTACCTGAAGTCGGTGAATTTGACGCGGGGAGGCATGCGCAAATACGGGGCTTGCGTATGTCATAATTGGCCGAATACAGGCTTTGTAAAGTGTAATTTTATTACGTAGGGACATTTTGCTATTTTTATTTAGTAACGGATGTAATCGACCGAGGACGAACGCCGCTCGGTTCCTTACTCGGTTAATATGTGGACCGAAGCTGAGTCTCGAGTCTAATAGGACGCCTAAGTATTTGACTTTCTTTTCCCAGGGGATTGGACGATCGAATAACTCTATGGTGGGGAGATGCTGCGTTATGCGCCGCGAGAAGTACATGGCTGCACTTTTGATTGGGTTGACCTCGATCCTCCATTTCCGAAACCAGTTCCCGAGGGTTCGGGCTGCGGATTGGAGGCGTTTAGAGATAGTGTCTGGATTACGTCCAGACACGTATAGGCAGGTATCATCTGCGAAGAGGGCGAGTTCGACGCCGCTGGTGTGCGGTGTCGTTCGTGTAAAGGGTGTAGAGCACGGGACCTAGGACTGAGCCTTGTAGTACGCCGGCTAGGATGGGATGTGATTCGGATCGCACCGCCTCGACGCGGTAGCGGAAGGTTCGACTGCGTAAGAAATCTCGTATGATGAGTACGAGGCGATCTGGCACACCGAGCCCATATAACTTGTATATGAGCCCGTTGTGCCAGACCTTGTCGAACGCTTTCGCCACGTCGAAGAAGAGCGCTCCGGTATGAAGCCCGCGTATGAAGCGGGATTGAATGTGCTCCGTTATGCGGTGCACCTGCTGGGTACATGAGTGTTTGGCACGGAATCCAAACTGCTCGTGGATGGGGATCCCTCGAGACTGCATGAAGTCTCTTAAGCGGGCGAGAAGTAGGCGTTCGTATATCTTGCCTAAGGCCTTGAGGAGGCTTATAGGCCGATATGCGGTGGGATCGGACGGGTGTTTAGAGGGCTTTAGAATCCCTACGACCTCTGCTTCTTTCCAGGTGTTCGGAAAGATTGCGTTGGCCAGAACTGCGTTGTAGATTGATACCAATAGCTGAATGATGGTAGTAGACAAGAGCTTAACTACTTTGTTAGTGATACCATCGGGACCGGGACGCGGACGTCCACGCGGACGAAGCTCTTCAGGTACTTGTTATACACATATAAGTGGTGTCGCGTCTAGGATGCTCTTCTGTAATAGTGTCGTTTGCATACATACATACAGTCATGCCTTTTACCATATAAAGGGTACGCAGAGGCCACCCACGCAGCCAAAGCGTAAAGTATTCTTATTACTTGAAAATCTACTTCTCTTTTAGTGGATCATTAAATAGTTAAAAGTTTATTTTTATTGTAGTTATTTTTCGCTATTCGCCAGTTCAGACGGTTTGATATGGGGACGACATTATCTACAGATAATGGGGAGATCTGTGCATTGATAGATTTCAATGCAGGAAGTATGAGCTATTTCTTGACAGAGATGTCGCTAAATATTTAATGTCAGAAGCTTTGGTAGGTTTTTAAATTAAATCTGAGTTGAGTGAGAGTGAGAGTTATGTCATGTATGTATGTGCGGGACGCACTTTTTATTTTATCACATACTTATCATTAACATTTGTATAAGTTAGTCGTAATCTCAAAACAAGTTTCGGTCCAAGCACACTACCTCCTTGTTTTATAAGTGAACACTTTCGTCCTGGAGTTAACAAGGAGCTATACCTTACGTATTACTTTAAAACGATTTATACCTTATTACTAGCGCAGTGCGATAGAATTCAAATTATCAGCAATCTCGCCACATGCTTTGACGATGTCCTACACTACACAAGGGCCTCTCATTTATAGTAAGTGTGTTATGCAGATATACATTTAAAGTGGTAGCCCAGGGGCCTAGGCGCTCGCTTTATATATATTTCATAGTAAGCGCGTGACCTGGGGTCGATTTACCACGTGCTCGGCGGTGAAGGAAAACATCGTGAGGAAACCTGCATGTCTGAGGAATAATAAATATTTCGAAGACATGTGAAGTCCGCCAACCCGCATTGGAGCAGTGTGGCGGACACTTTCCTGCTCCAAAACCCTCTCAGAAGTGACAGGAGGATTGTGCTCAGCAGTGGGACATTTATAGGCTGTTAATTTTTTTTTTCATCCGACTCGAGAACTAACAATTTGTGGGTTTGCACAAATGTTGGCTCCGGCTGGGATTCGAACACAGGGTCCGCAGCAATGAAGTCAGATACTCTGACCATGTCACGCAGTGATCTCAAGGTATACACTTAATATATAATATAACAAACTTATATGATAATATATACATACATTTAATATTTTGTGTAAAAATGTACAGCATAATATTTACCATAATGTAGAATCCAGACTTTTGGCGCCGACACGAAAAATGGTGTTTTTATGGAATTTTGTAATTTTTGTGTATATAGTTATGGGTGTTATTTCTTTAATTAAAAACCGTTGGTTCTGAACTTCGATATATATTTTTGTCTGAGATAGAAAATTACAATATAGTATTCTAGGGGTATGATTTTCGCTTGGGGTGCGAGAGGTCCCGAAAATGATATGGGATGGTTTCTTTAATTAAAAACCGTTGGTTCTGAACTTGGATATATATTTTTGGCTGAGATAGAAAATTACAATATAGTAGTCTAGGGGTATGATTTTCGCTTGGGGTGCGAGAGGTCCCGAAAATGATATGGGATGGTTTCTTTAATTAAAAACCGTTGGTTCTGAACTTCGATATATATTTTTGGCTGAGATAGAAAATTACAATATAGTAGTCTAGGGGTATGATTTTCGCTTGGGGTACGAGAGGTCCCGAAATTTTATGGGATGGTTTCTTTATTAAAAAACATTTGGTTCTGAACTTCGATATATTTTTTGGCTGAGATAGAAAAGTACAATATAATTTTAAGAAGTTAAGAGAGAGCACCGTGACACTCGTGCGTCGTGTCGTTCGACGCTCCACTTCCCCCCTTCTGGCCCCTTCCGTACCCTCCTGTCAAAAACAATTGCATTCCATTACATGCACTTTCTAACATTCCGTTCTACATAGTTTTTTTTATGCTAAGTCATTGTAAAAGTGTACAGTGATTGGAAAATTCAGTTCAAGACCAAAATTGTACGTTTCGTAGTGTCTCACGATCTTACTGTTGATCGAATTTTTCAGTCTAGCTTCTTGAAGATTGCTACTTATTTAAAAATTATGTATTTATGGCCTTACTTATCTAACAATTACATAAATATATATACCTGGATGAGTTACTCGACAGTGGAAATAAATAAATAAAATAGAATCCAAATCAAAGCAATTTATTTTCGTCGGATGTGGAACAATGTAGTGGCTCGTCGTGTGCGAGTAAATCTTGCATAATCGTTACATCAAACTCGAACCTCTACTGAATAAGGAACACCTTAAATGTATGTTATTGTTTCGTAAGTTTGTTTCACAATAAATTTCTCCAAGCCCTTTTTAATTCAAATCGATACAAATTTGTTATGTAAAACGTAGCATTAGTGAAAAGCAGGTTAATTCGAAACCCGTCTGTCATAATAATTTACACATTGTAGCAGGTATTAGGTGGTAGGATTTCTATGCAGGAATCATTCTAGGTACCTCACCAGGGTCAGTTATTCTGCCGTGAAGCAATACTGTGAAAACATTACTGCGTTTCGATTTGTGGGGCACTGAGAGCTAGCGTCATCACTGGGCATATGAGGCTTAAGAACTGATGTCTCAGGGTGACGGGCGCAGTGTGGTGTCACACAGACGATAATGGATAATGGATTTCTTCAAAGTAACGCCTGATATTTTATACTTTTAGGGCGATTTACAGCAAAACGGAAAAATATAAAGTGGTTGATAAATTGATAAAAGTATGCTCATTACAAATTTCCACATATAGTTTATTGAAAACTCTCGAGTGGCCTTTAGGGAACTTTAGGGTACCCTTTAGGGAAGGCGCCAAGCTGGAATGGTAATTTCTTTAATGATAATATTAAGATAATGATAATTGATAAACATGTATTATATTTAAAATTAAAACGACTCGGTATATAACAAATGCTGTGTCGCCCCGAAAATTTCTGTGTGACACCACACTGTGCCCACCACCCCGAGGCATAAGTTCTTAAGACCCATATGCCCAGTGATTACGCTAGCTAAAGTGCCTTTCAAACCGAAACACAGTCATGTTGGCACACTACTGCTTCACGGCAGAATAACTGGCCCTGGGGTGGTACCTACTTAGACCGATTCCTGCATAGGAATCCTACCACCATTACGGAAATAAAGTTACGGCACCGGCCGCCCTTTCACAATACAGCACTTGTAGTGGTTGAGGGTATCTGGTAGCGGTTCCCGGTGGCGATAATAGTTTGTTTGTGCACGCTATTAAGCTCGGTGCTTTTCAAAAACTAGGTAATAGACAGCTTTTTAAATTTTGCATGCAGATCTTAGCCAATTAACTTTCTTTCCTTCATTAAATAAATAAAGTATATTTCCTGACTTGTTGCGATGTAGTAATGCTACTTCATAAATCCAGAGATTAAAGATTTGAGTAATTTTAAACTTGTATCAGTATAATGAGCAGCGAGAAAAATATTTTGTGCAGTTCATTCTTAACTAAATACGACCGTCCTTTAATATAAACATATTCCTTGAGTACCAGTGAGGTCTCACCAGGGGGCGCTTCATAATTGATTAAGTTAGTGTAATTCAGCACATTGATAGATGAGAATTTAAAAAAGGCAATCAGTGCACGGTGATTTATGTAAGGCATTTGATTGTGTAGATCAAACTCATCACACAACTTAGTTTGTTACGTATTTTATTGCTTTAAATAGTGTTGTTTCAAGGATCAAAACAATATAATTTATTGAAAAAGTTAAAAAAGAAGAAACCTCCGGATATTTTCTACACAGGTTTCTTTTCTCGACAGAAGAATCTCATTATGAAAAAAACAAAAGTAATTTATTTTAGAAGAATAAAGAACATTCATTCTGTTACCCTCCTGTTACCTCTCCTACTATCTTCCACTTTTTTTAAATGCCACCTTTCTATCATCGGACAGGACATTTAGGGACGCTAAGATCACGCGGTTTTGTTGACATTTCTCTTAATTTTATTGATTTTACAAAACCAACAGAATGAGAAGATTAATTGGTTTCCCTTTTAATATAAGAATAGGATATTGTACCAACACCCTAATGTTAAAAAAAATTTTGTGCTCTCAATAGAGGTTGTACCTACTATCTGCCGTCGAAACTCACACCTTTTACCCCTATCTCGCCGGCTGCATCGGGTCAAGGTTTTGTACTAAATACAACTTATTGGATAAAACCATTGTAATTATTTTCAGGGTTAGTTTCTTTCTATACTATAACAATCATTCTGCAAATGCTTTATTTTCAAATACAGGTACGAAGTGAAGTACGAAGTACATACAACAAGACTTCATGGTTAGCTTTGACCTCTTGATTACATTACTTTCTACTTTTAGAAAATAATGAAATCTTGAAGACTACCTTTTAGTTTATCTTCGACTCCAGGAGATGGACAGCAGCATCTACCTGGAACATGACAAATGAGAGCTACAAACTTATGGCAATCTATGGGGGACTATGTTCAGTAGTGGACTAGTGATAGGCTGAAATGATGATGATGACAGGGAACAATGATAAATTACAGGGAGTTAATTCAGTAAAGCGTGAGCATGAGTCATGGTTATGACATGTTATTCTAGAATATTTTTCTAAGGAAGGCGAAGAGGCGTAGGACCATGTTCCACTGCCAGTTGCGAACCCTCAGAGTTGAGTCCCTTTAGAACGTCGTCGCATTTCTCCGTACTAATCAACGCGAATTTGTTATTACAATTGTTGATACATTGTGGCACTTGTATATTCTAAAAAAACAATTTTTAATGCTTAATAATTATATATAGTATAATTAACATAACACAGTTTAAATATAATTACATAAAATACTCAAGATACATACTTACGTACAAATAAATACTCGTACATATAAGTTTCGATATAAAAAAAAACGATGACTGATACAATCACACAATAATATTAATATATAAACACACATTTGTATAATAGAAGAAAGAAAGAAAAAGAATTTATTTGCTAGAAACGGACGTACACGATAGTAATACATAATTAAAAAATATATAAAGTACAAAAATATACAAATAAAAATAGAAATTAAATCCATTAATACCTGAAATAAAAGTATGGAAATATTACGCCGTACTCCTAGCAAACGAGTTTAACAACTCAGCATACACTGCGGCGGAAGCGAATTCCGTTACAGCACTGATTTTCAGTGTCAACCCCCGTTGCACTCCGATGTCGTTTAAACCAAAAAAATATATTAGAATGTAATATATAAATAATTATAATATTACTGTAATCATTAATAAAATAGTGTTCAAATTTGAAAAAAACGTAGCTTTCTGATATATAATTTCCGTAAAACAATGGATTTCATCATGGCGAATCTTATTTCGTGCAAGCAAAACTTATTAATAAAATTAAACTCTTTAGGATGTTCTAATCGATGCCTTTTTGTACATAGTTGTTTGCATCTTTATAACAAAGTATTGCAATTATTAAGAAATGAACACAATAAAAATAAAATAAACTTGGAGATGTGGTTCATTGACGGAAAGAACGAGCAGAAAGAAGCAATATTTTTAGCAGATACGACCATATTAATGAATAATATAACTTTGTGAAAGTAATCAATAAGCGACATTATCCGTAGTCTTTAATAAATGCTCCCGTAACAACTTCCTAAAGCAGGTCTCATTTTGTGCTTTTCTGATATCATCGGGCAAGGAATTCCAGAGAAGTGCATCCTGGAGGATAAAGGATGTGTCATATATGTTCTCCAGTCATAGCTGTCGGGTTTTCCACTACTCTCTTAATTTTCAAGGTTAGTTTTGCATCTCACTGTTGCTCATTCCCAGCGACTGTGAAGTGCCCTTAATCTCTCAACACTTCAGAGCATTATCACGGCGGTTTTTCGAAAAAGCCGCGGTTCATCCAAACCCGCTGGTGGTTAAAGCAGCAAATTACCGACCAAATACAAGGGTGGATTGAAAAGTACTCGGCCTAACACAGATCCATTCAATTCTAAAAATCAAATCTACCCACATTATTTAGTTCAGTTCAGACTAGTTCATTGTGTGAAGTTCGAAACGTGTGCGATAATTAGTTGTGATTTTATAAATTTATTAACAAAGTAATCGGTCATAATTTCCGCGAATGGAGCAAATCGAGCAGCGTGCCGTCATTAAGTACCTCCATAAGAAGGGGCTATCATCAAAAGCCATCCATGATGACACGGTCAGTACATTAGGCGATTGTGCTCTGTCATATTCATCCGTCAAAAAATGGATAGCAGAATTTAAGCGTGGTAGAGAGAGTGTGAAAGATGAACCCCGCTCTGGAAGGCCTTCGACGTCAACTACTGACGAAAATATTAAAAAAGTACTTGATTTAATAATGGGAGACCGCAGATTAAAAATTAGAGAGATAGCCGAGATTATGGGCATCTCTTATGAACGAACTCAAAACATCATTGTCAACGAGTTGGGTTTCCACAAGGTGTCTGCGAGGTGGGTTCCGCGACTGCTTCCAGTTGAACAAAAAAGGACGCGATTGACTATTTCACGCGACTGTTTGGAGTTATTTGAAGCCGATGCAGATGATTTTTTGTTATTATGGACGAAACATGGGTTCATTACTGTACACCGGAAACAAAACAACAATCAAAACAGTGGAGAAGACCTGGTTCACCACCCCCTAAAAAGGCTAAGTCGATTTTGTCGGCAAATAAGGTGATGGCTTCAGTATTCTGGGACTCGAAAGGTGTGATTATGATTGATTATCTTGAAAGGGGTCAGACTATAAACTCTGATTACTACTGCACCTTACTACGTCGTTTACGAGAGGAAATAAAAGTCTCCTCACTCCCTGACCACGATACGGTCAGTCACGATCCAGGCTACACTGTACACACAGTTAATAGCTTTAATATAACACGCACCACGATGCGCGACCGCCGTAGAGAGCGGCGCGCAGCAGTCGACAATCACACCGCGTACACACGATACATCCGTGTTCCAGAGCGGTTCTCACCGCTCAGAGTTACTGACACAAGTCGACAGTCCAAATGGAGGCCCGCAGCCTCCCTCGGACGGTCATTAGACGACTTAAAAACCTTTCAGAGATATTCTAAATCGCACAAGCACGCAGCGAACGCGACAGTCCGAATTTCGAGGTTATTGTAGGAGTTTATTTATGTATTTATGTTTGGGTCAAACCAAACCTGGCATGCGGGCCCCTGACCCGTGAGCACAGTATCCGATGAAGCCGTAAAAGCCAAAAAAGGCTAACAGCAATTACATCACCGAAATTATATTATATAAACTGTAGCTCGTGTCGGAGCTAGATCAACCCCCCCCCCCCCCCCCCCGTACATTTCAAACTGGAATAAAAATGTTCTCCTTGTTTAATTTTGTACCTACGTGTAAAAAACCTTTACAATTGTGTAATACTACTTTATTACTCACACTTGACGTTTTTCATTGCATCAGAGAGCCGTGGTAGCTCAGGGGCTAGGCGCTCGCTTTTAATTTCATAATACGCGAGTGACCTGGGTTCAATTCCCGGTGCCGGCACCACTAAAATTGTTAATTGCAATTTTAAGTGCTGACTTACCACGTGCTCGGCGGTGAAGGAAAACATCGTGAGGAAACCTGCATGTCTGAGAAATTAAAAATATTTCGAAGACATGTGAAGTCCGCCAACCCGCATTGGAGCAGCGTGGCGGGATTCTTCCTAGCTCCAAAACCCTCTCAGAAATGAGAGGAGGTCTGTGCTCAGTAGTGGGACATTTATAGGCTGAAACTTTACTTTTTTACTTTATTGCATCAGATCTTTTTAAAATGAAACTATTTTTTGAAACTTGTTGCACAACGGTGTTACGTTAATGACTACATTAAATGAGAATGTTTGCTTTCTTCAACGATTCCAGTAAGCACCGCCATCTGTCAGTTCGAAGGTGAAGGAAAGATGCTCCACAAATATATCAGCTTGGCTTAATGGACACTCGGGCCGGTCTAGGTCGTCCACGTCATCAATAAATCATAATAGCCCTAAATTGGATAAGTGTGCCGCTTCAGTGCTCTTCCTATAGCCTCGCTTCTTGCTGTCTCATTGGATACAAGAGCACCAGGTGTAGTAGAAACAGGGATGTTATTTTTTTATATTCTCGACACTGTTAAGTTTTTTTTCGGAATAATATTTCAGTAGGTTGTTTTTTATACCTCCTAGATAATAAAACATCTTGTCAATATGCATTTACTTATGGAATGATGTATGGGGTTGTCCTTGAACAACTTTTCAATTCGTTGAACAGCGGAATATTCCTTTATCAGCTCGTGAAAGGTACATACTAATCTTTCTAGAAGGTTTATTTATTGTGCCGTTTCTTTGTAACGTTTCGTCTATTATTAGAGATAAAGTAAGCTCATATATTTCACGATTCGCGGAATAAAAATAAATGGTCGTTGTTTAAGTCATGGCGTTTATAATATTTTTAAACGTATACCGTAACATTTACCGTTTATACCGTAGTTATATAATAATAAACTTATAGCGTATAAAAAGCTTATTATATTGTTATGGTTGCATATGATTGGTAGTTTTAGAGATCGTTGCATTTCCTTATATATTTTTTTTTATTTATAATATATATATCCATATGAAATGCGATGTCAGTCAGAACATTTCTGTGTAGCTCACAGCTCACACACAGCGCTCCCTCACCCCGAGTCATCAGTTCTTAAGTCACACGTGCCTAGTAATTACTATGGCTATCAGTGCCCTTTGAACCGAAACACTTAATATTTGAACACTGTTGCTTGACGGTAGAATAACTGGCACTGCAGTGGTACCTACCTAGACCAGCAGCAAATTATATATATTTTGTTGTAATGGGACTTTGCCCACACTAAGATTTCTCCTGTTTCGTAGATTCGATTTATAAACATACACAACATACTCGTACTTTTAAGAGGTTGGTGCAGGCATATTATCTGAAGACATCTATTAATAGTTAATTTGTATACGTCTTCCTTGATCATTGCAGTTTTATGTATATGTAACGTACATAGTAGTATGTATGAAATGTGTGTATGTTTATTTGTGTGTGTGTATATATATATATATATATATATATATATATATATATATATATATATATATATATATATACACCAAGTGCATTATATTGTTTTGGTGAAACGTGGATTGTGGCAGTCATCTGTTTTTGCAATGAGTGCCCAGTCTCTGACTCCCCCTTATGGGATACAGTCGTGATCTTATGTATGAAGGTCATTCATTGTTTAATGGGATCAAATTAAACCGATCACGAAACCAACCAGAGTTACACAGTAGACCACCTGGTTCGAACTCCGGTGCCGGCGCCACTGAAGTTGGTAATAACAGTTGTAAGTGCTGATTTACCACGCATTTCATATATCTATGATAAGTCTTAAGCAGTAGAAATGAGTAAGTCGATTCCGACCGGTCGTCTAGTGAAAGTAGATGTTTTAAAAGAAATAAGCATCGGTCTGAGGCCAACATGATTGATGGACAGCGACAACTTGTACTTAGTGCTTAATGCCGGAGTATTCATAGGGCTGTCACTTGGCCGTCGCGTACTTGAAGTATCTGTATTATTTCCGTAGTAAAAAAAGTAAATTTTCAGCCTATATTAATGGTCCACTGCTGAGCACAGGCCTCCTCTCATTTCTGAGAGGGTTTTGGAGCTAGGAAGAATCCGCCACGCTGCTCCAATGCGGGTTGGCGGACTTCACATGTCTTTGAAATATTTTTTATTTCTCAGACATGCAGGTTTCCTCGCGATGTTTTCCTTCACCGCCGAGCGCGTGATAAGTCAGCACTTAAAATTTCAATTAACAATTTTAGTGGTGCCGGCACCAGGAATTGAACCCAGGTCACGCGCGTACTATGGAATTTATAGCGGGCGCCTAGCCTGGGACATTTTGCTAAAGTTGCCACGCTTGGCAGGCGGGTTTCTCACATGCGTGCACACAGCCCATGTCACAGCCCATGTCAGGATAGTGTTTTGTGAAATTTTATAGGGCAGACCTTCAGCAGTGGTTTTGTAATTGGACGTAAAGCAGGTTCAAATAGCCTGTAGTCTATGTAATTATTTCTAATATTTGTGTGTTATAAGCAGTGCCTTAATCTTAAAAGTCGAAAGTCTGTAGAAATTAATAAGACTAGTAATTTTTTACTTATGCAATCTCACGAAATCTAAATGTCCTTGTTTTGCTAAACATGATTAAGAGCATATATTTTATTGCTCATCGGTGGAAACGAATTTAGTTATTAATAGTTTTGCAATCAAGAAATCTGCATCACCGATGTGAATGAATATTCATCACATATATATGTAACACTAGATCAGATATGATATACCTAACGTACCCAAAAAATGCAATCGAATTCGATCGAATCGAAACAAAAAAAAAGTGAATCTTCTGATTTTTCGAGGTCCGTTAGGAATCTTTGAAGTCTGTAAGTATTTTTTTATATAGGAGAAGGTGACGAGACGAGCAAAACGGTGGTAAGTGCAACGTCCGCCTATAAGAAATGCTGTGACATCAAGAATATTATAGTAATTTCAATAAATTCTTATTTATTAAACAATGGCGCAAAAATAAGAACATTTTCAAATTTATTAGAATAAAAAAACAAACGTAACTTCGTTGATATAAATTAATATGTAAACCACTCCGTCTGGAACTCACTATTGGCAAAATTGTACGTACAGACGAGTGGCGTTCACCACCCATGTGTAAGTGATTCGATTCATGGACCGATGGCTGCAACATTGTTAGAATATGTGACACGAAGTCCGCAAATGGTCAGCAGACCATAAACGCCAAGAACATAGTTATAACTTAACCTTTATTTTATGCTTTTACTTCAAAGTACTGCAAATTACGTTCGTTAAGTATTTCAACTTACCTGCTTCTAGGTTACACAATTCGCATAGCAACACACAAATGAATAGCTTTCGGTTATATATGCATTGTTACTGTTTCGTTAAGACTAATAATTGAGCATTAAACTTAAAAGTGCTGCAAGATCAGATACGTTAATGTAATCGCTTTATTTTAATCCTTGCTTGTAATGTAGCACCATCATAATATATTCTTCGCAGATGACAACTCCTGATTGCTAACCGAAACCGAATGTGGTACCGAAAATGAATACGGAAGTCGGAGTCTCTTAGGGACGCCTACTAGGACCTCTTCTGTTTATTTTATATGTACATGACATTTGAGAGTAATAAAGAGACTTTTTATTACCGTCGTTTCTCGTTTCCCGCGAGTGCGAAAAGCGGTCTATGGGTATGCGGTATGATAAGCGGTATATGGTCTCTGTCTACCCCTTATGGGAAAAAGGTGTGACTGTATGTGTGCAGAACCTGTAATATAATATTCTCACAAAGATATCAAAAATAAATGCACGGTGACATCCGTAGAATTTTGCCGGGCGGAGCAATAGCATAACGAATCAATTATGAAGAATTTACCACGGAATTGGCTTGCGAATGTATGTTGCATCTTTTTATCTCTGACTCATAGACATAACTGAAATTTTTTACGTATTACGTTCTCCCGATCGTCTACCGGTTGTTAAAATAATCCATACTAATATTATAAATGCGAAAGTAACTCTCTCTGTCTCGCTGTCCGTTTGTTACCTTTTCACGGTTCAGCTGTTGAACTGATCTTGATGAAATTCGGCACAGAGATAGCTTGCATCGTAGTAACGGACATAGGATACTATTTAATCCGGAACATCAAGTTACTACAGTATTTTAAAAAAGCCAAAATCCACGCGGACTTATCACCGGTTTCAGCTAGTTTCATCATAAAGCTGAAAATCGTATCGCAAGCTACATAAATATTTTTTAACGATGAACGTCCCAGACCGGGAACAACTATATGTAGGTAATACAAATATCCACTGCGTGTGGGAGACGAACCCACTATCAGAAGTCATCACGCAGTAGTGCGCAGTTACTGGGTAAATAATCGTATGCACGCTCCCGAGTGCATTAATTACGTGAGGCGATTTTGGCGATTTTTCGACCGCCCTCTCGCCCTATTGAGATATGGTGAGACCTAACGTCAAGTAAGGTTTTTCAAAATACGTATTTGCAGTGTAAATACGGTTAACTGAGCTTGATGGCATTGGATTTATTTAAAAAACATAATTTGATTAATTACAATATTTTTATTCAAAACTAGTTAGACTATTATTTAAGACTATTAAGAAGGTCGTGACGCACTACAGTAAGAAAATCATACATTAAATAGCCCCTCTATTGTGCTTCTTTGTGGCGTTCGCAATAAATTTTAATGGCGATAAATATTATTGTGTAGGATTTAGCCAAATTTTTAGTACATAAACATGTACTTAAACCAGTTCTGTTGCATGTATAATTATTGCGGAAACAAAAATTATGTGATTTTTGCTGAGACCCCTCCACCTCTTCCCCACGTGACATTGGGTGAGATTCGGCTCGACCCCCTGCTCCGCCAAAACGCCTCGCGTAATTAATGGACGCCCCCTTACAGTTTAAATAAAAAGTAAAAAAAAACACCCTAGAACAGCAACTAGCTGGTGATCCTGGTGATAATACCAGGTATAACGCGTGTGCGAAATTTCAAATTATTCGGACATCTGGAAGTGGGTGAAAATTGAAGGATAATGCGTTGTCGGTTACATACATAACTATAGGAGAAGATAAAGAAAGCGTATTGAAATTTATTTTTCATTTGTCACATAAATTCTGTGAGATAGTAAAAAGAATTTGTGTGAGAAGGAGGGGGGAGAGGAAGAGGAACCTCATTATGAAACGGTAATAGGTATTTCAGTAAAAAAAAAATATCGTATGTGTAATTCTTGATTTTATCTGGTAATGACATTCCTATGCAGGAATCCGTCTAGGCAGGTACCGCCCCAGGGCCAGATATTCTGCCGTGAAGCACTATTGCGAAAATGAACAGGGAGTAATTTTTAGTTTCTTGCGGCAGCTCGGTTGGCGCAGTGGCTGAACTATCGCCTCCTGCGCTAAGGGTCGCGGTTTCGATTCGACACGGAACAAATATTTGAATGCTCTAAAGATGCGCCGGGCTCGGGCGTTTGGGTGTGCACTATTTGTCAAACACCCATGAAACAAGAGAAATCCTACTGTGAGAAAACGTTTTAAAAAAACAATGTAATAAAGATGACCGTCTTATCCTGTTCTGTGACATCCTTCTCTTATTCACGTGTTTCAGATGACTCAGTTCCAGCGGTATAAGATTTCCCTCCACAATTCGCACATCCCGTAAAGGATTGTTGAATAAATATTCGTCTAAATATGAGTAATATATATATTTAAAGGGAAACTTTGGGCGCAGTGAGATTAAAATTTCAAGGTCGCATATGAGTGCAAAGTCTGCCCATAACAAATGCTGTCACCTACTGTCACTGTCTCATATGCCCAGTGATTACGTTAGCTCTCAGTGCCCTTTAGACCTAAACACAGTAATGTGGTAGCGGCCTAAGAGAATCTACCACCCCATCCCATCCCGTGGGTGTCGTAAAAGTCGACAGAGGGAAAATTAAAACCAGAAGATGGGCAGCAGCATTTTACTGGGATATCTGAATAAATAAACTGCGGTTTCCAACCCGCCTGCCAAGCGTGGCAACTATGGCAAAATCCCTGCAATATGAGAGCAACAAACTTTTGTGGCTATCTATCGGGGAGGCCTATGTTCAGCAGTGGACTTGTGATAGGCTGAAACGACTACTCATCTTAACCTTTCGCTGTAACACTCATGTATGATTGATTTTTGAGAACAGAACACTGTTTTACTAGAATCTTACTTGATGAAAAGTTGTGATGAGTTCTGGATTTCTTATTCCTATTTGAACTGACAAAAAATTAAAGAAACTCAACTTTCCAGAGAAATTATTTCGAGACACTCACTCTTAACCTTTCGACGTAACGCCCGTGTATGATAGGAAGTAGCCTAGGATAAAAGTAAATCAACAGCTAAAAACAGTTTTAGTGGCGCCGGCATCGGACATCGAACTCCGGTCACTCGCGCCATATTAAATTTAAGGCGAGTGCCCGGCCCTGAGCTACCACGACTCATGGCATGCATATATAAAATACATTTAGACTACTAATAGAAAATATTCAACTTAATTACTATAGGTTTTAATACTTTTCTGGTCCCTTCTGATAAATTGGAATAGTTGAGAAGTATTTTATAGATAAAGACGATATCGAGATATGTCTTGAAAATTTCAGTACCGAAGTTATTCATATTTCGTCACGACGTTTTGTTTTTCAATGTGGCAACCCTACTTATCCTCTTTATTTAGTCCTGGTCATACGAGTGGGTTCTAAGTTTAGCTCGTCTAAAAATATCTTCAAAGCAAACTCTGCTTTGATGTAATGTTTAAAATGTTTGGTATGCCTTGGGCCCGTCTGTTGTCATAGCGGAAACGCGTTAGACTGTTAGCAAGTGGTTTTCGCTTCTTGAGGCACTAACAGTAAAAACTTTTGATCAAATATTGTAAAAGAAAATATTTTGTGTACTTTTTTAAGGTTTTGGGACTTACGTACGTAACACGCACAGACTACAAAGATTAAAGCAATTAAATACATTACCAGCAGGCTGTAAGCAGTCCAAAGTTCGATTTGCTTGGCTCGCCTTAGCTGCCGAATTCGCGATATGAGTCACAGATGTCTCGCACCATAGATGCGGGACATCTGGAGGTATATTTTGTAACTCTGCTAGGTTTCGGGAGCGGTTTTATTTTGGCGTTTCAAGCTGAAGCATTGGTTAATGGGATCAAATAAAACCAATTACGAAATCTACCAGAGTTACACATGTCGGTATATGTAAAATAAATATGTGAGGGTAGGGAAAAGAAGTGATGAAATAAATCAGTCTGCATGCTAAGCTCGTGGTATCATTACATGTTCCTTATATCAGACATGGCGCAGCCGGTAGGATCCTGTAATATTAAGTGTTAAAATATATGTTATAAAAAAGAAAAAGTTTAAACGGAACAAAGCGTCGCTAAGTAAAAAATAAATATAAAAAAAATAGTAGTGTACGAAGCAAACAATGGAATCGGTACTGCCACCTCCATTGTAAGCCATTTTATTACGTGAATAATTTAGAAAACGTAACATCGGGAAATATTTCTGAAGATTGGAAGAAATGGAAAAGTGCATTTATGATTTACTACGAGGCGTGTGAGTTATCGCAAAAGAGTGAAAGAGTACAAATAAATATTTTTCTGCATTTGATTGGAGAAGAGTGTCGCGAAGTATACAACCAATTTAATGAAACATTTTTAAAATTCGAGAAGTTGATCGAAAAATTTGATGCATTTTTCAAGCAAACGAAAAATATTACGGTACTGAGGCATCGTTTTTTCACACTATTATCAAGCATCAAGAGCAATTAGACTGTGAGTCTATAGAACAATATGCATATGAATTAAAGAAAATGGCGGCAAACTGTGAATTCAATAATTTATGCGAGGACTTAATTAGAGATAGATTAATATGTGGTATTAAGGAGAATGCTTTAAGAGAACGTTTACTTCGTGAACCAGAATTAACATTGCAAAAAACTTTAGATATATGTAATCTTGCCCAAATGTCTAAAGTACAAGCGGGATCCATAAAAAAGAGTTTTGTTGAACACAGTGCATATACTATAAATAAAAATATTAATCAGGAGGAGGATAATTACTACGAGACTAACAACTGCCACGCACTCTGGAGGTCGCGACGAGAAACGGTAGCGCGAAATCCCAACGGTGCAGCGCGACGCGGCTGGAGCGGTTCGAATGCGTCACCGTCGTCTTCTTTTGCTACACCTTCAAATTCGAACAAAAGTAAATATAAAAATACAGTGCAAAATGAAGATACGTGCAGACATTATAAAGTGTGTGAAATGTGGAATGGCACATTTGAACAAAAAATGCCCTGCATACGGTAGGAGATGTTTAAAATGTAACAATTTAAATCATTTTTCGCGAGTATGTAACAAGGTGTACGAGGTGCAAGTCGAGGAATCCCCCAACCAGGTAATTTATTATTTTCATGAGCCTAGTAGTAAATGGTGTGTAAATTTGACAATTAATAATAACGATATTACATTTAAATTAGATACCGGAGCTGATGTGAATGTGCTTTCCTAGCAGATATTTAGAGCAAATAGGTATTTTGAAGGAAAATTTGATGAAAACTTCCGTTAAGCTACGTGGATATTCCGGTGGAGACATTAAAGTAGTAGGTCGGTGTAGTATGAAAGTGAATTATAAGAATATTGATTATTTACTAGATTTTATAATAGCTGATGTAAATTCGTCGCCTATTTTAGGTTGTCAATCGTGTCAGAAATTAAATTTAATAAAGCTAACATTAGCAGTCACTGCAAATAAAAATAAAAATTTTGAGGATAAAATCTTTCGCGAATATAAAGATGTTTTTGAAGGATTAGGTTGCATGCCTGGTGAGTATAAAATAGGTATAGACGAATCTGTTCGTCCTGTTGTTCATGCCCCGCGAAAGTTGCCGGTAGCCATAAAAGAAAATGTTAAAAATAAATTAATTGAAATGGAAAAGCTAAAAATAATATGGAAAGTGGAAGGACCTAGTAGCTGGGTTAATAGTATGACCGTTGTCAGGAAGCCGAATGGGGATTTACGCATATGCTTGGATCCGAAGGATCTGAATAAGGCTATTAATATTATAAGCGTGTACACTTTCATTTGCCTACGTTAGACGAGATCACGACAATTTTGGCCGGTTCAAAGTTTTATAGCACATTAGACGCCAAAAATGGATTTTGGCAACTAAAACTACATGAAAAAGCGCCGACTTATGTACATTTAACACAGCCTTCGGGAGATATAAATTTTAACGTTTACCATATGGTATAACGTCGGCATCTGAAGTATTTCACAAAAAAATGTATGAGCATTTCGATGACCTTGAAGGTGTATGTTTGTTTGTTGACGATTTGTTAGTATATGGTAAAACAAAACAAGAACACGATGAGCGCTTAAAAATAGTTTTGGAAAGATGTAGACTAATTAATCTGAAATTAAACAAAGAAAAGTGTAAGTTTTCGTTACAAGAAATAAAGTATCTCGGTCATAGAATTACAAAAAACGGAATTTATCCTGACGAATCGCATACTTCGGCTATTAGAAATATGTCGTTACCAAAAAGTAAAAAAGATCTCGAAAGATTTCTTGGCTTAGTTAATTATGTAGGTAATTTTGTTCCAAATTTAGCAGCTAAAACGTATTTACTTAGACAATTGTTAAGGAAAGACATAGAATGGCATTGGACACCAGATCATGAAAATTCATTCGATAAGATAAAAAAGTACCTTACAAATGCACCAATATTACAGTATTATGATGTTAACACGCCAGTAGTTATTTCGGTGGACGCAAGCAAGAACTGGCTTGGAGCTTGTTTATTATAAAATAATTTACCTGTTAGCTATGCGTCTAGGTCCCTCACAAAAGCGGAGGAAAATTATGCTCAGATAGAAAAAGAACTATTGGCTTGCGTGTTTGCTTGTGAAAAGTATTATTCATATATATACGGAAAATCAGATGCGACAATTGAAACAGATCATAAACCTTTGGTAAATATAATAGTTAAGCCTATTGCTGCGGCACCAGCCAGACTCCAAAGAATGTTATTACGTCTTCAACGATATACGTTCAAATTAATATATAAGCCTGGTAAATACTTGCATATTGCAGATGCTTTGTCGCGAGATGCGGAATCTATTAGTCATACGGAATCAAACGACTATTTCGACATTCAAGAGCTGGTGAGCGCAGTAACAACGTCAAATCCTCTTACGGATACTCATTTTCTAAAGTTACAGTGTTGCACACAAAATGATACCGAACTACAGTCGTTAATTAAATATATTAAAGAAGGTTGGCCTGAGCATAAGCAATATGCGATATTGTTGCTCCTTACTGGTGCTATAGGGATGAGTTATCGACTTCGTATGGATTGGTTTGGAAGGGAGATCGAGTCGTTATACGCCTAAAGTTATGAGAGGTGAAATGTTAAAGAAAATTCACATAGGGCATTTAGGTCTAGAAAAATGTAAATTAAGAATAAGGGAAAGCATGTTTTGGTCAAACATTAATAGTCAATTGGCAGATTATATAGGTAAATGTCAGGCGTGCCTTACATTTAAAAATGAAAATAGAAAGGAAACGTTAATACCACATGACATACCGAATGGAGCGTGGTCTAAAGTAGGAACTGATTCCTTTCATTTTCATGGTGAGAAATATTTAATTGTCATAGACTATTACAGCAAATTTGTAGAAGTAGTACAAGTTCAGTCAATAAAAAGTGAGATCATTGTTGACCATCTCAAAAATATTTTTGCTAGATATGGTATTCCCGATATAGTTATGTCAGATAATGGTCCAGAATACAATTCTGAGGACTTTCGACTTTTTGCGCGCGAATGGAATTTTAAACACATAACATCATCACCTCGCTATCCTCAATCAAATGGTCAAGTTGAAAGAGCCATTCAAACAATAAAAAATATAATGAAAAAGACACGGTTGGACAGAACAGATTTTAGACTTGCTTTACTTCATTATCTTAACACGCCTATTCGTAGTAATTTACCTTCACCGTCAGAGTTATTGTATAGCAGAAAGTTAAGAACAATAATTCCTTGCCAACCCAAACTATTATGTCCTTTCATTCATAGAAACATAAAAAATAAACTAAATTATAGACAAGCACAACAAAAACTGTACTATGATAAAAGAGCTAAAGATATGAATAATTTGAATGTAGGCCAAAATGTTAAAGTACGCAAAAATAAACAATGGGTAAATGGAGTAGTTGAATCAATCGTTGGACAACGTTCTTATCGGATAAAGTTAAATAGCGGTAGAACTTTAATTCGTAACCGTCGACACTTAAATATCGAACCCGAGACTAACCCTAATAGGTTTGAGTATGAACAACAGAATGAAGCTTTGCCGTATGACGATATTGCCGCAATACCAGTAAGCCCACGGCTAGCATATTCACACCAGCCTGAACGTACACGCTCTGAACCATATGTTTCTCGTTTTGGCAGGATAGTGAGACCGCCTGATAGATGGGGATACTCGGCGCCAAGTGCATCACATTGTGATTTATAGTATTAGAACCTTTATATATATTAATAAAATAAATTATCATAAATTAAATACTTAATCTGATGGTGTCTACGAATGAAATATAAAATGTATAATTATAACTATTGATTCAAATAATGCATGTAATGTATAATGTATACTTTATTCTTAAATTAATAAATATTAGACAATTTTAAAAGATATACAAATGTAAAATTAGATTGCTTATTATTATTATAATATAATTGGTTAATATTAGTTAGTGACTATCTATAATAGCAACAGTTATTGTATTGGTTAAGATATTTATTCATTTTTTTTGCTTCAACATAAGTGTTTTCTTCAAAATATGTTATTCAAATTTTAATTTTATTTGTTAGTTATTTTAAAAATTAATATATTATAAAAATTTAAAACTTTAAACATTAATAATTATCAATTGTGAAGTGTTTTTGTGTTAAGATTGTTAAATTCATATGTTTCAATTCTGTTCATGTGTAATGATATATATTATAGTAATTGGTTCAATTTAGTGATGTACCTATATGTCAGTATATGTGCATCATTTTCAATACTTTTATTATTGTTTTATTTTATTAAAAAGGGGGTTGTCGGTATATGTAAAATAAATATGTGAGGGTAGGGAAAAGAAGTGATGAAATAAATCAGTCTGCATGCTAAGCTCGTGGTATCATTACATGTTCCTTATATCAGACAACACACACAGACCTCTTGGTTGTTTGCTTCGGCCTGTATAGTTTCTGTCTAGTATTTTTCCAGATAGTTATAGTAGTGGTAATATGGAGGAATCAGTCTAGGTGCGCAAACATTACTGTGTTTCGGTTTGAAGGGAACTAAGAGCTATACACTAGCTAACAATAACTGGGCATATGAGACTCAAAAACTGATGTTTTTGGGTGATTTCGTCATTTGCTTCAGATGGTTATATTAGTGGTAATATGCAGGAATCCGTCTGTGTGTGCCAACATGTTTGTGTTTCGGCTTGAAGGGCACTGAGAGCTGGTGTAATAACTGGACCTATGAGACTTAAGAACTGATGTCTCGGGGTGATTTCGTCACTTATTTCAGATGGTTATATTAGTGGTAATATGCAGGAATCCGTCTAGGTGTGCAAACATTACTGTGTTTCGGCTAGAAGGGCACTGAGAGCTAGTGTAGTCACTGGGCCTATGGGACTTAAGAACTCATGTCTCAGGGTGATTTCGTCACTTACTTCAGATGGTTATAATAGTGGTAATATGCAGGAATCCGTCTAGGTGTGCAAACATTACTGTGTTACGGCTAGAAGGGCACTGAGAGCTAGTGTAGTCACTGGGCCTATGAGACTTAAGAACTCATGTCTCAGGGTGATTTCGTCACTTACTTTAGATGGTTATAATATTGGTAATATGCAGGAATCCGTCTAGGTGTGCAAACATTACTGTGTTTCGGCTAGAAGGGCACTGAGAGCTAGTGTAGTCACTGGGCCTATGAGACTTAAGAACTCATGTCTCAGGGTGATTTCGTCACTTACTTTAGATGGTTATAATATTGGTAATATGCAGGAATCCGTGCTAGACACAACGTTACAAGAACTAGCCGATGGAATAGAATAGCACCTACCGAGGTGTCGTAAGAGGCGACTAAGGTATTGTACGAACAGTTTTTATTCGGGCAGAAAAACACCATAATATTCAATGCTGTCACTATACTGCTCGTAGGAACGCAACGGAGTCATTTTTTTTTGAAGTTTATCAAGATTGCGGCGACGTGGTTCACCACCAAAGTTTCATTTCCCGCGGGGGCGACAAGTGTCTTACATATGTAGCCTCTGCCTACTTCTTATATGGGAAAAGGCGTGACTACGTATGTATTAAGGGAACATCGCTAAGCGAGTCACCACAAACAATATTATGCGTCATTTAGCTGGCTTCATTGATGCCTGCCATCTAGCGCAGGTCATCGCTCAATCTCACTATGTTATAATATGAAATAACGATAAAAGACGCAATATCTGAGGTTAAATATACTAGGGCTTATTAGAACTGCATACATTTATAAATAAGCGTTTTTATCAGTACCATAAAACCGAGTTTACTCTATACATAACACGATAAGTACGCGATCTGCCGCCGGACATTATGCGGTCTATTGCGCGGTTGTTATTGAAAATTATGAACGCATTTTACTGAAACTACTTTTATATTATACTTTTACTGCGCCGTACGGCATAGTACCTTTTTTTTAACTTGGGGGAATGCCTAACGCATACCCGCCTTCACAGGGGGAAGGACGGGTTATGTCGGACTTGCACCGACTAAAACCCTATCGTGTTCCGCCTTCGCCGCATTTTGGCAGGGTCACGGGAACGCTCGCACACACATTCGCGACCCTACCGGCGCCGGCCGCCTATCATCGGCGGCCCTTCCTCGGGAGAGGAGAACTCCTCTCCTCTCTACTTCCTAGTAAGGCGCACCAGAACACTAGGCAAGGAAAATTGTGCTCGAAAGCACCAGTCTTCCCGGCTCCGGCGGCGTCGGATCTGGTCTGTGGCTCCCCGGGCCAGCCTGTTGCCTCAGGCCGACCATGTGGGCTCCTATTAGCTTCACTGTGGGTGACCAAGCCACGGTTACTAGCCCCTCCCGCCCCCCTCCACGACTAGGCGAGAACTCAGTGGGGGACGGCATGGTACCTAGCTGATCTGTAATTCTGTCTAGAACAGGGATTTTCGAACTATTTTGGGCAAGGGACACCCCCCTCTATGGCCAAATTACTTTAAAAATCCTATCTCAAATTTTTTTCGACTGATACAAAATACTTACCAATTTAAAAAATTTGCGGTTGGTTAAGTGACTAAACTTGAGTTGAACTTCACCTTATAGTAAGTGCAACGTCTGCCCATAACAAATGCTGTGTCAATCAGAACATTTTTGTGTGACACCACACTGCGCCCGTCAACCTGAGACATAAGTTTTTGAGTATCATATGCCCAATGATTACGCTAGCTCTCAGTGCGCTACAAATCGAAACAGTAATGTTTGCACACTACTGATTCACGTCAGAATAACTGGCCCTGAGGTGATACCTACCTAGACGGATTCCCGCATAGGAATATATGTATCTCAAGCAGTTGTCGCTTTAAGTGAGCTATAAAAACACGATGACTACCAACTATAGATGGTGCACCAATAGTCGTAACAGAAATAATGTTCTCCCATGGAGTAGTTTCGTCGGTAAAAAAACGTTCCTCGGCTTGAAAAATCGATTCTTCAGTCTCTAAATATGTGGCAAAAAGCAGTTCTTAGCACTTATATTCATCTTTAATATATTGAACATATCCTAACAACAGAGCTTCATTGCCGGGTAATGTAGACTCGTCCCACTGGAGAGAGAATCTGTTGGTCTATAAGAAATTGCACAAAAGTATTCCACGTCGCGGTCCATCTCGTCTATTGAACAATCGTTTTTCTAGCAGGAATATGTCGTATTTATGAACAGATGCTGTTGGTGGAGGCTGGTCTGCTAGAGTTTGCAATGCATTTCTTCATTTGTTATTGAATCTTGTCTAAAATGTTGTCATGGAGCGTGCTTTAGTTTTCTATTAAACTGTTCTTTGTAAATTTGTTTATAATACTTTTGACTAAGATAAAAAAACAACAAAAAGAGGATACCTACGGAGTTTCTTTCGCCTGTTTCTTCTCCGTCATAGGAACCTCATTCCGAAACGGTGGTAGATTGTAAAAAAATTACGTTTGACAAACGTAATTTATATTTCTTACGTTGAAGAATAAATAATTTTCATCCAGAATATGCTGCTGCCCATCTTCTGGATGACAAATAGAGCTATAGATTTACATAATCATCATCAGCTTTTCAGCCTATCAAAAGTCCACCGCTGGACATAGGTCTTCCCCATAGAATGCCACAAGTGTTAGTTAAAATTTACGCCTTTCCATTTCAAGACTTAATTTTCAACCTTCGCTTCCTTCGTCCGCTTTAAGTCACCTACCTGTACGATGGAATAGTTCTCTATGACGCACACGACTGGTTAAGGAGTCGACCAGAAATTTTATTAGCGTCATGTACCATTGTGTTAGGTGTCGCGTGGGCCCTCCATTCAACTGACAATGAGTCATAGACGCGTAACGCCACTGTTGCGATTAATGAATAATGATCATAATGAATATATTTTTTTTATCTTCAAACATTTTTCTATTTCTCTCATTGCGTAGACTGGGTTTCTTTTTATACGAGTGCTCTGTATTTTTCAAATTTTGGTTGAAAATCTAAATTTTTAATTGTTTTTTTTTTGATCAGATGGAAGAGAAGGCTGAAGAAGATGGTTCTGAAGACTCCGACGGCTCCGGCATGGACAGCGACGACCCACTTACGGTTACCGATACTAAATATGGAAAGAGCTTTAGGTAAGTCTTTCTTTTTTTGTTGCTTCAGAATAATAATTATTTTTACATATCTCGTTCTTACAGAAGAATACAAGTTAATATACCTTGATGGTATATTAACTTGTATTCTTTTTCATAAATATACTTTATTAAGTTAACTCAGCTATCATATTGTTACGAACATTCTAGAACGTTAAATCTACCCCTAAACGAATAACGAAGTTGCTATAACGAATAACGAAGTTTCTAGATTTAACAGGAACATTGTATATCGATTTCTCGAATGTTCTCGGCGCTCTAGAATATTCGATGGCGTATATAAGTGCGACTGAAGGGAAAATATGATGAGGCAGTTTAGACGAGCTACTAGACTTAGATTAATCATCAATTAATCCGTCTAGGTAGGTAGGAGCAGTAGTGTGCAAACATTACCGTGTTTCGGTTTGAAGGGCACTGGGCATATGAGACTTAAAAACTTATGTCTCAGGGTGATGGGCACAGTGTGGTGTCACATAGAAATTTTCTGGGTGACACAGCATTTTTTATGGGCAGACGTTCCACTTACTACCAGGTGAACGTTTTGCTCGTTTCATCACTTTATGAAATAAAAAAAAATCTTGCATATTTGAGTGAAATATATAGACCTATCATCGGAGTGGCGTTCGATTGATGCAAATAACAATATAATGACGCCCCAGGCAAAAGAGCCTACTCCTTTCTCAAGAGTACCAACGTACCCGCAGTTCTGGTATTGCGGATGTTCATGGGCAGCGGTGATCTCGTACCATCGGGTGAGCCGTTTGCTCGATTGCCTCCTCTTATATAAGAAAAAGAAATACCAACGCACTGTGCCCTAATTGGATCGAACCCTGACCGCTATTTAAACCGATTAGGGCCGTAGCAGCGTGTTAGATCCAAATTCCAAAGTAAGCTAAGATTAATACGAGTATATACATATAGTCTCCGCGGGAAACGAGGCGTGACGGGTGGCGAACCATGACGCCTCCATTTTGGTACAAATCGAAAAAATTCTGACTCCATTGCGTTCCCACGAGCAGTATAGTGACAGCAAATAGTTAATTGATAGATAGATAGATAGATACTGTATTCATTGCATCACAGCAAAAAGTTACAATAAAACAATAAAAATAGTTAGAACTAGAAAAACAGGAATAAATCAAATTACCCAAAAAAGCAAATTAAACAAAATAAAGAAAAGAATTAAAAAAAAATTCTACGTAGTTTTTGTACTACAGTGTGACGCAACGAATGAGTCTGCGCTCAGTATACGTTACGGATGCCCGCAACACTGATTTTCAGCACAGCCTCATTAAGTACTAAATCGGTAGTGCCCGCTATACTACAAGTTTATTATATATTTATACAAAATGTCCTTAAAATTATTCTTAAATTAGTATAATAGTAATAGTAATAAAAGTGATGCCGTGTGGTAGCGGCTTTAGAGAATCTACCACCCCATCACATCCCGTGGGTGTCGTAAAAGTCGACAGAGGGAAAATTAAAACAAGAAGATGGGCAGAAGCATCTTCCTGAAACATCAGAATAAATAAACTGCGGTTGCCAACCCGCCTGCCAAGCGTGGCATCTATGGCAAAATCCCCTCCCCCCCCCCAAATGAGAGCTACAAACTTTTGTAGCACCCTATGGGGGAGGCCTATGTTCAGCAGTGGACTAGTGATAGGCTGAAATGATGATGATGATCATGAATAAAAGTGCAGTTACACGACTTTATTATTTATTATTGATTAAAGAAAATATTATAAATACTAATACTATAAAGCTAAATAGTTTGTTTGGTTGAACGAGCTAATCTCAGGAATTACTGTTTTGAATTGAAAAAATATTTTAGTGTTGGATACACGTATCGTGGAAGGCTATAGGCTATATAACATCAAACTACGACTCTTAGAGCGATTTCTTTTAAATAAAACGGCGGATGAAACTGCGGGCTCAGCTAGTGAATAAATAAAAATCCGCCAACTCTCAAACAGCACAGCTCTTCCCAGCTCCGAACTCTGACTCTAACTGCTCAGTTCGATCATAGGAAGTAAGTCTGCTTGATAACTTGTCTTTAATCAGGTTTTACTTCGCTAAGGGCAGACTTTACACTATGTGACTTTCGAGGTATATTTCAAACAAAATTGCAAACAGAAGTGACATGGCACATATAGATAATTTAACGAAGTGCTCCCTAGTAGTTCTCAGAAGTGACAGCGCACATACATATAATTTAACGAAGTGTTCCTTCGTAGTTCTCAGAAGTGACAGCTCTCATACAGATAATTTAACGAAGTGTTCCTTCACAGTTCTCAGATGTGACAGCGCACATACACATGATTTAACGAAGTGTTCCTTCGTAGTTCTCAGAAGTGACAGCGCACATACAGATAATTTGACTTTCGAGGTATATTTTAAACAAAACAGCAACGTTGCTTACCTGAAATTGGAAACATTGTTATGAAAATACGTCATGTTGTTTAAAGCGTAGTAATGACTTTGACGCAAGTCTCCAAAGCAATAACATTTATGATTTGAACGTATACAAATGCTTGCTTCTGATTTTACAACTTAGAAGCTTCACTCAGCTGGACAAAGTGTAAAATAATTGACAGAATTCTGACCGTAACAATAAAGAAGAAAAATTATTTGTTATAAAATCTTTATTTTGAATTTCGAAGATCTGATGCCAGTCAAGCTTGAAGCTGGTTAAAGGGTGGTTAAAGTTAGACAGTAAATTCCGTTACAATTAGTGTTGCCCGGTCTAGTGTATCGAATTTTGGGACGAAAGGTATAAATCGGGAATTTGGTTCACAAATCGGGACAGCCACAATGGCTACAAAAAACAAGTTTTAGTAAATTATCATTTATTTTTAGCGGACGGTTAGTTTTTTTATTAAAATGGTATGTTACCATTTATTATTACACTAAACTAAACAAATGAAACTTAAACTGTACATTCCATTTTATTTTAAGAGGTTAGTGAAAATTCGGGACATTTAGCGTCACGATCAAGGGGAATCTGGACGTGTCACCAGACCCATGAAAATCGGGACCGCCAGGGAATCCAATATTGCAGTGAGCTGACAAATTGAAGCACTGGCTGACATACACGCGCGTTGCGCCTCTTCACTACACCTACCACTCGTGTTTAACTTCACGTTTTCGATAAGGTATATAGGTTGTGAATGACGTGTCAGAAATCTGGTATTAACTAGTCTGGCCATAAATACTGTTACATAAAAACTTTTATTTTTTTCAACATTTTAATTATTTTGAATTTGGAACACGTACATTATTTTAAAAACTTCTTTAGATTTTGCGCCATTTCACATATTTTTTCGTGTTCATTATCAAATTACAATATGGAATGGGGTGTTAAAGAACAAAGGATTGCAGTGATCGCCTTGCACAAAGTGGGCATGGAGCCGTCGGTCATATTCCAGACACTTCAAAAGCTTGGTATCAGCCGTATGTTCGTATATCGTACTATCAACAGATACAACAACACTTCCTCTGTCGAAGACCAGAAAAGATCAGGGCGGCCGCGTGCTGTTAAAACTACAACGGCTGTTAATGCTGTTAAAGCCAGAATTCGTCGAAACCCTATTAGAAAGCAAAAAATCTTATCGCGAGAAATGAAGATTCACACTAGGACTCTGTCGCGTATTATACGAGTAAAACAAGACCTAAAGCTCGGTGCTTATCGTCGATAAACAGGACATGCCCTAAATCAATCTTTACAATTAAAGAGAGTGGATCGATCAAAACGCCTTCTGTCGCGATACGCACGTGAAAGGCACAGAAATATCCTCTTTACCGATGAAAAAAATTTCACGATTGAAGAACACTACAAAAAGCAAAATGATAGTGTTCACAGTTCAGAAGAAGTTACTCAAGTGGTCGGAAAGGTACTACGTGGTCATCATCCTGTGTCAATGATGGTTTGGTGGGGCGTGTCTTATCAGGGAGTCATAATACACTTTTTAAAAATATACCGTGGACTTTCCAGGAGGACTCTGCACCTGGTCACAAGGCACGAACTACCCAAGCCTGGCTTGAAAACAATGTTCCGGACTTTATAGGAGCTGAAGACTGGCCCTCATCTTGCCCAGACCTCAACCCTTTAGACTTCAAATTATGGTCAGTTTTATAGTACATGACCTGCACTTAACGACACGGCGACATTGAGTCTCTTAAAAAATCTTTGGAGCAGGCAGTGGCGAAATTTCCCTTGTAAACAGTGCGTAAATCCATAGAGTCGTGGCCAAACAGATTAAAGGCCTGTACAAAAGCCAAAGGTGGCCATTTTGAATAGATTTTTTTTTTTATTTTTTGCTGAGTCTAATAAATATGTAGGTATATTTTTTTTTATTGTAGAAAGTGACGAAACGAGCAAAACGTTCACCTGATGGTAAGTGCAACGTCCGCCCACAACAAATGCTGTGTCACCCAGAATACTTCTGTGTGACACCACAATGCGCCCGTCACCCTGAGACATGAGTTCTTAAGTCTCAAATGCCCAGTGATTACGCTAGCTCACAGAACCCTTCAAACCGAAACACAGTAATGCTTGCACACTACTGCTTCACGGCAGAATAACTGGCCCTGGGGTGGTACCTACCTAGACGTATTCCTGCATAGGAATCCTACCACCAGTATTTTAATAGTATTACATTACTTCATTAAAAAAAATCATTTTCATTTGTAACAGAACTTATAGCCGGACTAGGTATATACAAAATGAAGCAAGTCGTACGCGTAACCAAGTTTCCAATAAATGAGTTTTCGAAGAACATAAACATTTTCAAATGAAGACAGGTAGGATTCCTATGCAGGCGTCCGTCTAGGTAGGTACCACCACAGCCCAGTTATTCTACCGTGAAGCAGTAGTGTCTTTCGTTCTGAAGGGCACTGACAGCTAGTGTAATCACTGGGTATATAAGACTTAAGAACTGACGTCTCAGGGGTACGGGCGCAGTGTGGTGGCACACACAAATATTTTGGGTGACACATCATTTATCATCAGGTGAACGTTTCGCTTGTCTCGTCCTTTTCTCCAAGAAAAAAAATCGTTTAATAAGTTTCTACATTCAATTAATTCAATCGCTCGACGGTTCTTAAATGATGTCGAATCTATCTTACACTTCTCAATATCTTTTGTTGTGATATATCGGAGGCAGAAGTCGTCACGGAGAGACAATATCGAATCACTGATCGCCTTGATTCTGACCCGACTGCGCCTTTCCTTGCGACGAACGAGTCGTTCGAAGTGGCTTTCATACGCACATGATTGTAGCTATTCTTTCAGGCTCGCACGCGGAATACATCATAACGCCTTCCGCTCGGTACTAGCCGACCTGGTGAGATTTCATCGGTGTCAGGGTTAAGTTTTGTAACCAGAAATTCACATTCTACAACATTCATATATAAAAGGAGTCCAGAAATTTTATTACTATTAGTTTCTGGATACTAGAAATATCTGAATTTGTTATTAATCTTAGGAAGTGGTTTTATGGACCACTACGTATCTAGCCAACCTAGTACCTAGGAATAAATGGTAGTGACGCTACCACGACGCGCTCTTGGTTGAATCCCAGAGCCGGAGCACTCATTTGTGCAAAAACACAAATTGTTGGTTCTCGGGTCTAGTTGTGTTGTGATTGACCTTGAATGCATCCTAGCCTACCGGCGCGGGTTGGTTAGCGAGTGATTGGCCCTGTGTTTGCGCGTACACTTACATACAGTACAATATAATACAATAACACACTTGTGGCACTATTATATGTCCTGCGCAGTCGACTACGAAACTTCTGACAGTATTCGGAAGTTGTCGCCGTGATCGAAAATTGGCCGGGAGAACATCACCACCTAGTAATAATCCTATTTACACCCGCTATATTTTGTTACAGACATTTTACCAGGGAGGCGTTGCCGCGACTGGATAACTACAGAAATGTTCTGTCTCTACACGCTGCGCCGCGACCGACGCTGGACGAGCTGCACAACGCTTCGCTGTCTAGGAAGGTCGGGGTCATTTAATTTTGACATTACATCCCAATTAATAAAGTATCTAAGGTTTTTACATGTGGTAGAGCCATACGATATAGATGTAGATAGCTGTAGCACAAGTAGGTCGGTTAAATCGGGGTTGGAATTTGGACTATTACACGAATACGAAACGACTACTGCGTAGCCTAGTGGTCAGAGTGCCTGACTTCTTCACCATGGGTTATGGGTTCGAGACAGACAGTGGGAGCCCAAATATGTAATAAAAAAAAAATAAAAAAATGCATTTCAGTAAGTGTTTCGTAAAAAAATAAAGAAACCATAATCTGATCACATTTCGTTGCTGTCGTAAAAGTCGACTAAGGCCAATGAATGCTAGAAAATTTAACGAAATGTGTTTTGGTAGCCCTCAGACGTGACTGCGCACTTACATATAATTATACATTATATACTATATACATTATATAATTATACACTTACATATATTTACATATAACGACGTGTTCCTTCGTAGTTCTCAGAAGTGACAGCTCTCATACAGATAATTTAACGAAGTGTTCCTTCACAGTTCTCCGAAGTGACAGCGCACATACATATAATTTAACGACTTGTTCTTTCGTAGTTCTCAGAACTGACAGCTCACACACATATAATTTAACGACTTGTTCTTTCGTAGTTCTCAGAACTGACGGCGCACTCACATATAATTTAACGACGTGTTGCTTCGTAGTTCTCAGAACTGACAGCGCACACACATATAATTTAACGACGTGTTCCGTCGTAGTTCTCAGAACTGTCAGCGCACACACATATAATTTAACGACGTGTTCCTTCGTAGTTCTCAGAAGTGACAGCCCACATACAAATAACCACATACAATCGTCGAATTTTACTTTTTATAAATTCTAGTAGCACTATGGGACATACATACGTAACGTTGGCCTCTGAGCTATCACGGTTTAAAAAAAACAGTCCGATATTTAGTAGTATATGGTATGTGTCTTTGTTTATTCAGGTGTTTGTCCCATAAATTTTGTTTGGAATCAAACTCAACGAGCAACAAACTGAGCAGCAAAACAAATATCAATGTGCCCTTATTTGACCTCGCCTTCAACTTTGCTGCTCGACCCGAATACTGTTGGAAAATGCCTTGTAACATCCATCCTCATCATCATCATTTCAGCCTATCACTAGTCAACTGTTGAACTAGGCCTCCTCCATAGATTGCCACAAAAGTTTGTAGCTCTCATTTTGGGGGAATTTTGCCATAGTTGCCACGCTTGGCCTGCGGGTTGGCAACCGCAGTTTATTTATTAAGACGCTCCAGGAAGATTCTACTGCCTACCTCCTGGTTTTCATTTACCGCTGTCGACTTTTACGACACCCACGGGATGAGATGGGACGGTAGATTCTCTTTAGCCACCACCACTCTTTTTCCACACGGCCTTTTTGTACCTTTATTTTTTGTGTGTACTTAAAGTTTTAAATATTTTTTTTTTTTTTAAAATTACATGTATCTTAACAATACTTATGCAAAATAGTTGAGGTGTCACCCAAATTTTCAATTGAAAAGATTTTTGTGGCATTGCACTGCGTTCGTCGCATTGAGACAATTCAATCAATTCTTATGTCTCATATGCCCTGAAATTGGGACACGCATCTTTCCCATTAGGGTAAGCAGAGATCACATCTTTCCGCCGCTACGATCCTGACACACACTTCATTACTGTTTTCATACAATTTCATCCGTTGCGGGTACTTTTAATGTGGCCTTTCCCTAAAACGACTATCGATTTGATCGTGATACGTTCGCCTACGTCGATTCTTACCGGCTTGCCCATTTACACTCGCTTCAAAAATCTGTTTCGTGATACTATTTCATGCATACTCTCTTCGTGTCCAAACCATCTATTAGTGCCCTTCAAACAGAAACACAGTAATTTTGCACACTGCTGTTTGACGGATAAATAGCTGGCACTGCGGCGGCACTCTATACGTGATAGGCGGTACATTACATACAATGAGGAAATATAATCGTTTCTATTTTACTACGACGTAGTAACGAGCGGACAGAAGAAGCAATTAATTAACGAGAGGGCCCAATTACCGCCAATTGTGTCTTACCTGGGGGCTACTGCGTCACAAGTGTCGCAAACAACGTGTCCTAGATACCATTCAACATGAGTGATCGATTGTACTCAGACCCAATTATGGGAGACGAGGCATTCCATTTCAGTCGCCAGGAATGATAACGACAACCTAAATTTTACTTCAACAGTGGGAATGTGTGTCCAGTTTCATAACTTTTAAAATGGTAGTCGCAATAGCTCAGGAACCAGGCGCTCGCCTTAATATTCATGGTATGGCGGTGACCAGTGTTCGATCCCCGGTGCCCCGATCACCTTTAAAATTGTTCAGCAATTTCATGTGCTGATTAAGCCGGTGCTGCGCCGTCAAGAAAAACATCTGACAAATTACAAATATTTCGTGGGTATGTAAAGTCGGCCAACAGGCATTGGGGTACCGTTGCGGACTATCCCCGACTCTAAGACTCTCTCAGAAATAACAGGACGCCTGTGATCAGCAGCGGGACATAGCATAACACAATAGGCTGTTTCTTTACATTTTATATAATACTTTAAACTTTAACTTTTAACTTTTTTTTTATACTTTAAACACTCCACTGCAGGATAAAGGCTCCTGGGCACTCTAGGATATATCCAGGATTTCTCATGAGATGCACGATGTTTTACAGACATTAATTGCTAAAGCACAACCACCTAAACCTGGAACAACTATCTTTAGACCTCAGTTTGAGTATATTTTCGTTTCCCATGAGAGGTTTCTTCGTTTTGTATCTTTCTCTCAGAGCTCTTGTGTACTCTCGAGAGTTCATCTTTTTTTAAACAATCCCTTACAGAGTTATAACTGTGCGCTTATGGAATTCTGATGCTGAGTCCCTTTTTTTCTTTAGAAAGTTTGTCAAAGCTCATTACTTAAAATTCTGTTTTCAAACTTCCCCTTTTTGTTGTTATTAATGTCTTTATATTTCCCTCAGCTCCCTTCTTGTAAGGCGACCACATGATTGCACCATACGGCGTAGAACCTCGCTGATCTGAGCGTTAACAGAATAGAATAGAATAATTAACTTAGATTATTTACATAATACTTATTGAAAGTAATTTTTTTCTCTTTTTTTAAATTTTAACACAGCGGGAAAATTTTGTTTTAGTAATTTTCAAAACAATGTACAATTGCAGTATTATAAATATGGAGAAATGGTTTGGCAGCGATAACCTCATTCCCAGGGGTTATCATCATCCATGTAGTCTTTAATATTATAATAACCCTTTTTATGAAGTCTTTGTTTAAAAAAAAATTGAACTTTAAGATTAAAAGACTGTGTAGTTTCTGGGATTTTGTTTTAAAAACGTATACATTGTACACAATCGGACCCTTCTCGGTAATGTTTGTTTTCCAGTGTGCAGCTCCCCAAGTATGATTTTAATAGCCTAGAACCTTCCTCGCTAAACAGACTATCTAATTTAAATATAATGTTTCATATCAGATTAGCATTCACTGAGTTTAGGGCGCTCAAACATACAAACTCTCCAACTCTTTTGTAGTAAGAATTAAAAAATGATTATGTTGAAAGAATCACTAGTCGGAAGAGTTTTGTGGTTCTTATTTAACGTTTAGGTTAATCCGAACTAACATTATAAATGCGAATCTCTGTCCCTCTGTCTGTTGATCCGACCTTGACAAAATTCGGAACAAATATAGGTTGCAATTGAGCCGTGGTATCTAAGGGGCTAGGCGCTCGCTTTAAATGTCATAGTACGCGAGTGACCTGGCTTCGATTCCCGGTGCCGGGAAAATTAAAACTAAATTAAAACACCACTAAAATTGTTAATTGCAATTTTAATTTCTGATTTACCACGTGCTCGGCGGGGAAGGAAAACATCGTGAGGAAACCTGCATGTCTGAGAAATTAAAAACAAAAATATTTCGAAGACATGTGCAGTCCGCCAACACGCATTGGAGCACCGTGGCGGAATCTTCCTAGCTCCAAAAACCCTCTCAGAAATGAGAGGCCTGTGCTCAGCAATGGGACATTTATAGGCTGAAACTTTACTTTTATAGATTGCATCCTAAAGACAGACATAGAATACTTTTTATTCCGGAATATCAAAGATTTCCTACGGTGTTTTAAAAAACCTACATTCAAGCGGACGCAGTCGCGGGCTTCGGCTTGTAATGTATATAGTAGTGAGATAAGATTGCTTCAGCTCACAACACAGTGCCAGTTTTGCATATTTTTTTTGTTGTCACTGTATTTGACGGACGATAAAGAAATAATGGATTACTTATACAAAGATTGATTGATTCGGTATGACTAAGATACCAAAACTAATACGTCTAACCCTTTATTGGTTCAATTCATAATCATCATCGGTTTACTCCAGGATACAGTTCTTCCCAAGTTACAACGTAATTGAATTATCCCGACATAATTCAATTACGTTCAATTATTGCATTGTGCAACTTTTAACTCCTTGTCCCTTGCAAGATGTAATCAGCCATAATAAGTTCAAAGGTTGCGCTATTGATGCGGCATTGTGACCCAGTGGGTAATGTCATCTAATCAACATCACGTTTGTTATTTAAAAAAAGTTGCTCGTCACTGGGATTTTTCTTGTTGTGGGTGAATTTTTACAGAAATTCCACATATACACACATTGAGACAAGAAACCATTTTTTGTCCTGTGCAGGAATCGAACCGACGATGGATGGAGGATTGAATAGTTGATAAATATATGAAGTTATACGCCTCATGGATAGGAATGTTTACATTCATATTATTTATTATTTTACTGTGTTTCGGTTTGAACGGCACTGAGAACTAGTGTAATCACTGGGCATATGAGACTAAGTAACCGATGTGACGGGCGCAGTGAGCTGTCGCACAGAAATGTTCTGGGTGACACAGTATTTGTTATTGGCAGACGTTGCACTTACCATAAGGTGAGCGTTTTGTACGTTTCGTCACTTTAACTAAAAAAATATATGTTATTAAATGGTAATGGGCTGGATGGAATATATTCAATTCAATGATAACTGGATAAGTTTTTTTATCCGATCGAATAAATTTAATAACTAAAAAGGTTGGCTGTCCTAAATAAATAAACCTGCGTTTCAGAGAAATTAAAAAAAAATTGATTTGTGAAGGTTATTGAACCGCACTGGGATTACAGTGGACGAGTCTCGAGTTCCCCGAGTGCTCCTGCTCTAAAAAATATGAAAGGGCTCCTATGCTCCGGTAACACAACGCTGGCAACCCTAGGCGGTGGTGTATTTAAAAAAACATCGCCGCGTGATTAAACACGCGGTTTAGTTTTTGCATGGTTTTACGACCTTGACTGCAACGATCTGAACGTAATTAAGTTAACGGTTTTAGAAGCCAATCAAAAGCAAACGTGTAAAATTGAAGAGAGAGAATATTAAATTAATCGAAAGCGGTTGTTTTTTTTTTAATGTGTAAAGTAACGAAACGAGCAAAACCTTCACCTGATATTAAGTGCAACGTCCGCCCACAACAAATGCCGTGCCACCCAGAATATTTCTGTGTGACACGACACCTCGCCCGTCACCCTGAGACATCAGTTCTTAAGTCTCAAATGCCCAGTGATTACGCTAGCTCACAGTGCCCTTCAAATCGAAACACAGTAATGCTTGCACACTACTGCTCCACGGCAGAATAACTGGCCCGGGGTGGTACCTACCTAGACGGATTCCTGCATAGGAATCCTACCACCTGTAAAAATATTTATGAACACGACTGATAAAAGTCCAAACAATCGAGGTACTAGAAGAAATACGTATAACCCAAGGGGAACGCGGCAATGTGACCTATTTGGATCGAACACTGACTGCTACATGCATTCTCCAGGATAACCAACAACGTGCGATGGTAAAATTCAGCCTCTTGCCATCGCACGTACCGGCATAACTCTAAATTTATCGTCACCACCTGATGGTTGGCATTCCTCCACAGTGCGTTTTTCGAGGAATTTTCTGCCACACACAACCACTTTACGGATTCGGCTCGGTTGGCGCAGTGGCTAAGCCCTTGACTTCTGCGCCGCGGGTCGCGGGTTCGATTCCCGCACGGGACAAATATTTGTATGGCCTACAGATAGTTGTTCCGGGTCTGGGTGGTTTGTGCATGTGAAATTTATGTCTGTAAAGCGTACCCACGACACAGGAGAAATCCTACTGTGGGGCATCGTTGTTTTTAAAAAGAAAAAAAAAACTTTACGGAATCTGCTGTCGCCCGCGATTTTTCAGTACCGATACGACTTAGGGACCTTCATGAATAGAGCCTATAAGTTCCGTAAAGGCCGGCAACGCATCCGCTATTCTTCAGGTATTGTAGATGTTCATGGGCGGTGGTGATAACTTACCATCAAGTGAGCCCGTTCCTCTTTGTGGGGGACTTCTATGAAAAAATATATGAAAATAACCATGATCGCACCGTTAGGACGGTAATGAAATGCTTCTTTGCAAGATCAATTCTCCGGTTTTTGTTACTTACAATACGCAACGCAATATTCGCTTACTTTACGCTGTTTAAGACTCTTGAAGGACGTATTACCTCCGGTCCAGCCATCCCATTCACCTGTTACAGCCAGTTATACAAGCTGTTTGGTAAACAGCAACAAGCGGGAACTGAAAAAAAATGTAAATCTTTTGACGTTGTTATTCTGCCATGAAGCAGTAGTGTGCCAACATTAAACGGTCTGAAGGGCACTGAGAGTGTAATTAATGGGATGGTAACGGACGCAGTGTGGTGCTACATAAAAAAAATTTGGGTGAAATCGCATTTGTTATGAGCAGACGTTGCACATACCATCAAGTAAACGTTTAGTTGTCCTGTCACTATCAATAAAAAAAACCTGAATTCGTAAAAATTAATCCGCCGCTCCATATGCTATGACTGCTGGTCGAGTAGGTATTTAGTTTTGTATAAAACCGCTGATTCGTACGCGATTTCGTACATTTATATTATCGAATAACTGGCCCTGGGGTGGTACCTACCTATACGGATTCCTGCATAGGAATCCTACCACCAGTGAAAAGTGTAGTATAGTCAAAGTCTCTTGTATTGATGGGTACTTTCACCCCCTTCCGGTTCGTTACCCTATTTAATTAACCTTATATACAACGTGGTTCTCCTTCTTTTTGATCCTGGCAATTAACTACCAAATCGAGCCATTTTTGACAAAAAAAGTAAAGTTTCAGCCTATAAATGTCCCACTGCTGAGTACAGGCCTCCTCTCATTTCTGAAAGCGTTTTTGGAGCTGGGAATAATCCGCCACGCTGCTCCAATGCGGGTTGGCGGACTTCACATATCCTCGAAATATTTCTATTCCTCGGAGATGCAGGTTTCCTCACAATGTTTTCCTTCACCGCTAAGCACGTGGTAAATCAGCACTTAAAATTGTAGAACAAATTTAGAGGTGCTGGCACCGGGGATCGAACCCAGGTTACTCGCTTACTATGAAATTAAAGGCGAGCACCAGGCCCCTGAGCTACTACAATGTCGAGTAATAATTTAATTATTCTTCGTTTCGATGGACATAAAATAATAGTTCACTTTCACTGAAGATTTGCCGGACTGATCTGAGACAAAAAGAAAAGCACAATTTTGGTCTTGAATGGAATTATCCAATCACTGTACAATTTCACGAGCACTTGCTGCATATTAAACTATCAATATTTAAAATAAAAACACAAATTCAATAAAACACAACTGCCACTTTTCAAGTTGTCGCCAAAAGCTACCACGTTGGAGGCAAACGTCCCAACGTTATGGCAAACGTTTGGACGTTTGTCTTTTACGAATAAAATCAGTTATATTAACAAGACTCTTTCCTATAAGCGCATATCCTTTCAGCCAGGCCAGACCCTGGAGAAGGACATGGAAAGTCCAGCGTTGCCCTCTACCAGCGTGAAGTTCGGTTGGATCAAAGGCGTGCTGATGCGATGTCTGCTAAACATATGGGGCGTGATGCTGTTCCTGCGACTCTCGTGGGTTGTGGGACAGGCTGGGGTCGGTGAGTATTATTAATAATAATAACCTTTATTATTTTGAGTATTCAATTGCAACTTGGTACACTTGCAATCTGTGTATTAATACGTGATGAAAAAATTCTCTTAAGCCGCCACCACATGGCGAGTATAAAATGTGTTAGAAGTGTAGGATAGGCGATAGGTGTCCGGCAGAGTAGAATAGCACCTACCTCTTTCCTACCGAGGTGTCGTAAGAGACTAAGCTATTGTACGGACAGTCATTATTCGTACAGAATAACACTATAATATTCAATTCTGTTACTATACTGCTCGTGGGAACATGAATTTGTAATTAACAGAAATGTTGCACCACAACACACGAATACGCTGCACTCAAAGTCGACGTCGCAATTTTACGTCCAAAAAGGTTTCAATTATAAAAAAATACATACATACATACATAAGATCACGACTGCATCCCATAAGGTGTAGTCAGAGACTGGGCACTCACTGCAAAAGCAGATGACTGCCACAATCCACGTTTCACCAAAACAATAAAATGCACTTGGTGTGATAGGTGGTGAACCCATCGCCGCCATGCGCTGCTGGGTGCACAGTGCAGTTTAATTCCTCACTCGCCTTTTATGAGATCCATTGGATGAGATGGAGTGGTAGTATTCTTTTAACGAGCCGCCACCACACGGCAATAGTCATGTCAATAATTGTTTTCAGTGCAAGCGGTATTACTCATCTTGACGACTTCGGTTGTTACAACCATCACGGCGCTTTCCATGTCCGCCATCAGCACCAATGGTGTTATAAAAGGAGGTGAGTTAATAAATACAGACTTTTCCCGCGCATTTGTTTACCGAGGCATTAGGATGAAAACAATACAGTTTTTTTTAATAACTTTAAATACTGATGATGATGTTCTCCTGATCGATCACTGCGACAACTTCCGAATATTGTCGAGAGCTATCAACTGCGCAGGAGATATTATAGTGCCCCAAGTGTCCGCCCCAACCACAGAGGCACTCCCTCGTCCCAACCTACCCACCCGATGTAACGCTAATGCGATAAGATCGGAGGTAGGCGAGGATGCAGTGTCAGAATCACGGGGACAATCACAACACAACCTGACCCGAAAACCGACAATTTGTGTTTTAGCACAAATGTTTGCTCCGGCTGGGATTCGGACCCAGGACCCGCGGCGTAGAAGTCAGGTACTCTGTCCACTAGGCCACGCGGTCGTCAATTACCAATTAATAACCTACTTTAAATACTACCAATGGTTTTAATATTAATAATATTCTTGTCAACCACTCCAACTATACTCGAAGGCTTGTGCTGGGAGTTGGTTGACGATAAAAGTTGAACACCGGGCTCGATCCTGCGAATTCAATTTCAGGTTTCGAGGTTTACTGAAAAACTGAGCTGAGCCAAAATATCTTCTTTGACTCGATACACTCTTTTATAAACAACTAGTAAATGCCTGCGACTTCGGCCGCTTGGATATAGGTTTTTAATAAATATCCCGTGGGAACTATTTTATGTTCTGGGATAAAAAGTATGCTATGTCTTTGCCAAATTTTGTTAAGATCGGTTCAGAGGCTTAACAGTGAAAAGGTAACAAACAGACAGAGGGACATAGAGTTACTTTCGCATTTATAATATTAGTATGTGCAGCGTTATTCTACCAAATGTCTCTATAGATTGTATCTATTCAATAGATATAAGTAGACTGTCTCATGCTCATAAGTAGTGGGGCAACACGGTACACGGGGGCAGTCGTATAAAAGAGCGCGTCGAGGTAAGACGTATGCCTGCTAGGAGTACTTGATGTGACAGTGAGCCAGTGATATACAGTGATACATAAGTAGGTCTTCTACAGTATGGATTTGATCCTCTCTTTTATCTTATGTATCCTACTTTTCTGAAAGGTGACGTGTATCATATCATCGAATAAATATCATTATATTTTGTGCATTTTTTATTTCAATAGCCAATCGCTCTCTCGATACCTATTTTCGGATAGGCAGAAATTTAATTTATACATACCTGTTCCTTTCACACTACGTAATAGTCCACTTCTGGACATAGGCCTAACCCAGAAATAACGGATTTGCCTTAATCACCAATCTTGGTAGGCGGATTAGCGATGTCAGTACCAGGCGCTACCACCCGCCACCGGTATGCGTATTTTCTGTCAAGACCAAATCGTTATTCTACCAAATGTCTATAACCATGAGATTTTCAGACTGTCTACTCATACGATACCTTCGAGAGTCTTTCTTCCCCAACAGTTATCGGTCCTGCGAGCTACATGACCGCCCCATTGCCAGTTCATCTTGATGATCCTTTTAAGGCTATGTGGATTCCTCCAGTTCTGCTGCTGATATAATCGTTATACTCTATCTCGCAGAGAAACATCGAGTCCAGCAGTGGCACAGGTAGCAGGATTCCTATGCACTGGTGGTAACATTCCTATACAGGAATCCGTCTAAGTAGGTCCCAGGGCCTGTTATTCTGCCGTGAAGCAGTAGTGCGCAAACAGTACTGTGTTTCTGTCCGAGGGGCACTGAGAGCTAGTGTTATCACTGGGCATATGATATTTAAGAACTTATGTCTCAGGGTGACGGACGCAGTGTGGTGCTACACAGAAATATTGTTAGTAACGCAGCATTTCTCAGCATTCTCTTTCCACATCTCGCTGTGTGACTCTGGGCTTCCTCATGCGGCCTATAGTGAAGGACCACGTCTAGGTTCCGTATAAATTAAAAATATTGAGTATTATCTGCTTTTAGTATTGTGGGAATTGGTGCTCATTGTCGATCATGGAATTTTGCTTACGCTTTCTGTGATTTTCATTTCTCTGTCTGTTTGTTCAGGGGGTACATACTACATGATATCTCGATCTTTGGGGCCCGAGTTTGGCGGCTCCATCGGGCTGATCTTCTCGATGGCGAACGCCGTGGCATGTGCCATGTATGTGGTGGGCTTCGGGGAATCACTCATTACGCTTATACCGGAGTCCGCATATATGGTCAGCAAGAGTTGGGTAAGTGATACGCATGATTTTTATTGAATAAAGTGACGAATCGATCAGAACGTTCACCTGATGGTAAGTGCAACGTCTGCCCATAACAAATGTTGTATCACCTAAAGCACTTGTGGCACGAGTGGCACCACACTGCGCCCGTCACCCTGAGAAATCAGTTCTTAAGTCTCATATGCCGTAAAATTGATAACACTAGCTCTCAGTGCCATTCAGGCCGAAACACAATAATGTTTGCACACTACTGCTGCAGGGCAGAATAACTGGCCCTGGGGTGGTGCTTATCTAGACGGATTGATGCATAGACCCGAATTCTAACCTACATAATTAAGTTTGAAGGGCACCGAAACTTTTGTAATTGCAGAGCTTTTGAGACTTGAGTGAGGTCTCTTGGTGCCACAGATCTCTGCAACTGAAAGCGAAGGTATTGATACGTAGACCAGAATTCTACCCTAAGTAGTAAAGTTTGAAGGGCACCGAAGTTTTTGTAATTGCAGAGCATTTGTGACTTGAGTGAGGTCTCTTGGTGCCACAGATCTCTGCAACTGAAAGTGAAGGGATTGATGCATAGACCAGAATTCTAATCTACATAGTAAAGTTTGAAGGGCACCGAAACTTTTGTAATTGCAGAGCATTTGTGACTTGCGTGAGGTCTTTTGGTGCCACAGATCTCTGCAACTGAAAGTAAAGGGATTGATGCATAGACCAGAATTCTAACCTACATAATTAAGTTTGAAGGGCACCGAAGCTTTTGTAATTGCAGAGCATTTGTGACTTTAGTGAGGTCTCTTCGTGCCACAGATCTCTGCAACTGAAAGTGAAGGATAGAAAGAACAAAAAAGAAAGAGTAGAAGGAACAAAAGGATGAACGACTTGATAATCTCGTAATATACTTCCAATAAAACAATTGGATTTGAGTCGCTGACGGACATCGGACAGGGCCGTGTCGTCAGGGTCTTGTGGTAGCGGCTTAAGAGCATCTACCACCCCACCTCATCCCGTGGGTGTCGTAAAAGTTGACAGAGGGAAAATGAAAACAAGGAGATGGGCAGCAGCATCTTCCTGGAACATCTGAATAAATAAACTGCGGTTGCAAACCTGCCTGCCAAGCGTGGCAACTATTGCAAAATCACCCCCAAAACGAGTGCCACTAACTTTTTTGGCAGTCTATGGGGGAGGCCTATGTTAAGCAGTGGACTAGTGGTAGGCTGAAATGATGGTGATGATGAAAACAATTGTGATTTGTGAGATTGAACAAAGTGGTTGAACAAAACCCTAAGTGCTTATTATAAGCACTTAGGGACTAGTTAGGCTTATGATTGATTATTGTATAAATAGTATTTATATGTTTCAGGATCAAGCAATTTACGGTTGCATAACGATAGTGCTCCTGACCGGTATAGTGATGGTGGGGATGGAGTGGGAGGCGAAAGCCCAAATCGTCCTTTTGGTGATCCTTTTGGCAGCCATTGCTGATTTCTGCATCGGCTCTTTTATTGGCCCAAAGAGTGATTTGGAATTCGCGCAGGGCTTCGTTGGTTATAACAGTAAGTCAATTTTGTATCAATTGTTACCAAAGACTTTTTTTACCGTGGTAGCAATTTCATAGTGACCTGGATTCGACTCCCGGTGACGGCACTACGTGCTCGGCGGTGAAGGAAAACATCGCGCGGAAACCTGCCTGTCGCCTGCCAGAAGTAATAAATATTTCGAGGACATATGTAGTCCGCACTCTCATTGGAGCGTCGTGGCGTACTCTTCCCGGCTCCAAAACGCTCTCAGAAATGAGAGGAGGTAGAGGGACATTTATCTATACTAATATTAATAACATAAGAATATTAATCACTTTAATAAAAAATGTGATGTTCATAATGTGAATACCAGGAACAAGCACAAATTAATTATGCCAGTTACCCGACTTCACAGAGTCAGTAACTCTTTTATGGGGCAATGTATACGTTTTTACAACAAATTCCCAGAAAGTGCACAAAGTCTTTCGATAAAATAGTTCAAACTATTTGTTAAACAAAGACTTTTTAAGAAGAGTTATTATAATATTAAGGAATACATGGATGATGATAACCCCTGGGAATGAGGTGATCCCTGCCAAGCTATTTCTACATCTTTATAAAACTGCTGTAATTATATATTTAAAATGACTGAAAAAAATAATCCCGCTGGGTTTCTTACTGGTTCTTCCCAGGACAGAGGCACTTCTTTGTGAACCAGTGTAGTTTAAAAAAATGACGTTCAATAAGTATTATGTGAATGATCTATATTGATTAAAAAAATAATCTATTCTATTCTATTATAAATGCGAAAGTAATTCTCTCTGTCCCTCTGTCTGTTTATTATCTTTTCATAATTCAACCGCTGAACCGATGTTGACGAAATTTGGGATTATTGAGATAGCTTGCATCCTGTAGACGAACATAGGATATTTTTTATCCTATAAAATCAAATAATTCCCACGGAATATTTAAAAAACATATATTCACTGTCGACTGGTGGTAGGATTCCTATGCAGGAGTCCGTCTAGGTAGGTGCCACCCCAGAGCTAGTTATTCTGCCGTGAAGCAGTAGTGTGCAAACATTCCGTGTTTCGGTTTGAAGGGCACTGTGAGCTAGTGTAATCACTGGGCATATGAGACTTAAGAACTGATGTCTCAGGGTGACGGGCGCAGTGTGGTATCTCACAGTAATATTCTGGGCGACACAGCATTTGTTGTGGGCGGACGTTGCACTTACCATCAGGTGAACGTTTTGCTCGTTTCGTCACTTCGTCCAATAAACAAAAGTTTAATATGTTGAAGAGATTCATTGAATTTCCTATTAATTTATATTTTATTTTTCTAGTGTCGGTGTTACAAAGCAACATGGGCCCCGACTACAGATACTTCGAGGGTGTCGAGCATAATTTCTTCTCCGTTTTCTCAATATTCTTCCCCGCAGCCACCGGTATCTTGGCGGGCGCTAATATATCCGGTGATCTTAAGGTTAATATTTGAAACTAATTTTATGTTAGTTCAGAACCGTCTTATACTTTACTACACTACAAACTGCGGTTGTCAACCCGCCTGCCATGCGTGGCAACTATGGCAAAATCCCCTACTACTGTGGCAATCTATGGGAGAGGCCCATGTTCAACAGTAGACTAAAATAGGCTGAAATGATGATGATACTTTTGACCTCGTTGAGAAAAATATAATTTTTATAATGGGGCGAATTACTCATAAATTTTTCGGTGTTATCCGTAAAAAAAAGTTTTTCGCTAGGCATATTTATCGTGTTCTGTCAGAGTCAGAGGAGACTTCAATATTAAATTACAGAAAACCCTAGAAGACTACATTGTATTGGCCCGTCAGTGACTAAACAATTTCAGTTTTTTTCCATAAACTGAGATCAATATTGTCATGTGGTAGCGCTGTAAGAGAATCTACCACCCCATCTCTTGCCGTGGGTGTCGTAAAAGTCGACAGAGGGAAAATGAAAATCAGGAGATGGGCAGCAGCATCTTCCTGGAACATTTGAATAAATAAACTGTGCTTGCAAATCCGCCTGCCCAGCGTGGTAACTATGGCAAAATCTCCGAAAATGAGAGCTACAAACTTTTGCGGCAGTCTGTGGGGGAGGCTTATGTTCCGCAGTGGACTAGTGATAGGCTGATGATAATTAATATTGCCATGTTCATACGAGTAATATATTTTTATTTATTAGAATTTTGTTGTTTAGGACTTAGGTACTGCATTTCTAACTGCAAAGTAAATAAGTAAAGCAATCGGTTTGTACAGAATTAAATTATAAATGATTCTTCAATTTGTTCCACAGGACCCTCAGAAGTCGATCCCGAAAGGCACTCTGTTGGCCATCCTGCTCACAACGCTGTCGTACCTTCTGATAGCGCTCATCGCGGGCTGGACTGTGTTGCGCGACGCGGCGGGGGACGCGGCGCCGCTCAACGGGACGCTGCGCGACTGCGCGCTGCACAGGAGCTGCCCGTACGGTCTGCACAACAGCAACGACGTGAGTGCACTGCACATATGGGGCATGCCGCTCAACGGGACGCTGCGCGACTGCGCGCTGCACAGGAGCTGCCCGTACGGTCTGCACAACAGCAACGACGTGAGTGCACTGCACATATGGGGCATGCCGCTCAACGGGACGCTGCGCGACTGCGCGCTGCACAGGAGCTGCCCGTACGGTCTGCACAACAGCAACGACGTGAGTGCACTGCACATATGGGGCATGCCGCTCAACGGGACGCTGCGCGACTGCGCGCTGCACAGGAGCTGCCCGTACGGTCTGCACAACAGCAACGACGTGAGTGCACTGCACATATGGGGCATGCCGCTCAACGGGACGCTGCGCGACTGCGCGCTGCACAGGAGCTGCCCGTACGGTCTGCACAACAGCAACGACGTGAGTGCACTGCACATATGGGGCATGCCGCTCAACGGGACGCTGCGCGACTGCGCGCTGCACAGGAGCTGCCCGTACGGTCTGCACAACAGCAACGACGTGAGTGCACTGCACATATGGGGCATGCCGCTCAACGGGACGCTGCGCGACTGCGCGCTGCACAGGAGCTGCCCGTACGGTCTGCACAACAGCAACGACGTGAGTGCACTGCACATATGGGGCATGCCGCTCAACGGGACGCTGCGCGACTGCGCGCTGCACAGGAGCTGCCCGTACGGTCTGCACAACAGCAACGACGTGAGTGCACTGCACATATGGGGCATGCCGCTCAACAGGACACTGACCGCGTCTGACCGCTGCTACCCACTTATAACGCAATTAAAAGATTTACATTTTGTGAATTTTTGACATTATCTATTGTCAATTTTAATAATAATATTATGTTCTTTACATGTGGTATTACGGGTGGCATGGCGCCAAAAATGAAGTCATAATTGGTATTCGCTTGTCGGTGCAGGTGATCCGGCTGGTATCGGCGTGGGGCCCGCTCATCTACGGCGGTTGCTTCGCCGCCACTCTGTCCTCCGCGCTCGCCTCGCTCGTCTCCGCGCCTAAAGTCTTCCAGGTCAGCGCGACTCTCTATCCCTCTACTCATATTAATTTCTGTCCTTTTTTATTTTATTTGATATAAGTGACGGAACGAGCAAAACGTTCACCTGATGGTAAGTGTAACGTCTGCCCATAACAAAAGCTATGTCATTCAGATCATTTCTGTGTGACACCTCACTGTGCCCATCACCCTGAGACATCAGTTCTTGAGTCTCAAATGCCCAGTGATTACGCTAGCTCACAGTGCCCTTCAAACCGAAACACGGTAATGTTTGCACACTACTGCTTCACGGCGGAATAACTGGCCCTGGAGTGATACCTACCTAGACGGATTTCGGCATAGGAATCCTACCACCAGTTATCGTATCGTTCACTTTTGGCCAATTATCAGTTTTACCAATAATTTGTGTTGATCGCTTTCATTAGGCGTTATGCCAGGACAAACTGTACCCGTACTTGGAGTTCTTCGCGAAGGGCTACGGCAGCAACAACGAACCGGTACGGGGATACGTGCTCACCTTCGTAATCGCCACTACTTTTATTCTTATGGGTGAGATTTTTGTTACCTCCAAGTTGTAACAAAGTTTATTAATATATAAAAATATGGTGGTCTTTAAAAATACAATACTCTGTTACAACTTATTAATTCATATTTTTATATGTAAACTATATCCGTGTATTGTCCGTTTATAATGCTAAGCGTACTGAACTTTATCCCGCTAAATATGACATCACGCCTTCAGGGTAGGGTTAGAAAAACATACGAGTAAAGTAAAATGTCTATTGTGATATGTAAAATTGTTGCAGCTTTTCTCACATTAAACTTTAAATATGATGTCCTGCAAACTACCACAGATTTCAAAATTATATGTGTAGAATAGAATAGAATATTTTTTATTCCATATAGATCATTTACATAATACTCAATAAACGTCATTTTTTTAAGCTACGCTGGTTCGCACAGAAATTCTTTTGTCCTGGAAAGAACCAGTAAGAAACCCAGCGGGATTATTTTTTTTCAGTCATTGTAAATATACATTTTTTTTTTATTGTATAAAGTGACGAAACGAGCAAAACGTTCACCTGATGGTAAGTGCAACGTCCGCCCACAACAAATGCTGTGTCACCCAGAATATTTCTGTGTGACACTACACTGCGCCCGTCACCCTGAGACATCAGTTCTTAAGTCTCAAATGCCCAGTGATTACGCTAGCTCACAGTGCCCTTCAAACCGAAACACAGTAATGCTTGCACAGTACTGCTTCACGGCAGAATAACTGGCCCTGGGGTGGTACCTACCTACACGGATTCCTGCATAGGAATCCTACCACCACTAAAGCACAGCAGTTTTATAAAGATGTAGAAATAACATGGCAGCGATCACCTCATTCCCAGGGGTTATCATCCATGTGTGTTAGTACGGAATAATACAACTGGCCATTTCTAAAACATTTATAGTGTATTGACAATAGCTTATAGTTTGTTTGTATCCACAGGTGGTTTAAATCAGATCGCCCCTCTGATCTCAAACTTTTTTCTGGCTGCGTACGCCCTGATCAACTTTTCTACATTCCACGCGAGTCTCGCGAAGCCGGTGGGATGGCGGCCGACCTTCAGGGTAAGTCTTGCTTTATCACTATAATCAATAATTTATACACAAAATAAAAGATTCAGTCTGTGTACTCGTATATTTAAAGTACAACTTGGTACCGAAATTTCGAATTTAATGCAGTAAATTACGAAATACTTACTTATTTTAATTTGGATAAAATGCTTTTTCTTACACGTATTTGGTTGATGTGAGATTTTTATGAGAAAATGGAACAAGACAGGTAAACCTCCAGATCGGGAATGGTCCTTAGCAGTCCTTAATAGTACAGTAACGACGCAAACATATTTATCTGTAGACTCTTTATGTGTGGTAGGATTCCAATGCAGGGATCCGTCTAGGTAGGTACCACCCCAGGGCCAGTTATTCTGTCGTGAAGTAGTAGTGTGCAAACATTACTGTGTTTCGGTCTGAAGGACACTGAGAGCTAGTGTAATCGCTGTGCATATGAGACTTACAACTGATCTCTCTGGGGGATAGACGCAGTGTGGTCCCACACAGAAATGGTCTGGATGATACGGCATTTGTTAAGGGCAGACGTTGCTTTTACCATCAGTTGAACATCTCGCTAATCTTATCACTATCTCCTATCCTCTCCGGCTCTGCCTGTCTGTAAGAACTCTGGGAATTACAAGTCGTCGTCGTCGTTTCAGCCTATCATAGATACCCCCCATAGATAGCCACAAAATTTTGTAGCTCTCATATTAGAGGGATTTTGTCATAGTTGCCACGCTTGGCAGGCGGCTTGGCAAGCGCAGTTTATTTATTCAGATGTTCCAGGAAGATGCCGCTGCCCATCTCCTGGTTTTCATTTTCCCTCTGTCGACTATTACTACACCCACGGGATGGGATGGGGTGGTAGATTCCCTGAGGCCGCTAGCACACGGCAAGCATTACAAGCAGTACAAGTAGTGTTTACCATTTGTGTGCTGTTGCGTTTGCAGCTGTACAACGAGTGGCTGTCGCTGACGGGCGCGGCGCTGTGCGTGGCGATCATGTTCGTGATCTCGTGGGCCACCGCGCTGCTCACCTTCGGCTTCCTGCTGGCGCTCTACCTACTCGTCTCGCACAGGAAGCCCGGTCAGTGCAGCTCACAGGCAGCCGTCTCCGTACTTGCAGCGACATCTATGTCGCCACATGAGAAGCTCCAGAAATATCGCACCGGTCGCGCTGTGAAAGTTTCCGAGATGCGAAATATATATACAACATCTAAAAGATTACTGGTACAAAGAGATGTCCTCCCCAGATCGGACCGCCCGATCTGGGGTAAGCTACCCATTTCACATATCCAGTTTCTAATCGTGGATTCTGGAAAGGCGAAGTTCTATTGCAGATCGTGGTTTCCGGATTCCCGAGTCTCTGTCAAGTTGCGATAGAATACATTTGGAACAATAACTTTTAGAACTTTACAAAATAATAACAATTTACCATAAAATCTCCATATAATAAAAAACAGACTTTTTATTAATTGTGATTTGAATTGTTAAGCTTAAAGATCTTTTTGTGTTTTTTTTAGTATCATATAACACAACAGCGGTGTTAATAGGTGCGAACCGATATGAAAAATTAGAGAAACAAATTATAGAAAAAACTTGGTATTGGTAAAGATTATGATTAAAAATATAATGTTAATAAAAAGTAAAAGTAATGTTGTAATTGACTTGACGACTCGACTCTCGGCCTACTGGTTAGCGTACCTGACTTCTACGGCGCCGGTTCTGAGTTCGAATCCGGAGCCAACACTTGTGGAAGAACACAAATGGATTGTTTTCGGGTCTGGTTGTGTTGTGAATGTGAATTATAGGTTTGTAAAACGCACCCAGGATACAGGAGAAATCCTACTGTGGGACATAGTTTTTTAAAGAAAAAAAAAATAAAAAAAAAAATTGTTCGTTTAGACGTGAACTGGGGCTCCACCACGCAGGCGCAGAGCTACAAGAACGCGCTGGCCGGAGTGCACCAGCTGAACAGCGTCACTGAACACGTCAAGAATTACAGGTACCAAAAAAAAAAGAGAGAAAGCGCTCATAGAAATTATTAATTCCGCGTTCTTACGTATTACTCTATTATAAACCTTATTTAGACTACCAGTGAATCAAATTGTCAGTTATTTTTCTTTCATAGTTACATACAATAATCGGGTGCCTCAATAACAGTACCCCCGCTAGACTGGAACAAATGCATTTTTTGTTTCGCTCATCGAGACTCGTGTTTTAACCAACTAACGTTGTGTGACCACTCAAAATGAGCGTCGCGCACTCTCCATCTAAACTGCGCGAGAGGTCTAATATCGCTGGTTGCGAACCGGATCTCACAGGATACGATTTGTGTAGACCCTCAGATACGCAAATAACGCTACGAAAACGTGAGCAAGCTGACTCGAACAACGTGTGTAAGCAAGATTCCGAAGGCTTCAAGAATGTAATGAGGTCGTTTCTGCAGGATTTAAAGAAGACAATACTTCTTTTCACTTTGTACTGAACAGTTCCAAGCAGACACGTTCGATCACGCGGTCAATAACACTTGCGATATACGATTCAGTTGATAATCGCTCGTTTCGTCAATTTATCAAATACATACATACATACATAAGATCACGACTGTATCCCACAAGGGGTAGTCAGAGACTGGGCACTCACTGCCAAAACAGATGACTGCCACAATCCACGTTTCACCAAAACAATATAATGCACTCGGTGTGATAGGTGGTGAGCCCATCGCCACCATGCGCTGTTGGGTGCACAGTGCAGTTTAATTCCTTACTCGCCTTTTACGAGATCCATTGGATGAGATGGAGTGGTAGTATTCTTTTAACGAGCCGCCACCACACGGCTTATTTTTATAAAATAATATGATATGATTTATCAAGTAAAAAATAAAACTTTTACGGACGGCCTTCTTTCGGATCCATAGGCAACCAATAGGATGAATGTTTAGTGAAGGCAATCGTGGTAGCAAACGTGAGATTTGTCAGTCGAAACTTCGAATTTTGATTTTCGTAGTAGACTCCCAGTAGTAGTGCGTTTGCCAATCCTTGATTCCTCGATGAGTGATCCTTCCAAATTGGTAGAGGACTCCAACTGTTGACTCTAAAGAGGTCGATGATACTGATGATGATGTCTCAAGATTGCCGTCGCATTTGGTAGCTTCCGGCGTTATTCGGACATCACTAGCATGGACCATTTTACTGGTGGTAGGATTCCCATGCAGGAATCCGTCTACGTACCCCAGGGCCAGATATTCTCCCGTGAAGCAGTAGTGTTCTAACATTACCGTGTTTCGGTTTGAAGGGCACTGACAGCTAGTGTAATCACTAGGCATATGAGATTTAAGAGCTGATGTTTCAGGGTGACGAGCGCAGTGTGGTGTCACAGAATTGTTCTGGGTGACACAGCATTTGTTGAAGGTAGACGTTGCACTTACCATCACGTGAACTATCTCCAATTAAAAAATTAAAAATTTTTTTTCCAGGCCACAAATACTAGTGCTGACCGGGTTCCCGGGTGAGAGGCCGATTCTGAGCGACGTCGCGTACCTCCTGAGCAAAGGACTGTCACTCATGCTCTGCGGTCACATTGCGCAGGTATTGACCCCCACTAGCCATGCTATTAAATCCCACAAGCACAAACAACCAGACCCGGAACAATTATCTGTACGCCATATTTTTTTTTATCCCGAGCGGGAATCGAACCCGCTATCCGTGGCGCAGAAGCCAAGGGCTTTGCCACTGCTTCTTGTACATTTGTTCGTTTTCCCTTATAAAAGTAAAAAAAAAAAACATCGGTGAAATGCCAAAGACATTTACTTCCTTCATTTTACTCTAAATTTTTAAAATATTTAATTTCTTGATATTGTATGCCTAGTGCAACGGCATACAATATGTATGCTATTTTACTTGGCATACATATTGCCAAGTTAGATGGCATACATAGAGAATATTACGGCGGCTTAAGAGAATCTACCACCCCACCTCATCCCGTAAGTGTCGAAAAAGTCGACAGAGGTAAATAAAAATCGGGAGATGGGCAGCAGCATCATCCTGGCACATCTGAATAAATAAACTGCAAACCCGCCTGCCAAGCGTGGCAACTATGGCAAAATCCCCCCAAAATGAGAGCTACAAAATTGTGTGGCAATCTATGGGAGAGGCCTATGTTCAGCAGTGGACTAGTGATAGGCTGGAATGGTGGTGGTGGTGGTGGTATGCCGTGGTGACCCGATCTTTAACGTTTGTCAATTACCTGACTACTCCGCGGGTCCTATGTTCGAATGCCAGCCGGGCCGACGTTTGTGAAAAACAGAATTTTTGGTTTGCGGGCTCCAAGACCGAGTTTTGTGAGTGTAAAATGTATGTCTTTAAAACGCACACACGACACAGGAGAGATCATAACAGGCATAGTTTCTGTAATAAAGTTTCTGAAAAGTTCAGAGTTTATAAGACATTCTCTAGCCATGTAAATTGTTCTAGAAAGGTTGTCAATAAGCATGATTTATTTCACCTACAGGGACAAATAAGCCACCGAACTCGCGAGGCTTTGACAAACCGGGCGTACCATTGGTTCGGGAAGAGGAAAATAAAGGCTTTCTACAGCATCGTCGACGATGTTTCCTTCAAAGATGGCGCCAGTGCTCTCATACAGGTGGGGTTTTTTATGCAGTAACGCAAAAATTTCACTGGCGGTAAGATTCCTATGCAGGAATCCGTCTAGGTAGGTACCACCCCCGACCAGTTATTCTGCCGTGAAGCAGTAGTGTGCAAACATTACTGTTTCGCTCTGAAGGGCAGTGTAGCTGTAATAAGCTTGAATAGGTAGTGTAAGTGGGCATATGAGAGTTAAGAACTAATCTCTTAGGGAGACGGGCGTAGTGTGGTGCCACACAGAAATATTTTGGGTGACAAAGCATTTGAATTTTTTTGTTTACTTATTTTATATAACTATTTTTTATACCTTATCTGTAAAAAGTTTCAGCCTATAAATGTCCCACTACTGAGCACAGGCCTCCTCTCATTTCTGAGAGGGTTTTGGAGCTAGGAAGAATCCGCCACGCTGCTCCAATGCGGGTTGACGGACTTCACATGTCTTCGAAATATTTTTTATTCCTCAGACATGCAGGTTTCCTCACGATGTTTTCCTTCACCGCCGAGCACGTGGTAAATCAGCACTTAAAATTGCAATTAACAATTTTAGTGGTGCCGGCACCGGGAATCGAACCCAGGTCACTCGCGTACTATGAAATTTAAAGCGAGCGCCTAGCCCCTGAGCTACCACGGCTTATCTGTATGTATATGTATATTCTTATAAATATTGTTTTTATAGTGCTCATTTGCTTTTCGATCGAATTGTCCTATAACAGGCCTGCTGGAAGAATTTTCAATACGAAATGAACAGTGCCTTTGTACGAAATTTTCTTTATTATCATTTTCTTTAACTTTTTTGTATGTTCTTAAACCGTTAAATAAATAAATAAACTACAAACAAGTTAAACTATTACTTAAATGAAAAACGTATATAAATAGTAATGATGATTTTTATGAATTCACATTCCGAATTTGAATAATATCCAATACTTTGGGTCATTTGAGTCATTGACTTTGCGCCAATATTTGAAGTCATTGCCAAAATAATCTAGGAAAATATAAAAAAAATATTTACACATTTTAAATTTATATAGGAGGATGGATGTAACGCGACGTCTACGTCGACGTAAATTCTGCCCATGACAAATGCTGTGTCACCCAGAACATTTCAGTGTGGCACCATACCGTCACTCTGAGACATCAATTCTTAAGTCTCACATGCCCAGTGATTACACTAGCTCTTCAGACTGAAACAGTAATGTTCGCACATTACTGCTTCACGGCACCGGCGACTTGTCTTACTGTGGGACCTATCTAGGCGGATTATTTCATAGACATCCCACCACCAGTATACAAATACCATTATCAGTATAATGTAAAACAGGGATTTCCAAACTATCTTGGGCAAGAGACCCCAAAATGACCCCCCATATTAGTTTCAAAATCACTTTAAAAATCCTATCTCTAGTTTTTTTTCAGTACAAATACCAGTTTTTCAATGTGCACGAACTTATAACTTTACTTCCGACTAAAATATTAGTCATTCTTATAACAAGTTGGTACACGTAACACAGCTAAGTTTCAAATAAGAACTTGTGTTAATTAATAGGGATCGATTTTTAAACCTCGTCGACCCCCAAAATAATTTCTTTTTATCGACCCCTGGGAAACCGATTTCGATCGACCACTTTGGGAATCCCTGATTGTAAAATATAAAAATAAATATTTGCAAACCTTGCAACGTTTTTCGAGATCGCCCAGGGTTGACTGGCAGAGAATGCTTCTAGGCATTAAGTCCGCACATTGTGTTCCTTTGCTTAAGGTGTTATAATCTATACATCTATACAAATAAATAAAACTTGTAGCCTCTGTTTTTAATGTCGAAAATAACAGCTTTTTACTAATTGCATATGAAAGTATGTACGGTACTTATAAAAACAATTTTTAAAATTTTTGTCTGTATGTCTGTCTGTTCGTTCTTGCTAATCTCCGAAGCGGCTCAACCGATTTTGACAGGACTTTCACTGGCAGATAGCTGATGTTATAAGGAGAAACTTAGGCTACATCGTGTGTTCGGTTTATTTCACGCGAGTGAAACCGCGAGGCGCAGCTAGTCAAAGTCAAGGTTATACCTTAAATAGCTTGTGCCTTTGTGGTTACAAATAGTAAGACAATGTATTACTATCAAAATTTTGCACATCTCAATATAATTTTCAGGCGAGTGGAATTGGCAAATTGAAACCCAACATTCTGATGATGGGTTTTAAGGAGGACTGGCAGACTTGCAACCGTTCAGAAATAGTCGACTACGTCGAGGTCATGCAGTGAGTTGTTTCGCTTGTTACTTACATGGTCATCATACATACATACAGTCACGCCTTTTTCCCATATAAGGCCCCTCCTTATTAGACCACACCCACTTAGAAAACGAGACGTGACGGGTGGCAAACCACATCATCGCCATTTTGATACGAGTCAAAAAATTCTTACTCCCCAATGCGTTCCGACGAGCAGTATAGTGGCATCGCATATTACGGTATTACCTATAATACCTGAGTCGCCTCTTACGACACCTCTACAAGAGGTAGGTGGTATTGTACTCTGCCGGACAATCGGAAAAGGTAGTTAATATTATTTCTTAGTTGTATTAATAATGATTAAGAATAAGTTAGCAAAATTTTTATTATCGTTTTATCACATCTGAATCAGGAAATTATTTGTTAAAAATACAACATCACGGTTAAAAGCAAAGCGTCCCATTGGTTGCAATTTGTAACATTTACGAGTAAGAGTGCCTAATCTGCGCGTGAAGTAAATTATTTATTCACATATGAAAAGACTCGAAATTTAGACATGAACAATGATCTCGTTCCATTCCCATTTTGTTACGAGTCTTCTTAATCCCCTAATAATCCGAATAAAGGCTGTCCACACACGGTACGACATATAGTACGGTTCTCTGTTTCATAGAACGAGCCAACGGACGAAGACTTGTTGCACCGAGGCTGGTGCTTATTATACAAAAGCGCACACATAAAACGAGAAAAAAAACAAAATCGGTCAAAGATTTAAAAATAAAACATGAATGATGGTGGTAAGATTTGCTAAAAAGGAAGAAATACTCTCACATGTATCTTTTTGACTTGTATTTGAGACGTGTCGTGGAGTGCATTTGAAATGTATGTCGGTAAAACGCAATCCGTGATACAGGATTTGACTGTGTCAAATGTGGTAGGAATCCGTCTAGGAAGGTACCACCGCAGGGAGAGTTATTCTGCCGTGAAGCAGTAGTGTGCAAACATTGCTCGTTTTCGATCTGAAGGGCACTGAGAACTAGCGTAATCACTGGGCATATGACTAATCAAATTAATTCTCAGGTGGGCGGGCGCAGTGTGGCGCCACACAGAAATAATCTGGGTGATACACTATTGCTATGAGCGGACGTTGTACTTACCATAAGATGAACGTTTTGCTCGTCTCGTCCCTTTCTCCAATAAATAAAGGATAAATCTTAGGGGCTTAGTTTAAAAAAATATAAATAAACTTGTACTGATGAAAACTTGAGGTTGTTAACCAACCACCTCTGGGGTGGACGTAATCGACCGTAAGCATACCTCTCGAAGCCCTTAAACAACGAATTTCCTTATTTTTGATCGCATTCTAATTTCTCTTCACAGTAAAGCACTCGACGTGCATATGGCCCTTGCTATTCTCCGAGTGGAAGGAGGACTGTACAATGGCGATACTTTAGATGAAGATTTACGCGCTTGCTTGAAGGACCTTAGCCATAACGACCCTGCCGCTTTTTCACGTGAGTGCGATTCAGGTGGTGAAAGGAGAAAAAATAGGAGATGACGTGGCGTGACGTTATTTGGTATAAACATACAGGCTAACCCGTGCGAATATTTCGCGCAGTATCGTGATCATGAACAGATGGCATCTACCATCTTTAAAGATAGGAAACAACTACAAACGACATCTATCGTGCATGTTAGTTGATCAGGTTGTCAACAGATGGCGCTTTCTACAATTTAATTAATTCAATGTTTTTAATCAATTTTTTTTTATAACGTAAACATTAATTTTAGAACATTTACTTAATTTTCGTCACTAGAGAGAAAAACTAATCTTCAAAATGAATCATTAATATTGATACAGTACCGAGGGAGATATTTCATACCGAAAAAAAAATATTTTTGAGAAATAACATATATAGATAGATTATGAGGCTGTGCAGTGTCCCTACAGAGCCCTACATGGAGACGGATGAAACGATGTCCTGCTGGACTGCTCAATTGTCGCGAAATTCCCGGATTAAGTTACCGAGATCGCTCCTCGACGTCACCGGGAACATTTTTTTTCTCGGAGATAGTGTCGAGACGAGCAAAACGTCCACCTAACGTTCGTCCACGTAATTACTCTAGCTCTCAGTTCCCTTCACCCCGAAGCACAGAAAAGTTTGCACACTACTGCTTCACAGCAGAATAATTGACCGGGCGGTGGCACCTTTCTGCATAGAAATTCGACCACTTTTTATCCATTCAGATACGGGTAGGTTTCACCGCAGGGCAGTTATTTCTCTGTGAAGCAGTAGTGTGCACACATTACTGTATTTCGGTCTGAAGGGCACTGAGAGCTAGTGTAATTACTTGGCATATGAGACTTAAGAACTGATGTCTCTGTGTGTCGGGTGCACTGTGGTGTCACGACACATCATTTGTTATAAACAGGCGTTGCACTTACCATCAGGTTAGCGGTCTGCTCGTCTCGTCACTTTATCCAATAAATGGTTAACCAGGTTCGATTCGTACAGGAGTTTGATTATTTTGAATAAACCAATGTTCGTGTTATTTAACAAAGAAACCATTCATTTTAAATGCACATAATCGTGACTAAAATTGCGTCATATAAAGAACTGTAATTACTTTTGAATCTGTCGATCATATTCCATTGCTTCCATTTTGCTCATCATCCTTGTATTTAATTATTTTTAATAATAAAATATTGCAATTAAATTATTAATTTTGTATTACAAGTAAAATTTAAGCTGTTGTTAATCTATTTCTTTAATTTTTGTAAACACTGGGGTAAACGTGTCCATACATAATTCTAGAATCCTATACGTATACTCTGTCGACTTTCACGACACCCACGGGACGAGATGGGGTGGTAGATTCTCTTAAGCCGCCACCACATGGCAAAATGAAAACCAGTAGACGGGCAGCAGCATCTTCCTAGAACATCTGAATAAATAAACTGCGTTTGCCAACCCGCCTGCCGAGCGTGGCTATTTGTCTTTCCATCCATGTGGTGGCGGCTTAAGAGAATCTACCACCCTATCTCATCGCGAAGGTGTCGTAAAAGTCGACAAAGCTGAAATGCCCCAACCCGTTAGCAAAACGTGGCAATTATGGCAAAATCCCACCCAAAATGAGAGCTACAAACTTTTGTGGCAATCTATTGGGGAGGCCTATGTTCAGCAGTGGACTTATGCTGAGAAAACTCAAGCTGAAATTATGATGATAATTTGTGTACATCGTACTTTTTTTTTTTTTTTTTTTTTAGGACTGATGGTCACTGTTAGCCCGAAGGCTTTTACAGCTTCGCCGGATTGAAAGGTGGCATAGCGCTGAGGGCGCTTAGCCGAAACCTTTATTTATGGATGACTGGCGCAAGGGCCCCCGAGAGGGGACCTCGGCTTGGACCGTCATCCTGTTCGCGAGAGTAACAGACTCGAGGGTGCCCAAGGGGGCCGGTCTCGGCTCGGTCAGTTACTGCAATCGGGAGGGCAATATTACTACTACTATAATTATTAATACCATGATTATTATTAGATAAGTTTACCACCAATTCGGAATGCGTTTCCGCTGGAGAAGAAATGGCGCAAGAAACTCCAGCGACGCTTCTGTTTATGACACTACTGCTAGGGGAAAACCGGCCTGAGATGCGGCGGTATCGCGAATAACTTTGTCTGATACGCCCACGCCGACGGCGGGGGCGGTATGATGGTGATAATGGGTGTTTGTGTAGTGTTGAGTAGAGCGCTTGGGCAATAGTGGTCGCGTCGTCAGGGTCCTCGAGGACGTGCCTCGGTCTCCTTTTTCCGCGGGTCGAGTTTTGGTGTATCGCGAGGGGGTTGTAAGTGGCGGCACTGACAACCAGTGGGTTGGGGTGCGTGGCGGCAGAGTCGAAGTATCGACGAGAGGCCAACTTTAGATATTGGGCTATGGTAGGAAGCCCTAAATCGATATGAAGGTTAGCATTACGCACGAACCACGGTGCTCCCGTGGCTTTACGCATGAATCGATTTTGTATTACCTGAAGTCGGTGAATTTGACGCGGGGAGGCATGCGCAAATACGGGGCTTGCGTATGTCATAATTGGCCGAATACAGGCTTTGTAAAGTGTAATTTTATTACGTAGGGACATTTTGCTATTTTTATTTAGTAACGGATGTAATCGACCGAGTACGAACGCCGCTCGGTTCCTTACTCGGTTAATATGTGGACCGAAGCTGAGTCTCGAGTCTAATAGGACGCCTAAGTATTTGACTGTCTTTTCCCAGGGGATTGGACGATCGAATAACTCTATGGTGGGGAGATGCTGCGTTATGCGCCGCGAGAAGTACATGGCTGCACTTTTGATTGGGTTGACCTCGATCCTCCATTTCCGAAACCAGTTCCCGAGGGTTCGGGCTGCGGATTGGAGGCGTTTAGAGATAGTGTCTGGATTACGTCCAGACACATAGAGGCAGGTATCATCTGCGAAGAGGGCGAGTTCGACGCCGCTGGTGTGCGGTATGTCGTTCGTGAAAAGGGTGTAGAGCACGGGACCTAGGACTGAGCCTTGTGGTACGCCGGCTAGGATGGGATGTGATTCGGATCGCACCCCCTCGACGCGGTAGCGGAAGGTTCGACTGCGTAAGAAATCTCGTATGATGAGTACGAGGCGATCCGGCACACCGAGTCCATATAACTTGTATATGAGCCCGTTGTGCCAGACCTTGTCGAACGCTTTCGCCACGTCGAAGAAGAGCGCTCCGGTATGAAGCCCGCGTATGAAGCGGGATTGAATGTGCTCCGTTATGCGGTGCACCTGCTAGGTACATGAGTGTTTGTCACGGAATCCAAACTGCTCGTGGATGGGGATCCCTCGAGACTGCATGAAGTCTCTTAAGCGGGCGAGAAGTAGGCGTTCGTATATCTTGCCTAAGGCCTTGAGGAGGCTTATAGGCCGATATGCGGTGGGATCGGACGGGGTACATCGTACGTACATTTAATTTACTACCTACATATTACTTCCGTATCATCCATTGTGCTTTGAATACTTTTGTGAATAACAATTCACTATAAAACTGTGGTAACCGTCTGTTTGTTCGTCGCTTTGCCGCAGGTTCAATGGGCGACAGCTATAAAGAATCCAAATCGACGGAGAGCCTTAATACGCATTCCCAAGGTAAGATTGCTCCTCGATCATCATTGTAATCATTTCTTTCCATTGCTTCACCATCCGGTTCATCGGGTACTTTTATTTCCAGCTTGATAAAAACGATTTCCGTTCTCATGCTCTGGGATATAATAAAATATTAAAAATATAAGGATAGGCACAAATACATACATACTTACAGACCACACCCGTATACCACCCCCTCCCACCCCCCCACATTGAACGAGAACTGACGGGACGTCGCCGCCATTTTGTTACGAGTCCAAAAGTCTTACTCCTCGTTGCGTTATCACGAGCAGTATAGTAACGTTGCATTTTATGGTATTATTCTGCACGATTAAAGGCTGTCCGTTCAATACCTTAGCTGGCCTCGTACGACACCTCGATAGAAAAGAGGTAGGCGCTATTCTCTTCTGCCGGACACCTATCAGCTAATAATATATATTATATCACGTATAAAATTATGTTTTCAGGTAGCAGCTTGTCGGATGTATCACTGGGAGTGTCTCAGGATCCGTCGGCGAAGCGAGAAGCACCGCAAGATCAAAACGAAACGTAAGTGATATTTATTGCTTGTTTTTTGTAAAAAAAAAAGTAAAGTAACAGCCTATAAATGTCCCACTGCTGAGCACAGGCCTCCTCTCATTTCTGAGAGGGTTTTGGTGCTAGGAAGAATCCGCCACGCTGCTCTAATGCGAGTTGGCGGACTGCACATGTCTTTGAAATATTTTTTATTTCTCAGACATGCAGGTTTCCTCACGATGTTTTCCTTCACCGCCGAGCACGTGGTAAATCAGCACTTAAACTTGCAATTAACAATTTTAGTGGTTGTAGCTGCATCGGGAATGGAATCGCGTTACTACTACGTCACTCGCGTTCTATGAAATTTAAAGCGAACACCTAGCCCCCGAGCTACCACAGCTCAGCGTGTTTATTGTATCGAAACGTAATTAATTTTAAAAAAGTTAATTAGATAGCGGAAAATATAATAAATTGAAAGAACTAAGTTGATTTGCTAAGTTTGCCATCTAAATTTTAAAAAAATAATATGTAAAAAGGCCATGTACTAAAACGAATATAATAAGTTTTGGTTTTTATTAAGATAATCCGAAGTGTCAAATGCTAAGTATATATTTACTTAAGTAAACATAATACCAACGTACCTATATGAATTCACATTAGTGGATCGTAACAAAAAAAAAAGTATTTACAATCTTTATTAATGAAAATTATTTAATATTTTATATTGAATTGTTCGTTATAAAAAGGTTATCGCGCTCATTATAAAGATAACACATATTTAGGTTCAAGTAATTTTTTATCACCAATCACTCTCCAATGACATTCACAAGTGGTAACTATTTTTATTACATTTCGCGCGACAATATCTTTGCTATCAAAAAAACATTTACCGCCATTTTAATTTTTACTATACGTCCTTTCCTTTTCGTTCCTCTCCTAATGTTCTTTCATTCATCCAGCCGTAATTCTATGCAGGAGTCCGTCTAGGTGGGTACCACTCCAGGCCAGTTATTCTGCCGTGAAGCAGTACTGTGCAAACATTACTGTGTTTCGGTCGAAAGGGTACCGAGAGCTAGTGTAATCACTGGGCATACGAGACTCAAGAACTGATGTCTCAGGTTGACGGGCGCAGTGTGGTGTCACACAGAAATGTTCTGGGCTTCTGGGTGACGCAGCATTGTTATGGGCAGACGTTGCACTCACCATCGGGTGAACGTTTAGTTCGTTTCGTCACTATCGCCTATAAAAAAAGCTTGCTTTTGTGTCAGAAAACGCGGGCGCGGCTGGAAACGCGCGCTGGGCGCAGTGCGGCGCGCCTCGTCCTTCACGTCGGTGGAGCAGTTCACGCGCCGCCAGTCCGGCACCGTCGACGTCTGGTGGCTCTACGATGACGGAGGTGCCTATTCACTTCCCTCTCGCTACCTACATCTCTCCGATCCAGGCCACACTGTACACACAGTCAATAGCTTTCATATAACACGCACCACGACGCGCGACCGCCATAGAGAGCGGCGCGCAATAGTCAATAATCACTCCGCGTACACACGATACACTCGTTTTCCAGCAGAGTTACCGACACACAAGTCGACAGTCCGAATGGAGGCCCGCAGCCTCCCTCGGACGGTCACTAGACGACTTAAAATCATTTTGAGATATTCTAAATCGCGCAAGCACGCAGCGAACGCGACACAGTCCAAATTTCGAGGTTATTGTAGGAGTATTATTTATTTATTTACGTTTGGGTCAAACCAAACCTGGCGCGCGGGCCCCTGGCCCGTGAGCGCAGTATCCGAGGAAGCTGTAAAAGCCTAAAAAGCTGACAGCAATTACAGCACCTAAATTATGTATGTCACACACAAAATTTTCTCCTGCACACAATCACACTATTTGTCTTTCCTTCCGTGCGGTGGCTTAACAGAATCTACCAACCCATCTCATGCCGTGGGTGTCGTAAATGTCGACAGAGCAAAAATGTGCCGACCTGCCTGCCAAGCGTGGCAACTATGGAAAAATACATCCAAAATTATTTTGTTAATGATGATGAAGACTCACATTCACTATTTGTCTCTTTCCATCACACATAGTATTTCTATTGTCTCTTACTATTTATTGCTGCCACTGCTGGAAAAAGTTCAAAGCTCTTTCAAGAAGGGACGATTTGCCATAATCACCACGCTCGGAAGACGAATTCGTGATCGCGGCACCGTACACGAGTCTGTGTATTTGTCTGACATATATTCTGTCATCTGTGGGAAGCCAGCCGTTATTTAGATATTTCCCTCAATCGACAACCACGAGACGGGATGGGGTAGAAGATTTTCTTATGCCTATAGAAGACACAACAATGTCAATCAACGACGCGAAAAATTTTTGTCGGTATTTAAGTTAATAAACTTCCTTATAAACGCCTTATACGCTCTTTAAAAATCCCTTGCGTGGCAGATTTCCTAATTCTAATAGCTTTTTAAAATTATCATGTAAATCAAGAAAATTGGATTTAGTAGTCACTAGGTGGAGGCTGGTCTGCTTTGTTATTGAATCTGGTATAATATTTTGTCATGGAGCGTGCTTTGGTTTTCTATGACACCGTTCTTTGTAAATTTATTTATAACGTACTTTAGACAAAGATAAAAAAATAACAAAATAGAGGATACCTACAGCGTTTCTTTCGCCTGTTTCATATCCGACAGAGGGACCTCATTACGAATCGGTGGTAGATTGTAAAAATTGTCGTTTGACAAACGAAATGTATATTTCTTACGTTAAAGAATAAATTATTTTAATTTCATTCAAAAAAAAAAATACTATACAAAAGTTATTTGATACAGCGGAAAAGGAGACCCGCAATGGAGAGTCACTTCTGCATTTTTATTGTTTTTTCTCATATTTCTAAATAAAACACTGACATGATGATTGAACTTTAACATCACATGGATGTGATTAATCGAGGATTGAAATTGTGATTTTTTTATAACTAATAAAAAAATGGTAGCGGCTGAAGAGATTCTACCACTCCATTTCATACCGCGGGTGTCGTAAAAGTCGACAGAGGGAAAATAAATAAATAATATGGGCAGCAGCATCTTCCCGGAACATCTGAATAAATAAACTGCGGTTGCCAACCCGCCTGCCCAGCGTGGCAACTATGGCAAAATCCCTCCAAAATAAGAGTTACAAATCTTGGTAGCAATCTGCGGAGGAGGCCTATGTTCAGCAGTGGACTAGTGATAGGCTGAAAGGAGAAGTGGAGAAGGAGGAGGAATAAAAATGATGTGTTTTTAACAGGGCTCACTCTCCTTCTGCCGTACATTTTATCGACGCGCCGTGCGTGGTCTTCCTGCCGGCTGAGGGTGTTCACTCTCGCAAACAAGACGACAGAACTTGAAATAGAGGAGAGGAAGTAAGTTTTTTTTTATTAGATAAAGTGACTAGACGAGCAAAACGTTTATCCGATGGTAAGTGCAATGTCTGCCTGCAATATATATTGTATCACCCAGAACACTTCTGAGTGGCACCACACTGCGCCCGTCACAGGAGACGTCAGTTCTTAAGTCTCATATGCCCAGTGACTACTCTAGCCCCCAGTGCCCCTCAGACCGAAACACAGTTATGCTTGCACACTACTGCTTCACGGCAGAATAACTTGCCCTGGGCTGGTACCTACCTAGTTGGTATCCTGCATAGGAATCCTACCACAAGTATAGTGGGAGTTTTTCAAGAGTTGTCGAGTCAATGTTGATAGTAGATCTTGAACACAGCCACTTTTCTAGCGGAATATTTTTAGTGGTGGTTGTAAAATTTCTATGCAGGAATCCGTCCAGGTAGGTACCACCCCAGGGCCAGTTATTCAGCCGTGAATCATTACTGCTCAAACATTACTGTGTTTCGGTTTGAAGGGCACTGGTAGCGAGAGAGTCTCAGGGTGACGAGCGCAGTGATGTGACACACAGAAATATTCTGAATGACAGAGCGTTTGTTATGGTTACACTTATCATCAGGCGAACGAGTTGCTAGTCTCGTCACCCTCATTTACTGAAAAACCCACTAAAATCAACTGGTCTGTAAGTTTGTCACTTAAAAATAAAATAATAAATTCACTCAACTCTAACACTAATTAATTATAAATCAGGACATCTGTCACAATTTAGTTTTATTTAAATGTGTGGATTCGCGTAAATATAAGATGGTGGTAGGATTCCGGAAGCAGTACTGTGCAAACGTTACTGTGTTTCGGTTTGAAGGGCACTGAGGCATATGAGACTTAAGAACTGATGTCTCAGGGTGACGGGCGCAGTGTGGTGTCACACAGAAATGTTCTGGGTGACACAGCATTTGCTATGGGCAGACGTTACACTTAGGTGAACGTTTTGTTCGTTTCATCACATGTTACAGTAAAAAAAATCATTGTCAATTCTGACAAATTATAACATATACGTTTTACAGCATGGCGTCACTCCTATCAAAGTTCCGAATAGATTACTCGGCGCTGAAGATGGTGGCCGACGTTAACAAGAAGCCGAAGGAATCCACGCTAGCGTACTTCGACAAACTGATCGCACCATTCCGAACAACCGATGACAACCCAGACAACAGTGAGTAAACTCTCCATCTCTCTTGTTTCCATCCAGTAGACTCTCATTTTGTCACCATTTCAAATTAAGGGGATTCTCCTAACAATAAAAACCACACTTTCAAAAAAACTTTCCTTTGTCAATGGTCATTTTTTTAAGTGAAACTTCTTTGAGCGCGATGAGAGTAAACCTTCAAGGTCGATTTTAGCGTAATATACAATATTACGACTCGACTTTTCTGTTATTCTGAATTAATATTTATCGATTAATTAATAATTGGTTAGATACGGAACAGCAATGCTATATTTGAATAATAATAATAATAATTTATTGAACCAAAAGACTTTACATAATGATGAAATATACATAATTTTTTTTTACCAAAAATGTGATTTAATCAAATCCTTGCTAGGTCACAGACATGTGTTACAGCTGCTAAGCCTTGCCTGATTTAAAAAAAAAACAATTAATAATTAATATTAAACAACAGAAAAGAATGTAAAATTATAAACAAACGAAAATGTGGGTAAAAGGAAATAAAATAAGATTTATTTCGACATTTCATCGCTTAATAAGTATGGTACATCCATATTGACACTGTTAGGAGTGTGGTACAAGTGCGAGGTAAGAGCGATTTAATTTTAAATATTAGTCTTAAAATAAGTGATTGTAAAATAGTTGATTTTACAATCACTCATTTTAAGACCACAAAGATCATTCACATATATGAAAAACAAGGTAGGACCAAGAATACTGCCTTGTGGCACACCGTAATTGATATAGGTTTTGTCACTCATCAAGTTGTCAATTCTCACAAGTTGAGTTCTATTTGACAGGTAACTTTGAACAAGTTTAAGCAGGTATCCCTGATGCCCAGTTTTTCCATCTTAGTTAGAAGTATCGGTATTGAGACAGTGTCGAATGCCTTTGAGAGGTCCAAAAATATTCCTATGCATTTATTATTATTGTCAACATGACGCACAATAAACTCTGTAAGAGACAAAACTGCATCTTCAGTAGATTTTCCTGTTTCAAAACCAAATTGATTTTCATAAATTAACTTAAATTTAGAAAAATATGATTTTAGGCGATTGTTAAGTAGACGCTCTAAAACTTTAGATAACGCTGACAATATGGATATAGGTCGATAGTTCGTGATACTGTCTTTATCTCCACCTTTATGTATAGGAGAAATTAATGCAATTTTAAAGAAGTCAGGGAAGACACCAGATTCAAAACTTAGGTCACAAATGTGGACAATAGAAGGAATAATAAAGAGTTTTTACATTTGAGCACTTGATTTGAGATGCCATCGTATCCAATATAGATATCCAATATATATAGAATGAAGCTGGTAGCATTCTTATGCAGGAATCCGTCTAGTACTAGTCCCATCCTATAGCTAGTTAGTTATTCTTCCTTGAAGCAGTAACGTGAAAACATTACTGTGTTTCTATTTGAAGGGCAGTGAAAGCTAGCGTAATCACTGGGCATATGAGACAGCCGATACTAGTCCAGCAGCGTAGATTATCGCCTACCTCTTTCCTACCGAGGTGTTGTAAGAGGCGAATAAGGTATGGTACGGATAGCATTTATTCGTGGGTGTCTATGACGCCACTACAAAATGCGACAACAGCGCCGCCTGTGGCAGTGACTGCGGACCGACAGCTCGCCATTACGCCTACAGAACTCGTTTGGGCTACTAGCGCAGTGTCCACTTAATTATTTGTAAAGATTTAATTTTTGTTATTATACAAAGTTGAAGAAATCTACCTTAATTATTTAGAACCCCAGTTCCCCGTAAGGAACAGTGGGGAATAATACCAAAATATGCAATTCTTCACTATATTGCTAGTGGGAACGCAATAAGTAATTTTTTTTGTGGCCTCTGCCCACCTCTTATATGGGAAAAAGGCGTGACTGTATGTATGTATATGAGACCTAAGAACTGATGGTACAGGGTGACGGGCGACACACAGAAACGTTCTGGGTAACACGGCATTCATTGTAATGGGGAGACGTTGCGTTGACCATTGGGTGAACGTTTTGCTCGTAACGTAACTCTATCTAAAAAAACATGATGATGAAAAGAAAGTTAATTTGCTAAGATCCGGATGCCAAATATAAAATGGTTTATATTACCTAGTTTTGAAGAGCACCGCTCGCCCTCCCTCAGTAGCGTGCACGAGCAAACTAACACCGCCACCGAGAACTGCCAAACTGTCGTTGAGTCAATATCACTTGAAAATGCTTCGTTTAGAGCTGAAACACGTGTAGTGGTCTCGACTTCTGTGGTGTATATTGCCTAATGGTAGTGTTTTAGGTGGCGGACGGTGTTAGTTTGCTCGTGCACGCTACTGTGGGAGGGCGGGCTTAGCTCTTCAAAAATTAGTAACATACACCATTTTATATTTTGCATGCGGATCTTAGCAAATTAACTTGTTTTCTTTCATTATAATGGATTCCCGCAAACTAACGCCTGATTCTATTAACTTGTAGCGACATGTATGTCGAGACTTGAGAAGCTGAAGAAATATTCGCATACGTCCATAATCGCGCTATGAAAGTTTTCTGAGATGCGAACTATATATACAACATCTAAATATTACTAGTTGGAGGAGACGTCCTCCCCAGATCAGCTACCCTTTTCCTTGGCAGTATCATTCATTAACCGTGTGGTGGCGGCTCATTAAAAGAATACTACCAATCCATCTCATTCAATGGATCTCGTTTAAGGGGAGTAAGGAATTAAACTGCACTGTTCACCCAACAGCGCATGGTGGCGATGGGCTCACCACTTATCACACCAAGTGCATTATATTGTTTTGGTGAAACGTGGATTGTGGCAGTCATCTGTTTTTGCAGTGAGTGCCCAGTCTCTTACTACCCCTTATGGGATACAGTCGTGATCTTATGCATGTAATATCATTCTCCAAAAACTACAAAAAATGTGGTCCGCAGCGGGCATCACGGACGCGGATCTGATCGCCGCTCGCGATCGCACTCACCGACACCTGCGGCTGCGCGAGCTGATCGCCGAGCACTCGGGCGGCGCGCGCCTCGTGTGCGTGACGCAGCCCATGCCGCGCCGCCGCGCCGTGGTGCCGCCCGCCCTCTACGTGGGCTGGCTGGCCGCGCTCGCCTCCGCCGCCGAGCGCGTGCTGCTCGTGCGCGGCAACCACGCCGCCGTGCTCACCTTCTACTCCTAGCGCGCCGCCCCGCCGCCCCGCCGCGCCGTAGTGCCGCCCGCCCTTTATGTGGGCTTGCTGACCGTACTCTGACGTGCGGCGACTACCCGCGTACCTTACCCACGCTCCTTACACTTGCTGACCGTGCTCTACGTGCGGCGACTACCTACGCTCCTTACACTGGCTGACCGTGCTCTACGTACGGCGACTACCCGCGCTCCTTACACTTGTTGACCGTGCTCTACGTGCGGCGACTACCTACGCTCCTTACACTTGCTGACAGTGCTCTACGTGCGGCGACTACCTACGCTCCTTACACTTGCTGACAGTGCTCTACGTGCGGCGACTACCTACGCTCCTTACACTTGCTGACCGTGCTCTACGTGCGGCGACTACCTACGCTCCTTACACTTGCTGACAGTGCTCTACGTGCGGCGACTACCTACGCTCCTTACACTTGCTGACAGTGCTCTACGTGCGGCGACTACCTACGCTCCTTACACTTGCTGACCGTGCTCTACGTGCGGCGACTACCTACGCTCCTTACCACTGCTGCCCGTGCCTCTACGTGCCGGCGACCTACCGCGCTCCTTACACTTGCTGCCCGTGCTCTACGTGCGGCGACTATCCGCGCTCCTTACACTTGCTGCCCGTGCTCTACGTGCAGCGACTACCCGCGCTCCTTACACTTGCTGCCCGTGCTCTACGTGCAGCGACTACCCGCGCTCCTTACACTTGCTGCCCGTGCTCTACGTGCGGCGACTACCCGCGCTCCTTACACTTGCTGATTGTACTCTACGTCTAGCGGCCAGCCGCGCTGTTCTGTCACTTGCCGATTGTAGTCTACGCGCGGCGGCTGTCCTACTTTACTTTCACTTGCTAATCGTACTGTACTTGCAGCGACTAGTAGCGATCTACTGTCACTTGCTGACCGTACTCTACGTTCGGCGGCTTGTTGCGCTCTACCTACAGTTGCAAACCGTACTCTACGTACGGTGCTCTACTTAGACTCGTTTACCGCGATCTGGGGCAGGCTGGTGAGCTCATAACACTAGATTAATGAGAAATATGAATATTTCTAAACTATTATTAATTACATTTCATCGTCAATTATCACAATCATCTCTATAACAATGCTTCATTTTTATCTGTTAGATAACTGTTTATAATTGTGTACTGAACCCCCCATAATAAAAACCCTCTCAAACATTCCTCAGTTTAGTCAATGATATGTACAAAGTGGACGCGAATCTCTTCGTTGTTAATTATTTTAACGTGTAAAAAGACCAAATATCTTTTAAATTTCCAACATTTTTAACCTATAAAATTTGGACGCAAAGTTACATTCGCAAAAATATTAACACTACGAATAGTGATCTTGACAGTATTGTTATTTGTGACAGTTCTCTCTTAATTAATTAATTAATTCTACTTCTATTGTAGGTAGTATTTATATAATTGTCCAATAAAAGGTGTCTAACGCATTTTTAGTTATTATACTGGCGTTACCATCGTGTCTCTCTTAGCAATGTTCCGCAAAGCGTTTGTATTAAATTCAACCACTACCGAATTGAATTGTTAGTAATAAGCATATTCGTATAAAATTTACCAGTGTATTTTTGTAATGGAGATTTTGAAATTTATATTGGATTTTGTAAAATTTTACATTTTACAAATTGTTCGAATATTTTTTTAGATCTTTTGTGTGTGACTGAACTACTTTTTTGATTAATATTTTTTTGTATGAGATGTGTTTATGTGAGCCCAATTGGGTTTATTTATCCAGTGATATGAAATATGCATCTATGTAAGCCAGTTCTCAATCAAATTAATTCGCTGAATGCATTCAATTGCAAATTATTTGTCGTAGTGTTTTTTGTTGAATATATGCAACTTTCATATCTCTGAATTACTATTTACTGCAGGAAATGCACTGTTCATTATGAATTTTATTCTACTAATTGTGACTAAACCAGTTATGTAATCGTTAATAATAATATAACCTAACCAGCGTTCTGTTGCTGACTGTACCTGATCTGTTCAACCAGAATCTACATGTTATTTATTAGTTTCACTTTGTGTGTGTTTTGTATAAAGAGTGCGAAAAAATGAAATTAATTGTAAGGTAATTAAATGTGTAATACGATGAAATAAACATATTTTATGAAAATTGGAACTTACTTATTTTTTTTTATAATGGCAGTCGTTGTGTGGTGCCCTTGGGACTGAGACGTCGAGTTTGAAAAGCAAGTAATATCATCATCGTCATTCTGCGCCGCGGGTCGCGGGTTCGATTCCCGCACGGGACAAATATTTGTATGGCCTACAAATAGTTGTTCCGGGTCTGGGTGTTTGGGCATGTGGAATTTATGTCTGTAAAACGCACCCACGACACAGGAGAAATCCTACTGTGGAGCATCGTTTTTTTAAAAACAAAAAAAAAACTTTACGGAATCAATCTATCATTATCATCATTTCAGCCTATTTTAGTCCACTGTTGAACATAGGCCTCCCCCATAGATTGCCACAAAATACAGTCCTGAGTCACCTTGTAATATATTAAAATGCAATATATATCGCATCACCGTTATGATCAGTCCCTAAATAGCCCACTGTTGGATGCAGTCCCCTCCGAACTTGGAATAATTCGTCACGCTTGGCAATTGCACAAATTAGGGAGCAAAGAATCTAATACCTCGCACCTTCTGCCAGTGAGCGGTCTGGATAATTTATTAATTCTTGAGAATATTTCCGTTATCTATCGCAACGAAATGTTTCTAACATTTCCATTATTTTGAAACACCGGCTGCATGAAATGAAGGAATAGATATCTTAAGCTAACGAAGCCACCACACACAAGGGTTTTTGGCGGATGACATCGCCAAGGAGAAGGGTAGCTACCCGCCAGATCGGTTGTTCTGGTCTGGGGAGGACGTTTCCTCCTACTAGTAATATTTAGATACAGTTTGCATCTCAAAAAACTTTCATAGCGCGATTATCGTCGTCATCGTTTCAGCCTATCACAAGCCTCCCCCATAGATAGCCACAAATGTTTGTACTTCTCATAGTGGAGGGATTTTGCCATAGTTGCCACGGTTGGCAGGCGGGTTGGCAACCGCATTTTATTTATTCAGATGTTCCAGGAAGATGCTGCTGCCCATCTCTAGGTTTTAATTTCCCTCTGTCGACTTTTACGACACCCACGAGATGGATTTAATCAATCGGTTTCTTCTCATACACCCCATCAGTTGCCCCGGAAAACTGAATTTCCAACTAGCTTTCCATATTGTATGTCCTCATGTTTTTTAGTCCTCCGTGGCATCTCGCGAGGGAGGCTCTTCACTAATTAGTGCATTTGTTTTAAATATTTTTCAATCTGATATAAAAAGTCTACCACAGCCTATTGACATGGAGTTTCTCAAAATGCAGGGCGGTCTGGAGTTTCCATTCTACAGTCAATATGATCAAAGTCTCGGGCACAGCTTGTGTGTGCAAATAAATAAAATTGAAGTGTCTGCTTGTAATAACAAAATAACAGCTTCTTACTCAATGCTTATGGAAGTATATACGGTACTTAAAAGAAAAATATCAATTTTTTAAATTTTTGTCAGATAGCTGATATTATGGCGAGTAACTTAGGCTATATTAATTTAAAAAAAATGCTGGTTCCCCGCAAATGAAAATTCTAAAAGGGAAGTATATATGTATAACATCGATCGGGGTCGGTTTTTTTACTCGGTTGAAACCGCGGGGCATAGCTGGCTTCGAATAAATCATCGTTATGTCATAAGTCGAGCTTAAAAAAATAACCCAACTTAAGGTGAACGTTAATCCCTTGAGCCATGAAATGAAAAGCACCTACAAAGTCGATTTGAGCGATACGAATAAATAACTCGAAGTCTATTTTTCCTGTATGTCTATCCTGTGTACAGTAGCCTTTTTCCCATATAAGGGGTCCCCCCACTCCCCCCCCTTTTTGGTACGAGTTGTAATTCTCGCTCCCCTCGTCATCGAAACGTCAACCACTGGCTTGGCGGAGTGGAAAGGAAAATAATCGGGTAGGAAATGGACATGGGTCTATTTTGGGTCCACTGCTTTTTATGATATACAGCGCCGATATCATCAGCAATATAAAACATTGTAAGTATCATTTGTACGCAGATGACTTACAGATGTATATTTCTTTTAAGCCTTGCGACACAGGAACAGCGTTGGTAAAGTTGAACTCTGATCTGGAGCGCATATCTTTATGGTCTGAGCGTAGCGCATTGGTTTTAAATCCGAAAAAAACCAAGTATTTGATTCTGGGAACACCTACTCAGATACGGAAGGTTAGTGCAAGACGTCCAGCTGTCGTTGTAAATAATGAGACAATTAAAAGAGTCTCTGAAGCGAGGAATCTTGGAGTGATGATGGACGAGAACCTTAGGTTTGAAAAGCATATTATAGATATTGCACGTAATTGCTTCTACAGACTAAAAGTACTGTATCGAATTCGGGATTATTTAAGCGTTGCTTTACGTATTAACCTCTGCGAGTCCCTCATTCTCTCCAAATTTAATTACGCAGATTCCCTTATAGGGTCACGTCTGTTAGTACGGACTAAACAAAATATACAAAGGGTACAGAATGCCTGCGCGCGGTTCTGTTTTAATGTACCACCGCGTACACACGTGACCCCTTTCTTTAATAACGCAAATATCTTAAAGATGGACTTCCGCAGGCGTCTACACTTCGCCACCCTGTTATTTGGTATAGTAAAATCCAAAGAGCCTATATACCTCTACAATAAGCTGAGTTGGGCCCAGGACGAAAGTAATATGTATCTTACCAGATCGTCTGGTAACAAGCTAACATACCCCTTCAACCGCTCAGCCGCTTTTAGAGGTAGTTTCAAATATAGTGCCACAAAGTGTTGGAATAACCTCCCGCCTCCTTTGCGTGACTTAAAATCAGTAAATGGGTTTAGAATTAGATACAAATTGTTATTGTTAGATGAACAAAAAAAAATAGTGGCTAACTATCAATAAAGGTAGGTTTATGGGATTGACTATTTATTATCATAAATTAATATATGACTTGGAAGGAGTGGGATTATGCTTTCGTGCTCATAATTTCAAAGTAGCTTTATTATTTAACTACGCTGTCAATAGGAGCTTACAAAATTAAAAACTATTTTGTGCCAGATTAGCATGGCGGTGCACATGGAGGCGTCCAAGTTTCCTCCTGTTCTGGGCCGAACTGAAAACCAGTGCTGCGATGTTAGCATCGCGGCTTTAACTGAGTTCGGTCCATTTTACGATTATATGCTGCAGCACAGATATTTTGGTAATAGGTATATGTGTGTATGTGTGTGTGTATATATATATATATATATATATATATATATATATATATGTGTGTGTATATATTTATTTATTTTTTTCGTAGTGGCTAAGACATTTTTTTTTGTTTTCTTTTATTTTATTTTATTTCTTGTTTGTATTTTGTGCTGTATGTTTTTTAATCGTAAATAAATGTTTTACTTACTTACTTACTTACTTACTTACATGTAGTAGGGAAATGAAGTTGGGTACTATATTGTGTGGGATACTACTATCTGGGAAGAATCACGAGGATACAGCAGTAGCTAGGGCGGCCGGAGTCGCTTACTCGGTACTTTAGCGTATTTGCCGGACAACGCAACTAGGTCAAGTACTCACTGGCCCATGTCTATCCTATCGGATATTATTTAAAAAACTTGATGCTACTTAATCAATAGCCTATTAATATACCACTACTGGAAGATCTCCCACGAATGGAGGATCTGTCATAATCACCACGCTAGGCAAGCGAATTGGCGACAGCCAGACAACTTGTACAGTAGAGGTCGCTGTCTGTAATTGGTATGTGTATTTTTGGTCTGGCATTTTAGAGATGGTTATTCCGCCACCTAACATGCAATGAGCCATAACATTTTTTTTTATTGCATAAAATGATGAAACGAGCAAAACGTTCACCTGATGGTAAGTGCAACGTTTGCCCATAACAAATGCTGTGTCACCCAGAAAATTTCTGTGTGACACTACACTGTGCCCATCACCCTGAGACATAGGTTCTTAAGTCTCATATGCCCAGTGATTACGCTAGCTCACAGTGCCCTTCAAACCAAAACACAGTAATGTTTGCACACTACTGCTTCACGGCAGAATAACTGGCCCTGGGGTGGTACCTACCTAGACGGACTCCTGCATAGGAATCCTACCATCTTTTCTCGGTATTTCCCAGTCTATTCTTATGTATGGTATGAAATAGGGTTCTGTTTATCTTACGCTGCAACCACGTCGACGACGTCGTCGTTTCAGCCTATCACATTCACAAGTCCACTGCTGAACATATGCCTCCCCCATAGATGGCCACAAAAGTATGTAGCTCTTATTTAGGGTGGATTTTGCCATAGTTGCCACGCTTGGCATGCGGGTTGGCAACCGCAGTTTATTTATTCAGATGTTCCAGGAAGATGCTACTGCCCATCTCCTGTTTTTCATTTTCCCTCTGTCGACTTTTACGACACCCACGGTATGTGACGGGGTGGTAGATTCTCTTAGGTTGCAACCACGCGGCACGTAAAATCAGTAAATGCTAAGATTTGTCGGGTCATAAGTACTGTCACAAACACTTCATTAAATAAATTGTAAGACTATTGTTGTATAAAATATATATATAAAAACAAAGGAAGCTAAATGTAGCTTAAAATTTTATTAAAGTTATTGGAAATGCCCTTCTTTTTGAATAAAGGCCCTCAACAATGTTCATGTCTATCAACCACTGCTTTAATTAGGGATGCTTTGAAAGACTCTATTGGTGAGGTTCAGCGCAAGTTTTCACCTCCAAATGTTGCCATATTTTGTAATCCAACTGGTTTAAGTCTGGGCTGGGAGAGGCCACTCGTTCTGCCTGATACCTGTTGTTGTGCCATCAAGCCAAACCATAAATGCTAACGGATAATGCCCACGTTAGATTGTCGTGATACGCCTGGTCGCTTCTTCACTGTTGTGGGCATACACTTTATCATTTTGTTTATTGTAACTTTTTTCGACGTCAAAAAATTTTTCGTTTGAAATACGGATTTCGCGGTATTAAGATAATGCCCTGTTTTTCGTCGATAAGCTCGGAATCTAAGGTCTTCATTTAGCACTCTTTATACCTTAGTTCTGCTTTACCCCAATTGAAGGGCAAACATTTTTGCTTGCGGACGGGTTTTCGTTGCATTGGCACCCGCACTGCTTTGATGACCGCTAGTTTCCTAACCGCACGAGGTCGGCCGCCGATTTTATGGTTCTCAAAGTTCGATTGAAGATTTACGAACCTCAGTGTTATTTCGAAATTTTGCAAAAGCCTAAAAATTTCAGTTGGCGCGCATCTGTAACCGCAGTGGAGCAGCGGATTAACCGCGACTTGAACATCCTTTTGCGTCCACTTCATATTTTTAAATTAAACATAATCGATTTCTTTTTTATTTTAAGACGGCGCAAAAGTTCCTTATTCAGAATTAGTTCGAACATTTCTGATCAATATTCGAAATTTAAATTAAATAAGAACTAAGCAAAAGGAAGAAAGAGTCGTGGTTATTGCGCTTATACTTGCAACATACTTTGTCTGCCGCCAGACTGAGTGGCCTGATCCGGAGAGGACGGCTCCTACAACCATTATATTTGGATTTTGTATATATACTTAGTATCGATGATACTTCTGGCTTGTCCATGTTCATTTTAAGACCCGTTGGGAAAGTCAACAGAGGGAAAATAAAAATCAGGAGATGGCCAGCAGCATTTTGACTGAACATCTCAATAAATAAACTACGGTTGCCAACTCGCCTAAGCCTGGCAACTATGGAAAAGTTCCCCCCAAAATAAGACCCACAAACTTTTGTAACAATCTATGGGGGAGGCCTATGTTCAGCAGTGGACTAGTGATAGGCTGAAATGATGATTATGATACAAATCCTCTTTAGCCTAATGTTCAAATTAAATTTCAATTTTCCGACATATTTGTTTTCCATCGTAGAAGTTATTGATTAGCTGTTTTTTTATAGAAGAAAGTGATGAGACGAACGAATTATTCACCTAAAGGTAAGTGCAACGTCTGCCTATAACAAATGGTATCACAGAGAACATTTCCGTGTGGCACTGCACTACGCTACACGCTGTCACCCTGAGATATTAGTTATTCAGTTTCATATGTTCTGTAATTACATTATAGATTACAGTGACCAACAAACCAAAACAAAAATGTTTGCACACTACTGCTTGATGGCAGAATAACTGACACTGCAGTTGTACCTACCTAGACAGATTCTTGCATAGGTTTCCCATCAACAGTAAAAATGCAAGTCAAGATCCATTTTCTGTGGGCTAACCCAAAAAAAAAACACAGTTCCTCTAAAAAGTATTTCTTATAAAATCTAAATCAATCTTCGTGATTCCTTTTCAGAATCTTCTAGTATATATTCGCTGGTATTTCCTTTTTTTTCGATTTTTTTTTTTATTGGATAAAGTGATGAAACGAGCAAATCGTTCACCTGATGGCAAGTGCAACGTCTGCCCATAACTAATGCTGTGTCACCCAGAAAAATTCTGTGCGTCACCACCTGTGCCCATCACCCTGAGACATAAGTTCTTATGTCTCATATAGCCAGTGATTACGCTAGCTCACAGTGCCCTTCAAACCGAAACACAGTAATGTTTACACACTACTGCTTCACGGCAGAATAACTGGCCCTGGGGTGGTACCTACCTAGACGGATTCCTGCACAGGAATCCTACCACCAGTAAAAGTTTCCTCAACCACAGTTTTGCGTTGAAGTCTGCCATCAACACCGTGCAGTATGTTTTAAAAAATGATTTTAAAAAAATATTCTTATATATATCTATATGAACTTAACCGAATATTATAGTTATTATGAATATAAGATTGATACACCCTAATATTGACAACTTTGTGAACGGGAGATTTTTGAACGATAAATCCTACACTTCTGTTACCGCCACAGAACAGAAGCGCCATGGCCGCTACTGTAGTCAAGATTAGCGAGCTCACTGGTGAAGCGACCTAAGGAATCTACCACCCCAACTCATCCCGTGGGTGTCGTAAAAGTCGACAGAGGGAAAATGAAAACCAGGAGATGGGCAGCCGCACCTTGCTGGAACATTTGAATAAATAAACTGAGGTTGCCAACCCGTCTGCCAAGCGTGGCAACTATGGCAAAATCCCCCCAAAACGAGAGCTACAAACTTTTGAAGCAATCTATGGGGGAGGCCTATGTTCAGCAGTGGACTATTGATAGGCTGAAACGACGACGATAAAAGATGTTATCAAGGTTGGCAGGCTGTTTGGCAATCGCAATTATTTTATTTGGATGTTCTATAAAAATGCAGCCTATTGATATATTCTCTCTGTAGACTTTTATAGCACCCAAGGGACGAGGTGAGTGAAAGATTGTTTTGTACGGCTACCACACGGCCATAACATTCATTAATTAACGAGTTTTGTGAGACAAACATCTATAAAAATTCTAGTGTGGACAGGTTTCCACTTTTTAAAGTTGTTTTTGGAATTGAGAATCTTAAACTTATTGGAAAGCAGCATTTAGTTGATACGGCGTTAAGAATTGTTGCATTTAACTATTGGTAAATCGAATAAACCGTGTCCTGTACTATTATTCGTTTTCTAAACTCCGATCTAACGCAATTATCTCAAGTTATCCGCAAGCCAGCGCCAGTCGGCCCGCGAGCGTCATTATAAACGGTTGTATTCTTTACTGTGAATATTCACGAATTGTCCCGCGCAAATCACGCCCTATATAGGTACGAAAAAATCGAGTGTAAACTTTTTAAAGTGTCGTTTAACTGTGTGCTGCTAGTGTACGTGATAATTTATCGATTTTAATTTAAGGGGTGATTTCTAAGAGCCGGATCTAAAGGACAGAGGTAAACATGTCAATTTTTATTCGATTTTTAAACTGTAATTGTAAGTGAATTGTAATTTCGAATGGACGTCGATTTTTTTCGTTTAACATTTACCAAAACAAACTTCAAGGTTACTCGTAACACATTTAGAATTATCTGTTTGTTGTCATTGTCACATTCTAATTGTTAATCATGATTTATGACTACATTTTATTCATAACTGATGTTTAAAATTTGAGGATCGAGTAGTGTTTTATTTAGTTTTATAAACCAAATTTGCATTTGCATATTACCGACGATGTTATAAACAGTGACGTTTGGTTATTGCCTTGATTCGCTACTAACATTCTCGTTTTTACATCGAAAAACACACATTTCGAATTTATTTAGACATTTTTTTAAATAGTGTTTTTGACTTTCGAAGAATTTCCTTAAATATTTTTCGTTAGATATATGTCTGTTTCGTGTAAAATATACTTAAAATGAGATAATTAACTATTTTAAATGTTATTAAAATAACTTAAAAATAATTAAGTTAAATATATAAATAAAAGTAAATATAAAATTACTATCACCCCTTTAAATACGTCTTATTCTTCTTCATGCACCTGTCAGTAGTCCACAGCTGGACTCACCTAAAAGGTAAAACTTGCCGTAATCAGCACGCTCGGCAATTACACATCTGCATCTGGATTGTCCGTTGTTATAATAGTCGCTGGTGCGTATTTTCCTGCTGGCATTTTTAGAGATAATTTTACATTACTAATATTCCTGTTAACCACTCCAACTAAGCGTAAAAGCCTGTGCTAGGAGATGGTTCACGACAATAGTCGAACGGCGGGCTCGATCCTGCGACGTCATGTTTTGCAGTCCGTACCCTAAACGATTAGGCTATTGCCGCTTTATAAATTAATTCGCCACTTGTCGGGAGCCATGAGATTTTCCAGGCGTTTCGATCAGTCGAGTAATTTTAAGTGAGTTCATGACAGTGTCAGTTGTAAAAAAATGGAAGTTTCAAACAAAAGCATATTTTTGTTACAAGCTTTTATTGGTGAGGCCAGGACTTCAAATGTTGATAGTGCTATAGTACCTACTTACATACATACATAAGATCACGACTGTATCCCATAAGGGGCAGTCAGAGACTGGGCATTTACTGCAAAAACAGATGACTGCCACAATCCACGTTTCACCAAAACAATATAATGCACTTGGTGTGATAGGTGGTGCATGTCAAAACAAATAAGAGTCCCACCCAATTCTTGACAAAGCTATCTTGCTTAGTTGAGGAGTTCCTATGGACAACTTTCGGCTCCATCATCAGACCAGCTCCATATGGTTGCTGCGTCAGCGAAGAGCTACATGGCATGCCAAATTTTTGTTTCACTCAATTAGTAATTTTACTCAGTCGGACATAGTAGAGTAGGTCAAAATTGACATACAAGATTTGAACCGGAGAGAAATACTATGAAAGCAAGTTAAAAAAAAAGCTTGTACAAAGAAATAAGTGTGTACCAGAACTATTAAAAGTTTCGGTTTAGGTACAGAACAAGGTGTTCTTTGGGTTTATGTAAGTATTTCCACTTCTGAAAACAATTACGCAGTAGAAAGATAGTTTTGAAAGGTTCTTAAAAATGAGAGTTTATTTCGAAAATAGTAGAGCGGCAACAGTCTTAGCTTGAAGGCGACACACTTTGATTATAAAGAATTGTTTTAGAGGCCCCTCCATTATACATTCACAACATTGTGAATGCTATCTCTTGAATTAATAAGATTATAGATAGACTAGCTCGTTCGAATTTCAATTTGAAATTTCATTGGTATGTTAAAACATTATTTTGTAGAAAAGTTTTTTGATTCACGCGAATTTTTAAATGTACGGAAAATAAATAGCGGTTAAAACTATTTCTAATATTTTTTTAATGGATAAGTTGTTTAAATGGAAGTCGGAAGTCAAATTCAAAATTTCTTTAATCGGTCTAGGCTTACAAGCCTTATACATAAAGCTCTTATGAATGTCAAAATCTACACGTCAACACGACGTCTATCCATAACAAATGCTATTTCACACAAAAAAAATCTGCGTGACACTACACTGCGCCAGTCAGCTAGACACATCAGTTCCCAAGCCTAATATGCCCAGTGATTACACAAGCCCTCAGTTCCCTTCAGACCGAAACAGTAATGTTGGGACACTACTCCCTTAACGGCAAAATAACCGGCTATGGGGTGGTACCTATGTAGACGGATTCCTGCAGGGAAACCACCAGGAAACATTGTTTTTGCGTATATTTCGTCGAGCAGAAGCGAATGTGATGCAATTATAAAACGAGAATTTGCATATTCTTAACAAAAATAATACGGATTTTAAAGTGGTGACAAAAAATTAACGTTTCGTAGTTTTTTATAGCATTTAAATGGCAAATACTTTAATAAATAGATGTATAGAAAGTATAAATTAAGATAAGTTCGTAAGGTCGTAGGACTGAAGTTCATATAGGATTTTTTTGAGCTGGCTCAGAGATTGAATACCTACAATATAGTTCAATCCATCGAGGAAAGTATTTGCAAGCACGACGGAGTTTGCTATATTACGGTTATTCATTATTCTAAATATTTTATTCTAATTTGTAATATTAGGCAATAAGAAAATGTCTGATTATTTCATTATATGAGTCTGACAATAGCTAAAAAAATTACTAAGTACAAACACCTTGCAATCCTTAGGAAATGGTTATATGAAGTCTTTAGGAATGAATATGGCCGACTTGTATGACGGTTAAGTAGTATCTAATATTTTTTGACTCTTTCTTACCCCGCCTAGGTTCTGTCCTACCTACTACTGTCTACTGTTCCTAACTATATATGTCGCTGTGGTTAAACATCTCCGGCAAGATTATATCTATAATGAATCAATGCAATACGTATAATTGAGTAGTTAATAGCTGGTAACTGTATGGTATCGTAAATATCTCGGAAATCAAATAGCTTCTGAGAAATGGCGGAACCTCGAAAACAAACAAGGCCAGACCGTATGTAATTAGGTGTGGGCAGCAGTGTCAAAAGTACGTAGCGTCTGGTACTGCGACCGTGGATCCGCTGGCCAAGCGTGGTGATTACACGAAATCCTGACTCTTGAAAGATAACGTATTAATTATTTTGTGGATAACGCCGCATAATAACTTTAGTTCTGCTATAAAATCAATATATAGTTTAAGCCTTATTATGCAATTGTTTGTCCTAAATAAATAAAAAAAAAACAGAATATTAACAAGCCGATGATAACGCAAAAATAACGGTTTCGATGGATACGAATTATTATTGAGTTTTAGTTCGTTTTTAAAATAAACTGCATCGGTTATGTTGCCAGCGACTTTTTAAAAGTTATTTTTAGTCTATGTCTTAAGTCGGCCTTGATTAATGAACTACTTTCCTGCAATATGCATGACTGAGTATTAATTCGTGTCACGTGTTCCGTAATCTGTTCAGATTTAAACATTTGATAATCAAACGAAAGTTATTTCTTTATTAAGTGCTTACTAAACTATTTATGTAAAACAAAAACTATTACTACTTTAAGTAACAAGGGGAATTTTTATTTTCAAATAATGCTCTCTGTTTAAGGAATGCGGATATTTCCGCGCTTGCGTGCAGTGTATGTAGTCCATTTTTTATTTTTGTGTTACTTTATCCCTCATGGAGCATTATTGCCATACTGGCTACGCACGACAAGTTAATTGTTTTCGGTTCATAAAGATAAGGCACTCGCGTGATGTGATAGGGTGATGGATTCAAAACGCTGTCTTGTGTCGTTAACTCGTGAATGCCCGTTTTTTATGGAAGAGAATGACGCGACGAGTATATCTTTCACCTGATGGTAAATGTGTTGTGCTCCTGTAACAAATGCTGTGTCACTCAGAACTTTCTGTTAGGCACCACACTGCGTTCGTCACTCTGAGGCATCTGTTCTTAAGTGACATAACTACACTAGCAATCAGACCTTCAGCCCGAAACACAGTAATGTTCGCACACCACCGCTTCACATCTGAATAACTGGCACTTCTGTAGTTGCCACCAAGACGGATTCCTGTACAGGAATCGTACCACCACTAGTTGTAAAACGTTTTAATTTTCTTTTTGGGTTAAAACCCAAACAGAAAAATATATTAAATTTAATTTTCCTGAAGACGATACTCGGCTGTTTATTTTTTAACTAAAGACGGACTAAAAATAATAATTAAAAGCTGAAGGTACTCCGGGTTAACTATGACATCGAGACAACTGTCACCTCAGTCCCCCCGTGACCATTGGTGCTGTAAAGCGCCCGAAACGTCGGGTTAAAAATAGTTCCAAATTAAACACGATAAAATACGTAAAAATTAGTTTTATATAAATGTGTAATATTCGCGTAAATAAAAGAAAACATTATGTAAACACGAACCTAAAACTTTTGTTGCAGTTGTTGATAAATTTATCGAAGCCGTTCACAATTACAAATAATACTCACTCGCTAAATGGTTTAGGATATCATGCCGTTTATTCGGATACACGCTGTAAGAAACCGTCCCGGTTGTTTCGAATAAGTCGCGACCTTAATCTCGGAAGCGTGACACGAAAGTGAAACTTGTAGTACCAAAAACGTCAGTTCTATGCCGTTGCCCTCTTTATGAGCGGCTTTATTAATATTAAAGAGTTTAGTTTTGAGTTTTTTTTTTTATTTAATAAAGTGACGGAACGAGCAAAACGTTCACCTGGTGGTAAGTGCAACGTCTACCCATAACAAATGCTGTGTCATCCAGAACTTTTCTGTGTGACACCACACTGTGTCCATCACCCTAAGACATACGTTGTTAAATCTCATATGCCCAGTGATTAGTTTGCGGTGGTTCGCCATTGAAGACGCACTCTCATCTCGTGTTTGCAATTAAGGATGCACCCAGAAGTTGTTGTTCACAGTTCCAGTGATTCTGCCAGCAATAGTGTGCGAACATCTATGTTACGGTTTGAAGGGTACTGATAACTACTGTAATTACTGGGGACATGAGATTTAAGAACCGATGTCTCAGTGTGTTGCCACACAAAAATTATCTGGGTGACACAGCATTTCTCATGGGCAGACGTTGCGCTTACTATCACGAGATTTTTTTTCTTTTGCTCATCACGTCATTTTCTTTAGTAAAAAAAACTTTGTAAGTGAATTAGCGATCGCAGCAGGAGGCAGGATCGCAGATGCGACGTGTCTTCGACCTTAGAAGCTGACACCGGACACCGTTTTTTTGTATTATTTGGATCTGGCATACGTTTTGGGATAGTTATTACATACATTTGGGCGGTGATATTTTTTGGCATTTCTCTTAGTCGATATTTTCATCGGAAAATACGGCGTCGGCATATCTAAGACAGACAGTAACTAAACTGTTAATTTATATGTCTGTACTTACATGTGTTAACAGCAGTTGTCTTACAGAAGTTTCCAGTAGCAAATAGTGTTTTTAAATTATTTTGCTTTTTCTGATGTCTGCAATGTTTGCTTCTTCTATAGAATAATTAAGACAAAAGATTTTCGCATGTATTCAAACATATCGAGTTAAGTAAAAGTAATTTTCACTCGGCGATAGTATTATCACTGGGCATATGAGACTAAAGAACTGATGTCTCAGGGTGACGGGCGCAGTGTGGTGTCACACAGAAACGTTCTAGGTGACACAGCATTTGTTATGGGCAGACGTTGCACTTACCTTCAGTTGAACGTTTTGGTCGTCCCGTCACTTTATCCAATAAAAAAATAAGTACTCAAAAACGAGAGCCGCAATGCCTTTAGCTTCGTCTCATAATCTTTAAAGGTGAAGGCTCCGTGGTGCACGTTTTGTAAAGTTTATTTTCTTGAATCCTTCGACCATCAGTAACTGACTTGACTTGTAACTTTATACCTCTATAAATTGCACATTATGACTGTCTTATTTTTAATTAAATTGGTTGTGATGTATGTTAATTTTTATACATATCACACTGACGCTCTGAGGGACTTTCAACGATGATTTAGGCAACTCCTTATATTTTTCTTATGGACGAATGTAACGAGGAGAGAAAATTGTTCACCTAATTGTAAGTGCAATGTCTGCCTGTAGCAAAAACTGGCTTCAAGAACATTTATGTGTGGCACCACACTGCTCTCGTTACTCTGAGACATCAATCAGTTCTTAAGTCTCATATGCCCAGTGATTACACTAGCTAACAGCGGCCTACAGACCGAAACACAGTAATGTTTGCAAAGTACTACAAGTCCTACTACCTACGTTACATTTGCTATGGGGTTTTGAATCCGGGAATAATCCGTCACTCAGCTCCAATTCGGGTTGGAATTGGCAGCATATGTATCTTTTATTAACCTAGGCAGCACTTAAATAGCAATTAACAATTTTAGTCCTAAAGGGGAAAGAAAGTTGATTTGATAAGATCCGTATTCAAAAAAACATTTATGATTGCATGCGGATCTTAGAAAATGAACTTTCTTTCACCTTTATTATAATGGATTTCCGGCAAAGTAACGCCTCATTCTATTAACTATTTTAGTTCAGTTTTACACTTCTTACTACTTTTGTTCTCTATAATACATTCCATATCTATCCATAATATATATCCATAATATATTCCATATAATACATTCCATATGTCGTAATTTTAATTATAGTTACGTAAAATATGAAGTTTTCCATCGTTTTTGTATGATGAGTTAGCGGTATTGTTGCATATAGCAATGTAATCCGACACCGAGTGTGTTCACGCTCGGCGGGCGTTCCGCGGTTCGATTCCGCGCACCGTTACGTTCAATTAGTGGCGCGTGCCCCCGAGCTCTTTGTTTGAAGCGTGTACGTATTTTAGTAAACATTTAGCCTTATCATACCCACCATCTATAAAATGTGTACGTAGGGTGTTAAAAGGTGTAATACATTTTGGAACAAAGTGTGAGAACATTAATTAGTTTTTTTTTTAAAACGATTGTTGTCGTCATACTTTAAAGTTAAATACATAAAGAAAATAGAAGTGTCTGTCTGTGATTTTAGATTGTGTTAGTTCGAAATATGCTTTTTATTTTCGTTTACATGACATAATGTGATGATGATTAAAAGTATTCGGTCTGTCTGTCTGTCTGTCAGAAATCATTTAACTTGAAAACTATTGAATCTGTTTACTTACGTTATGGATATTTGTTTGATTATGATATCTCAAACACACGTTACATGTGTATTGATGACCGCGTTGCCATGTTGTTGGCAACTGCGCCGCTGATCCTGCACTCGAATCCCAGGCGGTGTCAACATTTGTGTAAAAACACGAATTTCTACATAATTCTCCAGTATAACCCTTAAATTGATAATGTTCATTGGGATGTACACATAAAACATAATTTAATTGCCGATATCTTTCTACATACTAAAAGATAATTAGTTAAACTTTTATTCCTTGAAATATTTAACATAATTGATTTTTTGTACGTTTCAGATGCTTATTAACACGCTTAATCATACAAAATACAATTATTTTGTTATCTTTGAAACTATCGAATCTGCCAATTTAGACCCGATTTCACCGATCGCTTTGGAAACCAAGTTTAATAAAACCACGTTTTACTTAACTGAGTTCAAATGTACCATTTGATCTCAGTGTTGGTCTAACAGATTTCATCAGCTCCATTTTAATCGCGTTTAGAAAAACGAGGTTTACATTAAATATCGTCAAAAACAAACGTGTAAAAGAAAACTCGATGTATTTCGTATTTTGCGACATCAAACAGCCTGTTTTTATGTATAGGTTACATAGTGCATACCTATAAACAATACGAATTAAAAATATTTTTTGCGCTAACATAGTTGTGCAATTGACAATGACCGCTCTCTAAACGCGTTTAAGGAGTCGAACGTCGAAAATTGGGCGTTCTAAATATTAATCGCGTTTAGCTTTAACTGCGTTCATTTGATGTTGATGAAATGCAAACTGTAGTATTGAACTCGGTTAAACGCTTAAACTTGGTTAAACTTAAACTGATCGGGTTTATTTTCAACGGCGAGATCCGCCCTTAAGGGTTAAGTGTGAAAAGACTAATGGGAATATTTTGTCTCATCATTGTTACGGACAGCAATTTAGACCTCGCCCACTAACGCCCCTTACCTTGATCTTCGACTATATTCAACTAATTATTGGGAAGCAACTGGATGTGTAGAAACTTTACATCTTAATATATTTGAGAGTCCTTCAAATCCCGACGTTCTTTTCGTTTTTTTTAAATTATTTGGTCAATATTAACATGGGTCAGAGCTCCTATTTTAAGTAAAACCACGTTACGTTCGACTGCATTTTCGATTGTTAAAGATAATTTTAGTCTATATCGATGTTGGTAATCCATACTAATCCATACTAATATTATAAATGCTAAAGTAACTCTCTCTGTCCTTCTGTTTGTTACCTTTTCGCGGTTCAACCGCTGAACCGATCTTGACGAAATTTGGCACAGAGATAGCTTGCATACTGGGGACGTGAACGGGAAGTTTCCACGTTATAGAAACCTATATCCACGAGAAGTTGCGGGCATCAGGTAGTAGCTCTATATTGTAAGTATAAATGTTGTTAAGTGTCATCAATAATGTCATTAATATTTTATGTAAACCTTTGTAAAGTTAGACGGCCTTTTCTCTTATGTTAAATGTTTGGTCAATATTAACACAGGTGCAAGGTTCTACATTGCGTTTAAGTGACATCCATACTAATATTATAAATGAGACAGTAACTCTCGCTGAGTTGTGTCCCCCTGTCTGTTTGTTACCTTTTCACAGCTCAAACGTTGGACCGATCTTGACGATATTAGGCACAGAGATAGATTGCATCCTGGGGGCAGACGTAGGATACTTTTTACCCCGAAGAATTAAATAGACAGGGGATTCTAAAGCCTATATCATTTCGGAACTCTCATATGCCCGAGTAATAACGCTAGCTCAGTGCCCTTCAGCCGAAACACTGCAAGTCAGGTCAGTATAAACAGGTGCATAATAATTTCATTGAAATGTTAAGTATACGATTCATCAGCAACATCATCATTTCAGCCCATCTTAGTCCACTGTTGAACATGGGCCTCCCCATAGATTGCCACAAAACGAGGTCCCGAGCCACCTGCATCGATTAACTTCCCATAAAACCGTGCAGGTCGACGCTCCAATTAGTGGGGGATTACCCTACACTGCGTTTGCTGGTACTACCTTGCCACACCAGAACCTTGCTGCCCCAAAGGTTATCGGTATATGGCCGGCCTATTGCAACTTCAGTATGCTAATTCTTTAGGGTTATTTCGACTAGTTCTGTTTCGGACATCATCGTTATGGATTTTATCTCGCAGATAAATTCCGTGCATATCCCTTTCCATAGCTTGCTGAGCGACTCCGAGCTTCCTCAAGCGGCCTGCAGTGAAGAACCACGTGTCAGCCCCGCAGGTCATCATCACTGGCAACACGCACTGATTGAAAACTTTAGTTTTAAGACATTAAAGTAAACTCGCCGACTTTTAGTTTACTAAAAAATATTTTAGTCGTTACTAACACTAATCTTAGCTCTACGGTGGTTTAATTAGCAGTAACAATAATGGCATAACAATTTGAGGTAAGCCCACGTAAAGTTCGATGGCCTTTTATTTTTTTTAATTATTTGGTCAACATATGCATGACATAGGTACTACATTATATTGTACGTAGTTAAGTGTCATTAATAATAAAGTCGTTACAGTTTTGGGTAAGCCTACATAAAGTTCGACAGCCTTTTTTATTTTTTTTTATTATTTGATCAACTTAGACATAGGTCTTTGTTCTACATTATATTGTATGTTAGTGTCATTAATAATAATGTCGTTACAGTTTTAGGTAAGCCTACGTAAAGTTCGACAGCCTTTTTAATTTTTTTTTTATTTGATCAACTTACTCATAGGTCATGGTTCTACATTATTTTGTATGTAGCTTAATGTCATTAATAATAATGTCGTATGTTTGACGACCGCGTGGCCTAGTAGTCAGAGTACCTGACTTCTAAGCCGCGGGTCCTGGGTTCGAATCCCAGCCGGAGCCAACATTTGTGCTAAAACATAAATTGTTGGTTTTCGGGTCTGGTTGTGTTGTGATTGTTCCCGTGTTTCTAACACTGAATCCTAGCCTACCTCCGATCTTATCGCATTAGCGTTACATCGGGCGCGGGTAGGTTGGGACGAGTGAGTGCCTCTGTGATTGCGCGTACACTTGTCTCCTGCGCAGTTGATGGCTCTCGACAGTAGTCGGCAGTTGTCGCCGTGGTAGAAATCGGCTAGGAGAACATCATCGTTCAATAATGTCGTTACAATTTTAGGTAAGCCCACGTAAAGTTCGACGGCCTTATATTTTTTTTTTAATATTTGATCATCTTACTCTAAGGTCATGGATCTACATTATTTTGTATGTAGTTTAGTGTCAACAACAATAATGTCGTTAAACTTTTGGGTAAGCTCACGCAAATTTCGACGGCCTTATATTTTTTTTTAATATTTGATCTACTAACAACTAACATAGGTCATGGTTCTACATTATTTTGTATGTTGTTTAGTTTCATTAATAATAATCTCATTACAATTTTAGGGTAAACCCACGTAAAGTTCAACGGTCTTTTCGTTTTTTATAAATTATTTGTTCAACGTTTAAATAGGTCATTTCTACATTCATTCTTCATTATTTGTCATTAATATAATTATAATTTTAGGTAAACTTTCGACGGCGTTTTTGTTTATAAGAAAGTACTGACAGACTTGTACATTTACGTTTGTCTAATGTCTCTATGCCTGCATCTAGTACTTGGGCGTCGTCCGATGCATTTGGCATCGCTTTGGATATACTGGAACGAATCTAGGTTATATCGCAACGCCTTGATAACCGACTTGATGAGGCCAATTAAGATGCTCTAGCTGCGTTGTAGGTTCATATATAAGTAAAATTACTAAAGGAACGGTACGTGAATCACACGAGAAGTTCCTTAAACGGTTAGAAAAAAAAAATTAATTTCCCTTCCTGAATGGTGTATCATATCTACGCCTGGAATACAGTGCTTAGAAAAGTATGGTTGTGTAAGTCTCCATAACGATAGTAAATCGTCTACGTATGACAGACTAGCATAAATGGCTTTACTTAGATATTATATTTAAAAAATCTCCTCATCATCACTTCAGCCTATCACTAGTCCGCTGCTGAACATAGGTCTCCTGAATAGATTGCCACAAAAGTTTGTGGCTGTCGTTTTGGGAGGATTTTTCCATCGTTGCCACGCTTGGCAGGCGGGTTAACAACCGCAGTTTATGTATTCAGATGTTACAGGAAAATGCTGCTGTCCATCTCCTGGTATTAATTTTACCTCTGTCGACGTTTACGACCACGGGATGAGTTGGGGTGGTAGATTCTCTGGCCGCCACCACACGACTCTCCTAGCTTAAGCAAATTTTTTTCTTTTTGGTTCTACTTCTTCGAGGTCTATTGTTTACCCACTGCGCGAATCGGGACGACTATTATAAATATATATAAGTTTTAAAAGTTTGTGTGTCTGTCGTTTACATTATACAAATCGATTCGTTTCGAATTGGATCGACTGGGGCAAAATGAATACGACCAATTTTTTTTTCAATCCTGATGAAGTAATATCCAGTTTTGTTAATACGAATCGAGTTTACTGTTTATCGGAATTTCAACTGGGCAGGTAGACTGGTTATACCAGTTTTATTAGCTTTGATTATAGTTGTGTTATTGGCGCGGTATGGTGGTGGCGTGGGACCCATCACCACAGCTTGTTCTCGTGGGTGTAGATAATAATAAAATAAGATAAAGACAAGGGTAACGTCAAAGACAAAAATATTTTTTATAATGGCTTAATTTTACCTTTAGAACGTCGAAAACTTACAATTTTTATTGTAAGTGTAATTACAATTTGATTACTATAATAAAGTTGGAGAGTTTGTATGTTTGTAAGCGTTAATCCCAGGAAATACTTATGCGATTTGAAAAAGTATTTTTGCATTGGATAGTCCATTCATTGAGAAAGGTTCTAAGCTATGAAACGTCATGCTACAGCTTCAAGGCGCCGCACGCTGAGGTTCCAACATTACCGAGAAGTGCCGAACTCTGAATGCTTTGGTACTAATAATATACGTACGATATATATCGTAATCTATATGTAATCTACCACCACATCTCATCACCCACAGGGGTGTCGTAAAATTCGTCAGATAAAAACTGAAAACCAGGAGATGGGCAATCAGCATCTTTCTGGAATATCTGAATAAATAAACTGCGGCTGCCAACCCGCCTGCTAAGCGTCGCAACTATGGCTAAATCCCCCCAAAATGAGAGCTACAAACTATGTTCAGCAGTGGACTAATGATAGGCTGAAAGGATAATGCTGTTCTATTACATTCTAATTATAATTATATACTGGGAACAGGCCTACTGTCTTTTTGGAAGGGGGTTGGAGCGGAAAAATTTATCTACACTAAGGAATACAAGCATACATATATCATCAATAAATACCGACAATTGCGAGCGAACAACATGTTCCAAATGCGGACACTATGAATACATTAGAATAGCAATTGGAATTCTGCTTTGATACGGAGTTGTAACGATACTGTGATAATCTGCGCGGGAAAAACCATTTTGTGATGCGTCGAGAGGTATAAAAAACATCTGTTCATAATGTTCTTATTTGCCTTCCATGTTATTAAAAATAAGCATACATTACGTTATATTCATTTCATATTGTTTGTTTGTAACGAAACGGTTGATGAATTTTACGTATAAAATAGTCATTTTTGCTGAACCATTTTGGTAAGAGTCGAAAAATTCTTACTCCCCATTGCGTTACCACGAGCAGTATAGTAAGAGCATTGCAACATATTATGGAGTTATTCTGCCCGAATAAAGATCCCTACAATAACTCAGTTGCCTCTTACGACACCTCGATAGAAAAGAGGTAGGTGTTATTCTACTGTGCCGGACCCCTATCGGTTAAATGCCCAAAAATAACTACTTAATCGATTTAAAAATTCCTTCCTTACAGACCACAAAAGTCATTACAGGCTTTTATTGTCATAATAAATAATAATAATTTATTTCTCAAGTCACGCTACGCTCTGTCGACATAGGTAGCGACCTGTAACAGACTAAAAAATTATAATTAAGTGCATATTTTTTTTTTATAATACTCAATTCTTATATGCGACGTGTGACGCATGATAATTTTAAGCGAGCAATTAGAACAATCTACGTAAATTAATTTACGAAACATTTGAAACTCAATAAAAATAGTTTATATAAGAAGGATAACAAAAGAGTTGTTAATTAACTGTTAGCATTAATTGTTTCTTTTGTGGCAACACCTGCGGAACAACACGACGAAGATTGATTGTTTTCGGGCTTATATCACCTATTATGATACTAAGTCAGGGGAATACAATAAGGCAATTACAAACTGCATTCGTATGCGGCAGGTTGAAGCGGTAACATTTTGTTAACATTAGTGTTGTGTGTAACAAGTAATATATAATTAGTCCCGATTTCACTGATTGCTTTGGAAACCAAGTTTAATAAAACCACGTTTTACTTAACTGAGTTCATATGTATCATTTGATCTCTGTTTTTGTCTAACCGATTTCATCGACTCCATTTTGATCGCGTTTAGAAAAACAAAGTTTACATGAAATATCGTCACAATCTAAAACAAAAAGACGATTTATTTCGTATTTTGCGACATCAAACAGCCTCTTTTTGTGCATAGCTTACATAGGTTTGCAAACAATAAATAATACGAATTAAAAATAATTTTTGTGTTTACATAGTTGTGCAATTGACAATGACAGCTCTCTAAACACGTTTATAGAGCTGAACGTCGAAAATTGGGCGTTCAGAATTTGAACCGCGTTTAGCATTGACTGCGTTCATTTGATGTTGATGAAATGCAAACTGTAGCGTTGAACTCAGTTAAACGCTTAAACTTCGTTTTTCTTGAACTGATCGCGTTTAGTTTCAACGGTGAAATCCGCCCTTAGTGACTTAAGAAAAAAGACTAGTGTACTAAGGCTACGTGCGCACTGTCCGGTTAGCCGCGCCGCGTCTGTCCGTCCGGCTGGCCGCAGGATACGCTTGTAATTGCGGCCAATCGGGTGGCGGCCAGTCATAACCGCAACCGGAATATGCGTATAGAAACCGTCGTGGTTTGATCGAGCCATTTCCAAGAAAGACGACGAAGTAGTCGCAGCTATTTATTATATTTACAGGCGTTTTGTAAAGAAAAAGTAACGGAGAAAAAGGTTCTGGGTGCATCCTTAATTGCAAACACGAGATGAGAGTGCGTCTTCAATGGCGAACCACCGCAAACTAATCACTGGGCATATGAGATTTAACAACGTATGTCTCAGGGTGATGGACACAGTGTAGTGTCACACAGAAATTTTCTGGGTGACAGAGCATTTTGGGCAGACGTAGCACTTACCATTCAGGTGAACGTTTTGCTCGTGATGAACATTTTACATACATACATACATACAGTCACGCCTCTTTCCCATAGGGGTAGGCAGAGACCACATCTTTCCACTTGCTACGATCCTGACACACATCTTTAGCTTCTTCTACTTTCATTAGCGTTTTCACACACGCTCGTCGGTTGCGGGTACTTTTAACGTGACCTTTCCTCAAAAGTTCACCGATCTGATTGTGATACGTACGCCTAGGTCGACCCTTACCGGCTTTTCCATTCACACTTGCCTCATAAATCTGTTTCGTCAATCTCCTTTGAACATTTTATGCAATAAAAAAAAAAACTAGCAAACCGCAGTGCATCCGCGTAGTGCGTATAGCGACCGTCCGGCTTGCCGACAGACGGACCGCAGCGCTCCGAGCGACCGGAACGGTTGGCCGGCAGCCGCATCGCAGTGCGTTTAAAAACTGTGTTTTCCTGCATATTCTTTATCGCGGCCAGCCGGACGGCTGCCCGTAATGCGGCTAGCCGCTCAGTGCGTATGTAGCTTTAGCGGTAACCGTACGAAACGCGCCGGCGGTTTGTAAGCGCAGTAGTTGTATTTTCTATGCAGCAATCCGTCTAGGTAGGTACCACCCCAGGCCAGTTATTCTGCCGTGAAGTAGTGTAGTGACGGCATAAGAAAACCTACTGCCCCATCTCATCCCGTGGGTGTCTTAAGAGGAAAACCAACGCGCCTGCTGAGCGTGGCAACTATGCTAAAAAAAAAGAGGAAAGTAACAGCCTATAAATGTCCCACTGCTGAGCACAGGCCTCCTCTCATTTCTGAGAGGGTTTTGGAGCCGCGAATAGTCCGCCACGCTGCTCCAATGCGGTTTGCTAAAATCCCGCCAAAATGAGAGCTACAAACGTTTGTGGCAGTCTATGGGGGAGGCCTGTGTTCAGCAGTGATAGGCTGAAATGATGATTATGAAGCAGTACTGTGTAAACATTACTGTGTTTCGGTCTGAAAGGCACTGTGAGGTAGTGTATTCACTAGGCATTTGAGACTGAGACTAAAGTAAGTACTGATGTCTTAGGGTGACGGGCGCACTGCGGTGTCAGACAAAAAGTTTCTGGGTGACACAGCATTTGTTATGGGTAGTTGCACTGACCATCAGGTGATTGTTTTGCTCATTTCGTCACTTTATCCAATAAAAAAAACATTACTGATATTCTGGTACACTTCAACGAACCTTAAAAGCTGAAGATGGTACTTAACAATGTCGAATGGCGGACTCGAACCTGTGACGTCGTCTTTCGCAGCAGTGGGGGTTTGTGCATGTGCGATTTCTGTTTGTAACAACTACTCAAGATACAGCCGCTATAAAACGAATGATTCATTTTATATCCGACTAGCTATTCCCCGCTGTTTCACCCGTTTAAAAAGCCACGATCGATGATATACATATATACTTCCATATTTGAATCTGATTTTGGGGTTTAAATTTTTTCCCATGTTCCCCAAGTGAAAGTCCCATCAAAATCGGTCGAGCCGTTTCGGAGATTAGCCGGAACAAACAGACAGACAGAAGGGACAGAGAAAAGTTTTAAAAAACTTTTTTTTCTTAAAAGTACCGTGTATAATTTTATAAGCATTGAGAAAAAAAGCTGCTGCTTTGTTATTACAAACAGTCGCTTCTATTTTTTTTCATCTCTTTAGATATTGGAATATATAAAAAGTTCTTCTTTTCACTTTAAACTTTCCGAACTCGATGCAACGTATATGCGATAAAGTAGAAGGTAGACTTTTGGCGTCATCTCGAAAAGTGACGGTGTTTTAATGGCATTTTTAGTGTATATTTTATATTTTGTAATACTGATAGTTTATTTTGCCGTAAATGCTTATGAACGTGTACAGTTATTAGTAAATTCAATTCGAGACCAGAATTGTACTTTACGTTTCCGTTTTTTCTCCTTCAGTGCAGTAAATCTTCAGTAAAAGTCAACTATCATTTTACTGTTGATCGACATTTTGTTCGAGGATGGATTGAAAAGTACTCGGCCTAACCAAGAAAATAAACACATACTAAATCAGTTATATTTTTATTTTTCTACATAATCACCATCAAGTTCAATACACTTTTGCCACCAAGCATTTAGACCGTTAAAAAAAATGATTCTTCCTTAGAGTCAAAATATGCGTCTACAGCTGCTTTGACCTCGTCGTTTGTCGAAAATCTTTGACCTCCCAAGTGCTTTTTTAGGTTAGGGAACAGAAAGAAGTCTGATGGTGCCAGATCAGGTGAATACGGCGGATGCGGTAACAGTTCAAAGCCACAGTTGTGAATTCCAGCCACTGACTGTACTGACGTGTGAACACGGGCGTTATCTTGATGAAACAGGACTTTTTTTCTGAGCATTCCTCGACGTTTTTCTTTTATTTCCTCTCGTAAACGACGTAGTAAGGTGCAGTAGTAATCAGAGTTTATAGTCTGACCCCTTTCAAGATAATCAATCATAATCATACCTTTCGAGTCCCAGAATACTGAAGCCATCACATTTGCCGACAAAATCGACTTAGCCTTTTTAGGGGGTGGTGAACCAGGTCTTCTCCACTGTTTTGATTGTTGTTTTGTTTCCGGTGTACAGTAATGAACCCATGTTTCGTCCATAGTAACAAAACGATTCAAAAACTCATCTGCATCGGCTTCAAATAACTCCAAACAGTCGCGTGAAATAGTCAATCGCGTCCTTTTTTGTTCAACTGAAAGCAGTCGCGGAACCCACCTCGCAGACACCTTGTGGAAACCCAACTCGTTGACAATGATGTTTTGAGTTCGTTCATAAGAGATGCCTATAATCTCGGCTATCTCTCTAATTTTTAATCTGCGGTCTCCCATTATTAAATCAAGTACTTTTTTAATATTTTCGTCAGTAGTTGACGTCGAAGGCCTTCCAGAGCGGGGTTCATCTTTCACACTCTCTCTACCACGCTTAAATTCTGCTATCCATTTTTTGACGGATGAATATGACAGAGCACAATCGCCTAATGTACTGACCATGTCATCATGGATGGCTTTTGATGATAGCCCCTTCTTATGGAGGTACTTAATGACGGCACGCTGCTCGATTTGCTCCATTCGCGGAAATTATGACCGATTACTTTGTTAATAAATTTATAAAATCACAACTAATTATCGCACACGTTTCGAACTTCACACAATGAACTAGTCTGAACTGAACTAAATAATGTGGGTAGATTCTATTTTTAGAATTGAATGGATCTGTGTTAGGCCGAGTACTTTTCAATCCACCTAGTATTATCTATTTTTACTCCCGTGGCTTACTTGGCATTGGCAGAATTCTATTAAAAGAGGCCAGAATTAAAAGAAGAAGAAGTAGAAGGAAGGGGCAGCAGCGTCATAGACACGGGACAATTAAAACACATCCACACCAAAAAAAAACAGGTTTGCCTTTAGCCTGTCACAGTGCTTTGGTGTTCTCGTCATCGTCACCTACCATCTACCATCTGAAAAATGGCAGCTTTTATGTTTACGCCAGTTACTCGACTCCATAGAGTTAGAACTCATCCACAAATTGAATTTCCAATTTAAGATTTATATTTTTTTTACTAAACAAACATAAAGCTTATTTTTATAATAAACGAACACTATGCTTCTTCAAGGTTCTTCCCGGGATCGAGGCGTTTTTATAAACTAGTATAGCGTTTAAAATGAATGATGTTTAATTGGTACAATTATGGAAATAAATTCAAAATAGTCGTTCCGATTAAGCCCAAGTTTTCTACGCTGTCAAAGTCAAAATTAGGCTTTTATAAATGGATGTCAAAATCTACATCGGTTCGATACGTTAAGAACCGGAAAGAAATCCATCCTTTCTTATCTTATTTTTTAATATTGTTATTACGCCGGAATATCATAGAGCTACACATTATGATATGTGCCATCTGTATGTGCCATCTTTGTGCCATATTCTTAGCAAATATAAATAAATAAATAAACAGAACTAAACAAAACTAGAAAGATAATGATATAATTTAGAGTAAGCCCAATAACAACTGCTCTCGATTGTTATTCATCATGCATTGGTTATTCGATGTTGCGCAACGGAAAATTGGTGTCAAATCGATTAAACACGGAACTGGGCATCGAGAATTGCCGATTGCGGATGTACGGTAAAATCGTTCGGCAAATTCACATATGGCGTATGTCTTTTTTAACCTGGCAATTAGTTACCAAATCTAGCCATTTTAACAAAGAGTTTGTTTCGATCCACAGTAAAATGATAATTGACTTTCACTGAAGATTTGATGGACTGATGGAGACAAAACGTAAAGCACGATTAAGGTCTTGAATTGAGTTTTCCAATCACTTTGCACTTTCATGAACACTTGCTGCATTATAAACTATCAATATAATCATCAAAACTCACAGTATCGTATCGTTCGTATCGTTTCAGCCTGTCACTACTCCACTGCTGAACATAGGCCTCCCCCATACATTGCCACAAAAGTTTTTAGCTCGCATTTTGGGGGGATTTTCCCATAGTTGCCACGCTTGGCAGGCGGGTTGGCAACCGCAGTTAATTTATTCAGATGTTCCAGGACGATGCTGCTGCGCATCTTCTGGTTTTAATTTTCCCTCTGTCGACTTTTACGACACCCACGGGATGAGATGGGGTGGTAGATTCTCTTAAGCCGCCACCACGCGGCGAAACTCACAATATACACAGAAAGTACAAAATTCAATAAAAACACTAACGCCACTTTTCGATTTGGTGTTACACATGATATTAGCGTTACGGTAAGGTTAATACGAGCATAATAGTTGTCTCTATCGAAAAAAATAACGGACATTCGTAACAGCAAGGCGTTGCACTTACCATCAGGTGACCGTTGATAATCTTGTGTGTAAAAAATAAAAACGTAAAAATTTCAAAAACTTTCACAGATAGTATATGAAATGAAAATTCTTTATGTATCGTCTTACTCTGTACTCCGAATGTATCCTCGATGTTATAATTTTTTATCTTTATCAAGTAAAAGTATTTTTTTACTTTATTCACACATTATAAATAAACTAGCGGCCCACCCTGACTTTGTCCGGGTACTTTTAGGTTAGCCATTACATATTTTCTTTAGACTACGCCCCACAGTAGGATTTCTCCTTGATAGTGGGTACATTTTACAGACATACAATTCACATGTACAACACAACCAGACCTAAAAAAAATACAGTAAATTTGCGTTTTGCACAACTGTTAGCTCCGGCTGGGATTCGAAGCCAGAACCTACGGCATTAAAGTCAGGTACGCTAACCACTACGCCACACGGCCACGTGTCCATCTGGAATAATGAACCTTTCAAATGGTGTAACCGAAAGAATTTTACAAATAGGTACAGTAGTTTTTGAGATTACCCTCCACATTCACAAACACGAAGTTGGCACGCTCACTTTATAATATTAATATTATACAAATATATAAATACATTTACAAAGAATATTCTCATAGACAACAAGAAACATATTTTTTTTTATTGCTATCATTGAGACAATATGAAAGTTGCATATAATTTTTTCAAGGTTAAATGCCTTCGTCTCAAATTCGCGCGCTTTGTGGTTACAATTTATAACAATAGCTACAACAATTACGTAATTAGCTCTCATAAAACCGTGATATAATTCACAGTGTGTGCACTATGAACTTTTGAATTAGTGACTCGGGTTCGAGCCCCGGTGAGCGTACCACTAAAATGACATAATTCGTCGTGATCTTGTATCGGCTAATATTCCTAGTATCTTGCAACCTTCGCGCCTTTGTCGAACTGATGCACATTGCCCTTGTAGTGTTACACTGATCCCTTTTTTAAAAAGGATAGGAGAAGGATGTACAATTCTTTTTGCGGCTGCACATCTCAGACACAAATCGGGTTGGTGGAGCAGCTTCCGAAACAGCTGGAAGGGAAAATCATATTAAATATTCAAATTTATCGTCTTCATATTACTTTCTGCCTTTTGTAGTTGAGTCGGCGGACTCTTGCGGAGCAGAGGCTTGAGTTTTGTCAGTAAGCTTGGCTGCCGCTTAAGAGAGACCGGTTATGACGCCCTCTATCTCTCTCCTTTTTTTTTGCATCAACGTTGGTCACTGGCCATACAACGTGGCGCACATAATGGGCACGTTTGTTTTTAATTATATCTATATACAATCTGTAAATGTTGAGAACTGCAGTAGTTTTTTTAGTGCGTACATACATATAATCACGCCTATTTCTCATGTAATGGATAAGCAGAAACCTGTCGCGTAGCTCTATTTTCGCCGCCATGGAAAACGTGACGGGAGGCCACGTCCACGACCACGACCACGTCGCCGCCATTATGCTAGAGTAAAAAAAAAAATCTTACTCCCCATTGCGTTCCCACGAGCAGTATTACGACAGCATTGCATATTATGTTGTTATTCTGCATGACTAAAGGCTGTCCGTACAGTACCTTAGTAGCTTCTATGGCACCTCGGTAGGAAAGTGGCAGATGCTGTTCTACTCTGCCGAGCACTTATCGGCGGGCCCTTTTTTAAGTTTATGTGTATTTTAATAATTATTGAAAGTTTATAATGTATGTGTGTGAGACGGGCAGAATCATTTTCATGGTACATTTGAATAAATAAACTGCGCTGCCAACCCGCCTGCCAAGCGCGGCAACTATTACAAAATCCTCCTAAAATGAGAGCTGCAAACTTTCGTAGCAATCTTTGGGGGAAACCTATGTTCAGCTGTGGACTAGTGATTGGTTGAAATTATGGTGATGATGATGATGCTCTTAAATTTAAATTAACCCTACAATTTTATAATTTAACAAATACGTAGATAAATATATATAATTTACATTAACGCAGTGTCAGATGTCGTTGCCCGATTGCTTGAGACATTACCTGCATGACATTATTTCATTCAATTAAATTGATGCAAGATCCAGTAAAGCAACAATAACTCGTGTGATAACTGCTGCAGCGGTGGGAAAAATGACAGACAAGGACGGACTGCTTATTGTGACACATGCGTTGACCTTTTTTTGTTTAAAATACATCTTTGATAGAAAAGGAAAACCGACTACGATTATTGCATTAAAAAATAACTTTAAACAATAATTTCCACCATTTCTTCCGCACTCCTTCCACTGGTATGATTTCTATCCAAGTTTTTCTGCTGTCATACAGTAGTGTGCAAACATGACTGTGTTTCGGTCTGAAGGGCACTGAGAGCTAGTGTTATCACAGGGCATATGCGACTTTCCTATACAGGAATCCGTCTAGGTAGGTACCACCCCAGGGCCAGTTATTCTGCCGTGAAGCAGTAGTGTGCAAACATTACTGTGTTTCGGTTTGAAGGGCACTGTGAGCTACCGTAATCACTGGACATATGAGACTTAGGAACTGATGTCTCAGGGTGATGGGCACAGTGTGGTGTCACACAGAAATGTTCTGGGTGACACAGCATTTGTTATGGGCAAACGTTGCACTTACCATCAGGTGAACGTTTTGCTCGTTTCATCACTTTATGCAATAACAAAAAACTTATGTCTCAGGGTGACGGGCGCAGTGTGGTGCAATATGCAATGTGTGTGGTGAAATGTTCTGGATAACACAGCATAATAAGAACTTATGTTTCGACTTACTCGTAGACTACTTTGAAGAGATAACAAGCTCGAATTACAGTATAGTACGCGAATACAGAATACAGTAGTACAGTCCGTCAAAACCAGCTGCACCGATTGCTATGGGCTGGTTTTGTTTGATTATTTTTCGCTGTTTATCATTCGTCTTTTTGTGTCATAATCGTTCTTGATCGTGTGACCTCCACGCTGGTTTGTTATGTTCAATTTAAATGACCGTATTGCAAAGTGAGCGCGTGTCCAAATGTTTGCAGTAATTTTTGAAGTGAATCTTCTTCGGAAGATGAGAGTAAAATTTCTAAGTCGAATTTGAATGCAACGCTTTCGTGCAACGTTTCTGTTATTCCTAACTAGCTTTGCCCCGCTGTTTCACCCGCTTAAAAAAGCTTATCCCGATCGATGACATACATATATACTTCCCTATTTTAATTGGAGATAGGGTTTTATTTTATTTGCGCAGAACCCTAAATTAATAATAAAAAAATTGTTTCTAAAATTAAAGTAGGCTAAGTTACCCGCAATAATGTCAGCTATCTGTCAGTGAAAGTCCCGTCAAAATCGGTCCAGCCGTTTCGAAGATTAGCCGGAACAAACTGACAGACAGACAAAAACTTAAAAAAAAAGTTTTTTTCTTATAAGTACCATATATAATTTCATAGGCATTAAATAAAAATATGTTATTTTCTTATTACAGATTAATATTTCTCGATGTATTGATATTTTGTAAAAGATTATGTTATTTTACAGTGAGGAATATTTTATTTTAGCATTATATTATTCTTCAGCACCTTGTTAAAGTCCACTGCTGGACATAGACCTCTCCCAAGTTTTGCATTAATCACCGCTTGGCAGGCGGATTGGCGATCGAAGTAGCAGACACACCGCATATCAGTCGTGGAATTAACGTGACCATATGTCTCGCTTTAAACAAGACAGTCCTGCTTTTAAGCTGTGCGTCCCGCGGTCCCCAAAACATAAAAATATCCTGCTTTGACAAAGCAAAAGCGTAACATTAGCAAGTCAAACCAATGGTTCCATTCAAATGTAAAAAATAAACAGGATATATTGAACGTAATTTCCTCGTCCAAAAAAACAAAAGTCAGCCCACCAGATAAAGTCCACCAGATTACATAGATTGGTTTTACATTTCATATTATACTAATACGAGTATTATAAATGCGAAAGTAATTCTCTCTGTCTGTTTGTTACCTTTGTACGGTTAAACCGCTAAATCGATTCTGACGAAATTTGGCACAGAGATAGCTTGCATCCTCCGATAGGCAGACATAAGATTTGTTATCCCGGAAAATCAAATCATTTCCACGTGATATTTAAAACATCTATTGGATTACTTATTCCTGAAAATAAAATAGGGGGCTATTTTATTTTCGGGATATCTAAGTTTAGTGATTAATAAATAAAGAATGAACGAATGACTTTGATGTCACTTGGTCCGTTATGGTATCTATGATACATAGTTATCATACAATATATATTAAAAATACAAAACATAATTATTGTATATAAAAATAAAAAAAGATAATATAGAAGATATATAGAATTTCGTCGAGATCGGTTCATCGATTGTATCGTAAAAAGGTAAGAGAGAGAGAGAGAGAGAGAGAGAGAGAGAGAGAGAGAGAGAGAGAGAGAGAGAGAGAGAGAGAGAGAGAGAGAGAGAGAGAGAGAGAGAGAGAGAGAGAGAGAGAGGGAGAGAGAGAGAGAGAGAGAGAGAGAGAGAGATTACTTTCGCATTCATAATATTAGTATGGATAAGTTAGGTATATTTCGAAAACAACAATAATTTATGAGCGTCCCGCTTTTTTTTCGCGTTAGGCATTAACCCTGAATTCGTCGTCTTTCCACCATTTCAACCTACCATTAGTCCACTGCTGAACATAGGCCTCCCCCATAAAGTGCAACAAAAGTTTGTAGCTCTCATTTTGGGGGGATTTTGCCATAGTTGCCACGCTTGGCAGGCGGGTTGGCAACCGCAGTTTATTTATTATGATGTTCCAGGAAGATGCTGCTGCCCATCTTCTGCTTTTAATTTTCCCTCTGTCGACTTTTACGACACCCACGGGACGAGATGAGGTGGTAGATTCTCTTAAGCCGCTACCACACGGCAAAAAATAAAAAAATAATTTAGTCGAGTTTTACGACACCCACGAGATGTGGTGGCAGATTCTGTAACGCCCTCACAACGGAATTTGTAATATTACATACAAAATAATTACACAAGTCGCATCATAGCTGTTATCACGTTCGCGCGTCTGTCGTTACAACACAACAATGCCTGAGGTCAATCGGGCTACAATGGACAACAATTGGACGCAGCCATCTTGTAATGCAGGAGATGGCACCAATCTATTTTCGTATCAACTAGTGAAACTTCCAGAACGTTACAAATATGTGTATATTCTTTAATTTTCAAAGCTGCGATGTAGATAATTTTTGCGGTACTCTTTTTTGTTTATAAGAAAAACGTATTTTTTTTAAACATGCAATTATAATGTAGCACCGTCTTTTTCGTCTCGCATGTAATTATCGCGATTAAAAAGAAATAATATCTTTATAACATACTAATAACGTCTAAAATAAGTCTTTCGTGCCTATCTATTTATGCACAACGACCACTGCTAGTCGATTTCTTTCATCTTATCTGTATATTAATACGTGAAGCGAAAATTTAGTACACCATTTTAAGCATATTGCGCGCGGAGTGTGAGATTTGGCATTGTTAAAATGTGTTTGCTGAAGAAGCGAGATAGCTAAAATGTATGTACAATATTTGTTTCAAAAAGATTAAATTGCATCAAATAAAACATACTGACGATGTCAATCACATAAAAGTCTGTTGTTTGTTTACGTTTATACTTTCAATGTCAGACACATAATAGTCTGTGGTAAAATAGTCGCACAGAGTAGAGCTTAACGCCAAATGATTTTAAAATGTTGCCAAAAAATAATAACTCAAAATAATACCTCAATGACGATGATGAATGATCAAAAGATGACATTTTGCACCATTCGATTTATCGCTATGTGTAGCGATTTATTTATTTAATTAAGCTTCCTACCTAAATAAATACAGAGCATTTGCAGGACTAAACGTATTTGCACACGTTTAATATATATATATATATTTAAATTACATGTAAACACAGCATTTAATTTAATCCCGATTAACCAACGAATGAGGTTGAAACGCCAAAATAAAACCGATCCCGAAATCAATCATCAGATCATTGCTGTTGAAGCGTGTTTTACTTTTAGTTTTTTAAACTAATATAATTTGTTAGAAGGATGGATTTCAAGATCTTTACACCGCTTGCTAGCTATCAGTTAGAGGTCTATTGAACAAAAACGCATCTAAACTATTTCGACTGTTTCTTAGAATCAATTACGATAGAAAAAAAACTTTTTAGTCCTCACTACTTTGAGGCTCCAGATTAAAAATAAATCTATTGATTTGTTTCATCTGAACAAAAAATGTAAAAAAAACTCATGAATTGTTTTGTAGTGTTTGTCGTTGCTGCCTTCGCGGCGAATGATCTCGAGTTTTTTGTGAACAGTGATGTGCAAACACTGTTATAAAATTGCTGTATATTTTTAAAGATTTTGCAGTGTATTTAATTTTTATGCGTCTCACTACGAATACGATAATTACGATAATATTTTGATTTATTAACAAGCTGTTGAGTTACAACTGGCTGTACGTAGGGGAGTACTGGTCCCCACACTTATTTACGGTAGTGAATGTTGGGTCTGGCAGAAGAAGCATGAAATAAGATTAATTCTGTGGTAATGAAAAGTTTGAGAAGTACAGCTGGAGTGATTTTGATGGAAAAAGTGAGGAACAGCGTTGCGCTGTTGTAGAAGATGTAGTGACAACGATAGAGAAATGGGTGCTTAGATGGTTTGGACACGTAGAGAGGATGGATGAATGAAGTTTTGCGAAACAGCCGGCAAAAGGCGACGTAGATGAGAAATATATCGTAGTCGTCGTCGGAAAGGCCACGTCAAAAGCCCTCAACCACGAGCTTGTATAAAAATATTAATGAAAGTAAAAGAAGCGAAAGATGTGTGTCAATATCGTAGCAAGTGGAAAGATGTGGCTTCGGCCTACCCCAATAGGAAAGAGGCGTGATTCTATGTATGTATGTATTAATTAACACGTTTTTATTACCTTTAACTTTATGAATGTGATAGCATCATCAAAAATGTATCCGACTGAAAACCAGTGCTGTGGGATACCACAGATTATCACTGAGGCGAGATCCTTTTTGATATTACATCAAAAATTTGGTATTTTTTTTACACTATTTTTGTGATTCCTATTGATGTTGTGTCAAATAAAGTAGTTTCTTTCTTCCTTTCTTTCATCCAATTAAATTTTCACCCACTTCCAAACTTTGCATACGTATTAAAGACGGATGACAATACAATAAATATGACCTTGCATTCTCACCTGGATCATCAGTTTTTTAAACAATCATTTTATTTTTCATTTTGAAGCCCACGAGCCGTGGTAGCTGAGGGGCAGGGCTCTCGCAATAAATTTCATAGCACGCGAGTAACTTCGAGTTCGATCCCCGGAGCCGGCACCTCTGACATTGTTCGGAAATTTTAAGTGTCGATTTACCACGTGCTCAGCGGTGAAGTAAAACATCGTGAGGAAACCTGCATGTTCGAGGAATAAAAATATTTAGTGGACATGTGAATCGCCAATCCGCATTGTAGTAGCTCTAAAACCCTCTTAGAAATGAGAGGAGGAGGGCGTCTCGTTTCCCGCGTGGGCAAAAAGTAGGGTACGTGAGTGGCCTCTGCTTACCCTTTATATGGGAATAAGGTGACTGCAGTAAGTACGAAGGCAACAAATCAGTAGAAAGCATAGATAAGAAACCTACGTGTCTGATAAATAAAAATACTCGTATTTCGGGGACATTCATGTGGCGGACTTCTTAGCTCCAAAATCCTCTCCGAAATAAGAGGCCTAGGCAGCACCTTGGGTGGCCTTACCACAAATTGCCATAAATAACATAAATAGAAACAGGAACTTTACTGGGAGGATTTATATGCAGGAATCCGTCTACGTAGGTACTACCGCAGTGCCAGTTATTTTACCTGAGTTTGCACTGATAGCTATTGTAATTACTGCGCATATGCGAACGCTGTGTGGTTGGCACCATAGCACATAGGTATCACAACATCAACAACAACAATTTGCTCGTGTTGTTTTATTCTGCCGTGAAGCAGTAGTGTGCAAACATTACTGTGTTTCGGTTTGAAGGGCACTGTGAGCTAGCGTAATCACTGGGAATATGAGACTTAAGAACTTATGTCTCAGGATGATGGGCACAGCGTGGTGTGTGTCACACAGAAATTTTCTGGGTGACACAGCATTTGTTATGGGCAGACGTTGCACTTACTTAGGTGAACGATTTGCTCGTTTTATCACTTTATCCAAAAAAAATGTCACTTTTTGCTATAAAAAGAATACCGTTAACTTTGGTATCCCAGGGTTCTGTCACATCACTAGCGTCAAGGATTACTGGTGAACGGTCGGATGGGCGTCTTGTACAATTCATCGATAATTGTCTTCAGTGACCTGGTTTAGTGATGGACCAGACTAATTTTACGATGTTATGCAATGCGTTTGTCATTGTTTTTTTTTAATACTTTTTTACTAAATCGTTTATGAGTGCAACAGCTCGTGGTACTGTATCGCTTGAGTCATAATCTGAGTGAACCGCCATATAGTGCTCTTTAAGTGGCATCACTGAGTTTATTCTTAATTCTTTATTAGTTTTGCATATAATTTCTTCATTTAATTTCTTTATTTCATTATCACCATCATATCAGCCTATCACTAGTCCACTGCACACATAGTTCTCCCCAATAGATTCCCACAAAAATTGTAGCTCTCACTTTGAGGGATTTTACCATAGTTGCCACGCTTGGCTGGCGAGTTGGCAATCGCAGTTTATTTATTCAGATGTCCCAGCTGCTGCTTATCTTCTCAAATTTTCCCTCTGTCGACTATTACGACACCCATGGGATGAGATGGGGTGGTAGATACTCTTAAGCCGCTACCACACGGTACCGCTACCACACGGTACCGCTACCACACGTATCTTTATTTTAATCAATTTATTTTATTGTTTGATATTATTTACGTTACTTTTAAGATTTTGTAATATGTAATTTATAGCCGTGTGGTGGCGGCTCGTTAAAAGAATACTACCACTCCATCTCATCCAATGGATCTCGTAAAAGGTGAGTAAGGAATTAAACTGCACTGTGCACCCAACAACGCATGGTGGCGATGGGCTCACCACCTATCACACCAAGTGCATTACGTGCATTATTGTTTTGGTGAAACGTGGATTGTGGCAGTCATCTGTTTTTGCAGTGAGTGCCCCGTCTCTGACTACCCCTTATGGGATACAGTCGTGATCTTATGTATGTAAATTTATAAAACGCTGTGTTGTAATTTAAATACATAAACAAAACGTGTATAAAAAGAAGTTGGTAAGCGTAATTAAATAAATAAATAAGGAAGAAAAAAGTGTGGCACCACACTGCGCTCGTCAACCCGATACATAGATAGTTAAGTCTCATGTTCCCAGTAATTACACTAGCTACCACTACCTTTCACACCGAAACAGTAATGTTTGCACACTACTGCTTCATGGCAGATTAACTTGGCCCTGTGGTAGTACCGGCTTAGAAATTCTATCACCGAATTATAGATATTACCAAACTTTATTAATTCATACCTCTATGTGGCAATCCGCAGCCCACTTTTCGCCCCCACGGGAAATAAGACATGACGGGTGACATTTTTCTTTCTTTCTGCGTGTCAATGAAGATATAACGTATTAGTTTACTGTGAAGCGTCGCAGGTTCGACGTCGCCATTTGTCGTGACCTGACGTCTTACGCAAGCGTACTTACAGCTCTTATGGGAGTGGTTAACAAGAACGCTAGTCAAAGACTTTCTATTCGATGTTGTCCTCTTCTCGACTGTTTTTCGACCACAGCGACAGCTGGAATATTGTCGAAAGCTATCAACTGCGCAGGAAATAATATAGTGCCTCAGGTGTACGCGCAAATACATAGGGACTCAGTCTACCCGGGTACGGTGTAAGGTTTATGCGTTGTGATGATAAGTGGGCTAGGATATGGTGAGGGACACAGGAACAATCCTTAAACAACCAGACTCGAAAACCAACGATTTGTGTTTTTACACAAGTTATCTCCGGCTGGGATTCGAAGCCGAGAGTCGCAGCGCAGGAGCGTTAGGCTACGCAGACGTTTGTTCGGTATTATTTGTAACCGCGTGTGTTGACGACCGCGTGGCCTAGTGGTCAGAGTACTTGACTTCTAAGCCGCGGGTCCTGGGTTCGAATCCCAGCCGGAGCCAACATTTGTGCTTAAACACAAATTGTTGACATAAGATGAATCGGCGAACGTACTGTTCGTTTGTTTCTGGTTCAACAGGTCATACGCCGGCCGGGGAATTGAACCGGTTGTAGACCATAATATGCTCACGTGTGTGACATGTAAATATGGCAGTTGGTAATGTCTACACTGTTAGTTAAAAACGTGTAAATTTCGTAAGAGTCCATTAGCAGTTTGTCATTGTTGAGCAATATGATTTTCCCTTCACACGACCGTATTTTTGTTGATTTGTATTTACACTTGTGCTTAATGAACAAATGTTTATATTGTTATCTTCTATATATTAATACGTGAAGAGAAAATTTTCTACCACTTTTTAAGCATATTGCGCGCACGAAGGTGTGTGAGATTAGACATCATCATTATTTAGGTTCATACTGACAATGGCCTGTCGTTTGTTTACGTGCATACTGTCAATGACAAACACAGAATAGTCTGTGGTCAAACAGTCGGACAGGGTAGAGGTTGTCGCCATGGAGTTCTAAAATGTTGCCAACGAATAATTACACAAACTTAAAATTAATAACGTCACACTTTAAAATGTTATGAATTACGATTGAGTTTCGATCAGTGATGGGCATCTAGTTGTTATAAATCATCATCATCATTTCAGCCCATCACAAGTCTACTGCTTAACATAGGCTTCCCTATAGGATTTCTATGCAGTAATCCGTCGAGGTAGTTAGCACCCCAGCGCCAGTTATTCTGCCGTGAAGGAATAGTGTGCAAACATTACGGTAATTTCCTATTTAGATAATGTATATAAGATTATAATATTAAATTAATTAGTTACCATTGTTCACTGTACAAGCTCTTACTAATAATAAGTAAACAATACCATTTAAGATAAACAACATTGTTCCCCCACTCATTCCCACTTTCTATCTTATATATACCAGATCCTTCAAACCTCCAATTAGTTCCATTTCCAAGTTGTCTGTATCAACTTCTAAATCTTAAGTCTAATTAAATAAATTTATTTTTAAAAGAGTTTATGTTCTTGCCACATAACAGATGCCTATGCAAGAATCTTTCTAGGTAGGTAACACCCCTGGGCCAGTTATTCTGCCGTGAAGCAGTAGTGTGCAAACATTACTGTGTTTCGGTTTGAAGGGCACTGTGAGCTAGCGTAATCACTGGGTATATGAGACTTAAGAACTTATGTCTCAGGGTGATGGGTACAGTGTAGTGTCACACAGAAATTTTCTGGGTGGCACAGCATTTGTTATGGGCAGACGTTGCACTTACCATCAGGTGAACGTTTTGCTCGTTTCATCACTTTATGCAATAAAAAAAATTATCTGCGGTTGCCAACCCGCCTGCCATGCGTGGCAACTATGGCAAAAGCCCTCCAAAATGAGCCCCTCCAAACTTTTGTGGCTATCTATCGGGGAAGCCTCTGTTCAGCAGTGGAGTTGTGATAGGCCGAAACGACGACGACATCCCGCACATACTAGTCCACTTTTCGCACCACAGGGAGTAGGAGCGGCAGTCTTCCGTGAGCCTAGTGCAGCCAGGGTATTAAATTCGCCCCTTGGGATAGTTCAGAACAGATCGGTGTTGACCCTGCGACATTATTTTTCGTAATCCTTACCTTGAAACTTTGTGTGCTGTAAGAATCATCGACTTTAACTGCAATTCGAACCAAGAACACACAATTTGTACACCAGCAGTACACGTCGTCAAAGAACACATTGAAAAGCGTATTTTATAGACAATCATCGCAATTAACTAAACACGTGCGCTACAGTAATTGAAACCCAAGTTATTACGCCATCTGTAATCTACCTTCGAACGCTTTGTAACAACGTAACTCCCACCCAAGTAGTAATTAAAAACAACCTCTATTACCACAAACTAAGCTTCAAATCACACAACAATTTTATATAATTTAAGATATTCAACTGTTAGGATACAAGAAGTGGTTCCCAATAGCATTGTGTTAATATGGTACCAAGGCGTTCGCCGTTTACGGAACATTATTACATTCTCCGTCCGACTGAGGTCTCGATTGCCCCAACGAGGCTTTTTATCCATGTTGTCACTCAATATACAGGTCACTAATATTTATCTTTTTCTGGAAGTCGCAGGTAGCGCGTACCTTCTGTACGTAAATTACTTGTATTTAAAAATATATAAATATTGTTACGAACATTCTGTTACGAACATTCTAGAACATGTCTTCCTCTTAACAAATAGAGAAGTTTCTAGAGCGTTATGTTTTCCCCTTAACAAAAGAGAAGTTTCTAGAACGGTATATCTTCCCCTAAACAAATAGAGAAGTTGCCAGAACGTTATATAAGTTAATAACGTATGGCGAAGTTTCTAAATGAGACATGATCATAGATGACATGATAGACTTATATGAAAAAAAATACACTGAGAGTGAGCAATGGGCGGTCTTATTGCTGACAGCAATATCTTCCAGACAACCGCTGGATGGACATGATATCGAGAACAATGAAAAAGTCGAGAGCGTCGGCGTGGAAAACAAATAAATATAATAGATTGCACAAAGAACGAAATACGTATACACATATTCTACACTTATACGTTCATACATACTCGTACATAAATAACTTTTATATATACATATAAATACATTATTGATTTATTGGAATTTTTTTGGATTATTTGAATATTGTATATTGGATTTTTTAGAATTTTCTCGTCGTTCTAGACCGGAGTGCAAATAAGAAGAGTGACACCACATTGCGTCACCCGGAGACGTCGATTCCCAGGTTTTATAGCCCAGTGAATACGCTAGCTCTCAGTGCTCTTCAGACCGGAACACAGTAATGTTTGCACAGTACTACTTCTCGGCAGAATAACTGGCCCTGGGATGGTAACTACCTAGACGGATTCCTGCATAGGATTCCTGCCACCAGTTAAATTTAGTTAATAAACACAAGTTAGAGCTTTTAAATTTTATATTGTCATTATCAGTGGTATTATTGTCTGGAACAATAAACCTACAGCTGTTATTTAAAACAATTGACATTCGGTCAAAGTTATCAACACTATTAGTAACATTATCATAATAAATGCGTAAATAATAATAAATCTATTATTTACTTAGGTAACACACAATAAAACAAGCGGACCACAAGAATATATTCATAAAGACCTGTGTATATAAAGGTCATTATGCTAATGCACCCGTTTCGTGTGTTGTTTCTGAAACCAATCTATACAAATATATAATTGAAGTGTCTGTCTGTGATTTCGAAACAGAGATTTTCCTTAATCTCATATTTTATCTACAGGATACCGTAACACAAGTTTTTAAAAATTTTGTATGTCTGGGATAATCTACGAAACGGCTGAATCAATTTTGGCGGGACTTTCATTGGCGGGTAGGGCACTTCGCAGAGAGTAATCTAAGCAACTTTTTAATTCGGATATACCTATTTAGGATTCCTGAGATTAGGCGCGTTCTGAAAGACTTTAGAATTTAGGGGCTATACCGATGGACGTGTTACGCGCGGCTTTAATTTGTATTTTCCTTATTATTATTTTAGTTCATAGCATAATAAATATTTCTCTTAATACCTTATGTAATAAGTGGTTTAGAAAATAAAAGCGGCGCAGCCAGTTTTTTTTTTTTTTAAAAATAACGATGCCCCACAGTAGGATTTCTCCTGTGTCGTGGGTGCGTTTTACATACACAAATTCCACATGCACAAACACCCAGACCCGGAACAACAATGTAGGTCATAGAAATATTTGTCGCGTTCGGGAATCGACCCCGCGACCCGCGGCGCAGAAGTCAAGCGCTTAACCACTGCGCCAACCGAGCCGAACATATTTAGTAAAATAATTTAACTAAAATAATATACTATCATTTAATTATAATACTATATAGATAAGACGCACGTCATGTGGCACTGTAATTACTAATCTGCTTATCCGCTGGCCAGGCGTAGTGATAACGACAAATCGTCTCTTCTCGGGAAAGGTCTATGTCCAGCAGTGGACTAATAAAGAAGATAGGTACGACTCCGCAGGAATGACTCTATGTAGGTATCACCGTAGTGTTAGTTATGCTGCGGTCAAACAGTAGTTTACAAACCCGACTTTTGGTTTGAAGTTAGCCTTTGTGTGGGTGTGTAGCCAGTGTAATTACTGGGCATATGAAACTTAAGAACTGAAGGCTCTGGGAAACGAGCGCGGTACGGTTCCGGGTGAGATCTCAACTGTTATGAGTAGGCATTGGATTTACCATCAGGGAAATGATTTTTTTTAACCTCTGTATTAAATAACTATAATAACTATAAAATTTAAGACAAATATCTGGCCCCTATACGGCCTGCCCATTGCCACTTCAGCTTGCTAAGTCGGTTTCAACGGCTATGTCGGTTACTTTAGTTCCGCTGCGGATATCATCATTACGGATGTTATCGCGCAGAGAAACTCCGAGCATAGCCCTTTTCCATAGCTCGCTGTGCGATAGATGGCAATGGGCCGGCCATACAGCTCGTAGAACCAATAACCGTTGGCGAAGAAAGGTTCTCGAGTGGCAACTTCGTACCGGCAAACGCAGTGTAGGGCGCCCCCAGCCCCACTAGTTGGAGCGACGATCTGCACGGTTTTGCGGAGAGTCGATGGATGCAGGTGGCTCAGGGCCGTGTTTTGTCGCAATCTATGGGGGAGGCCTTCGTTCAACAGTGGACTACGGTAGGCTGAAATGATGATGATGATCTGGCCCCTGAGGTGCTACCAGTGAATAGTTACGTATTACCGTGTTTAAATTTCCCAAGTAATTTTTCACCTCAAATGTAATTAAATGTAGAATGTGAAGAAGCGTTTCTTGTGTGCGTGTGTGTCAGCGCATTTTTTTTGACCTTGGCTGAGATTAAAAACGTGGACCCACGTAACAAGCGGTTATACTGGTTAGGGGAATTTTGAGACATAGATAGTTGTAGTAGTTAGGAATCCGTCTAGGAAGGTACCACCCCAGGGCCAGTTATTCTGCCGTGAAGCAGTAGTGTGCAAGCATTACTGTGTTTCGGTTTGAAGGGCACTGTGAGCTAGCGTAATCACTGGGCATTTGAGACTTAAGAACAGATGTCTCAGGGTGACGGGTGCAGTGTGGTGTCACACAGAAATATTCTGGGTGTCACCGCATTTGTTGTGGGCGGACGTTGCACTTTAAGGTGAACGTTTTGCTCGTTTCGTCACTTTATACAATAAAAAAAAACGAATCTCAATCAGAAGTTAATAGGCTTAACTTCTGACTAAGAGTCAAACTCTAGGACTCTGGATTCAAGAGATCTCATTGAGGCTAATTGCCCTGCGATCTATGTAGAGTGATTTAAAAATATATCTGTTGAGACATTCCGCTAATACGTTTTCTCCAACGACTTATAGCATTGCTGCATTTTCCCAGCAGACCTAATGAGGCTCACATTCAGTAAAGTCGATATTGCCTTTTGTACTTTCTCCTGGCAGCTCGTATGTCAATAATTTCTTTGTCTTTCTGTGGGTATGTATAATTCATGCTTAGATATAGGATTGAGTCCCCCTTTTGCATGTCGATTCTCTTCTTATAATGTGCCACTGTTGCCCGAAGGCTTTACAGCTTCACCGGATTGAAAGGTGGCCGAGTGGAGAGGGCGCTGAGCCGAAATCTTTATTTATGGAGTCGATTATCTAATTGCATATAAGTGTAACCTATTTTGGTGTCAAATAAATATAAAGATAATTAAATACTGAAATAAATATTTAAATAAATATACATAGATATAAAACAGTTGAATGGTTTAATCAAAATCATAGAGATAGTGATTTCTTACCAGCCAGTTTTATTTCCAGAACGGCGTCGCAGCATACAATTCCAAAAAAAAAACAAATATGGAGGAAAACAGAACAAATCCCCGAAACATGGGAAATGTTGTAACAAAAAAATCGATGGTTATAACTTTAATATGGCGTCATCTTGTTCCGGATGCCGCCACCATAACCGCTCAGATACAGTTCATTCACTCTCACTTTCTTGTACAGTTCATTGTTACCGTTGACCGCTTCGGACTGATTTGACGAGCCTGGGTGCAAATTAAAACTATTAGTTTTACAAAGGTTTCTGTCGGGTTATCTTATTGGAGAAAGTGACGAAACGAGCAAAGCGTCCATAATACCCGATGGTAAGTGCAACGTCTGCCCATTACAAATGATGTGTCATCCAGAACATTTCTGTGTGTCATCACACTGCGACCGTCACCCTGAGACATCAGTTCTTAAGTATCATATGCCTAGTGATTACACTGGCTCACAGTGCCCTCCAAACCGAAACACAGGAATGCTTGCAAACGGTAGAACAGCTGGCCCTTGGGTGGTACCTACCTAGACGGATCATTTCTCCCATTTGGTTTAGATTAGCGTTTCTATCATTCGCCAGCCTATAGGTGTCCGGCAGAGTAAATAGAATAAATTAAATATTATTTACTATCTATTCATTATTACGCGTGACGAATGATTTCGAATAAACTCATTGGACCGGTCCTCGGTGACCTTTGGATGAAAGCCAATTTCCGTTGCGCGAGGTACTTCCTGCTGTTTTGAACTTAATGTTTAAGTAGTTTCGCACTATTATTCGTATAAACGATTTTAATCACGGCGATAGGGATATAGTACCGCAGTATTATAGCCGTGTGGTGGCGGCTTAAGAGATTCTACCATCTCATACCGTGGGTGTCGACAGAGGGTTAACAAAAATCAGGAGATGGGCAGCAGCTTCTTCTAGTAACATCTGAATAGAACTACGGTTGCCAACTCGCCTACCAAGCGTGGCAACTGTGGCAAAATCCCCCACAGTTGAGAGTTACTAACTTTTGTGGCAACTAGCAGTGGAGTAGTTGTGGGATGAAATGATAATGACGTATGCCAACTCATCCACCGCATCGGAGTAGCGTGGCGGATTCTTCCCGGCTCTATGATCCTCCCAAATTGAGGGGACTAGGTACTCAGCATTGGGACATTTATAAACTGTTTCAGTATAAGCTCAAGGACCGGTCGCTTGACTTAAATGCCATAGTAAGCGAATGATCTGGGTTTGACCCCGGAGGTGGCACGACTAAAAATATTAGTTGCAGTTTTAAGTGCTGATCTATCACGAGCTCAGAGGTGAAGGGAAACTCCATAAGGAAACCTGCATTTCACAGAGGTTTAAAAAATATTTCGACGATATGTGAAGTCTGTCCACCCGCATTGGAGCGGCGTGGCGGATTCTTTGTGACTCCAAAAATCCTCTCGGAAATGAGACCTGTGCTTAGCAGTGGGACTTTTATAGACTTTTTTGTATCTGAATCTAGTGTGACAGTCCCGAGTCTTTGATATTACCTGATCGTTCCTCCACTCTTCTCCCATACGTCATATTGTGAAACTAAAGTGACAGCGTCTGTTAGTCAACCAGAAGTCGCTGGTTAGGAGGCCATTCGACATACACTTTTTAAATCTCACAGAAATTAAAAAGGTCACGTCGTAAATTCAAGTCGAAAATGCCTAATTTGGCGAAACAGGTTACGGTTATACATTACTTGTCAAGTGTTGGCCTTGCGCGTGCTGAATATTTTATTTGCGGCAGCGCTCCCATTCAGCGACTGGCCGTGGGGACTGCATTGCTCTCACAACTTTTTGTTGCATACTACGGTCAAGAACACGTTAAAGACTGCCAATTACACATTACCAATATTATTCGTTACCCTTAGTAGTATAAGAAAAATGTGGAGGACTTTATATCAGAAGTTTTAAAGGTGGCAGGATTGCTATGCAGGAATCCGAGAAGATAAGTACCACCCCAGGGCCAGTTATTTTCCTGTGAAGCAGTAGTGTGCAAACATTAATGTTTCGATTTGAAGGGCACTGAGAGCTAGCGTAATCACTGGGCATACAAGAAGAACTAATGTCTCTGGGTGACGGGCGCAGTGTGGTTTTACAAAAAAAATCTTTTGGTGACACATCAATTTGTTATGGGCAGACGTTGCAGTAACCATCAGGTGCATGATTTGCTCGTGTAGTCACAATATAAAATTAAAAATAGAAGAGAATATGAGATTGTGTAAAATCGTACTACTATCATGACGCTGGAGAGTGTATGTTTGAACGCGTCAATCTCAGTGAATACTCAACCGACTTGAAAAATATTGCATTAGATGGCCCGTCTATTGACGAAGGTTCTTATTTATAAATGTGCTGCTACGACCTCAAGGAGCCGCACGCTGAGTATCGAGAAGGGCCTTACTATGTATACTCAGGTCAGCGAGGTACTATGGCGTACGGCGCAGTCGCGTGGTCAGCTTCTTATAGGCGTGGAGCCGCAGGGCACAGCTAGTTTTTAATGAAATGTAAATCACTACAACTACATCAGAAAAGTATTTGAACTTCAAATCAAACCCAAACCCGGATCAACGATTTATAGTTCATACGAATATTGTTTCGGTGCGGGGAACCGCGAACCGTATTGAAGAAGCTTTACGAACACTCGCTCACAAAAACTTACACGCACTCGCCCAAGGCCACTCCCAAACAGACGTAGATATTACGAGTCAAGCCTTTTATACTGATTTTTTTACCCCTACTGTACCAGACGCGGATACAAGGGAAAAAGGCAATGGTTGCAATAACTGGCCTGCTGTGGTACCGACCTAGACGCACAGGAATCCTACGATCACTGAATTCTACTAACTATCTACTTAATGTATACTATATTCTATACTAAAATTTATACTATACAGATACCCGTCTCCACTCCTGACTTGAATTAGCATATTTACATCAAAAAGATATTTTGTTAAAGTTGGTGTCAACTGCACTGTGGACTTAGTTAGCTGACCTACTCCGCGTAAGTCTAAAATAAGACAACACTGCTGCCATTGTCCTCTGCTATTTTTGAATAGCCTTAACAGTTATAACTGTTCTCTTAAAACGTCTATAGTGCAGTTTATTGTCGGATGGTTTTGTTTTAATGTTACTACATCCTTAATGTTGGTGAAGTTTAGTGATTAATGAATAAATAATGAACCGAAATGAAAATTAAATGATACCAAATGATAATGGTACCTTTGACAAACATAAAAAAATTGTAAAATAGAGGATACCTACGTAGTTTCTTTCGCCTGTTTCTTCTCCGTCAGAGGGACCTCGTTACGTAACGGTGATAGATTGTATAAAATGACTTTTGACAAACGAAATTTATATTTCTTACGTTGAAGAATAAATAATTTTCAATTAATTTCATATGTCACTTGGTCCGTTATGGTATCTATGATACACCATTTTGTGGCAGTCTTTTTCTCGATCTAATCACGTAAAAATAGCTTAATGATAGCTTGAATCCTGAAGACGGAAATAGGATACATACTCGTATTATCCCGGGAAATCAAAGAGTTCGGGGTAATTAAAATCCTAGTTCCACACGGACATAGTCGCAAGTTTCTTCTAGTTTCTGATAAAAATCTGTAAATTAGGGCTTTTTAAAAAGAAAAAAAAAACATTTACGTCACTGTTTATTTTTGGAAAAATCATGTATGTAACATCTCAAATGTTTTAGAACAGGCCACATTGCAGATGGTCGAAACTAAAAATAAATCTGGAAAGATGTGTATAAATCCATACTAATATTGTACGAGTACATGCGAAAGAATCTCTCTCTGTTTCTCTGTCTGTTTGTTATCTTTTACGGTCCAATCGCTGAATCGATCTTGACGAAATTTGGCACAGGATCCCGATCCCGGAAATCATTTAGTTTCCACGGGGTATTTAGAAAACCTATATCCATTTCCTGTTTTTATGACATAAAAGACTTTTTATGTTAATGTAATATGATTTTTATACGATACCACCAAAATTTGAAATTTTCACGATTATTTGTTGACCTGTTATTACTATTTCCTGTGCTGTTACTACTATGTCTCTAACATATCATATTAACTAAAATTGATAAACACTTACATGCCAATAATGGCGAAATATGTGATACTGTTTTAATAATTTTCCACCACTTAAAGTACCATATTTCATGTGAATGCAAATAAATAAATAAATAAATCCACGCGGACGAAGTCGCGGGCGTCAGCTACTAATTAATAAAATTACTAAAAATGCAAAACAAATCGACGACAATATCAAAGAGCATGTTAACCTGTTTTGATACCTTGATACGAGTATAAAAGACGCATTATAAAGAAGAACAATATATTGACGATAAAGATGGATGAAAATAATTCTTGTTTTGAACAGGATGTTTCCTGCAAAAGCAATATGACGTAATTTGGTACCGTGGGCGGCGCAAAAGAATCTACCAACCGGCTCATCACGGGGATGTCGTTTCTGGTGGTAGGATTGATGCAGGAATCCATCTAGGTAGGTACCGCCCCAGGGCCAGTTATTCTGCCGTAAAGCAGTACTGTGAAACATTACTGTGTTTCGGTTTGAAGCGCACTGAGAGCTAACGTAATCACTGGGCATATGAGACTTAAGAACTGATGTCTCAGACTGTCGGCCACAGTGTGGTGTCACACAGAAATGTTCTGGGTGACACAGCACTTACCGTCAGGTGAACGTTTTGCTCGTTCCGTCACTTTTATAAAATTAAAAAAAAATCTACTCTAAGGAAAAATGCTACAAAAATATCGTAGTTTCTGGTGGATCACAATCAAAAACAAAATTTCGTTATTCAATTTAGGCTTGTTCAAAGCTCTTATGAATGTCAAAAATCAGGTGTCTTTTTTAAGTGCGATATTACATAATGTAATTTATAAATACATTATGTAATATGGAATAATTAAATTATACAACATGTACATATTTGGTAGCCGGAGCCAGGGGATTTGCAGGTGCAGATCAAGGGTACGGGTTGCCAACCCCAGTTTATTTATTCAGAGGTTCTAGGAAGGTGCTGCTGTCCATCTCCTCGTTCTTATTTTCCCTCTGTCGACTTTTACGACACCCACGGGATGAGATGGGGTGGTAGGTTTTCGGAAGCCGCCACCACTTGGCTTATGGACTATGTTTATACTGTATATATACTATTTCATAATATACGAGGATCATCAGCTCATGGCTGTTCAAGCGTTTCTTAAACAATCATTTTATTCGTGTAGGTACCATCCCAGGGTCAGTTATTCTGCCGTGAAGCAGTAGTGTGCAAACATTACTGTGTTTCGGTTTGAAGGGCACTGTGAGCTAGCGTAATCACTGGGCATTTGAGACTTAAGAACTGATGTCTCATGGTGACGGGCGCTGTATCACTCAGAAATATTCTGAGTGACACAGCGCATACACAGCATTTTTTTGTGGGCGGACGTTGCACTTACCATCAGGTGAACGTTTTGCTCGTTTCGTCATTTTATCCAATAAAAAAATATCTTTTTTGACAGTCAAATAATATAAATCTTACGAAAAAAACGCTCTCCAACAATTTTATATCAGACAACCCCGCTCCGATACTTTTCCAAATCAATTAATTTTTAATCATATATCATTTTTAATAGTATAAATATTGAGAAATAAAACGAATTAATATGAATAGTTACTTAGGCTAGTAACGCTAACTATATGATAACTTCCTAAGCCAAGATGACTTGTTTATTTGGACATTACAACACGGATACAAATTACATAGAAAAGTTACGTTACAAGAATGATGGCGATAACAGATGTATCTAGATATAAAACAGAAATAACATGTATTTTTGAGGTAACCAAGACGACCTAATTGGTGTGAGCTGCAGTGACTCAAAAACGCAACTAGCTGTGCGCCGCGGTTTCACCCGCGTAATGTAACATTTTATAGCTTATAATCTTCTTCAGTAAAATAAAAATATTCCGCGTCTCGCGTTGCCAAATTGTAACACAAAATATTATTACAACCAACGAGAAAAAGGAGCAGTTTTTTTTCGGTTATAATTGGATAGAAAGCAGTGACATCTTTTGATCTCGTAATGAAGTAGTCGTTCACTTCACTAATCATGTAATGTAATCGGTTTTTGGTGCTGAAATGTAATTTTTTTATGTAGATTAAAAAATAAGTTATAATTATAGCCCTTGTATTTCCTACAAATTATAATGGCTATAATTATTTATAAATTTAACGTTATAATTTCAGCTGTAAATTTTCCGACACGGCTCAGGAGTCGGTCTTACGTATCCCCAAGGCGCTTCGATAGATATTTCACATGAAAAACATTTTTTTAAGTATGATTTTGGAAACTATTTGGAAAATACATTAAACGCATTAGCAGTTTAGCTTTGAAGTGATTTTTCTGCAATGTCTTTATAGTAAGTTATCTTAGTCCTTTATTTTTAATAACGCCATTGTTCGCTTGACAATAATGTAAGACTAATATGCAAATACGTGTGTAATCAAATATTTGAAATCGGTATTAGTTCGGACGCTACTTATCTAACTTGGAATTAAACCCGTGTTGTTATGTTTCATTTATCATTATTGACATTACTTGCAAGTGACATCTCGTAAATATTCCTACGTAACCTGCAGTGACTTGCAATTGTGCAAAAGTTACAGGGAAACGCTATGGCGGTTTGAACCGGTTTTAATTAAAACGGGCAAGTTATGCGGCAATTTCATGTTAATATCTTATTTTCCGATGCGTAATTGGTTAGCTTAATTACCAGAATATAGTTTTAATTAGAAATGGCATCTTGGTGGCCTTCCGTTTTCTTTTTCTTCGGATGCAGTATTACAAAATGTCATTAAACGACTTACGAGTACCTTCATCGTCATAATCATTAATCTGTTAACAAACCTCTAGGCGCTAGACGCTGGTCTCTCAAGAAGTGGGGGTTTTCTGGGGTCTGCTGATTACAGTACCAGCAGACGCCGTATTTCGACGCCTTTCACAAGTCGGTGGTGCCACCGCGGTAAGGGAGAAATATTATTGTGGGGCATCGTTTTTCTAAGAAAGAAAGTGCTTTTCGAGAAATAGAAGTTGGAGGCCATATTCTTTAGTTTTCTCTGAAGGTGGTGATGGAATGACCCAGTGTGGCAAATATTATTACACACAATACATACATACATACATAAGATCACGACTGCATCCCATAAGGGGTAGTCAGAGACTGGGCACTCACTGCATAAATGTGGCAAATGTGTGCCACAATCCACGCTACACCAAAACAGGAATCCGTCTAGGTAGGTACCACCCCAGGGGCCAGTTATTCTGCCGTGAAACAGTAGTGTGCAAACATTACTGTGTTTCGGTTTGAAGGGCACTGTGAGCTTTCGTAATCACTGGGTATGTGAGACTTAAGAACTTATGTCTCAGGTTGATGGGCACAGTGAGGTGTCACACAGAAATGTTCTGGATGACACTGCATTTGTTATGGGCAGACGTTGCATTTACCATCAGGTGAACGTTTTACTCGTTTCATCACTTTATACAAAAAAATAATAATATACAATTCAAAAACCGTCTTCCGCGCAGTAGCTCCAAACATGTTTGATGATTTCCGCATGGATCCCATCATCAGAACTTCACCAAATTTAATTTGGACTACCTCTAAAATAGCCAATTTCTATTGAAATCTGTCTACATGTACGTCGTAGAGAATTATCGCTGAACTGAATTGAGAACCTCCTCCTTTTTTTGAAGTCTGTCAAAAAATAGTAGTGGCTTATCGGTGACCATACTAAACCTAAGCTAAAGGTCGTTGGTTCGATTCCCGCACAGAACAAATATTTGTGCAGGTAGTTGTTCCGGGTACGCGAGAAATCCTAGTGCGAAGATAAAATTATTTTTCAGCGACATCACAGAATGTCATCGATATTACAGAATGAGTCTCGTACGGAGACAGAGAAAGCCATAGTTGGTATAAATATGCATCGATGGATTTCTCTCGTTGCACGCTAGGAGCTCTCGTGCGCGCCTCTGCTATAAAATATTCGAAACCGCTTTTATGGAAATTAGGAAAACTAATAATTTTCGTCTATAGACACATTCTGCTGATTGGTGGCTGTGTAAGAAGTCTATGCAGCATCGCAGTGGCAGTTATTCTGCCGTGAAACAGGGGTGTGCAAACATCACTGTGTTTCAGTGTGAAGGGCACTGAGAGCTAGACTTAAGGACTGATGACTGATTATTTTTAAGAGTAAACTTAAGACTTATATTTTGTCAATTTCCAATGCACTAGAGGTTAATGTGCCGTGTGGGTAGCGGCTCAAGAGAATCTACCACCCCATCTCATCCCGTGGGTGTCGTAAAAGTCGACAGAGGGAAAATATAAATCAGAATATGGGCAGCAGCATCTCCAGGAACATCTGAATAAATGAACTGCGGTTGCCGACCCGCCTGCCAAGCGTGGCAACTATGGCAAAATCCCCACAAAACGAGCTACAACTTTTGTGGCAATCTATGGGGGAGGCCTTGGTTCAGCAGTGGACTAGTGATAGGCTGAAATGATGATGATGATGAGAGGTTAATCGTTTGACTTTGTTTTTAAGTGAACCTATGTTATTATGAGAAATAAAATTCTTCAAACATTATGTCTCAGATGGCGCAGTGAGGTGCCACACAGAAATGTGGTGTGACACAGCATTTGTTATTGGCAACCATTGCACTTACTATCAGGTGAACGTTATGTTCATCTCGTCACTTTCTACTACAAAAGGTGAAACCTGGGATGGTTGAAACGCCTGTTGAAGAAGTCATTTCATGTTCCCCGACTGACACGGATTAACCGTTTCAAAAATCCAAAAAATATTGTGCAGACCAGACTGTCGAAAGCTTACATCTTCGTCTGAGATTGTATTTTTTTTTTCTATTCTCTACCGTATAATAGGGCAATGACATCTGGCTAATTCCAATATTTAATCGTGATTGGGGAGCCCTCAACTACCACTACCCCCGCGTAACATCTCATGGAGACTGGAGTGTCTGAAAACCTGCGCTGCATGGGATTATAATCTCGTTACGGCAAATGCTGTGTCACATCCTTTTGCCGAAAATTAGTTTAAGATCGAAAATCGACGACCGCGTGGCCTAGTGGTCAGAGTACCTGACTTCTAAGCCGCGGGTCATGGGTTCGAATCCCAGCCGGAGCCAACATTTGTGCTAAAACATAAATTGTTGGCTTTCGGGTCTCGTTGTGTTGTGATTGTCCCCGTGTTTCTGACACTGCATCCTAGCCTACCTCCGATCTTATCGCATCAGCGTTACATCGGGCGCGGGTAGGTTTGGGACGAGTGAGTGCCTCTGTGTTTGCGCGTACACTTGTGGCACTATAATATCTCCTGCGCAGTTGATGGCTCTCGACAGTAGTCGGCAGTTGTCGCCGTGGTCGAAATCGGCTAGGAGACCATCATCATCATGTAAAAGTTTATTTTTGTGGCAATAAACTGTTATTTATTAACTCATTCAGATATAGTGCCACAAATGTATATCAAATATAGTGGCATTAATTCGTCTTAACCTACTTGCGCCCGATGTAACGCGCCGCGAGAAACGAGACGTGACAGCTGGCGAACGACGTCACTACCACTTTGGCGTCAAAAAATTATTACTCTCCATTGCGTTCCCACGAGCAGTATAGTGACAGCATTGCGTATTATGCTGTTATTCTGTACGAAAAAAGGCTCTCCGTACAATATTTTAGTCTCTTCCGACACCTCTGGTAGGTAGGATTCCTTCGCAGGAATCCGTCTAGGTAGGTACCACCCCAGGGCCAGTTATTCTGCCGTGAAGAAGTATTCTGTGTTTCGGTTTGAAGGGCACTGAGAGCTAGCGTAATCACTGGGCATTTGAGACTTAAGAACTGACGTCTCAGGGTGACGGGCGCAGTGTGGAGTCACACAGAGATATTCTGGGTGACACAGCATTTGTTGTGGACGGACGTTGCACTTACCATCAGGTGAACGTTTTGCTCGTTTCGTCACTTTATACAATAAAAAAAAAACCTCGGTAGGAAAGAGAGAAAGACACAAATTATTGATTTTCAGCTGTGGTTGCATTGCTCTTGAAATGTATGTCTCTAAAATACAATTACGACACAGGAGAACTGGTGTGGAACATCGTTTTTTTTTTGCAGCGATTGGTGACCGAGGAAACCTTTGAAGTTATAGAGCGGCTTAGAGATGTAAGCTGTTTATACGGGAATGAAGCTCAGAGAGGGGAGGCTGCTCTTAAATTTCATAGTACGGAAGCATCCCTCTATATACCTACAGAAATTAAAAAACCCAATTTCTGTAAACGACACATTCCTTCGTCCTGGCGTCGGCAGGTTTGTTTTAATTAATGTTGTGTGTTTATGGTGACCAGTTTCAGTCATGTATTTTTTTTTATAATCTACTATACATATAAAACAAAGTCGTGTTAGTTACCCAATGTATAACTCAAGAACGGCTGGACCGATTTTTATGATGTTGGATTTATCTCCGCCCCGAATAGCAGAATAACTATTAAAACATCGAAAAATAGATCACGAAAACAAAATTATGAAGAAAATTTACTTTTCCATACATTTTCCGTATACAACGCTATCTGTAACAACGCCATCTGTAACAACGCTAAGTGACAATAAATTATTTTTCTTTCTTTCGATCTTCTTTGATTATACTCTGGCAGCCAATTCAACTGCGCGGTCCATTCATTGCATACCATTGAGCTAGCTGTGCAGACGGGCGCCGCGATTTATCAGCATTTTTTTCGAGTTTTTACCAATTTTCATTCAGTTATCGACCGTTATTACATTTCTTTCTCAAACGGTAAGTCGCCTTCGAAGATGTTCACTTTGTGTGGTTATCAAATTAATTGTGATCGGTAATTGCTTCATTATATAATTTTGAACTGTGTGACCAATTTTCCAGTGTTATTTACAATACCGCAAGCCAGAAGATCTAATCTTTCACATTGAAGCCGTAATGCAATTAGACTTCGCATTATCGAGAATCAATCCACTGCAGATTAAAATTACAATACTCCGCGTTGTAATGCGCCTTGAATGTTTTGGAAAGAATTGGCGAATACGGAACGATCCAAGTGTTGTCAACCACAAAATCGTTTCCTTACACCTTCGTTGTGGTAGTTCTACCGATATGACTATGCATGACTATGCAGGACTGAAAACCAGTGTCGGGATCAGAGCAATTTAAGTGTCTGTATCTCGATTTTCACTGAATTTTTTTAGTCCTGTCCATTTCACGGTATTCTGCTGCTACACAGACTCATTTTATATAATTTTTTCACTTTTGTTAATTTTGGGCAATATTATTTTATGTTCTGTGTAATTCCATTTTTTTTTCTTGTTTTGTTTTTGTATCTATAGTAATTAGACCGTGAATAAATGTGCTTCTTTCTTTCTTTCTTTCATGATCGAAGGCAAGTGTTGCAAGCGTTACCCACGAAATTATTGACGGCGGAGACTATAACTGGCAACGATGGTTATCCAATGTATCGTCATCGATATAAGTGTAGAGAGAATCATTAACCAGTAGCACATCTAATAAAACTACTTTTACGGATTTTACCGCGTTAAATTTTTAAACTATAACCCGACGGTTTTAGTGCTTTTTAGCAGCCATGGTCACGGGGGGACAGAGGTGACAGATGTCCCTATTTCATAGTTAATTCGGGGTACCTTCAGCTTTTAATTATTATTTTTGGTCCGATCTACGCAAAGTGATGGCTGTATTTATGGTGTGTAGATCGGTATGTAAAGTACTCAAAACGTCCGGTTATAAATAGTTTAAAAACTAAACGCGATAAAATCCGTAGAAGTTGTTTTATTAAATGTGTAATATTCGCGTTAATATAAGAAATCAGTAGCACATCGTTAATATAATTCTAAATTGTAAGTGGAAATCAAAAAGAGAAAATTGGAAAATTCAGAACCGGTAGGTGGCGCTGTGATCGTGTGGCTGTAAAGTTTCATATCTACTGTAATTCAGAAATCAAACTTATCGCGTCACATACCGGAACGGGCAGGACAACATTGGCCGTGCCAGATAGCAATAAGAATATATTTTTTTTATTTAATAAAGTGACGAAACGAGCAAAACGTTCACCTGATGGTAAGTGCAACGTCTGCTCATACCAAATGCCGTGTCACATATCTGTTTGACACCACACTGCGCTCGTTACCCAGAGACATCAGATCTTAAGTCTTATATGCCCAGTGATTACGCTAGCTCGCAGTATCCTTCAAACCGAAACACAGTAATGTTTGCACACTATTGCTTCACGGCAGAATAACTGGCACTGGGGTGCAACCTACCTAGACGAATTCCTGCATAGGAATCCTACCACCAGTGTTTATAGTGGCCAGAAAACATGGCTTCTACGCCGCATTTTTTTTCTTTTTGAAAATTACGGTCGTCGGCTTCTTTTTTATTCAGCCTACCCCGAATGCTACCCCGGCGTGATGATGTGTTGTTGTTGTTATTATAACGCATTTAGTACGAATACTGTTTATGCTGTTTTCCATTCGCTATATCGAAATTAGTGTTGTTCAGTAAAGTGTGACTGATTCACGCTCGATCGACTATCGATTATCAGTGATTGTATACTCTACCTCGCAGTTTGAGCTACCATTAAACACTCGTTCTATCACTAAGTAGTTTGTTTTTAATCTAGGTAAGGGTGTCAAAGGTACATCATGGCAATCTCTGGGGGTGGCCTATGTTCATCAGTGGACTAGTGATAGGCTGAAATCTCCGGCAACCGGGGATCGCCATACACGTACCTACTACGTATACGTACGTACGTCATACACGTACTACTTACGTACGTATTTAAGGGAAGCTACCCGCCACTGTTTTATTTTTTCATCGTTGCCAGGATTTTCTATTCAGAATTGTTCTGGGTGGCACAGCATTTGTTGTGAGTGGACGTTGCACTTACCATCAGGTGAACGTTTTGATCGTCTCGTCACATAATACAAAAAAAAAACTTGCTGGCCGCATACGCCCCTCATCCGAGCAATCTGTACAATAAATGAAACAACAGAATTGATATAATTGATTGCTAATTGTATTAGTTCTCGAAGGTTCTGTTATATGCTTCACCTTTTAAGTATAATTCTCTTTCAATTTATGTTATTAATGTAATTTTACAAGTGTAAAAAAAGAAAATATGAAAGATAGAGAAATAAATCTGTTTGATAAACACAACTTAAGGAACCTAATCAAAAATATTGATAGATAATAAGGCGTTAAGAGAATAAATAAAATAACTGCCTGTAACATTATTTGCCATCTGTGATTAATAATATTATGATAAGATATGAATAATATTATGATAAGATATGAATAATATTATGATATTGCAACTTAGTCGCAGCAGCTCATAGACCAGGCCTATCTTTACTTTCACAATAAGCGCTTGACCTATGTTCAATCCCGGGTTCTGGTCCACTAAAACTGTTAATACTGAATGCTGATATGGGTACCATCGTTAGGATGTTTTCCTATATTTTTCCTTCACCTGCATGTCTGAGAAATAAAAAAAATTAAAAGTCATGAGAAGTCATCAGTCAGCCCGCATTCGAGTGGCGTAGTGAAAAGTCTTTCCAGCTCCAATACCCTCACGAAAATGAGTGCAGCCTTACAGAGGGAAAGGCTGCATTAGTTAAACGTATAGTAAAGAAGAGCGGTTGTATAGTTACAATGCTTTGTCCTCTTTTATCGAATGTCGAATTACTTAAGACAGAAAGAGAGAAATCAGTGTGTAACTACTTATACAACGTTTATTAGTAAAGCCGTAGTTTTATAGGATATATCCAAAACTACTTCAAACGACTAAATATAAACGCCAAACAGGTTGAATATTCCAAGTATACTACTAATTACCAACAGAAGCTATAAACAGGCTAAGATCTTCCGGTTGCACAAAACTCTTAGCTATTTATGGCCGCCTAGTACTCGACTCGCAAAGAAACTATTTCTAATGACATAAAAAGTCAATCTCTTTTTATTGTTTGTCGTCCATTTCGCCAGTTAATTGAGTTATAAATCAAAAAGTAACTTTATTTTACTTTAAATGCCAATTTTTAATCGGCACAGTATACCAAATAGACTCAACAATAAAGACACGCTCTACTTGTAACAAGAATGTACTCCTGGTCGTTTTCTATCACAGTAGTGTAGATATAACGTTTATAACCATTAGTTATTGGCTGCACAGAATCTTTCATAGTTACGCAATAGTTCTCGCAAACAGAAATATGGGGTCTTCTGTTCAAAATCGTGGGACCCATCATATGGCGTGTTCGTTGTTTTGCGTTGTTCACGATATCATCTCATTCTTGGGGATTACGGTTTACAACCAGTGCGTGTTGCCAGTGATGACATACGGAACCGAGACGTGGTCCTTCACTGCGGGCCGCTTGAGGAAGCTCAGAGTCGCTCAGCGAGCTATGGAAAGAGCTATGCTCGGAGTTTCTCTGCGTGATAAAATCCGTAACGATGATATCCGCATCAGAACTAAAGTAACCGACATAACCCTAAGGATTAGCAAGCTGAAGCGGCAATGGGCCGGCCATATCGCCCGTAGAACCGATAACCGATGGGGAAGAAAGGTTCTAGAGTGGCAATCTCGTACCGGCAAACGAAGTGTAGGGCGCTTTTGCGGGAAGTCGATGAATGCAGGTGGCTCAGGACCGTGCTTTGTGGCAATCTATGGGGGAGGCCTATGTTCAACAGTGGACTAAAATAGGCTGAAATGATGATGATGATGATGATGATGATATAATATGAGGCTAGTTCGTAATAGTAAATACATAACACGACACAGTTTCTTAGTAAAACATATTAATCGCTAAAATGAATACATGTCATCAAAGCTAGAGCAGAATCGATTCTGTTGGTAAATTTTAATGGAAAGAATACAGTACAATTTTATACAACAAAATAGAAACAGAATGCAAGATACAAAAAAAAAGTTTGAACGAAAATGCCAGTATCAATTGTGCCTAGTGCCCAATCCGTCACATCGCCCCCCTACTGAGAAAGAAAAACCACGGTAAAAATAAACATAGAAATTACAGTCATGGAAGACACATTTTGAACTTATGAGAGTGGAGTGTATGCGCGTATACGTATGCGTGGAAAAGTTAAGACGTCAGGCAATGAAGTGCAGTCAGGCAATGCAGTGAAGCTGTGTCCAGGTCTCCGGTGTGTCGTGACATATGGAGACGATGCTGAAGCCGCAAAAGTCAGCCTGAGGAGAGGGAGACGACTTTAAAGCATTATTGGCTGGGAGACTAGGAAGCACGCGTTGCGACCTTTATTCTGGTGCTGTGACTGATTGCTGCCCATTACGTTGTCGATGATGATTGGAAGAAGCTGTTTTTTTGATTGGAAAAAGTGACGGGCTGAGCAAAACGTTTACCTGATGCTAAGTGCAACGTTTGCCCATAATAGATGCTGCGTCACTCAGAACATTTCTGTGTGACACCACACTGCGCCCGTCACCTTGAGAATTCACGGCAGAATAACTGGCCATGGGGTGGTTCCTGCCTAGACGGATTCCTGCCTGGGTTATGGTGACTAAATAATAAAAAAAATATTACAATAACTTCATCTTTCATATATCCTTAAATACATAATTTCTGTTTTTTTCCATAACCGATAGCTGCCGATAGGTGTCCGACAGAGTGGAATAGCTCCAACCTCTTTCCTACCGAGGTGTCGTAAGACCGACTTAGTATACCGACTAAGTCTGTACGGGCAGTCTATATTCGTGCAGAATAATACCATAATATGCAACGCTGTCACTATACTGCTCGTGTGAACGGAATGGGTCGTAAGAATTTCTTAACACGCAGCAATGTGGCTGTGACTTGGATCGCCACCCGTCACGTCTCGGTTCCCGCGGGGGCGAAAAGTGGGCTACGTGTGTTCTCTGTCTACTTCTTATATGGGAAAAAGTGTGACTGTATGTATGTATGTTCTTTTTAATTGTATAAAGTGCCGAAACGAGCAAAACGTTCAACTGATGGCAAATGCAACGTTCGCCCAAAACAAATGCTGTGTTACCCAGATCACCACAGTCACCTCTGCCTACCCCTTATGTGGGAAAAGGGCGTGACGCTATGTGTTTATGTTATTTCAATAAGTAAATAAATCATTTGACATTCGCAAATTTTCAAATATTTATTAAGATGGTCTGGTCTGTCTGCAACAGATACAAAGTGTATATAACAATAAGAATCGTGACATAGGCTGTTTAAAATATTTCAAACACAGGAATGCACAAACAAATTATATTTTTATAGGTAAAATCCAGAACATCAACATTTACGGGCATTTTATGAGCAATCATCTGTATTCAGGTCCAACTGTCATGGCGACTATTAACACGAAAGCCAAACATTAATATATCAATCACTCGGTATAATTCTGTCCACGGCAATTTGCCTGCGTACTGTATTTGTATAAGTGTCAGTAACCCCGCTAATAACTGACTAGCCCTTAGTGACCTCACCATTTATCGGTAGGAATCTATTCCTTAGTGCTTACAAAACAGAATACACAATGGACTACAAGCAATATATGAACTTTCTATGATCTATGGTACAAGGTATTCATAAAGTGTATTTAGTATACTTTATCAATAAACCCAACTTAACTGTCGGGTCCATTATTGGATAGTTAACATGCGATGAAAGTTTAAATTATTATTAACGTTACGAATTTTATCTATTTAAATACTTGAATAATGCATTTATTACAGCTATTACTAATCTGTACTGTAGTGATAAACATTTAATTTAAAAATTTTTTTAGTTAGCAATATTTAGTTATATGTAGTTTCACGCTCTTATCTCATTTTTAACTTTTTTTTTTCGATTAATTAGATAGACATTCAGTTACTTGGGAATCTACTACCCTAATTCGCCCGGCCTCTTCGGCATCTTCCTGGAACATCAAAATTGCGATTGTCAATTCACCTGCTAAGAGTGCCAACATGGCAAATATCACTTCATGAGAGATGAGCAGTTGGTTCTGGATCGCGTTTCTGTTTATGCGGGACTGATGTAGTTACGATCGGCTGTAAAGAAGTAAAAAGACGATGACATATTTAGGAGGAGGGTAGAAAGGAGGCTCTATATCTCAAATCATTCAGCTCGTTTGGTACAACTTGTACGATACCGCACACAAGTAAGCACTTTCGCAGCACCCAGACCCGGGAAAACTGTAGGGCGTACTAATATTTGTCCCGTGCGGGAATCGCACCCGAAACCCGTAGCGCAAAAGCCAATCGTTTAGTCACTACACCAACTGAGCCGATGACTAAATCGACGACGTAGAAAGAGCTAGCTAGCTAGCGACTAACCAAAAATAATAATTATAAGCTGAAGGTACCCGGGTTAACTATGACATCAGGACATCTGTCAGCTCAGTCCTCCGTGACCTGATGATGATGATGGATGCTATATAAAGCACTCGAAACGACGGGTTTGAAATAGTTCAAAATTAAACGCGATAAAATCCGTAAAAGTTAGTTCTTTTTATTTTGTTCGTGATTTTCGGTCTTTCAAAGTTCTTTGTATTCTGTTTATTTATCATACTTATTTAATTTTTTTTCGTTTAAAATATTCCATATTCGTTTTAATTTTCAACTTACCTCAACTGTTCATAAAATAACATTGTGGCATTATCTCATTATATTTTTGTTGTCATATCAGTGGCACTGCGCTTGGCAGTGCGCGTGCATTGTTGTTGCCTCTCACTGCCTGCCAGGGTCACCTGTCAGAAATTGAATGAGAAATGTGTTGTTTGTTATAGATAATTAAAAGTGTTATAGTTGAATTATAAAAAACAATATTTTTATTTTCAGGATAAAGAGTTCCTTTAATCCATATAAAGAATTATGGGTATAATTTACAAAATTCCATCGAATTAGGCCTAGTTGGTATGGCGCCAGATCTATTATATTACGATTATTGACATCCATTTTATGTTCACTCATTATGAAAAAGATATTTTTCTATTAAATATAAACCCTCTGTTCGCAGACTCCCTGGGCACGATAATAACATTTTCAGATTGTTGTGTTAAATCGATTCCAGAAAAAGGAAGAGTTTTAAATTTCTCCTTTGTTTTGTAGGTTTTGTCAAATTCTGGATATTTTTTTATTTTAGCTTGAAACCAAATAATACAGTATTCATCCAATCCATTATTTTACGGCAAAATTTTGTAGGCTGCAAAACTTAGTGAGTTTTTGTTATTCATTTATACAAATAAATAAAATTGGAGTGTCTGTCACGGTACTTATAAGAAAAAAACAAGTCTTAAAATTTTTGTCTGTCCAATCTCCGAAACGGCTGGACCGATTTTGAGGGGACTTTGACTGACGGATAGCTAACAAAAAAATTAAAACACCAAAATTCGATTCAAATATGGAAGTAAATATGTATATCATCGATCGGGGTCGGCTTTTTTAAGCGGGTGAAACCGCGGCCACAGTTAACCAAAATGGGAAGTATCAGTATCTAAAGACGCTGGACTTTCGTTGTTTATAATTCTTATACGTCATAAAATTTTTCGTGCTTTGCAGGGAGTAGGGTTGCGTTAATTTTCCTAAGGCCTGGCCAGCCAAAGTATCAAATTCGCCCCTGTCAATAGCTTTACAGTTAAAATTTAAGGGTACCGTACATGGACAATACGAAATGAAGAAACTGTTATAATTAATATAAACACTGTGGTAGTGTTTATGTTCATTATAATACACACACAGTCACGTCTTTTTCCCATATAAGGGGGAGGCAGAAGCAGCTCACGTAGCCAACTTTTACGCCCTCGCGGGAAACAGACGTAACGGGTGGCGAATTACGTCGCCGCCATATTGGTGTGAGTCGAAAAATCCTTACTCCACATTTGCGTTCCCACGAGCAGTATAGTAACAGCATTGCATATAATAGTATTATTGTGAACGAATAAAGGTTGTCCGTACAATACCTTAGTCGCCTCTTACGACACCTCGGTAGGAAAGGGTAAGGTGATATTCTACTCTAACGGACACCTATCGGCCGACAATACGCGCAAACAATAAACTGACATGAGAATACAAATGCATATAAAAGTAAAAGTAGTAAGTATTTGTTTAGATTGAATGAAAGCGAAACTTGTAATGTAATCTCTCTCTTCGCTGCCCCTTTCTGCGACATTACCTTTTCGCAGAAGGCAACACTGTCGCTCCGCGACCTCTGGCTACTAACCATGGCCTTAATATAGAGTAACGATTCAGCTCCAACGATTCAGCTCCAAGACGCAGCCGATCGCCTAGGCGAATGGTTCCGGAAATGGAGAATAGAGGTAAACCCCGAGAAAAGTGTAGCGATATACTTCTCGAGGGGCACACCAAAGCCCGCTAGACGATGTCACCCAATCGGCAACAATCAGCTAGGCACGATCACCCTGTTCGGACGCCCTATTCCCTGGGAAAAGAGCGTCAAATACCTCGGGGTCACTTTAGACGCAGCGATGTCGTTCGCTGCACACATTAAAAACATACGCAATAGAGCGGCTTTTATCTCAAGCCGTCTATACCCATTAACTTGCTCCTCAAGCAAAATGTGCTTAAGACACAAACTTCGCCTCTATAAGACTTGCATAAGACCCGTAATGGACTATGCTTGCGTCGCTTTCGCTCACGCGACGGGCAATCAATTAAAGAAGTTACAGAGCGTTCAATATCGATTCTTGCGAACTGCCACCGGAGCCGGTTGGTATCAACGCAATGTAGATCTTCACAGCGACTGTGAAATGCCTTTAATCTCTGAACACTTCAGAGAATTATCACGGCGGTTTTTCGGAAAAGCCGCGGTTCATTCAAACCCGCTGGTGGTTAAAGCAGCAAATTACCGACCAAACAGAAACGCGACCGAACGCAAACGTCGCCCGCGAAACGTGCTAGACGATACGGACGTCTCAGCTCTTCCTGACCACGATACTGTCAGTCACGATCCAGGCCACACTGTACACACAGTCAATAGCTTTAATATAACACGCACCACGACGCGCGACCGCCGTAGAGAGCGGCGCGCAATAGTCAATAATCACATCGCTTACACACGATTCACCCGTGTTCCAGGGCGGTTCTCACCGCCCAGAGTTACCGACACACAAGTCGACAGTCCGAATGGACGCGCGCAGCCTCCTTCGGACGGTCAGTAGACGACTTAAAATGTTTAAGATTTTCGAAATCGCGAAAGCACGCAGCGAACGCCACACAGTCCGAACTTCGAGGTTTTTGTAGGAGTTTTTATTTATTTATTTATGTTTGGGTGAAACCAAACCTGGCACGCGGGCCCCTGGCCCGCGAGCACAGTATCCGGTGAAGCTGTAAAAGCCGAGAAGGCTAACAGCAATTACATCACCGAAAATATATATTAATATAGAGTGCAAACTAGAGGAGAGCTGCGCCAAGATAGAGATAGAGGTCCCCCTCTATAATCACGAGATCTTGGCGCAGCTCCGCCCAAACTGGGCACTCTTTCAGCGTATGTTGCGCCGTGTCGTCGCCACTGTCACAGTGGTGGCATTCAGTTGTCGGCTTTCTTCCCTACCTTACGAGAGCATTGTTCATGTCTATTTTCATTCTAATTTGTTCGTCTAATTTGAGAGTATTTTCATATGTGAAAAAATAATTTACTTCACGCGCAGATTAGGCACTCTTACTCGTAAATGTTAAAAATAGGACGCTTTGCTTTTAACCGTGATGTTATATTTTTAACAAATAATTTCCTGTTTCAGATGTGATAAAACGATAATAAAAATTTTGGTAAGTAATTCTAAATCATTATTAATACAATAAGACACAATATTAACTACCTTTTCCGATTGTCCGGCAGAGTAGAATACCACCTACCTCTTTCCTGTCGAGGTGTCGTAAGAGGCGACTAAGGTATTGTACGGACAGCATTTATTCGTGCGGAATAATACCGAAATATGCGATGCTGTCACTATACTGCTCGTCGGAACGCGCTCCCCAAGAGTAAGAATTTTTTGACTCGTATCAAAATGGCGGCGACTTGGTTCGCCACCCGTTAAGTCTCGTTTCCCGCGGGGGCGATAAGTGCGCTGCAGTGTGTTCTCTGTCTACTTCTTATCTGGGAAAAAGTGTGACTGTATGTATGTATGTTTGTACTTTTTTATTGTATAAAGTGACGAAACGAGCAAAACGTTCAACTGATGGCAAATGCAACGTTTGCCCAAAACAAATGCTGTGTCACCCCAGAACACCCCTGTGTGACACCACACTGATCCCGTCACCCTGAGACATTAGTTCTTAGTCTAATATGCCCTGTGATTACGCTAGCTCTCAGTGCTTCACGGCAGATTAACTGGCCCTGGGCTACCTAGACGGATTCCTGCATAGGAAACCTACCACAGACATCTCTACCAGATACCAGGTATATTGGAGTTTTCTCTCGTCGAGTTCGTTGATAACGTAAATCTTCCATATTCAAGATAGTCATTCCGTCATCCTTTACACCTAAATTTCATAGTACGCGAGTGACCTGGGTTCGATCTCTGACGATGGCACCCCTAAAATTGTTAACAGCAATTTTATGTCATCATCATCATCATCATTTCAGTCTATCTTAGTCCACTGTTAAAAATGGGCCTACCCCATTGATTGCCAATTTTATGTGCTATGCAAAATTAAGCACGTGCTCGGCGTTTAAGGAAAACATCGTGATATTTCGAGGTCTGAAGTCCACACTGGAGCAGTGTGGCGGAATCTTCTAGTGGAAGATTTTTTTTAATTGGTTCCCGATGGACGACATACAGACGGACATACAACCGCCGCCTTTTTTGTAGTCGGTTAAAAATTAATACTAAGAAAAGTTTTCGCTCCCTGTTTTGTTGTTTCGTCACTTTATTTCACTTAATCATTAAAAAAATATCATATTTTTATTTAATAAAGTGAACAGATGAGCAAAACGTTCACCTGATGGTAAGTGCAACGTCTGCCTATAACAAATGCTGTGTCACCCAGAACATTTCTGTGTGACACCACACTGCGCCCGTCACCCTGAGACATCAGTTCATAAGTCTCATATACCCAGTGATTACACTAGCTCTCAGTGCCTTTCAGACCGAAACACAATAATGTTTGCACACTACGGCTTCACGGCAGAATAACTGGCCCCGCGGTGTTACCTACCTAGACGGATTCCTGCATATAATTCATGACTATTCGAATTTCATCATAAAAATAAAACGTACGTCTTTGTAGGTTTGTTGCGTGTCTTAATAATGTGATTCCGAATGCGAGAATCACCATTTGTAATGATTTCTAACAAAACTAGTGTACCGAAACTTGCAATAAAGGATGTGTCTTCAATCCAATAGGTAATGGAAGTGGAATACTGTATATTTTATTGGAAAAAGTCGGTCGAAGTGCGCAAAGTTACTAATACATAATGCATTAGCATGCGAAAGAATTGATTTGGTCAACGTTTGCAAGTTCTAGTTTCGTAAGCATCAACGGCCTGGGCTTTGCAAAACAAAGCGTGACAGGTTCGGGGCCGCCACTGGGCTATATTTGCTTAAACTCTCAGCAGCAGATTTTATCTGGTGGTAGGAATAGGAGCAGTTATTCTGCCGTGAAGCAGTAGTGTGCAAACATTACTGTGTTTCGGTTTGAAGGGAACTGAGAGCTAGTGTGATCACTGGGCATATAAGACTTAAGAACTGATGTCTGACGGTGATGTGCGCAGAGTGGTGTTACCCCGAAATTTTCTGGGTGACACAGCATTTGTCTTACCATCAGGTGAACGTTTAGCGCGCCTCGTCACGTGATCCAAAAAAAAATACTCAGCAGTATCGGTCAAAGTCGTTTACCGAATTCGTTCAGTGCTCCGAAGAATAAAAGCGGCTAAGTCAGAGCGGCGAATGATCCGCCTTGTATCGTGACTGCGAGGAATGGTGCGACGGGAGAAAGCGTAAAGATGCCCGCTGGACCGCGACAACTCTCCGCAGATGCCGGCCCAAGAACAATGCAGTTTTGTTGAGTGATAGTCGCCTAGTAATGTAGACGGTGGATGAAGTCGAACGAATTACCATTAAAGCGACCTTAGGGGCGCCAACGTTGGGTTGACCTCTTTTTTCTGGTAGATCTTTTTATGGAAGAAATTGACGAATCGATTAATTTGATGGTAAGTTCAACGTCCCATAACAAATGCAGTGGTACTCAGAACATCAGCACTGCTCTCGTCACCCAAAGCCGTGTTCTTAAGTCACATATGTACAGTAATTAGACTAGCAATCAGTGCTCTGTAGACCGAAATACAGTAATGTCTCACAACTGCTTGACGACAGAGTGTCTGGCACTGCAAATGACACAGCTCAGAACATTTCTGTGTGTCACCACACAGCGCCCGTCACCCTGAGACATAAGTTCTTAAGTCTCACATACCCACCACCACCACTGGGTCGTCTGCAACGGCACCGTTGTGGCCGCACAGGTACGGGTATCGAGAATGATGATTACAGTAGCTCTCAGTGCCCTTCAGACCGAAACACAGTAATGTGTAAGTGTGTGTCAGTTGTAATTTAGATTTAGAATAAACGCTTACCTTTGGCTTCATTTTTTTTTAGTTTGAAAGGCCTTTATGCAGGAATCCGTGTAGGTAGGTATGACCGCAATGTCAGTAAGTCTGCTGTAATATATATATATATATATTCGGTGATGTAATTGCCAGGTTTGGTTTGACTCAAACATAAATAAATAAATAAAAACTCTCTCTGCGTGCTTGCGATTTCGAAAATCTTAAATATTTTAAGTCGTCTAATGACCGTCCGAGGGAGGCTGCGGGCGTCCATTCGGACTGTCGACTTGTGTGTCAGTAACTCTGCTGGAACACGGGGGAATCGTGTGTACGCGGTGTGATTATTGACTATTGCGCGCCGTGGTGCGACTCTGCTGTAATGCAGTGGTGTGCAGAAATCAGTATTTTGTTGTGGAGTGTAAGTTATTTTTGTTTGTTTTTTTATGTGATAATAGTGACGGAACGAGCTAAACCTTCGCCTGATGGAAAGTGCAACGTCTGCCCATAACTGTGTCACCCAGAAAAATTCTGTGTGACACAGCACTGCGCCCGTCATCCTGAGACATCAGTTCTTAAGTCTCATATGCCCAGTGATTACACTTGCTCTCAGTGCCCTTGAAACCGAAACACAGTAATGATTGCACACTACTGCTTCACGGCCGAATAACTGGCCCTGAGGTGGTACCTACCTAGACGGATTCCTGCATAGAAATCCTACCACCAGTTAAAAGTCAATTCTAGGTGACTACACTGTATTACGGGCAGACGTGACACTTACATCAGGTGAAAACTTAACATGATAAAAAAAGAATATCGAGAACGGCAATGTAAGAGTGAGATTAAGATCGTAGTGACCTGATGTCATAATGCTCAATTTGAATTTATTCGCACGTATGAACGCCAGACAATCAACAACGGAAAGTAAAACTCCTGCAGAGTACAGTCAGCAATATAATCAATTTATTTATTTTTTTAACCTTTAATTCACTAGTGGTACATATGGCGGACTTAATGCCTAAAGGCATTCTCTGCCAGTCAACCATGAGGAAAAGCAGATAATAAACAATATGTTGATAGGCGGTGCAGCTAACAATAAGAGAATAAAATAAAATAATATGATTATAAATACATAAACAGAAAAAATTACATACACAACACTACTACTACTACAATTTATCATCTTGTATAATTATTATCACTTCAGCCTATCACTAGTCCACTACTACTACTACTACCACTACTAACATTGGCCTCACCCGTAGATTGCTGCAAAAATTTATAGCACTCAATTTGGGGGGATTTTGTCATAGTTTTGGCAGGCGGGTTGGCAACCGCAGTTTATTTATTCAGATATTCAAGGAAAATGCTGCTGCCCATCTCTTGGATATGCTTTCCCTCTTCGACTTTTACGACTCCCACGGGATGAGATGCGATGGTAGATTCTCTTAAGCCGCCACCACACGGCTGTCTTGTATAATAATTTGTAAAATTGTTATTTGATGGTAGCATAAAATTATTGTAACGATCGCGATAAAAGAACACGACGGCTTTTTATTAGTGTAGTAAAAAGTTTTCAACAAAAAATTAAACCGACAAAAAAAGAAACTGAAAAACAAAGAATAAAATACACCTTTTTCAATAAATAAGCTCGTGTAATGTAATCAATTTTGTCGTCGATAAACAAACAAACAAGCAAATCAATTGCGTAAAGAGTAAAACCGTGCGTTCTCGAAGTTAATGGCAGGGAGACAGCCTAATTACCTGAAGATTTCACGTTTCATTTTTATGTAATTTTGTTTTGATTATTTCTTTAAAGTAATTTAATGATCCTCGTCGATTGCTTGGTGCCGACTCAAAATTAGTTACATTAGTTTAGGAGCTTAGTTATTAAAAATAAAAAGGTTAATATTATTTTGCGCTTTACGGCTTCTTTTTTTGGCGTTTTATACCTCCCCTTTTTTGTCGGTTAAAAAGATGTACTAAATGATGCCGGCTTGTCCCTTTAAATTTTTTGAAGTAAGCACATTATGTATATACATCTGAATAAATAAACTGCGGTCGCCAACCGGCCTGCCAAGCACGGCAACTATGGAAAATCCCCTGAAAAGAGAGCTACAAACGTTTTTGGCAATCTGTGTCTGCCTATGTTCAGCAGTGGCTGGTTATGGGCTGAAATAAATGAATGAAAGAAAAACACAACTACACACGAAAACTAATATGTTGTGTTTTCAGAAATATTGGCGCTGCCTTGACAAAAGTCAGAGACTCTGACCACTAGGCCAAGAGGTCGTCGATACTACCTTAGTATAAAGATCAGCAAATTGTATTTAAAATACAAAAATAGGAAATCTCAGACTCTAAACTCTCATTTCTATATATATACGAGTATATATACTAGCGGACCCGACAGACGTTGTCCTGCTCCAACGTTGGCTTGCCTGCTGTTAACAGATTTAGCAACGTTTACTTTATTCAAATATTCGAATTATCGATAAACTATATACTGAGCCCAACTCTATCGCAGCGCCACCTACCGGGCCCAATTCTGAATCTAAACAGTCCAGGGAACCACACAATCACAAACAATTTCAACACTGGTCCAGACGTTTAGGAGTTCAGTGACATACATACACACGCACAGAAGAATTATATATATAAAGATATATGGTGTAGTATGAATTTAATTACATCTCGTAAAATTAATAATAAAAAAAATTAATTTTATTATTAACAGTCAGTACGGGAATGTAACTTTTGCGTCGAAATATCTAGTGAAAGTGATATAAAACGATTTATTCGTATTTTATGGCATGTAATGTTATATTTTATGCCGAGTTAACTACGCAAGTTATCCGGCTTCGATCCCCTGCTGGAATTAACGGAATTAATTAACTTCTCTTACAACATGCTCGGGGCGGAGGAAAAGGTGGTAGGATTTTTGTGCAGGAATCCGTCTAGGTAGGTACCACCCCAGGGCCAGTTATTCTGCCGTGAAGCAGTAGTTTACAAACATTATTGTGTTTCGGTTTGAAGGGCACTGAGAGCTAGTGTAATCTCTGGGCATATAAGATTTAAGAACCGATGTCTCAGGGTGACGAGCGCAGTGTGGTGTCACACAGTAATGTTCTGGGTGACACATCATTTGTTATGGGCAGACGTTGCACTTACCATTAGGCGAACATTTTGTTCTATAGGTGTCCGGCAGAGTGAAACAGCGCCTACCTCTTCCCTACCGAGGTGTCGTAAGAGGCGACTAAGGTATCGTAGGGATAGCCATTATTCGTGCAGAATAACACCATAATATGCAATGCTGTCGCTATAGTGCTCTGGGGAACGCAATGGGGAGTAAAAATTTTTTTACTCTTGTCAAAATGGCGGCGAAGGTGGTTGACTTTTCCTTTTCTCTCCGCCAAGTCAGTGGTTGCTTTGCCGATGACTGCGTGGCCAGGGACGAGCTTACGCGACCACAGGCTAGCCTTACCCAAGACTGCCGGACTCTATTTGGGTGGACAACATCTTCCCTAGCTACTCGTGGTAATGCAATGTGGAGCAAGTATTTTGGCTATTGGTTAATATCAAAATGTCGCCGACGTGGTTCGTCAACCGTCACATCTCGTTTTCCGATGGGGCGAAATGTGGGGCGTCTCTCTCTGCCTTAACCTATGGGAAATAGGCATGACTTAATGTTTGTAGATGGAAGGACGACTTGCAAGGTTTTGCGTGAACTCGACGGATTCTGGTAGCTCGGGACCGTGTTTTGTGGCAGTCTATGGAGGAGGCCTATGTTCAACAAGAACTTGTGATGGGTCGTGATTTTTTTTATAGAATAGGGGACAAACGAGCAGGTGGCTCACGTGATGCTAAGTGATCACCGCCGCCCATGAACACCTACAATCACATAGGAATAGCAGACGCGTTGATGATGATGGGATTGTTAGAAGTACAGTGGACGCATTTTACAGACAGAAATTGCACTTGCACAAACACCCATATGTATATATATTTAACAAATTTTTTCACTTATCCGTTTGTTTTAAATCGTTTACCTTGTCTGTTCGCTTTTTATATGACATGCTATCATCTAGTGTTTTTTTTATAAATTTATATGGTTTAGTATACACCACCCTCTTTTTCTGGTTTTTCATTTTGCTGTATCAGTTCTCTGGGCTGAGGTTGTCTGGAAGAAATCCCTTCAGTGATTAGACCGCCTTTTGTACCTCAACTAAAATATAGTACTTAGTCTTTATTTTTGTATTGGTGTACAATAAAGAGTATATTGATTGATTCATTGATTTGTAGGTCACACAAATATTTGTATCGTACGGGAATCGAACCCGCGACCCGTAGCTGAGAAGCCAACCACTCAATCCCTGCGCCAGCCGCGTCGTTCGGCATGACACGACTCAATCAAAGAATTACGAATTTATGGTCTTTACATAATGTCCGCAATAAGGAAACGACAAACGCAACTTAATATTTTAATTATCTACGGAAGGCAAGGGCCAGATATTATTGCAGTAAATAGAGCAGTTATCGTAATGTTAGAACGTGCTTTCTTTTAACCGTTTCCAATTCAATTGCATAACAATTATTATTTTTACTCGACGTAAGAGGCATTACGATTATTCCTCAGTTATTCTGCCGTAAAGCAGTAGTGTTGCAAACATTACTGTGTTTCGGTTTGAAGGGCACTGAGAGCTAGCGTAATCACTGCACATATGAGACTGAAGAACTGATGTCTCAGAGGTTGCCATACTGATATGTTCTGGGTGACACTAGGTTTGCCACCTGTTTTGGAAGAAATATACTCGTAGTATTATTTTTAAAAAATTGCAAAAATTGTTCTTTAGGAAATTTAGAAAAAAATATAGTACACATTAATTTTTAATCATTATTTTTTTCCATGTATATTTGTTATAACTCTTTGCTTTGGCCATTTTATTTGAATAGCAAAAAATAAACCCTCTTAAATAACCTCAAAAATCGGTCGGTATTCATCGAGAAATTGACAATAACATAAAGTAGTCGTTTAATTGTCGTAAGTGCCTTTAATGGCTTTCGTTCGGAAATTCGCCACGCTGCGCTTCGGGTGCGTTCCAGATATAGTTATATAAAAAAGCGCGACAGTTGAATTAGCGATGGAAGTATAGTATTTTTCGTACTATATTATTTTTCTATAATATATAGTACAGCTGACTCAAAAATAGTACGATACTATATAATATTATAGTACGGGTGGCAACCCTAAGTGACAGTTTCTCCCGTTAAACAGTGGTGTTACTGTTTCTAATTGACTTTAGAACCGATGACGAACGCCGTGCGGTGCTACGTCGAATTTTCCAGTACTAAGCTCCGGGATACCGTGACTGTTATGGGCAGACTTGGCACTAACATCAGGTCGACGACTTTGTCTTATCGTCACATACGTCCATAACAAAAAGTATAATATTGACTTTTGGCTAACTGTTCGTTCTACTGGCTCTATTCCCTTTTGCTTAATTGAAAAAAGGAACAAACGTCTGCATCCCGCGGAGGAGTAAGGATATGAACAATTCAAGAGAATTTAACCTTATGATCTGTTAATAGAGTTACATGCAGTCACTTTTGCATTGTATTTGAAAGATATCAAACCCAATGGCGTCAACTACATTACTAGCGAATTAACTCGAAGTTGGCTGAGGACGAAATGAAATGAAACTTATTTGTTTTTCGTCGTAAGGAGTATAAATTTTGTTTGAGAAACGTCATTTTTCTACAATCTATCACCGTTTCTTAACGAGGTTCCTTCGACGGAGAAGAAACACGACGAAAGAAACTCTGTAGATACACTTTTTTGTAATTCCTTTCTTTATCATGGTCAAAAATACATTATAAATAAATTTACAATGTAAACAAAAGCACGCTCCATGTTAAAATTTTTCACAAGATTCTTTTCTTAAATATATAAGTACATATATTGTAAAACTTGGGCAGAGCAGCCTCCATCAACGGCACCTATTTATAAGTATGACACATCCAGTACGCATAAGTCACTTCCTGGTCACTTCGCCTCGCTTTGAGCGACTTCCGCTCCATGTCGGTTTTCCGCCCTCGTCAAAGGGCCCGAAGCCTGATCACGAACTGACCCTAAACAGATTGAAAACAGCAATCTATTCGCTACATACATAATACACAAAACGCGAGATGGCTGGACAGGACGGAACAGAAGACACTGTGTGTCGGAAAAGATGAGAAAAAAATGTATGTCATGTAAAACTATATATATATATGTATATATTTACACATATATATATATATATATATATATATATATATATATATATATACATTTATATGCGTAATACTATATGAAATAACCTAAAAAAATTTCAACATTTTATTTTACTATTTTGTCGGCGTGAATTATATGTATACCCATATCAATATACAGCTTGCTACGAGTATTACTAAGAGTCTCTGAGCTAAGCCTCGGACGGACGGACAGATGGACACCTAAAATGGACAAGTGCTAGGTTAACTCGCATGCAATTAAAACGCACTATAAAAACATAACAAAAATTAAAATGTCTATGTGGTGTTGGCGAGAATTTACTTATGGTAGGATTCCTATGCAGGAATCCGTCTAGGTAGGTGCCACCGCAGGCCTATTACTGCTGCTTAGTAGTAAGAAGTAGTGTGTAAACATTACTGTTTCGATCTGATGGGCACTGAGAGCTAGTGTAATCATTGGGCATATGAGACTTAAGAACTGATGATGTCTCAGGGTGTCGGGCGCATTGTGGTGCCACACAGCAATGCTCTGGGTGACTCAGCAGTGTAGACAGAGCAGTGTAGTTTCCATCAGATGTACGTTTTGCCCGTCTCGTCACTTTATCCAAAAAATGAAAATTACTAACCCAATCTCGTCTCGTTGGCGTCAGTGAAAGTCGACAATGGAAAATGCCAAAAAAATCTCATGGTATCCGCTAGATGTCGGAATTATCAACATTAATTTGGTCCGGTCGGGGGCCCTTGGCACCCTATTGTCACGTCACTGAACCACCGCACGGCCTACTGGCCATACTTTTGCGAGTAAAGACCAATCATTAGTTTTCGTTTCTGGTTGTTTTGTGTATGTGAAAGGTATGTCTGTAAAACACAGTATATTGCTTTGTGGGAACGCAATGGGGAGTACGATTTTCTCAATTGGTATTGAAATGGCGGCGATAAGGTTCGCCACCCGTTAGGTCTCGTTTCCCGCGGGCGCGAAAAGTCGGCTACAAGTGTGTGGCCTCTGTCTGCCCCTTATATGGGAAAAAGGTGTGACTGTATGTACGTATGTAAAACTCAATCAAGATACAAGAGAAATTCTAGTGTCGGACATCGTTTTTTTAAGAAGACTAATTATTATTTAATCTAACACCGACTTCGACGCAGCAGCTCCAAACATGCTTATGCGAATGTAAGAGTTTCATGATTTTCTCATGAATCCCATCATCAGAACTTGACCAAAATGATATAGGACCACCGTTACCATGCCCCCTTTCTAATTAGAAAATAATAATTAAAATCGGTTCGTAAACAACGAAGTTATGCCCGAACATACATAAAAAAATATAATATACGAACGAATTGAGAACTCTGTCCTTTTTGGAAGACGGTTATAAAAGATTTCGTCACTCATCCATCACTAGTCCACTGCTGAACATAGGCCTCCCCCATAGATTGCCACAAAAATTTGTGGCTCTCAATTTGGGGGGATATTGCCATAGTTGCCACGCTTGGCAGGCGGATTGGCAACCGCAGTTTATTTATTCAGATGTGCCGGGAAGATGCTGCTGCCCATTTCCCTCTGTCGACTTTTACGACACCCACGCGAAAATAGATGATTTATTTAAATAAAACTACTTTTTACGGATTTTATCGCGTTTAATTTAGAACTATTTTTTTTTAACCCGACCTTTCGGGCGCTTTACAGCACCCATGGTCACGGGGGGTGAGGTGACAGTTGTCCCGATGTCATAGTTAACCCGGAGTACCTTCAGCTTTTAATTATTATTTTTAGTCCGATCTACGCAGAAAGAGCTTGTAGCAGTGTAATATTCGCGTAAATAAAAGAAAACATTATAGATGATTTAATTATGTAAAAATAAATCACCAACGTCACATGAGCAGCTCGTTGCATCAATTACAAAATCGTCTTCTGACACACTTGTACAGCTTTAACTGACCCATTGGCCAATGGCAGTCGTTACGTATGCGGGATCGCTTCAAATGTTCACTTCCTTATTAGTCTCGAGTGCAACTGTCGTTCTGTTTGTACTTTCCCTTCCACATGCTTGTCTTTGATAACGTCAGTGTCCAAAGCGTCAAACTCTCGATCGAAGTTCCTCGTCGTAGTATCGTCAAAGCCGGCCGATGACCAATCTGCGACAACACACTCTTCCAACTTCGCGTGGATCTTGCTGGCACTGCTTTGTGCCTTTAGGGTTCCGCACCTCCGAATGAAATAAACGAAACTCTTATAGGTGTGTTTGTTTGCTCTGAATCTATTCGAACCATTAAGTTGAAGTTTGATACACATATGTATTGCGAGGGTCTAATATCATTTTTTTTAATTTTAAAATTAATTGTTTTAAAGTTATTTTTTTTTCTATACTATTGTCTGTGGTTTTAAATTTTAGCAATAACAATAACAACACAGTTAGACTTTTAAAACAAAAATCTTTCTGCATCAGTCAAAGTCCAAAATTTCTTTATATAGTTTAGGCTTGTGTAAAGCTCTTATGAATCGTAAAATCGACACCTGTTCGAACTGCTGTACAGGCAGACGATGATTTTTATATGGGTGTAGGTAAGTGGCGACTAAGTCGTTTCATCATCATCATCATTTCGGCCTATTACTAGCCCACTGCTAAACATAGGCCTCCCCCATACATTGCCGCAAACGGTAGTAGCTCTCATTTTGAGGGGATTTTGCCATGGTTGCCACGCTCGGCAGGCGGGTTGGCAACCGCAGTTTATTTATTCAGATGTTTACGGAGGTGATGCTGCCCATCTCCTGGTTTTTATTTTCCCTCTGTAGACTTTTACGACGCCCACGGGATGAGATGGGGTGGTAGATACACTTACTTAGGCCGCCACCACACGGCACAACAAGTAAGTCGTTTATCTAATGCTAAGTTCCTCCCCGTAATAAATGTTGTGTCACCTACAATATTTCCATTTCCACTACACCATGTTCGTCACGTAAAGACATCAGTTCTTAATTCTCACACATACAGTCACCGGATCACATCCGTAGCCCACCTTTCGCCCCGTCGGAAAACGAGACGTGACACGTGGCGAACAACGTCGCCGCCATCACGGTTGAGAGTTAAAATTATTTCTCCTCATTGTGTTGCCACGAGTAGCTAGGGAAGAGGTCGTCCAACCAAACAGAGCCCCGCAGACTTCTGTAAGGCTCGCTCGGTGCCAGGACAGATCGGCACGCTGCCGACTAGGCTTAAGTCTTTTGCCCAATAATTACACTAGCTATTAGTACCCTTCAGACCAGAACACACATTGCACACTACTGTTTGACGATAGAATAACTGGCAGTGTGATGGTACCTAGTTATGCACCCCCCTTGCCCTTCACCCCTCGAATAGAGACGACTTACAAAACAGAATCATGTGAACTTCAATGTTATGCTTTGTAATAGTTTTAGACGTAAGTTAGCAGTAAGATTATATGAGATTCACTTTTATAATTCATTATTAATAAAGCCACCAAATCGGCAACACGTATTTTTAATTTGATTTAATTATTTAAATAAAACTATTTTTACGGATTTTATCGCGTTTAATTTATAACTATTTTTAACCCGACGTTTCGGGCGCTTTACAGCACCCATGGTCACGGGGGGACTGAGGTGACAGTTGTCCCGATGTCATAGTTAACCCGGAGTACCTTCAGCTTTTAATTATTATTTTTAGTCCGATCTACGCAGAAAGAGCTTACTGTGTCTTGAAGCCTTGCAGTGGTATGCTTGGTTTTTGATTTAATTTAATTAATAATAGGATCCCAAGCCGGTGGTAATACCCAACCGTCTTCCCTATTGAAATTAGGATGTTTTTTAATTTCAATAGCCTCGCGAATCATCCTTGGTAGGAATCGATGTTCTTTTGCAAGGATTTGTGGTCTATCAAATCTGATGTAATGGTTGGGATGATCCAGAACATGGTCACAGACTGCAGACTTGATTTAATTAGCTGTCAAAAAGCCTTTCGAAAGCTCCCTAAATTTGACTACCTATTAGAAAGAAAGAAACGAAACATTTATTGCGGAAATACGCCACAGACACAAATACATTTTTTATGTTGTGTAAATTGTTTGTTTTTTTATGTGTTTGTATTGAGCGTAGCAACGAATAAAGTTATTTTCTTTCTTTCTTTCTTTACATAAAATTACTATAAGAATCCTAAATAACGCATCCCTGTATGAGAATCTTACCTGTAAACAGAGTAAATTTACTTTTTTTGTGCACTTATTCGATAATGATCATTAACAACATGATGATGATGATGTTCTCCTAGCCGATTTCGACCACGGCGACAACTTCCGAATACTGTCGAGAGCCATCAACTGCGCAGGAGATATTGTAGTGCCACAAGTGTACGCGCAAACACAGAGGCACTCACTCGTCCCAACCTACCCCGCGCCCGATGTAACGCTGATGCGATAAGATCGGAGGTAGGCTAGGATGCAGTGTCAGAAACACGGGGACAATCACAACACAACCAGACCCGAAAACCAACAATTTGTGTTTTAGTACAAATGTTGGCTCCGGCTGGGAATCGAACCCAGGACCCGCGGCGTAGAAGTCAGGTACTCTGACCACTAGGCCACGCGGTCGTCAATTTGATGATCATTAAAATGTAGTTATAACTACAGCACAACTACGCTTATAAATGAAACGGCTCGTAAACACGCATGCATTAGAAAGAAAAATTAGTGTTACACGAGAAAGCGGATACTTTGCTAATTCGCTTATTTCATTAGACTATCAAAGCTTCTGTTAAAGTAAACACATCAATTTAATTTCTCGGCTCGCTTAGTGACCAATCGATTAGCTGCAGATCCGAGGGCCGCTGGTTCGATTCCTGCACGGTAAAAATATTTATGTGATCTACAAATAGCTGTTCTTGGTCTAATGTCGACCGCGTGGCGTAGTGGTTAGCGTACCTGACTTCTGCGCCACCGGTCCTGGGTTCGATTCCCAGCCGGAGGCAACATTTGTGCAAAATCACAAATTGTTGCTTTTCGGGTCTGGTTTTGTTGTGCATGTGAAAAATGTGTGTTTGTAAAAAAAATCCTACTGTGGGGCTTCGTTTTTTAAAAAGAAAAAAAGGTGTTTGTGCATGTGCTATTTCAATACTTTGTAACTTTTTAATGGTGGTAGGATTCCTATGCAGGAATCCGTCTAGGTAATTTCTACGGCAGAGCCAGTTATTCTGGCGTGAAGCAGTAGTGTTTAATAATTACTGTGTTTTGGTCGGAAGGGCACTGTAAGCTAGTGTAATCACTGGGCATATGAGACTTAAGAACTGATGTCTCGGGGTGATAGGCGCAGCGGGGTGTCACTCAGAAGTATTCTAGGTGACACAGCATTTGATATGGGCAAACCTTACCATCAGGTTTAACTTTTTTTTTGTCTCGTCACTTTCTCTTAATAAAAAAAATACTTATAAGCTACGTTGACTCCCGTCACCATTACGAGCGTAAAGTCCACCTGATGACACAGAGGCGTGGAGATTTTCATGAGGTTTTCCATCACCGCAGAGCCCGCGGCATCAATGGTGGTACCCAAAATTTATCTAAACCTAATTTAATACGCTAAAGAATTAACAGGAGAACATTAGGGAAGGCCAAATTGGCTTCCAAAAAGCTTGGCGTCCTCAGTAGAGCGCGACAGTACTTCATGCCGGCCCAACGCTTGCAACTTTATAAGGCGCAGGTTCGGCCGCACATGGAGTACTGTTCTCATCTCTGGGCGGGGGCGCCCCAGTGTCAGCTACTTCCATTCCGAAACGAAATTCCATCGTCACCACCTCGATGGTTGGCATTCCAGCACAGTGCGTTTTTCGCGCAATTTTCTGCCCCGCACAAGCACCTTATGGAATCTTTCCTTATGGAATTTTTCCGGACCGATACGACTTAGGGACAAAAAGGATATTCTGAGATCATTTCCATAGTGCGTTATTATTTTAAGTATATTATTATAATACCATTTGTTAATAAAAAAATGAAGGAATAATATTGAATTAGTTGAAATAAATTAAATACTAATAGGCTAGGCGACGTCTACATTAGGTTAGAAAAGAATGATTTTTACTCAATGTAGATTATTTTCGTATAATTTATGGAGCATTTACTCTAGAGAAGCTATTGGCCTCTTGAGAGTTCAAAAATAGCGGGTAAACCCAGTTGCTTTTAAAAAGATACAATAATTATTTTTGTTTATGTAATTATCTACCACTCCATCTCATCCCGTGGTTGTCGTAAAAGTCGACAGAGGGAAAATAAAACCAGGAGTGGGCAGCAGCATCTTCCTGGAACATCTGAATAAATAAACTGCGGTTGCCAACCCGCCTGCCAAGCGTGGCAACTATGGCAAAATCCCCCCAAAATGAGACTTCTGTGGCAATCTTTGGGGGAGGCCTATGTTCAGCAGTGGACTAGTGATAGGCTGAAAGGATGACGATGATTTCTTGAATATTATAGAAATATCTTTGCCCCATGAATGACGTACTAGCTCTATGGAGTTCAGTAACTGGTTATATTAAGCTTACATACATATAGTCACGCCTTTTTCCCGTAAATGGTAGATAGAAGCTATGCACGTAGCCCACTTTTCGCCCTCGAATTTAGACGTGACGGGCGAACCACGTCGCCGCCATTTTGGTAACAGTCAAAAAATCTTACTTCCCATTGCGTTCCCACAAGTAGCATTTAGGCATATATTGTTGCAATTATTTTAAATCACCACCAAGTACGAGTATAACATGCCTTGTTGATGTCGTGAACTTCAGAGCCATAACCTCTAAAAATATAGAAAATCAACAAAACCAAAATCAACAAATAATGAAAGGGAAACCGATTTATCTTTGTAGATGACATCTAAAAGTCCTATTTTGATACTACCAATTTGGTTGAAATTCTTCGTCTATTTATCTCGTTTGGTCGACGTTCATATCTAATGTTGTAAGTGTGTATTTAAGCTTGCGTAGTACAAACAACTCATTTACATACCCGTTTGCTCTTTTTTTATCCAAGTACGGTAATGCCCTAAAAGAAAATGTTACTTTTATGATATGATTATAATCCATTTATCACACTTGAGTGTTAAATTATTCTATTACGCGAAAGTTTTTTATGATTTCAAATAAATTTCTTAGGCTAAAAGCGCCTCGTCAGTCTGTTATGTGAGTAATACTCTGTTATGTTTTTTTTTATTTCATAAAAGTGTCGGAACGAGCAAAACGTTCACCTGATGGTAAGTGCAACGTCTGCCCATAACAAATGCTGTGTCACCAGAAAAATTCAGTGTTTTTTTTATTTATTTAATAAAGTGATGAAACGAGTAACACGTTCACCTGATGGTAAGTGCAACGTGTGACACCATTATTATATATTATTGTATTCACATAATTTAATAAAAAAAAGGATAACAAAGGGCGGACTTAATGCCTTTTGGCATTCTCTCTCAGTCAAACCAAGGCATAGAGAGATATTGTTATTGGTGCTTGCCAATGTGCAAATACATAATTTTAAATACTTACTAATAAAAACATTACACTAACTGGACTAAAATATATCTAATCAATAATAATTATATTTAAAATCATATTACACATCCATATATACATAGATATAGACACTTAAATATACATACACGTAAAACTGATATATACATATACATATATACATACATATTACAGAATGACAGATGATATGACAATGACATAAGATATCAACATTGCTATAATGTTGATATCAAATTACAAAGATGACTTAAAAAAAATCTCGAATGAATATTACAATCTATAATGCCGTTTAAGCTACGAGCCGTGCCAAACAGACATACGTACATTGTCCATACATACATTATACACTAAAAAAACATTACCCTCCTCGTGGGGCAGTCGGGTAAAAATAACTCAGAGTTCCGTACTCTGATACAAAATACTAATCAGTCGGTAAGCAGCAGTTGTTATTTAAAACATAGTAATGTTCGAACTTCCTGCATAGTCTTGGTAGGTACCACCCCAGGGCCAGTTACTCTGCCGTGCAGCAGTAGTGTGCAAACATTACTTTGTTGCGGTTCGAAGGGCACTGAGAGCTAGCGTAATCACTGAGCGAGTGAGACTAAAGAACTGATGTCTCTGGGTGACGAGCACAGTGTGGCGTCACGCAGAAATGTTCTGGGTAGCACAGCATTTGTTATGGGCACAAGATGCACTTATCATCAGGTGAACGTTTTGCTCGTTTTGTCAATTTATCAAATAAAAAAAAAACAAAACCAGTTTCCACTGAGTCACTGTTCCTTCAAATCGTATTGCTACTAGTTCATTATGATTACAAATTGCAGTCTTTAGCAATCTATTGTTTGTAAGAATGTTTTTTTTTTCCTTATCTTTATGTTACCCTGATAGCTTTAAAGTATGACTGACGTGACCATTTATTTTTCCCTTAGAGCGGGACAACCTTAAATTATGACTCTTTTATAAAAGAAATATTTTTATAATGTAGTTACATACATACAGTCACGCCTTTTTCCTGTATGAAGGGAAAGGCATAGGGCGCAACCGCAGCCCACTTTTCGCCCCCGTGGGGAAGGAGACGTGGCGCGTGGCGAACCACGAGCAGTATTTTTTTTTCATTTATTAGGGACAACAAACAATTACACTACATCATTGAATTCAATAAAAAATGATATCAATAGAAATGGTTATTGAAGCGTAACCAGCCCCGTTGTCCGGGGTTGGGACAGTGTGTGATATACGGTTACACGAAGTTACAATACTATTGATAAAGAAATATTACAATAATAAAGAAATACACATTTTAGTGCAGTTAAAATTAAGATGAATGGAACAGTTCACATATGTTCTTTCGGAACGATGCAGTAGAGCATGCGAACAAGTCAATGTCTGAAAAGTGTGTGTTAAATAGTTTCATGATTCGATTAATGGGCGCACGCCCTCCGGCATTCGTCTTACAATTAGGAATTTCAAATAAATACAGTTTGCGAGTCTCGCGAATAGTGTGGCTTCGATAAGGTAGATGGATATATATTTGGCTGACAAGGTTATTACAGTCAAATTTATTATTACAGATATTGTATAATAGCATTTGAATTTTCTGCAATAATAAAGGCTATCCGTACAATATCTTAGTCGCCTTTTAAGACACTTCGGTAGGAAAGAGGTAGGGAACGAAAATAAGGATTATCTTGTGTAGTCCGGTGGGCAATATGAATGGAACTATTGGTATGGGACATTTCTACGTATTTCGGGGAGAATGGAGCATAGCTTAAAAGTAAGACTGCCCCTGTTCCAAAGCGGAACTGTTATAATGGAATTTCCCCAGCTATGAATAAATATTAAAATTCTAAGTTCAAATGTCAGCCTGGGTAAATCTTTCCGTAAAACAGGCAGTTCGGGTTTGAACTTCATACTGAGGACTACAGTACTTTTCTATTCGCAATGAAAGTCTTAGAAGTTTAATAGAAAATATCTTTTTAGAAACTTATAACTGACCCGCCTCGTAACATAACGTATGGTCACGTTAAGTATGACTCAACATGCGGCCAGCGTAGATGTGCTATTGTGATGTTGAAAGTGTGTATTTCAATCACTTTTTAAAACTTAGTGACACAGAACGGATTTTTTTTTTATTTCATAAAAGTGTCGGAACGAGCAAAACGTTCACCTGATGGTAAGTGCAACGTCTGCCCATAACAAATGCTATATATACATATAAATTACTTTTTATTCATAAATATTAAAGCTGTGACTTCCCGTGACTTCGTTCGAGTGGACTTTTCAGGCTTTGTTTAGGTTATTAGAATAAATCTAAGCGAATTATAAATATAAAAAAAGGAAAGTAACAGCCTGTAATGTTGTCCCACCGCTGTGCACAGGCCTCCTCTCATTTCTGAGAGGGTTTTGGAGCTGAGAATAGTCCGCCGCGCTGCTCCAATGCGGGTTGGCGGACTTCACATGTCCTCGATATTTCTATTCCTCTGACATGCAGGTTTCTTCACGATGTTTTCGCACGTGGTAAATCGACACTTAAAAATGCAGTTAACAATTTTAGTGTTACCGGCACCGGGAATCGAACCCTGGTCACTCGCGTATTATGAAACTTTAAGCGACCACGGCTCGAAATATTTTTATATAAACAAGAAATACGGTCAACGAAAATTGAAACTTTTTTTGTTGTTGTATAGAGTGATGAGACGAGCAAAACGTTCACCTGATGGTAAGTGCTTTTCAAGAGGCACCACACTGCGCCAGTCACCCAGAGACATCAATTCTTAAGTCTTATATGCCCAGTGATTACACTAGCTCTCAGTGCCCTTCAAATCGAAACACAGTAAGGTTTGCTTTCTACTGTTTCACGGCAGAATAACTGGCCCCGCGGTGGAACCTACCTAGACGGATTCCTGCATATCGCAATCCTACCACCAGTAAAATATTTAAGATCCGTCTAGGTAGGTACTAAGTAACTTAGGGCTAGTTATTCTGCTGTGAAGCAGTAATGCGAAACATTACTGTGTTTCGATTTGAAGGGCACTGAGAGCTAGCGTAATCACTGGGCATTGAAACTTAAGAACTCTCAGGGTGACAGGCGCAGTGTGGTGACACACAGAAATTATCTGGGTGACACAGCATTTGTTATGGGCAGGCGTTGCACTTACCATCAGGTGAACGCTCCGCTCGTTCAGTCACTTTTATCAAATAAAAAAAAACGTTGCTTTATCTAAACTGCGAAATTGTGTTTACATTAATTTGTTTTTATTCGTATGACGTAAATGTTAGTGTCGCTCGACACTGTAATCAGTGGACGCCAGACGTTGTAACTCAACCAGAAAACGCCCACTTTTTACACGTCCATCGACAAAAGCTAGAGTTGATGGTTGACACACAGTTTGTCTGGTTTGGAGACATTGTGACAATTAAAGTGTGAATATTAAAGACCTTCTCGAAACAGTCGCTGACAGAAATGCAAAAGGAATTAACCAATTTTTTTATTTTTTTTATTATATTTTATTTTATAAAGAGACGAAACGAGCAAAACCACCCGATGGTAAATGCAACGTCTACCCATAACAAATGCTGCCTCATCCAGAACATTTATGTGTAACACCACACTGCGCTCGTCGCCCAGAGACGCCAGTTCTTAAGTCTCATATGCCTAGTGATTACACTAGCTCTCAGTGCCCTTGGAACCGAAACACAGTTATTTGCACGCTACTACTTCACGGCAGAATAACTGGCACTGGGGTGGTACCTACCTAGACGGATTCCTGCCTAGAAATTCTACCACCAGTAGTTAGTAGTAGCGTCAGTTACAGAAATTATCTAGCATAGCAATTTCTCATGTCACAACATGAGAAGCTCAAGAAATTCCTACTGTAAGTGGTACCTATCTAGAAAGATTCCTCGGCAGGTATCCATGTATACCTCGAATTTCTATGCAGCAATCCATCTAGGTAGGTACCACCGCGGAACCCGTTATTCCGCGGTGGGGCAGTAGTGTTGCAAACATTACTTTGTTTTGGTCTGAATGATACTGAGAGCTAGGATAATGACTAGGCATATGAGACATATGAGATAAAAGAACTGACGTCTTAGGGTGACGGGAGCAGTGTGGTGCCACACAGAAATGTTATGGGTGACACACCATTTTTTCTGGGCGGACGCTGCACTTACAATACTGGTGGTAGGATTCCTATGCAGGAATCGGACTAGGTAGGTACCACCCCAGGGCCAGTTATTCTGCCGTGAAGCAGTAGTGTGCAAACATTACTTTGTTGCGTTTCGAAGGGCACTGAGAGCTAGCGTAATCACTGGGCAAATGAGACTAAAGAACTGACGTCTCTGGGTAAGGGGCGCAATGTGGATTCACGCAGAAGTGCTGGGTGACACAGCATTTGTTATGGGCAGACGTTGCACTTACCATCTTGCAGTACCACTTTTGCCAGAGTCGTCTCGTCGCTTTAAAAATAAAAAAATAAAACATTTTCCTGTACATAAAATACAAAGACCCGTAACGACTATAAAAAAATCATCACGAGCAGAAATCGAAACCGTGATCCCTGGCGCGGAAGCGCGCTGGGCTACTGCGCCATCCGCAGCCCATTCATATATTCCATTACTGTTATTACTGTCGTTAATTTGCGATAACTCGTAGTTAAATTTCGCGAAGGAAGTTAACATAACATTCACATAACTCTAATAAGTTCCACTCACTTAAGACTTTAACAGTAACCTCTAAAAAATAATAAAAAGTAATTTTGAGTACGTCGACTACTTTCACCTGTAAAGCTATCTTTTTAAATAAAAGTGAAAATGATATCGTAATTTGGAGCCAACAGAGCGTACGGCCTAGAGCCGTCTTTAGTTGGGTAATATCAGAATGGCAATGGGTAGATTTTTGAGATAAGTCATCTATCATTGTAGAGCATACTTCCGTTGTCCATTGGGCTATATTTTTTTTTGTTAAATATTCTATTTATAAAAATTTGTTGATAAACATTATAAAAAAGAGAATACTTGTAAGAGACATGTACATACAAGTAATTAAGTGGAAAGTTACGGGACGCGCATCTCATTCACCGGATGGTAAGGGCAGCGTCTACCCATAACAAATTCGGTGTCACCCATAAAATTCCTGTATGGCACCACATTACGGTTGCCATTCTGAGATGCTCAAATCTCATATGCCCAGGAATTAAACTGGCTAACAGATTCAGACCCACACAGTAATGTTTGCAAGTCCTACCACCAGTATAAGATAATATACGAGTATTTATAAAAACTACTTTTACGGATTTTATCGCGTTTAATTTTTAAACTATTTATAACACGACGTTTCGAGTACTTTACGGCACCCATGGTCACGGAGGGACTGAGGTGACAAATGTTCCGATGTCATAGTTAATCCGGGGTACCTTCAGCTTTTAATTAAGCTAAGATAAAGTCCACAAAAGTAGTTTTATTAAATGTTTAATATTCGCGAAATCATTAGATACTATATTGGCTGCAGTAGCACCGCGCTCTTACAGTACACCAATATAAATTTGTCAGTGACGAGAATCATAGACCCAGTTCCCTTTTACTGGTAACGGGGCATTGCATTAAGTTCTAAGGAGTCATCATCTCGATTAAGATTTGGATATCTATAGAACATATTGACCACTTATCATCAGGACTCTGTCTTTGCTTAGTTGATGGATTTCGGTTGGGATTTGAAACCCGACTCAGTTTAAGCGCTTACCGCTAAACCGTTAATATTTAAATAAAACTATTTTTTATGGATTTTATCGCGTTTAATTTCTTTTATTTATAACCCGACGTTTCGAGCGCTTTACAGCACCCATGGTCACAGGAGGACTGAGGTGACAGAGGTCCTGATGTCATAGTTAGCCCGGGGTAATTCAGTTTTTAATTACTATTATTGGTCCGATCTACGCAGAAAGAGCTAACTGTTTCTTGAAGCCTTGCAGTGGTAGCATACCACTGCAAGGCTGGTTTTTGATTTATTTTTATTGATTAAAGGATCCCAAGCTGGTGGTAATACCCAACTATCTTCTCCATTCAAATTAGGATGTTTTTTAATTTCAATAACCTCACGAATCATCCTTGGTAGGAATCGGTGTTCTTTTGCGAGTATTTGGGGTTTATCAAATCTGATGTAATGGTTGGGATGATCCAGAACATGGTCACAGAATACAGACTTCCTGGAGCGGCGATGCTTCACATCGGCTATATGTGCTTTTACGCGAGTTGTTACTGATCTTTTTGTTTGCCCTATCTACAAAATTAAACGCGATAAAATTGGTTTTGTTGTGAAGTGTTCGCTTAAATATAAGAAATCATTACGAGGACCTTAATAATTATTATTGTCTCGAGACGCCGAGACAGTTTTAATACTTATAGTTTCAACAGGTCATTTAGCTTTGCGACACAGTAACACTCAGTAACGTTGCGACAGCGCCATTGTGATCTTGCACGGGGACATCGCTGCGATCGTAAATAGCTAATGATTTCGATTTTGTCACCGGCTGAAAAACCTTTCAAGGTTGGCAACATTAGGTTTTATTAGCCGCGGGTGATTATGTTTACAATCTGTGGTAGCTCTTGCAGCGTATTTCGCAATGATGCTCTCGAAATGGGTAAGTTAGCTAGGTAAGTACCATCGCAGGACCAGTTATTCTGTTGTGAAGCAGTAGTGTGCAAACATTAACGTGTTTCGGTTTGAAGGGCACTGATAGCTAGTACAATTACAGGACAAAGGAGACTTAAGAGCTGATGTCGCATTCAGGGTGACGGGCACAGTGGGGTGCCCAGAATAGTTCTGCGTGAAACAGCTCTTCTTATAGGCAGACGTTGCACTTACCATCAGGTGTATGTTTTGCATAAATATCCTGTATAACTGTGACTTAAACGGATAGTTTTCCTATATAGAAATCCTATCACCGGTAAAATACTTGTGTATGTAATTATATAAAAAATAATAATAATCTCTCTAAACGAATCCAAAAGTCTAAGCGGACAAAATGGCACAGTTCGTTAATAAATTTCCAATTAAGATTCAGATTTCCATTTTAAAAATATCTTTTTTTTATTGGATAAAGTGATGAAACGAGCAAAACGTTCGCCTGATGGTTAGTGCAACGTCTGCCCATAACAAATACGGTGTCATCCAGGACATTTCTGTATGACCGCCCATCACCCAGAGACATAAGTTCTTCAGTCTCATATGCCCAGTGATAACACTGCTCACAGTGCCCTTCAAACCGAAACACAGTAATGCTTGCACACTACTGCTTCACGGCAGAATTACTAGCCCTGTGGTGGAATCTACCTAGACGGATTCCTGCATAAGAATCCTGCCACCAGTAAATTACTGTAATACATTTTAACCTATACTTATTCGTGTCTTGATTCAAAATTAATGCAACTGGCGCTCTCTACCGTGGCCGAGATAAACCGGTAAGTAATTTCGGTTGGCATTTAAAGATTAGGTTTGTAAATACTATTCCCCACTACGGAACCCTTCACTTTACGTGGCCCGACACGCGATTGGCCGGTTTTTTGTTTTGGGTTAGTTGTTTGTGTTAGTTTTCATATTTTGTTTCCTGACGTAAATAGATTGTATGGATCTATTTACGTTTTTCACATATTTTTTTTATGAATGAGAAACTCGCCTACGCCACACTGCATTGCCAGTCAGTCAGTCAGGTAGATTGGCCACTAGGCCACGCGGTCGTCAAGAGACAAGTATATCAAAATTCGTAACAATATTTTTCGACTTTATGGTGCACCAATTTGATGAAAGTAAACGCCAGTCCAATCAATGTTGTCAAAAGAATACTACCACTCCATTTCATCCAATGGATCTCGTAAAAGGCGAGTAAGGAATTGCACCCAACAGCGCATGGTGGCGATGGGCTCACCACCTATCGCACCAAGTGCTTTATATTGTTTTGGTGAAACGTGGATTATGGCAGTCATCTGTTTTTGCAGTGAGTGCCCAGTCTCTGACTACCCCTTATGGGATACAGTCGTGATCTTATATATCAAAATGTCATTTCAATTAAATGTTAATAACGACTTATTGAGTTTTCTAAGGCCTTGACTTGTTGCGTCAACTTGAATGGTCTGCGTAGAAGGGCGTGTGTACAAACACCAGTAAAGACTGCGTGATTTGTGTTCGGGCGAAGGACAACCGAGCGCGAAAGTGTTACGTATAAAAAAAAAGAATTACGTATACTGAAATAAATAAATTAAACGTTGGTTTATGGTTTGGCGGATTTCACATGTCGTGATGTTTTCTCTCGCCGCTGAACACAACATTTTTTTATAATGGAATCAACAGCACTTAAATTACACGACATAAGTAAACTCGTCTTACTGCCTATTACTTTTATGTAAAACATACGCTATTTTTTTGCTTTTGATTATCGTATGCTATTAGCCGTGCCTCAGATTAGTAAAAGCTATAAACAATTAGGAGCATTATAGATTACAACTAGGGTCTAGTACCATAAACAGTTAAAATAATAAATAAATGCTGAAGGTACCCCGGGTTAACTATGACATCAGGACATGTGTCACCTCAGTCCTGCCGCGATCACGTGTGCTGTAAAGCGCTTAAAACGGGGGGTTAGTTAAAAATTAAACGCGATATAAACCGTAAAATTCATTTTATCAAATCTTCGCCATTTGTTTTTTGAATGTACTTTGGTCAAATGATGGGTTTTTGTAACTATATTCTTACTAATATAAAGACTTTTTTTTGTTTGTATTTATTTTATTATTATTGTAGTTTGTAATTTGAGTTGTAATATGTTTACCAAAATTTATGTCAAAGTCTTGTGAACATAAGGTTCTATTTATCGCACTTTTGTGCTGTCATATCCTTACCTAGTCCTATTTCTAAAAATGTCTTTAAAATTATTTTCAACCAAAACCAATCACCTATAATTTGTGCGTAAACAAATTTTTATCGTTTATCTAGGGTCCAAATTTAATAGTTTAATAGGGCATCGTCGATATTACTAAATGTAATAAAAATGCTAGTAAAATGACCAGTAATCATTCCTCTTCTGACTGTACATAGTGATGTGAATCTCTGTAAGTACCTCGTTAGCATTCGAGGCGCGTACACTTCGTGTCGTTGTAATCGCTAGTTCTAGTGATGTGACATAGGATTTGTAATCGTTATTAAAATGTATATGTTATGTGATTAGTCAGATAAGGTGTTGGGGATAGATACAATTAAATAAATTGGCTTTGATATTCTTATGCAATGAATAGGAAAATGTAATTCTTAATTATAGGTAATGACAACTAAATATTCCAAAAGTTTAGTGGTTCCCTAAGAATGTGAAAGTAAGGACCTTAGATGACTAAGGGCGGATTTCACCGTTGAAACTAAACGCGATCAGTACAAGCTGAACGAAGTTTAAGCGTTTAACTGAGTTCAATGCTACTGTTTGCATTTCACCAACATCAAATGAACGCGATTATTGTTAAACGCGGTTCAAATTCTGAACGCCCAATTTTCGACGTTCAGCTCTATAAACGCGTTTAGAGAGCTGTCATTGTCAATTGCACAACTATGTAAACACAATAAATATTTTTAATACGTTTTGTTTATTGTTTGCATACCTATGTGTCTTATGCATAAAAACAGGCTGTTTGATGTCGCAAAATAATAAATACATTGAGTTTTTGTTTTAGTTTGTGACGATATTTCACGTAAATTTCGTTTTTCTGAACGCGATCAAAATGGAGCCGGTGAAATCGGTTAGACGAAAACCGAGTTCAAATGATACATTTGAACTAAGTTCAGTAAAACGTGGTTTTATTACACTTGGTTTCCAAAGCGATCGGTGAAATGGGGTCTAAAAAGTTTTAGTATATTGGAGTATTCCAATTATTTTTAATGTCCTAAGTTCTAGAAATCAGTAAAGAACACTATTTTAATTAAGGCTTTTCTTTCTGCTTACGTTAACATGGTTTTGACTTTTAATGCATATTAATCTTATATGAATATATATGTATTGATGTTTATGTGAGTATACGTATATTCTTCTGTCGTCTCCATTACGTAACCTCAAATCGATTGGTGCTTTTAAGGCCAGGTATAAATTAAAACTAATTGACGAACAAAAAAGAACTGCCTAAGAAACAACAATATATGCAGATGACTCACAAAAGTATACAGTAAACTATTTAAGTGCATTTTTTTTTCTTTCCTTTTAATTTCATAATGATTTTTATTTTTATTACATTGTCGTGTTTATTGAAGGGTTAGGGGTAAATTATTTATAGGACGGTGATGTAGTGTATATGTAATTCTATTAACTATAAGTAATTATAAGGTTAATTTACGTAATTTATGAATTTTATTATTTTATTTATTGAAGTTTAAATTAGGTAATTTATGATTTCAATTCCTATAAGCGCACGCGCAGCCGCCCGAGTTCCCATAAGTTATGGGTCGGACTGAAAACCAGTGTCGGGTTATCTCGACAATAGCTGAGTTCGATCCATTTCGTGGGCTAATGCTGCAGCACAGATTTAACATTTGGTCACAGTAGTTTTAATTATTTATTTTAGGTTAGTAATAGTTTCTTTTTTTTCTTTATATAACTTTTGTAGACCTTAATTATCGTGCTGTAGTTAAACAAGTCTGCGAATAAACAAGTTTCTTTCTTTTTTCTTTCTTTCTTTCTTTCTATATTGACTAGGGTTTTAAAGGATATATTTTTGTGTTTATGTATATATATATATCCACCACCATTTCAGCCTATTACTAGTCTACTGCTGAACATAGGCCTCCCCATAGATTGCCACAAGTTCGTAGCTATCATTTGGGGGGATTTTGCCATAGTTGCCACGCATGGGAGGCATGTTGGTAACCGCAGTTTATTTATTCAGATGCTCCAGGAAGACGCTGCTGCACATCTCTTGGTATTAAATATATAATTATTTATTTTAACCTATATACATACAATTTATTACTCGTATATTATAATTATGTTTTTACTTGAAAGCACCTGCTTAAATTTTCTGCTAAACTCGTGGTTGACTGGTAGAGAATGCCCTACGGCCTTTAGTCCGCCAATTGCTGGACGTGGTTCTGCTAAGGTAAGCCAACCATATATTCTACGGTTCAATACCGCTGTTACCGCGAACTATCTAATCAGTAATGAAACATTATTCTAAAATTGAAATTAACTGAAAGTAAAAAAGTACAAAGCCATTTATGTCACTTAAAATACCATTTTAATGTTCTGTTCGTGATTTAGGAGCTAATGCCGCTTATTTGTATTTGGTAATTTTTGTGTTATTAGTCGACTATCGTTAAAGTTTTCACATCTCTATTTATGCACCGATCTGTGCACATGCGCATTCTATCACGATCTTAACCGGCGGGCAGCTCTGTATAGTCGTATCTCACTGTTGTAACGTCGTTCAATGCACCTTCCAATGCCTATTGTGCATAAAAAGGTGAAAAGTTTAATAATTCTTTAAACGGAATGTATTTAAAACTACGACGAATTGTCGATTGTATTTAATTTATGGAGTTTTCAATAGGTTTGATATATCATGAAATCGTGGCGTATTTAAAGTCAGTTGCCGTTCGTATTACAAAATGTGAGCATAATGGTTAGATGACGAATAAAATTTAAAGAGACTTCTAAAATTTGGTTTATTATAAATCAAACTAAAACTAAGTACCAGTATTCGACGTTCATAATCATCATAATTTCAGCCTATTTTACTCCACTGTTGAACATAGGACTCCCCCAAGTATTGCCGCAAAAACATGCAGATCGTCGCTCCATGTGGTGGGAGGGCGGTCTACAAAGCGTTTGTCGGTTTCGGTTATCGGTTCTACGAGCTATATGGCCGGCCTATTGCCATTTCAGCTTGCTAATCTTGCTTGCCATTGTTATTGTATTGTAAATAGTTATAAACCAGTGACTTCTCCGTGAATTACTCAAAGAAATAAGTTATGTAAAATACTAGACATATACTGTACAATTTTTAAATATCCTCCTATTTGATTTTCCGAGATAAAAAGTATCCTATGTCCGTCTCCAGGATGCAAGCTAGCTCCGTGCCAAATATTGTCAAGATCGGTTCAGCGGTTGGACCGTGAAAAGGTAATAAACAAATAGATGGACAGACAGTTACTTTCACATTAGTATGGATATAATTAGTATCAACCAAAATGTTCCGAGTGAGTCATTCTAAAAAAAAAAAGTTTTTAGAATTTAGCGCCAGCTAACTATTTTAATAAGTATTACGTTGAAAGTATCCTAGTTTCATTGCGGAGCCCTTATATTTTTACTATTTAACTGACTTCATTTGCATAAAATTTCCAAAATTCACTGTCTGTCTAGAGTAGACGGACTCCTGCATATGATACTCGTATATAAATTCTCCTGTGCCGTGGGCGCGTTTTAGACCAAAATTCAGGCATTTCTGTTCTGAACTGTCAAAGATCTGTGGTCAACTAGGACGAATGGATGGACGAACGGGCGGACGGAAATATTAAACGATCTTATTAAGGATTTGTCGTCGGCCTTTAGACCTGTAAACTCGTTAGGAATAGAAGCCATATCGAAGAATGAAATAGTTAAAAATACAGTTTGATGTTATTTTATAGCCCAGCGCTAGGTTTACTGGTGGTAGGATTCCTATGCAGGAACCACCGCAGTGTCAGTTATCCTGCAGTCAACCAGAAGTGTGTAAACATTACAGTGGTATCTGTCCTCCTTGCCGATTTTCGACCACGACAACAAGTCGGAAGTTATCAACTGCGCAGGAGATATTATAGTGCTACAAGTGTACGAGCAAACACAGCGGCACTCACGCGGCCCAACCCATCCGTGCCCAATGTAACGTTTATGCGGTAAGAACGGAGGTTGGCTAGAATGCAGTGTGAGAGACACAAGCACAATCACAACACTACCAGACCCTAAAACCAATAAATTGTTTTTGCACAAAAGTCGGCTCCGGCAGGGTTTCGAACCCGGACCCGCGGCGTCCGCGGTGGTACTTTAGTACTCTTACCCTAGGCCACGTGGTCGTCGAAACCTACCTAGACGTCCACAGAGCTTGCCTTATAACTCGAATGCTGCGCAAGATTTTTAATACACAAATTAACAGTCTGTTAAAGTACAGCCGATAGGTGTCCCGCAGACTAGAATAGCACCTACCTCTTTCCTACCGAGGTGTCGTAAATGGCGACTAAGATCCGGTACGGTCAGCCTTATTCGTGCATGATAACACCATAATATGCGGTGCTGTCACTATACTGCTTGTGGGAACGCAATGGGGAGTAAGAATTTTGGACTCGTACCAAAATAGCAGCGACTTGGTTCGCCACCCGTCACGTCTCGTTTCCGGGGTCGAGAGTTTAAAAGTGGGCTACATGAGAGGCTTCTGGCTACCCCTTATATGGGTAAAAGGCGTGACTGTATGTATGTATAAAGTACAGAGCGTTTGCCGTTAGATGTTAAAATATGCGGTATAGGATCACGCCTCTCGCCTTCAACGGACTCTCGTTAGCATCTCCAAGTGGGCCAATGAATATAGTGGGTGGTACGTGACTAATTCTGCTCCAGTTTCTCACGATTGCTAAGGTCATGGCTCTATTAATTGATATTTGCACACCAATACGCACATTGGTAGTTCAGGGCTAACGGGCGATTGTGTTGAATGATCGAGATGTATTCTAGGGTACTATGGAACGAAAGTTAATTTGCTAAGATCCGTATCATCATCATTTCAGCCTAGTGATAGGATGATGACTAGTCCATCGCTAAACATAGACGAGATGGGGGAGCCCATAGATTGCGACAAGTTAGTAGCTCTCATTTTGGTTTTCGCCATTGTTGTCACGCTTGGTAGGCGGGTTAGCAACTGCAGTTTATTTATTCTGATATTCCCGGAAGATGCCGCTTCCCATCTCCTGGATTTAATTTTCCCTATGTCTACCCACGGGGTGAGATTTCGTGGAAGATGAAGCACTGCATGCAAAGCATACACCTATCGGCTTAACATTGAAATTAACCTTAAAGCTTGTACTAAGATGTGGTTCGCGACAATAGTCCAATGGCGGGATCCTGCGATGTCGAAGCTGAAGACCCAAGGTTATTTTTGACAAGGGTTCGGTTGTACTGTCCTTCTCTTGATCCATTGCTGGTGGTAGGATTCCTATGCAGGAGTCCGTCTAGGTAGGAGACACCCCAGGGCCAGTTATTCTACCGTGAAGCAGTAGTGTGCAAACATTACTGTGTTTCGGTTTGAAGGGCACTGTGAGCTAGCGTAATCACTGGGCATATGAGACTCTCAGGGTTATGGGCTCAGTGTAGTGTCACACAGAAATTTCTGGGCGACACAGCATTTGTTATGGGCAGACGTTGCACTTACCATCAGGTGAACGTTTTGTTCGTTTCATCACTTTATGCAATAAAAAAAAAGAAACGCCCTTATTTATTACTTACAAATGATTTATTCATAACAGATTTATATTTCTCACAATATTTTACAATTTATTTAAGGTAATACACTTATCGAACGCTTGCGAAACACAATCTTGTCGTCCACACCCTAAACCATTAGGCTACTGGCGCTCTGTGACGACTAGTCATGATTTTAATTAAAGTAATTATGCCATTGTTGTAAAATAAATGAAAATATTACCTGAATTGCCAGTTGTAAAATGTCGCCTTACGTATCTATAAGTTACATTTGCCCAGCCGTGGTAGCTCACGGGCCCGATGCTCGTTTTGAATTATGTCTGGGCTTAGTTCGATAAGTCATATTCGCTGTAATTACCAAGTGTCGATGACCTGGGCGCACTCGAATTTAAACATAACGGGTGGAAGAATATTGGGTACACATTCGGGTCACAAGTCAATCATTTGCGTTGGGCTTTGGGGTCACGCTCATTAAAACTTGGTATGTCAGGGCATAGCTAGACACCCATAAATACCGATTGACGTGCCAGATGTCAACGCATAATTTCGACACTAATTCACCTTCAGCGACTATGGTCATGTTATAATATTAGTATGTATTAAGAGTTTTTTTATAATGTAAATACCAGGAACATATAACAATTGCTTGACTTCAGAGTCAGTAACTCTTTCACCGTATATATGTACTAGCTAAACCATGCGCATATTTCGCAAAATATCGTGATCATGAACAAATGGCACCATCTACCTTCTTTTAAGAAAGTAAACAATTCGAACCAAAAGCTTTCGTGCGTCTCAGTTGAACAGATTGTCAACAGATGGCGCTTTCTATAATTATTTACAATTACTATTTATTAAAATCTTCAAAATGGCGCAATAATCATTTATTTTGACATAGTATGAAGGGAGATATTTTTAACCGATAAAAACCGCTTTGAGAAATAATATATGTAAGTATAGATATCTATCTATCAAAACGTATCTATATTTTTACACCAAAATCCCAAAAAGTGCACAACAAAGTCTTTCATTCTAAAACTTAATTTTTTTTCTTAAAGATTTTATGAGATGGTTCATACGAGTATAATATTAAAGAATAAATGGATGATGCTAAACCTCTGGGAATGATGCGGTCGCGGAAAAGCTATACCTTTATCTATCTTTATTATACTACTGTTATTATTAAATAGTTTTTAAAAATAATGAATAGAAAAAAAAATCCCACTGGGTTTCTTGCTGGTTCTTATTGCTGGTTGCCCAAGACATAGACATTAAATAAGTATCATGTAAATAATCTGTATTGAAATAAAAAATATTCTGTTCTATTTTAGATCACCAGATTCATTGTAGTTCTAAGAATTAAAAAAAAATCGACGTTCGAAATCCGTAAACCCGCGTTGAGAATTGGGACTGCGCAGTGGAATATTCCCGTCTCCATAAAACGTAAAAAACGGTGCGAGACATGCGCTCAATAGTGAGACATTGAGAGGTGTAGGTTAGATTTAAAACTTTACGAATTAAATTATAATACATTAAAAACCTTAAGATACACTCAAGTTTTATCTATTGATAAACTAGTAATTGACTAATGACATACATACATACTATCACGCCTATTTTCCATATAAAGGGTAGGCAAACCCACACCCGTAGCCCACATTTCGTCCCCGCAGGAAAAAAGACGTGACGGGTGGCGAACCACGTCGCCGCCGGTATTATTCAGCAGGAATAAAAGGGGTCCGTACAATATCTCAGTAGCGTCTTACGACGCCTCGGTAGGAAATAGGTAAAAAATATAATAAATAAAAAAATGTTGCCGAGCTGCCTTTTTTTTGAGACAAGATACGAGTAAGTCGTTCACCTGATGGTACTAGGTAATACGAGTACCATGCTGGCCCCTAACAGTTGCTGTGTCATATAGAATATTGGTGGTTTTTCGGTTTGAAGGGCACTGTGAGCTAGCGTAATCACTGGGCAAATGAGACTAAGAACTTATGTCTCAAGGTGATGGGCGCAGTGTGGTGTCACACACACAGAAATGTTCTGGGTGAGGCGGACATTTCACTTACCATCAGGTGAACGTTTGCTCGTTTCATCACTTAGTCCAATAAAAAAAAGAAAGACGGGCGCAGCGTGGGGGCACACATAAATGTTCTGGATGACACAGCATTTGTTATGGGCAGACGTTGCACTTACCATCAGGTGAACTTTTTGCTGACCAGAGACATCAAGTTATTAAGGTTCCAACCGAAACACAGTAATGTTGGCACACTACTGCTTCACAGTAAAATGTCTGGCCTTGGGTGGTAACCACTTAGACGGACCAACCGAAACACAGTAATGTTTGCACACTACAGCTTCACGGTAAAATATCTGGCCTTGGGTGGTACCCACCTAGACGGACCAACCGAAACACAGTAATGTTTGCACACTACAGCTTCACGGTAAATCATCTGGCCTTGGGTGGTACTCACCTAGACGGACTGCTCTTGCATAGGAATCCCACCACCAGTGATTTGCTTGTCTCGTCACTTATTACGAGCGACAATTAAATCTGTGGTAATGGAATCCCACACTTGAATTTTACTGTGTTGTGGGTGCGTTTTATACAAGTTGCACATACAAAAACACCCCGACTCGAACAACTATCTCTATGTTATGAAAATATAAGTCCCGCGGGAATCGAACCCGCGACACAGCGCAGAAGCTAACCGAACAGTTATCCTAGAATGCGTATTGCGTATCTACACTTTTGTCACTTTAGACGCATATATTTTTGTGGGTTTTAATATAATTTAAGTTTGGGCCTAGTCGTCAGAGTACCTGATTTCTACGCCGCGAGTCCTGGGTTCGAATCCCCAACATTTGTGCTAAAACACAAATTGTTGGTTTTCGGGTCTGATTGTGTTGTGTTTGTCCCCGTGTTTCTGACACTGCATCCTAGCCTACCTCCGATCTTATCGCATCAGCGTTACATCGGGCGCGGGTAGGGATTAGGTTGGGACTAGTGAGTGCCTCTGTGTTTGCGCGTACACTTGTGGCACTATAATATCTCCTGCGCAGTTGATGGTTCTCGACAGTATTCTGAAGTTGTCACCGTGGTCGAAATCGGCTAGGAGAACACCATCACAGTGTGGGAAGCAACTAAAAACACGTAGCGTGCTGTACCAAATGCCTTTTGTGACGACACACATTCTATGGCATTATTCCGACACGTTACATAATTCGCAATTTTCCCATGCACTATCAAGATTCGCGCAATAAACCTTTTACAATGGCATTATCGTTGGGTGCGTCATCACGCCTGTACATTGCAGGGTATGCCAAGTTCTAGATATGTATTTATTTGTAGTGAACGTTCTGTCTGGCAGAAGATGCATGAAAGTAAGATTAATGCTGCGGAAATGAAGAGTTTGAGAAGTATAGCTGGAATGAATTTGATGGATAATGTGAGAAACAGCGTGATTTCACTTGTGGAATAGAATAGAATAGAATATTTTTTTATTCAATATAGATCATTTTCATAATACTTATTGAACGTCATTTTTTTAAACTACACTGGTTCGCAAAGTAATGCCTCTGTCCTGGGAAGAACCAGTAAGAAACCCAGCGGGATTTTTTTTTCAATCAATTTCAATTTCAAGTGGTAGGATTCCTATAGAGGAATCCGTCTAGGTAGGTGCCACCCTAAGGGCCAGTTATTCTGCCGTGAAGCAGTAGTGTGCAGGCATTACTGTGTTTCGGTTTGAAGGGCACTGTGAGCCAGCGTAATCACTGGGCATTTGAGACTTAAGAACTGATGTCTCAGGGTGACGGGCGCAGTGTGGTGTCACACAGAAATATTCTGGGTGACACAGTATTTGTTGTGGGCGGACGTTGCACTTACCATCAGGTGAACGTTCTGCTCGTTTCGTCACTTTATACAATAAAAAAAAGGGTACGTTGCGTTATGGTGGAAGATGTAGTGACAAAGATAGAGAAAAGAATGATTAGATGGTTTGGTTTGGAATTTAATTCGATCGAGTGTGAATGGGCAACCTGCTGAAAGTCGTACGAATCTGATCAAGCATGTGTTAAGGAAAGGCCATGCCAAAAGTATAAGTGAGAGATGTGTGTCAGGATCGTGTCAAGTGGAAAGATGTGGTCGCTGCCTATTCCAATGGGAAAGAGACGTGACTATGAATTATCGTATGTATTTATTTATTTATATTTTAGTCATGCGGCGGAGCTTTACGTTATACATCGAATGGATGCCGTAAAAGTCGACTAAGAGAAAAAATTAAGTAATTCCTACAGAAGCCAAGTATGGCAGAAATTAAATATACATCCCAGTGATGGGTATGGGCAGCAGTATATAAGATACTATGCGTCTATGACAATCGCGTGGCCTACTGGTCAGAGTTACTGACTTTTACTCGGCGGATCCCGGGTTTGAATCTCAGCCGGAGTCTACTTTTGTGCAAAAACCCAAGCTTATCGGACCTGGTTGTGTAGTGCTTGAGCAGACATAAAGTCTGTAAAACGCACCTACGATAGGGGAGAAATCCCAGTTCGGGGCATCGTTTTTCACATAAAATAACAAAAATTACAGCGATCCCTAATTCGCTTGCAACGGCAATCCTCTAATTGAGAGAGGCTATTATTAATCATCAGATTTTTTTTCTTTGGATAGAGCGACGAAACGAGCAAAACGTTCACGTGATGTGAATTGCAACGTCTACCTATAACAATTGCTGTGTCACCCAGAACATTTCTGTGTGACACTACACTGCGCCCGTCACCCTGAGACATCAAGTCTCATATGCCCAGTGATTACGCTAGCTCTCAATGCCCTTCAAACCGAAACACAGTAATGTTTGCACGCCACCGCTTCACGGCAGAATAACCGGCCCTGGGGTGGTACCTACTTAGACGAATTCCTGCTTAGGAATCAGATATGCAGGTTTCTTTTTATTTTCGTTCACCTGATAAATCAGCACTTAAAATGGCTATTAATAATTTGTATATTAACAGTAATAGTAACAATATGGTTCGCAAAAAATGGCCACTGTCCTGGAAAGAACCAGCAAGAAACCCAGCGGAATTTTTTTTATTCTTTTTAGTCAGTTACAGCCGACAGTCGTGACAGTCGAGCCGTGGTAGCTCAGGGGCTAGGCGCTCGCTTTAAATTTCATAGTACGCGAGTGACCTGGGTTCGATTCCCGGTGCCGGCACCACTAAAATTGTTAATTGCAATTTTAAGTGCTGATTTACCACATGCTCGGCGGTGAAGGAAAACATCGTGAGGAAACCTGCATGTCTGAGGAATAAAAAATATTTCGAAGATATGTGAAGTCCGCCAACCCGCATTGGAGCAGCGTGGCGGATTCTTCCTAGCTCCAGGGAGGCCTGTGCTCAGTAGTGGGACATTTTTAGGCTGAAACTTTAGTCAGTTACAAATAATGTACATTATACAAGATTATTTAATATTATAATAATCCTTTTTATGAAGTTACTATTAGTTTAGTCTGGTCCAAAACAATTTACTACGAATGTAATCGATCGCTTCTCAGCCCTTCTCTCTAAGATCAAAATGTAATGCATTGCAGTGCACAACTTGTGCCGGAAAAAGAATATTTAATATATTTTTTTTAATATTTAAAAAAAAAACGATGTCTCACAGTAGGATTTCTCCTGTGTCGTGGGTGCGTTTTACAGACATAAATTCGACATGCACAAACACCCAGACCCGTAACAACTATATGTAGGCCATACAAATATTTGTCCCGTGCGGGAATCGAACCCGCGAGCTGCAGCGCAGAAGCCAAGGGCTTGCCACTGAGCCCACCGAGCCGACAGGACAGCCGAATGTTTTATTTGTGCTTGTGTTGTGATTGTATTTTTTAAATAATTATGTGTGTAATTATGTGTATCTGTAGAATATAATTCAGTAACTACGAGTATCTACCTGTCTAAAGTTTAGCTTCTGCTATATAGGAGTTTGTATGGGTAGTGGCTTAAGAGAATCTGCCACCCTATCTCATTCCGCGGGTGTCGAAAAGTCGCCGGAGGGAAAATGAAATCCAGGAGATGGGCAGAAGCATTCTGGAACATCTTAATAAATAAACTGCGCACAGGGTTTTCTGGGGAGGTATAGGGTAGGTCGTGCCCAACCATGCCCCCACCTGGTTACGCCAATCCACATCATCGGCAATAACATTGATCTAAATTTTGACTCATCTAATGCATTAAAAAAAATATACAAAAGTTACAATTGGCAATTTTTGTCCTTTATCTTTTGCTTTATACTTTTTGTATAGATAGTTGTTGTTGTTAGGATTAATTTGCATGCTGTGTTTACCTGTAATGATTGTTACACAATAAATAATGTTGTTGTTTTATGAATTCAGTATATTTTATACGAACCCAGCCGGAGCCAACTTTTGTGCTTTAACACAAATTGTTGGTTTTCGGGTCTGGTTGTGTTGTGATTGTCCCCGTGTTTCTGACACTGCATCGTAGCCTACCTCGGATCTTATCGCATCAGCGTTACATCGGGCGCGGGTAGGTTGGGACTAGTGAGTGCCTCTGTGTTTGCGCGTACACTTGTGGCACTAAAAATATCTCTTGCGCAGTTGATGGCTCTCGACAGTATTCGGAAGTTGTCGCCGTGCTCGAAATCGGCTAGGAGAACATCATCATCATATTTTATACGTTACTTCACTAGTGTAAATTTTCACAAAATACATCACTGAAAAAGAAATCTATTAAAATAAATTTGTAACTGAAACAGTTGTCTTATTTGTTACAGATGCGGCCATGTTAAATGACGCAGCGGGAGATGTCTAAAAATTATAACATATAATTGAATCAGATCATGGAATCACCAGTGAGAATATGTTTAGGTATGTTATAAAAGTGTAACGTTATTTAATTTCGAATATATAAAAACTTTGGTGAGCCGCTTGCTCGTTTGCCCCCTATTTCATAAAAGAAAACTTTTTTTTGAAAAGAAGTGACAAAGTAAGTGGAGCCGTCTGGTGGACGGTGAAAGAAAATGTGCCACCCATGTAATCCCGTGGGTGTTGTAGAAGTCGACTAAGGGAAAAGCTTACAACATTTCGCATCTTCGCAGCCAAGCGTGGTGGCATTAAATCGGGTTGGGCGGGGCATAGGCCTCGCAGCAGTGAAATATGAACAGTAGGAACAATTTACTGGTGGTAGGATTCCCAAGCAAGTGTGCAAGCATTACTGTGTTTCGGTTTGAAGGGCACTGTGAGCTGGAGTAATCACTGGGCATTTGAGACTTAAGAACTGATGTCTCAGGGTGACGGGCGCAGTGCGGTGTCACACAGAAATATTCTGGGTGACACAGCATTTGTTGTGGGCGGACGTTGCACTTACCATCAGGTGAACGTTTTGCTCGTTTCGTCACTTTATACAATAAACAAAAAAAGTTTGATGATGTTGAAGTAACGAGACAAGCAAATCGTTCACCTGATGGTGACTGTCAGTCTGAACTCAAGAGTTGCGGTGTTACATAGAATTCCGTATAGGAAAGCCTCATCTACCCAATAATTACACTAGTAAAGTGCTATTAAATCCGAAACACTCAAGTGTTTTCACACTACTGTTTGACGGCAGATTAACTGGCACTGCAGTGGCACCACCTCTAACTTTGCTCTATTTTTTTTGAGACAGTCGTAATATGAATTATTCCGTGCAGATGTGGCGTTTAACACTAGATTTACGAAACCCGTAAATTTGACAGGTTTTCAATTTTATGCTTTAAATTCTGAACAAACAAATATTATTCTTTAGCGATTATAGATTGGTTTTTAATGATATTTCGCAGCGAATATATATATATCTCGTAGTTTTATCTGGAACACCTATATTTTATTATATCTAGATGTTGTCTACCTATTCGTAATATAACCGTCCCGTGCCGTCCGTCAACACCCGTAAATCTAGTGTTAGATAAAAACCCTAAAAGAAACAAACCGAATCAACCTTTTCCGGAACACTGTAAGAAGGAACTTGGTAATTATATTGATTTAGTCTGTACCTATAACCTTTAAATAACGCCGACTTTAGGAGAGTTGGCTCATATTAACAGATTATATGTACATATATTAATTGATAATAAATGCAAACATATATAAAAAACATTAGATTTTCAAATGAAGATGTTGGTTCTAATATAAAATTAAAAAACGATATTACCGTACTGTATTTTATATGTGAAATTCAGTTCCATAAGAAAACATGAAATGTATATTTGCTTTAAGCACGAAACTATTTTATATTTTAAGTTTAATTATATATTTAACATGGCCGTGTGCTTAAGAGCATCTACCACCACATCTCATCCCGTGGGTGTTAAAGTTGGAAGGGGAAAATAAAAACCAGGAGATGAGGAGCAGCATTTTCCTGAAACATCCTGATGAATAGACTGCGGTTGCCAACCCGCCTGACAAGCGTGACAACTATGGCAAAATCTCCCCAAAGTTAGTGCCACAAACTTTTGTGTGAGGAACTTATGGGGGAGGCCTATGTTCAGCAGTGGACTAGTGATAATTTGAAATTATGATGATGATGATATTTTAATGACAGTTCTAATCTTTAAGGGCTTTATTTAAATATCAACTATAAAATTCTTATACAAATCTTGTTAAACATTTCAGGTGCTGCAATAGTAGTAAATCTACTACTGTTAACAATCCCTACAGTTAATGGCAGCGCGTTGCCTAACGAAACGAGCCCAACGACAGTGAAATATGAAAAATCCACAAAATACAGCCGGGTGAACAGCACACTGACCGCTAGGGGTAAACCCAAAACCCCAGATATAGCTCTGAATGAGTTACATCATAAAGAATCAACATCCGAGGAACACACAGAAAAAAATGCTAAATACAAAGACAGAGGAAGAGTGAAATTCTTTTCTCAGTTGAAGTCAAGTACAGATAGCCCATTAAGGAGGGTTTTATCCTCTGAACCAGCAAACTTAGTGGTAGTAACACCAACTGCAGCTGTTAAGAAACCTGCGCAAATTATTGACAGTATGCGAACATACAAGAAAACTAAATTACCAGTCTTAGCTTTCAGTACCAGTACTGCTGCGACTGAGCAACTTTTAGCTAACAAAAAGACTCAGGAAATGGATGACGATGATGAAGATGAAGATGATGACGACGACGATGAGGATACTTACGACAAATATACATCAAGCAAATTCCATGATAGCAGCTTCTTTACCATACCTGGGTACGATGACGATGATACTTATAAAAATAATAAAAACTATCAAGTTAAGGATTTTACTACCCCATCCTACGACAAGTTACCAAGTTATTTTTCTAAAGAAACGTATAGCTCAAAAGAAAATGAAAACGATGAGCCGTATAAACAGCAAAGTTTCTTCGATTTTGATACTGACCTCACTACTCCAAAAAATGATTTCTTTGATCAAAAGTTTCACGATATATCCGCAAGTATAATGAACAATCTAGCTTCTATGAAGGCCAAATCTGAACCGTTAAATACTACTAATCTTCAAAATATTATAAAAGAAAATGTTGGTGTTGAAAAATTGAGTAACGGGACACCTAACAACAAATCGACATTGATAATTAAAAATACCAAAGAAACACGTCTTCTTGATAATGAACAGGCTGGATCGTCGAATAGAGAGCTATCTGATGTACACGGAACAAGTATTTACTACGAAATGTCCGTCCTGGCAACAGAAACATACAACATAAGTCACTCCAGCGATGATGATTGCGAAAACGAAACATTGCCCATAGAAACAACAGTTGGTACCTCTCAGAAAGAAGAAGATGCATCTTTTAAAGCTGCACAGACTACTATATCCCAAGTTTCAACAAAATCAGCGTTCCCTAACTTCTTACCTAGTTCTTTTTCGACTGTATCTCCCCTTTTATTACCAAGCATAACTCCTAACTCGTATAATACAATAGTTCCTATGATAGAATCAGGCATACCAATGTCTACTCAAAATTCTATACAAAGTCCTGAAAGATCACTTAAGGTCGTTACAAGTAGCTTTATGAAGAACCGTAGTTACTCTAAGCGGCTTAACCTAACAGGAACCAAAGATTCTCCTAATAGTGTCGCTGATCAATCTGATCAAATACTGAATTTTGGACTTAGGCCTTCGACGCGGAAATTTTACTACACCACTCCGAAAGTTAAACCGATTTGGATGGCTCCCAGACGCAACGTTAGCCAAGCTTATAAAACATCGTACCCCACGACGATTTACGCAGAGCATTTTAATATTAAAGACAAATTTTTGAACACAGTCCGTCCCGTACAATCTCAAAAAACCATTTTCACGACTTTGCCATCTGATATAGACCCAGTTTTGCAAAGTGATGTCAGCGGCGATAAGAAGGTTGTCCATTCACATGTAATATCCGATAATACAATACCTTCACTATGGAAAAGAGGTTCGATGAAATTTTCTACGGCCGCTGCGCCATCGACAGAGATCGAAACAGGTACAAGTGACTTGGAGATTCCTCCAACAATGACTGCTTGGGCACTGGCTAGTTTGAGGAGCCCACCGTCGTTGTCGAGTGCGGTAGTGAACGTGAGTGGATCGACGCAAAAGAGCGTCGATGAAAATGAATTGCAGAAAGTCGGCGAAGTTGTAGGTAAGTGGCAGTCAGACCCTTGCTCTGTTTTAAAATTACAAAAAAGTTATTTATTATCTAATTATGTGTACAAAAGAAAAAGTAGGATTTGATTTTATATCCCAGTGTTATTGTTCTTTATTCAGTCTCCTATTTATAATGGTTAAAAACTTAAAACCCCTGTAAAACTGTAAAAAGTATTGTAAATTTTAATTGAAAATTTTGTATTTTAATTATGGAAAATTATCCCAATACAAAAAATTTACATACTTTCTATCTTTATTTTATAACATAAATATATCTTTACTTTAAAACAATTTTTTATGATTAACTCTTTTTTCTAATTTTTATTAAACATGCTTATCACTTTTAGACAGGAAAGAAACTACCACAATCTCGACCACAATAACGACAACAGTCGGCGCCCTAAACAATGATGTAAGCTTTAAGAACATCACTGAAATTGACCAGAATAAACTACCATGGAAGCCAATTACAATTAATAATGAAGTAAATAACGAAAAAGAAACTGTAACAAAATCCGAACGACTACCCGCTGAAAGCAACATATCTCTACAGAGTAGTCTGAAAGCCTCCGATACTACACAAACTACTCAAAAGTCGATAGAGACTACTACCGAAACAGCTAAAAGTGATGAGATGGAACCATCTTGGATCCCCGCAATGGGCGTCACAGCAATAGAAGACACAAGGGAAACTGAACAAGAAACCATTCAACCAGTTGATGTTATAAAGTCAACCGGTTTCGAATCAATAACGAAATTCCCATCGAATGTGACAACGCCTATTGACGAAAACAACGACACTGCTACTGAACAGTATAAAATTGAATCTACCACTGATTATGAAATTACAACCATTAGGTTTTCTTACGTTCCCACTGAAGACATAACACATACTGAAACACCTTTCACAAATGAAAATTGGCATCCAGTGATACCCGCCAGGAGTAAAGCGACAACATTTGATGATTCTCCCATAACTACATATAGACCAAAATTTATGACTACAACTGAGATAATAGAAGAAACAACGACAGTACCTGTATATACAACACCAACATTAGAAGTGTCTTCACAAGTTGTAGAAAATACGTCTCAACGGCTATCAGAATCCATTGAGCAAACAACTACTGAAGAAATAACGAGAAATGACCTAAGTACCACTGATATTCCTTCAACAGAATCGTCTTCTGAATGCGATGAAACCACTTTAATAGGAACGACACCTATAACAGTTATCAAAACAGAAGCAACAACAGAAGTAGGCAAAGAAACAACAGAAAATTCAGCAAGAGACGAAACAACGGAGACTAATCCATCAACAGAAATGCTAACCGATAGTAGTTCGGAGGAAAACAGTGACAGTAACGAAGTTTTTTCACAGAAGACAACAAAAATTCCTTCTTCTACAACTACGTCTCCTTCTACAACAACAACGACAACCACCGAAAAAACAACTCAACCTGAAACAGCAGCACCAACAACAACGTCAACACAAACTACTTCACCTGAAATCAAACACCCGACGCCACAACCTACTGCCGATATCGTCGTCACCACAGAACATAAAGAAGAAACGACGACTTACACAACAGAAATGACGTCGAGATCTATTAACGACCTAGAAAACCTGACGAGTTATGCAGAAGAAGTGACAACAGAGTCCTCTTCTAGAGTGTTGACAGAAGAAGCGGGATCGGGAGCTGCGATCGCTATTGCTGTCAGCACCATTGGAGTTATAGCTTTAGTTCTACTCGTGGGATTATTGGTAAGTTGACTTATATATTGTATTGTAAGGATTATATATTCTAAATATTCACTTAACATTGACTGACAGAAACCTATGAGGTCCAACCTAATGGTGATTTCAACGTTTTCAGTCCCTTAGATATTCCTATGCTGTGGCGAAGCAGCAGTGCAATTATTAATACCAACACACAAACCAATGAACAAAGTTAATTAAAGTTAATTCGGTGAAAAGTAAGTGACTCCACTGTTATAGAAAGCCGAGACACTTACCATCAGGTGAACGTCTTCCTCATTTCGTCACTTATTTCCATAAATAATAATAAAGTTGATAATGTCATAAAAGATGAAGTTGATAATGAATATATCTCCTTGGATTTATATGAATTCTAGTCTACATTCTTGTACGAGTATATAACAAATGCCACATTGCACAGATAAACAATAACACTGTTTCTTTATCTTCGTTGATTTGATTCTACTTCTTATTTTCTCTTCTCTATCCAGGAATTTTGTCTCTTTTGTAGAATGTTCATACAACATATCCATAGTAATGAGCATAATATCTATAGATTTGTCTCACGATAAATTACGTTCACTACTTTGGAGGATGTTGTAGATTATTCATCCCGGAATTGTGGTCACCTGTAACGATAGGAAGGTTTCGTTAATAATTGTATAACTATCGATAGTCGACTATCTTTAGTTTTTTTTAAAGTAATTGGTTTATATTGTGTATGTGATTATTTAACTGTTAATGGTGTTGTTATTGGGTTCGAATCCCAGCCGAAGCCAAAATTTGAGCAAGAAAACAAATTGTTGGATTTCGGGTCTGCTTTTGTTATGAGCTGCATCCTAGAATTCCACCGTTTTAATCGTATGGCACTATAATAACTCCTGCTCAGTCTTTGGAAATTGTCGCCGTGGTCAAAAATCGACCAGGAGGACATTAGCAACAACAGCAAAATGTCACCGCAGTTTAAATAGACTTGGACAACATCGCGGTAGAATATTGCGGTATAGAATGACAACAAACGGTAGCTCAATGCAGATAATAGGACAAATGTAATTTTAACAGACAACAACAAAAACCAATCACATTATCCACGAGTTAATAATAATTATTGTAACGTGGAACAGAAACATGATTGACTTAACTTTAAAATATAAAAAAGTTATTTTTTTTAATAGAAAACCCTTTCACAGTTTAAATTAAACTAATTATTTAAGTGTTAAGTATACTGTCATACGTCTATTTTTCATGCAGACAACAAATCTTTATGCATAAAACTTCTATTACTTATGTCAACCACATGACGGTCGGGTGACCGCACACCAACATTGGAACGACCGGAGTCTATGGCAAATAAGTAACGTGCGACGACCTTCTGTTTTAGATTGTAAAGTTATTATTAAAAAGGGTGAAAACAATATTTACCTCCCCCCCTTCACCACGGTGGCAGTGTACCCGATTGAAATCTGTAAATTACAGCAGAACACATTTAAATTTTATTCCAATAAGATCTTTGTACGCGTGTGTGCTGAGTTTGATCCCCGGTGCAGGCACCACTTATGTTGTTCTCCAATTTTAAGTGCCGATTGACTCAGCGCTGATGGAAAACATAGTGAGGATTTTTACTGGTGGTAGGATTCCTATGCAGGAGTCCGTCTAGGTAGGTACCACCCCAGGGCCAGTTATTCTACCGTGAAGCAGTAGTGTGCAAATATTACTGTGTTTCGGTTTGAAGGGCACTGTGAGCTAGCGTAATCACTGGGCATATGAGACTTAAGAACCTATCTCTCAGGGGCAATGGGCACAGTGTAGTGTCACACAGAAATTTTCTGGGTGGCACAGCATTTATTATGGGCAGACGTTGCACTTACCATCAGGTGAACGTTTTGCTCGTTTCATCACTTTATGCAATAAAAAAAAAGAGGAAACCAGCATGTCCGGAAATAAAAATATTTCAACTACTTGTGAAGTCCAGCATTGGAGCAGGTTGGCGGACTCTTCCTGGCTCCAAAACCCTCTCAGAAAGGCCAGTGCTCAGCAGTTAGACAATTTAAGTTACTTTACTTTTTTAAAACTAGATCCGGCTTTTTTTTTTAAACTCAATACAATCACATTAATATACGCGTTCCAAAAAGAAATCTACATTATTAAGGTGTAGAATTATTTAGAAGACATATGAAGTTGCTCAGCTCATACTGGAAGCATGGCATACTGTCCCCAGCCTCCTTTCATCATTATCATCAGTGTTTATAGTACATTGTTGGAAATAGACAATCAACAACCAGGATTTGCTGTAATTACCACGCTTGGCTTGCAGAAACTGTATTTCAGTTTAAAGGACACTGTAGCCAGTGTATTTTTATGGCATATGAGACTTGAGAACTTTTGTCTTAGGGCGAGGAGCACAGTGCGGTGATGTATAGAACTTTCCAATTCAAAGGTATAGGTGACACCGGAACTGTTATGGGCAGGCGTTGCACTTACTTAGGTTTGGTCAACGATTTGTTCGTTTTGTCACTTATTTCCATAAAAAAATGGTTTTGCGCCGCTCATATGGTACGCAAGAGTCGTGAAGAATTCAAACAGACATCCACGAAACGTTTAGTTAATAATTGTTACATAAGGCCGTGTGGTAGCGGCCTACCACCCCATCTCATCCCGTGTTGTCGTAAAAGTCGTCAGAGGAAAAATAAAAACTAGGAGATGGGCCGCAGCATCTTCCTGGAACATCTGAATAAATAAACTACGGTTGCCGACCCGCCCGGTGGCAACTATGGCAAAATCCCTCCAAAATGAGAGCGACAATTTTTTTTTGGCAATCTATGGGGAGGCTAATGTTCAGCAATGGACTTGTGACAGGCTGAAATGATGATGACATAAGATCATTTCTAGAATATAATAGCAGTATTAGTACGCCTCTATACGAAGTTCATAAAAAATAATTGCAAATATACAGAAACGTTTCCTTTGGCATTTTGTTTACCATACAAATAAAGCTGAAGAACTCAGCTTTATTTGTATTCATGTGTCATGATCGACTTAAGAATTTTAAACTAATCTTCATAGCTCTGAATATAGTAGATTAGTGATGGACTGCATTTTATTATATAAATTAATGGCGGAGAATATTGCCAATGTAAAGGGTAGCGCTACCCGCCAGTTCGGGTGGTCTGATCTGGGGAGGACGTCTTCTCCTACCAGGAAACTTTAGATGTTGTATATATAGTTCGAATCTCAGAAACTTTTAATAGCGCGATGACGGACGTATGAGATATATCCTGAGCTTCTCGTATGGCGCCATAGATGTCGCTACAAATGGTGTAATAGATTGTCCCCCTTCTGCCTAGTAGACTTTCATATTACCCATAATTTTCCTCGTAAATACAAAATACAAATTCTTTACATCTAAACATTTTAAAAGTAATTTAGTTCATTATTCTTGCGTGAATCGACTACAGGTTCAGTATAATTTAATAAGCAAGGAACTTACTTAATCCTCAGAAATTTAAAATGAAAATCTGGTCTTATTTGTAATCCAAAACTCAAAAACATGTAACTAAAAAAAGTAAAGCATTAAATTTTAATTGTTTTTATTAATTTCTATTTATTTTGATTGTCGTAAATGGCCCGCTTTACCTGTTTTATTTATCTTGGCTAAGCTTTAACCATGTTTTTTTTTTAAATTTAACTTTGTAGTCATTCATAAGTTTAATTTGTCTACTTCTTTTGTTTTTTCTTTACTTGATCATTTGTAATTTCAATAAAGCTTGTCTGTTATATTCCTTCCTAAGATTAAGAGTAATATCTTAATTTCCAAAGATTATTATCTTGTTGGTACCTAAATAAATAAAATAAAATAAAACATGCTCCCGAACTGGGCCTTGCTGGGAAGGAAATTAACTTACAATAATTAAATGTATGCAGCCTGCAGCGCATTGGGGATGTTTGCAGAGGCCCGCATAGACTGCTTCTATGCTACTATGTGTAAGCGCTGCGTGCCCTTGGTGCGCAGGGTGCGGGATAGCCCGAATAGCGTCCTACGGATCATAGCGGGCAGGGTGGACTGACCCTATATGCAGTGGCCTTTTTCACGATATTATATGTAAAGTCATAGGCTCAAGCTAGGCTTTAAATTTGAGACAAAAAATGTAGTTGAGAAAACCAGAATAGATTTTGAATTAGTTCTATTATTTATTTTACATACATATAAAAAAAACTATTTTAAAAACACGCAGTTTTAAAACAATAAAAAAGTAAATATTTATTATCTCTAAATACATATATTTTATAATAATTTATAATACATTCATAAAACTAATTACAATGTATACATTTTCCTTGCTTTTGATGAAGAAAATTTATCAATGATATCATCAAAGTTGATCATTTCATATTTTTCTACTTCCACACTTACGAGTAAAAATGCTAGGTTACTTAGATACTTAGGCGATCTTGCCCCATCGGTGATCGTAGATATGTCAAAATTAATTTTCATTTGCTGAATGAACGTTCGCAGCTAGCAATTGATACAGAGATAGTCAGGAGTATTTGTAGTGCCTCTCTCAAGTTTGGAAAAACATCGCCATACGTGATTATAAAAGAAAGAAATTCTAATGGAGTTTTCGGTTCAATTTCTTTTTTACTGCGTAGTAACATTTTGCAGTCACATATTTCGATAAAAAGTTCTATTCCATTGAAATCTGTATTATAAAATTCACCCATTTATACAGGGTCATTCGTAATGTCCTATACATCATTGTAATTTTCATTTTCCATTGAGCTGCCATCGAAAGAACTCGCAAGTATAGAATAACAGCTTAAGGAAATCTTTTGCGAAGTAAATCTGTTAGAATGACGCCGTAGTAGGGTAACATAAATTAAATGGAGAAGAAAACGTATTTTGAATTTGTCTGGTTCGGGGCAATGACTTTCTGAGTTAGGGTCGCGTAAAGTTTTACAAAACAAATAATTTTAAAGTTTTGTATGGACAGTTTTAGTATTCAATTTTGTCATTAAAGCTTCACCGTTGTGTTTATCAGATCAAAGTAGCATGGGTACGTGCCGGGATGTTATAACAGTTATGAATAACGTTGTGTATAAATACGAATTAATATTTATTATATTACACTGGCACTAAATTAAAAATATATTTTCCAGAAATCAATTATAATAAAAAAAAAATTATCTATCTTTTGGGACTATTTGGCGCCCCTTTGTGAGTAGCGCCCGGGGCATGATGCCACCCTTGCCCACGCCCACTGTGCTGGGTTACATATCCCCAACAGTGGTGCATAAGTGCATAAGTGATTGTTTTTAACACCTACTAACATAACGATTAAGTTCTATACTACTAACAAAAACATGAGTCTCTGTTACTTGAAAATAAATGATTAATAATAATAATAAATGACACAACAAAGTTCCTTAAAATCATTAATAGCAGGAGACGTTATTTAATCGGCGTCACCTTCCCATCATTCAACGTACCTTGATAGCGGGGTGATAAAAATTCCACAACCTGCAACGTGAACGCTAATGCAACGCGACACCGCCCGTTATCGCTGTTGCGAGAACTCGCCCGTTATGACTATATCGGTCACACTAAATGTTTTAATTACCTACTTAAAATGTTTCATTCTGTATCTGTGTATGCTAATAGTTTTTTTTTATTTGGCATCGCGCGGTTTTCGCATATGCCACTGACAAACTTTTTAGTTAGTAATTCAAATTATTAATCACTCGCATACATGCAATTACACTGACAATTCCCGATCCTTAACATTAGACTTTAAATAGATGATCCTTTCACTTTATTTATTTATTTCCCCATTTCTTCGCGCTCACGGTTTGTGCGTCAGCCATATATCCAAGTATACAATCTTCGAATGTTCGTTAAAATTTCGATTTCGATCAACGGTAAAATGATAGTTGACTTTTACTGAAGATTTGCTTGGGCTGATGGCGACAAAACGAAAAGCACAATATTGGTCTCGAATTGAATTTTCCAATGACTTTACACTTTTAGGAGCACTTGCCGCATAATAAACTATCAATATTAAACATCAAAACTCCGCCATTTTTCGAGTTGGAGCCAAAAGTCTATGCTAATAGTTAGTATGAAATTAAAGATCTGCGGTAAATCTCGTGTTGAATTAACATTTTGTTGAAATTAGTAATGGAGTTACGATTGAGTAGGAAACGACGTAATCATTCTAGGATCTGACGCATGTTATGTTTGAATAATTATTCGTAATTCGTCAATTGGCCGTGTGGTGGCGGCTTCAGGGAATCTACCACCCCATCTCATGCCGAGGGTGTCGACAAAGGGAAAATAAAAACCAGGAGACGGGCAGCAGCATCTTCCTGAAACATCTGAATAAATAAACTGCGGTTGCCCTGCCTGCCAAGCGTGTTAACTATGACCAAATCCCCCAAAAATGAGAGCTACAAACTTTTGTGGCAATCTCCATAGATTAAACATAGGCCTCCCATGGGGGATTTTTTAGTTTTTATTCCTAGGGTCGATAGGCGCAGTAGCTGAGCGGTATTATTGGTATCTGGTTCGCAGATTTCCAGAAAACTAAATCCTTGCGTGGGCAACATCTTTAATAAGAAAAAATAGGAGAAATTTATTTATTTATTTAAACTTTATTTGCACACACAAATGATGTACAAAAAGGCGGACTTAATACTACAAGGCATTCTCTACCAGTCTACCTTCGGGTCGAACAGAGAAGATGTAGTGGGTGCCAAGATCAAACCAAAAAAAAAGAAATAACCACAGTAATCTACAAAAAAAGTAGTAATATATAAAGAAATAAACTATTCTGTAATATGTAATAATAGTAACAAACAAAAATAGATATAATATTTATATTATATATACATACACACATGCGCAATTAAAAAAAAGGTATTTAACAAAATTATATTTAATAAACAAAAAGTAAATAATTGAAACGAACTGTTTTATTTCATGAAGTAACTTGGAAATTGTAAAATTCATAAAATGATTTAAGTTGTGCATATTTTTTATTATTCATTAATAAAATTGGATAACAGTTATTTCACAAATAAAAAAAACTTACCCGTTTTTTCCCTCGTTCTTAAAACTACTTTAGTAAAAAAAATATAATTTAATAGTTCTACTATTTAAAAACTTCCAATAAACACGCGTTACATCGATCGAGGTTCATATTTAAAAAAATAATTAAAAATATGCTGTTAAAAAATGAATACGCGTTTAGAAGTTCCCGCGCAAAATTTACAAATGGAACCACTACATGAATGTTTGCTAATTTATTTGACTAATATAAATTATACTTATTCTGAAATAAGGTATGAACCAGGATCGTATAGGTACGTTCCGTACTGTATGTGGTGGCGTAATGTGGTGTTTAGGGCGCCGGGCAACGTGTAGGACAAGAAATAGCAGATTCAAATAGTTGAGCTGGACGAAAGTTACGTACCGTTTTTGGCGCCAAATAATGCTGTAACGTTATTTGGCGCCATTAGTAGTAAATTGATACATACAAGAAACCTTTTATTTGCCATTTTAAAAATACACAAACGCAAGAAAGTGTAGTATGAAGATTCAAAAAGTAAATTAATAAGGAAAAAAAAAGATATATGACGTTTATACTCGTATGAGACATTAAACTATATTTTTAGTCGTTGCTGATAAATGCATACATTATATACATAGATTTTTGGAACAATGTAAAACAAATTTATTTCGTTTTTATACAATATTTCTTTCGTAGAGCCGTGGTGGTAGCTCAGAGAAGCCGCAGTAGTTTGCTTTTTTGAAGTGACGAACAAAGTGACGAAACGGGCAAAACCTTCACCTGAAGGTAAGTGCAATGTCTACTCATAACAAATGCTGTGTCACCCAAAAACATTTCTGTGTCGCTTAAATCATAATCTCGGAGTACCTGACTTCTACGCCGCGGGTCCTGGGTTCGATTCCCAGCCGGAGGCAACATTTGTGCTAAAACACAAATTGTTGGTTTTCGGGTCTGGTTGTGTTGTGATTGTCCCCGTGTTTCTGACACTGCATCCTAGCCTACCTCCGATGTTATCGCATCAGCGTTACATCGGCCGCGGGTAGGTTGGGACGAGTGAGTGCCTCTGTGTTTGCGCGTAAACTTGTGGCACTATAATATCTCCTGCGCAGTTGATAGCTCTCGACAGTTTGTCGCCGTGGTCGAAATCGGCTAGGAGAACATCACATCACTGTATCACTTAAATCATAATTATGGTGAACCGTTAAATCGTACTTACTCATTAAGTAACATGATTGAGTTTATTCTTACTTTTTTATTACTTTAGCATATATTGAAGTGAAGAAGTGTGGCACCGCACTGCGCCCGTCAACCTGAGACATCAGTTCTTAAGTCTCATACACCCAGTGGTTACACTACCTCTCAGTGCCCTTTAACCCGGAGCACAGTAATGTTTGCACACTACTGTTTTACGGGAGAATAACTAGCCCAGGGATGTGTGTGTGGGGGGGGGGGGATAACTACCTATATATTCAATATTTAAGAGGCCCTGTGGTGGTATCTACCACCTAGGGCCACTTAAATATTGAATAGTACGCGAGTAATCTGAATGCAGTCCTCGGTGCCGGCAACACTGAAACGTTTAATTGCAGTTATTAGTGCTGATTTACCACACACTAGATACTACTACTTCTTACGTATCAATATACAAATCATTATCCAAGTTTGCTTTAGTTTACCTACTTATAGTATATTTATAACAATAATCCAATGAGAAAATAATATTATGTTTGTTTTCCCGGTAATTTCTGCTACCTGTGCATCTTTTTACCTAGGTTCGCACTGAGTCGTAGATGTCGCCCGTATCGCGCCTCAGAGGATGTTTTTAAAACGCGAATTATAAACAAAGCTTTGCCGATGACGGACCTCTGGCGCGCTTTCCGCGTTACTGTGTCGACACATTTTTAAAAACACTTCACTTGCAACATTATCATGTTAGTCATGTTAGAAAAACAAGGAAGATTTTCGAAGTGGTACATAAAATATTCCATTCAAATTCAAAGTCAAAATTTCATTATTTAATTTAGACTTGTATAAAGCTCTTATTAATTTCAAAATCTACGGTTTGAATAATAAGACTTTCTCGGAGAAGAACTGGCAATAAACTCCGGTTTTCTTTCAATGCCATATTACATAATATCATATATAAATTAATTTATTACACTATATTTTGCAGCCAAGTGGTTTGCAAGTGAAGAGTAAGAGTTAGTTTCACACATCTTTGTTCTGTATATAAAGATCCTTTTTATGATATGATTTATCTAATAATGTGTTCTTATGAAGTTTTAAGAAATTATTGTCAATTTTATTATAAATATCATAACATTTTATAGATAAATAGCTTCTTATAACAAAAATGGCAGAAGAGTTAGAGTTAGTTTCACACATCTTTGTTCTGTATATAAAGATCCTTTTTATGATATGATTTATCTAATAATGTGTTCTTATGAAGTTTTAAGAAATTATTGTCAATTTTATTATAAATATCATAACATTTTATAGATACATAGCTTCTTATAACAAAAATGGCAGAACTTAACTGTAGCTTGAAATAAATAGTGATCCCAAGAAATACAGTAGAACTTTCAAAAGAAAGATGAGAATTCTGTAAATTTATAATTTTAAGTGACTGGTGGAATTTTCTTTAATTAGGCAAAAATGTCTAAATCAAAAATGTTCTTATTATACAAAACATTAAAAAATATATTATAATCTCGTTATAATTATAAAATACAGGAAATTACAATTATCAATTATTATTTTACTAATTATAATTTAATAATTCGAGCTTGAAACAATTTAATTTTGCGCCATGTCGTTTTGCAAATTTAATATAAAATTTTTCGCCTTTGTATTTCTCAATTACTTCTGAACTTTTGCAATAGTTGTAAAGTTGAACTAATCCTTTTTTAATAGTACTATTTAACCAAGGAATACTTTGCTGTTATTATATTGTATTGTACCCGAATATTTTAAAATTCCTTCCAAAATATTGCAGTGATACATTGTACCTGTTAGAAGTTTGTTTGTGGCATAAAATATGTAGTTACGTTCGAAGTAGGACGTACCACGCCCCCACATGATTCCGGTGTACATTAGCAGCATAACGCAGCGTTTCTTATAATATGTCGAGAACTGGAGACCAAATTACTAGTCACGAAGTATTCCAATATAGACCGCAGGTGTTACGACGCACCCATATCTTGATGAGGGACATAGTAACTGTTTACCATAAGGCGTACAATGTGTAATATAAGGGGTAGACAGAGACCACACCCGTCGCCCACTTTTCACCCCCGCGGGAAACGAGACGTGACGGATGGCGGAGCACATTGCCGCCAAATTAGTACTAGTCAAAAGACTCTTGCTCTCCATCGCTTTCCCACGAGAAGTATAGTGACAGCATTGCATGTTATAGTGTTATTCTGCACGATCAAAGGCTGTCCGTACGGTACCTTAGTTACCTCTTGCGACACCTCGGTAGGAAAGAGGTAGGTTCTGCTGTACTTTTATGTCAAATTCATGTAATTCATAAACATCTTTTGTATTTTTTAAGTTATTATTGTTGCGACAGATGGACAAAGAACGTACATGTTATTTTTTGCAGTACCTTAAGAAAAAATTGTCGATATGAATAGCAGTTTCGGTTTCTGTTTTCGAATTTATCTCAGATTATATGTTAATCACAATAACAAAATAGAAAGCGTTATGTTCAAAATTATGCACAGTGGACACTTACAATTTAAAGCTAAACAGCTTTTTTTTTACTTTCGACACAGAATGTTAACATGGACAATTGCCTCGAGTAGAGCGCGTCATAAATTAAGGTTTCAAGTGGAAATTACAATCCGGTGCTTGAAATAATCTCGCTTTTTCTCACGTCACCTTGTTCGATAGTTTGAGACGTGCATAAGTGATATTTGTTTTGCGATGACAGAACTAATAGGTTTGCAAGTTCCCATAGCAACGTCAAAGTATTAATTACCTATACAAATAAATAAAATTCAAGTGTCTGTTTGTAATAACCAAACAGCATTTTACTGTAATTATGAAAGTATGTACGGTACTAATAAGAAACAATTTTTATAATTTTTGTCTTCCGGTTTGTTCGGGCTAATCGCCTTAACCGATTTTGACGGGACTTTCTCTGACAGATAGATGATATTATAGCGGGTAACTTGGGCTACTTTAATTTTAGAAAATATAATAAAAAAAGACAAAAACCAATCCAAATATATGTATATCATCGGTCGGGGTCGGCTTTTTTACGCGGGTGATACCGCGGGGCACTGCTAGTTTAATAATATAATAAAAGTAAAAAAAAAGTTCTTTGAGTTGGGTAGAGTCGGACACTTCTCCAGTGATCCGGGTTTCGAATGTCGTCAAAAGAAAATACATCAGTCAAAATAACAATTTTAGTAGTGTCGACACCGTAGACCGTAGATCGACCCGGGTCACTCTTGTAATCATCATCATAATTTTAGCCTATCACTAGTCCACTGCTGAACATCCCCCCCCCCCCCCATAAATTGCCACAAAAGTTTCTAGCTCTCATTTTGTGGGGGTTTTTGCCATAGTTGCCACGCTTGGCAGTCGGGTTGGTTACCGCAGTTTATTTATTCTGATGTTCCCGGAAGATGCCGCTTTCCATCTCCTGGATCTAATTTTCCTTCTGTCGACTTTTAGGACACCCACGGGATGAGATGGGCTGGTAGATTCTCTTAAGCCGCCACCACACTTGTAATACGAAATATTAAAGGTCCTGCCACATAGTTGCTAAGACTTTGATGTCCTCCTGGCGGTTTTCAACAACTACGATGCAAATACTATTTCACGTTATGAAAGGCGCAGATTAGATATTATAGTCCTAACCTACCAGTATCCGATGTAACGCTTATGCGATAAGATTTGAGGAAGGCTGCAGTGTCAGGACACATGGACAGTCTCAACGCAGTCAGACCTTAACAAACCAATTCTGTTTCGCACAAAATTTATAATAAATTTATCTTTTCCTTTATCTTTTGTGTTATTTCAATATCACTTTCTAATGTATGTTGTGTGAATAAAGTCTTTCTTTCTTTCTTTCTATTTTCTAAAAAGGATCGGTAGTACATTAAGTGAGTTTAGGGTTACTTAGATAAGTATAAAAGTGTGGTTGAAGTTCTGATTTCTTAGATAGACTAAAGGATAGACTGTGTTAAGAGACTCCATTACCCCCCGACCCCGCTTTTGGCTCCGGCTGGGATGTAAACTCGTAAACCGCGTCGAGGTAGTTATGTACTCTAGCCAACACGCGGTCGGCATGTTACGACTTTCACATACATTCATACATTCACGCTCTTTTCCCATATAAGGGGTAGGCATAGACCACATCCGTAGAAAACTTTTCGCCCCCGCTTAAAGCAAACTGGACAGGCGACATTTTGGCACGACTTTCAATATGTACATACGGTTACAAATTAATATAGATGTATATTAAAATAAGTAGTTCTGTTAATTAAGATAGAGAAATACGATGCATAATAATCAAACGAATGTACAGACATCAGCATTGTTCAGTCAATTAATTATTTGCCGAGTTCGTTGAGTGCCTAAGATAACAATATTTGTAGGTGTCGCTTACACCGGAAACCGTTACTGCCTTAATATAAACTAGTGTTTGTTTATTTCGTTCAGAAGTAGCCTTTATGCCTTCATGCCTTTTGTTTATTACAAGGTAGACAGACGTCCAGTTATTAATATTATTATTTTATTTTTTATTGGTATAGTGACGAAACGAGCAGAACGTTCACATGATAGTAAGTGCAAAGTCTGCCTATAACAAATTCTGTGTCACCCAGAACATTTATTTGTTTCACCACACTGCACCCGTCATTCTGAGACATTCCTAACACAGTAATGTTTGCACAATAGTGCTTCACGGGGGAATAACTAAAATTACTGTTTCGGTCTGACGGGCTCTGAGAGGTAGTGTAATTACTGGGCATATGATGAGACTTAAGCACTGATGTCTCAGAGCAACGAGCGCAACGCGGTGTCTACATAAATGATATGGGCAAAATAATAGCAGCATTATGGGCAGCTATTATCCTTACTATCAGGTGAACGATTTGTTTCGTCGTCGTCGTTTCAGCCTATCCAGTCCACTGCCGAAACAGGCCTCCCTCATAGATAGCCACAAGTTTGTGGCTCTCTTTTTAGGGGATTTTGCCATAGTTGCCACGCTTGGCAGGTGAGTTGGCAACCGCAGTTTATTTATTCAGATGTTACAGGCAGATGCTGCTGCCCATCTCCTGGTTTTAACGATTTGTTTATTTCGTCACTATATTCCTTTATTTATATGCCTGCATCCTGCAGTTGTAACTGTGTTGCTGTTTAGACAAAACAACTCTTATTTTTCTTTGAAATCTCCTGATTAATTTTAAGTCATTGTTGTCATTGTAGATTTTTTTTTATTTCACTAAAGCGACGGAACGAGCAAAACGTTCACCTGATGGTAAGTGTAACGTTTGCCCATAACAAATGCTGTGTCAGCCACAAAATTACTGTGTGACACCACACTGCGCCCGTCACCCTGAGACATCAGTTCTTAAGTCTCATATGCCCAGTGATTACGCTAGCTCTCAGTGCCCTTTAAACCGAAACACAGTAATGTTTGCACAGTACTGCTTCACGGCAGAATAACTGGCCCTGGGGTGGTACCTACCTAGACGGAATCCTGCATAGGAATCCTACCACCAGCACTAATATCAATTTAAAGTAAAAAAACAGGTCTAAATGTTTTATATAAATACTATTCTACTGTCCTGTAAATCTGTCAATTTGTTATATGATTAAATAAAGGGCAACAATCCAAGAATTGCACTCGAACCGCCGTAAGTCTTGAAATGGCAATCACATTTGGATTAGTTATTATTGTTATTTCCTTACAGCTGATAGTCCGACGTCGTGGCAGGCGTGGTGTGTACGCACAGCGGTGCACCCCAGTGTCTTTGGACGCGTACAGTCTGGACAGTGTCAGTGTTGGGCACAGAAAGGGCAACCATCGATTGCGGGCAAGCAAGAGGAGCTACGGCAACCCCGCGTACGATGACGAGGTAAGCGAGACATGATGATGGCGACAACTTCCGAATACTGTCGGAAGCTATCAACTGCGCAGGAGATATTATAGTGCCACAAGTATACGCGTAATGCTCGTGCGATAAGATCGGAGGTAGGTTGGTATGCAGTGCCAGAGACGAGGAGAATCACTACACAGTCATAGATAAAAACCGAAAGTTTTGAGGTGACGGTTTCGGGTCTGGTTATGTTGTAATTGTCCCCGTCTCTCTGACATTGCATCGTAATCGACCTCCAATCTTATCGTATGACTATTACGAGTACATCGGCTGCTGGTAGGTTAATTAAGGTCTCTGTTTACGCGTAAAATTCTGACACTATATTATCTCCAGCGCATTTGATATCTTTCAACAGTATTGCGAAACTGTTGCTGTGATTAGAGCTTGGAGGCGAAGATCATATATGAAATGTATTTAATTGCAGGTCACCTCCCACCCAATGCAATACGCGGCGCTTGCTAACTTCGCTCTAGACGTGGACTCTGTATCCGCGGAATTCACGGAGATCCCAACGGTTTCCGTACGCCCGGACGATGTACCGCCCGGTTGCGAGGACAAGAACCGCTACTCCAACGTCCTTCCCCTGCCCGAGACCAGAGTACCTTTGATGAGGATCGGAAATGATCCAACCACAGAGTATATTAATGCCAATTATGTCACGGTGAGTTTTGTTTTGTCTTTGTCATATTTTAGGTTATTTATAGTTGTGTTTTATTAAAGAACGAAAAAGATAAAAAACCGCATCTTGCAACTGAACTACTTGTTAGCACAGCCCTCGAAATATCGAATCACAGGATGTGCCAATAATTCGTGGTCCTTCGAGCCAGATCACGGTTCGACGATTTTTTCCTTTAATTTTGTTTTGCTCCATAACGCATTATCTTTTTACGTTATGTTTTGTTAGACGTTTTAGTGTATCTCCAAAATTTATGATCCCCACTATATACACACTATTTTAAGTTATGAAAGACGTTATCATCTAAAGATTGAGATATTTTTACTTGAAAACTCCACCGTTTATTATTATATTTCGTTATGAAAGACATTTCTATACAATAACTTACTCGTATGATGAGTTTTTGGAAAAGAGTTTACGTCGTTAACGCTCCTCTTGTTCATTTTAGTACAAAACTTACTCTTCTGTGTATTTATGTTAGTGGTCAAATAGAGTAAAGTGCATCATACATATACTTGTAATAGTTCAGGGATTAGGTTCTGGGTTTCGATTTCATAATACACGAGTGATCTGGGTTTTATCCTGGCACGTGACCGGGTGAAGGAAAAGTGTGAAGTCTATCACCCACCCTTTTCAGTAGCGTGGTGTACTCTTCCCGGCTCCAAAACTCTCTCAGAAATGAGAGGAGGCCTGGCCTCAGCCGTCGGAAATTTAAAAGCTATTTAATTTTTTGGTTAACATTAAAAGTATTGAATATATTAGAAGTATACCTACTGATGGTAGGATTTCGGTACCACGTTTGGACAGTTGCCGACAGACTGCCGTGAAGCGAAAATGTTTATTTCTGTGTTTCGGTCTGAAGGGCACTGAAAGCTAGCGTAATCACTGGGCATATGAGATTTAAGAATTATATCTTAGGGCGACAGTGTGGTTTCACACACAAATGTTCTGGGAACACAGCATTTGTTATGGGCAGGCGTTGCACTTACCATCAGGTGATCGTTTTGCTTGTTTAGTCACTATATACAATAAAAAAACGGTGATGAGTTTAGTCATTGTATTTACAGGGTCCTGGTAACATTCGTAATTACTACATACTCTGCCAAGCGCCGATGTCAAACACCGTGGTCGATTTCTGGCGTATGATTTGGGAACAAAACTCCAGAGTCATTGTTATGCTCACGGAGTATATGGAAAATGGGGTGGTCAGTATAATTTATTAATGTATTTGTTTCGATGTTACGTAAAAACAAATCCTTAACATTTTCGAAATTGATCTTTTGCATTTTTAATACAACGAATATAAATGGAGTATTTGCGATTGATATATGAAAGTATTAAAGTCACTTACATAGTGTATTTAAGTTCTAAATGAATCTCTACAAATGAATAAAATTGAAGTGTCTGTTTGTTATAACACAGAAACAGCTTTTTACTCAATGCTTATGAAATTATATACGGTACTTATAAGAAAATAACAATTTAAAAAAAAAATTGTGTGTCTGTTCCGGCTAATCTCCGAAACGGCTGGACCGATTTTGACGGGACTCCCACTGACAGATAACTGATATTGTAGCGAGTAACTTACTAATTTAATTTTTAGAAAAATATAAAATTAAAATCTGATTCAAATAGGTAATATATACGGCGGTTTAATTTTAGAAAAATACATATTTAAAACCTGAAAATCTGATTTAAATAGGGAAGTATATATGTATATCATCGGTCCGGGGCGGCTTTTTTACGCGAGTGAAACTGCGGGGCACAGCTGGTAATAAATGACCCACGCTATTGATTTACATTTTAATCCTTTGCTTTTAATTTTACAATTAAAAGTTCAGTTTTACAACTGGAATCCAATCCCCACAGTAGGATTTTCTCCTGTATCGTGGGTGCGTTTTACAAACATACATTTCACATCATCACAAATGTTGCCTCCGGCTGGGAATCGAACCCAGGACCGGTGGCGCAGAAGTCAGGTACGCTAACCACTACGCCACGCGGTCGACCTTGATCGATTTAGCAATTAACATTTCGTCTCCGAATCCTAAAAATGTTCCTTTCATTGTTTGAAATGTTACGGCAAATAAATGCCTGCGTCACTGTTGGGTATTAAAAGGCCTTTACTACACTTTAACCGCTACTTATTCTCTTTCTAGGTCCTCAGACATCACAACCGAAATGAATGCCGGGCCCTTTCTAATCCAGCGCCCCCTGTGTTTCAACTTAAGAGGCTTAAGAGAATCTACCAACCCATCTCATCCAGTGGGTGTCGTGAAAGTCGACAGAGGGAAAAAAAACAGGAGATGGCAGCAGCATCTTCCTGGAACATCAGAATAAATAAACTACAGTTGCCAACCCGCCTGCCAAGCGTGGCAACTATGGCAAAATCCCCTCAAAATCCCTCCATACTTTTGTGACAACCTATAGGGGAGGCCTATGTTTAGCAATGGACTAGTGATAGGCTGAAATGATGAATTGAAATGTTTCGTTAACTCATGATTGAACAGGATGCAACTTTGTCTTATCTATTGTGTGGTTTTATTTCCGAAATCACATACCGCCGTGCCACCCTCTTCATCGTTTGTCGGATTACAAGGTTACTCTTTTTTAAAATATTTCGGTCTACAAGAGGTCGGTGGCAGCACTCAGTAGACTCCATAGTACGATAAATTTGATAAATGACATCGCTTTGCATAACAATCGTCGCATAACCGTGAGTCTACTGTACACATTATTGGATGTCGTGTGTCATGTTTCTGTGTGCATAAGACTTTATCCGATATGAACGAATAGGCGATATATCGTTGTCCTCTTTGTTAGCACTACTACTCACGGAAACTGTAACCGGAAGATGCCACCGTAGCTATCACCATTGCCGCGATATTTAGATCAAGGTATTTTGAATCTCATCGTCTTATTGCCTGTCTTTTCAACTTCAGGAGAAATGCTATGAATATCTACCACCATCCGAGGTATCAGATAACAGGAGAATCTTCGGGGAATATCAGATAATCCTGAAGAAGCGTGAGCAACGCGATAAATACGCTATATCCAGCGTACAGCTGATCAACTTAACCACGAGGAGCTGGAGGGAGATCACACACCTGTGGTACTTCTGGCCCGCTAAGGGAGTGCCGGACGACTACGAATCCGTCATAGATTTCCTCTCTGAGATGAGGAGCTACATGAAAATCTCGCAAACTGCCAAAGAATACGATGAGGAAGGTTCGTGTGTTCACTATAGTTTATTTATTTATTAGTACCTGATTACCACGCTGCGGGTCCCGGGTTCGATTCCTAGTCGGATGGCTCCGGCATTTGTGCAAACGCAAATTGTTAGTTATCGGGTCTGGTTGTGTTGTAATGGTCTTGGCGTCTTTGACACTGCATCTTAGCCTACCTCCGATCTTATCGCATGGGCGTTATATCGGGCACGGCCACGTTCATCCACCCGTCATCACGTTTACCGCGGTGGCGATAAGTGGGGACGGGTGTAGAGGCAGTAGGAAAAGGTATGTACTGCTATAAACTGTCACCTTACTTCTTACTTTAATATACTATACTATAATAACGTTCGACAGTTTGTATGTTTGAATGTGCTAATCTCAGGAAATACTATTCAGATTTGGATTTTTTTTTGCGTTAGATAGCCTCTTTATTAAGGAAGGATCTAGGTTAAAATCTATGCTACAACTTAAAGGAGCGGCTCCTTTACTTAACATTATCGATAAGGTCGAACTGTAATTGCTCAGGGCAACGCGGTACCATGCCGTTCGGCGTAATTATGTGACCGCCTTGTTTTACGCGGGTGAAACCACGGGCTACAGCAAGTATATAATATATTCAGACCGCCGTAGAGAGCGGCGCGCAGCAGTCGACAATCACACCGCGTACACAAGACACACCCGTGTTCCAGGGCGGTTCTCTCTAGCCCAGAGTTACCGACACACAGGTCGACAGTCCGAACGGAGGCCCGCAGCCTCGCTCGGACGGTCATTAGACGACTTAAAATTATTTTTGGAGATATTTACAGTAGCGCAAGCACGCAGCGAACGCGACAGTCCGAATTTCGAAGTTTTGTAGGAGTATTATCTATGTATTTATGTTTAAAAAGTAAAGTAAAGTTTCAGCCTATAAATGTCCCACTACTGAGCACAGGCTTTCTCTCATTTCTGAGAGGGTTTTGGAGCTAGGAAGAATCCGCCACGCTGCTCCAATGCGGGTTGGCGGATTTCACATGATGTCGAAATATTTTTTATTCCTCAGACATGCAGGTTTCCTCACGATGTTTTCCTTCACCGCCGAGCACGTGGTAAATCAGCACTTAAAATTGCAATTAACAATTTTAATGGTGCCGGCACCGGGAATTGAACCCAGGTCACTCGCGTACTATGAAATTTACAGCGAGTAGGCGCTCGCTTTAAATGAGCCCCTGAGCTACCACGGCTCTTATTTTATTTATGTTTGGGTCAAACCAAACCTGGCACGCGGGCCCCTGGCCCGTGAGCACAGTATCCGATGAAGCTGTAAAAGCCAAAAAGGCTAACAGCAATTACATCACCGACATTATATATAATATATTCATTCTATATGACATTTAATATTTCTTTGTTTAAAACGTGGCCCCTCATTAGGATTTCTCTATTGTCGTGTGTACGCTTTACGGACATAATTTATGTCCGTAAAGCGTACACACTTCATACTCAAAAACGGAACAACTATCTGTAGACCTTACAAATATTTGTCCCGTGCGGGAATCGAACCCGCGGCCCGAGGCGCTGAAGCCAAGGGCTCAGCCACGCGCTTACCAAGCCGATAAACAGTTTATGGTAGTGTCTGTAAGAAGTAGCAGTAATCGAGTATAGCCAGAACGATACTCCCAAGGTTCTAGAAACGTCTAATTACTAGCGCAACTAAGCCCTATCAATCTCCAGACCCTTTTATTTTTTCCAGGTATAGAAGTGATATATGGCGACCAGAGATCGTCGTTCAACAACTTATCAAAACTTCGTAGCGAAGACAACAGCTCTGGGAACGGGGTCAACGTTTACTCACCAGCCAAGGCCGAAGAGTTGTTGAGAAGGGGGACTACTAATGGTACCCTGGGGAGGATGAAAGCTGCTTCGGAAGCTGATGGTAAGAGAAGAGAACTTATATTCATTTTATAATCAAAAACGTAAATTTTTGAGACATTAAGACATAAGTCATATACATATATTGTCAACTCAACAAGTAGTGTAAACTCAACAAAATGTTTGATTGGTGAGAGACATTGCCATTTTGTTGCTAGTAATGCTCATAAAATAGTAAACGGTGAAATATTATGTCCATCCCATCTTAATTAGTTTTCTGTTAACGTAGCAACAAGAATACCTCGATATTTGCGTCATTTATTGCAACGTCGCTTTACTCGTAATAGAACTAATTTTGCAGAACACTCGGCTGTACCTCGAATAGCCTGTCTGTTTAATCTATTCGTAAACACTAACTAACTCTATAGCCTTGACATATGCAATGACTTGCCGTGTGGTGGCGGAAAGAATCTACCACCCCGACTCATCCCGTGGGTGTCGTAAAAGTCGACAGAGGGAAAATAAAATTCAGTAGGTGGGCAGCGGCATCTTTCTGGAAAATCTGAATAAATAAACTGCGGTTGCCAATCCGCCTACCAAGCGTGGTAATTATTAAAGAAAAAATTATTTATAATTAATACAACAAAATCACCCAAAGTGAGTGCTACAAACTTGTTATCTATCTATCTATGGGGCTATCTATGGGGGAAGCCTATGTTCGGCAGTGGACTTATAATACGCTGAAACGGTGATGATTGAATGACTCTCTTTTTAAATTCAAAAAGAATCGAACACTGCTGTTGAATTTTGTCTCTCTTTGTATTTATTCATATATATATATATATTTATATTTGTTATGTGGCGATGGGCTCACCACCTATCACACCAAGTGCATTATAATGTTTTTGGTGAAACGTGGATTGTGGCAGTCATCTGTTTTTGCAGTAAGTGCCCAGTCTCTGACTACCCCTTATGGGATACAGTCGTGATCTTATGTATGTATGTATGTATATTTGTTATCATAGTTGTTATTTTGTCGTTCGTTCATGTTGTGTTTCACAATAGTTGCGGTGTCGTGGCAGCTTATGTTTGTCTACCACCCCATCTCATCCCGTGGGTGTCGTAAAAGTCGACAGAGGGAAAATTAAAACAAGGAGACGGGCGGCAGCATATCCTGGAACATCTGAATAAATAAACTGCGATTTCCAAGCGCGGCAACTATGGCAAAGTCCCGCCAGAACGGTAGCTGCAAACTTTTGTCCCAAACAAAGTAACTAACTTGTGTTTCCGTGTGTCGTGCAGGCGTGCGTCCGTGCGTGTGCGTGTGCGCGTCGGGCGCGGGCCGCTCGGCCGCGCTGGTGGCGCTGGACGCGTGCGCGCGCGCGCTGGCGAGCGGCGCCGCCGACGTGCCGCGCGCCGTGCGCCACCTGCGCGCACAGCGCCCCCACGCGATCGCCAACCGACACCACTACATCTTCCTCTACAAGGTCAGTCCGACAGCTACGGCTATACCCGTCTAGGTACCCAGGGACCGCACCGGTAACCCATTATAGAGAGAGATGTAAGGCGTGGCTATTAAGGTGAATCTACCACACCATCTCTTCGCGTGGGTGTGGTATATGTCGACAGAGAGACAATTAAAACCAGAAGATGGGCAGCAGCATCTTCCTGCAACATCTGAATGAATACTTCAAATTGATATTTCAAATGGTTTATACCATTTGAAATGTTATTCTGCCGTGAAGCAGTAGTGTGCAAACATTACTGTGTTTCGGTTTGAAGGGTACTGAGAGCTAGCGTAATCACTAGGAATATGAGACTTAAGAACTAATATTGCAGAGGCACCGGCGCGTTGTGGTACCACACAGAAATGATCTGGGATCGACGGCATTTGTTACGGGTAGATGTTGCACTTACCATCAGGTGGACTTTTTGCCAAATAATTCATTAAAAAAATCCAGTTAATTTGCAGTGGATCACTGCAAGCATAATAGATCCGCAAAAATTGAAAATTGTTTTTATTACCCTATTGAAGTGCACCGTCCGCCCTAAAATAGCGTGCACAAGCAAACAGATACTGTAACTGGGAACAGCCAAGTGTCGGTGACTGCTTAGTAGAGTTAATAGAATACTTTTAACTATTTTTTGAGGTTAAAACCACCAGTTTACTGTGTTATATACAGTTTTAAACGTTATGTCGATTTGGTCCTTCGAGCTGGAATGATTACCACTTTGGATCGAATCGCCTATTTACACCATAAGGGTCAAACGGCGAGCACAAAAATAAAAAGTATGCTCCCAAAATCTCATTGGCTTCTTGCTAAATTTTTAACGATTGATTCCTTCTTTTGATAGTCTTACTATATAGTAATCGATTAAATATTTAACACCATTAACATCTCTTTAATGATATGTAATTTATTAAATTGTAAGGTTTTGGCTAATGCAAAATACTACTACTTATTACGTAAGAGAAAAACTTCTTCGTTCTTTTATGGAACTGCTGTTGTGTTTTCAGGTACTAAGTGAATATGGCAACAAATTAATGGGTGGCGGAGTTGACACCATATGATTAAAAGTACATACATATTAATTTAATACAACACGAACAACATCCTTGAAATATTTTCGAAACTATGATTGGATAGAGGTATATGAAAATAAATATAATTTTACTTTGTGATTCTTAAACATGACTTTGTCTTTGAAACCTATTATGACCTTGACTTGTATGACATTTCAACAGCTTTCATAATTTTTGGTAGGTATTGAAATATTATTTTTAATTGGTCTCAAATCCTAATTTAAGAGAAACGCACAATACCTGTCGTTTGTATGTTATGTGATTTAAGTGTAAAATATTTTACTAACATTTTTAACAAATTGCGTTGTAACTATGTTTTATGTAGAGATAAACTAAGTTACAAAAAAATATACGAAACAAACTAAAGACTTTAGTTCAGATTTCAATTCTTTAACTTATTTTTTGTTTTATTAAATGATATTGTATTTATAAGTCACGTTGAAAACATAAAATCAATTATAGAAGTCGAACATATTGAAGAGTTAAATTGGCTAGGTATGTTAATCTACCGATAAGTAGTATCAAATACTTATATAATTACGGAAAAAATAGGGAATAAATTTTTCGTAAAATACAACAGTTTTACATGTATGGTATTTTTTTTACAAAATGTTTAAAAATTCTTCATATTCTGCAAACATATTTCTTTTTAAATATCAGAGAAATTGTGAATATTAAAACGGCCATTGACACAAAATATGTAAATAACGACTCTACGCAATGCATTGGTTGCAATTATACAATCAATGCAAAATAATGCAATGACGCTGAAATAACATCCGTATATAATATATTTTTGATATAATCAACTAAAAAAAAGAATAAAAAAGATTTATTATTATTAGAACGACAAATGAGATCATAATTTATTCATTTTGTACTTTATAAAAGGTGAATGTGACTATCCTTTTTTTGTTAATTTATCGGTCACGCTGCATATGACAATAACATCAGATTGCAGTTCGGTTATTTAAAAAAATGACGCGTTCGATGTGATGTGTTACGTCACTAATGCAACATTTATACTGTAAATAAGGCAGTAAATTCGGAATATACCAAAGTGCATGAGATCTCCTGCTAAGTTTGGTCGCTCAAAAAGAATTCCTATTTTTATTTAGGTTTATTTCTTTTTGCATAATAAAAGTAGATTTTAGTTTAAATTACCTTGTTGTTGAAGTAGATTTAATATTTGCAAGCTTCAGCTTTTCATCAACTTTCAAATGACATTTTCAGCTTGCGTTTAGTCGAAGCCAATATGTAGTTTATTTGTAAATAAGATTGAATATATATAGAGATAACTGCAGTTCGAACAATCGTATTTATATTTATATCATAATGGATGCCGCTAGTCTGTCGAATGTTTCGTTCATTTTACCAAAAACAAATTTGTTTAAATCTCATCAATCCTACATATTTTCTAAAATTCCGACAATGATTTTATCATATTTTGATGATTCATTTCGAGATCTGCTGTGATTTCTACTAATCTAATTCTAAGTTCTGTTATTTAAACGCTACCCTTAGATAAATAAGTTAGGTTATTTAATGTTATGTTATTTTAACTATAATCTCTAACTCAATACTCGATTTATTTATTGTGTATATTTTTTTTAAATCAATATGTTTATTGACAGTTTGTTATTTTTGTGTATAAGTGATTTTTTATGTATTATATTTTATTATATTATTAATATAAAGCATTTATACATCGTTACATAGTACATAATATTATAATGTGTATAATTTTGATCTGTGTCTAGTTGATAAGATTTATGTAAAAGCTTTATATATGGAAATTTTGTACTATGTCTAAGGCCAAAAATATTTTTAATACGTTTAATTAAGTTTTGCCCTACGATTAGTTTGTAATGTTAGGCACATTAGATGTAATAGAATTAAGATTTTGGAAAAATCATAATAAATTTTATTGAAAACTGAATTTTTTTAATTAATCGTAAACGAAATGCGGGATAAATATTATATCTATATATCTTCCGCACTTCCTTCCTCTATTTCTTCATCAATTGTTATTTCTGACTCATCATCAGCGTCTATAGCCTCATCATCAATTATTTCGAGAGGCTCATCAATTAAATCTAAAATTTTTTTGTCATCTGCCAGAAATATTGTTTGGTCAGTTTCGTTTTTTGTCTGACCAACTTCTACAGTCATAGTCTCTTCATTTTCGTAATCATTTCCTACCGTGGATAAATTTATATGTACTTGTCTTTTCTCTGGTTGTTTTTCGTAGATTTCATTGTTACTGTTTTGATTATTTCCATCTTCGTAAGATATAAAAAAATGTTCTCTTTCCGATGCGTTGTCAACAGAGTGTTCTTTTCTTTCGGATTGTGGTACGAATGAACCTGCTAAGGATGTCAATGATTCTGTATTCTTATCTGAAAAAAAAATACCGAAAGTATTCCCGATTTTTACTCCTATATTACGATATGATCGTACTTTTCGTTATATTTTAAATGTTATTATTAATTTTTAAAGAGCTTCAGCAAGTCCCGACTGGAATCACAATAGTGCCGTATCAAATAAGATGCACTGGGTAGCACAAAATAGATAATTTTGTGCTACCCAGTGCATCTTATACCATAAGATTTGTAGAAAGAAACTTTTGGTTGAATTTGGAACTGATTTAGAACAGGATATCTATTTAAATAAAGCATTATACTTAACATTATACTTACAGGACTTGCAATTATTTGACACGTACAAATCTTGAATCTAAAATAATAACTTTTAAAATAAATTAATTTTATTTCATACAAATACTAACCAATTAAAATGTTAATTACTTACACCGCCATCATAATGAATGTTTTTAAATATATCCTCGGAACTATCTTCCGTGGGAGATCTTTTTCTTTCCTGATAATTCTTATATTTCATTATAGAGAAATGTTACTTCATATAAAAGTAAGCTTATAAATATCTCAGTGCTGAGCACAGGCTACCTCTCATTTTTGATAGGGTTTTTAGAATCAACTACGTTGCGGGGCTGTGGGCAGATTTCACATACGGTCGAAATATTTGTGCTAATGCCACAGAAAAGTATTGGTATGTGACGTTTACATTAATAGATGCCTCGCCGCATAGGTCAACAGCTGTCGTATTTGCTTATAGAGTTGAAGTTCCTGTGCCCAAACTTCTATTAATGCTTAACGGCCACTTTCTATCACATAATTTTTAGGTTATTTTATTATGAAAGTAAGCGTGTCAAACAGTCCACCTGAAAGGTGGTCATTTTGGCCTGTGTGTACCATAATTATTGGTGTTTCTCTGCGAGATAGAATCCATAACGATGATATTCGCAGCAGAACTAGAGAGTTTAGTCGACCAACCCTTAGGATCAGCAAGCGGAAGTGGCAGCTCATCGTACGGCTAAACACAATGTAGGGCGCCCCCGACCCCATTAGATGAAGTGACGACCTGCACAGTTTTGCGGGAAGTCGATGAACGCAACAAAACACGGTTCTGAGCCACCTTGTTGCAGTCTATGTGGGAAACCTATGTTCAGTAGTGGACGTTTGAAGGCTGAAATGATGATGATGATTGGTTTTTAGCTCCACAGAAATGGTCCGATTATAGAAGTGGGAAATATAAGGCGATTCTATGATACTTACTTAACAAGCATTATATTAAAACATATGGAGATATCTATATATTAATACGTGGAAAGAAAACTTTGTCCCCCTTTTATAGATATGGCGCGAATGGAGAATGGAATATCTATCATCCAATGGATCTCGTAAAAGGCGAGTAAGGGGATTAAACTGCACTGTGCACCCAACAACGCATGGTGGCGATGGACTCACCACCTATCACACCAATTGCATTATATTGTTTTGGTGAAACGTAGATTGCGGCAATCATCTGTTTTTGCAGTGAGTGCCCAATCTCTGACTATCCCTTGTGGGATACAGTCGTGATCTTAACTATGTATGATATTGAAAGTCATTTTAATACGAGTAGTGTGTAGTTAGGAGTAGTGTGACATTTGTCGTAATTAAAGTTTATGTGGAGAACGAGTGCAGAAAGCTAAAATTTATATATAATGTGTACAAATACATTAAATTCAGTAATAAAAAGTAATTGTAGGTAGTTTTGATAAATATTTGTATTTATGTATCCATACTAATATGTCTAAACTAATGTAAAAAGAAACACATAGATGGTGCTAGGATCGATTTAACTCGCGGTGTAGAGAGTTTATTTGTAAATGTTATAGTCTTGTGAGTGATAAAATAAATGTCTAAGTGCCGTTCGGACCTACTTTGCTCCTGACGATTTATTTAGAATTACACTCTGTGTGACTTTCTAAACCGTCAACTGTGCTTAAATCCGCAGTGGGGAACGCCTAGCCTATTGACTCCCAGTGAGGTAGCGCTAAACTTTTGCCGTGTACGGAAACCCGATATCGGGTGAAAGAATACGGTTGAAGGATGTGCTCGGCCAAACTGTAAGGTCGCGGCAACGCAGAAAATCCAGCACGCAGCCCGCCGCAGTCGTCCGACAACCCTCGCAGGTTGAATATGGCCGCGCCTATTAACCCTGCTTCTCGCCAGGACATTGAAGACCACCCAGCGCGCTCAAGGAGGAACTCCGACATTGAAGCCGCAGCGGACCCGATCGCCGAGCGAATCAAATCGCTACTCGAACAACACCCCGAACACGAAAATACGATCAGGAATTTGAGGGCCGAGCTTTCAAGCACGGCACTTAAAGTCCTGGAAGTTTTGTTGCAGGAAAAGCTGCCGCCACCCCCAACGACGCCGAAGACCGCACGCCGTCGGCGCTGCCACCCAGTGGCCAGCGACAGCGAAGACGACAAGAAGCGTCACTGCGGTCTCATTTCAAGACCACTCACGCCTCCAAACTGGAAGCTCCTCAGTGGAGCAGATGGATGTCGCGCCCCCGCAAAATTTAAAATTGCAGGCACCCAGGCCAGCCGCAGCGGTAACATACGCCGTGGCCGTCAAAGAAGCCCGCAACCACAGTCGCAGCCGCAGCACTGCCAGCAGTCGCCGGCCCGTCTAGCGCACCGCCGGCAGTGGCCGGCCCGTCCAGCGCGCCGCCAGCGATTGCCGGCCCGTCTAGTGCGCCGCCAGCGACTGCCGGCCCGTCCAACGCACCGCCAGCCACGGCCGGCGGCGCAAAACAAGCGCCGAAACCTAAATACCCGCCTTTAGTGGTGGAGCGCCTACCTAATTGGGCGCACCATTTTAGGCAAATCACTGCCGGACTCGGTAGGAGGCCTAATGCCCGCCCTTACGGGAAGGGCGTACGTTTCCAGCCGACCACAGACGACGAGTATCACTACATACAGCGATACTTGACCAAGCTGGAGAAGGAGGAGAGAATCTCATGGTTCTCGTACTCCCTCCCGGCCGAAAGGAGCACCAAAGTCGCGATCCGTGGACTGCCGGTCAACACGGAAGCCGCAGAGATCGAGGAGGGTCTCCGCGAACTCGGATTCGAACCCGAGTATATAAAGCAGATTCAGGCGCGCAAGGGACGTGCTGGCTGCATATTCTTTGCGCAACTGAAGCGCACCGCAACAACATTGGCTATATACGATGTTAAAGAACTTCTGTTCATGCCGGAAATTCGCATTGAATCCTGGCGTGGAAAGAAAGGCCCCGCACAGTGCCACAGATGCCAGCAGTTTAGGCATTCGTCGCACTGCTGCCACCGCCCTTGCCTGTGTAAGATGTGGCGGCGAACACACCGCCCGAGACTGCCCACGCTCCAAAGAGGAGCCCCCAACGTGCGCTAACTGCGGAAGCGTACATACCGCCAATAACATCTCCTGCCCTATTTTTCAGCAGGAGATCAAGAACAAGAGAGCCGGTACCCTGGCACTCACGACGCAGCCAAAAAACAAGGCCGCCCCAGTTGCGGCCGACGCCGTTCAACACCCAACTACGCTCATGGCTCCCGCAAACGGACCAACCGAGCGTAGTGCAGCCACAGGGGAGAAAAAGAAGAGGAAGAGGAAGAAGAAGAAAAATTCTCCCCTGCCTGCCGCAAAGTCACAGACCGTGACCTCAGCAGCGCCTAAAGCGCCACTGGCTGCAGCCCAAAGCTCCGTCCGCACACACCGCGCCGCGCGCCGAGCAAGCCGCGCCGCAATCCGCGGCCCGCAAAGAGGCCATTGCGTCAGCAGTAAAAATACTGCAAGACGTACTCACGGCCCTAAGCACTGGGAAGGATCCACTCCCGGTGATATTTAGCGGCATCTCCAAGCTACTGAGCACCAATGGATAAGCCACTCAGACTCATCCACTGGAACGCGAATGGCCTTCTCGAGAAAGCGCAAATGTTGCGCGCAATGTCTCAGAGCAATCGACATAGCGCTCATCTCTGAGACCCATTTGCGTACCTCAGACCGAGCCCGATTCCCAGGTTACATAACCTACCGCCTGGATCAAGTTTCTCCCACCGGACGAGCCTATAGAGGCCTGGCCGTACTAGTATGGAGAATAATCATACACCAACCCATTGCCACTCCCAATCTAGTCACTATGGACGCAATAGGCATTGAAGTCCTATTCGCGGGCCAAGCGACAAGAATCTTCGCGGCATATAAGCCGCCATTAAACATGATAGATACTAATGACATTCATTTGCTTCTTAGTACTAAATTTGCTTCTCTGATTGCAGGTGATCTCAACAGCAAACACGAGGGCTGGAACTCTTGCTGAAACTGCCCTAATGGGACGCGCATATTCGACGACGCCGAAGACAGCAATTATGCTGTCAGCGGCCCCGAAATGCCGACCCATTACCCGGGCAATGCGAGTCAACTACCCGACGTGATTGATGTAATCATCCATCGAGGCCTCCCGGCACCGCCCGCACAAGAAGTCCTCCCAGATGACCTGGGATCTGATCATCTCCCAGTCCTGGCAATCCTGCCTGGGCAAATAACGAAGATGAAGCCTCCCGCACCGCGCCGAATCACCGATTGGCAGGCTTTCAGTAGTCCTCCAATCGGAAATTTCGTCCGGCCCCATCCACAACGCCGAGGACGTCGACAAACTCAGCCAAAGGATAACCGCCTCAATCCAAAGCGCTCTCGAGCAATCATCACGCCAGGCGACCACCCAAGGGTCTCTTCCTCCCCTAAGGGCGGACATCCGGGCAATGATCGCTGAAAAGAGGCAGCTTCTCAAGCGGTGGCAACGAACCCGCTGCCCACACCTCAAAAATAAGCTCAACCGGATTACGGCCAGAATCAAGGAGAGCTTATGTGAGGACGCAGCCGACAAGTGGGAACGACACATAGAGTCGACAAGCGATAGCTGGCCGAACATACATCGCTTATTTCGACAGCTCGGCAATCGCTGAGCCCCTGTCAGACCCCTCCTCGCCGAAAACGGCACAGTCCGATATCGAGCGCAAGACCGCGCCGATATATTTGCGCAATACTTAGAACGCCAATTCACATCTAATCCTGTTTCAGATGCTAGCCACGCCGCAGTAGTCGAGGAACATCTAAGAGCCTACTTCGCCTCGCCAATAGCGGCGGACGAAGAGGCAATCGTCGTCACACCGGGTCAAGTGCAGCGGTTGCTCCGCTACGCAAACATCCGAAAGGCCCCCGGCGTAGATGGCATAACCAATGCCACTTTGCGCAACTTGTCACCGAGAGCCGTTGCGGCGCTAACGCGCCTATACAACAGTATCCTGCGCACCGGCCACTATCCATCCGAGTGGAAAGTCGGACGAGTGATTATGCTGCCTAAACCCGGTAAAAACATTCTAAAACCCGAGACCTATCGTCCTATAACTAAGTGTTGGAATAATCTCCCACCCCCCTTTCGTGAAATTCAATCCAAGGTTAATTTCAAAATGCGACATAAATTGTACCTTCTAGATAACAAAGAAAATACAAAGTAACAATACAAAGACTGGTTGTTGATACACTAGGTAGGTGGTTTGCGTTATTATTATTTTTATTTTAATTTTTGATGGTTCCTTATGTTCTAAAGAATAAAGTACGTAATAAAATTCAGTTTCCATGTTGAAATTGAAATAGATGACGTGTACAAGCAGTACAAGATTTGACGTGGTTTACACAGATAAAAAATTAATATTGGTCAATGATGTACACCATAGTCCAGGAATCTATTTATATCATGGTATAAATATTTTTAATTATTATTATTTCTTTCATTATTCTATTATATACTATTGCCAACATAGTTAAAAGTAATATATTTATCTATTTACTTTTCATTATTTATCGTTATTTCAGAATTTTATCTTTATATTATATTATATAAACATATACATTTAAAATATCTTTAGTTTTTATTTGCATTTAAACTGTCTGACAGCTGCTCGTAGGTTTTAGATTAGTGGCACCGACAGAATAACAGCGCTGCGGCAATTTTGCTGTAGCATAATGCTGAGTCGGGTCCTATTCGTTGCTGCAATCCAACATAAATTTAAATACTTTTTTATTGTCAATTTTTTATTTTTTATGTTGTGTTAATTGTTTGTTTTTATGTGTTTGTATTGAGCGTAACCACGAATAAAGTTATTTTCTTTCTTTCTTTCTATAACGTTGCTCTCCGGCATTTCCAAGGTGTTCGAGAAGCTGCTGCTGCGCCATCTCAAGCCGCACATCTGCCCGCGACCTGAACAATTCGGTTTCAGAGCGGCGCATTCTACAACTCTACAACTATCCAGAGTGCTGCAGCACGTCGCGACTCTCCGTAACAAGAGGGAGCACGCGGTAGCGGTATTCTTGGATATGGAGAAGGCGTTCGACCGCGTCTGGCACGATGGCTTGATATACAAGCTATCAACCTCGCCGACGATCCCGCGACGAATAGTCAAAGTGATTCACTCCTTTTTACAGGACCGTCGCTTTCGAGTAGCCGTCGAAAACTCCCTCTCAGCAGAGCACAGAGCCGTACCGGCGTCCCGCAAGGAAGCTGCCTGTCGCCCGCCTGTTGTTCCCGTTTTACAGATGATATTCCCGTAGAGGGCGGTGCCCTCTTAGCTCTCTATGCAGACGACACGGCATTAATCACTTCATCATTTAAAAAAGATTTCGCTGCAGTAAAAATGCAGCGAGCTCTCGACGCCCTTCCCGCTTGGCTCTCCAAATGGAGGCTTTCAGTCAATGTCGGGAAGACCCAAGCGATCATCTTTGGCAGAGTGCAACCACCTGCCAATATAAAGATGAACGACACTCCCATAGCGTGGTCCCCCACGGTTAAATACCTAGGGGTTACTATCGACCGCGCTTTGACTATGAAACCTCGCATCAAAATTATTGTTGCGGGAACACGCGCCGCCAGAGCCCAGCTGCAGCCAGTGCTTCGGTCATCCCTCCCGCTACGAGTGAAGATCGGCATCTTCAAGATTTACCTCCGATCCCGCCTCACATACGCCGCGCCGGCGTGGTACGCACCCACAGGGGCTGGAAGCAGGAGAACCCTGCAAACCCAGCAAAACCTGTGTCTACGAACCATAGTCGACGCGCCGCGTTACGTGAGGAACTCCACCATCCATCGAGACCTCGAAATCGAGAGTCTCGAGGATTTCATCGGTCGACGACTCGGAGCTACCGCACATAAAGGGTATAGCGCCCCTTCATGCGCGCCCTCCAGACGCCTTAGGGGTCCCTAGGGACCTCCTAAACAGCAGTGAAGCCAAAGTCGCCGCCTGTTCGCTGGTCGTCAGCTGGGCCTCCCCGCAAGGGGTCCCACCCGGCTGGCTAGTACCGCGCAGAGGGCGGCGTGAAAAAGCGAAGCCTCAAGAAAGAAGAAAGAAGAAGCCACACTACCCGGCCACCCAAATGGCCGCATACCACTCCGGCCTCAAAAACCGGACTCCAGAGACCCGTTTGTAGTAGCAAACGGCGTTGAAGGCCACAGTCAGGGGGCCCAGAGCCCCGAAACTGTCTCTCCGTGCTCCGTGAGGAGCAACGCGAGATTAACCACGGTATAAATGTCTATGCGTTCCGGAGGTAATTCAGTAGTTTTATTTCCACGATTAGGTTTACAATTGGACAAATATTGTAAATGCGAAATTAACTGTATCCCTCTGTCTGTTACCTTTTCACGGCTTAACCGCTGAACCGATCTTAACGAAATTCGGCACAGAGATAGCTTGCATAATGGAGACGGACGTAGAATACTTTTGCACATAGAATACTTTTTATTATTAAATTATTTTTAAAATACCTAAATCCACGCAGACGTAGTCGCGGACGTCGGCTATGCTATTTACACTATATACACAACGTTATTCGTAATTGCTATAACATCCCGGCACCTGCCCATGCTACTTTAATCTGATAAACACAACGGTGAAGCTTTAATGACAAAATTGAATACTAAAAATGTCCATACAAACCATTAAAATTATTTGTTATGTAAAACTTTACGCGACCCTAACTCAGAAAGTCGTTGCCCCGAACTAGAAAAATTCAAAATACGTTTCCTTCTCCATTTTATTTTTGTTACCATAATAAGATCGAAAAACTTTTCGATGGCAGCTCAATGGAAAAACGCCCAATTAAATTTATGAGTTCATTCCTTCGATCAGCTGTATAACAGGGTAGTCACCTATGCGTTTTAAGCAAATTCTTGAAGTTGACTTATCTCCTACAGATATCACGCTACGACGCTCATTATATTTTTTGGGGCATATACACATCGTCCCTAAGACCAGCCTGCCGGGATCTACAGGACATTATTAATGACCCTGTGTATATATATATGTAATAATAAATACAAATATTTATTAAAAGTAGTCTTCTCTCAATGGTCGTAATTCGACCGTAATTCAATTACTTTTAATTACTGAATTTAATGTATTTGTAACATACATTATACATACATTTTAGGTTTCTGCACTACTTCTCTATTAAAACTTTAACTATGCCAAATCTTACACTTTTCCATTCGCTTAAAAAGGGAGACAAAGTTTTCTCTTCACATTAATATGTAGATAATAAAGACACTGATTTCGAACCTTCACTTTGTTTGTTGCATGATACTGTTCCGTACTTGGCTCAACCTTCAAGTACAAGTTAACGGTATGATCGGCAGCTCTGGAAGCAGCGCCTACATCACAGCTTGGTGAAATCTGAGTATCATAAAATTATCGATATTCATAAATGTATCGTTTATACATGCACCATTATTAAATTTCATAGTTTTATAGTAAATATGTTTTTTTTTAATAAAGTGCCCACAACAAATGATGTGTCAGCCAGAACATTTGTGCGTGACACCACACGGCGCCCGTCACCCTGAGACATCAGTTCTTAAGTCTCATATGCTCAGTGATTACGCTAGCTCTCAGTGCCCATCAAACCGAAACAGTAATGTTTGCACACTACTGCTTTACGGCAGAATAACTGGCCCAGCGGTGGTACCTGCCTGGACGGATTCCTGTATAGGAATCTATGTCCTGTTGTTCTAAATAGGTATAATTGTTCTCAAATTCAAGGTGTTGGTTTATCGTGCGCACACCGGTAAAGCAGACGTTGTAAGAAAATCTACCTTTCTGAACAATAAGAATATTTCGCGGACATGTAAAATCACGGACTGGGGCACCGTGGCGGACTCTATCCGGATCCAAAACCAATTCAGAAATGACCTCCCATTTCCCTTCCTTCCTTCTCATCAGTTGGACATTAAAAGGCTTTTTTTTACTAATCCCATGCTGATTGTGTCTATTTTATCTTATCGGTATTGTATTTCGACTATTGGAAAAGCCAAAAAATATTAAGAGGCATAATACGAGTATTAAGAGGCGAAATAATTTACCATTTAAAATACCGAAAGACTGAAAGGAATTGTTCACGCTGCAAGTTCTCTGGTAGCTGCGATCATCAACCCGCCTGCCAAACGTGACGATTTCGAAGACAACTTGGGAGAGGTTTGTCCAACAGTGGGCAGTTAACGGCTGATAATCTTGATGATGAAGTATTATCGCGTGAACAGATGCCCTATTCCTCACATATCCGTACCTGATGTTACCGCTATGCTATTGAATAGGAAAGGGTTTTGACGCAGTGTCAGATATCGAACAGTCTCAATACAACCAAATTCGAAGACCAAACAGTGTTGCACAAATATTGCCATCCAGCAGCATTCCAACTAAAGACTCATGGCTCAGCTGGCAGGTAAGCAGAGCACTAAGTCACAGAGCCATAAATATGGCTAAAATATTTGCTAGATACCTACATGCACACAGTCTCGTCTTTTTCCCATATAAGGGGTAGGCAGAGGCCTCTCACGTAGCCCACTTTTCGCCCTCGCGGCAAACAAGACGTGACGGATGGCGAACCACGACGCAGCCATTTTGGCACGAGTCAAAACATTCTTACTGCCCATTGTGTTCCCAAATGCAGTGTAGTGACATCATTGCTTACTATGGTGTTATTCTGCACGAATAAAAGCTGTCCATACAACACCTTAGTCGCCTCTAACGACACCTAAGAGGTAGGTGCCATACTACTCTGCCGGACACCGGTAAATATTTGCTAGGTCGTCACTAAAGCTGTTTAACAGTATACAAACATTAATATGTGCGGTTTGTCCAAACTTGCGCCGTTTGAAGGCTTTTTGTACTGCTCGTTGAACCGCTGGTAGTTGCTCCTCATCTATATCAGTTTTCTTCATCAGATCAACCAGCAGATTTTGCTCTTTTACTAAAAAAAAGTTACGACAGAATTTTCTTTTTTTTTTATAAACAAAGCAAAACGTTCACCTGATGGTAAGTGCAACGTCTGCCCATGACAAATGCTGTATCACACGGAACATTTCTGTGTGACACCACACAGCGCCCGTCCCCCTAAGATACTCGTATCAGTTCTGAAGTAAGTTTTTTACGTTATTCTATTGTAATTACACTAGCTGTCAGTGCCCTTCAGACCGAAACACTGTAATGTTTGTACATTACTGCTTCACGGCAGAATAACTGGCCCTGGGGTGGTACCTACCTAGATGGATAGGAATATACTATCCACAACACTTTTTTTATTAGACAAAGTGACAAGACGAGCAAAACGATCACCTGATGGCAAGTGCAACGTCTGCCCACAACAAATGCTGTGTCACCCTGAAATTTCTGTATGGCACCACACTGCGTCTGTCCCCGTCAGATATCAGTTCTGAAGTCTTATATGCATATAGTATATATCAAAAGGTGAAGTAATATAATATGCCTTTACTACTCGTATTTGATTGGAAAAGTTAGATTTTCTTAACGTTTTTTTTTATAGGAGAGAGGGCAAACGAGCAAGCGGTTTTTTGGTGATGTGTCGCGTATGATGGTGCTTATGTAACATTCGGTGTCATTAAAAAGGATAAAAAACTTCATTTTTGAGGACAAAAATAATAAAGCTGTAATTAATAGTAAGACATGGTGGCAGGACTCCTATGCAGGATTCCGTCTAGGTAGATACCACCCCAGGGCCAGTTATTCTGCCGTGAAGCAGTAGTGTGCAAGCATTACTGTGTTTTGGTTTGAAGGGCACTGAGAGCTAGTGTAACCACTGGGCATATGAGACTTAAGAATAGATGTCTCAGAATGTCGGGCGCAGTGTGGTGTCACACAGAAATGTTCTGGGTGACACAGCATTTGTTATGGGCAGACGTTGCACTTACCATCAGGTGAACGTTTTGCTCGTCTCGTCTCTTTATCGAATTAAAAAAAAATTACTTTATGCCATCAGTAATGAAACAAGACAATATTAAATACTATGAATTTTGATTCGTTATAAATTATGTATCAGCAATGTTCTTTTCATAAGGAATTTACAATAAAACTAAAATGAACAAAATATAACAAAAACAATTTCCAAAACCTTTGTCTCTTTCAAAGTATCCTAATATAACTTTCTTAGCTTTCGCAGCGTCCTCGTCATTTAAGCCTATATTCCTCAATTCTACGTCCAATCCGGGTTGACAGTTGGAGTCGCAAACATCTTTACATATGTGAGCCGCCATGGTCAAGTTCTCCCGTGCTACTAACATCGCTGATAGATAGTTAGCGATAAATTGGTACCAGTTGTGCGGTTGAGTTCTCAATACCTGAAACAAAACTTGTTTCTGTTTATTGTTGTTTTTTTTTTATAGATACGAGCAAATCGTTCACCTGATGGTAAGTGCAACGTCCGCCCATAGCAAATGTTGTGACACTCAGAACATTAATGAGCTCCACACTGCGCTCGTCATCTTGAGATATCAGTTCTTAAGTCTCATATGACCAGTAATTACACTAGTTACCAGTGTCCTTCAAACCGTAACGGTAATGTTTGCACACTACTGCTTCACAGCAGAATAACTGGCACTGCGTTGTACATACCTAGACGGATCTCTGCATTGGAATACCATTAAGGTTCCTATACAGAAATCCTCTTAGGGTACTATGGCAGTGCCAGTCATTGTCTTCCAAAAGTGGTCTGCATAAAACACCGGTCTACGTTAAGAATTCCTGAATTTCTGAAGCTAGTGTAATTCCAGGGTATACGCAGTTCAAGAATCGATGTCCCTTAGTGACGAGCGCAGTGTACAGCCACAAAGTTCTGGACCACACCGTAACACTTACCATCAGGTGAACAATTTGCACATAGGAATGAAGTCTCCTGTTCTCTTTCCTCATCATATGGAACTTCTTGCTGCTACTTTACACTGGTAGTCTGGGAGAGCGTGAACTTACCTGGTCGAGCCGAACCACTCGAGAATACTTTTGCCCATACCTTATTAATTATGCATCGGAATATATTATCCGTATGTAATGTTTCTACTAATATATTTTTTTAATCCAAAAAACGTCTTTAACGCAACAGCTCCACATGAGGAACAGAGTTTCATGATTTTCTCATGGATCCCATCATCAGAACTTCTATACCAAACACACTTAATAAAAAAAGTAAAATTAACAGCCTATAAATGTCCCACTGCTGAGCACAGGCCTCCCTCTCATTTCTGAGAGGATTTGTGAGCGGGGAATAGTCCGCCACGCTGCTCCAATGCGTGTTGGCGGACTTCACATGTCCTCAAAATATTTCTATTCCTCGGATATGCAGGTTTCCTCACGATGTTTTCCTTCACCGCTGAGCACGTGGTAAATCAGCACTTAAAATTATAGAATAATTTTAGAGGTGCTGAGCACCGGGGATCGAACCCAGGTTACTTGCGTACTATGAAATTGAAGGCAACATAACACAACCACCAAAATTATATGCGACCACCCTTACAATATCCCCAATCTAATAAGAAAATAATAATTAAAATCGATCATAAACATAGAAGTTATGCCTGGAAATACATTAAAATATACATATGATTTGAGAACCTCCTCTTTTTTTTAAGGTTAAATAGTAACAACCTTTGAATGGCACAAGTTTTCTCTAAGAGAAAACGCTGCGCCGGGGCGGGCGGCGAACTTCACGCATTTTTTTATATTATCCTTTAACACCGATTTGCAGAGGTACCGGCACCGTGATCGAACCAATCACTCGCGTACTCTGACATTTTAGCCCAACGCCCGGCTTCTCAGCCACGGCGGCCACATTTTATCAACATCAACCTGTAATACCACAGACTGAGAGCTAGTAATACCACAGAATAAGAGCTACAAACTTTTGTATCAATCTATGGGAAAGGCCGATGTTCAGTGGGTTAGTGATAGGCTGAAATAGTGAGGATGATGAACCCGTAATACTCACCTCCCGTGAGATGTCGCTAATCAAATTCTTAAGCCCTTCAGGTAGCGCTATTTTACAGCTGTCACGAACTTGTGACTGTTGTAAATTTTCCATCGTTTTCAAAAAATACTCTTAACTAATACTATGTCGGTACGAAATTAGCTAAATATTGAATCACGTAGGCTTAACGTGTAGATCAATCAAAATAAATATTACAGAAATTTGTTTATGCTTTTTTGTAAATAATAATCATTTTAACGGACGGACGGACTGGTGGAACGATTAGCTTGTGCGTAACGGGTCGCTTATTCGATTCCACAAATAGTTGTATTGTGTCCGGGGGATTATGTTGATGGGGGATGTGAAATTTATGTCCGTAAACGCACCGACAATATTTAGTCAGGTTAGAGCGTAATGCCAAGGCATTTTTAAAAACTAATTCAAAATAAAGATAGGTCTTGACAGAGTTAGATGTCGTTTAATAATTAATGATCTTATTGTAATTGTTACAACAGTGTTCACACAAAAATGATATTTAGGTATTTTAGAAATTCATTAATAAAATCTCATTAAAGCATCGTTATCATTAATAATGTATTACTTATTATACGACCTAAATGTCCTGAAGACATACTTGTCACAAAATATGAAAATTTGCGGTGTATGTCCTCGAAATATGTTTTTTTCTTATTACTGGTGTTAGGATTCCTATGTAGGAATCCGTCTAGGTACGTATCACTCCAGGACCAGTTATTCTGCCGTGAAGCAGTGTGCAAACATTACTGTGTTTCTGTTTGAAGCATATTTGGGCATATGAGACTTGAGAACTTATGTCTCAGGGTGACGGGCGCAGAGTGTCGCCATACAGAAGTGTTCTGTGTGACACAGCATTTGTTTTTGGGCAAACGTTGGACTTACCATCCGGTGAAAGTTCTGCTCGTCTCGTCACTTTCTCCTATTAAAAAAACACTTATTTCTCCATATAAAACGATATTTAAAATGGAGCCACGATATATTTCTTCACCGCCGAGCTCCAGTACTTCAAAACTAAGACTTTAGCCCCTTATTTACTACACCTCTGTCTTTCATTACACTAAAATTGTATGAATGATTAATAGATATGCATAATAGATTTTTATTTCAACAAAACAAGACAGCGAAACTTTGTGGTTCTAGAAAACAATGTACAAAATACAAAACAATAAAACATGCATTTTCTTCAAGAAGTGCGTAACCTATAGCTCATCTTGATCTCCGACATCTGTACTGATCAACGATGACGCGGAAGCTGCCGGTGTGCTGTAATCATCGTCGTTACCGCCATCTGATTAAAATTAGTGTAAAGGTGCAATTGCACTGCGTCGAATAAACTACGCTTAATAATTTTGTGTGGACTGTTGTGTTGAAATGTAACTGAACTGAAGTAACTAAAAAGTAATTATTAAAGGCATGGCAACAACTAACGGATACTGTTGTAAGTTATCAACTGTCAGCTGGCTCCCCCTTGGCGACGCCCTTGACGTACAGTGCGGTTTCGGGTCCGACCCTGAGTACTTTTTGCTGTATACCTAGAGTTAGGTCGTCACAAAAATTCCGTAAAAAAAGACTGTTCATTGTCGACTTCTCTACCTAGGTCCAATTTTTTATAACCACCACGCTCATTAGACCACGCTTGGTAAACTGATTGGCGATCACAGTTCTAGACGGTTCGCTTGTTGCATTTTGTCACCGGTGTGGAATCTTACAAAGTAGTTATATCGTCACCAGTTGGAAGCCATTAGATTTCCAAGCAATTCCCTTAGAATCCGTCTAGGTAGGTACCACCCCAGGGCCAGTTATTCTGCCGTGAAGCAGTAATGTGAAACATTACTGTGTTTCGGTTTGAAGGACACTGAGAGCTAGAGTAATCACTGGGCATATGAGACTTAAGAACTGATGTCTCAGGGTGACGGGCGCAGTGTGGTGTCACACAGAAATAGTCTGGGTGATACAGCATTTGTTATGGGCATACGTTGCACTTACCATCAGGTGAACGTACTGCTCGTTCCGTCACTTTTATCAAATAAAAAAAAACGATGAGATGGGATGAATTCCTTATGGTACTACCATAACAAATGTAGTAGGATAATTGTAATTACCCAATATGTCTTCAGGGATCTCTTGACAAGGTTCAGTTCCAATTTCATCTAACGCTTCTTGTATTGCCTCTTGTATCTCCCAATCGTCATCAGGATATTCATTTAGTATAACTTCAGGTGGAACCTGTTGTGAAAGTTCATCAGTGGCAGTCTTTCGCCTGAATACAAAACACACGTCTATACCCCGACAATGAAGGGGGTCGGCTTTAACGTATTTTAATGTATAGTGCCGCTAAAATACGTAAACGACAAACTTTCTAAGACAGAAATACCTGAGAGGTATACTACCGAACCACTTGACTTGAATCCAGTCTGATCTATGTTGGATCGGATCTCTGTCATTAAATATTATAAGTTTCGTTTTTATCGATAATGGACGACAGGTGTTTCGCCACATTCCGAAAGTACACCCGCCCTGCCCCTAGAAATAGATTTGTTTTAGGTAGGTCTAGGTAGGTACCACCCCATGGCCAGTTATTCTGCCGTGAAGCAGTAGTAACCAAACATTGCTGTGTTTTGGTTTAAAGGGCACTGAGAGCTAGCGTAATCACTGGGCATATGAGACTTAAGAACTGATGTCTCTGGGTGGCGCGCGCAGTATGGTGTCACACAGATATGTTCTGGGTGACACAGCATTTGTTATGGGCAGACGTTGCACTTACTATCAGGTGAACGTTTTGCTCGTTTCGTCACTTTATCAAATAAAAACAATTAGTTTATGCATATACCTATGCATACCCTTAATCCTTAAGATGCACCCGCTTGTTTTGTGTTGTCAGCATTGCGTTAAAGTAAGCTATTGCCACACATGTAGACAAAGACTGAGTTTGAATTTGTTATGCATAAAGCCTAAATAGCTTTCAAACCACACACATTTTATTAGAACTCAAGGATATTTACTGGTGGTAGGATTTCTATGTAGGAATCCGTCTATGTAGTATTCTGCCGTGAACCAGTAGTGTGCAAACATTTCGGTCTGGAGGGCACTGAGAGCTAGTGTAATTAGTGGGCACACGAGGGACGAGCGCAGTGTGGTACCACACAGAAAAGTTCTGGGTGGCACAGCATTTGTTATGGGCAGCCGTTGTACTTACCATCAGGTGAACGTTTTGGTCGCTTCGTCACTTTATCCAATAAAAAAATGTTATACTATATCCACAGAAACGAGGTAGCGCTGAGAAAATGTCCTCTTATTCTGTTGATTAAACACAAGATGCACATACTCCGTTGGAACAATGACAGCGATCCCCACTATGAAAAAATTGTGACGATAACTGATTAGTTATGTTCGTAACTACTGAGCCGCGGTTTCACGCGCCGTTTAATTTACAATAAATCGCTCTAATGGCGTAGCGTGATGTTATATAGCTAAATGGGCTATCAAACACTGAGAGTTCCTGAGATTAGTGCGTTTAACCAAACAAACTCTTCAGCTTTATAATATTAGTATAAGATTCCATGTAGCACCTTACTGCGCCTATTACCCCGAGACATCAGTTCTTAAGTCTCATATGCCCAGTGATTATGCTAGCTCACAGTGCCCTTCAAACCGAAACACAGTAATGTTTGCACATTACTGCTTCACGGCAGAATAACTGGCCCTGGGCTGGTACCTACCTAGACGGACACCTGCATAGGAATCTTAACATCAGTGAAATCATCAAACTTACCGTTGAAAAGGAGATCTTGCGTGCAGGAGTTTCCATAGGACGAGTTTCTATAACACTGTCGTCTACTGTTGATATTTGTTCTTCGTAATAACTGTCAAACAGCTCCCTTTGGTCTAAAGTCTGGCATCTAATGTCAGCCTGAGTAGTAGGTCTGTAACCTATTGCTGAATTGCTTAAATTATATATACATGGAATTAGGAGTCGCAGACCAGTATCCCGGGTCTCTCCCGGGCCGCAAAAACCGGGTGACCGGTTTTTGTGGACAAAAAATGTTTACGATGATGTAGTATATTTTATGGGCAGACGTTGCACTTACCATCAGGTGAACGTTCTTCTCGTTTCGTCACTCTATCCAATAAAAAAATGATATGACTATTAAAAAAATAAACGACTGCATATTTCTCAAAATATTTCGCGAAATATTTTCTACGATTATCTTATTTATGTTTGTTATATTCTGTTTTGTGTATTTTGCGTTCGTTGTCCTAATGGTTCGGTCAGGAAGCGGACGCGGCGGGACGGCGACGCGACGCTGGCGCGATGTGAGCAGTTGTAATTTACTAATTTATATAGATGTCACACTGCACCGTCGCGCTCGGCGCGTCGCGTCACGTCGCCGTCGTGCCCGGCGGGAATACAACAGGAGCGCGGCGGGACAGGCCGCGACGCACCGATATATGTTCTATGAGTATTCATTGTGGTAGTCAAATGGACAACGAAAAAGTGGAAAAGTTCATTGAATTGTTCGAGGACCCTTTTATTTGTATGACCACCTGCAATATAAAAATGCTAATCTAAAATCGACGATTTGAGAATCAATAGGAAAAAAATGCTCGACGAATCACGCTCGGTGCCATGGGACGCCGCCAGTGTGACATCCACATTGCGTCGCCGTCCCGTCACCGTCGCGTCGCCGTCCCACCCCGCCCGCTGTCTGACCGAACCTTTATATTAATGTAAAACATATAACAACAAACATTCGTATGTAATTTCTCATCTAAGTGAATTCATTTCTTATATAAAATAAAAAAATTCTTAACTTCCTTTGTTTCTCAGACCCACCTCTTCTGCTTGATTCCATTTGGACAACACGAACCTCTGGGTTAGTTGCAGAATCAAGCCGAGTAGTCGGAAATTTTACTGAATCTTGAGGTTTCGTGTAATCAGCAGAAGACTGGTCCAAAACTCCTTTATTGCGCTTCCGAACTTCTGGATTTAGGTCATGTTGTCCTTGTCTAACGTTAGCTTGCTCCTCAAACATTGTATTAACATCGACTTCTCTTACTTTAATGTCCTTTAATTGTAATCAATATTATGATCTATTTAAGGTCAAAATAACGTAATATTTATAAGATGATGCCCGGCATGCGTTGCAATGCCTCTTTATTTTTTTCGTAAAATATTCGAAATAGATACAGTACATATACAACGCCGTATGGTGGCGGCTTAAGAGAATCTACCATCCCATTTCATACCGTGGGAAAATTTAAACAAGAAGATGGGCTGCAGCATCTTCCTGGAACATGAATAAATAAACTGCGGTCTCTTATCCGCCTCCCAAGCATGGCAATTATGGCAAAATCCCCTCAAAATAAGAGCAAACTTTTGTGGCAATTCATGTGGGAGACCTACGTTCAGCAGTGGACTAGTGATAGACTGAAATGATAATGATCCAGGCTTTCCCTCGATAGTGTTGCTAAAGTATTGCATCGACTAGAAAAAGGTTAGGACGAGTTAGTACCTTTCTTTAGACTTACCTAGACAATTGTCATACCAATATTTTTTTGGATACTGAATACTTAAACGTCTTAGAAAATTAAAAATTTATATTATGTATGTCAACTACTTGAAATTCTTAAAAGGCATATTAACTTAGAGGCATATCCACCCAACTAGATGCTTTTGTCCAGCAGTGGACAGTAAAGAAGGTGACGGTGATGACATCAACTTACAATAACAGGACCAAGATCGATTTCTCTCGAGCCAGCTACATCTAACGGAAGTCCCGGAAGCGCTTCAGTTTCTTGCCTCTTCTTCGACTTTGGTTTCAAATGCTTCAAAAGATTTCTACGTACATGATATCCTCTATACGCGGCCTGGATTGGGAACAAAATCGTAGATAAATTTGTATTACAGTCAACGTACCTAGTTAAATAAAAATGCAAAGTGGAAATGAATGAAAAATATAAAATAAAACAACATTTCTCCGTTAAAACATGAAAATGAATTTTTAGCTTCAAATGAAAAATGTTAATCTTTTTCGTCGTCCGTAGTCCAAACGAGCTCAATCAGAAATATCATGTTTTTAGATTATAATTACTTATATATACATATATATTCGGTGATGTAATTGCTGTTAGCCTTCTCGGCTTTTACAGCTTCATCGGATACTGTGCTCGCGGGCCAGGGGCCCGCGTGCCAGGTTTGGTTTGACCCAAACATAAATAAATAAATAAAAACTCCTGCAAAAACCTCGAAGTTCGGACTGTGTCGCGTTCGCTGCGTGCTTTCGCGATTTCGAAAATCTTAAATATTTTAAGTCGTCTAATGACTGTCCGAAGGAGGCTGCCCGCGTCCATTCGGACTGTCGACTTGTGTGTCGGTAACTCTGGGCGGTGAGAACCGCCCTGGAACACGGGTGAATCTTGTGTACGCAGTGTGATTATTGACTATTGCGCGCCGCTCTCTACGGCGGTCGCACGTCGTGGTGCGTGTTATATTAAAGCTATTGACTGTGTGTACAGTGTGGCCTGGATCGTGACTGACAGTATAATTACTTGAATCCTTTCCGTAGCCTGGTTAAGCTCGTTAAGGGACGGCTTCGTTTTCTTGTATATAGCTAGGGTGCGTTCGGCTGCCACTTCCCAAGGCTCCTCAATGCGCATCGTCTCACTCTGTTCATAAATAAAACGTAACGATGTGTTATTTCACTGGCGGTGACAATCCTATCCAAGGATCCGCGTAGATAGGTACCACCGCAGGGTCTGTTATTCTGCCGTGAAGCATTAGTGTGCAAACATTACTGTGTTTTGGTCTGATAGGCACTGAGACCTAGCGTAATTACACAAGAGACTAAAGAACTGATATCTCAGGGAACAGGAGCAGTGTGGTGCCACACATAAATGGTCTAGGTGACACAGAATTTGTTATGGGCAGAGGTGGTACTTACAAACAGGTGAACGTTTCCCTCGTCCCGTCATTTTCTCCTATAAAAGAAAGCAACGCCAGTTATTCTGCGTCTAGCAGTGGCGTGCAAACAACATTGTGTTTTCGGCGCTACGGGCCGCAGGTTCAATTCCCGCAAACTTATTTTTATGGTTTCCACCGAGGATTACATAACCCTTGACGGGAATATATTTCAAAGTTTCACAAAATTTACAGGTTTTTTTTGTGTTTATGACCTAGGATGACCTCGAAAGTTGTTCCGGGTCCGATACTTTATGAGTTAACGAGCAATTTATGTCATGAAACGCTTTCACGTTACGGAAGAAACCACAGCATGACGTAAAGTTGCATGCATGCCCAGCATGAAAAAAAATTTATGCGGTACCGTCACCATAAAAATAGATTACAGACTTATTAAAAGACTTATATGCTGGCTACCTGATGAACTTCGTTCGCGTGAATTTAGGTTTCTTAAAAATCTCGAGGGGACCCTTTCATTATCCGTGATAGAAAGTATCCTATGTCCGTCTCCAAGATGCAAGAAATCTCTGTGCCTAGTCAAAATCAGTTCAACGGTTGAGCCTTGAAAAGGCAACAAACAGATAGAGGGACAGAGAGAGCTACTTTTGCATTAATAACATTACTAGCTGATGCCTGCGGCTTCGTCCGCGTAGATTTTTTTTTTAATTGCATAAAGTGATGAAACGAGCAAAACGTTCAACTGATGGTAAGTGCAACGTCTGCCCACAACAAATGCTGTGCCACCCAAAAAATTTCTGTGTGACACTACACTGCGCCTATCACCCTGAGACAAAGGTTCTTAAGTCTCGTATGCCCCGTGATTACGCTAGCTCACAGTGCCCTTCAAACCGAAACACAGTAATGTTTGCACACTACTGCTTCACGGTAGAATAACTGGCCCTGGGGTGGTACCTACCTAGACGGACTCCTACATAGGAATCCTACCACCAGTTGTTAAAGTTTTTTAAAAATACCGTTGGAACTCTTTGATTTTCTGGAAGAAAGAGTATGTCCCATGTCCGTCTCCAGGCTGTAAACTACATCTGTGCCGAATGTCGTCAAGATCGGTTCAACGGTTGAGGCTTGATAAACTAACAAACAGACAGAGGGACAGAGAGAGAGTTACTTTATATTGGTATGGATTTACAGTGCGTTGGCTGGCGGAGGAAAACTTCGTGCAAAATCACGATGTTTTCCTGCTTGTAAGAGAAATAAAAAAATTATTGAGACATGTCCATTGAAACGTTAGGCTTTCGGACTTTCCCGTGCTCCATTGTCCCATTAAAAATGAGCTGAACCCTGTGCCTAACAGTAGAACTTTCATAGGTTGTTATAGTACAGACGACCACATGGGTTAGTGGTCAGAGTACTTGACTTCCACGTCGCGAGACAAGGTTCGAATCCCAGCCGCAGTCAACATTTATGCAAAAACACAAATTGGTGTTTTTCAGGTCTGGGTGTGTTGTGACTGTCCCCTTGTCTCTGACGCTTATGAAATAAGACCGGAATCTTATTGCATAAGTGTCCCATCCGGCGTTTGAAGGTTGGGAACTGTAAAAGCGACAATAAAAACAATCCGAACCTGTTTTAAAAATTACTATAAGTAAACACTATTTTACAATCAGCTATATTTTTTGCACATATACTCATTACCGTGTGGTGGCGGCTCGTTAAAAGAATACTACCACTCTATCTCATCTAAAGGATCTCGTTAAACGCGAGTAAGGAATTAAACTTCACTGTGCACCCAACAGCGCATGGTGGCGATGGGCTCACCACCTATCACACCAAGTGCATTATATTGTTTTGGTGAAACGTGTTTTGTGGCAGTCATGTTTTTGCAGTGAGTACCCAGTCTCTGACTACCCCTTATGGGATACAGTCGTGATCTTATGTATGTCTTATGTATACACTCATTACTCGGTAGGATTCACCTGTTTCAAAAGCTTCTTCTTGTACCAGTAGTCTTTGTACGCGTTCCTGGCTATTTGACACACCTTCGCTGCCATTTCTTCGTTTAGAGGTGCTCTTGTCAAAATTTTCTTCAGAATGTTCGCTTCTTTAATTTTCTCTGTAATTTTTAAAGATTTTCGGAGTATTACAACTATCGCGAAACCTAATAGCGCGATGTAGGAAGCATAAGTTATTTCTTGCTTCCCATGTGATGACACAGATGTCGCTACAGACAGCTTACTTACCACTTCAGGTGTGGGTGTTTGTGTATGTTTCATTACATACACAAACACCCACAGTTGTACAGTATTACTGGTGGTAGGATTCCTAGGCAGGAATCCGTCTAGGTAGGTACCACTCCAGGGCCAGTTATTCTGCCGTGAAGCAGTAGTGTGCAAAAGTTACTGTGTTTCGGTTTGATGGACACGGAGCTACTGTAATCACTGGGAATATGAGACTTAAGAACTGATGTCTTAGGGTGACGGGCGCAGTGTGGTGTCACACAGAAATGTTCTAGGTGACACAACATTTGTCATAGACAACGTTGCAAGGTATTGGTCGTCTCGTCACTTTGTCCAATAAAAAAAAAATGTGAAATTTGGTCGCGGACTTATAATTTAGGGGACATATAACAATCACCTTTTTCTGTGTTCGGTTTGAAATTCTCTATTTCATCCTTTATGACCTGCGCCAATGTATGAGCGGTATCTTTCTCCAGGCCCACATGTAGCAGATGCTCGGAGACGGAGGGCCTGCAGTCGCATAGGTCCTCCAATATCCTCACAGCCATGACGCCATGCTCGCGGGTTATCAGTAGAACGGACAGATAGTTGGAAACGAAGTCGCATATGTCTTTTGGTTGTTCGCGTAGAACCTGTTAAATGTTAGTCTGGTAACGATAGCCCGCGAAGATATGCCTGGTTTTAAATAGGATTGTGAACTGAATAAATGATCAGTGTCCAATTGCCGAGTAATAAGTCTGTTTTGCTCCTTCATCATTTCACCCTTTCTAGTCCACTGCTGAACATAGGCCTCCCCCATAGATTGCCACAAAAGTTTGTAGCTCACATTTTGGGGAGATTACGCCATAGTTGCCACGCTTGGCGGGCTGGTTGGCAAATGCAGTTTATTTATTCAGATGTTCCAGGAAGATGCTGCTGCCCATCTCCTGGTTTTTATTTTCCCTCTGTCGGCTTTTACGACATACACGGGATGAGATGGGGTGGTAGATTCGTTTAAGCCGCTATAAAATGGTTTATTGCACCTTAAGGGTATGAAATATTGTTGTATAGGGTTAATGCATGAAAGACGGCAGATTATTTATAATGAAAGAAGAATCTATTTACGAGTTGAATGTGACAGATACAACAAGTTTCTAAATAAAGTTTCTAAAAAGACCTTACGTTTAGGTCAAAAGTTATTCTATTTTATATTTACGGAATTTATAATAGTCAAATAACAATGGTTATTTTGGACTAGAGTTAAATTGAAATTGTGTCAAGATGAGATTGTAACCAAAATGAAGTACACAGTTAATCCGATTATTGGATATCATCAGTTTATTTTTAACATACATACAGTCACGCCTTTTTCCCATATAAGGCGTAGGCAGAGGTCCAAGTAGAGAGTCCCGTCTGCCAAGCGTGGCAACTATGAAAAAATCCCTCCAAAATGAGAGCTACAAATTTTTGTGGCAATCTATGAGGTAGGACTATGTTCAGCACTGGACTAGTGATAGGCTGTAATGATTACGTTGATGATGAAGGTAATGATGATGGAATTTGGAGTTATGCCTCAATGTGCCATGATGAAATTAAGCGGCTGGTACTAATCCGATCTATTTCTCGGACCAGAAGACAGCGACAGTAGCAGCACCCCCTTCTAATTTGTTATAAGCGGCTGTCTATGTATTTTTGAAAATAATACAACTAACACTAAGATCGTTCACGTAAAGTTGTTTTTGAATAAGATTTAATTGAGTATTTTATTGACGGAACAGATTTATTATGCGAGTGTGAATGGGCAAGCCGGTAAGGGTCGACGTAGGCGAACGTATTACGATCAGATCGAAATCGTTTTAAGGAAAGGCCACGTCAAGAGCACCCGCAACCGACGAGCTTGTATGAAAACACTAATGAAAGAAGAGGAAGCTTAGCTCTTTCTGCGTAGATCGGACCACAAAAAATAATTAAAAGCTGAAGGTACTCCGGGTTAACTATGACATCAAGACATCTGTCACCTCAGTCCCCCCGTGACCATGGGTGCTGTAAAGCACTCGAAACGTCGGGTTATAAATAGTATAAAATTAAACGCGATAAAATCCGTAAAATAAGTTTCATTTAAATGTGTAGTGTTCGCGTAAATATAAGAAATCATTAAAAGAAGAGGAAGCTAAAGATGTGTCAGGATCGTAGCAAGTGGAAAGATGTGGCCTCTGCCTACCCCTATGGCAAAGAGGCGTGACTCTATGTACTTATATGTTAATGGAGTATTGAGTTTATGCGTCACACAGATTTTTTTAATCTGTCTATTGCAAATTCAAAAGTCCACTTACTTCTCGTGTTATATCCGACATAAGCTCCTTGAGGCCTTCGGGTACCGTGAAAACGTTGGAGCAACCATGTTTCTGCAATAAGTCGTTCATTTTATAGTTGCTACTTCTTATTGACACTGACAACTATTTGTATACGTATATATGTCCATGTATATTAAAAGTTAATTAGAAAGAGGTATTTATGTGTGGTTTACAAGTATGCGCTAGTTTATTACATTATCTGTGCCTCGTGGTTAGACGAGCGTAAAATAAGTCGGCCTTATATGACTTTTTGCGCCAACTCGAAAAGTGGCATTAGTGTTTTAAATTAATTTTGTAATTTCTGTTTATGTTTGGAGTTTTGATGTTTAATATTGATAGTTTGTTATGCAGCAAGTGCTCCTGAAAGTGTACAGTCATTGAAAAATTCAATTCAAGACCAAAATTGTGCTGTTCGTTTTGTCTCTATCAATCCAGCAAATCATCAGTAAAAGTCAATTATCAATTTACTGTCGATCAAAATTTTGAAGTCTTGCTGCTTGAAGATTGTATACTTGGTTATGTTACTTGTCACTGGAAAATAGTTAATGACTGTTTCCATTAATAAATAAATAATAATAAGTCGGCCTTATGACTGCGTCTACGACTACCTACCTACTCGTACCTTAGCATTCACAGTTCGGCTCTTCTCGATCCATGCGGCTCCTTAAAGCCGCCTTTATAGCTTATAACTTTTCTCAATGAACGGAAGCTGGTGGTGGGATTGCTATGCAGGAATCCGTCTAGGTAGGTGCCACCCCAGGGCCAGTTATTCTGCCGTGAAGCAGTAGTGTGCAAACATTACTGTGTTTCGGTTTGAACGGCACTGTGAGCCAGCGTAATCACCGGGCATATGAGACTAAAGAACTGATGTCTCAGGGTGACGGGCGCAGTGTGGTGTCACACAGAAATGTTCTGGCTGACACAGCATTTGTTATGGGCAGACGTTGCACTTACCATCAGGTGAACGTTTCGCTCGTTTAAACACTTTATACAAAAAAAAATCCAATTGGAGGAGTATTTCCTGAGATTAATGCGTTCAAACATAAAAACTCTTCAGCTTTACTATAGTAATATTTAGCGGCTACAAGTCATTCGAAAGAATATTTCCTCAATTGAAAAGAGGTGTAACGTGATATTAAAACTCCATAATACTTAAGCTAATGTATAAAAATCTGGATATTTTTTTTATAGAAGAAAGCGACGAGACGAACTAAACGTTTACTTGGTGGTAAATGCAACGTCTGTCCGTAACAAATGCTGTGAAACGCAGAACATTTTCGTAAGGCACCACACTGCGCTCGTCACCCTTCAAACCGAGACTCAGAAACTACGGCTTCACGGCAGAATAACTGGAACTGCGGTGGTACCTACCGAAACGGATTCCTGCATAGGAATCCTACCACCATTAGAAAATTTATCTTTTTTTTATCTTATTCGTTTCGCTGCATTCATGATTGAGTTAGTACGTAGTACCTAACTACATTATAACTCAATAGCTTTTACGAAGAGTTTGGGATACGAGAACTTTACGGAAGTTAAATTTATATTTATTTACTTGTGACCGGATTAGTTTTATTTTATATTTTACCATAGCAAATACAAAACAAGTCAAATGAAAATTTAACATCTTAAAAAAACAATAATTACAATCAAATAATAATTATAAACAATTAAATAATATAATCAAAAATTATGAACGCCTCTAACGATCAAGTCTGCAATCCTACTCATCATACTAATTGCTATACGCGAAATGCTAGGCGCTGATATACCTCTCCATGATCTTACTTCAATCCTTTCTCTGTAATAAATTTACGAGTATATTGTTCCCAATGTGTAAAAGTGTTGTTTTTTAACACCTTATGATTAATTTTAGAGTTTCATTGACATCCTTTGAAGCTTTACCTGACTGTCCTAAACCCTAACATATAATTAGGCAATAATAACTGATTTTTTATTATTTAGAGAATTTACCTATTGGCCGTGACGCAGTAGTCTGAAGCTTATTACCCGCGATTCCCTATCGGACATATGCCAGAATGCAGTGTCAGACACGGGGACAATCACAACACGATCAGACCCGAATACCAACTTTGTTTTTTCAGAAATGTTTGCTTCGGCTGAGATTCGAACCTTTGAACCCGCAGCGTAGCTGTCCGGTACTCTGACCACCAAGCCACGTTGTCGCCGCTGTTGCGCGTAGCCAAGACCATTGCGGAAATATGAGTCACATTTCTCCGAAGCACAATACTTAACCCGACCGATCTGCGGTTTTGTAATTCAATACTCTAACAAATATAGGAATGTAATATCGCTTATGGCTCTTTAACAGGAAGAATATATTTTTATACGTAAGAGGAATTTTTATATTGTAAATAATATCTTGTTAATCTATTGACATATTTCTTCAATACTTTTATTAATATTTTGACTTCATTAATTATGTGACTGTTTTGATGTTTCTTTTTAATAATTGTTAACAATTTATTTGTTTTAATTCAGAATGTTCTTTTATAATAATGACATTTGTATGGTAAGATACTGAATTTAATGGAATTGGTGGTTTTCAGGTTTTTGGTTGCGATAACTTTAATTCTATTTTGACAATTTGTATTTAATTTTTTTTGGTATGTGGATGCAATTATATTTTTTTCTTTTGTCTTCCTTTGTTTATAATTTGGATATGATATTAATTTGATATTTCATGACTAGATGGTAATACTTATAATATACCTACACCGACGACCGCGTGGCCTAGTGGTCAGAGTACCTGACTTCTACGCCGCGGGTCCTGGGTTCGAATCCCAGCCGGAGCCAACATTTGTGCTAAAATACAAATTGCTGGTTTTCGGGTCTGGTTGTGTTGTGTTTGTCCCCGTGTTTCTGACACTGCATCCTAGCCTACCTCCGATCTTATCGCATCAGCGCGTACACTTGTGGCACTATAATATCTACTGCGCAGTTGATGGCTCTCGACAGTAGTCGACAGTTGTCGCCGTGGTCGAAATCGGCTAGGAGAACATCATTAGGTAAATAGGTTAAAGCTACAGGCCTTAATGTGAACATCAATGTAACCCTATTTATAGTAAATAAAATATTTGAATTTCAATTATGGTTGGCGATCCACAAGGTATATACGAGTACAATTACAGTTCCTTTTATTTTTTTCATCTATCACCATTTCATTCGCATTCGTCTGTGTGGTAAAGCACCATCAACATCATGAGCATGTTTGTTATTGGATGAAGTGACGAAACGAGCAAAATGTTCAACTGATGGCAAGTGCAACGTCTGACCATAACAAATGCCGTGCCACACAGAGCATGTGTGCGACACCACACTGCGCCCGTCACCCTGTGACATCAGTTCTTAAGTCTCATATGCCCAGTGATTACACTAGCTCTCAGTGCCTTTCAAGCCGAAACACAGTAATGTTTGCACAATACTGCTTCAAAGCAGATAACTGTCCTTAGGCTGGTACTAAACGGATTCCTGCATAGGAATCCTACCATCAATGGTCCAATGCTGGACATAGGCCTCTCAAAGGAAGGAATTGTTGTTATCACCACTGGCGGCACGGATTTGGGTTCGCAGTGCCAGACATCTCGCACCTTAGAAAGTGGCTGGTTTTCGGTCCGGCATTTACGAGATGTTTATTTCGCCAAGAGATTTTCTATAAATTTCTCCTAGTTGGTCCCTACGACACGGTTTGAGATAGATGTCAGATTTCTTACGCCGCCACACTGGTAATGTAAAGAAATATTTAGCACTATTTATTAACCTGTAAGCCAGTAACTCGTAACAGGGTAGGCAATTTTCATAATAGAGTTAATTATCTTGGCGTGATGTGGATTTAAAACAGAATATATATACGCAAATACATAGACGCGGTTATCAGCTAATCGTATAAGTATTTTTTATAGTTATTGACTATTAAGTGCATACATCCGATGTATACTTGTCTTATATATTGACATGCAATTTCAATAAATAAGTCAACTCTGAGAAACGAATAAAATACTTCTTTTTTAATTAAAAACAAGTTTATTATTTTTGATTGCTAGAAATAGTCTTAGTGTACCATCTTCCTTAATCAAAGGACTGGAGTTTCTGTCCCAGTCGGGACAGGAAATCCTATATCAAGCTCAAGGTATACTTTAAATAAATGTTTAAGAAGTTATTTAAATCACTACTTCAGTGGTACACACACACACACAGAGAGACGGATGTTTTACACTTATAAGGTTTCTGTCTACCTCGTCAGAAAATGTATGCGCAAAAAACCGAAAACATGATATTAAAATTAATAAACGGTAACAGTAAATTTATATATTAATTTGTCTCTATCAAGTGTATGTCAATGACTGTATGTACAAAAGCTGTCTTTATCCGGTGATTATTAAATTGAATTATTATTTATTAAAAAAAACCACTTTACTCGACCTTCCATGATCTATTATAAACACTTTTATCGAGTGATTGCGGCGGTTCTTATTGTGTTGGATATGACGTGTAAAAAAACAATTAATCATTTTCACTTGAAATTATGCAAGCAGATACATTTTATACTTAAACGCTTGGTGATAACGTTTACATATAAACTTTTGAGTTGTACAGATGAATTTGCGCACGCAAGCGAGGGTAAATTCCTGTTTATCGTTCACTTCACTCATTCATACTTCATTCACAGCACTTCAAGCGTTACTCGGGTCTAGACGTTGAAATGTGTGGGAACTTGAATTGAAAATTACAGATAAAGAAACCTTGTGTGTATACTTGTACTTGTGTAAATAACACGCGTGTGATAAGAGTGTAATACACACATAATATAGTACGCTAAAGAATAGGAATTATTTCCTAATAATGTTGAAAACGATATTTTACGTGCTATAAATATTTGTGCGCAATTTAGTTGTGTTTTGGAGGGAAATAGTTGTGGAAGTGACTTCGGTAAATAAATTGTTTGTGATGAAAACAAAGATATAAATTTTGGAGCAGTGTATTAAATCCTATTTATTAAAATGAACGGTACCGTAATGTAATGTTCTTTTGCCTAAAAACATAATTAAAAAAAAACATTTTTTTTAAATAAATAAGATGGAGGTAACTACAGCAAAGGCCATATCAATGCTGGCATTGGGTGTAGGCAGCTTCATAACTGGAATGATACCGGCGTGTTTCACGGAAGGAGCAAGGCAGAAACATCCTCTACTCATTTCTACGCTCCTCTGCTTCGGTGCCGGAGTTCTTCTTTCAACTTCTCTACTTCACATGCTTCCAGAAGCGAGGGAGAATTTGCCTGAGCATTCTGAACTGATGTTATGCGTCGGCTTCTTTCTTGTTTATATGGTTGATGAGATAGTCCATTTGTTTTATGGTGCTACGGACCACGCTCACCGCGCTGAATACAGATATGGGTCGGGGGAGGAGACAACTCCCCTTACTCGAGGGTTGAGGGGTAATGATGGGGAGATGGACAGATGCTGCGGGGATACAGGCAACCAAAGGATGTGTCATGTAAGCCACACACCGCCGTGCAATAGGAGTTCTTCGGGTATTATTGGACTGCTGTGTGCGCTATTCGTGCATAGTCTTTTGGAGGGATTGGCTATTGGCTTGCAAGTGACAACATCACAGGTAATCATCGCTTTTTCTCTTTTTTTTTAATTAGAATCTTTTGCACAGTGGTGTAGCTATAACGTTTCAGCCCGTTGCAAATTTATCGGATGGCTAGCTGCATGTTGCCAGGTCCAGTGCGTCAAGTTTCGGGACGGAAGGTAAAAATAATCGGGAATTTAGTTTCTAAATCGGGATAGCAGATACAAAGGCTACAAAAAATTAGTTTCTTGAATCGCCACTTACTTTTACGGTCAGTTTTCTACATAATTTGTTACCATTGGTGAGTACAGGAAAGAAAACAAATAAAACTTAAACAAAACCATATAAATTTAAAGGTAAGTGAATTTTTATATTTGGCGTCCCGATTTTTCAAGAGTGATTTTTCAATCAAGAGTGAATCGGACCCTAGATGGCGCCCTCTCTCAATGTAAAGAAGCTCAATCAACGCTGTAGTTTCTTTTTCATAAATCACTACGTAAAGTATGTACAAACGTATGTACAAACGCTAATTATTGCGCATTTTCGTTTATTATAAAATTTAAAGAGCATATTGGATTGTGACAATGTTACATTTAGTTAAATATTGATACATATTTTGTGTTTTTGCGTATGTACTTTGCCTACCGCGTAGGTCACTTGAATTAATTGGATATGAAACTAATATATTTTACTACATTTAATGTAACAATAGGCCAGGTCCGGGGCTCCCTTTAGCTGGGGCCTCCTGACAATTTGCCCGCCCTGCCACCCAATTGTTACGCCACTGTCATTGCATGAGATAACTTGTATCATAGGTAAAAAAGTAAACAACAGCCTTTAAATGTCCCACTGCTGAGCACAGGCCTCCCCTCATTTCTGAGAGAGTTTTGGAGCCGGGAAGAGTCCGCCACGCTGCTCCAATGCGGGTTGGCGGACTTCACATGTAATCGAAATATTTATCATTCCTTAGACATGCAGGTTTCCTCACGATGTTTTCCTTCACCGCCGAGCAGGTGGTAAATCGACACTTAAAACTGCAATTAACAATTTTAGTGGTGCCGGCACCGGGAATCGAACCCAGGTCACTTGCGTACTATTAAATCAAAAGCGAGCGCCTAGCCCCTGAGCAACAACGGCTCATAGCTATCATGGGTGCGTTTTTATGAATATTACATGCACAAACACCTAAGCGCGGAACTACTATCGGTGAGCCATATGAATATTTGTAACGTCATCATCATCATCATTTCAGCCTATCACTAGTCCACTGCTGAACATAAGCCTCCCCATAGATTTCCACAAAACACGTAAGTATGTAGCTCTCGTTTTGGGGGGATTTTGCCATAGTTGCCGCCTTCAGATATTCCATTAAGTGCTGCCCATTTTTTGGTTTTCATTTTCCCTCTGTCGACTTTTACGATACTCACGGGATGAAATGGGGTGGTAGATTCTCTAACACCACAAAACGAATTTGTAACGTGCGGGCATCGAATCTGCGACTCAGAGCGGAGTAGCCAATCGCTTGGCCACTCCGCCTTACAGCTACTAACACTAAGCTTCCAGACTATTTATCATGTACTAGCGTTTGCCGCGGCTTTGATTAAGAAGCGTTACGGCTTTATTGCATTACTTAAAGGCTCAAACCGTTGATAGGATTCCTATGCATGAAACATGTAGGTAGGTACGCAGTGCCCGTTATTCTGCGGTCAAGTAGTAGTGTACAACGTTATTGCTTTTCGATTTTAAGGGCACTGAGAGCTAGTGTAATTACTGGGCGTACGAGACCAAAGAACTTATCTCTCAAGGTAATGAGCGCAGTGTGGTGCCACACGGAAATGTTGTGAGTGTCTCATCTTATGGGCAGACGTTGCACTTACCACCAGGTGAACGGTTTGCTCGGCTCGTCACTATTTCCCATTACACAAAACCTTATTGAAGGAAAGAAAGTTAATTTGATAAGATCCGCACGCAAAATATAAAATGGTCTTTATTACCAAGTCGTGTGTGCACGTGCACCGCCCGCCCTCCCACAGTAGCATGGACGAACAAACTAACACCGCCACCGGGAATCGCCACCATATTTTTTATGTGTGCAAATAAAGATTATATAAATAAAATAATTTAGTATAACAAATAAGATAATATACTGATATAGTTTTAAGTGGAAACGAATCAAACCAACAATCACATCGATATTATATCCATAAAAATAATATATAATAATAATGACTGTGCCTTTTCAATGATATTTATTTAGTCATGGTAACAGACGTGAACTTTTTTTCCAAAGTCAAGGTGACATTTTTAGGGTCAAAGCTTGCAAGGTATGATTATAAAACTGGTTTTTTGCTATGCAACGATATCAAGAATTTGCGTATTCGTTGTTTATTTATTTTCGAAACAAAAAAAGAAAACTTTAAGGAAAATATGAAGAAAAAGGCAAGTTTAAAAAATATAATCAATTTCATTTGGAAACAGTTTACATACATACATAAGATCACGACTGTATCCCATAAGGGGTAGTCAGAGACTGGGCACTCACTGCAAAAACAGATGACTGCCACAGTCCACGTTTCACCAAAACAATATAATGCACTTGGTGTGATAGGTGGTGAGCCCATCGCCACCATGCGCTGTTGGGTGCACAGTGCAGTTTAATTCCTTACTCGCCTTTTACGAGATCCATTGGATGAGATGGAGTGGTAGTATTCTTTTAACGACAAGAACGAAACTGTTTAATGACGAAAATATCAATACATTATCAGTATTAAGATTTATTTGATGACTAGCAAAGTTTATTTTTCGAATCAGTTGCAAGACTTCAAAATTTGTAAGAACACAAGTGATTAAGTTGGCCCCTGGCTGGAATTCGAACCACGATTTGCGGCAGTAGAAGCCAGGTTTTCTGACAACTGTAAACAAAGTGATCAACATAAAAATAAATATTTTCCTTATTTTAACCCACGACGGAACAGAGAAGATGTATCCGTTAGGGTGAGAGGTTGTTTGTTTGTTTTGATATGACTATTGCCAGGCGTAACTGGTTGTAGTAATCCGTCTACGTAGGAACCACCCCATGGACGACCCTGGGGTGGTGCTCACGAGAAGCAGAAGCAGATAAAAAAAACCCGGTTTCGATATGTCAACTTTTTTCGGGAGTTATCGTGACCCATCGCTAAAAAATCCGAACGTCCACGTCAAATTTTATGAAACTGTTTTTTTTTCATAGTAGCAATATTAGATGATTTTCAAAATAGTCTTAATGAATTAATTAAAGTGTTTTCTTGATATTAGTATATTTAAATTATTATATATATTAATATAAGTGCAATATAATTATGATAGTGGCATTTGAACACCGCCGAATCGCTTGACCTTGACATGTCGGGTACAAAGCACTATCTCACGCCGCTTCGCGCCATGAGACGTGCATTATTTTTATCGTGCGCGTAAAGTCACGACATTCATTCCACCTCTTTGTGTTTTTAATTTTATTTCTTAAAAGAATATATTGTTTGACAAAATTTTATTGCGTTTATTTACCGATGGTAAACTTTTGTACCTAAATAACGTACAAAAGTATTATTTAGTTATTTATTAATGGAACAGTCATACACTATTCTCCTTTGGAAGTAACATATCCAAGTATACAATCTTAAAGCAGCAAGACTTTTGATCGACAGTAAAATGATAGTAGACTTTTACTGAAGATTTGCTGGAGTGAGACAAAACGAAAAGCACAACTTGGGTCTTGAATTGAATTTTCCAATCACTGTACATTTTCAGGAGCACCTGCTGCATAATAAACTATCAATATTAAACATAAAAACACAGAAATTACAAAATTAAATAAAAACACTACTGCCACTTTTTGAGTTGGCGCCAAAAAAGTCCAAGTAGAAAAGTAATATATGTTTTCACTCTTGTTCCTTAACTGTGTAGATTATATAAGGATTTTTTAAGTAAAGACGAGACCATAGATATTATTCACAAGATATATAACTTTAAAACTAAAATGTACAGAGGTTTGAACCCAGTGTCCGTTTTGGAATGTTTTTTTTTAATTTATTTTTCTTGATTTGACTGGTAATAATTATAATATCTTATGCAGTTTTATAGTTAGTACATATTTTAAGTAACTTTTGTTAATTATTTCATATATTATTAATCATTTATGTAAGCTAAAATTTAGTGTACTGTGTGTACTTCATGGTTTTGCAATTAAACAACAAATACATCTATTATTAAAATTACATGTTGCTATATTTATGGTGGTGGCGGCTCGTTAAAAGAATACTACCACTCCGTCTCATCCAATGGATCTCGTAAAAGGCGAGTAAGGAATAAAACTGCACTGTGCACCCAACAGCGCATGGTGGCGATGGGCTCACCACCTATCACACCAAGTGCATTAATATTGTTTTGATGAAACGTGGATTGTGGCAGTCATCTGCTTTTGCAGTGAGTGCCCAGTCTCTGACTGTATGTATTTATAGGCTTAGAGTAGGTAATATTAACCATTATAACATTTTAATAAAACAAACTTACTTTTTTGTTGTTTTTTTTTTAAATAATGCCGCTCACTCTTTCCTGTATCGTGCGTTTAGACATACATTGTACATGCACACTCAGACCCGGAACAAAGATCTGTAATTCATACAAATATTTTTCCCGTGCGAAACCCGCTGCCCATAGCGTAGTCAATTGCTTGGCAATTGCGCCAACCAAGCTGAATCTACAAGATCTATATAATTGCCTGTTAATGATTGTGTCCTTCTGAACGACTTGACCGACCGAGGTCATATTCACACAATATATTGTTTTGTCAAGACGATAGTCATAGCTATGCTATTTACTGGTGGTAGGATAGGAATCCTAATAATGCATAGGAATGCAGGAGTCCGTCTAGGTAGGTACCACCGCAGGGCCAGTTATTCTGCCGTGAAGCAGTAGCGTGCAAACATTTCTGTGTTTCGGTTTGAAGGGCACTGAGAGCTAGCGTAATCACGGAGCATATGAGACAGAAGAACTGACGTCTTGGTGGACGGGCGCAGTGTTGTGCCACACAGAAATGATCTGGATAACACAGCATTTGCTATGGGCAGACGTTGCACTTAACATCAGGTGAACGTTTTGCTCGTCTCGTTCCTTTCTCGCGATAGATTGCGTTGTAGTAAAATTATTAACAAATTCTATATTTAAGGATCAAAATAACTCATATCCCTAATATATGGTGGTTTAATTCCGTCAGACGGATCATTATTACATTATAACGTACTTAAAGTTTCATACATAAGTGTGACTAAGAGACCAAACTCATCGCGTCACGTACCGGAAAGGGCCGAACAATGTTGGCCGGGACAACTAGTATTCAATATTATATTTATGAAACGTACCAACATCGACTGATATAAGACTCTCCTCAAAATATAAGTACAAACATTATTATATTATTTAAAAGTTTAAGATTGTACTGAAATCTTGACCTATATAGATAATCAGACATATACCTGAGATATGAATTGATAACGACTTAACATCACAAATTAGTTATTGTTATAATGATAAATGAAATTAACTTATTCAGTTTTATTTGTTTCCAAGGTATCTTATCAAAAATGGAAAGGATTATGTGCAACGAATGCTTCGTAACTTTGAGTCCATTGTCTAGAGACAAAAATAATTAAGGATCGATATCCGATAGACAAAAAGATAGGCACAATACGGATAAAAATGAGCAAATATGTTTATTGGATTTTTTTTTAATTTGATAAAGTGATGAAAGGAGCAAAACGTTCACCTCATGGTAAGTCCAACGTCTGCCCAAAGCAAATGCTGTGTCACCCAGAACATTTCTGTGTGACATCACACTGCGCCCATCACCGTGAGACATCAGTTCTTAAGTCTCATATGCCTATTACACAAGCTCACAGTGCCCTTTAAACCGAATAAGTATGTTTAGTTAGAATAAGTAATGTTTGCACACTACTGCTTCACGGCAGAATAACTGGTCCTGGGGTGGTACCTACCTAGACGGATATTAAATAAACCTGAAAAGTAATTACTACCTGAATATTAATTAAGATGTTAAATAATTATTTAAAATGCTTACATCTTAGGGAAAATCCACCATGAAAGTATTCACAAAAGTCTCTAAATCCTCGACAATGTATTTGACATCACACCTCTAAAGAACTTAATAACAGAATAAACAATTTATCCATATATTGAAATTGCTAACCAAGCACACCATTGCAAGACTCTAAGACACGGTTAGCTCTTTCTGCGAAGATGGGGTTATAAATAGTTCAAAATTAAACGCGATTAAATCCGTACAAAATAGTTTTATTTAAATGTATAATATTTGCGTAAATATAAGAAATCAATATGCTAATTCCTAAATTAATTTGCTGCTTTTAGGCGTAGCGCCTGCCTAAGCGATTGACTTCTTTGCTATTGTTGAGAGTTTTGGTGTTACTTAGACCCGATTTCATCGATTGCTTTGGAAACCAAGTTTAATAAAACCACGTTTTACTTAACTGAGGTCAAATGTATAATGTGATCTCCGTTTTTGTTTAACCGATTTCACCAGCTACATTTTGATCGCGTTTAGTAAAACGAAGTTTACATGAAATATCATCACAATCTACAACAAAAACTCGATGTATTTCGTATTTTGCAACATCAAACAGCCTGTTTTTATGCATAGGTTACATAGGTATACAACTAATAAACAATACGAGTAATTTATGTTTGTCACACCCATTAAACATGGCGCAGAAATCCTAAGGCATCTGTAGGGCATCGTTTATAAACGTCCAAACATTTTTCGTTTCCAAACATGCTTATGTTAATTTAAGAGTTTGACGATTTTGTCATGGATCCCATCTTAAGAACTTGACCATATTTATGCCCATAAAGAATCTCCTTTCCAATAAAATAAGAATCATCGAAATCTGCCCACTTGGTAAAGTATTATAACTGAACATACATAAAAAAAAGAATTACGACAAATTGAGAACCTCGCCCTTTTTGAAGTCGGTTAAAATTAATCATATTATAGTTTAAAAACTAAAAATGATTCTGATTAGAAATTAGCAAGGTCATAGTCATGTAAATACTACATTGTCGTCGATCCTTAATCGTTTCAACCTATCACAAGTCCACTGCTGAACATAGGCCTCCCAGCCATAAAAGTTATCGCTCTAATTTGGAAAGGATTTTGTCATAGTCGCCACGCTTGGCAGGCGGGTTGGTAACCGCAGTTTATTTGTTCAGATATTCCAGGAAGATGCTGCTGCCTATCTCCTAGTTTTAATTTTCCCTCTGTCGACTATACCCACGGGATGAGATGGGGTGCGTGACACAGCATCTGTTATTGGCAGACGTTGCACTGCCCATCAGGTGAACGTTCTGCTCATATCGTCACTTCGTCCAATAAAAAATAATGGATATATTTATATCCCACTGTTTTTTTAACTGATATTAATAATTATTTTTTATACAAAAGGAAGGCGGCTCGTTAAAAGAATACTACCACTCCATCTCATCTCGTAAAATGCGAGTACGGAATTAAACTGCACTATGCACCCAACAGCGCATGGTGGCGATGGGCTCACTACCTATCACACCAAGTGCATTATATTGTTTTGGTGTAACGTGGATTGTAGCAGTCATCTGTTTTTGCAGTGAGTGCCCAGTCTCTGACTACCCCTTATGGGATACAGTCGTGATCTTATGTATGTATGTACAAAAGGAAACACTGACGGTGTAGTACTGTTTAAACCTGGTGAAAATTGACTAAGCATTACTTATTTTATGACTGTTAATTTCAGGTACTTCTACTCCTGGGTGCCGTCGCCAGCCACAAATATGTTGTGGGCTTCTGCCTGGGCGTGGAGCTTTGCGCCACTTTCTCTGGCCGTCTCTGTATGCACATCACATGCGTGATGCTATTCAGCGGGGGCTCAGTTGCAGGGATAGGGATAGGTGCTGGCATGGAGACGATCAACTCACTGAAGGACTCTATCGCCGTGCCTGTTATGCAGGTATGGTTTGAAAGCTGTTAATACATTATCTATCGATGGGAAATCTACGTAGATATCTAATATAATTAGGGGTTATGCTGTAATAGTCTTATAAAACCCTACGGCTTTCCTCTCGTCGCCGTTCTCTTCGGGCCCGCGGGAACGCTTTTGGGCCCTTAGCTGGACTGTCCTCATTGAGTTGGTCGGGCTGGAGGACATCACTCAATGTACAACTAGGTTACCACCACCACAACCACCTGATGTTTTTGAGACCTAAAGTGCGCGACGGATTACCCATATGCTCGTCGCCAAAGCCGGATTTTGAGGAGAGTCTTATAGACAGTTTATTGGAGGGACACGTGAATGAGTGTCTTTGGTCGAGTTATTCCCCAAGGGACACTACTAATGCCAGCAGAAACTTAGTTGTTCGTTTTACTCATAAATAGTTGGTCTTTTGGTCTGGTTGTATTGGGTTGGCACTGCATGGGGCAAATTTTATCTTGTAGGAGTTGCATCGCATAAGAATAGGTAAAGGCGTGTGATTAAAACTTTGGTCAGACCAAAACTTCTGGTCGTTGCCAAAAATAAAGTAGGCTGCTTGCGGTCTCCTGTCTATTCCACGGCCCATTTAACTTTTTTTTTGTTTATTGAAAAATCGTGACGAGACGAGCAAATCGTTAAAGTGTGTCACCCAGAACGTTTCTGTGTAGCATCGCATTGAGCTCGTCACCCTGAGACATCAGTTCTTGAATCTCACACGCCCAGTAATTACACTAGCTCTCAGGCCCTTCAGACTGAAACAGCAATGTTTGCACACTTCTGCTTCACGGCAGAATAACGATACCTGCAGTAATACCAGTTAGAGACTACATTACAGTACTAAGGTAAGATTCCTGGCAAGAGTCCATCATCATCAACTATGATTCCTAGGAATTTCTTTTGACTTGACACTCACGGAATGAGATAGATGACACATTTCCTTACACTAACATCACGACGACCGCAACAGTATTCGACTTCAAACCGTTGCCGAAGGTGATGATGGTAGTAAATTCGGCGATCAATTTTCAGGCACTTGCCGCCGGCACCCTCTTGTACGTGACAGTGAGTGAGGTGCTCCCTCGCGAGCGGGCGACGTGGCACGACCGGAAACGAACAGCTGGCATGACACAGTTGGCTGCAGTGTGCGTTGGCTTTGCGCTGATGTATATAACAACAAAGTATTTAGGTAAGTTTATGAATTTTATATTTCGTTAAGCATTTTATATGTATGTCGGAGTCAGCGATGGCTGAGCGATAGCGCCGCTTACCTCTTGATTAGGCGGTACAGGGTTCCTTGTGTAGATAGCGCAGAATAACAGTTTCAAATGCACCTTGTGTAATAATTTCACCTTACTACGCTTAACCACCAATTAACTAGGTAAACTGACAGTTTCGTTTCGAAGGAGTGACAAGGTCGGTCTCTCGAATTCAACTGCCCCCTGCCCTATCCGAACTCTTAATTAAGACTCTTTGCAAGTGCCGCTAAAGTGACGTCACGGTGCTTACCACCTCCTCAGTACCACAACAACCTAAAGTAAAAAAAAGTAAAGTTTCAGCCTATAAATGTCCCACTGCTGAGCACAGGCCTCCTCTCATTTATAAGAGGGTTTTTGGAAGAATCCGCCACGCTGCTCCAATGCGGGTTGGCGGACTTCACATGTCTTCGAAAATATTTCTATTCCTCTGACATGCAGGTTTCCTCACGATGTTTTCCTTCACCGCTAAGCACGTGGTAAATCAGCACTTAAAATTGTAGAAGAATATTAGAGGAGCACGTTTTTGCAGTGTAATCGAATGTAATCGAACCCAGGTTACTCGCTTACTATGAAATTAAAGGCGAGCACCAGGGCCCTGAGCTACCACGGCTCACAACAACCTAATTAGCAACTTATTATTTAACGATATCGTTTTCCCCGACAGGTACGTATTTTATAGGTACATTTTGTAGTATTGAACGAACTAGTCTTATTTGATGCAGTTTACTCATAAAGAATCCATTTCATTAAATGTCCCCGGTACGTAAGTTTAATGGGTAGTAAAATCAAATAACTTTTCGTAACATAGTCAAATACGTATCTGACAATAGATGGCCGCACAACATGCATGTTTTGGAACCGAAATAAGTCCGCCAAACTGCTCCATTGCGGATTCGCGTTACTTCACATGTCTTCGAAATGTTTTTATTCTTCAGAAATGCCGGTTTCCTCACGATGTTTTCCTTCACCGCTGTGCACATGGTACTCGTAAATCAGCACTTAAACTAACAATTTTAGGGATGCCGGCACCGGGGATTGAACTCAGGTCGCTCGCGTACTATGAAATTTAAAGAGAGCGCCTGGCCCCTGAGGATACTCTACACTACTACTACTAGGTGAGAAGCCTACCTACAGGATTATCAGAAATCCGTTTATTACCTCCTTTACCTATTGTATATTCAACGACAATTGCATTTAAAGAGTAAGCTTCAGTCGCGTGTCAGAGCTGACACGCACTCTTTTTTTATTTATATATTGACGACCGCGTGGCATTAGTGGTGGGAGTGCCGGACTTGGGTCACGGGTCTTCTTCCCAGCGGGTTCCAATCCCATCCGGAGCCGGAATTTGTGAAAAAACACAAATCTTTCGTTTTCGGGTTTGACTGTGTTGTGATTGTCTTGTTAGATTAGTATAATTAGTACTATATTTACAAACCAGATGGCAGCGGTCAGTACTGATAAAAAAGAGCTTGAGTTGCCAGTCTTTGTACTGGATCCTACAGACAACTAAGTCGTAAAAGAAAAGATTTATGCTTTTAGTGCCATCTAGAACGCGGTTGTGTGTTGTAGGCAATATATTGCTAATTTTACCAATAGATGGCCCTAAAATGTATATTTCTACTTGACAATAGGTGGCAGTGTATGTTAAAGGTTAGCCTTTTAAATTTATTTGGAAAAATTTTTTTGGGGTAAACAGAAACCCCATCTTTTCACTTGCTACGATCCTGATCATAGAGCACATAACCTATAGAGAGTCGAAATAAGTAAAAACTCTATCGCGCTAAAACAGTGCGTCACCTACAACTGACCTGCGTGTTACGTCTACGCCCTTGAATGTTTAAGGAGTATTCAGATATTAAATCTGATTAAATCTGAATATACTATAGAAATTCTTTAGGAGCGGAGCAGTCGCCCCGGTGATTTGATGGAATAGATTTCAAACACAATTAATGTCTCTGTAGGACTATAGGGTATATGCTCGATGTTCCTGACAAACTTCTTTCGACATCGACATCTTTCGCTTGTTTTACTTTCATTAGCGTTTTCATACAAGCTCGTCGGATGCGGGTGCTTTTGACGGAGCCTTTCCTTAAAACGACTTCGATCTGATAGTGATACGTTCGTCTCCTTCGAACCTTACCGGCTTGCCCATTCACACTTGCCTCGTAAATCTGTTTCGTCAATCCTTCTTTCATTCATCCTGTCTACGGGTCGAAAGCATCCCTTTCTCTATCTTTCTCACTACATCTTCTACCACTTTTGAACGCTCGCTTATCAGGCTGTTCCTCACTTTCTCCATCAAAGTCACCAGCTACGAGTATAATTCTCAAAATTTTTATTTTGTCTATTAATTAATAATTGTTTACAAACTGAGCAGTAATTTTACAGTGAGTAATGTTTGTTACTTTAATGAAATTTCTAATATATTTTTATATATTTAATTTAATAAAATGATTAAACGAGCAAAACGTTCACCTGATGGAATGTGCAACGTCTGCCCATAACAAATGCTGTGTCATCCAGAAAATTTATGTATGACACCACCTGAGACATAAGTTCCTAAGTCTCACATGCCCAGTGATTACGCAAGCTCTCAGTGTCCTTCGAGCCGAAACACAGTAATGTTCGCACACTACTGCTTCACGGCAGAATAACTGACACTGGGGTGGTACCTACCTAGACGGATTCCTGCATAGAAATCCTACCACCAGTATATATATATATATATATAAGTTTCACTTCTGTCACGTGTACTGAGTTACACGCGCTACTTAGTTTTAGATACATAGTGTATCCTATAGTATCCCGCTATTGTAACGATTACTTTTTTGTTGCAGATTACGACGCTGTTTGATTATAGTGCAATTTGGTTTAGTTAAGAGATATCGAAGATATCAATAGGTAAGATATAATTTTTAGGACGCAGTGAGTGACAATAAAACACTTCTGAATTTCAGAATTTTATTTTAATTGTGATTTCGATGTCAAAAATATGTTATAATAGCTTTTGCGTTATGACTGGACATGCAACTCCACAGTTTGGTTTGTCTTACAATTGTAAATGTAATATATAAAAATAGTTCATAAGACGTTTCTTTACAATAATTTCATTAGTGATATCCTTTAACATGTTCGTTTTAACAATAATTTTCCGAAATGTCTAATTTTAACTGTTTCATGAAATAAAACAATATTATTAAAACCAATCCATTTTATCCTGAAACAAGCCCCGAAATATAAATCTATGACATGAGTCAATATAACATTTGTAATTACTGGACTTAATTTATTGTGGAGTAGGACTACATACGCAGTAATTAACTTTTAGACGTTTAAAATTACTTAAAATGTAAATTAAATTATAAGACATGGCACTGTTATGACGTAATCTGCAAGTTTTGCAATTGTAATAACCGCCATTTCCATATTACAATAATTTTTAGTTGTAGCTATTCGCTGAGAGATGTCGCTGTTACAATACTTCTTTGAAGTGGTTTTCAATTTTATACGTATTTCACTTTTTACACGTAAATGCGTAAAATAATCTCAGTCCACAATACTACTGCGTTATATACATCGTTTGAAAACGTATATAACTAAAATCCATACTGAATATCGGAATACCTCGTATTATTAAACAGTATAAATAAATGAATTAATACTTAAACTAAAATTAAATACATTAAAAGTATTACAAAATAGAAAATAATACAGATCTTTGACTCGACGTACTTATTTGCCTAAAAGTAAGTACTGTTACAATATGACAAAAAATTATAAAATGTTATTTTTGAATAAATACTCTTAATTAAGAAGATTGTAAGAGAGCATTACATACAATGGAACGACCTTTTGTGGACATCACTATGCTGCCATTTTTAATATACTTGAAGATCAGAGTTATATATATTTTTAATTTAACGTCTATGTAACAAAATTTGACTTCAATAATAAATATCCAAAACATTTTATTTTTGTTTTATTCATGATTGCTATAAAATTATTCCGTAATTATGGTGCATAATTTCTATTTATTTTATTTTGTATTTTAATTAAAATAGAAACTGCAGTTGTATCTAACAAAAAAGTTTTTTATGTAGTGATGTCCGGAGAAGCAAACAGCTGCGCTTTACAATGAGACAATTCGGTAACTATTAAGCAAAACAGAGTCTATTTTTATTAAATACGCGCTGATTTAGCTCGTAGAGATTTTCACTACAAAATCCATGCTTGCAAGAATATTGTGTTGCTGTGTGTATGAAATCCATAGATACGTTAAACGCCGTAAATGTGAATCAGTATAGATAATAAAATCAGGACTTCTTAATTTAGTCGTATTTTAAGAACAAATCTTCTATCAGTTACTTTTTCTATTTGCACTTAGTAAAGTCGGGAATCTACTTTTAAGGAAAGTACTCATAAGCTCTTTGACTGTTTGCATGTGTAAAGTCCTTTTTACATTGAATCGTATCTATAGGTTCCATTTCTTAGGGAGACACTAAAATCTATATCTATCATTGTCTAACATTGTACGATCAACATGGCGACTTTTTGGCGCCATCTTTAAACTATTTCTGATTTTTCTTGTCACCATTGCATATCATTAGTGCATGTTACATTAAATATAATTTTAACAATATAGAAACGCAATGTTCGTGGTTCGTGGGACGTATAACTCTACATTTTATATTGAGGGGCATTCAATGCGCACTTGAATAAAAATTTATGATGCGATACAATAATCTTGGCATGTATTAGCTGCAAGGCGATAAGGCACGATCAAGGCGTCGCTTCGAACCGTAGTTATAGGGCTAAGAAGCTTAATAGAATAGACGTGAGTTCCAAAAATAAATACAATAAAATAACATCTACCGATAGTAGTTACACCTGACTCTAGGCATCGGTAACGTGTGATATTTATTGTTATGCCGTGTCGTGTCTTGTTAAGTTTTGATTACTGTACAAGTGCATTGAGACCCGTCTATATCTATAGATAGATTCGCGGATTATAAGGATTAGTGATGTGGTCGAAATGTAAGTTTTTATCGAGTTTGATTTTTTTTTTAAAATATGCAGTATGGATAACAAGACCGACACGATACGGCGCAACAAAACTAAACTAAACTAGACCGGGAGTACTCCGTCAATTTGTTCAATGTCCACAATGGTCACTGTCACAGTCAAGTGTCATCGTCCTCCTCCAGCCTTCTGTTCTTCTTCCTCTGCCTGTGTCGCTCTAGACGCTTCCGATGCGCGGATTTACGATTAGGCGGTTTTATTTGACACTCACAACCGGCGCGAACTATCACGTAGTCCATGGACCAACCGCCGGGAACGGAGAAATGGCCCTCGTTCCTTTGCCGATGCGGCACCTCGGTGGTGTACCGTACTAACGCATACGAGTATGAATATTTCTGTACGCACTTCGAGTGGTTGTAGAGACGCGCGTCGACGAAACGGCACGGCTTGTCCTTAACACCGGGCGCGCATGAGAGTTCGTAAAGTCTTTGCGTGTTCTCACCGTCCTTGTACAGTTCTACGTAGAGGCCGGTGGGCGTTTTGCCGCCCTTCGTTTCCACCATCTCGACGACGGAAGGGCAGCACTCCACCTCGTCCTTCTGCGAGCCCTCCCGTCGGAGGATCGTCTGCATCTCGCGCCAGTGCGAGCGCTTCCACGCCGCTGTCGCGTCCATCTCCTCTTCCGTTCTGTAAAAAAGCATTGGATATTTTAGGGTTTGGGTAATAAAGTTATGTACAAGTTTGTATCGGTGTTCATTTGATGTGGCCGATTTTCGGGCACGGCGTCAACTAATACTGTCGGAAGTTATCTACTGCGCAGGAGATATTATAGTGCCACAAGTGTACGGGCAAAGGAAAAGCCACTCACTCGTCCCAACCTACCCGTGCCCGATGTAACGCTCATGCGATAAGATCGGAGAGAGGCTAGGAAGCAGTGTCAAAGACACAAGGACAATTTTAATGTAATCAGACCCGAAAATCAATACTAGGCTTATGTCCTGTTGATGGAAATATAAGTAAATAAAAAGAAGAATTTGATGTTTAAAATACCGTAGTGTAGTAATTATCATCATCAAAAATCCACTGCTGGACATTGATAGTTTTTGGCTTATTGAGGACTAGCGATTGCAGACATCAACATCATCATTTCAGCCTATCAATAGTCCACTACTAAACATAGGCTTCCCCCATAGATTGCCACAAAAGTTTGCATCTCTCATTTTGGGGGGTTTTGCCATAGTTGCCACGCTTGGCAGGCGGGATGGCAACGGCAGTTTATTTATTCAGATGTTGCAGGAAGATTCCGCTGCCCATCTCCTGGTCGCACACAATCGTGAGAAATTTTTGAGTGTTCTGCGAGACCACTTGAGATTGGTACGTTTATATGACATGTCCAAATTAAATAGTTTTATAATGGTAGCTTCAAGCACGCTATAAGTGAAACAGTTGTATATGAATTGGACGCATCAAAGTACAGTGGTGACTTACAGCACGCGGTGAGAGTGATGTGGTTGTGGTGCGCGACGCACGCGGCTCGCGTTGCCTACCACGTCGCCCATGAGGTCGCCCGCGCCCGCCACTGCCCCACACAGCACCTGAGGAACGCCATAGCCTGTCAATATGTTCCGCAAAAACATCCATGCTGTGCCTTTTTATTGGACAATGTAACGAAACGAGCAAAACCGTTCACCTGATTGTACCTCGTCGTTGCATCGTCGTCGTCTTCGTTTCAGCCTATCACAAGTCCACTGCTGAACATAGGCCTCCCCATAAAAAGTAACGTAAAGTTTCAGCCTTTAAATGTCCCACTGCTGAGCACAGGCCTCCTCTCATTTCTAAGAGGATTTTGGAGTTAGAAAGAATCCGCCACGCTGCTCCAACGCGGGTTAGCGGACTGCACATGTCCTCGAAATATTTTTTATTTCTCAGACTCTCTATGTTCTCTCCTCCCTCGCTATGTTTTCCTTCACCGCTAAGCACGTGGTCAATCAGCACTTAAAATTGTAGAACAATTTTAGAGGTGCTGGCACTGGGGATCGACCCCGGGTTACACTGAGCTACCACGGCTCTTCTCCCTCATAGATAGCCACAAAAGTTTGTAGCTATAATATTGGAGGGATTTTGCCTTAGTTGCCATGCTTTGCAGGCGGATTGGCAACCGCAGTTTTTTTATAAACATCTGTTCCAGGAAGATGCTGCTGCCCATCTCCTAGTTTTAATTTCCCTTTGTCAACTTTTACGACACCCACGGGACGAGATGAGGTGAGGTGTCCCAGGGGATGGGACCACTCTGCGCTCGTCACCCTGAGACAACAGTTCTTCTTAAGTCTCATATTCTCAGTGTCCTTCAAACCGAAATACAGTAATCTTTCAATCTACTGTGCTTCACGGCACTATTGAAAGTACATCATGGTTACAGTCATAAACTATAGACAGTTTCTAATGTCGTTGCCCTTTGTATAAAATAAAAGTGTACAATAAATATTTCAAAACATTTTAATATAACTAGTTCAAAACAACACGTCTGATCAATCTGGTTATTAAAAAGATTAATGCTAAGCTCTTATAATTTCTAATAGTTCTATTCGCGGTAATAGATTGCGAAATGAACTAAGCGCAAAACAATTAATAGATTAGATTAGATTTTGCGGAGTTACATTATAGATGAGATAAGCGTGATTTATTGGATAGACATTGTTGCTAAAGGCCCAGACGACGGTCATAGTGATGATCGAAATAAAAATAAGTATTTATGTCGATATTTACTTTGTTATTAATGAAAAAGAATATTGAGAGAAAAATTACTAAAAAGAGGATATCTGCGGTGTTTCTTTAGCCTGTATATTCTCAGGACAGACAAACATCAGTAGGAAATGGCTGTAAACATACATACATACATACAGTTACGACTATTTCCCATTGGGGTAGGCAGAGACCACACCTTTTCACTTGCAACGATCCTGACACAAATCTTTCGCTTTTTCTACTTTCATTAGCGTTTTCATACACGCTCGTCGGTTGCGGGTACTTTTACGTGACTTTTACTTCTCTAATCAAACTTCAACTAAATCAAACTTCTCCGATCTGATTGTGATACTGATCTGATGCTTTTCCATACATACTCGCCTCATAAATCCGTTTCGTCAATCTTCTTTCATTCATCTTCTCTACGTGTCCAAACCATTTAAGCATTCCTTTCTCTATCTTTGTCACAACATCTTCAACTACACCGCAACGGTCCCTTATCACGCTGTTTCTCAATTTTTGATCAAAGTTACTCCAGCTATATTTGTCAAACTTCTCATTTACACAGCATTAATCTTACACTCATGCTTCTTCTGCCAGACCCAGCATTTACTACCATGCTTAAGTGTGGGTACCAGAATCCCCCAATGTACAGCCAGTCGTGCCTTTTTTTGATACGCTCTGGCTACTCATAAAGCTATGCATTGCCTCATTCACTTCACTTCATGCCAATACTCTTCTCTCAATATCACAGTCATACTTTCCGTCTCTCGTAAACTAAGAACGCAGGTACAGAAACTTTTTCACTTGTTCCACTCATTCTCCATCAATCAGAACTCTGCAATCAGACATACTTTCTTCTCTTTCATAAACCACTACTTTCGTCTTACTTACATTACTTTTCATCGTTTTGCGAGAGATAGTATATTAGATAATAAATATATTTTTAATTACATCCCCGGTAAATATAAGGTGATAAAAAGTATTTAATTATCACACGAAATAAATGTTAAGACATTTTAGTTCGCCTCCATTTGCATAAACTGCTGTGCGTATCCACGCCTCAGTAACTTGCGCATTCCATTCTTGGCGCCCGACAAACAAATAATCAGCTTGAGAATTATAATTACCTTAAATGTCTTTATCAGAGCGTTACATTACGTTTAACACCAAACACGCCGAGTCACCAGATAAGTGGGCCTAAATAGTTATATTTGCATTCATTTCGCAACTTACGCATTCAGTTCAGAAGCTGATTGATTTGGGTGTTTTGTAAAATGTTAAAACGTCAATTATCATCGCACTGCTTATACACTTGTATTATAATAGTGTAATCACTGGGCATAATATGTGCGCAGAGTAGTGTCACACAGAAATGTTCTGGGTGACACATTTCATCACTTGATCCAATTCAAAAAAGTGCCTATTCAAAATGAAAATTGAGTAGAGTTCTAAGAGTGGAGTGAATTAGGAGTCAGAGCTACAGTATTTATGAGATATAAGATTAGTTCAGACGGAGATAAAGATAACTATAATGTCAGATTTGAGTTAGCACGCGAACGTGCTAATGGGAAACTAATTTTAAACCTAAACATTTAAAAGACAGATCAATATATCTTTATATGTTACAATTACCAAAAATATGGTCTTTCTAAAGCTTGATGTACTCGTAATATCATTTCCTATGTTCCTATCTTCATAGTCGGATTAACGGATTTAAATTTATTTAACTTGCAAATTTAAAAACGCTTCCGCCTGTGTCTTCCGTTTCGTTTCTGATGCATTTCGTAAATATTTTATATTAAATGAATGTGATGTCACAATAAAACGTTCGAATTACGACATACGAACACAATTTATATTTTTACTTTCAGTATTGTTAAATTTAATTAAACAGTTGCTTATTACCAGGCAATAAGACTCTTGTTTGTGTGTTTTTAGTGATTGATTTGGTTAACCTAAAGACAACAATCGAATTAGGTTACGTCAAAATTAGTTGCAGTTACTAAATATTCTCGAAATGGATTGGATTGTGTGACGGAGAAGAAAATCGCAATCAAATCTAAAGCATATATTTATTAATTTAATTAATAATGTACACACAAACAATGGTTACAATGAAAACAGTAAAAAGAAATTTAGTACAAAGGCACAGCTTATTTCATCAAGAAATTTCTTCCAGCAGGCCTGACACTGGACAGTTTAAAAGAGACGAAGACTTTGTGTGCACTTAGCTTAAACTTTTTGAAATTAAGAATTTTATGCATTTATTATCAAAAAGTGATTTAATATACTTGTATAACCATGGGAACTAAACGAGTTCTATAAATACAAAACAAACAATGGGTTGTTTGTATACCGGAAACTTTCGATTTGTAAAAGTTGCAATGCAATGGGATAAAATTATCGAGTTTAATATGTTATTTTCAGTCCTCTTAGGCATCGAGAACAAATAGTAGTGCTGTGAGTCTAATGTCAAAACTGTTATGGCATGGCACTGTAAAACGCAGAAGCGAGACGCTGCGACCCATTTCAATCAATCTCGAAAACCAGTAGGAATTTTAAATAAATGTATACGTGCCTTTGTCGGGTAATGGTTGACGTTGTCAAACAATGCGAATAGAAATAGCTTACTTAATTAGAGAAATTTACCCGTTTTATACTTAATGTTTTTCGATGAGATTTTCTTAAAATGTCATGATTCCGACTACAGCGACGTCTTCCGGCCGCTACTTGAAGTTTTATACGGCACTGAATATTTTACATTGTCGTTTCGTAATGGCATAAGAGAATCTCTAGCGGCGCCTCGATTCGTGGGCTTTAAAAACGGCGAAGTTAAGTCTGAAAATTATAATGGGTTTCGACATGGTGGAATCACCGTCTCGAATATGCCAGAACTCATCTTACTATGATAAAGCTGGTGAGTTTGTATGTTTGTACGTGCTTATATTGGAAAATATTGATTCTATTCGAATAAAATAAATTGCAATAGTAAGCCAGTTCATTAAGAAAGATTCTAGGCTATAAAACTTCATGCTACGGATTTACGAGCATGTTCGAGAAGGTTCGAACTGTGAGTGCTCAAGGCAGCGAGGTACGCGTATGGCGCAATCATGTGGTTTATTTTACACGGGTGAAACTGCGTGGCACGCGAGTCTAGTCATAATTTACTACTTCGGTAACGGAGTACTGCGCATCTTCTTCATTTCATCCTACTGCAAGTCCACTGCTGAACACTACAACATAGACTGCCACAAAAGTTTGTTGCGCCCTAAAATGGGGGGGATTTTGCCAGAGTTGCCACGCTTGGCAGGCGGGTTGTCCACCGCAGTTCATTTATTCGAATGTTCCAGAAGGTGCTGCTGCCCATCTCCTGGTTTTAATTTTTCCTCTGTCAGCGTTTACGACACCCACATGATGAGATGGGGTGGTACTCTTTTAGGCCGCCACGTATGTTCCTGTGTCTTTTATGGAACTATCCAATGTAATCATTACGAAGGCTATGTTTTACAGCAAACTTCTTCGATGTGAAAATTAAAAAAAAATTAATAAAACAGTACTATTTTTTATACTAGGATTTCCCATATATACCAACATCTAAACCCCAACTATATAAGTTGTTTTTTATTGGACAAAGTGACGTGACGAGCAAAACGTTCGCCTGATGGTAAGTGCAACGTCCGCCCATAACAGATGCTGTGTCACGCAAAATATTCCTGTAAGTATATACCTTGAGACATCAGTGATCACGTCTCATATCTAATTACTCACAGATATCTGATCAGATTGATAGCTCCCAGTGGCCACAGTGGCCTTCAGACTGAAATACCGTAATGTTTGCACACTACTGCTTTACAGTAGAATAACTGGACCTGCGGTGATACCTACCATGGATATAATTTTAGAGCTCACCATTGTCTCACGCTGAGCCACCTAATCAATTTTATTATTCTCAACGGGCGTAGTAAAATTATTACATAGTGTTACATTAGATCATAGCTTTAATACACTGTAACATGTTACAGTAATCTATACTAATATTAAAAGCTGAAGAGTTTGTTTGGTTAAACGCGATAATCTCAGGGACTACTGGTTCGAATTGAAAAATTATTTTAGTGTCGGATAGCCCATTTATCTTGCAAGGCTATGTAACATCACGCTTAGCTTCAGGGCGTGTGTAGAAAGCTGTTTTAAATTAAAAGGCGGGTAAAACCGAGGTGCACGGCTTGTAGCTAATAAAATCTCTTCAGTTTTAACGTCGCTTTTACGATTTACTTTACACGTGAATAAAATCCGATGCAGTTGTAACAACAAGGACGGGATAAATTTTATCGGGTTACGTTCGTCGTAAAGTTATTAGAATAATATTTATCGTACAGCGATGTATTCATACGCGGTAGAGTCACTCTGTGCCCAACTGACCGAAGAACGAAATCGGCTCTAACTCGAGGAGGAACCTTTTTTTCACACACATCTTCCTTTGGGAAAATTTCACATTATGGAATTATTAATTACTAGCTGAATTTTTTACCTACCTCTTACCTACCGAGGTCGTAAGAGGCGACGAAGGTATTGCACGGAAAGCCTTTACAAGTACTGAATAACACCGTAATATGCAATTTTAAAGTGCTCGTGGGAAACCAGTGGGGAGTAAGAACATTTTTTATCTGCGGCGGCGTGGTTCGCCACCCGGCACGTTTCGTTGCCCGCGCGGGCTTCGTGTGTAGCCTCTGCCTACCCTTGGTAAGGGAAAAGTGCGTGATTGTATATTGCTGAATTATCTAAGAGTAATAATATTTATCGAATATAACGAAGTATTTATACGTGGTAGCGGCTTAAGAGAATCTACCACCCCATCTCGTCCCGTGGGTGTCGTAAAAGTCGACAGAGGGAAAATTAAAAGCAGAAGATGGGCAGCAGCATCTTCCTGGAACATCATAATAAATAAACTGCGGTTGCCAACCCGCCTGCCAAGCGTGGCAACTATGGCAAAACCCCCCCTAAATGAGAGCTACAAACTTTTGTTGCACTCTATGGGGGAGGCCTATGTTCAGCAGTGGACTAATGGTAGGCTGAATTGGTGGTGGTTGGTGGTATACGTGGTAGGGCCACTATATCCATCTCTCTCTAGTATCCGTCGACTCGTTCGTTTTGCTTTTCTCGCACACATCTACATCTGACACTGTTTATAGGATTATTAATTACTAGCAGAATCTGCCCAGCTTAAAAATATCTATCGTATAACGTAGTATGTATAGGTGGTAGGGTTAGCCTGTGGCGTACTGGCCGAAGCACGGAATCGGCACTGCGTTGTGTGGAGCTATTGCTAATACCAACCACTGTTTATACGATTATTTATTTATTTATAATAGGTACACCAACAGTAATTATATATCACATTCACACAATAGAAGTTTATAAGGGGATTGTTCTTATATACTAAACAAATTATAGGTATACACAACATTCACAGTTCAACATTTATTGATTACTATGTCTGCTCCAGTTTCGTACGAAAATTATTATGTTGAGGTTTGTAAAGAAAAAACCCGCGGGTCTTCCTTATTTTAGGGTAATCTTTTTTCATTGGAGAAAGGGACGAGACGGGCAAAACGCTCACCTGATGTTAAGTGTAACGTCCGCCCATAGCAATGTTGTGTCACCTAGAATATTTCTGTGTGGCACCACACTGCGCCCGCTCAGACCTTAAGTCTCATGTCCCCAGTGATTACGCTAGCTCTCAGTGCCCTTGAAACCGAAACACAGTAATGTTTGCACGTAGTGCTTCACGGCAGAATAACTGGTCCTGGTGTGGTACCTACCTAGACGGATTCCTGAAAAGGAATCCTACCACCATCCATCCATCTGTGTATCTTTCCCGCTACAACAAATAAATTATGTTTGGATGTTACACACTCCGAAAGCGCACGTCCGTTCATTGCAACAGTCTTGCGAACGTTTGTCCAGCCCATTAACACATGTAGCAGTAAATGATCATAAAATCTGTTCTTAGCGGGTGTCGATAGAAGAGTATGTCGAATTTCAAGTCTAAAAGTCTTGTAGTTTCGGAGTTGTGATGAGTGAGTCAGTCGTAAATCTACACATTTTTTTTTATATGTATAGTAAATACCACCCCGGGATCACTTATTCAGCCGTGAAGGAGTAGTGTACAAACATTACTATTTCGGTCTGAAGAGCACCGAGAGCTAGTGTAGTCACTATGCATATAAGACTTAAGAAGTGATGTCTCAAGGTGACAGGCACAGTGTGGTGCCACTCAGAAGCGTTCTAGGTGATAGCACATTTGCTATGGGCAGGCGTTGCTCTTGCTGTGAGGTGAATGTTTTGCTCGTGTCCGTCATTTTATCCAATGTTTCAGATTTAAAGAGTGTATTGGCACAGTGCATAAGACTTAGGAACGGTGTTACACAGAAATATTGCACAAGTGCTTTTGGATGACACTGCAGTTATTATGGACAGGTGAAACACTTGCTCGAAATACAATACGGGTAAGGAGTAGAGCAAAGCTGCTGAGTCTAAATTACTTGCAGCGAAGGCACGCCATTACAGTACTCTGGTGTGATAAACAAACATACGTACAGTGACGCATCTGAGTGAGTTTTGAAGTGAAACATGTGTCGTGGTCCCGACTTCAGTGTTGTAAATTGCCTAGTAGTAGTGTTGTAGTGATGAAGGTTATCTGGTGGCGATTCCCGGTGGCGGGGTTAGTTCGCCCGTGCACGCTACTGTGGGAGGGCGGGCGGTGCTCTTTGAAACTAAGTAATGTACACCATCTTATATTTTGCACGTATAAACTGCCGTAGTGTGGTAGCGTAATAAGAGAATCTACCACCCCATCTCATCCCGTGGGTGTCGTAAAAGTCGACACACAAAATCGACGGGAAAAAGAAAACCAGGAGATGGGCAGCAGCATCTTCCTGGAACATCTGAATAAATAAACTGCGGTTGCCTAATCCGCCTGCCATGCGCGACAACTATGGCAAAATCCCCCCCAAAATGAGAACTACAAACTTTTGTGGCAACCTATGAGGGAGGCCTATGTTCAGCAGTGGACTAGTGATAGGCTGAAATGATGATGATGATGATGTATAATTTTATTTTTAGCAGCATTAACCAAGTCATTTTTTTTATTTGATGAAAATGACGGAACGAGCAAAACGTTCACCTGATGGTAAGTGCAACGTCTGCCCTGTGTCACCCAGAACATTTTTGTGTGGCAACAGTTTTTAAGTATATCATGACCATGTACATTAGACCTCAGGACCCCTCAGACCATAACAGTAATGTTTGCACACTACCGCTTCACGGCAGAGTAACTGGCACAGCGGTGGTACGTAGTCGGATTCCTGCATAGAAATCCCACCACCAGTAAAAAGGCTGATTTATTATTAGTGTACAAAAAAAAACTGAACTACATTAAAGAGAATCTACCACCCCATATCATCATGTGGGTCTCGTAAAAGTCGACAGAGGGAAAATGAAAACCAGGAGACGGGCAGCAGCATCTTCCTGGAACATCTCAATAAATAAGCTGCGGTTGCCAACCCGCGTGCCGAGCGTGGCAACTATGGCCAAATCCCCTAAAATCAGAGCTACAAACTTTTGTGGCAATCTATGAGGGAGGCCTATGTTCAGCAGTGGGACTAGTGATGGGCTGAAATGATGATGATGATGATGATGATTTAAATTATTAGATGCGGCAGAGTAGAGTAGCACCTACCTCTTTCCTACTGAGGTGTCGTAAGAAGCGACTAAGTTATTGTACGGACAGTCTTTATTCGTACAGAATAACAGTATAATATGCAACACTGTCACTAAACTGCTCGTGGGAATGCAGTAGGGGATAAGAATTTTCTTACCCGTACCAAAGTAGCGGCGGCATGGGTCGCCTCACCCGTTATATTTCATTTCCCGCGGGGGCGAAATGTGCGCTACGGGTCTATGCCTACCTCTTATATGGGACACAGTGGTGACTGTATGTATGTATGTATAAATACATAAACGAATATATATGTGCTTAGATTATTAATAACAAACACTACAGTAATCCAGCAAGGTAATAAAATTTACTACAACTTAATATTTCTGTATTAATGTTATTTAACGATGTAAAAACACGCTACGATATAAAACCGTAAACTCATTTGCGTAAAGCTGGTAACTTCGTACTCGTATCAAGTTTAGTATAGTCGAAAGACATATTTTCTCAATTTAGAGAGGATTTTTGCAATCGAGAAGATTCCACCCCGCTGCTACAATGCGGGTTGGTGAACTTCATATATCCTCGAAATGCATCTATTCCTCAGACATTTTCCTTATGTTTCCTTATGTTCCTATACGTTTTGTCACCTCTGAGTAGGTAAATCAGCATTTAATAAACAATTGGCCCCTGAGCAACCGTGGTAGCTCAGGGGCCTGGTGCTCGCCTTTAATTTCATAGTAAGCGAGTAACCTGGGTTCGATCCCCAGTGCCAGCACCTCTAAAATTGTTCTACAATTTTAAGTGCTGATTTACCACGTGCTTAGCGGCGAAGGAAAACATCGTGAGGAAACCTGCATGTCCGAGGAATAGAAATATTTCAAAGACATGTGATGTCCGCCAACCCGCATTGGAGCAGCGTGGCGGATTCTTCCTAGCTCTTAAACCTTGTCAGAAATGAGAGGAGGCCTTTGCTCAGCAATGGGACATTTATAGGCTCAAACTTTACACAGATAATTAAATATAATACATACATATAGTATCGCCTTTTACTCACAAAAGCGGTAGGCAGACACCACGTCCGTAGTCCACTGTTTGCTCCCGCGAGAAATAAGACGTGCCACCCGGCGAACCACGTTGCCGTCGTTATTCTAACGAGTAAAGGCTTTCCGTAGAATACTTTAGTCGCCTCTTACGACACCTCGGGAGGAACGACGTAGTTTTTTTTTATAGTAGAAAGTGTCGAAACGACCAAAACGTTCACCTGATGGTAAGTGCAACGCCCGCCCACAACAAAGACTGTGTCATCCAGAATATTTCTGTGTGACACCACACTGCGCCTGTCACCTTGAGACATTCAGTTCTTTAGTCAAACCGAAACACACTAATGCTTGCACACTACTGCTATACGGCAGAATAACTGGCTCTGAGGCACCTACCTAGACGGATTCCTGCATAGAATTATTTTTTATTTATTAGAATCAAATGTTACAAACTAATCTTCTCTACTGTACTACTCTTCCTGTCCGTGGACTAGTCCCTAGTCCCTACCATAAAGGAAAAGTGCACCGTAATTATAACGTTTGGCAGGCGATTTAATGGTAGCAGTATGATGCGTCAAACCTCTGATGATGCTACCCAACACTGGTGTGGCATTTCTGCTATAATAATTCCACCAGTCATGAGATTTCCAGGCATATTCCTTAATCAACTCTTGCGACACCCATAGGATATGACGGGGCGGCGGTTCCTTACGCTCTTACATGGCAAATGGATACGAAAGTGCATTTAACCCCGTGGGAAACAGAACTCGGAAGTGAATATTAACAGCTCGAGTAACAAATTGTAAAGAAAAATATTTAGCAAACGCTGTTATCGCTAGAACTAAGATGCTTCAACCACATTTATTTTTCACACACATTCCACATTGAGTTTTTATGGCTTTTGCGGTGTCCATAGTTTTGATGTCTTAATTAATTTCGATACATGTATCATCTATCTATGTAACTTATATACGGGTATATGTGAACGATCATCACTTGAGAACGGCTCGATCGATTTGGCTGATTTTTTAAAGCCACAGGAAAAGGTAAAAATTTGGATGGTGTTTTTCTTTGACACTCAATAAAAAAAAGTGACGTTCCGTTTGACAGTTCTTCTGTCAAATGTTTTCAGTACTCGATGTCTTTTTGCTAGACTTTTTGGCGTCAACTCTAAAAATGATGGAAGTATTTTCATTGAACTTTGTAATTACCTATAGTTGTGGTGGCAGCAAATTTCGTTAGTCATAAGTCATTTTCTTACAATCTTCCACCGTTTCGTAATCAGGCTTCTCTGATGTTGAAGAAACAAGCGAAAGGAACCCCGCAGGTATCCTCATTTTTGTATCTTTTATTTTTATTTAGGGATAAATCATTATATATAAATTTACGAAGAATATAAAAGATAATCGAAGCACGCTTTATGACAACAATTTCAAACAGATTGATAATAATATATAAGTTTATTGCAAACTAAACAGTAGAGATATAAACTGTTGATTAATTCTCGATGCTCAGTATTAGAAATGAGAACCCATAGTTAACGTTATTTAAGATCCGTAACTCGTCAATTCCATTCATGACCTACTCCAGAGACATCAAGGAATCCTGTTAAAACTAGCGCGCAAGGTAACAGCCATCTGCATTTTAACGACAACTATTTCCAAGCGCCGTTCGTCGGCTGGTCGTTATTGTGTCTATATATTAACGGGTACCGGTCTCTGGTAACCAGAGTCAATTATTTTATAATGTTTTGGCATTAGTATTGAAAAGGCAAGCAAACAGCAGAGAGACTTTAGATTAAGGATTCCAATCCATTTCTGCATGCGGGCTTACACACCACTTTGTCCTTTACGTGTCACTGTTCTTGGAGTGAATTCCCCTATTACCAAGATTATGTAACATCCTACACCATAATAGTGTGGTTGTCGGTATTTTTTCTGTCTTATTTACATAAGATCACGACTGTATCCCATAAGGGGTAGTCAGAGACTGGGCACTCCCTGCTAAAACCGATGACTGCCACAATCCACGTTCCACCAAAACAATATAATGCACTTGGTGTGATAGGTGGTGAGCCCATCGCCACCATGCGCTGTTGGGTGCACAGTGCAGTTTAATTCCTAAATTAAACTGTCGTTTTTAAGCCCCGAGAACATTTCCTTTAATCTTGGAGGTCTCGAGTCTTACTTATGAAAGTAGAACTCAAGAATTACATTCTCCTTGTAAAATCTTAACTTAAAATGTATTTCTTATTTGTATATAATTTTTTTCTTAACATCATAATTCTTAATTTTATGTCCTCTTTTACTAGTGCTACTAGCTTTAATTATTAGGCCATGGTCTGTTTATTTTTAGTTATCACTTCACGTATCCCGGCTACACTGTACACACCGCCGTAGAGAGCGGCGCGCAGCAATCGACAATCACACCGCGTACACACGACACACTTGTGTTTCAGGGCGGTTCTTACCGCCCAGAGTTACCGACATACAAGTCGACAGTCCGAATGGAGGCCCGCAGCCTCCCTCGGACGGTCATTAGACGACTTAAAATCATTTGAGATATTCGAAATCGCGCAAGCACGCAGCGAACGCGACACAGTCCGAATTTCGAAGTTTTTGTAGGAGTTTATTTAAGTATTTATCTTTTGGGTCAAACCAAACCTGGCACGCGGGCCCCTGGCTCGTGAGCACAGTATCCGATGAAGCTGTAAAAGCCAAAAAGGCTAACAGCAATTACATCACCGAAATTATATATATTAGAGTGAATTGTTAGTAAGCGACGTTTAAACATGTTAGCTTTGAACACTCTTTTCATGGCTTTGTCTGAAAAAATAGTTCTATAAATAACTATTTAAATGAGAAAATTTGGAAGTCTGTTTCACAATCATGTCCTCACGTCTGAACCGTTTTGAATGTAATTTGGTGAAGGTAGTTTGTAATTTGGAATATTCTTAAATTCACGCAGGTAAACCCGCGGGCGGCCAAGAAATCAAATGTCACTGATTTAGCGACTTTTCGTTTTTAGCAGATATACGCGGGTCTCGTATATAACTGTTCATTCTGATCTGATCTTTTTAAACTGAGAACACGTTATTAAGTAATTAGTGGGTATTCATAAAGAATAGTTAGTATTTTACGTTATCATAAAAGTTCAGGTGTAACGTTAGGATGTCAGTACGCTTAAGTAGCAGTAATCTTAAGTGCTAGGCGCGCGTAGTGGGAGCTAGTATCTGTAGATACGTTTAGGCACCGATAGGAAGAAAAAAATATATCAGTCTTATATGCCCTGATATCTAAATCAGGTATTCGGTTCTCGTCACCATACCAGCGCAAAGTGGTGCTATGCTTTTAGTTTGCGCTGGTGGTTTTAGAGAATTGCAGAAAGTTAGATTAGCCGTAGAACTATGGAGCTGGATTGTACTTGTAACATGCCGAGGCGAATATGAAAATACATACATACATAAGATCACGACTGTATCCCATAAGGGGTAGTCAGAGACTGGGCACTCACTGCAAAAACAGATGACTGCTATAATCCACGTTTCACCAAAAAAATATAATGCACTTAGTGTGATAGGTGGTGAGCCCATCGCCACCATGCGCTGTTGGGTGCACATTGCTGTTTAATTCCTTACTCGCCTTTTACGAGATCCATTGGATGAGATGGAGTGGTAGTATTCTTTTATCGAGCCGCCACCACACAGCAAATATGAAAATAATGATAAATATAAAAATGCAGCCTGTATAATGGATCCCATACACGAACTAATTATCTAAGGGGATATTGTAAGGTGGTCCATTTAATTTTGGTCAAGTTCTGATAATGGGATCCATGAGAAAATCATGAAACTCTGTTTGGTGCTGCTGCAGCCTTGAAGTGGGTTTTTTGATTAAATAATTATTCACTTCACAGTATGTAACAAAAACTATTTGAACATAATAAAGTAATTTATTTATTTTACATCTTTACATTTTAGCGCTGTTTTTACAAAATAAATCTTTCTTATTACCGTATCGGTGTCATGATAATCAAAACAGATGTAATTAAAATGCTATATAATTCAAACAATCTAATTAGAATTTCTGTCTTGTTTACGATTTATGGTAACTGAGGTCGCCTAATCGCCTATAAACACACTGTTAAATGTAATATTGCGACGTGATTCATTGTAAATTGAAATAACTGTAACGGGCATAAGGTTTAAACTGGAAAAGTAAATGTTTGTTCAAACTAGGTGTGACTTGGATGACCATGCAGCCGGCACTTAACTTTTTGACCACAATACATAAATCCGCTCATAGAATCAAATGCGACGAAGATTTTATCGCGACCACTAAATATACTAAGAACGAAATAAAACGTCTAAATATAGTGACATTTTATGGCTACGCGCGTTAAAGACGTAGTTTCTTTGATAAATCGATTAGATACAAAAGGGGTTATATGGCTTTGCAAACGTGGTGATCACGGCATATTTTCCCTACTTTACAGAAAGGCACCACACTGCGCCCGTCAACCTAAGACAGTTTTTTTTAATAGGAGAGGGGGGAAACCAGCAAGCGGCTCACCTGATGGTAAGGGATCACCGCCGCCCATGAACATCCGCAATACCAAGGGAACTCCGAACGCGTTGCCGGCCTTTGAGGAAGGAGTAGGCTCTTTTCTTGAAGGTCCCTAAGTCCCATCGGTCCGGTAAAACTGCTGGCGGCAGCCTCTTCCACAAAGTGGTTGTGCGTGGCAGAAAAGTTCTGGCAAAGCGCACGGTGGAATGCCAGTTCTAAGTGATTACACGAGCTCTCAGTGCTCTTCAGACTGAAACACAGTAATGTTTGCACACTACTGCTTCACGGTAGAATAACTGGCCTGGGGCGGTACGTACCTGGAGGGATTCCTGCATAGAAATTCTAACACCAGCACTTATCAAAACAAATCCAACAAGCCCGCAACAAGCAATTCCTGCATAGAAATCCGATGGCGTCGTGGCTAGGGGCGAACCTAGTCGTTGGCATGCCGATCTACTCTCGGACCAGGCGAACCCAGTGTATGTTTAGCCTTACCCAATAATATAGGTGCAGTTATAATAATATGTTAAAAAGCGATATACATTAAAATAATAGATTATAAAATTTATATCAATTTCTCGATGTTAAATTAAAAGCGCTTTAATTTCATAGTACGCGAGTGACCTGGGTTCGATTCCCGGTGCCGGTACTACTAAAATTGTTAATTGCAATTTTAAGTGCTGATTTACTTCGTGCTCGGCGGTGAAGAAAAACATGGTGAGGAAACCTTCATGTCTGCGGGTCGGCGGACTACACGTCTTCGAAATATTTTTGTTCCTCAGATATGCAGGTTTCCTCACGATGTTTTCCTTCACCGTCGATCACGTTTACCACGTCACCAGCACTTAAAATTGTAATTAACAATTTAGTGGTCGCAACCTGGTCGTCGCGTACTATGAAATATCAAGCGCCGAGCTAAGCTTCCAAGGCTCTGCTGGTAGTTAGTTTAAGCAAATCATGAGATTAGTCATAATTTAAAAGTACATGATCAAAATCCCGTTGACCTTCTCCGAAATACCAATTATCGTTTCTCACTGATGCATCCATGAGATTTTGAAACTTAGCTCGGAGCTTTCGCAAAATTAATTATATCCTATAATAAGACGATCCTGATTGACGGGGCTGTGTAAGCGTGGATAATTGAATGTCAAACATGGAGAGGCTGCCGGTGTATGAAGGGCATGAGCTGGTTAAAGTGAGGATGACGTGGAGAACTCCCATTACGATTAATCCTTTAACACTGTGAAGGTGAACGTGGAAGCTGGCAAGTTTAAAATTTTATAAACTTAATTGACAGGTTCAGATGACTTTTAAAATGATCGGATTATTGGAATATGCCTTTCGTATTTTATTTAAATGTTAAAGATATTTGTTTTAATTTTTTATTTAATGCATCTGTATAATTATTGTTTATACAGAAAAATTGATCGTACAGCGGTCCTGGGTTTGAAACCCAGCCGGAGCCAACATTTGTACTAAAGCACAAATTGCTAGTTTTCGGGTCCGGTTGTGTTGTGACTGTCCCCTTGTTTCTGACACTGCAATCTACCTCCGATCTCATCGCATTAGCGTTACATCGATGCGGGTACGTTGATAGTGTCTCTGTGTTATCGCGTACGTTTATGGCATAATAATATATCCTGCACATTTGATGTCTCCCGACAATATTCGGAAGTTGTCACCGTGATCAAATCGTCCAGGAGGACATCATTATCATACAGAAAAAGTATTTTGTAAAAAAGTTAGATGTTACCGTAAACGCACGTATTATATGGACACACATCTTCACGTCTATTTTACCTGATTGTCTGAAAACTAAATTCTTCAACCAGTGCGTGTTGTCAGTGATGACATACGGAATCGAGACGTAGTTCTTTACTGCAGGCCTATGTTCAACAGTAGACTGAAGTCGGTTGAAATTAAAAAAAAGTACTTTATAACTTCCCTGTTATGTTGTGTAAAAAAATGACGCTTGACAAAGGAAATTTATATTTCTTATGTTGAAGGATAATATATATTTCATTTCACATGTATGTGTAAATTATAGTATTTTACTGGTGGTTGGGTTCCTATGCAGGAATCCGTCTAGGTAGGTACCACCCCAGGGCCAGTTATTCTGCCGTGAAGCAGTAGTGTACAAACATTACTGTGTTTCGGTTTGAAGGGCACTGAGAGCTAGCGTAATCACTGGGCTGTGTTTTTTCTACACGGTTAATCTGTCTGTAAATTGTGTGCGTAAAACAAATACTTGTTTCTTTCTTTATTTTCTTTAAAATGGTGAATTTGACGCAGCTGTGGATATACGATGTATAAAATCCATACTAATATTATAAATGCGAAAGTAACTCTCTCTGTCCCTCTTTCTGTTTGTTACCTCTTCACGGTTCAACCGCTGAACCTATCTTGGCGAAATATGCCACAAAGATAGCTTGCATCCTGGAGACGGATGTAGGGAATATTTTTATCGGAAATAGTTCTCACGGGAATTTTAAAAACCTTTATCCACGCGGACGAAGTCGCGGGCATCAGCTAGTTTCTTATAAACAACCATAGAAAAGCACCTAATGAAGGCCACGTTAAAGTCTCTCAATACAATTTTATAACCGGACTGGAATCGGTTAAGTAGTGTACGTGTTCTGCGACTTAACAGACAGACTTGTAGATAAGATAAGCTTGAATTTCTCACACTGAGATTACAGTGTTGAAATAGAAAGTTTTAGTTAAATTTCATATGCAGTAGCGAGAACCGGAGGCCAAATACTGGCAGGATTCAGATGCAGGAATCCATCTAGGAAGGTACTACCGCTGTGCCGGTTATTTTGCCATTTTTATTGGATTATGTGATGATACAACCACAGCGTTCACCTGATGGTAAGTGCTACGTCTGCCCATAACATGCTGTGTCACCCAGAATTTTTCTGAACGGATGTCTCAGGGTGACAGGCGTAGTGTGGTGTCACACAGAAATGCTTTTGGCGACACAGCATTTGTTTAGACAGACGTTGCACTTACCATCAGGTGAATATTTTGCTCGTCTCTTGGAAGAAGATACGTACATATGATAATGACATAATTCGTCAATCGGAACAATATGTATTGAAGTCTTAATATAGTATTTAAATTATTAAAAAGTACTTGTTACTTAAATTATTTAAAATTCAATTTAATAATGAAAATATAATAAGAATTTTATTTCTAAATGTCAATACCATCGACAAATGTAATTTTTTTACAATCCAACACAGATCTTTAAGGGGACAGGATGCGTGAAGCCGAAGATCGGGCTGAGTGGCGTCAGTTGGAAGAGGACTATGCCAACCGTGGACTGTCGCAGGCTGGTTATGTATAATCATGTATTGTTTGAATTGGCTTTTTTACAATATTCCTGATAATATTCCACTAGATCAAACTGTATAAGACGCATCTGCTGCATTCAATGTAGTTTTACTACTGACGCAGTCTCGAAGAAATATACGCTATTTTTATAGATATTCATTTTTATTATATAAAAAAAACTTTCACTTTAATATTAATATTGTTAGGATTAAATAAACATGGCACGATTCGAGATTACTTCGTTTTCTACACAGGTTCTTCCCAGTGGGCGATTTTACTCCATTAAAATCGCTTTCTTTTATGCCATCGAATTATCATGTTTCTTTATAAAGCCATAAATGTCGGAAGATCTTGCAACAGTTGAAAAAATATATGTTTAATGAGTCGTTTCCTATTGTTTTTATTGAATTGTTTATTTCCTTGCAACTAGATAAAAATGCTTAAAATTTCGTAGCATGCGATTCCCGGTGCCGGCACCACTAAAATTGTTAATTGCAATTTAAAGTGTTGATTTATCACGTGCTCGGCGGTGAAGGAAAACATCGTGAGGAAAACTGCATGTCTGAGAAATAAAAATAAAAAAATATATTTCGAAGACATGTGCAGTCCGCCAATCCGCATTGGAGCAGCGTGGCGGATTCTAACTAGCTCCAAAAACCCTCTCGGAAATGAGAGGAGGCCTGAGCTCAGCAGTGGGGGACATTTATAGGCTGAAACTTTACTTTTTTTTTTAATGGAACGGAATGTAAATACAATGGAATACGATCCCTACTGGTTGACTAGGGAACTCTGGGAAAATTATCAACCAGAAGGTTTTGAATACGGCTACATGGCCCCGACAGTTAAATGACGTCATCTGCGAAGAATTTAAGATAAAACACGACGAAGAAATGAAATGAAATATATTTAGTGTTTGCGAAATGTCGTTCTTTAATGAGGTTCCTCTGTCCGAAGAAGAAACAAGCGTAAGAAACTCCGCAATAAAGGAAAGAAAGTTGCTAAGATGCGGTTGCATGCGGATCTTAGGAAATTAACTTTCTTTTCTTTATTATAATAGGATTTCCGCAAAGCAACGCCTGATTCTATTAACTATAGAAACTACGCAGTTATCGTCATTTTTTGTTTCTTTTCAATATATTCTTATTATTATAGAAATATTACAATAATAAGTAGAATAGTGCTCTCGAAGTTGTCGCGTTAGTAGTGCCTTCTTTCTATAGAGCATTGGACGCAGTGTTAGAAATACACTACAATAGAAAACATACTGCATCCAAATTCGAAAAAATAATAATTTGCGTGTTGCAAAAGCGATGGCTTTCATTCGAAAATAAGACGCTACATTCAGTTTACGTTACAATTTAGCCACGCGGTGGTCATTATATTTATTTGATTGGACGCGTAGAATGCGATAATAAAACTTTTAACTGGTGGTAGGATTCCTATGCAGGAGTCCGTGTAGGTAGGTACCACCCCAGGGCCAGTTATTCTACCGTGAAGCAGTAGTGTGCAAACATTACTGTGTTTCGGTCTGAAGGGCATTGTGAGCTAGCGTAATCACTGGGCATATGAGACTTAAGAACCTATGTCTTAGGGTGGTGGGCACAGTGTAGTGTCACATAGAAATTTTCTGGGTGGCACAGCATTTGTTATGGGCAGACGTTGCACTTACCATCATAACTTTACCATTGCAATAAAAAAAAAACGCTAGCCGATTTTCTACCACGTCGATAACTTCATTATACTGTCAGAAGGTATCAACTGCGCGGTAGATATTTTTCGCGGACCGCGTGCCCTAGTGGTTGGCGTACCCGACTTCAACGCAGCGTTTTGAATAGGAATTTCAACCCAGGACGGGTTGGGACAACCCAGGACGGCTATTCAAAACACAAATTGGAACAGGAGAAAACCTACTGTTGGGCATCTCATTTTTTTTAAACGAAAGAAATTTTAGTGCCACAAGTCTAGTGCAACCACATCACAGCCGTCTCAACCTAACTGCGCTGGATGTAACGCTCATGTGTTACGATATTACACAAGGACGACAATACTAACAGAGCCATCATCATTCATCATTTCAGCACATCACTAGTCCACCACTGCTGGACCTAGGCCTCCCCCAAAGATTGCCACAAAAGTTTATAGCACTCATTTTGGGCCGATTATGCCATAGTTGCCACGCTTGCAAAGCGCATTGGCAACCGCAGTTTATATATTCAGATGTTTTAGATAGATGGTGCTGCCCATCTTCTGATTTCAATTTTCCCTCTGTCGACTTTTACGACACCCACGGGATGAGATGGAGTGGTATATTCTCTTAAGCCGTCATCACACTGCAAACTAACACTTAACAGACGTATACAAACATACTAACATACAGTCACGCCTTTTTCCCATATAAGGGGTAGGTCACACCCGTAGCCCAATTTTAGCCCCCAGAAACGAGACGTGACGGATGGCGAACAACGTCGTCGTAATTTTAGTAGCTACGTATTTATTTATTTATTTATTTTTATTTATTTATCAAAAAGTTTCCCCATTGCGTTCCCATAAACGGTATAGTGACAGTATTGCATATTATGGTGTTATCAGTCTCAGTTGCCTCGTAGTACATCTCGGTAGGAAAGAGGTAGGTGATATTCTAGTCTACCGGACACCTATCGATTTTACACAGACAGACCCGTAACACCGGACAATTTATATTTTTGACATGACTTTGCACAAATTGTGACTCAGGCTGAATTCGCATCCATCAGGTTTTTTGACCTGGCCACGTGGTCGTAACGTATATAAATTTATTTGTATCATCGTTTTGAAGGCATTTTTTTACTCTAGCACTGGTTGTAATTCTGCACTTCTGATTTAATCTGGACTGTCCAAGAAATAATTTCTTTTTAATTCATATAGTAACCCTGCCTCAGTTTATTTCAATATAAATATAGTCAGAACTTTTGGCGCCAACTCGAAAAGTGGCAGAAGTATTTTTATTTAATTTTGTAATTTCTGTGTATATTTGGAGTGTTGATGTTTAATATTGATAGTTTATTATGCAGCAAGTGCTCGTGAAGGTGTACAGTCATTGGAAAATTCAATTCAAGACCAAAATTGTGCTTTTCGTTTTGTCTCCTTCAGTCCAGCAAATCTTCAGTAAAAGTCAACTACCATTTTACTGTCGATCAAAATTTTTAAGTCTTGCTGCTTGAAGATTGTATACTTGGATATGTTACTTGACACTGGAAAATAGTTTACGACTATTTCCATTAATAAATAAAAAATAATAATATAGTCAGCAATAATTTATTAATGTTTAAACATTGACAGTTCTTCATTTATTCGAATTCCAAACATATTGGTAACCAAAAAACATTACACTTATGTTCATAAGTGGATTGTAAATATATCTCAGCCTATGACAACGAATTCAATAATTTCAACAATATTATTTATTTAAAGATTTGTACCAAAAAAAAGCACAACGGCAGACTTGAACTGATTTCTCAGGTTGACAGGCACAATGTGGTGTCAACAGAAATGTTATGGGCGACACAGCATTTGTTATGAGCAGACGTTGCACTTACCATCAGGTGAACATTTTGTTCGATTCGTCACTTAGTCCAATAAAAAAAATCGTCATTTTAGTGCACCACAAATCCACTGCTGAACATAGGTTTCCCCATAGATTTCCCACCTGCAACCATCGACATCCCGCAGAACCGTGCAGGTCGTTGCCCCATCTAGTGGAGGACATTGAACACAAGACTAAAGTCTATAAAACTTTAAAACACTAAGAAACAAACCGTTAAAGCACTGTATAGAAGAGGCTGCGAAAATAAATCTTGATTAAGCAATTGAACTTTCTTTTGACATAATAAACGTAAGAATTCGATTAATTTTATGCGCCAGGCGCCGGGCACATTTACTGCTGTCACTCGTTATTAGCGCGACGATGTCTCAACTGGAAAGCGAGTGTAGACATTCGCAAAGAGATAATTCAATATTTACAAAGATCACTGTACTCCGCCTTTGTTACTTTGATCAGAGTAAATTACATTGAAATTAAATGAAATAAAAGTGAATTGATAATTATTTATTCTTATACATACATACATACATAAGATCACGACTGTATCCCATAAGGGGTAGTCAGAGACTGGGCACTCATTGCAAAAACAGATGACTACCACAATCCACGTTTCACCAAAACAATATAATGCACTTGGTGTGATAGGTGGTGAGCCCATCGCCACCATGCGCTGTTGGGTGCACAGTGCAGTTTAATTCCTTGCTCGCCTTTTACGAGATCCATTGGATGAGATGGAGTGGCAGTATTCTTTTAACGAGCCGCCATCACACGGCGGCATCATCACTTATCTATTTATTCTTATATACACTTAGGTCAGAAATATACATTTCGTTTGTCAAACGTCATACTTTTTAACAATCTACCACCGTTTCGTAATGAGTTTTCTCTGACGGAGAAGAAACAGGCGAAAGAAACTCCGTAGATATCCCCTTTCTATGTAAATCCTTTTTTTTACTTAGCCAAAAATACTGTATAAATGAATTTACATATTCTCATACAAAACCAAAGCATGCTCCGTGACAAAATCTCGAATTTTTATTCTAAGACATGCAGGATTCCTCACTCGGATTTTCCTTCAGCGGTGAGCAATTAGTAAATCAGTACTTAAACTTGGAGAATAGTTTTATGTTTAGTGGTGCCCGGGAAACGAAATTAAGTCACTCGTGTATTATAAGATTTAATTTTGCTTACAGCCCAACGCCGTCGCTGCCATTTTGGTGAGATTCAAAAAAACTCTTGCTTCTTATTGCGTTCCCACGAGTAGCCAGGGAAGATTATGTCCACCCAAGTAGAGGATGCTTGGGTAAGGCTACCTTTATTCCGGGATCGCCCGGTCTCAGAGCGGATCGGCACGCTAACGACTAGCACGCAGATAGCGCAAAAAGAATTAGTTAGGAAATGGACTTGGGGAAATCGGGAATGAAACTATAAGATGTAGAATACTACTGTCTAAGGAAGAGCAGGGGGGGACAGCAGTAGCTCAAGAGGCCGGGGTCGATTATCCGGTACTGGTAACTGGTAGAGTGCAGTTGAGGAGTTAAGTAAAGCTATGGAGTCGCATTTTTTACGAATTCGGAAGCGCATATCTCGCCATCTATTGGCGTAAATGAAAACTTATTTTATAACTTCGTTATAACTTTTTAAAATGTTTATGTTTATGTGCTCTAATTTTTTTTTTAATTCATGGATGGTGTGGCACCCTTATTTATATCATAATTTCACAACACTGTTATATGTATAGCTGTTCATAAAAAATACCTTCCTTCAAAATGACGGACAGACGGATAGGACGCAATTATAAAGTTACTACGGAACCCTGAACACGATAAAAACATTATCAAATGAATTGAGACTTTTTAGAATTCCTTAATAAATAAACTCATTCCAGTTTGTATTATTTATACATAGTAGTACAAGAACCTAATCAGTTATCTGGTTGCCACAACAGATAAAATAAATTTTGCCGTCTCACCGAGACTTATTCCAAAAACAACAAGCTCTAAATTATTCTTTAGAAACAGTAAATTTTGCCAGTTGGTGAAGTAACTACGCTAAGCTTTGACGTCTAAATGTACCCTCGACAATTTAAAGCTGTTCGATATATACGTGTTCTTCGACTAAATTAATTACTGTGTGACTTATGTTACGGGCACGCGATTATAACTCTTATTACCTTTATTTTACTAATAAATTAGGCGTAGATGGATTTTTTATACTGGCAAATATAAAGTTGTTATGGAATTTGATAGTGAATAGATAAGTTGGAATTGACATTCAACATACACCTGGAACGTTGCTTTGCTGATTTTACTTAATGTGATTATATTATTGAACGTAGTTGCAGTTTCCTAGCGTTTTTTTTATTATATATGCGGGATCCATTTACTGTTTGTGACTAGTAGAGATAATTTACTGAGGGTAGGATTCCTATGCAGGAATCCGTCTAAGTGGGTACCACCGTATCAGTTATTTTGCAGTGAGGTAGATTGCAAACATTACTGTGATTCGGTCTAAAGGGCACTGCTAGCTAGTGTCATTTTCGAGACAGTTTTGGAGTCTGGAATAGTCTGGAGAATTCTAATGCAAGTTGGCCGACTTCTCACGTCTTAGAAGTGGTTTTTCTAAAATATGCTAATTTTATCAAGATAACTTTCACCGATAAACGCCTGGTAAATGAGAACAAATTATTTCATCTAAGAGTTTTAGTTGTACTGGCATTTGGTTGTAGGATACTGATACTGGTGGTAAGATTCCTTATGCGGGAATCCGTCTAGGTAAGTACCAGGTCCAGTTATTCTGCCTCGAAGCAGTAGTGTTCAAGGGCACTGAGAGCTAGTGTAATGACAGGGAATATGAGACTTAAGAACTGATGACTCAGGGGTGCAGTGTGGTGTAACACAGAAATGTTCTGGGTGACACAGCATTTGTTATAGGCAGACGTTGCACTTACCATCAAGTGAACTCGGTCACTCGTTTTACTTGTACACCTGAACTGTAACTGCTCTAAGTCCACATTTTTGTGAGTGAATAAAAACAAAGTATTTCTTAATTGTCATATTATTAAATTAAATTAATAAATAGCTTTTGATATAGAAATTGTAGCGGTGGTTTGGCAACCCTGATATATTGTGCCGCTGTCAAAATTCCGCATAGCTCACAAGTAGGTAGTTGACTCAGCGTTGGACAACTTTAATGAACAATGTTTGCACAATAACAAATTTTGTTTATAAAGACGGGTCTCGAGATTCAAACGCACCGTGCCGTCCCAATATTTGGTAAAACCTTTGTCCAAACAATCATACATGAGATGGCGTATGTAAAACATTTGCCCAGACACCTTGCGGTCGAATGCTATTGGAGATCCGTTTCCTGTTTGCATACGATAAGGGCTTGATCAAACATTGTTGTGGAATGTTTGGGGTCGTTTCGGCATCGGCCACTCCTTCAAATTTCTTTTTATTTTGTTAAGCTCATTACGTAACAAACACTCCATGTTGTGAGTACAAACAAGAAAAGAGCCTGCCACAACACTTCTTTAAGGCAACACAACTGGAATTGTACAAGGATCTGCAGGCCTGTTACCAACACGGGAGTCGAAAACATAACTAGTCATTAAATATGATTACTGGATGGACGTAGGATCGGGGTTTCTGCAGAATAATCACATTAACTGGATGGAAATTATAAAATTATAGATAACTGTAAAGCGTTTTTTTTGTATATTGATTTAATTTGAGAGAAAGAACATCAAATACACTTTTATTTATTTTTACTTTTTTTATTTAGTATTATTTCTTTGTAACCGCAGATTGAAGACAACAAAAGGTCTATATTATGACTACAAGTTTTGTGGGGCGAATGGATTTTCTGTTTCTCATACGCTTTATAGGTATGTGACTATTTCCATATTGAAAATCAGTGTTGCAGTACTTTAGTGCTGCAGCAATTTGTTGAAATAGAGACCTTATCTTATACCTCCACATTATTTTTTTTAATTTTTCGGTTTTAAGTTTCAATTATTTTGTTTTATTTTTTGTGGTGTCAAATAAAAAGTTTTCTTTACTTCTATATAATTTGTTGAAGCTATTCATACATATTATATATATTAGATTCATATATATTAGATGTTTCACCACCACCTGCCAGCTCGTTAAAGAATGAAGCATGACCTTCATTACCTTCATCATTATCATCATCATTTCAGCCTATCCACTGCTGAAAACATAGTCCACTGCTGAACATAGGCCTCCCCATTTGATTAGCACAAAAGTTTGGGGCTCTTATTTCAGGGGGATTTTGCCATAGTTGCCACGCTTGGCAGGCGAGTTGGCAACCGCAGTTTATTTATTCAGATGTTGCAGGAAGATGCTGTTGCCCGCCTCCTGATTTTTATTTTCTCTCTGTCGACTTTTACGACCCCCACGGGATGATATGGGGTGGTAGATTCTCTTAGGCCGCTACCACGCTGTGTAGGTAGCGTTTTAAATTGGACAGAACTAACTTGGACAGGGTGGTGGTTATAAAGTCAATACTTAATAAAAAATAAAAAATAATAATGACTAGATCCGGACCGGACACCCATGAACAGGTGTCTATGGGCTATAGAGGCAATCTCGTCAAACGCAATGACTTAGTGGTTAGCGTACCCAGCAGCAGAGTTGTGAGCTGATGAGTCATATATTTATAGCCAATATTGACATTAACCCTTTGCACTTCAAATTTTTTTTTTGTTAACGTGACGAAACGAGCAAAACGTTCACCTGATGGTAAGTCCAACGTCTGCCCATAACAAATGCTATGTCACTCAGAACATTTCTGTGTAACACCACACTGCGCCCGTCACCCTGAGACATCAGTTCTTAAGTCTCATATGCCCAGTGATTACACTAGCTCTCAGTGCCCTTCAAACCGAAACACAGTAATGTTTGCACTCTACTGCTTCACGGCAGAATAACTGCCTCCGGGGTGATACTTACCTAGACGGATTGCCAGTCATGCTAATTTAAAGCGATCTAGGTTAATATGTGGTTTCAACGACTTACACATTTGAGTCTTATTTGTTCAAGTTTAGGGCGTTGTAACACTAGAGTTTTATAAGCGCGTTTTTAATGAGCCGATGAGCTTAGTATTTTACCAAAGAGTTACATACGCTCAACTAAATATTGTTCTATGTCTTCTATTGTACAGTCAGAAAAAAAACACGTTAAAGCGGATTTTTATACATATATAAGAACAACGAGCTCATTTTTTTTAATTGGATTAAGCGACGAGACGAGAATAACATTCACCTGATGGTAAGTCTGCGTATAACAAATGATTTGTGACTCAGAACATTTCTGTGCGGCACCACATAGCGCCCATCACTCTGAGTCATCAGTTCTTAAATCTCATATGCCCAGTGATTACATTAACTCTCAGTGACCTTTATACCAAAACACAGTAATGATTGCACACTACTGCTTCACCTGCCTAGAAAGATTCCTGCATAGGAATCCAACCAGTAACAGTAATGGTAAGTCATTCTGGGTGTAAGTTTGTTGTTAGTTTTTCTTCAGTTGCCTAACACTCGAAGTGCTCCCGCCACTAATGCGCGTTCTATATTCACCTCATCGGAGACACGTTTAAAAAACCTAGTGTGTAAATGCCCTTAGGCGATAAACCAACGATCGCTTTCCCTGCTTCAGTGACAGCCAGTATGTTTCACTTCATTAATTGCATGTCGCTTATGTTTCTATAATTATACGTTATTAAATGTACTTGTCGTTTTAATTGATAGCCCTGTTCTGAAACTGAAATTTGTAACTTTGTTAGTGTGATCATCTTGTCACTAAATCTAGTTTATTAATACATACATACATAACATAAGATCACGACTGTATCCCATAGGGGGTAGTCAGAGACTGGGCACTCACTGCAAAAACAGATAACTGCCACAGTCCACGTTTCACCAAAACAATATAATGCACTTGGTGTGATAGGTGGTGAGCCCATCGCCACCATGCGCTGTTGGGTGCCCAGTGCAGTTTAATTCCTTACTCGCCTTTTACGAGATCCATTGGATGAGATGGAGTGGTAGTATTCTTTTAACGTGCAGCCACCACACGGCGTTTTATTATAAACGGCGATTAGTGTACGTGCGATCGCAATAGCCATTCCAGGGGTGGGTTATAGTTGTATCTTATTATTTGTCATCAGCCTGTTAATAGTCCACGGCTGAACATAATTCACTTCCAAGGTTTGCCGTAATCACCTCGCTTGGCGGGCGGATTGATGATCGCGGTACCAAAAGCTTCGCAACTCAGACGTGGTAGGATTCCTATGCAGGAATCCGTCTAGGTAGGTACCACCTCAGGGCCAGTTATTACTGCCGTGAAGCAGTAGAAGTGCAAACATTACTGTGTTTCGGTTTGAAGGGCACTGTGAGCTGGCGGAATTACTGGGCATATGCGACTTAAGAACTTATGTCTCAGGGTGATGGACACAGAAATTTTCTGAGTGACACAGACGTTGCACTTACCATCAGGTGAAAGTTTTGCTTTTATCATCACTTTATCCAATAAAAAAGTCACCGTCTGTGAATTTTATGTTTGGATACTTTCTAGATGTTTTCTCCGCCAGCTGTCTAAAGCCACGAGTTTATCCAGGTGAGCATTTTTACGACAAGCCACGGAATGATAGAGTGACAGATCTTCTCAAGTCGCAACTTTTTTACTGGTAGTATTCCATTATAGGAATCCGTCTAGGCAGCACCACACCGCCAGTTACTGTGCCGTCGAGTAGTAGTGTGCTCACATTAACAAGCTTCCGTCTGAAGGGCACTGATATTTGCTGCGCATATGAGTCTCAAGAACCGATGTTTCAGGGTGACGAGCGCAGTCTAGGTGACACAGCATTTGTAAAGTATGGATCAAAGACAAGCCGTCAGGTGTAAGATTTGGTCGTCTCGTTACCTTCTTCCATAAAAAAAAACACACAGCCTGTAGTTCATAATCATCATTTCCGCCCGTCACAAATCCACTTTTGAACATGGGCCTCTGCAATGGATTGCCACATAACGCCATAAGCCTTGAGTGACCTGCATCCATCGACTTCCCACAAAGTCGCACAGATCGTCGCTCCATCTAGTGGGCAGTCGCCTGACACTGCGTTTGCCGGTACGAGGTGACATGACAACATTTCTTCCGCAAAGGTTATCGGTTCTACTAGGAATATGGCTGGCCCATTGCCTCCTCAGCTTGTTGATCCTTAGGACTATGTCAGTTAATATACTTCTGCTGCGGGTATCAGCATTACGGATTCTATTTCACAGCGAAATAGCGAGCATAGATCTTTACACAGCTGTTTGAGTGACTTTGAGCTTCTTCATGCGGCCTGTAGTGAAGGATCACGTCTCGGTTCCTGAAGTCGTATAGTTACGTAATAATAATTCATTATAGAGCCGTTGTATCTTGGCAAAGAAAACATCGTAAGGTAAGTAAAGACTGGGTTGATTAGACTAAATGAGTAAATGAAACTGGTACATTTCCAAAATCTTTACAAGTGTTCTATGAGTCTATTTCAATCGTTGATAGTAACTTGATTATCAACGCTTCTTTGTAAAGGCTTTTTGTTTATGGTTCGTTTTAAAGTAACCATGATTAGTTTTAATATGTTATTTATTTTCAAGTGGTTTAGGGCTAAGATTCAGTTATACTACAATAATGAAGTTTAAGCTGATCTATACAAAACTAAGCAACATGAATATCATATGTATGACGTTGGTTTATTTTTGATTGATAAGTTAGCTTTACAAAGATTACGGGAAGGCGAACAAAAGTGAGTGCCTGAGTATTGAGTTAAAGTTATGGCACTATATGATGTATGGCTGATATTTGCTGGTCATTGCCTTGAATATGTCATGGTGGTTGACATTAGCATGAAGGATACAATTTTTTTTAATTTACTTTTCGTGCAAATAATTCACCGCTACGTCACAACCAGACCCAAATTCCGTCTTGAGATAATGTCAACTTGTTTCCTTTATGTAACTAGTGTGTTTAACTATTTCATTCTAAGACTATTGGCGATACCAATGTGTCAATATCAATTTACTGTTTGATCAAGTTTAAAGATTACGGATCGCAATTTGTTCGGTAAATTGTGAAAATTTACATTACTATGCGAATAAATTTTGTGTCCTGTCACATTGTGTGCAGGCGGAATTTTAAGACTTCGATAGAAGAAGTGTACATCTCATATACCGACCAAGTCGACCGCGTGGCCTAGTGGTCAGAGTACATCACTTCTACGCCGCCGGTCCTGGGTTCGAATCCCAGCCGGAGCCAACATTTGTGCTAAAACACAAATCGTCGGTTTTCGGGTATGGTTGTGTTGTGTTTGTCCCCGTATTTCTGACACTGCATCCTAGCCTACCTCCGATCTTATCACATCGGGCGCGGGTAGGCTGGGACGAGTGAGTGCCTCTGTGTTTGCGCGTACACTCATGGTACTATAATATCTCCTGCGCAGTTGATGGCTCTCGACGTTCGGGTTCGGAAGTTGTCGCCGTGGTCGAAATTGGCTAGGAGAACATCACATCTCATCATCATCATCATCATCATCATCATTTCACCCTATCACTAGTCCACTGCTGAACATGAGCCTGTCCCATAAATGCCGCAAAAGATTGTAGGTCTCATTTTGGGGGGATTTTGCCATAGATGCCACACTTGGCAGGCGCGTTGACAACCGCAGTTTATTTATTCTGATGTTCGAGGAAGATGCTGCTGCCCATCTTCTGGTTTTAATTTTTGCTCTGTTGACTTTTACGACACCCACGGGATGAGTGGGGGAATAAAATAATTAACAGTTTGCAATAGATGCGTTGATATGGTCTATCTTCTATCTTTATCTTCTATATATGAAAACTTTGTATCCCTATTTAAGCAAATTGCGCGCACGAATTAGCGTGAGATTTGGCATAGTTAAAGTTTGTATGGCAAAGAAGCGAAAAAGCTGAAATTTATGTATAATACGTGTTACAAATGCATTAAATCTAATAAAATGAAACATTCATCATATACAGTTCGCCGTTTGTTAACATTAATATATCAATGTTGATAGAGAGATTGTCGTCATAGAATTTAAAAATGTTGGCAACAAATAATTACACAAGCCTCTATAGTCGTACTTAAAAATTGTATAAATATCTGTCGAATTTCTACCACAGAGCGACCACTTTGCATTTGTTATTTTACAAATGGTATGTAAAATAACAAATGCAAAGTGGAAGTCTAGATAAAGAACCATTACACCAAGTTAATCCTATTCGAGCACAATAAATGATATCTAAGGAATGTGGACTATCACGTTATTAATAAATATCGTTGTTATAAAATACTTTATCGTTAAAAAAAAAACAATCTATGCGATTAAAGCATTTATTGGGACAAAATAATAAATAATGTAAGTCGAGACTTGAGGAAAATTTTAGTTAGCGTTTTGCTGCAAGGAAAGTGCAAGCTGCTGATGGTCTATGTAAATAGCTGAACTCTCGTGGTTTCCACGTTCTCACACAATACTAGCAGAAAGAAGGATTCTTAAATATATTATTAGTGACAACCGCGCGGCCTAGTTTATGAGTGTCTGACTTGTACGCCGCGGGTCCTGGGTTCGAATTCAAGCCGGATTCAACATTAGTGCAAAACACCGTTACCGTGTGGTAGCGGCTTAAGAGAATCTACCACCCCATTTCATCCCGTGGGTGTCGTAAAAGTCGACAGAGGGAAAATGAAAACCAGGAGATGGGCAGCAGCATCTTGCTGGAACATCTGAATAAATAAACTGCGGTTGCCAACCCGTCTGCCAATGCGTGGCAACTATGGCAAAATCCCCCCAAAACGAGAGCTACAAACTTTTGTGGCAATCTATGGGAAGGCCTATGTTCAGCAGTGGACTATTGATAGGCTGAAACGACGAAACGACACAAATTGTTGGTTTTCGGGTCTTGATGTGTTCAACTCAGTCAACTGAGGAAATGCCATGAAAACCTGATGCTTCTGACAGGCGGCGGAAAAATATCTCAAAAAATGCTCGACCGCAATACAAAGATCGGTGATGGGCAGAAACGTCTAAAGTGCGAGGTGTCTACTGCAATTCCGCCTGCTGAGTGCAGATATCTCCTGCAGTGCAGCTATATACAGCAGTGAAGCTTTATCCAACAGTGCAGCTATATTCAGCAGTAGACTTTGAAAGGGGGAAGAAGATGAAGATGTATACATACTGTTCCTGTTTACGTGGTTATAACAGTGACCATTTCATTTTGACAAAAACCACTTCAGTACAATTTAGGTACAGAATGTAATTGTTTTATCTAGCTGCCACAATAAAAACAAAAGAAAAATCACATTCCAAAAATGTTAGTGAAAAGATTTATCGTAATGGTATTTATTAAATATATATCATAAAATTTTTACGGGTAGGATTATTATGCAGGAATCCGTCTAGGGCCAGTTAATCTGCCGCGCAGTGTGATGCCACATAGAAATATTCTGGGTGGCACAGCATTTGTTATGGGCAGTCTGAACGTTTTGATCGTCTCGTCACTTTATTTAATAAAAACGACCGACAATTTTGACGACCGCGTGGCCTAGTGGTCAGAGTACCTGACTTCTAAGCCGCGGGTCCTGGGTTCGAATCCCAGCCGGAGCCAACATTTGTGCTAAAACATAAATTATGGTTTTCGGGTCTGGTTGTGTTGTGATTGTCCCCGTGTTTCTGACACTGCATCCTAGCCTACCTCCGATCATAACGCATCAGCGTTACATCGGGCGTGTGGGTTGGGACGAGTGAGTGCCTCTGTGTTTGCGCGTACTTTTGTGGCACTATAATATCTCCTGCGCAATTGATGGCTCTCGACAGCAGTCGGAAGTTGTCGCCGTGGTCGAAATCGGCTAGGAGAACATCATACATCAATAAAAACCAAGTACCTCGCACCAGTGACCTGTAGTTGGCATAGAAATTCTCTGAGCAATCGCGCCCTACCCATCATTGGCGGCTCCCGGCGTCAGTTGAATGACACTAAATTGTTTTGTTAAATTTGTTGTAGTTTGCACCAGTAGTCACTAGATACTGTTGGACGTATAAGACGTCAATGTCAATGTCAAATGTGTAAACGACGTGGAATGGTTTGTCTGGAAATGCACAGGACGCGTACATACTCGTAGTTACAGATAAAGCTAACGATGCGAATGATATTGGAAAAAAGACGGCAAACGATAAATGTAAGTTTCTCTGTCTAAAAGATGCAGAAAGTCTCGTAGATTTTATTCCACATGGGGCGAGATTATCAAAGTCAAGGCTTTGATAACGCAGTTAGTATTTAACCAAGTGAGTCACACGGTAAGCAAGTATATAGGTTCTATAGCAATGTTCACACCGCATAGGTCAATGCATCACCGTCCAGTCGCGCAAAGGAGTCTTGAATGATATTGCAGATATAGGTTAGAGGTTCAGTTATGCTAAAAAAAAGTTAAGTTTCTTGTGTCGGATTAATTTAATAATTAAAATTTCGAAGATATTCACATCGTAATGTTTTTTTTAATTTTACAGTTAAATATTAAAAAAATTAGTAACTTATCTTTATATATGTACGCGAAAACTCTTAAAGCAATCACTCTCTAATGTTCCCACGCCCGATATAAGGCTATTTCAATAAGATCAGATGCTATCAGGTATGCTAGTGTCAGAAATTCAAGTACAATCACAATACAACATACATACATACATAAGATCACGACTGTATCCCATTAGGGGTAGTCAGAGACTGGGCACTCACTGCAAAAGCAGATGACTGCCACAATCCACGTTTCACCAAAACAATATAATGCACTCGGTGTGATAGGTGGTGAGCCCATCGCCACCATGCGCCATTAGGTTCACAGTGCAGTTTTATTCCTTACTCGCCTTTTACGAGATCCATTGGATGAGATGGAGTGGTAGTATTCTTTTAACGAGCCGCCACCACACGGCAAAGTGTGTACGTGTCAAAGTTGAGTTTTTCATAATTTAATTACGTCAGCGTTTATTATTTAATTACAATCAATCAAATAAATGGCGTATTGAAAGTTTACATTATGACGTGCATCTTTTCCTTTGTTTGTAGTTAGGTTTTTATAATCTTGCGCAATTGATGAATCAACAATGTAGATTTATAGTTTGACACTATTAGCGTTTACAATTAACAACAATCTGTCACTATCACTGTTTATTATATGGAAACCACAAAATTACCTTTAGATACACTTTGTTATAGCTCTTGTGATTGTATTGATATTGGCCAGTGGTCACGGAACCTGACTTCTGCGCTGCGGGCGCTGAGTTCTAATCCAAGCTGGAGCTCGTATTGGTGCACAAATACAAATCGATCCCCTGGTTTTTGACACTACATTCTCGCCTACCTCCGATCTTAAAGTATGATGTGGGTTGGTTAGTACGGGTGAGTTCCTCTGTGCTTGCGCGAAGTCTTGTGGCACTATAATATCTCCTGCGCATTTGATAGTTTCAGACAGTATTCCGAAGCCGTAATTTTTTGATAACTAGCTGTGCCCTTCGTAAAATAGCCGACCTCGATCGATGATATACATATATACTTCCCTATTTGAATCGGGTTCACGGGGTTTTATTGTTTTTGCGCGGAACCCTAATTGTGTTTCTAAAATTAAAGTAGTCTAAATCACCCGCTATGAAATAGGATATCTGTTAGTGAAAGTCCCGTCAAAATCCGTCAAGTCGCTTCGGAGATAACCCGGAACAAACAAACAGACAGACAGACATAAACATTAAAAATAGTTTTTTCTTATAAGTACCGTATTTGCTTTCATAAGCATTGAGTAATAAGTTGTAATTTTCTTATTACAAACAAACACTTCAATTTTATTTTTTTGTTTAGATTACCTAATTAATAATTGTGATGATGATGTTCTCCTAGCCAATTTCGACCACGGCGACAACTGCCGACTACTTTCGAGAGCCATCAACTGCGCAGGAGATATTATAGTGCCACAAGTGTACGCGCAAACACAGAGGCACTCACTCGTCCCAACCTACCCGCGCCCGATGTAACGCTGATGCGATAAGATCGGAGGTAGGCTAGGATGCAGTGTCAGAAACAAGGGAACAATCACAACACAACCAGACCCGAAAACCAACAATTTATGTTTTAGCACAAATGTTGGCTCCGGCTGGGATTCGAACTCAGGGCCCGCGGTTTAGAAGTCAGGTACTCTGACCACTAGGCCACGCGGTCGATAATAATTACGCTTTACATAAATCATAATCATTTAATTGAAATTTAATCGCCATTCAATTTGAACATCTAATTGAATAAGGTTTTAATTACTCTCTCTGAAAACACGTCACGTTGGTATTGCTGCGTGAAATGCTAAGTCATCTCGATTTTCAGACTGTCACCGGTCCGTAATGAAGTACGAGTACCTCCGACGGAGAAGAAACGGGCGAAAGAAACTCCGCAACATTATCTATTTAGTAGTTTTATTGTTTTATGGTATTCGAAAAAAATCAGTAAGCAAAAATTTTGAAATACATATGTAAATGTATTGAAAACTCCAAGCAGACCAGCTTCCACAAGCACCCTCCTTAAAAATATTTAAGGGAAGTGGTACAAGGAATGATAAACTTCCAACCATTTCAAAACATTTTTATAGGAGAAATGAAATCTGACGGAGAAGAAACAGGCGAAAGAAACTCCGTAGGTGTCCTCTTTTTTGGTAATTTTTTATCTTAGTCAAAAGTACATTATAAATAAATTTACAAAGTAACTAACCAAAGCACGCTCCATGACAAAATGTTGGACAAGATTCAAATAATATAAAGATACTAATGAATAAATATATTGAAAACCCGAGCCGCCTCCACCAACAGCACCTGTTCACAAGTATGACGCATACGAAAGAGACGAGACTAGCAAAACGTTCACCCGATAGAAAATGCAACGTCCACCCATAAAAAAATCTATGTCACCCACACGTGTGACACTGCGCTCGTCCCCCTGAGACATCAGTTCTTAAGTCTCATATGCCCAGTGATTACACTAGCTCTCAGTACCCTTCAAACCGAAACACAGTAATGTTTGCCCACTACTGCTTCAAGGCAGAAAAACCTAGACGGTTTCCTGTATAGGAATCCAGCCTATGGATGGCGGAAGCAAAATGGCTGAAAAATCTCATGGCGTCCGACAATCATCTCGAGGGCGGATTAACTATCTCGAAAGTACTGTAACTGTAAGTATCTGGTACTGTGAGTAGTGATTTCTGCGAAGCCTTTTGAGCAGCAATAGCTCTTATATAATAATATTTTTACTTCCAAGATATGCCGGTTTCCTTACGAACTTCACCGCCGTACTTGGTAAATCGGAATACTCGTAAAATAGAAATAACCAATTTTAGCGGCGCCGGTAATTCCAAGGTGCGATAATACTCTATTATTGTGAATAATAATAATAATAATAAAATAAGAGCTTATTTTCGATTTTTTTTTTTAGACTAACTTTTATGAGCCGTGGTACCTCAGGGGCCTCGTGCTCGCCTTTAATTTCATAGTAAGCGAGTAACCTGGGTTCGATCCCCGGTGCCAGCACCTCTAATATTGTTCTACAATTTTAAGTGCTGATATACGATGTGCTTAGCGGTGAAGGAAAACATCGTGAGGAAATCTGCATGTCCGAGGAATAGAAGTATTTCGAGGACATGTGAAGTCCGCCAACCCGTATTGGAGCAGCGTGGCGGATTCTTCCTAGCTCCAAAACCCTCTCAGAAATGAGAGGAGGCCTGTGCTCAGCAGTGGGACATTTATAGGCTGAAACTTTACTTTCTTTTTAATTTTTGTAGGAAACGATTAATAACAAGTTTTTTTGATCTTATTTACTGTTTTGAAGATTAATCTATAAAATTTGTTAGTAAAGCATTTTTTTCGAATTGTTTGCAGTGTCGTGATTAATTTTTATCCTCCAGTCGTAATTTAATGTTTTCACTATCAAATTGTGGTAGCGGCTTAAGAGAATCTACCATCCCATCCCCTCCCGTGGGTGTCGTAAAAGTCGACAGAGGGAAAATGAAAACCTGGAGATGGGCAGCAGCATCTTCCTGGAACATCCGAATCAATAAACTGCGGTTGCCAACCCGCCGGCCGTGCGCGACAACTATGGCAAAATCCCCCCCCTAATTGAGAGCTACAAACTTTTGTGACAATCTATGGAGGAGGCCTATGTTCAACAGTGGACTAGTGATAGGCTGAAATGATGATGATGATGATGACTATCAAATCATTGCCGCTTCAAATTAGTTGAGATGTGATGTGATGTTCTCCTAGCCGATTTCGACCACGGCGACAACTTCCGTCTACTGTCGAGAGCCATCAACTGCACAGGAGATATTATAGTGTCACAAATGTACTCGCAAACACAGAGCACTCGCTGATGCGATTGGATCGGAGGTAGGTTAGGATGCAGTGTAAGAAACACGGGGACAATCACAACACAACCAGATCCGAAAACCAACAATTTGTGTTTTAGCATAAATGTTGGCTCCGGCTGGGATTCGAACCCAGGACCTACGGCTTAGAAGTCAGGTCTGACCACTAGGCTATTCGTAGTTCTTCCATAGGGTCGTGATTTTTAAGTAAAAAAAAAACTACATCCAGACTATACGTAATATTTTTAATTAACGACACTTGTCTACAGCGAACTGACTCACTTTTCTTTTTTTTTGTTAATGGAACACGACAATAGAATTAACAATGTTTGAATAATAACAAGTTATTGTAGTTCGTTGCATTTATTTCAATTGTTTCAATCTGTTAACTTAAAGATTCGATTGAATAAAATATGAATGACAGGTGATTTTGACGCTGAGTTCTATTTTTAATTTTACTTATCGTGGTATAATATGTTTTTTTTTAAATTGGAACATGCGCCTGGATGGAGCCATTTAAAAAAACTACACCTTTTATAAGCTTCCAAAATATTTGAATAAATGCTTTATAATTTCAGTTATTACACTTACCATTTTAATTGCCATGTGCAAAAATAAATTTATCCAAGGGCTTGAATAAATCATACATAAAATTTAAGGCCGACACTTCCGTTCATTTGAAATATTTGATACACCAAACACTTCCTTACATAAATATCACTTCAACATTATTAACACTTACAATTATGATGGCAAATTATTGTTTCGTCGGAGAAATCATCATCATATTATATGAAAAAAATAAAAGGTTTCATTTTATAAACGCGTAGTACGCGCCGTTCGACTTGTCAAAGCATACAGAACTAGCTAACTTTTTTTTTACAAGCGTGTTCAACTGCCTACGGTCGGTGGCGTACTGCCGCCGTAGTGCGGTAAGCGCCTCGCGACCGTATACTGAAAACATTAAATGTAACTGGCTTGCTTAATGAAATGCTGGTACTGACCCGTTACGCACGGGAAAAAAAATTACAATACATAAATGACACATGATTTATTTTAGATCAAGAGGACTGTATTTCTTTTCAGTTAGATGTTAAGCTTACCATACAGCGAGGAAACGCAGTAAAATGCGCGTACTTGGCACCATGCTATATTTGTTTATGATTAATTATGTTATTGTGTTTGTAAACATTATATAGTTGAAAAAATAATTAATATTGATGAATAAAAGTACCCTTATTTTTTACCGAGTGATGGTGGCGTAAGAAAATCTACCACCGCGAGTCCAAGGTATGAGGCGTTTGATCCAATCCGCTTGCCAAACGTGATGACTACGGCAAATCCGCTCTTTTTGGGAGAAGCTTATGTCAATCCATGGAGTATTGTTGCATAATGATAATACCTATGTATTATCATTTATGCAACAACTAATGATGATTTGCTCCTGGCCGATATCCGATGTCCGATCACGTCGACAACTTAATACTTAGGAGAGTGTTAGCCTCAAGGGAACGAGCAAACACAGAGGTATATAGGGGTAACCTACTCTCGCTCGATGTAACGCTCATGAAATAAGACCAGAGGGAGGCTACGGTGCAGAGACACGGGGACATGAACAACACAATCAGACCCTAAACCTAATAATTCGTTTATTTTCGCACAGACATTGGCTTGGGCTATATATTTTCGGTGATGTAATTGCTGTTAGCCTTCTCGGCTTTTACAGCTTCATCGGATACTGGGCTTTACAGCTTCATCGGATACTGTGATGGCTTATGCTAGGATGCAATGTCTACAACAGGTAGAAGTCAGATACACTGATCACTAGGCCGAGAGGTCGCCTTCCTAGTAATAGCTGCTTGAATGATCTATTGTATATCATTTTTAAAGTGACTGAAATAATATCCCGCTGGGTTTCTTGCTGATTTTTTCCAGGATAGAGGCGTTCTTTCAATGAGTATTGTATAAATAATCTATACTGAATAAAAATTATTCTATTCTAGTCTGCAAAGCATAAATCTTCAGCGGACAGTGTACTTATTGAGTAGTGGTCTTTGGTTAATATTATTTCGGTGATGTAATTGCTGTTAGCCTTTTTGGCTTTTACAGCTTCATCGGATAAGCTTAAGAGAATCTACGACCCCATCTCATCCCGTGGGTGTCGTAAAAGTCGACAGAGGGAAAATGAAAACAAGGAGATGGGCAGCAGCATCTTGCTGGAACATCTGAATAAATAAACTGCGGTTGCCAACCCGTCTGCCAAGCGTGGCAACTATGGCAAAATTCTCCCCAAAATGAGAGTTACAAACTTTTGTAGCAATCTATGGGGGAGGCCTATGTTCAGCAGTGGACTATTGATAGGCTGAAACGACGACGACGACGGATACTATCTTTGGTTTAAGACTCAAATTAAACCAATGTTAGCACATCACATGAATTGATTCACATGTCGCGAGACACTGTTGAAATATACCAAATGCAAAATAATAAAGCCCTGGGACTAAAAACCTGATAATAATAACATTCTAGCAAACTGAAGTTACTTATGTAGTTACATGATATTACTTCTTAATAACTTTCATCATCATCATCATTTCAGCCTATCTTTGTCCACTGTTGAACATAAGCCTCCCCTGCATCCATAACTTTCCCACAAAATCGTGCAGGTCGCCGCTCCATCTAGTGGGGGGGCGTCCTACACTTCGTTTGCCGGAACGAGGTTACTCCCGGCCCATTGCCACCTCTGCTAATCCTTAGGTCTGGATATTATCACGCACAGAAACTCTGAGCTTTTCCATAGCTCGCTGAGCGGCTCTGAGGTTCCTCATGTGGTCCACAGTGAAGAAGCACGTCACAGTTCCGTATGTCATCATCAATATCTTTATTATTAACAAATGCATGCATTTTAAATGGATGACAGCCTATCTACAACTGTAATCGTGATGGTAATTTATTAATTAGTACCTACTTATATTAGAAAATACTACACGAGTCTATTCCACTTCTCCTATATAAAAATAATTAGGAAAAGGAGAGTTTTAAATTACTAAAAGTAATTATAAAAAGAGTATAATCTAGACGAGTATAGTTCAAGAGCAAATTGTATCGATAAACAGGGATGTGTCCACAAGGCGGTATACATACATACATACATAAGATCACGACTGTATCCCATAAGCGGTAGTCAGAGACTTTTGGCAAATAGCAGATATTAATCAAAATACTTAAGATAATATATGCCAATTTTACATAGATACGGTCACGCCTTTCCTCCCACATAAATTTCAAAAGATACACACCCGTAGCCCACTTTTAATAAATCTCATAGAAATTATCACCACATTTGGGTGAAAATAAGACACCAATTGTATCACTCATTACTACGTTCAGCATTTAGGCTTGGATAAGTCTGAGGGCTTGCAATATACTTAAAAGTCGCAAGCACATTAAGAAATTCATCACAGTTACATACATACATACATAAGATCACGACTGTATCCCATAAGAGGTAGTCAGAGACTGGGCACTCACTGCAAAAACAGATGACTGCCACAATCCACGTTTCATCAAAACAATATAATGCACTTGGTGTGATAGGTGGTGAGCCCATCGCCACCATTCGCTGTTGGGTGCACAGTGCAGTTTAATTCCTTACTCGCCTTTTACGAGATCCATTGGATGAGATGGAGTGGTAGTATTCTTTTAAGGAGCCGCCACCACACGGATCTATACGGTATACTCTCTTCCATTATGTTTTATTGTTTATTAACTCTCTAACCTCAGCTGTTAATTTAATATATCATCTTCATGCTGACGATTTTCAGCTTTATGTGCAATACGGTATTAATGATCTTAACATTACCATAAAAGATCAGCCAGACCAACCTCTGATAGATTGGTCGCATAAATATTGTGTATCAGTTAATCCATCAGTTACCTAAGATTGATGGCGGAGCCTTGATCCTGTATATTAATGGAACTTTAATTCCATAATCAAGCTTCATTCATAGACCATTTCTTGCCTTGAATAATACAGTAATGCGTTCTCTTTATCGTCTTAAAAAGTCAAAGACTAAGCTTTTGAGTGCATATGATTACGCAGATGTGTGTTACTAAGTGATCCTAAAATCTTATGGCCAAGATGGAGTGCCTTTTCAAAAATTCTCGAAGATTTGTTTTCGGTTTACGTAAGTATGACCACGTATCCTCTTACCGTTCCAAGCTTAAGTGGCTTTTTGTCCGTCAAAGGCGTAGCACCAGGTTTTTTTTAGTACATAGCTCTGTTTTATGTGATCCAAATTTTCAGTCCTATCTTAAGAATAACGTTCACTTTTTTAGCAACGGTTTTTTAGTTCCTCTTTAACTTTTCAGGCTTGACTTCTTCGGAATGCTCTGTCCCATGATATCAAGAAAACCTTTAATATTTAGGTAATTGTATTCGAGTATTGGTGTTTAAGCCCTGTGGTGGCGGCTTGAGAGAATCTACCACCCGTCATCCCGTGGTTACCGTAAAAGTCGACAGAGACATAATCCCCCCAAACTGAGAGCTGTATACTTTTGTGGCAATCTATGGAGAAGGCCTATGTTTAGCAGTGGACTAGTGATAGGCTGAAATGATGATGATGATTTCTGTTCACCAATCTGAATTAAAATTACCACTCGTTTAAGTTAATTTAAATTTTGCAAGAATCCGTCAAGGTAGGTACCACCCCAGGGCCAGTTATTCTGCCGTGAAGCAGTAGTGTGCAAATATTACTGTTTCGGTTTGAAGGGCACTGTGAGCTAGCGTAATCACATGGCATAAGAGACTTAAGAACTGATGTCTCAGGGTGATAGGCACAGTGAGGTTTCACACAGAAATGTTCTAGGTGACACATCATTTGTTATGGGCAGACGTTGCACTTACCATCAGGTGAACATTTTGCTCGTTTCATTACTTTATTCCAAAAAAAAAAGTAAGTAAGAGAGAAAAATAGCGAATTTTTTTTTTTATAAAAAAAACGAAGCCCAACAGTAGGATTTTCTCCTGTATCGTGGGTGCGTTTTACAAACATACATTTCACATGCACAACACAACCAGACCGGAAAAGCAACAATTTGTGTTTTTGCACAAATGTTGTCTCCGGCTGGGAATCGAACCCAGGACCGGTGGCGCAGAAGTCAGGTACGCTAACCACTACGCCACGCGGTCGACAAAATCAATTATTTTACCATAAAGACTTAAAGCGAATTGGTAGATGGCCTAAAGTCCAGATCACATACAGCCAAATGACAGTCAATCTATAAATTACAATCGTTTCAACCAAATTAACTTAGCGTCCTGATTTTAAAATCATATAAGGAGCCGACACCGGCTCATATCTGTAATAATTAATTGCTCGTTTATATTCAATTAACATCCGATTAAAAATAAAACAGTAACAATATTATTATTTTTTAACGTAGGTTGTTAGGAATTTAGATTAACACGATATATTTGTCGGCTTTAATGACACTAAATCTATAATAATACCGCTTCTTTCTGATCTGGAAGCCTTTTATAAAGGGCGATTTGATACCGTGCGAACGGGATATGATATAGATATATTTAAATTCGTTAATTATGACGATGAACTATAAAAAGTGGTTAAATCAATTAGTATAAAAATTATAAAAACTTAAGAACCGATGTCTCACGGTGACGAGAACAGTGCGGTTATACACGAAACTTTCTAATGCCAACTTTCGGGTGACACTGCTACTGTTGTGGGTAGGTCTTTTATTTACCATCAAGGGTACCATTTACTCGTTTCATCATTAACTTTAATAAAAACATAACTACAGACAAGGGAATATTCTGGATTCAAGTAAATATAAAGCGTCAAGATTTACCGAAACACGGAGATATTAGAAAAATTAGAGCAGCTAATAAAATTATAGTCGCATTCCTACTAAAGAGGAGGTTAAACTCCTCTTTAGGCCAAATGCTTACCTGTATATTTAGCATAAACGAGGCAGAATACAAAGGGTATTTATAAACTCGATAATAACCAAAATAAACAAAGCAGCCAACCCTCAATCAAAGTGCAAGAACTATCAGTACAATAAACAATACAGAAGAAAACCTAAAATAGAAAGATTCCCAGCGAAACTGTATTAAGCTATAGGTTTATCAATAACAACAAATCAAAAAACTACTTTTGGTTTCTACTGGTGGTAGGATTCCTATGCAGGAATCCGTCTAGGTAGGTACCACCCTAGGGCCAGTTATTCTGCCGTGAAGCAGTAGTGTGCAAACATTACTGTGTTTCGGTCTGAAAGGCACTGTGAGCTAGCGTAATCACTGGGCATATGGGACTTAAGAACTTATGTCTCAGGGTGACGGGCGCAGTGTGGTGCTACACAGAAATATTCTGAGTAACACAGCATCTGTTATGCGCAAACGTTGCACTTACCATCAGGTGAACGTTTTTCTCGTCTCGACGCTTTATCAAATAAAAAAAAAAGAAACTGAAAGTCTATGATTAATCTTCACGATATACTTAAAAGAGTTTTTTCAGCTTGCGATAAATTTTTGAATGATTGTCTTCTCAGCCTTCATTCTCAACTTGAAGTGTCATACTCCTCAATTAACGCTCGTGGAACAATAATGCAAAAGAAAGTTCATTAAGTTTCTTGCAACTCAGAGACCCAAATGCACAGTATAAAATGGTGTATATTAACTAGTTTTGAAGATTATCGTCTGCCCTCCCATAATAGCGCGCATAAGCAAACTAACGCCACCACCGGAACCGCCACCGGATACCCTCTACCACTACAACACTACCACTGGTCCATATACACCACTGAAGTCGAGACCTCGACATGTGTTTCACCTCAAAACGACGCACTATCAAGTTTTATTGACAACAGACAACAGGGCGGCGCTCTTCGAAACTAGGTAATATACAACATTTTATATTGTACATGCGAATCTTAGCAAATTAACTTTCTTTTACTAACTTACTTCTCGTCGTCGTCGTCTTTTTGTCGTTTCAGCCTATCACAAGTCCACTGCTGAACATAGGCCACCCCCCATAGATAGCCACAAAAGTTTGCAGCTCTCGTTTTGTAGGAGTTTTGCCATAGTTGCCACGCTTGGCAGGCGGGTTGGCAACATCAGTTTATTTATTCAGATGTTCCAGGAAGATGCTGCTGCCCATCTCCTGGATTTCATTTTTCCTCTGTCGACTTTTATGACACCCACGGGATGGGATGGGGTGGTAGATTCTCTTAAGCCGCCACCACACGGTAAGTAACTCATTATTCTATTATCAATAAATATTAAGAATAACGTTGCATAAGAAACATGCACTCAAATTCGACCTCGAAATTTTACTCTCATTGCGCCCTAAGAGTTTCAAATATATTATTTATGACATGACATCCGACTCAATCCCGTCTACCTGGTAACCCTCAGTGGCAGCCAGACGGAGGCGGTGGGCATTGGAGCGGAAACAATGCCCGTCTGGTACAAATTAGATTGCGCTCCAAATCCATTGAATGATGACACGTTATTGAGGCATTGTCAGTTAGAACTAGTTGGTGTGTTTGTCTTCTTCGGTTTAAATCTGTTTTGTAAAACCTGATGCTCACTTACAAATAGGTTATGATTGGATTTGTCTTTACGATTTACACAACAGACACGACTGAAAGAAAATTAAGTTAATATTGAAAAAAATTTTTTTTTTATTTGATAAAAGTGACGGAACGAGCAGAACATTCACCTGATGATAAGTGCAACGTCTGCCCATAACCAGTGCTGTGTCACCCAGAACATTTCTGTGTGACATCACACTGCGCCCGTCACCCTGAGACATCAGTTCTTAAGTCTCATACAGAAGTAGTGATTACGCTAGCTCTCAGTGCCCTTCGAACCGAAACACAGTAATGTTTGCAAACTACTGATTCACGGCAGAATAACTGTCCCTGGGGTGGTAGCTACCTAGACGGATTCCTGCATAGGAATCCTACCACCAGTTCAGGGATTTTCAAACTTTTTTCAGCAAGAGACCCCTTTTCCTGATGAACTGATACCTCAAATCCCCATAGCTAAATTACTTTAATTATTCTATCTGCAGTCATTTTCCTATTGTCACAAAATACTTACCCATTTAATAGAGCAAGTCAAAACGTGCCTGAAAGACTTGTACGGCTGAACACATTATCTTGCACGAACTTCTCCACGCTTATTGACTTGCCGAGTTTTTCATCTCGTACGAACTTGTGCACGCTTCACGACTTGTTTACTTCCTACTAAAATATTAGTCATTCTTATAACTAGTTGGCGACCGCGTGGTCTGGTGGTCAGAGTACCTGACTTCTACGCTGCGGGTCCTGCCTAAGAATCCCAGCCGGAGCCAACATTGGTGCTAAAACACAAATTGTTGGTTTTCGGGTCTGGTTGTGTTGTGTTTGTCCCCGTGTTTCTGATACTGCATCCTAGCCTACCTCCGATGTTATCGCATCAGCGTAACTTTGGGCGCGGGTAGGTTGGGACGAGTGAGTGCCTCTGTGTTTGCGCGTACACTCGTGGCACTATAATATTTCCTGCGCAGTTGATGGCTCTCGACATTCGGATTCGGAAGTTGTCGCCGTGGTCGAAATCGGCTAGGAGAACATCAGTTGGTACACGTAACACCTAACTTATACCGTGTCTTGAAAGTTTCAAATAGGAACTTGTGGTAATTAATAGGGGTCGGTTTTTAGACCTCGTCAACTCCAAAAATCTGCTTTTTTATGTCGTCCCCTGGGAAACCGATTACGAGTGGTAGATATCATCCCTGCCTTAGTTTATATTACAAACAGTGAATGCACGATAATAATAATTAACGTGCGATGCTTATTAAAAATCAATGATCGCTTGTTTAGATTAATGTGATGACATTTACTGGTGGTAGGATTCCTATGCAGGAATCCTTCTAGGTAGGCACCACCCCAGGGCCAGTTATTCTGCCGTGAAGCAGTAGTGTTGCAAGCATTACTGTGTTTCGGTTTGAAGGGCACTGTGAGCAAGCGTAATCACTGGGGATTTGAGACTAAAGAACTGATGTCTCAGGGTGACGTGCGCAGTGTGGTGTCACACAGAAATATTCTGGGTGACACAGCATGTGTTGTGGGCGGACGTTGCACTTACCATCAGGTGAACGTTTTGATCGTTTCGTCACTAAATACAATAAAAAAAAAAAAAAAACTAACTGAATGAAACAATCAATTTGCTCGTACGTCATGCATTTCTTTGAACTAGCTCCTTTTCTTATCAATGAACATCAAATGGATTACGATCACTAGGAATATATAGCCTAAACTATCCATACTAATCTTATAAAAGCGAAAGTCACTCTGTCCCCCTATTTGTTTGTTACCTTATTCGCCTCAACCATTGAACCGATCCTGACGAAATTCGGTATAGAGCTTACATCCCGGCGACGGATATACTCGTGGGATACTGTTGTATTCGGTAATTTAAAGACTTCCCATTGTATGTCAAAAAAATCCACGCGGACGTAGTCGCGGACTTCGTTGTAGTTCGTTGTTATAAAAGTCTTAAATTGTGTGCGTGCTTAGGAACATTAAAGAAAATTTAACGAATCATAGAAATTTTAATTAAAAAATTAAGTAAATTATTTGTTCGGTCCCATATATTACAAAATGTCAGCACCGCTGTCAAATGACGGATGTACTTGGATGTTTGCAGTGGCGCGGTGTAGACCATTGTTTTATTTGTGTCTTGTGATTAATGTAGAGATTGTAACAACAAACTTACCTACAGGAAATACATTAAGTTTTCTTAAAAATTTCATTATTTTATCATCTGATAAGTGACAGCATCACTCCAGAGAAACAAGAATTTCACACATTTATTTATGTATTTATATAATTTGGAACGTCAACAGTACACACATTGTCTATCCTATAAATTAAATTTCATAATAAAGTCTGATGTGCATACCAATTACAGACGAACACATCACTTACTACAAGTAGTTGTTACCTTATAACAATAAAACAGTTAAGTAGAGCGTAAATGAAAACCTGATAAGAAGTTATACAAATTAAAAAAAGAAAACATCACTATCCATAAACCGTCAAAAAAAAATTATAAAACTAAGCGGACGCCAGGAATGATTTCGAGATCATACGTTTAAATTCATTATTAGAATTTTGAAAGATGTCAATGTCGCGGTTTTTGCTTTGCATTGAGTTATATTCCCTACATATTCTTACCATAGACACACATGATAGATACATCGCCATGAGTGTGAAAGTCTTGGCTGATTTCGACCACAGCGATAACTTCCGCAGTAAAACTCATCTGCGCAGGGTACAGCATAGTACTGTGAGAATTAGTGCTCATTTTGACATTCAGATGGATGGTTAAAGACAGGGACAGCCACAATGTGTTGAGAATAATGTTTTGTCACACAGTATGTCTACTACAAGCCAATTTAGTACAACCGGTACCGCTACTACAGGGAACAGTAGGTATTTCAATGCGGCCTGGCAGATCTCACAAATTGTAATATTTTTCATTCCTCGCGCATGTTTCCTCGTTACTTTTCCTTTCACGTCGTGAATCGAATTTACATTGTAATTAACATATTTAGGGGTGCCGGGGATCATACCTAGGTCACGCGTACTACCATAAAAATGAAATCGACGGCTCGTTCACTGGGGTGCTACAGCTGTTAGAAAGTGTGAAACCAATATTAAATATAAATGAACGTCTTGTTCTCTACCGGTCAAAAGTTAGACGCACGACGTTGAAATGTTGTCTATAATTCGGTGTGGAGAGCTGTTGGCAGGTTTAATTACGGTTTAAATGAGCATTTACATTGCTGTCAGCTTATATAAATTGAGTGTGATATGTTACAAAATATGGCGTAGCAGAATTACATAACATTTTACTCCGTTTGCTTAATTTATTAAGAGGACACGTAAGAAATCGATCGCGTGTTTTGCATAGAAATAAACTGTTCTGTGTAAAGCTGTTTTCGATAGCGAAGTGACGTTAGAGTACTACAGCTAAAGAATTGTGAGTATCGCGTTCGAACATCCGCCGAATTTAATACGCTAAGCCTACGGTAAAATTACGCAGGACTGCGTTATTAAATATTAATAATTATACATGTTAGACCAAACTGGTTCTGTCCAGTAACAGAAGTGATTTTGTCAAGTAAGTTAAGCAAGCGAAAAAGGATTTGAATCTTAAACATTCTAAAATCATAGATCGACTTCCATTTTATATGACGCAATGAACACACATAGGTTATGTAGTACTTTTTTTATTTGATAGTGACAAAACGAGAAAAAGGTTCACCGGATGGAGAGTGCAATGTCTGCCATTACCAAATGCTCTGTCACCAAGAACATTTCTGTGTGACACCACACTGCGCCCGTCACCCTGAGGCATATGCCCCGTGATTACGATAGCTCTCAGTGCCCTTCAAACCGAAACACAGTAATGTTTGCACACTACTGCTTCACGGCAGAATAACTGGGCCTGGGGTGGTATGTACCTAGACGGATTCCTGGATAGGAATCCTTCCACCAGACGACGAGACGATTCCTTTATTATCCAGATAAAGAGCTTTCGAAAACAAAGTTCTGGGTGATGTTATGGGCAGGCATCGCATTTACCTCCATGAAAAAATACTTTCTGTCTCGAAAATTACCTACACAATATGGAGTATAACGTATGCACGCGCATGGATTTCTCCGGTATCGTGGGTGCGATTCACAGAGATAAATTTCACATGCACCACACAACCAAATTAAAAACTAACTATTTGCTTTTATGCATAAATGTTTGCTTCGGCTGGGATTCGAGCCGAAGAACCGAGACGTAAAATTCATATACTTTTCACATGCTCCAGACTTGATAGTAGTTAGGTGAAGGCTGGTATTATCAATGCAACTTACCGCGAGCAAAGTGGACAGGGCACTTGCCATGAGCATAGTAGCAGCGCGAGTAGCTATGCGGGCGAGGCGGCCGGAGGGAGGGCGCGCGCGAGCCCCGCCCGGCCGCCTTCCAGCCCTCTACCACCGTCGCCACGCCATTCTGCACCTGGAACCAAACACTAACATCAGTATACAAAAGTAGTCAGGATACCAACTTGTACAGGATGACAATAAAAAAAACTATGTTCTCTATAACTCGGAAGGACCAATTCAGTTTATCAAACCACGCTTTTCGAATTTCAGTACTACAAATAGAGAAGTTGTAGGCTACCTTTCTTGTGAGTGAATAATTATTGGATAGGACAGACATGGGGCGGTTGATTCTTATTGGGTCTGGCGTGCACATGCGCAGTTAAAATTAGGGCCTGCCTTGTCGGTGGGTATAATATTTCAAAAAAAATCCACTTGTGTTAAAGATGTTTGCTTCTTTTTTCGGAAAGGCGGTACATATTACATCATCGTTTATTTGACACATACTTGAAAACTAAAGAATTCTAACTGTATGTTAGTATGTTAACACTGATGGCCAGTGTTTTAGAAATATACAAAAATAATCTTCGCAGCAGATTTACTATGAGAACGCTTCCGCTTTCTGATACTGCCCACTCTGTTAATAATGGAGTTTTTGGTGATGTCGTGAAACTATAGACGTATTCGTAGTGCAGTCCGAATCTAACACCCATCGTAATCCAACTGTTGGTTTTTATTGTCATGTGCTGACTAAAATATGATATTTTAGTTGGGTACGTCACCATAGTAATATTTATGTTCCATATATATATAAATGTATTGATAACTGACCACAAGCAATAAGAAATCAATATTCATATTATCAGTTGTCTCATATTGAATAAAAATCCGTAGTATGTTTGACTATATTAATTATATTATATATTGCCGACAAGAAGAAATTTACGTGTAATTGGATTCCTGCTCAGGACGTCTACCTGGATGTACCTACCTAGGTACCACCAGCGTTGGCCCTGCCAATTATTCTGCCGTAATGCAGCATTGTGTTTTGGTCGAATGGCACTGAGTTCTAGTGCAACCACTGGGCACAACAGACTTAAGAACTGATGATTCAGAGTGACAGGTGCAGTGTGGTGGCACGCAGAAATAATCTGGACGACAGAGCATCTGTTATGGGCAGACGTTGCACTTACCATCAGGTGAACGTTTTGCTCGTCTCGTCACCTTATCCAATTAAAAAAATCAGCCGCGCTATCCTGTTCCATGTTTATCTTAAAAGTTGGAAGAATAAACTGCAAAATATGCTATGGTCTCAGGCAGATTTACAGACCCAATGTCGTATGGACACTCACATCTATTTTAGAATCAATATATAGCAGTGGTAGCTGGTAGCGGTCCGATATGGACCACGATGTGATATCAATTTTATTCATGTATTTATTAATGTTGTCGGTCGGGAAGCCTTTGCAGCTTCATTGAAAGACTTGTGAGCAGAGGGCTTGCCAGTGTTATGATAAAAAAAAAGTTCGTATAACTCACTGTGGTTTTGTTATTTTGACGTTTTGTATTTCGAATACTATCTACTATCGTTTCTTCGGTTACGTTACAAAATATAACTTCACTGTATGAATTGATTTTACTTAAAAACTACCAAACCTTATAACTACTTCTTTCGTATTCTTTATCTTATTAATAGTCTACTGCTGAACATATGCCTCTCATAGAAGAATTTGTAATTCTGAATCTATTTATTCTTACATAACTAGGAAATACGAAACGCTTCAATTTTGCAAGCAAATAACATTACGGCAACACTCATAAAACTATTTTAGAACTATTATTCTTCACGGAGATAATCAGTGACCTAAATACGCTAGTGCTGTTTCCACAGACTCCTTTATTTATAAATTGCACATAGCAGAGACAAACATGGACGTCGAAACACAAATAATAAAACATGATAAAGCAAAGAATTGTAGTGTGATAACAACTGATCTTGGAAAAATGAGAATAAAGGCTCCCACATACTAGCACTTCCCGAGCGTACCAAAGTTCAGACTACCCTGATGATGTAGCATAGATTTTAGGTTTCTTAAAAGTTCTTTACTTGGAAAAATCCAATCTTTTATCCGTGTTTGGAAATTGATGCTGGAAAGCCTTCCGATTCTTAGCTGTGTACGACTATTAGAACAGAACGAACTAGAGCGAGGTCACAAATCTTTAAAGTTTAGAAACGCCAAAAAAGGATGACATTTCTTTGATTGTCTGATTGGGAATAGAGAAAGAGACTCTGAAATTACTTACAGATATGATGTTTTTTATAGCACTGGACAATAAGCAAATAAAAATAATCATATCTATATCACTCTATAATGTTAAAACCCTAGAGGTATTTAATCAGTTCACACCTCCAATACTACGTCACAAAAACTTTGCAGCACAATTAAACGGTAAAAATAGAATATCTATGGAGGACTTTGCACTCTGGTAGAATCCAATACAGCGGAAATTACTTTGCTCATGATTATTTGTATTTTATAATCAATTATAATGGCGCCTCGCGCCTCGTACATTGATTATCTCAGTACTATCGCGGCGCCAATCTTTATCATTTTCAGTGAATTTTTAATATTATTCATTAAGGTAAAACTTATGATAACATTTACAGAAAACAGTGCATTCCAATGCGCTGATATGACATTTTTAAGAAATAAAGGAATCATAAAACCTATTCATGTTTGAGTTACAACAAACGCAAAAGTTGTTGGTGCTTTTCAGCCTTCAAGACCTAGGTGAGTTGTTTAGAGACTACATCGCCCATAACAAAAACTCCGTATCACATCACCCTATAACACAAGGTCAATTAACGAAACGAAGAAGCGGTATGCTGACAACGATCGCATGGCCTAATGGTCAGGTTATCTGACGTCGCGGGTCCTGTATTTGAATCACAGCCAAAGCCAACACTTGTTCAAAAACACAAATAGTTGATTTTCGGGTCTGGTTGTGTTGTGATTGTCCTCGTGTCTGTGACATTGCATCTTTGAATGCCTCCGGTCGCATGAGCGTAACATCGGGTGCGGGTAGGTTAGAATTTTTTATAGCAGAAAGTGACGAGACGCTCAAAATGTTTGCTTGATGGTAAGTGCAACATCTACCTATTACAATGTGTCACCCATAACATTTCTGTGTGGTACCACACTGCGCTCGTCACCCTGAGACATCAGTTCTTTAGTCTCATATGCCTAATAATTACACTAGCTCTCAGTGCACTTCAGACCTAAACACCGTAATGCCGACACCCGGCTTAATAACGGGTCTTGCGGTGGTACCTACCTAGACGGATAGGCAACATACGACCAGTAAAATGAGTTTGTGCGTATACTTGTAGCGCAATAAGATCTACTGCGAATTCAAAATCCTCTAGGAGGTATTATTTACACTTATATTAACATCATCATCATTTCAGCCTATCACTAGTCCACTGCTGAACATAGGCCTCCCCCGTAGATTATCACAAAACCTTGTATATACTCGTACATAGTTGCCACGCTTGGCAGGCGGGTTGACAACAGTAGTTTATTTATTCAGATGTTCCAGAAAGATGCTGGTGCCCATCTTCTGGTTTTTATTTTCCCTCTGTCGACTTTTACGACACCTACGGGATGAGAAGGGGTGTAAGTATGTTTTCTGCCCGATCGATTAGTGACGATGTTCCAAGCAATAATTGCAGCGTGACTGTCTCGCTTGTACATTTTTATGTCATAAGATTTACCAGTTTGAACTATCCATATCTTATTTGATTATGATAAGTTTATGGCAACCAATATAGCGACAAGATTGTAATTTCCTTTTAACAGTGACGTCATTTGACATTTGGAATTTGTGAATTGGTAATTTCCATGAATTCACATTATCGATAATGTTTGTTTTAAAATCACTGACACGCCTATGACTTTTTTAATTGAAGTAAGTGACGATCACGAGCAAGGTGTTCACATAGTGTTCAGTGCCGTACCTGCCCATAACAGATGCGTCCAGAACATTTATGTGTGGCAGAGCACTGCTCTCGTCACCTTGAGACATCAGTTCCTCAGTCCTAGCTAACAGCGCCCTTCAAACCGATGATAATGAATGGTGTTTGAACACTACTTTTTGATGGCAGAATAACTGACACTGCGGCACCAGAGCGAATTTCCTGCATGGGACTTCTATCACCAGTTAAGACTCAGTAACTGAAGCGGTCTGTAGGATGCGATTGTTGTAAACAAATATAAGTAAGAGCACAACCAATTGTAGGTTAGCGCAATTTATAACGCCGTGTGGTGGCGGCTCGATAAAAGAATACTACCACTCCATCTCATCCAATGGATCTCGTAAAAGGCGAGTAAGGAATTAAACTGCACTGTGCACCCAACAGCGCATGGTGGCGATGGGCTCACCACCTATCACACCAAGTGCATTATATTGTTTTGGTGAAACGTGGATTGTGTCAGTCATCTGGTTTTTGCAGTGAGTGCCCAGTCTCTGACTACCCCTTATGGGATATAGTCGTGATCTTATGTATGTATGTATAACGCACTATATGAAATATATAATATAAAGTAATATTTTGAAATTATTATGGATTATTTTCATATTTTTTTTGACGAACTGTCTGTACGTCCGCGGTGCGTTTTAATTTATTTTTCCATTCGAGATACAAAAGTCGTAAAATACGTAATTAAATAGTAAAAAAGTGAACTATTGTGTAGGTGGTTACAGCCTAGAAATACCCCACTGATGAGCATAGACATGTCTTGGGAGGGTTGGGAGGCCGAGAAGAGTATGCCCTACAAGTCAAGTCAGGTTGCTGGACTTCACATGTCGTCGAAATATTAGTTAACTGGCTTTGGCTGGCTGGTATATTGCGCAGCATCCAAGTTTTCTCACGATATTTTCTTTTACCGCCTAACGTGTAGTGAATCAGCACATAATAACAAAAAGCTATCAGCTGGTATCGAAGCCATTTTAATCATGTTCTTTCAAATTTAAAACGATCTTTTTTATTGGATAAAGTGACGAGACGAACAAAACGTTCACCTGATGGTAAGTGCATCGTCTGCTCCTAACAAATGTCGTGTCATCTAGACCTTTTCTGTGGCACCACGTTGCGCCCGTCACCCCATGGTATCAATTCTGAAATCTCGTATGCCCAGTGATTACACTAGCTCACGGTGCCCTTCAGACCGAAACACAGTAATGTTTGCACACTACTTCTACACGGCAGAATAACTGGCCCTGGGGCAGTACCTAGACAGACACAGAAATCCTACCACCAGATCGCCAATATATCAAGGACTTTATAAATTTGAAATTATTTTATTTATTTGTATTGATGAATCAGTTATTAAATTAAGAGGTTACAATGGGTAAGTACGAAGAACAAAAGACTAAAAGCGCCTATTCCCATTTGGAAATACACCAGCACAGAAGTTGGTTTTGCATATCAATTTATCTAAATTAACACTACAAACAGCTCGCTATTACCAGGCATACATCTCCACACCCACAGCGGCTTATGAAATAATTTAACGAATTTGGACCATTGTCATGTTAACCAAGTTTACTTCACGATGACAAATAGAAGGAATTAGACATGCTTTATGAAATAAGAGTCAGTGGGACTAGACACGACCGTGTCTTTTAAACATTTATTGGTTTGAATTAATCCAAATAGACTTGTGGTTTGTTTTGTTGTCGTGTCTATTAATTTTCGAACGTTGAATCGACGCTATATTGTAAATTTCAATTTGTATTTCAACAAAGCTGTATCCACAATTTTGTTTCCGTGTGCTCCAGAAGTATTATTTAACTGTAATAAGTGGCCAAACGAGCAAGTCTGCTGCTCCTTGTTGCTTTGTTTCTAGATTTTAGGGGGGTTGAGTCCTGTGTGACATAAGAACTGTGCTCGTCACACTGAGACATCTGATTTCTCAGTGTGACGAGTTAAGTCTCATATTGTCTGTAACTTCACCAGCTACAAAACTCTTTAAAATGGAAAACAGTAATGTGTGCAGTCTACAGTTTTCCGGTAGAGTAACTGACATTATCATGGTACCCACCTAGACCAATTCCTGCATAGGAACCGTACTGCTGGCTAGGATGCAGTTTCAGAGACACAGAGACAATAACAGACCCCAAACACTTAACGATTTATATTTTTGCACAAATGTGTCCGTGTCCGTGCCGAAGTCGGACTGGGATTCGAACACAGGACCGACGTGAGTGGAGTAGGAGTTAGTGACTCTGACCCCGAGGCCGCGCGGTCGTTTAGATACTATAGGTAACACATCGATACACCGCATTTAACGAGACATCCCTAAATCTTCATGGTGACAACGCATGTACAACTTTATGTGCAAATCTTAATTGTTTCTTACTATCAAAAAAACTGTGTGTCCGTTCTATAAAAAAAATTGTCACCTACTCGTATTCCTTACATACATACATATATACATAAGATCACGACTGTATCCCATAAGGAGTAGTCAGAGACTGGGCACTCACTGCAAAAACAGATGACTGCCATAATCCACGTTTCACCAAAACAATATAATGCACTTGGTGTGATAGGTGGTGAGCCCATCGCCACCATGCGCTGTTGGGTGCACAGTGCAGTTTAATTCCTTACTCGCCTTTTACGAGATCCAATTGGATGAGATGGAGTGGTAGTATTCTTTTAACGAGCCGCCACCCATTCCTTAAAGCGAATGAATTTGCCAATGTCGCTTCAAAGTAATTTCAGTAAGCCTTGCAATCTATTAGCTATCAAGAAATGTAGACGTTTTTTCGAATTTGGACATTCCATAATAAGCAGGCTTATCTCTTTGACGGAAATACGACGGAGAGCTTGTTAGAGATATAGAAACATGTATAATTACTTAATCGATAAAACTACGAAAACTGACATAAGCACATAATTGTTTAATAAAAACCGAAGCGCAGCAGTTAGCTGATGGCGAAAAATGTCATGTGGGATTTAGAAAAATCAAGAAAAAAAATGATCGTTTAAAAAAAGACTGTTGTATTTTGAAATTAACTCACTATCCAACAGAAGTATTCAAGACATTATAATATCATTTCAGCCTATCAATAGTCCATTGCTGAACATAGGCCTCCTCAATAGGTTGTCACAAAAGTTTGTAGCTCTTATTTTGGGAGGATTTTGCCATAGTTGAAAACCGCAATTTTTTGTTCAGATTTTCAACGTAGACGCTGATGCCCATCTCCTGATTTTTATTTTCCCTCTGTCGACTTTTACGACCCCCACGGGACGGGATATGGTGGTGGATTGTCTTCAGCCGCCACCACACGGCGTTACACTAGTATGTGGTATTTACCTTAAAGCAATTGTTACATTTATGTTTATCTGGCTAGTGGTAGGATTCCTATGCAGGAACCCGTCTAGGCAGGTACCACCCCAGGGCCAGTTATTCTGCCGTGAAGCAGTAGTGTTCAAACATTACTGTGTTTCGGTTTGAAGGGCACTGAGAGCTAGCGTAATCACTGGGCACATGAGACTTAAGAACTGATGACGGGCACAGTGTGGTGACACACAGATGTCTGAGTGAAGCAGCATTTGTTATGGGCAAACGTTGCACTTACCATCAGGTGAACGTTTTGCTCGTCTCGTCACATTTTCGAATAAAAAAAAATTGTTGTCAAATATTTTATTAGTGTAAACAATTATTGATGAACCTAAAGAAATTAATAAATACAGCGCTTAATATGAAGAACCGAGGTGTTAAGAGGCGACAGAATTGGACAGAAGGTTGGTAGGTTACTACGCCACGCGTTCAAACTTCAAACATACAATTTGTGTTTTTTTTTTACTGGTGGCAAATTTCTATACAGGAATACGTCTAAGTAGGTACCACCGCAGGGCCAGTTATTCTGCCATTAAGCAGTAATGTGCAAACATTACTGTGTTTCGCTCTAAAGCGTACTGTCAGTGTAAATATGTACAGGACAGATGAAAATAGTTGTGTGTGGTGTAGTACACTGTGGTGCCACACGGAAATGTTCTGGGTGACACAGCATCTGTTATGGGCAGACGTTGCACTTACCATCCGGTGTGAACGTCAAAATCCTCTGGTCGCTTTTCTCTATATGTAAAAAACATAGCTATTTAAAATAAAATACTGCTTATTTAAAATAAGTATTTTTTTAAAGAAGCAGCTAATAGATAGCTTATAGATATTTTTTCCTGAGTCGGAAACCATAAAGAGATTGATAAGAATTATTTTTCATCGATTTTAAAAAATAACGTATGAATTACAACGGTATTGTAACAGTAGTGCGGTACGTAACATTTCCATTGTCGAATCTAACCGGTAAACTTTAGAGATAAGTTCCCCTTCCGCAAGAACCAATTAGTCTTTACTAAGGTGTCGAAGCAAACAATATCTAGACGTATGTTGTTTAGATAATTATCTGGACACGATAAAGCACCTCGTGATTGACCTCATGTCCAGTAACACGTTCGGAACATTACGCAAATAAATTTACACCCACTACCAGAGTTAGACGAGGTTATTTATGGCGGACTTGAAGCACTGATATTAACAGTTGGTGTTTTTCCTACGTTAATGTTATTTTTATTTATGTATGATTAATAATCGGGCGTTGTTTGCGGAAATCTCTTGTAATAGGGAAAGAAAGGTTATCCTCATCCAATAAACAAACATACAAACATACATAAGATCACGACTGCATCCCATAAGGGGTAGTCAGAGACTGTACACTCACTGCAAAAGCAGATGACTGCCACGATCCACGTTTAACCAAAACAATATAATGCACTTCGTGTGATAGGTGGTGAGCCCATCGCCACCATGCGCTGTGGGGTGCACAGTGCAGTTTAATTCCTTACTCGCCTTTTACGAGATCCATTGGATGCGATGGAGTGGTAGTTTTTAACGAGCCGCCACCACACGGCGCAAATAAACAAATAAACAAAATGGGGTATCTTATCTAGGTATAAGAGCATAGTCCGCCCTCCCATAAAAATTAACTTTCTCTATTTATGTACACTGGTGGTAGGATTCCTATGCGGAAATCTGTCTAGGTAGGTACCACTTCAGGGCCAGTTATTCTGTCTTGAAGGAGTACTGTGCCAACGTTACGGCGTGTACGTGCACGTGCACGGTGTTACGTGCAAATATTACTGTGTTTTGGTTTGAAGGGGAAGCTAGTGTAATCACTGGCCATAAGAGAGTTAAAAACTTATGTTTTAGGGTGATGGGCGCAGTGTGGTGTCACACAAAAATGTTCTGGATGATACCGTATTGGTTATGGGTAAACATTGCACTTACCATCAGTGAACGTTTTGCTCGTTTCATCACTTTACCCAATACAAAATCTTTTTCCGCGGTAGCTCGGGGACTGGGCTCTTTCGGTTGGAAAACATTGTGATCAAACCAGTGCTTCTAAGAAATTAAAAAATATATTTCCGCGACATTTAAAGTTCGGCAACCTTTACTGGAGCGACGAGGTGATCTTTTCCCGGTTCCAAAAATCCTTAAAAAATTAAAGGAGACCTGTGCTTATGGGATCTTTATAGGCTGTTACGGATACCATGTCTTATATAGTACCTTTTATTCCAAAGCAAACTAAAAACAAACCAAATCTTCAGGACCTAAGTTGATGCGATACAATCTGGTTTAGAAATACTCTACTGCTTTAATTTTTGTTAAAATTAATATATGCACTCTTTAGACATTGGTCCTGTGCCTTAAGACGATCACTAAGCTAAGTATTTACAAAACGTAGTACCGTATGCTGAACCGAAGCGAATGAAAAACGAAAAGGGTATTTTTATGTCTAGAAAAAAAACTTTGGTACTCATTAACTTATAATAACAGTTTGCAAAAATGTTAAAGTCGACGACTTTGGATTGATAAAACAGCCTGCTCATCCAACATTTTTTATACATACATGCTTATTTATTTATTAAATAAATAAATTAAAGCAAATAAATTTTCAAACTACATTTATTTAAAATAAATATAATAATTGATCGTAAGTCACACTAATCTACTATTTATGTCGGCCAAGCTGAGTTAAAATTGCCGCTCTTTGAAGTACATGTATCTTTTTTTTTTTCGTTTTGACAACAATCGTAATCTACCTGCCATCTCACATATAAGTAAATAGACAATTATTTTCAGGGTTATTAAGCGATTTCGATTGCTTGAAGGTTTGTAAAAAATATGGACAGTCAAAATTATTTTACTTTTCAGTAAAAGTAAAATAATTTTGACTGTCCATATTTTTTTGAACTAATAGAGAAGAAACAAAACAAAAACGACCGCTTAATTTCAATTAGATTTTCTAATCACTGTGTACACAGATACTTGCTGTATAATTATGAAACGAATATATGTTAATACTTGTCATCGATATTTGCACGCAAATGAACGCAAGCGCGAATATACAATTTTTAATCTGGCGCCATTTCCCATGGCTAAAAGTTGACAAAAAATTATCTGACAGGTAACTTTTGGCGCCAATTCGAAAAATGGCAGTAGTATTTTTATTAAATATGGTAATTTCTGTGTATATTTGGAGTTTTGATAATTAATATTGATAGTTTATTATCCAGTAAGTGCTCCTAAAAGTTAAAGTCATTGGAAAATTCAATTCAAGACTAAAATTGAGCTTTTCGTCCTGTCTCCATCAGTCCAGCAAATCTTTAGTAAAAGTCAACTATCATTATACTGTCGATCAAAATTTTGAAGTCGTACTGGTTGAAGATTGTATACTTGAATGTGCTACTTGACGCTGGAAAATAATTTATGACTGTTTTCATTAATAAATAAATAAATAAAATCTGGCAGATACACCATACAATACAAGTCGCTCACACACATTAGCGCCGTTTGATCTCTCCTCGAAACAATTATTGTAAAAATTGGTCCGAGGCTCTCTCTCTCCAGAAATTGCCAAACTACACCGAATATTTGTTTGATTATTTAACGACGAATTACTTAGAATGAAACGGCTTACAAAAAAAGGAAACTTTGTACAATAAAAAACAAACTATCTTAACAATTTTTATAAACAATTTTTTTTGTAGCAATAACAATCGCAAATATTAGGACGATTTTTGCGAATGCGGATGTCAAGTAATGTGCGAATATTCGCAAATGCGAATATACGTTACATCACTACTGAACAATATGATGCTCTCCTGGCCGATTTTCGAACACAGTGACTACTTACAAATAGTGTCTGAAATTATACACTGCACAGGAGATGAAAAAATATGGAAAATCATGTGATGGTAATTTTTATCCAGAACTTTAAGCTGTAAATGTTCTGTGTGACCATAAGATATAAATTTCCGAGCCACATACATAAACAAATACAATATGTGTGTAATATATGATATTCCTAAATATTTAATTAATTAATTATATATATATATTTTAGTGTTAAGATCGGAGGTAGACTCTTTAAACTCTTTTTGTTGTTAACAGCTTAGTTGGACTTGATTGAGTCATAACCAGTATTTAAAATCACGCATCTTTTTTCCTTTTTTTTGCCTTTTTCTTCTTCTTATCAGGCTGCGTGAGTGCTTCAGATCTACGTCACTTTAATATACTCCGCGCAGATAGCAACATCTAGTTGTTAACCACAAGATGTCGCTGTGGTAAAGTCAACTAAGCTGAAGTAATTTTAATGTCACAATCTAATTTAATTTTTAACATTCTTAGAGAAGTCTCTGCATGAATCTTTCAAAGATAAACAAATTTACATAATCTTTTCTTATTCACATTTTACAGCGCTAATTAATGCCTAATTCATGCTAAATAAGGACATAGTGGGCAATAAATCGGTTGCAAGACTCGGACATTTCAGTTGCGTCAGGCATACCTCAGGTCGCCCGCTCTGAATTTATTGGTGGAGATAATTCCGAATCACCCGGTGATAACTCTGACGGTTAGTTTTAGACATAACCTAACGTGTTCTAAGTTTTACAACACTGACGTGATCGGATGTTACGAAATGGCGTATTTATTGCATGACCTGTGAACCAATCAATTAAGTTAGTTGTAATTTTAGTCGGAGATGTTAGACAGAAATTGCTGGAATAATATAAAGGAAAATCGTATACGGTAAGTGGTATTGCTCTTAAATAGAGATGTGACGGGCTTGATTATGTTTAGAATTTAGTTTATAAATCGATAGATAACTTAACTTAATATTGTTATTTTTTCGAATGATTATGTTATACATGGCGGGCCACTTGAGAAATGCATCTGCAAAATTGCAATATCATGCTTAAATAAATGATATTAAAAATAAAAATTCAACCGAATTCACCTTAAAAATGTAAAAGTAAGCCTATAAATGTCTCACTGCGGAGCACAGGGTGACTCTCGGTTTACAAAAGGTTCGTGAGCCGGGAGGAGTTCCCCACGTTGCTCCTAATGCGGGTTGGCGAACTTCACATATTTAATTAATATTTTTAATATTTTTATTCCTCAGACACGCAGGTTTGCTCACGATGGAAAACACATCTAATCACGTGGTAAATCATAACTTAAAATTGTAGTTCTATTTCAGAGCTGTCGGCACCGGGGACAAAACTTAATTGACTCGCGTATTATGAAATTTAAGGCGAACGCCCGCCCTTGAGCTGCCACGGCTTTTTACGCCTTACCTATGTATTTTCTATTGAAAAGAAAATATTTGTTATTATTGTAGACCTATTTAAGTTGCACATCTATTTAGGTAATCGTGTCGTAGTCTAGAAAGATCTCAGATTTCATTACTGCTCGTGGGAACGCAAAGGGGTGTAATATTATTTTTTCGACTCGTACCTAAATGGCAGCGACAGTGGTTCGCCTACCGTCATATCGCGTTTCCCGCGTGCGAAAAGTGGGCTTCGGGTGTGGCCACTGCCTACCCCTTATATGGGAAATAGGCGTGACTGTATGTATGTATTTCATTATTTATGAGATTCTAACAAATATTTCTTGAAAATTGTTACGTTCGTATTTATATGTACTCAGTCAAAGTGTTTCGACCATTATCTAAATATTTATAAACCAATTCAATGTTCTCTTGGTAAGCAACTGGGAATTCCTTAAACTTACAATATTGAAGTAGTTATAGGACTTGATAAATACTTGAAATAGCGTTTGAGTACGATGCTGTAACTCTGCTGCCGCTAAATGCACGTGCTTTTGGTTCATATCCTAGTCAATACACATGTGTACGAAATACACAATTATTTTTACGAGTATATGTTGTTACATTTCCTTGCAATTATGACAATGATTCGATTATTCTATAATATCGATAATAATTTATTATTTTTTTAACAAGAAAAAACATCACTAACTAAACTCTTCGATTTCAAATTCGAAAAAAGAACTTCTCCATCAAATTTAACTTACGAGTACTATGCGGAGGTGGGGTACCTCGGCAATAATCATCATCATTCATTCATCATTTCAGCCTATTACTAGTCTACTTTTTTTTTTATAAGGACTGATGGTCACTGTTAGCCCGAAGGCTTTTACAGCTTCGCCGGATTGAAAGGTGGCATAGCGCTGAGGGCGCTTAGCCGAAACCTTTATTTATGGATGACTGGCGCAAGGGCCCCCAAGAGAAGACCTCGGCTTGGACCGTCATCCTGTTCGCGTGAGTAACCGACTCGAGGGTGCCCAAGGGGGCCGGCCTCGGCTCGGTCAGTTACTGCAATCGGGAGGGCAATATTACTACTACTATTATTACTATTATCATGATTATTATTAGATAAGTTTACCACCAATTCGGAATGCGTTTCCGCTGGAGAAGAAATGGCGCAAGAAACTCCAGCGACGCTTCTGTTTATGATACTACTGCTAGGGGAGAACCGGCCTGAGATGCGGCGGTATCGCGAATAACTTTGTCTGATATGCCCTCGCCGACGGCGGGGGCGGTATGATGGTGATGTTGTGTGTTTGCGTAGTGATGAATAGAGCGCTTGGGCCCTAGTGGTCGCGTCGTCAGGGTCCTCGAGGACGTGCCTCGGTCTCCTTTTTCCACGGGTCGAGTTTTGGTGTATCGCGAGGGGGTTGTATGTGGCGGCACTTACAACCAGTGGGTTGGGGTGCGTAGCAGCAGAGTCGAAGTATCGGCAAGAGGCCAACTTTAGATATTGGGCTATGGTAGGAAGCCCTAAATCGATATGAAGGTTAGCATTACGCACGAACCACGGTGCTCCCGTGGCTTTACGCATGAATCGATTTTGTATTACCTGAAGTCGGTGAATTTGACGCATACTAGTCCACTGCTGAACATAGGCCTACCTCATAAATTGCCACAAAAGTTTGTAGCTCTCATTTTAGAACATTTGCCATAGTAGATGTTCCAGGAAGATACTGCTGCCGTTCTTATCATCTCATAATAAAATTTGTTAAAGCTTTTAAATAAAACTAATTTTAGAGTTTTATCGCGTTTCATTTTATATCGCGTTTTATTTTTTAACTAATTATAACCCGACGTTTCGAGCGGTTTACAGCACCCATGGTCACGGGACACTTGTTAAATCTTGTTTTATCTTTACATTTTTAATCCCTAACGTGCCCTTGTCCATAAAGTGTTTTGGAGTAATAATGTCGATCCACAGTTTCTATAACTCAAAAAACTTAAGGATTCCTGAAATATATTTTTTTATTTTTTATTAAGAATTCAGTTACATGGCTAATTACCACCTATTTAGAAATTCGGGAGACTGGGAGGGGTTTTACAGTTGATCAAAAAAAAAATTTGATCGGAAATACTAAAAACAAAATTAAATTAACATCAAATGTCCCACTGCTGAGCTGAGCTCACGATATTTTCCTTCACCGCTGTGCACGTGGTAAATCAGCACTTAAAATTGCAATTAACAATTAAGTGGTGCCGTCACCGAGAATCGAATACAGATCCCTCGCGCAATATGAAATTTAAAGCAAGCGCCAAGTCATTGGGCTACCACAGCTTTCTCTCGGAAACAATTGTCCAGGGCGGTTCGCACCGCCCAGAGTTACCGACACACAAGTCGACAGTCCGAATGGAGGCCCGCAGCCTCCCTCGGACGGTCATTAGACGACTTAAAACATTTAAGATATTCGAAATCGCGGAAGCACGCAGCGAACGCGACACAGTCCGAATTTCGAGGTTTTTGTAGGAGTTTATTTATTTATGTTTGGGTCAAACCAAACCTGGTACGCGGGCCCCTGGCCCGTGAGCTCAGTATCCGATGAAGCTGTAAAAGCCAAAAAGGCTAACAGCAATTACATCACCGAAATTATATATATCGAAAACACTATCATCTTTGAAAAGATGTATTCAATTAAAATGTCCGAAACTATTTTAATTATGGCGCTGTGATACAGAGATGAATGGGTGAACGGGACATCTTACTATAGACTATAATAATTTTTGTTCATTAGTTATTAATTATTATTATTCAAAATATAACATAATATTTATTGAACGTCTATTTTTTAGAAGAATAAGGATTTTTTTCTTCTTGGTAATTTTAAAAATAATGTACAATTACAGCAGTATTATAAAGGTGTAAAAACAGTTTGGCATCGATCACCTCATTCCCAATGGTCATCATCATCCATGTTTTCTTTCATATAACCCTTTTTATAGTGTTTGTTTAATAAAAAAAACTTTTTGATTGAAGGACTTTGTGCACTATCTGGGTTTTTGTTGTAGAAGCGTATACATTGCCCCATAAAAGAGTTCCTAAATCTGTGAAGTCGAGTAACTTACGTTATTAATTTTTGCATATTCCTGGTATTTATGTTATGGATAACTAACATCACTTTTTAGTAAACTGTTTTATATAATGTTTTCTTTTATTTACGCGAATATTACACATTTAAATAAAACTACTTTTAATTAAACGCGATAAAATCCGTAAAAAGTAGTTTTATTTAAACTGTTTTATGTTCTTGTGTGCTTGTGCTTATGATTGCAGACCCGCCTGCAATCATAAGCACAAGCCGTGGTAGCTCAGGGGCCGGGTGCTTCGCCTTTAATTTCATAGTACGCGAGTAACCTGGGTTCGAATCCCGGTGCCAGCACGTCTATAATTGTTTTACAATTTTAAGTGCTGATTTACCACGTGCTTAGCGGTGAAGGAAAACATCGTGAGGAAGCCTGCATGTCCGAGGAATAGAAATATTTCAAGGACATCTGAAGCCCGCCAACCCGAATTGGAGCAGCGTGGCGCCAGCTCCAAAACCCTTTCAGAAATGAGAGGAGGCCTGTGCTCAGCAGTGGGACATTTATAGGCTGTTACTTTACTTTACTTACTTTACTGCAAGGCGTGGCATTAACCACTCAAATTATATTGAGAAATATTTTTCTGTACAACAATTGACGGTCTGTTATAACAGTATGGTCGACCGTGTGGTGGCGGCATAAGACAATCTGTCACCCCATCTCATCCTGTGGGTGCCGTAAAAGTCGACAGAGGGAAAAAGAAAACCTGGAGATGGGCAGCAGCATCTTCCTGGAACATCTGAATAAATAAACTTTTGTGGCCATCCTATGGGGAGGTATGTTCAGAAGTGGACTTGTGACAGGCTGTAACGACGACGACGACGATATCAGTTTTTTTTTCTTGTCGACCGCGTGGCCTAGTGGTCAGAGTTACTGACTTCTAAGCCGCGGGTCCTGGGTTCGAATCCCAGTCCGGAGCCAACATTTGTGCTAAAACATAAATTGTTGATTTTCAGGTCTGGTTGTGTTGTGATTGTCCCCGTGTTTCTGACACATCCTAGCCTACCTCCGATATTATCGCATCAGCGTTACATCGGGCGAGGGTAGGTTGGGACGAGTGAGTGCCTCTGTGTTTGCGCGTACACTTGTGGCACTATAATATCTCCTGCGCAGTTGATGGCTCTCGACAGTAGACGGAAGTTGTCGCCGTGGTCGAAATCGGCTAGGAGAACCTCATGATGACTTTCTTAATTAATTCGAACGATACATTACATTTTTTTCACCATCGCACATTGCGGCATAGCGCGAAATGTCATCGTCACCACCTTGATGGTTGGCATTCCAGCACAGTGCGTTTTTCGCGCAATTTTCTGCCCCGCACAAGCACCATATGGAATCTGCTGCCGCCAGCGGTTTTTCCGGACCGATACGACTTAGGGACCTTCAAGAAAAGAGCCTATTCCTTCCTCAAAGGCCGGCAACGCATCTGCTATTCCTCTGGTATTGTAGATGTTCATGGGCGGCGGTGATCACTTACCATCAGGTGAGCCGCTTGCTCGTTTGCCTCCTCTAACATAAAAAAAAAAAAAAAAAAAAAAAAATTCATATTATTCCCCTTCAATAGTCCTACCTCGCTACAAGTAATTAATTCACAAATCGATGATAGATTGTTTGTTTTAATCATTATTTCCATTACACTTTGACCTAATTGCCGCGGACATTCCATTACACGTATCATTACACCCGAAACGATTAAGTGGACGTGCAGCATTAAGTAAAATTAATAAACTAACCGACAAAATTGCAAAATTAATAACTTCGATAGAGATGTACCGATTGCGCTTTAATAGTCGCTCGTTACGGGCAACCGGTTCGAGTGACCTAGTTATTAAAGTCATATTTGTTAGTTCACTTATTTTCACGCTTTCATTTTAACTGTAGACAAAAATTTCGTAACACAGCTTTGCTTTGGATAAATAACCGAAAGTCTTTATATAGTGACCAGCTGTGCCTGGCGGTTTTGTCTGCGTAAATAAGCCTTCGACATGATTGCGCCATACATTGTTGAAGCATACAGTGTGATTATAAAGTAGCCTAGAAACTTCTTCAATGAACGGGGTATCTAATGTATTCGAATTAGTATTTACCGAGATTGTCGTATTCAAACACGCAACAGCGTATTAATACTGGTGGTAGGATTCCGGAATCCGCCTAGGAAGGTCCCACCCCAGGGCCAGTTATTCTGCCGTGAAACAGTGTGCAAACATACTGTGTGTCGGTTCGATGGGCACTGAGAGCTAGTGTAATCACTGGGTATATGACTTAAGGACTGATGTCTCAGGGTGACGGACGCAGTGTGGTGTCACATAGAAATGTTCTGGGTGACACAGCATTTGTTATGGGCAGACGTTGCACTTACCAACAAGTGAATGTTTTGCTCGTTTCGTCACTTGATCCAACGAAAGTACAAACTCTCCACCTTTGTAATAATATAAGTAAGAAGATGGACACCTATGTCGTATATATACTTCAGAGTCAAGCTGAGTATAATCTACTTCCGTGGAATATTTCTGCACTCGTTCGTATATCTACCACTCCATCTCATCTCGTGGATGTCGTTAAATTGGACAAAGGGAAAATGAAAACCAGTAGATGAGGAGCAGCATCTTCCTACATTTGAAGAAATAAACTGCGGTTGCCAACCCGTCTGACAAGCATGGCAACTATGGAAAATCCCGCCAAAATGAGAGCAACAAACTTTTGTGGCTAGATAGATTGCTGAACATTGGTCTCTCCCATAGATATGGGGGAGACCTATGTTCAGTAGTCGACCTGTCATAGGCTTGAAATGATGACGATGATCTCAAATCTAAAACCCACAAAGCAACGTCTCAAGAATGGAGATCGAGAAGAACGTGTTCAGGAAAAAGATTATTTACAGGAAATTAAGACTAACACGTATTTCACAGAATCAGGCGTTACTCTGCGCAAATTTATTATAGTAAAGGAAAGCGACAAAGTTAATTTGGCAGGATCCGCGAGCAAATTAAACAAACTTACAATAGCGAGCAATTGTGTACACAAGCACGTGCTCTTTAAACAATATGTACATAAGATCACGACTGTATCCCATAAGGGGTAGTCAGACACTGGGCACTAACTGCAAAAACAGACTGCCAAAATCCACGTTTCACCAAAACAATATAATGCACTTGGTGTGATAGGTGGTGAGCCCATCGCCACCATGCGCTGTTGGGTGCACAGTGCATGCTGGTTCTCTTTAAAAAATATGTAGTGCATACCATTTTTAGTTTTGTATGCAGATCTTAGCAAATGAAGTTTGTTTATTTCCATTACTATTTTAGATTTCCGAAAAGTAACGCCTGATTCTATGAAATATATTTTAACGTTAATTTTCTGTAAATAATGTTTCCCTGCAGTTGTTACTTTTGTTTACTAAAATATATTTTTAAGCTTTAAACATTCTAGATTAAGTGTTTATAAAATAGACCTTCCTATTTCACAGTAAGAATAGCGCCAAAAAGAAAAGGTTCACCGTTATTTTAGGCACGTCACTATAATTAAAGCGCACTTTTTCCTCCCTAAATAATCGTTACTTTATATCTCAAACTTATATACTTCACTTAAGTCTTTATAAAAATCCATCCCACTTATGTCCTTTTTATGTACCTTCTCCTTGCGTCTTATGAATGTACTTACTTTTTGTTTGCTCCTTTATGTTCTTGTATATGTATTATATATTATGTATGTATACTATATATGTTTAATATATTATATATCTTCGTAAACATTACTGAAGTGCTAATTATATTTACAGCCTAACCCTTTCTCACTGTTCATAATATCTTTTGCAACGTGGTTGCCTGATAGAAATCGCTTGTAAGCGATAAGGCATTTTTTGTCATTTTGTATTTATCTTTTTTTGTTTATCGTTGTACAATAAAGTATATTTTATTTCATTCATTCATTAACTCAGGGTCTATAGCAAACACAATAATTACTATAGATCGCTAAGACATAGCTCATGTCTTCGGGATTTAAATGACTGAAGTTTTAATTGAAATATAAAATATGACATTTGCATTTCGAACGCTCCCGGGCTATTTGATTCGTAGTATCAGCGAGTGACACGATTATCGGTTGTTCGGCTGATTTATGTTGCCAGATAATTTTAATGAATTATTTAATGGTTTTGGTCGTGTTATAAACGGCGACCGTAATAGAGCCACTGCTATAATAATGAAGTAACTAGTGATGAGACATCTTCAAATCGTCACGTTATCGAAATAGTTATTATTTAGTAACGATATATTATTAATATTTTTTTAATATTATTGTTTAAAGGTATACATGCTTAAACATATACAAAAATTATTAATAACGAATTAAGTGATTGAGCCGTGTGGTGGCGGCTTAAGAGACTCTACCCCATTTCATCCCGTGGGAGTCGTAAAAGTCGAAAAAAGGAAAATGAAAACAAGGAGATTGGCAGCATCTTCCTGGACCATTTGAATAAATAAACTGCGGCTGCTAACCCGCCTGCCAAGCGTGGCAACTATGGCCAAACCTCCCAAAATGAGAACTTTTGTTGTAATCTATGGGACAGGCTTATGTTCAGCAGTGGATTAGTGATAGGCTGAAATGTTGATTTCCGACAGATTCGACCATAGCACAGCATATTTTGGTTTACAATCAGATGATGTAGGATATATTATAGGAGCAGATTATACTCGTAAGCACAGAGACACGAATAGCGAAATGTCTTACAAGTATGTTGTAGTTGTAGCATAAAAACGTTAGACAGGTGTAGTGTATAAACACCTTAAGGCTCTAGGCGTATTATACTAACATTAGTCAATAAAAATTTCATCAAATTAATGGTTGATTAAGCAAACGCGCTAGTTGTATGCTTTTAGGGAGTTGTAATTAAATAAATCAGCTGCAGTTGTGTTATTGCGATGGAATTATGTAAATGGCATCTGTCAGTTCTAGGGATATTAAGTTTATTTATAGACGAATCGTTGGGCTGCTTGGAATATTTCTTAATAATGATTTTCATTTGAAACAAGAGTTGTCTTAGTTTTCTGTGAACGGAAATAGATTTGCAACAGTTGCGTATGCATTTGATGAATTTACTTTATTGTGAGAATTTTTTTTTAAACTTGCAGTAAGAAACGAGCCAGCTTAACCGGGGAAGGTACTCGCTATCCCAGGATACTAGCATAATGCTTCTACGCTTTGTATGCTGAGTGACAAGAAATGGTGGTTTCACTGGCGACAGTATTCCTATGCAGGAATCCGTTTAATAGAATAAAAACAACTATTCTGCCTCGCAGCAGAAGTGTGCAAACATTGCTGTGTTTCTGTCTAAAGGGCACTGAGAGCTCGTGTAATCACTGGGCATGTGAGGCTAAAGAACTGATGTCTGTTGTTGACGGGCGTAGTGCAGTCACGCAGAAATATTCTAAGTGACATAGCATTTGTTATGGGCAGACATTGCATTTATCACCAGGTGGACGCTTTGCTAGTGTCGTCACTGGCTAAGTGGGATCTTAATTTTAAGTACTGAACTTACATCTCGCGATATACTGACCACTTACAAGTACCATCCGATGGACAGTGTGCTTCATTGTAGCCTTAATCTTTATCTCAAGTCCACTGCTGAACATAGGCCTCCCACATAGATTGCCACAAAAGACGGTCCTGAGCCATCTGCATCCATCGACTTCCCGTAAAACCATGCGAATCGTCGCACATGTAGTGGGGTCGTCCACTCCGTTTGCCGGTACGAGGTTGGACCTTTCTTCCCCATCAGTTATCGGTTCTACGAATAGTATCCGGTCCATTGCCACTTCAGCTTATCAATACTACTTTATTGAAAAAAAAAAAGATATAAAATAATTGATAAACCTTCTTATATTCTCCGTTAGAAGTGACTAATATCAACTGATGATACGGTATTCGGCTTTTTTAATACTTATATCAGAAGCGTAATTTGCACGGCGCAGTTGCAAAATCAATTATCGATGGCGGTGAGCGATTAGTTGTTGGACCTATCCTGTCGGTGCCGAGCCGGCGCCTCACAGACCACCTACACACAGATTGTATATTATTGCGCATTAAATTACTGTCTCTGATATTATATCATCACGCCTTGATGACGTGATGTGAAATTATACACACAAAAACAGATACAAGAGAAAAACAGACGCAAAAGAATAATCGTTTTTGTAATGATTTCTTATATTTACGCGAATACTACATAATTAAATAAAATTTTATCACGACAGTAAGTAAGCTCTTTCTGCGTAGATCGGACTAAAAACTTAAATGTTAAAAAACGGTTGAAGGAACCCGGGGTGGGTTAACTATGACATCAGGACATCTGTCTTCTCAGTCCTACCATAACCCTGGGTGCCGTAAAGCGCTCGAAACGGTTTATAAATAGTTTAAATTAAACGCGATAAAATCCATAAAATTAGTTTCATTTCAATACTTTTTGTAGTCATTCATATGAAGTTCTGTGATCAAAGTTGTGCTAAAAAATGTTTTAAATATTTACATAGACCACGGCGACAACTTCCGAATACAGCTCGAAGCTACCCTATCAACTGCACAGGAGATATAATAGTTACAAAAGTGGTTACGCAAACATAGAGGCACTAACTTGTTCTTACCTACCCGCGCTCTCATGCGACGAGATCGAAGGTAGTGTAGGATGCAGAGTCAAAGAAAGGGAGACAATAAAAAATCAGTAGTTTAATTTCTACAAATTGTGTACTCACTTACGTTTGTGTTAATTGATAACCTTTATATAATGATCATAAATGTTTTATTGATGCCAGTGTGAAGACCTGTGACCTGTGTCACAGGTTTACTACTACAGGTATCAGCGATGCACAACATATTTTTGGAAATTGTGTCACAAAGTATCTGAGTAAGGCGAACCATGACGCTGACATTTTGGTATGAGTCAAAAAGTTCTTACTCCCCACGAAGAGTATAGTGACAGCATTTCATACTATGGTATTATTCTGCACGTATAAAGGCTGTCCGTACAATAACTCACTCGCCTTTTTCACCATCACCACCACCATCACTATTTAAGCCTATCACTAGTCCACTGCTGAACATAGGCCTCACTCATAGATTGCTACAAACGTTTGTAGCTCACATTTTGAGGGGAATTTTGCCATAGTTGCCACGCTTGGCAGGCGGGTTGGCAACCGCAGTATATTTATTCTGATGTTCCAGGAAGATACTGCTGCCCATCTTCTGTTTTTAATTTTCCCTCTGTCGACTTTTCACGGGATGAGATGGGGTGGTAGATTCTCTTAGCCGCTACCACTCGCCTCTTACGATGATACAATGTTGCCGGTAGGAAAGAGGTAGGTGGAGGTCTACTCTGCCGGACACCTATCGGCATGTACAATACAAAAAGAAGTTGTTAAAAAACTTTAGGTAGTTTCATTACAGGTTATTAGTTACAATATTGTATTTATGTATGTCAAATGATTTTAAGTACAATAAAGGATTAACATTTATCTCTGTGTATAGTTACTCTGTGTCGTGAACGATATAATGAGGTATTTAATCAACGAGAAAGTTGATAAATATTGTAGATGTTAAGAATCGCGGCTAGAGTCGTAGACATATTCAGTCTAATCTATTAAATATTGCGAAATTATGAAATTAGTAAGAGAATGCTTTATCATTTTTTATCGAAGCGTTAGGATTTCATTTGTTGTAACTTACACTAGCTATCAGTATCCTTAAATCCGAAACACAGTAAGGTTTGCACACTACTGCTTGGATTGCAGAATTCTACACCCGCCGTGTAATGGCGGCTTGATAGAATCTACAACCCTATCTCATCCCGTGAGTGTTGTAAACGTTGACAGAGGGAAAATGAAAACCAGAAGATGGGCGGCAGCATCTTCCCGGAGCATCAGAATCGTTTGATCTCTGCCTATCCCTTTGTATGGGAAAAGTCGTGACTCCAGGTATGTATGTATGTCCCTAAGCAAACATAGATTTATCCAACGAAGTTCTTTGCCTTCATTTCACTTACACAAAGTCCATTTGGATTTCCCTTGTCATGACGCGCTACGACGTAATTTCTTAACTCAAAATCAGAACTTTCTCCGCAAAGGATGGACCATAAACAACAGAGCAACACGACACAAGAAAGACAATATTATACTAAAATGGGTCAGTGCTCTGTCCCAAATATGGAAAGATATACTTATAGAACTGGAGTAATGTATACGCACTATGAGAGCAAACATTGATTTTAGATCATGAAGTCGGAAGTGTTGCGTTCGTGTTACAAATTACGGGTTTTACATTTTTGTTTACGATTATAAAGATGTCATCTATCAGAAAAATATTATATTTCATATGGACATATTTTTTTATGAATAGAACAGAATACTTTTGTTCAATAAAATCTTATTCCGTAAATATTGAAAGTATTTTTTTTAAGATGCCATAATTTATACATTGTCTTCGTAAGTATCAACATGAAACTTCGCGGGCTTTTATAAAGAATTGCTTACCATGAGTTATATAATGTTGCAGAAAACATCATTGTGTTTTGATTTCAAGGTTACTGGCAATTAGTGTAAGTAATTACGGGGTATATGAGACTTAAGAACAGACAATAGTAAAGTAACAGCCTATAAATGTCCCACTGCTGAGCACAGGCCTCCTCTCATTTCTGAGAGGGTTTTGGAGCCGGGAATAGTCCGCCGCGCTGCTCCAATGCCGGTTGGCGGACTTCACATGTCCTCGAAATATTTCTATTCCTCGGACATGCACGTTTCCTCACGATGTTTTCCTTCACCGCTAAGCACGTGGTAAATCAGCACTTAAAATTGTAGAACAATTTTAGAGGTGCTGGCACCGGGGATCGAACCCAGTACCCGCTTACTATGAAATTAAAGGCGAGCACCAGGCCCCCGAGCTACCACGGCCTAGCTTAGGAAAAGAACAGATAATAAAAGGAAAGAAAGTTAATTTGCTAAGTTTACCTAGTTTTTGAAGAGCACCACCCGCTCTCCCTCAATAGCGTGCACAAGGAAACTAATACCGCCACCGGGAGCCGCCACCAGATACCTTCCACCACTACAAACAGATGTTACAGGGTGCTTTAGGGGTTAGGGCACAATAGTTAGGGCGGGCGTTTTACTTACAATCAGGTAAACGATTTGCTCATGTCGTTACTTGAAGATGTAGTGACAAAGATAGATAAAGGGATGCTTAGATGGTTTGGACACGTAGAGAGGATGAATGAAAGAAGATTCACGAAACAGATCGACTTAGGCGTACGTATCAAGATCAGATCGGAGACCTTTTGAGCAAAGAGAAAGAGTTAGAAGTACCCGCAACCGATGAACTTGTATGAAAACGCTAATGAAAGTAGAAAAAGCGAAAGATGTGTGTCAGGAAGGGTTTCTGCCTAACCCACTGGGAAAGAGGCATGACTGATGTATGTTTGACATTTACTTACCTTTAAAAAAACATGATTGTATTTCAGTTTAAATGGCGCTATAACCAATGCAATTTTTGGTTATAAGATACTTGATAACTAATGTATCATCGCTTCTCTCGTTGCTTGCTGTCGTAAACAATTAGGTGCGATCGCCTTATTCCTGGAGTTACAAAGATATCGGGAAAAAATCGCTTTTCTTTAGTTAATTATTTTTTAATTTATCGAAAGGTGTTGCTTTTATGTTGACAGACACATCTTTAAATATTAAAACCACTTATTCAGTATAGTGCGTATCCGTAGCTCAGTGTTCAGGGAAACATAATATATGCTTTTTCTTTATCATGCAAGATAGTGAGTCGCCAATAGATTCCCAGGTCGTGTGTCGCCATAAAATGTATTAGTTCGGTGCTCCGTCGCTACTTTATAGTTTCAGTGCTACTTTCGAATTGTAAATTAGATCATCCTTTGTTCACATTTATCGTGGGAGTAATACAGGATGTTTGTTTTATACAAACATCGACAATATCTTTCATTAAAAATACATTTTTCTATTATTTTAAATGTTACGCAGAGCTCGGTTTACATGACAAATGTAAGCAGTATATAGACATATTAATAGGTAAATAAAAGTGCGCTGTCATCCATAAAGAATGCGGAATGCTTAATTATCATTAATCGGTTAATAGAATCAGACGTTACTCCATTATAATGAAGGATAGGAAGTTAATTTGCTGAGATACAAAATATAAGCATCATAAGTATGTATAAATAGGCCTCCCCCACAGATTGCCACAAAAGTCTGTAGCTGTCATTCAGGGGCATTTCGCCATAGTTGCCTCGCTTGTCAGGCGGGTTGGCTACCGCAGTAGTAGACGTAACGGCACTCACGGGATGAGATGGGGTGGTAGATTTTCTTAAGCCGCCACCACACGGCAAACACAGTTCCTCACTTCGTCTCCACATAAACTATAACTATGTATGACAAACACTCCTCCGTGCGCGTATATGCTTAAAAAGGGGTACAAAGATTTCTCTTCACGTATTAATATATACATTTCTCATTGAAAAGAAGACAAATTACTGAATTCAAATGTACGAGTACGCAAAGTATCTGCTGTCGTCGGCCATTATATAAATTTATAGAATTTTCACTTGAATTCTGTTCCTCATTTTGAATGCCTTTCTAATACTGGATATATCTCCCAGATATAGTACGAGTATCTAGTAGAAGATAACATTAACGACTCGAAACACATCTTATAAAAGGAGGTTGCAATTTTGAAATAAAAAATATTGTTCAATATTTAATCTCTGTAATTATACACTTGCGATTGTTACCTCTCAACAGAACTACATACATACATTCACGCCTTTTTCCCATATCAGCGGTAGGCAGAGGCCACTCACGTAGCCGACATGTCTGCCTCGCGGCAACGAGACGTGACGAGTGGCGAACCACGTCGCCGCTATTTCGCTACGAGTCAAAAATTCTTACTTTCATTGCGTTCCCACGAGCAGCAGAAGCAGTAGTGACAGTATTGTGTGATGGTGTTGTTCTGCACCAATAAATGCTGTCCATACAATACCTTAGCCTTACTTTAAGTACATAGATTATTTTAATTAGTTAATACAAATAAAACTAAATGCTTATCATTATCATCATCATCATTTCAGCCTATCACTAGTCCACTGCTGAACAAAGATTGTATAGATTGTAGCTCTCATGGGGGGAGGGGGGGGGGGGGGTTGCCATAGTTGCCACGCTTGGCAGGCGGGTTAGCAACCGCAGTTGTTGCAAGATGCTGCTGCCCATGTCCTGGTTTTCATTTTCCCTCTGTCGACCTTTACGACACCCACGGGATGAGGATGGGAGATTCCGGTGTTATTCTGCACGAAAGCTGTCTGTACAATACCTTAGTTGCCTCTTACGACACCTCGGTAGGAAAGAGGTTAGTCCACTCTGCCGGACACCTATCAGCTATGTCATGTATGTATGACACGTGATTCATCACAACAACTCGCATGGGTTTACCCAGCCAGGGAAAAACTACGCTCTCACAGACGAGTTTATTTATTCAGATGTTGCGGGAAAATGATGTTGCCCATCTTCGGGTATTCATTTTCCCTATGTCGACTTTTACGTCAACTATGATAATCTACCACCCCATCTCATGCCGGATGGGGTGGTAGATTCTCTTAAGCCGCTACCACACGGCTACCCACCACCTCCCATGGCCCCACCGATCACCCATACGGGCCGAATCACGGGAGGTGCACGCGGTACTTGAACGAGGCTCTTTCCCGCGCGCACTTTTTCGCTCCCTACAAATTCTTCTCCTTGTCCCATTCTACTGACCTCCCCTTCTGGGCGAGACGTCACAGCACGGCTAGACGGCTTTGGCTCCAGGCATGCATCCCTCGTTCCGCTCCCTTCAGCTTCTCCGTTCGTGCCACCTGTGCGCGAACTCTCGGAGTCGGAGTCGTCACCACACGGCTAATATAATAGTGCACCACTGCTGAATATACGATAAGGTACCTCTTAAGGATATGTCGGATAATAATCCCCGAGGAATTAAGCCACACTTTTGCTATTGCTACATTATTACATCCTTTTAATAATTGTATGTTTGTGAGTTATTGAAACAAAGAATAGTCTGGTAAAATAGGTTTTTTCTATGAGATAAAGAGACGAGACCAGCAAAACGTCTACCCATTAAAATGCTGTCACTCAGAACATTTTTGTGGCACTATACTGCGTCAGTCACCCTGAGACATCAGTTCTAAGTCTCATATGCCCAATAATTACATTAGCTGTCAGTGCCCTTCACACCGAAACACGGCAATGTTTGCACGCTACTGCTTTACGACAGAATTACTGGCCTAGCGTGGTACCTACCTGGACGGGTTATTTCATTGGTGTCCCACCATTTTTTATTTATTGGTTTATCCGATCTCTGGATCTCGTGAGTGTGTTTAAAGACAACTAACACCCGGTTCTGATATTCAGTCAACAGTTATTGGTAACGGTTACTATTCGTTTCACAACTTTTTCACGCCATCTGCCATTCACTAACGTTGTTGTTATAGAAACGGTTTTGACGTAGATAACTTAACGGACAGTAAGATAAACGTGTCGATTTTTGAACCTACAAATCGGGCGTAAGATAAATACTGGGGAAATCTCGTGACCTTAGACAGGTAGCGTTGCAGTCATGATATACTTGAGACTGGTACGTGAGTTCACCTGCCAAGCGGGGATAGCGGAAATTATTTTAAACTTCTAAGAGGCTGTGGACTGTTTATAGGCTGATGATTGTGAAGGAGAGAAGAGAGAAGCAATTCTCTCCGGAGGAGGGGCCGCCGATGGTAGTCGGCCAGCGCTGGTGGGGTCGCGGATGTTTGCGCGAGCGTTTTACGTGGCCGTGCCAACATGCGGCGATGGCGGAACACCATGGGGTTTTAGTCGGTGCAAGTCCGACATAACCTATTAATATAACATACAATGCTGTAACTAGTGCTGCTGGAAACGCAATGGGGAGTACGTGGTTCGCCACACGTCACGTCTCGTTTCCCACGGGGGCGAAAAGTGGGCTATGTGTGTGGCCTCTGCCTACCTCTCTACTCTTATATGGGAAAAATGCGTGACTGTATGTATGTAGACTAGGACGCAGTGTCAGAGACACGGGCACAATAACAATACAACCAGACCCGAAAATCTACAAATTGTGTTTTTGCATAAATGTTGGCTCCGACTGGGATTCGAAACCAGGATCGGCGGTGTAGGAGCTAAGTATTCTGACCACTAGGTCACGCGGTTGATGATGACGACGGGGTAACCTATTAATTACACTACCAAGGTCCATTACAACTAAATGGACTGAACTGATTTAATATGTTAGTGTGATATATCTCCGGTCTGCGAGTATTATTTAAATATAATCATAATTGATTTTACCGCCAGTACAAGTGCCTGTGGCGCCACGTTGTAGCACTCGCAACTATGTATTTGTATAAATAAAAACAAAAATGATGTCAATCTGTAAATGCACTTAATAAAAATAAATAAAGGCTTTTACGTTAAAAGCCGTAGGAGCTAGAGCCTTGTAGCTCTGGGGATTTCTTGTTTTTTATTTTTTTTATTTAAAAAATGCTCCATGATGTATGATTTCTCCTGTATCGTGGGTACGCTTTACAGACACACATTTCACATTCACAACACAACCAGACGTGAAAATCGACAATTTGTTAGGTACGCCAATCACTAGGTAACGCGGTCGTCAAATCCCAATCAATCGATCCCCGGTACCGTTACCTCTAAAATTGTTCTTAAATTTTAAGTTACCACTTCGGAATAGGAAGAATGGAATAGAAAAGATTTTTTTTTTATAAACTACTATCTGATGCCCGCGAATACGTCCACGTTTACGTTACGTTACTAGTCGTCGTATACGTTTTAAAATATCTGACTTTCCGACAAAAGTCCTATGTCCGTCTCCAGGATGCAATCTATCTCTGTGTCGAATTTCGTCAAGATCGGTTCAGCGGATGAGCAGTGAAAAGGTAACAAACTGACAGAGCGACAGAATTACGTTCGTATTAATATTAGTACACATGTTAATAACATTAAACGTTATTTTAAATAACACTGATTCACAAAAAAAATCCACTGTTCTGGAAAAAAAAACGCAAGAAACCCAGCAATTATTAAAAACAATATAATATGCAATTGCAGGAGTATGATAAATATAAAAATGTAGGAATGAGTGGATGAGGGATCGCTGTCCCCCTTATTCCAAGGGGTTAAAATAATAACTATTCGATTGAAAGGCATAGTGCACTTTCTCTGAAAGTACTTAAGGAAAAAGCTGCTTACTCTTCAAAGTAGAGTAGTTTAACTAATATAAAATTATTTTGTATTAGTCGAAACTACTGTATTATTATTGTATTGGAATGACGAGGCATCTGCTGAATTTCCCTGTTCTGTGCTCTGCTAATTTTACTCTGCCCCTTCATTTGTTATTATTTTTAAAATTGATAACCCAATTTTTTGTGAAACCCTTAGCTCATTTGAAATATCCATTAATTAACCGCCTATAGATAAGGGATCTACCACGTTATAATTGGCGCTAACGAAGACCGTATATAGCTGGTAGTTAATAGCGTAATGCTATAAACTAAGAATCTAGCGCGGGCAGTTTTAATTAACATTCTAGAGGCAATTAATCAAAAAGAATAGGAACGGGTTGCGAACGACCTTCAAAGGATATAGCTGCATAATACTAGACGAGGCTTTATCCTAATACGCCATTCCGTTTGTAAATGCGTAAATAAACGATTCGATAATATCTCAGACACTATCACAAAGTTTATTAACTGCTTGGAATTGTGTCACAACGAAAACCAACGTTATCTTTAACTGATAAATTGAACTCAGAAAATAACTATTGAAGTTTGGAAGACATTTTTTTTAAAACGATACGAGCAAGCAATTCGCCTAATGGTTCACTGCCCATAACAGTTACGGCCTCACTACTTCCGTTGGAAAGTTCTGAGTAACACTGCGCTCGTCACCATGAGACATCGCTTCTAAAGTGTCATATGCTTTGCAATTACATTAGCTTGATTGCCTTTCGAAAGACAGTAGTGTTTGTGCACTATACGGTTTCCTTGTCGGAAGAATAACACAAACACACAAATAATGTTTGTTGTTAATCACACAATGTTTGTGAATAAGTCTGTTCTAAAGTATATAAAGAAATAGTGAGGAAATACAATTTGCTGTACCCTATATAACAGCTAAGTTTTTGTTTCAATATGATATCCTTAAAGGGTCTAAACTCATAGATTGACACAAAAGTTTGTAGCTCACATTGTGGGTGGATTTTGCCATAGTTGCCACGCATGGCAGGCGGATTGGCAACCGCAGTTTATTTATTCAGATCTTCCAAGAAGGTGATGATGCCCATCTTCTGGTCTTAATTTTCTCTCTGTCGATTTTACGACACTCACGGGATGGGGTGGTAGATTCTCTTAAGCCACCACACGGCGAAACCAAACAATATACAAATAACTAAATATAATCTAGTAAATTCTTTCGAGATAAATCTCGGGAAAAGAATGTACGAAAGAATTTACTAGATTACTAAACGTTAAATATACGTTTTACGATACACGTGACCCGTGGGCTATCTCATTAAGATATTTCAGTTACAATCTACTTACTACCTAAATGAGAAGCTGCCGACTAAGTTAAAACAGAAAAAAAAAACAAAAGAAAATTCGTAAAGTAATGTCGTAATTCTTTCAATTAATATGAAGACTTTTTACTTGTGGTAGGATTCCTGTGCAGGAATCCGTCTAGGTAGGTACCACCCCACGGCCAGTTATTCTGCCGTGAAACAGTAGTGTGCAAACATTACTGTGTTTCGGTTTGAAGGGCACTGTGAGCTAGCTTTATCACTGGGCATAGGAGAGGGCACAGTGTGGTGTCACACATAATTCACTTTATGCAATAAAAAAAAGACTGGTATTTGTATACAAAAAAGTTTTGCTCAATGCGAGAAAAAATAATATTTATGTATATTGTTTTTTTAATATTCGTGTGAACCGTGTCACGAATAAACTATTTAACAAACAATCATGTAGATTATATCCTACTAGCTTATGACCGCGACTTCATCCGCGTGGATTTTTTTTTTATTTGATAAGGTGACGAAACGAGCAAAACGTCCATCTGATGGTAAGTGCAACTTCTGCCCATAACAAATGCTGTGACACCCAGAAAATTTCTGTGCGAGACCACAAAGTGGCCGTCACACTGAGACATCAGTTCTTAAGTCTCATATGCACAGTGACTACTCTAACTCTCAGTGCCCTTCAAACCGAAACAGTAATGTTTCCACACTATTGCGTCACGGCCGAATAACTGGCGCTGGGGTGGTACCTACCTAGACGGACTCCCGTATAGAAATCCTACCACAAGTAAAGGATATAGGTTTTTTAAGTATCCCGTGGGAACAATTTGATTTTGTTGGATAAAAGATATTCTATGTCCGTCTCCATGATGCCAGCTTTCTCTGTGCCAAATTTCGTCAAGGTCGGTTCAGCGGTTGAACCGTGAAAAGGTAACAAACAGACAGAGGGACAGACAGAGTTACTTTCGCATTTATAATATTAGTATGGATTGTTATTCTGTTAAAAATCAACAGATAGCAGTGCAGCATCGTTAAGCATGGTATTGTAGTATTTGTAAAAAAACATAATCTTATCTTCGTAGTTAACATTTATTTTTGATAACGTCTCGATATATTTCATTAAGTTCAATTTAAAGTTTTCGTGGTTGGTAGAATTTTGGTAAAGTGTTTGGTAAAATTGGTCCCTAGTATAAGTTACTTCGCTCGTCTATTAATCTCGTAGTTAATATACATATTAAAAAATATTTTCATTAACAGAACTTATAAAAGGCTATACAGGATTTTTTTTATTATATTAACGTTAAACATACAGTTACGCCTTTTTCCCCTGTAAGAGGTAGGCAGAGGCCACTCACGTAGCCCACTTTTCGCCCTCGCGGGAAACGATACTTGACGGGTGGCGAACCAAGTCGCCGCCATTTTGGCACGAGTCAAAAAATTCTTTCTTATTTGCGTTTCCACGAGCAGTATAGTGACAGCATTGGATATTATGGTGGTATTCTGCAAGATTAAGAGCTCGTTGGGAAAGAGGTAGGTGCTATTCTACTCTGCCGGACACCTATCGGCTATTAACGTTAAAGCCGGCAATCAAACGTACAATCAAACAGCCAATCGTAAATCTTGACTAAGCAAGTGCCAGTTTTTAACTAAAAGCCATTAATTTTTTTATTGCTTTTTAATACACTATGAAGGTCATTCAAACCACCGTCTCCAGTGTAATTAAACTGGAACCCATTTGTCTTATTCTAACGAGTCTGGTGAAGATTTATTTAGTACATCTATCCCAATAGTTGTTGTCGTTGGGTTGAAAACGAGCATCGGGACACAAACTTAAGAAGACTTATGCAGTTATATCAAACAAACGACAACCGCGTGACCGGTCAGAGTACCTGACTTCTACACCGCGGATCGTAGGTTCGAATCCCAGCCAAAAAAAGCACATTTTTTTATTGGATAAAGTGACGAAACGTGCAAAACATTCACCCGATTGTAACGTGTGCTCTTACGAAATACTATGCCCAGAACACTTCTGTCTTCTATATCAGTTCTTAAGTCTGATATGCCCAGTGATTACACTGCGGTTCTAACTGAACACAGTAATGTGTGTACACTACCGCTTCACGGCAGAATAACTGGCCATGCGGTGGTACCTACCTAGACGGATTCCTGTATAGGAATTCTATCACCAGTGGTTTTCGGACACGCGGCGTGGTAGTCCTATTTTATAAAGATTACGCCACGCGATCGTATCTGCAGTATATAGCTAGGATATCGTTATTGTGCATCTGTGTATTTTCGTCCTGTTACTTTTCGAGATAGTTTTTCCTATTACCACCTTCTTTATACCACCTGTCAAAGGCACCATTTCTTTTAAGCGCCTCTTACAACACTGCCAGCATAAGACGGGGTAGCAGTATTTTTGCGCCGATCACCACGAGTTATATTTTCATCTTCTTGAATCGTTTTCAATCTGGGACGTGTGACTTATCAGGCAGTACACTGTGAGTACACACACAATGAATAAAAAAAAAATGCTCTGCTATGTAATGTATATAAGTAGTAGAAGTATGTATGAATGTGTGTGTATGTTTATTTGTATATATATATGTGTGTTATTTAAGTTTTTGTATGTTTATGTATACTATATTATTACTATTTTTTTCATTTGCTTTATGTTTTGTTATTAACTTCGGCTGGTTATTTAAGGTATTTTTCCCATTTTTTTTATATTGCATCCTTCACAACTTTCCTCACGCCCACGGGTTGACTGGGAGAGAATGCCAATAGGCATCAAGTCTGCCCATTTTTACCCTTTTAATTAAGGTGTAGAATAAAATTTTAATAAATAAATAAATTAGTGTAACGTTTAATGAGTGATGTACTGGCCGCGATAATACATTGTCATCGTGGTATTAATAATGCACATAGTAAAAGTTGTTAGATCCGTATAAACAAACAAGTAAAATAGTTAATAGAATCAGGCTTTACTTTACGGAAATCAATTACAATAAAGAATTTAAAAAAAAAATACTGGTGGTAGGATTCCTATGCAGGTAGGTACCACCCCAGGGCCAGTTATTCTGCCGTGAAGCAGTAGTGTGCAAACATTACTGTGTTTCGGTCTGAAGGGCACTGAGAGCTAGCGTAATCACTGGGCGTATGAGACTTAAGAACTTATGTCTCAAGGTGACGGGCGCAGTGTGGTGCTACACAGAAATATTCTGAGTAACACAGCATCTGTCATGGGCAAACGTTGCACTTACCTTCAGGTGAACGTTTTGCTCGTCTCGACACTTTATCAAATAAAATAAAAAAAAGGAAAGAAAATTAATTTGCTAAGATCCGCATGCAAAATTTAAAATAGTGTGTATTACCTAGTTTATTGTAGTATTGTAGACCAAGAAAGTAGTAGACTCAATGCCACTTGATAATGCCTCGTTTTGAGGAGAAACACGTGTCGTGTTCTCAACTTCAGTGGTGTGTATTGCCTAGTGGTAGTGTTGTCGTCGTGGAGGGTATCTGGTGGCGGCTCCCGGCGGCGGTATTGTTTGCTTGTGCACTCTGTTGACAGAGGGCGGGCGGTGCTCTTCCAAAACTAAGTAATACACACCATTTTAAATTTTGCGTCTCGATATTAGCATATTAACTTTCTTTCCTTTATTTTTTTAAAACAAGTGAAATGCTTTATTCCTATGCGTCGTTCCTATGTTTCATCACGTGCGTCATACTTGTGAACAAGTGCTGTTGGTGGAGGCTCTGATCTGCTCGAGATTGGAATGTAACATTTTGTCATGGAGCGTGCTTTGTTTTTCTATGAGACTGTTCTTAGTAATTGTATTTATAAAATGTACTTTTGACTAAGATAAAAAAATAACAAAAAAGAAGATAACAACGAAGTTTCTTTCGCCTGCTTCTTCTCCGTCAGAGGAACCTCATTACGAAACAGTGGCAGATTGTAAAAAAAAATAAGTTTGACAAACGAAATTTATATTTCTTACGTTGAAGAATAAATAAATTCATTTCATATCATTTGTTATTGTTTTTTTTTTAATTTAAATATTTTGATCCCTCCAACATTTTTCCTTTCTCATGATGTTGAGTCCATCCAACACCTCACACAGGGTTACGCTGTGTGTAACGTATTCACAATTAAAACATTAATAACATTAATTTAGATTAATAAACCGAGCTCGCTTGAGTTAAATTAGAACAAAAACATTTTACCGTTAAGCAATTTTATCAATGAAGTGACAATAAGAGTCACTAGGCAACCTCCCGAGGTTGAAAACCTCTGAATTGGCACGGTCAAGGTCGAGGAGTCGAAACATATCGGAATTATCCCGTTTAACAACTTTCATATGACCCGGTCACAATCGCACCAAGTGAACTACGAATAAAATGGACTCTTCCGCGTTAGTGACACCTTTGTAATGCTAGTGATGGGCCAGAGGCGGACTTTATGTTAATGCACATATCTCATCCGACCTAAGAGAGGCCCTCTTAGGTCGGATTTCACCGATGAAACTAAACGCGATCAGATCAAGAAAAACGAAGTTTAAGCGTTAGTTCAACGCTACAGTTTGCATTTCATCAACATCAAATGAACGTAGTCAATGCTAAACGCGGTTCAAATTATGAACGCCTAATTTTCGACGTTCAGCTCTTTAACCGCGTTTAGAGAGCTGTCATTGTCAATTGCACAACTATGTAAACACATTTTTTTTTAATTCGTTTTACTTATTATTTCCATAACTATGTAACGTAAGCATAAAAACAGGCTGTTTGATGTTGCAAAATACGAAAGAAATCGTCTTTTTGTTTTACATTGCGACGATATTTCATGTAAACTTCGTTTTTCTGAACGCGATCAAAATGGAGTCGGTGAAATCGGTTAGACGAAAACCGAGATCAAATGATACATTTGAACTCTGTTAAGCAAAACGCGGTTTTATTAAACTTGGTTTCCAAAGCAATCGGTAAAATCGGGTCTTAGAGCCCAGTTATTCTACCGTGTAGCACCGGTTTGTAGGGCACTGAGAGTTAGTGTAATTACTGGGCATATGAGACTTAAGAACTGATTTCTCAGGGTGACGAACTCAGTGCGGATGCCACACAATGAATCCATGCATATGACACAGCATTTTTAATGTTGTCTTTATACAAATAGACAACATAGATAAATAGAAAACAACAAATGCAATGATACTTACCATCAGGTGAACGATTTAATCATCTAGTCACTTTCTCACATAAAAGAAGTTTCTTTCTTTGCCAGTTCGTGTACTTTCGTTACTCTGTGGGGTTAATTCGTTACCACCGGTTGTCTCTCGTTCTATCGGGTTGGCGTAACTCGGTTGATGTTATACTTGTTGGCATGTGGAAGGGATTTCTGGCATTTTCTATTAATTCGGGCTCGACTTTTGGAAATTCCTACCAATACTTTTAATTGCTTAAAACATAGAATTTTTAAGCGGCATTAGCACTCATTTATTATTACTAATTTGATCATTATTGATGATATGGTGTCCTCTTTGATGATTTTGACTCCGGTCTTTTTCGGTAAACAAATGGAAGTTGTCAACTGTGCAAGATATATTAACAATACGTATATACATACAGTCACGCTCTTTTCCCATATTTGGGGTAGGCAGAGGCCACACACGTAGCCCACATTTTCGCCCCCGTGGGAAACGAGATCATCGTTTTGGTACGAGTCAAAAAATTCTTACTTCCCATTGCGTTCCCACGAGCAGTATAGTGACAGCATTGCATAGTATAGTTGTTATTCTGTACGAATTAATACGTGCAATACCTTAGTCGACTCTTACGAAACCTTGGTGGGAAAGAGGTAGGTGCTATTGACTTTGCCGGATACCTATCGGCTAAATATTATAATAGCGTAAGTATAACTTTAAAAACAGCAGCATTCAATCATTTTCTTTGCAAGATTATTCAAAGATTTTGTACAAGATTACTACTTTTTATCAAACTTTCGAACTTTATCAATGCGGCTTTCTTTTCTTTTATTATGGTTAAAAATCGGATCCCAGAATACTCATCTGAAGAGAGCCTGTAATCTTAATAGCCATCTGATGTAGCCACACCATCCACCGTTAGCTTGACAGAGTGTGAACATATTCCTAGGGCCAACATTTGTAAATGCTAATTGCATCTTAGCTGCTTTAAATTTCAAAGGGATTTTCGATTTTCCTCCTATTGGAAGAAAGATCAAAATGTCTCGACGTTTTAGATATTAATAAATTGTGGTATCAGAGCAATAACTTATGTAATTTGCCTGAACAAATTTGATAAATACAGATTTCCATATAAACGACAAAGACTCGACGCTACAGGATGATGCAGTAACTACCGAAACAAAAAAGTAAGACTTCTAATTAAACTAAATGAATGTGTTAGATACTACAGTAACATGTCTGAAAGGTTTGCCATAATATCTTTTTTTTATTTTCATAAAGTGACGAGACGAGCAAAATGTTCACCTGATGGTAAGTGCAACGTCTGCCCATAACAGATGCTGTGTTACTCAGAATATTTCTGAGTAGCACCACACTGCGCACTACTGCTTCACGGCAGAATAACTGGCCCTGGGGTGGTAGCTACCTAAACGGATTCCTGCATAAGATTTCACCACCAGTAAACCAACACCAGCATTCCAGGCATTTCCTTTTATCGACTATTTGTCGTGAAACTCCCACAAGATGAGATTGGGTTATGGATTCCCTCATGTTGCCACTATACTGCACTTTGACAATTAAACGCCCCTTCGATGGGGGTGGTCGATGTTGGTGTGTTTATAGTAGCAGTAACGGCTCTAATATGCCACCTAATGTCCCCGTCGCGAGAAACTATAAATTAAGTGCATCAACCAACTTATATTGAGTTACATAGCGAAAATTATGAGTTAACCAAATGCAATTTACTTAAATTAATATACGGGTCATCCGAAACTAACGAGCAATATCAATTACTTGGATTATATAATGATTTCTTATATTTACGCGAACACTACACATTTAAATGAAACTAAGTTTTACTGGATTTTATCGCGTTTATATTTACTATTTATATCCCGACGTTTTAAGTGCTTTACAGCACAGATTCCTACCAAGGTGATTCACGAGGCTATTGAAATTTAATAAAAACATCCTAATTTGGGTATTACTACCAGCTTGGGATCCTATAATTAATAAAATTAAATCAAAACCAAGCATACCACTGCAAGAGTTCAAGATACAGTTAGCTCTTTCTGCTTAGATCGGACCAAAAATAATAATTAAAAGCTGAAGGTACTCCGGGGTAACTATGACATCAGGACATCTGTCACCTCAGTCCTCCCGTGACCATGGGCGCTGTAAAGCATTCGAAACGTCGGGATATAAATAGTAAATATAACCGCGATAAAATCCGTAAAATCTAGTTTCATTTAAATACTTGGATTATATTTTAGCCATATAAAAAAACGTGGACGTCGTTTAATGTTTTGTGGTACAGAAACGCGTTCGACTCTTTGAATGTAAACTTTGGTCGACCACGTGCCATGCTCATGCTTACGCGCTCATTCGAGTTTCGAATACGCTTGAGGTCGGTTGTTGTTTTCGTTATTCTGCCGTGAAGCAGTAGTGTGAAAACGTTACTGTGTTTCGGTCTGAAGGGCATTGAGAGCTAGCGTAATCACTGGGCATATGAAACTTAAGAACTAATATCTCAAGGTGACGGGCGCAGTGTGGTGCAGAAATATTCTGAGTAACACATCTATTATAGGCATACGTTGCACTTACCATCAGGTGAACGTTTTCCTCGTCTCGTTACTTTATGAAATAAAAAAAACTTGTTTGTTTTACTTATTATTACGTATAATGGATCCAGGACCCAGGACGACCAAGGAAATAATTTGGCAAGAAAAAAAAATCAAACGTAAATCAATTAACATTATTGTATCCCCATATCAAAATGAAAATTATCACAGAAATAGTATTTTTTATTTGATCCAAAAGTTGCGAATCCCTGAATGTTTGTTTTCATTATTTAAAGCTTTTCGTGACGGATTTGACGCCAGGAAGATCTTCACTATCATGATTACACTTATACACCGAAAGTCAAGGGATCTTAAAAATATTTTTGTCTCGGTTATGAATATTGAAAAAGAATGGGATATAAACACCCAATTCTTGTGTTTATTGCGTGACGGGGCCTTTAGGTCGATTTGATGCCAAGAGATTCTCACTATCATGAATCCACATAATACCCGAAAGTCAAGGGATCTTCAAAATATTTTTTGTCTCTGTTATAATATTGAAAAAGAATGGAAGAACAAAACCAAATTCTTTTGATTTATGCGTGACGGGGCCTTTAGGTTGAATTTGACGCCCAGATCTTCACTATCATGAATACACTTATACACCGAAAGTTAAGAGATCTTAAAAATATTTTTGTCTCTGTTATGAATATTGAAAAAGAATGGGAAAGAAACACCAAATTCCTTTGATTTATGCGTGACGGGGCCTTTAGGCCGGATTTGACGCCAAGAAGATCTTCACTATCATGATTACACTTATACACCGAAAGTCAAGGGATCTTAAAAATATTTTTGTCTCGGTTATGAATATTGAAAAAGAATGGGAAAGAAACACCAAATTCTTTTGATTTATGAGCGACGGGGCCTTTAGGTCGAATTTGACGCCAAGATCTTCACTATCATGAATACACTTATACACCGAAAGTCAAGAGATCTTAAAAATATTTTTGTCTCTGTTATGAATATTGAAAAAGAATGGGAAAGAAACACCAAATTCCTTTGATTTATGCGTGACGGGGCCTTTAGGTCGAATTTGATGCCAAGAAGATCTTCACTATCATGAATACACTTATACACCGAAAGTCAAGGGATCTTAAAAATATTTTTGTCTCTGTTATGAATATTGAAAAAGAATTGGAAAGAAACACCAAATTCTTTTGATTTATGAGCGACGGGGCCTTTAGGTTGAATTTGACGCCAAGATCTTCACTATCATGAATACACTTATACACCGAAAGTCAAGAGATTTTAAAAATATTTTTGTCTCTGTTATGAATATTGAAAAAGAATGGGAAAGAAACACCAAATTCCTTTGATTTATGCGTGACGGGGCCTTTAGGTCGAATTTGATGCCAAGAAGATCTTCACTATCATGAATACACTTATACACCGAAAGTCAAGGGATCTTAAAAATATTTTTGTCTCTGTTATGAATATTGAAAAAGAATTGGAAAGAAACACCAAATTCTTTTGATTTATGAGCGACGGGGCCTTTAGGTTGAATTTGACGCCAAGATCTTCACTATCATGAATACACTTATACACCGAAAGTCAAGAGATCTTAAAAATATTTTTGTCTCTGTTATGAATATTGAAAAAGAATGGGAAAGAAACACCAAATTCCTTTGATTTATGCGTGACGGGGCCTTTAGGTCGAATTTGATGCCAAGAAGATCTTCACTATCATGAATACACTTATACACCGAAAGTCAAGAGATCTTAAAAATATTTTTGTCTCTGTTATGAATATTGAAAAAGAATTGGAAAGAAACACCAAATTCTTTTGATTTATGAGCGACGGGGCCTTTAGGTTGAATTTGACGCCAAGATCTTCACTATCATGAATACACTTATACACCGAAAGTCAAGAGATCTTAAAAATATTTTTGTCTCTGTTATGAATATTGAAAAATAATGGGAAAGAAACACCAGATTCTTTTGATTTATGCGTTATTGAAGTCCCATAAGAAATCCAAAAGTGTTAAGTCGAGGACACCGTTTAACAACCGTAACTGGTAAGCTTGTCCGCTGAAATTATAGCTCACGATGGCGGGAGAATCAATCTACGCCTAAGCCGATGAGATTCTTGATGTATATTAAAGAGCTAAAGGTTCGTTTACATAAGCGTACAAAATTTATTTAGCTTCGTTTCTCAATGGTAAAATGAAGGGTCTTTTTAATTATAAATGTTTAAAATATAATACTAATGTTTTTCGGGTTATTTTATATTATTTTTACAATATTTATAAGCAATATTTGAAGTATTTGTGACAATCACATTCGCAAAATATTCGCATGATTTTCGCGAATGCGAATGCAAATACGAATATTCGTTACATCACTAATATAAATTATACTTCCCTATTTGAATCGGATTTTGGGGTTATAATTTTTTTGTTTTAAATTGAAGAAAGTTACCCGCTATAATATCACTTATCTGTCAGTGAAAGTCCCGTCAAAATTGGCCGTTTCGGAGATTTGCCGGAACAAACAGACAGACAGACAAAAACTCGGTTGGCGCAGTGGCTAAGCCATCGGCTTCTGCGCCGCGGCTCGCGGGTTAGTTTCCCGCACGGAATAAATATTTGTATGGCCTACATATAGTTGTTCCGGGTCCGGGTGTTTGTGCATGTGGAATTTATGTCTGTAAAACGCACTCACGACACAGGAGAAATCCTACTGTGGGGCATAGTTTTTTAAAAAAACATTTCAAACATAATATATAGTTTTATAAGCATTGAGTAAAAAGCTGTTAATAAATCAGGCGTTACTTTGCTGAAATTCATTATAATGAAGGAAAGTAAGTTAATTTGAAGAGCACTGCCCGCCCTCCCTCAGTAGCGTGCACAGGCAAACTAACACCGCCACCAGGAACCGCCACCAGGTACCCTCCACTAACCACTACAATACTACCACTAGATAATATTATACACCACTGAAGTCGAGAACGGCCGCCGTCTATCGTAGAGTTTATGACACTTGATAATGCCTCGTTTTGGGGCGAAACACGTGTTCTCGACTTCAGTAGCTCTCTTCAAAAAACTAAGTAATATACACTTACTTTCCTTCATTAAAAAGCTGTTATTTTCTTATTACAAACAGACACTTCAATTTTATTTATTTGTATAGAATACATAAGGCACCGAGGTCTTGCAGGCAAGAATATAGACAGTCTTAATCATATATATTTTCGGTGATGTAATTGCTGTTAGCCTTCTCGGCTTTTACAGCTTCGTCGGATACTGTGCTCGCGGGCAAGGGGCCCGTGTGCCAGGTTTGATTTAACCCAAACATAAATAAATAAATAAAAACTCCTACAAAAACCTCGAAGTTCGGACTGTGTCGCGTTCGCTGCGTGCTTTCGCGATTTCGAAAATCTTAAATATTTTAAGTCGTCTAATGACCGTCTGAGGGAGGCTGCGCGCGTCCATTCGGACTGTCGACTTGTGTGTCGGTAACTCTGGGCGGTGAGAACCGCCCTGGAACACGGGTGAATCGTGTGTACGCGGTGTGATTATTGACAATTGCGCGCCGCTCTCTACGGCGGTCGCGCGTCGTGGTGCGTGTTATATTAAAGCTATTGACTGTGTGTACAGTGTAGTCTGGATCGTGACTGACGGTATCGTGGTCAGGAAGAGCTGAGACGTCCGTGTCGTCTAGCACGTTTCGCGGACGACGTTTGCGTTCGGTCGCGTTTCTGTTTGGTCGGTAATTTGCTGCTTTAACCACCAGCGGGTTTGAATGAACCGCGGCTTTTTCGAAAAACCGCTGTGATAATTCTCTGAAGTGTTCAGAGATTAAGGGAATTTCACAGTCGCTGTGAAGATCTACGTTGCGTTGATACCAACCGGCTCCGGTGGCAGTTCGCAAGAATCGGTTTTGAACGCTCTGTAACTTCTTTAATTGATTGCCCGTCGCGTGAGCGAAAGCGACGCAAGCATAGTCCATTACGGGTCTTATGCAAGTCTTATAGGGGCGAAGTTTGTGTCCTAAGCAGCTTGAGGAGCAAGTTAATGGGTATAGACGGCTTGAGATAAAAGCCGCTCTATTGCGTATGTGCTAAAGTGACCCCGAGGTATTTGACGCTCTTTTCCCAAGGAATAGGGCGTCCGAACAGGGTGATCGTGCCTAGCTGATTGTTGCCGATTGGGTGACATCGTCTAGCGGGCTTTGGCGTGCCCCTCGAGAAGTATATTGCTACACTTTTCTCAGGGTTTACCTCTATTCTCAATTTCCGGAACCATCCGCCTAGGCGATCGGCTGCGGCTTGGAGTTGAATCGTTATGCATATGTATATGCATAGGTATATGGCCCTTGTGCTTGTCGGAATAGTCTTAAGTCAGATACGCAAGCCTAGACAATTTGTTGAAGCAAGTCCAACTTTCCGGCCAAATTACTCAATGTGAAATAAAAATTCAACGATAAGATAAACCAGGCTTTATTATGTTTTAAATAATTCTCAGAAGGATGTCGTATGAATAAAATTTGCAAGCTTTCACGTTTATAGAGGGGCGGATGATTTAAGCACTTCGCGCATTATCGCCGCATAAAAATTATGATTTTATGCGGGACACCGTTTGCGCCCGTTACTGTACGATAACTTTTTCTGTAGTCTAAATATGTATTAATAAACCTAGGTAAATTGCGATTACAGTATGGTGTATGACTTTATTCAGATCTAACAAACGTGTAAAATATTTAAAGTTTGCTCTTTTAAGAATCATAGGGATCATAAACTTAAAAAATTGTGTAATGAGTTTTCAAAAAAACTTGATAGAAAAATATACTGACCGCACTGAGAGCTAGCGTAATCACTGGGCATGTGGAGACTTAAGAATTTATGTGACAAGGTGACGGGCGCAGTGTGGTGCTACACAGAAATATTCTGAGAAAGACAGCATCTGTTATGGGCAGACGTTACACTTACCATCAGGTGAACGTTTTCCTCGTTCCGTCACTTTATGAAATTAAAAAAAAGGGACCTATTGCACCAGTAACATTGTTCCGATCTTAAAAACTATTTTACCAAGAGCTCAGCGGTAAACAAAAAAATCGTGAGGAAACCTGAATGCCTGAGGGACAAAATATTTCGAGGACATGTGAATTCCAGCGACCTGCACTGTAGCAACTACTTAACTCTTGGGTTCAGCAGTGGGACATTTTCGGGCTGCTACTTTTTTACAAATATTTAAAATTGAAGTGTCTGTTCGTTTGCCCGAGCTAACCTCTAACAGGTTCAATGTTGATGACTTTCATTGGTGAGTAGTTGATTTTTCAGAGAGTAATCGAGCTACTTTTAATTTCGGAAATATTTTTGGTTTACTGCGTAAAATCTGAAAAACTATAGAAATTAGAGACAATGCGGATTACGCGCGGCTTTTGTTTGCAATGAAGTCATTATTATTTTGGTCCTCTTTTAAATACTTAATATCTTATTAATAAGTCGTTTATTTTTTTATTCTTTACCCTATAATAAGGCTGGAGAGTTTGTATGTTTGAACGCGCTAAGCTACGAAAATACTAATCGGAATCGAATTAATCTTTTTGTATTAGATAGCCCGTTTATAAGGGAGGGTTAAAGATTATAACACTTTATGCTGCAGCATTAGAATGGTACGCACTGAGAAGAGAACGTTTCCGAGAATGGCCGGACTGTGAATGCTCAGGTTAGCAAAGTACCACGCCGTACGATACAATCATGTGGCTGGCTATTCTACGCGGGTAAAACCGCGCGATACAGCTAGTATCAAATAAATTGCAATGAAACAGCTGGGAATGTCTATACTTTAAGTCGTTTAATATGAAAAGGAAGGAAGTTACGCTACTTCATTCATACATTTGATAGTGACAAAAGTATAAAAGAAAAAACCGCAAGTTAAGTACTACAGACTTTTGTTGCATGACTAGGTGATCACTTTAAATGGAAACATGGTTGTCAGTGTAACTTTGTCGTATTGTGTTTGTGGCTTTTCTCCAAAGAAAGATAGATAGAATGGCTTAAACTAGGAAAGTCGTTTCTTATTGTTATATGCTTATTATGCATTAAAAAATTGTTGTATAATTCCAAAGAATGTGACACAAAAATCGGACGTAGATTTCAAAAAACTTATCGAGAAGACATTAAAATAGATAAGAGCTTTATACAAGCCTAAATTTAATAAAGAAATGTTGACTTTGGCTATGACTTTTAAAGATAGATGCATAGACAAATTGTTTATTTCGACACGACCCCACGGCCTAGTGGGCAAAGTACCTGACTTCTACGCCGAGTGTTCTAAGTTCGTATCCCAGCTGGAGCGAACATTTGTGTAAAAACACGAGTTATGTCGTGACGGTGCTCGTACCTTTGTCACTGCAGCTAAGTTCACATCCGGTTTAATTGCGAGAAAGTGACATGGCCACACCGCAGCCATCACCCTGAGACATCAGTTCTCAAGTCTCATTGATTACACTAGCTCTCAGTGCCCTTCAGACCGAAACACAGCAATATCTGCACACTTCTGCTTCACGGCAGAATTACTGGCCCTTATCGTGGCACTTGCCTACACGGCTTCCTGTATAGGAATCCTACCACCAGTATGAGTAAGCTTATTACAAGATACTCGTATTTATAATTATTAATATTGTAAAACTATAGGAAAACCAATTTAAGAAAATGAGTACTTTTTTTCTTCGATTTTAATATATATATATTCCAGTTAAATAGAGAACTGTAGAATCAAAAGTCGCTTAATATTTATGAAATATTAAAAATTATTGTTAAAAAAGAACTCCACGGCGGGGAATCGAACCCCGGTCTCCCGCGTGACAGGCGGGGATACTTACCACTATACTACCGAGGATCTGATAGAAACGTCCAAATTAATGTATGGTACAATTTATAGTGTGAGACATTATTAGTTAATTATAAAATGTAAATTATTCATAATATAATTTTTTATTCATAATATAATTTACATAGATTTTAGATACCAGAATTTAGATAATTTATGTTAAAACATATATTTGATCTTATTATTAAAATTATCTACTTGAATATGTTCGCGACGGGATTGCCATGGCTGTTAGACATTAAGTACATTCCTGGTGGTAGGATTCCTGTGCAGGAATACGTCTAGGTAGGTACCTACTCTAAGGCAAGTTATTCTGCCAGCGAACAGTAGTGTGCAAACATTACTGAGTTTCGGTCTGAAGGGCACTGAGAGCTAGTGTAATCACTGGACATATGAGTCTTGAGAACTGATGTCTGAAAGTGACGGGCTCAGTGTAGTGCAAGTCAGGAGTGTTCTGGATGAAAACGACAGTAAAGTAACAGCCTAGAAATGTCCCACTGCAAAATACGGACCTTTTCTCATTTCTTACAGGGTTTTGGAGCCGGCAAGCGTCCACCACGCTGTTCCAATGCAGGTTCGAGGACTCCACATGACCTTGAAATATTTTTATTCCTCAGACATGCAGGTTTCCTACCGGCACCGGCGATCGTACTCGACATTCGCGTATCAGGAAATTTTAAGGCGATTGCCTGGCCCCTGAGCTACCACACCACCTAACCACGACTTAAAGAATACTCATGCTGTCAAAACTAAAACTAAAATTTTGAATTTATCAAAAAAAAATCAACCTCTTCTAAATTAGAAATCGACTACTTACATTCGATGATAGAGAACTTAGCATTACAACATACAAGTAAACTTTATAAATGCGTTTAAAATGACACTGCAGAAATCTAAATTAATTTGCTTTTTTACTGGCTCAGTGACGAGGACACGCCACTTGGGTTTAAAACTAGCATTGATCAACACTTTGTGGCTTATATTGTATCGAATGTCGGGTAGTTCTGTAGTGTTTACAGATTTGATTGTTCTGGTTCAACATCATAAAAGGACGAGTCCTTTCCGTTACTTTTGTGGTTGCGTAACGCACTCATCATTTCAGCCTATCACTAGTCCACTGTTGAACATAGGCCTTCCCCATAGATTTCCACAAAAGTTTGTAGCTCTCATTATGCGGAGATTTTGGCAATAAGGTTGGCAACCGCAGTTTATTTATGCAGACGTTCGAGGAAGATGCTGCTTCCCATCTCCTACTTTTCATTTTCCCTCTGTCGACTCTTACGACACCCACTGGATGAGATGGGGTGGTAAGCCGCCACCACAGGGCGTTACTTTGCGTCACTGTAATATAGCAGCATATGCCTAACTTTTTTTTATTAATGACAACAAGTAGCTATGATCCAAAGAAATCTGGTTGTCATGATTACGTGTGGTTAGAGCTACGTGTGGAATTTAAATTAGTGATCAAGTCTTATTCGACTTACTGTTTAGCATAGTAAGTGGTAGCGTGGGTGTCTTTACAGTCGACTTAGGGAGATCCCTGACCACATCGCGCTCGTCAACCTGGGACATCAGTTCTTAAGCCCAGTAATTACACTAGCTATCGGACCGAAACATAGTAATGTTTGGACACTACTACTTGAAGGCGGAATAACTGTCACTGCGGTGGTACCTACCTAGATGGATTCCCGCATTGTAATCTTACCCTTATGTTGACTTCGTTGAGTTTTCATATCCATGGTTGCAGGATTGTAAAAGATAACAAGAGAAATAATACTAAATTCTAGTAGCCTTCTATAGAGGGCCCGTAATTGGCAGCAGCACCAAAGATGAAAGGCATCTGGTAAATGCCAATTTAACCAGTAAATTCTTCTTGATTGCGTAGATCTACGTCCAGCGTTGGACTGCTAAAAGGCCAATGATAATGATGACACGATGCAGATATATATTTTTCATGTTAAGCACTTTCGCGCTTAACATTACCAAACTTACACAAAGAGGCAGCCACGCCCCGCGATGTATATCTGACGCAGATTACCAGTTACAAGTGTGCCGGTTATTAGTGTATATTTTAAATGTATTTATTTCCTTTCTTACACGCCCAGATACGATTCTTTTACAGTTATTTATCGTTTAATATCCGATTTAACAAGCTTCTTTAAAGTTTTGATTATACTGTCATGAGTACGTCTTGTTTTGAGTTTTTATGTTTAAGTTATTATTGGATACTGACTTTTATATTCTTTTGAAATTGCGTACATTTATTACATATACGAGTGACGTGGGTTCAATTCCACCACACAAATCGTTCATTGCAATTTTAAGTTTGGTTAATCGTGTGCTCGGCGGTGAAGGAAAACATCGTGACCACCTGCGTTTCTGAGAAATAACAAATATTATAACGACAAGTGGGTGTCGTGATGGTAAGTGAAAAAGTAAAAGACGACCGAAGAAAACTCCTGTAAAATGTCATAGCTTCCGTCAGGTGACGATGGTTAACTTGAAAAATGCCAGACCGGTGAAGGGCAGCAGCGTCTGAGCTGCCAGTCGTCTGGCCCTCCAATCACCAAACCACCTGCAAAGCGAGGTGATTACAACAATTCCTTTTGGGAGATCTTTGACAGAAGAATAAAAAGAGCTTATTATCAAGATGGCATGCACGTCACAATAGAAGATTAACCAGAAATATGTCCTGTTTCATAGGAAGGCTTCACTTAGCATTGGGACTAATAATAATTATTTGGCATCCAATACCCGGAAAAACTATCTGTAGACTATGCAGTTTTTTGTTCAATGCGGAAATCGAATCCATGACCTGTGGGCCAGAAGGCAATCACTTAGCCACTGCGCCTAGGAACCCGGATGCTGCTTCACACTTTACACGTCATCGTAAGTGTGACTCCTTCTGGAATGTTTACCCCACATTGAATGAATATTCCTGGAACGATAAACAGCGAATAAACCCATCAACACAATTACATTATACACGTACTTTGTGGCAGTGGTAGACGGGCGCGCGTCGACCACCAACAGCGGTTTGTACTTAACGCAAAAATATACGAGTATTGAGATCTCACATCCACGATCAAACAATAAATGTCCGAAATAGTTTACTATGTCGTTAAGAATCGACGATTTCTTCCGTAGTAATTCCCTGATATAACAAATGGTAATATGGATATTGGATATACAGGAATTTTAAGAAGTTCATGTTTTTTTTTTATTATTTGATAATAGTGACGGTACGAGCAAAACGTTGATCTGATGGTAAGTGCAACGTCTGCCCATAACAAATGCTTGTCTCACCCAGAACACTGTGACACCACAATGCGCCCGTCACTCTGAGACATCAGTTCTTAAGTCTCATATGCCCAGTGATTACGTTAGCTCTCAGTGCCCTTCAGACCGAAACACAGTAATGTTTACACACTACTTCACGGCAGAATAACTGGCCCTGGGGTGGTACCTACCTAGACGGATAGATAATGTTACGTATTTCAATACATTTGTCAATGATAAAGTCAGCTATAAATGACAGCTACGATTAAGTTCATGAATGGCGTGTAGTGCGAGCAGTATAAATGATTAAAATCGAACATTAAAAAAAACTCTGTCAGTGAGCCCGAACTGTAGAACTCGAAATTTTTTGAAAGCTATTGACATGAAATTTCTTCGCTTTAAGGTGTTAATATGAATTCTATTCGTTTAGTCACGTGCATAATTACAAATATAAAATAATATCTAGCACCGCCAACAACAAAATAAGCGACCGCATACATCGATCATTCCACACTGCAATTCCATGGATAAAAACACTCACATCAATAATGCGCAGTATAGCTACGGGCTAATAAATCCGATGGCTAGCACTTGAAGCTTTTCATTGCCGATAGGGTGCGGAAAAATAGTACTAGGTGTTAATGAAGATTCGAGGTCGATTCTTAATCTAGAATCCTTGAATTTTATGTGCGAGTAGACTACAAAAATCGTTATTGGAAATATATGAAATATATAAATAAATGTTTCCGGTTAACAATTAGCAAACATCTGTACAATATAACGTTTTGGAGGAATGTTCGTAAAATTTGAGAGAGTATTAGAGACCTGCTGTTGTACAAATATAGAAGAATCAGACGCAAGAGCAAAGTTACAGTCAGATACGCTGCAGACCGCGTAAATAGAGCAGATATAAGTATTTGAAAGAAAGAAAGAGAAAGAAAAATTTGATACTAAAAGTATATTTTAATATTAACAACAAAATGGCCACCATTATGCGGCAGTAGCAAAAATACAGCTCTGACAAAAACAAGAAAAAGGGGAAATGAAACTAACATTTGAAGGAATCAAAAGCAAATTTAAAGTTAATTTAATTTTAAATAATTTCATGCCTGCCTCAACAGCCAGCTTTATTAATTTAAAATAAGATATTTACGTAAAAGATCAAACGCTTGAAGTCGCCTGGCATTTTTGTCATTCAGTGAACGCGGCCACTGACAAAACTATCAACTTGAACTTCTGTAATGACAGCACTACGATGAGAAATGCGCAATTCGCTTAACAAACATACAACTACCCTCATAAAATCAAGTTTTCCTGAAATATGACCTTAAAGCAACGACGCAAGACTCAAATTAACGTGATGGGATTTAAGCTATTTGGAATTTATATTTGATTGGTCGAAAGTGAGAGGTGGCAAATAAACTGACAAAAGCGACGCGCTCAATTTGTGCCAATCAAAGGCGTTAAGCGAACTTGACCTGAAGTTGGGTTCGGGAATGCGGCCCTTGTTTTCATAGCGGGAAAAATTATCTAGTTGACACACTAATGTGTTTGTTCTTGCCGTTATAAACGGGTATTAGAGAATATGATTAACTAATTGGGCAACGAAAAATAATTATTGTTGATTTGGATAAAAGAAAATACAACTTCTAGTTTGTTAGTATCGAATAATGTATTGAAAGTAAATAATACATTTTACTAAATATACTGTATGATTCGAAGATGTATGTCCTAGATGTGGTATACCATTTTCTGGAAAATACTGGTTGTGCGTTTTGAGTTTTCAAAATTCCTTAAGATTGAAGCTAAGTGTGAAGAGCTAAAGGCCAGATTTAGTATAGACTTTAATTACCTTTTAGCCTTTACAAATTCATCTTTTGTTGTTTTTTTTTATTTATTTTTATTGGATAAAGTGACGAGACGAGCAACTTTACCTGATGGTAAGTGCAACGTCTGCCCATAACAGACGCTGTGTTACTCCGAATATTTCTATGTAGCACCACACTGCGCCCGTCACCTTGAGACATTAGTTCTGAAGTCTCATATGCCCAGTGATTACGCTAGCTCTCACTGCCCTTCAGATCGAAACACAGATGTTTGCACACTACTGCTTCACGGCAGAATAACTGGCCCTGGTGGGTTACCTACCTAGACGGATTCCTGCATCACCTTATGTGATTTTATTAACTCTAGCAACATCAAGCTGTAAGTGTTTGCCTTTTTAATATATTAATTACGTGTTAACAACTGTGTCTGTCATTTGTTATAAATAATTCAACATATTATAGTACGAGTATTTCCAGAATCACAAAAAAAAACTTGTATTATTATTTTGACAGCTGAGCTCTTAAACTGGTAGTGCAAACTATACATGCCATTGGCGACTACAACAATACCGCCATAAAGAAAAAAAAAGAAGAAAGGCCAGATCACTTTAGGAAATATGGTCGGACATTATCCACAACTACCAGCTGCATTCGTCCTGAGAGCACATTAACGACGCTTTTTTTTATTGGATAAAGTGATGAAACGAGCAAAACGTTCACCTGATGGTAAGTGTAACGTATGCCCATTGCAAATGCTGTGTCACCCAGAACATTTCTGTGTGACACAACACTGCGCCCATCACTTAAAATTGCAGAACATTTCTGTAATAAAGAAAAATGTATTCACTCGTAATTTTTAAATTAGCTAAACATTCAGCCAATCCCGATGATTTCGGTCTCAGCTACTGAATCAAATTTGAAAGCCGTGCCGTGAAGCAGTAGTGTGCAAACATTACTGTTTCGGTCTGAAGGGCACTGTGAGCTAGCGTAATCACTGGGCATATGAGACTTAAGAACCGATGCCTCTGGGTGACGGGCGCAGTGTGGTGTCACACAGAATTTTTCTGGGTGACACAGCATTTGTTATGGGCAGACGTTGCCACTTACCATCAGGTGAGGGTTTTGCTCGTTCCGTCATCTTATGAAATAAAAAAAACCCGCATTGGAGCGCCGTGGCGGTCTCTTCCCGGCTCCAAAATCTTCTCAGGAATGCGAGGAGGCCTATGCTCAGCAGTGGAATATGATACGACTGCCAAAGGCAGCAATCTCACATTAAACTTTGAATCGGCAAGCTCTCTACGGTTGCTGTTCTCGTCTCCTTGAGACATGTCTTAAACGCTTAGTAATTATAGAAGTTATTGTTGTACATTATTGCTTAATGGCAGTTATCAGGTCAAATTTGAAGGCCAATTATTATCAGGTACATTCTAATTATGTGCTCCCGGTAGCGTTTGATCGCAAGCGCAAAAGGGGGATTGTCTTTTTTTTTTCTTTATAAAACGATGGTCCACAGTAGGATTGTTCCTGTATCGCCTGGGAGTTTTACTGACATATATTTGACACAACCAGATCCGTAAACCGACAATTTGTGTTTAGCACAAATGTTGGGTCCAGCTGGGATTAGAACCCAGGACCCGCGGCGTAGAAAACAGTTACTAGCCCACGCGGTCCTCAAAGGATTCTAGTTAACATTAACAATAAAAAAAACATTAGCAAATTTACTTATACCGCACTATTTAAAATTGTATTGTTTGAAAAAAATATCTCAAATGCAACCAAATGAAAAGCTGATTAGATTTTCTCAATTTTCGTGCTAAATTACTTGCATTAAGATGCATTTTCGCGACCATTATTAATTCAAGTTATGCTTCAGGTTCCCTTATGGCCAGCAATGCAGAAAATATGTTATTACATCAATTAAACAGGCAATGAATTGATCGTATCTCTGTTTAAGAGCCAATCATGTCGCTTGTTATGGATATTAACAATTTTATTAATACATTTTACATTGACTTTTGGCGCCATTGATTTTGTTGTGGTCTGTCGGTGCATATAAACAGTAATGAACTTTACGAACAGCATTATTGATCTAATAATCTATATAATGTTAATTAATTTTACTACCTCTAATTTAAATCACTGTTTTAATTTTTCATCATTTCAGCCTATCACTAGTCTCCTGCTGCAACAGTACAGAAAAGTAGTCAAGTATAGATTGCCACAAAAGTTTATAGCTATCAATTTGGCTAGATTTTTCTATATTTGCCACGGTTGGCAAGGCGGGTAGGGCAACCGCAGTTTTTTATTTGCCCATCTCCTGGTTTTAATTTTCCCTGTGTCGACTTTTACTGACATCCCACGGGATGAGATGGGGTCGTAGATTCTCTTAAGCCGCCACAATATGGCATCACTGTTTTATTTTTTATGAAATAGATATCGTTCTGAAGTTTGAAGGAATTTTTTCTATGCAATGGAAGTTTCTAGAGCACGTTGTCGAAATTCAACAGGTTGAAGATGGCCATCAAAGAGAATTAAGTGTATATAGAAAGAAAGAAAACATTTATTGCAATAACACGCCACAGACACAAATACATTACAATAAATACCAAACAAACAATATACATAACTGACAGGAAAATACATCAATAACAACATCATAAAACTGAACATTTAACAAAAAATTATTACATTAACCTATACTCTCATGTGTGTCGTGGCGCATTGGGCAAATGGGTCTCACTCAGCTTAATGCTGCAGTCGAGAGACTACAGCGCTGGTTTTCAGTGAGCCCGAGCGGCGAGAGACGTACGGACGTTCGCGCTTGAATGTTATTTATAAAATCAAAAAAATTTTTATATTTATACGAATAATAATAATGAGAAAAAAAAGTTATATGTTTCTTATACTTCATTAGTAACAGAGTGTAAGTATTTATTGCTGTATGCCATAGGCTACAGCTGACTTTTAAACCTCTGATTGTTTGACCATCACATTAACAGTATTGGATGCCATGCGGGAAAACTGTTGGTAGGATTATTAAGAGATAAGTAGGTACCTTCGCAGTGCCAGTTATTCAGTCCTCGAGCAGTAGGTGTGCAAACACCTCAGTGTTTAGGTTTGAAAGGCACTCAAGCCCTCATAATTACAGAGCATATGAGGCTTAAGAAGATTTCTCACAGTGGCAAGCCCAGTCAAGCCCGGTCTATACAGAGGTTTAAAATTTCGAAGTTATGGGTGACAACGCAAGTGTTACTGAGCAGGTGAACTGCTTGCTCGGCTCGCCACTTAACTTCAAAGCAGACTAAGAGAACAAACTTAGTTTATCAATTGCAAAACTTTGTACAAGAGACAAACAAACAGACCGACAGACAAGGAAGCGAGTTAATAATGAATTGTCATCCAGTTCTAAGCCATGTTTAAAGTTTCAAGTCTCTAGCTCCTTGGGAAGTTAGTTTCAAATCAAAATCGACCCGAACAGACATACTCGAAAGCGAGTTAATAAACACGTGGTTAAATAAGTTCTCATTTCAATGAAGTCATCGTCATCATCATCATTTCAGTCTATCACTAGTCCACTGCTATACATAGGCCTCTCCTAATGATTGTCACAAAAGGTCTCATTTTGGGAGGATTTTGACATAGTTGCGACGCTTGGCAGGCGGGTTGGCAACCGAAGTTTATTAATTCAGATGTTCCAGAACGATGCTGCTGCCCATCTCCTGGTTTTTATTTTCCCTCAGTCGACTTTTATGACACCCACGAGGCGAGATGGGGTGGTCGATTCTCTTAAGCCGACACCACGCGGTGCTTCAATTAAGTAACCGTATTTAATTCTAGATTTTCGAATATTATAGGCAAGCAAGTTCGTGCGCGGCCTTTCCGTTCCGCGGGTCGACAGACGGGGGGGGGGGGTATTCTTGATGTAATAGGGGTAGGTAGTGAGCGCGGAAGGAAAGCGCTTGTAACTACGCTTCACTACATATGTAGCCGGTCGTATATGTGTAGGTGTGACGTGTTACTTTGCCCACGAACGTCTGTTCGCGCACGAACTCGTCTGCATATGGTATTCAAAAATCAAGGAGCTTGTTTTAATATTACTGCCAAGAAGAAAAATAAAGGTATTAATGAACGGGGTTACGTTACATATATTAAAAAGGCATTAATTTCAATTCAGTTCCCTAGTATCAGAGACGTACCTAAGCGAATAGTTCATAAAGACAGAAAAATTATAACGTACATGATGAATTCATTTTTATATTAGCACCCAACAAAAATTACATAAGTCATAAAACATTAGTAGCTGGAGTTGTTACTGAGATTTATATTGTCGACTGAATAAAAACTGGCAAAATGCGTGTTGGATGAATCATAGGGTATAGTTCCGTAGTTGAAGACAACAGTCTCGTGGGATAGGAACAGTAAGCTCTCACGGGCACCTCCCAGCGCAGGTGCGGGTCTGTTTTTTTTATTGGAAAAAGTGACGAGACGAGAAAACGTTCACCTGATGGTAAGTGCAATGTGGCAAACATTGCACTTACCATCAGGTGAACGTACAAATGCTGCGTCACCCAGAAGATTTCTGTGTGACACCGCACTGCAGCCCTGAGACATCAGTTCTTAAGTTTCATATGGCCAGTTCAGATTACACTAGCTCTCCTAGAGGTACTTTCCTAGACGGATTCCTGTATAGGAATCCTACCATCAGTAATAAAATAATATGTAAATCTTGTACATACAATAACTAGGTAGACAAATAAAAATTATCAATTGGAAATGAAATGGGGTGGCGTGGTGAGAGTATAACTTCTACGACTGGGGACTTGAATCCCAGCCGCAGCGACATTTGTGCAAAATAAAAACGGTTCTTTTTTCAGGTCTGATTGTGTCAGGCATGGTAAATTATGTCTTTAAATTGCACATACGCTACAGAAGAAACAAGTCTGGGGCAAAAATAAAAGAAAAATAATTAAGAGAATCAATCCACCCCATCTCATTCCGTGGGTGACGTATGAGTCGACAAAGGAGAAGGTAAAACCAGGAGATGGGCAGCAGCATCTTCCTTTTACATCTGAATAAAGAAACTGCGGCTACCAACCCGCCTGCCAAGCGTGGTAACTATGGCAAAATCCTTCCAAAATGATAGCTGCAAACTATTGTTACAATCTATGGGGGAGGCCTATGTTCAGCAGAGGACTAGTGATAGGCTGAAATGATGACGATGAATTTAGAAATAACAGTAGATACATACCTGATTTATCCTTTTCTTACAAAATAACTTTAAAGTAAAAATACCTCATTTGGAAAACAAAGAAAGTATAATACCCATTAACGTTACATATACATACGCATTTACGAATACCAAACAAGATCCATTTCCGAAACACTTAATGGTCAAAGATCATTAGTCGAACGGACAACACCCTGCCATCTCTAAAAGACATGTTAACCCACCAATTAGCGCAGACAAATGATACGTCTCTCACACGGTTTCATTTGCCGCTGCTTTGTCAGGCAGCCGCCGCTTCAATTGGGAACGTCAGCCGCTTTCTTCGCTTTATTGTGACTTTTAAATGTCTTAATGACATTTGCTTTCTTTTAAGCGACTGTGACGAAGCTGTCGTTTTTTGTATGAAATGCGCTCTATCAATCAGTAAATCAAAGAAACTATTTTAATTTCAGGACTCATATTTTAAATTAAGTGTTTATTCTTTTGTTTCGGATTCCTTTTTAGTACGTAGCGTGTAACCGTCATTAAAATTATGAGCGACGGGAGATTTCATATTCACTAATTTGGACATTCGAAACGCAGTGACAACTTGTCAAAGTGTTTGTTGAACGTTTTTAGAGCTGTAAATTACGGTTTTTGTGAGAGGTACTTTGAGGCCGATTCAATCAAAGGATGATGAAATGATTAATTTTGATTTGGAATAATGCTTTTACTTGGAATAGTTGTTTAGTTTCGTGAATTTGTAAATATTAACATTATTTTTGATGTCATTTCAATCTTTAGTGTCCATGCAGGAGTTTACGTATAAGAATCCCGCACCGATAGTATTACGGCCGCAGTCAGAATCGCCTTTTGTCGGAAGACACGGGGACAATGATAACATAGCCTGACTCGAAAAAAAATAAACAATTTTTATTTTTGCATAAAATGTTAACAGCTTCGCGTTGGATTCGAATCGGGGACCCGCGGCCTAAAAGTCAGGTAGTCTCACTGTTAGGCCACGCATATCACACCACATTTATACCTATTAGTTTTATATTTTTTGATAAATTATCCCGAATATTTTATGACTTAAGATCTGTATGTCACTATGGAATTCGGCTTATTTCTATCCAAAGCTGGCTAAATCGTATATTTATTGGTCGTGAATCATGATTGTATTTTACTAATACGAAATATATTTATAGATTTTTTATATGTAGGCCATTTTATTGCTTAATTTTCTCATACCTTGATAATTTTGTACTCCTCTGGAGCTCGATTAGACCTTGTGAAGTATCTGGAACAAATACAGACAGATGTTAAATTTATTAGTGTATTAATGATTTCTTGTATTTATGCGAATATATTACATTTGATAAACCAAATCTTTAACGCTTATCGCGTTTATTTACAATATTTAATGTGTTGCTAATAATAATAATCAAAGTTCTTACGTAAATCAGACGAAAAGTGATAATTAAATGCTGAAGGTAGTTTGGACTGACTTTGGCATCAAGGTGTCCAACACCATAGTCACCCCGTGACCAATTAGGCTGCAAAGCACCCGAAACATCGGTTATAAATATAGTTAAACGCGTCAAAATCAATCAATTTCATTATCATCATCATCATTTCAGCCTACAACACACAGGCGTGCCTGGTAGCGATCCACGTCGCCGCCATTTTGGTACGAGTCATTTGGTGTAGGATGATACGTAAACGATATTTAAATCGATCGTGAAGTGCGGGCTTTAAATCATCTGAACTCATTAATCTGACATTAATTGTAACATAAGTAAGAATTATTACGCATTCGTGCAGCGATTTGAATTTGCTGCGACGTGACTCCATTTGACACGATCAAGCCACGCCAGTCGCCATAAAAGGAGAACAATATAGCAATTTAGTTAATAGTCGCGAAACCAGCGGAATCCGCGAACTGGTATATTCAAATCATTGACTGACAGTGAACAGGTGTTCTTGATATATACAATTTAACAACAGAGATAACTGAAAACTCCAAACCGTATTAGTGTCGGGATCAGAGCAATTTAAGTCTCTGTATCTCGATTTTTACTTAGTCGTATCCATTTCACGGTCTTTATGCTGCTACACAGACTCATTTGCGCGGTAGCGGCTTAAGAGAATCTACCACCCCATCTCATCCCGTGGGTGTCGTAAAAGTCGATAGAGGGAAAATGAAAACCAGGAGATGGGCAGCAGCATCTTGCTGGAACATCTGAATAAATAAACTGCGGCTGCCAACCCGTCTGCCAAGCGTGGCAACTATGGCAAAATCCCCCCAAAACGAGAGCTACAAACTTTTGTGGCAATCTATGGGGGAGGCCTATGTTCAGCAGTGGACTATTGATAGGCTGAAACGACGACGACGACGACAGACTCATTTTATATTATTTTTTCACTTTTGTTGATTTTGTTAATTTAAAAAAATTATATCGTGTCCTGTGTAATTCCATTTCTTTTTCTTGTTTTGTTTTGTATCTATAGTGATTAGACCGTGAATAAATGTGTTTCTTACTTTCTTTCTTTTAACTCTTAATCCAAAGCTATACAAATACAAAATTGTGTGCTTAAGTACGAAAGTCTGCGGTGAGCCCGCAGACGTTCGTAGTTTCAAGTTAATTTACGGAAAACACGTCTCGGATATGCAATCGTTAGTCGTTCAAAGCGTTTGTTTATTGGATAAAGTGACGAAACCAGCAAAAAAATTGAAAACAATTTTTTTTTCTATTATTTTTAAATAATAGAACACGAATTTATAAGAAAATAATGTATTAGGTACTTAAATAAATGATGAATAGCAATTAATAAAAACAATATTGAACTTTCAGTATTAAATAATATTTTTAAGAAGTACCTCAGGTTACTCGCGTACTGAAAAGGTTGACAATATCTGGCGTTGAGGCAAGACAGCATGTGAAGAACTTTCCTCATGCATGCTAGAGGGTCTTTCCGACTTTTGCTTTATAGCTTAAGAAATTTGCCGCCACTAATATTTTTTTTCGTGGCCAACTGGAAAAGTAATGGTTGTGTTTTTTATTGAATTTTGTAATTTCCTTTGTTGTTTTATATTGACAGTATACGTATACAGAAAATGCTTACGTGCAATTACATTTAAGACAAAAATCGCATTTTTTGTTTTGTCTCCATCAGTAACACAAATCTTTAGTAAAGGTAAATGTTCGTTTTATTTTGATATTCGTCGAAGTCTGTCTGTCTGTGATTGCGTATTTATTTATTTATGCTTTTATGCACATGTGGTACATATGGCGGACTTAATGCCTAAAGGCATTCTCTACCAGTCAACCATAAGGCAAAGCAGAGAAATACATAATATGATAGGCGGTGCAGCGAACAATAACAGAGTAAAAAATAATTTATTATCTATAAATATAAATACATAAACTATAAAATATATACATAATTATACCAATACATATATATATATATATATATATATATACATATATGTATATATATACATATATATATACATATATGTATATATATATATACACATACATACATACATTATAAGTAAAAACACATACACACTAATAAGAGAGAGAAATAGAATTCATACTTGCAGCGAATTTTTAAAATATTCCCGTACTTTAATTTTGAACGCAAACTTGTTAGGAGCTTTTTTAATATCAAGAGGTATATCGTTCCAGAGTCTTATAGCCGTTAAGGCGAAAGAGTGAGATGAGTAACCAGATCGGTGTAATGGCGTAAGCAATTTGCTTGATGCAAGATTGCCCGAGGACCGGAGAGAACAGTCATGAGAATCTCCCGATATTGAAACCTACATTTCAAATGCTCAGGGCACATGGATCGTTTAGTATAGTGAAAAGGGTGCAGAGTATCCTAACATACCTGCGTTGACGAATAGGCAGCCAGTTGAGCTGATTACGAAAGGAAGGTACATGATCAAACTTACGTAGACCATAAATGTATCTGATACAGTTATTGAGGAGACGATCCAATGTGTTAAGATGTTGTTGCGACAAATCGGGGCAACACACATCAGCATAGTCGATAATCGGCAGAATAAGAGATTGGACAAGCAAAACCTTGGTTGAGGTTGGAAGAAAATTCTTCCAACGATAAAGAGATCGTAAGGTTGCAGTAGTTTTGCCTTCCTGAATCTGTTTGCTCCATGTTTGCGTATACTTATAAGTTATATATATATATATATATATATATATACCTTAATATTAAACTTTAACTCTGGCAGAAAGCTTACAGCTGCCGCCGTTAATACCAAAAAATATATTTTAAAAATTTTAGTACGTACTCGTACTGTACATGTCACACAACCATTGATCTCACTAATCATCCTCAACTATAAATAAATGTCACGCGTTAAGGCTCAAAGCTCAGCTAACGCGATGAGTACTGTACGTCAAGGATAATTACAGTGTATTCATAAATCTAAAGACAGACTAACAATTTTGTTATTATTATAATTGATTATAAAATTTTGTCCGGCACTAGAGAGTTGATCTCATTAATAACTACTTGAAAATTAATGACAGACAGACAGATTGACCATTACAATTTTCAAGTAACACAAGCGACAATCTTTAAAGTTTGTTTATTTTGTATAAAAAGGTTGTCATGCCGTGTGGTGGCGGCTCGTTAAAAGAATACTACCACTCCATCTCATCCAATGGACAAGGCGAGTAAGGAATTAAACTGCACTGAGCACCCAACAGCGCATGGTGGCGATGGGCTCACCACCTATCACACCCAGTGCATTATATTGTTTTGGTGAAACGAGGATTGTGGCAATCACCTGTTTTTGCAGTGAGTGCCCAGTCTCTGACTACCCCTTATGGGGTACAGTCGTGGTCTTATGTATGTATGTAAAAAGGTTGTTTTATTTTTTAATGTGTATAATTGACTAAAAGTTTGAGTAAGCTTTACGATTTGCGCTACTAAGATTATTGATCTGTCCAATGATGACCCTAACACACTGGTGGTAGGATTACAGGGCTCCGTCTAGGTAGGTACCACCCCGGGGTCAGTTATCCTGCCTTGAAAAAGTACTGTGCATTACCGTATTTTACTCTGACGGGCACTTTACAGTAGTTTTTCACTGGACATATGAGACTTAAGAACTGATCTCTCATGGTGAGGGGCGCATTCGTGGTGCCACAGAGAAACGGTCTGGGTGCCACAGCATTTGTTATAGGCAGACGTTGCACTTACGTCTCTTGCTTGCATAAAAAAATACAGTTTTCAGTTTGCGCTACCAATTTCCCGACAAACAACTAAAATCTTACAGTGTTCCCGGAATGGTCAACAAACGTTTAAGGCTGTATGACTTGATAATGAGTACTTTTAAGGTTGACAATGTAGCCAGTGCGACATTTTCCAACTTGACACTTGAAAATAAAAAACCACCCAAATCTAAACTACATAAAGATGTTAAATTAGGATCAAAAGTACGCTCGATTATATCAGAAAGGTATCCAATTACCACGTCTTTTGTGAGTTAAAAGCCGCCTTTGTGGGTTTGGGGTAGTGGTGCCCGAATAATCAGCCTCAATATTTGCCTTACAATTTGTTTGTGTAACTTATTATTGTATAGGCGCCCTGTTAGATCCAGCGTTGGTTCCGCTTGGGAAAAATCCCTCAGGACACCGTGGGAACGTATCTTTCGTAAGAGTCAATATTAACCCGAGCCGCTTATTGTTACCAACGAATTTAGAAGCTAGTTTTTTGAAGGTATCACCAAACAACTCAAACGCGCTGTCTGTACCTTTTACACCTACGTACAACCGATATTTATGTTTGTAATTAGTCCGTCTGTCGTGTTGCCGATATATAATGGTAAATAATGCATTTTTGTGGGTCACTTTTATTGCCGGTGGCTTGGGATTCGTCATGGGTGGTTCAAATACATTGGCTTTCTCATTTTTATGACGGCGGACTTTTTTTTTTGGATGCCACACGTATGTGGTCAAGATGAAATTGTGTCTTCACACATGCGTTTTAAAAAGTTTAACACCTTAGCGGTTAAAAATTTAAAAATGGATGACTAAGAGCTTGAATTTAATCAGAAATTAAAAATAAATTGCGAAGTATCACTCAAGTTTCAAGTCAGTAGCTTCATTGGGTTTTGAGGTATAGACAAACAATTTAACAGAAAAATATTATAACAGATAGTTACACGAATAGGCTAATTAAAAAAGTTTTAAAAACATAGACATTCTAAAGACACATATTGACAATTCTGTTTAATAATCATTCTTATTGTAATTAAATAATTTTTATGAAAAATTATTTAGTTACAATACGAATGATAATTAAAAAAAAATATACTCTACACTTTGCTAACTTGACTTTGCTTTTTTATTATAAAAAAGCGAAACGAGCAAAACATTCATCTGTTGTAAGTGGTAAGTGCAGGTAAGTGCAACGTTTGCCCCTAACAAATGCTGTATCACCCAATACATTTCTGTGTGACACCATACTGCGCCCGTCACCCTGAGACGTGAGTTCTTAATTCTCATATGCCCAGTGATTTCGCTAGCTCTCAGTGCCCTTCAAACCGAAACACAGTAATGTTTGCACACTACTGTTTCACGGCAGAATAACTGGCCCTGGGGTGGTAACGCGCTGCCTGTCTCGTCACAAAAACACTTTGTTGGCGATAGGATTCCTATGCAGAAATTCGTCTAGATTAGGCACCACCGCAGTGTCAGTTATTCTTATGGAAGTTCAAATCCTGTAATTATAATATTTGAAATTCGAACGTAATAACTGGACATTTTATTGCCTGGTAACGTTGCATAACTTAAGCTTTACAAGTGCTTGTATTCGTCGGGATCAAGCTAATAAATTAACAACTCTATTATATTTAATTACCGGCAATAAATAGCGATTCTACATTTGGCGTGGAGCAAAAGGCAAGTGTTAAACGGAATTCAGCAGTGTATTGTAACACCACGATAGATTTACAAGCTCCGAAATCAATATGTGTTACCTGTGTAGATTTTTTTTCAATGCATAAAGTCTAAAGTCTGCCCGCAAAGGATGCCAGGTCACCAAGGACATTTCTGCATTTTCGTATCCCCTTTGTACCTACCTAGACGGATTCCTGCATAGGAATCCTACCGCCTAAGCTAACCAAGTTTTATTTGTATTAGAAAGTAGTATTAGAAAGACATGAGCAAAACGCTCACTTGGGAGTAAGTGCAACGCCTGCCCATTACAAAAACGATGTCACTTGGAACATTTCTGTGTCGCACCACACTATGCTTGTCGCACACTGTACTAGACACTACTACTACTACTACTATTACTAGTCGCTCTTGCCGTAATTTTCAGGGCAAACTCAAAACTACTCATGCTGCTTTCATTAACGCATCCGATTCTACCTTTGCAAAAATACCGGAGGAAGGTGCCGATACAGTATCAAAGATATGAGATAATCATCATATAATTAGATGAGTCGAACCCAGATACTTTTTTTTTTATTTAATTAAAGTGACGGAACGAGCAAAGCGTTCACCTGATGGTAAGTGCAACGTCTGCCCATAACAAATGCTATGTCACCCAGAACAGTGTGACACCACAATGCGCCCGTCACCCTGAGACATCAATTCTTAAGTCTCATATGCCCAGTGATTACGCTAGCTCACAGTGCCCTTCAAACTGAAACACAGTAATGTTTGCACACTACTGTTTCACGGCAGAATAACTGGCACTGGGGTGGTACCTACCTATACGGATTCCTGCATAGGAATCCTATCACCAGTACTACAGCCTAAATACAATTATCGCTTAAGATCGGGGGTATTAATAGGCGTCTTTTAGACTCATGTGGTTTCGTAGAAAAAGCAGTAGTTGAACTGTAAATTGTGCAGACTTCTAATACATAAAGAGAAAACTTTGTACACCTTTTAAGCATATTGCGCGGACAGAAGTAGTGACATAGTTAAAGTGTGTATGGAGAACAAGCGAGGAAGCTAAAATTTATATATGTGCGTGTGACAAACACATTAAATAAAATAAAACAATGTCAATCACATAACAGTCTGACGTTTGTTTACGTTCATACATGCCAATTCCAATCCTCAATGTCTATGGTCATACAGACGCACTGACTAGAGATTGTCGACAAAGAATTTTAAATTATTACCAACAAATAATTAAAGAGCTCAGTAACGTTTAAACTTTAAAAAATATGAATTATGATCGAATTTTGACTACAGGGCAACTACTATTATGCTTAAAAAGGGGACATAGTTTCCACTTATTAATGTATAGATTATTAACATTGCTTAACTCATAATTTCTTACTATTTATAGCCTAAGTAAGTAGAGTTGTAATTAGCCAGTTTGAAGTCCGTTTCTTAGACCAAGTTAAACTATTTAGTATTATAGTTAGAGTTCTACTATAACATTTAATTTTAATATATATACAGTAATTTATGAGTAACCTTTATATTGGTAATTTTACTGATATTGTATTGGCTTCTGGGGCTGCCTATCTGATTGTATAAATCAAATAGATATTTCTCTAAGACCATCTATGGTATTCTCGTCTGGTAGGGATATATGAATACATACAAATATATAAAATAAGATACAATAAAGTATGCATAAATACTATGTGCAAATACTATAAAGTTAAATATAATAAAACCCGTGTGGTTACACGGGAGCTTTCGGCAGGCCAGACAAGACGGCCCAGGTCTTAAGGGGAAAGAGCAAGAAACCGTCGGACAACTGCGGATATCGAGGAGAACCGTATCCATCCACTTAAGCACGGAGTGGTCCGTCAAAGATCGCGTTTTCCTAGAGATTGACCAGAAATAATTTATTATTATGCTGGTGGTAGGATTCTAATGCGGGAAGCTGTCTAGGTAGGTACCACCCCAGGGCCCGTTGTTCTGCCGTGAAGCAGTAGTGTGCAAACATTATCATGTTTCGGTACTTAAGAACTGATGACTCTAGGTGACGGGCGCAGTGTGGTGCCTCACAGAAATGTTCTAAGCGACAAGGCATTTGTTATGGGCAGTCTTGCATTTACCACCAGGTGAAAGTTTTGCTCGTGACTTTATCCAAGAAAAAAACAGAAAATTCTTCCGTAAGAATAACTGAAATTTTAAGGTATACTTTATTAAATATTATAATTATATATTACTATATAAACTCTTTATTGAATAAAAAAAATATGTATGGGTGATGTTGCGCAAGAGATGCCAAGACACCACCCTGTTCCGTGAGTGCATTTAAAATTTATTTAGAAAAATGACATAGAAACTTAGTAAGCGGAATGTCTATCTTTATTATACTACTCGTAGATATAAAATACCCAGATCTGTGACGAGAAGTGTGTCTCTAAAGCAAGGCGTCTGGTGCTTTAATTGCCAAGCTGCCTTCAAAGTGTGGTGTTTTCAAAAACCTATAATAAATTCATGCGACCGCGTGACGCAGATGTCAGAGTTAAGACACTCTACTCTACACTCAGAAGAAACATCCACGTTTCGAGGCAATTCTACGCTACGATACCATTCGCCAATCCGTACAGAGGTCCGAACGTCCTCCGAACGGATAATAGACGACTTATTGAAAAAAAAATACGTAAAGCGCGAGACTGATACTGATTTTCTGTAAATAAGTGTTAAAACTCAGTAGACCATCATCATTTCAGCGTACCAAAAGTCCGCTCCTGAACATAGGTTTCCCCCATAGGCGAGTTGTCTACCGCAGTTTATTTTATTTATTCAGATGTTTCAGTAAGATGCTGTTGCCCATATACTGGTTTAAATTTTCCCTCTGTCGACGTTTGCTAGTTCCACGGGATGAGACGGGGTGGAAGATACTCTTAGGCCGCCACCACAGTAAAAGCCAAAAAGGCTCAGTACATGGCGACGGCGGCGCGTTATGGTCAACGACACCATGCTGGTTGGCGGACTTCACATATTATTAGATCAATTTATTTTTATTTGTCAAACATCCAAGTTTTCTCAATGTTTACCTTAACCGACGTGTGACGTGCATGTGGTAAATCCTGCACCGGGAATCGAATGTAGGTTCATCGCATAGTATATAATTTAAAGCGAGCCCTCTTTATTTCAATGCAAATTTCTATTGATTTATTACTTGAAAAATACATGCGTAGTGGCTGTGTGGCAAACATTTGATCAATTATTGCACAAGCTTATTTAAACCAAACATTTGCTTACAACACTAATGAAAATCACCAACGTCACCATCAAAGTACCGACATAAGCTAAAACGCCGACTCCGTCATAATCAAATTAAATCCCCCATAATGTGTAGGAGAGGTCCAATAAAGTCACTTCTCGGCTAATTATCGCATTTCACACTCGGTTCTGGGGAAATAATTACACGAGTTCTCATAGAGAGGGTTTGTCGGGAGATGTTTGTAATAGGGTGTGAGGGTTGTAAATAACTTAGCGATGCAGGAAGTATCCAGTTCGCATTGATACTATTAGGATGTGTTAGCTGCCAGCTCTTACAATAGACAAGTGTCATTTTTAAACAATGAAGTATATATTGTTTTAAAAAGACAGGATTACTTCGGTATCTGTAAACTATACCAATATTGATCTCGCGCGGAAATCGCGCCCGCGACCGATAGCGCACCAGCCAATCGCTTAGCTGCTGCGCCAACCGAGCGGAACACTAATATTATAAATGCGAAAGTAACTTTTCTCTGTCCCTTTGTCTGTTTGTTAACTTTTAATCGCTGAATCGGTCTTGACGAAATTTGGCACAGAGATAGCTTGCCATCTGGTGACAGACATAAAATACTTTTCGGAAGATCAAATAGTTCCCACTGGATATTTAAAAAACCTATACGCGGACGAAGTCGCGGGCATCAGCTAGTTTTATTATAAATCCGTTGAACTATGGCCGGGAACCACCTAGCACAATCTTTTAAATTAAGTTGGAGTGATTATCACAAATACCAGTAACGTTAATAGCATTGCTAGTACATGTTCTTAAAAAAAAGAAAACAATGAAATGCAGTCGATAAACTCAGGGAGAAATCTACAAAAACATAATTAAAATAATCATATTTACTAGGCAGACAGAAACAAATCAACAATTAATACAACGGTATTTAATGGTCGTTTAAGGACAATAGCCCACGCGTTACAAATTTCCATACATCAATTCACGACTTTATAACACAGACATGTATAGTTTACAATTTTCAAAAGGAAAGTTAGGTCGTTTAGGAATTGAACAACAGATTAATCTATTTATAACTGTTTACAACTTTACGACTGTAAATCGCCCAAAAGGAAGAAGTCGTATCATTTAATCGCCGATAGTGTAAGCAATTAGGGATTTATTACAGACATTTATCGTTATAGTGGCGCTTGTAATTATTGTATTGGGTTGAATAAAAGAAACTAATTCTGGAAGATAATAGGGAACATCACCTCGGTCCAATAGATGTACGTTATGTATAGAAAATACCGTAGTTAACGTTGACGAGAGCGACGAATTCGATTTCAGTTAAGTGGCATTTAATTTATTTCTATGAAGGTATGAGAAAGTGAATCGTAAAAAGTAACAGCCCAAAGACATCCCACTGCTCAGCACAGGCCTCGTCTCTTTTCTGAGAGGGTTTTGGAGCTAGGAAGAATCCGCCACGCTAACAAAAAAAGAAAGCAAAGAGCAAAACGTTAACCTGATGGTAAGTGCAATTTCTGCCCGTAACAAATGCTGTGTCACCCAGAACTTTCTGTGTTACACCACACTGCGCCCGTCACCCTGAGATATCAGTTGTTAAGTCTCGTATGTCTAGTGACAGCCCAGTACACTAGCTTACAGCGCCCTTCAAAGCGGAACACAGTAATGTTCCCACACAACTGCTTCCCGGCTGTAACAACTGGCCCTGGGGTTGTACCTACCTAGATGGACTCCTACACACTTGTAATTGCCGTCGAATGCCACTGGAGCGGCGTGGCGGAATCATGGTTCCTCAGAAAGTTTATAAAAATGAAAATTATTTCTGTATTAAAGAACTATCGGAACTAATTTAATGTACGGTAGCCCGACAATGCCCGACTCGTTTTTGCGACCGTACAGCTGTCGAGTGCTTAGATCGATTATTCCGTATCGAAACCACACAAACCATTTATATCTCGGATGATATCTCAATTTAAATTTAATGTAACTGGTAATAATTTAATGTAACTGGTAATGTTGGGCGTAGTTCAAATGCTGCGCAATTAGTTGATGGTAAACTAGATAAGACTCCATATTGGTTCAATTAATGGATTTTGTGTATTGTGCCACACTAGGTCGTAACGCGCGGAAAGGGGATTAAATGTGAACTAGTGGTCGCACAATGCAATGAAATTAGTCTGTGATTCATTAACTTTTTTTATTGTATTGAATGTATTTGTAACACATATATATATAAATTTTATCGTTCTGCACTCCTCTATATAAACTTTAACTTTGCCAAATCTACACATCCGTGATACATACATTACATAAGATCACGACTGTATCCTATAAGGGGTAGTCAGAGACTGGGACACTCACTGCAAAAACAGATGACTGCCACAATCCACGTTTCACCAAAACAATATAATGCACTTGGTGTGAATAGGTGGTGAGCCCATCGCCACCATGCGCTGTTGGGTGCATAGTGCAGTTTAATTCCTTAATCGCGTTTTACGATCGCGGATCCATTGGATGAGATGGAGTGGTAGTATTCTTTTAACGAGCCGCCACCACATGGCTAATATAATATGATATGATATGCTTAAAAAAAAGGGCACAAAGTTTTCTCTTCACGTATTAATATATAAAAGGAAAGTAAAGTAACAGCCTATAAATGTCACACTGCTGAGCATAGGCCTCCTGTCATTTCCGATAGGGTTACGGTATTAATATATAGATTCTAGTAAATGCAAACATGCCAAAGAAACATCAAACAAATATTCGTAGTAAATTTTATAATATTTTTAATAGTCCACCTGCTAGACGAGGGCCTCTCCTAGAATGAAACTACATCTAGCTCTTTATCACATAAAAGTTACATCCAATACGGAAAGGTTAAGACGAGCGAATGCCTGTGCGTTTGCGTTAATATCCTGCGCTCTTTATTGTTCATTAAGTTATAATAAGATATCCGTGAGATCCCGATCATGTAAAAGTCGACAACGGGCAAATGAAATACAAGATATGGGCGGCAGCATCTTCCTGGAACATCCGAGTAAATAGACTACGGTTGCCAACCCGCCTGCCAAGCGCGGCAACAATGGAAAAATCCCTCCAAAATAAGACCTACAAAATTTTGTAGCAATCTATGGGTTAGGCCTATGTTCAGCAGTGGACTAGAGATAGGTTGAAATTATGATGATAATGATGATAATGATTTCTTATATTTACGCGAACACTACTCATTTAAATGAAACTAATTTTTACGGATTTTATCGCGTTTAATATTTTGCGTAGATCGGACTAAAAATAATAATTAAAAGCTGAAGGTACTCCGGGGTAACTATGACATTGGGACAACTGTCACCTCAGTCCCCCCGTGACCATGGGAGCTGTAAAGCGCCCGAAACGTCGGGTTATAAATAGTAAAATATTAAACGCGATAAAATCCGTAAAAATTAGTTTCATTTAAATGATAATGATGATAATAATATACAGATATTCATATATACAACGTTATTCATAATTGGTATAACATCCCGGCACCTACCCATGCTACTTTGATCTGATAAACACAACGGTGAAGTTTTAATGACAAAATTGAATACATTTGTATTATGACCATACAAAACTTTAAAATTATTTGTTTTATAAAACTTTACGCGACCCTAACTCCGAAGGCGTTGCCCCGAACCAGACAAATTCAAAATACGTTTTCTTCTTAATTTAATTTATGTTACCATACTACGGCGTCATACTAACAGATTTACTTCGCAACATATTTCCTTAAGCTTCATGTGGTCCTAGTACTTGCGAGTTCATTCGATGGTAGCTCAATAGAAAAACGCCCAATTAAAGTTATGAGCCTCGATCAGCTGTATAACAGTCACCTATGAGTTTTGAGCAATTTCTAGTCGACATATGTCCTACAGGTATCACGCTACGAGGCTCATTCTTTTTTTTGGGGCATATACCCATCGTCCCTAAGCCCAGCCTGCCGGGACGTTACGAAAGACCCTGTATGTATAGTATTATAGCGATTGTAAAATATAATACGAAAATCTTGGAGGTCAAATTTAATCCTGCGATATTCCATTTCCAAAAGATTTTTCCGCGTAACTGTACCTTAGATGGACATCGCGTTAATGCTGTTACATTTTATTCAGTATTACATAACATTTATATATTGTTATGGCAGCCGCCAATACCGTCGACAAGTACTATTGTTACAATAAATTTATTAGATATGCATACAGCATAGGAATCGATTATAATCGATGAAGGAATTCGGAATTATAGCGCGAAACAATCGATAATGTGACAACAAATATGTATCATCAATTAGAAGTTTAATAAGTCCTTAAAAGTAATGAAATGAATGAAATATCTAAATTCCAATCTTTTTATTAGTGATATATCGACTACCTGGACTTGTGTTTTGACTACTGCTCCGTGGGTTATAAGTTCGAAATCATTGAATCACTTCCTCAAAGGCAATCAAGGCATTAAATTAGTCCAGTATGTTTCCAGATGTCAGTCATCAGTCAAATATGATTTATTATTAGAATAATATATTTAATAACAATACTTTTAAGTATAGGGGGAGGCCTATCAGCAGTGGGACTAGTGATATGCTGAAATGATGATGATGATGATACAATAAAAATATTTTAATGGATCACTCAACAAATGGCCTATTCGTACCGTGTTTTAAATTTTCGGCTATGTTATTGTTGTTACTAAGCGTCACCTAATTTAGTCGTTATTACACACGTATATAAATGTATATAATCCCTATTGCAATAACATACAGTGCATATGTTTTTGCCGTGTTTATTTCGCTCTGATTTTTTATGATTACTAGCTGATGTCCGCGATTACGTCCGCGTGGATATTTAATTATCCCGTGGAAACTATTTATTTTCTAGGATAAAAAGTATCCTATGTCTGTCTCCAGGATATAGGGCTATCTCTGTGTCAAATTTCGTCAAGATCGGTTCAGTGGTTGAACCGTGAAAAGGTAACAAAACAGACAGAGGGACAGAGAGAGTTACTTTCGTATTTATAATATTAGTATGGATAATGTAATCATTTATCGGGAAAATAAATAAAGATGCAATAACAAACACAGAAAATTAATAATCTTCTTCATACTAATTCTGTTTTGGAACATAAACAGAATCCAAAAGTAGAGTCCTCTTAAGGAGGCAAAAGAAAGGAATAAAGACAGCATTTTGAAAAAGGAAATGGAGACAGCAAACAACAGTAGACAAACAAGAATTCGTTACAATTCTGCATACAATGTTTAGTCGCAGCGGTGATTAAAAGCGCAAAGATAAAAAAGATAAAAAATTCTTACTGGTGGTTTAATTCCACCCTAGGGCCAGTTATTCTGCCGTGAAGCAGTAGTGTGTAAACATTACAGTGTTTTGGTTTGAAGGGCACTGTGATCTAGTGTAAAATCACTGGGCATATGTGGTGTCACACAGAAATGTTCTGGAGAACCCTGCATTCGTAATGTGTAGACGTTGCACTTACCACCAGGTGAACGTTTTGCTCGTTTGGTCACTTAATTCAATAATTAAAAACTTTACGATGTGAAATATGGCTAAAGTAACACCGGGTTTGATACTTAATACCACAGAAGTGATTAAGAAGGAAATTCCGGTTTTTTTTGTATTATCACATGTGACATACATTGAAATTAATCTCGTCTGAGGTCATCATGATCTAATCAAACGTTAGATCATCGATCCATCACATGGTAGAGATCCTGACTGTAGCACATACGTGGGCTTTACCGGGGAAATACCAGTGCATAGTAGCAACTTGCTGTAGTAGTTTTGTATGTTTAGTGGCGAGAACTGGAGACCTAATTGTGTTGCTAGTAATAGGATTCCTATGCAGAATTCCGCCTACGTGGGTACCGCCGCAGTGCCAGTTATTCAAGCAGTGGTATGCAAGCTCAAGTTTCAGGTACATTAATAACCGACGGCGTACGTGAGGAGCGAAGTGTGGTGTGTTTACACCCTAGTGCCAGCTCCTTCCATTTGACCGCATTCAACGAAAAGCGGCTCGAATCGTTAACGACCAGGTGCTTTCTAACCGGCTTGATCCTCTTGTGAAGAGATGTTGTGTCTCTGAGCATTTTTCATCGCATGTATCACGGGGTGTGTTCCAAAGATTTGTTCTGATTAATCGCATTGGCCGAATTCCACTGTGGCACGTGGAACGTGACGAAACGAGCAAAAAATCACCTGATGGTAAGTGCAACGCCTGCCAATAACAAATCCTGTGTCACCCAAAACATTTCTGTGTGACACCACACTGTGCCCGTCACCCTCAGACATTACTTATTAAGTCTCATTTGGCCAGTGATTACGCTAGCTCTGAAGGGCACTTCAAACCGAAACACAATAATGTTTACAAACTACTGTTTCAAGGCAGAATAACTGGCCCTGTGGTGGTACCTAACTCCACATCCAGTGCGTTTTTCAAGGAATTTTCCAACACAGAACTTTCCCACCCAAAATTCTGAGCGAAACCATAACTGTTATGTGTTATCGTGACTATTGCCATCAGCTCAACGACTTTCTCATCTTGTCACTTTTAGTCCTTAGGTGAGTTCTTTTTATTTTTAAAGAAAAGGCTACTATATTTCCCATCTCATTACATCGTTAAGATTGCTTCTGTGTCATGGGTGAGCTTTACATACATATATTTCACAAGCACAAGCACCCAGATACAACTATCTGTAGATCATAAAATATTTGTTCTGTGCGAAATTGAACCCGAGGCCCGTGGTGCAAAAGTGGAAAGTTTTGCGCCTACCGAGCCGATAGTTAAGAACCCACATCTTGATTCTTAACTGAGGACGGATGGATGTGTTTGTGGAATGAGTGGTCGTTTGTAACCCTGAAACTTAATTTACATTACGAAATTAGTGGCATACAATTAATGTCGATAACATTAATTTCATCAACAATTTCACGTGTAAACTTCTAATTCCATAATGCATGCATGGATTTCATGAAAACAAAATAGTTTCGTGCTCCTCGTGAAGTTTTGGCGAAACGGTTTTGGTTTTACTGGTGCTAGGATTCCTATGCAGGAGTTCGTCTAGGTAGGTACCACCCCAGGGCCTGTTATTCTACCGTGAAGCAGTAGTGTGCAAACATTACTGTGTTTCGGTTTGAAGGGCACTGTGAGCTAGCGTAATCACTGGGCATATGAGACTTAAGAACCTATGTCTCAGGGTGATGGCCACAGTGTAGTGTCACACAGTAATTTTCTGAGGTGGCACAGCATTTGTTATGGGCAGACGTTGCACTTACCATCAGGTGAACGTTTTGCTCGTTTCATCACTTAATGCAATAAAACAAAAAAAAAACTAGTGATGGCAACTAATTTCATTGTGAAAACGCGAGATGGGCAGCAGCATCTTCATGAAACATCTAAATAAATAACCTGCGGTTGCCAACCAACCTGCCAAGCGTGGCAACTATGGCGAATTCCACCAAAATGAGAGCTACAAACTTTTGTGGTAATCTATGGGGGAGACCTATGTTCAGCAGTGGACTAGTGAGGTTAGGCTGAGGGTAGGCGGAAATGATGATGATGAAACGCGACGTGAAACTAGTGACGCAAAAGTGTCTGGACATGTTTTTTGTCGCCGTGTGGATCTTTACGCATTGAAAATGGCAAACCAACGCTGGAATGGATTATTTTCTTACGAGATATCCTTTTTCATTTTTTATATGCATTGCAATATGAAGCTTTGATGTTGATGGGACCGTGATCTCTGTGATACCGTGGATTTTGCGACACTAATGTATATATAAATTCATGGGTGTTGTTTTCATTAATTTCAACATGCATGAAAGAAGTTCCGTAGTAATATCGTAATAAATCCGCGGAACTATGTGACACGCAAACAGCACTCTGCACTTAGCACTCTCAAGCTCAGTGATATGTAAATACTTACATTATCAATTAACAGAAATTAGTAAACAATGACGTCACTAACCTCCATAATGAATCAGAAGTAGCGTGTACACACAAAATTCATTAATGATTGCGTTTACGATTGCGTTGCGATACAGGTATAAAATAATGTTATTTTTTTTAACTACATTAACCCATCATGTAACACGGCCATTTTAATTAGAGATAAATGTAAATGTTCAAAACGGCGGTCACATAATTTATGGCCTGTTTTGCGTTAAATTTATGTTATTCCTAAGCAGACACTATCTTCCACATTGGAAGCAGTTAAAGTCTCATTTTACTTCGCGGCTGTCAATCGTTTATTTTTACAACTAGTACAGCTATTACGATATCGCTGAGCATATTTTAAAAATTTAGATATAGTATAGTCTATTTAAGTCTATTTTTCTAAGCCGTGTGGTGGCGGCTCGTTAAAAGAATACTACCACTCCATCTCATCCAAATGGATCTCGTAAAAGGCGAGTAAGTGAATTCAACTGCACTGTGCACCCAACAGCGCATGGTGGCGATGGGCTCACCACCTATCACACCGAGTGCATTATATTGTTTTGGTGAAACGTGGATTGTGGCAGTCATCTGTTTTTGCAGTGAGTGTCCAGGCTCTGACAACCCCTTAAGGGATAAAGTCGTGATCTTATGTATGTATGTATAGTCTAATTGCCGTGTAGTGGCGAAAATAAATTTGCGACCCCCATCTAACCCCGTGTCGTCGACTAAGGAAAGTTCAAAACTGCACCGTCAGCAACTTTTTTTATTGGAATCAGTGTCGAAATAAGAAAAACGTTCGCCAGTTGGTAAGTGAAACGTCTGCCCGTAACAAATGCTTTGTCACGCAGAACATTTCTGTGTGACACCACACTGCGCCCGTCGCCCTGAGATGATGTTGTCCTAGCCGATTTCGACCACGGCAACCAACTTCCGAATCCGAATGTCGAGAACCATCAACTGCGCAGGAGATATTATAGTGCCACAAGTGTACGCGCAAACACAGAGGCACTCACTCGTCTCAACCTACCCGCGCCCGATGTAACGCTGATGCGATAAGATCTGAGGGAGGCTAAGATGCAGTGTCAGAAACACGGGGACAATGACAACACAACCAGACCCGAAAACCAACAATTTGTGTTTTAGCACAAATGTTGGCTCCGGCTGGGATTCGAACCCAGGACCCGCGGCTTAGAAGTCAGGTACTCTGAGCACTAGGCCACGCGGTCGTCCTGAGAAATCAGTTCTTAAGTCTCATATACCCACTGATTACGCTAGCTCTCAGCGCCCTTGAAACCGAAACACCGTAATGTTTGCAAACTTCTGCTTCACGCAGAATAACTGGCCTGGGGTGGTTCCTACCTAGACGGGTTCCCGCGTAGGAATCCTGCCACCTCAAGTATTTCTTTCCATGTACTTGCCATGTGATTACTTTTATTTATTTTTCAGGACTGATGGTCACTGTTAGCCCAAAGGCTTTCTCAGCTTCGCCAGATTGAATGGTGGGATATCGCTGAGGCCGCTTAGCCGAAACCTTTATTTATAGATAATCAGCGCAAGCGCCCCGTCATCCTGTGCGCGAGAGTAACTGACTGGAGGATACCCTAGAGCTCGGCTTCGGCTCGGTCATTTACTTCATTCTACTTAACCTAACCTTTTTAACATACGTTGATCAATTGTCACTCAATGGTAAAAAAAGTAAAGTTTCAGCCTATAAATGCCCCACTACTGAGCACAGGCCTCCTCTCATTTCTGAGAGGGTTATGGAGCTAGGAAGAATTCGCCACGCTGCTCTAATGCAGGTTGGCTGATTGCACATTTCTTCGAAAAATTTTTTATTTATCAGACATGCAGGTTTCCTCACGATGCACCGCCGAGCACGTGGTAAGTCAGCACTTAAAATTGCAATTAACAATTTTAGTTGTGCCGGGCACCGGGAATCGAACCCAGGTCACTCGCGTACTATGAAATTAAAAGCGAGCGCCTAGCCCCTGAGCTACCACGACTCTACTCACTCAATGGTGTTCCTATTTAGTACTAACAGAAGCCGCGTGGTGGTAACGTCTTGTTGTCGCATACCTATCGCAGCAGAATTAAGTTTGTATTTCATATTACTTTAAGGACTTTCTACAGAGGAGGCCTAATGATACTACTGTTACTACTGGTAGTAGGATTCTTACGTACGTTTACGCAAGTACCACAGCAGTACCAGTTATTCTGCCGTCAAACAGTAGTGTGCATACATTAAAGTTTCTTTTTGAAGGGCACTAATAGCTAGTGTTGTTCTAAAGTCGTATATGCCAACTAAATAATAAGAACTGGTGCCTCAGTGACGAGCGCAGTGTGGTGCCACAATGAAATGTTCCGGGTAATTGTTATAGGCACATGTTACATTTAGGTTGTTTTTATCTATGAGGGAGGCCTATGTTCAGCAGTGGACTATGATAGGCAGAAACGATGATGTTGATGACACGTTGCACTTACCATCAGGTGAACGACATGCTCGTCTCGTCATTTTCTTCCATAAAAAATAGTTTTTTATCATTCTCGAACATCAGTTCTTAAGTCTCATATGCCCAGTGATTACTCTAGCTCTCAGTGCTTCACGGCAGAATAACTGGTACTGCGGTGGTACCTACCAAGACGGATCCATGCACAGGAATCCTAACACCAGTAGCTGCATTGGGTAAATAAAAATGTTTCAAAACTATGTAAAATAATATCCATTAATATAACTCTTTCCAGTCTTATCAGAAATCCAAAAATGTCATCCAGGCATTTGGTTGTCACATGAGAACATTACCATTAATGAAGCTATAAATCCTGACGTGTCTGTGATAATTCTGATTCATGGCAAGGTTTAACTTTGCGTTATTTGCTGTTAGCCGTTAATTAATGAAATAAAGATTTACGTTGTTGTGCGACTCTTGATAGTGAGCTAGAGATATTTTTTACTGAGAATTCTGACTTTTGACCTTTCCCATCTAATTTAAAACGGCGAAAGGAGACAACAAAAGATACACGGAGAATGATGGTTCGAACCATGTTGCAGCTTGATGCGGGCCCTGGCCCCCAAATGTATGGTCTGTAATCATCATCATCGTCATTTCAGCCTATCACTAGCTCTGCTGAACACAGGCCATAGGCAATCTATGCCACAAAAGTTTGTAGCAGTCATTTTGAAGGGGTTTTCCCATAGTTGCCACTCTTGGCAGGCGGGTTGGCAACATCAGTTTATTTATTCAGATGTTCCAGGATAATGCTGTGTCCATCTTCTGGTTTTAATTTGTCCGTCTGTCGACTTTTACGACACCCACGAGATGATATGGTAAATGGTCTGACTGGGAAAGAATAATAACTCTTACAGAAAAGCCGTGTAAATAAAAGCATAACGCCGATATTGTTATATGTATGGTATAACCTAGTGCAGCGAGTTAGCTTCTCATCGCGCAAAATAATTCTTAAAATTATTATATGTATTCATAACACAATCAAGTAACTTCAAAAGTATACGGTGGTGGATGGATCGTCAAAACAAGTTGAATATTTTTTTAAGGGAAACTTCCTTGGGCGCGATGAGAGGGATATTTCAAGGCCAAATTTGAGTTCAGCATTTTCGTGGAAAGTTGATTTTTTATTTTTTTTATTGTATAAAGTGACGAAACCAGCAAAACGTTCACCTGGTGGTAAGTGCAACGTCCGCCCACAAAAAATGCTGTGTCACCCAGAACATTTCTGTTTTACACCACACAGCGCCCGTCATCCTGAGACATCAGTTCTTAAGTCCCGTATGTCCAGTAATTACACTAGCTCACAGTGCCCTTTAAACCGAAATACGGTAATGTTTGCACACTACTTCTTCACGGCAGAATAACTGGACCTGGGGTGGTACCTACCTAGATGGATTCCTGCTTAGGAATCCTACCTCAAGTTAAATTAGCGTACAATATTCTTTAAAAATACCCATAATAGCAGTTAAAAAACGACGTCACGAGTATGGAATTGCACGCGGTCTTTTTTTTTAATTCTTGAACCTAAATTCCACACGGAAGTAAATTACGAACGTGTGATGAAAAGTTATTTAAAATTAGTTTAATTGTTACTTGTGGTTAAATTTTTCAAATAAACCAACCAGTTTTTCTACTGATCTACTGATTTTCTTATAAAACTTAGGAACTTTTGGCAAATAGCAGATATTAATCAAAATACTTAAGATAATATATGCCGATTTTATATACATACGGTCACGCCTTTCCCCCCACATAAATTTCAAAAGATACACACCCGTAGCCCACTTTTAATAAATCTCATGAGCAAACTAAGTTAGTTTAGAATTATCACCACATTTGGGTGAAAATAAGACACCAATTGTATCACTCATTACTACGTTCAGCATTTATGCTTGGATAAGTTTAAGCTTGCAATATACTTAAAAGTCGCAAGCACTTTAAGAAATTCATCACAGTTACATACATACATAAGATCACGACTGTATCCCATAAGGAGTAGTCAGAGACTGGGCACTCACTGCAAAAGCAGATGACTGCCACAATCCACGTTTCACCAAAACAATATAATGCACTTGGTGTAATAGGTGGTGAGCCCATCGCCACCATGCGCTATTAGGTGCACAGTGCAGTTTTATTCCTCACTCGCCTTTTACGAGATCCATTGGATGAGATAGAGTGGTAGTATTCTTTTAACGAGCCGCCACCACACGGCAATATCAATGGATCTTAAATCCTAACTTTGACATCACAGTTAATTTATGTATTATTCAATTTTGTTAAAAAATTTGGTCTGCACTACGATTACTGCCGTTCGTGGGTTCATTTTATAGAATAGAATATTTTTTATTCAATATAGATCATTTACATAATACTTATTGAGCGTCATTTTTTTTTAACTACACTGGTTCGCAAATAAATCTCTCTGTCCTGGGAAGAACCAGTAAGAAACCCAGCGGGATTATTTTTTTCAGTCATTCTAAATATACAATTACAGCAGCTTTATAAAGATGTAGAAATAGCTTGGCAGCGATCACCTCATTCCCAGGGATTATCATCATCCATGTATTCCTTAATATTATAATAACCCTTCTTAAAAAGTCTTTGTTTAACAAATAGTTTGAACTTTTTTATTGAAAGACTGTGCACTTTCTGGGATTTTGTTGTAAAAAACGTATACATTGCCCCGTGAAAGAGTTACTGACTCTGTGAAGTCAGGTAACTGGCATAATCAATTTGTGCTTGTTATATGTTTTATAGACATGAACTCCATATGCGCGAACATCCAGACCCGAAACAACTTTCTGCTGTCACTACTAGTCATTTAGGGAATCGAGCCCAACCCGTATCGCAGAAGCCACAGTGTCAATCGAGTCGTAAGTTGAATTTTATATGAGTGTTATGCAAATATTTGGAATGTTGTGTAAAATTGACATTAATTACTTGTCACTATAAGGATTGGAGGTTTATGGACACTTGAATAAACTTTCTCTCAAAGCAGCAATGTTTTCAGAACTACGGCTTATACGCACGGGTATCTTTTTGTTTTATATAAAACCGGTGTCTACAAATTTATTGTTAAAATTTGTTGTTGCTGTAGTGGATATTTTAGCTTATTTTACCTCACCAAATACTCCACAAACTTCTACAGTTGTTTCTACATACCTTTCTTAATTTTGTTGTGGGTTTTCGCATTGTACAACCATAAAAGCCGCTGCAGAAACGGAATGTTTAAAAACTACATCTTCCTTGGACATAATCCTTTGTAAGGACAACGATATTTTTAAAAAAAGAAAATGAAATACGAGCACACGTCAGAAAGTAAACTTACTGAAAATAGAGAAATCCGAAACCCTTTGCCATTTGTCCGACTTAAAGTGTAGCAAGCACACGCCGTGCGAACTGTTTAAATGCTAATCCGAGATTAGAACAAAGCGACAAACGCACAGACAGATGTCGTCAGTCAGCGAGGAATTAGCATTACATAACGCCCTTACGCGAAAATGGTAAACATTAGTTTTGTGTTAGATTCTCCTCGAGGCTTAACTTTGATGTCTCGTATGTGGCAAACGTGCGGAATATGTAACTCAACTAAAGTAATGTTTAATGACTTTAAAAAAAATGTTTACTCAAATAAAATTTTCATACAGATGATAAAACTTTGCATCACAGATTAAAAATTTCTATGCTGCAATCCGTCTAGGTAAGCACCACATCGACGCCAGTTATTTTGCCGTGAAGCAGTGGTGTGCAAACATTCCTGTTTCGGTTTGAAGGGCACTGAGAGCCAGCGTAATCACTGGGCATATGACACTTAAGAACTGATGTCTCAGGGTGACAAGCGTAGTGTGGCGTCACACAGAAATGTTCAGGGTGACGCAGCATGTGTTATGGGCCAACGTTGCACTTACCATCAGGTGAACGTTTTATCAGTATCGTCATTTATCCAATAAAAAAATATTGACGATTTTTTCTAACAAAATCTGTAATTTTTAGTAAGAAAGTAAATACAGAACAGTCTTTAGTAAAAATACTTAGTAAAGTTAGTATACTACTCGACTATACTTACTTAAGACTACGTGGAATTAAGGCCAGCGTAAGTAAAAAAAAAGTAAAAGTTTTTTAGTTGGTCTGCCAACAATTACATGTCGGGGCTATATTTTATCATTACGCATGTGTGATATTTAATTAGAGCCTTAATACGATATATGTCAAACGCAAGTATTCACTCTTCAGAATTGTTCACATGCAAAAGTAAATCAAGTCTTTGACATGGTTATCGATCGGAAATTGCAAGTGTTCTAGTAATAAGTTTGCATGTCGAAAAATATAGTAGTACTAGCTGACCCTTGCGAATAATTCGCAAAGTATCGTCATCATGAACAGATGGCGCCTACCTACTTTAAAGAATGTAAACAACTCCAACCGAGAGTTGTCGTGCATGTTTCTATAACAGATGGCGCTTCTTACAATTAAATTAATTTATTCAATCTTCCTAATCAATTCTATTACGTAAACATTAATTTTAAGTAATTTACTTATTTTTCGTCATTAGAGGGGGATAAACAATCTTAAACAACTACTTAACCTATCTTTGTCTTCCAGGAAGATGCTGCTGCCAACTCCTGGTTTTTATTTTCCCTCTATCGACATTTACGACACCCACGGGATGATTCTCTTAAGCCGCCACCGCACGGCGGACACATAAATAATATATATATATATATATATATATATATACATATATATATATATATATATATTCAATAATTTATAATAGAAGGCATGGCATGTAACAGTTGAATATGGATTGATCAAAGCATTTAACTTTCGTTGTTATTATCACCACGAATTGTATCTCAATTAAGTCCTTTGCGTAAAATAATATCATAGCAGAATGTATTCAAACTTGAAACTCTTCGGGTTCGAGAAGTTGCCATTTTGATAGTGATAAATGCTCTGTCACATAATTTTGTCTATTCATATTATTTGGACAGACGGAAAATTATCGATTTTGTATACAAGATGTATTGATTTCTCGTAATTATCGATAGGTTTTCGCATGGAATTCGCAATCCATCAAATTCAATTACGTAATCTATGCTACACAAATATGTATGAAAATTTGTTAACCCGATGTATTTTTTGTGGCGGAACTTGACGAGATGACCAAATCGTTCACCTGCAAACATCTGCCCAGAACAAATGCTGTGTCAAAAACTTCTGTGTTCTGTCTCAGAGTAACGGGCGCAGTGTGGTGCCACACAGAAATGTTCTGGGTTGTCACCCAGAACATTTCTTCATTTTCGGCAGCATTTCGGCATAGCTTTTCGGCATTTGTTATGGGCAGACGTTGCACTTACCATCAGGTGAACGTTTTGTTGGCCTAATCCAATCCATATATAATATTAGTATATAATAATATATGCTGTCAGTGCTCTTCAGACCGAAACACAGTAATGTTTACACACTACTGCTTGTCGGTAGAATTACTGTTACTGCGTACCACTGCAGTAACAGTAATTCTACTGCATAGACAGATTCCTGCTATGAAAATCGTTCTTATATTGAAAAATTGTTCAATAATTTAACAATATCGCCTAAATAATCCAACTTTCTACTTCGGTGGTAGGCCTTAGATTAATGGAGTATTTGTGAAATAGTACGTATGTTTAGGAGTTACGATTTATGAATTGCCATTAAGTATTTTTAGTGATGCATTAGAAAGTATTTCTTCTTAGCATTCGATATAGTCTGGTCATATTTTAACTGAATGTCTGTGAAGTTTATGGAGAAGATAAGCGCTTGATATTAACTGCGTATGGAGCAAAGCTGACTTTCTCCTTCTTTCAACGTATGCTGTAAATAATCGAATAGGGAAATTATTATTGACTTATGACGACATTACAGATCGTTATATCTCAGTTGCGAATACGTTTTAACTTTAAGTACATGAAAGCGGCTACTCGCGGTTGTATCTCGAAGGTACAGACCGCAGGAAAAACGCCATGAAGAGTTATGATGTGTATATTTTTTAACAGTATCGTTTAAAGTCAATTTTTTTTATTGTATAGAGTGACGAAACGAGCAAAACATTCACCTGATGTAAAGTGCAACGTCTACCCATTACAAGTGCTATGTCACCCAGAACATTTCTGTGTGACACTACACTGCGCCCGTCACCCGGAGTCATCAGTTCTTAAGTCTCATATGCCCAGTGATTACGCTAGCTCATAGTGCCCTTCAAACCGAAACACAGTAATGTTTACACGCTACTGCTACACGGCAGAATAACTGGCCCTAGGGTGGTACCTACCTAGACGGATTCCTAAATAGAAATCCTACCACCAGCAGAAAATTATTGCAATAACTTACGTTCACCGCAAGTATTAGAATGAAGGAAAGTAAGTTACTTTGCTAAGATCCGCATGCAAAATATAAAAATGGTGTATATTACCTAGTTTTTTGAAGAGCACCGCCCGCCCTCCCTCAGTAGCGTGCACAATCAAACTAACACCGCGTCATAGACTCTACGACAGACGGCCGGCTTGATAATGCCTCGTTTTGGGGCGAAACACGTGTCGTGTTCTCGACTTCAGTAGTGTATATTATCTAGTGGTAGTATTGTAGTGGTTGGTGGAGGGTACCTGGCGGCGGTTCCTGGTGGCGGTGTTAGTTGTGCACGCTACTGAGGGAGGGCGGGCGGTGCTCTTCAAAAAACTAGGTAATATACACCATTTTTATATTTTGCATGCGGATCTTAGCAAAGTAACTTACTTTCCTTAATTATAATGGATTTCCGCAAAGTAACGCCTGATTCAATTAACTGCAAGTATTAGATTTATATTGATTCGTATCCATTAACGACTCGGTGGACAATTAAGTAGACCACTTGACCACTGATACGTTGACGATTTAGGTTGAGGTTTTGAGCAATATCTCCTAATTTTCTTTCTACTAATTGTATTTAAGAAATCAGATAGATGTATTTATACTAATAGTATGCTCGTAAATGCGAAAGTAACTCTCTCTGTCCGTCTGTCTGTTTGATACGTTTTCTGCTGAGGCTAAATCGCTGAACCGATCTTGGCACAGAGATAGCTTGCATCCTTAAGACGGACAATCAAATAGTTCCAACTGGATATTATAAAAAAAAACTATATCCAAGCGGACGAAGTCGCGGACATCAACAAGTATAAAATAAAAGTACCTTTTTTGTCTGGCTGTCTGTACTAACAAGAAATTATGATTTAACTAGAGAATTACTAAAGCTATTATAATGACTTTTAAACAAGTTATACATACTAACTAGCTCATACCCGCGACTTCGACCACGTGGATATAGGTTTATTAAATATCTCATTGGAACTATTTGAATTTACTATGTTTTTAATAACCTTCCTAAAAAAATCTAAAATTGGACGCGAACGAAGTTGACTGTATTTTATTTTTTTATTGCATAAAGTGATGAAACGAGCAAAACGCTCACCTGGTGGTAAGTGCAACGTCTGCCCATAACAAATGCTGTGTCGACCTGAAAATTTCTGTGTGACACTACACTGTGCCCATCACCCTGAGAGATAGGTTCTTAAGTCTTATATGCCCAGTGATTACGCTAGCTCACAGTGCCCTTCAAACCGAAACACAGTATTGTTTGCACACTACTGCTTTTACTACTGGCTTTCTGGATTCCTATGCAGGAATCCGTCTAGGTAGGCACCACCCCAGGGCCAGTTATTCTGCCGTGAAGCAGTAGTGGGCAAACATTACTGTGTTTCCGTCTGAAGAGCACTGAGAGCTAGCGTAATCACTGGGGATATGAGACTAAAAAACTTATGTCTCAGGGTGATGGGCGCAGTGTAGTGCTACACAGAAATATTCTGAGCAACACATTCAGTTGGCAGACGTTGCACTTACCGTCAGGTGAACGTTTTGATCGTCTCGTTATCAAATAAAAAAAATTGTTGACGTAAAAAGACTACATCTTTTGTGTTACAGTGGAGTAAAGGCACAGTATAAAACGTGTGAGAAATATCTTATTCTGTCGCACATAATCAACAGTTTAAAGTTAGAAAACTTAACGGACATGTAGCGTTTTACATCAAACCTACGGCTAAGTGTAAATCAAGCTTAAACACGTCAATTCATCCCACAAACAGTTAGTGCCGCCGCTTTTGCTGCTTTCGTTAGCGAGTCGCCAACAATTACATTCTCATGCACGCGGTTTTTATGGATCGAAAGGAATATGAAACACTAGCCGTGCCCCACGGTTTCACCTGCGTAAAAAGCGGAAACCTAATTATTTTTTTAAAATTAAAGTAGCCTAAGTTACCCACAATAATATCAGCTATCTGTCAGTGAAAGTCCCCTCGAAATCGGTCAAGCCGTTTCAGAGATTAGCCGGAACAAACAAACAGACAAAAATTTTAATTTTTTTTTTTATATTTAAATCGTATATATTATATATAGCATAAATCGTATATAGTTTTATAAGCATTGAGCAAAAAGCTGTTATCTTGTTATAACAGAACAGACACTTCAATTATATTTTTTATAGATGGTTCGAAAATGTAGCACTATTTTGCTGTTAAAATAATAATAGATTCAACATTCATTAAGCGATACGATCGGAGGTAGCTTAGGATGCAATGTTAGAGGCACTCTAACAATCGCAATTCAGACCCAAAAAATAAATCATTAAACAAACGCTGGCTCCGGCAGAACGAACCCAAAACTTGCGGCGTAGAAGTCTACTCTGACCACTAGGACACGCGGCACATTATCTTCTGTTGACCGCCACCGGGCTGGATTAATTTGTAAAATACTCGTAGTAGAGCTTACCAATTTTTATATTATATTTAAAGAGACGATACTTTAACTTCCAGAGTCTACAGTTAAGAAATTACTTATATGTACCTACTTTTTTTTATTTAAGAAAGTGACGAAACGAGCACAACGTTCACCTGTTGGTAAGTGCAACGTCTACCCATAACAAATTCTGTGTCATCAGAAAATTTCTGTGTGACACCACACTGCGCTCGCCAACCAGAGACATCAGTTCTTAAGTCTCATATGCCCGGTGATTACGCTAGTTTTCAGTGCCCTTCGAACCGAAACAGTAATGTTTGCACACTACTACTTCACGGCAGAATAACTGGCAATGGGGTGGTACCTACCTAGACGGATTCCTGCATAGAAATCCTACCACCAGTAAGCCAGTTATAATTCCTTGGCCGATACGTGTCCGTCAGAGTAGGATAGCACCTACCACTTTCGTACCGAGGTGTCATAAAAGGCGGCTGAGGTATTGTACGCACAGCCTTTACTCGTGCAGAATAACACCATCATATGCGATGCTATCACTATACTGCTCGTAAGAAATTTTCGACTCATACCAAAATGGAGGTGACGTGGTTCGCCACCAAAAGTGGGGTACGTGAGTGGCCTCTGCCTACCTCTTATATAGGAAAAAGGCGTGATTATATGTACGTGTAAAGTAAAGTAAAGTAAAGTTCCAGCCTATAAATGTCCCACTTCTGAGCACAGGCCTCCTCTCATTTCTGAGAGGGTTTTGGAGCTAGGAAGAATCCGCCACACTGCTCCTATGCGGGTTGGCGGACTTCACATGTCCTCGAAATATTTCTATTCCTCGGACATGCAGGTTTGCTCACGATGTTTACCTTCACCGCCAAGCTCGTGGTAAATCAGCACTTAAAATTGTAGAACAATATAAGAGGTGCTGGCACCGGGAATCGAACCCAGGTTACTATGAAATCAAAGGCGAGCACCAGGCCCCTGAGCTACCACGGCAATGTATGTGTAGCGACATCTATATCGCCACATGACAAGCTCGAAAAATATTTCATACATACGATAATCGCGCTATGAAAGTTTTCTGACATGCGAGCTTTATTTACAACGGCCTTAATTACCAGTAGGAGGAGACGTCCTCCCCAGATCAGACCACTCGATTCTGGCGGGTAGCTACCCTTTTCATTGGCAATAACATCCGCCAAATATGTCTATATAATTCCTTAACACGAGTATATTAATTTCAAAACACAAAATTGACCTTTTGCACAGAGCCAAGTCGATATTAACATAGAATGACATGAAATTGGGATATAGCATGGCAAGACAACATAAATTCTATTCAAATGTTTCAAATCTTCATTTATTGACTTTCGTGTTAGGTTATAAACAGCTTTATGCTAAGTGTAGACTAAAGTCTAAGTTAAACAAATTTTGTCACAAATCAAATTTGTACTTTTTGGGTTTACTTGAAATGCAAATATTTTGGTAAACCATTCCAAATAAGCTCAACTTGTGCTAGGCTTGTGCTAGGTTCACGACAATAGTCGAACGGGCGGGCTCGTAAGTGAGGGTCTGCTACGAAAATCGAAATACGAAGTTTCGGCTGATAGGCACGAAACGAGCAAAACATACAAAACAAACACACCTGACGTAAAGTACAATGTTTGCCCATAACAAATGCTCTGTCATTTACATACAATTACTGGTAATCACTTTTACGGCTCATTGTTTTTCTCTGTGATTATAGTACCAAATGGTAACCTGGAAATAAAGTGATTTTTTTTATTTATTTTTTATTTCATCAAAGTGACAGTACTAGCAAAACGTTCACCTGGTGGTAATTGTAACGTCTGCCAGTAACAAATGCTGTGTCACCCAGAAAATTACTGTGTGAGACATCAGTTCTTAAGTCTCATATGCCCAGTGATTACGCTAGCTCTCAGTGCCCATCAAACCTATACACAGCAATGTTTGCACACTACTGCTTCACGGCAGAATAACTGGCCCTGGTGTGGTATATACCTAGACGAATTCCCGAATTCTTAACCATGAATTTGCTAGGATGATAAATAGTACTACCTCTTACATTTAAGTATTTATTTCGTCGTCGTCGTCGTCGTTTCAGCCTATCAATAGTCCACTGCTGAACATAGGCCTCCCTCATAGATTGCCACAAAACTTTGTAGCTCTCGTTTTGGGGGGATTTTGCCATAGTTGCCACGCTTGGCAGACGGGTTGGCAACCGCAGTTTATTTAATCAGATGTTCCAGCAAGATGCTGCTGCCCATCTCCTGGTTTTCATTTTCCCTCTGTCGACTTTTACGACACCCACGGGATGAGATGGGGTGGTAGATTCTCTTAGGCCGCTACCACACGGCCTGTATTATTATTGTACAGTATTTATTTAGTCGAGATATATTTAAATCGCGAATTTAACAACAACGTCAACGGGGATTGAATCCTGATCATTATGAAATTTAATTCCTATGAGCTATCACGACTATGTTAGTCTATGTGTATTAATAAACTAATAGGTAACTAATACATACATACATACATAAGATCACGACTGTATCCCATAAGGGGTAGTCAGAGACTGGGCACTCACTGCAAAAACAGATGACTGCCACAATCCTCGTTTCACCAAAACAACATAATGCACTTGGTGTGATAGGTGGTGAGCCCATCGCCACCATGCGCTGTTGGGTGCACGGTGCAGTTTAATTCCTTACTCGCCTTTTACGAGATCCATTGGATGAGATGGATTGGTAGTATTTATTATCGAGCCGCCACCACACGGCAAAGCCGCCACCAGACGGCATATAAATATTTAAATTAAAATAAATTTTTCGGACTTTATCGCGTTTAATTTTACTATTTATAACCCGACGTTTCGAGCGCTTTACAATAACAGGCCCTGGTGTATCCTATCCTGGGTATCCTACCACCAAAAAGTATGCGACATACCGTTTTTAAGCTCATGCACTTCAACTCATGTTACAAATAATCGGCGAGTTTGTGAAGCAGTAGTGTGCAAACATTACTGTTTCGGTTTGAAGGGCAAAGGGAGCTAGCGTAATCACTGGGCATATGAGACTTAAGAACTGATGGTTCAGGGTGACGGGCGCAGTGCACAGAATTTATTATGGGCAGACGTTGCACTTACCATCAGGTAGAACGTTTTGCACGTCTCGTCACTTTTCCGAATATAAAAAATCGGTAGTGAGATTTTTTTTTTAATTTGATAAAGTGTCGAGACGAGCAAAGCGTTCACCTGATGGTAGGTGCAACGTTTGCCCATAACAGATGCTGTGTTACTTAGAATAACCCGTCACCCTGAGACATAAGTTCTAAGGTCTCATATGCCCAGTGATTACGCTAGCTCTCAGTGCCCTTCAGACCGAAACACAGTAATGTTTGCACACTACTGCTTCACGGCAGAATAACTGGCCCTGGGGTGGTACCTACCTAGACGGATTCCTGCATAGGAATCCTACCACCAGTATATGTGCGTTGAACGAATTATCAAAAAGTCCATTAGCTGAGTTGTGGTTTGTGGTTCAATATCCGATATAAAACACATCATTGTCAACCCTAAGTCGTGGTGCGGGGATAACCCACGTAAACCTATAAAGCAAACGGTTCACCTATTTGTTTGAAGTTTAAATCTAGATGCTTTGTAATAAGATTTCATTTCAATCGCTGGTAATACGGAGATAGGATATTTCAGCTTCAGAAAGCAGTATTGACGTTGCAAACAAAGTGACAAACAGGCGGACAACGGTGGCTCCGTGACACGGCCCGGTGGTTCTAACACCGGTGTAAATACACACATTGTCTGAATATTAGCGTGGGAACTGTCTATTATACGTAATTTACATGGTGGACCACGTACTCCATAGTTTTAAAATTCGTTTCGTTCAGCAATTGGCATATCTGTCATTTGAATCACATGCCCAGAGTTCAGCTTCAGTTTATGTGAAACAAGATCGTCGTGTGTGTGTGTCCGTATTTTATTTATGATATGTAATTCAATTCATTTCAGATGACACTGACAATTAGGGCGAGGTGTGTTAATTCAACACATCCTAGCACATCCTGAGTGGCATTCCTTTTTGAAGCATTCCACCTATGTACATGTGGATATTGGTAGTATTTTTTACTGTATGTTTGTTTTTTTTCAACACTTTATAATTCTGGAGATATATGGTATAGGTATATATCAGGTGTTTATTTATTTGCCATATAGTTGTATGTTTTGTTTTTTTACTATTGTTTGTTATTGTTGTACTTTTTTCATGACTGTTTTATTTCATTTATTGTTTTAATTTTTCTGTTCAATTAAACCTCTATTTCATTCATTAAACTAATATTATAAAGAGGAATGATTTGAGTTTTTGTATGTTTGGTGGTAATGAATAAACTAACACAACCGATTTTAAAAATGATTTTACCTATATACAACTACATTATCACCGACTAACATTGAGTTGTATTTAATTTAAAAAAAAACTGAGATCCCTAAGAAAATTCCTATGATGTAACTCAAGGTATCAAAAATTTACTGATAAAAGTCATAATTTGGCGTGCGATGCAAAAACTATTGATGATAAAGAAAATAATGTACTACATTTTAATAGTACTCATCATTACTCACAAGTAAAGTCCGCGAGGCTATATGTCTAACTATTACAGTTAAGTCACAATAACCGCTTTTTGTTCAAATGAGTCTATCAAAACACGGGTAGAATCGAAAGATGATGACATTCGTGTCATGATATTAATCCTTATCCTACAAAATAGTTTCATAGTCAAGGTTGATAATGTACATGTAAAGTAATCTTTAAATTATTCGAATCAGACATATCGTTTAGACGCTACGACAGGTATAAAAATGCTAAAAGTAAGAAAAATGTCGCGGTGTAAGCGAACAGCCCTTTTATTTTTTGTAAGCTAGAAACAATTGAATAGTGGTTTGTAATTTTAATTATGTATTATTATTAAAGCTCTATATAAAATACATGCGGCCGCGGTGTCTCACGAACGCCGAGCCGCCGCCCGGCTTCATGCAACTTGGGCATGATCGAGGTGGGCGGCTCCCTTTGCGCATGCGATCGAGAGCTGGTAGTGTATTTTGATACCACGACAATATAAACAAATATAAAGATATGTAGCCAATATTTGATATATATTGGCTATATTTCATGGCTTATGTTCCCTTGAAAAACACATTCTTTTGGTAAAATAACGTAATCTTCTCTGAGCAGCTGCAGAGTCGCCGATGAGAATAGTCGGTACAAAAAATGTTAGTGTATGGAATTGTGTTCTATTGTTTCTTATATCGTATATACTCGTGCGAAGCCGGGGCGGATCGCTAGTTTATATATATTCGTAATTAGTTTAGTATGTATCTATTTATATATTTTATAGTATTTTATATTGATTATATTTATATATTACCATAAGTTAGGCATCTTACTTTTAAATAAATATCACCTTCAATATTTTTTTCACCATCAACCAGGATTGACTGTATGAGAATGTCACAACCGGCCATAGTAGCCATTTTTTTCGCACACATCCGCGACCCCACCGGCGCTGGCCGCCTAACATTGGCGGCACCTTCTCGGGAGAGGACAGCTCCTCCCCACTCTCCTTCCCAGCAAGGCGCGCCGGAACACACGACGCGCCTTCCAACACGGCCTCCCTTTGGTGTGCGCAACGGACCCCCCCGAGTCCGTCACGCGGAGGCCGCGGGGCCAGGAAACTTGCACTAGAAAGCACTAGTCTTCCCAGCCCCGGCGACGGATCTGGTCTGTGGCTCCGCCGCCAACTACATTACGGCCGCGGAGGATAGGGAGAGAGGCAACGATACACCAACACTCCTCTCCCTTCGCGGCCCCACCACCGCCGCCGCATCGACGGTACGGCCCCGCCAGAGTCGCAGAGGATAGGGAGAGAGGCAACGATACACCTACACTCCTCTTCCTCCGCGACTCCACCTCGGCTGCGGAGGGCAGCGTACTGCTCCCCCCAGCAGTCCACCTATTTGCATCCGGAATGGGCTTGCGTAGCCCACTCGGAGCGACCTCCTTAGGCCAGCCCGTCGCCATAGGCCGACCATGTGGGCTCCTCTTAGCTTCACCATGGGTGACCAAGCCACGGTTACTAAGCCCCCCCGCCACGACAAGGTGAGAACCCATTGGGGGCGGCCATTGTAGCCCTTAGCTTAACGTATCAACAATAAATAATATAAATAAAAAAAATTTACTTTAAAAAATATATACAAATAATATCTTCTCCGTCTATCGATAAAGTGGAAGAAACTCGCACTACGTTCACCTGATGGTAAGTGCAACGTCTCCCTATAACAAATGCTGTGTCACCCGGAACATTTCTGTGTGATCGTTGCGCCCGTCACCCTAAGACATCAGTTACTCAAGTCTCATATGCCGAGTGATTACGCTAGCTGTGGTAGCAGGCAAAACTGCTTTCCGAAGCTGAAATATCCTTTCTCCGTATTACCAGCGATTGAAATGAAATCTATTACAACGCATCTAGATTTAAAAATCAAACAAAGAGGTAAATCGTTTGCTTTATAGGTTTACGTGGGTTATCCTCGCACTTTCGACTTAGGGTTGTCAATGATGTGTTTTATATATGATATTGATCCACAAACCACAACTCAGCTAATGGACTGTTGGTAATTCGCTCAACGCACACATCTCATCATCGATTTTTTTTAGTCGAGATATATTTAAATCGCGAATTTAACAACAACGTCGTACGTGGATTGAATCCTGATCAGGAATCCACGTTGACGTTATGAAATATAATTCCTATGAGCTATCCCGACTATGTTAGTGTATGTGTATTAATAAACTGATAGGTAACTTATAAATATTTAAATTAAACTAATTTTAAGGATTTTATCGCGTTTAATTTTACTATTTATAACCCGACGTTTCGAGCGCTTTACAGCACCCATGGTCACGGGAGTACTGAGGTGTCAAGTTGTCCTGATGTCATAGTTAACCCGGGGTACCTTCAGCTTTTAATAATTATCTTTGGTCCGATCTACGCAGAAAGAGCTAACTGTGTCTTAAAGTCTTGCTTGGTTTTTGATTTAATTTTGTTAATTATAGGATCCCAAGCTGGCGGTAATAAGAAATCATTAACCTATAAATAACTAACAATAATAAAAACAAACAACTCAAGCCATTTTGTCAACATACGTTTCACAAAATGTTCTCTGTGTCAATTAGAGATAAGAAAAGTAAAAATTAAGTGTGTTCATGTAATTCCCGCTAGGCATTTTAATTAAACGCATAAAAAACCTAAGCTCAGATGTTTTAATTGACTGTGATCCTTTAGTCGTGAGGATGTGGACGATTCTGTTCGTGTATTGGGTGATAAAACGAAATTAAGTGTGGCCATAGCAGTAGTTCTCGGAAGCGAAGTCACGTTCGAATATGATCTTAAAGTTGCGATAGACACGGGTGTTCCCACACTGTATTTAATAATATTTTTACTAGGTGTGCCTCGCGGTTTGACCTCGCGTAAAAAAGACCCCCTGTCGATTATATACATATATACTTCCCTATTTGGATCGGACTTAGGTGTTTTAATTTTTTTGCACGGAACCCTAATTATTTGTCTAAAATTACCCGCTATATTATCAGCTATCTGTCAGTAAAAGTTCCAGCAAAAGCTATCCAGCCATTTCGGAGAATAGGCTAAACAAACAGACTGACAGACAAACATTTTAAAAATCGTTTTTTTTTCTTATAAGTACCGTATATGCTTCATAAGTATCGAGTAAAAAGCTGTTACTTTGTTATTACAAATAGACACTTCAATTTTATTTCTTTGTCTAGCATTAAAGAAATTAAATCGTTTCCTTGATACGGTGCCAGGTTTTTTCTCATCGTCGTTTTTAATCGTTCCCCGTGATGATAGCTGCAACATCTGCCCATAACAAATACTATGTAACCCAGAACATTCACACATCAGTTCTGAAGTCTCATATATCCAGTTCATTGCTATAAGTACCATTTAGACCTAAACATAGTAATGTTTGCAGACTATGCTTGACGGCAGAATAACTGGCACTGCGGTGGTACCCTAACTAAACGGTTTCCTACGTAGACATTCCAGCACCAGTGAATATGTATCTTAGCTCCCGGTAGAAATATAATTTTCCATTGTCTATTCCTACATACATACATACAGTCACGCTTTTTTCCCGTATAAGGGGTACTTTTCTCCCACGCGGGAAACGAAACGTGATGGGCTGTCAAAAATTCTTACTCCCCATTGCGTTCTCAAGAGCAGTATCGTCACAGCATTGTATATTTTGATGTGGCTGTCCGTACAATAACTTAGTCGCCTCTTACGACACCTCGGGAGGAAAGATGCTGCAATTCTACTCTGCCGAACACCTATCGGCAAATCGGTCTATTTACACACTTAGAAAATATATTATATAATTGAGTTCTGATAAAAATATTGTAAATCCCAAAGAGGAATAATTTGACGAGAGAAACACTAATCATTTCACTAAATAACTTATAGTGCGCATGCGGCATAACCACACAAATCAGATCGTTTGTGGTAAATTTAACAAAAACGATTTATCATAGTTATAATCACAGTTAATACCAGTAATATATTGCGCGGACATGTTCCCAAAGCGGTGCGATAGCTTAGCAAGCAATCAGTCGCCGACTTGTATTCACGTTCGACAAAACCCATTCACGTTAACAGTTGCACGTTTCACTTCCGCCATTATAGAAAAAATATGTAACAATTTTTTATGTAATTTAAAAGTATATATATAAGTGTATATAGAATATGGAATATGCTTAAATGCACCATATCTCTGATCTACTAAGGTTTCTTTCGGAGAATTTCAGATGTTCGATCTTTTATTACAAATAAGTCAATGTTTAACAATGAGCCTACCCAAAGGTCACTCTTTTCTTTTAATAATGGACGAGACGAGCAAAAAGATCAGCTGATTGTAAGTGCAACGTCTGCCCATAACAAATGCTGTGTCACCTAGAACATTTACGCTTGCGGTACTACACTGCGTACGTCATCCTAAGACATCAGTTCGTAAGTCTCATATGCCCAGTGATTAGATTAGTAGGTACTCTAGTTCTCAGCGCCCTTCACACCGAAACACATATGTTTGCACACTAGTGCTTCACGGCAGAATAACTGGCCCTGCGGTAGTACCTACCTAGACGTATACCTGCATAGAAATCATACCACCAGTACTAGAGTCCCATGATATATATTCGTCCGGGAAAACCGACGACGGCAAAGAGTTCCACTCGCGGTATGAGAAAGAAATGACAAAGATTCAAATTGGCGGTAGGTAGGAGGATGTCGGAATCCGTCTGTTGGGTACAACCGCAGTGCCAGTTATTCTGCCGTCATGCAGTAGTGTGCAAATATTATTGTGTTTCGGTCTGAAAGGCACTGATAGACAGCCGGTGTAATAACAGAACATATGTTACTTAAAACGAACGAACCCTAGATGTATATTTACTGATGGTAGGATTTCTATGCAGGAATCCGTCTAGGTAGGTACCACCCAGGGCCAGTTATTCTGTCCTGAAGCTGTAGTGTGCAAACATTAATGTGTTTCGGTCTGAAGGGCACTGAGAGCTAGCGTAATCACTGGGCATATGAGACTTAAGAACTTATGTCTCAGGGTGAGGGGCGCAGTGTGGTGCTACACAGAAATGTTCTGAGTAACACAGCATCTGTTAAGGGCAAACGTTGCACTTACCATCAGGTGAACGTTTTGCTCGTCTCGACAGTTTATCAAATAAAAAAAATCGATGAGGGTAACGATGCTGGAACGGCCTGAGAGTCTATCTATGCAGGTAAAATCTACGCTATTGCGTATTGAGTATGTCTAGAATAAAATGCTGAAATGGCAATCGATCGGTCTTATAGCTAGCAAACTCTTACCGGCAAGCGCAGTGACAGATTATCCTCGATTAGACGGAGGGATGGTCTATCCAAATGTACGAAAATTAAGGTGGCCCACCAACGTGCCTTCGAGAAATCTACTCTAGAGGATCTGTGTTTTATCATAATTATTATCAATTCAGACCGTCACAATTCCCTGCTGAACATAGACCACCCCCTCAGATTGCCACAAAACACGGCCCTGAGCCAGGAGTGAGTAGTGAGAAGGTACACTGCGTTTGCCGGTACGAGGTACGTTCGGTAGTGCAATAGTTATAAATACGTAATTAGGACAACTTGCTCAGGAGTCTTTTAGCCTGCTTGCCGTGTGACTGATTTCAAGTCTCTGATTATAAAAAAATAGTATTAGATCCAAATACAAGAAGGTGAGAATGACAGTCTGCCTTTGTGATCTCAATAATTCTAACAGCAGTATATCTTCTACTTGATAATCGAGAGATTGTTGCGGTCGATGTTCATTATCCAATGGAGAAGCCATATTCATAAAACGTTTATCACCATGAAAATGTTTCAATATACCGATGCGAAATCCACCAACAGCTTTCGCCGCTGATTCTGTCTTCAAAGAAGGTCAACATCGCTATCAGATAGGCCGATAACCGCGACGTGTCTATTTCGCAACCGACCGCCGATATCTGACAGTCTATCTGTAATACTGCCGTGTTAAGTGAAAATATATTCCCCCGACGACTCTATAGGGAAGTAGGAAGACGATGGAAGCACTCTCTTGTAACTGGAGGTTAATTGCCACTATCTAGCCTGTATATCTTGGGTCATTTCGCTATTTTCCACCATGGGAATCAGGGCTTCGCGGGATTTAACTGTATTATCATTTCATCTGGAATCATTCAGTGTACGAGTATTTGAAATGTAATGCAATTTAATTATATACAGAGTTTAGATATAGAAAACTATCTTGACAATCTTTTACATATTTACTTCTTTATGACGCCCTACTTACCGTTTTTGACCACAGCGACAACTACCGAAACCTTTTGTAAGTTATCAACTGCCCAGGAGATATTATAGTGCCACAAGTGGGTGCGCAGACACACACGCACTCGCTCATCCCAAACTTCCCGCTCCCGAAGTAACGCTCATGCGATAAGATCGGAGGTAGGTTTGGATGCAGTGTCAGAAATACCCAGGACCTGTGGCATAGAAGTCAGGTATTTTAACCACCGCGCCACGCGGCCGTCTAGTTAAATACAACCGCAGTGCCAGTTATTCTGCCGTGAAGCGGTAGTGTGGAAGCGTCACTGTGTTCCCCTGGCTTTGCGAAGAGATGTTGCATCTCTTTGCATTTTTTATAGGATCTAACATGAGTGTTCCGAGGAATTGTTCGGATTAATTCCAGCCGCTGATTTTCAACATCGCACATTGCGGCACAGCGCAAAATTCCATCGTCGCCACCTAGATGGTTGGCATTGCAGCACAGTACGTTTTTCGCGGAATTTTCTGCCACGCACAAGCACTTCATGGAATCTGCTGTTGCCAGTGGTTTTTCCGGTCCGATACGAAGTAGGAGCCTTCAAGAAAAGAGCCTATTCCTTTCTGAAAGGCCGGCAACACATGTGGCTATTCTTCTGGTATTGTAGATGTTCATGGGCGGCGGTGATCGCTTACCATCAGGTGAGCCGATTGCTCGTTTGTCCCTCTTCCAGAAAAAAAAAAGTCTGATGGGCACCGAAGTTTGTGTAATGACTGGGTATATGAGACTTAAGAACTAATGTCATTGTGATGTGCGCAGTGTGCAGATCCTTCTGGTTAATACCCGAACTGTTATGGGCAGACTTGGTACTTACCATCAGGTGAACAACTAATCCCTCTCATCACTCACTTCGTATAAAAAAGTGGCGGTGGCGTAGCCTAGTGGTTGAAGTACCTGAATTCCACGCCATGGTCAACTGGGTTCGAATCTCAGACGGAGTGCAGACCAGTGAGTGCCGCTGAGTTTGCGCGTAAAAATCGGCCCAGCCATTTCGGAGATTAGCCGGGACAAACAGACAGACAGACAAACATTTTAAAAATTGTTTTTTTCTCATAGGTACTGTATATGCTTTCATAAGAATTGATTAAAAAGCTGTTACTTTGTTATTACAAACAGACACTTCAATTTTATTTATTTGTATATTATTTGCATAGCTTAATTGATATTTAAACGAACTGGAGATTTAAATATTTTTCTTTTCAATTGATGTAATAATTACTAAGATCTCTTAACATTAGGCATGTTATAATAAAATGAGTACACATGTGGAACGATGAAATATTTATAAAATCTAAGTAATAAGACCATGGTTGTACATAATTTCGGTGATGTAATTGCTGTTAGCCTTTTTGGCTTTTACAGCTTCATCGGATGCTGTGCTCACGGGCCCGGGGCCCGCATGCCAGTTTTGGTTTGACCCAAACATAAATACATAAATAAACTCCTACAAAAACCTCGAAATTCGCGTTCGCTGCGTGCTTGCGCGATTTAGAATATCTCAATATGATTTTAAGTCGTCTAATGACCGTCCGAGGGAGGCTGCGAGCCTCCATTCGGACTATCGACCTCCATTCGGACTGTCGAAGCATGGTTGTGTTGACACCACGTAGAAGGATTCCAGCATAGGAATCCTACCACCACTAATTAATTTAAGCTAGTATTTAGTAGCAAATATTAGGTTAATATTTAGTAGTTAAGTTCTGACGACCGCGCGGTCATAGTGCCTACTACACCCACTATAATAGCCTACTACGCTAACATTTGTGTACACTACAAACTGTAGGTCTTCGGGTCTACGTGTTGTGAAAGGGTATTCTGACACTGCGTACTAGCCTACCTCTGATCTCATCGCGTTAGTGTGATATCGTAAGCGGGCAATAGAAGTTATCGCTGTGATCGAAAATTGGAAGTAATGCGGCAGTTACCACTTTCATAATAAACTTAAATACATAATAATCCTGTCTCCAAACATTGCTTTCAGTTAAAATGGAATCGTGTAAGAAGTCAAACGTGTCAACAACAATTGTATGTGAATTAAAAGCGTCTTTGAAGTTAATTTTTTTAAACTGAATGACCGACTCTTGCCATAAAATACTGTTTAGCAGCGCAATCCGAAAGAAAGCCAAACTTTATAACACATATCAATAATAATAACAAACGCATGGCGCCACAGTCCGTGCGTACACAAGTACAATTTTCTAACCGACTTTCGATTTTAACTACAAGAGATACGAGCTAAAATCGCGCGCAATTCGATCACAACACACATAGATTACGTAACCGAGTGTAACAATAGAAAGCACGTGTAAACATTCTGATAATTTTTCCCATAAGAGACGTCCGACTTTTATATTGAATAACCATTTATCGTATGCGCGACGACGTATCCAATGCATGTATACAAACACTTAATGAGGCGAAAAATCAAAGAAAACAAGCAATAGTTGACGCCTACGTAAATACCATCGCGGTGTTACCAGTGTAAGCTGACACCGAACGCTTTACGTTATAGACGATTTAAGAGTCAACAGAAACTGGATAAAAACAATTTTATAAAATAAAATCAGTACGTGAATACTAGTTCACCATGCATAGATATGTCTGTTTATTTATTTATGTATATATTAACGACTGTAAACCCTAGCTAAGTAAAGAGAGAGATAATATACATCTGCAAGGCTACATTTTAAAGTGTTGGCTCCTGGAAAAAATGGAGTGCATATTAATATAGGAAAAGTCTAAATGCCAATTATTTTTAGTCTAATAGTGGAAATGTACGAGAAGTCTCTTTGATGTACAAAGGACCATTGTACAGTAGTTAAGATAACATTTTTTTATTGTAGAAAGTGACGAAACGAGCAAAACATTCACCTGATGGTAAGTGCAATGTCTGCCCATTGCAAATGCTGTGTCACCCAGAATATTTCTGTGTGACACCACACTGCGCCCATCACCCTGAGACATCAGTTCTTAAGTCTCATATGCCCAGTGATTATGCTAGCTCTCAGTGCCCTTCAGACCGAAACACAGTTATGTTTGCACACTACTGCTTCACGACACAATAACAGGATACATACAAAAGAGGGAAGTGAAATAATCATGTTTCCTCAAAAGCTAGTTAACTACAATGCAACCTGATGGTGAGTGGCGTTACAGTTCTGGATGGTAAACACACTAGCTGAATAAGCTTAGTAAAAGCCTTTTCACTCTATGTAAAATTTGTCATCTGTTATGCCACTCAAAGGACTTCATGTAAGGGTATATTCCCTTATGGCACCACCTCACAGGATCATAAAAAAGTTAAAGCATGCAAAGACAATGTCTTCTTAACTAAATTCTTTCATATTCTACCATCTCACAAACCTTAAGATCACTTCTATACAATATATTTTTTTACTTTGAATATACCTTCACAACATTCTCTACTTCCTTTCGCTATTTTCTATTTCAAAAATGTCCTGTGCAGCTCTAGAATATTTTTGAGCTACACTGCATTCAAATGATAGATTTCCACTCTTCCCGTCCGAAGCAACGACGATTACTGGACAATTGTGTTCTGTATAAGACTTTGAATGATCAGAGTTCCTAACTAATTATGCTGCGGGCCCAGGGGTCGGATCCTAATCTGAGCCAACATTTGTTGGTTTTCGGGTTTGCTTGTGTTGTTTCTGAGACAGCATTTTAGCCTACTTCCGATCTTATCGCTTAAGCGTTACACTGGGCACGGATAGGTTAGACCAAGTAAGTGCATCTGTGTTTGCGTGGCACTATCATCTTCTGCGCCGTATTTGGATGTTGTCGCCGTGGTCGAATAGTGCAGAAAGACATAATCAAAAGACTCTGGTTGCCACTGTTAGTCCGGTATTTTTACAAGCGAAACAGAACCTCCCCAGAGAGGTGTACGTTTTGCTCGTTTCATCACTTGATCCAATAAAAAAAAATGTCGATTTCTTTACATTTTTTGCCACCGCTGAGCACGTAATAAATATGCACTTAAAATTGCAATTCACAGGACTGCGTTGAAAAGTATTGGAAATTTTATTTTATAGCACACTAGGTCTGTGGACTCAAGAGGCGCTCGACTTAAATTTCATAGTCCACGAATTGGTTTAAAAAATACAAATTAAATGTGTATTTATTTATATATTTAATCTATATTGTAACAAATTAATCTAAGGAATGCAATTGGCGGACTTAATGCATAGAGGCATTCTATGTCAGTCAACCCTGGGAGAATAGAGAATGATGGTAGGTGCAAATATGTAAAAAATGTGTAGTCTGGTGTGAAAATATAAATACTAATACATAATAATTATGTAATAATATAAATAACCAATATAAATATTCACTAAATTTACATAGATAAATATATACATACAAATAATAAATATATAAACAAAATAAGAGGTGAAGTTAAAGCATCAGTTTGCCTCCAAATACTGTTCTTTCAGAAGACTTTTGAAGGCGTTTTGTTGGGTGCATTCCTGAAAGCATCAAAAAGGGCACGTTGTCTATTTTATTATTCGATTCGAATTAAACAGCTGGGATAATTTTCCGTATTCCTTTCTTTTTCTCTTCTGTTTGCTTTATATATTGCTTTGCTTTTTAAAAGCTTTTATTTAACTTGCTCTCTTCGTATTTCTGGTTCAAATCTTGCACATCAATTTTGAACCACTTTCCGATATCTGATTAAGCTAAAATTTGGCATACTTATGTAAGTTCGGCGGCAATGCAATAATATTTTACTGTAGTAACATTTACTGTAATGATGAAGTCGGAAGTTTACAATAGGAATTCTTCAACTAAGCACCCTAGCAACATTGGAAGTCCACTGTTGGACATAGGACTCAAAAATAGGTTTAGGTTTAAAGATCTTGTAACAATTTGTTGTTTTAAAGTTTTCATTGCCGAACGCAATATTAGCAGAACATTGTACTTTTTTTTGTTATTTTTAATATCAATAGAATTTTTTTCCCCTTTTGCTCGGCGTCTACCTTTTCACACAACCTTCAAGTGCATTGAAGTATTGCCACCAACTCAAGGACCCTTGGAGGCGCCAGTTCGAGGCCTTGGGAATTGCTTTAGGTCTACATAGCAATTTTCTAAAACAAACAAAATTTTTCTTTAAAAAAGGGGAATTAGAATCAAATTCGATATATTGAAAAACAGCAAAAGATAATGTTTGGCTATTTTACTTGTTGAAAATAGATGGTCTATGGATAATTTACTGCTTTGTTATAAGGTTGATTTTCGTATGTAAATCTTGAATTTTACGGATTTAGAAATATGCATTGTTGTCGTTAATGGTCTTACTTTTGTTTGCCATTGCATACAAAAGAGTTTTTCTACAAGTGCGTACAAATAATGATTCTCGTCTTGCAAGTACCTTGTTTGAGTTAATACTTTATAGTAAGTGCATGACAGTGGTCGTAGATCTACAGCAGAGACACAATTCGCATGGTTTCAAAGCATTACCAAATCAAGCGAAACATGCTCATTGGACGGTTACACACCGGTGTTGCTATTTGCATTTACAAAAGAATGTGAGAAACGTCTACGTTCGTTCATTTACAATTTTGTTGTTCTGTGAATGATATACATATTTCATAAATATATTTTTGTAATGTTATTATATATATACGTCTGCCCATAACAAATGCTGTGTCATCCAGAACTTTTCTGTGTGACACAACACTGCGCCTATCACTCTGAGACATCACTTCTTAACACTCAAATGTCCAGTGATTACACTAGCTCACAGTGCTAGCTCACAGTGCCCTTCAAACCGAGGCACAGTAACGTCTGCACACTACTGCTTCACGGCAGAATAACTGGCTAAGGGGTGGTTCCTACTAGACGGATTCCTGCATAGGAATTCTACCACAAGAGATGTTTAAAAACAAAGAAAGTGTGGAATCATTACGATTTCCAGATATACTCGTAAATGCTACAATGTCCCGTAGCGCAGAAGCCACCATTTCTTTATCTACGATAAAAAAGTATGGACTGTACGCAAACATACTTATCAAAAAATGACAAATCATTTAACTCTTAAGGAAAAAAAAAAACTTTTCGAGGTTCAAATATTTCGAGTCATTTCAATTTCAGTTGAAAACAAAAAGAAAAAAACATTTTTTCTTAATAACTACAAGCCCTAGACTTTTGATATTAAATAGGAAATCAGTAGATAAAATTCTACTATACGTCAATACTTATATCGTGACCACATCCCTTAAAAAGTCCTGACATGCACGTAAAACTGTTTTTCTTTTTCGCTTAATTTGTAATGTCGGAGATATGTATTTCGCTTATTGTTCCAAAAGCCTTTCCATGACGTATCTGCAGGTATGTTTTTTAGCTTGTATACAATTTTATTACTAGATCATTGCCATTGACGGTTACCCTAGATTGCCTATTAACTCTTATAAATGTATACGCCAGAGAAAGTTAAGTTGTTTGATTAAATGTCCGGATCTGTTACTAATTAATATATCTCGAATACGGATCATACTGAAACACGACGTTACTTGTCGGTAATAGCGAGGATATACGCAGCTCCGTTATTTTCAGTTCTTTCTCTTTCGCTGTGGAAATTTAATATGCGATACTACGCTTATATGAGACCATATGAGCGATATGAGACGATGATATAGTTCAGCGTGCGATAATTACTTTAACTCATTCTTGGAAAATATCTGACATTGCGTGTTAACACTGATGAAATAAAAAGAAATGGAATGAATTGCTTATACTTTTGTGTACATTGTTGTAGTGTTCAAACACCCTAAGCGCTGGAGACATCGCGATCAAGTGATCGTATACATGCAGTGGCAGGCACGCGGATTGCCTCTCCTTATTCAAAATAGATGTAATTATTCTCGAACCTTCGACCTGTTGTACGATATCAGAATCGACATATCTTTTACTATAATTATCGAGTAAAGATACTTTTGTAATGTTATTATTGGTCATGAAAATAACAGAAGCAGTGACTTACGAGTATAGCATCGCAGTTGTTTTTTTTATGTTAGGAATTTATAAGATAGGCATGTAACAGGTCCGTTAAGAAGGTTCGATTTTATAACTTCTTTTTTATTTCATTATTATTTTTCTATCACGTTTAAAGTACCAGCTACCGACGAGCTTGTATTAACAGACGAAGGAAAGTAGAAGAAGCGAAAGATGTTAATCAGGATCGTAGCGAGTGGAAAGACTCGGTCACTGTCTACCCAAATGGGAAAGAGGCGTGTCTCTATGTATGTAAGTTTTCTGCCAGTGTAGCGTTACACGTTCGGGTACAATATACATACGTTGACTATACAATATCAGCCAGAAACTTATATATTTTTTTCAAGATATTGTAAGTAAAATAAGAGTTCATTTTGATTTAAACTAGATTTGTTGGACTGATGTAGACTTGTATTAAATTTTCTAATCACCGTAAATTTTTACCAGCTCTTGCTGCCTTATATACTATAATCAATATTAAGTATCGAAACTAGGAAAATAAGAAAAAAAAACAAATAAAAAAAGCCTTCCGCTACGTTCTTAGTTGACGCCAAAAGTCTTCTTTTTTATTGTCGCTGTCTCAATTATTTACTACTCTATGCATTAAATCCTCTTTGTTCATACTTTTTACTTCTCCACCGGAGAGAAATATTGCGGTAGCTGCTTAGAGTCCGCAGAATCGGCAATGTATCTGGTGGACGTGTTAAGAAATGCTGAAATGTTAACATACGTTATAAAAATAAAGTAGGAATTATAAAAAGACAGACAAAATAATACCTAAAATTTACCTTAAGTAAGTAGCACAAGCTACATACATACATATAGTCACGCCTTTTTCCCACATTGAGAATAGGCAGAGGCGACACACGTAGCCAAATTTTCGCACACGCGGAAAACGAGACGTGATACAGGTGGCATTTTGGTATGAGTCAAAAAAATCTTATTGCTAATTGCGTTCCCGCAAGCAGTATAGTGACAGAATTGCATATTTCGGTATTATTCCACACGAATAAAGCAGTCCGTACAATATCTCTTACAACACCTCAGTAGGAAAGAGGTAGGTGCTATTCTATTCTGCCGGACACCTATACATAATATTTTTATATTTTTTCGACTCTAATAATGTATTGAGGGATGCAAGCTCAGGTGGCACTGAAGCCGGGCGCTCGTCTTAAAATTTCAAGTACGCGAATGACCAGGGTTCGATTTATCACGTGCTCGATGGTGAAAGAAGCCATCGTGGGTGAACTGCGTGACAGGGAAATTAAAATACCTTGACGCCATATGTAGCCCGCGAACCCGCACCGGGGCACCGCGGCGGACTTTCCCCAGCTTCAAAACCATCTCAGATATGAGAGATGTAATCCGCAGTGGGACTGTTAAAAACTGTTATTTAAATACTATAAATTATTTATGTCCATTAAGTTGGAGCCTGCTAACAAGCTATTAAATACTGAAAGCCTAGTTTATGGCAAATTTGATAATTAAGAATATTATTTAATATTCGTTACGTTAAATCTAATGTCAAAAATTATAGAACCATTTAAGCTTAATGCTATGTGAATCAAAATCACAGTTAGCGTACGTCTGGGGAACATCCCATTTACTGTTATCCTGCGCATTAATAGAGTTACAGCTTGGCCCATTTTTAATAGAGCGGTAGTCTTTGATAGTGACACAGTAATTTTAGAACAGGATGGGGCACTTTTGACACTGAATGTGATCGCTCAATCGCTGTCAAATTTAAAAGATAAGCTGCTTAATTGTAGCTGACCAATTTATTTTCAGTTCAGGCTAATTTGAACCTTATAGTTACACATCAATAGGCCCTTTCGATAGAACATCGGTGTGTGTTCGGTTAAATACAAAGTGTACAAATGAAACAAAGTTAAACGTTTATATACAACGTGTTAATGCTATAATCGAACTTGATTCAGAAGACTTAGCGATTGAAATGACTAATGGTATAATTGCTGATGACGCAAGAATCTACATGGATGTGTATGCAAGTGTCGTGATGTATGGTATTCGAAGTGAGGAGCGACGTTAGTTCGAGTGGTAAATATTATGACTATTTGTGCGGGCTGAATAAGAAAAACACTTAAACTGTCGCAGGAGATTAATGCGAATGAACAACAATTAGCGACAAAGAAACGGACGTATATTTTAACAGCGTCAACGTAATGTTTTTACGTTCCACAGTTCTACATGTATTTATTGCGAAAAGAAGTAGTGAGCCTATCACTAGTCCAATGCTGAACACAGCACTCCCCCATAGATTTTTTTTTATTTCACAAAAGTGACGGAACAAGCAAAACGTTCACCTGATGGTAAGTGCAACGTCTGCCCATAACAAATGCTGTGTCACCCGGAAAATTACTGTGTGACATCACACTGCGCCCGTCACCCTGAGACATAAGTTCTGAAGTCTCATATGCCCAGTGATTACGCTAGCTCTCAGTGCCCTTCAAACCGAAACACAGTAATGTTTGCACACTACTGCTTCACGGCAGAATAACTGGCTCTGGTGTGGTACCTACCTAGACGGATTCCTGCATATGAATCCTACCACCAGTTGAAGATTCCCATCTGGGGCACTTTGCCATAGTTGCCACGCTTGGCAGGCGAATTAGCGACCGCAGTTTAATTGTTTGAATGTACCAGGAAGATGCTGATAACATCTACTAGTTTTAATTTTGTCTTTTATGAAACCCTCGGGACGAGATGGGGTGGTAGATTTTCTTACACCATCACACGGCCTAGAGCAAGATTACTGTGCTTAATTTTGAAGGATACCGTACATAGTTAAATTTCTGGGTATAATATAAGCCTCAATAACTATTTATTCAGGGTGACGAGCGAAGTACAGTGTAACAGGACATTGTAATTCGCCGTTCTGGATGTTAATACAACAGCTACAAGCAAGCCCCGTTACAAACAGGTAAACTACTGCTCGTATGTTAACTTAAATTTAAAAAAATAATAAGTGAGACCGTTTCAGAACAGAATTCATTTCCCATCTAGTTCCTTCATTAAAATTTCTGTTATCTTACTGTAGGTTTCATAATTTTAAATTAAAAATACATAAACTGGTGAAAGGGCGTATGTGCTAGATCTAGTTCTGAGATCGTTTTCCTGCGAGACTCATTTGTGACAAGACGATAGTCAAAATATTTGCGAAAAGCAGTAAAAAAACGTCTTTAATTTCTTATTGTTATTTATTTAAATGAAAGTTATTTTAAAAGTAAAAGGAATTTCTTTTAGCCGTCAGTTTTGAATAACAGCTCTCAGCGCGTCAGTGAGATATGCGTTTGAGACACTTTTTACACTTGTTTACGTAGTCCCTATCAAAGGAGTGTCATGTTACTGTCGAAAATCAAGCAATGTAAAAAATATGCATAGTTCGCTACACTTTGAACAGAACAATGCATGCAAATATTTCCTTTATCACCATGCACATCAGGCCACAATGGCGTGAAGGTATGCCGACGTTAATATCAGACTGTTTGAAGTGGACAGGCTATTCTATGGCTCAGGGGACTGACTAATTTACAAGCTTTTTTCCTTTCTCCGTATCGTTATTCTATTGTAAATACAGAAGTTAAACATATTTACTTTAGTTATCCATCGGTAAGAGATATGCGAAAATGATGGATACATTTATAAACTGTATACCGATATTGTTTGAACTCTCAGTTTTTTAATTTCAAATATTATAAAGTAATAATTGTAATAATTTTTTTATTAATTAAGTTAAAAGCGAAATAATAAAAGACAGTAAAACTTTAAAATTATCGGATTCCCTTACGCTTTAGAAAAAGGAGATGCTAAAGGCAATATGGTATCTATTCATTGAAAAATTTTTCAGTACATTCGCCAGATGAATATAATATTGAAAAATATTTTTGACTATAACTGTATTAGTATTATTGAATATATATCTTGATTCTTCATCAAGAAGTATTACATACTAGGCAAATCTTTGAGTCGCTGTGACCATTTTCTATCAAGTGGTCAAGTGATCAAGTGGGTCAAGGGTGGGGCCCTTTTTTACAGCTCTAAAATAAAACAAAATGAACGTGAATTCTTTTATTAAATGTGTGTAGGACATGATTTTCTAATTGTGACTTTTATTATTAAAGGCTCCCAACTCATCGCCGGTATTATCACGTTTACCGTTGTCCCGAAACCATCTGTTTTTATCTAATTCATATTACTCTGTGGCGTCCCGATTCTGTACTATCTAAATGAATATAGAGTACCGTAATTGCCTTATGATTATGACTTTAACCTTATTCGGATCTTCGGTATTTTGAGAAATAAGTGACAAGTCTTAGCTTTTAAAGCATTAAATCATCAACAACTACGTTATACTTTAGCCGAAAAGTATAACGTAGTTAATGAAGAAAAGTAAGTTACTTTGCTAAGATCCGCATGCAAAATATAAAAATGGTGTATATTACCTAGTTTTTTGAAGTGCACCACCCGCCCTCCCTCAGTAGCGTGCACAAGCAAACTAACACCGCCACCAGGAACCGCCACCAGGTACCCTCCACCAACCACTACAATACCACCACTAGATAATATACACCACTGCACTGACGGCCGCAGAGTCACTCGGCGGCCGTCTGTCGTAGAGTCTATTACGCTTGATAATGCCTCGTTTTGGGGCGAAACACGTGTCGTGTTCTCGACTTCAGTGGTGTATATTATCTAGTGGTGGTATTGTAGTGGTTGGTGGAGGGTACCTGGTGGCGGTTCCTGGTGGCGGTGTTAGTTTGCTTGTGCACGCTACTGAGGGAGGGCGGGTGGTGCACTTCAAAAAACTAGGTAATATACACCATTTTTATATTTTGCATGCGGATCTTAGCAAAGTAACTTACTTTTCTTCATTATAATGGATTTCCGCAAAGTAACGCCTGATTCTATTAACAATATAACGTAGTTGTTATAGTCTCTTTGGTCTTTTGTTTTATGAACGTATTCTTTTGTATGTTTATTGCGTTTTTTCATGTTTTATCGTTATGAATGTTTTTCTTAAAGACAAAGTTTTATATGATATCATAGAACTATAACATGAGTTAAACTAGATTAGATTGAAATAAGTTTCCTAAATCAGATTTCATGAGTAGTCCACTGCTGAACATAGGCCTCCCACATAGATTGCCACAAAAGTTTGTAGCTCTCGTTTTGGGGGGATTTTGCCATAGTTTTGCTTGGCAGACGGGTTGGCAACCGCAGTTTATTTATTTAGATGTTCAAGATGCTGCTGCCCATCCCCTGGTTTTCATTTTCTCTCTGTCGACTTTTACGACACCCACGGGATGAGATGGGGTGGTAGATTCTCTTAGGCCGCTACCACACGGCACAGGAAACTTAATTGAATCAAAATATTAAATATGTAATTTTTTACAAACACTAATCACGCGTGACAATTAAGTGCCGTAAGAACGAAAAGAATTGAGTAACATATTTATTACATAGGATATTATTAATATTTTATTACTGGGCCGTGTGGTGGCGGCTCGTTAAAAGAATACTACCACTCCATCTCATCCAATGGATCTCGTAAAAGGCGAATAAGGAATTAAACTGCACCGTGCACCCAGCAGCACATGGTGGCGATGGGCTCACCACCTATCACACCAAGTGACCACCAATTATATTGTTTTGGTGAAACGTGGATTGTGGCATTCATCTGTTTTTGCAGTGAGTGCCCAGTCTCTGACTACCTTTTTTGGGATACAGTCGTGATCTTATGTATGTTGTCTGGTGGTCTAAAACGCGTGATATCTGATACAGAAGCACCACAGTTGTGGCCATTATGTGTCAAATAGAACACCTGATGGGAAGTGATCACTGTGACACAAAATCGTCCAAAGAGGTCACAAAACATGTGCGTTAAGTGTCCTCTGTGGGCAAAAAATTAAATATTTTATAGTCAGTAATTAGGTTAATTAGGACCTAGTTGTCTTGTCCGGCAAATACAGTAGCGTACCGGGTAAGCGACCCCGGCCTCCCGAGCTACTGCTAGCTCCTCCTGCTCCATTCGCGACAGTAGTATTCTACACCTTATATATACCAGTTCCTTTTCCAACTTCCCTTTCCCCGCCTAATCCTCTTCCCTTCCTCTCCGCCAAGTCAGTGGTTGTCGTGCCAATGGCTAGCTACTTACGAAATCGCGTGCTAAACGTATGGGGAGCAAGAGTTTCAGCGCGAACCAAAATGACGACGACGTGGTTCGCCACCCGTCACGTCGTCGTTTCCCGCGGGGGGCCAAAAGTAAAGAAAAGGCGTGTGTATAGTGACAGCATTGCATATTATGGTATTATTTTGCACGAAAAAAGGCTGTTGGTGCCTCTTACGACAACCTCGGTAAGGAAGAGATAGGTGCTATTCTACTCTGCAGCCCAATTTCTTTATGCAAATAAGAGATAACCCAACAAATAGCCCACAAAAGGTGAGTGATCACTGTGACTCAAATATTTTCGACAATGATTTAACGTATCACGGACAATTGTAAATATTCTGTGTAATACAACACTACGCTCGTCACCTGAAGATATCAATTCCTTAGTCTTATATGCCCTGTGAGTGTAATTACACTTGTAATGGTGCCATTCAAGTTGGAAAACATTAACATTTCCACGCTACTGGTTTACATCTTTTTTTTATTTCATAAAAGTGACAGAACGAGCAAAACGTTCACCTGATGGTAAGTGTAACGTCTGCCCATAACAAATGCCGTGTCACTCAGAAAATTACTGTTTGAAACCACACTGCGCCCGTCACCATTAGACATCAGTTCTTAAGTCTCATATGCCCAGTGATTACGCTAGCTCCTAGTTCCCTTCAAACCGAAACACAGTAGTGTTTGCACACTACTGCTTCACGGCAGAATAACTTTTGGGGTGGTACCTACCTAGATACCTTCCTGCATATGAATCCTACCACCAGTAAACAGTAAACATCTGTAAAATTGGTTTTGAAGAATTATGTAATACGCACCATTATAATTTCGGATCTTACCAAATTCGTTCCTCTCTACTGATTACTTTTGCTTCCTCAGTAAATATGTTAATAGTGAGTCAAGGTTAATACGTATGTGATGGAGGAAATGATAAAACTAAAAAGTGTCATATCAGATACAAATTTATAATTATGGCTTCCTATTAATAAGCTAGAAGCGTAATCGGATGCAATTTAGAATTAATAAAGCAAAGACAAGTATCTATTACTGCGCCGCTGGCGATGGAAAATATTGTATGTAAGACTGTTCGAGTTGTTGCAATATTTCAAAACTACGATAAATATTCGCTCTTCATTTTGAATGAAAAGATACATAGCTTTTATAGCATTTAGATAACTCGTGCAAATATTTCGAACAGTATCGTGTTTAAATAAAACATTAATTTTAAATCATTTACTTATTTTTCGTCATTAGATAGAAAAATAATTTTCAAAATGGCGTACATTAACATTAATTTTGTTACAGTATTCATTTAAATATTTAAAAAAAATAAAATTATAAAAATAGATATTTATAGCATTATATATACATATATTCATACTAGGATTACTTCTGTATCGTTGGTGCGTTTTACGGTCATAAATTCCACATGCACAAACACCCAAACTCAGAACAACTATATGTGCACATATTTTTTCTTAACCTACGACCATCAACACAGAAGAAAATCGCCCAGCCACTGCAGCAGCCAAGTTAACAATGGTTTGCAATCAAAATGAAAACAGTCTTTAAATCCGTGACGTGCAGTAGCGACATCAGAAAATCTTCTAATATTTTTTTTTAAATAATAGGAGACAAATTGCTCATCTGATGGTAAGCCATTTCCTAAGTGTTTTACTAGTGGTAGGATTCAAATAAGTTAACCAGTATTACTGGGTATATGAGATTTAAGAACTGATGTCTCAGGGTGACGACGCACAGTACGGTGCCACACGGAAATGGTCTGGGTGACACGGCATTTGCTATGGGCAGACGTTGCACTTACGATAAGGTGAACGATTTGCTCGCCTCGTCACTTCCTTCCATAAAAAAGAAGTGATCACCGCCGCCCATGAACAACCTAGGATAAACGTTACAAGAGTCGACTGAAGATTGTTACGGAAAAACTTACCGCTTCTGAGTGGATTAAAATTCTCCAATAACGCAAGACCGAAAATACACAGTACGGTGACAGATAGCAACGTCAGAGACGCGAGACTTCTGGTGCTGCGATCACAAATTCGCCTACGAAGAGTAATGATTACAGCGAATCATTGCTACCTTCATAGATGAGGTCCGAATGTAGCATACATACATATAATCACGCCTTTTTTCCATATAACGCGTAGCCCACTTTTCGGGTGGCGAACCACGTCACCGCCATTTACGAGCCAAACAATTCTTACTCCCCGTTTCGTTTCGATGAGCACTATTACGACAGCATTGCAAGTTATGGTGTATTCTGCACGAATAAATGTTGTCTGTACTATACCTTATCGCCTTACGTCCTTACGTCACCTCGGTAGGAAAGAGGTAGGTGCTTTTCTACTCTACCGGACACCTATCGGCTTCCTATCACCTATCCACTGATCGACTCGTCGAATCGTTATCATATAGATTGAAGGTAGGCTAGGATGCTATATCACGGGGACAATAACCCTGACAAAGTTTAGCGATATACTTCTCGAGGGGCACACCAAAGCCCGCTAGACGATGTCACCCAATCGGCAACAATCAGCTAGGCACGATCACCCTGTTCGGACGCCCTATTCCCTGGGAAAAGAGCGTCAAATACCTCGGGGTCACTTTAGACGCAGCGATGTCGTTCGCTGCACACATTAAAAACATACGCAATAGAGCGGCTTTTATCTCAAGCCGTCTATACCCATTAACTTGCTCCTCAAGCAAAATGTGCTTAAGACACAAACTTCGCCTCCATAAGACTTGCATAAGACCCGTAATGGACTATGCTTGCGTCGCTTTCGCTCACGCGACGGGCAATCAATTAAAGAAGTTACAGAGCGTTCAAAATCGATTCTGGCTAACTGCCACCGGAGCCGGTTGGTATCAACGCAATGTAGATCTTCACAGCGACTGTGATATGCCCTTAATCTCTGAACACTTCAGAGAATTATCACAGCGGTTTTTCGAAAAAGCCGCGGTTCATTATTTAAAATATTTAAGACTTTCGAAATCGCGAATGCACGCAGCGAACGCGACACAGTCCGAATTTCGAGGTTTTTGTAGGAGTTTTATTTATTTATTTATGTTTGGGTCAAACCAAACCTGGCACGCGGGCCCCTGGCCCGCGAGCACAGTATCCGATGAAGCTGTAAAAGCCGAGAAGGCTAACAGCAATTACATCACCGAAAATATATACGGGGACAATCATAACACAACCAAAACTATAACCAACGGCTTCTTTTTTTTTAATGAAGAGGAGGCAAACAAGCAACGGCTTACCTGATGGTAAGTGATCAGCGTCCAGCATGTCCTGGCTTTGAGAAAGGAAAAGGCTCTTTCTTTCCCTAGGTTCCTAAGGTCCCTAAGTCATATAGATCCGGAAAAGCCGTTTTGCATGAACGTTGGATCCCGCCTGCATTCGAACCCAAAACTCGTTGCGTAATACGCAGGTACTCTGACCCTAGTGGCCCAGTCATTAAAGAGTATTTATTTGTAAGGTAACAATAGATAAGAACAAAAATCTACCTGTCCAAATATTGTAAAAATAGTACAATGCTATATGTATAATTTTTTTTTTACCCGAGACAGTTTTTTTTGGTAGTTAGGGTGAATGGCTATTATTAAAATTCTGTTAAAAATCTAATCTTTTTGTATACTTATTACATTTTACTGTAAGGTGCATTTTATATTTTTTTTCTTAAATGAATACAGTTCCAGAAATATGTAAATATTTTTTTTTTAAATAATAGCAATCTTTAACTAGTACCTACTTATGATTCATGCATATGATTATTTCCAACATTGAATTGGGTTTTAGTACAATCCATACTTAATCCATACTATAAATGCGAAAGTAACTCTCTCTATCCCTCGGTCTGTTTGTTACCTTTTCACGGTTCAACCGCTGAACCGATCTTGACGAAATTTGACACAGAGATAGCTTGCATCTCGGAAATGGACGTAGGTTTTTTAAAATATAGTTCCCGCGGAATATTTAAAAAACGTATGTTGTCCACGCGGACGAAGTCGTGGGCACCAGCTAGTATTATAAATGCGATAGTAAGTCTCTCTGCCTCTCTGTCGGTTTGTTACCTTGTTGAACTCTTGACGAAATTCGGCACAGAGATAGCTTGCATCTTGGAGACCGATATAGGATACTTTTTATTCCGAAAATGTAACAGTTCTCACAGGATATTTAAAATAACCTATATTCACGCGGACGAAGTCGCGGGCATCAGCTAGTATAAAATAAAACTGACCGAATCCAAAAAGCTTAATTCTATTTTCACACACCAATAAACTAAGTCTTTCTTTTTTTAGATCTGTCGAACACAATAATGTATTTAAATACCTCAGAAGTTCGTGGAATTTACGTTGCGCCCTTTGCTTATTGTTTTCTTAGAAATATCGGACACAACGGATGTTGGTAATGGGGGGAGTAGTAGGGATAACAGGTAATACAATAAAGAAACCGCAATGAGGTCAAAATAGCATAAATTTCTTATGATGCGTGTTGGTCAGAGAAACGTGATAATACTCCCCTATTGTAACACGACATTTATGGCTGACCCAGGACTTCAGAGAGATAATTTAAAACGCGATAAATTGCCGGTCGGACGATCGCACGACGCTACGATTCATATTGATTTAAGGCCAAGTGCTTGAATGACCTGTCTCGTGCGCGTGCGTGGAAATGACTCGTATTATTATAGGCATTAGATCCAGGTTATAGAACATAAATTGGTGTCTCGACCGATGCGGGATCAGTCTCTACCAAATTATGTTATAAAGGAGTAGCATGAAGCTGTTACGTTTTTTTTATTTTTTTTATTTAATAAAGTGACGGAACGAGCAAAACGTTCACCTGATGATAAGTGCCACGTCTGCCTATAACAAATGCTGTGTCAACCAGAACAGTGTGACACCACAATGCGCCCGTCACCCTGAGACATCAGTTCTTAAGTCTCATATGCCCAGTGATTACGCTAGCTCTCAGTGCCCTTCAAACCGAAACACAGTAATGTTTGCACACTACTTGCTTCACGGCAGAATAACTGGCCTTGGGGTAGTAACTCGAGACAAATTCAAAAAAAAAATACAAAAGAAGCACCGAATTCTTGATACTTTATCGATGATATATTAAGGTGTCTATAGGCTTCTCGCTACGAGTGTTTACTGCGGTCTGTTTAACCGGTAAGCAAGCACTATTGTATTAAGGTTTGAATGGCACTGATTCTGGTGTAACTTCAGCGCTTAAGAACCAATGTTCCAGTGTGAGCCTACCTCCGATATTATCCCATCAGCGTTACATCGGGCGCGGGTAGGTTGGGACGAGTAGCTTGTGGCACTATAATATCTCCTGCGCAGTTGATGACTCTCGACAGTATTCACAAGTTGTCGCCGTGATCCAAATCGTCTAGGAGAACATCATCACATTGCTTTGTAGGAAATGTGTCGGAAACAGCATGATTATGTCCAGAGATTTCGTACGTAAAACCTTCGGCTATCAACGAGCAGAACTTTTTTAATGTACCTAACTTATTTTACTGGTGGTAAGATTCCTATGCAGGATTCCGTCTAGGTCGGTACCAACCCAAGGCCAGTTATTCTGCCTTGAAGCAGTACTGTGCAAACATTACTGTGTTTCGGTTTGAAGGGCACTGAGAGCTAGCGTAATCTCGGGGCATATGAGACTTAAGAACTGATGTCTCAGGGTGACGGGCGCAGTGTGGTGTCACACAGTAATTTTGTGGGTGACACAGCATTTCTTATGGGCGGACGTTACACTTACCATCAGGTGAACGTTTCGCTCGTTCCGTCACTTTAGCGAAATAAAAAAAAAACATATGCATACTATTATTGACTGTAGATTATCTATAGCGGTAACGACAAAAGAAACTCTCACACGTGGTAGATACATTATCGGGAAGGAGTTGAAAAAGTGAAAAAATTAAACACATTGAGATTATGAAAAAGCTAAAACGTTTGTAACACATATCAACTTGGATCATACATAACGAACATTAAGTAGCGGCCCCCTCGCTCACGGTAATGCGTAAGTGACCTGTGTTCGATCCCCAACGTATGTACTATTTATTTATATATTTATCATTTATTGCTGCTGCAGCTAAGGGCGTGGCGGCCGCGTGGCTCAGTGGTCAGAGTACCTGACTTCTAAGCCGCGGGTTCTGGGTTCGAATCCCAGCCGGAGCCAACATTTGTGCTAAAACATAAATTGTTGGTTTTCGGGTCTGGTTGTGTTGTGATTGTCCCCGTGTTTCTGACACTGCATCCTAGCCTATCTCCAATCTTATCGCATCAGCGTTACATCGGGCGCAGTTAGGTTGGGACGGGTGAGTGCCTCTGTGTTTGCGCGTACACTTGTGGCACTATAATATCTCCTGCGCAGTTGATGGCTCTCGACAGTAGTCGGAAGTGGTCGCCGTGGTAGAAATCGGCATATATATTTATCAATAACTAAAGAATCTAGACTATGGTCTAATATTTAGTTTTTAGTTCTGTTTCTCACACTCTCCGATTTTAAACATGAGTTTCGTATAGTAATTTTTAAGTAGCTCAATCTGCGGTCTCTCATCATGAAGCATGAGCATCATCAAGCTAAGGGCTACAATGGGCGGACTTAATGCCTAGTGGCATTCTCTACCAGTCAACCCTTGTTATGGTGAAAAGTAGAAGGCAGGTGCTAACTAAAAAACAAAAAAAATAAGAGGAAAAAAAATTATGATTATTATATCTAATATACAATTTAGATGTATAATAAATAAAAATGTGGTCGGTGGCGATGGAAAACATCGTGAGGAAATCTTCAACAACTTTTCATTAACTGCCTAGCACTTCTGCTGGCGGTGGGATTCCTAAGCAGAAATCTGTCTAGGTAGGTACCACCCCGGGCCAGTCTGCCGTGAAGCAGTAGTGTGCAAACATTATTGTGTTTGGGTCTGAAGGACACTGTTAGATAGTGTAATTAATAGGCATATGAGACTTAAGAACTGATCTCTCAGGGTTACGAGTGCAGTGTGGTGTTACACAGAAATGTTCAGGCTGGCACAGCATTTATTATGGGCAGACACCTACCATCAGGTGGTTTTGTTCCTTTCGCCACTTTATCCAATAAAAAAAACCCTCTCAAAAGTAAGAAGGGGGAGGTGGCGGTGAATTAGAAAATATAATATTTCATAGTCTTTTTGGAAGTTACGTGGATGTAATAAATCTAATAATTAATTATTTAAAATAAAACTTAGTAAAGTAAAGGCCTATAAATATCCCAATATTGAGCACAGACTTCCTCTCATTTCATAGAGGGTTTTGAAGCTGGAAAGTCCTCCACGCTGCTCCAATGCGGGTTGGCGGACGTCACATCGCCTCGAAATATTTATTATTTCTAAGTCATGCAGGTTTGTTGTGTTTTTTTCCTTCACCGCCGAACACATGGTAAATCAGTACGTAAAATCGCAACAATTTTAGTGGTGCCGGCACCGGGAATCGAATCCAAGTCACTCTCGTACTATCAAATTTAAACGAGCGCCTAGCCCATGAGCTATCACGGCTCTTAAATAACAAAAAGAAATTCTACAAGTTTAGTTCTTTACCAATTCATCATCGTCATCGGTATATTACCTATATATATTATCTATATATACAAAAGGGACTTCCAGCTGAATCATCACGATATCTTTCAAACTGTGTAAATGGTAAGTATTTGTCTGTTATTGTGTATTCTTTAAACCAATCACTTGATAAGAACGTCAATTTTTCGTTTTGTCCAAATGAATACTTAAAAGCGAATAAGCAAATAACATGAAATTTGTCCAGATATAACCTAAGACTAGTTATTATTTCACTGTATCATTTAAAATATACAGGATTCACAGGACACGAAGTAAAAGATGCAAGTACGGTTAAGTTAAATAATTAAATCAGTTTTTCTTAGATTTCTACTCTATAAATATAATATAGAAACTATTAGTAGGTAGCGGCTCGTTAAAATAATACTACCACTCCATCTCATCCAATGGATCTCGTAAAAGGCGAGTAAGGAATTAAACTGCACTCTGCACCAACAGCGCATGGTGGCGATGGGCTCACCACCTAACACACATTATATTATTTTGGTGAAACGTGGATTGTGGCAGTCATCCGTTTTTGCAGTGAGTACCCAGTCTCTGACTACCCCTTATGGGATACAGTCGTGATCTCTTATGCATGTATGTAGTAGGTAAAATATACACGTTTTCATAAGTAGGAGAGTAGCACTTCACTTTGATAAAAAAGGTATACATAACGTAGCTAGGGGCTATATTATATAAAACAGCCGATCTTGGTATAATCAGTATAAAATTAAAATTAGCATCAAAATTATTTTTAGCCCCATCCTCAGAATTTTGAAGCAAAATTTATTTTTGACTATAAAACGAAAAGCTAGCCCCTTAAGCTCTACACGTGTCTGCCAAAAAAGGAACACGTCTAACAATTTGTCGATACTATCGATACAAAAAAAAACAAGTCCAAAACCATGCAAATATAACTCGGACCCCACACGGGAACCTTGCGGCACGCCCGCTCCCTTACTAAGTAAACAATACAAGGAATGAAGTGAAGACAAAAAAAGTTATTTATTGTTCCGGCCAGAGGTTGAAGGTAACGCAACGGTTTAAGAGAATGACGTAGTCGTAGTGGTGAGATGAAATTATTAATATTTATTATCGCAGAAGTATTTTTTTATGAAACTAAGTGACTAGACGAGCAAGTCGTCCACCTGATGGTAAGTGCCAGTAGCAGCAATGTCGCCTAGAGCTTAGCTTTTAAGCTTATAATAAGCTGTGCAGTAACGCACTGTGCTCGACGACACCATGATACATCGGTTCTTATTCATACATAAATACTGTCTCGCCTTGTTCCCAAATAAGGGGTAGGCAGAGGCCATTCACGTAATCCACTTTTCACCTTCGCGGAAAACGAGATGTGACTTGACGGGTAGCAGTCAAAAAATTATGATATTTTCTCCATTGCGTTCCCACGAGCAGTATTATGATAGCATTGCATATTATGGTGTTATTCGGCACCAAAATGCCGTGTGGTGGCGGCTTAGGAGAATCTACCACTCCATCGTCCCGTGGGTGCCGTAAAAGGTGTCGACAAAGGCAACCAGAAAATGGGCAGCGGCATCTTGCTGGAACATATAAGCGAGGCAACTATAGCAAAATTCCCTCAAGATGAGAGCCACAAACGTACGTGTTTTGTGGCAATCTATGGGGGAGGCCTATGTTCAGCAGAGGACTAGTGATAGGCTTAAACGACGACGATTCTGCACGAATAAAGGCTGTCCGTACAATACCTCGGTAGGAAATAGGTAGGTGCTGTTCTTATCTGCCGGCGACGCCCTTGTCTTATATTGTTTTATTACATACGAAGTATTCCCACGGCTTTATTTGCAAATACGTAGGAGTCTTGAAAAACGTAACGTTAACGTAAACTAGAGACTCAATTTTTTTTTATCTAAAACCAAATCATTTATTGTCCAACTCTATCCAGCCATTTCACCAAGACAAACAAAAAGAGAGACGCACAAAAATTAAAAAACGCGTGTCTGAGTTTTGGTCTCCTCTCACACAAACACAAAACATGCAGAGAAATGCCGTATATCTTTTAGACTTATACCTACAATTCATATCGTCTACTACTAGACTATTAGAGTACATGACTACCACGCCGCGGGACCTAGGTTTGAATCCCAACCGGAGACAACATTTGCGCAAAAACACAAATTGTTGGTTTTTGTTGGAGCGACGACCTGCACGGTATTGCTGGAAGTCGATGGATGCAGGTGGCTCAGGAGCGTGTTTTGTGGCAATCTATGGGGGAGGCCTGTATTCTACAGTGGACTAAGTATGATTCGCAAGGCTGTTGAAATTAAAAAAACATCCTTAATTTAATAGAGAAGGTTGAATACTACCACCATATTGGGATCATATAATTAATAAAATTTAATCAAAAACCAAGCATACCACTGCAAGACTTCAAGACACAGTTAGCTCTTTCTGCATGTATGGGACCAAAAATAATAATTAAACGCTGAAGATGCTCCGGGATAACTATGACATCAGAACATCTGTCACCTCAGTCCTGCCGTAACCATGGGTGCTGTAAAGCGCTCGGAACGTCGGGTTATAAATAGTACAAAATTAAACGCGGTAAAATCCGTAAAAAATTGTATTATTTAAGTGAACTAAGGCTGAAATGATGATATAATATACCAATAAAGAAAGTCGCGAGAGACAGTTCCGCTATGGGTTTTGTACTAGGTATAATTTTACGATCAAAATAGTGCAAGTTGTCACACAATTCACTTTGGCCCTGTTTAATGTCCCCGTTTAATGACCTTGTTGTAAAGGCCTGTAGAAAGTGCATCCACTCAAATTATTGTAAATAAAAATTTAACTGAAATTCGTATGGCAACATTTTTGTTTTATTACACCAAAAACTGTCTAAATTTACCAAATTCCGGCTCCTGGATTTATTTTTAGTTAATACCGGTAAAAAAATCTAACGCTCACCTCAAAGATGCACATGACTTTGATATGTTCACAAAAAAATTCAGCTTTCGTATAAAACTGTCAACATTTAAAAAAATATACAGATTGATTATATGGATATACATGGATACATATAGATTGGATTTCATACTTATTTTTCATAACGTACAACGTTATAACTCGAGTAAGTACATACAATACAATGTACTAATAACCAATTGTGCAAGACCCTATAAGTTTGACGATTGTATCGAGACAACTGGAAACACCTGGACGCAACTGATACCAGTATCTCTCTTTAATTGACGGTCTATGATTTCAAAATGTCGGTAATGTTATTAGGTACCCCAAGTTCTCTTATCTCGAGCAACATATGGGCATTTAGCCAAGTGAATATGGCACTAATAGTAAGATTTTAATGCAAACCTTTGTCAAGCTTGGTCAAGGTGAACGAATAAGCATGAGAAACTCTGTTGTGGTCTTCGAGAACTTGTATAAATGCAAAAACTGCCTTTTATTTTCAAGAGACTATTAATAAAATGTTGTGATCTTTTCTATACATAATAATACTCATAGATATTCTATAATTTAAAAATTAATATTATAAGTATTCTTTGAATCAAATCAGGTGACTATTTAAAATAGGACACTGGAACAATTATTACTAGTGGTAGGATACCTATGCAGGAATCCGTCTAGGTAGGTAACACTCCAGGGTCAGTTTTTCTGCCGTGAAGCAGTAGTGTGCAAACATTTCTGTGTTTCGGTCGAAGGGCACTGTGAGCTAGTGTTATCTCTATACACATATGAGACAGCATATGAGACTGGGCAACTGATGTCTCAGGGTGATGAGGGCAGTGTGTTGTCACACAGAAATGTTCTGGGTGACACAGCATTTGCTATGGGCAGACGTTGCTCTTACCATCAGGTGAACGTTTTGATCGTTTCATCTCTTTATCCAATAATAAAAAGGGAAGTTAATTCAAAAACTATATCACCGGAGCACACTCTCCCAAAAAAAGGAAACTTGACTTGCTTAAACTGCACTTTAAAATAACATCAAAGAAACCTCATACTAACTTATTTGTAGACTAATCTAGAAATATAATTAAAATAAGTCGCCTTAGACACAGATGATTAAAAGATATTACTTGAAAAAGTACACAGTAGCGCTTATACCCAAAATAATATTTAAAGCTTAACGACTAGATTAAAGTACAAAAAAATTATCGGAAATGTCTTTGCCTTGTATTACATGTCCACATACTATCATATCCGGCCATATCACCTCATTGCGGATTATTGGCAGAGATTTGTAAACAATTAGATACATTCAACTTAAGCAACTATTCAGCAAGGTTTTAATTCAACTTCAATCCTCAATCCGGCGAAGCTGTGAAAGCGTTCGGGCTAACAGTAACAATCAGTCCTAAAGCAAAAGATGATTCAATATAGCGAATCAAACCTAATGAATTATTTCAGTAACCATTAAGTGTCCAAGTTCGGCATTTACAAATTATAAATAACTTGACATGCACCAAAACTAAATAGTTCTTAAATAAATCAGACAATAATCAAGTAAAAGATAAAAGTAACAATCGATTAGATTGATTGAAATTTGTCAAAACGATCAAGCTATCAATTAACGCCTTAGCAATTAAATGATATCTAAACTATTCAATGATAATGTTGATTTGTCAGATATATCAAATGCAGTGACAAGTTAAAGATAAACATGGTATCATATCATATTTAGTATATGTTAGCGTACTTTCTATATTTATCTGTGAGTAGAGTTTTTATCTAATATTTTTCTTTAGTAAGCAAAGTAGTTAGTTACTGGTGGTAGGATTCCTAAGTAGGAACCCGTCTAAGTAGGTACCACAGCCTAGTTATTCTGCCGTGAAGCAGTAGTGTGCAAACATTACTGTGTTTCGGTGTGAAGGGCCACTGAGAGCTAGTGTAATTACTAAGTTTAGGAGACAATAGCATTGGAGCATTGGTAAATCAGTAATAACATTGTAATTAACAACTTCAGATGTGTCGGCATTGGATTTCAGGTAGCCTGTGATATAAAATTTCAGGCAACACTCAAACAATGCTCGACTCGGTTGGCGCAGTGTTTAAGCCATTAATTTCTGCGCCGCGGGTCGCGGGTTCGATTCCAGCACGGGACAAGTATTTGTGTGTCCGACAGATAGTTGTTCCAGGTCTGGATATTTGTGTATGTAAAACGCACCCATGACACGGGCAACGTTTTTTTTTTAAATAAAAACAATACAATAAAACAAAATGACGTTTCGGGACTATAGCGACAGTGTTGTAATAATTAAAAAAAAACGATAATTCAAAATGAATAAATACCTGAGCCTAAAATGTTCTATTCAAGAATTTCTCATAGCATGACTGTGTGTTCATAGCCCAATATTCTACTAGAATTAATATATGATCCTAAAACGAAAGCAATCTACAGTTTTAACTTGACGTGAGTCGTTACCGTAAAATTAATCACATCGTCTTCCGCCATTACAGAAATTATCATACCATCAACGTTGGCCACGGTGTGAAATCTGGTTTCTTTAATTAATTTCGTTTGGACATCTGGTCACTGGATGGACACATGCGGTGAATTCTTCAGTTGTGATTAGGATTGCCAGACAATCCTGATAATGCAGGACTTTCCAGATATTTCTTGGTTCCAGTTTCGTGCAGCGTAAAGATATTATTTATTAATAAAATATGTAAAAAAGGCGGACTACAATCCATTCTCTGCCAGTCTACCTTCGGGTCAAGCAAATAGGATTTGGTGAGTGACAAATCAAAAGATGAAATAAAAAAAATTAGGACAGAATTTTACAAAAATATGATACATTACAGTATTAGAATGAAACATTAAGTTTTGTCGCTTGAAACCAATCTAAATGTATATTTTAAATCCAAAACAATAACATAAATGACGCTATTTATACTTACAATGAAACATACATACTTAAATTACTTATTACTTTATGTCCGTGTGGTAGCGTGTCCGTGTGGTAGCGGCTTAAGAGAATCTACCACCCCATCTCGTCCCGTGGGTGTCGTAAAAGTCGACAGAGGGAAAATTAAAAGCAGAAGATGGGCAGTAGCATCTTCCTGGAAAATCATAATAAATAAACTGCGGTTGCCAACCCGCCTGCCAAGCGTGGCAACTATGGCAAAATCCCCCCAAAATTAGAGCTACAAACTTTTGTTGCACTCTATGGGGGAGGCCTATGTTCAGCAGTGGACTAATAGTAGGCTGAAATGGTATGGTATGGTATGGTACTTACTTTATACTATATAATGTCTAAACTTTTTTTGAATAATATGATTCTTCATCAATACTAGGAATCCTCGTGTGTCGTAAATGAATTTTACAGCTCAAATACCCCAGACCTGGAACAACTATCGGTAGGCCACAAATACCGTCCCGGGAATCGAATCATGACGCAGAAGGTAATCTCTTAGCCACTACGCCAACCGAATAAATCGTTTCATATAAAGAATGTTCCATAATGATTTCTTATATTTACGCGAACACTACACATTTAAATGAAACTAATTTTACGGATTTTATCGCGTTTATTTTTGTTATTTATAACCCGACGTTTCGAGTGCTTTACAGCACCCATGGTCACGGGGGGACTGAGGTGACAGATGTCCTGATGTCATAGTTAACCAGGAGTACCTTCAACTTTTAATTATTTTTTGTGGTCCGATCTACGCAGAAAGATCTTTCTTTAACTATGACATCAGGACATCTGTCACCTCAGTCCCCCCGTGACCATGGGTGCTGTAAGGCACTCGAAACGTCGGGTTATAAATAACAAAAATAAACGCGATAAAATCCGTAAAATTAGTTTCATTTAAAAAAAAAGAATGTTCCAATTGTTGTTTCGATTTTTTTTTTAAATAACTCAGCTTTGTGCCACTTGTTTAATATTGTCCCGTTATAATATGTTTACAATCTGGTGACATTAATTGTAGCTGGGCGTTAGTAATACATATTTACCAAATTCCTACTTAATTGATTGCATCTTTATCAGTTGCATAATGTTGTCTAGTTGTATGTCATAAAAATTGAAATGAGATGAAATTTTACAGATCGACATACTAGTGTAGTTTCAGTATTAAAGTGTAAAAAATAAGACATTTATAAAAGACTAATCTAATAGACTTCCGCGCCAGTATCTCCGTTGTCATCAGACCTTTACCTAATTTATATCGGACCACACGGTAAGCACGTCTTTCATAATAAAAAAATCATATGTATGTTTGAGATAATAAGGTTCACCGATAAGTGTCCGGTAGAATAGAATAGCACCTACCTCTTTCCTACCGAGGTGTCGCAAGAAGCGACTAAGGTATTGTAATGCTGTCACTGTACTACTCGTGGTAACGCTATGGAAAGTATGATTTTTGTGACCAAAATGGCGGCGACGTGAAAGGGCAAACGAGGCGAAAAGTGGGCTACTTGTGTGGTCTCTGCCTACCTTTAAATGGGAAAAAGGCGTGACTCTATGTATGTGATAATATATAAAAAATGCAGTAGAACGGAGCGAAACTTATTGAAGACGGTTAAAAAGAAACTTGGTATTGTTGTCTACAAGTCCAACTGCTGATTCTGTCTACTAATTTTCCTTCTCCTTTCCGTTATTTCTAATGTAAATTTAGTATATTACCATGGTGATTGCAATAACTTATAATCTCTGACCACGGTCGACTAGTTTCTAATTAAGCAAATATCAGGGGATAAGGGATAGACAGGTTACAGGAAACATCTATATTGAGACGCCCATCAACTGTCTACCAGTGGACTGTTCAAGTCGTGGTAATGGTAGTTTTTTTATTGGACAAACTGACGAGACAACAAAACTTTCACCTGATGGTAAGTGCAATGTCTGCCTATAACATACGCTATGTCACCCAGAACATTTATGTGTACCGCAAAGCGCCCGTCACCCTGAGATATCAGTTCTTAAGTCTTATATGCTCAGTGATTACACTAGCACTCGGTGCCCTTCAGACCAAAACGCAGTAATGTTTGCACACTACTGCTTCACGGCAGAATAACTGGCCCTGGGGTGGTGCCTACCTAGACGGATTCCTGCATAGGAATCCTGCCACCAGTAGTAATAATAGATGAAGCAACCTACACTGTGGTAGTAACAAAGAAACATACATACATACATAAGATCACGACAGTATCCCATAAGGGGTAGTCAGAGACTGGGCACTCACTGCAAAAACAGATGACTGCCCCAATCCACGTTTCACCAAAACAATATAATGCACTTGGTGTGATAGGTGGTGAGCCTATCGCCACCATGCGCTGTTGGGTGCACAGTGCAGTTTAATTCCTTACTCGCCTTTTACGAGATCCATTGGATGAGATGGAGTGGTAGTCTTCTTATATCCATAGTTTGTTTTTAGATGTGGGAATGTGAAATTTTGGGGGAGTGCCTGATCCCTGCTCTACCATGAGCAATTCAATACAATACACAAACTACAATTTCACCTGTTCACTTTTTAAATAACCATGTCCTAAGTTACGATTGCCCCTGTATTGTGAATGCGGCTTTCCAGACATACATTTCACATGCACTATACAACCCGACCCGTAAACCAACGATCTGTGTGTTTGCACAAGCGTGAACTCCGGCTTGTATTCAAACCCGGACCCACGGCGTAGAAGTCAGTTATTCTAACCACTAAGGCTTAATTCGTGCTGATAAAACAATATGCAATGTTGTTAATATGTGTAATATGTATGTATGCTATACTGCCCGTAAGAACGCAGCGGAGAGTCAGATTTTTTTCGACTCTTACTAAAATGGCAGCGACGTGGTTCGCCAACCGTCACGTCTCGTTTCCAACGGTGGTGAAAAGTGGGCTACTTGTGTCGCCTCTGCCTACCCCTTATATGGGAAAAAGGCGTGACTGTATGTATATATGTAAACCATACGGTCGTCGATTTTTTTTTATTTAGCTAAAGTCGTCGTCGTGAGGAGCTCATTCGTCGCAGTTTATATCTTATTACTATAGCAGTCTTACAACTATAACAAAACTAGAGAGTTTGTATGTTTAAACGCGCTAATCTCGGGAAACACTAATCTGATTTGAAAAGTTACTTTTGTATTTGATAGTCCGTTCATTGAGAATAGTTCTAGGCTTAACCTTGACGCTAAGGTCTTAAGGGGCCGCACGCTGAGAACCGAACTTTACCGACCGAACTGAGAATGCTCGGGTCAGCGAGGTTCAGCTAGTTCTAGTTTCACGATTAAGTATAACTAAATAGTAAAACATATTTTATAAAAATGAAATACAATAGCTTTTTTGCTCATTCAATACAAACTCATACAAACTCTACTTGACAAACACAAAAAAAATAAGACAAAAATAAATAGATGGATAACTCGTTTATTTGGTCACTACGACACAGATACAATTCATATTTACAATGATTTGTACATTACAAGAATGAAACCCAAAACACTACAATACATTGAAATACACAATGACCAAAATATCAAGAAAAATAAACTAAATTAGGTAATTTTAAGGAGACAAAAACGTCTTAGATAGCGTCTGCTGCAGTGACACAAAAAGGTCATGGCTCAGTGCTTCTTTGCTCAATGAACAAGCTAAACATATGGAAATAAAAGGAAATTATGTCGACTTGTTACTACTGTATATGCGACGACTAAAAGGTAATCCAGGTAAACATACTCGTAATGCAACTATTAAACTAGCGCTGATTTTCAGGTAACGCCTACGATTGTGACTCACGGACGATTTTGACGCAGTCCTTTAACTTTGCATGCAAATCTTATTAAATTAATTCTGTCTCCTATATGGCAATGGATGTCTCATGGACGGAGACTTTATCTACTAATATTACTGTGTTTAGGTCTGAAGGGCACTGAGAGCTATTGTAATCACTGGGCATATGAAACTTAAGAACTGATTTCACGCAGAAATATTTTGGGAAAACAGCATTTTTTATGGGCGGACGTTGCACTTTTTATCTTTTTTATTTTTATATTAATAAAAAAAAGAACAGAAGGTATGTAAGTCAGCAAAGTCTCAATGTATGTAGATAGACTGACGAGATGGTCAGAGGCCTAGCGGTCAGAGTCCCCGATAATTATGCCGCGGATCCTGGCTCGAATGTCCAGCGCTAACATTTGAGCCAAAACTCAAATTGTTGGTGCTCAGAAAACAGATTCTTTGATGAAACCAATCAATTTTATATACCAGCTACAGTATGCTTAATCACTTGTAAAACAATATAGGAGTTTAATTCGGAAGAACTGTTGGTAAGTGCAACGTCTGCCCATAACAAAGTGTTGTACCACTCAGAATTATTTGTGCGTAGCTCCACCACATGATCGGCACTCTGTGACATCAAAGTCAAAGTTGTAGCGACATCTACGTCGCCACATGAGAACCTCTAGAAATATTCCTATACGTCTATAATCGCGCTATTCAAAATTTCAAAATTTCTTTACCGGTAAAAACCTCTTTACATCGGTTAAAAAAAATAACACCTTCTCAGAGATGAACCGGCAATAAAACTCTGGGGTCTTCCTATTTTTCAGTGCCATATTACATCATGTATACAATATATTATTTAATTACAATATCACACATTTGGTAGCCAGGGGAATCGCAAGTGCAGAGTAAGAGTTATTTCCACAAATCTCTGTTCTCTTATCTATCTTGACAAGTCTGTCATCAGTTCTTGAGTCCCGTATACTCTGTAATTCCACAAGCCAACAGTGCCATTCGGATCGACACAGTAATGTTTGCCCACTAATGCTTCTCGGCAGAATGACCGGAACTTCAGTGGTATCGTAGACGGATTCCTACATAGGAATTCTTCCGCTAGTAAAATTACTTCGTGTCTTCAAATAAAATACTAAATCCATAATGCTCAATAGCAAGTATCGATCAGAAAAACTGCTTGAAATATAAATCCAACTACTGTAGTGACACCAAATGCTGAGAGGTGTTGATGATTTATCAAAGCGCACATTACTATGTCGTTACGCCGTACAAACTTAAAACCATTGAAGTTGTGCTGTCCAGATCACAAGCGATGGCGATATCGTTAAAAATATTTTAGAATTTTATTTTTAAAAATATCTGATTAACATTAAATTGGAACAAGATCAGTTAAAACTTGAGCTAAGGAAAACATAGCTGAAAAGAAGCATAGGCGCAGAATGCACGTACCTCTTTCCTACCGAGCTATAATACTCTAGTACACAAGTACGATCTAAGTACGTTCCTCATTGCCATATCATTAGTATCAGCAACATGGTATGAACTGTCATATGCACAACATGCTGTGTGTTGGCGGCTCAAGAGAATCTACCACCCCAACTCGTCTCGTGGGTGTCGTAAAAGTCGACAGAGAGCAAATGGAAACCAGGAAATCGGCAGTAGCATCTTCCTAGAACATCTGAACAAATTAACTGCGGTTGTCTACCCAACTGCCAAGCGTGCCAACTATGGCAAAATGGCCCCCAAAATGACAGCCAAAAATTACGTGATCCACAGATTGCTTTTGTGGCAGTGGACCAGTGATAGGCTGAAGTGATGATGATGATGATGATGATGCACAATACTGCTGGATATATGTTCTAGGATTTCTATTCAAGATCATTTAGATCCGGTGTATTTGAAATGGTTTCGCATTCTGTTAGAGATTACGAAAGTTTTTATTTTATTGTATAAATTGATGAGACGAGCAAAACGTTCACCTGATGGTAAGTGCAACGTCCGCCCATAAATAAATCTGTGTCATATAGAACACTTCGGTGTCTCACATGCTCATTGATTACACTAGCTCTCAGTTACTTTAGTTAATTAGTTGCTTAGTATACGACACCCACGGCATGAAATTCTCTTACGCCGCCTTATGGTGGCGAAAAATCTACCACAAACTTATTCAAATTTACGCTAGCATTAACTTACCAGCACATGGTAAGTGAGGGCGATAAAAAACATAAAGGGTTCCATTTGTTGACATCTGTCAACCCGAACGCTCTTCGAAACTCTAACTCCAAAAGCCTCCACTCCAAAACTGGCTGGCCCTCAGCACCAGTAGGAGCAGCAGGAGTATAGGAGTAGAGTATTTTTTATGCTCTATTTAGAATGTTTGTATTGTGTGTGTGTTGTCTATTTGTGCTCTGACGATAAATGGTTACTTTTCTTCCTTATTTCTTTCTAAACTTTTACTACTACATACAAACAATCACGCCCGTTTTTCATATAAGAGGTGGACAGAGGCCACTCACGTAGCGCACTTTCCGCCCTCGGGGGAAACGAGACGGACGGGTAGCGAACCACATCGCCGCCGTTTTAGTAAGAGTCAAAAATTCGTACTCATTGGGTTCCCACGAGCAGCATAGTAACAGCATTGCATATTATGGTGTTATTCTGCACGAATTAACGCTGTCCGTACAATGCCTTAGTCGCCTCTTACGACACCTCGATACGAAAGAGGTGCTATTCTACTCTGCCGGACAGCTATCGGCAAGCCCTTTACTACTACAATAGTAATATGTAATTCAATAAAAATCTTATCTCCTTCCGGCATGTTTCTTACTTCTAGAAAATTTATCCGCTAGTCGCTTATAACTTGCTTCGTGTAAAATCGCCCCCAGTACGTACTCATCAACATTTCAGCGTTGGGCGGTTGCTTGTGCACCTCGGCTTGATTTATAGCTATTTTGCTCTTGAAACTGTCTAGTCGTAGCTCATTTAAAAATCCCATTGCGTTAACCGACAAATTTCTGTAACTTGTGTTTCATTGCCTCGCTTTAAGTTTAATTAAATGTGAAGTTCTATTTCTGTTTGTGTTTGACGAATTTTCGTTTCGAGAACGTACTGGTTTACTTCACTTTCAATCGTATGTGTACATACAATGTTAAATGACAATTCAAAAACGAAATAAGGTATGAAATATTGGCGCGAAAAATACTATTGCTAGTATAAATTAATTAATCAAACCACAGATAAAAAATGTTATAGGCGAAAATAATAACAATAATGTGTCTGTAACATACCTGAAAACATACTCGTTCGGAAACTCAATATTCTACACAAAAAAACATTTGCACTTATCACTGTAAACACGTCTCCTATCACGTATCACTTGAAAAAGAAAAAAAATCACAAAATCTCGTCGACTCCTTTTTCACAGAACGAAATGTTTATTTTGAACTAAGCTTACTTTGCGAAAGAGAAAAAGTTTTCCGAAGTCGATCGAAAATTCGAAAAAAGAATTCGATCGCATCCGTCAGATGGCGAAGCACGTGTTAACACAGTGCGCGTGCGGCGTACACTGCGCGGCTTAAAGCCAGCTCGCGAAGGCGTCCGCTGGCTTTGAACTTGGCAACGCGCTTCAAGAGCTTTCGCACACGATTGTTTTATGGCGTCGGTATCGAGAAATGAGGATTAACTATATTGATTCGTGACGTATTTATTGTGTAATTCGGATTTACGGTCTGATCTCAGGCACGTTCTAGCGCTTCCTACTTGATCATGGAAACACTGCGGAAACGCGCAATGTTATGGTAATCTGTGAACCGTATACGTTTTGAATGCATAATACCACAACATGAAACGTTTAAGAAATGGCCTGAGTTTATTTGCTAAAATATATTTTCATTCCTTAAGATATCTGTTGATTTTTTTAAGTCTATGTCAACTAGCAGGTGTCCACACAAAGGACATGTATTTGACAGTGCTCTACGTATCTATACAAATAAATAAAATTGAAGTGTATGTTTGTAATAACAAAATAACAGCTTTTTACTCATTCCTTATGAAAATATATACGGTACCTATAAGAAATAGACAATTTTTAAACTTTTGTCTGTCTGTCTGTTTGCTTCGGATTATCTACGAAACGGCTGGACTGGTTTTGAAGGTACTTTCTCTGGCAGATAGCTGACATTATAGCTGGTAACTTAGGCTACTTGAATCTTAGAAACATAATTAGGGTTTCGTGCGAAAAAATTTAAACTCCAAAATCCGGTCCTGCACAGCTAGTAAACACTAAACACTACAAGAGGTTCATTCGTGCTCATAGCCGATGTAACTCTGTTGTTATAATAACAGAGGAAAGATCAGAAACAGTTACTGAGAGTATAAAAGAATACATTTTTTTTAATGTAGATTATTTCCATAACACTTATGTAACGTAATTTTTTAAACTTAACTATTTATAAAAAATATCAGTCTTGGAAAAAATCAGCAAGAAAGCTTAGCGAGCAGTTTTCGTGTCAATCATTATAAAATATGCAATAGTATAATAATAATAATGATAACCCTGTGGTGGCGGCTTAAGAGAATCTACCACCCCATCTTATCCCGTGGGTGTCGTAAAAGTCGACAGAGAGTAAACTAAAACCAGGAGACGGGCGTCAGCATCTTCCTGGAACATCTGAATAAATAAACTGCGGTTGCCAACCCGCCAGCCAAGCGTGGCAAACGAGAGCTACAAACTTTTCGCAATATATGGTAATATATAGTAATTGTACGTTCAGCAGTGGACTAGTGATTTTTTTTAAATATGACCTTTAACGGCGATAAAAAGATGTTTGTTCTCTTGGTCGATTTTGACCACGCCGACAACTTTTGAACATTGTCGGGAGCTTAACTTTTCGGGGGATAAACCGCGCTGGAGATATTATAGTGCCAAAAGTGTACTCGCAAACGCAGACTCACTCACTCGTCCTAACCTACCCTCCCCTAATATAACGCTGACGCGATCAGAGGCAGGCCAGGTTGCAGAATCACAACACAACCAGACTAACCAATAATTTGTGTTTAAGCACAAACCTGGGATTCGAACCCAAAGTCCGCGGAGTAGAAGTCAGGTACGCTAACCACTAGGCGCGCGATAAAATACACAAGAACTTTCACGATACGGTTCAGACAAAAAAACCTTAAAAAAATATTGGCTTTTGCTTGGATTCAAACCAATAGCCACTGAGCCATAAGCTAGTCGATTTATGTTATAATTTATGATTAAAATGTAATTCACAAATTGAATGAGTAATAAGACTTTATACGTGGAAATTAGACAAAACAAACCCATTCCCTTGTAGTTTCATATTGTGACTATTTCCGTTTAATTGTCGTTATAATTTTAAAATACATTCATGATCGGGAATATTACATATCTTTTTAAATTGGATTAAGTGACGAGACGAGCAAAACGTTCACCTGATGGTAAGTGCAACGTCTGTCCATAACAAATGCTGTGTCACGCAGATCATTTCTGTGCGATAGTACACTGCGCCCGTCACCCTAAGACATCAGTTCTTAAGTCTCATATGCCCAGTGATTACATTAACACTCAATATCCTTCAGACCGAAAGACAGTAATGTTTGGCTACAGTTTCACGGCAAAATAACTGTTTCTTGGGTGGTACCTACCTACATGAATCCTCCTAGCTATATTGATCTTTCCTTAGAATCTCTCTAAAGCGTATAATATGTTAGGCAGTTTATAATAATTTTATTGCAATGCGTGTTCCTCTTAGTTGGGAACGTGCTTTAAGATGTATCTCAGTACGAATATTCACGAGAGAAATTGTAAGCCGTAGACAGACCTCGAATACTACAAACTATTTCCTTCCCAAAAGTAGCGTTTATTTATTTATTTATAAAATATCCTAAAATTGATTTGTTCATAAACTTTGACATATTGTGAACGGAGTAACTATTGTGTTAAATAATTAATTTCATACGCACACCGCCAATAATTTGCGGCAAATAAAATGCGGGCTTCAAACGGAATAGTCATGAGAGCGATTTGCAACTTAAAAGCAAACCTATTCTGGTTTCTTTAATTTAGCAATGCCTTGAAACTGTCTGCGATATTTTAAGCCATAACACAATGTCATAAAGTTGGATTTAACTAGTTAGCTTACGGTATGGTGATCGCAGTTATTTGCTTATTATTTTCAAGTTGTTTTATTTTGAACTTTTTTTTCTGTAAAGAATACGCGGCTGAGGAAAAAACAGGTAAAGAGTTCTTGCAGTTCTATTGTCACGTAAATATCGCACGCCCCACCTCACACACAAAAGCCCTTATTACCGCCATTTTTATTCACGAGCTTTGCTACAAAATAAACTTAGTTCATTCTAGTTGCGCTTCGTCTTCGTCTGCCTGATAATGTGCAGGTATTTACCATATTTTTTTTATTATTCGGAAAAAAAAAACTCTTATTACAAACTTGCTACAAAACTTCTGTACCCAATAAGAGAGCCGCTGTAGCTCGGAGACCGGGAGCTCGTTTTTAATTTCATGTTTTTTTTTTATTTGATAAAGTGACGAAACGAGAAAAACGTTGACCTGGATGGTAAATGTCTGCCCATATAAAATGCTGTATCACCCATAACATTTCTGTGTGACACAACACTGAGACACCAGTTCTTAAGTCTCATATGCCCAGTGATAACGCTTGTTCTCAGTGCCCTTCAAACCGAAACACAGTAATGTTTGCACACTACTGCTTCTCGGCAGAATATCTGCCTACCTAGACGGATTCCTGCATGGTTATCCTACCACCACAGAAAAGATGAAATAGTAACCTGGATTCTATCCTCGTTTGGCATCAGTTATATTGTTAAGAGAGATATTGGAGACTTCCACGGGTTCGAACGGTGAAAAAAACGTCGATCTACCATCGACGAAATCTGTAGTTCGCTAAAATGGACTGGAGTAGGGTAGAGTACTCTACCCGACTCTACTCTGGACCACTAAGCCATGCATCGCCATGGTCGTGGCATACTGATGCGATCGTTAGAGCCCTAGCGGTCAGACTATCCGTCTTCTTCGCCGCAGGCCCTGGTTGCGAAGAAGAATATTTGTGCTAAAACACAAATTGTTGGTTTTCGGTTCTGGTTGTGTTGTGCATCTGAAATGTATGTTTACAGACTCACACTCACGATTCATGAGAAATTCTAGTGTGAGGCCTAGTATTTTTTATAAACACAAACAAACAACCTTCTCAAAAATGGAAACTGTCCTTTGTCCAGCAGTAGGACATTTAAAGGCTATATATCTCTGCGACCGTTTACACGCATCTTTGCGACCGTAGACGTAGAATTAAGAAGAAGTTACTCCTAAGAACTAGGATGGTAGGTAACTGCTCTATATAAGTTGCTGGGGTTTATTTGTTCTTAATTATATTTAATGGTTAATTTATCATCATCATCATTATTTCAGCCTATCACTTATCCACTGTAGAACATAGGCCTCCCCTATTTGATTGGGAGATTTTGCCATAGTTGCCACGACTGGCAGGCGGGTAGGCAACCGCAGAGGTTTTATGATGCAGCAAGAAGACGCTGTTGCCCATCTCCTGGTTTTATTTCTATCTGCTTTTACGACACCCACGGGACGAAATGGGATGGTAGATTTTATGGGTTAATAATTGTTTATTTACTGAGCCTGTGATTTTACAGTGAGTAATATTAATATTTTTATTTTAATCAATTTTCTAATACAAAAAAATACATTCTTTTTTGTTTTCAGGTAGATTATACTTCCCTTTAAATTAAAAAGTGTTATGGTTTAAAACAAGCAAATAGTTTTTTTTTATAACAGATAGATGATAAAGAACAAAAGTTAATCTTTTCAGAAGATAACTAATGGTCAGTATTTTTTTTTCTATTCTTCTGACACGAGGTGTGTCGTAATAGTTTTAGAACAAACGCATTCAATTCAATAACAATAAATAATGTTTCGTCACGCGAATTGTTTTCACTTTGAACCCCTTTCTCCGATCTTATCGCATAAGCTTTACATTGGACCGGGAAGGTGACGGGAATGGACGACGTGGGAGTGCCTGTATGTGAATACTTACTACTGAGGTGTTCTGTATGTGCCTGCTAAGTCTGTATTACTGGTGGTAGAATTCCTGCACAGGTATCCGGCTAGGTAGGTCCCAACGCAGTGTTAGTTATTCTGCCATCCGATACAGATATTTTTATCAGGATGCTTGACGTTTCAACCGTGTGGTGGCTTAAAAGAATCTACCATTCCATCTCATGCAGGAATCCGTCTAGGTAGGTACCACCCCAGGGCCAGTTATTCTGCCGTGAAGCAGTAAATAATGTGTGCAAGCGTTACTGTGTTTCGGTTTAGAGGGCACTGTAAGCTAGCTACTCACTGTAAGCTAACTAATCACTGGGCATTTGAGACTTAAGAACTGATGTCTCAGGGTGATAGGCGCAGTGTGGTGTCACACAGAAATATTCTGGGGGACACATCATTTGTTGTGGACGGACGTTGCTTTTACCATCAGGTTAACGTTTTGCTCGTTTCGTCACTTTATACTATAAAAAAAGGTGTCTTAAAAGTCGACAGAGAAACAGAAGTTGTTAAAAACAGAAGTTGGACAGCAGCGTCTTCCTAGAACATCTGAATGAATAAACAGCGAATGCCAACCCGCCTGCCAAGCGTGGCGACTATGGCAAAATCCTTAGTGCTAAGAACTTTTGTGGCATTCTTTAGGAGAGGCTTATGGTCAGCAGTAGACTAGAGATAGACTGAAATGATGATGATGATGATGATGCCTTTACACAGTTCTAAGAGGTTGTTAATTTTGTTATAATTCGTTTAAGATTATTGTAAAACAAAAATAATTAACTATTGTGTTATTTATTTTTGTTTATATTTCCTCTTCTGACGACTGCGTAGGCTAGAATTCACAGTACCTACCTGATTTCTGAGTCGTTGGCCCTGAGTCCGGATTCCAGCCGGGGCCAATATTTGTCGTCGTCATCGTTTCAGCCTATCACAAGTCCACTGCTGAACATAGGCCTACCCCATAGACAGCCACAAAAGTTTGTAGCTCTCATATTGGAGGTAGTTTGCCCTTGTCCTTGCCACGCTTGGCAGGCCGGTTGGCTACCGCAGTTTATTTATTCAGATGTTCCAGGAAGATGCTGCTGCCCATCTCCTGGTTTTAATTTCCCACGGTCGACTTTTACGACACCCACGGGATGGGATGGGGTGGTAGATTCTCTTAGGCCGATACCACACGGCAATATTTGTTATAATACAAATTGTTGGTTTTTGGGCGTGTTGTTTTTTCATTGTCTATGCCTCTGCCAAGCCTCCTAGCGTACCTCCGATCTTATCACAAAGGCGTTACATCGGGCGTGGACAGGTTAGGACGAGTGAGTGCTTCTGGGTTAGCGCGTACATTTGCGGTATTGGAATGTCTCCTGCGCAGTTAACAGCTTCCGACAGTATTCGGAACTTGTCGCCGCCAGGATGACAATTTGTGTCTACTGTAAAAAGTACGCTCAAATTGTTTTACGTGGCACCACCCCAGGGCCAGTTATTCTGCCGTGAAGCAGTAGTGTGCAAACATTACTGTGTTTCGGTTTGAAGGGCACTGTGAGCTAGCGTAATCAGTGGCCATATGAGACATAAGAACTTATGTCTCAGGGTGATGGGCACAGTGTGGTGTCACACAGAAATTTTCTGGGGGACACAGCATTTGTTATGGGCAGACGTTGCACTTAACATCAGTTGAACGTTTTGGTCGTTTCATCACTTTATCCAATAAAAAAAATATTTTTTTTAGAATTGAACATAACTGGTCCAATTAATAATTAAAAATAAATAATTAACTTTTTGAGACCAATTACTATGTTTGTATGTATGAATAATTATTTGTTGGCAACATTTTAAAATTCAATTGCGATCTCTTTTCTGTGCAACTGTTTGACCACATACTATTATGTGTTTGACATTGGCAGTATGAACTTAAGTAATAAATGATTTATTTTATTTTAATGAAATAGAAGTTTATTATTTCATCATCATCATCATTTCAGCCTACCACAGTCTACTGTTGAACATAGGCCTCCCCCATAGATTGCCACAAAACGCGGTCCTGAGCCACCTGCATCCATCGACTTCCTGCAAAACCGTGTAGGTCGTCGCTCCATCTAGTGTGGGGTCGCCATATTATTTATGATACTTCTTGCTTCTTCTCCATACACACTTTAACTATGCCAAAGGTGCGCACAATATGCTTAAAAGGGGTACAATTTTTTTACGTATTGATATATAGATTTTTCAATTTATGCAGGTTAATATTCCGTGCACTGTCAAATAGCGGTAATCGTGCTAAATTTGACAACTGTGTATTAAAAATGACGCGACGGTAATTATAACGGTGTAAGTTATGAGTTCTTGCGGGTAAGAATTGCATGTTTATTTTAGTTAACCTTTAAAAAAAGATTATTTTGATTTATTTAACGAATAACAACACCTTAATTTTACATTCATCATCATTACCAGTCTGTAAAAAGATAACACCCGAAAATATTTCGCTCCTAAGTTACTCTTAGCAGACGGATTGGCGATCGCTGAACAATACACTTCTCTTGGACCCTGCTGACCGTCGCCGTTCCGGACGATTTAGACCTGGCCTAATTGAGATGGTTATATCGCCATGAACCGGACGCCATGAGATTTTTTTATAGGAAAAAGAGACGAGACGAGTGAAACGTTCACCTGATGGTAAGTGCAACGTTCGCCCATAACAAATGCTGTGTCACCAAGAACATCTCTGTTTGGTACCATATTGCGCCCGTCGCCCTGTGACATCGGTTTTTAAGTTTCATATATATATAGCTCAGGGGCTAGGCGCTCGCTTTAAGTTTTATAGTACGCGAGTGACCTGGGTTTGATTCCCGGTGGCGGAACCATTAAATTGTTAATTGCAATTTTAAGTGCTGATTTACCACGTGCTCGGCGGTGAAGGAAAACATCGTGAGGAAACCTGCATGTCTGAGAAATAAAAAATATTTCGAAGACATGTGTAGTCCGCCAACCCACATCGGAGCAGCGGGCGGATTCCTCCTAGCTCCAAACCATCTCAGAATTGAGAGGAGGCCTGTGCACTCAGCAGTGGGACATTTATAGGCTGGAACTTTACTTTTTACTTTAGTGATTACACTAACTCTTAGTGGGCACTGAGAGCTAGTGTAATCACTGACCACAACGCGCTCGTCAAACTGGCACATCAGTTCTTAAGTCTCATATGCTCAGTGATTACGCTAGCTCACAGTGCCCTTCTAACCGAAACACAGTAATGTTTGCACACGGTAGAATAACTGGCCCTAGGGTAGTACCTACCTAGACGGATTCAAATAAGATAAAATAAATAAAATATAAAAGATACTGTAAGTTATTATTCATATCGGGGTATTTCTATAGTTTTATTCATGTTATTATTTAAAATAATGTTCTTATTAATAAATAAATGTTGTGCTCGCGAATTGTTTTTATTTCAATAAATTATTGTGGCCCGACAGAATATCAGCGCTGCAGTAATAAGCTGTAGCAATATGCTGAGTCGGTTTCCTTTTCGATGCTGCAATCCAGTGGGCACTTCCATTTGTGTTAGTTTAGTTGCATCTTGTATATGTGTGAGTGTGTGTGCCGGTTTGTGTGTATAATGCATGTTGATACGTGTATATATGTGCATATTCATGCATACATATGAATACATAATTTTGGAAGTGTTTACAATATTTATTCTGTTCTTACACTATTTACTATTTACGTATACGTACGTTCTTACACTATATACGTATACGTATGGTTTTCTATTATTTAGTTCTTAGGTTAAGATGCTACTGTATGTCCTATTTTATTATAAATACTTTTTTGCAGCAGCGAATAAAGATATTCTTTCTTTCTTTTTAAACTTCAAAAAGGGATATCTCCCAAACGCTAATCGCTTCTGCTTTTACCACAACTCAAACCGTTACTTTAACAAAACGGTCCAACTGTAGCCTTGTGCATTAAAAATTATTCACTTGGGAAAATTCGCATGTTTCATTATCACAATTATGCCAACAATTATGCCAAGCTTATATTTCCCTTTTAAGGTTCACCGTGAACCGTTCCTTGATAGGCGACGCTGGATATGAGCGGGAATATTTACCGCAATCGGGATTTTTTTTACTGACGACTAGTTAATGCCTATTTTATTATTTTTAATTAGATTTTTTTGGTATTTGTTCGAAGTAGGTACGTAGTTAATATGTAAATAAAGAACAGACACATAGACATGTATATAGTATATAACAGACAATAACTTTTTACGGCGGCAGCTTCTTCATTATAGAAAGAAGTGACAAGACGAGTAAATCGTGTACATGTTATCATTGCCAAGGTTGCCTGCCAAACAATACCTCTCAAGCGTGGTGATTATCTCCTACCGTGAACCATTAGGAGGCTGACGGTGAAGATACGAGGGTGACACTGAAAGTTCTTGGAAAATCAAAAACAGAGCAAACCAGCAAGTTATTATTTTTATTATATCTTTTCTAAATAGTTTCCATTCACATCAATACTTCGCTGCATTCGATAGAACCACCGAGAAAAGCACTTTGCCCACTCGTCCTAAGGGGTCTATTCGATGGCCTTCTGGAACGCAGCCACTGCTTCCTTGGCGTCCATAAAATGTTTTCCTCGATGTTTTTCTTTTATTTTCGGGAATAAATAAAAATCGCAAGGTGCGATTGCGGTCGGGGCTATATGGCTGGTGACCCAGCAATTCCACGTCTGACGACACCAAATAGTCGATCGTTCGCCCGGCGGTGTGCGAGGAGGCGTTGTCGTGGTGGAGGAGGTGGTGGATGGAAGGAGGATCCTACTGCGAGGTCGTTTCTCTCGAACTTTTTCCAAGACAATTGGCCAACATTTGTTAGTATACCACTCTGCAGTAACTGACTTTTGATCTTCTAAAAAATTGTCGCATAATGACCGGTCCTTCCAAAGAATGAGGCTACCATCTTTTCTACACTTCGACCTCTCTTCAATTTAGTTGGCAACTCCTCGAAAGGAAACACTTTTTGACTGTCTTTTGGTTTCCGTGTCATAGCAATAGATCCAGCTTTCGTCACCCGTAAGTATGTCGAACACAGCTTTTGAGTCCTCCATTGAATCTTTGAATCATTTCACGGCACCAATCAACACGACTGAGTTTATGCGCCTCGGTCAAATAATGAGGTATCCACCGGCTAAATGTTTGTGGAGGATTTTGTGCACTTGACTCATACCGATGCCTAAGCTTGTCCGAATCTGCTGATAGGTTACTCTTGGATCAGTCTCTATCATACACCGCACAACACTGATGTTATCTTCAGTCGTCGCCGTAGAAGGCCATCCCACACGCAGAGCATCGATGAGATTGGTGCGACTACGTTTAAACTCATTAAACCAGTTATAAACAGTGGCCCGAGAAAGGGCTTCATCGTGAAAGGCCAATCGAAGGCTGTCATAACATTTTTGTTGACTTAAATGACACCGAAAGTCATAAAAAATCTAGTACGAAAATTTTCTCGTGTTAAATTCATACTGGCGTGACACAGACAAATTTCAATGTGCCGCCAAATCCGAAAACAAATGACAAATGAATGAAATTAGTACTCAATAATATAAGCAAAGAGTTCTATTTTCAAAATTTAAACTTATTTTTTGATTATATTCTTTAAAAGTGGCCAGTTCTAAAAACTATCAGTGTCGCCCTCGTAAACTTTAGTTTCGCACTAAACATGTTTCACAACATACTACGGTTACGTTACTGTGATTCCGTCCACTCAGGATAATCTTACAGTAAGGGTTTGCCATATGCGTCTTTATGGCCTGTTAATACAAGATTGTAAAATGATAATTGGGCTGAAACGACAGTAGTAAAATAATTAAGACTTTTTAGGAAATTTCCTTAATACGTGATAACTACTAATGATATCAATAAAAGCTGAAAGTTAAGTGTTTGAACCTAAAAACAAAAACCGTTGTTGCTTGAGTTAAAAAAAAACAATGAAATTTATTTTACGCTTTTAAAACAATTGGCAATTCAAGAATACTGTAAAGGTTTCTCGACATTTAATTTGTTTTTATTGGACGATGTGACGAGACGAGCAAAACGTTCACCCGATGGTAAGCGCAGACATCTGTTCTTAAATCTCGTATGCCCAACCATTACACTTGTTCTCAGTGCCTTTCATACCGAAACACAGTAATGTTTGTACACTACTGCTTCACGGCAAAATAACTGGCCCTGTGGTGGTACCTACCTAGACGAATTCCTGCAGAGGAATCCTACCATACCATACAATTTATGTAATCGTTACAAATTTGCGAAATGTCCGTTTATTTTTATTGACAGTTAGTGAATAGACGACGAGTCATTCACCGGGTGGTAAGTGCCATGCATGCTATAACTGTTGCTCTGTCGCCTAGAACTTCGGATTGGTAAGGTCAGTGTAGTACCGTAGTACAATTTCACCATAATACATTGGTCATCGCACGCCAATACTTAATTGCCCGAAACACCTCTCGCGCAAAGATGTCTTCAAGCTACTGGACTGGAAAGGATACGGCATTAACATCAATGGCGAATACATCACTAACCTTCGATTTGCCGACGACATAGACATAATATGCTCAATGACATCAATAGTGTCCCAACGGGTAGGTCTTAATATGAACATGGACAAGACGAAGATCATGTCTAACGTACATGTCACACCTATACCGTTGTTGTTAGGAACACTACGCTCGAAGTTGTTGACGAATATGTATACCTAGGACAGATTGTCCGACTAGGTAGGTCCAACTTCGACCAAGAGGTCAATCGACGGATCCAACTCGGCTGGGCAGCGTTCCGGAAACTACGTCACATCTTCTCATCGAGTATACCTCAATGTCTCAAAAGAAAAGTTTACAACCAGTGCTTGTTGCAAGTGATGACATACGGAGCAGAGACGTGGGCCTTGACTGCGGGCCGCTTGAGGAAGCTGAGCGTCGCTGAGAGAGCTATGGAAAGGGCTATGCTCTTAGTTTCTCTGCGTGATAAAATCCGTAACGATGATATCCGCAGCAGAACTAAGTAACTGATATAGTCCTAAGGATTAGCAAGCTGAGGTGGCAACGGGCCGGAAATATAGCTCGTAGAACCGATAACCGTCGGGGAAGAAAGGTTATAGAGTGGAAACCTCGTACCGGCAAACGCAGTGTAGAGCGCCCCCCATTATATGGAGCGACGACTTGCGCGATTTTGCGGGAAGTCGAAGGATGCAGGTGGCTCAGGACCGTGCTTTGTGGCAATCTATTGGGGAGCATATGTTCAACAGTGGACTAAGATAGGCTGAAATGATGATGATGACTTAATGGCAGAATAAATGACAGTGGGTGCCTACTAGACGGAAGTCCTACACAGAACACTTATCAGTATTACATCATTAACTTTCTTGCATAAATATAGTTAATAGAATCAGGCGACACTTTGTGGAAATCCATTATAATGAAGTAAAGAAAGTTTTTTTTTAATTTGGCTTATTTCTTCCATATAAAAACATTGTTTCTGTATCATCGTAATTACTGGCATTGAAGCCCAACTTAAATAAGCTTTCCCCATAGATCGTGTCACACTCGGACAAGTCGTCAGTCAGTAATAGTTGTCCTATACTGTGTTTGCTGATAAGAGGTCGCAATAAAGAATAGACATATTTAATGAGAATTTAGTTATATGCCATTGTAGTCCGCCAATAGGTGTCCGGCAGAGTAGAATTGCACCTACCTCTTTCCTAGCGAGGTGTCGTAAGAGGCGACTAAGGTAGTATACATTCTGCTCGTGGGACGCAATGGGGAGTAAGAATTTTTGACTCCTATCAAAATGGCGGCAACGTAGTTCACCACCCGTCACGTCTCGTTACCTGCGGGGCGAAAAGTGGGTGTGATCTTTGCCTACCCTTTATGGGATGGAAAGTCGTGACGTTAAGTATGTTTGTATGTAAAGTCAGCTGGACCTAACCGACGATATAAATTGTACTTAATTATTTTACTTCAATTCGTGACGAAAACAATGAGCGGCAAGTTTCCTGCAAGTGTACCGCATGCGTTGCTGCAACAATCTGCAAATGTAGCACGTACACTTAGCAGGAACGCGTACGTAAATAACTGTTGCCATATTAACGTCTATTATTATGACGTGTATTATGTTAAGGAACAGTAATGACTTTATTTAAAAGTTTACGAAGATGATGATTCCTGTCTGTCGTGAATACACACATCTTCCGGTGAATAATGTGAAAATGTCATCTGAGCTGGAGATGTTAAAGTGCCGATATTATTATCGCAAACAGAGCGACATCCATCTTTATGTTCTCATAACGATTTTTTATTGGATAAAGTGACGAGACGTGCAAAACGTTCATCGGATGTTAAGTGCAACGTCGGCCTATAACATGTTGTGTCACCCAGAACATTCCTGTGGCACCACACTGCGTCCGTCACCCTGAGAAATCAGTTCGTAAGTCTCATATGCCCAGTGATTACACTAGCTATCAGTGCCTTTCAGTTTGAAACAGTAATGTTTCTACACTACTGCTTCACAGAAGAATAACTGGCTTGAGGTGATACCTACCTAGACGGATTACTGCAGAATCCTCCCACCAGTAAAACGATGTCACGGTTACTTGTATGATAACATCAAAGTAAGAGTCAATGAAACACTTAGGTACTTACACTTACACTCAATGTACATAACAATGTAATCTGTGTAAACGGTGTTGAAGTCACGATTAATGTATAATTATCTAATGTTTTAAGTTTATATTGCGACACTGTTTAGGTGAAATCCCTAATAGTTTCTCCTTCTTCAACGAATGACTACACTAAAAATGAAAATAGGCTTCTAGTTGGTAATTTTTGCCCGTCCGGATATTTTAGGGCTGGCATAATTGAAATGGTTATCAGTCGGTGGCCACGGTATTTCCCTTAGTGTTACTATGCTGATGGTAATATCTATCCTCATTCCGATGCAGAAATTCGTCTAGGTAGATACAACCGCGGGGTCAGTTATTCTGCCGTGAAGCAGTAGTGTGCAAACATTACTGTGTTTCAGTTTGAAGGGTACTAATAGTTAGAGTAATTACTGGGCATATAAGACTTAGATAAGGCACATGAGACTCAAGAACTGATGTTTAAGGGCGACGGGCGCAGTGTGGTGCCAAAAAGAAATGTTCTGGGTGGCACATTTGTGCACACATTTGCTATGAGCAGACGTTGCATACCATCAGTTGCGATTTTCTCTTCTAGCATTTTCAAACATTTACGACATCCATGGGATGAAATGGATTGATAGATTTTCTACTACTAATAAATTTACTTTACACATGTTTACTCAAGTTGAAACTATAGTAAAATGCATATACGATATAAACAGTTGAGTGTTATTATAGGAAGGATCAGTTACATAAACAATAGAGTGTTCGCATTTATTTTCAAAGTTACCATTTCTAAATCAACAACACAACCAGCGCCGATTCGCGGCAGGGGTCGGAAACAATTGGTGTTTGTGAAATAGCTGGTTTTATTGCTTTCGCGAGAAAATTAACTTGTTCATTAAGCTACAGCGGTGTTCGTTTGCGGTAGCAATGTAAACAGGTGTATAAAATACTATTCACTCAGAAATGCTATTATAAATGTTACACGTGAAAAAAAATGATTATTTTTATTTGGCCATACTTGTATCATCAACATATAGAAATTTTAAAAAAATCAATAGGATGAAACAGAAGTAGGGAGACCGCAGATTGAGCTACTTAAAAATTACTATACGAAACTCATGTTTAAAATCGGAGAGTGTGAGAAACAGAACTAAAAACTAAATATTAGACCAAAGTCTAGATTCTTTAGTTATTGATAAATATATATGTGGGGAATGTGCCGTATATATATAAATATAGCAAAGGATGATTTAAGACAAATTTATCATTATTAATTACTCTGAACCCTTTTTTTATGGCAAAGTGATGATGATGAAATGAAACTAGCAAAACGTTCACCTGATGGTAAGTGCAACGTCCGCCCATAACAAATGCTGTGTCACCTAGAAAATGTGTGTGTGACACCACACTGTGCCCATCACCCTGAGACATAAGTTCTTAAGTCTCATATGCCCAGTGATTACGCTAGCTCACAGAATGTTTGCACACTACTGCTTCACGGTAGAATAACTGGCCCTGGGTGGTACCTACCTAGACGGACTCCTGCATAGGAATCCTACCAGTAACAAAGCTTGGCCTAACAAATAAACTTGAAAGACAAAAGAAGCATTAAATTAAGAAATTCCATTAGACTCTCTATAAAAGCGAGCAGTGTAATCAATATCTGATCGATGAAGTGCTCAAATGCCTGCTTGTGTTTGATAGTCACATTGTTATTTTTTGACTCTGTCTACACCATAGATGATAATATGCGTGTAGACGTACGACGTAACTTAAATTAAGAGCCGTAGTAGATCAGGGGGCGTGCACTCACCTTTAATTTCGTAATACGCGAGTGACCTAAGTTCGATCTCCGGTGTCGGTACCTCTAAAATTGTTCCGCAGTTTTAATTTCTGATTTACCTTGTGCTTAGCGGTGAAGAAGAACATCGTGAGAAAACCCGCTTATCTGAGGAATAAAAAATATTGCGACGAAATGTGAATTCCGCTAACCCGCATTGTAGCTTCGTGGCGGTCTGTTGCCCAAAACCTTCTCTGAAATGAGAGGAGGGTTGAGCTCAGCAATGGGACATTTATAAGTTGTTACTTTAATTTTCATTTTATCCCTCTTTTTCTGCGGGGCGAAAAGTTGGCTACGGAGTCGAAATCAATAATGTTATTTAAAGTAACAGCTTATATATGGACTTCGCACATACAGGTTTAGCCTTTCTCTAATTTTTGAGAGGGCTTTGGAGCCGGAAAGAGTCCGCCACGCTCTAGTGTAGGTTGAAGAACTTTTTTTTTAAAACAGGAGGGGGCAAACGAGCAGGTGTCTCACGTGATGGTAAGTGATCACCGCCCATGAAAATGTTTCGACGAATAGTTGTATTTCTAAAACATACACGTTTCATATAACTTTACGTTGCAAATAACTTCTATGCTTGAACTGCTTTCGAACAATTGTAACTAAAACTTGAACTTGCATTAAAATGTTGCCACCCCTGAATGAGACTATTTGCAATATTTTAATATTGCCCGCTCCGAAGTCACTGAACTTTCGTTTTGTAACCTAAGCGAATATTTGTATTTCAGTAAGGGTAATAAAATGGCACATACTCCGCCTGTTGGTAGTGGTCTCAGTTGCCAATAGGCACCCACGTCCGTCCTCGACGTTGACCCCCTGAGGACTTACAAGGAACGCTTCTTTACCACGAAACTTTAGGTGGGTATTATCCTGCACCGGTCAAGCTGATCGGTGTTTTTATTTTACACCACAAGAGAAAAAAGAAAAAAATCAAATTTGAAATTATCATAAGAATAGAGCTATGAGTTGGTGCGCGCAGGGTCTATCGAAAATGCCTAGTAAGTTCAAGTATCGATCCCACTTCATTCATCACCTCTGTGAACAGGTAATTATTGTTTTTGCGCATGTAATCGGGCGAACATCATGATTGCTTTTTTTTATTTGTTAAAGTGTTGAGACGGGCAAAACGTTCACCTGATGGTAAGTGCAACGTTTGCCCATAACAGATGCTGTGTTACTCAGAATATTTCTGTGTAGTACCACACTGCGCCCGTCACTCTGAGACATAAGTTCTTAAGTGTCATATGCCCAGTGATTACGCTAGCTCTCAGTGCCCTTCAGACCGAAACACAGTAATGTTTGCACACTACTGCTTCACGGCAGAATAACTGACCCTGGGGTGGTACCTACCTAGACGGATTCCTGCATAGGGATACTACCACCAGTAAAGGGATCCTACCACCAGCTTATCTATCTTCTGTCTTCTGTGTTCTATCTATCTATCTGTCAGTCTAAATAAAACTATTTTTACGGATATTACCGCGTTTAATTTTGTACTATTTATAACCCGATGTTTTGAGCGCTTTATGCCCATGTTCACGGGAGGACTGAGGTGACAGATGTGACAGACTGCAGCCTTGCTGGAGCGACGTCTGCAGTCTGCAGACCATTTTCTGGATCATCCCAACCATTGCATCAAATTTGATAAACCACAAATCCTCGCAAAAGAAAACCGATTCCAACCAAGGATGATTCGCGAGGCTACTGAAATTAAAAAACATGCTAATTTTAATAGAGAAGATGGTTGGGTACTATCACCAGCTTGAGATCCTATAATTAATAAAATTAAATCAAAAACCAAACATACAGCTGCAAGGCTTCAAAACATAGTTAGCTCGTCTGCGTATATCGGACCAAAAATAATAATTAAAAGCTGAAGGCACTCCGGGTTGACTATGAAATCAGGACATCTGTCACCTCAGTCCTCCCGTGACCATGGGTACTGTAAAGCGTGCGTTACGTAATCTTATGAATAGTTCAAAATTAAAAGCGATAAAATCCGTAACAATTAGTTTTATTTAAATGTGTACTATTTGCGTAAATATAAGAAATCATTATCTGTATGTCTGTCCGTCTGTCCATCCGACCGTATGGCTCGACAAATGTGGCTGTTTTTTTTGTAGTCGCGCCCGATGTAACGCACATTCGATCTGCGACACGAAACCGACTATTTTTTATGTTGACACCTTTATGACGCGATGAAAGTACAAACAAACAAACATCCTTTCGTATTTATTATATTAAACAGGATTTTTGTTTTGAGTCTTCGTTTTCAAATAAACAATGTTTTTCTTTCGCTATGGATGGTATGTATAGTAGTGTGTTTCGAGTCTTATTTCGACTCTGCAAGCCTACTTAACGAGATCAATACTTTCGTACATAAATTCATTATGTTATGTTAAGAACGCTATTTCCCACATCCAATATTTCCGATTATAACAAACGTCAGTAATCCCTCGCTTCCCTACAGCCATCAAAATAACAAATCAATTCCGAACGAACACCGAAGATTTACGAATAAAGAATCACCATATATCAACGGATTCGGCGATTTGTCACTAAATAACGATTTATACGACCACCGGCGTAGATCAAAGTAGATGGTATCAAAAGCTTTCGGAATTCGGTATACCGTTTTCGGTATTTAGTTTTTAAATGCAAGTAAAAATAGATGCGTGCGTGACCGCGGCTTTGTCGGATGTACTGCGATTGCATGCGGTCGACAAATTTATTTATTGCTCTAGATTTTCTGGTTTGGATTTAAAACGCATTCTTTTTTTTAATAAATGTTTCAGACGCTATTTGATTGTTAACACAGTTTAATGTCGTTAACGAACTGGTCAGCATGATATTTTTAATGTAGGGCCTCGCGAGTCGCAGCGAGAACTATTTAGATCAATATTTTGATACCGCCGTTGTTCGTTTAATTTAGAAAATATTATTTACGTACGGAAGAATATTAGTTTGTTAACAAACCCAGGACCCACAACGTAGAAGTCAGATACTCTGGCCACTAAGCCACGCGATCGTGATGATATGGTTACTGCGGGAGCGTGATCCTTGTCCGGCGTGGTTTTAACGTTTCATTTGATTAACGGGGACAAACGGACACACAAGTAATCACCGTGGCTTATTAGCAGTTGCCAACATTAATTCTTAACTTCTTATTCATTCATTGGCAGGCGAATTTAAGATAAAATCGTAGAGAAGTAAAGTAACAGCGTATGACTGTTAGACACTTACTTCTGTTAGAAAACTGGCTCACAACTCTCCTCATCAATGAATGGATTGGGAAGTAGTCCGGAAATAGTTAAACTAGTTAATTAGAAAATAGTTTGACTGTTGGTAGCAATAGGCGCAGGAGCGTAGGGCCAGTTATTATTCCATCGTTATCGGCATTAAGTAAGGATAACAAAGGAGTTCACAGTCCACGACATACTGCCGATAAGTCTAATACTGCCTTAATTTAATGGAAGACTATCACAGACTTCACATATGCTAAATATACTCATTTCATAATACTTTTCGTTCTTCTGTACACAATTTTGAATTGAAGCAGTGGTTTGCAAAGATAACTCTGAAAGGCACCGAGAGCTAGAGTAATTACTGGACATATAATACTTAAGATGTGATGTCTCAAAGTGACGGAATATTATGCCACTCGGAAATATTAACGGTACTACATTTGTTATGGGCAGACGTTGCACTTACCATCAGGTAAACGTTTTGCTCGTCTCGTCACTTCACCCAATAAAAAAAGTTAAAATTATCGTCACATAGTCACGTCACTCTCGCGCTTCAAGTGTGTCTCGTGAGGTAGTCTTATTATTATTTCGAATATAAGTCATCTATGGACCGTCCGTGGGAGATTCCTTTCGGGCTGTCGACTTGTTGTAATGATAATTATTTGCGCTGAGCACCGCCCTATAACGCATCGGTTCATCCTAGCTCTACACTGCGTTTGCCGGTAGCCACTCGACGACCTTATACACTTTTATGAATAGTGAATTCAAAGACAATATTTCTTTATTCAGTTTAGGCTTGTATAAAGTTCTTATGAATGTCAAAATCTACAGCAGTTTGAAAAATAACACCTTGTCGGGGAAGAACGGTCTTTCTTTTTTTCAGTGTCATATTACATAATGTCATGCTTACAATATATAATTTAGTTACAATATCACATATTTCAGAGCCAAGGGAATCGCGAGTGCAGTGTAAGAGTTATTTCCACACATCTTTGTCCTCTATGTAATGATCTATTTTATAATACGCTTTTTCTAATTATGTCTTCTTTACATGTTTATTGAATTCTATGTCAGTTTTTTGCGTCACACTTTTAGGGATTTCGTTATAAATTGAAACGTGTTGCAAGTTAACAATTTTACTTATACTGTAAGCTGGGAAAAAAATATTGGAACGACTATTTTGTGAAATTCGCTGCCGCTAGCGGTTTTTCCGGACCGATACTATTTAATGACCACCAAGAAACGATCATTCTCTACCACTCAATTCTAAGACATGATTAAAGAATCTCCTTTTAAGTTTCGACCTTGCACCGTGCATTCCATTGTAGGAATCCGTCTAGGTAGGTACCACCCCTGGGCCAGTTATTCTGCTGTGAAGCAGTAGATTGCAAACATTACTGTGTTTCGGTGTGAGCTAGTGTAATCACTGGGCATATGAGACTTAAGAACTGATGTCTTAGGGTGATGGGCGCAGTGTGATGTCACACAGAGGTGTTCTGGTTGACACAGCATTTGTGATGGGCATACTGCACTTACCATCAGGTGAACTTTTAGCTCGTTTCATCACTTTAACCAATAAAAAAAGGCGTCGGGAAAATTTTAATTTTCGAATTCCAGTCACTTAAACACCCGGTCACTTAAACGGGCCGTTAACCTCCGCCCAAATAAAAGGAGTGACCGTCGCGCAAAAAGTGAAAGCGGATACGTATAATAACAACAATTTTGATTATTAGCAGTCGGCCGCTGCAAATTATAACCATGCGCGACTTTGCACGCGATCACACCACGGCGAAATCACTGCCTTGACACAAAAGACATAAAAACATCAGGGCTGCTAAAGTTGCGGCCTCCGGGTATTAAATCTGATAGTCTCATTCCACAGAGTTGTGAACTTGCAATAGACTGCCGTAATAGTCGCCCCATCTCATCCCGTGGGTATCGTAAAAGTCGACAGAGGGAGAATGAAAACCAGGAGATTGGCAGCGGCATCTTCCTGGAAATAAATAAACTGCGGTTGCCAACCCGCCAAAATTAGAGCTACAAATTTTGGGGCAATCAATGGAGGCCTATGTTCACTAGTGAAATATGATAGTCTGAAAGATTATGGTAATAATTTTACAATATTTTTGTTGCTAGCGCTCTTTTTTATTATAAAAGTGAAAAAAAAGAAAGAAAGAAACCACTTGATTTGACACAACATCAACAGGAATCACAAAAAATAGTGTAAAAAAAAGACAAATATTTTGATGTAATGTCAAAAAGGATCTCGCCTCAGGATAATCTGTGGTACCCCACAGCACTGGTTTTCAGTCGGATTTTTGACCTCACGAGCAACCGGACATAGACAAAGTGCAAAAAAATAAAAGAAAAAAATTAAAAAACCTTTCTTTTACTAAAAAATAAACATAATAAAAAAAATAATACATTCCTACTGGTTTTCTCTTCATTTATATTTTTTGTCATATCATAAACATCGTTTTAAACATATGGCTCTTACATATTCATAATGAAAAAAAATCCAAAACACGACAGTAGCCACATCCCTTAATAAAAACTTGCATTTGCTTTTGCCATATGAGGTTAAGGGTTGTACATACGTACATTCGACTGTATGTAAAAAGCGTCACTACGCTTTTTCATATAAGAGGCAGGCAGTGACCACATCCGTAGTCCACTTTTCTCCCCCGCGGGAAACGGAGAAACGGGCGACCCACGTCACCGCCATTTCGGTACGAGCTAAAACTCTTGCTCCCCATTGCATTACCACGAGTATCGCTTCCCTGTTACCTATAAATATAATCTGCCACCCCATTTTAGACCGTGGGTGTCTTAAAAGTCGACCAAGGGAAATGTCTGCAATATTGCATGGTATCTAGCACGGCTCGTTAAAAGAATACTACCACTCGATCTCATCCCATGCATCTCGTAAAAGTCGAGTAAGGAATTACACTGCACTGTGCACCCAACAGCGCATGGTGGCGATAGGCTCACAACCTATCACACCAAGTGCATTATATTGTTTTGGTGAAACGTGGATTGTGGCAGTCATCTGTTTTTGCAGTGAGTACCCGGTCTCTGACTACCCCTTATGGGATACAGTCGAGATCTTATGTATGTATGTATGTATCTGGCAGATGGCGAAATAGTCGTCTCGAAAAAATCCAGTTCGAAAATAGACCACGCCAAACGTGGTGATTACGACATATCCACCCTTCTCAGGAGAGTTATTTGTTCGGCAGTATTTGTAGGTCCATTAACAGGCTTATGAGGTTGTTACTATGTATATACTATGTCGTATGTCAGTATATATAGTCGTGTGGTAGCGGCTTAAGATAATCTACCACCCCATCTCATCCCGTGGGTGTCGTAAAAGTCGACCGAGGGAAAATATAAATAAGAAGATGGGCAGCAGCATCTCCTGGAACATCTGAATAAATAAACTGCGGTTGTCAACCCGCCTGCCAAGCGTGGCAACTATGGCAAAATCCCCCCAAAATGAGAGCTACAACTTTTGTTGGCAGTCTATGGGGGAAGCCTATGTTCAGCAGTGGACTAGTGATTGGCTGAAATGATGACGTTGATGATATACTATGTATATAATTTGGATAGTACGGAAATCTTAAAATAAAAAAGGAATCAGAGAAGTATTCCCAGTGTAGAATTTATTTTAAAATACTTTATTAAAAATGTAGGTAAGTTTATACTCCGATGGCAACTACAGTAATGTTCTAAGTAATGTATAGTACACTAGCTGTTCTCGGCGGTTTCACCCGCGTAAAAAAGCCGTTCCCGATCGATGATATACATATGCATATATATATATATATATATATACGTCTCTATTCGAATTGGATTTTGTGGTTATAATTTTTTTGCGGGGACCCTAATTATTTTTCAAAAATAATTGTATTTATCTGTCAGTGAAAGTCCCGTCAAAATCGGTCCAGCCATTACGGAAATTAGCCGGAACAATGGTTCAGATAGACAGGCAGACAAAAATTAAAAAAAAATCTTATAAGTACCGTATATAATTTCATAATAATTTAGTAAAAACCTGTTATTTTTTTATAACAAAAACACACTTCCATTATATTGATTTGTATAGATAAAACTTAAACTTTAAATTTTATACAGAAATATTGTGTGCCATTATTTTTTAATTATATTATAATCCAATTCCTTAAAAAGTTAATTTTATTTTCATATCTAAATAAATAACTACGTAGTTAGCGGGCCATATTTGGCATAGTATTTTAACTGTTTTCTTATTAGTCATACATCACATACATCTTATAAATAAACGTTAGAGAAATTACCTCTGTACGCTTTTGACATTTTTACGACCCGCTTCTGCGTTTAAGTGGAGGACCCCTGGCGCGCGGTAAACTAGTATTTCAGATCAATTTGCCGATTAAGCGAACACGCGACGTCAATGTTTGACCAAATATGATCGGACGTTCATTGTTAAAGTAACTATGAACTTACTAACATATTTCACACTAGCTGATGCCCGCGACTTCGTCCGCGTGGATATAGGTTTTTTTAATATACCATTTTTCGTTTTTCCGGGGTAAAAAGTGTCCTATAAGATTTTTTTTTATATTGTTTATAGTGACGAAACGAGCAAAACGTTCACCTGATGGTAAGTGCCACAACAAATGCTGCGTCACCCAGAATATTTCGGTGTGACACCACACTGCGCCCGTCACCCTGAGACATCAGTTCTTAAGTCTCAAATGCCCAGTGATTACGCTAGCTCACAGTGCCCTTCAAACCGAAACACAGTAATGTTTGCACACTACTGCTTCACGGCAGAATAACTGGCCCCGGGGTGGTACCTACCTAGACGGATTCCTGCGAGACTTTGGAGACAGATTCTAGGGTGGAAGCTTTGTCTTTGGCTAAGATTGGTTTAACTGTTGAGACGTAATTCACAGACAGAGGGACGGAGAGAGTTACTTTCGAATTTATTTCAATAAAAAATGTTAACGAATTACAGCCGAATTTTGACCATTGGGCGTCCACTAGTATAATATACTATCCCCGCGGTTTCACTCGCCTATTAATTTAAAATAAATCGCTCTTAGGATCGTACATACATATATACATAAGATCACGACTGTATCCCATAAGGGGTAGTCAGAGACTGGGCACTCACTGCAAAAACAGATGACTGCCACAATCCACGTTTCACCAAAACAATATAATGCACTTGGTGCGATAGGTGGTGAGCCCATCGCCACCATGCGCTGCTGGGTGCACAGTGCAGTTTAAATCCTTACAGGCCTTTTACGAGATCCATTGGTTGAGATGGAGTGGTAGTATTCTTTTAACGAGCCGTCCACCACACGGTTACGGTTAGGGTCGTAGCGTGATATTATAAAACCTATTCTAGCCTTTCCCGATTAATGGGCTTTCCAACACTAAAATAATTTTTCAATTCGAACCAGTAGTTCTTGAGATTAGCGCGTTTAACCAAACAAACTCTTCAGCCTCATAATATTTGTAAGTATAGATGAAAGGTTATTTGTATGTAACCGAAGGAAGCGCCGCCCCAAGAAGGGCGATAAATTAAGTTAATGCCAAATGAATGGAACATGCAAAATTTGTTGAAGATCTTTGGCACTTTTTTACTGGTGGTAGGATTCCTATGCAGGAATCCGTCTAGGTAGGTACCACCCCAGGGCCAGTTATTCTGCCGTGAAGCAGTAGTGTGCAAACATTACTGTGTTTCGGTTTGAAGGGCACTGTGAGCTAGCGTAATCTCTGGGCATATGAGACTTAAGAACTGATGTCTCAGAGTGATGGGCACAGTGTGGTGTCACACAGAAATGTTCTGGGTGACACTGCATTTGTTATGGGCAGACGTTGCACTTACCATCAGGTGAACGCTTTACTCGTTTCATCACTTTACACTATAAAAAAAAAATTCTAACGGAAAAATAATCGTCCGTGTCGTCTCATAAATGCTTGAGATACGTGTATGAAGTAAGTTATATAGCCAAAAAAGCTATGTGAATATGATACGGATGATATATGTTATTATTATAATCCCATTGACAATCGTGGTGCTCTGCGGGACCAGAGTTCGTATTCCAGGTGGGGCTCACAGTTATGCAAAGTACACATTAGTTTTTTTGGAATGTTTTCTTATGATTGTTCTGTGTCTCTGACATTGCATCTTAGCTACTTATTGCACTGGATGATGATGATGATATTCTCCTAGCCGATTTCGACCACGGCGACAACTTCCGAATCCGAATGTCGAGCCATCAACTGCGCAGGAGATATTATAGTGCCACAAGTGTACGCGCAAACACAGAGGCACTCACTCGTCCCAACCCACCCCGCCCTATGTAACGCTGATGCGATAAGATCGGAGGTAGGCTAGGATGCAGTGTCAGAAACACGGGGACAAACACAACACAACCAGACCCGAAAACCGAAAATTTGTGTTTTAGCACAAATGTTGGCTCCGGCTGGGATTCGAACCCAGGACCCGCGGCCACGCGGTCGTTATATTAGTTACACTAGTGTTACATCGGGCGCAGCTAATTTGCGCTTAGGCTTATGATATTATATCTCCTACGCAGTTGATATCTTTCGACAGTATTCAAAAGTTGTCGCCGTGGTCGAAAATCCGCCAGGAGGATATTACCACTGGGCACTTTCAACTTTTTATGCAAGATACAAAAGAAACCCTAACGTAGGGTATTTTTTTTTAAATACACTAAACAAACCGAGGATTACTCCAAAATGAGACCTTTTGTGGCAATCCATTGGGGAGGCCTATGCAGTGGACTAGTGATAGGCTGACGTGATGATGATGATGATGATAATTATAAGCGCAGACACGTGCTACTCACTCGTCCTGACCGCACTGACGTAGGGATAACATCAGAGTACCAAGGACTATAAATCCCATCCATAATAAAGGAGATATCTAGGATATGTGGGACATCGTTTTGCCTTGATGCGGAAACGTGAAGAATGGGGATCGAAGCGCCGTGTGGTGGTGGCTTAAGAGAACCTACCACCCAATATCGTCTCGTGGGTGTCGTTAAAAGTTAACCACAAAGAGGAAAAAAGAAAACCAGGAAATTTGCAGCACCATCTTCCCGTAACAAATGAATAGATAAACTGCGGTTGCCAACCCGCATGCCCAGCGAGGCAACTATGGCAAAATCATCCCAAAATGCAAGCCACTAACGTACGTGTTTTGTGGCAATCTATGGGGGAGGCCTATATTCAGCAGTGGACTAGTGATAGACTGAAACGATGACGATCGGAATCGAACTAGGGATGCTGCCGCGTAATAAGCGATTGCTTCAACTTATCAAGATAATAAATCTTAAAAGTAAGTTCACCAAAGGTAATTCGTGCCATTTTAGTATCAATAAAGTCCACACGGAAATAGGCCAACGAGGATCTTCGTATGGATTACACATCCTAATTTATTAACAATAACTTCTAGGCTAAACGTTGGATGGCTTCGTATCATTGCATTATAAACAAGGATTAGTTCGAATTGTGTATCAAGAGCTATAATTTGGGGATAATTTTGTATGAATATCTGAATAATTTTATTCTTATTTGGACACTTGCCACTGGATCTGGCCAGGATTACAAAGGGAACGACTGCGGGTAAACATTGTTAGACTTATATACATTAACGGTCTTATTCATAAAAATAAAGAGGTTTTAAAGCCTTGTTACGAAGATTACTCATATATGTGACAGAAGTTTGCTGCCAAATATACAATAATTTACAGATGTTTAACCTGTGTAGATATGAAATTTGATTAGGACGACAGTATAACCATGTTAAAGTATCCCGTAGCGGAATTTTATAATACGTTTAGTAGACCTAATTAGCTTTATAATTATTTTGTGTTATAAATCTATCATAACTATTTTTAATGAATTAGATCATTAGTCAATACAATCAACGTGGCAAACTCTTACTGACAAACACAGTGTAGGGGGATCCCCCCCCCCCTCCCCTCCTCCATTAGGTAGAACGACGACTTGCACGGTTTAACCGGAAATCGATTCAGGATTATGTTTTAGTAGTTAACTAAGTAGACCTATTTTCAACTTTAGACTTGTGATGGTCTGAAGTAATGATGAATATTGATAAGAAATGTTCATTGAAATTATAAGTGTTGTTTTACCACATGCTCGGCAAGTATTGGCTCTATGTTCAGCAGTGGACTTGTGATAGGCCGAAACGACGATACAAATATTTGTTTCGTGCGGCAATTCAATCCCACGGCTCGAAATAAAGAAGATAATAATAACAACATAAACATATTTAGCTTAGTCGTGAACCACTTTTTTTAATTAAAAAGCTTATCAACAGGAGCTCTCAGGATTGAATGCTTACAACACCATTCGGTCATCGTGCTTTCAACTTGATCCCAAGACCCTGTTCTTACTGCATATTTATTATAACTGATTCCGCAAAGTAATGCCTGATTCTATTAACTAGAACACTTATATTTGACACAAGAAGCGAAATAAGAATGCGCGGTTTCCTAATATCAAATATCAAATTCCCAACACTCATAGCATTATATTTGGCAATAGTTGTCTACAACGTTGCAAATAATCCAACGTACTTATCAAAGAATGTCAGTTATTTCACGAGTCGAGAACAAACCTTGGCGTTTGGCATTCGCCGCATTGTATTCGTAAATGCGACTAGTTCTACTGAACTTGAAGAGATTATATGAATCAGTAGAGAAATGACGGGGCTTACGAAACCTAACCAAAGCTATGATACTTATTCAAATAAGACATTCGATGAAGAAATTGGTGAGTGTAAAGTAAAGAAGGTGTTGCTAGGAATTCGATTGTTTTTTTATTTTATTTCATAAAGTGTCGAGACGAGCAAAACTTTCACCTGATGGTAAGTTCAACGTTTGCCCATAACAGATGCTGTGTTACTCAGAATATTCTGTGTAGCACCATACTGCGCCCGTCACCCTAAGACATAAGTTCTTAAGTCTCATATGCCCAGTGATTACGCTAGCTCACAGTGCCCTTCAGACCGAAACACAGTAATGTTTTCACACTACTGCTTCACGCCAGAATAACTGGCCCTGCGGTGGTACCTACCTAGACGGATTCCTGCATAGGAATCCTGCCACCAGCAAATAGAGAAAGGTTTCTTCTTCTCTATGTAATTATTCAGTGACCATTTTATGTTTACGAGGAGCTAGATGCAGCGGGTTCGAAGTAAATAAAAGTTAGTCGATCAATGATAATTGTGATTTGCACCTATCATGACAGAGAGTATAGCGGAAGACAGTACAAAAATTTTACGCTTCCTTAAAACTAATTTTACTTAATGTTGCCATGTAATTCAATAGTAACATACATATATACAATCACTTTTTCCCATATAATGGGTAGGCAGAGACCCTGCGGATGCGGTCTCTGTGTCACCCAGAACATTTCTGTGTCCCCCTGAGACAGTTCTTAAGCCTCATATCTCAGCTCTGCGATTACGCTAGCTCACAGTGCCCTTAAAACCGAAACACAGTAATGTTTGCACACCGCAGCTTCACGGCAGAATAACTGGCACTGGAAGATACCTAACTATTTAGATGGATTCCTGCATAAGAATCCTACCACCAGTGTTAGCTTATGCTTAGTTTTAACGTTATGCTGAGTTGTCAACCTAACTTTCATACTCTTTATTTTAGGTATTAATTATGTTTTTGTTTCTTTTATATGTACATTTTTATACTTTAATTGTTTATATGTATATATAATAACGTACATAAAAGACGTCTATTGCTAGCAAGGAAAATGTTTTTTTTTTCTTTCTTTCTGTCTTTCATTAACATAACTAATACATTAAATATAATATAAACTAGGCGTATATACTACGAATGATGAAATTAAAAGATCCAATAATAGAAAACTCAATAAGATAGGTTTAAATATCTACAGATTATACTCTATTATAGCATTATAAATAGAGTTCACGCTACGGTATTATTATTTGACCTCCACGGATTTCTGAATCAACGGAGCACAGTAATACAACCGTAATGTGTCATTTCGCATAAAACGTTGCATTACATCGATTTATTCAAGCTAAGCTGCTTAACCAACCGTTAGCAAGTCTATGGGTGTGAAAACGACCGCACTTAAATTAGCTAAGTGGCTCTATCGAGGTGCTCTAAAGCTGCGACAAATGACACCCTATTACGTGGGCTTTGCGACTCACGGCAGTTGCGGACAACGCACAATGGAATGTAACTAAATGGATAAGGTAATGGTAAGGTAACTAGATGGATTCCTGCATAAGGATCCTACCACCAGTGTTAGCTTATGCTTAGTTTTAACGTTATGCTGAGTTGTCAACCTAACTTTCATACTCTTTATTTTAGGTATTAATTATGTTTTTGTCATTTTATATGAACATTTTTATACATGTGTATGTATGTTAACTCAATGCTCAACGTGTGTTATGTCAAACGATTGCATACGAAATCCACAATCGATTCCTCAGCGATTGTTTCTAAATTGTCGTCTCTGCAAGATATGTTATAGCTCTCCATGTCGGCATTTACAATATGGTACACACTCGTATTCTTGTATTCAATAGAAAGGACGGCCTGCGTAAGACGGCTGGCAGCAACTGAATGCGTGAAGCCGAAGACGGGCTAGGTGGCGCATCTTGTGAGAGGCAAATGTACAGCCGGACTGCCGCTGGGTGATAATGATCTAAATATTGCCGAACCTACATATATTATGTGCTCATTGAACCTCATCGCTCATCGAGCCGGCACTAACCATGACCATGTTGTAGTCGTCAAGGAGAATGTATATTTTAAAAATAATAATAAAACGATTAGCAGACCGCTGAAACCGTATAGCACAGACTATTTAGGTCTACCAGGTATATTCATAGGTCTTCTTTAGGATTCACTGCCGCAGGGTTTGTTTTAACCAACCTCGTTATACTATCACATGAATTAAACATGTGCCTGGAAAACCTCGCAACCGAAACAGGAAGGAACAGGAACTGGTGACAAAATAATTTTCTGTCATTAAGTAGAATAAGTAAGTAGGGTTGGCTGCAAGCTTCATCATTTGGCGACCGCGTGTCCTATAGTAGTGTACCTGACTCAAACACAAGGGTGTTGGGTTTGCATCCCAGCCGGAGCATACAATTGTGCAAAAACACAAATTGTTGGTTTTCGGATCTGGTTATGTTGTGCATGTGAAATTAAGGTTTGTCAAACGTATTTACGACACAGCAGAAACCCTAGGCAATATAAAAAAAGAAAACCATTTTATCCAAAGGCTGATGTCTGCGCTATTTTCTGAGAGGCACAATTAGATCTTTACCAATTGTATATGCATAGCTCCACGTGGAAATAGTGTTTTATTAAATTATAATCATCATCACTTCAGCTTATCACTAGTCCACTGGTCCTCCCCCAAAGGTTACCACAAAGGTTTGTAGTCCGCCCTTAAGGGGGATTTTGCCATAGTTGCAACGCTATGCAGGCGGTTTGGCGACCGCAGTTTCAGGAAGATGATGCTACCTATCTCCAGGTTTTCATTTTCTCTCTGTCCACTTTTACGACACCCACGGGATGAGATGAGGTAGTAGATTATCTCAAGTCGCCACCACGTTATAATATTAAATACTATGGCAATATTCGCTCCATATGCTTCAATTAAATTATGTTTCAAAATAATAATTTTTACGTAATCGAGCAACAATTTACGGACTGCTTTTTGAATAAAATAAGAGGATATCAAATAAAATTGTACGGCAAGCCGTGGTGGCACAAAAGCGTTTGTAACTGGCGAGTGACCTGGCTTCGTATCTCGATGCTGTTATACAATTTTCTACAATCCTCTCGTGACCATGGGTGCTGTGAAGCAACCGAAACGTCGGGTTATAAATAGTAAACAATTAAACGCGATAAAATCCGTAAAATTAGTTTCATTTTAATTTTATACAATTTTCTCTGTGGTCCTTTTCACGACAGAGCAATATCGTGAGAAAACCTGCATACCTGAGTAATAACAATGGTTCGAGGATATTTGAACTACGTCCATCACAGTTTGCATTAGATCATCGCTTTAAATTCCTGAAACCAAAAACGAGAAATTATAAAAGGAGAAGGGAAGGGGAGGGAATATGTTTTTTTTATTTGGTGGTATTTTTAAAAAGTGTCGAGACAAGCAAAACTTTCACCTGATGGCAAGCGCTACGTTTGGGCATAAAAAATGTTTGGATTAAGGGCATAAAAAATGCTGTGTCACCCAGAACATTTCTGTGTGACAACACACTGCGCCGGTCACTCTGAAACATTAGTCTCAGTGCACTTCAAACCGAAACACAGTAATGTTCCACACAAATTTATTTTTCTTTTTTTTTTCTTTACATGGCATGTAATTCCAGTAGCTATGTTCACAGTTACTCAAATTACGCAAGCAATACACAGCCGCAACTCTAGTAAATATATCATCATTAAGGACTTATCGAAAGCTGATTATCAACGTTGACATCGGTCGCCGACGGATTCAGTCAGCGCTGGGGTTTCTGCGAACCCAAATCTATATAAATGACATCGATTAATATCACTCATTCGAAATGCTGAACAGATTTATTCGCGTTGCTGCGGACAGGCGCGTAATACGCAATGAGGAACATGATAAATGTCAAGGATATTAGATTAAACTACCTTCACTTGGATAACCACTAAGCCGTGGCGGCGTAGTGGCCAGGCGCCTAACAATATCATAGGACGGGAGCGATAAGGATTCCATTCACAGTGTCGTCGGCACTAGTAAAATTTGCAATGGCGGTGAAGTATACATATTGACCTGCATGTCTGAGAATCAGAATGACGATAATGATAAGATTGACGGTGAACGGACTCTGCTATGTAGAGTTCATCATCATCATTTCAGCCTATCTCTAGTCCACTGCTGAACATAGGCCTCCTCCATAGATCGACACAAAAGTTTGTAGCTCTCATTTTGGAGGGATTTTGCCATAGCTGCCACGCTTGGCAGGCGGGTTGGCAACCGAAGTTGCTGCCCATCTTCTGGTTTTCATTTTTCCTCTGTCCACTTTTACGACACTCACGGGATGAGACGATGAGGCGGTGGTAGCACACGGCTCCGTAGGGTTATACGTTTGCAATACAATCACTGCGAAGGTAACGTTGTGAGAACAACATATCTGAATAAAAATATTCATAAAACATGTTGCTCCAGTGTACACTGGTGCAGCGTGGCGGACTATATCTGGCTCCAAAACTATATCAAAAATGAGATGAAGCATGTGCTGAGCAGTAGAAAATTTGTATAAAAGGAGTGTAGGGAAAAGTTTTGCGGGAAGTCGATAGATCTAGAGAGCTTAGGATTGGTTAAAACAGCAAATAACCAGGTAGACTATGTTCACCAGTGGAATTGGGATGGGCTGACATGATGATGACTTTTCATCACTGACGTAGTCGTCCATATATCTAAATGTTTCAAAAGTAACAGATCGAGAAATTCGTTCACCTATGGTCAGTGCAATGTCTGCCCATAACAAATGCTGAGTCACCAAAATGGCTCATATGCCAAGTAATTACACTAGCTAGCAGTGCCCTTTAAAGCGAAACAATAATGTTTCAAAACTACTGCTTCACATCAGAATAACTGGCACTGCGGTGGTACCGTCTTAGACAGATTCCTGCATAGGAATATTACCATCAGTAAAATTATTCTGGATTTATTAAAATTCCAAGATACGCGAACATAATTGAGGGCAAATCTCGTTATTAATAAAATTAGGTACTAACTGAAACCCACGACTACATGCGCGAGGATTTGTTGTTTTTAAAAAAACCATAGGAACTCTTTGATCTTTCGGAATAAAAAGTATTCTATGTCCGTCTCCAAGATGCTATATCTGCGTCGAATTTCGTCAAGATAACATGATATCGACAATGAGACAGTGAGAGTTTCATTCGCATTAATAATAATAGTGTGGATAAGTGTATGTTAATTACATTAACGGCGCCACAATAGACACTCGGTCTAATCTATTCATGTTTAAGCGTCTAGGTTATTTCCGGGCATGCCGACGAGCCATATTGTCTGCGCTCCATTTCAACGATTTATTCGTCGGCGACCACTTACTCTATCATACGAGAGATATGTTTATGGTGTGGTCTATTGTGGACCGCATTACTATCACTCTTGTTAACGATGGCTGCGCCCCGCTGTTGCTCCTTAGCCAACTTACTGCAAAGAACGACTGAAACACATCACACGCTCCAATCTCATCTTTACACATTTTGTTCCGTTAGATATTTTGTGGCTTTTAAAAAGAAACATATAAAGAACATCTTAGTCGCTATTAGAAAAAGTATTTACATAATAAACACTGTAGCATCTCAGGAATAACCTAACCTACTTAATATTAATGAAAAAAATACCATTATTAATTTTTTATAGAAGAGAGTGACGAGACGAGAAAAACGTCCACCTCATAGTAAGTGCCATGGTAACTGCAATGTATTCCTTTAACAAATACTTTATCAACTAGAACATTTCTATGTGGCACTACACTGCGCTCGTCACCCTGAGACGCCAGTTCTTAAGTCTCATATGCACTAGCTCACAGTGCCCTTCAGTCCGAAACACAGTAACGTATGCACACTACTGATTCACGGCGGAGTAACTGGTACTGCGATAGTACCTACCAGTAGTAGTTACAAGTTGCAACTAAGTGTAAAAACGCAGTTCCCACTGCAGTGAGACAACCGACTCATTATATTGCTTCAGCAAGCGTTACTGTAGATAGTATCCGGAAGTTAAGTCCGTAAAATTGGCCAACAGGACTACCTGGCACCGGATACGAGTCACACTTACAAATGAGCGTATATTTTTTATTAGCCTATGCCCGCGACTACGTACGCGTTATAGGTTTTTTGAATATCCCGTGGGAACTAAATATTTTTCCGGGTAAAAGACTATCCCATGTCCATCTCCAGGATGCAAGCTATCTTTGTGCCAAACTTCGTCAAGATCGATTCAGCGGTTGAGCCGTGAAAAGGTAACAGACACTGGGACAGAGAGAGTTACTTTCGCATTTATAATATTAGTATGGATTGTAGAGCAGGTTTCGTGTGATATAGATTTGTATACAACGCGTTACGATCCACTCCCGTATCCGCCGCTGCAAATGAATTATAGTGGGCAAGACTTTCTTTTGTTTTCGCACGCTTTGTACTCCTGTAATGTTATATGAGCTTTCATAAATTATATAAAACACGGAGATATTCAACTAAAGTTAACTTTGACTAATTCGTTCACTCCCGTCATCATTTCAGCACATTACCAACGCTATCCTCATAGATATTTTTTTTAGATATAGGTTTTTTTTCTAGTCTTTAGCAAGAATAAATAAATGTATTGTTCCGTACCAGACTATATAAGTACATTTTCTTTGCTGTAAATTATTCGTAACAATTAAAATTATTATTTTTGTCAAGTTGCGACAACTTATATATGGTAATTTAAAAATAATATATTTTATCAGAATTTGTCTTGGGTTGGCATATGTCTTCCCGGCCTGAGGCTCGCTGTAAAACCTTTGGTGGTACCTACCTAGACGCATTTCTGAACAGGAATGTTATTATTACAATACCATTTTTTTTTTAAAAAAACGATGCCCCACAGTAGGATTTCTCCTGTGTCGTGGGTGCATTTTACAGACATAAATTCCACATGCACAAACACCCAGACCCGGAACAACTATTTGTAAACCATACAAATATTTGTACCGTGCGGGAATCGAACCCGCGACCCGCGGCGCAGAAGCCAAGGGCTTTGCCACTGCGCCAACCGAGCCGACTGTTTTTCAAATGGCTGCATTTTTTTATTGGATAAATGGACGAAACGAGCAAAACGTTCACCTGGTAAGTGCTACGTCTGCTCATAACAGATGTGTTACACACATTGCGACCATCATCTTGGGACATCCGTTCTAAAAAGTTATTATAATAAGCTAGCTCGCAGTGCCCCTCAAACAGAAACGCAGTAACGTTTGCACACTACTGCTTCACGGCAGAATAACTGACCCTAGGGTGGTTCCTACCTAGACGGATTCCTGCAATCCCACTACCAATTGCTGATATCGATTATTAATAATGTTACCATTTATATTAACTTCATCATAGCCTTTGCATTTCAAACAAACGCCAGCGATTTGATCTTTACTGTCATTAGTGAGTGAAAAGAGGAACACAAAACATTAGCGGTTACATGGTGTAAACGCGCGCGTCTACATACGAGTTCTAAATCCGTTTCGGTTGACTGTTGAACGAGTCTTAAAATAAAACTTTTACAAAGTACGTTGGAGTTGAGCGCAATAAGACGTTCAACTTCGGCGTAATGAAGCCGAAAAACGATGTAATTATACGGATTAATCAACGCTCAAACTAGCGTATACATGAAGATGGAGCTATAAACGTACCAATTTGTAACTATCCGAACCGGGCATTTTACTTAGTAACTCATTCATGGGGCGAGCGTGAGGTACGAGTATAACTTGTAACAACAAAATACTGGAATGTGCACAAAGTCTTTTAGTCAAAAAACTTATTTTTTATAACGGAGTCTATATAAACGGGATATTATAATATAAGAGAATACATACATACATACATAAGATGACGACTGTATCCCATAAGGGGTAGTCAGAGACTGGGCACCCACTGCGAAAATAGATGACTGCCACAATCCACGTTTCACCAAAACAATATAATGCACTTGGTGTGATAGGTGGTGAGCCCATCGCCACCATGCGCTGTTGGGTGCACAGTGCAGTTTAATTCCTTACTCGCCTTTTACGAGATTCATTGGATGAGATGGAGTGGTAGTATTCTTTTAACGAGCCGCCACCACAGGGCTATGAGAATATGATGATGATAACCCCTGGGAATAAGATGATCGCTGCCAAACTATTTCTACATCTTTATATTTATGATCTATTCTGTTATTGTATATTATATTTAAATAATACTAATTTTTACGGATTTGATCGCGTTTAATTTTAAACTATTTATAACCCGACGTTTCGAACGCTTTACAGCACCCATGGTCACGGTAGGACTGAGCTGACAGATATCCTGATGTCATACCTACCTTTTTGATTAAATTTTTCAATTATAGGATCCCAAGCCGGTGGTAACACACAACCATCTTCTCTACTGAAATTGGGAGTTACGATGTTCGGGTTTTAAATAGTTTAAAATTAAACGCGATACATTCAGTAAAAATTTGTTTTATTTAAATGTGTAGTATTCGCGTAAATTTAAGAAATCATAATGCATATTACATTGTTTTTAAAATAGAAAAAACGAAAAAAAAATACCCGCTGTGTTCCTTGCTAATTCTTAGCAGGACAGAGGCATTTATCTGTCACCCAGAGTAATTTAAAAAATGAATATAGAATAAAAATAAATATTTTCTTTAACAATTAGCATTTCTACTAGGCGCTAAGCCTGCTTAGATGGTACAGTGATGGATTTTTTTTATAAGAGCATTGTATTTCTATATCTGTGACAGTCTGTCTTCATGACTGTTCCCAACACGAAGCAGTATCTAGAAACAAGTAGAGCTTTTGAAGATAACATCATTGAAAAATAGGTATTTAAATAAAACTACTTTTTACGGATTTTATCGCGTTTAATCTAGAGCTATTTTTAATACCCCCGTGACCATGGGTGCTGTAAAGCGCCCGAAACATCGGGTTAAAAATAGCTCTAGATTAAACGCGATAAAATCCGTAAAAAGTAGTTTTACGAGTATTTAAATGTGTAATATTCGCGTAAATAAAAGAAAACATTATGTGAACTAGGTATTATTTACATTTCAGAGCATGGCACTTTAAGGTGCCCTTAAATACATTATTTGGTTTTCATAATTTGATGTTAAGAGTCAGTAATAGAGTATTTTTTTAATTGTATAAAGTGATGAAACGAGCTAAAGTTCACCTGATGGTAAGTGCAACGTCTGCCCATAACAAATGCAGTGTCACCCAGAACATTTCTGTGTGACACCTCACTGCGCCCATCACTCTGAGACATCAGCTTTTAAGTCTCATATGCCCAGTGATTACTCTAGCTCACAGTGCCCTTCAAACCGAAATACAGTAATGTTTGCACACTACTGCTTCACGGCAGAATGACTGGCCCTGGGGTGGTACCTACCTAGACGGATTCCTGCATAGGAATCCTACCACCTGTTTAAAGAAAATTTTCACTTGTATAGTAAGCACTTTACAACAAGGTTACTGGTGGTAGGATTCCTATGCAGGAATCCGTCTAAAAGTCTAGTGTAGTAGTAGTGTAGAAACATTACTTTGTTCCACACTGCGCCAGTTACCCTGAAACATCACTTCTTAAGTCTCATATGCTCAGTGATTACACTAGTTTTTAGTGCCCTTAAAACCTAAGGACACAATATACTTGATGGCAGAATAACTGGCACTGCGGTGATACCCACTTTCGTAGATTTCTGTATAGACAGTAAATTGTGGTCCAAATTAGAATGTAAAATTAAGAAGTCATTTTATTACAATGCGTGCTTTAGTAAATTTACATTTCTACATTGCAATACAACGTACCATTTAGGAACAACTCTGTGAAGCGAAGCCCATAACAAAATGATCAGATAGAGGTATTTAAATGAACTCTTGGTATTGTGATAGGCCGCGTGGGTGCGCATAATTCAACTTGAAAGCCATTTCTCCTTCATCCATTTCGCTCATACCAATAATTTATAAATGTATTCAATTGTACCGATTCGATAACTCTTTACGTTGATCATGTCGGTAGGTCGGGAACCTAACCTCTGAGATTAAAATACAAACATCTTAATGCATACAATTCCATTCATATTTTTAACAGAATCGGGCATTACCTGACGATGTTACATAAAAAAATAATAATAGTGCGATATATTTCTAAGACTTTCGTAGAAAACGGTGTTTATTACACTTTAACGATAAATGTTACTTGGTCTCAGCGTCTTTTTACAAAAAGACCCGCGCTGGGTTTATTGAATTCTTAATGCTATTGCACCCAAAACTAGAAATTTCTCATTTTATTTCCTTGATATTCCCACTTTTGTTGGAAAATCTGTTAGATGGTTTTAACATCAAGATCAAGCTAGACAGCGGAGCATAAATTTTCGCAGTTTAAATAAGTCTAGAAGTATCTCTGTTATTTTTCACCACATACGCAAATTCACATTTTATAGTAAAAAAGTAATTAAGTAGTTTTGATATGATGACTTTTCCAATCTATATAATGTAATTAAAATCTTAATCTATTGTTAAATTGTAACCAAAACTGTCAAAGTCGCTTTCTTTAAACTTACTTGAGACTTTTGAGACATGACGAATATTACAAAACAAAAATTAACGTCATCCTACATTTGTTGTGAACAAATTTAACATCAATACATTAGTAATTTCTAGCAACTCAGTTGTTTTTTTTAATTAATTCCGTCAGACAGACAGAAAGGAAATTAACGTCACGTTTAGGTATACGTATCACTGATGGTTAGATTCGCATGCAGGAATTCGTCTAGGTAGATACCACAACAGGGCCATGAATCTGCCGTGAATCAGTAATGTTCAAACATTACTGTATTTCGGTTTGAAGGGCATTAAGACCTAGCGTAATTCCTGGGCATATGAGACTTAAGAACTGATGTCTAAAGAACTGGTGACGAGCGCAGTGAGACGTCTCACAGAAATGTTCTGGGTGACACAGCATGTTATGGTTAGACGTTGCATTTACCATCAGATGAAAGTTTCGCTCGTTTCATGACTTTATTTAATAAAAAAAAGTAAGCTAAAATAAAAGGCGACGTAACTTCACAGACTGACTATAGAACACCTATTTAATTGACATGTTATGTTTACAAACAATTTTTTTTTAGCTGTAAAGTTCCGACACATCACGGGTTCCCCATTACGTTTTAATTTTATTAGAGAGCCTGTACGCCACGGAATCGAGGAAACACGTTTCGTTCTCGGACAAGTCCCGGCGTTCTGATATACTGCACGCAACCACTCGGGAAGCGATTGTACTAATTAGCTCGCGTCCACTGTGTTGCGGACAGGCATTGTGTGTAGAGTGCATAAATATGCAAATAAGATAAATATTCCTAACGCTAAATAAACTTTACTTAAACTACTGGTAGGAGGATTCCTATGCCGTTATCCGTCAAGCTGTAGTGTGCAACATTACTGTGTTTCAGCCTGGCACTGTTAGTGAATTCACTGGGCGAATGGGTTTTAAGTCGCCATGTAGTGGCGGCTGAAGAGAATCTGCCACCCCATCTCATACCGTGGGTGCCGTAAACGTCGACGTAGGGTAAATGAAAACCAGGAGATGGGCAACTGCATCTTCATGGAACATCTGAATAAATAAACTGCGGTTGCCAACACGCCTGCCAAGCGTGGTAACTATGGCAAAATTCCCCGAAATGAGAGCTACAAACTATTTTGGCAATCTTCGGGGGAGTCCTAAGTTCAGCAGTGGACTAGTGATAGGCTGAAATGATGAATGATGATGGGTCTAAAGTCTTAGAGTAATTAGTGCAGTTTGGAGCCACACAGAAATGCTTTGGGTGGCATAGTATTTGTTTAAAGTGATGAGACGAGCAAAACGTTCAACTGATAGAAAGTGCAACGTCTGCTCATAACAAATGCCGTGTCCCCTAGAACATTTCTGTGTGACATCACATTGCGCTCGTGAACTATTTGTTGACACGTCTTTTTCCTATTTATGGGGCCGAAACCACACCCGTAGACGTAACCCATTTTTGACCTACGCGGGAAACGGGGCGTGATGGGTGGCGAACCAAGTTATCGCCATTTTGGTACAAGACAAATAATGACTTACTCTCCATTGCGTTCCCACGAACAGTGTAGTGAAAGCATTGCATATTTCGGAATTATTCTGCACGATAAATGGCTGTCCGTACAGGCTTTCCTATTGAGGTGTCGTAAGAGATATCTCTTACGACACCTTAATAGTAAAGAGATACATGTTATTCTACTCTGACGGACACCTGCCCATTAACTATGTGTAAATAAAAAAACAGCTAATTTAAGTAACGCAAGAACTATTGTAAATATTTACGAAGAGTTACTTAATTTATGAGATATACAAATCTTCTACAAAATGATTTGCTGCTATGGAACGAGCATGAAATAATAAAAACACAATAAAATCGCTGAAACAGTGGCACGAGCAAGAGATATTTGTGAGTCGGAATAAGATTTCCATTTTATTGCTGTCTTCAAATCGTCTAACAGATGTTCCAGCTTCAGTTTTGATTTACGGGTCCTTTTAGTGGTTTACTTTTAACACCTCATGAATGTCGTCGGATGAATTAAAGATTTTTTATCCATTTTAATGATGCGTTTGATTAATTTCATAGAAATTCGTGCTGCCCGGCGTATTAGATTTTAACGTTTCTTCGGCTCGTAGCTTTTTGAAATAAAATGAAAATCATTTATTCTTCAACGTTAGAAATATAAATTTCGTTTGTCTAACGTCATTTTTTAAAATATACCACCACAGGCGTAAAAAACTGCGTAGGTTTCCTCTATTTTTTTTTATTATTGTTAAAAGTACATTATAAATAAATTTACAAAGAACAGTCTTATAGAAAACCAAAGGGCGTTCCATGACAAAATGTTATACAAGATTTAATAACAAATGAATAAATGTATTGCAAGCTCGAGCAGACTAGTCTCCACCAACAGCACCTATTCACAAGTTGATGACGGTTTGAGTCTGTAGGCTAGATTAACACCAACATAATGATCATTCCGTGGACTAAATAAAATACCCTACATATTAAATCATTAGTTGAAGCCCGCTTCTATGACCGCGAGGTTTTAGATTTTTAAACTACCATTGGAACTTTGATTTTCGAAGTAAAAGTCCTATCTCCGTCTCCAGGATGCAAGCTACCTCTGTGCCGAATTCAGTCAACATCGGTTCAACGGTTGAGCCGTGAAAAGGTAACAAATTAGAAGATTAGAATGGACGATTGACTTGAGTCGGTCGAGTTTCAATTATTAGTAATAAGTGTCGTGGGTGTACCACGAAAACGAAGAAGTGCAATAAATTATGTAAAAAAAAATATTTAAGAATAAAAATATGTGGTACATATTTTTTTTCTTAAATATTCTTTAATTCGTAAATGTCATTTTAATTCTGTCTGTGCGTGTCTGATATTACTTCTTTTTTTATAGGAGAGGGGGCAAAGGAGCATGTGGCTCACCTGATGTTAAGTGATCACCGCCGCCCAGTAATCGCGGTTGCGTTGCCGGCATTTGTGAAAGGAATAGGCTCTAACTAAACCGCCGGCGGCAGCAGACTCCATATTGTGGTCGTGCCTGACCGAAAATTCCGCGAAAAACGCACTGTGGTGGAATGCCATCCATCAAGACGGTGCCGATGGAATTTTGAGATCTGTCGCAAAGTGCGATGGTGAAAACCAGCGGCTGGAATTAATCGGAACAATTCCTCGGAACACTCCCCGCAAAGCAAGTTGATTAAGCCGATCGGCAAGAACATGGAAAAAGAAGACATACATCAGAATTTTATTTCGAGGTTCTACCAACTTAAATTATTTCACATTTTTCTACCGCGTAGTGAAAAAGATTGAAAGAAGGACACACGCTTTTTGCGACTTTAATAGCGTATATCTCACCAGTTGTTGGCTTAATTATAATAGTTATCATACAAACTCTTTATCGATTTTTAAGACCTATCGTTAGAAATAGCTTTTCAGGATGGTGTGCCACCTCCATTTTTTCGTGGTTACGCTACACTATAATAAACCTTCCATCAAAATTTCATCTATATAGTTACCAATAATATCTAAGAATGACCGTCGACCACATGGCTTATAGAACTAATAAACGACGGAGAAGAAAATCCTGAACTACGAACCTTGTTTCCGGCAAAGGCAGTGTAGTTGATACTTTTTTATTATTGAATGGAGCGACGAAACTAGCAAAACGTTCACCTGATGTAAAGTGCAACGTCTACCCACAACAAATGCTATGTCACCCAGAACATTTCTGTGTGACACTACACTGCGTCCGTCATCCAGCGACATCAGTTCTTAAGTCTCATATGCCCAGTCATTACGCCAGCTCACAGTGCCCTTCAAACCGAAACACAGTAATGTTTGCACACTACTGCTTCGTGGCAGAATAACTGGCCATGGGGCGGTACCTACCTAGACGGATTTCGTGAGAAGTCGAAAAAAGCAAGAGGAAAAAAGCGGGTACCAGACAGTGCCTTATGTTGATCTATGAGGGATGACTGAAATATTTGAACAATATCTTTAATTTCAGCAAAATCGATGCCGCTCCCTAGGATTTTTCCTGTATTGTGAGTGCGATTTACAGACATAAATTTTACATGCACAACACAACCAGAACCGAAAACTAACAATTTATGGTTATGCAAAAACGTTGACTCCGGCTGTAATTCGAACCCAGGACGTCGAAGTCGGGTACACTAATGTCTGGGTCACAAGTCGTACATATACTTAGAAATAATACAAAAAGATTGCGAAGGTATTTATACATACTACAAAAGTAACAGCTTATTAATGTCCCACTGCTGAGCACAGGCCTCCTCTCATTTTCGAGAGGGTTTTGGAGCTGGGCAGAATCCGCCACCCTGCTCCAATGCGGGATGGCGGATTTCACATATCTTCGAAATATTTTATATTTCTCAGACGTGTCGGTTTCTTCGCGGTGGTTTCCTTCGTCGCGGAGCACGTGGTAAATCAGCACTTTAAATTGCAATTAACAATTTTAGTGGTGCCGGCACCGGGAATCGAACCCAGGTTACTCGCGTACTATAAAATTTACAGCGAGCGCCTAGCCCCTGAGCTACCCCGGTTACATGCTATAACATAATACGGTTCATTACTCCATGCTCGCTTTAATTAGCTTGGGAGCATAAAACTGAGTAATTGCAATTGTAAAATCGCAAATTACCTCTTTACATGTATTGAACAAGGCTAATGTGAGACTATCTTTAAACCATTCAATTAAAACCAACAAGCACAAAGGAACACCGCTTCTGGCTGGAGTGCCGCAAGGTAGTTCACTTGCCCACGCAATGTACCTTTTATATGATATTTAGATATTTGTATTGTGTTTCTCAACTTTTTAAATTACTGATGAAAAATATTTATTTCAAAATAAGATATAAATACATTTACCGTCACGCCTTTTTCCTATATAAAGGGTAGACAGAGGCCACTCACGTAGCCCACTTTTGGCCCTCGCAGTAAAAAAGACGTGACGGGTGGCGAACCTCGTCGCCGCCAATTGGTAAGAGTCAATTTTTTTTACTCCCATTGCGTTCCCACGAGCAGTTAAGGTGACAGCATTGCATATTATGGTGTTATCCTGCACGAATATAGGCTGCCCGGCCTTAATCGCCTCTTACGATACCTCGGTAGGAAAGAGGTGGGTGCGATTCTACTCTACGGGACATCTATCGGCTAAAATAAAGGATGAACAATACTACATATGGAAATAAAATTCATGGTTACAAAACTATCAATTATTTTACTGATGGTAAGATTCCTATGCAACAATCCATCTAGGTAGGTGCCACCCCAGGCCAGTTATTCTGCCGTGAAGCAGTGTGCAAACATTACTGTGTTTCGGTTCAAAGGGCACCGTGAGCTAGTGTAATCACTGAGCATTTGAGATTTGAGAACTAATATCTCAGGGTGACTGGCGCAATGTGGTGCCGATAGGCAGAGTAGAATAGCTAGCTAGACTAAGGTATTGTACGGACAGCGTTTATTCGTGCAGAATAATATTATTATTGACTTTTTTCACTCGTACCAAAATGGCGACGACGTGGTTCGCCATCCGTCACGTCTCGTTTCCTGTAAAGGCGATAAGAGGGTTACGTGTGTGGCCTCTGCCTCCTCCTTATATGAGAAAAAAACGGTAACTGTATGTATGTATGTGACAAAGAACAGATATCTCAGGGTGTTGAGCGCAGTACTTGGCACAGAACTTGCCGATTTAAACTTCTGGATGAGACCACAACTTTAATGGGCAGCTGTTGCATTTATCATTTAGTAATTCAGCATCCTCATCATCATCATTTCAGTCTATCACTAGTCTACTGCTGAACATAGATAGGCCTCCCCCATAGATTGCTACAAAAGTTTGTAACTCTCATTTTGGGGAGAATTTTGCCATAGTTGCCACGCTTGGCAGGCGTGTTGGCAACCGCAGTTTATTTATTCTGATGTTCCAGGAAGATGCTGCTGCCCATCTTCTGGTTTTAATTTTCCCTCTGTCGACTTTTACGACACCCACGGGATGACGTGGGGTGGTAGATTCTCTTAAGCCGCTACCACACGGCTGCAATTAGAACCAATTGGAACTGTAATAAAAACCAGGTGATGGGCAGCAGCATCTTCCTGGAACATCTGAATAAATAAACTGTGGTTGCTAACGTGTGGTGTGGTAACGTCTAAAGTGTGGTTGTTGGCGGGCGCCAACCCGCCTGCCAAGCGTGGCGTCTACGGGAAAATCCCCCAAATTGAGAGCTACAAACTATTGGAAGAATCTCTTGGGGAGGCCTATGTTCAGCAGTGGCTGGTAGCTGGTAGGCTGATATGATGATGATGATGGATCTAATTTGAATCCACGCAATACACTCCTAAGTCGACAGTTTTTTAGTTACAACTCATAAAGACAACTCATACTAATAGGATTTTCCAAAAGTAATACAACAGAAAAATATATAAAAATATATAAAACTTTTATATATTTTTCTGTCTACCTAATTTCAAACTTAATTTTAACAATTTTAAATTAAGTTTCAAATATAATCATTATAAAAAAAATACAAAATTACTTAATTTGGTATTTTTTAATACAAGTATCAATAACGCAGTTTGAAGTTGCTTCCAGATTCAGAAGCGCTGTTCGAGACAGTAGATCATTGCGAGGGCGGACGGTCGCCGTCTGCGTGTGGTCCACAGAGTAAGGGATAATTGCAGGATTAAATCGTTTCACCGTCTCGGATTTCCGCGGCTTGTTGCCTTTAAAAGGTTTAACGTAGTTTTGCTTCATAAGAATATTTTATTATGTAATAACTCTTATTTTTTGTTTTGTCATTTTTTGTATTATTTCCTATTTAGGGGACAGACATACGATTTGCTCGTCTCGTTACTTTATTCTTAAAAAAACATACCGCACGGAATAAATATTTGTATGAAATATATAGTTCCGAGTCTGGTGGTCAACGATCCTTCTACAGAGCACAGACCCTCCTTTAATGTTTAAGGAGTTTTGGAACCGGAGAGATGCCACCACCTTATTCCAGGATTTGCGAACGACAGCAATGGTTAAAAATTTGCAATTTCTAAGACATGCCAGTTTTCTCGCCATAATTTCCTTCTACGCCAACTACGTGTTAGATCGGTACTTAAAATTGCTATAAATAATTTTAGTGGTACCGCAACTTTAGTGGCTATCGCTTACTATAACATTTAAACCGAACTCCAGGCTCTTAATACCACGGATCAGTATTTATCAGCAGAACAAAAAAGTAAAAATTATCACATTGAGGATAAATTATTAGAATTAAGGACGTTTATTTGAGACCCACCCAGATTAAAATGATTAATTATCTGATTATCAAGTAATAGCTCAGCTCCCGGAGCCGTGGTAGCTCAGGGGCTAGGCGCTCGCTTTAAATTTCATAGTACGCGAGTGACCTGGGTTCGATTCCCGGTGCCGGCACCACTAAAATTGTTAATTGCAATTTTAAGTGCTGATTTACCACGTGCTCGGCGGTGAAGGAAAACATCGTGAGGAAACCTGCATGTCTGAGGAATAAAAAATATTTCGAAGACATGTGAAGTCCGCCAACCCGCATTGGAGCAGCGTGGCGGATTCTTCCTAGCTCCAAAACCCTCTCAGAAATGAGAGGAGGCCTGTGCTCAGTAGTGGGACATTTATAGGCTGAAACTTTACTTTACTTTATCAAGTAATTATTTAACAGTAATTAATCAAACATTGGTTTCAATGTAAAAAAAAACATGTACTCGTAACAGTCACTCTAATTCGAAACAATGCCGCAGCTACAACAGTGTTTGACAAGACAAACAAACACGATAGTCTTATTAGGCGGGCACTTGCGTAATCTCCAATTCACATGACAAAATACAGACGCGGAAGTTGCCACTGATATAGACACTACAATACCTTACCTTTGATCGCAATACAAATGCATGCACAAGGAACCCAGAATCGCTAAGTAACACGGGGAATAAATCGCTATAGAGGACGACATTTCGTAGAGTACTTCCCATAACTTCAAGTGTTCGAGTATGGCACAAAGCTTTTTCTTTATCTATATTTTAAAGCCTGGTGTTCATGGCTCGGTGTTCAATCGTAAATCTGATAGTATTCCATTTAATCGGTAAGCCATTACTTGTTTTCATATCGGGTTCTTTGAGTCATTTCACTGCGAATGTTTTAGTATGGACCCGATCCATGGATTATTATTTACCGCGCAAGTATAGTTCTACGGTGTAGCTTTTCAAAAAAAAAATTGAAAAATGGTAGGATTCCTATGCAGGAATCCATCTAGATAGATACCACCGCCGTGCCAGTTATTCTCACGTGATCCAGTAGTGTGCAAACATTATTATGTTTCGGTTTGAAGGGTACTTCTGATAGTTAGTGTAATTACTGGGCAAATGAGATTTAAGACTAAGTGATACAGCACTTGTAATATCACGTGAACGATTTGCACTTTCATCCGTAAAAAAATTTATTGTTCCAAATTTCAATTTTAATATTTTTATTAAACAGCCTTAAACACAAATTCAAATTCGAAAAGTTTAATTCGGCCAAGACAACTAAATTTACCAACGTATCTACTATAACAAATGGAAAGTTCTAGAATAGGACCTAAGCTTGCCGGAATCTGAAGGTCTTGAATTACGAGTAACAAAGTACTAAGCCAGACAATGCCTAGGTCAATGGCAGCATCCCGTGCGTTTATGACACATGTGTTACAAGCCGTGGCGTAAAGCAGCCCCACTCAGTGGAACCGGTTGCAAACGCATTTGAAATTGTTAAACACTGATATAATACGAGTTATAGGGTTACGACAACTGAATGAAAAATGTAAAGTTGTAAACAATTAGTGTAATAAAATAGACTTGAATCTCTTCATACATCCATTACAATTATTTCTAATCGCACAAACGAAGTATTGGTAGAAGTTCCAATACTTCGTTTGTGCGATTACGATCCCTCTTGATTTCAAATAATTGTAATGGAAGAATGAAGAGATTCAAGTCACTATATCTTATAAATTATTGTTTCTTAAACGTAGTTCTGGATGCATTCCGACTGTCTCCGTATCTCTAAGTAACCATCCCAACCTTCCCCGGTAGTATAGCTAAGCTTTTCTATAAGCATTGGATTCCGTAAAGTAAGGGCGAAAGCGTGCCTCATCAGTTTATTGAGCATTCACAGCACTGATATGTGTCCTGCGAAGATAGCAAAAAGACTGTTGAATGATATAAAATAACTAAATGAAAAACCAAAGTAGCTACATAAAGCTCGTCAAACCGATAACGGATGAGGAAGAAAGGTTCTCCAATGGCAACTTCGTACAGGTAAAAACAGTTATGGGCAACACCACCACTAGACTAAGCAACGACCTGCACAGTTTCGTGGGAATTCAATGGATGCAAGTAATTTTCGCGTGGCGTAGTGGTTAGCGTACCTGACTTCTGCGCCACCTGGGATCGATTCCCAGCCGGAGGTAACATTTGTGCATAAACACAAATTGTTGCTTTTCGGGTCTGGTTCTGTTGTGCATGTGAAATTTATGTGTGTAAAACGCACCCACGATCAATCAATCCTACTGTGGGGCTTCGTTTAAAAAAAAAAAAATTGGGAGGACCATGCTCGGTGTTCAATGGAGTGCGATGAACTGAATTAATGATGTTGTTGATCTACAAGGAAGTACATGACCTATTTGCCTTGTTCGGCAAATACGGTAAAGTAAAGAGTAAGCGACCCCTGCCTCCCGAGCTCTTGCACCTTCACAGGTAGCAGTATCCTACACCTTACAGTTTCTTACCCAACTACCGAATCACCTGCTCCATGTAAATTTCCTGCCCACTTACGGTTCTATTCGTCTTCGCCAAACAAGTGTTGCGAAATTAATAGATAGCGTGCAGGGTGACCCCGAACCCCAGAATAAGACTAGTTTTACCGAAGTATGCATATGTATGAGAACGCAAAAGGGAAAAAAAATTGCGGCGACATGGTTCACCACCCGTCACGTGAATTAATTTTCATATTTACAAAGTATAATAATACATTTTCAAGGATTCATTTTCTTAACACTGTGATGAACTGATGCTAAACGTCAATGTGGTTTCTCATCATCTAGTCATCTCATTAGTATATATTATATTATAAGTTGGTATTGATTGAGCCCACATTCGGAAGCGTTCTTCGTCGACCGCTTTCCTCACAACAAAACACATGTTTAAGTACAACAAATTGTTTTCAGTTACGAGTGAACATTTTTACGACACGTACTGAGAGATTTACGTCCTTACACTCGAAGAAATTGTCCGGTTTTTTGATAGATTGACGACCATTAAGCCGGTTTAGTGCACGTTTATGACAATTTAGTAACGCCCCGAAATTTTATTGTGGGAAACAGGGGTTTTGTTACCTTGCGCCCCGATCGATTACGTTTTACGAGTGTTTAAGCAGTCTTAAAAGTATTGTAATCGTTAAAGAATACGGTTTGTTGATTTGTGTTGTAATATAAAGCATTAGGGTTGTAAAAGAGATCACATAAATCATCCATTTTGATTAACAATGTTCACCTCATTATCCTTAGGATGAATATGTAAAAAGAAACGTTCTTTAAAATATAATTTTATGGCGCTGTTTATTTTTTGGACAATATTTATCCAAAAAAACAGACCATTATCAGTTCCTCCATCCTCAAGCCCATAATCATGTACTTAAGTTGCACTAAATCTTCACAAGTACACATTTAAGTTACAACATTGAATTCTAATGTCATGATTATTTTGAATTTTACGCCTTCAGTAATTCCGATAATCTTTATATGTGTAATAAAAGTGTTAAAAACGCGTAGTAAATGTACATTTTAACATTTTACTAGCATCAACATAATCCAACTTTTATAAGGTTCCCAGTGTTTTAGTATATTACAGTAATACGAAGCTTTTTAATATAAACGAATGCAAGGAATGACTGACAAACGAAAGTTCTTCTATTTAGCTAATAGAATCAGGCGTTACTTATCCGTTACAAAAAGGAAGGAATAAATTAATTTATTTTATTACAACTCGTGAGAGATAATGTCAATTTTGACATAAAAATATTCAACAGATACTGTAAAAGAAGCCACATGTCAATCTCTACCGTTACCAACTGTGACACTAGGAATGAAATTGCATCGTAGTGGCGCGCGTGTCCCCTTGAGTGTCGAGTTTTACGACAATTTTACGACTGTGATAAATTCAGCTAACCATGCGTTGGAACAAATTGAAACTCTGATATAGCGAAGTCAACGAACCGGGTTCGTTGCTATTAATTTAAAAAAATCGAACTATTAATTTGTGACTGATAGGGTGGAACTAAAACGAAAGTATCCAACGGAATGGAAGGGATTAATGATGTAGGTGTTAAATGGAAAAGTCAGATGAATATGTACTGTAGCGACTATGTTACAAAACAAGTCCTGCAACTTTCTGATACTCATTATATATAATAGAGATACATTTAGATTTAGTAGCTAACTGTATAACAATTATATCTACTTCTTTTTTCGTTGTGTCTGTAAAAAGTCCACTACCGGATTTAGGCCTGTCCGAAGTTGGAAGGATGTGTCGTGATCACCACGCTTAGCAGAAGCATTGCAATTGCAGTAGACACATCGCACCTCAGACTCTGCTGCCCGTAGCCGTTGCCGATTTGAAAAAGGGTCTAGTATAAAAAAGATGCTTATTGCCATAGGCCTTCGGGCAAATAAATTTTCTAGGCATTTTCCTTTGTCTACTTTTATCAGTCACAGGAGGAAATGCCGCTGTAGATTCTCTAATGACTATTAAAATCTATTACTCAATACATACGTATATTAACATAAATATAATAATAAATATTAACTGGTGGTAGAATTCCTATGCAGGAATCCGTCTAGGCAGGTACCACCCCAGGGCCAGTTATTCTGCCGTGAAGCAGTAGTGTGCATGAATTACTGTGTTTCGGTCTGAAGGGCACTGTGAGCTAGCGTAATCACTGGGCATATGAGACTTAAGAACTTATGTCTCAGGGTGACGGGCGCAGGGTGGTGCTACACAGAAATATTCTGAGTAAGACAGCATCTGTTATGGGCAAACGTTGCACTTACCATCAGGTGAACGTTTTGCTCGTCTCGACACTTTATCAAATAAAAAAAAAAAAAAAAAACATACATACAGACACGCCATTTTCTAATATAAGATGTAGGCATAGACCACGTCGGTAGACCACCCTCGCGGGAAGCAAGACGTAACGGGTGGCAAACCACGTCGCGGCCATTTTTGTACGAGTCAATTTTTTTTAGTCCCTATTGTATTCCTGCGAGCTCAGTTCTCAATATATACAAAATAACTATGGAAAAAAGTCACAAATGTAACATTTAAAATAATTTCTGTCAATATATGTATAAGAAAAATCAAAACCGACGTACGAGATTTTAATACTTCATTTGGTAAACCAGAAGAGTGAAGGGAATCTTTTAAGGGTTCATTCACTCCCGAACATCCCGGGGCTATGCAAACTAACTATTGGCCCCACAATTTATGATTGCTGCGTTCTTTTGCGATCACGACGTGTGAGACCGCCTCACTGGTGCAGAAGGCTAATTTCAAGAATCATGAAAGCAATAACAATCTTACCACAATACAACAAAGTCCACTATCGTATATAATTTCAAAAATTATGCATCGGCATTTGATAAAGATTTCGAGAAAGATCAATTTATAAGGCTAGAGTAAAATCGGATGAACCTTATAGCAGAAAATATAGAGATATAATTCCTTTGCTACCGAAATCACCAAAAATTCTGATATCTCAATCAGTATCGATTATTCTTTCAAATTTATGGCTGATGCCGTGTTTGTTAAGCATTTTATGTAATCTTGTTGAGCCTTTGTTTTTGCACTAAAAAGTTTAACAGCATCGTTGTTTGAATGGCTATCAATCAAATTCTTTTCTTTTTCCTGTATCCATTTTCTGTTTTATGGTTGTATCGTTTTGGATAACTGCTAATTTAGAAAATTATTTATATTGATATTATTTATATATTTTATATGGATAGACATAAGATTTGATGACCAGTTAAAAGATTTTTCAAATTGTCGAGACACCTATTGACGATTTTTTTGTGCTTTGCTTTTACTGATATACAACAATAAGAATTTCAGAGACAGTCCGGCAGTGGAATGCACGTTGACAAAGCAAAAGACGAGAGCGTCTATAAGATTATAAACGCTCGTTAAAGTAGCCAGGATGACGTAGTCGAAATTAATGAAGACATTATTAATAAATCAACATGATGTATACAAGAATTATAAGTAAGCAACTAATCTAGTGGATTGCGATAAATTTAAAAATGTTAGTATCCTATGCGATGTGTAAAACTATAAAGATAAAAAAGGGTGGATAAAAAAAAAACTTAATAAAACACTCTTTGATTGTATGCCAACTGCATTCCATTCGTGACTAATTAATTTATAAATGTCATTTGATAATATTATATCACATTATTATGTAAATTGTCGATATGTTGTCATTTAAATTATGGTATATATTATCAAACAAAATGTGAAAGAATGTGACTGCAATACGATATCCAACTAATGCTGCCAGTCTGTTAACGTCCGGTCTAAGCTATGTCGATTATGAAGTTTTGGATTTGTTGTGTAGTTTGAACGATGGACCTGATACTACACTGCCTTTTTAACCTGCGAACTTTTAAAGTTCTAGTGTGATCTCTCTCGCCCTACCGAAAGTACAATTGGATTTAGAAGGGCGCCCTCCACGGCTCGCTATATATTTTTGTTACCTATTTTTATTAAATACTGGCTAATAAGTTAATATTCTCTGCGTTTTTCTCTCAATTTACACAACACAATTAATGTTTAATTTTAACATTTTAACCATTTTTTGTGTTAAGTTGATACTGTGATACTGTTTGTTTCTTCAAAAAAATTAAAAAAGCACTACAGTTCTAAGTATAATCAGGTCATCAACATTCTATTTAGACGACCGCGTGGCCTTGTGGTAACTGACTTATACGGCGCGGGTCTTGGCTTCGAATCCCAAAAGGAGTCGAAGTTTGTGCAAAAACAAAAATTGTAGGTTTTCGGGTCTCGCGATGCAAAAATTGGATTCCCCAAGGAGTTATTATGCATCGCGTTAATTAAAAAAAAACAAAAGAAAAGACAAAGCTTAGATTCGCGTGCAACTAAGGTCTTAGTGATGGTTGGACTTATATATAGGAATCTGTGTAGGTTGCCGCCACCACTGCAGTTAGTTATAGCAAACATTAGTGTGTTTCCGTTTGAAGCTAGTGTAATTACAAAGCATATGACACTTAATTACTGATGACGAGCGGGTGCGGTGAAACTTTGCAATTAGATTTTCTGGATACCTCTGTTATGGGAGACGTTGTAATAACAAAAATGAATGTACTGCATATTACGTAGTTTTTAATAAGTACCTCACGTTGTGGCTCAATAATTTACGTACAAAAACCAACTGCTGCCGCTACTGAGAACCGCAACCAAATAACATACATAAAAACAATCACGCCTTTTTCCTATATAAGAGGTAGACAGAGACCACACACGTAACCGAATTCCCCCCGCAGGAGATGAGACTTTTGGCGAACTACGTCGCGCAGCAAATAACCCACACACAAACTAATACTAGGCGAAACTCCAGACACGACACAAACGGAGTGGCGTCCTTCTTTGTACGGTGCGGCGTTCCTGTGGGTGTCTTAAAAGTCGACAGAGGGAATTTAAAACCAGGACATGTGCAGCAGCATCTTCCTGGAACATTTGAATAAATAAACTGCGGTTGCCAACCCTCCTGCCAAGCGTGGCAACTATGGCAAAATCCCTCCAGTATGAGAGCTACTAACTTTTGTGGCTATATATGGGGGAAGCCTATGTTCAGCAGTGGACTTGTGATAGGCTGAAACGACGACGACGAGGTTCATCTTTATTTTTCTTTGTTTCATTAAACTTTATTTCTCATTTAAAATGTAATATATTACCGCAAAGTAACTCCTCACTATATTAACTTTCAAATGAGTTTTCGAAACTAATATGCTGAATTTACAATATATGGCTCGGTTCGTCTCTGCAAATGGTTCAGTTGTTTAACAATGCCTGCCAGAAGAAAGAGAAATGAGCTACTCAATCGGAGTACCACCCCACAAACTCGTAAAGAAGACCTTCCTAATCTGGATTCTCTACAACCAAACAAGAGTCTACATCGAATAGGATATATCGACCAAATAAGGCAATTCCTTACATCCAATTAGGCAGACTAGGTTATAGCTGCATAGTGAATTACTGCCTACTTACAATTGATGTTGACTACTTAGGAACAAAACGAGAAACTCCATATTTGAGCAACAGACAAAGCTGTTTAAGAATACACTGATACTTCAGTTAACGGACATCACATCGTGTACGCAAACCCACACTTTGTATATCACAAGAAAACTAATCCATGATGATGTTGCCTAAAACAGTGTAAAATAATTTACATTAAAGATATGGGTTATTTGTATTTTTTTTAACAGATAATGTAACGAAACTAGCAAAACGTTTATCTGATGGTAAGTGCATCAAGTCTGTCCATACGAAATACTGGGTCATCCAGAATTTGACGACCGCGTGGCCCAGTGGTCAGAGTACCTGACTTCTAAGCCGCGGGTCCTGGGTTCGAATCCCAGCCGGAGCCAACATTTGTGCTAAAACATAAATTCTTGGTTTTCGGGTCTGGTTGTGTTGTGATTGTCCCCGTGTTTCTGACACTGCATCCTAGCCTACCTCCGATCTTATCGCATCAGCGTTACATCGGGCGCGGGTAGGTTGGGACGATATCTCCTGCGCAGTTGATGGCTCTCGACAGTAGTGGGAAGTTGTCGCCGTGGTCGAAATCGGCTTGGAGAATATCATCATCATCCAGAATGATGGAATGTGGGACACTACACTGCGCCCTTTAAGTCTGACAAGCCCAGTGATTACACTAGCGCTCTGCGCTCTTCAAACCGAAACACTTCATGGCAGAATAACTGGCCCTGTAATAGGTACCTACCTAGGCGGATTCCTGCATAGGAATCCTACCACCAGGAATTTGTATAACAATGTATAAGGATAACTAAACTATAGCTTTCTTTTTTAACGTACTGTTGATCTTTTTAAAATGTACATCGTTTTACTACTACTAATATCGACAACAAACTCAAATCAGATTTGTTTAAAGTAACAAAACTGTAAAAATATTATCTGGAAGAAATCGCATTCCGAGATCTAAGACCGCCTTTGTACTTTGACTTAAATACAATACTTCTTGCTTATATTGTATGTATTGATATAAAATAAAGAATATATTGATATACGGACTGTATCGTACTCAGTACTATGAGAGAGAATCTATAATAACGATATCTACAACAGTGCAAGGGTAACCGCGACAGCTCTTAGAATCAGCTCGCTAAGTGCTAATGGGCCGACCATATACTTTGTAGAACTGATTGTTGGAATTGAATACAGTAGAATATATTATAAGTAGCGGAAAGAGTTAAGAAATACATCTACGTCGTAGTACTATAAAAAATATATTTTCAATGATACAAATTTGTACAAAGTGACCATTAGTTTAAAGTACAATTTTTTATAAATAAAAATTGTCAAACCAATAATAGCTGCAGAAGACAGCATCTCGGTTGCCAACTTGGTACGGACAAGCGCAGAGTAAAACGACCACGCACTAGATGAAGTTAAAACCGTAGTCTTCGTTTAAATGAAACTAATTTTACGGATTTTATGGCGTTTAATTTTGTTATTTATAACCCGACGTTTCGTCGTTTCGTTTACATCAGATTTGATAAACAACAAATCCTCGCAAAATAACACCGATTCCTACCAAGGATGATTCGCGAGGCTATTGACATTAAAAAACATCGTAATTTTAATAGAGTAGATGGTTGGGTATTACCACCAGCTTGGGATCCTATAATTAATAAAATTAAGTCAAAAACCAAGCATACCACTGCAAGACTTCAAGACACAGTCAGCGCTTTCTGCGTAGATCGGACCACAAATAATAATTAAAAGCTGAAGGTACTCCGGGTTAACTATGACATCAGGACGTCTGTCACCACAGTCCCCCCGTGACCATGGGTGCTGTATAGCACTCGAAACGTCGGGTAATAAATAACAAAATTAAACGCGATAAAATCCGTAAAATTAGTTTCATTTAAATGTGTAGTGTTCGCGTAAATATAAGAAATCATTACGTAGTCTTCGTGTCCCGCAGAACCTTACAGACCCACCGTTCCGATAGGGATTGATATCCCTAAAACGAAAGATCAAGAACCAATACCATATCATACAAGAATTGGGTAAGGCCAAGAAGTGATCTTTTCTTTGACCAATGCGTCCCGCCTGTACTTACTTATGGCGTCGAAACTTGAGCACTTACAGTGCGACTAGTCCGAAAGCTGTGACCTAGATCTTGTGGAGTAGCCGCGAATCCAAAGAGTAATGAATGGAAAAGCCATACTCAGAGTTTCTCTGGCGGATAACATTCGAAATGAAGAAATCTGCCGGATAACCAGGCTCACCGACATAGCTTTCCCTGTTTGCAAACTGAAGCGACAATGAGCTGGTTATATCTGTCGCAGAGATGACCACTTGAGTAGGCGATTCATAGAGTGGAGATCGCGAGGCAAAGGTAGAGTGGAACGCCCCCTGGCAAGATGGAGCGACGATCGGCGTAAGAAGAAAGGCCTGCGTTCAGCAATGAACTTTTGGCGGTGCACGCTTGGTTGGTCACGTCGGGGTCACCATTTTGGCGTATGATATTGCCAAGGAAAAGAGTAGCTACCCGCCAGATCGAATGGTCTGATCTGGGGAGGACGTCTCCTCTAACTAGTAAATATTTAGATGTTGTACATATAGTTCGCATCTCAGAAAACTTTCATAGCGCGATTATGGACGTATGGGAATATTTCTTGATCTTCTCATGTGGCGACATAGATGTCGCTACAAACTTGCAATGGGCTGTAATGATGAAACAGTAATTGATGTTACAAGTGTACAGATACTTGTAAATGAGTAGTAATATATATCATATTATTAAAGTTTCCGTAATAAAATTCTATAATATTTATTAATAACACATTAGAATAAGCGGCGCCAACATCGGCGATCCTGTTTGCGTGCGTTTGACATTAAATTTGCATGAATGAGGTTAGTCCGACCATTCACGCAGTCGTACGCTGGCGCCACAGTTACGTCCTTTATGACAATTAATATTTCATTTTTAATGCTCTCATTGAATATTACATTATCTAACATTGTGTTATATGCAATACTAGAAAGAATTTATTAAATTGAATAATCTAACTCTTGTTTCTTTATAAAGGAAGGTTGGGAAAAGAAGCGTTTAACAATATCTGATGAAAACCAGGAGATAGGCAGCAACATCTTTCTGAAACATCTGAATAAATAAAGTGCGGTTGCCAGCCCGCCTGCCAACTGTGGCAGCTATGAAAAATAAAGAAAAAGATAAGAGCTACAATTTTTTGTGGCAATCTATCGGGTTGGCATATGTTCAGCAGTGGACTAGAGATAAGCTGAAGTGATGATGATGATGATGATCTGATGTCCTCTTGTTCAATATTCGACCACGACGACTACTTCCGAATACAGTTGGTAGCTGTCAACTGTGCAGAAGATTTTACAGTTTCTCAAGCGTACGTGCAGAGACACTCACTCGGATTATGTAACGCTAGGACTAGCCTAGACTGGTATCTATTAGAGACACGAGAACAATAAGAATAAAATTAATAGAATCAGTTGTTACTTTGCGGAATTCCATTATAATGAAGGAAAGAAGTCGAGAACACCACACGTGATATTCACTCTACGACAGACAGTCGTCGAGTGACTGCTGCTCGATTGCTGATTATGCACTTAATAATGCCTCGTTTTCGTAGAGGGTATCTGGCCGTGGCTTCCGGTGTCGGTAATAGTTTACTTGTGCACGCTATTGAGGAAGAACGGGCGGTGCTCTTCAAGAAGTAAATAATACACAACATTTTTAATTTTGCATGCGGACACCAGCAAATTAACTTGTTTTTAATAGAAACAGGATGACAGAAAGAAATTAACTTTATTCGGCGGATCAGGCGTTACTTTACGGAAATCCATTATAATAAAGGAAATAAAGTTACTTTGCTAGGATCAACATGTAAAATTTGAAATGGTGTGTATTACCTGCTTTATTAAGAACACCGCCCGCCCTCTCCTCAATATCGTGCACAAGGAAACAAATACCGCCACCGGGATAAAAACTCTTGATAACATATCGTTGATTCCTTTTATTATAAAAAATACTACATAACATGAACGCCCCTCGTCGCGAGTTATCTGATAATAGATTAAAATACCGGATTGTAATCTAGAGCCGATAAAGTCACTTACAGAATAATTAAAAGCTCGTAAAGATTGCTGGGTACTTGTATTGAGATAGTGCACTTAAAATGGAGCCGTGGTAGCTCAGAGGCTAGGCGCTCGCTTTAAATTTCATAGTACGCGAGTGACCTGGGTTCGATTCCAGGTGAGTGACCTGGGTTCGATTCCAGGTGCCGGCACCACTACAATTGTTAATGGCAATTTTAAGTGCTGATTCACGTGCTCGGCGGTGAATGAAAACATCGTGAGGAAACCTGCATGTCTGAGGAATAAAAAATATTTCGAAGACATTGCACATGTCCGCCAACCCGCATTGGAGCAGCGTGGCGGATTCTTCCTAGCTCCAAAACCCTCTCAGAAATGAGAGGAGGCCTGTGCTCAGTAGAGGGACATTTATAGGCTGAAACTTTACTTTTTTTACTTAAAATGTGTATCGATGAAAACGGACCGCTTATTTTAATAATTAATCTATTAGGATTTGGAAAATACTAATATAAATTTCGGTTTGAAGGGCATGACACTAGTGTATATAATAACAGGGCATATGAAAATTTAACAGCCGATGTTGGTGTAGACGTGCGCTGTATGATGGGTGACTACGTGCTGATATCAGCAGGCGTTACACTTAAAATCAGGAGAAAGACTCTCTGGTCTCGATCATCATCATCATATCAGCCTATCACTAGTCCACTGCTGAGCATAGGCCTCCTCCCTAGATTGCCACTAAAATATTGTAGTTCGCATTGTGGAAGGATTTTGCCGTAGTTGTGACGCGTGGCAGGCGGGTTGGCAATCGTAGTTTATTTATTCAAATGTTCTAGGAAGATGCTACTGCCCATCTCCGGGTTTTAATTTTTCTCTGTCGACTATCACGGCACCCATGGGATGAGATGGGGTGGTTTATTCTGCGGTTGCCGACCTGCCTACCGAGTGTAGTAACTACGACAAAATCCCCCCAAAATTATAGGTACAAACTTTTGTCGAAATCTATGGAAGATGCCTATGTTCAGCAATGGACTAGTGATAGGCTGAAGTGATGATGATGATGATGAATTACTTAATTATATTTTCCAATTATTTTTTCTTCAAGATAACAATATCTGACTAAATTATGTCTTAAATTATTTACAAAATTCCCTTCCTCCCAAATACCAAAGTAACAAAATTTAAGAAACATAAATTCGATATATCTGAGACAAAAGAAATGTTTCACATCTGTAAAATAATATAATACGCTGCACCGCCCTCCTAAGATACATTAGATTTTCACCAAAAATATCGACGTAGTCCATTGCCGATCACCGGCCCGAAATACACCACAAACAATACTTCCAAAATAGGCGTGATCCTTTGACACAATTTCTTTTGTTCTCCAACAGATTTCTGTTTTCTGTTACAAAATTAAATTTCGAACAATTTTCGTCCTTATTGTTATAGTTTTAGAATCCTAAAACTATTTTCTTAACTACACCAGCATGTCACTCAATCTCATGCACAGAAATGTAAGAAATGCGTTTCAAGACAAGACGCCTCACAATCGTAAACTTGTGGATTCGGTAAGGAATGCTTTGGGCTTCAGATTAAGGCGACCATTGTGTAAATGGACTCTAAAGTAAAAGTAGTTTTCGGTAGTTCTTACAGAATGTTTCCGCTTTACCATTAAAACTATTTCAGGCAGCTTACATGAAGAAATCGCGAAAGTTACAAAGTTACTTGAGTCATCATCATCATCATTTCAGCCTATCACTATCCACTGCTGTACATAGGCTGAAAATACTCGTATATATTAATATTCATGTATAGATTTCTACAAAAGTTTGTAGCTCCTATTTTGGGGGGATTTTGCCATAGTTGCCACGCAGGCGCATTGGCAACTGCAGTTTATTTATTTTAATATTCGAGGAAGATGCTGCTGCCTATCTTCTGGTTTTCATTTTCCCTCTGTCGACTTTTACGACACCCACGGGATTAGATGAGGTGGTAGATTATCTTAAGCCGCTACCACACGGCCAGCCTAAGGACTAACTAACGTGAAGTAACGGCTTAATGCTGCTGTGCTTCGAATCTTATGCGCAGGGTTTATTACCAAGTAACTACTCTTAGTTACAAGTAACTACTCTTAGTACTACCACCACCGCATCTTGATTGTTGTTAATGGGCCTCAGACCCACATACAATCCAATGTACAATCCGATATAAAATAAAAAACAGCTGTTCAATAGGTCGTGGAATCGCATGACCGTTTCTACCGAACTTTATAGTTCTGATGCCCTTTATTAGGGATTTAAATCTAGATTTAAATCTATACTAATATACATGTATAACGGGAAATTAAAAAGTACCATAATCATTTCCTGTCAAATCTAAGCTAATTCAAATTCAAATTCAAAATGATTTATTTGCCAGAGACATGGTACATAAATATAGGTATTATACAATTTTAACATTCCAGCATGCTCTTACTTGAATAAAAAGTGTGCAAATATAAAATAAATATAGAATTAATTGTAGATCATTTACATGTCCATTTATAATATAACATTCATAATTATAGTCAGGCATTTAGTTACATTCATAATTCATTAAACTCATAAATAATAATAATTAATTAATTACATATTATTGTCATTAAAAAATTCACCAATATCATAATAACATTTGCTTAAAAAAAATTCTTTACGTCATTTTTGAATTGTCGATTTTTTTTATTCTTGAAAATATCAGGTAAACGGTTATAAATATATTCATAGATTTTGTAAAATATTTTCGGTAGTACATTTTCACAATTCACAGAAATGCCCTGGAAAAGTCCAGGTGAAGATGGTCACCCTACACCGATTGAACACCTAACGCACGTAAATCAGAGTCTATGGCCCGCAAAAAGTCACTCCGTGCAGTCACATTCAAACAATAAATTGAATTTCTCAAAGTGAATTAATGGAAAAATGTTAAGCGATCTTAGAATAGGAAAAAGAGTGACACGCGTATAAATAACTGATTTTATTGTGGCTTAATTTGAAAGCTTTAAACTACTATGAGATCACTGTATTATCATCATCAGTCACAGTCTACTGCTGGATATAACCCTATCCCAAATTAGTACCAAGTTAGAAAGTCGTCGTCATTAATAGTTCACTGCTGAACATTGGCCTCCCCCATAGATTGCCACAAAAGTTTGTAGCTATAATTTTGAGCGGATTTTACCATAGTTGCCACGTTAAGCAGGCGGGTTGACAACCGCATTTTATTTATTCAGATGTTCTAGGGAAGATGCTGCAGCACATCTCCTGGTTTCAATTTTCCCTCTGTCGACTTTTACGACACCCACGGGATGAGGTGGGGTTGTAGATTCTGTCAAGCCGCTACCACACGGTTTAGTCGCAGCAAGGCCATCGTATTGATTACACCAATACAAATTTTCTGCCTCAATTTTCGACTTGACGGGAGAATACCTTATCACCAGTAAAATAGTAGTGGAGTTCTCACTATCCCGTAAACGATAAAATGTTGAATATAATTTGAAAGCAGATTCCATCTATACAAATAAATAAAATTGAAGTGTCTGTTTGTAATAAGAAAATAACAGTTATTTACTCAATGCTTATGAAAGTATATTCAATTTTTAAAGTTTTTGTCTGTCTGTTTGTGCCGGCTAATCTCCGAAATGGCTGGACCGATTTTGACGGGATTTTCATTTACAGATAGCTGATATTATAGCTGGTAACTTAGGCTACTTAAATTTTAGAAACATAATTAGGTTTCCGTGCAATCAATTATAACCCCGAAATCCGATTCAAATAGGGAAGTATATATGTATATCATCGATCGGGGTCGGCTTTTTTACAATAAAGATGACACCTCAGTGAAGACCAGCCCCGCCTTTCATTTGTAAGAATGTACGTTCCTGCACGATATATAGTCGTATAACAGTTTACAGGTTTATCATGAGCTCAATGTAAAGCGTTGGTGTATATTTTTAGATTAATTATATGGAAAACATACAGTCACGCCCTTTTCCCATATAAGAGGTGGGCAGAGACCATTCACGTAGCCCACTTTTTGCCCTCGCGGGAAACGAGACGTGACGGATGGCCACCGACATTTTGGTAGGAGACATATTTTTTTTTATTCGCTATTGCGTTCCCACGAACCGTATAGAGACAGCATCGCATATTATGTGTTATGTGTGTTATTCTGCACGATTAAAGGCTGTCCGTACAACAGCTTAGTCGCGAGGTGTTGTAACCTCGTTAGGAAAGAGGTAGGTTCTATTCTACTCCGCCGGACACCTGTCTGAATATGACGCAATACATTAGCCCGCGGAGCATACTCTGACCACGTGGCCATGCAGTCGTCACATCGTAGTGACTACTCGTACAATACAATAGAAACCAGCTTCTACTACGATATGCTGTTCCGTATTCAATTTTTTTTCTTTTGGTATGAGCCGTGGTTTCTCAGGAGCCGGGCGCCTGGGCTTAGTAGCGCAACGTCGGTACCTAGAATCAAAGCCAGCGGCTAGTAGCTCAGGGGCCTGGTGCTCGCCTTTAATTTCATAGTACGCGAGTAACCTAGGTCCGATCACCGGTGCAAGCACCTCTAGAATTGTTCTATAATTTCGAGTGCTGATTTACCACGTGCTTAGCGGTGAAGGAAAACATAGTGAGGAAACCTGCACATCAAAGGAATAGAAATATTTCGAGGACATTTGAAGTCCGTCAACCCTCATTTCAGCAGCGTGACGGACTATTCCCCGCTCCAAACCTCTCTCAAAAATAGGCTGTTACTTTTACCGCAACTTCTAAAAAAAATTGCAATTTCAAGTTGTTGTTTGCAATACTGAAAGCTGATTTACCACGTGCTCGGCGGTGAAGGAAAACATCATGAGGAAACCTCTATGTATGAGAAATAAACAAATATTGAGCATAAACAAAGATGAACTCTTTCCAACAAGCAGTGGAACAGTATGGTAAACCCTTCCCGACTCCAAAACCCTCTCAAAAATGAGCGAAGGGTTGTACTCAGCAGTGGGGTAATTAAAAGCTGTAAATTTACTTATATCTTTTGGTATATCTTACACTGATGCACAAACTTTATTGTTGAGATGTTCTTATTCCGATTTCAATTCGATAACGATCCGATTTCGATACAAGGCAAAGTTTTGTCATACGGCCGATATGGCCCATTGCCACTTTAAACTATTAATCTTTAAGGCTTTGCTATACATATATATTACGCTTCGTTAACTGCAAATAATATTGTTGTTGTTTTCTTTTCGCAGAGTAACTAACAGTAACTTTAGTTCCAAGCATAGCTTACCGAGCCATACTAAACTTATTCTACTAAAAAGAACCAGACAAGTGCGAGACTCGCGCACCGAGGGTTCCGTACAAACTCGTGTGTAGAGAGCCCGTCCCTAACGAGAATTTTTGCCCGCTTTTCGGGTATATTTTAAGTTTCCCCACAAAATCAGTCCAGGAAACTTAAACTACAATATTGGTGTATTTAAAGCGAGAGTTAGTAGGCATTCACGCTTCATTTATTCGGTACATTACATTTATTTGGTGTTATCCTAACTTATCATCATTACATGAAATTACATGAAAAAGGCAGGCTTCGTAAAAATTCATCTGATATTAAATTAAGTGCGTGGTGGCGGCTCGTTAAAAGAATACTACCATTCCATCTCATCCAATGGATCTCGTAAAAGGCGAGTAAGGAATAAAACTGCACTGTGCACCCAGCAGCGCATGGTGGCGATGGGCTCACCACCTATCACACCAAGTGCATTATATTGGATTGGTGAAATGCGGATTGTGGCAGTCATCTGCTTTTGCAGTGAGTGCCCAGTCTCTGACTACCCCTTATGGGATACAGTCGTGATCTTATGTATGTATGTATGTATAAAATTTTAAAGACAGTTTATTACAATTAATTATTAAATTTGAATTTGAATTGAGACTTGAAGTGGTGACTAAAAAAGGTATGAATAGTACATCGAAGTCTATGTATGTTGAAAATGAGAGCTAGAACTAGTGATAGGCTGAAATTATGATGTAATCTACTTACTGATAGCTACTGACAACTAGTTTAATTGATGGGCATACGAGACTTAAGGGCTGATGTATCAAGGTGACGAGCGCAGTGTATTGCCACATAGAAGAGTTTCGGGTGACAAAGCATTTATTATGGGCACTCACCATCAGATGAACGATATACGTCTCGTCGCTTTCGTTAAATAAAAAACACTTTTATAATTTAATTACACCATTTTAAAAATGGGACGGAGCGTTAAACTTATTAGTTGCTAAAAATCTGTCTTTTTATTTCACCAATTAAATAAAATTGTCACAATTATATCTAATTTATTGGATAAAACAAAACCCTTGTTTTCTGCGTAAGAAATAGTTTATTATGATATAAAATACACAATTAAATCTTGCCCCGTTATCTTAAGGTTTATATTACAATAACGCGGTTTCGATGATCTCAACATCAAAGAAAGCAATTTGTCATTAGCGTTAGAGGAAACAGTCGGATTTACGAATACGGTGTAAAAATACTGTGTAAGTTTCGAGATCCTTAGGGATCGAAACCCTCGGATTGCTTTTAGCCAGCTTAAATTACTTAATATAAAGCATGTTTTTCGTAAGTCAGTCTGTTTATGGCGAGAATGTTCACCGGATAATCATGCTCATAGTAATCATGCTCATAGTAATTGCAGTGTCATCCAAAACTTTGAATGACAAATTACTGTTTGACATCTATTTCACCGGTATTTAAATGGCATGTGCCCAGAAATTCCACAACATACAGGAACACAATAATACTTACTCTTGGAATAATTCTTAACGCGAAAGTTCAATCGGGCCCGCATTTAGATAAACTTTTTTTTTTAAAACGATGCCCCACAGTAGGATTTCTCCTGTAGGGTGCGTTTTACATACATAAATTCCACATGCACAAACACCCAGACTCGGAACAACTATCTGTAGGTCATACAAATATTAATCCCGTGTGGTAATCGAACCCGCGACCCGCGGCGCCGAAGTCAAGGGCTTGACCACTGCGCCAACTGAGCCGACATTAGCAAAATAATTAGAAACTAACGTTGAAACTGCTAGATTAGTTAATTTTAGCTATTACAATAGCAGAATGGCTTATCGTCTTTGCTACGGGGAAATGCGTCTGACGTAAAGTATTTTTTGTTTTACAAAAGGCGACCGTAAAAGCTATTTATAATCTTAGCTCTAAAGTATCTTTTAGAGCTAAATTTATATACATACATACATAAGATCACGACTGTATCCCATAAGGGGTAGTCAGAGACTGGTCACTCACTGCAAAAACAGATGACTGCCACGATCCACGTTGCACCAAAACAATATAATGCACTTGGTGTGATACGAGTAGGTGGTGAGCCCATCGCCACCATGAGCTATTGGGAGCACAGTGCAGTTTAATTCCTTACTCGCCTTATACGAGATCCATTGGATGAGATGGAGTGGTAGTATTCTTTTAACGAGCCGCTACCACACGGCAGCGGCACGCTATTATATTAATAATACACTTTAGAGCTAAATTTAAAGTAATTAATATCTTAACCTTGGCCTCTTAATATATAAATATGAAAAAGTTTTGCATGTACATAAGAATATAAAACAGTTCAATAAAAAAAGTGATGTTCTTAATGTAAATAACAGTAACAATTATGCCAAATAACCCTCCTGGGAACCCATCCCCTGGGAACGGGTGAAAGCTGCCAAGCCAGTTTAGTCTTTATGATGTTGCTGATTATTTTTAAACAACAAAAAAATTGCCCGCTGGGGTTCTAGCTGGTTCTACCCAGGATAGAGGCATTTTTTGTGTAAATTAAAAAAAATACGTTCAATGAGTATTATGTAAATACTATGTATTGACTAGAAATAATTCTATTTTACTCTTACAAAAAACTGCTTGTTATTCTGCCTAAACAACAATCACTAAGTGGGTATCTGCTGCGACAGATTTTTAAACAGAAATCCTACCACCAGTAAAATGTTTTATTGTAGATTTGTTATATCTATGAAAGAAAAATAATTAAACGTACGGAACTGGTCTTCAAAGTAAACTCGTTTCACCTCCATTGTTGTTTCGGTAATTTGAAATAATTTAATAAGAGGTCATAATTTATTAGTGTCCGATCAAATATATAAACGAGCTCAACAGATAGAACTCATTATTTATTTTTTAAACAGACACGTTTCATCATGTCTATGAAGAAATCAAAAAGAAATTTGTGACATTATTTTCGAATGTTTTTGATCTCAATTTTAGACATTTATTAGGGTTTGTGGAAAAAAAATTTAGTGGTGTAATTAGAGATATCGTTATTAATTTCGAAACCTTATTTATGCCTTAAGTATTACTTTAAAATAGTGTAAATTGCACTTGAAAATACATGTTTACTAAGAAAATTTGTTCTGGTTCTCTTGGAAAACTTAGGTAGATATACTCACAGAATATTCTTTCCTTCATATCAGCTCGATATTACCTGTGAAATAGAATAAATGAGTTAATTTCGCTAATAAATTAGTCATGATCAGATCAATAACATCAGAGACCAGTTTTTACAATAGACAGACAGTACAGAAAAGTTAGTTAATAGAATCAGGCGTTACTTTGCGGAAATCCATTATAATGAAGGAAGGTAAGTTACTTTGCTAAGATCCGCATGCAAAATATAAAAATGGTGTATATTACCTAGTTTTTGAAGAGCACCGCCCGCCCTCCCTCAGTAGCGTGCAAAAGCAAACTAACACCGCCACCAGGAACCGCCACCAGGTACCCTCCACCAACCACTACAATACCACCACTAGATAATATACACCACTGAAGTCGAGAACACGACACGTGTTTCGCCCCAAAACGAGGCATTATCAAGCGTCATAGACTCTACGACAGACGGCCGCCGAGACTCCACTCGGCGGCCGTCTGTCGTAGAGTCTATGATATGATATGTCTAGGTAATATACACCATTTTTATATTTTGCATGCGGATCTTAGCAAAGTAACTTACCTTCCTTCAGTACAGATTAGGTTTTGATAAATATATACTGTGGACGAGTTGTTATTCTTAGTTTATAAAAAAGTGCGACTTTTATATTATAGTTTATATAGAAAGGTGGGCGGCAAAGTAGAACAGCACGTATCAACATAGCCTCTTCCGTACCGAGGTATTATGATGATATAGATGCGACTAACGTATTGTACGGACAGCCTTTATTCGTGCAGAGTTATACCATAATATGCTGATGATGTCACTTCTGCTCATATAAACGCAATAGGATGCAAGAATTTTTTGACTCGACGGCGTCTTGTTTCGCCACCCGTCACGTCTCGTTTCCGGCGGGGTCAGGATGGGCTACGGGTGGAGTCTTTGTCCACCCCTTTCCCCCATCCGCCTTCAGCTATCAATTGGAAACTTTGAAATTTTTCTCTTACTCAACTTTTACAATAGCCACGGTGAAATGGAGTGGCTGATTCTCTAACCGCTTTCACCGCCACCTCTGTATGGTACCATAGCATTAGTAACTCAAAAGCCCAAATTTGACCGTCACTTACCGACACTACCAAAAATTGTTACTTTTTCCCCACGCTAGGATTTCTCCAGTACAGTGAGGGTATCATTCACAACACATATAGACCCCGAAGTCAACAATTTGACTTATTGTCCAAATGATGGTTATTACGTTTATCTGAACTAGGAAGCGGCGTCACATTCTGGCCACCCGATCGACAAATACGTCAGTGTGCTGATTAGTCACGTGTTCTGTTGAGATTTTTAAGAAGTTGGTGGTAGGAGTTTCTGGTGGTAGGATTCCTATGCAGGAATCCGTCTAGGTAGGTACCACCCCAGGGCCAGTTATTCTGCCGTGAAGCAGTAGTGTGCATACATTACTGTGTTTCGGTTTGAAGGGCACTGAGAGCTAGCGTAATCACTGGGCATATGAGAGTTAAGAACTGATGTCTCAGGGTGACGGGCGCAGTGTGGTGTCACACAGTAATTTTCTGGGTGACACAGCATTGATTATGGGCAGACGTTGCACTTACCATCAGGTGCACGTTGTGCTCGTTCCGTCACTTTAATGAACTAAAAAAAAACTCTCAAGTAGCGTAGCAAACTCTTCTCTAATCCAAAACCCTCTCAAAAATGGAGAGTGGAGAGTGGAAAAAAGCTATGTTTGTGGCATCTGCCTACCCTTTATATGGGAAAAAGGCGTGACTGTATGTATGTACGTATATTCTAAAAGTCCATGTCGCAGATTGTAACACTTGTTTACGTTTAATTAGAAAAGAAAATTTTATTCTAAGAATTCTAGTACAGCTAATACTTAGGCAATAAAAAGTCAAGTAATTTTATTGCTTATTTCTTCACACTAGATCTAGATATTCTAGCAATAATAAAATGGTATTTGAACCTACTTACTAAATAACCCATTTTATCAATTATGAATCCATAATTAGATTGTTAACTATAAAACAGACGCTAACATGCGAGATACTTAACAAATGATCATAAAATAGTCAGGTTGGTAGTAGTGTGTAATATAAAGTATAGAGAAGTTAGAAATCGCTAATAACTATTTAACGACTTGGTACATACGATATATTACCTTAATTTATACAACGACCCTGCGAGCCGTGGTAATACAGAGAAAGGACGCTGGCTTAAATTTCATGGTGCAATTTTAAGTGCTGATTTACCACGAACTCGGCGGAGAAGAGAAACATCATGAAAACCTATATGCCTTAAAAATACTTAACAATATATATTAATTTTAATAGATATTTAATGATGAAGGAAATAAAGTTAATTTGCTCAGAGAGAAAATGGTGTATATTACCTAGTTTTTCCAAGAACACCGCCAGCCCTCCGCGTGCACAAGTAAACTAACACTGCCACCAGGAACTGCCACCAGATACCCTCCACCAACCACTACAATACTACTAGGTAATATACACCACTGAATTCGATAACACGTATTTCGCCCCAAAACGAGGCATTATCAAGTGTCATAGACCCCCAACTCCACCCGTGGTTATCGTCAAAGCTGACAGAGGGAAAATTAAAGCCATGGGATGGGCAGCAGCGTCTTCCTTCAACATCTAAATAAATAAACTGCGGTTGCCAACCCGCCTGCCAAGCGTGGCAACAATGGCAAAAACCCCCAAAATTAGAGCTACAAATTTATGTGGCAATCTGGGGGAGGCCTATGTTCAACAGTGGACTAGTGATATGCTGAAATGATGATGATGATGATGATGATAATTAAGACGGAGCATAAAATAATAAGTATAAGTACCTGACCAGTAGGCGACGCGGTCATCAGTACTCATCAATAAATCCTACTTGCCTTCACTAATTCTCGATTGCTAGTCTCGAGATGTTTCAGAAAGACTCTTAATTTTACACACATATTATTATTGAGTCATACAATACTCACTAAACAATTCCGTACACGCGTTCAAGTCATAAAAACACGGCGGAGAATGTCTAGACGGGTGGTGTCGGCGCGTGCGACAATATCCAACATTATTGGGGCTGTTGATTACGCCAATAAAGTTTGATCACCGATCATGCTTAGCTGCGCTCGCACAATATCTTTAAATTTTAGAGGTCATCACCTCACGGTGATGTAAACTGACTGGACTAATCAGTATATAAGTATGCCAAGTCATCAGCTCTGGACTCTCATATATCAGTGAAAAGCGGTGATATTACTCGGTATGAGACTTAAGAACTGATGTCTCTGGGCGACGGGCGTAGTGTAGTGAACGCGAACGCAGAAATGTTCTGGGTGACACAGTTCTGGTATTTGTCATGGGCGGACGTTTCACTTACCATCAGGTGAGATTTTGTTCGTACGGTCATTTTATCTGATAAAAAAAATTGTTGGGCATGACACTAGCTATCAGTGCCCTTCAAACTGAAACACAGCAATGTTTACACAACTAGTGGTTGACTCCAGAACAACTGCAGTTGTATTAACCTAGATCTTGCCACGACTAAAAGGAATCATGCCACCTGTAAGAATATCTGCCACCAGTAAGAAGTCCTGCCACTAGTACCAAGATTTGGCTAGAACGTCCGGGCTTAAATTTGAATTAGTTCCTAATGTGTAATAATTCAATCCATAGAGGAGACCTCTCTCCCTTGTGGTATGTACTCGTCTAGGCAAAACACAATTCTTCAAAACACAATTCTGACATATCTTCTTCGGCGGCTTGAAAAATGTTCTTATGGAAGCCCGCTTCAAGATATAGCCAATCTTGTCCGTGACTCCTCTGACATATGGTAGGACTGCAGGTACACGCTCGACTGTGGCCGGCTTCACTCGGTCACTGCGACGAAGGCGCGCAACCCGAAGCTCTTTCTGCGTAGATGGGACCTCAAATAATAATTAAAAGCTGAAGGTACTCCGGGTTAACTATGACATCGGGACATCTGTCACCTCAGTCCCCCCGTGACCATGGGTGCTGTAAAGCACTCGAAACGTCGGGTTATAAATAACAAAATTAAACGCGATAAAATCCGTAAAATTTGTTTCATTTAAATGTGTAGTGTTCGCGTAAATATAAGAAATCATTAAGTAAAAAATATTTATTAATTTATTTATTATTTGCCATTAACCTTATATATAGCTATATTATTCGCTGAAATAAATTTATAGTGGTAACAGTACTTAGATGAGTATTTATCATATATCAGCCGTTCATTTATAAAACAGTATCTTTAAATAATACGCGACTAATAGATATTTTCGAGTTTTTCCGAACAGTGGGGCTATTACGTATCCAAAGTGAAGATCACTTTTAAAAGTATTGAACGAATATCTGTCAAATAACTGTTTTCATACTGGTTATGGTTAACGAAGATGACGATTATTTTTCATATGACGTCTTTTCGGTTAATCATAACCAGTAGGCAGACACTTATTTAGCAGATATTCGTTCAACACTTTTATAAGTTATCATCACTTTGGATACGCAATAGCCCTGCAGATTAGACGGAACGTGCCGATTAAAAATACGAAAAAGAATAATAATTTGACGGTATCAATATTCTTACGATCACTTTTTTGTTTTCATTTTTAACAAAATAAAGCAATATCATATCAACTAGTTTAGTTGCTGACTAAGAGAATCGACACTAATAACTTTTAATTTTTTTTTCACGTGATCACATCAATAGACAGAATATGAATTACTGTAAATAAAAACACCAAATGGAAACGCATAACAACTCAATTCTTTATTTGTTTTAGAAGAATACACACAATTTGTAACTCATTAATATTTTATTAAAATAATAAATAATATTTGTTATATATTATATAATACTAATATATACTGTTTCGATACTTCAAAGAATAAATAGCTTAATAATAATATTGACTTTACGGGAACGCGACACGACAAACCCATGAACGTAGGGCCCATACTACTGAAGCCTGTATGGGTCGCTACCTAGCCCCGCAGTTATAGGTCAATTGCTCTGTCTAGAATGTTTTGTCGTATCTCTGTATTACTAATCTTTTTCTGTGATACTACTTAATATATTAATTAAATTTTCTAGTATTTTTTCCTTTTTTTTTAATATATATTCGGTATAATTGTATACTGCTGGTCCTGGGGACAGCAGGCGCCAAGCTTTTTGAAATTCGTAAAGCACGTCTCCTGATCACTCACTAGTACAGTAATGGATTCTAACAATGGGCTCTAACCATAACTTCAAATAATGTTGGTACAAATATTTATAAAGTTATTGCCTATACGCTCGGAATCGACTATAATAAGGAAGAGGTCATAGCGCGTTAATAGCCGCCCAATCACTTATACAATAAAGGCCTGTATCGCGTGTCATACCCAAGTGTCAAAGAATGTCTGTCCGTGTCACGCAATGTCTTACTGGACCATGGCGCCACCGCAGGTTCTGCACACATAATGCTGCAATGCAGACAATCGAAAAATGAACTCTGAAACTTTCTGAGCAATCAAAATAAAGGTCAATTTGGTTTGGCGGTCAGTTTTGCGAGCGGCAAATGGTTTTTTGGTTTCGGCATACGCGAGCCGACTCCGTTCTCGCCCCGGCACAATATTGGCTCATTTTGAAGCCGAAGCGTTCATACAAATTGCGCATTTAATGCCGTTTTAAACGGAGCCTTTCCTTTTTCCATTTGTCATTCCAAACCGTTTCGTGTTTAACAACGGGATGGGGGGAATTAAGTGCATTCAGCAAATCGTCTTCGGACGTGCGAAGGCGGCCAAGTATCGATTTACTATCGGCACGTATCGATTCTGCATCGCGATAACGATATTTGCACGTTCTATATGCTAACCGATTGTTAAGAAGACAGATTTGAGGCCCGACGAGGTCATGCCTTCCTTACTGATTAATTTACGTATACATGAGTATTGCATAGAAATTACAAGAAATTTGGACTCGGCATCGTTGTCATCTTAGACTTACTGGTGGTAGGATTCCTATGCAGGAGTCCGTCTAGGTAGGTACCACCCCAGAACCAGCTATTCTACCGTGAAGCAATATGAGACTTAAGAACCTATGTCTCAGGGCACAGTGTAGTGTCACACAGAAATTTTGTGGGTGGCACAGCATTTGTTACTGGCCGACGTTGCACTTACTATCAGGTGAACGTTTTGCTCGTCTTGTTACTTTATCAAATAAAAAAAATAAAAAAATATTTAAAAATGAAAAAAGCATTTAATCCACTTGAGTTTTAAATTACAATTTAAAACGCAAGTGGATTAAATATGCGCATAAAAAACACAAAAAGGGTTTTTATATGTGGTGCAAAATGTGTCTCAAATTCGACGTTAATGCAAAGATTGTAAAAATGCCTATAAGCTTTAGAGTTTATCAGTTCGTCGTATGATCATTATTGATGTTATCACGTAGACAACTTCGATTAAGACGTCTTCCGTAACATATCAATACCGTTAATATGTAATGAAATACTTTTTCGTCTTAATCTTTACATATTCCACGCAAAGCTTATGCGATATAATCTGAAAGGTAGGTAACAGTTTCAAAGATGCTGGAACTGTGTCTACACCCCAAAATTAATAAGTAATGTGCTTTGTACAACAGCTCAACAGCCGTGATGGCTCAGTGGCCGGGCGCTCGCCTTAAATTTTATAGTACCCGAGTGACCTGAGTTCAGTTCCCGGTGCCGGCACCTCTAAATTTGTTCTGTAATCTTAAGTGATGATTTACCACATGCTCTGCGGTAAAGAAAACTTCGTGGGAAAACCTGCATTTCTGAGGAAGCATGCGAAGTCCGCCAACCTGTAGTGGAGCCGCGTAATTTCTCCGGCTCCAAAACCCCATTTATAGGCTATAATTTTACTTTTTACTTACTTTTATGCAATGTAAGTTCGGTTAGGATTTTAACAAAGTCCGACGACTATGGGAGCTGGTATGCTAACCACTAAGCTACGGATTTTAGTAAGCGACGAGACGAGGGCCACGCCAACCCTTTAAAGGGTGCGACACCGCACCCTTTATAGGGTTGGCCCAGAACTTTGCATTGAAAATTTGCTTGTTGCTCCACATTTGTCACCATGAATCATCAGTTGCAAGTAACATATGCTCTGTTTTTTAAAGTTTTTTTATTGTATAAAGCGACGAGACAAGCAAAACTTTCACCTGATGGTAAGTGCAACGTCTGCTCATAACAAATGCTGAGTCACCTAGAACATTTCTGTGTACCACTTAAATATCCAAGAGTATGTCCAGTGATTACACTAGCTCACACTGCCCTTCAGATCGATACGGCAGAATAACTGGCACTCTCAACCTAGTTTAGATGGGCAATAAACAAAAATATAAATAATAACTTGTTCGTTTACTTTCGTTTTATTTTAGTACAATATTCAAAATATTCTAAGCGACCACCGAAGCTGGTAAACTAGTTCGGACGCAAACGCGTATCACACAAAGCTTTGTCTACTTAACAACTAAATGCTACATTTTACTGGCAATATTTTATACTGGATTAACACGATCTTTGGCACAACACTACCACCAACTAATATCTACTTTTATAAAATAATATCGTTCACACCTTTGATTCTTATTCCATTGGCATAAAAATCAAATTTACTCTAGTTATATTTGTCAAAATATTCCGATTCTAATTTTGACATGTGTCAACCTGGTGTGAAATAAATTTTGTAGTTTACGGGGCCGTTCGGATATTTTGCCGTAAGGACTGCTCTGTCCGAAATTAATGATGTTAAGTATGTTAAATGTTGCTTTACGCAATCTGTTTAATAATGTATATTAAAATTGTCATAAATATTTACAAATGTCATTACATTTTAGTTAATCTCGATCGAATAGACAGGTCGGAGTATCCGATTTATACGCCGCTGGTCCTGGGTCCGAATCCCAGCCGAAGCCACAACATTTGTGCAAAATCATAAATATGTAAAACGCCACGAAACAGGCGAAATCCTGCCGTGTGGCATAGTTTTTTTAAAAAATAAACTGGGTACCAACATTTAACCTCAAAATCTAAGACGTTCTTAAATTCATATTAAGTCAGAGCTTTATAAGGTTATAAGGAGTCACATTGAAGATCAAATATAAAAAAGTAAACGAATCTACAGCTGGGCCTGTGCTCAGTTGCAGCTAGGTGCTTTGTTTCGGTCTGTGTGTGTCACATCTTGCGTACCTGTGGCGATTATGATCATCCTGGCATTAACCTTTGTTGACTTTTACGATACCAATTATATTTAAGATCAAACAATAACCCGTTGACGAATTTCTGTCATATAATTACTTAATGCGAGCAGCGAATTCCGGGTACCAGTTGTTATGTCTCGACATCCAACACCTCGCCTTATCGTGTGCATTCCTTAACGACGGTTTTCAACTCCTTAGTTTGTAGGTCGCATGAAAGATATTTTGTTCTTAAATAAACTTACTGCACATACAATAAAATAAATTTGGCAATTAAAAGTTTACACAGATTTACTTCAGTACAATACACTGAGATCAATTTTAAAAATACGAGTATTAATAGTAGTTTATACACGTTCTTTTCATCGTCATCATCATCATCATTTCTGCCTATCACTGCTGAACATAGACCTCCCCATAAACTGGAACAAAAGTTTGTAGCTCTCATTTTGGGGGTGTTGCCATAGTTGCCACGCTTGGCAGGCGGGTTGGTAACCGCAATTTATTTATTGAGATGTTACAGGAAGATGCTGCTGCCCATCTCTTGGTTTTAATTTTCCTCTGTCGACTTTTACGACAACCACGGGATGAGATGGGGTGGTAGATTCTCTTAAGCCGCTATGAGACGGCCTCTTTTCATTACCAACAATTACGTAGAAACACAAATTGTTAGTGTACGGGTCTGGTTGTTTTGTAGCACCAACGACACAGGAGAAACCCTTACCGTATATTTTAAATAAAAATGTCTGTAGCACCAACGACACAGGAGAAACCCTTTACCGTATATTTAAAATAAAAAAATGATCATTACCAGCATTCTCTATTCAACCGTAAGCTGCTAGCCCGTCAACAGATCTTAGCTGGACTTTGGTATCAGTATCAGCAAAGCTGGTATGATCACCCAGAATATTTCTGTGTGGCACCTCACTGCGACCGTCACCCTGAGACATCAGTTCTTAAGTCGCATATGCATATTGATTACACTAGCTCTCAATGCCCTTCAGACCGAAACTGTAATGTCTGCACACTGCTGTTTCACGGAAGCATAACTGGTCCTGGGACGGTACCATTGGAATGAATGAATGAATGGAATCCTACCACCGGTCTTCAGCTTATGACAATAAAAATAACACTTATTTATGAAACTAGGTGAGTAATTTCGTTTGGGAAAAGCCTTTGATTATATCAGCAGACATCGTCGCCTCTTCCACTTTTTTATTACATACAACGTCATGTATAATCCCATCGTAACTCACTTCATAATCCGTTTACCAGTTGATCAAAGAAGAACAAATAAATATGAAGTTGCTAGGCAGTCAGTTTGTTTGTATCCTCGCTTCCTTGTTTACGCTCAGCTTTCGCAATAACGGCGGTGCGCCGTTCATTCACAGAATGATTATGTAAGTGCATGATTGACGGGTTGTGTTGCTATGTCGTAAAAATTGGGACTCGGTATTTAGACCACGACATGTCGTCGCTGTGTGTATTTGCGGTACGTCCTATTTGATTTATGAATAAAGGCTACCAAGCATTATTTTTTCGATTTGAAATTCACTTTTATATGTATACATTATAGACAATATAGTTTTGTTGCTTTCAAATTGAATTCGGAATGAAATTATTGGTACTATAATCGATGCTGGCAACGTTATATTTAATTAAGAAAAAAAAGTAAATTCGCTAAGTTCCAAATGCAAAATTTAAAATGATTTATATTACCTAGTTTTTGAAGAGCACTCCCGCAATATCGTCCACAATACCTCTACAGGGAATCACCACCGATCCCACCACCACTATAACAACATCAGAAAGCAATACACACTACTTTAGTCGAGAACACGACACGTGTTTCACCTTAAAACGAGACGTTATTAAGTGATGTTGACTCTACGACAGACAGCTGTGTATCGTAGAGTATCTCTCTCCGCGGCTGTCAAAGTATCGCCTGATTTTTCTCTACCGCTAAGCTTGTTATTTTTCTTATAAAACGGGGCCTCACACGATAGATTTATCATGGATACATTGTACAGACCTTAACTGCACATGCATATAAACACGAAAAACCAGGAGGATAATTCCAAATCGAATCCGCGGCCTGAAGTCCGTCACTTAGCCACTGCGCCGTCCGCGATTTCTGTCATGTTGTGTTAATCGAGTTATTTGTGCGGGCCAATGTTACGAGAAACGTTCTGCTACGGACGACCACTTGTGGAATCTGCTGCCTCCAGCGGTTTTTCCAAACTGATACAACTTAGAAAACTTTCAATAAAAGATCTTACTACTTTCTTAAACGCCGGCACCGCACCAGCAATTCCTCTTAGAATCTCTTGATTCCTATGATATTATGGAAGTTCGTGGGCGATGGTGATCACTTACCATCGGGTGAGCCGTTCCCTTTTTTTATTGCATAAAGTGATGAAACGAGCAAAACGTTCACCTGATGGTAAGTGCAACGTCTGCCCATAACAAATGCTGTGTCACCCAGAACATTTCTGTGTGACACCACACTGTGACCACCCTGAGACATAGGTTCTTAAGACTCATATGCCCAGTTATAACGCTAGCTCTCAGTGCCCTTCAAACCGAAACACAGTAATGTTTGCACACTACTGCTTCACGGTAGAATAACTGTCCCTGGGGTGGTACCTACCTAGACGGATTCGTGCATAGGAATTCAGAAAGCCAGTAGTAAAAGTACCACCAGTAGTAAAAGTAAAGATAATCTTTTGTTTTTACATACATATACATCACATAACAGTTAAATCCTCATTTTACACTGTTCTATAAAAAAAATATAGTGTACTAACTATTACCTTCTCATTTTCGATGTAGTTTTGCAGGAAGTCGATGCATGCAGGTGGCTCAGGACCGTGTTCTGAAGAAATGTATGGGGAGGCCTATGTTCAGCAGTGGATTATAAAAAAAAGTAAAGTAACAACCTATAAATGTCCCACTGCTGAGCACACGCCTCCTCTCATTTCTCAGAGGGTTTTAGAGCTGGGAATAGTCCGCCACAATTTTCAAATGCGGGTTGGCGAACTTCACATGTCCTCAAAATATTTCTATTCCTCGGCCATGCAGGTTTCCTCACGATGTTTTCCTTCACCGCTAAGTACTTGGTGAATCAGCACTTAAAATTGTAGAACAATATAAGAGGTGCTGGCACCGGGGATCGAACCCAGGTAACTCGCGTACTATGATGCACGCGTGCACCAGGCCCTCGGGCTTAGATGCTGAGCAGTGGACTATGATAGGCTGTGATGACGATGATGATTCGATTTCCTGTAACGCCTATTCGGTAAGACCGAAAAAGTGTCGGGGTACAGTTGCTGCCATGCTGATAATGTATGAATGAAACTGAGAGCAAGGTCTTAAAAAATGGCAGTGTTACTTCCTTTCATTCAATAAGCTTAATCTGTTGATGTAGTTCCGACCGTATATCGGAAACTATCTATTGCGCATAAGATATTACAGTGCCACAAGTGTACGCGTAAGCACAGGCACTCTCTAGTCTTAACCTCTACGCGCCCTATGTTACATTCATTTGATAAGTTTTGAGGTGAGATGGGATGCAGTGTCCGAAACACGACCACAGTTCGGGTTTTAAGTTCAGGAAAAAACAATTTGTTGCACAAGTGCGTATTTAAAAATGTCACTTGACGCATGAAAAAGTCAATTACAATTAGAATAACAATAGCGAAAATCAATACAATCCAATATTAACAACACAATCAATATTAGTACAACCACCAGTTCATAATATAACGGATCGTTCCGCGCTCGCTTCTAAACCCATAGAAAAACACACAAACACACTACAGCTACCGAAAGTTTACCAACGTCAACAGAAACAGTGCCCAAATACGTACACGGATTTACATCGTCCGAAATAGAAGCGGGTTCGAATACGTGTATGTTGTAAATGAATGCCGGCAGATCGGTTCTGATTGATATATGGACTAATACGGCGTGCCTGTCTATGGGCATAGATTAAGGAACAGAGTAGACATTCAATACGAAGAAAGGTTTGATTTTATATGCTGCTAAAGTAGCTGATGGGACAAAATCCTGAAAGAAACTAGTATATAAAACAATCCTATACAGGAATCCGTCTAGGTAGGTGCCACCTCAGGGCCAGTTATTCTGCCGTGAAGCAGTAATGTGCAAACATTACTGGGTTTCAGTTTGAAGGGCACTGAGAGCTAGCGTAATCACTGGGCATATGACACTTAAGAACTGACATCTCAGGGTGACGGACGTAGTGTGGTGTTGACAGTAATGTTCTGGGTTACACCGCATTTGTTATGGGCAGACGTTCCACTCACTATCAGGTGAACGTTTTGCTCGTTTCGTCACTCTTTCGTATAAAAAAAAACAGTTGAAGCTTCTTAACGTCTTATGCTGGGGCACAAGTCTGATTTGATTATTAAAGTGTTTGGAGCCAGGAAAATAGTTCGTCACGCAGTTTAGTAGACTTCAAATGTCCTCGAAATACTGTTTATTTCTAATACATCATTTGTAATATAAGATTTTCTTACACCGCAACCGCATAGTCATATTTACTGGTGGTAGGATTTCTATGCAGGAGTCCGTCTAGGTAGGTACCACCCCAGGGCCAGTTATTCTACCGTGAAGCAGTAGTGTGCAAACATTACTGTGTTTCGGTTTGAAGGGCACTGTGAGCCAGCGTAATCACTGGGCATATGAGACTTAAGAACCTATGTCTCAGAGTGATGGGCGCAGACGTTGCACTTACCATCAGGTGAACGTTTTGCTCGTTTCAATCACTTTAATGCAATAAAAAAAAATCAGTTCACTTATGGCACTAATACATCTTCATGAAAATAAGTGCTAAGGTTATTTCGACAAAGAGTACAACTCCAGCATATTAATAGATAACTTCTTTGTTAAAGAGTTTAAAGGATTTTAATAAAATCCAATTGCAAAAAAATACTTTTCTACCTAAATTGTATGCCTACGATATTTTTTTTATTCTATATCAAAAAAGCATAACGATGAACTTCGGAGAAAGTGCGATCAGTTTTTAGACTCCGGGTTTATTGAAACCGATGTCGACGTCGATTGTTTAATTAGCTAAATCAATATATTTATGCTTTGAACAAATTTATAATTTAATGTGTTAATATAAAGTGTAGTATAGTGTATGGGAAAAAAAATTACGTTATCGTCTTCAGTTAAAAGTCTTCAATCCAGAAACAAATAGAGTTTGCTTCTCCGGAATACAACATATTGATGTAGGAAGATGTAGGAAGGTATAAACTTCGCAGGCGATGTTATAAAGCCAAAGTGACCGTGCAAACAGGGGAACTCTGTTTGTACGGTCACTTTCTGGTCTGCACTTTGCAGTAACCTACTTAGTAGTATGTATTGTATGTATTGTGTATGTATTTATATATGTTTAAGTATGTATATTTATTTATATAAATATTTATACCTTCGTAAATATTACTTCTAATTATATTTACAGCCTAACTCTTTCTCTCTGGTCATAATATCCTTTGCAGCGTGGTTGCCTGGTAGAGATCGCTTGTAAGCGATAAGGCGGCCAACTGTACCTTAATTTGTTAGCATTTTTGTTATTTTATATTTTTCCGTTTTGATTATAGATGTACAATAAAGCATATTTCATTCATTCATTCATAACGCCTCGATTCTCAAAGCAAGGAAACGAATAGTAACTGTTACTAATAACTGTTAGTTCAATATAGGAACCGAGCATAAGACCACACAGTTATATATGGCTAAGTAATAAGGATTAAGTTATTATATCTAATCACAAAAAACTATTGATCGATTCTAAAAATTCTGTTGCACAGCGGTAAGCTTTACTATTTCAAACAGACATATTATGTTATTTTTAAACGCAATAAAATTAGCGAAGCTAGAGCTAGTTGATAGTATATTATGAAAGTCACAATTAGACGAAAGATACTCGTATATTACGCTTCTCGTTTTTTATCATAATTAAAACGCATTACTTAATATTTTAATTTACTTATTTTCTGCAAATTCTATTCGAACTACACACGCACTCATGAACACACCCACGCACGTGTGTCGTAACACGCAGTCAAGGAAGCACGAAAGTAAATACAGGCGCGTATTCGCGTTACTTGTACACATTTTATGTGTACAAGGTAAGGTGCCGATAGGTTTCCTTCCGAGGTGTCGTAAGAGGCGACTAAGGTATTGTACGGACAGCCTTTTTTCGTGCAGAATAACACCGTAACATGCAACGCGGTCACTACACTGGTCGTGGAAACGCAATGGGAAGTAAGATTTGTTGTTTCGTACCAAAATCGCGGCGATGTGGTTCGCCACCCGTCACGTCTCGTTTCCGTCGTCAAAATGTGGGCTACGTATGTGGCCTCTGTCTACCCTTTATATGGGATAAGGCGTGACTGTATGTATGTGTATAAGGTAAGTACGTAAAGCATCACTTTGAATCATAATGAAACCAATATATCTATAGGATTTATGTCATTGGTTATTGACCATTTAAACGTGGCAGTTAATATAACTGTGCACTTACGACCCTAAGTTATTATCGAGCACGTCACTTTGCATTGATTTGCTTGGTACTGCTTATTTACTTCAACGGGTGAGAGTCGATTAAAATATGCTTTAACTGGCTGGAATGTTGTCTGTAACGGAAATATAATAAATTTTAGTTAAGTATGATGGCCGCCGTATTTTCTTCACGTGATGCCCATGACTCCGCGCTTAATTTCAAAATAAAAAGTTTGATGAATCTAATTTTACGGATTTTATCGCGTTTATTTTAACTATAAAAATTGTTACGTCAGTTAGTAACCTGAGAAATCATTACGAGGAATCATTAATAAAAAGTTTAACTTAAAAAAATTATAGTTGAAATAATTATGCATTATTTATTTATTGCATTACCAACACAAGACACAGCACTTAAATTATATTTTTTTTAATTTTTTTATTTCATAAAAGTGACGAAACGAGCAAAACAGTCATCTGATGGTAAGTGTCGATACGAAGATAACGTCTGCCCATAAAAAAATGCAGTGTCACCCAGAAAATTACTGTGTGACACCACACTGCGCCCGTCACCCTGAGATATCAACTGATATCTCGGGGTGACGGGCGTCTCATATACTCAATGATTACGCTAGCTCTCAGTGCCCTTCAAACCAAAACACAGTAATGTTTAAAATACAAATTGATTTGATGATAATAATCTGTTTTTATTATAGTTTGTAGTATACTCGTATATTAGAGTGGGTAGGTGTAGTAGATAACCACAGTATGCGTAGTGGATTTGTCGCTAATGTTTTAAAGTTTTATATTATTATGTGATAGCAAAGTAGTTTAGAGGAATACTATCATTTTAAAAGTATTAGCCCTGATATATTATTTATATATTCATAAATTTAAGCTAGATCGATAAGTCAAAAGTCCTGAAGCTCGGCTAAGAATCTAGAGACTGGTGCCAAAGTGGATATCAGGATCGGGTTTCTTTTTTACGCTTTCATTAAACAGACGCGAAATGCGCGCCGCTGGTGAAGACCGAGCAATATTGGTTCTGAATAGAATGGTTTTAAAAACAGTGCACGGATTTCGCGGTATTCTTGCCGGGAGATTGTACTGAAATATGTTCAACAAGGGTGGACAATCTTTGAAACTACTTGTTAACTCATGCAAAAATAATGACCTCGGCGTGCGCATAGCTGTTCAAGCTTAAAGCGCTGTATTTAGTCTGTGTTTGTTTTCACAATCTTTTTTTTTTATTGGATTAACTGACGAAACGAGCAAAACCTTCACCTAATGGTAAGTGCAACGTCTGCCCATAACAAATGTTGTGTCACCCAGAACATTTCTGCGTGACACAACACTGCGCCCGTCACCTTGTGACATCAGTTCTTAAATCTCATATGCCCAGTGATTACACTAGCTCACAGTGTCATTCAGACCGAAACATAGTAATGTTTGCACACTCCTGCTTCACGGTAGAATAACTGGCCCTGGGGTGGTTGGTATCTACCTAGACGGATTCCTGCATAGGAATCCTACCAGCAGCTTGCTTATAGCGATATGATAGGCTAATGCTAATGATAGCAGCTGGTCTTTGTAAGTCTTTCGTTCATCTTAGTATAAAACCTAGTGCATTGTTTGCTTCTATTATTATTCTGTCAACATGATCCGAGGAATTGAAGTTTACTGTCCATCAGGACGCTAAGATCTCGATTCAATTTGGTACCAGCTATGAATATCCGACGGAAACTTATAGCATTTTCTAATTAACTTTATACGATAACATTTTGAGGTATTTAAGTACATATAATTTTCAGTACACCAGTCATGTATATTGTCTAAATGGTCTTGAAGACATTTTTCCTCTGCGATGCTCGTAACTGATTTCATAAAATTTTACAGTGGTCAAGTAAAAAATAAGTAAAGTAAAGTTTCAGCCTATAAATGTCCCACTGCTGAGCACAGACCTCCTCTCATTTCTGAGAGGGTTTTGGAGCTAGGAAGACTCCAATGCGGGTTGGCGGACTGCACATGTCTTCGAAATATTTTATTTTATTTCTCAAACATGCAGGTTTCCTCACGATGTTTTCCTTCACCGCCGAGCACGTGGTAAATCAGCACTTAAAATTGCAATTAACAATTTTAGTGGTGCCGGCACCGGGAGTCGAACCCAGGTCACTCGCGTAATTATAACAAAAAAAAGAAACCCTTTACCCTCTGCCTCTCTGGCACTTTTGAGAGGGTTTTTGGTAGTGTCTGTCACGATGCTCTAGTGCGTTTTGTTGAACTTCACATATCGTCGAATTATTTGTGCTTTCCTAACGCGGGTTCCTTCACCACAACAATTTCAGTGTCGCCGGCACTATTGATTCCAGGTCACTAGTGTAATATGATAATAAAAATATCCGTTTCCACAAACGCACGTGATTCGAAAATTTAAGTAAATCATCTACGTGGCTAAGTTATAAAGACGATTTTTGTTTGGAATTCACTGGAGTAGAAGACTATAATGACGTGCCAGGGTGATTGGCGCAGTGTGGTGTCACGCAGAAATGTTCTGGGTGACTCAGCATTTGGGAGACGTTGCACTTACCATCAAGTGAACGTTTTGTTCTTTTCGTCATTTTAACCAATAAAAAAACATGTACGAGTATGTACTTCAGGAGCCGATTGTAAGGCAAAGTTTTTACCTCACATAGAGATTGCTTCTGTACCGTGGGTATATTTGATAGACATAAAATTTACACGCACAAACACCCAGACCCGGAACAGCTATGTGAAGACCATAGTAACTTTAGTTTCGTGTCGGAGCTGAACCCGCGACTAACAGCGCAGAAGGCAATCTCATAGCCATTTTTTTATTGGATAAAGCGATGAAACGAGGAAAACCGTTAGAATAAAATTGAATAAGTCCTGCGCCTATCAACCTGAGACATCAGTTCTCCAGTCTCACATGCCCAGTGATAACACTAGCTTTTAGTGCCCTTCAGACGGAAACACAGTAATGTTTGCACACTACTGCTTCACGGTAGAATTACTGGCCCTGGGGTGGTACTTACGACGAAAGTCGAATTCGTGCTTAGGAATCCAACCACCAGTAAAAAACCAACTGAGCCTTATGAGCTTTTTAGCTGTTATTGGTTTGTTATGCATAGCAATCTTAGAAAATTCATATAAATGATTTACTCAACGGTATTACTTTGCATTTGCGCGTTTCAGAACCTAAGCGCTGGCCGGTTTTCGAAGTTTTATTGCCGTGCGTCCCACTTTCCACATTAGGATCTGCATAGTATTGCTTATATTATCAGTGTCGACAACCACTTATATATGGCAAGCTGACATATATGGACTAAGGTACAGGGGACTACCGTTGGTCTACGTAAAGCGTTTGGAACGCACTGCCTTTTGGAATTCAATATTGCTCTAACAATCGTCATGTGTTCATGATCAAAGTCGATCAGCTCCTTCTTAATAAATTGGCAGAATCATGTCAGAAGTAGTCTATATTTTGTATGCTGTTTTTCTACAAACATCATCATCATCGCCCTTTCAGCTAGTCCACTGCTGAAAATGGCCCTCTGTCATAGATTGCCAGAAAACTAGGTCCTGTGCCACCTGTGTCGATCGACTTCCCGTCAAAACATGCGGTCAACGCCCCATCTTTTCTTCTTCATCGGTTATCGGTCCTACGATCTAAATAGCCGGGCCATTTTCACTTCAGCATACTGATTCCTGAAGAAAAGTGATAAGTGAGGGGCTAGGCGCTCGTTATAATTTCATAGTACGTGTGTGATCTGGTTTCCATTCCTGGTTCCGGACCCACTAAAATTGTAAATTGTAATTTTATGTGTTAATTTAGAAGAAAAACATCGAAACCTGCACGTCTGAGAAATAATAAATATTTCTAAGAAATGTGAAGTCCGCCAACCCGCATTGGATCAGCGTCGCGGGTTTTTCCCAGCTCCAAAACCCTATCGGAAATTAGTGGAGGCGTGTGCTCAGCTGTGGGACATTAACAGGTTGTTCCTTGGCATATGAGACTTCTCTCAGGGTAACGGGCGCAGTGTGGTTACGGACACAGCAATGTTCTGGATGACACAGTATTAGTTATGGGCAGACGTTGCACTAACCATCACGTGCACGTTTTGCTCGTTTCGTACATTATCCAATAGAAAAAAAATAATGTATTAAAAAAGTATAAGTCTATATGAATATAAGTCCTATGTTTTATATGTCGCGTACGCTTTAGTGCATTTTTTATTCTCTTATATTAACTTCTACACCTACCTCTTTCTGTCTCTGCATTGTCATCTTTAGGTAGACTAGTAGATAATTGCTCAAATACCCAGACATTAAATTATAGTGATATGTATATCGCCACATGAGAAGCTCAAAAAATATCTCATACGTCCATCATCGCGCTATTACAGTTTTTGAGATGCGAACTATGATATAATATCTTAAGATCTGTCGGGTAGGTTTTACCCTCTTACTTGGCAATATCTGCTAAAAATAACAGCCTGTAATTGTTCCACAGCACAGGCCCCATTTCTGTGAGAATTTTGGAGCCAGGAAATGTCTGGTGGACATTGTGGAAACTGCTCAAATGAGGGATGGAAGACTTCGCATGTCCCCGAAATATTAGGCATTAAATTCACGTGTGGTGGCGGCTTAAGAGAATCATGCACCCCATCTCATCCCGTAGGTTTTGTAAAAACCGAAAGAGGGAAAACGAAAACCAGGAGATTAGCAGCAGCATCTTCCGAAAATATCTGAATTATCAACTACGGTTGCTAACCGGCCTGCCAGCGTGGCAACTATGGCAAATTACCCCTAAAATGAGAGCTACAAACTTTTTGACAATCTATGGGGGAGATTTATTTTTCTGCAGTGGACTAGTTAAAGACTGAAATGATGATGATGGTAAACATTACTGGCTCTGCCCAGCGATTTCACATGTAAAATAAGCCGACCACATGACTGACGGTATGGTACCTCGCTGACCTGGGCATTCGCAGTTCGGCCCTTCTCGGTAATGTTTGGTTATTAAGGTGGAGCTCCTTTAGCCTTTCAGCCTAGAACCTTCCTTAATAAAAAGGCTTTCTAATTCATCCTCTTTGTTTGTCGATATGTAGAAGCGGGCAGGTAGCTCAGCGAAAGTGAGTTACTTACTATTGACTTGCTTATATATTGAAAGAATTAATCTTGTCTAAGATTTGAACATGGAGCGTGCTTTGGTTTTCCTTGAGACTATTCTTTGTTAATTTAATTCTAAAGTATTTTTGACTGAGATAACAAAGGATTTACAAAAAAGAGGATATCTACGGAGTTAATTTCGCCTGTTTCTTCTCCATCAGCGGAACCTCATTATGAAACGGCGGTGGATTGTAAATAATGACGTTTGACAAACGAAATTTACATTTCTTGCGTCGAAAAATAAAGAATTTTTATTTCATTTCATTTTATTTTTTACTAATTAGAATCCACGCCAAGGTCAATATTGACGCCGTACACAACTTATTGTAGGTTGTATCGTTTTGAACTGTGGGTGCGTTTTACAGACATACATTGCACATTTGTTGAAGTTATATCATGGCACACAAATTATGGAAATTAACTGGAAATTATAAAGTCTTTGTTTTACCGCAATACCTCAATAGATACGCGCGGTTGAGTGGTCACAGTACCCGACTTCTGCGCTGTTGGTCCTGAGTTTGAATTCAAGCCGAAGCCAACATTTGTGCAAAAACACAAAACGTTGGCACTGAAATATCTTTTGCACATTTGGATAGTTTCCGACATTATTCGGAAGTCGCCGTGGTCGAAAATTGGCCAGAAGGGCTACATAATACACTTTCGATTTACTTTAATACTGAAATTCTCACGATCAAAGTCGCCGGCTCGGAATATTACAGGCTGACTGCTGCTTAAGCAGAACTGACTAACGCAAGCAACTTAATACTTATCGTACATAAATCAAGTCTAGGCGCGACTCGCACCAATTACTGTCCCAGTCGTATTCGCTGACAAGCTACTCGACCAACAAATTGACAAGCTTGTCAACTAGGTACTGAATGTATGTTCTTAGAGCCCAGTTGACGATCTCAGTTCAGGGTTCATTGCACTCCATACATTATGCATACGAATTCCGTTTGAGAACAGTATTTGGTTGTGATGATTACGAATGGAGGAGAGATTAGAATATTCCCCACTTCCAACACTTTTATTTGCCAATTCCTTCATAGAGTAATAAACTTATTTAGGAAAAATTTGAATAATCCGTAGCATATTCCACAGCTTAACTCAAGCGAGTTAAAATACATAATACATGAACGAAACTGAAATTGGCTTGACAGTACCATCCATTATTGTTATTAAAAAAAACGTTTAAAAAAGTAAAGTTTCAGCCTATAAATGTCCCACTGCTGAGCACAGGCCTCCTCTCATTCCTGAGAGGGTTTTGGAGCTGCTCCAATGCGGGTTGGCGGACTGCACATGTTTTCGAAATATTTTTTAAATCTCAGACATGCCGGTTTCCTCACGATGTTTTCCTTCACCGCCGAGCACGTGGTAAATCGGCACTTAAAATTGCAATTAACAATTTTAGTGGTGCCGGCCCCGGGAATCGAACCGTTGCCACCCATAAATCCAAATCTGAAACAACGATCTGTACGCAGTACAAATATTTATTCCATGCGGATATCTCACCCGCTATTCGTAGCACAGAGGCAATATCTTAACTATTAGCTGATGCCCGTGACTTCGTCCGCGAGGACATAGGAACTCTTTGATTTTCCGGGATAAAAAGTGTCTATGTCCGTCTCCAGGATGAAAGTTACCTCTGTATCAAATTTCGCCAAGATCGGTTTAGCGGTTGAATCGTGAAAAGGTAACAAAAAGACAGAGGGACAGAGAGAATTACTTTCGCATTTATAATGTTAGTATGGATTGCGTCTACAGGTCCTTCATTGATAGCATCATTACAACATTTAAATAAAACTACTTTTTTACGGATTTTATCGCGTTTAATTTTGAACTATTTTTACCCGACGTTTCGGACGCTTTACAGCACCCATGGTCACGGGGGGACTGAGGTGACAGTTGTCCCGATGTCATAGTTAACCCGGAGTACCTTCAGCTTTTAATTATTATTTGTAGTCCGTTCTACGCAGAAAGAGCTTACTGTGTCTTGAAGCCTTGCAGTGGGATGATTGGTTTTTGATTTAATTTTATTAATAATAGGATCCCAAGCCGGTGGTAATACCCAACCATCTTGAAATTAGGATGTTTTTTAATTTCAATAGCCTCGCGAATCATCCTTGGTAGGAATCGGTGTTCTTTCGGTGTTTATTTAAATGTGTAATATTCGCGTAAATAAAAGAAAACATTATCATTACAACATTTCGTAAATTCACTTCTAAACATAGGCAAAAAAATTTATTCATAATTAGTTATGAATAAGTTTTTTTATTGGATCAAGTGACGCGACGAGCATAAAGTTCATCTGATGGTAACTGCAACGTTTGCCCATAACAAATCCTGCGCCATCCAGACAATTTCTGTGTGATACGACGCTGCGCCCATCACCTTGAGACATCGGTTCTTAAGTCTCATATGACTATTGATTACACTACCTTTCATTACCTTTGCATTAACATTGTACAAATGAGCCGCGTGATATTGACTCTACGACTGTCACTCGGCGGTTGACAGTCGTAGAGTCAATATCACTTGATAGCCTCGTTTTGAGGTGAAACACGTGTCTTGTTCTCGACTTCAGTTGTGTGTATTGCCTAGTGGTAGTATTGTAGTGGTGGAGGGTATCTGGTGGCGGCTCCCGGTGGCGGTATTGGTTTTCTTGTGCACGCTGTTGAGGGAGGGCGGGCGGTGCTCTTCAAAACTAGATAATACACACCATTTTACATTTTGCATGCGGATCTTAGAGCCGTGGTAGCTCAGGGGCTAGGCGCTCGCTTTAAATTTCATAGTACGCGAGTGACCTGGGTTCGATTCCCGGTGCCGGCACCACTAAAATTGTTAATTGCAATTTTAAGTGCTGATTTACCACGTGCTCGGCGGTGAAGGAAAACATCGTGAGGAAACCTGCATGTCTGAGGAATAAAAAATATTTCGAAGACATGTGAAGTCCGCCAACCCGCATTGGAGCAGCGTGGCGGATTCTTCCTAGCTCCAAAACCCTCTCAGAAATTAGAGGAGGCCTGTGCTCAGTAGTGGGACATTTATAGGCTGAAACTTTTATGCGGATCTTAGCAAATTAACTTTCTCTCCTTTAGTGTAATGGATTTCCGCAAAGAAACGCCTGATTCTATTAACTATACGTCACCCATTCATTAAAATTAACAATAATGTCAATCTTTTTCCTATACAAAAACATTTATGTAAGCATCAAAACATAAAGGGGCAGTTCTAATATATCTAATTTTTATTTATAGTTTATTAATGAATTCCAAACAATCGTAAAACTCATGTTGGTATAATATTATCGATATTGAGGAATATAATTAATTGAGATAATACCCGCAAACTATAATCCAACGCAAGCAGCAAAAAGTTTTCTACACAGAACACTTACAGTTCAGAAAATAAGGGCTAAAGTCGCCTGTTAGTTTCATATAGGATGACACGATCTCAGTGGTCAACCGTATGAATTAATTTCAAATTAGCATTGATCGGAGCAAACGTATTCAGTTCCTAATTAATTATGTTAAACGCCGCGGCTCCAGTGACAAGGTTTACGCAATACGTATATAATCTGTAATCACTTCGTGCACGTGGCTTTCGAATGGTTACGCATTTTAGATTAGGGTTATTTAGGTAACTAGTCCGTGGGTCGCAATGTTTGGATTTAATTTTTTTGCTCTGTAATATAAAACATCAGCGGAACATAAATGTTAGGCTGTGGTAGCCAGGATCAGTTCAGCCTTATAACTTGGAGGTCGCTGAATTTGTAATTGCAATCTTAAATGCTGGTGCATATGCTTGATGGTGAAGTAGACATCGTGAGAATACATGTAAAAGAAATAACAAATATTTCGAAAAAGTGTGGAGGAATGCCTGCGCTCAGCAGTGGAACCTTTTTAAGCTGTTATTTTACTCTTTTTAAACTTTATAGAGCCACGCTACATGTAAATAGTGGATGCAGCGCGCAGGCTCAAAAAGAAGAAATTAAAAATATTTATTATTTGAAACAAGGCATTTAAATTTCGTTACAACGTCATTTTTGGAATTTACCACCGATTCGTAATGAGATTTCTCTAACTAATGAAACTGGCAATTCTTGTTGTATATGTCTTTGAAAGCTCAGGGGCTAGGCGCTCGTTATTTAAATTTATTAGATTATTGCTATTTTTTTTTTAAATATTTTCCCGTGTAAAGGTTTGGCAGAGAGGCACATCCGTAGCCCATTTACGCACGAAAGGAAAAGTGACGGGTGGCGAACCACATCGCAGTTTGGTACGAGTTGATATTCTTGCTTACCATTGTGTTCCCACAAAATACATATACACAGTACATTTTAATAAAGTGTTTAAATATAAATTCGTATATATTATTGAACATTCGTCCAGTACCAAACAGCAGGTACGTACCGCCGCATTGTCAGTTATTCGACCGTAAAGCTATTTTTTTTTTATTGTATAAAGTGATGAAACGAGCAAAACGTTCACCTGATGGTAAGTGCAACGTCCGCCCATAACAAATGCTGTGTCACCCAGAACATTTCTGTGTGTGTGACACCACACTGCGCCCATCATCTCGAGACATAAGCTCTTCAGCCTCATATGCCCAGTGATTACGCTAGCTCACAGTGCCCTTCAAACCGAAACACAGTAATGTTTGCACAGTACTGCTTCACGGCAGAATAACTGGCCCTGGGGTGGTACCTACCTAGACGGAATCCTGCATAAGAATCCTACCACCAATATTTGCCTCGTGCGGGTATCGAACCCGCGATCGCTAGCGCGGATGCCATACGCTCAGCCAAAAAAAAAACCTATCTACAGTACAGTTTGTCCAAGTCTAGTCTGTGATTAATACAGGAAAAATACGAGTTATAAGGATTTAATAGAAATAGAAAATAATTTATTTGCTTAAAATCATACAAAAATACATAAATTGTTGCTGGGATTTCCTTTTAACTAAATATATATTTGTGCCAGGATGCCCCGCTCTTCCATAGCTAACAAATGTAACAAATAACGGTAGTGGTATTAACACTACGATTTTACTTTTAAATTATGTAATATGTTCTTGATGTATATGCATATGTAAGTGTGTAGGTGTGCTTGTGTGTATGTGTGTGTATAGGTGTGTTTGTGTGTGTAGGTGTGTATATATGAGGATTGCCCTATAGGGAGCGTCTAAAAAAGAAAGCAAACGAACTTGCTGTTAATCTATATATTAAAACGTAAAGAGAAAACTTTGTAAACTTTTAAGCATATTGCGCGCACGAATTAGTGTGAGATTTGACATCGTTAAATTTTATATAGAGAGAAGCAAGGAGACTTTACTTTATATTATATAATGTATAGCGCGAGGGCGTATCATACCGACCTATTCGCGTTACCGCCGCATCTCTGGCCGGTTTTCCCCTAGTAATATCATATAATAGAAGCATTGCTGGAGTTTTTTGTGCAATTTCGTCTCCTACGGAAACACATTCCGAATTAGTGGTAAACTTAAATTATGATAATAATGCCGTGGGACCTTTTGGGCACCCACGAGTCAGTTACGCTTGCGCAAAGGATGACGGTTAAAGCAGATGTCCCCTCTCGGGAGCCCTTGCGCTGGTCATCCATAAATAAAGGTTTCCGCTAAGCGCCCTCAGCGCCCGACTACCTTTCAATCTCGTGAAGCTATGAAATCCTTCGGGCTTACAGTGACCTTCCGTCCTTAAAAAAAAGGCAATAAATAATTATTTAAACCTCAATCACGTTATTGGGTTTCGGCCGAATTTTGACCACTAAGAGATCGTTATGACTACCCTACATCCGGCAGAGGTAGGCAAGGTCGGGTGAGTGCATCTGCGTAATCTCATCACCAGCGCAAACTAAACTATACTATTGAAAACAGATTTTTTTTCTTATTGTATAAAGTGATGAAACGAGCAAAACTTTCACCTGATGGTAAGTGCAACGTCTGCCCATAACAAATGCTGTGTCAAACAGAAAATTTCGTTGTGCCCTTTAAACCGAAACAAACACAGTAATGTTTGCACACTACTGCTTCACGGCAGAATAACTGGCCCTGGGGTGGTACCTACCTAGACGGATTCCTGCATAAGAATCCTACCACCAGTAAACGTCTCAAAAATATTTATCTTTATTTTTTTTTTAATTTTATTTCAAACAAAATCCACCGTTCTTTGTTACATCGTACGTACATCTTATGATCTTAAATTATAGCCAAAAACGGATTTACATTATTTAAATAGTATTTTCAATTTATAACGGACATGTTGAAGACAAAGTAGTTGGGACTAAAAATACATATTTTTATCATGTCGTTCACATACAGCGATTTTTTCCACTTCGTAAATAATTCACGCGTGCCGTTTATTTCAATTAGCTGGCAAAATCTGCTTCGGCGTAAGACGGTGAGAGGATTTATGTATTTTATTATTGTATCGTTGCGGGTACCGTCCAGCGTTAAAAACTGTCATGAGTGCTCTGATTGCATTTATTCATGTTAATTTACGACACGTTGGTACGCCTTTGTAGGAAAGAGGTATCATTGCTTTGATATTGTCTAAAACGCAAGAGTTATTCTCAATAACATTGGCGCCATATGTCTTGCTTGTTTATTTATTCGGTTTTCAAATTCATAATCCAATGCACTAAACAACGGCAGAAGTAATATAATTATAGTAATATCATTTGTTGTGCATAAATATAGCATTGCAGTTTCTATTTTTTGTTATTTATCGCTTTACTGAAGAATTTTTACTGGTGGTAGGATTTCTATGCAGGAATTTGTCTAAGTACGTACCACCCCAGGATCAGTAATTCTACCGTGAAGCAGTAGTGTGCAAACATTACTATGTTTCCGTCTGAAGGGCACTAAAAGCTAGTGTAATCACATGACTTGAGAACTGATCGCTCAGGGTGATGGGCGCAGTGTGATGCCACACAGAAATGTGTTTTTCTTTTTATTGTATAAAGTGATGAAACGAGCAAAACGTTCACCTGATGGTAAGTGCAACGTCTGCCCATAACAAATGCTGTGTCAACCAGAAAATTTCTGTGTGACACCTCACTGTGCCCATCACTCTGAGACATACGTTTTTAAGTCTCATATGCCCAGTGATTACGCTAGCTCACAGTGCCCTTCAAACCGAAACACAGTAATGTTTGCACACTACTGCTTCACGGCAGAATAACTGGCACTAGGTTGATACCTACCTAGACGGATTCCTGCATAGGAATCCTACCACCAGTAAACACAGGTACAACACACCAGTTAGGTACAACAAAGTACAACACAACATTTGTTATGGGCAGACGTTGTACTTACCATCAGGTGAATGTTTTGCTCGTCTCGTCATTTCATCCAATAAAAAAGATACGATTTGCCGTAATCACCGCTTATCACGTAGTACCGGACTCCTCGGTCCTTCAGGCGGCCATACATGTAACTGTATGTCGTTACGATCTATCGCTTCAGTTGAGACTTGACGATTAATCGAAGGTCCGAAAGGCTCACAAACGGTACGATACCCTCGCAGTATATATCCCCCGCGTCTCATACGGTATGAGACGGGGCGGCATGTTTTCTTAAACCGACAGCCCACAACCCACGGTGGAATATATAAATGGCAGAAGCTTTGAAGGTGCGAGGTATTTGGTATCACGAAAGCTTTGTCCAACAATGGGCTGTATTCAAGCTGGACTGCAGACTGTTATAGACACATGGACATAGACAGTGCCAATAAGCGCAACTTTGCCCGATCTTCGACTTCGCGCATCCAGTTGCTGCCGGTCCTGTTTTGATGGTCAGGGGACGCACCACACTACGTGCTGAAAAAAAAAAAAAATATGTTTGCACACTACTGCTTCACGGCAGAATAACTCGCCCTGAGGTGGTAACTACCTAGACGGAATCCTGCACAGAAATCCAGTGTCAAAATATTACAATTAACAATCTCCGAAGTGCATATTCAGACCTTTGCAAAGTTTATGATGTCCTCCTGGCCGATTTTCGACCACGGCGCCCACTTTCAAATACCAGGTATCAACATACTGAGAGATATTTCAGTCCTACAAGTATACGCAAACACAGAGCAAATGAGAGGTACACTAGGATGCAGGGTCAGACACATGGGGACAATCACAGCACAACTAAAACCAAAAACGTTGGCTTCGGCAGTGATTTGAACCCAGCATCCACGGCGTCAGTTAGTCAGGTTCCTTGTCCACGTCTCGTTAAATAAAGCGCAAGTAACATGCAATTTACTTAGATTGGATTATTATCCAATCATCACTGGTATCATTCCTCGAATCACAATTTTTTAAATGAAATAATTGCGAAGCGAATACAAGTGGTAATATTATCCAATCTAAAAATGTTCAAACAAATTATTGATATCGCTTGGCTCTATGGACCTTCTAAACAGTTAATTTCACAAATTTTGATTACAAAATTCTTATAATGACTTTAATACATTTACGCTTATAATCACTAAAGGAGATAAACAATTTAATGATATTATAATATTATTCGCGATTCTTATATTCGGCGTGTGGTAGCGGCTTAAGAGAATCTACCACTCCATCTCATCCCGTAGGTGTCGTAAAAGACGACAGAGGGCAAATTAAAACCAGACGATGGGCAGCAGCATCTTCCTGGAACATCAGAATAAATATTCTGCGGTTACCAACCCGCCTGACAAGCGTGGCAACTATAGCAAAATCTCCCCTAAAATCAGAGCTACTTACTCTTGTAGCAATCTATGGGGTAGGCCTATGTTCAGCAGTGGACTAGTTAGGCTGCAATAATGATGATGATAATTATTATTATTCGCGAGGATATTGAATTTAAAAAACATCCTAATTTCAAAAGAGAAGATGTTTGTGTAGTACCGCCGGCTTGGGATCCTATAAATAATGAAATTAAATCAAAAGCAAGCATTCCACTGCAAGACTTCAAAACACAGTTAGCTCTTTCTGCGTAGATCGGACCAAACATAATATTTGAAAGCTGAAAGTACCCCGGATTAACTATGACATCAGGTCATCTGTCACCTTAGTCCTCCCGTGACCATAGGTGCTGTAAAGCACTGGAAACGTTGGTTTATAAATAGCTTAAAATTAAACGCGGCAAAATTCATAAAATTTGTTTCATTAAATTAAGTTAATTTGTAAATGTCCGCATGCAAAATTAAAAAAGGTGCGTATCATTACGACAGATAACGCCGAGTGCAGAGAGAGTGGTCGTCAGAATTAATAACACTTGATAATGCCTCATTGTGAGGTTAAACACGAGTGAGCTCTTTACTCCAGTGGTGGTGGTATTAGTTTGCTTGTACACGCTATTGTGGGAGGGCGGGCGGTGCTCTTTGAAAACTAAGTAATACATACACACAATTTTTCTCTGCGTACACCCGATATTCCCGCATTCCAGGGCGGTTCTAACCGTCCATAGTTACCGACACACAAGTCGACAGTTCGAACGGAGGTTCGAACCATCCCACGGGCGGTCATTAGATGACTTATTTTGACATGCGAAAACTTCGATCTAGTGATACACGTCCGACGCGAGTGTATTGAATAAGATGGTAAAGTTTAGGAGTTTATTTATGTATATATGTTTGACCAAACCAAACATTTTACAGCTATCCGATGAAGCTGTAAAAGCCAAAAGGCCAGCAGCAATAACATCACCGAAATTATAAAAACACATCAGTTTTAATTTTGCATGCGGATCTTAGCAAATAAACATTTAAATAAAACAGTTTTTTACGATTTTATCGCGTTTAAATCTGAACTATTTCTAACCCGACGTTTCGAGTGCTTTACAGCACCCATGGTCACGGGAGGACTGAGGTGACAGATGTCCTGATGTCATAGTTAATCCGGAGTAGTACCTTCAGCTTTTAATTATTATTTTTAGTCCGATCTACGCAGAAAGAGCTTACTGTCTTGAAGACTTGCAATGGTATGCTTTGTTTTTGATTTAATTTTATTAATTATTGGATCCCAAGCCGGTGGTAATACCCAACCATCTTCTCTATTGAAATTAGGTTAACATTGTTAATCTCTTTAACTGTAATGTATATCCGCAAAGTAATGTCTGATTCTTTTAATTACCTGAAAATCATATTCACCTATACATAGAGCCGTGGCAGCTCAGGGGCTAAGCGCTCGCTTTTAATTTCATAGTACGCGAGTGACCTGCGTTCGATTCCCGGTGCCGGCATCACTAAAAGTGTTAATTGCAATTTTAAGTGCTGATTTACCACGTGCTCGGCGGTGAAGGAAAACATCGTGAGGAAACCTGCATGTCTGAGAAATAAAAAATATTTCGAAGACATGTGAAGTCCGCCAACCCGCATTGGAGCAGCGTGGCGGATTCTTCCTAGCTCGAAAACTTTCTCAGAAATGAGAGGAGGCCTGTGCTCAGCAGTGGGGCATTTATAGGCTGAAACTTTACTTTACTTTTTTTTACTATACCTAGAAAGAAAGAAGAAAGAGAATAACTTTATTCGTTGCTACGCTCAATACAAACACATAAATATGTGTGTATCACATGATCATTCGTATTCGTATGTATTTCTGTATTCGTGATAACATTTACACCACAATAACGTACTATATACACATGTGGACTGATTCAAAGAGTAAGAAGCGTTTATCATTATAAGCGTTTAAAGATGTACATATAGTTACCAACAAAATGGCAACGACTTCGGAAAGTTAGCTAGCAATGTATTTTTCTCGTTGGTTTAATTCTCGCAACATCTGTTCTCTCTGTAGATCAGTCATTTCAAAACAGAAAACCTCTTTTTTTATATACTGGTTGCATTGGAAAAACATTTTCGAGTAAACTCGCGCGTTGTTACTTTTTTCACTTTTGCACTAGATTTTGGATAAGCTCCAAGAATCAATTTAAATGTACTGACAAGTGATCGCAGTGATCCCTACATATACATTTAGATAAGTCCGTTTCTTTTATTAAACATTTTTTTCATTATGCATGTATGTACTTTACCTTTCTATAATGAGCCTAAGGTTCACCGAGCAAACGACGTTCGCCTTTTCTATCACTTACAGCCTCGTAGAACATTAAGCATCATCATAATCATCATCGTTTCAGCCAATCATAGTTCACCGCTGAACATTGACCTTCCCCGTACGGTAAGTGCAACGTTTGCCCATAACAGAAGATGTCACCCAGAACATTTCTGTGAGTTAATTTATTTTTAATTGCATAAGGTGACGAAACGAGCATAACGTTCACCTGATGGGAAGTGCAACGTCTGCCCATAACAAATACTGTGTCACCCAGAAAATTTCTGTGTGACACCACAATGCGCTCGTCACCCTGAGACATCGGTTCTTAAGTCTCATATGCCCAGTGATTACGCTAGCTCTCAGTGCCCTTCAAACCGAAACACAGTAATGTTTGCACACTACTGCCTCACGGCAGAATAACTGGCCCTGGGGTGGTACCTACCTAGATAGAATCCTGCTTAAAAATCCTACCCCCAGTAAAAAGTGACCGCTTCTGTAATCCCCACTGACATTTTTAACGTTGCCATGATGATAAAAAAAAATCTTTTAGATCTTTTACATCTCTTTTATACCGCAGAAGCACCACTATATGTCAAATGTTTATGACAAAGCCACATGAAACATTGGTATATTTTTTCCACACAATAAAATTAAATGGAATCACCATTCAAAAATGATGGCCGCCATATGATATATCGCCAATTACAGAAGCGAAAATGACTCGGGAAAAGAATAATTTATCAACCGAAAGTCCTCTAGACGTTCTACATTAAACGCTAGACTGCAGAGGCGTCGTCTGAAATTCAACATGAAGTCATCTGATGATGTTTTTATTGTTGTTACACTTTCTTATTATTTCGCCGTCGTCAACGGCCAATGGTCCGACGTCTAAAATGGCGCCGAAACTGACAGACGAAAGATAAATAAATTTGTACAGAAAGTTTTAAGTTTTTATGATGCACTGAATGTCTGTGAAAACGTTACTTACTTTTATATTTTAATAATCGAATATTACGTTTTGTTATTTTGCTTTTTTTTAATAATAATAAAAACGTAAAGTGACGACTTTCGTATTAATTTTGTGAAGTAGATAGCTTTTTTTTATTGTTTAAAGGGACGAAACGGGCAAAATGTTCACTGCGCCCGTCACCCTGAGACATAAGTTCTTAAGTCTCATATGCCCAGTGATTACGCTACCTCACAGTGCCCTTCAAACCGAAACACAGTAATGCTTGCACACTACTGCTTCACGGCAGAATAACTGGCCCTGGGGTGGTACCTACCTAGACGGATTTCTGCATAGGAATCCTACCACCAGTTTTCCTTCGATATGGAGTTTATACTTTATTCAGTAATTGCCGACATATTAACAATATTTATTAAACATATTATTTAATCGACTATTATTTATTGAGAAGTAAGTAGATCAATAATCATTATAAAAATCTATAAATAGTTTAACCTATGAGTAAGGTTAGATTAGGTTTATAATTTTTTAGGAATATACTGGTCATCTTTTCTTCTTCTTTTATTTTTCGTGTGATAAACTGCAGGAATCTAGGTAGGTACCACCACAGTACCAGTTATTCGGCCGTGAAGCAGTAGTGTGCAAATATTACTGTGTTCCGGTCTGAAAGGCACCGATAGCCAATGAAATTTTCCACAGCATTCGTAATGGGCAGTCATTGCACTTATCATCGGGTGTACGATTTCCTCTTCTCATTACTTTTTTCTATAGAAAAAATTCTTCGCAAATTTTGACAATTTTCAGGTGTCCCACACACATCGTAACGACTTCCTACCATATTTTTTTGTTGCAGCTACACTGGTCTCGGTGACCTTATAAGACAAAGAACCATTTATAAGTTAGAAAATATTGACCGTACGAACCGCATGACATATCATACCACTTGAACTTCTTGTGAATATTACTAGATACCGTCTCGTACACTCTTTGAGACACAGACACAATAATTACATCATAAAGTGTCTCGTTACAGACAGACCACCGCGGGAGCTGAGCCAACGCGCGCCGCAGCCAATGTTACGGGGCTTCGGATAAATTTCACACTTTACGATCAGCTGTAAAGTCACCATTAACTGTCCAAATTGAATAATGTTTAGTGTTCAGACTATATGCGACCTCGACGGTGTTCCGGAGTCAGGTAGCATTTTTTCTGATGCATTAATGTTGTAAATAAGATCTTACGCTCTGGTATTTACTAGATCAGTATATTAGCGACTATGTTGCGAATCATTACAAAGCGTGGGATGCTCGAGAGAGAGTTTTTTTTTTATATTGATCTAAGAAATAAGATAAAATTATACCCATAGCTATTTTGTTTCTGATACAACCAAAGTGAATAACGTTATTGTAAAAGTTGGCAAAGGATGTTCTGAAAAATAACCAGTTATTAACCCAAAGCACCGTGTTAACCTTCTATCATATCGCATTAAGGTTACAGCGGGTAAGGTAACTGACGAGTCGGTGAAGCCGAGGATGTGTGCGTAAGCGTTCCCGTGGTCCTATCAACATGTGGCGAAGAGAGAACACCATAGGGTTTCAGTCGGTGCAAGTCTTACATACCCGTCCTTGCCCCCGCGAGGTCGGGTATACGTTAGGTATTGAAAAAAAGTACTAAAAACTGACGAGTAAGTGCCCACTGTATTTACAATTATACTTTTAGCACGAAGTACGTAAGTAATATTAAGTACGTCATGTTAAGATATTTAGAACCGTGGTAGCCTGAGCCTCTGAAGAGCGGACGCCAGTTCTAATTCGTGCATGTTAGTTGAACAGATTGTCAGCAGATGGCGCTTACTACAATTAAATTAATTAATTTAATTTTATTGAACATTGATTTAAAGACATTTACTGATTTGTGTCATTAGACGGAAAAATAATATTCAAAATACCTTATCAAACATTAAGTTTGATACAGATTTAAGGGAGATATTTCATACCGACAAAAAACACCTTTGTGAAGTAATATATATATAGATATTTCGAGGACATATGAAGTCCGCCGACTCGTACTTCGGCAGCGTGGCGGAGTCTTCCCAGCTCCAAAATCCTCTCAGAAATGAAAGCAGGAGCAGTGGAACATATAGAGTCACATTTATGTCCTACTCAGAACAATAAAGCTTTAGACTATTAACAGAATGAAGTTATCGTAGTCGAAATCGGCCAAGAGGAAATAATTTTTAGTTATAACATTTCTGGTTTACTTAGGCCTCCGAAACACGTTCAAAAATTTAGAATAGTTAAAAGATCCGACGACGTTATCTGCTTATTGAGTTGGTTCTGGTTCCACATCACAGCCGAAGTTAATAGATATTAGTCGTTGGAAGAGAAGAGTCAGTGACACGGGACTGTGCACGTATCTTGTATTTCGCCTTGATTGAAATTAGCTAAGAGGAGATTATAATACATATACAATACATACATACAGTCACGCCACTTTCCCATTGCGGTAAACATATCTTTCCACTTCCTACGATCCTGACACACATCTTTCGCTTCTTTTAATTTCATTAGTTTTATCATACAATAACGTCGGTTGCTTTCGCCTACGTCGATCCTTACTTGCCCATTCACTCTCGCCCCATAAATGTGTTTCGTCAATCTTCTTTCAACCATCCTATCTACGTGTCCAAGCAATCTAAGCATCCAGTTGTCTATCTTGGTCACTGCTCTTCAGCCACACCGCAACGCCCCCGCGAAAGTGAATGTAAGTAAGATGAAAGTAATGGTTTTTGAAAGAGAAGAAAGTATGACGGATTGCAGAATACTGATTGAAGGAGAAAGAGTGGAACAAGCGAAAGAGTTTGAGTCAGGTACTCAACTCAGGTAGGTTCTAAGTTTACGAGTCAAGGAAAGTGTAACTGTGATATTGAGAGAAGAGTATTGGCCGGAAATCAAGTGAATGGGGCTCTGTGTAACTTTTGACTAGCCAGAACGTATATTAAAAGGCACGACTGGCTATACATAGAGGGGTTCAAGTCCCCACACTTATGTATAGTACTGAATGCTTGGTCTGACAGAAGAAGCATGAAAGTAAGATTAATGCTGTGGAAATGAGAAATTTGAGAAGTATAGCTGGAGTAACTTTGATCCTCAAAGTGAAGAATAGCGTGATAAGGAAACGTTAGAGTGTACTGACGAAGACAGAGAAAGGGATGCTTAGATGGTTTGGACACGTAGAGAGGACAAATGAAAGAAGGTTGACGAAATGGATTTATGAGGCTAGTGTAAATGGGACAGTCGGTAAGGGTCGACCTAGGCGTACGTATCACGATCAGATAAATAAATTTTGATCCGGCTCGGATCTTTGGAAGGAACGAAGGACCTTTCCTCCCAAAGATCCGAGCCGGATCAATATTTAGAAACAGATGCAAATAAACGTAGGTCGCTGATATAACGTGTAATGTCTTGTTAATTTACAACTATGAGTGTATTGCGTAGGGCAGTTCAATAAGCAATGAATTACGCGCACCCCTCGCGCCGTGTCGTACATCGCGTAGTCTCGAACTGTGTTGGCGTAACAGTCATGTTAAAAGTACCCGCAACCGAATCAAATATCACGCGTGATCCGTAAATATTATCGAAACAAAAAGAAGCGTAGATTACTCTTTGAAAAGTCGTCCTCCTGCCGATGAAAGTACCATTAAAATTAATTCAGCCGTTTAGGAGATTAGCCCGGACAAACAAACAAAAATTTAAAAAACGCTTGTTTTAGTTTTGGTATCCTGCAAATTGCCATATGATATAAGGAAAAAACTCTTATACGAAATCACAAACGGACACTTCAATGTCATTTATTTGTATCGATTATAATTAGCCAATACAAAAGAGACTACTAAATGACCTTATTCTGGGCTGGCCTACCTCACATATTTGACAGGTTTTTGAAGTCAGAAAGGGAACGCCCTTGAAATTTAACGCTCCCACGTCTGATATGTATTTGTATAAATATGTGCAAAATAATTAATAAATAATTAAAATCCAGTAAAAAATTACCCCGGAATAGAGGTAATCAATGGGAATGAACTTTGGTTCGCGTTACCTTATACAATGCCTATTCACTCACTAGAAAAAAAATATACACACTAAGTATAAAGGAAAATTTATCGAAAGTCGTGATAAATACACAAGAAGTGCAATACGGAGACGTCAATACGTCAAAACTTCGCATCGATAATTTTGATTCCAATTCCTATATTTGCATGCGTTTTAAGTGTATCCAAATTAAAGAGGACAAAATGAACAATCTCGGCAAATTGGTGCAAAAACTCCATTGCTTGTCCGTTTCCACTAGCCCGTTTTATGATCGCCGGAGTCACTCATTGTTCACAATTTTAATCATAAATCACCCATTGTTTCACGTAAACTGAGCTCAACGAAAGCCCGATCCCAACCCCACGCTAGTGTCACCAACCTCGAATCTTGCTAAGCTTCTCTAAACCTTATTACTTAGCATTAAAAGTTGAAACCATGTAATGAGTCATACAGCTTACTGTTAATATAGTTTCGTTCAAACTTCATTTAACAAATAAGAAAAGAATGTAATTCGTGGCGACTACAGTAACAGAAAAAATTAGAGAACTCAGCAGTGGGAAAGACCTTACATTCAACACTTTAATTTTCTTAATTAAATCAGCATATAGTTAACTATTTTAGCACAGGTTTACTTCTGCGCGCCTCTTCTAGCAGAATTAGTGATTGTGATTGTGCCTCTAACACTGCATCCTGCCATTCTTTTTTTTATTTGATAAAAGTGACAGGAATGAGCAGAACGTTCACCTGATGGTAAGTGTAACGGCTGCCCATAACAAATGCTGTGTCACCCAGAACATTTCTGTATGACACAATACTGCGCCCGTCACTCTGAGACATCAGTTCTTAAGTCTCATATGCCCAGTGATTACGCTAGCTCTCAGTGCCCTTCAAACCGAAACACAGTAACGTTTCACATTAATGCTTTACGGCAGAATAACTAGCCCTAGGGTGGCACCTACCTAGACGGATTCCTGCATAGGGAATCCTAACACCAGTGTAACTTCATTACATAACGTCACTCATTATATGAAAAGCAGCCACATAATGCCCCTATTTTATAACTGGTATGCTGTGAGGTTTTTAATCGTAACTACTCTGAGGGTGATATCACCCGATGGTCGAGCCGACAATATATTTGTTCGTACCTTAGTGTAATGGATACTTTCCTTGTGATTTATAAGTTTGATATCTAGATATACACAAAAGCATCCTTTTGGACATATCAGGTGGTAAAATTGTGGTATATCATGCAAGTCATGTCTCCTTCCTCCTTCATAATAATCAGAATTCTCTTAAAAGGGGCCGAAAAATATAGTATTAGCCAATACAATAAGTTTATAGCGTTAAGCAATTCTATAGGAAACAAATAAAGTTAGGAAAGCAGACGATTATCTAAAAAACGGTGTTTTAATGATATTACTTTTTTATGTAATAAAGTGACGAAGTGAGCAAAACGTTCACCTAATGGTATGTACTCGTACAACGTCTACCCAAATGCAAAATCGGTCGAGCTGTTCTCAAGTGATAATCTTTCATACTCGTACATGCGGCAATAGATTTTTATTTATACAGGGTTATTCATAATGTCCTATACATCCCGGCAGGCTGGGCTTAGGGACGATGTGTATATGCCCAAAAAAATATGATGAGCCTCGTAGCGTATATGTCGACTTAAATAATTTGCTTAAAACTCATAGGTGACTGTTATACAGCTGATCGAGGCAATGAACTCATAAATTTAATGGAAAAACGCCCAGTTTTTCCACTGAGCTGCCACCGAAAGAACTCGCAAGTACTATGATAACATGAAGCTGAAGGAAATCTGTTGCGAAGTAAATCTGTTAGTATGACGCCGTGGTAGTATAACATAAATTAAATGGAGAAGAAAACGTATTTTTAATTTGTCTGGTTCGGGGCAACGTCTTTCTGAGTTAGGGTCGCGTAAAGTTTTATAAAACAAATAATTTTAAAGTTTTGTATGGACATATTTGTATTCAATTTTGTCATTAAAACTTCACCGTTGTGTTTATCAGATCAAAGTAGCATGGGTAGGTGACGGGATGTTATACCAATTATGAATAACGTTGTATATATTAGAGAAGGCCTGTTCACAGCAGTGGTACATTTATAGGTAATTACTTTACTTAAATTACTTCCAGGAAACCACAAACATGAGGTAGCATAAACAAAACTTAAACATGCAAAAAATCATGTCGTAAAGCCGATGATACCGTTGGGTTTTCAATATACGAGTACCATGAATGTTCTCCAACATTCAATTTCCTACTAACATATTGAATGATTATTCCAAAGCGATATGTTAAATTTTCACAAACTTTAAATAATATTCATTTTACTATCGTGACACACCAAACGGTAAGAAGCGCTTAGATTTAATCGTTACTTATATTTGTTACTGAAAATGGTTATAAACGTTATTAAAAACTGGCAAGTGTTGTTTATATATAAATATTAAATTAAGAATACGCTGTCTTTTGGTTTGTAATTGTAATTTCTAAAGAAAGACGAAACATGAGAGAAAAAGGAAAACATGAGAGAAGAAGAAATCTCGTTTCGACAATCGACGAAATCGCTCTATCGGAATACTCGACGAGCACACATCGTCAAATTACTACTGACTGCCTTTACTCGTTTTTCGTCCCAATTATTATTGAATATTTTCTAAGATCGTCAAGATTGGTTTAACGTTTGAGCCGTGAAAAGGTAACAAACAGACAGAGGGACAGAGAGAGTTATTTTCGCATTTATAATATTCATCATTTCAACCTATCACTACTCCACTGTTATACGAGTACATCGGTCTTCCCCGTAGATATCAAATATAGTAGATAGCCACAGAATTATGCAGCTTTAATTTTGGAGGGGATTTTGCCATAGTTGCAACACTTGGCAGGCGGGTTGGTCAACCGCAGTTTATTTTTTAGATGTTCCAGGAAGGCAGCTGCCCATCTTCTGGTTTTCATTTTCGCTCTGTCATCTTTAACGACAACCACCGAATGATATGGTTTGGTAGATAGCCAATACACGCCGGTTATTTATAATATAATGATATTAGTATGGATTAAAATTTAACATAACGCATCGATATGCTTCTTCAGTGGCAAGTGTGGCACGACGCTTGTTAATTTACTAATGCACGTTTAAAATAATGACTTCTATTGTCAATTACAACTGGCAACACAACCGATGCCATTAATTTGTAATTGTAAACAACCCATTGTAATCCAACGCATTGACATCTCTATCGAATCGTTGAATTGTTTCTTCCACGATGTTTACCTAAAGTTATCGTCCAAGAAACTGGTATCAATTTATCGTCGATCATAAATTCGTCGACTTCGTCGATTCGATGAATTCAAGTCAATTTATTGCGTTTATCGATTGATTCCTGCTACTGTTCGAATTATTGAATTTCACGTTCCGTTAGTAGTGTCGAAGAATGATGTGAACGTATGTGTTATTAAATTCTCCATACCCTTACTAAGTTAATCTGATATACTGTAACATCCTGTAAAGCTCTCTTTTACTTCTTATATTTACCCTTATATTTAGCCGTGTGGTGTCGGCTTGTTAAAAGAATACTACCAGTCCATTTCATCCAATGGATCTCGTAAAAGGCGAGTAAGGAATTAAACTGCACTGTGCACCCAACAGCGCATAGTGACGATGGGCTCACCACCTATCACACCAAGTGCATTACATTGTTTTGGTGAAATGTGGATTGTGGCAGTCATCTGTTTTTGCAGTGAGTGTCTCTGACTACCCCTTATGGGATACAGTCGTGATCTTATGTATGTATGTATGTATATTTACCCGGATAATGTAAATTTCATAAAATAAATTTTACGGATTTTTTCGCTTTCATTTTTACTGTTAATTTGTCGACTTTTCGCTTTCTAGCGCCCATGGTCACGGCTTACAGAATTATGGCAGTCTTGATGCCACTTGGACAACTTTTACCTTTTAATTGTTTGTTTTGGTTCGATCTGCGCAAAACGCGCTTACAGTGTCTCGAAATCTCGCTTTTGATTTTATTAATTATAGAATCCCTAGGCGGCCATCTTCTGTATTGAAAATAAGGCTATTAAAATAAAAATATATTAGGATATTTTATTATTATTTATATATATATATATAATAAAATAGGTAATAAATAATAATATATGTTTAATTTTAATAGACTTATGAATGATCCTTGGTAGGAATCAGTGTTCTTTTGCAAAGATTTTTGATCTGTTATCACTGATATAATGGTTGGGACGATCCTAAACATCGTCATAGTTTTGATGTGAAACATTTATTTAAAATTATGATATATTTTCCAATGGAAGCATGGTGACTCGGTTTATTCGTCATCATCATCATCATTTCAGCCTATTACTAGCCCACTGCTGAACATAGGCCTCGCCCATAGATTACCACAAAAGTTTGTAGCTCTCATTTTGGGGGGAATTTTGCCATAGTTGCCACGCTTGACAGGCAGGTTTGCAACCGCAGTATATTTGTTACGCTGTTCCAGGAAGATGCTGCTGCCCATCTTCTGGTTTTAATTTTCCCTCTGTCGACTTTTGCGACACCCACGGGATGAGATGGGGTGGTAGATTCTCTTAAGCCGCTACAACACGGCACACGGCACTCAGAACATATCTAAACACGTTTCTAATTCCGTGACTTATATGAATAACAGAACGCTAGTATAGGTAGTGTATTCGGCTTTCTCTTCCGACCGATAACGATTAATGCAACGAAATTATGCAAATGTATTCAATATTCCCAAAAGTGTCTAATGAATGCTATATAACTCCAAAGGAAACGGAATACAAAGCCAAAGGTGGTCGTAGAAAGTTCTATAACGTAGCAATGGACCAATGCATTTTTTTTGTAATAGAGCAATTTGTTGATCTGGTAACTGCTGTGTAGCGACATCTATGTCGCCACATGAGAAACTCAAGAAATATCTCATTTGTTCAACATCGCGCTATTGAAATTTCTGAGACGCGAACTATATAAACAGCATCTTAAGATTACTGGTACAAGGAGACGAGAGAAGACGTCCTCCCCAATCTGTCAAAGCAGCATCTAGTGTTATAAAGTTGCACCACCATGGTTGAAGATCGGCCAGAAGGACATTGTACCCTGTAATTACACTAGTTTCGGCGACCTTTTAACCGAAACACAGTTTTGCGTGCACACCACGGCTAGATGACAGAACCTTTCTGTCATCATTTGGGACCGGTGAAGGACCACCAAGGACCGTTCTCGCAGAATTTCAGCTTAAACTAGCAGCATAACGCTGCAACTGCTTGAACTGATTTAAGGCATGGACTGCGAAACAAGACGTCGCAGGATCGAGCCTGCACTTCGAGTATTGTCCTAAACCATCTCCTAGTAAACTTTGAAATTGAACTGGATTGGTTAACAGGAATATTAGTAATGTTAATAGCATTGCTAGTTTTCTTTAAAAAAATGTAAAATGTCGATAACTGGTAACCCAATCACTGGCAAGGGGCAATCCTTCTTCGTCCTTGGTCACTAAATCTTTATTCTTTTTCAAGAAGGAATTAGGTGTCAAATGCCAACGATACAATCAAATGGAATTATTTAAGACTATCCACCTTGCCGACTTCAACCATGTAGATATATTATAGTGCCACAGTATGCAAAGTCTCTATGTCCCCACTTATCTTCACCTCTCCTTACATTCTCTTATCTAATATCTTTAAGCCATAAAAGCAGTGGAAGAGTTACAATCACTGTAAAACTTGAACTAGAAAACAAGTAGTTTGTGTAAAAATTTTGAGTTTTGCAGGGATTCAAACTCAGAAGCTACATCGCAGCAGCCAAATACGGTGTCGGCTGAACGACGCTGTCTTCGACTCCCCCTACTTGCATAAAAAGCACCCATTAGTATTAGAGTGAGTTAAAATTTGAATAAGGTTGAAATGCTGTTTAGGCAGTACGTAGATATATCCACGGCTGTCATAATTTACACGATAGGTAGAGTCACAGGACAAAACAAAAATGTGTATTGCCAATTGCTGCCAAACATACTGGCCATTTCGATAGCTAATTAAGACGCAGCAGGGCCGGCCCAAGGCCAGTTTATTATTTTTCTTATAATTTTCTCTACGGCTTTGGCGGCCCCTGTGAATTGGCGCCAAGAGCGGCCGCTCCGTTCGCCGTATGGTAGGGCCGGCTCTGAGACGCAGTACAGATTCTCAGTAACAGTGCTAGTGTTAAAATAATGGGGGAGGCCTATGTTCAGCAGTGGACTAAAATGCTGAAATGGTGGTGGTGGTGGAAAACATAAAATAAGTCGCTGCCGTGGATGTCGTAAAAGTCGATAGTGTGAAGTGTTAAGGGCAACGTTTAGATTTATTTTCAAAATAAAAATATATATATATTGTCTTAATTAAAGTAACAGGCTATTAGTGTCCCACTAGGCACAGATTTCTACTTATTTTAAGGAGAGGTTTGGAACCTCGAGTGCGCATCTAGGTTTTCGCGGGCTAGCGGACTTCACCAGTTGTCAAAATACTACATAAGTTACTGAGTCATGCTTCATGACTCTTTATTTATTTGATTGCACCAAAATAATAAAACAAATTGTGGTAAATATTGTGCTCTTTACTTGTGCTAATAATATATATCACGATAAAAAACAACATAGCAATTATGGTGACGCTGGCTAAATATTTAAATTATTTTAATACATCATTATGTTAATAGAATCAGGCGTTACTTTGCGCAAATCCGATTAATTGCGAACCGAATGCAAATTTTAAAATGGTGTGTATTACCTACGTAGTTCTTCCCTCATTTTCCATTTTAAATCGGAGCTTTTCAAAAACTTAGCAAACTAACTTCCTTTCCTTTTTGTTACATCATTATGTCACTAAACCTTACCAAAAGAATCAAATTAAGTCAAAATTTAGTTCCGAGTTTTTAAAGAGAAATTAAACAAACAGCCGTGTGGTAGCGGCTTAAGAGAATCTACCACCCCATCTCATCCCGTGGGTGTCGTAAAAGTCGACAGAGGGAAAATTAAAACCAGAAGATGGGCAGCAGCATCTTCCTGGAACATCATAATAAATAAACTGCGGTTGCCAACCCGCCTGCCAAGCGTGGCAACTATGGCAAATTCCCCCCAAAATGAGATCTACAAACTTTTGTGGCACTCTATGGGGAAGGCCTATGTTCAGCAGTGGACTAAAATGCTGAAATGGTGGTAGGTGGTGGAAAACATAAAATAAGTCGCTGCCGTGGATGTCGTAAAAGTCGATAGTGTGAAAATAATAACCAGGGGCAGCAGCATATTCCTAGAGTATCTTAACAAATAAACCGCGGTTGCTTTTGTGGCAGTCTACAGGATAGGCCAATCTTCAGCAGTGGACTAGTGATAGGTTGAAATGATGATGATGATGATGATTAAAAAGAATATTATTTGTTTTTAATTTTATTAAAACCTTCACTTAGACATTTATCTTGTATCACGGGCGTGTTTTAGTCATTTTTATGCATGCACAAACACACGGATATTTTTTCCGAACCTGTGACATTAAGTGCACAAGTCAGAAACTCAGCCTCTGCGCCATCCAAATAAAAGTAAATAGCCTATAAATTACTCACTGCTGAGCACAGGCCTCCACTCATTTCTGATAGGGTTTCGGAGCCGGGAAGAATCCGCCACGCTGCTCCAATGCTGGTTGGCGGACTTCACGTCTTCGAAATATTTTTTATTTCTCAGACATGCAGGCTTTCCGCTCAATATTTTCCTTCACCGCCTAGCACGTGGTAAACCACCACTTTAACAATTTTAGTGTTGCCGGCGCCGGGAATCGAACCCAGGTCACTCGCGTACTATGAAATTTTAAAGCGAGCGCAATCCAAATAGTTCTATCAAAATATTACGCGATCATGAAAATTTTAAAGGATTTTTATACATAGTAAGTACCTATAATCGCTTCAATGACCATCTCAGAATCTGCCTACCCTTAATCAGCGGAAAACTTTACCATATACAAATACCGCATGTATAACAAAGTACAAAGCGTTATCTAAATCCAAAAGCTGTTTTAATTGTAATTCCACAAACAAAACCGTAAACATCGTTAATCAATGGTACGGGAGTAACAAAAAGATATGGAAAAATTTACGAGCGCACGGTGAATAGCTACCGGGCAACATTTTATAAAGAAACCAACGCCATTAAATTATAACTTCTCTTAATGACTGTGCCTGCTCAACTGGTTATTTGGCGGGGCGAATAGAACTGTGGAAACCAATAGCACAATGTTATACGGTATTACATTGACGCCATCTTGGGATTGGTTGACAGGTCACATATCTGTGAAACCCGCTCGAATCAGATTTTATAAGGAAACAGTAAAAACTTTCAAGCAGGCGGGTCTTACTTTTTTTATCGTCGAAGACAGTTGCATTGTTACATTTAAGCCAATAATCAATTGAGCTTGTCTTAAAATTACGCCTTGTATTTCTTGTTTAGCGTCGTTTTTTCTGAGTCAAATGTGACTCATTAGTAAATTATTTGCTAATTACTTGTCTTGTATTCTAGTGGTTTTTATTTAAATTATTTAATTATTGTTCTCTTTGTGGTAGTCTATTGGGGGGAGGTCCCCCCAGTCCAGTATTTTTTATGCAGAAAGATACTTGGAAGTTACCGGTGGTAGGATTCCTATGCAAGAATCCGTCTAGGTAGGTACCACCCCAGTGATAGTTATTCTGCCGTGAAGCCAGAAGTGTGCAAAAATTACTGTGTTTCGGTTTGTAGGGCACCGAGAGCTAGTGTAATCATTGGGTATATGAGACTCAAGAACGGATGTCTCAGGGTGCCGAGCGGAGTGTGGTGTCCCACAGAAATGTTCTGGTTGACGCAGCATTTGCTATGGGCAGACGTTGCACTTACCATCCGGTGAACGTTTTACTCGTTACGTCACTTAATCCAATAAAAGAAAGTTGTCACTGCTAAAAACTTTGCACTTTGTAAACGTGTACTTAACTCCTCACTAGGAAGGAGTCCGTATAGTTCTGTACAAACTTTTCTATTTATTTCCAGTAGAAAACCTTTTTAGGTAAATAAAGCTGAAGGACTAGATTTAAATTTTCAAAATGATACGTAGCTCTGCTTTCCGTGCTTCCATTAATATCGGTCTGTAAATAATTAAACGTTATTTCAAAATACACATATTTATATACTCGTATATATAATTACTCTAACACTTTACCGGTACTAGGCGTCCTTTGAATGCGTCTAACGATAACACCGCAGTTGCAGTTATTCTGCCGTAAAGGACGATTTAAAGGGCAAAGAAGCTTGTGTATTTACAGAGCTGATATGACTTAAGGTGACGAGCGCAGTGCACTCCTACACAGAAGATGCTATACAGGGTTTTCTGGGTGACACCGCAACTGCTATGGACAGACTTAGTACTCGTATATAAATATACTAAGTGCAAAGTTTTCCCATAACAAATCCTTTGTCGATCAAAACAATTCTCTGTGACACCACACTGCTCCCATCACCCTAAGACATAAGTGCCCTTCTCCATCTCAAGTTGGAAATATTGAAATCATGGATATTATATACGAGTATGTCATGCCGTGCTGGCGCCTTAACAGCTTCTACCACTCCATCTCATCCCGTAAGAATCGACAGAGGGATAATAAAAACCTGGAGATGGGCTGCAGTATCTTCCTGGAACATCTAAATAAATAAACTGAGGTTGCCAACCCGTTTGCCAAGCGTGGCAACTATGGCAAAATCCTCCCAAAATAAGAGCTACAAACTTACCTGTTTTGTGGTAATCCGTGGGGGAGGCCACGTTCAGCAGTGGACTATGATAGGCTGAAATGGTGATGATGATGATGTTATGTATGTTATAGCGATTTATGTGATGTGTATTTTATAGCGATTCATGTCGAGTCAAGAAAGTGCCTAAGGTAGCGAGGTTATGTCTATGTCATTTATTCTTTAAAAAAGTATAAGTGTTTCATAATCAAATCTTTTAAATAAAAGAAATCATTATATAATCAAATTTATCAGTGGGAACATAAGCAGTAAAAAATAATGAATGGCGTTCAGAAAAACTGTACTCATGAAGATAACGAATAAAGATACTCGTAAATAATAATTTCTCTTCATATTTCGACGTTGGTTAGTTACTACTTTACGTATATATAAAAATATTTTGAGTAATGCTGTGTACATTGGAATACCTTTTTATCTGTAAATAACTGTTTTTATACCAAAATGAAATAAAATAAAATTACAAACATGATAAGAAGGGTGTTGCGAAAAGCTAAACTAAATCCCACCATCATCGCTCAGCCTCTCTCAAGCTGAGAGGATTTGTCGCCATAGTCCATGGCAGATAAAGACATTTTAGAATAAAAGAGGTTACCAGCGTTCCATAAGTGAAGCTAGGAAAGACCCAACCTTATTCCGATCACAACGAGAGTGACAAAGATAAATAGCTAGTGATCATGAACGCGTTCGGAACGCTTTCTTTAATTGTCGCTTGGTGTCTATAATATCATTGTTGGCAGGCAGATTAGGTAACTAGATGTCTCACAGATAAGGCGAAGCTTTCCGTTCATAATCTCAGACATATTTTAGATAACATGTCAGCCATTCGACATTTCTATTAACGTATTTTGGCTGCACCCATGGACGAAATGAAATCTTTCTACGTTTCCACACTCTACGTATTTGTTGCAACAATTCCGATCGCAACTAGACCAATAAGACCAAACGAATTATATTTCAAATGCAAATACATCAAAGAGAGAACTACGCAGCTCCGGAATCCACAGATACCGAATGCAATGCACGCTCACGTATGCAAATGAATGCGATAAACAGATTCCAGTTTAGGCTAACACGTGACTTGCTACACCTAAAAGTCATTACATCCAGAACTTCTAATAAAGTTGCATAGTTAACTCAAAAATTATGCAAATTGACCGACTTGAATTATTAATATAAGTTATGTTTGCTGAAATGTAGCCAGACATACGTATTCGAAGTAGATGATTCGGTGCTTTGCCTCTTTACATAACCAGCTTTTAAACTAAAAGTTCTCAGTTCAAATACACAAGAAAGGAAAGCAATCTTTCGAATAACACAAAACAACGCAGGGAACACATGAAGGCATCTTAAGGTTTAGTAAACGAGTCTCATTATTACAAGAATTAGGAATTTATATGTGTAAATAGTATATAAGTGTGTAATATAATAATTAGAATTATACTGGTAGTAGGATTCCTGTGCAGGAATCCGTCTAGGTAGGTACCACCCCAGGGCCAGTTATTCTGCCGTGAAGCAGTTAGTGTGCAAACATTACTGTGTTTCGGTTTGAAGGGTATAGTAAGCTAGTGTAATCACTGGGCCATATGAGACTTAAGAACTTATGTTTCAGGATGATACACATACACATGATACAGGATGACACAGTGTGGTGTGTTGAACGGATGAATTTTAAATATTTTTTTTTCCTATGTGGTCTGTTTTTTTTTCTACACGGTTAATCTGTCTGTGAATTGTGCGCGTGTAACAAACAAATGTTTCTTTGTTTCTTTCTTTAAATAATGGCGACCGCGAAGCAAACGTTTTAGCTTGAGTTCTAAAATAGACCTTTGGTATGATTTAACTCCATTAACGTTTCGGTTCATCTACGAGACAGTTTTCCTGAGCGTATAACTGAGCGTCCACACATATATTACAAGTTAACAACGAGTCTATTCGCCTACTGTTAATAACTTTGGTAATCAAATTATTGTAACTTTTGTTATCAATTCGTATTTTACTTTAACTGGTGGTAGGATTGCAGAAATCCGTCTAGGTAAGTTGGTACTGCAGTGGATTTTTTTTATTGCATAGAGTGACGAAACGAGCAAAACGTTCACCTGATGTAAAGAGCAATATCTACCCATAAGAAATGCCAGGTCACCCAGAACATTTCTGTGTAACGCCAGTGAGCAGTGCCAGTTATTCTGCCGTGAAGCAGTAGTGTATAAACATAACTGAGTGTCGGTCCGAAGGGCACAAAGAGCTAGTATCATTACTAGGCATACGAGACTTAAAAGCTGATGTCTTAGGGAGATGGGCGTAGTGTGGTGTAACACAGAAATGTTCTGGAGATGCTATGAGCATTGGTTGTGGCCGGACATTGCACTTACCATCTAATGAACGTTTTACTTGTCTTGTCAATTCCTCTCTCACCATCACCAGTTTTCCAATCCAAAAGTTAGCAGCTTTCCCTTAGTGAAGGCGTATAATGTTATACTGACTAATAGAACCTACTGAATTTCGTTAAATGCCCGTTACGGCTAAGTCTAAGCCATTAAGCAAGTCTATAAAGATAAAATCTCGCAATTTTGTCCGCGTAACTATAAACTGAGCATTATCGGTAATTTATGATGCGGTTCAATATGCGAGGATCACATTAACATTACTCGGCTTATATTTAAACGAGCGACAATTTTAACTCGAAATGGCTGACATGCCGGCTTACGTTTGGCCATTGGCTTCTGCGCCGCGGGACGCGGGTTCGATTCCCGCACGCCACAAATATTTGTATGGCATAAATATAGTTGTTCCGGGTCTGGGTGTTTGTGTATGTGGAATTTATGTCTGTAAAACGCACCCATGACACAAGAGAAATCCTACTGTGAGGCATCGTTTAAAAAAATACTAAATTAGCGACAGCTTTCGAAATAAAAAGGAATAGATCTACGGGTACCATCGCAGTGCCAGCTATTCTGCCGTCGAGTAGCAGTTTACAATCGCTACTGCGTTTCTATCTATATATTTTCGGTGATGTAATTGCTGTTAGCCTTCTCGGCTTTTACAGCTTCATCGGATATTGTGCCCGATTTCGAAAATCTTAAATATTTTAAGTCGTCTAATGACCGTCCGAAGGAGGCTGCGCGCGTCCATTCGGACTGTCGACTTGTGTGTCGGTAACTCTGGGCGGTGAGAACCGCCCTGGAACATGTTCTAGGTTACACAGCATTTGTTACGAGCAGAAGTTGCACTTACCATCGCGTAAACGACTTTCTCGTCCCGTCACTTTCTTCAATAAAAAAGCGGATTTGGCCGTGATTGCCACATTAGCCGTATTGGCGATAGCATTTCCAGATATTCTAAACTTTGGACGCTTTCTTATTCTACTACAATATTTTATGGTATTTCCTGGCAGCCATGGCAGACAAGAGGGGGTCTTAGATTCGTTTACGAGTACGCCGCGACAAGATAATAGATACTTATAGCACAAGTAAATATCAATACAGAATCCAAGTCTAAATGTAACTCTGTCAAAATGAAGGGTTGCCATGCTCTCAAGTCACGTAAGAAAAAATAAATAGAGCGTAATTTTTTTTTTTTTTTTTTTTACTTTGATACTAAGTTATTCTAGTTTAACTATTCATTCATTCATCACTTCAGCCTATCACTAGTCCACTTCTGAACATAGGCCTCCCCCATAGATTGCCATTTGTAGCTTTCATTTTGGGGGGTTTTGTCATAGTTGCCACGCTTGGCAAGCGGGCTGGCAAACGCAGATTATTTATTTAAATGTTCCAGGAAGATGCTGCTGCTCTTCTCGACTTTTACGACACCCACGGAATGAGATAGGGTGATAGATTCTCTTAAGCCGCTACGATACGGCAAATTGCAAAAGACGAATTATATAACAATAATAATTACATAATATAAAACGTTTAAACATATTCAATAAACTACAGAGAGCCGTTCGCATGGTATTGGCAATATTGACACTGACTTTTTATAGAATAAAATGACGAGACGATTTTTTAAATGAACCTAAATTTTACGGATATTTTCGCGTTTATATTTACTATTTATATCCCGACGTTTCGAGTGCTTTACAGCGCCCATGGTCACGGGAGCACTGAGGTGACAGATTGTTGGTATGCTTGGTTTTTGATCAGCAAGAATGAACATCTTCTTGTTCATTCTTGCTGATCAAGCTAAGGGATATTGTATTAATAAAGTAGTAATAACAATGATAATAATAATAATGATATTCTCCTGGCCGATTTCGACCACAGCGATAACTTTCGAACATTGTCGATAGCTATCAATTGCGCAGGAGATATTATAGTGCCACAAGTGTACGCGCAAACACAGAGGCACTCACTCGTCCCAACCTACCCGCGCCCGATGTAACGCTGATGCGATAAGATCGGAGGTAGGCAAGGATGCAGTGTCAGAAACACTGGGACAATCAAAACACAACCAGACCCGAAAACCAACAATTTGTTTTTGAGCACAAATGTTGGCTTCGGCTGGGATTCCAACCCAGGACCTGCGGCTTAGAAGTCAGGTATTCTGACCACTAGGCCACGCGGTCGTCAGATAGAGTCGGCTAAAGATAGTATTGTATTATTAAAGTATCATAAGAATAATATACAATTGAAAATCTTTGAAAACGATTCCAAGTACTCGCGGAAACTGTATTGGGAAGCAATCGAGTAACAAGTTTACATTCCGCCCGATGTCGTGTTTTATAACGTAGCTGTACGCTACTAAGTGCTAAATGTTCGGCTTAAGGGGAAGTTATCACCTTTAAATATAACTAAATTCAACGGATTTTATCGCGTTTAATGTTGAACTATTTATAACACTGGTGGTAGGATTCCTATGCTGGAATCCGTCTAGGTAGGTCCACCTATATCCACCCCAGGGCCAGTTATTCTGCCGTGAAGCAGTAGTGTGCAAACATTACTGTGTTTCGGTTTGAAGGGCACTGTGAGCTAGCATAATCACTGGGCATTTGAGACTAAAGAACCTATGTCTCAGGGTGATGGGCACAGTGTGATGTCACACAGAAATTTTCTGGGTGACACAGCTTTTGTTATGGGTAGACGTTGCACTTACCATCAGGTGAGCGTTTTGCTTGTTTAATCACTTTATACAATAAAAGAAAAAACACTACGTTTCGAGCGCTTTACGGTGCCACTGGTCACGGGGGGACTAAGTTAACAGATGACATTATTAACCCGGAGTACCTTCAGCTTTTAATTATTATCTATGGTCCGATATACGCAGAAAAAGCTAACTGTGTCTTGAAGTCTTGCAATGGTATGCTTGGATTTTGATTTAATTGTATGAATTATAGGATCCCAAGCCAGTGGTAATACCCAACCATCTTCTGTATTAAAATAAGGATGTTTTTTTTAATTTCAATAGCCTTGCGAATCATCCTTAGTAGCCTTGCTCGAAACGTCGGGTTATAAATAGTTCAAAGTTAAACGCGATAAAATCCATTCTAAATAGTTTTATTTAAATGTGTAGTAGTATTCACTTGTTAAATATTTAAACAGGAATTTCCAGTTCAACACATTCTTTTCAATGTTTTTTTCATTTTAGTCTTTCAGTTTTGAATCTTTATTGGTAGGACTTTTAGAATTGCAATTTGTTATCGAGGTAACTCCACGTACTATTACTATGACTCACGTGGTAGATGGTGTTGCATCGCCGCCGATTTTGTCGCGGCAGAGGAAAGCTGATTACGTGATTGTGAATCAATAATGTGTTTATTTAATGAGTAGTAAATTTTGACATCTTGTTATTATAATAATCTATAAATATAATATTTATTTAATGTTTACTTTTATTGTGGTAAAATTAACTTTTAAACCATCTTGTAGTGTTTGTATTGCGGGTACACTAAAGAAAATATTGTACTAGAAGAAATAGCCAGCGTTCCCGGATTACTTCCCACGTAATACTCCTTCCTAGCAATAACCTTGAGCCCCACTACGGGAGACGAATTGAAATAAGTGGTGGGGCAACGGTCCCCAGCGATGACTCGAGTAGTAGAGAATGCATAAAAATTAATTAATCCATTAAAGTTTTATTAAAACTCGATATTTATTTACAAAATGTAGTTAAACAAAGCTTTTTAATAAGGATCATTTAAAAAAGTTTTATTAAAATCCGTCAAATAGACTAGTAGTGAAATTGGAACCAATATGCATACAATTTTTTTTATTATAGTATATGTAAGGTGTACAAACAAAGCGTTGAGCTTTCTTGTTATCTATACTAATATTATAAATGCGAAAGTAACTCTCTTTGTCCTTGTGTCTTTTTTTACCTTTTCATTGTTCAAACGCTGAACCGATCTTCACGTAATTTGGTACAGAGATAGCTTACATCCTGGAGACGGACATATAGTAGATTGGTTCTTGTCCCGGATAATCAAATATTTCTCACGGGATATTTAAAATACCTATATCGCGGATGAAATCGGGGGCATCAGCTTACAAGGACGAGTCTTAATTTAGAATAAAAATGCATAAATAAAATTGAAGGCTTGTAAATTTCATCCATTCACAGACTTCTCCTTAAATATTGTAGAAGTTAACGAAGCCTGTTTGTTTTGTGTTAGCTCTTGCTCAGTCATTACGATATATAACACTATAACCAGCCACTTTACAGTGGATAAGTTCTACAGGCGATATAAGATTAGTCGAAGCTAATAAGCAACACGCATCGTGGTCATCGCGATCGCTTTGTTTAAGGTCCCCTCCAAAGTTAGGCAAGTAATAGCAGTTACGCCTCTCTCTTAGTGTGTTTAATTTAACCACATCTTTCCACTTGCTACGATTCTCACATAGATTTTTCGTTTCTTCTACTTTCATGAGCGTTTTCATTCATCCTCCTTTAGTTGCGGGTACTTTTGACGTGGCCTTTCCTTAAAACGTCATATATCTGAGCGTGATACTTATCGAGTTGCCCGTTCACACTTGGCTCACATATCTGTTTCGTCAATCTGTTTTCATCCATCCTCTCTACGTGTCAAACTACTTAAGCATCCCTTTCTCTATCAAAGTCACTGCATCACATCGCTTTGTCCATTAAAGTCAATTCAGCTATACTTCTCAAACTTCTCATTTCCACAGCATTAAGTTTATTTTCACTGCCGGACACAATATTCATTACCATACATAAGTATGGGGACCAGTACTCCTTTATGTACAGCCAGTCGTACCTTTTTTAATACGTTCTGGCTACTCGGGACTGTGGCTGCAGGGCTCCATTCACTTTATGCCATGCTAACACACTTTGCTCAATATTACTCTCATATTTTCCGTCTCTCGTATATTCTGTATATCAATTAATAATGCATCTGTAATATCTGTGACAATGTACAATGAACTACACGATGACAAATAATGAATTAACTTAGTACACGTGACGAAAGTGAAACTTATATCTAAACTAATATTATAAAGAGAAAAGATTTAATTTTTTGTATGTTTGGTTGTAATGAATAAACTCAAAAACTACTGAACCGATTTTAATAATTCTTTCACCTATATACAACTACATTATCACCGAGTAACATAGGTAGTATTTAATTAAAAAAAAACTCAGATTCCTACCAAAATTGCTATAATGTAAATCAAGGTATCAAAATGGCGTGCGCTGCAAAAACTATTGATGATAAATAAGATAATGTACTACATTTTCATAGTACTCATAATTACTCACAAAATATTTAAATAAAACTACTTTTTTACGGATTTTATCGCGTTTAATTTTTGAACTATTTTTACCCGACGTTTCGGACGCTTTACAGCACCCATGGTCACGGGGGGACTGAGGTGACAGTTGTCCCGATGTCATAGTTAACCCGGAGTACCTTCAGCTTTTAATTATTATTTGTAGTCCGATCTACGCAGAAAGAGCTTACTGTGTCTTGAAGCCTTGCAGTGGTATGCTTGGTTTTTGATTTAATTTTATTAATAATAGGATCCCAAGCCGGTGGTAATACCCAACCATCTTCCCTATTGAAATTAGGATGTTTTTTAATTTCAATAGCCTCGCGAATCATCCTTGGTAGGAATCGGTGTTCTTTTGCAAGGATTTGTGGTCTATCAAATCTGATGTAATGGTTGGGATGATCCAGAACATGGTCACAGACTGCAGACTTCCTAGAGCGTCGATGCTTCACATCAGCTATGTGTTCTTTAACGCGGGTTTTAATGGATCTTTTAGTTTGCCCTATGTAAGAGAGACCACATTCACAATCCAGCTTGTATACTCCTGCATCTTGTAGAGGGATGTTACACTTGACAGATGGTAAAAACTGACTTATCTTCTTCGGCGGCTTGAAAAATGTTCTTATAGAAGCTCGCTTCAAGATATAGCCAATCTTGTCCGTGACTCCTCTGACATATGGAAGAACAGCAGGTACACGCTCGACTGTGGCCGGCTTCACTCGGTCACTGCGACGAAGGCGCGGAACCCGAAGCTTGTTGTCTTGCAAAACTTGCTTGACATGCTGAAGCTCGGCGGCCAGGTGTTTACTGTCACAGATCCCTTGTGCTCTCTGAAACAAAGATTTACCCACGGTAGCTAACTGTGAAGGATGGTGGTGAGATTCACCATTTAAATACCTATTTGTATGGGTCTTTTTTCTATACACAGTGTGACACAAGGTGTTATTAGGATTCCGAATTACTAACACATCCAGAAAAGCTAAAGAGTTATTTGCCTCTAACTCCATTGTAAATTGAATTTTAGAGTTTAGGGAGTTAAGGTGGTCTAGAAATGCAGTTACTTTATGCGATGGTAAAATTGTGAAAGTATCATCTACATACCGCTTGTAGAATCTTGGATTTACAGGAGAAGTACGGAGGGCTTTCTCCTCAAAGTCTTCCATGAAAATGTCGGCGACAATGGGAGATACTGGAGAGCCCATCGCCACACCATCTACTTGCTTGTAGTACTGTTCCTTCCACAATAGATAGCCAGATGTAAGGCAATGTCTAAGTAGTTCTGCATATTCTGCTGGCATGTTGTTCTCCGCTAGCTTCCTGGATACAATTGAAATGCAGTCTTCTACAGGTAGGCATGTGAATAGCGACTGGACATCAAAACTGACCATAGTTTCATTGTCAGTAAGATGTAGGTCTTTAATCTCACTGACAAAATTTGGTTAACCAAATGCTCCATTACGTCCAATAGTGAGCCAGATCGATTCACCAACTTATAGATTGGCTCAGCATGTAGCGAAAATACTCTCACCGCTCAGAGGACACACAAGAGCACACACAAAGGATTCATACCATTTTGTCAACAAGCTTCGGGTTCCGCGCCTTCGTCGCAGTGACCGAGTGAAGCCGGCCACAGTCGAGCGTGTACCTGCTGTTCTTCCATATGTCAGAGGAGTCACGGACAAGATTGGCTATATCTTGAAGCGAGCTTCTATAAGAACATTTTTCAAGCCGCCGAAGAAGATAAGTCAGTTTTTACCATCTGTCAAGTGTAACATCCCTCTACAAGATGCAGGAGTATACAAGCTGGATTGTGAATGTGGTCTCTCTTACATAGGGCAAACTAAAAGATCCATTAAAACCCGCGTTAAAGAACACATAGCTGATGTGAAGCATCGACGCTCTAGGAAGTCTGCAGTCTGTGACCATGTTCTGGATCATCCCAACCATTACATCAGATTTGATAGACCACAAATCCTTGCAAAAGAACACCGATTCCTACCAAGGATGATTCGCGAGGCTATTGAAATTAAAAAACATCCTAATTTCAATAGGGAAGATGGTTGGGTATTACCACCGGCTTGGGATCCTATTATTAATAAAATTAAATCAAAAACCAAGCATACCACTGCAAGGCTTCAAGACACAGTAAGCTCTTTCTGCGTAGATCGGACTACAAATAATAATTAAAAGCTGAAGGTACTCCGGGTTAACTATGACATCGGGACAACTGTCACCTCAGTCCCCCCGTGACCATGGGTGCTGTAAAGCGTCCGAAACGTCGGGTAAAAATAGTTCAAAAATTAAACGCGATAAAATCCGTAAAAAAGTAGTTTTATTTAAATGTGTAATATTCGCGTAAATAAAAGAAAACATTATACTCACAAAATAGTCCGCGAGGCTATATGTCTAACTATTATAGTAAAGTCACAATAACCGCTTTTTGTTCAAATTAGTCTATCAAAACACGGGTAGCATCGAAAGATGATGGCATTCGTATCATGATAATCCTTATCCTTCTTAATAGTTTCATAGTCAAGGTTGATCATGTCCATGTAAATTCCTCTTTAAATTAAAAATCGATTAATTATAAATTTAAATTAACGCTCGCCAGCGCTACGCGCGAATAGACTATCACCTATTAATTACTTACCTACTCATATTATTTTATGTAATCTATAAACAATAGAATAGTGGTTTGTAATTTTAATTATATATTTTTTTAACATTAAAACTTTGAAACGCTCTATAAAAAAAACAACAGTCGCGGTGTCTCTCGAACGCCGCGCCGCCGCCCGGCTTCATGCAACTTGGGCATCATCGAATTGCGCGGCTCCCTTGGCGCAGCGGCCGTTTAATTTTGCTACCATGACAACAAATATTGTTTAAAAGAAAGCTCTGAGCTACTGAACTTTCATGGCTTATGTTCCCATAAATAAAACATTATTTTCATAAAATAACGTAATCTTACCTGACCAGCTGCAGAGCCGCTGATGAGAACAGTCGCTCCAAAAATAGTTAGTCTAAGGAATTGTGGTCGTTATATTTGTCCAAATAAAGTACTAATTTATCTTTCTAATATCTACCCGTGCGAATGCCGGGGCGGATCGCTAGTGTTATACTATTTATTAAAAATAAAAATAAAGAAATATAAATTAAAAACTGTGTACTAGATAAACAATTTATAGCTCTCTTATCTTTTTCTCTACGTTATATCTTCCTTCTTTCTCGTGTAATGAAATATTACCTATACGTGACGCGTCCTTGAAATTACACTTACTCGTAGATACTCTTTGATTAACACTCTCAATTATCGAATCGCCACCTAATAGGTTTCACTTCCAAAGATAGTTTCTAAATTGTTACTATTCTGTGGATACATTTGTAAATGTCAAAAATACTATTTATTGTCCTCATAGATTTCCGTCTCGTCTTCTCCTGTCCGATTAACGACGGCAACTTTTGTACCGTCTGAAGATATCACCTGCGCGAGATACTATAGTGCAACAAGACTATGCGCAAACACAGATGCACTGTCTATTTTTCGTAGTCCTTTACTTCGCTACGTCCACGGGAAACATTTTCACCCACGTGTGAAAAGTTCAATCACCTTAGCACCAAGGCCCATGCTAGGGTTGTCATATAGTCGAAATATGTTAGATACTCGTATTATGCACAAAAAGTATAATAATTATTGAATTTACATTTTATTTATAAACTCTTTATTGCACATCTTATTTATCCACTCCATCTCATCCCGTGGGCGTTATTAAAGTCGACTTGGTATGATACCCAGAAACCACCTCAATTGGTGAAACCAAGAGGAACCCACACGGTTGGTCTGTAGGTCGGGCTCACTCGGGGTGGTAGATGGTGGGGCATTTTAATGCTGATCTGGAGATCTGGTGAAGGGAGGAATGGCGGTGCGTCGGCGCAGGAGACAACGAGATTTCCTATTGTATTGCGCCACTCTCGCTGTCCTCCGCGATTTTAGCTGGGCCGCACAATGGAGAGGAGTAACGGTGTTACATTGCGCCGCTCTCCTGATCCTCACGTCAGAAGTGTGATCAGCTGCGAAGCCACAGACCTAATTCGCTGCTGGGGCCGGAAAGGTTGGTGCTTTCAAAAGCTCGTTTTCCTATAAATAGAAAGAGGAAGGGGTCTTTACTTTCAGGTCGATTGAAATAAGTCGTAGTTGTTGTTTCAGCCCATCACTAGTCAACTGCTGAACATAGGCCTCCCCCACAAATTGCCACAAAGGTTAGTAGCTCTGTTTTTGGGGGGATTTTGCTATAGTTGCTTGGCAGGCGGGTTGGCAATCGCAGTTTATTTCTTCAGATGTTCCCGGAAGATGCTGCTGCCCATCTCCTAGTTTTTATTTTCCCTCTGTCGACTTTTACGATACTTATGGGATGAGCTCTTTTTGATTATACCGAATCTTACATATGTCAGCTGCGCAAAATATTGTGTAGGATTAAAATTACGTCTCAGTATGCAATGCTAGAAACCTGGCAACCCTGTACAGGGGCCATATCACACGGATTTTATCAACAGAACCCGGCTGACATTAAACATACGTATATCTCTCAAATTAGATATATCTAATCGAACTTTCACCAAAACCTAATTACAACGCCTACCGAAATTCATAAAGCACTTTATTTATTGCTTTACTTCTATACATGGAATTTACAAACGACGCCTTGTAAACGACTTTTGAGTTAATGAAGGAGATACGCCGCAAACTCAGGAACCGTTTTTGAGTAACAAAAATGTCCTTAGTTGAATTAATTCATTAATCAGAGTAACAGTTGCCATAAATTTTATGGTAACTACGTGAAGGAGGTCAGAGCCGATGATAGCACAGTCGCCGGGCGCTCGCCTAAAATTTCGTACGCGAGTGACCTGAGTTCGAGCCGCGGTACCGGCACCTCTAAAATTGTTATTCAGTTTTAAGTGTTGATTTACCACGTGTTCTGTTGCGAAGGAAAACATCGTGAGGAAACCTACATGTTAGAGGATATTTTTTTTATACATTGTTATTTTTCTTTAAATTTTTCTTTGGTTATGTATACCTTATGTTATATGTATCATGTATTATGTGTGTAGATGTAAGTGTCGGAATGAATGTCTTAATGTCTTTAAGTTCGCCAATCCGCATTGGATCACCCTGGACCAACCAGCTCCAACGCCCTCTCAGAGAAAACTGAGAGGAGGTTCTAAGCAGCGGAACATTTATAGGCTGTTACTTTTTACATGAATGTAATTGCTTCGTTTGTCCGTCCGGTCCGGCACCGCTAAAATATGTAATTTTTATTGACTTTTTATTTAAAAGTTTATATATATATATATCTATACGACCACTATAAAAATATTTCCTCTAAGTAAATAGTTATGGTGGTAGGATTCCCTATGCCGGAATCTGTCTATGTCATATAAGTTGAAACTGCTTTAAGAAACTTTATATTAGTATTTTTTTTATTGGATAGAGTGACGAAACGAGCAAAACGTTCACCTGATGTAATGTGCAACGTCTACCCATAACAAATGCTATGTCACCCAGAACGTTTCTGTGTGGCACTACACTGCGCCGCTCACCCTGAGACATACTACTGGTGGTAGGATTCCTATGCAGGAGTCCATCTAGGTAGGTACCACCCCTGTGCCAGTTATTCTGCCGTAAAGCAGTAGTGTGCAAACATTACTGTGTTTCGGTTTGAAGGGCACTGTGAGCTAGCGTAATCACTGGGCATATGAGACTTAAGAACTGATGTCTCAGGGTGACGGGCACAGTGTGGTGTCACACAGTAATTTTCTGGGTGACACAGCATTTGTTATGGGCAGATGTTGCACTTACCATCATGTGAACGTTTTGCTCGTTCCGTCACTTTTATGAAATAAAAAAAAATAATAATAATAAAATACTACTGCTTCACGGCAGAATAACTGGCCCTGGGGTTAGCTACCTGGACGGATTCTTGCATAGGAATCCTACCACCTGTGAATATTAATATCGGTTGGCACAGTAGCTAAGCCCTTGGCTTGCTCCGCGGGTCGCGGGTTCGATTCCCGCACGGGACAAATATATGTATGGCCTACATATAGTTGTTCCGGGTCTGGGTGTTTGTGCATGTGGAATTTGTGTCTGTAAAACGCACCCACGACACAGAAATCCTACTGTGGGGCTTCGTTTTTAAAAAAATAATAAATAATAATAATAATAGGTGAAGAGAAAACTGTTTGGCGTTTGTTTACGTTCATACTGCCAAGTGTCAAACACGTAAGAGCCTCTGGCCAAACAGTCGCACAGAGTGTTTTAAATGTTGCCAATGAATAATTACTCAAACGGGATTCTATTAAAAATAATTATACCTATCCTGTAACAAAAGCATTGGCAAAAAATTCATTGATATCTGAGCTAATGTATTCGTTTTTGACCTCTGCACAGACCAAATATTTTTATAACCTTCAGATAGTTGTTCAATGTCTAACTGTTTAAGCATGTACAAATTATGTGTATACGATGCCCGCGTGGCCTAGTGATCAGAGTACCTGACCTTCTACTTGGCCGGCCCTGGGTTTGAATCCCAGCAGGAGCCAACATTTGTGCAAAAACACAAATGGTTGGTTTACGGGTCTGGCTGTGTTGTAGATGTGAAATTTATTTCTGTGAAACGCACCCACGATACAGAAATCCTTCTGTGGGGCTTCGATTTAAAAAAGCGCATACGATACACCACTAATCTTAGTGTGGGACAAAGTTTATTTTAAAGTAAGTTCTATATGTAATAACCAGCCCAACGACACTAACCAGTTCACAATTCACACTCAATGTGAACAGCATGAAAAAACTATTCCAATCAAAGCATAATAAGTTTTAAACGAAAATCATCAATCATTTTTGTCACAAGCTTTTATTCGTGAAACCTATGTCCAACGGTGAGCTTCAATTGTTGCTGGGGCTATGGTACTTTTTTTTATTGTGTGAAGTGACGAAAATGTTCACCTCATGGTAAATGCAACGTCTGCCCAACACAACTGCTGTGTCACAAATGAACATTTCGGTGTGACACACTGCGCTCGTCACCCAGAGACTTCAGTTTTTAAGTCTCATATGCCCAGTCATTACACTAGCTCTCAGTGCCCTTCAAACCGAAACACAGTAATGTTCACAACTGCTTCACGACAGAATAACTGGCCCTGGAGTGGTACCCTAACGGTTTCCTATCATCATTACTTGTCGAAACAAATCCAACAAGCCCAAACATGTTACAGCTGTCTTGATTAATCGGAAGTACGTACTATCATCATACTAGCTCCACGATATTAATTACATTGTCATCGAAGCTACATAAGGTTTCCAAAAATTAGCTCAATCAGAAATCGGAAAGTGTATTAAATGTTCCTTGCAATGTTTGATCTTCACATACATTTTTTTATTCTTTAAAAAACGATGCCCCACAGTAGAATTTTCTCCTGTATCGTGCGTACGTTTTACAGACAAACATTTCACGTACACAACACAACCAGACCCGAAAAGCAACAATTTGTGTTTTTGCACAAATGTTGACTCTGGCTGGGAATCGAACCCAGCACCCGCGGCGCAGAAGTCAGGTACGGTAACCACTACCACGCCACTGTAGGTGCAAGGTAAAAAAATCTTTTAAAAAGAGAAATTCGACTGCGGAAAGACCTCGTTAAAAATCATATCTCAATTTCTAACCTTCTTGGATTGAGTCATTAAAAATTGTTCTGTCGATAAAACATTATGCGTAATTGCATAGCCAACGTCTCTTATTGGTTTTATGGCAGTAGTTAAATGGAATAACTGTGTAGTGTCAAATGTCCAAATGGACGTGAATTCGTTAGCGGATTCTGGGTCGCTCTGTCGTCAAATTATTATATAGATGAATCGAGCAATTACATTTAAAATTATATTCTCACCAGACTGCTTATGAAATTTGTTACTTCGTCGCCTTCATTAAGGGACTAGCTAGATCACGATAGACAATAGAAGTAGCTGGCACTTTAGAAAGAAAGAAAGAGAGAAAGATATTAATTCGAAGCTATCACAAATAATACAGGTAACAATGTAAACACAATGCCAGAGTTTGCTAATTAATGAACATATAAAACAACATTAATAAAAAAAAGGAACAACAATTTGGCAAGTGCCAAAAACTTAAATATAAAGAAAATAAATATATATATGATAATACACACACATACATGCACTAATATTGATATATAAATACTGATAATGTTAATTCCTAGCGGGCATAGGGCTAGAGGCTTGCGGTTTTCAGTAATAACAAAGTAGCTGAAAATACAATTAGTTACCGTCCTATACATTATAATATTAATCTTATAGTACGGATAATGTTAATCTTATTTTACGGAAAGCCATTGCTATATTTTTTTGCGGAGAGTCGACAGTAAATGCTACATCTGCACATAACAAGTGATGTGTCACCGAGAAAAATTCTGTGTGGCATCGCACTAAGCTTGTCATCCCAGGCGTCAGCTCTTAAGTCTTACACGCCCAGAAATTACTCGTTCTCAAAGCCTCGGCAGTCTTGAAGGTACGGACTAGTCCATCCTTTGGCTGCGCATAGACAGCCACGACCATCCTCGCGTTTATTACTCGTGTCTGCCACTACAGGTCCGCAGATTTTTTTTTATTGCATAAAGTGATGAAACGAGCAAAACTGTTCACCTGACGGTAAGTGCAACGTCTGTCCCATAACAAATGCTGTGCCACCCAGAAAATTTCTGTGTGACACTACACTGTACCCATCACCCTGAGACATAGGTTCTTAAGTCTCATATGCCCAGTGATTACGCTAGCTCACAGTGCCCTTCAAACCAAACCACAGTAATGTTTGCACACTACTGCTTCACGGTAGAATAACTGGCCCTGGGGTGGTACCTACCTAGACGGACTCCTGCATAGGAATCCTAGCACCAGTAAAATGTTGTATTTCTTTGCATCCTACTCTTGCGGGTAGGTTTGCTTCTTGCTAGATGATCCGAACGCAGTTGCTGAATCTGTCGCTGATCTTGTAGTTCAGGGAATGGAAGTCTTCATTCCATCCTCTTCGGTGCCCATCGGAGGCAGTTCCTAGCCTTGGTTTGGTAGCGCCTGTAAAATGGCTTCACGCCGAACCAAACGACTCAGGAACCTTCAAGATAAGAGCCTACTCCATCTCAAAGGCCGGCGACGAACCCGTAATTCCTCTGGTAATGCGCATGTTCATCGGCGGCGGTAACCACTTACCATCAGGTGAGCGGCTGGCTAGTTTGCCCTCTCTACAAAAAAAAAATGCTATCAATGGCCTTCAAATTGAAACGCAGTATTGTTACCCTACTACTAAAAGACAGAAAACTAGCTCTGCGGTGGTACCTAGAAAGAAACGTGGATAGGAAATCTTGTGTTTTAAAGACAATCACATCGAAAAAAAAAACTAACAAAAGATTTACGACACTAACTATAGATAAAAAATAAGTTAGTAACAGAATATTTCTTCCGATAATTTTTATTTAATTCTGGTAAAATATTTAAAGTATACATTCGGTCAAACGCCACCGATCATTGAGTATTACAACAATTTTAATGTTGTGAACAAAATCGTCAAATCGATTTTTTTTTGTTTCGATCCGGTATTTTAACTGGCCATCAATTTTTTTTAAAGATGTTTATTCAACGTTTTGAAATCTCGTGTTAAGAACTAAGAATTTGTTATGGTATTTCAGCTTATGAGCTCATGGGATTGACGCGTCTTTTCACACTATTCTTAGAACTCACAACATACTATTTTATAGATTGTTGGAGACGATGTCAAAATTTTATTATTATCTGTATTCCAGCTCATTATGTTCAACTGCTGAGTATAGACGGTCACTGTCGCCTGTACGGTGTACAAGGCGTTGAAGACCGCGTTGCCTAGTGCTGGTTGGCCACATTGTTGTAGAGTTGTGTGCACAGTCACATTGTTGGTTTTCGGGTTATGAAATTATGGATAAGTTATGGAAATAGGATAATGAATTCTTATGCCACCTATATAACCTCTTTATGGCAAGGTTTGAGTGTAATGTATTTTTTTTTAAATGATGACCTCCTATTTCTACAGTATTGTGGGTACATTTTAAGGACATAAAATGTACATGCACAAACATCCAGAGCCGGGACTCGAATCGGCGATCCATACATAAGCTAATCGCTTAGCCACTGCGCAACCAAGCCGACAGGGTATTGTGATTTTGGGCTCTCTCACTGTGTCCTGCGAAGATTTGGGTTACTTACAAATTATTAATTTCGGGTCTAGAACTATCACACAAACTACTAGAAAAATGTGATTTTTCTAGTGTTCTTACACTGCATATCGGATGCAATATAAGAAACACTAGGAAAATCACAATACTATATTCGGCAGACTTTCCATCGGACACCCCAAGCCGTTCTAAAGACAATTTAGTAGACACCGTACTGAGCACTGTTATATATTACCTACATACATATTTTCTACTAATAGATCAACGGACTAGGTATGCCTAATACTGTTTTAAATTACCTTCAACCCCAATTTTAACTACTAACAGGCTTTCTGGAAGAAAAACGAAATAAATCAGTTGTACCTTTGGACAAACATTACTTTTATTATTTTTCTTTATCGTTGTATATGTGTACACAATCTGCTAAATAACAATTAAAAACGAAATTACAAAAAAAGGTGGCAGGAATCCGTCTAGTAGGTACCCCCCTCGGGCCAGTTATTCTGCCGTGAAGCAGTAGTTTGCAAACGTTACTGTGTTGCGGTTTGAAGGGCACTGAGAGCTACCGTAATTACTGGGCATATGAGACTAAAGAACTGATGTCTCAGGGTGAGGGGCGCAGTGTGGTGTGACACAAGAATTTTCTGGGTGACACAGCATTTGTTATGGGCAGATGTTACACTTACCATCAGGTGAACGTTTTGCTCGTTCCGTCACTTTTATGAAATAAAAAAAGCGAATCCGTGGTAATAATATTTATATAATCATAGATTTATTTAAATAATGATCAGTAAAACATAAAATGAAATACAAAACATATAACAGCCATCTAAGACAGTCTTGTGGAGTATTAGTATTAAAATGTTCTGTCTTATTTGCTATCAGAAGGATAAGACAGCTGACTGAAAAGGCTACAGCTAAATTAGTCTATTTTGCATACTTCCAATTGTGGAATTACTGATTACTATGGGTAATATTAAAATGGGGGTTACATACTGTGGCGTACTATGGCGTATTACTATGGGGATTCGGGGCCGGTCTGGAAACAATATTAATTTTGGGTAAATAAGCATTTTGGGCAATCTTTAACTTACATCCTCGCGAGTCGCTACGAGAACTATTCAAGGATACTAATACTTTGACACTTCCGTCACCGTATAATGTATGTACGGAAGCAGATGAATTTATTTAATAAAAAAGTGACTATATCCTGTACAGCGGGCCGAGGCGACACGCTAGAGGCTCCTGTGTTTAGGTCGAGAACCAAAACTAGAAAGTCTTTTCTTAGTAGATCCATAAAATTGTATAACGAAATTCCTAAAAAAAGTGACGCAAAAACCTGACATAGATTTCAACAAGCTTTTCACAAGCTTTTAAGAAGAAGCAGACATTATTAGAAAAAGCGTATTATAAACTACACCATTACATAGAGGACAAAGATTTGTGGGAACAACTCTTACTTAAATAATTTATTTATATATGCAGGAATCCGTCTAGGTACCACCGCAGGGCGTCCATTACATCAGATTTGATAAACCACAAATCCTCGCAAAAGAACACCGATTCCTACCAAGGATGATTCGCGAGGCTATTGAAATTAAAAAACATCTTAATTTTAATAGAGAAGATGGTTGGGTATTACGAGTACTACCATCTTGGGATCCTATAATTAATAAAATTAAGTCAAAAACCAAGCATACCACTGCAAGACTTCAAGATACAGTTAGCTCTTTCTGCGTAGATCGGACCACAAATAATTATTAAAAGCTGAAGGTACTCCGGGTTAACTATGACATCAGGACATCTGTCACCTCAGTCCCCCGTGACCATGGGTGCTGTAAAGCACTCGAAACGTCGGGTTATAAATAACAAAATTAAACGCGATGAAATCCGTAAAATTAGTTTCATTTAAATGTTATATTATATAAAGAATGACCTCAGAGTTTCTTGCCGGTTCTTCTCTGAGATGATCTTATTAAAAGCTTTATCCAAGCCTAAACTGAATAAAGCAATTTTGACCGACTTTGACTTTGAATGTTTCTCTACTCGATACCAATGTGTACACAATCTTTACAAAGCTATTAATCTATACTAAGTTATATATATGTATATGTATTAATTGCAGTTATCAAGGTAAACAATTAAGAAAGTTTTTTTTTATTTCCTCGTAACTATAACTAGCCGTGTGGCAGGGGCTTAAGAGACTGTAACACCCCGCCTCATCCCGTGGGTGTCATACAAGCCGACAGAGCGAGAATAAAAACAAGAAGATAGGCAGCAAATGCTGTTGCCTGTCCTGGAACATCTGAATAAATAAACTGCGGTTGCAAACCCGCCTGCCAAGCGTGGCAACTATGGCAAAATCTCCCCAAAAGCTGCTAACTTTTGTAACAATCTATGGGAGAGGCCTATGTTCAACAGTGGACTAGTGATAGGCTGAAACGACGATATTTTCCACCGCTACTATTATGAATTTTGTTATTCTTATGCTTATATAGACTGAAATTCCCATATAAAACGACAAAACAATGATAATCGGTTAAAATATATCGGCATTCGTGCCTTTTGACTGTAACATATTATACTACGCAAACTTCGAAAAAAAAATGTTAACAAGGAAATTAAGTTGACATTCCAATCAAAACTGGCGACTTACAATATCAAAAACCATTATTTACGTCGGCTATAAGTCGATTTAAAAATACCGAACGACCGGAGGACGGCACTATTTAAAAAAAAAATACAATAACTATTTCCTAGAAATCGTCTTAATTCTTCCGAGCTTTATATCCACCGTGTGATTGAGTTTATTTGCAGAATACATCGTGTGATATTTTTTTGTGGAGACCGTATCGTCTACGGCGATCGTTTGGAAGCTCGCCAGGAGCTATATCTTTGATACTATCGAATGATATGCGTCCACGATTGCTTCAGTACATTAAGTAATTCCATAAACATACATACATATAATCACGCCTTTTCCCCATATAAAAGGGCAGACAAAGGGTAGCGATTGGTCCAATTTTTATAGGTCAGTAGAAAAACGTTTCTCCACCACTAAAACACTACCACTAGGCAATATACACCACTGAAGTCCAGACCACGACACGTGTTTCACCTCAAAACGAGGCGTTATCAAGTGTTCTTGACTCTACGACAGTCCTGTGAACGGACGGACGGATTACGGACTGTCGTAGACTAATAACTGTGTTAAAATTTAAATTATTCGTTTGTTTGGATTGTGTGTCGATCAAAAAAAAGAAAGTCAAGACGCCAAGAACTTTTTTATCTGCCACTTCATCGTACAAACTTTATTTTTTCGGATTATCTGACGAGACGAGCAAAACGTTCATCCGATGGTGAGTGCAACGTCTGCCCATAACAAATGCTGTGTCAGGCAGAACATTTCTGTGTGACACCACACTGCACCCGTCACCCTGATACAAGAGTTCTTCACTCTCATATGCCTAGTGATTACGCTAGCACTCAGTGCCCTTCTAACCGAAACACAGTAACGTTTGCACACTACTGCTTCACGGCAGAATAACTTGCCCTGGGGTGGTACCTACCGAGACGGATTCCTGCATAGAAATCCTACCACCAGTTTTTAAACTTTACTTTCTTTGAACCTTTATCTGTAATAGTTTCTGTCGCAAGTACAACTGCTGAGTATTAGGTTACCAAGTGGTAGATATTTTAGGAGAACATTTTCATTTGTTTAAAAACAGAATAAAAGCTGTTTTAAATATAAGTCGTAATTAATAATAAACGAGGAAACAGTTTTAATAACATTAACTATCTAGTAGGTCTATTTGCTTTTTTTTATTCATTGCATGTATTTCTATGGTTAGTCCATTGTCGTAACACAATTTTTCTGTAAGTACGAGTACTTTTAACCATCAAAAGTTTATTTGTGTACGATAATGTAAACCACGCTGTCGTCACATCAATGGGATGCCAACTGGTTCAATGTATTTATTACCTTATATATCATGTTATGTTCTTATCCATATGTTTTATTGTGCATTAAATAAATAAATAAATAAAATGTCAACCAGTTATGCATATATATGCATAACCGGTTGAAAACCGATACAGTACCATATGGTACTTTATCGTATTTACGAAAAGTTGTAATGCAGTTGTGACAAATTGGAATCAAATAGCAAGTCTACTTTTTTAATGTTAACAATCAATCAAAGGAATAAACTAAAGATAAATATGGAAAAGAACGACTCCTAGCTGAATGAGTCTCCAAGCTTTTATCGCACGAAACTCATTACATCAGATACATACGTGATAGTGACGGGACATGTTCGTACATGTCTCCATCGCGACATCTGTAGACGCTTGACGTACAACATGCGTATACATCGTAAAGTAAAACCGGTAAGCCCCGCTCTTCAATTCGGCACGGCGGCTGCTCAGCGCCGCAATTATCTTGTGATAATGTCTGACGACGCGTTTAAAGTTGTTTATAGGGTTGGCAGAGTGTGAAATCTTTAAATACAAAACATATTGGAAAAATTATGACATCTATCATCAATCAGACAACGTCAATGATTGTGCTTTATATAAAAAGTTTAACTCAACCTTTTTTTCACAAGAATCTTTAGTTTACATATAAATTTGTATTACGTATACATATTTCTACAGAACGTAATGTAGTATTTTATTTTATTTTGGTTAGGGTAACAATCTAGCACATTACTAACGTTACTGGTGGTAGGAATCCGTCTATGTGTACCACCGCAGTGCCAGTTATTCTGCCGTCAAGCAGTAGTGTGCAAACTTACTGTGTTTCGGTCGGAAGGGCTCTGAGAGCTAGTGTAATCACTGGGCATATGAGACTTAAGAACTGATATCTCAGGGTGACGGGCGCTGTGTGGTGCCACACAGAAATGTTCTGAGTGATACAGCTTCGGCAATTTGGCGTCGTCCATAAGATTTCTGTGTGCCGCCACACTGAGTCTGACCCTAAGACATGTTCTTAAATCTCATATGACCAGTAATAACACTTGCTGTCACTGTTTTTCGGTCTGAGGCAGTATAACTGGGGTCGGAGACGGATTCCTGCATAGGAATCCTACCATCATTTGCTTCCGCGAGTGGTTTTATCGAACCGATACGATTTCTTAAAGTCCGGCAAAGCAGCGGCAATTCGTCAATTTATACATGGCGGTGATAACTTACCAACACGCGAGCCACTTGCTCGTTTATCTCTTTTATTTAAAAAATAATAACCAATCACACGGTTAACCCTATTCTTGGCACAGTGTATGATTTGATACGTTGCACTTTCCAAAAATCTACAGAGATTTCGAAACGTATTGTTAATATTTTTATGATATAGTATGCTCGGAAATACTATCAAGATTCTATCAAAAATATTTTTTAGTTACTGGCTAACACTAAAACAGTAGTAGAACGCAAGATGACAGACTGGTTGAAGACGTCTGCGCATCGCAAGGTAAAAATAATATTGTTTTAGTATATTTTGACCTAATTTTGTTCGAAAGTGGTTTGCTACGAGTAGCTAACAATATTTGCTTTTCAGAAAAGGTTATGTGGTGCACTGAAATGTATTACAAACACATTTGAAACGCCATTTTTTCCGAGTGTGTCAAATATGCTACATTGCCAGATAACCAGCATTCTACATTTTTTTTTAGATATGTATCAAATTTGCGACATTGCTTGATTTGTACACATACGATTATTTTTTATTTTGCTATCACAGGTGCATAATCAGTTTAGTCAGCAGCAGAAAAATAGAGTTCGTCAAGTCGCAGTGCTTGTTCCCAGGCCACGGGGCGTAGTCATAGTCAGATTTTATTTATAGGGATCACGAAAATGCTCGCATACTCAAAATATTGATGCACAAATATGCAATATGATAAAGTACCTGAAATAATGCCCCTGAAGAGGTTCCAGTTGCTGCGAAGGTATTTACATTTTAATGATAATTTAAAAGATGACGGACAAAACTGTCTGCAAACAGAAGAAGAACCACGATTTAGTATCGATAAGATGGAGATACCGCAAAGGGGAACTAGAGCAGACAGCCTGTACAACCGGGCAATAGTAGCAGACAGTACATAAAAAATAAACCTAAAAAGTGGGGTCTCAAAGTATCAGTTGGCGCTGGGGTTTCTGGAATCGTATACAATTTCCTGATCTCTGGATTTGACAATAACATTCAGTACTCAATTATTTACAGATTAAGAGAATAGCATATTAAAAGAAGTTGTAGTTTTAGCGAAATATATTCGCCAGCCCGCATATAAAGTATTATGCTTTAACATTTTTTTTCAACTTCTTTAGAGCTACTCCTCTATTTTCGCACTGGGAACAATCTAAGCTAACAGGCTGTGAGGAGAGGAAAACCTTACTTAATTACCGACGGATAAAAACCTATAGAAAAAAGGCAGAGGGTCTCACGCCAAGTTGTATGCAACAAAAAAAGATTGTTGTTACAAAATGTGTTAATACTGCAAGCACATTTGTTGACGCAAATCCTGTACAGACCGTGAATCGGTACGAGAAAGAAGAGGACATGAAAGTGAGTTGTGTGAGAGTGAGTTACCCAAATTTGATCAAAGAATATAATACCAACATGGGCGGAGTTGACTTAGGAAATATGCTGATTGCTCTATATCGTACGCCGTTCGGAGGTCATCGCTAATATTTGCCGTACTTCTCACAGACTGAAAGCTCTTCGTTACGAGAATATTGCTCATTATCCAACTATAGCATCCATCAGAGGGCAGACTTTTTTGTCAGGAATGCAAAATTAGGTTGTATCTGTCTGTCCGTTACTCTCACGCCGAAACCGCTGAACCGATTTGGATGAAATTTGACATGGAGATTTACATCCTGAGGAAGGACTCAAACTATCTTTTGGCGCGATAACCTACATCAACGCGGGCGGAGCCGCGCCTATCATCTAGGATGTAGATAATATAAGTGATCTCATTTGACTGATATCTTAGATTTACAAAGATAAAGGCTAGCAAATTGTTGATTATTTGTGTGCAGAACATAAAAAATTACCATTTTTATTATTTCAGTTTATGTAATCTTACGTTAGAATGTGATATTTAGTTTGGTTTTCGTTAAAAAAAATATTTTGACGTTATTGTAAACCTGGCGGTGTCACTAATTTGATGCACAGATTTTCTGAGGTTGATTGTTGTAAATCTGGCAGTGTGCCTTATGTGATACGCTCAATAAAACCTTATTTAACGAGCCGATGTTTTTTTTATGATTTTTTCCGTCACCAATGAACACCTAAGAACACATATAAACTATAATAATTCAACATTTCCGAAAAAAAAAAATCTTGCCAAGTATAGGGTTAATGAAAGTGTGACAGTGACATAGTCCACGTGATGGTAAGTTTTTTAGTGACCACGGGTCCACCTAAAATCATTCTCAGTGTAAAACAAGATATGGATACGTTGTACTCCACAGAAGACAACGATATTTTCCATTAAAAAAAAAATCGAAGCCACACAGTAGGATTTTTCCTGTATCGTGGGTGCGTTTCACAGACATACATTTCACATTCACAACACAATCAAGACCGGAAACCCAACGGTTTTATTTTTACGCCACGCGGTCGTCAAACGATTCAATGCCTAATTCCAGTAATTTGGGGTCTGATTTCGTGTTCAACCAGTAACTGAATGCTGCGTTACCCTATTGCTTTACGCTGTTGCTTTACGCTGTTCTTTTGAGTAGTCGCTCTTCCCGGTGAAGCCAGCTCATTTTACGCTACAGTTTATTTAGGCTTATATGGCGCTAATACGAAATAAAATATTTTAGCTCTTTTGATCTTTTGCATGGTTCCTTTTATTACTCTACAAAGCGTTGGTTTCAAATCGTCTTTACACATAATACCTTATTAGTTACCTTTTTTAAAACTGTTTCGATATTTTTACCCGTCCGAATTCTCTTGGCGTATTATCTCCAAGATTAACACCGAAATGACATTTGTTGTGACATTTGCGTAAAATCGCCTGGTTTCATGTCTCAGTTTACACACGACAGAGCTTTTAAAATGGTGTCCTAAACAGTTCTCCAACAATAGTTCCCCCTTTGTTTTGAATGTTTTGATTTTTTAATTGGATGCATTTTGTAGATCTTATGGCATATTAATGTTTTATTTATAGAGCCAACAGTTTTGGGGATAATTCTAAGCAAAGGAAGTGAAAACGTATTTATCTTTATGCCCATTAGTGTAGTGGTGGCCACACTGCCGAGTGCTATTGGCTTCAGAGAATCTACCACCGCATCTCATCCCGTGAGTGTCGTAAAAGTCGACATAAGAAAAATAAAAACCAGTATATGGCTGCCCATATAACCAGTATATTCCTGCATCCTATTCAGCATCTTCCTGTAACATCTAAATAAATAAACTGCAGTTGCCAAAAACGCCAAACTTGGCGACTATGGCATACTCCCCCCAAAATGTGAAGTACAAACTTTTGTGGCAATATATTGGGCAGGCCTATGTTCAGCAGTGAACTAGACCCAGTCGTCTCAGATGTCCCCGAGAGTGACTGAGATGAACCCATTCGCAGATACGACCACGGGAATAATTTCGGTCGGCATAGCACCCCACGTGTCGGTCATCTCGTGAGTCAGATCCAGATATTTTGTCTTCTTTTCTGTTCTTAAGGGGGATTATTATATTTCCAATTTGGGCAGTTTTCAACCATAGCTAATGATAATCTTTGAAGCCAACGCAAGTAACACGATCACACCAATGGGTATTATTATCAAGCGAATAGGTTTAGTCAATTTCTCTAAAACTTACTCTATCGCAGTTCATGCTGTTTAATTTCAGGTGACTGTGTTCAAACATTAGTCTGGTCTCTATAAATATATTATTTAGGTATTCATAACCATCAAATAATATAATTATCACAATAAGTCAATCAATGAATCAAGACTAAAACTTTATTCCTCAACGGTTTTCGATTATACAAGTAGGCCAACTGCAACATCAGCTTACAGCTCCTTTAAAATATGTTTGCTATTATGGTTCTACTGTTAATATCCTCGTTTTGGATTGTATTTTACAGATCAACTCCGAAGAAAGCCTTTAACTAGTCGGAAATTAAGGCGTGCTGGCAATCCCTTTTTTTTTGTTTAATTAACAATTCTAGTGTGACAATCCGAAACCTTTCGACAAATATCGCCAACCCTGCCCCTGTACAAGGTTCGTGATTATACACATCCTTCCACGAGCTCTCCATGAATATTGTATGAGTAGCCGTCTTGTTAAACACACGCCGATATCGATGTTGGTTTATCGACATTGTAAATGATAGTGTTGGGGTTCGACACGAACGAGCATAATTTGATCATACGCAAACGTTGTTAATAAGGGCCTTGGTAAGTTTATTTTGGTCTTTTAAGACACGTTTTCTTGGATGGATATTGATGAATATCGATTTTTTCCTACTTGTACCATTTAGTATGTCCATTCATGTGTTAATGAGATTAAGTATTATTAATTAAATCTAACTTACAAATTGAAAGACACTGGTATTAAAAGTTAAACGTACATTGACACACGTTCACATATTGTCAATATTGATCACTTTTTAATTATTACAAATCCCATCATCTTAAATGCTGTATAATTTTGAATCATCGATAATGATGATCATCATTATCATTAGTTAGTAAATAGCCCATCAGTGGACTATTTACTAACTACACAGCTCGGAAGTTTTACAGTAATCGCCAACCTTGGCAAAAGAATTGACTATCGAAGTATCAGACGCTTCATACCATAGAATCTGTTTACCCACTGATGTGGGTGTTTCAAGTCTTCTGTTTGAGATAGTTGTCTTTCATTAATGTAAGTCCACGAGATGCATAAAGTGAAAGGTGATGGAATGGTAAAATGAAATTCGTCATTATCATCAATAGAGTCTATCGCAAACCCACGGTTGCATAAGAATTCACCATTGTCTGCGACAAAGCACGATTCTGAGCCACCGCCATCCATCGACTTTCCGCTGAGTTTAATAAATCGTTGCTGTATGTATTAAGGATAATTTATGTTTTCTTTACTGTAATTCAGGGTGGATAAACAAAAACAAAAACAATTCGACAACTTTTTTTACATTAACATAAATTATAGACTACAGCAACAAAAATGCGACCGACTCAGCATTATGCTGCAGTGGTCTAACTGCAGCGATGTTATTCTGTCGGTGCCCTTAATCGGAAGAACTCACAGGCAGACATCAAATATTTTAAGAAACAACTAAAGAAAAAAGCGTAAATAAGACTAAGAAAAAAACAATGTATAAAAAAAATATTCTCGAATAATTCTTTGGCATATGATGTACCAAGCGAATATAGTAGCTACCCGCCAGATTCGGTGTTCTCATTTAGGGAGGACGTCTCCTCAGTTTTAGAATGACCTGTTCCCATTTCCACTAAATCAGCAAGTGCAACCCAGTAATGGAAATTTGGTTCATACTTAATTCCATGTCGAGCCAATAGTTCTTCTTAGACTGATACTAGGGTTTTTATGGAAAAAGATTTTAATTTAAAAAAAATATTATTATTTTACTTTTATTTTTGTAAGGGACTAGTGAGAACAAACCAGATAAACTTTGAAAGGTTTTTTGATCTTGCCGTGGAGTGAGCTGCGAATGTGATACTTTCAATTTATATAATAGTTGGTACGTATGCATGTTATACTAATTCTTTTGTGCTTGGTAGGCTTGATGTTGTAAACAAGATATTTCGGCTTGATTTTCAACGACACGAGCAAATCGTTCACCCGATGTTAAGTGCAAGGTCTTCCCAAAAGAAATACGTCGCCCAGAACATTTATGTGGGACCACACTGCGTTTGTCATCTTGAGACATCAGTTCTTAAGTCTCATATGTACGGAAATGTACAAATACAACTATCTAAAGTTTATACAAATATTGGTTCCGTGCGGGAATCGCATCCACGATCTGAGGCGCAGAAGGCAATCGCTAAGCTACTGTTGCGGCGTCACGCTGTTTCAATGCGGATTACCGGACAGCACATATGCTCTCTATTTTATTATTTACTAGTTGATGCCCGTGACTTATTTTGCGTGGATTTAAGATTTTAAAAATACCTTGAAAACTATTTGAATTTCCGGAATGCAAATCATATGTCCGTCTCCAAGATCCAAGCTAGATCTGTACCGAATTTCGTCAAGATCAGTTCAACGGTTGAACCGTGAAAGGGTAACAAATAGAAAGAAGGACATAGAGAGACTTTTGCTTTTATAATATTAGTATGGATATAGATAGCAGGTTTCATCCAGTTGTTTCCGTCGAGCATGTGATAAATTGCGACGAAACCAGCAAGACGTGCAACGTCCGCCCATAACGAATGCAGTGTCACCCAGAACATTTCTGTGTGACGCCACACTTCGCTCGTCACCATGAGACATCAGTTCTCATCAGTCTCAAATGCCTAGTGATTACGCTAGCTTTCAGTGCCCTTCAAACCTAAACGCAGTAATGTTTGCACACTACTGCTTCCCAGCAGAATTACCTACCCTTGGGTGGAACCTACCTGGACGGATTCCTGCAAAGAAATCCTACCACCAGTGCAAAGCATTCTATGAAATTTTAAACCGAACGCTTAACCCCCCAGCTATCACGGCCCACGCGGTCTATGGATTATTGCTGCCTTTAATTCGAATCATTTCAAAGACTTGGCCGTACTGGTTTGACTCAGTACTGTTAAAACCATGTTTTCCCTATCGTTATGCGTTGATTTAAGTAAAATGTTTGTAATCTAAGCTTTAAAGTAACGAGACTATTAACCAGCTTTACTTTAGAAACGAGTTTTTAATCAACGCACACTATGCGACAAATTAATATGCATTAGGACTACGGCATATTATCGCATGTAAACATTAGTACTGGCCTTAATCACGCCTTAATTTGACGAGCAAAACGTTCACCTGATAGTAAGTGCAACGTCTATCCATAACAACCGCAATTTGACGACGCCGCCGGTCCTGGTTTCGAATCCCAGCCGTAGCCAACTTTTGTGCAAAAATACAAATTGTTGGTTTTTGGGACTGGCTGTGTTGTCCAAATAACATTTATGTCTTATGTTAAAAAATTATGTAAAACGCACCCACGATACAGGAGAAATCCTACGGTGAGTCTTAGTTTAAAAAAAATCGCAGTATTTTTTTCCAACCAGAACATTTCTGTATGGCACCACACTGCACCCGTCACCTTGAGACATCAATTCTTAAGTCCCGTATGTCCAGTGATTACGCTAGCTCTCAATGCCCTTCAGACCGAAACACAGAAATGTTTGCACACTACTCACTACTGTTTCACGGCAGAATAACTGGCCTGGGGTGGTACCTAGACGGATTCCTGCATAGGAATCCTACAACCAGTAATCGTCCCACCGCTGAGCGCAGACCTCCTTTCTGCTGAAGCAGTAACACTCTACCACGCTGCTGATTTGAGATACCTGCATTAGCTGATGGGCAGATTTCATAAGTAGTCGAGTTACTTTTTCGTTTATTTTATACTAGATAATTTTTTTACAAGAATTTTTTGGCGCGGAACTGTTACAATTTTTCTTCAAAATTTTTTTTTTGTTCAAAATTAAAGTAGCTTAAATTACCCGCTGTTATATCAGCTATCTGTCAGTGAACGTCGCGTCAAAATCGGTCTAGCTATTTCGGAGATTAGCCAGAACAAACAGACAGACAGACAAACAACACTTCACACGTAGATTTATTTTTTTCAGAAGAAAGTTATGAGACGATCATATAATTTTTCAAACAAGCAGGTTTCCGCTGAACTCGTGATAAACTGCTAATAAAGTAAAAAAAATGTAAAATTTCCAGCCTATAAATGTCCCACTGCTGAGCACAGGCCTCCTCTCATTTCTGAGAGGGGTTTGGAGCTAGAAAGAGTCCGCCAGTCCAATGCGGGTTGGCGGATGGCAGGTTTTTTTGTTTTGCTTATAACAATTTTTAAATTGGAATTAAAGATTTGGTCGTGGTAGCACCAGAGAACGAACCGCGATCATTCGCGTACTTTAAAATTTCTTGAGCCTTCAAATCTCTTACGCGATTACCGTGTAGTTTAAGTGAATCTACCACCCCGTCTCATCCCGCGGGTGTCGTAAAAGTTGAGAGAGGGAAAATGAAAACCAGGAGATGGGCAGCAGCATCTTCCTCGAACATCTGAATAAATAAACTGCGGTGGCCTGGTTGTTGAATAAAAAAATGAGAATAGAAAAATATAATGAGAGCAACAAACTTTTGTGGCAATCTATGTTGGAGACCTATGTTCAGCAGTGGACTAGTGATAGGCTGAAATTATGAGCCGCGGCTCTATAATTGTATTACGATTGAATTACATAGGCATACAAGATATAGCATAGGCTGAGGGAAGTGTATCTAGCTGCTGCAAGCCGGAGACCAATGATTTTGGTATTAATTTATTTGTAATTTACTAATTTAGCTAAGTGACATGAGGACCGATAGATGTCCAGCAGAGTACCCTTTCCTACCGAGGTGGCGTACGAGGCGACTTAGGCATTTTACGACGACAGCTTTTACTCGTACAGATCACCATAATATGCAATGCTGTCAGTATACTGCTCGTCGTTCATCGTCGTCGTTTCAGCCTATCACAAGTCCACTGCTGAACATAGGCCTCTCCCATAGATAGTCACATATGTTTGTAGCTCTCATTTTGGAGGGATTTTGCTATAATTGCCACGCATGGCGGGCGGGTTGGCAACCGAAGTTAATTTTATTCCCATGGAACATATGGAAGTGCTGCTGCCCATCTCCTGGTTTTCATTTTCACTCTGTCGACTTTTACGACACCCACGGGATTAGATGGGGAGGTAGATTCTCGCTATGTGGCTCGTGTAAACGCAATGGGGAGTACGATTCTTTTTTAACTCGTACATAAATGGCGGCGACGTGGTTCGCCACACGTCACGTCGCGTTTCCTGCGCGTGATTGTGTGTATGTATGAAGTAGAAGTAAGTAGCAGTAAGAACGCTAGTGTCCAGTTTCACTTTTCAAAACAGTAATTTAGTACCTGCGAAACGATTCCAAATTCCTTTGCATTAAAGAAAAAGAACCGATGCATTTGCATATTATATTTTCACACGAACATTCGGCTCTCAATAACCGATAAAAACCGAATAAAAATCCAATATATCAGAATGTTATGACTGGGCCGCGTGTTGTGATAACGTCTCGTTACATGAGACGACGCTCAACAAGCTTCTTATTGGCATGGATTCAACATCCGCGAGCACTGACGCGGCACTGACCACTTAATCTCACTAATGCGGTTGTAACGTAGTAGCTAAGGCTCTCTACACAGTTGCAGATTAAGCACGTAGTACGTAGACAAAATTTATTGCATAAAGTGCTGAAACGAGTACATGATGGTAAGTGCAACGTCTGCCCATAACAAATGTTGTGTCACCCAGAAAATGTCTGTGTGACACTACACTGTGCCCATCACCCTGAGACATAGGTTCTTAAGTCTCATATGCCCAGTGATTACGCTGGTTCACAGTGCCCTTCAAACCGAAACACAGTAATGTTTGCACACTACTGCTTCACGGTAGAATAACTGGCTATGGGGTTGGACCTACCTAGACGGACTCCTGCATAGGAATCCTACCACCATTATTTTTTGTAATTCGATTAAATGACTCTACGACTGTACCACTAGCAGAAAATAATTTAAAAAGAAGCTACACTTCCACATTATTGTACGCGCGATGTATTACCACATAACGCGATCTTTATCGAGTTGCTGGCAGCAGTCTTACGCAGATTCACCATCTAGCTAAGAAGTATCCCACACTAAATTTGTCTATTATTTAACTTATATGTACAGTTTCTTATGAATATACGTAATGTTTGTTTGAAACAAAAAATTAAGAGTCTTTACGTTTACAGTCGCACGTTTGTACCGTCCGAAACGTTCCATTTGTAATGGTCCTTACTTCACGCTAAATTAAAAATAACATGGCGGCGTATCAGACGCTCCGTGAATTCCCGACGAAAATCTGACAAATAACTGGTAATTTGCCACAAATGTGATTAGAAATGGTATCGATGCGATGCCGCACGCCGTATAGAATTAGATTGTACCTACAAAAATCCGGTCAAGAGCAAATCGTTGCAGAAGATATTTACAAAAACGAACAAAGTAAGCGACTCGTGTATTTGTTTAGCATAATATTTGTAATTTAATTTTAAATAACACTATATGTGTCCTACTGATGAGCACAGGACTACTCGCCTTTTAGAGAGAGTTTTGGAGATGGGAATATTCCAGCACGCTGCTCCAATGCGAGTTAGTGGACTTATGTCCTCGATTTATTTTATTTCTCAGGCATGCTGATTTTCTCACGATGTTTTCCTTCGCCGTAGTAAACCGGCACTTAAAATTGAAGAACTGTTTTAGCGGTGCCGGCACTGGAGATCGATCGTGCTACTAAGTAGAAACAAAATTGCCCGCTGGGTTTCTTGCTGGTTGTTCCCAGAACAGAGGCTTTTGTTCCGAACCAGTGTAGCTTAAAAAAATTACGTTCAATAAGTATCATGTAATAATCTATCATTATCATCATTTCAGCCTATTTTAGTCCACTGCTGAACATAGGCCTCCCCCATAGATAGCCACAAAACACGGTCCTGAGCCATCTGCATCCATCGACTTCCCGCAAAACCGTGCAGGTCGTCACGCACACTGCGTTACGGTTATAGGTCCTACGAGCTATATGGCCGCCCATTGCCACTTCAGCTTGCTAATCCTTAGGGCCATGTCGGTTAGTTTAGTTCTGCTGCGGATATCAACGTTACGGATTTTATCACGCACAGAGACTCCGAGCATAGCTGCTTCCATAGTTCGCTGAGCGATTCTCAGCTTCCTCATGCGGCCTTTCGTAGCTCTCATTTTGTGGGGATTTTGCCATGCCATATATTTCTTTAAGCTAAGTTCTCAATTCGTCTGTATACCTTTTATGTATCTTAGGGCATTACTTCTATGTTAATGAACGGATTTTACTTATGTTGATACATTTTTTATTAGAAACCGTAATGGTCATCATCATCATCATCATGAAACTCTTAAATTCGTTTAACTGGAGTGTTAGGAGCAGCTGCATTTAAGTAGTTTTTTTGATAAAATAATTATCAATTTTTAATTAATTAATGTGTTTAGTTTTAAGCCAGTTATTCTGCCGTGAAGCAGTAGTGTGCAAACATTACTGTGTTTCGGTTTGAAGGGTACTGTGAGCTAGCGTAATAACTTAAGGGCACTGTGTGGTGTCACAGAAATTTTCTGGGTGACACAGTATTTGTTATAGGCAGACGGTGAACGTCCAATAAAAAAAAGGAAGGGTAAGAGGACAAAAGCGTAAAGCCAACAAGGCACATACAAAAGTGGCTAGAAAAATATCATCCACCAACAGTTTTCGACTGGCCAAGACAAAAGTGACAAGCTCAAACAAAATACGAGTAGATAGGGCGTGGTTAAGTATTTAACGACACATATTTATTTTCATCGAATTTCAAACCAGAAGTAAAATATAAATAATAAATATAAAAAGGATTACTTAATTTCTTTTTAACTGTTGTTGTTATCGTCATTAAAAAGGAACGCGTAAAAAAGATAGTCGATTTCTGTGAAAAATTTCGATAACTAGAAAGTTAACCAGTTATTCTGCCGTGAAGCAGTAGTGTGCAAACATTACTGTCTGGGTGACACAGCATTTGTTATGGGCAGTCGTTACACTTACCATCAGGTGAACGTTTTGCTCGTTTCGTCACTATTATGAAAAAAAAGGAAAAAAATTATTAAAAAAATAGATTATTTGTGCCGTTTTTACACATTTTTTTATTCAAAAAATCACGTGAGGTGTTGTGGGACAGCGGAGAGAAACGAAACTTTTTTAATCTATTCTTTAGAATTATTAGATTATCAGAAAAGATAATCGGTAAAAACGGTAAAGATAATCGGTAATATGACTGACATCAGAAATAACCCAGGGCATAAACGTTTCATTCCTTATATTTTAACTTTCTGTATAATTAAAAAGTAAACTACGGTAACATTATTAATGCAATAAATTATAAGCAAACTCCCTAATACTCGTGTGTCTCGCTCATTCAAAGTGAAGCGCAGCTCAGTAAATAAGGAGCGTTGCAACTTCCGTTTGTGATGTTTTGTGAAGTTCTGGGGATCCCTAACGTGCGTAGACGCTTCCCTTCAGAAAACATTTTTTTACCTTCTCCACTATTTCAATAAAAAATTAGATCGGTCAACGTATTTGCAGCGTTATCTTCCTGTTACAAAGTACTTTTTTTTATTTAATCAAAGTGACGGAACGAGCAAAACGTTCACCTGATGGTAAGTGAAACGTCTGCGCATAACAAATGCTGTGTCACACAGAACAGTGTGACACCTCAATGCGCCCAGTGATTACGCTAGCTCTCAGTGCCCTTCAAACCGAAATACAGTAATGCTTGCACACTACTGCTTCACGGTAGAATAACTGGCCCTGGGGTGGTACCTACCTAGTGGGACTCCTGCATAGGAATCCTACCACCAGTAAATAGTACTATTTATCGATAATATTTGCGCAGTACGCAAATAGTATCGATAAATAATGTAAAAATGATGGTATGTCAGCCAGCGTGCTTCGTCGCTTCTTTTTTACCTGATGGTAAGAACAGCGTCTGTCCATAACAAATACTATGTCACCCAGATTACTTCTGTGTAGTGCTACATTGGCCTAGTGACCTTGAGATAATGTAATGATACTAGCTAGCCCTTCGGACTGAATCACAGTAATCAAAGACAAAATCAAAATTTCTTTATTCAATTTAGGCTTGTTTACGGTTCAAAAACTGACCTTCTCATAGAAGAACCGGTAAGAAACTCTGGCGTCTTTCTTTTTTCAATGCCATATTACATAATGTTATTTACAGATTACAAAAAAATTACATCATAAATTTAGTAGCCAGGGGGTTTGCAAGTGCAGAGTATGAGTTATTTCAACACATTAATGTTTGCACACTACTGCTTCACGGCAGAATAACTGGCCCTGGGGTGGTACCTACCTAGACGGATTCCTGCATAGGAATCCTACCACCAGTAAATAGTACTATTTATCGATAATATTTGCGCAGTACGCAAATAGTATCGATAAATAATGTAAAAATGATTCCCTCGGTTAATTAAAATTTTATGACTTGGAAGCTATCAGCTTTCTTAAATTAAATATGGCAAAACTCGCTACTGCAAATAATGAAGAAAATTTTGCCGAGATTTCAAATTACAAACCGTAGTTAATGGACAGCATTGACGAAGATATGTTATGTTTGATTACCGGAAAAGGTGTGGATCAATATTAAAGTGTTTACTAAGAAAGTAGTTGGCTGTATTACTGAAACATAAATATTTTATCTTGAATATATTGAGCGAAAGTAAACTGTCTTTCGCTGACACTGACCTCAGATTTTTCTCATTAAATTAAATGGCACCATATGTCATCATAAAAATGATACTGTATATCGTCATCATCATCATTTCAACCTAACACTAGTCCACTGCTGAGCAAATATTAATGATCTTTGTAAATCAGAGCCGTGTGTTGGCGGCTCGTTAAAATAATACTACCACTCCATCTCATCCAATGGATCTCGTAAAAGGCGAGTAAGGAATAAAGCTGCACTGAGCACCCAATAGCGCATGGCGGCGATGGGCTCACCACCTATCACACCAAGTCCATTATATTGTTTGGGTGAAACGTGGATTGTGGCAGTCATCTGCTCTTGCAGTGAGAGCCCAGTCTTTGACTACCCCTTATGGGATACAGTCGTTATTGTATGTATGTATGTATGTAAATCAGATATGCAGAACGTCGATGTAGTAATGTTTGTGTATATACCGTGTGGTGGCGTCCAAAATCAGAGCTACACACTTTAATGGATATTTATAGGTTAGGCCTATGTTCAGCAGTGGACTCGTGATACGCTGAAACGAAAACGTCGAAGGAATCTAAGTACTGCTCTGTGGAATGCTGTGAATGACGTGCTAATGTAACACGTGCTCGACGGTGAAGGAAATCATTGTGAGGAAAACGTGGATTTCTCTGATAAAACCAAAATGCAGCATTGCAAACCTTTTCTGGTTTCAAATAACTTTTCTATATGAGTGAGAGAATGCCTGTTCTTAGCTGTGGGACATTTATAGGCTTTTATGGGCTGAATCTCACTACGTCAAAGTAAAATAAGTACTAACTAAAATTTCTGACGATGCAGCATGATTTTAATGTACAGTTGGTTTCTTTTTTCTAGTCTCTTTTTTGTTTAATAAGTGACGAGACAGCAAAACGTTCACCTGATGGTAAGTGCAACGTTTGCCCATAACAGATGCCCTGTCACTCAGAATACTCCTGTTTGGCACCACACTGTGCCCGTCACCCTGAGACATGAATTCTTAAATCGCATATGCCCAGTGATTATACTAGCTCTCAGTGCCCTTCCGACCAAAACACAGTCATGTTTGCACGCTACTGCTTTACGGTAGAATAAATGGGCCAGGGGTGGTACCTACCTAGACGGATTCCTGCATAGGAATCCTACCACCAGTAGAAAGTCTCTTCCGATCTCATGATCTTAACCGTAGACACCGGGATCCGGAATCATAAGATACCCGGTGTAATATACAGTTTTAAAGGTCGAATTTTTTAAGGTATTTGGTTACTGGTTATATTTTCTGTTTTTATTCTTAAGTCTTCACTTATCTCGTACAACGATTGTACGTGTAGTCCTCACTGTACAAAGTTGAAAGTTGACACGACAGGGTTGTTTAGCTGAATCTTAGTAATCTACTAGTCTAACCTCATATCCAAAGACTATTTTTGAATCAGCCTTGAACGTATATAGACAACAGTGTTTCTCAGTTCTGAGAGAAGTGACCAAATTAATTCACTGACTCATTTATAGCGATACATCCAAAACGAAACTGTCGATAAAGTTGTCAATATAAATCAAGTGGACATCTGGCTACTTTGCACGGAGATGGACTTGTGCCAGTGCAATGAAGATGACAGTTCACTTAGTAACGATGTTGCGTCTACATCTCCTCAACCTTGTATCAGATTAGCTTAAAATCATTTCCGCTAGTGTAGATATGGATGCATAAAACCTAACCTAAAATGCTATATATAAATCTATTGTTAAACTTGTATATATCATTTTTTTTAGTTTTAATTCCGTGTCGTCTACTAACTAAAACAAGACGTTGCAGCTCAGATGCAGACCGCAAGTAACGTAGGTTTAATCTCCAACGGAGGCCATTAAAATATATTTTTTGCATTTTGTAAATTCTGATTTCGACAACATGTGAAGTCCACGAACTTGCAAATAAATGAAAGGAGGCTAGTGCTTCGCAGTGGAGCATATTTAGGCGATGTCTTTATATACCCGCTAAAGAATCAAGGTGTATTATCCCCTTTAAGTACAACTATGATTTTTTCACTCAACATACGAAACTTAGCGAAGCTTTATTAATGCGCTTGTATTCTATGAGAGTATTGCGTATGTCAATGGGCGATGGTGTTCACTTGGCATCAGATTAGCCGCTTGCTCGTTTGCCCCATCTTCTGTTAAACAAACGGGGGGGGCAAGCCAACTATCTTTGCTACAGCCAGCACCTGCAACGTGACTTAGCCACGTTATAAAATACAAATCGTAGGCTTTAGATCCACATCTAAACGTTTACTTGATTCCTCATCTTCAGCGCGTAAAGTTCAGCTAACCTAAGCATACATGAAATGCATAACGCAGGTTTGCGTATGTACGTACGTTTAATACGTACGACGTCATTATTCGTTTCTCGTCGGCAAACAAAACATAAAATTTTCAAATTATATTATTTCAAAGATCCCACTGAATACCAAGTCAATGCCCTTTAAAAAACAATTAATTTTTTATTAACTTAGTTATGCAAATGTACGAATAAAATTAAACTTTATGTCTGTGCCTTAAAATTGTAGTTACAAGCACAAAAACGTTTGCGGGCTAGACTCCCTCATCGCCGGTACATACTTAAGGATTAAGGCGGAGTTTTAATGTTATTAAATTGTCTCCGTATGTGACAGTCGTCAGTCTTAAAAGCTGGCTGAAAAGATTCATGTTGTACGCTTAAAGTTTTATAACTAATAAAAAAGTAAGAGGCGTTTCATTATCGTCGCGTGTTTGTTGTTACTTGTCAGTTACTTAGCAGCATATGTGCCGGTAAGTGCCACCGCAGGACCAGTTATTCTGCTGAAGCAATAGTATCCAAACCAGCTGTTTACGAGTGAAGGACACTGAGAGCTAGTGTACTTACTGGGCAAATGAGACTAAAGAACTGAAGTGTCAGGGGGACGCATGCTACATACAAATGTTCTGGATGACACAGCATTATGGACTAACGTTTTTTTTTATTGGATGAAGTGATGAAACGAGCAAAATGTTCACCCGATGTAAAGTGCAACGTCTACCCATAACAAATGTGAAGTCACCCAGAACATTTCTGTGTGACACTACACTGCGCCCGTCACCCTGAGACATGAGTTCTTAAGTCTCATATGCCCAGTGATTACGCTAGCTCACAATGACTTACAAACCGAAACACAATAATGTTTGCACACTACTGCTTCACGGCATAATAACGGGCGCAGGGGTGGTACCTACCTAGACGGATTTCCGCATAGGAATCCTACCACCAGTGAATGTTGCACTTACTGTCAGGTGAACTATTTGCTTGTCTCATCACTTTATCCTATAAGTAATAAGATTGACAAGATGGCAACGAACGCATGACTTACTCCCGCTTCCTATATCCATAAAAGAAGACGATGTGAAAAGAAGACGAAACAAGTGATCCCTTATCAACGAATAGTCAGTCAAAATCATAACATTAAAAAGTTGTAAAAGGTTGGGTAACGCCCCGTTTTTCATAGTAAAGAAACGAACGGTAGCTGTTACTAAAAACTGTAAGTTAATGTGTAATGTGTGTGTAATCACTGGGCATTTGAGACTTAAGAACTGATGTCTCAGGGTGACGTGCGCAGTGTGGTGTCACACAGAAATATTCTGGGTGACACAGCATTTGTTGTGAGCGGACGTTGCACTTGCCATCAGGTGAACGTTTTGCTAGTTTCATCACTAAATACAATAAAAAAAACCAGTTCAATACCGGCAGACGCCAATATTTGTGAACACAAAATTTAGACCACTTTCCGCTCTGAATGTGTTGTAAATGTTTTTACTTTGGATTCGACACATAATGTACGGGGGTTAATTAATTCCTTGTTGGCGCCAATATGTCAGCTTCAGGCTGTAATCTGAAGGATGTCGATTCATACAGCCTTGATAGCATCATAAGATAATAGGAAATAATACTTACATATTAAAAATAGTAACAACTAATAAAACGTCATACTGCTGGGAACAGCCCTCCACTTCTTTTGCAATGGGGTTTGGAGCCAGACGGACGCCTCGCTGCTCCAGTTCGTGTAGGTGAATTTCACAAGTCAGCAGAATATTTTTTTTCTCTGACATACAAAGCACGTAATACATCAGCAATAAATTTTAAATAAACAATTTTAGTGTTTCGGTCACTGGGAATCTAACAAAAAATTACACGCGTTCTATAAAATTATTAGAAGTTACATATATAAGTTAAGAACACGTGAGCCTATTTGTCGAAATTAGTTATACCCAGTAAGCTTCACAAACGTAATATCATCATCGTCTTCATAATGATTTCTTATATTTTGCGCGAACACTACACATTTAAATAAAACTAATTTTACAGATTTCATCGCGTTTTAATTATAGTATTTTTAACCCGACGTTTCGAGCGCTTTGCAGCGCCCATGGTCACGGGAGGACTAAGGTGACAGATGTCCTGGTGTCATAATTCACCCGGAGTACCTTCAGCTTTTAATTATTATTTTTGGTCCGATCTACGCAGAAAGAGCTAACTGTATGGTGAAAGAACATATAGCTGACACATACGCTGAGCACAATTTCTCGCAAAGGAGCACCGGTTCCTACCAAAAGGATGATTCGCGAGGCTATTGAAATTAAAAAACATCCTAATCATCTTCTCCGCCAGCCTTTAAACTGTTCACCAACGGAAATAAGGAGCCTATGGAGTAAATAAGTGTGTGATGTCGTCTTAAGACAATCTACCATCTCACCACGTGGGTGTCGTAAAAGTCAACAGAGGGAAAATAAAAACCAGGAGATGAACAGCTGTATCTTCCTGGAACATCTGGATAAATAAACTGCGGTTGCCAAGCGTGGCAACTATGGACAAAAACTATGTAGGAGGCCTACGTTCAGCAGTGGACTAGTGACAGACTGAAATGGTAGATGATAATTAATAATAACAACTAAGACTAAGTCCGTGTGGTAGCGGCTTAAGAGAATCTACCACCCCATCTCATCCCGTGGATGTCTTAAAAGTCGTCTGAGGGAAAATCAAAACCAGAAGATGGGCAGCAGCGTCTTCCTGGTGCATCTGAACGAATAAACTGCGGTTGCCAACCCGCTTGCCAAGCGTGGCAACAAAGTCAAAATCCCTCCTAAATGAGGGCTATAAACTTTTTGTGGCTGTCTATAGGGGAGGCCTTTGTTCAGCAGTGGACTAGTGATAGGCTGAAATGATGATGATGATGAAGACTACGGCTCCGCCCATTACGTTTTGTATTCGAAGACATCGCCAAAACCTCAAAAACATTTTTTTGAAGGGACAACAAATAGCCTATGTATTATTCATTCAACCCAAGTTAGACCAAAACGTAATTTCATAAATTATTATATTAATCGTACACTTACAATAAATATTGTATAAATAAACATTAGGAATACGTAATGCCCGAATTACCTTAAAACACGCCTTAACAAATTCATTGATTCCAAAACGACAAGATAAAAAAAATACATTATCTTTTAATCGAACTAAGCGAGTTCAAATAAATACGGGAATCGATTACTGATTCAATCCGTTGTTAGTTTCGTCCCACGAGTCGCAGTCGATAAATGCTCTGATAAAATTTATTCACTATACTAACATAATAACGTTGTAATTTCCGACGACATTTTTACAACCAATACTGTCGGTGAGTTAGTAAATTATATTGAATAGATTAAGCATGCTTTAATTTTGTAAAAGTAAACTTTCTTTCTAACTGCTGCACTATGAGATGTTTAAAAATTACAGCAATACTTAGTCTACACTACACACACTTACTAATCCTGCTCCAATGTGGGTTGGCGGACTGCACATGTCTTCGAAATATTTTTTATTTCTCAGACATGCAGGTTTCCTCACGTTGTTTTCCTTCACCGCCGAGCACGTGGTAAATCAGCACTTAAAATTGAATTGAACAATTTCAGTGGTGCCGGCACCGGGAATCGAACCGAGTTCGTACTATGAAATTTAAAGCGAGCGCCTAGCCCCTGAGCTACCACGGCTCTTGTACTATTATTCAAAAATCATTTGAATAGATACTTAATATTCTATAATCATGATAAAGTACAGTACAATGGTAAAACGAGAAAGCTGTTGAAAAGTACCTAGGTAGTACCTACACGTGTCTGTTTCTTCATTGACTGGCGCACACAAAAATAAACGTCGAGGAAAGCATGTACAGTCGCGAGCAAATAAAAATGCACTGAAAAAGCATCACAATAAAAAAGTTATAAAAAAAGAAAACAATTATTATAAATTATTGTTAGTCAATATTGTGAACCTAGTCGCAGTAAATATATTTCCGTTAGGCTTTTTTCTAAGTTAAGTAAAATTAAGAAGAACTTTGACGTCAACATTACAATGAAATTACAAGTTTTTCATCATCATCATTATCATCAATCTGTCTCTCCCAAGTTGTGACGCCCACAATCGCATAACAGAAATTTCAGACTTTCTGATTCGTGTTCACTTGCCATAAGGCGCTATAGATTTTCTGCAGGCCAGGGTTTCTCAAACTATGTCACAAATTTTATTTACATGGTTTTCACTTTTTGCGATTTTTTTACCCACGCTTTGTCTTTTTTTTTATTGTATAAAGCGACGAAACGAGCAGAACGTTCACCTGATGGTAAGTGCAACGTCCGCCCACAACAAATGCTGTGTCACCCAGAATAGTTCTGTGTGACACCACACTGCGCCCGTCACCCTGAGACATCAGTTCTTAAGTCTCAAATGCCCAGTGATTACGGTAGCTCACAGTGCCCTTCAAACCGAAACACGGTAATGCTTGCACACTACTGCTTTACGGCAGAATAACTGGCTCTTGGGTGGTACCTACCTGTCTAGGTAGATACCTAGTAGGATTCGTATGCCTATCTAGACAGATAGGCATACGAATCCTAACCTCTAGGCCAATAACTTTTAATACATGATAGAAAGTGCGTTGTTGTGCGCTTTGCCATCTGTTGGTCCAATGCTGATTGCGAGAATATTCAAAATTATACAAAATTATTTATAGCAATTAAATAAAGCCTATGTGTTACCAACGGTTAACGGTTTTACGTTTTAAAATGATGATGATGAATTAAATGTAGCATACATACATACATAAGATCACGACTATATCCCATAAGGGGTAGTCAGAGACTGGGCACTCACTGCAAAAACAGATGACTGCCACAATCCACGTTTCACCAAAACAATATAATGCACTTGGTGTGATAGGTGGTGAGCCCATCGCCACCATGCGCTGTTGGGTGCACAGTGCAGTTTAATTCCTTACTCGCCTTTTACGAGATCCATTGGATGAGATGGAGTGGTAGTATTCTTTTAACGAGCCGCCACCACACGGCTACATGTAGCATGATATTATCAAACGCGATAACTTAGAAAAAAGAAGGTCCACGCTAACTTTTTTTTTAAAAAATAGTAATATAATAAAATAATAACTAATCTTTCACTTACCATCCGGTGAGCCGCTTGCTCGTTTGCACCCTTCTTCCAAAAAAAAAAAACGATGGACGTTTTCTATTTTCAGATTCGCTTACATTCTTTCAGGCCACTTAAACGTTTACGGAGGAGAACAAAATCACTGAGAAGTGATTTTGTTCTTATAAAAACTGTTATTCTACACAAATTTATCATATTGCTCATCGTATTGCTGCTTTCAGAGACGTTTAACATGTAATTAAGCCACTTCTTAATTAATATAGCAAATTAATACTAAGGGTTTCGTCTGCTGACGCTATTTTTATTACGTTTAGTGCTACGTATACTTATATCTAAATTGTATATTACATATAAATATAAATTTGTGAGTCCTCCTATTATTATTTTTTATTCTTTGGTTAGCATCTGCCTTCCACTTTTTACCATAACAAACGCTGACTGGTAGAGAATGCCACTAGGCATTAAGTCCGCCCATTGTAGCCGATAGCTTAAGGTGTCAACAATAAAAAATAAATAAATACTGCGGGCTTCAGTCCGCGTCTAAGACCGCGTGAATTTAGGCTTTTTTAAAATACCGTGGCCACTCTATAATTTATTGAATATAAAGTATCCTATATCCGTCTTCGGGATGCAAACTATATCTGTGCCGAATTTCGTCAAGTTAGGTTCAACGGTTGAGCCGTAAAAAAGCAACAAACAGACAGAGGGACAGAGACAGATACTTTCGCATTTATAATACTCGTAATAGTATGGTTTACCGAAACCCTCACTGCTGTACTAAGAGACTTTTAACGGTTACTAAGGCAATTCTTTAGTTTTAATTAATATAGTAAATCTATGCAGAACAGTCGCGTAAGTAACTAATTTATGTCTCCGAGTTAAGAAGTTAAAACGTTCATAATTATTAAACTTATTTAAATTTAAGAAATATCGTGAGGTATTTTTTAGATGAATGGTTTATCTAAACACTTTTTTTTTTCCATTGTACAAAATAAGCCGTAATATAGGGTAAAATAAGGATTATGTAGTGCTCTACAAAACGTCCTAATAAACAATTTCTACCTTGAATTAATTTCATCTATTTCCTTTACTTTAATGTCAGTGTACATACTACACTCAGAACAATACGAGTATATACGAGCCATGGTAGATCAGGGGCCGGACGCTGGTCTTAAATTATATAATACCTTTTTTATTATTTAATAAAGTGACGAAACGAGCATAACGTTCACCTGGTGGTAAGTGCAACGTCTACTCATAATAAATGCTGTGTCATCCAGACATTTCTTTGTGACACCACCCAGAGACATCAGTTCTTAAGTCTCATATGCCCAGTGATTACGCTAGCTCTCAATGCCCTTCGAACTGAAACACAGTAATGTTTGCACACTACTACTTCACGGCAGAATAACTGGCCCTGGGGTGGTTCCTACCTAGACGTATTCCTGCATAGAAATACTACCACCAGTAGTTCGTCCCCCGTTAGCGGTGAAGAAAAAGATCGTGTAAAAACTCCATGTCTGCGGAATCTTCATATTTCTAGGCCATGTAAAGTCCAACACGCATTGGAGCAGCGCAGCAGACTACTCCAGGCGCCAAAACCCTCACAGATATCAAAGGAGGGCCGTGCTCAGCAAAGTGGCTTTTTAAGCTGATACTTTACAGAACTTTACTTTGAAGGCCAGTGTTGTAAGGGTCATTGTCATAACCTTTTGAATATTCAATTCGTAGCAGTAAGGGGCTGGTGTGAACCTGTTCTAGAGTCGGCTCGTCTATTGCACTATTGGCTTCTGCACTACGATACGGATCACGGCTTCGATACCCGCATGGAACAAATATTTGTCTAGACTACAAAGTTGGTCTCAGTCTGGACATCAGTAGTAATTATTATTTTATCCGAAAACCAACTTTTCCAAACATTCTTATGCTAATTTAGGAGTTTCATCATTTTCTCATGGATCCAATTTTCTAAATTTCTAAATCATATTCTTTGGTTATCTGTATGAAAACAACCACGAGTTTAAACTACATCAACTTAAAAAAAGAATAATTGAAATCGGTTCACAATTGGCGAAGATATCGCGTAAAAAATGTCAAATTGAGAACGTCTTTCTTTTTGTGATTCGGTTAAAAACGCACTCGAAAACTACAGGCGAAATTATAGAGTGGGGCACCGTTACACAAATTCAAATATACTTTTTATTAACGCAATTATTAAAATATCAGCCAACGCGACAGTTTTGCTACCTGTAAGTGTACCTCTAAGGAAAGCTGAAATGATATTTACCAAGCCAAAGCTCTTAATGATTGTACACAGTAGCGTCACTACGCGTATTGTTTGCGCATATCAAAGCGGTAGTTTTAACACGGTAACTTAATATTTAATCTTGCCACACTGGAGGATGTTAAACAAACCGTTAGAATATCATTATAATTCGTAATTAAAATGCAAAATTATTACGGAGAAATGACGTTACGAAAGTGTAGTGTTCCGAATTATTGTAGCTAAAGTTATCAGAGACAAGTTTCTTATTTTAACTAAAAGCCACCACCATCACCACCATTTCAGCCTACCATTAGTCCACTGCTGAACATAGGCCTCCCCCATAGAGTGCAGCAAAAGTTTCTAGCTCTCATTTTGGGGGGATTTTGCCATAGTTGCCACGCTTGGCAGGCGGGTTGGCAACCGCAGTTTATTTATTATGATGTTCCAGGAAGACGCTGCTGCCCATCTTCTGCTTTTAATTTTCCCTCTGTCGACTTTTACGACACCCACGGGACGAGATGGGGTGGTAGATTCTCTTAAGCCGCTACCACACGGTAACTAAAAGCAAGCGACCTTAATTGGCTTCGCACGAAATCAATTGAATGTTTCGTCGTCGTCGTCGTTTCAGCCTATCAATAGTCCACTGCTGAACATAGGCCTCCCACATAGATTGCCACAAAAGTTTGTAGCTCTCGTTTTGGGGGGATTTTGCCATAGTTGCCACGCTTGGCAGACGGGTTGGCAACCGCTGTTTATTTATTCAGATGTTCCAGCAAGATGCTGCTGCCCATCTCCTGGTTTTCATTTTCCCTCTGTCGACTTTTACGACACCCACGGGATGAGATGGGGTGGTAGATCAAACTCACCAAATGAATGAATTTCACCGTTTTGATTGCAGCAAAGATATAATCACTGCCAATAACACACTGAAATATTTAATAGAATCAGGCGTTACTTTGCGGAAATCCATTATAATGAAGGAAAGTAAGTTACTTTCGCTAAGATCCGCATGCAATATATAAAAATGGTGTATATTACCTAGTTTTTTGAAGAGCACCGCCCGCCCTTCCTCAGTAGCGTGCACAAGCAAACTAACACCGCCACCAGGAACCGCCACCAGGTACCCTCCACCAACCACTACAGTACCACCACCAAACAATATACACCACCTGAAGTCGAGAACTACGACACGTGCTTCGCCCCAAAACGAGGCACTATCAAGCGTCATAGACTCTACGACAGACGGCCGCCGAGCGCCAGTGTGCGCGAGTTGCAGGGAGGGCGGGCGGTGGTCTTCAAAAAACTAGGTAATTTACACCATTTTTATATTTTGCATGCGGATCTTAGCAAAGTAACATAATTTCTTTCATTACACTGAAATATAACTTTAAATTCAATTCTTTATCACAAAGTACGAGTATCAATATTCAATGCGGGGTTTGTTTTTCTTATCATTTTAATTCTGTCCTCTCTCGATAGAATGCTGCCAATGTCTAGTCAGTCACGGGAGTGACAATAGACAATTCGAAATTTCGATTAACGGTAAAACGATAGTTGACTTTTACTGAAGATTTGCTGGAGATAAAACGAAAAGTACAATTCTGGTCTCGAATTGAACTTTCCAATCACTGTACACTTTCACAAGCACTTGCTGCTATAATAAACTATCAGTATTAAACCTCAAAACTCAAAATACACACAGGAATTACAAAATTTGTCACTTTCGAACTTCAAATGTTGCCAGGGCAATTAATTACTTGTCAGTACTTGTCAAGACAAATCTAACGAGCCTAAACACGATATGGCTGCTGTTAACTATTGAGGAGTTGGGTGGCCTGCATGTGGCCCTGGCAACAGCATCAGGTCCAAGTTATATATATAGTGTAATATTGCATTATCATCAGGTTTATACACGACTAGCGATCCGCCCCGGCTTCGCACGGGTAGATGGACATTAGAAAGGTTAGTACTTTATTTGGGCAAATAGAACAACGACAATACGACGACAAAAAGAGTCGTTAAACAAAATGTTAGTGAAGAACTAACATTTTGTTTAACGACTCTTCTCATCGACGGCTCGGCAGCAGGTCAGGTAAGATTAAGTTACCAAAATAATGTTTTATTTATGGGAACATAAGCTATGAAAGATTAGTGGCTCAGAGCCTCCTTGTAAAATATATTTGATGTGTTAGCAAAATAAAACGACCGCTCTCGACCGCTGCACAAAGGGAGCAGCCCACCTCGATGATGCCCAAGTCGCATGAAGTCGGGCGGCGGCGCGGCGTTCGAGACCGCAGTCGCTGTATCTTTTATAGAACGTTTCAAAGCTTTAAATTAAAAAATACATATAATTAAAATTAAGAACCTTAAATTAAGAAAAAGTTTTTTTTATCGTGTCCAGAATTTTATTTTATTCAAAGTCTAGCACTTGTAGTTATTAAGAAAAATAATTTTTTTTCTTATTGTTTTCATCTGAAATGGAAATGAATCGAAATATTTGTACCTCAATACGATTTCTTTTTCTTAAGAGTTAAACGAGCGATATGAGACGTGCTATTTTGGATTTTCCGAACTTTGCCTCATTTCGATATCTTACTGAACTGGGTGTATATAGAAGAATGACGACACGGATTTAGGAGAATAGTGTGAATAGTCAAGCCGGTAGGTAAGGGTCGACGTAGGCGAACGTATCATGATCATGTCGAAATCATTTTACGGAATTTGCCACGTCTAAAGTACCCGTAACTGACGAGCTTATGGAAACGCTCACGAAAGATGTGTGTCGTAGTGAAAAATGTGGTTTTTCCTACCCCACTGGGAAGGAGGCGTTACTGTATTTATGAATGTAACCTGATTGGTTAAAACATGGCGCATGCACGTCACAATTGCCAGTATGGTTGCTGGGACCCGCCTCACTTTAAGCCATGAGTTTTATGTAATCACTTCATAAAAGGTAGTCTGTCTTGTTCTAGCTAGGGTCTTCAATTTTGTGTCGAGAGACAACTTGTTTCCTAATGAGTATTGAAAAGGGAAAGGTTTGCAATATCTGCTCAGGATTCTTCAGTGAGATTAAGTCACATTTCATTCTGCTAGAAATATTAAGAGCAAACTATTTATTACCTCAGGTAGCCTTATCACAGAGTAGAAGTAGTATCTGAAAGTGAAAATCTTTATATTCGATTGCAAGCCTCAACTGATGGTCTGCAACGTCTGCCCATAACAAATGCTATGTCACATTTTTGTGTGACACCACACTGCGCCTGTCACCCTGAGACATAAGTTCTGAAGTCTCATATGCCCAGTGGTAACACTAGCTCTCAGTGCCCTTCAGACGGAAACAGTAATGTTTGCACACTACTACTTCATGGCAGAATAACTGGCCCTGGGGTGGTACCTACCTAGACGAATTCCTGCCACCAGTTGTAGTGAACCGTAGTTATACGCGCTTCCCTTCCCCGCTACAATACCCAGCCCTCTAACATCTAGACTACCTCATCCCCGCCTTTGTCTGTCGCCCCAAGGAACGGTCGCGCACGATCTTGCAGGACTATAGTAATCGCCACGCTTGGCAGAATTTCCTATAGTAATGGCCATGTTCGATAATTTAGATTTGCCATATTTAAGATAGTTATTCTGTGATCGTTCGGAGGCTAGTCATATTTTCGGCACTCTACTACCTTGCGGCTACTTCTACGAAGTAGATGCAACGAGGTGAATCGATAGATGCTTTAAAGTCGTGGTGACTCTGACCATATAGACTAAAAACACGGCGACATAGACCTAAGACCTAATATATGTTGAAATATTTTATTGGGAACTTGGGTGATGACGAATTCTAAGTTAAAAAAAATCTTTGTGAATCTTCTTATATCACGCTTAACGTATAAATTTTGAGCGTGATATGCGAAGCTTCACAGAGGTTTTTTATTCACTTCACAAAGATATTTTGTATTAATTCAATATGGCAGATGTCAAAAGAATTTGATGGATGCATCGCGTTCAGGTTTTATACTTAAAACAAAATGACGCGTTGTATCTGTTAAAAACTTTCGTTCAGAGTACACATTTTTGAACGCAATCCATCAATACACAGCAGAGCAAACAGTAACAGATATAAAATATAAGAAAGATAAATTTTGTCTAGTCGTGCAAACAAACCGATAAAATGATTGTAGCCCGATCCTTCGGCAATCGTAGACGCTACCAAAGTTATCGCTGATGATAAAATTATTACATCGTTTCATCCATGAAAATGAAGGATTAAACATAACAAATATCTAATGATTTCTTATATTTACGCGAACACTACACATTTAAATGAAACTAATTTTACGGAAGAATAAAACGCGATAAAATCCGTAAAATTAGTTTCATTTAAATAACAAATATCTATCATAATTGATGTAATATACTTAATAGTTAAAAAAAAAACAGTAGCAATGTACTACAAACGTAGTAGGAAGACTTCTTTGCGGGAGTCCGTCAAGGTGGGTACCACCCCAGGGTTAGTTCTACTGTGTTTCGGTCTGAAGGGCACATAAGTCTCAGGGTGTCTGGTGCAGTGTGGTGCCATTATTCTGGGTGGCAGAGCATTTGTTATGGGCAGGTGTTGCGATTCATCACGTGAACACCTGATGGAAAGTGTGGCATCGTCTCGTCACCTCATCGAATAAAAAACAAGTTGGCACTGCCCATGTTACCCCATACTACCCAAGTGCCATCTAAACTGCCGTCAAACAGTAGTATCGTCAATATGGCCTTGGTTTCCAGGACACTGTGAATCGTGTACTAAAATATCAGATACTGATCTCATGTTTTATAATGAGCTTCCTTTATTTATCATTCGTCGGGCAAATCGTTCACCTGATGGTCTGTAAAATGCTGTACCGCTTAGAATATTGCAAATATGTGGGACCAGATTGCGCTCGTCACGCTGAGTCATTTTTTTTACAGAAGAGGGCAAACGAGCAAGCGGCTCACCTGATTCTAAGTGATCATCGCCGATAAGTGAACATTCGCAATACCTGGGGAATTCCGGGTGCGTTGCCGGCTTGTGAGGAAGGAATAGGCTCTTTTATTAGAGATCCCTTAGTTCTTTAGTTTAGACATCAGTTCTTTAGTCTCATATGCCCAGTAATAGAGGAGATCGCTACTAAGAAAATGTATGGGGATGAATTTCCCACCAGTAGTCCCTTGACGACCGCGTGGCCTAGTGGTTAGACTACCTGTCTTCTAGGTCGTGGCTCCTGGGTTCGAATTCCAGCTGGAGGCAACATTTGTGCAAAAACACAAAATTTTGATTTTATTTTTTATTTATTTTAAACTTTACTCGTATAAAGAAATCCACCGACAATTAAATTATAAATTTATGTTTCCAAATACTTGCACAACTTTTAATTTGGTTATTATTTTGAAATATTTAATACATTCAGGCGTTACTTTGCGGAAATCCATTATAATGAAGTAAAGCAAGTTTATTCGCTAACATCCGCATGCGACACATAAAATGGATTAGGTATCAAATTTAAAAGATCATTACACCATTTCATATTTTGCATGCGGCTCTTAGCAAATTAAATTTATTTACTTCATAATTATTTTGAATGTTACATGATTTTTTTTTTCAGCGTTTCGAAATGATAGGACGATATACAAAATATTTTTAAAAAAGCGCTCACTACCTCTACTGCTGATTAGGTATCCCTTTGCTCGCGTAAAACTAAACCGGAGGCATTGTTAATTAATGCATTAATTTTGCTCAAATGTGGTTACAATTTTTGGTCAAATAGAGTCAAAAATATCGGGTCCATAAATATGTTTTGTCAATTAATACACAAATTACATGTAATTTTTATTGACTGCATGTGACATTTATGTCAGTAAAAGAACATAACATGTAACATTGAAATTTAAAGTGCTGATTTACCATGTGTTTTAATGGTGATGAAAAGGCTGTGACATGTGAAGTTTGTGTAGTAAGATTATGCTCAACTGCACTCCTGTGAAAGGGTGCGCCACGCATCAGGAGATGGTGGTTGTGGTTGGTGGAGATGGTAGTGGATTTCGGTCTTCAAAACATACATACAAACATATAGTCACACCTTTTTCCATGCAAAAGGGGTGGGCAGAGGCACACACGGAGCCCACTTTTCGCCATCGCAAAATACGCGCTAGACGTGGAGTTGCGGAAACCCTTTGCAATCTTCAATCTACAAGACGTGATAGGAGGCGAACAACGTCGGTCGTTAAAAACCCTCCCAAAAATTAGAGAAGGCTGAATAGTGATACATTTTTATATATTTACTCTTGTAAAAAGATTGGTTATAATTTTACTATGTTTCATATTACAACTATATGATATACATATATAATAACTAAAGTAACTAAAGTAAAAAAAATCTTTTTAAAACATTAGTCCCTTTAATGACAACATGGCTCACGAAAGTACCGCGAATATAGAAAAAGAATACGTAGCAATTTTTTTTTTTTTTAATTTAAATAAGTTTCAATTACAAACAACTGCAAATATGAAAGTGGCCAGTGGTAATCTAGACGACGGTCATAAATCTGAAAATATATACGTTTTGAACTAAGCACAACATTGTATGTACTAACAGTGTCCGTAAACTCAGCTTCAGAAAGTATCTACTAAAGTCCAGGCTGACAAATGAATGTTGGGATACGCATAAATACATTTCTATATTGTATTTAAATCTAGTAGATGTACTAATTTTTGTGAAAAGTAAAATAAAAGAAAAAAACGTATTTTAGTTATTCCGTGATTTAGCAATGACACGATAATGCTTAATTTATGGTTTTTCTGATCCAATCTAATTTATCCGATCTTAATATAGTAAAGATCGCGTAGATATAGAAAAATTGGATCATTCAATTTTACCGTTTGTCCAATCATCATTTCCGTGTCTTTATAAGTAACATTTATAATATTTTATTTAAAACTATGATGCGAATGAAATACCCATTAAATTAAAAATTTCAACCATTTATCTGCGTTACACATTTACAGTCACAGCACCTGATTCTACCACGTTTGACGGATTCGGACTGTTTAATGCATAATTACTCGTAATTTACAACAATAATCACTTACCTATATCGAAGTATTTAATTTCTCGGAACAATTCTTCATTATAAACTCAAACAATGTTGTCACAAACCGTTAAAATAACATTTTACGTTGACATTCATAACACAACACAGCACTCTATAAAAACGATTAGCACATTAACACTGCACACGAAAAATTAAAAAAAAATAATTTAACATAAAATTCAAATTTGATATCTCTTCCAAGTCCCGTAGAACGCGTCTCGCGCCTGCGCTAGTCGGAAAATGGCGCGACGCGGGAACGGGTGAGCGCGCTGCGTCCGAAACTCGCACTGAGCTACCGACCGAGACAGCAATAAGCTTGTAGTTCCTTTTTATTTATTTTCATTTATTTTAAAACTGAAAAAAAAAATGAGCGATTAACGCCTCGCCCGGTTTCCTTTGAGCTGCAATAGTTCAATAGATGATTTGCCACAACACCACATGATTTATTGAGATATTCCACTTCTGTAGGAAGCAAACACATAGATTTTCTGAACTTTTTCTTAAGTCCGCTTTTACAACATCCTGATGATAAGTAGTGTCAGATTTATTAACGCCGCCACCATGTGGGGAAAGAAAAGGTCTAATAAAATTGTTGGTAGCGTTCCTATGCAGGAATCCGTTTAGGTGACAACAACTGCAGTGCCAATTATTCTGCCGCAGTAGAGCAGTAGTGTGCTAACACTATCGTTTAAATAAAACTAATTTTACGGATTTTATCGCGTTTTATTTTATTATTTATAACCCGACGATAGTACTCCGGGTTAACTATGACATCGGGACATCTGTCACCTCAGTCCGCCCGTGACCATGGGTGCTGTAAAGCACTCGAAACGTCGGGTTATAAATAATAAAATAAAACGCGATAAAATCCGTAAAATTAATTTCATTTAAATGTGTAGTGTTCGCGTAAATATAAGAAATCATTATGTAACACTATCGTGTTTCTGTCTGTAGGGTAGGGCACTTTTAGACACTCGATTTGTACACTACATTTGCTCGTATCATCACTTTGTTCTATAAAAAAAATATTTAAGCAAAGTCAACTCGCATGTTTACCGCATATACAGAAGAACTTTGATACACTATCTCGTGAGTTAAGTACCATTTTTCTTTTATTTCCGTCCACGTTTCTGAACGGACATTGCGATTTTTAATTTGGGCACACGTCAGTTTTGACAGGATAATCCGCGAGTCCGAATTTCGGTAAGGCGTGCATTTCGAGCTGACTCTAAACTGTCAAATCTCGACGGGTATAACAGGTTACAATAAAGAAAATTGCTTTTTTTTTAATTTAACAGATACATGCCAGAAGTAAATACATGCAAAATGCAATCCAATTATGTTAACAACAAAAGATAAAAATACAATTGCAAAAATGAGTAACAGTAAAGTACCAAGCCGATTACAAGCGAATTCGCCTCATGCATTCGTGTTCTCCTGGTAGTTCTCGACCACGGCGACATCTTCTGGTTAATAAATAGAAAATATCATCTGCCCGGAACGATGTCATTAGAGGCCGGGCGCTCGCCTTAAATTTCAAAGTAATACTAATGCCCTGGGTTCGATAACCGATGCCTCATTGAACTAGCAAAGCGGACTCTACCTAGCTCGAAGGTCCTCCCAAAAATAAGAGAAGGCCATCGCTAATCATTGTTACATTTTTATACCAAAAACAGATTATTTTGAGCTAATAAGTTTCCGGCTCATAAAATCTGCTCATAAAACCACCGAAATTAATCTATACAAATAAATAAAATTTAACTGTCTCTTTGTAATTATTATTACAAACATATTATTAGTACGCGAGTGACCTGGGTTCTATCCCCGGTGCCGGCACCTCTGAAAATTGTTATTTTAAGTGCTGATTTACCACGTGCTCGGCGGTGAAGGAAAACATCGTGAGGAAACCTGCATGTCGGAGAAATAAAAAATATTTCAAAGACATGTGAAGTCCGCCAACCCGCATTGGAGCAGCGTGGCGGATTCTTCCTAGCTCCGAAACCCTCTCTGAAATGAGAGGAGGCCTGTGCTCAGCAGTTGGACATTTATAGGCTGAAACTTTACTTTTTTTACTTTACTTGTAATTAGGGTTCCACGCAAAAAAATTAAAATCCGTTTCTAATAGGGAAGTTTATATCATCGATCGGGGTCGGCCTTTACGCGGGTGAAAGAGCGCGGCACATCTAGTATTTTATAATTGACCACAAATATAACAAAAACTACTGAAGAGAAAACTCAATTATCCAGCGAACCCTTAAAAAGGGCTCTGGAATAAATGTTGCAATAATCGACGCTATTATTCTGCTAGATAAATATAGGCAAAAGTCATAATTTACTGTCAGCGGCAGTAGGAAATAAGCTGATATCGCCTTTTTAGTAAATGTTGCAACAAAGTACATTAGACTGTCCGCAAGTTCTTAACAAAATAAATCTTGTAGTGGATTTAGGAGTTGTTGTTGTTGAGTTGTGGCTGCGACATCTTTTAACCTCAAAAAGATTGAGTTTCTCAAATCGATTTTATTTTATGTTTCGTCATCGATTCGTTAATCAATTTGTATGTTTTTTTTTTAAAAAGGGCATACTTACAGTGTAATCTCTAATCTATAAATCGGATGCTCCATGAACCGTCGGGATATGACGACCGCGTGTCGTACCTGACTTCTACGGTACAGGTTCTGGGTTCGCATCCCAGCCGCAGCCAACATTTGTGATAAAACACCAACTGTTGGTTTTCGGGTCTGGTTGTATTGTGCATGTGAAATGTATGTCCGTAAAAAGCACCCACGATACAGGAGAATTCTTTCTGGGGCTTCGTTTTTTAAAAAACAACCACTGAGGTACGGCGCGAATTTTCTTTTAATTTAATAATTTTGACGGCCATATTACAAAGATACTTGCCGGACGAGGCTATAGTAGTATTGTTGTAATTGTTGTCTGTTTAGAATCAATTGGTTACTATCGTTATGCCGCAATTTTTTAACGTCTTAGCAATAATACATTTCACCTCCACTTCAAAGTAACGGTTAGATCAGTAATGGTTTGAACATGTTCATTACCTACTAGATGCCGAAATTTCAAATTTCGTCAATATCAGTGCAGCGGTTCAACCGTGAAAAGGTAACAAACAGACAGTGGGACAGACAGTGTTACTTTACCATTTATTATATTAGTATGAGTAAAGAGGCAAGAAGAGCTTACACACATTTCGTTGAGAATTTGCCTATAAGTACTCATCACGCTGGGCGTGCCGATTAGTGAGGGCACTGCCTCTCCATAACTAATATATGACATTCAGGTTTGATACATGTTCTGATGAGGAGGGGGCCTATGTTCAGCAGTGGACTAATGATAGACTGTAATTATGGTGATGATGTCTGATGAGGTATACAATTAGAGAAAGCCCGCCCTCCCTCAGCAGCGTGCACAAGCAAACCAATACTGCCACCGGGAGCCGCCACCAGATACCCTCCACCAGTACAACACTATCACTAGGCAATACACATCACTGAAGTCGAGAACACGACACTTGTTTCACCTCGAAACGAGGCATTTGTTGCCTCGTTGCCTGAGGCAAATGATATTGACTCTACGACAGTCAGCCGACTGACTGACGTGTCTTTGACAACTAGGTAATACACACCATTTTAAATTTTGCGTGCGGATCTTAGCCAATTAACTTTCTCTCCTTTAATATTCCTTATTACACTTTGATAGGTTAGGTCTAGTTAGTTAGGTTACTGGTGGCAGGATTCCTATGCAGGAATCCGTCTATGTAGGTACCACCCCAGAGCCAATTATTCTACCGTGAAGCATTAGTGTGCAAGCATTACTGTGTTTCGGTTTGAAGCTCACTGTGAGCTAGCGTAATCACTGGGCATTTGAGACTTAAGAACTGATGTCTCAGGGTGACGGGCGCAGTGTGGTGTCACACAGAAATATTCTGGGTGACACAGTGTTTGTTGTGGGCGGACGTTGCACTTACCATTAGGTAAACGTTTTGCTCGTTTCGTCACTGTATACAATAAAAAAAAAAGGTTAGGTCGATATATCTGGTAGGGCGGACCTGAATATTCATCACTTGAATGGTCGGGAGTTCTAATTAAGTAGACTGTATTTAAGGGCTAATTTTGCAATAAAAACTCATTTTAAATAAATATGAAGACGATAATTACTTTATATAATTTCGATAAACGAACTCTGTAGAACGAGAATAACATAAAACAAAACAAAAGATATATTCTTGTTAAGTTATTATTATTCGTATGCTCACAGAATTAATAAATCATGAAGATCATACGTTACGTACACCAAAGACAATTTAGTTAATTCGCTTCCACACAAGACAAAAGCATCAGAATTCTGCCATCACCGGCGGCAAATCCCAACACAATGCTCCTGACAACCGATTATAATCCACAAACTTAAGTCAACTTTAAAAAATATAAAATAAACCTTATCGGTAGGTTTTTAGGACTTAAGTAACACGCATAAGCTAATTGGCTATTTACTCTGAACAGAAGATTTATAAGCAAAAATTACCAACAAATGTATAGCGCTTCGAGCTATTTTTATCGCGAGGAAAATTGTTTATAATCATTTTGATAAAAAAAAATTGAAAATATATTTTTCGTGGGCACTGTGTGAGAATGTGGACCTGTGATCAAGCGGACATTTATGTACTAAAACAGAATGTAGCTGCTACTTCACTCAACCACGTAAATATATATAGAAGTTATCAAGAGAGGTTAGATACCCAAATAACGAACAAGCGTTTAAATTTACGAAATATTACTCTTACGAGTTTGACTTGCTTTAATTTTAAATTAAATAGTTTTTAGGCTTTTGGTTTTTTTTAAATAAAATTCCAATCTCGAAAATTAAGCAACGACTACTTTCGCTGTACAGTCTTTTTATCTAAAATGTTGTCATCAACACAAAAACTATTCCTTTTTATAATAACATCAACGCTTTTTGGGGCCTTCATCATCATTTTAAGAATTTCAACTTGAAGGAGGAGGACCATGAGGTTTCAAAGAGCAGCTTTCTCCGGGAAATGGCTAAACGCGGTATCACGCTCTGCTAAGGGGATGGATTGCCAGTCACGACTGTTAAGTTATAATGCTTGTTTCAAAAAACCATACAGACACAAATTGCACATACACAAACACCCAGAACTTGAACAACTATTTCGAGGTCATAGAAATATTTGTTCAGTGTCGAACCCGCGACCCAGTAGTGCTAGAGACAATCGCTTGGCCACTCGCCAACCGCGCTGTTCAAAACAACTTTATAAATGGTGTTACACAATGCCGAGATTCAGACCCTCGACCCATGTCACACGCGTTTGTATACTTGGGTTCAAAATTACTAGAGACGGCAATTACGAGTGATATTAAGCGAAGAGTGTTGGATGAAAGAAGATTGGCGAAACAGATTTATGAGGCGAGTGTTAATAGGCAAGCCGGTAAGGATCGACATACGCGAACGTAACGCTATCAGATCGAAGTCGTTTTAAGGAAACGCCACGTCATAAGTACTCGCAACTGACGTGCTTGTTTGAAAACACTATTGAAAGTAGAAGAAACGATAGATTTGTGTCAGGTCGTAGCAAGTGGTCTCTGCCTACCCCAGTGGGAAAGAGGCGTGACTCTATGTATGTATATAGGTACGCTATACGCAATTTCATAGAATTATTTCAATACTTCATATACTGTCGACAACATTAAATGAAACTGTGTTAGTGAAAACAGAACGAAGTCAAGTGTGCTACGTTTAAGCAACCGAAATGGTTAAAATATGTGAAACATAAAAGCTAAGATATTTTATACAACTTAAAATAGAGGTCTACAGAGAACTGATATACAATACAATTTACGCAACACGGTAATAAAACTATGTGTAAGCGGTCCATGGATTTTGGTTTCACGCGGACGTTCCGTGTTTAACATCGATCCAATTCGCGTAACAAAGTTCACTGACGTATTGAGATTTAAATATACTCATTTATTTATACTTAATTCTTTTAAGACGAGGCTTTTACGTATTATTAAGTGATATACACACCCACATACAAATATGCACGTGAGTGTACGCACGTCCCCACACACACGTGAAAAACGAATGTATGTTGCCATCATCATCTCAGCCTATCACTTGTCCACTGCTGAACATAGGCCTTACCCATAGATTGCCACAAAAGTTAGTAGCTCTCATTTTGGGGGGATTCTGCCATAGTTGCCACGCGAGTTGGCAGGCGATTTGGAAACCATAAAAGTGTATTTATTCAGATATTCCCGGATGAAGTTGCTGCCCATCTCCTGGTTTTATTTTCCCTCTTTCGACATATACGACACCCACGGGGTGAGATTGGGTGGTAGACTTAAGCAGCTAACACACGGCCATGTTTCCAGGCCCTAGACTATTGTCTAATACGTAAAAGATAATTTTGCATATAATACAAATAAAACTAATTTTTATAAGCCAAACCCAAGGTTAAATTATATATGATATACTTTAAATATCATTTATTCCACTTCACGGTATAAACAGAGAGGCAACTCTCTGTGACTGATAATACTAAATAGATTTTAGTATAATACATATATTTATAGTAAATAGATGTAGTGGTAGGATTCCTATGCAGAAATCCGTCTAGGTAGGTACCACCCCAGGGCCAGTTATTCTGCCGTGAAGCAGTAGTGTGCAAGCATTACTGTGTTTCGGTTTGAAGGGCACTGTGAGCTAGCGTAATCACTGGGCATTTGAGACTTAGGAACTGATGTCTCAGGGTGACGTGCGCAGTGTGGTGTCACACAGAAATATTCTGGGTGGGACAGCATTTGTTGTGGGCGGACGTTGCACTTACCATCAGGTGAACGTTTTGCTCGTTTCGTCACTTTATACAATAAAAAAAAACCTTGTGTAATTTTATTTAGTAGTTAGCTGTGCCCCGCGGTTTCACTTACGTCTATTTCACACCCGTCATTCCCTATTTGAATCGGATTTTGGGGTTTTAATTTGTATGCGCGGGCCCTAATTTTTTTTTAAATTAAAGTAGCTTCAATTACCCGCTATAATATCAGCTATCTGTCAGTGAAAGTCCCGTCAAAATCGGTCCAGCCGTTTCGGAGATTAGCCAGAACAAACAGACAGACAGACTTTTAAATATTGTTTTATTTCTTATAAGTATCTTATATACTTTCATGAGCATTGAGTTAAATGCTGTTATTTTGTAATTACAAACGGACACTTCAATTTTATTTATTTGTATAAAAGATAGAAAGCATGGTGACCCTAACTTGGAGCCACTCAAAACGGTAGCTCATTCGTCATTCTAAAATCGCAGGCGGTGAGTATGCCCGCAATGCAAACGCAGGGCTAATTTATAATTGTTCACGCTCCATAAAGTATGCTCAGACCTTTTAAGGACTAATCTGTTAACTTTCCACGGGGAATTAAGCGCTTGATCTAAATGAGACTTAACAAGCGGAGAGCTTGAACTATTTTGGATAATTGCGCATCTGGTAACGGTGTAAAGCCTTTAATACACTAAATATGGCGAATATTATAAAATTACTTACTAGAGATGTTTTTATACCTGATTGTAAATCGTTGCATTTAACAAGTGCTGTGTCACCCAAAACATTTTTGCGTGTCGCCAAACTGCGTCTATCCCTCCGAGACATCAGTTCTATGCAGGAATCCGTCTACGTAGGTACCACCCCAGGGCCAGTTATTCTGCCGTGAAGCAGTAGTGTGCAAACGTTACTGTGTTTCGGTTTGAACGGTACTGAGAGCTAGCGTAATCACTGGACATGTCTCAGGGTGACGGGCGCAGTGTGGTGCTATACAGAAATGTTCTGAGTAACACATCTGTTATGGGCAGACGTTGCACTTGCCATCAGGTGAACGTTTTGCTCGTCTCGTCACTTTATCAAATAAAAAATAAAAAAAGTCATGAGTCTCAAATGCCTAGTAATTACACTAACTCTCAGTGGCCTTCTGACCAAAACACAATTATGTTCGCACTCTACTGCTTCACGGCATAATGAAAAAAAATGATACGATGAGACCTGTTACAATCACGGGAATGGAGCTTGGAATACATTTTTTTATAATCGGACCTAGAGTTCCTTGGATACCACATGGCGCAATGGGCAGCGTACTGGCCCTTCCGAGTAGTGAGTTCTTGTAAATTAGAATTAAAACAATATTTGTTAAACACAAATTCTTTGTTTTCTCCCTCGATACACCATGACTGTCTGACCTGTGTCTGACACTGCAGCCTATACTCAGCGCGAATTTATGCAGGTTGAGACTTATTAACAACTATGAGTTTACACAAAGACTTGAAGCACTATAATATACCCTTGAGAGATGGTTGTTATTGAAAGCCGTAATGTAGTGCCGTGGCCGACATGCGATATAATGCATGCATCGCATACGGACGTTAATAATGTGCAATGAACTTTTTTTTTGTTTTTTCGGGACCAACTGGCGGGATCTGCATCTACCATAGTAAGTTGTGACATTGACTGCTTACTATCAGGTGGGCAGTGTACTCGTTTATCGTACTAACTTAAAAATACGCTATATCAAATGACAAACAAAACATTTTGTCCTTTAATTTCCCCATTCCATATTTATCAGTAATACGACAAACTTTCTCAACGAAACCAGATTTAGAAACGGGACACCGTACCCATTGACCTTGATCAAACGAACCGAATAATTTATCGACGAAATCGATATAAAAATCGTAAATGAACAGTTCCAACCTGATCGAGGACCACTCTAAATAGCCTTACGATACACTCAATTCTATTGCATTAGTTTTACAACGTTAACTTTCCAGTTACCACCGACTCTATTAAAACGGAACAAGGTTTTAATTTGTTTATTTATTGTACGAAGGCTCCATATCAAGTACCTATCGATTACAATTGGGATCACTTTGTAAAGGAATTTCGATTCAGTGTGTCCGTGCCTTTATTCTTATTATGTTTCATTAGTGAGGTAATGAGGATACTTAGGTTTATGTCGATAATATGTTTTAAATGTCAGCTGTGAGAATTGAACTCTGCGATGGATAGTTAACGTTTAAAAATGCTTATTTTATTATGAACATCACTACCACGTGATTATTAAAAGATACCGACCTTCGGTTCTTGATATACTGGACATGTTTCGTATCTTTGACACTATATATCATCGATGTTATCCCATAAGCCTGACACGGTATATAAGAAAGTGCAGCCGAGTGAATTCCTCTGTGTTTGTTTGGGCTGCTTGCAGAAAAGTGTATATTATACGCAAGCAATAACTTCTAGATGCTTAGCGGAAGATTTCGCTGTAGTCCTCAACTTTACTGTGATTCTTTTGAAGATACCGCGGGGCCAATAATTCTGCCGTGAAGCAGTGGTGTGCAAACATTACCGTGTTTCAGGGCACTGAGAGTTAGTGTAATTACTGAGTATGTGAGATTTAAGAACTGATGTCTCAGCGGGACATTCGCAGTGTTGCACCACCAAGAACATCACCCAGAACATTTCTGTGTGACACAACATTTCCTATGGGCAGACGTTGAACTTAACATCAGGTGAACTTTTTGCGCGTCTCGTCACTTTATCCTATAAATAAAAACCCACATACTGTCCGAAGCTTTGCTCAATTGTTAATGGGGGAAATTTTTATTTCCGATTGCAAATTGTTAAGCAAAATCTTATGTCATTTTAAATTTTTTTTAAAACACAAATTGGTTACCAATCACCCAGACTGTTGCAATTGTCTGTAGGTAATACAATTTTCTGAAAATAAAATGGTCAAGTCACTCAAAAAATATGCACATTAAATAGATGTAGGGACATATATGATGTGTTTAAGATCATTATAGAATCTGACAAACGCATTATCATAATACAATTTCCATATCCAATTACGCTACAAAGTATCCAATTAGATATCATAATGCCTTTATAACACATAGGGGCTTTTATATGCGCACTGCATTGGGCGTATGAAAACGCGCGCGCCGTATAATCGGCTACCTCCGAACGAATCACAAAATGCATAGTGGAAGCTTCCTTATCTTCTAACAGTTGCCCCTAGTTAGCTTTAATGTAGCATTATGTCTGCAGCTCTAAGTATCTTTACGCATATTCGCTTTCGCGGTATAGACAGAAACTAATGAAACATGTCAAATGAAGATATAATGATTTTCTTGCCGAATCGGACCACGTCATATTATATTATTTACTAACGGTAGCCGCGACATCGTTCGCGTCGACATTGGATTTAATTAGAGATTATTATTAAAAAAAAACTAAGCAAAAAGTAGTTAAGGATTGGATGGCTTTTACTGTCGGACACTTTGGTAGAGGATGTAGGAGGGGGAGGGGTTAAGGGGGGACGTGAATTAATTGCAGGTATGTCAAAATTGATAGCAAGGAATTTTATAAATGATGGAAAGTCATATATAAAAATAAAATCGACACATGTCTTAAAGAAGTTATCGACACGGCAAATTAAACCATCGATAATCCATACTCGCACTGTTGGTCGTTTAAAATAGACGCTAAATGCGACGCTCTGCCCATACTAAATCGATTGCTTGAAATCATTAAAACAAACAGACGGACAGAATAAAATGTGTTGATGTAGGTAATGTCAGTGAATACTAGGTTCTTAATATTGATTACGTACGTTGTAAGTGAAGTGATTGGGCTACTGTGCGTCTTCGCATAATTTAAAATCTCTTATACATTTTTATACAATGCCAACATACTAGCTGAAGCGCCCCGGCTACGCATGGAATTTATTGTATAGAGAAAAACCGTTTGGCGTTGCGGATGACCACGTCGGGGTCACCATCTTGGAGAAGGATATTGCCAATGAAAAGGGTAGCTACCCGCCAGGGAGGACGTCTTCTCCAAATAGTAATATTTAGATGTTGTATATATGGTTCGCATCTCAGAAAACTTTCATAGCGCGATAGGCCGTATGGGAATATTTCTTGAGGTTCTCATGTGGCGACATAGATGTCGCTACAACCGCGCCATCCAGTTTAACAATTTAAGGAGTATGTATGCCAAAAAAAAGTAAAGTAACAGCCTATTAATGACCCACTGCCGAGCACAGGCCTTCTCTCATTTTCGATAGGGTTTTGGAACTGGGAAGAATCCGCTACGCAGCTCCAATGCGGGTTTCACCATATCTTCGCAATATTTTATATTTCTCAGACATGCAAGTTACCTCACGATGTTTTCCTTCGCCGCCGAGAACGTGGTAAATCGGCAATGAAAATTACAATTAACATTTTAGTGGTGCCGGCACCGAGAATCGAACCCTGGTCACTCGCGTATTATGAAATTTAAAGCGAGCGCCTAGCCCCTGAGCTACCACGGCGGACCTTTTACCTGCAAACTTCTCATCTGTATACAACGTTCATACTTATTCTGTGACACTGAAAACTATTGATCACGCTCGTACCAATGTATTTATAAACCACCTAAACACTATCGGCTTCACCGTCGAAGAAGTAGGTAAGGAACTCCGTCGCTTAAATCCTCGCAAGGGAGCCGGTCCTGATGCCTAGCTCCTGAGCTACCACGGCACCCCATATATATATGCCAAATTTCAGGTCCATAGATCTTGTAGTTTCGGTGACCATAACCAATAATTAAAATAGCAATTTATATTCGTGAAGAGAAAACTGAACTCCATTTTAAGCATATTGCGTGCACAGAGAAACATGATATTTAGAATACTTAAAGTCTATACGCAGAAAGATCCATTTATATATAACTAGCGGACCCGACAGCAGAACAATAACATTTATATATAACTAGCGGACCCGACAGACGTTGTCCTGCCTGCTGTTCATGCTGACAGATTCAGCAAACGATTTTTCGATATTCGAATTATCGATAAACTATATACTAAGTGACTTTTGTCATTTTCCTGGAAGTCTATCGCAGCGCCACCTAACGGTCCAATTCTGAATCCAAACCATCCAGGGAACCACACAAACACACAAAAAAATTCATCAACATCGGTCCAGACGTTTAGGAGGAGTTCAGTGACATACACACGCACAGAAAAATTATATATATAAAGATGTCAGTCCCCCCGTGACCATGGGTGCTGTAAAGCGTCCGAAACGTCGGGTAAAAATAGTTCAAAATGAAACGCGATAAAATCCGTAAAAAAGTAGTTTTATTTAAATGTGTAATATTCGCGTAAATAAAAAAAAAACATTATATAAAGATGTATAACAAATCCTTTAAATACAACAAAAAAGTTAATGAAATACGGTCAAATTTCGACCACTGTGCGGCCACTAGTTATAATTAAGGTGTTTAAGTCTAAGAGTGAAGGGGTTACATTTTTCTTATTTTTTATTGGAAAAAGTGACGAGACGAGCAAAACGTTCACCTGATGATAAGTGCAACGTTTGTCCATAACAAAATCCTGCGTCACCCAGAACATTTCTGTGTGACACCACACTGCGCCCGTTACTCTGAGACATCAGTTCTTAAGTCTCATATGCTCAGTGATTGCACTAGCTCACAGTGCCCTTCAAACCGTAACACAGTAATATTTGCACACTACTACTTCACGGCAGAATAACTGGCACTAGAGTGGTACCTACCTAAACGGAACCCTGCATAGGAATTCTATGACCCCATTACATTCCATCGGTAGGTATGTCAAAAGTCGATTAAGGGAAACGCCAGAAAACCTCCTGCCATCCAATAGCGGTAATATCTCTATATACTAGGCCTTTGTTACATGTTAAAATCCTGCATGATAACGAAACGGCCAGGGGAGAAACAGCCAGATTATATCGAGGAGTCGACTAAAACAGCAGTGATCAATATCAGCGCTGATGAGGAATCACAGAGCGTGGTGAATATGACAAATCTTCTCATATTCAAGAACCGTAGTCCAGTAGGAAATCAATCTACTGCTGGACTATCATGATGGACTATCACACTTACTTAAACTTACGTATACGTAAGTTTATGTGAGTGTGATAATAATTTTAACATCAAAAACATTTAATTATATGTAAAAAAGAGCGCATGGAACTCGACAATTGATCGATAAACATTAATTAAAGAATCTAGAAATTTTACTCCCATCGCGCTCAAAAAGTTTTACTTCAGTGTATTTTTTAACTTCATGACTGGCCACATGTTTACCTATAAAACTGCAACTAGGATTAAAAGAAAAAAAAGAAAAAGAAAACAATATATTTTTTTTAAATCGAACACACAGCGACGCGTGTCACAGGGCACATAATCAGCAGCGTGATTCGCTCAGTGGTGAACAATAGAATGTTAAGGAATGTTTTCGAATCGCGCAACACGTTTGCCGATAAAACTTTTTCTTGCAAACAAAACCTGGGAAATAAAATACAGTTTCTCTCGATATGTTATTCACGTACATTCTGTCTAGACAGCGTAGGCGAAGAGCGAAGTACACAAAGATGAACTTTGTACGACTCCCTAGTAATGTTAGTTAGTAAATACAATTTAAATTACAAGGAAATAAAAACCCTTTACTTTATTAATTTGTGGCAACAGTGGTTACGTCACATATTCTGGCATAAATAGAATGTATTTTTAAATATGTAATAATCATCATTCTTCAAATAGGTTCCGACATTTTAGTTTACGTCGAAAGTAAAATTATAGTTGACTTTTACTGAAGTTATGTAGGACTGATGAAAATAAAAACTAAAAATTACTTAAAAACTAGATTTCGCTCTAAAATTGTCAAATCACTGTACACTTAGACAAATACTCGCGGCATAAATCAATATTAAATATTAAAACTTAATCAAAATAATTTTTTATAAAACCCTCTTCGAATTGGCGCCGAAGTCTGTGAACTCCTTTGTTAATTTGATTATTTATAGAAACACTACTTAATACTGAACTAATTTCCAGTATCTAGTAACATATCCAGATATAGATATATTATTTTTAGATAAGACTTAAAAATTTCGATCGACACTAAAAATTACAGTTGACTTTTACATTTTCTAGACTGTCGGAGACAAAACAAAATTACAATGTTGGTCTTGAATTCACTTTTCCAATCACTACACTTCACGTGCTCTTACTGCATAATAAACTGTCGTTGTTAAGAAAATCCGAAGATTTCGCCTTTTCTGTAATTTAACAATAAATTTTATATGAAAATACGAATGAATATCCCCATTTTTCTACGAAAATCCACGTATAAGAAGTTTGATACATAAATCGATTACAAGCCGAATCATTTCAAGAGTTTCACCCACGGAACTGTTCTTGTTTTTCTTTTAAATGGAATTAAGGACCTATCAGGGCTATGATAAAATGTTTCGTAATCAGTTACGGCAGAATAACCGGTCATCGGTACTCACCATACGAAATGCAGCATAACAGCTGCGTTTTGGACCTACAGATAAACTTTCTAGTAGTTCATTCAGAAGCCTATATCAGCCCATACGTTGCCTTCGTTGGAAAACTAACTTTTTTATGGAAGGAAGTAACATATTATACGCTCGTTCACCAACAGGTGAACAATAAGCAACGTCTGCCCATTCCAAAGGCTGTGTCACCCAGAACATTACATGTGGTTACATGGTACTCCATTACGATCGTCACCCTGAGATCATTTCAGCCTATCACTAGTCCACTGATGCACATAGAACTTCCCCATAGATTGCTACAAAAGTTTGTAGCTCTCTTTTTGGGGGGAATTTTGCCACAGTTGCCACGCTTGGCAGGCGGGTTGGCAACCGCAGTTTATTTAATCTGATGTTCCAGGAAGATGCTGCTGCCCATCTTCTCTTGTTTTAATTTTCTCTCTGTCGAATTTTACGACACCCACGGGATGAGATGGGGTGGTAGATTCTCTTAAGCCGCCACCACACGGGATATCAGTTCTTAATTCCCATATTCCCAGTCATTAACCTAGCAATTTGTTTGTTTTTTTTACACTATTTTTTGTGATTCTTGTTGATGTTGTGTCAAACAAAGTGGTTTCTTTCTTTCTTTCTTTCTATTCGAGCCTTTCAAACACGTGCTTAGGTATCCTACAATCACCTCTTGTATCACCCTCCTATTGTATTGCACTAACAGCTATTTGGGGACCTGAAAGCATGATAAAAGCACAGTTTCTTGCTGATTCTTTTAGGAGACTTTTTTTGAACCCGTATAGATATGAAAAATCACTAAATGAATATGACATTTAGTACATCTACACAAATACATAAAATTGAAGCGTCCGTTTGAAATAATGAAACAGCTTTTTACTCAATGCTTATGAAAGTTTATACGGTACTTATAAGAAAAAAACTATTTTTAAAAATGTTGTCTGTCTTTCTGTCTGTCTGTTCATTCTGGCTAATCTCCGAAACGGCTGGACCGATTTTGACGAAAGTTTCACTAGCAGATAGCTGATGTTATAGCGGGTAACTTAGGCTACTTTAATTTTAGAAATATAATTATGGTTCCGCGCAAAAATGTCCGTTCAAAAATCCAAACCCCAAAATCCGATTTTAATACTGAAGTATATAAGTATATCATCGATCGGGATCGACTTATTTTCGCGGGCGAAACCGCGGGCCACATCTAGTATTTAATAAAATAATTCTTTTAATACCTCTACCTCTACCCTACTAAGTAATTATATATTTATAATCTATGTGTAGCTCAGATAAGATACAATTTCTCCATCGAACACTATCGATCTCCAACACGTCCAATTGGATTTGGGACTTTCCGACCCTGATATGTCACCAGCATAAGCAAATCCGACTCGGTAATGGAATAAAAATTACTTTCTATAATTATTCTTTTATTATGGCATTAAATGTAACTGATGAATGAGTTATACTGATTTTTTTTTTATTCAGCGACCTGAGCACCGAGTTATGTTCTTTTTATTGTTCCATTTAGATGTAATTTATAATAATAAATCTACGAAAAATAAGTAAGCAAAATACAAGTAAAATATTTTGTCTCTCGCAGTTAATGCGAAATAGAGTCGCGAACAATGCATCCCATTTTCATTAAACCTAAGTTAATGATATATTTGACCCAAAATGTAGCATCAAAAGATTGTATCATCATAGCTAAATAAAATACTTGAATTGTATACATGTACGAAACTAAAATCTCAAATGATATTTTCTGAATATACAAAAACAACGCACATCGGGTACATTGAAATTAACAATACCAACGGTAAAAAGTTTCATATCTATCGCGGAAATCTCAAGACAGGGGACAATAACGTCAAAATTGGCGCCAAACCTCATTCACAAATCCGATAAACGCCCACCGAATCCATTCATCAATTCCTCTTGAGCGCATCCGAAATCGAACATTCCATAACGTACTCGTATGCTTAACAAACAAGTGCGAATTTTAAGCGACAATGTTTCATAACAAATATACTTTTATGTGCATTGATAAAAGAAGCCACAATCGCCTGAACAACATATTGATTAAATATGAATATTTGTTTGTTAGGGTATACTTTATTATTAATTATTCATGGGATACTACATACCATGTCACCTCGTTTGTCACCGTTGACAGATTTTTTTTAACGCTCGAGAGTGATAATGCATTCAAAAAACCGCACGTCCTTTAACGTTGCATTTGCATTGAACGTATGTTGAATAACAAAGCCTTTCAAAATGCGCTTGTGAGAATCGTAAAATGCATTCTTTAAAATTCATTACTGCGGTGAAAAATCGAAAAAGGAATGTATTCAAATATTATAACTTGCAACATTTTTAATTTCTAACAGTGTTAACAGAATATCACAAGGCATACTTTAGGAGTCTTTTTTGGTTTAGAAAGAGAGGTTTCCAGACTTTTTTTCTCATAGACCACTTTCAAAATTTAACTGGTTCCGGTGGACTTCCTGCAGCAACATTTCTACCATATTCCCAAAACTATAACTAACTAACCTATTTACACGCCAACGCAGACCCCCGTTGAGTCTCCCGTGGACCCCTGGGGGTCCTGGACCACTTTGGGGACTAAGTTTAGAAGAAATAAAGTGTTCGGCAAATGAGAAATGTAATGATAGGAGGAATCCTATGCAGGAACCCGTCTAGGTAAGCACGACCGCAGTGCCAGTTAGTCTGCCGTTTAGCAGTAGTGTGCAAACATTAATGTGTTGAAATAACTCATACTCTGCACTTGCAAACCCCCTGGCTACTAAATTTATGATGTAATTTTTTTGTAATCTGTAAATAACATTATGTAATATGGCATTGAAAAAAGAAAGACGCCAGAGTTTCTTACCGGTTCTTCTATGAGAAGGTCAGTTTTTGAACCGTAAACAAGCCTAAATTGAATAAAGAAATTTTGATTTTGTCTTTGATTACTGTGATTCAGTCCGAAGGGCTAGCTAGTATCATTACATTATCTCAAGGTCACTAGGCCAATGTAGCACTACACAGAAGTAATCTGGGTGACATAGTATTTGTTATGGACAGACGCTGTTCTTACCATCAGGTAAAAAAGAAGCGACGAAGCACGCTGGCTGACATACCAGGTCACACCCACAGCCATCCTCAAAATTCATGGAATGGTAAGAAACACCCCGACCAGAAGCATTTTTCTGTAGGTCATAGCGTGGAAGTCAATCGCACGGCTACTTTCTTATATAGGGTTCTTACAGTCTAAAACCCCACTATGTTATCCATAAGCGTTAAAAAGTGGTCATGGGTTATCCGCTCGGAACGCAACCGCGGCCTCCATCGCTTGCCATTTTACTGGTGGTAGGATTCCTATGCAGGAACCCGTCTAGGTAGGTACCACCCCAGGGCCAGTTATTCTGCTGTGAAGCAGTAGTGTGCAACCATCACTGTGTTTCGGTTTGAAGGGCACTGTGAGCTAGCGTAATCACTGGGCATTTGAGACTTAAGAACTGATGTCTCAGGGTGACGGGCGCAGTGTGGTGTCACACAGAAATTTTCTGGGTGACACAGCATTTGTTGTGGGCGGACGTTGCACTTACCATCAGGTGAACGTTTTGCTCGTTTCGCCACTTTATACAAGATAGCCCGCATCGGGGCTATCACGTCAAGTCATCGTCCTCCCCGAGGTCGTTTTACTGGACGTTTGAGAGCCCCATTCCGACGCGAAGCGACAGGACGCGACAGCGAAGATTTCTCATATGGGAATACCGTTGTTAGTGGAAGGGCCGTAACAACCCCGCAGCCACGCGGCGAGGGTCTCCAAGAGGGATCAGCCGTCACACAGCTACCCTACTAACCGAACCGTTAATGTATTATTTTAACGTATTGGTGTACCACTACGTTAAAATAATACATTAGTAGTAGTAGTTATAGTAGTGCTCCAATACATTGCTTCCTCTTCTGTATTGTGAATGTGTTAAATAAATAAATCAGTCCCCCCGTGACCATGGGTGCTGTAAAGCGCCCGAAACGTCGAGTTAAAAATAGTTCTAAATTAAACGCGATAAAATCCGTAAAAAGTAGTTTTATTTAAATGTGTAATATTCGCGTAAATAAAAGAAAACATTAAATAAATAAATGTTAACCAATCATCATCTTCATTTCAACCTATGACTAGTCCACTGCTGAACATAGGCCTCCGCCAAATATCTCGTTTTGGGGGGATTTTGCCATAGTACGTCACGCTTGGCAAGCGGGTTGGCAACCGCAGTTTATTTTTTCAGATGTTCCAGGAAGATGCTGCTGTCCATCTTCTGGGTTTTTTTTCAGTCTGTCGAGTTTTACGACACCCGCGGGATAAGATGGGGTAGCATCTGTAAGCTGATTTTTTTATCCAGCTAAATCTAAAAATCTAGCCTCACGTGTTACCCATACTAAGCCTTAAAAACAGCCATCTTAAATGTGGTAAGTACCACCATGTTGCCCTATACTTAGCGTACCTGTCTGCTAAGTCGTGGTTACTGGTTTCTAGCTCCGACGGAATATCAGCGCTGCAGTAACATTATTGCTGTAGCAATATGCAGGGTCGGTTGCTTTTTCGTTGCTGCAATCCAGTGGCCTTCTATACTTTGTGATACTCTTAGCTATATCTCATATATGTGCGTGCGTGTGTGTGTGTATGTGAATGCGCGTATGTATGTCTATATGCATCCATATATTTCTATACTTTTTTTATTATGAAGTTTTTTAGGTTAAGATGCTACTGTTTCTACTTTGAATTATTAATAGTTTTTCCAGCTACGAATTAAAAAATGTTCTATTCTATAAACCCAACCGTAGGAAATATAAGCTATATTTCATTATTCATTATATATTCATTACGTTCGTTAAAAAATATAAATCTAGTGCACAGTGGACAGCTTTCGACAGTATTCGGTATACACAGTTTTTGCCGTGTTCGGAAATCGGCTCGGAGGACATCGTCTTTACAATAAGTAAGGTGTAATATGAACGCTTGTTTAAAACTACATTGTTTGCTGGCTGAGCCCCGCGGTTTCACCCGCGTACAACAAGCCAACCACATGATCGCCGCATGACATGGCACCTCGCTGACTCCTTAACGGCGTAACTTTTTTTTTTATATTGCATTAAGTGATGAAACGAGCAAAACGTTCACGTGATGGTAAGTGCAACGTCTGCCCATTACAAATACTGTATCACCCAGAAAAATCCTGTGTGACACCACACTGTGCCCATCACCCTGAGACATAAGTTCTTAAGTCTCATATGCCCAGTGATTACGCTAGCTCACAGTGCCCTTCAAACCGAAACGCAGTAATGTTTGCACACTACTGCTTCACGGCAGAATACCCAGGGGTGGTACGTACCTAGACGGATTCCTGCATAGGAATCCTACCACCAGTTTGAACAAAAAAGTTTGAGCAAGAAATTTCAAGTTAAAAATCCTGTTATTGTCATCATTTCAGCCTATCACTAGTCCACTGCTAAACATACGCATCCCCCATAGATTGTTACAAAAGTTTATAGCTCTCATTTTGGGGGGAATTTTGCCATAGTTGCCACGGATTGGAAACCGCAGTTTTTTTATTTAGATGTTCCAGGAAGATGCTGCTGCCCATCTTCTGGTTTTGATTTTCCCTCAGTCGACTTTTACGACACCCACGGGATGAGATGGGGTGGTAGATTCTCTTAAGCCGCTACCACACGGCATCCTGTATTAATTCCTAAAATTATCATTGAAATCTGTTGAGCCGTTTCTGAGTCTATTCGAAACAAACTTTCAGACAGACAGACCAATATTTTAAAAACGTTAATTTGTGATTAGGCATCGTATAAACAGTAGTTTTAACTTCATTTAGTTTGTAATCACATACATACAATTCAGTTCTATGATCTGTATAGACTTTGGCATCTTACCTAAAACGATAATTAGATTTTCTATCCACGTCCACGAAACTCAATAATTCGCCCACTAAACGATGTCAACGGCCTAATGAGCCAATGACAAATCTCCTCACGTTTAAGATCGCATTACCACCCACGATATCACCGTTGATAGACCACCAAGAACACCTCGTTAACATTTTAATTTCAACGCCATTGTCTTATGATTCATTACGTTGAAGCGGGATGCTTTAAAATCTATACAAACAAATGAAATTGAAGTGTCTGTTTATAATAACAACATAACAGCTTTTTCTCAATGCTTATGAAAGTATATACGGTCCTTATAAGAAAAAAACATTTTTTAAAATTTTTGTCTGGCTGTCTGTTTCATCAATTCCGGCTAATCTCCTAAACGGCTGAACCGATTTTGACGGGACTTTCACTGACAGATAGCCGATATTATGGCAGATAATTAAGGCTACTTTAATCTTAGAAAAATAATTAACCCCAAAATCCGTTTCAAATAGGAATTCTGTTAGTGAGTTTTTAACATTGAATTGGCACAAAAATTTTACATTTTTATTTTATTGCCATATTACTATTTTATTTTTTTGTATGTTTAATTAGATACTAAGTATGATAATAGGGTATTGTTGAATAAATTAAATCCATCATTATGAAATAATATATATAAGAGGTACTAAAATTGGAATAATGTAAGACACAAAATTTTGACAAAAGGTACAATTGAAGATTTTAAATTGTAGCTAAAATAATAATTTTAAATTGTTGTAAATATAACTTTGTAATACTTAATTTTTTCATTTTGCACGCCTACATAGGCAGAATAAGTGAGACTTTTAAATATTTATACCTGTTTTGTAACCTTATTCAAGCAAATAATGCCGTGTGGTAGCGGCTCATTAAAAGAATACTGCCACTCCATCTCATCCAATTGATCTCGTAAAAGGCGAGTAAGGAATTAAACTGCACTGTGCACCCAACAGCGCATGGTGGCGATGGGCTCACCACCTATCACACCAAGTGCATTATATTGTTTTGGTGAAACGTGGATTGTGGCAGTCATCTGCTTTTGCAGTGAGTGCCCAGTCTCTGACTACCCCTTATGGGATACAGTCGTGATCTTATGTATGTATGTATGTATAAATGATTATGATTATGAAGTATATCATCGATCGGAGTCGGCTTTTTTACGCGGGTGAAACCGCAGGGCACAGCCGGTATTAAATACAGCCCGGACTCACAAAACTAGCGTAAAGTGGCAGCGTAAATTCTGTCTATGATTTAAAATTATTTAATACCTAACCTAAATTTAATACTATCTTTGAAATTATTTAATATAACCTTGCCGTGTGGTAGCGGCCTTAGAGAATCTACTCGTACCACCCCATCTCATCCCGTGGGTGTAGTAAAAATCGACAGAGGGAAAATGAAAATCAGAAGATGGGCAGCAGCATCTTCCTGGAACATCTGAATAAATAATCTGCGGCTGCCAACCCGCCTGCCAAGCGTGGCAACTATGGCAAAATCCCCCAAAATGGGAGCTACAAATTTTTGTAGCAATCTATGGGGCAGGCCTATGTTAAGCAGTCGACTAGTGACAGGCTGAAATGATGATGATGATTATGAATCAAAAGCCCGACTCTAACGTAAGAGCTCCAAATATGCTTAAGCGAATTTAAGAGTTTCATGATTTTGTCATGGATCCCATCATCAGAACTTATCAAAAATTGTATGGCTGACTACCCATACGGTATCCTCTTTTAAAAAAAGAGTTTATTTTTTATCTAATCCACTATTGAGAATATCGGTGAACATAGATATAAAAATACATACAGACGAACATATAACCGCCTCCTTTTTTGAGTCGTTTAAAAACGAAGCCGCACAAGCATTTCTTCTGTATAGTGGTTTTACGGACAAAACGCGCAAAAGCTCCCAGACCCTTTGCAACTACCTGACGGCCATAAAAAATTTCCTTGCAGGAAGCGAACCCGCGGCATATAGCGCACAAGTCAATCGCTTAGCCACTGCGCCAACCGATCTGTGACAAAGCTGTATGATAAAGAGAAGAGGAATTTTACTGGTGGTAGGATTTCTATGCAGAAATCCGTCTTGGTATATACCACCCCAGGGCCAGTTATTCTGCCGTGAAGCAGTAGTGTGCAAACATTACCGTGTTTCGGTTTGAAGGCAACTGAGAGCTAGCGTAATCGCTGAGCAAATGCGACTTAAGAACTTATCTCTCAGGGTGACAGGCGCAGTGTGTCACGCAGAAATGGTCTATGTGACACAGCTTTTGTTATGGGCAGACGTTACACTTACCATCAGTTGAACGTTTTGCTCGTTTCGACACTTTATCCAATAAAAAAAACCGGATACCTACTCAATAAGTAGCTCAATCTTAATCTATCGTAGACTTTAGAAATAGACAACGCATCTTTATATTAAGACGGATGAAGATGTCTGTAGAACCATAATTTTTTTTAAAAAGAAACTACAGAGACCCGCAAATCGTTCACCTGTCGGTAAGTGCAGCGTCTGCCAGTACCAGTGCAACATTTCTGAGTTGCAGTACACTGCGTCCGTCTCTCTGAGAAATTAGTTCTTAAGTGTCATATGACCAGTAATTAATACAGTAGCTATGAGTGTCCTTCAGACCGAAACACATTAATGTTTGAACTCTACTAATTGACGGCAGAATAACTGGCACTGCGGTGGTACCGTGTGGTGGGCTGCATAGGAATCCTACCACCAGTTATCCCTACTTATACTCGTATAATAAGTGCGAAAGACAGTTGTCTGTCCCTCTGTCTGTTTGTTAGCTTTTCACGGCTGAACCGCTGAATCGATCTTGACAAAATTTGGCACAGAGATAGCTTGCATCCTCAAGATAGACATAGGTACTTCTTATCCTAGAAAATCAAATATTATTTAAAAAACTATATCCACGCGGACGAAGTCGCGGGCATCACCTAGTTTACCATAGGGTACGCTGTGTGTCCGATTGTCATTTTTATAAAATTAAAATAACAACTGATTTGTCGATATGCATGAAATGGTATGAAATATTAGTAACATCTTGATTCACGTACATACACATGTATCATTGATCTACTCGTAAGTTCTCATATCGATGATAATTTATATATTTACGCAAATGTGAAATCATGTTGCCAGCTTAAAGCTGAATCTGGAACTTATTAAGATTAATATTCACTGCCTAACACGCACGGACAAGAAAGTGTGACCATGTGTTATTTATGTATGTTCAAGCATAACTTCTTATTTTATAAATCAATTTTAATATTTTTTTTTAAAGGAGGTATGGTGGTCCCGTATAACTTTGTTCAACCTCGGGGTCACTTTAGACGCAGCGATGTCATTCGCTGCACACATAAAAAACGTTCGAAATAGAGCGGCTTTTATCTCAAGTCGACTATATCCATTAACTTGCTCTTCAAGCAAAATGTGCTTAAGACACAAACTTCGCCTCTATAAGACTTGCATAAGACCCGTAATGGCCTATGCTTACGTCGCTTTCGCTCACGCGACGGGCAATCAATTAAAGAAGTTACACAGCGTTCAAAATCGATTCTTGCGAACTGCCGGACCGGAGCCGGTTGGTATCAACGCAACGTAGACCTTCATAGCGACTGCGAAATGCCCTTAATCTCTGAACACTTCAGAGCATTATCACGGCGGTTTTTCGAAAAAGCCGCGGTTCATTCAAACCCGCTGGTGGTTAAAGCAGCAAATTACCGACCAGATAGAAACGCGAACGAACGCAAACGTCGCCCGCGAAATGTGCTAGACGACACGCACGTCTCAGCACTCCCTGACCACGACACGGTCAGTCACGATCCAGGCTACACTGTACACACAGTTAATAGCTTTAATATAACACGCACCACGACGCGCGACCGCCGTAGAGAGCGGCGCGCAGCAGTCGACAATCACGCCGCGTACACACGATACACCCGTGTTCCAGGGCGGTTCTCACCGCGCAGAGTTACCGACACACAAGTCGACAGTCCCAATGGAGGCCCGCAGCCTCCCTCGGACGGTCATTAGACGACTTAAAATCATTTGAGATATTCGTATTCGAAGTCGCGCAAGCACGCAGCGAACGCGACACAGTCCGAATTTCGATTTGTTTGTAGGAGTTTATTTAAGTATTTATGTTTGGGTCAAACCAAACCTAGCACGCGGGCCCCTGGCCCGTGAGCACAGTATCCAATGAAGCTGTAAAAGCCAAAAAGGCTAACAGCAATTACATCACCGAAATTATATATATAACTTTGTTCAAATTCTGATGATAGGATCCATGAGAAAACATGAAATCTATATTCGCATAATCATGTTTGGAGTTTTTTGGTTAAATAATTATTGGTTCTAGTTATTATGACTTGGGTATCATTTAGTCTGTATGATTTTTTACTTATTATTAAAAAAGGAACATAAGAAAAAAAATCAAAACCTAATTAGGTAGGCAACTACCATTAGGTTTTGATTTTTTTTTCAACCATAATATTACGTTATCGAACAATTTCAAATATCAATAGAAAAGGGTAATACTGAGTCCGTAACACAAATTATCTACTAAATAAGGCCAGGAAAACATTTGTAGTCTATCTGAATCATAGAAAATAAGCGCCGACCACTTACGCAGTAATTAGACTCTTAACAGCTAAGTAGTGGTGTAAACACAACGGTATTTTAGGAGGGCCGTAAATCGGGCAGTCAACTGAAAAGTAAAATTACTGCAACAGTCGTATTCTGGTAACCCAACTCGCTATAGTCGCAATGTAATCACTACCAGTCTCTACGCTTCCTAAAAATTAGAATATTTCAGAAACATAAATTAAGTTTACTGCCATCTGTGGTCAAATAGCCAAACTACTCTAGTTAATTAAGATGTGTGTTATCTATTGTCAAGAAGATAAATTACAGTCTTAAGATATTAGTAGTTAAATATTAAATTTGCCCACTATGAAAATAAACATTAGTGTTATAAGTTTCATACACGTATTTCACAGATTATTTCAATAATAAAGCACTGAAAGTTTATAATATTGAAGAAAAGCCAAAGTAATCACATGACATTTAACTGGCATACTGGCAATGTTTCTCTACTACCTAAGCCGCCATATTTATTTCTTTTCTGACGTTGCTGTCAAACAATCAAAACAGCACGTGTAAAAATGCGTATAGAAACTTGTTATTTTTGCTCATCTAGGGTATATCCTGGACATGGAATTCAGTTTGTAAGAAACGATTGTAAGGTACAGCTTTTCCAACTTATATAACCTTTAGTGATATTACTTGCAATTACGCCATACTATCTTGATCATCTCTCGCAGATTTTTAGATTTTGCCGTTCAAAATGCCATGCGGCTTTCAAAAAGAAGAAGAATCCACGTAAAACTAAATGGACTAAATCCTACCGTAAGACTGCTGGTAAGGAACTGGCCATTGACCCATCATTCGAATTCGAAAAACGTCGCCACACACCTGTGAAGTACAGCAGGGAATTATGGGAGAAGACCATCGAAGCGATGAAGAAAGTGGAGGAGATAAGGCAGAGGCGATCAAACAATTACATAATGCAGAGATTACGAAAGGGGCGCGAGGTTGAATGGCAACGAGATGTTAGAGAAGTACAAAGGGATATTTCACTCATTAGGTAAGCTGATTTTCGTTATAATTTTATTATTATTAGCTTGTCATCAATTTGGTATGGTAATTCTAAGTCTAACAATACAAAACACTGCTGGACATAGGCCTCCCCCATAGATAGCCACAAAAGTTTGTAGCTCTCATTTTGAAGAGATTTTGCACGCAGTTGCAACACTTGGGAGGCGGGATGGCAATCGCAGTTTATTTATTCAGTTGTTCCAGGAAGATGCTGCTGCCCATCTCCTGGTTTTTATTTTCCCTCTGTCTTCTATTTCTACCTTCTATTCTACCACACCCATGGGATGAGATGGGGTGGTAGATTCTCTTAAACCGCAACACATGGCTTCCTGCATCTTAAATTTGCATTCACACACAGTATTCTTTCAAAAAAAAATTCTAGTAATTTTTAGAGGATTTCACTACATGCTTTTATTAGATGTGTCTTGGCAGTGTCTTCACAGCAACTTGTAGATTTGTGCAGGTGGTGTTTTAGTATAGTTTTTATTCTACAATATTTACCTTTTTTTATTATTAATGTAAAATGAAATACATTTATTATTTGATGTCAGAAATTTGAATATTGTTTGTCAAATGCCATTTTTACTGACAGTCCGACTGTTTCGTTATGAGGTTTTATTGTATCTGTCGACCAAAGAAGACACAGCAAAGTAACAACCTATAATTGTCCCACAGCTCAACACAGGGCCTCCTCTTATTTCTGAGAGAGTTTTGTAGCTGGAAAGAGTCCGCCATGCTCCAATATCCAATATGAGAGAGTGGGTTTCACATCCTTAAAAAAAATTTAAACATGCAATTTCCCTCACAACGTTTTCCATCAATGTCAAAGCAAGTGTTAAATCAGCACTCAAAATTATAATTAACAATTTTAGGGGAGCCGGGACGGTGAGTCGAACCCAGGTCACTCACATATTATATAATTTTATGCTAGCCCATGAGCTATCACAGCTCTGAAGAAACAGTATTGTAACAAATGGCACCTACGTAAGTTAAATGTATTCAGATTCTCCTTTTGATAAGTGACAATTTTCTATTTCAGATCACCAGCAGCTGGTCTCAAACAAAGACAAGCAGAGGAAGAGACGGAAATGGAAGTTGAACCCGAAACAATTCAAGTCATTGACGCTAAGGGTCGCAAACAGGTTATTGAGGCTCCAGTCATGGTGCCCGCTACTGGAGAAATGATTGAAGATGGTGGTGACATTGAACTGTAATATAATTTCACAAATGTACAGTTGCTAAGAACTTAAATGTACCAACTTTAAATTTTTATCAAAAACTTGCAATAGTTTCAATCTACAAAGTGTGTAATTACAATACTTATTGTAGCGAAAAAACTTTTTTCCTTACAATTTTTGTCAATGGGACAAAACAAATGTAATTTTATTAATAAATGATTGTCATTTTTATATTCGATTAATGTAAATATCCTAATGTATTTAAAATTCATCATCATCATCATTTCAGCCTTAGTCAACTTGACGATATCCATGTCGCCACATGAGAAGCTCAAGAAATATTTCATACATTACATGATCATGCTATGAAAGTTTTCTGAGATGCGAACTATGTATACATACATACATACATAAGATCACGACTGTATCCCATAAGAGGTAGTCAGAGACTGGGCTCACTGCAAAAGCAGATGACTGCTACAATCCATGTTTCTCCAAAACTATATAATACACTTGGTGTGATAGGTGAGCCCATCGCCACCATGTGCTGCTGGGTGCACAGTTGGGTGTGCAGTTTTATTGCTTACTCGCCTTTTACGAGATCCATTGGATGAGATGGAGTGGTAGTATTCTATTAACGAGCCGACACCACACGGCACAACTATATATACAACATCTAAATATTACTAGTCGGAGGCGTCTTACCCAGATCAGACCACTCGATCTGGCGGGTAGCTACCCTTTTTCTTGGCAATATTATCCGCCAAATTGGACATCCTTCCTCATAGATTGCAATCCTAGGTAGATACCACCCAAGGGCCAGTTATTCTGCCGTGAAGCAGTAGTAGTGTACAAACATTACTGTGTTTGAAGGGCACTGAAAGCCAGTGTAATCACGGGGCATATGTGTCTTCTGATGTCTCAGGGTGACGGGCTCAGTGGTGGTGTCACACAGAAATTTTCTGGATGACACAGCATATGTATATTTAAAATGACTGAAAAAAAAATCCATACTGCTTCTTCCCAGGACAGAGGCATTTCTTTGCGAACCAGTGTAGCTTAAAAAAAATGACGTTCAATGAGTATTATGTAAATGATCTATATTAAATAAAAAATATTCTATTCTATGTTATGGGCAGATATTGCACTTACCATCACGTAAACGTTATGCTCGTTTTGTCACTTGTTCATTAAAAAAAAATATTACTTCAGCCTTAGTCGACATATGCCTTCCTCATAGATTGTCACAAAACACGGCCCTGGGCCACCTGCATCCATCCAATTCGTGCAAACCCATGCAGGGAGTCGCTCCATCTAGTGGGGACTACACATACATACATAAGATCACGACTGTATCCCATAAGGGGTAGTCAGAGACTGGGCACTCACTGCAAAAGTAGACGACTGCCACAATCACAGTGGAGACTACACAACTTGCTGGAATACGGTTGCCACTCGAGAACCTTCCTCAACTGTTATCGGATCTCTGAAATCTTACTCCCCATCGAGTTCCCACGAGCACTATAGTGACAGCATTGCAGCATTTTTGAATTATGGGGTTGTCAGTAAACAAAACCGTGGCAACTCGGATGATGCATGCTCACTTACCATTGCAACTTGCCTACAAACCCATAGTATGTTGATTCATCATTTACCACATCGTTCGTCACCATCTTGATGGTTGTCATTCTACCACAGTGGCTTTTTCGCGGAATTTTTCTGCCTCGCTGAAGCACTTTATGGAGAATGCTGCCGCCGGCGGTCTTTCCGGACCGATGCGGCTTGGGGACCTTCAAGAAAAGAGACGATTCTGTTCTCAAAGGCCGGCAACGCATCTGCTATTCCTCTGGTCTTGTAAATGCTCATGGGCGGCAGTGATCACGTGAGCCACTTGCTCGTTTGCCAACTATTCTCTATACAATGATGTATCTGACAATAGATGGCAGCACAACATACATGATTTATGTAAAAAAATTTTTCGAATCAATAAAAATTATGATGATGTTCTCCTAGCCCATTTCGGCCACGGCGACAACTTCCGACTACTGTCGAGAGCCTTCAACTGCGCAGGAGATATTATAGTGCCACAAGTGTACGCGCAAACACAGAGGCACTCACTCGTCCCAACCTACACGCGTCCGATGTAACGCTGATGCGATGAGATACGGAGGTAGGCTAGGATGCAGTGTCAGAAACACGGGGACAATCACAACACAACCAGACCCGAAAACCAACAATTTATGTTTTAGCACAAATGTTGGCTCCGGCTGGGATTCGAACCCAGGACCCGCGGCTTAGAAGTCAGGTACTCTGACCACTAGGCCACGCGGTCGTCAATGACTATATACAATACCACATGCTCGACGTTGAAGGAAAACGTAAGGAAACGAGAAATAATCAAACATTTCGACAATATGTGAGGTCCACCAACCAGCATTGGACTCTTCCGGGATCCATATACCTATCAGAAATTAAAGGGCTGTTCTCTGCCGTGGGACATTTATATGCTGTTACTTAACTTTATTCCTTTTAAATTTGTTTAAAATGTTAGAGTAATTACAGATTGCTATAATTCAATACCATTTATCTTAAAGCAGCCTTTTAGAGCCCCACAGGCATTTAGAATAGAATAGAATAGAATAGAATAAATTTTTATTCAATATAGATTATTTACATAATACTTATTGAAAGTCATTTTTTTTCTTTTTTTAAACTACACTGGTTCGCAAAAATGCCTCTGTCCTGGGAAGAACCAGTAAGAAACCCAGCGGGCTTTTTTTAGTCATTTTTAAAATAATGTACAATAACTGTATTACAATAGCTGTATTATAAAGATGTAGAAATGGCTTGGCGGCGATCACCTCATTCCCAGGGGTTATCATCATCTATGTATTCTTTAATATTATAATAACCCTTTTTATGAAGTCTTTGTTTAATATAAAATTTAAACTTTTTGATTGAAATACTTTTAGCACTTTCTGGGATTTTGTTGTAAAAACGTATAGATTGCCCCATAAAAGAGTTACTGACTCTGTGAAGTCGGGTAACTGGCATAATTAATTTTATTTTGGAGTCAGGACAGGAAGTGTCCACCACACTGTTCTATGCTGGAACTACTGGTTCTACGTTCGCCTGAACTACTAGTACGGCTCTTAACAAAACATCTCTTAAAAAATCATCTCTGTTGTATCTATTACTTCTTCGTCCCTTAATTTACCCCCCTCTAGGTACATTTATTCCTGTATGTCTCATTTCAGACGGATAAAACTCGAAATCTATATCGCCGTGTGGTTGCGGATGAAGAGAATCTACCACCCCATCTCATCCCGTGGGTGTCGTAAAAGTTGACAGAGGGAAAATGAAAACCAGAAGATGGGCAGCAGCATCTTCCTGGATCATCTCAATATGCAACTATGGCAAAATCCCCCGGAAAAGGGCTGCAAACTTTTGTGGCAATCTATGGGGGAGGCCTATGTTCAGCAGTGGACTAGATAGGCTGAAATAATAATGATGATATCACTTATATCAAACTATTTAAATGCGACTTACTCAGATTGTACATAGTAATCCTTGGTTAAAATTTCTTGATTCTTTGCCAAATCTCAAACGTACAAAATTCACACGACGGAAACAAAGTCGCGGGACATAACTTGTATTTGTTATGTATTCTTTTACACAAGTTTCATCATATATTGCATGATATAAAGGAAGTATTGATTTTCAGCATGGCGAAGACTAATCCTCTTAAATTTATTATCAGACGTTACAAACATTTTTATGTTGGATTAAAAATCAAAATAAATTTAATAGAAAATTTTATTAATAATCTTAATTTTGTGCACATATCGTTAAATAGTTTACTTGTTTGTTTTATATTGTAATCCTGCATAAATATATGCATGATTATATATACATATAAGCCTTAATATTTTCATTTGCCAGATTTAAAATGTTTTTCGAAATATCAGTTATGTAGTGTACATTTGAGAATGAAGTATATAAACTTAAACAATTTGCTAGTTGGTGAAAAGGTTGGTGTCACCTGCCTAATTCAATTATGCGTAGTAACTTTCGTTGGACTAAGTAACGTATGTAGTCTTATTAGTTAGCGTTATACATTACAGGCTGTCTTATAAAATCTTAAATAATCACCCTGTACAATGATTGTTAAATCGTACGTTTTTGGTTTTATAGTTGCAATAATCTCTTATATTGTGTACACAAGTTACGTGAATAAGTATACCAGTATACTAATTAAACCGGATAAAAGATATGACTATATCATCGGTGAGTCGAGACACTTATACTTTCATTACTTTCAAAAACTTTATCCCATTTCCAAATCGAAAGTGTTGGTCATTGATATATTGACAAAACGCTTTATAAGTAAATTCCGCAAAGCTTACAAACTTATTTCAGGTTAATTAATTATTTAATCCGCGATGCAACATCGTCATCATTTCAGCCTATCATTAGTCCACTGCTGAATATAGCCCTCCCCCATAGATTGTCACAAAAGTTTGTGGCTCTTGGGGGGATTTTGCCATGTCACGCTTGGCTGGTTTGCAACCGCAGATTATTGACAGATGTTCCAGGAAGATACAGCTGCACATTTTCTCATTTTGTTTTCCCTCTGTCGACTTTTACGACACCCACGGGACGAGATGGGGTGGTAGATTCTCTTAAGCCACTACCACATGCAACATAGATTACATTAGAAAAGAAGAAGCTACGTACTTCTTATTTTTTTTCCTCACAGCCATTTTAAAATGGCCGATTTTATTTTATAATAAAGTTACAAAACTACGTTAATATACGTTTGGTCACTAAAGTACCAAACGTTTTCTATTATAATTATTTTTTTAGTTTATGGCATTCCTTAATGGAATTCTGTTATCTGCATCTAAGTCATTTACGGAATTATAGAGAGTTACTTACAGAAATGTAATGGCATAATTTAATTACGTTACTAATTGTTTTTAGAGAATGTCCATTTGTTTCTATCATCTACGTTATTATATCTAATAATAATAAAACGATAATAAGCGGACAGCCGACGTTCTTCCCGACTTACGGGTCACGTGTTTAAGTCCCTGACGAAAGCGAATATTTGTGTTTTTTTTAAAGGTATGTGACGAGACCGATTTTGCCGATAGGGGTCCGGCAGAGTAGAATTGCACCTACCTCATTCCGGTGACGTAAGAGGCGACTAAGGTATTGTACGGACAGGCTTTATTCATCCAGAACAACACCATATCATGCAATGCTGTCACTATACTGCTCGCGGGAACGCAATGGGAAGTAGGAATTTTATACTCTTACCTAAAAGGCGGCGACGTGGTACGCCTCCCGTCACGTATCGTTTCCCACGATGGCGAAAAGTGGGCTACGTGTATGGCCTTTACCTACCCCTTTTGTGTTGGAAAAAGATTACACATACATATCGTGACGATATGTATGTGTAAATGACGAGACGAGCCAGTTGTTCACATGACAGCAATAGCCTAGATAAAGGGATTCACAAAGTGGTCCCTTTGGGAATCCCTAGATCGACATAAACGAAAACAGATTTTGGGAGTCGACGAGGTTTAAAAATCGACCCCTATTATTTAACACAAGTTCTTATTTGATTGGTGAAAGTCACCAGGTTCATCCACCACACTGAATTTTAATTTTTTTACCTTCACTTAGCAATTTTAATGAATTTTTTCAAAAAATAATCACATACTTATGAATTTTTACGTAATTAGTAATCTTGATATTTACTGAATTTTATGTCTATTTATTTTGTTAAATTTTGATGAGACAATGATGTCAAGTTTACTCACTTAACAAAGTTTTTAAATCGGTAAGTAAAAAAACTAGAGAAAGGATTTTTTAAGTCATTTGGCTATGGGGGTCTGAGGTATCAGTTCATTTTGGAAAATTTTATTTGGGGTCTCTTGCCCAAAACAGTTTGGAAATCCCTGACCTAGAACAATGCGTTGGAATGTTGGAAGTAGAGACATCGGAACTTGTGTAATAAACTCTGTAATTGATGTCTTCCTGGCCGATTTTCGACCGCAGCGGCAACTTCCGAGTACAGTCAGATGTTGTCACTATGTATTCTCGCGTCCGATGTAACGCTCATGCGATAACATCGGAGGTAGATAGAATACAGCGATAAAGACACGGGTCAATCATAACAACCAGGGGGCTACCAATTAATGAGCTTCATACGCCCAAATAAAGCTCATTCATTGGTTAATGAGATCAAATGAAACTGATCACGAAACCGACCAGAGTTACACAGTAGACCCCCAGGCCCGAAAACCTGCATTTTATATATTTACACACATGTTAGCTCCGGCTGGCATTCGAACCCAGGACCTGCGCTGTAGCAGCCAAGTGCTGTGACGGGCGCAGTGTGGCGTCACACAGAAACGTTCTGGTTGGCACAGCATTTGTTATGGACAGACGTTGCACTTACCATCAGGTAGGATTCCTATGCAGGAATCCGTCTAGGTAGGTACCACCCCAGATCCAGTTTCTCTGCCGTAAAGCAGTGCAGTGCGCAAATATTTCTGTGTTTCGGTCTGAATGGCACTGAGAGCTAGCGTAATCACTGACCATATGAGACTTATGAACTTGTGTCTCAGGGCGCAGTGTGGTGCTACACAGAAATATTCTGAGTAACACAGCATTTATGTTATGGGCAGACGTTGCACTTACCATCAGGTGAACGTTTCGCTCGTCTCGTCACTTTATCAAATAAAAAAAGTTGAACGTTTTGCTCGTTTCGTCACTTTATCCAATAAAAAAAACACTTACTAATAATTGCTAATGATAATAAATGATTTTTATTAGAAAAGAAATATATATATAAACATATATATATAAGAATTTTATTAAATACTCACGAATCAACCTTTTGAAGGCACATTTACTGGTAGTTTTTCTGATGTTGTCGGGCAAGGAGTTCTGAAGGAGTGTGGCCTGAATAGTAAAGGTGTTGCTATAGAACCCGGTGAAGTGCGTTGGAATACAAATCTTATTGTTGGAGAACGATCGAAGTACCATATCATGAGATATGGAAAGATACTCAAATTTATCCTAGAGATAGATAGATAAGAAGGTCAATGGATCATTTAAAATGGAGAAAAGAATAAACAGTATTCTACAATACCGCCTCATTGGGAAATATGATCATAATTCGTAAGCCGTAGATGTACGTGATACGATTTTCAGTTAGGCGTTTGTACTTATTAAGGAGATCATGGGATAAATCTGGGTAACAAACATCTGCATAGTCAATCATAGGTAAAATTAGCGTCTGTACAAGCATGCGCTTGGATTTGAAAGAAAGAAAATGTTTTAAGCGATAAAGAGACCGCAAGGTAGCAGTGACTCTGCGGCTAATGTCGGTAATGTTAACTCTCAACTCAGTATGTTGTCTATGAGCAGACCTAGATTTTCACAACATTATTGTATTGTATCACAATATCATTATAGGATATTGGAGGTAAATTAACGCAATCAACCTTCGTCAGGATTCTCGAACTACCAACGAGCATTGTTTGGTACTATGAAGGATTAACAGTAACTCCATAACGAATTGACCAATCTCTAATGAGGTTTAAATTATTGTTTAATTGCGTCATGGAGGTTCTCAATACCAGATTGTACATATAGTTGTAGATCATCCGCGTACAGATGGTATGAGCAATTGATATTAGAAGTGATAAAGTTTACAAAAAATTTCCAAGGTAGAGTCTGCAAAATTAAGATGGAAAAGGATGGACAGGCGGTTATAATTAGGTCAACCAAGCAATCATTGGTAACAAGATTGCGATGAACTGCCCGTAACGGGAGAATGGAGAGATTGACCGACTCGACGATTATCTGAAGTTTATTAGAATGGAAAGATTTTTTTTAAAAGGTCAGTGTTGAAATCACCTAAATCATGCAGTGTGTATACTCAGAACAATTATGATCCAGAGCGCCATTTCCAACGAGGCGAAATAGAATCATCTTTGTACCCTTAACATCGATTTTCACAAATAAAAACTCCGCGGAAGCGCAATAGGGAGATGGAGCAGCACACACCAGCCTATGCGAAATTGGGGCATGCAGGTCATCACGCCAATGTCGCGCGTTGGATAATTTATACTCACTTTGTTGATGATGAAGATTAAAGGAAAAACATTGCTGAATATACATATTTTACTGATGGTAGGTAATCAAAGGTGGATACCACTGCAGACCAGTTATTCGGTCGTTAAGCAGTATTGTAAAAACATAACTGTGTTTCAGACTGATAGCTAGTGTTATACTGGGCATATGAGACTTAAGAACTGATGTCTCAAGAGTGAGGACCGCAGTGCGGTGCCACAGAGAATGTTCTGGATTACACAGCATTTGTTATTGCATTGCACTTACCACTAGGTAAACGATTAGCCCGTCTCGTCGCCATCTTCCATGAAACTTATATATTTGTTTAATTCTAATTTAAAAAAAAACTTTTTTTATTCTATAAAGTGTCGAAACGAGCAAAAGTTCACCTGTAAGTGCGACGTCTGCCAATTACAGATGCTGTGTCACCCTGAACATTTCTGTGTGACACCACACTGCGCTCGTCACCCTAAGACATCAGTTCTTAAGTCTCAAATGCCCAGTGATTACGCGAGCTCTCAGTGTCCTTCAAACCGAATCACAGTAATGTTTGCACACTACTGTTTCACGGCAGAATAACTGACCCTTGGGTGGTACCCACCTAGGCGGTCGGATTTCTGCATAGGAATCCGACCGCCAGTAAACATCTACGCGTAATACTGCCATTATCTCAATGCATTCATAATACTATAATATTTAAGTATATGTTCAACTCTTACGCTAAACAGTTGGAGCAGGAACAGCTGGGTGTGTCCTCGCTGCTAGGCTTAGCCAAGACCCGAACGTCAAAGTGCTGTTGGTGGAAGCGGGAGACCACATGGGGTTCTTCACCAAAATCCCGCTGACGTCAACGGCTGAGCAGCTGGGGTCAAACGATTGGTCAGTTCGGACTGCACCGCAGAAGTACTCGTCCTTCGGTCTTTGGGACCAGGTAAAGAGATAATATTCTACTGGTGGTAGGATTCCTATGCAGGAATCCGTCTAGGTAGGTAGGTACCACCCCAGGGCCAGTTATTCTGCCGTGAAGCAGTAGTATGCAAACATTACTGTGTTTCGGTTTGAGGGGCACTGTGAGCTAACGTAATAACTGGGCATATGAGACTTAAGAACCAAAGTCTCAGGGTGACGGGCGCAGTGTGGTATCACACAGAAATGTTCTGGGTGACACAACATTTGTTATGGGCAGACGTGAACCAGGTGAACGTTTTGCTCGTTTCGTGCTTAAAAAATGCTTGAATAAATATTTCAATAAGTATCCTATTACATATATACATCAGACCGAAACACACTAATGTTGGCATACTACAGCTTCACGGGCGAATAACTGACCCTGATGTGGTACTTACCTAGACAGATACCTGCATAGGAATCCTACCACCAGTAACCAGTACGATGCCTCACACTAGTATTTCTTTTGGTATAGTAAGTGCGTTACAGACACACATTTCATTATCACAACGCAAACAGACCCGAAATCAACAATTTTTGTAATAAAATTTCAGCCTTTAAATGTTCAACTGCTGAGCACAGGCCTCCTCTCATTTCTGTGAGGGTTTTGGAGCTAGGAAGAATCCGCCGCGCTGCTCCAATGCGGGTTGGCGGACTGCGCATGTCTTAGAAATATTTTTTACTTCTCAGACGTGCAGGTTTCCTCACGATGTTTTCCTTCACCGCCGAGCACGTGGTAAATCAGCACTTAAAATTGCAATTACCAATTTTAGTGGTGCCGGCACCGAGAATCGAGCCCATATCGCTCGCTTACTATGAAATTTAAAGCGAGGGCCTAGCTCCTCTGCTACCACGGCTCAATTTGTGTATTTGCTCAAATGTTAGGAAACTAAACAGCCTTTCCTACACACTTCGCAGCTGACTGCAGTGTAAGTCGGCGTGGTCTGCACGTAAATGAGACATAACGAAATACTTTTTCAATTTTCAGACGGCGATACTACCAAGAGGCAAAGGTCTCGGCGGTTCCGGCCAAATGAACTTTCTGCTTCACGGTTTCGGTCTACCTGAAGACTATGACAGATGGTCGAGAAAAGGATTTAAGGGGTGGTCCCTGCAAGATTTGAAGCCTTACTTCATTAAGGCTTTTGGAACCATCATGAGTGAATATGATTCGAATTATTGTCGTAAAGGATCCCTTTGTTCGTCGGTATGTATCATTATCATCACCGTTTGACCAATATCCGCTTAATCACACTTGGCCGCCGGATTAGCAATCGCAGATTTCGACATTTATTGATTAAAGAACATTATCATCACAATGTAAAACGACAGCTTCGTTCTTCGGAGACTTTGACTCTCTCTATTCCACTTCACCGCTCTGGTTTCTCTTCCTCGTCATTTGCTGTCCAAGCTTCTCGACTATGGAATGCGCTACCTGAAAATCTAAGACTACACTTAAGCAAATGCGCATTCAAAATGAAAGTTTTAGCTCATTTTTTAAATTCATCATTATCATCATCATTAGGATATATTCTAGTTTATAATAATATTTATTATTAATATATGTATATTATATATTTTTGTGTGTGTGTGTGTGTTTATGTTTGTATACGTGCAGGTATATTTAGTGAGTATTAGACGATCCTTTTTTTCGGTTCGAAGGGCACTGTGAGCTAGCGTTATCACTGGGCATTTGAGACTTAAGAACTGATGTCTCAGGGTGACGGGCGCAGTGTGGTGTCACACTGAAAAATTCTGGGTGACACAGCATTCGTTGTGGGCGGACGTTGCACTTACCATCGGGTGAACGTTTTGCTCGTTTCTTCACTTTATACAATAAAAAAAAGGGCACTCGCGTACTATGAAATCTAAAGCGAGCGTCTGGCCCCTGATCTACCACGACTCTTTTAACTCATTCATTAAATTACATTAACCAGGCACCAATGAAACTCAAACTAATCGACGAAGGCAATGAACTTATGAAGACATTCAAGCTGGCTTCAGCGACCCTCGGCAGCAAGGACACCATATTCCGAAGGGCAACCGCCACGATCAGCAGTGGTGTGAGAGTTTCAACTTTGGACGCGTACCTGAAGCCGGCGCTGAATAGACCGAACCTGCATGTATTGCTTAATACGCAGGCTGTTTCTGTGAGTATAATGATGTTCTCCTAGCCGATTTCGACCACGGCGACAACTTCCGAATACTGTCGAGAGCCATCAACTGCGCAGGAGATATTATAGTGCGACAAGTGTACTCGCAAACACAGAGGCACTCACTCGTCCAAACCTACCCGCGCCCGATGTAACGCTGATGCGGTAAGATCGGAGGTAGGCTAGGATGCAGTGTCAGAAACACGGACAATCACAACACAACCAGACCCGAAAACCAACAATTTGTGTTTAAGCACCGTTGTGGCTCCGGCTGGGTTTCGAACCCAGGACCCGCGGCTTAGAAGTCAGGTACTCTGACTACTAGGCCACGCGGTCGTCGTGTTTAGCAGTGGACTAATAAGTGTGATTATACTAGTTGTTTTGTGTATGATGAAATCCACTTCAATTTTCAATTTTTTTTTTTATTGGACAGTGTGACGGAACGAGCAAAGCGTTCACCTGATGGCAAGTGTAACGTCTTAACAAATACCATACTGCGCCCGTCACCTTGAGACATCAGTTCTTAAGTCTCATATGTGCTATGCTAGTGATTACACTAGCTCTCCCTGCCAAGTGATTACACTAGCTCTCAGTGACCTTGTAACCGAAACACAGTAATGTTTGCTCACTGCTACTTCACAGCGGAATAACTGGCCCTGGGGTGTACCTAGACTGATTCCTACAGGAATCCTACCTATAGTCACGTACCAACTTTCCAGTAGATACGTGAATGCTTCTTCTTACCGGTGGAAGGATTCATATGCGAAATCGGTCTAGTTACGCAGCGCCGGTTATTGTGCCGTCAATCCGTAGTGCGCGACAGTAGTGTGTTTCTTCTTTAATTTAAGTCATTTTCTATTTTTCTATTTTCTAGTAATTTTTTTTCGTAAACAAACGATGGCCTATAGTATGAGTTCTCCTGTATCGTGGGTGCGTTTTACAGACATATATATCACATGTACGCCACAACCAGACACGAAAACAATTTGTGTCTTGCGCAACTGTTGGCTCCGGCTGGGATTCGAACCCAGGAGCCGCGGCTTAGTAGTGGGTTAAGCTAACCACTACACCACGCGGTCGTCATAATTGCTTTGTAACTGTTTCAGGTACGTTTCGAGAATGTGACGGCTTCGTCGCTCTACATCCTGCAAAATCATCGAAGCCTCGACAATATATTCGTTGACAAAGAAATCATTCTATCCGCCGGCGCTCTAAAAACCCCACAGGTGTTGATTCTATCTGGAATCGGCCCACGAGATTTGATAAGACGGTATACGTTAATTTAAAATTTTACTTGCACATTAATAATCGCGCCGTGTGATACCGGCTTAAGAGAATCTACCGCCCCATCTCATCCCGTGGGTGTCGTAAAATTCGACAGAGGGAAAAAATTAAATCAGAACATGGGCAGCAGCATCTACCTGGCACATCTGAATGAACACACTGCGGTTGACGACCCGCTTTCCAAGCGTGGAAACTATGGCAAAATCCCTCCAAAATGAGGAGGCCTATGTCCAGCAGTGGACTAGTTTGAAATGATGATGATGATGACATTAATAATCTGCACTGTAAACCGGCTTCCGAACTGCTACTTCATTTTGATAATTCGCCCACGGTGACTATTTCCGAATACTGTCGGAAGCTATCACTGCGCAGGTGATATTATAGTGCCACAAACGAACGCGCAAACACTAAGGCTTAATTTACCTGCGCTCAATGTAACACTAGGACATCCATAATCATCATCATCATTTCAGCCTATCACTAGTCCACTGCTGAATGTAGGCCTCTTCATAGATTGCCATAAAAAATTTAACCCTCATTGTGGTGAGATTTTTTTGCAATAGCTGCCACGCTTGGCAGGCGGGTTGGCAACCGCAATTTATTACTTTATATAAAATGCTGCTGCCCATCTCCTGGTTTTCATTTGCCCTCTGTCGACTTTTACGACACCCACGGGTTGATATGGGGTGGTAGACTCTCTTCAGCCGCTATCACACGGATAGACGGACAATAACAATTCAGCCAGACAATTTCGAATGAAATGTTTTTATTTTCGTAAAAATTATTATTATCTCGTAATAAAAAAGTCTATTCTGTTTTATAGGAACATTTCGTTTCTCTTTCAGGCTAAGAATAAACCTGGTCGCGGAAAATGACCACGTTGGGTCGAATCTCCATGATCATATGAACATGCCAATTTACGTGAGCGTTAAAAAGCCCGTAAGCGTTAATTTGGCCAAGGTTTTCTCGGCTAGCACTCTCTTGGAGTACATTTGGAGGAGAGAGGGTAAGCGGACACACTGGTGGTCTTTACTTCTGTGATGTGTATTATAGCAGGCAGAGTCCAGAAGATAGCATGCTGATAATTTAATAAATTTTGATTTATTAAATGCTCTAGAAAGTACCTTAGCTGGCTTATGGAAATCTGCAAGACCATCTCATCCCGTGGGAGTCGTAAAAGTCAACAGACGGGAAATGAAAACATGGGCAGCAGCATTTTCCTGTAACATCTGAATAAATAAACGGTTGCCAACCCGCCTGCCGTGCGTGGCAACTATGGCATAATCCCCTCTATATGAGGCCACTCACGTAGCCCACTTTTCTCCCTCGCGGGAAACGAGAAGTGCCGGGTAGCGAACCACGTCGCTATCAGTCAGATAACTTTTACGAATTCCACGGGATGAAATTGGGCGGAAGATTATCTGATACTGCCACCACGACTGTCGTGGTCCATATTCTTCGATACTCTTTGAACTCCATGTTGAATTAATTTATAAAACATTAAATGCTTTATCGGCAGGCTATCTATCGTTCCCACCTGTGGCCGGCGTGGAATACCAAAACACATCCGCTGTGAATGCTGTTCTCCATGGGTTCTACAAGCGAGAGGTTGCTGCGAGACTTATCTAATTATAAACATCAGGTCATTAATCCTTTTTATGTATATGCCATATATGTATATCTATGTATGTTATACAGAGTAAATTCAAAAAGCGGGATCTACCTTACAGGTGTGATTTCCATTCGAAAATATTGACAATCGACGAATAATTTAAATTATTTTTCTATACTTTAAAAAAAGCAAAACGTGTGGATTACGCTAACTACAATTCATTTAATAAATTATTAAAATTTTATTGATGGATTAGTTTTTCCTTAAGAATCGATTTCATTTAAAGCCTAAGGTCAAGCGATTAGCAGAAATCTTTGTTTTATAAATGAAAAATTATTTAATGTTAGCGCCATCTAAGCAGAATATTTCAAAATTAACAACTTTTCTTAAAAAGTAAAAAAGTAAAGTTTCAGCCTATAAATACCCCACTGCTGAGCACAGGCCTCCTCTCATTTCTGAGAGGGTTTTGGAGCTAGGAAGAATCCGCCACGCTGCTCCAATGCGGGTTGGCGGACTTCACATGTCATCGAAATATTTCTATTCCTCGGACATGCAGGTTTCCTCACAATGTTTTCATTCGCCGCTAAGCACGTGGTAAATCAGCACTTAAAATTGTAGAACAATATTAGAGGTGCTGGCACCGGGGATCGAACCCAGGTTACTCGCTTACTGTGAAATCAAAGGCGAGCACCAGGCCCCTGAGCTACCACGGCTACTACTAACCTACCACTTTTCGTAACATAGTCGATATACGTATCTGACAATAGATGGCAGCACAACATACATGATTTATGTGAAATTTTTTTTCGAATCAATATAAATGATGATGATGTTCTCCTAGCCGATTTCGACCACGGCGACAACTTTCGACTACTGTCGAGAGCCATCAACTGCGCAGGAGATATTATAGTGCCACAAGTGTACGCGCAAACACAGAGGCACTCACTCGTCCCAGCCTACACGCGCCCGATGTAACGCTGATGCGATAAGATCGGAGGTAGGCTAGGATGCAGTGTCAGAAACACGGGGACAATCACAACACAACCAGAGCCGAAAACCAACAATTTATGTTTTAGCACAAATGTTGGCTCCGGCTGGGATTCGAACCCAGGACCCGCGGCTCAGAAGTCAGGTACTCTGACCACTAGGCCACGCGGTCGTCAATATAAATAAAAGTATTTACATGCTTTCAGTATTATAAGTGATGGGTTTACCCCCTTTGCCTTTTATGTATTCAAGGTCAATCGCACTTAGATTAAGCACCAGTCGCGCATCGGAGCTGACACGCACAATTTTTCTACCATTACTAAAATAAATATTTTTTAATATTTATTTCAGTAATGGTTGCAAACTGACACAGTCCACCTGATGGTAAATGGTTACCGTAGCCCGTAAATATCCTTGAAGGTGCATTTGTCACCCTAGAAGACTACGATGGAATACTTCGTTGCCAATAATTGACTAATTGGCCGTCGGTTCTTTTTCCTCACCATACAGCGTTAGCGGCGTCCCACAAAGAAGCTTGACTAAACGCGGCCTCCACTTTATACTCCGCGACCGCGATAAATGTGGCCGGCCCATTGCCACTTCGGTCTGCACTAGAAAGGCTATGGGACTTTAGTTCTTCATTAGGATTCTCATCCACCAAAGAAACTCTGAACATAGCTCTTTCCATTGCTCTTTGAGCGGCTTTAAGCTTGTCCGGACCGCCAGTGTCCACGTTACGGCACCATATGTGACTACAGGCAGAACACTGTTTGAAGACTTTTGTCTGCAGGCTTTGCGGTATGGGCATGGGTAAAGAAAAAAACCAGACGAAGCTTCCCAAAAGTTGGTACTATAAGCTGGTATTCTGTGAGAGCGTGCTCCTTCCCCGGAAAAGACGCTCCCACAGTTCTGCCGCCAAACAGTAGTGTGCGAACATTATTTCGGCTCAAAATTCACTGTTTCTAGTGAAATTAACGGGCATATGAGACTTAAAATTGACGTCTCAAGGTGACGAGCGTAGTGTAGTGTTACACAGAAATTTGCAGCTGAGAGTTCTGGATGACTGCAACTGTAATGGAATGGCACTTACAAAAAGCGTAATTCTCGACTAGTCAAATACTACTATAATAAAATAACTACCAGATTGTTCTAGAACTTCCATGAATCGACTTTCAAGACATCCGTGTGACGTGATGGGGTGAACTCTTACGCCGCAAAACGTAAATAACACTCATTTTAGTGATATTATCGTATTTACTCATTTACTAATTACTATCATAGTCTATCTATGTCTATTCTGTAATAGACTAAAATGGACATTTTTAGGTCGTAAAAGTTGAATATTTCAGGTGTATAGGGACACCTATCCCTTCCACAACGACACCCGTAAAGAGGGCTTCATGTTTCTGGCGACATGCGTCCAGCCACGGAGCCGAGGCACCGTCACGCTGAAGGACTCCAGCACGTCAGTACCTCCGGTAGTCGATACCAATTATCTACACCAATACTCAGACGTCGCCTGTATGGTCAAAGGTAAAAGTTAATAGAATCAGGCGTTACTTTGCGGAAATCCATTAGTTCCACCTAGTTTTTTGAAGCACTTCAAAAAACTAGGTAATATACACCATTTTTATATTTTGCATGCGGATCTTAGCAAAGTAACTTACTTTTCTTCATCAAAGGTAAAAGTGTATATACATTTTCGGTGATGTAATTGCTGTTAGCCTTCTCGGCTTTTACAGCTTCATCGGATACTGTGCTCGCGGGCCAGGGGCCCGCGTGCCAGGTTTGGTTTGACCCAAACATAAATAAATAAATAAAAACTCCTACAAAAACCTCGAAATTCGGACTGTGTCGCGTTCGATGCGTGCTTTCGCGATTTAGAAAATCTTAAATATTTTATGTCGTCTAAGGACCGTCCGAGGGAGGCTGCGGGCCTCCATTCGAACTGTCGACTTGTGCGTCGGTAACTCTGCTGGAACACGGGTGTATCGTGTGTACGCGGTGTGATTATTGACTATTGCGCGCCGCTCTCTACGGCGGTCGCGCGTCGTCGTGCGTGTTATATTAAAACTATTGACTGTGTGTAATGTGGGGCCTTAATCGTGACTAACGGTAGGATCGTGACTGACGGTCGTAAAAGTGTAAAAATACTGGCTACACCTGTCGACTCAATCACTCTTATCCATAATAATATTATAAATGCCGAAGTAACTCTCTCTGTCCCTCTGTCTGTTTGTTACCTTTTCACGGCCCAACCGCTGAACCGATCGTGAGGAAATTTGGCAAGGAGATAGCTTGCAACCTGGAGATGGACATAGGATAGTTTTCATTCCGGAAAATAAAATTGTTTCACGGGATATTTCAAAAACCTATATCAACGCGGACGAAGTCGCGGGCATCAGCTGTCAGCTGGTAATCTATATATATTATTTCTCAAAGGTGTTTTTGTCGGTATGAAATGTCTCCCTTAATACAGTATCAAAATTAATGTTTGATACGCCTTTTTGTTTTTTTTTACCCCCTCTTACTACGAAAAATAAGTAAACGTCTTAAAATTAATGTTTTCGTTAAAAGAATTAATTAAAAATATTGACTTAATTAATTTTATTGTAGAAAACGCCATCTCTTGACAATCGGTTCAACTAACATGCACGACAGCTGTCGATTGGAGTTGTTTACACTAAATAAACGAGGTAGATGGCGCAATGCACGTCGAGTGCTTTTTTTATTGGGGAAAGGAGCTAGCGAACAAAATTTTCACCTGATGGTAAACGTAACGGCCACTCATAGCAATGCGCCCGCCACCCAGAGACATCAGTTCTTAAATCTCATATGCCCAGTGATTACACTAGCACTCAGTGCCTTACAAACCGAAACACAGTAATGTTTGCACACTAATACTTCACGGCAAAATAACCTGGGTTGGTACCAGAGGGATTCCTGCATAGGAATCCTACAGCAGTAGGTTTTTTGTTGCAAACTAAATACAGGATATTATAGATGTTCAAGGGAGCGGTGATAACTTACCATCAGGTGAGCCGCTTGCTCGTTCCGTCCCGTCTTATAAAAAAAAACTTAAGCAATAAAAACAAAACAGTGTTAAAAATATATATAACAGGCGGTTTCATTGCTTTGAATGCGACTTTTTCTAAACAGTTATGCAATTACAATATAAAACTTCTTTTGTTACATATATTCATACAGTCACACCTTTTTCCCACATAGGGGTAGGCAGAGGCCACACAGGTCGCCCACTTTTCATTCGTGGCGAACCACGTCGCCGCCATTTTGGTACGAGTCAAAAAAAATCTTAATCTCCATTGAGTTCCCATGAGCAGTATAGTGACTGCATTGCATATTAAGGTGTAGTTCTGCACAAATAAAGGCTGTCCGTACAATACCTTAGTCGCCTCTTACGACACCTCGTTAGGAAAGAGGTGCTGTCCTACTCTGGCGGACACCTATCGGATTCTTCTCTTTCTAACAAGATTATTCCTTCATTGCAGCTATGAGACGGGCGGAACGTTTAGTGTCGACTAAAGCATTCCACGAGATCGGTGCAAGAATCCACTGGCCGAGACCGGAACGCTGTCTCACCTTCTGGAACTACTCTACAGAAGACCAGACTGGGTTCAAACCAAAACGAAAGAGGTACAATGCATACTAAACCTCATTTTAACGACCCCTTTTTTGACAGTGAATATATTATGCAGGAATTCAGGTAGCAGGACGTCTTTAAGTGTTTAAAGTCAAAATTTCAAAGTAAAATTAGTTCAATGTAAGATGTAGCAGTAATATTATTATACTGGTGGTAGGATTTCTATGCAGGAATCCGTCTAGGTAGGTACCACCCCAGGGCCAGTTATTCTGCCGTGAAGCAGTAGTGTGCAAACATTACTGTGTTTCGGTTTGAACGGGCACTGAGAGCTAGCGTAATCACTGGGCATATGAGACTTAAGAGCTTATGTCTCAGGGTGACGGGCGCAGTGTGGTGCTACACAGAAATATTCTGAGTAACACAGCATCTGTTATGGGCTAACGTTGCACTTACCACCAGGTGAACGTTTTGCTCGTCCTCGACACTTTATCAAATTAAAAGAAAAAAAAATTAACACGTATCTCTAGATTATTATTGACGACCACGTGACCTAGTGATCAGAGTTCCTCGGCTCTTCGCTGCGGGTCCTGGGTTCGAATCCCAGGCGAAGTCGAAATTTGACCAAAGACAAATTGTTGAATGATGAATTTCGGATCTGGTGATGTTATTATTGTTCCTGTTTAATTAATATTAATTCGTTATTTTTTAGTACCTAGATGTCGGTCATCTATTCAAATGCATGCTATGGTTATGCCCTTCAATATGATACACATATCATCATCATCATCATCATTGCCACGTTTGGCAGGCGGGTTAGGCAACCGCAGTGTATTTCAGATGATCCAAGGAAGATGCTGCTGCCCATCTCACAGTTTTTATTTCCCTCTGTCGACTTTTACGATACCCACGGGATGAGGTGGGGTGGTAGATTCTCTTAAGTTTATGTAGCTCTTTTATCATACACATACATACATAAGATCACGACTGTATCCCATAAGGGGTAGTCAGAGACTGGGCACTCACTGCAAAAGCAGATGACTGCCACAATCCACGTTTCACCAAAACAATATAATGCACTTGGTGTGATAGGTGGTGAGCCCATCGCCACCATGCGCTGTTGGGTGCACAGTGCAGTTTAATTCCTTACTCGCTTTAACGAGATCCAATTGGATGAGATGGAGTGGTAGTATTCTTTTAATGAGCCGCCACCACACGGTCTTTTATGATGGATTATTAATAATTTATATTGCAAACAAGACGATGTATGAGTATGATGAGTATTTTTATTTTAATAAATTTTCTTATCTATATAAAAAGTTTCACTTCTCTCATGTGTACGTAGTTGCACGCGCTATTTCTTTTGTTCGTTCTATATGTGAGGGTACTTGTGGCGTGGTGGTTCCTTCTACCTCCAAACGGTGACAAACGACCATACAGACTACTAGTTGATGCCCGCGACTTCTTTCGCTTGGATATAGGTTTTTGAATATCTCGTGAGAACTATTCCATTTTAAGAAATAAAAAGTATCCTATGTCCGTCTCCAGAATGCAATCTACCTCTGTGCCAAATTTCGTTAAGATCGGTTCAGCGGTTGAACCGTGAAAAGGTAAGCAAACAGACAGAGGGACAGAGAGAGTTACTTTCGCATTTGATAATATTAGTATGGATCTGCAGGGTTATTGCGTATCCAAAGTGATGATCACTTATAAAAGTGTTGAACGAATATCTGCTAAATAAGTGTCTGCATACTGGTAATGATTAACAAAAAAGACGACACATGAAAAATAATGGTCATTTTCATAAACCATAACCAATATGAAAACAATTATTTGAGTGAAATTCGTTCAACACTTTTATAAGTGATCTTCACTTTGGTAATAGCCCCGCTGATGATAAGATCATAGACACCTTGCGCCTACCGGGCGCGGGTAGGTTAAAACGAGTGAATGCCGCTGTGTTTGCACGTACACATGAGGCACTATAATATCTCAGCTGGTCCCAAATCGGCCAAGAGGTACAGTGTTTTTGTTAAACTATATTTTTTCTATTTAAAGATTTAAACCGATGAAAAAGGATAAAAAAATCAAGGACTCCCTGAACACAGCACCACCCAAAACTAAGTCGGTAAAGACTCCGAGTCCTCCTGACGCGTATTTGGAGTGTCTGTTGAGAGAAGTCGCTGTGACGGGACATCACGCTGCAGGCACTTGCTCCGGTGGCACCGTTGTAGACGAGGAACTGAGGTAAGCTGACTGTTCAAACTATCTGACAGCATTACACGTTACTGTGTTATTCTACACGAGTAAAGATTGTCCGTACAATACCTTAGTCGCCTCTTAAGATACCGGAAAGATGGTAGGTGTTGTTCTACTCTGCGGGACACCTATCGGCTATAACAGAACGTCTTTTATGGTATAGTAGCAAAATTTTGATATACAGCTAAATAGACTTATAAGGTAGGATAAGATTAATATGGAGGGATTTTGCCATAGTTGCCACACTCAAATGTTTGTTGCGACCGGCGCAGAGAGCGCAGCAGTCGACAATCACACCGCGTACACACGATACAGCCGTGTTCCAGCAGAGTTACCGACACACAAAGTCGACAGTCCGAATGGAGGCCCGCAGCCTCCCTCGGACGGTCATTAGAAGACTTAAAATCATTTGAGATATTCGAAATCGCGAAAGCACGCAGCGAACGCGACACAGTTCGAATTTCGAGGTTTTTGTAGGAGTTTATTTCAGTATTTACGTTTGGGTCAAACCAAACCTGGTACGCGGGCCCCTGGCCCGTGAGCGCAGTGTCCGATGAAGCTGTAAAAGCCAAAAAGGCTAACAGCAATTACATCACCGAAATGATATCAGATGTTTTTGGAAGATGGCTGCTGCCCATCTCCTGGTTTTTATTTTACCTCTGTCGACTTTTACGACACGCACGGGATGAGATGCGGTGGTAGATTCTCTTAAGTTTATGCAGTTCTTTTATCATGGATTATTAATAATTTATAATGCAAACAAGTCGATGTATGAGTATAAAAATTGTTAAAGTCTTTCTTTCGCTAATGAATAATTAATTCAGATAAATATTGTGTTCAATTTCAGGGTAAAAGGCGTTTCGGGGCTAAGGATAATGGACGCAAGCGTACTGCCAACACCAATCTCACTTTATCCAAACTCTGTGATAGTAGCAATGGCTGAAAAGGTCGCAGAGCTTATACGTAACACTCCCGAGCCGTTATTTTAATTATGTTAATTATCCTGAAAAAGTATTCCCACAAGTAACTTAAGTAGTAGAATAGAATAGAATAGAATCCTCCATCTCATCCAATGGATCTCGTAAAAGGCGAGTAAGGAATTAAACTGCACTGTGCACCCAACAGCGCATGGTGGCGATGGGCTCACCACCTATCACACCAAGTGCATTATATTGTTTTGGTGAAACGTGGATTGTGGCAGTCATCTGTTTTTGCAGTGAGTGCCCAGTCTCTGACTACCCCTTATGGGAAACAGTCGTGATCTTATGTATGTATGTAACTAAAGTAGTATATTTTGTTTTAGCGAAAAAGGTAATTAATCATAGATAACTTCTGTCGGTTATCGCTGGCCTATTTGTTACCTAAGTTTATTTTTACATAATATTTCAAATATAACGTATGCTATAAATAAATTATTTTATACTTATTGTGTTTCGAGTGCCAGATATTTTTTTTTAGCATTTTGGATGGTTCTCGAACACATACAGAAAGACGGAGTGTAAATGAGAACATTGGCGTCGAATTACGACTGTGTAGACTGCGACCACGGTAGCTCAAGCGCCAGGCGCTCGCTGTGAGTTTCATAGTACGCGAGTGACCTGGGTTCGACTCCCGGTGCCGGCACCACTAAAATTGTTAGTTGCAATTTTAAGTGCTGATTTACCACGTGCTGGGCGGTGAAGGAAAACATCGTGAGGAAACCTGCATTACTGAGAAATATAAATATTTCGAAGACATGTGCAATCCGCCAACCCGCATTGGGGCAGCATGGCGGATTCTTCCTAGCTTTTCTTCCCTTTCAGAAATTAGAGGAGGCCTGTGCTGTGGGCAGAGCAGTGGGACATTTATAGGCTGAAACTTTACTTCTATTGTGTTTCATTACTTACCTTTCAATAAAATTTATCAGCTCCTGAACAATATTAATAGCAATAACTCTCAAACGAAATATTGATATTACATAGACGGTTCTATAATGAGATGGCCTAAGGAAAGCCGATTACAGCCACAACGATATGTGTCCAACCATCGGTAATATTATTAATACTGTTCGGATATCTACGAATATAACCGTGTTATGGCTGCTTAAGAAAATCTACCACCCCATCTCATCCCGTCGGTGTCGTTTAAGCAGAAGGAAAATGAAAACCAGAAGATGGGAAGCATCATCTTTCTGGAACATCTGAATAAATATACTGCGGTTGCCAACCCACCTGCCAAGCGCGGCATCTATGGCAAAATCCACTCAAAATGAGAGCTAGAAACTTTTGTGGCAATTTATCCCCATAGACCCTAGGACCATAGGCCATAGGCCTATATTCAGCAGTGGATCAGAAATACACTGAAATGATGATGATCATCATCATTTCAGTCATTTCCGTTGATGATGATCATTCAGATGATCGACGGCGGTTCAAACATGACGGAGGTCTCTCAAATCTCGTCGCGTGTGGAAGCTTCGTTCCGACCTAACCGCGCTCGATCGCATGCGTGTCGCATTCGCATGGCCGAGGGAAACAAACGTAGTGGACGGAACTTGAAAGAAAAAGTTATTTGCGAGCAGCGTAAAAGATTATTATAGAGAGAATGAGAGATAAAAATACGGGAAGGCGTAAAAAAATTCACCGCAACAAATAAAAATCCAACGTTCCTTAATAGCTGATGCTTTTTTTTTTTTATTTAATAAAAGTGACGGAACGATCAAAGCGTTCACCTGATGGAAAGTGCAACGTCTGCCCATAACAAATGCTATGTCACCCAGAACAGTGTGACACCACACTGCGCCCGTCACCCTGAGACATCAGTTCTTAAGTCTCATATGCCCAGTGATTACGCTAGCTCACAGTGCCCTTCAAACCGAAACACAGTAATGTTTGCACACTACTGTTTCACGGCAGAATAACTGGCACTGGGGTGGTATCTACCTAGACGGATTCCTGCATAGGAATCCTACCAGCAGTAAATTATTTCATTATATTAATTTCCTCAAGTAAAGTTTTATAATATAGTTGCCACATACATAATCTTTGTTTTTGACCTCGGATTAGTGGCATTTCCCCACAGCTTAAAAATAAAGATCAATAAATTAGTAATAAATATGCGTTCTGCATCTTTATATTCTTAAAATCTCAAAAGAAATGTTAAATACCATAAAAATAAAAAATAAATTTAACAAGAAGAAAGTATTAAGTGATATGGTTAAAATTAGTCCGCCGATTACGTTAGTTAAAATCAATTTAATAAAAAATATTTAGACCGCGACACCTAATTCGGTTATTTAGGATAATCGATGCTAAGCGTAATAATATAAAAAAATAGTTAACATTGATTCGGACCGACTTCATTATTCGTGCTTTATGACTAATAATAATTAGGAAGTAGTCGTCGTGGTCGAAAGTCGGCCGGGGCGATATCGTCATCCATGGTTAAAAAAAATGTCAGGTATTGACAGCATGACAATTCATGCTGTCAATACCTGATATATACATATTTCATCATATTCTTTCTAAATAAGATATGTATATATGATATTTAGAAAGAATGTGATGAAATATGTATATAAGTAATATATGATAAGAAAGAAAACAACGTTTCGTTCAAGAAAAACGAAGTTTAAGCGTTTAACTGAGTTCAATGCTACAGTTTGCATTTCATCAACATCAAATGAACGCAGTCAATGCTAAACGCGGTTCAAATTCTGAACGCCCAATTTTCGACGTTGAGCTCTTTTATCGCATTTAAAAAGCTGTCATTGTCAATTGCACAACTATGTAAACACAAATATTATTTTTAATTCGTATTGTTTATTGTTTGCATACCTATGTAACCTATGCATAACAAGAGGCTGTTTGATGTCGCAAAATACGAAATAAATCGCCTTTTTGTTTTTGATTGTGACGATATTTCATGTAAACTTAGTTTTTCTAAACGCGATCAAAATGGAGTCGGTGAAATCGGTTAGACGAAAACCGATATGAAATGATACATATGAACTCAGTTAAGTAAAACGTGGTTTTATTAAACTTGGTTTCCAAAGCAATCGGTGAAATCGGGTCTTAAACATCACAAACATTAGCAAACAACGCGATATTTGCGAACAGTTAACCTACGTGTCTATATATTCCCTATTGTTTCTATATACATAACGTACGTGTGTTTATATTTCGAATGTCACATGCTACCGATTGTCGTTTTGTTGTTCGGTGTTGGCGTAAATCATTTCAATTGTTAAACTGGTGGTAGGACTCCTTTGCATGAATCTGTCTAGGTAGGTACCACCCCAGGGCCAGATATTCTGCCGTGAAGCAGTAGTGCGCAAACATTACTGTGTTTCGGTTTGAAGGGCACTGAGTGCTAGCGTAATCACTGGGCATATGAGACTTAAGAACTGATGTCTCAGGGTGACGGGCGCAGTGTGGTGTCACACAGTAATTTTCTGGGTGACACAGCATTTGTTATGGGCAGACGTTGCACTTACCATTAGGTGAACGTTTTGCTCGTTCCGTCACTTTTATGAAATAAAAAAAAACTGGCGATAGGACTCCTTTGCAGGAATCGGTCTAGGTAGGTACACCACACGGGATATACACAGGACACCACACTGCGCCCGTCACCCTGAGACATTAGTTCTTAAGTCTTATATGGCCAGTGCTAGCTCTCAGTGCCCTTCAAACCGAAACACACTACTGAATAACTGGCCCTAGGGTGGTACCTACCTAGACGGATTCCTGCACAGGAATCTTACCACCAGTAAACTACATTACTGCGTTTAGGTCTGAAGGGCACTGAGAGCTAATGTAATCACTGGGAAGTGAATCGTTAATCGAATATGACTGTATGAAATAACAATAAGTACTTGTTGTTTCAAAAGGCCGTTGTGCCTAGAGACACTGTCAAGTAAGCAATCGTTGTATTATAATTAAAACAAAGTCGGTGACATTGTGTGCATATAAAGCTGAAGCAAGGTTATCCTGTACTAAGGTTCTTTAAGACATTAAATTGAAAAAATAAAATCGTTCCCTCCAACCGTATCACAACACATATTCTTCCAGTGAGGTATTTAAATTTATGCCAAGCGTGTTCTTGATCTGAATCAACATGTTCTCAGCAGATGCAAAATACTTGCCTTTTAGTGTGAGATTTGGCATTGTTTGTATGGAGAAGAGGCGCGAAATCTAACATGTCTAGATAATATGTGTTACAAATACTTTAAATTGAATAAAATAAAACGTTAATTGTCTACGTTCGTACTGACAATGTCAATCACGAAATAGTCTGTCGTTTGTTTACGTGCATGCTACCAATTTTAAAGACATAATAGTCTGTGGCCAAACGGTCGCACAGAGTAGAGATTGTTGCCATGGAATTTTAAACAGTTTGTTAACAAATTACTCAAACCTTAACAACGTTAAAAATAAAAAAAATATGAGTTACAGTACAATTTCGACCAATATTACAAATAAATCCTGGTGGCAGAACTCCTGTGCCGGAATCCACCTACCAATCCAAATACCAATGTAATGCCAGTTCTTTTGCTGTTAATAACTAGTATGCAAACACCAGAACCATACTAGAAATGCGCATACATCTTAATAACAAAAAAACATTGCCGCCGCACCTCTGGCGGTACCTAAAAATTTAGTGTTTAGGTTCCTAGTAAGAACGTGCACTGAACTACGGCCTATTTGAGCCATTGCAATCCAAACACATCTGTTCACAAACTGTGCCGGAAAAAGTCAATGCGGCTAGTTTAAGTTTCTGTTTTTCTTGTAATTTTATATTTTATGTGTGTGTTATGTAACGTATTAAATAAATAACTATTTATCTCTCTATCACTTACTTCGATTAAGAAAAAATATTTTAAGTCAATCATTTCTCACCAGCAACAAGTTTCGAGTTTACAAGCGACATTAATTCGAGTCGAGTTAAAGTAAAGAGTACGATCAGGATCTTTTTTTGTTTCAATACGAAAATAATATCAAATAAATGTTACAGACCTTCATACAATCCGTTTTCCTCTTTGAGTGCAGTGTTGTTGTTGATTTAGTACCGCGTTATATCGATCCAAGTGACTTCGTAAAAATGTGTAGTACACACGGAAGACTTGACGGCAAAGTGGCCATTGTCACTGGTGGCAGTTCGGGAATCGGGTTTGAAGCCGCTAAGGACTTAGCCTATCGCGGCGCAAGAGTTGTAATAGCTAGTCGAAACGAGACGAAACTTGTTAAGGCAAAAAACCGAATCCAAAAGGTAACAGGAAACCATAACGTGACTTATAGAGTGGTCGACCTTGGCTCATTGAAATCTGTACGGAGTTTCGCGGATGCAATTCAGGCAGAAGAAAGAGTCGATGTCTTAATCAACAATGCGGGAGCTCTTGGTCTGTCCGATCGCTTAACAGAGGACGGTCTGAATCTCACCATGCAAGTTAATTACTTCGGAACTTTCCTTCTTACTTATCTGTTGCTTCCTTTGCTAAAAGCTTCGACGCCAAGCAGAATCATTAACGGTGTAGCGGCAGCAATGTATATTGGACATGTAGATTTCGATCACTGGAACGACGTGGGGAGGTATTCCACAGTGGAGGCTCTCGCTAATTCCAAACTGGCCGTTGCATTGTTCAGTGCGGAACTGAGCAGGCGTTTCGAATATACAGGCATCACCACAAACACTTATGACCCTTACATAGTCAAAGATACAAATATATTAAACAATGTGGACGGTCTTGCTCGGAATATCTCTCTGTTATTTATTGATCTGGTGGGACAACCTAAAGAGGATGTAGGAAAGCAGATCGCCTTTCTAGCCGCTGAACCTAAATTGGCAAACGTCAGTGGGAAGCACTATAAGTTCTGTCGCGAGTGGATAAACCATTGGTTGGTTTACGAGACGGATCTGACGAAACAGCTTTGGGATGAGTCGAAGAGAGTCGTGAAAGTGACTACACAAGAGGATTGGGATGTTTGAGAGACTAACAAAGTGGATAAAATCTCTGATATTGTATATAAGATATAAAAATAGAGCGCAGTGTGGTGCCACACAGAAATGTTGTGGATGCAACAGCATTTGTTGCAGACGTTACGCTTACCAAATGAACGATTATCATGTCTCGTCACTTTCGTCCATAAAAGACACACTGAACTGTTTGTATGTGAATTCAAATCATGGTAAATTGTATCTTCAATATTGTTATTATTTCACATTTCAACTTTTTTTAAAATTATTATGATAAAAGTGACAGAACGAGCAAAACGTTCACCTGATGGTACTGTGGCTGTGCCACCCAGAACAGTGTGATACCACAATGCGCCCGCCACCCTGAGCCATTCGCCATTCTTAAATATTCATATGCCCAGTGATTACGCTAGCTCTCAGTGCCCTTTAAACCGAAACACAGTAAGGCTTGCACACTACTGCTTCACGGCAGAATAACTGGCCCTGGGACGGTACCTACCTAGACGGATTCCTGCAAGGAATCCTACCACCAGTAACTTATTATGAAACGTAAATAACGCTAAAGATCGTAAATACGAAAGTGTGTCCTTCTATCGTTCTAAGCTTAAATAACTTCCTATCCGTCATCGTAGATGTATCAGGATTCTTCGAACCCTGTTTTTAATTCTATAAGATCCATGCTCATCCGAACATTTGAAGTGTAAATTTCAGTGTTAGGGTTCTTGGCATGAACCACTTTAAGCGTTATTCCACGCCGTACTAGCTACATGTCTCGCTCCATCGCTACCGAAATTGTACGACTTTGGTATGAGTTACATTTGAGAATTAGGAAACTGACCTCCGTATTATATTTTAAAGGAGTGGTTTTTGAACACTATCTTTCTTTTATCAGTGTGCAAAAAAAAAAGTAAAGTTACAGCCTATAAATGTCCCACTGCTGGGCACAGGCCTCCTCTCATTTCCGATAGGGTATTGGAGCTAGGAAGAATCCGCCACGCTGCTCCAATGCGGGTTGGCGGACTGCACATGTATTCGATATATTTTTTTTATTTCTCAGACATGCAGGTTTCCTCACGATGTTTTCTTTCACCACCTGGTGCCGGCGCCGGTAATCGAACCCAGGTCACTCCAGGCTTTCAGCTTACATTGATATGCTTTTGATGTATTATATATAACGTTTATCTTATGTAAAAACATTTATATGTATATGTTCATGTAAGTATTTGTATATATACTAGTGTTCTTATATATATATTTTTTGTGTTTTGTGTTAAACATACATACAATTTGTTTTATTAATAATTTTGTTTTTACTTGAAAGCACCTGCTGAAACTTTCTGCTTATCTCGTGGTTGACTGGTAGAGAATGCCCTATGGCATTTAGTCCGCCGATTGTGCATTAACTATAGAATAAAGTTTTTAAATAAATAAAATAAAAAAATAAAGTTCGTTGTCCTAACCTTGGAGTAATCAAAACAGACTTTCGTAGTAGAGTATAGTTGAAAGTTATAATTTATAAGCAAAATAAAGAAAAAAAAAAGAAAAACGTCGCCAAGAGTGATCTGTATGAAAATGTAAGATATTTGCAGAATGGTCACAAATTACCTGTCAGAGAAGCAGACGAAATAATTTACCATCGTTTTGTAATCTAATAAACCGATTATTGATATTTAATTTATAAATCGTTTTTACGGCAATTTAAAGGTTTTTTTTTTGACAAAGTGTCGAGTCGAGCAAAACGTTCACCTGATGGTAAGTGCAACGTTTGCCCATAACAGATGCTGTGTTACTCAGAATATTTCTGTGTAGCACCACACCGCGCCCGTCACCCTGAGACATCGGTTCTTAAGTCTCATATGCCCAGTGATTACGCTAGTTCTCAGTGCCCTTCAGACCGAAACACAATAATGTTTCCACACTACTGCTTCACGGCAGAATAACTGGCCCAGGGGTGGTACCTACCTAGACGGATTCCTGCATAGGAATCCTACCAACAGAAATTTTCTTCTTCTTCGCTTGTTACAGAAGCCTACTGCTGAACGTAAGCCTCTCCCAAGTTTCTCATTTTCCGAGCAAATCGTTTACCTAGCAGTTTTTTTATTGTACAAAGTGACGAGAAGAGCAAAACGATCGCCTGATGGTAAGTGCAACGTCTGCTTATAACAAATGGTGTATCATATCAGTATGGCACAACACCGCACCCGTTACCCTGAGTCCTCAATGCCTAGTTATTACTCTAGCTAACAGTGCCATTCAGATCTAAACAGTTGTTTACACACCACTGCTTCACACAGAATAAGTGGCGATGGCACACAGAATTACAGGTGGTAGGATTCCTATGCACGAATCAGTCTAGGTAGGTACCACCCAAGGGCCCGTCATTCTGCCGTGAAGCAGTAGTTTGCAAACATTACTGGGTTTCGGGTTGAAGGGCACTGTGAGCTAGCGTAATCACTGGGCATATGGGACTTAAGAACTTATGTCTCAAGGTGATGGGCACAGTATGGGCAAACGTTGCACTTACCATTAGGTGACCGTTTTGCTCGTTTCATCACTTCATCCAAAATAAAAATAAATAAAAAAAAGTGGCGATGGCCACCTAGAAGTATGTATTCCTGCAGAGGAATCCTACCATCGGTAACCGTGCACTTTTTCACGCTTAAGTTTAAAAAAAATATTAAATCAACCAGTTTAAAATTGTTGTATGATTTTATCTGCACTTGTAAAACTCTGATGACTAAATAGTTCATGATGAGGAAGTGTTAGAACATTAAATTTCCACTGACAACGACAAGCTCATGTCGGCGCATTTATTTAAGAGATTCCTAATTGCAGTTTCATTACAAATGGAGGAAGTAACCTCGATGCTGTGTTGAATTCATGGTCAAAATTTTACTGTTTAGTGACATTGTTTGTATGTATGTCAAATTGTGGAGCAATGACTGTGAATTTGACCATTAATTCAAAGACCGGGCGCTTGCTTTACAGATCGTCTAGTGTTGATCGATCTAAGTGGTTAGCAGTCATTACACGACTTCCAAGCACTTCTAACAATAATTTTGGTCGGTAAAAACCATTTAAGCATGATATAATATAAAATATTAACTGGCAACACTTTATTAACTTTACCGTTTTATTTTTAATTATCCTATTGACATGACAGCGCGTACAGTGTACGTACATTATTATACATTAATACAAACGTATTTGGCGTGTGAGTGCTAGGTTAAGGCCTAAGAGAAACTACCACCCCATCTCTTCCCGTGGGCGTCGTAAACGTCGACAGAGGTAAAATGAAGACCAGACCATAAGATGGTCAGCATCTTCCTGGAACATCAGAATAATGAAGGAAAGAAAGTTAATTTGCTAAGATTCGCATGCAAAATGTAAAATGGTGTATATAACCTAGTTTTGGAGAGACCGCCCTCCCACAGTAGCGTGCACGAGCAAACTAACACCGCCACCGGGAACCGCCACCAGATACCCTCCACCACTACAACACTACCACTAGGCAATGTACACCACTGAAGTCGAGACCACGACACGTGTTTCGCCTCAAAACGAGTCATTGTCAAGTGATATTGACTCTACGATAATGTCGTAACTCGTAAGAAATAAAAAAAATATATACACATGTATACCGCATATATAAACTTATAGAACAGAATAGAATATTTTTTATTCAATATAGATTATTTACATAATACTTATTGAACGTCTTTTTTTAAACTACACTGGTTCGCAAACAAATGCCTCTGTCCTGGGAAGAACCAACAAGAAACCTAGCGGGATTTTTCTACCTTTTCAGTCATTTTAAAATTAATGTACAATTACAGCAACATTATAGAGATGTAAATATAGCTTGGCAGCGAACACACCATTTCTGTTTTTTTTTTTATTTAATAAAGTGACGAAACGAGCAAAACGTTCACCTGGTGTTAAGTGCAACGTCTGCCCATAACAAATCCGGAGTCACCCAGAATATGTCTGTGTGACACCACACTGCGCCCGTCACCCTGAGACATCAGTTCTTAAGTCTCATATGCCCAGTGATTACGCTAGCTCTCAATGCCCTCCAAACCGAAACACAGTAATGTTTGCACACTACTGCTTCACGGCAGAAGAACTGGCCTCTGGTGGTACCTACCTAGACGGATTCCTGCATAGGATTCCTACCACCAGTATATTTATATAATATAATTATTTACTATTTATATATATATAAATACATAAATAATTAGTTTTTTATCAAATTCACAGATCATTTGTTTCTTTCGTCCTGCCACTTAACTTGAACGTAGGTGAAATAAAGTATTTTTAAGTACTTTATTGTTTTCATAAAGTATAGAGTACAATTGACCGAAATAAAGTACAGTAATTTATTATTAGCCGATGGTTGTCCGGCGGAGTAGAATAGCCCCTACCTCTTTCCTAGTGAGGTGTCGTAAGAGGCGGCTAAGGTATTGTGCGGACAGCCTTTATTCGTGCAGAATAACACCATAACATGCAATGCTGCCACTGTACTGCTCGTGCGCACGCAATGGGGAGTAAGAATTGTTTTATCTCGCCTTCCATCACGTCTCGTTTCCCGCAGGGGTGAAAAGTGGGCTATGTGTGTGGTCCCTTATGTGGGAAAAAGGCGTGACTGTATTGTATGTATGAAAGATTAGCGCTTTCAAACATAACAATCTCTGCAGCTTTGTCATAGTAGTACAATATATGATGACCGCGTGGCGTAGTGGCCAGAGTACCTGACTTCCACGCCGCGGGTCCTAAGTTCGAATCCCAGTCGGAGCTAACATTTGTTCTATATCACAAATTGATGGTTTTCGGGTCTGGTTGTGTTGTGATGGCTCCGTGTTTATGTGACTGCTCCTAGCCTACCTCCGATCTTATCGCATCAGTGTTACATCCGGCGCGGGAATGTAGGGACGAATGAGTGGCACTGTAATATCTCCTGCGCAGTTGATAGCTCCCGACAATATTCAGAAGTTATCGCCATGTTCGAAATCGGCCAGGAGGATATCACAAGATCTGTGATGTTGGCCGATGACTCCTGATTCGTGACGTCACAGATAAAGATTTCTTCGACACCTTCCAACGACGTGTCTTTGTAATTGTGTCTATTAGAAACTTTTTACGTAATTCCGGTTTACGCTTAAGGGCGGATTTCACCGTTGAAAATAAACGCGATCAGTTCAAGCTAAACGAAGTTTAAGCGTTTAACTGAGTTCAATGCTACAGTTTGCATTTTATCAACATCAAATGAACGCAGTTAAAGATAAACACGGTTCAAATTCTGAACGCCCAATTTTCGACGTTTAGCTCCATTAAACGCGTACAGATACCTATTATTGTCAATTGCACAGCAATGTAAGCCCAGTTTTTTTTTATGTCGTATTGTTTTTTGTTTGCTTACCTATGTGGTCTATGCATAATTACAGACTGTTTGATGTCTTAAAATACGAAATACATCGAGTTTTTGTTTTAGATTGTGACGATATTTAATGTAAACTTCGTTTTCCTAAATGCCATCAAAATGGAGCTGGTGAAATCGGTTAGACGAAAACCGAGACCAAATTATACAATTCAGTTATGTAAAACGTGGTTTTATTAAACTTGGTTTCCAAATCGAACAGTGAAATCGGGTCTAAGCGCTGCGTTTTAAAAAAAAGGAGTTAATTGGCATCATATAGCTTGAGTAGCGAAGAGTCCGCCACGCTGTTCCAAAGCGGCTTCGTAACTTCGTATGTTCGCAACAGCCCCAGACCGACGATTTAACCAGGGCAAGAACTTGACATTGGCGCCCCGTTCCACGAGTATTCGAATTTAAGCTTACTTACGTAGCTCACTTTTCGCCCCCGTGGGAAACGAGATATGTCGGGTGGCGAACCGCGTCGCCGCCATTTTGGGACGAGTCTGGGGTCGGGGGAAAATCTATGCTTAGAGCACTATGTAAAATGACCTAAATGATCTAGAAATAGGTATTGGTGGTAGAATTTCTATGCAGGAAGCCGCAGACAATTCATACCAGTATAGTCGAGATTTCACCTCAAAACAAGGCATTATCAAGCCTGGTAATTCTGCATTGAAGCAGTAGTGTGACTTAAGAACTGATGTCTCAGGGTGTTGAGCGCATGGTGGTGTCACACCGAAATCTTCTGGGTGACACGGCATTTGCTATGGGCAGACGATGCACTTGTTGTCTTCAAGAAGGGCGATAATGCCGTCTTGAAGAACTATAGACCGATATCCGCTTCTGAGCCGCGTCTATGTGCTGTTTTCGAGAGTCATTACGAATAGTCTCGCAAGCAGACTTGACAACTTCCAGCCTCCCGAACAAGCCGGATTCCAAAAAGGCTGTAGTACAATAGACCATATACATACCCTTCACCAGATTGTACAAAAGACCGAAGAGTACAATCTCCCGCTATGTCGGGCGTATGTGGACTATGATGATAGTGGGTGCTTCAGTCACTTCAGCGGTGCCGAATTAACTGCCGGTATATCGAAGTGCTGCAGTGTTTGTACAATAAGGCTACGATGCTATCCGAGTACAGAACCAGAGTACGAAACCAATCCAATTGCAGAAAGGCGTAAGACAGGGTGATGTCTTTAAGCTACTGGACTGGAAAGGATACGGTATTAACATCAAAGGCGAATACATCACTCACCTTCGATTTTCCGACGATATAGTCATAATGGTATAATCGCTGTAGGAACTGGACACTATGCTCAATGACTTCAATAGTGTCTCCCAACGGGTAGGTCTTATGATGAACATGGACAAGACGAATGTCATGTCTAACGTCCATGTCACACCTATACCGGTTGTTGTTGGGAACACTACGCTCGAAGCTGTTGACGAATACGTATACCTAGGACAGATTGTCCGACTAGGTAGGTCCAACTTCGACCAAGAGGTCAATCGACGGATCCAACTCGGCTGGGCAGCGTTCGGGAAACTGCGTCACATCAGTGATGAAGTACGGAACAGATACGTGGTCTTCACGTCACTGCGGGCCGCACGAGGAAGCTCAGAGTCGCTCAGCGAGCTATGGAAAGGGCTATGCTCGAAGTTTCTCTGCGTGATAAAATCCGTAACGATGACATCCGCAGCAGACCTAAAGTAACCGACATAGCCCTAAGAATTAGCAAGCTGAAGTGGCAATGGGCCGGCCATGTAGTTCGTAGAACCGATAACCGTTGGGGAAGAAAGGTTCTCGAGTGGCAACCTCGTACTGGCAAACGCAGCGTAGGGCGTCCACCCACTAGATGGAGCGACGACCTGCACAGTTTTGCGGGATGTCGATGGATGCAGGTGGCTCAGGACTGTGTTTTGAGGCAATCTATAGGGGAGACCTATGTTCAACAGTGGACTGGAATAGGCTGAAATGATGATGATGAGACGTTGCTCTTACCATTAGGTGAACGTTTCACTCGTTTCGACACCTTATCGAAAAAAAAAGTGATATTGACTCTACGACAGCCTTTCAGCGGCTTTCGTTCAATTGCTCTTGTATAACTGCTACTGTTAGTGTTGTACTAGTTGTAAACAAGAAAAGCGACCGGACTTGTTTTTAAAACTTTCGATACAGGAATGACAAGATCGGAAATTGGCAGTTTTTCTATAAAATGGTCACACCACACTTGGATACTTCAGTGCCGTGGGTACGTTTCACGAACATAAATTTCACATGCAAAGCACTCACCGAGCCGAAACACAGATCCAAAGGCCATACTTGTACCGTGAGGGAATTAAACCCGCCGCTCATAGCGCACAAGTCACTCGCTAAGCTTGTACGCTAACCGATAATACAACAGGCCCTAACAGAACACCGTTGTGGCTCACCACAACATTATACTAAGCTAATCGTTTCACTTTTGCAATGCACCTTTCACAAGCTACATATTGCGTATGTATTTATAAGAAGTATAGTATTTTGCTGGTATGGGATTTTACTGGTGGCTACCTCAGGGCCAGTTATTCTGCCGTGAAGCAGTAGTGTGCAGACATTACTAGCGTAATCGCTGGGCAATGAGACTTAAGAACTGACGTCTGAGGGTGATGGGCGCAGTGTGGTGTCACACAGAAATGTTGAGGGTGACACAGCATTCCATGAGCACAGGTTGCACTTTACCATCAGCCGAAGTGCAAACACCATTTTGCTCCTTTCGTCACTTTATCTAAAAAAAATCTATAGGCCATACGACTGCAAAGTTCCCTGGCTTTATGTCGACGGATCCGACTGTGACAGACAAAAATGGCGGGGTGGTATGAACGAAAGTGAAAAGATGGGCGTAACGTGACGATAAGTGACGTGACTGTACAATGTCAGCCTATTTAATTAGTTATTTAGTGTCATATGCCCAGTAATTACACTAGCCCTTCAGACCGAAGCACAGTAATGTTTGCACACTACTGCTTCACGGTAGAATAACTGCCTGCATTGTGTTCAACTTTCACGTTGATAAAATTAATTTCGTGACCAGAAAATAGACTTAATCTTTTTCAAGATTATTTCTAAAGGTTATTTCATTCTAGGCCATTTGAATGATATATTTTAATAAATTTTGATCGTCGTAGGTAGGACCTTTTTATCTAAAAAAACGTAAAAATACGTAATTATAGATAGTATATCGTTACAGTTGGTAGCTACTTAGACTGATTCTTGCATAGGAATGTTACCATCTGTTGATCAATAAATGCAAACGCAAACGAGAAAACATTGAAACCTATCTAGTCTATTCGGAATCGTTGTATAAGATGATTAGGAAATTCTCGAATTAGAAGTAATAGAACGGGGCGTTTCGTATGCGCAGTAATTGAAACTTTCTAATTTTCTGTCTTATGTTCTATGCATTTGTGAATGATAATTGCAAAACCGTGTTGTTGTAAACACCGGTTTTTTTTTTTCGTCCGTTGTACACTATAAAATGCGAGGAGCATACACATTGCATATACTGCATTCTTTGATTAAATGAATGATATAGTATTACAATGGATACAATAGTCGTATTGTTATGCCTCTATGATACATAACGTGATCAGAAACATTGTGACAAACGCGATTTTTTTTTATTTTTTTTAGTTGTACGACGACAGTTTTGTTCAGATGTCAGACTACGTGCCGGCTGATTCGCGGGACCAAAGTAATAGTAAAAAAAAGTGTTTTATGTAACCATAGTAAATATACTAACCGAAGTTTTTCAGTTCTACTTAGTCTGTATTACCGTAATCTGTATTAAATAAACTTAGGCGAAGTTATTACAATAAACAATACACACCACAAATTATGGAAAAAAAATGTAATGTATGAAGGTTATCAGATTTATAACAAATTACCTAAAAAGATACGATATACCTATATAAGTGGTACATTACTGTGTTTCGGTTCGAAGGGCACTGAGAGCTAGCGTAATCACTGGACATATGAGACTTAAGAACTGATGTCTCAGGGTGACGGGCGCATTGTGGTGTCACACTGTTCTGGGTGACACAGCATTTGTTATGGGCAGACGTTGCACTTAAAACCAGGTGAACGTTTTTCCCGTTCCGTCACTTTTATCTAATAAAAAAAAATCTATAACCACTTTTAGAGATTACTTAAAAAATTATTTAATTAAATCAGAGCATGCACGTTAGTATGAGTCAGTTTCACATACGCTTATTCCGTAACGTTCACTAAACTCGTCATATGAACCAACGCTGTGCATCTATATTAGCATAGATGTTAAGTTTAACTATTAGCGGGAAGCGCAAAGCGGCATGAGATAGTGCTTTATACATGACATGTCAAGATCAAGCGATTCGGCGGTCATCAAATGCCTCTTTCACAATCATTTCATACTCATTTATACATAATCATTTTTACAGGTGGTAGGATTCTTATGCAGGAATCCGTCTAGGTAGGTACCACCCCAGGGCCAGTTATTCTGCCGTGAAGCAATAGTGTTCAAACATTACTTTGTTTCGGTTTGAAGGGCACTGAGAGCTGGCGTAATCACTGGGCATACGGGACTTAAGAACTTATGTCTCAGGGCGATGGACACAGTGTGGTGTCACTCACAAATTTTCTGGGCGACACAGCATTTGTTATGGGCAGACGTTGCATTTACCATCAGGTGAATGTTTTGCTCATTTCATCACTTTATCCAATAAAAAAAAGCTAATTTGAATGGACTCATATCATAAAAAAATTAAATAAAATGTTTTCTTGATATGATTTTGAAAAATCATCTAATGTTGCTACTTTAAAAAAAAAACAGTTTAAAAACATTTCACGTGGGCGTCCGGATTGTATCACGATAATCCCGAAAAAATTGACGTTAAGAGACCAGGTTTTTTTCGTGTCCAGAATTTTATCTACTGGTTTCCTATTTAACATCAAAAGTCTAGCACTAGTAGTTATTAAGAAAAATATTTTTTTCTTATTGTTTTCATCTGAAACGAAAATGACTCGAAATATTTGAACCTCAATACGATTTTTTTTTCTTAAAAGTTAAATGAGCGTCATGAGACGCGTGCGCTTTTGTATTTTCCAAACATTTTTATAAAATAATTTTGTTCTAAATAGTAATGTTATTAATTTATATTTTCCGTTTGTAATTTGAGTTTGTTGTGAGTCATCAGTAACTTTTAATTGTACGAGTAGCCCAAAAATATATATACATGTTTTATTAATAGTAATAAATTTCTCATGTCAGTGAATTTAATTCGTATGAGAAATAAATATTCTTAACCCCGAAATAGACTAACCGCAGCGTTTTAGTCCTACCGTAATGTCCTACCGTAGTAAATTTACTACTAAATATACTAACCGTAGTTTTTCGGTTTTTTTGTTAGAGCGGAAAATATTCAGATTTTTCTCTCACCAACTATTGATTTAGAAAATGAAATATGTCAATGAAAAAATCTTTTACAACTTAAAACGTGACAAAAATATTTATTTAGAAATAAAAATAAAAAATAAATATGATATAACAAAAATTACTCACTGTACAATAACAACTCAGTATATAAACAGTTATTGATTAATCGATAGGTATTAATTAAGAAAAATAGGTCGATAGGTATTAATTAAGAGAAACGTTGCACGAAGAAATTGCACTCAAATTGGATCTTGAAATTTTACTCCGTGTCATCGCGGCCAAAGACGTTTCATTTCAAAAAGCAAACACATTTTAAAGTTTATTTATTTTGTCTCTATCAGAATCAAATTTCTAATCTATTCGTATAACTTCTGTTGTTCCATGCGATCCTTTTATTGTAATTAAAAATGCTATTGTAGATAAGGACCAGAAGTTCTTATCAAAAATATTGTCACTTTTCGTTACAAGTTGTCTTTTTTTTATGGAAGTATGTGACGAGACGAGCTAGATTTACTTGGTGGTATATAATCCAATAGACTGAATCTCTTATTTCTTTATTGGCCAGTAAAAGTCAAAAGCTAAAGATAGAATAAAAAAAAGATAAGACAATTTTCCGTAATCACCACTCTAAGCAGGCGAATTACCGATCACAGTAACACACGTCTAACATCTTTTTTATTGGATAAAGTGACGAAACGACCAGAGTACCGGGTAAGCGACCCCGGCCACCCGAGCTGATGCACAGCTGTGTTCTCCTCATTCCGATATAGTAGTATCCTAAACCTTACAGTTCCTTTCCCAACTTCCGCATTCCTTACACCATGTCCGTTTCCTACCTAATCCTTTTCCCTTCCTCTCTAACGAGCCAGCGGTTGCCGCGCTGATTACTGCGTGGGCGAGGAGCGAGCCTAGTAGTTAGCGTGCCGATCTGCTCTGGGACCTCCTAACAAGTCTAACTGTCAGAGCTTCCTGAGTCTCCGTAGGCGACGCTGTGGCGTAGCTCTCCTGATAAGGTGGCTGCATCCGATGTAGAGGTTACGCGACTTTGTCCGCGTGGATATAGGTTTTTATATATCCCATGGGAACTTTTTGATTTTCTGGGATAAAAAGTGGCCGTCTCCAGGATGCAAGCTATCTCTGCGCCGAATTTCATTAAGCACAGTTCAGCTGTGGATAAGTAACAAACAGACAGACGGACAGAGTTACTTTCGTATTTATAATAGTATGGATGAAAATTTCGTGATATTTTTTTTTTAGATATGGAACAAGTGTCTAAGAAGTAAATTTATGAAGTAAAGTGACGAGACGAGCAAAACGTTCACCTGATGGTAAGTGCAACGTTTGCCCATAACAAAAGCTGGATCACCCAGAACATTTCTATGTGACACCACACTGCGCCTGTCACCCTGAGACATAAGTTCTTAAGTCTCATCACACAGTAATGTTTGCACACTACTGCTAAACGGCAGAATAACTGGCGCTCGGGTGGAATCTACCCAGACGGATTCCTGCATAGGAATCCTATCTTACCACCACTTATATACCTACCACTTATATAGGTTTAGGCTTGAAATGTAAACGTGTTTCTCTACTTGAAATGGATACGCCGATCGCTGCGCTAAGCTGTCGTTTATACAAGCAGTGGAAAGGTCACAAGCGATGCATCGGGTCGACGTAATGCACGAATCATTATGTCAGTCGCGCTCATCTCGCTTCCGTGAATTACGCAAATGATCGAAGTTGATCGCAAGTCACGAGAGAAAGTTCAAAACTATTTTCTCCGCTTATTGCTTACACTCCACCATTACAATCATCATCATCATCATTTCAGCCTATCACTGCTGAACATTGGCCTCCCCTATAGATTGCCACAAAAATTTTAAGGGGGATTTTGCCATAGCTTTCACACTTGGGAAGCGGATTGGAAAGCGCAGTTTATTTATTCAGATGTTTCAGGCAAATGCTGCTGCCCATCTCCTTGTTTTTATTTACCTTCTGTCGACTTTGATGACATCCACGGGATGAGATGGGGTGGTATATTCTCTTAAACTGACACCAAACGGCGCAAATTTAATTGCAATAATTATTTACTACTACGTTTCAGTAACGCCACTGATAGCTAGTGCGATTGGGCATATAAGATTCAAGAACTAAAACAATAATTTCGTTACGAGGTATTTGTGGTTTGCGATAAATCCTCTATATTTGACCGCTTGGCTCAACCAGAGTTCCTGACTGCTCAGTTGGTGGTCCTAGATTTTTTACTGCTGATTTTCAGAGACACTGTTTTACAGCTGACATTTCTGAGAGGGTTTCACGAAAAAATTATAAATACTTCCAATAAGATAAAAAGTCGACTAAGAAAGGCTCAAAAGAATGTTGTTATACGCGGAACTACGCTACTAGTCGCATTCGACCGCAATGTAATAAACAAATTAACAATATTTGTACAATTTACATCGTAAATACATACAATTAAAAAAAACAATAGGCTACACTAGGATTTATCTTATATTGTGCAATGTTTTTTAAAAAAACATTGGGCCACACCAAAATTTATCTTGTTGAGTGCGTTTGGCAGACAAAATTCACATAGTAATATAGCCAGACCCGAAAGCAACGATTTGTGTATGGGACAAATGTTGGTTTCGGCTGGGATTCGCATCCAGGGCCGGCGGTCGAAGTCATTGATAATAATTATCTAGTACTCGTAGTATATTTATATCTATATTTATGTAGTAGTTTTATGTATATGTAGATATGTATATATATATATATATATACGTATATTGTATTGCTATCTATGTATATACATTTTTTCTCATGTTGTTTTTTTTTCTTTTTAATATTTGATGCACCGCCTATCATATGTTTATCTCTGCTTAGCCTTATGGTTGACTGGGAGAGAATGCCTTCAGGCATTAAGTCCGCCATATGTACAACTTAAGTGCATAGAAGTTTAAATAAATAAATAAATAAATTTCTTCTTGGTTTACTGCTGTTATGACTAGCGTCAATGGGATCGGCATTGCGGACTCTAATACTATGTGCAAGCGTGCGTGTGTGCGTACGAGTGCATGAATAGAATAGAATAGAATAAATTTTTATTCAATATAGACTATTTACATAGTACTTATTGAAAGTCATTTTTTTTTAAGCTACACTGGTTCGCAAAAATGCCTCTGTCCTGGGAAGAACCAGTAAGAAACCCAGCGGGCTTTTTTTTTTAGTCATTTTTAAAATAATGTACAATAACTGTATTACAATAGCTGTATTATAAAGATGTAGAAATGGCTTGGCGGCGATCACCTCATTCCCAGGGGTTATCATCATCTATGTATTCTTTAATATTATAATAACCCTTTTTATGAAGTCTTTGTTTAATATAAAATTTAAACTTTTTGATTGAAAGACTTTTAGCACTTTCTGGGATTTTGTTGTAAAAACGTATACATTGCCCCATAAAAGAGTTACTGACTCTGTGAAGTCGGGTAACTGGCATAATTAATTTGTGCTTGTTCCTGGTATTCACATTATGAACATCACTTTTTTTAGTGAACTGGTTTATGTTCTTGTGTACATACAAAACGTTTTCAAATATATATTGAGAGGCCAAGGTTAAGATATTAATTTCTTTAAATTTATCCCTAAGAGACACTTTAGAGCCAAGATTATAAATAGCTCTTACGGCCCTCTTTTGCAAAACAAAAATCACTTCAACATCAGTTGCATTTCCCCATAGCAAAATACCATAAGACATTATGCTATGAAAATAACTAAAATAAACCAATCTAGCAGTTTCAACGTTAGTCAAATTCCTAATTTTTTTTACAGCATAAGCTGCAGAGCTAAGCCTACTTGCTAGTTTAGATATATGGGGGCTCCATTGAAGTTTTGCGTCAAGAGTTATTCCAAGAAAGACAGCAGTATCCACAAGGCTCAACTCTTCCCCACTCACAAGCACATTTACATCTAATTGTTTAACATTTGGTGTTGTGAATTTAATACATTTTGTTTTATTGCCGTTTAAAACCAAATTATTAACATTAAACCAATGTACTAATTTTGAAATAGCATTATTCACCTCGTCATATAATAAAAGTTGACGTTTTATCTTAAAAATCAAAGATGTATCATCAGCAAATAACACTATATCATGGTTGTCCCCTACTAGGTAAGGTAAGTCATTAATGTAAATAAGAAATAGAAATGGGCCGAGAATCGAACCCTGCGGGACACCCATAGACACTGCTGATCCGGAAGAACTCCTGCTATTGATAACTACTGTCTGCGTTCTATTACTCAAATATGAAATTAGAAGTTGAAGTGCAGAATTTCTTACACCGTAGTGATGTAGTTTCCTGATAAGTGTTTCATGATCAACGCAATCGAAGGCCTTAGAAAGATCACAGAAAACACCCAAGGCATCCCGTGAACTCTCCCAGGCTTCGAATATATTCTTAATAAGTTCAACACCAGCATCGGTTGTAGAACGACCCCTCGTAAAGCCAAATTGGTTTTTGTGAAACAATTTATTTAAATTGAAATGTTTTAACATTTGATTAAGTATAATTTTTTCAAAAATTTTACTTAATGTTGGTAGTACAGAAATAGGTCTAAAGTTAGCAGGGTCCGATGTACTACCAGATTTAAATAAAGGTATGATTTTACTATGTTTCATCAAATCAGGAAACACACCAAATGCAATACCGGAATTAAAAATTATGGCTAATTGAGGTGCAATTATATCTATAATAGACGCACTAACTTCCACGGACATACCCCATAGATCCGCGGTTCTCTTACAATCAATACTTTTAAAAGTATTAAGAATGTCATTTCCATCTACCATATCGCATGCATGCATGTGTGCGTGCATTTATGCTTATTCGTTTGTGTGCGTGTTTGTACATGCATCACTAGCTAGTTAGATTCCCAATTACATTTTCCGAAATTTTATTTTTTCCCGCTACCGCTTATGTTTTAAAATCAGTGGGAACGCATTAAACGCGTTAAAAGGATTCTGCGGTAGAACGGGAAAGTTCGTTTTCCTTGCTGTTCGAAACGCTTCGTGCATTTCTAATATTCTCTAATACGTTCTGCATATTTGTTAGTAAAATAAACACGACATTTCACCACCTAAGTCAGCAACGTGCGAGCAAAAGGAATGAAGCTCTGACGTAAGACATCGAATAGAATTTAAGAAAAGGTAGAATGGATGTGATAAGTCCTCCAAAAGTGTCGTGATGCTCAGTAATTCCACCGAATTAGTTGAACTTTATGTTATGCCTTATTACCGTGTGGTGTCGGCTTAAGAGAATCTACCACCCCAACTCATCCCGTGGGTGTCGTAAAAATCGACGGAAGGAAAATAAAAACCAGGAGATGGGCAGCAGCATCTTGCTAGAACATCTGAAAAAAGCGGTTGCCAACCCGTCTGTCAAAATCACCTGAAATAAGAGTTACAAACTTTTGTGGCAAACTATGGGAGAGCCTATGTACAGCAGTGGAGTAGCGATAGGCCGAAATGATGATGATGATGAAGTTATGCCTGCCAGATAGCGAGACTATCTGGTCAAAGCGATTAGAAGGAAATGAGTTTCAAATTTCTTTTCTTTTTTTTCATTTTATTTTTTTACGTCGAAAAGAGAAGTACAACGTCTTCGCATAACAAATCCCGTGTCACCCAGAACATTTCTGTGTGACACCATCTTATATGACTAAACATTAGTGTGTAACACTAACAACTAACACACTAATGTTTGCATACTACTGATTGGCGGCAGACTTACTGGCACTGCGATGATACCTGGTAGACTGATTCTTGCATAGGAATCCTACCACCAGCAAAAGGTCACCTTAACCACTGGATCTTCATAGAGACCTACATCTATTAATTAATGGTGATAGGATTCCTATGCAGGAATCCGTCTAGGTAGGTTCCACCCCAGGGCCAGTTATTCTGCCGTGAAGCAGTACTGTGTTTCGGTTTGATAGGCACTGAGAGCTAGCGTAATCACTGGGTATATAAGACTTAAGAACTGTCTCAGGGCACAGCGTGGTGTACACACACACAGACACAGCATTTGTTATGAGCGGACGTTACACTACCCATCAGGTGAACGTTTTGTTCGTTTCATCACTTTATGCAATAAAAAAAATAAAAAAAAAATAATGGACTTTCTAGAGATGCATATGATAATCGTCTTATTCTTCTTTTTAACAGTCCATTGCTGGACATAAGCACCCTTTAAGCTAGATCCGTAATCGCTACGCTTGGCAAGGGGATTGGCGATCGCAGTACCATACTCTTAGACCCTTCGTGTTTTACCTTTTCTGAATTAACAGATAGGGAACTAGTATCATAATTTGGCGGATGTTGTTGCCAAGGAGAAGGCATCGCCAGATCGAATGGTCTGATCTGGGGAGGATATTTACTTCAACCAGTAATCTCTAGACGTTCATCATCATCATCATTTCAGCCTATTAGTAGTCCACTGCTGAACATAGGCCTCCCCCAAAGATAGTCACAAAAGTTTTTAGCACTAATTTTGGGGGGATTTTACCATTGTTGCCACGCTTGGCAGGCGGGTTGGCAACCGCAGTTAATTTATTTAGATGTTCCAAGAAGATACTGCTGCCCACCTTCTGGTTTTCATTTTCCCTCTGTCGACTTTTTTGAAACCCACGGGATAAATGCGACATAAATATCGCTACATCACTCTCCCGCTGAATTTAGAAGTCGTGGTCAGCGTGGAGATCTTGGGCGTCAGGCAATGATGTGCAGTCCGCGATGCGGTGAAGCTGGGTCCAGGTCTTCAGTGCATCATGAGGAAAAAGGGCCGCCGTTGATGATCCTCCGTGGCTGAGAGACTAGGAAGCACGCGGTATGCCGACTGTAGTCTGGTGCTGTGGGCTGCTATGGGTACCGAAGACGTTGCCGCTGTCGTTGAGAGAAACTGGCTGCGAAGTTTATATCACATTGGGGTCACCATTTTGGCGGATGTTATTGCCAAGGAATATGGTAGATACCCGCCAAATCGAATGTATATACATATATATATATATATATATATATATATATGTATAGTTCGCATTTAAGAAACTTTAACAGCGCGATGTTAAACATATGAGACATTTCTTGAGCTTCTCATGTGGCGACATAGATGTCACTACAGTAACAATTAGAGTAGAATCTTTTTATTACGCACAAATCATTAGCATGTTTTTAATTAGAAGTTATTTTTACATGATTTCATGATACAAAAGGCATAAGTCATAAGAAGCCGAAATAACACACAACCCAATTCGAAAACATGACACATGTTTCGTATCACGGGTCTTTACCAATTGATAATGGCTCTTTGTACTCGACGTACTCGATGTATGACCTCAGAACAGGGCAGCCCGGCTTTATATCACTTATGACCCTTTGGCGGATGATATTGCCAAGGAAAAGGGTAGCTACCCGCCAGGTCGAGTGGTCTGATCTGGGGAGGACGTCTCCTCCAACTAGTAATATTTAGATGTTGTATATATAAGTAGTTCCCATCTCAGAAAACTTTCATAGCGCAATTATGGACGTATGCGAATATTTCTTGAGCTTCTCATGTGGCGACATAGACGTCGCTACATCACTCTCCGGCTGAGACTGGAAGTCGTAGTTAAGCGTGGAGAACTTGAGACGTCAGGCGATGCAATCTGGCGTTGCGGTGAACCTGTGTCCAGGTTTTCAGTGCGTCGAGACGTATGGAGACAAGTGTTGAAGCCGCAGGAATCAGACTGAGTAAAAGGGGCCGCCGTAGATCCTCAGTGGCTGAGAGACTAGGAAGCACGCGTTGTGCCGACAGTAGTCTGATGCTGTGACTGTGATGGCTGCCGATAACGTTGTTCCTGTGGTTGGGAGAAGCTGGCTGCGGATGTTCAGACCGGGGTCACCATTTTGGCGGATGATATTGCCAAGGAAAAGGGTAGCTACCCGCCAGATCGAGTGGTCTGATCTGGGGAGGACGTCTCCTCCAACTAGTAATATTAAGATGTTGTATAGATAGTTCGCATCTCAGAAAACTTTCATAGCGCGATTATGGACACGTATGCGAATATTTCTTGAGCTTCTTATGTGGCGACATAAATGTCACTACAATCCCAAGAGTAGTATGGGCGCTCCCCCCTTCTCTGACGCTTTGAAGGCATTATCATATTATACTAAAAGAGCGTTGGAAACTCTGCGTGTAATTGGTTCACAGATTGCTCGTGTATAATGTTTCACAGAAAGTCTTAGAGAAGGTTTCTTTGATCTCTATACTATCCAAACTATATTTCCTAAATCTGGGAGTCGACATGTTAAAACGAACCGCCGTTGTTTACCTTACCGATGTAGTTCCGGACGTTGCATGTGGAATTTATGTTTGTAAAACACGCTAAAGATACATCTTGTAAACAAAAAAATCCCTATTGTTCATTTTGCTTGCGGTTCTTACCAAAAAAAAACAAATATTATAATTCTTCTTCTTATTCTTTTAATTCTGGCCTCTTTCAATAGAATTCTACCAATGTCAAGTCAGACACGAGAATGACAATAGATAATTAAAAATGTCGGTCGACAGTAAAATGATAGTTGACCTTTACTAAAGATTTGCTTGACTGATGGAGACAAAACGAAAAGTACAATTCTGGTCTTAAATTGAATTTTCATATCACTGTATACTTTCACAAGTACATGCTGCGTAATAAACTATCAATATTAAACATCAAAACTCACAATATATACAGAAATTACAAAATGCAATTAAAACACTATCGTCACTTTTCGAGCTGACGCAAAAGTCAATATTTTAATTAATTTGACATATTACATTTTTTATGAAATGACCCTTAAAAATTTGAAAGATTTTTTTATATAAGAAAATCTTATATGTGTTGAGTGAGATCGAGAGATTGTAATGACAGACACATCGTCGTTGAAGCCACACACTAGTGTGAGTAACCCAATATCAAAACTCGTCCAACACTATTCCGATGATATCCCGAACGTCAGTTTGTGCGAGATGCCATACGCTATCAAACAGCTTAAAAATTAAAAAGCGTCGGGTGAAGACGAAATTACGGTAGAGCTTCTGAATGCGGGTGGAGAACCGGTACTAGTAGTCCTTCAGAAGCTCTTTATTTCCGTCATCCGGGGTGGTGCCACGCCAGAAGCGTGGAATAGCAACGTGATTCGCCTATAGTTCTTCAAGAACGGCGATAATGCCCACTCGTGAGCCACGTCTATGCGTATTCGAGAGTCGTCAGGAATCGTCTCGCAAGCAGACTTGACGACTTTCAGCTTCCCGAACAAGCCGGATTGCAAAAAGGTCCATAGCTATGGAAGGGTGTGATATCATAGACCACATACATAGCCTTCGCCTGATTTGACAGACGACCGGAGAGTACAATCTACCTACCTAATATCTGGCGTATGTGGACTATGAGAACGCCTTGATTCGGTCGCAATTTGGGCGGTGCTTCAACGGTGCCGGATTGATTTTCTAAAGATCCAAGCGTTTCAGGGTTTGTACAGCTGCCACGGCTATTGGAGTACAGAACCAGAGTACGAACATCCAATTGCAGAAATGTATAAGACAGCGATGTTATATCCCCGAAACTCACCGCTGGATTGGAAGATGTATTAAAGTTACTGGTATGGAAAGGATACGGTATAACTATCAATGGCTTATACATTACTCACCTTCGATTTGGCATAGTCATTATGGCGAAATCGCTGGAGGATCTTGGCACTATGCTCAATTACCTCAGAAGTGTCTCCCTACGAGTAGTTCTTACGATGAATACGGATAACATAAAAATAATGACGATACACCAATACCGGTTTTTGTCGGAACACTACGCTCGAAGTTGTCGACGAATGTATATCTAGGACAGTTTGTCCGACTAGGTAGATCCAAATTCAACCGATAGGTCAATCGACAGATCCAAATCGACTTTGCAGCGTTCGGTAAACTGTCTAGTCTACCTCAATATTTCAAAACAAAAGTCTTCAACCAGTGCGTGTCGCCAGTGATGTAATACGAAACCAAGACGTGGTCCATCACTGCATGCCGCATGAGAAATCTGAAAGTCGCTCAGCGAGCTATGGAAAGAGTGTCCCTGCGAGATACAATCCGTAACTATTATATCTGCAGCGGAATAAAAGTAACTGACGTAGCTCTCAGGATTAGTAAGCGGAAGTATCCGGTAGGGCCAGCGACATAGCTCGTAGAACTTGTGGTAGAATTCCTGCCCACTGCTACTAACTGTTAACAAAAAAAAGAGATATGTGGCTTAATTAAAGTAAAGTTTCAGCCTATAAATGTCCCACTACTGAGCACAGGCCTCCTCTCATTTCTGAGAGGGTTTTGGAGCTAGGAAGAATCCGCCACGCTGCTCCAATGCGGGTTGGCGGATTTCACATGTCTTCGAAATATTTTTATTTCTCAGACATGCAGGTTCCCTCACGATGTTTTCCTTCACCAACGAGCACGTGGTAATCAGCACTTAAAATTGCAATTAACAATTTTAGTGGTGCCGGCACCGGGAATCGAACCCAGGTCACTCGCGGAGAATAATTCTTTTGCGCTCTAGTTACGGCCAGTTCACGGACAGCTGAGTGTACACAAACCTTTCGGAAACTGGGTCAGAGAGAGGCTTAAGAGAATCACACATAACTTTCCGGAAATCCATTAGGATTGTAAAGTTGCTTATATCAGAATGGAAAATTATAGTCGTAAATAATTTCCAACGTTTGTAAGATGTTTTCTAATAGGTTTTTACACGTAACTGTGATTTTAAATGCGAGTTAAATCTAATTTACTATCTTTATTTAGAAATCGTTTCTAGTTATTCTGCCGTGGAGCTAAATGGTGCAAAACGCTTTTATTAGTTTGCATACAGTCACGCCTTTTCCCCATATAAAGGTTGGAAGAGACCACACACGTAGCCACTTTTCGCCTCTGTCACAAATGAGACGTGACGCTTTTGTACGAGTCAAATAAATTCGTAGTCCCGAATGCGTTCACACGAGTAGTATATTTGGTGTTATGGTAATAATCTGCACTAATAAAGGCTGTCCATACAATAACTTAGTTGACTCTTGCGACACCTCGGTAGGAAAGAGGTAGGTGCTATTCTACTCTGCCTGATACCTATCGGCGTTAATAAGTTTGACCTGTATTAATAGTAAAGTTTGGCGGATGACATTGCCAATGAAAAGGGTAGCTACCCACCAGATCGATTGGTCTGATCTGGGGAGGACGTCTCCTCCTACTAGTAACAGATGTTGGACATATAGTTCGCATCTCAGATAACTTTCGTAGCGCGATATGACGTATGGGAATATTTCTTGAGCTTCTCATGTGGCGACGTAGATGTCGCTACATCACTCCCCCTCTGAGACTGGAAGTCGTAGTTAGCGTGGAGGACTAGAGACGTCAGTCGATGAGGTGCAGTCTGGCGTTGCGGTGAACTTGTGTCCAGGTCTTCAGTGCTCCGAGACGTATGGAGACAGGTGTTGATGCCGTGGGAGTCAGCCTGAGGGAAAGGGGCCGCCGTTGATCCTCAGTGGCTGAGAGACTAGGAAGCACGAGCTGTGCCGACAGTAGTCTGGTGCTGTGACTGCGATGGTGATGACGTTGTTGCTGTGGTTCGGAGAAGCTGGCTGCGGGATGTTCATACCGAGGTCACCATTTTGGCGGATGATATTGCCAATGAAAAGGGTTGCTTACCTGCCAGATCGAGTGGTCTGATCTGGGGAGGACGTCTCATCCTACTAGTAATACTCGTATTTAGATGTTGTACATATAGTTCGCATCTCAGAAAACTTTCGTAGCGCAATTTCATATGGACGTATGGAAATATTTCTTGAGCTTCTCATATGGCGACATAGATGTCGCTATAAAAGTAACAGGTTATCAAGCGTCCTCTCATTTCTGAGAGGGTTTTGGAGAAAATAATTCACCGGCGGACTTCCCACGTCCATGAAACAATTTTATTTCTCCGACATGCAAGTTTCCTCACGATATTTTCCTTTACTGCCCGAGCACGTGGAAAATCACCATTAAAAATTGCAATTAACAATTTTAGTGGTACCGGCACCGAGAATCGAACCAAGGTCACTCGCGTATGAGTACTATGAAATTAACAGCGAGTGCCTCTTGTGCTACCGCGGCTCTTTGTATGCATGTATGAATGTAATGGAATGTTTCAATGCAATTGTCACCAACTACACTAGAGACTTTGTTGTTGGAAATAATTTTGGGTCAATTATCAAACCCGTTTGTTGGTTTTTGGACAACAGGGGTTTTACTGGTGGTAAGATTTCTATACAGGAATCCGTCTAGGCAGGTACCACCCCAGGGCCAGTTATTCTGCCGTGAAGTAGTTGTGTGCAAACTTCACTGTGTCTTGTACTGTGGTTTGAAGGGCACTGAGAGCTGGCGTAATCACTGGGCATATGAGACTTAAGAAATGATGTCTCAGGGTGAGAGTGTAACAGGTGGTGTTCTACTTGGGGCTGCTGGGCTTAACTCACAACCCTCAACCCTGCCCAGCAAGAACTCCAAAATTACAAAGATAAACGATTGAGTTGGTGTTCAGCTTATTTCTTATTAGTAAATGGTGGCGAAATGAAAATGAGTTAATTGTTGCAATTTTATATACTTCTGCTCTGTGAAGATTTTAATGAAAAATATATATTATATAGAATAAATAACAATAATCATATCTTACCTCAGTCACCAGCGTACGATTTAGGTTCTAATGTTAGTCTTCACAATATATAAGAAAGGTTAATCCCTAAGCTGTGTTATGCCACCATACTCTACTTTAACAACTTACTTTTAAATGTTTCTATTCGATAACCATTGATTACTGTTTTACTACATTACAAAATTAAAAGGTTTGCACCGACTTCACTCCGAAGAACTTTTCAGGATGAGCACCAGCAGAAATCCATGTCACATATCTCAATGACACTTCAAATTTATGATGCTGTAGACCATGTTTCCTAAGCTTACGTCAAGACCTAGGCAATAGATTTTGACATCATATTAATATATATCATGACTATAATCGATCCCGATAACTATAATCGATCCATAACTATAATCGATCCTTAACTATAATCGACCCATAACTGTTGTCGATCCGTCCAGCGAATAGGGCAACAACCATTGGTTCCTTATTAGCTGGCACTCCTTCAATCCCATTTTCTGTTGATTCCAACATCACCACAGGACCGACATTGCCTTTTCTTTACCTGATGACTTCCTTGGAGCACTCGATAAAGACCGATCTCCAACAAAAAACTCAAGCCCTACCTTTTGACAGGTGAGGTTAAATTCCTAAATGACAATTGACACAGAGTTGCCAACATAATAATTTTTAATGTACCATACACACGATACAACTAGTGCGGTCACACACTACGCTACAACGGGTACAGTCTAGTGTCACACAGAAAAGCTCTTGGTGATACGGCATTTATTATTAGCAGACGTAGCACTTACCATTAGGTAAAAGTTTGCTCGTTTCGTCACTTTATGAAATAAAAAATCTTCGATATCGCTTTGGTTTCATTCAAATATCTATCAGATTTTGAAGTTTGGGGCTGCAGCACCTGTTATCCAAAAATGAATAAGGTTTGGGGTTTGATAATTGGCTCACAATTATTTTCACACACAACAATCACAACTAGCAATATAATAACGGCGCCAATGTCAACAGAGACGCTAGTACATATTTCATATGTAAACCTTGCACAAATATTAAGGATCGATGATATTACAATATTTGAACATACATACATAAGATCACGACTGTATCCCATAAGGGGTAGTCAGAGACTGGGCACTCACTGCAAAACAGATGACTGCCACAATCCACGTTTCACCAAAACAATATAATGCACTTGATGTGATAGGCGGAGAGCCCATCGCCACCATGCGCTGTTGGGTGCACAGTGCAGTTTAATTCCTTACTCGCCTTTCACGAGATCCATTGGATGAGATGGAGTGATGGTGTTCTTTTAACGAGCCGCGACCACACGGCTATTACGCATACACGCATATTTGAAAGACTAGGTTTTCTCACCAGGATCATCAGCTCATTGCTGTTCGAGCAAAAAATTATTTTTAAAACATTAACTAATCAATCTGCCGTCGGTAACACAATCGGAACATGTAAATATATTATAACCTTACTATTCCAACCGCAGAATTCACTCAAAGACGCGCTACCTCTGGTGACTTATGTCATTCGAAAGTGACGGGCAATGGCTATGACGTCAGAACGACATCGTTAGTGCCTCGTCGGTGACCCGAGAGGAAGATATGCGGAAATTCGATCGAAGACTTTACGCCAATTTCTGAAAACTTTCGCTTCTAATTCGCACTTATGCAATTACAAAATAGCAGAACATCAGGGCAGCAGGGCAGGGGTTTAATTATTTCTTGCTTTTTGTCAGCAAAAGGATAGGATGCGGGGGGGGGGGATATTATTAATAAGAGTTAAAAAGCGAAGTATTATGTTTTCTTTTATTTACGCGAATATTACACATTCGGTAATACCATCAGGTTAGGTCAGGGTACCAAAAGGTTTTTTCGTGAAGTCTACGGAGCTCTAATATGTGAATGTGAGTGAGGCGAGTCACATTATAAACAGTAAATGGCAACTGTGTAACAGACAATGCAAGAAAACAAACAAAATATTACATTTTCTCTAGATTGCGATAGTGTTATAAAAGTGTATAAACGTGAACAAATCGGCTCATATTCTCCTAAAAATTTTCACAGTCTAACGTTAATATACGTTACTGTTTAGATCTTCAGTTTGTTTTTGGGTTCTGTAACTAATGATAATGTATTCCTGGCCGATTCTCGACCCGGGAGACGGAAGCCATTAGCTCCTCTGGAGATATTATGGTGTCACAAGTGGAGATATTATGGGTAACTAAGCTACACATACCCGATGCTAAGCTCGTGTGGCTAGGATCCGCGGCGCACTGTAACCACTAGGCCACGTGGTTCTAAAATGTATTTGATTTATCAATAAAGGCCCTATTCGACGCGCGAGCTTTACCGCGGTCTAGGTGGCTCGTTGGTAAAGCATGCTGGTGGATCATGGTAAGACCAAGGAGCCAGGCTGGTCAGCAGTGTTACCACGCGCGTCGACCACAACCGCGAGCCGAGCCGCCACTTTTGGATTTAAAGTTCATGTATTAATGTCAGATTGCTAACGCAGACTTTAGCAAACTAAATAATAGAATAGAACAGAATAAATTTTTATTTAATATAGATTATTTACATAATACATATAGAATCATTATAGAAAGTCATTTTTTTTCTTTTTTTAAACTACACTGGTTCGCAAAAAATGCCTCTGTCCTGGGAAGAAACAGTAAGAAACCCAGCGGGCTTTTTTTTAGTCATTTTTAAAATAATGTACAATAACAGCAGTAATATAAAGATGTAGAAATGGCTTGGCGGCGATCACCTCATTCCCAGGGGTTATCATCATCTATGTATTCTTTAATATTATAATAAACCTTTTTATGAAGTCTTTGTCTAATATAAAATTTGAACTATTTGATAGAAAGACTTTTAGTACTTTCTGGGATTTTGTTGTAAAAACGTATACATTGCCCCATAAGTTACTGACTCTGTGAAATCGGGTAACTGGCATAATTAATTTGTGCTTGTTCCTGGTATTCACATTATGAACATCACTTTTTTTAGTGAACCGGTTAATGTTCTTGTGTACATACAAAACGTTTTCAAATATATGTTGAGAGGCCAAGGTTAAGATATTAATTTCTTTAAATTTATCCATAAGAGAAACTTTAGAGCCAAGATTATAAATAGCTCTTACGGCCCTCTTTTGCAAAACCAAAATCACTTCTACATCAGTTGCATTTCCCCATAGCAAAATACCATAAGACATTATGCTATGAAAATAACTAAAATAAAACAATCTAGCAGTTTCAACGTTAGTCAAATTCCTAATATTTTTACAGCATAAGCTGCAGAGCTAAGTCTACTTGCTAGTTTAGATATATGGGGGCTACATTAAAGTTTTGCGTCAAGAGTTATTCCAAGAAAGACAGCAGTATCCACAAGGCTTAACTCTTCCCCATTCACAAGCACATTTACATCTAATTGTATAACATTTGGCGATGTGAATTTAATACATATTGTTTTATTGCCGTTTAAAAGCAAATTGTTAACGTTAAACCAATGTACTAATTTTGAAATAGCATTATTCACCTCGTCATATAATAAAAGTTGACGTTTTATCTTATAAATCAAAGATGTATCATCAGCAAATAACACTATATCATGGTTGTCACCTACTAGGTAAGGTAAGTCATTAATGTAAATAAGAAATAGAAATGGGCCGAGAATCGAACCTTGCGGGACACCCATAGATACTGCTGATCCGGAAGAACTCTTGCTATTGATAACTACTGTCTGCATTCTATTACTAAAATATGAAATTAGAAGTTGAAGTGCAGAATTTCTTATACCGTAGTGATGTATTTTCCTGATAAGTGTTTCATGATCAACGCAATCGAAGGCCTTAGAAAGATCACAGAAAACACCTAAGGCATCCTGTGAACTCTCCCATGCTTCAAATATATTCTTTATAAGTTCAACACCTGCATCGGTTATAGAACGACCCCTTGTAAAGCTAAATTGGTTTTTGTGAAACAATTTATGTAAATTAAAATGTTTTAACATTTGATTAATTATAATTTTTTCAAAAATATTAATAGTATTAGTATTTGACCGATTAAAGTAACTGACCGAGCCGAGGCCGGCCCCCTTGGGCACCCTCGAGTCAGTTCCTATCGCGCACAGGATGACGGTCTAAGCCGAGGTCCATTCACGGGGGCCCTTGCACCAGTCATCCATAAATAAAGGTTTCGGCTCCGCGTCCTCAGCACTCTGCCACCTTTAAACCGGCGTAGCTGTTAAAGCCTTTGGCCTAACAGTCCAGTCCTAAAAAAAGTAATCTCTCGTGTATCAGGAACGATGAGCCACGAGTAAAACTGCAGTAAACTTTATTGCATGCTTATGGCTCGATCGTCGATCAGGTCCTTAAGCGTTTTTATCGGAATCTAAAGTTGTAACATCTCTCTTTTAAGACTAATACCATTGAGCATATTCAATACATCTTTTTAACATACATTACAGTAGAACCACGGTAATTAGACTATAGAGTACTGTCGCTAGGGTTGCCAACTCCTATTCACTTATATGCGGTAAAGTAGAAATTAATATACGGGACCTGCCTACAAATGTAGAGCAACGAGAGAAAAACAATTTAAAATTTAAAATTTGAGACATAACCAAGAAAATAAACTTAAAGATTACTATGTAATATCTTTTTATTTTTTTATTGGATAAAGTGATGAAACGTTCTTAAATCTCATATGCCCAGTGATTACGCTAGCTCACAGTGCCCTTCAAACCGTAACACAGTAATATTTGCACACTACTGCTTCACGGCAGAATAAATGGCCCTGGGTGGTACCTACCAAGACGGATTCCTATGCAGGAAACCACCAGTAAAATCATCACTTACTGGCTCGTTCCGGGGGCGGTATGAGCGCGAGAGGCCACTGTTACCACACCCACACCGTTGCACGTTCACCACGCACCGGGTACCGACTCGGATTTAATTTTAATGGGGTTTCTTTCTAACCTGGGCTAGGTTTACCATAAAGCGGCATAATTAGCGTCCCGCAGACACGAATCGCGGGACGCATTATTTGAACCTAGGAAACGTGACGTCCCGCCGTACGCGAAACGGTTGGCAAACCTAACTGCCGCCGACACCTTGTAGTACGGAATATTTTAAAGAGAAGTATCTTGTAATATTGTAAAAAAATTGTTATTGCCGTGTGGTGGCGGCTTAGGAGAATCTACCACCCCATCTCATCCCATGGGTGTCGTAAAAGTCGACAGAGGGAAAATAAACACCAGGATATGGGCAGCAGCATCTTCCTGGAGTATCTTAACAAATAAACTGCGGTTGCCAACCTGCCTGCCAGGCGTGGCAACTATGGCAAAACCCCCTCAAAATATAAGCTACAAACTTTTGGGGAAATCTAAGGGGGAGGCCTATGTTCAGCCGTGGACTAGTGATAAGCTGAAATGATGATAATGATGATGATGATCTTGTAATCCGACAAGTTATGAAGGTGACACAATGTATAAAATTGATACTATACGGTATGCAATTTCGTTATTAAAACAACACAATAGTACAAACTTTAATATGAAATAACCATTAATTATGTATAGTATTATAAATAATTATATATGTTGTATATATAAGTATATATATACGGGACTATAAATGTTGACGACGCCATTACAACGCGTGTAGTTATGCCCGCACCGAAAACTGACTAAAATAATAGTCCACTGTATTGTTATCTCGCGTTGCTACTCACGGAGCACGGAGAGACAGTTTCGGGGCTCTGAGCCCCCTGACTGTGGTATTCTACGCCGTTTGTAAATACAAACGGGTCATTGGGGTCCGGTTTTTAAGGCCGGAGTGGTTTGTGGCCATTTGGATGCTGGGTAGTAGGGCTTCTTCTTTCTTCTTTCTTCTCTCTTGAGGCTTCGCTTTATCGCACCGCCCTCTGCGCGGTACTAGCCAGCCGGGTGCGACCCCTTGCGGGGAAGGCCAGCTAACGACCAGCGAACGGGCGGCGACTTAGGCTTCGTCGTTGTTTAGGAGGTCCCTAGGGACCCCTAAGGTGATTGGAGGGCGCGCATGTAGGGACGCTATGCCCCTTATGTGCGGCAACTCGGAGTCGTCGGCTCGCTGGAACATGTTCCTGGCGAGCCGACCGATGAAATCCTCGAGATTCTCTATTTCTAGGTCTCGATGGATGGTGAAAAATAATAGTAATGGGCTGCAAGTGTAAGCAACGTGTCACGATGCGCGAACTAGTTGGAACCTGTTCAATCATGCGGTAACGGACTGTTATGGGTCTTTATTAAAGGACCTTTTTAAAAAATAAACTTTTACACTGAAATAACGTTTAGTAAAAAGGATTAAAATATATAACAGAGGATTTCGCGTTGGTCTGACTTGGACCGTGTCTGGAGCTGAACTGAACTGAAGTCTAATAAATTGAATGAAGTACAGAATGATGACGCAGCTCCTTTGAAGGGAAGGTAGAGTGTGTCAGCATTAATATGTGTTACTAGTAATATAAATAACAGAACCATTTAAGTATATACACATATAATTGGCGTGTCGGATTACGGGGGCCACCGGATTAAATAGGGGCCGGATTACCGAAGGCTGTATTGTGTTTCATTGGCAGAATGTATGGGGGAGGTCCATGTTCAGCAGTGGACTTGTGATGGCTGAAAGGAGGAGGAGGCCTAAGTGAGTTGCAGTACCTAAAGGCCGAGCGGTCTTCAGTTTCGTGGCACTAGAATGCCCTGGGTTTGATCCCCGGCGTCGACAAGTCCAAAATTGTTACTGGTGGTAAAATTCCTATGCAGGAATCCGTTTAGGTAGGTACCACCCCAGTGCCAGTTATTCTGCCGTGAAGCAGGAGTGTGCAAACATTACTGTTTCGATTTGAAGGGCACTGAGTGCTAGCGTAATCACTGGGCATATGAGACTTAAGAACTGATGTCTCAGGGTGAGGGGCGCAGTGTGATGTCACACAGAAATCTTCTGGGTGACAGCATTTGTTATGGGCAGACGTTGCACTTACCATCAGATGAACTATTGGCTTGTTTCGTCACTTTTATCAACTGAAAAAAGAGTGCAATTTCGAACTGATTTAACATAGACTAGAGAAATAGAAATATTACAACACCGGGTGGTTTATCAACCCTTACTGGGGGTTCATACGGTTCTAAAACCTTCCCAAAAATGATAGGAGACTTTTGCGCAATGGGACATTTCTAGGCTGTTACTTTCTAGTTTACGTAAAAAGTATAAAAAGAAGAATTCAAAAATGCATATTTACATCTCTTTTTTATTTTTAACACGAACTTTCTCGTTTCATTTTATTATAACCATCATCATTTCAGCCTATCACTAGTCCACTGCTGAACATAGGCCTCCCCCATAGATTGCCACAAAAGTATGTAGCTCTCGTTTTGTGGGGATTTTGTCATAGTTGCCGCGCTTGGCAGGCGGGTTGGCAACCGCAGTTAATTTATTCTAATGTTCCAGGAAGATGGTGCTGATCTCTCTGTCGACTTTAACGACACCCACGGGATGAGATGGGGTGGTAGATTCTCTTAAGCCGCTACCACTCGGCAATTTCATTTTTTCAAAAGACCTTAATTTTTAACAATACAATGTAACAGAAAGACTCGTTTCGCAAGGGATTTGTTAGTTTTGTCTCATTTATATGCCGACCTCTCCCACGGATTGGAAATTTTGTGACATCCGTAATCTAGATTATATATCACAGACGTGATCTTAATATTTGATTCGTTTGAGCCCGATGCAGTGCTTGGTGTTCTGGTGATTTCTTTTGCATAACGTCTGAGATTTTGTTTGTAATGGTTTAATAAAAAAAAATATGAATTTAAAATAACGATACACGGGAGTTTTCCACGATGCAAATGGGTTCACTTTTTTATTGGATAAAGTGTCGAAACGAGCAAAACGTACACCTGTAAGTGCGACGTCTGCCAATAACAGATAATGTGTGACCCAGAATATTTGTGTGTGAGACCACACTGCGCTCGTCTCCCTAAGACATCAGTTCTTAAGTCTCAAATGTCCTATGATTACGCGAGCTCTCAGTGCCCTTCAAACCGAAACACAATAACGACTGCGCACTACTGGTTCACAACAGAACAACTGGCACCCACATGCAGGAATCGGTCTACATAAGCTGTCCAACTTTAAAGAAAATCTTATATTAATAGTTTCTTATTTTGCCACTGGCGGAGATTGTTTTTGACCTCTCGTGACCATTACTTTTGTGGAGATCGTAAGTAAAAGTCACTTCGTAGGACGTCAGAAAAAACACGGCTTTGCGTCATACGACTAGAGTTACCAAAATTTTAACGAAGCTTCGGATTTAATTTAATGTTCTTAAATAAGTTTTCTTAAATAAGTGTCGCGTCGGGCAAGTTGCCTAATTGTAAGTCAGCCGCTTCTGAATTTAAAGCTGCAAAATCCTGTTTGACATTGCAGTGCGCTCATGCCAAGACATTGGTAGTTAAGCCTCATACACTTCGTAATTTTCTTAGCTACAGTGCCCTTCAGACAGAAATACAGTGATAAAGGAAAGAAATTTAATTTGCTAAGGTCCGCATGCAAAATTATGCCCAGTAATTACACAAGCGGATGCGGATCTTAGCGAATTAACTTTCTTTCCTTTATTATAATGGATTTCCGCAAAGTAACGCATGATTCTTTTAACTATAGAAATACAGTGCTTACACACTCGAGCATAACTGATGCAGTGGTGGTACCTATAATGATTCCCGCACTGAAATACCACCAAAGCATCAGTAAATTCATTGTATAATTATTTCAAAGGAATGTTTCAAATAAAAAATATTTTTATATTTTTTATTGTAAATTGGCTTATTCTTATCTGCAGATGTCTAAATATGTTTTGATTAAATAATGGTATTACAATGAGTGTTCAATTCTGCATTATGAAGATGAAATGAATCTGATCTATGAATCAAAATACGGGTACAATCTAAAGATGATGACATTCGTATCATGATATTAATTATTATCCTACAAAATACAATCAAGATTGATGACGTACATGTAAAGTCCACTTTAAATTATTCAAATCGGACCTATCCTCTAGAAGTTACGATGCGTATAAAAATGTTAAAAGTAAGAAAAATGCCGCGGTGTGAGCGAACAGCCCTACGCTCGCCCGCGCGACGCACGAATAGACTAAGACATATTAGTTACATACCTACTCATATTATTTTTTGTAAATTAGAAACAATTGAATACTGGTTTGTAATTTGTTTAATTTTTTTTAATTTAAGACTTTAAAACGCTTTATAAAAATACAGCGGCCGCGGTGTCTATCGAACACCGCGCTGCCGCCCGGCTACATGCGACTTTGGCATCATCGAGGTGCGCGGCTCACTTTGCGCAGCGGTCGAGAGTGGTCGTTTTATTTTGCTATCACGACATTAATAATTGCCTGTATTTCATGGCTTATGTTCCAATAAACAAAACATTATTTTGGTAAAATGACGTAATCTTATCTGACTGCAGAGCTGCAGATGAGAATAGTCGCTACAAAAAATGTTAATGTAAGGAATTGTGGTTGTTCTATTTGTCCAAATAAAGTACTAATTTATCTTTCTAATTTCTATCTACTCGTGCGAAGCCGGGGCGGATCGCTAGTATTAAATAAAGTTAAAATAACATATATTTTTCCTTTATGCAGCTATAAAAATAAAATTTCTTTTTTCTTTTTATTGACGTATACCAAGACACCTACTCTCTATTTGAGACACAATGTTTTCATAATGAGATTTATATACTATCAAACGCATGGCCTAGTGGTAAAAAAATGATAGCTGATAGCTACGCCGCTGGTCCTGCGTTTGAATACCAGGAGGCGCCAACGTTTGTGCAAACTATTTTTTTAATGGTTAAAGTGACAAAACGAGCAAAACGTTCACCTGATGATAAGGGTAACGTCTGCCCATAACAAATGCTGTGTCACTTCTGTGTGACGCCACACTGCGCTCTTCATCCTGAGACATCAATTCGTATGTATCAAGCCCAGTAATTAGGCTAGCCATCAGATGCCCTTCAGACCGAAACACTGTAATGTTTGCACACTAATTCTTCACGGCAAAATTACTACTTGGCCTATTTTTTCCAATATATTTTGTCTAACTATATTTGCAGAAGAAAAATTAGTTACTGAATGAAATTCATTACGGGATTTATTATAATTTTTTTTTAATTTTCTTTGATATTGCGTGATCACTAATTACAAATCAACAGTTGAAAATTATAAATTTATTGAAATTACAACAAAATATAACCTATCTCGTGTCCCAAAATTTGTTTTAACTACATTGCGACCCTACAATAGACATATTGCGTTGAATTAAAAAATCATGTTGTCACCTTCATTCACATTCATAATGTAGTTATAATGCGATAATGAAATTAGACAGGTAACAATTTATTTTCGCTGTCAGCCGAACATCTGAAGCTACCTTAATGATGCTTCCATATTCGCCGCTTATCATTAAGATATAAATAGACTGTGCAACTTTACGACTTGTTTTCAACTTAATGCGCCACGGCGCCGGCGCCTCTAAAATTGTTTTGCAATTTAAAGTGCTGATTTCTCACGTGCGTGGTGAAGGAAAACATCGTGAAGTCCTGCACTGGAGCACCGTCCCGACTCTTCCAGGAATGACAGGAGGCCTGTGCTCAGCAGTGGTTGTTTTTTTTTTATTGTTTAAGGTGACGAAACGAGCAAAACGTTCACCTGACGGTAAGTGCAACGCCCGCCCACAACAAATGCTGTGTCATCCAGAATATTTCTGTGTTACACCACACTGCGTCGTCAGCACACCCGTCACCCAGAGAGATCAGTTCTTAAGTCTCAAATGCCCAGTGATTACGCTAGCTCACAGTGCCCTTCAAACCGAAACACAGCAATTCTTGCACACTACTGCTTCACGGCAGAATAACTGGCACTGGGATGGTACCTACCTAGACGAATTCGTCCATAGGAATCCTACCACCAGTACGTATGTATGAGGACCACAAAGTTTTCTTCTAACGTCAACCTCACTTACAACTGCACCACACATATTGATCGACAGACGAGGTTTTGGCGACCAAGTAAAGACCGGAAATCCTCCCGAAGATTCCACAAACTGACGATGGCAGCATCACCGGTGACTGTCGCATTTTTCGAAAGGTTTGATGTTCTCCTCGCCGATCTAAAAAAAACGTTTAAAAAATTATCAAAAATGGCACCCCGAATCATTCCCGCCCCAAACGAATTATGATGTCCTTCTGGCTGATATTTGACCACGGCGACAACTACTGATTACTGTCGGAAGTTATCAACTGCGCAGGAGATATTATAGTGCCACAAGTGTACGCGCAAACACATGGGTACTGACTCGTCCCAACCTACCCATGCCCGATGTCTCAAGCGTCATATACAGTGTCAGGGACAAGGAAAACATAACCAGACATTGACTGGTGGTAGGATTCCTATGCAGGAATCCGTCTAGGTAGGTACCACCCCAGGGCCAGTTATTCTGAAGTGAAGCAGCAGTGTGCAAACATTACTGTGTTTCGATTTGAAGGGCACTGTTAGCTAGCGTAATCACTGGGCATGTGGGACTTAAAAACTTATGTCTCATGGTGATGGGCACAGTGTGGTGTCACGGAAATTTTCTGGGTGACACAGAATTTGTTATGGGCAGACGTTACACTTAACATCAGGTGAACGTTTTGGTCGTCTCATCACTTTATCCAATAAAAAAACCGAAAATCAACAATTTGTGTTTTTGCACAAATGGTGGCTGCAGCTGGGTTTAGAAACCGCAGCATGGTAGTCAGGCACTCTAGCCACGAGGTCACTTAAAGAAGATCCAGAGATGGATTCAAAGACTGACGAGGATTATTAACTGTTATGGCACCAGGAATTCCTCTGTATCGTATGGTGGGTTTTTAGACGTAAATTTCACACGCACAAACTCTTAACAACTTTCTATTGGTCATGCAGATTAAGCCCCGTGCGGGCATCGAACCCGCAACCCATATGCCACTCATTTAGCGAACTGCGCCGTTAATTTCTTTATGTGTTTATTTTAGCATCTTGTAGGCTAAATTGTTTTTATTTTATAGATCTAATCACAAATAAACATTTAAAGATTCATCAACAAAATTACAGTGTAATTATAATTAAAAGTAGCTGATACCCGCGACTTCGACCGCTTGGATATAGCCATAAAAAACTAAACTGGATATACCCAATAAAAAACTTATAAAAAAAAATGTTGTAACATGTGCCAACAGTAAAGATATTTCAAAAAATATATGCACGAAAAAGGTTTTGTAGATAACTAGCTGATGCCCTGGACTTCGTTCGCGTGGATTGAATTGAACAATTTGAGTTTCCGGAATAAAAAGTCTAATAGCAAAAGTATAGTCCTATGTCCGTCTCCAGAATGCAAGCTATCTCTGTGCCAAATTTCGTCAAGATCGGTTCAGCGGTTGAATCGTGAAAGGGAACAAACAGACAGATGGACATAGAGAGTTCCTTCCGCATTTATAAGATTAGTACGGATTACTCTTAGTCTTTTATTTAATTTACGGCATATAGCGAATGATACTTAGGATGCACACAATTTAACCAAAGTATAAGTATTTATTCCTTTGATCTTTTCGTAATGCCGACAACGTCTAGACCAGGGGTAGCCAACTTTTCTCAGTTTAAGATAGAAGGTTATGGGGCTGCACCCCATAGTTTCGGAGATATAAGCTTATGATTTAAGATTAGAAGCTTAAGATATTAGGGGAACAGGAGGTCTCTTCCTACCTTTAGATGTTGTTATACGAGTATATAGTTCGCAACTCAGAAACTTTCATAGCGCGATTATGGAATGTATGACATATTTCTTGAGCTTCTCATGTGGCGACATAGATGTCGCTACAAACTTTAAAAGGTTTGCTCACATGGGCACAACGAAAATTAGAACTTTGAGCATCAACATGATGGGGCTGCTCCCCAAACTGTCGTTGATAAACGCTTTCAAAAATGTTAACACTCATTGTGAATGCAATAAAGAGATAACGATAATTAAGAGCTGACAGTTAGTCAAAACTATTTTTTATAAAACATGTTTAGACGTGTCCTAAGAACGCGCTGATTAAAATAACGGAGAAATGCAAATGTAAAATTAATAATTTGAAAGGATCGAAATTCTCACTATCTCTTTCTTGAATAATTTTTAATAAAAGAAAGTAAAAGCTTATCAAGAGGTTCGACACTAATAACTTTCAAATATTTTGTCGCTTGATCACAAAGATGCCACACCACCAGGGCCAGTTATTTTACCGTGAAGCGGTAGTGTGCAAACATTACTGTGTTTCGGTTTGAAGGGCACTGAGAGTTAGTGTAATCACTGGGCATATGAGACTGAAGAACTGATATCTCGAAGTGACGGGCGCAGTATGGTGTTCTGGCTGACACAGCATTGATTATGGGCAGACAATGCATTTATCATCGTCGTATCAGCCTATCACAAGTCCACTGCTGACCGTAGGCCTCCCCGATAGATAGCCACAAAAGTTTGTAGCTCTCATATTGGAGGGATTTTGCCATAGTTGCCACTCTTTGCAGGCGGGTTGGCAACCGCAGTTTATTTATTCAGATGTTCCAGGAAGATGCTGCTGCCCATCTCCTGGTTTTTTCCCTCTGTCTAACTTTATCATATAACAAAACAAATCAAAATCAAAATTCCCTCAACAGAGTATCATATAATCTTTAATAAAGTTTTTTATGATTTAGATGTATTATATGTAGGGTTGCCATAATATATAGATTCGTACTATGATCGTACTATATTTTAGTTAACTGTACTATATATTATTGCAAAATAATATAGTACAAAAAGACTACATTTTTATCGCTAATACAACTTTCGCGCTTTTTTATGTTTACTGTGAGAACGCACCCGCACCGCAACATGGCGAATTTCAAACGCATTAACGGCATTTACTAACGGTAAGACAGTTAAACGTCAACTTTCTGTCATTGTCAATTTGTCGATGAATGCCGCCCGATGTTTAAAGGTTATTTAAGTGTTAATTTTCTGCTCTTAAATTATCCATCCAGTCTCATGAGTTGTTGGTAGTAGAGATCCGAATCGATGTTTCTACCCGGTAAAAGCTCATAATGAACAACGCCCTTCTACTCCCACCATACACACAGCATCACCTTTTTGCGAGTTAACCCGGGTTTTGGCACAGTCTGTGAAGCCTGACCGACCTTCGACCACGACCATTTTCGCACGCTCTTGTCGTACGCGATCCACCTTTTATCACCAGTTCTCAATATCTTCAAAAACGGTTCAGTTTCATTACGTCTCAATGAAGAATCGCAAATGACTATGCGGTTCTTGAGGTTTCTTTCAGTGAGCTCGTGTGGCATCCAAATATCGAGCTTTTTTGTGTACCCAGCTTTTTTCAAATGGTCAAAACTATTTTGTGGTCAATTCCCAGTTCTCCAGCCATGTCGTAACTACTGACATACCGATCTTGCTCCACTTTTTCTTCGAAAATTGTGTCCATTTTATCCGTAACAGGGCGACCAGAGCGAGGTGCTATCTTTGACATCAATATTCCCGGATTGAAAACGCATAAATCAAACTTTCTGCTAGTCTTACTGGCACTGCATTAGGTCCATAAACCTAACAATTTTTTTAGCGGCTTGCGTTGCATTTTTTCCTTAATTCTTAATAAAATTTTAAAATGTATCGAATTTCTACATTAGATTCATTCATTTTGACAGAAAGAAAAACAAATAAAAAATAGCTGGAAACAACATTTTACTAATTTCTTTCTTTTTTTTAAATGTAACCGTTTTAATGTCATCAAAACCAGTAGATACAAATAGTACAGACAAAGAGATTTTATTACAAGTTTATACATACTATATGCGAAAAGACTTTTTCCCCTACCTAATATGTATATCATCGATCGGGTTCGGGTTTTTTACGCGGGTGAAACCGTCGGATACAGCTAGTTAAAAATAAGTGTGTAAATGTGTGTATTTAGTTTCCAACATTTCCTGAAAGTACTTTTGTTTTAAAAAAAAATACTGTTTTTATCCAAAAAAAAGGTGGCAACCCTAATTATAATAGACGTGTGAGTGTGATGTGATATACAGTCATGCCTTTTTTCCATATAAGGGGTAGGCAGAAGCCACTCACGTGGCCTAGTTTTCGCCCACGCGATAAACGAGACGTGACGGATGGCAAACCACGTCGCCGCCATTTTGGTACAAGTCAACTTGTCACTCCCCATTGCATTCGCACGAGCAATATAGTTACAGCATTGCTTATGATGGTGTTATTCTGCGCCAATAAAGGCTGTCCGTACAATACCTTAGTCGCCCCTTGCGACACCTCGGTAGGAAAGAGGTAGGTGCTATTCTACTCTGCCGGACACCTATGGGCTAGGCTACATTATAATAGACCCCATGGCGAAAGTTGTGTGGTGGTGGTGGTTACGGAGTCTGCTCTCGTCTTTGGTGAGGTGTATGCCCAACAGAGGACATTACCAGGCTGAATAAGATGAAAATAAAGTTCGACTCGTCAAAAAAATATACAAACAGCCATTGCAACATCAGAGTCTTTTTAATCAATACGATATTACAAAATGAATATGCATGTATCGATACACAGTCAAGGTTCCTTCGTGTGGGGCACTCGAGAGTAATATCAGATGGCCTTATAACGCATGCTAAGTTGATGCTCAGGTCGAGGTTGGGTCGCGCTGGCTAGCATCGATAAAGATATCGTTCATGGCTGTCATCACTGGTGACGTTTACAATGTTATATTACTGGATCAATTGCTTAATGTAGTAAAGGTTTCAATTAAAATTACTTAAGTCAAAATTTCTTTATACCGCCTTTATAAGCCTAAAGCTTGTATAAAGCTCTTACGAGTATGAGCCTAAACTGAATAAAGAAATGTTGACTTTGACTTTAGTAATTTTAACTGAAACCTTTACCTACTAGTAGTTGCCCTGGTCGAATATCAAACGTAATTGAGTTTTTTTTTTAAGTTTGAACGGTATTGAAGTTTGGGTTATTGTTGGTAACATTAAAAAAAAACCGACAATCTCTACACACGAGTTTGATATTGGCAGTATGAACTTAAACAAACGACAGACTATAGTGTGATTGACATTGTCAGTATGAACGTAAATAATTAATGTTTTTTTTTTTGAAATTGAATGTATTTGTAAAGTATATTATGAGTATATATAGATTTTAGCTTCCTCGCTTCTTCTTCATACAAACTGTTACTATGTCAAATCTCACACTGTCGTGCGCGCAATATGAGTACAAAGTTTTCTGTTCAATTATTAATATAAAGACGTAAATAACCCCCTTCACTTCTACTAGGTTCTTCGCTCATTGGTGGAAGCTTGTAGAAGCATAGCAGATCTACAAGCGAGTTATCTAAATACTTAATAGATAATTTTTTTTACTTTTTTTAAAAATGTTGCGTACACGGAGAAATATGAAATTTGGCATAGTTAAAATCTATATGAAGAAGGAGTGCAGAAAGTTGATATATAATGTTGGCTAGAAATACATTAATTTCAAAATAAAAGGCTGTAGCGTGACCGATAGAGGCAAATCATTTGAATATGCCGATTCCAAAACCCCATAGATAGCTAATAGATGCCAACATTACCGATATCGGCACTGTGCTCACCAACCCAGCAGCTCAGCGTGGTATGAATCTTTCAATAAAGGCAGTCAAGGCTTGTTGACGCATTTCTTCAAATGTTTATAACCCCGTCAGCGGATATGGAAATCACGTCCTACTCGAGGTTTACTCGAGCAAATGGCCGGTATTAGGTTTTAGGTTTCAGACACTTTTAATAAATGAATTTTTGTACTTAAAAAATATAATATTAATTTTCGATAAAATATTTCCTTTATGGTGATGAGTGTTTTGAACTCCTTCAGAGAGGCCCTTGGACCACTTTGAGCCCTTCCATTTCGTTAGTGCAGTGACCATACTCACTAAAAGGGGTCGGACTGCAAGGGGATGGTGGGCGACATCGGGACGCCTCGCACCGTGTTACTGTCGGCAGTGTTGTTGCGCGTTGTACTTGCGGGCCTTCTGCTCGCGACTCTCCATCGACAAACCTGTAAAAACCTCTTGGCATACAACTACTGGAGACTATGCATGACGGCAAACGGCATAGGCAACGAAGGCACAGGAGTAGAGCCTACCGTTCACAAAAGGGATTACCGCAAGGCCCCGTTTACAAATCTTTAATGTTGTTATGCTGTCCTTGACAGCTGTCGTAACTACAAGAGCTTCTGTTTTTACGTCGATATCTTCGGATAATGATGTTCTCTTGGCCAATTTCCCGAGGTTACCGCTTACATATAGACACACCGCACCTTACGTCTCGTACAGTTACTGGTCTGGCTTAGAGATTTTATAGTACTTCCCTAAATCAAAGAGTAAATTAATAAAGAATGATACTATTACATACGATAGGTGTCTCATAGAAGAATAACACCTACCTCTTTCCAAAGCTTCTATTCGTGCGGAATAACACAATAATATCCAATGCTGTCACTATACTGCAATTTTTTTTGACTCTTACCAAAATGGCGACGACGTGGTTCACCACCCGTCACGTTCCCACGGGGGTGAAAAGTGGGCTACGTACGGCCTACCCCTTAGATGGGAAAAAGGCGTGACTGTATGTATGTAATATTAGCGACCCGGCTCGGCTTTGCTAGGGAAAATTTTTGTTTTTACAGTGATATACTCAATAAAAAAAATTGATCGTATCGGCAACCTCTTACCCGACTTGATCCACTAATAAACCCGTAATTCTCATCACCTATCACAGCTGCGCCATTTTTTAATTCACATAAATCTTCCTGGAGAGTTGCATCTCTATCTTTATTTCTCATATCTTTGTTTATTGCACTGCAATCAAAGCATTGAAAACCAGATGGAAAATATAAGCTTAGTGGTTCTCCAGGTTACCAACAAGTACGCCACAAGCGACTTTAAAAGTGAAAGTGAACAAAAAATAATGATTCCTGTAATGTATGTCATTAAAAGCTATAACAATATTTCATACATATTTAAAATTTGTTTTCTAAGATTTTAAATTATGCCCCGACATTTATCCGCAAGTCATTAAAACTGTATAAGTATTTCATTACTTTTTCATTAATAATGGCGAAATAAGAAGTGACACAGTAAGTTTCACCAACATAAAATATTCACTTTGCATATTTAAACAATTTTTATAAGTAAATAATAGTTAACATGGATAATTTATTCTAATACATGACAATAATTAAATGTTAACGTCACAATGCGACATTATAATTTCAAATCGAACGAATACGTTAATAAAATTACGTCGAAGTCCTGTCGCAGTCGTGTCGTCACGTGCAAAGCGTTGTGTTTGTTTCGCAAAGCGCAAGTTTATAATTGACACTTAATTACTCAAATACTCTGTGAAGCGTGTCCGACATGTTTATTTAATAAAAAGTGTTTAAATGGCACGAGGGTCACGTATTCAATCTTGTTAAAATTACTTAAACTACTTCTATTTTAGGTTTCTAGGTAGCACTGCTATGCTGGAATCCGCCTAGGTAGAATCATAGCAGTGCCACTTATTCCGCCGTAAAGCAAGTGTGCAAACTCTTCTGTGTTTCAGTGTTTACCCGTTTATCGGTTCTTACATCTTATATGCTACGATGCTAAGATGTAAGCATCCGATGAGCGTAACATGAGCATGGATAGGTTGGGTCAAGCTAGTGCCATGTGTGTTTTCGCGTACAGTTGTGTCACTATAATATCCCCTGAGCAGTTGACAACTTCCGACAGTATTCGGTACTTGGTGGTTCGGTCCTATATAATTTTGGTAAAGTTCTGATGATGGGATTAATAACAAAATGATGAAATTCTTAAATTCTTTTAAGCATATTTGGAGCTCTTGCGTTGAAGTCGGTTTTTTGAAAAAAATATTATAAATGAAACACATATACCGTTGTCACGTCTTGCCCACTTTCTAGGTGTTCTACTTGACTTAAGAACTGATGTCTCAGGGTGATAGGCGCATTTGCTATGGGCGAACGTTGCTCTTACCATCGGGTGAACGTTTTGCTCGTTTAATCACACTATTCAATTAAAAAAAACCTGATGATGACAGCAACGTCTGCCCATAACAAATGCTGTGTCACCCAGAATATAACTGTGGTGTCCACATTGCTCGTCATACTAAGACATCAGTTCTTAAGTCTCATATGCACCGTGATTATACTAGCTCTCAGTGACCTTCAAACCAAAACACAGTATTGTTTGCACAATACTGCTTCACGGCAGAATAACTGGCCCTGGGGTGGTACCCTACCACCAGACTACCACCACTTTTCTACATTACGACACAATTTTTGTCATCCTGCGGTACGTCGATACTGATGCATTTTTCGTACACAGACTTGGCCTTTTTTTTCTCTGATTAAATTCATAAGCGAATGCTAAATACTAAATCGCGTTGCTATGTGAAACTTTCTATTAATTGCTTCTAATTACACGTTTTCGTTTTCGTTTTTTTTTATTATTATTATTTTTTTTTCGCTCAGGTCCGTGTTTTGTGGCAATCTATGGGGGAGGCCTACGTTCAACAGTGGACTGTAATAGGCTGAAATGATGATGATGATGATGACACGTTTTCGGCGAAAGAATTATAAAAGATAGAAACTTGATTAACAACAAACAGCTGATTAATAAACATTTATGCTTTTGATCAATTTACATTTACGATGTTACGAATGTACTATGGTATGGTGGACGTGGACGTCCATTTATTCTGACGTGATTTCGAATACACTATTAACTTTACGAGTATTTCCTTTGTTACTTAAATCTACGTCATAATTATCGTCACTCTCATTTTCATTAGAAACAGACGCTTGATCAGAACACCTGCCCCACCTGGTGGTAGGATTCCTATGCAGGAATCCGTCTAGGTAGGTACCACCCCAGGGCCAGTTATTCTGCCGTGAAGCAGTAGTGCGCAAACACTACTGTGTTTCGGTTTGAAGGGCACTGTGAGCTAGCGTAATCACTGGGCATTTGAGACTTAAGAACTGATGTCTCAGGGTGACGGGCGCAGTGCGGTGTCACACAGAAATATTCTGGGAGACACAGCATTTGTTGTGGGCGGACGTTACACTTACCATCAGGTGAACGTTTTGCTCGTTTCGTCACTTTGTACAATAAAAAAAAAAAAAACTGCTGTAACACGATGATATGCTTCCAATAAAGAGCTCAAACAAATTGATACATACAGTTACGCCTTTGTATACGTGTATACGTTTTACAACAAAATCCCAGAAAGTGCACAAAGACTTCAAAAAAAGGGTTATTATAATATTAAAAGAATACATGTATGATGATAACTCCTGGGAATGAGGCGATCGCCGCCTAGCTTTTTTTATAGAAGAGGGGGCAAACGAGCAAGCGGCTCATCTGATGTTAAGTGATCGCCGCCGCCCATGAACCTCCGCAACACCAGGAGAGCTATTTCTACATCTTTAAAATGCTGCTGCTGTAATTTTTATGCCGCTGGGTTTCTTACTGGTTCTTCCCAGGACAGAGGCATTTTTTGCGAACCAGTGTAGTTAAAAAAAGAAAAAAAATGACTATATTCTATTCTATTCTTTCCTATATAAGGAAACTCGAAAAAAGTTTACGTTACGTTTAGATAAGTTATATGTGAAAACATGCTAGTAGCGTAAAGTTTATTATTATTTTAGTTTTATTTATCGTCTTATTGTTTCCCAAATAAAATAAAATGAAGTAACGGTTTATGAATTACCTCGCTGCCATCTTCCCACGGGCTGTATAGTGACAGCATTGCATATTACGGTGTTGTTCTGCACCGATGAAGGCTGTCCTTTGTACATACTAGTTGCCTCTTACGGCACCTCCGTAGGAATGAGGTGAAAAATACGTGTTAACTCGAATGAAAGGACGACAATCACGTAACAAAATTAACCAAGAGTCATCAGTCCTTAGCATCAATCCATCCCAAGTACACTATTCGTGGCATAAATTGTTGGTTAATTAGAGTTTTTGATATCAGAGATAATATAGATTGATTTCGATCGCCATGTGGTAGCGGCTTAAGAGAATTTACCACCCCATAGCATCCCGTAAAAGTGTTACCCATCTGATGTGCAGCAGCATCTCCCTGGAATATCTGAATAAATAAACAGCGGTTGCCAATCCGCCTGTCAAACTTGGCAACTATGGCAGAATCCCTACAAAAATCAGAGCTACAAACTTTTGTGGCTATCTATGTTCATAAGCATTCAGTAAAAAGCTGTTAGTTTGTTATTACACACAGACACTTCAATTTTATTTATTTGTATTGATCATTAAATTGACAAACTCTCTTTCCAAGACTAAAAAACAAGACTAAAATTACTCAAAAAAGTAAACTGACAGCTTTATACATGTCCCACTGCTGAGCACAGGCCTCCTCTCATTTATGACAGGGTTTTGGAACGGGGGAATAGTTCCCCCTGCTCCCATACGGGTTGACGGACTTCACATGTCCTCGAAATATTTTTTATTCCACAGACTTTCTCACGATGTTTTCCGTCACCGCTGAGCACGTTCTGATTTAGAACTTAAAATTGCAGAATAATTTTGGAAGTGCCTTCACCGGGAATCGAACTCAGGTCACTCGCGTACTATAATAATATAGTTTAAGACTACGCGTACTATGATAATATAGTATATAATGAAGTTTAAGACTAGCGCCCGGCCCCTGAGCTACCACGGTAAATTAGACATAAAAAAATAAACTTCTGTCAAATCAAGGAAAATAAACTGTTGCCCTAATGAAAATACTACACCAGTAGAGAGCAGAGTAATGAAAATCTTAGAGCTTAAATTATTTTTGCCTCGAATTTTCGATAAAGTTACGAAGAAATATATATATTTTTTTTAAATCATCAATAACCTATAATGCTAAGGGAGATTTTCGAATGATCATATATATGTGTCGCCGATAGTTTTTCATTCCTTACCATTCACGTGCCGTGAGGTAGCGGCTCTACCGCCCCATCTCATCCCGTGGGTGTCGTAAGCGTCGACAGAGGGAAAATTAAAATCAGAATATGAAAATTATCTTAAAATTAAATAAAAAAATAAACATCAACGATTGTTATTAATTGTACTAATGTATTTGACTGCATTCTTTAATGGCTGTTCTTAAAAGAATTCTGCCACCATAGGAGTACTTTACCAGCAACTTTCCTAATATAGCGGTCGCTGTAAGTTATGTTACGCGCAAAAAACTTAAAACCCTAAAATCTGATTCAAATAGGGAAGAATATATGTATATCATCGATCGGGGTCGGCTTTTTTACGCGGGTGAAATCGCAGGGCACAGCTAGTTTTTAAGTGAAATTTGTTCGCTTCTTCCTAGGTTTTCATCAGAAAATTTGTCTAAAATTTGTGTGAAAACTCCTCCAGTAGGGCCTCCTGCCTTAATAGGGTCTGTAGATCCTAAATACGGCCCTGCGTCGGCGCATAGTTGATGAACTGTGTCCGTGACTTTGTTTAACGTAAACGTAACGTTTCAGCCTATAAATGTCCCACTGCTGAGCACAGGCCTCCTCCCATTTCTGGGAGGGTTTTGGAGCTAGGAAGAATCCGCCACGCTGCTCCCATGCGGGTTGGCGGACTACACATGTCTTCGAAACATTTTTTTTATTTCTCAGACATGCAGGGTTCCTCACGATGTTTTCCTTCACCGCCGAGCACGTGGTAAATCAGCACTTAAAATTGCAATTAATAAATTTAGTGGTGCCAGCACCGGGAATAGAACCCAGGTCACTCGCGTACTATGAAATTTAAAGCGAGCGCCTAGCCCCTGAGCTACCACGGCCTTTGTTTATTTAGGATGAAATAAATATTTTCAGAGTTAATATTTATAAGTAGTTTAAATTTAATAACAATAAAAAGTAACAGCCCATAAATGTCCCATGAACCCTCTCAGAAATGAGAGGGTTTCGGAGCCGAGAATAGTCCGCCACGCTACTCCAATGCGGGTTGGCGGACTTCATGTGTCATTCAAATATGTCTATTCCTCGGATGTGCAGGTTTCCTCACGATGTTTTTCTTCACCGCTGAGCACACGGTAAATCAGCACTTAAAATTGTAGAACAATTTTAGAGGTGCTGTCACCGGGGATCGAACCCAGATTACTTGCGTACTATGAAATTAAAGGCGAGCACCCGGCCGCTGAACCTCCACGGTTCTAACAATAACTTCAGTTATTTTCAAAATATCGGTATTAACAGATTTTATTATATTCGTTTTAGTTTAGTAAGTTGTAATACTAAAGTTACTAAACTTGCCAAAGCAAACTATTTTTTTTATTTGATAAAGGTGACGGAACGAGCAAAACGTTCACCTGATGGTAAGTGCAGCGTCTGCCCATAACAAATGCTGCATCACCCAGAACAGTGTGACACCACAATGCGCCCGTCACCCTGAGACATCAGTTCTTAAGTCTCATATGCTCAGTGATGCTAGAGGCTAGCTCTCAGTGCCCTTCAAACCGAAACACAGTAATGTTTGCACACTACTGCTTCACGGCAGAATAACTGGCCCTGGGATGGTACCTATCTAGACGGATTTTAATCAATGTGAAAAAACAAGTAATTCATTCAAAACAGTTGTAATGAATTTTAATTGGAAAGTTCTGTGTTGCACCACATTACACCCATCACCTTAAGCCGTCAGTTATTAAATCTCATAAGCCCTTCAATCACCTAAACTACAATGACCTTCAAGCCGAACATGTAATGTTTTCACACTATGATACGCAGGCGCAAAGTGGTGCCACACAGAAATGTTCTGGGCACTTACCATCAGGTGAACGTTTTACTCGTCTCAATACTTTATCCAATAAAAAACAGATTAGCCAGTACAGTACTAGCCAGACACAGCTCGGCAAGTTCGGATGGGATTTTCGCTTTCAGTCGGTAGCCAGAACCTCGTTTGCCAGCTAGCAGAGTGCAACAAGCAGGAGATGGGCAGCAGCATCTTTCTGGAACATCTGAATTAACTGCGGTTGCCAACCCGCCTACCAAGCGTGGCAACTATGGCAAAATCCCTCCAATATGAGAGTTACAAAATTTTGTGTCTATCTATGGGGGAGGCCTATGTTTAGCAGTGGAATTATGATAGGCTGAATCGGCGACGACGAGAGCGCACCTCGTGCTCGTCAGGTTGAAATTTGGAGAAAACTTGGTATATTTCCCATTCCTGTGTAAAAATTAACAGCCTATGAACGTACCACTACTGAGCACTGGCCGCTTCTCAATTTGAGAGAGCTATTGAGTCATTGTGGATCTCAACATGTTCCCGAAATCATTTTATTACTCAGACATGCAGGTTTCCTCACGATTATTTTTTCGACGCTGTAAAAAATGCGAGAAAAATTTTGAAAGTACCGGCATCGGAGAGCGAATCTCTTTTGGGTAATAAAATTGAAAGCAAGCGCCCGGTCCCAGAGCTACCGAGGCTTTTGTGTGTGAAATGTTATAACTAAATCACTTCCCGCCGATGACCGCTCGAATTGCAGCCTCGTACGGGCAAACGCAGTATAGGGCGACCCCCCAATAGATGTTCGATGGATGCAGGCGGCTCAGGGCCGCGTTTTGTGGCAATCATTGAGAGAGGCCTATGTTCAATAGAGGAATGCTGTGGATTAAAATGATGATGATGATGAAGTCATTTACAGACGCTACTTGTTTATCTACGATTTGAGTCTTCGTTTATTAATGTACTGTACAATGAAATTTCTTAACGTCAAAAAATTACAAAAATGTCAAAGAGTTAAAATATTAGATCAGTGCACATCTTCAATAGCTTTTTATTAACAGAGAAGCAAACCTTGATACACTGTCGAGATTATGTATTGCATAATATTTCAAATGGCAACATGACGGCGTCATGATTGGAATTCCAAATGTGGCTACTTTTTCAGTGTGTTCCAACTCTGTTGTCAATCTGTGGAAACGTCATTAATAGCCTTAATTTTCGCGGAACATTTACAGACTGTTATTTAACTAAACTTCATACACAGCGTTGCCATTGCTGGTTCTAATTAGGAAAACACCATTGGTTTTTTTTATTAATTTTTTTTTATTCAGTAGTCAAAATATAATATAATATACCATGTAACTTCGATAAGGGTCAATCGTGTAACAGAAGACAAAAATAACGTAGCTTCATAAATTACAAAAAAAAATAACAAGGCTAACAGACTAGTTATAATTTTTGATCCCGCTTGCTAGGAGATCTCCTGCTATAAATAAACCAGAATTTTTAGTGGCCTGCGCAGGGGTAAATCCCAGACTCGCGAAAATCGGGAACTTCCCCCGCAAATCTGGTCACCCTATCCATACTTGACATACAACCTACAACCACTATACAGTTCATATACTTGAAGATCGTACATTCCACTAATTAACGTGTAACGTGACCAGTGAAAAGTGAACGGACGTGAGCAGCGTCCTTGTGCCGCTTAAAGAATCTGCAGCAGTCTAGTCAGTACAGTCCAATGTATGTGAGCGTAGATTCCATTAGTATTACTTGCGTCAGGCTTTTTGGAAGCAATCTGTATCTGTGAGTGAGCCAAAAGCTTCTATACATTTTAAGACAACTTGCGAATTTATCGTACATCCACTCTACCACAGTTTCACGGATACTTACTACATAAAGAAGTCTGAAGAACGCTTGGAGGAGGAAACGTCCTCTAATTAAAAGAGCTTATATATTTTGTTTTATTTAATTAAGTGACGAAACGAGCAAAACGATCACCTGATGGTAAGTGCAACGTATACCCACAACAAATGCTGTGTCGTCCAGAACGTTTCTGTGTGACACCACACTGCGCTCGTCACCCAGAGACATCAGTTCTTAAGCCTCATATGCCCAGTAATTACGCTAGCTATCAATGCCTTTCAGACCGAAACACAGTAATGTTTGCACGCTACTGCATCACGGCAGGATAAATTGTTCTGCGGTACTAACCTATCTAGACGGATTCATTTAAAGGAATCCTATTCCAGCAGCAAACAATTTCCTGCGTCATCCAACCAAAGCCGACGTTCATTGCTGGGCCTAGGCCTCTCAGGAGTTTCAACTGGCGTTAACGCAACTTTTATGAAAAAACCTCGTGGCTTGTTGATCAGAGCGCCCGGGCATTTTTTCATAATTATGCCACAATGAAAGATGTTGTTGGCAATTGAATACGCTCCTAATTATTGCATTGTCATTTGTTTGCAAAGTGGTAGCTCCAAGAGAGAATCCATAACCACATCGCGAAACAAAGGTTTTTTTAAAAAAAAATATTGCACCAAACTAGAATTCCTTCTGTATTATCTGTGTGTTTTACAGACATGCATTTCACGTCCATAACACAATTCTAAATTTTAGATCAGGCTGGGATTCGAACCCAGGTACTCTGACCACTAGACCACGCGATCGTCTAAATTTTAAATACTACCGTACTACTGGTGCAACAACTGTATTTCATCTTCCTTTCTACTTTCTTTTATTTATAATGAATACATTAAACCGCGATATAAATAATGACTACATTCCATGTTAACTATATACTGATCACTATTGACCCCGATATATACATAGAAAGATGACCTATTGTAAACTAGAATTGTTCCTTCTTGCCTATTCTCGACCAGGCGACAGCTTCCGAATACTTTTTTTTATTTGATAAAGTGACGAAACGAGAAAAACGTTCACCTGATGGTAAATGCAACGTCTGCCCAGAACATTTCTGTGTGACACCACACCGCGCCCGCCACCCTGAGATATCAGTTCTTAAGTCACATTTGCCCAGTGAAATCAATCAAAACCGAAACACAGTAATGTTTGCACACTACTGCTTCACGGCCAAACAACTGGCCCTGGGGTGGTACCTACCTAGACGGATTCATGCATAAGAAGCCTGCCACCAGTAATACTGCTGCGCCGGAGATATTATAGTGACAAGTGTCCGGCAGAGTAGAATAGCACCTACCTCTTTTCTTGAGGTTTCGTAAGAAGCGACTAAGCTGTTGTACGGAGAGCCACCATAATATGTAATGCTGTCACTATACTGCTCGTGAACGCAGTCGGGAATAATATTTTTTTGAGTCGTACCAAAATGCCGTCATTTTGGTACGAGTCAAAAAATTCTTAACGTGGTTCGCCTCCCGTCACGTCTCTTTACCCGTCATGTATGTTTGTGTACTCACAACCATAGAGGCACGTACTCGTAATAACCTATCTCGATGTAACTCACATGCGATAAGATCGGAGGTGGGATAGGAGGCAATATTAGAGACACGAGGACAATCAAAACATTACCAGAGTAGGGTTGTCAGGCGTCAGGATAAAGCCGGGCATAGTTAGGCTATTTGGATCCTATGCAGGAATCCGTCTAGGTACGTACCACCCCAAGGTCACTTATTCTGCCGTGAAGCAGTAGTGAGCAAACATTACTGTGTTTCGCTTTGATGGGCACTGAGAGCTAGCGTAATCACTGGGCATATGAGACTTAAGAATTGATGCCCCGGGGTGATGGGCCTGTCCTACTTTTGTTACACTTTTTACATTTTACCACCCGGTCGGCGCCGTGTTTAATTTAGTTTTCAATTTCATAATAAAGAAGACTGATTCATTAAGCTTTGTTGTAATTTCATTAGAAGCTCAGACGATTTGATGATAAAGGATCAAAAAATTCTGGATTTACATACAATAATGTTTCGTCGCTTGAGCCTAATACTAGTCCACTGCTGAACATAGGCCTCCCCCATAAATCGCCACAAAAGTTAGTAGCTTTCGTCTTGGGGGGATTTTTCCATGGTTGCCCCGCTTGGCAGGCGGGTTGGCAACCGCATATTATTTAATCGGATTTTCCACGAAGATGCTGATGCCCATTTCCTTTTCATTTTCCCTCTGTCGCCTTCTACGACACCCACGGAATGAGATGGGTGGTAGATTACCGCCACCACACGATAATGTTTATCATTTTAAATTCACGAAATTCTTGCCCATCTCTACTTACTTTTTACTTTTCTTATTTCTTTCTTACCTTATTTTTTTTAGAATGACTTTTGCCTTCTTAACTGGCTGGTATGTTTGGATTTCTGGTTAAGGGACGTGGCAACCTACACAGCCTTTTTTACATGAGGAAATGCTTAAGAATACCTGCCCTCGCGGGGGCAAGGACGGGTAATGTCGGACTCGCACCGACTAAAACCCATGATGTTCCGCCTTCGCCGCATGTTGCCAGGGCCACGGGAACGCTTTCGCACTCATCCGCTGCCCCTCTCTCCTTCCCAGCAAGGCGTGCCAGAACGCGACGCACATGGACCCCGTCTGTCCCGCTGCCGCATCCACGGTACGGTCCCGCCAAAGTCGCGGAGGACAGGGAGAGAGACAACGCTACACTTACATTACTCTTCCCCCTTGACTTCGCCTATGCTGCTGAGGGCAGCGCACTGCTCCCCCCAGCAATCTGACTGCCTCGGGCCAGCCTGGTGCCATATACGATCGGGTTCCTCTTAGCTTCACCGTTGGTGATCAAACCACGGTTACTAAGCCCCTCGCCACCACAAGGCGAGAAAACATTCGGGGAGGACTCAGCCCTACCCAGACACGAAAGCCAACATTTTGTAAATAAATGCTGGTTCCGTCTGGGATTCGAAATCATGGCCCGCGGCGCAGTTATCCGGTACTCTGGCCACTAGGTCACGCGGTCATCTCCGTTAGATTAAATTAGCGAAAGCCTTTCCGAAATTAAATAAGAATAGAAATATCAGTCGATCTCTGCACTAAGATCTTTTAAGTAAATTTTACTATGTAGCGATCGTAAAATGGTCGGTGAAAGTGAGAGGAAGACGAAGCTATAAGTCTCGATGACGAGTGTATAATTATTTAAGCGACTGCATAACTGTAATGTTTTGACCTAACGCCTTGTAAATATTTTGTATACTGAAGCCGCAAAGGAGTGGGGGTCAATTTAAGAAGATACCGTTAAAATAGACAAGTTATTTGCTACTGGTAGTATTCCTATGCCGTCTAGGTACCACCGCAGTGCCAGTTATTCTGCAGTGAAACAGTGGTATGCAAATTATACTGTATTTCGGTTTGAAAGACACTCATAGCTAGTGTGATTACAGGGCATAACTACATTGTACAGACTCCACTTTTTCAATTTTTACAAAAGACACGTGAGGCGTATGGTAACTAAATAAATGCTTTGGTTTGGATTTGATCAATGTATCTTCGAAATACAGCATCAATTACTATTTTTGATCTTGTTGTCGAGCGAATGAAAGCAAAATCTACGAAGGAAATCGGAGATTTGGCGAATTCGAAAATATAAATATAATAGGAAAAACTGTTTACTGTATTCTGTCTGCGTACGTTTGCCTCTTTTTGCAACTTGTGCCAGGCGGCCCCGCTCTTCCACTACATACGTATTAAGATGACAGAATTAAAATATTTATATATATATATATATAAAAGTGAGCAAGCACATTTAATAGGCTTTATATTGTGTGCATTTCAAAATCGAAGCCAAAACCATAGAAATTCAACTCGATTTAAAAGAAATGAGACTATCCACGTCATTAAAACTAAGTTTGCATTGCATGCAGGCATTCGGTCATTAAGATTTTACACTGCTTGTTTCGTTCTATTGATGTCTTGCGCCAGTTTCACGTTATTAATGTTATAAATCAATTCAACTGCCCTATGCCGTACGTATTTTTTATCATTGAACGGCGGCATCTCGACTGTTTTATTATTATATACTATATAATAATATAGACATAGTAACATATAGTGGTATTAACACCACATTCATCAAATCGGATGAGTAGCGTTGGCGCTAAGGTGAAAATCCGTAAGCACAACCTGCTAAAAACAATCTCTTCTATTTGGCTTCGCCGTAGTGGGGTGAAAGTAATCAATACAGATTAGATCTCGCCTGTATTCTTAAAACCAGAAGTCAGTGGCGCTGACCTCAGATCAATTAATCGATAATTAGAATTTTATTATCCATCCTCTAAATTAAGCTAATTTATAATCGAATTAATATACAAGATACTGGAATATTGTGTTGATTTTCAATACTTATAATTATAAATGGCATAAATTAGAAAGTTATTGCAAAAATACGATTCCTAAAATTCTTTGAGCATTGAATAATAATGAGATTGAAGACTTTTATATTTTAATACATTATTATGTCCTAAAGCCGAGATTAAAGCCGGTTGTCACATATGCGTATTACTGTTCCTCTTCAGGAGCTTCAGGAGGCCTCTTTGGCCTTTACCAAGACGGGTTGCATATAGTTTATGGTTTGAGTGAAGGACAGTGGTAGGCAGTGGTAGTATTAGTTTGTAGGGATCCTACTAGGTAGGTACCACCGCAGTGCCAGTTATTCTGCCGTGAAATAGTATTGTGCAAACATTACCATATTTCGGTCTGAATGGTACCCAGTAACTACACTACCTATCAGGTAGTGTAGTTACTGGGCATATAGGGACTTAAGGCCTGACGTGTATACACAGTATTTACTAAGGGCAGACATTGTACTGCACGACCGCGCGCCCTAGTGGAGTACCTGACATCTACGCTGCGGCTCCCGGGTTCGAATCCCAGCCAGAGCTAACATTTGTGCAAAAACACAAATTGTTGGTTTTCGGGTCTGGTTGAGTTGTGCATGTGAAATTTATGTCTGTAAAACGCACACACGATACCGAAGAAATCGTACTGTGGGGATTTGTTTATTAAAAATTAAGATAAGGTTCAATTTTCTCGTCTCGTCTCTTTGTTTTTAGAGAGATATATTTTAGTGCTATAAGGGGTTTGCACAGACAGGGACACTCACTTATCCTCATCTTCTAGTACTAAAGTAACTAGAGTTTCCAAATTTTTTAGGAATTTAAAGTCAAAGTTATTTTTTTTATTTATTTAAACTTGTTTCAAGCTCTTATGAACGTCAAAATCTACACCGGTTCGAAAAATTAGACTTTCTCTGAGAAGAACCGGCAAGAAACTCTTGGGTCTTTCATTTTATCAATGCCATATCACATTAATAAATTAAATAAAAATTATTAGTACATCATAAATTTAGTAGCCAGAGGGTTTGGGCATTACCGTATTTTCATTGAGCTTTGTTGTGGCGTCTTCAATAAGGGATCTAAATGAGGATCGAGGTACATGATAACTCAATAGACTAGATATGAAATAACTCAAATTTAATATTGTATCATGAGAGTATTTTCGAGTACTTTGTTGGTAAATGAAGTCTATAAATGTCGCACTGCCGAGCCAACTGCACAAGCCTCTCATTTTTGATAACATTAATTACAAATTTTTAAATCGGCTGAATATTTTTTTATATGTTACGAGATATCGTCGACAATTGTGTTGTTTTTATTGGATAAAGTGTCGAAACTAGCAAAACGTTCAACCGATGGTAAGTGCAACGTCTGCCCATAACAAATGCTGTGTCACCCAGAAAATTTCTGTGTGACACCACACTGCGCTCGTCACCATGAGATATCAGTTCTTAAGTCTCATATGCCCAGTGATTACGTTACATTAGCTTTTACTGCACTTCAGACCGAAACACAGTAATGTTTGCACACTACTGCTTTACGGCAGAATGACTGGCTTACCCACCTAGACGGATATAAATCCTGCATAGAAATCCTACCACCAGTAAAAATGATTGATATCAATGCTTTTTTTTAGTTGAATTGGTTATACTCTAGCTTGACCCCATACAAATTTGGTCAAGTTCTGATGATTATAAAAGAAGCAGAATCATGAAACTCTTAAATCCGCATAACCATATTTGGAGCTGCTACATTCAAGTCGGTTTTTTTGATTATTATTTTTTAAGTAAATTAAGTTTTTATTGTTGGCATTATGATGGTGCTTAGGAAAGTGGTAGCAAACCGCCAGTTCGAGTGTCTGATCTGGAGGTCTACTTTATAAACTGATAGGGTTACGTGATCGTTTTTACTTTGGCGTGTAAAGCTCATTCATTGGTTAATGGAATCGAATGAAACCGATCACGAAACCAACCAGAGTTACACAGTCGACCCCCTGGAGAAGACGTCTCCCGCTACCAGTAATATTTAGATCGTGTATATATAGTTAGCATCGATACATTTTCAATAGCGCGATGCTGGACCTCCCCCTGTTTCAATCCCTTAAAACCCACACCTATTTCAGCTTCGACGGCGATAATTTCGTTAGATATATATACATACATATGATCACGACTGTATCCCATAAGGTGTAGTCAGAGACTGGGCACTCACTGCAAAAGCAGATGACTGCCACAAACCACGTCTTACCAAAACAATATAATGCACTTGGTGTGATAGGTGGTGAGCCCATCGCCACCATGCGCTATTGCACAGTGCAGTTTTATTCCTTACTCGCCTTTTACGAGATCCATTGGATGAGATGGAGTGGTAGTATTCTTTTAACGAGCCGCCACCACACGGCACGTGAATATATATACTCCGTATTGCGACTTTCGCGCGTCGTTGAAATGAATACGTGTGCGCCAACTCTTATCTTACTTGACATAATTAATAACTGGGCATTTACATATTATGTTCAGAAAACGAACATTATTTTTATTATTTATTAATGCAAAACAAGAAGTCATCTGGTATACATATTTAAAAATAACGGGTCGATGATACTTAGGTCTTCAATAAACATAAATGAATAGATTTGTCTGCTTGTCAGTTTTGATTTTTTTTGAGGCGAACCGTTTTACTTTTAGAAGCAAAACTAGATGTTAATCATCATTTCAACCTACCACTAGTCCACTGCTGAACATAGGCCTCCCTCATAGATTGCCACAAAAGTTTGTAGTTCTCATTTTGGGGGATTTTGCGATTGTTTTTTGATTTGCGATTGGGGGAGTTGCCAAGCTTGGCGGGCGGATTGGCAACCGGCTGCCCATCTCCTGGTTTTGATCTTCCTTCTGTCGACTTTTACGACACCCACGGATGAGATGGGGTGGTAGACTCTCTTAAGCCGCTACCACACGGTAAGGGCAACTCACTACACGAGGCAGAAGTTAAACTCATAAATATCAGAAATTAGATAAAAGAAATAGACATTAACTAACAAAAATTTTACTCACTGTAAAATAACTGCTCATTATTCGATTCATGAGTTAGTTACGGTCGGTGGTATCGTATGACTCATCCCGTGGGTGTCACAATAGTCGATAAAGACAGACAGACTTAGACAGAATAACAATATCGACGGGCATCTGTTGCAGCAATCGCCAACCCGCCATCATCAAGCGTGATGGTTACTGCTAATCCGTCCTGCAGTTTGGGAAAGACTTATGTGCTGGAATAGACTGTTGAAAAGTTTTTATAACATTACTGACCACATGCTGTGTCACCCAGAAAATTACTGTGCCCATCACACTGAGACATAAGTTCTTCAGTCTCATATGCCCAGTGATTACGCTAGCTCACAGCGCCCTTCAAACCGAAACACAGTAATGTTTGCACACTACTGCTTCACGGCAGAATAACTGGCCCTGGGGTGGTATCCACCTAGACGGACTCCTGCATAGGAATCCTTCTAACAGTCTTGTGTGGTGGCGGCTTAAGAGAATCTGCCACCACATCTCATCCCGCGGTTGCCGTAAAAATCGGCAATGGGAAAATTTAAGCCAGATTCTTCTGGTTTCTTCGGCATCTTCTTGCAACATCTGAATAAATAACTAAAATCCCCCCAAAATAAGATCTACAAACTTTTGTCGCACTCTATGGGGGAGGCCTATGTTCAGCAGTGGACTAGTGATAGGCTGAATTGATGATGATGATGATGATTGACTCCACTGCACACCGGTCGGAGTTGACGAGTCCTGTCGACGAGTAATATACCCGATTACTTAAGGAAGGCTCACAGCGATCCAAGTGAGGGGCCTCTGAAAAGAAGTTCATGGCTTAGGTAGAGTGTATAAATACTGTGTATGTTTTCCAAAATCAAAAAATTAAATTCTAATTCTGCAATATCAGCTTTTGTGTTAGTTATTTTTTAACATTTTTTTATAACTATTTTATTTCCCCTTTTATGCTTATATTTTTGTTATGTGTATTCCTATTGTATACACGCATTTATTTGTGGACTGTTTTACTGTTTTACAGGCTAGATGATGATAATGATGATAGACAGATAGACTACTTCATCGTAATGTTACCAAGGTTACGGGAATTCTGATTAATTCTGATATTTACCCGAATACAGTAGGGGGTATATCTAGTCTTAACCATTTTCGCTAACTGTAATGAAATGCGTAAAGCAATTAATACGCACGAAAGATCTAAATTCAAATCGATGGTCTACATTCTAACTTTTATACGAATATAATGCAAATTGAGTTTGCCTGTTGCTACGCTTCTAAATAAGAAATTCCACACTGAAATTTTATAATTGCAATTTTATTTCTTATAAAGTTAATGTAAATTTTCTCCAGATGATGAGCCATGGTTGCTCAGGGGCTGAACGCTTGCTTTAAATTACACGAGTGACCCGAGTTCAATCCCCGGTGCCGGCACCTTAAAAATTGTTCTACAGTTTACCAAGTGCTGATTTACCACGTGCTTTGGCGGTGAAGGAAAATATCATGAGGACTACATGTCTGAGGAATGATATTAATTTATGGACATGCGAAGTTTTTTTATTTTTTTATTGCATAAAGTGATGAAACGAGCAAAACGTTCACCTGATGGTAAGTGCAACGTCTGCCCATAACAAATGCTTTGCCACCCAGAAAATTTCCGTGTGACACTACACTGTGCCCATCAGCCTGAGACATAGGTTCTTAAGTCTCACAGGCCCAGTGATTACGCTAGCTCACAGCGCCCTTCAAACCGAAACACAGTAATGTTTGCACACTACTGCTTCACGGCAGAATAACTGGCCCTGAGGTGGCACCACGGTGCATTATATACAGTACATTAGGGGCACTAACTCGTTCCAACCTATCCGTGTCCGATGCTCACGCGATAATATCACAAATAGACTAGGATGCGGTGTCAGAGACTACCGGACCCGAAAACGAATAATTTGTGTTTTTTACACAAATGTTGGCTTTGGCTGGGATTCGATCCCAAGAGTGGCGTAGAAGTCAGGTACTCTTACCACTAGGCCACGCAGTCGTCGGCCCTGCCCGCATATAACCCTCACTGATTCCTTCCTCCCAATGTCAGCATCTAAGAGGACCTCCGAGACCCACTGAGTAGATAATTCGATACTGGTGGTAGGATTCCTATGCAGGAATCCGTCTAGGTAGGTATAGCCCCAGGGCCAGTTATTATACCGTGAAGCAGTAGTGTGCAAACGTTACTGTGTTTTCGGTCTTAAGGGCTCTGAGAGCGAGTGTAATCACTGGGCATATGAGACTTAAAAACTTATGTCTCTGGGTGACGGGCGCAGTGTACACAGAAATGTTCTGGGGTGGCACAGCATTTCTTATAGGTGGGACGTTGCAATTACCATCAGGCTAACGTTCTGCTCGTCTCGTCACTTTATCCAATAAAAATCCAATCAATAAATTTGCTTTTACGCCGTTCGTAATATAAATTTCGTCACATAACACATTAAAACATACTTTTATATGTTTTAATGTGTTATGTGCGTGTGCATTAGCGAAATTAGCATCTGACATAAGCGATGTAACATCTCAATAGTCGTCGCCATATGCAACGAGAAGCATTAAACGCGGTCTCGCATACAAATTTAATAAATTGCGATTCCATTTCAAAATTGAAAGCGACACTAAAATATCATGCATTTTATTAGCAAACCGAAAAACTTCTGCTTATACTGAATATTCATGATGCAAAATGAATACACTACATTATTAAAAATTATATAAAGCTTTTGCTTTACTTCGCGTTCATAAGTAGAATTTAAAATAGCTATTGCCGTGTGATTCAGAGAATCTATCACCCAACCCCATCCCGTGGATGTCGTAAAAGTCGACACGTGGTTTTTCTTTCAAATGCGATGAGTGTACAGTAATAGTGAGTAAATTTTAGAAAAATTACAGACAACACCTCCAGACCAGAAAACCGACGATTTGTGGTTTGTGGTGCATAGTTGTTGGCCACGGCTGGGATTCAAGCCCAGGACCCGCGGTGTAAAAGTCTCTGACCACTAGGCCACGCGGTTGCGATTTTGTTACGCGCTAATCTCAAGAAATACTAATTTGATATAAAAAAATATTTCTACTTATATAGCTTCTTATTAGTGAGGAAGGCTCTGGGCTATAAAACTTTATGCTACAGCTTTAAGGCGCCGCATGTTGACGATAGGTATCCGGCAGAATAGAATAGCACCCACCGCTTCCGGGTATCGTAAGAAAAAAGAGTAAAGTAACAGCCTATAAATATCCCACAGCTGAGCACAGACCTCCTCTCATTTCCGGCAGGGTTCTGGAGCGCGGAATAGTCGGCCACGCTGCTCCAATGCGGCTTTCACATGTCCTTGAAATATTTCTATTCCTCGGATACAGGTTTCCTCACGATGTTTCCTTTCACCGCTGAGCAAGTGGTAAATCAGCACTTAAAATTATAGAACAATTTTAAAGGTGCTGGCTGGGATCGAACCCAGGTACTAAGAAATCAAAGGCGAGCACCCAGCCCCTGAGCTACCACGGCGAATGAAGCGGTGTTGGACAGCCTTTATTCGCTATTAATGTAATGATGTCACTATACTGCTCGTGGGATCGCAATTTTTTGGCTCCTACCAAAATCGCGGTGACGTGGTTCGCCACTAGTCACGTTTTGTTTCCTGCGAGAGAAAAAAGAGGGCTTCGCGAATGGCCTCTGTCTACCCCTTATATGGGAAAAAAGGCGTGATTGTATGTATGTGTGTACGTTGAGAACTGAACTGTACTATAACACAAGTGTTGAATTGCTCAGGTCAACGAGGCACAATGCCGTATGGCGCAGTTACACAACAGTATAATGTAGCTTACGCGGGTGAAGCCGTGGGGCATACCTAGTATATGATAATAGCCATGATTGAAAATAAGCTGGTGGTATACAGGTTCCTATACAGAAATCCGTCTAGGTAGGCTCCACCCCAGGGCCAGTTATTCCGCCGTGAAGCAGTAGTGTGCAAACATTACTGTTTCGGTTTGAAGGGCACTGTGAGCTAGTGTAATCACTGGACATATGGGACTGAAGGGCTGATGTCTCACGTGACGGGCGCAGTGTGGTGCCACACAGAAATATTCTGGATGACACAGCATTTGTTAGGGGCAGACGTTGCAATTACCATAAGGTGAAACTTATATTTATTCAATACGAAAATGACGTTCGTTAAGTATCAGGTAATCTATTTTGATTAAAAATTTGTTCTACGTTTTTCGCGGTGAAAAAAAAACATTCTGCGAGTACTCAATTGATTTTAAAAATTTATAAGAAATAAAGCCATTGTTTTATACTATTAGTTAATATTCTGAACCGCCGCGTTTTTAGGCCACGGGGTCACCAGCTCACTGCAGACACAAAACGAAAGAACTGTGACCCCGTGCGAATGAAGCAACAATTGTTTGAAAATGCGTAAAAGTAAAACTGCGTGTATACGTCCCAAATGCGCGTCATATCAAATGTAGCGTCAGCGCAACTAAATAATTAAGAAAAAATATTTACCCACTGACTAGAGATGCCACCCGTCCCGATTCTACCGGGACAGTTCCGATTTTTTTTTTTAAATTATATAAAGCGACGAAACGAGCAAAACGTTCACCTGATGGTATGTGCAACGTCCGCCCACAACAAATGCTGTGTCACCCAGAATATTTCTGTGTGACGCCACACTGCGCCCGTCACCCTGAGACATCAGTTCTTGAGTCTCAAATGCCCAGTGATTACGCTAGCTCACAGTGCCCTTCAAACCGAAACACAGTAATGCTTGCACACTAGGTACTGTTTCACGGCACAATAACTGGCCCTGGGGTGGTACCTACCTAGACGGATTCCTGCATAGTTCCGCGTCCCGACCTATTAATTTTGTCCTGATTTTTGATAAGACGCTATGATCGCTTAATTCACTCAGGCTCACAGCACAGCGCCCACTGCCATGGCTCCCACCATCCGCAGCACGCACTGCGATCGCCTTCGCGTAAATCGGAATCGATCGGACCGAACCGACCGATTGTCGCGACATTTTTTTTCCAAAAGGTGGCAACCCTGCCCGCAACAAAACCCTGGAATGTTTCCTACGAATAGCTCAGTCTATAAACAAAACATCGTCAATTCGTTATTCAAGCACATTGCTGCACGATACGTAAGCGGTACGTGTAACGAATTTTGCCTCTATAATGGCCGACCGTGGCGCCCAAGGCCGAAGCACCATTGCATCTATTCGCATACAGAATGGCGTTAAAAAACCATTCCGTCCGATATGTATTCAAGATCGGTATGAACTAAATATGTCGCAACTGTATTTGGTGATTGATGTTAGAAAAACTAACAATGTGACAACATAATCGATTAGGAAATGGATATATCCATAATGAGTCCTTCTGGACGACTTCCACTACGGTAACGTAGCGCAGGGTGTATAATGCTAAAAGTATTGAAGCAAACACAACGAAAAAGTAGAGTGCAAACATTACTGTGTTTCGGTCTGAAGGGCACTGAGAGCTAGCGTAATCACTGGGCATATGAGACTTAAGAACTAATGTCGCAAGGTGAGGGGCGCAGTGTGGTGCTACACAGAAATGTTCTGAGTAACACAGCCTCTGTTATGGGCAGACGTTGCACTTACCATCAGGTGAACGTTTTGCTCGTCTCGTTACTGTATCAAAAATTAAGAAAAAAAACGGTTATTCTGCTGTCAAGCAGTAGTGTTCTGCCTGAAGGGCGTCGACACTTAGTGCTTGTCTTATGACACTTAAGAACTAATACCTACATTATGCAATATTTTTAAAGGGCAGCCATTGCACTTACCATCAATTGCACGAATTGCTCATCTCGTCACTTTCTTTTATAAACTTTCTAAAACGGTACAAATATTTACAAAATTTCAAATAGTCCCGCCTTTTCCTCGTATAAGGGATAGACAGAGGTCACTCATGTAGTCTATTTTTCGTCCTTGTAAGAAACGACTTGACGGGTGGCGAACCACGTCGCCGCCATTTTAGTACGAGTTGAAAAATTCTTACGCCCGTTCCCACGAGTAGTATAGTGACAGCATTGCATATGAGTGTTATTGCACGAGTAATGGCAGTCCTGCACGAGTAATGGCTGTCCGTACAATACCTTAGTCGCGTCTTACGACACCTCGGTAGTAAAGAGGATGGTGCTATTCTCCTCAGAGGTGTCCTCTGTCGGGATTTTACTGGTGGTCGACGGATTCCTGCATAGGAACGGAACTACCGCTGGGCGTCATTCTGCCGTGAAACAGTAATGTGCAAACATTACTGTGTTTTGGTTCGACTGTAAGCACTGTGAGCTGGTGTAATCACTGGGCATATGACACTTAAGAACTGATGTCTTACGGGTGGTCTTGGTGTCACAGCACTTGTTAAGGGCCGACGTTGCATTTACCATCAGAGGAACGATTTGCTCGTTTCGTCACTTCTTCTAATAAAAAAAACCACCTGGTATTGACATAAAAAAAATTGTCTAAAAAATCCGTTGATGTGCTGATTACATGGCAACCCTATTGATTTTACATTAAGTATAGTTATGCAACTATTGTCTTGGAATTATTTTATTACGTATTCAAACTCATTTTATTGTGCCAATAGAGTTTTAGTAATAAGTACTCTGGCAATTACAATGGCATAATTTTATCCATACCATGACTCTCTCTGTCCCTCTGTCTGTTAGTTACCTTTTCGCGGTTAAACCGTTGAACCGATCCTGGCGAAATTGGGCACAGAGATAGCTCGCATCGTGGAGACGAACATATGATACGTTTTATCCCGGAAAATTTAATTATTCCCACGTGATGTTTAAAAACCTATATCAACGCGGACGAAGACACGGGTATCAGCTAGTTATCTATAAAACTTTTTCGTGATGATGTTTTTTAAGATATCTTTACTATTGGCACATGTAACAATATAAAACAATTAATTCCTCATTAAAAAGACCTCACTATACTTTCTTTTTCTAGATTCTTTCGTTTTTTACTTATTATTAGCCTTTTTTATTAGCGTTGGAAAGTTATATGACGTCTTCAAAGTTTGTCCAATGCAAAAATAAACGAACACAGCAAACATGCACAGATTGATGTTCTCCTAGCCGATTTGCACCACGGCGACAACTTCCGAATACTGTCGAGAGCCATCTGCGCATGAGATATTATAGTGCCACAAGTGTACGCGCGAACACAGAGGCACCCACTCGTCGCTAACTACCCGCGCCCGATGTAACGCTGATGCGATGAGATCTGAGGTAGGCTAGGATGCATTGTCAGAAACACGGGGACAAACACAACACAACCAGACCTGAAAACCAACAATTTGTGTTTTAGCACAAACGTTGGCTCCGGCTGGTATTCGAACCCTGGACCCGCGGCGTAGAAGTCAGGTACTCTGACGACTAGGCCACAGATTATAATACATTTAAATGCAGCATATTTATAGATATTACTAGAAAACACTAAAAATGATTGGGTTAATTAACTTCAGCTCGGTTCTTAAATTTTAACTGTAAAATATTGTTACAGCGTATTTGGTAAAATAATTGATTTCTGAACTTTACCATCTTTGCAGATTAATGGCATCACTATTCCTTATTATGACACTGTCAGAAACTTGAGTATTCTCATTGACTGCAAATTATCTAGGAACGAACAAATAACTGCAATTGTCAGGAACATTTCTTATGTTTTCCATACTTTAAAATGTCTTCAAGGTTTCTTGCCCTTGCAGACTAAGATTTCTTTAGTTCAGACCCTAATTTTACCAATCTTGGACTATGGCTGATGTCTGCTACTTGGATGCTACAGAGGAGCAATTAAATAAACTTGAGCGCTTGCAAAACTTATGCATCCGATACATCTTCGGTCTGAAAAAGTTTGACCATGTTTCATTTTACCGAAAGCAAAACTCAGGGGACTCCGTCTTCGCAGAAACAGTAGTATTATTCATAATCCCACACACCCGCCTTATCTGCGTGATCGATTCTCGTTTGTCCATTCCCTTAATGCGATCTGCAGATCACATCTGAAGTCCATGCTGAAGTTCCCAGTCTACAGAAGCGTCCTCTACTGCCATTCCTTCTCTGTACAAGCAGTAAGACTGTGACTGTGAATTCGCTCCTATTTACAATTCGTGAGGCTAAAACAGTGTCATTTTTTAAAAAACGTTTTACAGAGCACTACCTCTCCCTTTTGCCACTTTAGTGTATATGTCTATATGTATGTGTATGTATGTGTGTAAGTATTTATGTATATATAAGTGATTACGTCAGTATATATATATATATATATATATATATACTGACCACTATATATATATATATATATATATATATATATATATATATATATATAAAAAAATATATATATATATAGTGATTTTATAATATTCTTATTAAGCCCTTTGATTTATCGAAAGTGCACATCGAGTCTACTTCTCTTTAAGGATATCCAGTAACAGGCCTGCTGGAAGAAATTTCATCATGAAATAAGCAGTGCCTTTGTACTAATTTACTATCTTTGTAATTTCTACTGTAATTTTTATGTGTACATAAACAGTAAATAAATAAATAAATACAACAGGCGACCGCGAAGGTCAGCTTATCCTAACCCATCCGGACCGAGTCTTGTACGAATTATCGAAACTTCTGCGAACTGAAATGTTACTGAAAGACGTTCATATTGCTATATACACTATAATTACAACAAATACTAGCTGTACCCCGCGGTTTTACCCGCCGTTTAATTTAAAAGAAATCGCCCTAAGGGTAAAGCGTGATATTGTATAGCCTATAGTCTTCCTCGTTAAATGGGCTACCCAACACTGAAATATTTTTTTCAATTCGAACCAGTACTTCCTGAGTACCAAACAAACTCTTCAGCTTAATAATATTAGTATAGATACAGATTTAAAAAAAAGTTTTTATGCGAGCGTCTGTGTTTTCGTTCCAGAATTTTTCGAGATGGCTTTAAAATCTTATTGATGTCTTAGGCCGATAGGTGTGCGGCAGAGTAGAATAGCACCTACCTCTTTCCTACCGAGGTGTCGTAAGAGGCGACTAAGGTATTGTACGGATAGCCTTCATTCGAACAGAATATGCAATGCTGTCACTGCTCGTGGAAACCCAGTGGGAGTAAAATTTTTTTGGCTCGATCCAAAATGGCGGCGACGTGGTTCGCCACCGGTCACGTCACGTTTACCGCGGGGCTAAAAGTGGGCTACGTGTGTGGCTTCTGCTTACCACTTACATGGGAAAAAACGCGTGATTATATGTATGTATAGTTGAAGCTATAAGATTTTTACGCCATTTGTGACATAGATGGCATATCACTGGTCTATAATTTACACGTCTTAATACGTATAAAACTTTTTTTATAACATGTCAATTATATTTAAAAATGTGGTCAGAGCCCGTCTCATTTTGTTTTTTTCAATTCCTCATAGCATATTTTTAGTGAAGTAATATGCCTACTTTTCACTTTCTCTATTTTGTACCTATCATCGTTGACAGGTCTAATGGCGTAAAACCAATTGATTTATGCCATTTTTTTTTCACACATAAAGATCACAGATTATGCCAAATCTAATATCAATATAAATCAATAAAAAAAGAATTGCTTGCTCAGCCTCGCTCTGAGAAAAGCGAAGGTCAGTATCTAATGTAGTTTAGATACCTTGAGAATTACTTAATTATTTGACAGGTACAAGAGGATCTGCCATCTGGTAGGATGGTAGGATTCCTATGCAGGGAACCGTCTAGATAGGTACCCCCTGGGCCAGTTATTCTGCCGTGAAACAGTGGTGTGCAAACAACCGGTATAGGTGTGAATTGGGTTTTACACACGGTCTTCGTCTTGTTCAAGTTCATCTTAAGATCTAACCTTACACCTTTCTGCAATTGGATTCCTATGCAGGAAACCGTCTAGATAGGTACCCCCTGGGCCAGTTATTCTGCCGTGAAACAGTGGTGTGCAAACAACCGGTATAGGTGTGAATTGGGTTTTACACACGGTCTTCGTCTTGTTCAAGTTCATCTTAAGATCTAACCTTACACCTTTCTGCAATTGGATCGGTTTCGTACTCTGGTTATGTACTCGGATAGCCATCGTAGCCTTATTGAAAACACTGCAACACCAGGATATACCGACAATCGATCGGGCACCGGTGAAGTGACTGTAGCACAGCCCAAATTTTGAAGCATTACTGTGTTTCGGTTTGAAGGGCACTGTGAGGTAGCGTAATCACTGGGCAGAGAGACTTAAGAACTGATCTCAGAGTGACGGGCGCAGCATTTGTTGTGGCCGAACGTTACACTTACCATCAGGAGAACGTGAATATATTTACAAAAAGGTAGGTTTTCTATAGAATTTGGCAAAGGGTATGTATGTGATCTATGATACTAAAGCCTTGCTTGAATGACGATTTGTAATGACTTTGACTCTCGAAAACAACACATAGACGCGGCTAAGTATAGTTCTTCAAGAGGGCATTAGCGCCCTTCTAGAAAAATAAGACAACCACGCTTCCGGCGTAGCGCCACGGATGACGGATTTAAACAGCTTCTGGAGGACTTCTAGTATCGGTTTTCCAATCGCTTTCAGAACTCCTCCACTCCGAAATTAACCAACCAAGTATAATTCCGAGAGCCACTGTCTGTGTTGCAAAAATTATGCAAGGATTCGAACCAAGGACTTCGTTACAGTTAGGTACACTAACCACGGGACCACTCATATGTTGTTGCAATGTGTAAACTGATGATACAAGCTTAACCGAACTGTTCATTTTTAAAACAACAAGCTACAATTAACAGTCAAAGAAACGTTGCGGCATTTTCCTATTTTAATTATCTGATATTGAACGTCTCGGACAACGCAAACAATAAACTTAATTTGAACTATTCAACTTACGAGGTAATGATGATCCGATGACGACGTGATAGCAAACTCAACTTCCAACTTAAACAGACAGGTGTTAAGTTCATTCTTCAATACACCAAAAAGCTTTAGTTCTAGTACCGGTATTGAGATTTAGGAAGCCTAAGGTTAGCCGCAAATAATAGAATCACATAAAGAATATAATGCGACCTCGAGGCAACGCGTTCCCAACACTTAAGATAGTCTTTTCAAGACCCGACAAGCCTCATTAGTTATTTTAAGGCCGAATAAGAACAAATTGAGAGCTTGCGTTATTTCTGACATTTCATAATTTGTTAGAAGATTTCAACTCCAAGTTATTAGCAACTCAGTTACTCTGATCACTAGACCACGTGATCGGCTTTATTTTGGTAATGTATGCAATATATGGACTGAAAGTTGTAGATAATTTTTTAACAATATATATTATTTTAATATATATATTTTATAGACAATAGTCTATATGTTATTAACTAAACAAATAATGTAAAAAATTCAAATTCGGTCATAAAACGCGATCGCTTATTAACTTGAACCGAGCACAAACTGAAGATAGCTTCGTGCTGTAATTTTACACTTTGCGCTTGTGAAATTTTTATTTGAATGGGTTCCGAATATTGTTGAGTGATTATGTTATTATAATTTCGATCTCTACAAATTTTACCACTACTTATAATTTAAAACACAACAAAGTTTTGACTGGTGTTACGATCCCTATCTGTCTAGGTAAGTACCACACCAAGCCAGTTATTCTACCGTGCAGCAGTAGTGCGCAAACAGTAATGTATTTCGGTCTGAAGGACACTAAGAGCTTTAGACGTAAGAATCGATGTCTCAGGGTGACGGGCACATTGTAGTGCCACACAGTTATGTTCTACGTGACACAGAATTTGTTATGGGCAGACACTGCACTTACCACAAGGTAAACATTTTGCTCGTCTCGCCGCTTACTCCTAAAATATAATAAAAAATAATGCATAATGTTTTCTTTTATTTACGCGAATACTACACATTTAAATAAAACAAATTGTTACGGATTTTATCGCGATTAAGTTTAACTATTTAAAACCCGTCATTTCGAGCGCTTTACAGCTCCCATGGTCACGGGAGGACTGAGGTGACAGATGTCCTGATGTCATAGTTAATCCGGGGTACTTTCAACTTTTAATTATTATTTTTAGTCCGATCTATGCAGAAAGAGCTTACTGTGTCTTGAAGCCTTGCAGTGGTATGCTTGGTTTTTGATTTAATTTTATTATTATTGGATCCCAAGCCGGTGGTAATACCCAACCATCTTCTCTATTGGAACTAGGATGTTTTTTTTAATTTCAATACCGTCCGTGGGTAAATCCTTGTTTCAGAGAGCACGAGGAATCTGTGACAGGAAACACCTGGCCGCCGAGCTTCAGCATGTCAAGCAAGTTTTGCACGACAATAAGCTTCGGGTTCCGCGCCTACGTCGCAGTGACCGAGTGGAATGGAGCGTGTACCTGCTGTTCTACTTTATGTCAGAGGAGTCACCGACAAGATTGGCTATATCTTAAAGCGGGCCATAAATACATTCTTCAAGCCGCCGAAGAGGCCTCTTACATAGTCCAAACAAAAAGATCAATAAAAACCCGCGTAAAAGAACATATAGCTGACGTGAAGCATCGTCGTTCTAAGAAGTCTGCAGTCTGTGACCATGTTCTGGATCATCCCAACCATTACATCAAATTTGATAAACCACAATTCCTTGCAAAAGAACACCGATTCCTACCAAGGATGATTCGCGAGGCTATTGAAATTAAAAAAAACATCCTTATTTCAATAGAGAAGATGTTTGGGTACTACTACCGACTTGGGATCCAATAATTTATAAAATTAAATAAAAAACCAAGCATACCACTGCCAAGGCTTCAAGACACAGTAAGCTCTTTCTGTGTAAATAGGACTAAAAATAATAATTAAAATCTGAAGGTACCCCGGATTAACTATGATATCAGGACATCTGTCACCTCAGTCCTCCCGTGAACATGGGTGCTGTAAAGCGCTCGAAACGTCGGGTTATAATCAGTTAAAATTAAACGCGATAAAATCCGTAAAAATTAGTTTTATTTAAAAAATAATGCAGGTAAAATTTAAATGAATCGAACTGACCCGCCCCGGCTTCGCACGGAAGTAATCGTTATATTTTACTGTATCGAGAAAAGCAGCACCAGCTCGTTTACTCATTTAGAAGTAAATGTTTGTAAAATCTGTTCTTAGTGGATGTCTATGCCGGAAAAGGAACATGTGGTGGCGGCTTAAGTAAATCTACCACCCCATCTCATCCTGTGGGTGTCGTAAAAGTCGATAGAGGGAATTGAAAACCAGGAAATGGTCATCAGCGTCTTCCTGGAACATCTGAATAAATAAACTGCGGCTGCCACAAACTAAAATTATATTACAAATGTATGTATGTAATACGTACATAAGATCACGACTGTATCCCATAAGGGGTAGTCAGAGACTGAGCACTCACTGCAAAAACAGATGACTGCCACTGCAATCCACGTTTCACCAAAACAATATAATGCACTTGGTGTGATAGGTGGTGAGCCCATCGCCACCCACAGTGCAGTTTAATTCCTTACTCGCCTTTTACGAGATCCATTGGATGAGATGGAGTGGTAGTATTCTTTTAACGAGCCGCCACTACACAGGAACTTCTTATATATATAAGAAAATTTATTAAAATAAAAATATTCAATACTACTCACTGTAAAATCAGCAGGCTCAGTAAATAATTGGTATATAAAAACACGTGTGTATTCGAATTCAACGTTGTGTCAAGTTTTCAAAGCAGTCGGTGAAGAACTTTCTAAGATTAAAGATTTTGGACCACGGAAAGTTTATTTTTTTTATAATTGGAGAATGGGACGTGCAAAACATTGTACTGATGGTAAGTGCAACGATCGCCCATAACAATACTCTGTCACGCAGAATATTTCTGTGCGGCAACCACACTGCGGCTTCCCTTACCTTCCCTTAGAGACGTCAGTTCTTAAGTCTTATTTGCCCAGCGATTACACTGGCTCTTTGAGTGCCCTTCACACTGAAACAGCGATGTTTGCACACTACTACTTTACGGCAGAATAACTGGCACTACGGTTGTACCAACCTAGACGGATTCCTGCATAAGAATCCTACCACCAGTAACATAATTGCCGGTGGTAGATTTTCTTACGCTATTACTTCTTATCGCTCCTCCTGCACAGTTTTGATTTTTGAAGTGACATTTCTTTGGTCGCGTTGAGAGTAAAATTTCATAGTCGAATTTGAGTGTAACGTATCAAAGTTTGAGACGGAATAACTCTCCTCTCACTCTCTCTCTCTGTCTTTCTGACTCTCTACATATTGCTCGGTCTCTCATTACGGTTTAACCCTTACTATATACCCTTTACTATACAACGTTCATAATTGGTATAACATCCCGGCACCAACCTATACTACTTTGATCTAATAAACGCAATGGTGAAGCTTTAATGACAAAATTGAATACTAAAATGTCCATACAAAACTTTAAAATTATTTTTTAATGTAAAACTTTACGGGACCCTAACTCAGAAAGTCGTTGCTCCGAACCAGGCAAATTCAAATTACTTTTTCTTCTCCATTTAATTTATGTTATCCTAGTAACTATTTATAAGATCGAAAAACATCGACATCATTCTAACAGATTTAATTCGCAACAGATTTCCTTAAGCTTCATGTTATCCTAGTAGTAGCAGCTCTTTTAATAAAACTTGTTTTATACTATCTAATAATTGAACTCCACCATTCTTTAAAACCACAAAGCTTGTAGGACATGTTACTCGTATATTGAATAAGTAAATATGGTTTTTTTTTTTTTAGGACTGATGGTCACTGTTAGCCCGAAGGCTTTTACAGCTTCGCCGGATTGAAAGGTGGCATAGCGCTGAGGGCGCTTAGCCGAAACCTTTATTTATGGATGACTGGCGCAAGGGCCCCCGAGAGGGGACCTCGGCTTGGACCGTCATCCTGTTCGCGAGAGTAACAGACTCGAGGGTGCCCAAGGGGGCCGGTCTCGGCTCGGTCAGTTACTGCAATCGGGAGGGCAATATTACTACTACTATAATTATTAATACCATGATTATTATTACATAAGTTTACCACCAATTCGGAATGCGTTTCCGCTGGAGAAGAAATGGCGCAAGAAACTCCAGCGTCGCTTCTGTTTATGACACTACTGCTACGGGAGAACTGTTATTAAGGATTAACTGTTATTAAGGAAAATGTAAAACAAATTATTGATATTTAAATTTGGGTGTATTATAATTGCCAGTATGACAAGTCTATTTTTGCGCTTAAGTTTCCGGCCTTGTGATATGTTGTCGCCGAGACTATTTTCTTCTTTCGCTCTTCTTTTCGCTATGAGTATTGGATTCGGATACCGCACTGGATTTTTATAGAGTATTATTCATTATCTGCTTGTGCAATTACTTATGTATTGCACACCCATGTTACAGGAGGATCATAATGATGCCCCATCATCATATGATACCACTGCTGAATGTAGGCTTGCCCCATAGATTGCCACCAAAGTTTGTAGCTTTCATTTTTAGGAGACTTTGCCATAGTTGCCACGCTTGGCAGGCCGGTTGGCATACGCAGTTTATTTATTCAGACGTTCCAGTTTTCATTTTCCCTCAGTCCACTTTTACGACTCCCATGGGATTGTAACCGGAAAATGTCACTGTGATCAGCACAAGGACATCATATCTGAGGTAAAATATGTTTAAACACTAGGAATGGACAAACCTGTGTAGAAATTTGTATTTTACCGCCAACACTGGTGGTAGGATTCCTGTACGGAAATCCGTCTAGGTAGGTACCACTAGTGCCAGTTATTCTGTGTGGAAACAGACCATTCGTAGACCAAACCTTGTTTCAAATTCTTTTGATCATAATTTATTTAATACAGTGGTTGTATTTTCAATTAATATTTAATTTTAAACATTTTCTTGAACTTTTATTTAGTTACAGTCGCTTTCATTATGTTGGTCCTAGTTAAGACTGCGCAGGCCTAATTCTAAAACCGTTCCCGTATGACGATATCTCTTACTTTTGTTTACTGGGCAGTCTTTTCCATCTGGCTAACGGGTGTCCCACACTACGTTTGACTACAAGCGGTTTCTACTACAACGGTAGTCCTACGACAGCTATGAGTAGCCCTTCAGCTCCAGTCAGCATACTCGGTATGACTTCGTCCGAGCACAATTCACTCAATATCGCTCAGGAAACAACGGAGCTTCCGTTGTTCCCTGCGCGACATTATACTTGTATATAGACTGACACTGCATTGTAGGCTACCTCCGATCTTATCGCGTGAGCCTTACATTGGGTTCGGGTAGGATTTGTGAGAGAATACTGGAGACGGGGCGCCTTGTAGGATGCCCCCCCTCCCCCACTAGATCGAGCGACGACCTGCACGGTTTTACGGAAAGTAGATGGCAATCTATATTGACTGGGTCCGGGAAGAGTCCGCCGCGCTGCTCCTGTGCAGGTTGGCGGACGTCATTACGACAGAGGGAAAATTAAACCCAGAAGAACCTGAAATTGGGCAGCAGCATCTTCCTGGAACATCTAAATAAATAAACTACGGTTGCGAACCCGCCTGCCAAGCGTGGCAATCTATGGCAAAATCCCCCCAAAATGAGAGCTACAAACTTTTGTGGCAATCTATGAGGGCCTATGTTCAGCAGTGGACTAGTGATAGGCTGAAACGATGACAATGATGAATGAATGAACGACGAAAGGATAAAAGAAAAAAAATCGGAACGTGCAATAATGGAAACGTGTATTCAACGTGGATGAACATGAACAAATTCTTGAACAAATTCACACGACGGCCCTTGATGGGCGATTACAATCGAACAGCATTGTGATCGCTGATGGCGGCCTAGTTGCCGTTTTCACACGCACGGCTGAAAGGAAATCGTCAGACGAGTGTGTGAATGTCTTCGTGTTTGCGCACTGTGTCACTGTGATGTATCCAGCTCAGTTGATAGTCTCGAACAGTACTTTGAAAGTTGATGTCCACTAAAACTGGCATAGTTCACATACGGTTGGTAACGTAGGTACAGTTGGGCCAGACGCCAGTTGGTTGAAGGACGCGTTCTCCCGCTTCGCTTCTTGCGTGGACACTTACAGCAGTATAATATTCTAACGCAAATGAAAAATGTTGCTTGTAGAAGGTCGTAACACCCCCCCCCCCCTTTTTAACTAAACTTGGTTTCAAAAAGATACGAGTGAGTTGTGTAGTTTTTGAGATAATCGTCGTTTTTAATTACGCACAATTTTTAAAAACTTATCGACCGCAGAAATGACTTTGTTTTTCGCAGTATCTTTGAGACATACTATAAAATAAGAATTCAACGTTATTCACCGGTCTTTATAATAGTAGAGTATAATATTATTTTATATTTTTTATCTTATATTGTTACACCTACATCAAAATCTCACCACTTCATGGCTTGACTGGAAGAAAATTCTTTGTGAGGTAAACAATAAAGATTTATAAATCAAAAAAAAAGTAAAGTTTCAGCCTATCAATGTCCCACTGCTGAGCACAGGCCTTCTCTTATTTCTGAGAGGGTTCTGGAGCTAGGAAAAAGAATCCGCCACGCTGCTCCAATGCGGGTTGGCGGACTGCACATGTCTTCGAAATATTTTTTTATTTCTCCGTCATGCAGGTTTCCTCACGATGTTTTCGTTCACCGCCGAGCACGTGGTAAATCAGCACTTAAAATTGCAATTAACAATTTTAGTGGTGCGGCACCGGGAATCGAACCCAGGTCACTCGCGTACTATGAAATTTGCGAGCGGCTAGCCCCTGAGCTACCACGGCTATTAGATTAGATAATGAATAATAAGCTAATGAAGCTGTTTTACTGGCTGGTTATTTTATTCGCTAATGACATATTTGCATGCTATTCATTTAATGTGGCGAAACATGAAAGCTGTGACGAAATTTTGTTTTATTATTATTAATAGAAGTTGAAGCCGTGTGGTAGCTGCCTAAGAGAATCTTCCACCCCATCCCATCCCGTGGGTGTCGTAAAAGTCGACAGAGGGAAATTAAAAAATCAGGAGATGGGCAGCAGCATCTTCCTGGAACATCTGAATAAATAAACTGCGGTTGCCAATCCGCCTGCCAAGCCTGGCAACTATGGCAAAATCCTCTCCAATAGGAGAGTTACAAACTTTTGTGGCTATCTATGGGGGAGGCTTATGCAGGGGAGCAGTGGACTTTTGATAGGCTGAAACGACGACGACGACGAATACAAGTTGAAATGATTTCTTTATTGTTAACAGAACTTTAGACGCCGGACATACTAAACATACTCTACAACTAAACATTCTTTTACACGTTTCGAAATCCTGGATATTCGACTAGCCATCAACCAATCACTTAAGCACTGCTCCAACATATCAGGCAGTAACATAGTCGTACATAATTATTGTACACGGAACTCAAATAAAAGCTATGAAACCAGCCAAATTTCGACTATTAATAAGACGGAATTCTCTTTAGAGGTTAAATTTCTACTTTATCTAACGGTGTCAACGGAACATTAAAATTACAGACTCGAAACGCCACTCTCCATTATCACAGTGGCCACATAAGCGATCTAAGTTTGAAAGTGAAAGAAATTTAATTTAGAAACAATAAACTACTGGCGGTAGGATTCCTATACAGGTATCCGTCTTGCGCCCGTCAGTGGAAACCTGTTGCAATACAAGCCGACCATAATAAACCAAACCATACAAGACTGGGTGTTATACTGCTCCCATAGCGGCATTTCCTTACGAGTTATATTTTTATGATTTGGGACCAAACGTCTTTCAAATGAAACCCCCCCCCCCCCCCCCCTTTCAAGACCTACTTACTACTGTGGACTATACGGGCTAGCAAACCTTGACCACCGCGTGGCTTTGAGGTTCGCGTACCTACTGACTTCTACGCTGCAGGTCCCGGGTTCTAATTCCAGCCGGAGCCAACATTTGTGCAAAAACACAAATCGTTGCTTTTGCGTTGCTGGTTGTGTTGTGCATGTGAATGTGTCTGTAAAAAGCACCCACGATACAGGAAAAATCCTAGTGTCGTTTTACGAAATCATCGGTTTTATAAAAATCGACCATGACGAAATTCTCTCTGTCATAGACAAAACCTGTAATTTGCTGCAAGTATTAATAAAAACGTAGAGACACTCACTCGTGTTAACCTTTCTAAACGAATTCTAAACGATAGCGGAATGAACAAGTGCCATAGACTCGGGACAGTTTACAAATACCCGAAACCAAAAATGGCTTCTATGCAAATATTGGCTTTGGCTGGGATTCAAACACAGGACTAACAATTTGGCGGTCAGGTACAATGACCACTGATCACGTGTTTATAAATTTATTGATGATAGTGGTCGCCCTGTCGTCGAAATTCGACCGTAATCCATATTGTTTTTTTTAAATTTGAACGTTCTTGAGTTTTGAGTAATTATTAGTTGGCAATATTTTGAAAACATATGGTACGACTGACCAGAAACTATTGTGTTTGACATTGACAGTATGTACGTAAAAAAAATGACAGACTATTATGCGATTGACATTGTCCGAATGTACGTTAATGATGAATCTTAATTTTTTTTCAATTTAATGTATGTATACATTAAATTCACATTAATATTATATATAAATTTTAGGTTTCTCGCTTCTTGTTCATGCAATATAACTATGCCAAATCTCACACAGCACACAGTTGCACATAGTTGTTTCTGTAGCTAATTACAATGCATAGTAAAGTCCTTCGTCACTTTACCAGTTAATCGTGAAAGTGACATTAAATTACAATTTATAATCCTAAAATACTGTCGTATTCATGCACGGTAAGCATCTGAAGTGAAATGTCTTACCTGATTGTATTTATATGCAATAGCCGGTAGCACAACTTAAAAAAATAACTAAGATTTCTCCTGTGTAGTCGGTATTATAACATCAGTTACACATGCACTAACACCCAGACCAGAAGCAACTATATATGTAGGCAATACAATTTGTCCCGCATCCAATGCCGGAATCGAGCCCGCGACCCATAGCGCAGAAGAATATCGCTTAGCCACAGTGACTAAACTAAAAGAAATCATAAATACATGTAAGGTATATATATATATATATAAATGTATTTAGTTACTGTGCATTTTGAAACCGGATTGTAGTCTTGTTTTCTTTCAATCATTTGTATTTTTTTTTGTTAATTATGTAAATTATGGTAAACGTTAGCACTAAGAACTCTTACTATGTCCTCTGCTCAATCTAAAGATAAACTGGTAGAGAATTAAGAATTAAGAAAAGAAATAAGAAGGTTCGTTTGTTAAGATTCGAAGATAAGTACCAATGAAACAGAAGTGAAACACTTCTTCATACAGAAGCAACTCCTTTAAGACGTAAGATACTCGTATAAGACACTAGTTGATTTTTTAAATATCTAGTAAGAAGTATTTAATTTTCCAGGATAAAAAGTATTCTTTGTCCTTCTTCAGGATGCAAGCTGTGTGCCAAATTTCGTCAAGATCGTCTCGTCAAGAAGAAAAGGTAACAAACTGACAGAGAGACAGAGAGAGTTACTTTCACTTTTATAATATTAGTACATACATACATAGAATCACGCCTCTTTACCATTGGAGTAGGCAGAACCACATCTTTCAACTTGCTATGATCCTGACAAACATCTTTCGCATCTTCTTCTTTCTTTATGATATTAGAATGGGTAATTAACTTGGCGATATAGAATAAAATACTGATCACAAAAAAAAAACTGCTCTATTTATTTTGACCGATTATATTTTTTATATGTAACGGCTGATTTTTGTTTATGCGATTTCGTAATTGATCCCAAAGAGTACTTTCACTTCCTTTCGCGTTATTACCTTACCTTGTATATTAATATACTCTGAAGTTATTCCAGAAAATATATTTAAGCTGCATCTAAAGACTCATCTAAGCAACCACCTACAGGACATAGTTTCGTCCGACATACGAAAATGACGGAAGGACCATCACAAAAATGTTAAACCTACAAGGCCGCTATCGGGTATTAGCGTATACCTCGGGTGCGAAACTGCCACAGACCGCTGTCGGGTATTAGCGTACACCTCGGGTGCAAAACCGCCACAGACCGCTGCCGGGTATTAGCGTACACCTCGGGTGCGAAACCGCCACAGACCGCAGCCGGGTATTAGCGTACACCTCGGGTGCGAAACCGCCACAGACCGCAGCCGGGTATTAGCGTACACCTCGGGTGCGAAACCGCCACAGAACGCTGCCGGGTATTAGCGTATACCTCATGTGCGAGGTGCCTGGCGTTGAATTTTCCGGCCAAGCGTGGCGATAACAATAAATACTGGTGGCAGGATTCCTATGCAGGAATCCGTCAAGCCGTACTACATACATAATATCACGACTGTATCCCATAAGGGGTAGTCAGAGACTGGGCACTCACTGCAAAAACAGATGACTGCCACAATCCACGTTTCACCAAAACAATATAATGCACTTGGTGTGATAGGTGGTGAGCCCATCGCCACCATGCGCTGTTGGGTGCACAGTGCAGTTTAATTCCTCACCTTTTACGAGATCCATTGGATGAGATGGAGTGGTAGTACTCTTTTAATGAGCCGCCACCACAAGCTGTCAAGCCGTACTGTGCAAACATAACTGTGTTTCGGCCTAAATCGCACTAATAGCTTGTGTAATAACAGAGTATATGTAACCAAAGAACTGATATCTCACGGTGACGAATACAGTGTGCTATGAGGCAGTATTTGTTAAGGGCAGACGTTACAATTAAGAGCAGGTGTACGATTTGTTCGTCTCATCACTTTCCGCAGCCGATATGTCCGTCAGAGTATGATAGCATCTACCTCATCCCTACCGAGGTTTCGTAAGAGGCGACTAAGGTATATGCACAGCCTTTATTCAGTGCAGAATGATACCATAACATGCAAAGCTGTCATATTATGTCTTTATTGCTGTCATATATGCCTTTATTCGTGCAGAATGATACCATAACATGCAAAGCTGTCATATTATGTCTTTATTGCTGTCATATATGCCTTTATTCGTGCAGAATGATACCATAACATGCAAAGCTGTCATATTATGTCTTTATTGCTGTCATATATGCCTTTATTCGTGCAGAATGATACCATAACATGCGAAGCTGTCATATTATGTCTTTATTGCTGTCATATATGCCTTTATTCGTGCAGAATGATACCATAACATGCAAAGCTGTCATATTATGTCTTTATTGCTGTCATATATGCCTTTATTCGTGCAGAATGATACCATAACATGCAAAGCTGTCATATTATGTCTTTATTGCTGTCATATATGCCTTTATTCTTGCAGAATGATACCATAACATGCGTCACCCGTCACGTTTCATCGCACGGGGGCGATAAGTGGGCTATGGGTGTGGTCTCTGCCTACCCTTTATATGGGAAAAAGTAGTGACTGTATGTATGTATATGTGTATGTGTGTAACACTTTCTTTCATAAAAAAATCCTCCACTTAGGAGAGGCTTACTACCATCATTAAATGTAAGCAAAATTATCTTGTTTACATTGCCTTACATTCGGGGTATGCCACATGAAAATAATATAAGATATGAATTAAATTTATTATGGAATAATATAATATGTAACAATAATTTAAATTTGACATGTAATTCTAATAATGACAAATTCCATTTAATTGACATAAATAATTTATTCAGAAATATTTTAACTAATGATAGGTATTACCTATCCAAATATATATTAAGACTGGTAGCAAATGCGCTATATTATTGTTTATTTTTGAATACAGCCAAGAATTTGGCTATAAATACATCTGCTTTTATTGAGCAGTCTCATTGTTTGACATTAAATTTGGAATCAGTTCCAAATAATTTAAATTAAGTAAGAAGACAATAGAGGAAATCTCTAGCAATAATTTTGACATTAATAAATGAAGACAGTCATATGTAAATAATTGTACCACTTTAGAAAGTCTTAATAATAAAGATTGTATCCACCTTTTTTTTTTTTTTTTTTTTTTTTATTTTTTTTTTTTTTTTTTTTTTTAGGACTGATGGTCACTGTCAGCCCGAAGGCTTTTACAGCTTCGCCGGATTGAAAGGTGGCATAGCGCTGAGGGCGCAACCTTTATTTATGGATGACTGGCGCAAGGGCCCCCGAGAGGGGACCTCGGCTTGGACCGTCATCCTGTTCGCGAGAGTAACAGACTCGAGGGTGCCCAAGGGGGCCGGTCTCGGCTCGGTCAGTTACTGCAATCGGGAGGGCAATATTACTACTACTATAATTATTAATACCATGATTATTATTAGATAAGTTTACCACCAATTCGGAATGCGTTTCCGCTGGAGAAGAAATGGCGCAAGAAACTCCAGCGACGCTTCTGTTTATGACACTACTGCTAGGGGAAAACCGGCCTGAGATACGGCGGTATCGCGAATAACTTTGTCTGATACGCCCACGCCGACGGCGGGGGCGGTATGATGGTGATAATGGGTGTTTGTGTAGTGTTGAGTAGAGCGCTTGGGCAATAGTGGTCGCGTCGTCAGGGTCCTCGAGGACGTGCCTCGGTCTCCTTTTTCCGCGGGTCGAGTTTTGGTGTATCGCGAGGGGGTTGTAAGTGGTGGCACTGACAACCAGTGGGTTGGGGTGCGTGGCGGCAGAGTCGAAGTATCGGCGAGAGGCCAACTTTAGATATTGGGCTATGGTAGGAAGCCCTAAATCGATATGAAGGTTAGCATTACGCACGAACCACGGTGCTCCCGTGGCTTTACGCATGAATCGATTTTGTATTACCTGAAGTCGGTGAATTTGACGCGGGGAGGCATGCGCAAATACGGGGCTTGCGTATGTCATAATTGGCCGAATACAGGCTTTGTAAAGTGTAGTTTTATTACGTAGGGACATTTTGCTATTTTTATTAAGTAACGGATGTAATCGACCGAGGACGAACGCCGCTCGGTTCCTTACTCGGTTAATATGTGGACCGAAGCTGAGTCTCGAGTCTAATAGGACGCCTAGGTATTTGACTGTCTTTTCCCAGGGGATTGGACGATCGAATAACTCTATGGTGGGGAGATGCTGCGTTATGCGCCGCGAGAAGTACATGGCTGCACTTTTGATTGGGTTGACCTCGATCCTCCATTTCCGAAACCAGTTCCCGAGGGTTCGGGCTGCGGATTGGAGGCGTTTAGAGATAGTGTCTGGATTACGTCCAGACACATATAGGCAGGTATCATCTGCGAAGAGGGCGAGTTCGACGCCGCTGGTGTGCGGTATGTCGTTCGTGAAAAGGGTGTAGAGCACGGGACCTAGGACTGAGCCTTGTGGTACGCCGGCTAGGATGGGATGTGATTCGGATCGCACCCCCTCGACGCGGTAGCGGAAGGTTCGACTGCGTAAGAAATCTCGTATGATGAGTACGAGGCGATCCGGCACACCGAGTCCATATAACTTGTATATGAGCCCGTTGTGCCAGACCTTGTCGAACGCTTTCGCCACGTCGAAGAAGAGCGCTCCGGTATGAAGCCCGCGTATGAAGCGGGATTGAATGTGCTCCGTTATGCGGTGCACCTGCTGGGTACATGAGTGTTTGGCACGGAATCCAAACTGCTCGTGGATGGGGATCCCTCGAGACTGCATGAAGTCTCTTAAGCGGGCGAGAAGTAGGCGTTCGTATATCTTGCCTAAGGCCTTGAGGAGGCTTATAGGCCGATATGCGGTGGGATCGGACGGGTGTATCCACCTGGTGCATCAAAATATACAGGGAATTTTAGGCAAAGAATTAGAAATTGAATTATTTTTAAATAGCAATCATATTCATATTATGTGTATAACTGAACATTGGCTTAAAGATTATAATGTAATGTTTAATTTTAGTAACCACCAGGTGGTTAGTTCTTTCAATAGAGAAAAAGTTTTACGTGGTGGCTCTTTAATACTAGTAAATAAATCATTGCGATTCAAAGAACGTAAAGATATCGTGAGCCTCTCTGTTGAGAGAACTATAGAAATGGCCTGTGTTGAGCTTGAGCACCTCATAGTTGTCAGCGTTTACAGACCCCCATGTGCTTCATATGATGATTTTGAAAAAAATATGGAAGAAGTTTTAATTAAACTTAATAAACAGAACAAACCTGTTGTCATATGCGGAGACTTTAACATCAACCTCCTAGAAGCTTCTTCCATCACTGTTAAATTTATTTCTTTGTTGCAATCATTCAATTTAGTTAACATGTTTTTAGAACCAACGCGTATTACTGGATCTAGTGCAACTTGTATAGACAATATTTTTACAGATGTTAAGCCTTTGCACCGATCCATAATTCACAAAATAAGTTCTGATCATTCCGGACAGTTAATATCGTTACTTTCATATTATGTAAAAAAACAAATAATAAAAAAAATGTGTTTGTTCCTGTAAATAAGTATCGTTTGGAGAAGTTTAGAAGTAACGTTAATAAAAAACTACTATTACTTCCTTATAATAATAATACTGACTATTTATATGAAGTATTGTTTAACCTGCTGAGCAAGGAATTTGATTCTATTTTTACTTCTAAAACTATCTCCTTGAATAGTCGCAAGACGTTTAATGAATGGGCGACAGTAGGAATCCACAGAAGTAGGCAAAGATTGTATGAACTTTACAATGAAAGATCATACAATCATAGTAACACATTTAAGGAATATGTTAAAAATTATTCAAAATTATTTAAAAAAGTATGCTCTGAAGCCAAGTCATTACACTTGAGCAATAAAATAAAGAAAGCATCAGATAAAATCAAAATGACTTGGAGTATTATTAATAGTGAAACCGGGAAAGTCAAGGACCGAAACCATGATTACAAAATTAATTTTAACAATAAGCTAGTGACATCTGATCAAGATGTTGCTACAGCCTTTGAAAAGTTTTTTAGTGATATTCCAATTTCCATAACCAAGCCATTAAATTCTTCTCCTACTGCCGCTGAGACATTACTCAAACAAAATGTAACTTCTTGTACAAAAGATTTTAAATTCGATATGGTAGATGGAAATGACATTCTTAATACTTTTAAAAGTATTGATTGTAAGAGAACCGCGGATCTATGGGGTATGTCCGTGGAAGTTAGTGCGTCTATTATAGATATAATTGCACCTCAATTAGCCATAATTTTTAATTCCGGTATTGCATTTGGTGTGTTTCCTGATTTGATGAAACATAGTAAAATCATACCTTTATTTAAATCTGGTAGTACATCGGACCCTGCTAACTTTAGACCTATTTCTGTACTACCAACATTAAGTAAAATTTTTGAAAAAATTATACTTAATCAAATGTTAAAACATTTCAATTTAAATAAATTGTTTCACAAAAACCAATTTGGCTTTACGAGGGGTCGTTCTACAACCGATGCAGGTGTTGAACTTATTAAGAATATATTCGAAGCCTGGGAGAGTTCGCGGGATGCCTTGGGTGTTTTCTGTGATCTTTCTAAGGCCTTCGATTGCGTTGATCATGAAACACTTATCAGGAAACTACATCACTACGGTGTAAGAAATTCTGCACTTCAACTTCTAATTTCATATTTGAGTAATAGAACGCAGACAGTAGTTATCAATAGCAGGAGTTCTTCCGGATCAGCAGTATCTATGGGTGTCCCGCAGGGTTCGATTCTCGGCCCATTTCTATTTCTTATTTACATTAATGACTTACCTTACCTAGTAGGGGACAACCATGATATAGTGTTATTTGCTGATGATACATCTTTGATTTTTAAGATAAAACGTCAACTTTTATTATATGACGAGGTGAATAATGCTATTTCAAAATTAGTACATTGGTTTAATGTTAATAATTTGCTTTTAAACGGCAATAAAACAAAATGTATTAAATTCACAACACCAAATGTTAAACAATTAGATGTAAATGTGCTTGTGAGTGGGGAAGAGTTGAGCCTTGTGGATACTGCTGTCTTTCTTGGAATAACTCTTGACGCAAAACTTCAATGGAGCCCCCATATATCTAAACTAGCAAGTAGACTTAGCTCTGCAGCTTATGCTGTAAAAAAAATTAGGAATTTGACTAACGTTGAAACTGCTAGATTGGTTTATTTTAGTTATTTTCATAGCATAATGTCTTATGGTATTTTGCTATGGGGAAATGCAACTGATGTTGAAGTGATTTTTGTTTTGCAAAAGAGGGCCGTAAGAGCTATTTATAATCTTGGCTCTAAAGTGTCTCTTAGGGATAAATTTAAAGAAATTAATATCTTAACCTTGGCCTCTCAATATATATTTGAAAACGTTTTGTATGTACACAAGAACATAAACCAGTTCACTAAAAAAAGTGATGTTCATAATGTGAATACCAGGAACAAGCACAAATTAATTATGCCAGTTACCCGACTTCACAGAGTCAGTAACTCTTTTATGGGGCAATGTATACGTTTTTACAACAAAATCCCAGAAAGTGCTAAAAGTCTTTCAATCAAAAAGTTTAAATTTTATATTAAACAAAGACTTCATAAAAAGGGTTATTATAATATTAAAGAATACATAGATGATGATAACCCCTGGGAATGAGGTGATCGCCGCCAAGCCATTTCTACATCTTTATAATACAGCTATTGTAATACAGTTATTGTACATTATTTTAAAAATGACTTAAAAAAAAAAAGCCCGCTGGGTTTCTTACTGGTTCTTCCCAGGACAGAGGCATTTTTGCGAACCAGTGTAGCTTAAAAAAAAAATGACTTTCAATAAGTACTATGTAAATAGTCTATATTGAATAAAAATTTATTCTATTCTATTCTATTCTATTCTATCAGAGGACTGTAAAGAGGCTGATGGTGACTGTGTGACCCAGCAGTATCCTGCACATCAATTTCTTCTGACTCATCGGGAGCGATATCACGTATTCAAAACGTGTTATCGGAGTAAATCTAACTTTGTAAGCTGGCGGGTTGTTGGCATGCAGCCATTGTTGTTCACATAAAACTTAGTTCGTTACACTTAAGCCTTGTTTGGAAGAAAAACAAAATTAATGATGGCCAGCGACATTATATTATAAACATTATAAACATGTCATTTTAGAGTTCGTAGGATGTGGTAGAACTTTTAAGCGTAGTGTGTTAAGAGAATCTACCAACTCATCTCGTCCCGTGGGTGCCGTAAAAGTCGACAGAAGAAAAATTAAGACTAGAAGATGTGCAGCAGCATCTTCCTGGAACATCTGAGTAAATTAACTGCGGTTGCCAACCCATATGCCAAGCGCGGCAACTACGGCAAAATCCCCCCAAAATGAGAGCTACAAATTTTTGTGACAATCTATGGGAGAGGCCTATGTTCAGCAGATGAAGTCATCTTAACACGATTTTTACACACTTTCTGTCTTTCCAATTCAAATCTTGTTGGTTAATTTTGACCTACTTTCCAATGTCATCGTCATCATTTAACCATTCAATGTCCGATTGAGTTTAAATTTGGAATAATTGATTTTTATTGTATTAAGTGAGCAGACGAGCAAAACGTTCACCTGATTGTAAGTGTTTTACGAAACTTGCACAATACACACAGTAGCAGTACAAACATTCCTGTGTTTCGGTCTAAAGAGCACTGATAGATACTGCTAGTGTAATAACAGAGCACAGGAAACTAAAGAACGGATGTCTCAGGGTGACCAACGTAGTGTTCTGAGTGACACAGTATTCGTTATGGCCAGACGTTTCAATATTTTTTTTATGGAAGAGGGGGCAAACGAGGAAGCGTCTCACCTGATGGACATCAGGTGTACGATTTGTTCGTCTCGTCACTTTTCATAGCCGATAGGTGTCCGGCAGAATGGAATAGCACCTATCTCTTTCCTACTGAGGTGTCGTAAAAGGCTTTTTTTGACTCCCACCCTTAATAGTGGGCTATAGGCATGGCTCTGACTATACTTGTCAAAACAAATACAACCAGCCCAAACATGACGTCTTCTGTCGTTGAGGAGTTCCCATGGCGAACTTCATGTTCCATTACCAGATCAGCTCCACGGCATTTTCACCGAAGTGACATAGATATAGGTCGTAGAATCCTATGCATGAATCCATCTAAGTAGGTACCGCTACAGATCAGTTATTCTACCGTGAAGTAGTTTACAAATATTACTATGTTTCGTTCTGAAGGGCACTGGGAACTAGTGTGAACACTGGGCATATGAGACTTAAGAACGGTTGTCTCAGGATGACGGGCGCAGTGTGGTGCCATACATAAATGTTCTGGGTGATACAGCATTTGCTCTGGGCAGACGTTACACTTACTATCAAGTGAACGATTTCGGTTCATCACTTTATCCAATAAAAAAACAGTATATTATTGACGACCGCGTGGCCTAGTGGTCAGAGTACCTGACTTCTAAGCCGCAGGTCCTGGGTTCGAATCCCAGCCGAAGCCAACATTTGTGCTAAAACACAAATTGTTGGTTTTCGGGTCTGGTTGTGTTGTGATTGTCCCCGTGTTTCTGACACTGCATCCTAGCCTACCTCCGATCTTAACGCATCAGCGTTACATCGGGCGCGGGTAGGTTGGGACGAGTGAGTGCCTCTGTGTTTGCGCGTACACTTGTGGCATTATAATATCTCCTGCGCAGTTGATAGTTTCCGACAGTACTCGTTAGTTGTCGCCACGGTTTAAAATCGGTTAAGCTGACATAACTTCCTGTTACAAGTTTAATCAAATAGGAGGTAGCTTGTGCATTGGAACGGGACATTTTAGGATGTCAGTTTTAAGACATATTAGAGTTTAAGTGGAATGGACTATCCCAGCACCACCACCATTGCAGCCTATCAATAGTCCACTGCTGAACATAGGCCTCCCCCATAGACTGCCACATAATTTTGAAGCTCTCATTTGAGGGGGGTTTTGGCATATATGCCACGCTTGGCAGGCGAGTTGGAAACCGCAGTTTATTTAGTCAGATGTTCCAATAAGATGCTACTGCCCACCTAATGGTTTTTATTTTCCCTCTGTCGACTTTTACGACACCCACGGGATGAGATGGGGTGGTGGATCTCTGGTGATGTGAGTGATACATATACTTATACAATTATACATTACATAGGCTTTGTTATTGGATAGAGTGGTGAGACGAGCAAAACGTAATAAAATACAAAATTGGATTAACATTTCGCGAAATGCCAATATCTCTTATTTTCGAATATCTGCTCCATTAAAACTGACCCTTGGTTCCTTAATCCTGTTCCGCCTGGCAATTGTTTGACAAGTATTTAATACTTTAAGTATTAAATACTTGTCAAACAATTAAACAATTGAATTGAAAACAAATGAATTGGAAACAATCAAACAATTTAAGTAATATTTTAAGTATTTAATATTTTCATAATTCTATGGAAATAACAAGCCGAAAAATGAAAAAATTATGACATATTCGATAAACGTTAATGTCAACATTACAGACGTTTATTTTCGTCCATCGAAGCGGATAGAGATTTATTTAAAAAAAACCTATTTGTTATAGTAGTTCTTATGAAATTACGTAAAATTATATTGTTTGACAACAATTTTTTTAAGCCCAAGATGTCACCTGTACCGTGGGTGAGTTTTACAAACATGATTTTCACATGAACAACACATCCAGATCCGAAAACCAACAATTTGTGTTTTTGCACAAATGTTGGCCCCAACTGGAATTCGGTCCCACAGCCCGCGGCGTAGAAGTCTGATAACTGTGGCCACTAGGCCACTCGGTTATATTACACCTGCTGCTCTTTTTAACCCCTGAAGCATTGCAATCATGAAGATACGTAAATATTTCGGAAGATTCTTAATAAAACAATCGTTAAAAACATCAAAATAAAAACCTCATAATTAACACCTGCTTTACGTTGTTTAATTTAATAAATTAAGTATGTACGCATATTTCAAATATTGTAGTGTAGAAAAATCGGCGTAAAAGTACCATTACACGACCTAGAATCGCGTGCACATATCAACCTGCGGTCACCGAACAAAACCAACCTTCGACCTCTCATCGATGGCCGAAAACCGAAAAAACTTCGCGTGACGCCCTCTAATTAGACAATTTCCTATGCGATGGCAGCATCTCCCCTGCTTGCACAACTAAATCTATCCTTTCTCCGCCCCACCGCGACCGAGCATTTGCTATATAGAGGTACGTTACAGTCCGAAGAACATCACACTAGTTCGCTACGAACCCCAGTGACCCATCGCTAAGCATCATGAAAGCCTTCGTAGCGGTAAGTCCAGTGTAGTGCCGTGCCAGTGTTCATAAGTGACAAGTGCTGTGTTGTTCCGAAATCGTAGGGTGCATCGCGTTAATGTGTTAAAAAACAAGTGAAAATTAAAAAAAAAAATCGTAAAGGATTGTATGCACTAGAATCGATTTCCGAACGGATACAACACTAGCCATTTAAAAAAACCATTAAATTAACCAAGCAATTTTATTATTGACTTGTTTGATTTCTGTTGAATAATTTATTATTAAATTTATTTTCATTTGCTTCATCACCTAATCTCATTAAATTTATATATATTGTTTAACAAATGAAATCACTAGAAAACCTCTTTTGATTTTCTTTTTTGTAATTATAATATCAGCCATATTATACAAAAATTATTATTATGTCTCACAACAAAAATGTCCTAGTCAAAGTATTTAAAAACAGCCAGCATAATATCTATTTAAAAACCCTAAAAATGTTTCTTTCTAAAACTATTTAGAACTGAGCACAAATACCCGCGAAAAAATAAAAAAAATAATATCTTATTCTATAAAGCTGCAGTATTTGTTTGTACATTAAATAAACAAAATATAAAGTTGTGTACGCAATGTCATCCTTTTAATATGTTATATAGGAAATACGCGAAATTAATATCTTCATAATATAATATATAATCAAACTAAAATATTTTTATTACTATCGAAATATGTATTTATGTATTCTTTGTCAAAAAAAACTAGTTTGAATTAAATAATTAACGAAAAAGTCTAAAATCGCGAACTTAATAATAACTCAACCTTAATAATAACTTTATAATCCTTCACTTTGTATAAAGGTTATGAAAGAGAAAGCTTAAATTAAAATTGTACTGAAACATTAATGTTAATAAAGAAGTGAAATACCATTGCATTATCGAGTTTATTCGATTGACATAATGTTTTTCACGTCAGAAGTTTAGTACATACATATGCACGTCTTATCTGATTCGATGATAACGGTACAAATTGGCTTAAGAGGGTGTAGAGTTTGATTAAGTCACGTATTAAGTAACGTAATATCTATTGGATAAAAACACGTGTAAAATGTAATAAGAATTGATGACACAAATAGAAGGAAAAGCATGTTTCTTAACATATTAATAATTTCAAACGTATACGTATCGGGAGATCGTAATCGCTTGGTTTACAATTACTTGGATTGTGTAACCTGCAGTTTTCCCTTCGCCAAGTTGTGAAATATTAAAGGCTAGCTCCGAGTATGGGTCAGAGGTCAAGTGGCTACCATGAGGCGCAATATGGGCCGGAGATTGTACTAGTTGGGACTAGAAAGTCTTCATAGTGAATATCGTTTCGTTATTGAATCAGTATCAATTTAAAATTACATTATGTTTTCGTACATATTAATAAAAAACAAAAAAGACTGGATAAGAACTTCCTTTAATATTCAGTTTCCTTTATCTAGTAGTTCAGTCAGAATTTTTGGATTAGACATATTTTATATGGTAAATTATTAAAAAATACATTTACTGATAGCAACAACTACTTAGTTAATAATAATATTAATAATAATGTATATGAAAATCACTGAATCAGTTTCAATACTAGATTTTCTTACGATTTTCCTAAAAATTTTCTTGTGTTACTAAGCTAAAAAGTTAGTCACGTAAACGTAAATATTTTCATAGTCGAATTGTAGTGTATGTTAATGTTTGTACTTAACACTTAAATGTCAGCTATAGAATTTTCTAGAGCAGCCATCACCTATATAACTAAGTGACCAGTCATCGATGCGGTCCCATCAAACGGACTATAATCGCTATTCACACTGGATAGCATGTCGTAATCGATACTAATGATTTCAATCGATTCTAAGCACGCTGCCGCGCGTGTAGAATCGATGATTTCCGATTACGAATTAAATGAAAACGTCATCAAGGACCTTTTGGTTTCACCGAATATACTTCAATATGTATCATGTATATATAATGTGATAAGGGTCTACTTAAAGAAACAATTTTAACTAATTGAAATTCTTCTTTTTAATTGTAAATTGTATAGAACATTTTTGAAAGAAGTTAAAAAATATTTTCATGATAATTTACTTGTTTAGATAGTCAAATAAAGTAACATTTTATATCAAGACAAAAAAACATAATTATTTAAATCATAGATTAATAAACGTCTCATATACATTTTATTTTTATTGCGTCATTTAACTTACAAACCGCAGCTTCTATACGCAAACAATGGAGGCTCATAAAACTTTTAGTGCTTGCATATTTTCCGATTTTATTAAAGTAACCAATACACAGCGACACCTAGATATGGTTGTAACCATCAACATTTATGCATTTATATAGTGGTCATATAAAACGATCTTCTCAATTCAAAAACAGTAAATTGTATAAAATATATACTATAAAACTTAATACGTATGGGTTCAAATGCAACACAATACATTACAACACTATTATAATTCCATGGTAGTACTCAAAGGGGAGAACGGACTTACCACATTCTTTTATTGTATGTCAAACAGACGTTGACCATCTTGATTTTCATCGCACTGAACTATGCAGCGTGATGATATGTGGCTACAATTACCATCATGTGAACTGTGTACTAATTCGACGAACAAAACCGAGAATCTTAGAACTTAGTATTTATTAACTAAGGGATTCTTAAAGTTAGGGCTTGTTAATTTAATCTTTGTATACTGCAGTATATTTTAATTAAGTGAATGCACATTGATGTTAAAGGGCAAACATTTTGATAACGGGACTAGGTAATTAAAAGAAGGTAAAAAAAATTATATAGTTCGAATGAACTAATAAACTTTACATTTGATTTTTGTTAAAACCATAATAACCGAATTTTAATAATTTTTAGTCGACTTTCATTAAAATTCTCACTTTCTTTTCGTTCGAATTTTACAATAATTAATTTAAATTGAACAATTTGAATTGCTGATTGGTAGGTTTTACGATATCTACATTGCATAATTTCTCCACATGTTGAATAAAAGTTTGTAGCATAATGTTCGCTATTGTGATACGGAAGCCATCTTGTGACGTAACGCGAGCGACATCTATTCTCCTGCGTTTCTCAGAAAACTTTTATAATTTTTTCGCGCGCATATATTTGACGTTTATATACAGTTTTCAATACACAAAAAAGTTAAATTTATTTGTCACGTCGAATAATATTTTCATAGCAAATAATTAAGATATTCATCTCTTCCCATTTACCAGACCGATATTATACTCATACCATAACTTTAGATTATTAAAACTATTAACACGATAAACATTTCACTAAAAAATTGTTAGAAAAAAAATTTAAATATCTATTGTGTAATAATTAAACACAGGCTCATACAGTTTTCCTTTCTTCATTATCAGTCAAGAGATCTTAATAAAGCTTAGACCATGTCCGCACTGGAATTACGGCTACATGAGTCATGAGACGTACTCTGCGATCTGTTATGTAATATGGCATTAGCTTCCTCTTCGACCCCTGACACAATGCTTTCACATCATAACAATGTAATTATATCTACTATATCTGCTATAAGAAATACTCTTTTCTATTTTACCTTAACGTAAATGCCCCTTTAAGTTATATTCAAAATTAAAATAGATTGACGTCTCTTTCAACTCAACAGTCAAGTTACAATTAAATGGAACTAAATATATATTTTTGCAGAGATTTTTCCCCTAGGAAATTATATGGGCAACAGTAAAAAATATTTATCCTAATATAATTCACAATTCGACGATTCAATCCATGTTTCCTGTTTAATTCTAGTCTAGAACTCAGTTCGCGCTTCTTTAATAATTGTAACTATTCGTGAATTATTTTCATAATTAAATGCACAAATAATAAAAATTAACAGCAATAATAAATAATACAAATCTAATAATAAAATTTATTTCTGCTACGATTACTATCAAATAACAGCTAAACAATCTTCGAGGTCATCACTTCAATAAAACGCACGTCCAACAAAAGGAAAGTTACTTGTAAGATCGACGACAACTTTTAGAAAAGAACCTTACGCTATCACTTGACCTCGAACGCGAAGCCCGAGACCGCAAAAAAACACATTTCTCTTCCATTTAACTCAAAGAGCTAGAAAAACAGCGCCCAAAGAATTTCATGGGTCAACTTTGGAACTAACCACTATTTCTATATTTGTAGGACAGTCCTTAATAATTAAGTCTTGCTCATCTTCTTTCGTGAGGATCATTAGATTTGTCAAGGCAGGTTATTAAAATAATTATACTGAAGTATAAACATATATTATAACTATCGATAATTTAAAATCTTATTTTATTACCTATTTGTAAAAAACTAGTGTTTTCTAGTGAATCTATGAAAAAATCATGTCAATAACTTTAGCGGTTTTGAGTTAAATCCCTTCTTGTAAATAAACACAAGGTATTTCTATTTTATATATGTATATGATTAAAAAATAGCTTAATATTACTACAAGACTTTTATTTTGTTTGGACAGAATATAACTAATAAATAATTCAAAAACAGCTAGTCCAAGACAACGTGGTCCATTTAAGATATTTAAAATACTTAAATTTTATCCCGTTAATAGTGAGCCAAAAACTGGAAGCCGTAGCGACGAATTCGCTAATACAACAGTAGCATTGAGCATTTATTTGCATGTATTTGCCATCGAGAGATGCGAACACGACGCCAAATAGAACTTATCAAATAGAAAGCAATGGCAATCATACAACGAAACCGAATTAACTTTTTAAAATTAAGGACAGGCAACATTGTTAAAGCGTCTCAGTTAAAAAAAAATTACGACTTTAAAATTATGACAACAATTGTCACTTACTACGTAGTATACAGTAATTGTTTAGTCAAAAGAAAAGAATATAAGGACGAAAATTAACAAAGAGATGTGAATTTTAGTGCTTGCATGATTATCACTAAAAGTAGTTATGATGACTAAGGCAGTGAAATACCGACAACTCACTTTCAACCAATATTTCCAAAGCGAATATCCCACAATTTAGTTTATCTAAAATCGCACATTGCATACATAACGTTAATTTTGTCATTTCATAATTAAGTTCTAATTTATCTATTACTTCAGTACTAACGAAATGTTATTTCTTCAAACAGTGCATAGCCCTTGCGCTGGTTGCCTGCGCCCGCGCTGAACCGCCATCGGGCTACAGTTACAACCGTCCATCAGGAGGGATCAGCGGGGGCTCCAGCGGAGGCCTGATTGGTGGTGGACCTCTGCGCCCCGTCTCCTCCGGTTACCAAACCTCCGAAGGACAGAACGTCGACGCCCAGATCCTTGAGCAAGTACGCCAAATCCTCCTTAAGGAGGAAGCGTCATCCGGCTCAAGCGGACAAGGCGGACACGGAGGTGGTGGTGTTTCCTCCTCGTATGGCGCTCCCTCGTCATCCTACGGCCCCCCATCTTCCTCTTACGGCGTTCCCGGAGACAGCAGCCGTGTTGTAGGAATCAACCTTGAGGGAGTACGTCAGGCCATCCAAGTCGCCGAATACGAGCAGTCCGGCGGCTCCGGAGGTTACCCATCTTCGTCGTACGGCGCCCCTTCCGGTAGCTACGGCGCCCCTTACTAAACGAATCGAATGACTTCGCGTTCGTTATTCGGGCACACTGACATCTCTCGTCCGAATGCTTAAACCAATCGGTCGGCGTCCACGTACAATGTAGGTGGTGTCGACCTGGCCGCTGACACCATGGCCCAACGCTTGCGACTGTGCGCGCTCACGGGTTTGTTAACCAGCGGTGAGTCAGTCGTCGAGAATTACCCGGTAATGCCGGCCGATTCCCAGTGTACGAAGTGGCTCACCGCTGGACTCGACTCTTTGTTTTGTATAAAGTTTATCGTTAAAGTTAGCTTAATTTATGTTTAAGTTTTTTTACAAAAAAATAAATACATTTCGACACCGTACCCTTTCGTTTCACTATTCACCATCATCGAATGATATCCTACTCCGACAGAAATTCGAATCGTTCAGTTTTCAAAGACAAAACTCAAAAATATTTATTTCAATTTTGGCTTATTTCAAAAGCTCCTGTCAGATATATATAACGGTTCTGAACTGGGTATAGAAATTAAAACAAGAAGCACCTACTATGCAGGATTCCGTCTAGATAAGTACCACTCCAGGACCAGTTGTTCTGCCGTGAAGCAGTAGAGTGCAAACATTACTGTGTTTCGATCTGAAGGGCACTGAGAGCCAGCGTAATCACTGGGCATATGAGATTTAAGAACTGAGGTCACAGGGTGATAGGTGCAGTGTAGTGTCACACAGAATTATTCTGGGCGACACAACATTTGTTATGGGCAGACGTTGCACTTACCATCGGGTTAATGGTTTGCTCGTATCGTCACTTTAACCAATAAAAAAAGATTATACTGTAATTAACTAAAATAAATTAAAAAAAATACGATATAGATGGTTATAAGTCAAGCGAATATTTTGAAAATAGAACTGACGCAAAACAAATGGCAGCTTAACAAAATCACACATAAGAGCGTGTTTTAAATTGATTGTATTAGAATTACTTTGTCAGCGTTTATGTCTATATTCGCACAACATTCGTTTAGAAATCTACTTAATCTACGCACCGCAGAATTTTCACCAAACACTGTTCTCTTATATGGGAGCGTGAGTGGCTTTACATATGTGCAGTATGTGAAAGGTTTACTAAAGCTAAACCTGCGAAGAAGATCAGCGGGGCTATTACGTATCCAAAGTGAAGATCACTTATAAAAGTGTTGAACGAATATCTGTCAAATAATTGTTTTCATACTGGTTATGGATAACGAAAATGATTCGTTCGACACTTAAATAAGTGATCATCACTTTGGATACGCAATAGCCCTACCGGACAGTCTATAATTTTTCTGGCTCTCATCTATCAGAAATTGAATCCAATAAATCACGGTGACATAAAAACGATCACATTCCATAACATCTTAGAGTTGAGACAGCTTGCATTTTACTGAAATAACGGTTGATTCCAATCTTCAATTCAATTTGGCTAAAAGTTTAATTAAAATGCTTTGGCTGTCCACGCAAGGTACAGTAGACAATAAACCGATATAACAACAACCGAATGAGTGTATTTTAAATACTTTTATAGTTTGTCATGAAATATTTTACTTTGGGACTCTATAAAAAGGCACCTCGAGGGCCATTGTAAACTATTTAGAAATAAACAGACTCTGTATATTTTTGTAAATACAAGAAACACAAAAAACCTTCAAAAAACTGTTAAAATATTTCACATACAAGACCCACCAAAAAAAAGCTAAGTATACCCTGGTAGCAATACTAAAAAGTGACGGAGGAGAGAGTGACATTCACTTATTCTCTCTCTTTAGACTTCAAATCCTGAGAGCCATCATCTAAGCTTACGTTCCTACAATGTTCAACCATCACCACCTAACATCAGGTGGGATCATGGCCAAACGTTGTAAAGTAAAATAAAAGTTACAGCCTATAAATATCCCACTCTCAGCGAGTGGCCTCCTCTCATTTCCGAGAGGGTTTTGGAGCCTAGGAAGGTTCAACTCGCGTAATATAAATTTTAAAAACCTAGCTCCCTGAGCTACCACGGCTCTTACGGTCAAACGTAAAAAACGCTAAAAAATGTACACTGACTGGGTGATAGCGGCTGGTGGTAGCGACTTAAGAGAATCTACCAGGGAATGGGCAGCAGAATCTTCCTGGAACATCTGTATAAATAAACTGCGGTTACCAACCCGCCTGCCAAGCGTGGCAACTATGGCAAAATCCGCCCTAAATGAGAGCTACAAACTTTTTTGGCAATCTACGGAGGAGGCCTATATTCAGCAGTGGACTAGTGACAGGCTGAAATGATGATGATGGTGATGGGTGACACAGCATTTTCATTTCGTGCATTGAAGTTAAAATAAGCAATACAATGACAAATCATTGGTTTGATTTAATATTTTAATTGTATTTATTCCAAATTTAAATGTATTATAATGTTTTCTTTTATTTACGCGAATATTACACATTTAAATAAAACTACTTTTTTACGGATTTTATCGCGTTTAATTTTTGAACTATTTTTTCGTTTCGGACGCTTTACAGCACCCATGGTCACGGGGGGACCATGGGTGCTGTAAAGCGTCCGAAACGTCGGGTAAAAATAGTTCAAAAATTAAACGCGATAAAATCCGTAAAAAAGTAGTTTTATTTAAATGTATTTCTAATTATTGTTTATAACTGAATTGCAATCATATTAAAAAAATACCATCGATTTAACGGCTTATTCTTTTCAGTGATTACTTTTGGAAACGAAGGAATGTCTGCATTCATAATATTTTGAAAACACCAAAATTATAAAAAAAATGTACCATGTGGTTAGCGATCAGAGAACGGCCAACGTATTGTCGTACTGAAAACATAATCACAACTCAACTCGCATATCTTTGTCTTGTTCTGGACTAATATCGGCATCGGGATTCGTTATGCTGGGATTCGACCCCGGGGACACACGACTTTGTACCATGGTGCTCTAACCATTACGTCACGCGATAACCGAACGCTATAATCAATTGTTACACAAAGCTGAATTAATTTTCATTACGAAAAGATCGTCGTTTTAACCTTTATCACGCGTAATATAAAGGCCCCCTCTAACAGACCAGTCGTGGGAAACCGTTACGAGCAAGCATTACTTTCAATTATATGAACACCTCAAAAGAAAATATATCATTAACGCTGTTTTATGTTAGCTGAATATTTCAAAATGAAATGAAAATGAATCCTCCTGGAGGATTTCGGCCACGGAACTTTTGATTAAACGTGAAAGTTGCATTTGGACAGGATGGAGAAGCCAACATACAGAACCGAACTGGTGACAAGATTCCTATACAGGAATCCGTCTAGGTAGGTTCCACCACAGTGCCAGACATTCTGCCGTGAAGCAGTAGTGTGCAAACATTGCTGTTTCGGTCCGAAGAGCGCTGAGAGCTAGTGTAATCACTGGGCATAGTGTAAGATGGGCACACCATTACTTTGGGCGGTCGTTGAACGTTTTACTCGTCTCGTCCCTTTCAACAATAAAAAAAATAAAAATTGATTTCAACAGTATTAGTCAAACTTAGAACCTCGGACTCAGCAGTGAAGTACACTGCAGAACCACTGATTTTATATATTTTAAGCAAATCGGTATCTCTTTAAAAAGTAAAACTGAAAAACACGTATTCTGAACCACTTATCATGATTACCAGATAGACTTACAAAACCAGAAAATTAATTACCAATTAATTTAGTAAATTAATATTGTAAAAATAAAACTTAACATATATTAACTTATCTTGTAAATAACGTAGGGACTATATACATGAAGAAGTGCATTCGTTTACTATAAAATTATTATAAATATTTAACAAAAAATACACACTTTCGTTTCAACACGATATTTTGCTTTTTACGAAACGGTCTTGGGACTAAAGTACAATGTGCCCGTACCTTCCTATCTTTCACAGCAAAGTTCATTTTCATCATCAGGCATTCCAAAGAAGACTTATATCATACTGAAAGTGTCTATATTCTGATACAGCTAGGCACTTAGGTATATGTTTATATCGTATTAACTGTTTTCCTAAGTATTTTCGCCCTGACACAATATGCTCTTTTTTTTAAAACCTTGGAAAATAGATTGGTCCAGTTATATTTAAGAATCTTTCGAAGGATTTTGAGGATTGAAAGTAAAATGATTTATTCACGGCACAACAAAAATATTTAATTAATAACATTAACTATGTATAGTTATATATTGTACAGAGAAAAAAGACTACACTGAGATGTTATTTTATCTGTGGTGCAGCATTGCCGCGAAAAGGTTTCTCGCGCAGCGATGACCACGGCTGTAATATTGGTGATATCACAGCCGCGGTCATCGCTGTTTTTCACAAAAACACTTTTATTCTCAAAATACCAAACATTTAACTTTAGTAATAATAATAGTAATATAAGTAATAACAAATTTAGTCATAAAATCAGTGCTTGAATGAGTAGGTGCTCCCGAAAGATTGAATGATTCTGATCTGGGGAGGGGTCTCTCCAACTAGTAATATTTAGATGTACGAGTAGGTATAGTTCGCGTCTCAGAAACTTTTCTCCATTTTAAATGATCCATCTTCACCTTTTTATCTCAAGGCATCCTGTCCTTATCTCATGATAGAGAACTTCGATCGTCCTCTAACAATAAGATTCGTATTCCACACTTCACCGGGATCTATAGCAACTCCTTTGGAACTCCTTGACGACGACTTCAGAAACACTACAAGTAAATGTGCCTTCTAAGGTTGATTCCTGTAGTATTTAATGAATTCGGTTATTACTTCCTGAATCATTTATTATCATTAGCGATTATATATGTATCAATCATCAATATATATATATATATATTTAAATGTAAGTATTAATATGTGTATATATGTGTGTGTAAACTTGGTAAGTACAGTGTTTATTCTTGTTAAGAATTTCATTTCTTTTATGTCTTTTATGCTGCACCTATCGCAATGGGTTGGTTCGTAGAGAATGCCTGAAGGCATTAAGTTCGCCCTTTGTTACCCTTTTATTTAAAGGTTTAACAATAAACATTACCTAAATAAATAAATCATTCCAAATAAATTTTCACCTACTTTCAGACGTCCGAGTATTTGAAATTTTACAACGCTTTGAAAACCAATGACAATTCAATAACTTCATAACTATGACCTAAGCTATGGCCTATGGCCTAACTAGGGCCAGGACATCTGTCACCTCAGTCCTCTCGTGACCATGGGTGCTGTAAGGAAAGCGCTCGCAATGTTGGGTTATAAATAGTTAAAAATTGAACGCGATAAAATCCTTTAAAAATAGTTTTTAAATAATTGAGATAGTTATACCGTTTTTGATCGAATACCATGATATCCAGAGAATCGACTTTTACGACTCCAATGAGATGAAATGGGTATGCTGACTCTTTAACACGCGGCCCTGCCATAACACCCCCATAATCATAACACGTTATTCCAAAAAGCTCTATCTCCCCAAGTGACTCATCAGATCTTCGCCTAACTTTATAAGATAGCTGTAATTACATCCCTTTACATTAAAAATGAATTATGCAAATCCATTGAAAAGTAACTTAGATTTTAGGTTAACAATACAGTCGAATTGAGAACCTCATACATTTTTTAAGGAATAAAGTGACGAGACGGGCAAATCGGTCACCTGATGGTAAGTGCAACGTCTGCCCGTAACAAATTATACACATAATTTGTTACGTGTTTTGTACGTAATGTTATTACTTATAATATTTCAGGGGGGAACCACACTGAGCTCGTCACCTTGAGACATCAGTTCTTAAGTATGATATGCTCAGTGATTACACTAGCTCTTAGTGCCCTGTGCTTGACGGCAGAATAACTTGCAACGCAGCGGTACCAACATACGGAGACTTTACATGCATAGAAAAATATGATATCGCTGTGCCACAGATAAATAAAAGAGTAACGTAACATTATGCTTAAGCTTTAAAAAACCCCTTAGGTACCCTCGAGTCAGTTGCTCTCGCGCACAGGATGACGGTCCAAGCCGAGCCCCCCCCCCTCCCCCCTCGGAGGCCCTTGCGACAGTCATCCATAAATAATAATCAATAAATTTTACTGGTGGTAGGATTCCTATGCAGGAATCCGTCTAGGTAGGTACCACCCCAGGGCCAGTTATTCTGCCGTGAAGCAGTAGTGTGCAAACAATACTGTGTTTCGGTTTGAAGGGCACTAAGAGCTAGCGTAATTACTAGGGCATATGAGACTTAAGAACTGATGTCTGAGGGTGACGGGCGCAGTGTGGTGTCACACAGTGATTTTCTGGGTGACACAGCATTTGTTATGGGCAGTACGTTACACTTACCATCAGGTGAACGTTTGGCTCGTTCCGTCACGTTATGAAATAAAAAAAAAATCGTTTCATCACTTTATCCAATAAAAAAAGAAAAAAAAAGGTTTCGGCTAAGCGCCCTCAGCGCTCGTTCACCTTTCATTCCGGCGAATCTGTGAAAGCGTTCCGGCTAACAGTGACCATCAGTCCTATTTTTTGTGAACTAGAAACAATTTAATAGTGGATTTGTAATTTTTTTTATGCGTCTTCTTAACTTGTTATTTTGTGCTGATGCAACGTCAATTTGATCAAAACTATTGATCATTTAGCCGAAGATATTAACTAATAAACACATAAACGACGTTTCGTAAGTTCAACTTCTAATTGATTAATTATTATACAGAGGCTCGTGAGTTTTTATTACTCTGTGATGTATGAGTGTGTACACAGCAGTATCCAATTGCACAAAATATTGCACTGCAGTTTTACCTCATGAGTTTAAAGTTACGTCTCCCGTTTGCATAATATCAGCAGTGGACTGAATCGATCTGTATTTCTAATGATTTTACTTAAAACACATGTATCCTTGCGATAACAGAAGTGGAAAAGGGGGTTGTACCGATTGTGTGTTTACACTGTCTGCTTACCTCGTGATCGGCTAAGCGGCTAGCGTAATAACGCTATTACTTTGTGCGAAGGAGCGTAACTGACTATATGTATGTATGTATGTACTTTGTGCATGTGTTATTCACGCAAGTACTTGTTACCTCTCTTTCAAAGGAAGGCAGGTCCAAAAATAGACACTCCGATCATAACTAGCAAAGAAAGAATTAAAAAAAGCGGGTGCAACTTATTACAAGTCACAGAAGTGAAAAGTCTTTGGCGATCTTAACCCTGATTTCTAAGTACGTATATGGAAAGGGGTAACGGCACAGAGAGAGAAAGAGAAAAAAACGACTTAAGAGTATTAATAGGATTTAAGGATAACATTTAATGGATAGGTGTAGCATAGCACTTACCTCTTTCCTACCGAGGTGTCGAGAGGCGACTAAGGTGTTCTACGGACAGCCTTTATTCGGAGATGGCAGCAGCATCTTCCTGGAACGCTTGCCAAGCGTGGTAACTATGGCAAAATCCCTCCAAAATGAGAGCCACAAACTTTTGTGGCCATCCATGGGGGAGGCCTATGTTCAGGGACAGGGACAGGGACAATGTTCAAAGTTCAAAGGCTGAAACGATGAATATATTGTATACATGACATTATAGATGACAGTGAAAAAAAAGAAAGACCCCAGAGTTTCTTGCCGGTTCTCCCCTGAGATGGTCTTATTTTTTGAGAAGGTGAAGGTTTAGACATTCATAAGAGCTTTATACAAGCCTAAACTGAAAAAAGAAACTTTGACTTGAGATTGTTCCTGCAACGGCGTCCTGCTTTAAGCAAATTAGAACCCGGGTATTACTATTTAGCATCATCATCATCATCATTTTCATTCATTTCAGCCTATCACTAGTTAACGGGTGAACATAGGCCTCCCCCATATATTGCCACAAAGTTTGTAGCTGACATTTGGGGGGATTTTGCCATAGCTGCCACGCTTGGTAGACTGGTTGGTTGGCAACTGCAGTTTATTTATGCCTTTCTTTTTGCATGCCCCTGTTAATTGGCTAAACTTACCGGGTTCTGATTGGCCGACTACAATCGCACCCAGTTATTCTGCCATGAAGGACGGAGTGTGCAAATGTTACTGTATTTCGATCTGAAAGACACTGACAGCTAGTATATTTATTAGGCATATTAGATTTAAAAACTGATGATATTTAAGAAATGTTCTGGGTGACACAGCAGTTTGTTATGGGAAGACGTTGCACTTACCATCAGGTGAACATCTTGGTTGTCTCATCATTTTCTCCAGTAAAAGAAATGCAGTTTCGACACGATTTATTTCTTATTTGATAGCAGCTATGTAAACTCTAATAAGACCATAAATCGTATACGGTTGCTAACGAAACCTACAATTCCACTTGACCCGTTGAAGTTATTCTATCAAATAACGTAACAGCCTATAAATGTCCCGCTGCAGGGCATATGTTGTCAAAGCAAATGGGCCAATTATCATCGAAATGATAGATTGGAACTTACAACGGTAAAGTTTGGCACGGCGCTAGCTAAAAATATTTAAATTTAGAGTGGCATATACAAACAAAAATTAAATCCGCCTGGTGGTAACCGGCCAGCCATTTTTTTTAACGTTACCCCTTACTATACCGTATACTGGTGGTTAGATTCCTATGCAGGAGAAGCAGTAGTGTGCAAACATTACTGTGTAGAGGTCTAAAGGACACTGAAAGCTAGTGTAATCACTGGGCATAAGAGACTTAAGAACTGATGTCTCAGGGTGACGGACGCAGTGTGGTATCACACGGAAAAGTTATGGGTGACAAAACATTTGTTATGGACAGACGTTGCACTTACCATCAGGTGAACGTTTTGCTCGTTTCGTAATCTACCTAATAACAAAAATACCGGTACTTCTCCTGCATCCTGAGTGATTATAACAGATAGGATACTTGGGATACTTGACCTAGTTGCCTTGTCCGGCAAATACGCTAGAGTACCGGGTAAGCGACCCCGGCCTCCCGAGCTACTGCTGTCTCCATCTGTTCCTTCCGATGTAGTAGTATCACCTTGTAGAACTTATCCCAAATTCCCATTCCCTACTCGAAGTCTATTTACTACCTTATCCTTTTCCCTTCCTCTCCGCCAAGCCAGTGGTTGCCGTGACGATGGATAGCTACTCATGGGAACACAATGGGGAGAACACAAGATTTTCAACTCGTACCAAAATAGCAGCGACGTCATTCCCCACCCGTCACGTCTCTTCCTGCGGAGGCGAGAAGTGATCTGCGGATGTGAATTCTGCCTACCCATTATATGGGAAAAAGGCACGATTGTATGTAGGTATGTATACTGGTGGTAAGATTACTATGCAGGAGTCCGTCTAGGTAGGTACCACCCCAGGGCCAGTTATTCTACCGTGAAGCAGTAGTGTGCAAACATTACTATGTTTCGGTTTGAAGGGCACTGTGAGCTAGCGTAATCACTGGGCATATGTGACTTAAGAAGCTATGTCTCAGGGTGATGGGCACAGTGTAGTGTCACACAGAATTATTTCTGGCTTGCACAGCATTTGTTATAGGGCAGACGTGGCACTTACCATCAGGTGAACGTTTTGTTCATTTCATCACTTTATGCAATAAAAAAAATATAACAGCCTATAAATGTCCCAATACACCGACAGGATTTGGTCTAGAGCTGTTATGAAGTCTGGCACCAGAACCAGCACGCCGTCTAGGTCCAGTCTGTTAAAAGACCGCGCAAGATTCTTTATTTTGTTCCCTGGGTTAAAGCCCTTGACCGTTTGTCAGTTATTAAACTGCCCCGACAGTCCGTTAACACCGGAGGAAATACAACAATACACGTGTGTTGTGTACTAAATAAAATATTTCTCTTTAAGACAACTAATAGTCCAAAGTCGCTGTTACAAATACAGTGCGATCGAAACGCTTACTTAGATTTAATATAAATATAAAAAAGTAAAATAAGCCTATAAATGTCCCACTGCTAAGCACATGCCTTTCCTCATTTCTGAGAGGGTTTTGGAGCCTGGAATACTCCGCCACGCTGCTCCAATGCGGGTTGGCGGATTTCACATGTCCTCGTCATATTTCTATTCCTCGGACATGCAGTTTCCTCACGATGTTTTCGTTCACCGCTGAACACGTGATATATCAGCACTTAAAATTGTAGAACAATTTTAGAGGTGGTGGCACAGGGGATCGAACCCAGGTGACTCGCGTACTATGTAATTAAAGGCGAGCACACGGCCCCATGAGCTACCACGGCTTATCTATGTTTAACAGATAAAAAATTACACGAACACTCGGATGCGTACTAACTACCTGTAGGCCATACAAATATTTATTTCGTGTGGTAATCGAATCCACGACCTCGTAGCTCGGAAGCCTTTCACTTAGCTACTGCATCTACTGAGCCTTACCTAAAGTTGCACTGGTATTCGGGCGATAACGCCATAGTAACAGTGATAAGCTGAGAGTGGTAACAGTACTGGCTGTGGCATGTCACCTACTAGGTCTGGTTGCTCGAAGAAAGAACACGGAATACCATCTTAAATGAGTGGCACGGCGCTGTGGCGTTGTGATGAGGAAACAGGAGACCCCATTGCTGACAATAAGGTATTTGAGACTAGATTAGTATACCAGCGGCTATGATTGTCGTTTTGACGTCGGTCAGCTCATGAAGTTTTTTTTTTTTATTTGATAAAGTGTCGAGACGAGCAAAACGTTCACCGGATGGTAAGTGCAACGGTTTGCCCATAACAGATGCTGAAATATTCTGAGTACAGAATATTTCTGGTGTAGCACCACACATGCGCCCGTCACCCTGAGACATAAGTTCTTAAGTCTCATATGCCCAGTGATTACGCTTGCTCTCAGTGCCCGTCAAACCGAAACACAGTAATGTTTGCACACTACTGCTTGACGACAGAATAACTGGCCCTGGGGTGGTTCCTACCTAGACGGATTCCTGCATAGGGAATCCTACCACCAGTAGGAAGAAGTTGTGTAAAAGTTGACGACTACTTTTGAAGGAACGACGGCTGTACGTTATGGTCAAAACTACGTCGTAAAATTATAAATTTACTCAATCAATCAATATACTATTCAGTGTACACCAATACAAAAATAAACACGAAGTACTATACTTAAGTTTCATCATCATCATCATCATCATTTCAGCCTATCACTAGTCCTATTGTTGAACAAAGGCCTCCCGCAAAGATTGCCAGAAGTTTGTAGCTCTCATTTTGAGGCGAATTTTCCGGCAGTTGCCACGCTTGGCGGGCGAGTTGGCAACCGCAGATTATTTGTTCAGATGTTCCAGGAAGATGCTGCTGACTCATCTTCTGGTTTAATTTTCCCTCTGTCGACTTTTACGATACCCACGGGATGAGATGGGTTGGTAGATTCTCTTAAGGCTCTACCACACGGCGATTTAAGTTTACTATTATTTAAGTTCTCTTTATTGTAATTTAATAATCTTAAAGTGATGAGCGTGACCATACTTTCACCACTGATAGCTTATGCAGGCTGAATCTCACGGAGGCAATGACAGCTATAAAATCGTGCTCATTGCTCCAGTGTAATCTATGAACTGGTGGTAGGATTCCCATGCAGGAATGCCGTCCTAGGCACCCCAGGGCCAGTAATTCTGCCGTGAAGCAGTAGTGTGCAAGCATTACCGTGTTTCGGTTTGAAGGGCACTGTGAGCTTAGCGTAATCACTGGGCATTTGAGACTTAAGAACTGATGTCTCAGGGTGACGGGTGCAGTGTGGTGTCACACAGAAATATTCTGGGTGAGACAGCATTTGTTGTGGGCGGACGTTGCACTTACCATCAGGTGAACGTTTTGCTCATTTCGTCACTTGACACAAATTTTAAAAAAAAATTAACATTTGTCAGACGTAATGTAGTTAAAGCATCCTTAACATATCAGATTGATGCACTAACTTTAATCGAAAGAAATGGGGTGGTAGATTCTCTTAAGCCGCCACCCCAAGGCGTGATGGTTGATATGATGATAAAATTCCTAAGAGTGAGACAAAAAAAATTGTCAAGAATACAATGAAGACAAATAGAGGACAATGTGTGGAAATAGCTGCCTAAACCCATTGGCTACTAAATTTATGATGTACATTTTTATGTTATTTATAAATGACATTATATGTATGGCATTGAAAAAAATAAAGACTCTAGCCGGTTCTTCTCCGGGCAGGGCTTATTTTTCTAACCGGTGTAGATTTTACCGTTCATAAGAGCTTTAAACAGAGAGCCTAAATTGAATACTAATTTTGACTTTGATCCGTTTGTCGGACTCCACAATATCGGATATCTCTTACAAAGATAACATTTAAACACTTTGTAACATCCTACGGTGTAGTCTCTGCCTACCCCTTATGGAAAAAAGGCGTGACTGTATGAATATAACATCGAAAGGCATGAGTGGTGGTTAAGGCTTACCTCCACTTCTTGGAAATGGCCTATATCCATCAGTATTAAAAGGCTGATAAAGAAAGAAGTTTGACCCAGAGTTTCCACCAGAGATCTTTTTTTTTATAGGAAAAAAATCATTTCACTTTTTCAGTTCAGATTTATTAAAACAACGAAAATTTACTAAAATAAGAGATTACTTTTTTTATTTAGTTTGATGATATTGTACTCTTACGTCAAAGTATTTTAAAATTCTAGAAAAACAGTTGAACTGAAGATTATAATATAAGTAGCAAGGTATATAGAAGTAGCACACATCTAAAACACTGACGAACTAATGTGTTGTTTGTGTGGGTGTGTGTGTGTATTCAATTGTTTCTAGTTAATGGTTTTCATGTTTGTAATTATTTTATTTTGTTTGTAATATATTGAAGAGAATCTTTTTTGGGCGCGATGAGAGTACAATTTCAAGGTCAAATGATTCTTTTTTAATATTTATAGGTTAATTAATAATTGTTTATATACTGGGCAGTTTTTTTCCGGAGAGTGTTATGTTAATTCATATATTTATTTCAATCAAACCTCTAATACGAGTATATGTTTCACTTCTGCAAAGTGTACTGAATAGCAAACGCTGTTTTAACTACCATATGGCTTCGAAAATATGTCAGAACTAAAATAGCCAGATCGATGACGAGAAGCAGCATTTCAAATGAAATACCAATACATACTATGAGGTATTCCCTAATCGTTAGAGAGATTGCAACAAAGCAGAGAGCTATTTACTGGTTGACTATGTTGATGTAGATTCGAATCCAGTTCACGATATTGTTGACAGGTGGGCAGGTCGTTGACCACGGCCTGAACGGCCACTCTATTCTCATTTTCGATGTGTTATTTCCTCAATTATAAACACATGTACAAATGCAAATGATCAGTTTTTTGATGAAATGTTTAATTCTTACGATTAGTGTGGGGCTATGAAATCAGCGTTAAGTCTCATCGATTTGAGTTTGACAATCTCAAAACTTTTTTCAAACCTATCCCACTAAAAGGTCTAATTTGCCTTTGTACTTATAATTGCAATTGTAGGGAAGAGGCAAGGCAAGTTATTTTATACTGTAAAACATACATTGATCGTACTTCAACATGGCTTACAAATATGATATAATTAGTTTCATGTTATCCTTTATTCACGTCATAAACGCACATACAAACATGATTGTTTTTTTTTTATTTAAGAAAAAGTATATAAAGAGCTGGCGGCGTGTTAGCGGCTTAAGAGAATCTACCTACCCTATTTCATCGCGTGTATGTCGTAAAAGTCGACAGAGGGAAACGAAAACCAGAAGATGGGTAGCAGTATCTTCCTGGAACATTTGAATAAATAAACTGCGGTTGCCAACCCGCCCGCCAAGCGTGGCAACTAAGGCAAAATCCCCCCAAAATGAGAGCTACAAACAGTTGTGTCATTTTATGGGGGAACCCTATATTCAGTAAATGGCTGAAATGAATGATGATGGTATAAAGAGCTGAGAGTTTACTTAGTGTTAAGTGGCCATCGTGGCCTATAGAAATCAATATTCGATGAAAAATAAACAAGAAAACACGTTGTTAATAATTCTAGCAATTGCTATTGCGTGTTTGGATCTCATCAATCGCCTTTTCGAAACTTTTAAATTAACATTTTGGAGAGTGTGCGCAGGAATAACACGATTTAATTCCCCCTTCCCCCTTTCCATCACCGAACAATTAGGCGCACTTCGATTTTCCATCCTTTTGCAAAGTACAGGCACTCCGAGCACCAGCATGTTTATTAATTAAAAAAAAAGTTTACTTTGGTTCTACTACACAAATTATTCTCTTTCGTGTTGCAAGACAAAAAATATAAGTTATCCGGAGTGAAGCCCTATACTGAAGTACCTTTTTTATTATTTAAGGCAACGGAGACGAGCAAAACGTTCACTCGATTATAAGAGAGCAATGAGGCAGACACCCTGAGATTGGGAGCGACCAAACAATATTGAAGATATTCTACGTCTCTGTTAAAACGCATTTTTAACAGCCACAAATTCTGACACCGATGGACAGTACCATCAGATCATTACGATGACGTAATCTCTAATCGTACAAAGATTGCTAGACTAGGGTTAACACATTTTAATAAAGAACAAGTTCATTTATAAGTTAGACGGCACGTAAACTTTGAATGTGTTCGTTGCATATATTATGTGTTGTGTGGCTACGAAGACGCTTTCACACACTATCGCAACCGCTACGGCGATGGTCTCTTAACGGACCCCTCCTTGTTAAGGGAATGGAACTAAAGTGATGGTGATCTCTTCTCCGTATAGGGGAACAGAGCGCGCGCACCGGAAGGCGATGGAATACCCCAATCCAAAATTCTCGGGACATAGACATGGAAAATCATACCCGTTATCCTGGGCACATTTTTCTGCCAAAAAGTTCTTATAACACCGCACTCTAATTATCACCATGGCGCATCAGTTCTTAAGTCTGCTGATACCTTCTACGTTTTTGTTGTGTTTTGTTTACAGTGGTGGCGGATAAACTGGAAACCCTAAAACACAATCATCTGAGACGGTGCGTTATATAAACTTACATCACCCGCCGGCGAGTTCAGACAATGGACCGCCTCCCACCAATTCGGAGCTGCCGTGTATGATGCACTATTTCGAAACGTCTAATTATCTATTACAAAGCCCGTGCGAAAGTATTGTTAATTGTTGCCGTAATGTTGTGCTCGCACGCAATGTTAACAAATACGAGGAAACAGTTGGGAAAGACAAGCACCCTGGTCTTGTGCCGCCACTGACCTGGAGTTTGTTATGTTTCTAGAATAATGATGAACGTGTTGATAATGTTCTCCTGAACGATTTCGGCCACGGTGACAAATCTATTAATATTGTAATTGACCGAATAATATAGAAAATTGACCACTGTGCAGATTTTTTTTTTATTGGACAAAGTGACGAGACGAGCAAAACATTCACCTGATGGTATGTGCAATATTTGCACATGACAAATGCTGTGTCACAATACATTTCTGTGCGGCACTTTACTGCGCCCGTCGCCCTGTGACATTAGCTCTTGTGTCTCATATGACCAGTAATTATACCTAATAAAAAACTTTCAGACCTTATAAAAAAAAACGTAACAATAAAAAAACTGCATACGAAACGATCTCGGATCTTTTCGGACATGCGTTACTTTGTAGACGGTAAGACGAAGGCAGCCACGGCCCAATTGATATATGTAAACGCAATTTTACTTTGACACATTAAATATTTTCCATTTATTTATTTTGTAAATAAAATAATAGTTTGAAAAAACTAAAGAACACGCTTTATATAGAAAACCAAACTAAAAAATAGAAAATAAATTTTAATAAATTTGAATTAAGAATAGTGTAAAAAATTCTAATAAATATAAATGAATAATAGTGTAAATAAGATAAAAAAAATTATTTTAAAAAAGCGTGGGGTGCATGGTGTCAATAGTTATAAATATTTCATTGACAGATATGAGAAGAAGGATTATCATTCCGATGATATCTTAAAAAGCACCCCACGCTTTTTTTAAAATAAAATATGTTTTCCTTATTTATCAATAGATGGCGCTACTTAATATATTCCTATTATGGAGGTATAACAGGAATATATTAGCGCAATCTATTGAGTAATTTAGTTGGATCTTCTATAAAAACGAGTTTTTTTAGTTTTTTTTAAACTATTATTATTTATTTTTTAGTCGAATTATTGCATTGTCATCGGTCTTTGACAGGTGTGCAAAATTTTAATTAAATCGGATCGTTCAAAGTGGGAGAAAATCGAGCCCTAAGGAGTCGGTTACAAACATACAAACATACAAGTGAAGCTAATATAAAGCGTGTAAAAAGACTTACTATAACTGGAACAGACACGCGGTTTAAATAAAACAAAATATATGTGAAAAATATATTTAATTTCATACTGTTTCACTCGATTTCATCACTTTCGAATCACAATAGCTTGGTTTAATTTTTAAAATAGAAACAGTATAATCAACACGGAAATGTTTAAATATTTACCTACTTAGTACTAAATATATTGGCACTTCATGAGCACGAAAAAACATTTACAGAGCGTCAAATTTACATTTAAAATACTTAAAATAATACGTAATATTCAATTATCGTACGTAGTTGGTCAGCACCATCACGGCGAAAGATCTTTTTCAACTTCCTTCAGTTTGCTGTATCGTTTTGAATTTCTGTAAGGGTCTCGCTGGCTGACTAGCGACACCAGAAAACTCAAGCTTTCTTTAATAAAATTTATTATAACAAATAAATAACAATAACTAAAATAAGAACTTAAAAATGTTGAACTCTGTGCCGTCTACGGCCGCAGTCGTTTCAGGCGTAGCGACGTCTGACTTTGTGTATCTTCGCAATAATTATTGTTCATGAATTAAAATACCTAGGAACGAATGGGATCAGAATCTCGAATATCGCTTACAGTTCAAGATAACAGCCAAGGTTATACGAGTCAATTCGTAACACTACTTTTAACCTACATAACTCCAATAGACAGCAATTCATGTGTTAATAAACTAGCGCGAATATAAGATTAATTTTATTTAAAAAAAGTAAAGTAACAGCCTATAGTGGTCCCACGGCTGGGCACAGGCCTCCCCTAATACATGTTTTAAAAGATTTCGGAACCGGGTGGAGTCCGTCACGCACAATTGTCGGTACCAGAGAGTGAACCCATGGAGACAGCTCATATGTGATAATATTACGTTACACTATTTTTTTTTTACTTAAAGCAGATTATATAATATAGCTGTACAGACTATTTACTAATGTCAATTATTTTAAATTACTTTTTAAAAGTATATATTCAACATTAAAACATGAGCTGTTAAGATAAAGTGCAAAAAACGTGTAGGAACGTTGAAAATTTTTTGGAAGACAATTTTCTAAAAGAACTACATAGCATTGCCTTTGGTTTATTCCAACTGTTCGCAGATAACGTATGCACGTTCTAATATGTACATATACGTGAATATATGTAAGTATATTCAAGAAAACGTAACAAAACAACTTTGTAATAGTTATTTATCTGTAAGGTAACAATGTTATTCTACAGTTATATAACTTGTATGGCATAAATTTCTCTGGAATTTCTTATAATTTTTTAAATAAAATAAAATCCTGATATGCAACGAAATATCCTTTTTTAATAACTAATGTTATAATTGACATATGGCGCAGACTACTAAACCTCTAACTTTTTCTGGATCTTTGCATTAATATATTTGTATGTAATGTAAAATAGGACGTGTATTAGGGCGGATTTCACCGTTGAAACTAAACGCGATCAGTTCAAGCTGAACGAAGTTTAAGCGTTTAACTGAGTTCAATGCTAATGTTTGCATTTCACCAACGTCAACTGAACGCGATTAAAGCTAAACGCGGTTCAAATTCTAAACGCTCAATTTTCGACGTTCAGCTCTTGAAACGCGTTTAGAGAGCTGTCATTGTCAATTGCACAACTATGTAAACACAATAAATATTTTTAATACGTTTTGTTTATTGTTTGCGCACCTATGTGTCTTATGCATAAAAACAGGCTGTTTGATGTCGCAAAATAATAAATACATCGAGTTTTAGTTTAACATTGTGACGATATTTCACGTAAACTTCGTTTCTCTGAACGTTCAAAATTGAGCCGGTGAAATCGGTTAGACGAAAACCTAGTTCAAATGATACAATTGAACTAAGTTCAGTAAGACGTGGTTTTATTAAACTTGGTTTCCAAAGCGATAGGTGAACACATATTTTGAATAGCCCCTAACAATGCATCCGATCGGTCTTAAGACTTCATCGCATAAGCGTTACATATGACTGAGAAGTGAATGCCTAAATGTTTGTGGCACTATATATATATATATATATATATATATATATATATTTATATTTTGGGTCGATTTGTCGGTGTTTGTCAACCGACAATTGCCGATAAATCGGTCAGGACGTGATATTATTGTTCATGACTAAATAACTCAAGTAGTGTATTAGAAGATTGAAAACTCGAAAACTATTTATGTTATACATTTTTCGGCGCGCAATTTTCAACATTGTGCAGAAAGAACTCACTTTTTTACAACAAAAATAAAAATTTAAACACTGTCGTAAGAAGAACGAATGCTCGAATACAATCTTACAATAATTACTAAGTACCACATGCATACCTATCACATATTAAAAACTGTATTAATTAAAATACTTTAGAATAAGAAGAACATTTAAACTTGCATATTCGCGTTCGCAAGATTCGAATAAAAAAAAAATTTATGAAGAGAACTTTTAAAATGCATCTTCAAAGATTCAAATAAAAAAAAACAATTAAATTAGTTTGTTTACATGAAAAAATGCTATGCTGATATTGTATAGCAATATGATATACACATTTATCGATATTTGCGAAGTTTTAAGACGAGAATGCAATATATGTGGACTGAGGTTTTACAAGCAAGTTGCTTAGACACAGCACTATAATTACAGTTGTGCAATTTAAAAAACATGAGCAAACACGTAGGCGCTCACACTACCATACCTTCCCGTATGTAATTTGTGTTGTCAGGTGTACCGAATTCAAGGCTTCGAGACAGGTCCCGATTTACTGACCGGGATGACATTTTCACCACGTCGAGAAGCCACGCCTCTTGCTTGCAAGAGGCAAAGATTATAATTAAATAAATAATACCAATAAACATCTTATTAGTTTAAGAATTTTTTTTTTATTAATATAGGTTATCCAAGTAGCATTGGAATTATAAGAGTACTGATTAAAAACGGCTAATCTTAGTTTCGGATGACCCGATTTCAAAACCAAAATCCCGATTGTTTGTAACCTTCCGTCTTGAAATTTGACATATGGTACCTGGCAACACTACGTATGCGATAAGAAACTGCACATTGGCAATTAAGTTTTAATGAATTGTAAAATAGGGACAACATTTACTATACTTCAATATACAAACAACAACGATTTATTTAACAATTTTGAAAAAATTAACCATTCAAAATAAAGGGTGAAATGTTTCAAATCATTAAAAAAAATTAGGCTATAGTTTGAATGCAAATACTCTGTCAAATGCAAAGCGGCGAGATCCAGCATGATAAGCACATTACATTAGAAGGGCTGAAGAATGAATATTTCATTTTGTCATTAATTCACTAAGTAGTCGTTCACATCATGTTTACACCCATTGCCTTAGTTTAGTAAATGGTAACTAGCTACAGCCCGAGCTATTCACCATTAACAATGCTAAATAACGTAACGAAATATTAATGAGTTAAAAACAACTCACAGCATGAAATCCTCTATATTTATATTTTATTAGAAATAAGGGAGCTTCTCCTCTGTTATTATATTTCTATGAAACATATATTTATGGATCTGAACATTATTTGAAAATAACTCAAAAATCAATAAACTGTATGCAAATGATAAAATAATATATAGTAATAAGTAATTATTGCCTTATTCCTCATATTTATGAGAAACCATCACTTATCGAATGAATTTTTCACAACCAATATTGCTCAGAGTATTTCCCAAACATATTTTATTTACGTTAACAGTAACATTCTAACTGAAAACTTTATGTATACAAAAGATTAAATAAATGGGCTATTTTTTTCTTATTATATATACACAAAAGTTAAATTAACAGTTTTTTTAGTTGTGTTCAGTTTAAATCTATTAAAAAGGACAATAACAGTTAAAAGATATATGAAAATAACTCAAATAATATTTACAATCATATTTAGTTCAGGATCCTTCTGCTGTTAAGGAATCGCGGTTATTGTACGGAATATATGAGTATATTTGGTCGAAATAAATCGCTACGAGGCAGTAATGTTTGACTTATGGAAGTACCGTTTTTATTATGTCATAACTAAAATTCTACACTCATGTTGATTTCTGTAAAAATGCAGTCTAATTATTAGGAACATGAATTTTAAAAAGTATACATTATCTAAGTATTCATAAATGCATCCAAAAATATGGATTTTCGACACAACTTGCTCAAATTAATTTACATAGTCAATAAATTAAAATTATGCGAATTACACTGTACAGTTAAAAGCGAAAATTATTCAAACATCTACGAAATGTCTAACGGAGATATACGAGTAGATTTAAAAAAGAATCCTTTAGGGAGCCGTTTTTAATATAAATATCACTGAAAGCGTATACAAAATAAAATCATTACTCAAATCAAAAACTATATATCCTAAAATAAAACAAATTTGTTCATGACCAAATATTAAATCTTTACGCTATTTTGCATTAAATATATACAGAACACTGAAACAATATTTCTTCATCATCTGTCTGATCTTTATAGTTTATTGATTTCAATTCTAGTGGTTGCTTTTGAATTGCAAAAACGTGGACTCATTTAGACCCTGTATTAGCTAGCACCTTTCTCTTTTGCCTCTTCCTTTTTATTTTCACCATTTACTTCTTCCTCTTTTTCTTCCTTATTTACCGTTTCTTCTTCAGGCCACAGGACTTCAGGATGATTTAACATGTAATAAGTCATGTGCTTATCGCTGCCGTATGTGGACGCTTTAGTTCCAAGACACATGAGGAACTGACTCTTCTCTAAATTCTTATCACAGTCGACCGAATGGAATTTGTGCACCAAACTATCGTCCGCTGTCCTATATACAGTCAGGTTAGATTTTATAAATGTCTCAAATAACTGCACGTCCTCCATGCCCCACCCTTTTATGTTCAAGTCGAAGCCGCCGACTCGCATGAAATCACATTTGTACATACCTAAAATTCCGAAGCCGTATTGTCCTAAAATAACCGTTATCGTCGTTAATTTCTCTGCTATATTTTAAATTAGCTAACTCCTTCTCCGTTTTTGCTTCCTCGTCTTCTTCTTCCACAAACTTCCCTATATCAGTCACTAGTAACTAGTATTTCATCTTTAAATTTGTTATAATCTTCACCGTTCACCACGTCAGGGTTAAACTCGCTGAACACAATAGGGAAATAAACTTGATTGTACTTTATTGTATTTATTCTAATTCTTCTTAGCGATATATGATTGAACATCATGTCTACATCAATAAAGAAGACTAAGTCATCGTTGTCGCAAAGTTTGAGGCCTTCTGTTAGAGCTGCGCCCCTTGAAAACATTGTCGAGCCCATTTGTATTATCCTCATGTCTTTTCCATATATATCCTTATAATAAGTGACTAGGGATTGTGCGTTGACGTAGTCTAAGGGGTTTTTGCTGTCTAGATACAAAACTATGATCAGAGACACGACTTCATCGCTTTTTAATATGACTTCTTCATAGTTCTTCATGAATCGACCGAACGTCTCCTGTCGACCCGATAAAGGCATTATGAAATTGATTCTCCTATCATATAGAGGATACTCGTATTCTTCATCGTTCCATTGCAATACTTTGGGAAGGTTGTTCTGAATTTTCATAAGTCCACTCTCAAAAGCTCCCCGAACATTTAGTTTGCCGAAATCCAAGAAGCTCGCCTGCTGCTGACTGGACTCATCAAAATCCTCATAATCGTTCACAATACCTTCAATTTTCTCCAGTATAGCTGGATCTTCTGCGGGTGGTGGCTCGCCAATTGGTAACTCTCTTATCTCTGTACCTGTAACATTATACAAAATTTTGAATATTTTGTCCATAAAACTAAAGCTACACTAAACTAATTAGCATAACTTATACATACGTCTGTCCGTAGACAATAACAATAGTTAAAAGAATTATTAGAATATCAATTACATTAAAAGCAACTCGTGAGATATTCTCCTGTAAGATTATCCACCACGACGATAACTTCCGAATACGGTAGAAAGGCTATCAACTGCGCAGGAGAGCATCGAGAGAGAGAGCCACCAGTGTACAAACAAAGACACAATCACTCACTCTCCCTAATCTACCAACCCACTATATATATCCTTACGTTTTTGACAATTTCTGATAGAAACAAGAGTTTCTATTAGAACGTAGACCTTCTGCAGTGCGAGCTGATTACGAGCTTAGCCAGTACTGCCACCTTGCAGCCATTTCTCTACTATCCTTGGATAGGTACCTTATCTGAGATTCGTTACCAAGTAGCTAATTTTTGATAATTGTGAGACTAGAGACTGCTATTTTCTGTCTAGGGAATATTGAGACTTAAGTCACTTAATTAAACAGTACTGAAAAATCTAGTTAACTGTTATTCTGATTACATAGATGTACATGGCAACACTGTAGAGTGGAGCTCAGGATAATGCCGTGGACATTGAATAACGATTAAAATATCATGTTTTAACTGCCTAGTCTTTAAGTATGGAAACTAACTTTTGAAATAGTCGAGACTGCACCTACAATCAGTGGATTTTTACAGGGCTGTTGAAGAAGAAGATGTAGGTTATTCGTCTAAACCCTCTTTGTTAAGAAAGAAGTAGAAGTAGGTTATTCATCTAATCCCTCTTAATTACAGTTGCAAATTATATTTAGTCCGGCAGAGTAGAATAGCACCTACCTTTTCCTACCAAAGTGTCGTAAGGGAGAGTCGTATTGTACGGACCGCCTAAATTCGTGCAGAATAATGTCATGATATGCAAAGCTGTCATTATACTGCACGTGGGAACGCAATGGAGTGCTTGAATTTTAACTCGTACTAAAATTACACTTCACAATTCACAAAATTGCAATTTCACTGTTGGTAGGATTCCTATGCAGGAATCCGTCTAAGTAGGTACCACCCCAGGGCCAGTTATTCTGCCGTGAAGCAGTAGTGTGCAAACATTACTGTGTTTCGGTTCGAAGGGCACTGAGAGCTAGTGTAATCACTGGGCATATGAGACTTAAGAACTGATGTCTGAGGGTGACGGGCGCAGTGTAGTGTCACACAGAAATGTTCTGGGTGACATAACATTTGTTATGGGCAGACGTTGACTTTACAGCAGGTGAACGGTTTGCTCTTTCCTCACTCTATACAATAAAAAAAAATTGCGGCGACGTGGTTCGTCACGTCACGTCCCGTTTCCCGTGAGGTTATAAAGTAGGCTACAAATGTGACCTCAGCTTACTCCGATAGGAAAAGGGTTCGGTTAAAAGTTTACTCACGCTACTTAATATAATTTTATCGCATTATAGAATGAGACCAGAATCTCCATGTCGTACGAGCGAAGTGCGGTGCTATACTGAGCTTTCCAATGCAAAGATTTGGGTGACACCGCTCCCATTATGGGCAGGCGTGGCACTTACGATCATGTGAAAGACTTACTCGTTTCTCTATTTACTTCCATTATAAATTATTTCCGTCACACTTACTCGTAAACGACTGTTGTAGATAAGCATGGCGTCTGACAGCGGCCGTCATCTTCCGTCCCCTGTAACGCTTGTACTTCAAAAGCAAATCCAAGACGTGGTCGACGCCGTGCAGCGGCTGGAGCCTGGTGTACCCATACAAGAGTTCATTGAAGTCGATCACGCGACCCCGCTGCCGTGACGGTGCGTTGATTATTTCCATCACCTAAAAAAAAAAATTGCATGTATCATTTTAGGCTTTGAAATAGCTTTATGCAAAAGACACTAATGTCCTCATACGAATAAATTATGATGATGGCAATGATGATTTCATTTTTTTTTATTCAATAGGGGGCAAATAAGTAGGTGGCTCACGTGATGGTAAGTTGTCACCGCCATCCATGAACACCTACAATACCAAAGGAATAGCAGATGCGTTGCAGGCCTTTGAGAAAAGGAATAGGCTCTTTTCTTGAACGTCCCTAAGTCGTATCGGTTCGGAAGAACCGCTGTCGGCAGCACATTCCATAAAGTGCAAGTGTGTAGCAGAGAAGTTTCGTGCGTAGCAAAAAGACGCACTGTAATGGAATGCCAAGGTGCAATGCTAGGTGGTGTTGATTGGTGATAATAATTTAATTTTAATTTTAATTTTCATAACTAATTTCGATCGGTGTTGGAAGTTCCCAAATCCGCAGGATAAATGAAATATAAGATGCCAACTGCGCGGCATTAATGAAATGAAAATAGTTTATTCTTCGGCGTTAGTAGTGCATATTTGTTTGCCGTTTTTTCTCAAATCTACTACCATTTCGTAGATTCTTCTGGCGGAGAAGAAATGAGAAAATCTCAGGTACCCGCTCTTTTATCACTGTGAAATACATTATAAATAATTTTACAAAGAATAGTAGGAGTATAGGATTCCTATGCAGGAATCCTTCTAGCTGTCAACATGTGAAAGTTGTTCTGCCATCAAACAGTAGTGTGCAAACATTACCGTGATTCGCTCTGAAGGGCACTAAAATTACTCGGCATATGAGTCTTAAAATCTGATGTGTCAGGGTGACGAGTGCAGTGTGCCACACAGAAATGATGTGTTCAGCATTTGTTATAAACAGACGCTGCACTTGCCATCAGGTGATCGATTTGGTTGTCTCGTCACGATCTTTAATAAAAAAATAGTTCCAAAACCTACTTCTCTTATAACGTCATCAAGTGCTTCCTTGAGTGGGCCTTCTATTCTTCCTCTTAGGGTTAGAGTGGCTGGTAGAGTAGATAGATTTGCTGATGAAGTCAAACGGCACGATGTCTTCCACCACGTCCGCCTTGTACCTGTTCATGTCTATAGGGGCACCTGGAATAGAAAATTATCTCTCTACATATATTATTTCTAATGGTTTTTGTCCATATGAAATATCTCTATTAATACAGTATCAAAATAATGTTTGATACTCCATTTTGAAGATTATTTTTTCTTCATATGACGAAAAATAAGTAAAAGTCTAAAATTAATGTTTTATATCTTATATTTACGCAAATACTACACATTTAAATAAAACTTATTTTTACGGATTTTGTCGCTTTCAATTTTGGACTATTTATAGCCCGACGTTTCGACTGCTTTACAGCATGGTCACGGGAGGACTCAGAAAAAATTAATTTGAAAGTAGAAAGCGCCATTATTGACAGCTGTCAGTTGGAGTAGTTTACATTCTTTAAAGAACGTAGATGACGTCATCTGTTCATGATCACGATACTGTGTGAAATATCCGCACGAGTTGCTAGTAGTAGTATAACTAAAACAAACACGCTTGAACAGCAATAAGTTGGTGATCCCGGTGATCATACCAGTGAGGTGAGGTCTATTGTGTAACTCTGGTAGGTTTCTCATACATTGTTTAATCGGGAAAAGGCTCGGTAGCAATCTGTGGGGGAGGCCTATGTTCAGCAGTGGACTAGTGAAAAGCGAAAATGATGATGCCTAGAATAGAATAGAATAGAATATTTTTTTTATTCAATATAGATTATTTACATAATACTTATTGAAAGTCATTTTTTTTTCTTTTTTAAACTACACTGGTTCGCAAAATGCCTCTGTCCTGGGAAGAACCAGTAAGAAACCCAGCGGGCTTTTTTTTTAAGTCATTTTTAAAATAATGTACAATAACAGCAGTATTATAAAGATGTAGAAATGGCTTGGCGGCGATCACCTCATTCCCAGGGGTTATCATCATCTATGTATTCTTTAATATTATAATAACCCTTTTTATGAAGTCTTTGTTTAATATAAAATTTAAACTTTTTGATTAAGACTTTTAGCACTTGCTGGGATTTTGTTGTAAAAACGTATACGTTGCCCCATAAAAGAGTTACTGACTCTGTGAAGTCGGGTAACTGGCATAATTAATTTGTGCTTGTTCCTGGTTCCTTGTACGATATCCATGGGGCGGTGGCTGCATGGCTAGGGGCTTCAATATAACTGCACTAAGAACAAAAAAGAACTTACCCAATATCTTATTATTTCCTAGGTATCCATCTTCGCCCATTTTGTCTGGAAACAGCGGCACACCGCCCGGCAGTACATAATCTTCCACCTTCTCTTGCTCTACGCCCAGCTCATGCACTGACGAGGCTATGTCCCGGTGCAAGTCCAGGGACCGCTCTCGAAGCTCCTGGATGCGAAGGTTCTGGAAACCACAAAATATACTTTGTTTAAAAAAATATTTTTGAAGTGAAACTTCTTCGCCTGCGGTAAGTTAAATTTCAAGGTCGTTTGAGTGCAACGAGTCAGAGAGAGAAAAAGAGAGAACTATGCAAATACGATGTCAGGCACGTTATTATTCTTAATTAATTATTGTTTATTTACTGGTTAATGAATCTACAATTCTTAATTCATGTTTTTTTATTGGGTAAATTGACGAAGCGAGCAAAACTTTCACCTGATGTTAAGTGCAACGTCTGCCCGTAACAAATGCTGTGCCACCCATTTCTGTGTGACGCCACACTGCGCCTGTCACCCTGAGACACCAGTTCTTAAGTCTCATATGCCCAGTGATTACGCTAGCTCACAGTGCCCTTCAAACCGAAACAGTAATGCTTGCACACTACTGCTTCACGGTAGAATATCTGGCCATGGTGTGATACCTACCTAGACAGATTCCTGCATAGAAATCCTACCACCAGTAAACCAGTTTCAGTTGTATCAAATTTGTAAGAAATACAAATTTAACTTCTGTCATGTGTACCGCGCTGCCTGTGCTCTTTTTAATAAACTATCGAGTTCTTGTTGGCATCATTAAAATAATGTTTACACTTAAGTTAAAACTGTTTACTGTACCTCTGCTCATATTGATTATACAAAAATAACATTAGATTCTCATCCCATATTTCTATGGCTACTGTAAGAAGTGGAGACCGGAGACTCCTGTACCGTGGTTGCATTTAATTGACATACATTTCACATGCAGAACACATTGTGTTTTTGCACAAATGTTGGGCCCGGCTGGGTTAGAACCCAGGAACCTATTGTGTTAAAGTCAGATGTACTCTGACCACTAATCGACACGGTCGTCTAACTAGCAAGGAGACACGACGTTCTTTTATCTTAATACTTTAACGAGGATATCTGGTCACCGAGACAGTTGGGAAATGTGACTAAAATGTGTGTTTTTGTACAGGCAATCGAACTTCGATCCTAGTTATAATAGTTCGAAGCATTGGTGATCATTGAAAATGAAAACAGACTAATGCATCAGCGCCATCTATTAACGAATATATGTAACTTTTTGAATTTGATTGATGTAAAAATAAACTTATTTACCCAAAGACCAATAATCTGTATCTGCAATCGAAATGGTTAAATTCGTTTTCGTAGAACACATTACAAATTATGGTGAATGTTTTGGGAAACAAATTATAAATCATAATGTCCTCTTCTGACCGATCTTAACAATGGCGACTTTTGTCATCTGTCCAGAATAAATTACAGTTATGATAATATTAACGCAAACATAAGAAGCACTTCACCTTTCCGTATCCGCTGGAACACTTATTCGATAAGTTTGGAGGAAGAGTAATGCGATAACGTAGACACGAGACCATAGCAAACCCAAGCTCGAAAACCAGTAATTTGAGTATTACACAAATATTGGCTCAGGCTGGTCTTCGAACCCAGGACTATGACTAGCAAGCAGATACGCTGCTCACTGAGTCACGCGGTCGTCAATTACAAATATGTTAGAAAATAAGAATTACTTTTATAATAGTATAGAATATATCTATCCATGATGTTCTCCTAGCCGATTTCGACCACGGCGACAACTTCCAAATACTGTCGAGAGCCATCAACTGCGCAGGAGATATTATAGTGCCACAAGTGTACGCGCAAACACAGAGGCACTCACTTGTCCCAACCTACCCGCGCCCGATGTAACGCTGATGCGATAAGATCGGAGGTAGGCTAGGATGCAGTGTCAGAAACACGGGGACAATCACAACACAACCAGACCCGAAAACCAACAATTTGTGTTTTAGCACAAATGTTGGCTCCGGTTGGGATTCGAACTCAGGACCCGCGGCGTAGAAGTCAGGTACTCTGACCACCCTTACCATACTAATAACATAGCAGAAGAGTTTGTTTGTTTTTTAGTTTGAACGCGCTAAGCTCTGGGACTACCTGACGGATTCAAAAAAATGTTTTTGAAATTAATAGGCTACTTAACATTACGCTACGACCCTTAGAGCGGTTTCTTTAATTAAACGGCGGCTAAAACAGCGGGGCGCAGCTCAGCTATTATTAAATATTTCACAGCAACAAAGACGGGCAAGTCATTTAAACCGAAGGACCGAGAACCTTCGGTAAATGTATTGTCTTTTACAGAAGCTTGTTGAATTATTTTTTTGGTTTTATGGTAACATTCGTAACCTTTATGCCAGGGTCACAAAATCGTATTCAGGGGCAATCACGTGTATTTTTTTAGACTTCAAAGTTTGTAAAATGATAGTTCACTTTTACGATGGCACCTTACTGGTGGTAGGATTCCTGTCGGTCAGGCGGGAGTCCGTCTAGGTAGGTACCGCCGCAGAGCTAGTTATTCTGCCGTGAAGCAGTAGTGTGCAAACATTACTGTGTTTGTTTGATAGGCACTGAGAGCTAGTGTAATCACTGGGCACATGAGACTTAAGAACTGATGTCTCAGGGTTACGGGAGCTGGGTGATGCCCCAGAGATGTACTGCGTAAAACAGCATTTGTTATGAGCAGACGCTTCCCTCCTTTACCATCAGGTGCAGGTTTTGTTCATCTCGTCACTTTATCCAATAACATAAAAATTAAGATTCAGGGAAGTTGGACTAATGGCGACAAAACATTCAGCACGATCTCTGTCTTAAATTTAATTCTCCAGTTACTGTACACTTTCAACTGCACTTGCTGCATAACAATATTAAGAATCAAAACCCTGTAACGCAGCAACCCTATGACATACACCATACTGGTGGTAGGATTCCTATGCAGGAATCCGTCTAGGTAGGTACCACCCCAGGGCCAGTTATTCTACCGTGAAGCAGTAGTGTGCAAACATTACTGTGTTTCGGTTTGAAGGGCACTGTGAGCTAGCGTAATCACTGGGCATATGAGACTTAAGAACCTATGTCTCAGGGTGATGGGCACAGTGTGGTGTCACAGAGAAAATTTCTGGGTGACACAGCATTTGTTATGGGTAGACGTTGCACTTACCATCAGGTGAGCATTTTGCTCGTTTCATCACTTTATGCAATAAAAAAAAAAGACAACGATTCACGCTTGACTCTTTTTGTTTCTGCCCGCATCGAATAGAGCGAGAGATCCCTCTGGTTCGCGCCATCATAGTCAACAGGCTTCTCCCGCGCTTTATAAAGACTTAATTAATTAATTTATTTATTAATGGAAACAGTCATAAACTATTTTTCAGTTTCATTAACATATCCAAGTATACAATCTTCAAACAGCAAGACTTAGAAATTTGGATCGACAGTAAATTGATAGTTGACTTTTACTGAAGATTTGCTTGACTGATGGAAACGAAACGAAAAGCACAATTTTGATCTTGAATTGAATTTTCAAATGACTGTACACTTCCAGGAGCTCTCGCTGCATTATAAACTATCAATATTAAACATTAAAACTCCAAATATACACAGAAATTACAAAATTAAATAAAAACACTACTGCCACTTTTCGAGTTGGCGCCAAAAGTCTTGAAAGACTTTAAGCTAAAGTAAATTCAATTAACTCACGATCGTGGTCTTATAAAAGGGCACTGTAAAAATATAAAGTAACAGTGATATAAATCTAATATAACCATTAAAGTATAAAGTTAATAGTAATAGTTTATTCCTCTAGTTAACTTTCGCAAAACTCTACTTTGTATCAATTTATAAACAATTCGATCTGTGACATTATTCTTAATTTAATTAAAATATTTGTGAAGTTATAATAAACGCTGTGTAACAAACTGTGCAATGCATTTATATCAACGATCCGACACGAAATTATACAAATTACGCTGAACAAGTACCCTACCGAAACGTTTGACGAGAAACCTCACCACAACCCTTATTTATAACGAGTTTCCGTAAAACAACGCCTCAGTTTATAAACACTTAAATAATCTTAAGCATCTGCTTTGCGACCAATAAAGCAACCAATTAACAGAACGTTAAAGTTTTTATCGTTATATTTTACCGTTCTCATTTTGCATGCTTTAACTAAAGGTTTGAAAGAGCCGACCCTAAGTTTATATAGTCACTTCTAAAGCTCACTTATCAGCAAAGCCTTATAAATATGGTTCTACGAAGTTGAATTAATTGAACGTTAAGACTTTGAGTCGCTGCAGATAAAATTATAATAGTATAAAATAAGAAAAAAAAAATTCCAGTACCTTTTTGTTAGTTTTAAATTTATATATTGTTTACCAGCTGTGTCCCGCGGTTTCACCTGCCGTTTAATTTAAAACAAATCGCTGTAAGGATCGTAGCGTGGTGTTATTAAGCCTATAGCCTTCCTCGATAAATTGGCTATCCAACACTAAAACAATTTTTCAATTCAAACCGGTAGTTCCGGAGATTAGCGCGTTTAACCAAATAAACTTTTCTCTCTGCTTTATAATATTAGCATATATTTTAGTTTTTTTCTTTTTTTTCGTCTTAATTTCAACATTTTCGTATTTTTTTTCTCTTTTTGTTAAAATGTTTGATGGCTGCTCGTGAGTTTTTCTGGTTGAGGGCACCGACAGAATAACAGCGCTGCAGTTACGCATTTACAACATTATTTTTCTTTCTTTCTTTAACCTCAAACCTCTAACCTAACCTAAAACCTCTTTCAGTTCACCCCTGGGTGAAACCTCTTTCAGTTCACCCCTGGGTGAACTGAAAGAGGTTTATCTTAGGTTCATCAAAAAATAAGACAGTGTTAATTAATATCTAGGGCCATGGTAAATCAGGGGCGTATCGCTCGCCGTATATTCACTAGCTGTACTGACTTTTCGATTTATTCAGAGACAAACATCGTTGTGAATTATAAACATGTAATTACTAGATAATCTTTTTTAACAAACGAAACGAAGCTCATTCTTCAACAACATAAAATCCCCCCCCCCCCCCCCCCTCCGGCCATAGATTGCCACAAAAGTTTGTAGGTTAATTTTGGGAAGATTTTGCCATAGTTGCCACGCTTGACAGGCGGGTTGACAACCGCAGTTTATTTATTCAGATGTTCCAGAGAGATGCTGCTGCCCTTCTTCTGGTTTTAATTATCCCTCTGTCGACTTTTACGACACCCAAGGGCTGAGATGGGGTGGTAGATTATCTTAAGCCACCACCACACGGCCACAAGTTTACACGAGCGTTATCAGTCCGAATGTCAAATAATATTCTTTCATCATAGATGGCGGCATAAGAAAGTTTTCAATAACCGGTGTTTCCGCTACTTTATCATAGATGGCGCTCTGTGGAATATAATCGAAAAAATGTTCATAACCGGTGAAACTAACACGATGAAACATAATCTATGTTGGTCCCGAGTTATCTGGAATATCTGGAATATATTCATGTCAATTGTAGAATCTGTTCGTGGAGAAAGACAGACAAAAAATTTACTACCGTTTTCATCGAAATTTAGTTTCAAAGAGCGATTGTTGCGCTTCCCGGTGCCGGCGCCACTGAAATGTTTAACTGCAATTGTAAGTGCTGATTTGAAGTCCACCACCCCACACTGTACTGCAGCGTGGTGTACTCTTGTCGACTCCAAAACTGTACGAAAAAGGAGACCGTAGTCCATAGCTGTGAAAAGTGTATAAGTAGTAGGCATTGCCTTCGTATATTTTTGTCTTCTAACATATAATTCTAAAAATAACTTTATGATTACCGATGAAATCATTAAGTTATGAGACTAACATACAAGCAATCAGGCCTTTGACATCATTAATATTACACCGTAACCTTTCGCCCCTGTCTTAGGTTACATTGCTTACCTTGCCGCTTTGTGTAGTCAGTACACACTAGATGTATTTTAAAATTTAAATATGTTAATGTTTGTTTTTAACTTGGTCGTGTTATTGCACAAAAGATATTAAAACGACAGACATTAGTAGACGAACACCTTGTATATTTTATTGTTATGAAGTGGTATGGTCTGGAATGGAAGTGGTGGTTCAATTAATGTGTTTATAGTTAATTATGTAATGTACATTTAATTTATAAATCACAGCCTGTAAATGTCCCAGCGCCGAGCACTGGCCTCCTCCCATTTTTGAGAGGGCTTTTGAGCTGAGAAGTGTCCGCAACGCTGGTTGACGGGTTGACGGTCTTCGCACGTACTCAAAATATTTCTGTTCCACAAACGTGCCGGTTTCCTCACGATGTTTTTCTTCACTGCGGGTACTAAAGATTTTCTTTAGCACACTAAATTCATCAGCATGACGTCAGCCGTCCGCGGATAGGTGTCCGGCAGAGTAAAATAGCACCTACCTCTTTGTGCCTCTGCCTACCCCTTATATGGGAAAAAGGCGTGACTGTATATATGTATGAAGTCCGTTAGCGACAAAGTTACTACAAGTTTGTTTTGCAAATCTTATAAATATATGAAGAACACCCCCTGAGAGAGACATCTGTTTCTAACAACTTCTTATAAATGGAAGTTACCTTTCCCGTTGTGACTCTCTACTCTCAAGCCATTCAATGGATTCGAATAGGTTTATCATTGCATAATAAGCATGTTCATCGGCAATATTTTGGCTGTAAGTAATATTGCCGTGTGGTAGCGGCTTAAGAGAATCTACAACCCCATCTCATCCCGTGGGTGTCGTAAAAGTCGACAGAGTGCAAACTAAAACCTGGAGGTGGGCAGCAGCATCTTCCTGGAACATCAGAATAAATAAACTGCAGTTACCAACCCGCCTGCCAAGCGTGGCAACTATGGCAAAATTCCCCCCAAAATGAGAGCTACTAACTTTTGTAGCAATTTATGCGGGAGGCCTTGTTCAGCAGTGGACTAGTGATAGGCTGAAATGATGAAGATGGAGTAATAAAATCATAAAATATCTAAGTATACCACGACTTTTATTAATAGCGATTTACCTCTGACTCAACCTGGTGTATCTCCGAAACTACAAGACCTATTATTTTGACTTCAAATTCGGCATACATATTCCTTTTTCCACATAAACCCCAAATATAACCCATTCTCTATACAGATTTTAAGATAACAATAACTTCCGTGCGAAGCTGAGACAGGACAGCTAAGTAAGTTATAAATATTTTTTGGCGGATGATATTGCCATGGAAAAGGGTAGCTACCCGCCAGATCGGGTGGTCTGATCTGGGGAGGACGTCTCCTCCAACTAGTAATATTTAGATTTTGTAAATATAGTTCGCTTCGCAGAAAACTTTCATAGCGCCATTATGGAATGTATGAAATATTTCTTGAGGTTCTCATGTGGCGACATAGATGTCGCTACATATCCGAAACTTTTGATTTGTTATGAAAGGGTAAAAAAGTGGTTTTCCTTAATGATAAAGGATCACTGCGAGATTTAGACACTTCGTCCATCCTCGTAAATGAATTAACGAGTGTTGTCAACTCTGGGGCCAAAATGAAATAACTATCTAAAAACTGGGTGCGCAACGATAAGCTGAATTGCCGATTTGGCGGATGATATTGCCAAGGCAAAGGAATACCTGCCAGATCAGATGGTCTAATCTCGGGAGGACTGATTTATATACTTCGCATCCCAAAAACTTTCATAGCGCGTTTATGGAAGTATGAGATATTTCTTGAGCTTCTCATGTGGAGACATAGATGTCGCTACATCGACACATGTTAGTCTGGACATTATGGACTGGCCGATACCGATGCGTTTAGACATATTATTTTTTAAAATAAATTTCGTGATCACATATTATTGATAATCAATCGTTTTAACAATAAAGACTAAAGCATTTCATTAACTAAAATTAATATTTATTAATTTTTCGATGCAGAAAACACGGCTTTTGTAATTTAATGGAAATTATGTGATTTCTATAATCTGTCTGATTAATATAGGTCTTAATAATATAGTTATTATTCAGACATTCTATAATACGTAGTAAGAAAATCGTCCCGCCGTCTGCGCTGAAAGCGTTTTCCAAAACTAATTGTAGACTATTGACATATACTCTGATATCTATGGGGGTTGGCAGTTGGCACTGAAAAACAATAACGTGCCGGAATTGACATTGGGCGCACGCTGAGCTGCCAAACAGGTTTGAAGCTCAGCGTCGGCTACGGCGTATAATTTTCTTACTTTTTCCTATTTTAGACTAGCTTTGCCCCGCGGTTTAACCCGCTTAAAAAAGCCGACCCTGATCGATGATATCCATATATATAATTCCTTATTTAAATCGAACTTTGTGGTTTTAATTTTTAGTTTTAATTTTTGCACGGAACCCTAATTTTTTTTTAAATTAAAGTAGCCTTCGTTACCCGCTATAATATCAGCTCTCTGTCAGTGACAGTCCTGTCAAAATCGGTCCAGCCATTTCAGAGATTAGCCTGAACAAACAGACAAACAGACAGACGTAACTTTTCAAAATTATTTTTCTTATAAGTACCGTATATAATGTCATAAGCGTTGTGTATAAAGCTGTTATTTTGTTATCACAAACAGACACTTTAATTTTATTTATTTTTATAGATATTAACAGTGTTTTTGATCTTTCATATAAATACGTTTAATTCTTTTATAATTATAAATGAGTTTTGTGTGCGTCTATCGTAGTAAATAAATGATTTATCTGTCTTTCTTCCTTTGTTTCAAAACTGAATATTCATGTTATATGATATCAATTCCGAAATATCGGTAACGGCAGTGGCTCCATCAGTAAAAAATCATTTTAATATCCTAAAATTTAAATAATTATCACCGTCTCAAGCAAGTTCACTGCAGAAAATTGGCTTAATACAGTACATAACAGTTTCGAAAATTTTAATTTGCGTTCGTCGACGAACGTGCGTCATTCGATGAACACAAAACATCACGTAGCGCTTAATAACCCAGTGCAAAAACACAAACACAACAACAACACGACATTGACTTATGAGACAGTAATTTATTAACGCCTAGTAAACTTCGATGAAAAAAACGTATGCAAAAACTAGTGATTCTTCAGTAATTAGATATGCGGAGTCGATCGACTGACTGTCGCAGGCTAATAAATTATTTATATGAGACAGTAACCATTAAAGAGTAATAAAGAGGACAGTCTTAGAAAATTAAATTACTAAATTTATTGTAATTATAAATGCAATTAAGAAAAGTTCAACAAAGCGAAAGAAAGTAACTGTTAAAAAATCCGGCTGGGTTTCTTACTGGTTCTTCCCAGGACAGAGTCATTTCATCGCGAACCACTTTAGCTTCAAAAATGACGTTCTATGAGTATTATGTAAATGATCTATATATAATAGAAAATGTTTTATTTAATTCTATTCATAAATACATAGTTGGTCTTCGGTTCTGGCTGTATTTTGTGCTTGCGGAATTTGTGTCCGTAAAACTCACCCGCGATACAGGATTTTTTTTTATTGGATAGAGTGACGAAACGAGCAAGACGGTCACCTGATGTAAAGTGCAACGACAACCAATAACAAAAGCTATGTCACTCAGAACATTTCTGTGTGACACCACACTGCGCCCGTCACCCTGAGACATCAGTTCTTAAGTCTCAAATGCCCAGTGATTACGCTAGCTCACAGTGTCCTTCAAACCGAAACAAAGTAATGGTTGCACACTACTGCTTCACGGCAGAATAACTGGCCCTGGCGTCGTACCCACCTAGACGGATTCCTGCATAGGAATCCTACCACCAGTAATAGAACCAGTAATAGATATACAGTGACGTCACGTTCTGCAGTCCGTATCATAAACCATTAGGCTTAGAGTACTGATGGTAAGTGCAACGGCGGCCCATAAAAAATGCTGTGTCACCCAGAACATTTCTTGAGTTCTTTAATCTCATATGCCCAGTGATTACACTAGCTCTCGGTGCCCTACAGACCGAAACAGCAATATTTGCACACTACTGCTTCACGGCAGAATAACTAGGCCTAGCGTTGATAAACGAATTCCTGCATAGGAATCTTACCAACAGTAAAAACGGTGTAACGATGTTTAGTTTATTCACTGCTATATGTTGTCTCAAGTTAGCATAGGATAATAAATAAAAAATATAAATATATGTCCATATTTATTTAAAATATGCGGACCCTACTTCTATCGTCCAACCATTCGATAACTCGCGAGCGTCGACTGTCGGCTAATACGTTCATTGCACCGCTGTTATCTTGCATGATTCCGAATTATATATGCAAATAAATGTCGACGTTCGTCCGTCCAACTTAACGGTACATGCATACTTACCGAAGCTGTGAAGGAAACAACGTAATCCGGTTCCCACATAGAACTAAAAATAAAATTCCTAATCTCGATATTAAATCTTCAATGTAAATGAAGAAAGCAAGTATGTATGTTTTTTGTTTTATTTTTTATCCCTTATTTTAAACGTCGACTATAGAGATTAGTACCTGCGTCCAAAGGAGAAGGTTCTAGCTTCGAATTCAGGTTAAAGCCAACGTTTGTGCAACAAAAAAATTGTTGTACCTCTTTCCTACCAGGGTGTCGTAAGAGGCGACTTAGGTATTGTACGGACAGCCTTTATTCGTGCACAATAGTACCAAAATATGCAATGCGGTCACTATACTGCTCGTGGGAACGAAATGGAGGGTAAGAATTTTTTGACTCGTAACAAAAAGGCGGCGACGTGGTTTGCCTCGTTTCCCGCGCGGACGAAAAGTGGGCTAAGTGTGTGGTCTCTGCCTACCCCTTATATGAAATTGACGGTTTTCGGGTCTAGTTGTGTTGTGGATGTGAAATTTATGTTTGTAAAACGCACTCACGAAACAGAAGAAATTCTACTCTGGGGATTTCTTTTAAAAATATAAAAAAAAATTATATATGTCCCATTCAGGAATACAACCCACGATCCAGCGCGTAGAGCAGCGCATGAGCAATTCGCTAAGCGACAGCGCCAACCAAGTTTTCAACTTATTTACTACTAGCTGATACCCGCGGCTTCGTCCTTGTGGATATAGTTTTTTTTTGATAACCCGTGATATTTTCTAGAATAAAAAGCATCCTATGTCCGTCTCCAGGATACAAGCTATCTCTGTGCCAAATCTCGTCAAGATCGGTTCAGCGGCTGAACCGTGAAAAGGTAACTAACAGACAGAGGGACAAAAACAGTTACTTTCGCATTTATAATATTAGTATGGTTTGACTGTATCGTCGACATCGTTCGTTCGAACTTTTGCATTTGTTTAGACAAAAAATCTATTATATGGTATATCAAGGTATGGTATTATATGGTATATTAGGATTATATACCATAGATCGCGTTTCGTGGAATATTCCCCAAATTTTTTTTTATAAAATCGGAGCCGAGAACAAACACAATGAAACATATTCTAATTACGTCCAAGAGCAATTATCCATAACCTGCGTAAAATTCATGTCAATTGCTTTAGTAGTTCCGTTCGTACAGACAGACAGACTACAATTTTTTTTTATTGGATAAATTGATGAAACGGGCAAAACGTTCACCTGATGGTAAGTGCAACGTCTGTCATCAAATGCTCTGTCACCCAGAAAATTTCTGTGTGACACTGCGCTGTGCCTATCACCCTGAGACGTAGGTTGTTAAGTCTCATATGCCTAGTGATTACGCTAGCTCACAGTGCCCTTCATACCGAAACACAGTAATGTTTGCACTGACCCTGGGGTGGTACCTACCTAGACGGATTCCTGCATATGAATTTTATGTACTAGCTTAAGACCGTGACTACATCCGCGTGGATTTGTTTTTTAAAATACCGTGGGAACGCTTAGATTTTCCAGAATAAAATTCTATGTCTGTCTCCAAGCAAGCCGTCTCTGTGCCGAATTTCGTCAAGATCGGTCATCGGTTGAGCCAAGAAACGGTAACAAACATACAAAGGGACAGAGAGAGTTACTTTCGCAATTATAATATTAGTATGGAGGATTTGTAGCTGAATGAAGGTACAATTATTTCACTATAACGAAAAAACAAGCTTTACAATTACAATAAAACAGAATACAATTTTAAATGGCCATAAACCATTATAACAAGCATAATTTACGAGTATTGTTATGAACAAGAAAAATAACTCATTTTCACAGTTGGCGGTCCGTCAAGCCGTTTAGTGAACGAGCCCTTCCAGACACAAAAAGAGCTATCGAAATTTTTAATTAAAGATAATTAAGGCAGCGCAGATACTAGTAAATCGAACTGTCTAGACCAGAGGTGCTCAAACTTGAACTGCTGGCGATCTAAGAAAGATCTGCGAAGGTGTATCGTGGCATGGCTATCACTTTTATGCATATATAATACATTATGATAAACGGTCGACCGTTTGTGCACCCCTGGTCTAGACATATAAGAGTTGTCACACTCCCAGTACATGTCCCGTTTTTTGGGATGTCCTGGGCAGTTTTTAAGTAGCGTCCTGGGATTTTAGAAGCTTAAAATCCAATGTTTTTAATTGAATTATTTAATTGAAGATACTTTCGTAAAAGAGCCGTGGTTTCTCAGGGGCTAGGCGCTCGCTTTAAATTTCATAGTACGCGAGTGTTCGATTCCCGGTGCACCACTAAAAATTGTTAATCGCAATTATAAGTGCAGATTTACCACGTGCTCGGCGGTGAAGGAAAACATCGTGCATAAACCTACATGTCTGGGAAATAAAAAATTCGAAGACATGTGCAGTCCGCCAACCCGCATTGGAGCAGCGTGGCAGATTCTTCCTAGCTCCAAAACCATTGTAGAAATGAGAGGACGCCTGTGCTCTGCAGTGGGACATTTATAGACTGAACATTTCTTTTTTTTACTTTTACTTTCGTAAAATTATTATCACTACAATTGGTAGTTTCATTGACACCGTTTTCAGTTCGTTTAACTACAATATTAATTACAGCTCTTTTAATGTGGTTTATTGGATAAAGAGATGAAACAAATAAAACGTTCACCTGATGGTAAGTGCAACGTCTGCCCATAAAAAATGTTGTGCACGACACCACACCCTGAGACAACAGTTCTTAAGTCTCATATGCCCAGTGATCACACTAGCTTTTAGTGCCTTTCAAACCAAAACACAATAATTTTGCTGACTACTGCTTCACGGCAGAATAATGCCCTGGGGTGACCTACCATATTGATACCTTACTGATCGACCTAGACGGATTCTTGCATAGATTCCTATGCAAGTCCTACCACAAGTATACCAATTTCAAACAAAATAACATAAAGATGCATATTGCAACGTATGGTTAACATTACCTAGTATACTTATATAAAGAATATGAGCAATTTGTGGCAGTGCTGCTGTGACCTTACCACCTTTCACTTTCTAAGCACAAAACCGCGTATTGCGCTAACTCTAGGGTCGCCAAATCGTCGATATGAAATACTGGGAATTTTTATTTAAATATAAGTCTTTGTCATACACCACTTACGGCTGTGTGGTGGCGGCTTAAGAGTATCTACCACCCCATCTCATCCCGTGGGTGTGGTAAAAGTCGATAGAGGGAAAATGAAAACCAGAAGATGGGCAGCAGAATCTTCCTGGAACATCTGAATAAATAAACTGCATTTGCCAACCCGCCCGCCAAGCGTGACAACTATGGCAAAATCCCGCCAATATGAGAGCTACAAACTTTTGTGGCTATCTATCGGGGAGGCCTATGTTCAACAGTGGACTTGTGATAGGCTGAAACGACGACGATATATTTATGGTATGGGCATAGCGTGATGATGACCACTTTGTGAAATTAACATTGAAAATCCCAAAGGCTAAGAAAGCTTGTCTCCTCACACAGCTGTTCAATGACCAAAGATATTAAGAGTGAGGTGTAAGCGATGTTACACCCCAGGAGGTCTATTTTGTAACTGTATTAGGTGTCGTGATCGGTTTTATTTTGGCGTATGAAGCTCATTCATTGGTTAACGGGATCAAATGAAACCGATCGCGAACCCAACCACAGTTACACAGTAGATCCCCAGGACAGAGAAAGCGGGACAGAAGCAGGGCGAAAAATATCGACATGGTCCGACCCTAAATATTACTGGTGGTAGGATTCCTATGCAGGAGTCCCTCTAGGTAGGTACCACCCCAGGGGCCAGTTATTCTACCGTAAAGCAGTAGTGTGCAAACATTACTGTGTTTCGGTTTGAAGGGCACTGTGAGCTAGCGTAATCACTGGGAATATGAGACTTAAGAACCTATGTCTCAGGGTGATGGGTACAGTGTAGTGTCACACAGAAATTTTCTGGGTGGCACAGCATTTGTTGTGGGCGGACGTTGCACTTACTATGAGGTGAACGTTTGGCTCGTTTCATCACTTTACACAATAAAAAAAAAACCGTTGGATGAATATAATCAATTTATTTAAGAAAATAATTTTCCGTACATAATTAGTCGAAAATTATATATTATCGTATACGGTTTCTAGCGTTGTTTACGTTAAATGTAGTCAGAATTTTATTTTGAATAATATACAGTACTAGTTGATGCCCGCGACTTTGTCCGTGTGAAAAGATTTTTTAAATATCGCGTGGAGACTATTTGGTTTTCTGGGATAAAAAGTGTCTTATATGTCCGTTTCCAAGACGCAAGCTATCTCTGTGCCAAGTTTCGTCAAGATCTGTTCAGCATATGAACCGACTCGTTAGATTTGTCTTGACAAGTACTACCTGGAAATATTTAAAGTCCTCTACTGGACAAGGCCTCACAGATAAAAGCTGGTGGACAGGACATCTGTCACCTCAGTCCTCCCGTGACCATGGGTGCTGTAAAGCACTCGAAACGTCGGGTTATAAATAGTCTAATTAAACGCGATAAAATCCGTAAAATTAGTTTCATTTAAATGTTCGCGTAAATATAAGAAATCATTAGTATTGAGCTGCTACAATAAAAATGTTTAAAATAGCACGCGAATTTTTTTTAGGGCTAGCAGTGCCCCGCGTAAAACAGCCGACCTCGATCGATGACATACATATATACCTCCTTAATCAATTCGACAATTCAGAATCAAAATAATTCGTATTTCTAAGTGCCTTCTAATACGCACTTATTTAATTTCTGTACTTTAAGAACTAGTTGTAAAGTTAATACAGCTAGTTCTTAAAGTACACAAATTAATCACTCGGCGGCTGACTGTCGTAGAGTCACTATCACTTGATAATGCCTCGTTTTGATGTGAAACACGTGTCGAGTTCTCGACTTCAGTGGTGTGTATTGCCCAGTGGTAGTGTTGTAGTGGTGGAGGGTATCTCGTGGCGGCTCCCGGTGGCGGTATTGGTTTGCTTGTGCACGCTGTTGAGGGATGGCGGGCGGTGCTCTTCAAAAACTAGGTAAAACGCACCATTTTAAATTTTGTATGCCGTTTCATCGTCGTTTCAGCCTATCACAGATCCACTGCTGAACATAGGCCTCCCCCATAGGTAGCCACAAAAGTTTGTAGCTCTCCTTTTGAGGGGATTTTGCCATAGTTGCCACGCTTGGCAGGCGGATTGGCAACCGCAGTTTATTTATTCAGATGTTCCAGGAGGTGCTGCTGCCCATCTCCTGCTTTTCATTTTCCCTCTGTCGACTTTTACGGCACCCACGGGATGAGATGGGGTGGTAGACTCTCTAAAGCCGCCACCATACCAGCCCAAATAAAGACTGTTTCCCGAGAAATAACGTAAAGCATATTTCTTTTGAAACAGTACACGTCAAAACTATTGCAACATGCTTACACATTTAGCGGAATGTGTGAGGAGTCGGTTACAACGCTACGATTCCGATTATTGAAATTAGAGAATCTTAACATAGTGTAAAGTCAAGTTATATTTGAATGAATCATATTAGACAATGTGTACTAGAAGGTTTTATTAAAGTTCTAGCTGCATAATTATAACAGACCGATTTACAGTTTTTTTTTATTGATTAAAGTGACGAAACGAGCAAAACGATCACCTCATAGTAAGTGCAACGTCCGCCCACAACAAATGCTGTGTCACCCAGAATATTTCTGTGTGACACCACACTGCGCCCGTCACCCTGAGACATCAGTACTTAATTCTCAAATGTCCAGTGATTACGCTAGCTGACTGTGCCCTTCAAACTTAAACACAGTAATGCTTGCACGCTACTGCTTCACGGCAGAATAACTGGCCCTGGGGTTTCTGCATAGGAATCCTACCACCAGTGAAGTATTAAATATGTGCCGTGTGGTGGCGGCTCGTTAAAAGAATACTACCACTCCATCTCATCCAATGGATCTCGTAAAAGGCGAGTAAGAAAATAAACTGAACTGTGCACCCAACAGCGCATGGTGGCGATGGGCTCACCACCTATCACACCACGTGCATCATATTGTTTTGGTGAAACGTGGATTATGGCAGTCGTCTGTTTTTGCAGTGAGTGGCCAGTCTCTGACTACCCCTTATGGGATACAGTCGTGATCTTATGTAGGTATGTATTAAATATGGGACTAACGAGCAAGCTCTACTGATGGCATGTAGTCACCGCCTTCCCTGGACAACCGCAACACCAGAGGAATTGCAGGTGCGTTTCCGGTCTTTGGGAGAGAAGGAAGCCGGAAACGCTATGAGTTCGGAAAAACCCTATGCGCAAGCACTTAGGGGAATCAACCACCCATCTCAAAATTAAAACCTGGAGATGGGCAGCAGCATTTTCCTGGAACATCTGCGTGAATAAACTGCGGTTGCCAATACGCCTGCCAAGCATGGCAACTATGGCAAAATCCCCCCAAACGAGAGCCACAAACTTGTGACAATCTATGGAGGAGACTTATGTTCAGCAGTGGACTGGTGATGACTGAAATGATGAAGCATATTTCTCAAAGTTCCTCTTCAATGAAAGAGTAAATCACAGATAATCCCGTTTAGATACCGCAAACAAATTAACTGACGTATGTGCATTTACTCATATACGAAATTTCGCTAACATTAAAGCTTCAGTATCGTCCAAGTTAGCCGTGTGGTGGCGGCTCGTTAAAAGAATACTACCACTCCATCTCATCCAATGGATCTCATAAAAGGCGAGTAAGGAATAAAGTGAGTGCCCAGTCTCTGACTACCCCTTATGGGATACAGTTGTGATCTTATGTATGTATGTATGAATCGTCCAAGTGTTAGCCCTCGTGTACAACTCGTTTGAACTCTTCGAATTTTATTTCGATATCGTTAATTGAATTAAAAAAAAAAAATGGTTAATATGTTTCCGTGTTCCATTAAATGGTCTGGGAAGTCGTAAAGAACATTAAATACACAAATAATGACATTACATTTCGTCGGTTAAATAAATCGGGTTTGTAATTTTCCAGTCGACCAAAGTTCAGGTTTTAATGGTTCATTATCGTAAACAAAGCGATAAAATTTCAGTACCCGTTGATGTCTTTTTTCGAAGTTCCTTTCTCTCATTTTGGCTAATATATTAAGGGCGGATTTCACCGTTCAAGCTAAACGCGATCAGTTCAAGAAAAACGAGGTTTAAGCGTTTAACTGGGTTTAATGCTACAGTTTACATTTCATCAACATCAAATGAACGCAGTCAATGCTAAACGCGGTTCAAATTCTGAACGCCCAATTTTCGACGTTCAGCTCTTTAAACGCGTTTTTAGAGAGCTGTCATTGTCAATTGCACAACTATGTAAACACAAAAATTATTTTTAATTCGTATTATTTTATTGTTTGCATACTTATGTAATCTATGCATAAAAACAGGCTGTTTGATGTCGCAAACTACGAAATAAATCGCCTTTTTGTTTTAGATAGTGACGACATTTCATGTAAACTTCGTTTTCATAAACGCGATCAAAATGGAGCTGGTGAAATGGTTTAGACGAAAACAGAGATCATATGATACATATGAACTCAGTTAAGTAAAACGTGGTTTTATTAAACTTGGTTTCCAAAGCAATCGGTGAAATCGGGTCTAAGTCGTCTCATTTTGATAATAGCACGTGCAATGTCTGTGATGTGGTTGCATACACTCGAGTCGGTATCGATATTTTACGTTATAATTTAGAAAATTTTGTCATATACCCTTGAAAAATAACAACTAAAAACATTCATAAATTACTTTATTTACTCGGAAACTCCTTCGTATCCCCTCAATGTCGTGAGGTAAATAAAAACATTGATCGGTGCAAATCGTCGTGAAGAGAATTGGCATCCTACGAGGAATAGCGTCATTTGCCCGAAGCATTTAAGCGATGACACTTTTTACGTGCGAACTTTATATTTACCATACTTGGTATTAGCTTTTATTCAAATATTTTCATTAAAAATATTCAGAGCATATTGTTTTGTATTGTACTGTTTTGTATTTTGTTTCAGTATGTAATGTAATAAAATCTCCGTGTGGTGGCGGCTCGTTAAAAGAATACTACCACTCCATCCCATCCAATGGATCTCGTAAAAGGCGAGTAAGGAATTAAACTGCACTGTGCACCCAACAGCGCATGGTGGCGATGGGCTCACCACCTATCACACCAAGTGCATTATATTGTTTTGGTGAAACGTGGATTGTGGCAGTTATCTGTTTTTGCAGTGAGTGCCCAGTCTCTGACCACCCCTTATGGGATACAGTCGTGATCTTATGTATGTATGCAATTGTAATTTTCATAATCGTTTAAACAATTATCGATTAATAATTACAGTCGATAATATTTAATTAATATCGTCTCTGCCGGCCTACCCTGTCGCACGCCTATAGTTCGGGCATTTAAAGTGCGACATTTAAATCATCACAGCGCCGCTGTAACGTTCCCCGCAACCTTTGCTTTCCATCAAATTTTGTGAACTCGGGTCCATACGAAAGTACTCCTAACATCCTAGTAATATACTATGTAAGTAGTAAGTAGTATGTAATCTGTCAAGTAAATAGACACCTAATTGCCGTAGGTATCTGGGTGAAATTACGCGTAAAACCCTATGCTAAGTTAGACTAACCAGAGACTCTTTTAATTGTTAACGAGTAATTTCACCATAGTTCTTAAATGTGCCAGTGTACCTACGTCTTAATGATTGAACGTGTATTGTATGTATATAGGTGATGAGTCATCTAACTCAGCAGAACAGCCAAGGCGGGGCATCGAAATGCGGGAGCATCTACCGGGTTATTCGACTCGAAGGACCAATGATTAGACCTCGATGGCTCAGTGGACTAATAATAAATTTATGAGTGGACTGTACAAATGGTTCATAAATTAAAATTTACAGCGTCGTTTTAAAATACGGAGCCAAACATGGACGCGCGCATGTGTTCATGGTAGGCCATAAAAGACGACTGGTGACCGCTCGCGGCACCCGGTAGATCGGAGAGAGGAGGCGTCAGCGCATAATATTGTGATTTATTTACAGAATTTAGCATTTTCATTTTTACCTTCCTTCGACCTTACCCTATAGTTGTGACGACGAATACGAAAAAGTGATATAGGTGCCTGTGTTTGGGCCAATACTAAATGGAACTAAAAGTTCCAACTGACCTTATATATCAGTGATCTACAAACAATTCCATATTTGTTCAATTCTGGACCAAGTGTGGTAGATTATTTATAAAGATTAGAAACAAAACCGGGCCCAGAATACATCCTTGTGGTTGTTAACTGGAGGATGTCGCAGCCACGTGGACATCATAAATTATATATAACCAAAATAATAGCAGTCAGAAGACGAAACCACAGAAAAGCAGAAAACATACAGTCACGCCTTTTCCCATTCCATTTATAAGGGGTAGGCAGAGGCCACGAGCAGTAAAGTGACAACATACAATACCTTAGTCGCCTCTTACGACATTAACGACGGTAGGAAAGAGGTAGGTGTTCTACTCTGCCGAACACCTATCGCTCAAAATAAGCAGAAAACAATAATAACGAATGCAAATACCCGCCAATACGAAAATGCAAATAAAAGTTTTTGGCCATTGTGACTGGCGAGTCAGTCCATTAAACAAAGGTTTCGGCTAAGCGCCCTATGCGCTCTGCCCTTTCAAACCGGCGAAGATGTGAAAGCCTTCGGGCTAACAGTGACCATCAGTCCTAAAAAAACCCACAGGATGAGATGGGGTGGCAGATTATCTTTAGCCGCCACCACACGGACATATATTTTTTTGTAAAACAAGGAACATGGGCTTTTTCCGACACAGCATGTACTATCATCGCAAATTATTACGCGATGTTTAATCAGGTTCATCGACCAACTCGGAACTTGTTTTTAACACGGCAAAGCGTAAAACATAACAGGGCCCTGTTTCGTTCACCTGATGGTAAGTGCAACGTCCGCCCACAACAAATGCTATGTCCCCCAGAATATTTCTGTGTGACACCATACTGAGCCCGTCACCCTGAGACATCAGCTCTTAAGTCTCAAATGGCCAGTGATTACGCTAGCTCACAGTGCCCTTCAAACTGAAACACAATAATGCTTGCACACTACTGCTTAGTAGCACCTACCTTTACCGTTACCTACCTAGACGGATTCCTGCATAGGAATCCTACCACCAGTAAATTGCTTCAGTAAAAAGCTTGTGAGGACTTGCGATGAAACGTGTGCAAATATAGGTGTCAGAGTGTGACGACTGCGTGGCCTAGTAGTTGGAGTACCAGACCTTTACACCTGGGTTCAAATTCCGAAAAGAGCTAACATTTGTGCATATTAGCAGCTCTGCAGCTTGTGGATCTAAAATAAATCAGAAACTTGACTAATGTTTAAACATGCTAGATTAGTCTATTGTAGTTATTTTCACAGCATAATGTCTTATGGTATTTTGCAATGGCGAAATGCGACTGACGTAGAAGTGATTTTTGTTTTGCAAAAGATGGCCTGTAAGATCTGTTTATAATCTGGGCTCTAGAGTATCTCATAGAGATAATATCTCTAATATAGAAATTAATATCTTAACCTTGGCCTCTCAATATGTATATGAAAACGTTATGTATGTACGAAAGAATATTATTAATAATAAAAAAAGTAAATACCAGGAACAAGCACAAATTAATAATGCCAGTTACTCGACTTCATAGAGTCAGTAACTCTTTCATGGGGCAATGTATACGTTTTTACAACAAAATCCCAGAAAGTGCACAAAGTCTTTCAATCAAAAAAGTTCATAATATTTTATAAACAAACACTTTTTAAGAAGGGTTGTTATACTATTAAGGAATACATGGATGATAATAACCCCTGGGTATGAGGTGATCGCTGCCAATCTATTTCTACATCTTTATAATACTGCTGTAATTGTATATTATTTTTAAAATAACTGTAAAAAATCCTGCTGGGTTTTCCTACTGGTTCTTCCCAGGACAGAGGAATTTCATCGCGAAACCAGTTTAGCTTCAAAAAATGACAGTTCAATGAGTATTATGTAAATGATCTATATGTAATAGAAAATGTTTTATTTTATTCTATTCATAAATACATAGTTGGTCTTCGGTTCTGGCTGTATTTTGTGCTTGCGGAATTTGTGTCCGTAAAACTCACCCGCGATACAGGATTTTCTTTTTATTGGATAGAGTGACGAAACGAGCAAGACGTTCACCTGATGTAAGTGCAACGTCAACACATAACAAATGCTATGTCACTCAGAACATTTCTGTGTGACACTACACTGCGCCCGTCACCTTGAGACATCGGTTCGTAAGTCTCATATGCCCAGTGATTACGCTAACTCACAGTGCCCTTCAAACCGAAACACAGTAATGTTTGACCACTACTCCTTCACGACAGAATAACTGGCCCTGGGGTGGTACCTACCTAGACGGATTCCTGCATGGAAACTGTACATGTACTGAATTGTATCGACATCTATGTCGCCACATGAGAAGCTCAATAAATATCTCATACATTCCATAATCGCGCTACGAAAGTTTCTGAGACGCGAACTGTATATACAACATGTAAGTATTACTCGTAGGATGAGACTCCTCCTAAGATCAGACCATCCGATCTGGCAGATAACTACCCTTTTCCTCGGCAATATCATCTGCCAAACTGTGAAAATATTGGGACTTTAAATCACAGTTAGGTTTCTAGGTTACCGTTTATATAGGTTAAGAGAGGGAATTGGTGATTATTTACATGGGAAAACAATATCAGAATATAAATAAAGGTCGATATTGTTTACACAAACATTTGCACTTGATTAATATGTAGAAGTGTTGCAAGTGCGGTTGTTTGTAAATGTATTTGCATTTTGCAAATAAAACAGGGTTCGGAGAAGTAATGCAGCTATGAAAACATTATGTATTTTAAGTTCAAACAATGTGTTATTATACGTTCCAGTGACTTAAAAATAATTAACTCATTATTGAGGGCAATAGGTGCGCGCATCCGCTGATACTCGTAGTAACTCTTACTTCTATTTGTTATTAATATTGGTGGCGTGGTCGCTCAGGGGCCGAGCGTAAATTTCACAGAACGACGTCCTGGCTTCGATCCTCAACCTTTCATCTCTGCTGAACATAGGCCTAACCCATAGATTTGTACTTTTCGTTTTGTCTCCATTAGTCCAGCAAATCTTCATCTTCATCACCATTCATCGTCCAACAAAAATCTTCAGTAAAACTATCATTTTACTGTCGATCGAAACGAAGTCCCTATTACACTTAAATTATTACCCGACATTGGCAAAATGGCCAATGAGGAAGCTCAGAGTCGCGCAGCGAGCTATGGAAAGGGCTATGCTCGGAGTTTCTCTGCGAGATAAAATCCGCAACGATGTTATCCGCAGCAGAACTAGAATAACCGACATAGCCCTAAGGATTAGCAAGCTGAAGTGGCAATGGGCCGGCCATATAGCTCGTAGAACCGACAACCGTTGGAGAAGAAAGGTTCTCGAGTGGCAACCTCGTACCGGCAAACGCAGCGTAGGGCGACCTCCCACTAGATGGAGCGACGACCTGCACGGTTTTGCGGGAAGTCGATGGATGCAGGTGGCTCAGGACCGTGTTTTGTGGCAATCTATGGGGGAGGCCTATGTTCAACAGTGGACTGTAATAGGCTGAAATGATGATGATGATGATGATTGGCAAAAATGGCTTGATTTGGTAGCCGATTGCCAGGATCAAAAAGAAGAGGAAATATCTAATCCGCAAGCCTTTATAAGTTCACTGAGTAGAACATTCTTAGAAGATACATCTAAAAAACATTCTACATCCATACTGATATTATAAATGCGAAAGTAACTCTGTCCCTGTGTATGTTTGTTACCTTTTCACGGTTCAACCGCCAAACCGATCTTGATGAAATTTGTCACCGTGTTAGCTTGCATCCTGGAGACGGACATAGGATACTAAGTATCCCGGAATATCAAATAATTCCCACGGGATATTTAAAAAAACCTATATCCACCCGGACGAAGTCGCGGGCATCAGCTAGTAATATTATATACGTAAAGATGACATAACCCTAGTAAGACAAAACAAAACCTGTAAACTAGTACGCAAATAAACCTTGCAGTTCAATAGTCTTTAAAGACATGCAAAGAGAGACGATAGACGTGACTTAAGAATTACTGCAGTTCAAGATAAAAGTACTATATGTTCAAAGTGTATAAGTCGAGTTTTGACGACCACATGGCCTAGTGGTCGGAATACTAGACTTCTGAGCCGCAAGTTCTGGGTTCGAATCCCAGCTGGAGCCAACATTTGTGCATAAACTCAAATTATAAGTATTACGAGAAGTAAATTAAGAATATCACAACTCTTTTTCTGAACATAAACATCCTGCATGCAACCATACAATGAAATTATGCACGGAAAATTATTTTTAACCTTGTATTATTATTTATGCTTTTACGTTTAAATGTGAAATGAAATATAATTATTCCTTGACAAGAAATTTTATAAGTTTATTTCTATGTCATTTTCCTTTAATACGTTGGTATTTAATTCAATTAAATATCCCATTCTGGAATTTTAAAGTACTTATTCTACGCCCTGGATTGACAATGCCATAAGGCATTAAGTCCGCTTTTCGTTCTCCTTTTTATTAAGACGGACATATTTTTAAATTACTATGACGGATTTCGTCTAGGTAGGCACCACCGCAATGCCAGTCATTCTGTGACGAGCCCTAATACACCCAGACCGGTGATGAGCAATTCGACCTACTGAGCGAGGTTATTGTGGCCAATTTTTCCTATTTTGGGAGATAACTTCGTCTAGCAAAAGATTGTTTACAGGGTTATTAATAGAATTACTACATTCATCATCATCATTTCAGCCTATCACTAGTCCGCTGCTGAACATTACTGGTGATAGGATTCCTATGCAGGAATCCGTCTAGGTAGGTACAGCCCCGGGCCAGTTATTCTGCCGTGAAGCAGTAGTCACTGCTTTCCCATTGGGCCTCCTGTCCTGTCCACACAACTTTCGCTTCTTCTACTTTCATTAGTGTTTTCATACAAACTCGTCGGTTGGTACTTTTGACGTGGCCGTTCCTAAGAACAAACATTTCGATCTGATCGCAATACGTTCGCCTACGTCGACCCTTACCGGCTTGCCGATTCATACTCGCCTCATAAATTCGTCAATCTTGCCTAAATAAGATATAACGTGCATGCGATCAGGCACAAAGAAGGTTGCGCAAACATTCTCATAGCCTCGGAGTAATCTAAAATGGGAAATTAATAACTACTCCAGTATTGAAAATCAAGACCAACAACTCATTTTTTAAGTTATCTGATCAGAAAGCTACGTTTTATTACATACACTTTATACAGCGAGTGTTGTCTGTATGCTCGTTGCGTATCAAGTCTCTAGGAGAGACATGATACGTCTTATTGGTTAAATAGAATGAAACTCGCTTCCTCATGAGAGTGGCTGAGGATGTGTCTGGCAGCCAGACACTATATTTACACAATTTAACACCTTCCGCGTGTCTAAAATGAAATTCAGAAGTTTATCCTTCTTTCAAGATCTTAATAAGGCGTAAAAATATACAACGAAGAACCAGTAAGAAAGTTTAAAGTACTATTTATCGACTCATTTTAACAAATAGGTAATTTATAAATAACTAGCGATTCGCCCCGGCTACGCACTGGTGAATAGTCAAAAATGACGGACTTCCATACAAAAAGTCACCCCTTGTTTCATCCCCTAAGGGGTTAAAAATCCAAAAAATGCTGAAATTATTATTTATGTATTTGTAATCAAAAGCCTAAGGATAAAGTTTCATGCTTCTAATTTCAAAATTGACGGACTTCTAGACTAACCTACATACGAACTGTCAACCCCTACTTCACCCCCTAGAGGTAGAATTTCCACAAACGCTGAAACAGGTGTTTACTTCATTTTTAATCGGAAGCCCAAAAGTAAAGTTTCATGTGTCTAACTTTAAAAATGACGTACTTCCATACAACCTTCAACCCCTATTTTAAGCCCTTGGGGGTAAAATTTTCAAAAATACTTAGTGGGTGTCTACTCAATAAAATGACCCTACTGACCAATTTCCCCTCTGTCGACTTTTACGACACCCACGGGATGAATTAGGGTAGTAGATTCTCTTAAGCCGCTACCACAAGGCAGCCTATCATAAAAAATTATAAGTTTCTTCGTCTAACGTATTCCGTTGCTTAAAAAATATAGCCTAGCACATAACACAAAAAATTCTATATTACCTTGAAATAAGTATGCAGTCTGTACATGTGGCGATGATCTTTGACAGGATGCAGCGTGATGGCGCGGTGCACTTCCCGCCTTTTTAACGTCCCGGTGTACGCCGCCGAGCCGCTGCCGTTGTGGTGAAGAATTGTCTGCATCTACAAAAATAAAATCCTTCATAAAGCGAATGAAATCGAATACTTTTTCTAAATTGCCGAGTATGAGATGATTTATTTCATAAAAGTGACGAAACGACCAAAATGTTCACCTGATGGTAAGTGCAACGTCTGCCCATAACAAATGCTGTGTCACCCAGAACATTTCTGTGTGACACCACCACCGTCACCCTGAGACATCAGTTCTTAAGTCTCATGTGCCCAGTGATTACGCTAGCTCTCCGGGCCAGTTATTCTGCCGTGAAGCAGTAGTGTGCAAACATAACTGTGTTTCGGTCTGAAGGGCACTGTGAGCTAGAGCGGCAGAATAAATGGCCCTGGGGTGGTATGAAGATAACTCATTACACGAAGTGGAACAGCGATACTTCTACTTAAGGAGCGTTCATAAACGACCTGGTTCGATTTTTAGCGTCCTTAGAATCCCTCCCTCTGTTCATGTGGCCTAACGTAGCTTTTTCCACGACTTCCCTCCCTTTCGAATGGAACGAAGTTTTTTCCTATTAAGTCTAGAAGACATTTTGTGCTTTCTTTTGAAAAAAAACTATTTACAAATTTTCGATATATATATTAAAGATACTGACTCAAATGGTGGCTCAAATCCTCTCCTCCCCTTCTACAGAGATTGCACGTGGTTCGTGTACGCTCCCTTTGGATATTCTGGTAACATTCCATAAGAACATAAAGATTTTCCCGTTAATTCGTTTCTCAGAGTTGGTCACCCTTGCTACAGTTCGCAATTAAATCAGATAACCAGTGACGTAGGCAAACGGAACAGTTTCTATGAAATTCACACGTTAGTTATGAGGGCGGTGTAAGTAAACAGATACCGCGGCTTCGTAACTTCGAACAGATGTTTTCAATTGAAACGTTGTGAGCTAGATTGTTCTGGGGTAATTGAGGAGCATATTGACTTATGCAAATGTAGATTGCGTGAGTGAATAAATGTATAACAGATGTAATAAACAATAGTTATTAATGACGGTTCGGACTAGTTTTATTGTACAAAAATCGTTAAATCCATGTGTCTATACATTGCACGAATAGAAGCAGAAGAACTACTGGTAACTTTTACTGGCGGTAGAATACATAGCGTCTTTATTCAGGAATTCTTCTAGGTAGGTACCACCCTAGTGCCAGTTATTCTGCCATGAAGCAGTGGTGTGTAAGCCTTAAGAAATTAAATGAAATATATTTATTCTCTGACATAAGAAATACAAATTTCGTTACAAGCTTGTGTATGTCCCTGGTATTTACATCTATGAAAATGTTATGTACATTACGTTATGTACGTATTACATAGATATATTGAGAGGCCAATGTTTACTATACTTATTAGTTTAAATTTATCTCTAAGGGATCGAGAACCAAAGTTATAAATAGCTCCTATTATGCATTACAAAAAATTTTACAATATCGGTCGCATTTCCCCACAGCAAAATGCCATACGACATTATGGTGTGGAAATAACTAAAATAAACTAATCTTGCCGTTTCAACATTAGTTCAGACTTTTTTTTTCTTACAGCATAAGCCGGTAAGCATAAAAACTGCTGTTGCAGAGTAATGAGCGCAGTGTGGTGCCACACAGAAATGTTCTGGGTGACACAGCATTTGTTATGGGCAGAAGTTTCCCGTACCATCACGTGAACGATTAGCTCGTCGCGTCACTTTCTACAAGTAAAATATATAAAAAAAGGTTTCAATTGGATCCCGTTGTAATACGGAGTATCTATTGTGTTAAGTATAGTTGATTTAATTTATAGTACACGAGTAACCCAGGTTCGATCCCGAATGCCTCTAAAATATTAATTGCAATTTTAAGTGCTGATTTACCACGTAACTGTCGATGAAGGAAAACGTGAGGGGAGCGACATGTCTGTGGTACCGGTGGTGCATAGGAATCCTACACCAGAAGCTTTGTATAAAGTAATAACATTTATTGAAACCGCGGGCCGTAGTGGTTCAGAGTACATACTTCTCGAGCGGGTCCCCTGGTTCGAATCCTAGCCCGTAGCCGACGTCATTGCAAAAACAACGGTTGGTTTTCGGGTATGTTGTGTGTGTAGTGAATTATTGTGCGGGTCCTGGGTTCGAATCCTAGCCGGAGCCGACGTCATTGCAAAAACAAACTGTTGGTTTTCGGGTATGGTTGTGTTGTGTAACTAAAATTAGTGTCTGTAAAACGCACCCACGCCCACAATACAGGAGAAATCCTACTGTCGGGCATCGTTTTTTTTTTAATGAATTGTAATGAATGATGAATATTCTTATAAGGTGCTATTATCTACGTCCCATACAAGCATTGTTTTGCAAAAGAACGCCTCCGCGACTATGTTATCGCGATGAATTCTAAAATTCATGTGAATTCGGAACATTTAGAGATACGACAATAAAACAAAGACTAATTTAGTCGCAGATTGATACATTTACACGCAATGAAGAACAAAGTTGGAGGCGCTGTAACGTCACATCTGATGTAGAGTAACACTGCTGAGCAAAGGCCTCTTCTCATTTCTGAGAGGGTTTTTGGAGCTAGGAAGAATCCTCCAATGCGGGTCGGCGAACTGCACATGTCTTAGAAATATTCATCATTTCACAGACATGGATGTTTCCTCACGATGTTTTCCTTCAACCGGCGTAGATTTTGACATTCATAAGAGCTTTATACAAGCCTAAACTGAATAAAGAGATTTTTGACTTTGACTTTGAATCTATAAGGGAGGCCGATATATGATGATGATGATGATGATGATGAGAAAATACAGTTTTGGTCCTAATTGGCCTGATCAGCTTTACACGAACCTAAAATAGAATATGGCCGACTTGTCAGGCAGAGTAGAATAGCACCTACCTCTGTCCGACCGAGGTGTCGACGTACGAGAATGGCGGCGACGTGGTTCGCCACCTGATACGTTTCGTTTCCCACAGGGGGCGAAATTGGACTACGTGTGTGACCTCTGCCTACCCCTTCATAGGAATAAGGCGTGACTGTAAGTATGTATCTTGACCTAGAGATATCGTGTAAAAAACGCTACCAGTAGGCGTATTCTGATTCATACGCGGTCAAAGTAAACAAACGTAGGTCGAATGTGAACTATATAAACCAGATCGTGCTCAAATTTGCGCTTCCGCTGTTGGGTGGATAAGTTATATATTTTGATGCTTCATTGACGTTAATATCCCGTTTAAGAATTGAGAATTCGGTTGTAAAAATTCAATGTAACTTTAGATTGTTTTTATTCAGTATGGTGGTACATGAGCAGACTTGCGAGTTTCATGTGGCGTAGGACTGTTGATAAAATATCGATATGACTGATATTTTGCGGAACATTTGACGGAACGATATATAGATAGTTCTATATTAAAATCTAGATATCGACGGTCGATATTTTTTTAAATAAGTTTTTATTTTTCGTATATCATAAAACATTTTAGCTATATTATCGTAAGTAATTTACTGTAATCTATATTACTATAAATTATTATTTACCGCGGGGGCGGAAAGTAATCCGCGGGTGTAGTGTCGGCCTACCTTCAAATGGGAAAAAGGCGTGACGGTATGTATTTTATTATATTATATTTCTTTTTTTCACTCATATATTCATCATTTATTCTTGCAAAACGAAATATATATATATATATATATATATATTTCTTGATGTATGGAGGACTATGGACTTTTACCAAAAGTTGAGACGAGAGGATATGTTTATGTTATTGTTGGGTAAAGCACGTGTGTATTCCGTTCAATGCCATTAATTTAAGTAGTTAAAAATAGTGTTTAACTTCAACTGTTTTATAAACTCTCAATGTATATTTCAGATAATTCAGAAAAAGTATATTTAATTTTTATAATAATTATACCTGATTAAATAGTGTGTAACTTATTTTTGATCTGAATTATTTTTTCAATAAATATATCGATATATCGAAATATCGATATTGATACATTTACATGCATCGTCAATTAAGAATAAAGATGAAGGCGCTGTAACGTCACATTTGATGTAAGTTACAGCTTATGTCCCATTACAGCTTATGTCCCATGTAAATGTCCCACAACTCCTCAAATATTTTAAGAGGGTTTTGCAGCTGGAAAAGGTCCAGCGTAGCTGCTCCAATGCAAAACTATTTTTTTTTATTGTATAAAGTGACGAAACGAGCAAAACATTCACCTGATGGTAAGTGCAACGTCCGCCCACAACAAATGCTGTGTCGCGCAGAATATTTCTGTGTGACACCACACTGCGCCCGTCACCCTGAGACATCAGTTCTTAAGTTTCAAATGCCCAGTGATTACGCTAGCTCTCAGTGCCCTTCAAACTGAAACACAGTAATGTTTGCACACTACTGCTTCACGGCAGAATAACTGGCCCTGGGGTGGTACCTACCTAGACGGATTCCTGCACAGGAATCCTATTTATTATATATTTGTTAAAATACTTAGTATATTTCATTATAATTTCATCCCCTATAGATTGCCACAAAAATATTTGCCACGCGTGGCGGGCGGGTTGGCAACTGCAGTTCATTTATTCAGATGTTCCAGGAAGACGCTGCTGCCCATCTCCTGTTTTTTATTTTCCCTCTAACGACTTTTACGACACCCACGGGATGAGATGGGGTGGTAGATACTCTTAAACCGCTACCACACGGCCAGCCGCTACCACACCGGCTGGCGAAGTATATTTACTGGCATCAATATAGGGGCGTCAATTCGTTGTACCAACTACATTATTATTATTATTAATGGTTATGAGTAATTTAGGATGATAATAATTAATTAAGCTTATAACAGTAATAAGCAAATAAATCAAGATAATGTAGTCAACAATGATAAATAAGTGATCGGCTATTGTAATGATTACTGTGATTGTGTGGATAATGTCCGACGCAACTATTATGTACGTACGGACAAACATTAATTTATATAAAAAAAAGAAACTGTATCCTGTAGAATCGTCGAGGTGACACACTAGAGGTTCCTACGTTTAGGTTGGCTAAAACTAAGAAGTCTTTTCTTAGTATATGTATAAAGTTTTATAATAAAATTCCTAAAAGTGTAACACAAAAATCGAACATGGATTTTAAAAAACTTTTCAAGAAGACATAATTAGATTAAGCGTGTTATAAGATACTCGTACATCACGATATAGAGGACAAAGATGTGTGGAAATAACTCATACTCTGCACTTGCAAACCCCCTGGCTACTAAATTTATGATGTAATTTTGTTTAAATAAATATAATCTATAAATGAAATTATGTAATATGGCACTGAAAAAATAAAGACTCCAGAGTATCTTACCGGTTCTTTTCTGAGAAGGTCATTTCTTTGAACCCTTGTAGATTCTGGCGTTCATAAGAACTTTAAACAAGCGTAAATTGAATAAAGAAATTTTGACTTCGACTTTGGCAACGGAGCGACATCAATGTTGTGGATTATACGTTCCAGGTTACCCTGGCCAAGTATTAAGCGTTTCAAAGTATTCACCCGAGTTTTACTTGGTCATCTGACCTACTCCTGTAATATTTTTAAGTCTGTACTTCAGTTTTAATACCTACAACCGGCCGCGTGGTAGCGGCTTAAGAGAATCTACCACTCCATCTCATCCCGTGGGTGTCGTAAAAGTCGACAGAGAGAAAATAAAAACCAGAACATAGGCAGCAACATCTTTCTTGAACTGGTTGCCAACCCGCTTGCCCTAGCGTAGCAACTATGGCAAAATCCCCCCAAAATGAGAGCTACAAGCTTTTGGGGATGCCTATATTCAGCAGTGGATTAGTGATAGGCTGACATGATGATTATGACTCGGCCGTATTACTTGGGCTGTCAATTCCAACTTACGTAAAAAGGTACGACGCAGAATAATTGGTTTAAATACGGTTGCGAGGTCCTGAAAATAAAAATCCGAACAGAAGAAAATATCGTAGTATTCCCTGAATCTTACTTGATCATCTGACCTGCCCATGTAATATTTTTAATAGTGCGTTGGATCTTTCCGGCAGATAGAACTATGGCGAAGACTTTAGAGCCTTGTTTCAACTCTGTTTCTTCTTTATCATTAATATTGTATAAAGTGACTAAACGAGCAAAACGTTCACCCGATAGTAAGTGCAACATCTGCCCATAACAAATTCTATGTCACGCAGAACATTTCTGTGTTACACCGCACTACGCCCATCACCCCGAGACATCGGTTCTTAAGTCTCAGATGCCCAGTGACTATGCTAGCTCTCAGTGCCCTTCAAACCGAAACACAGTAATGTTTGCACACTACTGCTTCACGGCAGAATAACTGGCCCAGGGGTGGTACCTACCTAGACGGATTCCTGCATAGGAATCCTACCACCAGTTCTTCTCGCGGCTGTACTGAAATTGCGTAGAATTCGCCCTTGGTTTCCATTGCCTAGATTAGCAATCAGGCACACAAATTAATTTATCATTTAAAGCAAAACAACTCTAACAAAGTAACGAAATGTTTTCGTTTCGCGGCGTTGATTAATGAATTATTGCCAATTAACGAACTACAAACGGTTCGCAATCTAATCGATAATGGCGCTGCTAATTAACTTAAGCTTATTAACGAAAATAATGATTTACTAGTCCTTGTTCCTATGTCCAGGAATCCGTCTAGGTAAGTACCACCACAGTTTAAGTTATTCTGTCGTCAAGTAGTAGTCAAACTATATATATATATATATAATATATATAGATATATATATATATATAATATATTATATATAGATAGATATATATATATATATATATATATATATATATATATATATACACACATAAAGAGAAATGATTTGATTTTTTGTATGTTTGCTTGGTTGTAATTAATAAACTGAAAAACTACTGAACCGATTTTAAGATTTTTTTTACTTATGTACAGCTACATTATCAACTACTAACATGATTTGTATTTAATTAAAAAAAAACTGAGATTGAGATGAGAAAAAGAACGAAAATTGCTATGATGTAACTCAATATATTAAAAATTGATTAATAAAAGTCAGTATTTGGCTCCGCGTTTTATTTATCATCAAAAACTATTGATGATAAATATAACAATGTACTAAATTTTTATAGTTGGTACTCATCATTATTCACAAAAAAGTCCGGGAGTTTATATGTCTAACTATTATACTAGGTGGATTGAAAAGTACTCGGCCTAACACAGATCCATTCTATTCTAAAAATCAAATCTACCCACATTATTTAGTTCAGTTGACTAGTTCATTGTGTGAAGTTCGAAACGTGTGCGATAATTAGTTGTGATTGTATAAATTTATTAACAAAGTAATCGGTCATAATTTCCGCGAATGGAGCAAATCGAGCAGCGTGCCGTCATTAAGTACCTCCATAAGAAGGGGCTATCATCAAAAGCCATCCATGATGACATGGTCAGTACATTAGGCGATTGTGCTCTGTCATATACATCCGTCAAAAAATGGATAGCAGAATTTAAGCGTGGTAGAGAGAGTGTGAAAGATGAACCCCGCTCTGGAAGGCCTTCGACGTCAACCACTGACGAAAATATTAAAAAAGTACTTGATTTAATAATGGGAGACCGCAGATTAAAAATTAGAGAGATAGCCGAGATTATAGGCATCTCTTATGAACGAACTCAAAACATCATTGTCAACGAGTTGGGTTTCCACAAGGTGTCTGCGAGGTGGGTTCCGCGACTGCTTTCAGTTGAACAAAAAAGGACGCGATTGACTATTTCACGCGACTGTTTGGAGTTATTTGAAGCCGATGCAGATGATTTTTTGAATCGTTTTGTTACTATGGACGAAACATGGGTTCATTACTGTACACCGGAAACAAAACAACAATCAAAATAGTGGAGAAGACCTGGTTCACCACCCCCTAAAAAGGCTAAGTCGATTTTGTCGGCAAATAAGGTGATGGCTTCAGTATTCTGGGACTCGAAAGGTGTGATTATGATTGATTATCTTGAAAGGGGTCAGACTATAAACTCTGATTACTACTGCACCTTACTACGTCGTTTACGAGAGGAAATAAAAGAAAAACGTCGAGGAATGCTCAGAAGAAAAGTCCTGTTTCATCAAGATAACGCCCGTGTTCACACGTCAGTACAGTCAATGGCTGGAATTCACAACTGTGGCTTTGAACTGTTACCGCATCCGCCGTATTCACCTGATCTGGCACCATCAGACTTCTTTCTGTTCCCTAACCTAAAAAAGCACTTGGGAGGTCAAAGATTTTCGACAAACGACGAGGTCAAAGCAGCTGTAGACGCATATTTTGACTCTAAGGAAGAATCATTTTTTTTAACGGTCTAAATGCTTGGAAGGGGAGGTGGCAAAAGTGTATTGAACTTGATGGTGTATATGTAGAAAAATAAAAATACAACTGATTTAGTATGTGTTTATTTTCTTGGTTAGGCCGAGTACTTTTCAATCCACCTAGTTAAGTCTGAATAACCGCTTTTTGTTCAAATTGTTAAAAAAACACGGGTTGTCGATGATTTGATTTGATTGACATTCGTATCACGATATTAATTGTTATCCTTCTAAATAGTTTCATAGTCAAGGTTTCTTATGTATGTAAATTCCTCTTTAAATTATTCGAATCGGACCTATTTTTATCTATCGGACCGTTTAGAAGTTACGAAGGGTATAAAAATGTTACGCTCGCCAGCGCTGCACGCGAATAGACTAAGATCTATTAATTACCTACCTACTCATATTATAGAAACAATTTAATAGTGGTTTGTAAATTTAATTATAATTTTTTTATTTAAAACTTAGTAAAAGGCTTTTGTTGTTAAAGGTGAGCGGCTCCCTTTGCGCAGCGGTCGAGAGCGGTCGTTTTATTTTGCTACCACGACATCAAATATTGTTTCACAAGAAAGCTCTTAGATACAAAACTTTCATAGCTTATATTCCGATAAATATGTTCCCATAATATGACTCGCTTTAAATTTCATAGTACGCGAGTGACCTGGGTTCAATTCCCGGTGCCGGCACCACTAAAATTGTTTATTGCAATTTAAAGTGCTGATTCACCACGTGCTTGGCGGTGAAGGAAAACATCGTGAGGAAACCTGCATGTCTGAGAAATAAAAAATATTTCGAAGACACCCGCATTGGAGCAGCGTGGCGGATTCTTCCTAGCTCCAAAACCCTCTCAGAAATGAGAGGTGGCCTGTGCTCAGCAGTGGGACATTAATAGGCTGAAACTTAAATTTTTTTTAGGTAATTTTACCTGACCAGCTGCGGAGCCGCCGATGAGAACAGTAGGTACAAAAATGTTAATGTAATTGCTTACATTAAAACAACGGTAACAATTGCTTGTTGTCGGAATCTCGATCTTTCTTTTATCTATCTACCCGTGCGAAGACGGGGCGGATCGCTCGTGTTCAAATATTACCGTGCTTCGATTGGGAGGGCACTGATAGCTAGTGTAATTACATGTCATATGAGACTTAGAACCACACAGGCATGTGGTGGGCGACACAGCTTTTGTGGCAAACGTTCAACTGGCGATGGGCGATTGTCGCAAAAAAAAAACAATCGACAGAATCGAAAATTGTGCTATTGCGCATTCGATTAGTCGATTTAGTAGTTCCTCACCACTATTGGTCGAATAACAATCGACAAATTACTTAACTACGCACACTATTGATTTGCAGCGCAGCGCACGCCGGCCGCACCAATTGCAATTACTTATTTATTTGTATGAGTATAGTAATAAGTGCGCTATACTTCAAATTAGTAGTTAAAGTTGACATGGTAACAGTGTCAGTTATTGTCGCATGCCGCGAGCCACTATATTGTTATCGATGTTTATCGACTAAACTGAACAAACGACTAATTCGATTAGTTTTAGTTATGCTCGCCCATTGCTACGTTGCACTTACCATCACGTGAACGTTTTGTTCGGCTCAGCACTCACTTCCAAAAATATTAACGGTACCAATAGTAAAACCTATTGGATATGGCAATTACTGAAAGAAAGAAAGAAAGAAAATAACTTTATTCGTTGCTACGCTCAATACAAACACATAAAAACAAACAATTAACACAACAATATATAAATAATAAATAAGTATTTAAATTTATGTTGGATTGCAGCAACGAAAAGGACCCGACTCAGCATTATGCTACAGCAAAATTGCCGCAGCGCTGTTATTCTGTCGGCACCACTAATCTAAAACCTACGAGCAGCTGTCAGACAGTTTAAATGCAAAAAAAAACTAAAGATATTTTAAATGTATATGTTTATATAATATAAAATAAAGATAAAATTCTGAAATAACGATAAATAATGAATAATAAATAGATAAATATATTACTTTTATCTATGTTGGCAATAGTCTATAATAGAATAATGAAAGAAATAATAATAATTAAAAATATTTGTACTATGATATAGAGCAGATTCCTGGACAATGGTGTACAATGGTGTACATCTACTGAAGGGTCTCTCAGCGGTCTGGATTTTTAGCACTAAGTTATAGGTCCTAATATATATTCCTTATTATATTAGACCTTATAGGTCCTCCCCCCTCGGCGACCGCGTGGCTCAGTGGTCAGAGTACCTGACTTCTAAGCCGCGGGTCCTGGGTTCGAATTCCCAGCCGGAGCCAACATTTGTGCTAAAACATAAATTGTTGGTTTTCGGGTCTGGTTGTGTTGTGATTGTCCCCGTGTTTGTGACACTGCATCCTAGCCTACCTCCGATCTTATCGCACCAGCGTTACATTGGGCGCGGGTAGGTTGGGACGAGTGAGTGCCTCTGTGTTTGCGCGTACACTTGTGGCACTATAATATCTCCTGCGCAGTTGATAGCTCTCGACAGTAGTCGGAAGTTGTCGCCGTGGTCGAAATCGGCTAGGGGCAACATCATCATAGGTCCTAAGTTCGAATCTGAATCTGAAGCTAAAGTCAATAATTTTCTAACACAACATTATAGTTTTTTTTTTTTAAAATGGGATGTATTGTGACAGGTGTCACTTTGTCTTTAACATTGCATTTGAATCTTCTACCAACAGTGTTGCTGAGGATTTCCATCGACCTTTACTCACGAGATTTTTGGGGCTATTTTTTAACCTCCCTCTTGGTAATACGTCATTTTTAGGCTACCGGTCGGTTTTAGGTGACACAGCATTTCACCAGTGCCCCTCAGACCGAAACACAGAATGTTTAAACACCACTGCTTCAGGGCGGAATAACTGGCCCTAGGATGTACCTATCTAGACGGAATCTGCATAGGGGGAACCATTAAAAAAATATTATTTAAAGGAAATTTTAAATAAACTTTACCACGAAAGTTAACATTAAATCGCTTTATAGAAGGCGAAAGTCATACAACCGTACAAAAATGATCACGCCTCACTGACACACAGAGCAGACCAGTTTTTGTATAGACGCGTCGCATAACAGATGCGAGCTATTGTTTGCAAATGTCTACTAATCCGCGTCACAGACTAACCGCAGACAGAGCGTCGCGGGATATTTTTTTCGTATGTTATTTATGGGATATAAGGAAAGCTAATAATATCTAAAGGATAAACATATGAGCGTAGATAGAAGACCACTTGGCATCTTTATCATTGTACCTCGCTTTCGAAATCTTAGGTCCAGAGTTGGAATCTCGTCAGGAGTCAGTATGTGCAGCCCGGAGGACATCAATGTGGTAATACTATAATTTTTATACTATCTATAATATTTGAGAAATAATACAACTATCTATATATTTATATTATTTCTCAAAGATGTTTTTTGACAGTATGAAGGTTTCAAGTAAACAGTTTATTTCTTTTAGCCTGTCACTAGTCCACTGCTGAACATAGGGCTCCCCCATAGATTGCCACAAAAGTAGCTCACGGTTTGGGGGGATTTAGCCATAGTTGCCAAGCTTGGCAGGCGGGTTGGCAACCGCAGTTTAAATATTCAGATGTTCCAGGAAGATTCTGCTGCCCATCTCCTGGTTTTCATTTTCCATCTGACGACTTTTACGACACCCACGGGATGAGATGGGGTGGTAGATTCTCTTAAGCCGCCACCACACGCCACACATATGTCTAATCGCCTATTACGACACTAAAGGACTGAGACGAGGTAGTGCAATTGTAATAGCTCCACCAATTAATGATTTTATAACATAACACGTCATGCAAAAATCATATATTTCAAAATTAGTTCGTTCTTATTTTAATTACTCTGTAAGGGGAAGAGTCGGAACTTTCTCTGAAGTAACTGTGTCCAATCCAATGCGCCTACGTATTTTCCTCTCATAGATACATTCGCAGAGTTATGGGCTGTAGATTCACTGAAATAAGGCCTACATTACCTCACGCTGTTGTAATTCAGTGTCACCTACTGTGTCCTCTAATTAAATTATGTATTACAAGAAATCGATACCGGACGCATACATATGTTATGTTAGAAACTATAATATTAGATTAGTCACGCTGATTGTAATATAAGACGATCCCGCGACATTGTACGCGAAATAGAAATGCAAATAATTCCACAAGAATTTTTATCATGACAATAGCTGTAGTGTGGTACGCGAGTGACCAGGGTTCGATTCCCGTGCCGCCATCGGTAATATTGTTAGTTGCAATGTTTTAAGTGCCTGGTGGTAGGATTCCTATGCAGGAGTCCGTCTAGGTAGGTACCACTCCAGGGCCAGTTATTCTACCGTGAAGCAGTAGTGTGCAAACATTACTGTGTTTCGGTTTGAAGGGCACTGTGAGCTAGCGTAATCACTGGGTATATGAGACTTAAGAACCTATGTCTCAGGGTGATGGGCACAGTGTAGTGTCACACAGAAATTTTCTGGGTGGCACAGCATTTGTTATGGGCAGACGAAGCACTTCTAATCAGGTGAACGTTTTGCTCGTTTCATCACTTTATGCAATAAAAAAACAAAAAAATATAACACGAGCTCGGCGGCCAAGGAAAGCAGCGTGAGGTAACCTGCCTGTTATAGGAATAATGTAAGCGCAAAATACCCTAATGGTTTAGGGTACGGACCGCGAAACTTGACGTCGCAGGATCGAGTCCGCCATTCGACAATTGTAGTGAACCATCTCCAAGCACAAGCTTTTAAGCTTAGTTGGAAGTGGTTGGGATATTAGTAATATTAATAGCATTGCTAGCATTCTTTTAAAAAAAAAGTGAAATCTGATAAACCACAAGAGAATCGCTTCCCGGCTTCAAAGCTCTCTCCAATATTCAGTAGCAGACTTGTAATGGGTGGGTAAAAAAATATATAACATGGCAACACTACTAGTTATGGTAACAATGTAGCCTATGCAGGAATACGTCTAGGTAGGTACCACCCCAGGGCCAGTTATTCTGCCGTGAAGCAGTAGTGTGCAAACATTACTGTGTTTCGGTTTGAAGGGCACTGAGAGCTAGCGTGATCACTGGGCATATGAGACTTAAGAACCTATGTCTCAGGGCGACGGGCGCAGTGTGGTGTCACTGTTCTGGGATGACACAGCATTTGTTATGGGCAGACGTTGCACTTACCATCAGGTGAAAGTTTTGCTCGTTCCGTCACTTTTATCAAATAAAAAAAGGGCCATTGATGGGCATTTTTAATATAATTCTTACACTTGCAGATTTATATACGTTGTTTTCTTTCACTGCCTGAGCACGTGGTAAATCAGTACTTAAAATTGTAACTAACAATGTTAGTGCTTCCGGCACCGGGTTTTATAAAACTCAAAGAGGATCACCTTGTGGCTGGTTTCTTATCCTTTTTACCACAAAATTTAAAGCGACCCAAATAATGCCGCAATGTAGTGCTTGGAGCTTTCTCTTAGAGATTTCACATTACAGGTCACCCGACCGGTCTAGGTGGTCTTCGCTAGTGGCTTAAAGGGGCACTCGTTACATCCACTTATACGTCTATGCCTACCCAGTGCTTGTCTGTAAACACTAAGTACTGCCGTGGCGTGAGGCCGGGTTACAAGGCGCAGACGATACACAGTATTTAATCAGACGTTGCTGGGCTTAGATAATACAACATGACGTAACAGAATATTATAATTAGCCGATAGGTGTCCGGCAGAGTAGAATAGCACCTACGTCTTTCCTACAGAGGTGTCGTAAGAGGCGACTAAGCTACTGTACGGACAGCCTTTATACGTGCTGAATAATACCAGAATATGCAAATATATACTGCTCGTGGGAACGCAATTGAGAGTTATTTTTTTGACTCGTACTGAAACTGGCGTCGACGTGATTCGCCAACCGTCACGTCTCGCTTCCCGCGGGGGCGGAATAGTGGGCTACGGGTGTGCTTCCTATGATATGTATTTATGTATGACGTTACAGAACCCTTGTAGTTTTTGGACGCCTAACTTTGGGTTCGTATCCCACATGGGAATCATGGAACGAACAGGCAGCAGATTCCACAAAGTGGTGGTGTGTGACAGAAAATTTCTGGCAAAGCGCACAGTGGTGGAATGCCAGTCATCCAGGTGGTGCCGATGAAATTTTATGTGGAGTTCTTACCCCTGAAGCACTAGAATAGAGTCTACATACCGAGTCACTTCAAACATGTGCATTCCTTATGATCGGTGGAGGCGGAATAGCAACCAATATAACTTGAACCGCGACGGATGCAACGCATTTAACGCGCCCATCGCAGTCCCAAGTCGTAAGGAAGCTATTAAATAAGCTATTACTAAGCTCAAGTAATTTTACAGCGATATATTTATGTAGTGTCGACGATTTGATTGAAATTAGAATTTCACAAGGACATAGACAAACTATATTCTGTATCTGTAACATATAAATAAATTCTGGTGGTAGGATTCTTATGCAAGAATCTTTCTAGGTACCACCAGAGGCTAGTTATTCTGCCGTGAAGCAGTAGTGTGCAAACATTACTGTTCGGTCTGAAGGGTACTGAGATCTTGTTAATTATTGGGCATACGAGACTTAAGAAATGATGTCTCTGGGCTCTCGGCGCAGCTGTGGTGCCACTCAGAAATGATCCTGTGTGACCCAGCATTTGTTATGAGCAGACGTCGCACTTACCATCACGTGAACGTTTTGCTCGTCTCGTCACTAACATATTATTTTGTTTATAATATGCATTATTTGTGTGTAATATTTATTCTTTGTATGTATGTCTATTTATCTACGTTAATTCTGTGAATATATGTATATTGATTATTATAATTATTATGTAATAGTATTTATATTTTCACACCACACTCCATATTTTACATATTTGCATCGCCCTCAGTCCTTCTAGTCTCCCAGGGTTGACTGGCAGAGAATGCCTCTAGGCATTAAGTCCGCCCATTGTATTCCTGAGATTAAGGTGTTACATTAAATATTAAATAAATAAATGTTACTACTACAGAGAGAAGCACAGTCGGTGTTACAGTAATAATTGGTACAAAACATGTCTTACCTCATGGGGAGGCGTTAATTTATGTTGGTTATTTACTGGTGGTAGGATTCCTATGCAGGAATTCCGTCTAGGTAGGTACCACCCCAGGGCCAGTTATTCTGCCGTGAAGCAGTAGTGTGCAAGCATTACCGTGTTTCGGTTTGAAGGGCACCGTGAGCTAGCGTAATCACTGTGCATTTGAGACTTAAGAACTGATGTCTCAGGGTGACGGGCGCAGTGTGGTGTCACGCAGAAATATTCTGAGGTGACACAGCATTTGTTGTGGGCGGACGTTGCACTTACCATCAGGTGAACGTTTTGCTCGTTTCGTCACTTTATACAATAAAAAAAAGCTCTATTAACTGAATTGTGATTATTACAATTAAATTATGTAGCATGTCTGAAGTTAAAAAACAAATTTAATTAATATTATGTATTGCGGTTAATTAATATTATAAACTGCGGTTGCCAACCTGCCTGCCAAGCGTGGCAACTAAGGCAAAATCCCCATAAAATCAGATCTACAAACATTAGTGGCAATCTATGAGGGAGGCCTACGTTCAGCAGTGGGCTAGTGATAGGCCCAAATGATGATTATAAGTCAGATTTATTGAGTAAAAAAAAATTAAAGTAATCATTAAAATGTCCATTTATAAAATACTATTATTATTTTTATGTATTATCTATCAAAAATTCGGACATTTCTTAGTTATTTTTTAAATAACCTGTTGTTGTTGGGATTTGATTGGGAGGATTTTACATAATCGCTACGTTCGGCTGGCCGAATTGGCGATCGCGAAACCAGTTGCACTAAAGCCTTAGACGCGGATACCCGTTAGCGGCCTAGATAATCTTATACTACAATATTTCAGAATGATTATTCCACCTTAAGGGAGCCATGGCATTATCCAGGCATTTCCCTTAGCGACAACCACAGGATTTAACTGGGTCGTAGAATTTATTAAGGAACCTCGACACGACAGTGTAATACGTAACGGGTCAACTTTCTATATTCAGTTGTGTGTATTGCTTTTAATGCAACTGCTAGAAAATACAAAGACCAAATAGTAACTGAAAGAAGTAGTGCCGCGGCATCTTTCTGGAACATCTGAATAAATAAACTGCGGTTGCCAAGCCTGCCAAGCGTGGCAACTACTGGCTAAATCCCCCCCAAAACGAGAGCTACAAACTTGTGTGGCAATCTCTGTGGGAGGTCTATGTTCAGTGGTCTAGTAATAGGCTGAAATGATGATGATGATGATGCTTAAGTACAAGTTCAGAGGTAAAGAAAGTAGTTTGTATGAACTAATCGGAAGACGTCGCTCGGTTATGATCGACCAAAAGTAATCAAAACAAAGCTATTCAGCGTTGTTTAAACGGTCGCCAAGCTGACCGGCATTTAGTCTTCAATCACGCGACGTCTACAGTCTCTAGAGGAAGCACCCACTTGCCCCCCCTAACCGTAATAGATGCGCAGACAGACGAAATATGGACACGCGAGGATGTGTCAATCTTGCGTAGCGACTATCTACCCGACCTTGGCTTAAAGTACTTAATTGTCTCAGCGATGTAAGGAAACGTTTCCGTGTTGCGTGGTTTTTATCGTGATAGTCCCCCCCCCCCCCCCCCCCCGCAAACTTATTACACCAAACGTTAGCGTTTTTTTTTATACTACCGATGCAATGGTAGGATTCGAATGAAGTAATCCGTCTAAGTAGGTACCACCGCTAGTGCTAGTTACTCTGCCGTCAAGTAGTGACGTAAAAATTACTATGCTTCGGTCTGAAGGACCCTGATAGCTCGTGTAATTACTGGGCATATGAGATTTATGAAATGATGAGTGAAGGGCGCTGTGTGGTGGGACAGAAAAATTCCTAATAGTGTGACACAAAAATCGGACACGGATTCCAAAAAACTTCTCAAGAATATAAAATAGATTTATATAGGGGACAAAGATGTATGGAAATAACTCTCTGCACTTACAAGCCTCCTGACTACTATATTTATTATTAAAATTATCCTACTATTTTTTATGTAATTTTTAAATGACATTATGTAATACGGCATTGATAAAAGAAAGACCTTAGAGTTTTTGTCAGTTCTTCTCTGAGGTCTTATTTTTCGAACTCGTGTGGATTTTGACGTTCGTAAGAGCTTTAAACGAGCCTAAATATAATAAAGAAATGTTGACTTTTACTTTGAGAGAATTGTTCTGGGGGACCAGAATTTGTTATGCACAAATTGCATGTTACATATTGAAGTTCAGGTGTCATTCGCTAACTTCAGGTCTCAGTTACGTGAGCATTATGATTTACTTCATTGTATAAAGTGACGAAACGAGCAAAACGTGCACCTGATGGTAAGTGCAACATCCGCCCCCAACAAATGCTGTGTCACGCAGAACACTTCTGTGCGACACCACACCGCGCCCGTCACCCTGAGACATCAGTTCTCAAGTCTCATATGCCCAGTGATTACGCTAGCTCTCAGTGCCCTTCGAACCGAAACACAGCAATGTTTGCACACTACTGCTTCACGGCAGAATAACTGGCCCTAGGGTACCACCCTACCTAGACGGATTCTTGCATAGAAATCCAACCACCAGTCATTACATTATTTAGCAGTAAATAACCTATAAATGACACATTTGGTTAGCACAGGCCTATCAAGCGTTGACACTCCTGAAGACTACAAAACTTTATAGCGTTTTTCTGCTACTCTGCGCTGGTATTTTTGAGCGTGGTCATTCACCGTTCAAGGCGAAACATTTTTATTCGACATTGTTCAAACTGATACGACAAAATCATTTTCTCTGAACATTGAAAACATAATATAATAAGGAATAAAGTTCAATTACTAGCGCCACCACGATCCGCCACCACATACCTCCACCATTACCACCGCCTTAGGCAATAGTCGTGTATGTTATAAAACTAGGTAATATACACCATTTTATATTTTGCATGCGGATTTTAGCCAATTAACTTTCTTTCCACATTTTACTGGATATCTGCAAAGAAACGCCTGATTCTGTTAACTATAACATACCACTAATAAACTGTTAATAATTCGTAATTCGCTGTTATCTTATCTTTTACTCTAAATCTATAGCATTTGACTCTGTTTTCTCGTGATTCTCAACTAAAATTCGAACGCAGGACTTGTAACACAGCAGACAGATGCGTTGTCCGCTAACTCACGCGGTCATCAACCCTAGTATCAAGGGTACTACACACTACCGGAGGACGTGATTAACAAATGAAAGACACCAACATGCAGAATCATTCCGGAGCAATCATGGCGGCACGTGGGAACACAATGCGCTAAATTAACTAACGCGTACACAATGAACTGTTTAGCTGGACGTTGCTGCGGGCGAAAATAAAGTTAATGAATTTATTACGGTACCGAGTTTCCTACACCGAGACTTGGATGGTGTCAATAATCTCTTCTATTAAATCTAGATCTACAAACATTAAGTGTGGCAAAATAACGTACGGCCCGTCTGATGATAGGAGGTATCTTTTTCTTCATTTGATAGTCCACTGCTGGTCCAAGCTGGCAAAGTAAGGCGTACTTTACCAGCAGCTTAGTGTGTGGTATGGCAATCATCAATCGACCAAGCGTGGTGATTTTGGAAAGTCCTCCCTTGGGCATCCCTATATCATCGTTTCGTGTCTGACATCATGGTCATCATTTCGGAAGCCGTGTGATTATCCTGGCATTTCCTTTAGTCGAATTTTACGACACCCAGCGGTGTCAGTGATCCTAAAACATCTACATCCATCGTTGACGACCGCGTGGCCTAGTGATCAGACTGCCCGGCGTCTAAGAACAGATTTTACCGTTGGCTTTGGAAAACAATTATTATTGTTTTATTTGGTAAAGTGACGAGAAGAGCAAAACGTTCACTTGATGGTTAGTGCAACGTCTGCCCATAACAGATGCTGTACTACTCGGAATATTTCTGTGTAGCACCATACTGCGCCCGTCACCTTGAGACATTAATTCGTAAGTCTCACATGCCCAGTGTTTACGCTAGCTCTCAGTACCCTTCAGACCGAAACACAGTGATGTTTGCACATACTGGCCCTGGGGTGGTACCTACCTAGACTTATACCTGCATAGGAATCCTACCACCAGTAAATATAATAAAACCACGTTTTACTTAACTGAGTTCATATGTATAATTTGATCTCGGTTTCGTCTAACCGATTTCACCAGCTCCATTTTGATCGCGTTTAGGAAGAAGAAATTTTACATGTAATTTCGTATTTTGCGACATCAAACAAAAGCAAACATGCAAACATAAGTATGCAAACAGTTAACAATACGATCTAAAAATAATTTTTGTGTTTACATAGTTGTGCAATTGACAATGACAGCTCTCTAATCGCGTTAAACGTCGAAAATTTGACGTTTCGATTTTTAAACGCGTTTATCTTTAACTGCGTTAAATTTGATGTTGTTATAATGCAAACTGTGGCATTGAACTCAGTTAAACGCTTAAACTTGGTTTCGCAAATAAACATTTGGACAAAAAAAAACAAATTGTGTGTCACAACCGGACCCGTAGTCCGGTTGTGTTGTGTTTTTGAAACGGACATGTCATTTAGTTTTCCACGATATGTGAATGCAGTAACCCGAAACATCGTGAGTTATAGTTGGTGTGAAAGACATCGAGAAAGCTTTTTTTTAAATCAAAGTTTGTTCACATAGTGAATATGTTTACTGAGAGAGACGACCGCGTGGCCTAGTGGTCAGAGTACCTGACTTCTACGCCTGGTTCTGGGTTCGAATCCCAGCCGGAGCCCACATTTGTGCTAAAACACAAATTGTTGGTTTTCGGGTCTGGTTGTGTTGTGTTTGTCCCCGTGTTTATGACACTGCATCCTAGCCTACCTCCGATCTTATCGCATCAGCGTTACATCGGGCGAGGGTAGGTTGGGACGAGTGTGTGCCTCTGTGTTTGCGCGTACACTTGTGGCACTATAATATCTCCTGCGCAGTTCATGGCTCTCGACATTCGGATTCGGAAGTTGTCGCCGTGGTCGATTTCGGCTAGGAGAACATCATCATCATGTTTACTGAAAAATTATTTAGTACTTTAAATTAACAGACGATGAATTGATAATGACAAGTACTGACAATGAAGTATTGTTATAAGAGAAACTTTAGAAGTGAGACTAACTATAACAATCCCAATCAAAAGCGTACATTTGGAATACCTCCCTTACTAAAATCCATATTTTACAAAATCCATGGCCTGCGTAATCTTCTAGGCCGATTTTCTAAAACCGGCACAGGTAGGGGCATTGCAAAATAATTCCCACGTGTACGTAAATCACAATAAACCTCCTTCAACTTACGGTATACAACAGATGCCAGCATCGTTTACTAAAATTATTTATTCAACCGTTCACAGCATTATAAAAACTATAATCCCACAAAAAAATGTCACCTGTCGTACGGAACTATCAGGTAATAAAAATCACTATTCTTTGAACTATTCGTAACAAAGCTATTCTAATATATTGCACTAACATTTAAATGAAACTAATTTTACGGATTTTATCGCGTTTAATGTTTTTACTATTTATAACCCGACGTTTCGAGAAAAATCCGTAAAATTAGTTTCATTTAAATGTGTAGTGTTCGCGTAAAGCCGTTAACCGTGTGGTGGCGGCTCGTTAAAAGAATACTACCACTCCATCTCATCCAATGGATCTCGTAAAAGGCGAGTAAGGAATTAAACTGCACTCTCTTTCTTTTTTCGTAATTAAAAGTATATTATGTCCATTTCCAGGTTACAAAGTATCTCTGTGAAGAATTTCGTCAAGATCGGTTCAACGGTTGATCCGTGAAAAGGTAAAACAGACAGAGGGAAAGAGAGAGTTACTGTCGCACTTATAATATTAGTATGGATAGTGGTTAAAAATTGGACGAATTCACCATAAAGACATCGATGAAGCGTCGTTCAAAGAAACTCAAAGGTCAAGCAATCCAATGATTACCTTAATTGAACTGATAAAATAACTAGGCTCAAATAATGATTACGAAATACATTAAGATAACAACAAGGATGTCCGCGAAATACTTTTACATTTATCTACAGTGATAAAACCTTTTTGGGTTTACGTCCACTATTTACTACAAGAGATATAACAAACTAGAACAACATTTAACAAGTGAAATCAACTACAACCATTCGAAAACAAAATCATAAATTCATTACTACATGGAAAGTAAGTCTCGTGTCGGATTACCATATAAGTACCTACTATTGTGCAGTATTCCCTAATCGAGTCTCCGATAACACGAGCCGTCGCTGCGGTCTATACCGCGACACGGCGCTGGGGCCCGCGCAAGATCTTCTTAAAATTCACCTATCCAGTAGGACCGGTCGTCGGCATTCGGCCGTCCCAGGTACAACCACTTTATTATGCCAATGATGTTTGGTTCGGCTACCTATTTTTCAATTTCCCGTTACATGCCTTCTCTACGCTCCATCCTCTGTCCGTACTGAACCCAAGATACCGAGCTGCTAAAATGTCACAACCAACAGACACGCACGTTATTCAATAACGTTTCATTCTGTTCAGTTTTCGGCCTTGTCTACTAACGTTTCATTCTGTTTAGATCTCGGCCTTATTTAATTACGTTTCATTCTGTTTAGATCTAGGCCTTATTTGCTTACGTTTCATTCTGTCTTGATCACGGCCTTATTTGCTTTCGTTTCATTCTGTTTAGTTCTCGGCCTTGTCTACTAACGTTTCATTCTGTTTAGATCTCGGCCTTATTTAATTACGTTTCATTCTGTTTAGATCTAGGCCTTATTTGCTTACGTTTCATTCTGTCTTGATCACGGCCTTATTTGCTTTCGTTTCATTCTGTTTAGTTCTCGGCCTTGTTTACTAACGTTTCATTCTGTTTAGATCTCGGCCTTATTTACTTACGTTTCATTCTGTTTAGATCTAGGCCTTATTTACTTACGTTTCATTCTGCTTAGTTCTCAGCCTTATTTACTTACACTCGTTTCAACCTCGAGCCCCAGGTGTCGTAAGAGGCGACTAAGGTATTGTCCGGACAGCCATTATTCGTGCAGAATAACACCATTAAGTGTCACTATACTGCTCGTGGTGTTGCAATGGGGTGTAAGAAGTTTATTTTGAATCGTACCAAAATGGCAGCGACGTGATTCGCCACCCGTCACGTCTCGTTCCCCGCGAGAGCGAAGGTAATGGAGTGGACTTTATATTTGTTTCTTTTATTTCGTTAACGTGCAGTTTAAGATCTGTCTTTCTCCTTCATCGGAAATACGATTCATTCGAGGCTATTGATACCATTAAGGAACGACTTGCTCGAAATAAATGGTAGAAATCTAGACCAGTAGAAGCCGAAACTATTTTGGAATTTTTCTGGAATTTAGAAATTGAAAGAAATTTTTATCTGTCTGGCCGTGCCCCTGTGCGCAAATCACGAAAAAACTACCGAAGGGTATATTGATATAGTTATAGCATATATCCCGGAGTAACATTACATAGTTATTTTAATTTATCGTGCGGTTTCTATAGTAATCGTAACAAACTTTGCATTTCGTAAGGCAATTAAAATGTAGTATTGACTCTATTCTTTGCACATTTATTTATAATGTATTTTTGACTAAGATAAAGAAAGGATTTACAAAAAAAGGACACCTACTAAATTTCTTCCGCCGGTTTCTTCTCCGTCAGAGGAACCTCTTTACTAAACGGTGGTAGATTGTAATGAAAAATCTTGTTATATTTCTTCTAAAATTAAAGAATTTTAATTTCATTTCGTTTCTATTTTAATATAGTAGAAATACAGGTGCTTACAATAAGGATTATGAAAGCACCTCCTCAATATATGTTATTTTCTTATAAGCAGTGTAAGTACTTACTTGAAGTACACGTAAGATGGCGCCGATGTAAATTGTATAATTAAATAGATAATATATTTTACATATTACACAACTTTATGCTTTATTTTATCTGATTAATTAATTACATCAGATAAAACTGGATTATATCATAGGCATCCAATAAACCAGAAGAATTAATTTGGATCCAATTAATATTATAATGCTATAAAGATGAAGGCGGCCCGGTCCGGATTAATTATTTATTTATTCATTTAACACTACTCCAGCCGTGTGACCATGGGCGCTGCAAGGGCGACAGAAATTTAAAGTTAAATGAAACGCGATAAAATCCGTAAATATAGTATATTCAGTGTATAGTATTCGTTTAAATATAAGATACATTACAATTGGTGATCAAAGCGGACAGTAAAGTAAAAGTAAAGTTTCAGCCCATAAATGTCCCACTGCTGAGCACAGGCCTCCTCTCATTTCTGAGATGGTTTTGGAGCTAGGAAGAATCCGACACGCTGCTCCAATGCAGGTTGGCGGACTGCACATGTCTTGAGACTCAGTCATGTAGGTTTCCTCACGATGTTTTCCCTCACCGCCGAGCACGTGGTATATCAGCACTTAAAATTGCAATTAACAATTTTAGAGGTGCCACACTCAGGTCACTCGCATACTACGAAATTTATGCGCCTAGCCCCTGAGCTACCACGGCTCTAAAAGCGGACAGACGACATAGCAATATGTATGCAATTCTGTTGTTACCTGCTACTAATAATTGCTGCTTTGTTATTTTACGCTGAAATTGAGACGGTGCGTTTGATATACATCCGCACGAATCAAAGAAGTTGCTGAAAATTACGTTGATATTCGAAACGCCACAGAGCAAGCCACCAACAAAGAAAAGTATATTTAAAGTGGTTCGTGATATATGTAACACACATGATATGTTGCGAGTAGTAATTTAACCTTAAGTGGAACGAGCAAAGCGTTCACCTGATGGTAAGTGCAACGTCTGCCCATACCAAATGGTATGTCACCCAGAACAGTGTGACACCACAATGCGCCCGTCACCCCGAAACATCATTTCTTAAAATTACATACATCTTAAAAATTTTAATTTGTATGCCAACGAAGTCGCGAGCACAACTTGTATTCTATAAAGTTCATTCGCTGATGTTTGCTTGACAAAAGCTGCTTATAACAGACTCGATACCCGAAGCGTCTTAGATACGATTCCATATAAATAACGATCAAATTTTGTTTTCGTATTATGTTTATAATGAAAACAACGATCATAGATAACCCGTATCCCCATTATTTTAATATATATATATATACATTAACTTACGTCTTCATATCAATACTTTTTTATACCCTTTTTTAGCATATTGGGCGCTCGAAGGTGTGTAAGATTTAGCATAGTTAAAGTTGAAATTTGTAAAAAATACGTGTTACAAATACATGAAACAGAAAAAAATAAAATATTAATTTAATAAAACTAGTTTTTACGGATTATATCGCGTTTCAATTTGGAACTATTTCTAACCCAACGTTTCGAGCGCTTTACAGCACCTATGGTCACAGGAGGAATGAGATCCTGACATCATAGCTGACCCGGGGTGCCTTCACACTTTAATTTTTTTTTTTGATCCGATCTACGCAGATAGAGCTGACTGTGTCATAAGGTCTTGCAGTGGTATGCTTGGTTTTTGATTTAATTTTATTAATTGTAGGATCCCAAGCCGATGGTTATTTTATTTAAATGTGCAGTATTCGCGTAAATATAAGAGATAAAACGTTATTTTTAAATTTATTCTATTTTACAATGGCAATCATATAATAGTCTGTCGTTTGTTGGCGGTCATACTGCCAATGACAAACACATAATAGTCTGTGGTCAAACAATCGCGCGGAGTAGAGTGCCAACAAATAATAACTAAAACCTTAATAACGTTCAAACTTAAATATTTATGAATTACGGCCGAATTACGACCATAGGACGACCACTAATATACATGTATAAATAACAATTTTGTAACCCACTTGTCTAGCCACTGGACACAGACGCTGATTAAGTACGTAATAATGACCTACTTTCAAACATATGCCTTTATCTATTTTTTTATCAAATAGATAATGTCATCGCTTGACAGTTGTATAAAGTATCGAAATTTGTTTAGAGGTTAAAACTTAAAAGATTTGGTGACTCCCGAGCCAATTTTGATGTTCGATACGGCATTTTTGTTTTTTTATCTATGGAGGAGCCGAAACCAACATATCATTCTCTTCTCTTCTCATCTCTTTTTAAAAAACGATGCCCCACAGTAGGATTTCTCCTGTGTCATGGGTGCGTTTTACAGACAAATTCCACATGCACAATCACCCAGACCCGGAGCAACTATTTGTAGGCCATACAAATATTTGTCCCGTGCGAGAATCGAACCCGCGACCCGCGGCGTAGAAGCCAAGGGCTTAGCCACTGCGCCAACCGAACCGACAAATTTTTGATGATGTCATGAATTCAGACACAAAAGCCATTATAATCGGCAGTCAACGCCGTTTAAAGAAGATTGGATTTCGCTGCCTCCTATAACTTTTAATAATGCAACTGTTCCCTACCTTCCAGAAGTCAAAGATCTTAGGCTAATATTGACAGTACACAAACACTTTGCGTTACTTGTATCACCTCAAAAAATTCCGCTCGTAACAATCGCGACAAAGACAACGTTAATACATGAGTGTTGCCTCTAATCGATTACGCGGACGTTTGTTACACTGGCTGAAAACTTCTGAACAAATTGGATCGGCTTCTCAATAATTGCATACGTTTCATTCTTCATCATCATCATCTCAGCCTATCGCTAGTCCACTGCTGAACACAGGCCTCCCCCATAGATTGCAACAAAAGTAAGTAGCTCTCATTTTGGGAGAATTTTGGCAACCGCCGTTTATTTATTCAGATGTTCCAGAAAGATGCTGCTTCCCATCTCCTTAATTTTATTTTCCCTCTGTCGACTTTTGCGACACCCACGGGATGAGATGGGTGGTAGATTCTCTTAAGCTGCTACCACATGCATTTCATTTTTTTTTTTTTATTTCTTAAAAGTGACGGAACGACATGGTAAGAGCAACTAACAACACATAACAAATGCTGTGTCACTCAGAAAACTTCCATGTGACAACACACTGCGCCCGTCACCCTGAGACATCAGTTCTTAAGTCTCATATGCCCAGTGATTACGCTAGCTCTCAGTGCCCTTCAAACCGAAACACAGAAATGTTTGCACACTACTGCTTCACGGCAGAATAACTAGCCGTGGGGTGGTACCTACCTAGACGGATTCCTGCATAGGAATCCTACCACCAGATAGTATTCATTCTAAGTTTACGTAAATATGACCATATTTCCTCTTTTCGTTCTTAAATGGCTACCTCTCCGCCATCGTATCGCACACTTTGCATGTTATTCTCTTTTTTACACGATCCGTTTGTACCTGAATATTTGAAATGCAAATTTCAGTATCAGGGTGACACCCACGAGCGTTGCCTCTGGTCTACGGACTCCACTATTTTGTACCGTTCTGCCTTACCGGCTTCTTGTACGATTCTTTTACCCCAATTGCCGTCTGACTTTGGAAAGAACTGCCAATCAGAAACCGCACTTGCTTGGTAGTGCTTACTTCAATCGTTTGCTTCGGAACCACTACCTTACACTGCAGGAATAGTGGTAAATTTCTACTTTTCTTTTTTCTTTGCAATCGGAAACTGGCCATATTATTGTATGTGTATCTAGATAGTATGTATATTAATTATTTGTATATATGCATCTCTATATGTATATTTTAAAGCTATATATTGTATAATTATTAGTAATATTATTATTGCTTCTATATTAGATTAGTTTCATTTTTTAGTCATCACTTCATCACTTCAGCCTATCACTAGTCCACAGCTGAATCCAGGCCTCCCCCATAGATTGCCAGAAAAGTTTTTAGCTCTGATTTTGAGGGGATTTTGCCATAGTTGCCACGCTTGGCAGGCGGGTTGGCAACCGCAGTTTATTTATTTAGATGTTCCAGGAAGATGCTGCTGCTTAGCTCCGGGTTTTAATTTTCCCTCTGTCGACTTTTACGACACCTATGGGATGAGGTGGGGTGGTGGGATTCTCTTAAGCCGCCACCACACGACTTTTTTAAGTGTTTAGTATTTATTATTTTTGTTAAATTTGTCCTATTTTATTTATATTTTGTTCTGTCACCCTCTACATCATATCTGCTTGACCCGAAGGTAGGCAGAGAAAACCTTGTAGCATTAAGTCCGCCTTTTTTCTAAAAAGATTAAATAAATAAATAAATTATTTCGTAAGGATCATATACCCAGTAATTACACTAGCTATAAGTTCTCTTTAGACTGAAACACAGATTTTTGCACACTACTGGCACTGCGGGTCTATGTAGACTGACTCCTGCATAGGAATCCAGTTGCCAGTAAAAGTGTTCATCTGTGCAGATTATCACAGTGCCGTAAGTATTAAAACAAATGCAAGGGTACTTGTCTTCGCCTACCCCTATTCGATTTAACACGCATGCGATAAAATCGAAAGAACGTCAGCGCAACGACAAATAATTATGTTAAATATTAAAATACGAATACAACGTATATAACGTTAAATATTAAAATGTAATATTGACTCTATTCTGTGTAAAAAAAAATTACACAGAATAGAGTCAATACTACATTTTAATTGCCTGACTAAATGCAAAGTTTGTTACGATTACTATAGAAACCGCACGATAAATTAAAATAACTATGTAATGTTACTCCGGGATATATGCTATAACTATATCAAACTACGTGACCGTAATTAAATGACCGTATGGTGGCGGCTTAGGAGAATCTACCGCCCCATCTCATCCCGTGGGTGTCGTAAAAATCGACAGAGGGAAATTAAAACCAGAAGATAGGCTGCAGCGTCTTTCTGGAACATTTAGTACATAACTGCGGATGCCAACCCGCCTGCCAAGCGTGGCAACTATGGCAAATCCCCCCCCCCCCCTAAATGGGAGCTACAAACTTTTTCTGGCTATCTCTAGGGAAGGCCTATGTTCAGCAGTGGACTAGTGATAGGCTGAAATGATAATGATGATGATGATGTTACACAAATACTGGCTTCGGCTAGGATTCGAACCCAATGCCCATGGTTAGTCACGCGATCGTCTTAATAACAGGCTGAAGAAAGTCCGAATGAATACCGTGAACCTGGTGTCCCTATTGTTACAGGCAGTCGTGATTCAAAATAAATGGGTATCACAGACCGCGAGCCCAGACGAGCAAAAACTAATCACATCGATGCCTTTTCGTCTCTCTAGAAAATTTGGTCGTTGAAAAAACAATCATAACAACTGACAGCTACAACTGTCGTTGTCGTCGTGTCGCTAAAACATGTGTTAACTGACATAGAATCTTAATTTACCTTTAAATTAAACTCGATTTGTTTTTAATTAAATATTGTTTACAACAAAACTTTTAGATAAACTACCTGAAAACAATTTTAATTTGCAAATGAAGCTAAATACTAATAATCGCCAGGTGCACTGTTCACTAGTTTGCTGCTTTTATTTAAATTAAAAAAAAAGTTATGCTCGGATTACATTTTAATTAAATAACGTAACAAATTTAATTGGGACATAAAATATACGCGGCGACTGAACGCGAATTTTTTTTTTCCGTATCACTTGAATTGGACAACGCGAGCAATCCAGAGCAATAAGGCAATTTCTTTTAATAACGCCATGGCGTTGGCTAGCGGGGCCAATGAACCTTTTGACGAATTAGCCATCATGAACTCTAGTAAAACGTATAAAATTGAAAGTGCCCATTGTCGCAATTCCAATCTTTTGATTGGACATTTGCGTCAAATATTTGCCGAAAGATTTAAAACGATTTAACAATTGACACAAGAGTGAAGAGGTCAGACGTTGCCACAGTGTTTTAGATTGATACAAAACATTAATTATAGCTAGTAACGACCATGACTTCTCACGATAACTGACGAAAGCTGTATATTTCGTGACTAGAACGGCTATCAGTTTCCGACGAAATAAAACGTAATTATCATTAAAAGGCAAAAAATTACAAATGTGCAATATAATTTTGCTTTTCGGTTATCAATTTTTATTTTTGTTAAAAGTTTATTTACGGATGCCAAATTATTGAAATCTCGTTACGTAAAAATGTATTCAACGAAAAATAGTGAATGCTGGCTGCTTAATTCTTAATCAGAAGGGATTGCCGACGTATACATATACCTTCATAAAATTGTAGTACCATTTTTGTCTCTGTATATACGAACGCATTTAACACGAGAACTACTGTAAGTATTGACATGAATTTCGCACAGATTATAGATGATAACTTTAGAACCAACTTTGTATGTTTCGTCTTCGTTTCACCGGTTCCGAAGTTATGAACATATTTTCGATATTAAACCACAGAACGCCATCTATGGTAAAGTTGTAGAACCATTGATATTGGAATATTTGTCAACCACCATTGATATAGTAACACCCTGGTAACACCAGATGTACATTGGGAAAAGACTACACTAAATCGGCTTAGATTACCATGCCCACGTAGTTACTGTGTACAAGATTTTATAAAAATAATGTTGCTAACGTTATTCTTTTTATTGTTTTATGGTATGACATTACGTTTACCTGATGGTAAGCGCAACGTCCGCCCATAACAAATGCTGTTTCTGTGTGACACCACACTGCGCCCGTCACTTAGAAACATCAGTTCTTAAGTCTCATATGCCCAGTGATTACACTAGCTCTCAATGCCCTTCAGACTGAAACACTACAATGTTTGCACGCTACTGCTTCACGGCAGAACAACTGGCTTGGGATGGTACCTACCTATACGGATTCTTGCATAGGAATTCTACCATCACAAAATTCATTTAAGACTAAATTAAACATATCCAAAAGTCTACCCGAACGAGTCGCGGGTACAGTGAACGCTTTGCTGAATTTTGAAAAAAAAACTATACAGGTTTCTATTGATTCCCCTTTAGGTTTTGAATATGTTTACGTATACAAGTAATAATATACCTTGTGATCAACCTCTGGCTCGATTATACTATCCACTTATTTCCCGTGTAGTGACCTAATTAAGAATAGTCCTAAAGTCAAGTAAAGTTTCTTTATTAAATTCTGGCTTGTATAAAGATCTTCTGGTTGTCAAAATCTACACCGGTCCTACTTGCTATCGTTTCATTCGTGTTGTAAAAGGCGACTGAAATAAAAAATCCTCAGTTACGGACCCAGGCGATCCTTTGTTGTTCCGAGGCAATCTCTACATGTATCGCAAAACGGAAAACTCTAAAATCAAACCCGTAACGGTATCTGCTTAGGGGCAATTAAGGTTCAATCTGTATTAGTTACAGCAACCGCTCGGGCTCCAAACGTACCGACACATCGGTCCTACGGGTTCAGCGAACGGCAGAGAGGATGGCACAGCCCGTGGAAAATCCTGTTGCTCCCTTAACTGCTATCCCAGGCGAAGCAGTTTGTGGATAAAAGATAGACCTGCTTCAAAGCGTCTGTGTAAGACGCATACAGCTTTAATGAAAATATCATAGTACCCTTATGTATGGTTATAGCGACCATAGAAAATTTTAAATATGAGTTATTCTTATAAATGTAGTTAACTTGATCAGGAGCTACTTGGCGGAAATCCATTACAATGCAGAAAGAAAGCTATTTGCTAAGATCCCAATGCAAAATTAAAAATGGCGCTTACTTCCTAGATAATACCTCGTTGTGGGTCGAAACAATGTGTGGTGGAATTGGGCATTTGGATATAGTTTCCCATGGCAGTATGTAGTACTTAGTGTATGTTATTGCGACACGCGATTATTTAATTTTGCATTTGGATTATGGCAAATTCAATTTGTAGGTATAGTATTATTAAGTAAGTCATTATTAATTAAGTTCTGCCATTTTTTTATTAGACGGATTAGACAGTTGACCGATGAGGCTACAGCTAAATTAGTCTATTTTAACCGATGTAGATTTTGACATTCATAAGAGCTTTATACAAGCCTAAACTGAATAAAGAAATTTTAACTTTGACTTTGACTTCATTAGTGTAAATTCTATTTAATAAAAAAATTAAAAGCGATTATGAGGTTTAATACATTACCTAGTTTGTTGTAAAAACATTCCGAGATCAAAATAAACAGTATTTCCTCAATATAAAGGTTGTTTAATTCAATGTGTTAAATTTATGATCAAAATTCCGCCATTACAATCCAATAAAAAAATGAAGGACTCGGATACTACATTACAATGAAATGTGTTGAACATGTTTACTTTTTTCAATCTTCTTGGACGAAAACAATATACGCCAATAGGTCATATTAGGCGCCATACGCCACGTCCAGGAACCAAACACATATTCCCATTTTGTTGTGACCTAAAAAACTTGTTATACCATGTCAAGATAATTAGGGGTACAAGTATATACATACCGGTAATAAATTTAAACTGTTCAACCTCTTCACTACTAAACTCCTTGCAATGTAAAAATCTACGGCCAGTGACCTGACGCTGGCTGACAACGATGATTAAAAAAAACGAAACGCTTGATGGCGGCCAATCTTACAGCAATGGCCAAGATTGCAACTTACAAATAACTACCAACGTTATAAAATATACATGGAATAAACATGCAGTTAATAGCGTTCATACATTACGTCGTACATAAAAGAACAACCGAACTTTTTTTATTTTAAGAAAGTAGCTAAAGACAAAAATATCGGTAATAATATGAAAAAAGAGACGGGGAAACCAGTTTAACAGTTTGTCGCCTTTATACGTGTCGGGCTGTAAGCTACAAACTGTCAGTTCTGGCCAGTTGTGCTGTGTGTACGAGTATGACAATATCAAACTTTAATAAGATACCAATAACCATTACCAAAAATTTAGCAAACCAAAGCTTTTTTTTGCTTTTTCATTATTATTTATCAGGTTTTGTATTTTATTTTGTTCGTGTAAGGTAATATTATGTGGTATGATAATAATTTGATTTTATGTATAAATTATCAAACAGCCCACTGCTGGAGTAATTAACCAAATTACAATGATTAATATTGTCCAAAAATTAAAGGCCAGGTCCTAGCGTGGCAACAATGACAAAATCCCCCACCAAAATGAGAGCTGAAAACTTTTGTGTCAATCTATAGGGGAGGCCTATGTTCAGCAGTGAACTTGTGATAGGCTGAAATCATCAACTATCTATAGGCCACACAAATATTTGTCCCATACGAGAATCGAACCCACGACCAAAGCGAAGACACAATAAATTAGCCAATGCGCCGACCGAGCTGTTGTTATTATGTTATATATATGCCGTATTTACATAATTATCATTCATCTATCCAACCATCATGTTTCAGCTGCCGCTCCGGTGATATGTAAAAAAAAATATTTTTAACTCTATGTATTTAATAATGTATAAGTGAGTACTGGCAACTAAAATATTAGTTGAATAAAAAATAAATTCAAATTACTACCATTATATTGGTCGTCGACGACGACGACGACTACCAATATATTGGTACCGTTAGTATGCTGTCAAATATACAGTATACACCAAAAATTTATAAACCCCACCTCTGACAAGTTTTTAAACGAATAAACAGACCTTGAGGTGAAGGAAAAACAAAATTTAAAACTATAACTTGATTATTATTATATAGATTTCGAGCATGGCGAAATCTTCCGCTTACGCAAGTTGTCACTTCTTGTTGTGTATTTATGTATATATGTACATAAAGTCTCAAAACTGGAACATTTACAAAAACACGTTCGCCTCTGCTACAAAATATATTCGACGATCGGATAATTAATTATAGTTTTAAAAACAACAGCAGATTTTTGGCTTCATGTTATAAGAACCCGAATACGATGTGATTTATAGTCTGTGATTTTAATGTATATTAAAGTTCATTGAAAAAAACATCTGGCGCACATAGTCTGTGAACAATAGCAAATAAAATGTAGGTGTGTTTAGACATTACGAAACTGATGAAGCGAAATATAATTGCTGAGAATATGTTAGTGCGTGATTTTCTAGTTTATGCATATAATAGACCTATTAAATTAATATTTCTGTCGTTAAGACCGAGCTTCTAGTACTTTGTTGGATTCTTGTTCCTATGAAAGACCAACTATTGTTAAAACAACAATGTTAACATAACACATATTGAAAGCGCAATATTTGTTAAAACAACAATGTTGAAAAACAATCCTTGTAACGCAATATTTGTTAAAAATAATCCGGATTTGTTGTTTGTTGTTTGTTGTTTTAGGGGGGATTACCATAAAGTATTTATTCAAAAATCTAAGACAAAATTAATGCGTACGATGCATGACTCCCTTCCGTTTTCAAAACGGAGGGAATAGTTTGACCGGCCGTTTCAAAGTAGTCTGAAAAACATATTGATTATTTTTTTATTATTTGACGAACTCATACGAGATAAGAGCATGTAACCCGAAATTATTTAGATATTTTTTATACATTAATTGTGAGTATATCATTAATATTATGTAAAAAAAGTTTATATATTATGAAATTCTGCCAGTTATACCGCCATAAAGCAGTAGTGCGCAAACATTAGTGTGTTTCGATCTCAAGGGCACTGAGAGCTAGGTTATCACTGGGCATATGAGAATTAAGAAGTGATGTCTCTGGGTGACGGGCACAGTGTGGTGCCACACAGAAATGTTCTGGGTGACAAAGCATTTGTTATGAGCAGACTTTGCACTTACCATTAGGTGAACGTTTTGCTAATCTTGTCAATTTATGTAATAAAAAAAAAAAATTAGTTTTAAACTAACACTTTTATTTAAACTACTGTGATATTTTATAGAAAATTTAGTAATTTAATTTATACTTGAGACGACTTTTAAAGAATAAAGTCTCCATTACTGACGTCTAGGTTTCATAATACGTGCCCGTCAAAATAACTTTAAAATAGGAATGCATTCAATAGCGATATCGACAGTAGAGCTTTTCTGAATTCCGTGCAGATTCGATTATTATTTTCGATATCGATATTGTAATAATTACGTAAAGACGCATGGCTTAGTTATTAGAGTACCAGACTTCCGCATGTCCTGGGTTCGAATCCCCAGCCGAAGTCAATATTCGTGCAAAACACGAATTATTTATTTTCCAGTCTGGTTGCGTTGTGATTGTCCCCGTGTTTCTGACACTGCATCCTAGCCTACCTCCGACCTTATCACATGAGCTTTGTATCGTGAGCGGGTATATTGCGACGAGTAACTGACTCTGTGTCAGCGCGTACACTTATGGCAAAATAATATCTCCTCGAAAATCGACCAAGAGGACATCGTCGTCGCTTTTATATAAAACTAGTAGCGAGTAACTAGTAACTAAACTAGTAGAAAAGCCGACTCCGATCGATGTCGTATATACTTCCCTATTAGAATCGGATTTTGATTTTTTTGCGCGGAACCATAAATATTTTTTCAAAAATGAAGTAGCCTAAGTTAACCGCTATAACATCAGCTGTCTGTCAGTGAATATACCGTCAAAATCGGTCCAGCCGTTTCAGAGATTAACAAACAGACAGACAGACAGACAAAAAATTTCAAATCGGTTTTTGCTTATAAGTACCGTATAAACTTTCATAAGCATCGAGTAAAAAGCTGTTTTGTTATTACAAACAGACACTTTAATTTTATTTATTTATATACATTAATTTCTGATTTCTCATGTGTATAAGTTGGTTACCCTACACAAATAAAAATAACATCTCTCGGTGTCGTACACTTGCCAGCGGTAAGTGTCACTAATTTGCGAGCGATTCATGTCCTCTTATTGTGATTGTCCTTAATAAGTTCCACAACAAAACAAATGCAAATGATTTCGTCGGCCGTAACATCGCAATCGTCTTCACATATTGACCTACTGGTACCGATACTCAATATATCTATGAACATACAGCGTGACGCGGCAGTAAGCGTCCGCCACATTCTCGACCAATATCCATATTAAATGTATTCGCGTAATTTTTTGAAAAGATTTTTTAACTGTATATATCCAATCATTAGCCGAGGCTTACTAGAATCTCAACATGGTTTCCTTATAGGCAGATCAACGATTAGTAATTTAGCGTACTTTATCACAGAAACTCTTCAAAATATGGACGTTGGAGGACAAGTTGAAGTGATCTCACACACAGATTTTGAAAAAGCTTTCGGTAGTGTTGGTCACGTCGTCTATTAAAGTAATTATCGTCGTAAATTAGAGATATTAGGTATTCATGGCGACCTTCTAAGATGGGTAGAATAATTTCTGAGAAATAGATATCAGGCGGTGGTCATAGGTGGAAATAAATCAAATTTTATTAAAAATCACATCAGGAGTGCCCCAGGGGTCTCATTTAGGGTCCCTCCTGTATGACGCGTATTTGTATGACATATACACATGCTTTTAACATACCTCCTTCTTGATGCACGCAGATGATAGAAAGATATGGTCCAAAATAAGTAATCGACCAGACTACTACAAACTTTAAGAAGACTTAAATGGGTTGGAACATTATTATAAAAGTAACCGCATTACTGTTAATATTAGTAAATGCCCATTTAGAACATTCACAAGTAAATTAAAAATCGAATATTCATACAGAATGTCTGGGGACAATTATCAAAAAGTGCAGGTTGTCAAAGAATTAGGAATTCTATTTGATACGAAGCTCACGTTTTGCGATCACATTGACCTGATCACAAATAAAGCATACGAAAACGTAGGCCTAGTACTTGTCAACCATCCGATAATTTAAAATGCATAAAGCTGTTATACTACGCCTAAGTTCGTAGCACCCTAGAATATGGTACGAGTAGTTGCGTATGGTGCCCACACATATCATAAATATATTAATGCACAGAAAGATGCATGTATCATAAACACTAGAAGATCGTAGAATATTATTGAATCAAATGACGCTATTCACAGACGCCTCGACAGTTTACATTTAACTGCTGCAATCAACTTCTCTGCGCCGCGTTATCGTACCAGACGTACAAAATTATTTTCTACCACTTACAATCAAACTAATAATTACGACGACCGCGTGGCCTAGTGGTTAGCGTACCGTACGTAGGTTAGCGTAAGTTCGACGCCACGGGTCCTGGGTTCGAATCCCAGCCGGAGCCAACATTTATACAAAAACACAAAGTGTTAGATTTCGGGTTGGTTGTGTTGTGCATGTGAAATTTATGTCTGTAAACCGCACGATACAGGAGAAATCCTAATGGGGCACTTATAACCACATTTTCTCGGATGTGGACCTGTTTTCTGGGAGGAAACATATATAAAGAAAACTAGTCTTTGAAAAACTTTTATAGCTACGCATGACTAGGTGACTTATAGCTAATGTCTAGCCAAAATGATGTCCGTATATTGTAATTAAAATCAGTAAGGGTATACACATACACACAAACACACCCGCGCACGTGCGCTGGCGCGTACACACACACACAAAAATATATTCTATTACCATTGGAAATAAACATCGCAATTGCATTACACAATCACTTTATTTAATAAAGCGCATCATTACCTAGTTTTAGACATGTAAAACTTTATTACTTAATCTCAACTTAAATAATAAAATTATACAGATGTTATTATATTATAGTGATGGCTTGCATCGCTACTAGACCCGTAATTTGCATAGACACTATAAGAAAACCTATAATAGGCTAGTGTTAAAATTATACTATAATTTACAAATGTTTATAAACAATACTGATGGTTTTCTAAATAAATAAATACGGTTTCCGCAAGAGGACGCCTTCTTTAAATACATAATATGATTTATTTATCTATTCTATTCGCTGTGCAATGCGCAATAGTATCATTATTTAGTACATTTCCGCATGGATTTAATTATTGCAATTTCGTTTATTTTTATAATATAACTATTCAGCTTTTTCCGTGATCAACCTTCAGCAATACATACAAGCACGTTAGGTAACAATTGTACGTTTTCTTTTTATTAGCAGGCTTGCTTCGAATTTTTTTTTAGTTTTAGCTGTGTAATACAGTGTACACACAGAAATATTCTAGGTGACACAGTATTTGTTGTGGGCAGACGTTGCACTCACCATCAGGTGAACGTTTTGCTCGTTTCGTTCACTTTATACAATAAAAAAAAGTCGCTGTGAAGAAATTAACATTGAGGTCGTCATTATTGTGGTATTTTTGTGGATTTTGCCCAGTGAATGTAGCAATTATTAAAATGTTTTATATTGCACTGTACCATATTCAAGCCGTAGTAGCTCACCTGACGGACCTGAGATCGATTCCTGGTGCCGGCACCTCTAAAATTGTTCTGCAATTTGTCACGTTAGCAAAGAGTCACGCCTTTTTGACATATAAGGGGTGGGTACCACACACGCAATCCATGACCGGTGGCGAACCACGTCCACCAAAGTTAAAATTCAGCCTCAACCCAAATATGTCGCTTACCTCAAAATTGGTGACGCAATAATAGACACACGTTTAAGAATGCGAACGACGTAAACATGGCGTGATTTCGGTGTAATTTTACAAATACCCCGTCTAGTTGTTCGACAAACTGCTAACGACGCGACATTTCGACGCGGCCCAATTAGATCCTACTCACACGAGCGTTTGCACAGATTCTATTTATATATATAAAAAGCTATAGCTAATGCCCGCGACTTCGTCCGCACGGATATAGGTTTAAAAATTTCCCTTCGACGAACCGAGGGTGTCACTAATGGATCCCAAAGCGGTGGTAGTATCCAGACATCTTCTCTATTGAAATTAGGTTTTTTTTTAATTTAAATAACTTAGCTAATTATCCTTGGTGGGATAGGAATCGGTGATCTTGTGCTAGAATTTGCGGTCTATCAAATCTAATATAATGATTGGGACAATCGTAAAAGTGGTCAAAGACACTATTTCTTTGTTTCTGTCGTTGTGTATTCCTATACAATTCACACATTTTTTTTATAAATGTATAATGCCTCTTTTAAGTTCTTATAACATAAGCGAGCTAATCTAAGCGGTTGACTTTACCATAGACCAAATATCTATATGACCTAATGATAGTTGTATAGGGTAGTATGTTAGTTCCGGGTGTGGGTGGCAGTGAGAGTGCCATTTATGTCTCTAAGAACGCACTCAGGATGCGCGAGAAATCCTTGTATGGCCATTTTTTTAAGAGTTAAAGTTTTTTTAAAAGACAGCTAGAGAGTATTGTGCAGTGCTAATAAATTCTTTCATTCTGTGTACGTTGCTGGACTCCTTTTTGGTCCAAATTTATATGTATTGATTAATGAATAATTCTTTATATACCGAGTAGTTATTTTCAGTAATACTTTTGTAAATTCAAATTTATTTATCTTAATTATAATCAAATTTCTTCTAAATATAAGAAGTTTCGCTTTTGTCACGTTTACTGATTTGCATGCTCTTTTTTTCTATGAAAGTCTGTTCCTATCTCGATTTAGCCGCGTCGGTAATTTTGCGGGATACACGTATGTATGTATGTATTCGACAACCTTAATGCCATTTTAGCTTCTTCGCCGATGTCAGGGATCGCGTGCATGAGCCCCGCAAGTAAAATTCGGCAAAACCAAACACACATTATACTAAACAACATACACAATTCTGTCTTTACTCAAAAACACGTGAGGCATGCGGTCAGGGGCCCTGGCGTGCTGGTGCCGACGATATGCTGAAACCCAGTGCTTTAGTATTTTTAATAGAATTAATTAATTAAAAAAAACTTTTTGGCTTTCCTAAAGGGTCTCAAATCCATAAGTCTGTGTGCCCAAGGACTTACTGGATTTGAACAAAGAAAACACTAACAGATGACGGAAGCAATGCCAACGTCAGTGTGAGCGGGCCCTAATGTCCGATAGCTCCAATTTATTTTCACCATAACAAAATTGGCAAAATTAATAGCGGTCGATAATAAAATACGATAAAACAAAATTCTGGTCATAAAACTAAACTAATGATAAGCAACAAAAAAGGTTTTTGTTTTCGTAATTGTTTTAACAAAGATAATAAAACAATCACCGTTATTCTATTCCGAAAGTGAGGAATAAATACATTATTATGAGTGGCGTCATTCTGGGTAAACAAGAACTATCTAAAGTCACTCGATTAGTCTTTTGCAAGTTTATTATACTCTTTAATATCTGTTATTGTGGTCTGCTTATCATATCTTGACGCTTTCATGCTGTATATAAGACAGTCTAAGCACCTTTGTCTAAAATCCTGTCCATTCTGTTGGACGTAATTACACAATGACAATGACAACGATTCAGCGACATCTTCCGATTCCTACCGGAAACTGTCATTTGCTCTGGATGTAGTAGTGACTTATCTGCCCGCTTATTGCCCGGTTCGTTCATCTCAGTGACTGCTGCGCCACGGGTCGTGTGTTCGATTCCCGCAAGGAACACATATTTATATGGCCTACTAGTTGTTTTAGGTCTGGTTGTTTATGCATGTCGTTTTTATGTCTGTAAATGATGGTGATGCATGATCCACAAGAAATCCTGTAGTCGGACTAAGTATTTTAAAAAAGGGAATGACCTATTGTTATAATCTAAAGAAGATAACGTATGTGCTTCGGTTGTCTAAGAGACTATTCTTTGTTAATTTATTTATAATGTTCTATGATTAAGATTAAAAATACATAAAAGAGGATACCTAAATATAGATAGGAAAGTCAAGTTTAAGAAAAGTAGACGCCACTTTTCTTAAACTTGACTTTGACTCCTTTGACTTCACTTACTTTAACTTGACGAATGGCATTTATTTCTAGATTTCTAACGTTATAATAAGCTAAGGAACAAATACAACAAAAATATTTTAACTTTGGCATAAAGTTTGCGACTAATGCCATTACAACATTTTAAAAAACGTAATTGTCATTATCAATATTTAAATAGCAACCAACGTCTCCAAATACAGTTAAAACTCACACGTTGATAAGTTCGTAACTGTCCACCCGGTTAATGCACTTACAGTGCCTAAAAAAGGAAAAAAATATTTTAAAATAAGAACACCGTCGTATTGATTTGGCTTGACAAAAAGGCCGTGCTTTCGTTATACAATAACGAAGGAAGGATAGGCAACAATCAATTTCATTGATTGCAAATTTGCGTTCGTGCCTAACTCATTAGGTCTTAAGTGACGCATCATTCATATGCAATTATAAAATGTAGTACAACTGTCTAGGAACGTATCTCGAGTGTACACAGCTACGCCAACCAGTTCGATCGAGGACTGTACTAAATTTATACAAAGAACAAGGCCACTGTACATGAATCGACAGTAAATAATATTAATGTTAGTCGAGACCAAATATTTTTCTGGTAACTTAATTATGTTAGTACAAAGGCATAAAGTTCCGTGTTAAAAATTAAGAGTTTTTGGCCGTTTCGAATTAAAAAAGTATATAGTTGATGAGTTTTATATTTTAAACTGGCCGTTGAGCTTATTTATTGGTCCAGGGCCGGATTGTCAACTATTATATGACTTTACAGTCATATTTTAAACAATTACTTTGATTTTATTGCGTGTTTACGGTTTATAATCCGACGTTTCGAGCGCTTTACAGCACCCATGGTCACGGAAGGACTGAGGTGACAGATGTGTTGATGTCACAGTTAACCCGGGTAACCTTTAGTTTTTAATCAACATTTTGGTCCGATCTACGGAAAAGGTATGATTGGCTCACAGCGTCGGGTTACAAATAGTGAATTATATGCGACAATTTAAAGGTAAAATTAAGTTTCACTTAAACGTGTAGTATTCGCGTTAATATAAGAAATCATTAATTAATTGGATCTTTGGTTCTCGTCATATGAAACGCTGTCCCTTTCGGTAGAGCCGGCGCAGTCCTGCACGTGTATCGTATAAATTAATAAGCCTAGTCTTATAGTCAGTTACGAGTGCCTGTCTACTGCGCCGCGGGTCTCGGCTTCGAATTTTAACCGGGGCAAGCAATTGTGCATGAACACTAATTTTTGGTTTTCGGGGACACTGCATCGGCACCTGAAAACCAATAATTTGTTTTTCTATTTTCTTAGTAGACGATACGAGTTATCGAATACCGACAGACCGACTACTGGCCGGTGCCCTACACTGTGCAGCTTTTTTAAACAACGAAACATCCCCCACAAATCCGTGTCCCAACAGCCAGGTACTCTGACCACCGGGCCAAGTTACAATCAATATAACAGACCAGTACCGCGGTAGCTACTATAGAACATAGTAAGCAGGTACCTGAGTTAAATCCCCGGTACCTGCCGGCACCTCTGAAATCGTTCAGCCATTTTAAAGTCTGACTTTACCACTGAGCTCAGCAGTGAAGGAAAACATCGTGAGGCAACCTGCAGTCTAAGGAATAAATATATTTCGAAGACTCGTGTAGTACGCCGACCCGTATTGGAGCAGCGTGGCGGAGTTTTCCCAGCTCCAAAATCCTGCACAGCAGTGGGAAAATGAGCTGTAACTTTTTTAACAGATAAATGTTTTATAAAAACCAAATAAAAATGCCGGGAACTGATTATGAATTCAACACAACAGCGTGACTCATTAGCATTTACAATGAAACTCGGCGGTGATCAGGAAAAATTTTTTGATAAACATTTAAGAGAAAAGATTAATTAACGTCTGAGAAAAATATGTAGCGACATCTATGTTACCAAATGTAAAGCTCAAGTAATAGCTCACACGGCTACATCGCGCTATCGAAGTTTTTTCGATCTAGCTATAGTTTACCACGATTTTATAAGCTAGTGTATGTACCGGTCGGGTCAAATTTAGTAGTTTATTTGAAATTAAACTAACTTCCCGAGGAGCTAGAGACTTTAAACTTTAAACATAGATTAGAGCTGGATGACAATTTAGTATTAACTCGCTTTCTTATCTGTCTTTCTGTTTGTTTATTTGTCTGTTGGGTACGAATTTTCACTTTTCATTAAATGTATCACAACTTCCGGCAAATATTTTGGCACAATTTGACTTCAGTTTCAAGTTTATATAGTACGAGTATATTGTTATGGCATTTTATTAGGAACCTTTACCAAACAAACTCAAAATTTGCATCAAACTAGCAAATAAGGATGCAAGATTCTACTAGTGATAGGCTGAAATGATTATGATGAAGCTACGTTTTTTTTCTGGTGCCAACACCACTTGATTTACAAGTGGTGGTTACTGGTGGCAAAATTCCTATGCAGGAAATCCCTCTAAGTAGGTACAACCGCAGTGATTGCAGTGCGGTTGTACCTACTTAGGCAAATGCAAATGCAGTGTTATTCTGCTAAGAAGTAGTGTGCAAACATTACCGTGTTTCAGTTTGTAATTACTGGGCGTATGAGGCATAAGAACTAATATCTCAAGGTAAATAGCCCAATGTGGTGCCACAGAGATGTGTTCTTCTGGGTGACACAGCATTTGTTATTACTGGTGGTAGGATTCCTGTGCAGGAATCCGTCTAGGTAGGTACCACCCCAGGCCAGTTATTCTGCCGTGAAGCAGTAGTGTGCAAGCATACTGTGTTTCGGTTCGAAGGGCACTGTGAGCAAGCGTTATCACTGGGCATTTGAGACTTAAGAATCTGATGTCTCTGGGCGACGGGCGCAGTGTAGTGCCACACAGAAATGTTCTGGGTGACACAGCATTAGTTATGGCAGATGTTGCACTTACCTTCAAGTGAACGTTCTGCTCGTCTCGTCAAGGTATCCATTACAAAAAAAATCAAGCAACCACCACAATGTACATAAATCCATCCTAATCTATACTGATATTATAAATGCGAAAGTAACTCTCTCCGTCCCTCTGTCTGTATGTTACCTTTTCGCGGTTCAACCGCTACGCCGATCTTGACGAAATTTGGCACAGAGATAGCTTGCATCCTGGAGACGGACATAGAATATTTTTTATCCCTGAAAATCAAATAGTTCCTACGGGATATTTAAAAAACCTATATCCACGCGGATGACGCCACGGGCATCAGCTAGTTAATAATATTTAACAAATAATTACAAATTAAAGTGCAGTTAACAATCGTTTGAGAGTTGCCTGCAATTGCAGAACGATACAAGACATTAGAAATAATGGCAACCGTAAAACATAGAAGCTAAATTGCCTAACCAAGCCCGCTGTGGTCGTAAACTGTACCTACATCGGCCGGTTGCGATCCGAAATACGTATTTAGTCCGCTAACGTTCAAACTTTTATAGTATCCGATGAAGCTGTAAAAGCCGAGAAGGCTAACAGCAATTACATCACCGAAAATATATCAAACTTTTATCCTCCCCCTTGCATTGGAGTCGCAGATAGGGTTACCACCATTTACTTGTCCAAATAAAGTATACTGGTTGATATAGGTAAGGAAAAGAGTACATAGCATCAAAATAAAGTGTTGCATTATTTTATTTATTTATTTGCACTTTATTGTACTAACTGTACAAACGGCGGACTTAATGCCATATGGCATTTTCTACCAGTCAACCAAAAAGTTAGTGGGAAAAGCTTGTACGGCGGTGGGCAGGGGCGAAAAACATAAACAAATGAAAAAAAAGATACATATATATACATATACTTAGATATATGAATAAACACACACTCATTTACACACACACACACTCATATACATATATATAACTATGTATATAAATTATTTTGTTATTTTGTTTTTTTTTTGTTTGTATTTTGTAGTTAGTCAATTATTTTGCTACAAACACATCTTTCATTGCTTTTAGCAATCTTTAACAAATAGTCCTAAACAGCTTCACAGAATTTTTTTTTCTTTTTCTTAAAAAAACGATGCCCCACAGTAGGATTTCTCCTGTGTCGTGGGTGCGTTTTACATACATAAATTCCACATGCACAAACACCCAGACCCGGAACCATCTACCCGTAGGTCCTACTGTACAACCAACCAACTATCTGTAGGTCATACAAATACGAGTATTTGTCCCGTGCGGGCGCAGAAGTCAACCGCTTAACCACTGCGCCAACCGAGCCGATCTTTGCCATCTTCCATATAAGTTTTATAAGATTTTTATCAAAATCAGACACCCTTTGTTTCTTTCTTTCTACTAATTAATATTCATCAAAGTTAAAACTATGTGAATGCTGAAGTGAAGGGAATCGATAAGAGAAATCAAATTACAAGTTTAATAGTAAAGTTTCAGCCTTTATATATCCCACTACTGAGCACAGGCCGCCTCTCATTTCTGAGAGGGTTTTGGAGCTAGGAAGAATCCGCCTCGCTGCTCCAATGCGGGTTGGCGGACTTCACATGTCTTCGAAATATATATATATTTTTTTATTCCTCAGACATGCAGGTTTCCTCACGATGTTTTCCTTCACCGCCGAGCACGTGGTAAATCAGCACTTAAAATTGCAATTAACAATTTTAGTGGTGCCGGCACCGGGAATCGAACCTAGGTCACTCGCGTACTATGAAATTTAAAGCGAGCGCCTAGCCCCTGAGCTACCACGGCTCAAATTAATTTATACAAATTTATAAAACCATCAACCTATTTTAAATAAGGGACAATAAGGTAAGCGATAATAACTTACTGTATTGTTCTCATCAAGCATTGATTACATTTGCCCGGAATAGCCGCATCTCATCCCGTGGGTGTCGTAAAAGTCAACAGAGGAAAAACGGGGAGATGGGCAGCAGCATCTTCCTTGAACATCTGAATTAATAAACTGCGGTTGCCAACCGGCCTGCCAAATACATACATACATACATAAGATCACGACTGTATCCCATAAGGGGTAGTCAGAGACTGGGCACTCACTGCAAAAACAGATGACTGCCACAATCCACGTTTCACCAAAACAATATAATGCACTTGGTGTGATAGGTGGTGAGCCCATCGCCACCATGCGCTGTTAGATGCATAGTGCAGTTCAATTCCTTACTCGCCTTTTACGAGATCCATTGAATGAGATGGAGTGGTAGTATTCTTTTAACGAGCCGCCACCACACGGCTCCAAATGGCCTGCCAAATGGGAGCTACAAACTTGTGTCGCAATCCATGGTGGAGGGATATGTTCAGCAGTGGACTCTCTGTGATAGGCTGAAATGATGATGATGAATACATATTAACAAGCGAATTAACCTAATTATATAAATACAAATTAGTGTTTTGCATATTTTTCAATCTGCAATAGAAAAGTTCCGGAACAGCAAAAGTATTAATAAAATCGACCCAGTAGTTTTTAGATTATCGCCCCCACATACAGCCTACCTACTCATACAATTTACGATAGTTTTTTTTTTCTTTATATTGTATAAAGTGACGAAACGAGCAAAACGTTCACCTGTTGGTAAGTGCAACGTCCGCCCACAACAAATGCTGTGTCACCCAGAATATTTCTGTGTGCACACCACACTGCGTCCGTCACCCTGAGACATCAGTTCTTGAGTCTCAAATGCCCAGTGATTACGCTAGCTCACAGTGCCCTTCAAACCGAAACACGGTAATGCTTGCCCTATATATACACTACTGCTTCACGGCAGAATAACAGGCCCTGGGGTGGTACCTACGTAGACGGATTCCTGCGTTTGCAGAAAACGTTCATTTACAAAACGCATGAAAAAAATATATCTTTTTGTCGTTTATTTAAATAAAAAGTACACGACTGAATTTATAACAATACAATACTCATTGTTATGAATTTATATTTAGTGCAATTGCACAAGGAAATTTTCTGATATCGTATCTCTAACCTCACCACACATATGCAATGCAAGGAATTCGCAAAGCTGGGAACCGATGCATACTATTTTCACTCTTAAGTTTAACGCCATTCGGCTTATAATGCCCCGATAGGCGGACGTCACAGCTGGAAAGGTCCGTGGAGGACAGAACCTCACCTACTTCCGACGGATCAATGACCTCTCGGAATTAGTTCACTATCAAGGGGCCGCGTGAATCATTCCTCTATCTATATATCTGTTTGTATGCACACATCCTCACACTCCTTGCTGTGCATGTGTACGTACGCAGATCTTTATCTTCTAAAATAGCTACCAGCAAAAAATTAAAAAAGATAGTGTAATATTTAAGGTGGATATTTTTTTTAAATATTAGTACGAACCGAGGCGAGCACGCTGTTCACCTGATGGTAAGTGCAACGCTTGTCTATAAGGGACGGGCGCAGTGTGGTGCCATACAGAAACGTTGTGGGTGACACAGAATTTGTTATGGGCGGACATTGCACTTGCCAGCAGGTCAACGTTTGGCTCGTCTCATCTCTTTCTCTTATAAAAAATATTTAATTTAGTTTGTACAAGTCCGCACGGTCCATTATGTCAGTAAGTGGTCACAAAGGCTAACGGACACCATTTTTTTTTATTGTATAAAGTGTTCGTCACACGAGCAAAACGTTCACCTGATGGTAAGTGCAACGTCCGCCCAAAATAAATGCTGTGTCACCGTAAATATTTCTCTGTGACACCACACTGCGCCCGTCACCCTGAGACATCAGTTCTCAAGTCTCAAATGCCCAGTGATTACTCTAGCTCACAGTGCCCTTCAAACCGAAACACAGTAATGCTTGCACACTACTGCTACACGGCAGAATAACTGGCCCTGGGGTGGTACCTACTTAGACGGATTCCTGCATAGGAATCCTACCACCAGTACCTACCTTCATCCATCCTCAATGAAAAATCAACAGGCGCGTCATCATCCTGCTGCTAATAACTGCCGGTTGGTATATCACTAGATATACTTCCACTCAGACAAATCTTACAACACCAATGAGACAAGCGGGCTAGCGTTTCGACAGGCCACCTCCAAACGACCGCAAACTAAAAAAGTTTGGAAAATCCATAAGTGCACGTCTCATGGCTCTCATTTAACTCTAAAGAAAAAAAATCGTATCGATCTACAAATATTTCGAGTCATTTCCATCTCAGATAAAAACAATAAGAAAAAAAATATTTTTCTTAATAACTACAAGTGTTAGACTTTTGATAATGAAATAGGAAACCAGTAGATAGAATTCTGGACAAGATAAAAAAACCCGGTCTCGATACGTCAATTTTTTCGTGATCACATCCTAAAAAAATTTGATATCCAAATCAATTTTTTTAACTGTTTTTTTTAAAGCAGCGATAATAGAAGATTAAAAAAAAAATTAATGAATTAATGTATCAGATTTTTTTGATATGAGTCTATTCAATTTAGCATATAAGTGCAATATAATTATGATAGAGGTATTTGAAGACAGCCAAATCGCTTGACCTTGCCATGTTGGGTATAAAGCACTATCTCATGGCGCGAAGCGGCGTGAGATAAGCAATTGTATGATACCTTTTACTAAAAAAATAAAGATTACTAGCAATTCTATTAACATTACTAACTACTACGTTAAAAAACTTGTGCTAGGTGATGTTTCACGACAATAGTCGAATGGAGGGCACGATCCTGCGATCACATGTTCCGCATTCCGTACCTTAAGCCATAAGACTATTGACCCTTATTATGTTTCCTATATCAACTGCAAATACTGCAGAATATTTAATGCTGCAGATACAAACACTTCATAACGTTATATTTGACGAGGCGCGCCATTTAAGAGATTGCCTCCACGTAGGCCAAGCTGTTTGTTTGCTCCACAGGTTCGCCTTGACTCAAGGAGCCTCGACTGCGATTTTTTGCGTGTTTGTAACTAAATAAACAAGTAACTAATTTGACTTTAATAATTTTTGAGAAGCTTATTTTTTCAATTTTTCGGTAATAACTTTAATAGGAGTTACATATACAATAAATCGAAATGAATTACAAAATTTCACACCAGAAAGGCTAATATTTAAAGAAATATTGCTGCTCTAATATTTTAATAAATGGAAACATACAATCTTATAAATTAAATTAATTATCATATGTATAATTTCGCTGATGTAATTGCTGTTAGTTTTTTTTGGCTTTTACAGCTACATCGGATACTGTGATCACGGGCCAGGGGCCCGCGTGCCAGGTTTGATTTGACCCAAACATAAATACATAAATAAACTCCTACAAAATCCTCGAAATTCGGACTGTGTTGCGTTCGCCGCGTGCTTGCACGATTTCGAATATCTCAAAATGGTTTTAAGTCGTCTAATGACCGTCCGAGGGAGGCTATATTATCATCAATCATCATTTCAGCCTATCACTAGTCCACTGCTGTCCCCCATAGATTGCCACAAAAATTTGTAGCTCCCATTTTGGGGGAGATTTTGCTATAGTTGCCACGCTTGGCAGGCGGTTTGGCAACCGCAGGTTATTTATTCAGATATTCCAGGAAAATGTTGCTGTCCATCTTCTGGTTACGATAGTCCCTCTGTCGACTATAAAGACACCCACGGGATGAGATGGGGTGTTAGGTTCTCTTAAGCCGCCACCACACGGCGTAAATGTAAATTAAACTGCAATCATGTAATTTGAACACCGGAGCTCACGCTTGTATCAATTAATTCAACAAATCTTCAGTATAAAAGAACCACCGCTACAATTCTTATAAACTTTCAAGCGATCGAATCTGTTACATTATCCTACATTCATATTTATCTTCTGACTGGCTGATGATCTTTCAGTCAACGCCAATAAAATAATTAAAAAGAAACCGTGATACCTTCTCGACCATATATCAAACAAAGAGTGATACGCTGTATCTGGCAGCTGTCTATTTTTTTATATAATATAACTATGCCCTAAGTTGTTACGGTCAGGACGTGTGTAGACTCTTTAAGGAATGTGTAAATGGCGAAAATATTATACATCGACTATTACGAACTAAGTCGTTGCGCGCTCGTTGAGATAAAAACAAATAATCAAATCAATGCTACCAACATTTTTGGCACACAGTAACAGTTATTAAAGTAAAAAAAGTGAAGTTTCAGCCTATAAATGTCCCACTGCTGAGCACAGGCCTCCTCTCACTTCTGAGAGGGTTTTGGAGCTAGGAAGAATCCGCCACGCTGCTCCAATGCGGGTTGGCGGACTGCACATGTCATCGAAATATTTTTTTTTATTTCTCAGACATGCACGCCTCCTCCTACTTATAAGAGGGTTCCGTACCAATGCGGGTTGGCAGACTTCACATGTCCTCGATATATTTCTATTCCTCGGACATTTACCGGAAGGTTACCTCACGATGTTTTCTTTCACCGCCGAGCACGTGGTAAACCAGTACTTAAAATTGCAATTAACAATTTTAGCAGTGCCGGCGCCGGGAATCGAACCCAGGTCGCTCGCGTATTATGAAATTTAAAGCGAGCGCCTAGCCCCTGAGCTACCATATATATATGCTACATTTATTAAAAAAAATTGTTAAAATGTTTAATAAAAAAAAAATAACTAACAGCTTGTAAATATACCACTGTTGATTATAGGTCTCATTCTATTTTTGAAAGGGAAAGTATCACATCGGTATAGCGCTAGTATTTTAAAAAGTCTGACGGCAAACGGTAATGACCTACGTTTGCCACCAAAAACAGCGTGGCATTCGACTGTTTTGCGTAAGCACTAAGCTTGCATGCATACGAGGGTGGATTGAAAAGTACTCGGCCTAACCAAGAAAATAAACACATACTAAATCAGTTATATTTTTATTTTTCTACATAATCACCATCAAGTTCAATACACTTTTGCCACCTCCCCTTCCAAGCATTTAGACCGTTAAAAAAAATGATTCTTCCTTAGAGTCAAAATATGCGTCTACAGCTGCTTTGACCTCGTCGTTTGTCGAAAATCTTTGACCTCCCAAGTGCTTTTTTAGGTTAGGGAACAGAAAGAAGTCTGATGGTGCCAGATCAGGTGAATACGGCGGATGCGGTAACAGTTCAAAGCCACAGTTGTGAATTCCAGCCATTGACTGTACTGACGTGTGAACACGGGCGTTATTGTGCACAAATTTTAGTCGCGCAAATTATGTACCAATAAATAAAAACTGTGGATGATAATATTTTCTTGGCAAATTTGGATGCACTACCAGTAGTTGAAATCTGCAAGGAATATCATAGTGACGTTACGCACTCACTCGTCCACACCTTCCCGTACATGATGGAAAGGGTAACCAATAAGATCGGTCCCTTTATTAATATTGGTAGTTCTTAGAACCAAGGTATAGATATCGAATTATAATACAATGATTAAACAAAATATAAAGCCAATGAATCATTATCTTATACATTAAACTCTTATTAATATAAAGTAGTAAATACCAAAAAACCAGAACGTTTTAAATAATGAGTTCTTCTTATATTTACGCGATTACTAAACATTTGAACAAAACTAATTCTAATATTTAAATATTTATAACCCGACGTTTCGAGACCGACAGCACCCATGGTCACGGGAGGACTGAGGTGACAGATCATCATCATCATCATCATCATAATCATCATCATCATTTCAGCCTATCACCTGTCCACTGCTAAACATAGGCCTCCCCCATAGATTGCCACAAAAGTTTGTAAGCTCTCATTTTGATAGGATTTTGCCATAGTTGCCACGCTTGGACAGGCGGTTTGGCAACCGCAGTTTATTTATTCAGATGTTCCAAGAAGATGCTGCTGCCCATCTTCTGGTTTTAATTTTCCCTCTGTCGACTTTTACGACACCCACGGGATGATATGGCGATGGTAGACTCTCTTAAGCCGCTACCACACATGTCCTGTACGTTAACCCGGGGTACCTTCATCTTTTAATAACTCTTTTTGTCAGATACACCATTCGAGGCAGGTGGCTCAGGACCCTGTTTTGTAACAATTTGACGATCCGCGATGGCCTAGTGGTCTGAGTACCTGACTTCTACGCCGCGGGTCCTGGGTTCGAATCCCAGCCGGAGCTAACATTTGTGCGAAAACAAATAATTGCTTCCGGGGTTGGATGAGTTGTGCGCATGAAACCAATGTCTGTAAAACGCACCCACGATAAAGGAGGAAATCCTAGTGTGGGCATCCTAGGGCAAAAAAAAGATGTGAACTTGCGATAGGCTGAAGTGATGATGAGCGTGATGATAGTACATTAGAGATTTCTATGTAGGAATCCGTCTAGGTAGGCACCACCACAAGGCCAGTTATTCTGCCGTGAGGCAGGTGTGCAAACATTACTGTGTTTCCGTCCGAAGGGTCTGTGAGCTAGCGTAATCACTGAGCATATGAGACTTAAAATCTGATGCCTCAGGCTGACGTGCGCAGTGCGGTGTCACACAGAAATGTTCCGGGTTACACAGCCTTTGCTATGGGCAGATTTTGTACTTACCATCAGGCGAACGTTTTGCTCACAGTGTTGAACTTGTTCAAAATTTATGTTTCGACCTTTTCTACCATGGTCTTAAATAAACATGAAACATCCCGTTTCAATATGTTAATATTCATTTGCGAAGTTAAACTGTCTGAGGGGCTATCGAAGCTAAGCGTTGCGTAGAAAATACATGGCGAACCACGCTAAGAGCACTTCGCGTGTGTTTGTTTAACATTCTATGCAAGTTAGTTTTGCACATACGTTTTAAAGCGTTTTAAAATTTAAGTTGTGCTAAAATTGTTATTTAGGATTTTAAACGCGTAATACTGTTAGTTAAATACAAGGTGAAGCTAACATTTTCACTCTGGCAAGTAATAAAAGGGCTAAACATCTGATGGTATAACAAGGTACTATTGAAGGCAATGAATGTGCATCTTCTGGGCTAACGTGACTACAATTTTAGAGCTTATCGCTTCCCGCCTAAGGTTCGATATTGGTCAAATACATTAACACTAGATTTACGGGCATTGACGGACGGGACGGGACTGGTATATTACGAATAGGTAGACAACATCTAGATATAATAAAATATAGGTGTTCCAGATAAAACTACTAGATATATATATTCGTTGCATAATATCATTAAACACCAATATATAATCGCTAAAGAATAATATTCATTTAATACATAAAATTGAAAACCTGTCAAATTGACGGGTTTCGTAAATCTAGTGTTAAAACACCAATACATTAAAATAGCCTAATGGCTGCTCCGAGGTTCTCGTGTCACATGAAAGAAACAAAACATTTCTCGGTCGATCCTCCGGTGCCCGGCACCTCTAATTTCAAGCACTGAAATTCGGCCTTGAAATTCCATTTCTAACGCGCCCAAAGAAGTTTCACTCCAAAAATATTTCACAATGTTTGCCGATCGCAAACCTACCGCCGTTTATAAAATTTGCGACGACTCGGGGCGGATTTCACTTTTGAAAATAAACCCGATCAGTTCAAGCTAAACGAAGTTTAAGCGTTTAACTGAGTATGTTTAAATACTCAAGTAACCGGGGTTCAATTCCCAATGCCGGCACCACTAAAATTGTTAATTGCAATTTTAAGTGCTGATTTACCACTAGCTCGGCGGTGAAGGAAAACATCGTGACAAAACCGGCACGTAATGAGTAAAAAAAATTATTTCGAAACGTGCAGGCCGCCAACGCAGCATTGGAGCAGCGATGCGGATTCTCCAACTCCAAACCGCTCTTCAGAAGTGAGAGGAGGCCTGTGCTCAGCAGTGGGACATTTATAGGCTGAAACTTTCCTTTTTTTTAACTTTTGCACCGGTTTAAAAAATAAGACCTTCTCAGAGAAGAACCGGCAAGAAACACTGGGGTCTTTCTTTTTTTCTATGGCCTATTACATAATGTTATTTAAAAATTACATAAAAGTTACATCATAAATTTAGTAGCCAGGGGGTTCGCAAGTGCTGACTAAGAGTGATTTCCACACATCTTTGTCCTCTATGTAATGATCTAGTTTAAAATAAATATTTCTAATAATGTCTTCTTGACAAGTTTGTTGAATTCTATGTCAGTTTGGAGTCACACTTTTAGGAATTTTGTTAAAAAATTTTATGGATCTACTAAGAAAAGATTTTCTAGTTTTGGCCAACCGAAACACCTCTAGCACGTCACCTCTGCCCATTCTACAGGATAGTCACTTTTTTATTAAATAAATACATGTGTTTCATAAGTACATTCTATTTTTATAAATCTACAAATGAACGCAGTTAAAGCTAAACGCGATTAATATTCAGAACGTCCAATTCTCGACGTTGAACTTCTTAAACGCGTTTAGAGAGCTGTCATTGTCAATTACACAACTATATAAACAAAAAATTATTTTTAAATAGTATTGTTTATTGTTTGCATAGCTATGTGACCTATGCATAAAAACAAGCTGTTTGATGTCGCAAAATACGAAATACATCGAGTTTTTGTTTTAGATTGTGACGATATTTCATGTACACTTCGTTTTTCTAAACGCGAACAAAATGGAGCTGGTTAGGCGAAAACCGAGATCAAATTATACATTTGGACTCAGTTAAGTAAAACGTAGTTTTATTAAACTTGGTTTCCAAAGTGATAGGTGAAATCGGGTCTCAGTCAGCGCCGTGACTAAGCGATTGGCTTCTGCGCTATCTTTTCCCATGCAGGAATCGAACCCACGATCCAGAGCGCGAACAAACTAAAAATCTGTTACAATAATATATATTTAAATGAAACTAATTTTACGGATTTTATCGCGTTTAATTTTTACTATTTATACTCCTACGTTTCGAGTGCTTTGCAGCACCCATGGTCACGGAAGACTGAGGTGACAGATGTCCTGATATCATAGTTAACCCGGGGTACCTTCAGCTTTTAATTATTATTCTTGTTCCGATCTACGCAGAAAGAGCTAACTGATATATGTATATGTATATGTATATGTATAAATGTCTAGCCATTATCAGCCCGCACAAATTGAACTTTTTCTAACCTTTTCACCTAAATCCAGTCCGGTCAGAACTAACCGTTGGAGGTCAAAGATACAACAGTAAAATTATATTTTTAGCATCTTAACAGCTTCGGTTATCATTTTCGCATAAGTCTTAAGATAGTATTATATATTTTACATAAGTCGTATCGAAATGGCGGCGACGTGGCTCGCCAACCGTCAGGTCTCGTTTCCTGCGAGGGCGAAAAGTGGGCTACGTGAGTGGCCTCTACTACCTTTTTTATTGGAAAAAGCGATGAAACGAGGAAAACGTACCCCTGATGGTAAGTGCAACAAGTCTGCCCATACCAAATACGGTATCATCCAGAGCCTTTCTGTGTGTTACCACACTACTGCTTCACGGCAGAATGACTTTACCTGGGGTGGTACCTACCTAAACGGATTCCAGCGTAGGAATCCTACCACCAGTAAACCTACCCCTTATAGGGGAAAATTTAAAGCGAGCGCCTAGTACAGGGGCTAGGCGCTCGCTTTAAATTTCATAGTTCGCGAGTGACCTGGGTTCAATTCTCGGTGCACTAAAATTAATTGCAATTTTTAGCGCCGATTTACTATGTGCTCGGCGGTGAAGGAAAACATCGTGAGGAAACCTGCATTTCTGAGGAATACAAAATATTTCGAAGAAATGTGCAGTCCGCCAACCCGCATTGGAGCAGCGTGGCGGATTCTTCCTACCTCCAAAACCCTCTCAGGAATGAGAGGAGGAGGCCTGTGCTCAGCAGTGAGACATTTATAGGCTGAAACTTTCTTACTTTTAAAGATAAATATAAAAGCAAAGGTCCGTGCTGATCATGGAGGGAACTCGTAAAAATTCCAACAGGAAACCGACGACACCGGATTAAACACGAAACATTAAAATTAATTAGTTTCAAATGCTGGTACAAATTAACCAAGTTCAAATAATATTCGTGAGGAAACCGGCCTGTCCACGAACATAGTTAGGTCAATTAACAAGCAACAACACTAATTATGTAATATCTGGTTACCGAATGGTGGTACAAACGGATCTATTACCCTACTTAACGCATCAGTTGGTTGGTTTTGGTTTAAAAAAAAAACGATGCTCCCCACTATGATTTGCAGACCTAAATTTCAGGTTCACACACAACCAGACCCGAAAACCAATAATTTGTGTTTTTTCACAAATGTTATATTTGGATTATATCTGGATTTCGAACCAAATACCTGCAGCGTAGAAATAAGGAACTGTGTCCACTAGACCACGCGGTTTACTGGTGGTAGGATTCCCATACAGAAATCGCCGTAAAGCAGTAATGTGCAAACCATACTGTGTTTCGGTCGGAACAGTTCAGTGCCCTCAGAGCCTGTGTAATCACTGGGCATATGAGACTTAAGAACTGACGTCTCACTGTGACGGGCGCAATGCGGTGTCACAGAGATATGTTCTGGGTGACACATAATTTGTTATGGGCAGACGTTGAGCCGTGGTAGCTCAGGGGCTAGGCGCTCGCTTTAAATTTCATAGTACGCGAGTGACCTGGGTTCGATCCCCGGTGCCGGCACCTCTAAAACTGTTATTTTAAGTGGTGATTTACCACGTGCTCGGCGGTGAAGGAAAACATCGTGAGGAAACCTGCATGTCTGAGAAATAAAAAATATTTCAAAGACATGTGAAGTCCGCCAACCCGCATTGGAGCAGCGTGGCGGATTCTTCCTAGCTCCAAAACCCTCTCAGAAATGAGAGGAGGCCTGTGCTCAGCAGTGGGACATTTATTGGCTGAAACTTCAAGCTTCAGACGTTGCGCTTACCATCATTCAATCGTCAATTTATCCAATAAAACCAAGTCACGTCGTAGAACTAGTGCTGTACAAGTTAAGAAAAAGACTCAAAGAAATGCCCAGAAAAACCAACTCTCTCCTCTCTTCTCCAACAGATGGCAGTTAATTATCATATTTACCAGACGTTAAATACACAACGGTGACGATAGCCAATTGGCCTGCTAAGTGCGCGGGATAAATCGCAATCAAAATTGCTATTAAGTTTTTTCTGGTGCCAGCACCTAAGATCTTAGTGTGGATCGTGTGGTAGGATCTATGTTACGATACATTATATCGAGCCCAGTAAAACCACTATACCTAAATGTAAAGTAACGTCCTTAAAAGGTTCTTCTGCTAAGCACAGGCCTTCCCTCATTTCTGGGAGAATTTTGAAGCCGCGAAGAGTCCGCCATGCTCCTATGTAGGTTGGAGGATTTTACATATTCTCGAATTTTTTACAGACATGCCTTCATGACATGTTTCCTCGCGATATTTTCTTACAGTACAATTTTGTAGGCCATCACCGACGATACAACTTAGGTTCGTCGTTGTCGTCGTTTCAGACTATCACAAGTCCACTGCTGAACATAGGCCTCCCCCATAGACAGCCACCAAAGTTTGTGTCTCTCATTTTGGAGGGATTTTGCCACGCTTGGCGGGCGGGTCGGCAACCGCAGTTTATTTATTCATATGTTCTAGGAAGATGCTGCTGTCCACCTCCTGGGTTTAATTTTCCCTCTGTCGACTTTTACGACACCCACGGGAGGGGTGGTAGATTCTCTTAGGCCGCCACAACACGGTCAGGTCGATCGTATACTATTAAATTGAAGACGAGCGCCTGGCCCCTGAGCTACCACGGCTCTAAACCACTACCTACCTTAATTTATTGTGTTGTCTTAAAAACTAGTACGACGAAGTAGTGACGGTTAATTACCCTCATTTCATTACTCAAAAGACACCTTTAGCCGCGACGAGTCGACAAAACACGAACAGTCGTAGAATTTTCTGTTACATTCAATTTAAGTTACAAACCGGTAGCACAATTCGGTTTAACTAAACATTGCAATAATGTACTGCTATCATGATGTTTGCTAAAAACCACGTCCGACATCTTCCCCCTCTTTCCAGCGCGCTATCGGTGCGGAGGTAAGCGCCTCTAGATTTCAGACCGATTATCTTATCTTGGCCCTCATTTCGTGACGTGTCAAAGACTAAAGAGATAAGGGACGAAAAGAATTGACAATAAGGTATAATCTTATAATAATCAACGAGACAATACCTTTTTTTTCTTCTTTTTTTTTTAATTCTCCTTCTTAAATGGCGTTGGTTTTAATGAACACTAGGCTCTGGTTTTCTATATTATGCTATATGCTGGTGATATGAATGAATAGTAATGATGCTACAATTAGTCAGAGTGCGTGACTACTACGCCACTGGTCTCGTGTACGATTCCCAGCTGGAGTCATAATTTATGCAAAAACAAAAATTGTTGGTTTTTTGGTTCAGTAATCGTGTGACTGTTCATCGTTATCGTTATCGTTTCAGCCTACACAAGTCCACTGCTGAACATAGGCCTCCCCAGAGATAGCCATACATGTTAGTATCTCTCATTTTGGAGTGATTTTGCCATAGTTGCTACGCTTGGCAGGCGGGTTGGCAACCGCACTTTATTTATTCATATGTTCCAGGAAGATGCTACTGCCCATCTCCTGGTTTCCATTTTCCCTCTGTCGACTTTTACGACACCCACGGTATGAGATGGGGTGGTAGATTCTATTAGGCCGCCACCACAAGGCCACGGTGACTGTCCGCGTGTCTCGGACACCGCGTCATAGCCTACCGATCTTTACGTAAGTGTTACATAAGGCGCAGAATATTAAGAGCGAGTGCCTCTGTGTTTGCGCACAGTGCTCTGTGCTTGTAGCACACTATAATATTATCCGATGAAGCTGTAAAAGCCAAAAAGGCTAACAGAAATTACATCACCGAAATTACGAGTATATACTGTAATATCTACGCGACACTATTTCTGCTCTCGCCGTGGTCATAAATCGACCAGAAGGATGACATCGGTGATGTTGTAAATCACGATCTAGTGATTTACTTTCTACTTTCTGGGAGTCTTCCTACTTTGTGTAATTTACAAGAGTTCATATATAAATATCGTATGAGCGTACATTTAAGTGCGTTACATTAATTGCCGTGGCGGCTGTGCCGTGTGGTGGCGGCTCGTTAAAAGAATACTACCACTCCATCTCATCCAATGGATCTCGTAAAAGGCGAGTAAGGAACTGCACTGTGCACCCAATAGCGCATGGTGGCGATGGGCTCACCACCATCACACCAAGTGCATTATATTGTTTTGGTGAAACGTGGATTGTGGCAATCCTCTGCTTTTGCAGTGAGTACCCAGTCTCTGACTACCCCTTATGGGATACAGTCGTGATCTTGTGTATGTATGTACATTTAAAGAAGTCCACTCGCTACACGTAAACAACCTATCGTCTTTATCGACCGAATTAAAATCCAAGCGAGATAAAAGTGCGCCTTCCCCGTACGTAAGCAAGTCTTCTATACAAATAAATAAAATTGTAGTGTCTGTTTGTTATAACAAAATAACAGGCTTTTACTCAATGCTTATGATAGTATATAACGGTACTAATAAGAAAAAAGCAACTTTTAAAATTTTTGTCTGTCTGTCTGTTTGTTTCGGCTAATCTCCGAAACGGCTGGACCGGTTTTGACTAGATCTATCAGCTGTATTATAGCGGGTAACTTAGGCTACTTTAATTTTAAAATAATTATTAGGGTTTCGCGCTAAAAAATGAAAACCCCAAAATCCGATTCAAATAGGGATCGGGGTCGCCTTTTTCACGTAGGTGAAACCGCACAGCCAGTTATCCTATCGATACGAACTGAATAGTAGTGAAAGATGCGTGATTCAATATAAAGAATATTGAATTTTGCAACGTGCGACGCGACGCCGCGATAGGCAGATATCGCATATCGCGTCGTCACTGACAGACTGACGATTTCGATGGAATTTATGGATCACGGATTTCCGGTCAATCGACACATCGACTAGCAAAAGTTCGTCTCAGTCATGGAACAGTTCTAGTTTTTTTTTCGATGGATAAGGTGACGAGACGAGTTCATCGGATAGTAAGTGCAACGTCTGCCATAACATATGCTGTATCACCCAGAACATTACAGTGTGGCACCACACTGCGCCCGTCACCCTGAGACGTGTGAGATTAGTTCTTAAGTCTCATATGCCCAGTGAATACACTAGCTCCCAGCGCCTTTTAGACCGAAACACAGTAATGTTGGCACACTACTGCATCACGGCGGTATAACTGGCCTGGGGTGGACCTGTTACCGTGGTACCGATTCCTGCACAAGAATCCTACCATCATGTGTCTTTCTTAATATTTTAAGAAATAAACATGTAAGATATCTAAATAAAAAGAAGTAAAATAACAGCCTATAAATGTCCTACTGCTGAGCACAACATGCAGATTTCACTCACCTGCAGCACGTGGTAAATCAACATCTAAAAAAGTTTTAGACGTGCCGGCACCGGGGTCCGTACCCAGATCACTCTCGTACTATGAAATTTAAAGCGAGCTGGCAGCCCATGTTTTTTTTTTGTATGTTTTAACGTTGTTAGCCCGGCGGCTTTTACAACTTCGTCGGAAGAGACTCGCGAGCAGAAGGCCCGCGAGTACGGGGCAGCATACTTGCTAATAAATGGTGCCCATATATTAGTCTGTTTTCGCTAACCATCAGTGTTTTGAATCCATTGCAAACGAAGCTCGGCCGCCCGACAAATCTAATTTTAACCAACCATACCTTATGACAATAATTATTTTAAACAAAAATATTTCTTTCGGCATGTAATTAAATTTGATTTACATAAGTATATCAAATTAAATTAATAAATAATTATTAATATTAACAATAATCGATAAAAAAATATTTTTTATTCTCTTATTGTTGGCTTCACCGCCTATCATACTCGTATTATGTTGACATGTTGCCATTAAGTCCGCCATATGTACCACTAATGCATAAAAGTTTAAAACGATATTAAAACTAGCAGGATTTTAACGCAATCAATGAGTATTCGCATTGCTGTTTACGATAGATACACGTCCGGATTCAAACAAGGTAAAGTAAATAATGTAAAATATCTAAGAATAGTCACGCACTGTAACGTTTAAATTTTTATTCATAAGATACAATAGAGCAGTCTCATGAAATGGACTCACACTAAAACTTACAAAAAAGAGGATACCTACGGAGTTTTTTTCGCATGTTCCTTCGCCTTCAGATAACCCGCTTATTAAACGCTAGTAGACTGAAAAAAAAGGTATCGTATGACAAACGAATTTCATTTCTTACCTCATAAGAAAAATTTTCATTTGATTTCATAGTTCATTGTATTTACTTACTTATTTATAATGATGTATCGAAGTTTTATGTCGAAAACTTGATGATTTCAATTGTGTACTAACGTTGCATTTGTTATTATATACGAGACAGGCATCAGACAGAATTCAAGAGATTATAAACAGTCGTTTTGTACTCTGTATGTACTAAAATAGATCTCCATCTCAAAAGAATGTATTTATCGCACATAATATTATACATATCAGGTCGTATTCGTTTGGACAAATACAGTAATCATAGAGTAATGGTGTTGGCACATGTTTTAAAAGATTCACCGAAATGAGAAGCCAGCCAAATACATATGCATAGTGTAATATAAAATAAAATTAAAATACCTATTTGCGCTTTGCTTTTTGTTTTTACGACATAAAACAACAAAAAGAATTGCCAAATTTGTCTTCAGTTTGACAGTTAAGTGTACAATGTAAGTGTACAACTTAGTTTACAAAAAAAAACGCAGCAAGTTACGTGTCTACGTCACAGATAATCTATGCGTTCGAATAAAACACACTATAATCGCGAAACTCACGATTTGAAAACCGGTTCCCAGCGACTGACTAACAACGGATAAGTTTCGCTTAATAACGTATGTGTGCAAACAGTTTTCACAAAGCAACTACCCGCTTAAGTTTTTTTTTTTTACATACATACATAAGATCACGACTGTATCCCATAAGGGGTAGTCAGAGACTGGGCACTCACTGCAAAAACAGATGACTGCCACAGTCCACGTTTCACCAAAACAATATAATGCACTTGGTGTGATAGGTGGTGAGCCCATCGCCACCATGCGCTGTTGGGTCCACAGTGCAGTTTAATTCCTTACCTTGCCCTTTACGAGACTCATTGGATGAGCTGGAGTGGTAGTATTCTTTTAACGAGCCGCCACCACACGTGACAAATGTTCTTTCGTATTGTATAATTTCGATTCAGTTGTCGTTAATACGTAAATTAAACGTAATTAAGCGTAATTGAAACAGCACCTTTATTTCATAATCATCACAGCAGCCTATCACCAGTCCACTGCGGAACATAGGCCTCCCCCACAGATTGCCACAATAGTTCGTAGCTTTAATGTTGGGGAGATATTTTTTATTTTACCTTAGCGACTTTTACGACACCCACGGGATGTGGTGGGGTGGTAGATTCTCTAAAGCCGCTGCCACCTTTATCCCCCTTCCATCAATATGGTTCCATCATCGTGACTGGTAGAATTGCCAGACAACTGAGCATGAACGGACACCTTAGCTTTGTGAAGCTATTCGTCTGACTTAAAAACAAAAGTTAATTTTGATACCTTTTCAATGTACGTTAGAACGAGCTGATGCCCGCGACTTCGTCCGCATGAATATAGGTTATTTATTTATCCCGTGAGAAGTATTTGATTTTCTATGATAAAAAAGTATCCTATGTCCGCCTCCAAAATGCAAGCTGTCACTGTGCCAAAATCGTTAGTATAGTATTATATAGTATAGTAAATAGTTAGTTTAGTAAATAGTTAGTTACTTTCGCATTTATAATATTAGTATAGTATTTTAGGTGCCGACGATAACAATTCCAATTGTTATCGTCGGCACTTAAAAAAGGTTTCAAAAAGTAATCGCTTTAAATATTATTTTAATTTATGTAAATGGTTTATTTTATTTTATTGGATGAAGTGATGAAACGAGCATAACGTTCACCTGATGGTAAGTGAAACGTCTGCCCATAACAAATGCTGTGTCACCCAGAAAAATTCTGTGTTTTTTTTTTTTTATTTCATAAAAGTGACGGAACGAGCAAACAACGTTCACCTGATGGTACGTGTAACGTCCCATAACAAATGCTGTGTCACACAGAAAATTACTGTGTGACACCACACTGCGCCCGTCACCCTGGGACATCAGTTCTTAAGTCCCATATGCCCCGTGATTACGCTAGCTCAATAAATGAAATTGAAGTAACTATTTGTTATAACAAAATAACAGCTCTTTACTCAACGCTTATGAAAGTATAATATACGGTACCTAAAAAGAAATCAATTTCTAAAATTTTTGTCTGTTTGTTTGTTCCGGCTCATCTCAGAAACCGATTTTGACGGGATTTTCACCGACAGATAGCTCATATAATAGCGGGTAACTCAGGCTACTATCATTTTATAAACTAATTAGGGTTCCGCGAAAAACAATTAAAATCCCAAAAATCCGATTCCAATAGGGAAGTATATATGTATGTCATCGAACGGGGTTGGGTTTTTTACGCGGGTGAAACCGCCTGGCACAGCTAGTAAATTATAAAATCAGAGAAGTAATTAAAATCAGACCGACATATTTTGCCATTAAAACAGAATTGTTAATGACATCGTGCATATTTAGTTTCCTGTGGTTTTACTGCCTCGTTTATTATTATTTATTATTAATGCAAATTAACTAAAATTAATAAAATATAATTAGGTTATCATTTTTAAATTGATATCCCCGTCATTAATTCGCAGAAAATGATACTTTACAACTCATGTCGCTGTTTCCATGCCTTTATTTCTAACATATCAAGCGAATATTTATATTATCTAAAACGTATTTTATGTACAATAAAAATGTAATAAGTTTATAAACACTAAAATGATAATTCACCATCACCATCATCATGTCCACTGCTGAACATAGGCCTCTCCCACAGATTGTTACAATAGTTTGTTGGTCACAATTTGGGGTAATTTTGCCATAGTTTCCGCGCTTGGCAGGCGAGTTGACAACCGCATTTTATTTATTCGGATGTTCCGGGAAGACGCTGCTGTCCATTTCCTGGTTTTAATTTTCCCTCTGTCGACTATTACCACACCCACGGGATGAGATGGAGGGGCAAATTCTCTTCAGCCGCCACCACACGGCGGTGTGGCAATGATAATTAATATATAATATTTACATTTATTTAAGATATAACGCGATAATTGTGAAATATAATTATAACGAAACTAGTTATTAAGTGATGGTAAGTGCAACGTCTACCCATAACAAATGTTGTGTAACCCACAATATTTCAATGTGCCACTACACTGCGCCCGGTCGGCCTGAGACATCAGGTCTTAAGTCTCATATGCCCAGTGATTACACCAGCTCTCAGTGCTCTTCAGACTGAAACAGTAATGTTTGCACAATACTCCTTCACTGCAGAATTACTGGCCCAAGGGTGCTACCTACCCCAAATTGTTGATGTTCAATATATCAGGTTTAGTTTTCTAATACGAATGCACTGTAGCTATGTTAATGTTACGATTTGTCTTATCAAAGCGGGATATTTTTACGCATTTTGGGGACCACGGGATAAATAGCCTTAAACTGATAGATTTTATAGCGGGACGTATGGTCACGTTAGTTGTAACTGAAAACTTCCCAAAAACGCAAACATAGCTAAAGCGTGGTTCATCATTTTAAATGCAAAAAAACGATGAGAAGAAAAATTCCAAATAAAGATAATGATAATTGAATGAAGTTACGATAAAAAATAAATCTGCAAGAAATGAACTGGTGGTAGGATTCCTAAGCAGGAATCCGTCTAGGTAGGTAACCACCCCAGGGCCAGTTATTCTGCCGTGAAGCAGTAGTGTGCAAACATTACTGTGTTTCGGGTTGAAGAGCACTGTGAGCTAGGTAATCACTGTGATGGGCACAGTGTGATGACACACAGAAATTTTCTAGATGACAGCATTTGTTATGGGCAGACGTTGCACTTACCACCATGTGAACGTTTTGCTCGTTTCATCACTTTATCCAATAAAAAATAATCAGACCCCGAACGGATGAATTACAAACTACTTACAAACACACTGTAGGCACTAACCATAAACTTAGTTTTCATATTAATTAAAAAATAAATTTTATCAAAAGAACTTAAGGTAAACAATGGACATGAGAAAAGAGTACAATGTTATGTTCATTATTCCTTTCGCTGATTGGCAGATAATAAACACGAATTTGTCCTCTGAGCAGACTTCCTTCCATTTTTTTTATATTAATAAAATTTTTTTCGCATTTTCAGTCACTTATTTTATAGTAGTCTCATTGCGTAAAGAAAAAGGTTTTTTAAATATAGATACTTTTTATGTAACAAATATTATTAATTCTTAAAGGAATCCAAATTATGATTGATAAGTATATCTCTAAATTCTGTATTTAGTTTTCAATAGAGCTTAAGTAATTTTTCATAAAATTTAGGCAATGTTTGTTCTGTTTCTCCTCCACTTTGCCTTTACTAAAAAAACAAAATCAAATACAATCTGTTGTAAAGTACAGGTAGCAGCACTTGCTTTAAGTTTCTAATTAATAAATACAACCCCTAATTGCTAAAGTAAATATTAATTTAAATAAAATGAATAGTAAAATGTGAGTACTTACGTCGTAACTCCATGTGCAAGACACGCCAGCGAACTTTGCAACACAACGTCCTAACTCCACGTCCTCGTGGGTTGTGTATAGGTGCTTAAGGCAGTACTTCACGTGCGGAGCTACTCTTCGCAATGTTTCCCGGGATATCAGCACACCTGGACCACCCATGCAAAAATTCTCATTATACTCCAAGGCCAACGCGTCCCTCTCGGCAGCCGTACCTCTCCCCGCTTGCCCAATAAACTGTGGCTTTCGGCTGTCCACTGAACGCAAAAACTCCCCTAATTTATCACCTCTTACATACACATCATCATCCGCACGCATAAACCACTCGAACTTATCTCCGTATTTCTCATACATGTATAGTAACATGAGAAACGATTTCTTCTGAGGAGGGTAACTATCGTCCACAAACCGCAATGGAATTAAAGGTAGTCCAGGCGCTCGGGACACCTCCGAGCTAAAGAAAGCTATTCTACCGGGCAGGTCCTGAGCCCACGTTTCAAACACTGCTCTCGCTCGCGTGTCCAAATATTGTGCCGCAGTCATAACACCAACGAAAACTAAAGTCCTGTTTGAATTCTCAACAGTCTCTTCCGGACTTAAACCTATGACAGCCAGCGGATCCGAATCTATATACAATTTTGCCGCATCAGGACACGCCTGTATGGAAGTCCTTGAAGACGTCCTTAAGCACAGCTTGAGGAAGACGCCAAGGGTGACGCCGGCGACGACACCGGCTACCAAGTGCATCCACCTGCTTCTCCGCGGCATCGTGATAAGCTATTACTAACACCCGCTGATACCCGCCGTGGACATGTGCATTCCAAGAATAGACTTTTTATCCTTTCTTCATTTACGGGGGTAGACATTAGCAAGCGACTGATTCACTTTCGATCGATCACATGGCCGAAATTGGCGCGTCACGCGAAATCGAACCACTATCGCGGTGTCACGAGCTAAATATCGAATTTGCAGATGTTATCGGAGCGAACGCGTTTGTGAGCGGCGCGTGTCGAAATGCGATCCGTTCATTTTCAGCTATCAGCTTACTTGCAACAATACCGACTCATGCGCCGCCCGTCGTGCAACTGGATCGGTGAGTGGCGGTGGTTCGTTGGATCGCCTCAAAACAAAACTCAAGCAGCGGTAATTCAGTTAGTCAGTAGACTGCGCGACCGTCTCGCTTGCTCGCATCATTACATATATTGTTATCTCTGTCGCGGGTTGCGGGCAGTGAGTGCCGGATTGTGAACTTGTCCCATTCATCGGTGGCCGGGCAGCGAGAGATAGACAATCAACAATAGCCGGGCACTGTCTGGCGGGTCGCCGCTCGCCGGCCGGTGCCACTTTTTGTTACGTTTTACAACGAAATACGTATAGTTGATGTTAAGAGTCATTAACATTCTGTACTACTATGGCTTCTATCTTGCCACTATAATAAAGCTGTTAAAATATATGTACGGGATTTGCTTTTGAACGAATTAGCGCATCGGTGAGCGTATCTCTCCGCCGAGACAAACTCCTGGGTCGAATTTCAATCGAAGCTAATATTTATTCGCAAAAATTGATTAGAGCATTAAGAAATCCGTGCTTTAGTGGTTGCTAGTCTTGGATTGTTCGCGAACGACCGAGTGACTCTTTCAGATGAACTATACGAACTGGTTCGTCGATGATCAAGCCCTTAGTTCTTTTTTGGGACTTCGTCGATGCGTTACGGTCAACAGAGATTATTTTTCATGTACGGCACAACCAGATCCGAAAACCAACAATTTGTGTTTTCGCACAAGTGTTGGTTTGGGCTCTGACCACTAGGTCTCGCGGTCGTCTTATAAATTCAATTTTAAAATTAATATCAATAATTTTTATTGAACTGTTAAACATTTTTTTTTGTTGTAGTTAAAGTAAGAAATGTTTATAAGGAGTTCTTTTCTTTTCTAATATATTAGAATTGAATTGGCATATTTTTTAATGAAGAACTAGGGAACTAGGGAAAAAGAGCGAACTTGTTCCTAGTTGACAGTGAACTAATATGACAGTGAACTAATTTCAGCGCTCCCAATGGTGAACTATTATCCACAAGACTAATGGTTGCGCTAGTATTAACGGTATTAAAATTCATACTACACAGTTGACTACTTCCGATAATCAAAGTTTTTTACCCGAAAGATGTAGCATAAAAGGCCAAAATTTTAATACATTATTAAATCTAAACTTTTGAAGTAATTGATAGAGAGTAAAAACGTATAAATCTTATTGTACACTGATGTGTTTTGCAATGTCTGTTATGTGTTGAATTTTCGTTGAACTATTTACAAGGTTTAATGGCCAGTTAGATTCGCTCCTAAACGGACCTTTATAATCTGTACAAAGTTATTTTGGAGACAGCATATCGTACAGTAAGCTTAGAAGCCCGCTTTTGGCCTGGCCTAAATTGGCAACACACGCTTGGCCCAGAAAGTTGATTTACCAAACAAAACTCTCAAACAAACTGCTAGTGGTATGGAAGTCAATGTCATTCTAACAATACAGTTTAAAATAACTGGTATTTTAAGACGTTTTACTTCAAATTCAAAAATTTTAATACTGTTTCGAATTTCAAATACGTTTGTTTTGTTCGGCGACGTGGTTCGCTACCCGTCACGTCCCTTTCCCCGCGAGGGCGATAAGTGAGTTACATAAGAGGACTTTGCCTACCCCTTAATGAGAAAAAGGTGTAACTGAATGTTTATGTTTTTTGTTTTATTCATTCAGACGTCAGGCATTTTAGTCAGTTTTTTTTAAATATTTTTTTTAAATATTCTTAATGCCTTAGCTAACTTCTTGATTGAATTCTTATTGGCGAAGTTATAATCTAGGCTTCGATGACCGTGTAGTTCTAGTAATCGAAGTAATATTTGTAAAACCCATATAGTTATGGGCAGACGTTGCAATTACCATCAGATGATCGTTTTGCTCGTTTCGTCACTTTCTCTAATAAAGAAAAAAAGAAGTTAGTCAAATAGACACTTTACTTGCCCTTTTTTTCTGCAAATTTATTTATTAAAACATCCAAAGCACACAGGATTTTAGTATTAAAAAAATTTCTGCTTTTTTGGACAGCATTGATAAGTCCGATAGTCGTTCTTACCCTACAGAAATTTAAGATTTTTTTTTGATTAATTTGAGCTTAGAAATGCTTCTTCCAGCTGTTGCAGTTGTAACCGAAAGGCCAAAATATATGAAGCAAATAGGAATGCCATTTTCATTATTTATACACTTTCGACCTCTTGTCAATAAGAATTTGTGCTTCTGGATTTTACGAAGTATTGCTCAACCACGGCGGGGCCCCTGAAGCTCAGGGCCCTCACTACCGATACGGCTGAAACGGCGGTATCTACGTCTTTGAGCTAAACGTACGGTTACGGTAAGTTAATGTACTTAAAAGTTTTCATATACACTAAATTTAAAAAGGAACACTGATTCCTGCCTAAAATAACAACAATTGTTTAACCAATAAATATTAAGAACAAAAGAAATATTAAGAGCTCTGTAACGTACACACTCGTATCAAAGTTCTCTTTTTCTCTCTCGAACCAAGTACCTATTTTCCGTCTTTCCTGCGTCAGAAGCGTTTCATTTTGAAACGTTACATGTAAAAACGTACTCAAATTCGACCTTTAAAATTCTCAGGGGCCGGGTGCTCGCCTTTAATTTCATAATACGCGAGTAACCTGGGTTCGATACCCGGTGGCAGCACCTCTAAAATTGTTCTAAAATTTTAAGTGTTGATTTATCACGTGCTCAGCGGTGAAGGAAAACATCGTGAGGAAACTTGCATATCCGAGGAAAAGAAATATTTCGAGGACAGAGTCCAGAGAAGTCCGCCAACCCGCATTGGAGCAGCGTGGCGGACCACTCCCCGTTCCCAAACCCTCTCAGAAATGAGAGGAGGCCTGTGCTCAGCAGTGAGACATTTATAGGCTGTTACTTTACTTTTTTTATATATCTTAAGAAGTTACACTCTAAAAATAAATGATTCCACGAGTAATTAATATTCAGAAATGGGAATGGTGAAAATCATAAGAAGATCCACATTAGTTCAGTGAACGTCCAACATTTTGCATCAAAATTGGTCTTATGGAACTTTTACCCTTACCTCATGCTCACCGAAACGGAAAAAACAAGCTCTGCTTGCCAAGAAATGCAACGTTTTGAAAACGAGACAATGAGACGCGTTTTCCGAATTCCGAAAAAGACGAAACATGGCTCTGTCAACATAAATAAGAAGCAGTTGCAGGTGGCTCCGGACCGTGTTTTGTGAGGGAGGCCTATGTTCAGCAGTGGACTTGTGACTGAGCTGAAGTTTGTAGCTCCCAATTTGGGGGGATTATGCCGCAGTTACCACGCGTGGAAGGCGAGTGGGCAACCGCAGTTTATTTATTCAGATTGTCCAGGAAGATGCTGCTGCCCATCTACAGGTTTTCATTTTCCCTCTATCGACTTTTACGACACCTACAGGATGAGATGGGGTGATAGATTCTCTAGCCTCTGCCACACGGCAAAGAAAAGGAAGCAGGATACTGAGGTGTAAAAGCCAGAGTTTCGTCACAACAGCCGGCGGCCTAAGAGAATCTACCATCCCATTCCATCCCGTGGGTGTCGTAAAAGTCGACAGAGGGACATTAAAACCAGGAGATGGGCAGCAGCTTCCTGGAACATCTGAATACATATACTGCGGCCGCTAACACGCCTGCCAAATGTGGCAACTATGGCAAAATCCCTCCAATATGACAGCAATCAAAGAGTACTACAAACTTTTGTAGCAATCTTTTGGAGGAGGTTTATTTTTAGCAGTGGACTCGTGATTTCTCTAAACCTTAAACATATGTTTAAAACTAAAACGTGAAAACAAGAAAGTTGTTCGTAATTTACTACACAACATTAATCATATAAAACCTTACTTATAACTACGTAGGTGATTAATCTGCGATCGTCACAAGACTACTAACGTACCTGGAGTCCGGGCTGGAGATACGTTGCATTGTATTAATCTAAAATGATAAACGACAGTCTCAAAATTTATGGAATCGTAGTAAGCCTTCGACAAGTCCTGGACTGCCGCAAAAGTTGGAGGTTGCAGATTGTATAATCATGAATCCGAATTTCAAGCAAAGTCAATATTTGTGAATCGGCATTTGTCTGACCAAGTTGAGTTTAATTAAAAGTAACATAATGGATACGTTAGATGATTTTGACGTCTTCTTAGAACAACATCAAAAGTCAAATAGTAACCGGACACTTTTTTATTCGTTCGACGAAACTTCTGTGAGTGTAAAACGTTCTTTTAAAACACATGGGCCCAAAAGTCGCACTAATCATCCTGCCAGTAGGGTGAGCATGGCAACATTTTTATAAATAATAAGTTTCGTATATAAATAAAACTAGATTTTACGGATTTTATCGCATATAATTTACTACTTATGACCCGACGTTACGACCGCTTTACAGCACCCATAGTCCCGGGAGATCATTAATTAGATTTGTAATTTAAACTGTGTTATTAAAATTTCAAATTACAAATGTAGCGCAAATTTTATATCCTCCTGGGTCGTGACTAGCAATAGACGTCAATAGGAATAAATCCATCCAGACCCTCGTCCAGCAATGGCCTATAACAGGTAGAAATGAGATGATGTACTTCTCGTACGTGACAGAGCTGCGCAGCAGTTATATAGTGTAGCCTGGCTGCAGCACATGGATTGACAGCATAAAACTCCTGCGTTTCGTACAGAGTAATAAGAAAAGGAGGACGCAAGGCTTGGGCCTAGAGATCAATATTGATTGCGTTCGGTAGTTAATATGTTTAAATTGCAAATAATGCCTATGGGCCGAGGGCGCTTTATTGCATTGGGCCTATGGCGCCGTCTTAGTTTAATACCCTTCTGCAATCACTGGTAATGAGATTATTCTACGTTACTCGATCAGTATCCATCAATCAATGTATTATTTATTGTCCACGAAATACAGGAATAAGCATGAGGCAGTCTTATCGCTCTGAAAGCAATTTCTTCCAGACAACCTCTGTGTTAATAACTCTTTTTATTACTACTATTAGTAAAGCTACTCGTAGGTAGGTACAACCCCGGGGCAGTTATTCTGCCGTGAAGCAGTAGTGTTCAAACATTACTGTGTTTCGGTTTGAAGGGCACTGTGAGCTAGCGTAATCACTGGGCATATGAGACTTAAGAACTTATGTCTCAGGGTGATGGGCACAGTGTGGTGTCACACAAAAATTTTCTGGGTGACACAGCATTTGTTATGGGCAGACGTTGCACTTACCATCAGGTGAACGATTTGCTCGTTTCATCACTTTATCCATAAAAATAATATTAAAAAAGGCCTAAACGCAGCCGAAGGACATTAGTAGTTATGGAAAATAACCAATGATATAAACGGATTTGACTAAATAATTAATTAATAAGGTTATACGAGTACATAATTTTTGTTTTTATGACTGTCATTAAAAGTAATCACTTTAAGTTAAAATTATATTTAATGCTACATGATGTACTTGAAGTTTATTAGGAAATAATTAGATAGTGTAAACCTGCTACATTAAAAACAAATTGTATTATAGATAGCGGCGTCTCTAACATAAAAATTGTACAATGTTATTTATGTTTTGTTTAGGTAATAAGTCTGTATAAAATATAATGGATTAACAATGTACCTCTAATGTATTCAATTGTAAAACATTAAGTACATTATTGTAGTACGTTAATGCAATAATTTCATTTTTAACATTCAAAGGACGATGTTTTCTCTTTGATGATACATAAGCCGTAGTTAATGCTAAAGTCATGTTAAACTTTCGTTTGTCGGTAAAAATACCATTTACGCTTTGCCGTGCAACAATTGCAACAACATTTGACCGTGGTAGCTCAGGTGCCGGCGCTTGTCTAACTTTCATAATACGTGGATAACCTGGGCTCACCGGAGCCGGTTAATTTTATCTTTAGTGCTGATACACCATGAGCTAGACGGTGAAGAAAAACATTGCATGAGGAAGCTTTCATGTGTCATCATCGTAACCATTTCAGCATATCACTAGTCCACTGCTGAACATAGGCCTCCCCCATAGATTACTGCAAAAGTGTGTAGCTCTCATTTTGAGTGAAATTTCGCCATAGTTGCTACGCTTGGCAGGCGGGTTGGCAACCGCAGTTTATTTATTCAGTAGTTCCAGGAAGATACTGCTGCCCATCTTCTGGTTTTAATTTTCCCTCTGTCGACTTTTACGATACCCACGGGATGAGATGGAGTGGTAGATTCTCTTAAACCGCTACCACACGGACTCAACAGAGTGTACTCGTACAAGTAAACCAATACAACCGTCGTAGAGTCAATATCACTTGATAATGCCTCCTTTTGAGGTGAAACACTTCAGTGGTGTTTATTGCCTAGTGGTAGTGTTGTAGTGGTGGAGGGTATCTGGTGGCGGCTCCCGGTGGCTGTATATATTGGTTTACTTGTGCACGCTGTTGAGGAAGGGCGGGCAGGTACTCTCTAAAAACTCAGACCACGTGTGAAATCCGATAACCCGCTCTGGAGTAGTGTAGCAGACTTTGTCCGGTTAGCGGCTTAGCGACTGTGAAACTCTCTCCTAGGATTAAGAGGCCTGTGCTCAGAAGCGGGATTTTTATAGACTGTGTGAACCAAACGTTCACCTGATGGTAAGTACAGCGTCTGCCCATAACAAAGGCTGTGTCACTCAGAAAATTTCTGTGTAACACCACACTGTGCCCTTCACATTGAGACATCAGTTCTTAAGTCTCATATGCCATAGTGTAATAATAACTCTCAGTGCCCTTAAGACCGAAAATCAGTAATGTTTGCACATTACTTCTTGCAGTATAACTGGCCTGGGGTGGTACCTACCTAGACTTAAGAACTGATGTCTCAGGGTGACGGGCGCATTGTGGTGTCACACTGTTCTGGGTGACACAGCATTGTTACGGGCGTTTTGCTCGTTCCGTCACTTTTATGAAATTAAAAAAAAAAATCTCCTATATCGTAGAATGTTATGTGCATTTCATTAAATTGTCTGAACGACTGTATAAGTTTGCTAAGTAAATTCCTCTGCTGCGGAAATTTGCTTTATATCCTTTGCTTTGTTCCTAATAGATGTTAAATTTCTACTCAGAATCCATGCACGATATGTGAGGACAGAAAGAAAGAAAGAAATTCCGGATCTGGGAGTTTGTGCTTGTAGTCTATAAAACGGACGCACGATACAGGAGAAATCTTAGTGAATGGCATCTTTTAAAAAATGCGTCATCATTCATCATCATCATTTCCAGGATGATGCTGTTGCCCATCTCCTGGTTTTTACTTTCCCTCTGTCGATTTTTACGACACCCACGATGAGATGGGGCGGTAGATCCCACACGCAAAATGCTTAATCTGCTAATTATTTACGTTAGCAGTTTCAGTAAATTGTACAGCTATAACGCCGATGGCTTAGTGGTGATAATAAAAGAGCGGACTGTATTATATGGTTGTATAATTTTAAACTAACAACGGTTGTCGTTAAGTAAAGTAAAGTAACAGTCTATAAATTGCCAAGCTGCTCCATTGCAGGTTAGGCGGACTTCACATATTTCGAATATTTTTATTTTTGTCAGACATGCCGGTTTCTTTACGATTTTTTCCTTCACCTCAAGCTCGGCTTACGGCTCACGGCGAATTTCGCTTGTTGTTGTTAGTGAGCGTGTATAATATTAGTAAAATAAAATATTTAAATTTTTTTTTAATAATCATGAAATAGTTACGGACCATATTCAACTAAATGCTTCGGTATGGTAACCCTAATTGCAGTTTTTCTGAGTGTAAACTTAACATTGACCCGAACAAAAAGAGGGCTATGAATGAAACCGACGCATCTTGACGAGTTCTTATATCGGGGCATTAAGAGTGCATTTACGTCGCAGAAGTCTATGTAGCACATGTGTTGACGTCGCAGCATCATTTGGAAGACAGATGGCCGTATACAATTCCAGTTGAAAGTTCTTAAGGAACATCGACACTTGTTACCATTAAGATGCGATATTTTAAGTTAAAATAAACTTAAAAAAATTTAATAAATGTTTTCTTTTTTTTATTGGACAGAGCGACGCAACGGGCAAAACGTTCACCTGATGTAAAGTGCAATGTCTACCCATAACAAATGCTATGTCACCCAGAACATTTCTGTGTGACACTTCAATGCGCCCGTCACCCTGAGACATCAGTTCTTAAGTCTCATATGCCCAGTGATTACGCTAGCTCTCATTGCCCTTCAAACCGAAACACAGTAATGTTTGCACACTACTACTTCACGGTGGAATAACTGGCCCAGGGGTGGTACCTTCCTATACAGGAATCCGTCTAGGTAGATATCACCGCACTGACAGTTACTCTGCCGTCACTCAGGTAGCAAATACACCTGTCTTTCTGTTTAAAAGGTACTGAAGCTACTGTATTTCCGGGCATATGAGACTTGAGAACCGATACAGTAGAATACTGTATCAGTACTGTACAGTAGAATACGCAGTGAGGTGCTACACAGAAGGTACGCTAGTGTTTCTGGGTGCAACGACAACTGTTGTTTTTTTATTATTTTATTGTATAAAGTGACGAAACGAGCAACACGTTCACCTGATGGTAAGTGCAACGTCCGCCCACAACAAATGCTCTGTCACCCAGAATATTTCTGTGTGACACCACACTACAACCCGTCACACTGAGACATCAGTTCTTAAGTCTCAAATGCCCAGTGATTACGCTAGCTCACAGTGGCCTTCAAATCGAAACACAGTAATGCTTTGCACACTACTGCTTCACGGCAGAATAACTGGCCCTGGGGTGGTACCTACCTAGACGGATTCCGGCATAGGAATTCTACCACCAGTAAAGGTCAGTGCAGTCGTTTTTGCAATCAGGTGAGCTACTTGCTACTTGCTGCCCTGTGGTGGCGGCTTAAGAGAATCTGCCACCCTATCTCATCCCGCTTACGGGATGTCTTAAGTCGTAAAAGTCGACGGAGGGAAAATGGAAACCAGGAGATGGGCAGCAGTCTCTTCCTGAAACATCTGAATAAATAGACTGCGGTTGCCAACCCACCTGCCAAGCGTGGCAAGAAACTTTTTTGGACAATCTTTGGGGGAAGCCTATGTTCAGCAGTGGGTAGTGATAGGCGAAAATGATGACGATGAGCTACTTGCTCGTCTCGTAACTTACTTCCATTAAAAAAGTTATCCCGATTTTTAGAGACGAGAAGAGACTTTTTTGCTGTGTCATGTACCGGATTTCCAAAAAGCAACGTCTGATACTGTCAAGTTGGTTATTATCAGCTGCCGGCCATTGATGGGATGTCGCTCGACTGAATCTATACTTATCTTTTAATTTTATGGAAGAAATAGACGACTTGAGCAAATCGTTCACCTGATGGTAATAGCAATGTCTGCCCATAACAGTTGCCGTTTCACCCAGAACATTCAGTTGAAATGTTTTGTGTGGCACTGTGATAGTAGCTCAGGGTTAGGCGCTCGCTTTAAATTTCATAGTAAGCGAGTGACCTGGGGTCGATTCCCGGTGCCGGCACCACTAAAATTGTTAATTGCAAGTTTAAGTGCTGATTTACCACGTGCTCGGCGGTGAAGGAAAACATCGTTAGGAAACCTGCATGTCTGAGAAATAAAAAAAAATATTTCGAAGTCATGTGCAGTCCGCCAACCCGCATTGGAGCCAGCGTGGCGGATTCTTGCTAGCTCACAAAATCCTCTCAGAAATGAGAGGAGGCCTGTGCTCAGCAGTAGGGACATTTATAGGCTGAAACTTTATTTTTTTTACTTTATTATAGTCATCAAAAGACATCAGTTGCTAAGTTTCATATGCTTACACTATCCCTCAAGTACCCTTCAGACCGAAACACTTAATGGTTGCACACCACCGCATGAGTGTGTGTGCGGTGATAGGTACCAACCTAATCGGATTCCTGCATAGAAATGCCAACGTCAGTACCAGTATCTAAAGTAGTAAATCAAGTCAACTAGTAAGTTCAGCGTTGCCCTATATTCTATTATTGCTGCAGCACATACTTGGGACGGCTCGTACCACGCTCTCACACAATATCAGACTAAAGTAGCATCATGACGCTGATAGGTTTCGTATGGTGAGATATTACTGGGAGTAAGGACATGTTAGTTCTCAGGGTGACAACGCTTTCTTCATTATTTGTTACTAATACAATCTAGGTGTCCTTTCCAGAACAGGCTATAGACCTGTTTGATTTGCAAAGATTTATTTCCTTCTAAAGGGCACTGAGTAACTATGTAATTACTGGGCATATGATACTTAACAATTGTTGTCTTAGGGGGACGGACGCAGTGTGCTACCACACGGAAATGTTCTGGGTGACACATTTGTTATGGACAGACGTTTCACTTACCATGAGGTGAACGTTGAGCTGGTGGTGGGTAAATACACTTTTAATTGGAACGTATATCTGTCAAAAGTGTTATATTGTTACTATTATTTAAATTAATAAATTTTATTTTGTAATACTCGCACACTTAGTACATTAAATATAATCTCTGTTCAGCTTACTGTAAACTCGTGCTTACAGTCACGTTGTGTGCCATTTTTTTGTAAACCATTATGTTACGTTATTCCATATGTTGTCGTTTATGTGATATGGAAAAGGGATCATCAAAGTCGTGAGAGAAATGCACTGCGCTTGTTTGAACCAATTTTACAAGAAACTTAGTGGAAGAATGAAATATAAATAATCAAAGAGAGAAGAAGAATGAAATAGAAAATACAATGCAAAAATAAACAAACACTGTAAATAGTTATATATTTGCTTAGTGTTCTATTTACAGATAAAATAACTGCGACATTAAAGGTAGTCTTCAATCAGTGCGTGTTGCCAGTGATGACATACGAAACCGAGACGGGTCCTTCACTGCAGACCGAGTGAGAAAGCTCAAAGTCGATCAGGGAGCTATGAAAAGAGCTATACTCGTTGTTTCTCTGCGATCTGTAATGATGTTTTTCGCAGCAGATGTAAAGTAACTGACATAGCTCTACGTGTAAGTAAACAGAAGTGGCAATGGGCCGGCCACATAGCTCGTCGAAACCGATAACCTTTGGGGTAGAAAGGTTCTTGAAAGAAAATCTCGTACCGGCGAACGAAGCGCAGGGCGACCCCCTACGGTTTGCGAGACGTCGATGATGCAGGTGCCTCAGGACCATGTTTTGTGGCAATCTATGGGGGAGGCCTATGTTCAATAGTGGACTGGCGACTGAAATGATGATGATTTTTTTTATTTTATATAGGTGAACGAAACGAGCAAAACGTTCACCTGATGTTAAGTGCAACGTCTGCCCCATAACAAATACTGTGCCACCATGTTTACATGTTTTAATTTTCCCTCTGTCGACTTTTACGGCACCCACGGGATAAGATGGGGTGGAAGATTCTCTTAAGCCGCTACCACTATAATACAGGCAGAAAGAATAAGCAATGAAATATAGTTGGTTTTGAATTAAGAATTTCTTTCACAAAAAATCCCGATGGCACGATGTTACGTCTGACTTGCAACCTGTTACTGCTGTGTAACCATTTCCCTGCAGACTACATGTGAAGCGAGGAGATTTCTTGTCGTGCCGTCTCAGTCTTCCCGCTGTATTACCCTTACTGATATGGTGTGACACTAGACGGACTCATGCATAGGAATCTTACCACCAGTACTGTAATTGTCAATCCGTTTGTCAAGCTCGGTTATTACGGAAAATTCTCTAGGTCCGTCTAGGTCAGAGTTCAGTGCTAGTGATTCTGCCGTGGAGCATTAGTTAAGAAAGTGGACAAATTGTTCACCTGATGGTAAGTGCAACGTCTGCCCATAACAAATACTGTGTCACCCAGAACATTTCTGTATGCCAAAACACTCCGCCCGTAACCATGAGTTGACGTCACTATCAGTTCTTAAATCTTATGTACCCAGTCTTGTTACATAAGCTATCAAAGTCGTTCAAACCGAAAAAAAAAATATTTGCACAGCATATTACTTACTGACGGATTCCTGCAAATTCCTTTTTTTTTTTTAATAAAGTGACGAAAAGAGCAAAACGTTCACCTGATGGCAAGTGCAACGTCTGCCCACAACAAATGCTGTGTCACCCAGAATATTTCTGTGTGACACCACACTGCGCCCATCACCCTGAGACATCAGTTCTTAAGTCTCAAATTCCCAGTGATTACGCTAGCTCCCAGTGCCCTTAAAATCGAAACACGGTAATGCTTGCACACTACTGCTTCACGGCAGAATAACTGGCCCTGGGGTGGTACCTGCCTATACGGATTCCTGCATAGGAATCCTACCACCTGCAAAATTATATATAACCTACATCGAGCTATTAAATAACGAAGCCGAAAACAAAGTCTTGAGTTCTGATCTTTTTTTATACAAATAAAAAGCAAACACAAGACAATAAGACCCGCATACGCTAAGCAGTAAGTATGTCACACAATATTCAGTTAAGGGGTAGTAATACAGTGGGTAAAGATTGAGACGTCACGACTAGAGAATTTAATCTTCCTCGCTTCAAATGTAAGTCTTGCAGGGAAATGATTACACTGAGCAGTAAACAGGTTGCTGAAGTCAGACGTAAAGTCGTTGCCATCGTGCGATCTCTTTTGTAGAAAGAAATTCTTACGCGTAATGGGTGTCGTAAAAGCTCGACAGATTGAAAATTAAAACAAGATAATGGGCAGTGGCAACTTCCTGGAACATCAGAATAATTAAGCCAAGCGTGGCAACTATGGGAAAATTCCCGCGAATTGAGAGCTACAAACTTTTGTAGCAATCTATGGGGGAGGCCTATGTACAGCAGTGGACTAGGTATAAGCTGAAATGATGATCTATAATGCAGATGTTTTATCCAGATTTATCACAAAATTTTTTCACTACATTGGAGGGCCTTTTCAATATTCTTTAAGATTTATTTAGTATAACTACGTGCACCGTTAAACGCTTAGTGGCTTAAAATCTCAAAGGTGTGGGACCTGAATTTTTCTAGTACTTTATTCACTTTTAAAATATCATAATTTCTTGGATAACTTCAAATGTGTTTATGCGACTCATTATCGATTTTATCGCTGTAAACATTAGTATACCACCGCATCGTACAGGATTCTTCAGCTCTTGAAAACTTATTTGAAAAGAAATTAAATCATTAATTTCACCACTTATTTTCTTTAGATATTTTTTTATTATTTCAATCCAACCCATTTGTGCTACAGCCAGGATCGGTTTATCAGTTGGCTTACTCGGTTTGAAATCCAGTCGAAGCCCACATTTATGCACCACATAAATAATTGCTTTGCGGGTTTAGCTGTATCATGTGGTGACACGAGTCTCCTACTATTTAGCCCTCTATGGCTCAGTAAAGTTATAATTAATAACTTAGTGAACTGCATAATTATTATTTATCTTTAGTTTACAATGGCTGTCGTTTTAAACTAAACGGTAATAAATGCCCACGCGACGTCGTTGGCTGGTACGAGTAGATGCGCTGTATTGTGTTTGCTCCACGTCATCCCCCACCCCAGCTGCGCTGTTAAGAAAGATGACTTCAAAACTAACACTGTACCAGATCATTCCTCCGATCTCATCGCATAAGCTTAACGTCACAGATTCTCGATAGTAATACAGAGGTATGACGAAGCCGCCAAGACAGCCGAGTAAACGAGCCATACTGTCCTCAAGAATATGGTACCTGTGTTGAAGAGATGTCGCGTTACGCTCGCGTAAACTCAATGTTATAATTAAGCCATTTATTAATTAAAGTAAACATTATAATATTTTTTTTAATAAATTGACGATACGAGCAAATCGTTCACCTTAGGGAAACTGCAATATCTGTTCATAACAAATCCTGTGTCACCAAGAACATTTCTGTGGCACCCGCGGCCGTAGCTAGGGGAGGGCATTGTGGGGCAATGCCCTACCTTAATCAATACCATAATCTAAGATAATATAATAAAAAAGCTAAGTTAACAGTTTGTTAAAGTTAAACAGTTTAGTTTATTCAACAGTTTCATTTCTTTTTTGTTTTTTTTTGAACACTTTACATAGCAGTTTTTATACTTATCATATTATCATACACAAATATAAAATGAATTTAATAATTAAATTAAAAAAAAAAATTACTAGCTAGTTAATTCGGAATTGTTTAGATGTCGCCATACATCTAAACAATTCCGAATTAACAACGGTTTGTCACAATTATATATACTGTGTGTATGTATAAAGTATTCGACGACCGCGTGGCCTAGTGGTCAGAGTACCTGACTTCTAAGCCGCGGGTCCTGGGTTCGAATCCCAGCCGGAGCCAACATTTGTGCTAAAACATTAATTGTTGGTTTTCGGGTCTGGTTGTGTTGTGATTGTCCCCGTGTTTCTGACACTGCATCCTAGCCTACCTCCGATCTTATCGCATCAGCGTTACATCGGACGCGGGTAGGTTGGGACGAGTGAGTGCCTCTGTGTTTGCGCGTACACTTGTGGCACTATAACATCTCCTGCGCAGTTGATGGCTCTCGACAGTAGTCGGCAGTTGTCGCCGTGGTCGAAATCGGCTAGGAGAACATCACATCATCATCATCATCACTGTGTGATTGTGCTCTCCTTCCCAGAAAAGTTAGGATAGGTGGGTGGAATGAAATTTACTTGACTATCTTTGGCTTTCCTAGATTCCCGTACATACAACAAACTACATAAACGTAAGACTCTGCCGCGGCAATAAATAAAACTTAAAAAAAGTTAAATAAATATGCCACGGGCTTCTATTTCACCTACCTATCACGCCCTACTTTTACTGAGGAGTGAACGAAAACCCTGTATATATACAAATTCGTTATTCTACTCATAGATTGCATTTGAAGTTTGTGTGGGAGCTTTGCCCGACTTGCAATGCTATCTATGGGAATGCCTTTTTAAACAACAATAAGCAAGACTTTTGGCGCCAACTCGAAAAGTGGCGGCAGTGTTTTTATTAAATTTTGTAATTTCTGTGTATATTTGGAGTTTTGATGTTTAATATTGATAGTTTATTATGCAGCAAGTGCTCCTGAAATTGTACAGTCATTGGAAAATTCAATTCAAGACCAAAATTGTGCTTTTCGTTTTGTCTCCATCAGTCCAGGAAATCTTCATTAAAAGTCAACTATCAATTTACTGTCGATCAAAATTTTGAAGTCTTGCTGCTTGATTTTTGTATACTTGGATATGTTACTTGACACTGGAAAATAGTTTATGTCTGTTTCCATTAATAAATAAACAATAACAATAAGCAAATTAGAGGTTATTTGGTGTTGGTTAGCGTAGTGTTTCAATATGTTAACGACACAATTATTTGCTTATTGCCATGAACTGAAAGTTGATTTGTTTCTCGATGAATATACGGGATTTCTTATATATACGGGAACTTGAACCCGATTTTTCAACACAGATGGAAGCATAATATGTATTTATATGTTATGTTATTTGTGGTTATCTTTCTGATATTGTAGAAATCGGAAAACCGATAAAGCAAGTAATTTAAGACATATATCCATAACAAAATTACAGGGTCCTTGTAGCTGACAGTAGTATAAATGTTTGCAGTATTCCGTCGAGAAAGATGCTGATTTTGACCGCATGGGAGCAAACAGTTAAAAGTCAAGTACGACGAAAATCGATTCATCTGATCAGATTTAATTCTGCCCTACCAGTAACCACCGCTGCCATACCTTAAATTCAACTCTAGCTCAAACTGGCACCACACTGCGCTTGTCACCCTGCCGAGTAATTATGCAAGCTATCAGTGCCCATCAAACCGAAACAAAGTACTGCATCACGGCAGAATAACTGGCACTGCGGAGGTACCTACCTAAACGAATTTCTGTATAGGAATCCACTTCAGGCTTCATTGCAGAATAGAATCTACCACCCCATCTCATCCAGTGGGTGTTGTAAAAGTTGACAGAGGGAAATGAAAACCAGGAGATGGGCAGCAGCATATTCCTGGAACATCTGAATAAATTAACTGTGATTGTCAACCCGCTTGCCAAGCGTGGCAGCTAACTCTTTTTGGCAATTTGTTGGTGAGGCCTATGTTCAGCAGTGGACTAATTGTGGGCTGAAATGATGACGATTCCTTAACATGTTACTTTACAAGAAGGAAATTATACAATATGCTCAATTCTCTATAGCAATTTATTGGATAAGTCCAAAAGCAAAGGTAGAAAAACTATACGTTTGTATAGATGTTTAGTGTATTACATTAGCCTTACAGTTATATAACAACAATATCTGTTTCATTGCAAAACACTTTTTGGTATGAAACAAATACATTACATATGACAAATAAAAAATCTTAAATACATAACAGCAAAAATAAATTAAGTTACGAGTATAGGTATAGGACATATATTAGGTTCAACATATATTCGTCTAGATTAAAAATTACTCCTTGTTTATGGTCTCTACTGTAAGGCCAAACCATTAATTAAAAAATATATGTACATACCACAATCAATTTTTATTTAATCTATAATAATTTTCTTTATAAAGGAATCAAATTTAGCTCAAATAATTTTATTGGACGAATTAAAATAATTAAAAAGTAATTGCACAGCTCCGTTTATTTATTTACAATAATATAATCTATGTTCGAAGCGAGTGAATATTTCAAAATATATAAAACATTTACTGTTTTCTCTACTACAAATTTTAAGCACATATTTAAATTCTGTGAAAATGCAACAACACTTACAACGTACATCAACGTAGATAACATAAAACGAAAAGGAATTGCAATTTTTTGTTTGCAAAGTAGACATTTAATTAATTCTGTGATTCTACGCATAAGAATATTGAAATCTCTCTAATTAAATAAATTGTTTAAAGCGTTTATCTCGCCTTCTATCGTTATTTATTTAAATTAGCCCATCCGTTTCAGTGTGTTTTAGATTCATAATAAAAGTAAAGTAAATTGGCTTGTCGCGTAAAAACTACTGTTGAAGGATATAAATGATTCCGTTTCAAGGGTTCCGTATACAAAGGCACCTAGACGCACCCTGAGTTGTCGCAACGTAAAATCCACGAAAGATAGATTCCTATTCCAACACAATAAGAGGCAACCATATTTCATCGTTAGGACACAATAAGTTACTAATTGTGGTTTAAAAAAAAATATTATAGTATACGTACGATTTAAAGGGAATGACCACAAATATAATACGAGCTTGTATTTTTTTTTCGACAAAGAGATGAGACGAACAAAACGTTCACCTGATGGCAAGTGCAACTTCTACCAATAACAAATGCTGTCTCACTAAGATTATTTCTGTGTGGCGCCACACTGTGCCCGTCAAATTGAGGCATCAGTTCTTAAGTTTCATATGCCCCGTGATTACACTAGACGGAAGACCGAAACATAGTAATGTTTGCATACTACTGCTTCACGGCAGAATAATTGACCTGGTACCTACCTAGACGGATTCCTGCATAGGAATCCTACCACCTGTTTTCAGGTTCACCATTCTGCACTTATATAATTATAAAATAAATTTTGGTAGAATAAATACATTTTCATATGCATAGACTCTTCACGATTGCCGTTATTGCCTCATTCCTCCATTATATAGTAAAATACATTATAATCTAAGAAGGCATTCCGAGAACAAGAAATCCATAAGCAATTTCATCCCTATAACTATTTTATCTACGCTCTATAAATACACGTGTACACGGATCAATTGACTGATATAGAAAGAGGTCTTTGTGGAATGTTCGAAAGTATATTGATAATGGTTTTACTAATTATTTAATCAAAAATAGACTAAAGCATATTGATAATGACTTCAATAATTATTTAATCAAAAACAGACTTCAACGCAACAGCTCTAAAGATGCTTAAGTTAATTTAAGAGTTTCATGATTTTCTCATAAATCCCATCATCAGAACTTGACCAAAATTATATGGAATCACTCTTACGGCACCTTCTTTTCAAACAAGAAAGATTTCTTTAAATTGGTCTATTATACAATTGACAAAAATATCCGTAAATATACATAAAAAATATACATAGAACCGCCTCCTTTTTTTGAAGTCGGTTAAAAAGAATCAAAACAAAGTTTTTTTAACTTATCTATGGAAATAGTTGTGAACTTTTATACTTTTTAATATTTTACAGATAAAAAAGATTATTGCCGTTTAATGAACAAATGAAATAGGGAATGACAGCTTTAGCTTTAAAACGAAAATAACCTCAGAATGTTTTTTTAATACCAGAAACTAAAATAAATAGTGGAATTTGATTTAGTATATACATATATCGAAATATTTGATTAATGGTGAACACTTCATAAGAACAAGGAGTTTGAAACTCAGGGAAATAATGGATATACTTTATATATATATAACCAACACAGCAAAGTAAAGCATTTTGCAGATCGGCTGGTGGTAGGGTTCTTAGTAAAGTATATCTTTACTAAGAACCCTACCACCAGCCGATTAGCTATGTTTATTCAGCATAAATATTTAACCAGATACGTATACAAATGAATATTTCAGTCAGTTATTTTTAAAAAATCGAATTCCACCAGGTATATTAAAAAAAATTAGAAATTGCATTCTCATGTAAGTAACCACCATTTTACACGCGTAAATGCACTACATAAATTAAAATTACGTTTTTGCAACTGTAATAAAAAACCTACAATGTTTAGTTTAATTATTTTTATATTTTTAAATTAAACTTTGAACATAGGTTTAATATTTGTGATAAAAGTAACTCTTCTTTATTTTTTGTCACCATAATATTATTTTAATCCCTATATCTTCATCACAAAACTGGAGACTCGTAATTATACAGTCTGGGCATATTCCAAATCTGTAAATTCTTCTTTAGTCTATTTTATTTAGACTTTTATCCGAAATAATATCTCAGGATTGGTAACTGCCCATAGTGAACAAAACGTACTATAAAAGAAACGTAAATTTTTCTTTACACAAACTTATAAAGCAAAATAGCGAAATTAAAATGTTGCTGCACTTAAATGGGACTTATATAAAATATCGGCAACTATTCTCCCTTCTTCCACAGAGCAAGAAACGGCATTTCTCAGCTTTTTTCCACCAAATTTATTGGCAAAGCTATATATCGTCTGATATTGCTGATTCTTTCATATTTTAATTTCTCGATGAGACATGACGCTAGCAGACACTCGGCTGCCCATGCTTCTTGACATTTCTACTCTAAGATCCAGATGGAACTCACTGCTACGAAACTAACTCATCTAAGGCCTTGTCTCTATTAAACTCATGTTTTGCCAGTACCGCCGACACTCTGCCTTCGGAGAATCCCAGGTCCATCAATTCCCCAAGAATCAGAAGGCCTTCGATGATCTGAAATGATTTGACGAAATTATGAATTTAGGAAGTCTATAATCATACATAATTATCATACACATGAATAAATAAGAAGTGACTCTCTTTTGGTGTGGCCTCGTGGTCTCTGTATTTTGAATTTATGTGTTTAAAAATAGTTTTCCTGTTGTAGCTATGCTTTAGTTTTTGTCTAAATTTGAAATTAAATAATCAAAATGCAGATCCGTGGTCGCCACTAAGAACTAAGACGAAATGTACATAAGACACTTGAGTATTGTTTATGGCCTGTGGTCATAGTAACTGACTACAACGCCACGAGTTCTCGGTGCTAATCCCAGCCGGATATAACATTTTTACAAAAATACAAATAGTTGGTTTTTGGGGTTGGTTGTATTGTGATTGTGCCCGAGTCTTTGACACTGCATTCAGATGCAGGCTCAGGTCTCCGATCGTATCACATGAGCAATATATAGGGCGCGGTGGCTAGGACGAATGAGTGCCTTTTGAGCGTGCACTTGTGGCACTATATCTGCTGCGCAGTTGATAGATTCCGACAGTATACAGAAGATGTCGCTGCGGTTGAAAATCGGCCAGGAGGACATAATCAGTATATCATTATTCGAGTCTTCGGTTCTCGGCAGTCACAATACCAAACAGATCGTCTATGTGGTACTACTTTACGCTGATTTTCTGTGAGAGCGAGGTATTAATAAATAAAAGAGTTAGTGCGATCGGGAGATCAGACTCTTTTATTTACAAGTGCCAATATACAAATGCAGCATGACTACCTGAACCTATGCTCAATTTAAAAAAAAAAACATTCTACGAAAATTAAGCCGTGCCGAATTATTGAGAAGTACTCTACTAAAAATTTTAAAGTTCTGCTAAAAAGTTGGTATACGTTATAACATTATATATCAATACAATCTTCTTAAATATTTTTTTTAATAATGAAATGGCAGTTGAAACAATTCAAAATGTATTTCTCTGTCATAAGGTGGTAACATTATACGAGGGTGGATTGAAAAGTACTCGGCCTAACCAAGAAAATAAACACATACTAAATCAGTTATATTTTTATTTTTCTACATAATCACCTATCAAGTTCAATACACTTTTGCCACCTCCCCTTCCAAGCATTTAGACCGTTAAAAAAAATGATTCTTCCTTAGAGTCAAAATATGCGTCTACAGCTGCTTTGACCTCGTCGTTTGTCGAAAATCTTTGACCTCCCAAGTGCTTTTTTAGGTTAGGGAACAGAAAGAAGTCTCATGGTGCCAGATCAGGTGAATACGGCGGATGCGGTAACAGTTCAAAGCCACAGTTGTGAATTCCAGCCATTGACTGTACTGACGTGTGAACACGGGCGTTATCTTGATGAAACAGGACTTTGCTTCTGAGCATTCCTCGACGTTTTTCTTTTATTTCCTCTCGTAAACGACGTAGTAAGGTGCAGTAGTAATCAGAGTTTATAGTCTGACCCCTTTCAAGATAATCAATCATAATCACACCTTTCGAGTCCCAGAATACTGAAGCCATCACCTTATTTGCCGACAAAATCGACTTAGCCTTTTTAGGGGGTGGTGAACCAGGTCTTCTCCACTGTTTTGATTGTTGTTTTGTTTCCGGTGTACAGTAATGAACCCATGTTTCGTCCATAGTAACAAAACGATTCAAAAAATCATCTGCAACGGCTTCAAATAACTCCAAACAGTCGCGTGAAATAGTCAATCGCGTCCTTTTTTGTTCAACTGAAAGCAGTCGCGAAACCCGCCTCGCAGACACCTTGTGGAAACCCAACTCGTTGACAATGATGTTTTGAGTTCGTTCATAAGAGATGCCTATAATCTCGGCTATCTCTCTAATTTTTAATCTGCGGTCTCCCATTATTAAATCAAGTACTTTTTTAATATTTTCGTCAGTAGTTGACGTCGAAGGCCTTCCAGAGCGGGGTTCATCTTTCACACTCTCTCTACCACGCTTAAATTTTGCTATCCATTTTTTGACGGATGAATATGACAGAGCACAATCGCTTAATGTACTGACCATGTCATCATGGATGGCTTTTGATGATAGCCCCTTCTTATGGAGGTACTTAATGACGGTACGCTGCTCGATTTGCTCCATTCGCGGAAATTATGACCGATTACTTTGTTAATAAATTTATAAAATCACAACTAATTAACGCACACGTTTCGAACTTCACACAATGAACTAGTCTGAACTGAACTAAATAATGTGGGTAGATTTGATTTTTAGAATTGAATGGATCTGTGTTAGGCCGAGTACTTTTCAATCCACCCTCGTATTATTATGCAGTAGTAATGGTTAGTTTGCTACAACGCACTTTGCTCCAACTCGAAAAGGACCGCCACTTTAGTAGTTTTTATTGAATTTTGTAATTTCTATGTATATTTTCAGTTTTGATGTTTAATATTGATAGTTTATTATGCAGGAAGTGCTCGTGAAAATGAACAGTAATTTGAAAATTCAATTTAAGACCAAAATTGTACTTTTCGTTTCATCGTCATCAGTCCAGAAAATTTTCAATAAAAGTCAACGATCGAAATTATGAAGTCTTGTTGCTAGAAGAATACTTGACACTGGAGAATAGTTTACGAACGTTTCTATAAATAAACAAATAATAATAGTCTGCAACTAAAAAAGGGTTGGACATTTGATGCCAACTCCGTAAAGTGTCGGTTGTATTGAATTTTGTTATTTTTTTGCATTTCGAGTTTTGATGTTTGTATTAATAGTTTAAGCAAAAAACAAAAGTAAGTGATTGGAAAGTTCAATTACACATCCTAGATCGTTTTGTGTCGTCTCTATCTCTGCATTTACATTCTTCAACAGAGGTTTACATCAAGTCCAAATTAAATCATAAAAAAGTACGTCGAATCTAATTTATATATAATAGCACGAGTAGAGGTCTAACATTAAATTCCTATTAGCACGATATCCGTTTTGCTTAACAATGGGCAAGTTTTTATAACACCGCCTGACTCCGAATAACGGCAAATTTTAGCGGACTTTGAAATGCGACTGCTCGTGTAGACTGCACGAAACATTATTTTATATTGGTGATTTATACAAAAGTTTTACTACAGAATGTAAACTTCGAAAATGTAAGTAATATATACAAGATGTGAGAGATCCAAGAAATTTGTAAATTTGTAGAGATCCTAGATTTTTTTTTTAATAAAGTGACGAAACGAGCAAAACTTTCACCTGATGGTAAGAGCAACGTCTACCCATAAAATGCTGTGTCATCCAGAACATTTCTGTGTGACACCACACTGCGCTCGTCACCCAGCGACATCAGTTCTTAAGTCTCATATGCCAAGTGATTAATTACGCTAGCTCTCAGTGCCCTTCAAGCCGAAACAGTAATGTTTGCACACTACTGCTTCACGGCAGAATAACTGGCACTGGGGTGGTACCTACCCAGACGGATTCCTGCATAGGAATCCTACCACTAGTAAAAATGTTGAATTGTTTTTTACTAGTTGTAGGATTTCCATCAGAGAATCCGTCTAGGTAGCTATCACCGCAGGGACAGTTCTGTGCCTCAGAATTTTACAATTGTAAGTCTATATTGTGAACATTTGATTTTCATAACGATGAAATCGTAAGAACCAGCTCTACTTGTGTAAATATCTTCAAAAACAGCTAATATGGTACAAAATTATGTGCATAGACTGTTACGTACATAATATGGAACATTTTTAACAGGCGTCGCGTGCTCTCAGTGAATTTATGCCTGTCCCGTAAAATTTGTATTTTGGCGTTAAAAACCGTTTACCTCTGAGGTACAGAGTTATTCTGCCGTGAAGCAGTAGTGTGCTAGTGTAATTACTGGGCATATGAGACGTGAGAACTGATGTCTCAGTGTGACGGGCGCAGTGTAATGCCACACAGAAACGTTCTGGGTAACACAGTATTTGTTATGGGCCGACGTTGCACTCACCATCAGGTCAACGATTTGCTCGTCTCGTCACTTTCTTCAATAAAAATAATTGCTCCCGTGGGTGTCGTTAAAGTCGATAAATGTTATGCCCGAACAATCTAGTGGTCTCCAGCGGTATAACTATCTTAACTATACCAGATCAAAATTATCCAGACCGGTGACTGCAGCGGTTCAAGTTTTTTTTTTATAAAACAGGGCAAACGAGGAGGCGGCTCACCTGATGGTAAGTGATCACTGCCTCCCTTGAACATCCGCAACATTAAAGGAATTGCGGGTGCGAAAGAAGAAGGCTCTTTTGTTAAAGCTCTATCCATAAAAAATGCTGTGGCACCCAGAAAAATTGGGCACAACATTGCGCTCTCCCCAGAGACATCAGTTCTAAGTCCCAGTAATTATGCTATCTCAGTGCCCGTCAGACCGAAAAACAGTAATGTTTGCACACCACTGCTTGACCTACCTAGACAGATTCTTGCATATAAATCCTACCACCGGTATCTATTACCGCGATCGCCAATCCGCCAACCAGTCGTGGCGATTATAAATGCACTCATTGTGTCCTATGTGCAGTCACTGACTGTAAAGAGGCAGCGATACCAAATCATGAACATTCTGATACTTAAATGGCTAAAGCTTAGCAATAATCAATGTCTGTGAACTCGTTTTATTACAGTGCAAGCAAAAAGTCAATTGTTAAATGTGAGAAAATTATTAAAACGGCCATGACTCGCGCCATTCATAATTGGACTAAAATAAGTCGAAGTAATACACTATCGACAACATTAATTGGATTACGCGCGTGACGATCGCTCGGCTCTGCGATCGGTGCCTCGGCTTACTGAGTGTGGGAGCATGTGTTGGAATCTGGCTGGTAGCGAGTGTAGCAAGGGAGTGTTTGTTTAGGGACCTAAGAAATAAAATTTATTTCTTGGGTCCCTAAACATAAGTATCTAATGTTTTTAGGACATAATTTAACTTGTTTTTATCAGACACTGACATAACCCGCCTGCCAAGCATGGCAACTATGGCAAAATGAGAACTGCAACTTTTGTGGCAATCTATGGGGGAGGCCTATGTTCAGCAGTGGACTAGTGATAGGCTAGGCTAAACAACGTGATAAGAGAACGTTGCGGTGTGGTAGAAGATGTACTGACAAGGATAGAGAAAGGAATGCTTAGATAGTTTGGACACGTAGAGAGCATGGATGAAAGAAGATTGACGAAACAGATTAATGAGGCGAATGTGAATGGGCAACCCGGTAAGGGTCGACGCAGGCGAACGTATTACGATCAGATCGAAATCGTTTTGAGGAAAGGCCACGTCATAAGTACCCGCAACCGACGAGATTGTATGAAAACACTAATGAAAGTAGAGGAAGCTAAAGATGTGTGTCAGAATCGTAGCAAGTGGAAAGATGTGGTCTCTGCCTACCTCTATGGGAAAGAGGCACGCCTCTTTCCCATAGAGGTAGGGTAACTACTATGTACTACTACTGGGGGTACTGGATGCCGTGTGGTGGCGGCTTAAGAGAATCCACCACCCCATCTCATCCCGTGGGTGTCGTAAAAGTCGACAGAGGGAAAATAAAAACCTGGAGATGGGCAGCAGAACTTCCTGGAACATGTGAATAAATAAACTGCGATTGCCAAACCGCCTGCCAAGCGTGGCAACTATGGCAAAATCCCCCCAAAATGAGAGCTACACAGCTTGTTGCAATATATGGGGGAGGCTTATGTTCAGCAGTGGACTATTGATAGAAATGATGACTGAGAATGCAATTTATTAACAAATAAAATGAACTGAACGACCCTTTTTTATTGATATTTTAATACCTATTAATACCTAATTTTCTAAAAAAGTACTTTCACACATTTCGTCCTGACAATTATGAACACAACAAAAAAATCAGTCAAATCGGTCGAGCCGTTCTCAAGTGGTGATCTTTCATACATGCGGCAACTGATTTTTATTTATAAAAAAGACTAGCTGTGCCCCGAGGTTTCACCCGCCGTTTAACTTCATAGCGTGAAGTGAAATAGCCTATAATATTCCTCAAAATACTATCAATTAAAATAATAATTAAATATAGTTAATAGAATCAGGCGTTACTTTGCGGAAATCCATTATAATGAAGGAAGGTAAGTTACTTTGCTAAGATCCGCATGCAAAAAAAAAAATAAACTTGGTGGGGGGTACCTGGTGGCGGTTCCTGGTGGCGGTGTTAGTTTGCTTGTGCACGCTACTGAGGGAGGGCGGGCGGTGCTCTTCAAAAAACTAGCTAATATACACCACTTTTATATTTTGCATGCGAATCTTAGCAAAGTAACTTACCTTCCTTCATAAAAATTAAATTTTTTCAAATCCGACTGGTAGCTGGAACTACCAGTCGGTGGATTAGAGAGTTTAAGCAAAAAAAAACCAAAGTCTTAAGCTTTATTATTAGTACATAGATTGAAGATGAATAAGTAAATATATAAAAAGAAGATTGAAGAAGACAACAGAAGAAAAAGAAGATAGAAGATCGACGAAAAAGGTGTTAAAAGAAGAAGATTTGTCATAATTCATATACAGGAGCGTTGGTAGCAGTGACTAGGCAGTCTTTAATTTCATAGAATGCAAGTAACATGAATTCGATCCCCGGTGCCGGCACCTCTTTGCTTTACTTCTTAGAGCCTGGCTATGAGTTTAGAATTTTTTTAATATTATATAAAAAAATGTTTATGGATGAGCATGTCCTTCCCCTGATGGTAAGTGCCATGCCTTCCCTAAAGAATTCCAGAGTCACCCAGAGAGTCTCACTTTGAATTGCAAAGTCTGGATAGAAGAAGTCGAAGTATAAATGGGGAACAAAATTCTAAGTTACTAAGTTATACACTCAGCATAAAAAAGTAATGTCTAGTAACTGAGTACACTCAAACCAATTTGTTTATGTTTACATAATACATACAAGTACACATGATTGGGAAGTATTTTGAAAATTACGATAACAAGATCTAAATCATTTAAATTGTGATGTGATTACAAAATGATTTTTATTGTTGTTTGATTGTTGTCATTGGTTACGATGGCACGAACATTACTAAGCAAAATGGCGCCACAAGCTAAGTTACTGTATCTGGAACATGTCCTGTACGAAACTAATTTAGATGTCTCAACTTAGTATACTCAGAATACAGAACTTATTACTCTCCCAGACACACCCCATTGTCTTGATTTTCGAATACAAAAACTCGCCACTTGAAAGATGATGACAAAATTCTTTTTCTGTATGTCTGTCTAGCCAACCAGACTTTACTCAAAAACAACTAAAACTATTCACATGAAATTTTAATAGAGTAAGTCTCAAATAGGATTATTGCATTTCAACAAAGGAGGAAGTTATGACAGCTTGTTATGCGAGTATACCAGGTGTAAAAATCATAGCCTCCGAAATATACTGAGACAAAATAATAAGATAAGGTACCATTGCTTTGAGTGTCCTTTATGTATTAATTGAATTGCTGATTGCCGATCGATAGAAGACAACACTTCAAGAACATTAATAGTATTTAATTTTTTAAAGGAATAAATGACTAGACAAGTAAAACATACACCTGATGGTAAGTGCAACGTGTCCATAACAAATGCTGTGTTACAAAGAACCTATCTGTGTGGCACCACATTGCGCCCGTCACCCAAGGACTTCAGTTCCTAAGTCTCATATGCCCAGTGATTATTGGATTGCCTTCTGCACTATGGCTAGGTTCGCTTCCCACACGGGAGAAATATTTGTTCGCACAGTTTGCACAATCCAAATGTGGGTGTTTAGCTAGTTAAAAATTATGTCTGTAAACACACCCATAATATTTGATAAATCCCAGTATAGGGCATTGTTTATAAAAAAAACCCCAGCCTGGGTCCTCGCTTTTAATGCCAAAGTAAGGATGCAAAATAAGTGCTTCAATCAATAAAAAGACATTATTATCAACTTCTTAGCAGTCACCGCTGTACATAATATTTACCTTGTTAAAGAATTACTAGTGTCACACTTTGAGGTGCACTGGTGCTTTCAGTAGCACATACATATTGTCATGCCTTTTTCCTATATAAGGGAAAATCCACACTCATACCCGTAGCCCACTTTTCGCCTAGGGGGAAGTGACGTGACGAGTGGCGAGCCACATCACGCTTTATAAATACAAATGTTATCACCGTAGGTTACACAGTACTTAATAGTTTAATAAATATATTTTTTACCTTTTTATCATTATTTCCTACTAAACTGCACACTCTGGCTACCCTGTCCAATGGGAATCCCATCCCATGTATTTTCTGACAGATGTTTTGTAGTGGAGGAGGAAATTTATCATATGGATTTGGTAATTGCTCAGTCTTTCGTCTTCTTCTTTCTTCTTTCTTTTCACTACTAGAAGAAGACCGAGGAACGGACTTGGGAGCTGGGCTTGCATTGCAAGACCTTTCACTTGCTCTGAGTTTAGCTGAGGCTAGTTCCTCATTCAATTCTCTTACAATGTCCGGAACACTGCGGGAGCGCGATTTCATTGTATTTTGTGACCCTGTAGAAAGGCTTTGATCTTCTGTAGATCTTTCTATAACTTCTTTTGCATTGTAACTTGTATTTGCATTTGTATATTGGATTGGGGCTTGAGGATATTGAAAGTAATAAGGTTGTGGGATGAATGTAGAACTATTATTTACTTGATCAACTTCAGTACTTGTTGGCTGTGAACTGCTGTAATATAGATCAGGGGCTGGAACTGTTTGATTGGGCAAATAATATTGAAAATTTGGCATGTATACATTTTCCATAGGCATATTATCACAAGTATTTTCAGGGTTTACATAATACCCATTAGACACGGGATAGTGTTGCGGTGATGAGTATGTAGCACTGGGGCCTTGGGTGGTTTGCTCCATATAAGCATTCGGTAAATATGTCACACCTTCAATCTGAGCTTGGGTTGCACAATTGGCATATCCAGTGTAAGTCTGATCAGGAACATACATGCTTTGCACTGGACAGTTTAATGAGGAATCCCTCTGCAGCACCTGTGCCAATAACTCCATGTCATTTATTGTCTTTAATTCAACATTATCAAAAGGACTTGATGTATCATTTTCAAAATCTCTAAATGTTAACATGTCAACATTATGATTGTACTGAGTTATTTTGGCCATTTTTGTATTCATCTTTAATTCTTGTAATGGATCCGGGTCATCGAGGAGGCTTTGCTGGTAACTGGTCTGTACCTGTACAGGTTGGAGAATGTTCTGCTGAGAGTCTTGAGCTCTACTTATATATGGCTCAGTACTAACCCCTTTGTCAAGTTCAGGTGTATTATTTTCAACTGGAGATGTATCACAGTTCTTGTCCAGTTTCTCATCTGAAGAAATTGCACTTATTTCATCAGTACTAGGATAGGACACTTCAGAAACACTTAATTGCTTTAATTTTTCTTCAGCCTCCGCAGCGGCGATTGCATCTAATTTTTTTTGCTTTGCTTCCTCAAGCAATTGCAAACGGTGCTTCCTTTCATTTTTCTTGGTTTCCTTCGCGCTCCGAAGCTCACTGAGTTTAGAAAGCACGTTCCGTTCGAAAGTAGAACAATATTTGATACTGTCAACAACATTCTGGGCCCGCTGTGCACTCTCATTTACACTATAAGGCAACTCTATTCTCGGTGGTCTTTTATACTTTTCAGAAATTTTAACGGGAACACCGTCCATGTAATCCCCGAAATGTGACATATCAATACAGACTCCAGTTCGGAGATAACGATTAAAATCAAACAATGAGACGACAAAGTTTGTTTCTGTAGACTTTTTGCACTTTTAAGGTTACATTGTTTTCTTTCGACGTCATCACTTAATTTATTTATTTAGCTACACTTAGGGAAACACAATGATGTTGGTAATTGATTCCATGTCCACTGAAGATGAATTTTAACCAAATTTGTAATTAATCTTCTATATTAAAACATTTCGACTATTTTACTGAAATGACAAATATATTTGACATTGAATTGAATGTCATTTTTCGACAGATGTGTTGCCCTAATAAATAACATATCATGTGATATTAATGTAGATTAGGAATTCCCTAATGAAAAAGTAGCTTTTCATAAGCTTTACTATCATCATTTTCATGATAATAGATTAAAGATACATCTCCAATTTTAAGTTAGCTATTTCACATTTACGCTCATGTTACTGGTATTAAATGGAACACAATAATTTAAACTGAAAAAAGATAGTAATAAATTGAGATAATCACGTGTACACTACGATGAATCCCGTCAGATGTCGCCAGCGCTGCTTCCTAAAGTCATGGCGGAATAGTTATAATAATTCAGCAATTTATTCTTAATTCGTGGGTAGATTTAATATTACCGGTATCGAAATATTAAAAGCTCGCTCTATTCACATTGTGAGAGCCCAACAATAGACACGTCGAACTGCGACACCATTATTGTAACATTACTGTCGTCATAGAAAAGTCTGAAATCAGTGGTACAGTAAATATTAAAGAAGTATTTAGTTCGACGTCGCACTACTATATTTATTACGATTAGAATGACGCAATAGGTGTTAACGACGTCACAGTTGTAAAAGGTTTAGTTACAGGTTGGTATACTTACAATTTCAATTTATTCTTACTATGGTTAGTTAACATGCAGTGATCGTCATTTTTTTGCTCTAGATAGCGGCTATGAACGAAGGAGCTCCGATGATGTACCATGGGAATGGCTATGGGGGTGCAGTTTATATGGTCCCCGGCCAAATCGACAGATCCCGACAATATCCCTTGGAGGTACTCCAAGTATTAGGTGGTGCAGGGCGTGGCGGTGGCGAACCTGGCCAAGGTACTCCACGGCGATGGCAAGCGCGTCGTGACCGCCAGCTGTGTAACAAAGACAATACAGCTTTTGGTTATGATTCTGATGATTCCAGCCTGTCAAGTAATGCGTCAGGATCAAACAAATCTAGTGATAAAGGTACCCAACTCATATAATACGTTACAGATTTTAAAAGTATTGTAATTAAACACTATTCATTTACTGTCTACCCTCGAGACATAAAATATAAGAAGAGAATCTTATAGCCTAACAAGCAAAAGCCCAATTATTTAAGTCTGTTAATTCCAGTAAATGTACTTGTTCCATAAATAAAATCTGAATGAAGTTGTAATATCCACACAATTTTCTTATACATAATTAATAATTAAATGAAGATAAATAATCAAATTTGATTTAATAGACAATCCAATATGCTAGTTGAAATTGTAGAAATCAATGAGGTACGGTAATTAATGAATAATTTAATGAAAAGTATACTGTCACATTTTATATAAAAAAAAGTTTATATTTGATACTCTTTGTTTCGGTTGTTTCCAATATATCTAAACTGCATAACCTATCTCAAGTTCTTGCCACATCCTGGGTTTACTGTAAAGAATGCCTATAGTCCTTAAATCTGCCTGCTTGTTACAGGTTTAGCAATGAAGTTAAAATGAAAATAAATAAATTTATTTTTGTTTACATCCCAAAACTTTGAAGTTTCTGCCCCTATATGCAAAATAAACATAGATGTGGAGTGCTGTAATCTAAAATCTAGGGGGTAGATTTGTTTTAAGATAGCACGATACATGAGCAACAAAATACTAAAAAATTTTTTATTACATACATACATAAGATCACGGCTATATCCCATAAGGGGTAGTCAGAGAATGAGCACACTAAAACATGGAAATCCTAAGCTAGATACTCTAACATAAGATTTTGCCTTGCCAAAGTTCCCTTTAACACTCTGTATATCTCTTTGTATGTGTTTGTATTTATGAAATTACACAGCTATTTGAATTACTTCAGATGAGACTAGGCTTCCTCAAATTTGGAGCGAGTTTGGGAACTGCTGCCGGTAATCGGTCCATGTCCTTGGGGCTGGCATTTTTTTTTCATTTGGATATTCCATTATTTGTAGGAAGACACAAGGTTTTTGCTTGATTTGTAAGACAACCATGGGATGAGATGGGGGTGGGAGGTTTTTTTTACGCGACAACTTATATTATATAATATATCAAGTAATTCGCAAATATATAAAGTAATAATACATTTGTGGTGATAGTTCATGTTGCAGTTATGTTTAATCTTATTTATTTATGGTATTGAGACAAGCAAGTAGTTCACCTGATGATGAGTGCAATGCCTGCCCATAACACTTGCAGTGTCCACCCAGAACTTTGAATCGAAAAATCCTGTGTGGTACTGCACTGCCATTGTTAACTTACCAATAGGTGTCAGGCAGAGTAGAAAGCAGAATAGAAGCGCACCTACCTCTTTCCTACCAAGGTGTCGTAAGAGGCGCCATAATACACCATAATATGCAATGCTGTCACTATACTGCTCGTGGAAATGCAATGAGGAGTAATAATTTTTTGATCCATTCAAAATGGCGGCGACGTGGTTCGCCACCTGTCACGTCCCGTTTCCCATGAGGGAGAAAAGTGGGTTACGTGAGTGACCCCTTATATGGGAAAAAGGCGTGACTGTGTGTATTTATGTATGTTACCTTGTGATCTCCGTTATTTAGTCTCATATGCTCAGTAATGTAACTAGCAACAGTGCCTTACAAATCGATAGTGGTAGTCGGATTCCTGCATAACCTACCACCAAAATTCATAAGGCCCCTCTCTTTTATTTTGGTGAGGATAGACAATTAAGGCTTGGCCGGTATGGGGTTCGAATCCCAACCGAAGCCAACATTTGTGCAAAAACACAAATTGTCGGTTGTCGGGTCTGGCTGTGTTCTAATTGTCACCGCGTTACAGACACTGCGTCATGGCCTACCTCTGATCTTATCTCATGACCATTTTTTTTAACATTACGATCCGACTTTACAGTAAGAGAATTTATGTTTGCGAGTGCACTGCATCATATCATTTCAGCCTATGACAAGTCCACTGCTAAACAAATTTGTCTAACATACGATTGACACAAAACACGGTCCGAGTCACACCAGCATTTATCGACCTCCCGTGCCGGTTATCGCTCAGTCTGGTGTGGAGTCACTCCATACTGCGTCTCACTCATTGTGGAACATCATTGTTTCGATATGAGAAGAGTGATTTCTGTCTACTTTTCTGTTTTTTTTTTCCAGTTAATTCATTAATTAAAATTAATAAGTCTTGCCAAAACATAAACAGTTGTCCCTCGTGAGTCCCTAGGTGAGTGCAGTTCCCGATCGGAGCGTAGCTCTGCGCCCTCGTCAGGTGCTGCGCCGCCCGCGCAGTTGCAGCCGCGCGAGTGGCGCGCCCGACCGCGGAGGGAGCTTCGCCCCAGAAGGATCGCCCCCGAGAGATTTCTCAACGCTTCATATCCGTTCCAGGTTAAATTTACGCCCGATGATTTGCTTAATGGTGAGTGAGTCATTCTATAATTTATGTTCTTAAAAATCTATTGACATAGCTAGAAATGTATTTGACGGGACGTAATAAAAAAGTTCTTATCATATTTCTTCCAACCTAAAATAATATTAATATGCACATCGCTTAATGTCTCTTTTACGTTACACATTTACTACTACACTACGTATTTGCATGCTCATGAGATTTTGAAACTATGAGCTTAATTTCAGATCACAAATAATTCCATCACATTTAAATAATATTTATTATTCGGATACATTTGATTTTTTGAACAAAAAAAAATGCTGTTTGGTAAAAGTGACACTGTTGGCTTGTAAGATTTGTTGCAGATACAGGTTGCATTTGCCGCCAACTTGTAAAAAAGAAATGACAAGATTTTTTTTGTATTTATGCCAACAGTCTTGCGGTTTCAACCAGTGTCAAAATAGCATAGACAGAATATATAGAAATTATTATATTTAGTTTTTAGGAATAAGTAGCAATCACAGACTTTCGGTAGTTCACTTTTACTGAAAAGTTGAACTGACACAAACAACACTTTTCGAGTTGCCGCCAAAGGTCCTACGACCGGTTAAGCAAAGGCTCGAATTAGGCATTGAGCTAATTCCATTTTTCATTAAAAAAATATATTATTTCTAATCGGCCAGTTCTAAAATTTTATGTCGTTTCATACTATTATAACTACTACTATATTTTAGGGTCGAAATGGGACACATTGTCACAAGAAATTTGGGACAAATTTATCAAATCCCAGCAGACGGAAGAAACGTTTAGAAAGAAGATGAACCTTTGGCGCTATCTCTACATAACCATCAAGGTGTGTAATTTTGAAATGGGTCGTTATTATTCATTATGTATTTAATAATTGCTAATAGATTTTAATTTAAAATTAAAAAATATATCTCATTAATAATTACTACACATCGGCTCAACCGTGGTAGAAGTACGCTTTTACAGATTACTTACCAACAGTGTAACGGCGGTGCTGCGTTTAATTTGATAAGTGACGAGCAGAAGAATCCTAATCATTATGAACGAGACATTTCGTCTTGAAACTTAGGGTCACAGCCAGAGATGAATTCAGCCTTAGGCACGTTAGACCTAGGCCTGTGGCGGCCTAATTTATAAAACGATTAAAATTTAAAGCTTGATTCGGCTTAGTTTATCTGTCAATATTCCAAAAAACTCAGTAAGCATTCAAAATAATTTAAAAAAAAACCCTCAAGCTTTCATAGAAGCAATATCTTTTTATTTAATTAAGGGGCCGGGTGTTTACCTTTAATTTCATAGTACGCGACTAACCTGGGTACCATCCCCGGTGCCGGCACCTCTAAAATTGTTCTACAATTTTAAGTGCTGATTTACCACGTGCTCAGTGGTGAAGGAAAACATCGTGAGGTAACCTTCCGGTAAATGTCCGAGGAATCGAAATATATCGACGACATGTGAAGTCTGCCAACCCGCATTGGTACGGAACCCTCTTAGAAGTAGAAGGAGGCCTGTGCCCAGCAGTGGGACATTTATAGGTTGTTACTTTACTTTTTTTTCAAATTTCATAGCGTTTCATTTATCATTAAATGTTATTTTTTATGATAATTTCAATAACTTGAGGGAAATGCGTGATTAACGTATTATTTATGTGTTTACATTTGCGACAGTAGACCGCTGCAGCCATTGAGATATCAATGGATATTATAAACCAAAAGGGCGTCATATCGGGAAGGGCCTAGGGCGCATTCTTAACTAAATCCCCCACTATGGATAACGCATCTCCATGTTGTAACGTCATCGATGATGGATGCAGTTGTCTGTTACACATATATATATATATATATGTGTGTGTGTGTGTGTAACAGACATATATACACGAACAACTAAAATTGCCATTATAGACTTCAACCGTTAAATCTTCGTACTTTATTTTTTTTTCTGATAACTTTATGAAAGCATAAATAATAGACGGAACTACAAAATTATGTTTAATCTTTGCACAGGACCTAAGTCTTAATGTCTGTTTTTGAAATAAAACTGCTAAAAAAATCAGATATCTGTGTTTATTTTGTTGCCGGCGTTATATCGTCATTTCAGCCCATCACAAGTCCACTGCTGAACATAGGCCTCCCACACAGATAGCCACAAAATTTTGTAGCTCCCATATTGCAGGGATTTTGCCATAGTTGCCACGCTTGGCAGGCGGGTTGGCAACCGCAGTTTATTTATTCAGATGTTCCAGGAAGATGCTGCTGCCCATCTTCTGGTTTTAATTTCCCTCTGTCGACTTTTACGACACCCACGGGATGCGATGGAGTGGTAGATTCTCTTAGGCCACATATATTCATATTAATCATACAAATTTTCTGCTATCGGTTTGCGAAAATACAACCTTCAACTTTGGAAGGCATGTCTAAAAACTTGTATCTAATCTCTTGTGTATTGGGTAAAAATGTAAATAAGTTTAAACTGCGCTGTACAATGTGACGTCCGTCCCCGTCCCGCAGTCTATCTTCCCGCGCTACGGGCTGTACGTGGTGGGGTCGACGATGTCGGGCTTCGCGCTGGACAGCTCGGACATGGACCTGTGCCTGTACGTGCGCGCGCTCGCGCACGTGGAGCCGCGCGCGCACGCGCTGCTGCACCTCAACTACGTGCTCGGATACATCCGCAGCTTCGACCCCGGTACGATGCACGATGCATGCATACGTGCGTGCATATGTGCATATATGCGCGTATCCGTGCGGGATAGCGTACGTACATGTATGTGTACGTGGACGCGTGCGTCCATGCATACATACGTGCACGCGTGTGTCCATGCGTATATGCGTGCACGCGTGCACCCACAGCAGTAATCCGCACAAGTAAACTGAAAAATTTTAGTATAAGAAATAGAAATACTGGCTCGACTTTCACACAAAAGTGAATAATGTCTGACATTTTTTATCAATGTTCTTCTGGGTGGCAGTGTATTAAACAACCAACAAGGCTCAAAGCCGTGGTAGCTCAGGGGCCTGGTGCTCGCCTTTAATTTCATAGTACGCGAGTAACCTGGGTTGTTTTACAATTTTAAGTGCTGATTTACCACGTGCTTAGCGGTGAAGGAAAATATCGTGAGGAAACCTGCATCTCCGAGGAATAGAAATATTTCGAGGATATGTGAAGTCCGCCAACCGGCATTGGAGCAGCGTGGCGGACTATTCCCAGCTCCAAAACCCTCTCAGAAATGAGAGGAGGCCTGTGCTCAGCAGTGGGAAATTTATAGGCTGGTACTTTACTTTTTTTTAGGCTCAAAATTTGGTACTTTTCTTCCTTATACTAATAACTATTTATTTTATATCATAATTTTGTAAAATTAGATGATGATTTTAAATTAATTTTCAAAATGTTCAATATATCTTAATTTCTTTGGTCTTCTACTAAAAACACAGGAGAGCATAACACTAACATTGTAACTCCTACCAGTTGACAGGAGTCTAATTCGCATGTTAATACATATAATTAATTTATAGGTGCAGAACTGATCCAAGCAAAGGTGCCTATCCTGAAGTTCCGTGACGCTCGAAATGGGCTCCAAGTGGACCTAAACTGTAACAATGTGGTGGGGATCAGGAACACTAACCTCCTTAACTGCTATTCCAGAAGTGAGTCTTTTTTTACACGCTTTAGATTAGCTTCACTTGTAAGTTTGTAACCGACTCCTTAGAGCTCGATTTTGTCCTACTTTGAACAATCCGATTTAATTGAAATGAATAATAATGTAAATAAGAAAAAAAAGCGTGGGGTGCTTTTTAGGATATCGAAATGATAATCCTTCTTCTCATATCAGTCAATGAAATGTTTATAACTATTGACACCATGCACCCCACGCTTTTTTAAAAATAAAACATTTTTTTCTTATTTACACCATTATTCTTTATATTTATTAGATTTTTTACACTATTCTTAATTCAAATTTATTTTATATTTTTTAGTTTGGTTTTCTATATAAAGCGTGTATTTTAGCTTTTTCATTATTAAAGAAATAGTTAATTTTTGATTTATTAATTAATAAAGACTCATCAACATTCGTGATGTTACGACCGCCCGACGGCGGGTACAAATAAAAACGAGTAAAAAATGTTACAATTACTTTAACTTTTACGTGAGCACGGATATTTATTTGAAACATAACCACATTCGGCGGTGATCACTTACCATCAGGTAAGTCGCTTGCTCGTTTGCCCCCTCTTGCATAAAAAAAAACATTACTGAAAGTACTCAAACATCATTGTGCTTGAACATATTTAAAACTTATCGGAATTATTAAAAGTTAAGGTTAGATTTTACTAAATTCAAGATACTCCCGTCACATTTCGCCACGTTGTTAACCACTATTATGAAATATATATATATATATATATATATATATATATATATATATATATATAGCCATAGCAATTTTTATTCTACTAAGAGGTTCAAGAAATCGAATTAATCCAGACTCGAAAAAGCAATTAAAAGCAACCAAACCTATTGGAATTAATTATATTAAACTTACCAAGGGGGTTGAAAATTTATGCAATCTGATTTATATTTTCTTCTTTATTTTAGTATAGCATTGATTTTGCTGCTTTTCAAAATGAGAACAAATAATCACGAATATGGATTACGTACAGTTGTCGTGCGAACTCTCTGACGTCGAAAATTGTATCCTACCTGCGCGAATTAGTTTTTATATCGGGACGGCCTACCTCCTCCCTGAGGCGACAATAAGTACTCTTAGATTTCTAGAACTTTCGAATGAGACGAGATGGAGATATGGAAAGAACGGTTCAACCGAAGGAAATCACGCCCTAAACTATTGTTTATATTCTAGAAAACTCTTGTGGTACTGAGATAGCAATAATCGAACCGAGCGAAATGGAATCATTTTCGGGTAGTTGACCCGTTGTTCGCTATTGTATTTCTTCTCGACCTTTCTATGTTGTGGGCGTTTGTTATTAGATGTTCTAGAAAGAATCCGACTTCCGGTACCAACGAATACCTTTTATGGACATTACGATGCTATCACTAGTTAAAGCGCGCGGTTTCCATTTGTTGTAACAACTAGTTATTTTGTTTGTTTGTATGTAATGAATTTATGTTTTTATTTTATATTTTCGAACCTTGTTACGACTTAACAGTGATAGTAATTAACAATTCATATAAAATAACGAAATCACAGTGCAACTATACATTACTACCAGTGTTTAGTAAATTATTGAGAAGTTAATGCTAAACCAAATGGTATCGTTCTTTAATACTAATAAGTTACTTCCTGATGAACAGTATGATTTTACCAAGTTGCTCACTGGTGGTAGGATTCCTATGCAGGAATCCTACCACCATCATCCCAGGGCCAGTTACTCTGCCGTGAAGCATTAGTGTGCAAACAGTACTGTGTTTCGGTCTGAAGGGCACTGAGCTAGCGCAATCACTGGACATATGAGGCTTAAGAACTGATGTCTCAGGGTGACGGGCACACAGTATAGAGTCACACAGAAACATTCTGGGTGACAGAGCATTTGTTATAGGTAGACATTGCACTTTTCATCAGGTGAACGTTTTGCACGTTTCGTCACACTATCTGATAAAAAAATGATTCACGATGCGGTCAAATTCAACAGATTTCTATTAATAGTGCTTAGGACTAAATGGTAAGATTGCGATCTTGTTCTTTGATTTAGATATGGGATTTTAATGCGTCAATCATAAAACCATGCTTTGTAAACTAAAATAAATTCAGTCTTTTCTTTTGATGGTTTCTTAACTTATGAATATAATCTAAAATGCATTAATAATTTAAAATAATGATACGAACTCTAGAATGCTCTCGAATAAAAAGGTGTAGTGTACCACAAGGGTACATTCAGGGCCACATATAGAGGCTATAAAAAACTTCTTTAGTCTGTTAAATTAATTACGGTCCTATGCTGTAAGCGTGGGTCAGAACTATGGTGTCTGTCACTACATACCATAACGCACTAACGAAGTAATATAGGAACCGAAACTGAAACCGTTACTGTGCTTAAACCCCTCCAAAATAGATTCCAAATGGCTTATTAGCTTCCTTAGAATTCACGCATATAACATATCCGGTAATTCGACGCTAAATGTTTTAGTTAGGAATCTACGAACCGCAACGTTTAAAACAAAATTAATATTTTTACAATTAGCTAACATAAGTGTTGTGATCGCAGCATTATAATATTGAAAACTAGACCACTAGACTAAAGATATAAGTAAATACTTAATCGGGAATGCGCTGGTTACTTACCACAAGAATCCGTAAGGAAATATAGGATCTAAAATATCCGGAAAACGTCGTGGTATCGAGATAAGACCCGTCACTCGATTTATTTACTGGGAAGTTGACAGATACGGGTGGCTCGGGACTGCGACTTCCTGATAGTTTATGGGAAGCCAATATTTATTAGTGAATTACAAACCGGTTGCAATCGTCGCCGTTTCCGCCTATTACTAATCTTAAGGCCATAGGCCTCCCCCAATAGACTGTCACAAAACACGTAAGTTCGTAGCTCCGACTTTGGGGGATTTTGCCATATACATGGCAAGCGCCGCAATGCTGCCGCCAATCTCCTGGTTTCTCTTTTCCCTTTGTCGCCCGTGTGGTGGCGGCTTAAGAGAATCTGCCACCCCATCTCATCCCGTGGGTGTTGTAAAAGTCGACCGGTTGCAATGATAATAAAAAAAAAATTGCCGGGCTTTGTGGATCCAAATGTCAAACATAACAGATCCGGGTCTTCAATAAAGGCAACTGTCTGACCATATTAGAACATTTCACAGCTATGTCAGACATGGGAAGGTGAGACTGAGTGATGATGATGATGATGATGATGATCTTCTTCTAGCCGATTTCGACCACAGCGACAACTTCCGAAGACTGTCGAGAGCCATCAGCTGTGCAGGAGATATTATAGTGACACAAGAGTACGCGCAAACACAGAGGCACTCACTCGTCCCAACCCCAATCAGCGTCCCAGCGCCCAATGTAACGCTGATGCGATACGATCGGAGGTAGGCTAGGATGCAGTGTCAGAAACACGGGGACAATCACAACACAACCAGACCGAAAACCAACAATTTGTGTTTTAGCACAAATGTTGCCTCCGGCTGGGATTCGAACCCAGGACCCGCGGCGTAGACGTCAGGTACTCTGACCACTAGGCCACGCGGACCGTAACGTATTATCAGCAGTATATCTTAATGATTTCTTATATTTACGCGAACACTACACATTTAAATGAAACTAAGTTTACGGATTTTATCGCGTTTAATTTTATACAATAAGGATGATTCGCGAGGCTATTGAAATCAAAAAACATCCTAATTTCAATAGAGAAGATGGTTGGGTATTACCACCAGCTTGGGATCCAATAATAAATAAAATTAAATCAAAAACCAAGCATACCACTGCAAGACTTCAAGACACAGTTAGCTCTTTCTGCGTAGATCGGACCCAAAAATAATAATTAAAAGCTGAAGGTACCCCAGGTTAACTATGACATCAGGACATCTGTCACCTCAGTCCTCCCGTGACCATGGGTGCTGTAAAGCACTCGAAACGTCGGGTTATAAATAGTATAAAATTAAACGCGATAAAATCCGTAAACTTAGTTTCATTTAAAAGCAGTATATCTTATTCATATGACACTAGAACTAATATCATTTATTGCAACTGCTAAGCAATAGTTGCGTGGTGGGTGTACGAAATGAAAATGGTGGTGAAACGTTGCAGTGGACTGGCGCGTGCGGCCGCTGGTGGCGCTGACCAAGCTGTGGGCGCGCGCGCACCGCATCAACGACGCGCGGCGCCGCACGCTCTCCTCCTACGCGCTCACGCTCATGGTCATACACTTTCTGCAGTGTGAGTATACCTATTCATCAATCTCTTGACGCTGCACATTCTACATGTGAATTATGTTATTGGGGCAGAGATCCGTGGCTCTATCTATATGATGGTGAACACTGCTCAACGCAACAGGAAATTAAAAAAAAATTGTGTATCTGTGTGTAATCTGGTAATCTCACGCAAACTATACATACACTTGTGGAAACCAGCCCAGAAGCAATATACTTGCTTTGCGGTTTCTCAACAATATACATATATATATATATATATATATATATATATATATATTGTTGTATAATGTGACGAAACCAGCAAAACGTTCACCTGATGGTAAGTGCAACGTCCGCCCACAACAAATGCTGTGTGTCACCCAGAACATTTTTGTGTGACCTCACTGCGCCCGTCACCCTGAGACATCCGTTCTTAAGTCTCAAATGCACAGTGATTACGCTAGCTCACAGTGGCCTTCAAACCCAAACACAGTAATGGCAGTATAACTGGCCCTGGGGTGGTGCCCGCCTAGACGGACTCCTGCATAGGAATCCTACCACCAGTAAACTCTAAAATGAGCGCCACCTTTTGATGACGTGACGGTGAATTGTGGCGGCCGATGTTGCGACGGTTTACGTTCAGCGCGGTTCACGTTACGATTATCATAAGCAAGCGACTGAGTGAGTTTAGTTGTGAGTTGGTGGTTCATACAAGAATGCGTAGTAACCGACTGGCGTGAAACAATTCAACGGATTGTGCACGTCGACGAGCTTCCACTAGCGCTCCCATTTATTTCTTCGTTTTGCGCACCTTATTTTTGTTATTGCGCATGTCATCCGATGAAATTTCACGACCGCTCACATACGACAATTCTATTGTATGTTAATGGCGGTTTCCGCTAATGGCGGTGGGTGCTAACGGCGCTTTTCGCTAACAGCGTAAGTGAAACAAAATGAAAATAATTTCATTGCAGCGAAACACAGATGTAGTCATGTCTTCTAACGCTACTTGACTTTAGTATTTTGATATATCAGTGGCCTTCACACTGGCGCAGTTTGTGAGCGACCGTCCTGCAGGGCGGCAGACGTTAGGGAGGGAAGATAGCGTCATACAAGTACACGCGCTTCCCTTCCCCGCTACACTACCCACCACCTCTTGCATCAAAATTACCTCGTCCCCTCCACCGTCTGTCGCCCCGCGGAACGGTCGCGCACGAACTTGACGGAATATAGGCAAGCTTGTATAGCGTAATGCCTAGGGTTTTAAAGCGCAACGCTCCTTAACGCAACGTACCATTCATCATAAAATGGAAGAATTATTACTTTTATACGCTTTATAACGATAGCCTAATGGCTTAGGGTACGGACTGTGAAGCATCACGTCGCAGGATCGAGCCCGCCATTCGACTACTGTCGTGAACCATCTCCTAGCACAATCTTGTACGCTTAGTTGGAGTGGTTAACAGCAATATTAGTAATGTTAGTATAGCATTGCCAGTATTCAATTAAAAAAAAAAAAACAAAAATAATATTAGATCACGACATCAATAGAAATAGAAAGGAATTTGGAAAATATCATCGTTTGTGTCGCGAGCTTTCATCACATGGAGACCGTTTTTTACATATTTATTGCTATGTTTTTATAAGAATTATTTCATTCATATTATTTAAGCATGGGTGTTTCCGAACCAATTCTATCCGATTTTCAGTCATAATGCAGTATATTTTCGGTGATGTAATTGCTGTTAGCCTTCTCGGCTTTTACAGCTTCATCGGATACTAAATCATAATGCAGTATGAACACACGTGTAGCCGGACGCTAAAATAAAATTTTGTTAACAAATACAACGGCCGGCGTCAAAGCATGCTAGCGCCGCGACAGAGCGTTGTGTACGGCTAGCGCCGGCGCTTTGTTTGACAGTTTATTACCGTCTTATTACAACACAATGGGGCACTATAGCGCGGCGTCAGACTAGCGCTCTGACGCGCGCTAAGTACGCGTTCTATTTGACGAAGTTAATCTCTGAACAATTCAGAGAATTATCACGGCGGTTTTTCGAAAAAGTCGCGGTCCCTTCAAACCCGCTGGTGGTTAAAGCAGCAAATTACCGACCAAACAGAAACGCGACCGAACGCAAACGTCGCCCGCGAAACGTGCTAGAGGAAACGGACGTCTCACCTCTTCCTGACCACGATGCGGTCAGTCACGACCCAGGCCACACTGTACACACAGTCAATAGCTTTAATAAAAATCGCGCGTCGTGGTGCGTTTACAACATTTTTTTTTATTTATTTAAAAACGCACCACGACGCGCGATCGCCGCAGAGAGCGGCGCGCAATAGTCAATAATCACACCGCGTACACACGATTCACCCGTGTTCCAGCAGAGTTACCGACACACAAGTCGACAGTCCGAATGGAGGCCCGCAGCCTCCCTCGGACGGTCCTCCATTGGACGACTTAAAACATTTAAGATATTCGAAATCGCGAAAGCGCGTAGCGAACGCGACACAGTCCGAATTTCATGGTTTTTGTAGGAGTTTATTTATTTATTTATGTTTGGGTGAAATCAAAACGAGAGCAGTATCCGATGAAGCTGTTAAAAGCCGAGAAGGCTAACGGCAATTACATCACCGAAAATGTATATTTGGCCAAGGCTCGATGGCGGTGGGTGGTAATGGCGGTGTGTGTGCAGGCGGCACGAGCCCGGCGGTGCTGCCGCGCGCGGGTGCCGGCGAGGCGCGGCGCGCACACAACCGCAGCACGCTGGCCGAGCTCTTCCTGCACATGCTCAAGTACTACGCGGACTTCCCGTGAGTGTGCACCGTCTCACTGCACCAACTTATTTATGACTATTTGAAAACTATACTGAATATAGTTATTAATGAACTTTGAATGAATTGATTGATACCAAGCTATTTCTACATCTTTATACCACAATATATATTTTTTTTATTATTTGATAAAGTGTCAAGACGAGCGAAACGTTCACCTGATGGTAAGTGCAACGTTTGCCCGTAACAGATGCTGTGTTACTCAGAATATATCTGTGTAGCACCACACTGCGCCCGTCACCCTGAGACATAAGTTTTTAAGTCTCATATGCCCAATGATTACGCTTGCTCTCAGTGCCCTTCTGTCCGAAACACAGTAATGTTTGCACACACTACTGCTTCACGGTTGAATAACTGGCCCTGAGGTGGTACCTACCTAGACGAATTCCTGCATGGGAATCCTACCACCAGTAATAAAACTAATATTCATACAAAAATAATAATCAATGCTTTCACTATACTGCTCGTGGGAACGCAATGGGAAGTAAGAATTTTTTGTTGAGTCGAAGGTAATTGCGGCGTAGTGGTTTCTCACCCGTCACGTCTCCTTTCCCGCGGGTGCCAAAAGAAGCCTACGTGTGTCTACTCCTTATTTGGTATAAAGGCGTGACTGTATGTATGTATATTAGTGCTGTACATAATTTTTAAGATAACTAAAAACAAAAAAAAATCTTGCCAGGTTTCTTGCTAGTTATTTTTAGGATAAGCATTTTTGTGCAAAGCTGTGTAGCTTAACAAAAAACTGTGTGCGGCAGGTACGAGCACATGGCAGTGTCGGTGCGCGCGGCGCGGCGCGTGCCGCTGGCGGAGTGCCGCGCTCACGACCCGCACCAGTGGAAGCTGCTCTGCGTTGAAGGTACGCTTGGGAGTGTTGTGTGCCATGTACATGTCTCTGTGTGTGTTTGTGTGGCATGTACGTGCGTGTTTGTGTGTGTACGTGGCATGTACGTGTGTGTATGGGGCATGTGCATGTATGTGTGTATGGGGCATGTGCATGTATGTGTGTGTGGGGCATGTGCATGTGTGTGTGGCATATACGTGTGTGACATGAATGATGATGATGACATTAAAAATATATAAATTTATATACAGCACAGGATGGGAAGGACTTGGTCTTAGATTTTAAGATTCCATGTCCAAAAAGTTTATAAGAGAACTTACAATTTCGCAATAAAACAATTTTAATAGATTTTACTGTTATTTAAGAACATTTTTTTTACTGCATGAAACGAGCAAAACTTTCACCTGATGGTAAGTGCAACGTCTCCCTATAACAAATGCTGTGTCACCCAGAAAATTTCTGTGTGACACTACACTGAGCCCATCACCCTGAGACATAGGTTCTTCAGTCTCATATGCCCAGTGATTACGCTAGCTCACAGTGCCCTTCAAACCGAAACACAGTAATGTTTGCACACTACTGCTTCACGGCAGAATAACTGGCCCTGGGGTAGTACCGACATAGACAGACTCCTGCATAGGAATCCTACCACCAGTAAAATATATCAACTTATTGTTTCAGCTATGTTTGTTGCAGGGTGTAATACACTGCACTAGTACTATAATAAATAATAATGTTGAAATTTATTTTTAACTTCACAGAACCGTTTGACTTATCAAACACTGCACGCTCAGTATACGATCCAGAGACATTTGAGAAGATAGTAAACACATTCAAAGAGAGCTACAAGCGATTGGCAGTGGGATTGCGTTTAGCAGATGCCTGGCCAGCGCCGGAGCGATGATGGCAAGGCCGCAGTGTGCGCCACTCGCGTACCTGCATGTGCACTCCTTCATAAAACTCGGACTTATCTTCAACACAAATGAAGACCCCACCCGAGTGAACGTTAAAGCCAAAGTTCTTGCAAGTGAAGTGTAACTTCTCCCTGACAGTGATGAGTTTATAACTGGGCTTGAACCAGCTGTAATATAGACATCTGAGCCTTGTAGTAGGTGAGTGTCATTTATGTTGGAAAATTGTTTGTATGACTGAGTGAATGCACTTGTCACAGACCGGATACGCGAAATCGTGCTAGTGTTTACGAAGGTGTAGCATTTTTAGGACCACCTGCGTTAGGACTAAATTTCTAATGGCTACAGGGTATGAAGTTAGTTCTGGTAGCCAAAATTCTGAAACAAAATAATTTGCATTTGAATTCTGTAACAAATATTACCACAACACATGAAAGCTATTTTGTTTCAGAATATGTGAATGAAGATGTATGTTCGTTATATCATTGTATTAAAGATTAAATGGGCGCAGTTCCATTAGAGCCGCATATACAAAATATTGTTAACCTCACTGGCTGTGATAAGCGACTGATTTCCCTGTAAATACATCCTAGATTAAGAATCGTATATGTACTTATGTCTACAGGACTTAAAGTTTTCATGAAACCAGGTCTTTGAAAATCTGTATAATTTAACAGATACTTGGTTTGATGCTATGCGTACATACAATACGGTTACATCTCCTGTCGGTACACAAAATTTTTGTTCGATAATATGTTGAACCAAAATTCAACGGTGCACACACTTTGAGAGGAGATTTAGCAGTGTTGCACAGAACTCCTAGTCATAGAAATTGTTGGTCGTAGTCACAGCTGGACTATTAGTTCCTAATGTTAAAATTGAAGCTAGTATATATCTCCACTATTCCAGCCACTGATAAACGAAATCGCGTTAGGATTTAATATTTTATATTGTGTACATAGAACATATGCCACTATGAAAATTATATGTTTGAATCCCATAGTGCCATATTGTTAGGTATATGTATTTTACTGGGTAAGACCGGTATGACTTGTGCGTTTAATGGTAAACCTATTGAATAGCTAAAAGTACCACTAATTATTGGAGCTGGAACAAATTGAAAACTTGCAGGTACAATTTGAAAATTGAGCATTTGACACATTTTTATTGTCTCTTTAGTCAATGATAAGTTTCTTCTGGAAACTCATTGCACATTATTATTATTCTATTCCTGATCAAGGTGCAGAAGACTTGTTTTGAATCTGTGGAATACACTTGCCTTACTGAATAGATGATCCCAAATTTTGTTGCCCGTAAATATAATACTTTACTTGACCATTCATAAAGGCTGATTGATAAAAATGCATCTTGTTACTGTTTCAATTTTTGATATAATGAGTCTATAAACTAACATACTCGGAAAGACTAACAACTCAAAGGTAATTTATTTTTATAATTTTATTTGGGTGTGCGACTCCCATTAAAAAAATAATTGAGTCTTGTACTGAAGGAAGCTTTATATTTCTCAGTTTTCTTTACTTAATCGAAATTGATGGATTTGTTTACAATTTACACAAATTTAAGTTTTAATGGCGGTTTTATGAAATTGTTTTATATCATTTTAAAGGACTTTTATAAGAATTTAATGCACAAAGGCAATCTGCTTACTACTCAGAAAAAAATTTGGGGTTATCTGAAGGCAACTTGTTTGAATTTTCTGTCCTTCTAACAAAGCGTAATTAAAAAAAAGATCTAGGCTTTGAAGAGCACATATTTCCGGTGACATAAATAGTTAAATATATGTATTTAGTGGAATTCAGAAGCGGTGCTGCCTTTCAATGCGTCCTATTTTGTTTTAATATTTATATTGTTTATTTGTAAGCTATTTAAACTTGTAAATAATAAGAGCGGTGAGAAAGAGAGAATTTAAGGAGTGTTTAAGGGATATTGTATATGATATATTTTATGTAAATAATATTTTTGTGATCCGTTAAAAAAAATGACAAAAAAATTAAATATGTATACAAAGTTCGCCTAGGTGGCGTTAGGATGGCTTGGCAGTGCAAGGGTATTATCTAACTAAAAAGAAGTATTGTTGGGGTTTAGACAAGAGTTAAAAAATTGTTACTATATAAATAACGTAATCACTGTTCTAAAATAAAAATCCTTAAATCCTTAACAAACTTACCAGTTCACTTTTTTTAATTTGTCTGTTAAATGATTACAACTAAATGCTGATTATGTAATTCAGTGGCATATCAAAGCTTGTATTATATCTTGCTTGCTTATATAATGCCTTAATGTTAAAAACATGTAAGAGGTTTGTGCCACATTTCGCATATTTTTTAAATCTCTGGTGTGGTGCTTCTTCCAAGTTGTATTAGTAATGCTAGTTATCGCTACAACTAATGTAAGAAGTATGATATGGAAAGGTGCTAAAACATGTTTTTTCTAATAAATATTCATATCATGTTCACCCGAAAATTTTCTTAGTTCTTGCTGATATACAGTCAAATTGAGACATGGACATCTTTCAAAATTAAAAAAAAAAATACTTTGTCTCGTTATTTTGTTCAGCATGTACATCATACAATATATAATTGCGGTTAAGTTGTTCCATTGAGTTTGTTATTTACACAAACTCAATGGAACAATAGGCCATGTAGTTTTGTCATCTAAAATTAACTTTTATTGTTATTAACTGAATAAGACTTTTTATTGTTATTGTTTTAGTGTTAATGGGTTCAAAAATGTTGGCTTAATTTAAAATTATCTGTATGTTTACCACTTTTTAAGTTTCCACTATACCCCATACAAGCTTTATTTACCTTTGCATTAATATTTGTAGCCTAGCAATACTGTTAATGTTATTATTGCTAAGTTTTTTAAAGATTTTACATAAGAGGCACTGCCGCATGTTGAATATTGAAAGTACAATAAATAATTATGTATAATCTATAAGAGAAGAGAACTGTTTATGAGTAATGTGTCTCAAGTGTTTAATTTGCCAAAAAAAAAAATACAAAAAAACGCATAATTAAAAATAAAAATACAAAATAAAAACACCAAAAAAAAATTAAAAAGTGTAAAAAATACAAAAAAAAATATAATAAAATCCTAAAAAGCAAAACACTTTGATTTTATCAAAGTTAAATATCCGCATGTTAAGATTTGTTAAGCGAGCGCGCCCACCTGCCTCTAGTTCTTAATGTTAAAGCCCAATGAAATTTGAGCACTTGTGAAACAGCTGTAAGCTAAAACAAACTCCGGCATAGTTTCATCAAGATCTGTAATATTAATTCAGAAATGACCTTATAAAATAAAATTACTGCATGTTATCATAAAATGCTTCAAAGCCAAAGCAAACCTCTTAAAAACATTTCATAAACTCTTGCATAGTAGCTTTTAAATATGGCCTGGTTAACTGTTAGACATTCCTGCTGTGAAAAACAATGTACTCATATAAATATAGTGGTGTGAATTTGTGAAGACATTTTGATCTTTTTGATTTACAACACAAACTGTATAATGGTGGCAGTTTCTGTAATTATCGTATCATTCAAGTGGAAATTATAATATCATTGTGTATTGTACATTTCAGGAAATGTTTAAATATGTGTTTGATTATTCATTTCTTAATATTGTTCATGGTTAATAACTGTTAACAAAAATATCAACACAAACTGTTCACTATCCTAATTGAGCATTATGGGCAATGTAGGTTATCTGTGCATTTTAAAGATAACTATTTATTTATTACCTCAAATCTAATTTCCATGTCTTAATATGTTTCTTTCAATCTACTTTTTTTAATAATTCCAGCTTTCCGTGTGTACTGCCACTAATTTAAAAAGTTAATAAAGCATCAGTTAATTGAGTTAGTAATGTTGCTAGTTTGAAAGATCAAAATGCATGACCGCATGGTATAAAGATGTAATATGTCACTGCCAAAGATGATATGGTTATGAAGATAGCAGTTTATTTGTTATGTAATAGATACTAAAAAATAATAATAAAAGCCCATTTATTTCAAAATTTCCTTAAAATTTTTCAAAAATGTATTTTGACTAATCAAAGTGCATAACAGAATGCTATTCAAAAAATAAAATGCAGAATAAAGTTTAGATTTCTTGTATATTTTTTTTCATTAATTCAATAAAAACATTATGTGAATTTAATACATAAATTTATTATTTGTATATTATTACTCTATAACATTATATAGCAAATATAACCTTATTTATTAATATATTTGTTTTATATTTTCTCCAATTGTCAACTTTAGATGCATTTTATTTTACTGAATACAAATAAATTACTGTTGTATACAGAAATTATTGTCAAGACCACACTGTAATAGAAAAATATACAATCTGCCAACCCAATTTTTTTTATTATTTTCACCTGAACTCATTAAAGACAGTAAAATGATATTTCACTTTTACTGAAGATTCCCTGTACTGATGAAGATAAACGAAAAGTACAATTTTGGTTTTGAGTTGAATTTTCCAATCACTGTACAGTTTCATGAGCTCTTGCTTTAATATTTAATAAACATTGAAACAAAAAAATATAAACAGTCTATAAATTTCAATAAAACAACACTATCGCCTCTTTTCTAGTTGGCCACAAGTGGTCACAAGTTGGCCAAGTCCATGTTGGTGTTTGTGACTTGTTTGTGACAAAGATGGTTTGTGAATTTTTTAATTTCTCTGTAGGGCTGTCAACATTTTTAAAAATATCGGATTTTACGTATATCAATATTTTTAAATGTATCAATATCTCAGTTCGAGTTATCGAAAGCGAAATATCGATATTTCGATAAAAATAGTATTTAATCAAATATATTATCTGAAATAAAGTTTAGTCCAAATAACAGTCAAAGAATTAGGGGTGGAGAACATATTCTCTTTTTTTAACTAATTAAAAAGAACTGGTGCTTTTCCCAAAAAAAAACTAACAAAATCACCTCTCGTATAGGTACACCAGTATCTCATGCCATAAAAAAAAGAAAAGAGATTTTCATATGGCAATGTCATGAATCAAATGTTACCTGTCAAAGTACAAGATCTGTCAACCGTTGCTGAGAGATTTTGTGATTATCTTCTTGAAATTCGTTGTTTTTGTGAAAATGTCGAAAAAGCCACTTCGATCTCAAGCGAAAAATATTGTTTTCAATGTCTATCGTAAAATAAAGGAAGAAGAAGGCGTAAATCAAACTCAATCTTTGATTTTAAGGCGCGTGGTAGAGGTAAGCTGGACTGAGTTGTTTTGATACTTTTAGTTTATTTTATATTTTATTCTTAATTGTGACTTTACAGGGGTTTCCAGTACTACTGTACGGTGAATCGTAGCTGAGAACACATCGAACGATGGTGTATTTTCTACGCCTGGTAAAAAAAGGAGAGGGGGGGAAGAAGAAAATCAACTTGGATAGTTTCGATTTACCGTTGATTACGAATAAAGTAAAGGAATTCTATACAGTTCGAAAGTAAATTCCCACATTAAAGAAACTGTTACAAATTCTTCAACAAGATATTGATTTCAAAGGAGGGAGTGAATCTCTGAGGTAAGAAAAATATTAAGTAATAATCCCTCTCACTCTCACTCTTAAAGAGGCCTGTGCTCTGCAGTAGGACGTATAAGACTGATGATGATGATTGTAATGTATGATTATATTAATATAAAAGCAGGTAGATATAAATACCACGAATGTAACGAAGTGACAAATAAAAAACAGTTTGTTCTCGATCTCTGAGTATCATTGTCCTATACACTACACTGGCGACGAGGATAATAATTATTCATCGAAGTTTATATCTATCTAGTGAAATTATAATCTTACGCGTGTGTTACGGTTATTTACAATGCCTTTAGGTAAAATTGAAAGTTTTAATATCGGTGGTCATAACTGGGACGCGTATATTCGACGTGTTAAACAATTCATGACATTAAATGGCATTGGGAACGATCTACATGTGGCTACTCTCGTGACGTTGGTGGGTGCCGAATGTTACGAGTTGATGTGCGATTTATGTTCACCAACCCAGCCGGAAAAAAAAACATTCGATGAATTGGTTCAACTAGTCAGGGAACATTTGGAACCCGAGAGATCGGAAATAGCAGAGCGTCATCTCTTCAGACAAAGAAAGCAACAAGATGGCGAAAGCATTCGCTCATATTTACAAAGTTTAAAGCATCTTGCCAAAAGCTGTAACTTTAACGCGACCTTGGAAGTCAACATTCGTGACCAGTTTGTGTCGGGGCTATGCAGTGAGGAGATGCGATCGCGGCTGTTTGCGGAGAGAAATATAGATTATGCGCGTGCCGTGGAACTGGCGCTGGCACTGGAGGCAGCGGAACGGCACGCAGGTGTGGCGTGCGCTTCCGCGCCTGCGCTCGGCGCGGGCGGCTTCGGCGGCGTGCGGCTCAGTGACGACGGCTTGCATCGGGTGAGCGCGGCGCGGCCGCGGCACGGCGGCGGCGGCGCAGGCTCGCTCGCGCGCAACACGTGTCGGCGGTGCGGTAAGGGCCCGCATGTCGAGGGCAAGTGTCGTTATAAGTATTACACATGTGATTCATGCGGAGAAAAAGGACATCTCAAAGTTATGTGCGGTCAGTATGTGGCCGGCGCTAGTGGCATTCCGAAGAAAAATCACAAGTCTAAAGGTCAGTTTTTTATTATGAACGATTCCGATAATGACTCGAACGGTGACGACCACTTTTATAAAATTGTTAGTAACGACGGCGATAGACCCTATAGCGCTATTCTTAAAGTTGAAAATAGTATGTGCAAATTTGAAATAGATACAGGCAGTAAGATTTCGGCTGTGTCAAAAACTTTTTACTTTAAGAATTTTAAAAATATACCAATAATAAACAAAAAATTAATTTTAAAATCTTATACGGGGGACGTCATTGAGACCTTAGGCTATATAAAAGTAGATGTTGTTTACGAAAACAAATCCGCTAACTTAAAATTATTTATCATCGAAAATGGTGGTCCACCACTAATGGGTAGAACGTGGATTAGGGAGTTAAAGCTGCCAATACTTGATTGCCACAATATAGCTGAGTATTCAATGGCGGCCGCCTTGCGAGCCGAGTTTCCCGAAGTGTTTGCGGAGGGTTTAGGTACATTTAAGTCGCGCATACGTTTGTATCTGAAGGATAATAGCCCCGTGTTTGTGAAGGCGCGGCCACTTCCACTGGCTCTGCGCTCGCGTGTTGAGGACGAGCTCGCTCGGCTGCAGCGGGAAGGGGTCATCTATAAAGTCGAAAGGTCCGATTACGGGACGCCGATTGTACCGATTATTAAACCTAATGGTGGGATTCGTATATGCGGTGACTACAAGATTACTATTAATCCGCGTTTAAAAGACTTCCACTACCCGCTGCCGCGGATCGAGGAGCTGTTCGCTGCACTAGGTGGTGGTGAACAGTACACGAAGCTCGATTTATCCAATGCATTCCAACAGTGTGTTTTAGAGGAGGATTCTAGGCCGATGACGGCGATCACCACTCACGTTGGCACTTTCGTTTATAAACGCGTACCTTTTGGTATAAAATGCATACCAGAGAATTTTCAAAAAAATCATGGAGGAGACCTTGAGTGGCTTGCCCTCTACGGCGGTCTTCGCTGATGACGTCTGTGTCACAGGCAAAAATAAAACAGAACATGTTAGTAACTTAAAGGCTGTGTTGAAAAGATTTAAAGATATGGGCTTACGAATTGATTACGCAAAATGTAGATTCTTTAAGGACAGTATAACATATTTAGGTTATAAGATTGATAAGTGTGGTTTGCATACAGATGTGAAAAAGATAGAGGCTATTGTGTCCGCCCCCGCGCCGAATAATGTGTCGCAGTTAAAAAGTTTCATGGGACTTGTTAATTTCTATGGAAGATTTTGTGTTAATATGTCTGATATATTAAAACCTCTGTATAATTTATTAAAGAAAAATGTGAAATGGCATTGGAATGATAAGTGTGAGTTTGCCTTTAATAAAATAAAAAAGGTGCTATGCAGCGCTCCAGTTTTAGCACACTATGACCCCAGCCTCCCGTTGATTCTGTCTGTGGACAGTAGCCCGTACGGCTTGGGCGCGGTGCTCACGCAGGTGCACGTCGACGGTGAACGTGTCGTGTGCTGCGCATCGCGCACACTGTCGTCTGCCGAGAGTAACTACTCCCAACTCGACAAGGAGGCGCTGGCCATAATCTTTGGTGTCACGCGGCACCACCACTACTTGTACGGGAGGCAATTCGTGCTCCGAACAGATCACCGCCCACTCAGCTATATTTTTGGTAAGAACAGGGGGATACCGTTGACCGCCGCAAGTAGGCTACAGCGTTATGCCGTTAAACTAGCCGCATACGACTTTAAGATAGAATACATAAGTACTTCAAAGAATTGCCAAGCTGATGCTCTGTCACGTCTTCCCATGAGCTCGACGGGTCGAGTTAGTGTCGATGACGAAGACTGCAGCTACTTGAATTTCGTAAAGGAGGAATTTCCACTCAATTTTAAGCATATTAAAAAAGAAGTGATGAAAGATTCTTTACTTAGCAAAATATATGGATACATAATGTTCGGATGGCCTCCCAAGGTTGATGCGACATCTGAGAAACCTTATTTTAATAGGAAAGACAATTTACATATCGATCAAGGATGTATCATTTGGGGTTACCGTATAGTAATACCGGAATCATTGCATCAAGTGATCCTGAAGGAATTGCATGAAGGACATCCCGGAATCGTTAAGATGAAGCAGATCGCCCGCAACTACGTTTGGTGGGGGTCTATAGACGGAGACATCGAGCGCACGTGCGCGGAATGCGCGGCGTGCCGCACGCAGCGCGCGTGCCCGCCGCCAGCGCCGCTGCACTCGTGGCCGTGGCCGACCGAACCCTGGTCGAGACTAAATATTGATTTTCTGGGGCCCTTCAAGAATAGATACTATTTAGTCGTGGTTGACGCACACTCTAAATGGATAGAAGTCGAGCGAGTAAGTAGTACTTCGGCTTCAGTTGTCATAGCACGACTAAGAAGAATTTTCGCTAGATTCGGTTTACCGAAGCACATAGTAAGCGATAACGGGCCCCCATTCTCGTCTGCGGAATTTGGGCTTTACCTGCAGCACAACGGTATAAAGCACACGCTTGTGGCACCTTACCATCCGGCCAGCAATGGAGCGGCTGAAAACGCAGTCAAATCCATAAAACAGGTTCTCAAAAAAGCTATTATAGAGAACGTGGACGATAATACTGCGTTAAGTAAATTTTTATTTACATATCGTAACACGGAGCACTGTACTACGGGCCGCGAGCCCGCGGTGGCGCTGTTTGGGCGGCGGCTGCGCGGCCGGCTGGACCTACTGCGACCCGACGCTGGGGAGCGTGTGCACGACGCACAGCGGGCGGCTGAGGCGCGAGGAGGTTCCGCGCCGCTTCGGGTACAGCAACCGGGGGACCCTGTACTAGTTCGCGACTTCTCCAAACAGGGAAATAAGTGGGCAGATGCAATAGTTCTACAAAGGCCCGGACCCGTGTCATATGTTGTCAAGACTGTCGACGGCCGCATCCAAAAACGACACATTGACCAAATTTTAAATGATCGTCGGTGTAACAAGTCGCGCTTTTCCTTGGCCCAAATACATAATGAAGTTGATAATGGTAATGAATTATGCAAGCCATCGGAAGCTGCTTCGAAGTTCTCTACAAAGACCACCTCACCGTTGATAAGGAACGATATGGTTTCGCAACAAGATTGCGGCGAGGAAGAAAAGGAAGATATGGATGAGAATACGGTGAACTTATCTGGAGTTCCTAGTGTTAAAGTACGCCGTCAAGCGGCAGAGCGTTGCATAGGTGAACTAAAAAAATATAAGTAGTTTAAATCTTATTACTGTTGCTTATCATGCCAATGACTATATCATTCATTTCTATTTCTGTACTGTAAACTTTTCTGATACATTAAATACCTTAAAATGTTAATTAATGCTAGTGCTTAAGTTACTGAGCTATATATATATAAGTTCATAGTATATTTTGAGGGAGGATGGTGTAATGTATGATTATATTAATATAAAAGCAGGTAGATATAAATACCACGAATGTAACGAAGTGACAAATAAAAAACAGTTTGTTCTCGATCTCTGAGTATCATTGTCCTATACACTACACTGAATGACTAAGCTATCCTTTGAGTAACATGTTAAATGTTATTATTTTTGACGGACTTATACTTAAGAAGATTGGTTTTGAATACGTTAAATGCCAATCATAAAGGGCCATTTTGATGGAAAGAGATTACATAAAACTACAAAGATACAAGTTTTTAAAGCGTATAAAGGAAAACCGCGAAGCTTAAGAGCATAATAAATTGGATGTGATTTATTTAGAGGAGACTTGCATTCACGGTTCACATTCTGTGAACAAATGCTGGCAAAGCAAAGATATTGCAGGTCCATCTAAAAGTATTTCACTTGAAGCGAGGTGGATCATTGTAAATGCTAGTTATCACTCTGTACGTACGAACAAACCGCCCACACAAACCAATCGTATCGCTCATATAAAAGAATGGCTCCGTGCAAATGATTTACATTATGATGATCTTTAGCATAAATGTCAATTACTAGTAAAACAAAACATGTCTGCGCCTTTATATGAGATAGATGAAGTATTAAAATCGCCCGGTCACGAAGTTTTAAGGCTTCCACTTTATCATTGCACTTTGAATCCCATAGAAAAGATTTGGGGTATAATGAAGCAAAAAGTTGCTGATAAAAATGTAAATAGGCCTGCAAGTAACATAAAAGTATTACCAGAACAAGCTTTCTCAGAGGAGTGCAGAGGATTGGCGATCATGTTGTGAGCATGTAAAGGAGATTGAAAACAATTTCATCAAGCAAGATAGAATAATAGAAATGCTGGAAGAGCGATTTATAATAAATACCTCTTTCTCTTCATCATCTGATGAAGAACAAGAAATGCAAATGGATTTCTTGGAATATTTTTTTCTAGTTCTGAATCAGGTGATAACTTATTTGTATAATTAATTATATATAATAATTAGAACATAAATTAATTAACGATTGATTTATTTTTCATGACTCATTTTCCTATGTAAGAACCCAATGTATAACAACATTCTTCATACACGTAACTAATATACTTCATGTTCATATAACTAGACTTAAATTAAAATTAAACAGTATCAAGATCGTTTAATCCAATTATCCCAGTATTGCACACTACAAAATTTTATTTCCCCATTTGGCAGGAGCTACTGGTTTACCTATAATTTCGGTAATAGTGCTATATACACACACAGTGGACCATAGATAAAGAAATTTAATTTAGTTTTGAAATATTTCACTAGTAAATAAACGATTGGAAAAAAGATAATATAGTGTATAGATTACAGTAAATAATTTAAAATATATCTTCTATATCTAGATTTCAATATTGAACTGTCGATATATCGTTCCAAAAAATATCAATCATAAATATCGATATTTCAATGTTTTATCAACAGTCCTATTCGTGTGTACATTTTGAGTCGTTAAGTATGTTTAATATTAATAGTTTATCTGCTTAACAAACTACCACAATATAACCAGTGCTCGTGAAAGTGTACATTTATAGGATCAATTCAAGACTAAAATTATACTTTCCTTTTGTCTTTAATAGCCCAGCAAATCTTCAGTGTGAGAGAACTATCTACTCGGTGCATGAAGATTGCTACTTAAATAAAAATATGTATTTATACCTTTAAATTTATATTATGGTTTGAAAAAAATTGATCTAAGATGCAGTAAAGGGTTTACTCAGACGTTATTAAGGACAACGCGTCACAAGACCCTCAACACCCTCTGCGCCGACCTCTTTCATCCATTCTCTAACTCGCTCGCTGAGACAATGAACTAATAAAGTACGTACGCTGCTTGTGCTAAAAGCTCATGAGCGCGATGGCGATGGCGGGCGTTTTGCAGTCCATTCGCTGCGATATGGAGATGGGGCAATAGAGCTAATAAAGACGAAATGAAAATCACAATTTCGGTCTTAAGTAACTTAAGTAAGTGATACGTTTGACCGTAACAATTGCCGTGTCACTCAGAAAGTCTCATCTCCAGTAATTATACTAGCTATCAGGTACCTTCAGACCGAAACACAATAATGTTTGCACAATATTGCTTGACAGAAGAACAATTGTCACTCCAGTGGTGCCTAGACGGATTCCTGCACAGGAAGCCTACCAACAGTGAAGTTTGTATTACATGTCATGGGCGCCGGGAGCGGGGTACAAGGAGGTCCTCTTCGACCTCTCTGTCAAAGTAGTCAGACTAATCTTGATTGTCGTATACAGATGGGTACAACGGGATGGCTTGAGCAACCACGGATTTATTTAAGGCCGCATCACTCGCTTCAATTGTTATAAACAACTCGTGACTCGTTGTTATAAACCACGTGGTAACCCCGATAATATAATGTATCAATTCCGATGCATCTACCTGTAAATAATCCTGCCGGCGCCCATGTTATCGATATTTTCCTGTAAATTTATGTATAAAAATTGGGTGGCTTGATCCACCAAATCTGCGTATTCAACTAGGGATTTAAGGCCGAATCACTCGCTTCATTTCTTTTAAACATCTCTAACCACATAGTAGCCCCGATAATATAATGTATCGATGCCGATGCACCTCCCTGAAAATAATCTTGCCGGCGCCCATTTTACTTGTACAATAATACAAGTAAAATGGGCGCTGGCAAGAATCCCTTTATTCTTTATGCATGCTTAGATCTTCGCTAGTACCTTATTCCAAATGGTTATTGGATCCTTAGGGCTATGTTGGTGGCTCTAGTTCTGCTGCGGATATCACTGTTACGGGTTATATCTCGTAGAGAAACTAGCTATATGCAATGATAATATGTAGCTATATGCAAACATTGTCATAAAAACGTTAAAACAAATGTTGCCGAAAATTATTGTGTTTGTATTTAAATATGTAGTCCACTCAATCACATAGCAGCAGCCTCAATTATTGCGTAATTTATTCATCTGCGATATCGTGATTTACGCATTTTCTAATAGATTAATAATGAAATTGACTCATTGCTCGTATTTGTTGTCGTTTGAATCGTAATATCCACAAACTATCACAACGATTGTAACATCCCTAATCACCGTAATATTTTGTCTATGAATATAGTGAGCGCCATATTAATTTCATCAAAGACAAAACGCCGGTCTTCTTTTTATTTCCCCTTTTCCGCCTTGAAGAGTTCATATTGTTTCTACGGGGAAAATTGGTAAATGATGGCAGCAAATAATTATTTTGGGTTCACTCATGGAGGAACCCAATACGGGTAAGTGAATACGTATTTCGTCGCATCTAAAATATTGATTCGTGGTGCGTATGCAAACGTGTAATTACGATACGCAACCTTGTGCTCCGTGTTTCGAAACAAAATGGCGCCTTGTGTATATTGATCGTGAATTGCAAGAAGAAAATTGTGAATTTGGGTGAAATGACTGGTGTTTTGCGATTTTAGCGCGGCAACGGCGTCGGCAGCTTATGGCGGTCAGACAGGATACGCCGTAGCGCCGGCTGCCACCGCCGCGACGTACGGTACCCAGCGAGCCGCAGCCACTGGCTACGACACAGCATACCAAGCGGCAGCGGCAACACAAGGTATATACGGTATATAACTTGTTTATTATAAATGCTTATTGATAAGTAAATAACTACACCCTTTATTCACTGTCATAAATAACAATTGCTGTCATTCTAATTTACATACATTATTTGTACTATAAGTTCACGGGCAACCTAGCGCATAGTCAGGTTTTCCCATCTATTCTTTCCATCTTTGCATCTTGTATCTTTCTTTTCATCTTGTATTTCATGTGTTTACAAACAATTGTTGAATCTCTTCATTATAACCCAAGTCCAAATAAAATTAAATAAATAATTAAAATAACTGTTGAGCTTAATAGACAGTGATACTTCGAAACTTTCCTTATAATTTGTTTTTGCATATGCATTATAATTATTGAAACAGTCAATAATGAGACAAAAAAATCAAACTTCATACTTCACCTCGCTTGCTAAGCAAGATTATTTAAATAAAACTTATTTTTACGGACTTTATCGCGTTTAATTTAAACTATTTATAACCCGACGTTTCGGGTGCTTTACAGCACCCATGGTCACAGGGGGACTGAGGTAACAGATGTCCTGATGCCCTGATAGTTAACTTGGAGTACCTGCAGCTTTTAATTATTATTTTTAGTCCGATCTATGCAGAAAGAGCTTACTGTGTCTTGAAGCCTTGCAGTGGTATGCTTGGTTTTTGTTTTAATTTTATTAATAATAGGATTCAAAGCCGGTGGTTCCCAACCATCTTCCCTCTTAATATTAGGTTGTTTTTTAATTTCAATAGCCTCGCGAATCATCCTTGGTAGGAATCTATGTTCTTTTGCAAGGATTTGTGGTATATTAAATCAGATGTAATGGGTGGGATGATCTCGAACATGGTCACAGACTGCAGACTTTCATAGAGTGTCTTTATTCTTGTCATTGTCCTTATCTTCATCAGTGGCTTGAAATATTTTTTTATAGAAGCTCACTTCAAGATATAGCCAATCCTGTCCAGAAATAAAAAATAATTGCAGTATGGAAATGAAACAAGATTGAAACATATTGATCTAATCGAAACCCTCAAGCTGAACCCTCGAATTTTCGACACTCCTGAAGGCATTTACTATTTCACCACACATATTATGAAATTGACTAAAATCTTAAAACAATTTGTTTTAAGATTTTAGTCAATTTCATATTAGATTTTTTAACAACATAAATTGAAAACCTTGACAAGCTTGAAACAATTTAGAATTATTAAATAATTTTGCGTGAGATCTTCATATGTCAAAAGACTGATTTTACTAAAGAACGATAAATACGAATTTTTTCAGATCAGTGATAATTCACTGACCTGTTTGTGACAACATGGGGTCCTGAATGCAGTTTGTATTAGAGATGTTATGAGATTATTACTATAGAATTAATGTTGTTGTATTCAAATATTTGCTGTATGTAGCATGATACCTGATATTATACCTCTTACATTTGAAATCTGCAAGTTTCAGGTATAAGGCAGTTAATGATTGCAATTGAATAGCAGGTTAGAACTTCTTTTATTGATGTGTATGAAAGTTCAAAGTTATTCAAAACTATTGAGGCTATAGATGTGATTTTTTGTTTCTTTCTACCATTTTTTTTTACATTAATGTTGAGATTCCACTTTTGTACCCTTTTGGTTTGTCATTTTTGTTTTACTTTTCTTTTTTTTATATTATAAAGTGACGAAACGAGCAAAACGTTCACCTGATGGTAAGTGCAACGTCCGCCTACAAAAATGATGTGTCACCCAGAACATTTCTGTATGACACGACACTTCGCCCGTCACCCTGAGACATCAGTTCTTAAGTCTCAAATGCCCAGTGATTACGCTAGCTCACAGTGCCCGAACCGAACCGAAGCACAGTACACAGTAACATACAACCGAAACACAGTAATGCTTGCACGCTACTGCTTCACGGCAGAGTAACTGACCCTGGGGTGGTACCTACCTAGACGGATTCCTGCATGGGAATCCTACCACCAGAAAATGTTGATAAAGGATGTTCATAAAGTGTTAGTTTACGGTAGTGATGTTTTGTACAGCGGCGGCTCACGCGCACGCTCAAGCGGCGGCCGCAGCCGCGTCCGCGTACGACGCGAGCAAGAGCGCGTACTACCAGCAGGCCTACCCCGCGCCGCCGCAGCAGCCGGCCTACGACGCGGCCGCCAAGCCCGCCTACACCACGCCCGCCACCTACGCGCAGGTGACCACCACCGCATACGCCGCGCACACCGCCCACACCGCGCCCGTCTCCTACCAAGTTAGACCCGCTACTTACTACACGCTTCTGCATCATACCAATCGCGACTGCAACACGCTCCAGTCAATGTCTTGTTGCATTCACTGTCTCTTGATGTCGGTAAGGGTGACGAATGAGGTCACAGTTTGCATGGCAAGTGGCCACTGTCATTTCCATCTTTACTCTAAATCCAGGCCTGATCGGGACCCCAAAATGTCAAAACCCATTGACTATGGATATTTTTAACCTTTTCATTTATAAATATATTTTTGCTTTCCAAAGAGGCTCCAAACTATATGGCCGAAAGGCCTTTTCATCGCCTAAGACAGCTCTAGGCATACGTACATGTAGACATAAATGTCTACATGTGTCCTTGATCAAGATACAATGCCAAGATCAACTGCCCCATAAAGAGAATTGGGTCTCACAGATATCTCGTCTTTTAGTATTATTCTGTTAACTGTGCGATCGCAAAAGCTGGCTGAATGAATAAATTAAATGAGACATGAAAAGAAATACAGCCAGTGATTAATGTTGGACTAGAGATATGAAAACACTCTTGGATTGCTGCCAGTTATCATTACAATAAGCTTTTAATACAGATTGTATTATTTATTTTCTTTAGAATTCAGCGCTATGTGCATGAGTCTTTATGTAGTGTCTCCTTTTACTATGATAAACATAACCGCTTAGTCAACACACAAGTTTAGTTATCAATTAGCATGGAGTTAGCATTTATTTTAACAAATCACTGCATATTTTTACTTTTCTTCGAAATGGAGGAGAATTGTATTTTATGTGCATGTGTACTAAAAATTAACAATGTGCTTTGCAAACAAATTTCATTTATTCTGTTTATTGTGAAGACGAAAAAGTTAAGTTCACTTTGGAGATGGAAGATGCGATTTGAAAACAGCGTGTGTTGATTAACAGGGAGGGGCGCGGGCGGGGGGCGGCGCCAAGCCGTACGGCGGCGTGTACACGGCCACCACCGCCGCCACCTCCTATCCCACGCAGGCCTACAGCGCGCCCGCCGCGCAGCCCGCCAAACGTACGTACGCAGTGTTCGCATCTAGCACGACACGTCTATCTCTCGCTATCCCAATGGACGTGCGTGCGCATATTGCACCTATGTTTTAGCATTTTTCCTTGCGCATATTGCACCTAGCATTTTTAGCATTTTACCTCGGGGACTATTTGAAATCCGACTATAATAAATTAAATAGTACAGAATTTATCATTAGATTGGGATGGAGATAAGTGGTGAACTTACCTGGATGTATAGAGCCAGGTGTTTGACATAGGAAAGAGGGATAAACTAACCTATTAACAAATAACTAATGATATAAGATATGTTTGTGCAGAACTGTGGGAACAGGATTTTTTTTTGCATAGTGACGAAACGAGCAAGACACACCTGATGTAAATTGCAATGTCTACCCATAACAAATGCCAGGTCACCGAGAACATTTCTGTGTGACACCACACTGCGCGTGACGGGCGGCCTGAGACATTAGTTCTTAAGTCTCATATGCCCAGTGATTATGCTAGCTCACAGTGCCCTTCAAACCGAAACAAAGTAATGCTTGCACACTACTGCTTCCAGCATGATAACTAACATAAATAAATGAATGTTTTGCTTGTTTCATGCCTTCAATAAAAAAAGAACAATTTGCTTACCTCGTCATTATTTTCAATAAAAAAAGCCTAATCTAGTAGCCCAATAGTACTTTAGGCCTAACCTGACCAAGCATCTGTCTAGGTACATGGTCCAAAGCAGGGCTACGAAATGTGTGCTTTAGAAACTGCTTTCCAATGCATTAAAACTTATGTTACAGCTCTCTACAACGCTGCCACCATGTACGTGGCGCAGCAGACTAAGACCGGAGGTGGCGGGTAAGAATGGCATTATTATAATTTATATATTGAAATAAATGTACAAACTATAGGAACCTAATTAATATTTTTGTATACACATTCTCCAAAAGACAATTAAGACAAGAGTTTTATGTCAATGCACTAAAAGGAAGAAAGAAATGCTATTTTTATAAGGTAGTTTAGTCCAATTAGAGGTGAAGTTGTGATGTTTGAAGTGAGCTGGGATTTTCAGAGAATCCAAGGATGTTAAAAGATAATGAAGGAAATAGTTTTAAACTTAGAATATACTGTCAATCTGCATACTAAGCATGGCAATTACTTCTGAGTCTGTTTGGCAGTGACCCGTGTGAAACTGGTTTCATTTTGCTCTGGTGGTTCTGTTTAATAATATTAATAAATTATTATGACAGTGGATGGAAGAACTACAACAAAGGGGGCGTAGGCGCCGGGCAACAGCGGCGACCTAAGCCGCCGCCCAAAGCGCAACAGCTGCACTATTGTGACGTGTGCCGAATTTCCTGCGCCGGACCGCAGGTAAAACAGAAATTATATTAAATGAAAGAGCAATGGTACGTAGCACCGACTGTGGTATGGTAACTGACCTCAAATATTGCCAAATGTGTTATAACTCACTAAGAAGCTGTCAGCGGTAATGTACCAATACAAAAAAGACTTTCTTCTTGTAGAGTCGCTTCAGTACGGCTACTCCTCTTCGGTTTGGCGAACTTCACATGAACTAGATATATTTATAATTATGATGTTTTCACTCACTGCTGAGAGCTAATGTATACAATTACTTTGTTATTTTTAAAATGTTTGTCTTGTTAAAAGTAAAGTAACAGCCTACAAATGTCCCTCTGCCGAGCACAGGCTCCTCTCAATTCTGAGAGGGTTTTGGAGCCGTGAATAGTCCGCCACGCTGCTCCAATGCGGGTTGGCGGACTTCACTTGTCCTCGAAATATTAAATTCCTCGGATATTCACGTTTCCTCACAATGTTTTCCTTCACTACTGAGCACATGGTGAATCAGCACTTAAAAATTTTAGAATAATTTTAGTGGTGCTGGCACTGGGGATCGAACACAGTTTACTTGCGTAATATGAAATAATAGGGGTGCACCCGGCCCCTGAGTTACCACGGCTCAGGCCCGTGATCGTCTAGTGGTTAGGATCCCATTTTGTGTCTTGTTAGTTTTTATAAAAATGTTTTGTTTGCGAAGTATGGTGCTCACCCAATGATCAACGCTGTCAACACTTGCGTAATCACTCAATTTCATTATTTTTAATTAATGTAACAACGTTATGAGTCAGTTCACAATCGGCCACTGAACATGCCTAGGAATAGAAATCCTACCACCACTTGTATTCTGTAGTTTTTTTTTTTTGGTGAAGTGTCGAAACAAGCAAAATGTTGACCTGATGGTAAGTACAACGTTTACCCATAGCAGATGCTGTGTTATTCATTTCTGTGTAGCACCACAATGTGCCGTTTTTTTTTTTGATCCTGGCAATCGGCTACCAAACAGATCCATTTTTATCGAGTAATAATTTAATTGGAATAAGGATCTCGTCTTGATCGACAGTAAATGGTTGACTTTTACCGAAGATTTGTTTGACTGATGAATGTCGATTAAGATGAAGATTAGCTGGACTGATGGAGACAAAACGAAAAGTACACTATTGGTCTTGAATTGAATTTTCCAATCTCTGCACACTTTGCACATTAACATGAAAACTAGAAACATACACAGAAATTAGAAAATCGAATAAGAGCCGGCGTCACCTTTCGTGTGGGCGTCGAAAGTGTTGTAAGAAGGTGGTGGTGGTGCGGGTTGCAGACGTACAAGGAGCACCTGGAGGGGCAGAAGCACAAGAAGAAGGAGGCGGCGGTGAAGCTGTTCGCGCTGGGCGGGTGTGCGGGCGGGCGCGCGGCGGGCTCGGCGCTGCGCTGCGAGCTGTGCGACGTCACGTGCACGGGCGCCGACGCCTTCGCGGCGCACGTGCGCGGCATCAAGCACCAGAAGGTGGTCAAGCTGCACACCATGCTGGGCAAGCCCATCCCGCCCGCCGAGCCCGCCAAGCTGCACGCCGGTCAGTCACCTGCACTCGCACTCACACTCACATCTCCGGACATGCACGGCCTAGTGCTCAGTGTACCTGACTTCTACGCCGCGGGTCCCGGGTTCGAATACCCCAGCCGGAGCCAACGTTTGTGCTGAAACACAAATTGTTGGTTTTCGGGTCTGCTTGTGTTGTGTTCGTCGCCGTGTTTCTGACACTGCATCCTAGCCTACCTCCGATCTTATCGCGTCAGCGTTACATCGGGCGCGGGTAGGTTGGGACGAGCGAGTGCCTCTGTGTTTGCGCGTACACTTGTGGCACTATAATATCTCCTGCGCAGTTAATGGCTCTCGACATTCGGATTCGGAAGTTGTCGCCGTGGACGAAATCGGCTAGGAGAACACATCAGAAGCCAATCGCTTAAACGCTGTATCGATGTACGAGTTATTAATGTCATTTTTTTTTATTCTATAATGTGACAAGACAAGGTAAATGTAACATCTGCCCATAAACGCTGCGTCACCCGTACCTATTGATGTGTGACACCACACTCGTCACCCTGAGACGTCGATTCTTAAGTCTCATATGGCCCAGCAATTACACTGGCTCTCACTGCCCTTCAGACCCGGAACACAGTATTGTTTGCATAATACTGCTTCGATTAAAATAACCGGCACTAGGGTGGTACCTACCTACCTACCTAGATGGATTTGTACATAGGAATCCAAACAGCAGTACCATTTGAGTAGTGAGTTTACAAAACTACCAATATTTTGTGAAATTAAATCATTTGACATTCTGTAAAACATGCATTTTAAATTTAAGTGGGGTGTATTTTTCAAGTAGTTCATAAATGACTACATTGGAGTGGTTGATCCACTCCAATATAGACTTTTATGTGTACATTATTACAATAATTCCAACTTTTACCTGATAGATGCTTCAACATCAACTTTCCTTAATGTTCATTTATTTTTGTTTTTTTTTTAGCTCAATGAAATCACATCTTTGCTATTTTTAATTTTATCCCATTTCTAGATAGATTTCTCAGAAATTTGTATTAACCGTGAGTAATCAAAACAAATAAAGGATTATAAACTTTAACCTTTAAATTCAAATATAGAACAGATTATAAAGCATAAAAGCAATGGAAATTCATATTTAAATAGATTATGTAAGAAATTATTATCAGTAAAATAAATAAATTTAACATCCTTTAATGAAAACTTCTGGTGAAATCTACTGTCTAGACAAATGTTTTGTTATGTTTATTCATATATTATTTTTATCTCATACTCATTTGGAATTTTTTTCGTTGATATAATATTCAAATATGTCCTCTAAATATCGAACATTACGACGCGAAGAGGACATGTTTGTCTTGTTCTCACCCGTGCTGACTTCTCTTGACGCCACAATATCATATCTGTATCTGCGACAAGTCGGCTCGTAGATTGTTCGTTCAAAACAAGTCAAATTTTCTCTTATAAAGCAAAATTACCAACACTCGGTACAGATATGGAGTGTGACTTTGACGGACCTTTTTTGTTGTAATTCTTTGTTTAATTTTATTTTTAAACTAAAAGGCTCCTATGTTTCTGTGACTTTGCTATGTGTGAGAAAATTTGACCTTTCCGATCAGCGAAAAAGACGGTGGCCGGTACGCCCAAGATCGCATTCGTGGCTTCGGGAGAGCTCAGCACGGTTGGAAGCGCTTCCAATGAAGAGGGAAAACAATGTGAAGCAGACAAGGAGAAGGAGGGGGAGGACAAGGAGGAGGAGGTAGACGGGGAGCCCGAAGTGCAGCCAGTGGGGCAGGACTACATCGAGGAGATCCGCGGCGACGACGGCAAGGCGCTCAGCTTCAACTGCAAGCTGTGCGACTGCAAGTTCAACGACCCCAACGCCAAGGAGATGCACATGAAGGGCCGCAGGCACAGGTTGCAATACAAGAAAAAGGTTTGTGTGACCCCATTTCTAACTTTTTATTTTGTTACCATGTATACATATGTATAATTACATGTGTGACCTTTCAATTAGGTCATATTGAGCAATGGCAGCACTGGGGCTGGAGATTCCCCTATATTTCATTTCACTTCACTGAAAATGTCATCGCATTTTTAGTCTGAGAATTTAAAAAATGTTCCATCCCGCACTTAGACAGTATACGGGAGTTTAGAAGCTGGGAAGACCGAGCTTCTAAACACCCTCACAGAGCTTTAAATCTATTTTATGTTTGAAATATAATAAAATACAAAAACAATAAATAGCCATCCAATGATTACTCAGTAAAAGGTTTGAGGTGCTCGTCGAGCCTGGCGGCCGGAAACGGCTACCAAGAGATCCGAGTATCAAATGATTACAACCGGCAAATGAGGATGAGCATAAATTAAAAAATGTATAATTAATTATAAACAATTGAGGGTACTTATATGAAACTTATACCTACTTACATATGAGAGTTGTTTTTCGCCTTATTACTCTTCACCAAAATCACGGCATTTGAATGTTACTTTAATTGATGGACTGTTTGTAAATATACGAAAGGAAGGAATAAACCAAGAGATGGGCGGCAGCGTCTTCCTGGAACATCCGAATAAATAAACTGTGGTTGCCAACCCGCATGCCAAGTCTAGCTACTATGTCAAATTCTCCCCAAAATGAGAGTTACAAACTTTTATGGCAATTTATGGTGTAGATAATGATTTCTTCACCATAGATTCAGACTTCCTGGAGCGACGATGCTTCTGTGACCATGTTCTGGATCATCCCAACCATTACATCAGATTTGATAAACCACAAATCCTCGCAACAGAACACCGATTCCTACTCCGAAGGTACTCCGGGTTAACTATGACATCGGGACATCTGTCACCTCAGTCCCCCCCGTGACCATGGGTGCTGTAAAGCACTCGAAACGTCGGATTATAAATAATAAAAATAAACGCGATAAGATCCGCAAAATTAGTTTCATTTAAATCTATGGTGTAGGCCTAGTTCAGCAGTGGACTAGTGATAGGCTGAAATGATGATGATGATACGAAAGAGTAAACTTAGCTTAATTTTTCATTATCCGAGAAATATTAAATATTACTAAAACTATTTAATAATGAAAAGACATTTCATAATTAGTTATGTTAGATCTTTTGTGTAGTTACCACATGATTTTTTTTTACTTGTAGGTTCAACCAGACTTAGAAGTGAAGGTGAAGCCATCGACGCACCAACGCAAGCTGGCCGAGGCCAAAGCGCAGCGTATGCTGGTCCGCGACGAACTTTGGGCGAGGCGACGTATGCACGACGTAAGTTTATAGAAAGCTCTATAAGACGTATATTAAAAGTTCACAATAGTTGCAAAACGCCTATACTCCTACAAAATATTAAAAAAGTTATATTTGTCAGGGTATGGAAGAAGAGGAGCGAGCATATTGGGAGGGCGGCGCAGAGGCCTGGTGGCCAAGGGGCCCCCTGCCACCACATCTACATCACCATCATCATGTGAGTACACCACGCCAACTTCGTTCAAAAATTGTTACGCAATCACCACCAACTACACAAATATGAGATCTTCATCTACACTAGTGCAACAAATCTACACTAAAGTTATTAATGCGAAAGTAACTCTCTCTTTCTCTCGTGTCTGACCGATCTGCACGGTCTTGTCGAAATGTGGCACAGAGGTAACTTGCATCCTGGAGACGGGCGGACTTTTTATTTTGAAGATCAAAGAGTTCCCATTGTATTTAAAAAAAAACCTGAGTCCAAGCGTTCGTACTACGAATCGCGGGCTTCAGGCAGTTTTTTTTTTTATTTGATAATGTGTCGAGACGAGCAAAACGTTCACCCGATGGTAAGTGCATGCGTTTGCTCAAGACAGATGCTGTGTTACTCAGAAAATTTCTGTGTAGCACCACGCTGCGCCCGTCACCCTGAGACATAAGTTCTTAAGTCTCATATGCCCAGTGATTACACTAGCTCCTCAGTGCCCTTCAGACTGAAACACAGTAATGTTTGCACACTACTTCTTCACGGCAGAATAACTGGCCCTGGGGTGGTACCTACCTAGACGGATTCCTGCATAGGAATCCTACCACCGGTAAATATACCAGTTTTATAGAAATAGGAAAGTAATTAACATCTACGATTCCTTATGCGAATTCGTATTTTGCCTAAGTAACGCCTGTAATTGAATTGGTCGCAGGGTATGGGCGTGCCGTACGGCGCGATGGCGCGGCGCACCGAGACGTCGGACGACCGGCACGTGCTGGCGCGCCACGCCGACATCTACCCGGGCGAGCAGGAGCTGGCCGACATCCAGCGCGCCGTCTCGCACACCGAGCGCGCGCTCAAGTCGCTCTCCGACGCGCTCGCCGACCTGGCGCGCCCCAAGGTGCCGCACCCCCTGCACCCCCTGCACCCCCTGCACCCCCTGCACCCCTGCAAACTATTTTACTGTCTCAAGTTACATTATCCAAGTAGCAATACAATCTGTCAAGCAGCGACACTTCTAAATTTCGATCGACAGTAAAATTATAGTTTTGACTTCTACTGAAGATCTGGACCGATGCTGGAGACAAAACGAAAAGTACAATTTTGGTCTTGTCAACTTTGGTGCTGCATAATAAACTGTCAACATTAAACATCAAAACTCAGTATATACCGAAATTCCAAAACTCAATAAAAAAAAAAACCACCGCTACTTTTCGAGTTGGCGCCAAAAGTTCTCGTCCGTACTTAGAATAAAACATGTAGAATGGGTCGAAGCGACACGCTAGAGGTTCCTATGTATAGGTTCTCTAAAACTAGAAACTCTTTTCGATAGTAGATGTATAAAAATTTATTATGAAATTCCTAAAAGTGTAACACAAAAATCGGACATAAATTTTAAAAACTTGTCAAGAAGACATTATTAGATTAAGCGTATTATAAATTAGGTCATTATATAGAAGACAAAGATGTGTGGATATGTCCACATGAGTTATGACTCATACTCTGCACTTGACCCCCAGTCTACTAAATTTATGACGTAATTTCTTTTGTAAATTATAAATGATGTAATATGGCATTGAAAAAAGAAAGACCCCAGAGTATCTTGCTGGTTCTTCTCTGAGAAGGAATTTTTTGAAACTGTGTAGATCGACCCGATCGATCGGTGTAGATTGAACGGCGTACTCTTACGATTAGACCACGTGGTCGCGGGTTCATCTGGTGTCCGTACATCTGACAACTACATCAATTCAAACGCAAAATAATGCAATTCAGTAGGGTTTTTATATATTTTTTTTTATATTTACCAATATTTAAGTAATAATTATAATAAAATTTATTTCTGTCCATAGAGTCAACCTGTTAAAGTAGCAGTAAAATCAGAAGATAAAAAAGATGACAAGCCAGAAGGAAAAGAAGATGGCCGCGACAACCAATTGTGAGTTACATTTGTAATTTATTACTTTCGTTTCATTGATCATCTTATTTCAGGTGTTGTATCTATGTATTGAGTTATTTAGACTGGACACCTTTATTTTAAAGATTATATTTGAATATGATAGTGGTAAATAAAAAGTGATACATTTTATTTACTAAAAGTAAAATTTACTGATGTTAGGATTCCTATGCAGGAATGAAATACACTGCACTGCACTGTATAACAACTGGGCATTTGAGACTTAAGAACTGATGTCTCAGGTTGACGGGCGCAGAGTCACACAGAAATGTTCTGAATGACATTTGTTATGGGCAGATGTTGCACTAAGCACCAGATCAACGTCTTTTCGTCACTTTATCCAATTAAAAAAGTGTATGTAGTTGTCTACCTGTATAACAGTTTGTTTTAATAGTTTTTATATGAAAATTCAATTTACTGTTTCCAGTGTTTTTTATTGGATAAAGTGACGAGACGAGCAAAACGTTCACCGGATGGAAAGTGTAATGTCTGCCCATAACAAATGCTGTGTCACCTAGAACACATGTGTGGCACCACACTACGCCCGTCGTTCCGTGATATCAGTTCTTAAATCTCATATGCTCAGTGGTTACACTAGCTCACAGTGTCTTTCAGACCGAAACACAGTAATGTTTGTAAGCTACTGCTTCACGGCAGAATAACTGGCCTTGGAGTGGTACCTACCTAGACGGATTCCTGCATAGAAATCCTACCAAGATATACAAATTTTACAGTAACACACACATTTCTTTTTTCAATACTCGGTATTCAGCACGTGCTGGCGTAAGAAAAAGTGAGGTGATCACTTTCCTCGGTTCGAAAGTGGAAGTGAAGATTAGATGGTGCAGTATTGTTGTTGTGTCAGGTTCTCGTTCGTGTGCGAGGGCGAGGCGGCGGCGGCGGCGGCGGCGGCTGCGGCGGGCGCGGTGGCGGGCGAGGCGGGCGCGCGCGCCCTCAAGGGCGTGATGCGCGTCGGCCTGCTCGCCAAGGGGCTGCTGCTGCGCGGCGACCGCGACGTGCGCCTCGTCGTGCTGTGCCACGACCGCCCCACCGTCACGCTGCTCAAGCGCGTGGCCGCCGACCTGCCGCACCACCTGGCGCGCGTCAAGGTACGTTTCAGCCTACCCCCATGGATTGCCATAACTACTTAGTTGTGCTCTCGTTTTGGGAAGATTTTGCCATTGTCACCACGCTTGGCAGGCGGGTTGGCAATCACAGTTTGTTTATTCAGACGTTCCAAGAAGATGCTGCTGCCCATCTTCTGGAACCATTACTTGTTTACCACTAATTCAGCTGTACCCAAAACATACGTACATGCAGTCGCGCCCTCGTCCCATACATGGGGTAGGCAGAGGCCACATGAAACACACTCTTCGCCCCCATGGGAAACGCCTTTTTGGTACGAGTCGAATAAAATCTGACTCAGTTGCGATCCCACTAGTAGTATAGTAGTAGTATAAATCATCTCATTACTTGAAAATGGTTTATCTGATTACCTTGAAAATTACTAAAAAAATGCTAAAAATAAATAAATATTAATTGTATTCAAATAGCTTAACTATTTAAAAAACAATACAAGGGATTTAACTCTCCATAAACATTGGCATCACAATAAGTCAAATCGGACAAGTCCTTTGACATATTTGGACTCATCTTCTAATACTGAGAGATCTTGTCTTATCTACTCAATGAAAAATTAATATTTATGAATAGGAGTCATATATACCCACATGTATACTGATGAAATGCCTCATTGTCAGAGTATTGGAAATACATGAGTCCAAAGTAGCATTCGTCGTGACCGCTTCCGCAGGGCCCGGGCGACGAGCCCAAGTACAAGGTGGAGCTGCAGGCGGCCGAGGGCGCGGTGCAGGTGTCGGACGGCAGCGTCAACGTGCTGGTGTCGCTGACCTCCGCCGTCATGCGCGAGCCCGCAGGTACGCGCCACGCCGCCACGCGACCGTCGCCGCGGCCATTCGACTGCGCCAATTTCACTCCCACCATCACCACTCACCACTCACCCGTCTGCTCTGTACCGTACCCGCGCCTCACGATGCAATTGGCCAGCTGAAATTGGTTGTCGAATTCCTCAGTACACTACTGACGTAACAGAACAAACTATCTAAGCGGTGGTCACATTTGTTTTACCTTTTTCTATATGTCGTAATAATTATTGTTTTATTTTTACATGTACAATGATACAATGAGATAATTTGTTCGGTGGCATGCCGGGCAATGTGTTGAATGCTTATTTTTAGGTGTGAGTAGGATAAGCAGCGAGAAGAAAAGGATTTTTGATCATCCCTTGATATATATCACGTGCGTTAATGCCTCCGCAGTGGTATATTAATGTCTACTGAAACGGAGCAAACATATCCCATTATTCTGATGTTTGTATTTTATAGTTTATTTTTTGTTTTCTATCATTTTAGGCTCTAATTAGGGTAGCATAATGAAATTTTTGTAACTAAAAACTGTTAGATTTGCATAAATTTGATAATAATGAGTAATTTGTCAATCATTTGTGGGTTTGTTATGGTGATGTAATATGTAATCCCGGTGTTAGTGAGTCAGTAGGGTGCCCCACCATGTTTGCCCCGTTTTCGTCGATGTGTTGATGGTCAAACACCCTTTGTGTTGTTGTCGCTAGAGGGTGGCGACATAAAGCGAGACGACAAGGATGTGCTACCGCGGCAGAAGTGTTTGGACGCGTTGGCCGCCCTTCGGCACGCCAAGTGGTTCCAGGTACATTCGCCCACATTACCAGACATGTGCGCACTCCACGTTAACTTCACTGTTGCCTCTAGCTTATCGATCATTTATATAACACAAAACAAAATTGTTCATTCTTAAAAGATTCTTGCATCAAGCTGAGTTGCAGCGTAATTGTCCCTTAAGTATTTTTATGATTAATTCCTTTTTTATTTTTCGCTGTGACGTTGATGATTTATCTTTTGCCTGAAAATGCTAATTTGGAATTTGAAAGAATAAACAAATTTCAATACAGTTTATTAGTTGATGTATTTTACTAAAATATTTAGAGGGAGTGCGCACGTTTAATTTAGTCACATGTTTTATTTTATCTAATATTTTATGTAGAATTTGCTTTTTTGAAAAAAAAAAAAACATTCACGATATTTTCTGCTCCCATGAACATGTGGCTACAAAGTGCTTGTCCGAAAAGCTGCGTTTCCATTCGCACTTTGATAAAGCCTATGGGAGTAAATAATGAGTAAGCAATGAGGAAACGCAGTTTGAGCTTAGTCAAATCCAATGGAGATAATAACACATTCATTGCTCTACCATGTTTGCAGTTTCGAACGGTTTTATGGAATCTCTTAACCTAAACAGTGATGTGTCTTGGTTTTATAAAAATGCTTTCTTTATATTGTTCTGTATATATATGTATTTACAATATACAGTGGACATGCGTCAATCCGGTGTTTTGTCTAAATTTCAATTCCATTACTCTGCACTACGGTAATATTAAATAGTTGTTATTATTTTATGCACACGCAGATTTAGTTTACTATTATTGCATTGCTAGGGAGATCTTTAATCAAATTAAATTGATAATCTAATACCAGTGTTCAATACTGCCGGATTATCGTCATTCCCCTGTGGTGCAGTACGATGTCGTAAAGTTGGCAAGTGGTGCGCGAGGTTAAGAGATTCCGAGTGCGCGTGTGTGCGTGCGGTGTGTGACGTGCGCGTGTGTGTGTGCAGGCTAGGGCTGCCAGCCTGCAGTCGTGCGTCATTATCATCCGCATCATGCGCGATCTCTGCCGCCGAATACCCAACTGGACGCCGCTCAACCCTTACGTGAGTATTGTATTTTAAACAACACTTGAGACAGCATATGTGTGAAGTACTGCGAGCTGTACACACACACACATTAATCCTTGATGATGAATCAAAATTGCCACCTCATAGGAATTACCGGTTATATTCATGAAACGAGAAGTTTTCCTAACGATCTGTTAAATACCTTCATTCATACTATCACGCCTTTTCCCATAAGGGGTAGACAGAGATAACACACGGTGCCCACCCGGTTGTCCCCGCGGATGGAAAACCACATCACTTTAGTACTAAAAGAAATTCTTACTCCCCATTGCGTTCCCATGAAGAGTACAGTGGCAACATTGCACATACAATACCTTAATCGCCTCTTAGGACACCTCGGTAGTGCAATAGGTAGGTGATATTCGACTCTGCTCAAATAAGCTACACATAGTAAGTCAAAATTATAACTAACAGACGTAAGTAGCAGTAGATTACTTATTTGTGAAGCACTACGTAACGCCTCATTACTCCTAGCAAAGAAAGAAACAGTAATTGTTACCTATAACTGTTAGTTGAAAATTAGAACCGGCCATAAGATGGAATGAAAGCGTTTTGCTAATATTTCACGTATTTCTTTTTTCGCGCCGAGCCAATGCATATACTTCCCACTGCAAATACCTAGTTGAAGGGTGGGCCTGAGTGGTGTTGTCTTTTCTAGGCATGCTCCGATACGGGCTTTTGTCGATACGATATCGATAGTTATAAAAAGGTATCGCCGATATTGATACCGATTCACGTTATTTCATTTTATTTAATCGATTCATTGTATCTGTTTTTCGAATACTTTTATCTGAAATAAGTCACATCTCTGATCACCAAAATCTATATATCCCAGACAACCTATCTATCGACAGGATTGTAATTTAACAAAATGAGTAAAAGTTCTTAAGTGTGTCTTGCAAAAGCTATTTGATTTCACAGTCAGTAACTCATTTAACACATCAGTAATACATTAGGCAGTGTATACGATTGTACAACAAAATCCCAAAAAGTGCACGATCAAAAAGTACAAAATTGTATTAAGTGAAGACTATGTACATGTGGATATTAAAAATAACCACTGGGAATGAGGTGATTGATGCCGAACTATTTACATCTTTGTGTTTATTTCATGATTAACTATTGTAGGGTTTAAAATAATTAAAAAATTTTTTTTAAAAAATCTGTTTTTGCGAAAAAGTGTAGTTCAGAAAAATGTGTGGAATATAATATTGAAAAAAAAAACTGTTCTTTTCTAAATATGACACTTGATATAGAGATGTTTATGTATTCGAAAATAGTATTTTATGTGCTTAGTGGAACTAATATTTTTTATGGAACATGATACAATATATATATATGTGTATATATATATATATATATATATATGTGTATATATATATATATATATATATATATATAGAATATAGATAGCGCTTGTGTATTGTAATAAAAAATATTTAGAACTAGTCGTACCCGCAACTTTGTCAGGGTGGATTTATTGATTTGTTTGACAGGTCATTAAAAAATATTCAAGCAATTATTCTGTGTAATGTTACTGAAAAATATTCATAACTTCAGAATTGGTGCAACAAGATGGATCATAGTATAAGTTGGCCCCAAGAGTTATTACTATATTACCTGTGTTAAACTTACGTAAAGTTAACTTAAGTAGTTGTTGATCATGTTGGTATAACTTGTGGTAAACAACATGTGACTTTAGGCAATGGAGCTGCTGGTGTCTGCCGTGATGCAGTCTGCGGGCGCCGCGCTGTCCCCGGCGGAGGCGCTGCGCCGCGTCATGGAGGCCGTGGCGGGCGGCCTGCTGCTGGAGCAGGGGCCCGGCCTGCGGGACCCTTGCGAGAAGGAGCTCGTCGTGAGTACACGCAGCTGCTGCAGCTGCTGCTGCTGCTGCTCTGAACTGGCAACGTGATGCAGTCTGTGGGCGCCGCGTTGTGCTCACTTTATGAAATTATATGGTTTACCAGTCACAAAGCTTCATCATTATCGATCATGCGCGGCGAAGGAGGTGCATTTCATAGAAGTCAGGCCTATCTTGATTGTCGTATATAGATGAGTAAAATGTGGTGGCTTAAGCAACCAAATCTGCGTATTCAACCAAGTATTCATTTAAGGTCGGACCACTCGCTTCATTTGTTTTAAACATCTCGTACCACGTGGTAGCCCCGATAACATAATGTATCGATGCCGATGCACCTCCCTGAAAATAATCCTGTCGGCGCCAATGTTTTCGATATTTTCCTGTAAATTTATGTATAACAATTTCCATTGCAGGATGCCCTGGGTAATCTGCCACCCCAAAAGCGTGAAGACTTGACAGCTTCCGCTCAGCAGTTCTTAAGACAAATTGCATTTAGACAAATACACAAGGTAAACATTGTTTAAGTTACATATTTGTAAATATATTGACCTGACTAGCTAATTTCACTCTACTTGAGAAATCCTAGTGTGAGGCATCGTTTTTTAATAAAAAAAAGTGTAGCGCCCAATAAATAAATCATATGTAGTTTTTCAACTGCATTACAGCAGCATCGGGTGCACAAAAAAGTCCATTTTTTAATGTCACACAGAAATATACTTTTACAATAATCACTAAAATATACTAATTCATAGAAAAGTCTATATATATATATATATATATATATATATATATATATATATATATATATATATATATATATATATATATATATATATATATGATTTCTTAAAGGTGTTTTTGTCTATATGAATAATACCCTTAATACTGTATGAAAATTAATATTTGATACGCCAGTTTAGAAGATTAATTTTCCCTCTAATGACGAATAATAAGTTAAGTCTTAAAATATTGAATTAATGATATTAATTATGAAAAGCGCCATCTGTTGACAAAATGTTCAAGAAACATGCACGACAGCTGTCGATTAGAGTTGTTTACATTATTTAAAGAAGGTAGATGGCGCCATCTGTATCGTGATCATCATCACGATACTGTGCGAATGTTGCACGGGTCAGCTAGTGTTATTTATAGTAATAGTTCACTACACCTAAAGTACTAAGATACCTCTATGTTCTAACAAAGGAATGAATGAATACCTTCGATATAGGAATTTATATACCTTGGACCCTATCAGGAAAATTGTTAAGTTGGGTAAATATCAGCCATGATTGGACCGGATTGAAATGTGTGAGAACAAGTAATCTTAATATGATACTATCTCAAAATTGATGTTTTTTGTAGTGATTCTTCACTACGTGTTGTGATTCTACACTATAATAAATAGTACTGTAATCGAAGCCGTAATTTTCATTTCAGCTGTTTGAACTCTAATGGATTTATAAGGGAGCAACTGGTGTTACAGTTCTGGGGCCTCCAGAATAAAAGCTCCAAAATAAATATGCAAAATCCACCGAATATGCAAAATAAAATTAATAACCAATTACTTTCTAAGTTATGTCTATATATGTTTGTTGAGAAGGAGTTTGTGTGAAATAATATTTATGTCGGTGTGGTCGCAGGTGCTGGACATGGAGCCGCTGCCGAAGCTGAAGCACGCGGGCGGCGGCTGGAAGTTCCCGCGCAAGCGCAGGCGCTCCAACACCGACCCGGAGCCCGACCAGCCCAATGGTAACCGATACACTGCTGTCATGTACTTTGTTATGTATTGTAAGGCTGACAGGGCACACGGCCCACCAAACGGTGACTGATAAGACCAGAGACACTGTATCTTTGGCGAAGGATCTACATACAAGTTTATTTTTCACTTCTTTGCCATCTGTACAGTTCTGCAGGAAGTTGATGAATGCAGTCGGCTCAGGACCGTGATTTGTGATAAACGGGGCAACTTTTGATGGGCGGTTATGATGACTATAGTAAATTTTACTGGAAAGCCTCATTGGCACCAATTAAATACTATGATAAAAAACCGAAGGTATATCTGTCATTTCTGCCCATTGCATTGTGAACATTGGCCTATGGTTTCTTGATTCTTAGTTGACAATTACGTTGTAGGTTATTTTGCCATCAAGCAGTAGGGTGCAAACATGACTTATCTGGTCTGAAGTGCACCGAGAGCTGTTGTAAACACTGGGCGTATGAGACTTAAGAACTGATGTCTCAGGGTGACGAGCTCTGTGTGATGTCACACATTAATGGTCTGAGTGTCAGCATTTGTTATAGGCAGACGGCGTCACTTTCTTCAATAAAAACATCTTTATTTTTTAGTGAAATGGCTTTAGTTTTAAATAAATCATAAGAAAAAAATGTTTTTTTTTTTTAAATATATCTGTTTTGGAAATGATGAGACCTAGATGACGAATCGTAGGCAACGTCAACAAAAGCGGTACGAGTTAAAAGCGACGAGTTTTTCGACGCTTAGCTCAGTCCGGTTGCGTCGGCGCCGTCCTTGACGATATGGCACTCTGATCCAAAATAACTTTTTAAATAATTCCATATAAGAGGAGCACTGGGAAAATGTAAAAAAAAAATTGTAGAATAGTTAGTTGCTTTTTATAATGATTATTTGCAATTATAACATGAAATATTTGCAGGTGAAGGCAAAGTGGTTAAGACAGACGAAAAGATGGACGCGTCGGACGCGAGTACGACGGTCGTTAAGAAGTAATCTCGAAATTTCACTGCACCACACCATCTTAGTGTGGAAACTGTGAGTTGTAGGCCAACTTGCAATAATCTACAATTGACATACTAGATATGTTTGACCTTCTTAAAAGCTTAGAAGATATTTGAATGCTGAAAAGTATTTTTTATTACATCTATTTTGATTATAATTATTTTAAAAGAGTTCACTTGAAATAACTTTTCAATTACATATTTTGTGGTAACACTTATGCTGGCTGAAAAATAGCATTACCCAGTTATCTTTTAAAAAATTGTAGGGAAAGTATGTATTTAACAAAATAATTGACAAGCTAAATGTCATACCATACGATTAGAGTTGGTTGTTGCAAGTTGGTAATTTAAAGCAAAAATTACTGAGGAATTTAAGAACGACAACTATCTCAACTGAAATGACATAAGGGAATTTCTTAGTTATTTTTGTCTTAATTAAGATATGTGATTTATTGTTTAGCAAAATGAAAACCATTGCAATAGATTTAAAGTAACACTTGACTACTTTTTTCACCCTTCATTTAATTGGAGTGGATAAACATTAGACGTAAATCTTTCTGATATATTTATTATATTTAATATACGAAGATATTTTTTGTCACATGAAATGTAAAATTATTTTTGTGGCATCAATCTGTCCAAAAACTATGCAAGATTAGTCCAAGATATAATTGTAGCGTTTAGTCTCTAGGCTATATTCTATATTGTGATTAGTCTATATTTAATATTTTATGTGAGATTGACAGGGATAGTCAGACTGTTTGAGTCGTGAAGGAGGTTAGTGGATGAACGGATTTAGTATTAAGGTTTTTTTTTATTGTTAGGGTCGCAGTATTTGACATTACGAAGTTAGTTCCTTCATCGTCGATCGAGGCAGTACATAAGTATGCATCGCGACGAGCAGTTTATTTTTAGTATATGGATATATTTCGTTTACTGTTTGTATTTCCATTGGAATTATTTCTACCCACCCCCTCCCTTACCTGTCTGTAGTATGTAGACAGATGTTCTCTGTATGTTGCAGTGTGTTTGTACATTGACAGCCTTTGTTGTAATAAATCTCAACAATAGTGCTGTGATTTTTCGATTGGTGTTCTTGATCTTTCTTGTTATAAAGCAAACAAACTTGTAAAAAATTGGCACTTGTTCACTGGAAAGGCTAATCCTTATTTTGTATTGTAACTGTACTTTTAAATATTAATGTCAATAAAGAAAATGATAAACCTATCGAGATTTCTTATTTTTCTGTACTGTAGACCCTACACAAGAGTAAATGGTGCAGAATGTTAATGGGCGGCGGTGATCACTTACCATTGTAATTTAAAAATAGACAGTGAGTATTATATAAATAAACTGTATTAAATAAAAAAATATTCAGTTCTATTCATCAGGGGGAGCGCTTGCTCGATTTCCCTTTCTAAAAAGTCAACAAATTTCATTTCTACAACTGACTTCATGGTCTTTATTGGCTTCATCTTATTATTTATTTATTTATTAATGGAAACAGTCATAAACTATATTCCAGTGTCAAGTTACTTAAACAAGTACACAATCTCCAATCAGCAAGACTTCATATGTTTGATCGACAGTAAATTGAAAGTTGACTTTTACTGAAGATTTGCTGGACTGATGGAGACAAATCGAGAAGCACAATTTTGGTCTTGAATTGAATTTTCCAATGACTATACACTTTCAGGAGCACTTGCTGCATAATAAACTATCATTATTAAACATAAAAACTCCAAATATACACAAAAATTACAAAATTAAAATATCAATATTTCGTCATTGTTTTGTTAAGCATGATTATTAGTATTACCGCACGTTTTGTACAATGTACATGTGTTGCGTTAATATATATATATATATATATATATATATCGAAATTGATAAATAAGAAACTACAATAAATATCGATATTTCGCGATTAAACATATCGACGATACATGTCGATAACTTGATGGGAAAATGTCGATATTTCTTGCCCAAGCGTAGTTTAAACAAAAAAGTGCTTTAGAGTAACTTAGAATATATGATATTCTGATGAAGCTTTCTGTTGTCTCATAAATTTATGGAAAAAGATTTATATTTTTGTTGTGCTACATGTAACGTAGTAAAACATAAAACTTTTTAAATGATATTTAGTATGTAGTAGACATCCGAGCCCTATTATTAATAAATAATAATAATGACTACAAAAAAAATAAAATTATTTATGGTAGGCAGAAGACCTGCTGTACAGATCAGGGTGTAACTCTGGTTGGTTCGTGATCGGTTTCATGTGATCCCATTAACCAATGAATGAGCTTCATTCGCAAAAATAAAACCGATTACGAAACCTATCAGAGTTATAACTCTCCAGGTAATAGACCTCCAGGTCCTTCTGCCCTCAGGATCGGTGCAGGTGTATGCATTTTTTTTTATTTTATAAAAGTCACGGAACGAGTAAAACGTACACCTGATGTTAAGTGCAACGTCTGCCTATAACAAATGTTGTGTTACTGTGGAATTTCTGTGTGGCACCACACTGCGCCCGTCACCCTGAGACATCAGTTCTTAAGTCTCATATGCCCAGTGATTAAGCTAGCTCTCAGTGCCAAACAGTAATGTTTGCACACTACTGCTACATGGTAGAATAACTGGCCCTGGGGTGTTACCTACCTATAAAGTGTTTTTGTGTGCGTTTGCGTTGTAAGAGCCTGTCTGTTTACGTCGTAATGCCCGTGGGAAAGAATATGTTTAACTTACTTCTCTTCAAATATAGTCCTAGAATGTCTTCCTTATATATAGTAGCCTCTGGTGAATGTATAATTTTGTTTTTGCAATTATTATAACAACCAACTTACAAGTGGATTTTGTCAAAGAATAAATTGATAATAATTTATTTATTTTATTAAAAAGATTACGACCTTGAAAAAAAAGAATCGATGTGAGAGCTTTGTATTGAGTGCAGGAAAATAGTACACTATATCTTTTCTTAGCTTATAAATGACGTTGTTTGGGTCATAGTCTAAAATGGAGTGTCGTTGGAGTACTGTATGAAGAACGAAGAGTTGTCTCACTGTTAAGACCCCACTGTTTGTACACTAGTGGGATAATAAAACGGTAAAAAAGTGGGATAATAAAACGGTAAAGAAGTGGGATAATACAACGGTAAAAAAGTGGGATAATAAAACGGTAAAAAAGTGGGATAATAAAACGGTAAAAAAGTGGGATAATAAAACGGTAAAAAGGGGGGATAATAAAACGGTAAAAAAGTGGGATAATAAAACGGTAAAAAAGTGGGATAATAAAACGGTAAAAAAGTGGGATAAAAAAAACGGTAAAAAGTGGGATAATAAAACGGTAAAGTGGGATAATAAAACGGTAAAAAGTGGGATAATAAAACGGTTGAATAAGCTAACATTTAAAAATAGCTCGTTGTTCTCTTTCTATCTTAAGAAAACTTGTTTTTGCATCTCCTCCTCAACAAGTAATGCAATGTGTGACCAATGACTGGCCTAAAGCAAAGTACACGGTCACATTAACTATGCACCTCGCTGAAATACGATGCCCCTCTCGCTTCCCCCTTCACCTCCCAGCTGACTGATAGCATCTCCCTTGCCGACACTCGTCTTAATAATTTGATTTTTTTGTGTTAATTTTTTTTGTTTTTGAACATCACTACTTTTAAGTTTGGACTGTTAGTTTTTCCAAGTGTTGAAGTTCAGTTTAACTCTGAAGTCATAGGAAAGACATAGTGAAGCAAGAAATTGGAGAAGGTAAATAAACATTTTGCTATAACGTTAGACCAAGTTATTAAACGGAACAATTATTTATAGTGACAGTGAGTTTTAGCTCATATGTAAGATTGTTTTATTTATTTTCCGTCACTTTTTCATTAGCTCAATCATACAAAATAATACATATCTAATAACTTTTCGAGAATTTAGAGTACGTAAGGTAACAAGGTCTATGTTCAACAGTGGATTGTAATAGGCTGAAATGATGATGATGATGATGAAGGTAACATATTTCGCGCACGATACACCTGATAAAAATCCATATATGAAACCTAACCTTCATTTCAGGTTCTTCATTTCAAACGATACGCCACACATGGGGTCCAAAAGTAAAAAAAAAATCATTTCCACTTCAAATGTACGAGAGCTACCTCTAAAATACAAAATTTTTTTTAGTGTTTTCACAGCTTCACTGCCAGTGTCTTGAACATGGGAGTCAGTCAGAGGCCAATTTTTTTTTGTTCATTTGTTTAAAAAGGATTCAAATGTTATTAATAAAGTACCATTTGCATATATAAAGGTAATTAAAATAAAAAAATAAAAATCAAAAATATCACGGCGCGAGACCGGTACTGCGAAAGGAATTATCTCTATCAGTGCCGGGTCTCGCGCCGGTGCGAGATCATGATTTTACATACTAATTTACATAAATCGTTTATTTTTAATATTTTTGGAATCATTTTCGAAACAATAATCATTTATTAATCAAAAACCTTCCAAAATCATTTTAAATTTAAATGAAACTCGTAAAAAAGTAAAATTAGCCGACTTATTCTAATAAATTGTGTTCGATGTGGTGTGCAAAGTCCAGGGTTTTCAACACAGGTTGCACATTGGTAGGACTTGTCTGTGCGTTTTTAGTTCTTGTGTGTTTTCGCTGTATCCTGCCTCTTGCATTCGTCTCGGTAATTTTACGAATGTAATGGCGTGACCCGACTGATCTTGATGAGGCGCCTACTTCTGGTTCTGATTTTACTGGCATCTGATAGTTATCTTCTTCGTCACAATTTCCAAATAATTCTTCTTCAATATCATTATCTTGTACGTAATCCGGTTCGACCAACCTTTGTTTTTTGGCACGTGGCGGACCCTTTCTCGTACTCATATTGCAGGTGCAATAAAAATAATTCGCTAACGAAGTTAAAACGTTCAAACGCAGTGCCGACACGTTAGAATATTACTTACCGCGATACCGGCGCCGTACTGGCTCATATAAGTTGGTCGGTAGGGATCGCGGGTGTACGGTGAGAGGCCGGTCTCGCGCCGGCGCGAGTTAGTAGCAGTTAAATTGTTAAAATTAAGATGTATACCGAAACTACAGTTATGTTAATTATTGATACATACGGAAACGACTATCTTATAAAAGGTACCTTTTAGTACAACTGCACACAACAACTACAACTAAAAGACAGATTTCGTAAAAAAACTTATTCAATCATAATACGAGTACAAAACAAAATGTATTTGTAGTTATAAATATTTCTAGTGTACCTTATTTTGCACACCCTACCAGAGCGCCGAATTATAACGTCATCGACGTCATTTGCCGAGTTAATGTGACCGGGTTGTACACAGGATTTTATTAAATAAATATTGCCACAACAGTTGTACACTTAAAAAAAAATTGAATACAAATTGCATTAGCAGAAACATTCAGTAATATATATTATGGTCTTAAAGATTCGACATAAAATTATAAATTACGTATTTGTTTCTTTCGGGAACCGTACCTATATATTTTCGGTGATGTAATTGCTGTTAGCCGTCTCGGCTTTTACAGCTTCATCGGATACTGGAACCGTACCTGCGACCAGTGCAAAGCATGCATTAATCAAAGAATTTTATGCACCTTTACTACCTGTTACCTGCCCAAGTAACCACAACCCAAACTCTATAGTCGCTGGTCGTTCTTACCTGTTTAAGGGACATGCACAGAAAAACTTTCAGCTTATAAAAAATAACGAAGGTCTGGCCGTCGTGGGCTCTTGGGATAATTATTAGCTCAACAGTTCTGACCAATTATATTAGCCGCTAATATAATCGGTCAGAACTGCTGAGACATCTCACAGCCTATTCACACCTATTTGTTAAAAAGTATCATTGATGTAACTAGCTAGCCACTTTTCACATTAATATCCTGTTTATTGATTCATTTTCTCAGCAGTGTTCACATTTTTTTCCATGGTCACTTTGGTGATCTTAATTATTTTGACCTTGCTTTGGTATCATTAATACTTGAATTGCTTTCACAGAATTCAAACACAATGAAGTTAAAAATGAACTAATTTAATTTAGAAGTTTCAATCATATAAAAATTGGTTTATTAGAAAGTGTAGAAAATACATATTATATTTTTAATGTCTTGTGTACTATACAATATGAACATTAGCCACTATGAAATGAAGGAAAAACAAATAAAGCAAATATGATAATGAGACAATTCTATAGACAAACATTTATTATGCAGGTTTTCTCTTGTCTCTGATTATCTCTTCACTGCCTTGTATTATAAACATCCCATTGATTTATGTACCTTATATACAACCTTCATTTTTTACAGACATCTCTGCTACCCTAACAGCAATTTAAATAAAATAGTTAGTATATTCAAAATTATTAATGGAACTGAAACAAAAAAAAAAAATATATTCAACAATGCATCATTTTCATTACATTTTTTGTTTACAAAACTACTTACTTCTTGTAACTGTTCGTATGGATCTGACTAAGTTTAAAATTTGAAATTTCATTGATGACTGGTCTTCAAAGCCTTGATTTGGGACATTAGCACCCCATCCCACTGTAACAAATAAGCATAGTGATTATTTTTAAAACATTGTTACGACTACTAACGCCTCCTACGAGAGCGAACGCCCTCTGATGTCGTATCATATCCAACGCGAGTAGGAAGCTCTTGAAAGAAGCCTCAGGAGAAGCGTTCATTAATATTCTAAACGTCTAGCAAGCAACACAAATTTTGTCAACCACATATTATATTATTTCAAATTGTATTTTCAAATAAATATTTTTATTTAAAGACAAAATAAACGATTCATTGAACCAGGAACCTGAAACTCGCACCAAACATAATCCTAAAGCAATGCATGTGCATGCATGCCGATCTGGCACCCCCTCTTATTATTCTCTCATGTGTTAGTGAAACAGTCAATTAGTATCAAATATAAAGTAAAGTTTCAGCCTACAAATGTCGCACTGCTGAGCACAGGCCTCTTCTCATTTATGAGAGGGCTTTGAAGCTAGGAAGAATCTGCCACACTGCTCCAATGCAGGTTGGCGGACTGCATACATCTTCGAAATATTTTTTATTTCTCAGATATGCAGGTTTCCTCACGATCCTTCCCTTCACTGCCTTACCTTCCTTACCTTCATCGCCGAGCATGCTGTAAATCAGCACTAAAATTGTAAATTTCAATTAACAATTGTAGTGGTGCCGGCACCGGGAATCAAACCCAGGTCACTGGCATACTTTGAAATTTAAAGCGACCGCCTAGCCACAAACACCGCCTAGACAGACAATAATGTTTGACAGTAATATATACTACTGCTTCACAGCAGGATAACTGGTCCTCAGAGGTACCTACCTAGACAGATTTCTGCATAGGAATGAAACAACATATGAGCTACCATGGTTCTGAAATATACTAGTTATTTAAGAACCATGGTAGCTCATATGTTGTTTCATTTGTGGAGGGGGGAACTTGCCATTGTTGTCACGCTTGGCAGGTGGGATGTTCTGGGAAGACGCTGCTGCCCATCTCCAGGTTTTTATTTTCCCTCTGTCAACCTTTACAACACCCACGGGATGAGATGGGGTGGTAGATTCTCTTAAGCCACCACCACACAGTATCAAGTATAAACTGGTAATATTGTATTGTATTGTGCAAAGCAAATACAAATAAGTATAGTTTTTTGTTATATCTTAATGTACATTATTTTTAATACACTTAAAAATTTGGATTATTAGAAATAGAAAGTGTTATGGAATACTTGATTAGTCTTTAAATACTGTTATGAATGGAACTATAATTATACTGACTTATATGTTTTGATACATTTATAAGAATTCTGAAACTTTCACTTTATGGAATCTGCTGCCGCTGGCAATTTTTCTGGACAGATATGAGTTAGGGATCTTCAAGAAAAGAGCCTATTATATTTTCAAAGGCCGGCGACGCACCTGCGATTCCTTGTAGGTTTGCCCGGATGTTCATGGGCGGCGGTGATTACTTACTATCAGGTGAGCTACTTGCTTGTTTGCCCCCTCTCTTATAAAAAAAATCTGCAATGGCAAACTCAGACTAGAATATGCGACCCGCTAATAGATGGAGCGACGACCTGCACGGTTTAGCAAAACTGACGGATGCAGGTGGCTCAGAGGAGTGTTTTTTTGGCAATCTGAGGGAATCATTTGGGAAGGCCTTTTTTCCAGAGAGACTGAGAGACCAGAGAACTGGTCACAGGCTGATAGAATGATGTTGATGAAGAGACTACGTAGCGTGGTTTAGAAGACCTTATGTGGGCAAGTCTGAACACAGATATTTCTTACAATAACAATGAATGTACAGACCTTTTAAAGGTTATGTTGTGTACTTACTCTTTTGCATAAACCTTTCTTCATGAAGTACACAAACAGCGTTGAGACAAAGCAAAGATGCTTCAAATAAATTCCACAAAGTAAGCATTTTCTGTAACGATAAACAGAAATCAGTAACAATATAGCAATGTTATGATAATTATATGACAAGTTGACAAGTAGACACTATGACCACAGACTAATAAGAGTATACTGTAAAAACAAGTTTCGTACAGAACCACTAGCACTACCCAATACCTAATATCGGTATTATATTTTTAAAGTATCGATTTTTATGACTAATATTTTTGAACGATATATCGGTAGTTAGATATTGAAATATAGATATCGACGGACCAAGTTTTTTAAAATAAGTATTTATTTTGCGCTATTTTTCGTTAATGATTGTAACTAACATATTGAATGTTATCTATATTACTGTAAATTAATTGTGTTAGGTGATCTTTTTTCTACTTGTATATTCTTTCAAAACGAAATGTAAATATTTTTCACAGATTACCTCCTAATAGATACCGCATGTAGAAATTTTCGTATGGACCCGAGTTCACAAAATTTGGTGCATAGCAAAGGTTGCTGGGAAGTCAGGGAAAATTACAACGGCGCTGTGATTGGCTATTTCAGTGTCGTACGATGCCCGAGCTATAGCGGTGCGACAGGGAAAGGTGGTAGGGTCAATATTAATTAAAAAGTTATCTACTGTAATTACTTATCGATTATTATTCAAATAACAATCGGGCAAGAAAATTACAATTGTAGTATATAATAAAAAATACAAAATAATACAATATGCCTTACAAGTTTATTATAAAAAAGCAAATCGATATTTGTTTAAGGCCCAATATCAAGTAGGAATAAATATAAAGTTGACTCTGCTGAATTCAGCTACTGCAGACGGTTTTTTTCACAATTCACAAGTGACGCTATTTTTCGGGAGATGCTAATTCTCTTCACGACGAGTTGCTGATCCATACTTTATTTTTATTACAGGACATTTAGGGAATATTAAATATTTTATTCATTTTAATATGAATGAGTTTGTAAGAAATTAAAGTATGTTTTTATGAATATTTTGATTACTATTTTTCAGACGTATGTGTCACGTTTTTAAAATCATACACAATACATTTTCAAAATTATTATTATTATTAATCAAAATAAACGTGCTATTGTCAGAAAGAGAACTTAATCTAAAAGAGAGAAAAAGTGCCTTTCTCTCTTTTAGATTAAGTTATCTCTCGCATAAATAGACATCAACAGGCACAGAAATTTTGTCGATTTGTTTACGATAATGAACCATTATAACCTGAACTTTGGTCGACTAGAAAATTAGCATTACTGTTTCGGTTTGAAGGGCACTGAGAGCTAGCGTAATCACTGGGCATATGAGACTTAAGAACTGATGTCTCAGGGTGACGGACGCAGTGTCGTGTCATACAGAAATGTTCTGGGTGACACAGCATTTGTTGTGGGCGGACGTTGCACTTACCATCAGGTGAACGTTTTGCTCGTTTCGTCACATCATACAATAAAAAAAATACAAATCCGATTATCTTACCGTTGAAATGTAATGCCATTCTTTTAGTAATTTAATATTCTCAACAACTTCCCACACTATTTATTGCAACAACCGCATACACTTGTATGCGGTGTGTGAATGGGGTTATCTGTGATATTTTTATATTATTATTATGTGTGTATGTTTACTATTGCTATTATCGAAGTTGAGACGAGATGTTATGTTAATGCTATTGTCGGAAAAACCATATGAATATCCAGTTCAATTTAATTTATTTAACCAGTTAAAAAAGTGCAATACCACAACATTAAATATATTTTTAAACTAAAAATAATAAAAGATAAGATGGAATTTTTTTTAAATAAACATATCAATATTTTGTTTTCGATACATCGAACTCTGATATTGATACATTAAAAAAATGAAATACTAAAAATCCGATATTTTTAAAAATATCGACAGACTACTATGGAGAGTAGCACTACACTAAGGAATATTAGTTAAAGATTACAACGTACTGAAAATCGAATTTTCACTTAAACTACACTCTCTTGCAGTGTTAGTTAAGATTAAAGTCACGCATTAAAACTAATAAAAAAAACTGCAAAATAAACACTTTTCTTTTGAAAATGCCAATTTATTTTGACTATTTATGTATATTCTTTGCAAACCATAAACGTAAATGAAATGACAAATAAGTAGAAGAGAGACGTAGAAACAACTGGTGACAAAGAGTTGTTGTTGCCAGTTGCCAACAGTTGATGTTGCCATGAAACGAAAAAATATTAAATATATATATCACTAATCTGTCAAAACAACCTTCGTCTGTGAATGAAAACAACCTTTAGTTAGAAGGAGGATAGCAATTCTGTCTGCCGATCTACGAAACAACCCAACGAACTAATCGGTTGTATTTTTATAAATGGCATAATTAACGGACTATAATATTGTAATAGCAAAACTATATCCATGGAGGGTGAAGTAGCAAGCAACTCGATAGATATTAAAGTGCCTGTTTCTCTCGAAGAAAACAATACAGAGGCAGAAAATCTTTCGAAAAATGCCTCAAAATCTGACATTGACTCAAGTCAGACTCAAAATGAAACTGCGATGCTCAACTTAGCTGATGCAGAAGAAAATACCGAACATGGTGAAAGTAATAATTTTCATGACAGCGTGGGTCCTAAAAGCCCTACGTATGTGGATCCAGAAGCTTTCAAAACGAGAAATATCAACATTTACGCTGAAGACACGGGGCCTAAGCTGTATCCAGTGAAAGGCAATGTAGTCACACCTCCTATTATATCGAAGAATCTTTCAGAGGCGTTTAATTACCTCCCTATTTATGGACGACCGAAATCCAAAGCAGATTTAGAAGATTTTTATAATAATAAGATTAGGGAATATGTTGGCTGCGATTTAAGTGATGAGGACTTTGATAAACTTGCCAAATACTGCAGGTTTGTTATGATAACCTCTGTAAAGTTACATTAGTTAAGTTTAAATATTCTCCATCCTAGGAAAATACTTGGAATTCAGATGGTCAAATTTAGAAGAAGCTGTAGTGCTTAAAGGGGGTTCCTTCTGTCTTTATTAACACCCTTCTTAATACCATAAAATTATTATCTGCAGCAGATCTAAAGTAACCAATATAGTCCTAAAGATTAGCAAGCTGAAGTGTCAATGGGCTGGCCATATCGCTCGTAGAACTGCTAACCGTTGGGGAAGAAAGGTTCTTGAGTGGCAACCTCGTACTGGCAAACGCAGTGTAGGGCGCCCCCCTACTAGATGGAGTGACAACCTGCACGGTTTTGTGATAAGTCATTGGATGCAGGTTGCTTAGAACCATGTTTTGAGGCAATCTATGGGGGAGGCCTATGTTCAACAGTGGACTAAAATAGGCTGAAATGATGATGAATTTCTGGAAACAAATGCATTACTTTTATGTTGTTTGGTATGAACTTGGAAGTGGGTAACTGGGCGATATGGCTGATAAATATAATTTTATGTAAATGCATTCACTAGTAGTATTTGCATACTATGATGAGATTATCTCTATGTCTCTCTTCATTTATCTGACACTGCATTTTAGCCTAGCCCTGATCTTATGGCCACGCAAAAGGTTAGGCAAGCACAGGTAGGTTAGGATGAGTGAGGCTTTTGGATAAACAATTGAGTCACTATAATATTTCCTGTTCAGTTCATAGCTACCATGTTCATAGCTACCACTGTTCATATTTGGAAGTCGAGGCCATGTTCAAAAATAGGTTAGTGGGTCATCATTATGTGAGTTAGGGTGAAAGCATACCGTCCACTTAAAATGAAGTGGTCACTGAACTAAAGAATTATTCACTTAACTCATTTTTTATGGTACTATTTAAAAAAATATTGGAGTTAAATTTCTTAGGGCACAATGAGAGTAAAGTTTATAGAGATAGTGTAGAGTAATATAGAGAGAGTAAACAGTTAAGTTTTTAAAAATTTATATTTTTATTAATACTGAGATACTACCACCCCATCTCATCCCGTGGGTATCGTAAAAGTCGACAGAGGGAAAATGAAATCTAGGAGATGGGCAGCAGCATCTTTCTGGCGCATCTGAATAAATAAACTGCGGTTGCCAACCCGCCTGCCAAGCGTGGCAAATATGGCAACCCCCAAAATGAAAGCTACAAACTTTTCTGTCACTATAGGGTTCAGCAGTGGACTATGGTAGGCTAAAATGATGATGGTGATGATGATGATCAGTTATTTTACAGTTGGTACTATTTTGTTAATTCATGTTTGTTTTTTTTTATTTAAATTAAATTTCTAATAAACATTTCTTTTAATTTCTTTCATGTGTAAAGAGTTGCACAAGCTCTTTTTTGTTTAAAAATTCTTATTTATTCTTACAGTCCTGATCACCTTAAAAATGGCAAAGAACTGACTATGCCAATTAATGTTCCAACTTTTGGTATTCTACCCACTCAAAAGGGAGCTAAGAAAAATAGAGACGGCGATCACCTTAACATTGTAAAGAAGTTTAAGCTAAGAGTGGAGAGAGATAAAGCAAATCTGTATGTGAAAAAATTAAAATACAGAGGAATGAGGATTCTGCCACTTTCACAAGAGGTTTGTAATATTGTCAGTTTATTTTTTGTGGAATTTATTGTGGTGAATAAGGACATAGTGCATTTGTTGGTAAGTGTGGACCCTATACAACATCTGTCCTCAAAAAGGTATCTAGGATTAGATACATACTAATTATCCCTGAGGACAATTACATAATATATTTAATAGTTCTAATTACTCGTGTTTTGGTGCAATGCTGCTCCCCAGTTATTCTTTCGGAGTATAACTCTTCCTAGTTTAGTAGATCCATTTGAATATGTGATTACATACCATCTATATGTTATACATGGTCATTTGTAATGTCCTATACATCCCGGCAGGCTGGGCTTAGGGACAATGTGTATATGCCCCAAAACATATAATGAGCCTTGTAGAGTGATACCTGTAGGAGATATGTCGACTTAAAGAATTTGCTTAAAACTCATAGGTGATGTGCCTACACTGTTATACAGCTGATCTAGGCAATGAACTCGTAAATTTAATTGGGCGTTTTTCCATTGCCTGCCATCGAAAGAAGTAGCAAGTACTAGGATAACATGAAGCTTAAGAAAATCTGTTGCGAAGTAAATCTGTTAGTATGCCGTTGTAGTAGGGTAACATAAATTAAATGGAGAAGAAAACGTATTTTGAATTTGTCTGGTTCAGGGCAACGGCTTTCTGAGTTAGGGTCGCATAAAGTTTTACAAAACAAATAATTTTGAAGTTTTAAAGCTTCACTGTTGTGTTTATCAGATCAAAGTAGCATGGGTAGGTGCCAGGATGTTACACCAATTATGAGTAATGTTGCATATTTTGTTTATTTTTTATTGGATAAAGTGATGAAACGGACAAAATGTTTACCTGATGGTGAGTGCAACATCTGCACAGTAATGTTTGCACACTACTGTTTCACGGCAGAATAACTGGCCCTGGGGTGGTAACTACCTAGATGGATTCCTGAATAGGAATCCTACCACAAGTGCTGTGCTCCGTGGTTCCACCCGCGTAAAAAAGCCGACCCCGATCGATTATATACACATATACTTCCCTATTTGAATCGGTTTTTGGGGTTTTAATTTTTTTGCGTGGAACTCAAAAATTAAAACATATAATGAAATAAAACATATAAAGTAGCCTAAGTTACCCGCTATAATATCGCCTATCTGTCAGTCCGGTCAAAATAGGTCGAGCCGTTTCGGAGACTAGCCGGAACAAACAGACAGACTGACAAAAATTTTAAAAATTATATTTTTCTTATAAGTACTGTATATACTTTCATAGCAATTGAGTAATAAGCTGTTATTTATTTTATCACACACTTTTCAATTTTATTTATTTGTATAGATTACTTTTGACTGTTGAAATTAGTGCTTAAAAAAATATTAACTCTCAGCTATTTAATTTCAGGATTCTGAAGATGTGCGGGTAACAATTGGAGCTCCACTGCAACCAGGAAAGGACTTGCTGTTCCGTGTTCGTTTTTATAGACCTTTCCTCCATGGCAAAGAAAGACATGTAAGTCACTTAAGCAAAAGGATATGATTATGAAATCCTAATGCAATCATCATCATCATCATCATCATCACCATCACAATCATCATCATCATCATCATCATCATCATCATCATCATCATCCATCATTCAGCCTACCATAGTCTACTGTTGAACATAGGCCTCCCCAATAGATTGCCACAAAACGCGGTCCTGAGCCACCTGAATCCATCGACTTCCCGCAAAACCGTGCAGGTCGACGTTCCATCTAGTGGGGGTCGCCCTACACTGCATTTGCCGGTACGAGGTTGCCACTCGAGAACCTTTCTTCACCAACGGTTATCGGTTCTCCGAGCTATATGGCCGGCCCATTGCCACTTCAGCTTGCTAATTCTTAGGTGTATGTCGGTTACTCTAGTTCTGCTGCGGATAACATCGTTACGGATTTTATCTCGCAGAGAAACTCCGAGCCCTTTTCATAACTCGCTGCGCGATTCTGAGCTTCTCATGCGGCCTACAGTGAAGGATCACGTCTCGGTTCCGTATGTCATCACTGGCAACACGCACTGGTTGTATACTTTTGTTTTGAGGTACCTCTTGGTCGAAGTTGGACATACTTAGTCGGACAATCTGTCCTAGGTATACATATCCGTCGACAACTTCGATCGTAGTGTTCCCAACTATAACCGGTATAGGTGTGACATGGCGTTAGACATGATCTTCGTTTTGTCCATGTTCATCTTAAGACCTACCCGTTGAGAGACATTATTGAGGTCATTGAGCATAATACTAAGGTCCCCCAGCGATTCTGCCATAATCACTATGTCAGTTATTATCTTTAATGTTTAATTGCCATACTGTCTTCTAAAAGGCTATACCATAGAAATAGTAGAATGTAGTAGACATAGATATATATATAAATGTCGGTTGGTTTAGTGTTAATTGGGAAATATTTTATCTCTCATATGTTTGATCAAATCATTCGTCTGAGAGTATGTGTAATATCTGCCCATAAATGCTGTGTCGCCCAGAACATTGGACACCGCACTGCCCTTGTTACCCTAAGACATCAGTTCCTAAGTCTCATATGTCTAGTTTCAATTACACTAGCTCTCTGTACTCTTCAGACCGAAACAGTAATGTGTGCATACTACTGCTTCCTGCCAGAATAACTGGCACTGCGGTGGATTCTACCTATACGGATTCCGCCATAGGATCTGCAAAAATAGCCGTTGTTTTACGGATTTTATCGCGTTTAATTTTAAACTATTTGTAACCCCGACACTGCAAGACTTCAAAACACAATCAACTCCTTTGCATAGAAAGGACAAAAAATAATAATTAATAGCTGAAGGTACCCCGGGTTGACTATGATATCAGGACATCTTTCGCCTCAGTCCCCCCGTGACCATGGACGCTGTAAAGCACTCGAAACTTCGGGTTATAAATACTTTAAAATTAAACGCGATAAAATCTGTAACATTAGTTTTATTAAAAAAAATATATTTTAAAAGTGTAATATTCCCGTAAACATAAGAAATCATTATCTATATCATGTTCCACTTATATATACATAATACATTATGTATGTTATATATATATATATATATATATATATATATATATATATATATATAAGTGGAACATTCGTCGGTGCAGCAGATGTAGAGAGCGCGTTGTACCGACAGAACTCGCGGCACTCGGTGTTCAGCTGCGACGTGGTGCTGCTGGGCCGCAGCCGGCTGGCGGCGCTGCGCGAGCGCATCGTGTGCGCCAACGACGCCGACGTGCGCCTCGACGTCTCCGCCCACCCCTACGACACTCCGCCCACCACCGCAAAGGTCGGGAGAAAAACAATCACTGAGCACAGACCTCCTCTCATTTCTGAGAGGGTTTTGGAGCTGGGAATAGTCCGCCACGCTGCTCCAATGCGGGTTGGCGGACTTCACATGTCTTCGAAATATTTCCATTCCTCGGACATGCAGGTTTCCTCACGATGTTTTCCTTCACCACTGAGCACGTGGTAAATCAGCACTTAAAATTGTAGAACAATTTGAGAGGTGCTGGCACCCGGGATCGAACCCAGGTTACTCGCTTACTATGAAATTAAAAGCGAGCACCAGGCCCCTGAGCTACCGCGACTAATAAAAAAAACAATATTGGGAAGTAATGAAGGAGAGAAGGTTAATTTGTAGAGCACCGCCCCTCCTCCCACAGTAGCGTGCACGGGCAAACCTAGACCTCGTGGACCATTTCAACCACAGCGACAGCGAATATTGTCAGCTATCATTTGCGCAGAAACTGCGTTTGCCAACCCGTCTGCCGAGCATGGCAACTATGGCAAAATCCCCCCGAAAAAGCTAGAAATTTTTGTGGCAATCTATGGGGGAGGCCTATGTTCAGCAGTGGACTAGATAGGCTGAAATGATGATGGTGAACTTTGCGATTCCCACGCGGGAACGTGTTGTACCGCAGCCTAGATCTGTTCATGATGAGAGTAGACTAACTTCTAAGTGTTATCCCGACGATTTGCGATTACTGCTTATTGACAGTAAACCAAACACACCCACTGGGCGCATTTTTCTTCATGGTCCCTATAACTCTTAGACTCATTCATGATGAGAGTAGACTAACTTCAGTGTTATCCCGACGATTTGAGATTACTGCTTATTGACAGTAAACCAAACACATCCACTGGGCGCATTTTTCTTCATGGTCACTATAACTCTTGGACTCATTCATGATGAGAGTAGACTAACTTCAGTGTTATCCCGACGATTTGAGATTACTGCTTATTGACAGTAAACCAAACACATCCACTGGGCGCATTTTTCTTCATGGTCACTATAACTCTTAGACTCATTCATGATGAGAGTAGACTAACTTCAGTGTTATCCCGACGATTTGAGATTACTGCTTATTGACAGTAAACCAAACACATCCACTGGGCGCATTTTTCTTCATGGTCACTATAACTCTTAGACTCATTCATGATGAGAGTAGACTAACTTCAGTGTTATCCCGACGATTTGAGATTACTGCTTATTGACAGTAAACCAAACACATCCACTGGGCGCATTTTTCTTCATGGTCACTATAACTCTTAGACTCATTCATGATGAGAGTAGACTAACTTCAGTGTTATCCCGACGATTTGAGATTACTGCTTATTGACAGTAAACCAAACACATCCACTGGGCGCATTTTTCTTCATGGTCACTATAACTCTTAGACTCATTCATGATGAGAGTAGACTAACTTCAGTGTTATCCCGACGATTTGAGATTACTGCTTATTGACAGTAAACCAAACACATCCACTGGGCGCAATTTTTCTTCATGGTCACTATAACTCTTAGACTCATTCATGATGAGAGTAGACTAACTTCAGTGTTATCCCGACGATTTGAGATTACTGCTTATTGACAGTAAACCAAACACATCCACTGGGCGCATTTTTCTTCATGGTCACTATAACTCTTAGACTCATTCATGATGAGAGTAGACTAACTTCAGTGTTATCCCGACGATTTGAGATTACTGCTTATTGACAGTAAACCAAACACATCCACTGGGCGCATTTTTCTTCATGGTCACTATAACTCTTAGACTCATTCATGATGAGAGTAGACTAACTTCAGTGTTATCCCGACGATTTGAGATTACTGCTTATTGACAGTAAACCAAACACATCCACTGGGCGCATTTTTCTTCATGGTCACTATAACTCTTAGACTCATTCATGATGAGAGTAGACTAACTTCAGTGTTATCCCGACGATTTGAGATTACTGCTTATTGACAGTAAACCAAACACATCCACTGGGCGCATTTTTCTTCATGGTCACTATAACTCTTAGACTCATTCATGATGAGAGTAGACTAACTTCAGTGTTATCCCGACGATTTGAGATTACTGCTTATTGACAGTAAACCAAACCAAACACATCCACTGGGCGCATTTTTCTTCATGGTCACTATAACTCTTAGACTCATTCATGATGAGAGTAGACTAACTTCAGTGTTATCCCGACGATTTGAGATTACTGCTTATTGACAGTAAACCAAACACATCCACTGGGCGCATTTTTCTTCATGGTCACTATAACTCTTAGACTCATTCATGATGAGAGTAGACTAACTTCAGTGTTATCCCGACGATTTGAGATTACTGCTTATTGACAGTAAACCAAACACATCCACTGGGCGCATTTTTCTTCATGGTCACTATAACTCTTAGACTCATTCATGATGAGAGTAGACTAACTTCAGTGTTATCCCGACGATTTGAGATTACTGCTTATTGACAGTAAATCAAACACATCCACTGGGCGCATTTTTCTTCATGGTCACTATAACTCTTAGACTCATTCATGACTAATGAGTACTGAGTACGTTCTCACCATTAAGGACTATCACACAATGCCTCGTTACGGTATTGAGTCTTCGGTTCTCTTCTCTCATCGTACGACATACATAGCGTTATCTCTCTAATTTACGCTTAAATATACTTTTTAACGTAATTGTATTATAAATTATATGGCTGTGGTCAAAATGTTTAAAACAACTCAAGACTTTCGTACATCTGACTATAGTGTACTCTGCAAAAGCGGCAGCAATTGGGAGGAACTCCAGAGCCGATTAGTCAATATTCACGCAAAATAAAATAACCGTGTGGTGGCGGCTCGTTAAAAGAATACTATCACTCCATCTCATCCAATGGATCTCGTAAAAGTCGAGTAAGGAATTAAACTGCCCTGGGCACCCAACAGCGCATAGTGGCGATGGGCTCACCACCTATCACACCGAGTGCATTATATTGTTTTGGTGAAACGTGGATTGTTGCAATCATCTGTTTTTGGAGTGAGTGTGCAGTCTATGACTACCCCTTATGGGATACAGTCGTGATCTTATGTATGTATGCATGTAATAAAATAATAATCATTATTATCATTTCAGCCTATCACTAGTCCACTGCTGAACATAGGACTCCCCCATAGAATGCCACTATGGTCTGTAGTTCTCATTTTAGGGGGGATTTCTCCATAGTTGCCACGCTAGGCGGGCGTGTTGGCAACCGCAGTTTATTTATTGAGATATGACAGGAAGATGCTGCTGCCCATCTCCTGGTTTTCATTTTCCCTCTGTCGACTTTTACGACACCCACGGGATGAGATGGGGTGGTAGATTCTCTTAAGCAGCCACTACACTGCACAGCCGCCACCACACAGCCATTGTACGGACAGCATTTATTCGTGCAGAATATACCATAACATGCAATGCTGTCACTATACTGCGTGGAAACGCAATGGAAAGAAAGAAATTTTTGAGTCGTTCAAAAGTGACTGAGTCGTGGTTAGCCACTGATCACGTCTCGTTTCTAGCAGGGGCGAAAAGTGGCCTACGGGTGTGCCTGTCTACCCCTTATATGGGGAAAATTCTTGACTACGTATATAATAAGCAAGCAGGCTTAAATCCCAATCGAAAATATGTTGTGTTATTTACAGGATCTGTTTCCCTCAAACTTCATGTTCATAAATAACGTGTTCTACGTGGACGAGAGGGAGAGTTGCATCGACTACAGCGCGCCGATACGCGAGTGGGCGAAGAAACGTGGGCTGGGCGACTTCCCCAAGAAGGACATGAACAGTGTCAGGTTAGACGAGCTGGTGCTGAAACTTGGACATCCCGAGGTATGTTGGCCACACTTTAGAATTAATATTATATTTAGGACATGAGACTGATGCTTCGCCCAATATCAAGTGGGTCCCATCTTATCCCGTGGGTGTCGTAAAAGTCGACAGAGGGAAAAATAAAAATCAGGAGATGTGCAGCAGCATCTTCCTGGAACATCTTTATAAATAAACTGCGTTTGCCATCCCGCCTGCCAAGCGTGGCAACTACGGCAAAATCCCCCCAAAACGAGAGCTACAAACTTTCGTGACAGTTTATGGGGGAGGCCTATGTTTAGCAGTGGACTAGTGATAGGCTGAAATGATGATGAAGATGATGATTATAGGCAATTGCCATGCCCTGGTGTACTTACCTAGTTGCCTTGTCCGGCAAATACGGTAATAGTACAGGGTAAGTGACTACGGCCTCCTGAGCTACTGCTGTCTCCTCTGCTCCTTCCTGGATAGAAGTATCCTACACCTTATAGTTCCTTTCCCAATTTCCCATTTCTAAACCCTATGTTCATTTCCTTCCTAATCCTTTTCCCTACATCTCCGCCAAGTGATTGCCAGCCGTTGGCTAGCTACTCGTGGGAACTCAATGGGGAGGAAGAGTTTCAATTCGTACTAAAATGTCGGCGACGTGGTTCGCCACCCGTCATGTGGCGTTTCCTGCGGGGGAGAAAAGTGTGCAACTTACGTGGTCTCTGCCTACCCCCTCTATGGGAAAAAGGTGACTGTATGTAAGTATAGGCAATTGTAATACCATGGGAAAGGTTTTAGGTTATGAGACTTGATGAAATTACCGAAAGGTCGAGCCGCTAATGCTCATATCAGCGAGAAACAAATCCGTACGGCGCAGTCATATAGCCAGTCTATTACTCATGGATGAAAACGTGGGCCGCGGCTAGTGTTAAAACAAAGTAATAATATCTTTTTTACTGGTGGTAGGATTTCTATACAGGAATCCGTCGTGTGGTGGCGGCTCGTTAAAAGAATGCTACCACTCCGTCTCATCCAATGGATCTCGTAAAAGGCGAGTAAGGAATTAAACTGCACTGTGCACCCAACAGCGCATGGTGGCGATGGGCTCACCACCTATCACACCAAGTGCATTATACGAGTATTGTTTTGGTGAAACGTGGATTGTGGCAGTCATCTGTTTTTGCAGTGAGTGCCCAGTCTCTGACTACCCCTTATGGGATACAGTCGTGATCTTATGTATGTATGTATGTATGTATGAATTCGTCTAGGTACCACCACGGGGCCAGTTATTGTGCCGTGAAGCAGTAGTGTGCAAATATTACTGCGTTTCGGTTTGCAATCACAGGGCATATGAGACTTAAGGACTGATCTCTCAGGGTGACGGGCGCAGTGTGGTGTCACGCAGAAATGTTCTGGGTGACACAGCATTTGTCATGGGCAAACGTTGCACTTAACATCAAGTGAACGTTTTGCTCGTTTCGTCACTTTTATGAAATAAAAAAAAAATCTTGCGTGAATGACGATTGACGGGAGAAATATTAGTATGCAATTTATGTAATTCAGCCGCGATCTAGGGTAAATCTTAGTGTGGTTTTGCTCAAACATATGTAAATTTTTTGAAATGGCCGACACTGTCGCCAGATATACGTGCACCAAGGCAACTGCGAGCACCTGTTCACGTTCTCGGAGGTGCGGCTGCTGGGCGCCGGCGACCCGCCGCGCGCCTGCCAGTACCCGCGGCACAGCGCCATCCTGCAGCACCAGACCGTCTACTGCACCACCTGCGCAGAGTTCGGCGCCAAGTGGGTGGTGGTGGGCTGCGCGCGGGTCCCCTTCGACCCCGCCTTCTTCTGCGACACCTGCTTCAAGCTCTACCTCTACAAGGACGGACAGAAAATCGGCGACTTCAAGGCCTACTCCTACAGAGGGAACGAGATCAATATGTTGAAGCCGTTGGGATGAGGGTCCTTTCGTATCGGCCAGCGATTAGATGACAAATAAAGCTTTCAAGTATTGTTAACAGAATCAGGCGTTACTTTGCGGAAATCCATTGTAATGAAGGAAAGAAAGTTAATTTGCTAAGATCCGCTTTACATAAAATTGTGTATATTCCTAGTTTTGAAGATAACTGACACCCCCCCCCCCCCCCCCCCGCAGTAGCGTGCACGAGCAAAGTAACACCGCCACCGGAAACCGCCACCACGTCATTTTTATAACCATAACCAGTATGAAAACAATTATTTGAAAGATATTCGTTCAAGACTTTTATAAGTGATCTTCACTTTGGATACGTAATAGCCCCGCAGATACCCTCCACCAATACAACACCACCACTAGGCAATATAGACCACTGAAGTCGAGACCACGACACGTGTTTCACCTCAAAACAAGGCATTATCAAGTGATATTGACTGTATGACAGTCAGCAGCCGAGTGACTGTCGACTGAAGAAGATGGATATACCATTTTATATTTATAAGACAATTTCTCGTACTTTTTAGGAATTGTTCAAATAAACAAATTGCGTTGCTTGCTCTGAAAGAGGATAATTTATTTTAGTACTCACACGTAACTTTACTTATTATTAACTTAACTTATCAAACCTTTAAAATTTAAGTCTAAAACCCTCTTTTTTTATTGATTCTAACAATTGTGTTATATGGTCTACGTGTTCTGTAAATGTTTTTGAAAATATTAGGATATCATCTATATAATTAACTGCAAAATCTCTAAGCTTATACCTTCTTAAGATGTTACCTAGTATCCTTTGAAAAATTGCTGGAGAAGTCTTCAATCCAAAAGGTAAGCACGTCCATTGATAATGCCCTTCTTGAGTCACAAAACCTGTTTTCTTCCTATCTTCAATTCTTAGCGTAATCGACCAGAAGGCTGAATTTATATCCAATGTTGTAAAATATGTTGAATTTCTTGTCTTAATGACTAAGTCTTCTATTAATGGAAATGGTTGTGCCTGGGGAACCACTATTTTATTTAGATCTCTAAAATCTATGCATTATCTTGATTTTTTGTTGTCTTCTTTCTTGAAGGCCAGCGTTACCGGTGCCGCGAATGGACTGTAGGATTCTTCTATAAGATTTTTGTCAAGCAACTTTGCTATCTGTTCTTCTATTTCTTTCTTATCTTCCAGAGAAAATCTATAAGGCCTTTTACTGCAATATTTGTCCATAAGTAGATCAATACGTGCCTCATATTCTCTAACCGTACCAATATCATATTTGTCTTTAGCAAATATTGTTTTGTAAGTGTCTATCAGTTTATATATGTCTGACTTTTGTTGAATATTTAAATTACCCATTTTTATTTCGAAATCCTCCCCTTTTATGTGTTCGTTGAAATTTATCAGACATGGGTTTGTTTCTTTTTCCACTTCCTTAGACGTGTTGTTTTCATTTCTATTTTCATTCCTTGAGTTTCCTTCTTCTTTCTGTGTTAATTCTTCTTTCTTCTGAATGATTTTCATATTCTCGTCTTGAACCAACCTGAATTGTTTAATTATATTTAGTCCAATCAGAAAATCGTATTTAAAACCTTTCCCATCAATAATATAGACATCGGCTTCTTCTTCTATATTATAATTTTTTATTTTAATAGTTGTCAAACCTTTTGTTTTCTTAACACCATTAATTGTGATTAAATAATCACTTTTTGAATCTTCCTTTTCTTCTGCTTTTAGTCTTATGAATTTGGAATTAATTACAGATACATTCGACCCCGAATCGTATATTCCTAGTATTTCTACTTGTGCATTTTAAAGTAGTTTGACTTTAATTAATGGTGTTAATACTCGTTTTTTGTGTCATCTTTATTAAGTTCAACATCAAGAACTGTATTGTTTGCAGTTTTACTATTATGCTTCGTGTAATAATTTTCGTCTGTCTGTTTGAACCAGCACTTTTCTTCTGGATGGAGTCGTATACCTTTGTTTAATATTTCGCAAATCCTGCATGTTTTTTCTGATTATCTTGCTTTCCTTTATATTCATAAGTATACTTTTTAATATTGCTGTAATTCTTTTTATGATGATAAAATGAGTCTGTAACAAGACTCATTTTTTCCTATTTCCTTGTATAGGCTTGCGGTTGTTTTTACTGTTTCTTTATCAATTTTATCCTTTATATAATCAGGTAAACCCATCACAATAAGATTTATCATTGTTAGTGTATCAATGTCGTTATTGACCTCTAATAATATTCTTTCCTTTTTTGTGGCATATTCTTAAAAGAACTCCCTTGATATCTAAATGTAAATGCATACTTCACTTGGGACTAACCTTTATTACCATAAGTTTCACAAAAGTCATTTTTCCATTCCTCCCATTCGGCTTTCACTGTCTTTTTTATCAACATACTGCTATACCAATCTAAGCACTGTTTTTCAAGAAGATGTTTTAAAATCTCAATTTTCTTTTCATTCTTTCGAATCTCGAATCTTTCACATTAACTCTCAAATTCACTTATCCATTGATCAGCACTAGATGTTTTGTTTGAATATTTTTCTATCATAAATCTTTCAGCCGTTTTTCCTATATTTTTTCTCTCTGGCGTATTATTAATGGTGTTCTCCTCTGTTATTTCTTCTAAATACTGTTCCCCAAACTGTAAATTTTCACCTTCATCTAGGTATATTTCCCTCAATTCCTTACTAAGAGGAATCCATATTGTGCGTGTCTGGTGCCTTTTTTTAGCGTGTTTTTAATTTTTGTAAATAAGGCCGTAGCCAATATGACAGTGTGCTTAGTTACAGCTTTTAATTCATCCGGGATCCCATAAATACACCCGTCTGGTGTCTCTATAGATGTTATGCAAATGACATTTGTTTTTCCATCTAACCCAGCCAATACTTCAAACTTAAACTTCAGTTTTTCCATATTTCTTGTTTTTAACTAGAAATGTCGTTTTATTTTTTAGTTGCTTGCTCTGAAAGAGGATAATTTATTTTAGTACTCACACGTAACTTTACTTATTATTAACTTAACTTATTAAACCATCACTATCTCATCTGAAAGAAACGACATTTAAAGTTTATTATTTCGTCAATTCCAGTATTATTATTTTCGAATTATATTACGGCGTGTTCTGCTCTGACATCTTTCAAAATAAACAATTAACATTTAGGCAACTATTCACAAAGTAGGTTGTATAGAAAACTAAAGTAAAGCAAACTGTTTACGGAGAAGTTTTCACATAAAAACAATTATTAAAGAACTACAGTTTCTTTACATATATTACATGCAGATCTTAGCAAATTACCTTTCTATCATTAATTACTTGAAAATATTGATTTTTTGTTCCATTATTTGTTATAGAGACAGCGTAGAGTAGACTAGCCGATGTTTTACGTTGCATTTCGAAGAGTGTGCTCAAATGTTCACATTTACCTGTACAAAGCATTAGTCGTCTTCCTTTGAGCTGCGCATAGCGAGGGAGTGGAACTCTACCGGTGTCGGTCTTCCCATAGCAAGAGTAAACCGGCATCGTCATCCAGAACATTTCTGTTTGACAACACCACACAGCGCTCATCACCCAGAGATTTTTGTAAATATAATTTTTCTGCTTGACAGCAGAACAATTGGCACTGCGGTGGTACCTACTAGTGTTGTAACGAATGTAAATTTTTAAGTATTGGTGAACAGTTATTAGGTTAGTTTTCACCCCCAATAAATCCACCATCAGTTGGATACCCTGAAACGTATATTCGAGAATCTACCTTACTACAGAGTGGACAATGGGAATGTTGATATTAATTTTCTTCAGTGTCCCCCCTGGGAATGTATAGTAATTCAGACTATTGATACACTCATTTTATAGCATTCAGTACAATAATAAACTAATTATATTTCTTATCGATAAGAATCTCGTCTGATAGAAACTTTTCATCCAACATTCTGATTTCTATCAGCATATCGGCAATGTTAATGTCAAATGCATTACGTAAGTTATTATATCTGTATTTACAAACTATTAATTATTAAAATGCTTGCATTGAGCACGCAACAATGACAAAAAGCTCGTTATTTTGGAAAGCAAATAAATACAAACAAAATAAATTGATGTGATATCGAGTTGAGAAGTTTAAGTTGTTTTATTTAGCAAATAAAAAAGTGTACCCATTTAGTTTATTAACTATTGAACTGTACTGTACCTAGGGTGAAGAAGCGGATATATTTGATGCCTGGGAGAATTCACAGGATGTCTTGGGTGTTTTCTGTGATATTTCTAAAGCCTTCGATTGCGTTCATCATGAAATATTCATCAGGAAACTACATCATTATGGTATAATAAATTGTGCACTTCAACTTCTAACTTCATATTTGAGCAATAGAACACAGGAAGTAGTATATCAGTAGCAAGAGCTCTTCCGGATCAGCAATAGGTGTCACCCAGGGTTCGATTTTCAGCCCATTTCTATTTCTTATTTACATTAATGACTAACCTTACCCTTTTTTTATAGAATAGGGGGCAAACGAGCAGGTGGCTCACGTGATGGTAAGTAATCACCATGATGGGGCAACCATGATATATTGTTATTTGCTGATGATATATCTTTGATTTTCAAGATAAAACGTCAACTTTTATTATATGACGAGGCGAATAATGCTATTTCAAAATTAGTATATTGGTTTAACGTTAACAATTTGCTTTTAAACGGCAATAAAACTAAATGTGTTTAAATTTACATCACCAAATGTTAAACAATTACATGTAAGTGTGCATGTAAATGGGGAAGAGTTGAGACTTGTGGATACCACTGTATTTCATGGAAACTTATATAATGTTGAAACTGCTAGATTAGTTTAAGTTAATTTCATAGCATAATGTCTTATGGTATTTTGCTATGGGGAAATGCTAATGGGGGGACATAGAAGTGAGCTATTTATAATCTTGGCTCGTAAAGTGTCTCTTAGAGATAAATTTAAAGCAATTAATATCTTAACCTTGGCCTCTCACTATATATATGAAAACGTTTTGTATGTACATAAGAATATTAATCACTTTAATAAAATATTCACTAATAAATTTTTTAATAAAAATTATTAATCTCAGTTACTAGATTCCACAGAGTCAGTAACTCTTTCATGGGGCAATGTATACGTTTTTACAACAAAATCCCAGAAAGTGCACAAAGTCATTCCATCAAAAAGGTCAAACTATTTATTAAACCTTTTTAAGAAGGATTACCCCTGCGAATAAGGTGATCGCTGCCAAGCTAATTCTATATCTTTATTATTTATAATACTTTAAAATTACTCAAAAAAAAATCCCTCTGGGTTTTTTGCTGGTTCTTCCCAGGACAGGCATTTTTTGCGAATCAGCGTAGTTATTAGTCATTTGTATTATTTAAATAATCTGTATTGAATTTAAAAAAAAACAATCGGTAATTAATTGCGTCTTTGCGACCACACTCACTTATGGGTTACGTTCCGAGTATGAAACGATATCTACTTGATATCGAATGAAAAGTATCGAGACTTACTCGTATCGGTCGATGTTTTTATAGAATTAAAGACAAATAAAAACAGTAGTAAATAGTGATATTATGTTTATTGATTTAAACAAAAATGTCTGTTTTTCGGTGCTATTTAAAAATAATAATTTTCACTCAGTATATTTTTTACATTAAAGTATATTAAAGTATATTATTAGTATATTTTTACATTAAACTTAAGAAAACAACACATTATCGAATTGTAACTATAAAGTTAATAATAATATCAAACAATGACAACAAAATTAGTGGTTAAGATTTGATTAATTTATTGACGAAAGAAGAAATAAGCGGCTGGCAATCTGTTTTGTGATATATACACTAAGGCTATAACTGGGTAAAACTAGGAAAATATGCGTAATAACATAGAGTAAAATAAAGTTGTAGAAAAATATATACCGTCCCACTTACTATTTCGTCGTAAACGTAATACAGCGTACCGAGTACCGATACGAGTACTTTTGACCGATACCTACTTGGTACTCGATTTCAACGTATCGATGCCAAAAGTATCGGTTTATTTACTCGTATATTTTATTTATATATTATTATTATTACTAGTATCAATACTAGTAGGGATGAACGATACGAGTAAATAAACCGATACTTTTGGCATCGATACGTTGGAATCGAGTACCAAGTAGGTAGTAAAAAGTAGGTAGTAAAAGGTGGTAAAAATCCACCATAAGATTGATCTTATGGTGGATTTTTTGATTGCATTTTTCAGATTGATCTTATGGTGGATTTTTTGGGATGGTTAGACGTAATAACTTTACAACGCGTCCACTAGGGCCCAAGCGCTCTACTCAACACCAAACACAGTCACGATTATACGCCGTCGGCGGGAGCGTATCAGACAAACATGTTCGCGATACCGCCGCATCTCAGGCTGGTTTTGCTCTAGTATAATATCATAAATAGAAGCGTTGCTGGAGTTTCTTGTGCCTTTGGTGCCGAATTAGTGGTAAATATAGTCAATTCCGATAATGATAATAGCATTCGTATTATTGCCCGCCCGATTAAAGTAACTGACCGAGCCGAGGCCGGCCTTCGAGTCAATTACTCTTGCGCACAGGATGACGGTCCAAGCCGTGGTCCCCTCTCGGGGACCCTTGCGCCCGTCATCCATAAATAAAGGTTTCGGCTAAGCGCCAGTCATCCATAAATAAAGGTTTCGGCTAAGCGCCCTCAGCGCTCTGTTACCTTTCATTCCGGTGAAGCGGTGAAAGCTTTCGGGCTAACAGCGACCACCAGTCATAAAAAAAGCGGCGGTGTAATTGTTTTATGTATGTATTATGTAACGAGACCTGCCCTTGCCGGTTGCAATGTCACCCAGGAATTGGTATTAACCAAATCCTTTCAGAATTTTTTTCCTTGCATATTATATTTTGACTCGAACGATTTTTCTGCTGCAGGACTGGTTTCTGCGCTATGAGTCTCAGATTCGATTCTCTATTATGTTGCGGGTATGTGAATTTGTGCATCTGGAAATCATGTCCCCAAAACATCCTAAATTCAGCAGAAATTCTAACCTATTGATCGGGCGCAGGAAATAGTTGCCATTTGCATCAGAGCAAATTTGTTACTTAATAATGACTAGGCGTTAACTAAAAATGTACCAAATCATGACGGTAGTAATTGCCAGTTGTAATTCTCGCATTATTCATGTATTATATAAAGATACTACCAAAATCCTATAGAGAGTGGCCTATAAGTGGATAAGCATCGCCCTGTGGTGGATTGTGTGGTAGCGGCCTAAGAGAATCCACCCCATCCCATAAAACGTAAAACTCGACAGAGGGAAAATAAAAACCAGGAGGTTGGCAGCAGCAGCTTCCTGAGACATCTGAACAAGTAAACTGCGGTTACTAAGCTTGGCAACTATGGCAAAATCCCCCCAAAATGACAGCTACAATTTTGTGGCACTCTATGGGGGAGGCCTATGTTCAGCATCTATACCTAGTCCATTGCTATATTGTTGTTGAAGATGTATTACTACGCACTCACTATGCTGGAGAAATTCTGTTGCGGGTAAGAAGAAAAAAAAGCCGTGTGGTGGACGGCTCGTTAAAAGAATACTACCACTCCATCTCATCCAATGGATCTCGTAAAAGTCGAGTAAGGAATTAAACTGCACTGTGCACCCAACAGCGCATGGTGGCGATGGGCTCACCACCTATCACACCGAGTGCATTATATTGTTTTGGTGAAACGTGGATTGTTGCAATCATCTGTTTTTGGAGTGAGTGTGCAGTCTCTGACTACCCCTTATGGGATACAGTCGTGATCTTATGTATGTATGTATGTAAGAAGAAATACGTCAGTTTTTTTTACAATCTACCTCCGTTTCGCACGCTTCTAGTCTCGCCTGCACAAGTAGCATCTGTTCAAAAGTATGAAGCATGTGGCAGCCGTCGTCTACCTCTACCATATTAAAGCGAAGTGGACCAAAGAGTAGAGGTAATACTATAGAGAAAGAGAACCACCTCATAGATTTATAAGACATTCATTTTGAAGCGCCATCTGAATTATGGCCCCGAAATCAACAGCCATATATAGATATACTCGTACCTACATATGATAGTACTTATATATTATTTTTATTATTTCTACTGCGTCGGTCTGGAGTATATAAGTTGTAAAATATTTAGGCAATTTTATTTTTTTGGCAAATTAAATGTTCTCAATCATTAATTTGCAAAAAAAGATCTAGGAATACTAGTAACAAACTACTCTCACTCTTTTTATATGGGTCAAAGGATTGCTCTTTTACCAAAGGGAATATTGACAGTAGTGTGTTAATTGACCGTGAGGTTCACAGCCAAATGTACACTTTCTCGGCAGAGATATTGTCTCTATAGCAAACACTGAAGCTGTTCTAAAATGCTTTAATAGACTATCTCAACACGAAGATGGAGGAGCCAAAGCTCAACTCAACAAACTAAGTGGAGAAGACAGCACAAAAAGCAAAAATAGCACAAAAAGCAAAAATAGTACAAAATACAGGAAAAACCACAAGACGTGTATACGCCTGGCGATACCAGTACTTTGTGAATAAAAATTTAAAACGCAACGGCCGATCAGATCACCATAGTTACATTCAGTCAAAAAAAAAAAAGGATTTTCTTTTTTTAATTATATTTTAAATTGTTATTTATTTGATAAGAATTTCATATTTCTTAAAGGTAAAAATAAATAATAATTATTTATGTACTACTTACAACTAATCTACGATTTTATGTGAGAGACATCTGTTGATAACAAAATAAGTTAAAGATTTGGAGCTTTTTTTTTTATTTCATAAAAGTGACGGAACGAGCAAAACGTTCACCTGATGATAAGTGCAACGTCTGCCCATAACAAATGCTGTGTCACCCAGAAAATTACTGTGTGACACAACACTGCGCCTGTCACCCTGAGACATCAGTTCTTAAGTCTTATATGCCCAGTGATTACGCTAGCTCACAGTGCCGTTCAAACCGAAACACAGTAATGTTTGCACACTACTGCTTCACGGCAGAATAACTGGCCCTGGGGTGGTACCTACCTAGATGGATTCCTTTATAGAGAGATGGCGCTTCTAATGGTTGACATAGGTCTTCTATGAAAGATGTCTCCACCCTGGAAGTGGACGACTCTACACGACGCCGTTGCAAGCAAAGACATTAAAGGTATGATATTCTCAAGTCTACCGAACAAAATTGACATAATTTTTAATTTGTAAAAATGTTACACAACCTTTGCCTACATAAAGATAAATATGTTAAAGAGCTATTTACGAATTATTAATTGATCTTTCAGACTTGCACTGTTCCTCACGATGTTCTATTTAATTAAAAATTGTGAGCAAAACATTTTCGATATTAAAAAAGAAACTAGGTTAGTGTTGCCCGTGTCAATATAAACAAACCAGTTTATATTTACAGTCATAGATTAAATCATTTCTGCTGTCAGTCGTTCAATCTTCATTTTAGGCGATGATTGAAAAGATGCACGATGTACGTTAGGGACAGGACCGCCTTCCATGTCATTTCTAGTCAAGAATATATCCCTCGCATATTTTTCTTAAAGATAAATAGTTTTTAAGCTTTTTCACATATTTGGCAGATATTAATTATTATAAAACTTGTTGTACGACAAAGATTTGACATTTATTGTGTCGTGGGTATCAGGTTCGAATCCTATCCAAAGCCAATATTTGTGCAATCCACCGATTTTTTGTTTTTGGATCGCTATGTACATATTTCTGTATATATACTTTATTGTAACACAGCTTATTCTAAGGGTTAAATTGGGCATTTTTTTTTTATTTATTTCAAAAAAGTGACGGAACGAGCAAAACGTTCACCTGATGGTAAGTGCATCGTCTGCCCATAACAAATGCTGTGTCACCCAGAAAATTACTGTGTGACACCACACTGCGCCCGTCACCCTGAGACATCAGTTCTTAAGTCTCATATGCCCAGTGATTACGCTAGCCCACAGTGCCCTTCAAACCGAAACACAGTAATGTTTGGAAATATTGCCTTGTGGCATTTTCTAACGGGGAACCCTGGAAACAACGAAGAAAAATGTTGCCAGATATAATCACGTGAACGATTTTGTCATCTTGTCATTTTCGTCCAATAAAAAAACCCAATTACCGGCATCATGGCATCGCATCATAATCGATAATTATAGTAACGAACTAAGATCTTCATTCTTCATCTTAGACCGCTGTATATGCAACAATGGTATAAAAAAAAAACTAATCATTACGGTTCGCAGTAGTAACCTCGTACCGGCAACACATTGTAGGATTCCCCCGACTATGTCTACGGGTTGTTCTTATTAACAAAATGACAGTTCCGCGAAAACATTGTCATTGAATGACAAAACTTGCCTAGCGCCTAAAGTTGAAGATTAATAATGTACATACATACATACATAAGATCACGACTGTATCCCATAAGGGGTAGTCAGAGACTGGGCACTCACTGCAAAAACAGATGACTGCCACAATCCACGTTTCACCTAAACAATATAATGCACTTGGTGTGATAGGTGGTGAGCCCATCGCCACCATGCGCTGTTGGGTGCACAGTGCAGTTTAATTCCTTACTCGCCTTTTACGAGATCCATTGGATGAGATGGAGTGGTAGTATTCTTTTAACGAGCCGCCACCACACATTAATAATGTATGTTACATTATTAATTTTCAATAATGTATGTTATATTATTAATCTTCAATATATGACAGTGGAGTGACGATCCGTGCAGGTCACTCGTCACTCCTAGATTGTTACTTAATGTTCTATTTTGTAAACGTTGAGCGTATGACCTAGTAAACGTTGGGGCAAAAAGATTTTAGAGTGGTAACTTCGTACTGGTAAGCGCTGTGCTCCTACTCCACAAGACGGAGCGTGTACCTCAGGACCGTGTTTTGTGGCAGTCTATCGACTTTTCAGTTGCTGAAATGATGATGATGATATGAGAATAATAATATCGTAAGATTAATAACAAACTGTTATCCGCCTAGGTCACATACCAACGAGATGAATCTTGGTTAACGTTAATTACAATTAACGATAACCAAGAATCATATACTTATATACACTCACAAAGCCTGATAACGTTAGCTGCAAATTCTCGGTCCGCGCTAAATATTAGGATTACTTAAAATTACAGAAAACATTTAAGTACGGAAATACCTCGTCTGAATCTCATATTTATCTTTTAAGTATATTTATTTATATATTTATTAAGGATAACTAACAGAAGTTACAATAAAGGTTAATAGTTCATCTAATTACAGGTTACGTCGTGCACAATTTTTATTTGTTTTCATCAATTTAAAACCGATGTATATAAATTGTATCAAATTTTGAATCATTGTAGAGAGAAAATAATAATTCATAATAGTTTTTACACATATACTGTGTAAAATACTCGTAACTTGCTCTTTTGAAAAATATATAAATTTGTATCTGTAGGAATTCCGTAACAAACTTTGTTAACTTGGGTATGTAGAGTAAGCAATGATGTCACCTTTTGCCACTTGAATTTGCGTATATTCACGGCATTCCTACCGAGTCAATATTATCACATACTGCCTTGTTTACTCGCGTGTTACATAATTTATACAGCCTTACATTATTCGCTTACTAATAGGAACAGATATTAGTATTATTAGAATTATTCAATCATTATCACCATACTTTGTATATTTTCGGTGATGTAATTGCTGTTAGCCTTCTCGGCTTTTACAGCTTCATCGGATACTGTGCTCGCGGGCCAGGGGCCCGCGTGCCAGGTTTGGTTTGACCCAAACATAAATAAATAAATAAAAACTCCTACAAAAACCTCGAAGTTCGGACTGTGTCGCGTTCGCTGCGTGCTTTTGCGATTTAGAAAATCTTAAATATTTTAAGTCGTATAATGACCGTCCGAAGGAGGCTGCGCGCGTCCATTCGGACTGTCGACTTGTGTGTCGGTAACTCTGGGCGGTGAGAACCGCCCTGGAACACGGGTGAATCTTGTGTACGCGGATGTGATTATTGACTATTGCGCGCCGCTCTCTACGGCGGTCGCGCGTCGTGGTGCGTGTTATATTAAAGCTATTGATTGTGTGTACAGTGTGGCCTGGATCGTGACTGACAGTATCGTGGTCAGGAAGAGCTGAGACGTCCGTGTCGTCTAGCACGTTTCGCGGGCGACGTTTGCGTTTGGTCGCGTTTCTGTTTGGTCGGTAATTTGCTGCTTTAACCACCAGTGGGTTTGAATGAACCGCGGCTTTTTCGAAAAACCGCCGTGATAATTCTCTGAAGTGTTCAGAGATTAAGGGCATTACACAGTCGCTGTGAAGATCTACATTGCGTTGATACCAACCGGCTCCGGTGGCAGTTCGCAAGAATCGATTTTGAACGCAGCATCCTTTGTACAGTCCACTGCTGGACATAGGCCTCTTCCAAGTCGGATAGTCTATAATCGCTTGTTAGTTAGTGACAATCGCATTGACGAGCAGTGACTTCCACTAAAATCGTATCACCATTCTTGGTTCTAATTAAATTTTCGGTCCGGCATCCCCAGGTTCCGACAGGTTACCCCTTTGTCATTATCATCAAGAATTTACGAAAAATCTGCGACGCTCGCATTCCTTGTATTTTTTAACGATAAATTCTCTTTAACATTTGTGTAATCTAGTGCCCATAACCACAACAATTTTACTAAATGTCCTAAAAAGATGGTGCTACAGTGTTATTATCTGTTATATTATTGATTTGGGCGCGCTTTTTACATAATCAGTTTCCCGCGCTTTTCATAAAAAAAAAGAAAAGTAGAATTGAAAAAGAAAACATATGGCGATTGAGTTTACAATGTCGACTGATTTTTTTATAGTCATATCTATTTTCTGGTGAACAAATGTAAAAGGCTTTTGGCGCGAACTCGAAAAGATGGTGTTTCTGTTTTATTTTGTCATTCTGTGTACATTTCGAGTTTTCATATTTAATATTGATAGTTTGTTATACAAGTGCTCAACAATCAACAATAATTACCACAACGAAACATTAAACCTGAGATAAGCGCGTTCAAACCTACAAACTCACCAGCTTTAGTATGGTGGCAAGATTTTTTACTTCCGCCGTGTGGTCACGGCTTAAGAGAATCTACCTGTCCATCTCATCCCGTGGGCGTCGTGAAAGTCGACAGCGGGAAAATTAAAACCAGCAGCATCTTCCTGAAACATCTGAATAGAACAACCCTGCCAAGCGTGGCAACTATGGCAAAATCACGCCAAAACGAGAGCTACAAAATTTGTAGCAATCTATTGGGGAGGCCTATGTTCAGTAGTTGACTAGTGATAGGTTGAAATGATGATGACGATGAAGATTTTTTTTATTCAAGAAAAACGATTGCGCAAGATTTCTTTCTTCAAACTATGCTTCATGGTTTTTCACGCGCACGAAGCGGTAGCATTTCTTCTGCATCGCGGGTGTGTTTTACAGAAATTCATTAATTTCACACGCTCAGCACAACCAGACTTACTGGAGGCAGGATTCCTATGCAGGAATCCGTCTAGGTAGGTACCACCTCAGGGCCAGTTATTCTGCCGTGAAGCAGTGGTGTGCAAACATAACTGTGTTTCGGTTTGGAGGGCACTGTGAGCTAGTGTGAGTACTCACTGGGCATTTGAGACTTAAGAACTGATGTCTCTGGGTGACAGGCGCAGTGTGGAGTCACACAGAAATATTCTGGGTAACACAACCTTTTTTGTGTGCGGGCGTAGCACTTACCATCAGGTGAACGTTTTGCTCGTTTCGTCACTTTCTACTATAAAAAAATAACCGAAAAAGTGAAGTGTATATATTAAAAACACTACTGCCCCGTCATAGTGCTAAAATGTGCACAACTTACATACAATAGCCGACTTGAGTCCGGCAGAGTAGAATAGCATTTACCTCTTTCCTACCGAGGTGTCGTAAGAGGCGACTAAGGTATTGTACGGACAGCCTTTACTCGTGCAGAATAACACCATAATATGCAATGCTGTCACAATACTGCTCGTTGGAACGCAATGGGAGTAAGAATTTTTTTAATGACTCGTACCAAGAAGGCGGTGTTCGCGAGGGGCGAAAAATGGACTACATGTGTGGCCTCTGCCTACCCCTTATTTGGGAAAAAGGCGTGACTGTATATACTCACAATTCAGGACTTTTAACAGCTTGTGACGTTACTCAGTTAGGCCTTCAATACACTGTATTCTTTAGTTACTCAATGACCATTCATCTATTGCAGTTTAAGTACACGATGATTTATCACCTATTGTGTCGATTTATAACTTCACATATTTAAATATGATGTGGCCATGAAGAGATTGTAATGTTCAATATCATTACAAGTATAGATTGCGACGCTCTTATTATTTACATATTGGCTTCTGATAAACTTTGAGCGTAGAACACTAGGGTGGTGGCGGCTCGTTAAAAGAATACTACCACTCCATCTCATCCAATGGATCTCGTAAAAGGCGAGTAAGGAATTAAACTGCACTGTGCACCCAACAGCGCATGTGGCGATGGGCTCACCACCTATCACACCAAGTGCATTATATTGTTTTGGTGAAACGTGGATTGTGGCAGTCATCTGTTTTTGCAGTGAGTGCCCAGTCTCTGACTACCCCTTATGGGATACAGTCGTGTTCTCATGTACGAGTAGAACACTACCAGTGGCGTAACTATTGCAAATTCCTCGGATGGATCCATCTCTCAATGTAACGTTGCAGATTATTTTTAATAAATCACTACTTAAAGTACATACCTACCTTTTTTGATATAAGTGGTACGCCCACACCCGTAGCCCACTCGCCCTGCGGAAAACGAGACGTGACGAGTGGTGGACCACGTCGTAACCATTTTGTTACGAAAAAAATCTTACTCCCCATTGCGTTCCCACGAGCAGCATAGTGTCGGCATTGCATATTTAGGATTATAGAAATAAAGGCTGTCAATACCTTAGTCGCCTCTTGCGACGCCTCGGTAGGAAAGAGGTAGGTGCTGTTCTATCCCCCGGACAACTTCTTAAATCTCTGCACAAACATAATGTACCACGACTACGTTTAAAAATTCCTATGCCTTGCTTATGACTTGGCTTGCGATGATTTTGTGCACTGACGGAATAATCATTTCGAAATATGCCAAAGCAAAAATACTTAGACCGACATATGTCGCTACAAATATATATATTTTCGGTGATGTAATTGCTGTTCGCCTTCTCGGCTTTTACAGCTTCATCGGATACTGTGCTCGCGGACCAGAGACCCGCGTGCCAGGTTTGGTTTGACCTAAACATAAATAAATAAACTCCTACAAAAACCTCGAAATTCGGACTGTGTCGCGTTCGCTGCGTGCTTTCGCGATTTCGAGTATCTTAAATATTTTAAGTCGTCTAATAACCGTCCGAGGCAGGCTGCGGGCCTCCATTCGGACTGTCGACCTATGTGTCGGTAACTCTGGGCGGTGAGAACCGACCTGGAACACGTGTCGCTTCAGAGAGTAGCATGACTAGCGCGCCCTTCTATCACCAACCCGCATGCCAGCAACTTGAGTATAGGTAAATGAAGGAACTAGGAAATGCACCTCCTAGGAAATTTTCTCCTTTCAGCAGTATACTTGGAAACGCTTATGGTGGGTCGTAAAACATTATTAGTAAAGAAATGTATCTCTCACTTTGGGGGGGATTAACCATAGTTGCCACGCTTGGCAGGCGGGTTGGCAACTGCAGTTTGTTTATTTTGATGTTCCAGGATGATGCTGCTGCCCATCTCCTGGTTTTGCTGCCCATCTTGATGTCGATGAATGCAGGTGGCTCAGGACCGTGTTTTGTGGCAATCTATGGGGTAGGCCTATGTTCAACAGTGGACTGTAATAGGCTGAAATGATGATGATGATGATGATGAAAGAAATATAGAACATATAGCATTTTTAAATATATTTTTAGGAGTGCAAATGATCCTAAACAAAATTAAATTTACTGAAGGTAGGATTCCTATGCAGGGATCCATCTACATAGTTACGCAGAGCCAGTTATTCTACCGTGAAGTAGCAGTGTGAAAACATTACCGTGTTTCAGTCTTAAGGGCACTGAGGGGGTACACTTTTGCACTCTTGGCAATCAGTAACTTGTTCGAATTTTGAATCAAAAAAAATCGAAAAAAAAAAATCGAAAAAAAATCGAAAAAAAAGATTGGCGGGAAAATCAGTTGTCACTATTTTTTTATCGCACATCGAGGTTTGCCATTCTTTGTGAAAATGGAGTTAACGTAAAAAGATTTCAAAGTGATGATTTTTTATTATTTAAAAAGTGCTCTTTTACCACAAAATTGTGCCACTCGACTGCAAAATGCTTTTGGGAGGGAAGCACCTCATGCCAGCAACATGAGACGGTGGTTTACCGAATTTACTTGAGGGCATGTTTCACTAAATGACGACGGTCGTGAAGGACGTCGTTCACGACTATCATATAAAATACACATATACAACATGAATTGCAAAGTAGAATACTATGAAAAACAATAAAATTAATATTTAGCTTACAACTTGTTTTAATAATATGATACGTAAAACTTTTAGTGTTCCCTACTTACAATTACTGGGCATATGAGGCTTAAGAACTGATGTCTCGGGGGACAGGTGCAGTGTTGTGCCACACAGAAATGTTGTGGGTGGGAAGACGTTGCACTTACCATCAGATGAAAAGAAATCACCAATAAAAACAGAAATTACTATCGAAGTAGAAAGACGTCGGATTTCGCCACAGTTTACGGTTAAGTAATTAAACCAATTGTACTTATCTCGTGCTATTTGCGTGTGATGTAAGCGCGCATAAAGCTAACTAACTACCTTATCTTCAGCCTTGAGCATCTGTTAACTATTCCATTATAGTCAATTCTATTATTTCGTTGGAAACGTAAAGGAGCTACGAGGATTGTAGATGTCGATGTGTCAAGAGCTACTCCTCGTTATATTGTATTCGTTTGTTATCCTTGCTTTTTTATTGGATAAAGTGACGAGACGGACTAAACGTTCACCTGATGGTAAGTGTAACTTCTGATCATAACAATTGCTGTGACATCCGACATCCTGAGACTGGTTCTTAAGTCTCATATGCCCAGTCATTACACTAGCTGTTTGCCCTTAAGACCAAAACACAGTCATGTTTGCACTAATGCATCTTCGCGGCAGAATAAATTGACCTAAAGAAATTCCTGCACAAGAGTCTTATCACCAGCAAGGTGGTGGTTCACTACACAGGAGACCGTCTAGGTTACCTCCCTACCACGTAGTGCCAGTTATTCTGCCATCAAGCAGTCTGCACTGATAGCTAGTGTAATTATTGGACATATGAGACTTAAGAACTGATATCTCAGGGTGACGAGCGCAGTGTGGTATAGACAGTGGCTTACCAATGGGGTGGCACTATGGGAAAAATGCCACGGGCCCACGGCCGGAGGGGGCAGCAACTTAGCTATAGAACAGCTATCGCTCTACTCTTTAGGTAATACTCATCAGCTATACTCTTGCTGAATAGACCACACCGTGTGGTTAAGAGAATCTACCACCCCATCTCATCCCGTGGGTGTCGTAAAAGTCGACTTAGGGAAAATAAAAACCAGGAAATGGGCAGCAGCATCTTCCCGGAACATCTGAATAAATAAACTGCGATTGCCAACCCGCCTGCCAAGCATGGCAGCTATGGCAAAATCCCCCCAAACTGTTAGCTACAAAGTTTTGTGGCAATCTATGGAGTAGGCTCATGCTCTTTAAATTAAAAGTTACTAGAAAATCCCCGAAAAATTAGCAGAACAATTTTAATAGGGTTTGCACATACGTATTTACGTAGTGATCTTTTAAAAAGACCCCATCCGATGAATTCGCCGCGGACATCAACGGTATAGGCCACTGGGCATAGGCATAGCATTTATCATCAGATGAAAATTTGCTCATCTCGTATTTTTCTCCCATAAAAGAAAACATCGCACAAGTTGCGGACGCAGCATATAATACGGTCGCAACGTGCTATAGATGGCGCTAGCGTCGGTCGCCATACGTAAACACCGTAGCAGTGCGCGGCTATGTTTGTGCAACGTATCTAATCTGATTGTTTACTGCAGCCTCCTTACGCTAGCGGCGTGACCCAATTAATGCTGTTTTGTACGAAATCTAAGTGATCTTAGATAAATTTAAATAGATGGGGTCGTGCGTTCGTGAAACTTACATACATTAGTTTGCTGGAGTTGCGTTCGTATAAACTTGTTGCGACTCGCGACTTTGTCGCGAATATGTTACTTAGTAGTCGTACAATGTCTTTGATCATTTATTTCTAGAATATTGAACACAACTGCTACCGTTATTATTGATTCCTTTCAGAGTTGAGAAAGGTCATAATGATTTCATACGCAAACAATTTCAGTTGGATCCCTGGCTGAACCCACTTAATGGTGGTAACCCATTAAATGGTGTTGAAAAACATAACGCTTAAAGTGAAAACAACTATAATGAAGGAGAAACGCAAGAGTTTGTGAGATGTAATAAAGCGGTGGAAGGGTAGGCCCCAAAGGGGTGACATTTTTTTTATTAGATATAGTGACGAGACGAACAAAACGTTCACCTCATGGTAAGTGCAACGTCAGCCCATAACAAATGCTGTATCACCCAGAACACTCCTGAGTGACACCACACGTCAGTTCTTAAGTCGTATGCTCAGTGATTACACTAGCTTTCAGTGCCCTTTAGGCAGATTCACAGTAATGTTTACACACTACTGCTTCACGGTAGAGTAACTGGGTCTGGGATGGCACCTACCTAGACGGATTCCTGCATAAGAATCCTACCACCATTTAAATTATACTTTTTTTATTGCATAAAGTGACGAAACGAGCAAAACGTTCACCTGATGGTAAGTGCAACGTCCGCCCACAACAAATGCTGTGTCATCCAGAATATTTCTGTGTGACACCACACTGCGCCCGTCACCCAGAGACATCAGTTCTTAAGTCTCAAATGCCCAGTGATTACACTAGCTCTCAGTGCCGCTCAGACCGAAACACAGTAATGTTTTGCACACAAGTGCTTCACGGCAGAACTGGCCCTGGGGTGGTACCTACCGGACCTATAGACGGTATCATATATATTTGTATTTTTATTTATTCATTATCTATATGTATGTTTTTACTCTCTCTGTTTTGCGCTTATTTACAATGTGTTCTTTATTATTCTGTTCCCTATTATAGATTCCAGCCACCAACCAGCAAAATCTTTTTAAAAGACTTGGCAATCTATTAGAGATTTAAAATATTTTTTCCTTGGTCATGTCCGCGACTTCGTCCTCGTTGATGTACGCTTTTTAACATTAAACCTACAGACATTTTGTATATATCTGTTTATACTATATTCTTCTATTTGTATGGTGTAGCCTTTTAGAAGATAGTATGGCAATTAAACATCAAAAGTCAATATATAAAGTTTGAATATACAAACTGATGTCAATGTAAACAAAATTTGTTATGGATGATCACAAAATTCTACTTTTAACAGTTTTGATCCTAAAAGTGGTCATTTGACCGCTATGGTAGGTTTAGTGTTAAACATCCCGTGGAACCGGATTTTACTTCGTTAGTCTCCAGAACGCAAGCTATCTCTGTGCCTAATTTCATCAAGATCGATTCAACGGTTGACCCGTGAAAAGGTAACAAACGGACGGAAAGATATAGAGACAGACAGAGTTACTTTCGCATTTATAATATTAATGTGGGTTGAAAGTCGTCTCTGTTCGGTTGACGCAGTGGCTAAGTGATTGACTTCTGCGCTTTACTTTCGATTCCCGTACGGTACAATATTCGTTTGTCCTACAGATAGTTGTTTTAGGTCTGGGTGTTTGTGCATGCGTATTTTTTTTATATTGGATAAAGTGACGAGACGAGCAAAACGTTCACCTGATGGTAAGTGCGACGTCTGACTATAACAAATGCTGTGTCACCTAGAACACCTACGGAGGGCACCTACAGAGTTTCTTTCGACTGTTTCTTTCGACTGTTTCTTCTCCGTCAGAGCAACCTCATTACGAAATGGCGATAGATTAAAAAGAAATCACGTTAGACAAACAAGATTTAAATTTCTTTTTGATAAGCGAAAAAAAAAAAACTTTTCTGTGGGGCCCGTCACCCCGAGATATCAGTTCTTTAATCTTGCATGCCTAGATGCTTACACCGAAACACAGTAATGTTTGTGTGCGTTGTTTGCTTTACGGCAGGTAATACCTACCTAGACGGATCCCTGCATAGGAAGCCTACCACCAGTAATGTTTCATCATTATCATTTCAGTCCTATCACTAGTCCACTGCTGAACATAGGCCTCCCTTATTGATTGCCACAGAAAATATAGCTCTCATTTAGGGAGGATTTTGCCATAGTTGCCACACTTGGCGGACGGGTTGGCAACCGCAGTTTATTAATTCAGATGTTCCAGGAAGATGCTGCTTCCCATTTCCTGGTTTTTATTTTCCCTCTGTCGACTTTTACGACACCCACGGGTTGAGATGGGTTGATAGATTCTCTTAAGCCGCCACCACACGGATGTTTATGTCTCCTGTATCATGGGAGCGTAAAATGTAACCATAGTGGTGTAATGTAGGTTTTTTTTTTAAAATTTAATAACAAGAGTCATAAAATATTTTGAACACGAGGGTTGAAGCGCAACAAACACAGATCATGTGCACGTCCACGTGCTATCTTATTTGTACGAGAAATGACTGTAAAAAAGCATTAAACTTTTCAATCTCAGATACACACAGTACAATATGTATATTAAGTATTTTTTTAATGGATATAGTGACGAAACGAGCAAAACCTTCATCTCTCTTCAGTCTGCTCATAACGAATGCTGTGTCACCCAGAACATTTCTGTGTGACACCACACTGCGCGCATCACCTGCTCGGCGGTCGTGCTCGTTTTTTTGGCAGTAGAGTTCCCAATCGATGGCTTAGCCCAGCGGTAAAAGCTCATAATGAACAACGCCCTTCCAATCCCACACACAGCATCTTATTGCGAGTTAACCCGGGTTTTGGCACAGTCTGTGAAGCCTGACCGACCTTTGATCATGACCTTTTTCGCACGTTCTTGTCGTAAATGATGCACTTTTCATCACCAGTTCTCAATCGCTTCAAAAACGGTTCGGTTTCATTACGTCTCAATAAAGAATAGCAAATGAGTACACGGTCCATTAGGTTTCTTTCTACTTTTTCAAAAATGGCGTCCATTTTGTCCGTAACAGGGTAACCAGAGCGAGGTGCATCTTTGACATCAAAATTCCCGAATTGAAAACGCTTAAACCAACTTTGTGCTACTCTTTTTTCGCGGCTTGCGTTGCATTTTTTCCTTCTTTATAATAAAATTTCTTCATTAGATTCACTCATTTTGTCAGAAAGAAAAACAAATGTAAAATAGCTGGAAACAACATTTTACGAATTCGTTTCTTTTTTTTAAATGTTACCTTTTTAATGTCATCAAAACCAGCCAGATACAAATAGTACAGCCAAAGAGATTTTATTACAACTTTATACATACTATATGCGAAAAGAGTATTTTCCCTTACAGGGCAAGGGTGGGAGACCTTCCCCTCTTTCCATTTTTCCGGTCCTGGGCATAACAAATGCTAAATTGTTAGTTGTTAGTTGTTAGTTGTTTTATGTTATATTGTTAATTGTCTCTACATTTTATAATGTGTTAATATAATAATTCTCATCTCTTACTTTTCAAATTCTTAATTTATCTTGAAGATAAAGTTAATTGTATTCTCGTCCTATATTCCGCCCAATCATTATTTTTAAACCCATATTAGCTTTAGGCCGCGAAACCGTTTGCGGTCGGATCGGTTCTACTGAACCGATTTAAATAATTGTTTCAATTAACTCCTGAGACTACACTCGGACTCGGATATCTGAACGGAGCTCACTATGTATATACATGTATATACTTATGTATAATAAGGCTAAAGGTGGTATTATTAACGTTAATTTCATTTTCTCGTTAGTTAAAAGTAAGTAAAAAAGTAAAGTTACAGCCTATATATGTCCCACTGCTGAGCACAGGCCTCCTCTCATTTCTGAGAGGGTTTTGGAGTTAGGAAGAATCCGCCACGCTGCTCCAATGCGGGTTGGCGGACTACACATGTCTTCGAAATATTTTTTATTTCTCAGACATACAGGTTTCCTCACGATGTTTTCCTTCACCGCCGAGCATGTGGTAAATCAGCACTTAAAATTGCAATTTACAATTATAGTGGTGCCGGCACCGGGAATCGAACCCAGGTCACTCGCGTACTATGAAATGTAAAGCGAGCGCCTAGCTCTTGAGGTACGAGTACCACGGCTCGTTAGTTATTCAACAAGAATTCAAGAAATGTTAATTATTATTGCATATCATTTTAACATAATATTTATTTGACTTTCTTTTTTATTATGTGTAGCTCGAAAAAATACTTAAATAAAATAAACCAAAACAGGTTTTTTTTAAATAGGAAGAAAGCGGATGAGACGAGCAAAACTGTTCACCTGATGGTAAGTGCAACTTCTGCCCATAACAATGCAGTGTCATCCGGAAATTTTCTGTGAGGCGTTACACTGTGTCCGTCACCCTGAGAAGTTACTTCTAAGTCTCGTATGCCTAGTAATTACACTAGATCTCAGTGCCCTTCAGTCCGAAAACACAGTAACGTTTCTACACTACTGCTTCACGGAAAAATAACTGGCCCTACGGTGGTGTCTACATAGACGGATTCCTGCATAGGAATCCACCACATGTAAAACTCTAACTCCTGTAAGCGAACTTTGTAATTAAACACCTATTTACATCGGATGCGAAAAATTCGCTCGTAATCAGCGGTAGGATTAACTCAAGAATGTGAGATAAGATTGGGCTGATGTTGCTATATCGGGGACTTGAGATGTTTTAGCGTATACAGCATATAACCTACACGTTTATTTTGACTGCGAATTTAGAACAAATGATCTCCTTCGGGCCGATTTTCGACCACGGCAACGACTACCGAATACTGTCGGAAGTTATCAACTGCGAATGAAGTATTGCAGTGCCACAGGTGTACGCGCAAACACATGGGGCACTCACTCGTCCCAACCTACCCGTGCCCGATGTAACGTTCACGCGATGAGATCAGAGGTAGGCTAGGATGCAGTCTCAGAGACACGGGGACAAAAGAAGAAAAGAAGACCCGAAAATCAACATTTTGTGTTTTTGCTCTCTACTAACCACTGGGTCAAGCGGTCGTCAAAATAGTACCGCGTGGCCAAGTGATCAGGGACCTAACTACTACGCCGGGGGTCTTGGATTCAAATTGCAGTTAGAGCTTACTTTTTCCAAATCACTAATCGTTGTAAAACGCAAAAGTAAGACCACGATAGTTGTATTTATTTGTTACTATATTTACCACACTATTAATCCGTAAACAGTCTACTGCTGGAGTTACTGGACATACAAACGAGTAAATACATACATTGGGTCACGCCTCATTCTTATTGGGGTAGGCAGAGACCATTGGCTACAATCCTGTCACTTCTTTCGCTTCTTCTATTTTAATTAGTATTTTCGTACAAGATCGTCGGTTGAGAGTACTTTTGACGTGGCCTTTCCTGAAAACGGCTTCGATCAGGGAGTCTACTGTGTAACTAACTACTGTTTTTACTGGTGGTAGGATTCCTATGCAGGAATCCGTCCTAGGTAGGTACCACCCCAGGGCCAATTATTCTGCCGTGAAGCAGTAGTGTGCAAGCATTAATCTGTTTCGGTTTGAAGGGCACAGTGAGCTAGCGTAATCACTGGGCATTTGAGACTTAAGAACTGATGTCTCAGGGTGACGGGCGCAGCGTGGTGTCACACAAAAATGTTCTAGGTGACACAGCATTTGTTGTGGGCGGACGTTGCACTTACCATCCGGTGAACGTTTTGCTCGTTTCGTCACTTTATGCAATAAAAAAAAAACTTGATGGGTCGTGACGGTTCATTATCTCATTACATACAAGGCCATACGCCCAAATAAGCTCCGTTGAAGCGTTTATACTTGCTCTACGGACGTAGTCAGTATAAGCGAATCAGAGGCGAGCGCTCGATGTATTCGAGCGATCCGGCTCTGAAATAAATCGTTACGCATTTTGAGCAGATTTAGCAAATACTGGGCGGTGAATAAAAACATCGCAAGGAAAACTTCATGCCTGAGAAATAAGAATATGTGAAGTACTCCGAATTCTCACCGAGCAGCGCGAACGTTGACGCATTCGTCCAGCGTCTATGTCCTCGGAATCGTGACCTCAGTACCAGACGCCTCTCCCCTAGATGGTGTTGTCCCTCACCGGTTTGTGTTTTTCGAGATGGTTACTCCGCCACCTATCGGAAGCCACTAGATTTAAATACATATATACAGTGACACCTCTTTTACGTTTCTTTTACGTTTTTGTAGGCAGAGGCCACATCTTTCCACATCTTTCCACATTATTTAGAGCTTTACATGAAATGAAGCCGTGGTAGCTCAGGGGCCGGGTGCTCGCCATTAATTTCATAGTACGCGAGTAACCTGGGTTCGATCCCCGGTGCCAGCACCTCTATAATTATTCTACAATTTTAAGTGCTGATTTATCACGTGTTTAGCGGTGAAGGAAAACATCGTGAGGAAACCTGCATGTCCGAGGAATAGAAATATTTCAAGGACATGTGAAGTCCGCCAACCCGCATTGGAGCAGCGCGGCCTGCGCTCAGTAGTGGGACATTTATAGGCTGTTACTTTACTTTACTTTTTACTTTTTTACATGAAATAAAATTATGACATTCATGTGACCCTGTCGGGTGTGGTAATGAATTTATGTGAATTTTTTTTAATGTTTTGTAGTTAATTTCGTTTTTTTTGTTAATAGGTAATTTATTATATATTTTTATAGACATGGAATAAAGACCATACTATGCAATTTTAATTTAGATGATGTCTGGACTAAGTCATGTTTTCGGTGCGTAACATAACGTGGAGGTATCTCTTCCACAGAAGAATAAAAATTTGGGTATTGTCTAACAAACTTACACATTCCGTGTGCACGGTAAAGTCGTGACACACATTTCGTTTTCATACCAACTCGTCGGTTACGGGTCCTTATGACGTGGCATTTCCCTCTTTGATTCTTTACTGGTGGTAAGATTCCTATGCATGTATCCGTCTTGGTGAGTACCACTGCAGTTCTGTTGTGAAAGCACTAGTGTGCAAACATTATTGTGCTTCGGTACGAAGGGCACTGACAACTAGTATAATTATTGGGCATATGAGATCATGATTACTCAGGGGGACAAACGCGGGGCGGCGCCACACAGAAACGTTGTTGGTAACAGCATTTGTTATGGACAGACGGTACTTACCATCAGGTGAACGATTTGCTCGTCTCGTAACTTTCACCTATAGAAAACATGACTGCTTCTTGCGCATTCCGTACGAGCGTGGTACTTCCTAGGTCAATACGGCACTTTAATATGCTACTGGCTTATGGCTATTCCACTCAAAAAGTATATCAAATTTATATTATACCGTTTCCACAGTTCTGTTATGAACTTTTAATAGAAAGTGTTACATATTAGACAAGAGACACGCAGGTCGGCGTACAATATCGACACCTGCACATGTGTCCGCGAGACGCATTATTAACGACTATGTGGGCCATCACGCAAAGACTAAGCTATTGTACCGAATTTATTGAAACAGATACGCCAATCAATAAAGAAATTTACTTGTGGTAGAATTCCTATGCGGGAGTCCGTCTAGGTAGGTACCACCCCAGGGCCAGTTATTCTGCCGTGAAGCAGTAGTGTGCAAACATTACTGTGTTTCGGTTTGAAGGGCAATGTGAGTTAGCGTAATCACTGGGCATATGAGACTTAGGAACCTATGTCTCAGGGTGATAGGCACAGTGTGGTGTCACACACAAATTTTCTGAGTGACACAGCATTTGTTATGGGCAGACGTTGCATTTACCATCAGGTGAATGTTTTGCTTGTTTCATCACTTAATGCAATAAAAAAAAAACTGTGCTACAAGTAAGAAGAATTGATAAATGGAACATCACCAGAACCCGAAACAACAATCTGCAAGTCATAGAAAGGTTAGTTCGGAGGAATCGAACTCATGGTTGTCAACCAAAACCAACCGAGTCTCCATGAAAGGTTCTGGAGTGGCAGCCTAGTACCGGCAAACGCAGTGTAGGGCGACCCCCTACTAGATGGAGCAACCTGCACGATTTTGCAGGAAGCCAATGGATGTAGGTGGCTCCCGATCGTGATTTCTGGCAATCTATGGGGGGGGGGGGGGCGGTGGGGGGAGCACTATGTTTAAAAGTGGTCTTGTGACGGTCTGAAATGAGGATGATGATGACGCGTTGGGAATGAAAGGTTCTCGAGTGGTAACCTTGTACCGGCAAACTCAGTTTACACGAACTGCACATTTTTTCGCGGGCGATGAACGCTGCTGGAACAGAACCGTGTTTTGTGGCATTCTATAGGCGAGGCCCATATTCAACAGTGGACTTATTCACATAAATATATTTCTGACTGAGCCTTCACTCACTCAGGTGACGAGACACGTGATTTGCGTCGTATCTTTTTTCTCAAATGTTAGTTAGTCTATTATTCTTTGTACGAAACTGTCAAAAGTATGCTTTGTAAATTTAAAGCTAACAGTGTTCACATGTGACGCATGTGACTGGATTACACACGGTCCAAGAATTTACCGAAGGTTGCCCCAGGGTCGCAGCATAATACCTCTGTGCATGTGTTTCAATTGTAAAATGGTGATTAAAATAATATTAAAGTTAATTTTATGGAACTGATAATATATATTTTTTTATTGGTGGTAGAATTCCTATGCAAGAATTCGTCTAGGTAGGTCACCCCAGGGCCAGTTATTCAGCCGTGAAGTTCAGTACGTTCAGTAGTGTGCAAACATTACTGTGTTTCGATCTGAAGGGCACTGAGAGCTAGCGTAATCACTGGGCATATGAGACTTAAGAACTTATGTCTCAGGGTGACGGGCGCAGTGTGGTGCTACACACAAATATTCTCAGTAACACAGCATCTGTTATGGGCAAACGCACTTACCATCAGGTGAACGTTTCGCTCGTCTCGATACTTTATCAAATAAAAAAAAAAACTGGAGGTCTATTTTGTAACTCTGGTTGGTTTCGTGATCGGATTAATTATGGCGTATGAAGCTCATTCATTGGTTAATGGGATCAAATGAAACCGATCGCGAAAACAACCAGAGTTACACAGCAGGCCCCCAGGTCTCAAAGATCGTACTGAATATTATTTCTGTGTTAAAGAGCTTTTAGTGACAGCAAAAAGTACGGTTTCAAAAAGAAATTTTCAGATGAAATAGTAATCAGCAGATGTCCTCGTTATCAACCATGAAGGACAAAAAAGAAATATAGAATAAAAAATACTTGGAGTTATCGTTATCGTTATTGCTTCCCATAGCAAACTCGCTGCAAAAAGCAGACCTTTTCCATAGATTGCCGTTATTCACCATGGTCCGTGTGGTAGCGGCCTAAGAGAATCTACCACCCCATCTCATCCCGTGGGTGTCGTAAAAGTCGACAGAGGGAAAATGAAAACCAGGAGATGGGCAGCAGCATTTTGCTGGAACATCTGAATAAATAAACTGCTGTTGCCAACCCGTCTGCCAAGCGTGGCAACTATGGCAAAATCCCCCCAAAACGAGAGCTACAACTTTTTTTACAACTTTAAAATGTATGTATCAAATGTAATTTTAGACAAGATTCATTTAATAAATATATAAATATATTGTAAACTTAAGCAGACCAGACACAGATAACACCTGTTCGCAACTATTTATTTATTTTTATTGATGTTCTCCTAGCCGATTCCGACTACGGCGACAACTTCCGAATACTGTCGAGAGCCATCAACTGCGCAGGAGATATTACAAGTGTATGCGCAAACAGAGGCACTCACTCGTCCCAACCTACCCGCGCCCGATGTAACGCTGATGCGATAAGATCGGAGGTAGGCTAGGATGCAGTGTCAGAAACACGGGGACATTACACAACACAACCAGACCCGAAAACCAAAAATTTGTGTTTTAGCACAAATGTTGGCTCCGGCTGGGATTCGAACCCTAGGACCCGCGGCGTAGAAATCAGGTACTCTGACCACTAGGCCACGCGGTCGTCAAATTATTTTAGTTATTATGCATATGGCAGCCATCGTAGTACGTAGTAAATCGCAGCCAACGTAACGTAGACGACGCACAGTACACTGGGTTTAGAGTAAATAAGAAATTAGAAAAAGCCTGCAGCATGTGGCTGTGGTGACGTGTGATTTTCTGTCTTAAATGGGGCTGGTTTCCCATTAGAACGTAGGCGGACTTGTGGTGTAGTTGGCGTACTGAGAAAAAGCCAGTGGAATAGCACTCAGTGGCCCTATCCCAGTTTAAGGTGCCTGGCCCATTCACCAGGTTTACTCATTTTTTCTAATTTTCGACACTTCTGCAGACAGCCATCTTTAAATTTTACCTTTAAATATTAATATGGATAATAATTTAATGGATGCGATAGATGTAATTGAGCCGTGGTAGCTCAGGAGACGGTGCTTGTCTTCAATTGCATAGTACGCGAGTGACCTGAGTTTTATCCCCGGTCAGGGGAGCACTAAAATGGTTCTGCAATTAAGTTCTGATTTACCACGACTCATGGTAAACATCGTGTGGAAACCTGCTAAAGAGCGTGGACGGCTCACTATAGTCACATTCTAAGAATAAAATAGGCTTTTTATTGGAGATAAGCCACGGTTTGAATAGAAACCAATTTGCTAAATGACCCTGTGTGGTAATTCCTATGCAGCAATCCGATTAGGTAGGTACCACCGTGGTGGACTGAAGGGCTCTGTCAGCTAATATAATTACCGGTATGAACTGACGTCTCAGGGTGACGAGCGCAGTGCCATGCCGCACAGAAATGTTCTATTTGTTATGGACTGATGTTACACTTACTGATATGTGAATAATTATATTTTTATTATTAACTCATCTCGTCGCTGTCTTCCACATAAAAAACGCCTAGAATATTACTTTCGACTCTTCTGTAGACCAAACAAATATTTGTCCCATGCGGGAATCGAACCCGCGTCCCATTGCGCAGAAACTAATAACTAAGCCACTGCGCCGATTGCACCGCGGCCGCCTTCGATGTTTTAAAACTGTCGCGTTTCAGTTATTTGAAAAAAGTAAAGCTTGATCGACAGAGGCTTGGTCGACAGAGGGAAATTTAAACCAGGAGATGGGCAGCAGCATCTTCCTGGAACATCTGAATAAAAAAACTGCGGTTGCCAACCCGCCTGCCAAGCGTGGCAACTATAGCAAAATCCCTCCAATATAGCTACAAACTTTTGAGGCTATCTATGGGGGAGGCCTATGTTCAGCAGTGGACTTGTGATAGGCTGAAACGACGACGACGACGACGACGACGATACTACATTAATGTATTTGTTAGGTGTGATAACACTTACTAGCAATGAAACTTGTAGTGGAAGGAAATTTGTATTTCATACGTCTAAAAATAATAAAAAAAACATTGGATTTAGTGACGAAACGAGCAAACCGTTCAACCGGTAAGTGCAAGGTCTGCCTATAACAAATGCCGTGAACTCTTATACTTCAGTTCTTAAGTCTCATTTGCCCAGTGATTACACTAGCTCTCAATGCCCTTCAAACTAAAACATAGCAGTGTTTGCACTTTACTGCTTCACGGCTGAATAACGGTAATATAAAAATATAAAAATACATACATACATACATATGATCACGACTGTATCCCATTAGGGGTAGTCAGAGACTGGGCACTCACTGCAAAAACAGATGACTGCCACAATCCACGTTTCACCAAAACAATATAATGCACTTGGTGTGATAGGTGGTGAGCCCATCGCCACCATGCGCTGTTGGGTGCACAGTGCAGTTTAATTCCTTACTCGCCTTTTACGAGATCCATTGGAGGAGATGGAGTGGTAGTATTCTTTTAACGAGCCGCCACCACACGGCTTAAAAAATATAAAAATACGGCATAGATATCCTGATGATGAGGTGGTAAGATTCCTATGCGGGAACCTGTCCTTCCTCCTTCCACATAAGAGGAGCAATCTATGAGAGAGTGTTATAATCAGCAATGTAATCACTTAATATAATATAACATCAAATAGCTATCGTCACTTTACAGTCGATGGAATACTATAAGTTAGTTAAAAGTCTAGATAATAAACCCTGCACCTACTACTGAAACCATCCTTACGTGATTGACGTGCCCCGGACCCGTATAAAGCGTTTTCCAGTATCTGGTGCGCACAGCGAGAGTGGAATTATTTGATATAAATAATTCCCCGCGAGGGCATTCCAGTGTAGCATAATACGAGAGTTCTAGGCAAGAGTGAATAAACATCTTTTAGCTTGACGTTTCCAAATTTTAGACGTTATCACCACTTAACACCAGGGTGCTGGTCAAACGATGGTCTGTTCACAGTTAAAATAAGAATAGCCAAGTGATAGTTCGAAAATGAAGCATTACCTTGGTGATGATGAATCTATGAAATCATTAAAATAGATTTTGTAGGTTTAGCACAACTGTGTAAGCTTTTAAAAAACAAATACACGCACATTTGGGTGCACAGTGAAGTATTGATATTGTTCCAGTAGAACGTACATTGGTAAAGACGGAATTATAATACATGATAATTTTATTCGGTAATAACATGTAGATGTAGATGTAGAGATGAATCCAAAAAGATCACAGATGACAAACAAGAAAACGGAGCATCAGATCAGGCGCATAAACAAACATTAGGTAAAGAGCAGCGTTAAACAACGCAACGGAAGCACCAAGCGATCTAAGTGGTTCGGTATACGTGCGCGAGCGCCGCTTCCAGTGCTGCTCCATTGATAAAGCTCGCAATTTTAGCGCTGCTGGACGTCAGTTTGGAGCGTGCCGCCGAACCGAGCACACGTCTCCACCATACCGCGTATACCGCGGCTGTTCATCAAGTCGCGTCCACGAATTTCGAAAAGGACCACTACGTCTCCGACAGTGACGGTGACCCATCTACGAAACCAGTGGCATGGTAATTTGTGATCGTTTTTCGAATGGATATTTATTATAATAATTTTTTTACGTTCACCGGATCCCTCGGGTGCTTGCCGCCCATTGTCTCATAGAGCTAGTAATAGGTATTGTATTACGTAATGTTTATTAAAAATAATTCAAAATAATTTGAAAATATATTCGGTAACGTATTTAATTTTTTTTCTAGCGTTTTTGTTGTATTGGTCATATGTAAGAGCTTTTTGAGATGTTTGTCGTCGACGTATAAGTTTAACGGCTCTTTGTAAATGGCCATATATCGATTTTCTTAACGAGAAATGTAATGTCGCAAAAAAAACGGTCAAAACCATTATAGTTTCTGATACTTTTCCTTGTTAAGTCTTTAATTAATAAAAGTTATGTGACTACAGTATATATTTAAAAAGTTATGAGATTTGTTCTGTAACCATTAAAATATACCAAAGAGTAGAATTCATTATTTTTATCAAATTTAACATTTTATCTGTACAGTATACCAAAATCTCATAATAAATTCTGGAACGAGCACTATCCGTACTACGGCTTATGTAGTTATATTTGTCGTTGATATCGGCAAATAATTTAGTCATAAATGATGTCCACATCCTTTGTAAATAGGGCCAGGGTTATATGTGCTGGCCGATGCTGCTCCCTTATCAGAATAGGAACAGCACGAAGGCTGATGATTTGCGCAATCGCATCCATATCACGTCCGTTGCTAATTTCAATTGTGTGGGAATCCTCTATTGCTCTGCTTATGTGTCTACATATTTATCGTAGTTATCTATAATTTGGTTTGATATTTCTTTTTATCCCGCCTGATCGTAAATTGTTTCACAATTTTTGCTTGTGAATATTTCTCGCACGTATTACTGTTCCTTCGTTCGTTCGTACGTACTCTTAAATTTTAACCTTTTAGGTGTTATGATGGAATCAAGATTGAGTACTTGGATTTATAAATTGCATAAATATGACGATATGAGATCCAATCAATCAATATTTAACTTAGCCAAACAAATAAAAATAGTCTGTTTTTCGTCGAATGTCAACAACGCTTGAATATTCCAGTGTAGAAATATTTTTAAGTGAAATACTCCAAAGCAAAAATTAGAATTTTAAACATCTGAAAGAAAGTAGCTAACCTCTTATTAAATTCGCATTAAATTCGAATAAATTTGATTGGAACAGTCTAAATAAATATATGAACAATACAGATACAGTAGAATTGAAATGTCTGTCAATGCCATCATATCCATTTAAAATACTCTTTTGTTTTAATATTTACATACTTAATCAGATGTTGAAGAAAATATATATCAGAAAGTATGTAACAACTATTGTCTTCCAAACTATTAACTGAAATTTACAAAAAAATTTGTTACTATTGTACATACACTACTACTAACAGGTGGTGGGATTCGTAAGCAGCGATCCGCCGAGTCATACTACCGCAGTGCCAGTTATACTGTCGTCAAGCAGAGATGTGTAAACACCACTGTGTTTCGGTTTGGAGGGCTCTGATGCTAGTGTAATTACAGGGCAGGTTTTAAGAGCCGATGACTTATGGCGACGAACGCCGTGCGATTTTATAGAGAAGGTGCTTTTGCATGACACTGCACTTAAAATAGCGATAACAATTTTAGTAGTGCCGGCACTGGGACCCAGGTCGCTTGCGTATTATGAAATTTATGGCGCGCGCCCCGCCCTGAGCTATTACGGCAACCACCTTAGTAGCACAATATTAACTCTGGCTTACAAACTAGGAGAAACCTATATATCAGGGATAGTATCTTCCCAAACGTTGAATTTAATTATGTTGGCTAGACAATAATGTAAGTCAAAAACTTGCTTTAACTACATAACTTTTACAATAAGAATTCACCAATTCATTGAAATCAAAAAAGATGTTAGGGTGGGTAAGTGTGAATTAAAATTTTCAAGTATTTAGCTTAGTTGTTCAGCGATTGTCTTCTGTATGTTGCGGGTTCGAATACCGAAGCTAACAAATATTCGAATGACCTACAGATATTTAACAAATTTTACGGATTTTATCGCGTTTATATTTCTATTATCAGACGTTTCGAGCGATTTACAGTATCCATGAGAGGACTGAGATGTTTGACATCCTGATTATCATAGTTAACCATTCAGCTTTTAATTTATAAATATTTTTTCGTCCGGTCTACGCAGAATGAGTTTTTAAGTAACGCTTACTACGTCTTGAGACCACAACTCCTTGCAAAAGAACACCGATTTCTGTCAAGGATTATTCGCGATTCTATTGAAATTAGAAAACGTTCTAATTTCTACAAAGAAAATGGTTGGGTATTTTATTAATTATAGGAAAGACCAAGCATACCGCTGCCAGACTACAAGACACAGTAAGCTCATTCTGCGTAGATCGAACCAAAAATACTACTTAAGAGCTGAAGGTACCCCTGATAAACTATGAAATCAAACATTTTGGTCCTTCCGTGACCATTGGAGTTGTAAAGCGTTCGAAACGTCAGGTAACAAGTAGTTAAAATAAACGCGATGAAATCCGTAAAATAATTGGAGTATTAGCGTAAATATAAGAAACCATTGCATGATAGTTGTTACGATTTGTTTGTTTATGTGCAATTTATGTATGTAAAATACATTCACGATGTAGAAGAAATCATGGAGTAGGGTAATATTTCCTTAGAAAAACAAGAATAAATACGAGTAATTATTTTCACCTACGTATTTCTTGGATAGTGCGGCACTATATTTGTGGTAGACTGCGCAAATAATATTTTCTCGTTTGGAAAAGGAATTACTAAAAGCAGTTAATAAAGCTATTGAAATTGACTTAAAAGACCTTTTGAGTGCAGGTAAATTCTCTATTGTATATTGTCTCACTACCAGCTGCACTAAGTTATGGGTCTTTAAAAGCGCCCTTAAGGTCTATTGATGTTGTAACATGATTTACCGACTAGATTCTGTTAAGAATCATGTTATAATATTAAGGTCACGTAAGACGATGCTGTGTGTACATTATAGCATAACAATTAAAAATATTGTCGTATAGGTAGTAGGTGGTTGGTCGTACCTTAGTCCCTGTAATTCTGCCGTGAAGCAGTGCTGTGCTAAGATCACCGTGTATAAGTTTGAACGACACTAGTTAGTACAATGACAAAACAACTACTCCTAACATAGGCCTTACTAATGTCGAACATAGGCCTCCCCCATAGATTGCCATAAAACTTTGTAACTCTGATTTAGGGGGGATTTTTCCATAGTTGCCACGCCTGGCAGGCGGGTTGACAACCGCAGTTTATTTATTCAGATGTTCCAGGAAGATTCTGCTGCCCATCTCCTGGTTGTCGACGATCCCTCTGTCGACTTTTATGACACCCACGGGATGAGATGGGGTGGTAGATTATCTTAATGGAAAGTTCCGGATGATACCACACTGTTATGGGCAGGCAATGCACTTACCATAAGCTGAACTATCTGCCCGTGTCGCCACTTCCATTAAAAACTTAGAAATCTCAGCTCGTAGCTAAAAGCGTTAGTGCCTTTTCACATGCACCCGGCCGCCGGGTATACGGCAGGGCAGCCGGGCTTAGCAAGAGCTTTCACATGTACCCGGTTTGAACACGGTCGTCGGAGGAGCGATCTCAATATTATCGAGGTACTAGACTGAACACGTTGTAGTTTGTTTCTAATGGAACGAAAAAAGCAAATAGCCCTACTCCAAGTATACAAGTCAATACATTACTGCAAAGCCGGCTGCCGGGTCAAAACCGGCTTTATAATCGACAAGCACGGCTGACACCCGGTCGACGGCCGGTTGCCGGCCGGTCGTTGTGCATGTGAAAGCTGTCTATGGAGCTCATACATTACTACTTTACCCAGCTCGGCGACCGGACGGCGGCCGGGTGCATGTGAAAAGGCACATAGTGCTACTTTACGTCACATAAATCGCAGCATTGCTCCACCGTCGTCTTGTAAGTCATTTGTTCATTTACAAGAAATTTTAAACCCATTCCAAAACAGAATATATTAGCAAGCTTGAAGCGTGCCTAGTGACAAAATTAAGTCACGTGAAGAAAACTCAATGATATAACTGTGTTATCATTGTTTGCCGCCTTTATGAGAATATATGAGATTAACTTTGGAATCTATAACATCGGAATGTTCTCTTTGTAGAGCGTTTGCACTCTGCGGGTGAATGTACAGAGCATGAAAACATATCTTTACGGCAGTTATAAGTAATGGGGTAGATAATGTCCTAGAAAATGTAGAACACACAACCTTATGCAAAGATGAAGTCAAGTCTTATTACGTGTATATTTACGTGCATAAGTAAAGCCTAAAACTGTACCTCTTTTAGGCATAGGCTTCCTCTCTTTTTGGGAGGATTTTATAGCCGAAAAGAAACCGCTACGAAAATTTGGAGGGTTCACACGTCGTCGAAATATTTAATTTCTAAGGCATGGCAACATCTTCTCAAGATGTTGTTCTTCACCGCTGAGAACGTGGTTAATCAGCACTGTAAATTGATATCGACCATTTTAATGGTGTCAATACCGGGTATCTAATTACTCGCGAGCTGTTATATTTAAAGCGAGCGCTTTACCCACGAATTACCACGGTAGCCGCGAGCCGTGGTAGCTCAGGGGCTAGTCGCTCGCATTAAATTTCATAGTAGGCGAGTGCACTGATTTCGATTTCGAGTGCCGGCACCACTAAAATTGTTAATTGCAATTTTAAGTGTTGATTTATCACGTGCTCGGCGGTGAAGGAAAACATCGTGAGGAAACCTGCATGTCTGAGAAATAAATAATATTCCAAAGACATGTGAAATCCGCCAACCCGCATTGGAGCAGAGTGGTGAATTTTTTGTGAATTTTTTAAATAACATGATTAGACAAGATTATGAAAGTATAAATTTAATGTATTTAAGCTAGAATTGTCTTTATAACTTCATGACGTTATATTAAGGGTAGTGTAGTATCTATATATTTTTCCGATTACATATTTAAGCCTTTAAAACCATTTCAGCAAGTCAAATAATAGTCCATTTGGTAACCTCTACAGTTCAAAACCGTATCCAGGTCCAGAACTATTGTATTGCGTCCACTATATCGTCCTATCCTTTGACAGGTGTGCTACGTCTTATCCAGATCACAACAAATAAGAGCGTTAATTTAAAAAAATACGCCGCATTACAATATAATCTGTAAATAGTGGTATTCTTCATTTTCTGGCCAAGAGTTGATTACGGCGAGACCTCGCGAAGAGTAATTTCATAGGCAACAAAAAACACGTTCCCTTCGACTGCATGTTATCAGGATTGTCGTCGGGAAGCATTCCTCTGCGCGGTCACATTTGATAGCGCGATTTGCATACCCATCTGTATTTAGTTCCTGCCCAGACCATGTGCCGTAATGCAAAAGCGACACATTCGCATTATCTCGAGCAATCAAAAGTGATTGTAGTAATCGCAGCTGTCATGCATCGAGCTTTTTATGTTCGGAATATGCATGGTCGTGAACGGGTTCGAGATTGGCTCTAGGATGTTGGAGTTCTCATTGAGAGTAACAGTACATATCTCGATGTAAACCTTTACACATACATAAATCACGACTGTATCCCATAAGGGGTAGTCAGAGACTGGGCACTCACTGCAAAACAGATGACTGCCACAATCCACGTTTCACCTAAACAATATAATGCACTTGGTGTGGTAGGTGGTGAGCCCATCGCCACCATGCGCTGTTGGGTGCACAGTGCAGTTTAATTCCTTACTCGCCTTTTACGAGATCCATTGGATGAGATGGAGTGGTAGTATTCTTTTAACGAGCCGCCACCACACGGCTATGTTCTACCTTTAGTCATCATAATTTCAGCCTATCACTAGTCCACTGCCGAACATACACCATAGTTGCCACAAAAGTTTGTAGCTCTCATTTTGAGGTGACTTTGCGATGGTTTTCACGCTTGGAAGATGCTGCTGCCCATCTCCTGGTTTTTATTTTCCCTCTGTCGACTTTTACGACATCTACGGGACTAGATAGAGATTCTCTTAAGCCACCACCTCACGGCGAGTAAAGCTTTCAGTATTTTTTGTTGTAATGAGGTTATGAGCTAAGTACCTTAGCCTAGAAGATGACGTTAAAAACGATTTTGATGCGTTACTTTCACATTATTTAAGAATGGAGATCCGATTCTATCAATTAGTCTTCAAGTGTTCTTAAAAGTCTGACCCATCCTTGAACGATGTACCGCAGATCTTTCTGGCATTTATTTCACTCGACTTTTACTACATCTACATGTTACTAAATTACACCAATTTTGAAAAGATGTATGTTACTTATTTATTAAATTTGCAAAAATATTGCCAACTCAGATCTTAATTAATAAAGAATTTATATTGTCTCTATTACTTTTTAAATTTCCTATTCTGCTTTAATATTTGTAGCTCTGTTAGAAAAAGTAATAGGTTGGGGAAAAAGTCTTTTCGCATATAGTATGTATAGACTTGTAATAAAATTTCTTTGGCTGTACTATTTGTAACTTGCTGGTTTTGATGACTTAAAAAAAAGTTACACTTAAAAAAAGAACCAAATTAGCAAAATGTTGTTCCCAGCTATTTTTCATTTGTTTTTCTTTCTGTGAAAATGAGTGAATCTAATGAAGAAATTCGATATCTTTTAAAATTCTATTACTAAAAAAATGCCGCATAAAAATTGTAACGTTTATGGACCTAATAGCAGTGCCAGTAAGAGTAGCACAAAGTTGGTTTAAGCGTTTTCAAAATTTTGATGTCAAAGATGCACCTCGCCTTGTTCGCCCTGTTACGGATTAAATTGAAGCCATTTTTGAACAAGTGGAGCGAGACCGGCATATCAGTAGTTACGACATTGCTGAAGAACCGGAAATTGAACACAAAACAGTTTTGACCCTATTGAAAAAAGCTGGGTATACACATATCGGTATTTGGGTGCCACAGTAACTCACTGAAAGAAACCTAATGAAACGTGTACTTATTGCGATTCATTATTGAGACGTAATGAAACCGAACCGTTTTTGAAGAGATCGATAACTGGTGATGAAAAGTGGTACACGTACGACAAGAACGTGCGAAAAAGGTCGTGGTCAAAGGTCGGTTCGGCTTCAATGACTGTGCCAAACCCGGGTTAACTCGTAATAAGTTGATGCTGTGTGTATGGTGGGATTAGAAGGGCGTTGTTCATTCGATTTGGACCTCTACTGCCAACAACCGATGAGAATAAAGCAAGAAGTTCAGATAAAGCGGCCGGAATTGATCAATGGAAAGGGTGTGGTCTTTCATCACCACACACATCTTTAGCCACTCAGCAAAAATTAAGAGAGTTTAGCTGGGAGGTGTTAATGCATTCGCCATAAAGCCCTGACATTGCCATTGACCTTCAGATTTCCACCTGTTTCGGTCTCTTCAGAATTCTTTAGGTAATGTCAGGTTAACATCAAAACTACTTGTCGCGGTTTTTTGCTCAGAAGTCCCAAAATTTCTACAGTAACCTTCAAGATGGAAAAAAGTCATCGAACAAAATGACACATATGTACTGAAATTAAACGTAAATAAACTTCGAAAAAAAATGTCTCAAGTGTTCATATAAAATGCGAAGAAACTTTTTCCCCAACGTAAGATATATGCGGAAATAGCAAATATTTGATTACGTGTAAAAACAATGTATAACAACGTATAAAAAGAAAAAGGGCCGTGTGGTGGCGGCTCGTTAAAAGAATACTACCACTCCATCTCATCCAATGGATCTCGTAAAAGGCGAGTAAGGAATTAAACTGCACTGTGCACAGCAAGTGCATTATATTGTTTTGGTGAAACGTGGATTGTGGCATTCATCTGTTTTTGCAGTGAGTGCCCAGTCTCTGACTACCCCTTATGGGATACAGTCGTGATCTTATGTATGTATGTATGTATAAAAACAAAAGGCGAAACAGATAATAAAACAAATCAGTAAAGCGATCAAGTATTGCGGGCTGCAAGAGAAGAAAGATACCCATTTGCGTGAGCATCTCACTAAGTAGCCCTTTGATCGTTTCGAATGCTAGCTACACTTCCTCGTTTACTATCAATGCTTTTACTGTTGGCAAGTTGTTATGATATTCGATATTTGATTAACCACGAGACTAGAAGACTGCCGCTTTTATGGCCTGAACGATTTTTTTTTAATTCTTGTTACAGCTAGCAAACTATTGGACAGTGTTAATGTTTGCATTTTCAAAATCACCAACAAAAAATAAAGAAAGAGGTGCCTATCTTCGATTTTAAGAATTATAGGTTTTGTGAACTTTTGCATATTCACTTCTTCGTTATTATCTTCTTTATCAGCCTGTAGAAAGATCAGCGGTACTGCTGGCAGATCGGCGGTCAATGCACCCGACAATTCGAACCTTGGAAACTGCGGTCCGATACCAGTCCGCATCATTCAGGTCTGGCATGATTGAGATTGTTATTTGGTCATCAAATGACTGAAATACAGTGGTATATATTCACTTTTATTTTCTCTTTAAAAATAACGATGCCCCACACTAGGATTTCTCTTCTATGGTCGGTGCGTTTCACAAAATAAATATATAATTTTACATGCGCAACGCAACCAAACCCGAAAACCAACATTTTATGTTTTTGCACATCTGCTATACAGCACTATTCGCTTACTACTTCAAACCAAAACCATACTTACGAGTATATTATAAATGCGAATGAAGGTCTCTCTGTCCCTCTGTCTGTTTGTTACCTTTTCACAGCTCAACCGTTGAACCGATCTTGACTAAATTCGGCACAGAGATAAGTAGCTTTCATCCTCAAGACGGACATATGATACTTTTGATTCCGGAACCTCCCACGGTATTTTTGAAAAACACAAATCCACACGGACCTAGTCGGGGCCTTAGCTAGTTTATGATAAAATCTGCTTATCCGTCCGTCTGTCTACAATTCAAATAAGTACTGTAGTAAATAGACAGTAAATGTTCCATATCTCAAAAGGATCAGGCGTTACTTTGTATTCTAAAGTACGGGTGATCATAAATAGCATTCTGTTTTGTTTATTAACAATTAAGCTGTACCCCTGCCCTGAGGTAATCGGGGCAATCCTTAAAGGTCATAGTTTTTTCATAGACGGATGTTGGCGGCCCTTTGGTCACGCGTAATATCAGTTGTACGTAGTATGGAACTTGGGAGATCTCGACAACTTTTTAACTTTCTGTCTAATTTGTCGATTGAATTTCCTATGCAGGAATCCGTTTAGGTAGGGTCAGTTATTCTGCCGTGAAGCAGTAGTGTGCACACATTACTGTATTTCGTTTTGAACGGGCACTGAAAGCTAGTGAAATCACTGGCCCTATGGGACTTAAGAACTGATGTCGCAGAATGATAAGCGCAGTGTGGTGCCACACAGAAATGTTATCGGTGACTCAGCATTTTTTATGGGCAGATGTTCCACTTAGCATCAGGTGAACGTTTGCTCGTTTCGTCGCTTTATCTAATAAAAAAAATGCTCGTTGGCATTGCTACGACGGCATTAATACTTCTGACGTACATGGAATCACATAAATTATGGTATTTATGGTAGGTATTAAAATAAATTATCTGTTGTTTGAGGAAGATTAAGATGAGAATGAATAAAGAACTCAAACAAGCCAAAAGATCGCAATCAAATTATTATATCGAACAGCAATTTTCTTTACGGTTTTGGCGCCTCCTGTGAATTGGCGCCTGAAGCGGCCTTTCGTATAGTAGGGCCGGCCCAGGCGTTGTCATATCACGAGATGGATCACAAATTTTTAGTGTTAATCGAAGACATATATGTAAATACCACTCTTTCAATGTTTAGTACTTATTCATCCATCGTGTATTGTCATGGCACGTTAATGAGAAAAACTTATCAACTATATATATTTATTAATGTTACATCGGTACCGTGATGAGAGAAAGAGTAAGTAGCTCTGATTGCCACAATACTTTTTTAATATTAGTATACCTACCTATAATTCCTAAAAATACTACATCATATAATTTTTTTTTGTGAATAAGACAAACATTCATATCGTTATTGTGGTCGTCGCTGTGCCCGTCAGTTGGCGTATTTGCCAAATGGTTGGCTAGCGTGTGACCACGATCCGTGTTATGTGATATCTTACCAATTTAAATTGGATGTTGCGGTCGACTTAGCGCGACTTATGTTTATGTTTGTGTGTTTGCGGTTAGCAATGTATCTTTCAGTCGATCGATAGTTAAAGTTACGCATACGTGTCGGCTGTTATATTAAGTAACTTACAAATATGTGTAATGTAATGTATATATTGTATCCGAGCGATCGAGAGTTCATCATGACATATTGTGAAAGTCGTTAGGAATTTATACATACATACATACATAAGATCACGACTGTATCCCATAAGGGGTAGTCAGAGACTGGGCACTCACTGCAAAAACAGATGACTGCCACAATCCACATTTCACCAAAACAATATAATGCACTCGGTGCGATAGGTGGTGAGCCCACCGCCACCATGCGCTGTTGGATGCACAGTGCAGTTTAATTCCTTGCTCGCCTTTTACGAGATCCAATGGATGAGATGGAGTGGTAGTATTCTTTTAACGAGCCGCCTCCACACGGCTCTGAGGAATTTATAAAGCAGGATTACCAATATCATCCCTTTCTGCAATACTGTGTTAAACAATTCCTACATCAAGCGTGACAGTCGTATAATTTTTTGCTGGTGGAAGGATTCCTATGTAGGAATCCGTCGTGTTCTGGGTGGCACAGCATTTGTTATGGGCAGACATTACACTTGCCATCCGGTGAACGTTTTACTCTTGTTGTCAATGTGGTGGCGGCTTAAGAGAATCTACCGTCCCATCTCATGCCGTGGTATTCGTAAAAGTCGACAGAAACAAAATGTAAACCAGGAAATAGGCAGCAGCATCTGTCTGGAACATCTGAAAAATAGCGGTTGCCAACCCGCCTGCCAAGCGTGGCAACTATGCCAAAATCCCTCCAAAACGAGAGCTCACTTTTGTAGGTTCTATGGGGGAGCCTTAGGTTCAACAGTGGACTAGTGATAGGCTGAAATGATAGTCATGATGATTCAATAACAAAAAAGTTGCCCCGTTGGGAGTGGGAGAGGGATTTCTCCATTTCTCCTTAATGTTCTGCTTCCTTCAATATACTATTTTGAGGCCTTATATTTACAAACCATTTCCTACCATCAGGCTTTCGTGCTTATTTCGAATGATTGATAAGTAATGTCGACGCACATTAAAAAGAAAACTGGGTGTCTACTGTGTAGCTCTGGTTGGTTTCGGGATCGGTTTTATTTGATCCCATTAACCAATGAATGAGCTTCATACGCCAAAATTATTTGAATCCCTGCCGGAACCAAACGTTTGCGCGAAAATACAAATTATTGGTTTTCGGGTGTGGTTGTGTTGTGATTGTCTCAGTGACTCAGACATTGCTTCCTAGTCTGCCTCCGATCTCATCGCATGAGCATTACATCGGATGCGGGTTGGTTAAGACGAGTAAATGGTGAAGGTATACCGAGGTATCTCCAAATTTCGCCAATGTTTGGAAGTAGTCGCCTTGGTCGATAATTGGCCAGGAGAACATCATATTATAACTGTGTAAAAATGGGATAGACCTGTGCCCTGCAAGGTATACTAATCAAGGTAAATTAATAAAGCATTGCTAACTGCAATGGTAAACGAACTAGCCTAGTACGAGCATATTCACTCTTCTCTTGGAGAGACCCACATTGTAATCGGACGGACAGTCTGCTGCAGGCAAATTATTACAATCTTTTGCTGTGCGCGTTGTAAATGTTACTAAACGCGTCCTCCGAATGTATCCACAGCAAAATGATAGTAACCCGCCGTGCGTTTAGTTGACCGATGACGGGAAAGGGCCACCACCTTACGCATGTGTAGTAGACGCGATGTTGGGTAGGCTGTTTTGAAGGTCTTTAAAACATACTTATTCTACGATTCCGGAAGAGTGGAATGTTATTCCAGTCACGTCAAGTTTCGCGCGGGCGATATGTGGGCTACGGTGTGGTCTTTGCCTACCCCTTATGTGCGTGACTTGATATTGTAAATTGATTAAACTGCGAACGGTGTGTGTATTATGCACGGAATATGGGTTGGAACTGCAATGAATACATTGGGCTAGGAAATTATTTATTTATTTATTAGAAAACTTCGGCATGATAACGTTAAAAATAAGTTCAATTTATAATCAAAAGTAAATTTAATTACTTACTGAACAATGTTAATTTAAAGTACGAGCAAAAAATAGATCAAGTCTGAATAAGCGATAAGAGGTTATTACTGTGTATTGAAAATGATTCAACGCTTATTTTACACTAGCTATGCCCCGTGGTTTGACCCTCAAAATTTACAGCCGTCTCGGAGATTAGCCGGAACAAACAGACAAAATTTTTAAAAACTGTTTTTTACTTATAAGGACCGTATATACTTTCATAAGCATTCAACAAAAAGTCGTTATTTTGGTATTACAAACAGACATTTAATTTTCTTTATTTGTATAGATTTTACAACTATTGTAGCATGCTGAATGATGAATTTTTGATGTTTTTTTTTTAAGTTTGTGTGTTTAAGCTGAAGATTAAGCTCAAAATTGATAAAAATTGTATTATAATCCTAGACAGAATTGAATTATATATATAAAATAAAATAATCGATTCTTTTTAATAGCTAAGGGTGGGGGATTCGTAACAGCGCTTATTCTGTCTTTGACGGAAATTGTTAAGAGAATATACTTAACCCAAAAAATACACATTTTCGTTTCTGGAACGTAAGGCGACGGCACGTTCGCTACTGCCCTGAATCCATAGAAATTAAATCAGACTAATGTCGTCTTTGCGCGTAATACGTATTATTTCAAAGCCAACTTACCCAATAGCTCTCACCTCCACAAGTGTCAAGTAGTTTTTCGTGCATTGTATTCGTGTAAAGCCGCGTGTTTCGTCTAGTTGTGTTCGTTCTGTTCTTGAGATTGTCTTGAATTGTTGTTGAGCGTTCTTTGTCTTGAATAGTGAATGAGAAGATGGATTGTAAGGTAGGGTATTGTTTTGTATTTGTAAATTATTAAGGATTCTAAGTTAATCAATAACACCATCATTTTCATCATATCACCTCGTTATAGACCACTTATTAATATAGCCTTCTCATTAGATTTATTCAAATGGGTGTTAACAAGGGATGTGGTGGCGGTTTGAGAGAATCTACCACTCCATCTCATTTCGTGGGTGTCGACAGAGGGAAAATAAAAACTAGGTGTTGGGCAGCAGTATCTTCCTGAAACATCTGAATAAATAAACTGCGGTTGCCAACCCGCCTGCCAAGCGTGGTAACTACGGGAAAATCCCCCCAAAATGATATCTACAAACTTTTGTGGCAATCTTTGGGGGAGGATTATGTTCAGCAGTGGACTAGTGATAGGCTGAAATGAAGACGATGACTGATGAAGGAATGCCGTCCATCCAGTAGTTTCTTAATTGAATTGCGCGGTTGGCGCAACGGCTGTGCGATTGGCTTCAGCACAACGGGTTTCAGGTACGATTCCCGCACTGAACAAGCATTTATATAGTCTATAGGGAGTACTTCCGGGTTTTGCTTATTCCGGGGTATTTGTTGATTGTGTTATATATCTGTAATATAATAAAAACAGATACAGTAAGAAATCCTTGTAATGGTTTGGAACTATGTTTTAATGGAAGATACGGACGAGATGAGCAAATCGTTTACTTGATGTTAAGTTCAACTTCTGCCCATAACTAATGCCTGTGTCACATAAAATATTTCTGTGTGGCATCACGCTGCTCCCGTCACCCTGAGAGTTCTTAATTCTCATATGCACAGTAATTACAGTAGCTGTCAGCGCCCTTCAATCCAAAACAGAAATGTTTGAACACTACAGCTAAACGGCAGATTAGCTGGCAATTTTTTTACGTTATTTAAATTATCATCAAACTTTTAAAAACATAAACCTTTCTAAAGTAGGATTTGCCGTAATCACCACGCTTGGCAGGCGGATTGGCAATTGCAGTTAGCAGAAGCCATCTGTGTATATTCGACCTGGTATTTGTTATAATGATTATTCTACCACCTGTCGGAAGCCATGAGATTATCGGGACTTCCTTTGGTCGACTCTGACGAGATTCACAGGATTAGGATAGGTGGCAGATATTTTTACGTCGCCACCACAAGGCACTTTGATTGACACATTACTTATATTTTATAATATATGTATATTATTTCTCTAAGGTGTTTTTTGTCGGTATGAAATATCTCTCATAATACTGAATCAAAATTAATGTTAGATACGCTATTTTTGAGATAATTTTTCACTGTAAAGACGAAAAATAAGTGAATATCTTATAATCAATGTTTTAAAGTAACTCCTGCCCACTGCACACTGCGCTCGTTACGATGACAAAACCGTTCATAAGTCTCATATTACAATAACCCTGTAATTACACTACCTTTAATGCCCTTCAAACCGAAACACAGTGGTGTTTGCATACGAAAGCAGTAACTGGCACTGCCGTGGTACGTACCTAAGCGGATTCCTGCACTTCTACCATCAATAAACCATTTAAAGTCGTGTCTGTTCATAAGGTACAGCAACTGTGAAAATTAAGCTTAATATTACAACTAAAATTGTGTAACTTACCTAGGCGAACAATCAATAATGTGGCCGTGGCACATATCTATTACTTATTAACTAATATATTAATTAAGTGGTTCGGGCAGTATGTTTGGTTCAACTTTGACCATCGTCAAATGGATGGGATCGGTCGGATCATTGTTATTCTTTTATTAAATACATCAATTATCAAACAAAGCGATAAAATCAGTATTTTCACTCGGTTCTTATAAATCCAAAGTTGTCAGTTTATTACCGCGTGGTGGCGGCTCGTTAAAAGAATACTACCACTCCATCTCATCCAATGGATCTCGTAAAAGGTGAGTAAGGAATTAAATTGCACTGTGCACCCAACAGCGCATGGTGGCGATGGGCTCACCACCTATCACACAAAGTGCATTATATTTTTTTGGTGAAACGTGGATTGTGGCAGTCATATGTTTTTGCAGTGAGTGCCCAGTCTCTGACTACCCCTTATGGGATACAGTCGTGATCTTATGTATGTATGTACTTATTTTTAATGCAATATATCATTTTTATATCGGTGTTGCCTCGATGTGTCGTAAGATGTTAAAGAATGTTTTTTTGTAGATCTATGTGCAGTTGCTTCTATATTATAAATTTATTAATATTATATACGTGTAAAGAAAACTTTGTACCCCTTTTCAAGTATTTTGCGAGCAAACGTGTTAAATTTGGCATAGTTAAAGTTTGTATGGAGAAAAAGCGAGAAAGTTAAAATTTATGTATAATATGTGTTACAAGTACATTATTTCAGCCTATCACTACCACTACTGAACATAGACCTCCCCCAATGATTGCCACAAAAGGAAGTAGCTCTCGGTTTAGCGGGGATTTTGCCATAGTTGCCACGCTTGGCGGGCGGGTTGCCAAACGCAGTTTATTTATTCAGATGTTCCAGGAAGATGCTGCTACCCATCTCCTGGTTTTTATTTTTTCCTCTGTCGACTTTTACGACACCCACGGGACGAGATGGGGTGGTAGATTTTCTTAAGCCGCCACCACACTGTTCACCGTCTGTTAATTATTTTCTTTACTGTTAATTATTTTCTTTACTGTTAATTATTTACTGTCAATGCCAATCACATTTGGTCAAACAGTCGCACAGAGTACAGATTGGTGCCATAGAACTTTAAAATGTTGCCAACAAATAATTATTTAAGCCTCAATAACGTCCAAACCTAAAAAAAGATTATGAATTACGAATTTCGACCACACGGCGACCACTACCATAAATCATTTATTTTTTATGCTAGTGGTCTTAGTAGTAGTTTAGTGTAGTAGTTTAGTGGTTAGCGTTAAAGAATCGACCACTTTGTTCATCTGGTGGGTGTTGTAAAAGGCGAAACAGAGAAATACCAGAAAAATTAAAAGCTCTCCCACACTAACATTGTCAACGGAAAGCCGCTAGTAGATGCCCTATATTACTGGGCAATACACACCACTGCCGGCTACCACCACCACTAAATTGTTAATTGCAATTTTAAGTGCTGAATTTACCACGAGCTCGGCGGTGAAGGTAAACATCGTGAGGAAACCTGCATGTCTGAGAAATAAAAAATATTTCGAAGACTGTGAAGTCCGCCTACCCGCATTGGAGCAGCGTGGCGGATTCTTCCTAGCTCCAAAAACCCCCTCAGAAATGAGAGGAGGCCTGTGCTCAGCAGTGGGACATTTATAGGCTGAAACTTTACTTCACTTTTTTACACACCACTGAATTCGAATACTCGATACGTGTTTTACATCACAACGAGGCATTATCACGTAATATTAATTCTATGACAGTACTCGATGTGTTATCTTTACATGCGGACGTTAGCAAATTTACTTTGTTCCTATCCTTGATCCTTAATTATTACTACTATATTCTTGCAAGATAGCTTATACTAGATTCTTGCAAGTAAACTTAAAGAGCTTGATTACTATACTATCGAAAATTTATTACTTATAGTCACATCACACAGTTCACCTACTCTAACATACTCACACACGCACACAAACACGCATACAATCAAACACAGGCACATACGTACATATACATCCACACACATCAATATACACGCACACCCACTCACACACACGTACACCTTTTATTATTAAAACTGTTATGTAACATATACTTGGGAAGAACCTAAAGCCTGTAGCACAGTTCATTCTACCGCAGGCTTTAGATTTAATAAGATACATGTAGCCAAGTGTACAGTTTTAATAAAGATTATTATTATTATTTATTTTCATTTTCTCGTTGGGGGATTCATTTTTTTACTACCTAGCAGCTTTAAGACTTATAATAATAATACATGTACACGCAACCGTGACCACGTATTAACTATAAGATTAGGTTCTGATTGCGGGTCCACCCCACATGTCGGTCACCTCGTGTGCCAGGTCCAGATATTTTGTCTTCTTATCTATTTCGGCTTTCACGAGGTTCTCGTCATATGGAATGGTAATGTCGACCAAAAATATCCTTGACTGTGCCCGGTCCATCAGCACGATGTCAGGCTTATTGGCGAGAATAGTCCTATCCGTAATGATGGTCCGGTCCCAATAGAGCTTGGCGCGGTCACTTTCAAGCACGGCCTCCGGCAAGTACTTATAGTAAGGCAGTTTCCGATCCACAAGACCGTATTTCAGAGCGAGCTCTTGATGGATTATTTTGGCTACTAGGTTGTGTCTGTGCAGATACTCAGAGTTAGAAAGCGCCGAACAACCGGAGATAACATGTCTAAGCGACTCACCGGGACGGTGACAAGCTCGACAGATGTCGACGGTACCGTCCCTTAGGATGTATCTCCGATAGTTGTTGGTCTTAATAACCTGATCCTGTATCGCACAGACAAAACCCTCGGTTTCCCCAAAGAGGTCACCGAAACGTAGCCAGTGGAGGGAGGCGGCTTTGTCTACAAAAGGCTCATGTAGAGCTTTGTAGAACCTCCCGTGGAGCTCTTTCTCTTTCCATACGGTCTCCCGGTCGGAAATGCTCTGCACTGCCGGATCCTGCCATTGCTCGCCGGCCAAGGATAGGGGGGTAAGCCCTTTATCACACGTAATAACGTCCGCACAGAGTGCCTCATCGGATTTCATCAGGAAGTAATTTCGGAGGCGGCACACTTCGCGATTGTGCATGGTGAGAGCGCTCAGAAAGCCACGCCCACCATACTTCCGCGGCAAGTACAGCCTCATCACTGACGATCTCGGATGATGCATCCTGTGGGACGTCATAATAGTGCGGACCTTTCTGTCCAGGACGTTAAGCTCGGTTTGAGTCCACCTGAGTATGCCAAAGGTCACGCCCGACAAGAGGCTGTTACACACTTTTGTCAGGCGCGCAAAAAACAAATCGCGAACGGATTGTTTCATGCCAGCCTCATCAATACCCAAGTTTTGTGACATACCCAGGTATCGGTATGTTTCAGCCTCGGAAAGGGTTCTTATGTTGACAGGCATAGTCAATAACCCTACGCCTTCGGAGTTTTCGACCCTACCCCTTTCAACATGGAGGACCGCACACTTATCCTTCCCCAGCTCCATTCTGATGGACTTACTAAAATCGCACGTGACTCTTAGCAATTCCATCAGATGAGAGCGATTCGGGGCGAATAACTTGAGGTCATCCATGTAGAAAAGGTGGGTCACTTTTGTCCCTCCTCTCCGAAGCTGAAATCCCCTCCCCCCCGGATCCCTCCAGCAATGTGCTGAGAGGGTTCAGGGAAAGGCAAAACCAGATCGGACTCAAACAATCACCCTGGAAGATACCCCTTCGTATCCTTATCCGGTCTTCCGCAGCCGTCATCCGCTCGCCTAGATGACAAAGGATCGTACTCCATTGCCCCATACACTGCCCGAGGAAGTCTCTTACTGTACAGTCAACTTTGTACAGCTCGAGGACCCTCTTTAGCCATGAATGAGGCACTGAATCGAATGCCTTTCTATAGTCTATCCAGGCGGCAGAGAAGTTCCGACGGTTGCGTTTAACAAGCTTGCCAATGACCGCGTCAATGAGGAGTGGTTCCTTGGTCCCACGCCCACCGACCCGACATCCACTCTGAGCCCGCGACACCACCCGATTTGAGTCAAGATGTCGAATGATTTTCACGCTCAGAATGGATGTTAGTGTCTTGTATATCGTAGGTAGACACGTGATGGGACGGTACTTACTCGGGTCTGCGGTAACCTGATCTTTAGGAACCAAATGGGTAACCCCAGTTGTGAAGAGGCTCGGGAGCGACTTCTGATCGAGGGCCTCTTGGAACTGTCGGGCGAGTATTGCGTGACAAACCACGAACCCCTTTAGCCAGTAATGATGCAGCCCATCAAGCCCCGGACTTTTCCAATTCGGGGCTCTACGGACCGCATCAGCTACGTCACCTGTTGTTATGACGACGGGGTCCATGGATGTAATGCTTGCACACTGATTCGCCACGGCTTCCGTCCAAGGGCCCTCGCTGTGGTTGACAGGCTCTGACCACAGGCTGCGCCAGAAGGCGACGGTGTCGGTCTGTTTCGGTCCTAGACCCGTTCCACAATTCACTGGTCGCTCCAATGATTTAAAGAGCCTCTTCTGGTCACTCTGGAAGAGACGATTCTGGTTGAACCGTCTTGACCTCTCGGTATATCGCCGGATCCGCTTTCCCCAAGCAGCGATTCTTTGCTTCAGGTCGTCTATGCGCTCCACCAGTTTTTGCGCTATATCCGGCTGGGACAAACTTACATTTGTCCCAGCAAACGCCATCTTGACGGCGCGCACAATTTTCGGCCTATTATTGCCCGACCTGAAGCTTATCAGTCTGCCGATGAGAGCCCTTGCCTTTCCAATACGATCCTCAATCCTCCTTCTCCATGCTGGGATAGCGCTACTTTGACCAGTAGCGGGTCCAACCTTGCGAAGTTTGGCGCCAATAACACGGCACACTGCCATTGCAGCGCCAAAGAGAATTGAGTCCGTCTCGCAAAGGTCCCGGCTAGTTTCCAAATAGGTCGCCAGCATCGGGTTCAGAGCCCTCACGACAGCCCGATTCCGCTTGCTTAGGGTTATGCGGGGGAGTCGTGACCGACTTTCGAGAGGTGTATTACGCGTTTCCAAAATCGCCTCCTCCAGTATACTCCTCATTTGCTCTATCTCTTGGGCGACCATTCCCTCATCGTCGGAATCTACCGCAACCGGGAGATTCACGGCAGCATTCACGTCTGCACACTGATCCGCAGCTTGTGGGGCCGCATCTCCAGTCACAGCATTTTCACTCGATGAGGGAATGGCCTCACGTCGTAGTCGTTCGAGCTCGGCGTCATCAAATATTTTTGAACGCATGATGTACCGAACTCGGTCTGCCAGGTTTTGCTCCGTGACAGCAATAGATGGCTCTAGCTCTGCAAAAAAGCGGTGCATCCTAGCGCGGTATGCAATCCCTCTAGTTTCTTCCCCTTTCGACCTAAAATACGCCCGCAATGCGTTTTCGTTCATTTTCAATGTCCATCGAATGCGGCGTACTCCACCAGTGGCGGGTACCGTTTGCTGGGTCCCAGAGGACCCTGCCGATACCAAGCCACTTATTATTATTATTATTATTATTCGATGACGAGCCAAAGCATCTAAAACGTAAAGTGTCGTGTACTGTAATCGCTCTCGTCTGCTAAGCAAATAATGCGAGATGCTTTCTAAACTGCGACATGTCTCGACCACGGCGAAAAATTCCGAATGCTGTCAGAAGCTATCAACTGCGCAGGAGATATTACACTTTACGTGTGGACTGATATGCAGGCATCCGTCTAGGTAGAACTGCAGGGTCAGGTATTCGTGAAGCAGTAGTGTGCAAATATTGCAGTGTTTCGGTCTGAACGGCACTGAGAGCCATGATAATCGGAATATGAGACCTAAGAACTGGCTTCTTAGGGGGACGGGGGCGGTGTGGTCCCAATAAAATATTCTGGGTAAGCATTTGCTATGGGCAGACGTTGCACTTACCATCAGGTGAACGTTTAATAGTATAGTTAATTATTTATATTTCGAATAGTATTTCGAGTGTTGCGTAATGTTTAATAAATTGTTTTTCATATATTAATAACTTTTTTTACATGCAGAGTAAGAGAGTTCCAACGAATTTTCATGTTCAAAAGAAAGCGCGTGTCAAACAAAGCACACGTGAGGGAAATGAAACTTATGAATGTATAATAGAAATGTGATTAAAATAAAAAAAAAAATGAATTAACAAAAATATTACTCACTGTAAAATAACTGCACAGTATATAAACAATTATTATCAATCAGTCCATATTTTTTTTTTATTGCATAAAGATGAAACTAGCAAAACGCTCACCTAATGGTAAGTGCAACGTCTGCCCATAACAAATGCCGAATCATCCAGAAAATTTCTGTGTGACACCACTTTGTGCCCATCACCCTGAGACATGAGGTTCTTAAGTCTCATATGTCATATGGCAAGCGTAATCACTGGGGATTACGCTTGCTCACAGTGCCCTTCAAACCGAAACACAGTAATGTTTGCACACTACTGCTTCACGGTAGAATAACTGGCCCTGGGGTGGTACCTACCTAGACGGATTCCTGCATAGGAATCCTACCACCAGTCCATAAATTGTATTAATTAAGAATAACAGAAATGTTTCACGAAAACGTTGCACTCAAATTCGACATTGAAATAGTACTCTCATTGCACTCCAATAAGTTTCACTTCAAAAATAAATAATTACATACATACATAAGATCACGACTGTATCCCATAAGGGGTAGTGACCCCAGTGGCAAAAACAGATGACTGCCACAATCCACGTTTCACCAAAACAATATAATGCACTAGGTGTGATAGGAGGTGAGCCCATCGCCACCATGCGCTGTTGGGTGCACAGTGCAGTTTAATTCCTTACTCGCCTTTTACGAGATCCATTGGATGAGATGGAGTGGTAGTATTCTTTTAACGAGCCGCCACCACACGGCTAAAATAAATAATTGCTTAGCACAATTCGTACTAGTAGGCTTTTTGCCAACCATTTCTCTACGACATTTTATATTACCTTCTGTCAAAAAGTCCGCGCAATTATTTACTTTTTTATCGGCTTCAAATTCAAGCAAAAATATGGGCGCGAAAAATAAAAAATAAAAATAAACACCATAAGCGTACCGTCCTAATTAACATTCATGTTATAGTTTCTTAACCTAATAATAGCGCAATCGGGGTCGTCGCACCAGCGACTCTAGTTTGTTTACCTGGACCTGCTCGCTGATAACTTGCTATCAATCATCGTGATTGATGCTTATACGACACTGTTATAGTTTTTTTTTTTAAAATGAGGTCGTAATCCAAACTTCTAATTTTCATCTGATGCATTATAAACTTTTTGCTTCAAATAATTATTTAAATTTTTATTCTATACAATGTCGATGAAGCAAAAACTTTGATCATATTTAATCCTTTGCAATTTTCTGTTACTTGCTGCACAATTTTATAACGTAGATAGATATTAGAAAGACAAATAAGTACTTTATTTGGACAAATACAACAACCACAATTCCTTACATTACGTTGTAGCGACTATTCTCATCGGCGGCTCTGCAGCTGGTCAGATAAGATTACGTTATTTTACCAAATTAATGTTTAATTTATGGGAACATAAGCCATGAAATATAGTCAATATTTGATGTCGTGGTAGCAAAATAAAACGACCGCTCTCGACCGCTGCGCAAAGGGAGCCGCGTACATCGATGACGCCCAAGTTGCATGAAGCCAGAGTCACCGCGGCCGCTGTATTTTTTATAGAGCATTTCAATGTTTTAAATAAAAAAAATATTATTAAAATTACAAACCACTATTCAATTCTTTCTAGTTTACGAAACATAATATGAGTAGGTACGTAATTAATAGATTATAGTCTATTCGCGAGTAAGCGCGAGTGAGCGTAGGGCTGTTCGCTCACACCGCGGCATTTTTCTTACTTTAGCATTTTATCGTACCTTCTAAACGATAGGTCCGATTCGAATAATTTAAAGAAGACTTTACATGTACATGATCAACCTTGACTATGAAACTATAGATTAATATCATGATACGAATGTCATCATCTTTCGATTGTAGTCGTGTTTTGATAGACTAATTTGAACAAGAAGCGGTTATTGTGACTTAACTATAATAGTTAGACATAGCCTCGCGGACATTTTTGTGAGTAATGATGAGTACTATGAAAATGTAGTACATTATTTTCTTTATAATAAATAGTTTTTGCAGCGCCAAATAATGACTTTTATCAGTAATTTTTTGATACCTTGAGTTACATGATAGCAATTTTCGTAAGGATCTCTGATTTTTTTTAAATTAAATACAAATCATGTTAGTCTGTGATAATGTAGTTGTATATAGATGAAAGAATTTTAAAACGGTTCAGTAGTTTTCGAGTTTATTCATTGCAACCAAATATACAAAAAATCAAATCTTTCCTCTATATACTCGTAATATTAGTTTAGATCAAGGATGTAAAAGAAACCTATTTAATATAGTGTTGCAATATTTATCGGAACTTTAATTTAAACGGAATTAATATATTAAAAAAAATGTAATAGCGTAGCCGGAAAAAACAGCGATCGACGACACGCGTTGCATAGTGGTCCATTACTTAACTGTTATGCCGCGGGTTCTGAGTTCGAATACCAGCCGGAGCCATGTAGGTTTTCGGATCTGCTTGTGTTTTGATGTTTAAGTTTGCTTGTGTGAGATGTGTGAGTTCCGTGTCTCTTACTACATCCTAGCCTACATCTGATCTTATCGTATGAACGTTATATCGTCGCGGGTAGTAATGGCTAGGTAGACTTACTACCTAGCCCTTACTACCCGCGCCTCTGTGTTTGCGAGCTATAATATATCCTGCGCAGTCGATAGCTTCCGATACTATGCGGAAGATGTCTAGGAGGTCATAATCAGTCTGGAAATGAACACTTCTACATTAATATTACTACCAATGTAAAAAAAGGTAACAGCCTGTGAATGCCTCACTTTTATTTTGATATAAGTGACGGAACAAGCAACGTTCACCTGATGGTGAGTGCAACGTCTGCCCATAACAAATGCTGTGTCACCCAGAACATTTCTGTGTGACACCACACTTCGCCCGTCACCCTGAGACATGAGTTCTTAAGTCTCATATGTCCAGTGATTACGCTAGCTCTCAGTGCCCTTCAAACCGAAACAAAGTTATATTTACACACTACTCCTTCACGGCAGTAATAACCGGCCCTCTCATTTGAAGATAGAGTTCCTTTAGAGCCAGGAAGAGTCCCGCCATGCTGCTCCAATGCAGGTTGGCATATTATTACCAATATAATTAAATTAGTTAAAAAGTATGCTTTTCCTCGGTGTCCGCCTAAAAAGATATAAATGAACAAATACTAAAGCTGACGTCAGTATTACGCTGATTATTACAAACAACAATGTTTAGTTTTACTTAGCCTTGTCTCATCGTAACATCACAAAATGTTCTAGATTTACAATGGGACGGGGATCTCAGGGGACCGGCGCAATGTGGGTGCCACACAGAAATAATTTGAGTGACACATAATTTGTTAGGGCAGACGTTGCACTTACCATCAGGTGGACGTGTTCCTCGTTATGTACCTTACTACTTTAACAAAAAAATATTCCGATTTTGTAGGTTGGTTTAAATATATACTTAATTGGTTGGATTCTTTTTATATCTTCAAGAAAAGAGCCTACTCCTTTCTCAAAGGCCGGCAACGCATTCGGAATTCCCCTGGTATTGCGGATGTTCATGGGTGGCGGTGATCACTTACCATCGGGTGAGCCGCCTGCTCGTTTACCCCCTCTCCTATCAAAAAAAATATCTTGAATCGACAAAACGACGTAAATTTAATTAAACATGAATCACTAGCGATTTTGCAATATTTTTAATTTTAAAAATAGAACAATTAAATATTAGCTTTATTAAAATGTGTAGTATTCGTGTAAATATAAGAAATCAATAATATAACAATTATTATATGTTTTATTTCGGCTTATATAAAAACTACTGATTAACAAAGTTTGTAGTGCTTAAGGAAATTCAGTATTAGGAAACTAATTTAGTTTAGAGTTGCCAATCCGTCTACCTAGCCTAGTAACTATTGCAATTATCTCCCTCACAAGTAATTTATATGGGGAGGGCACACGTTCAGCAGTCAACCAAACGGGTTTAAAATACTGAGGCAATATTTAATTAAAAATACTTTCTGATTGGTAAAACACTAAGGTTCAGAAAAAAAACCGACAATTAACGCATTGAAATTTGACGCCATCTCAATTTCTACTAACTAACCGGTCAACCCGAAACACGAGTAGAGTGGCAGACTCTTCCCGCCTCCAAAACCCTCTAAGGCAAAGATGCTCAAACGGTCGATCGCGATCTACTTGTCGACCGTTTGACCTCGACTAAAAACATGTTTGCGCGGAAAACTAATATATATGCCTCGATACACCCTACCTAGACGACAATCCCGCATCACACATACTTGCAGCCTCTCAGAGTCGATCGATCGTACTCTAACAATATTGAGTTTGAGCACCGCTGCTCTAAGGAAATCTCTCATTTCCTGGTTTTGCTGATGGGACATTTGAAGGCTGTTACTTTACTATATCTATTCCAATCTCAATCCGGTCATAGTTTTACTTAGTAAGCAATTGATAGCATCATATCTAACTCTGTTGGTATCAGATAAAGTGATTTAATTTGAGTATACACTATTATATCCATAAACCATTATCATGTGTGAGTGTGTGTCGGCATGTCCATTCAACCAAAGGCAAAGAGGAAAGTATAACACGAGGCATAAATGAAACAGATAGAGGAATCAGTTGTTCCTAATAAATTCGAAAGCCGCAATTAATCTACGAAATTACCATAAATAATACACGTACAAGAAACAGAAATTAATTAGGGGTTCGAGCGGTTGTGGGAATGTTAATTAATAAAGGTTTAGGGTTCCGTAACGTGAGTTGTGACGTCAAGGCTAATAATAGTTATTGGTTTCTTGCTAGTATATTTAGGCTACATGTAACTACGAAACGCCTCCAATATAATCCGAGTTCATTGCAACGCAATTTCGAATTATAAAATACCACTACTAAGTTACAGTTTTTGTTTTCTGAATGTATCTAAAATGTTTTAATATACATTATATGTTATTATCAATTACTACGAAAAAAATGTTTCTAATTTTGCTTACCCATAACTATATCTTTTTTATTGAATTAAATTAATTTTTATTTTAATAAATTAAAAAATATATAAAATAATAGCGCTTTGTACATGCACGTCGGTATCTATCGCTTTTTTTAAGTGAAACTTCTGTGAGGATAAGACTAATATTTCCAGGTCGAATTTGAGTGCAGCGTTTTTGGGAACGTTTCGGTTATTCTTAATTAATATTTATTGATGAGTTAATAATTGTTTATATACTGAGCAGTTAGTTATTTTACAGTGAGTAATTATTTTGTTAATGCACATCGATTATATTTGTTTGTCATTTAATCGCGCTTAAACGGCTGAAGGGATTTTACTAAAATTTGGCATAGAGGTACACTTTGCCATGGAAAATGTTATAGGATACTGTTTATAAATTTTTTTTTATGATAAAAAAATTTAACAAATCTTTTTTATGCCATACGAAGCGGGACGGGGGTATCAATTAGTTTCTAATATATTCAAGTTTAACTTCTGTCACGTGTACTCAGTTGCACGCGCGCTTTTTTTTAATTGTATAATTAATATAAACATGAATAAGATAATAATTATTAAATATTATTTTTAACTGGTGGTAGGATTCCTATGCAGGAATCCGTCTACGTAGGTACCACCCCAGGGCCAGTTATTCTGCCGTGAAGCAGTAGTGTTCAAACATTACTGTGTTTCGGTTTGATGGGCACTGTGAACTAGTAATCACTGGGCATATGAGACTTAAAATTGATGTCTCAGGGTGGTGGACGCAGTGAGGTGTCACACAGAAATTATCTGGGTGACACAGCATTTGCTATGGGCAGACGTTCGACACTTACCACCAGGTGAACGTTTTGCTCGTTTCATCACTTTATCGAATAAAAAGAAAATATAATATTCAGTCGAATAGAAACCTCCTCCTTCTATTTAAAAAAAAAGTTAAAAATTGTACAATAAGCTCGCGTGATAAAGGCAACAATTGGCGATCTACATACACGTGTCTATGCGTGCCTAACAAATTTATAGAAGAACACAGAGCGGGAACAAGAATGCGTTTAATAAACGTTCAATTGGGAACGCTTGCTTGGCTGTAAAGGTGAGGTGGCATTGTCTATGCTGAATTGGCAACGGAAACGTTTTTTCTATAAGCACTGCGATTTATTTCATAACATTATCTATTTGTACGGAAGTTCATAGGAATTGCGACACCGTGATATATCTTGAAGGTTACTTTTCTTATGTCTACAATATATTTTGAACTTCAACGTTTCGGTTTTAAGGTAATTTGGAATAAACTTTTTTTGAGCTTACTTTTCACCCTGTTTATTATTTTTCACTTTATCGATATTATACAATCGCATATATTTACTGGTGGTAGGATTCCTATGCAGGAATCCGTCTAGGTAGGTACCACCCCAAGGCCAGTTATTCTATCGTGAAGCAGTAGTGTGCAAACATTACTGTGTTTTGGTTTGAACTACTGAAGAACTGATGTCTCAGGGTGACGGGCGCAGAGTAGTGTCACAGAAATGTTCAGGGTGACATAGCATTGTTATGGGCAGATGTTATCAGGTAAAAGTTTTTCTCGTTTCGTCACTCTATCCAATAAAAAAAACGTATTAAGTTAATTTGTATGTTTTCTCGGATATTACTTTAAGAGAGCTGACATTTTGCGTATTGAGATAAGAATTGATAGACCTTCTTTGTCATGGTAAGTGCAGCGTCTGCCCATAACAAGTGCTGTGTCGCCTAGAATATTTCTGTGTGGCACCACACTGCGGTCGTCACACTGAGACATTAGTTTTTAAGTCTCATATGCTTAGTAAGCTCCCTTCACATTGAAACACGGTAACGTTTGAATATGGTAGAATAACTGGCACTGCGGTGATAGGCGGATTCCTGCATAGGAATCCTACCATCAGTAAGTTGGAGTGGTTAACATGAATATTAGTAATGTTAATAGTATTGTTAGTTTTTTTTTAATGGCAAATTAAATTAACTTGTCAAATTATTCTTAGCTACGAATATATATATGACGAATTGTATAAGATCTCAGTCAGATAGTGTGTCCCCGGCACGATTTTGTTGTTTGCGTGTGCCAACGCTTCTTAACATGTTGATGCACGGCGGGCGCGTGTACAGGCTATAAACGAGCCTGACACTGATCATCCACGCCCCCCGATAGATGCCTACAACTCAGCCTACAAATGCTTCTTACCTTTGACATTTACAGACAAACGTTGCGCGTTCTAAAATATACATTAAGAACTTATAAGCAAGGCGCATACTCTTAAATACTTTGTGATCATGATGTCTTCCTAGTCGATAGGTCCGACAGAAGAAAAGCACATACCTCCTTCCAACCGAGGAGTCGTAAAACGCAACTAAGGTTTGTACGGACAACCTTAATTCGTGCAGAATAACACCATAATATGCATTAGAATATAATAGAATGAATTTTTATTCAATATAGATTATTTACATAATACTTATTGAAAGTCCTTTGTTTTCCTTTTTTTAAACTACACTGGTTCGCAAAAAATGCCTCCGTCGTGGGAAGAACCAGTAAGAAACCCAGCGGGAATTTTTTTTATGTTAACGCAACGGAACGCAATGAGGAGTAAGAATTTTTTGTCTCGTACCAAAATGGCGGTGACGTGGTTTGCAAGCCGTTACCGTCTCGTTAGTGGAGTCTTGGAGAGTAGAAAAGTGGGCTCCGTGAGTGGCCTCTGCCTACCCCTTATATGGACAAAAGGTGTGACTGTGTGTATGTATGTCTTCCTAGCCGACCTTCAGATCACGGGGAAAACTTCTGAAATTGTCGGAGGCTATCAACCGTTCCTATACAGGAATCCGTCTTCTAGGTGGGAACCACCCTGGGCCAGTTATTCTGCTGTAAAGAAGTAGTGTGCAAACTATACTGTGTTTCAGTCTGAAGGGAACTGATATCTAATGTAATCACTAGATATATGAGACTTAAGATCTTTTATGTTTGAGTGACGGGCGCAGTGTGGTGCCACACAGAAATAATCTGGTAACACGGCCTCTGTTATGGGCACACTTTACACTTACCATCGGGTGAAAGTTCTTATAGTCTCTTCACATTATTCAAAAAAATATTAAAGTACCTTGAGTGTACGCGAAAACACAAAGACACTGGTCTTCACCCACCAGCACTTCATGAGGTAGCTAGGTGATCGAAGGAGAGAAAAGAAGAAAGAAAGAAAGAAACATTTACTGCGGAAGGTAGCTAGGTGTCAGAGACACTGGGTTTAAAACAACACAACCAGATTCAAAAACCAACAATTTGTGATTTGGTTCAAATGTTTGCTCCAGCTGAACCCAGGATCAGCGCAGTAAAAGTCAGGTACTGTGACATCATGACTGCATTATTTTATTTGTTGTGATTCCATATTTCCGTGTTGTTTACAAATCTGCCTGTATTTTTGTGTGATTGCTTCTGCGATTATGAGGAGTGAGCAGAAGTACTGACTCTTTATAACCGTAGAATTTCGTCACATTCCACATAACCGTATCTGCGCGTACATTAGTAGCACTATGACATCTACGCAGTTGATAGATATTTTTTTTTTTATTTAATAAAGTGACGAAACTAGCAAAACGTTCACCTGATGGTAAGTGCAACGTCTACCCATAACAAATGCTGTGTCATCAGAACATTTCTGTATGACACCACACTGCGCTCGTCACCCAGAGACATCAGTTCTTAAGTCTCATATGCCCAGTGATTACGCTTGCTCTCAGAGCCCTTTCGAACCGAAACACAGTAATATTCGCACACTACTCCCTCACGGCAGAATAACTGCCATTGGGGTGGGACCTAACTAGACGGATTCCTGCATGATTCCAAAAGTATTCGGAAGTAGTCGAAAATCGGCCAGGGCACTATTTTTGGATGTATTAAAATGTACAAATTACATTATATTTTGGTATTATTGCAAACATTTTAAACTGGCTACAGCTGCGAAGTGCAAATTAAAAATATTTTATTTCTGTAATGTTTTTAATTCGCACACGGAAGCTGTTTATGTTGTGGGTGAAGGTACGATGGTGGCACTGGCTGGTTCTTTACTTACAGTCTTTAGCTATTGTGAAGGGACGATATGGTGATAAATAACTCTATCACCGCCACTACACGGCAAATCGTAGAAGAATTTTAAATCCAATACGTTGCGTCGCTTCAGTGTAGACTCGGAATTGACAGATTTTGTTTTATTTCCTACACATACACATGTGCTCTCGTATTTTTATATTGTCCGTGTTGTTTTCATTTGCCGCCGGCCACGTGATAAATTAGTATTTAAAATTGTATTTAAGAATTAGAATATATTCGGAGTACATAGAGTCACGTCTCTTTCCCGTTGGGGTAGCAGAGACCATTTCTTTCTACTTGCTACGATCCTGGCCTGTCTTTCGCTTCTTCTACTCGAATTGGATTTAGAATTAATTTTTAATGATGTCGCACGATCGCGCCCGCTATTCGATAATTGTCGTGAACCACTTCCTACCATATGTTCTTAATCATGGAGTGGGTAACAGGAATATTGGTAATGTAAATAGCGAATGCGATTTATTTTTATTCGTGCGGTAGTACGTGACATACGTACAAATGTTAATTTTGTTAATTTTCTGCGGTTTCACTTGCGTAGAAAAGCCGACTTCGATCCCTATTTTATTCGGATTTTGGGGTTTTAATTTTTTTTGCGCGGAATCGTAATTATTTTTTACAATTTTCGATTAGAATCGTAATTCGCGTAAATAAATTAAAAGCCCAAAATCCGATTGAAATAGGGATGCATATGTATATCATAGAAAAGCCGACCTTTTTTACGCGGGTGAAACCGAGGGGTAAAGCTAGTTATTCATAAAAATATTGTTTCTTGAGCAATCGTTTTCCTGGACGTAATACGCGCGGATTCAATAACTGGACATATCGTAACGGTGACCCCGAGATAAGATTAGCATTATAATTATATCGAGTTTGTGTCATAAGATGCAATTGACCCTTTGAATGTAGGTCGGATTGAACTGTGCTTACAGCAAATGTTCAACGTGTATTTTTTATTTTAATGGCGTAAAGAACACTATTAATTTATTAAGACAAATGGCCGTTTTCTTTTTAGACATGCGATTATTTAAACTTAGCCGTGTGGTGGCGGCTCGTTAAAAGAATACTACCACTCCATCTCATCCAATGGATCTCGTAAAAGGCGAGTAAGGAATTAAACTGCACTGTGCACCCAACAGCGCATGGTGGCGATGGGCTCACCACCTATCACGCCAAGTGCATTATATCGTTTTGGTGAAACTGTGGATTGTGGCAGTCATCTGTTTTTGCAGTGAGTGCTCAGTCTCTGACTACCCCTTATGGGATACAGTCGTGATCTTATGTATGTATGTATTATTTAAACTTATGAATGGTTACCATATTTAATAACTTAGACATAACATAGACCTCCATTAGATGAAGAGACGACCCGCTCGGTTTTCCTGGAAGTGGATGTATGCTAGTTAAAATGTACATCTATATATTGTACATACATACACACAGTCTTCCCATATAAGGGATAGGCAGAAGCCACACACGTAGAGCAAACTTTTCGCTCTCACGGGAAACGAGACGTGACGGGTGGCGAACAACGTCGCCGTCATTTTGGTACGAGTCAAATAATTCTTACTCCCCATTGCATTCCCATAAGCAGTATAGTGACAGCATCGCATATGTACATTACCTTAGTCGCCTCTTACGACACCTCGGTAGAAAAGAGCTATTCTACTATGCCAGACACCTGACGGCTAATAGTAATTTATAAATATGGTAATAATTCAAAACCATTTTTCCAATTTTCCAATTTAAACAAATATATTGCAGCTAGTGCTGGGCACAGGCCTCCTCTTATTTTTTAGGACGGTTTTAAGATTTTGGCAATTAATTTATTTTGTATTTATATTAAAAAATCATATTTAATTATATTAAAAATAAAATCTGGCGTAGATGTAATTATTCCAAGTTTAGCTATAAAACGCAGCCACGATACAGGACCAATACTAGCGTATGGCAACATTTTTTAAAGGAATTACAAATGTCTCTGAAGTTAACCATATTCATGAATCACTGTGACTGTGACGAGGCATGCAAATTGTTCACCTGATGGCATCTGCAACGTCCGCCCGTAACAAATGCCGTGTCACCCAGAGACGTCAGTTCTTAAGACCAATATGCCCAGTAATTTACACCAGCTTTCAGTGCCCTTACGATGGAAACACAGTAATGTTTGCACACTATTGCTTGACGACACAATGACTGTCGCAGCGGTGGATTCCTGCATAGGAATCCGACCACCTGTTAAATAAATAGAAACGATATGAAATCGTACTTTATTTGTACATTTCAAGAATGGCATGTGTGGAGGCGCCTCAAGAGAATCTACCACCCCATCTCATGACGTGAGTGTCTTAAAAGTCGACGGAGGGAAAAATTAAACCCCGAAGATGGACAGCAGCATCTTCCTGGAACACCTGAATAAATAAACTGCGGTTGCCAACCCGCCTGCCAAGCGAGGCAACTATGGCAATATCCCCCCAAAATGACAGCTACAATTTTTTTTAGCAATCTATGAGGGAGGCCTGTGTACAGCAGTGGAGCTAGTGGTAGGCTGAAATGATGATGACGATGAAATATGGCGGTAAGAGAAACACTATGAAGTTTTTACCGGCAAAAGTCCGGCATAAAGTTGCAGTGACAGCAATGCGGGTGTTCATATTTTATAACTTACTCTCGACTAAAAATAATATCACGACAATATTTAAACGGCTCGAACCTATGCAGGTAGGAAACATAGTTTTTTTTATATCATAAAGTGATGAAACGAGCAAAACGTTCACCTGATGGTAGGTGCAACGTCTGCCCATAACAAATGCTGTGTCATCCAGAAAAAATCTGTGTTACACCTCACTGTGCCCAACACCCTGAGACATGGGTTCTTAAGTCTCATATGCCCAGTGATTACGCTAGCTCACACTGCCCTTTAAACTGAAACACAGTAATGTTTGCACACTACTGCTTCACGGCAGAATAACTGGCCCTGGGGTGGTACCTACTTAGACGGATTCCTGCATAGGAATCCTACCACCTGTAACCTAAAGCTCATGAAAAGAAATACAATGAAAATTATTTATTCTTCAATGTGAGCAATATTAATTTCGTTTGTCAAACGTCACTTTTTCTTAAAATCTATTACCGTTTCGTTATGAGGTTCCTCTGACGGAGACACAAACAGGCGAAAGAAACTCCGTAGGTATCCCCTCTTTTGTTTTTTTTTATTTGATAAAAGTGACGGAACGAGCAAAACGTTCACCTGATGGTAAGTGCAACGTCTGCCAGTAACAAATGCTGTGTCACCCAGAACATTCCTGTGTGACACCACACTGTGCTCGTCACCCTGAGACATCAGTTCTTAAGTCTCATATGCCCAGTGATTACGCTAGCTCTCAGTGCCCTTCTAACCGAGACACAGTAATGGTTGCACACTATTGCTTCAAGGCAGAATAACTGGCCCTGCGGTGTTACATACCTAGACGGATTCCTGCATAAAAATCTTACCACCTATAAAATAAATTTTATCATAGTCAAAAGTACATCTATACTAATTTTATAAAGCTGAAGAGTTTGTTTGGTTGAACGCGCTAATCTCAGGGTCTACTGCGGAAGGCTATAACATTGGGCTACGAATCTTAAAGCGATTTCTTTTAAATTAAACGGCGGGTGAAATCGAGGGGGCACAGCCAGTTATAAATAAATTTACTAATAACAGTCTCATAGAAAACCAAAGCACGCTCCATGACAAAATCCAGCTCCGTCATAAAATCAATATCACTATTGTAAAATATATTATTCACTGACATCTTTTTTTTTTACGTCAAGTAGTGAGCAAGGATCATAAGCTCGGATGCCCGCTGCCGGTTGTTTGCTCAACGTCAATATTTGTATCGTTAATGAGTTACGAGCGGCCTGGAGTGCTTGGGGAAAGTTCATTAGGGCTATTCATTTCTGGAAGACGTAGTTTTTTTTCATCGATACGTTCAAGCGAGAACGCCCGGGACGAGTACAAACTTATTTAAATTGTATTGTAACGTAGCTATTGATTGAATGTGGGTCATTCGGTATGCCTGCGGTAGGTACGCGTACGTTATAATTAGTAAAATGGGACATGTGAATCTAAGAAAACATTGCATAATTTTAATTATATAAAAGTTGTTGTTGTTGTCTGGGCGATATAGTTTTAGTGATAAGACCGGCCATTGTACTAAAATGTAAAGTGTATTTTTTATTTTTTAAATGAATCTTCGTAAGAGAGTAAAATTTCAAGGTTGTATTTGAGTGAAGCGTTTTCGTGCAACCTTTCTACTATTTATGAATTAATTACTGTTTAGTTTTCTCCTGGTGTTAATATGACATTATAAATTCCACACAAACACCCAAACGCGGAACAACTATCTGTAGGTAATTTATGCAAATAAATAAAATTCAAGTGTTTGTAATGATTTCTTATATTTACGCGAATACTACACATTTAAGTAAACTAATTTTACGGATTTTATCGCGTTTAGTTTTAACTATTTATAACCCGACGTTTTGAGCGCTTTACAGCACTCATGGTGACGGGAGGACTGAGGTGACAAATGTCTTGATGTCATAGGTAACCCGGAGCACCTTCAGCTTTTAATTATTATTTTTGTACGCACTTTAGTTTTAGAAAGGCTTGAAGTCTTGCGTTCGTTTTATTTTATTATTTATAACCCGACGTTTCGAGTGCTTTACAGCACCCATGGTCACGGGCGGACTGAGGTGACAGATGTCCCGATGTCATAGTTAACCCGGAGTACCTTCAGCTTTTAATTATTATTCCTTGTCCGATCTACGCAGAAAGAGCTTACTGTGTCTTGAAGTCTTGCAGTGGTATGCTTGGTTTTTGATTTAATTTTATTAATTATAGGATCCCAAGCTGGTGGTAATACCCAACCATCTTCTCTATTAAAATTAGGATGTTTTTTAATTTCAATAGCCTCGCGAATCATCCTTGGTAGGAATCGGTGTTCTTTTGCGAGGATTTGTGGCTTATCAAATCTGATGTAATGGTTGGGATGATCCAGAACATGGTCACAATAAAACGCGATAAAATCCGTTAAATTAGTTTCATTTAAATGTGTAGTGTTCGCGTAAATATAAGAAATCATTAATTTTATTAATTATAGGATCCCAAGCTGGTGGGATATTTTCGAGATGGTTAGTTATACCGCCAATTTTCGGCAATCAAGAACTTTTCTATGCATTTCTTTATAAACATACATATAGTCACGTCTTTTTCTCATATAAGGGGTAGGCAGAGACCACACCCGTATCCCACTTTTTGCCCCCCTGGAACAAAAGACGACTTACTCCCCATTGCGTTAACACGAGCAGTATAGTGACAGCATTGCATGTTATGGTGTTATTCTGCACGAATAAAGGCTATCCGTACAATACCTTAGTCGCCTCTTACGACACCTCGGTAGGAAAGAAGTAGGTGTAGGTGATATTCTATTCTGCCTGTCACCTATCGGCTATAAATAAAGTAAGTACTGATGGTAAGTGCAACCTCTCCCTCATTACAAATGCTGTGTCACCCACAATATTTCTGTGCCGCTCGTCACCTTTGAGACCTTTTTAAGTCTCATATGCTCAGTAATTACACCAGCATCAGTGTCCTTCTCACCAAATTATCAGGTGTACGATTTGGACGTCTCGTCACTTTCTTTCATAAAAAATATGGTTACAAGGAAGTTTATCTTAGTACAAGAAACTAAAACCTTACTGCAATATTCGGGGCATGAAGTCGTTATCAATAATTATAATATTTCAAAGACTTCAGCTATCCTTGTCTTTATAATCGGTTCAATAAAGTACCACGCTTACAGAGTCTAAACTGAAGCAATAGAATCAGATTCTCCCATTTAAAAACTCGATCAAACAAACGGAGATAATGCCCATGATGGACGCGCGGCGAGCAGTGGTGAGTCACAACGGCCGAATGCCGCCGCCCACTGCCTCGGCTTCCTACTACCGAAGCGGTGTCACAGTAAAGAATTTTACTATGAGTCCAAATAACTGCAGTATAGTTACGAGTATCTAAAGAAGTGAAATTCTTTAATTCAGACATACGGAATAAGAGTTTTACGCATTTTGAGTTGAAATAGAAAGTCACACTACAACAGCGTATCGCTGTTTTTTTTAAAAGAAGCCCTACAGTGAGAATTCTCCTATATCGTGGGTGCGTTTCACAGAAATAAATTTCACATGCTACTGTGACCATTAGGCCACGTGTTCGTCTATTATTTATGTATTTATTTATTTATGGAAAAAGTCGTAAACTATTTTCCAGTGTCGAGTATCATTTCTTGGAATACAATCTCAAATCTAGATTTCAAAATTTCGATCAACAGTAAACTACGAGATTATTAACTTTTACTGAAGATTTGCCTTGCCTGGACTGATATAGGACAAAACGAAAAGTGCAATTTCGGTCTTGGATTGAATTTTCCAATCACTGTACACTTCACGAGTACTTGCTGCAAAATAAACTATCAAAACTCAAAATATTCACAGAAGTTACAAAATTCAATTAACAAACTACCGCACTTTTCAAGTTGGCATCGAAAGTCTCGTCTATTATTGTAAGATATGTTAAACAAAAACTGTCCTGACTGATAATCCGCGTGACAAGCAGCGAATACGGTAAATTTTTCTAATTTTGAAGAAGTAGTTATAGTTCTAGTAGCAGACTTTTTACAGACTGATAATGATATAAAACAAATGTCAAGTACAGTTTATTGTAAGTAAAAATGCTAAATATGGAGTGGTTAACGATAGCGACCAATAGTAATAATGTATCTCGATTAGAACAAGCCATAAGACAGTTGAAGAGGCTAGGGAAATATGATGAAATCACGATCACGACCGTTACCATATGAAATGAATATGAAATAAATTGTAAAATAAACAAAGAAATAAGACTTAAAAAGAATGAAGCTTTAAAATAAACTAAAGCTTAAACTGTTTGTTTTGTTATATCAGTTCTAGATATTTAATTTTAATTGATATGATATTCTGTGTGTAATTTTAGCTTATAAAAATACCTATAAGGCCAGTACAGCTATTTTTAACCCTATTAAAATATAAATACTCACATGTCGTATACAACACGAACACATATTATAGTACATTTCCAACACCTCCAATCAGTGGGACCTCAAATCTCAATCAATGCACTAACAAATTGAATAATATGTTTATGTATCACGCTAATAAACCAAAGAACAAAACAATTAAGCCTCGCGACAAACATGTAATAAACAGGGTTGCTGCGAGTGTGAGACAGCTGTTGGGTGGGAACCGATGGTATCGCCCGGCAAATGGGCGACACAATCATGACACATGCGCGCTTCTTGTTACAAATTACATCTAAATAAAAATAAAGAAGTCAAACATCGTAAGAAGATTTATTTTGATGTTATCACCTTACATAAATATGAATAATAAATCTAGTTTCAGTACACAGTTCATTTTGGCGCCAACTGGCAAAGTTAATGATGACTTTTTTATTAAATTTTGTCATTTCTGTGTTAGTAAATTTCGAATTTTGCTTAATATTGATAACGTACTATGCAGCTAGTGCCCGTGAAAGGTTACGGTGATTAGGACAATTCAATTTAAGCTTGTTCATGTATTGTTTCCAACATTCCCACTAATCTTCAGAAAAAGTCAATAAATAATATTTAAACCGTACTATTTTTTTTGGATGCGGTAGTTGAAGATTTCTATATATTTGTATACATACATAAGATCACGACTGTATCCCATTAGGGGTAGTCAGAGACTGGGCACTCACTGCAAAAACAGATGACTGCCACAGTCCACGTTTCACCAAAACAATATAATGCACTTGGTGTGATAGGTGGTGAGCCCATCGCCACAATGCGCTGTTGGGTGCACAATGCAGTTTAATTCCTTACTCGCCTTTTACGAGATCCATTGGATGAGATGGAGTGGTAGTATTCCTTTATCGAGCCGCCACCACATGGCTGGCTATATTTGTATATTTTGTTTATAATCTGGTTCCAGGTCATTTTATCTAGTAGAAAGTTTTAAAAGTTCCTAATAAAATTGTACGTGCCATTCATATGATATTTTGGATAGCAATGTTCATTTAGTTCACTACCACTAAACGAGAAACTGCGTCACCAAGAACACGAACAGCCGCCGTTATAAAAAAATTTACTCGATATTGTTGAAATTAAATAATTTAAATTTATACCCTCGGACCTTCACCTTTGCATTATGATTCGGTTTATTAAGAAGAATAAAATTCGCATCCGAATATTAAAGCTCGTGTACTTGATGTCGTTGACCAGATAACATCTTCGAGTAAAATAGAATTGACATCTGCGCGATATTTTATCAAATAGATTAGAATCGTTATTTTTATTCTATATATATTATTTACACATTGAATTTCACATTTTTAAACTACGATTGTTTGCATTACATGTGCTTTTGTTCAGAACCAGCACGGAATCAAGCGGGTAGACTTTTTCTTGTAATAATTTTAAAACATATTAGTATAAATTACCACGTGCTTAGCGGTGAAGGAAAACAATCGCTGAGGAAACCTGCATGTACGAGGAATAGAAATATTTCGGGGACATGTGAAGTCCGCCAACCCGCATTGGAGCAGCGTGGCGGATTCTTCCTAGCTCCTAAACCCTCTAAGAAATGAGAGGAGGCCTGTGCTCAGCAGTGGGACATTTATAGGCTGAAACTTTACTTTTTTTAACTTTTTATATTAGTATACAATGTTAATAGAATCATAGATGTAAAGATGTAGAAATAGCTTGGCAGAGATGAGCTCTATTCGGGATTATTATTGTCCATGTATTTTTTTAATATTAAAAGCCTTTTATGAAGTCTTTGTGTAATGAAAAAAATGGTAGAGTTTAATGGAGGCGTAACAGAATTTATCACTTATCCTCGTCAGATCTCGTGGCCCTGTCGGTGGTTGAATTAGTATCTCAAATAGGACAGACCTTAATGCTGGTTAGTACTGCAAGGAGAAAATGTGCCGTGGATTAGAAAGAAGGAATTCTAGCAAAGTTACTTTTCAACCTTTAGTATTTTATTTTCAATACTATGAAAGGCACAGAGACATGCTTCGTAACGAAAAAAGGAATGTAATGTACACACGTTCTTTTATTGAAGAACTTGGGGTAAATATGTCTAGAAAATTTGTTGCATTTTTTTACCTCAGCATTTACATGACCGCGTGGCCGAGTGGGCAGAGTGCCTGACTGCTGCGTCGCGGGTCCAGTTCGAATTCCTGTCGGAGCCGACTATTTGAGGAAAAATACAAATTGTTGGAATTCGGATCCGGTTGTCTTTTAATTGTCCTACGCCTCTGACATTGTATCCTAGCCCTCCATCGATGTTATCACATGGACATGATAAAAACCGTAGGATGTACTGTAGATATTTACATTGATAGGTTGTAGTCTATTCAACGAAGATTTTTAAAACATTTACAGTTTAAGTTCAAGAAATGTTACGTTAACTTTTATAGTTAACATCACATTTCTAGATGCCCCTTCATCATAATATGATAGATCTAGTGGTAGGATTCCTATGCAGGAATCCGTCTAGGTGAACAATAAATAATAGTGAATAATCCGTGGTTATTCCTCCGTGAAGCAGAAGTGTGCAAACATTACTGTGTTTCGGTTTGCAGGGCACTGAGAGCTAGCGTAATCACTGGGCATATGACACTTAAGAACTGATGTCTCAAGCTGACGGGCGCAGTGTGGTGCCACTCTTTGTTCTAGGTAACACATCATTTGTTATGGGCAGACGTTGCACTTTACATCAGGTGAACGTTTTGCTCGTTTCGTCACTCTATCCAATAAAAAAAAAGTATGACTTAGCTGATATTACTAGATGTTTTTGCGCAAAGTGATGTTGACTCTCCAGACCTCGTTTTTAAATTAAGCCTAGAAGTCCCTAGATGGTCCGTAAGACAAACAATATATATTAAGGTTCCACATAGATATAAACAATACAAACAAAATCCTTTTTTATTAAGATTTGCAAACTCTGTAAACAATTTGGATGGAGTCCCGATTTGGACATTTTAAATTCTTCCCCAAAAGCTCTTAAAAATATATTTTCCAAGAAATGGCGGCTTTTTATTTGAAAAATAATAACAAAATTAGTGATTAACAAGCATATTATTTAGTCTATACAATATATATAACATAATATGCGTAAACAATTAAATTATGTTTACTAATAACTATTATTCAAGTAATTATCGGCTCAGTTGGCGCGGTGGCTAAGCCCTTGGCTTCTGCGTCGCGAGTCGCGGTTTCGATTCCGGCGACTCGCGGATTGTGGAATTTATGTCAGTAAAACGTACCCACGACACAGAAGAAATACTACTGTGGGGCGGCGTTTATTTAAAAAAAAAAAAGCGACGTATCACTGTCTGTTTTCCGAATTAAAAAATAATAGGGCGCGGTCAGGTTAGGTCGAGCATGTGCCGTATGTTTACGAGAACTTTTGCGCCGCTAAAATATCTCCTGCGCAGTTTATAGCGTCCGACTGCCAGGAGCACATAAACATCATTTGCATTATGAAAATTTAAAAAAAATAATCTTATAACAGAGGTCATGAAGATACAGCTAAATTTAAATTAGTAAATGATTGGTCGTAGCGTTGATTACTAAGTTTTTTTTTAAGGAAGAGGGTGACGAGGCGAGCAATCATTCAGCCAGTAAGTGCAATGAAATGTCACCCAGAACATTTGTCTATGTGTGTGTGTGAACTGTGTGGCACCTCATTGGGATCGACACTCTAAGATCCTTAAGCTACTACTACTACACATACATACATAAGATCACGACTGTCATCCCATAAGGGGTAGTCAGAGACTGGGCACTCAATGCAAAAACAGATGACTGCCACAATCCACATTTCACCAAAACAATATAATGCACTTGGTGTGATAGGTGGTGAGCCCATCGCCATCATGCGCTGTTGGGTGCATAGTGCAGTTTCATTCCTTACTCGCCGTTTACGAGATCCATTGGTTGAGATGGGGTGGTAGTATTCTTTTATCGAGCCGCCACCACACGGCTTTCTACTAGCCTACTAGGAATCCTAGCATCAGTAAAGATTAATGGCTTCGATTGTTTAAAGCGTAGCATGGGATTTATTAAGCATTTTTTTACTAAATATAGTGTGTGTGATAGTGCGTGTCCAGCGTACTAGCTTGTACGGGTCGACGTACTACGTTATCATTTCGGCACAGATTGCTTGACCCGCGCCCCGCGCATCGCCCACTTATATCTTCTGTGCTCTCCCGTTCCTCGCTTCATTGTGTTGGGATCTTTTGTTTTACATTCTTTCAACGATGCTATCTGTGAAGTTAAAGGGCTTTAGAAGATTGAGGATTTTTTATTTGTTCTCCATTCAGTTGAAATTTATAATTGAGTCGGCTCGATTGGCGCAGTGGTTAAGCGATTGACTTCTGTGCTATGACTCACAGCTTCGATCCCGGCACGCGACAAATATTTGTATGGCCCATGTGTAATTTGTTTTGGTAAAACGACAGTACCATTTTTGTCTGCCTGTCTGTACGAAAGGATTAAACTCGAGCGCTACTAACGCTATTAGCATGAATTATACTCAGGTTATGGATAATAGTCCTGGGTCCTAACTTAGACTATGTTTCATAGTGTTTGTGTCATCTCACAAGTTGTAGATAGTAGATTGTAACGGGCCGGTTTCCGCAACTCCACGTCTAGCGCGTATTTTGCGTTTAGGCAGGAATATCATACTACTCGAGCCAACCAAGCACCTCCAGGAACCGCAGCAGACCCTTAATGTTCCCCGCGACCTTAGGGAGCGATCTCGGCGAGCCGAGAATCTTGACCCATCTCACAAGTGATAAACATATTTTACAACTGATATAAATCTTAACCTATTATATTTAAACTTAACTTAGATTTTTTATAACCTGTCGAAATAAATCGAAAAATATACGTGAAGGAAATCGCAAGTATCTTTTTTTTTATTTGATAAAGCGACCAAACGCGCAAAACATTCATCTGATGGTAAGTGCAACGTTTGCCCATAACAAATGCTGAACATTTCTGTGTGCCATAACATTGCGCCCGTCACCCTGAGATATCAGTTCTCATTCAGGTCTCATATGCCTTGATTACACTGGCTCTCAGTGCCCTTCCAACCGTAACACAATTTTGATTGCACACTACTGCTTCACGGCAGAATAACTGGCCCTGGGGTCGTACCTACCTAGGCGGATTCCTATCACCGGTAACTAAAAAAGTCTGCCTAGCTATTCACTTGTTTAAGCTTTTTACAAGCTTTTTAGTTCACAGACGGTAAACAGTGCCCTAAAAGGTTTGAAGGAAACGGTGTCAGATTGTATTAAGAAGGAGTGATATGATGCAGACCTACGCCATGTAACAGCTATATCATTGTTACGACACTTAACAGACAGAAATGATGGCGTCGCTTATGCCGTCACCGAATAATGATGACTTAATGAATATTTATATATTCAGCGGTGCTGAATTGTCTGTCGGTATATCGAAGTGCTGCAGTGCAGTGTTTGTACAATATGGCTACGATGGCTATCCGAGTACAGAACCAGAGTACGAAACCGATCCAATTGCAGAAAGGTGTAAGACAGTAGTGTAGTGTAATATCCCCGAAACTCTTCACCGCTGCATTGGAAGATGTCTTCAAGCTGCTGAACTGGAAAGGATGCGGTATCAACATCAATGGCGAATACATCACTCACCTTTGATTTACCGACGACATAGTCATAATGGTAGAATCGCTGCAGGAGCTTGGCACTATGCTCAATGACCTCAATAGTGTCTCCCAACGGGTATGTCTTAAGATGAACATGAACAAGACGAAGATCATGTCTAACGTCCATGTCACACCTATACCGGTTGTTGTTGGGAACACTACGCTCGAAGTTATTGACGACTTATGTATACCCAGGACAGATTGTCCAACTAGGTAGGTCCAACTTCGAACAAGAGGTCAATCGACGGATCCAACTCGGCTGGGCAGCGTTCGGGAAACTGCGTCACATCTTCTCGTCGAGTATACCTCAATGTCTCAAAAGCAAAGTTTACAACCAGTGCGTGTTGGCAGTGATGACATACGGAACCGAGACGTGGTCCTTCACTGCGGGCCGCTTGAGGAAGCTCAGAGTCGCTCAGCGAGCAATGGAAAGAGCTATGCTCGGAGTTTCTCTGCGTGATAAAATCCGTAACGTTGATATCCGCAGCAGAACTAAAGCAACCGACATAGCCCTACGGATCAGCAAGCTGAAGTGGCAATGGGCCGGCCATATTTTTTTTTTTAAAACTATGCCCCACAGTAGGATTTCTCCTGTGTCGTGGGTGCGTTTTACAGACATAAATTCCACATGCACAAACACCCACACCCGGAACAAATATTTGTCCCGTGCGGGAATCGAACCCGCGACCCGCGGCGCAGAAGCCAAGAGCTTAGCCACCGCGCCAACCGAGCCGACAAGTAGCCCGTAGAACCGATAACCGTTGGGGAAGAAAGGTTCTAGAGTGGCGACCTGGTACCGGCAAACGCACTGTAGGGCGCCCCCCACCCCACTAGATGGAGCGACGACCTGCACGGTATTGCGAGAGGTCAATGGATGCTGGTGGCTCAGGACCGTAATTTGGTTGGTAGGATGAAATGATGATAATGATAACAGATATTTTCTTAGTAATCAAAAAATGTTTCTTGATGCTAAGTTATGGCCTACCGAGAGCAATCTGGGCCATTAGTCAATTTTGAACCCAATTCAACTTCAATGTAATTCTTTCTCCAAATAAGTGGATGTAATGTTTTTTTCGTTACTATAATATAGCTGATATGATAAGTGTCCGGCAGAGTAGAATAGATCCTACCTACCGAGGTGTCGTGAGAGGCGGCTAAGGTATTGTACAGACAGCCTTCATTCGTGCAGGATAAAATAATAAGATGCAATGCTGTCACGATACTGCTCGTGGGAACGCAATAGAATATTTTCGCATAAGAATGTTTTGACTAGTATCTAAATGGCGTGGTTCGCCACCCGTACGCGAGGGCGAAAAGTAACTTTTTTCCCCAACAGTTATCGGTTCCACGACCTACCCCTGCAGCTTTATTAATTTTTTTTTCGATAAAGTGACGAAATGAGCAAAAGGTCCACCCGTTGGTAAGTGCAACGTCTGCCCATAACAAATGCTCTGTCACCGAGAACATTTATGCGTGACGCCGCACTGCGCCCGTCATCCTGAAACATCAGTTCTATAGTCTCATATGCCCAAGTGATTACGCTAATTCTCAGTGCCCTTCAAACCGAAACACAGTAATGCATTTCGTCACTTTATCCATAAAAAAAACATCATTTTTGACGGATCCTGTCGTGCAGGGAAATACCGAGTAAAGTCACTGGTGGTAGGATTCCTATGCAGGAATCCATCTAGGTAGGTCATTCCCAGGGCTAGTTATTCTGCCGTGAAGCAGTAGTGTGCAAACATTACTGTTTTTTGGTCTGAAGAGCACTGTGAGCTAGTGTAACCACTGGGCATATGAGATTTAAGAACTGATATCTCGGGGTGACGGGTGCAGTGTCGTGCCACACAGAGGTGTTCCAGGTGACACAGCATTTGTTATGGGCAGACTTTGCAGTTTCCATCAGGTGAACGTTTTGCTCGTCTCCTCACTTTTTCCAATAAAAAAAGCCCTTTCCATAGCTCGCTGAGCAACTTTGAGCTTCCTGAGGCGGTCCTGCCTTAGTCTTCAACACTCCATTAGATATTACAGAGAACAGTGTCATAGTAACTTGATGTATTACGTTATTCAAAGCCAACATTGACCATTGACCTTCAGTTCTAAACAATTTTGATAATTACAACAGTGTGGGTTCAGTGCCGATTTTAGACGACTTTAAGTATACATAGTAGCTATTTATCGTCTCAATAAAAGTTATGTGTTCTAATTCTGTGAAGCGACACTTTGTTCTTTCCGTACAATGAATCACTAAGAGACGCATGGCTTCGCGGTCAGCTTACATTTATACAATCATGGGTACCTGGGTTTAAATCGAGTAATTTGAGCATAAAGTACTGTTTCTGTGTCCATATTTTTTGTGGTAGTAAGTGAGGAGACGTTATATAGTGCCGTAGTTAGTCATCTGTTAGTTAATTAGTTACTAAGCCAGTGGTAGTAACAGTTGCAGTGTCACCCAGAACTTTGAATTACAAAGTTCTGTTTGACACTGCATTACATTCGTCCCCTTGTGACATGATACTCTTAAAGTATGCTTGATGTCCTAGCAAGAATGACAAAAGCAAAAAAAAAAATATATATGTTTTTTGTCATTCCTAAAATAAAAGATTAAATTTAAAAAATAAGAACAGTTGCTGGTTGTAGGATTCCTATGCAGGAAATCCATCGAAGTAGGTAACATTCCTGTGTTTCGGTTAGAAGGGCACTGAGAGCTAGTGTAATTACCGGACATACGAGACCACAGAACTGATGTCGCAGTGTCTTAGAGAAGTATTTGAGTCAGCATTTGTTATGGGCAGACGATGTACTTACGAGTACCGTCAGGTGAACGTTTTGATCGTTTCGTCACATTATCCAATAAAAAAATCAAAATACTGATAAAACAATCGAACAATTCGAAGAAAACGTAAAATATTTGAAAATTTTGGGCTGTATGTATGTATATACTTATTTATAAATTGCCCCACAACTGCGTTACTGACTACAATAGAGTCAGAAATAATATCGTCTAACAAGCTATTGTTAGATTTTTGTATTTGTACAGGGTCTAGGCTCTGGATTTAAACTTAGTACGCGAAGTGAACTGGTTTCGATTCCCGGTGCTGCTGCACTAAAATCGTCAATTGCAATTTTAAGTGCCGATTTACCAGATGCTAGGCGGCGAAGGAAACATTGTGAGGAAACCTACATATCTGACAAAAAACAAATATTACGAGGAGATGTGAAGCCAACCCACATTGGAGCAGCGAGGCGGACTCTTCCCAGCTCTCAGAAATGAGAGGTCTCTGTTATGGCGATGACGAAAAATGTTACTGCATTAATATGTCCGGAGCTAACTCGGTGGTCTGTTGCAGGGTGATGGTGGCGCGATGAGGGCGCGATGGGTGGTCGCGGCGCTGCTGGTGCTGGGCGCGGCGGGCGAGCCCCGTGTGCCGCACAGCTCGCCGCGCCCGCGACACTGGCCGCGCGGCGCCCGCACACTGGACGACCGGGCGCCCAGCCAATTCGTCGGGTGAGTACATACTTTTATGTAACATACATACCGTCACGCCTGTTTCCCATATAAGGGGTTTGGCGGATGATATTGCCAAGGAAAAGGAAGCTGCCCTAGCTATCCGCCAGATCGGGTGGTCTTCTCATACTAGTAAGATGTAGATGTTGTGTATATTATAGGTCGCATCTCAGAAAATTTCATAGCGCGATTATGGAATATATCCTATGCAGGGGTCCGTCTAGGGAGGTACCACTCCAGGGCCAGTTATTATGCCGTGAAGCAGTATTGTGCAAGCATTACTGTGTTTCGGTTTGAAGGGCACTGTGAGCTAGCGTAATCACTGGGCATATGAGACTTAAGAACTTTTGTCTCAGGGTGATGGGCACAGTGTGGTGTCATACAGAAATTTTATGGGTGACACAGCATTAGTTATGGGCAGACGTTACACTTACCATCAGGTGAACGTTTTGCTCGTTTCATCGCTTTATGCAATAAATAAAAATCTTGAGCTTTTCATATGGCGACTTAGGTGTCGCTACAGGGGTAAGCTTTTACTACACCCGTAACCCACTTTTCGCCCGCGCGGGAAACGTGAAGCGTCGCGTGGCGCACTACGTCGCGCTTTGTGGCACGACTCAAAAAATTCTTACTTCCTATTGCGTCCCCACCAGCAGTATAGTGGCAGCATTGCATATTATATGTTTTTTTTCTGCACGAATAAAGACTGTCCGTAAAATACCATAGACGCCTCTGGGGCTATTGATATTTTTAAAAATATCGGATTTTCGATATATCGATATTTTTAAATGTATCAATATCGGAGTTAGATATATCGAATACAAAATAACGATATTTCGATATACATATTTATATCGTAGCCCACTATTCGCCGCCGCGGGAAACAATAAATTACAGTAATATATATTACAGTAAATAACTTAGAATAATACAGTTCAGTAAGAAAAACTTTATTTGATTCAATATCGAACTATCGATATATCATTTCAAAAAACATCATTCACAAATAGCGATATCAACAGCCCTAGTCGCCTCTTACGACACTTCGGTAGGAAAGAGGTAGAAAAAAAACGACTCGTTTATAGACACTCTTTAAAGTTTTAATAGCGTTACATACATCTATTATTTAAAAGTGGACCACGCACGTTTCGTTAAAATCCAATACGACTATCATAGGTTGCCAAATGATAATAACTTACGCACCTGTCAATAGTCGGCTTTGTTTAGATTCGTATTCAGTAAACATAACTGGAATGGGCAGTTAAACGGCCGCCGTATGTAGGTGTAGTTACCGACAATATAATTGTATTGGCTGTAATTATAGTAACATTATAAATTATAACTTAACGCGAACAACAAAACATATTTATATTTATTATCTTTGCAGTTATAGACATGTCGGTAAGATTTTATTTGTCTGTAAATTCTTGCGGCGCATAAGGATATTTTGCTTTGTTTGTATTATGCAGGCATGTACACAATACTTTGTAATAATAATCTTATATTTAAACAGCGTTGTATGCTGGGAAAACCCCCCCGCCCTCCCGATTAAAGTAACTGATCGAGCCGAAGCCGGCCCCCGTGGGCATCCTCGAGTATGTTCCTCTCGCGCACAGAATGACGGTCCAAGTCGAGGTTCCCTCTCGCGCCAGTCATCCATAAATAAAGGTTTCGGTTAAGCGCCCCCAGCGCTCTGCTACCTTTCAATCTGGCGAAGCTGTGAAAGGCTAACAGTGACCATCAGTCCTAAAAAAAAGATGGAAGCCCGCCGAGTTGTCCTATGAAGGAAAAGGGAATGGGGAATTTGATCAAAAGTAAATTTCAGTGTGAAAGCCAATGTTGCCTTATTGTTTTAAAAGGGGCTAGTAATGTAGCTGAAGTAGGCTAGACATGCTAGAATAAAATTGTAAAAAAGCGCTAGAAAGAGCTAAAGAGAACCAAAGACATTCATTTAAAAATATAAACAAATTGGTTATTATTATTAATTTGGTTACTGGTGGTAGGATTCCTATGCAGGGATCCGTCTAGGTGGGTACCCCAGGGCCAGTTATTCTGCCGTGAACCAGTAGTGTGCAAGCATTACTGTGTTTCGGTTTGAAGGACACTGTGAGCTAGCGTAATCGCTGGGCATATGAGACTTAAGAACTGATGTCTCAGGGTGACGGGCGCAGTGTGGTGTCACACAGAAATATTCTGCAAGACACAGCATTTTATGTGGGCATGACGTTACACTTACCATCAGGCGAACGTTTTGCTCGTTTCATCACTTTAACCAATAAAGAAAAGGTGGCAACGCTGGCAAACCCTTGTTGTTTAGTTTCACGGGTAAATGCAAAGCATTCGCTGGGATCAGTTTCATTAGGCACGACACGCGTACAAGGAATGTGTTGCATTGTGGGATTAATCGTGAGTACATCGCTCTGTAGACGTGCACTGAATGCTACACGCTCCGGGCCGTCGGCGGCCGTCTGTACGTCTATCTGATGTCTTAATGCTTTCGCTATGTATGCACTAGGAGGCGTGAATACGATTACACTGATTATGACATCTAAGGTATTTATTGCTATGTGTGTTATAGAGACCCGGTACTTTTACACGTTGGATTGGTCGACGGCTCAACGAACCGTTTAATATTTAATAGGTGAAGTTTTAGCTGCTTTACCGTTTCTCGGTTTTTACAGCTTCGTCGAACACTTGAATTCGAGATTGGTTTGGCAGGACTCCCTACCGAACTTATATACATAAATAAATTTAATATTATCATCATACAAACATGAGACGGGCGCTTCTCGTGTGTCTCGTGAGACAGTTCGTCTCGTCGTTATTATTCTTTCGAATAAGAAGTCATTTATTGATTGTCCGTGGAAGATTCGGACGTCCTTACGGGTTGTCGACTTGTAGTACCGGTAACGCTGGGCAGTGAGAGCTGCCTTGGAACGTGGGTGTATGGTGTGTTGGAACGCAGGTGTATCGAATGTAGTATTGGCTTAAAGCTATCGTGTTTCGTATGCTAAGAAAGAGGTATTATCACTGTTCTCAAGTATAACAGCAAACCTTCATCCTGATCCTTGTTTTGTTCTTTTATTTTGTAGTCTATGGGCCGCACTGGCCATTTATTGGCCCTGAAAGTGCCCGGCCCTTGAGCTTCTCCGAATTGAGACTTTTTAATATTGCTATTAACTAATGGCGACTACGGCGTGGCCTAGTGACCAGTAATACCTGACTATGCGCCGGGTGCAGAGATCGAATCCTAGCCGGAGTCAACATTTGTGTAAAATCATAAATTGTCGGTTTCGGGTATAGGTTGTATTTTGCATGAGAAAAATCTGTCAAACGCACCCACGACTTAGGAAAAATCATGATGAAGAGCATCGTTTAAAAAAAAACAAACTCAAGTGCTAAGTGAAAAAATAAATTTCACTTTGATTACTTTGATTTCCGTTACAAAGATAAAATATAATTATTTAAGGATAATAAAACAATATTCAGTTTAACCAAGCCATAGAGACCCCGTATCCAATAATAAATCGATGTAATTTAATAAATCGATACTCGCTTCGTTCGAATCGATTAAATACACAACATTATTTATTATCCTACCGTATTGCTGTTACAGGCGCCATTGCCAAGGAATGGTATCAGTTGATATAACGTTAGATTACATTAAACCGATACTTGTTAATTAGCGTTAATGAGTCCTAGGTTTCAATAGCCTAAATATTTTAAGATAACTGTGCACAATAATTAATCGGAGATCTGTTTAATATATCCGACCTATTTCCTTTTATAATGTTTCTCAAAGGTGTTTTTGTCGGTATGTAATATTTTCTTTAATACTGTATGAAAATGAATGTTTGATACCCCATTTTGAAGAATATCATTCCCTCTAATGATGAAAAATAAGTAAAGTCATTAAAATTTAAAAAAATATTGATTAAATAAAAATGAATTAATTAATTCGATTGTAGAAAGCACCATCTGTTGACAACCTGTTCAAGTAACATGCACGATAGCCGTCAGTTGGAGTTGTTTACATTCTGTAAAGAAGGTAGATGGCGCTATCTATTGATGATCACGATACTGTATGGAATATTCACAAGGGCTAAGCTAGTAAATGTAAATTACTAGATCCCAAACTTCTGTCTTGCACTTGATGGTTGTATAGATAATATTAAAATCAATACTTCGATACAACTAAATAAAACGGATGTGTCTTCTTTGCCTATTTGTTTATCTGTGCGGGTTTTATTCAAAAACCTACCAAGGCTATAGACAAAGTGAAATAAAACAGATGAAATTGTTATTGTTAGATGAACAAAAAAAAAATAGTGGCTAACTATCAATAAAGGTAGGTTTATGGGATTGACTATTTATTATCATAAATTAATATATGACTTGGAAGGAGTGGTATTATGCTTTCGTGCTCATAATTTCAAAGTAGCTTTATTATTTAACTACGCTGTCAATAGGAGCTTACAAAATTAAAAACTATTTTGTGCCAGATTAGCATGGCGGTGCACATGGAGGCGTCCAAGTTTCCTCCTGTTCTGGGCCGAACTGAAAACCAGTGCTGCGATGTTAGCATCGCGGCTTTAACTGAGTTCGGTCCACTTTACGATTATATGCTGCAGCACAGATATTTTGGTAATAGGTATATGTGTGTATGTGTGTGTGTATATATATATATATATATATATATGTGTGTGTGTATATATTTATTTATTTTTTTCGTAGTGGCTAAGACATTTTTTTTTGTTTTCTTTTATTTTATTTTATTTCTTGTTTGTATTTTGTGCTGTATGTTTTTTAATCGTAAATAAATGTTTTACTTACTTACTTACTTACTTACTTACTTACTTAAATTTGCTTATATTATATATCAGCTTTATGGACTTTTACCATATCCAAAAACCTAACCTGTGCTCAGTGGTGGGACATTCATACATTCATGTACTTGTCTTAAGTTTAGTAGTACGGGGGTGACCACTCAAATTCTTAATTGCAATTCTAAATTTAAAAGTGTAAACTTCTTTATTTATCTGTATCTGTATATTAGAAAAAGTTGCGAGACGCTGCCTTTTTCTTCTTTTTTATTCTATGCCTTAGACGTTGCTTCCCGTCAGCGATGTAGGTGACATGGTTATCTCTTTATCATTCTAATACTGTAAGGTTTTTCTGGTATTTACTTTAGTTGAATTTTATGACACTAGGGAACAAGATACCCCATCTTGTTAGTGTTGTTTGAATGTGCATTCTCCGATACACTGTCAATTACCCGTCGTTGCCCGGGTTATAATTTATTTCCTTAGTCGTTTAAAATTTCGTCATGACCAGAAGAAATCAGCAAACACGTGCGAACGGGCATTATAATACCTTCTAATTAAATAATTTAATAAAACATAGCCAACAGCACATTTTTAATCTTAAGGAACATTTTAAAAAAGTTTCATCAAAATCCGTCTCATAGATTTAATGTTAAATCCGTTCGAACATGGGCAATATTTTTTATGATTTTGTATAATATTATTTTTGGTGGTAATAAATATAAATGGCGTAAAGCTAAACCACCTAAGATTTGCAGACGATCTGATTTTTAAAACATGACATAATTTTTTTTTAAGGTGACAATACTAGCAAAACGTTCACCTGATGGTAAGTGCAACGTCTGCCCATAGCAAATGCTCTGTCATCCAAAAAAAATCTGTGTGACACCACAATGCGCCCGTCACCTTGAGACATGAGTTTTTAAGTCTCATATGCCCATTGATTACACTAGCTCTCAGTACCCTTCAGACCCAAACACAGTAATGTTTGCACGCTACCGCTTCACGGCAGAGGCATGGCCCTAGGGTGGTACCTACCTAGACGGATTCCTGCATAGGAATCCTACCACAAATGCAATCAAAACAAATGCAATCAAATAATGTAATCGATTAGTATTTAATTTAATAATTTATGGAATGAAAACAAGTGATTGTAATTATTCTTAAAAATTATAATTTACATTGTTTGAATGTCGGTATAATTAGAAAATTAATTGTAATGGAATGTATAGTATCACAAATAAAGGCGATTTGATTTGATTTGATTTATTACTGGTGGTAAGATTCTTATGCATGAATCCGTTATCCGTAGGTAAGTAAGTTAATGTAAAGGTTAAGGTAAGTTAAGTCAATACCAGTTATTCTGCCGTGAAGCAGTAGTTTGCAAACATTACTGTGTTTCGGTGTGAAGGGCACTGAGAGCTAGTGTAATCACTGGACATGTAAGAGTTAAGAACTGACGTCTCAGGGTGACGGGCGCAGTGTGGTGTCACACAGAAAAGTTCTGGGTGACACAGCATTTGTTACTGGCAGACGTTGCACTTACCATCAGGTGAACGTTTTGCTCGTTCCGTCACTTTTATCAAATAAAAAAAAACAAAAGAGGGGATACCTACGGAGTTTCTTTCGCCTGTTTGTGTCTCCGTCAGAGGAACCTCATAACGAAACGGTAATAGATTTTAAGAAAAAGTGACGTTTGACAAACGAAATTAATATTGCTCACATTGAAGAATAAATAATTTTCATTGTATTTCTTTTCATGAGCTTTAGGTTACAGGTGGTAGGATTCCTATGCAGGAATCCGTCTAAGTAGGTACCACCCCAGGGCCAGTTATTCTGCCGTGAAGCAGTAGTGTGCAAACATTACTGTGTTTCAGTTTAAAGGGCAGTGTGAGCTACCGTAATCACTGGGCAGTGTAATTACCATCAGGTGAACTTTTTGCTCGTTTCACTATATCCAATACAAAAAATAGATATAGAGATAGAGAGAACTACTTTGGGGGCGATGAGAGTAAAATAAGTAAATTGTATTTGAGTCCAATGTCTAACATATGTAACGTTTCACAATGAAGCGTTCCTGACACAAAAAGGAACGGAAAATAGGTACTTGTCCAGAGAAAGGAAAAAAGAGTACCTTCTTCGTTTTATACGTTGAATTTTATTTCAAGAGTACATTCATTTTCATAAGTGGTTGTAATGTAGAGTTTGTAAAGGTCACAAAAATATTAGTATTAGATTATTCTTAACTTCATTATATTATATATTTGTTTTTTTCTTTCAAATAAATGTAAAACTAAATAGTGGAAGGGCTTTTACGGTTCCGTAGTAAAAACACAATCCTTAATTTCGTCTTCACCGTCTGTACGTTTGTCCGTATGTCACAGTCATTTTACTTGGAGACTACTGACACTATAAAGATGAAATTTTGGAAATAGGTTTTTTTATGAATATTCAATGGTATATAGTGATGAATGAAATTACGAAAACAATAGTAACACACCATCACCATCATGTAACTGTGGAATAAAAATAAATTAGTCCACATAAGCGTTTGCGGCATCGTTATATAGATCTTAAAAAATGATAAAGGACTTTCAAAATAACTATTTCATTTGTCGTGTGGTCGCGGCTTAAGAGAATCTACCACTCCATCTCATCCCGTGGTTGTCGTAAAAGTCGTCAGGGGGAAAATCAAAACCAGAAGATGGGCAGAAGCATCGTACTGGAACATCTGCGGTTGCCAATCCGCCTGCCGAGCGTGGAAAATATGGCAAAATCCCCCCTTATAATAAAGTAAAAGAATAGTCATTAAAATACAGTGTAACAAAGTAAGATTGTAAAGTGACGCCATACTTAACGCGAGTTGTCGCGCACGTGTAATTTTCATGCTTGTAAATTCGGGAGCTTGTAAGCGGAACAGATACGAATTGAGAGGTTAGGGGCAGGTAATTAGAGCAAGGCCTTTGTTGGCCATTGTAGTCATACTGGGTTCCGGTTACCAATTCGAATCGCAGCTACAATTTGTGCGATGCTGTCTTCCTGGCCGACTTTAGACCATGGCGAAGACGTCCAAATGCTGTCGGAAGCTGTCAAATGTGTTGCAGATATCAAACTGTAACAAGTGTATGTGCAAATATAGAGGCGATCATTTGTCCTTATCTACCCGCGCCCAACGTAAATAACGCGGTAGACCACAAAATTCCATCCACATAACTTTCATCAATCAATTTTTCGCGGAATTTTCTGCCACGCACGTACTTGCTGTCGCCAGCGGCGTTTCCGGACCGATACGACTTTGGGATCTTCAAGAAAAGATTCTATTCTTTTCCAAGCAAAGGCCACCAACGCACCCGCGATTCCTCTAGCATTGCGAATGTTCATAGGCGGCGGTGATTAGTTGAGCAGTTTGCTCGTTTGCCCCCTCTCCTCCTTCCTAAGAAAAAACGTCACAGTCATGTGATAAGACCGGACGTTGGCTGGGATGCAACCAGGGACATGGGGATAGTCAACACAGCCAGAACAGTAAACCCAGAAAATTTGTGTCTTCGCACATGCTGTTGAAAGCTATTTAGAATGCCATAATTGTATACGCAAACACAGAGGTATTTATACCCGCGCCCGTGCGATGAGATCTAACGTAGGCCAGGCTAACGGGACCACCACAACCAACGACTTGTTTTTGCACAAATATTGGCTCTGGGAACCCAGCACCCGCGTGGAAGTCGGGTACTCTGTACACTAGGCCACGCGATCTGCATGTGAGCATTTATCATTAGGTAGACTTCGTGTACGAATATAAATTGAATAGTATTATTTAGAACTTCGTTTTAATGCAATATCGAGGGTAATATTTATACAAGTGTTACAAATTGGGTCATGGAAATTTCAATTTCGTTACACTAAACCTCTACGGCACCTATGAATGTATAACTAAAATAATTGTTAAGTTTAACATTTAGTAACTTTTTATTACAATTTAGTAATCATGCGTGTTTCGGCGGCCTAAGAGAAACTACCACCCTATCTCATCCCGTGGGTGTGGTAAAAGTCGACAGAAGGGAAAAAAAACAGGAGATGGGCAGCAGCTTCTTCCTGATATATCTGAATAAATAAACTGCGGTTGCCAATCCGCCTGCCAAGCGTGGCAACTATATGAGTTAACAAAATGAGACAAACTTTTGTGGCAATCTATGGGGGAGGCTAATATATTGTGAGCCGTGGTAGCCCTGGGGCTGAGGAATTAAATTCTCATTAATTTTCATAGTAAGCGAGTAAACTGGGTTCGATTCCCGGTGCCAGCACCTCTAAAATTGTTCTGCAATTTTAAGTGCTGATTTACCACGTGTTTAGCGGTGAAGGAAATCATCGTGAGGAAACCTGCACATCCGAGGAATAGAAATATTTTGAGGACATGTGAAGTCCGCCAACCCGCATTGAAGCAGCGCGGCGGACTATTCCCGGCTCCAAAACCCTCTCAGATATGAGAGGAGGCCTTTGCTCAGCAGTGGGACATTTATAGGCTGTTGCTCTACTATGGGGTAGGCCTCTCTTCAGCAGTGGACTAGTGATAGGCTGAAATGATGATGATGATGAATCATTCGTTTTATATTCTGAAAAAAAAAGCACGGGTGCAGCTCGGTACACGTGACGGAAGTGAAACTTACTTCTGTCACGTGATTAATTCAAAAATGAATAATAAAAAAATAAATGCTGTATCAGATATACCCTCTATACTCTATGATATATAGCTATAATGTATGGCTCTTTTCTCTTATCTACGTTATATCATTCTGGTCCCTCACGTAACGAATTGTGCCTAAACGTGACGCGTCCTTGAAATTTTACTCTCATTTTTTTTAGTGACGAAACGAGCACAAATGCTGTGTCACTCAGAACACTTCTGTGTGCCACATTGCGCCCACCTTGAGACATCAGTTCATAAGTCTCATATGCCCAGTGATTTCGCTAGTTCTCAGTGCCCTTCAAACCGAAACACAGTAATGTTTGCACACTACTGCTTCACGGCAGAATAACTGGCCCTGGGGTGGTGCCTACTTAGAAGGAATCCTACCACCTCCTAAAATTATACCTGGATTTTACGTGACGCTAATGTTATTAAATATGTATTATGTATGCTAAAAACTTTTGTAGCCAGTTAGTATGTTTAACACTTAGCCAGGCAGTGGTGGCAGGTGGTATTTTACCACAAACAGAAAAACGGAAATCAGTTTTTCGTAACCCTTTAAACAAGTAAAGTCAGTATTAAAAATATAAAAAATCGCTAGGTCTGGCTACAAGTCAACGTTTGTATTTTTAACCGACTTCGTAAAAGGAGTAGGTTTTCAGTTCGTCTGTGTATTTTTTTTATGTATGTTCAGACATAACTTCTTCGATTATTAACCGGTTTTAATGATCTCTTAAATTCGCATAAGCATGTTTGGAGCCGGTTTTATAAACTAATTTGAATTCATTTCGATTATTGTTATTGCTTTATTAGATTTTTTTGACGCGTAGCAGGAATCCATCGAGTCGCGTACGACCGCAGTGCCAGTCAATCACTGGGCATATGAGACATAAGAACTGATGTCTCAGGGTGGCGAGCGCAGTGTGGTTCGACGTAGAGGCGACACAATTGTTATGGGCAAACGTTGCACATACCACCAAGTGAACGATTTGATAGTGGGGCTATATATATCATATTCCTTCCTAAAAAAATCCTGCAATTTCTTTCGTACCGAGTTGACTCATGATAAAAGAACTTTAGCGTATCCTGTATTGTGTCCTTGCTCTAAAATGATCATATCCGCATAACTAATAGATATGGTGTACTCTTTGACCTACAGAGACATAAATTAGTTCACTAATGATATTAAAAGGCGTTACAAATCGTTCTGCACGCTCCAACTTTGTTACAGCCGGTCGACAATTACAAGGATGCAGTCATCTTTATTAACACTTGTGGGAACTGAAGGTCTTCGTTCAAAAGTAATATCATATCTGTTATCTGTATAATTTTATGATCTGAAGAAAAAATAAAAACATACCTTTTTTATTGGATAAAGTGATGAGACGAGCATAACCTTCACGCGATGGTAAGTGAAAAGTCTGCCCATAACAGATGCTGTGTCACTTAGAATATTTCAGTGTGGCATCGTGCAGCGCCCGGCACCCGGCACTGAGACTTCAGTTCCTAAGTTTCATTTGCTCAGTGATTACACTAGCTCTCAGTGCCCTTCAAACCGAAACACAGTAACGTTTGAACACTACGGCTTCACGGTAAAATAACTGGCCCTGCATAGGAATCCTACCACACGGAATCCTCCGGTCCGACAACGGTGACATTATCAGTTTACAGACAGAATTTATTTCTCGGCGGTTGACAGTCGTAGAGTCAATATCACTTGATAATGCCTCGTTTTGAGGTGAAACACGTGTCGTGTTCTCGACTTCAGAGGTGTGTATTGCCTAGTGGCAGTGTTGTAGTGGTGGAGGGTAACTGGTGGCGGCTCCCGGTGGCGGTATTGGTATTCTTGTGCACGCTGTTTTGGGAGGGCGGGCGGTTCTCTTCAAAACTAGGTAATACACACCATTTTACATTTTCCATGCGAATCTCAAAGTAACCCCTGATTCTATTAACTATAGAATTTATCAATCAATGCTGGACATTTAAATGAAACTAAGTTTACGGATTTTATCGCGTTTAATTTTTTTACTTTTTTACTATTTATAACCCGACGTTTCGAGTGCTTTACAGCACCCATGGTCACGGGAGGACTGAGGTGACAGATGTCCTGATGTCATAGTTAACCTGGGGTACCTTCAGCTTTTAATTATTATTTTTGGGTCCGATCTACGCAGAAAGAGCTAACTGTGTCTTGAAGTCTTGCAGTGGTATGCTTGGTTTTTGATTTAATTTAATTTATTATTGGATCCCAAGCTGGTGGTAATACCCAACCATCTTCCCTATTGAAATTAGGATGTTTTTTGATTTCAATAGCCTCGCGTATCATCCTTGGTAGGAATCGGTGTTCTTTTGCAAGGATCTGTGGTTTATCAAATCTGATGTAATGGTTGGGATGATCCAGAACATGGTCACAGACTGCAGACTTCCTAGAACGACGATGCTTCACGTCAGCTATGTGTTCTTTTACGCGGGTTTTAATTGATCTTTTTGTTTGGCCTATGTAAGAGAGACCACATTCACAATCTAGCTTGTATACTCCTGTGTAGTGTTCGCGTAAATATAAGAAATCACAATGCTGGACATATAAAAGTGCCATACGTATTCGGAAGCAATCGTTCGTGTTTGTATTGTCTTTTTATAGAAGGTGCCGAGAAGAGATGCTTTCATCTGATGGTAAGTGCAGGTCAAGTGGCACGACTGCCCATATCAGTTCCAGTATAATCTACAACCTTACACTCAGTTTTGTGCGCTCGTCACTATGAGATATCGGTTCTGGGCTGAGTCTTCTCGTTCAACATACCTTTTCTAAGCTTTCCGTTTTTGAGTTTCTTAGCTTGTCCTAAGAAAGGACGATTTGCCGTGATCGCCAAGTTTGGTAAGCGCATCGGTGATGGAGGAACAAAGGTGATGATCAGTTGAACTTCAAAGATATTGCGCGGAAGACAATGTTTTACTGAATTAATGACAATATTCTCTGTCATTCATTAAAACATTGTTGTAATGCTTGCAATATTATTTTTTTTAATTTAAAACAATATGCCACGCGCACATTCCATCAAAAAGTCTATATTCCCAAATTAAATAAATTCGTACACTGGCCGCGTCGATATTTTATAATTATGTTTTTTTTATTTTATTTATTTCATAAAGGTGACGGAACGAGCAAAACGTTCACCTGATGTTAAGTGTAACGTCTGCCCATAACAAATGCTGTGTCACCCAGAAAATTACTGCGTGACACAACACTGCGCCCGTCACCCTGAGACATCAGTTCTTAAGTCTCATATGCCCAGTGATTACGCTAGCTCTCAGTGCCCTTCGAGCCGTAACACAGTAATGTTTGCACACTACTGCTTCACGGCAGAATAACTGGCACTGGAGTGGCACCTACCTAGGCGGATTCCAGCATAGAAATACTACCACCATTTTATTAATCTCATTAAGTTGGGAAATTAACAATGTAAATACGAGTAGGTATCTTCGAAAATATTTCGCCGGTACCATTACATATTTTTATAGATTGCTTCCAAACAGATCCAGTATATTTTTGGTAGTTACATCATTATGATTTCTTATATTTACGCGAACACTACACATTTAAATGAAACTAATTTTACGGATTTTATCGCGTTTTATTTTATTATTTATAACCCGACGTTTCGAGTGCTTTACAGCACCCACCACCACCCAGCGCCCGTGACCATGGGTGCTGTAAAGCACTCGAAACGTCGGGTTATAAATAATAAAATAAAACGCGATAAAATCCGTAAAATTAGTTTCATTTAAGTTACATCATTGTTGGTAATTAATTATTTTATGGCTTGAATAGACAAGAAAAAAAAAGAATTGTGGCATATGTTATCGGAACGAATTGTTTCTGACGGGACATATGTGATGTAATGTTACCACCGAGTAGCCCAGTGGACAGTGTACCGGACTTCTACGCTGTGCCAGGTAGGGTTCGAATTCCAACCAGAGCAAACATAACAAAAACAAAATTAGGTCGGGTTCATCACTGGTTGTGTTGGCCCCACACTGCATCCTAGCCTACTTTCGATCTTATCGCATAAGCGTCACATACGGTAGGTTAGGACGGGTGAGTAGCTCAGTTCGAGACAGTACTCTGAAGTTGAAATCGGTCAGGAGAACATGGTCGTTGATCTAACAGCATCTAATTTAGGAAAGGAAGTTAATTTGCTAAGATCCGCATGTAAAATATAAAATGGCGTACATTACCTAGTTATTGAAACGCCGTATTCTTATTTATTCTTTTTTACAAGCGGATCTTAGCCAATGTAACTTCTTTTCTTACATTTTAATGGATTTCCGCATAGTAGCGCCTGATTCTACTAACAGCGTCTGTTTTCAGTTTCAACTCAGATTGGACGACACGAATAGGTACTACTTAGGAACGTCCATACTATCCATATTATATTATACTACTCGTATATCCATATTAATATTATTAATGCGATAGTGAATCTTTCGTCTGTTTGCTGCCATTTCACGGTTCTAAGGCCGAACCGATCATGACGAATTTGGATTCAATTCACAGAGATATTGATGGCGCATTTTTTTTATACATAAAAGTGACGGAACGAGCAAAACGTTCACCACTGTTGTCACTGTTCACTGATGGTAAGTGCAACGTCCGCCCATAACAAATGCTGTGTCACGCAGAGAGTTTCTTTGTGGCACCACACTGTGCCCGTCACCTTGACATCAGTTCTTAAGTCTCATATGCCCAGAGATTACGCTAGCTCTCAGTGCCCTTCAAACCGAAACAGTAATGTTTGCACACTACTGCTTCACGGCAGAATAACTGGCCATGGGGTGGTACCTACCTAGACGGATTCCTGCAAAGGAATCCTACCACAAAAAAAAAGCGTACTGTATGTATGTATGTGTGTTCAGTTCATTACACATGAGCCGTCCTTGCCCCCGCGAGGAGGGGATACAGGACTAACACAAATAAGAAAATAATTTATTATCGTTTGTAAATAAAGCTTTTGTCTTTGTTCCAGCCCCCACGTGTGTCGGAGTCGTAACAGCACGCATTGCTGTCCAGGCTGGACTTCGAGGCCCAACTCCTTACTTTGTGTCGTCCGTGAGTACTGCTATCGTTAAATAATTGGGCGCAAATAAATATTTACCGTGCTGCAAATGTTTACGGCGGTGCAGATACAATGATTTATTGTGCATATATAGATGTTGCCTTTAACCTTGTTATAATGAGATTATGTTGTGCGCTAAGTTCGCATGTAGTGGTGAGACGTGTATGTGTGAAATGGTAAAACACTTGATTTTTGTATGACAAAGGTCATGTCATAAAATGTTTTCATAGAAGCTCAAATTAATCGAATGGGAACTATTAGACCCTGAAAATCGTTTGATACTGCGGCCGCCAATCCGTCTGCCAAGCGTGCCGGTAACGGCAACTTCTTCCAATTTGGAAGAGGTCTTACTACTTGACTTTTTAGAGGCCGCGGAGGAAGTTGAAGAATAATTATTTGGCGTGTTTGGTTCATGACTTCATTTGCAGCATACATGTTACTATCTAACGGTTTAAAAAAAGTCGTTGTATACGCGCGTTAGATGTACTTTTTTGGCGTGACTAAAAGTGCAAAGACATGTTCATAATTAAGAATGTTTTTTAATATAACATACATATATAAGATCACGACTGTATCCCACAAGGGGTAGTCAGAGACTGGGCACTCACTGCAAAAACAGATGACTGCCACAATCCACGTTTCACCAAAAGAATATAATGCACTTGGTGTGATAGGTGGTGAGCCCATCGCCACCATGCGCTCTTGGGTGCACAATGCAGTTTAATTCCTTACTCGCCTTTTACGAGATCCATTTGATGAGATGGAGTGAGATGAGAGAAATATAAATAATATTATGTAATATATATAATACTAAAGCTTTAATATAAAGCATTAGTATTAATAAAAAAAAAAAGGATGGGGTTATTGAAAAGTTTTTTTGATTTAGAATTAAAATGCTAGAATAATACTTTTAAAAAAGATATTGTCAACTTCCTTAAAACACATTTATCAAAAACTCTTATTCTTACACTGTCTACTGGTGTAAGTATAAGTAACTTGTTTACTGGTGGTAGGATTCCTATGCAGAAATCCGTCGATGTAGCTACCACACCAGGGCCAGTTATTCTGACGTGAAGCAGTAGTGTGCAAACATTACTGTGTTTCGGTTTGAAGGGCACTGTGAGCTAGCGTAATCCGGCATATGAGACTTATGAACTGATGTCTCAGGGTGACGGGCGCAGTGTGGTGCCACACAGCATTTGTTATGGGCAGACGTTGCACATACCATCAGGTGAACGTATAGCTCGTTTCATCACATTAACCAATAAAAAAAAATATTTCACGATTCAGTATAAGAAATATGCATACTTAATTCTCTTTGATGGCCGACTTTTCTGTGTCGAATTTTTAAAACACTGCGAACGCAACTTTCGTCGAACACTAAAATTGTACACTCGACACTCATATAGAACTTTACGTTTACAAAAATTATCATTTTCTTTTTGATCCCTGCAAATAGCTACCAAATCGTGCCATTTTTGCCAATGTCGAGTAATAATTTTCCTGTTACATATATTATATATTATTTTACTGGTGGTAGGATTTCTATGCAGGAATCCGTCTAGGTAGGTACCACCCCAGTGCCAGTTATTCTGCCGTGAAGCAGTAGTGTGCAAACATTACTGTGTTTCGGTTTGAAGGGCACTGAGAGCTAGCGTAATCACTGGGCATATGAGACTTATGAGCTGATGTCTCAGGGTGACGGGCGCAGTGTGGTGACACACAGTAATTTTCTGGGTGACACAGCATTTGTTATGGGCAGACGTTACACTTACCATCAGGTGAACGTTTTTTGCTCGTTCCGTCACTTTTATGAAATAAAAAAAAAAAAAATTGTTTATTTATACATACAATCGTAAACTATTTCCCAACGTCAAGTAACATATCCAGATATATATATATTATTTTTAGCTAAGTAGCAATCTTCAAGCACCAAAACTTCAAAATTTCAATCGACAGTAAAATGATAGTTGAGTATTACTGAAGAATGAAGGAAGGTAAGTTACTTTGCTAAGATCCGCATGCAAAATATAAAAATGGTGTATATTACCTAGTTTTTTGAAGAGCACCGCCCGCCCTCCCTCAGTAGCGCCGCCAACAGGAACCGCCACCAGGTACCCTCCACCAACCACTATATTTTGCATGCGGATCTTAGCAAAGTAACTTACCTTCCTTCATTATAATGGATTTCCGCAAAGTAACGCCTGATTCTATTAACTATATTACTGAAGATTCACAGGACTGTTGGAGACAAAACGAAAGGTGCAATTCTGGTCTTGAATTTTCCAGTCACTGTACTGTAAAAGATTACGTGCATTTGCTGCGTAACAAACATCTAAACTATCAATACTCCAATATACATCAAACTCAAATATACACAGAAATTACAAAATTCAATAAAAACACTACCGCCACTTTTAGAGGTGGCGCCAAAATAAAACTAAAAAAGTCCTTGTAATAAGATGCATTTTGTTTAATAATTAAAATCAAATCAGATCAAGACATCGAATCTCAAAGTGTTCAGTTAAAGGTTAAAGTCATTTCATAGGTAAGCACCTAATGTATGGTCAGCTTAATAATAAATATAGTTTTCATTAATTTATGACATAATCAATAACGTGACATTCATAATCCATTAAATACTGGCGACCTTTAATACAGCAATTTAATACTAAAAATAAAAAAAGTTAGTAATCTTATTTTAAATAAAATCTTTGTGAAGAAGAAATTACTACCGGCCACCGGAGAATTAAGTTATTGGCCTTTCGACCCTACAAACTAAGGCTATTAACGGTTGGTCACCTCTGACGCAAAAGCGATAACAATCAAGTAGACGAGTCCTGTGGGATCGCGCTTAGGTAAACGTAGTGCGGGTTGCCTCCGATTAGGTAGAGCTAAGTTTTGGAAGCAAATGTACGAGGAAAGCTGAAGATACATAGGGCCTTTGTCAACCAGTCCAAGCGTAAATAAAACGGGATAATATGTGAAAGACAAATATCCGTTATCATACACATACATACAATGACACCTTTTCCCCATAAAATTGGTAGGCAGACACCACATCCGTAGCTTACTTTTTGCGCCCGCAGTAAACGAGACGTGACGAGTGGAGAACCACGTTGCCATCATTTTGGTATGAGTTGAAATTCTTGTTCCCCACCGCGTTACCACGAGTAGCTAGCCATTGGCATGGCAACTACTGGCTTGACGGAGAGTATTAGGTTGGCAATTGAATTAGGGTAGCGAATGGAAAGTTGGAAAAGGAACTACAAGATATAGAATACGATTATCTCGTAAGGAGCAGGCGGAGGCAGCAGTAGCTCGGGAGTTCGCTTATTCGATACTCTACCATATTTGCCGGACAAGGCAACTAGGTCAAGTATCCCTGGCAGTTTTTACAGACTGGAAAAGAAGAAACTATAGAGAAAGATGTGTTAAAGAAATTTCTAAATGCTGAAAGAAATAGATGAGTTTGGTTAAATATTTTTTTTTTGATAAAAAAAGAAGGCCCTCGGTAGGATTTCTCCTGTAACGTGGGTGCGTTTTACAGACATACATTTCACATGCACAACACAACCAGACCCGAAAACCAACAATTTGTGTTTTTGCACAAATGAAGGCTGCCGCTGGGATCCGAACCCAGGATGCGAAGTCAGGTATTCTGACCACTAGGCCACGCGTTCGACAGTGTACGCTATTTATTTATCCGTGATCAAAAATCTGCCAGGAAGACGTCATTTTATTCTTATATTATTTAGGGGTTATGAAGATTTTAACTGGCGATATAGCGTGGCATGGTGGTCAGATAATAATGGTCGAGTAAGCCGCGGGCCCTGGGTTCGAATCCCAGCCGGAGCCAAAAATTGTGCTATAACACAAATTGTTAGTTTTCGGGTCTGGTTGTGTTGTGATTGTCTTCGTGTTTCTGAGACTGCATCCTAGTCTACCTCCGATCTTATCGCATCAGCGTTACATCGGGCGCGGGTAGGTTGGGACGAGTGAGTGCCTCTGTGTTTGCGCGTACACTATAATATTTCCTGCGTAGTTGATAGCTCTCGACAATATTCGAAAGTTGTCGCCGTTGAAATCGGTCAGGAGAACATCATACTGTCGAAAGATATAGCAGGAGGTGATAGTGCTACAGTGTACGCGTATACATCGGACAAGATCGGAGGTAAGCCAACCTAATCAACAAAAATTTGTGTGTTTGCCCAAATATTTGCTCCGGCTGAGATTCGAACCTAGGCCCCGCCACATAGTTCGAGAATATCATATCATGTCATAAGATGTATAGTATTATTTTGCTCATAATAACCGCAAAGCTTCTTCAGCTACTATCGGATAAGAATAACATCCTGTCATAAATCATATTAAATCATTACAAACACATCAGAAACAAACATTCCCTCTAATGGATTAATCTCGGAACTGCGAGTGTTGTATGTTTATTGTAATAAGTCAAAGGTTACATCAACGTTACGAGTAGATTTAAATTATCGTATGTTGCGAATCTCAGTGATATAGTCACTGTAATAGGTTCATTACATGAATATGTTTACAATTACATAACAACACTAGCTCTGTCTCGCAGTTTCACCCGCGTAAAAAAGCCGACCACGATCGGTTATATACAATACACATCCCTATTTGAATCGGATTTTGGGGTTTTAGTATTTTAAGTAGCTTGAGTTACCCGCTATAATATCAGATATATGTCAGTGAAAGTCCCCTCAAGTTCGGTCCTGACGTTTCGGAGATTAGCCGGAACAAACAGACAGACATACAGACATACAGACAAAAAATTTAATTTTTTTTTATTTAAAGTAAGGTTTACTTTCATGAGCATTGAGTAAAAAGCCTTTATTTTGCAATTACAAACAGACACTTCAATTTGATTCAAATAAACATTGCATTTTAGGATTAATCATTCATTTGTAAAAAATCATTTGTTTAGGTTTTTGAAAAACGCGGCCTCACACTAGGATTTCTCCTTTGTTGTGGGTGCATTTTACAGACAAAAGTTCCACATCCAAAAACACAACAAGACCGAAACACAATACTGCTTGCACACTAGTGCTTGGCGGCAGAATAACTGACTCTGCGGTAGTACCCACCTAGATGGATTCCTGCATAGGAATCCTACAACCAAAACATGAACATGCTCAAACACCCAGACCCAAAACAACTACCGGTCGCTAAGGTATTGTACGGACAGCCTTTATTCTTGCAGTATAACACCATAATATGCAATGCTGTCACTATACTGCTCGAGGGAACGTAATATGTAGTTAGAATTTTTTTGATTCCAAAATGGCATTGACGTGTTTCGCCGCTCGTCGCGTCTCGTTTCCCGGGCCTAAAAGAGGGCTACATGAGAGGTCTCTGCCTATTCCATATACGGGTAAAAGACGTGAATGTATATATTTACAGGATCAGGCAGGGCTGTGTATGTTATAACTTTCGCTATACGCGAGGGATGTGAGTTTTTTATTGGAGAAAGGGACGAGACGAGCAAAACGTTCACCTGATGTTAAGTGCAACGTCTCTCCATAACAAATGCTGCGTCATCCAGAATATTTCTGTGTGGCACCACACTGCGCCCGTCCCAAGAGACGTTAGTTCTTAAATCTCATATGCCCAGTGATTACGCTAGCTCACAGTGCCCTTCAAACCGAAACACAGTAATGTTTGCACACTACTGCTTCACGGCAGAATAACTGGCCACAATAAGTGTTACAATTGCATACCGCTGAGGTACGGAATTATGAAATGATATTACATACCGTACCAACCCACAAAGCCGCACGGCCTGCACAGATTGTTGATGTTTGTTAGCTGAGCGATCTGCTTCTGTACCACTGGTTGCAGGTGCGATTCCTGCACGGAATAATATCTTTATGGCCTGCAGAAAGCCGTTATAGGTCTGGCCGACTGCAGTTTTATTTAAAAAAAAATATGTCTGTGAGATGCTACCACGACACAGGAGAAATTCTAACGAGGACCGAGGTTTTTTTTAAGAGAAATAAATAGAATGAAATTAATACAACTTAGTACCAAATACAGTACAATCTTATCTCTCAAACCATTCATAAGTATTCTGTTGTGGAAAAAATTTAAAGATTTGCATTTTGCTTACATCATCATTACAGCCTATAACTAGTTCACTGCTGAATATAGCCCTCCTCACAAAAGTTTGTAGTTCTCATTTGGGGGCATTCTGCTATATTTGCCACGCTTGGCAGGTTGGCAACCGCAGTTTATTTATTCAAATGTTCTAGAAGAAGATGCTGCTGTCTATCTCCTTTTTATTTTCCGTCTGTCGACACCCACGGTATTTTTTGGGGTGGTACATTCTCATAAGAAGCCACCACCACACGGTACGCTTTGCTTACACTTTTCCGAAATTAGTTTATTACATACAACGTGACTGTACTTTCTGACTGACTGTGGTTGAAATAAAATCCGAATAAAATCACATCCGATCAATTTTTAATCCGCGTTGTGTGGAATCCGCTTAACGTGTCATGTAAAACGAGATATTACTAATTTTTTTTATCTTTAACTGTTATCAGTTTGATACATAGTGTTTGTTTATATATATATACTAGATTCATAGAAAAACAGTATCAAGTACTTGAGTAAGCTTGAGTTGTAGATTTTCGCCGTAATATGTATTGGGACCCAGCGGATAGGTTTCTGAACTTTGTTAAATAAACTGGTAAAGACTTTAAAGTTGTGAACATGACAGTGAATCTGTACCTTATTTCGACAATAATTAGCCATCTTGAATTCAAGAATCATCATAATTTCAGCCTATCACTAGTCCACTGTTGAAATAGGCCTCCCCCTTAGATTGCCACAAAAGTTTGTAGCTCTCATTTTGGGGGGATTTTGACGAATTGAAGTAAGCATATTCAATAAGTTATTTTACGTATTTACTTTTTTGTTGGAGCTAGAAACTCTACAGAAGTTCAGAACAGACTATTAACATGTTCTGATAGTTAATTTGGTCACACTGACTTGAAAATGTATATAAATTTGGATGAAAAAACCTTTTGTGAAATTATAAAAAAAAAGAAAATCCTTGCTCATATTTTTAATTGTAGACTCTAATCTTAATAATGATCATCATCATTAGTATATAGTGTCCATGTTTATATATAATTATATTTATTATAAATGATATGTATTATTTATATTGTATTAGTAGTATCGTATTCGTATATTATATCATATTGTATTTAGGTATGTGTATGTATGTATATGTATGTGACTGTATATAAGTTAATTTATTTAATAGTATTCTATTCTTTTAGTAACCGACTTCGCTGATTACTCACTGCCCTAAGGTTGACTGGCAGAGAATGCTTTTAGCCTTACAATAAATAAAGGAACAAAAGGCGGACTTAATGCCTTTTGTTCCTTTATTTATTGTAAGGTGCAATAATCGTGTGGTGGCGGCTCGTTAAAAGAATACTACCACTCCATCTCATCCAATGGATCTCGTAAAAGGCGAGTAAGGAATTAAACTGCAGTGTACACCCAACAGCGCATGGTGGCGATGGGCTCACCACCTATCACACCAAGTGCATTATAGTGTTTTGGTGAGACGTGGATTGTGGCAGTCATCTGTTTTTGCAGTGAGTACCCCTTATGGGATACAGTCGTGATCTTATGTATGTATGTATGTAAGGTTCAATAAAGAATAAATAAATAAATAATGCAAAACCTAGGATTTCTCACTGTAATATGTGACAACATGACAAAAGCTTTAGCAGTATATTAGTAAAAATTTAGAAATGGACGTATGAAATGCCCTTGGAAGTATGAAGGGTATCGTTATTATTGTAAAGGTAATTAAACAATAACTTAATATTTAAATAAAAGTAATTGTTACGGATTTTATCGCGTTTAATTTTGAACTCTCCTCCCGTGACCATGGGTGCTGTAAAGCACTGGAAACGTCGAGTTAGAATTAGTTCAAAATGAAACGCGATAAAATCCGTAAAAAATTAGTTATATTTAAATGGGATAGTATTAGCGTACATAAAAGAGATCATTATTATAACGTAATATGCTTCAACAGTTTCTGATCTACTTTATATGATGGTTTGCTTCATTTAATGTTCTCTTTCCAGCAATATGCCGGCCGGACTGCGGTTCGCCGGGCTCGTGTGTGGCGCCTAATATGTGCCGCTGTTCCAACGGCATAGAAGCGCCTTCTTGTGGTGGTGGAGGCGGTTTCTATCCTTATTCCGGTAAGATGTGCTGCCATTTAATATGCATCATTATCGTCATCATCATGTCAATTCAGACCACAGCTGAATATGGGCCTTCCCCATAGACTACCACAAAACACCGTCCTGAGCCACCTGTATCCATCGAATTTCGCGAAACACGGTCGCCCGTTTCTGGCAAACGGGCGACGCGGTTGCCACTGGAGAACCTTTCTTCCCCAACTGTTATTGGTTCTGCGAGCTACAGCCAGCTCATTGCTATTTCATCAAACTTGCTAACGCTTAGGGATGTATCGGTTACTCTAGTTCTGCTGCGGATGTGACTGATACGGATTCTGTATCGCAGAAAAATACCGAGCTTTTCATAGCTGGCTAAGCTACTTTGAGCTTTCACTTGCGTACTGGTAAAAAGTATAATCACTGCAAGCCATCAATAATATATTTTAAACCAAATACAAGAATCCATTATCCTATATGTATTTCATGGCATCTCATCCCACTGGGCTGAAAATCACTTTTTTTTTTATTTAAGAGGGGGCAAACGAGCAAGCGGCTCACCTGATGGTAAGTGATAACCGCCGCCCATGAACATCTACAATACCAGAGGAATAGCATATGCGTTGCCGGCCTTTGAGAAAGGAATAGGCTATTTTCTTGACTGGGACCCCTGGGATTGCTGGCACACGCAACATCTAACGCACACACATTGCGGTTTCCAAAGCTAAAAAGTGTCAATCTTTGTAAAATGTTAGATTTTGTAACTGAATTAAATTTATGCAGATCGTATAAATTACAGCTTTATCTATATAGATAGATTCTGATAATCTACTGAACCTGTGTTCAGTTGCTCAGGCCTTCTCTCATTCCTGAGAAGGTTTTAGCACCGGAAACTGTCCACCACGCAACTTGCAAGTTTTCTCGCGGACTTTACGATGCTTTCCTTTACCGCTGAGTACGTGGTAAATTAACACTTAAAATTGCATTAAATAATTTTAGAAATTATATCACCGGGAATCATTTGAACCCCTTTTCTTACCCCTGAACTACCACGGTTCCTGCACGATGATATGTTATTTAATAATAATGTGTTTATTAACAGCCCGAGCCCGAGGTGGATGTCGACGTATTTGCATGAACGGCGGCACCTGTACCAATGGGACTTGTGCCTGCGCTCCTGGATGGAGCGGGGAGTTCTGTACCGAACGTGAGTACAATGAACCTAAGCCTTATTTTATCTATCATGATCATTTCAGCCTATCACTAGTCCACTACTGAACATTGGCCTCCTTCATATATTGCCACAAAACTTTGTAGCTCTAATTTTGGGGGGATTTTGCCATAGTAACCAAGTTTGGCAGTCGGGTTGGCAACCGCAGTTTATTCAGTCATATGTTCCAGGAAGATGCTGCTGCTCTTCTCCTGGTTTTAATTTTCCCATGGGGTGGTAAATTCTCTGGCCGCCACCACACGGCATATTATTAAATGTGGAATCTTTGAGTGGTATATGTATAGTAATATAGTGGTATAATGTATAGTATAGTTACTGTCATGCTCTATCACTTGACGAATATAAATATATAATATACTTATTTAAATGGAGTATACAAGCTGGATTGTGAATGTGGTCTCTCTTACATAGGCCAAACAAAAAGATCGGTAAAAACCCGCGTAAATGAACACATAGCTGACGTGAAGCATCGTCGTTCTAGGAAGTCTGCAGTCTGTGACCATTACATCAGATTTGATAAACCACAGATCCTTGCAAAAGAACACCGATTCCTGCCAAGGATGATTCGCGAGGCTATTGAAATCAAAAAACATCCTAATTTCAATAGAGAAGATGGTTGGGTATTACCACCAGCTTGGGATCCAATAATAAATAAAATTAAATCAAAACCAAGCATACCACTGCAAGACTTCAAGACACAGTTAGCTCTTTCTGCGTAGATCGGACCAAAAATAATAATTAAAAGCTGAAGGTACCCCAGGTTAACTATGACATCAGGACATCTGTCACCTCAGTCCCCCCGTGACCATGGGTGCTGTAAAGCACTCGAAACGTCGGGTTATAAATAGTAAAAATTAAACGTAAATTAAATTAAATTAGTTTCATTTAAATGAGTAGTGTTCGCGTAAATATAAGAAATCATTATATAATATACTTATGAAGTGGGACATAAAAGAGATATTACTTCGCCCCATTATAGCGATCTGTCGCGAGCCTTGTCTTCACGGCGGTCGCTGCATAGCCCCGGACAGATGTGTTTGTTTCCACGGACTTTCCGGCACGAGGTGCGAGATCGACAGGAGAACTGGTAAGCAAGAATGACATGAAAATATATTTTAAATGAATAATAATTGCAAAGTAAACTGTAAATGATAGTCAATTGTTTTAGTTATAATTTTAGCTACCGGCTAATAGAACGCCATTGGGTTTTGCAGTGCTTAGACGAAGAAAATTTATAAAAAAATCCAAGTGAAGTACAAACGAAAACAGAAATATATTATGTGTCTTATCAAAGGTTTCACTACCATAATAATGACGGCGTTCTGGAGAATATTACTGAACTGGTAAAACAAACAGGATGAAACATAAGTCCCGGTCTAGTCTTTCACCCGCGTTAAAAAGCCGACGCCGATCGATGATATACTCGTATATATATACATCCCTATTTGATTCGGATTTTAGGGTTTTAATTATTTTGTTCTGAACCCTAATTATTTTTCTTAAATTAAAGTAGCCTAAGTTACTCGGTATAATTTCAGCTATCTGTCAGTGAAAGTCCCATCAAAATCGGAACTAACAGACTAAAACTTTAAAAATTGTTTTTTTCTTACAAGAACCGTATATCATTTAATATGAGCATTGAGTAAAAAGCTGTTATTTTCTTATTACAAACAGACCCTTAAATTTTATTTATTTGTATAGATAACCTGTGTAAAATACATGTCAATAGGTTAAGTAGTTTTCTAGTAAAATCCATGAATGGTCTCTACTAATATGATATGCAATATGCAGGTCCGTGCTACACGGACACTCGCGGCGCGCTGTGCACGGGCGCGCTGGAGGGCGTGGTGTGCACCAAGCAGCTGTGCTGCGCCACCGTGGGCGTGGCCTGGGGACACCCCTGCGAGCGCTGCGCCGACCTCGACTGCCCCACGGGGCACCTGCGGAATCTTGCTACTAAAGAGTGCCAAGTAAGTTGCTTATCAGAAAAAGTCTTTACTTGCTTTACACGGTACGTGTTACAGTATTTAAGGTTCCAAGTCATTTATTAGGTAAATAAAAGATATATGTGTACATAAAGCGGAAATGATTGCGGCCCAATAGCTTAGGGTACGGACTGCGAAACATAACGTCGCAGGATCGTGCCCTCCTAACACAAGCTTTTAAGCATAGTTGTAGGTTGTTGAATTGGATATTAACTTTCAATAAGACGTCACTGTAATCTTAGTATAGTCGGTGCTGCAGTGTTTAATATTTTAATTTTTTTTTAATGTTGTGTCAAAATTGAGAATTTGAAAGTACTCTATTGGAACTGCCAAGAATTTGCCGATAGGTGTTTTGTATTGACTATATGAATAATTATAACGTGTATCCTTATTCTATTCCAGGACATAGACGAATGTGCCGCTGTGCCAGGACTCTGTGAAGGAGGACGATGCGTTAATTCTATTGGGTCTTTCTCGTGTGAGTGTCCTCCAGGACAGAGAAGGCACAGGATTACAAACAACTGTGAGGACATCGACGAGTGCGAGGATCCCGACATATGCCCGGTACAATATTATTTCTTATATTTTATAGGTTAAAAACTTCAAATTTAAATTAGAGTATCATCTAAATATTAGAAGTACAAGATGGCAATAGAACATCTGTATGACAGTAGATACGACGGTATCGACGTACGACTGCTATAAAAGTGCACAGACACAGAGCTCACTTTAACTTAAAACTGTAGCTTTACGATCGAAGGCACGTTCAGATGTAGTATCAATATGAGAATATGAATATAGTATGACCACTATAGAATTACAATTACTTTATTTGCTTTTAAATAGTTTTAGGGTAGTATTAAGTTTAAACGTATTTAACTGTAGTCAACGGCATGCAAACTACATTTAAACTCGAACACTGACGGTTTTAGTATTGCATAAGTAGTGGTTTCGATCTTGATTCAAACGAGTCCTGCACTCTCGTTAACGCAGTCGAACACTTCATTTGCCACGTTCTTTAGAGCCACGTTGTCTGATCTATCAAACGCTGAAGTAATGAACGCTGTAAATCTCTGTCTTTATCATGATACGACATATTATGATGCATATGTCTAAATATTTTTTTTTATTACAGAACGGAAAGTGCGTTAACACGGAGGGGGACTATTATTGTCTATGCAATCCCCATTTCATACCAAGCCCGGATAAAAAGTTCTGTATAGGTAAGTAAAACAAACTTAAGAGTTCTGATAACCACGTGGCTTAGTCACAGAATTTGATTTCTACGCCGCGGGTCTTGGGTCCGAATCCCAGCAGGCGCAATTCGTTGATTTTCGGCTCTGGTTGTAAAATATCAGTTCAGAATGTTAACACAAAAAACACGACCTGTAACAACAGTTTGTATTTTTGTAAAAAAAAATAGTTCCGAGAGCGCTACAAACCGAGGACCGGCGGCGAGGACGTCAGCAGTCTGTCTACTAGGTTTCGTGGGATGTATTGTTTATGCCAATCTTTTTTTATAACATATTTTTTTTCCTGTTTCGCTTTTATAAATGTAACGAAAGATTAAAATGAAACACAGGTAATAGAATGATGTTCTCCTAGCCGATTTCGACCACGGCGACAACTGCCGACTACTGTCGAGAGCCATCAACTGCGCAGGAGATATTATAGTGCCACAAGTGTATGCGCAAACACAGAGGCACTCACTCGTCCCAACCTACCCGCGCCCGATGTAACGCTGATGCGATAACATCGGAGGTAGGCTGGGATGCAGTGTCAGAAACCCGGGGACAATCACAACACAACCAAACCCGAAAACCAACAATTTATGTTTTAGCAAAAATGTTGGCTCCGGCTGGGATTCGAACTCAGGACCCGTGGCTTAGAAGTCAGGTACTCTAACCACTTGGCCACGCGGTCGGCGGTAATAGAATACGATTGCTAAGAATTAGTAAGATAATGATTGGGTAACAAGAAATGGTCGATACGTGTATTTATTTATTTAAAATTAATTATATAAATTAATTTAAACTTTATTGTAAACCTTAAAATAAAGGTAACAATGGGCGAACTTAATGCCTATAGGCATTCTCTGCCAGTCAACCATGGCGTGGTGAAAAAACAGTGGCAGGTGTATGTTATAAATGAAATTATGATGAATTCAGATGGTCGAGTCGGCAGCTGCTTCACGTACTTGAGTGAGACGGGGGATTGCGGCGACCGGCTGCCGATGCCGCTGTCCAACCGGGACTGCTGCTGCGGCTACAACATGGGCCGCGCCTGGGGCGACCTGTGCGCACCATGCCCGCCGCGCGGCTCCAGTGAGCACACTTCTTATTCTTAAAGAAAGAAAGAAAGACAAGTTTATTTGAAGCACCCACAAAATAAATACAGTCATAATTGCAAACAACACGGAAAAATTAAAACAATAAATAAAATAAAACTGTCATTACAAACAATGATATAGTAGAAAAATAACAATCAAAAGTAATAAAGAAAAAAAAACGATGCACTGTATAATGTCACTAGGACAACTATATGGCAAATATCTGTATTAAAAACTATTGGAAAAAATAAAACAAACAGAATAAATGCCACTCTGGATGTGCTACGATGTGTTGAACTAACACCACCTCGTCCTGATTTTCAGTGATCCTATCTTTCATAGCTGTCGTACCGCTCTCTATCATATCGTAGCTATAAGACCCTGGCAGCACCTAGGTCATTAACCTACAAATATTTTATTATATTTCAGTCATCTTTTAACAGCTATGAATTATCATAATTTTAATTTTAAATGATAATGATGGGAGAATTTAGTTTAATATATACAATTTCCAGCGGAATGGACTCATCTCTGTGGTGGAGGTGCGATTCCACCTGATTGGCGACGAAATGACACGAGTGGTGGTGGTATTGGTGGTGGAAGTGATACTGCCCAGCCCATCGCCAAAATCAATGAGTGCATGCTGAGGGACGGCATTTGCGGACTTGGTGACTGTATTGACAAGGATATTGGGTATGGAAATATTTTTAACAAGTTATTAATAATTAGTCGCTTTATATTTTTCCTTTTAACACACTAACACAATTTTCGAACAAAATAAATCTTTTTAAAAGAAAGTGATTGTGATACTTTTAACAATATTTATTATTTAATCAATATTTAAGTAGAAATTACCAAATTTTGGATAATTTGCTGTGAGCTGGAAATCCCATAGTGTGCTTTTTGACCCAAATGACCAAAACTTTTTTCGTTCCAAGCTCAGATAAGTTTTTTATCATGCTACCACGTGGTCTAGTCGAAAAGTCAAATACTATATATTTGACTTCTTCGCCACGGGTCTTTGGGTTATTTACTATGAGCTGGAAATCTCAAAGTTCGTTTTTTGACCCAAATGGCTAAATTTTGAAGGTTTGACTTGTAATTTATGTTATAGTTATAAGCTATCAATATGTAGCCGTGTGCTGGCGGCTTAAGATAATCTACCACCCCATAATATACCGTGGGTGTCGTAAAAGTCGACAAAGGGAACATAAAAACCATTAGATGGGCACTAGCATCTTCCTGGAACATCAAATAAATAAACTGCGGTTGCCAACCCGCTTGACATGCGTGGCAACTATCGTAAAATCCCTCTTAAGTGAGAGCTACTAACTTTTGTGGCAATCTATGGAGGAGGACTATGACAGTGGACTAGTGATAGGCTGAAATGTTAATGATGATGATGTACCTTGTTTTTACTACTTTTTTTCCTTTTGATGCAAATGAAAACAATTATATAATGAAGTCATAAATACCATAGATACCAGTGTCAATGCTGGGACGGTGCGGAGGCAGCAGCCGAACAGGACGGAAATCCGACTTGTATTGACATCGACGAGTGTGCACTGGAATATTGTAAAGGCGGCACTTGTGTCAACAAACCGGGAGGTTTTGAATGCAGGTGAGTTAATTCGCATTTTTATTAGAGTCGTATTTACCTACAAGTTGCAGAATTTTCTGTCGTTCTGTTATTTAATTTGACGCTTACATTAAAAGTAAGTTATTATTATTTTAATGATCTGATTTATATATTACTCTGTCTCTATCAGATGTCCACCTGGTTTTGACCCTGTCGAAAACGGACTGAGATGTAGTGATAAGAATGAGTGTGAGATGACAAACGGCGGCATGTGTACCAATGGAGTATGTACTAATGTAGATGAAGGGTAAGTTAGAAGGAACTTCTTAATATGGTATATACTTTAAATAATATGTTATTAAAAAAATTGGTTAGATTAGATACAATACTTTCAACTTTAATTTTAATTCTTAACGAAGGCAATCATATGAATAATATTGATTTACAAGCACCAATGGAATAGTAAAACCATAAGTAGAAACAGCTGGGATAGCCGTAAGGGTTAACCAAATAATAAAATTAGCTGGTAACTACTCGAGAATCTTAATTTTATCCCTAACGGTTATCGATTTTTTGAGCTGGTTGCTGTATCGGTTACGGTAGTTTTGCTGCGCATATCATTGTTACCGATTAAATATCGCAGTGAAACACCGCGCATAGCTTTTTCCATAACTCGTTGAGCGACATCAAACTTCCTCATGCGGCGTACTGTGAAAGACTACGTCTTGGTTCCACATATCATTACTGGCAACATGTATGGATAGTAGAATTTTGTTCAGACATTGAAGTATAGTAAAATCACATCTCTATCTCGGGAACATTAGGTTCGAGTGTACGTGCAACCCCGGGTACGAGTCGACGGAGACCGGGCACGCGTGCCGCGACGTGGACGAGTGCCGCGACAACCCGCGCGTGTGCCGCCGCGGCCGCTGCCGCAACACGCCCGGCGCCTACGAGTGCACCTGCGAGCCCGGCTTCGCGCCCACCGCCGGCGGATACTGCGCCGACGTGGACGAGTGCGCCGACACCTCCGTGTGCCAAGTGAGTGCCGCAACACGCCCGGCGCTACGAGTGCACCTGCGAGCCCGGCTTCGCGCCCACTGCCGGAGGAAATCTAATGCGTTAATTAAAGCAGTAATCAGAAGAATGCATGTTTAACTGTTATAGTTTTATTTAGTCTCATAGAATTCTCTACGGAACCAAATTATCTTCATTTATATGAACCATACAGTTTTTGTATTCAGCCGATTACAATTTCAAAATGTTAACAACATTCAATAAAATTTATCACTATGGTTATTTGGTCTTCAAGCAAATGCAACTTAAAACGGCTGCAACTCTTGTAGTGCTTATTAGACTTAAGTATGAGTGGTGGATACAGGGCGGGCGGTGCGTGAACAGCGAGGGCTCGTTCCAATGCGTGTGCGAGGCGGGCTACCGCGGCACGGCGGCGCGCGGCGCCTGCGTGGACGTGGACGAGTGCGCCGAGCTGCGCGTGTGCCGCAACGGACACTGCCGCAACTCGCCCGGCTCCTTCCGCTGCGACTGCCTGCCCGGCTTCACGCTCAGCAACGATGGACGCACCTGCCTAGGTAAGTTATCATAGTATGTTAGCTACTGTTTTCGATACACGGTGCTACTACAACTACAACTGACTGAAAGAAGAAGTCCCAAAAAATAATAATTAGTGTATTGCTTATGGAACTGACCTGATTAATGTTTTTAATTCACTGATCCTGACATTCCATTCCTATGAATATTGTTTTCTTTCAGATGAGGTTCAAGATCTATGTTACGAGAAATTTGAAGAAGGACATTGTACTGGACCTGGTACTAATCCAGTCACTAGATCACAGTGCTGTTGTAGTTCCAGTAAAGGTATTGTGTAACTATGTTATTTTGATCCACTTCTAGATTAATCGAAAATGTCAACTATATCCCTTATCATTCTATTACCTTACAGGTCTTAAGTTAGGTTGGGGTGTAGCGTGTAAAGAATGTCCCAAACAAGGATCCAAGGAATACGACATCTTATGTCCCGAGGGTTCGAGTAAAGACAATGGCGGTGTGGATATCAACGAGTGCACAATGATACCGGGAATCTGTCCTCACGGAGCTTGCGAGAACTTAGAGCCTGGCTATAAATGTATCTGTGACCCTGGATACCATCCCGATGCTGATGGAATATGCAGGGATGTCGACGAGTGTGACATGCATCAGTCGGTAAATTCCATTTTGTAAATAAAGTTATAGCATAAGCTACGAAAGGTAGTGAAGTTATCAGTCTCGGAATCATATTTCCATTATGTACTCGTATTTTATTTACTAACAGATTATATATACAACAGGCCGTGTGTTTGCGGCTTAAGAAAATCTACCACACCTTCTCATCCTGTGGGTGTCGTAAAAGCCAACAGAGGGTAATTTAAAACCAGGAGATGGTCATCAGCGTCTTCCTGGAACATCTGAATAAATAAACTGTGGTAACCAACCCATCTGCCAAGCGTGGGCACTATGGCAAAATCCCCCAAAATCAGAGCTACAAACTGTTGTGGCAATCTACTCGTAAGGAAGAGGCCTGTGTTCAGCAGTGGACAAGTGATAGGCTGAATTGATGATGATGATATATAATTGACCTTTTCTTGACGGACCTTGATGGCTTCTATGCAGAATTCCGCCTTGGTAATTATCATTAAAGTGCGATTTTTCTGCAATGCAGCAATAGTAAAAATTACTGTTGCTAGAGTAATTACTGGACACATGAGACTAAATACTTGATACCTCAGGGTGACGAGTGCAGTGCAGTGCAACACAGAAATTCAAAAGTCTGGGTGATACTGCAGCTATGGCTTGGCACTTACTGTTAGGCAGGACTTGTCACTTAATATCATAAAAAGTACTTTCCTTTGAAGTGAAATTTCCTTTAATTTCGTTTCTGTTTTTTCAGTATTGTACAGGAGGGCAATGTCGAAATACAATGGGAAGCTTCACTTGCGTTTGCCCTCCCGGTACACGTTACGAGGCCGAAGAGCAAATTTGTCGAGACATTGACGAATGCGAGGGTGAGCTTGTTTTCATCGTCAAGGATTATGACAGGGGGGACATACCTCCCATGTTCCCACTGCTCACAGGTTACGAACCTTTGTGAAATGCATCCGATATCGCACTGACCTTGCATTTGGCATTCTAACGTCATGCCAATGTTGCCACGTGAATCCATTCCTAAGTCGTTCTACATTTGCCTGATATCATGGGTACATACGTAACATGGGTTCATAACAGGACAAATACCAAAATTTTGCTAATTTAACTATCTAATAATTCACTATTACGACAAATTAATTAATATAAATCATTACTTTTCAAATGTATCAACTTGACAATTCATTAAAGTAATTTTCTGTGCTAATATTACCACCTTCTATCCGTTTCATTCCTCTGTTCATATTCTACATTCACGTTATCTTGAATTTATTACTATTAATGTATTAATTGGATGTTCATGGCGTCATTTTGTTAAAGACAAGTTATGTAGATAATAATTGTTTAACACTTTTCTACTATCTATTCAATTTACTATCTACTCAACAATTTATTTTAATTTTTCATAATCATTTCTCTCTCGTCTTCTATTAACTTTTGTAATTATCTCAATTATTATTTTGATTGAATTGAGAAATGGAAATGGTTCGGTTGGAAGTGGATCATTAAAGTTATTTTCAAGATTTGTTTTCATTATTACAGAACAATCGAATCCATGTGATAACGGACGGTGTATCAATACCCATGGAAGTTACGAATGCGAATGCGAGCACGGATTTGTTTTAGACGCTACGGCCCAACATTGTCTAGGTAACTTACTATTTTATGTATATTATTTCTTTCTTTCTAGCTACTCATTTTTTGAACTTTTGAAGCAGAATCTGCGACAATTCTAAGTTCTGTCAAATTGATGCTGTTTTGTTCAGTAATTGTCATAAGCGCAAATGGAAAAGCGATGACAATGATGCTTTTATTTTCGTCGTCATCATTCAATTATATTATTGGGAAGGTATCAGAATATTATGGACACCAAACGCTGACAAAATAGGTATATATTCTTAGTTTATGTTTTTAATTAAAAGACAGAACTGTATTCATTATGTACGTTATGTATTTATTTTCTTCTATTAATTTAGTACACTGAATTGCATGATTGACGGGTGCTTTTATCCTTTAGCCTTTGATATGGCCTCCAGGTTGACAACTGATGTGCCTCCAGGTTTGTTGATTTCAACAATGTGTATTTTTCATAAAAGTAAAACCACAAGGAGCACACAGACAACCTGAAGTAATCATTGCCAGCACAGATGTCATCCAGAATTACGATGTTGAGGTCTAAGATGGTATGCCACCTTACCTGTAGTTGTATTTGGAGCCTCCGTTACATACATTACGAAAGGCAGCAGTTGTAGTGCTAATTTGAGCTGGTATTGTGTTGATAAAATGGAATTTTTCTTTTCGAGCTAAAGATTTCTTTCTTTCTTAATGTTCACAAGAGTTCCAATTTGTATCAAGAAACGCGTTTTTCATAGCGCAAGAAATACTATAAATTGTAGAATGTTGAATAAAATGTGCAGACAACCGGCGCGGGTCGTGCTGGCGGCGCGCGGTGGACGGGCAGTGCGAGGGCGCGGCGCCCGGCCCGCTGCTGCGCCAGGAGTGCTGCTGCAGCGTGGGGCTCGCCTGGGGCTCCCCCTGCGAGCCCTGCGACCTCGACGACTGCCCCTGCCCTAAGGGCTTTGCTAAGGTCCCACTCTAATACTTCATACTTAATATTCATTTTAGAAGTGCCGTTCTTTTTTATTAAAATATTCTAGACTAACATTATTAATATTTCTGTTAACCACTCCAGCTAAGTTTAAAAGCTTGTGCTAGGAGATGGTTCACGGCAATAATGAAATGGCGGGCTCGATCCTGCGACGATATTTCGCAGTCCGTAGCCTTAATAGCAGTAGTGTTATTTCTATACAAATTATAAATTTAGTTAAGGACTTTCGTAATGCCAACAATTCTAGGAGAGGTCACATTTTTGAAAATAAATTTCAGTTTAAAAAAAAAGTAAATTAAATAGCCCATAAATGTCTCACTTTTGAACACAGGCCTCCAAAACCCTCTCAGAAATGATAGGCATTTCTGAGAGGGTTTTGGAGCCGGGAAAAGTCCGCCACGCTGCTCCAATGCGGGTTGGCGAACTTCACATGTCTTCGAAATATTTATTATTCCAAAGACATGCAGGTTTTCTCACGATGTTTTCCTTCACCGCCAAACAAGAAAATCGACACTTAAAATTGTAATTAGCAATTAACAATTTTAGTGGAACCAAGGTCACACGCGTACTTTGAAATTTAAAGTGAGCGCCTAGCCCCTGAGCTACCGCGGCTCATTTTCAATTAGTGTCAATCAATTTCAGTTTATGACGATTTATTCTGTTCCGTTTAAACATTAATCGCTACGTTTTACAGATCAGCACTAACATAGTATAAAAAACGATTATGTGGAGCTTCATATTTCCTTACGTATACTAATGGCTTAATTTGAGAACTATAGGTTAAAAAAGTAGCGATTTTCATTCATCATCATCTCAGCTTACCGAATCCACTGCTGCACATAGTTCTCCCGCATAGATAATCTAGGATTTTCATTGATCCACAAATCCAGCCCATGTCTAGACACACGGTGAAACAAGATCGTATTCATCAATTTTATCCCAGCATAATCAAAAAAATATATTTTTGGCAAAACGGTTTATAATTAATAGTAATAATAATAATAACATAAAAGATTACAAAGTAATTAAGAAACATTTTAATTAATTAGTTGGACGGAGCCACCTGCCGTGATGTAGACGAATGCATGTTGGATCCCGAGCTATGTATCGGCGGTTCTTGTGTGAATACTGACGGATCATATCGCTGTGATTGCCCGCCGGGACTTACCCTCGACTCCACTGGTAAGAAAACTGATTATACAACATTATTCATAATTGGTATAACATCCCGGCACCTATCCATGCTACTTAGATCTAATAAACACAACGGTGAAGCTTCCATGAAAAAATTGAATACTAAAAATGTCCATACAAATTTTTAAAATAATTTGTATTGTAAAAGTTTGCGCGCCACTAACTCAAAAAGTCGTTGCCCCGAATCAGACAAATTCAAAATACGTCTTCTTCTCCATTTAATTTATATTACCCTACTACGGCGCCATACCAACAGATTTCTTTCGTAACAGATTTCCATAAGCTTCATCTTATCCTAGTACTTGCGAGCTCTTTCGATGGCAGCTCAATGGAAAAACGCCCAATTAATTTTATGAATTCATTGCCTGGCTCAGCTGCATAACAGGGTAGTCACCTATGAGTTTTAAGCAAATTCTTTAACTTGATATTTATCTCCTACAGTTATCACGCTACGAGGCTCATTATATTTTTTTGGAGCATATACACATCGTCCTAAGCCCAGCCTGCCGGGATGTTTAGGACATTATGAATGGCCCTGTCATTTATGTACAATTTCCATGTTATGTTTGTAAACTTTAATTAATTTCCTGGTTCGTTTTATATCACATCCTTCCGTGGCTTACCCTGTATAAAGTTCGGTATTACATTGTATAGTCTAAAACGAAAACAGTTGGATTGCGGTTCTTCGACAAGAGAACCACAACATCTATCTGTGAAACTATTCAAATACGAAAACCCCATACGAACTCATTTGCGGATTTTACCTGCCCGTAAATCGGCCACAATGTCTACTAGTTGATTGGCATAGGACTGAAAAGCAGTACTTGACACCTCGCATCTTACCATAATTCAGAGAACATTTCTGTGTGGCATGACACTGCGCATGCCCTAGCTCCCAGTGCCCTTCAGACCGAAACACTGTAATGTTTGCACACTACTGTGTAAACTTGAGTGATTTTTACGATACCTGTGCGATTGGATAGTAGGATTGGATAATAGGACACGGTAGTAGATAGGAGAAGAGTAATAATGAAAAAAAAAGAAACCCATTTACTAGTGGTGGTTATACACACAATCGTGCTTTTATATATGGGAACATACGAGTATAAGGCAGTGACAATATTCGTAGCTCACTTTTCAAACAAACACTTTTTAAAAACAAGTCGGTGACGGTGTTGCGAGCCAAGTCATCGCCATTTTGGTACGAGTCAAAAAATTCTTAGTCCCCATTGCGTTCCCACGAGCAGTATAGTGAGATCATTTAATATTATGGTATTATTCTGCACGAATAGAGGATGTACGTACAATACCTTAGCCGCCTCTTACGACACCTCGATAGGAAAGAGATAGGTGCTATTCTACCCTGCCGGACACCTACCGGCTAAGTTGTAGTTATGCATTAAAAAATGAGGTCATTGGTTTATCAGTATGGATGTGTTTAAAATATTAAAATAAAGATGATAAAGTTTTAGTGACAAAGAGGAATTCGGTAATAGCACCTACATAAACATTAAGACTTCTAATTTGTTTTAAGGTAACCGTTGTGTGGACACCCGTAAAGAATATTGTTACACGGACTACGTTGGAGGGCGATGTTCGAATCCGTTGCAAGTGGAAGTCTATCGCGCCATTTGCTGCTGTTCCTCTCTCGGAAAGGCCTGGGGTGACGGTCGCTGTGAACCTTGTCCCAAAAAAGGTAAGTCGATATAAATAGGGAATGAGAAAAAATTTGGGTTTCTGATACCCCTGAATACAACATACATTAACTATAAAAAGTATAGATATATTATAGATATAATTAGATGTACATTATTTAAGTTTAGTTCATTTTCTTTTAGATGAAATGCGATGTTTAATTGTGATTGTATATTTAGGTACGGATGCATATCGTAACCTCTGTATATCCGATGTAAGTGGACCACCAACAATTTGGGACAGACCGTACACCGGAGGACCGAACAAAACTGATATCTGGAGTCAGACCGGTCCGGGAGACGGTTCCGGGAACGATTGGGACGTGGATGTCGGAACCAATTTAGGTAATGGTTCCTTCGACGGCTGGGGACCCGGGAATGGAGTAATACCTGGACAAATGGAAGTTAACGAATGCGCAGCGTTCCCTGGGCTTTGTGGACATGGAAGGTGTAGGAATATGCTCGGAACGTTCACATGTGATTGCTTCCCGGGATACGAGAAGGTGTGTTCATTTGATAAGTGTTTAATTACTAGAGAATTTTTATTACAATTGTACTATATGAAATAACTCTTATCTAGAAAAGACTTGACAACGTTTATATAATTTACAGACATTTTAAAGAGAGAGTTTTTTCAAAGCATTTGCACTGGTAATTCAATGTACGAGTATTTACAAGTGCCTTTATAAGACATATCTGTACATTAATGCGTGAACCTTTTTTAAGCATATTGCGCGCACGGAGAAGTGTGAGATTGGGCATGGCCAAAGTTTGTATGGAGAAGAAAGGAGTAAGCTTAAATTTATATATTATGTGTTTGAACGTGCACAGTGTGGTTGTCCATAGAAATGTTCCGGGTACCACAGCATCTGTTATAGGCAGACGTTGCACTTAACATCAGGTGAACGATTTGCTCTTGTCGTCACTTAGTTCCCTAAAAAATTGCAGGACTCGAAGAACCACACGTGCGTGGACGTGAACGAGTGCGAGATAGTGGACGAGGTGTGCGGTGCGGGCGACTGCCGCAACACGGACGGCAGCTTCACCTGCCACTGCCACAGCGGACACCGCGCCGACGAACTCTCCAAAGTCTGCGTCGGTCGGTGCCCTGTTATGCTTATTCATTTTTATTCTGTACCTAACCTTTACCGTGTGGTGGCGGCTGAAGAGAATCTACCACCCGATCTGTGAGTGTCCTAAAAGTCGAGAGAGAGAAAATAAAAACCAAGTAATGGGCAGTAGCATCTTCCTGGAACATCTGAGTAAATAAACTGCGGTTGTCAACCTGCCTGCTAAGGGTGGCCACTATGGCAACATCCACACAAAATGAGAGCAACAAATTTTTGTGGCAATCTGTGGGGGAGGCCTATGTCCAGCAGCATTATTTTGGGGGATTATACCAGTCACAGACGGCAGTTTATTTATTCAGATGTTCCAGAAAGATGCTGCTGCCCATCTCCTTGTTTTTATTTTCCCTGTGTCGACCTTTGCGTCACTGAGACGGGGATGAGATAGGGTGGTAGATTCTCTTAAGCCGCCACCACACGGCACGCTAACCTTAACAATCCATGTAATAATATAAATGCAAAAGTAACTCGCTTTGTACCTCTATCTGATTACCGATCTTGACTAAATTCTGTACAGAGATGCGTCCTGAAGACGGACATTGGATAATATTTATTTGAGATAATGAATCATACGGTATTTATAATAAATCTCATTCCATCCGTACCAATTATTATTTGAAAACTAGCTGATGCTCGCGACTTCGTCTGCATAGATATAGGTTTTTTTATATATCTCTTGGAAACTTTCAACTTTTAAACTTTACTTTTTATTTGATTTCTCGGAGTGAAAAGTACCCATCCTTAAGATGCCAGCTATCTCTGTGCCAAATTTCGTCAAGATCAGTTCAGCGATTGGATATTATATTTGGAAATGTCAAATGACACGCCAGTTGTATGTTACACAAGACCAGTTGTAACAGACATACTATCATCATCATAAGTCCTACTATGAATGTGGATACGCACGTAAGTATGCCAATTGCCAAAGTCACTAAGTTTGGCAAGCATTGTATATTGCGGCATAACTCAAATGTTTTTCAAAAGACCTTAGAGAAAACAGCATACTCTCAAAGGCCGACAACGCATTTGCAAATCATTTGGTATTGTGAATTTTCATAGGCCCCTGAGATTTTGGTATTTTAATTTTGTTAATTTAATCCCGTCTAACTTATTCACTGAATTACTCAGTAAACGTTTGAATAAAAATAAAAATAAAAATGCCAGGAAAATCGCACAGCCTCCGATTGGCAGTGGAATAACTACCATCTATTATGCCAGACTTAAATTATTGTTAAGGTCTAAAGTGCGAGGCGTCTGTCCGCTTTTCAAGCTTGGCGATTACGGCAAGTAGTTCTAACTTGGGAGAGGCCTATGTTCAGACTGGAGAGAGAGAGAGTGCGAGAGGAAGTTTACCTGCATTAGAGCAGCGTGGCTGACCCTTTCCGGATTCAAAAACCCTATCAGTAATGACAGGCTATGCAGTGGGACATTTATAGGTTGTTAGTTAAGTTTACGTTTTACAGATATCGACGAGTGCTCGGAGAACCGCGCGCTGTGCCGCGGCGGGCGCTGCGTGAACACGCCGGGCTCCTTCCGCTGCGAGTGCGCCACCGGGATGGAACTCGCGCCCGACCGCCTCTCCTGCAAGGACGTCGACGAGTGCTCCATCACCTCCGGTATTCTAGTTACCTTACCTGTTGGAAGGATCGATAGAGTCAGGCGTTACTTTGTTATTGTTATATTGTTAATAATAGTTATTAATAGTATATTGTTAATCCATTATTATAAAGGGAACAAAGTTAATTTGCTAAGATCCCCATGCATAATTTTAAACGGTGTGTATTACCTAGTTTTTAAAGAGCACCGCAGGCCCTTGTCAACAGGGTGCACAAGCAAACCAATACCCTCCACCAGTAGTGGTGTAGAACACTACCACTAGGCGATACACACCACTGAAGTCGAGAACACGCCACGTGTTTCACCGAAGAACGAGGCATTATCAAGTGATATTGACTCTACGACAGTCTTCCGCCGAGTCTCGGCGCCGAGCAAATTAACTTTCTTTCCGTTACTGTTGGAAGGAGAAAACTGACCCCACAAAGATACTTAAGGAACTATCTTTTTTATAGGATGAAGTGACGAGACGAGCAAAACGTTCACCTGATGATAAATGCAACGTCTACCTATAACAGATGCTGTGTCACCCAGAACATTTCTATGTGGCACCACACTGCCATCACATCCATTACCAAGAGACATCATCTTTTAAGTCTCATATGCCCAGTGACTACAGTAGCTCTCAGTGCCCTTCTGTCCGAAATACAATAATATTTGCACTCTACTGCTTCACGATAGAAGAAGAATAACTGACGAAGCGGTGGTACTTACCTTGACTCTATAATCGATGTATTGCGACACTAAACCTACGTCGTTGCTAAAAGATTGAATAACTTGATCCACACATGTACAAAGTACAATGAATTCGCCTTATCACGCGCGCTGTTAGCACTTGTGTGTTGAACCAAATTTTTTTTTTTAATTATTCCTATAACTTACGCGTTAGATCACGTTCGGCCACCAAAAACCGCATGACTCTCCCGATGGTACGGTGAACTCATTAACCATACAATTTTACCAATATACGCGCGAAATCATTTTCGTGTTTGATACGTTTTCACGATTTTAATTTAATGGATTTACCCGACTAATTTTGGTCCTTCGAGCCTAGTGGATGAATGTGGATAAAAATATACGAAGTGTAGTACTTCGTATAAAGCATCTTCATATATACTGCGAGAAAATCCAATTAGATTTTTTTATGATTTATCTGATATTTATAAATTATTAACTATTAGAAATATAAATAATGGCATTTTGTAATGAATTTTGTAAGTACTGAAATCATGTAAATACATCCATTCTTCATTATTCATTCATACATAGGGGCCACACTCATAGCCCACTTTTTGCCCCCGCGAGTAACGACACGTAACGGGTGACAAACGAATTTGCTGCCATTTTGGTACAAGTCTATCGGTACTGACTGTCGCAGGGCTGTCCGTACAATATCGACTCTTACGACTTCTCGATAGTAAAGAGGTGTGTGCTATTCTACTCTGAGGGACACCTATTGGCAAAAGTGACTAAAGTCACTTATCACTTTCGGCTGACTGTTGTCTTATTACAGTCAGAATACGTTTTTGTCATAAAGATGACACGTATTTAAGTAATTTTTAACTAACTTGCTGTTATATGGGAAGAAAGCGTGATTGTATGTATGTATGTACCGTGTGGTAGTGGCTTAAGAAAATCTACGACTTCATCTCATCCCGTGGGTGTCGTAAAAGTCGACAGAGGGAAAATAAAAACCAGGAGATGGGCAGCTGCGTCTTCCGGGAACATCTAAATAAATAAACTGTGTTTGCCAACCCGCCTGCCAAGCGTGGCAACTATGGCAAAATGCCCCCCAAAATGAGAGCTACTAACTTTTGTGGCAAATTATGCGGGAGGCTTATGTTCAGCAGTGGACTAGTTATAGGCTGAAACGACGACGACGATGTATGTATGAGGTTCCGTGTTTATCCGAAGAAATATTGCATTTAGATTGATAAATTTATAGTAGTGACTGTTGAACAGGCATCTGCAGCAACGGCGCATGCGAGAACCAGATGGGTACGTACCAGTGCGTGTGCGACGAGGGCTACGCGCAGTCCACCGTCAAGTCGCACTGCGAGGACATCGACGAGTGCAGCGAGGACCCCACGCGCTGCCAGCACCAATGCGTCAACACGCCCGGCTCCTACCACTGCACCTGCAGGTCTGTGCTCAGGTTACATGTTGCTCGGTGAACACCCACGTCCGGTGTGCCGGTGGTTTAGTTGTTGTTATCTTCCTCGTCACACCTGCGCCTGGACAATGACTGTTTACATTGCAGCCAGTCAAGTATCACTTAGTCGGCGAGATGGAGAAGTCATGTCGCAAAATTCATTCGATTCTTTGCAAAATATTTGCAATTATTGTGGAGCAAATAAAACAAGACGATTTGTGTCTAGAAGAAGGTACAGACAGCAACGAGGGTTTGCGTAGACCAGATGAATGCGTGCGTAGTCCAATTTTACTTAATAGTTCTGAGTAATCGACATTTCCTTTCACTATTTTCAAAGGTAAAGAGAGATCTGCAATATTTGTGCGTTACGCACGCAAGGGTAAGGGTAGAATATGTAGATAGAAGTTTTTTACATCTAACAATGTAGTCGGACAAATATATTTTTGATTTGAATTGTAGGAAACGCAAAATTCTTTTTTTGAATAGTCTCAATCCTGTCAATATATACTTTGTATTGAAGATTCCAAATTTCGTGTTGAAAGTAGTAAGTGAAGGGTTGCGGGGTAACAGGGGCTAGGCGCTCGCTTTAAATTTCATAGTAAGCCAGCGACCCCGGTTCGATTCCCGGTGCCGGCACCACTAAAATTGTTAATTGCAATTTTAAGTGCTGATTTAACCACGTGCTCGGCGGTGAAGGAAAAAATCTTGAGGAAACCTGCATGTCTGAGAAATAAAAAATATTCCGAAGACATTGGAGCAGCGTGGCGGATTCTTCCCGGCTCCAAACCCCTCTCAAGAATGAGAGGAGGGCTGTGCTCAGCAGTGGGCAGTTTTATTTATTAAAACTTAATTGTACACCTTAATTAAAAGGGTAACAATGGGCGGACCGTGGGCGTGGAGAAAGATGTAAAGGTGCAATATAAAAAAAAATGTGAAAACTACTTTAAATCACCAGCCCAAGTTAACTAAACATAAAGCAAATGAATAAAAATTATAATAATATAGTATACATAAACATACAAAAACTTAAATACACACACACACACATATATATTTATATATACACAAAATAAACACACCCATACGTTTTCAGGGAGGGATGGCGACTGCGCGCGGACGGGCGCACGTGCCGCGACGTGGACGAGTGCGGCGGCGGCGCGCGCGTGTGCGGCGGCGGCGCGTGCCGCAACACGCCCGGCTCCTACCGCTGCGACTGCGCCGAGGGCCTGCTGCCCGCGCCCGCCGGCGCCAAGCCCACCTGCCTCGACATCGACGAGTGCACCGACGTGAGTACGCACCGCCCCACATCTCACCTTTTCCGACGACGTTCCTTTTCGGATTTAGCTCCTTAAACAATCGACTTCATTCAAAGCCCCGGTGCGAAAATTTCACGTGTATATAATGATGCTAATGTACATAATAGTGAACGGAAGAATAATGATTTCTTATATTTAAATGAAACTAATTTTACGGATTTTATCGCGTTTTATTTTACTTTTTATAACCCGACGTTTCGAGTGCTTTACAGCACCTACGGTCACGGGAGGACCTAGGTGACAGATGTCATAAAATTTTTAATAAGGTGTTTTTTGTTCGTATGAAATATTTTACTTAATACTATATCGAAATTAATGTTTGATACGCCATTTTGAAGATTATGTCCTCCTCTAATGACGAAAAAAAGGTTAATGTCTTCAAATTAATATTTTCGTTAAAAAAATTATTAAAAAGATATAACTAGTTTAATTTGTTTTTAAAAATCACCATCTGTTGGCAATCTGTTCAACGACCATGCACGACAGCTCTCGATATGTTTACATTGTTTAAAGAAAGTAGATGGCGCCATCTGTTGATGATCACGATACTGTGCTAGTTTATATAATCCAAAGTGTAAAAAACGGGAATGCGCCAGATCCCCGAGCTGTGCGGCGCGGGAGAGTGTCGCAACACCATCGGCAGCTTCGTGTGCCGCTGCCCGGACGGCTACAGCGTGAAGCCGGAGCTGGGCCCCGCCTGCGCGGACGACGACGAGTGCGAGCTCGGCACCTGCGACTGCCACCCCGCCGCCGACTGCATCAACCTGCCGGTACCGTGCTCTCTACTGTAGGTACAGCTGGCAGTGTCGCGACACCATCGGCAGCTTCGTGTGCCGCTGCCTGGACGGCTACAGCGTGAAACCGGAGCTGGGCCCCGCCTGACAAAAGTCAACTTACACGCAAGACCACAATTAACTTAAAATAAAATGTTCATTTAATTCTATAAACACATTTACACCATAATTGCACAGATAACTGTATGTGTGCATGAGAAATTTATGTTCCTCAAATGCATCCCCGACGTGGAAGAAATCCAGTGTATTCGGTATATCGGGTATTCCTAATCCATATAAAAAAATTACAAACAAACTTGATGTTGATAGTCTATGACAGTGTGTTCCCTCTGCCAAGATGGTCTTTTTATGTGCTAGCCAGTATCACACTACAGTGAATAAAATTTCTATTAAAATGTATTTTATGGCTCTGTTTACTATCTGGTCTTACTTGTTCCTGCATTAATTGCCATTGTTAAAATACCAATCAAAGCCAATATACGTTCTTCAATCAACTTGTTGATTATCGGGTTTGCATCGTCGAAACGTTCAACGAGCTGCGCCATATCAAAGAGGACATTAGACTCGTGCAAATAAGACAAAGACTGATGGAGAACTATGTCCTTCTCTTTATCTGTATTTTCATTTGTCATATTTGTACAGTTTGATACGTTTTTGTAAACAAGTTTTTTTTTACTATCTGATCCACTAAAACTTAAATTTTAGCAGCTTTACTTATGTGGTTATATTGCAAAAATCTGGTTCACTAAAAATTACGACTAAATTATATTGTTTTGGTCGCTTCCTTCTTTTCTTTTCTTTGTTTTTAAATTTTCAATAAGAAAATGAATTGCAGGGTTCATTCCAATGCCGCTGTCGCGATGGCTGGCGCGGCGATGGTACCGAGTGTGAAGACGTAGACGAATGTCTCACCAACAATGGCGGCTGCCACCCCCGTGCTACTTGCCGCAATACTGACGGATCCTTTATGTGTCTATGTGACACGGGCTATAAAGGAGACGGGTAAGTCTTTTTTTCTCGCAATAAATTATTAAACTGTATTACTTTTAAAGATATTTTCTTATTACACTCGGAACTTAAGTCAGCTCGTAAATGAGGCTTATCCAATATTACATTACAGGATTAGTAACAATAAATCTATATCAAGGACAAAATACATTTTTGAAAAACCGGCAAAATGAGAGTTCAATGCAGCGTAGATTTTTCACCATAGCTCCAAAAATTGTCCCTTTTCGTAGCTTAGTCTTTTATGACACCAAAGGTTTATCAATTCAAAGGAATCAGCTCAGTAGTAGCCGTGTGGTGGCGGCATAAGGGAATCTACCACCCCTTCTCATCCGGTGGGCGTCGTAAAAGTCGAGAAGGAAAATGAAAACCAGGAGATGGGCAGCAGCATCTTCCTAGAACATCTGAATAAATAAACTGCGGTTGCCAACCCGCCTGGCGACTATGGCTAAATCCCCTCGAAATGAGAGCTACAAACATCTATGGAGGTGGCCTATGTTCAGCAGTGGACTTGTGATAGAATGAAACGACAGCACAGTAGATCTAGTTGGCTCAGTGGTCAGATAATGAAAGACTGTTTAAAAAGATTTATCATGAACTTTGGCACAGTTGTTGTTAAAATACGGTACATATTGTATGTGCAAGTGCTGTCAATTAGGCGTAATGACCGGTTTTCATTGGTCAAGTTTTTGGCAAAGTCAATAAGTACAGTAGGTTAAAAACCAATTTAGTATAATGTATAAGTGTACGAAGGACGGATGAGCGGACTTACATATTTTTTTTAACACAGCCTTGTTGTGGATCAGCCATAAATAGTGACACGATGGTGTGAGGAAACATCTGTTAAGTTTGTGAACGAATATGTAATCCACAAATGTCTATGAAGTAATAAAATCCCATCTTACAAAATGGTTTATTTTGTTGAAGTGAAACGTCTTGTTTGTTACTCCACAATAATTGCATGTATTTTGCGAAGGATCGCACGAATTTCGCGACGTTGCTCCTCCATGTCGACGAAGAAATATCACTTGACTGTCACTGTCCAGGCGCTCGCCACTGTCCACTGTACTTGTACTCGCCACTTCGCTAAAAACTTGACCAATTTAAACCGGTTCTTACTGCTGACCGGCTGACTGACGCTCCACGTATCCCCCGCCTCGCTTGTGTTAGATGACTCAACAATATGAGAATGTGGACGTCGTCGTCGTTTCAGCCCATCACAAGTCCATTGCAGAACATAAACCTCCACCATAGATAGCCATAAAAGTTTGTAGGCCCTCATATTGGAGGGATTTTGCCATAGTTGCCACGCTTGGCAGGCTGGTTGTCATTTGCAGTTTATTTATTCAGATGTTCCAGGAAGTAGCTGCTTACATCTCCCAGTTTCAATTTCCCTCTTTCGACTTTTACGACACCCACGGGATGGGATGGGATGCTAGATTCTCTTAGGCCGCTAACACACGGTATATGAGAATGTGGTAGTAAATAGTTTTACGCCGACCGTTTCTTACGGTTACGTCTCTTCAAAGTTCTTTCCCAGTCCTGGCTCTCACTACTTTTCACTAAAATTTTAAAGACGCTTTAAAATACATTTATTGCTATAGGCCCTGCTAGATACATACTCGTACATACATACAGTCCACCTCTTTCCCATAGGGGTAGGCAGAGATCACATTTTTCCACTTGATACGATCCTGACACATCTTTAGCTTCTTCTACTTTCATTAGTGTTTTCACACACGCTAGATATGAGAAAATAAGAAGTTTTACATTGAAATGATCAGGTACTCGTGTGTGGACATCGATGAGTGCTCCAACGACCCGACGCTGTGCGAGAACGGGCACTGCAGCAACACGCCCGGCGGCTACGAGTGCGACTGCGACGTCGGCTTCACCAGGTCTACCGACGGACGATCTTGCTTAGGTAACGATACTTCTATGTAATCAATCGCCAATTGAATACAGTCTATTTGTCACCTTATTCGATTGGCAATTAATTCACTATGCAATGAACTTTAATGTAATTTTCGTCAATTTTATATCATTGGTTTTTATTTCCTGAATATTGTTCTTTTGATGTAGTCTTACCATTTAGCTCTATTGGAGTTTTTTCATGATCAGAATTTAATTAATTTATAAGCGCATGCTGTGATTATCGGTTATTAGTGGAACAATTCCCTTATTGTAAACTTTGTCTCTATATAAACTTGTACGATTGTCCTAAATAAATAAATAAATAAAAAATAAATAAACCTTCTAATACATGAAAGGAGGCCTGTGCTCAGCAGTGGGACATTTATAGGATATAACTTTACTTTTTTTCTTGGGATGTTGCAAAAATCGACAACTGTCCTTATGAATTTATAATTGAGCTTTAGGAAGTTGTCACAAACTTCCCATCAATCAAGGAACGAGAAAATGTAACAGTTTCCTTTTATTTATTACTATCGCGAGGACTTTTTGATAGATGCATCATAATAGTAAAGATCAAGAAAATATTTAATATTATTTAATCAAAATACTGATTTCAAAGCAGCTTTAAACATGATTAAGCGAATTTAAGAGTTTTATAATTTTCTAATGGATCCCATCATCAGAACTTGACATAATTTGTATGGGACCAACCTCGCACCAATTCACAATTGGCGAAGCTTCTCGTGTAACTCACACATACAGAAACAACATTCAGTGAAATTGTAAACCTTCTCCTTTTTTGAAGTCGGTTAAAAAGTAAATGGCAATGGTGTGATCGAATCGTGTTGAATTTCGCAGATATGGACGAGTGCGCGACGTTCGACAACGTGTGCGTGTTCGGGCGCTGCGTCAACACGTACGGCATGTTCAAGTGCATCTGCGACAAGGGCTACCAGTCCGACAGCGTCGACGACTGTGAGCGGAATCATTGATTATCCATTCTACAATGCTTTGCCTGTATCAATTGATCATTTTTGTTTATTGGATGAAGTGACGAGACGAGCAAAACTTTCACTTGTTGGTAAGTTCGACGTCTGTCCATAGTACATGCTGTGTCACCCAGAATATTTCTGTTTGGCACCATACTGCGCCCCTGAACTTGAGACATAAGTTTTTAAGTCTCATATGCCCACTGATCACACTAGCTCTCAGTGCCCTTCAAACCGAAACTGTACCTTAGCACACTACTGCTTCACGGCAGAATAACTGGCCCTGGGTTCCTGCAAAGGAGTCCCACTAGCAGTAAAATATAATTGTAAACTGAAATTGGTTATCATATTCGCACAGTGATGCCAGGCTTCAACTGCACGGACGTGGACGAGTGCAAGTCGCCGCAGTCGTGCCAGTACGGCACCTGCATCAACACTCAGGGCTCCTACACCTGCCGCTGCCCTCCCAACTACGAGCTCGTCTCCGATGGAACGGCCTGTTACGGTAAGGACTATACAATTGTCTTATTTTGTAATGACTTCTTACATCTACGCGAATATTTTACATTCAAAGAAACTTAAGTTTTACGGATTATAGGGCGTTTATTTAAAAATATTCATTTCTCGGCGTTTTGAGAACGTTCCAGCACCCATAGCCACGAACTTGAAGTAGGCGTCCTAATGTCATAGTTAATCCTGGCTAACTTCGACTTTTAATTGTTATGTTTGGTCCGGTCTATGCAAAACGAGCTGTGTCTTGAAGTTATTAATTATAAGATCCCAAGCCGGTTGTAGCTTCCAGCCATCTTCTCTATTGAAATTAGATTTTTTTTGGTTTATGCCGTTTGGGCTAAGAATAAGACCTTTTTGATCGTAAAACATATCATCGGTTTCGAAAATAAGACCCCTGCTGTGAAAAATTTAGGAAGTTTTAGGCGAATAGAGTATATACTATGTTTTTGTATATACATACATTTAAAATTCTGTATATAAATACGTTCGGAGATCACTAGTGTCAAAACTCTTTACGGTATATGATTTGCTAAGAAGAATTTTTTTTAACCTAACTTTCAGATTCAAGAAAGGCGCGGTGTTACGGCAAAGTGGACTTGAGGTCTGGGACCGAACACTGTCGGGACAGCGACGAGCTGTCCGAGGACGGGACAATGGCTGCCTGCTGTTGCTCTGTTGGTAAGTATTCAATTGTTTTAGTTTATAAAGAACTAGCAGATGCCCGTGACTTCGTCTGCGTGGATACAGGTTCTTTAAATATACCGTAGGAACTATTTATTTTTCCAGGATAAAAATCCTATTCTATGTCCACTAGGATGTCTCTAGAATGCAAGGTATCTCTGTGCCAAATTTCATCAAGATCGGTTAAGCGCTTGAACCGTGAAAGGTATCAAACAGACAGAGGGACATACAGAGTTACTTTCGCATTTATAATATTAATTAGTAAGTAAGTATGGATGACAGCGTAGCTCAGTGGTCCTCTGAGTGCCGGTCATGGGATTGAATCGCAGTAGAAGTCTATATTTGTGCAACATTAAATTGGTTTTTAGGCCTTTAAGTCTAGTGTTACTATATCAGTGGCTGTCTCGGCCGTTTGATAGACTATTGACAAGGTATCAAACGCTGGGTGTTGGCCTACTGTCGCTGGAATCTTCCCTACCAAAACAAAGATAAGCAAAGCTCACTCACTTGATATTAACATTGTTTTATCGAAATTTAGAATTATTGTTTTGTTATGAAAATTAGTGAACATGTTTTGTACCTTAACAATTTTCAGCTTTAGATTATTGTGTTTTCTTTTAGGTGCTGCTTGGGGTAACTATTGTGATCTGTGCCCGGAACCAGGATCTGACGCGTACAGACAACTCTGTCCAGGTGGTCCTGGATACCAACCGGTTCTTGAACCTGTGAGTGATTCTTATTCAGAATTTTGCAGATATGCAGATAATACAGAAATGCTAGCTACTCTGAACTTCCTTATTATACTCTTACGGCTACTATTAACTTCCTTGTTATATATTTTGGGGGAGTTTGTTGCGGGTAGGTTACTAATTATTAGGCGAATGAGTTGTTTCCGTCAATTACAATCATAAATAATACAACGTTATTCATAATTGCTATAACATCCCGGCAATTACCCATGCTACTTTGATCTGATAAACATAACGGTGAAGCTTTAATGACAAAATTGAATACTAAAAATGTCCATACAAAATTTTAAAATTATTTGTTACGTAAAACTTTATGAGACCCTAACTCAGAAAGTCGTTTTCATCTCGTTTTCGTTTTCGTTTTCTTCTCCATTTATGTTGCCCTACTACGGCGTCATACCAATAGATTTACTTCACAATAGATTTCCTTAAGCTTCATGTTATACTAGTATTTGCGAGTTCTTTCGATGGCAGCTCAATGAAAAAGGCCCAATTAAATGTATGAGTTCATTGCCTCGATCAGCTGTATAACTTGATCACGTATGAGTTGAACGTTGCGGTGTGGTAGCAGATGTAGTGACAAAGATAGAGAAAGTGATGCTTAGATGATTTGGACACGTAGAGAGGATGGATGAAAGAAGATTGACGAAACAGATTTATGAGGCGAGTGTGAATGGGCAAGCCGGTAAGGGTCGATGTAGGCGAACGTATTACGATCAGATTGAAATCGTTTTAAGGAAGGGCCACGTCAAAAGTACCCGCAACCGACGAGCTTGTATGAAAACACTAATGAAAGTAGAGGAAGCTAAAGATGTGTGCCAGGATCGTAGCAAGTGGAAAGATGTGGTCTCTGCCTACTCCTATGGGAAAGAGGCGTGACTCTATGTATGTATGTATGTATGAGTTTTCAGCAAATTCTTTAAGTCGACATATCTCCTACACGTATCACGCTACGAGGCTCATTATATTTTTGGGGCCTATACACATCGTCCCTGAGCCCAGCCTGCCGGGATGTATAGGACATTACGAATGATCCTGTATTGATGAGCATAGATAACACAGTTGAAGTAATATTTGTCTTACATGATCTACAGACAAATTTTCTTATTTGGCGCCGCAATTTTGTTAGTGATATTCTTTTTGATCTTTTAACGACTCTTTTTTAGACTAGTGCGGTGGTTATCGTACCGCTTTACAAAGGAAAAGGTTGCATTAAGATAAAGACTGTGTAGTTTAAAAAAAGAAAAAAAAATGACTTTCAATAAGTATTATGTAAATAATCTATATTGAATAAAAATTTATTCTATTCTATTCTATTCTACTACCGATAGACTTAAGTTGTTCAGCACCGTCGAAAGCACTTTATAAGGATTCAAGTGCTTTCGTTAGGGTAAACTGGGCCTACGCAGACTGCTTTAACATCGAAAAAGACGATTGCTTGAAAGATTTGAAAGAGAGTGCCTTTGGATTAAAATACGCTGATGATCAGGATCATCACTAGCATAATTGGAGGAGAAATAAAAAGCAAAGGGATGAAACGTGAGTGGCTTCTGCCTACCCCGTATATGGGAAAAGGCCGTCTCTGTGTATGTGGGGAAACGATTTTGGTATTTTAAGAACATAGTCTGATCTTCTCAACTCAATTTTATATTATTACAACACATTAGGAACTTTATACGTCTTGCTCAGTCTGCTATCCGTCTTGCTTTTTCTACATGTATATGTAAATAAATCAAAAATATGTTAATATAAGTGTTTCGGTGGCCGTCAGTTAGCGAATATTACACATTTAATAAAAATTATTTTATCGCGTTCATTGTTGAACTGTCATGTTAAAGTTAATCCGGGGTACCTGGCAGCTTTTGTAATTATTTTTGGTTCGATCTACGCAGGAAGATCACCGTGGCTTGAAGTCTTGCAGTGGTGTGCTTGGTTTTTGATTATATTTTTTGTATTATATTATCCCAATCCGATGGTAATAACCAACTATCTTCTCTATTGAAATAAAGATGTTTTTTAATTTCAATAGCTTCGCGACCATGGTCACTGTAAAGCGCTCGAATTAAATTACAAAGAACATTGTCGCCCGGAACATTTCTGTGTGATACCACATTGCGCGCGTCACTCGGCACGACACACAGTGTTCATCGAACCGAACAGCAATGTTTGCACACTACTGCTTCACGGCAGAATAACTTTTTTTTATTGCATAAGATGACATAACGAGCAAAACGTTGGTAAGTGCAGCGTCTGCCCATAACTAATGCTGTGTCACCCGGAACATTTCTGTGTGATATCACACTACACCCTGTGACATCCGTAATTAAGTCTCATATGCCCAGTGATTACGCTAGCTCACAGTGTTCTTCAAACCGAAACACAGTAATGTTTGCCAGTTATTCTGCCGTGAGCAATAGTGTGCTCATGGCAGAATAACTGGTGCTATGGTACCTACTGTAGCGACATCTATGTTGCCACATGAGAAGCTCAAGAAATATTTCACACAATCCATAATCGCGCTATGAAAGTTTTCTGTGATTGCGAACTATATATACAACATCTAAATGTTACTAGTTGGAGGAGACGTCCTCCCCAGATCAGACCACCCGATCTGGGGAGGAGGGTAGCTACCCTTAATCGGCAATATCATCCGCCAAGCCCACGTAGACGGAATCCTAGCAGCGGTTAATGTAAGCGTCCCGTTGGCCGTCAGCCGTCGTACGTGGTGACGCTGGCTGACATCGACGAGTGCGCGGCGCACCCGGCGCTGTGCGCGGGCGGCACGTGCACGAACACGTTCGGCTCGTTCGTGTGCACGTGCGGCGCGGGCTGGCGCCTGGCGGGCGGCGAGCGCTGCGCCGACGTGGACGAGTGCGCGCGCCCGCACACCTGCGGGCCCGGCGTCTGCCGCAACCTGCCCGGCTCCTACGTCTGCCTCTGCCCCGAGGGATACGTCGCCATGCCTAACGGAAGTACGTGTCCCCCCTTTCTTTATCAATCGCTACGCTTCCTTCTTAGAAAATTCTCTTCATTATCGTCATGCCGCGTGGAACCGGCTTGAATCTACAACTCCATCTCATCCCGTGGGTGTCGTGATAGTCAAGAGGCAACTATGGCAAAATCGTCGTAAAATTACAACTAAAAACTTTTGTGGCAATCAACGGGGAAGGCCTGTGTTCATCAGTGGACTAATGATAGGCTGAAATGTTGATAAATGATATCATCATTATACATTTATTTCTATGAATTATACATTCAGAGAAAACCTGCTGTAATTATAAAGTGTGTACGCGGTGTGATTATTGACTATTGCGCGCCGCTCACGTAAAGGCATTAAGACGTCAACACAGACTCTTACACACGCCAACGCACAATCGCACACACACACTTTATTTCTTTAATTAATGTATAGTATTTAACAGGTAAATAGCTACACCGGTCCCGAGAAGTGAGGACCTGGTGATCTGTCAGGTCTTCGGCCTACCATAGACACCAGCTCCTCACATTACTTACTGGAGACATCTTAAGTTTTTTGTAATTTTGTATGGAGAAATAAACGTTTTTATTATTAAAAAACATCATTTCAGCATAACACTAGTCCACTGCTGAACATAGGCATCTTCCATAGATAGCCACAAAATTTTGCAGCTCATTTTTGAGAGGATTTTGACATAGTTGCTACGCTTGGCAGGCGGATTGACAACCGCAGTTTATTTATTCAGATTTTCCGAAATATGCTGCTGCCCGCTTTCACGGCACCCACGGAATGAAATGGAGTGATAGATACACACGGCTGTTTTGGATATTGGCGATTACGATTTTGCTATCACCAACATAAATTCCAGCATTTCAGTTTTCATCACTGCTGCTGTCAATCTTGTGATGTTTTCCAAAATCCCAATTAGTTTATATAAAATAAATAGCAGAACTAGGGTAACCGACATAGCTCGAAGGCTTGCTAAAGCTGAAGTGACAATGCTCGGCCGAATAGCTCTCCAAACTGTTAACCGTTCTCGAGTGGCAGCGTTACCCAGCAAACTATTTTGTCGCAAATCGATTAACACAATGTGAGGCAATCTACAGATGATGCTTATATACCAGGGCGCATGTGATAGAATAACATTTAAGCTTCATGAAGAAGTAATATAAGCAGACCTTGAATCGAATTATAATTGTTTAATTGGAGAGGCCGTGTGGTGGCGGCTAAAGAGAATCTACCACCCCATCTCATCCCGTGGGTGTCTAAAAAGTCAACAGAGGGAAAATGAGAACCAGGAGATGGGCAGCAGCAAGTTGCTGGAACATCTGAATAAATAAACTGCGGTTGCCAACCCGTCTGCCAAGCGTGGCAACTATGGCAAAATCCCCCCAAAACGAGAGCTACAAACTTTTGTGGCGATCTATGGGGTAGGCCTATGTTCAGCAGTGGACTATTGATAGGCTGAAACGACGACGACGAATTGGAGATAAATTACGAAATTTGTTTCATCGAATTGGCCGGTGGATGATTTTTAATAAAAAAAAATTATTGGATACAGTGACTCAAAGAGCAAAACGTTCACTTGATGTAAAGTGCAACGTCTACCCATAAGAAATGCTACATTTCTGTGTGACACCACACTGCGCCCGTCACCCTGAAATCAGTTCATAAGTTCGTATGCCCAGTGATTACGCTACCTCACAGTGCCCGTCGAACCCAAACACAGTAATGTTTGCACGGTACTGCTTCACGAAAGAATAACTGGCCCTGGTGTGGTACCTACGTAGACGGATTCCTGCATAGGAATCCTACCACCAGTATTTAAGTATTCATCTAAGAAATTGAATAAATTTGCAGAGGAATGCGTGGACGTGCGCCAACGGCAGTGCTACATGGACTGGGAGCCGGACACGGGCCGCTGCACGGCGGCCGTCGGCGTCCCGCAGACCAGATACCTTTGCTGCTGCTCCGTCGGCAAGGCTTGGGGGGCTCCGTGTGAGGCTTGCCCCGATAAAGGCTCGCAGGTGATTGCAATTTTATCTTAATAATATAGATAATAGTAGAAAACATTTTATAAAAACATTTTATGTAAACCGGAATAGTCTAAAGCGGGTAGCTCTAGCATAAAAATGATGAACTATTTTGTCAATCTGTTTTCACGTCGCTTTCCGGAGGGAAATAGATCACAAATTAGATAAGATAGATAGTAATTGATACAGTTATGTATGCAGTAATTGGTTAAATGAAAGCCAGGAGATGGGCAGCAACATCCTTCTGGAACTGAGGTTGCCAACCCGCCTGCCAAGCGTGGCAACTATGGCAAATTTCCCTAAAATGAGAGCTACAAAGTTTTGTGACAATCTATGAGGGAGGTCTGTTCAGCAGTGAACTAGTGATAGGCTGAAATTATGATGAAGATTTTTTTTATTCGATAAAGTGACGAAACGAGCAAAACGTTCACCTGATGGTAAGTGCAACGTCTGCCCATAACAAAGCTGTGTCACTCAGAACATTTCTGTGTGATGCCACCCTGCGCCCGTCACCCTGAGAGACGAGTTCTTAAGTCTCATATGCCCAGTGATTACGCTTCCTCTCAGTGCCCTTCAGACCGAAACACAGTAATGTTTGCACACTACTGCTTCACGGCAGATTAACTGGCCCTGGGGTGGTACCTACCTAGACGGATTTCTGCATAGAAATCCTACCACCAGTTATACTTTAAGTTCTCATTCTTTAATTTATGAATGCGGGAAGAAGGACCTTTCAATACTCTTATCGTAGCTCTAGTTGTTTAGATAAAGCAGAGTTAGGGAGAGGAAGTTTCGATTTATTAAATGCTTTAGTAATACGAATTGAACATCTGTGCGAGCAGGAGCACATGGCGCTGTGCGGTGAGAAGCCGGGCGAGTACATCAACCCGATGACGAACGAGACGAAGCCGATCAACGAGTGCGACATCATGCCGCAGCTGTGCAAGCCGGGCTCCTGCCACGACACGCCCACCGGCTTCCAGTGCGGCTGCGACCACGGGTGAGGACAAGTCTGATTTCTTACCTTTGTTTTGATTATACAAGACCGGTTTCTTGTTTTCTAATAGCTAATAGTTGTATAACAATTACCTTTTTTATTCAGTCGATCCCATATCACATGTAAATTCAAGCGACTTACGCAGAAATAATTAGTACTTAATGTAACATTATAGACATAGGTTTATGTCTATTACATTTTAATTTGACACATTTAACGCACACTAGAATTTTTCCTGCATTGTGTGTGCTTTTGTGGTAAAAAAACAAATAATTTGTTTTTTGACACAAAATGTTGACTTTACCTGCGATTCGAACCCAGAACAACTTAAATTACAAAATTATTACATGAGACATATTAAGGAAAAGTATAATAGGATTTTTTAAAAGTTAAGAGCGAGCACCGTGACACTCGTACGTCGTTCGCCGTTCAACTTCCCTTACCCTCGCCCCTTCCGTACCCTCCTGTAAAAAACAATTGCATTTCATTTGATGCACTTCCTGACATTCTGTTTCTACACTTATATTAAAAATGCGAAAGTAACTCTCTCTGTCCCTTTGTGTTCACGCGTGAACCGAAACGTCGGCGCAGCGTACTACGCCCGAGACGACGACGTCCACTTGACTTCAAGAATCCTCCGCGCAAGCACTCGCTACCAACGGGCATCTTAAAATTATTATATAATATAGTTACAGTCCACTTGTAGCAAGCGGGCTGTAACTACATTATATAATAATTTCTTTCCCTGCCCTAGGATCTAACATATGGTCCTCCGAGCCGTCTTCAAGAACTAGGAAATCGCCGGTTTTTAAATAATTTGAGTCTACAAAGCCCGGCAAAATTTGGTGGACTTCGAACTTGAAGAAAAATCACTCTGTCTGTTTGTAACCTTTTCATAGCTTAACCACTGAACCGATTGTGAGAAAATTTGGCAGAAAGACAGCTCGCAACCTGGAGACGGACATAGGACTTTTTATCTCGTAAAATTAAATTTCCACGCGGACGATGCCGCGGGCGCCATCTAGCATATAATGAATGTATCCAGGTACGAGCACGACAACGCGTCGCACCTGTGCCGCGATATCGACGAGTGCGCGCTGCACCGGTCGCCGTGCCGCGGGCTGGCGCAGTGCGTGAACCTGCCCGGCGCCTTCGAGTGCCGCTGCCCGGCCGGCTACCGGCTCAGTGCCGCGCTGGACGAGTGCGAGGACGTGGACGAGTGCGCCGACCAGAGGCTCTGCGAGCACGGCGACTGCAGGAACACCATCGGCTCTTACAGGTGTGCGCTTATTCGGCCCGTTTCGTTCCTCTTGGAACCTCAACGGATGTTATTAGTAAAGCTGATGCCATTTTTACAACAAACATTAACAGAAAATAGACATATTTAGTTGCCCGATCATTGCTTAAAAGCGAAACGAGAAGCAGGCTCTGCGGGACATTGTTTAGTTGATTTTAGTCTTTGAATTGATTTTAGCCTTGTTTCAAGTTTTTTTTTTCATAAAAGTGACGGAACGAGCAAAACTTTCACCATATGGTAAGTGTAACGTCTGCTCATAACAAATGCTGTTTCACCCAGTAAATTACTGTGCGACACCACACTGCGCCCGTCACCCTGAGACATCAGTTCTTAAGTCTCATATGCCCAGTGATTACGCTAGCTCACAGTGCCCTTCAAACGTAATTTTCTCTTTCCTTTAATTTTATTTTAGTATATTTACGTGCATTGTGTGGTATGCTCCAATGAAAACCTGCTTTTTTTCTTTCTTTATGTATTAGTAATTTAGTGGAAACTTAACTGAGGTATGGTTGTTTTTATTCTGAACTTGTTATTTCCCGTATTATAAATATTGTATGTTTCCCAAATATATATAATGAAGACTTTTGGCGTCAAAAGTTCTGTGTTTTTTTGAAGTTTTGATGTTTAATATTGATAGTTTATTATGCAGCAAATGCCCCTGAAAGTGTACAGTAATTGGAAAATTCAATTCAAGACCAAAATTGTGCTTTTCGTTTTGTCTCCATTAGTCCAGCGAATCTTCAGTAAAAGCCAACTATCATTTAACTGTCGATCAAAATATTGAACAGAATATCGTCTTGCTGCTTTTACATTGTATACTTGAATATGTTACTTGACGCTGGAAAAAAGTTTATAACTGTTTCCATTAATAAATAAATAAATAAATAATAAATAAATATAAAAAAAACGGAGTGATATCCTCGCGCGTGACAGATGCGAGTGTGCGGGCGGCTACACGCTGCGCGACAACGTGTGCCGCGACGTGGACGAGTGCAGCCGGCCGCGCCCGCTCTGCCGCAACGGCACCTGCGAGAACCGCCCCGGCGGCTACATCTGCCACTGCAACGACGGCTTCAAGTCCGGCGCCAACAACGACTGCATAGGTGAGCTAGAAAAAAATGCCCGTCACCGGGATATCCGGCAGATGACAAACATAAATATAAATAGGGATTCAAATTAAAATATTCACTTGAAAAAAAGGCGCGAGTTTTGTCTTCGGTTATTGTTTTGAAACAGTTACATCTATCGATCTCGAAACGGACTGGTTTAATTACTTCGGTAATAATGTAGAATGCTCGGTTTTCAACAAGTTCCTTTGTTGGTGCTGAGATGTAATTAAAAAATGTAACGTGAATTAAAAATATGTTATAATTATAGCTATAATTATTTATCAGTAAAACTTTATATTTCGTCACGGTACCCTAGTAAGTCTTCCCCCTAAGGCGCGCCAATAGATATTTCACATCAAAAACATGCTACCGCAGTCTTGAAATTATTGCATTGACATCAGTACTTAATACGTGTGCGAAATTTCAAATTATCGGACGTGAGTGAAAATTTGATTGAGAGATTCCATTACATTTATACATCCATACATCTTACATACATGCAGAACAAGCTAATTGTTCATAATAAAAGAGGTTGAGCCCCTATGTCGATATTTGGCAGCTTTCCATCTCAAGTACGCAGTCAGGATTGAGGTACCTTGATAAAGTAATACATTAAATGTTCACTTATATGAGACGCAGTCAGAATTGAGGTACCTTGATAAGGTAATACATTAAATGATCACTTATATATATATGAGAACGAATGTGATAAATGTTAAACTGTTGTGATGGATATCTTGGCTTGAATATCAGAAAACTTGGAATTGCACTGAAAGGTGAATAAATCTATATATTGACATTTCGTAAACAGGCGACTTCATTATAACAGTATAATTTTTTTTCGTAGAGAGGTCTTTCGGTCGTAATTTTTCTCTTCCAAACTACCGAATGGATTCAAATTATGTGGTGTAGTGTTCGCGGTTACTAGAAATAAAGTCATATAATACTGGGAATCGAACTAGGGGGAAAATATAGAAAGAGAGTGACGGAACGAGCAAAACGTTCACCTGGTGGTAAATGCAACGTCTGCCCATAACCAATGCTGTGTCACCCAGAATTTTCTGTGTGACACTCATATGCCCAGTGATTACGCTACTAATATGTGGACACTACTGCTTCACGACAGACTAACTGGCCCTGGGGTGGTACCTACCTAGACAGATTGCTGCAAAGGAATCCTACCAGCAGTATCGACTGTAGCGATTTAGCGACGCGTTCCGTTGTCAGACATCAACGAGTGCCGCGAGGGCGGCATGGTGTGCCGCAACGGGCGCTGCCGCAACACGGCCGGCTCGTTCCGCTGCGAGTGCGCGGCGGGCTACGCGCTGACGGCGGACGGCCGCAACTGCCGCGACGTGGACGAGTGCTCCGAGCTGCCGGCGCCCTGCGGCCGCGACGGCGCACCCTCCTGCACCAACACCAACGGCGGGTGCGCATCACTTCCCTTTACACCAATTACCCACACTAGGACTTCCCATCTATCATCAGTTTACAATAGGTCTCCTACGAAATTTGAAATATGAAGTCTCGTCTGACGGATCCCACGTTTCCTACCACGATATCAGCCTCTGGATCCGAAAGAAGGCAATCTGTACAAATTGCATCCAAACTAATTTGCTTGCCCGTTTCGAAATCGATCGGAAACTTTTTATTTTGATTTTCGTAGTAGGCCTCATGAAATAAATTCCACACGCACAACACAATCAGACAAAACAACCAAAAATCGGGTTTTGTACAAATATTAGTAGTAGTAGAAATCATCAACAATCAAGATCAACAATCTACAATCAAGTAGCAGTAGCAGTAGATAACAAAATGGAAAAAATCAAATTACCAGTCAAATCTCTGTAACATTAATAGTAAGCGACACTGGCGTTACATGGCTGCTGTATATGTCAAGGCTATGACAGTATACAGAATAGTAGTCAAAGTACCTGTCTACTTAATCTTCTTGGGTTCCAATCCCAGTCAGCGCTAATATTAATTGTGTGTTTCCTGGGACTAGTTATGTTTATTTCTCCATCACACTGTACACTGCGTGTGAGCATACGTCCCTTATCCTTTGTCCGCATACTTGTGGCATTATAAAATGTCTTGTGCAGTTGATAGTTTCCGAGATTATATGAAATTAATCTCCGTGATCTCATCAGCCAAGACGACATTTCATATGTCAACATTCTTATAATTATATTCATTAGAGCTAGAAGATATTGTTCCGTTTTACAATCGGAAAATTTCATATCTTGTTTCTTATCAGCGTTCTAATGGCCTTTTACAAAAAGAGAAATTACTGTAACCTCTCCTCTTTCACTCTTCTACTCTATTCTCATGGGATGCTGATATAATCAAGAAACGGTTTCCGCAATTTCACCATCGGTATACTATCTGTCCGTTAAATAACGTAGGCCTCTCCGAGATTGGGGGAAATTGTTGCAATCGTCATGTTTGGTAGCCGGGCCGGCTATCGATTAACGGCCTGGATAATTGTACAGGCTGTTCTGGCATCTGATGAGATTTGTGATATTTTCTTTAGAATTTTTCAGATGATTCTTCAGGTATTTTTCCATAAGATGGGATAGAAGATTCTCTAAACGATTAAATTTAAATGTGTAAAGTATATTGCGCACAGGGTGTCCCAAATACTTGTATGTAGTTAGTGCATTTGTGTGTCGTGTTCAGATACGAGTGCTCGTGCGGTGCCGGCTGGCGGCTGGTGGGGCGGCGCTGCGTGGACCGCGACGAGTGCCGCGACCTGCCCTACGTCTGCGCAGGTGGCGACTGCCACAACTTCAACGGGGGGTGAGCTGCTACTTTAGTTCAGACACGAGTGCTCGTGCGGTGCGGGCTGGCGGCTGGTGGGGCGGCGCTGCGTGGACCGCGACGAGTGCCGCGACCTGCCTTACGTCTGCGCAGGCGGCGACTGCCACAACTTCAACGTGGGGTGAGCTGCTACTTTAGTTCAGACACGAGTGCTCGTGCGGTGCGGGCTGGCGGCTGGTGGGGCGGCGCTGCGTGGACCGCGACGAGCGCCGCGACCTGCCTTACGTCTGCGCAGGCGGCGACTGCCACAACTTCAACGGGGTTGAGCTGCTACTTTAGTTCAGACACGAGTGCTCGTGCGGTGCGGGCTGGCGGCTGGTGGGGCGGCGCTGCGTGGACCGCGACGAGTGCCGCGACCTGCCTTACGTCTGCGCAGGCGGCGACTGCCACAACTTCAACGTGGGGTGAGCTGCTACTTTAGTTCAGACACGAGTGCTCGTGCGGTGCGGGCTGGCGGCTGGTGGGGCGGCGCTGCGTGGACCGCGACGAGCGCCGCGACCTGCCTTACGTCTGCGCAGGCGGCGACTGCCACAACTTCAACGGGGTTGAGCTGCTACTTTAGTTCAGACACGAGTGCTCGTGCGGTGCGGGCTGGCGGCTGGTGGGGCAGAAAATTCAATGACAAAGTTCTGTGTACACCTGATACCCAGAGACATCACTTCTTAATTCTCACATGTCCAGTACTTACATTAGCTTACAGTGTTCTTCAGACCGAAACAGGAATACAGAAGTTGTGTATTTTGCTGGTGTTACTAAATTACATACAAATTACGTTATGATTTAAAAAAATAAACTTACCTTAGTAATGATAGCTTTAGACAACTGACGCCCAAGTTCATATATTTACAAAACGATACGTTTACCTTACGATCCGTTAAATAAGCTACGAACAGTAAGTCAGAGCCGTTCCTATAACTAACGGACGTCAGTAGCTTATACATGACTTGAAAAAGTAGTCAGCCGCTGCGTAACGCCTCGTTACTCGTATTAAAGAAACAAATAGTAACTGTTACCAATAACTGTTCGTTGAATATAGGAACCGGTCATAAGAGATCCTTATGAAATGAAATACCACGTTAAAATTAAATCGGAGAGATGGAATACCCTTTTTACTACTCTTTCCATAAACACCGCTACGGAAATGGAGTGACGCTTTTATTGACATTCATATATTTTGTCCAGCTACCGTTGTGACTGTCCACCCGGCTGGCGGTTCGACAAAGCCGGCGCTGTGTGCGTGGACGAGAGGAAGGAGCTGTGCTACGACCAGTGGGAGGGCGGGCGCTGCCACAAGGCCAGGCCGCTGCAGCTCAGCAGGCCCGATTGCTGCTGCTCGGAAGGTGGGCTTGCCTTCATTTATTTTGAAACGATATAAGACCTTATATAAAATATCTGTGCTCGTAATTTTGTTAACATTTTGCGATTAAGTTTAGCCAAGGGTAGCCTACCCGCTAGATCGGATAATGTCATCCGGAGAGTACGTCTCCTCCAAGCAGTAATCTTTTGATGATATGTTGGGTTGTTCGCGGCACTTTGCACTAAAACGCAGTTTCTATTAGTTTTAACTACAGATTATTATGACAACTTAGTATTTCTAGGTGTTAAGAGGACGTGGTCGATATGCCATAAACCATAAACTAAAGTCACTATAATTTTATTGGGCTGTGGCTTAAGAGAATCTACCACCCCATCTCATCCCGTGGGTGTCGTAAAAGTCGACAGAGGGAAAATAAAAACCAGGAGACGGGCAGCAGCATCATCGTGGAACATCTGAATAAATCAACTTGCCAATCCGCCTACTAAGCGTGGCAAATATGGAAAAATCCCTCCCAAAATGAGACCTACTAACTTTTGTGGCAATCTAAGGGGTTATGCCTCTGTTTTTGGCCTATTTTCAAGAGGGTACTAGTTATAGGCTAAAATGATGATGAATAATGATGATGCCAACAGTATATACCCGCGTATAGTTCGCATCCCCTTCTGTATGTCATCACCTTTCTGTAGCTTCTAATGTGGCGACATAAATGTCGCTGCAAAGTAAAGCGTAAAGATTTTACTGGTGGTAGGATTCCTACGCGGGAATCCGTCTAGGTAGTTACCACCCCAGGGCCAGTTACTCAGCCGTGAAGCAGTAGTGTGCAAACATTACTGTGTTTCGGTTTGAAGGGCACTGAGAGTTAGCGTTATCACTGGGCATATGAGACTTAAGAAGTGATGTCTCAGGGTGACGGGCGCATTGTGGTATCACACTGTTCCGGGTAACACGGCTTTTGTTGTGGGCAGAGGTTGCCCTTACCATCAGGTGAACGTTTTGCTCGTTCTGTCACCTTAATAAAATAAAAAAAAAGCAGCAAAACACTACTACATTTCGTATGGCGAGTGAAGAGGACTGATTACTGACCGCGATTAGCCGTGCCCGCGACATCGTTCGTCTTGACTTCGATACCACAGATGTCATTCAGTGTAATATCAAGAAAATGCTTACAACTTCGGAACCGGTGAAACAAACACGATAAAACATAGCTTCTGTAGCTTTAGTAGTTTTCGAGTTAAATTCAACTCAAGAGTTAAGACTTTTCGAAAGTTTTTCAAATAGAAATATTCATTTCCAGGCGCCGCGTGGGGCAGATATTGCGAACGTTGTCCTACACCGGACTCCGTTGAATTCATGAGAATCTGCCAAGGTGGAATGGGTCGTCCAAATCTCACTCAGGTCTTTATTTTTTCTTTTTACTTCTTGAGTCTGCTTAAGTGTACTTGTATGTCATTGGTCATATTCGATTTCTTAACTAACTCTTTAAACGTTTTGTGGACGTAGGATGTAAACACATATATGGTGGCCCGTGTGGTGGCGGCTTAAGATAATCTACCACTCCATATCATCTCGTGTGGGTCGTAAAAGTCGACAAAGCGAAAATAAAACTAGAAGATGGGCAGCAGCATCTTCCTGGAACATCTGAATAAAAAAACTGCGGTTGTCAACCCGCCTGCCAAGCGAGGCAACTATGGCAAAATCCCACCAAAATGAGAGCTACACTACTTTTGTGGCAATCTATGGGGGAGGCCTATGTCCAGCAGTGGACTAGTGATTGGCTGAAATTATTACGATCAGTTTTCAAGCTATTGTAGCAATGAAAATCAATGTCGGTTGTATCACAGAGAACAGTTTCGTTTTAATGTTAACCCAATTTCCACAGGACCTGGACGAGTGCAAAGTCCGGCCGGACGTATGCAAGGGCGGGCACTGCGTCAACACGGACGGCTCGTTCCGCTGCGAGTGTCCGGCCGGCTACGTGCTGGACGGCTCCGGACTCGTGTGCGTGGACTCGGACGAGTGCGCTCAAGATCCAAGGATATGCGGAAATGGCACCTGCACCAACACACCCGGAGGTTACGAGTGTCGGTGCAACTACGGATTCACGCAAGGGACAGAACAAGTTAGTATGATATTATTATTATTATTTGATAAAAGTGACGGAACGAGCAGAACATTCACCTGATGGTAAGTGCAACGTTTGCCCATAACAAATGCTTCTTCACCCAGAACATTTCTGTGTGACACCACACTGCGCCCGTCACCTAGAGACATTAGTTCTTTAGTCTCATATGCCCAGTGCTCTCAGTTCCCTTCAAACCGAAACACAGTAATGTTGGCACACTACCGCTCCACGGCAGAATAACTGGCCCTGGGGTGGTACCTACCTAGACGGATTCCTGCATAGGAATCCTACAACCAATATCCCTTGAAATTAATCTCAATTGTTAGTTAAATCTAACTTGTGTAATCCATACATTTTTTGTGTTATATCATTATTATCACCAGCCTCAATATGTTCACTGAAGGACACACGCCTTTCCCAAGTTGAGAAGGATTTGCCCTTATCGGCACGCTTGGCTAGCATCTGCCACAACGACCATGACGGTCGTAGTATCAGATAACGTCATACGTCTTGCAGCCCTGGATAGTTTAGGGTAGCCCGAATGCCCAGTGAAGCGTCCCCGGGGAGGACGATGACTCGTAGTGGACTCGAGTCATCGTGATAGCACCGAGAGAGTGCTGGGGGCAGTGAGTACTGTCGCCGGGTCGGGCTATACATATAGCGAAGCGTTAGAGGGGCCACGGTTGCGTTCCGAACGGAGATCCCGTGATCCCTCTTAAGCGCTGATGGAGACCACCGTAGGGTTTTAGTCGGTAAGAGTCCGACATAACCCGGCTGCCCCCCTGGCTAGTCGGGTATCCATGTAGGATTTCCCCACGTAAAAAAAAACAAAATATGGGTTGGCGCATTTGACATGTTTATTTCGTCATTTGTCGGAGGCCGTGCGATTTTTCCGAGACCAAATAAATCGAGCAAAAATTTTATAAATTGTCGTTTACGTATAGTGACACATGATAGATACGGTTTAGTGTAAAAAAAATACGGTAGATATCAAGATCTGTTGGAAGTGGTGGCGATATACTATTTTCTGTCGCACGACCTCTGCGGAATCTGCTGTAGGAAGCGGTTTTTCCAGATCGGACTTGGGACCTTCCAAAAAAGAGCCTATAATACTCGCCACGGATCTCTCGTGTTCCGGAAGTTAGTAGCGCATTTGGTGCGCGCATTGTACAGTCGCGTCAAAAATGGTGTAGACTTATTTATTATTCAATTACGATATATTTTATGTAGGTATTCCAAGATACTTGCTTGCTCAATATTAGGTTGTTTATGTTGGAGATTTGTAATCTGTAAACGCAATACATTATGTTCTTAAGATAGAATCTGTGACTACACTGTTTCCGCTACGCTGTATAGTGTAGGTAATCTGTCCATTTGTCTACTATTACTGCGGTCATGTCAAAGAAGTCTGTTTGTGCTCATCTTATTAAACTATAATTCATCCTGAAAGTTTCTCGTTATTTTTACCTTAACCCATCAGTTTAAGGACAAAGTGCAAAATAATCTTTACATTTATCGCGACTGATATTTTTGTACTATGTTAAATAAACGTTTCTTTTCTTTTATTGTTATACTTTTAAGTATAAAAACACAAAAACAATAACATAACTACTTAAACTTTTAAAAATAAACAGAACTGGTAACCAAGCACTTAATTAAATAATAATATTTAATACAAAACACGCAATAATAAAACAATTGGACACGACTGTCCTTCGGATGAAACGAGGGAGACGCAGGTATAGACGAAAGCGAGAGGTACGACTAACGGTCATTCGGTCGCAGTGACGTGTTCTTCCCCGTTCCTCGCTTGTCTCTTGCGCCTGTTTTTTTAACTTATTGCTAACTTCATAAGCACACAAGACTCGTGGTGAGTGCTATAATACTTTCTCAAAGGCCGGCAACGCACCCGCTATTTTTCTGGTATTGTGGATGTTTGTGGGCGACGGTGATCACTTACCATCAAGTGAGCCGCTTGCTCGTTTGCCCCCTTTTGTATAAAATGAAATCACGTTATCTTGTAACATAGTTACCGTAGGACTTTGGGCGCCAACTCGATAAGAGGCGGTAATGTTTTGAAGGGGTAGTAGTTATTGAATTTATTAATTTCTGTGTATATTTTGACTTTTGATGTGCAATCTGATAGTTTATTATGCGGCAAGTGCTCGTGAAAGTGTACAATGATTGGAAAATTCAATTCAAGACCAAATTGTACTTTCCTTTGTCTCTATTTAGTCGTCAAATCTTCAGTAAAAGCGTATCATCATTTTACTGTCGATCGAAATTGCAACGTCTGCCCATCACAAATGCTATGCCACCCAGAAAATTTCTGTGTGACACTGCACTGTGCCCATCACCCTGAGACATAGGTTCTTAAGTCTCATATGCCCAGTGATTACGCTAGCTCACAGTGCCCTTCAAACCGAAACACAGTAATGTTTGCATACTACTGCTTCACGGTAGAATATCTGGCCCTGGGGTGGTACCGACCTAGACGGACTCCTGCATAAGAGTCCTACGACCAGTATTGATAAATAGTGACCGTGAATGTTGTTTTGTAATGAAAAATATCCGGTAAGAGAAGGTTATAGCACATTGATAGTCAATACCAGTTGTGGCGAATTACGGCACATTATTTTAAATTGGGAAAGGCTCGCGCCCAGCAGTGAAGGCGGTCGGGAGGTATCGACGGGGGTTCTCACAGGGCGGTTGTTCGCAGACGTGCGTGGACGTGGACGAGTGCGCGGAGGGGCGCGCGGCGTGCTCGTTCCGTTGCCACAACACGGCGGGCTCGTTCCGCTGCACGTGCCCGTACGGCTATCGACTGGCGGCGGACGGCGCGCACTGCCGCGACGTGGACGAGTGCGCCGCCACGCCCGCGCCCTGCCCGCACGCCTGCGACAACGTCGTCGGCTCCTACATCTGCAAGTGTCCGGAGGGTGAGTGACGTACGATAAAGTAACGAGACGGGCAAAAACGTTCGCCTGATGGTAAGTGCA